>JAGQAX010000005.1:12884196-17884196 GCA_019142605.1 Cephalopholis sonnerati | reverse complement strand
GTTTGGTGTCTAAGCTAAAAACAAAAATTTCTAATTTTAACCCAATGCTAATAGGGAAACCTGATGATGTTAATGAGGGAAGAAGAGTTGGTTACATCGCTCCTTCTTGTCCCATTACTCCCAGCAATACGTCAAACTAATGCGGTCATCAGATGCTGAAAATGACGAACGATGGCAGTAGTGCTAATCTCACTGATAAACACATGACATTTCCTGTGAGTACACAGTTAAAGTCAACTCATGTTTTGCCAGTTAAATATTTAAATGTTAAGCTGCAGCACTAGTAGTCGTAGCTCTACAGATACTGACCGTAACTGACAAATGTATTTTCTTGTAAAATGCCTCGTGTAATGGGTAACACCAGTTTTGTCATAAAAATGTCCTCACTGTGGCAGCTGTAGCCAAAACGTCTAAATGAGAAGCTTGTCACTGACATTCCCAGGCTGGGGATACACTTGCTTGGATTAGCAGATCGGTGGGTCTGTAAAACTGCTGCGATGCATGAGTGAGATTCCTGGACTAGTAACTCAGATGGACAGTTTAGCAATGCTTGTTAAACCTTGGCTTTAACAAGCATTTCCAGGCTGGTAACATGCCCGGCTTAGCGTCCTAGCATTCTTCAGCTGGCGAGTTACATCTAATGGTCACTTTGTGAGTGGTGTGTCTTTCACAGACCTGTCTGTTGTTCAGCACACAGTAAATTACTGACATTCATTCAAAACCATAGTTTTAAGCCCACAGATAACCTTCTCCTCTGGCTTTGCTAGACAAAATCCTGATCTAGTGATTAATCAATAGCAAAAGCAATCAGCATTGTGAAACAACTTATAAACAGCGTTCCAAAAAAAACCAAACAGCATTATTACTATCATATTTTGTAGTAATGTGATGTGATATACGTACTACCACTTCAATAGACACTTCCGTATTAAAGTTTACCTGCATTGTTGGTATCATTTGCAGGATGCTATAGCTGATGATGTAGCTCAAGGAGAGACTATATTGTTTCATTTCCTTCCTGTCACTGATAATGATCAATATGAGAATATATAGATTGCCCCCTCTCAGTTATGGCACACTGTTAACGTGTTATTTTTCTGTGAAAGCACTTTTTTCTTTAGTTATTGTTCTCTAATAGAGTGATACTTCACAAAAACATTCAGATTTTGGCTCTGATAGCACTATGAAAAAAGCTCCAATTTAAACAAGGTCAGGAAGGCTTGTGCCCTTGTTCAACAGAGGTACGGGCGACAAACACAGACGGCATCATGATCCAGTACCATGCCCCAAATGCCCTAGCCCTGGTACACAGCTAGGGCGAGGTTATACAGAGCCTCAGATCTCATAGGGCTGGAGTGCTGGCTCAACGTCAATCACAGTAATGTTAGCTGACACATTGGTGAGGGTGGTGACAGGGCAAGGTTATGTGTCACTGTACGCTTATGGCCTGCATGAAGACCACGACTGCCAGAGCTCTGTCTCATGTGAGGGGTCACCCTCAGGGTTTGGGATCCAAATTAATATACCCCGCTACAGTTGCACAGCACCTATCAGCAAATTGCTCAGTAACGTTGCTGAGGGCCTTCCTTGCCTGAAATTGTACCCAAAGCAAAGTGAAACACACCATCATTGACACGCCATTATGATATGTACGGATGTATGCTTTTTTTACCCACATGTTTGCTCTCACTCACTGTTCTCACAGGACCATACCTGAACCTTGAATTTTCTACATATAATATTCAATTACATACTGAATATTACGACAATACAGCCTTATAATCTACAGCTTTAAAAAGGGGTGCAACTAATGACTATTTTTATTCTGTTTTTATCAATACATCTGCCCCTTTTGCTCTATAAAACATCCAAAACTATTCTTAAAAAGTCCATGGCAAGCTCCCAGATCCAAACATGATATCTTTAAGTTGCTTCGTTTGTCCAACCGAGGATCCAAACCCAAATTACTCTTTTTACAAAGATATACAAATACAGTAAAGCAGCTTATTGTAACATTTAAAATGAAAATAGACACATTTTTTGCTTTAAATTATCATTGTGAAGTTGATTGCACGATGTTACAGATATATAATAACGATACCGTCTTTGCTTATTGGTTCCCTATAAGTGTCGCTTTCTTTGCAATTCTGTCTGCCACTGAGTACGATGTCCTGGGAAAATAATGCCTCGATGTATAGCACAAGCGAAGTGCGTCAAACACTGCACAACCAAAACAAGATGAGGATAGTGCTTTTGTTTTCCCCGGCGCTATCGGCAGCAACCCCCAGTTATTGCCCTTATCACAAAAAAGACAATATTTCTACTAAGCTATCTAGATGGTTAATTTAAAAAAAATACTGCACAAAAATTTCTGTTTACATGCAGCCACTCATACTTCAGTTAACGTGCCCTTACAAGTCTTTTATCATATAAAAATATGGGATAAGTGGGGCAACTGGAGCCACTTGGGCTATTTTGCGTCTCTGCATCAAAACAGCTTTCTTTCACAGTTCTCTTAGGGGCACTGGACTTGCTGGACCGTGCGAACACAGTCCGCCTCTTTCATTCATTTAACCACCTTGAAAACATTGGTGTTGTGAAATTTGCACAGATCCAAAAACCTGTTGATATGCAAGCTTTTCATGTTTAAAAGTTGGTGTGATTCTTCTTCCAACCAGAAAAGTCTTTTTTTTCTGGGGATGCAAACTGATTTGAAAAGTTGCCTGTTTCCAACTTAAAAAGCTGGAACCATGAAATGTTTGGTGTTTTAAAGATTATTTTTTATAAATCAACAACATCTGCACAAACGACTAATCATTGCAGTTTTAATCAGTAATAACTGAGCCTCTAAAGAATTTTAGAAACCAAATGGAGTTAAGTTACAAATGCACATTGGTCAATCCAAAATCTGCTGTTTCTTTTAGTCCCAAAAACTGTGGCATTATATCCTCTTAAAACACACTACAAGCACAAACTGTGTCATAAACTCAGTTATACATTCACATGGCTCAACATTAAATCTTGACAGAACTTCAATGTTTTACAATGTTGTAGAGTTCTATTAGAGTTATACATGGGATCTACACATGCGGAGGAGATGTGTTGGTTTGAATGTTCCTCCACTGGTGATGGATTGCTGAATTAGGCCCCTCTGAGTTGTGAATCACGTTCACCTGGGCAGTTGACATTTAATCAATAAACATCTGAACTGTTGCCATGACCCTGAGCCATAAGGATTTAATTCGGTTTTCCCCACACCGACTGCTGCAGGACCCCCGCGGATTTCCGAGACAAACCTCCAGTCACCTGTGGTTCATTTCAACATCCACCCAGCAGATGAAAACAAAAATCTTATGCTCTATTTTCTGCAAGGCAAATAATCAAATGTTTCTCATAGTGTATGGCAACAGGGTGTAATCAGGCCTGTGTCAACACTTCAATAACAATGAAAGGAATTACTGGTAAAATATGTGAATCCACTCGCAGTCCCACAACATCTTACTACCAAAAACACCTGGATACTGATATTGATAATGATACTGATAGCGATAACATTGTAAGGTTCACCGTTTGTGCCTTCAGATAATATTTATACAATGAGATTTTATAATAAATAATCACCAGAAATGTGGATACAATGATTGAGTGGGTAAAGGCAAATCATAAAAAAGCTAGAACAGTCTGATAAGGTCAGAAAATTACATCATTTTATTGTAATGCAGCCTTCAACACCAGGAAAAGACAACACTTAGGATATTAATATATCCAAAATCTAAGGCAATATCTAGTCTCTTATCACAATTAGAGGTATCAACCAAAATAACCAGTCCCAAGTGGTACCAAAACGTGTCAAACAATATCTGTAATCAATCATTTTTACGTCAGAGATATCCCGAACTTTCCTTACTCCCGCCAGATTAGCAGACTTTCTGTTGCTGCTGTCTCCAGAGCGGCTCTCCTTGGCAAACAGTCACTTCAACAATTGCCCAGTTAGCACAAGCTAACTGTCTGTCCGGTTAGCTCGAGTTCAAATAAGCAGCAGCTGCTAACATCCAACACCAGGCTGCTAAACGGTCCCAACAAACTTACAATGAAACTAGTCTCATTTTGATGAAAACATTAGCTCCCCAAACTGGTTTAAGGCTAAAGTTTGGGAAGAAAAAGGAGAGCTATTTGAATATATCCCCATATTATACATTTTATTGATATCTGTAGCTAAACTGTAAACCATCATTTGTCTGAACCACCACCAGTTATAACATCAAAATGTTGCATTTCAATAGTCAAGCCAGCTTTTGTGCACACATCATTGTGTGTTGTTTTTTCAGGGGCAGTAGCTCATTCATTTGGCTTTGGAAAAAACACACATTTTTGTGTTTAACACAAGACACTGAAACATGATATAATGTGGCCACACAGCAATGAGTTCATAGATGTGGCATACATGAATCTTTCACCTCAATAAATATTTAATCTTTGCTCTGAATCATTTACAGCAAAGCCCTTACTGTTGTTCTTCAGGCAACATGTGCATGCAGTGTACACGGTTTTAGCCCCACTTCTTGGTCCCTGCCTCCCTCCCTTTCCCTCGTTCTACCTCTCGCTGCTTCCTCCCCCTCTATCTCACCACACAGTCTCTCTCTCTCTCTCTGTCAGCTGGACAAGCTGCTCAGTGGCCCTGAAATATGGCACATTATGCCGCTCTATTGATCATCGTTCAGAATTACACCCTGAATCTGAATGCAATGTAAATGATATGATGATTCCCTTTAAGGCAACATTAACTTTACTATTGTTCAGCGTTTTCATGTGTAAAGGTTGACTTCATGAGACAATGAAGTAAGCAGTAAGGTTCACTTAATGCCACGGCTGTGCAGGCAGACGAACATACAATAACAAATATCATTCCTGAGTAATCACGGTTGAAAAAGGGCAACAGCACACACACATGAGATCAATAACAACTGGATGATTCTTATAAGAGTCTGTTTTATATTCTTAAACACAAAATCAGATTTGCAGATTTGAGTCGACTATGCTATCTAGTTAAAGGAGTCAACTGGAGGTCATTTGGGGTTTCCGGCTGAATGAGTATGCATATGTGGAAAGAAACACTAGAATATGCATGACTGCTATTAACTCCATGTTTAACCAGTCTTGCTTGTAGCTTAGCCCTGTATGAAATGTGACCAAAAATAATATACACATACTGCATTTCATAAAAAGCAAGACTGTAACCACTGAGTATAAGAAATGTGCTGTATCCTCGACAAGACTATTCTTCAAGCCACAATCCAAATGAAAGTTATTTACACACTTCCATTCAGGCTAGTACCAGAGAAATTATTTCATATCATTTGAAAGGTCAGCTACAAAGATAATTCTTATGCATGGAAATGCACAGTTCTACTCATTAAAAGTATCTTACAGTTTTATATTATGTGTACAATTTACTCCAAAGCCTATAATTTCTCATCAGAGAAACGATTACTTCCATCTTCCAATTTCAGCTCATGAAACAGAAAATGGTGCTGTTTATTATTTCTCTGTTGACTGTTGTCACTGTCATTTAGCAGCACACTATGTTAATATCTCCATTAGCACTCCAGTTTACAACACACTATTACATGTTACCGACTTTGATTATTGTTGTTTGTGCAACATTTTTGTCAACACAGAAGCTTCAGTCGTGGTTACTTGGAGCAGTTATCCTGACATTCGCCATGACAATTTATAGTGTGCTATAGGGCCTTTACAAAGTCCCTTCTTTGCCGCTAACAGCTACTTTTTAAATCTTCCGCAGTGGGTCGCACATATAACACAAAATCAAAACATCACACCCATGCTTCCCATGATCCCATCCCGCACACTGTCCTGTTTATACAGACACTGTTTTGGCGCTGTCACTACCTCTCATGGCGTGTTAAAGGCAAACCACTCTGCCCACCCATTCCACGATCGTACCTTACATACAGCACAAGGAGGCGGAATAATGGCGTGATATTCCTGCCTCGAGCAGGCAGAGTTGTTATGTCTCTAAGTTGATTCACAACAGCTTCTAAAGCTGCTTCAGTCTCACTCTTGTCACCATTTTGGATGTAGCTCGCAAGCTGACAGTCAATTGTTTCTCCAACCAATGGACCTATTTGAACAACATACAAATCAGGTTTGGTACTATTCCAGTCCACAGGGTGCTGCTATTGCACCAGTTGTTTGGAAACTGCCAAAAAAGCAAGCAAACTATGCATAATGCAAACTAGAGATGCAAGTTACAGTTTATCTTGCTTGCTCATAAAATGAACTGGTTGTTCATTTTAAGAAAAAATGTAAACTGATGTTAAATGCAAGTGGCGCACTCCCTTTAGTCCAGTGCTTAACTGATTTAATGAGTTTTAGCACCACATTTTTAAAAAGCTTTCCGTTTAGAGGTGCTGAAATTTTATTGTTTGTTCTCTACATGTCCTGCCTTTAATTTTATTTTCTGTTAGCTTTGCTGAAGTTTGTTTGAGCATCGTTGCAAAGATCCATTCCACCTCACCCTCCGCCTCTCTGTCCACATGTGTGGTTGGGATATAGAGGCCTTTCTTTTTTTTTAACCCTTTAAAGCCTGAGAAAACTGACTTGATTTCATTTAAAAACATGGGACAAAGGCAATGAACAAAAAACATAAATAAATATATAAAAAGAAATGACCCCCCCCCCAAAAATCCAAGAAATCAATAAAAATAAATAATAAAATAAAAAATAAATTAAAAACAAGAAACAAGTTGCATCATGGCACTGCTGGCATCAGCGAAACTCTCTCAAGAAGTTAGCGGAGTATATGTGTGTGTCTGTGTGTATGCAGATTAACCAATAGACTAACATAACCTGTCAAAAATATTGTCAGTAGTTACCCAATTAACATTACATTAACACAAGGTTGATCTCCACGGGTTCTTGTTCATGCTGCTCTCTGACCCACACCAATCGCTCAATGGTTGAACATATCAGTGATCAGGTAAACTCTACAACAGCTCAGTGCAGCTTTCGCATGATAGATATGTCAACATCACTGGAGCCTCGTTTCTCTCCGTCTCAAGCAACAGGAAAAACAGCCGCTAATATCAGTGCGATTTCAGTGTAACTTTAGCTGTCACGCTGATAAGGAACAGACCAAGTAAGAACCTATTCCCACAGACCTCTTACTAACGCAGTTACATGTGGGAGGAGTAAAGACTGTGATGGTGAAATTACACTCGTTCCTCCAACATAAGAAATGCTTTACAGTTCAGCATTGATTTTCACCTGTTGATTACACCACCTCAGCAGTAGATGAATATGTCTTGCATTATCAGGCCATATTGGGACTTAATCAAATAACCAAAAGTAACTGTGTTTACATGCTTCATTGACCTTATGATATAGTGCAACAATAGGGGAAAACTGTAGGGCAATCATTCTTGTGTCTACACTCCTTCATTTAACTGGGGTAGAGACTGGAAATTACAGCAAGCAGCATACGCATTACAGAAAAGCAGAACAACACTGAGCCCTGCTTTATGTCGTCTCTTTACTTACAACCTCAACGAGCAACAGAAACTTTCAAGAGAAAACGTAAGCTCCCTTTGCTGAGCTATTACTTTCTGCAGTCTCCATGTTGAGTCTCTCAACACTGTTTCACCAAGATGACTTCAAGTTCATGATAATGAACATTCAGCTGGGACAAAAAACATCTGTGACGAGAAAAAGGGCTCTACAGTAGTGACAATTACAATTTTAGCAAATATGTGCTCACTCTTGAGTACTGTGTAGTATTACTGTCGGACCTGCCACGTTCAGTCAGACTGCAATTTAATTAGTCATGTGCAAAATGTTGCACAGCAGTCTGTGGGATGACAATGCAACTTACCTCATGACTTCTCTCTGAGTAGGTGTGCTTTCTCCATGCCGAACTCTGATGCCTGTTTTGACAACAAGTATGTCATACTTTAAAAATGTTTTGACATCTTTTTAAATGTCATTCTCACAATTAGAATTAATTACAAAAAGACATGCATTGCAGCAACTAATCAAATCACAAGTATTTGTCATGTTAGATAACATTACAGTTCAGTTTTCATTCTCACCTGTACTGCCTTCGCTTCCTGCTTGGCTTGGGCTGTCTCTGCATCACTGTCCTTTTGCTACCACACCTGTATAAACCACAGGTGAGTATCAATACTGATGTCATGTTCTGTGGGCAACAACTTGCAAAACAAATATGTAAAGTCACAAATCTTTAGATCCTTAAGTTAGACCAGTTGGACCTACATGCTGTGTAAGTACGATGATGTGGATCAGCAACACCAGGATGGGATCAGCGGCATATTTTGTTGGATCAATATTAGTTTTATCAACTTCAGCCAACTGAGCTTGATAAATCCATCCATCCATCCTCTTCTGCAGTATATGAGCTGTCAAAAATGTCCCTCTGTGCTCTATTAAGACACAAGAAACACACAGCATTTTGAGTTGAAATCGTACCAAAATATCACACTATAAAAATACTGTCACATTCAAAATATTACAGGAAACTATCAGGGACAGCTCATGCAGGTTAATACCATCCATCCATCCATTTTCTAACCGCTTATCCTCTTGAGGGTTGCGGGCGGGGCTGGAGCCTATCCCAGCTGACACTGGGCGAGAGGCGGGGTACACCGTGGACAGGTCGCCAGACTATCACAGAGCTGACACATAGAGACAGACAACCATTCATGCTCACGTTCACACCTACGGACAATTTAGAGTCACCAATTAACCTGCATGTCTTTGGACTGTGGGAGGAAGCTGGAGTACCCGGAGAAAACCCACGCTGACATGGGGAGAACATGCAAACTCCGCACAGAAGGGCTCCTGCACCCGGGATCGAACCTTGATATCGATATTGCGACATTGTAGGGTTGACTACTATAGCTTTCACAAAATATTTACCATGTGATTTTTGATAAATAATCACCAATAATGTGAATAGTGATTAAGTGGGTAAAGGTAGAACAATCTGGTAAGTTCAAAGTCAAATTAAACCAGAAAAAAGCCAACACTTCAGATAGTAAGATATCCAAAATCTAAAACAATAGCTACTCTCATATCACAATATAAATATACAGTAATATTGATATATTGTCCAGCCCTATTTAAAGTAGAGCCTATTTAGCTGTGAACCATGAGTCAAACTGCTCTACTAATTTCAACCTAAGGCTTACTGTGGGCTAACTGCACACCTGTGAGGCTGTATTATGTACAAAAAATACAATTCAATTAAGGTCAACAAAAATATAATGAAAATATATAGGACTTGATATCTACAGATATTCCAGATTAAAAGACTTTGGTGAGGACTGGGGGCAAATGTAATGTCTTCAGGATATGCCTAGTCTCTGTATGAGAAACTTCCAAAACCTTAGCAGGCCAAGTCCTTCATGACAGGCTGTCTACAGGTATCAGCTTTTAAATGTACTGCTGTTTAAGACCTTTTCAAGATCATTGTTAACCAAATTTAATATCTGGTCCCATGCAGAGTTAGGTTTTAGGATTATGGTTATTAGAGTGGGTTTAATCTACATTTTGCCAAAAGGTAAGTGCAAGTATAAAGTAAAGGGACAGTATTAGGTTCAGTGGCAGGTTAAAAGATTTGCACCATCAGAAATATGAAGTTTTACACGTTAGAGGCAAAAGTTAGTTGTCAAAAGAACTAATTGGGTGGATATATGGAATAGGTGAAATGTTTTAAGCAATTAAGACCTCACAAATTCAAATCTAAGTCTATGTTATGACTTTTTAAGGCCTGACATTTATAAAATCAAATCTAATAGAATTTTAAGACTTTATAAAGGACCTGAGGTCTCCCTGCATGAACATAATGATGGTGCTGGAAAAGTCTCTACTCATTCAGCCAACACTAATCCCTGTGGTGTAAAAGAATTTGTCTGTGTAAACTTTAAGCAGGACACAAACCTTCAATTTAAAAATGCAATGCAGTGCTAAAATGCATCTGCCTTTTATGCTTTGCACTTATCCACACAATGACAGAAGTACCTGCAACATAACATAGCTAACTGTAGCAGCATCAGTATTATTTCATCAAAAACTAAACATTTTTAGCTAAACTTGTGTTAGTTTCAAGCTAATGGCCTATCTTAAATTACCTTGGCTAGTGCTTTGCATATTTGGTTTAGATAGCTATGACGTCACAGCTTTGACATCACTGAAGGCAGCATTTTAAGACAATGGATGAAACGTAATTTTATTGACAAATGATGATATAATGCTGACATTATCTAACAGTATAAAATTATAAATTGCTTACCATTATCCCCTGTGCTCTTCAGTGGATGTTGTTGAGTGCGGGGCGGAGTCACATACAGGTGTTTCTAATTAACTTGACAAACCGGAAGAGTAAAAGAGTAGTCGAGGTTACGGCGTTGTCAACAACCCCTTCTGTATCAAACATACACTTAAACGTGCCGCCAATTTCCATGTCGTTTTCATGTTTATTACATGCCCCCAGTGTCACTTTTATGTTAGCTAAAGCTGCACACTTCACTATAGGATTAGCAGCTGGCTAAATAGTCAAAGTACGTCCGCTCTACGCGCTGTTCACGGTTGACCAATCAGGTTCCTTGTAGGCAGGACGTCATCACGTCAGTCAAGATGGCGCACAAACATAAATTGATTAAAAGGAATGATAATAAAGAACTTTGAAGACATTTTAAACAGCTGGTGTAACATATAACGTACATAAATTTGTGATTCGCTCTCCATGTTGGCTGATCTATCTACATCTAATTTACATATAGTTTCTATTTCCAATGTAAATTCTGTCTTGACAAGAACATTTGAAGTGGAAGTAATTTGTATATTTGTAGTTCAGTTTATAAGTGGTGGCCCTCTTAATTGTTACTTTTTTACTGGATGTTTATTTGTGGATTTATTTGTTTTATAACCCCTCAAATCCAGTGTAAAATTTGACTTTTCTCGCTTGAGATTTGGGGAAAAATCATAGTGGTCAAAGTTCAGAGGTGTACAAAGGCCAGTGCAATGTCTCCTGATTAGTAAATACGCAGATTCACTGCACATAATAGGGCTATATTGCCTCTTCTTTTATTTTAGTCTTCACTTGAAATGTTACAAACAATGTGTTTCGCCCATGGCTTCATCAGGTTTGTTGTGACATACAATGCACAGGTGCTTTTAACAAGGCTGCAGCTGCATTGAATCCAGTCAGCAGCAGGGTGATCATTTTCTGAGTAGACTCCATATATGGTTCTGTACACATGCCCACCCCCCAAGAACAGCCCAAAGAAGAAACAATTCAGCCCACTTATGTGCGGTGTATCTGCTTATTTGCTATCAATTTGATGTTTCCTGCTATCCCTGCACCAAGCTATGAGGAGTGACAGCGCTGTGCATGGTGCATGTGCTTTTGAATGAGTTTGTTTCCTGTTTAGTGCTGTAATTGAGCTGATTAAATATTTTTTATTTCAGGTGAAGCCTATATGCAGTGCGGGGCTCACACATTTACTCCTGATAGAACTCATCATATAGGCTGTGGGACAGATCGCAGGCTGTCGTTTGAACTTTGCTTGCATACTACTGATGAATAGTTTGATAGAAGATGTTTGATTTTCTCGGCGCCATTCATCAGGTAATTGACAAGGGCTTTAATAGTTTAAGATAAACTACCAAAGTAAATATTCCATACCTGTTAACAACAGCAATCAATAACAGTATTGGGATAAAAATAATGCTTCGCCCCATGGAAAAAAAAACCCCTCTGCATTAGTTCCATCAGATAAACAGATAAGCAGCTTAAAAACAAATGTTAATAGATATAAAAGATCAATAGTCCCATCTAGTGGTCAAAGACAGGCACCACCACTACCCTGACCTTTCTGAAACCTCTTTGGTTCCTTCCCTGAGGACCCAGGAACCAATATTCACTTTCTAGCATCCCCTCAGCCCAAGGCTATGTGCGGTTGCTCTCCTCGCCACCACAGCTCTTGTTCTGGGAAACTAACAGAGGGATGGAGGAGAGGAAGAAACTTGACTGTGCTTCAGTGGCTGAGATGAGATGTAATGATGACTTTCTGCCAACAGATGTCAGGCACAGAGCAGCTTTTTGGTTGCTAAATATTGATTAGCCTATAAAGTTTTAAAGAGAAAATATCCTAAATGGGAATTCTCATATACTATTTTTATATCCTACACCTCAGTTTTAAGTTGTGGGTTTTAAAAAGCCTGTGGAGACCAATGAAGAGATGAAACTACATAGTGAGGATATTCTCTAAAATATATCATATTACATGGGTACACTTTCAGTGCAGAGCAATAAGCCATACAAAAAATATTGCACTTAAACATCATGTGTGTAATACTTATTATGTTGTACACTGGTTTGTTTTGTTAAATGACAGTACTGGCAAAAAGTAATAGAAAAAAAACTATGGACAATCAATCATCACTCTGATACTCTGTATCTGTATATACTAACTGTGAAATATCTACACTTGATACGTGCAATAATGTGAATTCCACCACTAAGCCTATTTATTATTATATGTTGCTTTTAATTTTTACTGCTCACAATCAATTCCTCAGGTGCATTATCAGCAAAAATAAGCCATTCAGTCTGTCTCTTTATTAGATTCTGCTTCTTATTATATTGCTTTGTGTTTTTATACTGTTTGCTTATTACATTGCTCTTTGTTTTTGTGCAGTTTACTTATTTTACGTACTTATATATTGCTTTGTATTTTTTCTACTGTGGCTTCCCTCTGCTGCTGTAATATAAATTTCCCCACCATGGGAAGACTAAAGGATTATCTTATCTTATCTAAATTTATTATTTATGTGTCAGTACTACACATCAGATATGCATGAGATTTAGAGCCACAAACAGCACAACAGTGGCAGAATCACAAATAAATAAAAATAAATAAACAAATACATTTAAAAAGTCACTTTCAGTGTAGTTCAGTGTGTGAAAGTGAATGGGTGTTGGTCACACAAGTGGGAAAATATTTGCCTGCATTCATGCAGCAGTGGTGTACAGAGCCACACACTGAAGACAAAAAAATAAAAAGAAAATAATAATAATAACTGTTGTCATTATTATCATTAATAATAATAATAATATTATTGTTATTATTAATAATTTTATTGTTATTATTTCTTTAATTTAACTGAAACTTTTTGTGAGGGTCATTTGGAAATAAAAATGATTGTTGTCACATTCCCGATCAGTGGGTGGCGGTAGTGCGTTTCCTGTGGCGACTCTATTTAGAGGGAACGAAGAAGAAGCATGCTAAACAGTAGCTAGCGAGCTAGCGCCACCAGTTGCTGTTGTGATGTTAGCAAGTCAAGCTGGGGAGGACTGTCTTGGGACGGCGGTGTCCTGCTATACTGTTGCCAAAGCATTTGGATAAGGTAATAAGACGGGGAGAGCGCAGTCCTGAGTTTTAAAAGTCTGTGAAACTGTTTTCTCTGCGTAGTATTTATCCATGTGGTGTCAAACACACGAGCCTGTGAGCTAACTGTAACTGGAGCTGTAGTAAAGCAGTTTGCTGACTTGCTTTCTGCCATGATACTCCGGTGAACATATGCTCAACGTCAACAGTTAAAGCTAACCACTAACTGGCATTAGCCTGATTGCTAACACTAACGCTGCCTTCAAGTGCTCGTTGAGTGTAAAACACGTTAGAGAAATAGTAACTTTAGTAACTAGGGTAGCCTTTTGTGTATTTGTAATCCAGTTCATCGCGATGGTGGTTTAAAGGAGCTACTCTGCGTTTGACTGTTTGCTTTGGGTCCTATAGGCAGATGTTAAAGTTGTAGTTCACCAGACTTCTCTCTAGAGGAGTTATTGGCCTGAGAGTGAACCCTGCTGTGGTTTGTTTGTGGTGCGAAAGCAAAACCCATCAGAGTCAATACGGATATAACAATAAGCTGAGTGTCTTCACTTGGGTGAGTGTTGTATTCAGTGGCAGATTAAAGGTACGTTAGGTCAGGGTGTGAGAATGGTGTCACTTGTCATCATGGGGTCCAGTAGACTGCTGACGAATAATACAGCCTGATACCCACTGTAGCCTAACATTAGATCAAAACATCATCTCACATGACAGCTGGGCTTCCGTAGGAATTCTGTGTGTTTAATTGATTTTTCAGTTGCTGGACTCAACATCCAGAAAATAACACCTCCTGTGCAGATGTGATACTGTGCCAATATTACATCTCATATTAATCTTGTCTTGATTTATTCATGGTAATTGATGAGGTGTCCTACTAGATTATATTAGAGGCATGAGAGATTTTAAAAACAGGATTAAGGACTGTGTGACCACCAAATGATTTGTTCTGTTCCATTTTTTTCAACCCCACACTGATTCTGATACCTGAAATGCATCATAGATTACCAATTTGATACCATTTCCTGTAAACAATGAACAATAGAGATGCACAGTAATATCAGCATGTCATCATTATCAGCAAATATTGGTTTTGATATTGATATTTGATATTTATTTTGAACGTGTATTTAAAAAAAAAGACGTGAACATAAAAACAAGCAGATCAACAGAAAGAAAGTTGTATTTACAAATAATGAAAAGCAGTTGTCAGTGTATAGTTACTTTGATTTCACATTCAAAAAGCAGTGGGAGGAAGTAAAAACATTAAATCCCACCCCTTCTCCATAAGTCATTCACTGGAATGAAACCAACAGCTTCCTTATATAGATAAACCTCTACCTAGGACTTTTGTAAATATACCATTGTTATTACCTTTTTAACTATCACACAAAAATAACCTATGTATATGTATAAATAGTAATTGCCAAATATCTATCTTACAAAAACCTATCCGAGTATTTGATATAATTACCAATTATCCATGACTTACAAGTATAAACCAGTCCAAATGTATGATATATTTAATACCAACAGTCTTTGCCTTACAAAAGAAATAAAATGAACCATTGGAATCAACCAATATGCTGATAATATCGGTGCATCTTTGGTATCAGCCAATATCGGCTTTAAAATGAACTATGAGAATCAGCCAACGTGCTTTTTCTTATTTTGCACAATGAATGAATATTATATATTACATTTAAAGTATTCAATTTCATGTCTCCATGTGCTGGTTGGTCATCAGGATGAGAGTATGCATGCATAAAACGGTGTTAATCCCACTACAGAAAGAGACGTGATGATCACTTAAATTAGGTGGGGGAAAAGTGTATATATTGATATCTGTATCAGTGATCGACCAGATAAGTTGTTATTTATCGGATATCAGCAAACAGTCCAATATCCTGCATCCCTAATAAATGAACAGCTGTATTTGTGTGAAAGAATCACTTTTGTCGTTATTGCAAAGCTCAAGTTAACCCCTTTGTAAAACAGGAACAAATACACACAGAGAATGAATGCTGTAGACAGGGTTTTCCCACACATTAATTTATTTGTGGCGGCCTGCCACAATGTCTTCTATATTTAGACTGTTCATAAGGTGCACTGTTGGAATGCTGTTTGGTGATTCATCGTTCCACGCTCAGAGCGCAGAGCGGAGGCTTCTCTGGGCACAGACAGAGCAGCAGAACGCCAGGCACAGTGAAAGTGAAACTTAAGTTTATTGCACAGGTTCTAAAAATTTGCTCTCACTTTCCACTTCCACTTTCCACTAAAATGGCTAACATTATACTATTTACCAGAAATCAATTCTTTTCCACCCTCTGAAGCAGTAGGTGTCAGTGCTGCACAGCGCAACTTGCTGTTAAGGCTACTGTTTTAGAGCTGCGAAGAAGAACTGATTTCTGGGAAAACTACTGTTTTATCTAGTTGTGAAACTTCTCTAAAGTTCTTGGATTGTTGCATGCCCAACAATAGCCAGTCCATTCAGAAAATCGGTATCCTGCGATCGCAATAATTAACGTAAAGTCAATGAGAGTCCGCAGTGTTTGCAGGGGGCTTGCAATGTTTCAAAAGTCCCACGATTTTTCCGCGATTTGAAACGTCATCAGACACGTCATCAAATCGCACTAATGGCATTGCAGTATGCAGAAACGCTCTGTATTGACACAAGAATTTGCACTTTGTTTAAATGCATACAATATGTGTTGAATTTATTAAAATGTTCTGTTTACAGATGATGTAGCTCACACGTTGTTTTACAGTCACACTGTCTGGTTTGAGAGCTACAATATTCACTCAGGATTTTTTTAAAACATTATTGGAGTCCATGTTTTGGAACTAATTAAATATAACTAAAGAAGAGAACTGAAACATTTGCAGCTGTTTGTGTAATATTCAGCATGATTATTATAGCAAGTGATTACATGACTTGTTTTTTGGAGGCAGTAGTTTAAAAAAAAAAAAACACAATTTTTTTTCCTCCTTACTTGCAATTTTTGTAATTTGCTGCAATTTCCTGCAAAAAAAAAAAAATCACATAAAAATGCTGCAATTTTTATCTTAATTTTTGATGAAATTGGCTGCAAATTCAAGGTTTTTTTTGCCACAAGATCCCGGAGGGACTGAATAGCCAATCCAGCATTTTAGGCAGTCTGAGAGGCATAAATGCATATGACAGTTAGTGAACGCTGCTGATTCAATTGTTTGTTGTGAACCGGCTGTTTTAAGTCTGTTGCTTGTTTCTTGTAAGCAAAATTTTTATGCTGTTGTAATGTTTGGCTGTTGTGTTTTTAGTCTGTTCTTTTATGTGCAACTCTTTATGCTGCAGGACTCCTTGCAAAACACATTTTGAATCTCAGTGGGAATATTCCTGGTAAAACAAAGGTTAAAAAAACATGAAAGAGAGCTGTGAGAAAACTCCGCTCAGTTACACAAGACAATGAATCAGGGGCAAGCTCAAAGTATGCATCAATCAGTCCAACTATTACAAGTATATGTCTAAGTTGGGAATTAAAAATTAAAGTTAAAAAGGTTTTTTAATTGTATCTGTGCTTTAATGTTGGACTTGGGACATTCCTTACAGGCTGGTGCTTCATTATGCGGCGGGGGAGAGCACATTTCACGGGCTTTCCAGGCCCCGGTAGATGTCCATGCCAGTGCAGATGGCCAGGTTTACATGTTCAACAGGAGGCCCAATGAGTCCTCAGATGACGAGGAGCTCAATGTCATGGAGATGAGGCCGCGCATCTACCAGGAGCAGGACAGACTGAGGAACGTTCAGCTGCTGGAGCGGGAGGTGGTCGATGGCGACAACCTCAACAAGCTCGCACTGCAGTATGGCTGCAAGGTAAAGAGTACGGATAGTTTGATTTCTGGTGTTGATCTGTTCAGCGGCATATTAGGTATTAACATTAATTCGTCTTCATTCCTGTTTCTGTCAACAGGTGGCAGATATAAAGCGGGTGAACAATCTTATGAAGGAACAAGATTTATTTGCACTTAAATCCATCAAAATACCTGTTCAGAAACACAGCTTTTTAACCGAGAGGTACACAGACCTTAGAGACCCTCAAGAAGAAATGCCACATTCATCCACCGCACCAGTGAAGCCTCAGGACCGTGCCAGAGCCCAACCACATCTGCAGGAAGTCACAGACTTTCTAATGGAGGTGGACCAAGACATTGAGAAACTGATTCAGACTACAAATGATCAAGATGAGGATCTTTTGGATGACTCAGAGAAGCGGCAAAGGTTTGGTTTGAGAGGACAGCGTCTGGGCAGTCACGGTGCAGACTGGGGCATCCAGTGGTGGAACGCTGTGGTGGCCATGCTCCTGATAGGCATCGTCCTGCCATTATTTTATGTAATTTATTTAAAAACAAAAGATAATGATGAAGTGTCACCAACAAATGGTAGCAGTGCTTTTAGTCAGTCATCCACAACCTTTACAAACAGCTCGGGGACAGGCCTTGGTACAAGTTGACCTGAGCGATTTCAAGAACCAGGATAGCATAGAGTCAGATTATTTTAAAGACTGTGGGAGTAGATGGTCTCAGAAGCAGGTGACAATCAAGATAATGCCAAATTTCTTAACATTTTACCTCGTGCAAAGCCACCATGTATCAGTGAATTGAACCTTTTATTTTATACTATAACTGTGACACTCGAGGCTGATACTTCAGTGATTGTTTTAAAGTGATGGGTGCACACTGATCTCATTTTTGTGACAAAGTAGGACACCAGCATTTCATCAAACAGCCTTCATAGAGTTCTGTTTCCTGAAATAGAACTCTTGATAGCGTTGATCCTTTGACCTTAAAAAGCAGTCGATGTTTTTTTATTGTAGTTCCTCAGGTGCTTTACTAAATCTGAGGTTTGGAGTGCTGCAGCAATCTTTCTTAAAAGTCCGGAAATGAGTTAGGATTTTAGCACTTACGGTTCCCTCTTTAAAGTCAGTGAATGGGTTTTTGGTTAGATCACTGAAATAAGATCTGTGATTAACACAAGCTTAACAGATTTTTACATTTATTCAAATGTCAGTATGTTTTGCAGCTTTTACACGTCTTACAAAAGCCAGTTGCTAACAAGTGGCTAAAGGAGACTACAGAGTGTCATCATGTCGCATCGTGCCAAGCACAGCTTTACAGCCAGATTTCATTTATGCTTTAAAAAATCATAAAAGTGGTGTTCACCTGTGAATCTTACTGATCAAAATGTGTAGGTGTGATAAACTTTTGTTTGCCGCAGAGTTTGTTTTCAGCAATAATCGAAAATCCACTTGTAAAATACCACTGGATTTTTGTCAAGGGAACCAGGGCGACGTTAACTTCAAGACTGCCCTGCAAATAAACGTCATTCCTGCAGCACTCCGTTAAATAAATATGTATGTAACCTCCTCACACAACACAAGCTGAAAAGTAATTACAAATAGAAAATGCTGTCATCTGCAAAAAAATACATGTTATGTAATCTTTATCAAAGGGCTGGGCAATTTGGAAGAAATCAAATATCATGATATTCTTGAACAAATACCTCTATCGATAATGTGGCAGTATTGTGGGGTTGACTATTGGTCCTTTCTCCAAGATGTTACAATAAGATTTTTGATAAATAATCCTCAGCAATGTGGATATAGTGAATAAGTGGGTAAAGACAAACAATAGAACAGTCAGGTGAGGTCAGAAAATCACATTACTGTAATGTAGCCTTTAAAATCAGGAGAATACAACACTTCCAATATTACAGTATCCATAATCTAAGACCATATCTATTGTCATATCATGATAACAATAATATATCGATACTTTATCACCACCAGTGCCTGTTGTCAGTATCAACACATCATCAAGTGTCACCATTATCAGTGTCGTATTTGGTGTAATCTTCATCAGTCCTACTACAGTAATATATTTTTAAACTTTTGCCTGACAACTTGGAGATAAACGCATGAGGTTTAGCTGTGTTTAACATGGGTTTGAGCATTATTGGTGTGCCTTGTTTGACTTAACTTATTTGTGGCGTGTTCATTGTCTAGTTATTGACATGCTCCTCGTGCCTCCTCTCTGGGTCTGAATACAGTGCCAAACATGTAAATTATGTTTATTTGGTGCAATATACTTTATCCTTTTAGCCTGTGTGTGTTCATTTGACACTTTGCAGTCTTTAAAAAATAAGGTTTTGCATTTTGAAAATGACATTTAGTCATCTATAAGTTCCCTGAGTTAAGTATGAGATATAAAAGTGCCTTAAATCTTTATTGTCAGGTTGACATAGTGTTGCACACTCCATCTTAACATGGTTTGATGGGTATTTGAGTCCAGGTGGTGAACTTACACGGCTTGTCTAATGCACTTTTAAAGTCTAAAGTATTTTAATATAATAAAACTGAAAAAGTTGTTTTGTTGTCAGTTTTTTTTTAATTTTTAAAGTCAATTTGTAAACCATTTCAGATTGGAAATTTACATGAATGTGCAACAGTGTTCTTATTCATATTTGAGCACTAAATATAGAGTGGAAGTGTCTGACATTTTGGAATGGTGTTTTTTATCATCTTCCTCGTCTTACACTCGTGGACTGAGATGACACACAGACACACAATGTGCTGGGATAAAACTGTTTACTACTGCCTGCTCAGGTTGCAGCAGTCTGCCAGTTTAACAGTATACTATGGTGTGAAAATTGACGGTTATCATACTGTGTACTTTTGCTCATCTATGGTATTGAAAGACGGAGAATCTCACCTGCACATGTACATCTTTTTTCCTCCTCACCTGCCTGGTAGACTTTTACACATAAATCAATGGAAAAAATGGCTTTAAGCTTCAGTTATAATAAAGCATTTGTTCATCCAAAAAACTCTTCTGTTTTCATTCATTAACCCTACGAAACCTGAGCGAATTGGCTTGATTTCTTTAAATAACATAGGAAGAAGGCAATGAGCAACGAAAGAAGAAATGACCCAAAAAATTAGAAATTAGTAAAAAGAAAATTGGTTTAAAAATATATATATATATATTTTTTTTTTTTTTAAAGTTGAAAACAAACAAATAAGAAAAGGACCTGGAAAGAGCGCTTAAAAATTATAATAATTCTCTAACATAATTTAAAGATGCAATAATAATAATATAATTTTCTCCTTTTTTTAAAAAATGTTCTTTCTTTTTTTGGCAATTTGTGGGACATTTCTCACCAAGCTGCTCATTGCCTTTTTTTCGATGTTTTTAAAAGACATCACAACAGCTTGCTCAAGGTTCAAAGATTTAAATACTTGTGAAAGGTGTCTGAAAGCAGCACAAGTAAAGTGACTTCACTCCAAGTTTCAAAGGGTTAAAGGATCACTGTAAATGATACCAATAATTGTGTAACACTGAATACCACGACACCATTTTATGTTCTGAGACAGTGATAATTTTATAAAGTTGCAACCCTACAGACAGCAAATTTATACATGAGTATAGTGTAGAGCCAGAGTATGTATTTTGGCAGTACAGTTGCAGTACCCTCAGCTACCAAAAGATGGCAGCATTCACAAACTTTCTGTGGTGCATGTTTTTGGGGGGATGGAGTCAGACAATTTTACTACATGACATTTTTTTGATCAAGACTGAATATAGGGTGATTAAATGTTTTGATACATCGGTTTTGGATAAAATTATAGTGAAAACAGTTAGTTTATAATTATGATAAACATTAAAACCTGTGCAGCAGCGACACCTCTAAGTTGTGTGAGCATTTGCATGATAACAGGTCTAGTGAACCAAGCTTATCAGTATCTAATTATAGCCGCTTTTATATACTGTATATATTGCCGATTTGGACACATTTTGTCTTTGTATTTACAGGAAAGTATAAAGTATACAAACACAGTATGTAAGGAATAACTGCAGCGTGGTTCAGGGATTTAGACAGATTTGCTAGAGAGTTAAATGACCCAAACACCATGCAAAGGTTTTAGAGCGATGCCAGTTCTCCAAGTCTTGTTTGATTTGGCATTGACAAAAAGCCGGTCTCTCTAACTTGTTAGCCATCAAATCTGTCGACGCTGTTTATTCTATGAAGTGAAAAAGTGAGCTGAAATGTTGATATGTATTCACAGATTTAAGAACATGTAACTTGTACACCCTCGGTCGCCACAGTCGATGTGAACAGTTGAGTTTATAGATCAGCGGTGAATACACAGATAAAACAAAAGACAGTGTAGAAGTGAAATATGATTTCAGTCAGTAACACAACCAGCAGGATGTGAAGGGCCCAAAGGCAAAATGTGTTGTTTAGCTCTCCCTGTCTGTGCAGGAGTCAAAGCATGAGGTCAGCACCAGAGCTGCACTGTTAAAACTAATAGGAAATTCAGTTTCTGGCCCACGGACGCTCGTTGTGATGGGGTCTGAACCTGGGTATTCTGGGTGAAAGATAGCATTTCCAAACACTGCTGTCCAAACAGTTTGTATGCTAGAAAGCTAAAAAACACACATCCTAAAGCGACGTGTTTAACCGCTCGAAGAACTTCAAAGGACAGAAACAGCTGAACAACAAGTCTGTGAATATGTAAAAAATGAACTCATGAAGATGCACGTATAAGTACATCAAACAGTACTCCTGTCGCACACAAGTGAGGATGAAAACAAGCTTTATTAGTATTTTCTGAGACTCTATAACAAGAGTTTGCTGCAGAGACTCTGTGCCTTTTATTATTCCATGACCTGAGACCCTCATCTCATAACTACAGCTCACGAACCCTGCTCTGATGTAGCTCCAGGCCGCAAAGCTCTGGCGTCCTGCCAGCTCCCAGGCTGAGTCTTATCCTACTGTTGATACATGGGCCTCCCCCCCTTTTTCTTTTACCTCCAACCTGGACACTTCTGCTCCCTGCCTTTCTTTATTTGATGAAATCCATATCAAGTCTGCTCCTGTAGAGAACAGACGCACTAAATATAATCAGATTCTTCTGCAGTCCAAATATGGTGCGTCTGATTACTATTAAACGGTACATGAGAACGAGCGGAAGGGTTTGGATGACTCGTGTCAGAAAAGATCTGCCTGTACAGTATATAATGTCAGTACAACTGTGATACATTAAGTGGAGTTTTGTTTGTATGTTTAAGTTGAAAATGAATTACTTAAAGTATTTTTGAGCACACTGAGTGCATGGGTGTGTTTGGGAGGTGGTGTCACAGAACATTTCTGGGGTAGAGCGTGCTTTTCTGGAGGCCGTGGCTGAAGCAGAGGGGGCTTTCCCCCCCTGTTGAACAAAGCACAACCATCCATACAGCCTGGGTGGAGGGTGCATACAGTGAAAAGATTCACGAGCAACCCGGAGCTCTGCAGCTTTAAGAAGTTTGCACACTTGAGCAGCTGGCAGCGGGCCACTTGGCCAACATAAACAGCCCTAATCCTTTTTCCAAGGAGCTTTCAACACTCATCTCTCTGGCACATCGGCCACTGACTCACTCTCTCTCCCTGACATTCCTGTCTGTTTGGAGTTCTGCGGGGCCGTCACCAGGAGGCACTGTGGCCCTTGCAATGTTAAACGCTGCTGGGTTTATGCTGTTGATCATTATTCACTGCTAAGGTATGTGCCTTCCTTTGATTTTCCCCTGAAGCGAAACAGGTCTCAGTTTTCACTCTTTCTTAGTGGGAATGGGAGGTTTAGTTTCACGATGTCATGTTGACCCGAAGCCCACAGAGGTATGGGGTTGTTCATACAATTGGTGTTGACAAAAAGCAAACTGGGAACTTTCATATGGTTTATATTCTTCACCTCCAGACACTTTTAATCAAATCAGCTTTTTGGTGAAAGGTTAACAGTAGTTACTTTGAGCTTGTCTCCACCAAATAAAACTCAAAGATAAGAATTAAAACTCAACAATTCAGCCCAACAAAAACACCAAATGCATTTCCTTAATTTAAAACTGAATTTCAAGAGTTATAAACATACATACGGACTATAGGATTTCTGTAAGGGACTCTCTAAGGCCTGTTTCAATGGGGGCAGGGAGATCCAGGGTTTTGATTTCCTCAGCTCCCGGGGGGATTTGGCAGACACAGGGTAATTTGTAGTGAAATTTCCAGCACAGTTTGTTTTGCAGGTGGCTGAGAACGAAGGCAGGGCGTGGTGGGGAATGAGAGAAGCAATTTGCTGTCTGTGGGCTGTGAATGTGTGTATTGTTGCACAGCAGTCGGTTTAGTGTTGTGCCGGTATGTGCTGTGGTCAGGGCTGGACCAGTGGAAGGGAGGCAGCAGTAGATATTCATCACACAAACTAAAGGATTTAAATAAAATACATTTTTCATTTTTAAAGCAGTGCTAAATTACTTTAAGTTAATATTCATTCTGCTACAAAGAAGCTGCCCTTGACTCTGCATGTATGAAAAGACTGTTAGTTTGACACAGGAGTGAAGAGAACAGGGGGAAAAACTTTCAATCTGTGAGAGAGGTCACATGACAAAGCAACATGAGTGTGTATTCGAAGCTTCTCGCCAGAAGACATTTCAGTCTCACATGCTTCGGAGTGGATTCAATTAAAAACTCCTCTCTTTGAATCCCCAGCCAGAATTTCAATGTATAAATCCATGCCAGATGTTCCAGCGCCACTTGAGGAACACACAAGGTGTCAAGGAAAGAGCTAAGACTGTTAAATTTGTTTTTATCAGCATTATCTTCAGTCTTATGAGAAACATGTATTTGTGCTCTAAAACAAATCCACCAGAGAAAACACCAAATATGCTAACAAGGAGTACTTGACCAGCAGAGTTAGATTCTTTTTTTTTTAAATGTAGGGACTTTGGCGTTGAATGAGAATGCATAATATATTGTATGCATGCTGTATGTTATCCCTTAAGTCTGGTTGTGTAAGTAAGGGATCATCTGGAGACACAGCTGGCCGGAGAATGTGATGTTCTGTCAGTCATGTTCCTGCAGGGGCGGCTGTTTTTCTTTCGCCCCCGCTGTGGAGGAACCAATTGTGCAGCACCTGTTTTACATTCCAGCCGGGGTTTGAGGGGTCTTCACCCGAGGGACGCTTCTACTCAATCTACTCGGACAGAGTATATGAAGAGAGAGAAAGTTATATGGTCTGTCATTATTGTTGTCTCCTGAACTCTTGTGACACCTCAGAGACGTTAGTATGTATGGGCTGTACTCACCACATAATAAACATCTTCACAGAGCGTTTATGCACTCTATATATATATCTCTGTATATCTATATATTATATATGGTAATAATTCATGGAAGAATGACAGTTAACTATACGTTACACTTAGCATAAGAACATTGTGGGAACAGCGTAATCATAGTCACACTGTACTTCAACTTTAAATACTGATAGAAGAGAACATTAAATTAAGAAGTTTATGTGCTCCAGATTTAAATTATTGTAGCTTATTTACTGGAGTTCAAATATTCAGTTATGAAAAAAACATTATGCGATAAGAATTAAGTGAAAAAAATTGTTTAAACATGTGGTTACATACACAACACGCTTGTAGAAATGCCACAGCGTATTGTACGTCTTTGTGGTATTCATAAATGAAAACATTAAAGTAGCAGAGGACGTCTGTTTTAACAACATGAGTCATTTCCACCAGAAACTGGTGCAAAAAAGGAAAAAATCTGTGCATAAAAATCACCAGAATGCAGGAAATTAAGTGTTTGATGCTCAGCATTTTCTGGTTGAGGACCTCCCTAACCCCTCATATCATATGTGCCTACCCCGAATCTGGAAATGAAACCAATGCCCTTTGGGGACCGTGAATCAGGATGAACCTACTTTATAAATAGATAAGGTGGAAATGGTGACATCTGTCAAGGCAACAGAGAAAATGGTGCTTTTTGTCATCTGCTGCCAGTTTATTGGATGTTCCCAGCAACAGCCGGAAGAGATCGGGGATGCAGCCTTTGTCACTTACGCCCCAAAACTATGGAACACACGATCTAAAGACATCAGGGAGCCAGCTCGCTAACTATTTTTAAAAGAAAGCTAAAAACACATCTGTTCACTTTAGCCTTTAACTGGCTCTGACGTTACTGATACAGGTCTGAAAGTCTTTATTTTTATGCTTCACACTGCCGCAACTCTTAAAATCTTACTAGATTTTATTAATTTATAGTTTTACAACTTTATGATTTTATGTTTTATGTTCATTCTGTTTATCTTCATGTGAAGCACTCAGTGCTTATACTGCCCTTATTCTAAAGCACTTCTTGTATGAAAGGTGCTATATAAATAAAGTTATTATTATTATTATTATTGTTATTATTCAAAAAATCAGATTGAAATCAGCTAACACATTAGCCTCTACTGTAGCATATGCTGTAGATATCTGCAGGTTTCCTAACAATGATCCGTGCTCCTCAATCCCCATTCCGATTTGAGCTTTGATACTGTCAGACATCATTGAGAAATCACTGAAATATTGGCTGTAATGACATTTTTAGCTTTAGGGCTGCTTTGATGCCATCATTATTGTGTTTTTTATTTTTAAAATGCATCATATATAGAAGTCCTACTATAAGGAATGCTATTAGGCCTCTCAGCAAGTTAGTAAATGTCTGTATTTGAGTGATTCACATGCGCACAAAGATGACTCATTCATACAGTTTGCCTAATGTTTCGAAATTGCTGGCATCTTTTCTTTATCTCTACAACTGTATTAGTTCATATTCACTTTGTTTTTTTACTCTTCTGTATTTATTGTGCTCACATTCTTTGTTTTTTGTCCTGCTGTGTTTCATTTTCTCATTCAGTGACTGAAATAGTACGACTGTTGACTCAGAAAATAGCACTCAGTAACAGCACATAACCTACTCCCCTATCAGTGCTATAGTTTTACTTTAATTTTTTGTTATGTTGTGAGAAACATACAATACTGTGTACATTTAAATCCTCTTTTAAAGCTGTTTAACATGACGTCGACTGGTTCGACTTGGAGTTTCCGCCAGTCTTTTGTTTGGATAATCTTTATCTTTTGGGGGTAGCATTTTCTATTTTATACTCTGAGAGAAAAGCTGTAAATTAGCTTGTATTTTTGCAGAACTAGTTCAAGGATTTCTATTCCTGTGTTTTAACAACTAAGATAACAGTTCCAAAAGTCTAACTCTATCTTATCTTAAGTGGTGTTAGTGAGATCATAAACTCTCTCATATAAACTTGCACTCCATTGTGTCCTTGTTGGCTGCAGAGGACAATGTAAACTGTTGGCAGGAAGAGACAATCCACTGAGACAGGCATGGATGAAGAGAGGATAATGGGTTGGACATGCTTCTCCAAATCACTGGATGCAACTCAACTGAGCACCTGCTTGGCTCCAAGAGGCACAACAAGACATAAACAGAAGGCTCAATATGGACTCTCACTCCTCTGGTACTTTAGTACACCTGCAATGCTGATGAAATTAACCCCTTATCTGCAACCTCTGAACACACGCCTCAGAAGTGACCCCAGCTTCACATGCAGAAATATTTTCAATAGAGAGGCAACAAAGACTTCACAGTTTGCTGGGAACCATGAAACCAGAAATGAGTCGACACAATATAGATAGAGATAACGATTAACAATGCACCAATGAATCTATTACAAACATTTAAATGAATCACGAGGTTATTAACAGAGGTAATCAGGTGTAAATTGAAAAGATACTGAGAGAATTAGGATTTTCATTTCCTCCATAAGGGGAATGAATGATTCCTTTCATATCCTTCTCTCCCACCAGCTTGTAGATGCCAAATTTAACACTTAAAAACTCATTGGTTTTTGAATAACTGACCAAAGAAACCATTTTCCCTTTCTATTTTCTGCCTTTAAGACATTTTCAAGGCCTTAGCACAAAACCAGGCCTCTGGATCTGAGCTGGAGAAGTGTGTGTGTGTGTGCTTGTGCGAAACAGCTGTGTCAGACCAGGTGCAGTCTGCTCAGTGCTCCAGTCTCAGGCACAATTTATACCATAATTCCTGGCGGATAATTCGCAGCTCCCCGCTGCCAGATGAACTCTATTAAAACTGGATGGTTTTCTAACTGGAACTGGAATGCCCCCTCGCACTGGTGGGGGATTCCTGTTATTAAAAGATATTTCTAGTTCTGTGGTTTTAGTCCGCACAATGACTTTTTGGGGGGTTTTGGGGAGGACAATGCCTGTTAACGATATGACAATCCTCCTCTAAAATCACACCAACTGCATTGTCAACAACAACTGGAACAATGTTGTGGACGTACAGTATATATCGTGAAAACACAATATAACTGTAATTATGCCCAGAGACAAACATCACCCCAGCTGCGAGCCCAATACGGCAATTTGTTTGGAAGATGACATGGGTAATGAGAACCACTTGCTGCTGGACTCCATAAATTCTGTCAGGGGTTTGGAGGTTGCAGGGCTCAGTACTCTGCTCATCCCTCTGAAGTACTTGAAAAACATTCATTGCACGTCACGCTGAGAGATGCCGAATTTCCTGCCATTCCCAGATGTTCCCGTGCAGATGTTCTCAGAGGAGGCTTTCAAAGGAGAAGTTATTTGCTTGCGAAAGCTGCGCTCATGTTTGCCGTTTGCTCACACGTCCGCGCAAAAGTTGCTCAGAAGTTGCGTTTTCTAAGTCGTGTCAGACATTTTCCTACTTTCATGTTGTATAGATAAAAAAAGGGTTGTGAAGAAATGCATTTTCATGTGATTTTTAATGTGTGTGATCATGTTTCAGAGTACAAAATAGATTTACAGTTGTTTTACTGGATGTCATGTTTCAGTTTGTCTCCAGTGTTGGCCATTACAAGACTTATCTTATCCCACAGCTGCGTTATACACTTTATTGACACAACCAAGTGGCAGATAGGGACCGTCAAGTGAAGCATGGTGGGGTCAAACAAAGTTGATAAAAACATGATAGAGGACTTGGTCAACAAAGAGAATGGACACATGGAACAAGCATCTATCTTTCATCACGGGGCTCACAAAGCTGCCATACATGGGGGAGTACTTGTCAGCCCGTTCCCTCTGGCGAGTGGCTCCTGATCCAAGGCCAGATAACGACGCAGCCACAGGCCGAACACTGGATTGCAACCTTGAAGATTATTTGGCATTGGGGAGACACACAAGAACTGGCCGTGGAAGGACTGATGTGAGACCTTTCAATTCAAAATGAAGCTTACGATGACAAGCTACCCAGAATGGCAGTCTTTATTCTGTTGTGCTGTATTGATGCTAGAATATACGGACATGAGAGATGTAAACTGGTCTGTGTGTTTGCCTGTGCACAGTCGGGTTGATTGGTCATTAATTGTGCTTGCAGTTTAGCCGATCTTTCAGCAGATTAAAACAATCGAAGCCAGTGTATAAACTGAGGGCAATGGGTTTAGTTTTGTGTGTTTTTCTCTGAGTGAAATGGAAAAATTAAAAGTGTAGCGGGAAAAACGGGAAAATCAGGGGTCAAGCAGGGTCCAGCAAAGGATGTGCAATGCGGCTGCTAATCTCTTACTGTAGCTGCTCATATCTAACTCAGCCTTTCCTGTGGTCAGTCCTCTGTTGATATGAGTCAGAGGAGAGCATCACTGTCTTATATTGATCTCTTTATCAGTTCTTCAGACACTTGAATTGGAGAGAGGTGCAGCACAAGTATTGGCTTTGTTGCTTTGACTGACTGCTGGTCATGACGCTCAAAAACTGTGCCCTTAGAAATGGACTTTCTTCACCATAAACAACGTCAGAGCTTGATGTTGTATCAGGAACAATATCCAGTTTTGCCAGCTTAAAGGTTCTGTATGTGACATTCAGAGCACTAACAGCAGCAAACAGTTATTTGATGTGTAAAGCTACAGTGAAGTAATGGCGTCCTGAGCAGAGAATGAAGTCACACTACCTTTGTGTGTTTTGTAATCCAAGCTTCTCTCTGGTTTGTTGTTGTAAACCAGTCTGGCCACATGGGCATATTAGTGCATGTGTTTATCCCACTGGCTAGCTCATCGCTGCTGCTCAACACTGCACTCATACAGCGGTTAGCGCTGATATTGGGATGATGTCTTCACGGAAGCCTCACGCCCACCCTTTCGGTTACCCTTGCAGCTACAGTTTGGAGCCAGTGATGGTAATGTCATATTGTTTACAAAGAATAGAATAAAATACATTGATTTATGTAATTTTTCCGGTAATGTCCACTAATTGTCCCGATCACCCGTGTTTCCGCCTTGTGTGAAGGAGCTACGTAACATCTGGTTGTCAATTCCGCCGTGGAGGACAGAAAAAATCTAAAATATTTCACCTTTGATTGGCAATACTATTTACCATTGCTGTTGCAGGTATTCTCTGCCAGCCTCACCACATTTTACCCTCCTGCTCTCCTCCACTAAAATGATATCCGGTTTGCTGTCTTCCATCTGCCTGATTCCACGTAAACGTAGTGTAGGAGCCTACTTAGCAACAGAGGTCCTTTGAGCTAAATGCTAACATCAGGATGTTAGCAGCTATGAAGTTTACCATGCTGTGCATATTAGTTTAGTGTGTCAGAATGCTAACGTTTGCCATTTAGCACAAGAGATGAGGCTGAAGGGAATGTTATTATATTTGTGGGTATTTGAACCTACTATCTGTTCTAAACTTCATTGCAATCCATCCGACAGCCACTTTACTCAAAACCAAATCTGGTGGCACTAGATGAAAAGTCAGGGGATCAGCAAAACTCAGTAGGATTCATCCTCTGGGGACTGTGGATGTCTTTGTAAAATTTCATGGCAACTGATTTAAGAGTTAGGAAATTTCAATCTGGACCAAAATGGTGGACTGAGCCAACTTAAAGACTGACACTACCCTCCCCAGAGTCAGGCTTTAAACACATCATATAAAGGCCAGTCTATTAGACCATGGAAAAAGATAACCAACGAGCCAGGAGATTCTGAGTGAACTATCTGACTGAGCTGCAGAAATATTTTAAGTAGGTCACTAATGTGTGCAGCCTGTCAAACATTTCTGGAACAAGTTATTACTGGATGATAATATGCTTTCCTTTTGTAATCACTGGTACAAGGACACAAGATGTACTGATGCACCTTCCCTTTAACAATACTAGAGACTTTTATCAGCTCTGATGAAGGGTGTCACAGAGATACTTCTGCATCAGTAAACTCAGTTAGAAACCGAGCTAATCAACGCTTTTCAACTTTAATAGTACCAAGATAGCAATCAGGATTAGTGGAATATGCCCCTTGAGAGATGTAAGCACACTCTACTCCCTGTGCCTCTCAGCTCTGTGATAAACATACAAGCAGCCCCAGACTTGTGTACAGAGAAAGATCATAGACTGCGGAGCTTCAGATTTGTGCTGCGGTCTGTTCTAATGCTGCTAAATATTCAAGCAGAGTCAAGCACGCACAGGCTTTTTTAGTGCAAATGAAAGATTAACAAACTTGCCAATATATTTTACAGCTCACCCGTGTCTTGAACTTAAAGTCTTTATTGTCCCAGCAGGAAACGTGTTTTTACAGCCTGTGCATGTACATGTCTCAAATATAAAAAAACAGTTGGATACCTCCAAAGTACACATACATACACAAGCATACAGATCTATGCAGCTAAACACACAGTGATCAATGAGATTATTTAGTGCTGCTGTGGCAGGTATGACGATCTTCAATATATTTGTGGAGACACATTAAGTGTGATGAAATCAGTTGAAAACAGATGCAAATATTAGCTCTGAATGAGAACTGCGGTTACGCTACATGCTTGCACTAAAGTCTATTTATAGTCATTTTCATGACTTCAGATTTGATACATGGAGAAACACTTGACTCGCCTGACTTGTGTCCCAACTCTTTAATTTGATTGTAGTACGATGGCTCACTTTATGAATGCTCTCTTAAATCACACTTACTCATTTTCTCCTCGCTCTGGAATTGATATGATTTTCCTCGTGTTGATATGTTTTTCTGACCTGATTCGTGCTCCCATGGATACAGCTGCAGCGGAGAAAGAGTGGGGGAATGGAAAACATGATTCCATTTTGTGCTTGGAGGTACGGTGTACACAGACTATGTATGTGTGTGTGTGTGTCAGAGTGATGACAATGAAACCTCCCAACACACTGTAACCTGATGCAAAAGGTCAGACTTTGTTCTACACTTGAAAATATGTTAAGCCACTCAGATCAGTGGGAATGTGTGCTTTTAGCTTTTAGCTCCGTGTACTGTAACTACTACCCCGTAGTACTTTTACATCTGTGTCAGTTAGACAGTCATTGAGTCTGTCAGTAAGTGAAACCGGTAAGTAGTAATTGAGGGAGTGTTTGAGGCTGTCCTCTTTGGCAAAATGTGAGAATTGTGCTGCTGAGAAGTCTTAACAGTAAATTAATACGAGGTGGATGGCTGATGTGCTGGCTGCTGACTATAAATCCAGTGTCTCATTGATCAGATGATAATGTGTGTGACATTGTATCAATATGAATTAGTTACTGTGGGGAGCCTTGGCTTGACTTTTTCCTTCTTAGTTTGACTTGACAAGTGCTTGGCAGTCCTCGGTGGTCAAACTTGAGACTTGAAAAGATTGAACTGGGACTTCTTATGGGACTTAAACTTCAGGACATAGTTGACATGGAACTCAGTAAATGCTTCCAATAGGCAGCCCTTTTTTTTAAAGGTATTTCCTTGTTTTAACCCAACTTATGGTGTGGCTTTAGGGAAGATGGTGGGTTGGTCCATGCATCACTTTAGTCCAGACTAAAATATCTCAATGGCTAATGGATCGAATACCATAAATGAATGTGCAGACCTTCGTGCTATATTGGAAATTTCCCCGCTGTGGGACTAATAAAGGATATCTTATCTTATCCATAGGATGAACTGGCTTTGGTGATTCTCTATTTGGCTAGGGTATTTGTAATTTTAGAGTAAATAACACCAGAATTCCTAAACTCACTGGAAGATATAAAGGGGATCTGCAACCTTTGTGATGATAATTGTGTGGGAGATAAGTATCGTATTTTGTTTGAATGTCTGAATGTAAGCTAAATGACTTACAGAGAAAGGTATTTGCCAAAGTGTTATTCACACCGTCCATCTATGCTTAAATTAGTTTTATTCGTAAACTAGGCGCTTGTTTATAGAATGTCCTTTCTCTGGTTAAGTAACATGGATTGTACTGTGTGCCATTGTTTTGTTATTGTATGTAATGTTTGTACTCCATACCATACGATATGGTCATGAGTCTAATAAATGACATGAATTTTAATGTAAGGTCAACAGTAGGTCAAAGTTTTGACTTATCCAATACAATATTTCCACATCTACTGGATGGATCGATACAGAAATTTCCTACAAACATTCATTGTTCCCAGGTGATGTATCCTAATGACTTTAATTATCTCCTGCAGGCTGTTGTCATGCACTGTTTGTATGTAAATCTATGAAAAGTAATGCACCATAATTTCTATGTAACCCACATAATCGGGAAGGCTGCGATCACGTGACCGTTGTGCTGATGGGAGTAAAGAAGGAAGCAGTATAAAGACAGACAGTCCACATAAGGACGCAGATTGAGATGGTGGAAGGGTCACAAAACCAAAGACTTTCCCCCAGGAGATCAACTGAACAACCAAGTGAACTTTGAGTTATTTTAAGGTATGCCATCCCTTAACTTTCCATCTAATGCCATCAAATTAAAATTTCAACCAGTTTTGGGGTATTGATGGCTTAGTGGATAGAGCAGGCGCCCCATATACAAAGGCTATTGCCGCAGTAGCCGGGGTTTGACTCCAGCCTGTGGCCCTTTGCTGCATGTCATTACCTCTCTCTCTCTCTACCCCCATCATGCTTAACTGTCCTGTCACTTAAAGGCAAAATGCCCCAAAAAAAATCTTTAATAATAAAATTTCAATTAGTTGGATGCTTTTGTTCATGACCAAATATCTGCAAACAACATTCTGATCACTGACTCCTGAAGCCTACTTTGTGTTTAGTGCTAATTTGCAAATGTTGGCACGCCTGCACACTAAATATGATGGTGAACATGGCAAACATTATACCTACTAAACATCAGCATATTAACATTGTCATTATGAGCATGTTAGCATGCTAATGTTAGCGTTTAGCTCAAAGCCCAGCTTAAGTGCAAGCTCACAGAGCTGCTGGTCTGGCTGTAAACTCTTAAATGATTTACTTTTTCATGACATCCTGTAATTTGTTTTTGACAGTCCCTCAACCTCAATGTGCCTCATCTATCATAGGTATTTTAGTTAGTGATTACCTATAATTTCCCAATCTGAGATAATAATCATCAAGCTATCAACGCTCAGACTCAACTTGTAGATGTGCTGAAAAGGCATACTTAAATAAATTAAGTGGAAATACCAAGCTAGATCATCTCAGGGATTTGAAGAACTCACAAGTAGCTCTCTTTTAAGGATGCTTATGTGTTTTAAAGGGAACGTATACTTCTCATTTTATGGGTCTTTGTAATTCTAAATAAATCTCTACACTCGTCCTGGCTGGGAGAATAAACAGAGCTTTCTGTTCACAGCTTGTTTGAGCGGTGGACAGAGGAGGTGCTGAGCGGCTCCTGCTGCCAGGGCCTCTTCATTGTCACCATTTGGTTCTCCCTGACAACCGAGAGGTTTCCGAGGTGTTCTCTAAGCCTCATCAGGTCAGACCATTGAAGCCCCTCTCAGCAAAGCAATGAGTGAGTGACAACAGCCTCCCAGAGATAAGAGCAGAGCGAGAGAAAGACTTCTGGATATCAGTGTGTGTGTGTCTGTGTGTGTGTGTGTGTGTGTGTGTGTGTGTATGCACATGTCCCTGTATCTGTCTGTGGAGGTGATGAGTGAGAATCAGGCCCAAGGGGGATCACGTCACCACGGAGATAGCCACCATCGCCTAGCAACCTCAGCCCTCAGGCCCACTGAAGGAAGTGCAAAGTGAAAGCTGATCCTCCTTTAAAAAATGCTAATAGTGGATATTTTCAAGCAGACAAAAACCTGAAATGTAATAAAGATTTTGTCTTTCTTTGATGTCTTTCAAGGAGTGTGGTGATATTCTTCATTTTTCTTAATGTAAAGAAAATCCCATGAAAAGACCAAAACAACAAACAAACAATAAATGAATCCAAGTATTTTCTGTGTAGCCAGTGTAAAATAAATCATTTCTTTATGCCATAGATCTCTTTTATGGATGTAAAACTATAAACAAGACACCAGTGAGCCACACTGTTACAGTGGAGCACATGTTCCTCCATTACGATGAACCTGGGCACTGTAGTTTATTTCAAGTCAATGACATATACACCGTCCTGCTGCAGTAAATATGCGCTAGCATACAGAGTCTCCAATCCCCAATAAATTCCAGATTTACTCATGTTTTAGTAACTTGTCTTAAAAACTACAGTGCCCAGGTGTTTTGGGAAATACAGGGGAATATTTTAAAAATAAAACTATGTTTGTGATTTATGTCTTCAGTAGGAACATTGGGTTTATATCAGCAAGTCTTTGGTATTGGCAGATAAAGGCTTTAAAATGAAATATTGGCATTGGCCTGAAATGAATATTTCTGCAGATTTAATCAGTCAAAATAGGTCAAATTTTCCTGGGTGATAACTATCGTCATGTTTATCTTTTAGGGCATCATCCGACCCTGTTAAAGTAGAATGAATTTTACAGTTTTGTTTGAAAATGTTACATAAAAATTAATACAAGTTTTACATGTCACTTAAGTTGAAGCAGTTTTCCTATTTTGCCCCATAAATGTGTACATTTTAAAAAGCGATGTACTTTATGTCGGCATCTTTCAGTGGGCCATCACAATAAGAATGGGCATAATCATATGTAAATTCCACTACAGGAGAGACTTGATGCTCTCTGCTATCAGATTGAAAATATATGCAAATACCAGCATCAGCAATTGGCCAAAATTTGGTGGAAAATATTTTCATGCCAGATATCCAATTAAATCCAATAGAGCTTTATTTATCCTGAAGGAAACTCTTACACCAGAGAATGCTTTAAATGTCAATAACACTAAGTAAAGTAACCACAATTTAACATTCACAACCAGCACAACCAGGCAACTCACAGGTTCCCTGGGTTAGAGCCTCTCCACGGCCCAGTTTTAAAAACAATAGAGTATTAAATATTGGGCAAAATACACAAATATACAACATACAAAGTGTTTTCAAGGAGCAAAAGCAAAAACCGTGCCTAATAGAGTAACATGTAGGTGTGAGATAAGTACAAGAGTCACTAAAAATGAAACTGTTATATTGTATATGATATAACAATAAGTAGTATAGCACATGATTTGAGAAAATTATAAAGCACTATATTGACAAGTGAGCAAAAAATCAAACATTGTGAATCCCTAGATTTAGCTTTTTCATAGTATTTGTTGGCAGTAACCAAAGTCTAGAATATCAGCAGCCTTATTCCTTAATAAACACTGTCTGATCCCATTGTTTTAAAATGCAAGTTACAATCAATGTATATACCTGATGATCAATTTTGAATATAAAACTACTTAAAATTAATTCTGCATTAACCCCAAAGCTAAACAAATAAGAGCAGTTTAATGCACCATGGTGTGCAGTTTCATGTGGTAGCTCTAAATGACTGCCTAATGTGAGATGTCCTTTATAAAGGCAGCCTGTTACTAGCTGTCACTCTGCCCCCAGCCAACAGCGTCCAGACTCTGAGCTCATTTCAGTCGTGTTACTAGACAAATTATTGTCTTCCTGCTAGACACCCCTGACGAGGCACGTCAATACTGCAGGTGCAGTTGGGCCTGAAATTGCTTTGTTTAAACTTGTCAGCTTGGAATGGAGATTTTGAAGAAGGATCTGTCCTCATTTGCACGGCTAAGGCGCTGTGCAAACCTGCAGAGATTAACACCTCAAACTGCTGTGTGTTTTAGAAAGAGAACCATTTTTAGAACCTGAAATTTGATAAGATGATAACGCTGCTTTTTTCTTAGTAGAAATGTCAATGACTAAAACTTTGTTCCTTTAGATAAGCCTCTGGTTTTCAAGTATTGATGTTTACTTCTCTGTTTTCCCCTGTGTTACAGTGATTGAAGGGAGCTGTTAAAAGTGGAATGTGAAGGGATATGCAAATTGAAAACTCAAGTAAATCACATTAATGTTTGAGGATATTTAAATTGATGTTTTCAGCACATAAAATAGCAAATCTCCTCAAATATTTGGTGTATTTACGCAATATTTCTTCACTTTATTGTTCCTGTGTGTCAGTACACTTCATCCTTGTACTGTTTTCGTCTTTATAGTACTTTTTATTTCCTATTTTTTTCCTGTTTGATATAAAAGTAAAGATTTCTAAGTTTACTTATCTATACTAAGCATCCGTTCTTGCTGTGACACTTCAATTTTTCTGCCTGGGATTACATACAGCTGACATTTCAACACCGCACAGTGCAAACACTACAGTGTCTCCACTTCAACTGACATTTTGACTGCTTTCACCTCTTTCTTTTTAACTGACATTTCAACTGCATTCAATGCTTACACTTTGACTGACAATCCAAACCCTTTCAGGTCTCAAGTCTTCCTTTAACAGCCAAAAAAAAAGAGCTTCTATAGCTCCTCTAACTTTCTCTGTTGATAGATGATTTACTCCGACTGGTTGCAGTGCTTTAACTTCAGCTGACACTTTAACTGACATTCATCATTTTATACACTCGAACCAACAATAATTTCTTTCAGGACTTCCACTCGTATCACCAATGCTCGGACTGACATTTAAACTCCTCTCAGCGCTTTTAATTCAACTGATACTTCAGCTTCACTTAGCGCTTGCACTTACTGTAAATTGACACTCCAGCTTCATCCATACTGACAGTTCAACTGTCAGTTTAGCAATTCAACTTTAACTGCGATTTAAACTTCCTTCACTTTGACTGCCACTTCAGCTTAAACTACTTCAGCTACTTCACATGTTTCAACTGTGAATTCTCAGCAGTAAACACAAACACAGTCTTCAGAAAACCTTCTAGTCTTATCTTGAGGTTTTAAACTTTGGAAACACATAAACTTTACTTGCATATCTAAATTGAACAATGTACAAATGCAACTTTTGGCATTTTCGCAGGTGTCAAGATTGGGATCAGTCAAAAGAATGTAAAGTATGGCCTGTTTAAAAACACTCCTAATGCACGGATTAAACTGGCTTGAATAGTCTTTCCCCCCAATTTGTTCAGAGGACAAAGGGCAATGATGCACATTCCTGCGAGCAGCGGCGGAGAAGCATTCCATCCACTGTTTGTAATTGTTCACAGCTGTAAGCGGAGTCTGCTTCCTATTTGTCACATTCACGGGTCAAGCGTTACCATATTTTTCATAATCACTTGAAAAATAGAAGTAAAGCTCCAGAAGGAAAAGAGTGTTTACGTACACTCACTGCAGTAGGTGAAGCAGTGCAGCTGTTAGCTTCCATGCACCTCTGCTGCCTGCTCATCTTCTGCGCTTTGTTATTGTGAAGATGTACCCACCATTTATCTATTTGAGCAGAGGGCTGTAAATAAGACCTTGTCAGGGGTTTCTGTAGGATTTTCTTGTCATGTCACAGCATGAGGTTTCCTTTGTGTGAGAGATGTCTCTCCTTCTACCTTCAGCATGTCAGCGTTGGAGCATCTGGGGTTGGAGTAAAATTTCTGAAAGCTACTGCTGATTCGACACTTTGGAATATATCACACACCGAACAATGTGTATAACCATTTTTATCAAATAATTCAAGGATGTCAGCAGGATTTAATATCAAATAAATAAAATTAGAAACAAACTGTCCTTTCCAGTAACAGTGTGTCTGTTTGAGCTTCTCCAGAGCCACAATATTAAAAATAGGTGTTATGATTGTGTGTGTGTGTGTGTGTGTGTGTGTGTGTGTGTGTGTGTGTGTGTGTGTGTGTGTGTGTGTGTGTGCATGTGTGTGTTTGCACAGGTGCCAAAAAAATTCAGCTCTGTGTACAATATGTGCTTGTGCTGAGAGGGAATGCAAGTGGTTCTCCACTTGAGAACAGAGCGGCACCACAGTCCGCTTTATTGTTTATAATCACAGCCTGTAACAAAGCGTGGATCATGCAGACAGCAGGAAGACGGCTTATATCTTAAGGTAGCTGTTTTCTAATCAGCTGTGGCAAACGTCTCTAAAACACAAACATGTATTTGCTTTGATTAACAAACGGCATGTTAAGTGATATTTTTAATGTCCATTGTTTCAAAGGCCAACAACAAACAAGACGGATTCATGCTCAGGAACTGACATCAGCTGGAGCAGAAAACCTCAGTCATCTTGTCCAAGTAAATCACTTTGCCCAAGCCACAAAATTACAGTTTCTAAGCTTGTGGGCAGGGGAATGTGAGTGACGGTTTTTCTTGTGGACCCTGGGTATGTTTTCAGGAACCACAGACCTAAAGGATATCTGCTGCCAGTAGAGGGCGCTGTAGCTCCTAAAGTCTCAGTTTGGATCAAATCTGGCTTCTTTGCCTTTGAATATTGTTTGTTGACACCAGCCTGAACATGAGAAACTGCAGTAATATCTGTTCTCAGCTACATCTGCATTTGGATTTAATTTTTGAAGCAATACCTCCTTTGTCATGAGTTTTATTATCAGTGATGAGTGACAATGGTTTCTATTGACAAAAGACCAAAAGTCCAAACAATGTGATGGTCTTGTTGTAATATTTTATGGTGTTTTCTTGTTTTGACTGTGTGATAAACATTGCCCTCTCTGTTGAAGCGCATCTTCTCCGCATTAGACCCCCTAAATTAAACGCAGGCTGACATTTTGGACTGCGTCTGCTTTGTTTTGTTTTTAAAGCTGCAGTTTTACTATTTTACTACCTTATTGAGTGCGATGTTTGCTTACATAAATAAGTGTGTGTGTGTGCATGGGTATGTACGTGTGTGTGGCTGCACTGTGATGAGCTCTATGCTAATGCAGTGTTGTGGTTTGCAGTGTTCCCCCTCCTCTGCTGCTCTGAACTGAAACAGCTGCCTCGGCTGCTTTGCCTCCAGCTGCTTCCAAATTGTCCCGCCATTAAGCTATTATATGTTTACAACCACAGCACCGAGCGAGCCCACTAGGTGCTAGAAGCCCTGATGATCTTCCTCTGTTGTAATGGATCATTATCCCGGTTTCTTATTACACAGCTTTTGCCACGCTGTAATTAGCTGTGATACAATTAGGCACACTATCTTAACTGAGCCGTAAAGGTATCAGGCAATCCTTTATGCTATCTGAACTGCCTGGATATGTCACTTTGACAAGATTGAATGAGATAAATCTTCAAAATTAATTTACTGAACCGTGCATATCTCCATGACGCAGAGTTTTACATATACTGCGATTAGACAGATACATCTGCTTAATCTAAATCTGTCATAATATGTGAAGAAATGATGCATCTGAATTATGTCCCCCGATACTGCAAATTTTGCATAAACAAGATTTTGCTCCTCTGTAACATAAGCTTCATATGTGGCAACTCTCTTTTATCCCTCCTCTCAGGCTGCTGTGCTCTGGAGCTGTGGGAGAGTGCCCACTCAGAGGAGAGGAGCTCGAACACATTGATCTTATTTGGACAGGCTTTTGTCTGGGACACATCCAAACCCAAACAGCCAGGGGAAGGACCACAACAGGGTGTAAGTAATTCTCTAGCAATCCAGACACACTCTGCATAGGTTACAGACAGAGCAAAGCCACTTGTATCGCTCTTTGTTCGGCGTTCAGTGATTTATTTAATATACTATCCCATATTTTCCTCCCCTGTTTAGTTACTATATTGTTTTTTAACAACATTCACCTCCTGCTTCAAACTGAGCTAAAAGTCATGTGCCAAAGAGGTGTTTCTCCGTCAAAAAATCCAGCCCAAAAAAACATCTGGTTTATGTTATGACAACACTGCTCTAAGACGCAGCTTGTATACAACTCCACCAGTTAGCAGCTTTCAAGAATTGGATGCATTCACTGTATGCATGTTTCTCATTAACTTCGAATACAGAATAAAAACTGTACTTCAGTGTGTTGCACATATTCAAGATGTACCTATTTCACAACACTGAAGTGAGCCTATAGAAAAACAATACCGCCTGACAGACATCATGTACTGCGTCTGTATTCTGTTTCGCAGTTTAGCATACAGTCATCATGACTGGCCTTATCATCCATTGCCTTTCATTTCTATAACGAGGTCTCTTATGTTCCTCGCATAAACACAATCATGTCAATACATACAGTAAACGGACAATGGAGATGTTATCCTCGTATTTTTTTCTGTGTGTTTATATTGGCATTTCTCAAGAGAAACATTTCCATTTCTGCAGTTTATGGTGGAAATAAAAACACTGAATGGTGCTGATCCAAGCAGGGGGATGGAGGAGGACTGTTCGTGAACTCATGAAGGAAAAGAGTAAATAATAGAAACAGTGCTTTAGGGTAAAACTAAGGTGACCTAGTGAGGTGCTGTGATAAACAGCCAAACACAATCTGTATACACTAGCTGTACTCTAACAAAATGAGGGTCTTGCTGACAGCAGTTTTCATTATTTATTTTCATTATTTCTCATTAAAAAGTAAGATAACAGTGAAAAATGTTCATCTGCAAATGTATTTTGTCCCAAAACTGCTTTTGTTTTTGCTTGAAAAATGACATAAACTGTACATAAACTATTTTTAAAAGTTGCTATCGATTAAATTAGATAAGGAGACACTGGCATTCAAACAAAAAAACAGCAGTTATACCAACCAGACCTAAAGACTGCACTAAAACTCATTAAAACCCCACAGTACAATCATGATAAATGGAACAAACATACTGCTGATTTTGCCAGACTTACTAGTAGATACGTTAAAAAATTCAGTCTATGTAGAGGGTGGTGCCAGAGCGAAGACTGTAGGCTTGATATAAAGATGCACAACATGTCTCCACTTCTTCCCACTGTACTAAAATGAAGCCAACATATGCCAGATACAGCCACTGCCATCTTACACTGGTGACATCATTTGGAGCCAGAGTCTGCACAGCAGTGATCTCCAAGGTATCAAGTTCCCGCCCATACATCCATCCAACCAGTCACGAGCACCACAGTTAATTATGAGCACACCGATTGGCACACACAGCTGTCACTAATGATGTCACACCCCCTTTTTATAGCATCAAATAATTAATTAAAACCAAACTCATTAAATAAATGAACACTTCAGTGAACATCAGCGTGATAAGAATAACATAAAATGACAGAAAAAAATGTAAAATGTAACAGTTACTTATCGAATGTTGGTGATTACAAAGGATTATATCCAAATATATTCTTTATAATAAGGAGTTAATATGTAGAATACAACATTCATTATGTTACTTAGCATCTTTTTGCCATTGTTACAGCCTGTTTCTGGACATTTGTCATCTTTATTGCGCAGTTTAAAACATTTATTACAAAAAGTAATCAAATGTAATAAGTTACAATAAAACAGTTACATTACTTATTATATTTTCAACAGGGTAACTAGTAATCTGTAACCTTATTACATTCAAATGCAACCATCTCAACACTGCGTGCAAAAAAAAAGATGTATGGATACTTTATTGTAACTGCTGAACATTAAATTTAGTTTATGTAAGGGGGAATCATTCAGATTCAATATTCAAGAAATACTTTTGTCCAAAACATTTCAATTCCTGTGGCAAAATATTAAAAATGAAAAAAAAGGGAATTTTCTTCCATGTGTTTGTGTTACGGAAGATTGCAAAGCAACAGGTTCCTGTCTTTATCTGCCATCTGTTTAGAATAAGGCAGCAGAAAATACCAATTTTGAATCTCAGAGCCAAGTTTACGCTCAACCGGTTGCACGGGGATAACATCAGATATGCAGTCCTGCAGCTTCATGGCTTTTTGGCTGATTTGGTTTGGACTGGATTGCTATCTTCGGCTGCATCGAATAAGCACTTAGCCGGATGCTTTTAAAATTGTTCAAAGTCAAAAGTAGTGCAGCAGTGTTGAAGTACTGTTGGGACCCCATTAGTACCAATAAAACCATTTGTCTCTACTGTAGCAGTCATTACCAGTGGGTTTTCTTCTGATTACTGGTTTCTTACTGGTGAGTTAAAGACAGATACACAGTGTTTTTGTGTATTTTGTTATACGTCTTGATGCATATTGTTTAATTTTTATGAGTAGGGTCAGTAATTCATGCTGCACATTAGAAAATATAAACACAGAAGGTCACCAGATATAAAATATGATCAAACCTAAGTACATCACTTGTTTTGTTAAACATTCCTGGTCATAAACGCATACAGTTGAGTCATCATGGATGAGTCACTGTTTGCAGAAATAACTCTCTTTATTATTGCCTTCTTCTTTTCCCAGGTGTCTTATTGAAAGAGGATCAACATGCTCGGGGCAAATCACATTTAGTGCTCTGCTGTAGGATGTGATTGGTGATAGATCAGACTGTATTAGGTAACAAAAGACTTGAATTAACTGGCTGTCAAATCAATAGCAGTCTCCTTCTCCTCACTCTCTGTCTGTCTCACTCATTCTCTCTCTCTGTGTGTAGTTTGTTTAAAACAGTTCTTTATATCTATTATTTGGGTATAAAAAATATATTTCTAAAGGGCACGGTTCTTGCTGACTGCAAATTAGTCGTACATTAACATATTTTTAGGACAGCAGTTCCCAACCTGAGGGGATCACAAGACGATTAACCACACAACGCAGAAAAAAAAAAAACATGCATACCACACATAATTAGTTTTTGCAGAGGTTTTTCTATCATTTCATTTCTCTGATGAATTACTGAATAATTTTACCTTCTGAGCTTCTGGGAAAAAAAGCACACGAGCAGACCTTGCTTCCTTTCATGATGTCAAAAGCCAGAATAGTCTGAAAAATGAACATCTGTTGTCAAAGAGCTTTAAATTTATGCTCTGTCCTTCTTCAGTGCTTTAACCTTTCTAACTCTTATAATGTTTAAATATATCTATTGTGACTTAAAGGTTCAGTGTGTAGGATTGAGAGGCATCTATTGGCAAAAATGGAGTTTGCATGTTCTCCACGTGTCAGCACGGGTTTTCTCCAGGTACTCCAGCTTCCTCCCACAGTCCAAAGACATGCAGGTAAGGTTAGCTGTTTGTGTCTGTAGGTGTGAATGTAAGTGTGAATGGTTGTCTGTCTCTATGTGTCAGCCCTGTGATAGTCTGGAGAGCTGTCCAGGGTGGACCCTGCCTCTCGCCCAATGACAGCTGGGATAGGCTCCAGGCCCCCTGTGACCCTCAACAATGAGTGGTTAGCGGAAAATGAGTGGATGAATATTGGCAAAAATGGTATAAAATATTCATAACTATGTTTTCATTTGTGTATAATCACATGAAACTAAGAATCATTGTGTTTTTGTCACCTTAGATTGATTTAGAATGAATGGTGTTTATATCTATATACAGAGCGGGTCCTCTTCCACAGAGTCCGTCATGCTATTCTACCGTAACCCATTCATTTTTTCTGTGACCACCTATCCTGTTAGGAGTCACGGGGGGCTGGAGTCTATCCCAGCTGTCATTGGGTGAGAGGCAGGGTACACCCTGGACAGGTCGCCAGACTATCACAGGGCTGACACATAGAGACAGACAACCATTCACACTCACATTCACACCTACGGACAATTTAGAGTCAACAATTAACCTGCATGTCTTTGGACTCTTTGGACTCTTTGGCTCCCCCTTTTTCTTGGTTCCTGGTTTGAACCAGGAACCCTCTCGCTGTGAGGCGACAGTACTAACCAGTGCAGCCATGGTGCCTTTTTAATGGTGTAGTGAAGACTGAAACAAGTTCTACCTGTCACCTTTGTATTAAATCTGTTTCTAAAATTCCTTTAGAATTCAATCAGCCGAGCACAAACATCCAAATAATTCACAAATTAATAAGACAAACATGAAAAAAGTTTGTTCCACACAACTTTCCTTTGAAGGCTCTTTTGAAAAATGTGTGCTTGTTCCACAACCTTGTGAGTTAGCAAGGCCCACTGCTGTCCTTTGATTCAGTCATGTAGTTTCATTTTGTAAAACAGAACGATGGCTGTTTAAGATATAAGCATGAAGAGCAAGAAAAAAAACTACAGAATAAACTGCATCACTCTACGGAGGCCTGCTCTACAGACTAACAGGCACATATAAACATTTTCTTTTTTGACATTACACAATAGTCGTAGTTTCTCTAAGCATGCAAGCAGCAACATATATTACCGCCCTTTCCATGTGTCTCTTATTTCCTCGCTCTTTATCTGATGCATGACGGATAATGTGTGGCTGTAGGTGTGTGTTTACTTTGTGAATTAAGAGTGTATTTGTGTGCCTGCCCGTCACTGTGTATCAGTGTGCACTCTTAAGGTCAGAACAGACTTAGCCTGCTTATTTTTGTCAGAGTAGGCAGTCTGTTTGGTGAGAACACTAATCTGAAGCTGTCAGAGCCTCTGTGCCGAGCTCCAAAATGTATATGACCTTGCTATGAAGGCGACTTTTTCATGTGAAGGTCCTTCGAGTTTATATGAGAAAAAAACGTGTCATTCAGGGTTCATAGATTCTATCTTATTAGGAAAAATGTTTGGATGGAAGACTTTGTAATTGAATGTCCTAACTTTGCTTATCCTCTGAGATTAACAAAAGTACTCAAGGACGTTCTGTGGGGATTTACAGCAGACATCACAAACATGAAACTGCACTTCGACAGTTTTAAGACAGACTCGAAAACAAGTGAACAAAATGTGGAATAGTGGGTGCGTTTTCATCCATAGAAATGCCAAAAATATTTAAAAACAGAAATGTTTTTATGTGTGGGGAGGTGAAAGGGGGTTGGTGTATCGGTTTAAGGTACATGCAACTACTGTTAGTGCAATAGAAACACATTCAGTGAATGAATGATGACGTACAGTCGTGACTTGCTGTCATTGCACAGGCCACTGCAAGCTCTCTTCATCATCTCTATATGGCTTTTAATATGCTTATGCATGCGCACAGGGCACACATACTCTTCCAAAGGCACATATCTGTTATATTAGTCGTTCAAAACTCTTTATTTCCACTGTCCAGTGAGCTCTCTGTTGTTACATGTATTGTTTTACTCGTTTGAAGTTTGTCTGGTGCCCTTTTAATGTCATCATCTTGTTGAATGTACTTCCTGGGCAATGGTTTAATGGCACCTGACTACAGAATTAGGGCCACCCACTACTTATCTCGCTGAGCCAACGGCCAATATTTGCACGAGTAGATGGAAAAGCATATAAATAAGCTTTTTTTTTGGTCGATTTTCAGGAGATTTGGTTTAAATTTCTGTTAAATTTGGATGGAAACTCTTACTACTGGCACTGGCCAAAAGACAGTCCAAGCAGTTCTCAGCTGTGGGATGAGTTTTGGCCAACGTGAGCTGATTTGGGATGGTCTCTGACTGCAGAAGTGACTCACACTTCTGTCATGTGAGGCATTAGGGTAAAGTTAAACACACAAAATTAAGGCTTAGGAAGTTTAATGAGAATATCTGTGTGGTACATTACTGTTTCTGTCATTACAAGAATACATGTGAGTTCAAGCCATACTCAGTGGGTTGTTAAATTAGATGGACAAAAATGTGTCTGTGTTTGATATATGCATATGAGTCATCTTTGTTATTTTTATTTAGAGAATACAGTGAATGAAGACTTACAAACTAGTTTTGTATGCATCAACATGCTAAAAACTGCTATGTACTACCAGCTTAGTGTACAATTCTGGCAGTTAGTGTAACTACTACTAGCTAACCGGCCTCTGGCTGTAGCTTTTTATTTACCAAGGGTGGTATCAGGCTTTTCATTGCAACAACAGTATGTTATACAAAACTAGATCAATGTAAACTGCAGTACTCTCAATGTCAAGTTTGGAAACTTAAAGGGACGGCTCACCCCTGAAATGAAAAGTACATATTTTTCCTCTTACTTGTTGTGCTATTTATCAGTCTACATTGTTTTGGTGTGAGTTGCTAAGTGTTGAAGATATCTGCTGTAGAGATGTCTGCCCTTTCTTGACTATAATGGAACTAAATGGCACTTGGCTTGTGGTGCTCAGAGCAGGAAAAAGAAAGAGAAAAAAAAAACAGTTGAAAAATTCAACAGTATTGTCTCTTTCAAGAGATCATGGCACAGTTACTCATGATAATCCACAGACCTTGTTGTGAGTGATTTAATGCAGGAACAAAGTGTCAGACACTCTGAGTCAGTACACTGGCATCTGGACTTTATTCATCTTATGAATCCTGTTGGGTGCAATTATTCAACTGTGCAATATTTTTCAGTATACGACTTTATCATGCACATAACTGTATATATTTCTAATGTTTACCTTTATTCGATTCTTGTGTATTCTATTGATGTATATATGGTAGTTAAATTTCACACATACAGTCTCAGCACAGTGATGATATAATTTTATTTTTAATATCTTTATATCTTAGGTACTAGTGTTAAACACTGTAGCATTTAATTTAATTTCATTCATTCATTTCCGTAACTGCTTATCCTGTTGAGGTTCACAGGGGAGCTGGAGCCTATCCCAGCTGACAATGGGGGAGAGGCAGGGTAAACCCTGTACAGATTGCCAGACTATCACAGGGCTGACACATAGAGACAGACAACCATTCACACTCACATTCACACCTACAGACAATTTAGAGTCACCTATTAACCTGCACTGTGGGAGGAAGCTGGAGTACCTGGAGAAAACCCACGCTGACACAGGGAGAACATGCAGACACCGCACAGAAGGGCTCCCTCCTGGGATTGAACCAGGATTGATTGATTTATATTTACATACCTCTATTTAATACTCTTATTCTTACTTCTTGTAATTCTCTATTCTACATCGGAGCGACTGTAATGAATCACAATTTCCCCTCTGGGATCAACAAAGTATTTGTGATTCTGATTCTGAACAATGTTCTTTCTACCAGCTACACCCACCAACAGTATCACCACCAGAAAGTGCACATCAACTGCTAGCTCACCAAGCAGCACTGAGCTAGCTAATGTTACAGCTCAGCCAAGGAGGACGCCATTAATGTTTACATCGCGCTCTGTTACAAGCACGAGCCACTCATCCATGAGGAAATGCACCAAAACAATCTAGATTGATATATATCACTTCAGGTAAGGGGCAAAAATATGAGTGTTTGTTTAGAAAGCAACATATAGTTTATTTGTTTTGTTGCAAAGGTCTTGAGCAGGACATTTACCAGAGGGCCAGAAGTTGCATATTTTTGCTGTTTCAGATTTATTTGTCACAAAAATAATGATTTAACAGAAGAGCTGCAGCAGCTTCACTGAGCTCACTGCACTGACGGTTGACTGTCCAGACCAGATAATTGCTCCTTTCATCTACCCTCATGATTTCACACAGTTGTTTGTAAAGCCCAGCTGCTTCTTATTAGCCACCTGAACCCACCGTGATTCCTCCTCCACACCAAAACTCAACCTCAGCCCATGTGCAACAGATTTCATATCCTGTATGAACCTCATGACGTGGTTTAAAGGTATCTGGGATGTCTGTGATCGTTGCAGTGTACAGCATGTGTTATTGGCTCAACAGTAGTGGAGGAGATTATGTTTATCAAACAATTTTTATGAAGCGAGGCGTCGAGAGCAAATAAAAAGAGACGATGATATGGTCAACAGGCCATGTGAGAAAAGTGTCAAAAGACTTTAAACTTTATGGTTTCACAATATGCTGCAGTACAAGATGTAGTCCTCATTACTCAGCAGAATAAGCTACAGTTTAATGTTTTCTCTTAAGGTATATCGTTAATGATAATGTCATCATTTCACAGAGTGGTACCTGTGATTAACTGTCTTACATTAAGGTGCTTTGGCAGCAGTTGTAGCTCTCCTTGGAGGGCGGTATGACATTTTACTCTCATTTCTGTGTGACAACCCTCCCATACAGGCAGAGACTCCAGTCCAACACATGAGGAGAATATTAAGTCATCAGAGCAGCAAGTGTGTATGATGGGATGTATTCCTTCTCTGATACCCCACTAAAGTGAAATAAGTGAGAAAGAAGGCAACAACATTATAAATAGAAATGGGTATATCAATTTATCACTTGAGACTAATAAGTACCATAGCTTCAGCCGCTCTTCACAGGAGTGGGACTCGAGGAGATTAAAACTGAGGCCAGGAGAAAGAGAGAGCACGACATGTTTCCAAGGAAACAAGCTGTGCTACGGACAAGCACTTTTTGATGGCAGCAATGTCAATATTCAGGAGTCTTGCCTGAGCAGATGTCCACTTGATTATTCAGCCACACGGAGAACAAAATCCCAAAGACATTCACATCCCAGACTTTGCAAAAGAAAGTTAACTCAAACAAAACTGGCAAAGGTGTGTTTGTCCCGGGTACAAACACACAACCTGAGTAATTAACCCACAAATATTTACTGCGCACACGACAGACAGAATCAAAGAAGTTGCTTGACATTTTGGGAAATATGCTGGTTCATGTTCTTGCGATAGTTTGATGAGAGGATCAATACCACTGGCATGTCCAAAGGCTAAATATGAAGCTATAGCTCAGCTCAGCATATAACCTGGAGAACCACTAATTGCTGTTTTTCCTCCTCTGTTTTTATGCAAATAAAACAACCAAGATATAACATGTCAGTAGGTGAGCTTTAGAGGTGCTGGTAGGTGATTTCTTTTATCTCTTGCAGTGGTGCCCCCAGAACTTTTTCATAGGGGTGGCCAGATGGGCCCACTGGAAATTTCAGGGTGACACACCAAAACTAAAAGCCATAAGTGAACTTCAAGAATTCTATCATGCTGTTGAAGTATAAAGACCTTCTTAGTGTCGACGTCACAAAGAGGTCATTTTATTAGTTGGAGGCAAAACAGGATTTGCCACCACAGGACTGTAGGCTACATAGGAGTCTTAAAATGTCGTCTTGCTGTGTTATTGGGAGCCAGAATAAAAGGAGTCATGGCTCAAAACTTAAATTTTATCGCATACCAGCCACCACTGCCCGTCAACAAAACGAAAACAACTATGGTTAAATGTGATAATCAATCAATTTTTAAGATGAAAGGACTGGAGCCGATCATCTAAAATGCTCACATGTGTAGCGCACAGTTCATATCAGGTTAGCAAAAAGTATTTATTGTTGTAGGGATGAATAACGTTATGTTTATTAAGGGTTATCATGTCCATTTCATCAGACATTGGGGAGGTATAAAGAGGAATGTTGGACTTCTCCTTAATGCTAACTTTTTAGTGCTTTTGCTAATGTTAGCTTTGGAAGCTAAACAAACCGGAGGAAACCGTTCAAGTGTTGTCCTTCTTTGTAAGACTGACATAGTAATGAACCGCAGAGCCGGCCGTCCCACCTTCTGCAATCCTGTCAAATCATCCATCCACTGAGTGAGAGCACACAGGTCAGCTAAGCCCTGCCCACCAAAAAATGCCATACGATACTGTTTTCTAACAGTGAAAGGGTCTACAGGCTAGTTAAAAATGATTTAAGGAATCGCATTATCTCATGTGCATAGACCAAACCATCCTGTTGTAATATGTATCTTTACATGTCAGACAATTTATTGGTCTTCATATCGGCTGGTAGACCTTTTTCTTCGCAATACAAACACACAGTTTTAATTTAAAGGAGTACATTGATCATAAGGGACAAAACATTTACTGGGAAAAAGACTTCTTAAGTTCAGGTGAGACTCGCAGGTATCCATAGAACCCATTTCTACTCAGATATCTTGAGATGAAAGTTCAGAGGAGTCCCTTTAAATATGGCCATGCCAGTTGTTTCCTTGCCAAAATTGAGCCTGACTTTGGAGCATTATTCAGCCCCCCAACATGTAATGGATGCATTTGGTTTTCTAGTTTCCAAAGACACCACTTACCTTCGTGCTCGCTTAAAAATAACCATGCCACAGCCTTTTGCAAAGACGGTTATGTTGGCATCAAATTATTTTCGCCAGGGTATCGGGGGGGCCAGCAATTGTATAAGGGTTGCCATGGCCCCCCCACAGCTCCCCCTTAGGGCCGCCACTGCCAGGCAAGCTGTTTCCCCCTGTCTCTCAGTCTTCATACTAAGCTAAGCTAACCGGCCTCTGGCTGTAGCTTTTTATTTACCAAGGGTGGTATCAAGCTTTTCATCTACCTCTCGGCAAGAAAGCAAATAAGACTATTTTCCATCTCTTTAACCGACAAAGATTAATGATTAATGACAAAAATGAACATGATGGCTTTGAAACTGCAGAAGAAAGTGTGCAGCATGTGTGGGTTGTAATGCTGTCAGCAGATCCAGTGTTGCTGTCTGCAGCTCAGATGTGGCAGACACTGAAGGTTTGACATGTGTGTGGTATTTATGACTCCTTTTAGGCGAGACGGCCTACGTTGACTAGCACTATGTATTATTTAAAACTCTGACAGAGGGGTTTTTCAAGTTTGTCCAACTTTTTTTCTCTCTTTTTCCCGCTTGTGTTCAACCGGGTGCCAAAATGTGGCTGTGTGCAGCGGTGCTGGAATATATCACGTACGGTGGGAAAGCGGAGGGGGCTCTCTGTGTGTGGCAGAGACCTACACTTGGATTAATTTGTGCGACGTGAATTAATGGCTCAGTGGAGTGTGGTTGACGCCCTTTAGTATCACCCACAAACTACGGTGCAGCTTCAGATGAGATCCCTGCTGCATTAGATCACCCACCGAGCCGTGCAGAGATGGTAGATGTAGAAGGGAATGAAATAATCTTGTCACCTAAATCTGTTTTTGTCTGCCTGATGAAATCCTCTCCGGGGGGAGTGCTTTAGTTACAACTTCTGCTCTCCTTGATTAGACTGGAAGGAGTCTCATCCCTCATGATTGACCCAAGCTCAAAATGTGAGAAAGACCCAGAAGTATCAGACACTCATCATCACTTTCCCTCTCATCCGTCCAAATATATGCTATTCTGGGAGTGTGCTATCTTTCTTTGTCACATACTGTACTCCACTTGCTCTTTCTTCCAGAGAAAAAAATCATGTCTTTTATGTGAAGCCTGTCATTGTACCTGGGGAATAGAGACAGGGGAATGAAATGCTCAGTGTAGGTGTGTGTGTGTGTGTGTGTGTGTGTGTGTGTGTAGGCTTTTAAACTGAAGGTGTGCTTTGATTCCAGTATGTGATTAATATATTCTATTGGTTTCAGGCTCGCAGTGAGATTACAACCACACTTTTCCTTGAACACAAATATGGGCTGCATTTAGAAAGCCACTCTGGTCAAGTAGAACACATCTTATTTTAAAGCGGTGAGCATTATTGCCTGTATCCCTCTGTGGCGAGCAGCGAATCAATCATGCTTTTATTTCTGTAACTCCAGGTTTAGTCCACTTAAGGAACAACTCCGTGAGCACCAGATAGCAATTGGCAGCGTGACCGTACCGTGTTTAGGTATTGATTTTCAGCTTTGTTTTGTTGGCTGTGGTATTTTCAAACCTGCTCAGTCTGAAGCCAAATCATTGTTTTTCTGCGCCTCTGCAAGAAACTACAGCAAAGTATAGGCAGTAGTCTGCCTTAATATGTACTGTATATCCCTAAAAGGACTAGAGAGTGTAATGAGACAAGTTTGAAACCTCCAATTAAATTTTATCTGGTTTTCAGCGTAACAGAAGTCGAGTAAAGAGCTTTACCCCTGTCAGTATTTTAACCTGATGAGGTACTGATTACAGTGCAGTAAAATGTTAAGTGTCATTGCTTAAATATGCTACTTGTAGCATTTTAGCATCAATAAAATCAACACACACACACACAAGGCTGGCAGCCTCCACTTGGCGCTTTACTTTATGTGCCACCTGGTTGAATGTTGTAGAAAATCTGCTCCATGCTTTACAACATAAAACAGAAGGAGGATGCTGTTTCTCCAGCTCTAATGAAGCATTTAGATTTCCTCTCAATGGCAGATGGAGCAGGAGAATCGCTGATGGAATAATCATGTTTATCCTTTTTACTGAAGCAAAGCAGAGTCATTTAGACGAAGAGGATTTATGGGGAGTTAATGCTGTCAAACATTAGTGCCAACAATATCACAATTTGGCAATTATGTTTGAATGATTTAAAGACAGTACACTACATGTAGCCATAGTTTGTGCTTTTTATGTACCTGCGTACATTCAGGTCACAGAGGTAACCACCTGGATGAAAAACAGAATCATTTTGAAGCCAACCGCATTATGGTTTCTCTTAAAATAATGAGGAAATGTTGTTGATAAATATATCTCACAAGTTGCAAAGATGCTGATACTGAACATATCAGAAAAAGTTAATTGACAACATATTTTACCAAAATATCCTGTCATGCAGTGCAACATCTGCTCATAGTGATACAGCTCTATTCTGCTTTTTTTTTTTAGGATACATCACTCAGCACTTGGTTGGGGAAAGATCATGGTCTTGGTTACAACAGAAAACGTCTGCAGTGACTTGAAACACAAGACAAAATGTTCTTATTAACATTCAACTGAAGCCACCATCTTCCCCTAACATTAACCAAAGTGTTTTTGTTGCCTGAACTTAACCACAGATGGGACTCAGGATGTGAATCTTAAACTCTGGGGACAAAGTCCTGCGGTTTGTGCGCTGTCGGAATAAGTGTGTAGACTACTCTTTTCTTGGTTAGGTTTAGGAAAGAGATCATATTTGGCAGAAAGTCCTGAAGGCAAACTTCTCCCATGTGCCTTTGTTACAGCCTCTTTGTAGAATAGTTGTCTTGTGATGATACAACTTGGAATGAGAACGTGTTGGTTACATGAGCTAAACTGTGATTCAGTAGTTAAGTGCTTCTATGATCAGCTTATTGCTAACAAGCTAGCTGTTATAATGCAACTAGTTTCTGGAGGTAATGAGTTCCTAACTGTGGAATAACTGCTGTGCATTTTACTCTTTATACTTTTACTTTTTTGGACCTCATGTGTTTATTAACTAAATTAATGACTGAGCAGCACTTCCTTTGGCATAGGCGCATGGTTACACCAGCCCGTTCTCATTCTGAAGTCACCTTTCGCGGCTGATGCGCAGCTTGGTGGCATCAGGATGTAACACGACTCGACGTAACCTTTCGCATAGTTATGATATGCCGCTGGTTGGCCAGACTGCACCTGTTGCGGTAGCATGATACGCTGCTCAACAGCGTCAGGTTGAAACACTGCAATGTAACAATGTAATACAAAGAGCTGGAAAGTCCCTACAGGGTGAGTGGGAGAGTTTGTGGATGGGTCCAACAAACCCTGGACTTTCACCTGGGAGCCCAGCGTTTGCTTCCTGAATGCCAAACCAATGTTATTTTTCTAAACCAAACTATGTGCTTTTCTCGCCTAAACCCAACAACGTGCTTTTGTTGACATCCCAGCATTGGTAGTGCATCCTTGAATACCTAGCGCAATATGAAGACGTGAAAGGCTACTGACAAAGCGGTGACGACTTGAGATTAGAATGTGTTGGTTACACATGAGCGACTTTTGTTTTTTTTTGTTTTTTTTATTAATTCCTTTGCTCACATTGAATGGAAGTGAACAGGAGGCAAATATTTGTTTTCATTCATGTGTGACTGTTCCCTAAAGCACAACGTAACTAATTTGAGAGCTTATCTACAGGCCTGCTTTTGTGAATCAGGTTTCCTCGTTATTGTACGAATCAGTTTTTATAATACACTTGGTCTACCTCTTGTTTGTGAAATCACATCTCTTGTAATCACTATTATTGACTTTGTTGTCCAATACTGTTTTCACAGTTTTACAATTGCTTTCAGTAAAAACCTCAAAGGCAAACCACTGTCTTCAACCTTTATTGGGAAAGTGTTTAGCTTGCTGCATAGTTGAGTGCAGGAAAACATCAATATGAGAGAAATATTGTATCATATCCTTCCATGCAATGTTGATTTGAGCCATATCGTCCAGAGTTTCTGCCTACTCTGCAGCCGTCCACATAGAGCTGACATAAATCAATATGGCTGCCGTTTGAATAAGAGCCACAGCATTTTTAAGAAACACAAGAAAAAGACACAGCAAGCGATCAACTATAAATGTACAAAGCGTTAGCAACAAATGAACCTTTTAATACACTAAAAAGAAATTGTGGAGTGTCATACTTGACAGCAATCACTTCACATTTACGAAGCAGTGACCTTGAAACAAGGTGGGGCGGTGTATTCTGAGCTTCTGAGGACAATTTGTCTCTCCAATTTCTCTGCAATTCCTGCAGTCCATCACTGTCATAAGCTCATTATTGATCAGAGACTGATGCGTCTCATGTTCACAGTTAGTTGTCTCCTACTGTATCCTCATCACTCTCATGTGAGGTTTGCACAGTGATGTGTGCGGCATCACAACTGTAAAATAAAACAGGATCTTCAAGTAAGACTTCCAGTAACAATAACAACACTAGTACTACAATATTGAGCGTACCACAAAGTTCAGATATCTTTATTTATGGCTATTTGTGAAAAGGGACAGATAAAGGATTTCAATTCAACTCTAGTGGTTAAAAAAGACACAGCTAAATGTACACTCTGTGATCTGGGCCAGGGCCAGGGCCAGTCTTACTGGCCACCCCTGGTGTCCTTCTGCCAGAGCCAGAGGGTGATAATTGACTTGTTAGTACCATAGATGGATTACTGAACAGGTCTACCAGGTACAGACCGAGGACCCCTGGACCAGAGCCTCCATATGAAGTGACTGTTAACATTTCTTGCCGGAAAGTCAATTGAACCACTACAAAGAGAGAGTCATTAAATGACTACAAGACAAAATCACTACGAGGCACAAAACAACTGCATATAGTCCCAAAAAGACCACAAAGAGATGTAAATGAACCGCAAAAGGATTCAGAGGAGGTGCAAAACAACTAAAATAGGATACAAAAACATGCAAACTGAACACAAAAGACATAAAATAACAAAAAGGAGGCACAAAACAACCACAAAAAGGCACAATGCAACCACAATAAGGTGGAAAATGACCACAAAAGACACAAAAAATGACTACAGATAGGCGCAAAATGACTACAAATAGGCACAAAACAACCACAAAGACTCATAATACCGCCACAACAAGGTGCAAAATGACCACAAAAGACATAAAATGACTACAAATAGGTGCAAAATGGCTAAAATTGGATGCAAAAAGACTAAGATACATAAAATGTCAAGAAACAGATGCAAAACAACCACAAAGAGAGGCATAATACAATCACTAAAAGGTGCAAAATGACCACAAAAGACATAAAATGACTACAAATAGGCGCAAAATTACTACAAATAGGTAAAAAATTACTAAAATGGGATGCAAAAAGACTACAAAAAGATGCAAAATTATCACAAAAGATGTAAAATGACTACAAAAGGTGCCAATTGACTATAAATAGGCACAAAACAACCACAAAGAGGCATAATACAGCCACAAAAAGGTGCAAAATGACCACAAAAGACATAAAATGATTACAAATAGGCGCAAAATGACTACAAATAGGTACAAAATTACTAAAATGGGATGCAAAAAGACTAAAAAAAGACACAAATAGACCACAAAGATACATAAAATGTCAACAAACAGGTGCAAAACAACCACAAAGACACACAAAATGACCACAAAGAACTGTAAAACAACCACAAAGAGACATAAAGTGTTGCTTGTTTTAGTTTTGTATTGTTTGTAGTCTGGGCTCTTTGTTCCTATTTAGGAGAGTTGGGGAGTCTTTGACATGTCTGTTGTCTTATAATCTGTCCATGACTGCAGTCTCTTTGTAATTTACAAACAGTAGCTATTAAATGTTATTTCATTTTAGAATGTTTAAAGTTGTTTATTTAGGTAGACATTGTTTACACTGATTAAACAATGTAACTATGAATAATGTGCAACCACATTTTTAGTCCCCCTTTCAAAACTTCTAAACCCGCCCCTGTCTGTAGTTTAATATTTAAAGTAAAAGTCCTGGCAGTCATGGTACCCAGCTCCCTCTCAATAAGATGGATATACTGTAAGCTTTCCAACAAAACCTTCTAAATGCAGCCTGAAGCGCTCCACTGTGCAAACAGCAGCAGGAAATTACTCCAAATTGTACCCAGAATGTGAGTATGTGAACAAAACGCCCCATACCAGTGTCTCAAATCATCCTGCAAATGTCTGAGGACTGCTATGTGTCATGGAAGAAACATCCATCTCATTTAAATAAGTCAACAACTGCAGAGTATTTAGATTTCGGGCTCAGTAGACACGGGGTGCCTCCACGGGAGACGCCCCCCGGCATGTTAGCTTTCTGCTGATTGACTCAGCGAGCTCTCATTATCACGAGCAGAATGAGCCGTGAATGTTCTCACTGCCTCTCCTGTTTATTTTCAGGTTACATCGCGGTTGGGGAATGTCACTTCAATGCCATTTTGTTTTTCTCTCAAATTGAGAGGAGCAGTTACCACATTATTTATAATACTACATGCTTTATTTAGTATTCCCACTAGAGTAACCCCAAAAAACTCAACTCTTCAAAGCTGTGGCTGCACTGTATACGCTGCCCTCTGCATTTCTTTATCTGCGTGACACATCACAGGATGTAAGAGTACTCACTGGTTTTTATGATGTTTGTCTTCAGGCTACAATCTGAGAATGAGATTCTATAACTCTTAATAATGCCAGTAGTGAACGGCTGAGGAGCTAAAGAGGTCTGAAGCTAAAGAAAAGCCGTAAATGGCTTCATGCATCAAAGAGCTCAGAGAAATGTTCTCTCAGAATCAATACCAGCTCTCCTCTCTTCACTAACAGGTAGAGCCGAGCGCAGGTGGTATTTCGAGGACACAACCTATCCCTCTGCTGAGGATTATCTGCTTATCCAGTTTCACATATTTATGTGACATTATGATGAAGAAATAAGCAGCTCTCGGTTTCACACTGTTGTATTTGACTGTTTTAAGAGGTTAATTGCTCAGCAGTTGCATTGATGGATTGAACAAAAGCTACAGAGAATTGTAATTTGTTCACATAATACATTAATCCGTACAAATTGCAATCTTGTAATTCTTGAGGCTTTTCTTGGACGGCAGACAAGAGGCAACTTAATTTAGCATCGCACATTAAGGGAATGGGTGAGGAATGTAAATGCTGTTAATGAATAGCACATTAAATATTTCTCAGACGCAAATTCTGCATTGCAGCTACGGTGTATCCATCACATGTTTCCATTCTGATGATACCGATAACTGCATTTCATCTGACAGTGTCTTTGAGGAATGTAAAGTGCCATAAAGGCAATTCAGATTTATCTTAAAGCACTGTCAGAAACGAACACATGTTTTTTAAATCCTTGCCAAACATAATGTAAAAACAAACAAGAAAAACACACAATTTCGACCCCTCGCTGCGCAGTTTGAGCTCCCAGCAGTTTACATTCATTAACGTGCCATACAGCCGAGCTTGCGCCTTGAATGACAATGTTTTCCTCATTTGCTTCAGAAGCTCTTATCAAAAGTGATAGACCTGGCAAGATCAAAGTGCAGCCTCGTGGTTTCCCCTCTGGCGCTTTCTGACTGGGAGAGCGAGCTTTTAAAGGACTTGTGACAAGCACATTGCCTTTGAAGCGGATTAGTATTGTTACCGTCTCATGTTGCACTACTGTCCCCAGAAGTCGGTGGTTTAAACTATCTGGCCGACTGAACCCCTGCACAAATTTCCCAGTTGTGAAATATTTGTTCTCACCATTTCAAAGTGGCCCCTTGAGCCCTATATAGTGCTGCACTATAATCATAATGAACAGGACCTCTATAGGGCCCCAAAAAGCTGCTGCTGATAAAAACTTATTCAGCTTCTTTTTCATGTCCCTGAGGAAAGATTGATTGCACTGAGAGCCTTTTAATATAAATATATTATCTCCCAACAGTGATATGAAATCTCACTCTGAAAAATGCTGCTCCAACACTTTATCAATGGAAACGTGATCAGAGGCAATCTAAGACTGCGGCGCATTTTAAATCCTGCAGCTACAGTACGGCTGAATAACCGGCTCGATGTTTTCTGTCTTGTAGGAACAAAAGAAATGTGATTGTTTCTTTCACCTTGAATATTGTTGTCACATTATCTTTCACCGCTCCTCCAGTCAGGATTGAAAGACAGCTCATCCTCTACTGCTAATCACGTCTACATTACATTCTCACCAGCCGTCACTTTGTGCAGCTGCTGCAGGTGTTGGATTGTTCATCACCAAATCAATCCAAACAAAGGGTAAACAAGATTTTTGGATGACAAAACAATCTCACCTCAGGTCTATTTTGTAGCTGCGCTGAGGCTTTTGATTGTCAATCTTCCTCAGTCAAGCGATGAATTGCAGATATTTGAGCACAAAGGAATGCATGTCCAGTCCCAGTTTTGACATTTTGAAAGAAAAGCTTTACATTACATTCACACTTTCATCCAAAGCAACTTAAAAAAAGTGAATTTAACCATGCTGATAAACAACCCAAGAACTGCAAGAATCATGTAAGAACATGTGCTTCAGTGCTACATTTAGAAACTATAGCCCTAGTTACAAAGAGATCTTTAAATTAGCCGCTAACTGCTCACAAGTGCTTTAAATCTCCTGCAGTGGGTCGCCAACATCATTTGCAATCAAAACATCAAACCTATTCCTCCCATGGTCACGTCTTTCTGGCTTTACATTTTATGCAGACCTCGTTTCAGGTCTGTTAAGACCCCTGTTCCTGGCTCAGAGGCGAGACAACTCTGTCCCCCCTTTTGGCGATCGTACCTCATGTACAGAACGGCGAGGCAGCATAATGGTGTGATATACGCGGCTTGAACAGGCAGTGAAAAAGTGGCTAATGAGAGATAGAGAAAGAGTTTTTTAAATGTAATGTTTAACGAAGATAGATACCACTCTTTGATCTGCATGATAAATATGAGCGTGAGACCGTTAGCTTAGCTTAGCATAAGAGTAGTAACGGGGAAACAGCTAGCCTGGATATGTCCAAAGGTAACAAAATCTGACAAACAGCAGCTCTAAGATGGGTGGAGCCTGTCGGTGAATGAAATGACTGTGATTCAGCTCTGAGCACAAGAGAAACAGAAGTGAGGAAAGCAAATAAACGGCTAAGTCAAGAGGGCGTGAGATTGAAACAAACTTGTTATGTTATATAAGATTATGTTTTTAGCCACTGAACTTGTTAGTAGAAATGGTTCTAATTGTTTGTGTTATTGTTTGCTAGCACATGGTAAATATTATTTGTACTTTCAACATCAGCTAACACTTGCTAACTGGCTAACTAGCATCTTGAATCCGTCCCGTCAGTCTTCTGGCTTCCCTTTGTGAATGACAAATACGGACTACCACTGCCTGCAGGTACAGAGAGTTATTTCCACTCACTGTGGTGCTAAAAGTGCTAGTTGTGCACAGGGCGACATGAGGTGACGCAACAGTTGCCCTTTGCCGCCACTAGTTCTTTGGTGCTGGTTTGGTGTATCTGGGCCTTAAGGCTCACGAATAACCATGTCATGTCTTTTTTGTTTAATTTTTACAAACGGCAGTATATAAACAAGGCCCTTGAAATTGTTCATCACATAACCCCAAGTAAAACCACAACTTGTTTTTTTATACACTACACTACACCACTCACGCACACACAAACACAAAAGGCCAGAGCCAAGCTAGGCAAACTGGCTGCAGCCCAGTCTTCAACAAACAAATGAGTCATACTGATCTTCTCATCAAATTCTTCGTCAAGAAAGAAAAGACATTTTCCCCCAAATGTTAAACTATCCTTCAAGGACTTCTCAACCAAGGTGACTTAAAAGTTTAGACTTCACTGTTTCCACGGTGAAGTTCATTCTTCACCTTGGAAACAGTCATTGACACAAAAAAACGATCAATTTAGTAGCTGTTCTGGAGCTGAGGCTGAAAAAACGAACTACTACTACCTCTGCTCCCAATGATTTTTGGAACTTTACAATGATCAATGATCCTGTTTTTGATTGATTAAAACTCCCTCCTCAAACAGAAAAAGTTTAACTGACCACACTTGGGAGATACTACGCTGCCAGGGACTCTGTGCTGCAACACAAAAGTGATTTCAGCAGGGTTGAAATTGATGAATAAACAGCCGCTACATGTCTCGTCTCCTTTTTTTAAAGTCGTGTGAGTGAAGCAGGGTCTAGGATTAACAAGGACAGGTTAAATTACATCTTGAGTTTGGGGGCAATTCAATAGGAAGTGAATCAATCTGAGGATTAATTGTTGCACCACATCCTGAGCAGCAGACACTCGATACAGCCAGAGGGAGACTGCTATAATGGAAGTGAAATACAGACAGCACACAGCTATAGCAGGCTTAACCCTTCACAGCTCCTGGCACTTGTTTAATGTCTTATTAAAAGGATGAGGAAAACATGTAAAATACTGACTGGAGATCAGCTACAGCATTGTCAGTATCATTACTGGTTTATTTTTCCCTACAGTGCAGTAGGCTATTGAAAATTCTATTTTAAATTAGTCAGGGCGAGTATTATATGTGGTGTAATTTGTAGGATGTATTCTTGTTAAAGTGATGTAAACTAAGAGGTATTCAAGGTACTTTTGTGTGAAATCTTTCCAGGTTGTGGGTCCTTTCCAGGCTCAAGAGTCTGTGACATTGTGTATATGACGGGATGGTAAAAATGGTTCTTCAGAAGCAAAAGCACTTCGGCAGTCAGTCAGTGATGTGCTACGAATGTCACATTCAACAACTGACAGCTCCTATCCAAATATATGGTATAGCTGAAATTTGGAAATTTGGCTTTTTATCATCCAACCATTTTCTAACCTTTCTTGAGGGTCGCAGGGAGGCTGGAGCCTATTCCAGCTGACATTGGGCGAGAGGCAGGGTACACCCTGGACAGGTCGCCAGACTGTCCCAGGGCTGACATGCAGAGACAGACAACCATTCACACTGCATGTCTTTGGACTGTGGGAGGAAGCCGGAGTACCCAGAGAAAGAACACAGAGGGGCTCCCACTGTGAGGCGACAGTGCTAACCACCCCTTTTGATTATTATTATTATTATTAATTTATTTATTTTTTTATCACAATTACTGTATCAACACTCTAATTTATTTCATTTGTAACTTTATTTATTAATTTTATATTTATCATTATTTATGTATTTATTTAATGTATTATTATTATGATTATTATCGATAATAATAATAATAATAATAATAATAATAATAATAACAATTAATATTAATAATAAGTCTTTTTTTACTTAATGTGGCATACCCCCGCTGGCAACATAAGTTGTTAGACATTGATTTTCAGTTGAATTTAGGTTGTAGAAAAACTCCTTTCGAACTTTGAAAAATAATTATTTTAATGCTGTGATTTTTGCGAGTTGGACAGTATGTGAGTGTGAGTTTTTCTACAAGTTGTGTTCTACTCGTCCCTCTACTACACACCTGTTTGAAAATACATGTGCAAAGTATTATTTTGTTCTAAATGTAGTTTCTGACATCAGGTGACCAAAAATTCAGTATCAGAAGGTCTAATGTTAACATCAGTTTGATGTAGAATACTGACAACAGATGATGATGATATTTTATTGCTTTTAAGTTGTGTTGTTACGTTACCAAGTCCTCCAAACGCCTCATGCTAAAGTACTGTTTGATTGAAGTTGTTTCATACCCCACTGATTTGAACTTTGTTTTTGTAAAGGCCTGTTTGTTTGGGGAATGTTTGTTGTCATTTTTTTAACGCAAAAGTCAAGACAATCAACTTTTAAACTTATTTGTAAGCCACAATAATGTAGAATAACAACATTTAGTCAAAACCCAACATCTGCACAATCATAATGTTAATGTCCACACAACATGACATTCTAAGATTGTCATCTCGAATTTCATTCCAACCAAAATGTAATGTTCCAATGCAAGGGTCCATTGTCTTTCTGACATAACATTGATGTCTTGTGCCAGCTTGACTGATTCATGTATGCCCTGAAAATGTCAATAATCAAAACTATGGGAAAAAAATGTGGCTCTTTGCTTCATGACGTTTGTTCTGTATTTTCCTTTTTTCCATACTGAATTGCATGTTTCATGACTAAAAGCTGTCAGATATGCACACTGAAAACACTACGATATTGACACACATGGATTATTTTCTCAAGCAAGTGAGCTCTATTCTTGTTTTGCTACTATACATGTAATATTACTGTGATATTTGGGTCAAGATGGCTAAAAGAAGGCCTGCAGGATTATTAGATGGTTATTAGAGGTTAGTGAGGCGTTGTTTGCCTCGGACCATTTTACCATTTTATGGTAAATCCTGCACACTGCTCCTGCTCAGCTTCACAATTTCACAAAGAGCAGTGTGCAGGATTTTCTGTTCAAAGATTCAAATGCTATTTTCCAACACACCTGCATTTGAAACAGCTGGATGTGTGAATATCTCTCTTCAAACCATTTTATGGTAAACACTGTCATTCCGTGTGGATCGCTTTGCATCAGAATAGAGTAGGAGTAGAGAGGGTGAAGGTCACAGTGAGCAAAGATCTCCAGAGAGTGAAATAAAGCACATGAAGGGAGGCAATACTGTGATTTTCTGTGCATACAATATTTGATTTTACTGGATGTTAAATGTTTGTTCATATGAAATATCTGCCTTCAGCATATAGTTTGTTGGTGAATGCGAAGCCTCTAGATGCATAACGTCAGCAATTGCACATGCAACATTAGCCTGAACGTTAGCCTGGACGTTAGCTTGGATGTTAGTGGTGGTGCCGCTCCTGTAGATGCACTCTGTATCATTGCACTCTGGGGCGGGTGTGGCAGCGGTCATGCCGTACTGGCCTTCAAGTCTGTGTCACCGAACCTTTTTTTGGTCTGTTGAGGCTTCCCAAAATAATAAAAATGTTTTAGTGTCATTTTGACAGTTTTTCGGTTCGACATCACGTTGAACAGGGGGTGCTGCAGCCCGGGGTTATGCAGCTAAATCCATTTAGTAGCTGTTGTGGAGCTTTCAGCTGTATCACATTATATCTGGTACACACTTTCAGAGGAGACATTTGAAATTTCGATTTCTCACCATTTCTAAATAAGTCATGTAAAACTTTTCCTCCTGAAAGTTTTGATCCTGAGGGTCTTTTTTGGTGTTGTTCAAAATCAATACATTTTTTAAAATGCATCCTTGAGGTGACTTTGACTGAGAATATTTTTTGCACAGTCTAAAATTTGTATTGAGGCAGTTAAACTAAAGCGTCAGACTAAAGAATGACCGAGCCGCCAGTGTTTTGTTATTCTTAATAACAAAACCTTTCAGCGATGTTGCCCTAGATATATTTTATTGAATGACATAATCCGCCTCACATCTGTTGTTGCACATATAACATCCTCTCTCCATCTAAGGTCGACTTCTTGTCAGACCATATGCGTACACATATTCCCATAAACATCTTGCAGATTTTTGTCTCGGCTGAGATTCATTGCAGGAAATTGATTCTTCTTCTTGGACATTACTCTTCCAAAGAGATGCTGCTGCGATCTGAGGCAGGTACACACTGTCATTTGTCAGGTGTCTCTGCGAGCGCTCTTATGCTTTGACTTATCGCATCTGGGTTGGCTGGAGAGGAGATAGGCTCTTAAACAAATGGCCACTGTCACACGAGGGGAGGCAGCCTTTAATGAGCCTGTCTTCACAATTGGCACGGTCCATGTCAGGCTCCAGGCCTGCTCTGAACCGAAGCTTAAGCAGCTTCTGTAGCTTTAGTATTTTGTCTCCTCATTATTATGTGTGTGTTACAGTACTGCATCGGTACCAGCAGGGAAATACTGAATGTAGAAGAGCAGGATCGTTTAAAGAGCAGCTTCCCTGGAGCTTCAACAGACTTTCTCCTGATCATCCTGACTGTGTAAATTACATTTACAGCATACTCTCTTTGTTAGCATGTCTGAACAAGTTACACTAACTATAAACTGGCTGCTGGTAAATAAACAGGGTGGGGCTTATTCTGGTAATACATGTTGAAATGATCAAAGCTAAATTGGTGCTATTAATAAACTCCAGGCAAATACCTCCATTTGTTTATGCCTTAAAGGGACCTGTTCACCCCCAAATCAAAAATATATACAGTTTCCCTTTTACCTGTGGGGCTATTTATCATCTGAATTGCTTTGGTGTGAGCTGCTGAGTGTTGGAGATGCCAGACATAGAGATGTCTGCCTTCTTTCCACTATAATGGAACTTGATGGCACTCAGCTTGTGATGCTTAAAGAAGCAAATAATACATTTGAAAAACTCAACTGACACCTAGCAGTTTAATTGCGTTAAATTCCCCAGCACCCCTATTTCCTGCAGTTATGCAGCTAGGTCCATTTAGTAGGTCCATCATGACCCAGTTACTCAAGATAATCCACAGACCTTGTTGTAAGCAGTTTCATGTGGGAACTATTTTTTTTCTACCAAACTACACCCGCCAACTGTATCACTGCATGATGGGAGTGTACATCTAATCATGGACGAGAGACTTGTGCTTGTGACCGACACATTCTCACTCTGACCTCGTCACATATCGATGTTTGGTCATGGATTTTCCGCATCCATATATGACGTGCAAGGTACCCTGGGTGTGTTGGTTGGTGACGCTCTGAGACGCTGTGTCAAGTTCTGCCTGTTACATGCATTGTCTAGTTTTTACAGGAAATTTATCATTAATACATAGTCTCTTTTACAGTTTTTCTGCAACAACTCACGCACGTGGTTGGGTTTAGGCAACAAAAACATGTAGTAAGGTTTGGGCAACAAAGCCACGTGGAAAAAACAACAGGGTTTGGCTTTATAACACCGCTGTCCTGGATGAAGGTCCATGTTTGTTGGACTCATCCATCACCCCTCCCGTCCACCCTACTTGGACTTTCGGCATTTTTGTTCTTGTCCCGCCGCGTCTCCCACTGATGCCGCTGAGCGCTTTCAAACTATAACAGCAACCAGCGGCGTATCATGCTGACATAACAGGATGGCTTTTTTCGTCAGTGTCTTGAAGCTTCAGACTGGGTTGTTGTGACCGATTGAGATGTAAACAATAATGCTTTCCCCCTTGGCTGAGCTGTGACGTCAGTTAGCTCAGTGTTGCTAAATGAATAGCAGTAGAGTAGAAAGAAATTAAAACTGCTCACAACAAGGTCTGTGGACTATCTTGAGCAACCACGTCTGCTGGGTATTTCAAATATATTTTTGGGCACTTTAAGCAGCCACAAGCTGAGTGCCATCTAGTTCTATTATATTCAAGAGAAGGCAGACATCTCTATGACTGATATCTCCAACAGCTCACAACACACACTGAGACAATTTAGACTGACAAATAGTACTACAGGTAAGAGGAAGAATATGTATTTCTGATCTGGGACTAAAATGCGAATTCTGACCTTTGAAATAAAGCACAACTTAGCTGATTAAGACTGTCTCGTGTAGCCTAGCCAATCACAAACAATGGAGCCAAACAGCTCCAAAATTACTGTGCAGACTGTCAAAAAGAAAACAAAAATGTGAGAAGCTTGACAGTGAATGCGTCGCACATGTTGTTCTTTAAAGATCCAACCTGTGCTAAATGAAGCTCAGTGATTACGGGTTAGCCTGTGCTGTATTCAAATGTGATTCAAATGTAGCAAATAGTATAGTAAATTGGCAGAGCTGGGAAAAATAATCCCTCTGTTGTTAGTTAATGGTCTCATTTCTCTCACCCTGTCAGTCATCACCAGATTCAAACATGTAAACATCTCAACAAAGCATCAAAAAATCTGTTACATTTTGTTCTGACGTCTAAGATGCTTCAGGCAACATACAGATTTTACTGAATATTAATAAATATAAACATATTTGAACAAAATGCTATTAATAAAATAGAGTAAACCATGTACATCATGGCACACTTTTATGCTAACACAGTTGAAACCCTTGTATACAAGGAGTTTACATGTGTAGCAGCCTAATAATGGGGATGAGAAACCTTTAAAGCTGAATTTTAATAATAATAGCGACTACTGCAGGTCTATATACGTGTCAGTCTCTCCACACTTTCATCTCATACAATTATAATGTGTTATCAAAGTGTAGGTGGATCCACACATTGTCCACCCATAACAAAGGATCTTCTGCACTGCTTAGTAATACAGTCGTCTTATCTTGACGCCTTTCAGATTAAGATAAATGGGTCAATTTGAAAAGTAATTAGCTAACCTAAATCCAATGCATGTTTCTTGAATATCTGCCCTTCATCAGAGTGTGTGCCAAACCTGCGATTGGCTCTCCTTTCCTTTGTTCTCTGGAAAGTGAATCTGTTTGAAGAGAATAGAGATGATTGATTTGCAATACTGCTTCCTCTGTGTTCCTGACATTACCAAAACACCTGCTCAGTATAATGCCTGGACACGACAATGAGGGTAGTTGATTATAAAAACTAGCGGCTGTAAGAATCTCACTTAATTTATCACACAGAGATTGGAGAAGCAATTAAAGACACTAAGTCAGTGAGTCAGACAAAGCCTGTATGAAGGTTTTTAGGCGTCACGCTGACAGAATATGTTCCACAGAGGCTGTATTGTCCCTTTGAAGGCTGAAGACAGATTTATTGCAAAGGAGTATCAAAGCAGAAATCCTCTCAGAGATAAATACCCCCATCTATTTTTTTCCCCTGTGACAGATAAGGACCCACGCTGATGAACCTGCCGTGCATTTCAGACATCTCAGAATACAGTCTGAATATTCTCAATGGTTACCCAGAGCAAAGAGCTCTTTCTCTTTAATCATGCAAAGAATCAGAATCTACCTTTGAGACTCATAAACCGTTCTCAGAGAGGGCTCGTCCGGGATTTGAACCCGGGACCTCTCGCACCCGAAGCGAGAATCATACCCCTAGACCAACGAGCCACATTTCAAGACTTATAAAAAATCTGACGTGCTCGCTCTGGTGCTACACGTGCATTTGAAGCAAAAGATAAGAAAAGACGACAGGAGATCTTGTGCAAAAGGCAAACACAAGTCACTAACACTGGTCGTTATTGTTCTGCAAACAAAATCAAGAGTGAGGCCTTGATAGCTCTGTGGAGCTGTACTTGGTGACAGCCTACTTTGAGCTCAACACGCTCACAATGAAAATGATAATGACCTTTAGCAGGTACGGTTTATAGTTTGTGTATTAAAAATATATATAAAGTTATAAACAGAAGACAACAACATAAAATGGGTATGACAGATTGCATTTTACAGATGCCCCTACTGGAACTGCCTGTTATGAAAGTCATGGTAAAAAAAACCCCCACATAATTCTGAGCCAAAATCTTAGTTTATCTTGTTTGTATAAGATAATATCTCTTAAATCCTCCTGCAGAAGATATTATCTTCCACATGGATATTATCTCCTGCATCTTCCATGTAGGAGATAATATCTCCTACAAGGGAGATAACATCCTGTACTTACGAGTATCTGCGGTATCTCCTACATATAAGATAAACATGGCCTGGATTTTTTTTTTAACATGGCCTTTCAGGGCTTCCGTAGTCTGTGGTGCTTGTACACTGACAATTTGTATTCCAGCTGATGATTACAGATCTAACAGTGTTTCCACATATAGTCCTTTTTAAACAAACCAAACTCAGTCTTCTTAGGGTGTTCTCACACTTGGTTCTTTTCAGCGCTCTAAATAGACTCAGAGCGGTGGCTCAGCATTTTTCACTCATATGTGAACACTCCAAGAAAACTCAGACCCTTCTGAAGCGAACGGTTCGCTTCAAGTCCGCGGTGCGGTTCACTCAACCTGTGCCGTGTGAACACAAAACGCTCCAGGTCCACTTTGCCTTTTTCTATTGTACTGTAGCCCTCCAGGCCTGCTGTAGACAGATCACATGCTATTTCAGTGGGACGCATAATAAACACAACGGAATCATTGCCACGGGTTACGACAGCATGACCAGTGGACGAGGAGTACTTTGGTCTGACGGTGAAGCAACTGCACTCCTCCAGATATGGAACAAGGAAAACATCAAACAGCAACTGTCCACAAGCACAGAAACACTCAGGTTTTTCTCCAATATTAAATTCATAACCGCACAGCAGTGCCACATCAAAGTAAAAACAAAACTACATCAATATATGATATATAGGCTACAGTGTGAACAGAAAGAGGACTGAGGCTCCATCAGAGCTGGAGTGGACCAGAGAGAGAACTGAGCCCTCTTTCAAATGATCTGACAATGTGAACAGAAAAAAAACTGAGTCCTTTTTCTATTGGTCCACTTTTTTCTTTGAAGTAGCACTGCAGTGCGGTGGTGAAGCCCCTCACCCTCAGATGAACTTAAACTGGAAGTAAACCTTGGCGTTTCTGTGCCGTAGACTGTTGCAGTTTGATGTATTCTACATTCCAAATCTGGAGACGTGCAGGATCTTCCGTGGACTAAACTAAACTACTAAACTACTCCTCGGCCTGCGTTCTTCCAAAGGCTAAAGGCCGGTGTGGTTTCGTCCATTATTTCAAGCATCCCAGTGCAGTAGCATGTGACCTAGAGGGCTAAATACAGTGGCAAAAGCAAAGCCAGCCTGGTGTGCTTTGAGTTCTCTTGGAGTGTTCACATATGAAAGGGACCAAGTGTGAAAACACCCTAATATTTGGTTCTTTTAAAACAGTAAATATAAATTCAAATAAAAAGCACCTGCTCTACTCTGGACCAGAGCAGTGTTATTGAAAGATAACATGTTATAGAAAGATGATGTACTGCATTACAGTATAAAACAGTATAACAGATACATGTACATTAAATTCTATTTAATGTCACTGCACAGAACTAATACAACTTAAAAAATACCATTACAGGCAGTGTGTGTGTTGCAGTGGTTGTATTTTAGTATGTCTACAGAGTCTGGCAGGTTTGGCAGCAGATAATAAATAGTTCTGCTCAGTATGCTCCAAAACTTCACTGTAGCAAATACAGATACCGACAAACCCCACAGGATGTTTCCTATTCATGATAAAACATTGTTTTTTAGGGAGATTACTTTGTATGGGGATCTGGGGAATTCATTTTTCTTCTCCTATGAGAGCTGCCTTGTCAATCCACAACAATATCAAGGGCAGATCGCACAAAACTAATGTTTTAACCTGCTTTTCTGCTGTTCCAAATGGTTTTATGTGATCACAGCTGATACATTTTCTGTTTCCTGCCGCCCAGCATCATGTCCAGATTTGAGTGTTGAGTGCCGACATGACTCAGCTCTGCATTAAATAGGCGGAGAGCAATTTCAAACAGTCGTCTGTCAGCGGGGTAATGTGAATGCAGCAGCTTTTGCTGAGGCCGTATGGAAATAAGGCTGGTGTGTTTTTGCTTCACACCATTAAACCGTCCCAGTAGAAAGAACTGCGTTAAATAGTCATTTACATTTTAGAGTGCCTTTTTGAAGAGTAAACTGAGGATTGCCAGTCTTGTACGAGTGTCGGCTGAATAATAAACCCTCCAGGTCACTGCGGTTTCCTGGGAAAAATCACAAGCGCAGAGGAAGGCTTGAGGTTCATAATCACAATGTAAGCTACATTCAGTGCAATTCATAAGTCCATGATATACATCTTTCTAATATCCATCATCATTATTGGCTTTTGGGGTTTAGTCGAGGCAATCAATTTTTCCGTGGTGCAATAATAATCTACTGTTTGTGGCTACTTTTTTTCCTCTATAAAAGACGAAAATAGATTGACTCTCTATGTAAGTCTGGGTTTTGTGAACCGAACGGTTTACAAAGTTACCAAATAACCCTTGAAGCGAGCAATTACCGATGCAATTTTGTACAACTGAATGCAATTACCTGCGTCTGCACTCCAAAGAGCAGGAGTCCCTGAATGATTCTGATTGTATCTGCTATTGTTTGTAATCTCAAATGATGATGGAGATGACCACTTAAAGTCAATTTATAGTCAGTGCAGGTAATATCTATCATGAGCACAAATACCATTTAGGGTCATAAATAATTGACACACGTTACATGCATGTTAGCTTTTATAAGTGATATTCTGTATGCATGAGGATGTCATTTGTAATAAACATCATTCAGACCAACAAGAGTCTCCCTCTGATCATTTTAATTCACTATAAAGAACCTCTCTTTTCTCGAACATGGCTCATTAATTATATAATGTTTCTGTGATTCGTGCATCATTGGAAACGTTCCAACAATCATGACTGAACACTAAATCATTTTTTTGACGCTGCAGCAGCTTTTCCTCCCACTTTTACCCGCCTGTCACGACACAATATAAAAATGTAAGGTTCTTTAGTGTAGTGATTAACAATTATTTTCAAAAGCATATGTTCTCCTGCAGATGAAAGCCCGCGGCTGTCTGTGCTTCAACCTCGGCTGTGCTTCAAAGCGGCAGGAAAACAAGCCATTTTCTGTCATTTCGCTTTGCACTTTGTCTGTTATACACTGCAAATTTCAAACGACAGGAGCCACATAGATTCAGACATATACTCGGGTTGGTTTTCCTCTCGAGTGGCTGCATCTCACACTGCCTGCTGGAGCACAGCCGCACATAATAGTCGGCTCCGCGCCTCTGACTAGCTGGACGAAGCTCTTAAAAGTCAAGCGCGGATTGGAGGGCACTTCAAATAGATTAAAAGAGCTGCCCTGTTGTTTATGTAAGCGCAGGAAATAGTGTTGATGAAAAACACAGCTGATGTTTAGGTTCATCTGCATTCACACCCACTGAGGGATCATTTTATCGCACACTGAGATCCATTTGATGCTTCGCTGGATGTAATGGGGGAAAAGGCAATCCGCCAGTCTCTGTGGGCATGTGTGCAACATTCAGCATCTTCACACTGTTTGTACTTCCTGAGAAATTATATCTTCATCTCACTGAAGATGTTTTCAGTCTCTCCAGCACAAGGATGATGATTATTTTCATTTTGATTCACTTTTACTTCATTTTCTAGCTTGAAGTTGATGGTAGTAAATTATCATCATCTTTTTAGTGACCTAAATGATTAGACACACACACACCATCCAGGTGCAACAAGATAATATCATACAGCCAGTCACCAATGCACACATTGTGTTCTCTAACATACAGTGTCTGCCTCCCATTCTTCCAAACAATTTCCTTTCCATAACCACCTTCCTACACCCTATGGAGTGCCCCAGAAATGAGTCCTAAAATGAGCATTGAAAATGGGTAAGCATTTCTGCACTCTTGGTTCCCTTGTCTCAAACTCAATGTTTTTTTTTTTTTTTTTTTGCTTAAATGCCTGAAATAAGGTCTGTGAATGTTACAAACTTACGACACTTTCAAGTTTGACTAGTGGCTAAATGAGACTACAAAACGTCATCACGCTGATCGAGGCTTTACAGCGTTGTTGTGGTAGGGATAAATCATGTAACTGTAGTGTAAATAACCTAACATTAGCTTTTTACTTCTTGCAATTGCATTTGGGCTTCAGAAATCATCAACAAGGTCTTGCTGAACAAAACACGCAAGTATCATAAACAGAGCTTATTTTCTGCAATATTTCAAAATCCAATTGAAAATCCCATATATAGACTTTATGACAAGAGAACCAGGGTGAAGCGAAATTTTGCATTGGCCCACAGAAAAATGTCGTCCCTAAAGGACTCTATAACCTCTGAATAAAACAGAAAATATCTCAGAGATCAGAGAAGAAGAAAAAATGCTATATATAACTAATTAAATAGTTGCAAACAATACATGAAAACAAAATATTGTTATACTGTATCACATGATTTCATCAACACATAGAGTTAATTTAAATTGTATTATTATATGATCACATTATTATCCTCATTTATTTTCCATAGCCGCTTATCCTCTTGAGGGTCGCGGGTGTGCTGGAGCCTATCCCAGCTGACATTGGGTGATAGGCAGGGTACACCCTGGACAGGCCGCCAGACTATCACAGGGCTGACACATAGAGACAGACGACCATTCACACCTACGGGCAATTTAGAGTCACCAATTAACCTGCATGTCTTTGGACTGTGGGAGGAAGCTGGAGTACCCGGAGAAAACCCACAGTGACACAGGGAGAACATGCAAACTCCACACAGTAAGGTTCCTTCAAACCAAGGTCCGAACTCCACACCTTGGGTTTGAATCAGTGACCCTTTTGCTGTTAGGCGACAATGCTTATCACTGCACCACCGTGCCGCCTCACATTATTATAATTAATTAATTATATCATTGATAATATAATATTATAAAACAACATTTACAATAAGGTACACAAAATCCTGAGTAGTTTCCAAGAACGAGTGAAGAATGAGTGAGGAACAAATCAGGACCAGTCAGACAACTGATAAATCGTTAACTGAGGAGGACTGTACAGCAGATAATGATGAGTTAATAGAAAACAAAGGAGACACTAATAATGAATCATTAGGTAATGATTAATTCATAAATATCACTGTCTTCTCAGGGCAAGGTCCAATTACCAGCTTTTGTGGTTCTTTCAACTGTATCCCACAGTCCTCATCGCTGGATGGGTTTAATTAAAAGCATATCTTAAAGATTATACTCTCAAATTAGAATTAATTGATTTGAAAGACAGAATTGAAAAAAAAAAACTACCAGTATGTTGACTAAGTCAAAAAATATTGTGATATTTGATTTTCTCCATCTGCAAAACTGTAGCCTCTTTGGTTACCTTCTACAGCCCTGTTTCATCGTGATCAGAGGGACATAAAAAGTAGCGTATGAGGTTATAACAGACTTGCCTTTTAATAAATTCTCAAGCTATTTAGGTGTCTTTCTTAAGGGCAGACCAAACATGATCCATAGCTACTGTTAGCTAATTTGTACTTCATGTAATTATGTAAACGCTCGACAAAGATAAAAAATAATGTCACATATATTAGCATTATCTGCACGTGCATAACTTAAAGCAAAAATATACACTGGTTTGTTTAAAGTAGGGAATAAAATAAAATAACTACAGGACTAAGGAGTCAGACCACCAGCAACACTGCAGCATAAACACTGAAATGTCAGCAGCTTACAAACGCAGCACGAGACAAAACATTTTCCTGAATCTATTCTTGCCTTTACAAGTTGTGTAAATCGATATTAGTCAGAGTAGCTATAAATCTAACTGTGACTCATTAGAAATCTCCTTAAGCTGTTGCTTGAAAGTAATCACAGCCTGAGATTTTCTGATTAAAAAATGATAAAGTATTCCACTGAAAGCCGCCCTGAGTTATGGAACTGTCACTTGTCTAGTTTTACTCAGTTTAACTCAGGTTACTGATGACAGCCCATTTCTCAATGACCACAGTTATTTAAAGATAATAAAGCTTCTTCTTAAGTTACCATTTTGATTAGACGTTTCTGCATACATGTTATGTAAAATAATGCTTTATATCATACAATCTACTGGTTATTGAGGGAAAAAATAGCGCTATCCTCTTCCCGTTTTGGTTGTGCAGAGATTGACACACTTCCTTTGTGCCGTAAATCGAGCCTTCAATTTCCCAGGAGCTTGTACCCGGTGGCAGACAGAATTGCATAGTGAAAGCAAGGCTCGCAGACGGTGCCATTATGTGCAGCCATTACATGCTGAAATCAACATTTACTGTCATTTTAAGTCAAATTAAAAAATGTGTCTATTTCCCCTATAATATGAAAAGGTAATACAGGCATTTATTCCTCTGCGATGTCTTCTAGTAGAGTAAAAACACCTTCTATAGGCTGTCAGCTGCAGCTCAACATCATGACAGGAGTCAAATTCACCACCCAGCGTATGAATGACACCTCATATGATTATCTATTACTGTAGTGGTAGTTTCCATTTCAGCTCTCGCATTGTACTCATTGTACTGTATTATTACACTGTCACGGTAAAGCTGTTTCCCCCTGTTGATGCAGATACTGACTCCTTTAAGCCGTAATCATTTCATAAATTAAATCAAACTTACAAGGCAGCGGTGAAGCCACTGCCAGTTCAGATGAGGAGGCTGAACTCATTAACATGGTTAAGCACTGCAACACTACTCTCCAAGGCACTGCTCTCTGGTATTAATTAGGTCACAGCTAAGCTGACGAGCTCCACTGAAAGTGAGTTAGTTTATTTCTCGCCATAATGATGTGAGGGCAGAGGAGTCGTGGTTCAGACTTTGTGTATAATCCTCTGCTCTGTGATTGGATGCAGTTTTTAATAAGAGGGCGTCTTATGAATTCAAATCCCATCTTCTGCTTGTTGGTTCATTTCTACGGTTCACTTATTGATACCCATTCAGACCTCTGCTGTATTATCATGTGTAACCAGGTTGGCCCAGTCTGACACCGGTTGCCATGGAGATGGGTGTAGATTTGTCAATGTCGCTGCAGGTGGGAGCAGCGAGACTCCAGGTTTTAGTGTTTGTGTCAACACGTCACACGTGAAATTCATCCACGTTTAAAAGCGGCGACACCACAGCGTGATTCTTTTTAACAATTTCAATATCACATTTCTTTAAATTGCTGCACTCCCGTGACTTAAAGCACGCCATGTGCAGCAGGACAAACAGGTTGTGAATGTGTGGGAATATGCACCCAAAGCCCATGAAGTATTCATGTAACCCGTTTCCCTCTGTCAAATGTCTCACCAGAGACACAGTATCAGCCTCATTGCTTTCCCTGGGCCCCATCAATAGAGTGAAATTAATACCACCTTAAGTATCTTTAGGGCAATCTCTCTTTTTCAGAGCCAATGAGATTACATGTATCTCTATTGACTGGGTGTTATACAGTATGTAAGCGATCTATTTTAATAGGATTAAGGCATGTTGTATGAGTACCAGGTCTCTTAATGTGCGAGCAGCAGTGTGTCCACTGAGTTTTAATGTCTGAGCCTTTGGCTCAAGAGCCAGTGTTGTCTAGTCACGATTACCTGAGCCTCGTGAGCTGCATGGCAGCGCCAGACAGCCAATCGAATCATACGGCACTAATTAACTTTCAAGACTATGCAGAGTCATTTCATTACAAATGCTGTTTCCCTTCATCATATCTCTTCTGCTCTGTTTCGGCAATCAGTCTCTGGAAGATTGAAAACTAAATTGAGTTTGTGCGTAATGCACCTCAGCCGTCTGCAGATGCTAATTTAACTGCCAGCGAGTAAAACAACACTGAGTGAAAAAACACTAACTGTGCATGAGCCTGAGCAGCAGCACTGATATGAATATCCTTTTTACTAATATATAGTGCTCCGGCGCTGCTTTGAAATATTTATTAAATCACTGCTCTATTCATAAGTTGATACTTTTATTTTTTATGTTTAAAATCAACGCTGTCTCCTTGAAATTCTGTTTATAGCTAACAAAAATAGAGTCTCTGTCTGTCTGTCTGCCTGTCTGCCTGTCTATGTTTCTTTATGTCTGTCCTGATTTTCTCAGTGACTGTTCATCTGATTGTCTTCACACTTCACTGGTGTTTTGCCGAGGACCCAAGGAAGTGCCAGCCTATTCTCATTCCCAGCTTCTAAAATACTGATGCTTTGTCACACCCCTCTGCATGTGGTATCATCCAGGGGCGTAAATATAGACAGCGCAGGTAGTGAAATGGAGGGCCTATAGAAGGAGATGGGCCTTCCACCCAACATCACTGATATCATCGTTATAGGCACCTTTTAGCATCTTTATGAGCTACCTCCACTGTAAACATTAAATAACATCAACAAATAACAGGATGAAATAACATTTCTCTTCAAAATTAACGCTTGAAAATGACGAGGTAGTACAAAAGTAAACTATACTTTGGTGTTTCATTTTTAACTATTTACTTGAGAATTCATTAAACTTATTTTTTCTTTCAACAAAATGAACCAAAACACAGATATCGAGGAAGATCTCTGGTGTAATATTAAGAATAAATATGAAACAAAATTTAAATCATACTCTCTAAACTAAAAAAAAAATCAGGTTTGAAGTGAAATCAAACACTATTACTATGCCTGTTTCCTATATGTAGTCGATGCTGATCTATAGAGGAAACCATAAAGTGCATCTTAAGATGGATGGGAAAAACAGCACTGAATGGAAATGCTATTGAATCTTCAGCCCATAAAGAATTACTGATTAGTCACAGTTACTAATTGCTCCCAAATTTAAACCGTCAACTGGACTGAAAACAAATCATAAAACTAAAACGATGTGTAGCATAAACAAACATTTTAATATGATCTCTGTGCAGCTGTTTCACAACATTAACCATGTCTTTCAATGTGTTTCAGCTGCGCACCACAGAGAAACGCTAAAGGTTGCCCTGTGCGTCACTATGAGATGCCAAGGGGCGTGGCAAATCATTGGTATTTGACAACTTCCTACAGTGTTGAGTACGAGCTCTTGAAATCTACAGGACATAATTATTAGTAATAATTATTACTACCGTCATAAGTACACACTGTGTAGTGTATTCAGAGGAGACCGCTGTTATTTATTACACTGCTGAACATGAAACAGCATCACCTCAAGTCGTGTTGTTGAGGTATGTAAAATCTGAGGGTTATCTATAGACACTGAATGAGGCTTTGACTTCATTGAAGACATTAAATATTAGAGTGAGTTTTTGCACCCAAGTGGCGTGTGTACTCCAACATTGCTAGGGGACACAACTGTGTCATGGCAGGGGTGTTGCTCAGGACCCAAGGGAGCTCAGCGCTCAGTGTGAAGTTGTTTGGATGAGCAGTTCTTGAGAAAGCTGCAAGCAGCAATACCGAGCAATCAGCCCATTTCAAACAGACCTGTTTTAAACCGGTACTGCACTCGTACTAATAATCTGCAACAGCAAATATGTTTTAAGAGAAATATAATAATGTCCCAATTAGTTTTTTATTAACACAATGAGAAAAGTTTTCCATCAATGTATTTGCAAAGTCACAAAATGTTTGAGCATATCTGCAAAGTGTGAAACGGCAATGATGTGTTTTTCCTACAGTATCCACCTTTATCAGCTATACACCCTGGTTAACACTTTCATGGTTACGATTAGGCACTCACAGGATGTGGATTGTTTTCTTGGTTTAATACTAATACTAATATTTAATATATAAAATGTATTTATTGTTTTTTCTGACCATCATTGTCAGCTCAGCTGTGATTACTTGTGAACCAGCTACTGTGGCAAACTAATGGTGAAAGTCACAGCAGTATTAACTGTGATGCATTCACTTACTGATGTAAGTCCCAAAAGGCATTTGAATGATGATGTCGCTGCTCAGCTTAGAAAAAAAACCACGACGTGATCTCATCCCTACTGGTTATATATTGTCATTGGGGCAGAAGTCCCAGGTGTGACTAAAATGAGACCTGAGGCAGCTTTTTGCGTTGTATCTTGACGCAAAAGGGGTCTGCGGTTAGGTTTAGGCAACCAAACTTTGGAGTTCTTGGAAAATCTATAGCATCTCTTACAGGTGCTAAACGGACACAATTTGGACACCTTTAGAGTGAATACCAGGCTAAAAAGATGATAAATCTTTTAAATAAACCAAACAAAATTATTCAAATCAGCAAAGTGGTTTGTAATTTACATTTCTAATACAAGTGGGTTAAAAAAACATTCCCCGTGAACATACATCAGCCATCAACTACGTTTCCCTAAAGCCAATTTGTCAAAATTAATTTAAAAAATAAGGAAAGAGTTGCTGAAATACACTGTGCATTAATATAGTCTCTTGTAGAGACACAGAGCCTTGTGATTTTCTCCAGTAAAAGCTGGTTTTGTGTCCTGTGAGAGCTGCAGGACAGTGTGACTGAGCATCCTGACCGATGGTCAAGTAGCCGAGTCTGATGACTTAATTAAGGTCACGGGCTGAGAGCACAGTTTGCCCATCCTCTGCCTCATTAACATATTCCTTTGTTCAATATGCTGATGTGAGGCAATGATTTACAGTTAATCAGCCTCACAGTTTTACTCCTCTGATTATGCCAAAGTGTATTGAAATAGGCTCTTTTGAAATATGATTTAATTGGATATTTGGTTTTGTGATGCAGAAAAAGGTTTACACTGTGGCTCTTTAGCCCAAAACATCATCTGTGACATTTTACGCAGACGCTCTCACAAACAGCTTACACTCTCCATCGCTGGTGCGTTGAGCTCATTTACCCAGCTCTGAGAGAAAGGTGATAGCTGACAGTGTGAAGTAATCTGCTCTATTGATCATGCTGTCAGACAGTGACTTCAGTAACTGCAAAAGCAAACACAGCGAACGTTAACCCTTTACTCGGAGGCACAGGGGATGGACAAACAAAGGTTACACCCATGATACCAAAACATTAAAGTGTTTTAACACTAAATTTGGCTTCATAACATCACACTTCCCCCTGTCTGTGTGAATTTGGGTTGGTCCTGCAGCGTGCTTTTACCTGTAAGAAGAGGAGTGTGCTGCGGGGATCATTTACTGACACTGGCGTCTACGGTTTTGGAGATCAGAGGGTGAATCCCGAGGGGGTGTTGATGCAGACTTGCGCTTTGGTTTGAGGATCTGTATTACGTTGCTCCGTCAGGCCCCCTCTTCCATCAAGTTCAGGGAAACGGAGCCCGTTGTTACCCATAAGCCCATGTGTCATTGAATATTTATCATGTATCTGATTTGAGGGGGAGAGATTCCTGAGATGTGGCAGCCCCCCCTGAGGCCTGCAACTCAACACCCTGTAATAGAAGCCCTAAAATGTGGCTGTCATTTTCTGCCTCTGGGACATGGTTAATTAATTACATGTTGGCCTCTACACTTAACTCTCCCAGCAAACCTCTGCACGCTGTTTCATAAGTTTGTCCCAACTCTGCCGGTGCGGTACATACGGTGTAATACTGTATGTATTCATCTGAGAGAATATGGAATGCAGCCTAGATCCTGAGAAGACACAGAGCAGCCTGAACATTTCCTTTGCCTGTCAGCCAACATACTGCATCTATCTCTGTGGCATTATTAATGTTAACAAATCAGATGATGGAGAATTCACAATGCACACACTGAAACCTGTGAAAATGGTTTGTAATTGCAGAAATAAATCAAAACAGGGACAGTAAACATAAACATTGTTACAGATGTGATGCATAGGATATCCAGCTAAAGCTATTTTGCAGCCTCTGGCCCACATTATGCTTTTAAATTCAGATTAAAACAACAAAACAAACAAATACATAAATCAGACTTAGCATAACAAGACTGAGAGCAGTCATGCTAGCAGCTCTATGAGGCTGCACTTAGGTGCTTTGAGCTAATGCTAATGTGTAGTAGATACTCTTTGTAGTTTAGATATATTTTTTTAATGTATCTATATTTACAGTTTACCATACTCACCATCTTGGTTTAGCATGTTAGCATGCTGCTAATCGACACAAAGTGCAGCTCAGGCTGATGGGAATGTTGTCATTTTTACACAAGTTTTTTTTACAAAAATGTGGGTCCACTAGCCAGTGGGTAACACCACTGTGGCTTCAGGCAGTGGGCGGCAGTAGATGAAAATCGGGGGTCATTAAAGTCACCAAGATCCATCCTCTGAGGAGCAGTCTGTACAAAACTTCATGGATATTGATCGAAAAGTTGTTGAAAGCATATATACTGTATATACTGGAGACTTTGTTGGCGCATCAGTGGATCTATACAGACTCATTAATGTAAACATCTCTGTTGTTTCAGCTTCCGTTTCAATTGTGTAAAACAAAAGCAACACATCTCTGGTGTGTTTGATCAAACTACAACTTAAATTTCCGACCATCAACAACAAGTGTCGATCTGGTCCACTACAGCAGAGTGACTGAAATGCCAGAACACTAGAGATTCTTTGTTCAGCATGTTATTTTGAGTTCTTCACAGCACGACTACCAGACAGACTCTAAACAACAAAGTGTGTGTAGCGCGCTGACGTCACACTGTATGTGTAGCACACTGTTAGCACTGCATGTGTTTGATGTACTTTCACCCCTGTGCGTTTCAGTTAGAGCCGCTCCAGTGTGGAGGAGATCGATTTTCTGCAACAGGAACATTAGTGATTCTCGAGCCAAGGGTATTAAACTCAAATCATTGTGTTCTATTGTTTGGCATGTCTTATTGATTATCTCCTGGGTTTCACTGGTGAGAGTGAAATATTGTAGCCTCAACAGTCTTGCACACAAAGAATTGGATCCATTTGAAAACAAATAACTTGTGCAAAGTGATACAAAATATCTGTTTAGATTTAATCTTTTCATTCACACTGTGTTGGTAGATAGACCTGAAACAGCCTGTAATACCAGGTTTATAGGTCACTACAGGTGATGGTTTAAATAGACTGCATTAAATGGAAATGCAGTCATCCCATATGTTGCTGCCCTGCGGCTGCCCTGTGGTCAGATTCACAGTGAGAGAAACAAACTGACAGCAGCATCACTGCAACATGTTAATAGAGCAATGCTTTGCAGTCAGACGACGACAGCACATGAGAAAAAAAAAACTGTTCAATTATTGATCCGCTGGCTCAAATCCCTCATTATTTCATAGTACCTGTTAGGGGGCAGTCCCTGAGGACGCGACGGCGGAGTCTTCACAGTAGACCGGCTCAGAGAGACGCACTGTGCATGATAACTATGATGAACCCCCCCCGTTCAGCTGAAATCAATATTCCGATCCATGAGTCACTCTGGCTGTTCTCTCTCTTGAATTAGACACAGCAGGTACGGAGAGAAAATGTCCTTTTTCTGAGGTACAATCAGTCTCAGAACAAAGATTCTTCCGAATATCTTGTCATTGCATCATCTCGGTGAATGTGATGAAACTGACCTTTTTTTTTCCCCCAGAAATGCAAATTGGAAGAAAACACATTCAGACATTTCAAATTTTATATCTGTCACCTCCCTAAAAAAAAAACCTGTAATTTGTCTTGTTATCTACATTATGTTACACCATCTAATTATGCAGATTTTATTGCAGCAAACAGCAGTTTTGTCTATTGTTGTTGCTGCGCTCATCACTGATTCATTGTTTTTAATGAATTTTAAATGTGGACCTGTCAATACTGTGAATCTTCTGGGAGAAAAGATAAGCACAAAGGCTCTGTCTCTATTGTGGCACAAACAAAGCAAAAAAACTAATTATTTGACACAAAAGTTAAGACAATAAACTTTATATATATTATGTACAGACTGGTGGCTCTATTCATCTAATGTGCTTTGTTTTCCTAACAGTGTGACATTTACTGTATAGGCGTCATTGAATGTGCCACTCAGAGACATTGTTTCCATGACTGATGCATTTATAGTCAAAACGAAGCATGAATTCATTACCCTGAGCGCTTATATTACAGCACAAACAACACGTATATCTGACAGTCGACACTAGATTGTCTCACGTAGATCTGAGCCAGGGGAATGTGGCGCGGAAAATATGGTTATTTACCCTCAATTCAAATGCATCACTAAGCCCTGTTTTGTTTATGCCTGTTGAATTCTGCATTGAAGACTGAAACCTACCATTATCCTCTGTTCCCCTAGCTGAGTTATTCATCTGGGTCTCCTGTCGTGTCTCCTAAATAAAAAGCCCACAGCGCCTAGCCAACCTCCCACTCCTCAAGCACCGCGGGGTGTCTCACAAAGCTAATGGTCACACCGGGGCCTGTCAGCCCTCTCCAATGCCCATCCTTTGTACGCGCTCTGCTCCAGTCTCACCCCTGCTGCCCTGCACCTCACTACAAATGTCAAAGAATATTGATTTGGCTCAGAGTGACAAAGTCTTCACTAAGATGCCTTTGTACTACTGCAATAAAGAAAAAGACCTGACCTTCACACACGCTGCAGCTATCAATATTTCATCTCAAAGTGTAAATTTTCTGCTGAATTTTTGTTTGTCTTTTATGAATGATACCATGAGACCGACTGCCAGCTGCAACACCGCGGTGCTACAGTAATTGCAAAAACGATGCCAGGTTGTGAGCAAGCCTCATAAATGCTGCTCCTCTGATGAACACGCCGTCTCTTTTAGCAACAAGCTTCTGAGGCATCACAAATATTCCTGTGAGCCTTTTAGCTTCTTAACACGGCTGATATAAACAGCATGGGAGGCAGAAGACATCATCTAAATTTCTGACTGATATCAGCTTCAAAAGTGCATCAGAGGAGCGACGCAGACAAACCTAACAGAGGAGGAACAAAGAAAACAAGTGAACAACAAGTGGGCGGAGAAGCACAGACGCAAACAACTTTCACTTCCACAAGATTGGTGACATATATCTCAGAGGCACACTGATGTAGAGCTGTGATCTCATAAATGACGGCCATTATTACCTCTTTTATTTTAAAGGTCCAGTGTGGAGGATTTAGGGGGATATACTGGCAGAAATGAAATATGATTTATTAAGTTTTTCTTTTGTGTAAAATCACCTGAAACTAAGAATCATTGTAAATGGACTGCCCTTGTATAGGGCCTTTCTAGCCTTCTGACCACTCAAAGCACTTTTACACTACATGTCACATTCACACACTGGTGGCCGAGGCAACCATACATGGTGCCACCTGCTACTCAGTAATCATTCACACACACACTCACACATTGATGGAACAGCCATCGGAAGCAATTTGAGGTTCAGTATTTTACCCAAGGATACTTAGGATGCATTCATACTGGCGCTATTTGGTCCGCTTTAAACGAACCCTGGTCCGCTTCCACGGATAGTTTGGTGTGTTTGGAGTAGTGTAAATGGTCATTCAAACTCTGGTGCGGACCAAACAACTGAACCCTGGTCCGTTTGAAAACTGGGGGTCTCGGTTCACTTGCAAGTGGGAAATGTAAACGGACTATCCAGTGAACCAAAGAGAGGAAGTGATGTAGAGCTCAGCGCATTTTGGGTAGAAAAAAAACAAAGCCAACAGCGCAAACCGGGAGAGGCAAAAGAAAAAGTAAAAAAAGAAAGTAAAAACAGAAACCCCAAGACTGTATAAATTTGGTGTTGCTCCGTTGTTTTCGTGGTGACCAAGCCGGCCGAGGGGGATGGATTTCCGTTTTCGGTCCTGGCCAATCGATGAGCCGGGTTTTCTTCTTCCTCATGCATTTTTTCTTCCTGGTCAGTGGGCATTTCGGGCAATACCGCCCCCCAATGAGCAGCTGTTGTAATTGCGTGACGTTGTCCAGGTGGTTTGGTCCGCTTTGAAAAAAGTGCAGTGTGAAAGTGAACCGAACCAAATGAAGGTGTGACATTTTTTTTGGCTTTCCCCACCCAATTGAGCCGAGTCCCCCGGACTATCCTGGTGTGAATGTGCCCTAAGTTATCAGCTAAAAAGCTGAGCAAGTGGGCTAGCAACCAGTCCGCAACGAGCCGAACAGCGTGGAAGAAACACTGATTTGGAACATCAAACTTCACTGTGTTTGTTTCAGAGAGAAAGAGACCTCTGTTGATAATTCGGCCTCTGGTAAAAACCTCCTGAAAGTTTGGATCTTCAGTTATCAGAGAAAAAGTCGAGCAAACTTTAGCAGGTGCTTGGCTAGCAGCCCGTCTACAACAAACCGAACAGCGTGGGAGAAACATTGATTTGTAATGTAAACTGCTTAATTCTGTGTTTTTACCAGTTTTAATCACCTGGTCTGTTTGTTTTGGAGAGAAAGAGACCTCTGTAGATAACTCGACTACCGTTAAAAACCTCATGTAGAATCAATACTGAAGGAATCCTAACCCCGAGTTCACGCTTGGCACACTGGAGAAGTTTCAGCTGGTGGCGATCTATACTCCTAATTGCTAGATGGCACTAAATCCTCAGACTGTTCCTTTTAATGTGCTCCATGCCACGGATACAAAAATGCGACGAAATGCCTGATAAACTGTCCCATCATTTGTCAGCGTGAAACAAAAGAATGACATTTATCAGAAATGTAATGACTATGAATTGTTGCAGTGAATCGATGTGGCATGATGCCCAGTTCCTTATGTCTTGCATGGCTGATATCTAATTGTTTCTGCAGAAAACTCATTAGGAGTCAGTTGACTGGAAATTCTCGCAGGAGAATCACCGCAGTCATCTGATAACCTCCACGTTCCCTTTCAGAGGAGTTTATTCGAAATCCTCTTACAGAGACAGCAAGAACAAAAAGCCTCTGATTTCCCCAAGGTGTAATGATATTAGTACACCTGATTATATTGTAGAAAGTCACATACAAAACAGACTCCATGTACACTATGTTTGGCTTGATGGCAGTGTTTTATGCTCTTTGATGTTTGATGTAGGTGACTGTCCTTTAAACACACTGACAGCAATGAATCTGAGGTGCAATCAATGAATGATCCTCAGACAAATCATGTTGGTGATTAGGTGAATGTATGTGGAAAATAAAGAATCACATTTGCTGTACATAAAACACTGATAGTTTCAATTGTTTGAATTTTGGAAACTCTCACTTTGATGTCTTTGTAAGTCTCTGATGACCCTGAAGCTTCATTTAAATGCCTCATCAGGTTTTTCCTGCAGTCATCAGTCTGAGTTCAGAGGCAGTTTGCCCTCTGCCTGTACTTGTTCATGTCCCGGTCCCTCTCCTCTAGCCCTGCTCGCTCAGGGGAGCACTTCTCTGTAACGCTAGATGCATCCGTTGCATCTTCATCCCTCATTATTTTACCCCTCAAAGACCTTTGCTGGAAACAGGAGCTGCTGCAATCTGAAAGAAAGGTTTAACTCTTTGTTGTGTCACACTGTGAGCTGTGTTGTCTAATTTTCAGTCTAGACGTGCTTTGGCAAACTCGCCTGATGCTCAATAAAGGAAATACACTCTACACTTTACAGTGGGGACAAGAGATTTTGTTGAAGCATTTGAAAATGCAAAAGAAATACAAAGCTCTCTAAAGACATGCCACTATGCTCAGTGAGACATGAGCTTTATTTTTCAGGCAATCGCACGGTGATCGTTAAAGCGGCCATGATAACATGACTTCTTGGAAAGGTGTCACTCAGCCAACTCTGCAGTTCTCACCTATATGTAGCGTTTTTGTGTCTCATTTTGGTTTCCGCACACAACTTTTTTATTTATTTTTCATTGTTTTTGTTCAGTCTCACCACTCTCATCATCAGCGTCTGTTCCAGATGGAGCAGCGGATGTTTTCAGCAAAAGCTCTACAAACCCACCTTACAGGTGTTCTGACAAATACAGCTACTGCTAAGGATTTTATGGATTTTGAGCTAAATGTTGTGCCTGGGGCATGTCGTATATTAATTATACTCGTTCCAAAACCAAAATCAAACCCTGAAAAGTGTAGGGTTAGCTAGCTAGCTACTGAAGATATAGCCTACTGAATGTATACACATGCTGCTTTTGCTTTTTAATGATTATAACAGTGAAACAAAGACCGACCCTGCTGTACAGGAACCAGTGAAGGGAAGCAGGGAAACTTTGCTGGTATTCAACCAGCTGTGTGTCATCATATTGTGCGCAGATGAACATTGTTTGACTTTCCCCTAGTCCGTCGGCAGAGGTCCAGTGCTGGCATCAGCACAGGAGCGAAGCCAACCACCGTTCATCTGCACACACTGTGATGCCACACAGCTGGTTCAATATCAGCAAAGTTTCCCTTTATATTCATTGTCTTCTGTGTGGATCAGCAGTGATGTGGTGGTTCACTTTTACGCTGTGATCTATAGCCTATAGTTGGGCTTTAGCTTCTAACTATCTTTGTCTTTTTAACCTGTTGTTGCTGCTGCGTCAGTTTGACATCCTGGATATATCCTTCAAACACAGACTGTAGACCCCTCTGTCTGCTTCTCTCTGGAATCACTGTTTCATTTCTCCAAAAATATGATAATATTTCTTAAGGGAGTGCAGTTAGTATATGGGCTCCATGCTTACTCCGACAGCTTGTCAGACCATCGCAAAGGGGCGGGGCTCAGCAAAAGGTCAATACTGGCACCAAACGGCAGGCAGACAGTGTGGTGCACTTTCACACTTCACAAGAGCAGGCTCAAAGATCAGCTCACACAGCTCGAAATGAACTAGTTCACATAAGCAGTTCACAAAGAACCAAAAAAATGAACAAGTTTCCATTCATGTTCATTTTTTAAAATAAAATAAAATCATGTGATCGTCACTCGTTCACAGATATTTTCCAAGTCCTTCAATTCACTGTGTTGTGTCATATTTCTGTCATCTGTGGCTGACATTCAGACTTGTTTTTTTCACACCCAGCAGGCACAATTTGCATACACATGTGAGATTTCTTTGCCATTGCAATCTGCAGCACACTGATTTGTTCATAAAAGTCCATCAAATATCCATATGAACTGGCTTCAGCTGTTCCAGTAGTTGTGCTGTTTGTCACGAGAATGAACAACACTCACAAGTTGCAAGTTGATGGATTCAGTTCACTATTAACCAAGCGTACATGCACATTACACACAGATGCAACTAGCTAGAACACAGTGCAGCATTTAGCTGCCAGATATTTCCCTCATGGGTTAGTAGAGACCAAAAGAGAGTGAATGTTGGATTTAGATTTGTTAGTGGGCACACACACAACTCCAGAATGAATGTTAATGTTGTTCTGTATGTGATGGTTGGATGTATAAGCAATTGTTTGCCAACATATCAACTTAAAAGGTGACATCAGTGCTGTGTTTACAGCTTATTTATTTTGCCTCCAAGACTCTGAGTTATTGCAAGTTTGATATTGAGGAAATGTCTCATATACTGACATAGCTATTGGTCTTGCTGTGAACATTTCCTTTTATTCGTTCTAACTTTAAATGCAAGATTTGACCGCAGTCAGATAAGAGTTACAAAAAAAACCTAATTTAAAATCCTGTTTAAAGCTTAAAAAATCGATTGCAGATGCAGTCGAATTTGCCCTGCTTACATCTGATTAAATAAATCAGTCTGATTGCACCACTAACAGCTAAAACTCAATTGCCCGGCTGATGGTTTGTCCCTGTACTTTACTGCTCGATCTGTTCCACTTCTCAAAGACTCAGCCTGGTCTGTCCCCAGAGGCTTTCACCCTGCTACATAATGATTGATTGCCATTTCTATTTCATTTAGGAGTCAGGCTACAGAACAGGTAAATGAATTGTGGGTGGGTACATCCATCCTAAGAGTGGGGTGTTGAATACGGCTTATACATTATCACAGTTTGACTGACATGTAATATCCCAGCATTATTTTAACTGACAGACCAGAATTATTATTGTGTGGCTCCCGGACAGCTCAGCTCAGTTTGATTGTGTCACAGATGACAACGAAACGCACCTGATAAACAAGGAAATTGAAGTGGACGTCTAAATTCTTGTAAGATATTATGTTGTCGAATAGTTTTTCTATTTCAGGCGCATGAAGGCCTGGTGTTGTAGAGAGAATGAAATTAAAGCATCAGGAATGTTCTCCTCAGCCCCACACAAGAAAAATATCCAGTGACAATCTATTAAAACCACCAGAAACAATTTTTATTGCAGCACAACGGTCAATCTGCATAATATCATGAGAAACTGAAGATTGCTGGTTACAGGATTTCAGGTCCTTCCAGGTGGAATGCCAAAGAAATCCATCAAATGATTATGTTGTGAGGTGAAATCAATGGTGTGTTAAATAAATGATGCTGTTAAGTCAAAGGTGCATTAAATAAATGGTGTTAAGTGTAATGTTGGAATTAGTTCTAATCTAACCCGACGTGGTGCCGCTGTTGCTGCATGCGGCGCTCTAAACTGATCCTGATATTTTTAATTGCACCTGAGAGGAATATAGGAAACATACATTTTCTACAAAGCAGTCAATCAATCATGAGCTTTCTCTGTGGAAATAAATGCAATATGAAGTGGTCGGACATGCTAATGAGACAGGAACACTGAATATCGACCAGCTTGCTGTTGTAAAGATAAATGTAAATGTACTAAACCTCAGTGTGGTGTAAAAAAAAAACCTGCTGTGAAGCTGCAGTTTGGTGTCACTCTCTTGTGTGTAGAAACAGACTTGGCGTCTGTGGGAGGAAGTCAGTCAGGAAATAAAAACTGCAGTCATTATTAATTGTCAGAGTTCGTTGAGCTGAGTGATCAATCTGTTGCTGAAGTTGGAGGCTGGTAATGGAGTTAGCCATCTGACTTTAAGACTGACTCTCTGCAGCCTGACTCACATATTGATGAGCAACCGCTGCTGCACAGACTGTAGTGTTACTTACTTCACTGCAGCCTCAAGGATCATTCTTTCTTTTCTTTTGTAGCAATGTCACTGTGCTCGCAGACCTCGGCAACTATATTATTTTGCCTCTTATACTGTATAAGAGCTATACAGTTAAGTTCGCTTGTTATCTCTGTGAGCTGCATGCCTGTTTTTGTACCCTTGTGTGAATTTGTTGTCTGTGTTCAAGTATGTTAAGAAATACAGACAAACTCCTTGTATGTATCAACATACTTGGTCAGCAAAGCTCTTATTTATGGTGAGTATATATTGGAGCAGTCCAGTTAGCAGCATAAAATGAACAAAACTCATGAAAAGACAGAAAGGTTGTGATCATATATTCTTAACTCTGAAAAAGGCAAACTTATTTCCTAAAAGAACTGGACACTGCAGTTTTTACCAGACATTACTCAAACATGAGTAAAGAGTGAATTTGATGGGGACTATTAATGATAATGAAGGAACATGTCGTCCACATTTCACTGCTGGAAAGATGGTCTTTTCACAAAACTAGGCTGTGTTTGCAGAAAATATGCAAAACTGATGCTGTGTGACCAGAGAAAACAGAGATAAAGGACATTTGGCATTTGTTTGTTTCTACCAGAATGCACTGCACCACAGGGACCAACAGTGCCGGCCCTGGGCATAGGCAGTATGGGTGAATGCTAAGGGCACCGTCATCTATAGGGGGCGCCACAAATGGAGGAAGGAAAAAAAATCAAAATGTTTATCTTTTACTATCTTTTATAGATACTACTATTATTTTTGAAATATTACATAAGGCCACAACAACATAACTACACAGCAAAACCTATTAAGTGTTAGAGAGGCCTTTTTCTCTTTTCCTCGTCTACCCAGTTGCTAATTTTTACAGTTTCTTTCAGGTTGTTGTCAACATTGTTTGTGTTTTCCCTCTTGCTACTAGATACTCATTCCTGCTACCAGCTGTTTCCTGTTTTTAAGTCCAGTGCCAGTGGGTCACACGTGCAGTGTCATCAACAGCTCCTCCCACAAGTCATTAACAGCTCCTCCTGTGGCGGAAGGGCGCCTTGTTCTTTTTAAACCAAAAAGGTTCCGCCAATATGTTTACCCTACGCGTTGGAAAATTGGGCACCTCGGATCAACTCGCCAATCCGACTCTGTGTGTCAAAACGCTTGCATCTTGCCTGCAAAACAGCCCAACATTCACTGAAAATCTGGTAGTGTAAAAGGGGCTTTTGTGTCAATAGTGGCGGACATTCAGAAATGAGGCAGTACAATCTGTAGTTTGGGCAACAGACCTGGAGCCAGCAATGAGCTGAGTGATGAGCAGGGGGATCTGGGCGCTGGTAAAAGTGCTCAGTGGCGCATGAAGCCGCATATAAAATTATCGAGATGATCAATACCAGTCCTGCACTGTGCCACCACGTAAGTCAATAGGAAAAAGTCTTTCTGGGCCACAGGACATCACCAGATGGTGTAATTGCACTGTTTGGTCACTAGAAAACTTAACTGCAAAGCCTGGCACACTTCCTGGGGGCCTGTTTGATACAGAGAAAAAGAGGGGTGGGTCTTGATCTGTTCTATACTCTTCATGTCCAAGGTGGCGGGCATTCGAAAATGCATAACTACAATCTGTAGTTCAAGCTACTGATCAAGAGCCAGCAAAAATCTGGAGATAAGCAGGGAGATCTTGACGCTGGTGAGATGGAGGGAGCATACCACAGTTCATTTACACATACTACTCACACTGTTATGATTTAAAGCTGATTTAAAAAATCATCAAAGTATCCCTTTAAACAGTATTAGACAACCATGGAGGTTTGTGCCACAGAGGAATAAACTATAACAGGATTAGCTACTTGTTAGCAGGATCAAGTCATTGTTGGTTTGGTGTTTGGTGGAATTTGACAGCAAAAACAAAATAGGATATTGCCAGCCTAATCCTTCAAAACATCTTTTGCATACAATGTATTTTTACCATTGACTCCCATTCTCAATGAATTTTGGACTCTCCAGTTCTCCATTCTTTCAAATGTCAGCGCTGTCGAGACAGTTTGCCCTTGATTAACAGCACAAATTAGAGTGTTAAAGTTCACCAAAGTTCAATTCAACAAAAAAGCCCTGCACAGATTTACTTTGCCTCTGCAAGCAGATCCACCTGTGTAGCACTAAAAATAATTGGTTTTGTTCTGAGGGTTCTCTGTGAAGGCTGGTGTGACTGGGTCTTAATTGGAGTAGCAGAAAAAGCAGATAATTTTAAATCTCTATGAAAGTGGTAAAAACACAGGAACAATTTATGTTCACACACAGAGAAGTTACACTTGATCTTAATTTGGATCCATGTCGCATATACATGTACTCACATTATGCAGAGCGCTGATTAGCTCGATGTCGGGGGAATAAAGAAGCAGTAGCTGCAGGAAACAGGTGGTTCTCGCTTTCAGACCCGATGAGAATACTTTGGTCATCTGCCCTGGACTGAGCTAAAGTTTGGATCGCTCTGGTTGGCTTCTGGGCTTAGTTCCGCTAGACGCAGGGTCAATGTACCAGAGTGCCATAATTACATTTGGCTCCCACTCCCACAACAGGATTAGGTGATTTGTGGCCAAGGGGCCTTCATAATTGCCCCTGATTAGCAGTTGCCAGTGCAGTGAAGAGAAAGGTCAGTTGGTCTGACGCTCAGACACCCTTTTGGCCCATAATCCCTCAACACCCAGTGTCTGTGTCATCCCCTCCCCCCTCGAAGCGCGATCTGGATCATCACTTTTGTCTGTTATTGTCTGAATCCTAATTGTTACTCTTTTCCTTTCACTGCTCGGTGGATAGAAAACAGAAAACAAAGAAACACTGCAGCTGATGTGGAAGCATTACCTCCATGTATGTGGTCTGTGTTTCTCCTCTCAGAGAGGGTCGCTCATTATCGTTGGCTGAAAATATGTGACCTTGTTTGGTACGACAAGAAAATAGACATAGGAGTGGTGCATTGTTTGAAAGCAATTGCTTCTTTCCTTTCTTATTTTCGCCTCTTGTTAAGCTTCGTAAGGGCTTTGAAAAATTCCCTCAAGCCTCCTCAGTGTTTTTTCCCGTAATGGAGGGATTCCTCCCCTTTTTTAAATTCCAGCCTTTGTTTGCCTCTGAAAGGGAGCCGCTTGTACAGAAATAATTAGCTGTATTATGTGAAGAGATATATGCATCTCCCCTCTGAGGTGAAAATCCTTCTATTCATCTTACTTCATGAAAGTCCAACATATCTCTAGACTTAAGCTTGTCAGCTTTGAAGGCTTTAATTCAGTGAGAGTGTGAGGGGATAATTTGATATTATTTCACTGGCTCTGTTCAACACAGTTGGATACGGACAGTCAGACGAATATCATGGAAGTATTGTTGTGCAATAGATACTGGGGAATAAACATAGTAAACAGGCTACTTAGTTAATGTAAACATGCATATATTTCTGACTGTGTCCTTCTGTCTGTTTTGTATTAACTTCATATATTATTGTACTGTATTAACACCCCATTAAAACTTCCCTTACTTCTACAGTCAGAGGACTTTACCTATAAAGATTCTGAATCAGCTTAAAACACTCATACTGTGATTGTGATACTTTTTTCTAATCACATAAATGTGTTTAGTAAAGAAATAAAAGCACAAATTGTGATGCTGATCTCTAGTATATTAGTTTTTACAGTAACTATTCATTTGCTTGCTGTGACAGGCTGACTGCACAGAACATGCCTCAGCTTTCCACCAACCTCAGACAGCTTCAACACCTCGAGACTATTTGTTGCAATTAGGGATACTTGGAAACTAATCGGCAAGCAAGTGGAAACATCAAAATGGACGACTTATTGCTCTGAATAAATGGTTAAAATGTCAAACTTCTACAAATATTGAGCCTATCTGATTGTGCTGTGGGGGTGTGTTGGACAAAAACCAGCCCAGCTGCCAGAAGCAAATGTTGGCATTGTATGCTTCTGTACAATGTATAATCTCAGAGGCAGAGCAGGTCATCCACCAATAAGAAGATTCGGCGGTGCAATCCCCGACTCCTCCAGTCTGCATGTCTAAGTATCCTTGGGTGAGATACTGAACCTCAAATTGCTCCCAGTGGCTGTTCTATCAATGTGTGAGTGTGTGTGAATGGTTACTGAGTAGCAAGTAGTGCCATGTATGTTAGCCTCGGCCACCAGTGTGTAAATGTGTGTGTGAATGTGTAGTGTAAAAGCGCTTTGAGTGGTCGGAAGACTAGAAAGGCCCTGTAAAATATACAGTGAATACAGTGAATACATTACATTTGTACATTTCATATGTATCATATCAACCTTTATAAAGTGATGTAGTCACACTTACCGAGACATTACTGCATTTCCAGCCGTGACTGTGTTGCCGAATCTGGGTACTTCAAGCAAAAACATGATCTTTTCCTAACCATAACCAAGTGGTTTATGTGCCTAAACCTACCCACGTTAACCACAGTGTTGCTGAAACATAAAGACCCTAAAAGTTTTAACATGTCCGCTTAGTAATAACGTACTAATGTAATGTATCCATGGTTTGCAGAAATTTTAGCAACTGACAGAAAAAGATTTTTTCTATATTCCTCTCCTAACATCTTTTTTTTTGCAGCGCAGCCAAAGACATTTGGAAAGTGTCCTTTCCTCCCACTGAGGCTGCACTGATATTTGCAGTCTCAACACAAAGCCTTTTGACTTGTCTTTGATGACTACTTTGTCCCCCTGTAAAACCACTTTAGCTGCCTCTGGATGGAGGATTCTGAGCAGAGCTTATAAAAGATTTATGTGAGAAATGCAGTTTTAAAAAGTGTCGGCGGAGTATCACAACATGTGTGTTATTGTTCATTGTTGGGTGCAGCCAGCCCACCTCCTGAGGTCCTTGGCTTTTCAGATAAAGGATAATGTGAATGACCCAGTGTGACTGTTTGTTCTCCAATTTGTTCTGCAGTTTCTCTGGATCCTGAGAGGTGCCTTTGGCTTGAAGCAGCCTCTGAAGCTGACTGAATTGCTTAACTAGGTGAGAAATGAAGATTTATCTGCACATCTGTGAGGCGCTCTGGGTTCGCAGTCACACAGTGTGTCTGAACCTCTCGCTGCACGCAGTCGACAGAACACCAGCTGAGGAGAAATTGCACATTTTAAGTTTTTGTTCAAGCACAAGTTAATTTGTAAATAGACTCTTTTATCCATCAATCCTCGTTGCTTTCACTGTTATACACACACTCGCTGTATAAAATAGTGTCGACTTATTCTGTGCTTATTTGGACTATTTTATTTATTCAGGCTCGAGCCCCACATTACGCGCAAACTGCCACTCCACCTTCATTTCCTGCCAGGCCCCAGCGCGGTCTCTCCCTCATCTGACCTCTCACACAGTGAACCCCATGAATGGACAATAGTGCCCTTCAGTGGGGCCCCATGACCATAGCAAAGCCTGCAGCTGGAGCACATAGCAAGGCTGCCCTGGCTCGAGGGCACGCTAACAGCTGAGAGAGATCACTGAACTGCCGAGGGGATTTTTTGGAAATGCTCGGGGATTCACAGATGTGAGGGATGAAAAGTGGCCTGGAAGCCATGCGAAAGGATCAAGAGCTGGAGCTGTTTATTAGATGCAGAGGAGAAGCGGCCTTTAACAGGTGCTCAGGGGCTGGATGGTGGATGTGGAGCCAAAACTGCATGAGGATGAACCTCTGCTTCATCAAACAAAGGAAGCAGGAGATTAGTGCAGTCATAATAAAATCCACTGGAGTTTTGCTGGATGTCAAAAATAATGAAAGAATGTTATGTTTTTGGATGAAATAATGAAAAACTAATTCAGTTTTTACCAAGTACCTTTACTTAAATACTGTAGTTTAGTTTTGAGATACTTTATTGTACTTCTATTTCAGCACATTTAAGAGTGTGAGACTGTCTCTTTGATAGACAGACAGATACACAGATAGATTTTTTTTTACTTGTAATTGAGTGACTAAACATAAAGTAATATATCTTATTCTCTGGATATAAGTATCAGTTAAGTCATTACAAAACCAAGTTGTATAAATCAGAAAAGAAAGAAGTGCTGGCAGTGATACAGTCTGGCAGGTGTCGTTTGTTAGAAATAAAATAGTTCCTTCAGGAAACTGCTCACAACAAGGTCTGAGAACCATCTTGAGTTAGCTGGGTTATGATTTCTGGAAAGAGACGCTGGTGTTGAGCCGAGCACCATTTACACTGCCCAAAAAATTAAGGGAACACTTAATGGTCACAGTATTACACCAAATCAGTTACATTTCAGTGAAGCACAAGGGACTGTGAATCAGTTTCACCTGCTTTGGTGCAAATGAAAGTGACAACAGGTGCAATTTAGAGGCAAAAGCAAGGCAACCCCCAAAAACGGAATGGTTGTGCATGTGGTGGCCACAAACAGTTGCTCTCTCCTTATTCTTCCTGACTGATTCATCTCTATTTTTGTGTTCTGCTAGTGTCCCTGTCACTACTGGTAGCATGAGGCGGCACCTGCAGCTCAGGATGGCACATCCACATAAGTGGTCACAAGCCGGTTTGCTGTGTCTCTCAGAAGCATGGAGGAGATAGCAGGAGACTGGCCGTTACACAAGGAGAGCTGGACAGGATCACAGAAGGGCAATTACACAGCAGCAGGACCGGTTTCTGCTCCTTTGTGTGAGGAGGAACAGGAGGAGCACTGCCAGATCCCTACAGAATGACCTCCAGCAGCTACTGGTGTGCATGTTTCTGACCAAACTGTCAGAAACAGGCTTCATGAGGGTGGCATGAGGGCCAAACATCCTCTGGTGGGACCTGTGCTCACAGCCCAGCACCGTGCAACTTGATTATCAGACATCTCTCCGGCCGATATTCCTAACATTCACTAACTAATACCAAAACAGTCTAGATTGATAAATAGCACTGCATGTTAAGAGCAAACACGTGTATTTTTGATTTAGGGGTGAACTGTCCCTAAGTATTTCTCTATAATATAAAGATAAGAGAAAAGCACCCTTAGTTTTTGTATTTTTTAAGAGTTTAACAGGCGAGCAACCCTACAACTATCATCAGATCAGTTCACATAAATATGCGACGTAACCTTTTCCCAACTTTTCCCCACCCACTTCCAACCAGTGAGAAAAGCACAGCTGAAAACACGAAAGAAAACTCTCATATGAAATAGGTCATCACAGTAATAAGTTGATAAAGAAAATAGGTTAAGAAATCATTTTTCAGGGCCTTTAAATGAGTTATGCAGTGTTCTCATGTACTGAACATAATCAAGCACTCTGATCCATTAATTTTCATCCTAAAGGTAGGTCAAGTATTTTGGTTTGTTTGAACAAATTTTATGCTCCATGTGGCTCACAGGGAGCTGTTGGTGGTTTAATGGTGTTATGGAGCTCACTGATGGAGTATTGATCTTTGCATTGCTTGTGTAATGAATGATCAATGTCTCTTAGCAAACACGTGTCTCTAACATGCTGTCAGCGCACCGCGGCCTCCTCTGACATCTTTGTATCGAAACTTACTGGCATCAAAGCAATGGCTGTTTGGTGATTAGGAGCTTGTTTTGGCGCCTTGTTATTTCCCCTGAAGGGTTTCTAATTAGATGAGAAAATCAATTATGACTAAAAACACACCAAACGTGTCTTATCTGCACTTGCCAGGGAGTTATTTGGTAGTTTGTGCCACAGGGCTAGTGCAGGCAAAAAATATATATATGCTAATGAGAAGCAGGGAGAAATAAAAGTCAGTGTGGGAATGAATCCATCAGTGGTGTCTTTGGACAAAATAAACATAAAAATTCTGCCGTCATCATCATCATAATCATCATCATCACAAGGCTTCCTCCTCCTCCAGTCCTGTAACGACATGCTGTCCAAGAAGCCATTTACTCCAGCCAGCCAGGCTGCACAGTGAAGTCGTCCAAATACTTGCCGGCGCCCCCGCTCTGCCTCTCCAAATGAGTTTTCATTAGCATAATGGTGTGTGCTGCTGCTTGGTGATTTCTTTTAATCAACCCCGGAGTCACTGGTAATTAGTAACAGACGACTAATGGATTCTGATGGACACTCTTGGCATCCGCTGACTTATCGGCGGCTGATTTGATACTAAGAGGAATATCAGTGGCAGCTGCGACTTACAAATGTATTCATATCATGGGATTGTAGGCGAATTAAAATAGGTTGACATTGATTTTAAAACAGCTGTCTGGTAGTGAATTCAGCACATTTTGATATTCACTCCCACCTCTGCCATTTGTCTCAGCACAGGTTGTCTTCAGCGCATTTTAGCTCATTGGATCTCAGATTTGACATTAACCTAATCTTGCCCTGCAGGGAAAAAAAAAAAGACTCCTCTGAGCCGATTGGAGGAAATTGACATTCCCTCCGCCGTCTCCATCTTTGACTGTGTCTCACAGCTTTGTTTCTCCACAGGACATGTGGTGATTGGAGTTCTGAAAGGTAATAGGAGGAATAATATCCTGCAGTGCAGAGACACAGAGTGAAAGACTCACTGCTTCGGCAGAGAGGAGGTGGAAAAAAAAAAAGTTGTTAAAATTCATAGGACGAAAAAAGGAATCAACTGCAGAATATATTACACAGCATCAACTGTTCCAAGGACAGGAAAGGTCACACTGCTCGTCTGGCACGCTGTCTAGCAGTCAATGGGACTGGTGGGACTACATTGTACGAGAAAAAATGAGGATTAAAGCCACAGAATGGCGAGCTCCAAATCCATACACACAATCTGTGATGGCTTCCCTGCATCGCTGTCCACATATATACGTGTCCCCTGACAGCATGTGTGGGCTTGTGGCACAAGCGAGCCCATCCACAGTAGCCACTGACCCATTTCTCCTTTCAAATTTAGCAGCCGACGCAACGCCCCGATGCTCCTCTTCACTCGGCTGCTCTGACCTTTGATGGAGAAGACTTAGAGATCATGTACCCTGCAGCAGACGGAGAGCTTGTCTCCAACCTAATCTGTCCTGAGGCTGAGATTGATGCCGTCCAGGGCTTAGACGAGTTCAATACAAGACGTGTTCTCTCAACAGAAATTCACCAGGATGTGTTCCAGCAGGATTGCAAATTACCAAAGTTGTTTAATCACGGATTGATAAGAACAATAGTTTCCCAGGAGACCAGACTACCACGCATTTAGCTCCCAGACATGCAACCTCCCAAACGTCATCCTTTGTCACTTTGTTTGCTCATGGCCCTACTGTTTCTTAAATATACACAGATCACTCACGCCTACACACACAGAACTCAATAAACCTGTGCTTTCCCCTTCTGTTCCCACAGATCCTCCCCTCTATCGCCCTCTAACCCTCAGCTCCAAACATGCACTCCTTTATTCCTTGTTCAAAGTTATGGCAATGCAAGATTAAATTTACACAGAAACCCCACCCAGCCCGCCTCTCCCTCCTTCTCAGGGACTCAGTATTTCAACACAAGCCGGGAGGCTGGGTGTATATGTATATATATATGAGCAACAGCCACACCCCGCAGCTGTGCACCTGGAACTGCTCCCATTCCAGCATGGCAGTGAACCCACACACCTGTTCACACCTGAGGCCTGCGCCTCTGGACCGCCACCTCCTCAGCCTGCCTTTGTTTCATCCATCAACTCATGAGACTGACACAAGCTGAGAGAGGAGGTGGTTTAGAAAAAAAAAAAAAGGTGTCAGGACTATCTGTTTCTCAGTAAGTAATGTCAGGTATGTAACAGTCGGAGCTCCGTGAGCCAGATGTTAAACGACGCAGTCAGTGTCTGGTTTGATTAGACATTTGTGCTATTTTTCACATTTCTGTGTAATCTCACCCAGCCAGTTAAACCAGGGCCTAACACAACACGTTAGCACGATGAATTCCAGGCAAATGGCTGATCCCTTTTCCTTCTCGCAGAGGAGTACAGGATATAAAAAGACATGTCTTTTTGTGTCAATACTTTTCACAGTGACAGCAACAGGTTTTGTGTGATCTTAAACACCTGCGTGTCATTTATCACATCACTGATCTGCATTTACATCTGTGTGCTGTCGGTTAATCACAAGGCTTTGCAAGAAAAAGATATCAGAGCAGGTTCACTGAGAAGGACCTGGAGTCAAAGACCTGAACTAAATTTGAGACTTTACCGTTTCCAGCATAATTTCCTGTCTGTCTCGTCATCTTCCGTGGAATAATGTTTCTCCCTCCACTCCCATGCTTGACTGGCCTTAAAATACATGATACAGTCATTATTGGATATTTCAGGCAATTTTAGTGTATCCATAAAGTCACACTGGATTGCACAAAATCATGATTGTCCTCAGCAGCAGAGATTTTTTCAAATTCCAACTTTATGACTTCCACATTTAGATTTATGCTTTTTACACAAACCTTTTAAAATGCTTGAAAAATTGAGCTTTATTTTTAATCTTAAGAATATTTAAAAAAAATACTCTAAAGTCAACTTTCACTTACTTTGCTTCCCACTAAGCTCTTGATGATATTCCGAGGCCTGGCTCATGTGTCAGCACATGGTGGAAAGCTCTGTGAAAAACAAAGTAACCTTGAGTTGAAAACATTTTACCGCAGACCTGAAAACTTCTCAAACACATTTCTCCACGTATAACACGAACTTTTGTGAAGTAACGTAAAGCAAACAATCAATATCCAAATTAGAACCTACAAATTCTTGGTCATGAATTAATAATGTTGAACACATACTTTGCTAATTTGTTTCATCAGGTCTGTGTGGGTGTGGTTCCATTAAATTTGACTGACAGTGTCATCTCCCTGCCAACGCAAACAAACAACTCAGCTGTCATCAGATTATGATTAACATTGTTAAATTATGATTGCGTAACTCTGTAACATTAAAACAGGCACTGTGCGGACTAATTCTATTTGACAGTTTAGATACACACTGTTTTCAACATGTTCATATCATCACTGTCAAATATAAATGTAAGCAAGCTGTATTTATGTATGCAGACATGTACACATGCATATACTGTACATATTTTTTAACTTAGTTGTTATTTCAAGTTCCAGAAACTAGTACAGTCATTTTCAGAATGTTTTATTTTCAATTTTTTTTACAGCTATACCTATGTTGCTTACAGACAAACAACAATAAATTAAAATAAACCAAACACATCCCAGCTTTAAGTATTAATTTTGAAATAAAACAAAAGGTATAAATTAGGAGAAAGGGTTAAGGTTAGGCAGGGGAGTTGCGTGTGTGTGTATACAGTGGCATGAGTGTATGCAAAAAGAGGTGAGTCAGGTGGGGGAGCTCAAGATACATATATACTGTAAAATATGTAGGCAGATTTCAATCACCTCACTATGTTAGTATGGCGGTAGCAGGGCCCCATCTTTTAATTTTTTAAATCTTTTTGGAGTCTCAAGGAGTTATCTGATACTGTACATATTGTACTCACTTAATGTATATTAAGTAATCTATGACATCAGTCATTCAATATTTATTCCAGCACTCTTTGCACTCTGCATTATTGTATTCTTGCTCACAATTAACAGTAACAGTTTAGATTGTGTGTAGACACTGTATGCTGTTGGTGATTGTTGCTTTTCATATAAACTAAGCACAAAAAGATTTGCCTCTTGGCAATAAATCTTATACCAGTTGAAAAGCATGTTTATTTCCCTTTTAAATGATGCCACATTTTTAAGGAACATGCATTTGTGGGATGAGCAGCAGAGCTGAGTATGTGGGTTGCGCCCATGAAATTCTTTTTCCATATTTTCTCTGTCAATGGCAAACAACTTTTTTTCACTGTAGACTTTTTTTTGCTGTAGACTCTTATTTGGTTCAGCCAATGTGGTTGTGTTGGTCACTGGCATGAAAAGCATGCCCAAGGTAGTCTCTGATAAACCTGGGGGTACCAGAAGCTCAAAACAAGAGTCAGTAGCAACAGCAAAAAAAAGCTGTTTGCCATTGGCAGAGAAGATTTGGAAACTTTTTCATGGGCGCAACCCACATACTCAGCTCTGCTGCTCATCCCACAAATGCATGTTCCTTAACTTTATTTGTAGAGTCCTTTTCACGTTGAAAGGTGCAGAAAATACAAAACAAAAGTGATACTAATAAAACATAAGCATATACATACACCTACACCAACATATACACTTAAACACATATATGCCAGTCTGTAAAAGTAAGTTTTCAGATGAGATTTAAAGATGTGAACAGTCGGCTGATCTGTTGTTAAGTGGGAGGCTGTTCCAAAGCTGAGAAGCAAGAACTGAAAAGCTCGATCACCCTTTGTCTTTAACCTGGACTCTGGAACAGTTTGAAGACCCTAGACTAGCAGACCTGAGGGGCTGGTTAGGACAGTACGGTGTGAGGAGCTCAGTTATATACTGCAGTGCCAGATCATTAAGAGCCTTGTATGTAATTAAAGAACTTAATACACCTTAATTACTGATTCTAGAAGATACGGGAAGCCAAAATAGGTGTGATGTGAGAGGATCGTTTTGTTTTTGTCTAAAGTCTAGCTGCTGAATTTTAAACGATTTGGAGCTAGGTGTGTAGCTCGATTACTGAGGCAGGTGAACGAGGTGTTACAGTAATCAAGGCGGAAGGATATAAGAGCATGTATAAGTTAGTGCATCAGTGTGCCTCACCAACTGTTTGCCAGTATTCCCAAAAATACTGGTTAAGGTATAAATAAATATTCTGTGTGAACTTTACTAGCTTTGATCATCAAGTAACAAGGGGGTTTTGTTTCTGTTTGTTGTGAATCATCCTTTTGACCACCTGTCAGTATCCCGTGTGGGTGACTGTGTCACTTTGCGGCACAAACACTCTTTGCTAATGACTTGACCAGTCCAAACAAATCTGGGAGGTCTGAGTGTGCTCACAGCGGGGCTCCCTGCTCTCCCTCATGCTTGCTGACAGGTATGGTATCAGACCATCTGTTGTGCTCTCTTACTGGTCTTTTACCCCAACAAGCTGAATGGATTTAACAGGGGAATCGTCTCCATCTGTGAGGGCTGTCCACCAGCATACAAAAACACCACAGAGAGAACAAGTGGATTCAAGGAAAAACACAAGTACAGATACTCCTGAAGCCACCAAACCTGTAATGTTCAACTTGTTGGTTATTTCAACCTGCCGTTAGATTCCTGCATGTCTCAGGATGACTTTCAGCAACACCCAGAAAAGGAGCATGAACTTGTCCTGTTACTCTGTGGCTTATATGTGACACAGTCTGTTTGAATTTGGATATTTAACATTTTGTGAACATTTTGCAAAGACTGCAGCCACTGGTTCTACATTTTTCCTCCTTTGCTGTTAATCATAAACATTTTCATCCGCGTGGTTTCACATGTTTGATCTATAAGCATTTGAAGATGGAAAAATATATCTCACTTTGATAAAGTTTTGAGTTCCCTGTTTCTGGCTTTAAACTAGATTTCCTAACAGGGACGTAACTCTGTAAATTATCTACACAGTAGGCTTGGTTGGCATCTATTTTTTCATACCTTCCTGACATTTCACTGCGGTATCTGATGGTATTTGTGTGAAGACAAAAAAAATGAAAAGACAGATCTACTAGTGATAGATGTCATTGTAGCATGTATGTCATTTTCTAGCCTACAATGCTGCGTTTCTAATATGCAGTTAGCTTATTCAGAAAAGTCTTAATGGGCATAAATACTTATAGCTCATAAAATAATGAATAGATATGGAGTAAGTGCTCTTCTTGCTGGAGGACCTAATGACACTTGTTGCTAGCGAATTCCGACACATTAGGGCAGTGTGGTGGCCGTCATGCCAATTCAGGTGTGCCGTGGGATTTTGTGATAACCACACATTATTCTTGCAATATTCATCTGGGCCTACACAGAAAGTTATAAATGAATTTTTAATTGACTGTATCAGTATGTTATGTGCAGCCATTTACTAATAAAGAGGCAAACTCTACCTAAAAAATGTCATTTAATTTAAAAAACCTTCAGGGGGGACCTATTCATTGCCATTCAATAAGGAATTATAAGTGTGTGGCACATCAAAAACCCTGACTGGCAGCCAGTGTGAGGGATGATAACATTTAAAAAGAGAGAGCCATGAGCGGGACAACGGATGGCTTTATTGTGTGGAGCAAATTACAACAAAGCATCAGTGAAGATGAACGTACCAACGAAAGAAAAGAGGGAAAAAAATGAGAGTATCACGGAATCTACCTGTCTTATTGTTTCTTATTTTTATCGTCTTACATGATAAGAGTGATGATGCACGATATAGAAGCTATTGCGCACAGATATAAATACAGGTGTGCCTTGAGATTGTAGCTTGCCCTTTGGTGTGCCTTGGGCACAAAATGATTGAAAACCACTGCATTAGGGACTGTTTAATAAAATCATGTTAATTAATTAATTAACTGGTTTTGTCCTTAGAGGAAGTAATGTCAAGATACATTTATATGAGGCAATACTCTCAGATGCAGAGGCTTTTTAATTTATTTGTTGTTGTTTTTTTAACTAGTCCTTTAACGTTATCCCCACCATTCACTGTCACCATCTTTCTAAGCTTGGCTGCTTGTCTCAGCAGTAAAGACTGACCTCTAGTGGCACATGCTGTACACTACAATACATCACCTCAGCAGAGCAACTTCATATCAGTTTGATAAAAAGAGGAGGGTCTTTATTTTTGACAGTATTTAACATCATACTTTCAGGATTTCTCAATAAGATAAGATAAGATAGATATTATTGTCCTGCAGGAAGTTTATCTTGGATACATGCGGTACCTGCCGTGAAAACTTACACATACAGTTCCTACATCTATATAGTCCATACACAGAGCTGTGCTAGTCCCAGTCCCAGTCCCACACACTCAGTACCTACAGTACATGTACAGAATGCCATCAGCCAACAAAGTGTGCGCTGCCCATTGCACCACACATTTGTTTTACATACGTGACACAAATACCATGGTAGACCGTAATATCTTGATACCTGCCCAAGCCTACAGCACAATGTCCCAAAATATCTGCAGTATTCATACTCTTATTTGTATAAAATGAGGCTACTCTCATATAAATGCAACTGCAAGTAATGAATAAAGACGTTATTGTCTACCTTTTCAATATACGTAGTATATCATGGTCCATTATAAGCATTATTTTACTTTTAATACCAGTAATCAATTAGGAAAAAAGTCACCTTAATTCACAAAGGTGATAACCCGTAAATATCTGTTAAGAATGATTCATTACAAGTAGTTGCATCTGGTATTGTTACACAATAATAAGGTGTAAATATATCATAGTAACGTATAATGATTTAAAGGTTTCTTTTAGGCAGTTGTGACACATCTTGTGTCCTGATAAACTGAGTTAGCTAACAATAGCCATGCTAAATACAATGTTTCTGACATGTGAAATGGCACCTGTGCGCTAAAGGTTAATGTTATATTAAAAAACAGTGAATTTGTTTTTTTGTGTTTTTTTTCTTACGATGTTAGCAGAGATTGTTTTTTTGTTTCATGTGAGGAGGCGCAACACTGCTATAAAACACTGTGGGAAAGCCTAGATATTTTGATTGAATAATGAGCTTATAGTGACACATAACAATTTTTTGTTGTGTGAAATTCGTTCCTACATTCTTATGTAATCTAAGAAAAATGTTTTAATTAAACTTTATTGTAGCTGCAAACTCTTTGACAAAAACAAAACTCATCTCCAAACTGCAACACTGATCCAAGAACTGAAATTACAACGCCAATATCTGTTTTTATTTATGCTTTAATCTCCCAAGAAAGACATATTGGTTCGATCATCATCTTGATCTAAGTTTATTAGAGAATAAAGCAGCGTGTGCCTGAGAAAACAATAACGCCAGCAGCGCTGAATGTCTCAACAATGAGCGCTGTTGTCAGTTTGAACGTCAGCCATGCGTCTCTGCTGGGAACGGATGTATCTTTCCAGTTTGGCACGAATCCCGTTGAGGTACCTCCAAAAAGGAGGCCACCTTTCATTCTCCTCAGTCTCTAAGAATAATAAACTTTCTCTCTCCTCTCTATTTGTATGTGACCAGTGCTCAGTATTAGCCAAGGCTGTCACTGGTGAGAGCCCAATTAGAGGTCTGAGACCGCCCCGAGGGCTTATTTTCTGCTCTGTGTTTTGAGGAGTCAGTTGCCAAGCACTGCCATGTGCACCGAAATCATTAGCAACCCTCTGGCATGTCACTCTGGGACTCTAAATACTTTAATTCTCTATGGTTGTCTCTGAATTGATTAATTGGTCATCCACAAATAACACAGGCTTTTCTATGAACAAGCACCCAGTGTGTTGATATCGACCTTTGTTTTACTGTTGATGCTGCTCAGGTCTGATTGGCAAAACCATTATTTTTATTTGTTCTTTTATTTGTCTTTGTCCCTTTAATAGTCACCTCTTCACCTTTAGTAAGTACACTGAATAAAGAAACTTAACAACATGCAGTTACAACTTGAAATGTTATCATTGTGTAACATAAGAATTGTGACTTTTAAATCAAGGTTTAGCTTTAACAGCATCTTTGTTAGAGCTGCTTGTGACTGCACAGGGAGGAGACGTTCCATATAATAGGCTCTACACATTTTCACATCTGGGATAAATAACACGCCAAAGTCAACTAACTCACACAGTACAATAAATCAAGGCACATACAAAATGAAAGCAACAGAATCTACCAAAAACAAAATGTCAGGGGCTGAAGTCAAGTCAACAGCTGGACTCTTCAAAACAGACCAAAAACACTTGTGGTCTCCTGCAACAAGTGTGAATGGTGCGAGACCACCCATGCAGTCAACACTCTCTGACAAAATCACACTTTGTTTTTATTGTTTCAGCGTAAAGTATTATTAAATGTCACCTGAAGCCTGTGATGCTTCAGCTGCTGCAAGATAAATGAACATTTGCAATATGCGTTCAAACCATTTCCAAGCCTGAATTGCTTATTGATTCCTGAAGTCAGTATTTATGATGAATGTAGACACGTGTTATACTATGGCTACAGACTAGAATTCACAATAACAATATCAAAACTAAGTGTAATGTTAAGTTGCCATCTTATCACCGAAAAACTGAGGCACCAAGAAAAGCAAAATACATTTTCTGTGTTTGTTTTTGTTCATAATTATGGAATAAAAGTGTAATGGACAAAAAAAAATTACAATAGAAACGTCGGAAAAGTCTTGTTGGTCATACATTTTGAATGAAAGTGTAGTGAATATTGTTCCACTGTTAAACACCAAACATTTTCATCAACCACATCTATTCAAAATAACAATATGTGCACGAGAGTTCTGTTAGGAACTTTAACTACGTCAGTGTCATTATACGCCGCATGAACATGCAACCTTTTGTGACAGCTTTGGACAATGTGTCTGCCAAATAAATAAATGTAAATGGAAAATAACTGTTCATTAATTAATGTTAAAGGGACACCTCATCTCAAAATCCATACACCTTGTGAGGACTTTTCCTGTAGGAACTATTCTCATATTACTCCAAACAGCTGTATGACTGCACAGGAGGAAACGTGCATCGACTACTGACTCACCTAGTACCACAGAGCTTGCTAACGTAACGCCATTAATGTTTACACCTCTTGTCATGAGCACGAGCGTCTCGTCCTTGAGTCGATGCACATTTCCTTTTACTGTGACACAGTTAGCAGGTGGAAATAAAATAGTTCCTACATGAAACTGCTCACAACAAGGTCTGTGGATTATCTTGAGTAACAAGGTCATGATTTCTGGAAAGAGACATTGGTGAGTTTTTCAAATGTATTTTTTGCCACTTTGAGCACCACAAGTCAAGACCCATCTGATTTTATTATATCGAGAGAATGCAGACATCTCTACGGCCGATACCTCCAACACTCCGCAACTCACACCAGAACAATCTAGACTGATAAATAGCACTACAGGTAAGAGGAAAAATACGTATTCTTGATTTGGGGGTGCACTGTCTCTTTAAGTTATTAACCCGTGAACTTCAACACTCACCTATGAGGGTACAGTCAGGGTGAAAATGATCTAACGTCCTTTTGTGGGATTAATGAGGTCTGGACTCGCCTGGGGAGTTTCATCAGCTAAACCTGAAACATTCAGAGGAAGTGGTGTTAATTTAGTGCGATAAAAGAACATTAAAGGGGCGCACTTATCTGTGGCTGATTAACACTCCAGCCAATCAGCACACAGTATGAATCATTCAGTGTTAACATGAATTATCAGTCAAATCTATCAATTTACTATTCGTAGATCACTTACATTTTACATTGAAAACCCAACTCTTTTGTCATTGTTCAGAGTTTTATTTCCTTATGCAGCTGCAGATGGTCATGTATGATGTCATGATGATGACAATAATTGTGAGGAAGAAGATGGTGCTACAGTGCTACATGCATTTGTTTCAGCCAAGTCCCTAGAAGAAAATATTGGCATTGTTTGTTTCTGCAAACCACCAATACATTACATTTGCACATTTGATACATATACATCAACAATTCTAAAGTGACGTAGTATATGAGCTGACTTCGTCATCAGGAGACGGAGGGGATAATGCATGGCGAGATGCCTGCCAAGCTTTAGACCACTGCAGACCACTGTTTAAGACCAACAAACAACAAAACTGGTTGTTTTTTGTAAATCATTGCTATGTTTGGCTTTTAAGCCACTAATTGTAGGTGTTTTTAATTTAATTTAATATATTTTATTAATCCCCAAGGGGAAATTCAATGTTTTCACTCTGTTGTCACATACACACAGGCCGAAATACACACACATGCACGAACAGGACCTATACATGCATTACATGGAGAGATGTCAGAGCGAGAGGGCTGCACCTCGAGCAGTTGGGGATTATATGCCTTGCTCAAGGGCACCTCAGCAGTGCCCAGGAGATGAACTGGTACCTATCTAACTACCAGTCCACTGCTCCATATTTGGTCTGGACGGGGATTTGAATCGGTGACCCAAGTCCCTATGGACTGAGCTACTGCCGCCCAGCAACTGGTTGCTGTTGTCCTCCAGGAATAGTGCCATGAAAAGCAGCTGTGTTTATACAGCGACATAATGGCTTCTCCAACTGCGATTGTGCCACCAAAAATGGGATGTTAAGCCATAACATGATCTTTTCCTAACCACGATGAAGTGGTTTTTGTGCCTAAACCTAACCAGAGGTAAACAGGAGGGTTGCTGAATTGTAAAGAAACGTAAAATGTAAAAAAAAGTATCCGCTACATAGTAACGTACAAATGTAACGTCAACATTTTTTCTGGCAACTGGATTCTTTGTCTATGGCACAGGAACACTGCTTTAGCTTTCTGTTTCGGCTTTCCGTTGAAATATTAATGATTAATATATGACAATATGCATATGAGTGTATAATCACATTATAGAAATACATGTACACAAATACATGAATTAACAGCATTTAACACATTAACAATGTGGAGGTCTTCGAAGTGCAAATGTACCATATGGCTTCAGACACAAAACCACACAGTCTGAGAGGAGGAGGAGGGAGAGGAGGAGGAGGAGGGGGAGGGGGCAGAAGAAAAGCCCTGACCTTTGGCTGTCTACAAAGCATTCCCCAGACTGTGGACCCATTGAACGGAGGTTCTTCTGAGGTTTTATATAAAGAGCATCTCTAATGTGACCGCCATGCACAACTCACCGCAAATACTAATATCACCCAGGAAACTGATTCTCTGTGCAACTGCCAATGAGCTGTCATTACTCTCCAACTAGACTACAGGATGAGTCCGCTGCATTCACGGCCTTGTTGTTTAGGTGCTTTGTTCATATGTAAAACATGTACTCTGTGTTTTCTCTCTCTTTGTGCACAAACACACACACGAACACACACACACATACACACAAAACCCAAATGTCATGTGTCCATCAGTGCAGTTTGTAAATCCAGTTGGTATTCTTGGCTTCACTCCGCCGAGGATATCTGTCTCCAATTCAACATCTGTTTAACAGTCCTGTCAGCTGGAACAGTGGATAATCTCTAATTCTTCCAAATGTGGCACGAGTCGCGCATAATGCTGGCTCCAACTCGGGGAAAATAAGAAAATAAATGCACATCCAAGCAGCTCTGCCAAGATATAGATTAACTGCAACTGGCTGTTATTTATGCGTTTGGTTGGTCCTATCTGGATTTTACAGTATCGCTGTGCCTCCAGTAGACCAAAAATATAAACAGCAAAGCTCATATTTAATTTAGTGGCTGAGATGTTATTTTTAGGTTCGACCATATTTAGGTTTTTTGAAGCCACCAGTCTGTCACTTACTTCAGATGTTGTCGAAATGGCTGTTAGAATCGCTCAACACATTTAAAAACTCTTATCTGCTCATTGTGTTTGCTCAGCCTGTATACTCCCAACCAGCTCCTTAGAATTTTAGTTGGTGTTTTTATGATGCTTATCAGGTGTGACAGCTCTTTTTGTCGTGACGATCTTCATGCCTCATAATGTCTTTGGCGTAATCTACCGCAGACCAAAAAAAATGGATGAAAGGGAAAATATCTGCAAAACACAGAACGAATTGTCATCCATGCCTCTCGTGAATGGCTCGATTACCATCTAGCAACAGCGGCATTTCCGCGCTTTCAGCCAGGACTTATGTTGTTATTCCTTCGCTCCACTGGGAAGGCAGAGGAGGGCTTGGTGTAAACACCTAGAGAGGGCTTTCACTCTCTTTCTGTGCAGGTGAGAGGCAGCGCTGGCTCCACAATGCACCTCTGCAGCACGAGCCCCCCGCACGGCTGCAGCTATCTCTCCACCGGGTTCGGGGGGTCACTATTTTCCCACCGGGGAAACTTCTTTTTCAGCTCATATACGACGGATGCATTATGGCCTCTGAATGAGAATCGTAGCTTTCAATGTGCATTCCTCTGGGTTTCTGTTCTTACAGAGGGCCACTGAATAAGAAATCAGCATCTCTATAAAACGCTCTTTTTGGCACACAGCACCCCCCCTCCCTCCTCCTAACTCCATCCACCCCTGACTCCCCTTCCCCCCCACTGCCATTCTGTGAAGTTAGGAATCCATAGGAGGTTTATTTGAGATGCAAGCACAAGTGTGAGAACACTGGGCTTGGGAAAAAATCCCTTCCTCTGGCCTGAATGGGGGCATTTCAAAAACCAGACGTTTTTTCAGGAACTCCTTCAGGCTCCGTCCTCTGTCAGCTGAACAAAACACTGCAGCCATTCAGGAAAAATAAAGCTTCATTACTGGCTAATTTGATTGAGTGTCATTGTGATAAAAGATTTGCCTCATTTAAAGTCCCCCCCCCCCCCTCTTCTGTTGTTTCCGTTTTGTCTTATCGGGATAATAATTGTAACAAGCCTATCTAGTAAATACGTTAGAGGCCTGACAATGTTTGAGGGCACAGATCAGATGCTTTATCCATAGCTGAGGCTCTGCTTAGCTACTGGTGTTCGGAAATGAAAGGAAAAGTCAGTCACACATTGATACCCAGCCGCTTCATTCAGCTCTGCTCCCATTTACACTTTCTGAAAACATCAAAGTCGGTCGCCGTCGGAGTTGAATCACAGAAAAGGGACACAGAGGAGAAAAAAAAATTCACAAGTCCCTTTAAACTCAACATCAAATTGGCTTTTCATGAGGACCAGTTCAACTGTCACATACATGAATAATGCATTGCATTCAGGGGTTATTAGGTTAATTTGTTACTCTGATTTTAAAACATCATTTATGGGATGTTTTTTTTCCTCTATTCCTGTAGTACAGAACATATTTTACCATATAAATCTACCTTACATGCATCCTTTCTGCATCTGATTTGCACACATTTTCATGAACAATTGAGCGTCTGTTTGCTGCCATTGGAGTTCATATTCTCTTCCTTAAAAAAAGCTGCACACACCCCACCTCATAAAAAAGAAAAGAAGTATTTTCTGCTGACACACAGATTGGATTTTCAGGGAGGCATTAGCACTACGAAATGGATCAAAGGATGATATTTGCAGAGGCATTGGCGCTGCAGCATAATGAGGTGAATCCAATAACATTGTTGTAAAAACCATCCATAATGTCAACTAATGCACAGATATAGACGACAGTAAGAGGCTGGCTTTGAATACAAACTCAATCTTGGCTCTGTTGTCGCCAGATTCTTTGTTTCTTTTCCTCCTGCTGGCTTTTGCTCGATTTTGTTCTGCACCCAAATTTAAGGACTTCTAATGACACCGTTCAGGCTTATTCAGCGACGGCGGGGAGGCTTTCAAAGAGCCTGTTGCATAATCACCCACGCACTTTACATATTAATGTTGCCAATGTTGAAAATGAGAAATGCAGTTCTTTTCATTCCCCTGCAAAATAGTTTAATACTCTTTAATTCAAGAAATATTTTTACAAATTCACTTTAAAAACCTTTATTCTGCTGCCTGCCCAAACTTCTTTTGGTGAGATTATTTTGGGCAGCAAATGACTTTGAAAGTGATCCACAAAAAAAACAGATATGCTTGTGTTTACTTCCAAACAAGCCTCTAGTGCCTGGATGAATTGGATCAATGTGTTATAAGTGACGTTGTCTTATTGTGCCTGAATATTACGGCTTTCTGGGAACAGCAGTCTCGGGAGATGAAGTTGACACAAATCCAATTGTGCAGGGACGTTGCACATTTGTATTTGATTCAGTGTGCTGTGGTTGATTTGTGTCCTTACGACTGGTGCTTCAACATGTTGGAATACTGTCATGTGGGCTCCAAGAGGACAGTGTGTGAAATCAAGTCCTTTCTCCATCCAAAAATGATGCGATTCTACAAGGGCTTCAACGAATTATTGTTTTTCTTTATCCATTTGTCTAATCAGCTGATTAGTTTAAAAACATGTCCAAAAAAAAAAAAAAAAAAACATTGCCATAAATACCCAGAGTCCACTGTGACATGTTTAAATGTCTTGTTTCATATGTGCAACAGTATTCACTGAAAGGAGACCTATAATGCTCATTTTCAGGTTTATTTAAAGTTCTACTAGAGCATGTTTACATGCTTTAATGTTCAAACAAACTTTATTTTCCTCATATTGTCTGTGCTGGAACTCCTGTGTTCACCCTGAGTCTGTAACACTCCATTTAGTGCCTGTCTTTTTAAGCCCCCCTCCCGAAAAAGCCCAGTCTGCTCTGATTAGTCAGAGTTTCCGGGTCCTCCACATTTTGGCATCTGTACACCATCATTACAGCCGGGGAAATGACTGTAACGAAGAATAGCGACACATACAAAGAGAAAAATCACTAATAAAAGCTTCTGAACATAAATGGATATGATTGGAATATGGAATAATATGATTAGAAATCAGGCAGAGATCAACAACATCCGCAACCAAGTTAACATGCTTCCCTGATGTTAGCACGTAGCTTCATGTAGCAGTGTACCTGTAGCTGGAGAATCACTGTGTATAGTGACAGCTTGATAAATAATAAAATAATAAAAGCTTCTATGCACAACCAGACATGTTCCATCAGGAATATGATCCCAAACCAGGGAGAAATCAACAAAACAGGCAACCAAGATGACATGCTACATGTAGCAGTGTACCTGTAGCCGGGGAATGACTGTGCATAGCAGCATTTTCTCCCATTAAAAATCTCTGCACTCTTGCACTTCAGTAGAAAAAAAAAACACTTGGAAACAGTATTCAATACGGTCTTAAGCATGAGGGCCAGGAATAACTTTTACATAAATTTACCTCATGTGAAACTGTTTCATATGAATGTCCATTCTTCTAATATCGTATATTTGACAGAAAATAAGAAAAAAGCATCATAGTTCATAAACTATCAATTGTGACAAAGAAAAGCATCATATCTGCAAATTTGCAAAACTGAAACCAGTGAACGTTTGGCATTTTAGCTGCAAAAATCAACTGTCAAAATATTCTGTTGATCACTTAACTGACTGATTGACTGTTTTAGGCCTAAATCTACATGTCACACATATCTCCACAATCAAGTATACTTCAATGCACTGCTGTCCTCTGAGAGTACGCTGGTGTAAAGTCGCTGACTGGTGCCCCACATACATCGACATGCATAGCAAGTATATCTTAATATTTGGTATCCTGACACTTTACATTTCTGCTGTAACAGCTTCAGCTAAAAACCCCACCAAGCTGTTGGAACGAACAGCTTTTTGGGAGGTCTATCACTTTAATTAACACTGAGGGTGAGCCTGACAGCTGTGATGGCAATAGGCGAGCCAATCACAGGTGCTGTGTGGGGCGCAGGGAGGAATGTGAGGGAGTGTTTGACAGAAGAGGCCATGTGCAGAAATAAGATGACAGGTGGTTGGCCTGATCCAACGCCAGGCTGCCAAAATGAGTTTGCCTTTGGGAGCTCCAGAGAAACATGACAGTGTTAATGAAAATGGCAGCGTCTAAATGTGTTACGCTCCACAACAGCACATCCCAAGGTTAGGATAGTAGAAAAGGAAAAGTCTGACATTACCTGAAATAGAAATTCATGAATGGCATGAATGGAAGGGAAGGGGATGCTTTGAATTTCCTCGGAAATATTTTAAAAGTTTTTCTTCACACATTTTTCGCTAAAGTCTCCAACTCTTAACTTGATTTTTTGAATACAGTTTTGTCTGTGACTCACTCCTGAAGATGTCAAATATTGTCAGATGTATATTGAAAGTGATTAAACTGAATCTTAGATTAGAACAGAAGTTCCAGGCGCTCATGTTAGACTCACTTGGCGTTTGTAGATGAACCAAATCTGATTTTCACAGGAAAGTTTTGCTCTGTCGTTAAAAATTAAACATTTAAAAGTGGCTTCCGTGAGTCAGCAGTGAAGCCCTCAGATTTGTGCTACAACCCGACTTCCTCTGAGTGTTTTTGGGTCTCTGTGGGAGCTGCTCTGAATACCTCATAGCTTTCAGAAAGTAGAAACAGACACCCCCAGGTGCAATGCAAGATTGACACGCATGTGAGCATGGAAACATGCAAAGAACCTGTTTTTTTTTTTTTTGCAAGGAGAGGCTTTTTTCGTAGCGTAGAGGCATTTGTAAACTCTTTCACATTCACATAAAAGCATCAGCCTGCAAAAATGTATCCAACAAAATGCTCCTGGCTCCTGTGTGGTAGAAGAAACACTCAGATTCTCTATTTTGGTAAAAGTAGCAGCACAACAAGAAAGAATTAGTCCATCACAAGTAAGAGTCTTTCATTCAAAAACTAAAATTTCATAAGTATTTCCACCAAAATAAAGTACTTTTTATACAGAAAAATTGCCCCATGACTCATTTACTATTCTGAATTATAATAATAAATTGTTAATAGTGATGCATCAATGTGTATTAATTAATGTAGTTGGTCAAGGTGGAGCTAGTTTTAATTATTTTATACAGTTTGATAGTTTAGTCTGGTGGTTGCCCCAGTGGGTCACAAAATAAATTACAAAATAAATCACAGGGGTCACCAGCTGAGTTTTGAGGCATAGAAAGAAAAAAGTTCTGCTACACAAGTTTGAAGTTATTTTTGGACTTGAATCTTTGCTTCTTTATGAAATATTGGAAAAATATGGCCTCAAATGTAAATGAGTCTAAGAAGTTTAGAGGGAAACGTACTCCTTTGGTGACAAAAACAATGTATTTTAAAAAAGAAATACTTCATCCTTCAAATGACCATGACTATGTCAATTACTCACTGCGTGTTACTCCAAAATCCATATGACTGGACCATGTGGGAATTTAATTTGAAAGGACAGACACAGGAAGTGACCACGCTCAGCAGTCAGACAGAAGTAACGTTAATAACAGGTCTGGTACCTGCGGTTATCACACAGGCTAGTAAATAACATGTCGGGCAGGAAATCCAAAGTGTGGGATCATTTTGAGAAGGTGAAGGACGAACCCAAGGTGATATGTAAACTCATCTTCATTGGTCAACTACAAACATGACGTATCATGTGAAACATGTCAGTAGCTACATGCCCATTAGCCACTTAGCACATTCATTACTGCTTTGCTGACAGCGTCATTAACAGGCAGCTCGCTCAGTGTGTGACGTGCACTTGTAGATAAAATATAGGCCTATATTAAAGAAGGTTCATAGGTACGGTTTGTATTTCTCTGTAATGTAGCACAGTGTTAACAATGTTACTGATACTATTCTTTCTCACACCTTCAACTCAAACCATTGTGTGTCGCCCAAATTATATAATTTAATAATTGAATTAATATCGTAAACATGCCGGCAAGTAGTCGACTAATCGCCCTAAAGGACTACTATTGGTAAACTAGGAAAATTCTTAGTTAGGGGCAGCCCTAAATCCAAGTCACATTTATCCAGTTGTATGCTCAGTACTTCCCAACCATATGCATTCTTACTGAAACTGTAATATTTAAAACATTCATGAACTCGTCAATTCATGAGACTGTTCATGCATAAGTGTTGTAAATATTACGGTTTTGGTGAAAATGCATGTATTTGGGAAGTGCTGACCATACGACTAGATAAATGAGACTTGGTTCACACTGCACGAGTTGTGTCAGAGTTTGTAAATTGATGTTTTGATGTAGTTGTTAAACGTGGACCCCTGTAACTCTAAATAATCAAGAATTTTCTCTGTTTTTGGATTCTTCGTTCGCTGTGGAGGCATGACAGAAACTATAACTATAGTCTGATAAATGCAGTGGAATGACAAGTATATCACTTCTATTTCAAATGTGGCCAAGCAGATGTAGAAAGCAGAGGATAATGGAGATACACAAGTAAGTACAAATACCTCAACATTGTACTGTACTACAGCACTTTAGCAAATGTATGTTCCCCCACTGCTGTCCTTTAGAACATCTGTTTCTATAACCTGTCAGTGAGACCAAACTAAATTCATTTTTTCCCCCAGACTAAATTTTTTACCCTCAACCATTCACTCATGAATAAAACATCAACAGCCTGTAACGACTTTTTCGAATCCCTCTTTTTCTGTCATTATATCTGCATTATACTGCTGCAGAAAAACACCAAGGACGACACACAAAAACATTCACAGAGGTAAATAGACGGTATGTATTAGTCCCATGGGCGTATGTGTGTCTATATGTATGCATGTGTTCTCATCCCTGCCAGCATTATTCCACCATGTTACTGTAGATGTTCTCAGTGTCAGCTAAGTTTCCACCGTGTTGCTGCTGCACGAGGAGCCGTGCATGCCGAGGCCTGTTTCTTAAGCCTGCCATTCTGACACACACAAAGGTGCTGCTCATCCAGGCTTTGTGTCGAGGATTAGGAGAGCAGATACGCTGCAGCCACAGAGAGACACATTTAAAAGTTGCTGCTTCCGTTTTCTCACGTAACCCCGCATTTGAAACTGGCTGGTTAAATTCCTGAGAATATGACACAGGATCGTCCCACGTGGAGCAGCGAAAGTATCAGCAGCAGCTGATGATGTCAGGGTTTAAAAAGTGAAACATAATTACAGTAGGGAAGTCGCCACGAGGGGAAACGGTTAAACCGATAATCCGAAGTGCTATTAGCAAACAAAGTAGACTGTCGGAAAATAATTTAACTAGTCTGACAAGTTGAGGGTTTTATCGCTGGGCTCACAGCACAGTACAAAGGACGTCCAGTTGTTTCTAACAGGTTTTAAACCCAAGAACAGCACGAGCCATCAAGTCTAATCAGTGTTGCACTCTGATGTCACAACCCAGAGGTTCAGAGCGCCGGACTGAGAGCAGCAGGAAAGGATTAATGACCTCTGAAGCATGTTGAGGTAGTTAGAAATATGCTTGTTATGGGTTAAACTTTCTTTCTCCAGGATCTGATCATCTTTTGGAACTGGAGGGTGTTTGAGTCTCTTTTATTTGTTCGCTAAATAAACAACGTTTAATGGAAGATGCATTATTCTCTGCTTGATCGTATATCAGCGTCTGATGTGTGTTTGCAAGAGAAGTTGTAGAAAAAAACAGTTAAAACGTGGCATGAAAGCACTGATTAAGCAAGAATAAAGACTGACGTTGCCAGTGCTTGCATGGCTGTCAATATAATGGATGATTTTTAATGTCTACGCCAAATAAACCTTTCTCTCCGACATATTTGCTTTGCTTTCAGTTGTGTTGATAAAAGCAAGAATCCAGCTGCATGGGTGTCAGCGAGGCTGTAGATCGCTGTGAGGCCTGTCTATGCTCATCTCTGGATCCTCCAGCTCTCTTTTCATACACCCTTCATGCTTTCTGTATCTGTCTAAGTCTTCCCTGCCTGGTTTTATTCAAGCCGTTTGCCTGTGTGGTTCCAATTGGATGCTTTAGAAGAGGGGTTTTTTTTCTCTCTACCCTCCATTGTGTTAAAACTATACTGGCTGACAGTTGCCTCTGTGAAACCAGGGCTTCAGTTCTTTGTCAGCCTGCTGCATTGTGACAGAAGATTCGCAGGTGCAAAAAGGACTGGGTAAATGAATAGAAAAATATTGTGGGAAAGGTATGTGTCTGAGTGCGAATGCAAAAGAAAGAATCTGAGAGACGGAGAGAGAAAGCAGGAGGATGTAAAATACCAAGCAACGCAGGATTTTTCTGAATAATATGAGTGAGCCCTCTGGGTATTTTAATGGATGTTTGTAGGTCGTTTAGGTGAAGATTTTGAACAATGCATGAGGATATTTTATACAGAAAAAGAGACAACAACGACAGAAACCTCCATTCTGGAACAGCTCTCTTACTACGACTGCTTTGAATCTACTCGGAAAAGCGGTCAATACCATTAATCAATATTGTTAAAATGCATCAGAGGACAAGTACGGGCAGATTCTCTGGGTTTTGCGGGGCAGAATTCGTTCTTGGCTGTGGGATCTGACAGAAATTGAGTTTCTTATCTAAAATGGCAGAGTGATTTCAGATTTCCTTTGCAAAGGGTTCACTGACTGACTTAGAGCTCTTTCCAGCTCTCCACATACTGATGGTAGCACCTACATGTGATAAACGCACCCTAAAGAAGGCTACATTTAAAGATACTGTTGGTAAAATCGAATGAAATCTGTCTCATCTTGTTTTCACATTCACATCTGTCTGCCCGACACTCTGGTTTATTCTCATGTGTGCTGGGTGTGGTAGTGTTTTCCAAATGGGGTAAAGTTGGGTCTTACACGAGAGACGCTGAGTGTTTGACTGCTGATACCCTGGAATTTGCTGCAAAGATACAGCTGGGATCACGAGTGCGGATCACCTTACTGTGAAAAAGAGACTGATAGCAGCTGGAAAGCAAATGAGCATGTGTCAGCCATCTGGAAAAGTCACCCAAAACACTATGCATCCTCTGTGCTGAGACAAAGGAGTCATTTTACTTTATGAAAAGACTTGTTCCCCCTTTTTCCACTGCAGATGTAGCAGACAACTGTAGTTCCTTTTTTAGTCGGTTACAACACAGTCGATGCAACTAATCTGAGCTTTAGCATGCCCTTAAGTCTCTTACAAATCAACTTTCACATTCAACAAGCTTTGAGGTACTTAAGCTAAAATGTTTTGGCCCACATGCCTTAAATTCTCCTACAGACTGTAGTGCACTTCAAATGAGCTGCACCTGCTGCTGTTAGGGTCAAAAGCCACTAGCCAAATTTGGCAGGTTGTAAGAACTAGCTAGTAAAGTTAATGTTTGTTTATCCAGGCCAAGCTGGTAACAGCTTCAAAGTCCTTATGGACCAAATGCTCACAACCAAGAGGAGCAAATCTTAAAAGGAAAAATTCATAATTTCTACCTACACCCTATTTTGTTGTGTTTTTTTTAGTCAAAGTGGCTAATAGGAGCAACAGTTTTTGAAATTTGGACAGTATTAAGAAAGAGCGCTGCTGCCAGCAGCTGTGGAACAGGCTGCACTGTAATTCTTCAGGGCAATAGCACGCCATCAATGTATGTCCACTACAAATGCTTGTTTTTACCACTGACAGGCTCAGGACACATTTTAAATTGGGATTTAAAAAGAAAATAATCTCAGTATGCTTGTGTTTTAGCTCCAATTCAGAAAAGAAAACTCTTAATAGCCTACAAACATGCCTGAAAACACACATCCCATGACCATTCTCGTACACTGGGCACTGGCATGCTGCTGTAAATGGCTTTCAGATTCAGTCTACGGTTGATTGCTAAGTTACAGAAAATACTACCAAGATGGACTGACTGTTACTGAAAGTAAAAGGTGGTCAAGGCAGCAGAAAACAGATTGAGTGTTGTTGCAAAGCAAATACAGCAACATATTAGAGCCGTACTAAGAGCATTATCCATCGCCGGAGGAAGCCATGGCAATGGGAAAAGAGTACAAACACAAGAAGGTTGAAATCACAAAAGATATGTAGACCTGTATAATGTGTTGGCTTGATTTGTTGTGACTGAGATCCCCACCAGGAAGTGAACGTGGATGTCTCTGTCATCGTTTTCAAAAGTCTTTGTTTCTACCCATCCAGACAAAAATGCAACTCCAGCATTTTTAAACTTAATGGGCTCAGCAGCATTTTCAAAGCTTTGTGTTTTAGGGCTTACCAAACACAGGAGTAGTGTGCATACTAGGCGTAAACGTAGCAATAGTTTTGCATTTTAAAATGAAAATGTATTAGGGCGTAAGTTGCCTCAGATTGTTGTTTAAAGTGAAACATTATGGAAATGTTTAAACCTCCAGAGAAATAAAACGTCTTTTTTTTAGCCTTTTGCTTGATTAGGTCTGTTACTATTTATTCGGTTCCTGCTCAAGAAGTCTTGCTCTGAAGCCTGAAGTTGAGTTTTGCAGGAAGACGACAAAGAGTCGGTGTTCTGACAAATAAAGCCACCACTCAAAATGATACACCAACATGATGTGTGCATTTGCAGGGTTTAAGAGGTGAAAAATATACATTCAAGAGTTGTAACCGCATTTATGATACATCTATTGCTACAGGTAGGTCATTGTTAGGGGGTAACTCTTCTTGTCAGAAAACCAGATCGAAAAAAATTTAAAGAAAAACATTTTAATTCTCTGTAGGGATCCTTTCCATTATGTTGCCTGACACTTACAATAAGGATTACTTCGAGGCATGTTTCACAGCTGCCAGCTGCAGCTCTGTTGCTCAATACTACACCAATACCAAATACCCATTGGTCACTTAGATTCAAAAACAGGTTGAAAAATACAGATGATTCCCTTTAAAATGATGGTAGGGTGCTGTCATAGCAAATGGCCAGAGGGCGTACAATCTTGGACAGTCTGTCCCAGAAAGCATTCATTGTTTTGCACTTGTAGATGTGTTGTGTAAAAAATGAAGCTTGACATCCTGCTTACATTCTTACTTCCACACACCTGCCCAATCACTGCATGAACTGGGCACTGCATGACAGATTTATGCTTTCAGAAAGCTACAGAAACTGTCGACCGCAGCCCTCCCTTAGATCCAACGTGGGAACGATGTGGATGGAGGGGATTTCAGACTCAGTTTGACCATCCAACAAGCACTTGAGCTGAAGCATGCTGACAACATTACAGTGAACAGCTGCTAGCTAGAAACATGTCTCACAACACCAACACTTGCTTGGTTATAAAAGCTAGACAGCTTCAAACTCTCCCCATGACCACAACCACCAATCTTCAGAGAGACCAGCGCATTTTGAGGGCTTCTGCTGCATTCAGGCTTTATTACTCAGATTCCAAGTGGGAAAAAAACACTGGCATGTAACGCCTCCAAGTTGTATTTCTGACAACTAGAATATCTCCCACTTTGAGAAAGAAACAGCAGACGTGTCGACAAACCCTGACAACATGGCAGTAAAATCTCCATCACAAACACTAATACAATCAATAGCGCTCACTGAAAGGAGCAAAACGCTATTTATTTGTATCTGATTTTACTTGTTAACAAACTGCTGCAGTCATTAGGCAATTTGAGGGGAAATGAGGGGGGACATCATCCTCTTTGTTAGCAAAATGACCAAAATGTGTCCCCTTTGTTAACCAGCCATACACCCTAATCTGTATCTGATGCCGTCCTATTAGGACTCAGACCTATAACTGATCAAGTATTGTTAATTATTAAATACTGATCGAGCATTTCTATTGTAACCGGCACAGCATTTCTAGACTTTACAGCACTGGTTTAGCAGCCCAGGAAACTCTAAAGCCAGATTTATACTTGTGCGTCAGCTCTATGCAGAGCCTACCTCGTAGCCTGCACACATGGCTTAAGCCATTGTGAGCATTTTTACTTGTGCAGTGATGTGTCTGTGTCACTCTGCAGTTACACCTCAAAAACACTGGTCGGCGGTGGGGTTTCTGTTAAGTGCTGTGAAGTTTAGTTGATTGAAACACACCCCAAACACACATTAAACATGGCCTAATAGCCACAGTTTCAAACACAGTCACACAGATTGGCTTCACTATAATTCGCAGCATTCGCATACAAAGCACTTGTCTTTACCTGGACACATTTCCCCATAAATACAACTTGCTAATATTTTTAGCACAAGCCTATGGTATTTTACATTGTATAAATTAGCCTAGTGGCTATCAGACTTTTCCTCTACTCCTATGAAGCCAGGGACAACAGCACCATTTACAAAGGCTCAATTACAGCTCATAAGGTTCACAGACAAAACAATTGTCTTATACTAAACATGATTGCTTGCATTGTTTATCATCTCACATGATCATACTCAGCCAACCAAATCTGTGCATTCCGATAAGCATTGCAAATTGAGTCAGTGAGATAGATATGGTCATGCGTGAAGTCAGAGAAAAGTCATGTAACATGACGGTGAAAATACAGCTTTTAATAAAGAATGGACAGTTGCTAATATGTTCATTCTCTCCATAGGCAGTTCATAACCAGTATGCCTCATATCTCAGGTGGGATACATTCGTCCCCTGATGGAAATTAACAAATCATCTACTGGCTGCCGAGGGGACCATATTGACATGATGCACGAACACAACCAAGTTTGGTCTTTCCGTGTGGATGATACTGTGTGAATGCAGCATTAAAAGTCATTCCTCAGATGAACTCTGTGGGCTGCTGACAACCATTTGTTTCACTCAGGGGACGACTGAGGCTGAATGCTCACTTGAGTGCACACCTCTGTAATCACTACAGCAAAACAACTCAAGGTGCTGCATTGGTGTTGACGTGTTGCTGCAGGGTGCAAGTAGAAGCTGAAATCTGAACCCACAAGTCAAGATTAAAGGTTTTTCAAAAGCTAAGACACTGCGGAGTGGTATTAACTCTTTAGATTGTACAACTCAGAGGAGCTAATCACAGCAGCTATAATTGCCCCCTCAATCTAAATGCTACAAATAACACGGTATGAGGTGTTACCTCATATTTTGGCTTGCTGGTGTTTGACTGGTCAGTGCAATGTGCTGAACAGTGACACTGCACTGCTTTTTAACATTTCAGCTGTGCCACCCTGTGTTATTTTTGCCCAAGGCTTCTTCTACATGAACCCCTGTAGTGCCAACACTTCGGTCTCATTAAACCGAATGAGGAAGCTAGTGTTTTTCACAGCAGTGTTGTTGTCAAAGTGAAATGGGCCTTGAGGCTGTGGAAACCAGTTATACTTGGACTGGCCCTTGAGCTCATCCAGGTGTGGTTTGATATTCAGAAAGAACAGGAAGGCCACGTATTTTCCTCCTTAGCATAGAATGTAGTTCAATCTGTCACCAGCTCCTCACCTCTCTGCTGCTTGTTTGTTCATGTGGCAACAGGAAACCCTTACTATACCCTCAAACGCACAAAAATGTCTTCTCCTGCTCATCATAAAGATTATTAATGCAAAATCTCTCCAGTTCTATAAGATATTTCATCAGCGTTAAAAAGCAAGCTTGTTTTCATGTTCTTTTTTCAGGCACTGCACAGAAAACAACTTGCTTGCCTTCTAATGTGCAGCTCAAAAGTACAAAGAGCTCAATTTCAGACTCTCCTCTGCCTCCTCACACCTGCAGTAAAGCTGAAGTGGCAGCTCCAGCTCCTATCAGGGTGCTGGACATAATAGCCATGTGCTAAGTGGATGGCTGGGTGCTTCCAGCCGACTAACAAGAGGCAGCAGCACAGCTTTGGGCTTTGCCACTGGCAAAGACCTGTCAGCTGTGGCTTCAGGGAAAATTTCATTTCCTTGATCACAATTTTGGAATCTGTGCATTTGATCTTTTAAAAAAAACACAACCATTAAATTGTTTCCTGCCAGTGACATGAGCGCAATTTAATGTGGTGTGCTGCTTTGTTCATGCAGAGTGCCTTTAACTGATGGTGCAAATCCTGTGATAGCACAGTTTCCTGTCATGGATATTCTCAGTTACTGTACCTACATGCCTTTTTGGATGCTTTTTCTACCCTCAAAGCTAATTTGGCAGCTCACTGTGTCAGTGGTTGCACAGGTCAAGAACAGTGTGTGCTGTTTAAGAGCAGCACAGGATGTTGTTTTTATTTGACAGTGCATATATATACCAATATTGCTAATGCCACATTATATCACACCCTCCTGAACAGCTTTAAAATAGTTATTAAAGTGCTTTTAACTACGATTCTTCTGCTTCTTCCTTTTTGCAGCCAAAGGTTTAGATGATTTACGTGCTCTGACAGTTACAGTAAGCGTCTGTCAGGACATGTGATAGCTCTTCGTAACGTATTTTGTCATTTGTCATATTAAGTTTTCACCAGCCAAAGGTATGTTTCTTCCTTGGTTTGCTTTGATTGGCGCAAATGAGAGGAAATGTAGACAATGCATGGGCAAGTAGAGGCATACAGACTGATAGGGCTTTTTCTATATAGTAGTCATAAAACCCACCATTGACTTTCACTTTTTTTTTCCGTACAAAGTGTAACTTAACTGCCATCTGACAGGGGGAGGCTGTAAATCATTTGCCCATATAATTTCAGTTGTATTACCCAGTGGTGGCACCTTATCTGAATATAGGTTTTAACAGTCGCATAAATCTAAATCTTGACTTATAACTGTCTATGCAATTTGGGCAAACTGTCCATGGATCACAAATCACACAGTTGTACAGATATATTACGAGGAGGTTAAATATGTGGCGACTCCTACTCTAGCTTTAATTAAAGTTACTGTTGAGAGGACCAGCCTGCGTGTTGAGACAGAGGAGATAAAGTCAACGTGGCCTGAAGGCAACTATGACTCACTGATGTTATTTTGGCTCTGGCATTGGGTTTTTTCTTCTAAGGGGGGCCTTGAGTCTCCTCCTGTTTCACAACTTTTCAGGCGAGCAGCGCTGTGTGAGGCGCTCGCCACGTAGAGCCGTCAGTAAAACATCAACAGCCCTCCATCGCCATTCCACTGCTCGACAAACACCTGACCAAACACCACCGCCACGAGGGCCCGGGCCAGACTGCCGAGCTCAACAGCCATTTAACTTACTGTTAATTAACCTCATTGCATATTAAGCACAATCCTCGAGCTAAGGCATAACAAATCAAACCTTTATAGCTTGTTCAGCACCAGTGTTTTTCTTTTTTTCTCCTTTTAAGGGTCTGATCCAATTAACCTGCTTCTATTGCAACAGCCGAGACAGAGAAATTACAGTATCGTTTTACATATGACGATCAATAACAGCATCATTTAGCCCTGGGGGGAAGGTCCACTGTCTCTGAGGGCTGGGGATATCTGTAAGTCGTTCTCCTGTAATTAGACTTCCGTGGGCTCTTCAATTAATCTGAACCAAAAGCGCTGACATTTCCACAGCTCATTAATGAACCACCACACACTTTACAAAGATGGAGTGGACTACAAGGCTGCACAGGGATATGAACATGGATGACATTTAGTAGCATTGTGGCCCTGCTGTCTCTAGTAACAACACAAGGGGCATTTCCAAATTTTTGGGAGCAACTATCAGGAAAGAGCTCCACTTTGGCCTGCTGAGGAGGTCCCATACATCTTAATGAGTTTCAGATTAATTTGCTCTTTCAGCCACCACTGAATTCCACTCTCCAACAGTTTTAAGGAGACCATAAATATTTCAGCATGGAAATGATCTTTTTTCTGGGGCCCTAGAATTGCTAATTCATTTGCAATCCACCCGCTGAGGATACAATTACGCTGTTGGAGGGATTGTTCTAAAATTTTATCGAGCAACTGACCCGTGATAATCATTTTAAGACTAAAATAGGCCTGCCAATTTGTAGTGCGAATGAAATCTATTTTACTGCACAGATATGGGAAGGAATGTCTCCAAACTCTAACATGCAATAATGGTCATATTTGCTTGAAATAATGAAAAATTGAAAGGAATTAGAGTATTAAAATGTGAAATGGAGCGAGTTGTGGGATTTATGGGAGCAGCTAGCCTGGCTGTGGTACTTTAGAGTCAATGTGTGTGGTCAAAGTAATAAAAAGAGAGAGCTAGAAGCAGCCGGTACTAAAGGTGAACAATGAAAAACTTGCGAGCCAACAGCGCCATAATGCAGAGGATTTACTGGCTAGACTGGTCAGGAATTAATTTCACATTGTGTCTTATTGGATTTCAGCATTGTGATGTTTTCTAAAAAGCAAATTGTGGATTTATTCATATGATAAACGTTAAGACAACAGCAAACACTACATGTATCAGCTTCCTCTGTGCAGCTTAAGGAATCCGCCTGATTCCTGTTTCTCACTATCGGCAGAGCATGACGCCTGCAAAGCGATTCTGGGGCTGCCGATAATTTGCTGGCACCTGCAAAAACTTGAGATTTCCTCCGCAGCTATTGTGACAAGATGGGACAAAGGGAAAGGCAGGACATAGCCCCTGCAGCTGTGCATACAGGACAACACTGCAGAACTCTAGTAAAGTTCAACAACCAAGCAGAAGGAGCCAAGACATAAAAGAGCCATGAGGAATTCAGGCTGGCTGACATTGGCAGCGGTAACCTTCACATGCTCATAATACAAATAGCAGGAGTGGGACTGTGAATTGTTTCTTGTTGTGATAAAGTCCACTCTTTGTCTGCGCTCATATTTCTGTCAGTGTTATCATTGCCCTGCATTTACACAGGTCAAGGATGGATACCCAGAGTTTAGATGGAGGGGAAATACTGGTTCTGATAGGATGCTACAGGGGATTGTCTTGTGTTGTATCTCCACAGCAATATTTCAGCTGCAAGGATACTAAACTGCGTGCTGCTGATACAGCAGTGAGTGAGGACTATAATAGAATTCCTGACATGGAAATGTTAGCTTAAACATTATTATATTAATCCATGTAGTCTAAAAAATAAATGTGATTCATGCAATATTTGAATTTAATCTTATTTCCATTGTCTTTTTCTGCATTTCAAAATGCAAAAACAAAAGAATGCAATGATTGTTTTTGTGGCAGTAAAGACAAATAGAGGCATACTGCCAAAATGCCTATTATTTCCGACACTGATTAGTTGTGAATTACTATAAATTAAATTGCCGAAAAGGCGATTCACACTGTGTGGAGAAAGCATTATCTAATTCTATATTCATAAACGGAATATTTAGATAGTCCCTCACTTTTTGCACAGAATTTCAGAGGCAGGAAATTAAAATGGCAGCTGTTTTATTGAGATAAGCCTCAGTTTTCGTGCATGCATTTATGGCATCTTGCATGCTAATGGAGTCATGGCTGCTCACCAACATCACGTGTGTTTTTTGAACCCTGTCAGGTGCAAAATTGCGATGATCATTCATGGTCTAAAACAGTTATTCAGTCTCTAATGGTCCTCCCTAAAATTTGGCTTGATGAGATCAGTTCTGTTTAGCAGCGGAGCTAATTATTTGTCTTGCCGTCTGTACACACTCTGTCTAGTTCGGTCCATGTCTGGAATTAAACAGTGTGCATAATTCTCGCTGGATTGCAGTCTGGCTTTAGAAAGAAAGAAAATAAAGAAGCAAACTCTTCTTCTCTATTTAAAATGAGAATGGAGATTCTGTAATGAGGGTTTGTACATTCAAGCCCATTCCTCTGTGTGCATGAACAGGCCAATTTGCAAGCTTCCTGCATTCATATTGTTACTGACTGTGGCAGTAATTCCACACAGTGTCTGAGCCCCACATATCACCCCTTAATAGAATTTTTTGAATTCACGCTCACACCTTATTACCAAAGACGGTGCTCCTGGATGCACCACCCCCCTCTTTTTAAATGTCAATCATGTACATGAGGCATACATCTTAGTCCATTTGTATTTTCACTGAATACCAAGTGACTCTCACTGGTTAACTCTGTTTTCTCATTTAACAGCCTTTAGAAGGAGAGAAACCTTTGGCAGTAACAGGTCAATTTTAACACTGAAAACTACTCAGCAGTCCTATTTGATGCACTCAGCAAGGTCTACAAGATACGTTTCAGTCCATAATACCATGCCAGCAATGCAATAGTCCACACTGAGGGATATGCATATATAATATATGGGTGACTTATACATAAATGGATACTATTTCACACAGAGGTCAGATCTGATGGTATGTGGAGAATACAATAAAAGGCTTGTGTCATTTAAAGGAGCAGACAGCCATTAACATCTGCTGTGGTTGTTAGCAATCCTGTTTTAAGTCAACATGGAAGTACAATATCTCTGATAAATCCCAAGCAAAGCTGTACATAACTGCACAGAAAAACTGGAATTTCAAAAATAAAGTCCGAGTCTCGAGGAAAGACAGTCATAATATTAGGAGAATAAATATGTAATTTTTTGAAAAAAAAAAAAAATAATTGAATATTACGTGAAGAAATGTGTAATCTGATGAGAAAAAAGACTTAACGAGAAATACTACATGACATTTATGGATTTATTTACATAAAAATACAACTTTTTTCCCATTAAATTACAAATTTATAGTATTACGACTTTTTTATGTATTACTTTATTCTCATTAAATAATGACTTTTTACACATAATATTATAAAGTCCTATTTAATGGGGAAAAAGTTGTATTGTTACGTAAATAAACTCAGTCATTAACATTTGCTGCAGTTGTTAGCCATGCTGTTTTAAGCTGTACATAAGTGCGAAGATATATCATCTGAGATTTCAAAAATAAAGTCAGAATTTTGAGGAAAGACAATCATAATATTTTGAACATAAATATGTAATTTTTTGAAAGAAATTGAAGATTACGTGAAGAAATTTGTAATGTAATGAGAAAAAGGACTTTAGAGGAAATACTACATGAAATTTATGAGTTTATTTATACAAAAGTACAACTTTGTTATCATTAAGTTACAACTTTATAAACGTAAAATTATGACTTTTATTAAATTGTGTGATGTTATTGCTATTAAATTATGACTTTGCTCTTGTTACATTATAAAGTTGTAATCAAATGGGAAAAAAGTTGTATTGTTACGTAAATAAACTCATAAGTTTTATTTGGTATTTCTCGGTCTGTGTCATTTAAAGGAGCAGACACACATTAACATTTGCTGCAGTTGTTAGCAATTCTGTTTTAAGTCAACATGGCAGAATCATTTCTGATAAATCCTAAACAAAGCTGTACATGACTGCGAAGATATAAAATCTGAGATTTAAAAAATAAGGTCAGAATTTCGAGGGAAGAAAATCATAATATTTTGAAAATAAATATGTAATTGAAGATTATGTGAAGAAATTTATAATTTAATGAGAAAAAAGACTTTTTGAGAAATACTATGTGAAATTTATGAGTTTATTTATACAAAAATATAACTTTGTCCTCATTAAGTTACGACTTTATACACGTAATATTGACTTTTATTAAATTGTATGACTTTATAATTATGACTTTGTTCTCGTAATATTGACTCAAGTTTTGATATGTCCATTTTTCTTTCTCAAAGTGGCTCTAATCGTGCATATTCTACAGTATGTTATGACAGTTACACAGTTATACTATATCTTACTGGCACATACTGTGTGTATTTTGATTTAAGGGTTGTTTAACCTCACTGAGCTGGCAGCGTTGCAAAGACAACTAAAACAGCTAACGCAGCTTTAGTGTGTAACACTGTGAAATATCCCTTTAAAACCAAATCACTTATTTTGTCTTTTTAGCCGCCATTTTAAAGGGAACTAATTAAGATGTGGTTCTTTTCATTTCAGATGTAATCAGCTGTTATTATAGCAAATTAGGGCTGCGACTAACAATTATTTTCTCCATAAATGGATTCACTGTTTAGTCCATAAATGCAGCACTTAAAGCACAATGTGATGTCATCAAATGGTTTTTTTTTGTCCAACCAAAAGCCCAAAACCTAAAAATACCCAGCTTATTATCAGATAAGGCAAAGAAAGGCAGCAAATCCTCCCAACTGAGATGATGGAAATGACTTAAACGCTTAATTGATAATCAAAATAATTACCGTAATCAATTACTGGACTAATCTTTTTAAAGCTCCATTACAGGTTGGCTTCATAAATTTTTTATCAACTCCACGTGACAAGGAATAATATCTTTAGAATGGTGCACAATTAACAGAAAAATAACACATTTCATTCAGGTGACACAGTAATCACAGGAGGATGTGTCTGTATAATCTTAAACGGCCCCTGACAAATCTTTCATGGGCGTCGGAAACACAATGCGGTGTGACACCTTGGAAGAAAGATGAGCTAATTGTTATGCTGCGGGAGTTGAAAAGGCTACCGGAAGGTCAGCAAGAGCACACAATGTTTACTAATCCATGTCTGACTCAGAAATACTGCAATCGCTGACTAGTTTCCCGCATATCTTTTATAATGTCAGGCACTCCCAACATGTGGTCAGCTGGTGAGGGACACTCCTTAGAATCATTTTATCACAATTATATTCTATTTGCACATAAAGATGCACTGTTTTGGAAACAGGTAGTGAAACTGAGGTTGTCATCAGTGAGTTGGATTTATGATAAACTGATGATGGGCATCAGAAATCATGATCGTCCTTTAAAAAAGAGGACAACAGTGAACTTTTGACCCTACATTGGGGAAGTAAAGCGTGTGATAATCTAAGAAATTACCAGAAAAGGAAGCAAGATTTGCATGTGTTTATCAGACTCACAGTTTGCTGTTTATGATTCATCATGTTGCAGAAATCTTGCAGCAACTTCCCATAACTCTGCGTGTGAGGAAAGTCTGAATAAAATCAATCAGTAAGCCAGTCCTTTCTGGATATATATTCACTCTATATCACAAGGTTTGAAAAATAAATGTCTCTGCCAGGATCAAGGAGCTTGTAATCTTTTTTACATTGGTCTCGCTGGAATTTTCTCCTCTCTGGCGGATTTCTCTTCTGTTTCTACCTCTATATACTTTCTGTTTTATTTGCTGAGACAGACGAAGCTTAACAGATTTTTATAATGGACTAAATCACAGGCTTCTGAAGGAAATCACAGACAGCCCCTAGGGTTGGCATTACTGAGCGCTTCTTTCATTGGAGCCTGTAATAGTTACATGGCTGACTGTCACTGATTTGTTCTGTAAAATGAAGCAGACACTAAACTGCAACACAAAAGTGTTTTATTAATCCGGTGATATGTAAAGCAGATCTGTTGTGTTAACTGGCCATAATACCTCAGCAAGGCAGCGAGTCCGCCAGCTGTGTTTGAGATGGGGCCGGCATCCGGCACGTCTAAAACCATTCTTTTCACACCGGGGTGTCACTCTTTCATGTTCTTATGTTACATCAATGTAAAATATGCTGCCTCTCAGTGGCCATCTGGGGAGGGCAGGTCTGGGCTGTGATAGTAAACGAGTGGATTACAGGGGTCAGTTTCTTGCTGGATGCACAAAGGGATGATGTAATGTGACAGCCCTGTCCGGTAGCTGCATGCTAATAACGTCTACTGCATCAGCATTAACAGGAGGTGAAATCACAGGGGTTTCAACTATTAGCTGTGCGTTTCTGCTGGACTGTACACAGTGACTACACCACACTGGTCACTCTGCTGCTTCGGTTAGACACCGTTAAGTCTCTGGCCTCCCTGGTGTGATGGATTTTCCTGATCAGAGGGAAACTGGAGCAGAGAGAACCTGTTATGTTGTACAGAGTGGAGGCTGGAAAACGCTGGAGAGGAAAAGTGGAGGAGGGGAGGGGGGGGCTGTTGTGGTATTCTCCTGCATGCAGTCTGATCCTAAAACACAGGTGCAGCCTCCATGCAGCCCTCTCTGCCTTTGAGCATACCCAACCCCCCCTTCTACCTCCCTGCTGCAAAGTGTTTGTCCATCTGATCCTCCATTAAATCCTGATTATTATGGATTTGTCTTTTTCCCAACCTGTGATTTGCAGAGATGATGGGGGGTGCTAAAGGTTATCTGGTGAGGGTGGGGGCATTTTGTTGGATGTCACAAAAGATGAATTCAGTTTTAAACTCTTATTTTTGTGGTAAAATGTGCAGAAATTACTGTCCAAATCCTGCAGAATGGACAGACCTGTATCTGAAATGAGGCAGAAAATATAGGGCACATGTCACTACTTAAAGAATGACATGTGATCCAAGTGGAAGCTGACAATACATAGGTTTAGTTTCAGAAAATAACACAGTGCAACACACAGTTTTAGGACTCCTATCTCCCAAAGAGTGAGCAACTACAGAAAAGGGGGAGGGGGGCTCACAGCTGAGATTTGGGGCTCCCAGCGGCGTCATGCAGAGCCGATCATTGTCTCTCTCACACTTTCTAACTAGCCATTTCACAACATCCAGACAGCGGATCGGGCCGTACGCAGCAGCAGCAGCAGCAGCAGAGGCAGTAACAGCAGCAGCTTTGCCCTCAGGGCTTTTTTCTCCCCGACGTCGACCATAACTAACAATTTGGATCCAACGCGCGGATGAGGGCAATTACTGGACTTAATCTATCATAATGTCTCCTTTCCGATCGACCGATAGTCAGATAAGTTAAGGCAATGGCTGCAGAGATCTGAGTCCCCCCCCCCCCCCCTCGGGTGCGAGAAGTGGCTGTTTAAATGAATCCCAACTAACAAGAGCAAAAAAAAAAAGCACTTTCATTTCACCAAGACGCAGATCGGTGGACACCATGCGCACATTTGCGGATTTAACACTCAGAAAGCCACTGGGTGCGTTTGATTTCGGATTACAGTGACACACAGGACGAGTTTTTTTTCTAAAAAAGGGGGAGATTTTTTAGGAGTCTGCTTCCTCTCGCTCCTGTTCGCTGTCCTCCGGGTTCCTGCAGGACTCCCTGAGTCGCGGAGAGCCCATGCAGTCGCCAAGGTTGGTCCTTCTTGGTTGGATTTTAACCAGCAGTGTATAAGTTTGTTTTACGCAGGAGTCTTGTCAGTTTGTGCTGTGCTTGCTGTGGTTTCAAACTGTATCTGCGTGTCCTAAAATATGTCTATTTCACACCCATCTGTGCAAGAGAGCTGCTTTTCTGCAATATTAAGAACTTGATCCATTTTGCTGGTGTCACTCAAGAAATGCGCATTAAAAACTATACGCACGAGACACGTGCCTGTTTAAATATTAAATTAGCAGCACTGCTTTATTTATCATATTGTCAGCATTTATTACAGCTGCTCCCAACCACATATACCGCTGAGGCTACTTGAGTCTGACATGCAGTATAAAAAAAAAGGATGATCTCCTTCAGAGCTGTGCAACAATTCAAAATGCGCCTGCTGGCTGCAGATTTACACCTTTTAAATCCTAATTGCATGACAGCATGTAATTAGACCAATAACCGAGCTGTCCATAAAGATCAAATTTAATGACAGGTTTGGTTGTCCTCATAATGCCATGTGCGTTTGTGTCATGATTTGAGGTTTCATATCAGAGCTCATGACAAGCGCCATCTGTTGGAAAAGAGGATCAGTCCGCTGTGGCCGTCAAGACACATGCCCAGGAAAATGTAGGCTAGTGCACACAATTTAACACTGCACAGGAGATGTAACAGCTCCCCAGTATTACTGACATGACACCATATTTAGTGTATGGAAATGTCAGAACTGTGTCAAGTGATAACCAGAGATTTAAAGCAGCACATCATAAAACGTGATTGGATTATACCTGCTGGATTTATGGAGATGTTTTATTGTTCTATTATGTCACCTTTACCTGTCACAGCATGTGGGGCACATGATCTGCCTCTCTGTGGAGATATGTCCTCATTTATACACGGTTTGTCATTCCCCTGATGGAGATGTTATTAAAACCCATGGGTAAAAATCAGCCAGTAAAAAAGCAATCAATGTGTCAATCGATCGGTCACTAAAACTGTCATCCAAAGGCCAAAATATAGCCGATGGCAAACGCTTGACGACAAAAAGCTACTGAGAAGAACTCCCTAACCTAATTTTGATTGGTGGGGTTGTCAAACGGATAAAAATTAGCCTTTGTGATGAGAATTAGAGCTGCAGGTAATCACTGTGTTCACTATTGATTGATTGTTAACTATAAAGTGTCAGAAAATAGTCGAAATAGCTCACAATTTGTCAGAGCTCAAGATGATATCTTCAAATTGTTTCTTTTGTCCAGCAGACAGCCCCAAAGACATTCATTTTACAGCGATATAAAATGACTCTGATTCAGAATCTTTGCATTTGAGAGCTGAAACCATGAGAATATTTGGCATATTTGCTTAACGTATGACTTAACTGATTGTATTAATTATCAAGATACGTTTTGAGCAATTTTTCTGCCAGATGACTGATCGATTAATCGACTAATCATTTACACAATAATTCAAATAATCTGATATTTTTTATTCTGAATAAGCAATCACTCTGCTAACTGAATAAACTGGTTGTGGACTAGAAAATAAGTCATTATCCATTGACATTTATGAAAAATCTGTAAATTCATTTCTTTCTACAGTATCGTTGTCACCAGAGCTGCAATGATTAGTTGATTAATTGACTATTTTGAAAATGTATTAATTGTGTCAGTCATTTTTCAAGCAAACAATGTCGAATTGTTGCTGGTTCCAGCTGAAATATTAGAATTTGCTGCTTTTCTTTGTCATTTATGATAGTAAATGAAGAGTTTTGGGGTCATGGTTTGACATAAGAAGCAATCTGAAGACGTCAGTTTACACTCTGGGGAAATGTGATGGACAATTTTTACAATTTTTTTTTTGACATTTTATTGACTAAACGATTAATCAGTTAATTGTGAAAATCATCTGCCGATGAATTAATAGTGAAAACAATCATTAGTCGGGGCCCTAATTGTCACTTTGCAAATGGATGCGGCCGTCCACAAGCATTTCTAAATATCTATTATTAAAGACCAAAGCTTATTTGAGACTAACGCTGGGAATCTTTTAATGACAAATGACTGTTCAGAAAAAAACAATTTAAAAACAAGTAATGGGCTAAAGATTTTCAGTCAGCTGAGTCATTAACAACCAATCAACTGACTGATTATATGAGATGAGGCAAACAATACCATATTAACACCTTGATTGTAAATAATGTACAAACATGTTGCATCTTTGTCTTTAAAGTTGCTGCAACAGGTTTGAAATGTTCAAACTGCACCATCTATTTTCTGGATGTGACACAAAAACAAGGAGTCTGAGCTTTTTTTCTAACCAGCAGTCGACTAGCATGTGAATCACTCACACTTACAGATAGCTGCATCAAAGGCCTTATAGTGTCATAGGACATTTCCCTTCCTGTGTTTGTTTCTATACCCACAGTGTCCCTGCTGAAGTGCCAAAAAATGTTCCACAATCCATCAAAACACATCAGCGAGCAGCTTTTACCTTTCAGCTGCAGTCATTCACTTCAGATGGGAATGAATGGTATATTAGAGCTGGAAATCAGCCTGCACAGGGCCACCCTTGTTGAAAACATGTGTAGGCTCAGACCTCATTGTACACGAATGTATCCATCATCCAGCAGAGGGACAGCGTTCACAAAGACGTTCACCGCACTATGGAAAAATACTGTACAGCCAGCCACAACCTGAGTGTGCAGCCATCTGTCTGCGTGTATTTTGATTTAAATGGCAGTAAAGACGGCAGTAATGTGTCATTTGTAAAAGACAATCAAAGGAGGTGGTATTATGGCTTTCAGAGGAGGGGATCACCGCCCTCTGATCAGTAGTGGAAATGTACTCAAACCCTTAAACCAACGTGCCAAAGATACTCCACTACAAGTCCTGCATTCTTAATTTTTACTCAATGTACTTGTGAATCAAACGTTAAAGGACTCTTCGTGGTCCCTGTCTCATTGTGGATATGTTAACCTGGGAGTATATACTTTAGTTTTGGCTTTGATTGGCCTAGTGATTCAAACTACAGCAAGGCAACATGGTTTGTTTTGCAAGTTAAACTGTGACATGCTGTGTAACCCTCGGTGAAAACTACAATGTTTCCATACAGCTCAGTGCTTTTCCTGGGGATTTTGGTCATATAACAACCTGAGGACGAGTTTATATCACGTAATTACAGGCATGTTACACAAAGTGGGGCTTTAAACACTGATTCTAAATGTGCTCTCTTTTTACTGCCACCCTGTGATACTCAGTTTGATTCAAGGGCGTAGATTTCAGGGGGGACGCAGGGGACACGCCCCCCTCAATATTTAGAACATGTGCATTTGACCCCCATGATATAAAAATTAAAGTAGCAGAGGAGATTTATTCTGATAAAATTTAAGACATTTACACCAGGCACAAATTGGTGCATCTGTCCTTAGTTAGATTTGATTGTTTCGGGGGTAAAAATCCCTTAAAACCCTTAAAAATCAAGCTCTTTTTATATTTATATTTACCTTTTTATATTTAGCCCTACCACGCTAGCAATATGCCTGACAGTCAGCATCACATAGGACATTTACTTTGATAGAAATTAAAGACATGCACACCAGAAATGATGCGGAAAAGGCACAATTGGGTGCATAAAAATCACAACAATAGAAGAAATTAAGTGTTTGATGCTCAAAATATTCTGGCAGAGGACCCCTAGATGCTCTGTTTCATATGTGTCCTCTGCAATATTGAAATTAAATCTAGGGTCCCTGTTTTGATTTGACTGTTCTGGAGGTATAATTCCCTTAAAACCTTTAAAATCAAGCTCCTCCTTTCCATATTTACCCCTAATGGAGCTAACAATATGTCTGACAGTCGGATAATATCACATAGAACTGAAACTATCAATCAACAGACAATCATTTAAGTGCTAATATTCCTCTTTCCCACCTTGCCAAACACGAGGATTTGATGCTTTTCTTTGTCATGGATGAAATTAAACTAAATGTCTTTTGCCTTTTAAGTGTTGGTTGAATAAAATTACCACTTTAATTATGTCAGCTTTGGTTTTATGAAACTTTAATGGGCAATTTTTGCCATTTTATCACTTCTTATAGACACATATGAATCCATAATGGACTTATTAGTAAGTTAAGGGCCAAATCACAGCTTGTTTCATTTACATGATGGCTTCACTGTTTCTTTCAGTGTATTCTTGGTGACATTTGTCCAGCATTCAGTCTGAGAAAGCTGTGGATCTTGAGATTAATTGACCTGCCATTGGGTTTGAAAAAGTTAACTTGGCTTGTAGCCACCATTTTAAGTGATGAACATATGAAGCAGTGTGTTTAAACATGGCACTGAGGGCTGATATGAAGGGTTAAAACACATTATTTGCATCTGTTTTGGAATAAACGTGATGTTTATTTGTATTGATGGTTGTTTTCCTCCTCTCTCCTGTGTTTAAACCTCAGCACACATGCTGTGTGAAGGGATGACACTGTTTTCCTTTCCAGGTTTTCCCTCCACAGTGAGGTTATTGTTGTGTTCTTCCTAGCCGCAAATCAAACCTCTCTTATATGGCGTTGTGGACTACCACTTTGTGGGTCGTGAAGACTCGGTCGTCGTCGAACAAGTCTGCACATTGAGCTGTAATTTGAGACTTGGAGGGGGGGTTTAAGGGCCGAGCAGGCAGCCGTGATTGGCTCAGTGTGTCCGCTGGCCCTCAGAGGCTGCACCTTCTCGACACTCCCTAAAAGGAAGATAGATTGCCTGGCTGCTTTCAGCCGTTTGTCCCGCACTCAGTGTTAGCTAGCTAACTCGGCTGTAGCCGCGGAGTTAACTTGTACAAAAGAGAGTTAAAAAAAGCAGCAACTTCTCACCAGATAGTGATGAGAAGACGGGACCGACTTCAGAGCTCTTTTATGGACTTTTTGCGGGGTTTCTCAACGAGGACTCGGCGGCTCTAACTCTTCTCCTGTGTCCTTCCTTAATCCGGTTTGACCAGGGAGAGGAGTGAAGTGCGACCCCGAGCTGGATGGATGGTTATGGGGAAAAGAGGAAGACCCTCGGCGCTTGACGTGTGCAGAGTCCTCGCGGTGTTTCTCTCAATCTTCCCCTCCGGTAAGATGCTACTTCTTATTTATAAATTAAATACATTTAAAGAAAAAGCTTAAAAAAAGAGGCGATCACCTGGCATGCTCTCACTGACACGCGTTACCTAACTCTGTTGAACTTTATTAATCACAACGTAGCTTTGGCGTTAACTCACTACTTTTTCACCTTGGCCAGAAAAGTCGCCAAGTTGAGTCACTATTTGTTAGCCGAAACACTTCACTGGCATTGCATTTGAATTTCAGTTACTTACTGCACCTACAAGTATTGCGGTTTTTTATTAAGTCCGCAATTTGTTAGAAAATAGCGAAACATTTGATAATACGCCGTATCAAATCAATTGGAATCCCACCAAACCCCAATACAAAAATCATCTAATTCTACCAGATCACACAGATTTTGGGGCCAAGTGCTTACGTGCAGGCGTCTGGAAAAGGTTGAGTGTTTGGAAAATATTACAACAGGCTTGAAAGTGAACAGCCATGCTGTTACAAGGCAAATTTTGACTACTTTATGTAGTCAGTGTTTGTTTTGTTTTATTATATTTCATTAGAGGAAGACAAAACAAAGTGAGAGGTCCTTTTGGAGCTGCTGCAGCCCTCAACCCTTGTTTTGTTTGGGGGGATGGTGCATGCCTCAGTATTTCACTTCATGCATGGTATTTTTCAAACTTAAAGTTGACATTGCATTTTGAGATGTTTTGATTGTTGCCCTTGTAGAGATTGTAGTGTGATTATGGCTTGTTGAAATATTAAGAGTCCACCATAGTAGCTATTTTTGAGAAGCCGTTTCAAAAGGTCAAGTGAACTGTAGTAGTAGCAGTGTAATATTATATTAGACACCCACTTCTTTGCTTTTAAAGTGACTTAATATCCATGTAATATGACAATGGGGTGATTGCAGCAGGTCACTTTATGCAGTGAGGACACCTCTTCCAGCTCACCTTGCACGTTTGCAGAACCCTTATCAGTTTTCCTCTTATGTCACTTACCGTCAAACAACAGAGTGATAATGCACTGATAGCTGAGATCAAGATTGGTTTATTGCCATCTATCAAACGTGTGGTAAATGGAGAGGCAGTGTGGGGGTTGGAGAGAGCTGCGGTGAAGCTTTCAGGAGGGATATTGTTTAAAGTGTAACTTCAAAGTGTTGATATGGTTTTCCCTCCCTGGAGACACTGGGTGAAACTTCTCACAGCCCATTCAAATAGTTTATTAGTCAGAGGTAATACTGGTCAAACACGGTGTGGCAACAGGGCATCCTGAGAAATGTTTGAAGAACATTTGTGCAAAGAGTTGGCCGGATGTGGCAATACAGCTGGAGACAACAATCTACAGTCGAGCAGCGTTTATTATCACAAAAGGTGCAGATTAGGATCCCAAATGGCCTTTTTACTTTGACATAAACCATAAGCCACTGGGTGTGAAATGGAAGTATTCTGCGATAAACAGCAATGTTATCTTATATTCAGGTTGACCTGAGGGAGGTTCAGACCTGCTTTTTGCTTTTCCACATGAGGGTTTTTTGCACCATTTGCTCAAAAATAAAGTTTTATGCTGTAAAAATGTATAGGTATTGATGTTTGTTGGTTTCCATGGTGCCTAAACAAAACTCAGGGTCCTTGCATTTTCTAGTCCTTTCCTCTAGCATCTGAGTCTTTTTAAATTTTGACCAGACTCTAAATAAATAATAGCCAAAAGGAAGTATGTGGCAGAAGGTCAGAATTACAGCTTTGCAATTATTTTAACATGTATAATTTGACTTATAGTATGCAAGAAAAGGAAGACTACATTTGGTACTGTACCCTAATAACAACAGCTGTGGGGGCATTAGATATTTAGATTCAGTATTATGTAAATCCGTGGTTTCTAAACTACCATCAGTAGCAGCCAAAGTGTATTTATAGCTTCTTCTGTGCCCCTATCATGTTTCTCCGGCCTCTGGTTTCTTTTGTTCAACCTGTATTTTGTTCCTCCCTGACAGTGACACTGCAGTGCAAGATCCTGAAGTGTAACTCCGAATTTTGGGCCTCCACCTCGAACTCTGGACCAGAGGAGGAGTTTTGCACAGCGCTGCGTGCGTACAACAGCTGTGTACGCCGGACGGCACGTACCTGCAGGGGGGACTTGGCGTACCACTCCGCCCAGCATGGCATAGAGGATCTAATGAGCCAACATAACTGCTCCAAGGAGGGGCCGACATCTCAACCACGTGCTCGCACCCCACTTCCTCCTCCGCCCCCGCCGCTCCTGCCCGACAGCCAGGAACGCTCAGATGGCCCGGAAGTGTGCCACTATGAGCGCAGTCTTCCACGCAACACAGCGCCGCCCAACTACACCCACTGTGGCTTCTTTGGAGACCCGCACCTGCGAACATTTGGGGACGACTTCCAGACATGTAAGGTGGAAGGAGCCTGGCCGCTCATCCATAACAAATACCTGTCTGTCCAGGTGACCAACACTCCTGTGGTGCCGGGGTCTTTGGCCACCGCTACAAGCAAGGTGGGGATCCTTTCTCTTCATTCTGTATGCATGTCAATGCGGTCTACTTAGGTTAGAAACAAAGCTCTATTAATCTAGTGTACGAACCAGGGCTGCAACAATAACTTTAATTTATTGACTATCTGCTGATTATTTTCCACATTAAATACACATGGTCCTCATATGTCGTGTTTTGACTAACCAGCAGTCCTAAACCTCAAAATATTCAGTTTACTTTCTCATGAGGCAAAAAGACAGCCCATTGTCAGATCTAAGAAGCTGGAGCAAGGCCATTTGTGGCATTTTTGCCCAGCTGATAAATTGATCGACCAGTCGTTTGAGCTTTACAATCAACTGGAAGTTATTCAGCAATAGTTGTGATAATCAGTTAATCACTGAAGTCATTTGTGAAGCAGACATCTGCTCTTCCAGCTTTTAAAATGTCTCCCTTTTTCTATCATTTCATATTGAATATGTGTGGGTTTAGGACTGTTGGTCAGACAATAAAAAGCCTTTTCAGTATTTCCTGATATTTTCTAGGCTAAATAAAAACAAAACCCAGATTCATCTATAATTAAGATGATTGTTAGTTGCACCATGCTGCGCTGATTTTACGTGTTAGCTGTTGGTGACCTTTTGTCAGTGATGCATCAAACCATCTCGCTGTTCATATTTTTATTCGTGTGAGTCTCTTCTTTCATGTGGTCTGCTTGTGAGAGCTGCTTCTCTGTCAAACTGTGGACTCTGGTTAGTGTTTGGATGAGGTCCATAATGACAGATAAAGAAGCCAAAACCATCTCAATTGCAAAGATCTTGATAAGCTTTATAAATGATATGTTAGTATTATAACAGCAGTGCTGCGTCAAATGTTAACACAAGGCTCCATTTTCAGTCTTCACAGTGGACAGCTCGGGCTGATGTTTGGCCTACTTAGAGGCGAGTCCACACCGAGCACGTTACATGGAGAAATGTTGTGTCTGCACAGAACTGTAGATATTTTCTCTACATTATGAGATATTTTCTTTCAGAGCTTTATCAGCAGCGCATTCCTCATTATTGTTGTTTTGTTTAATGGTGCACTGGTTAGTTTGGACGGCTGTCCCTGAAATGGCTCTCAGTAAAACTTGGTCGAAAACAAAGAAGTAGGAGTATTTGTCTTTGGTAAATTCACTTAGGGTTGGTCCAGATTTGGCAGAGTTTCGACAGCAGTGATTGTGGACCTCAGCCACTTCGCAGGGTATCGTAACTGCAGTATGTAGACTGAGGTACAAGAGGACTTTGTCCGTAATCACATTGGTAGAGAGTATAATTTACTGCAATCAGGGTTTCCTAATGATACTATTAAGCATTTGTGGGGATTTTAGCTTTTAAAGTAATGACGTTTTTTTTATACTGCTGTTCTTGGAAGCAAATGAGACAGCTTTTTTTTAAGATCTTGATTCTGGACAAAGGGAAAACAAGGCAGCAGCCAATGCCACCTGTGCAAACAAGGCCCCTCTGGTAAAAAAGATCTGCATTAGCAGAGCTCTGTGTTGCTGCATTGCTCTCGCTACAGCAAATAAAACTGTCTGGTTATTTCCATCTTCATTCTCATGCAGGGATAATAGAGGCATTTTTCTTTTGTTTGTTTTCATTAAAAGCTTTAGGAATGATCCAGGGGAAGAAAACAGAAGCTAATGTAGGTGGGAAATGTTACCCGAGGGTAGGAGGAATTGAGACAGAGCTGGTGCAACAGATGAATTGTCAAGCTAATATAGTATTCTGTAGACTCCCCTCCTGTCCTCTGGTCCCAAGCGAGCGGACATCAGAGTCCCTCGGCTGTCCCGGTATCGCTGCTCTGACAATGGCTCATTGGTGTCCTGATGAAACCAAGCTTGCAGAGTCCTGACCAGTCTCACTTAATTAGCTGCAGAGTATATCGCTCTGTCCTGGCCCGACGCCACTCCCTGGAGCATAGTTCTGGGGTTCACAGGCAGGTTTTTCAGCGCTATGAATGGATCGTCTTTGTGTCTGCAAACTGAGGCCTGATTTTTACATGGCCGAGACTCGTGTTTTTTGAGGGCGTTTACCTTGGCCTCCCCCATGTTGAGCCAGTGCTGAAATGTGACACTTAAGTGGGGTGGTGGGGTAGATGGCACATATTGCACAAACTTGTTCTTGATGCTAAAGTATAAGCACTCTCCTCTTAAATCTGATGTTTAACATTCACTGCAGTTAACAAGGATTTTGTAAATGACCTGAGAAACACACTGATGACTGCGTACGTGTGAGGGTCTTAAAGGCAAACACATATGATCGTTTATTCTTAACATTAATGAGATGTTTTTTCTGTCCTCCTGCAGCTGACAATCATCTTTAAGAATTTCCAGGAGTGTGTGGATCAGAAGACGTACCACGCAGAGACAGATGAGCTGCCGGCTGCATTCGCAGATGGCTCCAAGAACGGAGGGGATCGGCACGGAGCGAACACCCTGCGCGTGGTGGAGAAGGTTCCCGGGCAGCATGTGGAGATTCAGGCCAGGTACATTGGAACAACCATCGTGGTGCGGCAGGTAGGCCGCTACCTGACCTTCGCCGTGCGGATGCCGGAGGAAGTTGTGAACTCTGTGGAGGAAGGCGATAACCAGGACTTGTACCTGTGTCTTCACGGCTGTCCCGTCAACCAGCGCATCGACTTCAGGAACTTCAAGGCTCGAGCGGCGGAGGCCCAGAGCGCGGGCAGGAGCAGGAGCGGCACCGCGGCACACGGCTTCACCTACCAGTCCGCCAAGGCCAAGTGTAAAGAGCGGCTCCCAGTGGAGGACCTGTACTTTCAGTCCTGCGTGTTTGACCTCCTCTCCTCTGGAGACATTAACTTCACCATGGCAGCCTACTACGCCTTTGAGGATGTAAAAATGCTCCACTCAAACAGCAAGAGGTATCACATCTTTGAAAAGGATGCTTTCATGAGAAACGCAGCACAGACGGGCAAAGATTTTCTCTCACTCCTCTTCCTCAACCTCCTTGCTGTCTTATTGTGGATTGAGTGTTGCACAGTTCATCTATAGTCCCTTTACAACAGTGTCCTCGTGGTGTATCTGTCAGTGAGTGTTAGAGTATCATCGCTGTGTCGTACATCGGCTCCTCTCTTCTGCTCTGGCTCTGTGATGTGACCGGTGGCTTGCCAGCAGGGCCGTCGCTGCCCTGAGTCTCATTTTAGTAGTATTGTCATGTCTTGACTTCAGTCTAATGACAAGGCGAGGTCACCGTGCTCCCACCTATCATCACATGCATTTAGCTGGTTCATGGGACTGGGCTTTGATGAGAGCAGCGGTGAGAGAGCCTCAGCTACTCCAGAGCTCAGGATATCCACCTGGGATTAAATCCCACATTCTCACCGGGCCTGCATGCCTATGGGAAGCCGGACAAGATGATCTTTTGCAGAAAGAAGAGTTTGCTGATCCTCCCTCCCCCTGATCCACTCATTGGTGCCAAGCCAGTGAAGCTCTCCGTGGCTCATGTGGCGAAGCGAGAGGACCTGACAGGGGCTTTTGTTAACCTAAGGCCAGAAGCAGCTCTATGTTTGATTAGTTTCCAGCTTTGGAAAAGCCTGAGCCTTTTGGAGGAAGCACTCAGCCAAAAGGATGTCAGAGCAGCGTCTCCAGTTGTCTGCTGTGGAGATTAATGGGTCATATTGTTAGGTTATGTGCGTGTATGTGTGTGTGTGTGCATTAGTACAATATGTGTGCAGAATTCAGCGTCTGTGGTTAATTTTGTGTGTTTGTGGGTGCAGGAGTTCCCAGAAGTGAGATAACAAACCTCCAGTGGGAGAAATCTTTCCCATGTTTCTCCGTTGCACCCAAAATTTTTCAGAAATAGAAAAGACGAGGCGCTCCACGGTCTGTCAAAATGGCCTCTTATCAGCCAAGTAGCAAATCCCAAAAGAGAACTGATAAAAATAATCTGCTTTCATTTTCAGTGTCATCAAGACTTCCACTCCATTGTTTGAGCTGATGTGCTGATCAGACCGTGTTTTGTATCTGTAATGTGAATGTAGCTGACAAGAAAAGCAAAAGAACAAACTAAGCTAAGGGCACTCGTAGCGTTTACAGAATGTAGATCAACCAATCAAACTAAGACACCTCTTTGATAGCATTTTGTAAATTGAACTCTCCATTTCAAGTCTCAGTGGTGTACATACTGTTAGTGCTAGCTGTAAAGACGTCACCTCGAGTCAGTTCGGCATTTTATAGACTACCAGTGTGCTGACCTGACTGTGGCTTAGTGCGTAAATGATAAGCATATGTCTGTAGACGTGATTTCATGGCTTAAGTCATTGCCAAAGAACAAGCCCTTGTGCCAACTCTTCTCTTACAACTGAATTTCCAGCTTTCAGTCTTAACCAGTTCACATTGGGGCGGGTGGGTGGGTGGGTGGGTGAGGGGGGTTCTTAACTGTATATAACTTGTGTTTGTGGGTGAATTTGCAGTACAGTAACACACTGTAAACGCAGCGTTAGTTTCCGTTTTAGCACTCTCACCTTTGCTTTTCTTGTGTTTCATGATAACACTTTCCATTTGAACTTTGGCTGCAGTATCTGGTAATGTGTAAGTCATCCCTGTAGATACTGTTACTACTCGGGCACAGTTTTACGGTCATTTCTCCTTTACACTGAAGTATTTGGCAGGCCTTACTACTGCTATTTGGAACATGTATTGGTGCAGTTTGACAACTACAAAAAAAAAAGAAAATCGTACAAACAAATGATTGTAATGTTGAATCTTGTGTTAATAGATGTAATTTGTGTTGTGAGTTTTACAGTATATGGTTCTACACGTGAAATGTGAGATTGTACATATGTTTTGTGAGTTTAAATTTGTATATTACCAGTTGTGTTTTGAATTTATCACTCCTGTTTTTGTACATCAGATGTTTCGGTGAATGTGAACCTTTTTTTTTTATTCGAAAAGGGATTTTTGCAAAAGCATGAACACCACAGAACAAACTCTTCTTTACTATATACAGTTTACTCACCTAGTCTTTGTGGAGGGAGTGATAAAGTGCTGGTTGTCATCCTGATTGCAGCCCACCTCATCTAGAAAGGGAATGTAGGAACATGTTCTGGGGTGTTCATGTTTTTCAGTTTAAAGCACTTTATGTTTTATTTTTTTTCCATTTAGCTCTTATTTTGTTTGAGATTCTGTGTCAGACTTGTACTAGTAGAAAAGAATTTAAATAAATAGCTGAATGGGAAATGCCAGAAAGATCAAACTGTGTTTGTATGTAAAGCAAATGTGGTGCCACACGCCAGCTGTTTATAATGTAAATTATTTATTGAATTAAAGAAAATGTCTTGTTATGGAGGTGCCCTCTTGTCTCTGTTGGTGTGAGAGCATTTTTTGAAATTTCACCCATGTGTTGTGTCGCAGCGATCTGCAGTGTGTGACTGCCCCCTGCTGTAAAGACGTAGTGGTGAATGTAAGCAGATGTTTTTGGTAAGACATCTCAAGGTGATCCTTATGAGTCCAAAACTATAGAGTCAGAGTAAAAAGCAAATCCCAAAAGTTTTGTATAAATAACCTGAAAGTGACTTTAGCAAAATTCAAATGTTAAAAGACTACAATCAGTGTCGGAAGACGTATATGCATCCTTAACTTGCAGAAAGGAAGCAATCACACAGTTTGAAAATACTCTGTTACAAATAAAAGTCCTGAACTTGAAATTTTACTTTAGTAAAAGTGCATACGCATTATCAGCAACATGTACTTAAAGGTCCAGTGCGTAGGATTCAGGGGCGTCTATTTGGCAGAAACAGTATATAATATTCATAACTATGTTTTCATCAGTGTATAATCACTTGAAAATAAGAATTGTGTTTTCATCACCTTTATATCTGCATACGGAGCAGGTCATCTTCCACAGAGACCGCCACGTTGTCTCTACAGTAGGTCAGAACTGTAAAACCAAACACTATCTCTAGATAGGGCCATTTGCGCTTTCGTGTCAGCCACAATAGTTCCACACGCTTGGCACATGAGAGAAGTTTCAGTTCTGCAAACTCACTGCTAGATACCAACAAATGCTGCACACTAGACCTTTAAAGTGTAAAAAATAAAAGTACTTACTGTGAAAAATGGCCCCTTTCAGTATTAAATATTGGAGTCTGAACAATCCTGAAAGATCATATTTTTGTATCTTATGCACACAGGATAATAATTTGTACACAAAAGTTATTATTTTCCAGCCCTTTGGTGTCTCTTTTGTTTCGTTGCAAGAAACTGTTGCGGCCTTTGGGCCTTCTTCAAGATCAAAAAACACTGAGACACAGGTACACTGATCTGTTGTATGGCGCGCACCTTTATCACACAGCTGATGATGATTGGGTGATCGTGGTACACCATTAGGTTGAGCACAAAAACAGTTTTGAGGACCTCAAGAAATCGAGACCTTTCAACCAAAACGTTGTCAGGAGCTATAACTGTATTCTGGTCACTCTTTACTGAGACCTCTGGATACCCCTTAAATACTTTGGGAGCTGACACCAAGTCATTTTATCTAAATTAGAAATTTCAGTCTTATTAATTGTAAGACTAGGAGCAAAATTACGTCATTCTTATCATTTTGTCACATTTAAATGTCCAAGGTTCAGTATTTAGTGGCATCTAGCAGTGAAGTTGGAGGACTAAAACTTGACTGGACTGTGTGCCAAGCTATTTTCTTTCTACCGAACTACGCCCACCAACCGTATCACTGAGCAGAAGGAAGAGTGCATCTACTCATGGACGAGATGCTCATGTTTGTGACAGTTTGAGCTGTAACATTAATGGCATCCTTCTCAGCTGAGCTGTATCGTTAGCTAGCTCAGCGGTGCTAGGTGAGTTAGCAGTAGATGCACATTTACTTCTGCAGTGATGCGGTTAGCAAGTGTAGTTTGGTAGAAAGAAAATAGTTCCCACATGAAACTGTTCACAACAAAGTCTGTGGATTATCTTGAGTAACTGGGTCATGATTTCTGGAAAGAGACATTGCTGTTGAGTTTATTAAAAAAAGTTCTAGTTCTATTATGTAAGAGAGAAGGCAGACATTTCTACAGCTGACATCTCTGACACTCAGCGACTCACACATTAACTTTTATTTTGGGATGAACATTACATCTGGAGTTTGCTGCAATTTATACTTCATTTTACTTGACTTCGACCTGCTGTTCTCGTCTGTGGACGCTTTTGTGTCATCTAGTGGTATTAAGACCACAATACACATTCCGTGTAAAAACAAGATGGCCGCCATCTCTGCCAAGTCAGTCTGCAGTCAATCCTGACACAAAAGTGCAAAACCTGAACAGATTTTATGGTTGAAACTTGCTTATGCTTAATAACATTTGACATCAGGTAATGAAATAAACTGTTTTATACATCATAACACTGTGACCATTAAAAATAAACCCATTGTCCCCATATAAGGACATCGTATTTTCCAAAGACAATGCTTAGTTTTGATACTTGACAGGTCCTACTAATCTCAAAATAGCTTGGACAAATTAAAAATGGCATACCAAACAAAAGCTCAAGTCTCAGGAGGATAAAAAAACAAACTTTTCCTCTGTATACCAGCTCTGAAAATCTACTGCACGTCTTTGCAGAAGAAACTTTATGACAAGATTTGAGTCCTCTACACGGAAATACAAGTAGACACGTTTTCATTGTGTAACAAAGTTTATTACATATGTCCAAACATATGTACAGCACATTTCTCATGAAGAGTGGTTTTTGTCACAAATATAAATTATTTAGACTTTCTTAAAGAACATATGATACAGGAACTGTAGCTTGCTTAACGTGGAAGAAAAGATGCGCTGGCTGTTCACTGTAACAGGTCGGCTAAGTGCCCCGGACGAAAACACACACACATGATTTCTTTATATTTATGTTGTTTTTTTTCTCCCTCAAATCATCAACTCTTTTGGAAACCCCCAGAACCACATGATGATTACCAGAATACATGGTCCCTTCACCAGTTCATTCAGAGCCATTTCTTTAAAATGAGACTGTAATACTACATCCTGCCTGTGTCAGGCCCCAGTACTGTCCATGAACAATATACAGTATGATAATACACACATAAATAAGGCACAAATGGAGAAGCTTAAAAAAAAAAAAAAAAACATTTGGGGGCCAGCGCAGGTTTGGCACAGGGAAAAAGTGACCAAAGGTAATAAACATAATGAAATGTCATCAGCGACTTCCTGATAACCCTTTGACAACCTACCACCGACAGCGTCGCCAAACCATTGATAAGGAAAGAAAATGTTTTATCACGTAGTATTTTCAGACATAATCGAGAGCTTCCATACTGCGAGTGGACAGGTGAATTCATGAAACTACACTGGAATACCATTCTTAACCGTCGTAATACTGAAAGGCAAAATAAAGGATTGTTCTAGTCATAGTGTTATGAGCCTTTGCACAAAATGTTGTAATAAATACTGCTTAGAAAGCTTCCATTTCATTGGGCCTACTAAGAGGGAAAGTGGTTAAAGTGAACAAAGCAAGAGGACTGCAATGATTTATATAGCTACACAGTTACAGAAATAATGATTATTTGTACACATGAGCAATATGAGTTTGCTAAAACTTTTTGTAGAGTGTTTAGAGGAAACATACTGGCTTCATCGATCATTCAAATTTCATAAGAATTGTTAGGCTGTGCCACCAACACCACCATTTTAACCCACATGGTGATTCAGTTCAGCTACATGTTCAAGATAAACATTTCGAAGGTGCAGATGATAACACATTACACATTCTTCTTGAAGTTGAAATCTTCTAATGACATCATCAGCAAGACTTAAAGCTAAACACAAAGAAAATAATGTCCATGTCATGCTTCCTTTGGGAATAATCCCATACATTAACCGTTCAGAAAGGCCAAAGCCTTCAGGCACTTTTAGGATTGAGATCAGTCATCAGTTCATTTATCCTAAATTCTGCTTAGAAAATAGTCCACGGGACTAAGCATCCATAAGCACTCCACTCAGTCTCACCATGGTCGACTGATTTGAGTCAATTCATTTAAATAAAGATGCTTAAGTTTTTCATCGAGAAGATGACAGGAGGAAAACAAACTTCTTCCTTCGGGGGTACAAATCATTCACAGCCACAGTCACTGGGAGAAAAAGAGCAAACATAGTTTTGCTGGTAAAGAGGGTACATGTTGATTCCCTTTCCAACTGTGAGCTTATGATTGGCGAGTCGAGACTTGTCCATCAGCAGCATGTATGTGGCTTTGACCCTGGACAGAAACACCCAGATCAGTTTCTCAGCCAGCACTGGTGTACTTTTATGTTTTCCTGTTGTTCCAGTTAGGATCTGCCACGATATTTGGATCTATGGGCCGCTCCGGTGGAGAGCGTGAGTCCTGGGGAGACTTCTGAGCCTGCGGGGAGCGAGGGTCCAGCAGCGGAGGAGGTTTGTCAGGGTGGAAGGGCCTGTTATAGTGCTCCGGCCCAGGTGGACCTGATGGCCTGTGCTCTGGCATCCTCCTGAAGTCCTGAAGAGGGCCATCTCTTCCCTGGTGGTAGTTGGGACGGAATTCATCAGGACGTCTTCTTTTGGGGTCCGAATGCCTGAAATGTTGACAGCATGTTTTCAGAACCAGCGGTATGACATCATAGCTCCTTGCAGTGGTAAAAATGTAACTGAAAACATTTACTTAAGTACAAACTCAAGGTACCTTTACTTTGAATATTTCCATTTTATGCACCCTAAGCACCAGGAGGCACCTTTTTGTAATTGTTTTCAATTAGAATGAAGCTTTTTGCTGACTGTTTTTGCAACACGCCTCGCATTTCTGAGCTGTAGGCACCTGGCATTTTTGCCGGAGCGCTCTGAACTCAAGTTGAAAAACTTCAACTCAGAGCAGAAAAGTGCCCCATGTCATCGCTTTTTTCATCACCTTTTTTTCCATTGTCCAATCAGATGATTTGAGAGGCGGGCCTTCTGTGGTGGTCACGACAACAAGTTTACAGTTGGTCAACAATGGAGGAGAAACTGGTCGTAGCAGTTGTTGAATACCCAGAGCTATACGGCCAGATGATTGATATCAAGTTGTCAATCTGCCCCTGAGTCATCTTAAAATATGCCTGGAAACGGCCATCATCGAGGAGAAGCTCCTGGACCAACTGGTTGTACTCCACGTGACCCACCCTCTTTTTTAGGGTCTCATGTACCCACACAGATCTCTGTTTCCCTGTGCCCAACAAACTGTTTACTGACAGCCTCTCACCCTCAACCAGAGCTACAGCAAGTACCCTCTGCCTGAACATTTTAGGAACTAGATAGTGATTACTGGGGGAAAAAACGGTAGATTGATTACATAGGTCACAATAGTTACCAGTAAGGATGTGATGAGGTGGTTGCCCTGGCAACAATAAAAAGGCACAGCAAGAGTTTTTTTTTAACTAGTGGCTTTCGATAAAAAAAAGGCAGTGAGGTGCACCGCCAGTTTTGCAACCTGCAGAACGCTTTCTGTGTGATCACGGCCTTACTGCATTCCGGTTGTAAAGATTATACTTTTTTCCCAACCACATTTGTCCAAGATTTTCAGTTACTTTTTAGATTACATTTTTCATACCCTTCCTTACCAGTGAAAACCATTTATCTCTAGATATGTTGATTTTGAATGTTATGTGTTGTAAATTCTCCTTCTTCTTCAAGCTAAATAAATCCTATACAGGATTGTTGGTTATGGTTTATAAACAAGCTCGCCAGGAAAAGTGACAGTAAAAGTTAACCCCAGATTTATTCTTGTTTGACATTTCGCCTTGTTAAATTAGCATTTTTCTGAGCTGTGTCCCTCAGACGCCTGCTGGTTACAGTCTGGCACCTGGCGGCTACCTTTTCTGGCACCAAGCCGTGACCTCACCTGAGCGCTGTGGGAGTGCACGCCCATGAATATTCTGAACATAGAAAATAAGGATAAATTGGGAAATACTGAGGGCAGAGTCGCCGCTTAACTAAACACCGCCAGACACTTGATGATTACAAGAGATTACTTCTGTATGAGTCTACACATTGTTTTGTAAGTAAATCCTGCATTGTATATCTTTAATGTCTCTCAGTTTTTTTTACATTTAATTTGTCACCCATGTCATAGATTATTCTAATGAATGAGGGGGCAGGCTCTACTCCCTGTCTTTATATTAAGTTTCTTGAAATCCTTTAGGGTGCTACAGGATGCTAAAGGATCAGATTCCATGTTCCACCACTGGTTCTCTTATATTTAAACAAAAAACTAAAGCAAAACGTATAATCAGAGTTACTCTCACCTGTCGTAATAGGGTCTATGACCCCTGTGGTCCCGGTCGTTGCTGTACTGCTCATATGGCCTTTTTCGAGGGGAGCTGTTGTTGCGGTAACCTCCTGAGCTGCGGTACGAGTCTCCATGTGGACGTCGATCACCATAGTGATCCTTGTAGCGATCATATTGATGATGTCGGTCTCCCTGCCAAGACTGGTTGCTGTTTCCTGGGTAATTGTATTTACGGTCCCTCTGCCAGTCGCCTCTATCTGCAATGAAATATTTATAAAAGCTGATATTAATAAAATGTTCACTGCTGTGAATAAAGCTTAACATTCCTCAGCTCTGCCTAATCTAATGAGAACCTTTAAAGAGAAACCATAATGCTCATTTTCAGGTTTACTGAAACATGATTACATGTTTTATTGTTCAAAAAACACTTTATTTTTCCTATGCTGTCTGTGCTGGAACACTTGTATTCACCCTCTGTCTGAGATGCTCTGTTTTGGCGCCTGTCTCTTTAAACCAGAGTTCAAAGAAAGCCCAGTCTGCTCTAATTAATCAGTGTTTATGTGTCTTTGGTATCTTGGAATCTTTGTGCCGTCATTACAGCTGCGGAATGACTGTAATGAAATTTAGCAGCAATTTCTACCGTAAAAAATTTCCAATAAAAGCTTCTTAACACAAACAGACATGTTCTAGCAGGAATATGATCCAAAATCTCAGAGAAATTAACAACTTCAGCAACCCAAATGACATGTTTCCCTGACGTTAGCATGTAGCATGTAGCAGCGTAGGCTACATAAACACCTGCATCAGCATGCCTTGAGCAGATGACCATATAAAGAAGTCATCACGTGTATTCAAAACGGACTTGAGCCTCACGTTGTTGCTCATGGGGATTACTTTTACTTCATTATCTGAAACTTTGTCAGGTTTAATGTGAATATCCGACATTGTAACATTATATATGACCCAAAATAAGGAAAAGCATAGAAGATCCCCTTTAACTAAAAAGAATCGTTCGCCATATTTATGAAAAACTCACTCCCTTTCTTGCTGAGAGTTACATGAGAAGATTGATACCACTCTTGTGTCTGTATGGTTAATATAAAGCCAAAACATGATTAGCTTAGCATAGCATAAAAACTGGAAACATTAGTCTGTCAATGTTAACAAAATCTGCCTGCCAGCATCTCCAAAGCTCACTTTTTTCGTTGTCTGTGACTTAAACGAAAATATTCTTATCCGTGCGTACCATCATTTGCAAAGTGCCGTTTATTAGCAGAGTTGTACGACTCTCTGTGGTGTCCGTGGGGGCCTGGCTGAGACGAGTGAGGGACAGGTTTGGAGGACGACTGAGTACTGGTGGAGTCTCGACTAGATCCAGAGGGCTCTGGTCTGAAGTTTTTCACCCTCCCTGCAGGATCCTCCTTCTTCTTCTGCTCCTTCTGAAGATGTCACAGGAGATTAGTTAGTGTTGGCTTTGTATTAAAAACATTTTTCAGCTCCTAACTCTTGATGAACTTGAGTGTCAACGACTAAAAAATAGGAACCACTTGCCTCTTCCTCGTGTGATCGCTTCTTCTGTGCCATTTTGTAAAGCTTGTGAAGCTTCCTTGCACCAAACTCTGTAAACTTGGACACAAAAATCCAGAGGTTTCTGCCAAAAAAGAAGAACAAAAGATTCATTAGCAGAGCTACACAGGAAAGCATCATGACTCATTTCACAAAAGATAATATATAACCTCACCTCCGCCATATTTTAACATGTTCAGGGTCACTGTAGGCTTTAAGGCACTCTGTGATTCGGTCTCCAATCTTCAGTAGGCATGTGCGAGTGTGCTGGAGCTGCTCTTGATCAGACAGACCCTCGTCTGGTTTATCGAGCTGCTTCAGGGCCTTCTTCACCGGCCTCATACGCTCCTTACACTAGAGACGTGCACAGATTGCCGATATGATTGTAATGCACTGCTCAGAAAGAACTTCAGACTCTACTAGCTTCGTCTTCAACTAAAGAAGAAACTCACAATACTGAAAGTCTCCTGGTCGAGTTCATCATCTTCCTTTCCTTCAATGGGAATGGGGTCAGACCCAGCCGTAATGTGAACTGGACCCTGAGTCTTCTTCCCTTTGGCTCCTTTAGCCTGAAATGCAATTCATCCAGACAATTAACCCACACATCAGCCATTCATACCTTCAATAGAATAATACGCTACAGTGTAATTCAGCTTTCTATTAACCTTATGTCCGTGTAAATTTGAAACACTTTAAGCACATATGATAGGGTCATCAACTGTCTCTTGAAATACCTTTTCTTTTCTGGGCTTGGCACCCTTTTTCTCTTTGTCCCCGTCCTTCTCTTTTTTAGGGGTTCCCTGTTTTTCTTTGTTCTCTTTGTTATCCTTTTTCTTTTGTCTTTTCTTGGCGGGGGATTTCTCTGCTCCATCATCCTGCTCAAACACAAGACAATTCAACACGTTAAACAATATAGCAAAAGGTCATAAACCCAGAGAGGGCAATAATTTAGCTGGATTTACCTAATTTAATTAACCATCACTCTGCTTATCTAAAAATAAAGCTGAATTATATTTGTTTACGTGGTGTAGTGGTTACTCTGTAGTCTTCCACTTTTCAGGGCCTGACTTATAGTTTGGTGCGTAATTCTTTGCTTTTACTGTCAACAAACTCTACACTTCTACAGGTGGGAGAACATGTACAAAGCGCAGCCACCAATTGCTGTAACTAGAATCACATCAGCTACGACGACACCCTGCACATAGATCAGTCTCTCAAGGATTTGGCAAGTTGTTTTTGGGGCTGTTGCAGCCTGAAATGTCTGACACAGCAGCTTTTCTAAAAAATTACAAAGCATGTTGGAATGTTTATAGGCGTTTTCAGAGATTAAATTGTGGTTACAAGTGAAAATTGCAAGAATAGCTGCAATGCTGTCTTGTTTCAGAGCCAATTATTATGAGCATTCAGTGTTAGAATCTATTTGTAATGGGCGCAAGGCAGGGGGGCTTAGAGTTGATTGAGACGAAGTGAAAGTCATGACAAGGTTTCCGTGGGTGACCCTGCGGAAGGATCATTACTGACGTCGACGATGAGCCGCTCTCTGCTTGCTCTCTCTGCCTGGTTAGCACGAGCTACCACAGCAGCAGCGGCTAACTTCCAACACTGAGGCGTTAAACAGTTCCAACAATCTCATGCCGATGCCAAAAAAGCTTGACTCTTGTTAAACCAATTAATAACCTTTGGGTAACGTTAGCCATGTGATGCTAACAGTTAGCCCTGTCACTGTATGTGTGTGTGTGCGTGTGACTCTGTCCCAGGCACAGAGCACACACTCAGGCAACAATACTCTCAGGGCATGGATGGGCTGAGCGTATCAATACACTGCACGCAGTTCTACAATGACATGACATTTTACCTGTTTCAAATGGTGAGTTTGCGGTAAAGTTGCAGTGTTTGGACAAAATTGCAAGTTCGTGCAGAATGCACAGGGATTTGCTGAAGATACCTTAACTGCTGAGATCACAACATCCTATAAAGACTGATAGATTCGTGTAACGTAGACAGTAGATACCCACAGCAAAGAAGCATAACTCAGCCCACACCCTATAGACTAGTGGGTGACACTGACCTTGACCTCGCCCTCTTCTGACGGGTTGTCGGACAGGCGGGGAGAGGAGATGTCGTTGCCTTGCTCATCCTTGAGAATCTTGTTCTCCTTTTTCACCCGAGGCTTCCTCTTCCTCACTTTGACCTTTGGAGTAGAAGAGAATGGATGAGTTGCGGGGGCGGTAGGTCAAAGGCAAACTTCATGTGGTGAGAAACAGTATGGATGAGTTACTCTGTGATTAACAGCAGCATACCTCCTCCCCTGTTTTAGACAGGTCTGCATTGTCTTGCTCTTTTTTCAGCAGCTTGAGAAGATACTCGGCTCTCGCCTGCAACTGCTTGGCCTGAGGCTTCTTGCTCGGATCGTCTGGGAGAATCTGTGCAGTGGGAAGTAAACGTTAGACTGAGACGTGATTAAAGAGGTGCTGCTGATTATGGGGTTAGTGCTAATGAGGTTAAATGGAGACATATAACTGCAATCTCAACTTTTAAACCAGATCTTGACTTAAACAGGTATTTTTCAAAATTTTTACAATATCTAAACAGAGCAGTTTTGGTAGATTTTCAATTTAGACATTTACCTTATCGGCAAGTTTAAGGTCAGGATCCGTCTTGATAAGATCCCAGTTTCCAAAGCCGTGCTCATAGGTGCCAAGCAACAGCTGAATGTCATCCTGCAGATCCCAATCTACATCAAAATGAGCTACCTTGACTCTGCATGTCAGCTTGAACCTGTGGGAAACAGAGTCTTATCAACAGATGCACTTTTCTCAACATCTTATCTTGTAATATAAAGCCTGTGCTCTTCCTTATATCTGCAGTGATCTCTTACTTATTTCTCTCAGCAGGATCGACGGGCACCGCTTTGTGCAGGGGCTCAAACTCTTCCTCGTGCTGGATGATGGACTTGGCGTTGACCTGCACTCCTGAGATCTTGATGTTAATTCCTCGCCGTTTCCCAGGACCTTTGGCTGGAATAATACCAACATGCATGAGGTTTAGGCCTGAAAAAATGCTGTAATTTTAAAGATATATAAACAAGTTAAGCCAACATACCTTCAACTGGGTTCTCCTTAAGGTGTTCCTCGTGCTCCTGCACCGCAGCCACACAACTTGTATGAATCAGTTCACCAAGTCTCTTCAGGTCTGCTATGGATTTGTCGACCAACTCCGAGTCTCGGGCGATTGCCTCCAACCTGGATTGAGAAAGGAGCACTTGACTGTTTAAATATGAGCAATTAAGTTGCCTGACCAAACGTGAAATCAAATGATGAAGCCACACATTTACATTTAAAGATGCTTACCTTTCGAGTGGAGATCCAAATTTCTTGTAAGCCTTGATGAACCTGTTAATGATATTATAATACATTTTAATTGTGTTCATGAAAGAAAATGTAAATGCAATACAAAAAAATAAAAACTGAAAAATACTCTTTACTTTACCTGCGGATCTCTGCATCAGTGAAACCCTCCACGTTGTTTTTGCGGGCTCTAGGTCGGCCTCTCTTCTTTGGCTTCTTGTCATCGTCGCTATCATCTGTCTCGCTGTCAGAGCCTGAGGAGCGGTGCTTCAGCTTGGAGCCCACATCGCTGTCGCTATCATTAGCCTGAGCCTGAAGGACAGAGGAAACAGAGCAACACCTTCAGACCTGATTCAAATAAGCTGCTGGATGGTACCCCTTCTGTTGAGGTACCAAGCACACAGATCTTGTACTCAAAAGGTGGCGCTGTGAACACTGCAGTCTCTTGATTGATGAATAGCAAATGGTCACTTTGCTCAGTGGATCTTCAAGCGTTTAAATATATTAAATTCGGCTGGGTTATGTGAACATCGCGTAGCGTCGGGCTACATCAACACTAAACTCCTGAGCTTGCCTGAGAAGGACTAAAAGCACAAATCCACTATTTTTGCCCATCCCATTGAGAGATACTCTCACTGTAACCTGTTTTTTTTTCTCTGAAAATGTTGGTGTGTAACTCTGTAGACAATAAACAAGGCGCAGACTTCCATCTGTGTCAATAGTGATGAGGAAATACAGTAAGTGCTGGATGGAGCAGTGAGTGGTGACAACTCCGCCCACATTTAAGAGTACTGTTTGCAGTGGAAATGCTAAATGGACCTAGGGTCTAGGTACCATGTCTGAAAGGTTACTTTTGGTTCCAAAGGTACCATACCAAAAGTGTTTGGTGGAAACGGGGCTTATATTTCTGTGCAACAGTTTAATCTAAAAAATTTGTTACTCAAATAAATCTTCTTACCCTCTTGTTAGAGCTCCTGCTTCTGGGCAGCATGAAGATGTCCTCCATCTCCCGCTGCTTCTCCTCCTCCTCAACTTTGCGCCGTTGATCTTCAGGGATGATATCATCCCATTCCCGTGCGGGCTTATCCTCAAATTCTTGAGTGCTCTCCTCCATGCTGGAGAAATTGGCCACCTGCAGCGACGTGCAGAAAAGAGAAAGAAAGGAGAATAACACGTTAAAGAGAGGAATCTTGAGATACTTTACCATGATGCAACAGTGCAAAATAGTAACAACTTGCAGTCACCTTGAACTGAGAGAGAAGTTCATCTGTAGCACTTGAGCCCTGGTCACTTTCTCTTGTTTCAGCCAACCTCAGGATCTCATCAATATCCATCTCCTGCAGACACAAACAAACTCTTGTTTAATTTTACAGCTATATAAGCACTGGTATTTATATTGCACAAAAATAATTAGTTGTTGTAATACCTGTGGTTCAGACTCCTCTCCTTCTGCCTCTTTAAAAAGCTCCTCTGCACCAAACTTGAGGATTGCAGTCAGTTCTTCTTTATTGAAGGGGTTTGAACTGAAAAAAGAAGCAATGTTAAACACACACAGAGCACTTCAGTATCTCAATATTAAACAAGATGCTTTCTGACATCTTACTTTGTGTTTCCCGAGTTGCTGTCCAGCACAGTTCGACCAGTGGTGTCCATTCTCTGAATGACAAGATGGTCCAAAACCATCTTCTTCTTTGCCCTCTCGATGATGTCCTCCTCAACTGTCCCTTTGGTAACAAGCCGATAAATATTCACCTGTGAAAAGAAAGCACAGATGTAATTTAGTTATTCACTGCACAACAGTCTCACTGATTCTGTAGCTACAGTGAACGCAAATCAATCTGAGCCATGGATTACCTGTTTCTTCTGGCCGATCCTGTGAGCTCTGGCTTGTGCCTGCAGGTCATTTTGAGGATTCCAGTCAGAGTCGAAGATGACTACGGTGTCTGCTGAGGCCAAATTTATCCCTAAACCTCCAGCTCTGGTGGATAACAGGAAGCAGAAGTCCTGGAAAACATATGAAACTTTTATTACAGATCTCATTTGCAACATTTTCAAATATGCATTATGAATAAGAAGAGAAATAGTAATCATGAATCAAATTTGATACAACCTCAGACTATCTTTCAAGTAACATTTTCATTTTTGCACGATTTCTTAAATATATCCTTCACCTGCCACTGCTCTCAAATAAAGTCTTCCAAAAAAACAAGCAGAACTGTGCTGTATGTTTGTTTAAAACACTCATTATCCCAATAAAATAAGACTGCTTTTTGTGATATGAAAATACTCTAAAACAAACTGGTGTGCACTTGAGAATAAATGTATTACTTTCTTGTTAAAACTCACTTGGTAACATTAAATTATTAGCAGACATACCTCTGAGCCTTCTGCATTAAAGTGGTCAAGTGCTTGCTTTCGGATTTCTCCCTTTATGGATCCGTCCAGCCGCTGAGGAAGAGACAGGCAAACAGAGGGAATTAACCTTTGAAGATTTCCCCGTGCAGGCTGCTATGCACTATAACCTTCACATCCCTTTGCTTTACATGCCATCGTACCCAGTCTATATAATCAGACTGACCACAACAGTCTACACTGTAGATCAAGTCAGCAAAAACATCCTGAGTCGAGTGACTTGCAATAGTTCAACTGGAAATAACTTGCTGGTATAAATAACCACATGATCTCTCAGCTGGACAGAGTATGTGTGCGACAACACTGACATACGATCCTCATCTGAGTTTAACGCACCCAACACAACCTCCCTTAAAGCCCCCAGCGCTGTAAACACCAGTGAAGACAACAGTTGGTTTATGGATACTGGTGATGCAGCTGGTTACTCTTTTTTTTGGAACATGTTAGGGCAACCTTGTGGGATTGACCCTTCCTAAGTCCTCCTAGTTACCATTGCTAAGTCGGACAAGCTTGACAAAAAGGAACATGGCCACGCTGATTCCGTTCAGTCGGGTGCTGCGGTGTTTGTTAGATTAGAAGCTAACAGCAAGGACTACAGTATGTAATGGAAGGATATACTCGCAATGTTAACTGTTATTTACTGATCCCCTCTCCACAAAAAAAGGGAGACGTAAAATTAGATGCCAAGGATGAAAGGATTATCAGTCAACATCTCTCCTGCAGTGCCAGGTATGTGTCCCCCTTTTCCCCTCTGGGGATCAGTAAAGTACTCTATGTATTCATTACTGACTGCAGTCCATGGTGTTGTTGACCTATCATTAGTCCCTCTGTGCTATAGACAGTTCCTCCCAGGCGGCATAGTCCTACAGAGACAACATAAACAGAGGGAAGTTAGCCTTGGCTAACGATAATTCATGTCATCTTAAAAATATGTCTGACCTTTTCCACATCTCTTTAATGTTACCGCAGAAATAAGGAGGAGGCAAACCTGGCTGATGCTGCTGATCTGACTTTAGGTTTCGTTCGTTTGATGTGGATATACCTTGGCTGGCTAGTTAGCTAGCATTTTGCTAACTTAAGATGTGTCTACGGTATATACAATGTTATATGTCTGTGAACATTGTGACAGTCCCCAGCCACACTTCTTAACCATCTTCCAAATTTGGTTCTCTTTTCAGCACTGATAAGCCTAGCACACGGCTTATCAAAGTAAAACAGGAAAAGGGTGAGTTGACCACGGTTCCTCCGGGTTGCAAGGTTGCTCAACTGTTACTGGAGCAATGGATGAAATTAACGGGATTGTAGAGAACATGAATGGAAACACATCCAATATATACTAACATCACCAAGGCTAGACGTGCCCAGTCCAGCTCTTTATCCCCGCTACTTTCTAGCAACCTCGGGACGCAAAAGCACAACGGGATGCGTTGGAGACACTGCAGATGAACACAATGAACATGATGATGCACAGTACTGCATCACCCAGATGTGCCCATCACCAGCACCCTTATATAGCGTTGTCTGTCATGACATGACAAGACACGCTAACCTTTGTGTAATATTTTTTCTGGTGGCGCACTGGCGGAAGTGGAGCGGTGTGGATCAGTGTGGATGAATGACAAATGAAAACAATAAACAGAATGAAGCAGAAATGAAGAATGAGGCCTGAAAATGTGTAAACTGTACCTGGAAAGGGTAGCGATTCTTGGCGAGGTATTCTGCCAGAATGTCCAACATCCTGACCATCTGGGAGAAGATCAGGACTCGATTGCCTCTTTCCCTAAGTCTGGTCAGCAGCTTGTCCAGCAGCACCAGCTTCCCGCTGCCCCGCACTAGATTCTGGAAAGGCAAAAGGGTGTCAGGAGAAATTAAGTCGTACCGAGCCCTCTGTTGGGACTGTCGTCTTTTCATCTGTTATGTCACAACTGGTTTCCTTTGCAGAGCAGAGATATCCTGAGGTGTTGCTGGGAGCTATGGAGGATTCATAAGGAGACAAACCTGCAGGTGTTCCTGTTGTGTTTCAGTCTCTACGTCCTCAGGCTGTTTAATGAGGAAACTGTGGTTGCAGCACTTTTTAAGCTCCATAACGATGTTCAGGAAGCCGGAGGAGCTGCCTCGGGTGCCTTTGGAAAGAGCTTTGTAATTCCTCGTTAAAATCCACCTGGAAATATTGAGGAACAAATTAAGTTAATGGGGAGGAGACATGCGGTTACTGTGTAAGGGGTGTGGGATTGCAGATGTAGTAAAAAGGTTGCAAAAGACAAATAAAAATCATACTTGTAGAACTGTTTCTGCTGTGCAGTCATGTCTACACGGAGGATCTGTTCCACCTTGGCAGGGAGAGATTTTTCCACGTCTTTCTTGACACGTCGCAGGAGGAAGGGCTCGAGGACTTTGTGAAGACTCTGATAACCGTTTTCCCTTCCTTTCCCATGCTCATCCTCAAAATCCTCCCAGGAATCGAACCTGCAGTGGCAGACAGAGATAACAAACGTCACTCATCTCTGGCTGGGATTTAAGCTGACACCCTGCTTTTCTTCAGCATCACATTAAACGTCTAAACCGGGACGTACTTGTCAGGCATGAGGAAGTGCAGCAGTGACCAGAGCTCTTTGAGGGAGTTCTGTAGCGGAGTGCCAGTAATGAGAAGCCTGTGGTTGGACCTGAACTCCATTAATGTTTTGTACAGCAGGGAGTCGTCATTCTTTAGCCTGTGAGCTTCATCCACACCCAGAAACGCCCAGTTTATGTTCCCAAGCACCCCCTGGAGACAAATGAGTCCTTGTAAACCAAAGTGACCGACACTTTTGCATAAATAGAAATATAAACACAAAGATCTTTACCTTGTCTTTAAGTAGAATTTCATAAGTGGTTAATAGTGCATTGAAACGGATTCTTTTCGTTGAATGGTTCACCCACTCGTAGTCACGGATCTACAGAAAACAGATAAGACAAAAATAGTCTTCATTAATCCCACACCGGGGAAATTCACTCAGGAGCAACAACGTAACAACTGTGGAGATTTTAACGCACCGTTTTCCTGCTCATGACATCACCGAGGTAGACCACTACGTTCATGTCAGGCGCCCAGGTGTCAAACTCCCTCTGCCAGGACGTGAGCGTGGACAGAGGCACCACCACTAAGAAGGGTCCGTACAGCTGATGCTGGTGAAAGAGGTACGACAGGAAGGAGATGGTCTGGATGGTCTTTCCCAGCCCCATCTCATCAGCAAGGATGACGCTATTGCACCTGAGCACAAAGAACAAAAGAAAAGGATGTGATTTATGAAAAGCACCATTTTCGTACCTCATTTTTTAAATAAGGTAATCAACACCAGGACAAATGATTATATTCATGTACACAGTACCTGCACCACGAGTGGGCCAACCAGTTCAACCCATCCAGCTGATAATCTCTCAACTGAAGGTTTTCATCTCCGATATATGACGGCTGTTTCTTCAGAGCGACAAACCTCGGTCTTTGCTTTAACACCTGAAATGATGCAAACGCATTTCTTTGATTATGAGGAGAACTAGAATTACTGTCAGGCAGTTCTTGGTCTCCACCAACCAGTCAAGTTGCAGCTCACATCCATATCTGTCCAGACCCATATATTATATGAAGTGAGGACTCTGACGGAATTTATTATAAAGTGTTAGAGTGTATTTTTTGGCGTAAAATGGATACTTGACACATCTTCAACCTGTCACACACAATCACCACAGATTAGTGTCACCCATTCAGTATCTGTCCAAATGTCTCCCCTTCTGGTCCAAGTCACGGTGTTGAGTACTGGCTAGAAAAGTGTTTATGCATAACACTGTGATGATGCCACAGTGAGGCTGACCTCAGACTTTTTTTGATATAAAATGTCATCACTTTATTTATCCTGTTAGACAGTGGGGAATTTTTGTCATAACAGTATATGAATTCATGAGTTATGGTGACCTTTTACCTCTGACCACTAAAATCTAATCAGTTTATTCTTGAGTCCAAGTAGATGTTTGTGCCACGTTTGAGGAAACTTCTTCAAGGCCCTCTTGAGATATCACAGTAACCTTAACCTCTGACCACCAAAGTCTAATCAGCTCATTGCGTTTACAAGAATGAGACAGACAAGAGGCCAGTTCAACTTACCCAGGATATCTTTTCGTTATCTGGTTTGACATGAAGAATAGCCTAGTTTATGACTGATGAGGTCTATCTGACCGAAATGATGGGAGCCATTTAACGGTGTGAGGGTTATTATACTAATAAAATATTATCTGTTTTATCCTACTTTTCATCAGGTAGGTGTCTCATGGTATTTTGAGCTGCAGTGATGGAAACAGAGTGTAAAAGTAGCAGCACTGTCAGCAATCACTGCAGACTAACATAAGTGTGTAAACGAGCTCTCTGTAGGTTAGGAGCTCTGTTTGAAAACCAGTGGAAATAGAGCCTTGGAATAATGAAATGATTCTACTGACCTATAACAATATGTAGGCTCGTCTTTTTTACCTGACACTCCAGACATTTGTCCATGGATACTTTTTTCTTCAGTGATCTGATAGGTCAGAGGTCGAGGTGTTGACAGGTTGTGATCCGATACTCTAAACATAATCACCTCCGGAGCACGTTAGCTGTTCAGCATAAGTTGCCATGGTGATTTATCCCGGTAAAAAGAGAACCAGCTTCAAAGTACTGAAAACCCAGAGTTAACCCTGGAGTGCCCCTGCTTACTCCAAATCCTTTGCAGTACAGGCTTCAGGTCACAGTGACCTTGACCTTTAACCTAAGACCACCAAAAGCCAATTAGTTCATTGTTCAAGCGGACATTTGCGCCAAATTTGAAGAAGAAAGAAATTCCCTGAAGGCATTCTTGAGATTTTACCTTCACAAGGATGGGAAGGACAAACTTGTAATGCCTCCTGTCACTGCTATTGCCAGCACGGAGGCATAAAAATAATATAACTTGGAGATGAGACGATTTTGTGTCCTCCATATTTGACTCTTACCTTGCAGTCTTTGGAGGGGACGGTTTTGCTGGAGTTTCGGTTTGTGAAGCTGTCGATGCAGTGCTGAAACTTCTTTCTAACCAAGGCTCCATCTTCCCAGCTGCACTCTGAATAGGGGAGGCCCATCCACTTGCATAGATACTCTGGCTCATTTGATGATGGCGTCTTATGACTGTGAGCTGTTCAAAAAAGCAGACAAATTATTGTGACAGGAAGTCAAAGCACAGAAATGTACGTGACAGGAGATGATTAAAAGGAGCCAACAGAATGTGATTGTGAAAATTTAGATAAGGGACTTACAGGGGAAGTCAGAGGATCCTTGGGTCTTTCCTGTTTTTATTGCTGTTGATAATAAAAGTCCTTTTTAGTACAATTTAAGGGCAATAAAAAAACTAACAGACAAAATTAAATGCATCTGATAATTAATTCTTACCGATAATACGCTCCACAATCTGAAACTGCTTGTTCAAGTCAGCTACGAGCTCCTGTTGGCAGTTATGAAACTCTACATCCTCAGGAGACGCCCTCCTCAACCTACGAACAAGGGCAGGATAAACAATGAAAAATCTCTACAAAAGGATGTCGATTTAAAAATGAGCTGTTAATATAAAGACAAAGATTTTCACCATGAGTTGAGCTCGTCTTGTTTCTTTTTATAGTTGTCCAGTTTCTTTAGTCCCTTGACCTTTTGCTGCGTCAGAGAGTCCATGCTCTCCCACGTGTTGTGGATGTAGGACCAGCCCTTCCACTTGATCAGATAGTGAGTCTCCCCTTCATCGTTCTCGGGGTCAAAGCCCTCACTGGGGTCCCCATTCTCCTCCACAGCATACACAGTAGTGGAAGCCCCAGTGACTAGAAGAGCACAGATAAACAACTTCTAAATTGTGTACATGTGGAGGAACAAATTTTGATGAGAAATGTGCTTGTTGCAGGAAGCACGCTCAACTTTGTTGAACAGTTCAATAAAACATATTCAACAGTGTTCAGGTCTATCTTCCTGCCATTGAGCTAATGCTACAACTCAAGTATGAATATAAATCTAAGTATATAACTGGAGTAACGTGTGTATGTGGGAGTGTGTATACATGATCAGAAAGAATTAATAACACTAAACCAAAACCCATCTCTGAAAACTCGCCTGAAATGTACCTGCACAGATCACACCCTCATTTTTATTTCTTCCCTTCATCTCGCTTTTCCTGTTGCCCTCTCCTTGTCCTCTTTACTCTCAATTTTTTTAGAATAATCTTTCTTCCATTTGCTGTCCTTGACATGCTGTCGGGTTGGGTACCGTTCACATTTAAAAAGGTACCGGTATCAGATCCAGTACTCCACGCAGTAGACTAAAAAGCAGCACTGCTCCTCTGTTCTTTTCTAATCACACATAGAGCTAATCTTCTGCTTGTGTGTGTTTGTCTGCTTGTCTAGCAGCGATACTTGCTTATTACTAAGATAATACAGAAAAGAAAATGGATTATTGTTAGTGTGTCCATATGCTCTACATGTGTTCTCACTGATTGGTAAATAAAGGAAAAAAAGAGAAACATGGTGAGACAAGTGCAAATGCATCACCTCCTTTTTTGCCTATCCTGGTGTCCATGACCTTCTCGATGGTCTCACTGTCATCATCCTGCTGCTCCTCGCCTACATCCCCGGTCATCTCAATCAGGTCATCAGAGTCTGTTTCAAAGTCATGTTGGTCCTCTTTGTAACTGTGACACAACAGAGCAGGAGTTTAACAGGAGGCTGCAGATCTAAGTATCAATATGAAAACTTAAACAGCACTTAAATCGACCTGTTACTACCTGTTACAATGGAAACAGTCTGAAAAACAAACTGGGGATGCACCTTTTGACTTTAGTTGCACCCCGTCTCCGAGTCTGTCTCTTTGGAGTGTCTTCCTCATCGTCGTCATCTTCATCGTCGTCGTCATCATCGTCATCGTCTTCTTCGGCAGACGAGTCCTGTTTCCTGGACTTCCTGCCTTTTTGAGATAGCTGCTTTTTGGCTGTTGATGATTTGGTCTGAGGTCTGTAACACACACAGTTAAGCACAGACACACACACGAACCACTTAGAGATAAAGGAACCAAACACCTGGATCGTCGTCAGTGATTCTGGCATCATTCGGTCGATTGACAAACTGCAGGCTACAGTGAGTGTAGCCATATTTCTTGACAATTTGAATGACAATTTTAAGATTAGATTAAATTTTAGATGTTGTATCTTAGAGTGAATCAGGCTGCAGCATTCACGTTTAAACTTCACACCAAATCAAAGGGGAAAAACTGCTCACACAATATGGAATGATTTGGAGATGACCAGTGGGTAGCTGTCTGATGGCCAGGCTTCGCTACACTCTTACCTTCTAGCAGGAAGTCGTCTGGATCTAACTTTTTTCTCTTCCTGCTCACTGTCTGCACTGTCGGAAGCCTCCTCCTCCTCCTCCTCCTCCTCTTCATCATCATTTGAGTCATCATCTTTCCAGATATTTCTTACAACAAAGAAATGCCACAAGTTCACCCTCAAGGCCCATCACTGCTATATATCCAGATTTTAAATTTCAAGAAATATTGGCCATAGGGCGTTCACCACACAGCGATTTGATCAGGGATAAGCCGCTGATCTGTCCAATCAAATCTGATTTCAGAGCATGACCTGGCTGACTGAAACTAACTGAGCCCATTTGGAACAAACAGATACCCATTCACAAAAAAGCTCAAAATGATAAGAATCACATTATGGACACAGGCTGACAACACGATGACAAAAACAGACATGGACTGTGCAGAACTACAGTATGGATCGAGTGTCATATAGCAAAACTCTTGCTAAACAAAGAGTTCAGTAAAGTGTCTCAACAAGCAGAACTGAAAGAACATGGTGCTGTACTATCAAATAAATTAAAGTATAATTAAACAATAATAATACAAATCTCCAAAAAATGCTCACAGTTTTCACACTTACTCTTTTTTCTTAGCCCGAGGTGTTTTCCTCTTGGGACTCTCGCTCTCAGAGTCGCTGCTGCCCTGTAAACACAATGACGCACATTTCAGTCAGAGCTTTGTTTCCATGTGAGATGTGACAGCACTTCTCTATAACAGCCACTAGGTGGCACAAGTGGCTTGTTGATGCCAACAGAAATAACTGCAGAGCCAGACCACGCTGCGTATCGGGTGTCTTTTGTCTTTGTTTCACTGTCGGTATCAAGCTTTTGTTCACATGTGCTCACCCCAGCTCCGATGTTTAAACGCGCCGGCTCCTGTCGACTGCGGTTTGACCTCCTGACTCCATACACATCTGGATGTTCATCCCACATCTGTGAACAGAGAGCAACTGCTATTAGAGAGCTGCTGACTTTCTGTATCACTATACAAATGTAATACGTCCCAGTTCCATACTGCATTCTAATTTCTAGGCTGAGAATAGCTATCATTTCCATTTTCGGATTATTATCTCAATTACTTGTACTAGATAATGGTGACAAATGTCCAAATCAATTTCGCAGAATCGAGGGTGGCTTTTTCAAATGTTACTTTATCTGATCTACAGCTCAAAACTGAAGGACATCCAGAATAAAACATGTACAATGGAGAAAAGCTGCAAGTTTAGAAGCTGTAACTTGGGATTTTGGGCATTTTTGCTCACAAAAAAAAAAAAGGACAATGAAATTCATTATCGATTGTCAAAATCATTGCTAGTTGATTATTTTTCTGTATACTAGTTCTCATTGTATACTGTTTTGCTTTAAGTATTAAATATTAACATTATTTACAGTTTTCAATCATAAAATGTGTTGATGAGGTCAGTCAAAACTGCAACTTTGTAGAGTGAAAGCATGTGTTTTCATTACGATTTAATGCCTGAGGTTCCTACAGTGAAATGCAAGTTAGATTTAAGACTTTTCTAATGCCATTTGGAGTTAAATTTAAGACCAGTTTTGCATAACTAACAGAAGCAAACAAAAACATGAACCGACATCAACTGTGTAGAGTTAGAGATCAATTTGCCCAGATGTTTATTGTAACATAAAAAATGACGTTTCATCCTGTGCCAGGGACAAGGGTACAACATAACTAGGAAATGCCCGCTGTTTGTTGGCATATTTTTGGGGGCAATTTTGTGTTTCTTACTGCATTACTGCCTTGATTCCCTGAAAACATTCTCTATAAAATATACAGAGGCCTGTATATATTGCATTACACTGTTTTCAAACTGGAGACTCAAAAAAACAGCACGCATATCCAAAAATGATAAATACTGGGTGCTGGATGGAAGAACAAATACAAAAATACAAAAACAGGTCCACACACCAGACACCACTCCTTTGGAAATTTTAATCATTTCACCACATGTGACGTTTCGGGCACCAGCTGGTCTGATGAAGGGCAGTTTCTGGTGTGTGGACCTGTTTTTGTATTTTTACACTGTTTTCAGCCATACCACAAAATCTTAGTTATACAGCTAATTCTCGTTGAATTTAATTATCAATGTTGTTGGTTCCACTGTCCTGATCTGCAAGACGTTATTGCAATGGACATTTGATGTGTTATTTTTACAAATAGATGTTACCAATTATTTTGAAATTTTACAATGCAATGGCAGACAAAAACTTATCATAAAATCCTACTCCTCATGTCTTAGCATTTTATAGACTTTTGAAAAATTCATCTCAGACTTTCTGATTCTTATTAAGGCCTTATTTTTAGATTGATCAATTCAATGGCTTTTAAGGGATCCAGAGAAACCATGCTACCTGTTTTCTTAGAGGTTTCTTCCCCTATCTTGTCACCACTTCCTACCCACTAGCTGAGTTGTGCCTCTGTTTGCTTTGTGCATTGCATTATGGGACAATAGCGTACATCACCAGCACATTTACAAGTCATACTTTCTTGTATGCATACTATTATGGTACTGATATATCTATATAGACTATTGTGAGTATACTTTGTCGCTTTTACATTGCGAACACACTACGTACTCAAAACCTGCTTAGAATTAGGATGTAGCATGGAAGTGGGACACAGATTAAGCAGCATGTCAAACCTTCAGCCTGATTACACAAACAAAGTTAACTCCGTCTCCATTATTAGAGGAGAGGACAGGAACCTTAATCTGCTTAACAAACAGTAAGACACCACAGAAGACTTTGGTACCTCTCTAAAAGTTCAGTCACCTTTACCTTCTTCACGTCTGCCAGACGCTCCTTCTTTCTAACTGGCTTGTCTTTCACTTCTGCTGTGGTTTGCTGTGATTTGGACTCGGCAGACTCGCTCTCTGACTCTGAGTGACTCTCTGAATCTGAGGAGGAGTTGGATTCAGAGTTGTGGGATCTCCTCCTCTCACTGCCATGCTCGCTCTCTGACTGACTTCCCGACTCCGATGCAGAGCGGTTGGATTCCTCTGAGGCTGAGTTGCTACAGGAACAAAAACATGTTCATTCTTTCGATTTCACAGTTCAAATGTTGAGGTTTCTGTTTACATAATTCTGCACACCCAACAACAACAACAACAACAACAACAACATGGCACAAAATGTGAGTAGAGTTGTGGCAGCAACGAAAAAATGTCTAACAACTTCAAACTCAAAGTGCACACTCTCACTAGGACATGGAGAATCCGCAAGAGCTTGATGGCATGAGTGACTGTCAGCCGAGAGGAAACAGAAACCTAATTACATCATGCAGCGTGTTCCTTACTCAGCTAACCGTCTTATAATAACCTCATTCTCTCTAAGGCACACAAATCCTCTTAGAGTCATTCTGAAAAGACTAAGAAGTGCTTTCACCCCTAAAATAACAAGAGCTAAACTGTCATTTAACAAGGCATCACTTCTTTGAATGGTGTCTCAGTATTAAAATTGTTCCTCTCTGCTAACCTGCTGTTACTTGTGACATATACATATGGTTTTAATATTACCAAGTGGATCAAAGATTTAAAATAAATGAATAAAATAGTTAACACAGGATGAGCCCAACTCACTAAACTTGACACTGTTAGTGGAGGAATAAAACTCTTATCCTTGGCTGATAAATATATTGCATTTGATACTGGTTCTTAACTATTTAGCTCATGACTTAAATTAAATTAGCTTCAATTAAAGCAGTGTGTACTTGTAACCCCTTATTAGAGTTGATGGCTTTAGTTGAACGTGAGTTATGAGCAGTTAAACGACATTTTTTCTTTTCAGATTGCTTCATTTGAAGGATTTTAAGAGGCCTGAAGAGATAAAAGTATTCAATATTTCTCAAGAAAATAAAATTAAATACAGTTCTTTTTATTGGAAATGTTTTCTTTTTAATATTAATAGACTTCTGACCACTCAGATTCATCTTTGTTCTCCTTGTCATTGCACCCAATGAGTCTCAAATGTTTTTGTGACCACTTTGAAAGCTAAATGATAAATCTAAAGGGTACATTTAAATCCAGTTAAGTTAAAATTTGTTACAATGTTGTACAAAATAACTACAACAGACCTTGGCTTATATTTTGAGATGACAGTGCATTATTATGATGGGGGTCATCGGTGAATAAAACATCTATCCTTGTGTGGTGACCTCTTCAGTCTGGGTTTCTCCGCTTGCAGTACATCGTCTAGGCACATGGGGACGCTGTACTCACTGATAATAAGTTTACAGGCATCACTGCCTAACATGGACCGCTTTGGAAAGTCCTGGGTTTTTTTTCTTACAAATATTAAAATAAGCATACAGGGTTATTCTTAATTTCATGTATTGGATGGATGTTTAAAGAACAAATAATTTATGCAGTATTTGTACAGTAACTGTGTAAAGCATCACTTGTGTTCTGACATTTCTAAAAACTATGGCAATAATACTACAGACGAAGATTCATTAATTTGTTAAAACTACATTATTACACTCTAACTGCTTTTAATGTAAATTTTAGGACTGGTTTACATTTCACAGTCTGCACCCTGAGCTTGTTCAATGATCAAACTCGGAAGTACATGTCTCCTTCTGCTTTAAGGGAGGTCAAAAGTGGGCGGGACACGGACCTAATCTCGAATTATCATTGGCTGGCGTGTTACTAGGTGGAATTCTAGCCTATAGCAGCGCAGTGTGCAGCTTCCCAAGGTCTGAACTCTTCCTGTTCCTCCTCCATGTAGTTCTGTGCTGAGTTTTAATACAGATAAGTGAGCAAGCTGGGCACACAAAGCAAGGGCCATTTTGTGACTCAGGAGAGCATGTATATATTACCTTAGGAAAGATATAATGTTGTATTAAGTCACCAGATTTTTTTTGTTGCTCTTTTGGCTGCTCTGTGTGCCCACAGTGCTCATCTATCAGGTTGGAAAAAGTTAGGCTGTCATCAGTAGCAGAGGACATATTTCACACACAGCTGAAAATACTAAAATGGCTGCCACAAGATCACACAGAAAAACTACAAGTGTGATGTAACCTACTGCAGTGTACAGTCAGTATAATGCTGTGAGGGTGATTACCTGCATTTAGTATCCAAACTTCTCTGTGTCTTTATCTAAAAACACAACAGTCTAATGTGGTCAAGCTGCAATAACTGTTGTGAAAACAAGGCAGCAAATCTGACACTAGGAACTTACGTTGGGCCACAGAATTTAAGCAGTAAATACAAACATTTTTTTTTATTATAATGGCAATCCACTTGTGCTGTTTCTGAATTCCTGCATTGTCCTGACACCATGCAAATGCACCTGATATTAGTTTTTAAAACCATCTTTATTGATGAAAATAGAATAGTGTTTCCACTTGTTTTGATATTTTTGAAGATTCAGATACCTGAGGATGACACACACTTGAAAATATTTACCATCTTAAAAAAAAAACACAGCAGACAATACTGTAAAAATGTTTTAGTGTCAAGTCTCTCAGTCGAAGGCCTTTCAATTTAATCTACCTGTCAAGAAATACACAAAAAAGCCAAATTCAAGTAGCAGAGAACATTGTTTTTTTTTTTCTTTAACATTCACAAACATTACACATATTCAAGACAGGTGCTTCGAGTAACACCATCAATATTATTTAACCATTACTGATACAAAAAAAAGTGACTTTTAAAGTTATCTGAGACTAAGAAATGACAGTTAATTTGAGTGATGGGCCATCAATGAATAAAATATTTTGCTTGCAAAGTGAAAGCAACCATTCAGTAATTCTAATGATAAACAATCATTGTGTGTCAAAAGAAATATTTCAATTAAAACAGTCAATTGCAATAGGGCCCCCCACACAAAAGTAAAAACAACATATTCTGAACACAAATATAAAGTTCTAGGTTAAAAGGGTGTGTTACATAAGCATTTGATCACTGACATAACCTCATACTGCACATGAGTGAAGTAGTTTTAAGTTTGGCAATCTATCTTAAACAAGACAATTATTTACAAGGCATTAAAATATTGAGGATGAATGGCTTGAGTGAGCAGATATAAGTAAGCACAGGCAAAGCTGGATTTCCTAAAACTCAGTAACTTGGTCAAAACTTGAAGTACAGGTCCAGATAAAAGATTACAGATTGATATAAAAATGCAAATTGAAGCCACATTCAAACTGCTTTAAGGTCAAGGAACTAATGACAAATTATGCTATATATAACCCATCCTAAAGGCTGGATATGCTACTGAGCATGAGTAACATTTAAGCAATACACTGTTTCTGAAATAAATGAAAAACCAAGCAACAACGTTGATAAAAATGGTGCAATGCAGTACCAACTAGTTAGACAAGGTCATTACATTATGGCGATAGGACATCAAACATTTGTGACAAATCATTAGCAACACAATGCAGGACAAATTAGTTTCCCTGTGGTCTAGCACATACATCTTGTGGGCAATGATCTCTTAACACAGGCCCTGAAACCTCAGTATTGAGTGAAAAGAAATGGTAGGAAAATCAGGGTGTGGCTATTAAACAATAGCAAGGTCATTCATGACAGTGGTGCACTTCATCAAAACCACGTCGCAAATGTATACACAGGTGATCAACCATGCTTGACAAGGTAAACAATCACACCAGATATGAAAAAGGTATAAACAAGTATAAGGAGCATACCTTGATGCATTGCTTTGAGTCGATCCTTCATCCTCCTGTTTTTTACTTTTATTCTTCATCATGGTAGTATCCTGAAAATCTTTTGATAGGATGCTCTTTTGTCCTGGTATTTACTGTCAAAAAAGTTAGAGGAGCATGAACTATCATACAAGTCCCACAAGATTGCCTTTGCTCAGGTGGCAGTTAAAACCCAGGCGGTGCGACACGAGTTAAGAAAAAGGCATGAAATCGAAAGCTTTGGGTGTCATTATTTACATCGCTAAATTAAAATAAAGCTGGGAAAAATGACAGGTGCTGCTACAATGCGTTAAATATCCAACGTGTGTCTTTCAATATAGTCCTCGGATCAAGCCGCATGCAATTAATTCTAACTGCGTCATCACATGAAGGGTGAGAAAAATAAGATTTAAGGACAAGAAAAGGAGTAAATTATGCACCACACAATGTAAACAGACCAATTCAATGTGAAGAAAGGTGGTAACCTATAAATGAACTATTAGATTCACGTTCGCTCTAAACACAGGGTTTTGTCCGACTCGAATAAAAATAACAAACTGTAAAAATAATAACTTAACAATAAATTACAAAAAAGAGCTTTGTTTCGGAAAGCTTTTAGGCCTTCAAAGTCTTCATCTACTGTCAGACTCAGAGCGACAGAGGCGAGCAGCACACTAAAAATGGAGGCGCGCCATGGCTGCCAGAGCCCAGTATGGAAAACAACGACAAGCACTCCCTCAGCACAGACGGCTCGTACGGCTCGAAAAATCAGCCCAAAAAACACTCAAAACGCCTAAATTTCCTTAAAAACACCGATCGTACGGTCACCGCACTTCGGTTTTGCTCAAAATCAAGCGGTCTCGGTCGAAAAACGGGCAAGAGAAACGGTCTGACGAAAGCCCATGGCACCCTTCCCAAGGCTCAGCCGCCATCTAGAGCTCCTTCCTAGCTCTGAAAGCTTTGCCTTTGATTGACGTTATTTCCATTTACCCCACACTCAGGTGATGTTTAAGTCCCACCCCTTTTGTTATGTTTAAAATTTACTTTTATATAAACTTACATTTATTTTCAGCCTCTGGCTTGAATTTGAGGTCTTTTCATCCCCCTTCATAAAAAGGTTAAGAATGCTGAGAGGCTTTAAAAGTATATATAATTTTTTAATGCACCAATTGCATCATTTCCTGCTCAGACAGGAAGAGGGACGACCAGAGGCCATTTTAGGGAGCCTTTGGAAACCATTTCTGTTCAGACCATAACCCTTTTCAACTACTTCCAATGTACTTTACAAAGAGGAGTGTATTCCTCAATTGTTTTAATTGATTAAGTTAATATTGTCCAATGGGACTGATTCATTTTTTAACCACTTTTCCTTCATCTGAGCAATCGAGTGATTATTTTCTTTGTATAATAACACTCGAAAAAGAGATTATTACACTTCAGGAGAGTCTTCAACCCAGTACGAAGCTTATCGTAAGCACTTATGCTAGCTTATTAATTAGCAAACCCTCATGAGTAGTGACACAAAGTCAGTGCTAACCAAATTAATTTGTAGTGCGGATTAGCTTAAATATTAAAACCCAACAGCCGAGCTAATGGACTCCAACGTCATCAAAATGTTACGCCAAATATCCTCTTGTGGTTTTTCAGTTTAATTCCCTAATAAAACAAAGCCAGGAAAAAAAATTCGATGACATACACTTTATTTAAAAACAACATTTAAATATCAAACGTACAAAGGCTGATTTTGTGTTTCCCAAAAAACAACAGTGTAATTTTTCAACAAGTCCACTATGCAGCCAGCAACGGTGTTCCAGTGTCCATGTTGTCGTAAAAAAGTAAAAATCCAAACGCCAAAGTCCAGTCAGAAAAAGGTTTCATCTTGACAAAATTTGGCTAACTGCCAAATCACTTTGCCATCTTCACGTTAAACAACGCTGTCTCCACTTCAGCAATATCCAGTTGAATGGCGTCTTAAAAAAAGAAGGAAAAGTTGTAAGCCCACAATGCAACTGAAATAAGGAATGATTCACTGTCCAGCAGTTTAAGAAGGCATGCTAACCTAGACTAAAATTAAGATTTTCTGAACATACTTGGCTAGCCTTCAGTTGCATTAGCTAGCATTACGCAAGTGCATGTGTTATTCTGAAATATTAGGCTAGTTTGTGGAGGTATACAGTTGTTCATTTTATTTAAACAACACAGCTATTCTCCTAAATTGTAATTAAAAGTCGTTATATCCACATAATGTATAGATCACGAACTATAGATTGGGGGACGTTTGTAATCTAGCATCATAATTAATTCATTTTAGGATCAATGCTGTTGATACATTAGAGCCAAACGATGCGTTAAAATTCCAGTAGGACATTCAACATAACTTTTAATGCATCACAGATATGAATGTGCAAAAAGTAAAAAGATCTGGCGGAATCTTGCACATAGAAATTCTTCATATGAACTTGTGAAGTGACAAGTTCAGCAAGCCATACTAATGTATGATAGGTCAAATTTTTGTAATGCTGTGACTGATACAGTGTTTGGGGAATCCGAAGCAATCCAAAAAACTGAAGTCCGAGTTGAGTAAATGCTGCAACAATTTGCAAATAAATTCATCAACTGACCACCAGGGGTAAGATGAGTCTAAAGTTAGCCTGATTCACAACATGCGTTTTGCAGAAAACTTGACAATTACACAACAACACTGAGAAATAATAATCAAAACAACAAAACACTGGCATGTGAGCAAACAATGCTGTAGCAAATTAAGATCCATTGCCTGAATTGACAACATGTTTACCCAAGTCAACATGATTCACCAACAGATGGGCAACATAATTGCATCCAAAAATTATTAAAGCAACCCTTCAAACAATAACAATTTTCACTTATCTATGGTTCAAAATCTGAAGAAAAAAAAAGGCCCTCGTAGCTCCATAAATGTTAGAATATGGCAGTAACATAAAACTGTGACATGGTACCGGCCATGTTTTCAACTTTAAGGCCCAAAACCTATCACAGATTTTAGCAAAAATGGAGAATAGAGAAAATCTTGGAGAAATGTGGCCTTTTCTGTATAGTACCAAAAGGAGGCAACACAGCCAATGTCCACATAAAGCCACTATAAAAATAGCTGATATCATTATCAATAATAAGAGTAGTCACATGATGAAAATGATTACGCAAGTAATACCAAAAAGTTAAATTTACAAACTTACCCTTCGTGGTGCACTCTACCTGCTAACATCTGGGTCTTATGCTAGCCTTTACAGCTAAAAGTGAATGGTAGCAATAAATACTCCAAATACATGTAGGGTAAGTTGTGTTTAAAATAAGTGTTTATCCTCAACCAATCAAATTAGGATAGAAAGTCAAATTTCTATTCATTATACAACTGAGCTCAGTAAGCATGTGAGTAAATACTCAAGTCAAACATGGAGAACTTACAGAGCTGTCTTCTTTTTCTTCAAAGTTTGAAAATCTTCACACCACTCCATGTCTCCGCTGTGGAAAAAGATAGAAACAATGAATGATACCCATGTCAACATACATCACAGTCACACAGGTATAATAAATGAGGTATAATAATTTCAACTGACTAAAGATGACGAACAGAAACTACTTGTTCCAGCATGTAATGCTTTATACTGCGAACTTCCCTTTCACTGTTACTAACAAGACCTGTTGTCAGCCAACTGTTTTGCTGCTTTAAACATCTTATAGGGGTTAGCAATGAATGGGAGGCCAGTTAAGTGAACTGATTTACCTATCATTCCTTCATTACTGGAATTTGACTAGCTCATAATGTGTCTCATTACAGTAATAATTACAACTTATCCCTTAGTCTTTTAAGGGATTTTTCAACTAACTGACTACCAAGTACAGACACTGCTCCTTTTTTGTGACAAAAAAAGCAATGCCTGTAGTACATGGTCTGTGAGGCAGCCTGCATTTTTAACCAAGGCAGGTGCAGACATGAACCAGACAGATGTCACTCTGAGTGTGGTTTCTGTGCTGCAATTGTGCATTTATGTGTTCTTGGGAAATGTATGTATCTCTGGTTGAGTTTTCCATTTCTGCAAATCCCTTTTTTTTTATTTTCATTTTTTAACTTAACTGAGAAAATCTACCAAATTCATATTATCAAATTAACCATACAGTTTTGTCTTATATTCTTTTGGGGTGGGATTTCTTTAGCTAAGTGTTGTAAGGACTCCTGGCAATTTCTACAGCTATCACTTTCACTTTAGAAAGAAAAGTAAAGAAAAAAAAATACTTTAGTTTATTTAGTTAATTTAGTTTTTCTAGACTCCCTTTAGCGACTTGCTATATTGATTTATTTGGTCATTTTTTTACAATGGAAAACATTCAATGACCTATCTTCACACAATTTCAGGTGTTGTTGACTTAGTCCAGTGAATTAGTGTAAATGTTCTTAGGATGCAAAATGGTCACATTATTGGTGTTAAATATTGATCACAACCAGTGGCCTTGGAATTTAATGTTTACAGCTATTTTTCAAGAGATTCCATAGGTGTATGGATAATCACAGGTATATAGTTTGTTGTTATTGTTATGACGCAAATTGAAGCATTTGTCATGTTTTCAGATGGGCTTTTCGTAATCCTTTTTGGGTACGAATGTTTCTGCATTGCCAGTCTTATGGCAGAAAATAGTAAAAACACAGACACATGAACTTTCATTTGGCTAAAATTTTGGAGTTGTCTAAGATTTTTTTCCAAGTGTCAAACCAAAGGCAGTGGCATGAAGACATAATGAACAATGCAGATCAAATGCACCCCATAGCACCCAATATTAACCTTGCATTTAATGCATATAGATCAAATTATTTTGGCTGCTGTCGTGATGTCCTCTACGGGTCCTACTAAAATTGAATTTCTAAAGTGCAACTGGATAGTCAAATTGGCCAATAGTTATTTTATGATTACCCTTGCAAAACAAAAACTGTAATTAAAATTTGTGATGTTTGACAGACATGGCAGTACAAGCGATGTTTAGCTTTATCCTCTCCAACTGACTTGTATTAACAGTCTCAGTACAACTCTTTAATTTGAGTTAAAGTCATCAAAGGGGATGCAACATCCAAGGCTTTCAAGTGGCAAATTGGTAAAAGTACCAATGAATGATGCTGTGATTTAAGTTCATTTCTGTTTCCCACCACAGAAACTGAAGCATGTTCGGAGCCAGATGCATCTTTTGGGATCGTAAACCCACCAAACTCACTTCTTGTTTTGGAGCCACAGTTTGTATTATAAAATGACAGTGTTTTAAAAATAAGTTTTGAGTCCAACAAGAGAGTCAGTTGTTTTTCATGCATGAAACATGTCTTAACAAAAAGAATTATAAAGATTTTAAGTGCTTCACGGGTTAGCTGGCTTGTGGAAAGACCACCATTAACATATTAAAAATCTATATGTTCTTTTTAATTAGCTGAATGTTTTCTACAATAAACAAGATAACGGAATCAGTCTTTTGACGTTTATATTTATGGGTACTAAATTTGAAAAAGACACATACAAAAAAATTGCACCAAAAGAAGCTGATACTGAAGAAAACTTCTTGGTGCGTCCCATGTTTTAAATTATGTTTCAGCAGTACACTTTAAATTTCCCTTGATTTGTGGTATGATTAATATTTTGTTGAACATCTTTCTGTCCCACATAAATCGGAAAAAAAACATGGGTAGGGGTGGGGGGCTGACACAAATTTACTCGTTCTCTCTCATTGAGAAATTCGATCTGGCCTCATGCCACGCCCATTCACTGCTTGCGCTAGGTTTTGCTTTCACTTTTGAAAGTGCTGGCACAGTGCTATAACAAAGTGTGGAGATAGGTCTGGCTTTGGGCGACTAGCGCTAGGTTGACCGCTGAAGGAGCAGTGCACATGAATACGGCTAGCTGTAGCTGTTAGAGAAAACATTGGAGAGATTAAGCGATGCATGTTTGAGCTTGGGTCAGACCCAGACTCAGATGAGTCTGTCGTGCACCAGAATCGGCAACTAGCGGATTTATCAGAATGGTTTGTTTGGTTAGCATCTTTTATTTTGTTTGTGTTGTTTGTTAGCTTGTAACTGGTAGTGGCTGACACAGTGGTTATGGTTGTGAAACACATTATCTTCTACAATGTTTAAGTGTATTTACAGATACATTATTAGTATGTAATCATATACCAGAGGTGTAATCAAAGTTGGCAGAGAGATATAACATCTGGCTGAAATGTATGTATTTGTGTAATAAGTCTGCTCTGCACTGAACGTTACAAGTTTCTTGGCTAGCATTTCGACATTGGACTGCAAGTGGCTTTCAACTTTGTGACGTACTATAGCTAGCTTGCCCGTGGTACGTTTGAAGCGAAGGAATGTGAAAACACCTCTAGTAACTAACATTGCACGATACAAGGCAGTATAGTCAAGGTAAGAAATTTTAGGGGACATGAACATAGGAAAAACATATTTTCTGAGTGAAGGGAATCTTCAAATGTCAAACTCTACATGAACAATACATCACAACCACTGAAGAGTTTAAGTACAATTTATATGAGCTTTACATATTTAAACAATTATTTAAAACTAACTACGTACTAGTTCTCCCAAGTCAGGTGTTTGATCATTTTACCTGTGTTACTGTAACGTACATACTTCCCACATCATACACTAGGGGGCAGAACTGACCTACCTTCAGACATGTCAAAAGAGACTGCCCAAATGCACATAAACTACGTAAAACAGAACATTAGGCTGTATTTCCTAATAATGACATACACATAGAAGTGCAAAAAAATACACCGTTCACTGCTTTTTATTCAGTTGTTTGTGTGATCAGTTAAGACCTGTAAGTTTGATTTGACAGATAACATACAAGGGATTTTCTGCACACATTAAGTCTACCTTAAAAAATCATACTTACAAGTCCCTGCTGCTCTGCGAATCACCCGAATCCTTCACTTCGTGACTCCGTGGTGGCTAAATGTCAACCCTTTAAAATAAAAAAGGAAAGGTTAAGGGAGGAAATGTGACAACAGCACACCCTACTGGCTACATGTTTAAAGCAGTAAAGACAATAAAGCTTGGTAGTCTGAAAACACTTAAAAACCTGGACCAAGTAAAAAAACAAAAACAAAAAACATACCATTTCGCTTTGGTCAGATGACCCCGTTTCATCGTTGACGCAATTTGGGAAACATCGAGGGAATCCCTGCAAAACACAAAACATGATTGTGATCATTATTATAGTCACGGTTAACAAAATCGCAACTCAGTTTGCCATAAAATACGGAAATTAAAAGCCTATTTGTTTTAAGATCTTTTAAAGATTATTTTTCGAGACTGTTTTTTAGAGCTCATTAACATATTGAGAAAAACATAAATAAGACACAACATATTTCGTCAGGAAAATGTTAAATCTTTGTGAGTCTTGGTGGCTTAAAATGCAACTAAATTAGTCTTCGACTGTAACATCCTACTAAGAATAGCTTTGAGAAGACATTTTGTTATGTGCAGAGTGGTACTAATATCCTCTGGATTTAACAATATATCTTAAGATGTACCTATAATACAGGACTGTATATAATCTGTTTTAATGTGTGTAGTATTTGCCTTTGTGTGGATAAATCCACACAACCTTGTCCGTGAGAGCGTGATATTAGGAGGAATTTATTTCTTTATTTAATTTTTAATAGTATTTTTGAGTTTCCTAAAATTCAAATACCTGTCTTAAGGCTTTCTGGCATAAAAGTCTGTCTTTACATGTCTCACAGGTGTAAATGTAGATGGAAAAACAAAATTAATGTACATATTTAAATTACTTCTCCATTCAGTGCCTGAAAGGGTTAAAAGCCAACACCCTATTTTGTATTTCGAAGTATATCTAAGCTTTTATCACATATAGGACCTTTATTTGGCAAACAAATCAAGTATAGTCTAAGTATAGTGTCTACAATTGAAGAATTGTTGGCAATAGTCATATTTTGAACATTTTGACAACTTGTCACAATTTATTTAAACTATTTTTAATTAATAAGTATTAAGCATCTAACACTTGCTTAAATCTTGTTAGTAACTACATCTGTACACTCTGTGGTGAGATAATGTGGAAAAATGATCAATTTTTAAATATTTTTGTGCTTTACAATTCGATGAAAAACCTCCAAAAACAAATATACTGAAAAGAAACAAAAATATGCCTAAGCCTGTTGTATTGATGCCTATCAGTCTGTATACAACATTTAAAAAACGAAACAATTGCTTTTACTTGGTGTTTTTGTCGAGTAAAATCAGACAAGGGCATTTGCCCTTTCAAGGACAAAGCAAATTTTAAATGCGTAGGTTGAAATAACTCCAAACAGGTCGAGAACAAATGTACTTGTCGAAATATTAACTAAGTTAACTCGACACAGAGCTAGCAAACATGCAAATTCCATCAAGTAAAACACATTTTAATGCAGTGTACACTCTCTATGTCGTTTACTGTATTCTTCGCTGACAACACACCATGGCCATTTTTACAACACTGCGTCTAACTGTCGTTCTAGCCACCATATTGCCATACACCCCTGATTCGTATTTTACAGCTACAAATGTCGGATAACTCGTAAGTTCTTACCCTTTTCACGGGCCGTGTCTATCCGCCGTCATCTACCCCGGCCACTGTCGCATTTTGGGGCGATTTTCGTCGTTTTGGTGGGTCTGTCGGCCGCATCGTTCCGCCCTTCCTCCTCTCCGCTGTCGACGCCTTGCTCCTCTGTTGTGTGTGTCCTCCTCTCTGCCTCTGCCTGAGCTGATATCCTTCAGCGGCTCTGCCCACTTTCCTCTCAACGTAAGCCAAACTCCACTTCCTCTCCAGCCCCGTCGAGCTAGCTCTACAGCTGCATACTGAGCCCCAAAAACCGCCGAAACTCCTCTTGCATGAGCCCAAACTCACAGCAATACATTTGAAACTTTTTTGTCAACACAATTAATGAGGTTAAGAAAACAATTAGTACGTTGTTTTTTCCTGTTGTGAAGAATTAGCCACAGTAAACCAGTGAAGTCAAGCTAAAACTCCACGTTAGTAAGTTTACGTCAACTGTTGTTGTAAACAAGTAACCTGTGTGACCTACTGATGAAAACTCAACTACATTTAAAGAAAACCAACTATATTTTTGTAAAAATAGCGATACTTGTGCGTCATAGTGAGTTGTATTATATATTAATGTAAACATCATGTGTGTACATGTTTATTAAGGGGTAGAAAAACACATTTCCTCTCAGCACTAGTCCCCCACCAGCCATACAGGAACACTATCCTCACAACACAGGTATGTATATTTGCTGTGTATTAACACTTGTGTCTTGCTTTAGAAACACAGGCCTTCTTTCAGTCTTTTTCTTAAGGTGAAACTGCACTATAAGATGTAGAGCCTCTAATAAATTATCAGACAGATTTACTCCCTTGTGTGGCCTACAACATATTTTAGACATCAGGCTTAGTTCTTGATAGTAATGCAGGTGACCTAATTGCCCAAATTAACCATAATGAAGGAGCATGCACAGGTGGCACTTTTTTTGCTTTAATTGTTTGTATATTGCATACTTAAATAACCAAACATTCTGACAACAAGACTGCAGAGCTGCTTCATTAAGGCTCCTATGAATAAGTGTACATGAATGCAACATCAGACGTTTGAAAGAAGTCTGCCCCGCCTGTGACAACCTAACAAAATCAATCAGACCGAACTCATTTCTTATTTTAACTGAAAAGTTTGAACAGAGTCTAATGGGGACAACCAAATTTAGCAAACTTCGGCTGCTCACACTCAGTCAGTGCAGCCTTTCTTGAACAGTCTATGGAGTCTGTGGTATGCACTACTCCACCCCCTTCACTGACCAATGAGATGTTCGACAGGGGAGCGCATGCTCTTTGCAGTGGAAGATTTCTTTAAAAAGATCCTCAGCCTAGCAACAGGAGGAGCCCCTGCAAGTGCATTACAAATCCAGACATTACAAGTGAAGTGTACACACAGCCGCACACTATGCTGACTGACTGGTTAGGCTGGTTTGAATGGGAAAGTGCTGACACACCAACTAAAGCTGTTAGGATCCAAAAATAGTCAAAATGGTGTTTTGCCTTGAAGGTGTTGCAGTCTAAAATTGTGCTTTTAGAGATGGAGAGTTAGAAATGTACTCTAACTGGCACTGTAGTTGCAGCAGGCATAGACTGTGTAAAACATCGCAGCACAAGCTTAATATCGTTCTCCTCAGAGCACCAGTTTACAGTAGTTTCACTTTAGGTAGGTGGTTACTATTGGTAACATGACAGTATGCATGAAAGGATAAAGGAAGAGGAAACAAAAAAACTGATCTGAATAATTTCAGGTTGTTTTTTTCTGCTTTGTTTGATACAGTGTCGTCATTCAGGATATTGCTGAAGTCCCTGTAAACAAACAACATTAATGTTAACATAGAGGTTGCCATTTTACTGTATATAGAAGTAAATACTTCAGTTAGCAGTCAGCAGGGAGAGCTTTTATGTAGACTAAATATTAACAGAAGTATGGTGACACTTACTACTGTTGCCAAAAATACAGATTGATAGATTCATATCAATTCTGAATATTTAGTACGGTTTCAACACTCGTTTTCCAAAGTATCGATACACTATTACCAGCTGCCCTTTCTTGCTCTCTCTTATTGTTTAATGTTTACTACAGTCCTTCTGCTGTTCTCTGCTACTAACCACGAATAGAGAAGCCGTCATTGTCATGTTATAGCCTTGTTATATTTATCTTTTATTAAAAAAAATTAAATTGTATGCCCTCAATGTCAGTTTTACGTGGCAAAAATTGTATTGAATATTGTTCTTTTTCAAGGTATTGTATCAAAGTTAGAATTTCTAGTGTTGTGACAACACCAACACTTACTATGACATGTAAGCACACTCTCTTGTGCATTTCATATTGTATTCTGCACCGTGCTGTGTGTACATACTGTTTTTATTATGTAAAACACCAGCACTGGTAACCTGATCACTTCACATGGTAGCTAATGTGTTTTTGATATTGTATTCTGTACTGTGCAGTGTGTACATACTGTTTCTGTAATGTTAGGCACATGGATTTACTATAGTCTGCATTGCATCTTAAATTTCATTTGTATTTACTGCATCTACTTGTTATGTGCAGGACTACAGATGGAAATAAGCATTTTGCTAAATCTGGTGCAACCATGTTTTCATTTCCTGTAAATGATCGATGTCATTGCAGACTGTCCTCTTGTAAATAAACTAAACTAAACTGGACTCACACTAACCATTTAACATGAAATATTTCTTTATCAGAATGGAAAGGTCAAAATGCAGCCATTGTTTAGTAAAAAGAAAAGTATAGTCCAGCCGAGGGGTGTGCCTCAATAGCACCGACAACAGGCAGGATTGTCTTCATGGGTGTGTATTAAACATTTACACCAAACATCACACCAGACAGCAGATAACCTTTCACAGTTGTCGTAAGGATAGGCAGGCTGCGTTCTTTTGTTTGCTGTCGTAATTAGCAAGACAAATGATTCTGTGTACTGACGTGTCATGTTGTTACGCAAACAGCATTAATGGAAAAGGATGTCCAGGAAGTTTGGATAGACAAGATAAGCAAGTTTCTAAATCAACACAACTAATGTTCATGATTGTATTGTGGTTTAAGCTATTTTTAAAATAAATATGTGTACACGTTAACTTGCAGCTAAACTATATCCCCATCCACCCATTCATTTTTATCTGCTTATCCAGGGCTGGGTCGCAGGAGCAAACTGATAGTGAAGCGAGAAAAACCAAACTGTGGTGTAAGCCAGCTTAAGTGTAAGCAATGTAACCTGATCACTGTGGTCACAGTCAGAGCTGCCTCTCTGTGCAAAGTTCAAGCTGTCCTCCCGGAATGTGACTACCTGCTTTAGCTACAGATTTCTATCTACCCTTGTGGCAATCAAATCATGCTTGACAGAAGGAAAATCTCCTTAATGAAAAATAAATAAACATGCAAAATCAAAGTGTAGCCAATGCACAGACACTTTATTGGGCTTCGTGCCCATGTTAGTGTACAGTATGTTCCTCTTTTCCTCTAAACCATAATATTACAACAGATATATTCTAAAACATATGGCAGCTTTCATATGCTTTAATAACTGCGTAATACCCCAGATCCTTCAGGCCTACTCAAACCAGTCAGTGCTGAATTTCGACCTGCGCACTGAAGGAAAATGCAGGCTCCTGTTGTTATTTTGTGCTGCCATCTGGTGGGCTTTGATCAAATCAAACAGCTCTCTCATACAGGGGCTCGGTAGAGGGCCAACACTCACAGTAGTAGGTGTACAGAAATAAAACCAGACATCAGAACAGACAAAACAACACACGCTGTCTTATGTCTTTGTTTGCAGATAAAGGGAGCTCCTACAGGTCTGCACACTGTAAGAAATTATGTCTGATGTCCTTTTCAAGTAATATTAAGCACAAGGCCTGAACTCACCATCAGAGAGAGTATTTGTAGTAGTGAATCTAACTGTTGCTCTGGGTTTTCAATAGGGACTATGCAGATTGTTAACCCAGAGTCTGTAAATAAAGTATAAAAGGAGATAAAACATAATCGCGTCTAAGGGAGTTTGATTAAGGCAGAGATTGATTTTGTGTTTGCTTTATGCTGATAGATTGGCTGAATGATTATCACCATCACTGATCATGACTGCTTATCACTTTAGTGTCTGGTCAGGATTTTCCCTGGAATGTGCGGTCGTGACCCTGGAGTCTACTGCCCTTGGAAAATTGTGTTTGCTATGGCCATGGGTAAACAGAGAAATGCTGCCTTTAGATGCTGTCGGAAATATGTCACTTGCAAGTCAACCCCAGCAAAGTGGTAAGAGATGTTAAGACTGATCTGTGACACCCAGGTGTTTAAGAGGCGATGCTCTGGCCCTCACTGCGTCATAAAAGCAAAGTTAATTTCATTGTTTAGAATTTATGTAGACTACATAAGTTCAGTGTTTTGTCATCAAACATACTTTATTGCAAAACTGTTGGATGATGTCTCGGTCAGGCCGTGTCTCTTCAGCAAAAAGAACAATGCAACGTTATGCAAGCGACTCTAAGATTCACTCTAAACCAAAGTTGCTCAAAGTGTGGCCCTGCAGGCCTATGGGGGCCCTCAGAAACATTTGTGGTCACTCCTTTTACTTTCAATAGCTTACATGTAATGCACTACTCAGCTACTGTGTCCAACTGCGCCCCCTAACAAGTGTCTGTCAGGTTAGGAATGACAGCATGTGGAAAGCTACTGGTTGCTTGGCAACTAGTGGCACCTTGCGAGTGTCGCAGGAATTACGTTTGGACATCAATACTTGTGCTGTTAGCTAAAATTAGCGTCTCAGTGAACAACTAGGCAGCTGAGTATGGAAGTGAGATGGAAAAGCCACCACGGAATAAACAATGTGTGGTTGAGGGAAAAAATGGATTAACTCTTTGTTCATGGGACCTGAGGGGAGGGCAGATAAGGTGATGTGCCTTACTTGCAAATAGGTGCTCAAGGAATTTAATGTTAAAGGTTAATGGGTGAAGAGCCCAAAGGTTGAACAGTTTGAACAACACTTATCTACCCAACAGTTAGTCTTCACAAATCTGGTGAAAACTAGTGAAGGTGTCACACAGGCAAGCTCTTTGGTAGCTCACAAACTGCTAAGCATGGCAAGAGTTTTCTGGACTACTTGGTGAAAGTGGCCAATACTGCATGTCCTGAACCTGTGAGGCCCTCAGTGATATGCCGGCTCCCTAAATTGGCACTCTGTCATCAAAATTTTGAGCCCCGCTCTAAACACAGCCATAACAATGACGACACCAAGGTCATGTCCTCTGTATTGTTTCTGGTAATGTGGGGCTATAATGACCTGACAGAGGAGTTTACATGCTATAATTGCTCACGCACAGGTTAAACATGATGTGTTTTAAATGCAAACTGTGATACTTTTGTTTTTTTTTAAAAACAGCATAATTGATTTTCACAATTAAATGAGGAAATGTAGTTTTTTTATTCACCTGCACTGTTAGCAATATAAGGAATTTGCATTTAGATTACTATGCCAGACGATAAAACACTTAAAAAAAAGATAACTGAACTAAAATATGAAAAGAATTTAAACCAATTTAAATATTAACAGACTTATTTTGGTGGTTATTCCAAGCACTGTGAGGGAACTGGACTTCTGTTTGGAGAACTTAGATCCTGATGTCAGTACTATTTTCATATGCTGTAGGCCAGACGTATATTCATGGCTTAAGGTCGCTTCAGTTGTTTCTCTAAAAGGAAAAACTGCCTTTGATTTAATGTACTGCTGCACAGAAACAGACAAGAGATACTTAATAAAAAATAAACACCTATTAACATACTATGATCCAAAAATCTCAGACCTTAAGCCCCCATTAAAGGTATAATAAATTACACACATCTCAGATTTATGACACCAACCATTTACACAAAAAGGCAGTCAGTTCTCGCACTGGCCCCCTACCCTTTAGTATATATCAGTGCATGACCTCTAAAATCAAAAATATCTAGTCATTTAGTCTATATGACTAGATATACACCTACCTGCAAGGACAAGCAGGTTCTGTCTCAGGGTGCTTTCACACCTAACCTGTTTGGGTCAGTTAAAATGATCTCAGGTACGTTTGTATGGTTAGTACAATTCATTTGGGCTGGTGTGGCAGCTGTAAATAGCAAGATGTGTGATCTTAGCATGTTTTCAGCAGCTTAACCAATAATAAATCCATCTGCTGATCGTGAAATCTGTCCGGGATCTCATAATTGATCTTGATAAAGGCCATATATACCCCATAACCTGTTGTTGCAATGCATACATGTAACCAGGGTAACACATATGCACATTAGTGAGGGTATTTTCCCTGAATTAAAAGCTGTTACAGCTGCCATCATTGTATCCAACTCTGTGCACTTTGTCTCTTCATTAAGTCCATTAAAAAGTGTGTGAAAGTCCTGAATCATTACTGTACAAGACGCCTTCTTTTCATCCTGTCTCTATGTTGGTCATTATTCATAATATGCCATTGATTTGCAGTCTAATAATAGCCTATTAATAATGCTTACAATTAGTTATTTCTCTATGCGCTCTTTGTGAAACCAAAGATCATAAATAGAAACACTTTAGAAACATTTAAGTGCTGCTGCACTGGAATTTAATTCCCCCACGTGGGTCCTGATGATGCAGATGACAAACACCAAAATGGTCCAATTAATGAGTTACATGTCAGTCTGTAGAACTTCATGTGTACTCCCCTTGGTTCATTTGCAAAGAGTCAGTGTGAACAGGACTACTTATGGACTCCTCCTCATCCCCTATGGGACATAAAGCTTCAATGAGCTCTTTACATTGCATTTGATCCTTGGCAGCATGTTGCGCTTCTCCCCATGGCAGGTTCATCTTTTCCAACTCACAGCTCGGCACCAGGCGGTTTTGGGCCTTCTGGGTTTTCTTCTGCCAGGTGGTGTCCATCTTAAGGTGACTCTCGTGATCCGGCCCTGTTCTATTCTTAGCACATGGCCGAGTCATCTCTGAGTGGGATTTCTTTGGTGACGCTCTGTCTACCTGTTTTCTCGTACAGTTAAAGGTTGGAGACTTTGTTTGGCCAGATGATCTGGGGCCGTATGCAGAAACATTCTGAGAACACTCTCAGAAAGCTCCTAACTTAGCCTAAATGTTTTTAGTAAGGAGTCCTAGCTTAGGACGATTTAGGAAAGTTCTCAGAGCAACTCTGAGCAAGGAAGGGACAGAAACTTTTACCTTAGTGAGGAGGCGTGGTTGACCCTGTTGCAAGGTGTGATGCTTGCTTTTAACAGATGTGATTGGTTGTCAGAGACACGCCCCTTTGTGAGCCTGCAAGGTGTGGACACCCAGAGGAAATGAGATGAACTGCTGACTGTGAAAGTGTTGTCAGTGTTAGTGTGATCACTGCTGATGGAAGGATTAGACAGACAAGTCATCACTGCTGCATTTTCCAGTTTTTCAAGTATCTTAGTGTTGTGATCATTTTTCTGGCATTATAATGATATTGTGTTAGGTAGGAAAGGTGTGCATACCCCTAATTAAATCGACCACAATATTGTCCCTGCACAATTGAATCTATGGCATTTCATTCACTCACTGTCACTCAGTGTTTGGTGAATATTTCTCCAACCTCTTTGTGTTTCCACCATGTTCTCCTCTCCTTAAGAAACTCTTAAGCCTCTTAAAAGTCCTCCTCCCTGCTCTTAACAGTTTTTCACCGTAGGAGCTCTTTTAAGGTCTGAGATGGTTTGTGAATAACTTTTATCTTTACAAGGACTTAGTCATAACTTTAAGGAGAAATTCTAAGAAAACGTCACAACTCTAAGAATTTTCTTAGAATTTCATCACTAGAAGGACATCTTAAGCTTTGTGAATACGGTCGCTGGCATATTTCTCTGAGGCATCCATTGTGAAAGGTTTCCATTCTCTTCATGTCTGTTTTGATCACTCGCCAAGTCTCTGAACAGGTTGATCAGGAACTAAACCAAAACTAAAACCAAATCAACCGAACTACAGGTGTGAAAGCACCCTAAAGTACAGTTTTCAGATACTTGTACTCGTTTTATGCCACCTCATACTTCTGCATCACTACATTTTGGAAGCCGAATATTGTATTTTTTACTCTACTGCAGTGAGATTATTATGGATTGATCAGAAGTTGTGATATTTATTACCTATGAGAAACGTACAGAACAGCCTTAGAATTGAGCTTCAGATCATTTTTCATCACAAGAGTAATTAATGAAACATAGCCCCTAAAATGAGGATTCGCCTTTATCATGAATACAGATAACGACACATTTTACTGGTATGATACCTGTATTTGTAAATAGTTCATTAACTGTACCAGGTCTGTGTTTCATCTGTGTATTCATCTAACTACTACTATTATAATCATTGTGAAACTTTTTCTTTAAAAGAAAAATCAAACATAAGCCTCGACCCACCTCGTCTCCGACCACTACACTGAAACTGAAAAACAGAAGCTGCCAACATCTTTGTCTTCTCGACAGCAGGTCTGTAGATGTTGGGAAGTAAATGTTACGGCAGTATTCCCAAATCCAGTTATTGAAGAGTGTAACTTATGTGATAAGAAATATAATAACACGTTTATTGGCACTATCCTGAAATCTAGAGTGTTTCATGATTATTCCAGAGGGTTACATACACTGCTCCCAGGGTCACTGACCTTATCTACTATTAATAAAGCATATTCCATATTTATCAAGTGGCCTTTGCCCCCAAAGTTAAAGAAAGTCATTTTAAGATTATTCACAAGATTTATCCAGCAGCTGTGTTTCTTAAACAAGGTTTAAATTTAGGGTTGACCCGTGTCCCAAACATTTTGGTCTGACATTAAAAAAAAAAAGGTTATTGCTGCAGATTAATGATATTTCAACATTTGACATCTCTCACATCCTTTTATTGATGGATAATCTGAAGCATCAGTCTCTGACATAACAAACTAAATTTCACTGAGTGGCTCAGTCCATTGGGATGGTTTGGTTGGGAATCGGAGGGTCACCGGTTCAAGTCCCCATCTGGACCAAATACGGAGCGTGGACTGCTAGTTAGAGAGGTGCCAATTCACCTCCTGGGCACTGCCAAGGTGCCCCTGAACAAGGCACCGTGCCCTCAAACCGCTCGGGGCTCCTGTCCATGGGCAGCCCCCTCACTCTGACATCTCTCCATTTGATGCATGCATAGATCCTGCTTGTGCACGTGTGTGTATTTTGGGCCTGTGTGTATATGACAACAGAGTGAAATAATTGAATTTCCTTTGGGAAATAATAAAGTATATAATATAAATTTAAATTAAAAAAAAAAAAATTATGACCCTGGTGTTGGATCTCGATATTGTTTGCTCCCTTTTGATAAATTTGATATTTTCATTATTCTTATATTTATGTATTTAAATCTCCCCATAGCCTGTCCTCTATAATAGGGGTGTCAAACTCATTTTTAGTTCAGGGGCCAAATACAATTTGATCTCAAGTGGTCTGGACCAGTAAAACCACAGCATAATAACCTATAAATACCAAAACCCCTTCAAGTTTTTTCCTTTTTTAGTGTTAAGATTCTGAAAATGTTCATTCTTTTTCAAAATGAAGTGATGACCAGCCTGCAATATCCTAAGACAGATATGTACAGATTAAACAGTATGTCTCAGTTTATCCACATTCAGTGACTCTGCTACTCACATTCATTACATCTGCATTTTTTTCATAATTTTCCACTAAAGTGAAAGCTGTTGAAGAAGCAGGTGAAGTCATCCCCTGCCTTACAAACCATTTACAAATCTGAAGCGTTGGCAGTGCCGTAGCAACAGGTTTCCACACATAGAGGTTACTGAAGCTGCTGATTGACAATACTTTGCACAATGTTCAATATCTTTAAATCAGACCACAGTAAGTATTCATTGTTATTTCAGAGAGCTGTGTTCTAGTCAGGCAGCATTTTACATTAAGTATCTGCTCACTGTTTAACTTGCGCCTGAAACCTGGCACCGCTTAGCGTAAGATAATGGGAAATACGAGGCGGCCTTGAAGGCAGCACAGGCTCACATAATGCTCCTCTTCAGCACCGGGAACAGTGGGCCAGCCTGCAGAGCTCTTCCGGAGGCGGATAATCCCCATCTCTACACGCAGTCCTAATGCAATCAGGAAGGAATTGCTATCACTCACCTTCAGGGGAACACGTTTTGGAAGCAAATGCAAGAATCGACCTAGAAGTCCACCATTAGGAGAAGCCTGGACGAGGACGGAGATGGATGTTTGCGTTTCACATGACTGTGTAAACAGCAAAAACTGAGCGTGATAATCCGGTCCTCTATAATGTGACAGCTGCTGGCGCATTTCACCTAGTTTTGGAGAAACTACTGAGAGCTCGTGTTTTTTTAATTGTGTTTTTTATTCCATCACCATGCTGACGTACAATCTTATTTTAACTTTTATCATCGCGGCTCTGTGGCGGGTCAGCGGCGTACCTCAAACTCCTTCCTCACCCGCGACGCAGTTGAATTCAACATCAACATCATCATCATCATCCATCATCAGCGAAGATGAGCTGACACATAATGTGACAGATGCAGCCGTGGGATCCCGGATTTCATCTTTAATGACGCATCTTCCAACTCTGAAAAACATTGTTATTTTCATCTGCGTGTTAACAGCTGCTCTCATCACATGCCTAGTCATCAAAGTGGTCAGGTAGGCAGGTTGTTTCTCTCACACCGTCATATAGCTGTAAGGCCTTTAATAAGCAGCCTTACAGTGATGCACTCACTGTATGATCACGGTTTAAATGTGGCTCATAGTGTTCCTGGTAAATGAATTGATTGGGAGCATGTGGTTGTGTTAGGTTGGGGCCTATTAATAAGGCTCCTACTGGGAGTTCTTGTGTGGAGGCACTTGAGTAAGCAGCCTGATGGTGCTTCATGTAGGCTGTTACGTGTCTGTGACATGTGTAAAGTAGGTTTTTTTGTTTGTTTTGTACAGTTGCATTCATAACATTGAATTAATTTCAGGTTTATTGTGATAATATTTCATATTAGGGCTGCAATAAATTGCAATTTTCATTTCTGATTAATCTGTTCATGTTTTGTTTGATTAATTTATGGATGTTTTAATCTATAAAATATAAAAAAATATTTAAAAAAAATGGCCATCAGAAGTTCCCAAATCCCAAATTTGGTGTCTTCACATTGCTTTACAAAGATACAAAATAGAAAATCGACACATTTTTAACCAGAGAGTGTTGAGTCCAAATAATAAGTAATAATCAATTTTCAAATGCTCTATTTATCCATATCCAGTTTGAGCATATTATGGCTGTGAGAACTCAAGATGTTCCCTCTTAAATCCTCACAGTCTGGGAAACACAAAAATAGGTTTACAGCTGATGCTGTGGTTTTGTCAGTCGTCCTAAAATGGTGAGATTTTATCTGTGCTCGTCTCATGTTTGGCACCGCTTTCCCTCCACACAGATCTGGGAGGCGAATCAGAAAAACACGGAAGTATGACATTATAACGACACCTGCTGAGCGCGTGGAGATGGCCCCTCTTAATGAGGAGAACGACGATGAAGATGACTCAACGCTCTTTGACGTCAAATACAGGTTTGTTCTATTTATATTGGAAATGCATCATGTTGTTCAAAGACAGAAGAAAACTTTGCTTTGTCTTCTGTTACTGTTGCACAAATACAAACAAGTGCAGGCCTAGTCCCATTGAAAACGTCCTACGAATACGGGGGAAGTTAGGTCTATGGACACAGTGGAGACACCGTATGAGTGGAGATATTTACTGCTGTAAAGTGTGATAAGGGTTTGATAAACTAGTCCATAACTCTAGCCCTTTATTTCCACAGAAATGTTGCACAGCAGGAATTCCTTAACTTGTTTTGCCCAGGGGCCACTTTTGCAAGATGCCCGCAGGCCAGGAGCAGCTTACTAAACAAACAGTAATAGTATTTATCAGATAAAATGAATAAGCAAGGCAAATTCAGCTGCAGCAGCCCTGCACAGGTCAGGTGTATGCAGGGATGTTTCCAGGGTTTGAGGACATTCGAGCCTAGCCCAGACCTTTTTTTGAGTAAACAAGCTCTATTTTTGCACTCTGGCGCCTTATTTATTATCAAAGTACAAAAAAAATCCCAGTGTGCATCAGTTTATTTGCACTGTAAATTATAAAGTGGTTGACAGGGCCACTCTGCACCCTATCACGGGACTCTCAGCCCTATCACTGCTTTGCGGTGTTTTTGTACTTTTAAATTTCCTGGTTGTGCTCATCTTGTTTTCTTTCATTGCCTCACTTGTTGCCATTGTAGTCTTACAATGCTTTAACCTTATTTCCCTGTGTAAAGCTCCTCGTGACTCAGTTTTGACTATTAAACTTGGTGGCACCACAGTGTCTTGTGCTAATAAAGCAGATGTAGGAGTGTCTCACTGTTTTAGTTAACATTTATTGCACTTAATTTGAAGCACACAGAAGTCTGAAGTAATGCGATGCAGTGTAAAAGTCAAGTCAACTTTATTTAATGTAGCACATTTCATATGACAAGCGTAAACGCAATGTGCGTAAGATACATCATACATGACAAACACAAAAAATCATATAAGATAATAAAGTATTACATATATAGAAAACAGCAGGACATGATAAAAACAAACAAAATAAGGAGGTATTATTATCATTATCCTTGAACAAAGTGAGATAATAACAATAATAATACTAATTCCTAAAGCAAATAAAAATACACTTAAAAACCTAACGTAAAGCTTGCAAAGAAAGACACATTTTTAATTTGCTTTTAAAAGAGAACACTGTTGTTGCAGAGTGTAGTTCATGTTGAAGAGAATAATAATGATCTCAGGGTGTGTATCCTGCGAGCATGTCAGCCACATAGGAAGGAGCTAAACCATTAAAGCATTTAAAAACAATGAGAAGTATTTAAAAAAAACACACTAACAGAATATCAGAGCATGAATTTAAAACAATTAAAACGTGTAATTGCTGCTTGCTGTTCTCGAAGAAACTCTTTTAAGGAAACAGTTTTAGTTCATCTGATGTTGACATTAGGTTTCACCCTTCCGTCCTTTCCATTGTTCTTTAACACAACCACTTCCTCAAAGGAAGATATGACGTCCTGTTTACCTGACATTCTTGACTTCCAAGTCAGACAGGACTCTGCAGGCGATCATATTTCCTCCTAAACAAGTGGACAGTAACTCCAGATCAAATTCTCTCTAACTGTGAGTTTTCATGTTTTTTGCAGGTGAATCCCAGCATGGACATCAATATTTGATAACTCCTGCTTTGCCCCGGACAACTCAAGTGGTTTCCCGTATTTTTGTGTTGTTCAAGTCCTATCAGATCAACGGCTTCATGTGCTGCTTGTGCATGGCTTTCATCTGTGTTTGAAGGAGTGGAGACGCATGGGTTTCATTGTTTGCTGTTTTACTGGCGCTTCTATCATGTGGCACGAATTACCTGCACAGTTCTCTCTAATATTAAAGATCGGGACGCTTCATGTTGTGACTGTAGATCGAAAGTCAGTCAGAAATCTTGGAGTTCAGTCATCTTAACTCATGACATGGAAATAACATTATCTATTTAATTTTTTTTACTGTCATTATTATTAGTTTTAACACTTGAGCTGCAGTATGTCGGGCTGTTTATAGTAGGAGCCTGCTTTGAAGCTATGATCCACCCATATTAAAACTTAACACTATCAGTCAGTACATAAAACTTTAACATGCCACTAATATACTTTATTCAGATGTAAAAATTTGCACACTCTGATGAATCTATTGATATACAGTGATTGATATTTTTAACTAAACTTTCATACCAAATATATTTCTATCTTACTAACCACTTTATTGTGCATATATACTGTGGAAGGCGGTCTGTCCTTATGTATGGAGTAAGCGTATATTTTTTTACCGTGTGTTGTCGTAGACGTTCCTGTTTTGCTGCTATCTCAGCTGAAGTTTTACGTTTTTAAGGTTCAGATTTGTTTAAAAGCTCAAATAATATTGTCAGGGTATATTTGTAAGATGTTTATGGAATACATTGCTATGAATGTAAATGCTGTAAATGCTGTAATCTGTTGTTCAATCATGTGACAATGTCATTTAAAGGTCCAGTGTGTAGGAGAGTTAAGTGGCGTCTAGTGATGAGGTTGCAAAACTGAAACTTCTCCTGCGTGCCAAGCGTGTAGCTATGGTGGCCGACGCAGAAACATCTGTCTAGAGCTGGTGTTTGTTGTGTCCGTTTTGGGCTACTGTAGAAAAACATGGTGGACTCACTCTGTATGTGGATATAAACAGCTCATTCTAAGGTAACGAAAACAGCTGTTTTTTTAGATTATTCTAAACTAATGAGTTTGCATGTTTTCCCTGGGTTAGTGTGGGTTTTCTCCGGGTGCTCCAGCTTCCTCCCACAGTCCAAAGACATGCAGGTTAATTGGTGACTCTAAATTGTCCGTAGGTGTGAATGTGAGCGTGAATGATTGTCTGTCTCTATGTGTAACCCTGCGATAGTCTGGTGACCTGTCCAGGGTGTAACCCGCCTCTCACCCAGTGTCAGCTGGGATAGGCTCCAGCCCCCCATGACCCCCAACAGTAAGCAGTTACGGAACATGAATGAATGAAAACATAGTTATGAATATCATATGCTATTTCTGTCAGTAGATGCCACTAAATCCTACACACTGGACCTTTCATCATGTAACCACTGAGTCATATCAACAACAGGTGTAAAGCTCGCAGTGATGTCAGTTACAGTATTTAACAAGTTCGACATGCACACAGTGTCTTATTTTCTTAATCAAGGCAAAATTATGTCACCATACAATGTTTAGTCACTCAATTAAAAATGATCTGGGAATCTGGGATCTCTTGTTTGGGATCAGAGGTGAACAGCTAGTGAAGTATTATGGAAAGTCTCCCAAAATAATCTACATTAATGGCTCACTCATTCTTGTAATGTCTAACTTGAAAAGGAACATTTGCTCCCCCTGAAGAGCTCCTTCTCGGGGCCATACGGATTCCGGTTTTAAAAAAACAAGAAGAAAGTGTCCCTGTCTTTTTAATTGGCAACAAAGGCTTGACATGGGTTTAAACAAAAACAGTTTGGCCCATTATTTAAGTATTAAATTATTATTAAAAACAACGAAACCCAAACTGATTTGTTAAAGTCGTTATATCTTTAATTCAAATACCAAATACACAATAATCAACCAAAAGCCTGATGTAATGTACACGACAGAAATAACAGAGGAGTTTACAAACCTTCCTTGTCTCTGCCTGCACCCTAAATGTAATTACAGTAAACTAACAACATTGCAGAGTGCACCTAGATTAGGTTTCTGCAGCAAATGTGTGTGTGTGTGGGTGGTTGTTGTAGGTGACCTTCTGTTTTAATCCAAACTGTTATTTGATAGTGCACCATGGCCTACAGCTGCAGCTGCTTCTGAATGACCTCCATCCCTAGTTAACAGAAAAGACTGCAATGCCTAACTTGTTCAACATTTTCTCTCCAGGAGAAAGAACATTGTGTATTTCTCTGTGTACGAAACACAGTTGTTGACATTCAGAGTAGGCAGGGTACATTTGCTGTCACTGTTCGATACACAAGCAATACGGAGTGTGTTTTAATGTCGAGGTTTTGGAATCATGTGAATCAAACTTTTAACCATATTTTTGATATGATGTCCTCGAGCAGACTGCGGGCTGCCTCCCGTGTTTCCATCTGACTGTGTGACCACTGTTGATTTCAGTATTGTGTCATGTTTTATTAGAGTCTTTCACTGCAGATCCATTTTTGTGCCTCTGCTAAGTTTGTCTCAGGCGAGTGTGTCACCCGTGTACAGTTATCCTCTCCCATGCTGGCAGCGCCTTTCATTTTATCTTTAGTTGTGCGTGAAATTGTGGAAAAACCCTGCTCATCTAAAGATGCTAATTTTGGACTTTTATTAGGACTGAATCATCTGCTACAGACAGTTCCTGTTGTAAACTGAATCAAAGTCATTGTGGTAGCTATTTGAAGACTGTAGCTAATTTCCCTAATCCCTCATTTAAACAAACTGTTTTGAAAGTTTATTGAAAACAAGCCCCTGTGTACCCAGTTTCCATTTCTTTGAAACACTGCTGAAATAAAATTGCTTCCTTTGAAGTGTTAAATCGTTTTAAGGGAGAGGCTTGAAGTGTTATTCTTTTTTCCTGTCTGATCTTTTGTGTTTTCTGACACAGAAAAAATACATTCACTTTGTCATAACTGCACAATTCAACCGTCCTTGAGTCATTGAGTATTTTCAAAGGTAAAAAAAAAAATCAAATATACTCATGTTGTTTAAGACAAGACCAAACATGCACATTTTTTAACATCTAACAGATGTTAACATACAGTATACATGACAGAAAGTAAAACTATACAGCGCAGTCCCCTCAGTTTTTCCGCTCAAACTCAACATCTCTAGTAACCATGACAAATTCCAGATTCTGGGTTAATTAACTTAATTGTGTTGGTCACAGAATGTTTCTATTTATGCCGAGCTCAGACGAGCTCTCACAAATAAAACCTTTCATTGCTTCAGACTGCTCACGTCTCTGGTACAACTTTCCTGTCTATTCTTAGCTTTACTGGCGGCGTTGGCCAACATGCAAGTCAACAGGCGCATCCTGTCAAAACAACACTATTATGGATAAATCACATGGCTGGAAGCGCATGAGAGGCCTCTTGTTTTGAAGCCCAGCTCTTGGAATAATTTGAATACTTCTGTTAATATTTATTAAAGGAGGCATTTTGTAGCACAAAAATACCCAAAGCGTTTGGCAGAGAGCCCAGTATCAAGACACCTCACAGCAACATGTACAAACGCAGCTGAACTTTAAGACTTTAACAGATTTTTGTACTTGAAAGTACAAAATAAAACCTGAACTTGCATTAAAACGATGTATTGGTTTGCCAAATCTGTCTCATACTACCCTTAAAATAAACACAGCATTAGATTTCTTTCTTGACCACAATTACTTAAAGGTCCAGTGTGTAGGATTTTGGGGGATATATTGGCACAAATGGAATACAACATAATAAGTATATTTTCTTTAGTATAATTACCTGAAAATAATAACTAAATAGTGACTTGTCAGCCCTCCTGATTAAATGTTAAAAGGGCTTGCTGTATGTATGGTGATTAAGGAGTACCCTTTAAACTGGCTCTATATGAAATAGTGGTGAGAGTTTGAATTGTCTGGATACAGTTTTCAGAGCTAACTCCATTACTCCATAATTAGCGCTAACAACAGCAACAGTGCTGACAGAGCTAACAGGTGTTAACTAGTAGGTAACCTGCAGAGTGGCCACTATGCTTCTGTGATGCCACCATCCCGTTATAGGTGGCAACCGTATGAGGTGAATCGTTTTTGTTACCTCAGAATGAGCCATTTATATCTACATATAATGAAACTTGCCATGTTGCACCGCCATGTTTCTACAGTGGCTCAGAATGGACAAACTAAACACTGCCTCTAGATAGGGCCATTGTGTTTTCACATTGGCTTCTGTATTTGGCAGCCCCTCCATGACAACCAGTGTTGCAAAAACACTTATTTCTTAATGTGAAACTGCGTTATTCAGTGTTTTTATTGGCCTAAATCACAGGGGCCCCTGCGGATAATTTGGATCCTGGTAAAAACCTCCTGAATGTCTGGCTCTTAAGTTATCAGAGAAAAAATGTGAGTTTACAATAGCAACACAGGGGTCACGGTCCGTCTGCAATGAGCTGAAGAGCATGAGAGAAACACTCATTTATAATGTGACACTGCTTCATTCAGTGGTTTTTTTGAGCACATGGTCTGTTTGTTTTTGGGAGGATAAGACCTCTGCGAACAATTCGGCTCCTGATAAAAACCTCCTGAACAACGAACACTACAGGAATTCTAACCAGGAGAAGTTTCAGCTACTAAATCCCCCTAAATCTTACACACTGTTCCTTTATTAAATCTCCATAAAATATTCTTGTTTGTTGTGTATGTTTATTTATATCTGGGTTTCAGAAGTAAATGACACTATTAAAACAGTCATGTTTTTTTCATATTTTTTCCTGTAAACCAGTGGTTCCCAACTGGTCCAGCCACGAGGTCCAGATTTCTCCTTAGCCATCAGATTAAGGTCCACACAGTTTAATATATTCAGTGTCATACTTGTGTTTGGTCAAGCCAGTTTGCTGTCTCTGTGAAGTAGCTGTCCATTAGTCAATTACTCTACAGCAGGAAATGGCACTTCAAAATAAAAGCTACGCACCAGAAATTCACTGCAAATAAAAGCTAAGTGTGTTTTTTACATACTTGACATATTCACGAATCACTTGCGGTCCATCCAGAGTGGACCCGCGACCCACTTTAGGACTGTGACCCACCAGCTGGGAACCACTGCTGTACAGAATAACCCTCTCTTTCTGGGCATGTGAACAGTCCACATTTAAATGGTCAAATTTATAGATTACAGGCACAAAATACTGGAAATGTCAGTCAAAAAATGTACAAATATCTGTACCAGTCTATGTTAGTTTACCAAAACACACTAAATAAGTACAACTTGTGTCATTTGAAATGAATGAAGGCGTACATCTTATCAGCTCATCCTCCTCTCAGTGTTACTGTGACCAGGAATTTACTTAAAGCACATTATGGGGCTCATCTCTTACCACCTTTGTAAGAGTATCACCAGTACATTCATTTAAAAAAAAAAAAAAGCTCTTGTTACTACTACACCACTACAGTCTGACCTCAATACTAACGTTTCCAGTGCAGAGACAGGGCTGGTAAGTTTACAGAAGTGACTTTACCGCGGGCTAAGACTGTGTAAACATTCTTATGTGAACAGCTGGTACACTCCCTCTTTATCCTCACAGAAGCTGAATACAATTCAACGTGCATCCATTTCATTATTTGGCTCTCAAGGTAACCTGACTTTATCACGTGGCAGCTCGAGGTGACTGGACTCTTGAAATGTTGTACTGTGAACACCAATAGTGGTTCTTTATAAGAAGGTACAAAATGTTCTCTATCAGAGGAAAAATGCCATTTTACATGTTGGTTTATCACACTTAAAAAATAAAACAAAGTTTAAACAGTTGACCGACATCTTTTCTCTCATCAACATCCTCCCTGATTATTAAGTGCTTCCATCTTGTGGCCCATAGAGTGACTCACAGGAGCCGTTAATTCAGCAGCTCTTTGTGATGTTAACACTCTGGGTAAATTACAAAACACCTTTAATGGAGCCCTATTATATCATAAGCTGGGAATATTAATTTGTGGCGTCTCATGACCAATTTTGGAAACACAAATAGGTGTTCTGAAACCTTCAATTATAACATACAACTGTACCAGAAACCCGGACGGACTTTTAAAATGGTGCGTTTAAGAAAACAAAGGGTCCAACAGATGGACGTGTCAGGACGTTCATGAACAGCAGAAAAGGGTCTCGTCATTTTAAAGGTTGCCATAGAAATCTCATTAAATGTAAAACACACCAGTGAAAGAAGTCACTACAAGAGCTCCAAATAGAAAAAGTCCATTCCAATTACTGAAAATAAGTTAATTCAAGTTTCATAAAAGTACGTTAACAAGAAAACTGTTTGTCCAGAGTCTCAGTGGTTTCCATGGAGATGCTCATTTTAAGCTATTTGCTCTTGAGCTCCTTCTGCGGTCTCCTCTCCGCAGCGCAGGCCCCGGTGTGGAGCCGGAGCGCCCCGAGTCTGTGCAATGCACTCAGGGTCCTGAACTCCAAAGGCATGGTGTGAGGGCTGGAGCTGGATGTGTACTCGTACTTTAGAGTATCGTAGTAGTGGTATTTGACTGGTTTGCCCTGCGGGTCGAGTGGGAACGGCCAGAAGCCGTAAAGGTGGATCTCTTCACAGAAGCGGGTGGCCAGCGTGTACATGAGGAGCCCCGTGGTCGGACGCTTGATGTGGACATTGTTGGTCAGCCAGTACCTGTCGACAAAGACATGCATGTGATAAGCTGCAGCCAATGAATCGACAAGTGTCACTAATAAAATACAGCAAAAGGAAGAATGTGTTCAAGGTTTCCAGAGCTCTTTTCTGGGTAGCACACTTAAGTCAGTGTTCGCTACACTTATCTCCTTCAGTAAGACCGTCTTCCCCTCTGGGTTTTGATATTAATCCAGATATACAGTATGCCGGAGCACACGGAGTGGAGCTGAATCCTAACAAGTCACACAAGTAAAAAATTTAGAGCTTGCCGGATATGTTTCTCTGCTGCAGACCACCACGCTGCCCGTTCAAGGACTCTCTGCTCACGGATAATCAATAAGTGACCTTTTCATCTCTTCTTCTATTTGCTCAGTGGATGCACTGCAAAACATCTTCCTCTAACAAGTTATTTACTCTGGTAGTCCATATATCTCAGGATGCTCGAGCAACCGGTTGATTTTGATAGAAAATATATAGTTTAAATCATTTACCAAAGCAAAACACCAAACATTTTATAGTTCCAGCCTCTGAAATGTGAATATCTGCTGCTTTTCTGTCTCTTACAATCATCATTCAGTGTACATCTTTTGATTTTGCAGTGTTGATTGGACAAAATAAGCAATCTTTATTTGTAATTTTACGCTGTAGGAAATTGCATTTTTAAAGATTGATGATAACACAGTAAACACAGTAAAACAAGATCATTCCTCACATTTCCTGGCTCAAAAATCTTGAATCTAGCGCAGCCATCTGCACAGGAAACAAATAATTTCTATTTGTCTACTCTCCAGACAAAAACACTCCTGCAACAATGGAGGCTACACTGTGGAAAAATTGATTTTTCTCACCACACTGGCAGAGCTTTTACTCTTTTGCTCTGTTTCTTTGGAAAAATAAATCTTTTAGACTGAATGTTCAGGTTTAATTGCTTGTTCAGGTGGATATGTTTTACAGCATGTTAAACACACACCGCTGCTACTCTGCACAATCGCATTCCTCTACTTTAGATGCTCCTGTGACAGTGAGTCGCCGCATGCTGCCCTCAGGAGCAGCTTCAGGGGCAGGTGGTCGGACGATCACTCGCCTCGACTTCATTTTCCTTTCCAGTCACTCGCCTGTTTCTCCAGCCTCGAGGCTACTGCTGCCTCCTACGGCACTCTGCACTCTGTGGTTAGCGTGGAAGGTCGTGTTGAGATGCAGAGGTTGTACTATTTAAAGCAGTTCATGTGCCATGAAGGGCGAACTCCACAGGGCAGGTTTACAGTCCAACCAAACACTACAGCAGGTGATCAGCATTTTAACAAGCAGAGGAGACCGTCTAATTATCAGTGAAATTGTCTGATATGGTATTTCGTTGGAGTGAATATGAGCAGATCCTCTGTCCTCTGCTGCACGTGATGGGGATCTAAAGTTCAGTCGTACTGAGAAAGACAAGGTCGGGGGAGCATTTATCAGATGCCACTATAAAAAGGACAAAGGCATGCGTTTCAACTCCAAGGAGACTTCAGGCGAATTATTTTCCCTCATAAAACACTGATCAAACAGACTGTAAACTGCAAAAATAATGGCCCAGTTCTTCCCCTTCGCAATACCGAGTGTTAGTTGGGGCATAAAAAATGGCATAATTTGGTCACTGACCAGCAGTGGCTGTTAAGCTTTTAACAAAGCGGGAAAGATCCCGAGCAGAGTCTGCTTGTGATGAAAGAGAAGTGAGGACAGAAACGAAAATTGCACAGAGGGATTTTATAACAGCCTGAAGGCAGAGGAGGCTGTATTTGACAGATCTGCAAAAAGCATTCTTAAAAAAGCATCCCTGACCAGCTCAAAAATAAATCAACACAACTATTTAGGATTAACAAAATACTCAAGTCCTGTTAAACCACAGCTTAACAGCGTTTCTTATTATCTGTGCTATTCCTGAGGCTCTGCACTGGCATGTCAACAACAACAATATCTAAATAACACAGTCTGGAGCGACAAGTAAGCAACATTCTGCACATAATTCAAGCATATGGCATAATGATCCCTTCATAAAGGATTTTCAGAGATGGTGGCAGTAAATTGGTGTCAGAATCAAAGCACAGGAGCTGAGAATGAGCACCTGGTCACAGTGATCAGACTCTGACGAACGAACTCCAATTAAAGGAATAGCTTGACATTTTGGGAAATGAGCTAATTTGCTTTTTTGCAGGGGGTTAGATGAGAGGGCTGCACCTGGCTGTATATTAATTGAGAAATAGTCAAAGTATATTACTGCCTGTTGTTTTGAGCCATGCTGGCGTCAGACATTCATGTCCACCTCGAATACATTTAGGGATGAATTTAAAGGAGCTGTATGGGAGATTCAGAGCATTAATATAGCAGCGAAACGCTATTTGCTATGCCAAGATATTGTCGAGTAATGGCATCCTGAGCAGAGAATGACGTCATGCTACCTCTGTGTGTGTGTGTTCTTATCCAAGCTTCTCTGTTGTTGTTAATGAAGATGGTCTGGCTGTATGTGCATGTTAGTGAGCATCCCACTGGTTAGTGGATCATCACTGCTCTGCACTGCACTGGTAATGGGACACTGGGTCCCCCCAGGTTAAAGCAGGATTTAAACTTCTGCGTAAAATCGACGCTGTACCTACAGCATAGGCTCTGCGTTGACATAGAGCCTATGCCGTACCCTACGCCGTAGCCTGACATGCGCTATGTGTCAGAGCGATGCATTTTTGTCATTCGTAAGATGAAACCATTTCCCTCAGCTTTTATTTACTTTAATTTCACAGATAGAAACCATAAGTCTTGTGTGTGTGATTTATCCTGGCGTCATATGAGAAGAGGAAATCTCTGCTATTTGCTGGTCTAATTTATACAATGTAAAATGCCATAGGCTTGTGCTAATAACGTTAGCATGTTATATTTGTTTGAGAGACCCATTTAGTATAAGACAGTTGTTTTTCAATGAGAGTTGTAATGGAGCCGAAATTTTGCTACATTACCCTTGTTAAATGCTGCTGTTGTCCCTGGCTTCATATGAGTAGAGGAAAAGTCCGCTAGCTGCTAGGCTAATTTATACAATGTAAAATGCCATAGGCTTGTGCTAAAAACATTAGCATGTTGTATTTGTGGGGAAAATGTGTCCAGATAAAGACAAGGGTTTGTCTGTGAATGCTGCGAGTTATAGTGAAGCTGATTTGTGTACTTGTGTTTGAAATGGTCTCTTTTAAGTCATGTTTAAAGTGTGTTTTGAACCAACAAAACTTTACAGCACTTAACAGAAGTAGTGTTTTGGAGGTCTAACTGCAGAATGATACAGAAACACCATCGCACAAGTGTAAATGCTCAAATTAGCGTAGGCCACGTGGGAAAGGTGATGCACAAGTATAAATCCCGATTAACACGGTTAGCTCAGTCACAGTTTACAAATACTTCTCCTGCAAAATGGCCATTTGTATATAAATTTCTTGTCCGTGTCTTAAGTTGCATGCCTTCACTCTGAATGGAGAGTACCTACTCTTAAAGTCCCTCATAACTGAGTTGTAAGGACTGTATTCATGCCCAGTTCTTGCAGTGCGATCACAACAAAAAGGGTGATTCTTAGAACTATGAAAAGTTCCTCGGGTCTGAAAACGCCTCTTGATATGCTCTGAATGTCGCATACGTCTCCTTTGATTTGTCTGCTTCTTTGGTTTCTGAGCAAATACCTGCAAAACTAATGACATCCCCATCAGTCTCAGTTGTACTTTGTGTTTACTGCTAATTAGAAAATATTAGCATGTTAACACACTAAATTAAAACGGGGAATATGGTAAACATTACACCTTCTTAACATCAGGATGTGAGCAGAGTCACACAAAGACACATTTCACGCTTGATCAAGACCGATTTGGTGGAACGACTCCAGGTGCACACTGAGTGAAGAGAGACTGCGTAGCGTATTCATACCGACTGCCCCTGGAGATCAGCTTTAATGCTCTGTTTAAAAATAGCCACCTGGGCTGCAGATTAGAGTTTGCCAACCCCTTCATTATGCTGCTCACAGGTGTTCTTAAGAGACGCAGCACTCCAGGATCAGCAGCTGCCAGCCTGAGCTGCGTCTTACCCTCTGACAGCGTGGAGAAGGCGCAGCGAGGGGAAGGCAGGTGCGGACGTCCACGGTGTGCAACAGGATGAGACGAAGGGCCCACTCCACTCGCTCCTCTCCGCCCTTGGCCATGAAGGCAGGGATCCACAGCACGCTGCCGCTGAGGCTTTGAAGCCGCTGCAGGAAGCGATCCCTCCACTCTTCGCTGACCAGGTCCTGGAAGGCCCGCTGCACCACTGAAGGGTTCATTGTTACCAAGTTGGTCCGCCACCCCACGTCCCGAGAGTACTCCTCCACAGGTGCCAGGTTACACCTTAAAACAAGACATTTGATTTCAGAGTCAGGAAATGTGAAATGATTTCCTTCAATATCTGGTTCCAAAGTGTAAGACCACAATGAGCAACAGCTTCAAACCAGCTTTCTATAAGTTTTACAAATATAAGAGAGTTCTTTGGAGGCGACAGCAGGTCTATCATCTACTTAACACTGCTAATTCTCCCTCAAGTTTCCCTTTAAGCTCAGACTCAGTGATTTACATTGCATATAGAGCGAGCAATCAAATTTTCACATTTTCTTTGCATTAAGAGACACATTTGCTGAGGAAGGCAGAGCCTGAAATGTCTCTATGTCTACTGGACTGATTTAATTAAAGTGCTCAGCCTATAAGTGATTTCAACAGACTTTTGATCCTGGCTGGCAGCACCCTGAAGGACTTCAAGAAACTCAATAAAAAGACAGAGTAGAGCCTGTTCCCTCATTCGATTTGGTAATCTATGACATGAGTGACAAATGAAATGTAAAAAAAAAAACTGAATAAAAAAGTGGAGAAACATTAAAGATAAACTACTCCACACTATGCTATGCTGTATATTACTCACTGGCTTCCTGTTAAATATTGCATCGATTTCAAGATTCTGAAGTCCTTCATAGCTACACACCCTCCCGTACGCTTAGATCCTCTTCTGCACTCCAACTCACATCACCATCTGCCCACTTCACTACCATGGGTTCTAGAGCCTTAGGCCGTTATGCCCCTCCGCCTCTGGAACTCTCTCCCCCCACCACATTCGCAATATTGACTTCCTTTCCAAATTTAAATCCTGTGTGAAAACATACCTCTTCAAGCTGGCATATTCAGCCTGATTTAATGGTGACACACTTAGAGACTTGCAATGATGATGATTTTATACCTAATGTTTATAATTATGATTTTTGTCTGGTCATTTTATTAACTTTTATTGTATATTATGGAATTATTAGATTTTATGATTGCTGCTTGTTTTTATAACTGTCTGGTAAGGTGTCTTTGAGTGCTTTGAAAGGCTCCTATAAATAAACTGCATTATTATTATTAACATTATGCTGGATTTTCCTAAAAAACAATGTGCAGACTCCACAGAAGTCTCAATCATCAACTTATGACCCCATAGAAGTGTGTGGTGGTGTACCCTCTACTTGTATTTACTCCTTACTTCTCTTTGTTCGGGACATTTATGGCATCCAGGAGACACAGTGCGAAAGAAAGCAAGTATAGGGAGGCGAAGATGACAAATGAGAGTGAATCTAAGGTGGCTTTTACTTTGACTTTTGCTCCTGAGTGTCTTTACAAACAGTAACCAACAATCTTGCTTAGTATACCTTTAAAACAGATGTAATTAATGCAGAAGATGAGGGGCCAGTGACATGAGTATGATAAGAATCATATGCAGTTCATAATGCCACCAGACTCCCAGGAGAGCTTAAATGAAAGCCTAAAATCTACACTTTAATCATACCTGTCCTTAAGGTGAGCCTGAATGATGATATGCACCAGTGTTACTATGATAGGTCTTTAATTTCATGAGCTGATAACAATGACTAAAGCTGCCACTCTCCAATGGTTAATTAACTTCAGATATACACCTTTTCAAAACTCTTAATCTTCCAGCAGCTCACACCTCACCAAGACACTTTTATCTTGTTTTTCCCCTTCAGTTTACCATCCATCTGTTTATGTCCTTAAGCCAGTCAAACCATTTGCCCTGCAGAAATTTCCACCCGGAGTGAAACAGAGCAGAAATGCAAGTGAAATTCAGCAGAAAAGCAGGGTGGCATTTTGTTTATTGATGTTAACCTCGGCCTCCAAGTAAACAACAGAAAACACAAAGCCGGTAATTATCTTCATGGTGAAGCATCTCTATTCTCTGCAGTGTGGCAGGAAAACAAACCAGGAGTACTTGTTTCTAACAGCTTAACATTTTTTAATTTACACATACACGCAAGGGCAAAGCTTTCAGGATTCTGAGGGACACATGAAACGGGGAGTTCAGGGGTCCTCTGCCAGAAAATTTTGAGCATTAAACACTTAATTTTTCTGCTTTATGGTGAATTTTTATGCAACAATTTGAGCTTTTTCTGCATACATTTTTCGGGGTAAATGTATAATTTACGCAAGGGCAAAGGTTTCAGGATTGGGAAGGACACATGAAACGGGAAGTTCGGGGGTCCTCTGTCAGAAAATTTTGAGCAGTAAACACTTAATTTTTCTGCTTTATGGTGATTTTTTATACAACAATTTGAGCTTTTTCTGCATATATTTTTTGGGGTAAATGTGTAATTTACGTAAGGGCATAGGTTTCAGGATTGGGAAGGACACATGAAACGGGGAGTTGAACGGTCCTCTGTCAGAAAATTTTGAGCAGTAAACACTTAATTTTTCTGCTTTATGGTGATTTTTTATACAACAATCTGAGCTTTTTCTGCATATATTTTTTGGGGTAAATGTGTAATTTACGTAAGGGCATAGGTTTCAGGATTGGGAAGGACACAAGAAACGGGAAGTTACGGGGTCTTCTGGCAGAAAGTTTTGAGCATTAAACACTTAATTTTTCTGCATTATGGTAAATTCTTATGCAACAATTTGTGCTTTTTCTGCGTCAATTTTTGGGGGTAAATGTGTAATTTACACAAGGGCGAAGGTTTCAGGATTGGGAAGGACACATGAAACGGGAAGTTCGGGGGTCCTCTGTCAGAAAATTTTGAGCATTAAACACTTAATTTTTCTGCATTATGGTAAATTCTTATGCAACAATTTGAGCTTTTTCTGCATCAATTTTTGGGGGTAAATGTGTTTAATTTTGTCAAAATAAAAGTCCTCTGCTGCGGTGGCGGGCTCATACACATGTTCTAAATACTGAGTGGGACGTATCCCTTGCACCCCTGTCTGAACTCTACACCTATGCATACATTTGTGGCCAGTGACAACCCTATATTTCCAGAACATCAACATTTCAGCATTGACACATTTAATCCAGTGCATTTTGGTGTTTAGTGTAGAATAAGTAAAAGAAGACTTAATTCTTGAGTTATCTGAAAATGACTGGTTCTCACAGGCTGGGGCTTTGTGTTATTTTACAGCTTAATGGTTGCCATACACTATGACAGCTGATGTACCTGCTTTTAAAAACAGCTGGTTCAAAGAGCATACGCAAACAGAAAGCGTGACAAATGCGCACCACCGGCTGACTCTAATTTATTTCTGAAAGATCCAATAAATTGCTCAACTACACCGAACGATTCCATTACATTATCACAGTGCTGAGCCAAAATAATCTATAACCCAAAACACTGTCAACCTACTTTGTGGAAACCCCAACATAGAGCAGAGAACTATATTTAGCCGAGGCGTTATCTCCCTATCTGATACGTGAATGCCAGAGCAAATTCCTCAGCTTCTCAAAATGCCACGTTCGCTGTTGTCTGCCTTCAGCCAACCATTACCGCCGTGCCCCGGCGTGATTATCATGCTGCTGTGGTCCAGAAATCATGACCTCTCCTCATCAGCATAACGTCGCAGCACTTAGAAAAGACAAGATGCTCCGACAACAGAATCAATTTCAGAATAAAAAGGGACACACAAGGATTTTGAGGCCTTTTCAGCTATCGATCAATCAACTCAATGAGGTGCTACCACGGACAGCTACTTCCTGCTCTATTTATACAACAACATTAAGGTCATTGATTTATTAGAGGATGTTTCTCACAGTAGGTACCTCCACAGATAGTGCATGTTTTCTTAGATTGTCCCTAGCTCTGCACAGAATCCCAACCAGAGATTTTTGTTTTTAGCATCCTCCATTATAATAAACCCTAGACAGATTTATTTTCCTCCAATGACAAGTATGAATAGTGATAAATAACCCACTCAGCGACTCCTTAAACATAAAACAGAGTCGGCTGATGGCTTCACAAACACGACTCCCTGGTAAATGAGAGCAGGACCCCTGAGAGTGCCGGTGTTTCTCTGAAAAGCACAATGTATTTCTGCTGGATGCAAAGGCTTTTCAAAATGTCAGTTTAATATATAATCATGCATTTAATTGCTCTCAGTCCGGCAGCTCGTTTTCCAACTTCAAATCATTAAAAAGCTTTGACAGCTTTTTTCACAAGTGCAATTAATATATTTCCAGCTGTGTGAGCACCAACCCTAAACCTGAATTAAACCGAGAACTCGGGAAAGCGATTATCATTCCAATGTGAATTATACTCTCAGTAAAGTGAGATAAACCTAAAACTGAAACTAATGTGCTAATCCATTTCAATTACAGCCCACTTTGACTCGCATGTTTTATGATTTATTTCAAGTGGAAGACTTCCAACCCTGAAATCACTTACGCTGTTTCTGTGAGGGGGGAAAAAATATACCTGATAACAAAGTCGTGAGAGTCGATGTCAGGTCCACAGCTGCTGTTCAGCAGGATCCCAGAGTTTCCCACAATGGCGCAGCGCCTGTGATGTTGGTTTTTCATGGGGGAAACAGTTGGCAAAAGACGGTAGAGATTCTCTGAGATGTTTGTGGTGCTGTGGCGATCAAACACATAGTGGATGATGTCTCCTGGTTTCAGCGTGCCCTTCAGAATCGAGATGTCTCTCTCCGGATCGAGAAATCTCAGAATATTCTTTCTGTGAAATAGAAGAAAAAACACACTAGTTATGAAACGCTCTGCTTAGTCAAGTGTGAAAATATGTTGAGGCGATAATGGAGAGTGATGAGTCTGCCTGATGAGGTTGGAGAGGGTCTTGTTGAAGGTCCAGTCGCTTGACGAGAGCCTTGTGGTGTTATTGTAGCTCGGACTGAGGTGATTTACGTCTTTCAATCTTGACAGAGCTGTCGGATCCACGTGTGCTGCAGCCTTTCTATAAGAGAATGGAGAGTCATGTTATTGACAGACAACTGTGGATCAACAACAAACACAAATCTTGTTATTTGGTCCATGTGTTGTGTGGATTTCGCCTTCTTTTTCCTCTTAAGTAAAGGGTTATTTTTATTTTTCCTATGTGAATGGAGGGTCTAAGAATAGAGGGTGTCATATGTACAGATTGTAAATCCCTCTGAGACAAATTTAGGAGTGTGGGTTATATTAGTAGTGGTGGAATCTCACTGAGTACATTTACTAAAGTACAAATGTTGGGTACCTGTTCTTAAGTAACTAAAGCTTTGTTCTTTAATCCAACCTGATACTGCTACTCCAATACATGTATTGTATTTTTCACTGCACCACACTCAAGGAGATGCAAAGGAACTACGAAGAGACACAAAACGACCTCAAAGAGACACAAAACAACTTCAAAGAGACACAACATGATTTCAAAGAGACATGAAACCCCTATTCAATCTCGCATACCAATGACAAAGAGACTCAAAACAAACGATTTAAGAAGCAAAACCACCACAAAGTCCATGTGTCTCGCTTCTAAGTAGAAAAGGCAGTTGGGTCTTTTACATATCTGTACCGAAGGGCCCGCTGTCTTAAAATCCACCCATGACTACACTCATTTTACAGCTTTAGCTACTAACTATATTGTGCGGTGAGATTTTATGCAAAAGATCGTTATATAACGATAAAACACTGATGGATGCCATTTACTCCATACTGGTTCTTTTCAATTACTTTAAATACATTTTAGCGACAATTAGTTATGGAACGATGTAAAAAATGTTACGATAATTCTGGCCAAAATAATTGTGATTCATGATATTATCCCGATTACAATCAAAATATGCTTAAAACTCTTAATGTAAGGTAAGGTAAGGTCAAACTTTAATGTCTCCGAGGGGCAATTTGAGATACAGACAGTAGTCATGAGTACAGCAAAACAACAGTACAATACATAACACACAGAATCAAGTATCACACACTGTCAGGGGTAAAACACTGACATTAATGGTCACTGTTGGTTAAGATAAGTGATAGCAGACAGGACAAAGGACGATCTGTAATGCTTAGCGCTACATTTAGGGAGGCAAAACCTCCGCCCTGATGGAAGCATCTGAAACTCAGCATGGAGTGGATGTTGAGAGTCTGAGACAACAGAGCTTTAGAGGTGACCCTGTCTCTTCATACAGATGCTGTAGGTTATTCAAAGTAACACTTTTTCCTACTTGTTCTTGTTTTTAAGGCTCAGATTACCAAACCAGCGGACAACGTTAACAAAAGAACGGACGAATAGAACAATTTCATGGCTGTCCTATATACATCAAAACTCCTCCGCTTTCTTAAAAAGAATAGGCGTTGGTATGCTTTCTTACAGATGCTGTCAGTGTTCACATCATTAAAATGGCACTCGAACATACCTTACATTTATTATTGCATCACAGATAAGACAAACCTTTTTTTTACTAAACATCCTTTTTAGTGAAAAACAAACACTGTAAAAAGTCAGTCTTTTTAACCATTTGAAATGGCGTCATGCTGTATCTTTCCATATGAAAACACTTGATCAAGATCTTGGCACCACTGCAGCCTGTTTTTGTCTCTTTTATTGTTGGTTACCCAGCGGCCTTTTTGGGTGCTTCTGGACACAATATTCACAATTAGCCTGATAATGGAAATTTACTATGATCAACATGATCACAACCACGATAAAATCATGTATCATCCATCCCTGGCGACAATGCTTATGTACCTTATTATGCAGGACTTTTACCTGTGATGGACTATTTTTACAAAGAGGTATTCCTGCTTTTATTTCGTCAAAGGATCTGAATAATTCCGCCACCACTGTATATAAAGAAAATTGACCTTCCTTGACTTTGCTTCAGCGAGGCTTACAATAATTCAGATTCACCGTTGCTGATGTTATTTGAATCACGGCATTTTTAATTCAGCATTATTGTCATGGCAGATGTTTTTGTTATCACATAGACACCACCACATTGATGGATATTTATAGCAGCTGCCTTCTCGCTGTAAAAAGTAATGAGACGCTCACTGTGAATGACTCACTGTCAAGGCTGCACAGGAATCAAATGACCAGTGTAGACTGTAAAAATTAAAAAGGAAGACCAGTGAGCTCCCCACTGGTGTTTTGCAGCTATATGCATATGTATGCGCACATATGTGTGTGTGTGCATGGAGATAATTTGATGTCAGACCTGTGCGGTTTAGGGATGAGCTGGTGCAAGTTCATCTTCTTTGAATGTCCAGCATTTCTAGAAGACAAAGAGAGTGATTTAGACTGGATTATAAATCACATTGTGCAGGTTGAAGCCTCGGTTGATAATGGACTGATGCTCCAAATCTTTCCTGTAATCATATCCTGTAACAGTAATGCACCCACTGTATTCAACACCAGGCGTATTGAATTTCCGTCTTTTAAGACAGAATGAAGGTGGAAAGCATGCATCAAGGTATTTTTAAAACAATCCACTGTGGACCCATTTGCTGATGTAATGAGGAGAAATGTGGCCTTAATGGAGCCCCATTATACTGAAAGGAGGTTTTCTTTTCACGGGGAAGTGAGCTATGTCTTTACAGGGGCGTTGAACACGCCAGCCAATATGCATTTACAGTAAACACGCTGTACATGCATCCAGATGAGTCTGTTTTGCAATCATGACCTTGGTCACATGTGATAAAATCGTGACAGGCTGTCTTGAAGGAGCGAGAAACTGAGACAGAAGAGTGCCGCTGTGACAGACAGGTGGGCTGTTCTCGATCCCTTTCTTTTTTTTTTCACACTATCCTGGTGGCTTTAAATATTTTGTTATAATTGTGTTAAGCTTCATTTATGCAGAAGTGGAATTGGTTCTGGTTCTTCTCCCACGGCGAATCACAAACCAATATGACCTCATTACAACGTGAGCCACAGCCGGGTAATTGCATTCAAAACAAAATGTTCTTGCTGAAAGGGAAATGTGAGAATCCAAAAGCTTCACAGAGACATTTTTATATGAAAAAAAGTAATTTTTGCTGTTCAGGTTGCACAGCAGCTTTATGATGATGATGATGATGATGATGATGATGAGAGGGAGATGAGGATGTTGCACTGCTTGGTTTTTACATGTGACAGAAGTATTTTGGTGCTAAATTAAGAATGTATTTTCTTGCGGGTCAAATGCAAGTGGGGCATGTGCGTGACTTGAAAGATTTCTGCTGCACTGCTCAACATTTCAAAGTCTGGAAAATGAAAAAGAGAAAAAAAAAAAGAGGAGGAAAGAGGGAAGCCTCTTTTGTTTCCAATCTTTTGCCCCCCTCCTCTCTCTCTCTCCTGTCTTTCTCTCTCTCTCTCTCTCTCCCACACACACATGCACACACACGCACACGCACACGCATGCACGCACACACACTCAATACTCTATAGTGTAAATGTATCCTATCCCGCATGCAGGCTGCTGCAAGACAAATAGCCTAATCCTTGGAGACCCAGGCAGGCTGCTGTCGGAACAGCTGCTACTGCTGCACCCAAGTGTTACAAATGTAGAAACAAACCACACACACTCTGCATTCAACTCCAAACTTCAATTCAATTCACATAAACTCATTTATTTCACTCATTTAATTTTTTTCCCTCCCCACGCACCACTTCACTGATTCAATCCTGTGCGGGAATAACCTGCTGGACATGAAAACAATAGACACACACACACACATACACACACAATGCATGGGTAAATTACGGTGGGCTACTTACGCAGTTTCTTCCTCCACTTCTGCAATATCATCAATTATCAAAACCACAACCAGCAGCGTTACAAAGCCGAACAACAGCGTGCGGAATACGAGCGGCATGGCTGAGGGGGGCAGGCTGCAGCCGGGAGTCCCTCCTTCCAGCAAACACTGTGTTACATTAACCTTCTTGTGTTTCCCATTTAGAAATCGAAAATCCGCTCAGCCATCTCTCCCATTGTTCTTATCGCCGGAGTCGGACACTCCCAGGCGAGCTGCGGTCCTTTTTCCAAACCCCTCTCTCCTCAGATGATGATTTCCTGGTGTCTGTTTCCCGGCGGGGCGATGCTGCTGCCGTCTCCACTGTTACCCCCCCTATTCCCCAGTCAAACTTTGAAAGCGTGCACCTACAGAGCCTGCCATGGGAGCAGCGAGATGTAGACCACATGCAGTCTTAAAGGCGCCGCGGCCAACAACTCCATCTTTAACACCAGCCGGCTTGATTTCACTCTCCAGGTGTTTGCTGGCTCAGTAAAGAGGAAGGTGTAAGACCGCAGTGTGGAGTCAGGCAGCCAGGTGCAGGAGGCAGGTTTGCACCAAGTACACTCATATCCCAACACACAGTGCAGTTTTATCACATGTGGGATGTGTGGCACTTAAATAGAGGTCAAAGCCTCAGTGAAGCCCATGTGGCCACCAAACGCAGTGAGTGAGCCCCAGTAGATCAGACACATCATGAATTTAATGGGGACATCTTTTTATAGCGCTCTGTGGTAGAGGGTAACTTAAGTACTGTGCTTTAGTACAGTTTTAATGTAGGTCTACTTGTCCTTTGCTTTTTTTTAACCTCCTGAGTACACAGCTTGTCTTTGATATCCATCTATTCATTTTCATCCGCTTATCCGAGGCTGATAACTCCCCAGGTGTCCCTCTACGCAGCAACGCTTTCCAGCTCCTCCTGGGGGACCCCAAGGTGTTCCTAGGCCAGATGAGATATGTAATCCGTCCAGCATGTTCTGGGTCTGCCCTTGGACCCTCCTGGGTCCTCCCTCCAGTGGGAGGCACCCAGGAGGCATCCTGGTCAGATGCCCGAACCACCTCAACTGACCCCTTTCGACATGAAGGAGCAGCGGCTCTACTCCGAGCTCCCTCTCGATGTCCAAGCTCTTTACCCTATCTCTAAGGCTGAGCCCAGCCACCCCACGGAGGAAACTCATTTCGGCCGCTTGTATCTGCGACCTCATTCTTACGGTCACTACCCAGAGCTCATGACCATAGGTGAGGGCTGGGACGTAGATGGACCAGTATTTTTGTTTAATATTCATTTCTAATTTCTCCTAGCTATTTTGGTTAGTAGGACCTGATACGTATAAAAAACTAAGCATTGTCTTTAAACAGTAAATAATTTTGGGGACAAAAAAGATATCCTCACATGAGGAAGATGGGTTTATTTTTAATAGTCACAGGTGTGTAATAAAGTATAAAACAGTTTATTTCAATGCCTAAACACAATTTTGCAAAAACTAAATTACAAACAATGCAACACTTGTTCACTGTTCAAGGTAACTCTGTGTTAGGGGTCACTGCTCAACACTAAAACTCGCCATAGCCTTATTCAGTTAAAGCTTATTCACAGAGTGTACAGGACTAAGACGAGGCTTGCGAAAATAAAACCTGACATAAGCCCTCTCTGTGACAGATGTCATCAAGCTAACGCCACTCTTATTCATATGTTCTGGTCCTGTCCCTCTCTAACAGTTCTGGCAGCCTTTCTTCCAAACCTTTTCCTCTGTCGCAAATGAAAACATTGACCCTTGCCCTGTTGTTGCACTTTTTGGTATATAAATTCTGTTTGTTGTTCAGCACTTTTATTGTATTTTTTCTCTTGTAATGGAAAATTCAATGAAGAGATCTGTCAAAAAAGGAAAACAGTTAAAAGCTGAACTGAACTGTTGTGCAAAAACAAAATTGCAAATAATGCAACATATCAAAAAGCCTTGCGATTTGTTTGTTTTGTAATGGTGGATGAATTTTTCAAGCTAGGAATGTCATTTTTATCTGTAGGAACAGTCTGTCACTCATAACTGGCCTGTGAGAAATGCTGCAGTAATACAATAAAAACTCGCAGTGTCCTCAGATGAGTACTTCCTAAATAAGTTTTTCAAATTTGTATGCAATATCAAACCACAAACATTGTTATTAAGCATAAATAAACAGGTATCAACTATAATAGTTTTGTACCTTGTCCACTTTTGTTTCAGGATCGACTGCAGGCTGACTTGGCAGAGATGGCCACCATCTTGATTTTATATAGATTTGTGTATTGCAGTCTCACTACCACTAGATGGGGCATAAATGTGTCCACACACAAGGACAACAGGTCTAAAATAAGCAAAATGAAGAGTAAGGTGCAGCAAATTCAAAATGTAATGTTCTCATGCTAGGACGCAGGGTGGCAGCAGGTTAAACATTTCAAACTTAAGGTCTTCACTACATTTAAACTACTATGTTGTTATTAGTTCATAATCACTTGAAAATAAGAATTGTTGTGCTTTTGTTACCTTAGAATGAGTCATTTTTATCTACATACAGAGCAAGTCCTCTCTATGGATGTATTAAGAAAGTTGTTAATTCTGCTGTTAGGCTCCTATGAAAGTTGCTCAGTGGCACATGAAGCCAGTTTATGCAATATGAAATTATCTGGATCTTTCACTTTGTGGGGCCCATAGAAAGCAAGCTAGAGACTTACGGCAAGCAAGCTCGACCGACCTAACTTTAATGGGGATAAAAATGATTTAATCATGTGGCTCTTCTAGATTTCAAAGTATTATCAGATGGAATGGATCAAATCACAATGCTGAAAATGAATCATGTCATGGGGGTTGTGATGCTCAAAAACATGTATCCACTGATTTACAGAATTCTCTTTCACAGTGTAAGTCTGTGAGAAAAAGTTTTTTTGGGCCTTATGGCATCAAGTGACGGACAGGAAGTTGTAATTCTATGTTTAACCACGATGAAAGTTTGCTGCAAAGTCCGGCACTGTTTCTGGGGGCTTGTTGTTCTATAGTAGCCCAGAATGGACAAACCAAACTCTGGCTCTGGATAGAGCCATTTTCACATTAGCCATCACAGTTTTCCTAAATGCTTGGCAGACGGGAGAAGTTTCAGTTCTGCAACCTCACCAATAGATGCCACTAATTCCTACACACTGGACCTTTAAGAGAAAAACATTGTAAGCTACTTTTCCAACTCGGTCTCTCTCCAAGTCATTGAAATCCAGCACTTGGGCAGTGACTTGCAGTGTCAGACACTGATGAAAAAAGCCATCCTTTCATATCGACATGATACGTGGCCAGTCGGCATTGTAGTTTAATGGTGCTCAGCAGCATCAGGGGAGATGCAGCGGGACAAAAACGAAAGTTAAGGTGGTGAAAGTCCAAGTAGGGTGGGCAGATGGGTCCACTGAACATCGGCTTTCACCCAGGAGAGCAGTGTTCGCTTCCCGTGAAATTATAAAGCCAAACCCTGTTCTTTTTAGCTAAACCCAACCGCGTGTTTTTGTTCCCCTAAACCCAACCACACGCGTTAGTTGTTGAAGAAGAGTGAGAATGTGTTTTCACTCTACATTTATCTGACAACTTTTCACATTAAGAGTATACATAAAAATATATGATCATCTTGTGTTTTGTTAAGATTAAACAAGTCAGTCCCAGTCTTTCTTTGTCTTGTAAGCTTTTACAGAGAGCAGTTGACACCTCCTCTTGTCTCCGGTCGAGCAGCTCCACCAAACTCTGACGGTTTCACTAGAAGAACCACACAACAAAGTAAAATTATCCAATATTTCACTACAGAGCAACAACTAGAGGAAAGTCAATAGAAATCTGTGTTGCAGAACTTTTGTTTTTTTCTTCTCTCCACCCTCATTAATCATCTCACGTCCCCTCTGATTTATCTTGTGACCCTTCAGAGGGGGGCTGACCCCTAGATTGGGAACCACTGGACCAGATATAAAGTAGTTAAAACTAGCTCCACTCTGAGCAGCTGCAGCAATACGTACATTTTTGCTGCTGCTTGGATGCAGGACTTTTACTTGTAACAGACTACTCTACATTGCTGTTGTAAGTATTTATACTTAAATTAAGGATCTGAATTCTTGCACTGCTGATGCAGGTTTTTGGAGCAGTTAACTTCAGTAGTTTGGAGGAAGGCTGAGATGAAAGTAATATGACTTTCTTTCTTTCCACTCCGGGCTGAGATATTCCCTGCGAGTAATAAATGTTGGACACTGCTATCATTTCAAAAAATGTTTTTGAAGCTCACATTTCTCAGTTCCTCTGCACTGCTCAGGGAATTTCTGTTTTTTTCTTCCTCTCGTACAAAATGGCAGGACTGCTGATCTCGGAAAAAGAAATGCATCAGACCATATATCTTTGTATAACTCACCAGGCTCTGCTGTGTCTACAGTTCTCTTTGATTTTCCAAAGCTTATGTTGTTTATCCTGAAAAATAGCTAGCTGGGCGTGTTTGCTCTTTCTTGTAGTTTCCTGCTAAAATGTTTGCTACACCTCTGGCAAATAAATGTTAATGTTGGAGTTGCAGCAAAGACTCATTCCACTTAGAGGAACGGCTTACATTAGAGTTCACTAATTGCTGCTCAATTTACTAGTGATTAAGCATTGAGTAAACACATGTTAACATTTTAATTATCTATAAGTTACAAACAGTTGGCATAACAGCCATGTTAATTATAACAGCTACATTAAATACTCTGGAAACTATCGGTTCAGAAGGATGTGGCCACATTTTGGCTGTAATTATTACTTCATAAAGAACTGAAAGTACAAAATTAATGCAGTTTTTATAGTACGTCATGATCAAAGCGACTACAGATTACATTTGTGCATCATCATCATCCTTCACAGAAAGATTTTAGTCCAGTCAGTCCAACTCAAAAATGGGCCCAACCTAAGAGAAACTGCAATAGTAATGTTTCATAGATTGTATTGGTTCTAATGCCGTCCTGCATTGTATATTAAAAGTATACCTTCATGGATTTAATGGAACAACATTTTACAGTTACATGGTCAGGGTGAAATGATGTTAATATTGGAGGGTCTGTGTACACCTATCCAACATATTCAGTGGTAAATCTTTTCAATAAAGCACATTTTATGAGGATATTCTGATATATTGTACCTGTATTTGGGGTACTGCTACCCAACAACCTATTCTTTTGCCAGATTTTTTAACTTACAGTTTGTGCCAAGTTGCTCAGCATCTATGCTGGATATACATCCCGTATATATTTTGTATTTTTAATGTCATCATTCGTTATAAGTTTGAGAGTTTATAGTGGATTGTAATGCAGGGAGGTGAGGGATTGGATTGACGTGGAAATACAGAGTGTGTGAGCGGACTGGGTCTATTAGCAACCTTTTTACTCTAGTATATTCAACTATTCTATTAGCATCTTAACACTTATTATCATTGTCTTATTTTTTTATTCACTTAAAACAATGTATTTAAATTAAAATAAATTGCAAAAGCAATATAAAATGCTGTGCCTCATGATGATGCACCAGAAAAGGAATACCAGAAACACAGGCGGTGCAATAGTGGAAAGTCAAAAACATTATGGGAAATCAGTGGTGATCATGTTTTATCAACACATTCTCGCTCATCACATATTGACGTTTGGTCATATACTTTCCATGTCCACATACAACGTGCAAGCTACCTGGATGTGCTGGTGGTTGACGTTCTGGGACATTGTGTCAAGTTCTGACACTTCTGTTTTCACAGGAAATTTAACATTTAGATTCAGTCTCTTTCAAATTAAAGGCACTACGTCGGTACAACACTGCAAATTGATGTTTTTATCCCTCAACAATTAACACACATGGTTAGGTTTAGGAAAAACAAACAGGGTTTGGCTTTAGAATCTTACAGGTTGCAAACACCGCTCTCGGGTGAAAGTTGGTGTTCGTTAGACCCGTCCATCACCAGTCAGACTTTCGAAGCCTTAACTTTTGTCCTTGTCCTGCCATGTTTCCCCCTGACGCCAACATTAAATGATGCCTTTTTTTGTTGGTTTCTGACGCTGCAAGTCACTGCCCAAGCGCCAAATTTCGACGACTTTGGAGTGAGACTGGGCTGGTTTTATGGCTCCAGCTCATGGGCCCAGGTTGAAATATTCACTGACTGGTACCACCCAAGGTGGCAAATTCTAAAATTCTTTATCTCTAGACATTTGAACATAATAGCCAGTGGCAGATATCAACCTTCAATGGCACCAACAGTTAAACCAAAGAATGAAAAAACAAAGACATGTTTCCAGTTTGGTGTCATTCAAGGTCATGTGCTGATTTGTATCATGGTTTTTTATGGACAAACAAATTAACATGCAGAAAATTGAGAGAAAATATGCTTTGTAACCTAATTTTACTGACTTTGTTTGGATTCAAAAAACAGTAACTTTCGGGTAATCGCACATATACATTCAGAACAGGTCGTATCTGATGGTTATATGTGAAAGAACATCCTAAATTACTAATGTTTAGACATAAATTATATGAAAATATCATGTTCAGAAGCAGAGATATGCACTTCCTTGTATGGCTCCAAAGTTCAAGCCCTGAATTTACCTTGATCCACTGAGTATATGATGGTATACTTTTAATATGTTATTTGGTTGTCCCAAGAAATCACACAAAAAAACTAGAGTGCTAACCATTACAATTTTTCCCTGGGTTAAACCACAGACTGACTGGACAATTTCCAGTCTTACTTGTCAGACTTAAAACAAACTCACATCTTCCCCTCTAATGTGTCATAGTTTATTATTATCTGTTTGCTGTCAACAACTAAGTCAGACATGATCACTGACCGCATGGTTTGCCTGGGTTTAATTGCAAATTAAGCATTAATTAGTCTAAGCAAATGTAAAGTGTTAGCTCTGGCTGTTTTCAAATTTCATGCATACATTATCTACACAATTGCATTTCACAGACATGGATAAAGAGCTAATTTACATAAAGTGAAAAGTGCAGCTGGAGCCTTGAGAGTGCGCATAATGACAAGCTCATAATCACGTTCGCCCTGTAATAATATCTGATATCTAATGCTGATTCGTATATTCTGCATTTAAGTGATGTGACACTTAAGTGTACAGGCTGTCATGCGTCAGATTCGTCTCCAGCTTGTGATCTTGTTGTTGAAAAATCTGCATCCAAGCATGAAAATCTAAATGTCAGCAGGCTGAGCTCACTCACTCACACCACTGTGATTAATATTCAGTGATACATATACAGTATATCCCTCAGCAGAATGAGAAAGACATAAGTCAAAGCTCTCCACGGAGGATTTACTGCTGTATTTCCTGCTGCTGGAGTTGTCGTGCAACAGTTCGTCTTACTAAAGCAGCCATTAGGCTAATTGATGCCTCTTGATTAAAAGAGAAAACTCTCGCCTGCAGCAGCTTCTATTTAGAGCCTGGTTGCTTCTTTTGGTGAGTGTGTTTTGACTTTCAACAAGGACACTGTTCCCGGAGTCTCGTAGTTGCATTCTGTGTGTCTTTGATGTGACGAGCATAAGGAGCGAGGCGTGTATCAGAGACTGTTGTTAACTGAGGCAGATGCTGCTGATACTGTAGCTGTTGTCATACATCAGCTTTTTGTCTTGTTGAAGAGTGTCATTGTGCTATTATTAGACTTTACAACCACCTGACAGCCGCACACAGAAAACACACTCTTATTTTTTAAAGCATGTCGTATTTGCATTCACGAGAGCTCAGAAATGTTGTTTTCATAAGAGGCTGTTTCTGTGGCAGCTTCAGTACACGAGCCAAACATTAACATTTTGAATAAAGTTGTGATTTATTATTTATTGTTTACACTCTATCCATTATTTATTTCATCCCAGTGAGATCTTTGATTTAATGAAACTTTATACTTCATTTCCAGTCCGGCTGACTGTGTTTTGTTGTATTTAATAATGTCTGAGGACGACAAAGAAAAGGTGCCTTGATGAATGTTTGGCACTGAAATAAAAGCTTTTGGCTCAGAGCTGCAGATGGGCTCCAGCTTTGGTACCGAGTCATTATTTTTGATCCATTTAAATGTTTCAAGAGCAAGCTTCTCTGATCAGTCCTTAAATTCACAGCACATAAAATGTGCACTGTGTAAAAGCAACAAAACTACACGCACTCAACCACAACCCCCACCGACCCTCTGCGGCTCTGACAGTCTCAGGTCAGCCTCTAATTGGCTGTGTGCAGGTGTGACAGGTTCTTTGTTGAGACATGGAGCGTGACCTTTTGAAATGTTTTGGGAATGTGGTCGTTGGCCACAAAGAAATGTCATCTCGTATTTCATGCTCTTCACTCACATGGCCGAAATGTTACAGTCATTCAGTACACTGAATGGATGCTCGCAAAATGATGATTTATTAAGTACAATCACGGCGTTTTCATCGGGTAATGCAGCGGCTGAAAATGAAAACAGGATTTTTTTTTTCAATCTGCTGTTTATGGCTTTTATTTTTGCCTAGAAACTGTCATCAGTCTTCAAAATGAGACAACATTTGGTTGCATCTTGGTTGCTTTGTATATTTTCACTGTATATTTATAGGGTGAAAATGTACCCATGTCATTATGCAGAGATTGCCTCACAGTTGGTGGAATATAAAAGATCCAAAACACTTTGGTGACACAGAGTTAAGTGAGAATAAATTCCACATATGGACTATTGCAAAAACAGCCTTCTGTTCCCTTAAAGGAACAGTTCACCTCGAAATCGAAAATACATATTTTTCCTCTTACCTGTAGCTGCTATTTATCAGTCGAGGTTGTTTTGGTGCAAGTTGTAGTTGTCTGCCTTCTCTCTAATACAATGGACTGGATGGCACTTTGCTTGTGGTGCTGAAAGCTCCCTCAAAAATACATTTCAATAAATTACCAGCAATGTCTCTTACCAGAAATCACGACCCTGTTAATCAAGATGATCCACAGACCTTGTTGTGAGCAGGCTTATCACTGCGAAGAAAGAAGCCTGCATCATGCTAACTCACCGACAGTGTTTCGCTTGTTACTCTCACAAAAGTAATAACATTACTTATTACCACTTATAACTGCGTATCTCCCCAAAATTAAGACATGTGCCTCTGTGTGAATGTCAGGGTAATTGCTGTCAAGTGTAGCTAAGGCTAGATAGCTTCTATTTACCTGGGAGTCTTTGGTTGCCTGTGACTGGTATTTTCCCAAGGCCCAAAAGACGAGAGAACACTCATGAAGCAACATTTCATCCAACACATATCCAGCCACAAGCTTCATTACGTCTTTGTAACCTGCAGCTGTCCATGATTAAAATACAGTTTTGGTTGTTCACTTTTGGTGCGGTGTATTTCCTGGAGTTTCATTGTGTTGTGCTGTTAGTCGTAGTAGCCGAGGTTTTTCAGACTGGAGGTTCGAGGATGCTTTTTTCACAGTGGAAAGAGTTTTAGTCTGACTACCTGCAGCAACAGTATCTTGTCATCTTTCCACCTGACAAAATCTAAGTAAAGGGAATATTTTCAGCCGCTCAGGAAAACATTTCCAACTAGATTGCTGCTTCATAACGTGTGTGTGCAGCACAAAGATCACTAAAATGAGTCAGCTGATGTGACTGTTGTATTTCAAGTCAGTTGTGATGTGACACAAGTAACGTTGTAATGAGTTGTTTGGTTTTGGAGAAATTGCAATATTAATTTCATTAGTGATTAGTTACACTACTTGTTACTGGAAAAAGTGATATTACTACTGTAACGCGTTACTAGTAACTAGTAATGTTATTAGTAATTAGTACTAGTTACATTACTAGTGACGCGTTGCTAGTGAGTGTTCCTAGTGAGCAGTGAGCCCAACACTGCTCACTGAGCACCGCTAAGCTAATTAACAATGCATCAAGCTTTGTTGACATCTTGTGCCGTCACAAGCATGAGAATCTCATCCACGAGTGTATGCATGCTTCTCTCTGTGCCATGATACAGTCGGCGGGTTTACTGGGTAGAAAGAAAATAGTTCCTTCATCAAACTGCTCACAACAAGGTCCGCGAATTATCTTGAGTAACCCGGTCATAATTTCTGGAACGAGACATTGCTGTTAATTTATTTAACTACACTCGCCAACTGTATCACCACACTGATGGAAGCGTGCATCTACTCATGGACGAGAAGCTTGTACTTGTGACGCACGAGACACAAACAAAGCTGGTTGTAATGTTAGCTAGCTCAGAGGTGCTACGTGAGCTAGCAGTAGATGCTCGCTTCCTTCTGTTCAGTGATACAGTTGGTGGGCGTAGCTCGGTCAAAAGAAAATAGTTCCTCCATGAAACTTCTCACAACAAGGTTTGTGGATTATCTTGAGTAACCGGGACATAATTTTGGCAAAGTGACACTGCTGTTAATTTATGTATATGTATTTTGTATGCATGTATGTATGTATGTACCTACGCAAGACAAAATATTTTCAGAAAATGGATGAACATGAATGTCCTGATATATTAACTCTAACCATAATTATTCATATATTTGTAGATGTACTTATTTTTCTCTTAGATATGGTAAGGAATTAAGAGAATAAATTGTTTATGTTATTTTGTTGTAGACTAGTGGATTAAAAACTGTCAACAGACTTTATAATTTCCCACATGGCATTTTAAAAACATTGCTGTGGTATTCTGTATGAAATTGTGACACATTCAGTATAGTGTTTTATTTCTTTCCTGGTGGAAATACCCTTTTTTTCAGCACCACAAGATTTTGGGGTGAACTGTCCCCTTTAAGAATAGGTCATAACGATATGGAAAAATTAAATGCTCGACTGCTATAATTCTGTCTTTACGGGTCTCTCTGAAAGTCGATCAAACAGCTGCAGCTGATTGAGAACATTAAGACCAGGAATCACTTCACTTGAGTTCTCAGATCTTCGCGCTGGTTTCTTGTCTGTCAAAGAATTGATTTTAAAATCCTACTCTTGGTTTATAAAGAACTGAATGGTTTGGGGCCAAAATACACTTATGATCTGCTGCTCTGTTATGAACTGTTCAAATCTCTCAGACGTCTGGGACAGGTCTGCTTTAAACACAGAGCAGCAGCATTCAGTTTTCATGCACCACATATCTGAACCTTGAGATCTGCTGCAACTCTCAATTCTTCTGAATCAATAAATCTGGTGTCTTCATTCATAGTGTGTACTGCACTGCAGCTGCAACATTTATTCTGCTGTTTTTGTTTTGTTTTGTTCAGGTTTTAAGTTATTTTTTATTTCTTTTTACTCCTTTAAAATCATTTTGCCATGTGTTTCTTTTACATCTTATCCAAACACATTTTTATGTCTTATTTAAATCACTTTAAAATGTTGTTGAGACACACACACATTAACCTGCTTTAGCTGAGCCTTGTCACTAAATATCAGTTCACATCAGTGTGAGCTGATTTACATTCTGCATCTTTTAAAATACAATAAAACCCTAAGTCTGATAAAGCATCAAAACCCAGAGTAGATGGACGGGTGGATGGCAGAAATCTTTGTTTGGCTTTTCTTGCTCAAAACTGCTCATATATACTAGATTTTATTGAGGACATGTAGAGCAAATTATTGAATATCTCGCGTCATATTTTACAGCCTCTCAAAGTCTCAGCGGCGCCTTTATGAATAGTGACTGAATGACTAAACTGGAATACTAAACTTGAAGCTGTAAATCTGCTGCGTGAATCAAAATATTAGAAGTCTTTGTGCTTGTGTGGTCCATTAATTTTTCGGGTCAATACTTCACATCTTCCTGAGCGAGCACTTAGTACAGTATTGAGAATATATGATGAGCCTGTGAACAGACGCTGACTGAGCTCAGTGCTCTTCCCTTTACGATGCTTCAACACTCACCTGCTGGGAATTTATGCAGTTCTGTACAATATGTGCAGTATCTAAAGTAGAAATATATATCATGAAATGTAATTTTGATTTAATGCATTACACCTGGTTTGTGTTATATCCTATTTATAGTTTGTTTCCCTTTATTTCATCTTCTACTTCCTGTTTCTGTCATATCCATGCTCCTTTTTGGACTGATTTTCTGTCTTTTCATCTCTTTTTCAAGCTAAAAACACTTCAATCAGGAGAGACTTCATTTTGAGTGAACAATAATTTATTAAAGTGCAGGGTACAGATGAAGAGTAGAGAGTTCTTTGGTGAATAGACCCCATTGTGATGTGTATATTTAGGGGGTAGAGATAGAGATGGTGGTAGAGAGTTCTTTCTCGCTGCATTCCCCATCTCCACCTAGACTTTATGGATTCATCTTCCTCAGTGGTCAGCGGCCTCAGAGTCATCAGCCACCACCACCTCCACCAGTGTCAAAAATATCTCCCTCTGGTGTTCAAGCGCCAAAGTCATTTGTTGACTCTTACTCAGCACGAATCATCTGTTAATCTGTACACTCATATTCCATTTTAAATATTATCTTTGCTTCGTTCTTCTGTCTCTCCTGAGTGAAACTGAGTGCAGACACTGGTGGTGGAGGTGAAGAGAGTTGGCTGAAGATGAGGAGCGGGAGAGGGCACTAGATGTGATGAAAACTGGAGGTGAATAGGGTGGAGGAGGGTCGTATCTGTTCATCCTGACATAACGACTGGCAGCAGCAGAGAAGAGAATGGTGTAAAAATGTGACAGCAGTGGTATGATTGGTTTGGGTAGATTGCTGCAGAATCTGGTTGGATTAATGCTTCATTCACATGGTGTCGAAATAACCAGAAAAAATAGTTTCCAACAAGGAAAATTCATGTGAACAGCCCCTTGACTTGCTAAGTTAATGTCATATTATGCAGAAACATGGCGGACAAAAGTAAATTTTGGTTGATGTTAGCCATCTGAGACCCACATAGACCCTTTTTTTGGGCGGAGGGACAAGGGATCTTTTGGGGGAGACTGCTGGTCAACAGTTTATATCAAGTAGAAGTGGTTTACATAACCTGAAGCTGGGAACCTGAAGATTCATTTGAGATGCAGCTCAGCACTGTGTGGCATTTTGTCTTGTCATAAATCTGTGATAAACATTGTACTTTGGTTACTTTGGGTGAGCCAAAATCTCAAGGCACACCTGTATCAATATCTGTGCACAATAGCTTGTATAGCACGTATTATCACGACATAAGACAATAAAAATAAGAAAAAAGAAGACAGGCGGTTTTCGTGATACTGTCTACTGACAGTTTTGTTTCTCTTTTCTTTCAGTGGTAGGTCGTCTTCGCTGCTGCTTTGTTGTCATCTTTGTTGTGATCATCCCTCACACTGGCTGCCAATCAGGGCTTTTGATATGCCGCACACTTCTAATTCCCACACGCAAATGGTGACGAATAGGTTCCTTGTGAGGGTTTTTTTTTTTTTTTAATTAAATCAAATTAAATTACATTTTTAAGAGTTTGCCTCTTTATTAGGAAATGGATGCACAACACATACTGATACAGTCAATTAAAAAATCATGCCTAACTTTTTGTATAAACCCAATTGAATATTGCAATAATAATGTGTGGTCATCACAAAATCCCACGACGCACCTGGATTAGCATTTGAGAAACAATGGTTTAGAGTGTATAGAGGCTTAGAACATTATGATTGAAGTATATGATGGCCATTCCCATGCTCATACTGTATATGTCTCACAAGTTGTTGCATTCATTTTTGGGTTGATACCATTTGTTACACAGTTTGGGTGCTAAATTAAGGCATGTTTTACCACTCGAGAATCAATAATAATGGCTCCAAATCCCTCCAAAACACCACATGAACACTCTTAGACCTTGAGTAACACCACAGAAAAATCCAAGCCATGATTTTGTATTTTCTGCAACTGGATGGCAGCACTTCTGCCCTGGAAACTGCTGAGAAACCCCCTTATTTTCAATATACCAATGAAAGCCATACATCTTCTGAACGCTCAAGGTCTCTAGTTTGTGCTTGTAAAGTTTCACGGGGCTGTGATTGTCCTAGAGGTCACAGTAGGTCATTTTATACAGCGAGGTCTGTTAAAAAAATGGTCTCAGTACATGGCCATGTTGTTTTCCCCTTGCCAAAATGTAGCCAAACTTTGGAGCCTTCCTACGAAGCACACATAACATGGTTAGTGCCACTGGATTCATTAGGGCTTCTAGTTTCATATGACACCAGTATCATCTCTCTAGCTTTAAAACTCAGCCCTCTATAGGCTCTAAAAGACAAGTATGTCGGCTGGGATTGGCGGCAGCCTGGCAGGTCTCAGAGTGTTGAAAAACTTTTTACAAATTCATATTTATTTTTAGGCTGTAACTGTTAGTTGTTGTCCACATAGTGAACTAGATTAGTTACAGAAGTTATTTATCAGCATTAACACTTAACAAAGGGAAAGTAATATTTTAATGAAGTTCAGTTCTCTCCCAGTTCACCAATGAAACTTTGCCATGATCTCCTTCAGCCACTCATGTTGCTGCGGCCACATTTTAAATCCTCTCTGCTCCTGTCAGCTGTCGTCACACCCTCCTCCACCCCATTCACCCCCAGTCCCCTTATCCAGAGCCCAGGACGAGCTCATCAAAAGCCCATTCCTCTTCACATCCACATCCTCAGCTCCCTCTTCATCTCATCTCATCACCACCAGCGTCTAGACTCCATAGGGGGGATCCCTAATCTGCTACGCCTTTAACACCCTCCTGGAATACATGACATCATGATGGGGTCTAATCACCAAAGACTTCTCACATTTCTCATACTTATGTGCACATGTATATACATTTTTTTCCCTCAGAACAAGTCTCTCCTGATTTAAGTAGTTTAAGGGGATGTACTGTCATTTAAAGCTTCAATTTGTATCAGCAAACTTGGAGAGCAACATGAATCTTTACTAGGGACGTTAGACGCTGTGAGCAGTAAAACACAACACATCTTTGTAGCGTCCATGTTGCTCCCATATTATGACTTAAATGAACCCACAGATGTTGAACGAACAGCTGAAACCATCCATGGAGCATGTGAATGCAGCATAATTTAATGTAACATCCTGCGTCAGCTGACAGGGTCGAAACAAGAGAGTGAGGCCGAGATTTGGGGTAGGGTGAGGTCTCTCCATGTCTCTGCCTTCCCTATGGTCCGTCTTACTTTTTAATCTAACGATTCTCTTTCCTACTTTTCAATCCATCTAACCTTAACCCTTTGGCTCCCACTCAGGAACCCCTGCACAGCACTATTACTACCACACATAGTCTCAAGTATGTGCGTCAGGGATTGTAACACCTAGGCTGGAGCCTATCCCAGCTGTCCTTGGGTGAGAGGCAGGGTACACCCTGGACACGTGCTATCGCAGGTCCCCAACCTGCATGTCCTTGGACTGTGGGAGGAAGCCGGAGTACCCGGAGAGAACAGGTAAACTTCACGCAGAAGGACTGAACCAGGAACCCTCTTGCTTTGAGGCGACAGTGCTAACCACTACACCACCGCGCCGCCCTGGACAGAGCAGCCTTCTCTAAAATAAGAATGAAAACACTTGAGTTTATTTTCTGAAAAATAATTTATTTCCAGAGTAAAATAAACAATATGTTGCCATACAAAAAGTGTAAGAAAAGGGACAATGTCAAAACTGTAAATGCAGAGAGATCAGTAGAGTAACAGGTCATACAGTATGTGCCGAGTTGCGTTAAAGAGTTCTTCAAATACGTGTCCAGGAATAAATTCAGTGTTGTTCACTTTGACCTCGCACACACAAACTCCTGTAGCGTTATTGTAACTTTTATCCCAGACATAACAGGCCTAGTTTGTTTTGTTTGCTCCAATATTGCATCATACTACGTTCATCGCTATGAATTGTCCCCAATCTTCTGTGACATCAGACACACACACACACACACACACACACACACACACACACACACACACACACACATCTCAGACATTTAGATTATATATAATTTACACTGTCCTTTTCAAATACAATCTAATAAAACATTCTGGGCCTAATGACACTAATATATTACTCCTCATCTCTTTGACTCGAATGTCCAAACACATAGAAATATTATAATCTTCTTTGCTCTTCCACTGGGTGCAAAAGTCAAAAGAAAATATAATTAACATTCTCATTTGAATAATCCCTTATTAAGACGCGTTAGGCTGAATAAACTCTGTGGATGTAAAAACAAACATGGAAGGAAACAAACTGCTATAATGAAAAAACAAAACCTGCAGTCTGACACAAAACTAGTCATCATAAACATGGATGCATCAAATATGAATTGCACATTTGCACCTACAGAATGAGACAAGACCTCACAGTCTAGTCTAAACAGTATCAAAAACAAGTGCTTGTGATCCAGCAAGAGAACGAGAAACTGAACAGTGCATGGTGACGTGAAAACACTACCTTGTTTCATGTTATTAGACTTGATTTTTCTGACAGTTAAAACATCTAATAGGCCACTATAACAACCCAGTCAGGGTTCTTCTGTTCTCTTTTTAAAAGAAACCTTCCTGCATTGAAACAAAATGCATGAACTGATGAACTATTAGTTTGTAAACACTTGGCAACTTTTAAATATGAATAACTGAACAACCACCCAAACTTCTTTTTTTTTTATATAACCATAAAAATCTCCTTTATGAGGGAGTGACAGACAGAACACACAGTGCACTGACTGAAAGGAAACTGTCATTTTTCACACACATCACTGGAATCATGACAGACCTAAAAACAATATGGCAACTCTAGTTGTATAATAGCATCATGTCCACTCACTAAAAAATCAACTAGGACTGAGGCCAGACAGTACTGTAGTTGTCTTCTACCACCGAGTCAACACAGGAATTCACCGGCAACACTGGACAACACCTCGCTGATACGTAAACGACTAAAATGGACCCTTGAAAGTTTACCGAGGACGTGGAGCGCAGTGGAGAGCGACGTCTCCTGTGACCTGAACGGGCAGTTAAATAGATTGCCTTTATCAAAAACGTTTCTTTTTATCCTTTCAAGAAAAAGAAGAATAAAATATTCCTTTGAGAATGTCCACATTGTCCTTTTCTTTTGTAACAAACTATAAAACTGACTCCATGTTTTCACAAAACTCGTGGTCCTCTAGGTTATATATAAACTGTGTCCTGTCCACTAGTTTGGGGCCGTCCGAGAGCGAGGGGTAAAACTCAGTCGGCGTCAGGTAGCCCTCGTGACTTTTGATATACTTCTTGTAGTTCCTGCGTAAGCAATACCACGTGGTGGTGTAGAGGAGGAAGGCGACGCCCTTGAGGATAATGGCCAGGCTCACGTATAGATGCCTGTACGCTACGTTGTCGTACAGCAGGCAGGCACCTCTGTCGCCGCAGTCTGAACTCCAGAAAAGGCAGGTGGAGTCGATCCCAGCACCGAAGATCAGAGGAGGGGGGATGAATCCTGGAAAAAAGAAACAACTCAGTGAGCACACAAACATCTTCATGTGCATCTTCATTAGCTGGCCTTGCTTAATGTTCAAATCATTCTTTAAAATATACTGTGACTTTTAGTCTTTTAACAATGTTACTGATACTATTCTTTCTCACATCTTCAACTCAAACCATTGTGTTGCCATTTGCTATATCAAACGCAACTGGACTTGCTTGAGTTTCTTGAAGACGTTTCATCCAAGAGGTTTCTTCAGTTCAGAACTGAGCCTCTCGCATGAGAGGTGAAACGTCTTCAAGAAACTCAAGCAAGTCCAGTTGCCTCTGATACAGCACTTAAGATAACCATGACCTGGATGACTGAGAAACGTGACAGTCATATTAGCTGTGTCTTGAGACTGAGATATAGAAGAAGATATACTTTATTAATCCCTGAGGGGGAATTCAATTTTCTCTCTCTCTGTTGTCATATACACACAGGCCCAAAATACACAAACATGCACAAACAGGACCTACATGCATTAAATGGAGACATGTCAGACGTCTCGAGCAGTTAGGGGTTCAGTGCCTTGCTTAAGGGCACCTTGGCAGTGCCTATGAGGCAAACTGGCATCTCTCCAGCTATCAGTCCACACTCCATACTCCATACTAACCCATACTGCTGCCCCATAAATATCAAAAATCATATCAATTATGCAAAAACTGATATAAATTCATCAGTAGGTCAGGTCAAGGCCGTGATCAAACTCAAAGCCCCTCCTACTGTGCTGCACAAGCCTTCCCTCGGTTGAGAAGCAAGACATGGGAACTTAGGGGCTGCAGTGTTTATTCCTGGACAAACTGAAACCTACACTGAATGTTTACCACCACATGAAAGCTTTACCACTAATTTCCTCTCTGCTCTGATCACCAACACCTGTCTGCTCTGAACGCCCAACTCCCTCTCTGACTCTCGCTTACACACATACTACACACTGCGCTCAGCGGGGTAGGAGCGAGGAACGACAAGACTCTCTGCATGTTCTGCAGCCTTTGTTCAGTTTGCTGTCACATCTCTTAACTCTTTATTAGCCAAAACAAATAGTTTATAAAAAAAAAAATTCTATCACAAAACAATGATGTCATGTATCTTTAGTGGTTTACTGTAATGAAACTTACTACTTTGAATCCACTACATTTCTATGAAGGCTCTCATTACTCGTCACATTTACTTTGCGAAATTCCATAAACTGTGATCATGCAGTTCAGTGTGTGCTTTGTTTGTCAAAGTGATGTTCTCGTACCTCTACCTCACGCATGAGCTACTCAGACTGGGTATCTCATTGGTAAAGACACATAGAGAGGAGAGGTCATCAGCAGGCGGCTGTCTTTGGTTATGTAGTGTTACTATGGCTACGGCAGCAGATGGAGATGAAGGCTCCACACCAGATTACCCATGATCGAACCTCAGATAAGGAGTGCTGCACTGGGTTAAGGCTCTGTGTAGTTAGTTGTAAAAAAAATCAGGTGCTCTTAACCCTTTGAATCTTGAAGCAACATCACTTTTTTTGTGCTGCGTTTGGACGCCTTTTGCAAGTATTTCAACCTTTGAACCCTGAGCACATTGGCGAAATGTCTTTAAGGAAACATGTGGAAAAAAGGCAATGAGCAACTTGATAAGAAATGTCACATAAATTGCAAAAAATTGATAGATTTAAAAAATTATTAAAAAAAAAACAGGGAAAAAAGCTAGTATTATTATTACATATTTAAAATTATGGTACAGAATTCCTATAATTATAAACACTTTCTCCAGTTCATTTCCTTGTTTGTTTGTTTGTTTGTTTTAAACTTCCTTTTTTTTAAACAAATTTTCTTGTTTTTAATTTTCTCTTTTTACCAGTTTCTTGCTGATTTTTGGGGTCATTTCTTCTCTCGTTGCTCATTCCCTTCTTCCCATGTTCATGAACGAAATCAAGCCAATTTGCTCAGGTTGTAAGGGGTTAAAAGATGGTGCAAAGAGTCACTTAAGATTAAAATGACAACTGACCAGCTCACTCAGTGTAAAAGTACATAGTGCAAGCAGGCATTTCAAAAATGCATCCGAGGCACTCTGACTGTAGTTAAAAAGCCTTTATCAATACATGGATAAGTCTTCATCAGGGTGTTACACCATGATGCATTTTTGGACAGCCTGCCTATACTATTGTCCATGTTCGAAGTTTTTCAGATGAAGAGTGATTGGTATTTATAGTTTGCTCCATCTACCTCACACAAACTTCATCACGGCCTACAAGAGTTTCCAATCCAACCTGAGAGAGCATGTTGAGATACTTAAACATTTCTTAATTCCAGATTTTAAACAAAGCTGTCTGTGCTTGTTTGACGCTGTGTTTTGTGTGTGTGTGTGTGTGTGTGTGTGTGTGTGTACACAATGCGTTAAGATAAAAAATATTGGAATATTTGAGTCTCTTTAAAAACAAGTTCTGCAGCACTTTAATTTTAGTAATAATTTGACTCTGCAACTTTCACATGTATTGGAGTAAAATTTGACCAGGAGTATCTACACTTTGACTTAAGTAATAGAGTTGTGTGCTTGGTCCACTCCTATGTGGGTATATGGCGTATACCGACCAAACCACTGGTTTATTTGTTTTCTTGCTGAGAGTTAGATGATAAGAGATAAGAAAAACTGGAAACAGTGGGACACAGTGACCTTTGCTCTGTCTCGAGGTAAATCTTTTCATCAAACTCTAAAAAAATGGCAAATCTCGAACAATTCCTCTCATAAAGACACAAATAACTTGAATAAGAGCAGCAATAGATTCAAATTCTCTATCCCAGGACCATCACTCAACAGGAAGAAGCTGAAGTTAATGATATGTTGATTACATTATATTTAACACAAATATTAAATATCCTTTTTTAATGATTTGGGAAATAAATTCTTCCCTAAACACTAACCACAGAGATAATTCAAAATAAAATCATTTCATATCTCTTTTATGAAAGTGAAAATAGACCTGTGTGCCTTTACATAACTCGATTTAGATTTTCTTGATTCTATTACTCCTCCCACCTCCTGAATGTGCATTTGTTTTTCCGGAGACATTATCTCTTAAGCTGTGTGGTTGATCCGATTTGTCTCTATGTGGAAATAAATAAAACAAACAAGGCACCGCGGGTCGATCGAGGCCTGCGTTGACGTGAGTGACGAGCAGGGTTGGAATTTAGCACCAGCCTTCAGCCAAACGCTGGTAAAATATGCAGGTGGCTGCTAGATTTGCTTCACTCACCAGCCAAGACAAACAACACTTATCTGTTCAGTGGCTGGTAGATTTTGGAATCCAGCAGCCACAGTGGCAGGTGAACGAGGAAGTTAATTTCCTACCCTGGTGACGAGATTATTTGAGTGTGTCCCAGTGAGCTCTGGTAAACCTCCACACAGTTAAGGGCACTGTGGCAAAAGCTGCAAGTGAGAGTATTGAGACAGACCCACACCTTCTAAAATCAATGCGTCATCTGATAAAAGTTCTTACCGAGAAGTCGAAGCAAAAGAAACAGCACTCCAAGTGCGTACGACTTCAGCTCAGGGCTCACAGTCCTTCAAGAGAAGCAGACAGAATAAATTACCATGTGTTGTTTTCCAGGAAGAAATATTCAAATTCTCCTCACAAACACTCGTACGTTTATATCCACAAACACACCTGATCAGGATGATAACAGAGGGCGTCTGGGCCATGGCTCCGACCAGGCTGCAGGCACAGATCACACACAGGAAGATGAGGAAAGCCTCCTGGCAGCCCGGCGTCGGACATTTACCCGGAACCGCTGTGGCGAATTCACTCTCAGAGGAAACACACGAACATCCCGTCAGGTTCTGTGAAGAGATAGAGACGAGAAGCTTTCATTTCAATTACAGGGAGAAAGTGTTATAATTGGTGCACGCCATTTTCACATTCGGAGAAAAGCCTGGTATCGACACAGTAGAATTATGTGATCCGTATTTTTTATATCTCCACTTTAGAAAAGGAAAAGTACTGCCACAGCAGTCACAGTGATATTTTGTGCTGAGAGAAATTCTCTCTGCATGTGATTTGAATATAAAAGACGCTAATCTGCAGTCGGCATCTGATCTGGTAACAACCACTGCACCACTTGACTGCCCAGCTGACGACAGAACTGTGAAATACTGGGACTTTTTTATGACTTTAACTTTATAAGCAGTACAAAGAAGCGTTTGCATCATCTGTAACTCAATTTTTTTTTTTCTGAGGCACAATCAGATGATAACCGTCACAAGACTCGGGGTAAAGACCTGGGAGATGCTCGACGTAGTCCTAGAGCTTCCTGACCCGGTGCAGCCGGCCAAGCAGGCGGAGAGGTAGGTGACGCCGTTGGAGCCGCACACAGGGCTGATGGAGGAGGTGAAGCAGTTGCAGTGACTGATGCACTGAGCCTCTGGTTTCTCGCCCACCCGCAGAGTCCTGAACCGAGACACAGAGAGAGAAACCTAAGCATTTTTTTCCCACTGCAGGTACCAACTATATCTGTGTGTGCCACAAACAAAATCGAAGGAGGAGTGATACTTTGGTCCACTTTTAACATCTCCATGGAAACTGCACTGCACAGCTAACCTGCTCCGGAGCAGGCTGGGTTCAGGCTACTAAGTAGAAAAGTACTAAAGCCCTAAAGTCTGTATTTCTGCAGGTCCTCCACGCGGACAAAAACACTGCTTTCATATTGAAATAAGAGGAAATAAAGACGATGATACGGCTCGATATCAAACCTTAATACTTTTACAAAATACATCTGTATCAAGGATCAAAACAAGTCAAGTATGTTTTTACTGGGCAGCCATCTGACAGAGATACTTTGGAGTAGGCATGGGAGGATATGAAAGTTTCTTACCATGATTATCCTGGGCACAAAATGTGATTCACAGTATTATCTTTATAATCATTAAAACATGCTTAAAACTCCTGACATGGCATTAAAACATAAGGGAATCACTTGAGGATACATCTTAAAGTAAAAAACTATTGGTTGACCTCTAATGAATTTCCATTATTGGGATGATCATGTATATCATGTCCAGCAGCACCCAAAGCAAACCAATATTAAAGGAGACTCTGCAAAAAACAGGATGTATGCACACCAACCTCAGAAAGAGCAAAAGACTTCACATCAGAAGACACGACGCCATTTCAAATTAAAGTCTGGCTTTTTAAGATTTTTTAAGTCAGATTTAATCACTATCGGAGCCGAGTTTCACACATAGAAATAATAAAACTTCCTGTCCGTGGGTAATCACTCTTCCACAACATTTGGGGTCCCTTAATGTGTCATCTAGAGGGGACAGACTTAACCCACATGTTGGGAGTTATTGGGGATTTGTTATAAGTGACCGTCTGCAACGTCCAAATCTGTCAAAAGTTTTTTTTTCTAAAATAAATTTAGAAAATTATTAAAAATGAAAAAAATGGGAAAAAGAAAAAAGCCAGGGAAACTATATGTATCATTATTATTATTGTTTTATTAATTTTATTTATTTATTTTTAATTATATGACTTTTTTTTTTTTATATGATTTTTTTTTTTTTTTACCGATTTTCTTGTTTTTTATTTTCCCTTTTTACTAATTTCTTTGGGTCAGTTCTTCTTTTGTTGCTCATTGCCTTCTTCCCATGTTAAAAAAAAAATCAAGCCAATTTATTCAGGTTTCAAAGGGTTAATATAATGTGAACTTAAACTGAAGTCTATTGTATTGACACGATCCTTAGGCTGTAATTTATAATTTAATTTCCCCTCTTATTTCTATTTATCTGTTAATTTCTTATTAATTTAATTTAATTTAGATTTTTATTTAATTTAATTTGAATTAATGAATGAATGATCTTTATTGTCATTGCACATGTTACAGAGCAACGAAATTTTGATTTATCTTTAAATTCATATTTTTGAGGTGGGGGTAGGATAGATTACATGTGGGTTAAATACTCCTTTGTTCTGGTGTCCTTTTCTTTTGTATATTGTGGTTGTGTGTATATATATATATATATATATATATATATATATATATATACACACATGTCAGATATGTGTATGTCTTTGTTTATTGTTGTTAAAATCGATAAAGACAGCGCTGGGAAAAAATAAAACTTTGGTGCTGATTAATCGGCAAAACCAATACATCAATTGACCTCTAAAATTCAGCACAATCAACTTATTGTGAGTATTTTTTATATCACGGTCCGAGATAGAAATATATTTCGTTCCATCCCTCCCTTCGACCTTGGACCATCCCTAGATCTAACCTGGACAGAAAATGCATAATATTAAACCTGGATCAATGAAGGCCTCGTACATACGCAGTCATATGAGGACATTTTTTTTCCTAATTGAGTGACAGAAAAATTAAAAGGAAATGTCACCAGCTTAATGGATCTATAACATCCTCTGATTCATCACTCGCCCTGTGATCTAATCTGAGGAGGAAGGGGCACGCTGGCCTGGAGGGCCGCTGACATTTCCATGTAATATTAACACAAGTGGATTGGCTTGAACTGGATAGTAATTGAGTGATAGTGTACGCATGTGTGTCAAATGTGTCCTTTTTATGATATTTACTGTGTGAAAATGAAATATTGTTGACTGACTGTACTTCCTTTCCCTCCTTCGTCCTACAGCTCAGCTCTATAATATTTGGTGTTACCGTCGTGCCAAGAATGGCTGTGATTAGGGCTGCAGTCCAACAGTCCAAAACCCTAAAATATTCAGTTTGCTATCATAGAAGAGTGAGAAAAATTAACATTGTTTCTGGTATTGGCCTCAGTATTTACATTACCACTGACATTGGACCATTCAAAAGGATTCCCAGCTCCAGACAAACACAGGCTAACAGATAGTGACAGAGGAGTGTAATTCATTATGACTCATCATTACAGAAGTGAATGAAACGTCCTGTTGCATAATAATGTGGCTCTAAAACTCCTTCGTGGGACCGCTGACTGATTCAGTGAAGTCTGTTCCATTTGTATTCCGTCTGTGCGGCCACGAGGAACACGAGGCCACTTTCTGAATAGAAAATCTTTTTATAGACTCGATGAGATGACATGAAGTTGTTTTGAATAAAGAGTAAGCCCACTGTGCCCTGATGACCGGCAGTGATATGAATTTTTATTTACGCATTTAGACCCTCTGCAGTTCACCTCCAATAAAGTCCTCTAACCTTGGCAGCAGTGTTTCTTTTCCCTGCTATAATGCTGTTTACTGCTCATGTTTATTTATTACAGTCACTGGGTCCTCATGATAGGACACAAACAATTAATTTCTCTCACAATCGACTGTGTTAAAGCTCATTGAAATTAGGAGTATACCATGATGCAACCACTCATCATTTCTCTGCTGAATCTAGCTGGGGAAGTTGGTTATGACGCTGAACGTCCTGTTTAGGGTTAAGGCGTTTAATCTTATCTTATCATCCAACACTCTGTTCCTGATCTGCTGACGTTTCACATGATTGGTTAGTTCTCACAAAACAAAGCTTTGTCATGAAAGTTGACTCTCAGCTAAACCGGAAAATCTTGAATGAACAGAGGCCGTCATGAGACCAGTTTTCAGGAGATTATTGAGACCAGATAAATTTAAGACAGCGTGACTATGTTGTGCTCACTTTAACTTCCTCCATCAGATTTTTTAAACCCTAATGGTGGAGCAGTGTTTTGTTACCACGCAGCACAAACCTGGGATAACCTCCTAGATGATTTTAGACGAGCTCCGACTCTGATCACTTTTAAGTCAAAGTTAAAAACATGCCCTTTTCACACTGCTTACTCCACCTTATAATTCCTGCAAACTTATTTTTAAACTCAGTTTTAAATCATATTTTATAATTATTATTTGTTACAGTCGCTCTGATGTAAAGAATATAGAATTCTAATAAGTAAGAATAAGAGTATGAAATAGAAATATGTGAATATAAAGCAATAAAATAAAATAAAAATAAAATGTGCATTATGCAACAGTGTTGAACACTAGTACTTAAGATATTAAAATATCAAAAATAAAATATATATCATCACAGTGCTGAGGCTGTGAGTGTGAAATTTAAGTACAATATATACATTAATAGAATAAAACAAGAATAGAATAAGAGTAAACATACGAAATATTAACAGTTATGTGCATCGTATGTTGAATAAATAGACAGTATGCATTGATTTTGGAGAGAACTGTCCCTTTAAAATTGTCTACTTGTGGCTACTCATCACTGTTTGCACACTGTTTGTTTACAAGTTGTAACCAGTTTAATAAAAGAGTGACGTTTTCCTTGTTTTATGTGAATAATAAAAAGAAAATTGAAAAATAAAGCAAGTTCTGAATAAGTAATTTTCCGAGTAGATAACTCAGTAAATTACAAAAAAAAAGAGTGAGTAGGGAAACAAAGAAAAAAAAAATTAGAAAAAAAAAAATTAACTTTTGTGTTGCAGAAATTAATTTTTTCTGCTTTCCTGATCTCACAATGCCTCAAATTTGTCCTCGTCCTGCCTTAACTTGTATTCAGCATTGGACACAAGTGGCTGCCACACATATTCAGTTTCTCTCTTACTCGTTGGCGTATGTGACCGTCACTCCTGCAACGGGACCAGTGTCGCAGCCCAGGAACAGGAAGGAGACGTAGCAGGCGGTGGAGATCAGGTTGACCAGCATGGCCATGCGGATGGCTCCCAGCGCCGACAAGTTCAGCTTCTTCACCAGAAGACCGCCCATGAAGATCCCCAGACACGCACACGGAATGGCTGTCATACCTAATAAAAAAACAGGTGATCAAAACCTTTATTACTGAGCTGATACACTGCATATATACCTGTGTGTGCTCATGCGTGTGCTCTGAACACAGACCTAACAGCTGGTTCGCTGAGGTGGTGGTGAGGTTGAACTGCTGCTCGAGGTATTTCCCCAGAAAAGCTGCGAAGCCAGCGACGACGGCGATCTCCATACAGGCCGCCAGGATGATGCAGGTGAACACTGGGTTGGACAGCAGGTGCTTGGTCACCTTGGGGATCACTAGTTGTAAACAGATAAAGAAATATAGTCATTAATATGATGTTGGACAGGAAGGATTCTCTTGTAGCCTTTATCTTTGTTTTGGCGCTATCTCTGATCTCATTTGATTACATTTGTTTAGCAATCAATGCGCGTACATTGTGCTCTCCGCTCACAGAACATGTTTTATTGTCTGTGCCGAGGGTGCGCACAGAGTTTGGCAAGCGAGCATGTATGTATGCAACCCCTTATATGTGCATGTCTTTGGTTCCTCCTGTCTCAATGCACTGTTGCAGGATTTTTGTACACAATCTTCTATATGCTAATGTCACAGTGTGTCTCAGCTGCTCTTTGTAGTCCTGTGTAGTTGCCCATTGTTTTTTTTATGGTTCATTTCTAGTGTATTTATCTTATTTTGTGTTTTATATTGCTTGTTCTAGAGCTGTGCATTTTTATTCTGTATTTTTGTTCTGTGTTGTCTGTAACTTATGTGTCTGTGGATCAGCCTTCCTGAAGACCTGAGGGCCGCAGAGAGTGTTGATGTTTTTAAAACCTTTTTAGCCTGGCTTTTAATTAAACCGTCTTTTTTTATATATATTATTATATATATATATATTTTTTATTATTTGTTTATTTTTAGCCTGGCTCTTATTTGAACTGTCTTTTATTATATTTCATATTATTATAATTTTAATTTATTGATTTTATTATTTATCATTTATCTTTTTAGCTGGCATGTTCTTCTATTTTCTTTTGTCTTATTTATTTATTTTAACTTATTTATTTACTCATTTATTGACAGATCTAAAATTGTTGTTACCCTGCCTCTGGTGTTTTCAGAGGGGTCTTCTTTTTTGTATGAAAAGTGCTACATAAATAAAGTTTGACTTTGAATTTGCTGCCTGTCTTGTCCAGGGCACTGTTGAAAAAGAGATTTTTAATCTCAAGATGTTTTTTCTGGTTAAAAAAAAAGGTTAAAAAAAAAAAAAACAATAATATCAAGTAATAAATATAAGAGATAAGAGATGCAAATTAACTGCTAGATAACTCTGGAGCAATCATTTTTAAGTGTGCCTGCAGACATAAACAATAAATAAATAATACTATATATAGTATAATAATGAAATAAAGCAGTTACTTGTTTGATACCAGTGAATAAAATGCAGATATGCTAAGTTTACCAGGCTCTTTTTCTACTTTTGGACAATCTCCATAGTGAGTACTTTGCTGATAGTATTTGTACTTCAGTAACATGCAGCTGAGTGATGGAGTATTTCTCATTGTGACAGCACTAATATAACTTAAACTCATAATCTAACACTTAAGTCTTATTCTCAGTTATCACATATAGAAAATTAATGTGTATTTCCTGGCACGACAACACTGCAGTACTACACTGGATGCTGCACACTCACCCCTGAGTTGCTGACAGCAGGTGGGGCTGTTGGCAGGCTCGTGGTTGCGCACAACCCCATTGCTGGGCTTTGGAGTCTCATAGTCTGCACTCAGAGAGGGAGGAAGCATAACCTGCTCGCTGTCAGCCCCCTCCTCTCTCTCCCTGGTCGGCAGCGACTGAGGGAAACCAAACATGAGGAGAGCTGAGCAAAAGAGTAAGGCACCGCACAGGAGGAAGCCTGCCCACCAAGCCCCGATCCACCGCGGGTCGTCTGGAGTGATGCCCAGCCTGTCTGTGGAGAGGCACGGCAGAGGTCAATAAAGCACACACACACACACACACACACACACACACACACAGAGGAGCACGTACAAGTAATGCAAACACTGGAGAAATATTAAACTCACTGGTGTCGATGAAGATAGCGTCCACGTAGAACTTGGTGCAGAGGGAGCCGAGGATGAAGCCACAGGCGGGCCCGAACACCAGAGTAGAGAAGAGGATTCCTGCACAGAAACAAGAATCAGCTTTACTGCTTGGTTTGGTCTAATTTCAGTGACCCGACACTTTCACTTTTCACTCACTTTTATAGTGACAGAGACAATCCCCAAAAACAAGAAGGGTATAAAAGTAAATATATATGTGGTCCAGTGCAAAGGAACATTTTATGTAGGAGTATGGTTACAAGAGTGAGTTAGATTCATCTACATTTGGCCAACAGGTAAGTGCACCTGTAAAGTAACAAACAGCACTAGGTTCAGTCTTAGATTTAAAGATTTGTAACATCAGAAATGTTGACTTTTAATGCAGAAGAGCTTAACTCATTTTGAAAAAAGGAAATTAAAAGACGAATGATTACATTAGATAAAATGTTTCTTGCATTTGGAGGCAAACTGTAAAGCTATATCACTTATTCTGCTGCAATTCTTTTGTTTTAAATTAATTAATCCTTATTAATTTGTCATATTGTCAAGAATATCGGTATCACAAAAATACCCATATCGCCCACCCCTGATCAGTAACCTATTACATTTCAAAAGTAACTGCTGCAGTAAGGACACAGCCATTTACAATGTGTTTTATTATCTTTACTGGTGAAACAAAGAAACACTTTCTGTCTAATAAGACAATTTTAGAGATGTATCCACATCAAGCATCGTCATACAGGTCATAAAATGTCAAAAAAATCTAGAAAAGTGCCACATTAAATTTTCTTATTTTGTCCAATCAACAATCCAAAACCAAATGAGGTATTCAATCTAAATTCTGAGAGACAATTTTGCCATTTTTGCCTCATCTCAGCTCCACTTTTATGTTCAGGAGGTACTGTGTGAAGCACGACAGCAAACAGGGAAACATTTTGACTGTCATGAAAGATGAAATCAGCCAGTTAAAACCACAAGGCAAGTGCAGCGGCAACACACACACAGTGACTGTACTCGTTATGATCACATGGCTCAGCCTTCTCGCCCTCGCTGGGTAACGCACAGAACAAACACACACTGTGAGGACGACACCTGACAACAGAAACCAGTTGTTCTGTCCCAATCTGCTCTGGCGGGCAGCTGGAGATAAAAATGTGGAGCTTGATCCAAAGTCCTCATTAGAGCGCTGTCAGCGGGGTGAGAGTCTGGCGCTGTGACTCAGACTCCAGGCTGATAATGAAGACTCAAAGCTCAATTTGGGAGACAAATTTCTCCCTGACTGTATGTCCTGTGATCTGTGGTATTATTAGACTGCACTGTTGGACTCAAACCAGATCATGTTCTCAGTTTGCGACTCACAAAAATGCTGCAAATGACCATTAAATTAAGTGAAATCATCTCTGCTACTCCACTTCCTCTTCCTCCGGCCCCTGCAGCATTAAAAACATCCCCTTTTTTACTGGCTGCAGGTTGGCCTGAAGATTGCTGCTATCAGCACGGAGCCTCCAGTAAGATGCTGTCCGAATGCCAGGAGCAGCCACTTAATGAACAAGCGTGGAAACTGTGACTAAGCTCTGAACATCTCTGCTAGTGCTGGGAGTGAATGCACACTGCTTCCCCGCCTTGACCACCCACATAGGAAGGGAGTCAACACATTCACATAATTGTAGCCTCATTCACATCATAGTTTATTCTTCTCGCGGAGGAAATGGCTCACAGATTCGTTAGGTGCGGCTCCCTACCTTTAACATCGTGTAAACAGACTCATTTAGGCAAAGCGAGGAGTAAAACAAAAGAAAAGGGGCTTTCATGTTGGGCTGGGAACATTTTGTTTTGTTACAACAACTGAAACATCTCTGCGGTTGACAGTCAGACCAGCACGGAAACGAACAGAGATACAGATGTGTGTCCATGAGGCGCCAGAGCGTGACAGGTTCCTACCTCTTCCTTCAGCGAGCGTCTGTGGTTTTTATATGAAAAGAAATTTCATGTCCTCTGCTGACAGTCTGAAAGCAAGACTGAAGTTTTAAACAATTAAGCTCAAACATGCACCTCGGTACTCAGACGGAGAGCGGGATTCACACCCACAAACACACAGGAAAGAGCTGCTGTGGCACATCAGGGAGTGTTTACTAGACACCAATGAAACTGTGCAGTTTAACAGCACTTTCATGAAGGAGGGCTGCAGTCGCTACGTGACTAGCGAATTTGCCTGTGGTGCTGCAAATGAGGCCTGTGTGCACCCTCTGTTTCGAGTGTTTCCTTAGAAACTGAGTGTTGTCTTCTCGTAGCAACAACATCACAATTGCTTTCACCACAGGAAACATCAAAGAGGAAATTCTGTTAGTGAAATCACCTTGCAGGAGACGACGGCTCAGCTAGTCCACGACTCCACGACCGCTGAGAGGATAAATGTTTCCGCCGAGATCTGCGCCTACCCCCGGATGCTTTAAGAGACGCTGTCTCCTTGATGATAACATTGTGGCACAGCGCGAGCCTCGCATGTGGAAGAGATCACTAATCTACGAGGGACCATGCCTTCTTATCAATCTGCTGCTTCTGCACTGAGAAACAAGGCAAACGCAATTTTGAAGTTGGTGATAATCTTCACATGAAAGATTTACTAAAAATATTTCTGATAGTAGTTTTTTTTCTTAAGGTCAAAGGCAGCAGAGGAAAAACATGCAGCAAGTTGAGTCTCCTACAATGGGATTAGGCTGGCATGAACATAAACCGCGTCTTGTAGTCAAAACATAAGCAAAGTATTAAGTCCAACACAGCTTCAGCAGAGTTCTCCTCATTCGTTCCCTCCAATAACCAGAGTCTCATCTACTCAATGTGAGGTGCTCCACATTTAGGAGCCGTTATATTGAAACATGTTAAATAATAAACTGTCTGTTAAAGGAACAGTTCAACATTTTGGGAAATGTTTGTGCATATGGATTTAATAGCACTGTAAAGGTGTATGATGTGAATGCTTTTGAATTTTCTTGTCCTTTGATATATGTTTTTAAATCATTTTTAAATGTTGAGTTTACAGATTTCAGATTTATTGTTATTATATTGAGTATTATTGTAGACTTCTAATCTATCTAATGTTATTGTCCAAGTGTTGACACATATGTTTTGAGGATCCTGATTTGATGACTTGATTACTGATGTATATACACATTGAATTATGGTAACACTGCTCATTTGTCTGATGAAGTTCCGAGGGACAGATCGGCCACTTTAATAAAATAATAGTGTGTGGGAGCTCTTCTCTCTGTCTTCAGGAAATGTTTACTTGAAAATTGGTTACACTGCCGTTAGCTTTTATGCTTCGAGTTCCTGGAACATCCTACCCAGTCAGGTCAGATGAGCTCCACCTCCATCGGCCTCAAAAACTTAAGTGTAAACATTCCTTTTTTAGCTGCACCTTTCAGTAGTCTAGCTTGGAGTTAACTGTAATTTTATCTTACTCTAATTTATTTTATTCTTACATCCTTCATTGGTTTTAGTGTCTTAATTTTGTGGGGTAGACTGTTTAATGTTGGGCAGCATGGTGGTGTAGTGGTTAGCTCTGTCGCCTCACAGCAAAAGGGTCCGGGTTCAATCCCGGGAGGGAGCCCTTCTGTGTGAATTTTGCATGTTCTCCCCGTGTCAGTGTGGGTTACTCCGGCTTCCTCCCACAGTCCAAAGACATGCAGGTTAATTGGTGACTCTAAATTGCCCGTAGGTGTGAATGTGAGTGTGAATTGTTGTCTGTCTCAGACCTGCAATGGTCTGGCGACCTGTCCGGGGTGTGCCCCGCCTCTCGCCCCCCGTGACCCTCAAGAGGATGGGCGGTTACAAAAATGGATCGATGGATGTTTAAAGTCTTAATATATTCTTAATGATTGTTTGTTAGTCTGATTTGTTTGTTTTTCATTCTTACTTCTTCATATATATTATTTATAAGTCTGTTTTTACTGTGTTTATGTCTAATGTTTTATATTTACACCAGCGATACTCAACTTAACGCCCGCTGGCCACGTGTGGCCCATGAACGGGTGCTGAGTGGCCTGCAGACCACTTTTTAATTCACAGTGAAAACACATTAATTCACACTGGGATTGTCTTTGTACTTTCAATTTAAACAGGGTGCCAAAGTGCATAAAAAAGGATAAAATAGAGAGTGAAAAAAGACGCCTGAAACCTGAACCCTCCCATGGAGGTCTGGGCTAAACCCCAAATGTCCTCAAATCCTAGGAACGCCCCTGCGTGCACCTGACCTGTGTGGGCTGCTGGATTTGAGTCTTGGCAAAGATGACAGCAAACGCAGAACGGTTGAAAACAGACAGACAGCAGCTTCCATGGCAGCCTATACTGTATGTTGCACAGCACATTGTGTTTCCACCTGGAATATGAGGTGATATAGAAATAAAATTTTGCCTGGTCGCAGATGATTCCTTTCAGGGAAACTCTTCTGCGTACAGAGAGGAGCGGAGCAGAGGAGATGAACAGCATGTGACCATAAATTAGAGCTGATTTAACTGTGAAGGACTCACCTGGGCACACACTGACGAGCTTTGTTATGTTATTACAAACATCTACTGCCCCTCAACCTCACTGCTGCAGTTATTCTTTCTCCCTTTTCTTATTTCAAAGAGCCGACCTTTGCTCTCAGGTCTGAGATGAAAAGACCATTGTGCCTGCACAGGCTGTAAAAGGACACATTCCATGTTTGTCACGACAGGATTAAACTGAGAAGAGAGAGAGAGAGAAAAAACAACCAAAACCGAAGTTAAGAACATTAAATCTCCATGAAGGACAATACACTACCGCAGCCGTGGGTAATCTTTGTAACACACTACTTTCCTAAACTGCCTCGAAATCCCTTTTCCCTTCCAGCGCTCCTGTTACGAGATAAGTACAAAACAAACTAATTTGTTCATGTTGTAGTTCGCCTGAGCCTTTTAGTATCCTGTGAATTATACTCTCAGGGGAGCATGTCAGATGTAATTCAATAACAAAGCTCGGCTCTAGTGTTTTTGTCTCCCTCTAATTTGTTTAGAGGCCAATAGAAAAGGCTGGGAAAGCGCCTATCCACGAGGCTTGTCCTTTTCCGGATATTAATTAAGCCGCAGATGCATCCCATATCCTGCGAACTACGTTTGGAAAGCTGACTTCATCTAAGTGTTGAATATACAAATGCCCACGCATTCCCATTAAAGAACACAGGAGGATGTTTTTTTTGTGTGGTGTGCAAACTATAGATCAGAGTATCTCATGTAGAGAACAACTGGTGGTTGCAGTAAAAATGGGAGGTCCTTGATGTCATGCTCTTCATCTTCACACTTGAAGAGCATTTTCACACAAATACGCGACCACAAACAGGCACCTCCATCTGATCGACTTTGGAAATGACTCACCAGGAAACACTATGCAAAGCTTAAAGGGGCAGTTCACCCCAAAGTATTGATATTTCTCTCAGCCTTTAAAGCTTTATGTCCATGTTTAGCTGTAAGAACTGTATTAATTTCCATTATTTTTCCTTTTCTTGCCAAATCCTTTTCATCGGTAAACTGTATGAAACTGTAAAAATCACTGAGACTGTAAAAGCTGCCAGCGTTGAAGTAATTGGGTGTTGAAATATTGATGCTAAAATGCTACTAATATCAGGTTTCATATCAGCTCCTATGTTTCTTAGATGCTTCCTTTCATTTAAAGGCACCTGTAGGCCGATAGCTAAGGCTCTTACATTACCTATTCATCAGTCTATATTGTTTTGGTTTGAGTTGCTGAGTGTTGGGGACATTAGCCAGAGAGATGTCTGCCTTCTCTCGAATATAATGGAGCTAGATGCCACTAATTATGTGGTACGTTTGAGTGCCAAAAAACACATCTGAAAACCTCAACAGCAGTAGTCTCTCAGAAACCATGACCTAGTTACTCAAGATAATCCACAGACCTTGTTGTGAGCAGTTTCATGTAGGAACTATCTTCTGTCGACTAACCTACACTTGCACATCACTACAGTTGCCCCCCAACAGTCGACTAAAAAGGTCATAAGTTGGCAAGATTTCACTGGTCGCAGAAAAAAAAGCTCATCACTGAGCGAGCTAACATTACAGCTCAGCTGAAGACACCATTAATGTTTACATTTTTTGCTGTCATAAGCCTCTCGTCCATTATGCACGCTTCCCTCTGTGGTGATTCGGTTGGCAGGTGTAGAGAAAATAGTTCCTACATGAAACTGCTCACAACAAGGTCTGTGGATTATCTTAAATAAACTGGGTCATGATTTCTGAAAAAAGACCTCTGCTGCTGAATTTATCAAATCATTATTATTGTTTTTTTGGTGCTCTGAGCACCACAAACCAAGTGCCATCTAGTTCCATTACATGCAAGAGAAGGCAGACATCTCTATGGCCGATATTTCCAACACTCAGCAACTCACACCAAAACAATCTAGATGAATGAATAGCACCACAGATGAGTGGAAAAATATGTATTTCTCATTTTAGGGGTGAACCGTCCTTTAAGCTACGACAAAGGAGATAATAACTGCGACAGGAATCTTCATAAAATCACTCCTGAGATTAACGTGGAGGTAAAACCCAGCGATGTAAAGCCATTTGACACAGACACAAGGACCTCCACAAAGATAATGGCCATTTAAAAACCCCTCGCTCCAAAGTTCAGCTTCTTTGGACCATCCAAGCTGAAGAGTTGAGATTATAAACCAACACAGCGTAAGGTTAAACAGCAAAGCTCGTGGTAATCGAAATGTCAGATGCATTACGCCTGCACCGTCCTCCGTTTATTTCATGCTCTCACTGTACAAAGGGAATTCCTTCTCCTCCTCCATTAATCCTGCACAAGTTGGCTCAGTAATCCCCTGAGCTCTATAAGAGCAGAGGGACAGTGCGATGTTGGAGGCTAAACAACAGCTTGTGCCACTTTCACAAGGGGCCAGACCAGACTGAAACTGAGAGTGAGCTAAATGATCACTAAAGATAAGCGCCAGTTTCTCGGCTCTCCGTCTCTGGGGCCTGAACATCTGTTTACGTTGGAGGGTCAACTGAGAGCAGGAACAAAAACAGTCTTGGAAGTGCATAAGGCAGACACACGATTTCAAGGTTACATTTAAAGTGACTATAAACATTTAAGACCGCACGATTTAAAGAGCTTTCAAACAAAAGCTCCGTCTCTCTCCTCTGTCGTACATCAGGTCATAACATCCTCTGTGCAGAGGCGTGAGGACATTTTCAAGATTGAAGAGACTCGGGAGGAACACTCAAACAGGCCAGAGATGTCAGGCTGAGCACAGGCCATTTCCTGCAGGTCCTCTGAAGTGAGGTGGCATCACTCACACTGACAGTTACACAAAAGATTGAGACACACCTCGATTTCACACACCACACCTAACGACCATTCGTCTGCCTCTTCCTGACAACACGTTTCCTCTCCTCTCATCAACTGCACAGAAACATGCAGCTGTTCCCAGCTTTGCACAATAACTGCTACATGTTTTCTGGGCTGGGTTTAGTAAGTTAGAGGCTGTCACAGCTTCTTATCTGAAGGTTTGAAGCCATTCTGTTGTGATTAATATTGAAATGAGGGTCTAGTTTTAATACGACATCCTTGGTTGTTAGCTGGTGATCTTTGAGACAAAAGGATATGCTTCGGTAGCTGAAGAAGCCTGGTTGATTAGAGGGCTTTAGATTTGCACATTAGCCAATAAATAGGCGGGGCAGAGCGGCTGTGGCTCAGAAGGTAGAGTGGGTCATCCACCAATCGGAAGATTGGCGGTTCGATCCCTGGCTCCTTCAGTCTGCATGTTAAGGTATCCTTGAGTAAGATATTAAACCCCAAATTGCCTGTGGCACCTTGTAGCCTCGGCTACTAGTCATCACTATCAGTTGATATTCACCTTGTTGACTGCCATCGGCAAAAAAGATGACGTTAACTGATGGCAGTTACCGATGTTTTGCTGTTGCATCACATCTATTTTGCGCAGGCTAAAAAGCAGAGCAACAGTTTCCTGTTTGTTTGGGATGCACACAGAGATCTTCCCCAGGACGCTGTTGGGTTAGGGTTAAACTCACTATTGTCGTGTTAGGGGATGCCCCCTACTGTTTCCCTGATAATGTTACACTCTAAGCAACACATCTGTGTCGACATTGGCTGGTTAACGTTAGCTGTTAGCAGCCAGCGGCTTTAACTTACTGCTGACGGAGGTTAGTTACATTATAATGCGTTCAAGCTCTCTTTGGTAAAAATGACTTTTGAACAAAGCTAAATTATAACGTTTTCATGCTGGGATCGAATGTAATCTTGTTAAATGGAATATTCTGGCAAGAAACTTGAATAATACCACTTTTTTAACCCTCTGAAACCTGAGCAATTGGGCCTGATTTCTTACAAAGACATAGGAAAAAGGCAAAAAGCAAAGAAAGAGAAAATGATCCCAAAAAATTGAAGAAATTAGAAAAAAAAAGAAAATTAAAAACAAGAAAATTAGTAAAAAAAAAAAAAATTAGTAAATAAAAATAAAAAATAAAAAAAAAACAATGAAATGACTTGTAAAAAGTGCTTAAAAAGTAAGTAATTTTGTGCCATAATTTTGAACATGTAATTTTTCTTTTATCCCTAGTTTTTTTTTTTTTTTTTTTAAATAATTACCTAAATCTACTATTTTTTTTGCAATTTGTGGAACATTTCTCACCAAGTTGCTCATTGTCTTTTTTCCAATTAATTTTGAAAGAAACAGCACCAATTTGCTCAGGGTTAAAGTTTTAATACCTGCAAAAGTTGCGTGAAAGTCGCTCCAGGTTTCAAAGGCTTAAATCAAATCTTTTATCTTTTATTTATTCATTTTGATGTTTTCACATCAAAATAAAAGATTTTATTATAACTTTTTCTATTTTTTCATATATTAAAAAGGCTTTTGAAGCTGTTATTAAAAATATTTTTCATGTGAAACAATATTTTGAATGTTGTTTAATAAATTTGTATGATTAAATGTGCTCATTCAAAGGCAGTGGAATGAAGGGCCGAATGACAGTTATTTTTTATAGTAAAGATTTCTTTGTTTCTGTGGTAATAAACAACAACAAAAACAACAATTGTTATTGATTACAACTGGTATCGGCCCAGGCTCCATTCTGCCAGTGACAGTGTTTCCAACTTGGTGAGTCTCTTGCTATATTTATCAACTTTTCAGACCCTCTTAGAGACTTAATTTCTACAAAAGCAGCTAGCCACAAATTTAGCGACTCATTCAGAGCATCAGGGAAAAAGAGAGGAATATATTCATGCTAGTTAGCTTAACATATTAGTTGGTGATGTGAGACACAAAAGCAAATATAGCTGCTCAGGAGGGCTGTGATGTGTTTTTGCACATTTACCACGTGTACTGATGACTAGTTGCACTTTTGTCCCACCTTTCACATTTCCTCAAATGCATCAGCCTCAGTCGTACCCTGACACTTAAGCCGGACTACTGACTTAGGCAGTAAATACGCATGGAGTCCTGCACGTCCAAGCGTCCAGGATTTACAATGTCCACATGCAATCAGAGTGATTGGTAGTCATGAACTTGTCAATCAGGGCTCTGTTGTTGGGGGGGGGGCACAGTTAAGTTATCAGCATTGGTCTTACATGTAGAGGCTTCAAACTAGCTGCAGGTTTTTCATGTAAAAATGACTTTTTTAACGCATATAAGTTGTTGTATTAACAACACAGAGTGGTAGAGTCACCCATTTGTGTTGTCTTCTTTAACATGCACGCATCATGTGACAAAACTAGAGCTAGAGCATATGAAGCATACCAGCTGTTCATCTCTTTAGTGCTGTGCACCAGTTACCTCATACCTCGTTGGTCTGTGGGTTTATTCGAGGTCAATACTTTTTACGTATGACCTGTTAAACAGCGACCATTTCACCAGCATGTGTGCCATTTACCATCATTCACAACCTGCTGCCACGAAAAAGTGCATTTTGATATCAGGTCAGTCCTAAGTAAGAAGCCACTGACATAAGCACTTCTCAAATTACTGCCCACTTTATCTGCTCATAACAAAGTGAGACTCTGCACCTGCATGATGTTATCATCAGCTTCATACTGATCCATTTATCTATATCAGGAAAAGTAAATACCAAGGAACTGGTTGTACAGTCTCTGTAAAGTTTTGTCTACTCAAATGTCTTTTTTGATTTTACTTTTTCTGCTGTCACATCTGATCTCAATCTCAAAGTAATTTGTCTTCAGGCACTCTGAGAGGAACTGACGAACTTCTTATCTTCCATTTCTCAAACAATATCAAACTGAAGAGCCACTTCCTCCTTCGCTATCTTCGGACAACACTGCTAACACCCTAATCCTGCAGACTCACCGTGACTCCCTGACGATGTGAACCTGTGAACAACAGGCAGAGACAAACTCGCTGAGAGGAAATGAGCTAATCTAAATGGATAAATCCCCTTACTGAGATTAAACACGATTGACTTTCAATTCTGTGCACATTCAGAGTGATACAATATCCAAACACATGATGGGAGCATGACATCAGGTCTCTGCAGATAGCTGTTATGTAAACTCAGACCCCCCCCCACGCCTGCAGGATTAATCATAAACAGATAAAAGTCATGCAAAAGTCGCCTCTAAGGTGAAGTCTATTTTGACGGGGTTACAGGGGATATTAGCAGCTACCAAATCTTCAGTGATCCATAAGTAAGTACTAACGGCATTAGACACCTGAGTGGCTTTTAGTATCAACGTCAACATCAGTTGTCAAAGAAAACATTGTTCACAGTGAGAGGAGGAAGTCTTACTGGGTAAAAATATCTTAAGAATCTTAAAGGGTAAATGTTTGAACCACTTTACATTTAATTGCATTAACATTAATTTAATTTAGTTTATCTGTCCTGTGACAAACAGCCCTGTTTTCAGCGCCGCAGTTCTTTTTTTCAAGCAAATACAATAGATTTTTAATGGTTTATTTATTTTATATTTTACTAGGTTATTGATAACTCTGCTGATTATTTTCTTGGTTAAATATTTTGTCTATGAAAATGCAAAAAATGGTGAAAAATACCTGCTATAATTTCGCACAGACAAAAGCAATGTATTCAAATTGCTAACCTTATTTAAACAACATTTAAAATAATAATAATAACCAGTTTATTTTCATATATTAAGCATATTGTCACAGTTGTGAGGCTGAAAAATGACAAAAATTATTTTCAAAATAGTTCTGCATTTCTCTGTTGATCGACTTTATATCATCAATTTATTAAAAAAAACAAACAAACAAAAGAAAGAAAGAAAGAAAACAAAGACTGAGATGGTTTGTTGGTCAGCTGCACCCTATAGTAACCTCGTTGGCTCTACACAGCCATGACCTAAATAACAAGCCAAAGCTTAAAGTAGGCTCTCAACTCACACTGAAATGCCATTACATCAGGATCATCCTGCTTTAACTTCCGCTTACGTCAAATCATCTAAAATTTGAAACCAGCCCCTCTCCACACGTCCGGCATAAAATCTTCTCGTCTTGTCAACATCAACTCTCACCTCAGCACACGAGTGTTAGAGCACGTCCACTGAAGCCGAATGGATCCTGTATAAAAAGTGCAGCTTAAGGACACATTTAAAACTATTAGCATTTTGACCCTGAGGATGAAGCAGCGGGGTTTTACTGCAGAGCGTCGACCGGGCTGCATCCGGCCGACACACCGGCTTCTCAGCGGCCCTCTTCACCCTCAGCACGCTGTCACGTTAAGCTGTGCTCTGGCTCAATCTAAGCCTCCGAGAGGTCACGGCCTGAAATGGGAGGTCAACGTGGGGCCTCGCTGAAGGTTTCGCTACCTGATATTTAGACTTTTCTACTGCTGATAACCTAATTATTTATTTAAAGGTTCTTTCACAGAGTCTCCTGAACATAGAGTTTGTTTTACTGCATCAGCTTCTGTAATTTAACACAAAACACACCATTGTTTCAAGCAGACACCACTTTCTCACTTCCTAATGTCAGACACACAAAGCTTGTTGTGACTATAAATATTATTTGGGGAAATGCCACTTGAAGAAACATTTAATGCAGAACTATACCATAAATATTTCATTTAATATCAAACTTTTTTAAACAGTTCCTAAAACACTTCTGTACAAGCCAGTTTTATTTTAACTGGTGTGAATATGTTATATCTTTAAAAATGCACTTTATATCTGTGCGATGATGATGTGGAGTGGACAATTACTACTCTGATTTTTCATTTCTTAAAAATAAAAATATATATATTATATAATTATTTCTGAATAAAATGTTTACAAATGTTACATATAGCTGGAAAAAAAGGAAAATGTATACGTTACATGGTTGTTGATGTAAACTAAATGAAAATAAAGTTAAAAAATGCACTGTATATTTAAATATCATATTATATGAAACTTCATGGATAAAAAACACTAAAAAATGTAATATATATTAAATACGATTAGTTTTAGCAGCACATTAAAATACAAAAATTAAAGAAATATCTCTTTATTAGAGCTGAAATGATTGGCTGAATTAGTTGGTCGATCGTTAGTCGATTGGGAGAAAATTAATCAGCATCTTTTTAGATTTCTTTCAGTAATTTTTCATTTTTTAATTTTTTTTTTTTAAGTACATTTAAGGACAGTAACATTTACTCTTCCAGCTTCTCAACTGTGATGATTTGCTGTTTTTTTTCTGTTTCATATAATTACATATTTTTGGGTTTACACTGTTTGTCATACAAAAACAGACATTTAAAGACACTGCCTTGGACTTATATTTCATTTATTAATTGACAATGCAAATATCTGCTTGCCTTTTGCATTGTTTTATTCTATTCATACTGGCTTTTTTATATCAGAGGTAAAAAACAGTAAATGCTGACTGAAGTTCTCCTGTGCCCAACAGATCTCTGTCCTCTTTTATAATTCAGGCGCTGCGACAACCGAGCTGCCACATCCCATGACTCTTTGGATGACAATACAGAGAAAAATCACTTAAGTAAAACACACTGCAGCGGGATGGGAAAGGGAAAAAAAAAGGGTTTTATCAAGTGAGATACACGGCAAAGCTGGAACAGTGAAACCCTGTCATGGAAATAAATGCTCTGCCTTTTTAATCTAAAAAAAAAAAAAGTCAACATCCGGCCCTGTTACATTATATAAGACAGAGTGAAGCCGTCATATTAAACTTTGGGAAAAGAGCAAACTCTTTATGTGTCTGTGTGTGTTCATATCCTGTGTGTGTCTCCTTACGGGTAAATATTAGAGGGCAACACTAAGGAAAGTCAACAAACAAGACGTGAGGGAAATTAAAAAATGGGAATGATTGTTTAAAAAGCATCTATTGCATTTCGTCTGAATCAACATGCGTAACTGGAGACGACACAGGTTTATAAAAACTTCCTTCCTCATCTGTCATACTTCACGAAGAGTTCAACACTTCTGTTGTTACCATGTACTAATGAGATGACGCATGTAACCTGTCTTGGCCTCAAAAGGTATCTGACAGGAGAGTCGGGGAGATGTCAATCATCGTCAGCCTGTATATAAAGTCCTGAGAAGAGTCTTAAAGGTACAGAAGCCCTGAGAGCATATGTGGAAAATAAAATTCTGGTGATCCATTTTCTCTGTGCACTCTAAAAACAAGATACACAACGTCAACTGAAGGACTCATTAAGAATAAACACTGCACTATGATTGCAATACTCAACAAACAGCATCCACTTCTTTATCATAAATATGAATAATAACCAGGCGGCACTGTGGTGCAGTGGGTAGCACTGTCGCCTCACAGCAAGAGGGTTCCTAGAGTTTGCATGTTCCCCTCCGTGTCAGTGTGGGTTTTATCTAGGTACTCCAGCTTCCTCCCACAGTCCAAAGACATGCAGGTTAGTTGGTGACTCTAAATTGCCCGTAGGTGTGAATGGTTGTCTGTCTCTATGTGTCAGCCCTGTGATAGTCTGGCAACCTGTCCAGGGTGTACCCTGCATCGCCAAATGTCAGCCGGGATAGGCTCCAGCCCTCCTGCAACCCCCTAACAGATAAGCGGTTATGGAAAATGAATGAATGAATGAATAATAACCACATTAATGTAATTTGCCAAAACGAAAATGCTTGTTCTGTTGTGAATAGCTCTCATTAAATGTTCAAAATTATCATTTTCCCTTAGCAATCGTCCAAATATCCCAATCATAACTTGTTTTTTTTTTTTTTTTTTATTGGTACAACATCCTGCTCATAAGGAAGTGTCCTCACTACCATTAGTAACGTTCGGCAAGGTAACGTTATATATGCAGCCCACTTTAGCTCGGTTGTGGCTGTTGGTTAGCCATGGACAATATGCTTTTCATTTGCTAGCTAGCGGGCTAACAGCTAATGTTAGTAGCTATAGCTCACACTAACGGCAGACTAAAATACTTTTCTAGCCAAAAAAAAGACATAGCAGTAATATGAACAGAACATATGTATCTTGTGTTTAGATTTCATGGAGATATTAATACTCATATTTGGAACATGGCTTAGTGGTACACTTCAGCTTGTTGTGGCAGAATTAAGTATTACAACAAAAAGACACTTAGAAAATTATACTGATGAAAGTTTTTTTTTACTTTTTAATTACCTGACAAAACTTTGAACATGAATTTTTTTAATTTACATTTAAATTTGAATTTAAAAAAAGAAATTTTACATAATGATGATCCTGGGAAAACCTTTCCCCCCTCTTGTTCTTAACCCTCGTGCATCACTATGGACATTTTTGTCCATTTGGGCAAATTTTTCATCTTCATCTTTGGCTTTTTGGCTGTATTAGTGCATGTGGTACAATTTTTTGTAACAAAGTCTCTCTCTTGACAAAGTTTGAGATTCAAATTTAAATTTTTCTAATAGATCAACAGAACACTGACATTTTTTTACTACCCTCTTAAAAATGTCCACTTCCAAAAAAAACTACTATAAAAACATTACAGATTAATATTTTTTTCTGCATAAATCTCTTAAACAACAGCCCTGCTCAAAACTACCAAACATTCAATCATTTTGAGGATTTTAACCCTTTACATGCCAGCTTGATTACTTAATGTCACTGTTGTTATTTACAAAACCCCCCACAAAAAATGAGTTATTTTCCATATAACAAATGTTGGGTGGCTGGGGGACTAAGTCATAAACGTAGGAGGAAAAAAATTAAATCAGACAATCAGACAATCAGACAAAATAATTAAAATCACCTGTGTGGGTGTACCTCAGGTTTACCTTTGTACCTATACATATTTTTATTGAATACACTGCTGTAAAATGGTGTGTTTTTTGTTGCTCATACAATTTAAGTCAAATAGATGTAGTTACTATAAGCATACAAGATGTATTTGTGTAGTGCTGCTCTGTGTGCCTGTAATCAGGTTCTTTTTCTATCTTGTAGGTCGGTGGCATTAGGCTGCTTTAACCTGACATGCAGTAACTTAATCTTTGAGTCCAATTAACCTTGTGTCTTCACACCAACTATTCCAGGAAGCAGAAAAAGCCCTCATTAACCTAAATGACATCGGAATTAGTTTGCTCTCACTGAAAGTCCATTTGTTTTTGTTTCATGTCCTACACATTTAAATCCACGCTCCTAATTAATGAGATGATCTTCACTGTTAGTAACCAGACAGTAAAATGCACAGCTTTTTAATGTGAGTCGATGCTCAAATATTACAGTAATTGCAAGCTGTGACTGCTGTTACAATAATAATGACGGTCTTTCTGTGCCATAAGATTACATAAACCGACTGGGCATTTTTTCAAACAGGGCAGTGATGTGATGCTGGAAGCCGGCTGCCAGCTCTGTGAACACCGGGTCAGCAGAGGAGGGACAGAGACGGAGACAGAGGGGGAAAGAGGGCGGATAGACGGTGGGTAGGAGTAAATGTAACAGAGCAAAGCCTTGTCATTCTGCCCCGCTACAGTGATCTGTTTGTAATCCTGCTTCAGATGTTTGCTTGGAGCCGAGACGGAGCTACCCACAGTCCCCATTGTTGGGCAGTCGGGTGGTAGGATGAAGGCATGGGGGAGAAAGGGCAAAAGACCAGAGTGTATACGTCTCTCTGATGGAGAGTCGCAGCTGCTCTATTGAAGACGAGGAGCACGAAGAGGTTTGGGACTCTTTGACAGCAGCTGGTAACAGCTTCTTCAGCAGGTGGCTTGGCCTAATTATCAGGATGGAGATGCCAACAGCCTGTTTCCCTCCTTTCTCCAGGACACATGTGAGAAGCAGGGCGCACAATATATACAGACGATTGTACAACGCCATGTCCGCCACCAATTATAATGGAGCTCTAATTGCGCGGCATCCTGAGGAAGAGGAGACTCGATGGGGGAGGACACATGTGGGAGGTGTTTGGAGGAATAAAAAAGTTGACAGAGAAGTAGAGAGTCATAGCAGAGGGAGATATGAGTTAAAAAAACAGATGAATATTTTTTTCCAGTATGTATCACAACACGTCAAGTACGCAAAATCACTAAAATAATCAAACTTATGCAGTAAACTAGCACGGCGTGATTTATCAAATTTAATTTTCGATAACAGCCTTGGTGCCCCAGTGATTATGAAAACAAGGAAACCAAAGATAAAACGACTATTGTGCCACTTTCTGTTTCGCAATTGTTTTTTGTGCTTTCTTTCCCTTTCGTTTACAGCAAAGCACTTTTTCACCCCTCCCTAAAAGCCCAAACTTGCTCTCAGCCAGGCTGTGGCATGTTTAGATAAGATTTTTCAAAGTTCAATAAATGCATGATGTTTCCAAAGTCAGTCTTGTTAAATAATCATGACTATGTCAGTGAAGATTCTCAGTCATCCAGGTCATGGTAAACTTAAGTGCTATAATTATAAGTGTAGGCAACTGGACTTGCCTGAGTTTCTTGGGGACATTTCACCTCTTACCTGAGAGGGTGAGGGCCGAACTTTAGAAGCCTCTTGGGTGAGAGGTGAAACAGCTTTAAGAAACTCAAGCAAGTCCAGTTGCCTACGATACAGCACTTAAGATAATGATGATTAAGATTTTTGCTGTAATCAAGCAGCCCTACATTGCATTGTGCTCTGATGTTAGGGATAGGGTTCAATAACAATTCATCTAACCTGAATCCTCTCAGATCCTTAATGAATTTATTTAAGTTTGGCCTCAGATATTTGTTTTGGATCTTTCTGTTATTTCTTTTGTTATAACAGAAACATTAATTTTTATTGATAGCCTAATTAACGTTCACAATATGTGGCTACAACCCTAAAATGAGAGGAGCAACATAACACACAGTAAAAAAAGTGCTTACTGAGTTTTTGCTAAAACTCAAAACCCCAATTATTTCATTGAGATACATAAACTGGGAGATTCTGACGACAGAGACAGACATGACCACACAGGGACAATATGCAATACTGCAACATGACTCATGTGCAATAGAGGTCTCTGTCTTGGTGTCTGTTACACAACAATTTTGTTGCATAGATGTTGTTTGCCATTCAAACGCCAATTGTCCATACTTGTCAGCACCTTAGAAGTAGCCCCCGTAATTTCGTTGTATATGTAGCATGTTTTGTTCCTGTACAATGACAATTAAGGCTTTTTATTCTATTCTATTCTGATCTCTTCTACATCTAAAAAATTAACAAACAATCTTAGACAGAGTACACAGAACAACTTGCCATCATGGTTGATCATTAGAGCTGTAGTTTTTAACTTTTAAATAACTTTTTGTCATTTGATGAAACTGTCACTAAAAAAGATCACATTCATCTGCCCCCTCCAACTGCTTCAAGAGGCCTCACGGCACATGAACGAAAACAACCAATTAAAGCTGAGGAGTCTCTAACACAGCTGTCAATCATCTCAATCATTGCTCATGAACTGTGGTCAAACTGTCGAAGTAGGCAGCGCTGATCAAACATGAATCAAGATTCTGTGACTGCATCGCCTTTTCTTGCCTCAAATGTTTTCATACACATATTTTAGTGTACTGTTTAGCTGTGAAATGAGAAAGCTGGTTCAGCCAGTGGGCGTTGATTGGTACTGCAGTAGAGACTTTCCGACGTGGAAGCAGGATCACACATATTCTCATTTTACAGCTAAACAGTACACTGAAATATGTTGTCTTTTTTGCATGTTGAATGTTTTGTGTACTGATCTTGGCTTACAAAAGTTGTGAAGCTTATTGAATCAGATCTTAAAAGGAAACCAGTAACACACATGTAAACTGAAAAGATACTACTTTCGGATCTTGCTTTGGGGAAAACAAATTTGTAATATGAATACGATGACTGAGCCCCACAGAACCATCCATCAGAAACCGAGCATTTATATCGTACAACAAAAAACTGACCTACAATTTGAGGTTTGATATCGCTGTAAATTAAGCTGCATTGTACCAGAAGACAACTTTTAACTGTTACCAAACAGCAGTGGTTGGATTAGAGTGAAGTAAGAAAGAAATAAAGTCACTTCTGTTTACATTGATTAAATAAAAGTTGACTGAATCAAACGGTTAATTATAATTACTGCCCACCTATTGATCAGAGCCCATTTAATTAGGCACTGTTATCCCTCACTCTCCGCCATCAGTGATATGGGGATTAAGTGCTGAACATGCTTCTGAGTAATCCTAGGAGCCCAGAGAGCAACCACTTACACACCACTCAATCAATGAGGCTTGGGATTTGTGGTGAAGCCACGAGCGCAGCGTGAATTTGTATTTCCTGAGCGAAGTCCTTGTCCAAGGTCAGGTCTTGCTGCACACTTAAACTGCTCATGTTTCAGAGCTGTTACGTGTTTGGGAAGTCCAGCAGCCATTCGTGTGATTTGAAAACTAGTTCGAAGATGAGGGAGAGCAGAGTGACAGCTGCATCCTCCACAGCAGGACTGAGCATCTCAATCCAATAGTGTTAAAAAAAAAAAAAAAAAACACAGCCCAACAAACGTCCGTTTCTGTGGCAACGGCTTGCTGATGCTGCTGTGTTTATGATCTGTCTCCTCCCACCCCTTATCCCCACGCTCCTCCCCCAGTGGATGACAAAAAAAAAATCCCCTTTTTAATCAGCAGTGACAGAGCCTGACCCAGATTGCCTCGAGACGGCTGCACGGTGGCATGGTGAGGTTTACTGAGGCCACTGATGGAGAGGAAAAGGTGCCATGAGCATGTTTAGGCCAAAATACTAGCCACAATGCAGCAGGCCGCCACATGAAGCACCTCTCGGGCTGCTGAGCCTCGTCTCCACTGCTGCAGATGGTGATCTGGTAGGAAAAAAAAAAACATGCTCGTGGCAATAGCAAGAAGCTCCAACATACGGCTCTGCAGGCTCTGGTGAGACAGCCTGAGGGTTTCATATCTGTTATCCAACGCTGATCCATTTCCTGCAGAGGTCTGACCTATTTACTGGCTTCCAAACTGACACTTTCTCAGTTTCCTCATGGTCCAGCTGAGGGATGAAAGGTGCAGCAGGCCAGAGAAGTTGGCCCATCATCAGTGGAACTTTAAAAATGATCTTAAAAGGGTCTCCAGATGTGCCATGCTGAGGCCAGTTTCATAAAGATATTTCAGACTGGTGTGCTGTGTTGGATCTCTGACATTAGTCTAAGGCAAGTTTCACAACAATAACGACTTACTGAAGCGTTAAAAGTTATCCAGGCTAACTCTACTTAGCTAACTAGTGATTAATAATCTCCCAAAATTAGACATTTGCCGCACACTATCCCAGGAATCATGTGAAATTGACTTGTTTTTGAGGTATAACTTCAGCTACAGTCAAACTGCACAAAAAAATGATACAGTATTGTATCGCGATATTTTTACGTGTACCAAGTATCAATTTTTTATTATACAAATTATTAATATGACAAATACAAATTACACTTTAGGCTACTAGAATAAGATAATCAATTGCTTTTTCAGTCCACAAAAAAACAATTTGCTGCAAAAAAAATAAGATGAACGAACTGAAAACGTCATCTTTTTAGACAAAACAGATGTTGACCAAGTTTTCCTTCAAGGACATAATTTACTGTTGAAAAAAGGCAGTATTTCGCGATATATTTTATCGCAATACTCAGCATATCGCATCATATTTAAAATCGCTATAATATTGTATCGTGACTTAAGTATCGTGATAACACTGTATTGTGGAGTCTCCGATGATTCCCACCCCTGGTCATATTTCAAGCAACACTAAATGCAACAAGGACAAATATGCATAAACTCCTATAGTGTATTATTTGGTGGTACTAATGATTCTAAAGTCAAAGGAATTCCAGTTATGTTAATCAACATTAGAATGGACATAACTTCACATGCATCTTGAACCTCACTAAAGCTGCGAGGACTATGAAATGCCAAGTTCATGAACTGCCTGCTGAGAAGAGCCTCCTGTAATTGGAGAAACAAAATTTATCAAAGCAAGTACTTTGGTGTTTCCAAAGTCAGACAGATTCCATATTCTGTTAGCATTCGTCTGCTGATGGTGCGACCCTTCTGTTGTAGCCAAGCAAAGTTTGATAAAGTAATAAAGTCAAAGTTAAAAGAACATTTCTGTATTTTCACCTCAGCATTTCAACCATTATGCAATTTGCATGCGAGCCAACACAGCTGGTTAAACATAAAATACCAGCGGCCTACTAACACGGCATGCTCAATGTACAAAATGCAAATCATTTTAAGACCAGGGCCTACTACAGTCAGTGCTCTTGCATCATAACAAAAAAACCGCTTAGAGCCTGCAACAGATGAATCTGGTGCCAAAGGGAAGTTACCACTGCCAACTAGTTGTATCAATGTGCGAGGACGTACAGGACTTCAGTAAAGGGCTGACATTTATGTGTCGATACATATATTGTGTACGTTTCAGTCTATTTGGTTTACGCCTAGTATCTAACTGCTTTTTCCTGTTTTCCTGTCATAGTATTTCTCAGGAAACAGGAAACATTTTCGATAAATATTCCTGTGAATCCTGTTTCCCTGGATCAAACCCTTGTACCTACTGTATTTCTGCTTCATGGGACTGTGAAAATGGAAATTACTTCACATATGTTCGGCTGATTCCCTGTATTTTGTGTGTAAGCTGTCAAAACGAAAACAAAATGGGGGATTTCGTAAAAACCTTGGGATGTTTATCTGATCTGATCTGACCAGCCAGACGCCCAACAGACAGGACTCTACAGACTGTGGCAAAACATACACTGGTATAATTACGGTGTCACTGCAATACTATCCCACAAAAACAGCAGATTGACTGGGGGAGGTTATTCACTTCAGATGAGCAGCCAGATGACGGGTCCTTATGAGGCTACTACACGGGCTGATACACAGCAGAAATGTGGGGATGTTAAAATCAACCAAGTCCACGCCCCTCTGAGGTCAATTTAACAGTATCAGATAGCTCTGCACGCCCGCCCCATCAGATTCATATCAGAACGACATGTAAACAAACAGCTCTTGTCATCTGCAAACAGCGGCTGCTGAAAAATCTGAAATTATTAACAGCAGATAAATTTGCTCTGTATGTTCAGCCTCATCACCAGGCAGGACTGAGCGATGACCTCATTAGATTCAAGGAAGGACAGCAGATTGAAATCAAATAACTTTCTCTGCTCAGATTTAATGAAACTTTAACTCGGGGCGGCCACTGATCAATCAAAATGACTTTCTATTTACCAAAACGGGAGCACTGTGAAGTGTTGCAGTCTCCCTCTGCTCAGCATTACGTCACCTCTGTTCCTCTCTGACTTCTTTACATGATACTCAGAGTATTTGGGATAATTACTGATTAGCTCCCAGACAGCAGCAGCCTGTTGTTGACCAGTTGGATACGAGATAATCTCATGTTTAGAGCCCTCTCTACCCTCTAGGACCAGCCCAAGATAACCAAGTAGGGGGCGGCTGCTGCGCCTGGGCCTGCAGCAGAACGTATAGTTAACGTCTGTGGGTCATTTAGCTTGTAGCGCAGCAGCCTGTCCTGTCACACATGGCCCACACAGTTTATTACAGTGATGCAGAGGAGCAGCGGCTGCCTGATGAACGTTTCCTGCGACGCCGTTTATCATCTTGAGATAAAACACACTGGTGTTGCTAGGCAAACTCAGCACGCAGCTTATGGCAGGGACGGAAAAACCCATTTAGAATCTAATCCTTCAAGATGACATTAACATGCGCCGAGTTTAAGTAGCTTATATAAACGCCCTACTGCAGCAACTGTTTGGAGTCAGAGCATTTTAGCAGGAATGTTGACAAGTCTCTCGAGGATCCCTGTGAGACCTTTGTCACAGCGACGACTGCAATCGGTTTTCCTAACAAACCTGGAGCTAAATTTATCACTGCAGAGCTGAAGTGAACATAAAGTGATGAAATATGCCATTAGAAAATTGCTGGAATATGTGAAAAAGAATAAACTGTGGCCGTGGTGAGAGAAAGAGCAAAGGCCTGAAAATGAAATGTAAACCAGTGGTTGGCAGAGAAATACAGAGGTATAAAAGGCAAATTATTTTATGCTTTCGCTCTCCAGGTAGAGGCAGTTATCTTGTCTCAGGCCACAACGGGGAAAAAAGGACCTTTGTGTTTCCCCACAGCTAGTCTGTCATTCCTAGTTTGGTAGTTTGGCTGAGAGAGAGAGAGAGAGAGAGAGCGTGTCTGCTGCAGTCGCTCTGACAGGCTTGCACTTGATACTCTCGGCTGTTGTGCTGCTGCAAACTGTGACTGCTGTCTGACATTGGTGCATGAAGTCAACTGAAATCACAATTAGTCATCCTGTGGCTTTATGCTGTCAAAAACCATGTGAGAGTGGTTCTAAATTCTACTGTTAATGTTTATCTATTATTGAAATGAAGAAAAAAGTCCTTTAGGGAAATATCTAAAATGCTCCTTCAGCATTCAAGCCTCTGACTGGGTGGGCTGGTGTACACATTAGCTTGACAGCTAAGCACTGAGACACAATGTAAACAAATGAAGTCAAAGTCAAAGTTTCGTTAGCAGTGCTATTGAGGAATAAGGCCTAAAACTAACTGACGTTGACATTAGTAGCTATGTCTCTGAGCTGTGCAGTGTGCCACATATTGATTTATAATAATACCTAGAAACCAGATGCCAATCATTCCAGTGGAGTTGCTCCCCTGCTGCCTGCGACCTCCTGCTTAGTGTACACTGTGATGACGTCATGGATTTCTAAAATGCTTGTCTCAGCTTGAGGAAAGTTTTACAGATATAAAACTTGAAAACTAAAATTCATGACAAAATGAGTCATAATTAACGAAACGTTACAACAGTTCCCCTTTCCGCCACAGAGAGGAAAGTTTGTCCAAAAGCTTGCCGCTGTGTTTATCCCCTTCGCCTATCCCATTTGTAGTCACCTTCACAAACGGAGTGACACCCCGAGACACATTGGGTCCAGTTTTGGAAAGGTCTTCCTGCTCTGGATGAAGGGAAGGCTGATGCACATAGGGAGAGAGGATGGACCCACTGGTCTGTGTGGGTTCAGTACTTATTTTTCCTCCATTGTGGTTGTTCAACGTGACGGTTGTTCTTAGTGGTATTTGTCCCATCCCTCAACTTTGACTGGACTGGTAAGAAGTGGCAGTGACAAGGTAGCGTAGCATAGCATAGTGTAAATATATGGCGCTGCCATGAAAAAAAAAAAAAACATAGTGATAGTGGCGGACATTTACCATCCCCTGCTGCTAGCTTGACAATAGCGCAGTATTTGCAATATTATTATGGCGACAGCCCTATAGAAGCTGTAAGGACCCAACGTCACTGTTTAGTGCTAACTAGGAGAGTAAGACAGTACAAAGGACTTGCTAAAAATTAGCAAGCCGGCACTGTAATTGCGAGCATGTTAGCATGCTAAAACTAGCATCTGGCATCAGAGTGCCAGAACTGCTAGCATGGTAATGGTGAGCATGAGACATTTAACTTAAATAGCAAATATATAGCGCTTTAGCTGCAAAATGTGCAATTTCTACTGTAAAGCTCTTCATTAACAACTTCAGCAGACTTCAGGTAAAAGAAGCTGCATTAGAAAATTGCACTTAAAGCCCGTCCTCCATCAGCACTTTTGAATCTGATCATACATTTCTTATATTTATTATGCAACAAGCGATACCACATGTCCAAATGTGTGGGATTTTGCATAAAAACTCATGACATCGATGAATACGTTATGTCATAATTTCAGTCTGCCCATACATGTTCTACACCACAGGCACCACACTCTGTACATTATAGTTTCATGAGGCTGTTTAAAAGCTTCTGGGTGGAGTTTGTGCTGTAGGATACTGGAGGCCGGCTCTAAACTCCTCTCTGTGTGTCCTGTACAGTATATTTATGCAGTCAGGGGTCCTGTGGGAAGAGCCAGAATTAGCAGTGGATTTGAAAGGTCATAGAGCAGTGGGAATAGAGATCCTGTTGACGCAATCTGTCCAATCATATTTATTTCCTTTGGCCTGAGATGAGTGCCTACTTCTCGACTCGGGAAACAAACCAAAACAACACCATGCCATAAAACAGGAGTTTATCTTTGACTCTGCTTGGCATTCAAACTGGTTACCTAAGAACCCTCAAGTACTTCCCTTTAAGAAGAACACGTACTGCAAGCTACTAAAAAATCTTAACAGTGACAGAAAACATATCTGAAATAGACAGAGACAAAAGCTCTAAGAAGTTGCAGCCAACTTTGCTTGAGTGTGTTTTACAGCTGTTTAAACAGAAGTAAGCCGTGTCTGCTGCAGTATACACAGTAAAAGCAGGCAGCCGGAGCCTCTGGAGGAGTTGTTTTTCACAGGCCTGTGTGGTATGCATGTGCGTCCCGGCCCACTCAGACCCACCTCATGGCTGGCTGGTTGGCATTCCTGCCTCACTCTGTAATTATGGCTCTTCTCCAGGCCTCTCGGCTCTGCTCTCCCTGCACCGCCATACTCTTAAAGGGCGGGTCTTGCCTCTGCCGAAGGCACACACTTTCCACCTGGCCATTTGGCTCAGGCTCTAATTTTAACAATAACACATCACCACGCGAAAATGTGTACTGACAACAGCAGCAGACAACAGTTGTGGTGGGAAAAATAACAGTTTCAATTACACTTGGTGTCATATATCATGAATCATGAAGTTCTTTGCCTTTCACTGCATTTAAATGCTGTGATATGAGATAATTAAAGTGAATTTAAGAATTAAACTGAACACTTTGCTTTCAACTCTCTCTCCCAGTGAGTGTGTGAAAAAGTTTCAACACTTTAAGCTGTGAAAGAGTTTACACGCCAAACAGCACGTAGACACACACTTGTAATCTGGTAGTGTGAAAATGAGAGCCCGGAGGAATTTTTTACTTTATGTGCTCGTAGAGCTCGTACATCCGTCTGCAGCTGTCATAAAACACATGTCAGGTATGGGTTTCTGGTCTCAGATTCAAAAGGTGTTTTTCTCTCTAATTTCTCTTCAATGGCATCCTTAAACCACATGAAAAAATCCCCTTTAAACCATCTGCAAAATCTGTCTGCAAAGACAAAATAACACAAGTTAGATAATGGTTATATTCACTCTCATGTGACACTCTCAAATGTCACAATAAAGTTACATTTAAATATTTTATGTTAGATATAGCTAAACAGGTGTGTTCATAGTGAAGTAAAATGCCATGTGAGACTGAAAGCAAAGGCTGCAGGACTTGTGCAAAACTTACAGGAAATAAGCAAATAATGTTTAATGTTTCATAACAAAACACTCTATCGTTGCTGTAACAATGTGAACTTGTTGACGTAAACCGATGAATAATCCAAATATATTATCAGTATGTGAAAGGAAATCTCACAGAATTTCAGACAATCTACTCCATTCATGCAGCTGGGGGCACATGACATGCCTGCAGCAGAAGGATTAGGACGATCAGCTGAGCGCGACTCAATACCACATTGTTCCTCGCTGCTCACCGCTTGTTTTTCCTCCAACTCTCCTTGCAGCTTATCAGAGGAGGACAGAACCAAATCTCGCCTCCCATACGCCTGCCAAACTTCAATCACTCGCAGTCCACTTCCCCCCGTAAACTGCTCACAAGCCACTGCCGTGGTGCCAAAATGTCAAAGCCGTTTGTGGCACTTTTTTCAGGCTCTTTATTGTCTCAAACAAAGCTGAAGGTGCTCTTTGTAAAAACAGCTCATGCTCTGGGACAAATAAACACAATGACCGGCAATTAAGAAAATCAGCTTTGGGCTCGAGATTACAGGGAGTACACTGCTGCCTTTGTTCGCAGGTCACATCTGTATTTGAGTGACAAAAGGCAGCCACACAGCTGTATCAGAAAACGGGGTGAGTGCCAGCCTGAACTCATCCTCTATTCAGGCTCTCATTGTCTCTGCTCCACGCTGATAACAAACAGCACACACTATGCAGACACATCTCATCTACTCCATCAAAGGCTGATGTGGCAGTCTGGACAACAAAGAGGCAGGTCCCCGTCAAAACAAGGAAACATACTATTATTACTTTGATTTGTGGCTGTGGTGTCGCAACTAACTTCTCTGCTGACCAGCAAAACCTAAAGCGAAAAGGTTTACCTTCCAAGAACGACAGAGGTGTAGATTTTGGGGGGGACAGGGGACATATTCTGCTAAATATTTAGAATATGAGCATTTTCCCCCCCCCTAATAAAAACATGACAGTAGTAGAGGACTTTTATTTTGGCAAAATTTAGGATATTTATACCATAAATTAGGGCTGCAGAATTAGGTAAAATGTGTCACAACATACCCTTATAAATGAAGCATTGTGGTGCTACAGAGATACCCTGGCCCACCAGATGATCTAAAATCACATCACCATCATTTTTATATTTTTTTCAGTAAAAATTAAATGCAAATATTACCATTCCTGCTAAAATCGCAACTCATCGCAACTGCAAACTATGATTACAACAAAAAATATGATTTTTTTTTACATATTGTGCAGCCCTATCATAAACTATCATAAATGCTTCTATTAATGCACAATGATGTAACCAATATGTAAATGAGTGTATGACTTAATCCGGTGACTTTTGGAGCTAATGCTAGCTACTTTCATTGGAAAAGAGTTGGTAACAACGACAAATCAGTGGCCAATCGGTGAGGGTGGTATCGATCCTCTCATCTAACTCTTGGCAAGAGAGCAAATAAGTCCATTTCCCAAAATGTTAAACTTCCTTCATCATATGTTGCTCTTCCCTATGCAGAATATACATCTATAAGCGGTGAAACATATTTTGTTGGGTGGTTCTTCCTGTAAATCTCTAACATGGGTCCATAGAAAAAGCTACAGAAGTGAAAATCCTCCATATCTTAATGAGCCAAGCTTCTGCATACGGAAATAGCAAAATATACATATCACAGCAAATACATATCCCTAAACAGCCATTGTGTATTCAGAACTTTGCACAGAAAGCACTTTGAATGCACCTTTAAACCTCAAAGAAGCCACATCAGCAGCATCTTGCCTTTGAGAGAGGATTGAGCAAAGCAGGGACATTTAACCCGCATCTGGCCTCTTTGCCACTGAAACGGCTGTAAAGGAGATTAAAAAGCTCCAAGATCTGCTCACCTGGCACTCACGTGAGCAGGCCTGTGCTTCCAACAAAGGGATATGGTGTGTAGCAAAAGCGCACACGTATATACTGTGTTGACTGAAAGAGTGCAAACATCGCACCTGATGAACAAACACGTTCATGGCTGTCTTTCCGCTGTACCGGTTTTAGTTGCCTTGGGAAATCAGTGTGCTGCAGCAAATAGATTTTTAATTTCCAGAGTGATAATCATCTGTTTCCTTGAACAGTGCTTATCTTGAACAGCAATTTAATTCAGCCAAAAATTCTTCCTTCAGCACCTCTGGCAATCTGACTTAGATTTTCACCCCTTTTTTCCAGCAGATTAGGTACAATCTCCATTTTAACACAGATTTCTGAATGTGGCTCACCTATATAGAGCGATGAGTCTTTCTTCTTCACGTGATCATCAATGTAGGACACCCCCAGGGGCTGCACTGGTGTGGCTCCGATCCCTAGCAGGACCTGGGCTCCGATCAGCAGCAGGTACATCATGTTGGTGTTGGCTCTGTTGTTGCACACTGCGTTCTCAGCCTGCTCAGCTTCCTTACTGCTGGTGTTGGAGCAAACATCCCGACCCGCATCAGGTCCTCCACATTTCCCCTATCTCATACTGTTTAGTTAGAAACTCAGGCAGAGCTGAGAGAAGGGCGCCGAGCGCCATGACGAATGCCCCCGCAGCCGATAAGACGGGGCCGATGTGCTTTGGCCCCAAAGTAGCTGACAAACAGGATCAGGGCCAGGTTGCCGATCTCAAAGCTGCTGGCTATCACTCCTACGTCAGCACTTTGCAGGTTGAACCGCCGCTCCAGGGTAGTCAGCACACTCACCTGAAAACAGCAAGACACAAAATCAAACCAGGGTGATGGGAATGATGCTGAATTTAGCAGAAATGTAGCACAAATACAAAACCATTGTACAGAAACCATAATATCACCAACTGAAAGAGAAAATTCACTGTATGATTTACAAGTGTAAAGTACTGTAAGCATTATAACTCTAAAATTAACTCTTTTGTGTTTGTCTGTTTACATTTATTTTTTATATGTGGCCAATATCGGATTCCAGTTTCAACTGGTCACGGTCCTGATCTGACCAGCATGCAAAAAAAAAACAATAACAAAAACGTCACACATAGCACGCTGTTGTATGGAAGTAAACACTGAAGCCACTGAAGTCAGCATTTACAGTTCAGTGTTTTCCACCGAGTTAGATTCTTTCTGAGGTTGTAGCCAACCGGAAAGGCGGCCCGGACTGCCTGCCTCCCTGCCATATCAGCAAGCTTTGTTGCTGCTGTTAAACAGGTTAGGCACAGTGCTGAAGGATCAATTGCACAGCTGCTCTTTTTTCAAGCTGACACAGCAGCAGTGACTAATACCCGACACCAACGATCCCAACAAAGTCACACCAACACCGCAATGGCTAGAATCTGTTGTAAAATCCCTTAGGTAACGTTAACAACATGGTGCTAACAGTTAGCTCTGTCGTGCAGGCTCCCACGGCTGTCCCCAGCACAAAGCTCACACTCCCGCAGTAGCAGTCTCCTTGTCCATGTTGATATTGTGGTTGGCTGAATTTTTTATTATGGCTTTTTGTAGAGCAGTGGCTGCTACTTCTATACAGAGGTGTTTGTGGATGTGGAGTCTGAAACAGGATTGGTGGGATCATGACGTAAATGGATTCACTGGAACGGACTCATCAAAAATTTCAGGATGTCAGGCACTACTTTAAGCTACATTGGTCAGCACTTCTCCACAGGACTCTTAGTTCAGGTGACTCATCAGTCAAGACGTTAAAATTGCATGAATTCCAAAATGACTGAGGTCGCATTGCAAAACTAGAATTACCTCTTTGCAGTTGTATGCTTCCGCGAACCAGCCAAGTTGCAGTTACAGCTTACATTCATGTCTGTGAAAACATGATGCTTCACAAACATCCTCCCCCTTGCACAGAAGATCTATACACTCAAGATTAGTGTCACCAATTCAGTATCTGACCAAACGTCTCCCCTCCTGTTCCTGAGTTATGACGTTGAGGAGTGGCCAGAAAAGTGTTTTTGCAAAACATCATGATGTCACAGTCAAGTTGACCTTTGACCTTTTAGATGTAAAATGTCATCACTTCATCATTTTATCCTATTAGACATTTGTGTGAAATTTTGTCACGATTAGCAGATGAATTCTTGAGTTATGGCCAAAAACATGCTTTTTGAGGTCACAGTGACCTTGACCTTTGACCACCAAATTCTAACCAATTCGTTCTTTAATCAAAGTGCATATTTTTACCAAATTTGAGGAAGCTACCTTAAGGCCTTCTTGTGATATTGTGTTTATGAGAATGAGACAGATGCAAGATCACAGTGACCTTGACCTTTGACCACGAAAATCTAATCAGTCTATTGCGTTCACAAGAATGGGACAGAGGGAAGTATGTATCTGAAAACATAATGGCTCCACCCACAGCTACCGCTGGCAGTGAAGCAAGAAAACAGACATGTGTCTTAGAGATAAATGAAAGTGGCCCACATCAGAAGTGAACAGATCAGATTCCATGTGATTTGTGCCATCCGTACTTCTCTGAAAAGATCAGATCTGTTTGCCTGTAATGTAAACATAGCCTATGACTCCATTAATGCCTGGCATTAGCATGCAATCTGTATCTGGATGTACCATCTTGTGTAATATGCACACAGAATGCATTGTGATCAGATTGACCTATTCACATCTGATCAGATCTCAGCCAGGTGTAAACCCTAAGGCCCATGGATCAGATACAGCGAAAAGATACAGATCACATACTAATACCAGACGTAAAGGGGGCCTGTATTCTTGTAGAAATCATTCATTTTTTCATCATCACTTTCAAACTGCACCCTTCCACTGGAATATCCTGAATAACAAGCTGTTCAGATGTTCCACACTGTGGCTCCTCCCTGGAAACAGGCCTCTGTTTTTGATTAGCCAGGGCACAGCAACATTTAGCTTCAGCGAGAGCAGCTCATCACAAGCTTCCCTCTCTTTCACCAGCTGTCATCCACACAAGAGCTGGAGCCTACCAGCAACTTCCAGCTGAAGCAAACGCAGCAAAACGGTTGTAAAGCCCAGTTTTGTTTGCTAACTGTAGTTCCAATAATGTAAGACAGTATTTACTTTCATGTGTCAGTGAGGACATGAAGTTTGTGGGACAAAGTTTATCATTATATGTCAAAGTCAAAGACTTCATAATAATCTGTTGTAAAGCAGAGAATGTCTGTGTATGCTCATGTGGGAACAGCCTCTCTGTGCCATGTCAACCACAGCGTCACATTTAAACAGTTATGAAGCTATTTTCAGATCTGTCCCAAACTGTCCTTGAAAGGGCATCACAATTTTCCATTTCCCCAACGGGCTCCGTCTAAAGAGTTTTGACTGAGCTCTAAAAAAAAAAAAAAGAAAAAAGGATCCTGCCAACACAAACATCCCTTTCTGAAAAAAAACTTCACTGCATGATGAATCGACTTGTGGTTTTGCTGTCGGAAAATATTTCCATGAAATGCTCAATCATGTTAATTTAAGGAGTTGATTTGGATTGGACCTAAATATGTTTGAACAAGGAGATGACCTTTGAAGCTCCAGGAGGGTTAGTGCTTTAGGGCTAAATGTGGAGGTGAATAGTGAGTACTCTCTTTGTCTTTTTGACTTTAATCTTTAATGTAACACTGAGAATCACGCTACATGTTGGAGAAGTATTTCACTGCAGGAAAGATGGTCATTTCGTAAAACTATGCTGACACGAATGCTTTTGAAACTGGTGCTATATGACCAGAGAAATCAGAGAAAAAAGGCTGTGGCATTCGCTTTTGCTCAAGAGGTAGAAAACCTACAACTACAAGATTGCACTGCACTGCAGCGTACCAATAAATGCTCCAACTGGTAGTGACGTAATGCGAGTTTCCTTTAGAAACAACATGGCTGCCAGCTGGTAACAAACGATCTTGTATACACTCACAGCGCTCTAAAAGATGTTTCCAAAGACATTTTAGGTGAGAAATAGGCAATGCAGTGACAGAGCTTTGGTTTATATTTGATCAGCATGGCCTGGTTTTACAGTTTGATCTGAGTTTGAGACCGTCAAGGTATAAAGCGCTTGAAACTGCGTTACAGGTGGGACCTCGTTCACTGAAAGTGCTCAGTCGTGTATAAAATTACGCGGAAGACCAACACATCTTCCACACTGTGTGGCCCACACAACTAGCGCACTAGAGACTTCTACCAGAAGTAGCCAAGTCGACTTCTGGTTTAGCGCACCGCTAACTTGCATAGCATGATCTAATCATGCGACTCTTCTAAACTTTCCAAATCTTATCAGATCGAAAAAAGATCAAAGCTCGATAGTAAAATGAGTCATTTCACTGGGGTTGTGAAGCTCAAAGGAATTAATTGACTGATTTACAGATGTCTCTTTCACAGCGTGACTCAATAGGAAAATATCTTTTTGGGCCACAGTGCATCATGTGATGGTGTAATTGCACTGTCTGGCCACTATGAAACTTGGCTTCAAAGCCAGGCGCACTTCCTGGGGGTGTGTTTGAGACAGAGAAAGAGAGGGCCGGGTCTCTCTCTCTTGATCTGATCTTTGTGTCCGAGGTGGCGGGTATTCGATAATGCAGAGGTACAATCTGTAGTTCAAGCAACAGACCTAGAGCCAGCGATAACCTGAAGATGAACTGGGAGATCTTGACGCTGGTAAGTTCATTTCCACATACAACCCACAGTTATGATATGAAGATGGTTGAAAACTGGCAAAATATCCCTTCAAATCACTATGTCGCTGTGTCTTCTATGTAAGATATTACATATAGAGCAAAAATGTATTTTTTGGTCCCTCATTCTGACGCCTTTAGCATGTATCATCCACAGTCTGCATCAGAGACAGTTTAATCACTCTGTGTTTTCTTTTTGTTTCCAATACGTCTCCTAAACAACCATACACACTGCAATCTTTGCACGAAATCTGGTGCTGAATCAGTAAAGAACAGGAAACTGGCACTGTAGATACTGCAATCTGCACTGAACCCCACTGACACCTTTTATTAAAGTATGATCATTTGCTATCTAAACATTCATCAGCCTGATCACATACTTTGCTGTTATCATCTTCCTCTACACTCTGTCCCCTTTGAGACTTGATTAACCAAACCACTAGATGAAGATATGTCATTGTCAACTCTAACAAACACTGTACAGCCTGTTTGCTTCGTCATTAGAGTTAAAGAAAGTCATCTTGTGTGACTTTCACCAAGCAGAAGTGACAGCAGGTCATTCTTGCAGCTGCTGTGAACACAGCTGCAGTGACTCCTTCACTACACATCAAAGCACCGGGAGGATGATTGTTGGGAGCGGTTCGTGCCGGAGTCCTTTCGGTGACGTTGAGTGGATAGAAAACTTCAGACTGAGTCATGACATCTCTGCCCCTCGGGTGACTCTTTCTCACAGAACGCAAACACACCGGACAGGCTGCCTTTACGCCTGGCTGGCTCCGCCCGGCTGTTATGTGATCACAACATTGTCTCATCCAGCTTTCAGAAATGATGCCAGGCCCCAACAACCTGTTGACACTGTAGTGTTAGCTCTACACAGACAGTGACACTGCAACAAAGTTAAGCAGAAAGAGCAAAGCCATCATCCAGTCACATCCCATCGTGTTACAGAAGGCCTGAGCGAGCGGAGTGACTGAAAGCTCCTGCTCTCAGCTCAGCAGTGGAAACACTCTGGATGAGTTAAGCCCTCGTCTCCAGGTTCAACATGTTTATGCACTTCCACTCTGACTTTAACAGGCAGCCTTCCAGGAGGATTACCGCCAGAATAAATTATATAGGAAAAATTGAGTGGATGGCATACTGGTCAGTGGTTACAGCCACATTTTCTCCAGATTACACAAACTGTGGAAATGTTTAATCTGTTGCATGGCAACAAAACAAACCTCATCACGTTGTGCGACAGCCCATCACCTCACAGAAGAACGAGTCTTGACTGAGCACGAGGAATCCCGACTTCCACAGAGTTTTTTCTTCAGGATGTACTGACAGAGTCTGAATTATCAGCAAGCAGCAAAAAAGCAGCTAAATGCTGACATTCACTTCAACACATTCAGGTCTAGCAGTGACGTGAAGGTACTGAAATGCTGCTATTTGTGTAGGCACAGCAGCTGTTTATAAGTAAAGCCTCGGCTATTTAGAATCATTTACATTCAGTTTTATGAGCTGTGACTTACTGAGGTTGACTGAAGGTTAACCAAAGGTACTTTAAGTGCTCTGAATATGCTGTTTTAAAGAGTCGCTTTTATTGGTGTCTAAAATAAGCAGGCCTGCACAACTTTTTTTATCATCATTGCAATGTCAACTTGTGTGATGAACACATCACTAGGGTTGCAACAGTATGAGTCTGACAGGCAATGGAGGAGGAAAGGAGTTGCGTGTGCACAGGTGAGATAATCTCTCGGAGTGTTTTTTTTTCCCTGACAATACTGTAGATATGAAAATGTACATGGTATGATATATGTCGATTTTAAATACAACACTACTCAGTTTCACAGTACACTGCTGCAACTCCACACATCACGAAGCAATGATATTGCACTTTCAATGTAGTCGGAGTAATATATTAAATAACATTCTGTTTATAGGCACTATTTTGTAGGACTGTATTCAACCAAAGAAAATCTTAATCGATTGAAACTGGACTTAATCTTTAACAAATCGATTGGACGATGGGGGAAAAGAACAGCAAGTCATCTCTAGAGTAACTAAATTGCTACAATGCACTCTACCTCGTGGCGTTGTGTGTCCACTAAAGTGTTTTTCTTCCTGTCACAGAGCTTGACATTGACACCTTTCCAGGACAAGTGAACTCTTGTGTTCGGGAAAGGGGAATGCCTTGAGTGAAATACAAATGTGATCTCCACTGTAATATTATCTGTGCATATGTTCTTGAGTCCGTCTCACCACTAAACATTGAATGTGACTGATGAGAAAAATCTGACATACTGGACACTATAGAAGGTAACTCTAAGGTTAATGATGTCTATAAAACATAAGGTTACAAACATTAGATATCTCTGTAACACTGTATGCAAGAGAGATGCACTATTTTTAGCCCAGAAGCTAACGTTTGCCATCCTGCTGCTCCAACAGAGGCTCCGGTGTGATGTTATTCCTTTCAGAAGCTTTGTAATCCAGCCTCGAACTGTGGTATTTTTTTTGGATACTTGTGACAAAATACAACACTGAATGTTTTCTGTAATTATTTACACGCTTTCTGATTGAAAATGAAAGCTGGAAAATGTTTAACTTCAGGTAAAAGGCTGTGCTCGTCACTGTCACCAGCCGTCCCATCACAGTGGAGAAAGGAAAGGGACAAATACCTTAAAGACCAACAGTCACAGAGGTGCCATTAGCAGGGTCCAGCTATGAGAACTGCCCAATGACCGGGCCAGTAAAAAGTTTCATGATCTAAAAGTGCTGTAAAAATGGAGTGGGCTATGTTACGTCTGTTTTACTCTCTCAGACTTTGTGTTGGTTTTTGCACGATTAGAGCGCAGGCTTGTTTACTTCACAGACGACACGGCAGGCAGTCCTTAAAGAACTTTTGAGTTGAAACACAAAAGAACATTCAACGCCTCTTGGAGAAAAACATCCGACTGGTTTGAGAAGGATGCCTCGGGTTGTTAGAATAGTGTAGCTCCTCAATTCTGAGGGCAGATAGGTGTTGGCGATCGGAGAAGAAATTAATAGTAAAGTTGAGTCAGTCAAGTGGTAGTAAATGTACAGTGTAGGAATCTGTCAATTAATTAATAATGCAGCTCCTCTTAAACCAAGTAAAAATGAATATAGGAATATATAATTTATAGTAACTAATATCATTATTGGAATATTCAACGTTATCACATATGCATGTGTGTGCAGGAAAACAAGCCTCACGTACAGTCAAGAATCTGACTGTTTGCATTTTAAAAGCACTTTGCATTTTTAAACTTTAACTTATTTCTCAGGGGCAGCTGACGTCAGGCACTCTGTTAATGGCTACACCTGTGTGCGGTTTAATGAAAAAGGCCCAAGGCTGACCGAGTGCTAATAAATTACCTGGGTGATGAATATTTTGATTTATGTCCGTATATTAACTTGAATTCTTTGACATCTCTGCATAAATTTGATGAATGAATAAATAAAATAGCCAAATAAGTGACATCTGCACAAGTACATGTGCTTTATTGGAGCACGGCGGTTAGTGCTGATATATAATATGGTTTTAAAATGAGAGTAATGTTCCGTTAAACAATCAGAGGGCTTCTACCTCCTTCCAACGCTCAGCTGATTCAGTGCGAGCGCAGTCTGACAGGTTTGCTCAGCTGAGACGAACACAGTGCAGGTTCAGGTGTTAGCTGCACTTTGCAGCTCGAGCCCTGAAGTGTCAGAGTTGTTTCTTATCAGGGAGGTGTTACTATAACCGAGCTTAGAGCCTCAGGTGTCGCATACACAGAAGTTACAGACGGAGTTTCCCAGGGCTTGATAGCATCGACTGCAATTAAACCTGATGATGTAACTGTAGAAAAGTGGGAACAATACATCTGTGCTAGGTAAAAATAAAACTGCTTTGAAGACTGTAAACTGTGTAGAACCTGATCAAATCAACGTATCATTCACATGGTGGTTCTGGGGTCAGTAAACCTCTAGTTCAGGTTCATTCCTGCACAACCAGAGCTCCAGCCAATTATTGTTTTCATTACTGATGCATGATTTGACATGTCTGAAGTCAGTAAAAAATGCCAACGGTGCAACCAAAGAACGTTTGGCTCTTTTTGGCTCGAAAAATTACTGAGACAAATAAGCAATTATCAAGAAACCTGCAGATTAGTTTTCTGTCCCTTGACTAATCTTTTAAGCTCTACATACACATACTTAATTACAAAACTTTATAACTACGTAATCATTCCAATCAATCAAAGTACTGAGCTCTTCTGTTAGAAATCTGTGTCCATTAGAGCTGAAACAGTCAGTTGACTGATTGACAGAAAATTATTTCTAACTATTCTGATAATTAATTGAAATAATTCCTCAAGTAAAACAATAAAAAAATGCTAAACTGTCTCAATATTTGCTGCTTCTCTTTGTCATACACTGTAGTAAACTGAATATCTTTGGGTTTTGGACTTGTTATCTTACAAAAGACATTTTAAGACCAAAGCTGCAGTGAGTAGTCATTTAATCTGTTCTTTAATTAAAGGAAAATTAATCGCCAACTACACTGATAAATTTCATTGATAGTTTTAAGGATTATTCAAGAAAAAATCATCAACATCTGCTGGTCCCAGCTTCTGAAATATGCAAATGTGCTGCCTTTCGTTGTCATTTATGATAGTAAGTACAGAGTCTCTAGGTTTTGGACTGTTGTTTGACCAGACGAATTAAATTGAGGACATTAATTTGGGCTGTGGGAAACTGGGATGAGCAAAAAATTAATAGACTAAAAGATTAATCAGTTAATCATGAAAATAGGCTGCTTAGTCGATAATGAAAATACTCGTTAGTTGCTGCCCTTTTGAAGACGTCACCTTGGCTCTGGAAACTAGTGATTGGAATTTACCCGTCCTTCTTAGGGACAAAATGACTAATCGATTAGTCAAAAGAATCTACAAATTAATCACAAATGAAAGCAGCCATTAGCAGTCACCAACTGATTAAAGAATCGTTGATTACATAATTTATGTCAGATGTAAACTTTTAATCAGAAGAGGCTTCTAAGTGACTGTCACCTACATTTAAACTGTAAAAACAGCAAAGTGATTTTCTGATAACTGGGAAATACTGACATTTAGGAAACAGCGACACTCAGATCTGTACTTCTGTGGCATTTGCCTGTGTACGTCGACTGTGCTCACTTGCCGCTAAATCAGGACACCCAGCATGCTGCTAAGTGTCTTGTACAGTAAGCAGCTCACAGAAAGCAAAGGGGGCCATGATAGTTGAGTTTCGTCCCTTCACTGCCAGCAAGCGCTCTTAAGTACCATCATCCAATCAGAGATACCACAGCAGCTCATGTAGGTCGACACCAATTAACCAGATTGTCACCGAACCAGTTACCTAATGTCCTGCCTACAGCATGTAAATAAAGCACCATGTAAATTGGCTCTATTGTGTTGACGGACTAAAGTAGGCCACCGAGCACTGTGTGTTTTTGTGAGTCGATGACTCCGCACCTCACCTGGTTTATTGCTCCAACTGTTTGGACAGGTGTCGAAAACCAACGTGCCACTGAAAGCAGAACATGTGCGATGCCAGTTTTATCACAACTGAACGATAAAGAGGAAGTCCTCTTTAGGAAATCCTCCTAACTGACTCTGAGTTGCACCACTGCGCTGCTGTCGCTGCTCTGAGCCACGGGATGCTTGATGCCCAGCAGGTCCACTAACAGAGAAGATAAGATGTTCCACTCCAAATATGGCCAAGGCATTCAGGGTTTAGTCTATTAATTGCCGGCGAGCCGAGGAAACGGTGCGATTCTGGGAGAATAAACATAGCTAATGTCAAAACTAAATGTTCACAGTGGTTGCCTGAGGCTGCCGAGCTCCTCTGGGACGCTTTGAGGAATATTTTGGAGCACTTCAGGGAGCTTTGTCCCACAAAATCTATATTAGAGTCTTTGCACGAGTTCAGATCTGCCTGTGTTTTGATGTTTTCTTTGCAACCGCATCATAAGAATACACATTTGGAGGTTTTGTAAGAAGAGAGGACGTATTTAAAACCTTATTTGTTATCCCACTGTTGTTATGATAACAGTAAAAGTGAAAGAATGAGTAAAACGAAAAAAAAAGACACAGGAAGTAACAGGGATGGGAGGGGGATCCTTGACCTTGAATGACATTTTGAGTAAAATTAGCCAATTACTGACTTCCCCAACATGATAAGACCTCATTACAGAAGCTAAGCAGAGCTGTCAGGTCACCCTTTAGTTACTGCTGCATGTTTGGATTTAAAATAAGAAGGCTCAGTTTGATTTCTGATACATTAAAGATAACTTAGACATCATGGAGCACAAGCAGCTTTATATTTTCCTAAACTATACCAAACAGGGGACAGCTGAGCAGCATGAAATCTGTCCTGCAGGCTGGACTTTACTGTGCGGGACAGAGAGGTCTCCACATCCTGTCATTGCTCTGTCATATGTTATTTAGTCCAAAGCGTGAAGAGCAGCAGATAACCCCCCCAAAATGCAAAGACAACACAAGTGTGAATGTGACCCACAGTAGCAGGGTCTCATAACTGTGTGAGCTCGGCTTGTGTTGCACTCACCAGGTATGCTCCGACGGTGCCCTGAGCCAACATGAGGGCGCATTCCGATATCAAGAATATCTTGATATTTGAGAAGCATGAGGAGTTTTTGCGGAGGCCATCTCCCTCCAGCATGTTCCCGCCGCTCCGGTCCGAGTCCCGGTGCTTCTTCACCTGCATCCTCTCCTTACTTTACCCACACAGCACTGCGAGAAACCGAAACACACAAACACACACACACACAGGAGGAGGATGACCGCAGGAAGACACTGGCAGGTACAGTGTTTCGCTTCCCCCCCTCTGAAGACTACATTCGCGTTGCTCCTTGTCGCTGTTTCTCTGGATTCAATAAATTGTCTTCATACATGTGACAAGCTGCGAAACACGCGTCCAAACTCTCCGCGGGGCTCTGCCGGTAGTCTGCGCCTAAACATTGCCTCGTCGTCGACGCGCAGGAACATGTGAACTCCCTGAAGGTGTTTGCAAAGGCACAAGTGAACCACGCGCGCGCAAATCTCTGTCACATAGCATGTTTCCGTGGCGAGGTTTTTAGGGTTTCAGCTGCAGGTGAGGGTCCTGTTTACAGTCTGCTTCTTCTTCTTCTTGTCTTCTAACTCCTGCCGCTCCGGACTGTCATGGTCCTTCACGCACAATGACTGCTCTCTGTCTCTGCGCTCCCACCTCCCTCTCTACTACTCTCCTCCTCTGTCAGCACATGCACGGCCCTAGAGGCGCTGTGTAGCAGCATCACAAGTCTGCTTAACTTGCCTCTGACTTGAGAAATCACTACAGTAGTCCTGTGGGGCCCCGTGTGTATGTGTGTGTGTGAGTGTGTGTGGTTTTTAAACTGACTCAGTGCCATTTTCTGATGTATAATTTCTTCACAATAAACCTGCAGGGATTATGTCTGCGGTGCTGATTGGCATGTTTGTTGAGCCTCAGGGCTGCAGCTAAGGATTATTTTGGAGCTGAAACTAGCTGAGGCTAGTCGATAAACCAACAAGTCAGTCAACAGAAAATTATTTAGCAACTATTTTGATTATCAGTTTATCAGCTAAGTCTGGGCTGAGGGCTTGGGGGGCCAGTCGTGGCACAGGACTGATTGTAAACAAAAGCAACAACAGTTTTAAATAAGCTTGTCTCTCCAAACATACTATATGTCACTCATCACAAAATTGGGATTATCAAGCAAGTTCACCTCACATTTTTTCATTAATCTCACAAATGCAGGAATATCATAGAGTTTGTAGAGATGCACCAAGTAGGAACTATGCAGGTGGAGCTGTTGTGGTTTCATAAACAGATGGTAAACAAGCAATCAAAGGGTTACCTAACAGCAGGCATATCCTGTCAAGCAGCCATTTGTTTACTTGTTTACATGGCCACAGCAAAGAATCGTCAAGTTGACAGCAATGGCTGCTGCTTTCAGGAGCAATGAAAGGTTGAATACTTCTTCACTAAAAGACAGTGGCAGTGAAAAACAGCTGTCTAATTTACCCCCCTTAAAGTTTGGACACCCCTGGGCTATTTCATCAGGGAAATATGGCCAACATTCTTTTGTCCGGGCCTCACTAATGTTGGAAGCTGCTGCTCTTCTGTGTTTGATAGCTATTTAAAGTATTTTTGGATTATTTATCCAGTCTTTCCAGGATCTCGTGGCAAAAAACCCTTGAAATTGTTGCCAATATGTAAAAAAATTGCAATAAAAATTGCGGCATTTTTAAGTAATTTTTGCGGAAAATTGCGGCTAATGACAAAAATGTGATTTTTTTTAACTACTGCCTCCAAAAAAATAAGTCATGTAATCACTTGCTATAATAATCACAGTGAATATTACAAAAACAGCTGCAAATGTTTCAGTTCTCTTCTTTAGTTTTATTGAATTAGTTTTAAAACATGGACTCCAATAATGTTGCAAAAAAAGTGAGTGAATATTGCAGCTCTCAAACCAGATGTAAGCATGTGAGCTACATCTTCTGTAAACACAACATTTTAATAAATTCAAAACATTGTATGCATTTAAACAAACTGCAGATTCTTATGTCAATACAGAACGTTTCTCCATACTGCAATGCCATTAGCGCGATTTGATGACGCATCTGATGACGTTTCAAATGACATCGCATGTGTGACGACTTCTGGTCAGCCGGAAAATCGCGGGACTTTTGAAAAATTGCAAGCCCCCGCAAATATTTGTTTGACTGTTTATCAGATATTCTCCAGCAGTAAAGTTTAGCTGTAAATTGTATTTTAAAGAACATCAAATTACCCCTGAGTGTCTCCATTTTTTCATCCTGGACTTTATTTTCCCATGTTTTTTTTTTTTTTTTTTGTCAGACTAACTAATGGAGAGAAAAAGTTCTGAAACTGATCCAGTATTGAGAGAGCAAACCTAGCTGCAAAGTAATTAGGGCAATTGTGCGCCGCCAGTTTAGTTCAATTTAGTTCTTCTTCTGTCTTCTTAAAACATTTTTACTGTAACATGTTGACTTTAACAAGTCAAACATGACAAAGAATGACAAATGAAAATTAAGCAATAACTTTAATAATTTGTTTTCAGGTCGTAAAAGCATGTATTGCTGCAACTACAGATTTTAATCGTTTAACCTTTTTTTAAATTTAGTATAAAATTACAGTGAAATGGTGAAAAGTGCCCTTTACAGGTTCAGAGAGTCCAGGATAACACACATTTTATTAGAACAAAAATCCAAAACCCACAGAAATGTAATTTACTAGACAGTAAAGTTCAGATAAAGAAAGCACACATTTAGGAAGCTTGGGAAATAGGCATGTTTCCTTGTTGTCAAGAGTTCCATAAGAAGGTTGGATAAAAACTGGGAAAAGGGGAGAGCAGCTAAGCTGGCTCTGCCCTAATAATCATCCAAACCAAAGGATAGCCCCTCTCATAACAGCCTGTAAAACCAAAATATGTTGTTTTTACACTTTGGTTTCTTAAGAATTGAACAAAATATAATGTGTTAGTTAGTGAGTTTTAGAGGTGCTGGTAGTCACATTCTGTTACCTTTGGTCGAAGCCAGGCTAATTGTTTCCCTGCCTTTTTGCTAAGCTAAGCTAACAGGCTGCAGCTGTAGTTTTATAGTTATCATGCAGCAGAGAGTGGTTTCAATCTCCTCACCTAAACTGCCAAGAAAGTGTATTACCCAAAATAATCCCTGTAAACCAGTGATACTTCACTCACAGCCAGGCCATGGAGTGCCTGGTGGTTTGCAGACCATTTTCTCATTCCCAATGAAAATAAATTGATTCACACCGGCAATTTTTTGTACCTTGAATGTAAATAAAGGACCAGAGTATGTAAGTAAGTACATAAGCATTAAAATAGAGTTTTTTTTTGCAGGGGAGGAGCCCTTGGACACTGCAGCAGAGGTCTGGGCTGAGCCCTGAATGCCCTCAAATCCTAGTATACTTATATCCCATGTACCTAAACCTGTGCGGGGCTGCTGTGACTGGTTTTGCCACGTTTATTCATTTCATCTGATAAATATTAGAAATGTTTGTTTATTAACTGGCCTCTGGCCTCCTGTCATTTTGCAAAAATGGCCCGCGGGCAAAGCAATTTCAGTGTACCTAAAGCCCTAAAGGGAAAATTTGCCACCATATATGTTGATGTCCAGTCAGTGCTGATGATAAATGTTGTCAGTGGAAGCAATAAACTTCTTAGTGTGCGCATATTGACTGAGAGAGCTGAGATCAGAGCTGCAAAATCTGTTTTTCTTCCTCCTTCCAGTGCCATCATTTGATGTGACAGGGATGTAGTTGGATACAGGAAGAACTACAGGCTGGATTTGTAGTCTGGGTAGCCAGGGGCTGTGCTCTACTAACACTCAGTAGCATCATTTCCTCGTTCTCTTTGCTTGTATTGCAAATTAGCTTCGTTTCCAGCAGCAAAAACAGGCATTTTAAATTACGAGGGCAGGATACATATAGACGAGGATACATTTTACAGTGTTTGGCTGACTTGGATATTCAGCCGTATTTATTCGAGCCAGAGTTTACGGCTGAAGCAATGCAGCAGGTAGAGCAGTAGGTAGTTAATCAATTATCAAAATGGCTGCAGACCAAATCTGTTGCTCAAGTTCACGATGAACCGACTAATCATTGCAGCCCTTGCTCTTTATCAGCCCTTTGGTGAAGTTGTAACAGGGGCTGTGATGTTTGTGCAGTATGTTTCCAACGTTTATTATTGGATTATCATGTTGTCAGCATGTCTGGGATGAGGTATTGCGGCGGTTATGATGTAATGTAACCACATAATGTGGCGATGATGGGGTGGAACTGCACAGGGTGATAAACAAATCTTGTGTAAATGCTGAAGGGTTCTCTGCACAGCTGTTTGCTCAGTTTTGGAAACGGCAGCAGCAGCAGCATGAGGATGTGTAAAGGTTATGGGGATGAGCTGGTAATTGATGAACTGTGAAATGTGAATGCAAACTGAATGTTTCGAGATGGGTCAAAACACCGCAGTGACATGCAAGATGGTTGATAGGGTTATTGTTAGATTTATTTATTAATATTTTTGATCAGTGTTATCAGACCAGAAGTAATTACTTATTTTACAAGCAAAAATACCAAATATTTCCCTAGCTGTGGCTTCTCCAGTGTAAGGGTTTGCTATTTTGTCTATTTTATATTCTATAAACTACATTTTTTTTAATTTTGGACCGCTGTCAGACAAAAAAAAACGTCACATTGGACTCAATATTTCTAATCAATGAATCAAAAAAATGATTGGCAGATTGATTGGTAATAAGAATAACCATTAGCTGGAGCCCTAAATACTGTTACTGGTCAGTAAACATTTCTTTAATGTCTTGTATGACCTCTTAATTGAGATACTAAATACTAAAGTTACTAGTTACTCAATACAACATTATGTGCACAAATGGGAAACTGTGGGTCCTGGCATTCATTTTGATGCCACTTGCCACACACCACCCATCCAAACACCGTTGCAGAACAAGTACCCCCCCTCATGGCAACAGCACTCCCCAATGATACTGCCCCTCCAGCAGGACAATGTGCCATGCCACACCACAATAACTGCTCAAGAGTGGCCTGGCAAACGTGATACAGAGCTCAAGGCATCGACCTGGCCTCTAAATTCCCCAGTTCCTAATCCAATCAAGCATCCATGGGATGTGCTGATACCCCACCTCACAACCCACAGGACACAAAGGATCTGCCGCCAACACCCTGTTGCAAGACACAACAAGACACCCCCAGAGGTACTGTGTCCGTGCCTCGACAGGTTAGAGGCCCCATCATGGATTGGACTTGGCCCTGACCTGTTCAGGCATGGACACAGGACCTCGGGGGCACTGGCATGCCTCACAGATGCTTGATCGGATTGGGATCTGGGGAATTTGAAGGCCAGGTTGAAACCTTGAACTCTTTGTCACGTTCCTCGGGCCATTCCTGAGCAGTTTATGTGGTGTGGCATGGTGCATAGGCCACTGCCATCAGGGAGCTCTGTTGCCGTCAGGGGATGTTGGTCTGCAACAGTGTTTGGGTGGGTGGTGTGTGTCAAGTGGCATCCAGATGAATGCCAGGACCCAAGGTTTCCCAGCAGAACATTGCATGATGGATGTTATTGTCACTACAACTGTCAGTTGTTTTAATGTTGTGGCTGACCAGTGTATATGTATGGCCAGAAGATAAATCCATCATGGTCTCTTTTTAGTTCAAATGAATAAACAAAAAATGGAAAGATACCTTTTGAAATCTTAAATACATGAGAACAAGAGAAAAAGAGTTTTAAAATTTTGCTCTAGTAAACCCATGTGAGTCCCATCTGAGTCAACAGATTAAACAAGGATTTAACCCTGTGACAGTGATCACCGTGGTAAAAAATGTCATATCGACATCAAGCTGATCCTGTGAAAGTTCAAAATATTAATGTTGTCCATTTGACCCACAGTTTCAGTGTTATAGTAAACCCAGAGGACCTGAAACTGACTCTGTCTCACTTCCTTAGATGAACCCACAATAAAAACTACAAATGATCGCTGTATGATTTAACAGTCGACTGTGATTCAGGGCGGCCCCCTCCTTCTTAGACTGGGCTTCTTGGCAGATGTCCAATGCAAAAATGGTCATCAATCGTAGACGCTCCCTCTCTCTCGACCAGGCACACTCCCACACAGAATTCCTTCCTACGCTTCTGCATGTTGCTGCCTACGTTCAGCCCGCTGGGAAAAGGGAAACGTTGACTGTCAAGCTGACAGTTTTAGAGCCAGGAGCTTGAATCTGTGAGTTACAGTGTTAAAATCCCACCGAGCACTGATGTGCCAAAACTGAGACAAGTATGTAAATATTGAAAGCTAAATGAGCAGCGCTATGAGAAATGTAAATCTAGAGGAGTGCGGTTTGGGCCATGTGTTAGTTTCAAATTGTTTTAAACCGACAAACATTTATGGTTAATTGACCCCGTAACCTGCACAGCTGTGTGTTCAGGACACTGACCCCTGAAGGCACAGTCATGCTTTGAGTGCTGAAGGCCCTACACACCTACACAGGTTACATCTCTTGTCATTTTGAAACTGGGTGGACTCTGTTCAATCAAAACAATAATCTGATACAGACTCAGTCACACCAGTATTTAAAACCTGGCCTATCATGACCGTTATTCTCACAGACGAGTTCTAGCATGCACCCAACTATTTTTTCTGGCACAGACTTTTGCCTGTGAGAACTCACAGACGAACTTTGCCACTTTCTGGCGTGGCTGGGTTTTAACAAGTACAACAAGCATGAATTTGCAATAGCTGCAACCTCTTACATGTGTGCAGCTGTCCTTTGGCTCATGACCAATCTCTCCACAAAACCTTGCTCAAGTTTGTGCAAAGAGCTGTTGACAGTGAACTGAATGTTCATTTCGCTACTATAAGCCGTCTACACAATACAGTCTCACTCCGACCTCGTCACATATCGACTTTTGGTCATGGACTTTCCACGTCTAGATGTGATGTGCAAGGTACCCTGGATGCTGTGTCAAGTTCTGCCTGTTATATGCATTGTTTTCTTTCAAAATACACTTCTGTTTTCACAGGAAACTTAACGGTTACCTACAGTCTCTTTCAAAATAAACACACTACATCGGTAAAACATCGCAAATTGGCCTTTTTTTGCCTTCAACAGCAAACACACATGGTTGGGGTTAGGCAACAAAAACATGTGGTTAGGTTTGGGCCACAAAAGCACGTGGTTAAGTTTAGGAAAAGAGAACAGGGTTTGGCCAATCTTACGAGACATGAACACAGCTCTCCAAGGTGAGCGTCTGTGTTTGTTGGTCCCATCCACCACCCCACCCACACCCTCTACTCTTAACTTGCATTTGCGTCCCACTGTGTTTCTCCCTGACACTGCCGAGCGCCATTAAACTACAACGACGACCAGCTAGGTATCAAAAAAGACGTCCTTTAAGGATGGGCAACAGCTCTGTTGGACATTCCTGCAGTCAGCATGCCAATGGTACACTCCCTCAAAACTTCTGTGGCATTGTGTTGTGTGACCAAACTGCATATTTCAGAGCAGCTTTTTACTGTGACCATCCCAAGCCATACCTGTGCGGTAATAATGCTGGGTATCTTAATATGCCACACCTGTCAGGTGCATGGATTTTCTTGGAAAAGGAGAAGTGCTCACTAACACGGATTTTTACAAATTTGTGGCCAAAATTTGAGAGGCATATATCAACTGAGTGCACGAAAAATGTCTTTGATCTTTAACTTTAACTTAAAGTGTTGCGTTTAAAATTTTTGTTCAGTGTATTGGAATCGCATGCACCCTTAGGCCGCTCCCATTGCCATGCCCTCTTCAGCCAATTGACATAAACACAAAGAGACACCTTCTCACACACACACACACACACACACACACACACACACACACACACACACACATGTTTGTACTTCTATCTTTGTGAGGCCCCTCATTGTCATAATGCATTTCCTAGCTCCTTACCCTAACCCTAACCATCTCAACTAAATGCCTAACCCTAACCCTTACCCTGACCCTAACCAAAACCTAATTCTAACCTGAACCCTAAAACCAAGTCCTAACCCTCAAACAGGCCTATGAAAAAGTGAGGACGGACCAAAATGTCCTCACTTTCCAAAAATGTCCTCACTTTGTTGCTAAAATACAGTTTTTGGTCCTCACTATGTAGCATGTACAAGAACACACACACACACTTGACCTCCATGCCAAGTTTCAGCTTCAATAGGGTAAAAACAATAGCCAGCCAAGAGTGGGGAAATTTTGATGGACCAACCGACCAACCGGCATTGCAAGCTTTAGAGCTGCTGGTCACAACAAAAAAATAAAGTGAGGAGAGTCCTGAGAAGATCGAGGTCCAAACAGGCATGTGAAAAAATCTGCGTGGGTGGACTCCAGGTGTGTATCAGCTTTAAAATCAGTTGAGTTTATAGGACTTGTTGTAATAATCCCTCAGAGTAATCAGACACCTGGTGTGCTGTGTCTTGAGTGGGAGAGGAGTAATCTCTCCATTGGGGTCATCAGGTGGGCGTCCATCCTTCATTGGTTTTTCGTTGATAGGCCCATGACACCTCCAGAGGGCTCAACAGCGACACCTGGCGTCCCAGGTGTGCCCCCCTCCGCTTTTACCCCTCACTTACGACATCTTGCAGACCACTCGGGGTCCTTCCTCTTCATCCGAGGCCAGTTGCTGCTTCGCTCAGCAGCCTCTGATAGTGACTTGACGCTAGTCAGACGGGCCTGTCCTCGAAGCCCCACACTCTTCAGAAGCCTGGTTGATGATGTGGCTACAGATCCTCTACACCCAACCTCTACAGGGAGCACCTGGGTACACCAACTATATTGGTCTGCGTCAGCTGCTAGTTTTTTGCGTTCATAAGCCTCCTCCCTAACTGCATGAATAAATCAGTTTCAACTTGAGACCCTCCATCACATGTTGTAGCCTGATATAGTAGCCTCTTTATCCATGGTCTTTTCCCCATCCTATCTTTCTACTGCATCTGTATCCACAATAAAATTAAGACACTGTGCAACAATAATGAAAAAAAAAATCATCATCTTGTAGCTCCACAGATTGGGTTCGTTCAAATCAGGCTGTGCTGAAAATAAATCTAAAAGCTGTTACAGAACAATATAAAGATGAAAATTATGCCCAGTGTTTGCAGCATGTGTGTAGCTACTGTGTGCGCCACCCATTAGTTAAAAAGACATTTACACAGTCCTCTTATTACATTCTGTTCGAATCAGTTTCCGAGTTTAACAAGAACAGCTGGATGAAAAAACAAAGTGCAGAGATGTGTGTGTCTGTGATAATAAAATTGCCAGTGTGCGTGTGTGTGTGTGTGTGTGTGTGTGTGTGCAGCACTGTTTACATACGGTAGACGTGCAGGGACATGAGTCAGGTAGTAACAGGCAGTGGGCGGAGACGGCTCGGACTGGTGCCAGGAATGTATGAATGGAAAAGCCTGCAGACTATTGTTCTGCCTTCTGAAACAGCTGCTATTTATAGGATTTGGAAAAGGGTGGACTATGGAAAAGAAGCCCAGCCCGTCTGCTGGGAGACACTGGGAAATGGGAGAAATCTGAGGAATAACTGGGAGCACAAACAATGCTGCTATGAGGCAACTTTTCCTGTTTAAACTTTTGAGGAGAACATGTCTGCACTACCTGTTATTTCACAAAGAAAAGTTCAACTTTGCTAAAAATACATAGCTATCATTCCCCCCCCCAGTACACAAAGTACAGACAGATGACTGTGAGAGCCAATCATGGAGTACATGAGGTGACATTCATGTTGCAGTCTATGTTGTGTGATCAGTATTCTAATATTCTGATTAAATAAATAGAATTTAGACTGCAGACATTATATATTGGCGTTGTACAGTGCTACGAATAGATTCATCCTCCACTTGTGTCCATGTAGATCTGATGCTGAAAACATTCTCAGTATCACTTTCACAGCATTATAGTGTTTGTGCATCTTTGATAGTTGAAAGAAACTAGATTTATCCTCAGAAACACAACTGAGTATTCACTGAAGTTTGTTTTTTGTAAAATTATCCAAGCTAAACAAAGTTAAATTGTGGTTCTTAAAAGCTGTATTTGCCTGCCTGTGTTTCATTTACATGCAATGTACTTTAAAACTATGGGATATCTGCTCTATTTAGAAAATAAAGCAGACTTGAATTGTTCAAATCTACAGTAAGTAGGTAGGTAAGAAGATGTTTCTGTGAATAATTGAGGTGAATACATGACTGCTACCATCTATGACTGACACAGAATTATTGAGGATAAAAGCAGAATAAGTCTAAAGGTTATTTATGTTACAAAAGGACAAATGACAGATCTTCAAACAGCAAACATTTAAACGATATTTCCTATGTGTATAATCTAAAATACTGTAAATGTAAAACAGTGTGTAAATAATTAATATACCTAAATCAGTCCTGAAATATATGGACATATACAATAGTTTCATAACCAAACCTGTCTCATATACCTGTTTATTTCAGTGAAAAGCACATTTCATATATATAAGATATACTTCTCATTATGCATGTATTTCACAACAATGCTGTTTACATTCTTTTTAATTATTTGCAATTCTTGTCTACCATAAATTTACATTACTTGTATTTATTTTCACATTTTATTTATGTTATATTTTATCCCTATATTTTAACTTTTAACTATTTTATGTGTAGTGACTACTCAATGAAAAAACTTCATGCTGAAGTCCAGAAATGCGTTTTATGGTGGTTTATTAAACAAACAAGTGAGATAACTAAAGCAAAATGAGATGAAATGAAATATTAAGTGATGTGATATTGTAGTCAACAGAAAATATTGGAGCCAAAAACTCACCCTTTTTATCTAAAAGCCGCCACGCCAGTGAATAAAAAGGTAAATTATATGAAACCACACCCACCGCTGTGCCAATTAACTACTGGAGTGAAAATGACCAAAACTACGTGTGCGGCCTTAACAAATAATAAACAACAGCGGTTAAATACACATTCACACATACATTATGTCTTAGATTCTAATAGAGTTCCCACGGTCATGGAAAACCTGGAAAGTCATGGAATTTTTGGCCTGGCAAAGTAAAATACTTGAAAGTTTAGGAGAAATAATGAAATTTTGTTGTGTTTAATGGAATTAATTGTTACATAAATCTTCCATGCAGAACCCTCCATGTCATGTAACATGACGGCAGATTTGTTTTCTGCAGCAGCTGATGTACTGTAGCTCTAATATGTGTCGACATGAGAGGTTTTGTTTACCATTAATTACTAATTTGGATTCCAGAAAACTATACAGTTCTGTCCTTGAAAGGTCATGGTAAAGTTTGGAATTTTTTTTTAGAAATGTGTGAGAACCCTGCTCTCATTTTGTTTTTACTTGATTTTATTTTTATACATATTTGATTAGCATTGTTGGAAGGATTCTAAGACCCAAAATTTTCAGTGGCAGTGACTGCTTCTGTAATTGTTGTGCATTTTACCAATAAATAACTTCAACACATTTAGGTTTACAGCACAAACTATTTGGACTGTGGAGACTCTGCCTGGAATCATGTAGCTGTTTCCTTTGTGAACAGTATTTTTCTTGCACAGTTTCAGTGTAAGAAAGGAGCCATAAACCATCACTTTCACAAACCAACGCTGTCTCTGACCTCTCATGGTTCACTGCATGTATAGTCCCACACAGGGTTTCACCTCCAGTCAAAAGGCTCAGGACAGTCTCTCCCTGTCTGTCTGTTACCTGCAGCTGTCAGGAGCAGTTTTTGTCTCAAACTCAAACATGACCTGCAACAGAAACATCTGCAGCTCTCCGTCTTTAACTCGCTGAGGAGGCTTCCTCAAAGAAACTCAAATTATTGTTTCACAGTCCTCTTCTCATCTGTCATTAGATCTCGGCGTCCATCCCAAAAATCATCAGCCTTTCTCTTACGCCATGATGGTTGCCATGGAAACGGTTCCGGGAGGATACTGGGCAGCGGGAACAGTGCAGAGCGACTTCCTGTTTATGTTGTGAACTTTTCAACAGCTTTAATTGAAAATGGGATCATGTGAGTTACTGTAAAAACACAGCAGTCACCGTGGGTAACTGTCGATGCTGCGTCTGCATCAAAAAGATCTGGTTTTTGATAAACATTTTTCTGCCTAATGACAGCTTAAAATGTTGATAACATAGGTGTAGGGCGGCCATAGTGAAGCATGCCCTGTGTAGTTTTCCAGAACTCAAGATAAAGTCTACAAATGGTACGTTTCACCTGACTAACAGTCCAAAAATCCAAAGCCATTCTTATTATTATCGTCATGTATGACATCACGTTTAAAAAGCATTAAACCAGCAAATGTTTGAATTTTTGCTTAAAAAATGAAAAAACAATTATTTGGTGAATTCAGTAAATTGAGAGAAGGAGAGAACAGGCTCAGCGTGTCAGAGGACGTCCCCCAGCAGACTAGGCTTATATCAGCATAACTAGGGGCTGGTCCTGAGCCAGCCCTAACTATAAGCTTTATCAAAGAGTAAAGTCTTCAGTCTACTCTCAAACGTGGAGATGGTATCTGCCTCCCCCACCAAGACTGGAAGATGAGGAGGAAGAGGAGCCTGATAGCTGAAGGCTCTGACTCCCATTCTATTTTGGATACTTCAGAAACAAGTAACCCTGCATCCTCACAGCGCAGTGATCTGGAGAGATAATAGGGCACTATGGGCTCTGTAAGATATAATGGAGCCTGACCAGGAGAAGGATTTTAAATTGAATTCTGGATTTTACAGGGAGCCAGTGCAGAGCAGCTAAAACAGGATAATATGATCTTCTTTTCTGGGTTCCCGTCAGTGCGTGAGCTGCTGCATTTTGGATCAGGTGGAGAGTCTTTGGAGACTTGTTAGAGCAACCTGATAATAAAGAATTGCAGTAATGATAATGGTAATGGTGCTGATCTTTTTATCCTCGCCTCATGTTTTCTGTTTCTACCTAAATTACATGTTTCTCACATAAAGACTACATGGTGTTACTTAGCGTCTTTAATATGTGAGCATTAATGGAAATTCATGACAAAAGCTTAGCTGAACTCGCCTGTATTCCTAAAAAACAAACAACAAACAAAGGCAAGTCATTTTTCACTGTGTGATTTATGATCTATATTTGACTTCATTTCTGATGTATTTAACATATATTGACCTTGATTTTTCTCGTTCCTTTTCACAGAGGCATGCTCTGTCCCATGTGTGGGAGTGTTTAAACAGCATCCTTCAGCTCTGCTTTGATGGATCTAACTTGAGAGTAGACCGACTCTCGCTCATGCAGATCATAATCACCTGAGTGATGAATGTGTTTGTGTCTAAATATATTGTTTGTCCTGCTGCGAGATGGTGATTTGTTGGTTCCTGACCAAGATCTCTGTTAATGTGAAATGTTGCACGACTTAAGATTTCTGGGAGCTTTGATAAAATGTGCAGAACGTTTGTTTGATTTTAAATTAAAGGTCCAGTGTGTAGGATTTAGGGCCATCTATTAACAGAAATTCGTTAGTTTATGATCTGTAAATAAGAATTGTGTTTTCGTTACCTTGGTAGAGCCCTTTATATCTACATACAGAACAGGTTGTCTTCCACAGAGTGCATTTTGTTGTTCTACAGTAGCCCAGAATGGTCAAATCCCTGCTAGATGCCATGAATCCTACACACTGGACCTTTACATTTGGCCAGTCTAATTCTCCACCACCAGCACTGTCACTGTTGTGTAACCTGAAGACAACATTTTTGACTGAAATGACTGCAGCTGCTCCTATTTATCCAAAACACAAAAAAGACCCCAGTGTTGTAAAGTTCTAACAGCCTCAGACTGAAACCAGCTCTATATGAATTCCACTGCATGTTCAGACAATGACAGCGTCCTCCTTCATCCTGAGACCAAAGCCGTCTCATTCAGGCCGATGCCCAGCCAGTGTGTCCTCAGGCACTGCATCGCTCAGCCGTGCAGCGCAGCTGGAATTTCACCTGGAGGGAGCAGCCTCTGCAGAGGACGGCGCTTACTTGAAACTCTCAGATACTGCGGGAAATATTTGTTGGAAAATTCCCGACATGGCTCCTGCGGTGTCAAGTCTCCCTCGGATCATTTACAGGACTTACGTAGTGTTCAGTTTCATCATGTGCCAAGCAAAACAGCAAAGACACAGTTGTTAGATACTACTTCAGCTGCTGATATGAAGCCTTGTATGAAGAACACAGACTTTATAAGCCACTGTTCTTTTCTCAGTAAGAGATCAGAGTTTTCATCCCTCATTGCTGACGACACGGACAAGAGGAAGAGTAATTGAGAGGTCAGACTCCAACAGTGCAGATTTGCCTACCAATCTTTCTTGCCATAATCCATTTGCGTACTCAGAAGTGACCAGAAGTGAAGTAACACCTCAAAGTCAATGTTCTCCTCAGACATCAGCAGAGATCTTCAGGGCACATAAATACTGCATGAACGCAAGGACACTGAAATGGCATTTGCAGCTTCAACGGGGAGTTACTAAAATGTCACGCGGCACTTTTTTCCGATTGTGTCCTGTCTAAATATAGCGTGCTGCTGTCTGTTCCACATTTTAAACCATTTCATGCTGCTGCTCTGCTGTCTATTTTTACACCAATATCAATAGAGAGGGCAGCGTGTGGTTTTAAAATAGAGTAATATCGTCTGCGCTGCTGGGGAGAGGGTTTTAAACATAGCACGGTAAAAGCAACATGGTCCAGTTTCCTCCCCGGGGTAAATAAAGCCGAGGGATACGTGTGTTTATTTCCAGATGCAACTTTGCCTTATGAAGCTGCTGTTCACTCAGCTTTAATCCAAATGATCTTTCCTGGAAAGTGATATTAAAAACAGGTTGACAGAGGAGTTGCTCCACCCAGTAGAGGTGGCATCCTCAAAAGCACCACTACATATTTGTCAAGGCCTTTTTAAACACCAGCCCAACCTGCTTCATGGGAATGGCACATGAATGCAATCATAGGGAGGAAAAATGCAAAGCTGCTAAAACCAGAAAGACGAGTCTGATGGCACACAAACAAAGAGTGAGCGAAGGTGAAGCACTGTGGGCTAGCTGAGCATGGGAATGCACATACTCAAAGTTTTGAGTTACAAGTGGGGTGAGATGGAAACAATGGCAGGACAGAATAGATCGCCCCGGGGAGGACATTTCAGTCAGACTTCCACTAGTCACAGTGTTATTGTTTGTGTGCTTTTTTTTTTCTACGTTGGCCTCCGTTTGTCTGTCAAAACAATATTTGCAAACAGGAACAACTTGCTCCCAAAGCGAGAACCCACAGAGCCACCGTGATGTCATTAACATGTGCAACCTGGAGCGACTGTACTTTGTTGACTCATGTTGGAGCTGTTGTGACCTTAACAACCCTATTTTATAGCTTCATAATGATGTGAACCAGAAATGTACAAATATCCTCTGAAAACACCCTAAAGTGCTGTTGCAGGATAATCCCATGTTTGCTGTACAAATTGAAGTGTCACAAGGCTGAAGGCAAACAGATCTGAACACTAACACTCAGAGGACGTTAAACAGCTTATCATGAGAATTACTGTATACTGAGTATCCTGAGTTAAGAAGTTTAAGATAAAGGAAACCTTATATTAGCAGCAGTCACATGTCTTTGGATCATTTTCTTCCCACAGTGTGAGACCAAACTCATTCTGTGGGTCCTAAATGGACACTTATGCACAGTCAGTATGTTTTTATGTGATATTTGTTTAACATAATTATTTTATTTTCTATGTAATAATGAGTCTGGTGGGATTGAATGAGCTGTTGTAGCTCTAGGACCCTCATGATTTCTGATTTACATGAAATGATTTTGTAAATTTTCTTTCCCCATTTTGTTTGCTGATGATACCAACATGACTCTGTCAGATACTGACTTACACACCCTAAAGCAGTGGTTCCCAAGTAGTTGGTGGCAGTCCAAAAGTGGGTCTCGGGTCCATTCTGAATGTGCAGCAAATGACTCACAAACATGTCAGTGACCAGTGAGTGACCAATGGACTACTACTTGACAGAGACAATGTGATGGTCACAGCCACAAGTCGTTTTCCCAGTTAACACTCTTTAAACTCATTTGTTTTGTTATCTACACAGGTTACTTTCATTAATGGTCAACCATACTACAACAATGGTTTGATTTAGAATCAGTTTATTTGCTTTTAATCTTGAATTGTTTAATTAAAGTGAGCACTTTCTAGCATTGTACGCTTACACAGGCAAACTGTTTGATATTAATCATCTGCTTCCTTGTCTTTGAGTTACAGTACTTGTTTGGGGAGGTTCCTTCCTGGTGGAGCAAGGGGGTAGCTGAGAAATCTTAAATCCTGACGCCAACTCAATGGACCAAACCATGTGCTACCATGTCATAGGAGGGATTTGGGTTTGGTTAATTTTGCTTTGTGTTTACTTGTAGTTGTCGTCCATTTTGGTTACGCCTTGTGTATTATTTAGTTTGGCCAAGCCGCTATATATGCTCCCTCATGTGTTATATTGACAGGTCAGTTTCAGTTAACACCTTGTTTATTTATAATATTTAATGTAGTTATGTCATGTTATGTTGACCTCTTTTATAGGCCTAGCTATTCATTTCTTGGTTTGTAATTTGTCATGCATTTTTTGGGTGAATCAAAACACATAATTTTGTCACAAACTTGTGCGTCTTTGTTGCCTCACTGCTTGGTCCCTAACAGACAACAAACTAGCTTGATGACATGGCCAAATGCAAGTATGAGGCTGAATATATTAAACTGTGTGGTCCTTGATTTGAACTCGAAGCATTGTGTTTATATATTTCTTTGTTTTCATTGGAGTGTTGCCCACTGATTGGTTAGCGTTTATGATCAGTGTTTTTTGTTGTCATTTATCTTTATGTTTCTAAATTTGTATCGTAATTGTATCGAGACATTTCTTTGTTTTTTATTTAATATTTGGATTTTATGCAGTTTTATATGTGTGCAAATAAAAAGTAAAATTAAAGAACAACTTTATTGTCAGATGTGTTTCATTGTCACCTTCATCAGGCCACCTTCATCACTTGTAGTGATGATTCTGCAGATGATTTTCACCATTATCTGCAGTTTTACAGCAAGTCCTTTCTCATCCCTTATCTGTTCTGTTGCCATTTTACTGTTTTGGTTCATGCTCACTGCTTACATAGCTTTGTTTTCAGATTCAGCAGGCAGCAGTTTTCAAGCTCTAAAAACCCTCTATGCACAACCTGCTCAGCACCAAACAACAGACAGCTACAGTTTATGACTAGCTGGTGAACATATTGAAACATGTAGAAGCTGTAGACGCCCGGCTTTTGTCTCAGGTTGAGGTGGAGACCAAAGATAGAGCTAAAAGAGAGTAAATATTGGACATTCATCAGATGGACAGACACACAACTTCAAATGAATGACAGCGTGTCTCTGTGTGTGTCTGCTGGATGTGTAAATAATCAACAGTTTGCTAAGAAGTTTGACACATCAACTTAAAAGAACAAGTTAAGAACTTGTTTCAGCCTCAGGTTACAAGTTGCCTGACCAAGACCTAGTCCACACGGACAGGGGTAGCTTTCTCAATTGGGTTTTCTCCTCCTTTGATCTGTCCATGCACACTGTTATAAAAATATCTCGGTCCAAATGTTAGAACACAACTGAGATGCTGTCAAGAATATACCAAACCCACAGCTGACAATATAACTGTAACCCTAAAGCCACGCAAAGAAGAAAACAAAGATGTTGGCCAATCAACAGCCGCAAAAAAAGCTATCATCAGTAGGGTACCTGCAGCAGTGACCTTTGCAGTGTATTCTGACCCCTCTGGTCCTCAATATAATACAAGAGGAACTGTAAATTTATGTGTAAATATGTACAAAAAAAACCCTGTTAGCAAGATTAGAACCATTTTTTGACCATGTCTGCTATAGCTTGAAATGCCGCCTCATTTGTGAGACCCTAACAAGGGGATAGCCGTGGAAACTTCAACGTTTGTTAACCCTGTCTACACAGGAACACTGAAAACCGAGTTTCTGAAAATCTTCACCTCAGGCGGAGTCTTACAAAAGGTTTGTTTTCTAAAATACAGTTTGCATGGCTGAAAGGGCAAAACACAAACAAAAAAAAAGCTACGATCACAAAAATACCTGCGTCTGCGTGGATTAGGCCTGAAATGGTGCTGAACACCTGAGGCAGAAATAAAGTGAACACAGTTCTCACCAGCTGTTGAAGAGTGGAGGGTTAAAAGCTTCCAGTGCAAAAAGTATATGTTGTGTCATGTGACTTCTTTTGAAATGTGAATTACCACAGGCCTATAATCCCTTTAATTAAAGCCTTCGCTCTATGGCTCAGCTACAACTGGCAACTATGGAGGAACAGACCTATAAATCAAACGTCGCCATTCTGGACTTAAAGGGGAAGTTAAAGCAAAGCTTTGTTTAAGATGGGTGGGGTTATCCACATGGTGGGATTTGACAGCCACCCTTATGAGAAACAGTAACCAGCATACCTCTGCAGTGTAGTCTTAAAGCATGAAGCAGCCTGTAGTAACAGCGAAGCAGTTTAGCAGGCTTCATCCCTTCACTCAGCAGATTTCATCGCTCCTTTTGCAAGAGAGATATTTTAGTCGCTGACATTTTGATTGTCAATGTTTGGCATGTGGTGGGCTGATAATTCACGTTGAAAAGCTGACTAATTGGACACCACATCCAAAAGGCTCTCTGTCACTGGAGGCTGTCCAGAGTTAAGATGATTTCATGCAAGTGAAGAGATAATTCACTTGCACATTTTGCTCAGCACAGCACAAGATATTCATGTGACTTTCCCGGCCTAAGTGGCACTCCTAGTCTCGGTGTAGTATCAGTTTCAATTGATATTGTTATTGCCACTGTACGGCACAGCTGTTGTGATTTTAAGACTGAACTGAAGTTTCTCTTCTGTAACCCTGACTCAAAACACAACCAAAAAGAGAGCTAGAATGGAAAGAGTCAAGAATATAAGCAGTGTTGTTGCTCCGGTCTGTCTCAAGCACATTTACATATGGTAAATGTATGCAAATAGACAGGAAGCTACTCAGTGTGTATTTACCTTTCTGCCTGCACAGTCTGCAGCATCACAGGAGTAATGCGATTCTCCTCTGAATTAAAGGTTTATTTAGACATTAGACATTATCTTGTTTGTTTTTAAGTTTAAAGGGATTACACTCTTGATTTTGTCACAAAGTGTCCTTAGCTCCCTGCTGATCAGTGTAAAACTCAAAACACTTCACAGTTAAGCTTAAGAATATCAGCTTCAGGGGAAATACTTTTAACTGGGGGCACTATTTGTGCCATAAAAAATATGCGTATCTTTAAACCAGCTTCCTTTGTTTTGGACACTATTAAGCTGTGAACACAACACTGATATCATCTGAGTTGTTGTGGTAAACAACAAACATTTGCTTAGTTACACATCCAGCAGACATGGAGCAGCATTATTATTCATTCAGAGTTGTGTTTCCGGCCACAGGCTAAATTTAAGTCCAATACTTGCTCTCCTTTTAGCTCTGTTTTGATCTCCACCAACTCCTAAGGGAAATATATCTCTTTCGCTGCTAAATGCTCCACTGTGTTCACAAGCTATTGCTAACTGTGTCTGTGTGCTGTTTGATACAGGACAGGAAGTTTACAGTGAGGTTTTGTCAGAGCTTTTACTTTACACGACTGCCTGCTGAAATTATGCAGATGAGAGCTGTGAGAGTGAATCAAAACACTAAAGCTGCGGCTGTAAAACCAAAACAATGAGTTAAAAGATGCTAAAACACTGTGTCGCACTGATGGGGACTGTATATCATCAGCTTATGTAAAAAAAGAATTTACCTGGTCGACCAATTGTCGTCATTTCAGGCCATTAGTCGACTAGTTGCCACCATGTTTACTAATGATTATTAAATTATATATTGTGGGCGGGGCAACACAATGGTTTGAGTTGAAGGTCTGAGAAAGAATAGTATCAGTAACATTGTTAACACTGTGCTACATTACAGAGAAATACAAAACCGTACTAATGAACCTTCATTAATATAGGCCTATATTTTATCTACAAGTGCACGTCACACACTGAGCGAGCCGCCTGTTAATGACGCTGTCAGCAAAGCAGTAATGATTGTGCTAAGTGGCTAATGGGCACGTAGCTACTTACATGTTTCAGATGATACGTCACGTTTGTAGTCGACCAATGAAGATGAGTTTACATATCACCTTGGGTTCATCCTTCACCTTCTCAAAATGATCCCACACTTTGGATTTCCTGCCCGACATGTTATTAGCTAGCCTGTGTAATAACCGCAGGTACCAGCCCTGTAAATTAGCGTGACTCCTGTCTGACTGCTGAGAGTGGCCAGTCATATAGGTTTTGATTTATTTTGACAAGGTGCAGCTCCTAATGAAATTTCACGTTTGTTTGTTTGTTGTTTTCCTGCAACTGAATGACCAATGAAATCTTGCTGACTAATGACCTTGGTCGACTAACATTTGGTTGACTATTAGGGGGCAGCCCTCATAAAAATATTGATTAGTGCAGCTTTAGAATTATGAAATTGATTGTAAGTTAAAGGGACAGTTCACCCTAAAATCAAAAACACATAATTTTGCTCTTACCTTTAGTGCTAATATAATAGAACTAGATGGCATTCAGCTTGTGATGCTCAAAGCACCAAACAAAACAAAACAAAACAAAAAAAATAAATAAATATTGAAAAAAAGTCAACAGCAATGTCTCTTTCCAGAAATCATGATCTTCTACCAAACTACACCCGCCAACCATATCACCATGCAGAAGGAAGCGTGCATCCATTCGAGGACGAGAGGCTCGTGCTTGTGACAGTGTGAGATGTAAACATTAATGGCATTCTTTTCGGATGAGCTGTAATGCTAGCTCGGTGAGCTAACAGGTGATGCATTATTCAACATACATTTTGGTTCTTCTTGACTCAAAGAGATGGATGGATGGATGGATGGATGGATGGATAGATAGATAGATAGATAGATAGATAGATAGATAGATAGATAGATAGATAGATAGATAGTCTTGTTTATCCTTCATGCTTTTAGATCCAACAAAGTTAAAATAGTTGGTGTTTTGCTAAACATAGCGCTGCTTTATCTGTAATTATATTTCTAACAAAAAGTCATTTAGGTGTGGAGAGCGCTGAGCAGCTCTCTTGCCCTGGGGCACAAACTGAGAGGAAACATGGGAGAGATGGTGAGGACATTATGTGAAATTCAGAAGAGCCTCCAGGGACCATTACAAACCACTTACCATATTTATACCATGAAATATTCAGGCAGCACTTTTCCCAGTAAGCACACAACCCATTCTTGAAGTCAAATGCAACCAAACTAAAGCAACATGTGAACATATGGTTGCTTGACAAACTCAGCCGCAGTGGGACAGCAGCAGCCTGGAAACTCTGTTTTTTCATTGAGGACGTTGGCAAAGTGGAGTCAGCTCTGTACGTGTGCCTTTAAATCACATCTTTTATATGACGCAGAGGAGTTTAATATGATAATATCTGCAGGGACAACAAATCAAATTTGTTATGTTTTCAATCAGATGCAAGCTAAAAACAGAGATGGGGACTCTGTGAAGACTTACAGTTGTTTAATAACCGCTAGATTTTGTTTGGAGAGGCCTCCTTCCTCCCCTTTCGTTGCCAATGCTGGCAGGAGGAGAGGAGGAATTATTTCAGTCTCTGTATATCAAGGCTGGTGTGCCCTGGTCGCTTTTCCTCATCCTGTAATTCTGACAGTGCGAGTCTGAAAGCTTCCTTCCTGTCTGGGAAATGACATGCTAATGGCCTGCTCTTCCCTCTCCTTTAGTCCTGTATCACAGCTGTCTAATGAGAGCATCAGTGTATAAGTGGCCGCTGATGATGGATGTCTTCACTTTTATCAGCTGCAAGCGTATGATTAGTTATAAAGAAATTATCTTTTTGCTTTGGAGTAAAATCTAAATCTGTCTTTGTCTGCGCACTGTCCAAATGTAGATTTCTGCTCTGCATCCTTTTAGTAATAGAAATATCCTCACAGACAATCTCATTGCTTTGCAAAATGCAGACTAAAAATGCACTTTCAGTCTAAATATTGCTGTTCTGTACACACATGGCTGCGTCTTTGTCGGTCAGTCTGGACTGAAATATCTCAACAACTGTGACAGACTGCCATTATATTGTGTACAAACATTCATGTTCACAGAAAATTAGTCCGACTGACTTTGCTGATCTTCCGCCTTTCCCCTCTTGCACCACCATGAAATTTCATACACACATTCATGTTTACCTCAGGATGAATAGTTAAAACTTACCAAATACCTGCAAAACTAATGACACTCCCATCAGCTTAGCAAATGTTAGCATTTAGCTCAAAGCACTGCTTAAAGCTACACTTGGTGACTTTTATAATTATACCTTTTTGTCATATCCCTGAAACTGACACTATGTTCTGACAGTTGTATATGAGACAGATTATCCATGAAAAAAAACCATGGTCCTCTGGCTCTTTTTAGTGCTCCTAATGGCATTTGTAAGAATCTACCCTGTCTAAACAAAAACAGCCAATCAGAGCCAGGAGGAGTCTCTAACACAGTGTGAATCACTGCTCGTGCACACACTGTGGAGCCCCTCTCCCTTGCACATGCTCTCACTCAGTCAAACTCAATATCTTCAGCTCGCAGCTTCAGGAGGAGCCTTGCAAACACAGCTGAGAAACAGCCACCAGCAATTAAAAGACACTGCCCACCCCTCCTTTGCCAACAATAGCGTACACGGCAAAGACAAAGGAGAACAACACTGAACAGCAGGGGTTAAAAGACAGGTAAACTGATCACTAGCCAACATTGGTTTTGAATCAAGTCCAATAACTATCTCCACCACAGAAGCTGCTCCAGTGTTTACACTTGTTTTAGATTGCTTTTTGTCGTCAGTCTTCTTCTATTTACTCGTCTTTACTCTGTACGCTGTTATTGGCAATGCAGTGTGTGCACAAGCAGTGGTGAACACTGTCTCGGTGACTCCTCCTTGTTCTTATCAGTTGTTTTCATTCAGGCGCAGTGGATTCTGGCAAATGCCACCAGGAGCACTAGGAGGAGCTAGAGGAACCTGTTTTTACACTGATTATCAGAGTCCAACCTCTCAAAGTTTTGTTTTATTATCAATGTACTTTTAATTATCTGTTCTGTATTAATCTGCATTAAGCTGCTCTGTACATGTGCATGCATGGTCTCATTTGAATCAGAATCATTGTAAGTGCTTTTGTCACTGAGTTATAAAAGTTGAGCACACAAAGAGATTTTTTTTGTATCTTTGCCTGAATATTTTGTTAAAAAAAGATGCTGCAGATGACCAGAACTGGGAGGTATTAGCTGGAAAACACAATGGGGCAATAGCATGAAGCCTAACTCAGTCTATATTCAAAGTAGATAACCACATGACAGAGAATGCAAATTTCACATGTGTTTCCAAGGTTTTGCCCAGGCACTCTAAAAAACATAGAGAGGGTAAAACAATGCACTGAATGTGTGAACATGAGTGAAAAACAAAGCAACAAAGACAGAAATGTCTATTTAGGAACATACTGTATATAAAAACACTTCTAGAAAACCTATATTGATAAGAGAGAGTGTTTTTTTCCCTTTAAGCTTTAACAAAGAAACCATTTGTTTATCACTTTTGTACATTTATAAAAGTCTATGATGCCTCAAATCTGCTGTGGAGCTCCAGAGTATCATTAACTACAAGACCCATAAGCCATTGGGCCAATTGCTGGCTACTGATTGGCTCTGAGACCTAAAGAAGTGAGGCAGGCCCTTGTGGGCTATTAAGGCCTTAATGACAGCATGGAAGCTCCTATTGGCTCAAGTGAGGTGTCAATCAAAAGGTCAGAATTCAGCCACCATGTTGATATCAAGCAATAAAATGATGCAATGTTAGTACATGTATATTTATGGATGTAATAATGTGTTTAGACTAAATATTTCACTGGATTAAGATTGGCTAGACCTTTGGGGGTGTATGAACACTGTTACATGGACATTATATTGATCTGTGGATTACCATAATGCATAATAAGTGAGTCATAACTTTTTGTTTGTCTGACAGAAGCGTCTACTGAACCTGCTGTGGTTGTAACCTGAAATGGTCCGTATCATTCGAGCTGCAAGGGGCGTAGGTTTTGAACGATAGGCACTTGTCTACACATCATAATCATCAAATAAATCCTTACGAGGACCTGCAGACAGGTTTTAAGCTCTGCTGAGTGTGAAAGGGGTCACTTGCACTGATGAACCAACAGAGAGTTATCTCTGACTCTAAAGTTCCCTCCAGCTCTACAAACCATTTTAAAGTCTTTCAGCTTCTGGTTTTGGTTTCAGCAATAAAGCTCTGATAAACCCACACTTCCTGCTCTTCATCACAGGAGCATTTAGCAGCTTAAGGAGCGGTCTGAAGACCAAAACAGAGCAAAAAGAAGTTGAATACTGGACTTACATTTGTTAGGTGACCAGAAACAAACCTCCAAGTGAATACTAATGTTGTTTATCTGCTAGATGTGTAAATATGCAACAGTTTGCTGACACATTTGACAACTTTGTAAAGTGATAATTCAACAGAGTTGTTGCTTTAACAGTTTGCTGCTGCATAAATAACAGCTTCAATATAGCTGAGCACAGATCACTATGAACACAGTGTCACTCGCCCTAACTAACTCGTATGTGCACCAGTGTTCATGACACGAACATGAACTCAGTGGGAAGAAATCATGTATTAGATGAAAAAGTTTGTTTATGATGGCATGAAAATGCACAGATGTATGACTGTTGCAGAACGCAAATACATTCACCAGTCAAGAGGTTCTGTCTTTGATGCATATGGTGGACTGCAGTCAGCGTTCTTCATCTTCTCAGAGAGGTGAAACATATTTCCAGACAGTATGAACCATCATACAAACTGACTGTCTACACTTTGAATATGTGAAATCTGAATGTGCTTCACTGGCATCCTTTACCACACATATATTGCATAATAGTTTTAAATTAAGCTGAACATGAATGTAAATTTAATGTGTGCACATCTCTGACAGGCTGAGCGTCGTACTGCTGCCTCACTTCAGTTTGGTTTTATCCTTCTCTCGTTAAAGTGGCACATTTCAAACAGAATTGCAAATCAGGTGTAAATTCAAATAAGGCCTGCCATCTGACGTCTTTTATCGAGAGGATAGTTTTCAGTTTATTTCCTTATCGCAGCCCTGAAACAGGGAAAAGTGGAATTATCACACACATACAGTGAGTGTAAGTTAAGTCCGTAAGAAGATTTATTTGCATAAGCACACGCAGCCGAAGCAGCTTCCTGTGAAACAGCTTTTGATGAAAAGACCTTGTTGAGAGTTTATAACGACTGTACCTCTGAATATTGCAGAGGTTTGTGTCTTTATTCCTCTAATTTATTACAAAAATATGAATTTTAATGCACTAATAAATATGTTTGGTATTAACCTAAATACCCACAGTCGTACCTGAGTCTTTTGAAATGATTAAACCCCAAAAATGTCTCTCTTTTCAAAGTCACTGAGGAATGTAAATGAATTATGCAACATGAAAGATAAAGATGTTTTGCTTTATTAAATCCTTAAAATTTCACCTTTAAAATAGTCTTTGATGCTGCACCATTCATAAACACATCACATGCTTTAAGTGGTCACACAGGAAGTGAAGTTAAAGTTCAGTTTGCTCACTGTAACAGAGAAGTGTGAGCGCCCGCAGCCACCATCAGCACTGAGGCACATTTACATAAGTTGTGTTACTTACAGTGACTAAATGAAATCTCTTGGCAGTGAAGTTTGTCGTTTAACATAATTTTCTCCCTTTGGCATCGATTATGTTCACTGTGGTGAAGAGACAAGAGCAGTGACAAAGAGATTCAGAGCTGATAAAGAAGTAAACAATGCCATTTTGTAAAGGTAAAACTCTGTTGTATTGTTCTGCATCTATGAAGATAAATCAGATTTGGAGTTCACAGGTTTAATAATTTTAATTTTGATTCAGCCTAAATAAATCACTTATGCATTTATTGTAATTTCCCTGTTTTGGTTGTTTATTCATTTGTTTTGAGATTGTTTCCCTCTCAGTTGAATGCCATGGAACTGAAAACGTTTCTCACCACTGTGGTGTCTCTGCAGCTGCACAATATGAATTTTCATGAATGTGGCACCTTCGCTGGCCAAGAAACTTAATGTGCCTCGGATTACTGTGATGAATTTCACACAGACGCGTCATGATGATAAAGGTTGTCGATGCTGGAAAATGTGGTTTATCCAGACCATCACAAGCTTCGTGACTTGATGATAAACATTCAGTTGTTTTACACACAGTAGTTGTGGAGGTTATGTTTATCATGTTTTTATGACAAGATATTAATTATGATACATTTGTTTATACTGTGACTTACATGTAATATCATACATCAAGGCCTTACCTGGTTGTTTTAATGAGTCAGTGTCACACATGCTCACTTATTTACTTTGTATTTACTTCGTATCACAGTAGCCAATGATATACCCAATGGCTTATGGGTCTTGTAGTCTATGATATTGCCATCATAGACTTTTATGAATGTACATAAATGATAAACAAATGGCTCTGTCTGTTGTCTCCAGGGGAAAAAAAAAAAAAAAGACTGTAGCAATCTAGGTTTTCCAAGAGTTATCAACAATAAGCTTTTTTGAAAAGTGCCTGACAAAACTTGAAAAACATGTGTTACGTGTTAATTTTCTGTGATATTATTATCTACTTTGATTTTGGAGTAGGTGAGGCTTCATAATGATAAATAAATTTAACATGTGAGATACTCTTTCCATTAGATTGGGTTCCCTCAGCCCTGTTGCCAGAAAATTTGGTAATTTTGGCATTGTTTGTTTCTACAAACCACAAATTCTTTCCAATCATATGTCTTATACATATAATATCAACATTTGTAAAGTCATGTACAGGCTGACTTTGTCACTGAGAGGTGGAGAGGATGTTGGATGGCGTGACACCTAGTTGGAACGCCTGCCAAGCTGTAGACCATTGTTTGAGGTTGATAAACAAAAAGAAAAAAAAAAAAGAGAGAAAACGTTTGATATTTAGCAAGTCATCGCTGGCTTTCCAGCAGCTTTTCGGCACCATACGTGGTTGTTTTGAGGCCACTCAGTGCTGTTTTTCTGGCCGTTTTTTAGGCATGTGTTTTACTGAAACATCCCTGCTGTTCCTGCTGGGACTTTGAATGAAGTTTCAACATATCTGCTGCATAATAACATGCAAATGTAACATATCCACGGTTAACAGAAACATTCAATGCCATTATTTTTCTGGCGATTGGGTTCATGCCCTACTATAACTACATTCACAGTAAATGAACAAGGATAGAGGACGATCACTACAGAATCATGTTCAGACATAAACATGCATGCTTCATGTCTGATGATCACATTAATCGTATGACACACCATGTGCAAATTTTATAACTGAAAATCAGTCATAGCCACCATATATGTACAATGGGAGCAGCCAAATATTTGAAAAGCCTTCTTGGAGCCTCCAGTCTTGGAATAATCTTATTTACATGAGATAACAGAAAGGAAATAATATCAGAGATGATGTAAAGGGTCTCTGTGATCTGGTTTTACTGCTGCAGCTTAATAAGTGGTTACTGTCACAGAGGAGCTTTTCTTGCTACAAGACTACAAAATGTGGAAGAAATCAGAGGTAAATATGAGAAAAACACAGATTTATTTTTTCTCCTTAAGGGTGTATCTTAATGTAATACCTGATTTGATCTTGTGTGATTGATACACAGCAGTATTTGCCACCGGGCAACATGTTTACATGCACACAAGAAACCAGGTTACTGGGAGAAATCAGATTAAAACAGGAAATTGTAGCCCACAGAGGAGTAAGTAAAGCTGGAAGAGATAAAGACAAATCACACACACACACACACACACACACACACACACACACACACACACACACACACACACACACACACACACACACACACACACACACACACACACGGGAAGGCTGGTGTTATTCAGTCCAGCTCTATAAACAGCCAATTATCTGAGGGTTTGCTTCTGTTCAGCCAATCAGTGTCCAGCTGGCCTCCGCTGCCTTTTCTGGCTCCAGGAAGTAAAATAAAGTTAGCTGTCGTAAAAGGCATTTATTGAAATCTACTTCCCCCTTGTGGTTGCTCTTAATATTGCCGCAGCAAATAGAAAGAGCTTCACTTACTGGATTGGATAGAAGGTACAACTAAAAGGGGAAACCTGAACTTCAAAACCTACAACTCCCACATCATTTAATACAGGTTAAAACTATAGCTGTTCATATTCCCTTGTGCCTCTGTGCATAACTTGGTAAATAAAGCTTTAAAACTGGTCCAGATATTTTATATTATATTAAGAAACACAAAATGCCTTTTTTTAGTCTGCAAGAAATACTAATTGATTATATAAGGGACTAGTCCTGTAATTAATACAGTCAACAATTACTTATTTCATCTTCAGACATTTAACAGTCTCATACAAATACTGACTCTCAGCCTTAGAGCAACTTGTGTTAATTGATTTTCTTCACTGGCGGAGGAAGTATTCAAGTTCTTTACTGAAGTAAATACTGTGATATGATACTCCAGTGCAAGCATTAAAAATATCACTTCAGTAAAAGCTTCTCAAAGAATCAAAAGTAAAAAGTAGTAGTGAGTCAAAGCAGAAACTAGATTATTACTACTGATGCACTAAAGTGGAAACAGCTTTTTAATGTTGTACATAACTGATGTGGAGCTTTTTATTTTTATTTTTACTGTTGTACAGATTAGTCTACGACAATCAGTCCTATTTTAAAAGCTAATCACGTTTTTCTGTGTAAAATTTTAATTTGCATAGTAGCTTTAAATGTAGTGGAGTAAAAAAAAAAATCCCTCTGAACTGTCATAGGGCAGAAGTATAAAGTGTCATAAGCAAAATGGCATGGCATGAAATTAGTAATGTATTCTACAATGGCCATGAAATTGTAGCTTACTTATGTGCACAAAGGTGTATGTCCCCCTCAATAGCCCTTTTTACAAAGAGATGGCACTGTAGGGCCGCTACAAAGCCAAACCCAGGCCACCATTCTCCTTCTTCGAGTTAGCCGCCAATAGCTAACAGCTTGTTTTCAAATCTCCTGTGGTGTGGTCACTATCATAATACTTAACCTCCTGAGACCCTGTGTCCTCATATGAGGACATCACATTTTGGGTTTACTGCACCTTATACTTTGTTCTGCTTAACTTAGACCTGTTGTCCTCGTTCATGGACACTTTTTTGTGCCATCTAGTGGTAGTAAGAGCACAATACATTAATTCATGGAAAAACAAGATGACAGCCATCTCTACAAAGTCAGTCTGCAGTTGAGCCCAAGACAAAATTGGACAAGGTCCAAAACCTGATCAGATTTAATGGTTGTTTATTTATGATTAATAGTATTTGTAGTTTGATAGGGCAACAAATTTGACCAATTTTAGCGACAGTAACAAGCTAAGACACGTACTCGTTTGAAGGCATTGGGACATAGTCTTGTTTGAGGACAGCAGGACTTAATTATCTTATTAGAGGACACTGGGACTTAATTACCATTGATGATGTTTAGTTTTTTTATACTTATCAGGTCCTACTAATCCCATAGGAGAAAATGAAAATGCATACCAAACAAAAGTTAGGGTCTTAGGAGGTCAATCAAACCGTACGTCACATCATTCCAGCTTTTCACAGACCTTGTTTTGGGGCTGTTTCTACCTTCGTTTCGGGCTCAGAGGTGAAACAACTCTGTCCCCTCTTTCCACAAAAGGTCCTTATATACAGAACAGTGAGGAAGCATGGCTAATATAAGAGCATGTGCATTTGCCACACTTCCATTTTAACAAAATTAAAGCCATTTACACCATACTCTGGGGCAGAAAAAGTAAAAATTGGTGCATAAGAATTCATGAGAATGCAGATATTTAAGTGTTTGATGCTTCAAATGAGGACCCCAAACCCCCTTTCATATGTGCCCCCCCAATGTTGAAACAAAACCTACGCCCTTGTATGTGCAGTGCTACTTGAACATCCTCAGAATATCATAACAAAAACAAGCCTGTAAGAAAACGTGAGGAAAATGTGTAACACACACACACATGGAGTATCACAGCGATACAAAGCATGTTTCATTCACCTGCTGACTGTGGCGGGCTCCTGCCACAAACACACGGGTGTGTGAGACCACGTGAGGGAGACCTCGTTAAATTTCACTGCTGCTGCTGCTGCTGTTGTTGTTGTTGTTGTTATGGGTGATTTGTTTACCCCGCCCACCTGTGTGTCCTATAATAAGAGCTCCCAGCCGGCAGCAGCAGCCTCCTCCTCCTCCTCCTCACATGGAGCTCAGCGGCTCCTCACTGCTGTCTCACTGAAAATGGATGCCAACATCGTTGTTATGGGGACAGAAAGCGTCGGGAAATCAGGTAAAAACTCAACTCTGCTGCAGAGATACAGTTATATATGTATATATCTGCTGCGCATGAGTTAAAAATGACTACTCTTATCTTCCAGCTCTGACTGTGCGCCTCTTAACTCGAAGATTCATCGGAGAATATGGAGATATCGGTAAGTTTACACTCTTGTTTTAATATCATTGTTGCAGTGCAGCATTTTACCTTTATCTAACTTTACACGAACTTGTGTTGCAGAATCCATCTACAGTCACAGTTTTGTGGTCGATGGGAGGGAATTCACTCTCAATATCTGGGATTCACCTTATCCTGGGGTAAGAGCAGACTGTAATAACTATCTGACAGGTGCCAACAGTGATTTCTGATATTAATAATTCCGTTTTATTCTGCTCACACGCATGCCAGTGGTAGAGGGCTGGGCAATATATGAATATATCAAAATTATGAGACTATGTATCAGAATGTGGATATCATAATATCATAAATGTAGTCTTTATAGGCTGCATTACAGTAAAGTGATTTAATGTCCAGAACTTCAGCACTGTTATAGATGTTCCATTATTTGCCTTTAACTACTTATTCATTATATCAACAATACTGATGGTTATTTATGAAAAGCTTATTGTGTAAATATTTTGTGAAAGCACCAATAGTTCACCTTATTATATCAATGTAATATTGATATAGAGGTATTTGGTATAAACTACTGCATGTGAATTACTGTAGTTAAGAGGATTGATACCACTCTTATGTCTGTATAATAAATATGAAGATACAGGCAGCAGCCAGTTAGCTTAGCTTAGCACAAAGACTGGAAACAGTGACACAGTTTGCATGGCACTGTATGTAGGTGACAAAATCTGCCTTGCAACACCTGTAAAAGTCTCGTATAACCTTATAATTGCTTTTACCAACCGAGTCAGTCAAAAAATTGTATTGTGTGAAGATTTTATGAAAGCACAGATAGTCAACCTTTAAGTATTGTAGCAATATTGAGGTATGTGGTCAAAAATATGATGTTTGATTTTCCCCAAGTCTTCAAAGTCAAGTAAAAGTAAAAATACCACAATTTAAAAATACTCCATTACAAGAAAAGGATCTTCATTCAAAACTTAACCTTGGTAAAAGTGCATCAAAATGTGCCCGAAGTAAAAAATGTATACCTTAAAAGTCCTTAAAAGGCATGTCTTAATGCAGTGGTTTCCAACTGGTCCAGCTACGAGGCCCAGATTTCTCCCTAGTCATCAGTTCAGAGTCCAGATGGTTTGATTAATTCAGTGTCCTGTGTGCATTCGGCCATGTCATCAAGCTAGTTTGCCGTCTCTGTCAAGTAGGTGTCCATTGATCCGTAACTTTACAGCAGGAAATGGGACTTAAGAATAAAAGTTAAGCAACAGAAATTCACTTTAATTCAAAATTAAGTGTGTTTTTACAAACTTGACATGTTCATGAGTCACTTGTGATCCATACAGAATGGATTTTTAGACCGCGACCCACCAGATGGGAACCAGTGCCTTAATGTTTAAGCGTCAGAATTTATATTTCGTGCACAAAATCTGCATTATAGTGGCGTTGAAGAATAAAGTAACGTAAAATTAAAAAATTAAAGTAAGCAGCAGGTATCTTTGTAGTTAAAGAAGCAGAAGAAGTCATAAAGAAGTCTTGTTATATAACTTGGCTGTCTATGCAGTAAGAGGACCAAAATTCTTTTGACATTGCTGCTACATGACCGGAGAAAACAGAGGAAAATGGCTGTGGTGTTTGCTTTGGTTGTTGCTAGAATGGATTTTTCCACACAGTTATGATACCAAGCTGGTTGTAAATCAGCAAATAATCACTTTAAGAGCTGTATGTGAGAAAATTTATATCATTACTTTGCACCATGAACTGAAATGATGTGATTTCCCAGGATTTGTCTGAGGAGACGTCACTCTTTAAGAAGAAGGTCCAGTGGGCGGATGGCTACGTTCTCGTCTACAGCATCTGCGACAGGGCCAGTTTCAACGCCGTCAGCAGGCTCATTCAGACCATCAAGTCCACTAAAGACTACCTGAACGCAGACAAAGCACCCATAGTGATTGTGGGCAACAAGAGGGACCTGCACCACAGGCGGACAGTGCTGAGCGAGGAGGGCCGGCTGCTGGCTCTCAACACGGACTGCCACTTCTACGAGGTGTCGGCAGCCGAGAACTACCACAGCGTGCTCATGGTGTTTCACGGGCTGGTGGACAGGTTGAAGGATGCCAAGGTGACAACAAAGAGGCCTCTGGGGTTCAGGGGCATAGTGAAAAGCATGTCTGCGGTGTTTGCCCGGAGACGGACAGACTCTTTATAGTGAGACCATGTTAGAAGAGGAGGCCGTTTTCTATTACACATTATTTGACTGAATGGATATCACAGACTGTCAGTGATATATCAGCATGTTACTGTGCCAAAGGTAATAATGAAGTCTCCTGAGGCAGAGACAGGCTTCTCAGCAAGAAGTGTGGAAAGACTCCAGAGATGAAAAAAGCCATTAAGCTTCAGAAAACATGGAGACAAAGTGTCACAGGTGTTTGAGGTTAGCAGCACTTCAAGCAACATGAGACTCTCACTCATACAGATACTTGACATGTAGTATGTTACTGTATGCAACAAGGTATGCAACATGTTTAAACTGTGGCTTCAGATTGGAAGAAATTCTATGCATAAATTAAATTTGCCTTTACTCAAAATGATGACCAAAGATTTGAAAAAGCTCTTTAAATTACAAGTGAAACTTTTGTATCACTGGATGAAGTTAGTGAGAAGTGTCCTGCTTAATCATGGGATTAATTCTTGAAAATAAAACATACATATTTATATTTATTCAAGTCTGAACACTGTAAAGTAAAAGAACAAACTGTTTCTATATTTATGAGCTCATGTTTCATTCATGAATTTTGGGTCATTTACTGAAATGTATTGTTTGTCTAAAACTTGTTTTATGACTTACAAGGAAATAAAGCTTATAATGTGATTTTCATTTGTGTTTATTTCAAAATTAAATGTCTGCTTTCCACTGACATGATGATTTATCGATCCTATAAAGGAATACTTTCACCTTACAAAGATTGATGATTATGAGTCAGCTTCAGATCAGTAAGGATAGATTTGGTAGAAGCTCAACGGCTTGCCTAGGGGCACTTAGGCAGGTTGGATGCTGAGTGGATGAAGGATGGTCTCTTTACTGATTACATCATCCCAAAACTTTGTCACACAACTCTACAGCCCATCAGTTTTTTCACTAACACTTGCAGTTGGCTTGATGACACATATGTATCACACATTAATCAGTCATACATCAAGCATGGGTCCTGGTAGAGATTCTTATGTTTCAACACAGTCTCACAGAAATATGTGAAATGGATGTGACCTCTTAACAACACACAATAACCATGCCAACGCAAAGTCTATTACGAATAATCGCAGTTTGATTGTAAAACAATTGCAGTTTGGTTGAGTCCTGGGTCCACATAGTGTTTTTTCTGGGCGCCATTGTCTGTTTACAGTTGTTCCAAATGAGGAGAGAGCATATGCCTCTGCATGGGCCATGGTCAGCATCTGTTTTTAGGGTGCTACGGCTTTTTTGTGTGGCTGCTCCAAGCATTTTGTTTTTGTTTGTTTTTTTTTTAAGATATTTTGGGGGCTTTTTGACTTTATTTGATAGCCTAGCTATTGCCTGAAGGGGGGAGAGAGAGGGGAATGACATGCAGCAAGGGGCCATGGGTTGGAATCGAGCCCATGGACATGGCCTTTGCATATAAGGGGGGCCACTCCGCCAGGTGAGCTAGTGGGCAGCCTGCTCCAAGTGTTTATAGTTGAAAATCTCTCATTTCAGAAAGGTGCTGGCGACATCACTGCCACTTCTTTAGCTTGGTTACAGTGTCTACTGTTACAGTAAAGACAGAAAAACCCATTTGTGGGAGCAGATCAGGCAGGCGGACGCTGAATGTTAATAAATGTTGTGCTTTTATCATTGTACGCTTGTTTTTAATTGGGCATTCAACCCTATGTTAACATAGTGTTACATTAGCTACCCAGCTAACGTTAATGTCAAGATAGTGTTGTCAAAAAAAAACAAAAAAACGAAGCACTTCATTTATTAAAGTGTTGATAGTGCATTTTTATACGAAGCGCTGGAATGAGGCGTGTAGTGGCAGTTTCAGCGTACCGTAGTTATCCACTAAGTTTGTGAGGTGTCTCAGTTTTGACTCTTGTTTCTGTTCATTTTCTGGAGATCCACAGTACTCACATGAGGCAGGGAAAAAGTAAACAAGGTTTGCTGAGAATCCAAAAAAGAAAAACAAAACAACAGGCCAAGTCCTTCCAAAATTACATCTTGTATGGTCCTCTACCATATTCTCATCATATTGTCATTACTACACTTAAACACTGCTTAACACTGTCAAAAACGTATTACGACCCAAATCGACAGAAACTTCACGTCGTCTTTTATGCATGACGTTGTCCACAATCTCCTTTTGTCATGCACTAGACTGTCTTATAGCACCACACCTGGAGTCAATAACTTGTGCCTGTATTCTAACATATAAATGTAGTAAATATAAACATAGCCCTAACATATTCCACTGCCATACACTATTCAAAATATACAGAAACTGTTGTGTAAACTTAAATAATATCTGAACCTACATGTTATGTTATCAACACAGATATTTTTACCAAATATTAATATGTGCTTACAGGGCACTCCCCTGTGCCCTGCCACTGCTTTTCTGCTGAAGAAAAATGCAATGTGGACACACACCCTTAGAGGTTTAGGTATAGACTTAGGAACTTTGCATAATTACGTAAAGTACCCATGTAAAGTACTTTGTGTAGTTATGTAAAGCACATAAAGTCACCTAACTACGCTGACTTTTGGCTTCACACAGTCTGTGAACAGCAGTCTCCTGGGTGAAAGTCCATGTTTGTTTGACCCATTCACTCTATGCAGACTTAATCAGTTGTTATGTTCAGTTTTTGCATCAAACACAAACACATTTCGTAAAACTTTGTGTCCATTTTACAAAGGACAGGAAATGATCCTGCTCGGGTTTATGAATGAAAAAGCTTTCAGGGGACTGGCCTCCTCACTATAAACTGACAAACTACAGCTATTCTTATATTTTATACAGCTTTACATTTGTGAATGTTCAGTCCAACATCAGAGACCATGTTGATAACAATAAACTAAATGCTTTTATCACGGTAAAAATGTTTGACAGCTGTTACACATTTCTTAATGTCTGCCGAGTTGTTTTAGTTTTAAGGAGGATTTTGAATATATTCAGTATTCAGTATACTGAATATGTAATGAATGAGATTGTCCACAAATTTATAAATGCTATAAAACATCCAAATACTTGAACAAACCCTTCTCCAGTCTTCCTCACATCTTAAATCATGACAGGACTCCAGACCCATCCTCTTTTTCAACGAGAGTCTGTGAATTCCTCTCCGAAACTAGGAGACCATTCCCCCCATGAAAAAATCCTCTAATTTGTGTCTGGCCTGTTCTAGTAAACTTGCTCTGACCCCCAACATTAGGCGGCAGACACTCCTATTCTTCTCTTCCTCCCTCAGACCTCTGTCGTTCGGTGTCAGGGAGATGTCCATCTGAGTGGCTATTAACGCAGCAGCACGGGAGGGCAAATGGCAAGTAAGCTGGTGCCAGCTCCCCCTCCTCTCTATTCTTGTGTGGGAGGAATCTGACAGGAACAAGGCACGGGTTAACAAAGTAAGACTGCTGCAGTGTGGCCCCTGCAGGTCCTTGTCAGAGGCGCTGGTCGCTTCACAGCACGACCCAGAGCAGACAGCAACCTGCCAGAGATCTTTAAGAGCTGCCTTCATGTCTGTCTGTGTGCTGCTACAACATTTACAGGGAAGGAACAAGACTTCTTTAGAAAAATACAAAAGATAAGACACTGGCAAACCACACCTCTCAGTCTGAAGAGAATTTGGTTACATTCACTCAGGAAATGGGCTGTGTTAACACTTTTCATGCTGCTGAATGAGGACACTACATTTGGAATATTCCTAATGATGCATTACAATATTACATTAGCATCTTAATGAGACTCTTAATGCACAACCCTTGAAATGAAACACGCTTTTACAACAGCATTGCGTGTCACAAGAGATACTTTTGTGACATGTGGCGCACTGAATACAAGACACTTTTAAGACACGTGAAATGCATTGAAGCGGAATGAAAATGAAAAATACAACCAGGCATTTTGCCATTTTGTGTTTGTAAAAGCTATCACAGGGCACCTGTGAAGCACTTTACACCATTAAATGCATTTTTGCTACAGTATTAATATGCATAAATAAGAAGTATATTTCCATAGCACCTTTCATACAAAACAATGCAGCTTAAAGTGCTTCACACGTATAGAGGAGTAAAAGCAGGAGACACAAGTTAAATGAAAAAGACTACAGGTAAAGATGAAAGATGAAAAGCTATTCAAAAGATTAACTAATAAAAACAACGTTAAAGTAAAGGCATTAAGTGTTGGCCAAGTGAAAATGCATCGCTGGCACAGTATTCTTGGCTGCTCACCCCGTGTATCACAGTTCATGTTGCTTATATCAACCATCTTATGGTACAACACGCAGCATGTGCCACATGATGCCCCTTAACAAGCTTTACATCATCGTGTATAACATCTGACACTGATCCAGTACAAACTAACTGTGTGTGGTTCACTGTCCTCCAGCCTTTAAAGTGCTGGTCTTTAAAGCTTTTACACTTCAAAGCCTCACAGCGTGGCTCAGATTTCTATCACATTTACCCAAGAGCCACTTTATCTTCAACACCTCGCTGGTGTCTTATATGATGCACCTCTGCAATACTTCAAGGCAGGAATTTGTCAAGGTGTCAGGAATGTTTCACAGTCAGTTATGTCCATGTTTACCTGATGGTATCAGATCAGCTGCAGAAAAGAGCAACACTGACGCAGACCTTATATGTCAGGTAGCCACTAGAATTAACATTTAATCAGAATGCATCTTTATGATCTAAAACATGGAGGCCCAAAATAACAAAACATGATCGTGGAAAATAAACAGTGGCAGATACACTTATGTCCAGTATATAAAGCTCCCTGCTCGAGCCGAGACTCCATATACTGTGACCTATATGATATAAAGTCATCTGCTCCCTGTGATCAGTGCAAAACTCATTTACTGAAGGAGCCTTTCAGTCAGCGACCTCATTTAAGCACTGATGCTTGAAGATCTTTGACTGAAAGCTCACTTTGAAACACACTTTTATAAACTGGAGAGATGGGTTTGTCTGTCCAGGAGATCAATACATAGAGTCACAATGGTTCATAACTGAATGCGTTTGAATCCATGGGTGATCAGGTGTCGATGGTGATCAGGTGTTCTTTTTTTTTTAAATTTTTTTTTATAAAAGCTCATGATATGTAGCATTAGTCTATTCAGGGAATATTCTATACTTGTGTATCTGTGTCTGCAAAAAGAAATTAAAGTGCAGTTTCTGAAGATTTTTCTCATTATATTATAACACAGACTGAAGGTGATCTGTTGAGTCAGTATATAGGGACTGTCCAGACCACTGGAGTTTCAATTCTTAAAGGTCCAGTGTGTATGGTTTAGGGGCATCTACTGGCAGAAATTGTATATAATATTCATAATCATATTTTCATTAGTTCATAATAACCTGAAAATAAGAGTCATTGTCCTTTTAATACCTTAGAATAAGCTATTTATATCTACATACAGCGCGGGTCCTCTTCCATGGAGTCTGCCACGTTGTTTCCACAGCAGCCCAGAACATTGACTCTAGTTAGGCTCATTCCCGTTTTCGAGTAAGCCACCGTAGAAGTTCTACATGCTAAGTACACAGGAGAAGTTTCAGTTCTGCAACCTCACCTAAATGTCACTATATCCTACACACTAAACCTTTAAGCCCTGTTTCCACCAAACACTTTTGGTGTGGTAGCTTAGGAACCAAAAGTAACCCTTCAGACATGGTACCTAGATCCTGGCGTTTCCACTGCAAACAGTACCATTAAATGTGGGCGGGGTTGTTGTCACTGTGCTCCGTCCAGCACTCACTGTATTTCCTCATTACCGGTGACACAGATGGGGGTCTGCGTCTTGTGTATCGTCCACAGAACGAGGTTGCACACTGACATTTTCAGAACAAAATAGAACAGGCTGCAGTGAGAGTCTCTCTCCATGGGATATTTAAAAAAAGCGGGTTTGTACATTTAGTCCTTCTCAGGCAGGTGAGGATTAGAATATATGCAGTTCACATAATCTGGTTGAAATATTTTTAAGCACTTGAAGATTCATTCAAGAGAGACAATAAAAGACTAAAATGATGGTCAAATTTGTCACACTGAAATTTAAGGTGTGCTGGTCTGATGAATTCACGTCGTCAACTCATACACTGAGTAACGTAACAAGTAAACGGTCCACCTTAAAAGTTGCCGGTGGTCGGCCCAATGAATTGAGTTTTTCTAAGACTCCAGCTGCTGCAAGATGCAGCAAAACATCCTTTCGTTTTCTAGATACAGTTTACAAATGTATGTAAGGACGCATTCACACTGCCGCTATTCAGTCTGCTTTGAACGAATCCTGGTCCACTTCCAGTTCGGTTCGTTTGGAGTGGTGTGAACGCTCATTCAAACTCTGGTGCGGAACAAACGAGCGAACCCTGGTCAGCTTGAAAACTGGGGGTCTCAATTCACTTGCAAGTGAACTCTGGTGTGTTCGCTTAAAGTGGAAAATGCAAACGGACTATATACGAACCAAAGACAGGAAGCGACACAAGCGTGTTGCATTTTGGTGTTTTTGTGGTGACCAAGCCGGCTAAAGGGGATGGATTTCCGTTTTCGGTCCTGGCCAATCAGTGAGCCAGGTTTTCTTCTTCCCTTATACTTTTTTTCTTCCTAGTCAGAGGTCATTTCAGGCAATACTGCCCCCAAACGAGCAGCTGTTGTAACTGTGTGACATCGTCCAGGTGGTTTTGTCCACTTTAAAAAGTGCAGTGTGAAAGTGAACCGAACCAAAGGAAGGTGTGAAATTTTTCGGCATTCCCCGCCCAATCAAACCGAGTTTCCCGGACTATCCTGGAGTGAATGCGCCCTGAGACTTGCCACAGTATGACCAGTGGTTACAAAACCAGCCACAACTCCACCCTGAGCAGAGAGACCATCCACTATTGACCAGTGTCACTGCAGTGTTCACAGCTCCACCTTTTAATACCTGATCTATGTGCTAGGTACCCCAACAGAGGGGTGACCAAAAATGGGGATGGTATGGAACGGTTCCATTGGTACCATCCACAACTTTTCATGCTGGAAACATCCTTATACTGCTCTCATGAGCCCTTGTCACTGTCAGTGGATATATGTTGTTCACGCCATGAGTTTAAACCAGGTTCTCATTCCCAACTCATCAAATATGGCAGCTTGGTCGTAGGCTACCCTTCAAACTATGACGCTGTGTGTAGCTGTTGTAATGATGATGGCAAAAAAGGAGAAAGTCAGGTAACGTAGTGTAAAGAGCAGCAAACTTACCTCACATACATCATGTAAATAAGCAACATATATAACTCCAGTAACGTGACAAAATAACTAATTTCAACCCTAACCAATTTGTTTCCTAAATCTTGTTCCTTTAGTTGTTTTTTTTCTGCATAAATCAAACAAGTTGTTTCCTGTGACTGTGGATGTTTATTTTAAAAAGACAGAGTATGCATTTAACGAGTGGAAATGGAAACTGACAAGTGCTAAACCGATGCTAGATGGGTACATCAAGCGTCATAGTTTGAGGCGTGGAGCCGCTGACCAAGCTGACGCATCTGATGAATTGTAAGTCTAAATGTGTCCACAACATGTGACAGAAACTGTGCTTTGTCACGTAAGCAAACAGCTGCTGCATCTCCACCCTCCAGGTTTGGTGATCACTGCTGGAGACCAAGCTGTGGATCATCTGTTTCAAGTTTGAGGAGGTGTCTGTTCTGAGACTGATACTGAGCTGCTGTTTGAATACTTTTAAATGAAAGTACCATGAATCACTCCAAAATACAATTTCCTCCCTCAAGCATCCAGCTGGATGTGTTTGTTTACAACACCTTTTTTAGTAAATTGAATCCCAGGAGTGTGGCAGTTCCTGAGATGACGTCTCGGTGCATCCGGCACTGTAACACATATTGTGACTCTCACCCTTCAACATTTAATCAAATAGTAACTATGCCACTGGACCCATTTCTTAATTTGTTTTAATGTAAGATTTTTTTAATGCTTCTGAACCTGAAAACCTACACATACAATAAACTGTGCTAACAATCTGCATATGTTTATGTATTTGCTGGATTTGCAGATTGAATTTCCAACTGTGACTTTAAAGAAATCTGACATCTGAAATTAAAAGAAAAATATACAAAATTCCTTCATTTTTGGGGAGAAACTAGTTACACTAATACAATTCAACACGTGCATCTGTCTCTTATAGCTTTGGGTCATGTTTCCGATCTTCACTGAGTGCTGTTTCCTGCCTGACTGGCAGCACGTTTTCAAGAGACATAACTGATCAATGCAGTAACACAACCTACTTTTCTTTTCCCTTATTAAATACAAGCAGGCCTGATTTAATTACTGGGTAAGGAACTTAAAAAGGATATATGGGCCAGAGGGTCAGCGAGTTCAGAGACCTGGTAAACAAAGAAATAAAACAGAGGAAGACGGTGAGACCAATCAAAATCCAACCCTTGGGCTGCACATGAAGAATTTAAAGTTAAGTGAAGTAAACAAAATACTGTGCTGACCACAAAAATGAACAAATATTAACTAAAATTGACTTTTTAAGTAGAGTATAGAATTATATTTGTTTTGATCAAACAAAGCCTTAAAGAACTTTTTAATTTTCCAACAAATGAATAATCAATCAGTCTTGAGCTGCTATGTTTTACAAAGGCAAGAAACAGCCCCTACAGAAACAGTGAAGAGGAAAAAATGCTACACGTCTGTTTGTTTACCTATCATTCATACAACTAATATCTTATTCATATCTTGAAATCTTTGTTGTGGGCATAACAGAACATAACAATATGTCACACTAACTGAGGAACAGTTTGACATTTTTGGAAATATGCTAATTCCCTCTCTTGCCAAGAGTTAGATGAGAAGGTCAATAGCACTCACATACTTGTAAATATGACACTTGTGGTGAAGAGGTGAAGAGGGAGCTGAGCTGGGAGGCGAAGCTTTTGATTTACTGGTCCATCTATGTCCCAACCCTCTCCTATGTTCACGAGCTCTGGGTAGTGACCAAAAGAATGAGATTGGGATACAAGTGACCGAAATGAGTTTCCTCCGTGGGGTGGCTGGGCTCAGCCTTAGAGATAGGGTTAGAAGCTCGGACATCCAGAGGGAGGTCGAAGTAGAGCCGTGGCTCCTTTGAGTCAAAAGGGATTACATATGTCATCTGGCCTGGGATTGCCCGAAGTTCTTTGGATGTATAAAACCGGACTGTTGGCTCCCCACTTGAGCTTACATCAGTTAGCTGCTTAGATCGCACATAGAAATATAAATGTTAAATCTTTTGTCAATAAGGAGATGCTACACATCGTTAGCTCAGTCGATTTCATTTTACTGAAACCATGAGCACCAGAGAAGACCCTAAGTCAGTCAGATTTACTGGCATAACGAAAAAATAAGTGGTGACTCCCTTCCTCTGAAGCTGTCATAAAGTCAGAATATGTGTCCATCCCTCGATTACCAGCTAAGTTATTAATATTCCTTTAGTCCGCGAGGGTCCACTGATCACAAGAATCAAAGGTGTTTTTCATAAAAAATTAATCCAAGTTATGAATATTGTTTTAGCAGGATAACGTGGTGTTGTGTCAGTATTCTCGGGTGTCATAACAAGTGTCATAACATAACACACAAGTGATGCATTATTTGAAGCCTAATTTTTAGACATGCAATATTCATACTGGTTGAATAAACAATTGGCTCATATTTCCCATCTTTGCTGAGCAACAGTTTTGTGTGAAAGGAATTAAAGGCCTGTCCCAAATATATTCGTGTCAATTCAATTCATTTGCTTTTCTTGTCACTGTAAATAAATAGAACGAAATTCAATGCACAGAATAAAATGTAACTTTCTAACAGTAATAAATGAATAAGAAAGGAGGGGATGAGATATAATTCATTCACACACACACATACACACAAGCAGTGCCAACACATGCCATGAACATAAAATAAATTACAATTATTGCACAAAAATAAATAAATGAATAAAATGATTGCACACAGTGTAAGTATAAATATTAAATATTACTGTCAGTGTGATTTCAGTGCAGCGTTCAGTGTAGTAATGGCTCTGGGGTAAAAACTGTTCAACAATCTGCTGGTGCGTGTTTTAATTGGCCGATAATGTCTGCCTTAGGGCAGAAGGTCAAACAGATGGTGGGCAGGGTGAGATGAGTCCTTCAGGATGTTCAAGGAGTCAAGGATTCAAGGAACTTTATTGTCATGCCAGACACATGCTCACACATGGGGTGGGACGAAATACTGTACCCGAGGACCCAGGGATAGGATAAAAAAAAATTGTGAGATTTGAGATTTGTTTAGCACACAAACATAAAAGTGGTATCAATCTTCTCATCTAACGCTTAGCAAGAAAATGTTGAGTGATTCATTTAAGTTTAACGACAAGTCAGAGTCAGGTCTTAACTTAATTTTGAACAAATGTATAGTTACTGTGTTTTGGCCTTGTAGGACAGTGTTGTCTCATGGCAGCTCATTCGCTTTAACAGGAAGAAAATGCCCAGCATGTAATGTCCCCTGTTTCAGCGGAGGTACGCTCATATCTGGACTCTTACCTTGTGGCATTACAAGCTTTGTCAACCTGACAATGACTTTCAATTTCCTAATACAGGATTTACACAGGGGGTCTGGAATGTGCGGACTGTAAAACACACTAAGGTGCTCAATGAGCCTTTTCGTTGACCGGCTTTAATAAGAAATGTGTTAACTGTTCAAGAATGCTAACTATCCCTTTGCTTATGCCCTTTTGCCTCTGCTAAGCTCCCCTGCAAAGACTTAAGGACCCCCTGCAGCGGTCCACAGCTCAACAGCTTTCCAAATAAGGCCCTGGTGTGTACACACAGTAACTATAATTCAACCCCCAGCGCTGAAGGTAGAGAAAGTTCAAAGTTCAGTAGCACTTGGCACTTTTTAATGGCTTATCTTACCAGTGCTTTTCTGTGCTTCATGAAGCTATCAGCACTTTTGTATGCAGTATGGAGGTCTCAAACCTGCTGAGCACAAACGCCTTTTGCATACTTGTGCCAGACTGTTATTGTAAATCTATTTTTTTTTTTCGATTCTTCCATTTTCCATTCGTATTTCAAACAGTCACTAAAAGCAGAGGTTTATTTTGACAAGTTGTCAAGTGCTGTGTAATAGCTTTATGAGAACATTTAGGTATGGCAGCCTTATCTGCCTCCATGTTGACACAAATATTTCTGACATTTCTGACATTTATCATTTGTCAGACTGTCAGACTTCTCTCCAGTCTTTAGCTACAAGGCTTTCAATTAAGACAATGATTGAAAAGGATTATAATTTACATTATTTCTCACGTCAACGATAAATAAATTGTAAAATAAACTATTTGTATTTTAGGTTTAGCATCTACATGTATCCTAACTAACATGATACTACAGATCAAGAGATAATTGGCTTGTTTGAGCCTTAATAAGCAGAAACTCCACTGAGTGCAGGGGAGTCGTGTCTGGGGGGCAGAGCAGATAATGCTTTGATCTAATATAAAATGGGTGATTGAGTTGGGAATACATTTGCTCTCACATGAAAGGTTCACGTGGAGGGGAAGTGAGACAGAGTTTCGCACGTGAGACGGTAAATTAAATCAGGCTTGCCGATGAGTGACTCATCACTGTAATGGGCGATTGGAAGTTGACTGTCTGGGTTTCCCCCTGCAGCGGACACTAAAGGCAGTAACCGGCTCTAGGTGGTCTCATGTAGAGACACACATAAGACTGGGTGGTTGATATTTTAAGTGGTGGGTATTAATTACAGAGGGTGTACGAAAATATCAGTACAATTGAGTATTTTGACAACATGTTTGGTGATACTGTATTGATTCTCAAAAACACTGTGTCAGTTTTTAGTGAATTGTTTACAAGCAAAGATTAGTGGCAGTGTCTCATTTTGTGTTGTTTTTAAATCCCAGAGCACTCAATAGCAGTGCTGTAATCTATCGACAGCCAATAGACTCCTCCACTCCAACATGACAACTCATCACTAGCATAAGAACACAGGCCTCTGAAACAGGCAGTCTTAAAGGGCACACTGCTAGCACAGTTTTCCTAAAATTAGATTTTAAAAATCGCAATATATCACAATATATTATATTGTAAGTCCTGTATCATGATATGTATCGTATCGTATCGTATCGTATCGTATCGTATCGTATCTAAAGTTTATTTTTGTCTTTAATTTCAGGATCACAAATATCATCTGGAGTTAATTTAAACAATTTTACTTCTTTTACTTCTTTTCCTTATACTTTTTTCAAACACTAGGCCAGAGTAGAAAGGTCTTAGAATAGACAGAAGCAATAGTTCAACATTTTGGGAAATACATTTATTCACTTTCTTGCCGAGAGTTACGTGAGAAGATTGATATTCCTCATATTTCATTTATTTAATTTGTACAAAAACTGTGTAAAAGAGTAGAAATGACACATTTTGGGGGGGGTTATGTGTGGGACTATATAGTAACCATTATTATTATTAGTTTCTGTCAACATTTTTTTCATGCTTGTATGATAAAAACTCCTGGAGACATAAATCCAAATAAATGACATATGAGCTGCATTGGCACAGGTTTCACTGATGAGGATCCACACATGCATCCTTTGACTTTCTCTGAAAGAGGGACTCAGTCCTTTGTGAAACTCGGAAGGATCCTTGACATTGGAGCAGTCCTTCAGCAGGGGTCGATGACGTAGCATCCTTCAAATTTAGCCGTTTGAGGATCCTTCCTTGACTTTGAGAAGCACCTCCTGTCTCTTTGTGTTTGCTGGGCACGGCCTCCTGGTCCCCTCTCCCTGCAAATCCTCCTGAGAGCCAGCAGCTGCTGAACCTGCTCACCTGAGCCTCATCTACAATCAAGCCACTGCAGTATAAAACCCTGGCTCAGACCTCCACACTCTGTCAGATTGTTCTGTCACCTCTGTGGTACACATGTCAAGGCCACCTTTTTTGATCTTTTTGACACTTTGACACCTTTTTGGACCTCAGTTCACACTGTGCTCTGTGTCTTAGGTTCACCACGCCTGCCTCAACTATAACTAACCATGTCCAGCCTTGTCGCTTGTTCTTGTCTTCTGCATCCAGATGTGGACTGCTCTGTCTTCAGCCCTTATGCCTGCTCTCCTTCGCCATTCCCAGCCTTCAGCCCCCCCCATCTTCAAACTACAATAAACTGCCTTTAACCATTAACAGTTTCCTGGTTGTGTAGTATTTGGGTCCTCACCCCCCGTGACCCCCAACATGATAAGCAGCTACAGAGGATGACTAAATTTATAAAGCGGATAGAAAAAAAAGATGACAAAAATTAATTCCCAGTTACTTATCAATGAAATGATCATGGTTAATTAATAATACCTCAGTTGAATCAGAGACTTAATTGTTTCTCTAAAGGTTGTTTTAACCTGGCTTTACCCGTCACGATGGCTTGTTTAACATAATATCCAGTTTACATGCAACATGCTTCACGCAGCATGCAGCACGTGTCCTCTCAATATGCACATACATCTCCACAGCTCTGGCTGACTTCCAAGCTGAACTTGCTGTGGGGGTCCGATGTTGTGTAACAGCCCCTTTGTCTGATAATCATCCTCTAAATTATGCTGCGAGAAGGGGAGTTGCAGGGAATGTGTCCTGAATGTGAAGAATGCCATTGCTTGCATTTCCAAAGAATTTCTCTGAGAGCCACATCCAGGGTCACACAGCAGGGCGTCCACTGCTGGGTCAAATATTATGTAGGACTATAACGACTAGCAGGACTAACAGTAAGGTTCATATGTAGTTAGTAATGAGTCCTTTAGGGTGTTTCTGCTAAATAATGGCATAGCAGTTATCTGCTCTTGAGCCAAAGGCAGGGAAACACTTTGGACTGAATACAAAACTATCACACAGACAGACTCTGTCACACCTGAGGACAATTTAGAGACTTCAGTTGATATGCTGCATGGAAAAAAGAGCACCTGGAGGAAGCTCACATAACGACAGGATAAAGGAAAATATACAAACTCTACAGTTATAATTCAAACCAAGTACCTTCCTGCTTTGTGCCAACCACTGACTCATGGTGAAACGTGACCAAACAGTGATCCAAGGGGAACACTGCTCTGAGTTAAAGCTGGGGTTAAATGAAGTACCCTCATCCACGACTGAAATTCTCAGCAAGATGTGATTTAATCAAATTTAGGATGTTATCAGCGAGCCAAAACCAATTTTCTGAGTGATGAGCTGAATGCAATCAACAATGTGAAAAAGCAGAAAAGGTCTAACAGATCTGGGGAAACAGCAGTCGCCTCTGTGTCAGATGAAGTGAGGAATTCATTAGTCATCATGAGCAGTGCTGCAGTAAAATCTGAAACCTGATTGGAAACGCTTAATAAAGGTTTTGGAATTTGTTCAGAAGAGCAGCTGTAATGAATAAACATTTCATAAAATGGCCCAATATTTTTTTTTTTTCAAGCTGTGTGAAGATTAGCAGTTTGTATCATGGCTATGAGCCACAGTTTATTTTCTGACACGACCGGGGGCTTTAAAATGGTCTAATGAAATTAGAAGTTTTATTCAAACTATTAGTAATGGCATCATTTATTCATTATTCATAATTGCTTATCCTGGTACAGGGTTGAGAGGGAGCTGGAGCCTATCCCAGCTGACACTGGGCGAGAGGCGGGGTACACCCTGGACAGGTCGCCAGACTATCACAGGGCTGACACATAGAGACAGACAACCATTCACACCTACGGGCAATTTAGAGTCACCAATTAACCGTGTCTTAGGAGCGTGGGAGGAAGCCAGAGAACCCACGCTGATACGGGGAAAACATGCAAACTCCACACAGAACCCAGGTGATCATGAAGCATGTTAGCTATGTAGTGGCGTTATGAAGTTAAACATTGATATCATAATGATAGACATCACTGTGGTTAAAGTTAGACAGAAAGAAAAAGGCATATAATGCTTAATTAATTCAGATGACTGCTTTGCAGATGGAGTGTACATTGATAAAATTTTGGGAAATACAGATGAGAAGATTGATACCACTCCTTGCATGTATGCCACCCAGCCCAGCTTAGCACAAAGACTCTGAACAGGGGGAAACAGGTAGCCTGGCTATGTCCCGCAGTAACAGAATAAGAATAGAAGCTCACTGTTAGCCCTTTTCCACACACATGTGCTGGCTTGGCTTGGCTTGGTTTGACTCGGCGTCAGCCTACCAGGGATTTATACGTTTATACAACAGGGCTACCTGCTTAAAGATGTGATGCACTTGTGCCAGTGAAATGATGGAACATTTGCGGTCAACAACACCCAGACAACATTTGCATGTGGGGCTCGTGTAGAGAGTATCTGGGTCGAAAAATGGGCCCTATATGGGATTGTCCATGGGTTCAGTAATGACCCCATGCCAATCGCCCATATGGTTAAGTTTACCCAAATGGGCCTATGCACGGGTAATGCTAGTGCTACCAGGGTACCAAGTGGGTATGGGCTCAATATGGGGATCTTATCTAGTGCACACTTAGTTAAAGTTAACCATGTGGGTAATTGGCATGGGGCCATTTTGGAACTTGTGGACAATCCCATATAGTGCCCATTTTTCAGCCCATTTACTACCCACATGGGCCCCACATAAAAACGTTGGTTGCGCAGTTTCTCAATTTGCTCCTGGCACTGCATGAATGTATGCTGGATGCCCATCATCTCCTCTTGCTCCAAGCTGTAAGCAGCGCTTTTGTGTTTCACCCACAGACCAAGAGCTTCGTCACTGTTTTCGCTTTTTTGGAGACGCAGTTGAAGCTGATGGAGTATCTGCTATGTAAACATGTCGCTGAATTGTCACTGAATTTTGAAGCACGATGACAAAGCCTATCTGACGTCACCACAACACGCTTGACAGCAGTTGGACATGCTTTGTACCGACTCTGGAAATCGTATCTCAATGTGTCAACTTGGCACAATTTGACGTGTGTGAGCTTGTGTGGCAAAAAGTGCCAATAGAAAAGCCCTATAATTAACACTTACAAATGTGTGTACCAAAACCGGGTTTAGAACTACCTACAATTTCCCAGGTCCAGGCTTCCTGTTTCCAGTCTTTGTGCTGTGCTGAGCTAACCAACTGCGTCTTCATAATTAATGAACAGATGTGATAGTATAGGTATCAGTCTAACTCTCAGCAAGACAGCAAATACATGCATTTTCCAAAACTATTCCTTTAAATAAATCTTTCCATATTATAATGGACACCAACACTGTTTTATATAGGTTTTTATAAATGTTCTACAATGCACATGTTGAGATTGACCTTGTGTTATTAGTGTTAACACTCTAATATAAAGTAATCACACAACTTTGTGTTACTGCACATTCGTAATTACCTCCAGTAATTTGGTCAGAGCTGAATCTGACTCTTCTCTCTATGATAATGACACGCAGCAGAGGTGCAAGGCCAGCTCCCTTGACTCATGTTTGTGTGTTTGAGCATGCTGATAGCCATCTGATTGTAAGCTTCACCGCGCAACGTGCTGAGCAGAGTCTAAAGTCTTCTGAAGCCGGGCAGCCGGCCAGCAGCACAGACTCCTGTTCCCCCCGGAAACATCAGATGTTTGAAGGGAAAACACTCAACAGCTGGACAGGAACATTAGAAGTGGGGCATGTCTGACAGTTTACCTCCCATCATCACTTAACTTCATTAGCTGAGACATCTGATTATGGATAATAAGATGGGGCATCACAGAAGCAAAACAAATTTAAGGTTATGCAACAGATTTTGGCAACTGAATTATTTATACATTAAGCTCATTTCGTTCATGTTTACACTGATGCACAAGGATTCAATCTAATGAGGTGATTTCAAAATAACTTTAGACTCCTAAAGCTCTGTGGGTCACATCAATAATTAAAATTTCGATTTCGATCGCTCATTATTTTGACACGAGATGCTGTTGCAGCCTCTTGCACTATGATGAACAGAGGTGAAAAAGAAGAAAGACAGAGGACGTCAATATGTAGGAATTACAAGCTATATAGAAACCCATAGAAATCTATTAACTGTTCATGCTTCTGTATTAACATTCATATGTTACATTGTACTTTGTGTACTATGCTACTCTCTTAAAAAGTACTCTTTGCAGTCACTTAAATTTGTTGACACAACATATGTACAACTCTGTATGAGGTTAAATATACATTTATTAGACAGAATAACACAGGAGAGGAAGGAAGATGAATACACTGTTCTGTATTTCTTCAGTTTAGATTAAAGCTAACTTAATTGACACTTTTCTTTTATAGCAACAACTGTATCTGAGTGTCATATCTGCTGTTTGAAAGTTTATTACCTGGTCTATGTTGCACACAAACTGTATTTCTAAAAACGACCACAGGAGGGCAGCTGTGTATAAAAAACCCGTTCAGTGAAGTCTGCACTAAATGAGTGTGCCCCTTCTGTTTGTTTGTTTCTCCATGCCTGTCTGTGTGTCTTTATGTGGATTTGTCTGCCTTTTTTATTTGTCTGTCGATGCCTCTCAGCCTGCATGTCAATTTGTGTATCTGTCAATTTGCCCACTGGTCTGTTTCTCTGTCAGCCAGACACAGAGAAATCCAAACTACCCATATAAAATTTCAAAACATCACTATACATTGTTTATCACTATTTGAACAATCTAATCATCAGAATATGAAAACTGTTTCATTGGTTTTTATTGGCATCACTTTGGTCTGTGAGGAAAATGATTAGTGTCATTGGAGGTTGTGCACACATTTGAATTTTGGGCTCATATTGAAGAACAAAAAAATTAATCTGTTTGTGGATCATTTCCCAAGTGACAGAGAGTCGGTCCGGAGCCAAGGTGCAGCATACAGTGAAGAATACTGGCGTGCTGATTACTGCACACTGGATGAGGACGCTGAGAGCAACACACAAGTGAGAATGAAGGGTAATTGCAGAGGAAAATATTGGCTCTGCTACATTGTTTACATTTCTATGTGCCTATTCTGTGTTGGCAAATTATGTTTAATTGCAAAGTCCACGTCCAGAGCAAATAGTGCAGTTAGAGAATGAAAGTGTGCAGTAGGTGGATCTTAAAATCATTTGCCTTTGTCTCCACCAGCTTCGCCACACAACCCGCTGACATTACAAATATTGGATGGATTGTCATTATAATTTGTGCTTGGTAGGCATGGGATGAGCTGCGCCTTAATAAAGTGTCCTATGTTAGTCTTCTTTTCTGGTACGGAAGTCAGAGAAATGTCACAGTGTAGCAAAGGGCAGACTTACACACTAAACAAAAAAAAAAGATTCACGCTGAAGTCTAGATTTCAACAATCTCTGTTTTACATGTTGCAGGTGTCTGAATCTCTTTTTTTGCTCTTGTTCTGTGTGCAAGTCTTCCTCTGCTATATCATAATATTTTGTGCAGACATGCGTGGTCCCCAGAGGATGATCCATGCTGCCCTTCATGATCCCTCAACTTTTAGCACCACCATGAGGTTAACCTTTGTGTTTTTAAGTGAAATATCGCAACAACTGTCGGACAGATTTCCATGAAACTGAATACACACATTCATGCCCCCCTCAGGGTGAATCCCAATGACTTCGGTGTTGCCTTCTCCTTTCATCTACCACCATCATCAGGTTCATTTGTTCAATATTTTAGTTTAGGATCAAAAACCAGCAAAACTAATGGTATTCCAATCAGCCTCAGCTGTACTTGTGTATGCTCAGTTGTGTCAGTTCACGAAGAATGTGGCCGCTGATAGCGCCATGAATTGTGCATCACTTGCAACCACTATCTGCCTTGTTTCAAGGTCCGATCCACAAAAGAAATTGCACTAATGATATTACAGTGGAAGCACGTTCGTAAAGTTTTGCCGGTGAGAGCAATTCCCTTTTTTGTTTTGTGTCTGATGCATTTATCCATGTGGTAAAGTATAAATGTCGCCTTCGTGCTAAGAACACAAAAGGCAGAACAATGGCAGAGAGAAAAATAAAAATGAATCTTTCAATCTTTCAGTCATCCCTCAAAACTTCAGGCAAGTAATTTAAATGTGACAGGAAGAAATTGCATATAGGATGTTGCATAGGAGCACTGACACGCTAATTGCTTGGCAGTGCATTTGGGGGTGCTTTAAGAATTACATGGTTTCTGTTTGTCTTATTTGTGCAGGTTTAACATTCGCAAAAGCTGCGCAGTCCTTTTGTGAATTCACCTGTCAGTGTATGTGTTAAATACTAATTAGCGAGTGTTAGCATGCTAATAGAATAAACAAAGAGGGTGAACACAACCTGCTAAACATCAGCGTGTACAATAGTCGTTGCACATAATCCCATTCAAAATCCTCATCAGAGAACTTATTGCAGCCACTGTACATTCAACGACCATATTTTGTCTGATATGTTTGTGACATCTTCAGTCAGTGATCGCCCAAATGCCATTTCCCACAAAAATTACTAATGAACATTATAGCATATCAGAAAATATATGTTGGCCTAGTGGAGGATGTGTCAGCATTAATGGCTGCACCGACATCAGTGGAAAACAACTGGGGACTTTTTTTTGCAACTGAGACACATTACAGTGTTTCTAACATGACCCCTTCATCAAAAAAGCTGACCTAGAGAAACAAAAACATAGAAAACAACCCTGACCCTAACCTGGCAGAAACTGGACTCTATTAAAAGTCTTGCTGCTTTTAATATTTGTTAGAATGTAAATGTAAGTCATTTCTGATGTATGTATTCAGCGATAACAATGTAGGCAGGCACAGTGTAAAGATGACTTCCAGCACCATAGTGTTGTCCGACTGTACATGCAGACATTTGTAGCTGCAACACACTGCAGGAGCACAGTAGCACAGGTTGAAGTGTTAAAATGTGACTGACATTCACCCGAACTTCAAAAACATTTGAAATTCAAAAACAGCACTTTAGTTTCAGATCTGGTTCTTCTCTTGCCCCTTTGCTACACACAAGATGTTATTTACCAGCCACAAACAGCAAATCAACTCAAATGGCTGAGCTCTGCAGGGTAAAAGTGTGCAAAAGTGCAGCTACAATAAAATAAGTTGTTTGTCAGGGCATTTAAAAATTACCTGCATGAGCGTTTTGCTGATTTGGCACCCCGTCAGTAAAACACAGGCTGCAGCAAGTCTGTTGTTATTGAAGGTTCAGGCAGATAAAAGATTGGAAAAGACTGTCCTCATAAGACGCTATCACTTGCATTTGCCAATGTGTTTGAGTCTCATGAGTACAGAACGGTGATTGTTCATTTTCTTCCAAATTGATGCTGATAAAATAAAATCTGCTGGAGGTGAAAAAGAGGCATGAACAGATGTGGCTCCTTGATATATACATGAGAAATCCCTCTGAGCTCTGGTCCTCTACCAGAGGCCTGGGAGTTTGAGGGTTCTGCGCAGTGTCTTAGCTGTTCCTAGGACTGCACTCTTCTGGACAGAGACCTCAGATGTTGTACCTGGAATCTGCTGGAGCCACTCTCCCAGTTTGAGGGTCACAGCCCCGAGTGCTCTGATTACTACTGGCACCACTGTTGCCTTTACTGCCAGCATCTTTTCTGGCTCCTCTTTCAGCCCTTGGTGTTTTCCGAGCTTGTGTTCCTTCTTCCTGATGTTGCTGTTGCTCGGGATTGCTACATCTATCTATCACCACTGCCTTCTTCTGATGTTTGTGGATCAACACGATGTTTGGTTTGTTAGCCATCACCAGTTTGTCAGTCTGGATCTGGAAGTGCCACAGGATCTTAGCTCAGTCATTCTTAACCATCTTAGGAGGTGTCTTCCATTCTGACATTGGGACTTCCAGCTTATATTCTGTGCAGATGTTCCTGCACAGTATGCCAGCCATATACACATATGGCTATATATATGGCTATATACATATTTATATATGTATATAGCTTCAAAGCTTTCTGTACTGTAGTTAAGTAATCTTAGCTACAACCTGCTCAATCACACTGCACCAGCTCTTGGTTTACAAAGACAACTCTGCCTTTATCACCATATGCGAGTCCTCTTTCAACCAAGCAACTGTCAGCTCAGCATTACTGTCATCAAACACATAACACAGATGCACCCCAACACCTGAATATTGCCCTTCATCTCAGAGCAGCAGTTCCTAAGCTTTTATGGTGTTATCAGATAAAAGTCCATGTTTGCTTTGGTCAAAAGGCAGGCAAGGGTCAAAAGCAGGCAGACGGTCAGATCAGGCAAAGAAATCCAATAAAGTGCTAAAAGGAGATTCATAACCGTGGATCAGACAGCTGGTCAGGCAGGCAGAATAAAGGCTAGAAAGCTAGGTGGATGCACACTTGACAATCTGGCAAACACAGATTGGAAATGGACTGATACAGCCTATGTGCTGCTGGATTAATCAGGGGAATGGGGCGCAGCTGAGTAAGTGGGCGGACAGGTGATGGAAATAGTGGGAATGGGGTTACTGCGGGTCGGTGGGGGGGGGGTCTGGAGCGCTATATGACAGAGAAAACAGAACTTAGGATCTGGCTGAAATCATGACTGTTGCTAGAGTATTATGACTAATTAAGTTTAATTAACTTTGAGGAATACATTTGAATATGTAATTGAGATTAATTCCTGTATTAGATAAGTTTTAACGCCTTTGAGTTTCCTTTGTAGCCCTATGTGGCCTTAGTACGCCTGTAAAAGAGACAGAGAAGAAGAACGTTTTTTGCTAAAGTCTGTTGTCTTAATAAACGAGTGGACAGTGGAGCATCACTGTTGTTTAACTGTTTATGTTTACCATTGCACTGTTTCAGATGTAAAGGAAGCCTTGTGTTAGTCTACAGCAGTGGTGCTCATATTCCAGGAACTTCAGACCAAAGGGACGATCCTAAAACAGCAGCGTAGCTTTTTGCCAGTAAGTTTGGCAGCTATGAAGCTGTTAATAAGATGCGTCTGGCAAATACTATGTGAGAAATCTGCGACCATCTGATGCTCGTTACACCCACAGGGTTGATAGACCTGCTGTGACCTGTTAAGTTCATCAACATCCCAGATGAAACAAGATGTTGACTCAAGCTGATGAGTAAATTAACATCTTCTGCATGAGGACTAGTTTGTTTGTCCCTCGTCAACCCTGCTTCGCAGAAATTACATTTAGAGGACTAGGGCTGCTGGAATGGATTTTGGTAGTCAGATTTCTCCTTACTTACCTCAATTAGATTTTTCTAATTTAAAAGAAATATTTGAGAGTGACTTAGCTTTGCTAAAATCTGCTTCTCTCTTTAATAAAATTCAACTTTTATCAGTGTTTAATGATAAGTATACCAGACTTGTGTATTCATGTATAAATATGTACATCTCACTCAAGTCTTCTCAGACATTCACCCATATTCCACAAGAAACTCCAAGGACCTTTATCTTCCATATTGTTGAGCTTCTCTTAATCAATATTCATTGAGACACAGAGGACCATTTCTTTGGAACAATATTCTTCCATCTCTACAATCATCTGCGTTATCGTTAGTCAAAAAACATCTGAGCAGGACTCTAATTTGCAAAGTCTCTTCACACTTCATTGATTCATTTGTAATTTATTTGTGGGTTTTTTTTTTTTTTGTAAATTGTACATCTTTAATAATTTTGTAAAACTTCTTAGTCTTATAGAATCTTTGTTTTTATATTTTTCTTTTTATGTATGATTGTTGTTAATAGGCTTTTTTGGCGTCTAACCTCTCCTGCCCAATGTTTAAACATTTAATATCTTTTGCTGTATTTTCTACACATGTATGTGCAACTAAACTAAACTGAATATAAAGCAAATAAAAAAATGCACTAATTAAATGCTGAATTCACTAATTTTTACTTGATGTGTTTGCTGATATCAGCAAATCTTATCCTTCCTGCCTTGCTGCTCCGTCTCCTTGGACTGCTTGCCCATAGTAAGCTAGGCTCTGCTGCTCCGAGAGTTTACTCTGATTAACCAAACGGTGCATTCAAACAGCACTCAGATTGACAAACCACCCAGCTCGTGCTCAGAGTAACTATTTTTGAATGCACCCTTAGCCTACCTGCAATGAAAACCAAATGATTTTGTCACGTCAGATAACTTCTTGGTAATGTTGGAATGCCCTCTAGTGGACAGAACATATGACAACCACATGCTGATAACGGTGTTGGCGATGCATAAGCCCGTGTATGTAGTGTAAAGATGCAGAGTAAATACTAATTATAGGCTAAGTTTGAGTGTTATAAATTAAAATATTAAAATTACAAAGAATTAAATTTGAATAGGATTATAGAGGAAGATTAACAGCTTCAGTATACTAATCAGTTTTCATCATCTACATCTACAGCAGCTAAAACTCAACAGCCATGCAATAAATTAAACCATCATGTTATTTTGTCAGTTTTTGTTGAAACTATTTAGGAGAGGTGTTAATTAAACTTTACGGTCATTTCAGGGGATGTAGCAGGCAACTAGCTTGTTGTTGTCTGAACTGTTTTACATACTTCCTAAGGGTGTTTCTGTTACTTAGTCTACATCGATACAGTTGCATGCAAAAACTTTGGCACCCCTGGTCAAAGTTTGGTTTACTGTAGCTAAGCAAGCAAAAAAAGAACTGATTTTCACAAGGCAAAAAGTTAAACATGAGACATTTCTTCAATATTTTAAGCAAGATCAGTTTTTATTTGAATCTTTTACAGTTTCAGAATAACAAAAAAGGAAAAAGGGCCTGAAGCAAAGGTTTGGGCACCCTGCATGGTCAGTGCTTAGTAGCGCCCCCTTTGGCAAATATCACAGCTTCTAACTCTCTAGTCTTGTTTGGGAGCTTTTCACCCATTCTTCATTGCAAAAGGCTTCTAGCTCTGTGTTCTTGGGCCGTCTTGTATGCACTGCTCTTGAGGTCTATCTGCAGATTTTTAATAATGGTTAGGTCACGGGGCTGTGAGAGCCATGGCAAAACCTTCAGCTTGCTCCTCTTGAGGTACTCCATTGTGGATTTTGATGAGTTTTTAGGATCATTATCTTGTTGTATAAGCCATCCTCTCTTCATCTTCAACTTTTTTGTCACAGATGGTGTGGTGTTTGCTTTCAGAATTTGCTGGAATTTAACTGAATCCATTTTTCCCTCTACCCTCTAATGTTCCTCGTGCCACTGGCTGCAACATAAGCCCAAAGCATGCTCGATTCACCCCCGTGTTTAACAGTAAGACAGGCATTCTTTCCATGAAATTCTGCACTAAGACACCCAAAGTTTGAAAAACAAACAAACAAAAAAATACTTGTAGTCTATTTACTTCTTACAGAGAGTTAGATAGATGAATGGCAGCCAGTTAACAAAGCTCAGCATACAAAGGAAAACAGCTCACCTAGCTCTGTCCAAAGATTACTAAACCAGCCTACAAGTACCTTTAAAGCTCATTAATAAACATGTTGTATCTCGTTTGTTTAGACTAGCTGTTTCCCTGCTTCCAGTCTTTATGATAAGTTAGCAGGCTGCTCACTGTAGCTTTGTTCTTAGCATACGTATGTGAGTGGAATCGATCGAGCTATTGCATCGTATGTCATAGCCTACGATTCAGAAGGCGCTGTCATCGTACAGTCTGCATACATCAAACTTGATGTCGTGTCCAGGTTTATCAGATCAGTGATGCATTAAACTTTCTGTAGGAGGCTTAGCTCTTGACAAATAGGGTGAATAACCATATTTCCCAAAATGGTAAACTTTTGCTTTAAGGTTGGTTCAAGATTGTAGCTTTGGTTGAATATTAAAAAAGTTCAAAGTAACTTAAAACAGGACAGGGCCAGTTTACTTTGTTAACATTCAACTGAAACCATAATCTTTCTCTAACTTTAACCAAGTGCTCCTGTTGCCTAACCATACCCATATGGAGTCGGGATGTCAACTTCTCAAGTCTCTTGTATCAAGCACAAACAAGCCGTACCACCCCCGCACTGATCATTTCTGCAGCAATTACGTTATAATGTAACTGGCAAATTAGAAGTATATACACGTAATTTCTAGGAGACAGGGTTGCCTAGCACCGTCTCTACACTTACTGATCTGGTGAGATGAAAATATAAATTACTGCTCCCTCTTCTCTCTCTTTCTCTCATCCTGTCACACTGTTTGGGTCACCAACTGGCATCCTGTGTAAAATTGCAGCAGTCCACAACGCCTGTGCTTCGGGAACAAACACAATTTAGTACAGACAACGTAACAACTGTGGACCTGAGTATCTTCTGAGGACAAGCTTTTTCAATTCAAGAAGAGTGTATAGCTGAAACAAATGACCCAATACGATGTGGCATCACTGATGACCACTTTCATCGCTCCAGGAGCGTGCGGATAAAAAGCACTCTCAGGAAATCGATGCCATGTCTCAGCCACTCCAATATACCCTCAAAGGTTGCATCTGTATCAAACCCAGTTACCAACCAGCATACGTAAACAGGCAACAAGATATGAGCGTGTGAGATAAGAAGATTTTTTTACATATAGGATCTAAAAGGAGGAGGAGTGACATTAAAGATTCCTGTATGACCATTCACTTACTGTCTTTTTCCACTCATGTCTAGTAATTGTCGATAAACGGCTCTTCGGAGAAAGTGTTAAGTGCTGCTTTTCCAAAGATAACAGCTAGATTGACGAAACACACGCAGGTAATTTTGTTTGTCTTTTTTTTGTCAGACTAATGCCAGAGAACGCAATAGCTGTTCTGAAACCTTCTGAGTGATTTTGTTATTGAAAAAGACAATTTTTTTTTTTACCCCCTTTACATTTACGCTGAAGACTGACAATTGTGAAAGCCACTTCTGAATTCAAATAAATTTTAAAGCAACAGTGAAAAGTGATTGTGTAACTGCATAATGCACACAGCTATTATCGGATGTGAAGACTTAAGCAGCTAAGTGATGAGTCTTGTGTCAGTCGGGCTCCAAAGTGAGTCCCTTAAAGTTTGTTCTAATTGATATTGCTCCCCCATCTCTAGTATTTACTTTGCTGGCCAAGAAATAAGAAGGTGACAAGTCTTCTTTTATTCCTGCTCCAATAATAAAACTACCTCTGCTTGACAACAAACCCACACACTTTTGTTTTATATTCTCCCTCAGACCCTTAAGTGGCAGTGTGTTCAATTAATGGCCATAACAGAAGAAACACTGCACCCTAATGGAGTTGTACTGATGCAAAATCCAATTTTTCCTTTTCTATTTTTTTTGTGCATCCCTGGGATTTAATAAATATGATTATGGGATGTATTTCAGCGTTAATGTACCGTGACACAGTGTATATGCTGCCTGTGTAATACGCACTCTCGCTGGAGAGGAACATGCATCTATTATTATTGGTAGAGAGCTATAGAGGGTTGGTCAGACACTATATAATCTCAGTGGGTTTTAGGTTTGTTTTGAGGCATCTAAGGTGTAAGGACTTAAAGTCAACACTGGATTTCAAAATTTCTTACAGAAAGATTTCCATCTTATATAAGATAAATTTGAACATTGAACGTTAGTCTCTGTACCAACTGTGTGTGTAAGCAGATTTTTTTTCACACTGAATGCACTCTTTGAAACTAAAAGATTACAAAGGCAACACATCAGTTATACTTTCAAAATGAATCTATTATTCTTAATATAACTGACCACTGAGTCATATCAGTAGTTGTGGCTAGTGATGTTTTTCAGACAGCATTCATGAGTCTTAACTCTGAACTTAATCACGCAATACTCTGTGTATATTCTGTACGTGTTTGTGCATGTTCTCTGAAAGCTTATGGATATGGACAAAACAGAGTAGTTATGCCTTATTTCCACTTATGTATGTGACTAGTGTTTGTAGATCTGTAAATATTTGGATGGTGCCTCTTGTCTCTAATGCAAGGAAGTGCATTTTTTTACGGATGGATAGAAGCATGATAGAAACTACCTGTAGCCGTGGAGATGCTAATTTTGTCAGTTTTTTGCTATCCAGTAGTTTGGAAAATGTGCTTGGAAAATTCAAAAAACAAAACAAAAAGAGGGCCTCCTAGGTATGTAGCGTATTTTGTGAAATATTTAATTAAAAAGACGTATGAACAGCTGAACGAGTCATAATGACAATCTGACTGTGTTCAATGTATAACTGTCATGTTTTCTGTTTGTGTTCCTTGTGTCATGTATTCATTCATGTTTAATCTGCTTCCTGCTTTATTTTGTAGATTCTTTCCTCATGTGTCATGTCTGGTTTTACTTCCTGTCTTTGTGTGTTTTCCCGCCAGTTTTCTGTCACACCCGTCTCTTTAGTCCTTCCCTGTTCCCTGATGCCCTGTTTACACGTACATGGGTATTTTTAGAAACGGAGACATATCTCTTCGTTTGCACCCTTCGTTTACACGCAAACGGAGAATTCGCCTGTGAAAACGATTCATTCTAAAAACTCTGGCCAGAGTGGAGATCTTGGAAAACTCCGGTTGCACGTTTGCATGTAAACTGAGCAAGACGGAGAAAACGCAGGCAGCAGACGTCACAGTATGCGACAGAACTTGCACCCGCGTCAAAAGCTCAACCTATGTTTACATGTTGCTATGGTGATCATGGATGCCTTCAGAGTAGCAGCCGCATTTATGTTGATGCAAGCCCTCTTCGTATGTTTGCATTTGCAAATACAGCTGCTCTGTTATATCGAGGAGCAGAGATGGATGAGTGCTCGGAGGTCAGCAATTTTGCAGCAACAACTTCTCCTCCCTCCAACACAAAGAGCCAGTCCTCGTCACCGCCAGCGTCGCCGGTTTTGGGTCCGTCCTGGGAGAACTGCTGTCTGGTGGGAGAACTTCGAAAATGAAGTGGTTGTCCCGGAGGACTGGCGTGAAAATTTTAGGATGTCGCGGTCATCACTGCTGTCACTCTCGGAATTGCTGCGTCCCTACATCGAGGGTGAGATGACCATCATGTGGTCTCCTGTCAGTGTCATAAAAAAAGGTGCCTGCACCCTGTATTACCTGTCCGACGAGGGTAGACTGCATAAGACGGCATACATACACGGGTTGGTGTAAACGCAAAGTTTTCTGAAAACGGACACGTGTGCACGCAATTATTTTTGAAAACGGAGAGGGTGAAATGTCCGTTGATGAAAATAGCCGGCTACGTGTAAACGTAGTGTGAATTTGAGCTCACTGTATTATCCAAGTTGGTTTTTGGTTAAGTTTTTTTTGTTCTGCTTTCATTTGGACTTTTAGTTAAAACTGAATAAACACGTTCTTTTTAATCATAGAGACTCACTAGACAATAAACATAAGCAACTGAAGCTCAGCTAACACGCTGTCATATGGTATCTCCGAAATCCACCACAAAAGTTCAGTTTTTAGGGGAGGTAAAGGTAAATTCCGGACCAAAATATTACCGAGGGGAGATGTTTTGCAGGCACATCGGATATCACTGACAGTCCCATAGGAATGAATGGACTTACGGTTGACCGGTCTCACACATAGCATAGTTCAAGCGAGATATAACTGTAGGAGACGTCAAAGAAATTTAATGCTGCAATGGAACCATTTGGTAATATAGTGAAAATAATTCTCTGTCCACATGTCGGGATGTAACGGCCACAGAGACCACCACAGTGTTCTATTTAAAGGTACAATATAATGACTTCCTCCACTGTCGCCTCATTTGTTGTTATGTGAACCCTTTTACTCTGCCCCTCAGTGCCATGTATTGGCTGTATCTGTGCCTACATAGAGGATGCATTGAAGTATGAGGGCTGTGATGGTTACAGTGTTTGAAAGGGAGGTATCTATTTTTGTACATAAAGGGAAAATAAATTACCCTTTCCTAATACATATATTCCATTAATCAGAACTGCATCCATAGCAAAGGTCTGTTACTGAGAAACAGACAGTAGAATGCCGAATCAAGTATTCAGCAGAGCCATGTAATAAATGTATATATGTATATATGTATGTATGTATGTATGTATTCAACCTTCCAATAATACACACAGATGTGATCACATTTCTCGTGAGCCAAATGTAGACAGTGTCAGCAGCAGTATTTGTTGCCATCTCTTAAACAACATGAGGGATCCATAATAATGTTGGCAGGCATCTTTAGCGAGTCATCAGGTCATATGATTATTCTGCCTGGTTGTGTAACTGCCAATGAATATATTTCATGGGAGCTATTGCACCCAGTGGTTCAAACTGTACTGGAATATGGGCCCATCTTTGTAATGGCTGCATGTTCCAGGATGATAATGACACCCTACTGATAAACAAAAGCAAGACAGGTGGTTCAGTATTAAAGTCGAAAGACTTGGGTGACAGCATTCAAAGAGGCTTTGATGCTGTTCTGAATGCAGTACCTCTCTCTAGGTCCTTTGAATTAATATACTTTAGGTGTTTACAGAATTTTGTTCATCAACCACATGTCTTTGAACACTGGGAGGACGCAGGAGCTGTGTAAGGTGTTCCTATGTAAACACAGGAAACATCAAAAAGTCACGTCAAGGACTGCAGCTGAGAATTATACTCTGGACTTTCTCAGTTCGAAATGACAGTGATGAGCATTGAACACTGAGCTGACCCCAATAAATGAGCCTTAGTGTAATAATCCTTTCTCCACTTAAACTCCCTCCAGTGTTATTAGGCTGCAAACACAACTAGAAAAGTGCACTCAGAGGAGTGCAGATCTCTGCCAGGCGGTCACCTGAGCTGACAACAGCCATTCTAGACAATTGTAATTCCAGCAGACGCACATCAGATGTGCAGCAGACGCACAGCAACACTTCCCAGAAGTGTCCCAAAAGCTAATAAAATAACCCCTCAGCTATTTTTGACAGAACTGCAGCACCTTGCAAGAGCAGATTGATTTCTCCTGCTGGCAGGCGCTGCATGTGAAATTTAAATAGGCTTTGATGTTATTATAGGGATGAATTTATTTTTAAAAACTAAACCACAGCTACAAGTTTTTGATGCATGTAATTCATAACTGGACAAATAGTACTATCTTTGCCTAATGAAAGAAACCATTTGACCCGCTTATCACTCATAGTAGAGGCACAAATACTAAGGAAAAATTGCCAGAATAAAATGTGCCAGTCTACAAAAGCAGGCAGGCAAAACGCTCAGCATATGAAACGCTCCTGGTATGGTATGACGCAGTGCGGAGCATATGACAAAACCCGGTCACAGCCGGACTGCAAAGAGCCGTGGCCAGTGGAATTGGCCCTCCAAACTCCCTTATGCTAGGTTTATGCATCTGTGTACCTACGACGCAGAGGGCTTTGCGGAGGCGTTGTCTCTCTGTGACCGACACAGAGGTGCGACGTGCACCTCCAAAAAATTGTAACCATGCGTCAAGGCAACGCAGATCCAACGCAGACCACAAGAGCTATGATTGGTCCTTCAGACTACATCATCAAGAGGAAATCTCCGTTCGTCGCTAGGCTAATTTATACAATGTAAAATGCCATAGGCTTGAGCTAATAATATTAGCATTTTGTAGTTGTTTGGAAAACATGTTTAGTATGACAGTTGTTTTGTCGGTGAATCTAATGAGTTATAATGGAGCCAAATTGTGTGCTGTTACCTTTGTTAAATGTTGCTGTTGTCCCTGGCTTTATATGATATATATATATCTATATAAGCTAATCCATGCAATGTAAAATGCCATAGGCTTGTGCTAATAGCTTCAGTAAAAGCAATGGCATGCATATAAAAGAACACCGCACACCCAAGCACTATGGTGGGAATCGCATAGTGAGATACACCAACAGGATGCAGAACTATGAAAGGCGCACAGCAACTGCAGAGCAACTGCGTGCATGTTGCGTCGAGTGTACGCATAAAGATCACTTTACGATCAAGATGGTGGAGAAGATAACAAAGATTGAGTTTTACTCACCTTATAAGGAGCCTAACTTTAGTGAGTAATAACACGTCAGGCATGGAAATAATCTGCAGATGCTCAGGTTCAAAATGTGACCAAACTTTTCTATAGGTATCAGTTTTTGTGACAGGACAGGGCCAAAACTTGGCCTGAAACAGATGGTAAGTTTTTGTTTTTTTTAATTATTTTTTAGCAGATGATTTTCTGAAAACTTGCAGCCCCTACCATCTGGTTAAGAGGAGTGATGAGTCAGCAGTTAATGATGGTATAAAACAGTCAATAAAAGGGTTTTTCAATGATAATGAATCAACAAAACAAATAGGGATCCTTAAGCATACAGTCATTGGTGTGCACACAAAATATTAGACTGATTCTTTCAGTCGTTTGCAAGATCAGGTGCACGACAGACATTTCCACCCACTCACACTCACACACACACACACACACACACACACACACACACACATACACACATACACACACACACGAATGATAATGTTGTTCAGCACCTCCCGGATATCTCATACTGTTTTTACATAGGTGGGAAGTCCTGTGTAATGATCACATGTTGCATATATTTTCCAAGCAGTAAACTTTTCATCCAAGTCTGCTCATCTTTTGACACATTAAGTAAGTAGGTCAAGCATCAACAGCCACCTGAGCTACCACGGTGTAAACGCGTCATGTGTACACTGCAAACACCCCACGTTAGCAGCCCTGATGCAGAATGACATCGCTGTGAACAGACAAGCTGGAAACCTCATAACACAAGCTGAAGCATGCAGAAGATGAGAACTTGAGTGGTGAATGATGTCACATGCAACAGGGAAAACTACATTGGTGATACAAAAAGGAGCCTGGACAAGATAATGAATGAACTACGGACACAGTAAGCATCAGCTGCCTGTGGACACCAGACCAAAACGGCAAAGCGTGGATGCAGGTTTTTAAAACACAGGTAAAACTCGCTAAAAAAGGCTATAGACTCCTTTCCCATTGCCAGTAAATGAGAGTGGCTCTGCAGCAGATGTGTTTGCCTGTGTGTTAGGGGAGAGGTATGGAGGCTATGACAACTTTATAGTGGTTACTTTGTCCTGTGTATGTCTTAGTTAGTCAGTCTCTCTTTCAAAGTCAGTGCAGACTAATTTGGATTGATGTTTGAGCGCTGCTTGGGTGGAGACGGACAGTATTCTGTGATGGAGCATCATTGCATCTCACCAGCAAAGGAGCTAAAATTAGTGCAATCACCAGGGTGTTGCGTTCCCATCAATGCCGATTGGAGCTGAAGGCGATTAACACCCATGTCTACGGCAAAGTCATGTGGCCCAGGTGTAAATGCGGATCAGAAACATTCCCACTGCATTTAAAAGCCAGATGTTAGCACAAAAAAGTAATCAGGAAAGTAATCAGGAGACTGATCAAGGAAGCTATCCACGTCCGACGCTGAAGACCACCTTTGACGAAGGATAAGGGTCATGACCACTCTTCAGCCATTTGTGTGACAGGAATTCAAACCTACTCATCTCCATGACAACTAACCAAACCCCTGATCTGCTAACGACTGTAAGACAAGCGTGAAGGCACTGAAAAAAGCTGGTTGTTATTTGACTGTGTGTAACCTTGCGTGGACGGCCTGGCTATCTATATAAATGTAAATCACATGTAAAAAAGAGTATGGTGCTTGATGTTGTTTCTACAGCCACTGTATGTGACTGCATCGACAGGGATAAATGCTCTGACGCAAATTGACATCTGTGCGTTTACTTGCAACACTTTGTGCAACGTTGAAATAGAGCTGGTGATGTATGCCACAGCCTATGGGTATGAGACGTGGCTCATTGAGAGGGAAAATGGAATATGCGTGAAATGGTGGATAATTTCTCTGCCTCTGGTCTCACCGCCTCTCCTCCCTCAGCCCAGCTCTCTCTGCCCCTCTGTGTGTGAATGCAAGATAAATATATTGCTCTGAGAGAGAGGGGCCAATTCACCATCAAACTCCACCAAATCCAGAAAGACAAACAGCTGCATTCAGTGTGGCTGCTTTAATGTGCTGAACCACGATTACCTGCATCAGTGCTGCCATCACAGCAGGAAACTCTTCGATTTTTTTTCTAGAAGAATAATCCTGTACAATACAGTCATCGAGGACTGCCTGACATTCCTCCACTACTGCAGCTGTTAGATCAATAAAAATGAATCATCTGCCATTTCAATAGCCGACTACTTCATCTCATGTCCTTGACATATAAAAGTTTAGATGAGAAGGATTTTAGTGAAACATAACACTTATGATATTCAATTACTGGGATTATACCAACAGTTCTTACTACGATGTGTCTGCTTTTAAATCAATGCTGTGAAATAAAGATTCTTGTGTGTGATATAAACATGTGAGGTTTCCAGCTCGTCTGCTCACAGTGATGTCATTCTACATTAGGGCAGCTAACATGGGGTGTTTGCAGTGTACACATGACACGTTTACTCTGTGGTAGCTCAGATGGCTGTTGATGCTTGACCTACTTACTTAATGTGCCAAAGGATGAGCAGACTTGGATCTTTATTCTTGGGCCTCCACACTACCCTAAAAAAACTTTATCAGTTACTGTATGACAAAAGGAGGCGTGTACTGTTGGGAAGATATACGCAACATGTGATCGTTAAACAGGACTTCCCACCTATACGTAAAAACTGTATGAGATATCCTGCAGATGCAGAACATTGTTATTTATTTGGAGTTTTGTTTGTGTCCACTTGATGAATGAAGGCTCAATATTCACTCTTTTTGAGTTCAGTTTTAGGTCTTGACAGATTCCTGAGGGAAATATCAGGCTTTTGTGGATAAATGATTCATTACCTTCAGCTACAGGTAGCCGTCTGCTCTTTGGTGCTGAGCAGGTACAGTATATTTTTGGAGTTTGTTTTTTTTTAAACTGAAAAAAGTTGCCGTAGTTGAACAAAAACACTATGAGAGAAGTGAGTTAATCTGTTCAACTGGACAACCAAAACAGAGAGCTGAAATCTGTTAAGCCAAGGAGACCTGCAGAGCTGTGCTGCAGTTCTCTGCAGATTTATAACTATGAGTGACACTTTTAACCATATCATCTAATTCCTTGTTATAATAAAAATATTCATAATAGTTGCTTTAAACTGAAGAGCGGATATAAGGATATACACACCCAGACTTTGACACAGGATTCCTATAGCTGCCATCAGAGTCAGTTATACAGTTTAAGTTCATTTAATATTTTTGAGACAAATACAAGAATAATTTACGTTTTAGGAAAGAATATTTTTTGTTAATAAATATAAATAAGTTCATTAATAAACAATTGGGAACATAAAACCTGGTAACACATGTCTAAGAGGACCTGTCTTGTTGCTACACTCTATAGCTCTCTCTCTATATATATATATACTCTAGAGCACCTGTCACCTGGAATGTTTTTAAGTTATTTTGCTGTGTAAGTTTATGAATATTTGGACGACATGAAGACTTGTTAAGCCTGAAGTTTCCTTTCTCACTCCCCTTGAGTTAATGCAGCTCATGAGTTCTCACAGCATGTTGGATGGCATGTTTGATGGTATAGATGTGCAAAAAAATGCCCGTAACTTCAAGAACGCTTTGAGCTTGTGATTTCAACTGGAGGGGAGTTATAATTCCTCTATAAAATAGTTCAATCAGGTGAGACTCCCTCTGGGAGAAAATAATATGTATTAGCATGTGCACATAAGTATGAGAAATGTGAAAAGTCCCCATTATGATGTCATGTATTCCAGGAGGGTGTTAAAGACACAGTAAATTAGGGATCCCCCCTATGGAGAACAGACACCAGTGGTGGTGATGAGATGAGATGAAGAGGGAGCTGAGGATGTGAAGAGGAATGGGCTTTTGATGAGCTCGTCCTGGGCTCTGGATAAGGTGACTGGAGGCGAATGGGGTGGAGGAGGGTGTGACGACAGCTGACTGGAGCAGACAGGAGAACAGCAACATGAGTGACTGAAGGAGATCATGGCAAAGTTTCATTGGCGAACTGGGAGAGGGAACATCCACAGTCGCTGGTTGGAGGAAGTGGTGGGAGTGGAATGGAGAGGAAACTGTAAATGATTGAACTTACGCTGAGCTTTATTATAAAATTATTCATAACAGTTGCTTCTAACTGAATAATGAATTTAAGGATATGCACATAGAGATTTTGACACAGGATACTGGGCAGTATTCCCAAACAAATTTGCAATAAATTACCACAAACCAACCGGTGTGAAATGAATTTGGGGCATGATGATGCTGTGGTGAGCACTATCGCCTCACAGCAAGAGGGTTGTGGGTTCAAACCCGGGCTTTGGGCTCCTATATGTGGAGTTTGTATGTTCTCCCCGTGTTAGTGTGGGTTCTGTCCAGGTTCTCTAGCTTTCTCCCACGGTCCAAAGACATGCAGGCTAGGTTATTTGGTGACTTTAAATTGCCTGTAGGTGTGAATGGAACTAGCAAAAGTGGCTGTCTCTCTGTATGTGTCAGCTCTGTAATTGTCTGGGGTGTGTCTAGGGTATACCCCACCTCTGGCCTAATGACAGGATTGGCTCCAGCCCCCCATGACCCTGTGAAGGATAGGTAGTCACATAAAATGGATGGATCATTGGTAAATATCCTTATTAATATCACCCAGCCCTACAGCAGCGTATCAGACTCGTGATAATGGGGTGGATAGTTATTCAGTAATTGGTCCTTTCTAAACACATCAGTAAAGAAAGGTCAAGTTACAGACACCTGTGCTAGTTTACATCTGCCAGTCCTATTTCTTACTTTTTTCCTGTTCTCTGGGCAGCGCCGCAGCCCTGGAACAATCTGAGATGACCAGAGGCCGCTGTGTCAACCTTCAAAAGCAAACTTAAACTTTTCTGATTTCTCAGGCTTTTAAGTGTTTAAGTGTCTTGGTGTGGATTCCTTATTGTCTTTGTGGATTTTTGCACAGCCATTTTAATGTAAGGCGCCCTGAGTTTTTGTCTCTATAAAGAAAATTGTTTTTTCCCTTCCCTGATAGAGATCAGCACAACTAAGGAAAAACTCAGTGTCAAAGCCTACGAGAAGAATCTTCATCTAGACTACAAAATAAAAGTATTATCATCATCCCTGTGTTGTGTCAGCAAATTCTTCGATTAGAGAGATGAAAAGCAAAACACAAAACAATAGGAGGCCGCTCCAAGCAAAGAACACATTTTCTCAATGTTTATTGGAGGTTTCTTCCATGAGAGAGCAGAACAAAGGAATGGGCTGTTGTTGTGCTCCCACGTACGCCCTGCCCCGTGCTCCAGGAGCATGCCAAATACACTTTTGGTAATTTTATGGTCAGGCTGGCCGGAGGCACCTGCGGGGCACTTGGGCACAGGGTGGCATCAGAGAGAATATATCATTATATATTATGGATGCGCTAGAGGCCGTGACAATCATGGCCAATCACATTCACCACTTCCATCCCTTTAACACTGGGCTCTTATTTATGAAGATTAATTCAGTTAGAGTTGGCTGTTTTTCTTGGAAAATAATTGCTCCCAATCTGGAGACAAAATTGTTGCCTCTTTTGTCTTCATATTGCCACATTAACACCACTCTGGTAATGATCCACAGAGAAATTGGGATTTAAAAAATAACAGCTTTTTATTTCATTGCTATAAAATTGAACCTAAACAATCCACCTACCACGTCACGTTGCTCATCACAACCACAAGACTAACTCGTTAAGAATGAGGAGCTCCAAGCAACACTTTGGCCTGGCTCGTTACCAAAGATGATGTGCACAACTGTTACCTTGGTTACCTGCTGTCTTGGATGGAGACTGCGTGTGCAGGCTGGCAGGTCCTGATGGAGTTCACAGATGTGTGTGAACAGTTTTCACTGTGCCCAACATGCCTGTTGATTTGCAATAGAGACTGTAAACTAATTAATCAAAATGACAAGTTTGATGGGCACAAAGTTATTTTAAAACAGTTTGATTCTGGTTGCACAAAATTTGACCAGAAGATGGGCAGTGTGTAATTGTGGCTTGACAGCATGCAACATCCGGTTACAGTCTGCAGATGGGACTGATGCCTTCATTGTAAACCCGAAAAAGTTCACCAGACTCAAAATGTTTGACTTAACTGATTACCTAAGAATATTTAGGTAATGATTTTTTAATTTTCATGTTAACTTAAAAAACAGCTTCAGTTAACTCGATTCAAAAGAAAGCCCTTCACTCATTCTGCCTCAGATGCACTGATTGGCATCAATGCCAACGAGGCAGAATAAACCTTTGTGTGTGAGCCCTGATTTAACTGATTTCAGGAAATTTTATGGGTGAGTTTTCACTAAATAAAATGACTAAAACTTTATGGAACACAAGTGCACTGAGCCGTTAAACTGCTCTGAGCAGGTGGGCAGCGACTCATTCTTGGCACCAAGACTGCAGTGCGCTGCCTGAGGAGTCACCAGGATACCAAACTGAAGCAGGTGAGAAAATAACCTCAGTGCAGAGTCACTGAGGAAAACTTTATATTAACAGAATAAAATCTGCCAGGCAGGCAGCATGAAAAAAAGTGTTGAAAAAAACTTGCATAAAAAGCTCTTAGGGATGTGGAGATGACATGCTGCCTCACTCTCACTATGGATGCTGTGTCCCTTCTCCATGGAGCTTATCCTTGTCTTGTTTGGGAATATTTAAAAGATCAGTGTACAAGATTTAGGGGGATTTAGTGGCATCTAGTAGTGAGGATTGCAGATTGCAACCAGCTAAAAGTTCTCCCAGTTAGGATTCCTTCACTGTTAATTGTTCAGAAGATTTTCACCAGGAGTCAAAGTATCTGCACAGATCTCCTCACTAAAACAAATGGTACTCAGCATGTCACAGACAGGCTGCTAGCCCAGTCCCTGCTCTAATGTGTGCCCACATTTTTTCTCAGATAACTTACTGTGTTACACGTTCAGAAAAGTTTTCACCAGATGCTAAATTAACCAGAGGTCTCCTCTCTCTCTGGGCCAGGTGATTAAAGCCGGCAAAAACACTGAATAAAGCAGTTTCATGTTTTAAAAAAAGTCTGTTTTTCCAACACTGCTCGTCACAGAGGTGCTAATGAAGCTCTAGCGAAAGTTCAGTCAGAAGGACAATACTTTTCATGCTCAGGTGTGAGTGTTCTTTCTCACCCTGTCATTCACTCCTTGCAAACATACTCACTCACTATCTCCAGGTGACATTGTCTGGGTAGGTCAATTGAGTTGATTCACAAGCAACCAATAGCACAGCGACACACCTTCTCTGTCTGCTCCTCATTTTAAATATGCCTCAGCGGTCAGCAGCGTCAATGTCTGGACTCCATGGGGGGGATTTATCCCGCTGCTGCTCAGATGAACCTGAATCACAAAATATTTCCTCTGGTGTCCAAGCGCCAAAGACTTGTGTTAAATCTTAATCAGCACAAATCTGTGCTGTCATATTCTGTATTAAATATTATCTCTCATTAATTCTTCTGTCTCTCCTGATCGAGCTAACTATGGAGGCCAACAACGCAAATGGCCCTATTTAGAGAGAGTGTTTGGTTTGTCGGTTCTGGACTACTGTAGAAACATGGCCGTACAATGCGGCGATCTCTTTGGATGACAACTTACTCTCTATGTAGATATAAATGGCTCATTGTAAGGAAAGGAAAACAAAACAGTTCTTTTAATCGTGTCATGCCGTCGTTAAAGGATCCATCGCTTCATTGGTTTCTAATAATTTCAATGCGTTGTGTCAAAATTTAATTCATTAAAAACAAATAAATGTGAGGGTGATATTAAAAGGTTATTTCTTTATTAAAGAATACAAAGTGTGTAAAAATATGGGTCCCTCTAGAAAAAGGTTGGGAACCACTGGTCTAGAGCAGTGGACCCCCTTAGACGGGTGCCAAAGAGCCACCTGGGGTCGCGAAGCCCTCTTGATTTTAAGGGGTGTAATAATTTTAATTTGTTATGTGTCAAAAACAAATAAATTAAAGGGTTATATAAAAAGCTTATTCATTTATTTAAAAAGTAAATAAATAAATTAGTATAGAAAATGTTTTAAATATGTGTTATGAGTACAGACTTGTGTAACAGGGGGGCACCAAAGTGTACAAGGGTACAATATGGGTCCCTCAAGTAAAAGGTCACTGCCCAAGAGCCAGATTTCGACAACTTTGGAGTGAGGGCGGGGTTAACAAATTAACTTCATTTATTTTCAGGTGATTATACACTTAAGAAAACATACTTTTTATGTTTTATTTCTGCCAATACATCCCCCTGGATCTTCCATACGGGACCTTTAATTGTGAAGAACTTTGCTGTTTTTGTGCCATTATTTTGCTATGGCCACTTATCTTGAGCAGCTCCCAAAAACTTTTTGCTGAGGTGAAAGCAGGCATGTAAGAATACTTTGATGTTTATCCTCCAGATCACAATATTTGTCATACTTGAGCCATAAGAGAAGCACTTTTTTGGTTGTTTTTAAAGGTTTCACCCTGGCCAGCAGCAGGAGGAGCTGCACTGCCACCAACTGGATAATGACAGCATGAGCTCCAGTGGTTCATAGATGGGTGACACCAACCCGGCTGATCCTCTTACATGTCAATGTGCGCGTCAGAGCGGAGGAATGAAGCGGGCTGAAGCAACAGCTGCAGTAACTGCAGTGAGATCCCCCTCAGCGCTCACTGACAGCTCCGCTCCTAATTGCAGGTAAGCTATTTTTATATGCCTCTAAAATTGCTTTAATTCAGATATTTTACCTCCTCTCTTCTCCCTCTTTGGGGTAAGAGTGGCTTTAATTATATGAGGCGATGGAAAAGGGTGGAAATTAAAGAGGAGGGGGGGTAGAAGTTCAGGGATCTTTTTTCCTCACCTGTGCTGATAAGTAATGTAATCTCTGTTACCTTTTGTGTCCTTTACATAAAGTCAGTCAGTCACTTGGCATTTTCTGAATAACATAGAAGCTAAATGTGGTGGCGCGTGTTTTCTTACTGTGCGTAAATTACAGCTGCATGTGCCAGGAATTAATGCAGAGCAGTTCTAACGTGTTACAAGTGCCACTTACGAGCAGCACCTCACTTTGTGTGCAATAAAACGCCAGCAGGAGAAATCAGACCAATGCATGCTTTCTTTCCTCAGCTTTCACAGTTGAAGTTCCAGTTGGAGATGCAGATGGAGAGGAGAGGCACTGTCTAGGAGAAGTCGGGATTATTGTGTTGAATTAGTGCCTCACTCAGTGAGACTGCGGTGTTCATTATGTTCCACCAGCTGACGGATCAAACTGTGAATGGCAGCTGCCAGGCATCCGCCTCAGCGTGCAATAAGAGCGCTGATGGAGACGCGCTCCAGCTGCCCACTTTCTCCACCGCAGCCAAAGTGAGAGTCATCATCACCTTCACTCTGTGCGCGGTGTCAGCTGTGTGCAACTTGGTCGTGTTATGGGCTGCCAGCAACGGCGGCAAGCGCAAGTCGCACGTCAGGATCCTCATAATGAACCTGACCGTGGCGGACCTGCTGGTGACTTTTATCGTTATGCCCGTGGACGCGGTGTGGAACATCACGGTGCAGTGGCAGGCGGGAGACGTCGCCTGCAGGGTGCTGATGTTCATGAAACTGGTGGCGATGTACTCTTGCGCCTTTGTAACTGTGGTCATTAGCTTGGATAGAAAGTCTGCCATTCTCAATCCTCTGGGCATCAGCGAGGCCAAAAGGAAAAGCAAAATCATGTTGACTGTGGCCTGGACGATGAGTGTATTCCTCTCGCTCCCTCAGGTAGGAGAGACACAGTTTGTTTGCTCTGTCACTGATCAAATACTTCCCTCACTTCTGCATGACAGCTGATGGTTGCACACATCTCTCATCACTGGCTTTGTACTCTCAGGAGAATGAAACCTTGCTCAAAAAGCAGATAAACACCGCCACTGCCTTTCCCTTTAGTGAACCCAGCTTGTTTAGTTCAGCAGAAAATTGGGGTGAAGGAAGGTTAATTAAATAATTTGTTAAGTCTGCAGGAAACATGATGAAACCCTCAGGTAATCAAGGCAAAAACAAACTTATGTAACGTGAAAAAAATGCAGCTCACTTTGCAGTTTGTAGGAGAGAAAATTAAAACATTCAAATGTGCTATTCATCCTCTTTGTACAGCCAAACACATAAAGACTGTGCACTTTGCCTCCACCCTCTGTGCTCATTACATTAAGTTTTATTGTGTAGAAGAAAAGTTATGAGAAGCTTCACAATAGTTGATAATAATATGGACATGATTTGCTCCAACACATACAAGCAGGGTCCTGGAACATATTAGAAATGCATAACAGTCCTTGAGCTGCTTTTTACTGCTGAACACAAATGAGGCAGAAGCTCTGTTGAATCAAATTGGATTTCTAATCAGGTGTAGCGTAATATCAAGGGATCACTGACCCATCCGGCTTTCAGGAGGTTTGCAAATATCAGGACAGCTTATCAAGCACCTCATCAAGTGTAAGATTTCCTTTTTATTTCCTCAACCTCATCTAGTGCGACTGGACCGCACTGGGGTGAAAGAAGGTGAAATTTAATTACTTAAGTACTCATGTGGACTTAGAGATTATAATGTGTGATTATTTAGGGACAGGGGCAGTTACGTTGAGGTCACAGGGGTCATATCTTTTAGTTTTTCAGGGAATTTGGGGATTTTAACAACTTGAGGATGAGTTTATAATGTGCAGTTACAGGTTAATTACATTTAGTGGGTTTTCAAGAGTGTCAGTACCCAGTGAACACCAAGCTGGGATTTTAAAATTGAATTCTAGTTGAAAACAGGGTAATGTTTGGTCTTTTCTACCAGCTAAAATCCCAGCTGACATCCTAATGTTTGTTCACACTTGAATCATACACCATGGTTGAATCACTATTGAATTATGTTTTGACTTTACAGTGTTGTTTCATAAACTTTAAACATTGTTTCAAAGTTGTTTAAATGTTGAAACAGATCTTTCTGAAATTTCAGTGTTGATTTATGAGAATTTTGTTAACCTTTTTACAACTATCAAAATTAAACCTTGTTTCAATGTTGTTTTGATGTTGAAACAACAACTGACATAATTTCACCCACATTTCCAGCTAGGACGTGTTTACAGCATCAACATGTCAAAATTACAGATTTGTTTGATTATTTTGACAATTTGTTCAGTTATAGGTTAAATGAGAGATGATACTGATTAATGTGTACGGTATTTACACAATAACCATATCCTCCTGAGACCTGAACTTTTGTTTGGTATGCATTTTTAATTTCTCCTATCTATTAAGACCTGATAAGTATAAAAAAAACTAAACACTGTCAGCGATAATTAAGTCCCAATGCCCTCAGATGACACAACAATAAAGTCCCAATGTCTTCACACGAGCACTTCCTAATTAACGGTGTCTTAGCTTGTTATTGTGGCTAGAATTGGTCAAATCAGGATTTGTACCTTGTCCACTTTTGTGTCAGGATTAGCTGCAGACTGACTTCAAAGAGATGGCTGTCATCTTACTACCACTAGATGGCAGAAAAAAAGTGTCCACGAACGAGGACAACAGGTCTAAGTCAAATACTATGAAGTATGAGTTCAAGTAAACCCAAAAAATGATGTCCTCATATGAGGACAAAGGGTCTCTCAGTAGGTGAAATGTGGTATACGCAAAGACGTAATTTCAATGTATGTAATGTTTGATATAAAATTTCATAAATATGGAACTATAGTCTGTGTGCTGCAATCAAGAAGGTTTCAGGACATTTTCACTTTCAGATCTGTACATTCTACATCATTCATGAAAAATAACAGAACTTGCGCTTACTGCTGTAATGTGCAAGTTCTCAATGCACCCTTACAGCCATGAATAGTTTACATTTATGGACATCTTGCGCTCCACTGGTGCCAGTTGGTCGAGGTGAAGAAGCTGACGAAATAAATGTGAGTCTTCACCCTACCTATATACTCTGTAAGTACCTGTACTACTGTATTTTAATAAGCAAAAAGACCAGAAATTAGCAGCAAATTAGGCTGCTATTGTGCCAAGCTAGCTTGGTGTTAGCATGCTAGCTTGTAGCATGCTGCAGTGTGGACCAGCAGTAAACATAAACATACTGCCAGACTATTCTCACTGCATGTGTATGTGTCTAGTGTTGGCTTGCACATGTGATTGGCTTCATGGACTGTCACTGTAGCCTGGCTGTTTCACCTCAAAATGCAATTACAGAAATTACAGCTTCAGTGAAAATATATTTCTTTTTAATGCTTGTTAATTTACAGGTTTCAAACTTCCTCGTACAACCAGAGGGACAAACCAGAGGGACCCTGCATCAATTATATATTTATCTATTTCATTGTAATTGTATATAACAAGTATTTGTTAAATGTTATATTTAAATTGTTGTTTAATAAATACAAATTTATTGTAGTTTGTGTGACATTGTGTCTTTGTCCTCTAAGTTGAAGCTGTAAATGTGTTTGTATGTAACTTGCATAATATGTAACTTGTGCGCTGCTGGATGGCTGTTGTTGTCATCCTAAAGCCAGGACCACTTTTACAGTTTTATATTACAGTGAACATTTTTAGGTTAAAAAGCATTTAAAAAACAGTGATGGTGAAAAGACGTTTAGAATTGGTTAAAAAGTGAATGTTTCTTCACCGACTAAGACATTGATTGAACGTTCACATTTAGACCATGTTTCACTAGGATTTGCAATATTGACTTTAGCTGCGAAATCTGGATGTGATTTTTTTGTCATTTTTGCCAAAATGATGATAGATGATTATTTGTAGAGGATGAAAACTTTCACTATTGCAAATCCTGGTGAAATGTGGTCTACATGTAGCCTAAATGTTTAATCAATGTCTTCAAATTGTCAAAAACTTTAACTCTTGAACCTTGTCTGTCTTCATCAACAGAAACCATCCATCCATCCATCCATCCATTTTCTAACTGCTTATCCTCTTAAGGGTCGCGGGGACGCTGGAGCCTATCCCAGCTGGCATTGAGTGAGAGGCAGGGTACACCCTGGACAGGTCGCCAGACTGTTGCAGGGCTGACACATAGAGACAGACAACCGTTCACACTCACATTCACACCTACCACCAATTTAGAGTCACCAATTAACCTATCCCCAATCTGCATGTGTTTGGATTGTGGGAGGAAGCCGGAGTACCCGGAGAGAACATGCAAACTCAGGATCGAACCAGGAACCCTCTTGCTGTGAGGCAACACTGCTAATCAACAGAAACCTTATCCTTAAATGTGAGCCGTTCCTGTCAAGAAAAATGCCAGCATCATATTTGTTAATGATGAAGTGAGAAAGAGTGGATGAATAGAAGGGGTTGACAAAATGTCAGATTGTCAGACACCACTCTAACCATGATCTTTCCCTAAACCTTACCAAACATTAACAACAGCATTGTCACATCATTAAAGGTTAGTTGTTTGTTACTGTTTCTAAACAAGCTCGCTGGCGAAAGTGAAGGTCTTGATCAGAATTTTGCCTCGCTGTATGTGTTCTTTTGGCGGTGTCTCTTAGATGCCTTTTGGTCGCTACTTTTTTAAAAAGTCTACACCTCACCCATAAACGTCCCAAGCTCAGAAAATAAGAAGAAAATAAAAAATTCAGGCAGAGGGCAGAGTCTCTGCAGTAAAAATTCTGCAGCACACACTTCTAGTGGGTCATAAGGTCAGAGATAATTTAGAGGAGTTACTTCTGGGTGAATCTACTGTATAGCCTTGGTGTAGATTTCTGGGAGGATGCAGGGGACACGCCCCCCTCAATATTTGGAACATGTGCATTTGATCTCCCAATAAAACATAAAAATGGCAGAGGACTTTTATTTTGACAGAATTTAAGACATTTACACCATAAACTGATGCAGAAAAGGCGCTAATTGGTGCACAAAAGTGTTTGATGCTTAAAATTAGCAGCATCTTAAGCTTTGTATAAAGACTGGAAGCAGGGATTAACAGCTAGCCTGGCTCTGTCCAAATGTTTGCACTGATTAAACAACTAAGAATTGTTTATCAGTCAGTACAGCAGTGCTATCTGTTTCACCCTGTTTCAAGTCTCTATGTTAAGCTTCGCTCCAAATCCGTATATGACAGATTTCTGAGAGTGGTATCAATCTGCTCATCTAGCTCTTGGCAAGGAAGTGAAGACGTGACAATAATAAGTCCATGTGGATGGATAACATTTGTTCCTACCCTTTAATGTGACCCACAGGAGCCTTTTCCAAATAAGCACCCCTGCCAGTTGCAGCATGTCCTAATACCTAAATGACAGAATAGGTCCGTTGCAGATGGCTCCAAAAACGACATATATGTTTGTTAATAGTCACAGCTTTAAACACCTGGTTAGGTTTACACAACAAAACTACTTGGTTAGGAAATGATCAGGGTTTAAGACACAATAAGTACAGTACAATAAGTACATAACAAGTACAAGCGTTGTTACCTAACTTAAGTTACGTACGCAGTCAGGGTGGGAATCAACAGAGGATCCAGGATACAATATTATCATAATACTTAAGTCACGACACAATATTATTGCAATTTTAAATATGTTGCGATATGCTGAGCATTGAGATAAAATATATTGCGATATATTACCTTTTTTCAGCAGTAAATTATCTCCTCAAAGGAAAACTTTGTCAACATGTTTTATCTAAAGTTTTCAGTCTGTTCATCTCACTTCAGCTAGTTTTATTTATTTATCTATTTTTGCAGCAAAATATATTAAGCGGACTGCAAAAAAACCCAATTGTGATTCATGAAATGATTATATTATTGCAGTGGGCTACGAAAAGTTTAATTTAGAATTTTAATATTAATATTATATAATAAAAAATCGATACCTGGCCCTGTGTTTGCCCCCCAAAAATATGTTGATACAATGTTGTATCGATTATTTCCCCCACCCCTAGTATGCAGGTTAATGTAAGTATTATGTAAATATGTTATGTTAGGTATGTAAATTACAATAACTCAATATTGACTTTGGATTTCTCCCAGGACAGTAACAGCGGGCTCCTAGGTGAAAGTCCTGTGTTTGTTTGACCCCTCTATCCACCATCTGCATCACTGGATTTCTTCCTTTGCCCCTGTCATAATTGTTTTGTTTTGTTTTTTGGCATATAGTCAAACATTACATAGGGAATGGGACTGTACTGGCTTATGTGATGGAAACGAATTTAATATACATAAAAGGTATTATAATAAGGGCTCTTACTGTCTTATCATATGGGGATATCATTTAAGGTTACACCTGACATAATATCAGTCATACAAGGTGATGCACACTGTGCAATTTGATGACTCACTGTTCCAAGGTCCTTTATGTTTTTTATAGCTGGCTTCACTCACTCATTGTCTCATAACCAAATGATCCTGAACTGATCTTTATTTGGCCCAGACAGTATTTTTCTTACCCACAGGTGCAGAAAAATGTTGTAGCCCATTCAGAGCCCTTTTTGTAAAATAAGAAATGGAGAGAGATGACTCACCAGCTGTTGACATGAAGAAAAGAAAAGTCCAACTCAGAGCTGTGTGCACAGCACAGGACAAAAATCAGCTGAATTGATGGGGTCACAGTTAGTCTATTCAAGTCATTTGCATCACATCCAGTATTAGAAAATAAGGAGAAACTCTGTCTAAAAATGGAAACAAGTTGCCCTTGAAACATACTTGTATTTTTATTTTATTTATTTATGTGTGACTGTGTTGTTATTCTAATTCTTATTCAGTGTATCCCTGCACCCTTTCATTGAAATGCAAATGTAAGTCTCAGGCATTTTTGAAGTCCCAGGGGACTTCTTTTCATTTCTTAATGAGTGGGCTGAGATATTTCTCAGTTTCTCTGCAACAATGAGTCATGACAAACGGACAAATACAAAGATTTACTTAAAACCTCTTTCCTTGAATTGCAAAAAAAGGACTAATCATGCATTTACAGGCAACACATTTTGTACTTTTTCTACAACTTTGTGGTGTTGTGTAACAGTTCACTGAACTGCATCTTACTCTGCATCTGTGACTCAGTCAGATCAGGATTGTGGCCTCTGCCACTGCTCCCAGAGTCACAGTGTTTGGCATGCGTCATCATCATTTTCAGGGCCACTGTTTGTCAGCAACATGTAGTGTATCTATCTATCTATCTATCTATCTATCTATCTATCTATCTATCTATCTATCTATCTATCTATCTATCTATCTATCTGTCTGTCTGTCTGTCTGTCTGTCTGTCTGTATGTCCTTTTATTCAATGAGGTGAAAGTCTCATTCTCTTTTCCAAGAGCGATCTGGCCAAGAGGGCAGCATAAACATCATTACAATAATAAACATGAGCAGACAAGAACTGTCACACACCACAAATGAGCAAGCACAACATTTGCTGAAGGGGAAAAAAAAATTAGGAGCAATCAAATTGACCAGGAGTGCTATTTTCTCGATCTTTTAAAACTGACTTAAATTCCCCCAAAGAAATAATCTCTGACAATTTCAGGTCCTTCTGTAAATTATTCCAGGAAGAAGGGGCAGCATATTTCAAAGCTTTTATGCCTACGTCTGCTCTGAGCCTCTGAGCCTCGGGGACCAATATCTTTAGAATATATTTGAAGGTTTCCCTTTTTATTTTAAAGATGGATGAGGGAATACACTGCTGCTCTACATCTAAAGCCTTCCCTCAGAGATTTTTCTGAATAGTGCTCTGTCATAATCAGCGAAGTCATTAAGTCTACTTCACTAACTGTATGACTGATTTTTCATTCAAACATACAGTTAACACCACAGCAGTTTCCACCCTCACACTGTGATTGACCGATGAGCATTCTAATCACTGCCACTGTGACGTAACGCTCTTCCTGCACCTGTATTCTCTCGGCTGAGAACTACCAAGAACCACTTACCTCTGAGAAATCCCTCTCTGCTAAGAAGCTTTCTGCAAAGGTTCTTTAAAAGGCATATAGTTATTTCAAAACCTTTTAGCTGTACATTTTTGTACCTTTGAAAGATCAAAGGGAAACAAAGCTCTGCACACTATCTTGCAAATAAATGTATAGTTGCAATGTTTGGGTCTTAAAACACTCAGAAGACAACTATCAAAACAAAATGAAACCCAAAGCCTTTGATGGATGCACAAACAATACTTCTACTCATTACCTTTTTTGTTTTATCTTCTTTGATTTCTGCAGTTTTGTGTCATTTGCATTATTGACTAAATGATGATTTGATCTAAAAAAGCTCTAAATACTAGCTGTACCTGCCTAACACCAAACAGCAGATAGTTAGCACCTAGCTAGTGAAGACAGCGCAGCATTTAGCAGCTAAAGAGCCAAATATTTCCCTCAGGTGTTGGTAGAAGATATACATAATTAATCCCTGAGGAGAAATTAGATTTCTTTCCCTCTGTTGTCACATACACTCACATGCACAAACAGGACCTATCCATGCATTAAATGGAGAGATGTAAGAGTGAGGGGCTGCCTTGGACAGGCGCGCTGAGCAGTTGGGGGTTCAGTGTCTTGCTCAGGGGCACCTTGGCAGTACCCAGACGTTGAATTGGCACCTCTCTTGCTACCAATCCATGCCCCATACTTGGTCTATACAGTGATTTGAACTGGCAACTGTCTGGTTTAACCAGCGGGTCAATATTTGGCTTGCCTTCATTAGGTGGACACAAAGCTCAACTCTTAATTAAAGGAGAGCCCCATTCCTGGTTGTTTATGATAAAATAGAGTGGTTAAGACCAAAATCTTGACGATTGCTCCTTCTCTGAGAATTTGAGAGAATTTGGCTTTCCCCTGCCTGGCTTAACAATGCTGTCTATGGCCATGTGTCAATCTGTCCTAAAACCACCTTAAACGTTTGTTTTCAAAGCCATGAAACTCACCGAGTGGTCAGTGGTGTTCGTTGATGTTCCGACATAAAAATCGTAGCAAACTATAGTTTCCATCCGTGTTTTCACTGTTCATCTCGATTGTGGAACTATTTTTCAGCTGCGTCACACCCGTGTGTAAACTTCCGCTTGCTGCCCCCCTGTGGCCAAAAAATCAGTCAATGCTGCTTTCGGGTTAAGCAACTTGAAACACTTTGTTGGATAAGATGAGGATTACGGTTGCAGTGAACAAAAGTAAATATGACCTGATCAGGGGCGATTGCTCTGAGACAACAAGGCAGGCTGAACTTCCCCTAAAATTTCATAGAAGAAATGGTTAAATATGCACTATTGAATTTACTTCAAAATAAGAATATTAACACAAAATTAACATCATGACTATGATGTTCAAATGTCAGCTGTTTATCACCAGTTTTCAAACGCGACCTCCCTGTGACACATTCTCGTGTCTGCATGGTGGACAGGGAGCCTCCAAGCATTCCTATGAGACAGCGCTGAGCAGGTTTTTTTCACGCAGCAAAGCGAGACGACAAAATGGTCACTTCCAGGGAGGCTTAGCTTCCGTGGGACCTAATGGAGCGGAAGGCGGGAGAGGACGCTCGGCGTATGCATGATGATTGGAGGACTTGTCTAAAAGGCTGAACCCCTTTGTGATGGACAGCGCTTTTGAAATACACACCGGCATCGTTGCATTTCGAGCTCAGTCCCATGCGAGTATTTGCGAGTGCAATTTTCATGAGTGTGGCTGAAAAACGGCTTCAATTAAATGTTCCTTTTACAAGTTACTGCCTCGCTACAATAAGACAAATTTTATCATGTAAACTTAAAGTGAGCTTCCCCTGTCTGAAAGACCAGCAGCCGCCACTGGACTTGGTGGTCTGAAAAACACAGCACGAGGAAAAAAAACAGGATATATTTCAGCAAAAAAAGTCAATCCAGACTCAGTTTTGGAGCAAGATCATCCGATAAAACAGCTAAATAATCTTGTCCTACATCATGTGACAGTTTTGAGACTGAGGAGAATGTTGTTGTTCACATAAATAATCAACAGCTGTAAAATCTTCCCTCATACTGTACATATATATATATATACATATACTCAATATATATACTCAATACTGTACCCTTCAAACTGGACTTTCTGGTTTATTGCTCATATTCTCACTGGTAACCAGTAGCAACTAGCCTTCAGCTTTATTAGACAGGACTGTGATGGAGAATGGAGGAGGCGGAGAGACATGACATTTTGATGCATATATGAAAGACACCTGGAATTAATCTCAGGGTTGTACAGCTGACATTTAATCAACATTATTACCATCAGGTGTAATACAGAGGTGGCTAGAGCACTGGAAGGAATATATACTGAATATCTGACTACATCATAGAGATTATAGATAGATAGATAGATAGATAGATAGATTAGATTTTGGTAATCATAAGTCAAAGGTCAAGGTCAATGTGACAGCTGTCTCAACCTCGTGAACACGATATCTCAGACCATCTCTGCAGAATTTCTTGTACACGTGGACTTGATGATGAACTAATTACATTTTGGTGGTCAAAGGTCAAGCTCAATGTGACCTTGCATCTGTCTCATTCTCATGGAAGTGATATCTCAAGAACACCTTGAGATAATGTCTTTAAATTTGGCTCAAAGGTATACTTGGATTCATGAATAAACTGATTAGAATTTGGTGGTTGAAGGTCAAAGGTCAAGGTTACTGTGGCCTCACAAAACATGTTTTTGGCCATAACTCAAGAATTCTTATGCTAATTCTGACAAAATTTTACACAAATGTCTAATAGGTTAAAATGATGAGGTGGTTACATTTTAAATCCAAAAAGTCAAAGGTCAACTTCACTGCGACATCATAATGTTCTGCAAAAAACTTTAACGGCCATTACTCAACTTCATATCTCAGGTACAGAAGAGACGTTTGTTTAGATACTGAATTAATAACTCTTGGGTGTCCATCTTGAATCTGTGCTGATTGTGTAGATCCTCTTTGCTGCTGTGCTGTGAAGCATTCATGTTTTCATGGCACAATGTACATTATAAAGGCAACTTGACTGGTCCACAGAGGCATACAACTGCGCAGCTTCTCCTCATACTGTCCGTGCTGGAACACCTCTGTCGGAAACATTCTGTTTTAGTGCCTCTTTAGTGCCCTTTGTCTCTTTCAGCCCTCCCAAAAAAGCCCAGTCTGCTCTCATTGGTCACCATTTCCAGGTCTTCCATCTCTGCACCGTCACTGCACCTGGGGGGATGACTGTAATGGAGTATACTGACTCTTTTTACCATGAAAAATCACCAATTAAAGCTTATAATAAAAAGAAAACTGTCACAAGCTGACGTCACCTCATCTTGAAAGTGGGAAAAAAAATGGAATCAGAGTATTCAGAACAGTCTGAAGCCTGAGGTTTTGGCTCTTTTATACACCTCATTATTTGAAACTTTAGCCAACATTGTAACATTATATGTATGACAGAAAGTAAGTAAAAGCACAAAAGGTCCCCTGTAGAACAAAAGAAAATACAAGTGCTGCATGTTGAAACAAGAACCCCTGTGTTCTCAGTAGGAACCTCTGGCGTACCGTCCCTGTTAGTTTCAAGGTTGAACTCCTGAATAATGAGTGTATAAACCTTAAGGCTTGTTCATGCTGTCAATCATGTACATATAAAGTTTCTTGATGAAACACTAGACTAAACAGTGACAGTTCGTCTGTGGTGGTCCCTGAGACAGGGCTCCACACTGCTGGCTGATGGATGATGACAGTTAAAAGGACACAGAGCAGAGACGTCTCTGAGTCACTGCTTAGCTGCTTATTTCAGCAGGTGTGGAGGAGACGAAACAACATTTAACTTTAACGTCATGAGATTTACTTTCATGGACAATAACTTATAAACACTCAACCTCTGGCCTTGTTCCTATTACCAGAGCATGTCAATGTTTTTCTCAATATCCATGGTGTATTTCAGAATGATTTGACAAAGTTTTGTCTCACTAATATTAGACAAAACATTAGGCCAGGAGCCAGGACCAGCCCTCATGATGTTTTCTGCTACTTTTTTCTATCATTATTTCCTGTTGGCCTATACCTTGGGCCATCAGAAGATGATAACAAGCACCCCCAACTCTGGGCCTAAAACCAGGGGGCCTAAAACCCCTTTTTTGGGACATTTTTCCTGGCGAAATGAAGTAAATGCAAATATTAGGGTACTACGATGGCATAAATATTCATACAAGTAAGAAATTTGGTAAGGAGTATCCTGACCCAAAGGGGAAAGTAGCAAGATTCTGGGGCTTGCTGCCATTTTATCTCAAAATATCATGCACAAACTGTTTGACAAATCAGCAAAAATGATTATTTTTCATCCTATTATGTTTGATATCGCTGCTTCACTTGCACATAAAAAATTCTCACGTTGATAAGCTTTAATTTTAGGCCAAATTGACCTTTCTATCTTTTAAATTACACTTGCTTTGGCCCAGTGGCGTAGCGTAGTTGCACTGGGCCCTGGTGCAAGTATTTTCCTCGGACCCCCCCTAGCTGAACTTGGACACGACACCTCAAATCAGAGAAAACAGAATTTTCAATCATTCGCCTTCCAGAGAGTCTACTTGCCAGCAATGTGAATGCGGACGTGTTGAGTTCCCCAAAGTTTTATGTTAGAAATGTACAGAATGGGTGCCCTGCATTTAAAAACTGCCGGATGCTAACTTGAATATGCTAGGGAAATTAGCATAATTTCGTGATTAGTATAATCACTTATATAGACTATATTTCAGCTACTGCTTGGCTGATTTAGACATTACTTGAATGGTTTTGGGGGTTACTGAGAATGCTGAATCCATTTCTGACATTTTCAAAATTCAAAATTGTCCACATGGACTACATGGACCCCAACTGTGAATTTGGGCTTATTATTTCACACACCAGGCACTGATCTCCACTTGCTTTGCATTAATTTACAAATTACAAATATGATAGGATCAGTATTTGTTATACTGGTGTACAGATAGTGTTTGGAAACAAACAGAAATGTAACATATCTACTGTGACGTTTGAACATGACGCCTGTTTTTCAGGATTCTTGGAACTGTTACTGCGATTTGAGGTCGTAATCAATGTGTTAAATATATCAGCAATGTTTGACAGTCAGACTTATGATCATCCAAATGCTGTCAGTCTTTGTGTGTGATCTTTAAATTCTCCATATTAACATTTTTATAACACATTACACAGTAGTTTTAACATTATTGTGGAATCCAATGATCCAAATTATTCTGGTTTCTATCCAGTCATAGTCTTATAGTATTGAGTGATTTGTGTTTATGTCTGTCATTCAAGGACTGACTATGGAGAAATAACTGTGGGCTAAAACACTCCTATAATAAATCCACATTAAGGCTGTAAGCAGGGGGATAATGTGCTCTTACATTTCTTAAGTGGGTTCATATTGTGTTCACACTCACCATTTGTCCCTGCTGAATGTGAGATGTACTGTAGCTCTGAAACACCATATACATACATCAGCAGCATGAACAAAATCATTTATGTACCCTGACACTTTTCCTATTTAATTTGTGCCATATATAGTTTAAAGGTTTGGAAAACATCCACGCTGACATCTTTAACCCTAAGACTCTGTTCAATTTTCTACACCTCTCCATTGAATGGAAATGCTGTTGATGTTTTGAGAATCATTTTATTTGCATTTTTTCGGATTTTTTCAGATTCAGCATGAGGCATTTAGCATTTTTTTTCACTAGAATGAAAAATGATGAAAAATTCTGTGTGTTAGAACATAGCTGACCCGAGCGTATTTGCCTTAAGTTGACTACTCCTGTAAATGAATTTCTCTTACAAAACAGAATCATGTTTGCACCTTATATAAGCCAATAAATCGACATACACAGAGCAAAACGATTGGATTTGGGAGGCACAGTGGTATGAGCCAGCTGGAATCATTTTCTGAGTATCTGAACTACATTTACAACTTTATTTAACGTAACACTCGTTAAATTATCATTGCTCTGACTAAATTACAAAGGAACATTTTACATTGGCCATGAGTAAAAAAACACAGAGCGTCTATTTGCACCAGGCTGAGGATAGTCACACTGCAGCTTTTTAGATAATTACACCCATCCCTGTGTTATTATGGGGTCCCACTGCGTGCTGTGATTGGCTAGTTCTCGCCACATTGATGCATCAAGGTGGGGACCAGGTAGGACTGGGGCAAAGGGGTCATGGTCAGGGCTAGTACTAGCCAATCTCAGATATTATTTGAAATTAAAGTGGAACAATTTCTAAGGAAAACCTCATAATAATCATAAAGAGTAACATGGGCATAGTAATATGTGTTGGGTGAGTGGGTTAAGCAGGGTTTTTACACAAGAAACTGGATTTTGAGTCCTGTATGAGTCACTGTTGGTCAATGTTTATTTTCATTTGCATGTTCTCCCCGTGTCAGTATGGGTTTTTTTCTGGGTACTATGGCTTCCTCCCACAGTCCAAAGACATGCAGGTTAATTGGTGACTCTAAATTGTCCATAGGTGTGAATGTGAGTGTGAATGGTTGTCTGTCTCTATGTGTCTGCCCTGTGATAGTCTAGCGACCTGTCCAGGGTGTACCCCGCCTCTCGCCCAGTGTCAGCTGGGATAGGCTCCAGCCCGCCCTCGACCCCCAAGAGGATAAGCGATTATGAAAATGGATGGACTGATGGAGGATGTATAGAGCGGCAGAATACACACTGTATACATTAACTTCATCAGAATAATTGAATAGATCTGTTCATGTTAACACCGTGTTTTGACGTTGCAAGGACACCCAGGAATATACACCTGTAGCTGTGGCTGTAAATAGCAACACTGGCTATTTACACCTGCGGTGTAAATAACATTGTTGGCTACAGACACTTGGGTGTAAATAGCATCTGCCAAAACATATCCTTAGATTTCTGTCATAATCACATTTGATTGCTAGAAACAGGCACCTTCCCCTGGACCAGGAAGCACACTGCCTGTCTTCAGCCTTTGAATTTACAAGGTTTATTCTGAAAAATAAAAAATATTGTGTTCATCCAAAGCTCAATAGGCTTTACTGACATACACAGTATGTTGTTCATAAAGCAGACTTACCCACGTACTGCTCCTGACTGCTGTTCAGCTCAGCCTCTGCGGTGCATTTATCTTTACTTTGATATCTGAGGGCCTCAAACAAACCGCACTAAATGTCTTGATAAAATGAAATAGCCAGGAGCAATACTGCTGCTTTTTCTATTTTCTCAGCTCAGAGGCTGCTAGGTATTCTCAAAACTCAACTCCTGTTGTAGCCTTAAGGTTTGACTCTCCCTGGAGATTTTACAGTCTGCTCTCAGTTTAAATGATATGGCTCTATGAAAAAAAACATCTCTAAACTGATCTGATGTTCAGACACTGCCATTACCACCATACAAACTATAGAACACATACACAGTTAGTTAGTTAGTTATTTTATTGACACAAACAAATAGAATATTTGGATCCAGACAATATACAAAAAAAAAAACATGCGAGACATGCATGTAAGATGATTCTTTTATCAGTGTCCATGAAGAGTGAGCTGGGTGCAGTGGAGTCATGTCCATATTTTTCACGGATATCTTGTGTAAGAGGGCACACAAGTTGTGTTCTTCATTTTGTATGCCAGTCTTACAGCAACACACACGTTGTTCTGGTGGTGTTCAGCTCCACCTCCCCATTTCCTCTCATAAATTGTGAGAGGAAGGACAATCAGAGCCGTGTAAAAGTTGGTTTGGTATAAAGTGGATGAACAGATATATCCAGATTGATGGCTTGGTAGGTCTTGTATCTTGTTCCCCTTTTAGATCTTGATTTTTTGATCATCTCTCCACAGTTACTCTGAATACGATCTTGTATCTCCATTTAGTTGACCTCACCCCGAGTAGGGATTCATCCTAGTCATGTAAAGACACTCAATAGACTTTAAGGGCACTTGTAACCAAGCCTCAAAAAATGGGGCATTGTAGTTGGTGGATAAGAAGACAATTAACTTGTTTAGGTGCTTCGTCTTCTCTTTAACATGTAGGGCAAGTAAGGTTCGAGCATTTCTATTAGCAGTGACGATGGCTCCAAGATAGTGTCCCAATGCCTCAAAAGAATCAAGCTGACTAGGCTGCCTGTCTTCCTCAGATCCCAAAGTAGCTATAAACTATAACAATATATGTAACTGTATCTTTTGCTCAGAATGTCTCAGTTTGTTTTTTATGGCCACAGATTATGTTCTTTTTCCATATACAGTACAGGCCAAAAGTTTGGACACACCTTCTCATTCAATGCGTTTTCTTTATTTTCATGACTATTTACATTGTAGATTCTCACTGAAGGCATCAAAACTGTGAATGAACACATGTGGAGTTATGTACTTAACAAAAAAAGGTGAAATAACTGAAAACATGTTTTATATTCTAGTTTCTTCAAAATAGCCACTCTTTGCTCTGATTACTGCTTTGCACACTCTTGGCATTCTCTCCATGAGCTTCAAGAGGTAGTCACCTGAAATGGTTTTCACTTCACAGGTGTGCCTTATCAGGGTTAATTAGTGGAATTTCTTGCTTTATCAATGGGGTTGGGACCATCAGTTGTGTTGTGCAGAAGTCAGGTTAATACACAGCCGACAGCCCTATTGGACAACTGTTAAAATTCATATTATGGTAAGAACCAATCAGCTAACTAAAGAAAAACCAGTGGCCATCATTACTTTAAGAAATGAAGGTCAGTCAGTCCGGAAAATTGCAAAAACTTTAAATGTGTCCCCAAGTGGAGTCGCAAAAACCATCAAGCGCTACAACGAAACTGGCACACATGAGGACCGACCCAGGAAAGGAAGACCAAGAGTCACCTCTGCTTCTGAGGATAAGTTCATCCGAGTCACCAGCCTCAGAAATCACAAGTTAACAGCAGCTCAGATCAGAGACCAGATGAATGCCACACAGAGTTCTAGCAGCAGACCCATCTCTAGAACAACTGTTAAGAGGAGACTGCGCGAATCAGGGCTTCATGGTCAAATAGCTGCTAGGAAACCACTGCTAAGGAGAGGCAACAAGCAGAAGAGATTTGTTTGGGCCAAGAAACACAAGGAATGGACATTAGACCAGTGGAAATCTGTGCTTTGGTCTGATGAGTCCAAATTTGAGATCTTTGGTTCCAACCGCCGTGTCTTTATGAGACGCAGAAAAGGTGAATGGATGGATTCCACATGCCTGGTTCCCACTGTGAAGCATGGAGGAGGAGGTGTGATGGTGTGGGGGTGTTTTGCTGGTGACACTGTTGGGGATTTATTCAAAATTGAAGGCACACTGAACCAGCATGGCTACCACAGCATCCTGCAGCAACATGCCATCCCATCCGGTTTGCGTTTAGTTGGACGATCATTTATTTTTCAACAGGACAATGACCCCAAACACACCTCCAGGCTGTGTAAGGGCTATTTGACCAAGAAGGAGAGTGATGGAGTGCTGCGGCAGATGACCTGGCCTCCACAGTCACCGGACCTGAACCCAATCGAGATGGTTTGGGGTGAGCTGGACCGCAGAGTGAAGGCAAAGGGGCCAACAAGTGCTAAACACCTCTGGGAACTCCTTCAAGACTGTTGGAAAACCATTTCAGGTGACTACCTCTTGAAGCTCATGGAGAGAATGCCAAGAGTGTGCAAAGCAGTAATCAGAGCAAAGGGTGGCTATTTTGAAGAAACTAGAACATAAAACATGTTTTCAGTTATTTCACCTTTTTTTGTTAAGTACATAACTCCACATGTGTTCATTCATAGTTTTGATGCCTTCAGTGAGAATCTACAATGTAAATAGTCATGAAAATAAAGAAAACGCATTGAATGAGAAGGTGTGTCCAAACTTTTGGCCTGTACTGTATGTGTTTTCCCGAGCAGAGAAGCACAGGAACTAATGTAGTAAAGACACTGTTGTGGGAAAACTGTAAAACTGTTGACCAAACCAAACAACCAGTGTTTTGCTGTGTTTTTTTTTTTTTTTTAATTATGTATCTAATTAAGCACTTTAAAGGAAACACAGACCTGGTCTTTTTCCTTTGGGGTTGCTTCATTTGTTTGCGGTAATTGCAATTACTGGCCTTTATGTTAGCAGGAGATCGGAGGTGTGCATTAGCCAGAGTGAGCACTGTGTTTCAGGAGCACAGTTGTCTCAATGCGTCGTCTTTCCTGCAAGATTAATATTTTTTTTTCCTCAGAGGCACACAGCTGAAGGCTTTTTGTTTCCATTGAAAAATATGAAAGTGTGGCTGTTTTTACTGACGTTAGCACCTTCGTCAGACTTTTAGAAAACCCAGAAAATGAAAATGGCAAGGACATGTTCAGCAATTATGGACATATTCAGTGTGAAAACCACTGAATGCGTCTGCTCTATACGTGTTATTTAAAGACTCTCCACATTGTAACCAGTGCCACAGGTTGATTCAAACACGTTTAGAATAGGTCTATGAAACCATTCAAGATCCTAACAATAATCAGTATTATTATATTGACGTTTTGTGACACATTCAACATTTTAAGAACTTGTCTGTAAATGATGTCAGTAATGTATATTGCACAATCCTTATGTAATTTACTGTCAAACTACGTCCAGCATCTTAAGCTACTGAGTCTCTACTCCTCTTCTGATTTTTATGATACGCTTATTTTACACTAAATTGTGATTCAGCTATGGACAGAATCGCAATTTGGTGAATGGGCTGCATTTATGTTGGTTGAATGGCTGTGCAGGGTGCTGCCCAGGCTATCGATAACAGTTAGGGTTTAGTGTCTTGCTCAAGGACAAATTCGACATGTAGACAGGAGGAGCTGCAGATCAAACCACCAACCCCTGTACTTATTCGATGACCTGCTCAGCCTCCTAAGCCTTCCCCCAGGGCTCTGCCATTCTTTCCATTGCTCAACCTTGCTCACTCCAGCATCGTTATGAAGACATGTCAATTACTTATGAAGCACACAGTTTCCACTTCCTTATCATGTGGTGAGATAATTGACATTTTAACACCTGACGGCTGTCACTGTAATTATCCTGATTACAGGTCTGTAATGACATCAGGGTGTCATGGAATGTGACTGAAAGAAATAACAAAGAAACAGCTAAATGGGTTCATTACAGGCAGGACTGATTGGACCTGAGGCTGCAATCACAATCGGCTGTAATCGCTTCAAATAAAATCACTTAGCTGTTTGTGAAAGTCGGTCCGTCCTTTTGGCGGCTGTGGCTCAGGAGGTAGAGCAGTTTAATCCCTGACTCCAACAGTCCACACGCTGAAGTATCCTTGGGCAAGATATTGAACCCCAGATTGCTCCCAGTAGCTGTTGCATCAGGGTGGAAGTGCGTGTGGATGTTTGACCTGATGAGCAGGTGTCAGCTTGTATGTTAGCATTGGCCACCAGCGTATGCATTTATGTGTGTGAATGGGTGAATGTGACAAGTAGTGTAAAAGCACTTTGATCAAAGACTAGAAAGCTGTTTTACAAGTGCAAGTCCATTACCGTTTACTTTGCAGAGTCAGGCTGGATATAATGGGCCTAATAATAACCACAACTGTGTAGCTGTATAAAAGAAATGTAAGGAGATCTCATTTTTCCTGAGTGTTTTCATGAGTCATAATTCTCACATGTCATATATTTAATGAATAACTAAAGTAAAACTATAGAGCTGTAGTTTGCAAACATCCACAGTATTACAGTCATGTAACTAATGTTACAGTATTGCTGCTCCCAGCCTAGAGTTCCATTCACTGTCCCATCAGATCGGCTGACCAAAAATCAATAATCATTTATCAATAATCAGATTGGGATAGGAGAAAAAAAACACTTCCATGTAGGACACAGTTGTGGTTCCATACTGCAAGCTTCTCTGGAAGCCTCCTCTCCTTGGACTCATCTCATTTCTCTATTTTGGGCCTCCTCGTCTCCTCCTTCCCATCCGTGACTCTGAAATCAATCACAACGCGCCATCTCAAAGGATGCTCTCCTTTTAAGATGTATCTTGAGGAGAGAGGAGGCTTGTCAGAGTAGCTATGAGCACAGATGCAAAGGTGTATCATTTGTGGAAGTCTCCTCGACCCCCACGATGTATAAAGGAGGCGCGATGATGCAGCTGTGCCACACATGACGTCTAACTAAAATGACTGCTGTGAAGCATGGGTGTCTCATTTTGTTAAATGCCTGTTGCCTCGACTTCTCTCTCCTATGTCTCTTCCTTGCCTCCTTCACTCGCATCTCAGCTAGGAAGGACTAAGATGTGAAGAGAGGAGGTGAGGAAAGGAATCAAGGGTGTGCAAACTGAGGAATGAGAAGAGGGGCTTGCATCCTTTGAGATCAAGGATCTCGCCAACACATTCTCACTCCCAACTTGTCAAATACCAACGCTCGTTCAGTCAAACGAGAATGCTCCAAGTTCACCTCCAGGGTTAATTTTATATGCCTGGTGACAGTGTGTTAATTTACACGTGTTAAATGCATTGTGTCTTTTCAAAATAAATGTACATTTTCACAGAAAACAGTACAGTTTCTGCATTAAATGCATTATCAAAATTGAACTTATCAGCACACTAACTCTCTTACTGGAGTGAAACATTGTTTTTATTCATAAAAGTTTTGATCTGCTTTCGTATTTTTAATTTCTAAACTTTTAAAAATGCGTTAAAAGCCTTTAAAATCTAAAACTAGCAGTATGTACTGATTAGTCTAAAAATAAACTGCTATAATCATCTTTGGTTTGAATATATTTTTAATTAAAATTTTGGCCTTTTAAAGATGTGTCCTACATTTTTGCCAACTCCGTCACATTTCTACAAAATCATAATTTAATCAGACATAAAAGATGTTAGCTATAGCCTTAGGACTTCTATCTCAAGGTGGGAATGCTGCTCAAGTTGTGATAAGTTTTCTACTTTTTCATATGTTCATTAAATGATATTGCTAGTGTCTCAACTCCATATCTAAATTAAACCTAAGTAGGAAATATGATTTAAAAATGACAATTTTGATTAGCATTAAGAGGACTCTTAGGAACCCTGAAAAATAAAAGGGCCACTCACTATGACTGCTGTGAAATTAATTTTTATATAACTTTTTGTCAGCTTTATAAAACATCAACTCCGTAAGATCTCACCTCTGACATCCATTATCTATGCTATTCAGGAAAAGTTACATCACTAGAGGGTTGGCCCATTACATGGCTTCATAGTCATAGTCTGATCTTTTAGAAAGTATTTTCCCACCTTAATTGAAAATTCAAAAAATAAAAACCCAAGAAAATAAGCGCTTTTTTCCCAGTTCTCTTCGAACATAAGTAAAATAACTTCATTTTTAGGTTCGCTCCCTTTGGTTTAAGCGATAAAAGCACATGTTATGGTTTAGATAAAAAACACCATAGTTTGGCTTAAAATAACTGTTTGTTACTACATCACTAGTTAAGTATGCAACACATACTAGCACACTACAAGACTTTCACAAGTGACACAAACGCAGGTCTCTCGGTTGAAAGTCCAGAGTTTGTTTGACCCATCCCCACTCCCACCCATCCTATGCGGACATTCTTGCTCTTTATACCTCATCTGTTGCTTGAAATGTCCAAAAATGTCACTGGCTAGTCACTTGGCATTTCCGTCATGATTTTGGACCTAGTCAAATTCCAGGTCACAGGGGGAGAAACAATTATAGCTTAACAAAAAAAACACAACTTCTGTCTGTGCGACTGATTTAGACTTGTTGCTAAGCAACACTGTTCTTGTCTTGCAGATGTTCATATTTCATAATGTGACCATCACAGTCCCAGAGAACTTCACCCAGTGCACCACTCATGGCAGCTTTGTCCAGCGCTGGCAGGAGACCGTCTACAACATGTTCACCTTTGTGTGCCTCTTCCTTCTGCCTTTGGTCATCATGATCTTCTGTTACACACGAATCCTTATTGAGATATCCAGCCGCATGGCCCGGGGTAACTGTAAGTCTGGTGTTTTATTCAAAATCTGCATTCAAAGTATGTTTTCTGAGTCCAAAGGAGTTGTGCAGGAGAAAGATGATGGTTTTTGTTCTCTTCCAGTGGTGTCAAGAGATGTTCATCTCCGCCGCTCTCACAACAACATCCCCAAAGCTCGAATGAGGACTCTAAAAATGAGCATCGTCATCGTGACGTCATTCATCATCTGCTGGACCCCGTACTACCTGCTGGGCCTGTGGTACTGGTTATTTCCTGAAAAAATGGAGGAGACGGTCTCTCATTCACTGACTCATATGTTGTTTATCTTTGGCCTCTTCAACGCCTGCCTGGACCCCATCACTTATGGTCTGTTTACTATTCATCTTCACCACGGTCTTAAGAGATGCTGTCCAACTGCAAACACACGGACTGAATTAGAAAATAACACTTGTCTTGTACACATGACTCACCTGTCGTCTCAAAGGCAGATTGCCTTGAGTGGGCACAATACAGACATAGAGGAGGAAAACGAAAAGGGAAACAGAAGCAACAGCATGAAAAGTGGCTCGAGGCCAATCATACCAGTTAGTAAGATATAATGAAAAGAATTGTTGCTCTCAATCAGCTTTGAGGTTTGAGTCTTTTTCAAGAGATGACAGCTAGTTCAATTATACTGCTTTGACATGAAGAAGGTCCATTAAAATAAAGTGTTCCTTTGTCAGACGAATCTGTTGGTTTTGTCCACTGATGCAGTTGATGGTGTATTATAGCTCTGCTCGGGTTTGTTCATCCGGCATCTTGGATGCCACTGATCAGATTTTGACAAGCTTCAGAGTGATGCTTGCAGCATTTACAGGAATCAACATAATTGGCTGAGGGTGACGCTGTACATCACACAGAATGTCTCAATCACTGCTGAACAGATTTTCACACGGGACTTAAAGACTTAAAGTGGGAAAGCTTGAATTCAATAAGAGCTGATGACAAATCTAAGCTCAGTCGCGAGAATACAATGGCAGCATTGTATGTTTCTGCAAACCCCATTTACATTTGTGTATTTCACACCTATAATGTAGTAGAGCTCTGATTGGACCAAAGAAATGAGGCCTGACCCTACATGAACCAGCACAGTTTCTATCCAAACCCAACACACTGCAGCAGTTTTGGGTCAAGCCCAATTAAAAACCTAAATCTCTGCTATAACAATAAATAAAAATCCTCACACCACTTCTGCTTCTTCTATTCCCTCTGGTACGTTTAATTGTATAAAGCCAAATTTATACATCTGCATTGCATCAAAGAATTTATTTCACAAATAAGAAGGAATAGATCTCCACAAAATAGCATTTTAAAACTTGTGTGTGATTAATCCTGGCTTCATATGAGCAGAGGAAATCGCTAGGCTAATTTATACAATGTAAAATGCCATAGGCTTGTGCTAATAACGTTAGCATGCTGTAGGCCTATTTGTTTTGGAGACCTGTTTAGTATAAAACAGTTGTTTTGTCAGTGAACCTTTTGTAACGTTACCCTTGTTAAATGTTAAATGTTGCTGTTGTCCCTGGCTTGTGTCCAGTCAAAGTGCTTTGTCTGTGGATCCTGCGAGTTATAATGAAGCCGAAGCCGTTTTGGGTGTGTTTTGAATCAGCTTAACAGCACTTCACAGAAACCCCACTGCTGACTAGTGTTTCAGAGGTGTAACTGCAGAGCAACACAGACACACCAGTACATGAATAAATGCTTACAAGGGCGTAGGTCATGTGCGTAGACTACAGTGTAGGCTTTGCATAGAGCTGATGCACAAGTATAAATCTACCTGTAAGGCTCCTCAGGTGTGTCTAGTGTGCATGGCGGTTCATGGTGCATGAAGCACGCAGATGATGATGATGCTCTGTGCTGTAAATTACACACATCTCCTACAATGCTGGGGAGACGTAAGCGACACTGCCAACCAAGTCTCCCTCCCTGGTTCTCTACTAAATTGCCCTGTTGTTTCATCACTTTCTCTCTCAGTCGCAGTCCCCCTTCATTTTCTCTCTTTCCCTCATGGTTTAGTCCATTAAAACGTTTGCTGTTTACTCACAAGACACAACACCAGTAAATTGGCAAGAACCTGATCCAAGTCAAACCCAGGGAATACTGGGAAATTACCCCCTGGCTCGTCAGGCCCAACCGGACTGGCAGATAATCAGAGCTCTATAACATAGTTCATATTACATACGTATGAGCTGAATTGGGTTGCCAAGCAGCAGAAATCAGCAGATCACTGATGAAGACCACAACATTGAAACATGAAATGTACCACTCCAACCTCAAGTGCTATATCCTAGGCAACTGGATGTGCTTGAGTTACTTGAAGACATCTCACCTCTCATCCAAGAGGCTTCTTCAGTTCTGTAATTCGAGCAGATCCAGTTGCCTACGATACAGCACTTGAGATTACCGTGACCTGGAGAATCTTCACCAGCACGAGAAAATCTAACATGTTTGTGGTTTGCAGAAACACAATGCCAATATTGATTCTGGCATATGGGTTGCAAATCTGCTTAAAGTTGCCAAAAATTGACATTTAATGTCCATTACTCATATGTTCTTGCACTTCTCTTATTAAAAGTTGGTTTAAATAAAAACTTTGATCGACAGGTTGAGAGGCAGTCACACTCTGACACACACATGCACGTTGAACACACAAACACAGCTGGGTTGTACTGGGTCGATCTCAACGTGCCCTGTAATATTTTCTGTGTCAAAGAAAAACAGCAACAAAAAAATGTGTGTTTTAAATTAAAGATAATCAAATAGATCATAAATTGTCCGTGATGTAACCTTTCTTTAATTTATGTTTACAGTTTTTATTACATGTTGTTGAGGTTTTTGCTCTCTGCTAATCACTGCTGCTTATTGATTGGACACGGCTCTCATTTGTAATGTTGTGTGTGTGTTATAAATAACTGTAATTTTGTTTCATGACAAACATGAATGTTGTGACATGATCATTATTGACCATGACGCCTTTTAAATACATGTTATGGCATACAGCTGGATGTATTGAATGTACCTGCGCAGCATGTTGTTGATGTGTTATTGATTGTGTAATATGTCCAAGATCAATTCTGTATTTACTGTGCTGCACAGAATCACACTGGAGACAAGGCTCTGTAAAATGTCCTTGATTCATTGTGACATTTGTTATATTTTATATTAGTATTAGTGTTATTAAGGTATTATGTTGTGAATTGTGTTGCTTTCTGTGATTTTAAAGAGAGTGCTTAATTTAAATTTGACACTTTAACAGTTGCTTTTCTCATAAGTTGTTGCAAAAGCAGAGCTCAATAGCAGTTGTTTGTTTGCATGATATTGTTTCTTTTCTGCTGATTATTGAAGATGTAATGTATCCTTGCAACATGTTTATTTGTTGAATGAAAAGTAATACCTCTTTTTTACAGCACTGAGTGATGCACAAACAATGACCGGCTCTCCACGAGCCTCATGTACATATGTCATCATCTGGAAATGGCTCTATCAGTAAATAATAAAATCTTTATGGCTCTGGGATGATGATGCCTTTATCTTGTATCATCTCATTTTTCACCACCAAAATGAAAACTTTAAAGAACTCGTCAACCGTTTAGTAGAGGTGATCAAGTAGACCATTATCTTTAATTGTATCAGTGTCTGTTCAATCAAGTAAATTATCTGTATTTATCTGAAGCTGTTTTATGGGTGAAATTGATATGGGCTTTAAATGTGCTATATTTATTATTCATTAGAAAGCTAATTACAGAACAGTCTCAGAAATGAGCTTCACATTATTTCTTATCACAAGAAGAACCATGAAATTTCATTCAATAGCCCAGGTTATTATTTGCATTAATCACTGTAATCAGAGGACTTGTATTTGGGACAGGCCTTTAATTCCATTCACACAAAACTGTTGCTCAGCAAACATCAGGAAACACAATCAAACTGTTATTTAAACTATCATGAATATTACTTGTTTAAAAATTAGGCTTCAGATAATATATCCATTATGAATCATTCATTTGATCTAGCTCCGACAGACAGAGAGAGAGTGAATTACAGCAGGATTACAGCATGCGGCGTACCAACACAACAACACTTTGCACTGTTAAAACAATACTCACATCTTGGATCGATTTTGATGAAAAACCTGTTTGATCCTTTTGATCTGAGGACCTTCACGGACTTAAGGAATATGAGTAACTTAATCGAGGAATGGACACATAAGTTGAGTTAGCCAGCAACCTGGTTTTATACAGCCGAAGGAAAAAAAAATTAACCGCTTGGCAACCAGACCAGGTTTTGATTTGATTTGTCAAAACATGTAGCCACATCGCGCTAGTAAAAGAGACTGGACATTAAACTGAGACTAGGCTTCTAACTGAGGTTTTACGGTATTTAGCTGCCAAAGTGAAGATTTTCGCCATTAGTACTGATGTAGACTGACTTTACTCACATCATACTGATCTTAACATGTGCATTAACCAGATATTCATTTCATCCGAGTATTTGGCTCAACCCTACCATTTAGTTAATTTGAAAATAGCTCAGTAATGAAGTATTATCTGGCAGTGGTGAACTGTTATATAATAAATTAGTCTAATATGAGTAGAAACACATGATGTCTTGTTATCTCAGTACATGAACTCTATTTATAAGATCTATGAATCTATCATGTATAAATTACCCACATCCATTTTAAGCCTGACATATTATTGTAGCTGCATTACCAATGCTAATGTGACAGATGAGTGACTTTATCAAAGAGTGATGTGATCTAGAATATATATGTTTTTCTTTATTTCAGGAAAGTCAAATGGATGTTGCATTTCATCCTATTTCAATAAAATTTTGACTGAATTTTGATTAGACATCAGGAAAACAAATTTATTGTCATGATTCTGGATTTTTGTTTTTCTTTGTTTTGGAGTTTTCTGTATGTGTTCCTTGTTTCATGTTATTCATTCATGTTTAATCTGCTTCCTGTTTTATTTTGTAGATTCTCTCCTCATGTGTCGTGTCTGGTTTTACTTCCTGTCTTTATGTTTTTTCCACCTGTTTTCGGCCACACCTGTCTCATTAGTCCTTCCCTGTTCCCTAAGTCTTCCCTTCACACCTGTTCTGTATTAGTCTTGTTTGCTCCACCCTAGTGTTCCCCTCCACACCCTTGTTGTTAGCCAATCCCCATTTCCCTCCTTTTGCCCATGTCTACCTGCTCCAGCTGTATCTAATTCTTGTGATTAGTGTTCTGTGTATATATACCTGTGTGTTTCCCTTCGTTCCTTGTCAGTTTCTCTGTGTTTGTTCCTGTCTGTGTTCTTGGTGTTGTTCCCTGCTCGGTTTCCTGCCTGGTGTCTTGTGTTCTGTTTGGATTTCTTTTTTTTAACCTGAGTTCATTGTTTTATCCAGGTTGGTTTTCAGTTTAGTTTTGGTTCGGCTGCTTGTTCTGGATGTTTTTATCAGCTGCGTTAGAGCTTGTTTTTTGTTAAAACTTCAACCTGCCTGTTACTCTTCTAGGTTTGCATTAGGGTCCTTCCCGACCTGGTTCCTGACATGTATTGCACTTTCTCTTCTGTATGTGCAAAAATCCCCAGAAAGGAGTTGCGAAAATGACCTGAATATGTCACCTGAATATGTGAATATATCACATGAGCAGATGGAGTCTGCCCAGTTTCAAATTATATATGTTCAAATTTTCACTTTTACTTAGCACTTTCAGAACTTCTCATTCATATGGGCAAACTTCATCTGCTCATTAAGATGTGATGAGCTCTACAACAGCGACTAAATGAACCTCATAGTGGGATTTCTCTACAGTTTTTTTCCAAGTTCATGAATTAATTTTGAAGCTCAGCACCGGAGAGAGGTTTTTAAAGGAGATTTTCAAATATTTTCCTGTACAGTAACAGTGTCTCTAACCCTGTCATGATTTTCTTTTGCCTTGGCAAAGCATTCCAGGCCTGATTTACAGTAAAACCTAAAAAGTTGCATTCACTGGGACGCCCACTAGCTCACCTGGTAGAGCAGATGCCTCATGTACAAAGGCCCTGACATTGTCGCAGCAGCCGCAGGCTTGATTCCAACCCATGGCCCTTTGCTGCTAGTCTTCTCCCTTCACTTTGGATCTCTCCTGTCTGAAAGGCAAAAAAAAATCTTAAAAGTTGCACTGATACAGAAGGTGCTACAGCTGACAAAATGTTTCTTTTGAGAGTTACATTTCCGCTTCCTTTCAGCATTTGTGCACACCACTTTGTGGTGATACCAGTGAAAACAGCTATTATATGTTTTCAGAACTCTGCTTTGTCAGATTTGAGAATCAAACGTCAAGAAACCATCCTGCAACACCAGCAATCAGAGCTGAGATCAGGGCACCAGCTGCACGCCTTGTGTGAGATAATCATATGAGCCAGTTTGTTCTCTGACCACCCAAGAATTTCTGAAAAGCTATTACACGGAAATTAAACGTCATGCGGTGACAGGATACCATATCTAACCATAATCTCTGTGTTTAATTAGGGATTGAGTCGGATTCAACATTCCTTGTAACTATCATGGGCTTATCTCTTCTCTATGTTCACTGCCAAAAATGTGATTTTTCTGAAAGTCATTATAAGAATTTGTAAGATGAACATGTAGCGAGGATTATATTAATCAAGTGGCATTGTTAATTATGTGTTAAAAGACAGAATTATGTCAAGATATTTCATGTTTGTATCATTCATCAGTTAATCTCTGGTGTGACTTGATTGTGGCACATAATCACACAAAGCTGCCTAACCTGTAAAAGTTGACATTTGTTGCAGATAGAAGGCTGTTATCTGGATAATGAAGTGTTATTTGGTGTGAAAATTAAATTTTCAATACTCGAGATGTGACCCACTTGTGTTTTATTATGCTCCAAATTACATGCCCCCCAAACATGTTGAGCACTTTTTGTTTTTAAGCACTACAAAGCAAAGTGGATAATGGCACTTACGTGTTTTACCTCTTCTGAAATGTATGGAATAAAACTTAAATTGTGTTATTTACTTTGATACATGGACGAGTGTATCAGACAAAATTAGTGCCAGCATTCTGAGTTGTCATGAATATCTGTGAGTGAATGTAATTAATCTCATCTCTTATTGTTGAGGCAAATTACAAGTCTAGTGCAGCTTTTATTCTCAGCAGTGAGCAGGACACGGTTGCTGAACTTGTATGAACTGACAGAGGGTGGATGACAGGTACATGCTTGGGTATGCACAATGAAATGCTCGTCAGTGACCTGGAGCACATATGCCATGTCACAGTGAATGACAAGGTCATTAATCTCAGCAGATCTACCTCAAGGGCTTCTCATTGCTGAGTGACACTATTAAACTGAAACCTAGCAGGAGATCTCTCACCTGCTGCAGGGATGAAATTCACTTTAGCTTCACATTTACAGATAAAACTGAATCAAAGAATTCAGGTCTGGCTATCTAGGTGGACCAGTGACATATTTAAATGTTCCAGTTCACTGTCAGAGGCAGCGATAGTCGGAAAAATATATTTCAGCCCAGATGCCAGAAGAAAATATTGGTATTGTACATTTCTGCGAACCATGTATATCTTACATTTTTGTGTATATACATATTATTTCAACATTTCTAAAGTGATGTAGTACATGAACTGACTTTGGCAGCAGGTAGGTGGAGGGGATGATGGATGGCGTGTCACCCAGGGGAGATGCCTGCCAAGCTGCAGACCACTGTTTGAGACAAACAAAAAACAAAAGCAACTGTTTTTTTTTACAGAGACATCACTGCATTTCCAGCGGGGAATGGTGCCACAAAAAGTGGTTGTTCACTATCAAGACATCACTGTGTGTCCTGTCGGGATGATGTCATGACAAGCATGATTTTTTCACTGAGGCAATGCTGCATTTCTAATGGGGATAGTGCCACAAAAAGCATGTCTTTTTTCCTGAGACATTGCTATGTCTTAAGCCAGGATAGTGTCATGAAAAGCAGTTGTTTTTTTTTTTACAGAGATATCGCTGCATTTTGAGTGGAAATAGTGCCGCAAAAGTATTTGTTTTTTACCAAGACATTAATATGTGTCCTGCCAGGATGTTGCCACAAAAAGTAGTTAGTTTTTTCTTTTGACATTGCTGCATGTCCTGCTGAGATAGTGCCAGGAAAAGTAGGTGGTTTTTTTTGTTTTGTTTTTTTTGTTTTTTTCAACAGAGATTTTGTTGCCAAGCTGCAGACCACTGTTTGAGACAAACAACAATCAAAAGCAACTGAGACATCAATGCATTTCCAGTGGGGAACAGTGCCAAAAAAGTTAGTCATTTTTTACCAGGACATCATTGTATGTGGGACAATGCCATGAAAAGCAGTTATTTTCTTTAGCAAGATATTGTTGCATTTCGAGCTGGGTAAGTGCCACAGAAAGTGGTTGTTTTTTACTGAGACACTGCTAAGTTTTCAACGAGGATAGTGCTACAAAAAGCAGTGGCTTTTTACCAAGATATCACTGCATTTTCAGTGGGAATAGTGCGAAGTGATTGTTTTCTACCAAGACATCACTGTGTGTCCTTCTGGGATAGTTTCACGACAACCATTGTTTTTTACTGAGACATCGCTGCTTTTCTAATGGGGATAGTGCCACAAAAAGCTATTCTTTTTTCCTGAGATATTTCTGCATTTCTAGCAGGAATAGCGCCACAAAAGGTGATTGTTTTTACCAAGACATCAATGCATGTTCTGCTGGGACAGTGCCATGAAAAGCGGTTATTTTTTACAGAGATATCCCTGCGTTTTCAGCTGGGATTGGGCAACAAAAAGCAGTTGTTTTTTCCTGAGACATTGCTGCGTTTAAGTTTGGATAGTGCCACAAAAAGTAGTTGTTTTTTCTCATAGAGACATCACTGCATTTCCAGCAGTAGTAGCGCCACAAAAAGTAGTTGTTTTTTACCAAAACATCATACATTTCCTTCCAGTGCCACAAGTAGTGATTGTTTTTACTGAGATATCACTGCAAATCCTGCTGGGTTAGTGCCACAAAATGTGATCATCATCATCACTGCATTTTCAGCCGAAACAGTGGTTGTTTTCAACCAAGACATCACTGTGTGTCCTTCTGGGATAATGTCACAATAAGCAGTGTTTTTGTTGTATCGCTGCATTTTTGATGCGGATAGTGCCACAAAAAGCAGTTGCTTTTTCCTGAAACATTGCTGCATTTTAAGCCGGGATAGTGCCATGAAAAGCAGTTGTGTTTTTCACGGAGACATAGTTGCATAGTGCCACAAAAGCTGCTTTTCCAGCTGGGATAGTGCCACAAAAACATTTCTGCTACATAAAAACATACAAATATAATGAATCGGTTGTTTTTTTTTTTTTATTAATTAACTTTATCAGTGTTGAGGTGCAAATACAGGCGAGAGCAGCCCCCAATACTGAATTTGTGCCGCACAGCAGGAGCAGTGACACCGGCAGTTTTGCTACACACAGGAGGCATGCAGCACATGCTATTACAGTGATCTCAGAACATCATTGCGAAAGGAAAAAAATACCACTCTGCTGCATCGAATGGGAAGGAGCTCCTGTGGTGTTGTGGACAGAGGATGGTCATACAGTCAATTTATGTCAACAGCAGTATTTCTCTCTGAGTTCCTGCACATGGAGAGCACCAAATGAGAATCATAAGACTATTTATGCAGTCCTACGGTTTATAAAATGGGGATTTCGACAATGAAATCTTCATCTCAGAGCAAACTCTGCATCTAATACCTATTATTTCCTCTGAGTCCAGTGGGGATCCAGTATCCTTGCTGAATATCCATTTTTATCTGCACCACAATTTGATTAAACTCTTTGGCCCAAGTTATTAGAAAGAGTCACTTTGCTCACCAGCTGTTTCCCACACAGTCAGGTTCTGCTCTACAGCTGTACAGTGTGTAAGGCAGTTTACTGGAAAGTAAACAGGAGCTGTGGAAATTAAGAGGGTTCAAAGACACAGGCAACATGACATTTAAACAGCATGTAATTACATATTCTGCGCATATTTTATGTGCTCAAAATAACCCAACCACCACTTGTCAACAACAAGTATTGTTTGGCTTCTCATTTTAATGAAAAAAGGAGTAAGTTGACATTGATTATACAACAGAATTTGTACATAATGAGTATAAGAACATGTTTCTATAAATAAACATGTACAAATTCTCACTTTTGTAGTTTTTTTTTACAGCCTGCAAATGTCCAACAGATCCTTCTTTGTCTCTCTCAGTAACTTTTCTCCGCTCCCATCTCCTGTGGTGTACCCCAAAGTTCTATACTTGGTCCAATCATCTTCTCGATTGATTTACTTCCATTAGGCCACATTACTAAAAAGCACAAAATATATTTCACTGTTTTGTGGATAACATGCAGATCTACCTCCCCTTAAAGCCAAACTGCATCAACAAACTAACTGAACTCAATAACTGTCTTCACAACATCAAATCATGGATGGCTGAAAATTTCCTCCAGCTCGATGAGAGTAAAACTGAAGTGATTTTATTTGGACCACAGCACTTGACCAGCATCATCTCTCCTCATCTTCGCCTATTTGCCCCCTGAGTTAAGTCACATTCTAAAAAACTTGGCAATATATTTGATTTTGAACTGAAGTTTGACAAACAAATCAATCAAGTAGTAAAATTAGGTTTCATGCAGCTGCATACCACCTCCAAACTGACCAAGGACTTCTGTCTGTCCTGAGATCCAAGACTAAGTGCTATGGGGCAGGGCCTTCTCTATAGTTGCCCCAGAACTCTTGAATTCTCTTCCTCCCATCATCCTATTCTCCCCTACCATTGAGATTTTCAAGAGTCATCTTCAGCACACTTACTCACCAGCCTTGAATTGTGCATAATATAAATATCTTTGTCACAATGTGGTGACAGTGTAAAAACAAGGATACAGTTTTTGTTATAGGTGCAGTAATAACAGTAGTGATAGTTTATCATTACTGGTGTTATTATTATTTTTGCTTTTTGTGTTTCTCTTCTTTCTTTAGTTTTTGCTTGTCTCCTTGTGTGCTGCAGATCACTTTGGATCAACTCTGTTTGTTTTTAAAATGCCACATAAATAAAGTTGATTTGACTAGAAACAGGTTACAACAAATGTGGAAAAGTAATTTTAATTCTGTTATTTCACTTTTACTTTATTTCTGCTCTTATTTTCAATGATGTAATGTAATTTAATCTTAATATGCTTACATTCTTCATATCACAAACACGTCACATCTGACAATGACCATGTTTGTGATGAAAAAGCATCTACTTTTTGGAAGTTATACATTTCCAACCATAAAAATACAACACAATAGCAGTTTTTCTTCAGTGTTGGACAGACTCATCTTTTTCATTTGGGAAGTCATTTGCAGGAACCTCTAAGGCAAGATAAGGTGGATTTGTAACTGAAGCTGCATTAAGAAACTCAACAAATTGGAAGATGTCAGCAAGCAGTTACAGTTTTCAATTTCACACTCCTCTGACCTGAACTTCTCCTTTGTAGTGTCTCTGGGGGTGAAGGTGCAGAGGAAAGTCAAATGTCTACAGTGAGACAACTTTTCTGTGGATGGAGCCTTTTCTCATTCCACATTTATTACTGATGAATATCACCAGGGCCCATTTAGGGGAGTGGGGCAGATGCCAGGCCTCTCACTGTTTGAGATAGTTCAGGCTGATAGTTTAAAAAAGCCTGTTTTTTAAAACTTTAACTCTCAGGTCAATATGTCAATATACTGTAAATATTTCTAGTTTTATTTGCTAAAAATAGTTTGTGGCTTATGTTTTTGTAACCTCTGTGTGTTATGTGATATATATGCTTTTTATTTTTTGCTTTAATTCAGGAAATAAGGGGTTATCTAATTTTATTTTTGCAGTAATTTCCAGAACAGAAATCTGAACATTGGATCCAGGTTCAGGATCTTGTGTCACCATGGGCAGTACCTTGGTGTGGTGGTTAGCACTCTCGCCTCACAGCAAGAGGGTTTCTGGTTCAATCCCAGGAGGGAGCCCTTCTCTATGTGTCAGCCCTGCAACCTGTCCAGGGTGTAACCTGCCTCTCGCCCAATGTCAGCTGGGATAGCCCCCCCCCCCCCCCCCCCCCCCCCAAAAAAATTGACACTACAAGTGAATGGGGCAATTTTTTTAATTAATAATAATTATAATAATAATCACCATGAAACTTCCTCTGTTGGTTTTTTACATTGACAATTATTTTTCGTCACAAGTTTCCAGAAATTGTATGTTTAAATATGCAAATTGTGCATTATCCAATTCAATACATGCTTTTTGCATAAATTTTCCAGAATAGAAATTTGAGCTAAAATAAACCTAAATGTGTATTTTGTACATTTTCTTTCCACTACTTTAAAAGAAGATGTGTAATGAAAGGAAAGCAGCCCAAAATCTCAAAATTCTCCCTGTGTCAGCGTGGGTTTTCCTCTGGGTACTCCAGCTTCCTCCCACAGTCCAAAGACATGCAGGTTAATTGGTGGCCCTGAATTAACCGTAGGGGTGTATGCGAGTGTGAATGGTTGTCTGTCTCTATGTGTCAGCCCTGTGATAGTCTGGGTGTACCCTGTCAGCTGGGATAGGCTCCAGCCCCCCCTGTGACCCTCAAGAGGATAAGCGGTTAGGAAATGGATGGATGGATATATTATGAGGTTATTTTGAGTTAAGTACAACTTCTTGTTATGAACTTGGTTTCTCCCTGAGCAGGTGAGATTTCTGAAACTTTGTTATGTGCTGCACGCTCTGGTGAAGCTTGATAGTTTGAAGATATAGAAGAGTACAATAAATGTACGTTGCCAGACTCATCCGAGTCGACCTGACAAAGACAAAAACACAAAAAGAAGACTACAAAGCCACAGAGAGTGCACATACAAGTTCAAATGACCTAAGGTCAAAAGAAAAACTTGAGCTCCACTTTTTTAATAGCTTACCACTGATATGCAACAATACAAAAAACATGAAAGGATGTCTGTGCCAACTGATATCCAGCCCAAAACACTTTCACTGTGTCAGCTCTGGTTTCATAAAGGAAGCGCTGATACCTGATCTAAGCAAAGTTTAGTGAGTCAATCATTATAACAGTGAATTTTAAACGAAGTCTAGTCAATATTTTTAATAAAATCTTTTGGTTTTAGATGTTGAGTGGAGTGTGTGCAGTTTCAGTATTGTGTTGTGTTGCTTTGGACGGGTGCACTAATAGAACAATCGTTAATTCTGATGTGATGTTTAGTCAAGTGCTGGATAATGCCTTTTAAGTATTGTGTTTGAAACATCAGCCTGTGCACCAGGAGGCAATTTGAGAGGCAAATCATGACAATTAACCTCAGCTACTTCATCAGTACATCAATACATTTCAGCATCTGTTTGCGTAATGTTGAACATTTTAAAGTATTTATTGCACCACTAACTTTGTCAGCCTGCTGTGTTCCACGGATTTCATTCATCCAAAGACAGCTAAGTTATCATTTGATCAATACATCAATAAGCATTTATTAGGATCATTGATCATCGATATCGACCAATCATTGCTCCACCCATCACTCTTTAAAGGGCAACAGATTTCATGCTCAGGGAATTTCACTGAACTGAACATAAAGACAGAACAACAAAATCACTAAATATCAATAAAACAAAACAGTTAAGTTAAACTAGACACATTATCAATAACAAAATTAAAGGATATAATAGATCTTGTGCTGTATGATAGAATGAACCAGGAGCCTATCCCAGCTGACACTGAGTGAGAGGCGGGGTACACCCTGGACAGGTCACCAGACTATCACAGGGCTGACACATAGAGACAGACAACCATTCACACTCACATTCACACCTACGGACAATTTAGAGTCACCAATTAACCTGCATGTCTTTGGACTGTGGGAAGAAGCCGGAGTACCCAGGAGAAAACCCACGCTGACACAGGGAGAACATGCAAACCTCCACAGACGGGCTCCCTCCTGGGACTGAACCTGGAACTTTCTTGCTGTGAGGCGACAGTGCTAACAACTACACCAGCATGCCGCGCTCTTTATATATAAAAAGGGCTGGATGTTTTTTACCAGCACATCACAGCATTTCCTGACAGTGTTTAAGCCACCAAACTCGGGTGTTTTTAGGCAGCACATTGAAGTGTTTTCATGCAGCGTTTGCGGCCTGACAGTGGGTGTTTTTTACTGACACATTGTGGCGCTTCCCAGCTAAAACACAATCTTTTCCTAACCATAACTAAGAGGGTTTTGTCCCCAAAATTAGGCACAAGTTCAGAGTTGTTGAGGAACATAAGGTTTCAACATGTACAAATGTAACTATCAATGGTTTGCAGAAATGTAAAATGCAAACTTTTTTTTCTGGTGAATGGGTTGCACACAACTATTGAAAATCTCAGCTGACATAATCTGCACCACTTATATCATCGTTCTGTACATCCAGTCTGTTCATATTGTTGCTGTCTGAGATCTCTTGCTATGTGTTCAACATAGTGACAGGAGGACAGTGACAAGAAAAACATCAGTCACTTACAGTTCAGCGTCGCCCAAACTCATTAACCTGTGGAGTGACCCCTCTAAAATCCCTGCTGAGCACTGAGCTCTGAAGGTTTTTTATTATATGAGGATGAGGAAGTTTGAGCCAATGATGACAGTGGCACAAATGCTTTTACATTTATTTCAATCTATTCCTCTTCCCTGCTGAGAAGGCTCGTTGTTTTGCACAGTTAATCAAAAACTTTTCAAACTTTTCAGCCAGCATTTATGTCCCCAGGCATCCAAAAGTTTTCTACGCACTCACACTACGCTGCAATAAACAAGGTCCTCTTGTGACATACTCAGAAAATGCCTCAGTCATAGATAGTAAAGGGTTAAACCTCAGTGTTTGCACTTGGGTTATTTGATAGAATCTTCGTTCGACCTCACATTGGCTTTAGAGGAGCGGTACAACATTGGCTTTTTCATCTGTGTGTCAGAGGTGATATCTTAGATGGGAAAGTGGGAAAATAATGTAGCTGACAGTTCCATGTTGTCATTTTTAAATTAGGCTGGTCAGCAGCCCACGGGAAACTTTGTTCATTCATTTGTCAGTGTGTCACACACAATATCACAAACAGCACAGATCGTTTTTTGATTAAACTTGGGGAAACTATTGCACTCCTGCATTCCCACATTTCCAGAATTACACTAACTGCCTCAACATGGGCTGTTACACCAGGACGTCTCAATAATTTGCGCAGGGGGACGTAGTTGTTATTACTTTTTGGGGGGAGGAAATGAAAGCACTGAAATAAAGTAATCAAAGGAAACAGCAACAAACAAGCAAAGACCCTGCTGTGCCACCGCCAATATCGTCACATCCCAACGAGATGCCGATCTCACATGAATAAGTTATACAATTTGTAATTTATTGTTATTATTTGATGTATCACAGGGAGGAGATTAATCAGCCTTGCTATGCTGTTGCTGGACAATGATCACTGGTGATTGGGAATGGATGGAGAGCTAAGGAACTCTGATTGTGCTGTTGCCATTTAGGAGCAGGATGTAATCAGAAACAATATATCAGTCCTTTATCCTTTTACCACTGGCAAATCACGCCTTGTTTACATTTTGAAAACCAGGCAATCAAAAGGTATAAAGAGGAAATCCAGGGACGTGAAGGAAGGCTGGATGTGAAATGAAACTTTGCGTCTACAGGGAAGAAAGTGTCATGAGACAGGTTTGTTTACAGCTGTAATATCAGCTCTAGAAAAAAAAAAAAACAGAGAGATACACACGGAGAGAAAAATCTGTTTATATATTAAAAAGTTAGACTTCCATCACGCTTTGTAGCATTGCATTACTATGTTCTCAAAATCTAATCTGTGGTGTCTGAAACTTTACGTGAGGCAGACAGACAATGAGATAATAAGGCAGATTGACCCAGTGGAAAAGTTATTATTAGTCACTGCTTATAATGATCAGAGGTGATAGCTCGTTTGGCAGCAAGCACAAATGATTGATTGAAATAAAGTGTTTACCAGCATTTTAAAAAATATAATATCCCCAACTCATATTCTTTTGCATGACTTTATGAGAGTTTTCTGTGATGCGGTTTTGGCAGCAGCCGCGAAAACATCTCAGTGGCTAGTACTGTTTTCACCTTGTGTGTCTCTGTGTTTTATTATGTTGAAATATGTGGCGGGAAACTACCAGAGAGACCATTTTAATTATTTTGCCAGGTGTTTATATGTCTGTTTATGGACAAAATCTGTCCATAGTACCACAACTGTGCAAGACGCAGTCATGAAATTGTACAGGTGTGTGGTCGGGATCACAATGAAGGCCAAGTTTGAAAGGTGGGTGTGGTCCGTATAAGAGGGACAGAAATAAAGGGGTAGGAAGTGGGGAAGGGGCCACTGCCACTTTACACCCTTGGCCCACATTTATTATAAAGGTCCAGCATGTAGTAATAAGGGGGATATATTGTTAGGAATATAATATAATATTCATAACTCTCACTCTGACCTCGTCACATATCGACGTTTGGTCATGGGCTTTCGACATCCACATATGATGTGAAAGGTACCCTGGGTGTGTTGGATGTTAACGTTTTGGGACACTGTGTCAAGTTATATCCGTTACAAGCATTGTTTTATTTCAAAATACACTTCAGTTTTCACAGGAAATTTACTGTTACATACAGTCTCTTTCAAAATAAACACACTTCATTGGTAAAACACCGCAAATTGGTGTTTTTTTTGCCTTCAACAACAAACGCAAATGGCTGGATTTAGGCAACAAAAACGTTGGCTTTCGGGAAAAACAGAACAGGGTTTAGCTTTAGAATCTTTCAGGACACGAACACTACTCCTCTGAGTGGAGGTTGGTGTTTGTTGGTTCCATCCACCACCCCCCCACCAGCTCTACTCTGACTTTCGTCGCCTTAACTTTCACTTGTGTCCCACTGTGTTTCCCCCTGTCGCTGTCAAGCACCATTAAACTGTAACAGTGACCTGGCTCTTAAAGGCCAGCTTTTTTGTCAGTGTCTGATGCTTCAAGGATTGACATGTTTTGGCTTCACTGTAGGGGAGCTGCAATGTTGTCTATCTTTGTTATATAGTCTATGTAATTTGATGTTGCTCTTTGCTTTATATATGAATCAGTGTTGGCATTGTTTTGTCTGTTTGCATCAAAGCTCTCTAAAGTTACTCCAGAAGTTTAGTGCTCTCTTTAGTATCTTGTATCCTTTTAGCCAAACTGTTTGGTTAGCATTGTCTAACTTTATAAACTCCATCTGTTAAGGCACGTTTGCTTACTCAGAGTGACTGTGGTTAAAATATAACGCAGCAGAAATGCGCTCTGTCACAAAAGTTAGAATAATTACTTTTTTGTTTGTGGATAAACTGTGTCTGACACTGTGCCATCCCATTACTGGTTTACCCTTTACTGTGAACTTTGGACAAATAAAGAGAAGGCGGAGTGGCAAACAAAGGATGATATTTGCACACCCACATAGAGTTAATCACCAAAAAGTAACTCTGTTTTGTGATCTTTAAACCACAGCATCATGAGTTTGTACACATCATCATACACAACAACAGATCTTACTTATATTCACAGGAGCATGGAGAATGGAACAAGGGAACATGTGCCTCCAAACACAATGTGTCCTCCTACAAGCCACATTTTGGGTTCATTGCATGTCACATAGAGCCAGCTGGGTGAAGTGAAATCATGGTCGATATCAGTGTTGAGTCATGTCACACCGTGCGATGAAAGTCTCCTAAATAACCTCCTAATGTAAGTAGAAAAATTAATGCAACTCGAGACATATCACCAAGTTTTATCTTCAGTCTGCTTCTGTCTCATGCTTTGAGGATACAGAAAAACAGAAAAGCTTTGTCCAGTTTTATATTCTGCGTCACTCCATGCCATATTTAGACTGGCTGGTTTGTCCAGGAGGGTTTTAGGAGCAGACACACTGTGTGAATTTTGTGCCTGATGCTGGCTGTTTTTAGAATTGGTGGATATGTCTCACAGTGCGTTTCTGGATCACCATGTTGGATTGAGCATCAGATTTTGTCAGTTATATCCCAAAATAGGACACTGTTTATGGCTTTATGTGATCTGATCTCTAGTGGTCAGCTATCAAATATTCAGTTATGATCTATCAGGACATGTTTGAAGGTTGACTGTTATGGTTCAGTTTCAGTATAAGAGCGATGTGTCACTGACTACAGAATTGAATGACAGCACAGTTAACAATTTAGTATCTTTCTAACACAGCACAGTCTATTTTCCACGGCAAGATATTTCCCTCTCTTCATTCACAATGTAAGAAAGCACTGGTTGCAGCAGAGGGGTAAGGTAGTTGCGGCGGGCCCCAATGCACGCTATTATGCACATTGTGTCATCACATGATCAGACTTGACATTGGATAACATCGACATACATATTACTCAACAATTATCAGTGTATATCTTTATATGAGAAAAGGAACAAGCATATAATTTGATATAGATGCCGTTGACTATTTTACAAAAAAGAAAAAAAAACATTATGAAGATGAGTTTGCCTTTTTCAAGGGCTTCCACACTGCCTGCACTGTCTATATTTAGGCCCCTGGGTTGCAGCTAGTATCAATATTGGGACTAGGTGGTGAATACTTCTTGCCAACATTGTGAGATTAACAACGAAGTTCTGTAAATGATTACCTGACTAATCTACAGACAGAATATTGAAGACAGAGCGAGTCTGCAAATAGACAGAGTGAGGTGAGGATGGAAATAAAGACACCAATTTAACGAAGTTGGGTAACAAAGCAATGAATCAAAAACTGATTAACAAAGCTTGGAGACAGGCACTGTGGCATGTTCAGTCTCCCTTTTCAACTGTGCATATCTGCTTTGCAACAGTCATTCAAATACCAGTCACACAACAGTAAACCTCAAAGTCTAGCACAGTAACAGCTGTTTGTCGTTGTGTGTGAAGACCTGTACTTTTTACACAGTCTAATATTTGAGCTTCTTCAAATGTGAAAAAGCAAACAGTTCCTGTGATTATTTGAAAACAAGCTTGTATCTCTCACGGCTCCGCCTTGCCCTGGCATTTTTCTTTCTGAGTCTTTTTATTTTATTTTATGTGTCATATTATTTGGTATGCAGATCAGCTTGTGATTCTCCTGTCTGGCAGCATGACTAAGCACAAGCAGCCATTTCAATTTATTTGTTAATTTATTGAGTTGTTTGTTGTTTATTTGACAGAAAATCACACTTTCCCCCATAGATAGCATCCAGTGCATGAGTGGTACCTCGAGACACATTTGAGACCGTCCCCATCGACTCAGCGGTGAAGTGCAGACTGCAGTGGTATCAGCAGGAAGCACACACCATCTGGATATATCCTGTGAAGATGGTCTGATGGATCTTAGAGCACATCTTGTCCTTTTTTTAACAAGTTCAGTTCCAGTTCTGATTTTAAGTTTGGAATGATGAACAGTTTTCTCTGCTACGTGGGGGGAAATGTAATGCACCATTTCCATGTAAATCTGCACACACATACAACCAGTGTTGGAGAGTACTTACCTCAGGGGTGCCATACTTACTGACTTCCTTACTCCTCTTCATCCCCTATGGGACATAAGGCTTCAATGAGCTCTTTCCATTGCATTTGATTCCTGGCAGCATGTTGTGCTTCTTCCCATGACAGGCTCATCTTTTGTTTTGGGCCTTCGGGGTTTTCTTTTGCTTGGTGGTGTCCATCTTAAGGCAACACTCATGATCCGGCCCTGATCCACTCTTAGCACATGGCTTTGCCATCTGTGTATGATTTCTTAGACGATGCTCTGGCTGCCTGTTTTCTTGTACAGTTAAAGGTTGGAGGTTTTGTTTTGCCAGAGGATCTGGTATATTTGTCTGAGACATCCACTGTGAACGGCTTCCACTGTCATCATGTCCGCCACATTCTCACTCCGACCTCGTCACATATTGATGTTTGGTTTCCATGTCCACATACGACAGGTAAGGTACCCTGGGTGCATTGGTTGTTGACGTTCCGGGAACCCGTGTGAAGTTCATACAGGCTCTTTCAAAATAAATGAACTACTTCGGTACAACACCACGAATTGACTTTTTTTTCCGTCAACAACAAACAGACATGGTTGGGTTTTGGAAAAAAGAACAGGGTTTAGCTTTAGAGTCTTACAGGACCTGCTCTCTCGGGTGAAAGTCGTGCCCCTGACATAAGTACATGTGGCTCAGATGAAGCTCAATCAGGAAGACTTTCTTTATGATAAACCCATTCACAATTCCCTCTCCATCCCACTCCCACCACTTCCACCAATCAGCTGACTGTGGGTGTTCCCTCTCCCAGTTAGCTAATCAAACTTTGCCATGATCTCCTTTAGCCATTTATGTTGCTGCTGCCAAACTTTAAATCTGTTCTCCTCTCTGCCCCTGTCAGCTATCATCCTACACAGAATCATCGCGCCCTCCTCCACCCCATTCACCTCCAGTCACCATATCCAGAGCCCAGGACGAGCTCATCAAAAGCCCATTCCTCTTCACATCCACATCCTCAGTCTGCTCTCCATCTTATATCATCTCGCATTTGCTTTCTCAGTACTTTGGGTCATGTAGTTAGTGTAGGTAATTACAAACTACATATTAATGGTGTTCTCATGACTTTTTTTGCCATAAAATATGGGACAATACCACAGCTTTCTGCCCACAGTTGTCATTCAATGACAATCACCTGCTATTGGACTAAAATCATCTCTGGTTTGCAACCAAGATGTCTGCCATCGAATACTGAATGTCCCTAGAAGTTTAGCATTGTCCTGATTACACCCCAACAACTGCTCCCTGTCCTCTCCTTAAAACACATCCTCAGGCTGCCTCAGGTTAGGATTGGCCTGCCCTTGTCCCTAAATTAAACACATTTTACTCAGTCAGTAACTAGCCGTACCTCTGTGTAACAATATGAGATCTCAGACTCATTTCCCATGATGACGTTTGGATGAGGTTGAACTACTTTTTGAAACTAGTTTTATTTTGACAAGCTTAATCATTTTGACAAAGTGCAAGAAAAGAGAGGAAAAAGATGTAGTTTACTGCTTTTCATTGTGAGGTAGCTAGCACTCATAAACTCACTCTTGTGTCAGTGGCAAGCAGAATAACAGGAAAAAACCCCTGAAGCCCTTGACTCAGCCCTTTACAGAAAGGACAAGGAAGAAAGCGGGGAGTATCTTAGCAGATAGCTCTTATTCTCTACGACCAGTTTGAGCTCTTGAGCTCCAGGAGGTGCTGTGGAGTCCCCCTGACGGATGAGTTTTAAACCAACCTGACAAAGTCAGAGTCAGACATGACCAAATTTAATATATAAGTGTTTCTAATGACCTTGTGTATAATTCTGTTTTATTAGAGGATTATCTGCTTTTTATGTTGTTTGTCTCGTGTGTCTGTTGAGCTGAAGACAAAGTTCCAACCTGTTGGACAATTTAGTTCAATTCAATTTTATTTATGTAACCCATTATCACAAATCACACCTTGCCTCAGAGGGCTTATAACACACGACACCCCTCTGTGCTTGGACCCTTACTACAAATAAGGAAAGACTCCTTCCCAAAAAAACCTTAACAAGGGGGAAAAAGTGAGAGAAGAAACCTCAGGAGAGCAACTAAGGAAGGAACCCTTCTACCACGATGGACAGACTTGCAAAAGATATTGTGTGTACAGAACATTGGTCCATCCATTTTCGTAACCGCTTATCTTCTTAAGGGTCTTGGAAATGTCAGCCTATCCCAGCTGACATTTGGCCAGAGGCATTGTACACCCTGGACAGGTCACCAGGCTATCACAGGGCTGACACATAGAGACAGACAACCATTCACACTCACATTCACACCTACGGACAATTTAGAGTCACCAATTAACCTGCATGTCTTTGGACTGTGGGAGGAAGCTGGAGTACCTGGAGAAAACCCATGCTGACACAGGGAGAACATGCAAAGTCTGCACAGAGGGGCTCCCTCCTGGGATTGAACCAGGAACCCTCTTGGGTCCCTCTGTGTACAGAACAGAATGACATAATAAAATGACAGTACAGACAATCCAATGAAAATATGTTCTATTCTATTTTACTATTTTCTGTCACCACTGCCTTCTTCTGTTGTTTGTCAATCAGCACAGTGTCCGGTTGATTGATTCGCCATCACCAGTTTGTCAGTGTGGATCTAGAAGTCCCGCAGGATCTTAGCTCACTCGCATATGTATATATATATATGTATATAAATATATATATGCAGATAACCATGGATGCAACCATACATACTTCATGGCTTTCTAACCTTGAGTTGTTTTCTCTTGTCACATATTTTTAATATTTATGACAGCCCTGAGGTTCCTGTGCTGATATGCTGTGTATATTGTCACATGGCAAAGGTCTCTACTTAATGAGAGCCATTACTGCTGATACACACGACAAAGTTCATAAATGTATTCAAATCCAGACACAGTCAAACATTTCTTATAAATGTGATGGCTCGTTCCCTCAGCTCCTGCTCTGCATGAAAATGTCTGAATGTGCACACTCTCTAAACTTCATTCTGACAAGGTCAGATAAAGACTGGGGGTTGTATAATGTGTGAGGAGAAAAAAGAAAAAAAATGACAACGTGGTGATGAGAAATATCTTTGTCAAGTAGATTTTATTTCTAAAATTGCTTGTATTTGAGGCTTTGTGTTTTAATTTAATTTCCAAGCATATGCAGTAACAAGAAAGATGTCGAAAGCAAGTGTTAAGAAAAGACAAAACTCAATTGCAAAATGTAATTAAAATAGTTTTCTAGGAGCCAAAATAACAAGTGAGTCATAATCGCTTTGATTACAGGAAAATTTAAAAATAACCCCGGGCTATTATGACTACATGCAAGTTATTAATTAACGTATGGTCCTGTTTTAAAGCATTATAATATTACTTTTTAGAGTGCTGTATAACACACTGTACACTGGATTCACTGGTCTGTTTTTAGATATAGCATCTTTAAATGTAATAAAAAGTCACTTAGTCATCAGCAAATGTCACAAACACTCATAATCACATGTTGAGAACAGCTTTAAATTGAGGAACATTAAATAACAGACATTTTCGTAATGAACGTTCCAAGTATTAGTGGCAGGAGGCTAATGAACAGTAAAAGGAAATTACATGTGAGTCTTAAAGTGACTCGAATGCAAATAATGTGTTTCTTGATGCTAAGTTTAGCCAAGTAATTAGCAGCTGGACAATCCTGTTTTGTACATTATGTTTTCCAGTCTGTTAATTTTCTGTGCACGCCATAGCAACAGCATGCGAGAAAGTCTTTCTTGTTCTAACCCTCGCCTCAATGTTCAGTGCTCTGCCTTTTTTTAGTCAGCCACTCTGAGGCGAGCGTAGGATTCATAACAGTGTTTATTATCGTTCACAGGGAAATGTAGGTTTGAAAGTATTTCGACTTCAAGCAGTGCTCCTGTAATATATAATACACAGTGCTGTCAGTGTGGTACTTAATTAGCACCTGAATAGAGATGTGAGAAAGAGAAAAGAAATCTCACTGAGATGACAGAACCAAATTGCCAGAACACATGTTGCCATTGTATGTTTCTGTAAACCACTGATATTTTACATTAGTATGTCATTATGTGATATATGGTGACACAATAGCCCTTTTTCCACCTCAGGAACTTTTATCATTTACCCGGGATTTTGAAAAATCTTGGCGCATTTCCACTGATATTACCCGGGGAAAAAACTTTCCCTCAACCCCAAACTTTCCCTGAGAAAAGTACCTAGCAGGAGGGTTTCAGGTTCCCTGGAATTCTTGAGGGGCGGGGCTGTGTGCTGAAGAACGCCGATTGGTGGAACACACACTTGCAGTGTTCCGCACTCACCGCACAAATTTCTACAAGCTTTCACTTCTGTTCGTGTTTTGATCATTTGGAAAATGGAGCAAAAGAAGAGAAGCTACGAGAAGTGGACGGACAACGAGGTCCAGGCTCTTTTGAGCGTATTTGCCGAGGAAGAAATTCAGTGGGACTTCGAGCAACTCGAAGCAACCGAGTCTATGGAAGAATAGCCGACAAGCTGGCGGAGCTAAATATAGGGGCACATGCCGAAACAAATTCCTGAAAAGTTGAAGAAACTTACACAAGATTGTAAGAAGCTTCGGACGTTCACAAGTGTCTTTGCTCACAACGCCTGTCGTCTTTTCCATGCATATCGCATGGTTTTATATGCAATGTAGTAAAACACGAAGAAGAACAGAACAACTGAGCATCCTCCATCCTAGCATTGTGTCGCACAAATTATGATGCGGGCTTGTTGCTCGCCATTTATGGCATCATCGTACTTGTTCGGCCTTCAGCTTCTTGTTACTGTCACGTATTGGACTGGGCATGTAGTGCAGTTTCTTTTACCACTCCCCTATACGTCATCAACCTAATCTGAATAAATTCTCTGGAACTTTGGACACGCAGGAAACACAGCAATGTCTCAGTAGAAAACAACTGCTTTTCATGGCACCATCCACAGTGGAAAAACAGCAATAGGTTCCTAAACACAGTGATGATTATTTACCTAAAAACAACCAGTTTTGTTGTTTTTTAGTCTTGAACAGTTTAGTTTAGTTTAGTTTAGTTTACATCGGTCATTTTCTAACTTATGACTCCCTTTAAATTATACAGGACAATAAGAAACTGACAAAACTAAGTATATATACATTATATAGGCCTATTGTCTGCCCAAATATCCCAAACACATTTGATGTATACTCTGGTGTTCATACTTCAGTTTTATATTTGTTAATCATCTTGTGTTTAAATACATTTTTAAATCTAATGTGCGTATTACACACTTTCATTTCTGTTTCTACCCATTCCACAAATTTACTGCATAAACTAAAACGCATCTTTGTTTTACATTTGTTCTGGTCTTTGTTTTTGTGAACATACAGTTGCCTCTTAGTTCATACTGACATTCTCTTATTTGAAACAACCTCAACATGCTGTTGTGTGCTCTGTAAATTATTGATGCTATTCTACAATCTGAAAGTTCACTAAATTTGAGTGACTGTGAATTTATGAATAATTTATTTATGATAATCGACTCATTCATGGTTCTGATGGCTCTCTTCTGAAGCAAATAATTGATTCAAATAAATGATTTGTAATTGTTTTATTTGTATGGAAGTATGAAAGAATGATACAATATATGTAATGAATGTGAGTTAAGAATGTCTTTTGTTTCATTTAATATTGCAATGGACTTTGATATCTTGGTTTAAACATGACTAACAGTGTTCTGCATCTTGGCAGGCGTCTTGCCTCGGTGACATGGCATCCACCATCCCCTCCCACCTCCCAGTGACAAAGTATGCTCATATACTATGTCACTTTAGAAACGTTGATATGACACATGTGAATTGTACAAATGTAATGTATTTGTCTGCAAATGCCAACATTTGAATGAGATCATGAGATCACTGAACGCCATCATCGATCTTTACCGATGTGTTCCTTTGAAAACACTGGAAAAAGTACATTCTCGCACTTTACCCAGAGGGCATCAGTTGACTTTATTGCTTGCAGAAATAATATAATTATTGATTTGCAACTGTCAAGAAAAAAAAAATTGATTGACTCTGTTGCTTTAGGACACATACTGTGTTTCTGTTTCTCCCAACAGCTGATGAATGTAATGGCATAAAGATTGACAGTTCACATAATGGACGTTCTTCCTGTTTTGTCGTATGTATTATAACCACAGAAGGACTTGTGTCTTTGCCCTGCAGCAACCCCTTGTTGATGTTGTTGTTCCCTCTGACTCACTGAAGAAACGTGCACAAAGCCTTACATGTTAGATATTTGATACCCTCTGTCGTTTGGAGGCTTACATTGTAGATATTTGAAAAGACATGCTGTATTGCAAAGACTCATCCCCAGTTGGTATATTACACATTTTATGAACCCTTTTTTGAACAGTAGATAAATCCTAAGTACAAGTATTCCCCTGAAAAAGATTTAAGGTTTACAGCTTTTACTGAATGGGGTGTAGTTGTAGAAATTACAGTGTTAAAACCAAAAGACTTTTAATGGAGTTAAGGAGAGGGCTTTGAAGGACTTTAGATGATGAGTAAGACGACAGAGTGATAGATTAAGTGCAGTACTCAGCTGAAAAGTGCCAGGGACATGATTAAGTTAACATCTATTTCATGCCAAGTGTTTCTTTTATGAATGTTTCTTGTTCTCAGGTATCTCTTGAAAATGAAATCTTAATAAGATAACTTGTAAAACGTTGAAATGCCAACTGATTTTGTAAGCTAGTGCACCACTTTAAACGTGTTAGGAGGTAATAGTTTTTTGACCTTGATGAAGACGGCTTTAATTCATTCAATTTGAAATTCATAACTGAAGATTAGATAGGTGTTAACTGATTCGCAGAGGGGAAATTCAGCAGCAGAGAAATGAATAATAAATCATTAATGACATATTTGAAATAAGATAAAATAAGAATATAAATAAAAATAGAAGCTACACTATAGAGCAGGGCTGTAATCACCTATCTAACAATTGGGGGGACCTGGTCCGGGGCAGATACCCCCCTGAAGAAATTTTTTGAGACATAACAGCTGAACTGACTGTTTCAGAGCATTTTGAAAAAAAATTCTCAACGTTTTGATGACTGTGCACCATTTTAGGGAGCCAATATGTGATTGAGGGCCGCACAAGACACGTGCAAACACCAATATTTTTACAATACATGTCTGATACACTAACACTTTCCAAAACTATAACGATAGCCTATGTAACACTCACATTACACTCTAATTTCTCCACTTTTTATACATCTGAAATTAATGAAGCAGAGAGACAGTACAGTGTTTGACACTGATTGAACACACAGCAGTCCCCCATAGCTTCTGCTGAGGTACAACAACTCCTCTTGGACAAACCACACATAGGGCTGCAGTACACAATGTTACTAGAACTGATAGTTATAATAATACTAATGGTAATTTGTTAGTGTATTTATGATTATGATTACTTTGCTAATGAGTATTTCAGACAGTGGTGGGTGGTTGCTTTTTAAAGCACAGCTATATACAAGTATAGAGTAGGCCTATGTATGGCATACTACTGCAGTGTAGCATGGAATATAATATAGTATAGTATGAGATACACTCACTGGCCATTTTATTAGGCACACATGGTCAACTGCTCGTTCATAAAATAGCTAGTCAGTCAATCATGTGGCAGCAACTCAGTGCATTTAGGCATGTAGACAGGGTCAAGACGACCTGCTGAAGTTCAAACTGAGCTTCAGAATGGGAAAGAAAGGTGATTTAAGTGACTTTGAATGTGGCATGGTTGAGTATTTCAAAATATTTTAGAGGATGGTCTGAAAAAGAGCAGCAGTTCTCTGGTTGATAGCATCGTTTAAACACCACAGCCTACCTGAGTATTGTTGCTGACCGTGTCCATCCCTTTATGACCACAGTGTACCCATCTTCTGATGGCTACTTCCAGCAGGATAACACGCCATGTCACAAAAATCAAATCATCTCAAACTAGTTTCTTGAACATGACAATGAGTTCACTGTACTCCAATGGCCTCCACAGTCACCAGACCTCAATCCAATAGAGCACCTTTGGGATGTGGTGGAACAGAAGATTCGCATCATGGTTGTGCAGCTGACAAATCTGCAGCAACTGCTGTGATGCTATCATGTCAATATGGACCAAAATATCTGAGGAGTGTTTCCAGCACCTTGTTGAATCTATGCAATGAAGAATTAAGGCTGATCTGAAGGCAGAAAGGGGTCCAACCCGGTGCTAGCAAGGTGTACCTAATAAAGTGGCCGGTGCGTGTATAATGAATTCTAAATATAGCTCAACAGTACAATGTGTGTGGTGGCATTTCTCAGTGAATATAAATGATTATGCTGCTCTTTCTCTCTGTACCCCAGGTGTGGTGCTGCTGGACATCGTTAACTCCACATATGGCCTCACAGAGCTTCCGTGACGCGAGTCACAATGAACCTCTTTGACATCAAGGTCATTTTTCACGAACAATGCCTCCTGTCGTTAATTACAACTCCAGCTTATTGAAAAACAACAATGCGAGTGAAATGCGTTGTGACAGCCACCTTTATGTATCACTTCAGCATACACAGCATGTGCGTAGAGAAAGAGCATGAAATCAGCCACACAGTGGTGGCCTGTTAGTGCTCGCACAGCTGTAGCATCAGCCGTGCAAGTGGATTTAATAAGAATGAGACAGAAATAACTGGAGACACTGACAGATTTCTCTCTGTGTCTGTCTCAGAAATTCAAAGACTTAAAGAGAGCTGCTGTTGGGCTTTTGGCCGACTGTGGAGCACATCAGCCCGGTACCTTCTCACCTTCAATGAATTCTTTATTGACTTAAAGTTTCTGTTGCTTGTGTGGAAGACTTTGAATGGGCTGCCTTCTTCTTACATTTCTGAACTCCTACGCTCACACTCGACCCCAAAGGCCCCTCAGGTCCTTGAAAGAGACCTCTTACCTGTTCTACAGTCTGGGCTGAAGCTCGGGGGAAATCAGGTGTTTCAGGTCGTAGCCCCAAGGTTATGGAGCAGCCTCCCACACTATATCAGATCTGCTCCCATCTTTTAAAAATGTTCTCACATTCTTTTCTCCCCCTCGGCCCTCAAGTCTCCATGACATGCCTGTAAATGCACTGTGGTGTGTGTTTATTTGTGGTTTTGTTGTTGCACTACTCAGGTCTATTGACTGTTTTATACCTGTCTACATCTGTTCTGTCTTTGTTCTTGCACATTAATCAACTTCTAGTGTTTTAAAATGTACCTCAGATGCGAACATATGCCAATAAGTCAGTGCATCCATACAATACTATCGAAACCAGCTTCTATCCAATGCTGTATTTTAATAACTGAGTGCAATTCTCTAAATATAAACTAAAGAAACTGTCACTGTAAAACATATGGCTATATCTAATGGTTTTGAGGACCACAAGGTATTACTGAACTTTATATATCTCATATAGCAAGCATCATTAAACAGCAAGACGTTCACAGTCTGAACTCCAATAATGTGGCCACAGGTGGTTGCACTTGTGTTCAGTTACTTTTGCTCATGAACCCACATAAACTCTTTCATAATGTCCTTAACGACCAAAAAAACATACCGTATAATCAGACAATTTTTGTGCTTTCTAAAATCAGTAGTTCTACTTTCACTCAAAATGGACTTTTAATGGTACACTGTACTCAGCTGCCTTTGGAAAGATAAGAAGTACAGACTGCTGACGGTTATGCTTTTATGGCCCAATCAGGAGGATATTCTACTTCTTTTTTTTTCTAAACTTCTTCTCCCCCACAGGGCGGTCTTATTATATAAAGAAATGACAGTAAGCTCTGTGGAGAGTACTGAATTTAACAGTAATGGGTTGTTAGGATGTATTCAAGAATCAGTGAGATGTCACTAGCATTTTGAGTACTTGTTATGAGTACGACATGGTTGTAATGCTGTTTGTCTCTAATTCTGTTTCTGTGTCAGAGCTCTCAAATTTTAGAAGCAGGTCCCTTAGAGCAATGTTTCCAAAGTTCTTGAACTATATCAAAGAATTGTCAGTTAATGATGTCAAACACAAGGAGCTGCACTGTTTCCCCTGGGGTAAGTTTGAAGAGTCAAAAATGAGATTAGACCACACCACATCTTCTTCAAGTTGTTTATAAAGAACAAAAGAATGACTGTAATCCACAAAAATGAGTGCACTAAACAAAGGACATTGTCATTGGGCCTTATTTACTTATATGTGCACAGAAATATTTTTACTCTGCACATAGAATAAGTGCATGCAAAACCATCGGATTTATGTGTGCACCTGCCAGTTTACACACATACATCTGTATGTGAGTGAATCTGAATCATTGTAAACTGTACAGTGCATGCCAGCTATTTGTAATAAGCGTACTCATGCCCTCATTTCTCTAAAGCTCAGTTCAGACCAAAGACTCACAACGAGACGAGTCAAAAAAGGCAACTACTAAAAACCTGCCAATTCACACCAATGCAACTAGATGAGACAGTGTATCACCTCTATGCAACAACTCTCTCTGATTTGCAGATTTTCAGGCTTATTTTGTGGCTGAATATTATTTGTAGCTTCTTAAAACATGAATGAGGATAGTGATAGTAAAATACTGGCTACAGTTGCATTTGTAGTAGTGATGAAATGGTGAAAAACATAAACAAAATAAGCATCAGATGGACTATAATGATAATTAATACACCACAATAATGTAAATAACCAGCGCCAATTAATTAGTCAATGAGAATGTCTGTGTGAAGGGGGCATAAGCACATACAGCGAGCAGCAGTGGTGACCCACCGTCCAACACCGGCACACCGTGAGCACAGACATAGAGAACTCAGTGAGGACGGAGCACCTGCATGAGCAAGCGCACATGCCATTTGCAGCCATTTTGACTCGACCAGCAAACTTCACTACAAGCAGATTGGCTGTAGAAACAGGTGACGTGCTTTACGTTTTAAAACCAGCTACCTGCTTTTTGACCAGCTGAGTTGCAGGTGACACCATCAGCCAGCTTGAGTCGAGCTCAGACCGGCCAGTTCACACTGCTGCAACTTTTCTCTGCAACGCTCTTTAAGAGTTTCGTCTCATCATGAATATTTGGTCTGAACTGGGCCTGAGGACATGCGTTTGCCCAGAGGTGTATCATGGAGAAAGGAAGCTGAAGTTGGTGATGTTGTTTCTACACACATATTAAGGCCGTGACACAGCAGTTTCAGGCTGTTGATGAGCGTCCTTGAATGTCACGGCAGTTGGAAACAGCTGATAAGCCGTTCGTCACTACCTTCAAACACGTAATATCAGTCTCTGAAGATGCACTCTCTCCTGGGGGCACAGACTGCAATACCTTCCAGCACGGCTATTTTACATACCCTGGAATCCTGGTAGTAAAATTAATAATTATAATAAATTTAATGGCACTAAAAATGGTGGGAGTAGCTGATCATTACAGGCATATTCAACTGTGATAGTTCAAAAATGAATATTCTAAAATACTCCATTGTAAGCTTGGACTGGGACAATCAGCTTTTATAGTCCAATGTTATAATTATGACAATAATTGATGAGGATAAAAAGGTGTCAAATGAGCCTTATTTAATGAATGCAGTTTTAATGTGTTATGCATTTAGTTAAAAGGTGTGTGTTTACATTTCCTAAGACAGCCAGCCTTTTATTATTTGAACTAAAGCAGTTCTAAATTAGTTTGCAGATCATGAACAAATTGAGGTCAGAGAATATTGATAAATACTACTGCATAAAACATTTGTCCACACGGTTTGAGCACAGATTTGTGAGTGCTTTGCATTTGCCTTTGATAGTGGTGCTGATACTTTTAACCTTAAGAAGGACTTCATTCTGGAACATACATGCACTACACATGCATGCATATGTGTCATTAGGGGTTAGCTGTAACGCTATAAAGGTGTTACAACTATCCGCAGCCCTGTCAGAAGCATTATGATGCCAGGTGTGTGTGGACACTGGAGGCCAGCTGCCAGCAGGCACTTGACCGTGGGCATGGACCCCTGCAGACCTTCCCGCCCTCCCTCTAGTTCTTCAACATGCTCTGTGAGCACTACCAGCTACAAGTCCAGGTAAAGCCTCCATCATGCTCCGGGGGACCGTGGCTTGACTTTCAGCTGCCTGGCTCTATCCCACAGCCCCGAAGCAACCTGCAGCAAGCTCCAGTGACCCAGGCTGTGCTCTACTCCTCCGTCAGAGAACCAGAGGGAGGGCGGCAGGGTCTACGCCTGTGGCAAAGGGCCCCTTTTGTCAGCTTTCCTTCAGTGTTCACATGATGTTGTGGAGCTGTAAACTTTATAATTTTTTCCTGGGGATTTTTCCTGCTCTCTGAATGTTTATTTGCTATGATTGGATGAACAATGTTTCACGCTCTAGCCAATTGCAGCACAGTAGGGCGAGACTTGCCAAGAAAAGCAGTGGGTTCCATAATAAGAGCTTTCAGCCATTGTTATGCTACCTGTAAAAGCATAGTGGTTTGAAATTATCCGCGATAAAATACCTCACATTTTACCTAAAAGCCGACTCTCTAATCTGATACAAGCCACTTGATCTAACTTCAGTATTACTGCTCATCAAAATATAGGTCCATAAATGTACTTTTATACCTGAAAATCAGTGTTGAAATCTGCACACGTCTTTACACAGCTATGAAATTTCACATGCAGGGTTCAGAAGGAAGTGGTCATACACAAAATTATAACATGACCCTTAGGTCATTGCTTCTAGGTGACAGTCCCTGGTCTCCCCTACTCTATTTGTGTTCAGCGTCTAAATACACACACTTAAATGTATTTTGTGTTTGGATAACCTGGATGAGAACATAAAATATAAATGTTGTTGTTGTAGTCAAGCTAGAAACAAATCTGCTGGCAGCTTGTGATACAACATTTCTCATAGCATTTCCAGAAAAACATCCAGCTCCTTTCTACTGAACAGTCCCCAGAGGAAAGGCAAACAACCTTTTAAATAACCTCACTGCAAAAGTGGTATTTAAAAACAGAAATAAACATAAATATCACTTTCAAATACAGAGTTGTTTACATGGATATTACTCAATCCACAGACAAGAGGAAGGATTTCAGCAGGAGCACTACTGTGTGTATCTGTATATATCTGCTGCTCCATAGACAATGAATGGTAGCCCTATATTTTGGACCCACAGACTGTTTTAATTAATAAAAAATGAGTTATGTTCTATTGTTGTGTTCTCAGTTATGAAGCAGAAAATACACCTATACCCAAAATATTCTCCTGGCTGCTCTCAGTGTTAGCTGTATCATCTTTCCCAATTCATTGACAATGGAGCAGCTCCAGACTTTATACTCGATGACATCACAAATTTGAGTTTTAGCATCGTAGTTTTAAGTTGCGTTGAGAGTTCTTGAAGTTTCTTTGACTGTTCTAGACCATGAATAATCAACACATTCTTACTCCGACCCCGTCAGATATTGATGTTTGGTTTCCACGTCCAGATACGATGTGAAAGGTGCCCTGGGTGTGTTGGTTGTTGACGTCATGGGACACTGTGTCAAGTTCTGCCTGTTACATACATTGTCTTCTTTCAAAACACACTTCCTTAAACAACAAATACACATGGTTGGGTTTGGGCAACAAAAGCAAGTAGTTAGTTTTAGGGGAAAAAAGAACAGGCCGTGAGCACTGCTGTCTCAGGTGGAAGTTGCGGTTTGTTGGACCCATCCAGCAACCCTACTTGGACTTTTGCCGCCTTAACTTATGTCCTTGTCCTGCTGCGTTTCCCCCGACACTGACAGGCACTGTTAAACTCTAACGACAACCAGTCGTGTATCATGCCGACGTTAAAGGACACCACATTTCGTTGGTTGCTGACGCTGCAAGTCACTGCCCAAGCGCCAGATTTCAACAACGTCAGAGTGAAACCGTGCTCAAACATGTATGAGTTTTAAAAATAGGTGTAGTTCCCCTTTAAGACTCACTTTTCAGAGTTAGTTGCTGCTACTTTTTAGCATCTGTTTGTTAAAGCCAAAGTCTTGTAAAGCCTTTGTGTGCAAAAATGATTGCACAATCATTTTGGTAAGCTGGTCCAATTCCAATCACAAGGATAGTCCAATTACAGTCTTGTCATATCACTTCGCTGCAATCATCTGTATTGACTTCAATAACAGTGACACAGTCAAGCCGAGAAGGACTGGAAATGTTTTTGAGCAGTGAGTTTTAACCATTAAATTTCCAATAAGCACGTTATTGATCAGATTTCAATTACACAGTAAATGTCTGCAGTCTATGGCTTTTCATTTCTCTGCTGAGTGTGGAGTGGTTGCACCACAGCTAATATGACAGCTTTTTTATCAAGTGATTTGTTTAGTCTCAGAAAATTGAGCTATTTCCACAGTTGATTGTTGTTAATAAATGTTGTTTACTGGGAGATTAATTATTTCGTGTCTGATTTTCTCTTTCACCAAATATATGCAGGAAGATGTATTTTGAGGACAACCATATTTGTTATGACAGCACATTTTTTAAACCTCTCGCTCATTTGTTTTTCATCATATCTCAATTTTTAATATCTGCATGGCCTCTTGAGAACCTGTTGCAAAATTACCTTTCCACTTGAGTGGAAGTACTGGAAGCCCATATGAAACCTCTGAAAGTCATCTCGTCTTCTACTAAACTTTTCAACTTTGGAAATCACTTTCGCCAACTTAAATACTGTACACATTTCTTTCAATATTTAAATGTCATAGAAACAGCAGCCTTGAAATGTAAAATGTCCAAAGCCTATACTCTCAAGTTTGCTTCAAATAAATTCTACATTTGACGTTAATAATAAGAATTACAATTGAAGATATACTGTATATAAGAAAATGTTCATCAAAAGGAGCCAGGCATATGAAATTATTTCAAGGTCACTTGTTCCCAGTCCAGTCCACCACTACAATAGCTTTATTTTAATGGAAATGAGTAATGCTGATACTGCAATACAGAGTGACCTTATCTACAAAGAGCCCCCTGGGATTTGGAAACGCGACATTTAAGCCTGACTTTTCAAAAACATCCATAATAATGGGATAAATATGTGGATATTGAGATAGATTGTACTGACGCATAGCCTGTGGATTAACTGTTGACAGCGGAGACAATATTTCAGCAGCCTACACTATTTCGTGTAAGTATTGCATCAAATTCTGATTGCCTCACCAAGTCTCACGAGGAAACTGACAGAGCCTCTCACACATCTCCCATTTCTTGATAAGATGACAAAGGCTCAAGTGACATGTGGTAGAATGGAGACAAAAACAATGGGGTACACATTTTTAAGACAACGTCTTCCTTACAGTAATCAGATAATATTCTGCTCGTGACTATATATGTATATTGTCAACGCTTCAACTGACTTATCAATCAGTCATTTTGAAATAATAACTCATTATTCAGGGTGGCACAGTGGTGCAGCGGTTAGTATTGCTGCCTCACAGCAAGAGGGTTCCTGGCAGATTGTGGCGGAAGGAAGGTTTTTGCACATCAAGTTGCTTCCTGCTTATTTACATACATTGTATGTAATTATAATTGAGACAGACTGAAGCAACAAAACTGCTTGTGTATATGATTCTTTTCACTCTTGGTCTCTTTTTGTTCGTGTTTTCAGTCTGGATTGCAAAAAAAGCTATTTTTGTCTATATTACATAACAAAAATAATATCAAATATTATTATTATCTTGTGAAACTGATACTACACTGAGACTAGGAGTGCCACTGAGGCTAGGGAAGTCACATGAATATCACAAAATGTGCAAGTGATTTATCTCTTTAGTTGCAGGAAATTACCTTAACTCTGGACATCCTCCAGTGACAGAGAGCCTTTTGAATGTGGTGTCTAATTAGTCAGGTTTACAACATCAATTATCAGCCCACCACATGCCAAACATTGACAATCAAAATGACAGTGACTAAAATATCTTCCTTGCAAAAGCAGCATTGAAATCTGCTGAGTGAAGGGATGAAGCCTGCAAAACTGCTTTGCTGTTACTACGGACTGTTTTATTCTTGCAGAAGTCTGCTGGTTACTGTTTCTCATAAGGATGGCTGTCAAATCCCACCATGTGGATAACCCTACCCATCTTCAACATCTCCTTAAGTACAGCAGGTCCCCAAATGCCCTCTTGTGCTGACGCTGCCAAAATTTTTCCAGGCTCATGGCTCATTTTCAGGATTTTGATGCTTGATTTTGACTGGATTTGGTTTTACATGAAAAGGAAGTCATCCAACAGTAACAGCACGGCAATGTCAGTTCATCTAAGACGAATGTTTGAAGTACAAAGATATGCATATAACCCATTATAACAAATAACGACATGTGTTACATTTAACATCACTCATTTATGGCCATTACATATTCCCAACCAACCATGTGAACATACTGTAACAAGAGATTGCATGTTTGAGTGACAGGTGATACTTGACCCTTATTACAATATATAAAAAAAGCAGGGACACTGGAGACATCACTGAAATGACACATGAAGTTAAGCATATCTTCAAACCTTTCCACACGCCAGCTGTGAGCCTCCAGCGAGCAGCCTGACTCATTCATTCGAATCATTCGAACTGTCACTAATCTCTTTTCAGATATTAGATTATGCACAAAATATGAAAATTTTATGCTGCTCCCCTGCTACTCATTCCTGTCACATACAGCAATTAATCTGTGCCTTTTGAGTTAAAAACAGGGGGCGTGTAGCTGGAGCTGAATTGGCAGAGGTACAGTGGGATGTATTAACATAAACTGAATGATTGTGTGGTAGTTATATGGACTGAAAATACAGATAAGGTCAAAAGTTTCAGCTTTCTTTAGCTGTAATAAACAGTCTTTGAATCTTTGTCAATCTGTTTGAGACAAATGAGGGCTAATGGTAGATCATAAAAATCCATATCTGTATGAAACTTATTTTTATGTATTTAATTGAATAACTATTAAGTTATATAAAATAATTATATTTAGTTAAAATTAAATATAATTAGATTAGACGTTTAGTTGTATAAGTTAATTGCAATCACCATTGTACGCGCCGTAATAAGAACAATTAAAAATAACATAGTAATTATATATTTTTCACATTTCAATTACACAGTCAATCTTTGATGTGTTATTTAGATTTGAAGACATATTCCTAGAGTTAGAATAAGCTATTAGGTCCAGTGCATTCATGATCTCCTGTGTTCTATATTAAAGCATTTAAGCTGTGAAAACTTAATAATAGCAATGTGGGGAGTAGTTTTACTTTGTTTATTGCGTCTGACAAATTGTGTAACAACTGGCACATTGCCCCCTGTCGTTTAAATAATGGACGTACTTTTTTTTTTTCCAACACATGCGACACTTAAATAAGGTTAATTCGTTTCCAAACAACCCAAGAGTCACTGTAAAATTGCTGTGATACATATAAGGGCACTTAATGCGTCTGTGGAAATCAATAGCGAGTTTACAATAACAGTATTTGTCGCGTAGTCTACATTGTTTGCTAACTTTAATGCTATTTTTAATTGCTATTTTTAAAATGGTAAAAAAAATAGTAAAATATATCAATTACGTGTATTTATTAAATAATTATAATTATTGTTTCTCTTACTGTAACTTGTTAACTTTCTTTACTACGATGAGATGTACAGTTACCATAGTAACCAATAGCAACGCGCTGGTCCGTCAACAAATCTCTTTCGGCTTTTGGTCCGTTTGCAAAGCTGTCCGTAGTGAAACAAGTACGCTTCGCTCATGTATCAGGATAATTAGCTTAGTGTAAACGTGGAAGAAGTTTCGAAATTCAGATTATCTGCTTCAGTTTCAGTTGGCAACGTTAGATGAACCGTCATTGCTAACGTTGTTTAAACTGAATAGAAGTTACTGACATTACCGACGGCAGCGATAAACCGACGTTAACGTCTCTACGGGTCCGCCTTTGACCGAGGGTGCAACTCTGCCCTAGCTAACTAGAACAAGTTGTTCTTGCTCGATTTAATCATGGACGCTGTGGTGAAATTCACAAGCCAGAGTCAAGGAAGGGACCGTATATTCAGGTGAGTCGTTTAAAGTGTTTGTAACCAGGTCGTTAATTGAGGACGTCGTATTTTATTGATGTAAAAGTTAAGTTGGTAGGTGGAACAAAGGCAGCGCGTGCGGCGGAGAGCTCCTCGTTGAAAGTCAACTTTCTACTTTCTGTTCATCTTCTTTCTCTGTTTAGGACGACCCAGTATGCATGTGCACTGTCGAGATATTTACTGAGAAACCACTCGGAAAGAAAGGACCTTGTGGCCAAACTTAAAAGTCTGGAAACAAACATGAGCGCTGGACGAAAATGTGAGTATACCTGTACCTGTAGCTGTAACTGTAATGGAGGGGGGGACTTAGTGGTGGCAGCAGTTTATGTTGGGTTTCTACCAGTGGATAATTTACCATTGAGGTGTTTGGCGTTCAAGCATGTCCTCATGTACAGTGTGTTTAATTCTAAAATTAAGTACCAGGCAGAAACTTAAGTAGACTGTGCTACTACACGTTACAAACGCACACAGAGAAATAGGTGTGGCATAACACAAATCTACGATTACAAATCAGAATCTGTTTGTTCAATCATTACAAAACTTGCAGGGTATGTTAAGTAATAATGTGGAAACACGTGTATAAAATTATTTTGAAACCACCAGTACCACACAAGTGCACTGCAAAACTTGGCCATAAATCAATGAGTTTGTCCAAACATTACCAAACTTAGTAAGTTATCAAAGCATGTCCCCAAAGTGTCTCTGCAATTGACTGATAGGAAGCGACAGTGTTGCCAAAAAAGAGTGTGGCCCAGTAGAGATTTGGATGAAAATTAACAATCATCTGTCCATTTACATAAACCCTGTTGGTTATCTTTTGTTGTTGTCATTAACTGTCCAAGGTCTTGATCCTACACACCCAGCTCTCAACTTTTAAAGGTCCGTGCTGGCCTTTAAAAGTTGTACATGTTGTTTGAACTGGTGAATAAGCTATTTGAAGATGTCACGTTGGGCTCAGGGGAATTTTAAGGGCCATTTTTCACACGTTAGGAGACGATTCAACAAATCCGATGAGCAGCTGTATTCATTACTTTTATTTGGATTGGTCCCTTGATGAATATTTATGATGAGTTGTTTCCTAATGTGTGAAAAATGCACCATAAAATGTCCCAGAGCCCAACACGATGTCTTTAAATAGCTTGTGTAGTTTTGCCCTTGCATATGAGAAGATGAATACAGCCAATAATTTTTGCCTGATAAATACTAATAATGCATTTCGGCACTAGCTCTGTTTCTACAACCTGTAATAATAACTCGCTGTATTATTTTTCCTTGTTGTTTTCTTTCTTCTATTTGTAAATATTATTTGCAGCCACAACACTGAGATGTAGTCAGTTTAGTTGACGGCTACATATTCAGCATCAGTGTGAAAGACTTGAATGCACAAACAGAACGAAAATCCTTCCTTTTTTATTATTCCATTGATCTGTTGCTGAGTATATAATGGCACTGGTCTGCTGCATAATAATGAAATGAACATTTTTTTTCCACTCCATGGCAGCTTCAGTCATTTCTTTCTTTCCCTTCAGAAACCTTATCTTGCTGCAGATTTACTTTATAAAAACAATGATATCTGTCAACAAGGTCAGGATGACCTGTGGAGTGCCCACAAGACAGGCGCTGAGTCACAGCAAATAACAGCTCAAGTTGTTTGATTTTCTTCAGCTTCTGCCAAGGACGGTCTATTGTCAATAATTCAATACCTCTTCTGTTTTATGAAAACTTGTGGGACAGCCACCATTGTTTCAGGAAATGAAGTTTCTTTAATAGAATAGAAAAGAACTTGATAAACTTGTTCCAAACATTTGTTTCTAAGTGCCAGTGAACATTTGATGATTATCTGCCATCTCTAAAAATGTGTAACAATGACCGATGGCATGGCACTGAATTTCCATGGTTATATAAATCAAGAAACTGTTGCACAGTTTGAAGATTGGTGTAAAAGAAGATCGTATATCATAAGAAGCTGTAGTTGTGACATTCTTTGTGACATTTGGTCATCAGTAAACTAAAAATAACAATTAGTGTAGTAAAACGTAACTAAAAGTAGTGAAATGTAAGACTTTGTTTCATAACCTTCCAACAGATTTCTGCTGTAAGTGGGTTAACCGCAGGAAATTGTGTAGCAGAGGCGGTAAGCCACCCAGGCTCTACACATCTTGCCTTATGTTCAGCTGAATTAGTACATGACAGCTTAAATAGTTGACACACTAATTACATGTATGTCAGTTTCACAGTAAAATGGCACCTCTGCTCTTTTTCCTTGAAGGTCAATATTATATTTTGTTAAATACTTTTCATTTTTTAAATAATCTTAGTGAAGGTGGTGTGTATTTCAGGGGAGGTTGCGAACCTCTAGTATTAAACACTGCAGGAAAACCTGCATGTCATTGTCAAATCAGCATCAACATTATTTTGCTTGCTTTTCTTTCAATGTGGACACAATCTGAAAGTTTTTAAATAGCAAAACAGCCTACATACTGTCTCTAAAAACATATATATGCATTTATATGTACATAACTATTTTGCCAGGACACATTGTGAAGTTGACAAGATGCCATCTGAACGTTTAATTAAATTTTACATGTCGCGTGTTCATTTTTTGCTGCTACAACTCTGCCTGTATTCTCTTCTTGCAGCACATGAACTAACAGCATATAGCCTTACACATATATGTGGAGAAGCAAACAGAACTCCCTCTGCACAGCCAGTCTCAAGGATCAGCTGCTGATCAGCCGCAGGAACATCTCCGATAAAATCGTAAACATAAGCCACCGCACACTGAACTGGATTACTGTGATTTTATTAAGAGCGAACAATGCATTTCCCCAGTGGCTTCTTCAGGTTCGCTCAACAGAATCACAGGTGTGCTAAATATACACGGGTCACATGACTAATTATCACAATTATTTCACTTCAAAACCATTTTTCAAAAGATAATTTACAACAATTTACAATTTACATTCATTCAAAAAGCATAATAAATTTACAGAAATTACAAAGATCAGAAAACAAACGAGGGTCATAAGAAGTACAAGAGTTATAAGAATAATATGTGAGTTGACCTCATCCCATTACGTAGTTGACTGAGATGAAGATTTTATAAAGAAAGATAGACTGCAGGTCCTACTTCCATGGGCACCATGGGTGAAACGCATTGTTCACTCTTCATAAAATCACAGTAATCCAGTTCAGTGTGGGTTGGTTTATATTTATGACGTGTTTGTGGATGTTCCAAAAAAAGTGTCAGGGTCATATTTGTTCGTGCTCTGTAGAGGTGCAGTACAAATTGCACTCAACATTTTAAAAGTTGGCTTCTCTTTGGCATCTTTGTGCCCTCAGCCCATGGGCTCGAATCAGACTAATGGCTGTTTGTGGCTGTGTTGACGTCTGTAGCTTTTCCTCTAGTGTGAGTTGAGATAGACAGTGTGTGGGTGACTGCACTGTGTACCGACACACACGCCAGCGCACACTGTGACTGTAGCGCTGATGACCCTTAGAGTGGCCTTGACAGCCCGTAGGTTTACTTTATAACCCGGACTGAAACTTTTTGAACTTTGACTCCCTCTGGGTTCAATTTTATTGCCTCTTGTTTTGTTATTACAGGACAAACACAGACATTTGTGTCAGGGAGGTGCACAACACTGTCGTACAACTTGTTCTTTATACAGAGGTTCTAGTTGGGCCTTTCCGTTGGGCTTCATAAGCAGTCCTTTTTTCCCATTTCTCATTAAATGCGGATTGTTGAATTCTCAGAATATGCGAGTCTCTCCATAAATCACCTCTTCTACAACACTCTGCGGTTTTAATATGAATTAAAATCTTTCAGCGATTGACGTAGCAGGAGCTTCACATGAGAATGAAGGATAGGGCAAAGCCCTAGAGCGGGGCCAGGCAAGAGAGACCTTCTGCCTGTCAGGGCCAAAGAGAACCAGGCCAGGCTCTGTTCGTGCACCATTTAATTATCTCTCAGTGCATCAGAGCTGCAGCCACAGGGCTCTCCTGTCTCTCTGCCAGGTCTGTCTGGCTTTGGCAATAGTGGATAAAGGAGACATGCAGGTGGCACAGTTTAAAAAAGGGAGCTTGTGAGAGGCGAGTTTACCTTTTAATAGTGGCTTGTGAGCGATGCCAGTAACATGCTGAAAGGCTCAGAAAGCAACAAATGCACGCAAGAGCCTCAGCTAGAATAGGTGCCATCACAGTAAAACACGCTGAGTGATTGGAGACCATGACCTCCTTCTCTCAGAGGGCCAAATTGATAAGATGAAAGACAGTCGTTTTTTGTAGTTTGGTTTAAATGTAGCTGAATTGTATTAAACTCTCCATAGCAGATTGCTACTATGAAATGTTAACCTGACATTTCATATTAAATTGATCACTGCTCTAATATCCTTTTTTTCTCTTCCTCCTTTGTCAGTGTTCAGGCTGGGAAACACAATAAATTCCATTGAGGCTGCTAAGCGAACCATGCAACTCTCTGACCGAGTGCTGTGCCTGTGCCTCACTGCAGCCAACGTGAATCGCGCCCTCTACTTTATCTGTGACAATGTACTTTGGGCCAGAAGTGTCGGTCTTATCCGCGATATCGACAAGGAACGCTGGAGCGTAAACTCCTCTCGCTTCAACTTCCTGTCGCTAGTTTTGAGTCTGGCCAGAGATGTTTACGTGGTTGTGCAGTTGATGGCACAGAAAGCAAGAGATAAACACTTTAGACAGAAAATGGAGCTGCATCTCAATGAGAGTCCTGAAGTGGCTGAAGCTGTCGTTCCTCAGCTGGATGCTTTTCTCTTTCTGCTGTTGGAGAGCCTAAAATCAGATCCTGCTGTTGCCTTGGACACGCTGAAAAATATATGTGATCTCTTCATCCCGCTAGACAAGTTGGGTATATACCAGTCAAATGCAGGAGTGGTGGGATTTTGTGGCTTGATATCCTCAGTGATTGGGATTTTAACCCTCGCACAGCCCAAGTTAAAACTCACACCATGATGACGAGGGTAGAGATGATGTCATCTACCTAGTGCTGTTAGGTGGACTGAGGTCAACCTGATGCGGTGAGATTAGGCAACATATCACAGGCACATCTTTGTTAGAATAGCCTTGCCTTTATATTTGACACCAAACTCAGGTCAGCAATCACTGAAGTCATGATTGGATTTGATTGTTTTGTAACAGATTTTTGATTAACTGACTGACTGAACTGATTGCATCATACTTTTGAGACACTTAATGACCTCACATTAAATGGGGACCAGTTTAAGTTTGTAACACTGGTTTTAAAGGGAGAAAATCAAGTTTACATAGTAGTCTTGTTTATTTTTTGTAATTTAAAAGAGCCACGTCTGAACCTGTGTGCGTTCCTGTCTTCCCCCACACCACCAGTAACACCAGCTGACAGTTTTGTAACTATTGTACTTGAAAAATAAGGGCTGCTTCGTTGTTTGCACTTGCTTTTGCACCTGTCTTAACAATAAGATCTTAATCTGTGTGGCGTTGCCACTCTTATGAAATACTGAACACACAGAATGACCATTTGTTAATCAGTTAGTCATGCTGTTACCTTGAGTTAGTAAAGAAAACTTTTTTTGTATGCCTTCATGGGAAACACCAAACATATTGATTTGGGATTGATTGGGTTCCACGTTAAAAACCGTCATCCAAAAAAAAAACCTTGCACACTGATTCTGATGCATTTTATTGTTCTATTCGGTGCGCAAATTTGCAATACGTGACAAAGTGAAAAGACACATTCCCTCCTTTGCCTCTCTTTACTGGAGTTACCCATCAGGCTGTCATCACTCCCTCCCTGTCTTGCATTTGACACCACAGTTGCCTTAAGGGGCGGAGCTGTCCTTCACATTCTGTGTACGATCCACATCCTCCTCCTCGTCATCATCATCCACCTGAATATAACTATATCTGACCTGTTTAAAGTAGCCATCTGAGTTATGAAATGATTCTGTGCGCCTTGTGCCTCTGTCTTGTCGCAGCTGTGTCCCGCCGCCACATTGTCTTCACTGATTCTTGGTCAAAGAGTTCTCTTAAGGCTTCTGATAGATGCGTAAAATGCAGACAATCGAATCCTTGACAGATGAAAGTTTCGGACTCAGTGTGCAAACATGATTGACACAAGGTGAGGTTGTGTTTTGAGACGTGCAACAATTTCGGACCACAAAAACTGACTCAGTGTGCAAAGGCCTTTACTTTTTAAAACTTAACTGAAAGTGAAACCTATCTGTGCTCTCTTGAAAGACAGATTTTTGTAGTGAAAATGCATGTGTTTGGGAAGTACTGATCGACAACTGGATAAATGAGACTGCATGAGTTGTGTGGGAGTTTGTAAATGGATACCTTGTATAGATTTGCTGTTGTTAAATGTGGTCCCCAATCAATCATAAATAAAAATGTCACTGTTTTCATGGAGACATGCAAGAAAAACAAAGTTTTCTGAAAGAATTCAAGATAATGCGGCATGACCAACTGACATACAAATGATCATTTTGTGAGTGAGGTGTTCCTTTAAGTCCACTGTCTGTCTCTGCTCTCTGTTTTGTAACAAGATGCTGCTAAAAGTTTTACCTCTTTGATTCAAGTGATGAATAAGCTGCTTCTCAGCCCAAAGTGCTTTCACAGGGGGAAAGCAGCTGAGAGATTTCAGGGGGTAGGCTTTTGTCACAGCAGACATTTTCACTTGTCATAGGAGAAAATGTTAATAATAGCATGATGGTTCTGCTCTTTTCAAGCGTCCCATTGAGAGTGACAGTGAGGAAGCACACTCTGTACAAGGACCCTTAAATTCTGTGCTTTCCCTTCTGTGGCAAGTCAAAATGTCTTCCTTGAAAAAGCCCTGTTATCTCACCTGTTATTTATTTTTCACTCTGATATTCTGGACTTTGACTGTCAGATAATGTGGTATGTTCGTTTAAAGAAATGATTTAGAACAAAAAAACTATGCATACTGTGGCATATTGTGAGCAAAGAAACCCACAATAATGTGATTAAGGTTAAATTATTAATATATTGTTTAGAAATTGTATGCGTGTGTATGTATGCTTTTTTTTATCTTTGTGACACAGACAAAACAAGTTTGCAAGGTTAAATTAAAAAATCTCCAAACTCCTCTATGCAATAATATGAATTATGAGTGTACGGCTGCGAGTGCACGAGACTTTTATTATCATGTCATTTAGTTCTGATGACGCACTGTTTTCACTGTCACAGTTGATCAAAAAGGTAATAAAACGTTGAAATAAACATAAAACTGTTTTTAAAAACTGCATGTTTTGTATTTTAATGTTAGTCATAAAGTGTCTGAGTGCTCAATGCAAAACAGCTGTGGTTCAGTTTAGAAATAGAGTAACACTGCCCTCTTGGGGGAAACACGATGCTTTGCTGAATTGAAAAGAGCTTTATTTTTCATTTATACTGAGACAACAATACACTTTTTTTCTGAAAGCTTTTCTCAAGAGGATGACATTGTGATAAAGCATCCACCATCAAAAATTGCAAAAATATACTCCATTTCCCTTTCACCATACTTTGAGTTTTGCTGTGAAAAGAATGAACAAACGATGCAAAGATGAATTCCAGAAAAAGACAAACACAGAGAAAGCAATAAATAAAGAAATTTGTTCTCCTACGTAGATCAATTGCAGTGATTTATAATAGGCAAAATGTTTGATTTCACATTTCCACTGTGGCATTGTTTTTCCAGTACCAACAAAAACACGCAGAGAAACAGTTTGCTGGGCCGTAAATAGAAACGAAAACAAAATCCAGGCCATTCTTTCAAATACACATGTATGCAAATAGTTAACATTAAATGCAGTTTAATTGTTGTCCTGGAAAACGTTGCATTTTTAAAATGCCTAATTTTCATGTCTGGAAAAATGTCAGTGCCGATACACTTTATACATTTAACAAGGCATCTCATATCAACTTAATCCAAAAAATTCTGAACAAAGCACTTTGAGCAGTGGCAACAGTGTGAAACTACAGATGTGAAAATACTGCTGGCCCAATTTTTTTTTTCTTTTTCTCCATTATACCAATGATCGTTACATGCAGAGTGGCTCTGCTCTAAATGAGAAAGGCACCATCAGTAGTTCGCTCCTGCATCAGTAAAAAAAAACATCACAGTTAGCACTTGAGAGGCCCTGTTCACCAAGGGTCCGGTTTCCCCAAAAACAACATGTTGACACAAATGGTACGATTATCTTCATTCATACTGATTAGACTGATATTTTGCCCATGATGCAGTTTGTTTGATTACATACGTCTTGTACATTTGATCAATACTACATTAGTGGTAAACGGGAAGCCCTTAACTTGAATTGGTTCTGTAAACTATTACTTTTAAGGTATCGTGGTCAAAATGTGGACGTTTCCATCCTGCCATCATCAAAACACTTTTTCAGTACCTTTCTGTTTTGAATGAGAAATTCTGTAAAACACAAATAAATTACGTTGTACATCTGAGCAGGCATTGCACTCTTGTCTTTTAATATAATTGAACCATGCCTCTTTGATTTCCAGATCCAGTACCAGAACAAAACACAGTTGTGTTCGGTCATTTTGACTGATCAGATTTGATCATTTTGACAGATACTCTTCATGTTGGGTGGAGCTTTGTGGCACATTAGCTAAGCCCATCAAAATACATACTGACAGAAAAATCACAAAAGAGTTAGGTCCGAAACCCAAAATAAAACATTTCTGTAGGTGTACCAGAGCTTTAAGAATCCAACATTTTTACCTTTGATGATATTTAATGTTCAAAATCTGGGCTTACAATTCTCATTTTTCCAATAGTCAGTGCTAATAAATATTCCTTTCTTGGAAACGTTTATATGTGCCAAGACAGAGCAACTGTTGCTAGTCTCAAATCCTTCAAACATACCAGAAGTTACCTACCAAACCTACCAAATGTTAGAAAAACAGACATTTAACTTACACAAAAGAGCTGATAAATATGTGATGATAAGCCCACTGAGCATTTTCATTGAGAAACCAAGAGAAGCAAAGCACATTATTTTGTATAGATTTCTGCAATTATTCTTCTGATAGTGGTGCTTGATAGGATTGGACAGTGAATCAAATTCCTTTACAGTTCGTGATTATCCGACATATTATGAGACAACAAATGAAGCTAAAACTGAAAATGATCAAGACAAACATTGGAAACAAACAAGAACACAGATAAGATGACCCAGTAACAACTATCCAGTAACTGTTCCTTCAAACTAAAAGACATGTACAGAAAAGGTCTGAGAATTCTTTGAACCGTGCAGGTTAAACCAAGAACATTTCAGAACAGGGATGGCGTAATAGTGGAAATGTCTGACATACATGTTAAGGCAAATATTAGCTTCATTCTCCCATTTTGAGCCATCGTTAAGACAACAGTTGTGAGTACAGCTAAGCTGATGCAAACATCTAGAGAACATTGAAATCTGATCACTATTTCCTGCTTCAGGCTACAGCTAATCATAAGGTGAAATAAAATGACAGTTTGTGGTTATTCAGATGTACCTGCCTTGGGACAAATAACTCCAGGAAGTCTAAAATGAGCCCCATCTAGCACCCTCCAGAGGTCTGCCTGCTCTTGAACTGAGTGACCGACCCACAGCGCCATCCTCCACACATGGGACTAAAAATTACACAGTCCAATTTGTTAAAGGCATCTCTATTGCAATCTATCTATCTCAAGAGTTCAACCAAAGCAAAATCATAGTAAATCAAAAATGTGTAGACAAGCTTGATTAACAACCCTGGAAGCTTTTAAAACTGCATGTAAAAGGAAAAGTTTCATGGAGCTACTTGTCGTCATTCATCTACAGCGTAAATAAAGCATGATTACTGTCAATCAGTAAACAAACCTGTAACCAGAAGACTTGAGAGAGTTGATAATGAAAAGGCAGTTCGTGGTAGGCTACATGTGGGTGAAGTTGACACTAAACGTGCACAAGCACTATCTTGAAACCAGCATTCAGGTACTGGGAGGAGTGGTTTTGTGGCATTCCAACACTTCTTAGAAATGACACAGGACATTGGCAGAGAGCTACATGGTGAAATTCTTTCTAATGAAAGCCAAAATAACTTTGTATATTATGCTTTATACTTCATTTTGGGCTCATTTTAGTGATATATTAAGATATACCTCTGTAGGGTCTTTGTCCTGCAGAAATATAGGCTTTGTATGGATGATAAAATTTAGTTTGCATGTGGTCTGAAGACCATGATAACAGTTTAATGGCGTGACCTTATTATTGTCATTATGTGATCTTGTTACTGTAACTTATGAATCATTGTTGTGACTGAATATGTTTACTTTCCCTCAGAAAACAGCAAATAAACAGAATCCTCTGTGTGTTAAATATAAAGACTTTAGTAGCATTTGTTTCCCGTTAAGACTGATTGTACCATCAATTTAATACTTTTTTTTTAAATAAATCAATGTTTTTTTTAAGTTCTGACAAGATAAAGGATAGAATAAAAATGCAATAAAGCAGAAAGGATCACATCTGCTTTACATTTCAGAGAAATGGATTTGGCTTTCACTGTGTCATCGGACCATTTTACAGCAGAACAGAATCCAGCCTTTACAGCGATAATCATAGTCGAAAACCATAATGTTAAAGGGCAACATTTGATCACGAGTTGGTGGTCTCAGCCCACTTTTGAAAAAGAACCTCGCTCCTCGATTCCATTAACACTCGGAGGAGTAAAGTGATTAGTGTCTCAGCGACTCCAGGACTCAGCTGGGCAGTCTTTGGGTCCGTCAGGAGTCTTTTGGTCCAGTTTTAATACACCCTGCTAAGGGGAGAGGCCGGTTACTATGAGAGTCCCTGTGCTTGGTCGTAATTTGTGATCAGGCCTTTGATATGCGACAGTTTCAGGTGGAGGTACTCGCATCGCTTCTTCTCTTCCCGATACCCAGGAAACTTCTGAAAAGACAAAAACGAGCATGAGAAAGCTTTCAGTAGCAGTAACATTCAACATGATGGGCGTCATGCAAGAACATTTTTCTATTCTTTCTCTAATGTGACAAAACGCAACACATTTGGGTGTCAGTCGGCTAGTAATATGAGACAGTGATACCCCGAAAAATTTTTCAAAGGGGTGGCCAGTTGGGGCCACTGAAAATCTTGGGGTGGCACACCAAATCCAAAAGTGACAGCGACAGTGTGGCAATGGCCTCTTCTGGCCACCACTTGGTGGCGCCACTGCATCTCAGAAATGAAAAGGAGTGGGTTTACATGAGGTCAGATGTCATATGTCTTTCTAAAGCAAAACAATCCATGATTAACATGGAAGGTGGTCTAGACGACACAACGTGATAGAGGATAATTTGATCTCAGGTAATGTGAAACTGTCAGGTGCTTTAATGGAAAATCTTTCCCTAGACAGCAATCTGTAAAAAAGCCTTAACTGGGGCAGAATTTTCCGAGCAACTACTCAACTGTGTCAATTGTTGATCCAAAATACTCCAATGCCAAAAAAAAGGATAAAAGGGAAAAGTTGTCTAACCTCTAAATTAATCTGATAAAGTGAACAGAATATTGATTTTACTTTTATTCTAGTTATTGTGAATTAGTAAGTAAGTTCTCTTAAATGCCACTTAAGAATGAATATGTTCATGAATGGTTCCTGCATGAGGCCCAGTGTATAGAGCTACAAGTGTTACATGAAATAAGATAAAAAAGTAATTCTTACTTTCTTATACTTTTTGTACTTTTGTAGTATTTGGTCCTCCATAAGCTGAAAAAAAAGAAAAGAAAAAGTGTTAGGGTGTCATCTACCTCATCAGGTCATTGTTTGATCAGAAACAGAGCAGTTAAAGGCTCCTCGTGCAGACAGTACCTTGTACTCTTGTGTTCCCGGGGACAGAGTGTTGATCTTTGAGCCCAACTGAACAAACATCTCTGTGATAGCCCCAATCCGGTCATGAAGAGCTCTGTATTCATCGTACTCGGCACAGAAGTCATCCTTATACTGTTGACGCTGCTCCAGTGCTGTTATGGTGCTGTATTTTCTGAGAAAAAAAGAAACCAGAAACAAGATGTTATTTAAAAGCAGAAGTGGCCCTTTTTGCAAAGTAAGGTTTTATCAATTCCTTCCAGTAGATGGCACTGCAGAACAGTGGAGTGAGAGGCCTGACACGTCACTGATTTAACAGCATGATGTGTTGACCAGATGTATAAATGTAAGACATAAGATCATGTGTTTGCTTCAGGGAGGCTTTGTGACAGCTCATTTAGACATGTGTTTTACTTCCCTCTGTTTATGTGAATGTTTTGAAGCTGGTTTGAGCCCTTTTGGGACAAGCTGGTTTCTTTTCTCAACAACAGTGTGAAACCTAAACTTCCCACTGACAGATGATATCAACAAAGACTTATGAGGACCCGCTGATTGTTTGGATTTCATTTCTGAATCATAAATCCCTTCTGGATCTGGGCTTATAACACATAGCACAGTCAGGGGCAGAGTGTGTTTGAATCTTACATTAAATAGTCAGGCAGTTCCTCTGCTGACGTTCGATTGACAGGTGTTTTCTCTCCCTCATGGTCTGTAGATAGGAAAAACACACACACGCACACACACGCACACACACATTGGAACAAAAAGGTTAAAGCAATCTACCAATGCAAATGCGATAATGTGCCCATCATATCAAGACCGATGGGATCATTTATCACTCTCTCCGATAAGACATCTGATCCAAGGCAAGCAGTGACGTAAGTAGCCCAGAGTAGGAGGCAATGCTGCCTGCTGACTCGCTCGACCGTAGGTCACCCAGCTGTTTCACAGTCAATCATCAACAGACTAGAGCAAGGAGTGAGGACTGGAGGGCGGAGAAAGTGCTACAGTCCGAGCACTCACTGCTCTCTCAAATGAAAATATATGAATTGCTCCTTGTGGGCCTTCAGCAGCAACTTAACTCAACCCTGAGGTTTTCTTTATGCTAAATGAAAACTGATAATGTTATGGCCTGAAGGTATAATATAGAACAGACTCATGACAGCACAAAAGGTTACATAAAGTGTGACAAAACCTTCCAGAGAAGACAGTTTTATGGCCTTTTACCTTTGAGATTTTCTCTGTTCTGCTTCAAGTCTGGACTTGTCTCGATCCAGTCTGGTTTTAAGCGCTCTCGTTCTTTGTCTTTGTGCTTTTTGGACCTCTTCTTTTTGTGTTGGCCGTTGGTGAAAGGTTGGTCAGTGCAAATGGACGTGTCAGTGTGTGGCGGCTTAGGGCTGGGTGCAGTAGGAGCTGGCTCTGTGCTCTCCAGTTTTGGAACAGTAGATGACCCAGTGAGTTTGTGCGGCGAGTACAGACCATGTGGGCTCCCCTGGAGATGATTGTTGGTTTTGTCAAACTCCAGTTTGATCTGTACTCTAGAGTGTCCAAGACTGGAGGAGCTGCGACCATTGGTGCCACAGTCTCCATGAGACGGTGACTGCTGAGGCAAACACTGGTCTAAAAGTCTTTGTTTTTTAGGGGTCTGACAGTTGGAAGGGTCCGAGGGCAACGGGCGTTTCTAGAGGGGGGAAAAGAGAACATAATGAGTGACTTGTTTTAACTTTTGTGCCAAAAGTGTCTGTATCATCTGCATAACTAGATATTTACTTTACACCAGGATTCTTTAACATTTTTCATGCCAATGACCCTTTAGCTCAAAGAGAGACGGAGCAGGGACCCCCACTACATATACTGTATGAAACAGAGTTACACTTGAGATAATTCTCTGGATATTTTGGGGTCTTCTCTCATTTGCGCTTGCCTGTAGCTGCTATGTCAGCAGCAGCTGTAGTATGACTAGGTGCATTAGCCTCACCCTCTGCACTTTATTTATTTATTTTATAAGCTAATTTTCATCTGCAGTCCCTGGGCAGCAAACAGAATAATTTCTCCGCTAAAAGACACCATTATATAAAAAAAACACAATAACACAATAGAAAATATTCACACAACACAGCTTTCGCCACTGGTTTCTGAGGTGGACAGTCATGTCAGAGTCTTTTGCTCGAAAGGTTACAAAATTACTCACTTTGCCTCACAAGAATGCCTGTACACTTGCCAATATGTTTCAATAGTATGTAAATGTTAGCTAACTAGTTAACCTCATCATTATGGATAAGTGACACACATCGATTTAGCGTTAACTAGCTCACAATTGCGTGATTGATTTTTAATGCACAGGCCGATTTATCTTTGCAAATTATGTTTTGGACTTATGTTAATATGTATTTTTAGACATACTGAACTTTTGAGAAAATAAAAACAACTTAAATTATGTGACAATAATTTGGTGGTCCCTTTGCAGTAACCCTGAAGACCCCCCTAGGGGTTGCAGACCCACTGTTGAAGACCTTGGCTTTAAAGGAATAGTGTGACGTTTTGGGAAATGCGTCTATTTGTGTTTTTACTAAGAGTAAGATGAGATCATTGATGCCACTCTCATATCAGAACTGCAAATATGAAGCTACAGCGAGCAGCCTGTTAACTTAGTATAAACACTTGAAACAGCTAGCCTTGATCTGTCCACAGGCAACAGCAGCTCACATGGTAATATCTTGTTTGTATAATTCATAGAAAACAGAAGTGCAAAAACAACAATTTGCCGTTTTATGGGGAGGTTATGTGCCAAGCGTTTTCCTAGTCTGGACCAGCACCTTCATGGTGTCTCCGCTGGAAGTTGACAACTGATCCCTGCCAATAAATAGTGCAGCACATAACATGTAAAGCTACCTACATAATTACCGTACATGACGTGAGAGTGATGTAAATATTCTCATCTCACTCTTGAGAGAAATGTGGATAAGCATATTTCCCAATTGTCTAATTAATCCTTTAATTCCAGTCAGGGCTGTATTTAGTCTGAAGCTACTTAATGTAACTTCCTAAAGGTATAGCACTTTATTATTTCCAGTATATATAAAAGAGGAAGTACCCTATCTATTCTCAGTCTTATAAGAAAGAAGAAGTAGCAGAACAGGAATTCATTCAAGGTGAATAATTACCACAGAGAGATTCTTGGCAGGACTGAGATGTGCTGGAGAGTCCCCCAGAGTTTTGTGGAATGAATGGTTGGACTGGGGACTCTTCAACTGGCTACTGTGGAGTGGCTGAAGTTTCCTGAAGAAAGATTGAGAACACAGCACCTTCAGCTTGACAGTAACTGCAAGGTAAATGGACTGTAAGGCTAAACAGGAAGAGGCAGTATGTAGGTCACAAAGCTTGCTTGGTCAGATTTATGAGCAAGTGGATGAGCAATTATCATTTATTATAACACAGCTTCCAGAGAAGTCAGCAGGAGCAGTTTTTCCACCGAAGAAATAATCACTGATATTACAAAACTGTCAATCTTTCAAACATGTTATTAAAGCTTATTGCAAGTTCATGTGGTATGTTTTGTTTTGTATCTCTGTTGATGCAATCTACAGGAGGCAAGCACAAAGACTGAACACAGTCCAGTGAGCAGAACAATAGCAGCAGATTTAACCTCTGTAGGACCAAACCCTCTTCTCTGTTAATCTGCTTCCTACAGCTCCTTCCTCAAACAGACGCTACAACAAGTCACACCCCCCAAGTGGATTCATGAAACCTTTTTTAATCAATGTGTCAGTGTGAGTGGAGTCTAGAACAATTAAACATTAAAGTCAATGAAATGACAGAAGTAAGGAAGCCTGAATAAGATGAATCTACTCCTGCCAGTAAATGGACTAGAGCAAAGAAATCTGGAGTTTACAGTATTTACAGGCTATCACAGTTTTATCACACTTGGCAAACAATTTGATGACTACAATTGTAAGCTTTTTACACTTAGCAGGGGTGGTGAACAGAGGGGGTTGTGCAATCAGCCAACAGGACTTGAGCTTTTTCCAGAACGCTCACGAAGCACATGGCCTGCATGTTTACTGGCAGGCAGAGGAAACGTACGAGGGGAGGAAGCTCACCCTGAAAAGCTCAGCCTTGCTGCTCTGAACCTTCCATGCTAATGCCATTTGGCAACACGGTGCAGGGAATATTTTCCTCCGCTTTGATGTGTCCATTAAGAGATTCATCAGTGCAGAGCAGTAGTCATTTAGAAGCTCCCCTTTCAACATGATCACAGCAGACTTCTACATTAATTCAGTGGCCTTTCTGTATCAACGCCAGCAATGTCAAAACGCATCCATCCCTTAGTCTTTTGCAGGGTCTCTAAAAGTCTAAAGAAAAAAACCTTATGAGCAATAGTTTAACAATTTGGGAAATACACTTATTTGCTGTCTTGCAGAGAATTAGATGAAGAGATGCACATTACTCTAACGTGTCTACAGTGAATGTGAGGGCCCTGACACACCAAACTGGCGGTCAGGCGTAGGTCAATGCTGGGCGATCAGTGAGCGCCTGTCGCCCTAGTGTTGACGGTGTTTCTCGCACCGTTGGCACTAGTCGGCTCTTGTCAGCCTTTGTCTGCTTTTTTCGGCTGATTCTGCATGTTGAGTCGGCATCGGAGACAGCGGAGTATGTCGGTAAGTGAAATCACTCTAATTAGCAGCTCTGCTCAGCGCCCAAGAAAAGAAACGGAAGTGATGAAAGCAAACAAACGACTCAAGAAATCAAGAGGGCATGAGATTGAAACAAACTTGTTATTAGGCCAGATTATGTTTTTAGCCATTGAGCTCTGTAGCAGACACTGTTTGTAACTGTTTGCATTATTGTTCTCTGGCGCACTGTAAATATCCTTTGTTTGTTCAACATTGGGTTGTAAATGTGCTAACTGGCTAACAAGCATCTTGAATCCGTGCTGCCGGTCTTCTGGTTTCCCTTTTTGAATGACAAATACAGACTACTGCCACCTGCTGGTATGGAGAGTTACTTCCTTTGACACAGGCGCAGAGCATATATGCTAGTTGGCCGTTGGCTGTAGTCTTTGCGGTGTGTTTAAGTGAAACTTTTTGGCTGAGTCACGGGCAAAATGAGGCGATGCAACAGTCGGCCTTGGTCACCACTAGTTCTTTGATGTCCAGGCCTTTAGGCTACAGCCAACAAATGATTAGCTTAGCTTAGCACAAAGACTGTCTCTGTCTAAAGGTAATAACGTCCTCTGTCGTCACCTCTAAAGTTTGCTTTTTGTATGTATTGAACAAACAAGATATAAAGTTCAAGCTTTAGAGGTGCTGGAGGGTTAATTTCGCAGAGCCAGGCTAGCTACTTCCTCTGTTTCCAGTCTTTATGCTAAGCTAAGCTAACAGGCTGCTGGCAGCTCCTTTTTCTTTAGTTTAGACATTACAATATCAATCTTTTCATCTAACATGTTCCCAACAATGCTGAACTGTTGCTTTAAACATGAGATTGTGTTACACATTTGCAGTTCGCTCACTTGTATATGTATATATCTAACTTAATTCCCACCTAATCAGGAGCCTGTGGATAAGTTGCTTCTCCTCCTCTAAATATCCAGGCCAGTCTCTCTGGACGTGTCTGTAGAGCTCATCCTTCAAAGAGTAGCTGTGGTCTTTAGAGTTCAGTTTACCAACCTGAAAAACAGACAGTTCCCAGTGTAAATAAATCAACAGACAGAGCACTGGGTACAGCAGGAAAAGAGGCCAGCCAAGGTTGTACAAGCACCAAACTGTGTTAACCTGCAATGCCGTAACCCCACCTCATATTTAAATAAAAGACCTGTGTGCTACTCAGTGGGTCTGTATTGTTTCCACGGTAAACAGTTTAACCCTGCCCTTATACAACTTAATCCTGCTGATACAAATCTAGACAAACCAACCACTTTCAATTCTGAAAGCAGTCAGATCCCAGCTGGAGACGCCCCACCCCTCTCCTGTCAAAACACAATCTTCTCCTCCAAAGATAATTAAAGTACAGCCCTAATTACAGCTACCAGCGGCGGCACAGTCTCCACTTGATGATTGCAGTGGGACACTCAAACATTGTGAACACAGGAAGTATGCCTGAAATAAACTTACTGACATCACCTTTTTATAGCCGTACAGCAGTTCATTAGTATTACTAGCAAAATTGCAAGTTAGGGACTACTTTAGGTTTGTGGTTTCTATCTGTGACCCAATATCACCTGACGCTAAAAGCCTCACCTTTTTAGGTGTTTTCTTTACTTTACATCTGAGTATATTTCATTATTAGTTGACTGTGTTTACATAATGTGCCAGATGTCTCACCTCTTCCAGCACTGAGGTCAGATCAGCCTTGTCCTTTGGACTGGCCCGCTCCCTCTCCAACCACAGTAGCAGCTCAGGTTTCCTGTAGGGCTTTAAGGCCAGGAGATGAATGATGCGATCTCTCAAGGGCCGGTGTGCCACAGGGCTGGGAACCAGGCTCCTCTTGTTGCTGGGGGAGTGCTTGTTGCTGCTATCTGAGCCTGATACCAGACCCTGCTTCCTCTGGACCTTCACGCACTTACCTAAGATCAAAACAAAGGGACACACAGCAGAGTTTCAACATGAGACTTGTGGAAGATAAGGGCAAAGTTACCACTGAATCAAAAAGTTATCACAGGCAGTAATCTAAAGCTGTTTTTGAATGGCTGTACTGTCGCCACAATACACAAAACTAGAAAAGAGCAAGGAGATAATAACTGATCTGATAACAGGATTCACATATGTTGACAGTATCCTGTAATAGCACTGAGCCGACATATCACTCCTAATCCAGTCCTCAGGCTAGTTATACAAATCACACCCTGATTTTGAAAGAGAGGCCTGCACACGACACATTTTATCTTTATTATATCTCTTGATTGTCATGCAATCTGCTTTGTGCACGAGTAACAGAAAAGGCAATTTACATACATAAATACTTTGAACACGGTACTGTGCTCATGCACTTGTGGTGTCAGTGTGCAAAGGTAGTGTTGTGAGTGGAAAACAGTGAAGGGGGTTGACAGTAGGGTTAGCATACTGCTGAGTAAACAGAGGAGCATGGAAACTAAAGCAACTAACACAGAGAGGCCCTTTCTTCCTGTTGCAGTACTAATTCAGTTGGACCCGGGCAGGCAGTGCTTATAGATATCTGCAGACTGTAATCTCATTACAACCTTTAAGCCATACTTTGGAGGTTGCTATAGGTCGAAAACTAACTGTGCTTTCACTGAGGCAGCATGGTAGAAGTGTCTTGTGTGTACAGTGTGTTTTACAGTACAGTAATACTGTCAAAACTGTGTACTTTCTAAAAGTAATTTCAGATATCAGCTTTAGTAATAAACAGTGTTCCTTCTAAGATTCACATGGGGTTGCTTTAAATCTACTTTGCAAAACGCAACAGTCTTGCAGGAGCTTGTTTCAACATCTATCATGAACCAGGTCATGAAGATGTCAAGCAAATATCCTTCCTGCACTGAAACAACCTGTACTGCCACATTTTAAACAAGCACCAACTAGAACCATTGTTTACTGCTGATAAATTAAAGCAGCTTGAGGGAAGTTTTAAGACTCAAGGCAGCTTTTGTGGAATCATACTTCCAACGATTACAGAGGGTAACTGATATACTTCACAGAACTGGGGCTGTATTTGAGCAACGACCAAACACTTTAATTGCAACTGTTTGCAATAGTGTATTGGTATTAGAAATGCTTAAAGCAGTATTTCAACACTGGAAAGATGGCTCTTTCATAAAACTTGGTTGTGTATATAGCAGAAAGATGCAAATACTTTTGAAATCGGTGCTTTCGTGACCAAAGAAAACACAGATAACATGCTGAGACATTTGCTTTTCCTCTAGAAGTAGAAAACCTACAACTACCAGACCAATAAACGCTCCCTATGGTGAGTGATGTAGTGCAATTTGGCTGTTTTGACACAAAATGCCGGCCAGCCAGTAACAAATAGTCTCAGATTTCAGTCAAACATTAACTTAAACTATGTTTCTGAAAACGAGAAATAGGCAACACAGTAACAGAATCTTGGTTTACAATTTATAAGCACTGCTTCATTTTACAGTTTGCCCACAGTTTTTTTAGCTTCATTTTTTACAATACAGAAAACAGAATGGTGCTCGCCTGTTCACAAATTCTCCTATTACAGCCAAACAGTGCACTAAAACATGTTTCTAAAGACATTTTAGGCAAACAGTAAAACTGTATTGTCTATTTCTTGCCTAAAAGTCTTCAGAAACATATTTAGTGCACTGTTTGTCTGTAATACAAAAAATTGTGAACAGGAAGTAGGCGCTATACTGTTTCCTGCATCGTAAAAATGAAGGCTGACAAAACTATAAACTATAAAACAATATCCTAAGCAGTGCTGATCAAATATGAACCAAGATTATGTAACTGCGGTGCCATTTCCCGCCACAGATGTTTTCAGAGATAGCTTACTGTTTAACTGTTATCTGAGATAATTTGCTACCAAATGTTGCTTTCTGTGTCAAAACAGACAAGCTCACATTATGTCCACCCACCAGCAGGAGCGTGTATTGGTCTGGTGCGGCACAGTGCATTCTAGTAGCTGAAGGTTTTCTACCTCTTAAGCAAAAGTATTTGCATTTTTCTTCCGTATAGACAGCCCAGTTTTAAATAGAAAATAAATCAACATGATCAAAGCAAAATATTACATTTATTTAGAAAGACTTTTCCAACTTATTCCACACACGGTGAGCACATTTTTCAGCTGCATATTTGTCAGTGCCTCCTGTTCCCTGAATACAACTGAACTTTAAAATCATACATTATTATCTAAATTGTGGACATTTTTCTTCTCTGCAACCTGTAATTGTGAGCTGGTATATGGACATTTTTTTCTGATGAGTATAGTATTACTGCACCATAAAAAGACAGTCACTCGCCACAAAGCGACTTTGTGCTCCCTACTGCTTATGGCACATACTGTGATCCATAACCCATTTAATTCTCTCTCTGCTGTCCACCATAAAATGTAACAGTTATGTGCTTGAAAGGACACGTTAAAGTAAGATGAGATATCCTGTGACTTCATGTTTCTGAGCAGGATCTCTCATGTCTTTTCATTTTATAGATGCATGCCTGTGCCAGATTAGATTTATTTTGTAAAAACCTCTGAGAGACAGTGCAGCAGCAAAGCATGGCATGTAATGTGTAGGAAGCAGTTCAAACAGCTGGCTTCTACAGCAATTACCCTAAACATCATGTCGTCGCGCTGGTCTGCACAGCGTGTTTCCATTCATAAAATATAATCTACACAAGCATTTTAATTCACACAGGACCTCTAAATGTCATGAAGCCTCATGGGTAGATCATTTATAAAGTTGTAGCATGGTCAATTTAATCGACAATGACTCTAAAACCACGACTCTGGCAAGGAGAAGGCAGTAAATAAAGAAAATTAATTGCAAGTAGAAGATCCTGCATGTCAGACCCAGATCACTTCAGGTCACACACAGCCTCTTCTTTAGATGATATTTAGTGGTATTTCATCAAATGAAAATGAATTAAATTCCAGTCAGTGTAATTACATTTTAGGCAAAACTTCATCAGCATGAGACTTGTTAGCGCATACTTCTGGCAAACTCAATCACATTAATGGTGCTGGCAGGCAAGCTGGCACAGCGCCTGAGCAATCTGGTCAAAATGAAAGGAAAATTACAAGACAGAGAGGCATCCCTCTCGCATGAATAATTGCAACGCAGCGCTTTGATCAATTATGTGATAACTTCCACACCATATGGCAATTATCAGCAGGATGAAATGGTAAGAAGCAATGGTTTAGAAGCTTTCTGGGAACATGAAAACTCTCCGGTTATCTGTCCTTGATCCCTACGTGCTTGAAGGCTGTGACTTAAATCTGAGGCTGGAAGATACACCAGAATGTAGATACAGCTATTAGGCAAAAGCTTACTTGGCCCCGGCTTGATCTCAATTGCTGAGCGGCTCCAGATGTCCTTCTCCACCTGAGACATGCGCTCCCGGGTCGTCTGGTAGGAGTCATCTGTGGCACAAACTGTGATCTTGTCCTGAATGCTACCCTGGCCCTCCAGGTGATCCCTGCCCTCCCTGTGTGGAGGAGGAAGGAGGAGAGGGAAGACTTCAGAGAGTTCAAGCTGACATATTCTCTGGCTCGGCTCGATTAACTGGCCGTTTGTCAGACAGGAGCATTAGAGATTCTTGCTGTCATACAGTAATTTGTGGTGCTGTCTGACACACATAACTGGTTCTGTGACTTGTGCCTGCATGCAAAGTCTAAATAGTGTATTATAAATCAGTTACAAAGCCTAACAGACTTCTAACACTTAAACCAAACCTTTGACACTGCACAGCTACAAACACTACCTCTCTGTTCTCAATTATTACTAGTCACACCTCTGTGGTTAGTTGTGGGTGTTATTGTAGTCTTGTTTGAATATATCCTGACAGTGGTGCTGTCTGTTGTTGTAGTACCGAAGAGAGAGGCCACTGTTTGGTAAGGCCTTGCGGTCTCCGTCTGACACCAAATTTACTACAAATTCCATTTGTGGTCGACTGTGGAAAGAGTTATGTGTGCTGCTTACCCTGAGACATACTGGTGAATGCAGTCGAAGCTGGACTGAGGCTTGTCTTTGCTGTCACTGGAAAGGTAGAACGAGAACACTCTGAATCCATCCGGAGATTCGGGGGTTGGTGCTGGGATCTTTACGTACTGTCAAGACAATTAAAGACAAGCAAACAGTTAGTATAAAACTGACACAACAAAGTGTTTAGAAGAGTAAAACATCTTTTGTGATGACAAGCAGTCCTTTCTTTTGTGTTTACAAAAAGCTGAGTCATGGTTATGTTGTTTTCACAGACGTTCAATAAACTCTAGACAATCTGATAATAAAACAGCTCATCGTCTAAATTACTCCAAAGACAGATTGCGTAAGATTTCCCTGATGTTTCCCACCTCTGTAACAGGTGTACAAAGGCAGACGGGATATTAACACACTCTTTCAACATGGCGGACATTGTTTACTCATTGAAAGAGTGAAACTGAATGTTACTCTAAAGCCTTTGAGACGAACTGGGAGCCTAACCCACTAGTTGCTGTCCTATTGCAAACAGGTATGAATCTTGGGCCATTTCATCTGGTATGGTTGTAGCAAGGAAACTTATGCTACTTATGTAGAAGTCCTACTGTGCACCAACATGTGATATGTGGATACAAGAGCTGATAAAGGTACTGTACTCCTGAGGATCCTTAAAAAAATCTTAATAAGCATTAAATTTCCTTAATCGAATGTCATACATCAATCTTTGAAAAGTTCTAAAAATGCAATGGGAAGTAGGATTTCTTGTTTTATTTTTATGAGGTTGCAAAAATCTCAAAATAATTTGCAACATCTATTTTTGAAAAATAATTTACCAAATGCCTCTGGCATTGACAACACGCAGCTCAAGATAGCTGACCCAACAACAGCTGTCATTGTACTGTAAGATTTTGCGGCATGGCTGACACTGATACAAGGCCAGCAAGATTTTGTTTATTTTATGCGAAAAGTTTTTCAGACTCAGCATGATGGGATTCAAGGCCATATGCAGAGTGAGAATCAAAAATACAAACATTCCGGCAAAATTGTCCCTAATCCCTGAGTCACAGATGTAGGTTCTTTTCTTTTTCCAAGTACGATTATTTTAAATATGGTCTTAAATTTAATTCTGTTTGGCATTAACTGTTATTATTGTTATTATACTTGCTGTATTTGCTTTTTAGTAGTTTTAACTGCATACTGTTTTTAATGCAGGACACAGCTCTTAAGCAAAGAGTGAAGGCTCTGTCAATATGCAGTAGCTTGTGTTCAGGTCTTTACTGTGCCCTCACAAAAATGAATAAAATGCTGAGATGGAGACCTCTTAAAACCAAGAAGGCCTTTGGTGACCCATAGTGGGGTCAGGACTCTCCCAGTGCTCTAGCATACACTCATATCTTGAGTGTACTGTCTCTGCTAGCATTGCTAACTTGGACGGTGTGTTATGAAGTAAGCATGTTTGATCTCTCCCAGATGTAGCCTGATCTGATTCAATGTCATATCAAAGCGGGGAAAAAACACTGGATAAAGCAAATCAACAAAGCAGCTTCTTTTATTTAGAGTTATCTTGACTGACTTTTTTTTTCCACATAAAAAAATGTGACCTAAATAATCTCCCACTCGGGCCAATCACAGAGGCTACATTGTACCTCCCAGGTCAGGGATGATGACCTGTAGCCAGTCATGGGCGGGGCCTGAGTGAAAGGCAAAACATAACAATAGTATAGCGGACAGCTTTTTCACTTGGGCAATAACGTCCTCTGTCACAGACTGTCCACGGCTCCCTAGCAACAAACAGGCCAGCAGGGTGAAGTCTATCTCTGTCAGGAACCTGTTACATAAAATGACCCAAAAACCTACTTTCACTAAAAGGACAGTTCAACATAGAAAGTCATTAACCAACAGGTAATATGTCCTTTAAAACACATTTGGCAGCGGCTCTCTTCTGCACCGCCTGCAGCTGTTTCTGCCTGAAAATGGACAGTTTGGTACTTTTGTTGATAGAATGTCCTAGATTTAACAGAAGCTCGATGATTATCGCCCGTCCTTTACAAGCATGAATACGTGCTTACAGATGAGTAGTACTTCATAAGAGACGTCTGCAACAGCTCAAATTTCTCCTCTCTTTTGCCTCGTTTTATAGCAGACCTCGTGGTACCACCTCAGGCCAAAGCACACAGGCGCTTTTATAACTGCAGGTCTCAAGAAAAACAAATGTCAGTCAGATGGACTTGAAGCTGCCTCTTTAGTTATCAGTCGTAAGTGATTGATTATAAGCTGACTGGCTGAGAGCACAGTGTCCCTGGCAGATGTGGCAGGCAGGACTATAGCTGTCACAAATGCCCAGTCATGCAGCAAAGCCATAAGCATTTTTTTTGCAGCACGGGGCCAATGAACAGCTCCTCTGCTCGACACCCCTCCTCCCCTTCTAAAACCCAACGCATGCCATTCACCCCACCCCCATCAGCCTCCAGCTATCCTTCATGTGCACAAGCCCACCCATGTCAACACAAAACGCAAAGCAGCCCACAAGGCCATGAACACTTGAGACACACAGCTGACCATTAATTCTGACCTATTTATGTCTGACCGTTCACATGAAGTGGTAAAGCAGACTCCTGCATACGTCTGCTTTGGATTTTACGCTAATTAAGGACGATCAGCCAAAAAAGCATCAAAGTGAGCAGGGACAAGAGGCGAGCCGTGTCCTCAGGACCTATTACTTTAGGAGAGTAAAGTAGTAGGAGCCTTGACCAAAATTAGAAGCAACAAGTCACCAGGATGGGGTTATTGAGGTAGAGAAAGCCACGTAGAAGAACTGCATTTGAATTTGATTTAAAATGAGAGTCCAGCTCAACAAAAGCTAGCTTGTGATGAGATGAGAGCGCCCATTTACACATTTAGCATTGCAATAGTGCCACCACGTCCCCTCTTTCAATCGATGGCAGCAGTATGAGCCCCCTCCAGCCATGCATTAGGTTTGCCTGTCACCCCCGTCCATGCCACCGTGCACACTTCACATTCTAATTCTAATCAATGTCACTCAGGTCAGACTGTTCAGAGGTCGCCCCCGTTTTATTCACAGCTTCCTTCTCAAGCTACATAACCATATGTCATTTAACCCATTAGTTCCCAGTTTCTGACTCAAAGAAAGAGCCTGTCAGTGTAACTTCAGGTTCAAAAATCTGCAGCAAAAAAGACTCTGAACTTGAAACTTAAAGGAAAAGTTTGGTATTTTTGGAAATACTCTTATTTGCTTTCTTGCCAAGACAGTTGAGACTACGGCTGAGCAATATAACAATATCATCGTAATATGAGACTAGATACCATCTTAGATTTTGGATATCATAATATTGTAAGTGTGGTCTTTTCCTGGTTTTAAAGGCTGCGTTACAGTACAGTGTAGTTTCATGAACTTACCAGACTGTTATAGATGTTCTATTATTTGCCTTTAACTATTGTCATTGTATCCACATTACTGATGGTTATTAATGAAAAATCTCACCACTCTTATGTCTGTATGATAAATATTAAGCTACAGGCATTAGCCAGTTAGCTTAGCTTAGCACAAAGACTGGAAACAGTGAAACAGTTTGCCTGGCACTGTACACAGGTGACAAAATCTGCATTATAGCACCTGTAAAAGTCACTTCTTACCATATCTAGTTTGTTTAATCTGCACAGAAACCAAAATATCTTAAATTACTAGCCTATCTGTCTTTTACGAGAAGATTTAATGACAACATCTCTGTAGACTTAGACTTTATTGTCCCCAAGGGGAGAGGTAAGAATGCCTGACTGGCTGTTACAAAAGTAGTTGCGCACATCCAAAAACCACCTAAGGGTGCTTTTACACCTGCCCTGTTTGGTTCGGTTCAACTGAACTCAAGTTTGTTTGCCCCTGAAGTCCAGTTCATCTGGGCAGGTGTGAACACAGCAATCGCACTCAGGTGGTCACAAAAACAACCGGTGCGAGACCTTCTCGAAGAGGTGGTCTCAGTCTGGTTACAATCGAACTCTGGTGCATTTTGTTTGTGGTGAGAACGTGATCAGACCTCGATCCAAACCAACTGCAGTCACGTTACACATTGTTTGGGTTAAACAAGCATGAGCATGTTACAGTCCAGGAGGATTATTAATGTGCACCTCCTCCTGTACTGCCTTAATATGAACACTAGACGCATCAAAACATTGTTTTCTAGTCGGAGCTGCGCTTTGTTTCAAACTGTATGATTTGCCTAAAATGAACAAAGCAAGCAATAAAGTACATGATGACCAGTGCTAAAATCAACCCGCTTAGTTGTCCCTCCATTGTGACATTATAAAGTGTCGCATTTGTCAAACAAATTCTGACCAGTCAAGAGCAGCTTTCTCGTGAAAGCCATTTGATCTGGTCGGCTTATAAATCTGTGAGAGTATGAACCAACTTTAGGCAATTACGCAACTTTGTAACAAATTTAGTCCCTGATTCGGACCAAAGCAAGCAAACTCTGGGTCTGAAAGCACTCTAAGGAAGGTGCTGGATCAATAAAAGACAGCAAAAACAAGAAAGGTCTGCTCCCCTAAGTGTCATTTATCAGCACACCCACAAGTGACGTTTCTAGCTAATGGTCTGCTTCAGACTGACTTCAGACCTGATTTGCTGTTAAAGCAATTCTGGGAAAGTTTTGCTGAACATCTGCTACAAAAACTTAGTGTAACAGGAATAAGAAGACAAAAATCATCAAGTCAACAAACTGAGTCTGTGATGTAAGTTACATAGCATTATTTAGCTGAAGCTTGCTAGCATTAGCTAACACTAGCAACAAGAGCTAAACCAGTATATTGACTGGTGCAAACTAATTCTAGATATTTTGGATGTGGGTGTTCATGTTGGCCACTAACAAAGAAGACATGTCAAAAGTTTGTCATTGCAATCGAAAATCCAGGTGTCAGTTGGGCTATTAGCTGTAGCTGCAAGTCTGAGTGTATTACATTGAGCAACGCTGCATTTTATTGTTTATGTGTTCATGTTTAATATGTAAGAAGAATATATTGTAACTAAAAGTTATATCGTTGAGCTTTAATGGCCTGAACTCGATGGTGGAAACCTATAATGATTTATCAATTAATATATCATTAGTATACTGTCCAGCCAGGATCCAAAAATAGTGTGTTTACGGTGGCTGGGGACGCTCTTCTTACTCTGCTATTAAGTCCACTGCTGATGAACTTTATCACTTCAGGAAATAACATATTCACGATCATGTTACCTGGCCTTTCGTTGACCTTTTTGCAGCATACCAACAACAAGAGGAAGCAACGCTACAACTTTGCTGAACAACAACAAGTTAACAGATTAAAGCCTTGATTAGTGACAGCAGCATACTCTAAACATTTCAGCCAATTCATGAAAAATGGCCAATGTTATTATCATCCCACCCAGCCTGATGAAATAAAACTCTGGCTTTTCATGTGTTTACTCAGTGACACCACTTGTGCCGGCAGGTTTGTGATCCTGAAAGCTGCTGTCAGTCAAGTGGTAGGTGTAGATTTACATAGAGACGCTGAGTCATAGACATCTCCATATGGAGCTTTGGTCTGATCCCCTGAGGCTCTGTGTCCCTATGTGTGTGTGTTTGTGTGTGTGTGTTTGTGTGTGTATGTGTGTGTTGTCGTTTTGTATTTTTTTAGCCTGAGGAAGCCTCACACTCCCACAGGGCACATGCAGGGAGCGAGGTCAAATATCTAGCTGATTCTGGTTTAGGCTCTGTGTCAACAGAGAGACTACTATCCGTCAAACTCTGTGGAATTACCATGTACACTCATCCACGGACAAACAGAAGATACAAGCAAAGACACTGAACTTACAATCCTCAATAAAAATTTGGGTAAAACGGTACATGAGTCACGCTGTGCACACACACAGGACAGTTTTTAAAAGTTGTCACCCCGGCTAACAGGGTTCAGACACAGCTTATAACAGCTCATAGAAAAACAGCTCCAGCGCACTAAGGTCAGGAACTGGTGAGTCACGTATACACATCCACGCAACAGACACATGACTCAAAGTGCATGCAGTCCTATAAGCACTGTGACAGCAAATTGGTTTTCAAGTGCATTTTTGAACTTTTAAATTTCATGCTTGCATTCAGTAGTATTTACATTCGCATAATTATTTTGAGTGTGTGGCGCACATATGCTGTAGACCAGTGGTTCCCAACTGGTCCAGCCACGGGGTCCAGATTCTTCCTCAGTCATCAGTTCAAGGTCCACACAGTTTAATACACTCAGCGTCATACTTGCATTTGACCATGTCGTCGAGCTAGTTTGCTGTCTCTGTTAAGTAGCTGTCTATTCTCTCACTCATTTTACAGCAGGAAATGGTGCTGGAAATTCACCGTACTTCAAAATAAAGTGTGTTTTTTACAAACTTGACACGTTTGTGAGTTATCTGCAGTCCATTAAGAGTGGACCTGCGACCCACCAGCTGGGAACCACTGCTGTAGAAGGTGATAATATTCTGGTACTCAAGGGCACAAAATGGGTCTTACGATGAATAAACTAGAAGCTTGGTTTTACTCAGCTTATTTTTATTTTATAAAATACACCATTATTATTATTATTATTATTATTATTATTATTATTATTAAAATGCACTAAAGATATCAGACAAATCTTTTCTGATGTATAATTTGTTATTCCTGCTGTTGAATTCTTAATAATGGATAGATATAGAGATGACTATAAAATCAGCATTATTTGTCCAACTTGGAATCACATAGAGAATTCATTAAATTGCTTATGCTCCATAGTATTCTAATTATGATTGTGTGAGTCCTTTAATCTCATGATTAATTAGTCTGAGAAAAGCTTAATGGGGTATTATTATCATCAGAGTGTAATATTAACATTAGTTAGTTTAATAAAATTAAACAGCTTCATAAAAGAAACACACAGCAGTGAGTGTGCAGTAATGTCGCCCCGTTATCGTGATACGAGAGTTTAGCCGTTGGACAGTTACAGTCGGACCAACCAAATGGCATCAGAACGGCAATCCTTAACACCTTGTCAGTGCAGCCCCCCCATGGGGCGCACAGGCTGATACAATAACTGCCTCTGTGGCCTCGGCCCAGCCACATCTGCTACTCTAGGGCCTGTGTGTTTGGAGATGTCAAATACTTTCAAGCTGTTGTAAGGTGTGAACTGGACTGGAACAGAAAATCTTGGCAGGGGGCTCTGCAGTTGCACAAGGACAAAGGACACCATCGGTGGTGTCCTTGTAAAACTTCATCTTTAACTCCCCGAGCATGTTAAAACTGCTCATCTTTGATGAGGTTAAACAGAGTTCTTAACCCTCCCATTTGATGAGGAAGGAAAAAATAGCTTCACTGAAGAGATCTGCTGTTCCCCTCAGTCCAAACATCTGCAGGGAAAGATGAGAGGATAGTTTCTCTCTCTGTCTTTCCTCTTCTTTGCTCTGCAGACGAAAGAGAGAAGGCAAGGTTCCCAGCTCTGGTATTTGGCATGGCAACACTGAGATGGGAGCAGGCGCCTGGATATGTGATTTACTCTGAAGTCTTTGCCTCCTGCCCCTGTCTGTACTGACACTAGTTACCATTGTCTTCTCATCTGAGCCTACTCAGCCATAGCTGCTCTGTGAGCTGCCCGTCTTTTGTTCTAGCTTCTTCCCCCACAAAGCTGAGTGCAATGGCCTGTCGGCCCGCCTGGATTATTCATGAACAGCGGGGACGTGTGGCTGTGTGTTGTTGGAGGGTAAAGGGAGGGATTGGGGGGTTTGGGTGTGTATGGAGGAAGGGGAGGGGGGTGGCAGTGGTGGTGGCTCCCAGTAGAGCCAGTGCATGAGGGATAGCCCTAAATAGTCGTCCTGTAGGAATGTGACGAGCAGCTCAGCAGAGAAGAGGGGGGATGGATCCTGGCAGGAGCAAGTGTATTTCTTCCTCTTTATTTGGGTTTAAACGTTTGTGCAAAGTTGAGATCATACATCACATAATGGACTCCACAAGTTGAGGCATTGACAGAAAACACTCAGCTGTCACATGCAGGCGAGCAAGTGCAGTCTCTCAGAGAAACACAGGGGTCACATTAATTATTCCTCCTCACCGTCCCTGAGCTTTCTACAGTATGATCAACAATTCCTCTGCGACTCATTTGAAAACAAAACATGTGACATCACCTCTTATGGTTTAAATCATGCTCTCAGGATGGATGTGGTGGTTCCTGCGCTCGAGGATCTTTGCATCGAGGGGGGTTGGTAGAGACAGGAAAGCAAATGAAAGGGGGGTGGGGACTGACGGGAGTTAGTGCAGGGATATGGGGATGGGCAACTGTCGAGCATCCCCCAAGGTACTGCCTGTTATGCCAAGCAGAATCAGTCTTTTTCCAAGAGGCTGGGGCTAATCTGTCAACCTCAACAAACACTCTCCGTCTCTCCCCTCCCCCGACACCCCACCCCTCCTTACTGTAGGTGCCTTCCTCTTTATACACAGACGGATGGAGCTTTTAAAAGCCTATGTTAGGCCACTGCTTCCTCTATTCAAATTATGTAAACAAAAACTGCATTGCACTCAGACCGTGTTTTTCTGAAAATGGATTCCCCCAAATAAACCATGTCTAATTTGCATTAGATGGTGCCAGTGTTTTGGAAGTTAGGAAATTCCCTTTACATGCTGGTTATTAGACCTCAGATGCACTGACAGCAGTAATGTGTTTCCCTTGATGATTCCTAGCCTGTTTCACTGGAGCAATCCCACAAACCACTTGGAGCGCTGCGCTGTACTCCCATTACTGGACTTTTCTCTCCACGCGAGCAGGCAGTCTGTAATCCTTTAACAATTCACAGATTGTGCGTTGGAAAAGTATGCCCAAACCTGATTAACTTGCAGGGAAACTTGGAAAAAGAGGGGGAAATCCAAAACATGCACAGAGATGTGGTGTGTTAAATCAAGTTGCATGGACTGAAGAGGTGAGCCGAATAATGCAGTCAGTGTGATTGAGCTGTCAAACACGAGTAACAGGTGTAAGCAAAAGCCAGGGAGTTGCTTATTAAAATACAATGAGTATAATACATTAGAAAACTTTAAAATGTTCCCGTTGATATCCAGGCACACACTGCTTTATATAGCAAACTTGGGATTAAAACTGTAGAGATCACAATGAGTCTTTTTTTTTTTCAGTGTGTATCTTTCACCACAAAACTAATAAGGATTATATAAGCCAGTTAAAGCTCTCTGTCTTTAGGTTAAACAACAGCTCTCTGTTAGTTTCAAGTTCCTGAGGTTAAGCTTCCTCACGACTGTACACAACAACACAGCCCATGCTTACTTGCTGTGTTAGTGCTGCTCATTTCCTGTTGTGCCACATTTTTAAATCCAAGAACAAAATGTTTGTGATAAGACTCCTCTGAGGTCAGTGCAGACACTGTACCAGATATTTCCTTATTGTCAACAGTGTTTTTTTCTTTTTAGAACTCCAAATGACTTGTTGGACAGTTAATAATCGACAGCTTTGCGTAGTAAGATTGTCACATTTATCAGAGGTCATTTAAATGGTCACTTCCTTATGATCAAATTAATGATTCCTGGTATGAATATGTTTAGATGGCAAAATGAGGCTTAGTTCTCTTAACAGATGTATAAGATTTTGCTGATTAGTTGAGTATTTTGCTGTAAAGACACCTTATAAAATATGTGAATATTACAAAGGTGGGACGAAGATGTTGTTTTGCAAGTCAAAAGTAGGTCTCAAGTCTTTGCACTCAAGTCCCAAGTCCTAAAGTCCCAAACAAGTCATAATGCTCTCTTCACAAAATGTAATGTCATTTTTATAATTAGCATTAGCTCACTAACTATGTAAATATTAGCCTCGACTTACCGCTCAGTGTGCAACTTCAAATTCTGAGCAATGTTGAAGTGGTTACGTCACCGTCTGTAACTTTTAGACCTGCATATTTTGCATACTGCATTCGCTTTTGTTGACCGCTGCATAGTTTTTGTACACAAACTTTTGTGTCTTTGGCAAAGCTTTTACAACTGGCACTCAGTAATGTATTTTAGTTCTTCATGGTATTCTCCCGCAACTTAATTTGAGGCTGTACGATTGGTTTAAACAAGGCGGATTTGGAGAATTAAATGTCACCTTGCTGGGAATGAACAGAATTAACATTTGTTGATTTGGGATATAAATTGATTCTTAGCACACTTTTTATAAAACACATTTTAAATTATAGGTATTAAGTATTTGCAAGACAAAAGGCTTAAGTTCAAGTGAAGCATTTTTGATTTATAAAGTTGAGTCTAAAGTCGTCAAATTCGTCAGAGTCTGACTCAAGTCCAAGTCTTGTGACTCTAGTCCACACCTCTGTAATATCACAACACATAATGTCTTTCTGATTGGACACAAACCATCAAGGGTCTCTGTGTAAATAAAAACACCACACTGCCATCAATAACACACAGCATAATGAGCATTATATTTAGTCATTCCTCTGACTTGGCAGTTTTAATAATTTTGATTCTGGGGCCAATATTGAAACAGCCTGTGGGGTAAAAATGAGCACAGAAGCTCCACTGCCCGTCTAAAACATCATATTATCTGTTGCAGTATCTCCCATTCATTGCCTTTTATTTTATGTAAAAGAAAATATTTTATGTTAGTCCTAATTGAACCTTTAAAGGCTTTGCCTGTTGAGTTTTATGATATCAAACCTATGAGTTAATAACCAAACAATATTTAAATTCCCATAGTCACTATTTTTAAGCAGCTTGTGTTGTTATTGTGAGTTTTTCTGCTATTTCCAGTTTCCCAGGGTGATGGTTACATCTTCCGTTCTAATGGTTCAAGCTTGGAATGTAAACAAACAACAACACAAAACTCTGTGTGTGTTTTACTGTGTTTCTTATTCTTGCAAATGAAAGGTTTTTTACTCACATATTCCCGTTTTTAGCCTGCCCATTTTGAATCATTGATTTCTGATCTTTTAAAGCACTCTTATAACCATAAAAATGTTCTACTAAAATGCTGCCACAGTCAACATTGGCATTCTTCGAAATCCCCTGTTTGAAGCAAAAGAACACAATAATAACAGAGGAGCTAAGTAAAGAAAAGTCCTCTTTAACTGCAGGATCTCATGAGGCGAGTTCCTAAAATATACTGTATGAGCCAAAGATCCTAAGGCCAAACTAGCTCTGCATAAACACAGTGGGCCTCAGACGAGTGCAGAACACAGAGACTTTTGCCTCGCTTAACACATCTGGATGAATAGAGCGGCGTGTGCCCTTTCAGAAACACGTGGGACAACTCTCCCTCTCACTGCTATGCCACTGGGAGAGGACGGCTCTCAAACCACATTCCTGTTATTGTTATTCTAATTAGCTTCCAGAAAAAAAAAAACGAGAGAGAAAAGGATGTGTGCATGCACACATACACACTCGCACACTGCAAAAGCTTATTTGCAGTGCGAGCGGGGAGGCGAAGCAAAGCGGCGTGGTGGCGGGGGGTAGAGTCAGAGCAGCCGTGTGTGAGATAGAGGCCCTGATGTCTCCCAAGGACTCAGCCAAGGCATGGGGTGAAATGGCAAAATAATCAAGAGGGCCGGTGGGAGGGAGCCCAGGGGAAGCTCAGCCTTCACACACAGTCGTCATGAGAATATCTTTAAGAGCACCTCCACGTTCCCCTCATCCCAGCACCGCTGCCTTTATGTGACAGCTGTGCACATAAATACAGATAGGGCCGTAAACAAAAACAATTACTCCGGCAACTGCAATTCAACATTTATGAACTGAGGAGGAAATGAAACCGATGTCACACCTGACACAGCACAACATAGAGTATTCAAATGTAATGTCCTTGTTTACTGCGGCAATATTACACTAATAAAAGTTATATTCAGTGGTGCAAAATAATACTGAGTGCTACGATGTAATAGGAGAGAGGCAGTGTTCACTAGCCCGTACAGCAATGTGACTGGAAACATCAAGAAAAAGAAGTATGTGAAGTATGTGCTTTTAAATAACAAGCACCGTAGCAATGGATAAAACACATTTCCTAATCAATATGCACCCTGCGGCCTGGATCTAATAAATAACAACTGACACAAGCTTCATTTCTTGCTAAATGGATATAGATCATGCCAACAAGCAAGCAGCGTTGCCAGCCCTGAAGGAAAATAAGCACTAGGATGTGAAATTCCTGGCCATGGGAACCCAGACCAGCTCTGAATATATTCCCTAATCCCTGGTGATTATTTCAAAGTAATCCAGAAATCTAATTTCTTCTCAACTTCCATCTCTTATGAAATGTGAAGAGTATCTCTCTGCCTCTCTTATTTCTTTATAGTTGCATCACAGCCTCCACTTTTTTTTATTTTCTTTCACCGCTCCAGACGATATTGATCAAACCCATTCAGCTCACCTTCCTCTGATATCATCCAGTTTTAGACGAGTAAAAATAGAGGTTAGCCAGAATCAAAAGCAGAATTTTCTTATTGTAATTTGTAAGTTTCACAGTTGCCTTGAATGCTAGTTTCAGTGGCATCTGAGCGCCTGTGTCTTTCATCGCATGATTACAAGCTTGGCAGACAATTTACAATAGTAGGGCTAAATGCCGCAGGGTCAGAGAGGAAGGCAGCCGAAAAACCTCAGCGTGCTATTTCTTGATAGGAGCCCTGGCCCCTGATACCGCTGAGCCCTGGAGTGACGCCAGGACAGTGATTTGAAGAATTCCTCTGGTTTCTGTGGCCCTGGAAGTGCCCCTTTACAGGAAATGTGACATGAGCCAGTGAGGACAAAGATCAGAGAGAAGCAGTCGTGGCTCCTGTGATGGAGCTCTACAGCTGCCAACTGTCAGTGGACACAAACCTCCTCGCTCGCGACACATGACCTCTCGAAGCTCACGCTGCTTTTGGGGATGGGATGAGCTCCGGCAAACACTCATCTAGCAAATAAAAAGTAGCTACATCTGTGATGCTGTAAACCTCCAACCTGGAGACACAGATACTGGTTATCCTCTCGGGTCTGTTGGATGCCAGACTGCCATGTTCACCAACATCCTCCCCCCACTAACGGCTTAATCTGGCCTCCCCCACCACCAATGGTTGCAGCTACCTCATTAATGCCCAATCGTCCAGCTCGGGGACTATTGTCGGAGGGGGAGGGAGCCCGCGCTTGAATTCCGCAAAGCAATTTGAATATGTAATGTGCCAGCCGAGATATAATCACCAAATCCTATTCAGTGATTAAAGAACACTTAAATTGCACTCACTTAACATTTCTTCACAGAAAGACTCTTATGAGCAGGTTAATCTGCTGCTTCCTTTTACAGATGTTTTATTACATGTTTACATGTATTGTTTGTGTTTTGGGCATATTTTGCTACCGCCAGGATAGAAATTCCACCGCTCATGTATCATTCCCGTATTTCAAATCTTTCATGTCTGCACGGAGACAACAGGCATGGAGACATGGGGGCTCCCTGGGGTTCGCCAGCCCCCCTTTACCCTCCTCCCCCTCCCCGAACAAAGCCTCCCCAGTTGCAAGCCTGACCCAGTAACCTGGCTAGCAGCCTGGGGGTATAGCGTACACTGTCTTAGGGCTTCCAGGGTCCATGTGAGCACACAGGGAAGGCATTTGTGTACAGAGCAAAGTCACTTTCGTCAATGCAATCGGCTCTTGCGGGGATTAGAACAGCTCCTTTTAGACAGGGCTGATTGTGTGGTAGACGTGTAGTAGCCTAGCAGGCAGAGCCAGAGAGGGTGTAATAGTGGCCCGGCTAATCTGGCCGGACACAAGCATCTTTCTCTACAGACGCTTCACAGGAATGCCCTCTTGCTTTCAGTGCCAAGTATTTTTGTTGATTATGTACTTTACATGCAGTCCAGGATATCTGACACAACAAAGTATCACTAAGCAAATTAAGGACACCTTTCCCTCAGGCGTTGTTCTCTGGTGCATTCAAAGCGGACACATTCTCCGTGTTGATGGCTTCATAATTTCAGTTTTAAGACAGAAAACAATCCAAAGCAACAAAATCCACTGACAGAAATGATAATCAGAGGATTTTTGACCTCTCTGTGGCATGCAGGCGCTCACTGAATGCTTAAGAATCGAGTAAGATGTGCAGAGGAACTGTCACAAGTGTGCTCCACAGCAAATCAGAACTAATTAGAGCATTCAATTTCTGAGGCATTAGGGAGAGTATGCAAAACATCTTACCCCCTGGCTCCCCTTGAAGCAAATCGCTGGCTGATTTGATAGTGATGCCTGAGGAGAGAAAGAGAGAGAAGAAAGTGGTCACTGATTCAGGAATCATGTTTAATCTAACGGACAGCTCATACATTATGAGTGGAAATATATCGCCATTGTTCCAGCTCTGCTCGGTGGATTTCGGATGAGACACGGCCTTGGTAAACTTTTCGATGCCATAATTGCCATTTCCCATCAGGCTCTGCCCTGATGAATTGCTGCAATATTTCTGTATCATTAAGTCCACAGTTCAGGGGGTCGTGGTCCTAATCTTCAGAGGAATGTGTGCGATTAATCAATCCATAGCCTACAGAAAACTTTGTGTCAGTCAGTTTGCTGTTTGTGTGTTTCAGCTGATTTCCTCTCTAAATGATTAAATAAATAAAAGCAACAACAGATCCCTGGAGAGAGACAAAGCTCCTTCTGAAACCAATTATATTTTTTTTCAAAATGTACTTTTTATAAGCCCTCTGTGCCGTGGTTTATAAATGCACTGCTCTCCAAGACCACAGTGTACCTGGCTTAAGCTCCAGAACGTCACATTGTTTCTTTCCCCCCGACTGATAAAAACATATTAAAATCATAAAAAATATCTGCCTTTGATGCAGCATGATACATACTTAATAGGTGGAGACAATTATCCGTGACGTACAGCTGTGCCCGTGATTGACAGTGCTCTTAATTTATTATTAATGGTTTTGGGAAATGTCTTCCCCATTGAAGAGTATTGTTGTGATTTTCTTCATCATCCGTTTGCTTTTAATATTGAATGGAATAATAAATATTACAGCACTTAATGTTTGTTACAAACACAGCCGTAGGGCTGAATCAGATGGTTTATCTTAAGTGGAAAATAAAGCAGTTTATTTTTTATATGATAACTTATTAACATTTTGTATTCACTAAAACAATTACCAATTAATAAGTACCACTTTCTAACAAGGCATCCTTTATGAAGGCTGTATAAGTTATAACTAACAGCTTAATAAATATTAGTTATAGATGATTTATTAGCCATGAATAAGAATTTCAATTTCAGGGTTGCCAGGTTGTGACAGACACCATTTGCCTTGTTTATTCTCTTTCAGCTGCAGCATTTAGACCAAAACTCCTTTGTTAACAACTTATTTATATCCACAGACATGATATCTCATTAGACAGTGAGAAACCTGAGAGTGCTCTTTAATGGATTACCAGCATTTATAACGACAAAATAGAAATGATAAACACAAGCCAGAGGGATTTTTTACAACCTTGATATTAATGGAGCCATTACTTCCAATAATAAACTCTTAATATGAAGGCTGCTGTGTTAGAAAGTGGGACAGAATAATGAATTACAGGATCAACAGAAAATTAATCAGCAGCTATTTTTATAATTTATTAGTCATTGAAGTCACTTGTAAAGCAAAAGAGCTGAAAATTAACTAGCTCTGACTTCTCACTGTGAATATTTGTTGGTTTCTAAATCCGCAACAAAAGTGAATTTAATATGTTTGGATTTTGGACTGTTTGTTGGACAAAACAAGAACTTGGAAGGGAACTTAAGCTTTTTGAAATTCTGTAATGATTCTCAACATGCGGGCCAGAGAGGGTGTCGGCCGACCAGTTTCTAAATCACAATAAAAATAAACTGGGAATTTCTTTTTTGGTTCTTTGAATGTTATTAATGTGCCAAAGTGCATAAAAAGCAAGAAACAGAGCTTATTTATCATATAAAAAATGAGCTGTGGGAGGATTCCCTCGACCCTGCGTCAGAGGTCAGAGCTAATTATTTAAATATTAATTATTAATGTTTGTTTTTTAACTGCCCCCTGGCCTCCAGTCATTTTGTTAAAGTGGCCCTCGGTCAAAGTAAGCTGAGGATACATGGATTAGTCAACAGAGAGTTACTCTGCAACTATTTTGAGAATCGATTGATTGTTTGAGTCGTTTGTTTTCACAAAACTTGCAAAGTTCTGAGTCGTCTCTGATGAGAGTAAACTGAATATCCTTCGACATTTGTGTAATTGTGATTGTGGCATTTCGCTGACCAAACAATTACTCGCTTGAGAAAACATTTGTCAGATAAATCCTCGGTTGCAGCCCTCAAACGGTCACGTATAAGAAGTTTATTTTAGGTCTAACAGGGGCCCCTCTCTCCTCTTCTCACCCACAACACAGACACGAAAATCATAAATAAATCACATCTAATACCAGGAAGCTCTTTCAGGCTGAGGCTCCTGAGGACAAAATCTCCCACACCACCACCACAGTGGGAGTCCAGCGGTCTGAAACAGTGTTTTACTGGGGTGGTCTTTGACTTGGAAAACTTTTGCAGTAACCTCTCCTGCAGCCTGCCTGCCTGCCTGCCTGCCTGGCTGGCTGGCTGCTTTGGCCTGGAGGAAGCTGTCAGGCTGTGTGAGCTCTGGAGTTTACTCTGCTTCACAGACCAATGAGCTCCGGAGCTGGGCGGGCTTCCAGGCGTGTAAAGGGCAAAAAACAATAATACACAAGAGCCAAGCGACAACTTGTCGAGCCCTGCCACCGAGTCCCACATCCAGGTCTAGTTCTCCTGTGACCCGGGACTGTGGCGCACACGCAAATACTCTTATTTGCTTCAAAACACACACACACACACACACACACACACACACACACACACACACATGGAGAGCCTCTAACTGTGGGACTAACTGTCTTATCATTGCTCTGGGAAAGACCATTTGGATAGACTAAATTATCTCGGTCTAATCTAATGGACCATAAAAGCAATAAAACAGTCTCCCGATTCAGAGGAGTCGAATAATTTGCTTGATAGCTTGTTCATTAATTTATTCCCGAGAGCGAAACCAGCAGAAAAAACAGCCTTTTTTTTAAACATTTAATGACTGACAATCGTCTGTGTTCGCCCATAATCTAAATAATGAATTTCAGATGTAATGTATGTGTAGAAAAGCAAAGACAAAAACAGCAGCTCAGGGCTCATAATCATATGGGAACTTTAATACCTTTTGGTTTTTCGGGAGATTACGCACTGGTAAACAAGCAGACATGCACAATTGAGAAATAGCCTGAGCTTTTTTCTGCACAAAACAAATTTTACACAGGGCTTATAGGGGAATTTAATGAAATCCCTTCATTCATCAGAGCCTATTGGAGTGTTGTGATCACAATAAATCAAGCTACTGTAAAGCAGCATTTACCACACACTTCTGTCGATCACATTCAAGCTGCTCAACTATTTCAACTTTTACTTTATTTATATAGCACATAAAGAGCTGTGTGTCCTCACAGTTCCCGGAGTTGGGAGGCGATTTAAGAAAATGAAAATATAGCTGGGGGAAAAAAAGACACACACACGCACACACACATAAGCTCCAAAGTTCAACCCGATGATTTTGTCTTACCTTCAGGTTCTGGTAGGCTTCGAGGGTCCGGATGGCAGTGTCAGTGAGTTTGACGTGATACAGAGTTTGATTCGGGGTGTTTTTGTTGATTTTGCCACAGGAGAGCCCATACCGATGCTCCTGTCTCAGCGCTGCCATTTCTACAACTGAACACTATTGGCGACATACTGCCTGCTACGTCACGGAGGAGAGGGGCTGGGGGCGGGGCTAACACACACACGCATTGAGACACACACACACACACACTGAGAGAGAGACAGGGAGAGAGAAAGGACGAAGCAAAGGAACTACTTTACTTTCGCTTTCCAGGTCACGATCATTTGGGCATTTGTGCCCTCAGAGTTTCCAGCCTGTATTTATCTTGTCTTTGATCTATTTTTGGGCCGGGTTGCACTCCTCTGACTGGATTTTGGTGAATGCACCCTGTGTGTTTCTGCAGCACACACACTAGGAAGTATAAATACACCTGCAGAAACATGTTGAGAACTTAAAGGCATTTTGGAAACTACATCCTGATTTATACGTGCAGTGCAGAGGAGCTTTGTACGAAAAACTTTATTTATTCCCATGTTTGTTCCTGAATAAACAGTCAAAGGTGAAAGAAATATTAAGATCATTTAAAGCAGTGATTCCCAAGTGGTCCACACACAGGTCAGTGTATTCAGTGTCATACTTGCGCTTTAGCCCTTTTTCCACCGCAGGAACTTTTATCATTTACCTGGGATTTTGAAAAACCTTGGCACGTTTCCACCAAAATTACCTGGGGAAAAAACTTTCCCTCAACCCCAAACTTTCCCTGAAAAAAGTACCTCGTAGGGGGGTAGGACTTTTCAGATTACCTGGAATTCTTGAGGTGCTAAAGAACGCTGATTGGTGGAACACACACTTGCAGCGTTCTGCACTACCGTGCCAGTGTGGCTGCAAACTTTATTTAATTTCTACAAGCTTCACTTTGTTTGTGTTTTGATCATTCGGAAAATGGAGCAAAAGAAGAGAAGCTACGAGAAGTGAGCGGACGTCGAGGTCCAGGCACTTTTGAGCATATTTGCAGAGGAAGAAATTCAGCAGGACTTCAAGTCGGCGACTCGAAACGACCGAGTCTATGTAAGAATAGCCGACAAGCTGGCGGAGCTAAAATTAGGACACACGTTGAAACAAATTCATGAAAGCTGAAGAAACTTAAGCAAGATTATAAGAAGCTGAAGGTCCACAACAGTCGCTCCCATCAGCCTGATTTAAATAAATTCTTTGGAACTTTGAGGTGTGGTGGAAACGCAAACCACACAGATTACCAGGAATTATTTTACCTGGGTAAATAAATTCCCTGGGAATAAAAGCTCCTGGAAATGTTGGTGGAAAAGGAGCTGAGCTAGTTGCTGTCTGTGTCATGTAGATGTCCACTAGTCACTTACTCGACTCACTCTACAGCAGGCAATGGCAGTTCAAAGTAAAAGCTCTGTGGCAGAAATTCACTGTATTTCAAAATAAAGTGTGTTTTTTTACTTGACACCTTCGCAAGTCACTTGCGGCCCATTCAGAATGGGCCTGGGACCCCTTTTGGACCAGGACCCACCAGTTGGGAACCACTGATTTAAAATGCCAATATGTAAACAACAGTATAAAAATACCCCTAATTAAACATTTTGCTTAAGTAAGAGAGGTAATACTTGTTATTATAGACTGACTTCATTCAGAGTGTTATGTTGTCATCCAGGCTGCAGCTCGCAATTATTTTTCATCATGATCTATATTACAAAATAACTGTAATTGTACTCGGTTTAAGTTACTCAGAAAACTATGCAACTTCTGTAAAACTTCAATTAATAGCCCAGGCTATTATTTGATTAATTCACTGAAATCAAAAGGTCTGTATTTGGGACAGGCCTTCGATTCCCTGGACACAAAACTGTTAATCAGCAAGCATCAGGAAATACAATCAAACTGTTGATTCAAAGCAGTATGAATTTCACTTGTGTAAAAATTAGGCTTCAGATAATATTTCAGTTATGAATCATTCATTTGATCTAGCTCTGACAGACAGCACATCAGAGAGCATTACGGCGCCCAGCACACTGACACAACACTGCTTTGTCCTGTTCAAACAATACTCATGACTTGGATTAATTATAATGAAAAAAAACCTTTTGATTCTTTGGATCTGAGGACCATTACAGACTAAAGGAATATGAATAACTTACAATAAATGTACTCATTTGCCCTTTTTCAGGTTTTTTGCCCAGTGTAAAACATTTGTTAGAATAATCGTCAAAATGTAATTAAATGTAGTAAGCTGCATTCCTTTGATTAAATAATTAAAGTAGTTATATCATTTATTACATTTTTACAGTGTATCTAGTAAGCTGTGACCTTTAGGTTTCAAAAGTAATCTTCCCATCACTGATTTTCAAGGGTGAACTGATTATTTTGTCTGTATCAGAAAAATGCCCATCACAACTTCCCAAAGTCAGAATTGATATATAAAAATGTCCTGCTTTGTCCAAGCAGCAGTCTAAAACCCAGATATATTAGTTTACTAACAAAGACAAAGACAAGCAGCAAATCTCAGACACATTCCAGACTCTGCATTAGAGAAAGTTTGGTATCTTTAATATGACTCAAATGGTGAATCGATGGTCAGAACAGGTTAATTTCATGTGTAAGCAGCATTTAAATGTTGTGCCCAACTACTATCCCATAATAACCTACCATTTTCAACATCAACATATTATCTGAAATGTAAATTAACCTGTCAAATAAAAGCAATTGAGTAAAAAGTACAGTATGTTCCTTTAAATGTATCAGAGTAGAAGCTAGTTTAATAAAAGTACCTGAGTAAAGGAAAAGTTTCTCAACAGTATTTGTGAAAACACAATATCCAAACGAATGTCTCATGTACTCGCTGTGTGTGTATCGTTTCTCTGTGTGTGGGAGAAAATAAAAGACAAATATGGCGTTTGGATTAATTTAATCCCTGATGGACAACAGGCTTTGGCTGTGGATTAGTGAGTAGCCTCACAGTCAGTAGAGCAATGTTTATTTACAGTATGTTTGGGAGGATGTTTTCCGTCCGTTATTAGTCTTACATTAGTCTAGTTCTGCTCCTGCAGGGACATGACAGCCAAATACTTGATACAGTGCATGATATTTTTTATGTTTGTCATTTCCTTTGGTACAACGTGAGGTTAAGGATGACTTTGCAGTGACAGGATGCATAACATCTTATAAAACCTTAATAACAGTCTTGTGACATTTTAATCAATGTTATCTAAATCTCGTTATCACCCTCTGTGAACAAGTGGGTGTTTTTAGGTAACATATCTGACATGTAGCCAGACAGCTTCAGCCTTTTTCATTAATGTAGATGAAATGCTTGATTAAGAGAAAAATCTCATTACAATATAAACATGACTTTTCCTAAAACTGTCACTTAAAGAGAAAGTTCACCGCCAAATCAAAAATACATATTTTTACTTTTATCTGTATTGCTGTGTATCAGTCTAGACTGTTTTGGTGTGAGTTGCTGAGTGTTGGAGATATCAGCCAGAGAGATGTCAGCCTTCTCTTGAATATAATGGAAGTAGATGGCACTCGGCTTGTGCTGCTTAAAGCACCCAAAAATACATTTGAAAAACTCAACAGTAATGTCTCATTCCAGAAATCATGACCCGGTTACTCAAGATAATCCACAGACCTTGTTGTGAGCAGTTTCACATAGGGACTATTTTCTTTCTACCAAACTACACCCACCAACTGCATAAAGTGCAGCAAAATGTGTGCATCTACTGCTATCTCACCTAGCACCGCTGAACTAGCTACTGTCACAGCTCAGCTGAGGAGGCTATTTATGTTTGCATCTTCATCAGGATTTATACTTGTGTGGCAGGACCCTATGCTTTAGCCTACACACCTGGCCTATGCCGTCATGAGCATTTTTACTTGTGCAGTGGTCACTCTGCAGTTACACCTCAAAAACACTTTTCGGTGGCGGAGGTTTCTGTGAAGTGCGGTAAAGTTTGGTTGATTCAAAGCACACATTAAACATGGCTTAGTAGCGACAGTTTCAAACACAAGTACACAAATTGGCTCCACTATAACTCGCAGCATTCACACACAACACTTTTTTTTGCTGGACACATTTTTCCCACAAATGCAACATGCTAATGTTTTTAGCACAAGCCTATGGCATTTTACATTGTATAAATTAGCCTGGCACCTAGCAAACTTTTCCTCTTCTCACATGAAACCAGGGACAGCAGCAACATTTAACAAAGGCAACATTACAAGATTCGGCTCCATTACAACTCACAAGGTTCACAGACAAAACAACTGTCTTATTCTAAACACGTTTTCCAAACAAATACAAGATGCTAACGGTATTAGCACAAGCCTATGGCATTTTAAATTGTATAAATTAGCCCAGCTAATTTCCTCTGCTCATACGAAGCCTGGATAAATCCCTAAGTATAAATCCCTGAAGGATAAATTACACACAAGACTTAAAATGCTATTTTTGTGGAGGCTATATTGTCTTAACAATTTATTGTTTCTTATCTGTGAAATAAAAGTGAATAAAAGCTACAAGAAGAGGAAAAACGTGTTTCTTTTATTTTAAGGTGAACTGTCCCTTTAAATCTGGCCAGCTCAAAGTCCCACCATGCCATAAATAATCAAACATCAAAGTCACAGTCTGCTGAACTTGAGTATGAACCTATGAAAGAACAAACTCTTACTAATTAGATACTTAGGGTTTAGCATTTATCTGTACTTAAAGGGTCAGAAATGTCTGATTTACTTTCTCAATGAACTTGGCAAAACTTTATTAAATGATCTCCATGGGTTAAAAACAAAGCAATGTTTTCAGCTTGAAAGACAAAGTGTAAATATATCCAAGAGAATTCTACACATGATGTGAGAAGTTTATCCTCCTGCAGTTTTACACCATAAAACCAGTGTGTTAAATCTGTAATCTAGTGTCAGTTCTACAGCCTGCAGGTTATTAGTGCTGTGGCACTCCTTAAAAAGTAAAACTAAATATCTCAAAACATAACTCAAAGCAAATTAAGTTAGAGCTTGTAGCTCCTGAGATCTTATTGGTAGATTGCATTCATGGAAACTGCGTTGTGGGGCACGACGGTGAAGTCATTAAGAAGCTTACAGACGTTCTGGCAGATTAGGTTTTTCTCTTCTAATCCTGCAGATTACCACTGCACAAGCCTGCTGGCTGGGAGTGCTTCGTTGCGCTGCACAGTTTCTTTACATTGATCATTTTTTGGTGCTGCCACATCACTGGACTGTGTGGACTAAGACAGACACAAGCAGGAGCGAGAGGAGGTCAAAGTGCAACAGAACTGCTGGAACTTTGCAGCTACAGGCGGGACAAAGCTTTGAAGCCAGGATTTAGAGATGCAGTCTGAGTTGGATTTAATGAAACACAACATGGATTTTTGTAAATATTACGTCATGGAGATATTTTCTTTGTTTTGACTGAATGTAGGTGGCAGACGTTGGGTCCAGCTGAACCACTAACCTGCACCTAAGTGGAACATTGGCTCAGACAAGGACGATCATCTTCTCTGGAGGCTAATGCAGGTGGTGTCCATCACTCTCTGCAGTGACATGGAGACAGAGCCGTGTTGTGAAGAGCACGAAGACCCCGCAGCTGAGCCTACAGAGCCTGAGGTTGTAGAGGCCATTTCCAAGCTTTCTGATGGGGACAGTCACACCGAGCCGCCCTGTGGGCCTGCAGAGGAAGGCGAGGAGCTGAGTGGGAAAGAGCAGGCTGAAACAGGGAGCTGTGCAGGAGAGAGTAAAGGCACCGAGATAAAAACCCCCTCTGATCCTGAGCAAAGGGAAGACACAGGATGCAAGGAGCGGAGGAAACTGAAAAAAACAAACAGCTGGAAGATGGTGCGGTTTCAAGATCCATCAATGGAGGATGATGTGTTGGAGAGAGACAGCTCAGCAGAGAGCCTCTTTCCAGAATACGCCACGGTGGAGTGGACTTCCTCCACCTTTGAGGTGCTGTTTGCGGCAAATGATTGGCATGACATCACAGGTGAGGATACATCAGTGAGACACACTTCGTAATCTTACAAAAAAATAAACTAACTCATCAGTAACCCTTACTTCCTGTTTTTCTAACTGTAACCGATCAATGTAATTTTGGATCGACACCACAAAAGTGACCAAAACGTGACATGCTTGTGGCTGAGCACGTGTTTACCAACAACCACTAGATTAACCCCGCTTCCCTCTGCATGACCTTCTTTTCTTTCCTCACGCAGAGGATCGTCTGTTGAGGAAGAAGTTGTTGGAGTCCGGGGACCCGCTCGCCCTGAGCCCCGCCTGGGGCCAGGAGGTTACTGTGAAGATGCAGTGTGTGCTGGAGGACCGCACTGTGGTGGAGAAGGACTGCAAGCTTGTCTTTGTTATTGGAGAGGGAGATGTAAACCAGGTAAAAGCGTTTGTATTACATCACACTTCAAGTAGACCAATAGAGACAGTGAAAATAGGTAAACAAGACTAAGAGATTACAGACACGTTGGCAGCACAGTGAAGCTGTACTTAGGTACAACGGTGATTTGAGCTAAATGCTAATGGCAGCATGCTAACAACACAATGACTGTGCCAACACGCTGATGTTTAGCAGGTATGTTTACCATGTTCACCATCTTAGTTTAGTGTGTTAGCATGCTAACACTTGATAATTACATAGATTGTGTAAAACAAGTGAACATATCTCCGGGTCTGAAAAGTGAAGCCAATGAACCTACGTTCTTTCTACTGGCCAGAAGAAGAAGACATCAAATTGTATAAAAGTTTATGAGAAAATGACTACACTTCTCTCTTGATAAACATTTTCCTAACAAGTTTATGCTCTCAATCACTAGTTTCAAGTCCTTTTCAATACAGCATGATGTTTATTTTGTAAATTATGGTCCTATTTAGAGTGAAATAGAGGATAAGGAAGGGTATGCTTTGGATGTGGCTACCTTGTGACTGACAAGTCACTACGACAGTGGTGTTTTTAGGCTGTCAAACAGATCCACCTCTCACTCCTCCACAGCTCCGCTCTCTCATCTAAATATGGTCCCTTCTCGCACCAAAAAACCAAGATGGCAACAGGCAAAATGTCAAACTTGAGGCATCAAAACGATAGTCCACAAACCAGTGGATGACATCCCTTCGGCTACGTCCACCTCTTGGCCAATAGCGCAGAACACAAAGTGCAGTTGAGGCTGATGCAAGAGCCTGTTTATGCTGGTACTAACGTGTGTGGATGATCTGATTACAAATGGACAGAGCTAAATATAAGTAAATCACCACTACTCAAACCCATTGCCGAGTCGGTGTGACGCATTGACCACGTCTTTTGTACTGTAAACGCTAATGCGTCCAAATGCATCCCCGACAGTGACTACATCATCAATACAGGACACGGTGGTTGTTATGTATGGAAGTTAACGATGAGTTGGGTGAAGTGTTGCATGACCATTTATCATTTCGCTTCATGGAAGGTGATGTGTTGGACTCTAATGACAGCGATATCACCATCTGTACCGACAAAACCACTTACATGACTAGCCAGTAAAAAAATCTGAACACAAGTGGTGAGCTTGAGACACATGATGGACACAGTTGTGAACAGTGATGTGTCGCCTTGTGTTCAGATCATCAGAACACATGCTAATACCAGGTATAATCAGGCTCCGAATGTTGTTAGTTTTGTGGGTCACAAACCAACGTATTGGAACATAGTTGTTGAGACATTTTCCTCAAAATGAAAAATGTCGACTGCATGGTGGTGGAGGAAAAGTCAGAGCATCACCAGAATCATTATGTTTAATCCTGTGGAAACCACAAATACATGTACCACATTTTATGACTGTCTGTCCAATAGTTGTTGAGAAATTTCAGTTCTCAACATTGCCGTCCCTAGAGCTAGCCTGACAATAACAAGCTGGTCACCATGCTTGAAACTTGGAATTCATCATTGGATGTTTTAGTCAATTTAATTTAGACATTAAAATTCACAACACAAAGTTATGCTTCAATGCATTTTGTGTAATTATGTAAAAGCTCAGTGAGTCCTCTAAATAACACGTTGTGTTTGGACACCTGTAGGCCCTGGAGGAGGGTGTCATGTCCATGCAGAAGGGCGAGATCACATTACTGCTGGCAGATTCACAGTATGCCTATGGACTTCTGGGAAGGTAAGGTTAAGATTTTCCAGTTATTGTTGTTTTTGAATTGAGGAGCATATTGAAGCAGAAACAAGACTTGGCCAGTGATTGTTTTTTCCTATCCAAGTATCAGTGCTCTTGTACCTGTTGCTGTGGGGGCAGCCTGGTTATCCAGGGGTAGCGGGGTTAATGAACCATAAACAGGAGCAGATGGCTTCCTCCTAACACCATTCACAGGCAGCCTATCAATGGTGCGCTTGTAACCTCACAACCTATGGGAGGACATCGCTTATATTACGTCCAAGGGCTCAGGTTTACGACCTTTACACCATTAAAGAGCCAGAATAAACAGAGGAGATTGGTGTGTCACTGACAAAAAACCATTGTTTATAGTTTTAATATTTACTTTAGATAACCGAAACACGTGAGAATGAGACACGAATGTTCCACAGTGATTTGATGAGATTTTGTTTAATATTATATCAATGAAAATATTTGTCTTTTGAGGTGTGATTATTGGGAAATTCATGAAAGCAAATGTGTTCAATGTGATTTAATTTGTCCGCTGGTATATGATGTTGTAGCAAATAGCTTTCTGTAGTTCTGGCTGTTGTAGGGCTTTCCAAGCACACAGTAATATACTGTATATTAGTCTCTTTCATAAACAGAAAAATTGTGCCCATTAATTTAATTCTGAAAATGATTATATCAACCCTATGCCAGTGTTTATGTAAGCCCATACCCATTAGAGTAAATTAAACATTATTAGATAGTTCCAACCTGGAGCCATGTGTGCTCTGAGAGTGGACAGCAGCTCTCCAGTCAGCACAAAATGTTGTCAATATAAAACCCCCAAGTATTTTTGTGGACATGTGCTGTGCCATATCAAAACATCCATTCAGCTACATGTAGGACATGCTGTACCTTCAGCAGAGCAGCTGCACAGAGGAGTAATGCATAAAAACAAACATGCACCCAGAATTATCATGTGGCAGTAAAAGCCTTAAAAAGGTGCAGGATACAGAGCTGAATTCATAATTCAAATCCAGGCTCTAAGTAAAACAGGGTCCATGTGAACGTTGTTGACGACATAATGTTCAAATGTACTGAACACTGTGTTGTGAAAGCATGTTTTTTTTCTCAGTATGTGATACTGTTTCAGCCTCCTCTGTGTGCTGTGTGTGAGGTCCTGTTTGTGTTATGGAGCTCTGTGAAGGGGATGATGGGACGCGGGGTGTGCGAGGTGAGAGCGAGGGGTCTCAGAGGTGTTTTAGAGTCTCGCTCTCTGTTGTGTGGAGAAGGAGGCAGAGAAACAGAAGGAGGCAACGGGAGGTTAGTTAATGATTGTTTTGATGCAGCTGATTAGGGTTGTGTGCTGCAGAGTCAAATTTAGCCGTACCATGAGGTAGACAATCAGAGCTTCATGCCAGCTCTTTAAACATGATTCAGTTACTGGGGTTGCTGGTTGCTCCGAATGTGATTTTTTTCCATTCACTGAAGTTAAATGCATTTGTTCATAATTTGGTACGATGAGCGGGAAAGGCAAGAACGTACGTAATAAAACAGCATGTTACAAACTCATCTCAACTCCGAGGTACAAAACAGGTCATCCAGTGATTGAAAACCTCTGGGGAGTACACTTATTTTCTTCCTCGCTGACAGTGAGCTATGCTAGCTTAGCTTAGCATAAAGACTGGAAACAGGAAGGAACACCTACAAGCACATCTACTTATTAATAGGAGTGTAATGATGCATCAATTTGGATAATATATCACTTCAAGGATCAATGATGCATTTTATGAGTGCAAAGTAAAAACATTGATACATATCGTCGTCTTTAAGATTCAACCTTTTTTGAAATCCCCATGAAGCATCTGTGTCCCGTCCCTCCTAAACATTCAAACTGCTAGCAACCTAGCAGACAATAGCAAGCAGCAAAGAAAAAGCAATTACTATATTTACTGATATCATCTTATTTCGATCACAGGGATTTGAAGTGAATTGAATCGAAATCGTGGCATACTTTGTTATATCTGCAAATATAATATTGTTATTGTAATAATCAGTATCATATCATATCGTGTGATTTACATCCCTATGAATTAACATGTTGTATCAGTTTGTTTAATTGGTACAAAACCTGAAGTGTATAAAAAATTTACTGCATAAAATAATGCACATAGCTACTGTTACATCACCCATTGGTTTGCATTTCACCGTCACCATTTTGATTTTTTGGAGCTAGAGGTGACCATATTTGGATGAGAGGGTGGAGCTGACTCATAGACTGTGGTGGCGCCCCGTAGACAGCCTATCCCTCAAAGCCTACCCTTAATTATGAGTAATTTTAAATCTTACTAAAATATAAACGAGTGAGTTGTACAAACATTCACAATCCATACAGTTGTCATGAATGTTGAAATTAGCTATAGAGACCAAAATCGCTCTTTGCAGGCTGTAAACATGTTTATTTCTGTTGTAAAGTTGGGCATTATAAAATCAGGTTCTATGGAGATTGCGATCGCTCTTGGAGCCGGCCTCAAGTGGCCATTGGAGGAACTGCAGTTTTTGCCACTTCCACGTTAGCTTCATCTCTGAGCCTCAGTGATTGCCTTTAGGTATAAACGACAATTTGCGGACCAATTCTTGGCTCTGAGGAGTTGCCAGATAACCAGCGGAGATTTAAGAAAGTCACTCGTCTTGGCAAAAAAATACTCAGGCCAGTAACTCACCATAAAACAGTGAATTGACGTCTTTACAATTTGTTTTTTTGGACAGAATTAACAAACTGTGTAATTAGTAATCTTTAGAGGTGCCAGCAGGCAGAGTTTGTTACCTTTGGGCAGAGCCGCACTAGCTGTTTCCAGTCCTTTCTACTCAGCTAACCGGCTGCTGTAGCTTCATGCAGACATGACAGTGGTATTGATCTTTTCATCTAACTCTTGTAAAGAGCATGAATAAGCGTGTTGTCACAAAATGTCTAACTTTTCTTGAATCAAAACACAGAACTCCTATCTTATCATTCATGGCATGTTGCCAGACCTGCCTGTTGAGGTCTAGTATTTAATAAAAATAATCGTTTGAGCGAATAAGCTGACACAAATAAGAGTCACAAGCAGTGACAGACATCATGATTTGGAGTAGATTTGACAGCCACAGCGTGTCTGTGCTGTAAAATGACAGAAAATCTCATTAGCCTCTCTCTGTTTTCTGGCAGACACATTGATTGAACTCTGTCAGTCGCCTGTTGCAAACAGCGCTGCTAAGAGCACTTCACAGTTATTTATCAGAACCGTGTGCAAAGCTGGTCAGACAGTATGATTCAACACAGCACAGTGGAGTGGTCTGTGGCTCGGTGTGTGGGTGATGGGCTCGCTGCAGCGTCTGATGTGATCAGAGCTGCAGCTCCTTAAAAAGGTGAACACGAGGATAATGACAGCCCCGGAAAAGTCTGGAGCATTTACCTGATTGATTACAATGGACAAGCTGGTCGTGACTAAATCAACTGTGAGAAACGCTGACGTTCTTCCCGTGACAGTAAAGCCTTTGAAAGTAGAGTTGTGACGAAAGACGTCACGCTTGCCTTTTCAAGGAACAGCAGCATACGTCAAAGCTATTCCCCACTGAGACATACTTAGTCTGAGACACACACTGCCTCTCCTCAGTCAGCAGGTCATTATCAGAAAGCAGTGGACGCTAACATCTGCTGATCTCTGGACAGGGATGGCTTTAACACTCATAAACCCTCCAGGTGGTCGGTCTCATCAGCGCTGCACGACCCCAAAGTCAACAACATTAAGTGTCACTGGCAGCTGCTTTATTTTCTGTGTAAAACTAAACTTGACAAACAAGAAACATAGTTAATTTAATGAGCCACATTATATACAGTGCACGCATTTGTTTGTAGCCATATGTGAAACACCACACAACACATTTAAGGACTTCTTCAGTGTGAAATGGTGCGCTGTGAGGTTACATTGGCTGGCTGTCAACAAACATAAACAGAAGCTTAAATCCTGGTGCTGGCAGCGAAGGTGTCGGTGTACTTTTACTCTTGGCACAAACGAGAACTACCTCAGTGGCACATGTTGGAGTGGAGTTAATTAGACCACTGGGATGTGTCATAGTTAAATTAACAGTTTAATCTTAAGTCCAGATGGACAATGTCAGCCAGTTAATCATTTTACAGTTGCATTTACGTGTCACGAGGGGATTGTGTGATATGTACGACTCGTACTGAAGTTCAGGCTTATTTGTATAGAGATTTATAAACAAAACAGTTTGTACAAAAAAATTTACTCTATGTACACAGAAGCTCACACGTAACCTACACTCTCAGGACACAAAGATAATCATCAACAGCGTCACATGTGTTTTTGTTCTTCTGTTCAAAAAGGACAGCCAAGGCTACATCCAGTGAAAATCAAGTAAGTAAAGAACAGAATCTGCCATTATTGTACACTAGGGAACAAAAATGTGTGAATTTGGCAGGCTGCCGCCACAGTCTCCAGTCTGTGCCAAAATAAAAAGTCCCAAAAACTTAAATTGACATACCTTGTTTGTTTGCCTTTATTAGATGGTAAACAGTGAAGAGATAGACAGGAAGTGTTGACAGAGAGAGGGATATGACACGCAACAAAGATCCCCAGCTGAAATAGTAGCAGGGACATTGCATTTGTGTGTTGTATGCATGCAGTTCAGACCTTTAAACATAGGCATATTGAATGTGATTTGATTACAAATGTGCAAGGAAGTGTGGGTCAGGTTAATGTGACCTCTTTATTTACATTCAGACTGTTGTTGAGCAGCAGCATTCTGCACTAACTAGACACAGGAAACATCGGTCTGGGATATTTTAAGAATATAGCCTAATGTTTTGCATTAGTTTTGGGGACATCTTTATTCCAGGTCTGATGTGCAAAGGAAGTGCCTCTGTTTGGCTGTAATTCAGTGTTGGAAAACAGCTGAATTTATTTGTCCGACAACATTTACAGAACTCTGAAATATCACAGAATTGTAGTATGTGACTCAGCTTTGCAAACTGTGGGCTTGTTGGTTTGTATACAACGTATCCATGACAACACAGAGAGTGTTTTGCAAACTGCAGTAAAAACCACATATTGAAAGACACATATTTTGAATGCACTGTATACATTAAGGATATTCAGCTTGGTTTGCCCGGGAGCACTTTTTCAAAACGACAGGAGGCCAGGGGCGAGTTAATAAACAAACATTAATATCTCAGTGTGTATAATAAATTAATCGCCTGTTTTTAACCTTCTGACATTGCTGTTTTCACTCGTCTTTGCCAAGAGGCAAATCCAGTCGAAATAGCCCCACACAGGTCAGGTGTACACAGGGGCGTTTCTAGGATTCTAAGATGTTCGGGGCATAGCCTGGAGCTCTATCTAGGGGTCCAGGGAAATCCTCACCTGGCACCTTTTAAAAAATAAAATAAAACAAGCTCTGTTTAAAGAAATGCCTCACAGAGAAAATCAGCATTTGTTAATCAATTATTCATGCGGTGTTAACCTTTTTTCTCGAATGTCTCCGTGGAAAAAAGCAAACATATTGATATACTGATTGATTCGAGACCATGTTTTACAACAGCAAAGCTATATCAAAACATCCGTTTACAAATTCTCACACAACTCGTGCAGTATAATCCAGGTCTCATTTGTCCAGTCGTACGCTCAGTACTTCCCGAACATGCATTTTCACTAAAAAATCTTACGACTTGAGTCTGGTTTGAGGAGAGATTAGATACATTTCAGTCTTTGTTTGGTTTTAAATAATAAGGTTTTAGTAAAAAGTCATGTAAACACTGGTCCTCAATCAATCAATAAATCAATATGTCTGTTTTCCAAGGAGACATGCAAGATTTCTTTATGAATTCAAGGTAACACATTGATTTACAAATGGTCATTTTGTGGGTTAAGTGCTCCCTTAATGCTTTTTTAATGCACTCTGACACCTTTTTACCCTTCAAATACAAAAAAATGTGCCTGTGTGAATCAGTTTATTTTCATTGTGAATTAGAAGATGGGCCACCCGGCACCCTATCACAGGCCAGATTTCTGGTCACTGGAATCACTGGTTTACATGTACAAAGAATGCTCATAAAATCAAAAAAATAGCTGGATATGCCACGTCTTAATCAGAAAATGCTATATTCAGGAAAAGGCCTAATTTGGAATATCCAAACAGAATATGCTGTTTACATGACCCGTGTTAAATTCAGAATATCGTCATATTAGGAATAATAGTGGAATATTAGCTTGCATGTAAACATGCATACTCACAGTGACTGTGAACCGGTCAGATAACCCACAGATACAGTGAATCACAACATGCAAGTATAATCACGTATTTAAAAAATAGCCTTTAATAGGACAGTAGAGACACTGTGGAGACACACCAGATGGCTATCATTGTCAGTTTCTGAGGAGAGGAAAACAAACAAGTCCCACTGTGGGAGGAGGAGGAGGAGAAGAGGAATCTCCCTCTCTTTGACCCCGGGTGAGGTGAGCCCGACGGCTGTTGGTGCCGTGATTATAGCAGGCTTACTGAGCTGGAAATACAGTGGCAGGTTGGAGCAAGTTAAGTGAAGCTTTAGTTCATGGGAAAGTACTGTAACATTCACCTGGATGATTGATGGTTATTGCATAATATTCATCATCTGTTAGTAGCTCTGCAGTTTATTGTGTTTTTGTGGTTTTCTGTCCTGTCAGACTGCCAGGCTGTCAGAGCGTGGAAGTAAATAATGGACAGTGTGATGTTTACAATAGCGTAGCTGTAAATACATCAAAGTGTGTGCTTGCTTTTGTGACCTGGTTTAGTTTATTGACCACAATTTAATATGACTGTAATATACAACATGTCAAAGTTATGTAAAACCAGTCCACTAAACCTTATCAAGACGGAGTCAGGTGCTTGTTGTCTAAATCGTAATGTCAGTATTTTTTAACCGGGACCCTATTACTCCATGTTTTTGTGTCTATGTGACTAATGGAAACAACCTTTTTTCAAAACTTATCAAAGTATTAAGCAGGAGTGCTGCAGCTGCGAGCAGCAAAACAGGCTGCAATGTAACCACTTGGGGCATTTGTGCCAGAAACAGGAAGTCATTATCGGTAAACCCACCAAACTTCATTTAAATAAACAGTAATTTTAGTGTGTATAGAGACAGCATATTTCCACATCTAACAGGGTGACTTAAAGGTTTATTCCAATCAAACCAAAGTTGGTGAATGGTCGACCAGTGGAAAGATGAACCAAGATGGGACTGTCTCTAGTTGAACAACAAGGATCTGACTCTTTAACAAAAAGGCCTGTCTCTGGCGAACCTTTCTATAATGTTGTCAGACACTTAGAATAACAATCTGAGCCTGTCAAAAACAAGCACTTCTGGTGAACGGAAATTGATGGTGCACAAATGCCCATTAACATTACATTGCAGCCTGTTACAACAGCTGCTTGTTTGGGGGCGGTATTGCCCGAAACAGAAGAAGAATACCCAGCTCATTGACTGGCCAGGACCGAAAACGGAAATCCATCCTCTTCAGTCACGGCCCTTAATATATTGCTGTCACTTTTTTTTTTTCATACCTTGATGTGACACTGATCCACCGACAGATTAAATCCGCGTGCCGCCGACCTCTTACTAAACAATTTAGAAACTCCTTCTCCTGGATCGCGCTGTTGGCTTTGTTTTTTTTTTCTACCCAAAATGCACTGCGGTCTACATCACTTCCTCTCTTTGGTCCGCTGGATAGTCCGTTTGCATTTCCCACTGTAAGCGAACCGCACCAGGGTTCACTTGCAATTGAACTGAGACCCCTAGTTTTCAAGCGGACCAGGGTTCACTCATTTGGTCCACCCCAGAGTTCGAATGAGTGTCCACACCACTCCAAACAAACCAAACTATCTGTGGAAGATAGTAGCGCCAGGGTCCAGTTTTAAAAACACTGAAGTTACTTTTTAAGAAATACTCTAAAAAGATATTATAAAACTGAATCGCACGTACAAATAAATTATTTTTTCTGGTTTCATGCAAGAGGAAAGGTATCATGATCCCTAACAAGACTTAGCGGCTCTGCAAGGCTGTACTCAGGCACAGCGGCTCTTTGAACAAAATGCTAACATTAGCATGCTAACATGCTCACTGTGACAATGATATTATGCCGTTGTTTAGCAGGTACAATGTTCACCATTTTAGTTAAGCATGTTACCATGCCAACATTCGTGTCTTACTTCTGAACACAAAGTAAAGTCGAGCCTGTCAGAAATGTCATGAGATTTGCAAATATGATGGTATAAGAACCAAATTAAATATGACAGGGGCATGAACGTGTTACCTAAATGTCTTGGTAACATATCCAGTATTCATAGATATAGATATTTCACACAAAACCACAAATGTCAACTTTACGGTGACGCTCGAGGAAAAGTCAAAGGATCACCAAAGTCGGTAGAGTTCACTCTCTGGGGAGCATTTACAAAATTTTTATGTAATGTAACCAATCTTTCATCCGATAGTTTCTTCCGGGCCAAAGATATGGTATGTCCGACTGACCGAGCTATGCTGCTAGCAAAAAAAAATGGAAAATTTGACTTATATTATCAAACAATAATTTTTTTTCAGTAAACACACGAGGTAAAGGAATCTCACATAGACACCCTAACAGAAATCCCATCAAAGGAAAGTACACAATTGTATGTCACCATCACATCAGACAATGTTTTCATCCAGGCTGCATGTCGTCAGGTCAAAATTATGTGGATTAGGTCACAATTAATTTGACCTGCAGATCATTCAGCCTCTATTGAAACAAATTGTTGAATAAAACATTTGATTGGATTCAGTGTGCAAGCGTTATGTTTGACAAATGATGTCAAATATTTACCCTGAACTAATAGATAACATGGGTTGACTAGTGAAACATCTTCCTGGGGATGTGCTCAAGGGGAATCTTTGTTGACACTCTTGAAGAAATTGGCAAGCGTAAAAATGCCTCTCCCCTGTGGCCTCAGAGGCACACCCATATCCAGCGGGGAATGCAGTAGAAAAAGGTAACAGTGACATTTCTCAGAGCAGAAAGGCAGGCAGGCAGGCTCAGAGATTCATAGAGCAAAGTGGCAACATGTGAAAGTGTCAAGCCAGAAATGTGATCAATGGGATCAAGTCTGATGATGAGTGAGGAGGCTTGTAGGCGTAGCCAGCTTTGAAAGATGTGAGAAATGTCAGTGATTTATATGACAGAGGGGTTGGGTGTCACGTCCATTTGTGATTACTGTGTGTGTTCTTCCTCTTCTTACAAACCATTCCCTCTTCTTATCACCCAACAAAACACGATACAGCCAAGAACGGGCAGTTCTGCTTTTTATTACATGGAGCACTCGCCATTAGACTGGTACGGTGACTCACTGGCCACACAGTTGTACTGGTGTCAGTCACGTTTACGCAGCCTAGCCCTCCTCCCTTGTCTGCAGATATGAAAGCATGTTGTTCATGCAGAGAATCTGTGAGGTGGAGCTCCTCTCTGTGCTGGAGGTAGTGTGACTCATTCTGCAGAGCCACCTGGGTCAAATGAATAATGTGACCTTTGAGAACTGTGGAAAACACAGTGATGAATCTGAACCATCTCTCTCCACATTGGTGTTTCCTCTCAGTGCAGAATTACAGTTCAGGAGTGACTGACACAAGAGAGTTTCATTTCTTTTCTCCTGCATGGTCACATGACCTAAACAAGTTTGACTGTAGCTTTTTGGCTCTGTGTGACTCTTTCCCGGGACACACGCAGCAGGCTGACAAGAAACCACACCCAGACCTCACGCTCCAGGAGCAAGCCAGCAAGCACCGACAGCTGTAGCACGCTCCAGATAAGATCAGGCTCAGTTCTCGATCAGCCTGCGCTCTCCTGTTTGTCACAGCCACTGCCACACCAGTTTGAAGCTTCATGTGTTCACCAGACGCTAAAAATGAAATGTATGAATCAAATGTGAACAGAGTAGACTCTTTGTTTTACCTCTGAAAACTAGATGGTGGGTTGTTTTGGCGCCGCAGCAGTTTTTTGCCACTCAGACCAGTGTTTGAACTGTGCATGTCCCTCATCTAATCTCCCTGGATGTTTACCTTTTTCCCCTACTGCTAGCAGGCTTATCTCTCCCATCGACACAGCCTTGGTCGTAATATAGCACTGCCCTCAGTTATATATACTTCTGCTTTCCGTGGTCAGGGGGTATTTAGTGGGACAGTAAATCTCCTCAACTGAAATGTGCTTTTATTAAGTTTTAGGCAGATATTTTCAGCACAGATAACACTTGGTGGAGTAAAGTTTGCTTTTTATTGCATGAACACACTGGTTAGAACTTTTTTAGTGTTGTTTAGTTACTTTTACATTGCTTTGTTTAAACTTACCATTCATTCATTTTTATGCCCATTTTCTCCCACCTTGGAATGCCAAGTTTTCCGTTTGCACTGCAGTCCCTGAGGGATTATGTGTGATTACAATTATAACCCACAATATTCTCAATTTACCGTCAGGGTGCGTAAGGCAACAGATGAGAGCAAACAGGACAGGAGTCAACATAATACAAACCGCTTCCTATTGGGATTGACACGGCAAGAAAAACAAATATGCAGAACCAACACAGCAAATTCTGCTTAAGCTCTAACAGGATCGCAGTCTGTGGTACAAGAGTACAAAAGGAAGCTTCCAAATTTAAATTTGCATCATCAAACTGGTAAAAAGACAGCGGCTGGGGGGCTGGAGCCTATCCCAGCTGACACTGGGCGAGAGGCAGGGTACACCCTGGACAGGTCACCAGACTATCACAGGGCTGACACATAGAGACAGACAACCATTCACACTCACATTCACACCTACGGACAATTTAGAGTCACCAATTAACCTGCATGTCTTTGGACTGTGGGAGGAAGCTGGAGCACCCGGAATAAACCCACGCTGACACAGGGAGAACATGCAAACTTGGCACAGAAGGGCTCCTCGAACCAGTACCCAGTGCCGCCATGCATAACTATTGATACATCTAAGCCTAGTGTCCACACTACTGCCGCATTTTGGAACAACTTAAACAGAGACCTTTGAAAACGCTGCTGACCCTGTTTAAGTTGTAAAACTCTGGGGTTGCGTTTTAGGGTGGAAACAGAGATTTTTTAATACCATGACAGACACCCATGTTCGCTTCCCGACTGAGTCTTATCAGTCAAAGCTTCTCAAGTCAAATCATTATAGCTAGATCCAAGTACCATTAGTGATTTATCCTTCTTATGCAGGCACTACTTTCTCGTTGCCATGGCTTTTTCTGACGATAGATAATGCTCCTGTTACTTCTTCAATATGTCACAGTATTTGCCTCGTAACAACTCCCAATCAATTTTCTGCTACCTTGACTGCCATACTTATGTGTTATTTTCATTAGCAGTTCCAGCTCATCTTCAGTCCATGAAATTTTTGTTCTTACTTTTCACTATATCCCGGTTGGTAGCTGTAACTAAGCAACCAACCACGGAGTAGACAACCTGCTTCCTGTTTATACTGGCCACCAGTACACGTATGCCCAGTGCATGTGAATGATCATGTTAGATGTGTTTTCAAGCATCTTAATATGGGCAGAGATTATTTCTGAAACAGTGCGAAAACACTTGTGTGTACAGACATGTTTTTGTTTTAAAATGGCGTTTTATATGAAAATGTGTTATCGTGAATGTGCCCTTAGGCCTCGCTTCTTACAGACCCTGGTGTTAACGGGCATGCTCTCCATTTGTTCCCCTTCAGAGATGAGCTTTATCAAAAGGATCATGGGAAAAACCCTCTCTAGCTCCTCACCTGTGGACCCAACAAATTATGCAGATCCTTTACTTTAGGTATAAACAAACAAAAAAGTCAGTGTGTCCAACTGACTTACAGTCAGTGTTTCTTACAAGGATACAAACACACAGTGTTTATCCTTGAGGTCATAAAAAAGTGATGAATGTATTTCCTTCCTCATAAAACATATGTAGGACCAATTGTTGACATCTTTGTTTACTAGCTAGCCCTCTTAGTTTCTGCCTCCATCTGTTGGTCAGCATAAAAGGGTTAAACTAGCAGTAGGACTGTGTAGCGGAGTGCCATCGTGATGCAAACAAAATGGGGACACATTTGTGTAAATATTACCCTAAAGCACCACCAGTGGTCAAAAACTTGACAGAATACAACGTAAAAAATGAGAGATGGGCATTTTAGGTAATTTCCATGTTGTAATACTTTCACTCCCCCTTGACCTCCGCAACACCACATCTGTCAATTTATTCAAATCCAAACTCAAAACTCATCTGTTCAGACTTGCCCACTCCATCTGATCCACTGCACTGTTTTTGTTGTTTTGCCCACCGTTTTTATTGTATTTTAAATGAATGTATTTTTATGTTGTGTTTTTTACTGTGTGCTGTATTTGTATGCTTTTACTGTAAGGCGACCTTGAGTGTCGTGAAAGGCGCCCTAACAAATAAAATGCATTATTATTATTATTATTATTATTATTATTATTAAGAAAAAATTCTTGAAAGAGTAAAGCCCAAAATGAACACCTAAGGGAAAATGCGGGAAGGGGTTGGGGTTAGCCTACCTTTCTGCCCCGCACAGACTGTAGAGATAGCTATGATATGCAAGTTAAATGTTACATAGATTGCACTGCACATTCATTTTGTTTATTTTGTTGAAGCACTTCCAAATATTCCCCTAATGCCTGGTCGCCATTCTGCCTGTAACCCTGTAACGTAAACTTGGATGATATATGACTGAAGATCTGTCATATTTATTATATGGATCTGCGCAGTTATTCATAGATAGCTGTTGAATCACTGCATACACTCCAAAAAAAATTAATTTTTAATATAGAATAGAGATACTTCACATTTATACTTATTATATGTCCATTTTACAAAAAAAGTGATTACTCTATATGCTGAAGGAATATCAACGTCCAAATTGAGCACTCAAGTACTCATGCCCCTCCCCAGTACAAATACGCCATATAGTTATGCAATCAAAATTTCACTTTAGCAAAAGTACAGAAATATTATGAGAAAATGTACTCAGAATATCAAAAGTAAAAGTACTAATATTGTTATGTTGTTGGCTTAATATTCCCGTCATTGGTTGAAATGCGCAATAGTCAATCTGCTTAACCAGGCTGTCTTCTCTTGAAGATGATGACTTTATTTTTAGCTCATTATTTTTCTTATCAGGCGTCCTTAATCCTCATCATCTCAGCTGCTGTTAAAATAGTTGTTGGTACCTAAAAATGTAGACAAGATTTCCTCTTATGACGTTTCATGCTATGAAAACAAATACTGCTCTATAAAAATAGGTCACCCGTTATCTTGATAAAATCCATATCAGACAGTGTCTGTACCTGCTGTCCTCCCCTCACCTCTGTCACTCTCATCAGTTGGTGTCAAAATGTGCCGTCTGTACTGGAACACTGACAATACTGTCATGCTTCAGTGACATCAACTCTCGTCCACTGTGCCACTTGCTGCTCTCTGTTGTATAACCACGATGTTGCAACAGAGTCTGTTTTCCAGAGCGTGGCATGCCAAGAGGGACACATGGGAGAAACACACGTGAGATGGCACTTCAGCCCTGCCGGCACCTTTCCCTACCCATGGCAGGCAATCTTTTTAAATCACCCGTGCCTCCTGCGCACAACACACACTGCCAGAGAGAGATTAGTGGAGCATGACAGAAAAAAGACGGCTGCACAGAACTGGTTTTAAAAGTAAGATAATGTGCTCTTGTAAGCAAGCAGGTGTGCACGCTCCTGTGTGTTATCGACTAGTGTGTCTGACTGAAAATATAATCTCTGAATTAGGAGGTGGTGCTCAATGAAAACAAACTGTGTGATTATCTGAAAACCTTCTCTGTGTCAAAGGTGCTTCTTGGATTGTGAAACAGCGTCCAAGGTGATGCCTCAGGATGAATTGTGCTTACTTTGACTGAGCACTGTCATCAGTCCAATGTTTTGGTTTCTGACCATATACCTGTAAAACTAAAAACATTTCCATTAGCATCAGCTGTATTTTGTGTTTAGTCCAAATTAGCAAATGTTAGCATACAAACACGATCCTGGTAGATATCATACTGGCCTAGCAACAGCATGTTGCATTGTGATTATGTCATGTTGGCGTGCAGACTTTAGCATGTAGCTCAAAGTATTGCTGTATCTCAGCATGGCTGCAGACCCTTAGTTTTTTTTAACTCTTTACAAAACAACTTTTATCGCTTTATATATTTAATTTGTGCACAGATTGTCCAAAAGTTTGCCAAAAATAATGTTTGGCAAACACGTCTCTGCTAACCATGGATATGTGACATTTGTACATTATTAGTAGTGGACACACTGTCATTGACGTGCACAACCTGGTTACTGTCAGGAAGAGATCATGGTTTGGCTTAAAATAGTCGCTTGTGGTGACACAATCCCACCATTCAGTACGTTTACATGATATCAGAGAATATCAATATATGGTGTTTGACTTACTAAAGCTGGACTTTTAAAATACATGCTAACATGTTAGTCCGACTGAAAGCTCACTAATAAAATTTCTCAAAGTCGGACTAACACATCGATTCGGAGTTGAATTACTCCTGCGTGTATACAGCACAGCGTCCGCCCCAGGCTTTGACCTGGAAGTCGAAAGCATTAAATGCAGGAACTGAGGAAGAAGTCAATAACAACATGGCGAAATCTACATCCAGAGCCGTGCATTTTTGGATGGACAAAAAGTACAGAGCTGTTAAGTTGTCCACCATGGTACCAGTTTTCCGCTAGCTGACTGTAGCTAACTTGTTTGTCGATTGTTTGGTCTAGTTCAACTGAAAAAAGGTCTAATACTAACAAGCTGAAATGGGGCACATCCCACGCCTGTCATAGCATAGTTGGACATTCTTTGGTCAATAAATCAATTCCGCTCCTGTGCCCTGTGTATACTGGGACAAGGACAGTAGTCTGATCAAATGGCCTAGTCAAGCAGTACGTTTACATGCGGACTTTTAAATGCATGTTAACAGCTTAGTCCGACTGAAATTGGACTATCCGTAGCTCGACTAACACACCTAGATAATTCGATTGAAAACTGAACCATTGCTGCATGTATCCACTTAGTCCGACTGGAGTCGGACTCGGCGTTCTGCGCATGCACCATTTTTTCTCAGGGCTTTTACCCGGAGGAAGAAGGAGATGATGTAGCAGCAGTTCACTCCCGTAGAAACAAACAAACAAACACCATGACGACCGAGAAGCAGAAGACGCACTTCTTGACCGACAAGGAAACTACATTCATGCTCTGCCATCTTCACTCGTTGCTAGCTTCCTTTTCCGGTCAATCGGAACTAGTTCAATACGCACTATATTAAAAAGGACACAGCGCCGCCTATCGAGGTGGAGTCAGGCGTACTTGGTGAGAAATTCGATTTTCTGACGAGAAGTCCGACTTGACTGATTAGCCAAGCTATGAGCTTAGCTCGACTACTGCGTGCCTGTAAACGTACTGAAGCTGTAACTGTAGCTCGACTTCACTGTGCATGGAAACGTATTGAGTGAGGTCTCCGTAAAAAACAACCACTTTTCGTGGCACTATCCTGGGTGGAAACACTGGGACGGGAGGCTTAAAACCAGCCATGTTTGGTGGCTGAAAAGCCCCTGGAAATGCAGGGGTGACTTGTTTTTGTTGTTTGTTGGTCTCAAACAGTAGTCTGCAGTAGTTTGCAGCTTGGCAGGCATCTTGCCCAGATGACAGATCCCCTCCACCTCCCGATGACAGAGTCAGCTCATATACTAAGCCACATACATACTTATGAAACGTACAAATGTAAGGTATCTGTGGTTTGCAGAAATGCACAATGCCAACATTTTCTCCTGGCGCCTGGGCGTTTGAGCAGTCACCGCATCTCGCTCTTCTGTACAACAACAACAGTTATAAATAATAACACAACATGTGCAAACTTGTTTGTCTCAAGCACAGAGAGGCCTTGACTCTCCTGTGTTATGCACTCATGGCTTTGTATTCATAGCTGCTTTCAATCTCTCTTGTCATTGCTCAAAAACAGAAGCCTTGTCTGGGATTCTTTGACTTCCAGGACCACCCAGTCCCACTCGTCATTTGTGGCTCAGAGACGTCACTTCTTATTATAATTTACAATTTTAGATACACATTTCAAATTTCAAAGGAAAGCAACTTCCTGTAACATGAGCTCAGACAGACTGTCTGGGAACCCATTTGATATAATTTGCTCTTTTGTAGAACTGAAGCAGATGGGATAGAGGATGGTGACACACTGTGCACACACACATACACACTCATACAGCACGTAACAGGTCTGTAACGACAGGTTAACATGATTATTCTTTCATGCACTGAGGCAGAAGTAGCGACTGCAGTGTATCTGAGGAAATAGGCATTATGTGTCTGTACAGCAGTGTGATGCTCCTGCTGTGGAGGGATGTGAGGTGGCGGGTGCTGCCTGCGAGCCTGGAGGAAGGAGATCTGTAGCAGAGTGACAAGTGGCACTGGTGTGTGTGTGTGTGTGTGTTTCTTTGGGGTGTGTATGTACGTGTTAGGGGAATGAAGAGGTATCGTCAGTGGGGACGTGGAGCGTGAGTCATCTCCCTGAGACGTCAGTGCTTCGTCATCAGTCGTCTGCAGCATTCTATCACACACACACATGCAGACACACACGCACACACGCACACCCACCAGACTTCCAAAATATTCCTCTCAAAGTTAATGACTGGCAGACTCCCACTGACGCCCTCACTGCAAAATCAAAATCAGATGTGCAGTGATTAAACTGAAGGGATTAACTGAGTAGATCTCATTATGAATGGAACAATTTCAGTTGTTTGATAGCACTGATGGGATTAGTTGCACTGCGGTAATGTTTCATATTGTCATTCCAGATGGTGAAGGACAATACAAGTGAGCTCATGTACAGCAAAACACAGCACTGAAGAAGACAAGTCAGTTTGTCAACAAAATGAGAGCAAAAACAGCCTGAAATTCCTGGTAAATGGGCTGCTTGTGTTTGCTCTCTGTGATGAGATTGACCTATGCCATTGCCACTGGCTCTGGTCAAGTAAAGTCAAGCCCTTCCTCCTAAGGAACGCAGCTCTTCCACATGATTGATGCCACGGGTCTCATAGCTCTGCACAGCCATCAGAGAGAGACTAAAGGATTGTGCTAATGGCCCTGCTACATTTGCTTTACTCAGCCAGCAGACGCCGGCTGCTCCTCCGCGACAACCTGACTAATAAGTCAGGAGTTCAGTGTGCTGCTATTGATTCACAGGCTGCACAAGGAGGTAGAGCCGGCTGCTGCTGAAATGAAGCTGGATCTTTATTGGTTAGATAACAGACACACACTCACTGAGGCAGCCATATCTCTCATGGACAGCGATATGACAGGAGGGCGACAGTGAATGATAATGATGATGTATTGGTCACACACACACACCGCATAACTTCAGAAAAGTCAACAGATGTACGTGCTTGTAAATTACTCTTCAGATATGTCCGACATTAAAGACAGGAAGACCAAGTGTAGCTGTACAGGTGCACATGCTGCTTTAAAGTTACATCTCATTAAATCGTCAGTCAGGGAGCGATGATAAGTGCCGGCCGTTTGTTGTGCGCTCAATTTGCAAAACAATATTCGAGACACGGTGACATTTTCTCGGTGGGAGTTATCTGGTTTCAGCACATGCATGTGTGACAGCTCGGACTTAGAAGGGAAATTAGTTTCTGATCAATATCTCTTTATGACATTTATTCCACCAGCTGAATGTCATACATAAAGCAGCAATGAGCAGCGTGTGGTCACAAACGTTAATGTTCACAACTCTGTAACCACAGAGGGAGGCAAACAGGAGCCCCGCTGAATGATAATGAACGCCTCACCCATATTTTTTTATACCCAAATCACACTTTTGTGGAAAAAACTAAATCTTTGATCTGAGTGCAAACTAAATTGCTCGTCTAAACAGAGAGCATAAAATACCCTTGCAACATTCAGGGATTCATATGTCCACTGAAGTGAGCAGACATTTATGTGAAGTGTAACCGTAATGGAAGACGAGGACTTTCATCTTTCAAAGAGCTGGATTTTTTGGCTCCTCGCTCAGAATTTGTCGTAACTTTGAAGTTCACAAGTGAAATCCAAAACTGGCAGAGATTCAGTTTATATAGACATAACGTCTGTGCAAAGAAAGAGCCGGGCTGTCATTGCCGTTAACTACACCTTCACATTTACCTGGCTGAGAAACTAAACCACATTCCCCGGGGCTGCATGAGAAATTGCCACTTGACCGCTCCGTGCACACCTCAGAGACGTCCGCTTGTTCGCATTGATTGATTATGGATTTAGAGTCAATCCTGGGATAAGATATCTCCACAGATAACACCGAGGCTGTTACTCTAGATAATGACCTCTGGTGATGTATTTCTATGCAAGACAGATTGCTCTCATCTATCCAAACACAGGCCAAAAGCTTTGAACCTTTTTTTTTTGAGGAATTATTCATCTAGATGTTGCCACACATCAGAGCCCAAACCTGTGAGACATTTCAGATCGTTGCATAAGGTTGTCCTGCTCACCTGCGAGTCAGAGCAAAGCGGTTGTTTTGTTTTAAAGCTTTAAACTTTCCTCTTTCACTCACTCACTCACTCGTTCACCGCAGAGGGGTGGAACCTCGAAGCTGACACTGGTCTAATTAAATTGACAAATTAGTTCTTAAATTTTAATTTGATTTGACACGACTCTTGAAAAATGTGATCAAATGAGCTTGATGTGATGGATAAACATCTTTGTCATTCATCACACTTTGTATGAAACAGCAGGGAGATGAAGTAAACAAATGGTCGGTGAAGAAAGTCGAACATTTAATAAGATGGAGACCCAGATATTTTTCCGAGTATGAAATCAGAGTTGGGTAATCAAACACATGCAAACACACATTCCTGGTGGATTCTTTGACACGTGTATTTCTGCTGTTTGTCTTGCGATCATTGTTTGATCGTTGTTGCTCTTGTCTTGTCTTGTATGAACTGCTGAGGAGAGTTTTGGCATCTGATAAGCCTTTAGATTTAAAGATGTTACTACAACTGGACTTCCTGAATTGTTTGTGCCAGTCTCACTGGTACCTGAAGCAACACGCCCTGGTGCTTTGTTCTGAATGCCCATAAAAAAAACTGTTTGCTTCAACGTAAGCTATAACAACTTGATAAGTCGCTGGTGTATCAGGGCTGTGTTTCTGTGAGCTTTTTGCCATTGCAATACATTCTCACTCCCAACTCGTCAAATACTGATGCTTGGTTTTGTCACATTAAGTGCTGATCATAGGCCACACTGACAACGCCTCGGTACACATCTGCTCAACTCGTTTTTAACGGGTCAGCTGTCACCTTCTGAACTAAGATTATCACTATTAGCTGCATTTGAGTTCTGCTAGCCTGCATGTTTACGCTAAAGAGAAGCCATTAAAAGTAAAAAGCAGCTAAGTCTCAACAGTGAAATTATTGCTGAGTCCTCTCTCGTTACTTACCTGCACTATAGCATGTGGTGCAGGTTTATTATATCCAGACTATTTTTAATGATGGCTGTGCCCTAACAAAATCAAGCTTGTTTTGATCAAATCATTCATCTTCATTTATCGCTTGGTACATAAAGTGCTGATCACAGGCCACACTGACAACACCCTGGTACACATCTCCTCAACGCCTCTCTTTTAACGAGTTAGCTGTCACCTTCTGAACTAAGTTGATGTTTTTGCTAAAGACACTTCAGCTAAAGAAGCCATTAAAACTAGAAAGAAACTAAGCCTCAAAAGTGACATTTCAGCATCGTCGGAATCCGTAAAAACTTGGTATTTCTCCCGGGGGCGATGACTTTTGTCCTGCATCACACAGAGTTGTGTGCTTTAGGCCTCTTATTGGATCGTCATGTCAATGTTTGGATAAACTAGCAAAACCATGACCGAAGAAGTTGTTATTAACCTAATCTTTGCCTCAACCCCAAGAATAAACCCACAGCAGACCTCAACCCAGCTGTAACTTCAAAAAGAGATGACGATGGTGACGATGATGATGACATCCTCATTCTCAACTTGTCAAATACGGACATTTGGTTTTGTCACATTAAGTGTTGATCATAGGCCGCGCTGACAACACCTCAAGAAACATCTGCTTGACTCGAGTCAGCTGTCACCTTCTGAACTTAGCTGATCCCTCTTAGCTGTATCTAAGCTCTGCTAGCCTGCATGTTTTTGTTAAAGACGCCATTCAAACTAGAAAATAGCTAAGTCTCAAAAGTGACCACTAGATAACCTACATGGAGCTTTGATGGAGATTTGATAAGCAAGTCCCCGTATTGACCACATGACTCATGAGTCACGTGATAATGCTTGTCGATTCACATATCAACTTTTATTTGAAAAAGAAGACCTGGCGTTAAAGGTAAACAGCGGAGTTTTAAACCACTAGTCTTTTTTACATCTTGCAACACTGCCCAACAAAGACCCTTCATTTAACCAACTTTGCTTTTCCTACACATAGCCAAGCAACAACAGCCTAATGCCGCCCCGGTGTGTGATATTTAGACAGCATGCCGGCATTCCAGAAGCAAAAGAGGCGTCATGGGCATGACATGTTACCCAACGCAACGGGCAGCGCTTTCTAAACAATAGCAATGGCAGTAACATTCATTTTCCGTCCCTGTTATATGATGATTGATCTTGTCTTCTGGGGGTAAGCAGCTCCTGAACCTTATTGCCTCCCCAAATTTGCAGACATTCTCTATTGATTTATTTATCCTTTGAGTTAGCTGCTAACTGCTGCTAGTAGTTTGTAAAATCTCCTGGCGGTGTGTTGCACAGACGTAAATTCAGCTCTGTTACTTTTCTGCTGCCTGTTTAAAGGTGGAACAACTCTGCCCCCCATTCTGTGTTTGTACTTTTTATTCAGAACAGCGAGGCAGAATAACATTCCCACCTTAACAGGCTGTGTAAAAGTGGCTGCTGTTTTACCTCACGTTGGTGGCAGTGTTTTTAAATTTCTTTCTGTACTCACACCTTCATGTTTGAAATAGTCCCGTTTATGCTGGTACTAGCATTCACCCGTCCTACATCATACAACTACTGTACTTTTTCTGCTTAAAGCTGGTTTATTAAAGTCGTGTAACCAAAGAGTATCTCCGAAATGGCACGGCACCTGCACATCCCTGCTATTAAACAGCCACTCTATACCCTGCAGGTAGTCCAGGGCTGAGATTGGATTCATTTTAACAGGCTAAGGAAATCTGCTGTAGATTATATGGGGACTTTTGAGGAGCTCAGCAGCCAGGATGTAGGCAGTAGCTGCTCTTGATCCCTGTGAGCAGAGTTTCATTGGCTCATTGCTGGAGGAGGAAATAAAAACAAAAAGGAGAGGAAAGCTCATGCCGAGGCAGCAGCTGAAAGGCCTTACACTGTTAGTTTCTAGATCTCCAGCTGTACTAGGAGGCTGTTTTGCTGCAAATTAACTAGAATGGCAGCAAGCGAGGAAAAACAGCTGTGACGTCTCACCAACGGCAGGATTAAAGCTAAGCTCCTTTGCACGACTGTATTGGTGCCGTGTGTCCATCCAAGAGTCAAAACAGACACAACACTGAACGTCAGCAGCAGCAGACCTGTTTTCACCGCTGTAAAAAAAATAAACAACCTCATAAATCCTCTCGGATTTGGTATTATCATACGAGCTGCACACCCCATTTATCATGGTATATTAGTGCACTATCTGAGGTTGTAACCATAGAAACCAGCGTGAGGTACATCGCTGGCCTTTCCATCATTTAAAACGGAGAGCATGACGTCAAAGTGACCACTGTTTTCCCTCTGTGGGAGTTTTTCCTTTCAGTCAGAGCAGCGAGGGGCATGCTTGACAGATAACAGGGTGAGTCAGCGGCACTATCATACACCTTAATGAGGAAGTTTGCTAAGCCACAACACATGTATCAAATTCATCTATAATGAATGCATATCCTCCCATGACACAGGAGGGGAAAGCTTGTCCTTATCACATCATTTGTACAAACGTGAGAAGAGTGGAGACATTCCTCTTTTAATGGGATCTGTTTACAGTCTAAATGTGAGAAATAAAACTGTGTCAGACAATAAAAACACTGCTGGTTTAGGAACAGAGTGTCCTCATGAATGCAGATTGAACATTTGTTTGATATCTGCTGTGTAGCTTGTTATTGAAAGTTGGGGTAGAAGGTCACAGTGAAATTTGTGTGACGGCATGGTTTCTATTTTAGAAACTGTACATACAGGTTCATACATTCAGTCATTTATTTTCCGTAACTGCTTATCCTGTTAGGGGTCATGGAGGGCTGGAGCCTATCCCAGCTGACACTGGGCGAGAGGCGGGGTACACCCTGGACAGGTCACCAGACTATCACAGGGCTGACACATAGAGACAGACAACCATTCACACTCACATTCACACCTACGGGCAATTTAGAGTCACCAGTTAACCTGCATGTCTTTGGACTGTGGGAGGAAGCTGGAGCACCCGGAATAAACCCACACTGAATCTTTCTGCCAGATATATAGAGACTGAAAAAATCCCACAAAAAGTGTGATAGATGTGGATGAGACCAAGAGATTTACTTAGAAAAATTACAACTCCTAAATAAATAGTTTGAATGTTGCTTTCTCACGAAGAGTTAGAAGACAAGATTCATACCACTCTCATGAGGTCAACCCCACGGTGAAGAGAGGACACTTTAGTTTTTGTACAGGTGAAGCACACGAGATGTTAAGTGTAAATAAGCTAACTGTTTCCAGTCTTTATGCTAAGCTATCTCCTCAATGTAGTTTGTTATGTAACAAATAAGTCTGTCTCATGAGCTACTTGTATTTTAATGACAATTAATTTTTGTCACATAACAACTAGTTTTGATACTTCTGCTTTAATATGTATCATTTCTAACTACAAACGTGTCAGTATGTTGTTAGCCATTAGCGCTGCGTGTATTGGTAAGAATCTGGCGATACGATACGAATCATGATTGCAGGGTTACGATTGCAAAATATGTGTAATATTGCACTGTAAGCAAGGTGACATATGCAACCAGCTGAATCTTCTCCCTTGTGCCAAGCATGAACTCCCAGTTAGGATTCCTTCAGTGTTCATTGTTCAGGAGGTTCTAACTGCGAGCTGAGTTATTGGCGGAGGTCACTTCCTCTCCAAAACAAACAGACGATGGGTCTCATTTATGAAACAATGCACAGGATCTGTACTAAAAATGTATATACAAACAAAACAAAAAATGATGTGCCCTAAAAGATATTTGACAGTTTCTACAGTGAGGCTTTCACCTCACCATCTGTGTCGCCAATTTCCCGTTTCCAAATGATGCTCAAGTGTGTAGATGTTTTCTTACGCCCCTATTAGCCATGGTTTCCTTGGTGACCTGCAGTAAATATTATCATGAATGCGGGCAGAGGAAGTCTGTTTACATGAGTCCAGCCGGCCACCTGAACCTGTCTCTGTCTCTCAGTGCTGTCTGAGCTGCTGCCTCAACAAACGTCTCATGTCTTTAAGTCAGCTGAGCCCTGATGTCTTCAGCCCTCAGGCTCCGTCCCTCTGCTGCAGGCTCAGAGCCTCAAAAACCTCCCAGTGTCTCTTCTCACCGACCTTTTCTCTGGTTTGGGTCAGGAGGCAACCAGCAGGGTCGTTTCTCTGCAAGATGGTTTGAAAGGCCCCAGTGCTTTCATGTTCAACTAGACCTACAACAACAACATTCAACATGACGCTGTGATATTTGACTCTAAATGCAATATTAATGTAGGTGTGTTTTTTTAAATATATGAACGCATTTTTAGATCTTTGAATGTTGGTCAGTCTGTCTGCAATATCTCAATATTTGATTGATATTTGTGAAATTTGTTTAGACATTCATGTTCCTCAGAAGATGAATCTTCATGACTTTAATGCTTTCATGTAGCTTTTAGATGATAAATTAAACAGCGTTGCAGTGTGATGTAGCACCACTGCTTGTTTTCTTTTCTGAAGACTATTGATCTTAAAATGATATGTCATAAAAATGTTCCATGGATGGCGTTTATGCTAATAACTGCTCACAGGGCTGCTACCAGAACTCTTCCAAGAGCACATAGCTGTAATATTAGGTGATCAGAACTCCAGATTTCCATTGTCCAGTGTGCTGTCCAAGAATATATAACAGATTGAAAATCACACAAATTCACATTTTCTTTGGCCGATTTTTTGAAAATTTAGTTAAAATGTGCGCTACTTTTGGCTGGAAACCCAACTAATGTGATCATTTAAGCATTGCTGTGCCTAAAGTCACAACTATACATTCATCGTTTTCTTTTGTTTGAGGTTTTACTGGCTTTTAAGTATATTTTCTCATCACACTCTCTTCTTCTGCAGGCTTCTGGAGAATTAGCACCAACTACTGCTTATCTTGATGAACCAACTTCCAATATTCGCATAATCGTGATTGAAAATCACATAAATTCGCATTTAATTAAGCCAATTTTCTGAAAATTTGGTTAAAATTTGTGCTACACTTGGATGGAAACCCAATTTATGTGATCATGTTAGCATTTAGCTCAAAGTATCACTGTGCCCAAAGCCACTTTCACGTCACTTTATCCAGGTCGTCAGCCTCCTAATCTTATACAGTCTATAGTTGTAGTCCGGGATCAGGAATTTCTGATGGCTACATCTGCCATTGGGTGAAAAGAACACCTCAAAAAAATATTTTTAAATATTTACACTAATAAAATTGATTCGAATTTGAAATGTAATATGTGTTTAAAACTAAACTAGTAACCAGCCATGCCTAATACATATTTATTTAAAGTGACTTGAAATAGTGCTAGAACACAGCAGACATTTTGGCATATCATAGCAGGGAAAATCATAGGTGTAATTTATAACGTTAAATAAATGGTTGCATTTCATGTAGCTGAGTTTGTCCCAGAGTCCTGATGCATGCAGGCTCACTGGCTTTTTCTCTTGGGCCTCTTGTTCCTCCTGCGGTTGTCCTGCTATAAGTCAAAATATCTGCTGTGAGAAAGGTCTGTAAGGGGACATTTCATGTGTGTCCGCTCTGCTAATGTTGCATGAATTGAGCACAGGGCAGGGTCACAGAGCTGTGAACACGACTGTAGCTTCTTGTTAATCTCATTACACAGTGGTGCTTTAACCAGAGTCTGATCAGAGTCTGGTATATTGGTATTTCAAGCTCATAGTAGAAGTTGAATTAAATATTTAAAACATTTTTTAGTTAAATATATATGAAAACAAATCTCAACACACCATCAATATATTCATGTTTGTGAAGATCATGTTTGTGTGATAGTACAAGATGCTGAGAGGAGCAGGCAGGGAGGCCGCCTCCCCAGCTCAGTGTTAGGACGCAGGCGACCGGGGTTAAAGTTGCAGGTTCAGGTTTCACTGGGATCTTGCGGAGCGATCTCACCCCTCCGACCAGCTTCTGCTTCCTGTTTGCACTAATAAGGCCCTGGGGGCTCACTGGCTGAGCTCAGCCCAGCAGCACCCTGGTGTGGCGCTAATCACCAGTGACCCACATGACACGGTGAACCTTATAGATCTGTCAGCGCACTGCATTCTCGGATTACACTCGTCAGTTCACCAGTCATGCTGATTTTGTTTAATGCTTGTGAGGGCTCCGCTCAGTGATTCACGTTATTCCTCAGTGTTTTAGACGTAACTCTGTGTTCCTGTACACTGCAGTGTTTCTCTGCTTGTTTGTTAGCTGCTGAGCTTAATGACATAATGCTACAAAGGTCACCTGTTGATTCCTGCATGTGAAGAGCTGGTTTTTATCAGGCAGTGAGCAGTCGGTGTGTGTGACTCGTTTTTCCTTTAAGACAACGCATCATTCGAGATCCATGAAGTTTGCTGTTGCACATTTATCATGTGCGGCTGCATCTGCATCGATTAATAAGAAATGACTCATCGTTTCTCATCTAATGTGTCCTGATCTGTGTGAGTCACGAGCAGCAAAGTGGGAGTGTTTCCCTCCGTATGAAGAAAGGAAATCAATATCTAATGATGACAATGAGCATGGGGTTTTGCTGCTGAGTTATTTACAAACCAAACACTGTCACGATTTCAGACACAGATCTGAGACATTATCTGGAAACTGAAATACGACAGAGCCGCGTTTCTCATTCCATTTCATCTCCTCTGATAAAGACATCAGGCTCAGTGGGAGCAGACCTTTAGTGTGCATTATTCATTAACTTAAAAACAAAAGTGGGTTCAGAGGTGAATCCACACGAGTCCATTTAATCTGGAGCCAGGCACTAGCAGCAGGCGGGACACTGTGTGTGTTATTGTTGTATGCCGCGCAGCGTTACATAATACGCAGCCTTCAGAATATTGTGTAATATTTTCAGATAAGAGAAGAGAAAAGTGTGCAGGGGCAACAAATAGCTGCAGTCTGTCCATGTGCTGTACAGACTGTGCAGTGGATCACTTGGCGATGATGTCACATTCTTAGTACGCCAGCAAAACGCATGACATTAGCAGTGAGGAGGGATCTGTCTCTGATGGTCAAATGTACAGCCCGTTTTAGAAAGACTAACATAACCTGGTGCGACCTCAGATCTTGTACTTTATGTTCTCCACGAATGAATCAACTGTCTTCTTCTCAGCTGCTCTTGAACGCCTCTTATACAACTCGTCTCTGATCCCCAGTAAACATGCAGCGGTATGCAAAAACAAGTCAGAAAATAGTTCAGACCGGCTCCTGAAAGATCTGCATCTGCTTATTCACGGTCTTAAACGATAACGTCTCTGAATGCTACTTCCTCCAGTGCTGAGCGCAGGGATCCGGCTCAGGTTTCCGAGGCCTCGGCTCAGCTGCTGGTTTCACACTCCTGTGACAGTGAACGAGGTCTCCAGAGAGGAGAGGTGAAAGGGTAATCTGATCCCACCTGCTGACACAGCCTCCCAGTAACTGGGGATACAACTAATTCTGTTAGACAGACATAAATTGTTTCATTGACACAACCAGTTTGAATAATTCATGACCTGACACAACTCCCACTCCTATCACTTTGCAGCAAACAGTCGCTGGGTGGGATCAGCTGGAAGCTCGACTTCCCTCTGTTTGTCGAGTTTATTAAACTGACAGGATTCCCTTTAAAGTTGACGGATTTTTATTTGTTTGTTTCAGGATTGCTGAGTTTTATTAAAGTGGGAAAACAACTGATCATGTTTGTATGTGTAAACATAAAACATGCAGCAGTTTTTTTGTCTTTGTTACAATCAATAACGTAGGTCACGTCAAAATTAGCTTTACAAAAACTCAAGCTGTCATTGCATTCATTCCCTCTCTGTCCTCTCTCTCTCTCTCTCTCTCTCTCTGTCTCTCTCACACACACACACACACACACACACACACACACACACACACACACACACACACACACACACACACAGAGACACACACCTTTGGAACCAGAGCCTCCACAGAGTAACTGATAATGGACCATTGTGCGCCATGTGGTCACAGGAGCCTGATGATTGAAAACCAAATTAACTTTCCTTCTGAGTGACTCTTGAGTAAGCTCAAGCCGTCGGTGGCTCACAGGTTCATACCAGTTTCAAATTCTTGTCTGCTTTAAATGAGCCCGAGTCACTCAGACAGACGTCTTTTTAAAGGTGTTGATTTTAAGGTGTGTGAGCTGTTGGATGCAGTGAAATGTAATTAATACAGAGAGCAGCTGAAACAACACGTAACATCAGAAACTATATGTATCTTCAGTTTACGCTTTGCATTCTGATATCACAGTGTCTTTGTACTCATGCCCAAGTGTTTGCGTGTGTTTGTCGAAATGCCTTTGAAACACTCATGAAGAGGCCGTGACACAAAACCTCAAGTATTCAGCTCTGATCCTGATGGAAGAGTTTACGATTAAATTGGAAAATGTTCTGCTAAACTGAGTCATCACTTCGAGGAAATTACCTCCTCAAGGCTCTCTTAGTTTTTGATAAAACCACAGCGAATGTATCTAAATGGCCACCATTAATGTCTGAGCATGAGGACTGGGCTATTTCTGTTTTACCTCCAGTCAGCTGAGACACTGTAGTTTAAACATGGCCATCAAAGTATTTCAAAAATACAAATTTGTCCTTTCACCTGTAGTGCTATTTATCAGTCTAGATTGTTTTGGTGTGAGTTGCTGAGGCTTGGTTGTAGAGATGTCTGCCTTCTGTCTAATATACAGGAACTACATGGCACTCTGCTGCTGCTCAAAGCACCAAAAAAATGAAATCAAATGAAATCAAGTTTATTTATATAGCACATTTAAATACAACTGCAGCTGACCAAAGTGCTGTACAAATCAAAAGAATGACACACAAATATATAGCAATAAGTAAGAACAAGAACATCACTATGGACAACCAAAGGCCATTGAAAACATGTACGTTCTAAGATTGGTCTTGAAAGTGTCAGTGGAGGGGGAGCATTTGATTGAGAGTGAAAGGCTATTCCAAAGCTTTGGAGCAGCTATTGCAAAGGCACGATCTCTCTTACTAGCTCTGGTGTAATGCTGTGTGTTTTCCTGGCAGCATTGAGGAGTCTCACGCAAAATACGTTTAAACTCGACAGCAACGTCTCTTTCCAGAAATCATGACCCAGTTACTCAAGATAATCCACAGAGCTTGTTTTGAGCAGTTTCATGTGGGAACTATTTTCTTTCTACCGAACTACAGCCGCCAACCGTATCACTGTGCAGAAAGAAGCGTGCATCGATGCTAGCTCACGTAGTACCACTGAGCTAGCTAACAATACAGCTTTGCCAAGGCATGACATGATGCAGTTGGCGGATGTAGTTCGGTAGAGAGGAAGTAGTTCCTACATGAAACTGCTCACAACAAGGTCTACGGATTATCTTGAGTCAAATCGGTCTCACTCACAAATCTGGCACTTGGGCAGTGACTTTATGCGTCAGACACTGACGAAAAAAGCTGTCCTTTAACATCAGCATGATACGCGGCCGTTTGCCATTTTACTTTAACAGTGCTTGGCAGTGTTAGGGGGAAACAAGAACTAAAGTTAAGGCACCAAAACTCTGCAGGGAGGGCTGGAGGGGTGGTGGATGGGTCCAACAAACACCAACCTTCACCTGGGAGAGCACTGTTCACATCCCACAAGATTATAAAGCCTGACGTAGTGCCTTTATTTTGAAAGAGACTGTATGTAAAACTTCAATTTCTAGTGAAAACGAAGTGTATTTTGAAAGAAGACAATGCATGTAACAGGCAGAGCTTGACACAGCGTCCCAGAGAGTCAACAACCAACACACCCAGGGTAGCTTTCAGGTCATATCTGGAGGTGGAAAGTCCATGACCAAACATATGTGACGAGGTCGGAGTGAGAATGTGTTGCTTTAATGACTGGATCATGATTTCTGGAAAGAAACACTGCTGTTGAGTCTTTAAAATATATTTTTTCTACACTTTGAGCACCACAAGCTGAGTGCCATCTAGTTCCATTATATTTGAGTTTATGAGACATCTCTACGGCCGATATCTCCGACACACAGCAACTCACACCAAAACAATGTGATTGATAAATAGCACTACAGGTAAAAGGAGAAATATGTTCTAGGTATTCTATTATTTCCCATAATGTCACTATATCAACATTACTGATGATTATTTATCAAAAATATCGTGTAAATCTTTTGTGAAAGCACCCACTGTCAGCCCTACAATATCATCTCAGTATCAGGTACAAGGTATTTGATTAAAAACCATCACGATATTTGATTCTCTTCATATCGCTCAGCCCCGGTACTGATTATCTGTTTTGTTTGTGTTTTTGTTTACACACAGGGAGCCTGATATTCCAGCCTGGGCTCCTCTACTCTACCAGCTCCAGCTGCTGGACGTCACAGAGAAACCGGACCCGTTAACGCTGCCCATTGCTGACCGCATCCGCATCGGCAACCAGAAACGAGAGCGAGGGAACTTTCATTTCCAGAGGGAGGAATACAGCATGGCTGCCAGAGCCTATTGCATGGCCCTGGATGTGCTGACCACACGCAGCAGAGGTAACCCAGCATCAAAGCCTGAATTTATTCATAGAAAATATTTCCATACTGTCGCCTGTACCAGGAGTGTGTTATCGTAGCTGATGTGAGCATTATCTTCACGGAAAAGAGTGAAATGGAAGTAGAAACAGAGATCAAAACGAACACACGCACATTAAAAACATGAAACACAACATTTGATAGAGACCTCAACAAAACGATCTCAGCACAGAATGACATAAGAGTTTAGCGCCCTCCTCCAGTCTGCCACCACACTAATCACACCATCACCATGCACAGCCACATCTATCTGAGCCCAGAGCCACGATAAATATTTCTGCTTAATTCTTTTGCATAATCAAAGCTAATCAACTTTCATTTATTTCCACCTCCTTAATCGCTCTAATCATTGACGAGGCAGGGTGGACCCGAGAGGGAAATGTGATTGAACAATGAAGAGAAAAACATGGACTGCTTCATAATGCATCAATGATTGAGGACCAGTGAGTGAACTCACCGTGGCACTGAAGAGCGGAGTTTATCAGGGCATCCAGATCATGTCATTAGTGGATGAGAAGATGACCAGGAAAAAATGAGGCAGCGACATCAACATCTTGGGAAATTTGGGCCCATCTGACTTATTTTACAGAGACGATTCATAATGATGCAGGGTGATAACAAGTCACTGTAGCTCAGGGGTTGTCAGAGTTTTGATGACTACGTAACACTTGTGAGGTTCAACTCACTGTCACGCATCCAGAAGCTTTCTAAAAGTTGGTCATTTCTGACCTGACAAACACTCGTTAGGTTACAGTCTGACACAGCAGCCAATTAATGTTTTAAACTTTACCCATTGAAAGTGAAAGTATTGAGATGGGCCGCACATGAACATACAAAGTCTTTCTGATGTCAGCCACAGCCCTGGGCGCTGCACTTTAATAAACTACGTACTATACCATACTATGTACTATTTTTGTTTTTCTTTAGTTACTTTTTATTGACTTACCATAGTGTGATTTTTTAATAACATTTTTAAAGACATATTATACAAACCTTTCACATTTTTTATGACAAACTATACTATTCCTTTTTTTGTTTTGTTTTGTTTTTTACATGAAACTTAATTACTTACTTAATTTAAAACCATTTTTTATGACATACTAAACTATGAAATATTTTTTGTTTTTTGTCGACATACTATACTATGACATTTTGTCATGATTTTTGTCGACATACTATACTATGACGTTTTTTCATGATTTTTGTCGACATACTATACTATGACGTTTTTTCATGATTTTTGTCGACATACTATACTATGACATTTTTTCATGATTTTTGTCGACATACTATACTATGACATTTTGTCATGATTTTTGATGACATACTATACTATGACGTTTTTTCATGATTTTTGTCGACATACTATACTATGGCGTTTTTTCATGATTTTTGACGACATCCTATACTATGACGTTTTTTCATGATTTTTGTCGACATACTATACTATGACATTTTGTCATGATTTTTGACGACATCCTATACTATGACGTTTTTTCATGATTTTTGTCAACATACTATACTATGACGTTTTTTCATGATTTCTGACGACATACTATACTATGACATTTTTTCATGATTTTTGTCGACATACAAAACTATGACATTTTGTCATGATTTTTGTCGACATACTATACCATGACATTTTGTCATGATTTTTGACGACATACTATACCATGACATTTTGTCATGATTTTTGATGACATACTATACTATGACATTTTGTCATGATTTTTGATGACATACTATACTATGACGTTTTTACATGATTTTTGTCGACATACTATACTATGAGGTTTTTTCATGATTTTTGTCGACATACTATACTATGACATTTTGTCATGATTTTTGACGACATCCTATACTATGACGTTTTTTCATGATTTTTGTCAACATACTATACTATGACGTTTTTTCATGATTTCTGACGACATACTATACTATGACATTTTTTCATGATTTTTGTCGACATACAAAAGTATGACATTTTGTCATGATTTTTGTCGACATACTATACCATGACATTTTGTCATGATTTTTGACGACATACTATACCATGACATTTTGTCATGATTTTTGATGACATACTATACTATGACGTTTTGTCATGATTTTTGACAACATACTATACTATGACATTTTGTCATGATTTTTGTCAACATACTATACTATGACGTTTTTTCATGATTTTTGTCGACATACTATACTATGACGTTTTTTCATGATTTTTGTCGACATACTATACTATAACGTTTTTTCATGATTTTTGTCGACATACTATACTATGACATTTTTTTATGATTTTTGTCGACATACTATACTATGACCTTTTTTTATGATTTTTGTCGACATACTATACTATGACGTTTTTTTATGATTTTTGTCGACATACTATACTATGACCTTTTTTTATGATTTTTGTCAACATACTATACTATGACCTTTTTTCATGATTTTTGTCGACATACTATACTATGACCTTTTTTTATGATTTTTGTCGACATACTATACTTTGACGTTTTTTCATGATTTTTGTCGACATACTATACCATGAGGTTTTTTCATGATTTTTGTCGACATACTATACTATGACATTTTGTCATGATTTTTGTCGACATATTATACTATGACGTTTTTTCATGATTTTTGTCGACATACTATACCATGACATTTTTTTATGATTTTTGTCGACATACTATACTATGACATTTTGTCATGATTTTTGATGACATACTATACTATGACGTTTTTTCATGATTTTTGTCGACATACTATACGATGACGTTTTTTCATGATTTTTGACGACATCCTATACTATGACGTTTTTTCATGATTTTTGTCGACATACTATACTATGACGTTTTTTCATGATTTTTGTCAACATCCTATACTATGACGTTTTTTCATGATTTTTGTCAACATACTATACTATGACGTTTTTTCATGATTTTTGTCGACATACTATACTATGACATTTTGTCATGATTTTTGTCGACATACTTTACTATGACATTTTGTCATGATTTCTGACGACATACTATACTATGACATTTCTTCATGATTTCTGACGACATACTATACTATGACATTTTTTCATGATTTTTGTCGACATACAAAACTATGACATTTTGTCATGATTTTTGTCGACATACTATACCATGACATTTTGTCATGATTTTTGACGACATACTATACCATGACATTTTGTCATGATTTTTGATGACATACTATACTATGACGTTTTTACATGATTTTTGTCGACATACTATACTATGAGGTTTTTTCATGATTTTTGACGACATACTATACTATGAGGTTTTTTCATGATTTTTGACGACATACTATACTATGACGTTTTTTCATGATTTTTGTCGACATACTATACTATAACGTTTTTTCATGATTTTTGTCGACATACTATACTATGACATTTTTTTATGATTTTTGTCGACATACTATACTATGACCTTTTTTTATGATTTTTGTCGACATACTATACTATGACGTTTTTTTATGATTTTTGTCGACATACTATACTATGACCTTTTTTTATGATTTTTGTCAACATACTATACTATGACCTTTTTTCATGATTTTTGTCGACATACTATACTATGACCTTTTTTTATGATTTTTGTCGACATACTATACTTTGACGTTTTTTCATGATTTTTGTCGACATACTATACCATGAGGTTTTTTCATGATTTTTGTCGACATACTATACTATGACATTTTGTCATGATTTTTGTCGACATATTATACTATGACGTTTTTTCATGATTTTTGTCGACATACTATACCATGACATTTTTTTATGATTTTTGTCGACATACTATACTATGACGTTTTTTTTATGATTTTTGTCGACATACTATACTATGACGTTTTGTCATGATTTTTGACAACATACTATACTATGACATTTCTTCATGATTTTTGTCGACATACTATACTAGACGTTTTGTCATGATTTTTGACAACATACTATACTATGACATTTTTTCATGATTTTTGTCGACATACTAAACTATGACATTTTGTCATGATTTTTGTCGACATACTATACTATGACGTTTTTACATGATTTTTGTCAACATACTATACTATGACGTTTTTACATGATTTTTGTCGACATACTATACTATGACGTTTTTACATGATTTTTGTCGACATACTATACTATGAGGTTTTTTCATGATTTTTGACGACATACTATACTATGAGGTTTTTTCATGATTTTTGACGACATACTATACTATGAGGTTTTTTCATGATTTTTGTCGACATACTATACTATGACGTTTTTTCCTGATTTTTGTCGACATACTATACTATGACCTTTTTTTATGATTTTTGTCGACATACTATACTATGACCTTTTTTTATGATTTTTGTCGACATCCTATACTATGACGTTTTTTTATGATTTTTGTCGACATACTATACTATGACCTTTTTTTATGATTTTTGTCAACATACTATACTATGACGTTTTGTCATGATTTTTGTCGACATACTATACTATGACGTTTTTTTATGATTTTTGTCGACATACTATACTATGACCTTTTTTTATGATTTTTGTCAACATACTATACTATGACCTTTTTTCATGATTTTTGTCGACATACTATACTATGACCTTTTTTTATGATTTTTGTCGACATACTATACTATGACATTTTGTCATGATTTTTGTCGACATATTATACTATGACGTTTTTTCATGATTTTTGTCGACATACTATACTATGACGTTTTTTCATGATTTTTGTCGACATACTATACGATGACGTTTTTTCATGATTTTTGTCGACATACTATACTTTGACGTTTTTTCATGATTTTTGTCGACATACTATACTATGACGTTTTGTCATGATTTTTGATGACATATTATACTATGACGTTTTTTCATGATTTTTGTCAACACACTATACTATGACGTTTTTTTCATGATTTTTGACAACATACTATACTATGACATTTTGTCATGATTTTTGATGACATATTATACTATGACGTTTTTTCATGATTTTTGTCAACACACTATACTATGACGTTTTTTTCATGATTTTTGACAACATACTATACTATGACATTTTGTCATGATTTTTGATGACATATTATACTATGACGTTTTTTCATGATTTTTGACAACATACTATACTATGACGTTTTGTCATGATTTTTGATGACATACTACACTATGACGTTTTTTCATGATTTTTGTCGACATACTATACTATGACATTTTGTCATGATTTTTGATGACATACTATACTATGACGTTTTTTCATGATTTTTGTCGACATACTATACTATGGCGTTTTTTCATGATTTTTGACGACATCCTATACTATGACGTTTTTTCATGATTTTTGTCGACATACTATACTATGACGTTTTTTCATGATTTTTGTCGACATACTATACTATGACATTTTGTCATGATTTTTGTCGACATACTTTACTATGACATTTTGTCATGATTTCTGACGACATACTATACTATGACATTTCTTCATGATTTTTGTCGACATACTTTACTATGACATTTTGTCATGATTTCTGACGACATACTATACTATGACGTTTTTTCATGATTTTTGTCGACATACTATACTATGACATTTTGTCATGCTTTTTGTCAACATACTATACTATGACGTTTTTACATGATTTTTGTCGACATACTATACTATGACGTTTTTTTATGATTTTTGTCGACATACTATACTATGAGGTTTTTTCAAGATTTTTGTCGACATACTATACTATGAGGTTTTTTCATGATTTTTGACGACATACTATACTATGACGTTTTGTCATGATTTTTGTCGACATACTATACTATGACGTTTTGTCATGATTTTTGTCGACATACTATACTATGAGGTTTTTTCATGATTTTTGACGACATACTATACTATGACGTTTTGTCATGATTTTTGTCAACATACTATACTATGACCTTTTTTCATGATTTTTGTCGACATACTATACTATGACCTTTTTGTCATGATTTTTGTCAACATACTATACTATGACCTTTTTTTATGATTTTTGTCGACATACTATACTATGACCTTTTTTTATGATTTTTGTCAACATACTATACTATGACGTTTTTTCATGATTTTTGACGACATCCTACACTATGACGTTTTTTCATGATTTTTGTCGACATACTATACTATGACATTTTGTCATGATTTTTGACGACATCCTACACTATGACGTTTTTTCATGATTTTTGTCGACATACTATACTATGACATTTTGTCATGATTTTTGATGACATACTATACTATGACGTTTTTTCATGATTTTTGTCGACATACTATACTATGGCGTTTTTTCATGATTTTTGTCGACATCCTATACTATGACGTTTTTTCATGATTTTTGTCGACATACTATACTATGACGTTTTTTCATGATTTTTGTCGACATACTATACTATGACATTTTGTCATGATTTCTGACGACATACTATACTATGACATTTCTTCATGATTTTTGTCGACATACTTTACTATGACATTTTGTCATGATTTCTGACGACATACTATACTATGACATTTCTTCATGATTTTTGTCGACATACTATACTATGACGTTTTTTCATGATTTTTGACAACATACTATACTATGACATTTTTTCATGATTTTTGTCGACATACAAAACTATGACATTTTGTCATGATTTTTGACGACATACTATACTATGACATTTTGTCATGATTTTTGATGACATACTATACCATGACATTTCTTCATGATTTTTGTCGACATACTATACCATGACATTTCTTCATTTTTGTCGACATACTATACTATAAGGTTTTTTCAAGATTTCTGACGACATACTATACTATGACATTTTTTCATGATTTTTGTCGACATACAAAACTATGACATTTTGTCATGATTTTTGTCGACATACTATACCATGACATTTTGTCATGATTTTTGACGACATACTATACCATGACATTTTGTCATGATTTTTGATGACATACTATACTATGACATTTTGTCATGATTTTTGACAACATACTATACTATGACATTTTGTCATGATTTTTGTCAACATACTATACTATGACGTTTTTACATGATTTTTGTCGACATGCTATACTATGACGTTTTGTCATGATTTTTGACAACATACTATACTATGACATTTTGTCATGATTTTTGTCAACATACTATACTATGACGTTTTTACATGATTTTTGTCGACATACTATACTATGAGGTTTTTTCATGATTTTTGACGACATACTATACTATGACGTTTTTTCATGATTTTTGTCGACATACTATACTATGAGGTTTTTTCATGATTTTTGACGACATACTATACTATAACGTTTTTTCATGATTTTTGTCGACATACTATACTATGACATTTTTTTATGATTTTTGTCGACATACTATACTATGACCTTTTTTTATGATTTTTGTCGACATACTATACTATGACCTTTTTTTATGATTTTTGTCGACATACTATACTATGACCTTTTTTTATGATTTTTGTCGACATACTATACTATGACGTTTTTTCATGATTTTTGTCGACATACTATACTATGACCTTTTTTTATGATTTTTGTCGACATACTATACTATGACCTTTTTTTATGATTTTTGTCAACATACTATACTATGACCTTTTTTCATGATTTTTGTCGACATACTATACTATGACCTTTTTTTATGATTTTTGTCGACATACTATACTTTGACGTTTTTTCATGATTTTTGTCGACATACTATACCATGAGGTTTTTTCATGATTTTTGTCGACATACTATACTATGACATTTTGTCATGATTTTTGTCGACATATTATACTATGACGTTTTTTCATGATTTTTGTCGACATACTATACCATGACATTTTTTTATGATTTTTGTCGACATACTATACTATGACGTTTTTTCATGATTTTTGTCGACATACTATACTATGACATTTTGTCATGATTTTTGTCGACATACTTTACTATGACATTTTGTCATGATTTCTGACGACATACTATACTATGACATTTCTTCATGATTTCTGACGACATACTATACTATGACATTTTTTCATGATTTTTGTCGACATACAAAACTATGACATTTTGTCATGATTTTTGTCGACATACTATACCATGACATTTTGTCATGATTTTTGACGACATACTATACCATGACATTTTGTCATGATTTTTGATGACATACTATACTATGACGTTTTGTCATGATTTTTGACAACATACTATACTATGACATTTTGTCATGATTTTTGTCAACATACTATACTATGACGTTTTTACATGATTTTTGTCGACATACTATACTATGAGGTTTTTTCATGATTTTTGACGACATACTATACTATGAGGTTTTTTCATGATTTTTGACGACATACTATACTATGACGTTTTTTCATGATTTTTGTCGACATACTATACTATAACGTTTTTTCATGATTTTTGTCGACATACTATACTATGACATTTTTTTATGATTTTTGTCGACATACTATACTATGACCTTTTTTTATGATTTTTGTCGACATACTATACTATGACGTTTTTTTATGATTTTTGTCGACATACTATACTATGACCTTTTTTCATGATTTTTGTCGACATACTATACTATGACCTTTTTTTATGATTTTTGTCGACATACTATACTTTGACGTTTTTTCATGATTTTTGTCGACATACTATACCATGAGGTTTTTTCATGATTTTTGTCGACATACTATACTATGACATTTTGTCATGATTTTTGTCGACATATTATACTATGACGTTTTTTCATGATTTTTGTCGACATACTATACCATGACATTTTTTTATGATTTTTGTCGACATACTATACTATGACGTTTTTTTTATGATTTTTGTCGACATACTATACTATGACGTTTTGTCATGATTTTTGACAACATACTATACTATGACATTTCTTCATGATTTTTGTCGACATACTATACTAGACGTTTTGTCATGATTTTTGACAACATACTATACTATGACATTTTTTCATGATTTTTGTCGACATACTAAACTATGACATTTTGTCATGATTTTTGTCGACATACTATACTATGACGTTTTTACATGATTTTTGTCAACATACTATACTATGACGTTTTTACATGATTTTTGTCGACATACTATACTATGACGTTTTTACATGATTTTTGTCGACATACTATACTATGAGGTTTTTTCATGATTTTTGACGACATACTATACTATGAGGTTTTTTCATGATTTTTGACGACATACTATACTATGACCTTTTTTTATGATTTTTGTCGACATACTATACTATGACCTTTTTTTATGATTTTTGTCGACATACTATACTATGACCTTTTTTTATGATTTTTGTCGACATACTATACTATGACATTTTGTCATGATTTTTGTCGACATATTATACTATGACGTTTTTTCATGATTTTTGTCGACATACTATACGATGACGTTTTTTCATGATTTTTGTCGACATACTATACTATGACATTTTGTCATGATTTTTGATGACATATTATACTATGACGTTTTTTCATGATTTTTGTCAACACACTATACTATGACGTTTTTTTCATGATTTTTGACAACATACTATACTATGACATTTTGTCATGATTTTTGATGACATATTATACTATGACGTTTTTTCATGATTTTTGACAACATACTATACTATGACGTTTTGTCATGATTTTTGATGACATACTACACTATGACGTTTTTTCATGATTTTTGTCGACATACTATACTATGACATTTTGTCATGATTTTTGATGACATACTATACTATGACGTTTTTTCATGATTTTTGTCGACATACTATACTATGGCGTTTTTTCATGATTTTTGACGACATCCTATACTATGACGTTTTTTCATGATTTTTGTCGACATACTATACTATGACGTTTTTTCATGATTTTTGTCGACATACTATACTATGACATTTTGTCATGATTTTTGTCGACATACTTTACTATGACATTTTGTCATGATTTCTGACGACATACTATACTATGACATTTCTTCATGATTTTTGTCGACATACTTTACTATGACATTTTGTCATGATTTCTGACGACATACTATACTATGACGTTTTTTCATGATTTTTGTCGACATACTATACTATGACATTTTGTCATGCTTTTTGTCAACATACTATACTATGACGTTTTTACATGATTTTTGTCGACATACTATACTATGACGTTTTTTTATGATTTTTGTCGACATACTATACTATGAGGTTTTTTCAAGATTTTTGTCGACATACTATACTATGAGGTTTTTTCATGATTTTTGACGACATACTATACTATGACGTTTTGTCATGATTTTTGTCGACATACTATACTATGACGTTTTGTCATGATTTTTGTCGACATACTATACTATGACCTTTTTTTATGATTTTTGTCGACATACTATACTATGACGTTTTGTCATGATTTTTGTCGACATACTATACTATGAGGTTTTTTCATGATTTTTGACGACATACTATACTATGACGTTTTGTCATGATTTTTGTCAACATACTATACTATGACCTTTTTTCATGATTTTTGTCGACATACTATACTATGACCTTTTTGTCATGATTTTTGTCAACATACTATACTATGACCTTTTTTTATGATTTTTGTCGACATACTATACTATGACCTTTTTTTATGATTTTTGTCAACATACTATACTATGACCTTTTTTCATGATTTTTGTCGACATACTATACTATGACGTTTTTTCATGATTTTTGACGACATCCTACACTATGACGTTTTTTCATGATTTTTGTCGACATACTATACTATGACATTTTGTCATGATTTTTGACGACATCCTACACTATGACGTTTTTTCATGATTTTTGTCGACATACTATACTATGACGTTTTGTCATGATTTTTGATGACATACTATACTATGACGTTTTTTCATGATTTTTGTCGACATACTATACTATGGCGTTTTTTCATGATTTTTGTCGACATCCTATACTATGACGTTTTTTCATGATTTTTGTCGACATACTATACTATGACGTTTTTTCATGATTTTTGTCGACATACTATACTATGACATTTTGTCATGATTTTTGTCGACATACTTTACTATGACATTTTGTCATGATTTCTGACGACATACTATACTATGACATTTCTTCATGATTTTTGTCGACATACTTTACTATGACATTTTGTCATGATTTCTGACGACATACTATACTATGACATTTCTTCATGATTTTTGTCGACATACTATACTATGACGTTTTTTCATGATTTTTGACAACATACTATACTATGACATTTTTTCATGATTTTTGTCGACATACAAAACTATGACATTTTGTCATGATTTTTGACGACATACTATACTATGACATTTTGTCATGATTTTTGATGACATACTATACCATGACATTTCTTCATGATTTTTGTCGACATACTATACCATGACATTTCTTCATTTTTGTCGACATACTATACTATAAGGTTTTTTCAAGATTTTTGTCGACATACTATACTATGAGGTTTTTTCATGATTTTTGACGACATACTATACTATGACGTTTTGTCATGATTTTTGTCGACATACTATACTATGACGTTTTGTCATGATTTTTGTCAACATACTATACTATGACCTTTTTTCATGATTTTTGTCGACATACTATACTATGACCTTTTTTTATGATTTTTGTCAACACACTATACCATGAGGTTTTTTCATGATTTTTGTCGACATACTATACTATGACATTTTGTCATGATTTTTGTCGACATATTATACTATGACGTTTTTTCATGATTTTTGTCGACATACTATACTATGACCTTTTTTTATGATTTTTGTCGACATACTATACTATGACCTTTTTTCATGATTTTTGTCGACATACTATACCATGAGGTTTTTTCATGATTTTTGTCGACATACTATACTATGACATTTTGTCATGATTTTTGTCGACATACTATACTATGACGTTTTGTCATGATTTTTGTCGACATACTATACTATGACGTTTTGTCATGATTTTTGTCGACATACTATACTATGACTTTTTTTCATGATTTTTGACGACATACTATACTATGACGTTTTGTCATGATTTTTGTCGACATACTATACTATGACGTTTTTTTATGATTTTTGTCGACATACTATACTATGACCTTTTTTCATGATTTTTGTCGACATACTATACTATGACCTTTTTTTATGATTTTTGTCAACATACTATACTTTGACGTTTTTTCATGATTTTTGTCGACATACTATACTATGACCTTTTTTTATGATTTTTGTCGACATACTATACTATGACGTTTTTTTTATGATTTTTGTCGACATACTATACTATGACGTTTTTTCATGATTTTTGTCGACATACTATACTATGACGTTTTTTCATGATTTTTGTCGACATACTATACAATGACGTTTGTTCATGATTTTTGTCGACATACTATACTATGACATTTTTTCATGATTTTTGTCGACATACTATACCATGACGGTTTTTCATAATTTTTGTCAACATACTATACTATGGCATTTTTTCATGATTTTTGTCGACATACTATACTATGACGTTTTTTCATGATTTTTGTCGACATACTATACTATGACGTTTTTTCATGATTTTTGTCGACATACTATACTATGACATTTTTCATGATTTTTGTCGACATACTATACTATGACATTTTTTCATGATTTTTGACGACATACTATACTATGAAATATTTTTTATTTTTTTGTTGATTTACTACACTATGAGTTTTTTCATGATTTGGGACGACATACTACACTATGACTTCCTTTTTTTTGTTACGTTTTTATGACATACTGTATCATAATTATTTGACATTTTTATACCGTACTATACCATGGCTTACTCTGATGATAAGTCCGGTTGTCTGTTGTCGTCTGTTCCTGTCTCGTCTTGTGGTCGATCCAAACAACAGAATGATGGTTGTGCAGAGAACAGACCGAATTAATCCAGAGTAGAATTATTAAGAAATATATAACAGTACAATATCTACCTCAGGAGATGTTAGAGAACAAAAACAGAATTCAAAGGAGTGTGAACATTGAGCTTTAATGTATGTGTTGGACAGACATGTGACTCCAAATCAGTGGTAATGTTCTGTATCTGTATGTGTAAATAGGCAACTGTTTGCTAACTGAAGGGGTGATAATGTTTTAGTATTGTTGCCTCTTAGACGCCAAAACAAATGTTTTTTAATGATGCTGTAAACAATCCAACTTGGCACTGCATCCTAAATGGAACAAACTAAATCCAATCATAAATCTGAGATATAAACTGTTATAAAAGATGTGCATCAACACAGATGTGGTCCCAGAGCTGCTGACGTTTATCACCCATCATACTCAGTGCCAAGTATTACAAACCTGCTTATTACTCAGGTCACTACTGGACATATTTGGGTCTAATGATGAAACCATGCAGTTGTTACAGCAGGGACGGTGATACAATATCCAGCTGTATAAAAAAACACAGCATGTTCTATCCTTATAATGACACCCGATGGGACTTCCTCTTAAGAAGTCCAAATATTTTCTATTGTCTGCATTATTTTTGAGTAAGTCCTCTTCAGGATTAGATAACTAATCTCTGTCAAAGCATTTTTGTGTTTACAGTGTTTTGTCACAAATAAACAGACTCAATAAAACGTCCAGAGCAGATGTTGAAGGTTGTGTGTCTCTGTCCAGATGGTAGCGACAGTGGTGTGGAGGCAGAGGAGGAGGAAGTGCAGGACTACAGGGTGAAGTGTTTGAACAACCTGGCCACCGCGCAGCTCAAACTGGAGCAGTACAACGAGGCGCTGCAGACCAGCCGGGACGTTCTGACCCTTGAGCCAAACAACGTCAAGTCCCTCTTCAGGGCGGGAAAGGTGAGAGTCCTCCTGCTGAAAGACAACATCACTGCATCTAATTTGATCCTTATCAAGCCATAAACGATTATTGCAGGCAGAGTTCCTGGAAGGAGGAGAAATTTGTTTAATGTGGGATTAGATTTAATTATTGTGGAGGAAGAAATAGGCGCTACATTACTGCTCTCTGTTCTCTGCCTGTTTTGATTTATGGGTCCAGCTGTAAGGTTTTTATATTCTCTTTCAGCTCCTGTCAGACATGGGTGAATACAAAGAGGCCATGGAGGTGCTAAAGAGGGCACTGAAACTGGAGCCGGCCACCAAGGTGAGATTATGTGGGTGAGCTGGCCACCTTTCCTCCAAATCTGCCCGTGAATCCCATCCATCCCTCACACACACAGAGGAAAGGTCACTCTAAAATTAGGCAGCCATTTTTATTACAGCCACTGAATCTACCAATCAATACAAAGAAATGGTGGACAATGAAATTTGTGCTGTCATACCCAAAAACTTCTGGTGGTAGAAGGTTGAAAATAAATTCTGAATTTTAATTTCAGTGCTAAAGAAACTTGCATTTTAAAATGAACGAATAAGCAATTTACACAACCCATCCCCCGTGTTATTATTCAGACACACTGATCAACAACAAACCAAAAATTCTGATGTGTACACCAACCAGCATCTGACAATATGATGACCTCGTACAAATATAAACAACCTACTGAATGTATGTCGTAGGAGATATCCAACACTAAATAAATAAAACATTTACATAGTGCTTTTCCACTGCTTTTACATAGTCCTCAATTCTTATCATGACAATAAAATAAAAGACATGCACAGATAGAAATACACAGACACCACGTTCAAATAACACAAACTTTATTCAACAATAAGAGTCTGCAGCCACGCTAACAGCTCCCTGAACATCAGCATGCTAACACGAGCATATCTATGGTCCCAAGATCCTGCGTTTCTCAGCCTAATATCCTCTTAAAATGACACATTAAGACCTTTTAAAGGATTTTATGTTTTCAACACCAGTTAATGTTTGCCTGTTGCTATCACCCACCTGCAGCAGCTTACAGATGTTACACTCTTTGAAACCTATGTCCTCAAATTTGTCTGCTAAACAGTTTTTATTGGACTTTAGACGTTGATATCCCACAGTGGCTGAATTTTCAAACTGCATTTAAAAGGATCGTTCCCCGTCTTTTTTTTTGTAATTTGAACTATGAAGATAGTGACCCAAATTATTCCTCTATGCACCTATTTAAATCAGTTGACACATTGTACGTCTGATTCAGTTCATGAAGAAATAATATGTGCTCTTTAATCCATATAAATGCATTTAGAAAAAAGCAAAAACATCTACAGATTTAGTAGTATACTAAGTCATAATATAATATACAATACTTCATACTATGTCATAAAAATGTGCGAGACAGATAGTCACGTCCCTCCTCAGCTTCTTATGGCATTCGCCAGAATTGACCTTGGTGGACCAAACACAGCCAGTCCCACAGTCTCTCACGCAGCTGTCAATCAGCTCCGTTGCTGCTCGTGAACTGTCAAACTAGGCAGTGTTGATCAAATATGAATCAAGATTATGTTCCTGCATTGTCTGTTCCTCGCCTCAGATGTTCTCAGAAACATATTTTAGTGCACTGTTTAGCTGTAAAATGAGAAAGTTTGCTCTGGCTGGTTTTTGTTTCAGTTTGACTGTTTCCAACATGGCGGCCAGGTCACAAACTCTCATTTTACAGCTAAACAGTACACTAAACAGCTTGACAGCAGTTCACGAGCAGCGACTGACATGATTGACAGCTGCGTTAGAGACTCTCAGCTGTGATTTTTTTTGTTAACATACAGTAAGGCCATTAGAAGCATTAGAATATAATTTTGTCACAGATTATCTGTCTCATTTAGTGCTGTGTGAATATAACAACAGTTTCAGCAAATATGAGTTCTTCTGTTTTTAATAAAAGTTACCAGCTGCAGCTTTGTAAGTTTCAATATCTCACAAAAGTTCACAAACTTAAAAAAGAAGTTATTGACACATTAGAGAGGATCCCAGTGAGCTCGTTCTGTTAAAGGCCTGTCCTGTCATGTTCGTGTGGTTTGTCTAATCTGCCAAATCCTCCACAGAGGACTGGGCAAACTGCTCATCTGGCAGTCTACAGATGTGACCACACTGCTCAGAGTTGTCCAGCAAACTTAAAAATAACACATTATATGAGCTAAATATCGTCACTCTGAAGCCCTGCGCTCCAAAAGTAGTAAAATGAAGGTAAGAAGGAGCCAGAGTCTCGCTCGCAGCTACAATATAGACTCCACACTATAATTAACGTAACTACTCTGGTGTACAGTTCAGCAAAACAAGACTCAACGATAATCTCAGGTTTATGAACATTATTTTAGTTTCACTGCAGCCTGGCTTTGATTCGGGAGAGTTCACGAAGGGTGAGGAGTACGTTTCCTTCAGCTGTTTACAACACACAGTTTCCAGTGTTACAATGACCTGACCTATAGGGCACACTGCCACCGTCACAAATATGTCTGGTCTTGTCTAGACAAAACGAAAATATCTGCTGCTCGGTAATTACACCCTTGTCTCGATGCTGGATTAAATACTTTGGAGAAAACTGATTTAGCTGCTCTGCACACTGTAGATGATCCCCCCAAAAAAGACAAAGCAGAAAGTGTTAGGAAGTGTAAACAGGAGTGTGTTTTGCTTTATTTTAAAACACTCTATGACAAATTACTACTTCTAACAATGAAGCCAATTTAAGTACATACAAAATGTGATGTCAAGTCATGTGCATGGACATTTGGGAGAAAGTTTAAAGTGCATTTTAAAAGCTAAATTAAAAGTGATTATTATTTGTTGGTTTACTTTGTGAGGCCTTGTGTTTCAGACCTCTGCTCTCACCTGCTGGACATTTTCAAAACTGCAGCTTCACCTCGTATTTATTCAGTATTTCAAATGTCCTTCCCAACATTAGATCTACAGAAAGCAGCTGGATGATTTTCCCTCTGCTTCTCTTTAGGCGATCCACGTCGAGTTATCTAAACTCGTCAAGAGGCAATCAGGAGGTAAAGACACTCAGGAATGGAGAGCTAAACCAGCGGAGATGCTCGGAGACAATATCGCACCTTTCCTGATTCCCTCTAAGAAGAAACCATCTGTGAGTCATGACAGAAATATCTCCAGTATGTCTTTACTCTAATAACGAACAGGCTGGACTCTGACTGACTGTTGCTGTGTTACAGGGAATCTCCTGGAAGTTTATACTCGGAGCTTTGATTGTGGCCTTGGGCAGCTTAGTGACGTCAATGGTGCTGACTGCGAGAAACTGAAATCCTCTGCAGGAAGCACTTTGACAATCATCATGTGCAGGTGCAGAGTTTGTTCCTCATTAGTTTGTTAAGAGTTTCTACTGTGAAGACACGAGAAGGTTTGCAACGCAGCAGCACCGCAGCCTCAAGTTGTATTTATGCCAGTTTTACATGGTAGAAAAATGTTTGATTGAAAGGTGTGAAGTATTTATGAAAACGAGTCTAGTGCAGCATCGAGTGAATACCGGCAGAGGTTTCTGCTGATCGATAAGACAGAGGTTTCTAACAGTCATCTTTCCAGTTACATCTGTTTTATTTGGAAAAGGGATTACATTTCTGTTTGACATAAAAAAGGGGCCCTGGAAAATATATTGGTATCACAGATACTCAAAAAAAAAAAAAAAAAACGAAGAAAAAGGACAAAAAAAGTGGCCCTTGAAGTTTTGTAATGATTCAGACTGTCAGTGAACGGAAATCATTTTAAAGAGACAGTTCACCTCATTATCAAAAATATGTTTTTCCTTTTACCTGCAGTGCTGTTTATCAGTCTAGATCAGTGGTTCCCAACTGGTGGGTCGCGGGTCCATTCTGTATGGACCGCAAGTGACTCGCAAACATGTCAAGCTTGTAAAAAACACACCTTATTTTTAAGTACAGTACATTTCTGGCACAGAGCTTTTATTTTGAAGTGCTGTTTCCTGCTGTAGAATGAGTGAAGCTACTTGACAGAGACAGCAAACTAGCTCGACTACTACACAAGTATGACACTGAATATATTAAAATATTTGGACCTTGAACTAACGAGTGAGGAAGAAATCTGGACCCCGTGGCTGGACCAGTTGGGAACCACTGGTCTAGTAGTTTTTTGTGTGAGTTGCCAAGTGTTAGAGATATCGGCCGTAGAGATGTCTGCCTACTCTCAATTATGATGGAACAAGATGGCACTCAAGATGCTCCATCAAAAAACACATTTGACAAACAGCAATGTCTCTTTCCAGAAATCATGACCCAGGTTACTCAAGATAATCCACAGACAAAGAACTATTTTCTTTCTACCGAACTACACCTGTAAACGTATCACTGTGCAGAAGGAAGTGTGCATCTCACCAAAACAATCCAGACTGATAAACAGCACCACAGGTACGAGGAAAATATGTATTTTTTAATTTTGGGGCAAACTGTCCCTTTAACATCGCAATTTTGAGAAATACTTAATCAGTGCTCCAATAATTGAAGGCGTTAAACTGCGATGTAATATTGCTTACACTGATGCTTAATAAAAACGTTTAAAAAAAAACTGACTTGTCTTTTTGTCTTCTCAAGAATCAAGTTTTGTCTCAAAGGGAAAAAAGTGCATTAATTTAAAAAAAACTATTTTTTTTCTGGCTGACAGTTTAAAACTGACTTAAATCTAAGTCATTGTGTCTTATTCATCTACTTTATAAAATGACTTTAATACCATATAAATACAAAACCTAAGAAAAATAGATGCATGGGTACATTACATGCATTTATATGTGCAATAGAAACCTTCATTTTGATCAGAGAATTAACATTTATGAAAATATATTTAAGGTTTAGGAGTTAAATATTCTAAAGGTTAAAATATAAGTAAGTTGTTCTTCATCACAGAATAGAAATCACTTCACTGCTCCACCTTGCTCCACCACCGTCTACAGGCCACAGCAGGCGTTGAGAGTCTTCTTTGGGTTGGATTGACTCAGCCTGACCTGAGAATCTGACTGCCGCCTCAGTTTGACATTTTTCTTTACTTCTCTGTGGGAATGGAAAACAAGTCTAAGTGTTGCCATGGTGTGTGAAGGAAAAACTTAAAACTCTCTCTCTCTCTCTCTCTCTCTCTCTCTATGGCCCTCCTACCTCGCTAGATGAAGCACGGTCTCCACAACGTTGGTTCCCTCTTTGGCACTCGTTTCGCAGAACAAGGCACCGTATGCCTGCAAGCAAAGCATCGACATACCTGACTGATGTCAGTTTATTTAAACACCTGGGAGGCCGGGCGTCTGCGTAAACACTTTTCCATCACGTGGAATGAAAAGTTACACACCTTGGCCAACTTCTCTCCGTGCATACTGCTCACACAGCTCCCCTCTGGAAGCTCCGCTCGGAGGTCCACCTTGTTTCCAATAACACACATGGGGATTTTCTCGTCCGTTGAATCCTGTGTAAAAACAATGAACGGTGTAAAATATATTCCTCCTTTTAGGCCGGGTCACTGTTTGTCATTCGTTCAACATTCATCAATTAACCTTTTTCAATCAGTTACCTGAATCTGATCCACCCAGGCTCTGACGTTAAGGAAGCTGCTTTCTGAAGTGACGTCGTAGAGGAGCAGGACTCCGTGAGCTTTACGGAAATAGGACCTGGCAATACTACGAAACCTACAGTCACAAGAAATACAACGCTACTTTTAGTTTGGTGTATTTACCATTCTTGAGTCATAATTAAAGGAGCAGTGTGTAGGATTTTGTGGCATCTAGCGCTGAGGATTGCAGATTGCAACCAGCTGAAACTTCTCCCGGTTAGAATTCCTTCAGTGTTCGTTGTTCAGAAGGTCTAAATTATCCACAGATGTCTCTTTCTCTCCAACACAAATGGACTAGGTGACTAAAACCAGTAAATATATTGAATAAGGCAGTTTCACGATACAAATCTGGCTTGCTCCCACAGTGTTTGGTGCGTCGCAGATGGACTGTTAGTCCAGCATCTCCTAATACGTGCTTAAGATCTTAAGATCTTCACTTAAGATCCTGAAGTTCAGGGGGTTTTTACCAGGAGCTAAATTATCCACAGAGGTCTCCTCCTCTCCAAAACGAACAGACACACTGATTTAAACAGATAAAAACACTAACAAAAGCCATTTTATGTTAAAAAACAGTGTTTTTCTGAGGCTGTTCATCGTAGAGGAGCTGCTAACTACTGTGGCCGACAGTGAACATTCTGCTCCTCGCTGTATGTGCTGTATATCAAGAAAACATACTTGTTATATTTGATTCCATTTCTTCCCTGTATCCTACACACTGGAGCTTTAAATGTTGACAGTTTTAATTGACAACACCATGGTCTCCTGTTGCTACTTCCTTGAGAGACACAGTAAGAGTCAGTGCAGTACCTCTCCTGCCCGGCCTGTGTCCCATATCTGCAGGCTCGTCTTCTCTCCATCCACAAGCATCCTCTTTATTTGGAAATCGACTCCTGGGAACCGAAAAAGCAGATTTAAACATCTGATATCAAAAATGTGTCAGCGTTTAATGAAATGATGATGTGTTTTCTGAGGCACCTACCCAGGGTAGTCTGAATGTCTCCCCTGAACTCGTTGAGTGTTAGTCTCAGGAGGAAGCTGGACTTTCCAGCTCCTGCGTCTCCAGCTAAAACCAGACGGTACATCGGAGTAGGTTCCTCAGATTCTACTATGTCTGCTTCTAAAGGCTTCAGAAATGCAACAAAAGACAATGTTTGTAGTGTTAATTACAAAGTAAACAGTAAGCATTTATTCAGTTGAGTGTGAATGTTTATTCCTGACGTGAGTAGTTCACTTAAACTCTTTTTAACTCACTCAAGAGTTCTGCATTATTATTTTTCCAGATGTTTCAGATCACATCTGTCAGTCTTTGATACAACCACCTGTTCTCACATGACTGAAGTTTTTCTCAACCTCAACAAGGAGTCTCTCTCCATCCATTCTTTGTCATACACGAGATACAGCAACAGCTACAGAGTTCTCTTTGCATCAATAGTGAGGAGAGAAGTCAAGCTGCCATAGGAGCAGAGAAAAAGAGCTGCTACGGGGGTCTGTATCTACAAGCAGAGCGAGTGGAGGAAAAATGCATTTAATTCTGGGAGCGGCAAGGCTGGAAATGGGACAGTGGCGTATAGACTTGCAGAGCGGCGCATCCAGGAGCGTGCCGAAAATAATAGGGGCGTATTTTTTGATGCGTGGCATTCGCCAGTGGTGTGTTTTGGCCTTTAACCTAATATAGGGAATATATCATAGAACTAATCTCAACTGGTAGACATATGAAGCCATGACAAGAAGTTGCAATTGGAAATTTGTTGTTTTGAGAGATCAAGACAGCGCCACCTCTAGAGCCACACTGTCAGTGTGGCTGGAAAACTTGTGTTCAACCAAATGTAGTCTAGCTGTAACCCAGTACTCCTGAGAAAACAAATCACCAAAAGCAGTGCTCACTGGAGGGGTCTCATGCATCAAAAAGCCATTGTACCTTTGTGGAAAATGCAGACAAACGTCTTCGTAGGGATGATGCAAGAGAGCTGGCCTTGCTGGGAGCCATCGACACAGCAGCTTCAGATTTGACTTCTGATATCTGTAACAAAGTAAAAAGTTCTTTAAAGCTTTCATGTCAGCATTATCTGACCCGATATTCAAACCTGGAGTGCGTTCTGACCTCCACATCAGACGGGACATACGAGTAACTGTGGTGCACAGTTTCCACGGAGTCCCTACTGTCGTCGCTGTCGTAATCACTCCCTGAGCTCTCAGCTGTGTCCATGGGCAGCGAGACTCCACTGTCCAGGTACTTATCAGGCCCAGGTGGCCACATGAGAGTAGGTCGTTTTGCTGGGATCTGGCTCCGAGCTGCACCACAGCACAGACACACACGCTTGGTTTAGCTGTGACAATTTAATTCTGCAAGATCAATCCGCAGATTCACAGAGGTGTGTAAAAAACTTTATATACCTGCCATGGTTGAGAGTGCTCTGCCGGAGGGGCTTCATCCTTCGGGCCGGGATTTCATTTTGGGGAGACAGCTGTTGAGCAGATTACGAATGTCAGGGTGGAAACTTTTTTTACACTTGAACTAGTAAAAACAATTTACTGTTCGCTTCTATCTGATGTAGAGCCAGTGAGTATGAGGAAATATGTCATCAGGAAACAAAGGACTCACCCTCCTTTTAGCTGCAACCGCTTCACTGGCCAACGCAGAGCGCAGCCCATCATTACTGTCATACAGCTTTTTGTTTGTTTCCCTGATGATGTGTTCAAGGAAATACAAGACAGTCACATACATGTACAAACATTCACTATCAGGAACTGTGGTGTGGTACGCAAGTTGTGTTGACAATTCAAGGAGTGCTTTGTATGTGGTGTAACATAACATGGATGGTATTTTCCAGATTATACAACACATAGTAAGAAAAACATTTACACAACTAGAATAACCACCTCACAGTTGTGTTCCTCTGAATCAGTCAAGTTGCTGTTACAGTTTACAGACTTACAGGTAGCCATGACGGTGGACAATAATTCAAACATGGGTGTTGCTTTAAAGAAGCTACAAACTCTAGAACATGGATGCTTCAATGCTTCAAACACATCTTCCCCCAGCAGCACAGAACATCTATACAATCAGAACAGACACCCAAGATTAATGCCAGCAATTCAGCGTCTGACCACATGTCTCCCCTTCTGATGGTGATGAATAATGGCCAGAAAAACGTGTCTTTGCAGAACTTTTTTTTTTCACACTGAAGTTGACCTTTGACCTTTTGGATATGAAATGTCATCACTTCATCATTTTATCCTCTGAGACATTTGTGTGAAATTTTGTCACAATTCACACATGACTTCTTGAGTTATGGCCAAAAGTATGTTTTGTGAGGTCACAGTGACCTTTGACCACCACAATCGAATCAGTTCATTGTTGAGTCCAGGTGGACACTGTTGCCAGATTTAAAGAAATTCCCTTAAGGCCTTCCTGAGAATGGGATGGACAGACGGCCACAGCTGTCACCAGCGCAGAGGCATAAAAAAAGAGCCCACAAAAGCATTCACAAGTCAAATAAGTACACGTTCATTCTTTTACCATGTACCTCATGTATTGTCCAGTAAATAGACTACACCCTGTTCCTCTGGTAATGTAAGTATGTTGAATGGAGTGGTGAACACAAGTTACATAAAATGGAAATATTCTGGCAGCACAGTGGTGCAGCGGTTAGCATTGTCGCCTCACCCCGGGAACTACAGCAAGGTTACCGGTTCGAATCCACGGTGGGGGGCTCAAACCCTTGTTAGTGCGGGTTTTCTGCAGGTACTCCGGCTTCCTCCCACAGTCCAAAGACATGCAGGTTAATTGGTGACTCTAAATTGGTCGTAGGTGTGAATGTGAGTGTGAAAGGTTGTCTGTCTCTATGTGTCCCATTGTCCATTGTCCCATCGTATGGGTGCTGACAACATTTATAGTTGTTGAAAAATACATTAATAAACATTTATAACTGTTACAAGCTACACTTATCACTGCTATATAAGGGACGGTTAAATCAAAGTGTTACCAAAAACAGTTTACCTGTCTTTCGTAATGTCTATTTTGTAACTTTTAACGAGCCCTTCAAACAAAATTTCCTCAAAAGTGAGATGGTTCATCTCGAAGGAGTTCTTCTTAATGAATGAACTTGCACAACAACAAAAACAATTCAGCTCCCATCCACTATATCTGGCGGTAACAGAAATCTCAAAACCTGAGCAATTAAAACTGAAACTATCTTGCCTGGTTAGATAGAGCCAGAGGTAAATGGGGATGAGGATTTTTAATTTTGGAGAACAGAACCTTTAAAACAAAGACAGGTAATTATTATGTCCACACTAAACTACAGAAGACCATTTCTGCCACTGTGATGAAAAACAAATAAACAAAAGATCCGGACATTTTAATGAGAATCTCTCAAAATAATGACTTCATATGGAAAAATAATGAGAATGTTTCTCAAAAATAATGACATACTTATCTCCAAATAATAACCTTATATCTCAAAATAATAAGAGACTTCATATTTTGACTTTGGCCTATCATGTGGTAAGTCAAAATACTGAGAAAGTTAAGTCATTATTTTAAGATATGAAGCCATTATTTTGAGAATGTTTCTCATTATAATGACTTACAGGCTCTCACTCAGACACTGGCAGAAATGGGCTTCCATATCAGACAGCTTTATCAAGTGAAAGACGGTCTTACTGGAGAATCTGAATCTGATTGGAATATGACTGGTACTCCAAAACCATCCTCTTCAATTCCTCCGTTTCTCTGTTAAGACACAAAAGCCACATGAGCTGGATTCAGGATCATATTTTGTGACAACAGACATGAGCTGAGCTGAGCTTAAAGACACTGCCTCACCTTTCATGTTGAGCTCTCTGGTCTGCGTACATGTTCTTCAGCTTGTCCAGCTCAGCGTGCAGGATGGCGATGTTGGTCTGTGCTTGCAGCAGAGAGCTCCGCAGCTCCTCATTTTCCTGTGAGGAGATTTAATTAATGACTGGAACAATTCTTCACAACATACGTGCGACTCATTCAATAAAGATGACATACCTGTGACAGATCACTGATCTGTGTGTTCAGTCTGTCCACTTCCTCCTTTGAACTGTTGGATTGAGAGTCCTCATGGCTCTTGAGAACATTAACATGAACATTTAGTTAAACAATTTTAGATGTTGATAAACCAAGGTGTTTTAGTAAGAAAAAAAAAAGACGTTTCCAGACTCACTGACTCGTATGATGTTCTAATATCATGCACCACAGTTGTTGTGTTTACACTGTCTTATTTACTCTGTGACGTAGACGTAGAGGGACAATGAGAGGGTTTGCCTCGTCTAGGTAATGAATAGAGGATTGCTGCCATGTGATCAAAAGCTTTAGAAACTGTGTTTACACTCTTCAATTAACTAATCACCTGGTATTAACATGTGTTTTAGTGATCCGAATGCAAGAAGACAGCAAAGACACATCGCAGATCACACCTGTGTCTATCATGTCTCCAGCTGAACACTTGTGTTCTGTTTTCGTTACTGCCAACGCCACTTACAGCAGAAAGTCAAAGGGCCTTATGCACGGTCATTACACCCACACTCTTATTAACTGCTTGCTGGCATGCTCACAAGTCAAGTTAGCGGTTGTGTCAGTACAGCTGGAGATATCACTGTCAACAGAATCCAACAGGTCTCCTTCCACAGGGTAAAATGATGGACAATGAATGATTGTTAGTCCGCTGTCACCAAAACTATCACCACATCTTGCACTGATAACATAGTCCGTGTCAGGGACGCATTAGCGTTTACACTACAAAAGATACATGCTCAAATGCGCAGCAGACCACGTCTGCAAGGGGTTTCATTGATTGTCCCACAATGTGTCTCAGTGGTCAGCGCTGTCCTCTTGTGATCGATCACCCAACCTGCATGTTAATAGCAGGTACAAACAGGGCCTTGGTGATATGTCTGTGAGAAGGTTTACTTTGAAAACAGCGTTCTGAGATCTATGTTACTGAAAAAAGAAGGTTACTGAGGCTGTCTTTAACCTGCTTGACGTTGGTCTTCATTCCCACCTGCATTGAAAATGCAAAGTTAAATCGCTGAGGAGGTGCAAATTAGCTCCAGTGTATTATACAGCTTAGCTACCGTAGGCTGTACATGCAGGATCTGCTGCTGTGCCATATGCAACATCAACCTTACTTTGAAAAGGTGACTACGTCAACAGACATTTAACATTAAAGGTCATTTGTTCAGATGCTTAATTAATCTTCAAAAAAACATTTGTTGTTCTACAGTTTTGATATACACTGAAGGTTGGTGTACTGGTGGTGTTTTTTACCAATTATATTAGCTTGCACTTTAATATAATTAAACACACACTAATACACACAAAACAGCAGCCTTAACAAAAAAAAGGTGTCTACTTATTTATTTGTTGCTCTTTAACAGGCTATCTAAAATTTTGAAAAGTAGCACTTCTGGTGCAGTCCAGATTTTGCTGTGTGAAATGTATTTGTATGCTGTGGCAGAAAAGCAGACAAGACAAGGAACAGCATGTAGCTGGATTATAAGCACAAACCATGGGGCCAGCATGTCTAGCGAGCTAACACACAAGTTGTGTACACACAGCGTCTCATCACTATGCTTCTCCTTACACTAACTGCATCCAAGCAGCATCCCTGATCCTAAATCTGACTCCCTCTCTTATGCTGTGTGGACATTGGATATTATATCTTTATGGGTCTTCAAAGTCGCCCTTTGATAGGTCACCTAAAAACTGTGGGACATTTGGAAAACACTAGTGCAGCAGAAATCAGGCCAGAGTCTTTTAGGTACAGTAGCTTTCCTCTCTTTTACGTGATTTAAGAAAACATCATCATCATCTTTATATTATCTGTTTACCGTGGAAGAACAAAGTAAATGCATGTTGTGTGTGATAACCTACCTTTAAAAGTCTGTCCACAGCTGCACGCAGGTCTGCGACCTCGTTCTCATGCTTCCTCTGCATGGTCCCCATAACTCCTTCCATCTTCTTGCGCTCCTGCAAACATGAAACCAAAGCAGTTAGAGGTGCTGAACGACTCGGGCCTTGAAGAGAGGCTTTCATCTGCCTTAACAGAGGCTCTTTGTGAAGAGGCATGCAACCTGCTGCTGTGTGCTGCACCACAAATATGCAGGTAGCTGAGGAGAAGCTGTGAAGTGAAATTTCCATTTTCCTATGAAATAAAAAACATTCTTCTGCTCAGTTTCTCAGTGTACTGTTTATTGATTAAGTGAAGCTGCTTTTATGACGGTAAATTCATCTGTTTTGCTACATTCCTCTATAAATATTGGAGTAAATCACAGGAGCAATCATCCACTATAAATGCTGCAGGTATCACACTTACCTCGTCTCTCACCCTCTCCTCCGTTCTGGCAAGCTGCCGTTGTATATCTTCCTCCAGTTCTGCAAGCTGACTGTTGTTCATCTCCTCAGCTCTGTTTGAAGAAAAAAATATGTTCAAGTTTGTGCTGGCAGCCTCACTGCAGCTGAATAAAGGTAGATCCTCTAACAGTTGTCCAAGAGATTGATACAGCAGGAATAAGAAGAAGATCCATTCACCTACGATCCTTCTGTCAATTCTACCTGGATGATTTGACTGCAAACTGCTCTGCTCTTGTAAGATAACACACCGTGAACCAACCAGAGTCGAGGGAGGGACAGCCTCCACAGGTGCACTGAACTTTTCAGAGATTTCTCAATGAGACCTTGCATATGATTTATTTTTAGTTTAGTATAAGTTCAATGTCAAGATTTCAAACGTATTAACCTCAACATAGTAGAAACATAGGCACATAAATGGGTAAATCCAGTTTGTAAAAGGACTTAAAGAACAGGCAGGGCAGCACATTTAAGTCTTCCTACTTCCTTGAATAAGGAATGTCACCTTTCTCACGCCACACAGTTTCTGAACCACAGACAGAGCTTCAACAAAAACAGCTCAGACAGAGTTCATTCCCATGTGTAGGAGTCGATGCAAGGTGCTATGTGACGAGTCACTTCACTGATATAAATGAAATTATTAAGAGACTTAACTCGCATCTTCCTTAAGCCTTTAAAGACAGCCTGCAGCATTTACAATCATTGTTCAGCTTCAGTAACCACTGTGAAAAATCTTAAAGTAGTATTATAGTCAAGTTTCTTCTTCTTCTCTCTGCTGCCAACTGCACAGGGGTGACCTCAGGACAATATTTGAAGAAGCAGTACGATTCATTGAGAATTGTTTTTATACAATGTGTCTTGAAAACTCTCTACAGTATCCAAACAAACAAAAATCTATTTATAGAGAGTGGTAAATTATACAGCTTTTTTAATAAGCTGGTGTAATTTTGGAAATATTCTTTCCCTTACCAAAGGGCCATGTGCTATCTAAGACAAAGGGATGGTGGACCACTCCCTGCGAATACCATTGATACTGACCTACCAACAACTTTAAAAAAAATCCCAGAGATTATTTAATTAATTTCCAATTTTATGTCATTGCAATAAGTCATCTGACAGGAGGCAGCAACAGGAGAAGGTCCCAATAACTGTTTAATAATAACTAACATAAACACCGAATCAAATAACTCACAGGATTATCAATAGTGCCAAATAACAAAGAATTAGAAACTATTGCTGCATGTTTCAAATCTAATCAGCTGTTAAGCCAAAAAGACCCTGATAAACCAACAAGTCCAGCTGGGCCTATTATAGCTGAAGGTACATTATTCTAAGGAGTTGATAGAGACCAAAACAGAGATAAAAAAAAAAATGGCTTGCATACTGCCAAACTGAACCGGATGTAGTGAAACATCCTGGTACTTTTGCCATACTGTATTTGACATACTATGTATTAGGACATACTAAATCTTTTTTGGCATATTGTTTTTCTGCCCTCTAGTCTAGTGGGCTACAATCAATAAATGCAGCTTTAAACCAAACTGGTAATCCCAGTTGATGCACTGGAGTCAGAGCCTGGGGAATTTATATCCACTGTCTCTCTGGTATACAGCCACAAGAGGGGAGCAGTTCACCACTGCTCTGTAATAAAAAAAATCTACTATACTGGCAGTTTGTTCACAGTCAGGACAATTATGATTATCTAATAAATTCTACAAAACTAAAAAGTAACTTGCAAAGAAGTTCACTTTGAAACAGTCACTGTATTACTAAATAACACTGCTCATACATACATTACAGCCACATAAGCAGAGTGCTCATCATGATTAACACCTATGTGATGTCAGTTGTTTAAATAATGGCCCTGTTATCTTCTTATTATTCTGTTTCTTTCCATATCACTGGTCAGATATTCTGAACTGTACTAACCCCACATAATAAAACGCTGACAGTTGTCCTCACCGCTTTATACTGGTCTCCAGCTGTTCACACTCTAGTCTGTTGTCCAGGCTTTGACCGATCAGAGAGTGGATGACTTCTTCATACTGTTGCAGCAGCGTCGTGTTTGCAGAGGTGTGAATGGCCTGGTAAAGATCAGCCAGCTGCTCCCTGAGACTGTGGGAGGAGAACAAATAGTTACTGCCGGCCATGAACAGGTCAGTGCCATTTTTCAGTGTCACACTCCACCCAACATATATATCCCTCTGGTGTCAAATGCTCACCCTTGTGGGCCTGAAGGGTAGCTGTTACAGCTGGTAGTTTCAAAGTGTGTGACAATGATCAAAACATTAAACTTTTCATGCTAATCATGTAGCATGATGCACTGTCAATCTCTGTGCTCAGTGTGTTTGAAACACTCAGATTCTACCACAACATCTAGGCTACTGTCACTGAAAGATTAAGATTAGATTAAACAAACAGAGATGATAGCCTTAGGTATTTTTTCCCAAAACAAAGAATTACAGCATTGTCTCAAGAACATTTTACAAAATAAATAATATAATGGTGTGTTTTAACCTGACACAGGATCATCATTAGTATCACACCATTTGGCTCAGCAACAGGTGGATGTGAGTAACGCTCATTTATCATTTCACAGACATAACTGTGAATACAGTACCTGAACAGCCAGAGAGCAAAGTAAATATTAGCACAGACTCTCATTCTCACGTAGGATCTGCCAATACAACTGGAAAAAACATTTACAAATCTGTCTCTGTCTCTTCTATAACACCTTAAAATTGTGTTTTGTGATAACAACTAACAATACCTTGGTTAATAATGTACTTCCATACAGAGATAACCATGCTTTAACTCTTGTTAATTGTACTTTTAATTTACTCTAATTAATTTAATTAACAACTTGCTCGTGTTTTTGAAATATCATACTGAAAACTGCTACGTAACTATTCGCGCTCATGGCATCCAATTCTAATTTTTCCTGTATAACAGCTGAGGGCAGGGGGTGTGTGTGGGAGATGTCTGTATCTGTGTGTCTGTAGTGTATGTTTGTTATGTAATGCAGTTTAGTCTGTATGTTTTTGTTTTGTATTTGTATCTAGAGGACCCCCCTTAGCCAACAGTCAGTGTCTTTTAACTTAAACTCAGACAATATTTTACAAAACAAATAGTATGGCCTCGTGTTAAATCCCACACAGTATTATCATTAGTATCACACCATCTGACTCAGCAACAGGTGGATGTGCCTAAAGCTCATTGATCATTTCACAGACATAACTCTAAATATATATATAGTGTATCACCTTAACAGCTGGGCAGTAAAATAAATATTAGCACAGACTCTCATTCTCATGTAGGATCTGCCACAAGTGAAGAAACAGCTTTTATAAATCAGTCTCTGTCTAAAATTTTCAACATGCAGGTGCATGAGATGTTGACTTATAAACAACTAATGTTACCTTTGTTATCAGCTAACTTCCATATATACTGGTTTAATTCTGGTTAAGTTTTCCTTTCATTAATCTCAACCGTTAATTGTGACTTTTTATGATGTTTTCTCTCTTCCACAGCTTTCATAAGAAAATAACATTGATGACTTACACCAGGGGTGTCAAAAGTACGACCTGTGGGCTAGAACCTGGCCACCTAAAGGGTCCAATCCGGCCCACAAGATGACTGGACAAAAAGGTGCCAAGTGTTAGGAGCAAATTAAACAATATGTTGCCTACTTTATGTAAAATTCTGCCTCACAGGCTTTTCCACCCGTGACCAGAACACAGTCCTCTGATAAAACAATGTATACGTCCTGTGACCATGTTTTAAGATACTGAACACTGTGCAAATCTGTATCACACCTGTATCAGGAAATGTATGGAAAAGTGTGATGACTGACTGAATGTGGAAAAACTGAGACATACTGTTGGCACTGCACTGGTTTTCTTAAGACATCCAAGTCTCTTCATCTGTTTTGTAAAAGGATGAAAATCTACAGAATGAACTTGTCATCCTTTCAACACAAAAAAGGGAAAATACTGCAACTGATGTTACTTACAGGTTAATGTGTGATGGTTTAATTGGGCTGTATGTGTCTCAGGAACTAAAACAGCACACTGACACACACTGAGGTGACAGCTAGTAAGTATGCTTTTTAAGTTTGCTTCTCATGTGTGAACACGGGTTATTGTGTAAAAGAGTTAAAGAAAATAACGAAGAGACTGATGGTGTAACTTACGAGAAAAAAAGTGGCTTTAGTGTTAAAGTAGCACCGCTAACGTTAGCTCCTCATTTAACGTTACACCTGTATGACTGTGTGCGGTGGGACAGAGCCGTTAAATCCATATTAAGCTTTGACGTTTATCTTTTGTGTGCGGCTCATTTATGAGGACTAAATGATGTTTAAGTTAATTAAATGTTAATGAAATTAAATGAGTTGATGAAAGTGAGAATAAAACTACCAACAGGTTCACGTTAGCTAACGTTCAACGGACAGCAGTAGCCGTTAGCTAGCTAGCCCCCCGGTTAACACACAGCGGTACCGGATGTGAGTTTACCTGTCCTGAGAGGAGAGCCGCCGCATCTATCCTGCCCACAAAGTCCTCCCACGGAGAGCCTTGGCTTGGGGGGGCCCCAGCTCCAAGAGCCGCCAGGTCCAGAGTCTGTGAAACCTCCTGAAACCGTGAGGAGAAGCCGCTGTAGTCGATGTATCCGTCCTCGTGCGCGTCAAACTTGTCGAACAGAGTTTTGATGTGAGTCTCGGGGACGTTGAGCTCGCGACACACAGCGGTGAAGTCCTCGTACTCTATTTTACCTGATTTGTTCACGTCACAGGCAGAAAACAGTCTCCGGAGGCTCGGTCGGTCCATGTTTGATGACTAAAAACACACACTGCGCATATATAAAATGAAAAGTTAAAATCCAACCCGGCTCCTCTCTCCCTCCGACTGTCCTCGGCTCTGTGCCAACCAAAATAAAAGCCTCTATCAGAGTCTCAATGGAGCCTCACACAGGTACCACACAGACAGCCATTGGCCCAGGTCTCACTGTAGGCGGGCATCATCCGAATCAGTGGACCCAGTGTGCCTCTTCCTCCCTGGATCCAGCCTGAGTTTGTAAGTATGTGGCTTCATCCTGAGTTAGATGTCATCCCTGTGTGCTGCTGAGCTGTGACACAATAGGAACACAACAGATACGCAAGTGCTTACCTCTGTTTACCTTTGAGGTGTGTGGGGCATGTGAGTTTTATCAGACACTCCTCTTTGTTCCCCTGGGTTTGCAGAGTGTGTTTCTGACTCCACCCTGTGAGATTAAAGAGGCAAGAATATATTAAAACTATCTAAAAAATTAACTTTGTGGCCATTTATGTGGATCAGTGTACAAGGCTGATTCCCTGAAAATGGGAGGCTGTGTAAAAAGTAAATAAAAAATAATGTGCTAATTCTCTTCAACATTTTTCCAGTGCAACTATTCACATGGAATTCAAACCAGACACTAGTATTAACTCAGTAAAACTACACTAATAAAAATGATGTGCAGTTAAGTGGAGTAACAGGAAGACATATTGAACTCACTACCTGAAATTTAATAGCTAGAGAAGCCTTTGTTTGCAATGCCAGCCTCAAGGCACTTCCTGTTTTGTGCAGTGCTCAGATGGCATTTTGGCCTATTTTTCCACACAAACTTCAAATCTTGAAGATTTTGGGGGGTCTGTGTGTGAATCTTGACAAAGAAATTTTACTTTCAAAACACTTACTGAGTGCTGTCACAAGAAAAGGTGATGTAACACAGAGGTAAACGTGCCTCTGTCACAACTTTTTTGGCGCATGCTGCAAAAATCAAATTCAGAATGAGGGTGTATTTACAGGAGACAATAAAGGTTATCAGTTTGAGTATTAAATTTGTTGTCTTCAACTGAATAAATGTCACTGTTTTCTGTTTTTATTTACGTTTTCCACAGCATCACAATTTTTTTGGAATCAGGGTGGTGAAGGTGTTTTACTTTCTAAAATCAAGAGTCATTCAAATAAAAAAAATTATCCATTTGATCTTTATTTGAAAAATTAAAATAAAGTGCTTTTTATATACAATACAAAAAAGAAAAAGAAAAACAAACAGTAGTGATGTATGATACAAAAAAATACAATTCACAATATTTTTACATTGGCAGCTGAATTTACAAAACAATTTTACATAAAAACTCTTTTTTTTTTTTTTTTGTACTTAGATGTTGACACGAGTCTGAGCGACCTGTACTGTCACAAATAGAAGGCCAGACTATAGTGGTTCAGTAAGAGAGAGCAGACGACGATACTTTCACTGTGGCATTAATAGTTTAGGCTTGTACTCAAAGAGAAGCATGTTCAGTACCTGCACGTATTTTTACTAATTAACTGCCACTTTTATATTTGTTCTGCAATTTAATATTGTTCTGATGACGGCCACTTCACCAAAAGCTGCCGTTGGTTTGTTTTTAATAACAGTCAAAGCATGAATCTTTCATACTGCATGATTGATTATAGCCGACCAGTCTTTGAAATTCACACAGTCATTTTTGCAGTGCCATGTACAAGAAATGTAACATAATACTAATGCTTATCTATAGTTCAGTATTTTAAAATCAGCCAGTGGTTATTCATGTGCTACAGTTTTTAGAATAAAATTTAGTCCCTGACTAAGGTTGAAGCCACCGTGACAAAAAATTAAATAAAAAAAGACACCTCATGAGCACATACTGTACAACGCTGACAGTATTAAATCACACGTTTTCACTCTTGTTTCTGAGCGTGGCCAGTCCTGTCACACCTACAGTGTAGCTTTTGACTCTACAGCACTACTACCTGGTTAGTTTATTATCCCAAGAGGCACGTCTCTTGATTATTATTTCAGAAGGCATTATCCGTTTCAGATTTGTCATCAAATCCATAACCTGCATTATACTAAGGCTTTTCAACATCATGTGCAAATCCTATGCATTCTGAGTCAAACAATACGCCTTCCTGCATTTCTGTGGATTCTTAATTTTGCTGGCCTCATTACAATACTAGAGCCAAACTCAAGTAAGACTTAAATAATATTGTATAAAAAATGCTTTCAAGTTACTCCAACATCTGACTCACAAATCTGGTGGATCGTATGGTTTATAATTCATTATTTCTGAATGAAGAAATCAACACAATCTGGATAAGAATGGAAATTATTGCTTTTATGGTTGCCTTTAAAACCATTTAAGCAAGCAGAGGGCATTTTCTTCTATTCATTAACACCCATCAATTAATATGTATATCAAAGTTGAGGCTATACAGATGTGTGTTATTTAAATCGGATTATGAATAGGTGTAGTATTTAAATATTAATTATTATCTCCCTTTGAGAATAGTGATAGATATTTATAACATTAAAGACTATGAAAAATGTCTCTAACAGAAACATTTGGCCGCACTAAAATACACCAAAATGGCTAAAATCTCTTGCATACTTAGAGTTAGTGTAATGAGAGTGAGTGTGTGTGGGTGTGTGTTTGCAGTGCCACTGATCCTAAAGTAATTAACAGCGCCAACACCTTTGTGCTTACTCAGTCTCGAGGTGAGGTTTTTCTTGGTGTTTACCCCACTTCACATTATTTGCTTTGCATAGACTGCCTATCTCATGAAGAACAGCATGATAATACCTGGAATGAGATTTTTTTTCCCTTTATCACATTTGGTGAAAGAAACCCTGTTGAAAGTCGGGTTTCCACAGAGGAATATTAGAATTCACTAATAATACCAATACTTACAAACAAGCATAACATGTTTTCATTTATCACTCTGTAATATTCATGTTTTTGGTGTGTAGTGACTGAGGTGGTGAGAGTTTCTACAACATTTCCACTGAGGTGATTCCTTGCTTGTGTTTTCTTCCACTTTATCCATAACTGTCTTTTTTTTATCAACCTTTTCAGTCTCTTAGCACAACTCTTCATCTCTTAATTCTGTCCTCGTCGCTGTTATATTCAAGCCTAAACAATGAGTATACTTCTGTGAATGCCCACTGGCTATCTAAAAAAAAATCTATGACAGGACTTGTTTCGTCCTTTCTCGCCTGCCACTGGATTCTAAGTGTGTATTCTGGTGAGAGGGTTTACCTTGCTACAGTACAGTACATAGTGCATAGCCTCAGCGAAGGGTAGGCTCTTACCAGATGACAGAATGAAAATAAGACAGCAAACACTGTAAGCCGTTAGCGGGAACATGTTTGAATATCTATCTGCCTTTCAAAGCATTACCACTATGTTATATGGACGGACTGAGTGGTAATGCTATGAGAGCCTGTTTACACCTGGCATTGTCGTTAGTCTTGGGAGATCCGATCACAAGTAGACAGCGCTATGCCAGTCTGTTCACACCTGGTATTAAAATGTGTCTCCACGTGTCTCAAATGACCACATGAGATCGGATCTCACTTCCCCACTGTGAATTAGCAAAGACCAAATGCGTTGTTTTTTTGTGTGTGCTTTACACACACTTATAGCCTTTACCATTTAAAATGAGTGAAATCTTATTTAATAGGGCTGCATGCAGACCTTCTGGGCTGAAAAATGAAGCCAATGCAGATGTTGAACGGACCATTTGTCGGGAGTAGAGTAGAGTGCAACTGCACCAACAACTGCTTGCTATCTGGTGGGGTTACAGATAAGCAAGGACATCACCTGAGCAGGCCGTCGTCCAATGTGGCCCGGGAAACTCAGCTTACACATTGCTGAAACAATGTGGCCAAATGTGGCCCAGACTAACTCCGAATATGGTCTGAGAGATCAGATCTCAACACGCATTAAGGACGCCTGTAGTGCATTCACATCCGTACGGAAAGCTGTCCACTTGTGATTCGATCACCCAGGATGCATGTTAATACCAGGTGTAAACAGGGCCTGAGATTCAATCACTGAATCATAGTTGTGACACCACCTCTACGCTTGTTACATTCCTGTGAGCCGTACGTGAAAGCGTCAAAAGTCTGAAGGCAAACTGGAACTTCTTCAGTGTGCACCGAATGCACTTGAATAAGGGGGAGTGAGGGGAAAACAAAATGAAATGAACATGGACCACAGGGACAGAATAAAAAAAAGTGCAAAATCTGTGTAATGAAATGTCTCTCCGTGAAGAGTCTGATGATCCTCAGTTTTCCCTCTTATAGGGGTTTGTCTCTCTCAGCAAGTGCACTCTTTGCTTTCAGTTTCTAACTCCACACAACATGAAGCCGGCCTCACACTATAGAGTCTTTAATCTCAGAGCCCAGTCTGACTCGTGGCCGTGGGCATGTGGGAGAAATCTCTACGTGGCTCTCTCTTAAGTTCAGAGGCCTCTTCTCAGACTCTGAGAAGCTCTTGCTGTTGTCAGGCGACGAGCACTCGTGTGGTGGAGTGCTGCAGATGTAGTTGTCGTTAAGGGTCTGGTAGCCCTTGTGATCTGACGCCGACGCTGTGACTGTGTTGCCGTTTAGAGGCAAGTTCTCAGCCGGTTTCCCAACTATTCTGGGCTTCTTCTGCTGCATGTTGGGGCACTCTCCCTCCTTGAGCATGGATTTCATGTGGTCGCGGTTCCTGTAGACCACAAACAGAGAGAAGACCACCAGGGAAAACGCCAGCAGGGCACACACCACTATCAGCTCGTTCCAGTAGGTCTTAGTGTTGATCTGCGGTGAGCGGGCCTCTCCTGGCAGGATGATAAACTCCTCCTGGGAGACCAGCGGTGTACGTGAACGGCCTGTCAGGGTGGTGCTCTCGTGCTTGGCCTCGCCCCGCACACAGTAGTTTGCCAGCAGCTGTCTGAAGCCTTCTTCCACTGACCAGCACTCATAGGTCTCCTGCCTGTCAGCTTGAGCTACCACTACTAACCCCCCCTCTGGGCTGGGGTAATGGAAGTGACCCGCGCTCTCACTGAACTCCCACCTCCTTTCAGCCAAATTAGAGCGCAGCCTGCAAGGGAGTACTTTGAACGTGTTGGCTGGGATAATGATCACCTGGCATGAGGACATTCCTGTGGGAAGGCAAAGCAGAGACATAGATAGAGTCAGATATGGCATGAAATAAACCGCACTGCCTTATCTAGTGCGGAATTCAGAATAATAATGGTTTGACACAATGAACACATTTTGTAATCAAGACTCAAATTGAATTGTAAAGCATGGAAAAATCCAGAGTGCTGCTCTGTAAATCTGTGACAGGAAGAAGAGGAGTTCACTTACGTGTAGGTGGAGGTTTAGCAAACCGTGGGCTTGGCACTGTCTTGTTGCAAATAGCTGATGTGTCTGCTTTGTCGACATCCTGCTGCCAGGCACTGAAACACAAACATTTCATCAGAAACCATCTTATATTTACATATTATATAGAAATGTTTATCTAAAAGCTGTAGCTATGAAACTGTCTGTAGATTATTGCACAGAGAGATGCATACTTGCTCGTTGGAGCCTGTCTGACATCCACACACTGCCTCCCGTTCCAGGCACAGTAAGGATCCCTGGAGAGGATGCACTCCCCGCAACTCTGATAATTAGCGCAGTTAGCCACTGGGACCTCCACCAGTTCAGAGAAAGAGGAAACATAAAGCTGACCCTGTGGAGGAGATGACAAAACAGGGGACAGGAAGGAAGTGCCCCAAATACAGTTACTAGGTTACTCATTTCATCCTGAATCTTCCTTGTCTGACCCTGATCTAAATACAGCACGTTTGGCTTTTCTTAACGCAGCTTTAAACGCCAAATGTACAAAATCTAAGTATCAAAGACGAGCCAGGATTCAAGAAGTGTCACAGTTGCAGCTCTTAAAAGCCCAGCTGTTTGCAGGTCCCCTGAGAGAAAGTTGCATGTAATTAGCTCATTGAACACGAGGTCTGCTTTAGGCTGTGACTCTTCATGGCTCATGGAAGCTCTAAACTGCCAATAAATGCGCTTACTGAGCTTGTTATTACTTCACACTACGAGAAGGCTCTGGAAAACAAGCTGAGCTCCACTTTACCTTTTCAGTGTCCAGCTCAATGTGTTGCACTGGTTGGGAGTCATTGAAGAGCGCAATCTCCTCGATGATGTGCATCTTGTTGTTAACGTTAATGGCTTTGTGAAGTCTCCCATCATCTAAAAGATATAGTACAACTAGAGATTAAACTCTGAGACTATTGAGCAATGGTAGTAATCGATAATACAAGATGTTACAAAAAGGTTGATGAGTGTGTGATTGTCAGTGAGGAGTCCTTTACCTGTGCCAATGAAGAGCACATTATAAGCTTTTCTCGCTGCCTTAACTCGATGGACAGCAATCTGCGTGTAGCGGACGTTGCGTTTTAGCAGGAGAGGCTGGCTGCGGATCACGCTGTCCATCAGAAAGTGGTCTTTGACAAAGTTCAGCACCTTGTCCGGCATGTGCAGTGAGGAGGAGATGCCCTGTTCCCTGGCAGCATTCGTAATACACTGTGAAGGCAACGATATCATTTACAAATATTCCCTCACACTGGATAATGACACACACTGCAGCTGCACAGCACCTCAGTGTTTCTTTTGCTTAGATTTTTCAGTGATTCAACAGTGATAAGCCTGCCAGGAAATGAAAGCGACAGTAATTTCATGAGAATCATGTTCAGGAAGAGAGAGACGGAGAGTGTCGCAAGCTCGGCCGATATCTGGGCCTTGATCGTCAGTCAAAATCAAGGATGTGACGGATGAGCAGACAGGAGCGTATGAAACTCGTTCATGCAGCTGACATGTCACGCTGCTGACTGCTGATGTGTTTGTGTGTACAGGTATCTCCAGCAGAGGGCAGCAGGCAGTTACTCACCACTCCAGGCCGAGGCTCTGGGACTGGATGGTTGTATGTGTACCACTGTTGAGTCTCTCGGTTGACCTCACGGTATCGCCCATTGAACGCCTTTTCCACCTGGTCCATAGTGAAGGAGCACACTGCAGAGCTTCCTGAAGCACCTTTGTACCTTTGAAGACATAAAGAAGCATCTCAACAACACTGACTTTAAGAAAGCTGTCTGTTACTTTATAGAGGGGAACTACTGTGTGGTCATGTTTAACTGCCCAGGTAATGCAGATGGAAGTAACTAGCAGCTAACTCTCGTACAAAGCACTTCCTCTTCCTGTCTTCTTTAACATTAATATTTTTGTCTGTGGTCCTCGTCAAAAGAAATGTAATAAAATTTATATCTAAACGAGTCCAAATTTCCCCAGAAGAAACCCTCCTATCGCAGAAAAAAAATCACAAAATTTAACATTCATTTAAATATATCTTCCTAAATCATGGTCAAAATGTTGTAGGTGTGATTTTCGTTCGGGCCCTAAACACATTTGATGAGTGTCGCTCGACAGAAATGTATTTTTGACAGAAAAAAGTGTAGCTTGACACTTTTCCTTTTTATGTCACACAGCTAGAGAATTCTGATATGTCACAGACACCGTTAACTCACTGAATTCATCAAAACTAGCACAAATTTAGATACAAAAGAAACAGCTGTCAGAGGGATATCTACACTGATGGTGATGATTCTCAACAAGCTGGCCTGAGAATACCGCCTGGTTACCATGGAGACAACAACAGTGGTGTATGAGTCCCGGAAAAGGTGCAGGTATGAGTTCCAGAAAAGAGTTAGGGGTGTTAGCACTCCTGGTTCCCTTGTCTCGAGCTCTATCAGTTTCTGTTAACATGCCTGTAATAAGGTCTTGTAGACTTACATTTTGTTCTACGACATAAAATACGTCAGTAAAAACCCCACTTGTAAATTCTACAGCTTTTACTTGTCATACAAAATGATGGTTGCTAACAAGTGGCAAAATTAGACTACAGAGCATCACCAAGCAGAACACAGCCTCGCTGTTGTGGCGATGTTGAGGTCATGTGACCGTAGTGTAGTTCATTTACAGTCTAGCGATAGCTTTTAACTTCTGGCGATTGCATTTACGCTTAAAAAATCATTAAGGTGGTGTTCATTTGTCAAGACTGTCTTACCACAGAGCTTATTTTCTGCAATAATTCAAAATCCAATGGAAAAATCCAAACTCAATCATTTCTGTCAAGTGATACTCATCAAAAGTGTCGAATGCTGTACCATAAATCAGGCTTAACACTGCCAGGTATTTAACTGTGTTAGAGAATACTAAATCCCCGTTATTTTAATTTACTCCCTGTCTAAAAGCCATCAATTTTAAAGATACTGATTCTGTAAAGTATCAAAATCGGGATATGGGAAGACGGCAATGAGCAATGAAAGAAGAAATGACGCAAAAAAATTTGCAAGAAGTTAGTAAGAAAAAATAGAAAATTAAAAACAAGAAAATTAGTGGAAAAAAGGGGGAAAAAAAGAGAAACAAACAAACAAAAGGAAAGGAAATAACCTGGAAAAAACTTAAAAATGATAATAATTCTGTAAAATAATTTCAAATATATAGTAATGATAATTATATATATTTTTCCCCTAGCTTTTTTTTTTCTTTTTCCCAAGCTTTTAAAAATAATTTTCTAAATATATTAATTTTTTGCAATTTGTGGAACATTTCTTACCATTTACCAACATTTCTAAGTTTCTCATTGCCTTTTTTCCCATGTTTTTGATATAAATTGCACCAATTTACTCGGGGTTCAAAGGATTGAATACTTGTGAAAGGAGTCTGAAAGCAGCACAACAAAAGTAATGTCACTCCAGGTTTCAAAGGGTTAAACCTGCTAAAATACCCCAAATATTTACAGAGGATCTCATTATCCTCCAAAGTAGCTAAGGCAATTGCATTTACACTTTGGTTTCAATCAGAGCACTTTCTGTATACCTCAGACAATTAGACACTTCTATTTCTCACACAATGTCAAAACATATCTGAGGGTATCACTTCATTAGTGAAGTGAAAGTTGGTCCTCACCACTGAGACGTGAAGACTCCATAAAACACAGTGTTCTTCCAGTCCTCGGGGCTGGGTGTCAGCACAAACATGTCCTGGATTATGTTGAAGGGGAAGCCATCGTCAGGCAGAGAGCACAAGAGCTGAGCCTTCAGGAAGGTTGTCCATTTCTTCTGCAGAACCCTCTCTCCTCCCAAGTCGCCCTGCAACATAAATATTGTAGATTTGGAGCTATTTCATGTGTGGCCAGTAGAGGGTGCAACAATATAAGACTGACACCTGTCTGAGGCAGTAGACAATGCCTCTGAGAAAAAACGGTTTGATACACAAGTGTGATCTGATGGGATCTGACAGGCTTGTAAAAAGCATGAAATAATAATGTGCACCATATGGTACGATGCCATGGCATACCTCACATACCATAACATACAATACATATTGCATGTAATTATATTCATCTGTCATCTGACGGGAAACAGAGGAGACAGAAAGCACTTTATCCAAAGGTGAAACTGTTTGAGGTGACGCAATTGAAAAACATTAACCTCATATAGTAAAACTGTAACGAGCGAAATCAATTGTGCCTGTAACACAGATACCCTGAGGCAGCAGACTTCTAGGTCATGAAAACAATATACATCATCACAACTGGCTTAGACAAAAAAAAAAAAAAACACTTGGGGCTTTGAGGAGGGCAAATGCTTTTAAATGAAAAAGAAAAAGAGGCTTTGCCCTCCGACAATCCTTCTTCACTGACACTACCGCTGTGATTCAGCGCCTTTGGCACTAGCCTTCAAAGTGATGTGTGGCACGGGACCTCCTTGACATGCAGACTAATTTGGCTACACAGACTGTACAAGAGGATATCTGCGCAAATTGCAACTACATCTTTAAACCTTAACGTGAAAGTGATTTATAGTGTGTGATGTATGACTGTAAAACAGACTTTATCCCACAGGGAGTTACGGGCCTCAGGAAGGTAGCTACACATGTTTAACCTGCACAAACCAAGAGCCTTTTTAGTTTTGGAAAAAAGGATGATCTCCTGCACCAACCATACTGTTTACATTCAGTTCATGGCAACAATTATTTCAGTTTTTTCACAGGCTTAGATCTAACGAAATGAAAGCTGGCTGCTGCAAGAAATAAGCAGTTTTAAAAATGTGCAGAGGACCAAAGAGAAATACTAAATGATCTTAACTACATAAAGCCCTTTAACATGAAGCTTCAATTGAATCCACTTTAGTATTACATTAATCAGAGGAAATGGCAGCGCTGGATGGGAGGGGAAATGACACATGACCAATACTGAGCCTCTGAAGCAATTACTTATTGCAGTAACCCAGGCAGATAATGAGCAACATACAGTATATCCTCTAGTCCTCCTGACTGAACCTAGTTTTATAATTTAATGCCACTCTGTGCTTAAACTGACTTCTGAATAATTGAAGCAAATGCATCCCATTCATTAATCCCTTGTGAGAGCATCCCTTGTTCAAAAAGCCATGAACATGGCAGCCAGTAATGGCTCCTTTCTGGGAAACTGAATGATCCAGCAAATGAGAACAAGCTTTGTTTTGTCTGTTTCAGGCAAAAACATTGTTTATCATTCCATAGTTAGTCTCTATGAAGTGGAACCTGTGTACTAAACACCTGAATAAACAACAAAGAGCGGGACTGTTGCAGCCATAATGAGCCAAACAAGGGATGAGGGAGTTACGGAGAGGATTTCAACAAGTAAAAATTAACCGGAATCATTACACACAATACTTACAGGAACTGACACCATCTATCTTTTGAGCGTTTGCTTATTTTACAGCTTTGTTATGTTCTACATTTGTTTGGGAAGGACACTCCCAAAAAGTGACACGCTATTACTGATTTCCTCTTGAGTAATCTGAACCAGGATACTTTGTATTCCAGACATATTTTAACCATATGGAGAAAACCTATCATCAACACAATGATGAGTCAATATTTATATAACTCTGTAAACTGTTTATTTCTAATTAGATGTATGGGAAAACAAATGGATAATTGCATTAAGATGAAGAAAATATAACCCCGTGGGCAGACTGAAACGGGCCTGTGATTCACAGCTGGGCTTTCTATAAGAAATGGAAATAAAAAATATATACTGGCTCTCCACAGAGATGCCTAAAAAGTTGAGATGAACAATAATAATAAAAAAAAACATAAATAAATAAAAAAAAAACATTTTAAATGGCGTCACAAGTAGGGCTGGCATGCAATAATTATAATAATAATATAATTATCATGCCTTTTGTCTTTTTTTTGGTAAATGAATTGCTCTGAGTATAAGGAAGTGGAGAGAGGGAAAGCATGAACAGAAAGAAACGGACATGATTCATGAGGCGCTGGATTATTTACACAGTATTATATGTTTATTATTAACGTGATATCAACTGTTCATTTTTTTATATATCACAGTTATCGTCTAATACTGGTATATCGCGCCATCCCTAGTCAGAGGACAAGTTTGAAATACAAAAAACGTCCTCAAACAACAGCTCTAACTTGTCATATTTTCTCTGAAGTGAACATCAAACTGTCAGCTGGTACTTTTCATCCTCCTTGGACTGTGATAAACATGATTATTTTTACAGAGACAAGCAGCCGTCTGATCTGGAGAACTGGTTTGTGATATTAATGATGTTTACAGAAACGGAGAAGACCCTAAAAGATATTAACAAATACTGCGTGAGGTCTGCATTTCACTTTAAAGGCCCTGGGTTTAAGTATTTGAGCAGGTGATAATCCATTTCCGTGCATGGATCTGGTGCTACAGTAATCCTAAGACATTTTGACTTGGCTACCGAGTCCTGTCTGAACACAAATATTTAGTGAAACACGATAAGAATTGAGGGAGGAGAGGATCTGGAGAAAAGGAATTAAACAGAGGCAAACATGTGAGAGGAATGTTTTTCTGTAACAAGAGACTGAGCGTCACTGCCCAGAAAGACTGAGCTATACTCATCAGGCTGTAAGAAGCTTTCAGAAGACTTCTTATACGCCTGTATAGGAGCACAAACACAGATGAAATGAACGCGCAAACTCCTCCCTGGTCTGACAGATTCCTACAGTTATGTGAGGGGGTGTCAGGATATATTGCATGGGGGGGGCCTTTAGATGGACGATCTGTCTTCAAGCATCACTCACCTTACACACGCGAGCAATGCGTGACACAATGGTGTTGTCAAAGAAATCAAACTCCTTTCCTGCTTCACTGAAGAAGAAGTAAATCTTATCGTCATCACCCACTAGGTTGCCCTTGGGCAGGCTCTCCTGTATGTAGGCAGAGCCGACGAACGCCGGGTCTGAAAGAAAAACGACGTGAACAATACTGTCAGCCTACAGTATATGAAATTCAGGTATCCAGGGACGGACGTCCCTATTCCCTCTGACATCAACACACTAAATGGAAAATTCAATTGTGACAGGGACTCTGACAGATTGCAGGTAAACACGTTTCATCTATATAATCTTGAGTGGTGTCAAAGTCTATTCTCATACAGCCTATCTGGTACAAACAGTTTCAGAATGTCATTTATTTTATATAAGATGTGACATCAAATTATATATATTTATTGCATAAAGACATAATAAAAAGCATTGCCGTCCAGCCAAGACACTCTACCTTGAAGCCAGTTGAGTGAGTTTTCGGTTTTTAGAGCAGTTCCTTGGCTCAGACTCTTGTAAATGATGGGTTCATTTCCCTGGAAATTACTGACTGTACCAGCGTACAGCTCTCCATCTGCAACGCAGTGAAGAAGACCAGCATAATCACAGTGTTTACCACCAGGGAAAGGCTTCTGCGTCACACACAGTAATGAAATCCAGAGGTTAGGCCCCAATTCGTCTCCATATCAACCACCTGTATCTCGTTACTTCACTGATTCCCACAGTGGCTCCTAGAAATCAAAACATTTAACCAAAGCTTGATTTTATCGACAGCCATTCTGGGACCTACCGGCCATGATTGCAGTGGACTTGTATTCAGGGTTAAACGGGCAGCGGCTTCGTCCATCTTCTGTAACGATTTCGCCGGTATCACTCTTGACAAGAGAGAAGTCTGCAGAGTTCTGGAGAGCACACACACACACACACACATCCCATGTCACATTTAGTTGGAAAGTAAAGCTGTAACCTGCTCTGACAGTGACCGCTGTCTGTCTGTCCCACAGCGAAAAGGTGGTCGGTCAGTCTCAGGGTAAAGATGGCGCCCAGGTCACCCCTGTATGTTTGTTCTGGCCAGTTTCAAAAGGCTTTAACGGATTTGTAGAAAAGGATTGCAAAGCGGGTCGATTTTTATATAATGTGATTACATGCATTAAATATTTTGATCCATTTCCCTTCGGCACAGGAGGTAATAAAATAATGTACATACAGTATATTGTGTCTGGCCGGGCATCATGGGCCTCAGCCAGACTGCTAAGTGAGCTGAGAGGCAGGAAGCAGCCTGCATCAGATTTTAGATGCTCTTCCTCTAGAATCTAATAAATAAACACCACATATAGAGTCCTCCACCGGGGTAATAAAAACAAGAAAAAACAATGAATGACACAGCTTTTCTGATCCTCAACACATGCACAGGCTGCACACAGCAGGTCACTGCAACAGATGTGACAGGTTCATATAGACACTTACTATGTAAGCACAGGTGGGGCTGAAGGCGTATGTTCCACACACATACAGATGGGTGCTGTTAATACGCAGTAAAATCTTGACGTAGTTGAAGCAATCCTTCTGTATTCAACACAGAAAAAAAGGTCATGAAAAAGACAGACATTTTCTTTATAGCTGCTAACGTACTGCAAGAAGATAGAGGCAATAAGGCTGTATTTAAACTCCATCCAAAAGTTTTGCTTCCTGTCTCAAGACACTTCCTAAGATAGTGAAGATTAAAATTGTAAAAAATACAGAGCACATCATCTGCAGAATTCACCACAGTCCAGCAAAGTAGTTCACAAAAACAACAAATTGTCCAACTAGAGTGTTTACTGTCAAATGTATTATTAAAATCCAATTTCCAGGTAAACTTTTGTGCCATCTTTTTTTATTCTATTCAAATCCAACACTGATTCCTCCTGTTAATGAATAAGTCATCATGAAGTCACACACTTTTCAGTCTGTATGTTTCCATATTAAAGTGTTAGTGTAAGCTGAACAAAAGAAAGAGTGTAATAGAAGAAATGTTTGTTTGAAAGGAAGGGAAAAATCCATTGTTGTAGAGTGGAAAGTTACAACTTGACAGGAAATTTCCAGGGTTCTGCCCTGGGTCTGTTTCCAAAGTGCCCCGCTACAATGGTCAACTTGACCAGTGAGGCAAACCTGCAGTCGTGTAAATAAAGTCTGAGCCATCTGAGTTTAGCTACTTGAGCTTTTACACCAACAGTTCACTTGCCTTCGGGTCTTTGCCTTTGAAAGTGCACTCCTCTCTCTTCCTCTCTGGAGTTTCCCATGTGAGCTGCAGGAGAGAAACACAGTCAGACTCATACTGGAGGTATAATGCAGCGAGGCAGGTTATATTCACATTGGACGTCTGGGACCTAATCATATTCATGTTGTTCCTCTGGGAGCCTATTATAACCACATTCATATTGATGCAATATACTATATATGATACTGCAGTTTACAGACGCTCCGCTCTTACGTTTCTTTGTAGCTTGGCTGAGCTGATATCAGTGAGGTTGAGAGCAAAGAGAATCTCTCGAGCGCCGACGTACAGCGTGTTGTCTTCTTTACTGAGGAGGAGAGAGGTGTAGTTGAAGACTCTGTCGACGGAGAATCTTCTGGTCGTCCTCTCCTTCGCATCTGGACAGAGACCGACAGAGAAGGAGAGGTGTTACTCATGAATGAGCCATTACGAGCTTTTGAAGATAGGAAATGCAAAAAAGGCACTTGGGTATGCAAATTTTGATGTTTTGAGTGTGGTCGTAAAATTTGATGTACATCCCAGACTGTAGATATTCCGTCTTAATTAGACACACTAGCACGATGTGTCGCCCCTGACAAGCCTCACTGAGTTGTCTTGTTTCTCATGACAACTACACAGCCCAGAAATGTTTTGTGTGTTTTAATGTTGATGAAATAGTTTGACTGGAGTTTAGATTTCATTAAAAACACCATGAATTGTCGCCACATCATCTACCTGTTCAGAAACATTTTAAGCATGTTTTCTGGAATATCTGCGTTTATCAGACAGGGCACAGGAGAGAGCTGACAGGAAACAAGCAGAACAATGACATAAAACAAAGGTCACACTTGGACCCGAGTTGACCCCTTGCTTAGCCCGGTGCCTTTCTCGTTAGCCGCTGATGGTCTGTCAAGCTGTTGGAGCTAGCATGAAGCCTACACTGCCACTAACAGCACTCCCTGAAGGACAATTATATCATTTTTGGAAAAAGCTATTTCAGAGAGACGCTAACAGAGGGGTCTACAATATGCGTTTAAAGTATATACCTACTATCAGGATGTCAAACTGACTTAGCATCAAAAACAAGCTAAAAAGATAAAGTTAGAGGCTAAGCCTAAAGATCACAGTGTAAAAGTGAACCACCACATCACCTGGCGATCGAGACAGAAGACAGTCAAACTAAGTTGCAGTACATGGAAAAGCAACATTCAGAATATCTTTAGCAGCTTAGTGTAGCATAAAAGTAGTAACATGTGTCCCAGGCACGCCATTTAACCATGACTTTAACCGTGACAAAACCAGCCTGAAAATGAAGAAAATTTAAAATGACTGCATGACAGTCTATGAAGCACAGCCGTGTAGCTGCTGTGGTCGTAACTGGCCATGGCTACACTATTATTGGCCACTCTGCGTTCAGGGGCGGGACTTAGCGAAGGGTCATTTGGGGATGTTGCACCCACATGACATCGAGGCACCCAGGATGCTCCTGAAACAAAGTTTATGTTGGCTATAAACTCTGAGGTCATCTCAGTCCATTTCATTACTCACACTGTAACTGGACATTGACTTTGGGCAATGCACCTACAGGAGATCTACAGCACAGCTAAGGATCTGAGGCCCTCATGCAGTATTCAATACACCTGGTAAAAAAAAAAAAAAAAAGATGAAAAGAAATCATCGTGCCTGTGTGTGTGTGTGTGTGTGTGTGTGTGTGTGTGTGTGTGTGTGTTTTAAACTGCAACTTCAAATCCTGTCAGCTTCTCATCAGAAAAAGACAAAAAAAAGGAAAAAACGGAGAGAGAGAGAGAGAAAATTCCCCATATTCCTCCTACAGTGAGTGAACGGTTCGCTCCATCCACATTAACACCTCCCGACTGAAGCCAAGGGTTAAATCATCAACCCTCCTAATCGCTGCTTTAAAGGCCCATGTGTATCACAGATTTGCAGCAGCCTGGAGGCTTTCACTGCTGGCCCAGCTTGAACAACTTGCCTTAATTGCGTGCCAGCATAAACAGAAGCAGGGAGCTGATGGAAACTTGAAGTGACTGAAGCTCTGATACAGGACCTTTGCCCCTGTAATGTGACGAGTGAGGAGGGAAATAACAGAGCAAAAAAACTCACATTTATTTAACTGAGGAAGGTCCTCTAATATTTGTTTTTCTCAATGATGGGATTTCGTGTTTGTAGAGGAATGTTGCTCTCTGTGGTTTATATATAAATTACTGCTCAAAGGGACAAATATTGTCAGGGTGGGGAGGAGGCCTGAACATCATGTTTCACTCAAGAAAAAGAACAAGGCGCTACCCAGACTTATTAATAATTTTGGGAATAAAAAAATATACTGAGAGATGATATCTCAAATAATAAAAGTGCTGAATAGGTTCCAATAATTTCATTATTTATAACCAAAAGAGGCAGAGCATTTAAGATGGTGTACTCCAATATAAACCATAATATATTAATGAAACAATGGAGCTGAACACAAAAGAAACAAAAGGAATCTTCCCGTCTGTTCCCCTCCCAAACAAATTCAGACCACCTTCCCTTCAGACAGAAAAAATAAATAAATAAAAAAATTACAAAATAACCCTCTGCCTCTTCTGATTCAATCATCCTCCTAATAGTTTTTGTACAGCCCCTCAGAAAAAAAATTTACAAGCTGTTTTTCCATTGTGAAGCAAATAAACTAGGCTCCTCGACGCGTTTTATCAGAAGTTGTAAGTATAGGCTTTACACATGGTTAGAGGTAGTAGGGGTTTTTGCTTTGGTAATCTGACCTATCTAAAGAGAAAAACTGAGAGATGTCTTGAGGAATTTGTTCCTACTGAGCAAGTTTTAATTGTTCGTTCATGTCAGCTTGTGTTGGCCGTATTTTATGCTGTCTGGAGACGAAGATGAATTAATGCAGTGATCCAGGAAACAGAAATGTTCCCTTCATCAGATATTATTTGGCAAAGGTGTTTCCATATTCCATTTACTGCGTCAAGTCTTTCTCAACAAATACAAAAACAGCCTCATGCAAGCTTAAAAACTGTTTTGCACAATTGAGAAAGTTTTGCTGTTTCCATTACGGATGCACGCAATTTGTCGTCTAAACGATTAAACATCAGCCCCCCTCGCTAGTCGGCACCAGAAATATTAGTCGGTTAAACTAATTAGTGTTTTATTCATGTACGAGGTTGCTTAACTGTCATGCAGCCGTCCGCCACTAGTGGGGGCTACAGAGCCGTCAGACAGCAGTCCTCCTCCCCGCAGTAATGCTTGAGTAGACTGGAGTTTTAAAACAGCACCACGGGAAATAAGAATGATGTCGTGTCGCAAAACCAGCGCAGTTTGGAAGTACTTTGAAATTAAATGAAAACAATGTCGGCTGTGTCAGAAAAAACTGGCATATAATCACTCGACTGGAGCAATGTGCAACCACATTCAACTCAAGCATTTGGATGTTAACCTGCACAGAACGACGGCTGCTAGAGGTGCTAGCCACACTCAGACTAATATGACATTGTTAACCGAGAGACTCTGTGATCCTAGTCGACTAGTCTTAATTAAAATGTTTGTTTAGTCAATAGGAAAATTAGTCGCCAGGAACATCCCTAGTTTCCATACAACTGTTCTGATGAAATACTTCAATTGCACATAAATATGTATTTATGGAAACACGGCTACAGCCGCACTTCCATTTGGGAGTGAACAAAAAACATAACGCATTGTTATGTTAAGCCAAAGTCAGTTTTATATCTGTCGGTGGTATTTTCACTCTCCAGGCTTCTAAGAATCGCAGGCATGGCAGATTCATACTGGATTAAAACCACAGATGCTGGTGGAAATAATTACAATTATAGCACTTCCCGGCATAAAACTAATCCAGTCCAGATAGAGGAAGGTGTCATTAAGTTGTACCGATAATAAGCACACTATGTTGTCTGTACCCTGTAGTACATGTGACCTAGTATAACCTCACCTCAGAGGGTTGGTACTGGAGGTTGAGACTTCCTCTCCCTCAGGAAAACATCATGTTAATAGCAGCCCATCGCTACGGCAACAGAGAGCCATATTGTAGTTAAATCTGTGTGTAAAACCACAAGAGGCTCTGCTCTACGTACTGTGCACGGACCCAGGTGGGGCCGTTCTCTCTCCTTTTCACTATCATCACAGGATAAATAGAGTGCTCCTCTGTGCTGGTGCTGTTCCCCCCTCTCTTCCTCCCCACAGAGTCTTGAGAAGTTTAACGGTGATTTACAGGGAGAGAGCGAGACAAAGGCCAAAGCCTGAACCAAAACAAAAGCTTTGAGGGATTTTCACAGAGGTGAATATCTACACAATTATCCTCTGGAGTCAGATCACCACTGTCATACTTAGCGACCACAGCTGACGAAGAAAAACAATAGGGCCCCTAATTGAGTATCATTAAAGAGATCCAGGAGGGTTTGCAACCACACAAAGCTTTCCATTTACAATTTGAGGAAAACATTAATCATCTCTCAGTATAGACCTATTGGTTTACAATGCTTTATTCCTCTGAGGGGAAGGTAACTGTTAAATGGTATGATATGTAACAACAAGGTTTGCCTACGTTCTCTATTAATAAAAGGTGTGCTTCGAGGATCGACTGGGCAGTCTTGCGATGACAGGTTTAAATTGCAGCAAGATGTTGCTCTGATCAATATTTTATAGTCTCGTTCTAATGTCATCGAGAAAGAGGCCTTGTGGGTTCACCTTTCTCATGTTGGAGCGCCATTGTTCCAAGTGTAGAACAAGCTCATTGACTCCTTCAACTTTAACGTCCCCACCAAACGAAAATTACAGTGTATTTGGTTTCTGTGCTGTGATGTATTTCCCACTGAAACTGAATATTTGAGTGGTGTACAGCAACAAGAGGGATATAAAATAAATCATTCGCATTTGATTGGACCGCTACAAAGTGGGCAGAGTAGAGTTCAGCTTGATTTGGAGCTACAGCAGAGTCTGCTGCTGAGCAGACTGCTGGCTCCACACACACCTCCTTTGCCGTTAGATCATGAATTAGTCCTCCGCCACATTGTTTTGGACATGAAAACAAAGGTTTTGCCAACTGATATCCAAACACACATCTCTTCCTATCTCTCTCCATATTGTTCCGTTAGCTCCTACAACCCAGTTACTACCCCAGTGAAGTTATTTAAGACTAGTGGGGCTGGCCCGTCACTCAGTCTTATTTGATTGGATGACCTTTTGTAAACACCCCTGAGATTATAATGAGTCATCAAACATTTGAAACAGTTTTACCCGGTTTTACAGAAAAAGAAAAGACAGGGATTCTGATGTAAAAATACTCTGATACCATCAACTATCGGTTTGATGACGATAAGCCTCTGGGGTTAACAGAAAATATTTCAGGGGATCCCATGTAGCCAGCAGATATCCGTGTTTAATCTCTATAAACAGATATCTACATATGAATGCAGATTAAAAAAAGGCTAATAAAAGCTAATTCATCGTCAGACGATAGCTGTTGGGTTCTGAGATTGTGTTTCTGCCAATATGTTTCACCTCTGTGGCTCTCTACACGGACTGCTGGCCTGCCGCTCAAACGTGATTGATCAACGCTACTCGGTCTACATATAGAAATCAGAGTGCTCCTGATACCAAAGTCTTGTCCTGTTGCCTACAGGCTCTGCATACATATGCAGATATCTGACATTAGACATTCACTGGTTTCAGCTTCTCAAATATGAGGATTTGATACTTCTTTCTGTTTACATTATAGATGAATACCAAACCAAATAAGCAATTGGAAGACATTACCTTCAACTCATTCAAACTGTGATGGGCATTTTTCACTATTTTCTGACGTAATATAGTGTCACAAACTGGCTCTGGGAATATGACGAGGAGGATTCCTGTTGCAGCCCTACGAGTTATCAGGTATTCTAACTGACTCTCTGGACATGAGTGGCACGCATAAGCAGCAACACAGTCCTGAGACCACAAAACCCCAGACAGAATAACTGCTAGAGGTCGAACACCGTGCAGACTGTTACCGCTAAAACAACATCACAATCTAATGAGTGTACCCTTCTTGAACTTGTCCTACAATACCCTCCGCATACGCCACAAACAATCCCCTCTATTGTTTTTCGACTGTCTGAGGTTGATTCCTGAGGGGCCGTTTTATGACAATGCAGCCCCAGAAATGTTGTGGTGTATCAGCAAGAGGGCAAACAGATAGGACGGTTCAGAGAAAGCACTTAAGAGTGGATGAGCAGCTTGTATCTGTTGCAGGCCAAGTGACCATCATGTTACTACTGAAGATGTAAAGTAACACTACACCCTGAGTTCACCTTCCCTTTGTTAGACCTCGTCCAGCTTGTGTGTGGAGTGTGGTGGATTTTGGACCAAAGTTTTAAGACGGGCTCTCCACCATCATCATCAAATCACAAAATGAGGGAACATCTTCTGGAAGAAAAGAAGACTAGATACCCTTACTGGTATCACACAGCGAGTTTTTTTTTTTTAAGATTTCCTTCTACACCCCGATGCAATGGAGGTGAGTGAATTGTATTCTTTGGTGTTCACAGCATTAAAAATTACATTTGAAAACCTCAACAGGAGCCTGACTTTCCAGGAACAATGGTCCTTTACACTGGACAAGCCACAGACCTCGCTGTCGTTTTTCATCCAAACTATTTTCTAAAGAAGAAAAAGTCCTGGTGGTCTGTGGATTGTCCTGAGTATCTGAGACATTGTGTCGAGAAAGACATGTTACTTTTGAGGTTTTTTTGAGTATTTTTTCAATTCTTTGGACTTAATTCACCTTCACTGTCACTGGTAGGTGATTCAACTTTTTAAACCTATTTGATTTTTTTGTATTTTGGATGTACTGAAGTAACTTAAGTAACTGCTGGCTCATTTTCATATTTTTCAAAGAAAGATAACTATAAAAGAGTTGTTGGTTTACTGAATACCAAACATGTGACCTCAGTGATGTTGAATGAATGAACCCTTAGGTGCTGGTTCAATGGACGTAGGTGCCATCTCCACATGCTGTGCAGCAAGAGGAGGAAAGATGGTGATGGGTCAATCCAGTTCATAACACACTCACTGACTTGCAACTCATTTACCAATGATAATTTAGAGCGTGAATTTAGAGTGTGAATACCCGACCCGAGTCCCACAGGACCCTTAGGAATCTGATGGGTCGGGCCAGGTTCGGATAACAAATCTGAAAATTTTCTCGCGTACGGTTCGGGTTCGGCCCACTTGACATGCAGCTGTGTTGTGCTATGGCCTATTCAAGTGCTGGAATTTGTTATTTACGTGACAACGCCTGCATGCAACACAGGTTCCGCTCCAAATGAGCGTGAGTGCTGTGCTGCGCTGCTGTGCATGCAGCGTGTTTGACTGTGCGCAACAGCAGCCTTTTGATGGTCATTTACACACTGTCCATAACAATAACTATGTCAGGTAACAAACTGTGTCGGGATCAAGTCGGGTTCAGAATTAAAAATCACAAAAATTTGTCGGGTTCAGGCCCTGCTCGGTTATAACTGTCTTGGACTCAGGTCGGGTTCGGTAAGGAAAATGCGGCACGAGCCACGCCTTAATTTAGAGTATCCCTATGTGACTGTGGTTACTAGAATTCAGGGAATAAACTAAGAAATGTACAGACACTAATAATATGCAATAATAATAAAAACACAGTATGGTCAGAGTGATTCAAAGGACAAACAGTGCAGAGATTAATAAATGAGAAGAATACAGCCCCCATAAGTGTGTGAGAGATTAAACAAGGAGCAAACTCTTAGTAAGGCTTGTTTCCATTACTTCTGGTATAGTGCACACAGAGGGAGAGCTAAAGAAGTACACGATGGTCCCTTAGCAGACGCATCTGAGCGCTCACTGCACTGTCATAACACAAACCAAGTAACACTGCAACAGTGCAGCGATACGTAAGTAACTAACATAAATAACACTGTCTGGGTTCACATGCATTAGACGAAATGGCTGTAACAGCATCGCATTTGCATGATGTGACCGTCAAAGTATTACAGGGACTCTAGCACCGTCACTAAATATATTAAAGTACATCACAGCAATGTGCAAATACCACAACAGAGAAATACCAAAACACTACAACACAGCATAGAAGAGTAAACCATGTAAATAATCAGATGTGAAATAGAAACCAGAAGACTGCAGCAGTGAGTGAAGTCTTCCTCTTCAGTTCAAGCCCGATACTGAAGCCGTGTTGAGCTGATGGACAGATGAACCGAGACTCATGATTGGTGCATAAAGTAGATGGAATGTTGACACTGTCTGCTCGCATTGATGCGCAATCCGTGCGCAAAAGCTACAAACTGTGTACTGTAAGTGGGCTGAAAAGAGAGATGCCTGTACTGGAAACTGTTGAAGAATGGATGACCCTCTGAACAGTAACTTGAGCACAGACAAGACACATCCAAAGTTCTCTCCACTCTGCTGTCTGCCCTGACTGATTATGGAAACACAGGTCACAGGTTGAACAGGTATATGACCCTCTGTTCGACTCCACAAAGAGGGAACACGCAGGCAGCGCTGCAAGACTTCACACCTCAGTGTATCACCATTACCAGACCTCTGATCCAGACAGAGAGCAGCTTTTGTCTGGTTAAGAGCACTTCTGTGACCCTCTGTAGGAGTGCACAAACAGCACACTCAGTGTTCAACCTCTGGCAGCTGTAAGCAATATGAGATCATTGCCATTATTATGTAATTAAAAGTAATTTCTGCAAATGACACTGCTAAATGGAGTGAAATACTCGCCTAGACTGCCTTGCTAATCTATTTAGGGGGGAAATTAATTATATTGAGCTTAAAGGAATCCTTCTACATTTTTACAGCTGATTTCCTGATGGCTCTGTGTCCAAAAAAAGTCGAGGGATAATTAAAAGTGTGGAACATCCCCTCCAGAGGGGGACTGTGGAGTAATTTGTCCTTTGGTGACAGAGATCTAAGTGCCTTCTTTTGTAGGGCAACTATAACAGGCTGATTCAATCAGTGCCCTCCCTTATGAGGGGGCCGCCTTTATCAGCTCCTACAGCTGTATGTTCAGGAGATCAGACGACTGCATACCTCATTTAAAGCACACGCTCGGATTTGCTTTCTGCAAAACTACAAGAAAACACTGTCTCAAACAAATATACTGTATATGGGTGGCAAATTACTCTGAAACAAACTCTCCATACAACTGGAAAACAATCTCTTCATTAGTAAACTTGTCCTTGCAATACAAGACAGACTAACAAACAGTAACTGTCAACATTAAAACAAGGACCTGTTCCTGACTTATGTGCCAACATGAGGTCTAAGTAGTCTCATAAAGATTAGTACTGCTTGTAGTTCACTAGTAGATGACCCGGAAAAAATGGCTGCATCTCTTTATTGAGATCAAGAGCAAGCAATAGACTCATGATGGGTCATCTTTAAGCGACTTCAGATGCCCCATTTCCAGCCTTCTGAACATAAACACGACCTACTTTCTCATCTCTAAAGGAATATAAGGGCAATGCTGGCAAGCAATGCGCTTACAAAAACAAACTGATGCATACATAGTACCTCAACAAAGTGTAACATGTTTTACTTATTTAATTAAACCACTAAAACAAAACAGCTCAAAATGAATAAATAAAAATACATTACCACTGCTGTTTTGGCTCGCAGCGAAGCAAATCTAGCAGCCAGTTGTATATTTTACCAGCATTTGGCTGTCGGCTGGTGCTTAATTTAACCCTGGTCAGACATTATGAAACGTTTAGGAAACAAGAAAATTAAATCAAATGAATAATGAATGCCTGTCTTCATCTTGACACCAGTCAGTGTTCGTTAATCAGGGACAGTGATAAATTAAGTTTATTTATTAGAAAAATGCCAGTAAACAGTGCTGACTCAAGATAAACAATTATTACAGTTATACCAAGATTTCGGTTTTGAGTTGTATTTTTCTTCTACATTCAAATTCCATTTTAATCTGTATGCAGATGATTCATTTTTACTGTACTTGTGGTGTGATATTGAAAATAAAAATGTGTGATATTGAAAATAGAAATGACTTTAACCACAATATCACACCAGATGTATAGTAAAATGAATCGTCTGCATACGGATTAAAATGGAATTTGAATGTAGAAAAAAAAATACAAAACAGAAATCTTGGTTTAATTGTGATAAGTGTTTACCTTGAGTCAGTATTGTTTGTTAGCATCATTTGAATGTATATAGATTTAATTTATCACTGTCCCTGATTAACCAACACTGACTTGTGTCAAGATGAAGACAGGCATTCATTATTCATTTGATTTAATTTTCTTGTTTCCTAAACATTTCATAATGTCTGACCAGGGTTGAATTAAGCACCAGCCGACAGCCAAATGCTCATAAAATATACAACTGGCTGCTAGATTTACTCACGAGCATGAATAGCAATGGTTTTCTATTAAGTGGCTGTTAAATATTGGAATTCACCACCCGCAGCGGCAGGTAGACTAAATGTGTCTGAAGAATTTTTTTTAGAAATCAAGAAAATTTAATCAAATGAACAATCGGGATTTTATTGTTTTCCAGAAAGTAAAAAAAATGTACTAGTATAATAAAAAGTATAATAGTAGTACTGTGATTGTGAATGTTTTACATAAACTTAAATTATTTGGTGTGGGGAGTGTACAGTTAATTTTCCATAGACAGTATATTACATACAGTAGATGTCAGTCTGCACGCCTCCAGTTTAGAGAAGCAGGCTGGAGTATGACATCAGCAACAAAACATGTTTTAGCCACCTAAAAAAATCAATATTAGTTTAAATGTATGCTATTCTGAGAATATTTTCCCTGCTTAACTTAATGTCAGACAGTGATTTCTCATGAGGAAAATGAAGCCGCTCTATCGCTCTCTTTAATGCCAGACTCCATTCAGGAAAACAGTGATTTAACATTGCTGAACACAGGAGCTGCTGGTCTACTGCTGCCTCGTTCTGTTATTTTGTTTGTGTTAATGTGTCACTTTTTTGTTTAAAAGGGTTCGTTCGGATTCACCAAAGTCACACAATAACACAAACAAACTAACTGATCGAAGAAGCAGTGGAGCAGCAACTCTCGTGTTCAACAAGGTAAAATTAATGTTATTCTCAATGGAGTCTGGTGGCTTTGACGAGGGAGTAGATGGGGAACTGACGCCATTAAGGGCTTCCCCGCTTTAATGATTGAGTGTTCTGTTTTTTTGCAATATCTGAAAAATACAAAATACTTAGTCATAAAGTTAAAAATGGGCTCATTCATCGTAGCTCGTGACACTTACCATGTCTGAGATATATGCTCACAGGACGGTGAAAATTTAAGATTTCCCCAGTGAAGGAATGCTATCTAGAACTCAGTGTTCAGCCTTTGAACTGAAGGCAGTAGGATGTGATTCCTCTTTAATTAAAATGAAATAACTTACCACATTCAGTGGCATCAGCATCCAGAAAGGTATCCTTATTCATCTTATACACACAGTAGCAAGTAGGACAGGCAAAATGTATTCCTGATGTCAGCGGTGGCAAACTGTGATGCAACTTATTTAAACTGAACGACAGTGGAGCTGAGATACCTCAACATTAGAATAAGCTAGAAATTAAAGACACAAGACATAAATTATACTTTAGAGAAGTAAGGAAGACGCTGCTCAGGCAGAGCAAAGAGACACCAGGGACAAATCTCTTTTCCTTTGTCTTCATCTGCTTACTGTACTTGCTCAAGGACTTTGCTTGGGATAGAACAGATGAAGCCTCATAAATCCAATTGCTTTGAGAAGAAGTGATTACAACCCTCTGCCGAGAGAAGCAATGGCCGCTGCGACAGGAAGCCGCAGTGCCAACCGGAGTCCCACTGGGTCAGTGTCAGAGCAACGCCAGAACTCCCACTACTGCGGCATTGTCTGGTGACATCAAGACAGAAAACAGGCCACAGTGAAGCGGTAACTAAATTATCCCCAGTAATTTTAAACTAGCTATTAAGAGCTGTGGCTGAATGGGTAATTGTGTGGGAGAGAAGACCTGGGAAGCTGAAGGACAGAGACTGAAGCATCTGGAAGGCATTAAGACAACAGGCCAAGAGGGTCAATTCACCAGGAGATTCATTAGGCAAGCTGTGAGCCTGCTGTTTGTATTGCTAACTTGTGGGGCTGCATCTTGTTAGCAGGATATTGTCTCCGATGCACCATGCTGATGCTGAGATTGGTGGCAATTTTGAACACAGCTTCAGGAAAACAGTCTGGAAAGTCATACTGTAAATGCTACACATACCGCAAATGCCTGGGGAAATTGTAAAGTGCAGAGATAAAGTATGTGCATTACGTATTCACACAGCAGGGATGAGCAATAACAGGCTTTGGAGGAGCAATTTATTGTTGGGGTAGAAACTAATTACTGTGTTAACATTTAAATAAAACACCTTCCGACAAAACTATTAAACCTGTAGTTTGTAACAGAGCCTGCACTTCAGCTCTAAAGGATCCTTTTCCCATGAAAAAGGTTGACAGGGCGATCTGTTGGTCAGGGAGCAACACAAGCTGACCCTGGATTAACCACAATAATGTAAACCAGCTGCTGGTTTATCAGGAACTCACCATGACCCCCTCGTCTGAACAAGGCTGGAGCATCAAGAACAAAGAGACTCTACATGAGGTCATGACATGTTTCTAACTGTACAGCAGCACTCTGACCTGACCGACCCTGACTCCATGCTGTGTATTTACAGTAGGAGCAGGAACACAGTTGGGGTGTCCTCGCAACACCTTGAAAATGAACATGCAATGAGAGTAGGTGTTTTCACAGGGTCTGCTGCGTTTGATTTATATCTCGCTCCCTGGTGGAGTGGACGGGGTGGGTGTCATAAACATCTGCAATATCAGGATCAATGATCTGTCTTTTCATGATGGATTGAAAACAATCACTGAGATGGAGACTGGGCCGTCACACATACAGTGCATTATTGAGTATATTCATATTACAGCATCATAAAATCCCCACCTGCTGTGTTTACTGCTGTATGTTCAAATGCAAATAAATCACCTTATGTTATTCTAATACCAACCTCCAGAAAAAATTGTACTGTATGTGTCTGCACATCACCGGTATGTTACATCTGTGCATTATTCTGTCACGGATACGTTGAAACTTAAGCTGCGGTGAAGGTGTAGTTACATTTAGGCACAAAAACCACTTGGTTATGGTCAGGAAAAGAGATCCTCTTCACCCCCCTGATATGTGGAAACGTGCAAGTGTAACAGATTCATGGTGTGCGGAAATGTACGATGCGAACACTTTCTTCTACCGACTGGGCTGTAAATACACGCTCAAGTTGTAAAACAGGATAATAACCAAAAAAACGCTAATGTAGCTTTCTTGTTCATTTCAAAGCAATTTACTGTGAAATGACTGGTTGATTTATCAATCTGTAAAATGACAGAAAATGTATGTTTGATCTCGTTTTCTGTTTAACATAATTTGAAAAGTTTGTTTTTATTAACTGACTGCCAGTATCAACTTATCAGGGCTGCAACTACCACTTTTTTTCAGTCAGCCAATTATTTACTTAATTGACTGTATGGTCTAAAAAATGTCCCTCACAACTCTCCAGGGCCTAACGTGACACCTTCACACTGCTTGCTTTGTCTGATTAGTTATCTACACCCCTCTATACCCCGAGACTAGAAGACCGTCTTGATGCTAGTTAGCCAAATAGCACATAAACAAAGCATATTTACCGTGTATCAGTGAACAATAACACAAACCATCACAATCTGTTTCCAGCTAAACAGCTCAATGACTAAAGAAAAATAATCTTACTTTATGAAACAAGTTTGTTTTGGTCTCAGTCCCTTTTGACTTTAGCCGTTTGTTTACTTTCCTCACTTTCGTTTCTCTTTTTGTGTGCTGAGCTGAGCTGCCATCAGAGTGACTTCATTCACCATCAGGGTAGGCCATTGCTGGAACCAATTAAACATGCTGGATCAGCCAAAAAAAAAAACACACAAAAAAAAAAGCTGATAGGGGCCAACGTGGAGCAACAGTACGGGACTGACGACCACGGCATGCTCACCAACAGCCTAACATTACCCGCTGGCCTACCATTGGCTTGGTGCGTCAGGGCCTTTAGTCTCAGAGGTTGCGTCAACCAAATATTTTCCATCATTGACTGAATTATTTTTTTGAACAATGGAACAATGACAAAAAAATAAATCAGAAGGCAGTCCATCATTTTGACAGATTGGAACACTGACAGCGATCAACCACAACTTTAGGTAACTTGTACACCGTTTATGGCTACACGTGCATATACTACTGTGTAGTCTTGTCTTTGATCTCACATGCATGACCTCGTTGTCTCACAATGTCACAGCTGTTAAGCTGTCCAAAGTTTCTGTTTAAAGCATAACAATTGTGATGGTGATGATAAACAAGGCGAAAAACGCTGGATTGATGTGGTGGAAAAAATTAATTTATCTGCTGCGTGTGGTGTTGACATGAAAAGTGACCGTATGGTCGGCGTCCCTGCTCAAATTTTCTCTCTATACTCTTATAAATGCATAAATCAACGCTTGTTTTGTATATTAATTTTTACTAAATTAAAGAAAATCAAATGCTTTTAAATGTCGTGTTATCATTAAAAAGTAAAGACAAGTAATAACAGATTATGATGAAATTTTTACAACTGTGCTCTTCAAAATGATGGACAAGAAAACTCAACACAACCTCTGATTAAATTACAATAGTATTCAGTTAATAAAGACAATAATAATATAGACTAAGACATAACAAAAATGATCCTCATGACAGTTACTATGACTTTTCACTGACAGGTTTTGAAGTGATCTAGTGGAGCGTATTTAAGCATTCATACCATTAAGAGCTGCTGTTCTGCTATGTGGCACCAACACTGTATTGAAAAGCTGTTATCTCACTTGACACTGCTGTCATTTTGAATTACTTGAGAGTGGTTGACTCGACTGGTCTAGACATGACAGCTTCTGAATAATTAAAAACACTTTGCTCCCACTGTGGCAGTGGGCTTGGCCCCTAAATAAAATTAAAGCAGGACCATCCACACGCGTGATATCTAACAGAGGGCTGAACAGATCAACAGGCAAAGACGGGCAGCATAAACGGCTTAAAGGTGTGCCTTTAAATAGTGTTCCAACACACTAAGCCATTCAGCATGGTCTGCATTAAAGCCTGGAACAAAAGCGGAGAGAAAAGCAGATGCAGGCTCTACTCCCTGAACCCATGATCCGTCCTGATAGGCGCATAATGAGAACCAGACAAGTGTTCACACCATAACACATACAAATCCCCATTCATTATTCATGGCAGATTACCCTCTTCATTAAGGCAGAGGCGGGGACCAGGGGACAGACAGTGCAAGAGAGAAGAGGAGGCGAAGTCCGTCGACAAAAGTGCTACGGGACAAGAAGCAGCCAAGCAGCTCTTGGCCCGCTTACACTACAGAGGTTAAGGCATGCAAACCATCAAGCTAACTGGCACCCAGATAGGACAGAGAGGACCAGAAACCATGACGAGACCAGGCGGTTTCTGCTGTATAAAGTTCAGGTCCCTGAGGCCCGCAGCTCTGCATTCTGCTTTGATACTGTAAACACAATGTGACAAAGCCCTTCTGCGGGAGGCTGGGAAATGTCAGTGTAGCAGAACCGACATTAAAACAGCGAGACATCTTCTACCACCAGGCCCAGCTAACCTTCATCAGCAGGATGAAGCATGTTTTTCTGCCTCACATCACAATCTAAAACCTAAAAGCTAGTCTTTAAAACATGAAGCCAAAGTCCTACAGGGAGTTCAGACATCTTAGATATCCTTACTGCATAAGCCAGCTACTAACTTTAAAGTCGCTATGAGCCCTTAACTAAGACAGGTCAAAAGGACCAGAAAAATGACTCCCTGTTACAGTGGATCGTAACCACCCCTGTTGCTAAAGCTTATTTCCTTAATGAGCCCTCATAGAAAGGTCAGCGTATTGATGTGGTTAACGTTACAGCAACATAAACGCTATTAGAGAGAAGATAATGACTGAGGATAAATCTGGTTAGCTCTTTCCTTGCTTAGCCTCAGCTGTACAAAATCCATAGCACAACTACAAGGCTTTTCCAGTCACATGCTGGCTTGGTTTGACTCATTTTAACTGTGTGCGTCAGAGATTTGCACCTCCACACAACGGGGCTACCTGCTTGAAGGTGTACTGTTGTTGGAGTTTTTAAATTTTCTCTCAGCACTGCACCAACGTACGCCGGATGCCCATCTCCTCAAGCTAGCTTGAAATGTAAAGGAAGCATCAGTGTAATGCTGCCGAAACGCACCAAAACAAGGCTCCACCACTCTCTTTCTCTAATGGTATGCGTCCACAGGGGTGTTTTTGGACGCAAGGGGTCGCACTGCTTTACAGCATTAGAGGCTTGATGGGCATGTCACTGGGGATGTGGCCTGTCTGCTCCCAGACTTCAAACCGTACCAACATGGCTGCTCATTTGGAAACTTGCTGGTATATGTTAGCCAAAACGTGTTTCTGAAAACAAATATGTCATGCAGTCGCTGAATCTGTCTTCATTTTAGATTTGAAAGTCAAAACAGAATTTAAATTGCAATGCACAAGTTGACGGACCTGACAAGACTGTCACTGAATGGTCACTGAATGCTGATGCTTAATAATGATGACAAAGCCCAACTGACATCACCGTACCCCGCTTGGAGGCTATCGAGTGCACTGCTGGCCCAACTCCGGAGATGGTCCATCTTCAGCACAGCACTGGAGGAACTCATTTAAAGTGGTAATGGAAATGCAAACCAACAAGGCAAGGTTTGACTTGGTGCCCCCAAAAAGTGCCAACAGAAAAGTCCTACGACACAGTCCAGTCCTCTGACATGTGGGTTTTGCATGTTTTATGGCTGTGTTTAACATCGGCTGCACGCCCCAAAAGCAAATCTTTCCATCAAAACAGGGAGAAGTGTGAGTGTGAAGCTTCTTTTCAGTGAGTGATTGATGGTGTGTTGTTGTGAATCGCTCCACCAGGGCCCGAGCTGCGGGCTTTGTTGAGGCTGGCAGGTGAGAGAGATTACCTGTTGGTATAGAGGTCCTACATGAGGGAAGGTACAGGCTCAGACAGGCAAGATGGATGACCTATTTGAAAGTTTGCCTGGCTCAAAATTAGTCCCATACTGAAAATGTTATCCATGTGTATAATAGATTAGAGAGAGATCTATCAACACAATCTTCCCTGACATTAAGACTCTAATGATGCCTGAACGTGAGTCACTAAACGCAGTTCAATCACTGAAAGCCTGCACTGAGCTCATAATCCATCATTTTGTTTAATTTTCTATTGAGGTACTAAGACACAATACATGTTGAAATCCAACTTGTCATCTCAAGTGCACTGGTACATCATTTCAATAATTGCATCAGTGATGATAAAATCACTACTTGGCACGAGTGGCCATGGCAGCGTCCACGGAGAGAGAGCAGCAAATCATGCTGCACAAAAAGCTAATTTAACAATATCCCCAACATATTTTAAGGGTGAAATGTGACAAGCATATTTTTATGTTCCTAAGCTGGCTGGATGGTATGACATTCTGCAAGCAAACACAAAAAAAAATACAGATTATATAAGAGCAATAACTCTCAGTGCTTATGAGACTATGTCAGACTGCCCTCGGTAAGTCGCAGCACAATAGGCCTGTTCATTTTGTAATTATGTGTGACCTGTAGGTACTCGACAGAGCCACCCTGATGGAGCTGCCATTCACAGTGCGGATTTACATGGATTTTAAATCATTATGGTGTAGACAAACACCATTTCACCCATCTAAATCCTTTTAGCTCTTACAATGGACACATATGAAGTGTATTGATTCTTTTCACTGAACAGAGTTAATGAACAGGGACACCGCCGGGGATTACATAATCAGTCCTGTAGGCAGGGTGGGATGGTAAAAAATGTACGTTTACTTTGTTATAATAAAGAAAACAGTAAATCGTTTAACAGTAAACAGCCGCTGTTTCTGTTGACTGTTCGGGATATACAAGTTTCCAGGATTATGCAGCTGAGTAAAGTTTTACCTTTGGCAAGATGTGATTCGTAGAGGCTTTAATACACACAGCAAGAGAAAGCAAGTTTGCCAAGTGCTGCTGTTCATGCAAAAGGATCTCACAAAGCTCCAACTGGAGCCCCGGGCACCCCCAAAGCTCACATCATCCTTTCTTCACCGACAAATAACAGCCCGATGAGTCTACTACCATGCTCCCAAGTGATTAGGTGATGTATACGTGTGACGCCAGAACAGCTTGGGACTAAATACTGAAAGAAACACCCCATATGTTTCTGCAATGTCCTGGTAATTTTATAGTCAAGAAGTTAATAAAACTTACTGTAGGAGAAGGTGAGGCGTGGAGTGACATCGCTTTCCGTGACTGCTGTATGAAAGCAACCAACAAGGAGCACTGTGTAGGCTGGGACACAGAGCCAAGCCATACTCATTGTCCGCATGCCTCCTCAGGACCGCCAGCCAACTTGCAGTATTTGCCTTTCAGGTTTTTGGGGAATTCATGAAGCGCGTCTTTTTTAAGCCGTGTTTATTTTCTCTCCCTCTTTCTCTCTCTCGCTCTCTCTCTCTCTCTCTTCCTGCAGCTCCAGGCTCCTTGAATGGAAGGCCTATACACTGTGGTGAAGTCGGGGCGCTCTTCTGGGTCTGCAGAAGATGATACTGGCTTGGAATGACGATCTGTGACCTCAGAACAAGACAGAAAGTCTCCACCGATCAGCCTCCATGCGTACGCGGCACCACACGGTCTCCGCTGGGATCTGTGAAGATGAAGCAACAACATTCGAATAAGAGCTTTGTGTAAACAAGCTTGTGGGAGTCTTTACTGATCTGGAAAGGTAAGTGGAATAATTGATCAATCGAAAATTAATCTGCAACTATTTCGACAGTGACAACATTTTTAATTTGCTGCTTTTCTTTGTCTTATGCAGCATTGAATGATTTTTGAACCAGCCACAACTATACGTACATTTATGTATAGTTGTATATATTACATATACAAGAAACTCTAGTTCATCATAATGAGTACAATTCAAGTACCATCTCTGTAAAATAACAGCAGCAGTACTAACAGGGGTACTATGTTAAAAAAAAGTCTTTCCATGTCATTGACAGTGTGCGGAGACTCTTTACCTTAAAGCAATACTTGACCCACCAAATGACCATTTGTATATCACTTACTCAGTCTGTGTTACACTGAATTCATGAAGAAAATATCCGTTTACAAACTCTCACACAACTCGTGCAGTATAATCCAAGTCTCATGTATCAAGTCGTATGCTCGGCACTTCCCAAACAGACTGCGCTTTTCAATGAGGAACTGAACTAAAAATAAAACTTAGCTATGCTCTTATCAAAGCCAGACTCCATTAACAAAAACAGTAATTTTACATTTCTGAATAGAATAAGGGAGCTGCTGGTCTACCACTGCCTAGATCAGTTTGTTTGTGTTACTGTGTGACTTTGGCGTTTTGAGGGGTTAGTTCAGATTTAGCAAAGTCACACAATTACACAAATCAACTATTGATCAAGGTAGTGGTGGACCAGCGGCTCCTGTGTTCAGAGAGAAAATTACTGTTTTGTCAATGGAGTCTGGCTTTAAAGAGAACATGGATAAGTCTCATCTTTAGTTCAGTTCTTTGTTGGAAAGAGTTGTCTGTTTGGGAAGTACTGATCATGCGACTGGATAAACGAGACTTGGATTATATTGCACGAGTCATGAGAATTTTCTCCATTTTTGGATTATTTGTTCACCATAGAGGCATGCAAGAAAAATAAATTATTCTTCATGAATTCAAAGTAACATGGGGTGAGTAATTGAAATACAACTGGTCAATTGAGGGGTGAAGTATTCCTGGCTACATCACAATCACGCCATATTACATTTGACTTTATAAGTGTTAAGTGCCACAAGCTAGAGTCAAAGTCTACTTTCTTCATCTGCGGGGCTCAAGCCGACCTCTGACCACTCCACACAACAGATATGAGGCTGTTTGGTATTGCTTTTAGTTTCTGTTCAGAGGAATGAGCAACAGATATCCCTGTAGTGATCATTAACAAAATACTACATGAATGAGCTTTGCTGCCAGACGTGTTTGAGCACAATGCTCAGGTCAGGTTAATTTGATAGCGTCAGCTACTGACAAAACAACCTTACACTCCCAGATCTCCGTATCTGAACTGCACGTACCTACTCTATTGTGCTCTGCAGGGGAAAGAAAAGAAAGCTGAGATATCGGAAATCTTTGTTGAAGCTTAAAAACAATAAAAAGGTGTGACAATAACAGCTCATGTTACAGGAATTACAGGAGTTTCTGCCCCACAGTTTTCCTTGGTTGAACTTTAGTTTAATTACTGAGTGGTGAGGTGGTGTTTATACATTATAACAACTGATACTGAAAAATGTTTTGATTCCCACAGGTCACAGGGGGCTTTAGTTTTGCCTGCTCACAGCTGTGAAGAGGCCTCTAAAGCCACAGAAAATTGGTTAAATATTTGCATAGGCCTGCTGTTCAGTTTTCCTCAAATCAATATTCCACTACAATTTAACTTTTGGGGGTTGTTTTACGATGTAAGAGTAGACGGTGGCTGACTCCTTTATCCACAACGTCTTCAACAGTACTTAAGAAAACATCAGAGCAAAGCCACAAGACAACTATTACACCAATAATGCTGATTAACTGAACGTAGTGAGACGTGAAGGGGAATTCAATACAGACATCCCAGTTACAACTGCAAACGCTCCATTACAGTTGCCAAAGGGAGCTCCTCATTAAATGCAGCCAACAGGAGATTCAGTTTCATGTGAGGTATGGCAATCAATAGCAGAAGGTAGTGAGTGAAGCTATTCCTGGTTTCTATCAAGGGGCTCCTGACTCTTAGTCAATAAGCAGTCTGACGCTTGTTGCAAACACAGACATCTCCAAATCTGAGCAGGGAAGATGACATTTGAAGGAGCAGGAAGGCCATGATAAAGGCCAGAGAACAAGACACAAAGAGGGTTATTTCCACAGCAGCAGAGACACAATACTTGAATATGAGAAATACAGGCAGACATACTCCATTCTGTCAATTTAGTCCTCAAATGGAGGAATAACACTCAGCGAAGCAAAGGACAAATTAAGTCTTTTTCTTCTGAGTTAAGTTGTTTGCAATAGTCTGTTTCATCTGCTTCATTTGAAGTCCACAGGAGAGCTAATAGATCAAAAGCCATCATCCCTCTTACCCTTACCACAGTCCAGATTTGCAAACGCTACAAAAGGAAATATAATCAAGGATGTCTGGACACTGAAGAATTTCAACCTACAGCAGCTGGACTGTGACTCTCAATGATCATGATGACAAAAGCAGACAGGTTACGAGCTTCTGCTTTTAAAACTCCAGGCTAGGTCAGCGTCTTAAGTTTTTTGGACGACGTGCAGCCGACGTGATGCCAGCGGACTGTAACATGTAATGGGACAAGGAGGGTGGCCGTCAGCATCATTAGTGTCCTTTGTGTGAAACAATTCAAAGTGAGACACCACTTGTGAAGCTAACATTAATTCTGGGTTTGTGTGACAGTCGAAAAAAAAGAGGCCCGCATGCATAAAGCTGAATCCGAGTGAGGTACGTAGAGAGAGCTCGACTCAGCGTGAGCGAGAGAACAAGGGCCCCTCTGACAGCACGGAAATCTATATGCAACTCTGCACTTCACTGCTCTCTCCTGCATGATGCATAAACTGAATCATCCCTTTCACTCCCTACACAGACGTGATAGTGTGCTCTGGCTATGGATGATACTCTCCCATCTCTCTGTCTATGATCTCCTCTTAAATCTTTCCAGAGTTTCTTTCTATATCCCCTCCAGCAACATCTCTCCCTTATCAGATGGGTTTGACATAGTCATTGCATATGTCAAACTTTTGCCATAGATTATAAAACAGTGTGGGTCTAATCAAAGACATGAGTTTGGTTTTATTAGAGGGAGGACACAATGAAGTCTGGCTTTCTTCAACCAGACTGAGTACATTTTTTTTTTTACATAAACTTATATAAACCCAGCAAATGACGCATTTTAATGAAAATTTGTCCATTTCATGAGACTAACAAAAGCATAGACGTGTAGCCTAAATTTCTTTATTATTAATCCACTCAACTACTTCAAATAAAGTGGAAATAGACAAGTTTTTGCTTTAACTTATCATTATGAAGTAAAAGCAGATTGCACCATGCAATGCGACTACCATTTGCCTTTAGCTTAGTTCTCTATATACCTCATTATTACTATGCAATTCTGCCACCACGTACGTTCTAACAGAGAAATGAAGGCTTGATTTACAGCACAAAGGAAGTGCATCAACCATTGTGCGACCAAAACAGGAAGAGGATAGCATTTTCAAGTTCCCCAGTAGCTATCAATAGCTATCCCCAATTATTTAAGAGTATCAGTGTCAGTTCTTTGCAGGTATTACAGATGGTGGAAAAAACCTAGTAACAATGGAAAATGGTAGTTGCTAGACTCTGAAAACAGAGAGTGATTTGGTTATCTTTGCAATAGCGGTGCCAACAACAATACCACTTTCCACTTTGAAAGAGCTGACAAGGACTGAGTTATTGCCGCTTATCATCTCATATAATTATATAGTTTTTTTCGTCTCTTGGCTTGATATGGCACATATTTATGTATATTTATTTACCAAAACACGCAGTGGAGGGTGAGTAGTTGTTTGAGCAAGGTCCCCAGAGTTTTCTGTCAGGCTGTGACCAACCCCAACAACCTCCATCAATCAGGGGATTAGGGCAGCAGGCATGTGACCGCACAGAGGAAACCTGACGCAGAGAAGTTCAAGAGGCACTCACCACTGCTCACAGAGCTTATGTTGCTGCAAGTGCAGAGTAATCATTGAAGAATGTATCAACCTTTTTTTTTTATCATATCAGAGTTTCCCTCACCTGGACAGTAAGTGTACATGGAGGTGACAAATTAGGACTTTAAAAAGCAAGGGGGATAACCCCAGTGGAAACTGAATCTCCTCTAGGTAGGTATAAAAGCTGTAACTTTTTGACATTAACATTTGCTCACTAGCCTATCATCCATATAAGCAATAGCAAAAGTTTTGACAGTGCATGAAGTGAAAATAATAAGCTGAGGAGGGGAAGAGACTATTAAATGAAGAGGCTCTGCCGGGAACAGGGAGTGAGTTCCACACAACAAAAAGATGTGAATCATTTACACATGTGGTTGTAATAAGAATAAAGTTCCCATAAATAGGCAACGCTGTCAAAATGAAACTGAGACGTTACAGTTCAACTTGTAATGCAAGTGAGATTTACTACAAAAAACTTTATCAAAAAGTTAGGAGCACTTTGTGCATTAAAATAAAACCACAGACACCTTTATTTCCTGCACTGTAAAAATCCAGCACAGCATGTTAACAAAGAGGAAATACGTTTTATATTTAACCAAGCAGTGGAATTCCCAGCATGCTTTATCAGTCACTTCCTGTAATACAGCTCCTGGTATACCATAAAACTATCACTATATATATCAGTGAATGACAAAGACTGTCCAGTGACAGCACTACATACTCTGTAAGTATTATAAATAGCAGCACTGTGTATACTGCTGAAACAGGTGGCACCAACATTAGCATTTGCCATCCGAGTAGAGTAGGAGGGGTCAAAGCTCTCTGGATTCCACACACAGCCTGTTGACTGGAAAAGTGTTGACTGATAAATACGACCTCTTGGCATGCCTGTCATCTCAGGAGGCCACCTGTACATACACATACACACACGCTGGCCACCTACGTCACACCCCTAAGACAACCCAGGTCACATGCTCCCAGATGTGGCCTTCAACCTGTGATCAGCACTTCCCCTCCTGCCCCCTTGACACCTTCACGCTGCTGTTGGGCTCTCAGATGTGTGAAGGAGCAGATGTGAGATGTGGAAGACATCATCTGTCAGGAGAGGCTTTAATGGAGGAGCACGCCTGCACATATGGACAGAGTGGCTGATTCACCAGGCGAGCAGTGTGGGTGAACAGTGTTGACACAGTTCTGCACCGGTCCCACTGCCTCTCAGGTAACTTTGTGACTACTCTTCCAGATCTAAAGATACCCATCTATGAGTAAGACGTTACACAATTACCGTCACAGTATCGGGTCAAAGTGCCAAAACACAGTCACAGAAATGTCATGTCACACATTAGATATTCCTAGAGATAAACTATTTGTTAATACTATGTTACTGATTATTTACTAGTAATTTCCAGGGACAACAGCTGCATAGCTAAATTTACTCACTAACAAAACAAACGTTAGCTTGTTAATATATGATCTATTTAGATTAAAGAGTAACAGAAGTCATCTACAATATTGTCGACACACAGGAGCCGACACTAAATGAAATTCTGTCCAGTACTGTTGTAAACTAGGAAAGTTTTTAAATTCAATTTCACAAACGTTAAACAGAATATTTCATAATGTCATGCTGATAGTGTTTCACAAAATAACCAAATCAACTAATTAAACATAATCAGATATTTCCCACTCAACCTAAAGCTGCATCAATATTACTAACTCTGAAACACAGATCTCTCCATGTATGCAGAATGAAATACAACAAACTAATACTTAAACTTACAAAGGACTGGTACGTTTAAAGTCCTCCTCCAGACATGTTTTGTACTAATATTTTGTTTAGCTTAGTTTTTCCACAGTAATGACCAAAAGAATGAGGTTGCGGATACGAGCAGCCAAAATGAGTGTTCTCCGTGGGGTGGCTGGGTTCAGCCTTAGAGATAGGGTAAGGAGCTTGGACATCCGGAGGGAGCTCGGAGTAGAGCCGCTGCTCCTTCATGTCGAAAGGGGTTAGCTGAGGTGGTTAGGGTATTTGATCAAGATGCCTCCTGGGCGCCTCCTGTTAGAGGTGTTCCTAGCACGTCAGACTGGTAGGTGGCCTCGGAGCAGACCCAGAACATGCTGGAGGGATTACATATCTTGTCTGGCCTGAGAGCGCCTCACGGGTCCCCCAGGAGGAGCTGGAAAGCGTTGCTGGGGAGAGGGACGTATGGAATACTTTGCTCAGCGTGCTGCCCCTGCGACCCGACTTTGGATAAGCAGTTAAAAATGGATGGATAGACTGATGGTTTTTCCATATTATAGTTAAAAATACACTGATAAGGGGCTGGAGGCAGATCTACTCTTTCTCCCTTGTTGAGGAATTGTGGTGCTGGCGTCCTGCCCAACCGACATCACTGCTTGCGGTAGGGTTTACGTTCTCCTTTCTTCAGTGCTGCTCGCGCTAGGTTGACCAGTGAAACAGCAGTGTGTGTCAAGATGCTTAGCATTAGCTTTAGAGGAAACTTTGGAGAGATTTAGTCACACATGTTTGAGCCTCAGTCAGACCCATGCACAGATGAGGATTCTGTTGTGCAAAACCAGCAACTGGCAGATGTGTCAGATAGTTAGTGTAGTTAGCATCCTTTATTTATGCTTTTTTGTTAGCTTGTTAGCTTGTGGGCGAACTGGCATTGGCTGATACAGTGTTAGTGATTGTGAAAACATATAACAATATCTGGGTATTTTTGGTAGATAGTGGAAGGAAGCTCGAGGGCCCACATCATTTACTTAAATCCAAAACTGTACATTTTACCATATTTGCTGTCAAAACTTTCACTATGCTAATACAAACTCTGCTCTCTGTGCTGACAAATCCGCTCTGCTCTTTAGGTTTCAGGTTTCTTTGCCGGTGTTGTGCTTAAGTCTGTTCCCCCATATACAGTGGCTTTCTTGTTTTTATACAGCAATGGACTTTCGTGTTTGTGACTTACATAATCTAACTTGCCCAGTGTACATGTAAATTTTAGATTTTAGGGAAGTGCACAGAAATCGCCCCCTTCAGAAGAGGAATCAAACGCTGCACAGATACAACTCAGTATAGTCCATGTCAGACAACTAAGGGGACATAAACATAATAAAACACATTTGTGAGCAGAGGGGGACTTTAATCTATAACTTGCACCTATAAAACCATGACTTCCTGTTTACATAGTTGATTGCTTTGATTTGACCTGCTACAAATATTTCCTAGCAACCGATTTACACATTACTGCAGTCTTTACCAGCTATCACATTTCTTAGTTTAACAATGCGACCAGATTTAGTAAATTTCTTGTTTAAAAGCAGCTCGTAGCAACTTAGGAGGGACTTTGCACATAAACTTAGCAGAAATAGATTCAAGTTTAGCTGGTGCAACCCAACCCAGTTCCCCAGTTAATGGAAACTCAGAGGTCTGTAGTTCTGATTAGGTGACTGTGAAGTCTGAAGAAATACCCTCTCTTTCCAGCTCGACCCATTTTAAGTCCAATCCCCAGACCCAGCTAAGAGTAATTAATGGCTCATTCATCCCTGAGTGAACCATACAGCAGTAATTATGACCATATGCTATTCCAAAGACTTTTAATTGCCTAATTAAAATCTTATTAAACTATTGAACAGAGATAGGGGACATTTTGAACTTAAGGTTCAGGGGAGTTAAATTCATCAAGCTTGCTTCTCCTCTGAGGCTTGTGACACGTGGTCAGAGGTTGTGAATTTTATCACAAGCTCTGACTTCTTAAAACATCCCAATTTTGAAGCTATCAGGCGCTAAGAATGTATTGATAGATTAGGGTAATATATGGCTGTGAAAGTGGATGAGCATATTTCATCACCTCTGTCTTTGAAACCTTTACAAGTGCCTAAATCAACCCGGTTTCAGAAGTGAAAATATTTGAAATGATATTCCATTTCATTCCATTTCCCCTCTGTGCAAATTTCCATAACAGATGTGGAGCCAGCAGAAGCAGCTTGCTGATGAAATGTAAAGTAGCGGAGCAGGGTCTGTCGTCGGGCCTGCTATCACTATCAAGGCCGGAATGGGTGAAAGAAGAGCGGCGGGGGCTGAGCGACAGACAGAAAAGTGCATTAATACTCAGAAGGGGGAAAGGACGACAGAGAAGCAAATGAAAGGGCAAAGGCACCTTTTCCCTTACTGACGGTGATAATAAGTACTTCTAGTCACCTCATCAAACTACAATGTATTTATTGGCACTTGTATTGAAATCGGAATAGAAATCACCTGAGAGTAACTAATCTCTCCAGACAAATACTAGGTTCAATGAGATCTTTACTACTGTGTGAGAGTCATTTGCCTCTTTTGGCTGCGTGCCCTTATATTCCTGGCACTGGAGCCAAATCTCCCTGTCAAAACACATCAGACAGGGCATAAACCTGGATTAAAACTATTCATGTGTTGTCATTAATAAACCCTCAAACATGGTAAACACTGAGGCGTTCAGATGAAACTGGCAGGAAAAACTGTACTTACTCACTCTCTTTGCACTCTTTTCAGTTTCCAACAATCCAGTGTAAGATGATCCACTTTTAGGAAGCAGCCTGCCCTGTTGATCCTGCTGAAATGGCCTATTTCTTTTCTACAGTCCTTTTTACTGTTGTCACACCCTTTGCTGAGGAAAACACCTACAGCTTTAAGAGTATCCCAGGTTTTATCATTTAATACATCTTCCAGACACCAATACTGAGTTGGCAATACATCAATTAATTACTAGAAAGATCAAAAATCCTTCTGCAATCCTTGTCTTCATCTATATCTGTAGCATTTTAAGAGCTCAGTCCATTGACATGACTCATGAGTGTATGCAGTTTATGATAAGCTGTCAAGATAGTCTACAAATTCAGTGGCTAAGAGCCGACAAGATTTTGATGTTGACATTCACCACTTGCATCTGCAACTGATCTGCCCCCCCATAAATAGTCTTTCTTCTTAACTGAGCTACATAATATATCCTGGCATTTGCTGGAGCGACAAGCAAGAGCTCTACCACAGGTCACTGCTGCTGCTGCTGCTTGGAACACGCTTGTTTATGCTACAATAAATATTTGTACTACAATAAATATAGCTTATAAAAGGGTGAGCATAAGTGCTCTGTAAGCAACACCAGTGCTTGGATCTTTTAAGTTATAATCTTGAAGATTTTCATTTGAATAAATGTCTGTTAAGTCACTATTTTTTGCTGAATGAGGTGACACAATGGTGACTGAGCCTATATGACCCACTAATTAATGCCCTTACATCTGCAGTATTGCCAGTATGGTGTCTGTGGCATGTTCTCAGGAAAAATCCCAAGCGGGGCAAAGTTGGTGACAAGTTTTCCATTACCCAGCAGCGTTTGGTCCACCAGAGAGGGCAGATTGGCATTTGCAGCAGTCAATCATGACATCACACTTCCTTTTTATAGGATCAAATAACTAATTTAAACCAAACTTATCAGAATAACCAACACTTGAACATAGATCGGAATTATAATAACTATCGAAACGAAGGAAACCATCTTTGGGGAAAATTTCTTTGACGTACGTTTCGCTAACATTAAGGAGGCGAGGTTTATAAGCTATATCGCAGCCTGCCAACAGGGGGAGACTGAAATGTTTCGGCTTCACTTTTACCTCACTTCCACTTCTTGTCATCCAGTTTTATCGTACAGCCTATGCCACAGAGGATATAACTCTGGGAAGTGAGATCCAAAAACACACCTGAATATACCACTAAGGTGCTGCCAAAGAGAATAAAACAGCGATCTGCGAGATTATTTTTAAAGAATTTTCATATTGTGTTTGAAGTGAAATACAACAATATTCCACATATTACTAAGTAAAAGTTCAGGCTTCATTTTCCAGTTGCAGTTGTTCCTCAAAGACCTTTCAACAGCATAGTTTGGGCATAGTTTATGCATTTATTGTGCGTGATTAATTAAATCTCTTCCTTCCTCGCTACTGGAAAACTCATATCAGAGTCTCCCTGCTCTCAACCCCATGATGCTCATGAGCAAATTTAACAATTACCATCTCACATGTATTCATGCTGCAGTATTTAGATTGGGATGACATTTTTGTGGGCCTTCCTATGCCAAAGTCGTCTGCTGAAAATGAATACTACATTTACAATGGGCAGTGATGATGAGATATACATATGAATCTCTTGCAATGAAATTACAGTATGTTACCATTTTTCCATTTCTCTTTTCCATTGCACACATGGAACAGACGGTTTCAGAGTGGGTAATAGGATGCCAGCTTCACACTGTCGTTCAAGGAGAATATAACTTAGAAGTACAAGGTAACATTTTCTTTGGATAGTCTAACACAATTATCAGGTATCAAAAAGTTTATCTTTAATCAAGAATGATTCACAAACTCTGGTAATGAACACTGAAATTAGCCTAACCCCTATATACATAATGTACATAGGCTGGTGTCTTGCTATTGTGAGCATTAGCTCAAATTAAACAGAGGTTTCAGTGTCATATACAGTCGCCACTTGATAGTAAAGCTGTGTAGCAGTTTGGACCGGCCAAATAAACTGGACGATATGTAGTCCAGTCCAGTTAAAGCAACTATTTTATGAGATAAATAAAAAAAACAGAATGTCATTGTATAATGTAATGCGTAAAAATACAGTATAATACTGTCCAGTGAACTGTTTAAGATATCAAGGGGCTGTTTTTATGAGGGGTCCTGGCGTCTGCCAGACACAGGTGAGGAGCTGTTTCAGCCCTGGCTGCTGTAAGTAGGTCAGGCCTGTTGAAACACTCCCATTCTCAATGTCTCCACTTGTTTGCCATATAATTCTGTCTGCATTTACTGGAGTGAAATATTGACCCTGATAGAGCGAGTGCTGATAACACAGCATCGACCTGAGGTGCTTTATCTCGCGCGTTCTTGTTTACCTTCACTAACTTGATTTGTTTTGGTAGATAAGGCTACAACACACAACTACAGTATGCAGAGGGTGTTGTATAAATACAAATTTTAATGTTAATGTGTAATTCTAAATATCAAACACTGAAATTACGAAATAATTTAAATTACCTTACAGTTTAATCTAGCAAACCCACATCCCTGGCTTTAAATTGATCGGAGAACAGTATTCACACAAATAAAAAAAAATAAAAAACAAAATAATAATGTGCGTCTCTGAAAAAGTATGTGGGATAGGAATGAAAAGCACTGAGTTTAGAATAGTTTATCACAAATACTATGCAACTCCATCTTTTGGACAAGTCAAGTGAAAAAATAACAAATGTGCCGCATTAATATTTGCTGCCCATGTAAATTTATGGACCATTCAATGGCCAACAATGCATTGAAATATTTATCCTCTTTGAAATTGATTAGGCTGGTGTGGCATCCATGAAAGGCTGTAAACAAAGCGGCGTGGCTGCTCTCCCTTGATGTCCACAGCAAGAAGCTGCACGCATTCCAGTAGCTTAGAGGCTTAGACAGAAGCTCAGGCTATAGGCCATTGGGCAAAGAGCAGCACACATCCATCACTGTGCGAGACCGATTAAAGGCTCAGAATGCCCGCTTCTCCACATGCCCATCAACAACACTAACCATGGACACGCCTTAAACACAACTCAAGAGTTTTTCGAGTCTACTAAGCTCATCATAGCCCTCAAGACTGAACCAGTAGTTGACTCGTTGCTCGAGGTTTCACAAGTGTCACTGTGGACATCTAACTGCTGTGATGAATGCGTTTTCCTTCCTCATAAAACACTTGCAAAGCCCATTTTAAGCATTAAAGAGAAATAGATCAGTGGTCTGACATCAATGGCCGGAATATTTTTAAAGTCACCCATGTGTCAGTGGTCGTACCTGTGCATCTTCATGTCTGAGCAGAACAAAAAAAGAACCCACTCATGACAAAAAAAAAGAAGAAATGGCTCCATTGTGCCACTAGAGGTCAAACACTCTGTCCTTCAAAGGGACAGTTCACCCCAAAAATCATAGATACATATTTTCCCTCTTATTTATTATCGCTGTTTATCAGTCTAGGTTGTTTTGATGGAAAGGTTTGTCTGTCTTATTGCACAAAAATAATTTTAATCCTCAACCGATCGGTGTTTTGGGCACTATTTATGTGTGCGTCTGAGTGCTTACGGCAACTGTGTTGGAGATATCAGCCATAGAGATGTCTGCCTTCTCTCCAATATAATGGTGATAGCACTCCGCTTGTGGTGCTCAATGCGCCAAAAAAATATATTTGAAGAAATAAACAGCAACATCTCTTTCAAGAAATCAGGACCTGTTAAGTCAAGATAATCCACAGACCTTTTTGTGAGCAGTTTCATGTAGGAACTTCATCTCTACCGAACTAAGGCTGGCAGGTGTACTTCAGAAGAAAGAAAATAGGTCCTACATAAATTGCTCACAACAACGTCTGTGGATTATCTTGAATATCTGGGTCATGGTTTCTGTAAAGAGACATTGCTGTTGAGTTTATCAAGTGTATTTTTGGCACTTTGAGCACCACAAGCCGTGTGTCATCTAGTGCATTATATTCTAGTGAAGGCAGTCAAATCTACGGCTGATATCTCCAACTCTCGGCAACCCACACCAAAATGATCTAGACTGATAATTAGCACTGAATGTAGGATGGAAGTATGTATTTTTGATTTTAGGTGAACTGTCCCTTTAATATACAGAGAAAAGAAGCAAGTATAAACTGTTAAACAATGTCCATGCCAAATGTAATGAACTAACTTTCTATCAAACAACTAATAGTTTACGAAATTTCACTGTATTTATTGCAGTGACAATAAAGCTTCTTCTTCAATAGTTTAACAAACTAATAGATTCAGCGCTAATGACGGTCTTATAAAGCCTCATTTAGCTGGGCAGCTGATAACTATGGGAGCTGTTTAGATTATGTTGATGATGCGCTTTACTACCTCTTGAAACCATTTCGACCTTGTGAACAGCTACTCAAACAAGGTGTTAGATATCAAAATGACACACAATAAAATACAATAGTGTATATTCAAAAACAGGCAGATAGTTAAGAGAAGATGTGATGTTTCCAGAGCAGCTGTCATGTTTTTTTACCCCTTTTGAAAACCATGAGCAAAGATCAGTGATAGCCCAGGGAGTGGTGTGTTCATCCATGCAAGTGTGATCAGGTTTATGTTCACTCTTTAATCACCTACTGTGTATAGCCCATTTCAAATGGCACCTGTGAGAACTGTTTAAAGGCTAATCCAGTTGTGTGCAAAGTAATTTTGAATAACTACACCCAGAGCTCAAGCAAGAGCCTTGAAAGCCTTACAAGAATTCAAGGAGCAAAGTGAAACGTGTACTCCTGTTCGTGTTTTAAAAAAATATTAACAAATGATTAGGATCCATCTCTAACTTGGTTTATTTCGCACATTTCATGAATGTAAGTTACACAACTCACAATTAATATGCCATCAAACATTGACATCTCTTCCTTTATAGTCGCATTACACTCAGTAACATAAAAGTTATATTTTAAGGCAGTGATTACCAACTGTTGAGTGGTGGGGCCATTCTGAATGGACCTCAAGTGAGTTTGTAAAAAAAACCAGACTTTAGATTTAAGTACAGTGAATTTCCGGCACAGAGATTTTATTTTGAAGTGCCATTTCCTGCTGTAGAGCGACTAACAGAGAGCTACTTAACAGAAACAGCAAACAAGCTCGACAGCATGGCCAAACGCAAGTATGACCCTTTATGTATTAAACTGTGTGGACCTTTAACTAATAACTAAGGACAAATCTGGACCCTGTGGTTGGACCAGTTGGGAACCACTGTTTTAAGAGATGCAGATGCCATGTATTACTCTTCGAAACACATTGAGGGAGCAATGTAAATACTGGCTGTCTGATACTCTCTAAATCTAGTTCATGAGACAGAATATACAAATGATGAACAGCTGATCCTCAGGCAACAAATATAGTACAGAGAATTAGCTTCCTTGTGCCTGGGGTTGTACTGGTTCGTTTGCTTCTCATCTCTGGCTACGATCCTCAACATTTCTTAAAAAGTCGATATCAAGCACAAGTTAAATTCTCTTCATTTGACTTCTTCATCTGGCAGTTAGACCACATTAAAATATCTTTGTGGGGGTAGTGTGTCCCCTTTATGTGCGGTCTGAGAGTGGGGCAGCTGCCCCCCACATGCAGTGACCTCACTTAGTAAAGATCAATAGTGAGCTGCACATTCCTCCCTCCAAGTCCTCAAGATTCACTTAGGCCTTGGTATCCCAGTCATCCAAGCCATCTTGTGAATCCTTTAGCACACTGATATTTGGGGTAAATTCCAATCATTGACACCTAACAGCCAAGACGACCAGATCTGACCTATGAGGGCAGCATACTTGGTAAACCATACGGGGGAGGCGAGCTCGTGTCACTCAAGAGTATCACCCTATATACCATGCTAATGCAGTCACTCAAGGGCAGATTTGTCGAGCTAGCATTGATAGTTTAGATTTAATTTAACATGTTTGTGCTTCACATTTTTGCCTGCGCCCCTTTTCATTTTCCCTTTCAATCACACACTGTACATGGCCTAGCGCACAGCAAAATTATGGGGCCCACATTGATCCCTAGGTTAGATGATTTAATGCCTGACTGACTGTTCTATTTAACCAGACAAGCATAATAAGGGGATTAGCATCCTATCAGATGACAGAGTTCAGTGTGCTTGGCTGCAGGTATACAGGCATACATCCTATATCACATGATTTGTTCATAGCTCTGCAGATGGTATGCATTAGTTGACTCTGAGGTACAATGTTTTGAAAAAATAAAAACAACTAGTTACATCAGTTTATGACATTTTTAGTGCCACACTGTTAGTTTGGAGTTTAAGCTAGAGAGTGTTTAGGACTTCAGAAGGGCCCTCGAAGTTCATGTACCTTTGTCTGCAGTGAAAAGCCCACGCTTGTGTGTGTCTGAGATGCAATCAGAGTCCTGACACGTCCATACAAGTGCCCAGGCCCCCACAGCCCAGGTGCGTGTCGGTGTGAGCTGATGTCATGGAAAGATGGAGGTGAAATGATCTGTTACTAGAAAGCTGAGCCTCCTCACTGTGACACGTCCACCGACATCTTCACCTACTTTCACAACTTAGAGGTAAAAAGCAGTGAATCATGCTGCAACCACACGGACAAAAAGTACTACTGTTGTAAACTTTACAGCTAATAATAAAACATCTTTCTTACTTTCAGATGTAATTTAGCATAAAATCTATAACCCACAAGATTTAGACATATTCCCTGTGAACCAGAGAGGTCAAGGTCCCATTTAGGTTTACTTACATCAGTTTAAAAATGTAAAGTGTTTAAAGAAAACAGACAAGTCATGTTGGCAAGCATCAACTCTCTTAACTCCCCCAGAGTCACTCAGTTCCTACAAACCCAAAAGGCTGCTGTGCAGCTCACGCTGTGCTCTGACGCTACTTTGGGGCAAGTGATTCATCACAATATTTATAAACTATAAGATGTAAGGTCAGCAACTTGACCCATGAGCTGGGACAGAATAAATAAGGCAGGTTTTGCTTGTATCACAATGTAAACATCAGGAAAAGCAGACAAGTACAGAGGCCAGGATTCATACTGTGAGCTATTTTCCCTGAAGTGACAGCAATTTTGCTAATAAACCTGCTATTTAAAGTAAGCTTTACGAAGTACTGTTTAGTTCAGAAACTGAAAAACGTAAAGAGCACATATTCCCTGTCAAAGTGGAAGCAGCGAAGATGACATATATTCTGTGTTACTGGGAAACATGTATCCTCGCTCTGTAACCTAAACCAGTAAGACCCATTGACCACAGCAGAAGTCAAATTGGGAGAAAAAAGCATCAACAGCGTTAGTTTCTGTGAGCTTAAACTGCACCTGCATGCTGAACAGCTTCATCCCCTCCAGATGTCTGGAGGCCTCGCTAGACCGAGAGCCAGCACATCTATAACTGTCTCCTCCACTGCCCAGACTCTGGTGGATAACTGCCAGAAAGAAAGCAGAGATGTAGGGGGATCTGAGCCCTGCAGCCACTCACGCTGCACAAAAAGTGCTGAAAGAGGCCATAAGATGGCTTGTGTGCTGTGTCTTAATATATCACATCTTCAATCCCATCTGATGAATTATTCAGACGGTGCTATCTACTGTGCCTCTCACCTAAAACATCTGCCCTGCCAGCCAGTCTGCCAGGTCTGGCTTACACTCTGTTCTGCCACAGGAAGCTTTTAGTCTGCCGCTGTCCTGTGGTCTCTGTTACATTTAACCCCCTTCCTCTATCTCTATTTCCATCTCTTGGACTAGAGGCATGAAGCATTGAGGAAAAGAGATTATGTTACCGTGTCAAAGATCCATCTGTACAAGATTTTAAGAAGAAAACAGTATCTTTTTGCTGCTACTGTGCTAATCTCCTGGTTGTCAGGGACGGGGTATGCCTGAAACAGTAATTTGTATGATGTGTCGTCCGACCTTATCTCAAGGCAAAAACTGTTAATAACTGTTCTACATAGCCAAACTCAGAGACGACAAAATAAGCAAGCCATAATAACGAGACATGACACTCCTTATTTGTGATGTTACATTAGTTTGTGCACATCAGAAGTGACAGAAACAGGTGACGACCCGACAGGCACTCCAGATGAAATGCACTGACTCCTTAAAGGGATAGCTCAGATCTTCTGAAGCGGGGTTGTATGAGGTACTTATTCATAGTCAGTGTATTACATACAGTAGATGTCAGTCGACACGCCGATGGAGAATCAGGCTGGAGTCGGACACGGAAGCTAAGCAATGTACTGCGATGGAGGGCAACAAAATATATTTCAGTAATCTAAAATGGGTCCCACCTTAAAAAATCAATATCACTTTAAGTGCATGCTATTTTTGGACCATTTTCATTGCTTAACCTTACAGTCAGACAATGAAGTCATTATATCGCTCTCTTCAAAGCCAGACTCCATTGAGAAAAACAGATTTAAAGTTGCTGGACACAGGAGCTGCTGGTCTACTGCTACTTTGATCAGTCATTTTGTGTTATTGTGTGACTTTAAAATGACTAGTTCAGATTCACCAAAGTCACACAATAACACAAACTGATTGCGGCAGCAGTAGACCAGCAGCTCCTGTGTTCAGTGAGCCAAAATGACTGTTTTGTCAATGGAGTCTGGTGGCTTTGACGAGAGCATAGAAAGGGAGCTGTGGCCATTAAAAGCTTCCCCGTCAGAACATGTGGGAAGGTAAAGTGGTGAAAATGCTTTCAATATAGCGTACACTTAAACTGTTTAAACTTTTTTAAGTAGCTAAAATCTGTTCTGCTGCTGCCCCCACATCAGTACAGTTGCTTAGCTTCTGTATCAGCACTTCCGTTGCTTCTACTGTATATAACACACTGAACTATGGATGTGTACCTCATACAACCCCACTTCAAAACATCTAAACTGTACCTTTAAGTCTCATATGGACACCAAACACTTGACTAACTTAAGTCAGATTTCCCCTGCTTTACAAAAAAAAAGTCAGATCTGGCAAAACCCCTTGACTTTGGGGCAATAAAGTGTTGAACATTCCAACTCTGGGCTGCATCAACGAGGGGGGACACCGAGCAGAAAACATGAACCAGAGCAGGCTGCATTACACACTACCAGACCATTAAAGTGAGGAGTGTTCTTGAGGGATGAAACGTGCATGCTCACCTCCCACAGGACTGTTTATGGATCTTAGAAGAGCGTTGAATGTCTAAATACCAGCATCAGTCCTCCTCCCCATCATCTTCCCTTACACATTTCTCATTCATAACTTTCAGCAAGGATGTCTGACTGGAAAGCATGTGACCCACCCAGCACTATTTGTGTCCAAGGTTACAGAAGAACAACGTTGTCTGTCAGTCACAAAAGTAAAAAAGCGCGCAATTCAATCAAAGACGTGCATCAAATATGTCACTGCAAACCTAATAAAAATGGCACTGTACATTAATTTGAAAAGAAAGTACAGGTTGTTTACAGTGAGGCAATTAGACTTCTGTGATCAGAGAGTTACGGGAGGAATGTCTGAAAGGGTCACTAGCACCATTAGCAGAGTAAAGGGCACAACCTGGAATGCTCAGAGATATCAAATCACAGCAGTGGGGGAGGGACAGGCTGCTAAACAAGGCTCGGTTGGAGGCTGATCCCATTAATCAGGCCTACTCTCGTACTCATGTCAGGCAGCGCACAAACATATCCGACCGCCGTCAACAATCTGATGCACGTTTGCTGTGTGTGGCACCGTATAGTCATCCCTTAAGTAAAGAGTGAGGAGTGCAAAGGTACACATATCTACAAGGATTAAAATAGAACTTTATTATTAAACATGTAAGGAGAACAGGTGCGAGGTGAAGGGTGATAGAAACACACCCTGAAAAGACAATTTTGCAATTCTCACACCAGCGCATAAGAAACGCTGACATACGTGTAAACATACTCCACATGGTTTCCCGAAGCTGTTTCACAGGCTTGTGTACAGTTAAAATAAGACACTGCGAGAACAAGGCGAGTCCCCGGAGCGCTTACGTACGTGACGTAAAAGGCAGATGTGAGGGTCTCTAAACACTGGAGCAAATACAGAAATCTGGCCATGTTCCATGTCCACAGTTATTTCCCACATCGTGGCACAGTGCTGGACTGGGAATAAACAGAGGAGCCCGCTGTGCTCCCAGAATGCATGTTTGCAGAGTTCCCATCAGTGAGTACACAGTAACAGGACTCCCTGAAGGCCTGTATTTAACCTTTAGGTTACAAGTGACTGGCCACTACACAGCCCACTCCTCCTGTGCCTCAGCTATTAACCCTTTTCTCACTCATTTTAACAGAAACAGAAACAAAGTCAGATAAAATCACAAGATCTGAAGATCATGTGATGTGATTGAAAGGTCTGGGACAACTACTAAATGGACTTTTTGGATTATTTTGTCAACTGCTCTTTCCAAGGTCAAAAACAAACTTTGAAACTCAACTTTTAGTCCAACGTAGAAGAGAAGTCCGTAAAATTGTCAGCTCCTGTTCTTAAACAGTATCACCGGCAAAAGTGACAGTGAAAGCTAGCCTAAGCTTTGTTCGCGTGGCGTTTCACCTCGCTGTATTTGCATTTCGTTTTCATGATTTTCATAACTCCCTCTGGGTTGCGTGCTGCTCATGGTCTGGCCAGGACTGCTACGCTATTTATAAAGTTAAATAAAGGTAGAGGGCAGAGTCTGTGCAGATAAATACACTGGGACATACGTGATGGTTAAGCAGAATTCTTTTTGTATGTGTCTACACATTTTTTTAGGAAAATCCTGCATAGTATACCTTTAAAGTGCTCATAAAAAGTGGAATTTTCATCATCTACAATTCCACAACAACAGACAGGCCGCTGAGCTCAGTGTCATTCTGACCGTTCCCAAATTTAAAATAATTTTAAATGTGAGACACACTAATGTAGTTCGGTAAATAAAGTTCAAGCCCTATGGTTTCCCTTTTCTAAGAACTTCTTGTGTGCAAATGATTGACAAATTTGATAGCAATATGGTGTGCAGATTTCTACAACCCTTTATACAGTATCTGTATCATTTCTTCATTATGTAGAGTAACTAGAGGAGACAACACTACACGAAGCTTTAGGACTATCTGTTTTTATTTTGCCCATGTTGTGTTACTGCAGCAAGTGTAGCTCTTGTGTTTGAAGGCAGCACGCAGTATTTTGGCTGACGTTTAAATACCTTGAATTTCTTGAGAGAAACAACAGCATCAGATCCAATTCAGAGCTATGCACTTGTCACATAAATCTCCGCCTGTAATTGCACACATACTTTGTTTAAACTTGTCTTATTGGCGTGGAATCTAAACTAACATTTGCGACACCAAACCATATGGAGGGCAAAACAACACATAAAAGAAAATCAAAAGGGAAAAATTTCTGTCTCGCGCAGACAATGACAGAGAGAGACTCAACCTGACTGTATAAACAGATGAAGGAGAAGGATCAGAGTAGCCTAATGCTGAGAAAATGCCCTTGGGATATGCTGACAAAATGGAAACATGTGCATATGGGGCCAGCATAGGAGATTAAGCTGTGATAAAACAGTGAGATGCAGTATGATTTATTTCCTCTTTGTCTTTTCTCCTCTGAACAGATTTAGTAATCTGCAACAGGTTGCTCACCGCTTTGAGCAGCTTTACAACACAGGAGCATAATTTTATCCTTTTGCTTATATTTCTTTCAGCAGACTTGATGTAGAACTGCGCTGCATCAGATAAATGTTCACTCTGCAAAGGAATGTCTCAGCACTCCAGTTAAACTCCGCAACACTGATACACTCATGCTTTCTGCAACTGATTACCACCACGTTATGAAATAGCCTATACTTTTGTAAAGAAGTCTGGATTTGAGGTATTGATATTACAGGCACCATGCTTTACCAACCAGCCAAAGCTTTTCTGACAGCATCATACAGGCAGTTCATTGTCAAGGCCGCCGGTATCCAGAATGCAACTGCCAGCTGTTTTCTTTGTGGATCAAACCAAAAGAAAACAGCAGGCCAAGGTCAGCACAGACAGGCTTTTCTCCTACAGCAGACGGATGAATCTCCATATATGAGGCCGTAAAACAAAAACCCTCTCTGTCACAAATGAGATAGCGCAGCTAATTATATTCCACCCTCTTGTGGAATAATCAACCATTCTCAAAAAATCATGAAAGCTCCTATTTATTCCAGTTGTGTTAGATGTTTGTTGATTATTTGAGGATCTGTGTCTGTAGGTGGGTTTCCAGCCACCCGCTTTTATGCACATTTTTAATTTGTGCTTTAGAAAACACTGAAGTGGAAACACCGGAAATTCTTTATTAAAAAAAAAAAAGTTTTTACACTTGGCTGAGGTAGAAAACTTGTTGTATTGATGAAAGCAAAATGTACAAAGTGCAATGGAAACAGACATCAAATAGATATGACGTACATGCATGATGTCTTGTCCTGCGTTTTGCATGTGATTTTCCCTAAATTTGATTAAATGAACGGTAATTGCATATTCACAGATTGTTGTGCAAAATATCAGACACAAATTATTATTTCCAAGTAAATAGTTTATACTGTATGTCTTAAAACACTGGCTTTTTTTGGATATACAGCAGGCCAATATCTTTCATTCATTTCTGTGAGGAAAACTTTGTTTATTAGTTTTATTAGTTATTAGTTTTAAAGGTTAGATTATTATACAAGATATAAACTTCTGACAGAATGTAACAAGATAAGGGTACGGCGAAGACGTGAACACAAGCTGTATTCACAGAGCCTTTACTCTCTGCTTAACAGCCTCGTCCTACATTAGGGAAAGTGTAGAGTTATAAAAACCAAAGAGCAAACAGAACATCCAAATGAAAAGAAGAGGAAAACACTGTATTTATCAAACAGAAGCCTATTAAAGGAGCAGTGTGTAGAATATAGTGACATCTAGTGGGAATGACTGCATATTGCAACTGGCTGAAACTTTTACCATATGCCAAGCATAAACTTCCAGTTAGGATTCCTTCAGTGTTCAATGTTCAGGAGGTTTTTACAGGCAGCTGAATTATCCGCAGAGGTCTCCTCCTCTCCAAAACAAACAGATCAGGTGATTCAAACCAGCAAAAACACAGTTTCATGTTACAAATCAGTGTTTCACTAATGCTGTTCAACTCGTTGTAGTTGGTCCATTAGCTCAGGACCGCTTATGTGTGCTCACCTTTTATCTATAGAAACTTAAAGATCCAGATGTTCAGTGGGTTTTTACAGGGAGCCGAATTATCCGCAGACATCTCTTCCTCTCCCAAACACACAGAATTGGTGATTTAAACTAGTAAAGATGCTGAAAAGGGCAGTTTCACCTTTAAAATCAGTGTTTTTCAGATGCTGTTTGGTTTGTCGTGGAGGGACTACTAACTGCAGTGGCCAACGCAAAAACACAAAAAAGTGAATGGCCCTATCTAGAGCCAATGTTTGCTAAATCCTAAACACTGTACCTTTAAATATGTATGATTATCAAAAATTTAAAAAAAAAACGCACAGATAATCAAGTAAAAAGGTCCTACAATTTCAGGAAAACTCATGTCTGATGCAATTTTCACAGGAAATGATGTGCTAAAATTCACCCAAATCGCTCATTTTACAAACTTCCTGCAGTTATTGAGTTTATTATTTGGGTTAATTGTACAGTTTCAGTTGTTCTGTATTGTTATGTGATGACTTTGAAATGACATATCTACAAATATGTCACTTCTTGGGTTAACTGCACAGTTAATCTGTTGTTCTGTATTGTTACTGTTATGCATTAAATATAAAATTAAATATACATAAAATATGTCACTTAAAATCTGACTGAGCGGGACCTTTGAATGTAAAATAAGTGAATAAAAAACCAAAGTCCACTTCAATCATGGAGAAGGACACATATTCTCTTGTTGCCTCACAAAACACTTGCTTTCTCAAACTGTAACGACACCGGAGGAACAGCTTGAGAGCTTTTCAAGTAAAAGGCACTTGGCAGTGCACATTCAAAAGTAAGCAAGAAGAGTAAATAAAAATCTTAAGCTAACCTCATTGACTTTTGACAAACTTTTCCATTTATGGTTTCTATCCATTAACTACCACCCACTCATCTAACAATTTGGCATTAGTCTGAATTGTGCTGCCAGCAGCGTGTGGGTGAGAGATTTGAATTTCACACAATAACACCTGATGCTTCTGTCTTGTTTGCTGCCAGCGTCACATCATAAACCCCTAAAAAACTCAACAATTTGACTGCGCTGGCTCTCAGCTATCACAACCAGACGCACAGAGACAATTAAGACTTTGTGTTGATATTTATATGTTCTTGTTCTCGCCCATCAGCTTTTCCACACTCCTCTGGGTTCACACAAAGTTTCCAGGCTGGGAGAGGATGTGTGTGCACTGGCTGCCACATTCAGTCACTGCTATCTGTGGAAAGAGGCCCCCCTCCCAGTCACAGGCTCGCTCATGATGAGTTGTGCCTCAGCTTAAAGAGTCAGAGCTATCCTCTGTTTTCTTTCTGCATTACTAGAGACACTCACACACAAGCCAGCAAGCCTTAAAATACGAACACACCCAGGCAAATAGCTGTGTTTCTGAAGAAAATAAGTCCAACACCAACATCTCTTAATGCAAGGGTAGCTCCTACACATGCACAGTCACCCACAAATACAAGCACAACACACACAAACAGAGTCTTGCACTCAGACTGGGTCTTTAATGACCCCCTTGCCCTGCTATCACCTTGCGATAAAGACCTACTGGAGAGGGAGGAGGGCTGCTTCGTGTCTGCTCACACCCACTTTTCCCTTTAAAGAGAGGAACCAACAACAAACCCCACGCAGGCTTAGTCATAAAAGGTTTTTATATAATTCTCTAACAGGGAAATGACAGGTTATCTTGGCACCATTTCAATAGGTAACCAGAACTGCAGCGTACTCACATCAATGATTCATGAAGCCACGGCACCACACAGTTAATGAACACAAGGGTAGTCTCTATAACAGCAGTACTTGCGCTCTGTCCCACTCAGCCGAGAAACAAAAACTTCCCTCAGATCTAAAACAGGTTTCCTTTAGGTGACACAGACGGATTGATTCCTCCTCCAGGAAGTGTCAGAAGAAAATCCACAGAAAGCGTTTAAAGCTCTCGTATATGACAGCTCTGAGTCTGCAGGTCCACACTCTCCGTCTCCCTGACACTGTGTCGTACTATAGCCTGCCTCTGGCCACTCAACACACTCAGCTCCTCCCATCACACACTGTCAGGGAAGGAGGGAGGGACGGAGGGAGGGACGGAGAGATGAGGGAGTAGAGGAGAGGCACACTTCTACAAGATCATCTTGACTCATTTTTGGCGTAAACCACCAGTGTGAAAATTTAAATATTGCTCCTATTTTTTAGGAGCAGTTGGACTATTATTACGTTTTAGAGAACATGTTACACCGTGTAATTAGGAAAATATTACAGAGGGCTCAGGGCAGAGGAGCAATAAAGACCGAATGTCTTTATATGAGAGGAGCGTAAGAACAATAAGACTTTAATTTCTGTTTTAAAAAGTATTTAATGTGGATTTGTTTAAGATTATCTAGGGAATGTAAGCAGTTTGGGACTGTTTTCTAGTGTTACATATGTAATTCAACCTGTGCAAATAAATGAAACTGAAACTTTCAAATGCATCTTGTGATTTTCTGATCACAGGACTTCAAGGTTTTTGGGAAATCATTCCCACCTCGTGCAAAAGCAACATTTTGAGGTTACACAAAAATCTCCCCATTTATGCAACATACCATGACGTGGCTGGATTTATAATGTCAGCAGGAACTTAATGAGACAAAGTCCTAATCACATTGAACGTAGCCTTGGAGCTCTTTTTTCTTTTGTTTTTTTTTTTGTTTTTTTCTTTTAGCTCTCCTGGGAGTTGGTTCCCTTGTTATGGACTGCAGATGTTTGCCTCTCAGCCAGCTGCTTGCATCCATATAAAGACTGGCTTTAATGATTGTAATTACCACTAACTTCAAGCTACTGGGGAAAAAAAGAGAACAACTCTGTCTGTCTTAAATCACAGTCATCAATTAACTGCTTTCTGTGTATTTGATATCAGCGAGAAGTGAAACATCTTCAAAGTTGAGGCTACGTTACAAACTGTGTGTAGTCACACCATAAAACCTCAGATCTGCTATCTACCCATGAGCCATTCATTTCTTCAGCAGCATGGAGAGTCCAACACGCTCCAGTTTAGAGTGTAAAAACCTTTCTCTAGGAGTGGTATGCTACCCTTTCTTTTTGTACGCCCTAAAAATTACAATTATGTACAACTGACATTTTAAAGACATTGAGAATAATAAGCCCACTGCCATACTTGCATGCTGTTAGGCTGCTACATCACTGTATAGTTCACACTTTAACCATCACTACATTCTCCTTTTTTGGTGGATAAAATGATACATCTATTTTGTACCTGTCATGGTATAAATTTGTGCTCCTCCTGTGCCTTCAGTTTGGAGCGTAAAGTTTTACTTGTTCACTTCTTCATAAGGAATATTCTTTTGATTTTCAAGTATCATACAATCATATACTGGTTTCCCCAGTGTTGCAACACTGCCACCCTGCTGACATAAAATACAACAAATGCCTTTATATTTCAGCAATTACAAACCCAGCAGACAGCTACTGTACTACAAACTACATGAAAGGCACACGAAGAAGAAAATAAGAGCCAGTAAGTAAAGTTGGGCCACAAAGTCAGTTCTAAAATAAAACTCACAACACTGGCAAGGACAAAGTTTTTCAGGCCATGACACCGAAAGTACAACAGAAGTGATGCAACAGTCTCAGAAGGGGCCGTTCCATGAAACGTAAAGGGGACACGCCAATGAACCACATACTGCTGTTTATGTTGTAGACTGTTGTCACTGTGACACACTGACTGTGATACTGCACTTTGAATATACTGTTACATTACATTTAGTCTGTTTGCCTGGTACGCACCATGGTGTTAACTCTCTGGCCTATCAGACAGAACACACACCATTAGGTATTGTCTGACTGGTCAGAATGTGCATGCATGCAAGTGAAGTTTCTTAGACTAGTACTACTCTACTGTTGTACATGGTTTAAGGAAAGCGTGACAAGATGAGTGCAGACAAAAGTGTGAATGCTGGAGAAAAAAACAGCACATCAGCCATCTGGCAATATTTTGGATACAGGAGGGACAATGTGGCACAAGCACAGGTACTCTGCACGTCTGACTCAAGAACCGTTTATCTCAAGTAACTATCATTATTGCAAAATTAAATAATGTTGTTGCATATTACATATTTTCCTCATAGTATGCAGCCCTAAAAAGAGCCTGGATTTATTTACTACTCCTGTCCTTTTAATATTTATAAAACGCTCTAAAAATTTTGATTAAAACATGCACTCTCAGGGGAACGATGGAGAAAAAAGGAGATGTGAATGTTTGATGATACGCCAATAAACGTCCACCGAAGTGTTCAAAAAGTCCTGTTAAAGTGAAGTGTTACCAAATAACTTCACATGCCTTCTCCAAAAATATTTCCAGGGTAAATAGAGAGAAGTGTAAGATAGCGGGGTGTTGAGACGGGGACGCCTGTTTCTAAAATAGCAGATGCTAATTATACACTTTAGGCAACTGCTAAGGAGGGAGACGCGATGCCAAGTTTGAGGTGTTGGGATTCTGAATGCCGGCTCACTGTATCTGTGCGGAGTCAAGATTCCTCGCGGTCACCTGAGACGTACTTAGGCCACAGAAAGGATACTCAATGGATGTCTTATTTACAGCCTATGTCAGTCAGATATCCCCTTTCCTGTTGGACTGGTGAAACACCTCTTGTTGAGTTGGACCACCTGCCACTGCCATGCAGACGACCTTTTGTAAACAATCCATAGAAAATACAGGAGCCCTCCGGCAGACGTCTAAACACATGGCTCAGATCGCTCACACAGACTGGCCTTTTTCTTTGCTTGTGACCCTGTTAACGTGGCTGCTCTCAAAATGTCGCTTTTGATTGCCTCCGTTCTCCCTGACTTTTACACAATGTGCACTCCAACAGTTACAATTAGAAAACACAGTATTGCTAATTGGTTAGAAATGGATACAATTACATTTTAGGGACAATGGAAAAATTGAGATAAGGGGTGGTTGTCAGCTGTAGGCTATCTTTAAAACAGGTTTCCTGCTGCTTGAGGCAAGTTAGATTTAAGACTTTTTAAAGCCACTCAGAATGAAATCTAAGACCAATTTTACAATTTCTAAAAATTCTAAATAAATAATATGAACCAACATTAATGCTGGGGTTAGGGACAATTTTGCCTAGATGTTTACTGTAACATAAAATGTGTTTGTTTGTTTTTTGTTCCAGTGAAAAACTTAGATGATCTACTTTAAACGGTTCAATTTTTAGCACTATTAAGGCATGGTGGGACAAAAGTAGAACCATACTGGGAAATACCTTGTGTTTGTTGGTGGGTTTTCTTGGCGATTTTGCATGTGAGATTCCACTGCCTTGATTCCCCTTGTGCTGTGTTCAATAAATGTTTTGCATAAAACACACCAAGTCTTGTGCTTTGCCTTGTCCGGAGTTTAGCGACACTGAAAACTCTTGGTTAAATGGCCAGTTTCCATGAATTTACACTTTCCAATTTCATCCAGGGTGCAGCGAAAGCTAGCTAGCTGACAAATGTAGGTGTTGTTGGTTCTGCTATCCTGATCTGTGAGACATTACATTTTTATTGTGAATTAACTCATTATTATTAATTATTATTATTTTTTTAAAACAAATGTTACCAATTATTTTGAGATTTTACAATGTAACGTCAGAAAAAAAAAAAAATCCTACTTCTCATGTCCCATTGATTTATGACATTTTAATGCCAATTCAGGTTTCTTATTTTAAAGATGATTAGAAATTTAATGCCTTTTAGGACATATTAAGAGATGGAAGACATTTAAGTACACTGCTTGAAACTGTTCAGAATTTGTTGATTTGCTATGGTCAATAAAACTCAAACTTTACACCCCATGACTTTTAAACGTAATATTTGCTTGGGAATGTTCTGAAAAGGTGGTTTTGTATAATTTAACTTTCTCTTGTAAATGTTTCTATCTTCTAAAGAAAAACAAAGCTGTATTTTTAGATGATGATAATGTTCTTTCATATACTCAGGTGATCTATGAGTCACATGATGATCAGTGAACTGAATACAAAAACCCACCTGACTTCTGACCACTCTGACTTGGGTAGAGAGGTGTGGTGAGGTGAATGAAGCTTTGTATACTTGAGAGGAGCTGTGATAACATTTACTTTTAAAAGTGGGACATACTATCAGCTTGTGTGGATCCACTGGACCACATGAAAATGCAAATTTGATCGTTCTCCTCAGGATGTTTCACACACAGCTGGCAAAAGTGCTGACAGGTCATTCTATATAAATGAATAACAGTCTAGGAATTACAGCTCTGCGATAAGCCCTCGTGTTTCACATATTAGCTTAATGGAAACACACCAGATAGCAGCACTAGGCTACTTAGAGTCACTGAGGCTGACAGAAGCACTGAAGACGACCGAGCAACCCTGACACCTAACTCTCTGCTTCATGTTATCACTTCTGTGTTCAGTCGTTACACCGTTTCACAGTGTCATTGAGATGAATCTTGGTTTTACAGCAGCAGTGTGATCCTTAATGCAGCATTGTCCAATGTGTTGAAACACTGTAATTCTGTGATTCATGTGACAGAAAAATGTGGCCGATAAAAAAAGAAAAAAAAAGTTCACATCCTCCCCTGTCTTTGCTATTATCTTTGCAGCTATTTTTTATCAGAGAAATGTACTTAGAACTGAACATTTGAAGATAGCACACTCTGTCTTTCCATGTTGAGGCTACCTATGGCCTTGTGACAACAAAGTGCTTTCTTCTGGAGTGTCGACCTTTTTCTTTTTTTTTCCAGTAGGAGGGAAGCACAATAACACTGAGACCTTAGCATGTTTTCAGCTCCAAAAATCACTTAACAAGAAGTGAAAGATGTATCACCTTTTAGCAAAAACACTGCTGTGCATCTTACAGGTTGTCAGTGGCTGGATAACAACAGCAGGGCCGTGGTCAACACTTTCGTCAGGCATCTGTTCGGTGCTACCAGTAAACAAACTAACTCGCAGTTCTGAAGCAAAACAGCAACCAAAGTCACAACTACTCAGTCAAGGCCGCACCTTGTCTCACACCACTAATGTTTGCCCTTTGGCCTGATTTCTTAGCTTCAGTCCTAAAGTAAAACCAGGAAACTCTAAAACACTGACGCTAATGTGTCATGACTTGTATGTGGTTTGGATGTTTAACCTCTCACCAGTTTACCTCTAAGTAGTTTAAAGGTTGTGAAATTCATCTTATTCCATACTGGGGCAGAATGAGCTTGTTCGCAATGTTTAAACAGAGATAAATACTCAAACACAAGTTTTTAAGGTGTGCCACCTTTTTATCCTTGATAACTGATTCACATTTGTACCCAGTTTCTTCACCTGGAATACACATGTGGTTTGGACTCAAACCAAAGACTCTGACAACTGTTTTTGTGAACATGCCATCAAATAGAAATATTCTAGATGTCCTGTCCATTATTTTACACAAATTTCACCAACATTCAGCCCGACATGTTTGGTATCTTTTAAAACTTTGGGATCTGCACTAGCAATGGGCATTAGTACTTGAGTACTCAATTGGACGTCAGTCATTATCCAACCACCCACATTTGCTCAGCGCCTCCTTGCCAGGCTGACACTCTCTCTCTGTTTATCCTGAGACCACTGTTGTGGGAGTGTGAGCTCCATGACAGGGAACATTTAGTGAGAGTCCCCTCTCTCTAACTCACAAACAAACGCACACACACACACACACACACACACACACACACACACTTACGCATGCACGCAGTGGGCTAACTGTTAGCATCACACAGCTAACGTGACCTACAGTTATTACGGGTTTAATGACAGAGTCGAGCTGTTTCAGTGTCGGTGAGTCTGTTAAATGGCTTGGTGTTGGATGTTTGCCACTGCTGTGTTAGCTTGTGCTAACTGGACAGACGTTAAAACAGTCCCTCCAGGATCTCGCAGATAAAAAAAACTCTTGAATTTGCGGCCAGTTTTGTCAAAAATTGCGATAAAAATTGCGACATTTTTATGGGATTTTTGCTGGAAATTGTGGCCAATGACAAAAATCCAAGTCAGGAGGAAAAAAATGTGATTTTTGTTTTAAACTACTGCCTCAAAAAAATTAGTCATGTAATGACTTGCTATAGTAATCATAGTGAATATTACAAAACCAGCTGCAAATATTTCAGCTCTCTTCTTTAGTTTTATCTCATTACTTTTAAATCATGGACTCCAATAATGTTGAGTGAATATTGTAGCTCTCAAAGCAGACAATGTGACTGTAAAACAACATGTAAGCTACATCTTCTGTAAACATGACATTTTCATAAATTCAACACATACTGTATGCATTTAAACAAAGTGAAAATTCTTATGTCAATACAGAGCGTTTCTCCATACTGCAATGCCATCTGCGCGATTTGATGATGCGTCTGATGATGTTCCAAAGTCTGATGACGCATGCACGATGACTTCCAGTCAGCCGGAAAATGCGGAAAACTCGCAGGACTTTTGAAAAATTAAAAGCCCCTGCAAATATTGCGGACTTTCATTGAATCTGCATTAATTATTGTGATCGCGATTTTCTGGAGGGACTGGTTAAACTGAGTGGGAGGAGAGCGGCTCCAGACTTCGGAGATGGTCCTTCAGTGCTGCTTGTCACCTTTGTAATCACAGTGCAGATTTTTCTTATGTTAACTTTGTATTTACAGTTTAATAGGCTAATTACAGCCTGGTTGTCAATAAATTAATTTCAAACTGCATTTTTTTTCCATTGGCCAATTTACATCCCTATAATGTTGATGTTTTGTTTGTTTGTTGTTAAGTACTTGAATACGGAAGTTACTTAAAATGCACATCCGTAATCTGAAGTAGAGTTTAAAATAAAAGTTTTGTGGGTTTGAACAGGGTTTTAATGCACAGCATCAGTTTACGATGACCAACCCATCGGCAGGCCGCTGCTTGTTATTACGGTATTGTTTGATAAAAGATCCGACAAATGTATATTTTATCCATGGGGTGACCTAAACCTTGATTATCATTAAATGATGAAAGTACTTGATTAGTCAATTGACAGAAAAATAATCAGCAAAATTTTAATAACTGGCTCATCTTTTAAGTTATTAAGTCAAATTGTAGCTTCTCATATGTGGAGAACTGCATATTTTCAGTGTCATATATGATAGTAAACAAAATATCTTCTAGGTTTTAGAGTGCTGATGGCAGCACCTTGGACTTATGAAACTGTAGTGGGAATTTTCCACAACTTTCTGACATTAAATAAAAAAATGATAAATAAATTAATCAAAGAAATCAGGAGATAATCAGGAGATTCACAAAAAAATTAAAATATTAATCAGTTCCAGCCCTACTTTAAATCTGTATTGAACCTTTTGTGTTTTTCAGTAAGTCTTGTGTAAAAAATACAAACTCATTTTAAACTAAATAGTATACTTATTTTGTATTTCCTAACTGTAGCAAAGGTGAATGAGCTGTCCGGAAAAGTACCAGCTGAGGTAGCACTTTGTGACCCACAACTAAGGTGAATGAGTCATTTTGGCTTTGAGTGTGACTGGTTCAGCATGTTGGATGGTGTGTGATGTACCTAGCATATGATCAATCACGCTCTTCTCAGATGATCTGGTGTATGTAGGTGGGATGTTGAGGTTTTTCATCCGGTGCTTTGTCTGTTTGGGGAAAAAATGAAGCTGTGATGGCGCAGCATGACACAAGCAAAGGCATTACTCCACCACTTCTGACATCGTAGCTCTCCAGCAGAGAGGGTTTGTGGGATGAGTGCCCTCTGGCAGGGAGGTGATGCCAACGAACAATCCCTGGGGTGCGTGTGTGAGAGCTTTTCAGCCATCTACGTGACTCACCCCTGGTCCTTTCATTAGGCTGTTGCACACATGCTCATTTTCTCTAGGTCACCATACTATCTATTACTCACCAGTCTGAAACCACTGCTGGAGTTCCCAGTATTACCAGTCACACGCCTGCTACATCATAATACTGTAAGTGTGACTTACCACACCAGGCTCTCTTTCAGGTGCTTGTTGGGCATGTGACCGTTTTCCCCTCAATCCTTTTATAATCTGTGTTTATCTTTATAAAGAGAAATATGTTTGTAGTGGCCTGACTGCCAAACTATTTATTGGATTAACAATTTGTCAAACCAGAGCCAATGGCACGGCTCCAAAGCTGCTTGAAATTCAACAGACAGCGAGAGGAACAGCTCGGATGCTCCTCAGGTGGCCCTCCCTGTCCGTGGCAGCAGCTCAACTTTCCTGTATTTTCTACCACACGTCCCCCTCCCCCACACATACACGCCCCCACTACCACATAGAGTAACAACCATGTCCTCCTCTGTGCAACAGAGGGAGAATTTAATCAAGCAATTATTTGTCTTCTCGTGGCAAGAAATTGGATTCACCAGTCCAGCAATGTCTGTATGATTTCTCAAAGCTCATGTCATGGACTACATGTAGACAATATGGCCTCATGTACTGTGAGACAACATGAACTTATATATTAGATATTAGACGCTTTTACTCTGATACTGTTGCCTTTAAAACATTTTGTTGTATTAAGTCATTCTAGATGTTGTAAATCAATGAGCAGGTCGACTGTCAGGCAATATCAGATTGAAATTGTTGGATCAATAAGTATCTTAATTCATAAGATATGTAATTAACTGAATAATCCCCCAGAAATGATCTTGTGTGGTTATTTTATCTATCAAAAAATTCTTACCTACCTTATCTACCAACCTACCTTATCTATTTATCAATTTATCATCAAAGTCCTATGAAAACCATTTATTTCATAAGCTAAGAAAGCAGCAATCAGCTTTTTTGACAATGCTTTATACCTTAGATAGATTTTTATATATTTTATTTTTTTACCACAAGAATGAGGGAACTTTCTTAACAGGTAATACATTCAAAAAAATAAATCAGCAACCAATTTGATAACCACTTAATCGTTTAAGTAAAAAAACACTCCCTGGTTTGAGCTTTTCAAACAAACAAACCTGCTTTTCTTTCCATATAAAATAAACTGCATTTTTTTGAGTTTTGATTCGACAAAACATGACATTTTTGACGTCACCTTGGGCTCTATGAATTGTGCTGTACATTTTTTTGATGTTTTACAGACCAAATCAATAATCAAAGGAAAGAAAACAATCATTAGTTGCAGCCCCTGAGGATAAATATTGATATATAACAGAATATTACATATGTATTTCAAGCTGATCACCCACTGTCAAACGAAGTTATAAAGCCACTAGGAAGTGCACAGATCCCAGCTGATCAGAGAACAGATTCACCACTTTGCGTGTCACATATCCACAACACACTAAAATGAACAGAAACATTTAAACAGACAACCCCCAGAGAAGAAGCCCATTTGCAATTATTTTCAACCCCACAGCACATTTAACATCATTTATTACCTAGTAGGTGGTAATAGCTTAAAGCCAAATGCAATCACACCAAATTGGCAGTTTCAGTAGTTAATAACACGACTGATGCGATGACGTTACCTCGTCTTTCAGGTGTTAATGACGAAGGTGAAAATGACTAAGGAGGATATTTGCTTTCAGTTTCAGCTGTCCGTTAATTGCACACATGCTGTGACTAGACAGTCTATGTTTCAGTAAACGCAGAAGAATAATGGCCTCAAGGATCATACGCTGTGTATCTGCTGAGTCTCAAAGACCAATTACCTTCACTGTAAACATGACCCCTTCCCTATGGGGAAATCATAAAATGACCCTAAAAGTACCACATGGTTTCTCTTGACTCGATCCAGGCTGGGACCCCTCTCCAGAATATATCCAGATCCCAAAGGGCTAATGAGATTGTGATGAGTTAGTTCATCAAGCCGATCACAACAAAAGAGAAATGTTATACTTTTAATGTACTGAGGGACATGACCGAAATGAGTGATGACTCAAACGCAGGGAAAATCCTGGGGATGAATTAGTTATAAGGCCATCTACATGTGGGGCAGACGAGACATGAAATATTAAGTTAGCATCTGATATAGTGGAAGAGTTAAGGTTAAACAACTCCTGAAAATCGCCTACTGTATATTTACAACCAACCCTCTGTGGTCCTGTGCTAGAACTACACATCCCCTTAAAAGACAATGACGAAGAAAGAAAAGTGTTTGGCTAAGCATCTACGTAACACACCGTAATATCACTGTTTAATTTCTGTGGCAGTCAAAAATCTGCATGCAGATAGCACCCACCTGCATCATTCATCTCCGCTACATGACTGTCATTGTACACGCCCAGTTTTTTTTTTCTTTTTTTTTAGAGCAGAAGAATCAAAGTGAGACATATGTTCCAAGGAAGTAAGATTAATAATTATCTGAGGCAAATCTATAATTTTTTAAGAATCAAAAAGTAAAACAGAGTTGCAATCTTGCAAAAGATTAAATATAAGTGAACAAAAAAAAGCTTTCTGTAATCTGTAATAAAACATGCCCAGGAGATGAGAGATGACTTCACACCAAAAGGTAATTGCAGCTTTCCACGACACATGCTGATTTACCTCTGAGCCAGCACGGGATCCGTCTCATCTTTACCATGGAAACCAACACCATACTACAGTACATGCACACACACTGAGGGAGCAATTGCCATGGCATCCAGCACCGTGGCGACAAGAAGCTTTCAGCGACCAGACCAATTTACTCAGCAGCTAACTGGACACTCAGTCAACCTTCTGTCTATCACTCCCCGTTTCACTCCCCCTCCTCCTCTCTACTCCCTTCTTCCTCTCTTTTTACAATAAATTTCTTGTGACATGAGCCAGAAGAATTACCTTTTATCAGCAGAGGACAGGGTCTTGCAGTGCTCAGTAGGAGCGGCTCTCTGTCGAGTGGTGACAGAGGAAAAGAAGCTCTGCAGGGATCCCGAGAGATGCCCAGGGATGCAGCTGAACCGGCACCGCACGCACGCATCCACCACCACTATCACCACCAGTGAGAGCAGCAGCGGCAGTAGCAAATCGGAAGGGGAGGGGAATAAAATATAAAAAAGCAGGAGAGGGGGTTGCTCTATCAGCAGCAGGAACATTACATCATAGGCTGCCTCTGTGGAAGGGTGGGAGAGGAGTGGACGGAGAAAGGGAGGTGCTCCTTGTAGCTGCACTCTCTCTGTCACTGCTGAGCTCTTTTCGGTGCATGCACAAGTCCAAATTCAATATTTATGACATGGTAACTGTAAAATGCCCTCAGTGGTTTGAGCCAGACCTATGAAATAATTAGATCAACTGCTCTTAATTGTGTACGATCACTGGGGTTTGTTGTCAGAATGAATATAAGATGATGCACACTATAATGTGGCTTATCCCTTTGGGGCACAGGCTGTGTGTGTGTGTGTGTCCAGTGCACGGGAGCCCACACAATGTCTGTTCTGTGTGGTAATTCGATTGCGTGACAAGTGCTTGCTACCAGTGCTCAAAAAGCATGCTGATATTCAACCTCTGAAAAAGGTCATCTGAGATTCCTTGCGGCAGTTGTCAGTGGATAGGTACAAATGTTAGGGCAATGATTATATTTAAACTTGGCTGTCACAACAAATCTGTCAAAAACTGCTGAGTGAATATGCCAATGCTTTGAGCACATCTGGGAGGAAGAGTCCGACCATAATGGGACGGATGTAATGGTTGTCTTTTCCCAGCGGTCAGCTGTTAACCACCTAAACGCTGATGCACCACAGACCACCGCCACGGTCAACAATACTCACTACAATGGTTAGTCAGAACCACATGAGCTCAATGGTGCCTAACAAATACAAACACACACCCACAACTATGTACATGGTGTCAAAAGGACGCACATTACTGAACCATGCTGAACTAGATACAGTCAAACAGCAGGAAATAACAACGCTGTCTCTGCCAGCTACAACCAGTTGTTTTGAGCACAGTGCAAAGAGCCTGTCTCGTCCGGACTTTCCCTACTGCTGAAACTGTATGACCACTGAAAAGGTCTTCAAATTCTTCTACATGGTCTCTTTGTGCACAAAAAGCAATTAAACAGTAGGGCTGCAGCTTACAATGATTTTCATTATTGATAATTCTGCTGATTATTTTGCCAATAAATTGATGAATCATTTGAAATTCCCAGCTGGCAAATCCCTTGTTTTGTCCAGCCAACATTTCAAAACCCCAAATAAACCCTGCATTATACAATCATAGAAAACAAAGCTAATTTAAACATCAGAGCAACAAAAAATGACTTGAACAATTAATAATGTCAATAAATTAATTGGTTTGTCGTTTCACGTCTAATCAACACAGACTTAAATGACTGTGTAATTTAAAAGCAGTCACTCAGGTTTTGTTCAAACTTTCAGCCTTAATACATTTTTTGCATATTATGTTTATATCCAAACTGATCTTAGAAAGTCACGACAGCAATAAAAAAAACACATGAAATTCAGTTTTTGCAAATCGGATTTAAGCCACATTTGGAGATGGTTTGAAATGCCATTCCAATCGTAATTCCACAGATTTATCTTGTTCAGGACGGTCTGGCCAGTGAAATCTGATTTCACAGTGCCTGTTCTATCACTTACAGGACAACACACAATGACAACATCAAATCCAGGGTGACAGAAGTGCTGAGCAGAATCTTGGAGAACAACAGTCCATTGACAGACGCCAAAATAAACTGTCTGCTGGCACTATCTGCACTGCAACTTGACAGCGTGAACGTTTGGTGGGTGAAATCATGAGCCTCCATTTCTCATGCTTCCGCACTGGAGAGCCGCATCACCGGCGTCACTGCCTAATTATTGCCTACATCGTTACCACAGCAACCTATGCAGATATATTACTGATGTCTGGACACACAAATTTAATCAGAACACTTGCAAATAACAGTGCAGACAGTCTGTCTAAAAGGGCTGATTTGCCTGCAGTCTGAAGAATCATGGAGAACTATTACCCATCTCTGCAGCTTTGGGATTTTTCACTCGTTGCTTTGGTTTAACATTTTGCATTAAAACTGAATCAATCTCTTCAGTTCCTGTCTGTGGCCGTTTCTAGCACACGCTCTAATTAACACACCATAAGCTACCTGCAGCGCACCAAACATAAGACAAACTCCCTAAGTGTTCGGGCTGAAACAAGCTGAAGACACAAACATTTTTGTAATGAAAGAAAAGTTCAAAGCCAAGCCTAAATACATTTACTGGGAAAACCACTTGTTGTTATTACTATCACTACTAATAGTGATAATTATTCCATCTGCAATGTATAATATATTCTGTGGCACAGCAGTCAATAGATAAAGCAAACAGACTGGAATGCATTGTGTAAATGGACTGCAGCTGTGCTCTCACATACAGCGTGACAACTGTCACAACCCAAACAATGTACACTAGCTATTAGATAAATGGGTTACACAAAGATGTAGATCTGTTGTTTATAGCAAGAAATGTGTAATGTGTGAACAACACACTAAATAATTTAAAAAAAATCATCTGTATTGTGCTGTAACTCTGCCTAAGTATTGTTTTACCCTGCAGGTCCAGTTTAAGAGTTACAACTCTACAGCTCTAAAGAGGACGAGCTGGGGTACATATGCTTTAGACATGTTTTTAGTGATTGAGCCATTCTAAAAAGGCTTTTAATTTTTTCATATTTGATTTCTAAACTATTATTATTCAAACGCTGACATGCATATTCTTAAACCGAGATGAACTTGCAGCTGAGCAGGGTTCTGGTGATTGTACAGTTAAGACATTGGACTAAAGCTGACAGATCACGAGGAGATATTGCAGATGTGGAGGCTAGCTGGCTAGTCAAATCAATATCTGAATCAAAATCTCCTCTTTTATTTATTTAGCATTGACATGCTCCATAAATAGAGCAAGAAAACAAACTCAAGGGTTAGCGTGAGTTTGAACAGTGACAGTTGTTACAGCATGTTTTGGCAGTCAAGCCCTGAATGGCAGCAATGACAGACCACAGAGCCCTTTAATTTAAGGCCTGATGGCCGGCTTAAGAATGAAGCCTGACCCTTATATTCATGGTCAACACACATCCGCCATCTGTAATCTGTACTGAGTGCACGCCATGCACATCATGTTCCCCACACAAAAGAAAACTATGAAAAGTTATGACTGACATGCAATGCGTGCGAGCATTGTGAAAGCTGAAAAATAAATTATTAGGCCTAAATAAAACAAGTGTTGTTTTGCTCAATCACAGTGGAGAAAACTCTGAACACAGATCCGACGTTACAACTTGCAGATGTGACCTTCACAAAACCAGTAACAATACAATCTCAGTCACAAACACAGGGAGAAAATAAAGGAGTACTGTATGTGCCGTAGAGACCTTAATAAGTGTGACAGTGAAAGCAGAAAAATCAATCTAACTGCTCTTTTGTCCCTCTCTCTCATTTTAAACTGGAGCGTACAAAATTCCTCACATGCCAAGTATTGTAGGTCGGCTGGAATGCAGACTGTACTCGGACGAGGCTGTGTGATTTCCAGTGTGTGTGACACCATTCAGAGGATGACGCCTGAGGAAGAAGGGTACCCCAGAATGTAAACAGCACTCCAGATGGAGCTGACCTTTGCTAACACAAATTGGCTGAACCCCTTACGACCGCAGGGAACAACAGCCTTGAAATATTATTGCTGCAGCACACAGACTGTCATTCTACTTTCCTCGTGAAAAGCTCCTTTCCCAACAAGCTGCTCCGCTTCAATGTTGCAAACAGATTCATTGCAAAAGGGTAAAACAAAACAATGGTGTTATTGAGAGACAAGGGAGTGACCTTGACATGAGACCGATTCAAGGAACACAAAAAGCCATTTCTGCGGTTTCAAATATAAATTGTAGAAGACTTGCTGAATGTAAGCATTATGACACAACCGGATGTGAAATTTGGACAAACCACTTACGAGCATCAAATACAAAAGCACAGATGTGGTAACATTTTGATTGATGTTCCCATTACAGCATGTTCATTGTGTCTGAAAAAAAAAATCCCCTTTGCAGCTTCATGGAATATATTTCGGATGTATTTATAATTTATGTATTCAATCTGCAGCTTCTACCAGCAGTGCAAGCGCTGAGTAAAAATTTCAACTTCAAAATCTCACTGGCAAAATTTGCTACTATTCATAGCACTACTACTAATATTCATAATTATGAATAATTAAAAACTGAGTTAGCAAGTATGGTAAAGACCACACAAATTAACAAAATCATGTTTTTGTTTACCACTTATAAATATTAAAATGCATATAACCATGTTCTCCAAAGCTGCAGAGGCAATCTACTTTCATGATCCAATTTAAGAAAATATCCCCTGAAGGGTTAGGTGTCAATGAATTATTCAAATTTCACACATGCGCGAAGAGTTGGTCAACTGTGATACATGGTGTTGATTGATCACACTTAGCTGCAGCATCCTCACTCCCTTCCCCCCTCGCGGGCCCTGGAGACTACTTCTGAAATTAAAAGGTCAAAGGTGATTGGCTGTTCCCCCTCTGCAGCAACTGAACAGCAGCAGGGATAATCAACCATTATGACATACACTCTCACCATGCCATCATGTCACATGCAGTCGAGGATGCAGAGGTGACATGAGCATTAGTGTAGCAATATCAAGCCTCAAGCAGCCTTTACTCAGGCAGGAGTGGTGAGATGGTTAATGCAGTGCACAAACAGATACACTAAACTCTGTGCGTAAGATTACGGAGCAAGACGGTTTATATTCTTGGTGAGAGGGACAATGTTCTCAATAAATGTTCTCATATAACGCTAGTATCATTTTAAAGAAAGCATTAAAGTAAAGACAAAAAAGAAATATAAAAATATATATTTCGTGAATGAGCATCAGACCCTAACAGGCACACCCTAGGTGATAAATGTCAGCTGTCTTAGCAGGTGATTTCCATAGACTGCATATAAACATGGACAAGGCATCTCTACTGTTAAAAAAGGCAGCCAAAATATCCCAGATAAGTCCACCGCCATCTTGCATCAGTGACATTACTTGGTGCCAGAGTCTGTGCAGTAGCGTTATCCACGGTCTCAAGTTACCGCCCACACACCTGTCCAACTAATAGCAAGCAGCACCACTGATCACATGCACACCGACTGGCACACACAGCTGTCTATCATGACTTCAAACCCCCCTTTTATAGCATCAAAAATCTACTTCAAACCGAAATTATCAGATGACAGAAACCATTGTGGGAAAAGTATATCTATTTGGCATGTGCTTTGATTTTTTAGTTTGGCCTCTGTCCCATCCACTAACGTGGAGGGAGCGGGGTTTATGACCTACACTGCAGCCAGCCGTCATGGGGAGATTGAGATGTTCTGACCTCACTTTTGGGGAGCTGTCATGTCATCCATCTTTATTATACAGTCTATAGTCATTTCAGTCATTATTCAACTCTGGCTAAACTGGAAACATAAACACAAGACCTACCGTATGTCTCTATACACACACCAGCAGGAGACAGCTTAAACATTTGTTTAAAAAAAAGTGTTACTCCTGTGGCCTCTGTGAATAAACAAGCTTCTCTTATGTAAACCTTTGTCTTTCTTAACTCTGACCACATCCATTTGCACATCACTACACGTCCCAGCTTACAACAATCACACATTTGCCTTGAAAGATTTATGAAGGGAAATCACATAATCTCCTTCTCCACCAACATTTCAAGGAACTTTTATTTCCAGGAATTTATTTACCTGGATAAAAGAATTCCTGGTAATCTGTGTGGTTTGCATTTCCACCACACCTCAAAGTTCCAGAGAATTTATTCAAATCAGGCTGATGACGTATGGGGGAGTGGCAAAAGACACTGCACTACATGTTCAGTCCAGTACGTGGTGGTGGTAAGAAGCTGAAGGCCAAACAAGCGCGATGACAGCATAAAAGGATGCTCAAGTTGTTCTGTTGTTCCTTGTGTTTTACTACATGGTATATAAAACCATGCGATCTGCACGGAAAAGACAGCAGGCGTTATTAGCAAAGACAATTGCGAATGCCTGAAGCATCTTATAATCTTTAACTTTTCACAAATTTGTTTCAGCATGTGCCCTATTTTTAGCTCAGCCAGCTTGTCAGTTATTCTTCCATAGACTCTGCCCGTTTCGAGTCGCCAACTTGAAGTCCCACTGAATTTCTTCCTCAGCAAATACGCTCAAAAGAGCTTGGACCTCGTCAGCCGTCCACTTCTCGTAGCTTCTCTTCTTTTACTCCATTTTCCAAATGATCAAAACACAAACGAAGTGAGGCTTGTAGAAATGACAAAAACTTTGCAGCCACATTGGCACGGAGATGCGGAATGCTGCAAGTGTGTGTTCCACCAATCAGCGTTCTTCAGCAAGAATTCTGGGTAATCTGAAAAGTCCTATCCCCCTACGAGGACCTTTTTTCAGGGAAAGTTTGGGGTTCAGGAAAAGTTTTTTCCGTGCGAAATTTCGGTGGAAACGCACCCAGGTTTTTCAAAATCCCGGGTAAATGATAAAAGTTCCTGCCGTGGAGAAGGGGCTGTAGTGTTGATTTTTAGTGGGACCAACAGTACTAGAAAGCCATTTACAATATGGGGGATCATTTGATTTTCAAAAAAATGCTTAATCAAAGTTTATTTCTGACCTCTAAGCCATTCTTCAGTATTGTACTACTTCTGAAATTACTTAACAATTTTGGTAGAAACACAGTGAACAAACATAAACATGAACGGGACTGCATTTGTTGTGGCGGTTGACAGTTCACAGCAGATAACAACTGCACTGAAAATATCAATAGTCAATATAAATTGTGGTTTTTTGAACTTATATTTACATTTTTTTAATTGGACATTTTATGGTATATTTGTTTCAGTAATTGTGTATGACTGATATTTTTTAAATTAGCTGGACATTTTTTAAAAATCTCAGTTTCCAGACATTTCATTAGGATATACGGTATATGACGGTATTTGTGTAATAAAATAAAAACAAAACAAACAAATAAACACACAAAAAAATGCAAACGCTGAGCTATTGACGATAGAAATTATTATAGCATGTATGACATTGTCTTCCCTACAGTGATTTATGTCTAATATGCAATTAGCCTACTAAGACTTAAGTCCTGCTGGTTTGAATACTTAAGGCCCATAGAATAATAAATAGATAGGAAATAAGCACCCTTGTTGCTGGAGGACCCGATGACACAAGTTGCTGCAGCAGACAGTGACACATCGGTGGGCTGAATGAAGATGATGTATTGAATAATATCATGTGCCTAATAAACTGCTTTTGTAGTTGGAAAAAGTCATCTTAAGATAATATAATAAGCAGCAATACTCCAGAACAGGGGCAAAGGCATTTTTCTGTTTCATGAGTCCTGTAACATAAATCCCCACCACTCACAGTCGCCATCTTTTCCTGGCTCAGCTGTCTGTTACACCAGTAAAGACTAAGCTTAAGTGGTGTGTGCCATGCACTTCAATACATCTTCTCAATACAGCATTTCTGTATGACTTTAATAGAAAGAAGAGCATTTGTATTTTTGATGATATTTAAAAATCATTCCTTCGGGATTTCTAAATACCCCAGTATACCGTAATACCTTGTTACCACCCAAGCCCACACCAAAAAAACCCTAGAGGTTCCCATACCCCCCCTTGAGAAACACTGCTCTAATGTATTTATAAACAGGTAGTCCGTGCAGATGCCACCATCAGTAAAAAGATGAAGGGCGACAGTTGCAACTTATTACTTTGTCTTGGAATAGTGATCTTAATCCCTGGTATGTAGCGCTTACAGCTGAAAGATAACAGAGCTCCGCCCTTGGCACCCTTCTCCAGGGTCTCAGGCGGTTTGGTCCAGCTGCTCTGATAAAGCTCTGGCAAAAAAAAAAAAAGTACCACCATGCCGGTCTTTGGTATCTGGCCATGTGTTTGAGTGAGGCTGTCTGAAGACAGCAATCTATAAACATGAATATATTTTTCACTCGAGACAGGCCCGCACTAATAGGTTTTTCAAATTTTAACTTATGTTGAAAATGTAAGACAGAGCCCACACACTGACATGTAATGATAATATAAACCATTTTGTTTCTATAATAAGGGGAGAGCAATGATTGGGCCAAATTACCAACTGGGGTTGTGTGCCAGCTTACTGTGTGCTTATTGAGTTTTGCCAAGTCACAATGCAGTTAGTTATGCAGGGTTTGCAAGCACAGGCTATGTTAACTGATACTGAATAATGAACTGGATTGTCATAACTACAGGATGCATTGATTTGATTGGTTTATTTTAAAGTGAAATGTAAAAACATCCACAAGGTTGTTCTGCTGCTTCACTTTACCTCACGTACAATGAGGGGCTCATTCTATCATTTTTAAACCCACTGCACTTGTTTTTTTGAACAGTTTAATGTAGTTTTTACTAGGGACGCACGCAATTAAACATCTAAACGATTAACCATCGGCCCCCTCACTAGTCCGCACCAGAAATATTAGTCATTTAAACCAATTAGTGTTTCATTTATGTATCTGCTTGCCACTAGTGGGGGCTATAGAGCTGTCAGACTGCAGTCCCCCTACCCGAGGTAATGCTCAAGTAGACTGCAGTTTTAAAACAGCACGGTGGGAAATTGGAGGGATGTCCTCTCGCAAAACCAGTCCGATCTAGAAAATGAAAACAATGTAGGCTGTGTCAGAAAAAACTGGCATATAATCACTCGACTGGAGCAATGCGTTACTACATTCAACTCAAGCAATTGGATGAGTAACCTGCACGGAACAACGGCTGCTAGAGGAACATCCCTAGTTTTAACCTGTTAAATGGCCACCGAGCTGTTGGTAGAGACAAAAAAAATTGAACAGCCATTACAATAGCATTGAGCTGCGTCTGCATGGGCAAGCACAGCTTGTGATATTTGTGTAGCAACTTCAGTAAATTACAATTAACACACTCACATGGCATCCGCGCCACAAGTATTTTGGCCGTAACGGTTTCCATTCATTAACAACCAAAGTCCCAGCTCTCAAATCCGTAAATCTCGCAAATTTTGTTTAGAATCAAACACGACTTTAGAATAAACAAACATGGCGGATGGTCTGCAGGACTAGCTGTTGGTGTTTTTTTATACTACTTTTCACAGAAAATCCACTACAAAAAAATGAAAGACATGTAGATAAAGTCAGTGAGATGGCATGAAAATGGACTCTACATGCTACTGTGGAAGCTAAAGGTAAGTTAAGTCTGAGCTAAATCCCATTTGATATTGTATTAAAGCCCTCTGAGATCTACAAGACCACCTGCGATCCTCAGGGTTCCCTCCTTGTAACAAGATATCTTATCATTAATATTGAACATGCTGAATAGCTGGGATCTGAAATTGGTGCAGCCAGGATGGACTCCCAAGTAGACTGGGACAAGTAAAAAACGCTCTTAATATCATTCACACTAATGGAAAAATTTGCAAGATGATCTTTCGCAAGAAGATTTGCAAGACGCATCACAACATCAGGGCTTTGTTGTTGGCAGGGAGAATACTGGCCATAAAAAAGTTCACAATGGATGTCTCATTTCCTTTTATGGTTTGCTTTGGTCAGCAGTTGAAACAGGTGTATTACTTCTGAGGATGCATGGCTAAGAGAAGAAATGAGACACTTCTACATGACCTCGGGGAAATGATAATTTGCAGATGGAAAAGAGTGTGTTAGAAAAACTAAATCTACATGTGGGAAGTTCTCCTTTTATGGAGTATTTCCTACTCCCATATATGGATTAACAGAACTGGAAATAGCTATGACATTATTCTGGAAACCCCTGATAGTGGTGAGTGATGATTCTGAGAGCCGTCCCCTCTGCTGCTGATCTAAGAGGCTACAGGTAACCACTTTGGGCTCTTCTGTTACAGCCCTGCCTAACCAGTCACCTTGTTTACTGACTCTCACTGAAGTATCATGTTCTACGTTACCGCGGCAACACAGCGATTATGTTCGCCTCTCCATTCACGTCCCACTCTCGTCCCCCCAAGAAACACTCATCTTGTCACCACACTGAGTTGACAAAGCCAGCATATTACAATGAGCATTGTTAGATTGATCTAAAGAAAGCTCGAGCCCCTCGGCAAGGTGAAATGGGCAACATCAAACAGATCGCTGAGTCTATGAAAAAGATACAGAAATTTTAAATTCTTTTTTAAAGCCATTTGACTGAGTGGATTAAAAGTAGAGTTTAAGTTCCTTTCAACATTAACAAGAGTACATTTACATGTGAGAGTACATGTGGCCTTTTTAAATATATCTAAATTTGACCAGGCTGTAGTGCTACAGATAGAAATGTAAAAAAAAAAAAAAAACCACAAATATTTCAACTGTTTAAAAGTGGAAATAAGCCTTTTTTATACATGATGCTTATAGAATAATGAAACCATTGGCCTTTAGACTGGTTCCCTATAAGCTTTGCCTAGACTGTGCAATGCTGTCTGCCACTGGGGAAAATGAAAACTTGATTTACAGCACAAAAGAAGTGTGTCAAACATCACGCAACCAAAACAGGAAGCTGACAGCACTTTTGTTTTCACCGGTGGCTACTGGTAGCTATCCTCAGTTACCAAAGAGTATCAGTAGCCCCTTTTCCACCACAGGAACTTTTATCATTTACCTGGAATTTTGAAAAACCTCAGTACGTTTCCACCGAAATTACTCGGGGAACAAAACTGTCCCTCAACCCCAAACTTTCCCTGAAAAAAGGACCGAGAAGGGGAGTAGGACTTTTCAGATTCCCCAAAATTCTTGAGGGACAGGGCTGCACTTCTGTGCCAGTGTGGCTGCAAACTTTATTTCATTTCTACTAGGGATGCAACGGTTCTCGGTAAAATACTGTACAGTCCACCCTGCACGGATCAATACGCCCTTATGGACGGTCAGTTTTCGGTTTTGCAGTTTTCGAGTCCATGGATATGTAGAGAACGGCCGAGTCAGCCTGCTGCACAAAAGCCCTCCCCGCGAGTTAATGTCCAATCACTGTTGTGGCTCCGCCCACTCACCCCCTCACATTGTTGTAACTGGAGCCGGTGAAAGTGACACTCACCTCACACAGAAAAGAAGCAGAAAAAAAACAAACAGAGAGAGCCATGGCAAGCGAAAGTGGAGGAGTTTAGGGACTGAAGTTTGAAGAAGCACCGGCTTCATACAAATCGCCGGTGTGCGATCATTTCGGTTTCGCTGTTGAATACAATGACGAGGAAGTGATAACAGTCAACAGAAATGTCATTGTCTGCAAATGTTGCTTGAAACACGTCCCATGAGTAAAAGGAAACACGAGCAATATGAGCATGCATCTCCAGCGTAAGACAGTCGAGGACTCGAGAAGGTAACACCAGCGAAAAAACAACTGTAGTGTATACTGTAGGAGTTGTCAAGGTTAGGAGGCTGTTCACTTAAATGAATTACAGTATGTTTGCATTTGGAAAAGTGTTATTCAGTATTCCAGTGATACTGGAATTTGTTTACTGCGAAATGTAGTTTTTGCTGACAAGCAAATGAAGAGATAATTTTGGGGAAAAAATTGTTCTCTTTACGCACAAAACAAGTGCCGAAACCGAACCGAAACCATGGCCCAAAAACCGAGGTACAGACCGAACCGTGCTCTACTTGTACCCCTAATTTCTACAAGCTTCACTTCGTTTGTGTTTTGATCATTTGGAAAATTAAGCAAAAGAAGAGAAGCTACAAGAAGTGGACGGACGACAAGGTCCAGGCTCTTTTGAGTGTATTTGCCGAGGAAGAAATTCAACAGGACTTCGAGTCGGCGACTCGAAACGGACAAGTCTATGGAAGAATAGCCAACAAGCTGGTGGAGCTAAATACAGGGCACACGCCGAAACAAATTTGTGAAAAGTAAGAAAAACTGGACTGGAGGTGTAATGCAGTTTCTTTTACCACTCCCCCATACGGCAACAGCCTGATTTGAATACATTTTTTGGAACGTGGTGTGGTGGAAACGCAAACCACACAGATTACCAGGAATTCTTTTACCCAGGTAAATAAATTTATAAATAAAAGCTCCTGGAAATGTTGGTGGAAAAAGGGGGAATACAAGTTTTTCTGCAGTTACTATTCTGAGTAGCAGAAATGGCTGGATGATGGAGCAACTGAAGTAACTGTGGGAAACAACATAATGTCTTGTGTTGTTGGTGGTTGATGAAATCTGATGAAAATGCAAAGCAATACGGTTGTCTTTGTAACAGCTGTGCCAAAAGTAATACCATTTGGAAAAACTAGGAGGGAAAGTTGTTTATTTCCACTTTAATTATAAGCACAAACTGCTGGAACGTCCATATGTAATGTGAGAGCCCTGTAATCTGAAAGGATAAGCAACACTTACTTTATTCATTCATCATATCTGTCCTGGCATTAAAGTTAATCAGTTCTTTGGGATCTGACTGGCCTCTTTTTTACTTTCCTAATTTATTTTTTCCAAACTAGGAGCCTATGGCAGAGTGCATTTAATTTGGTTGAATATTTCCCAAGATTCAACAGTCATACTAGGGCCTCCCCTCCCCCGCACCTCTCAGTTCTCCTTCACAAACTACACATTATTCTGTTTTTCTGTCTCTGGCTAAGGTGAGCCATGTGAGCAATGGTAATTTGAGGGCTCTACTTAAAAAGCAGGTATGCCAGGAGCACAGTGAACTGTAAGCACACTGCAAGCCTGTTTATTTGCTGCAAGCGTCTGTCTGCTGCACTTCTAACAACAGGGTGTAAATCCAATAAAAAAAGCAAATCAGCCGTTTCAATTTGAAGTCAGAGATCACAGGGGGCACACTTCTGATCAACAGCTAGGAAGAGTCCTATCTGTTTACGGTGTACTTCAAAACTTACAGTATATTCATTATGATCTGTGTGTACAATGGTGCTAAAAAATGTGAGCTGCTGTGTACCCAAGACTCAAAAGCTAAGTTTCATTACAAAATCTTCAGAGACTACTCTGGTTTGCGGAGTAACACTTCCTAGTTCACCTCCAACTGATCAACTGAGGGCATACTTAAGATTTTAACAGTTAGTGAAAGTTACATTTGACAGACTGAGGTGAAAAGTTATGTAGCATCTCATCTCACACACAGGTTCATTCATTTTTTTTTATCTTATTCACAATAGTGAACAAAAATAAATAATAATGGCTATGCTGCAGTGGTTAGTAACTCTCCTGTCTAACTTCTATGTATAAATATTAAACCCCAGTGATCCATTTTAATAAAATGAGTTGAGGCAAACACTCGGTAGAGACAGCGTGATATAATAACACAGTATATAAGCAGCAGAGAGCTGTAGGTCTGTGCCGGGGGCTTTAACAGTGGCTTTATCATCAGTCTACCCTGAGTCGTTTTATGAAATATTTAGGACATGATGCATGCTTACAGTGGTGCAAGCACAAGTACATACTTCAGTCACATTAGGTAGCTTACGTAGGAGTTGCAGTTCCTGAAGAAATGAGGCTATGTTTCGTACTACTAGATTCTGCTGAGCGGTATATTTTTGCTGTCAAGTCAATAATTTGACATCAAACTAAAACCTCTTTGAACTACAACAAAAAAAAACAGCAAAATAACAGATACAGATGACAGAATGCAATAAAACAATTTAAAATGGTGGAAATAATTTGCCTCAGTGATTATATTTCTGTCAGTGTCAATTCATTTAAAACAATCAGCCTAACATGATGTTATCTCAGTGTGCAGTACAGATTCAATCTTGGTTGAGTTGTTGTATCAACATTGATTTTATGTTGATCCAGAGTTAATCTGCAGGCTGTGTATCGACATCTATGATAAAATCTGTTAAAATTTGTTTTGAACATACAGTGCAGTGAGCTCAGAGGACGGAAAAACTGAATGAAAAAAAAAAAACACGACAAGACGCAGCACAGATCTCTATTTAAAGAGCGGCACTTTCACTTCAAGTTAGTGAACAAACACTAAGAATAACACAATGTGAGAGTTTTCTCAGCATTTGCACTGCTGATAACATAAGCCTTACTGCATTAGAGCCATGTGATGGGTCTTTGAGAGTATACCCACAACCAACAATGCTGAAGTGTAAATGTTTGTCACTATGCATCATTTCATTATGACTTTACATATTTTGATCTGTAACAATATTTTTAAAAAAAGACAAAATACAGAAAGAAGGGACATATTTGCTTAATTTTGTGAGTTCTGAGTTGGATATTTAGTCACTGACACCACATTTTTTCTGTGCCCCCCAAACTGGACACCACAGGGACGAGTAAGATATGATTCTGATGCATCATGAGAACAACTGATGTGATATTGTCCTGCAACACATTCACTGTAACCTCATATTACTGCATCACAAGGACAGATGTGCAGGTGTGAAAGCAGCTCCATTTAGTACACAACAGCTTTGGAAACCTTGCCCTGTTTCAGTGCATTATTCATTTATTCATTAAATAAAACAAAGCACTAAAACTCTGGTACCACACATTAGCTACTGAAGATAAAAGGATTGCAATAAAAATATACATATTTTGTGAACCTGTTAAAATGTCTCACAACTTCACAGATTCCATAAACTTCTGTGAAGTGTGACACTGTTTACTTTTTGAGGGCACATGTGACAAACCAACAGTAGTCCAAAGTTAACTGAGGTTAAGCCAGACACTAAGTTGAAGTATGCAGTTTGTGCAAACTTGAAGTCCCATGCCAGGGCAGGCCTAATAATACACTGACCAGAGCATGCAGGCCAAAGCCGGTGCAGCAGCAGTTGAGGCCTCCATTTCTGTGCCTCGCCCAGAAATCCTCTCAGGTCACTCCTCTCTGCAGGCCTCTAAACTTAGCTCAGCCCAGAAACAGACCAGATCAGAGGATGTCTCCCTGCTGCTGGGTCGTGTGGCAATCCTTCAAAGGGTGCAAAGATATGTGACAACTGCTCACATCACCACGAGCAGCATGGAACCACAACAACAGTTTAAATCCCCACGAGAATACGCAGTGGCCAACAGGAAACAAGAGGAAAATACTCCATCGATGACTTAGAGAGGGTTAAGAATTACATAATTACATAATTAGAGACAGTTGCCAAGGAACAGAAATCTTTTAGACCTAAATTCAGATGAGTCAGTGAGGGTGCAACTCTTCCATTTCTCTACACCTGCGTATACTGAACTCGGTCATGGTCAAATGGTCAAAGTCACAAAAGCTGCAAAACTAAATTCTCTGTAGTAGCATTACTCTTTTTAATTTAACTATGATTTACCTTGGTGTAAAAAAACAACAACACATTATCAGTGCGTTTCAATACCCGTGTAACCACACTATATAGTATGCCAGAAAAAGATTTCCCAATACATAGTAGGTGAAATGCAGTATGCCAAAAATACTATTTACTAATTATAAACCAGGAAAGGACAAATCTACAAAAAAACAGTGACGAAGAACTGCAGATGTAACATCACTGTCACAAGTACAATGTGTTCAAATCTACAATCTGTACAGTTATAACTTTAAAGTTAAACTACATACATACAAAGTAACAACAGTAGAGCTCTCCGGGTCAGTCTTTGCCCCTGGCAAACTCGGTAAAACCTGTTTGTTTTATCTCCACTGTAACGGATATAAAAACAAGAGGCTCAAAGTTCAGAGCGTAATGTTATGAAAAAGTAATACATCTTGACTGTGTTCATACTGCAAGCAACAGTACATACTTTTTAAGAGCATCTGCAGTACCTACTAAAATTAAAAGTATGGGATTCGAAACTCTCCCTATGTGTGTTCCACACTGGTGTTTCAGTCCCAGTAAAGTTTACTTCAATGTCATGGTTTTGAATCCTTGCCCCAAAGCTATGGGGCTTCCTTAGTCAACAAACAATTCCCCACTTGACTGTCAGCACTGAAGAATTTTAGTGTTTTATTAAGACAATTTCTGTGGAGAGACCAGCAACAGAAGCTCCAATAACAACAGTCTGTCAGTGGCAGACAAGTCAAACCACATGTGGACAGTCACCATCCCCTTCATACTACAACCGCCTTATTCATGTCACTCTTGTCTTCTCCCACGGGGAAATACAGCATACTATGCTCATTCACAGCTTCCAGGCCAGCTTGGATACCTGGTCAGTACTAGGGATGTGACTGTAACACATTTTCCAGCAGATGAATAGACGTCTGCATGTTCACTGAGTGGTGTCTGACATTGATCTCACTATCCTAATTAATAAAGAGTCACGCAACCAGCTACAGTCTATTTGATTGGTTGGTGTGTTTAACAGAGTTGATGACTCTGTAGTAGAGTGGACAGATTTTTTGGCACGTGATACCGGAGGGCAGACATGTGCACTGGATAGACAATGTGCTAGAATACCAATGGTGTTAACCCAGTAATGAGCATCTGGTTATTCCCAGCTCCAGGATCAATTAGTATGCAGCAACAAATAGAGTTGCCATGCAAATGTGATTTCAGGACTCTCTTTTCAGCATCAAGGATATTTCAAAGCTCTTTACTGATGTAAGCCTTAAAAATTTATTCATGTAGTAGATACCGACCAAAAAACAGGCTGAATAAATGTCAGCATCATACTTTTCTGGAAATGTGACATTTGTACATTTTTTTGTAGCGGATATGTTAAAACCTTACGTTTGAACAACGCTGGTAACATGTGGTTATATTTAGGCACAAAACCCACTTGGTTATGGTTAAGAAATGATCATGTTCACCAGCTTTTGGTGTCACAATCACCACTGGAAATGCTGCTGATGTCTCGCTAAAAAAACCCACCCAATTTTGGTGGTCAATTGCCACTAGAAATGCGGCAATGTCACCGGTTTTGTTGTTTGTTGGTCCTGACCAGTGGTCTGCAGCTCGGCAGACATCTTGCCTTGGTGTCACCATCCACAAGTCAGGTCATGTAAATGTAATTAGAAATGTTGATATGACACAGATCCATCCATCCATTAATTTTCTAACTGCTTATCCTGTTGAGGGTCGCAGGGGAGCTGGAGCCTATCCCAGCTGACACTGGGCGAGAGGCGGGGTACACCCTGGACAGGTCGCCAGACTATCGCAGGGCTGACACATAGAGACAGACAACCATTCACACTCACATTCACACCTACGGCCAATTTAGAGTCACCAATTAACCTGCATGTCTTTGGACTGTGGGAGGACGCTGGAGTACCCAGAGAAAACCCATGCTGACATGGGAGAACACGCAAACTCCGCACAGAAGGGCTCTCTCCTGGGACTGAACCAGGAACCCTCTTGCTGTGCTAACCACTATACCACCGTGCCGCCTATGAGACTTATGACACATGAAAATATAACAAACCAGTGGTTTGCATACAAGGCCAACATTTTCTCCCAGCAACTGGGCTTTAAATTCAGTGTTTTATGCCAATTTTTCTTTACAGGTTCGCCACCACAGACACCAGAGAGACCTCCTCTGAGCTCTTCATGATTACAACTTGTACATGATTTTCAGAGTCTTAATATTAGAAATGTCTGTCAGCTAAACATTGGATGATCTTGCCGAGGGCATCAACACTGCCATGACGACCAGCAGTGTGTATACTCAGACCTAAGCTAGTCAACAGGCCCTAGATTATGAGTTCAGACAGTTATCATGAATCATGCAATTAATTGTCGTGACTTGGTCTGTAGAAGACGCACCTGAATGGTGGATGGATTAAACAAAAACAATGCCAGATCTGTTTACTTATTCAAACATACAATTATATTCACTGAAGTGTGACTACAGAAAACAGACTGTACCTTTCCTCTGCATTTACTCTGAGATGGAGCTGCAGAAAGCACTGCATGGCGTGAGTCTGACCTCTCAGAGGTTTTTAAAATAGATGCACTCACTCACAACAACAAACAGGTTGTTCACAGTGCTGGAACAGTGTTGAGAGGTTATAGAGAGGTTAAAAGGAAGCTTATTAGCGTCCGGAACAACCACACAGATAGAGATACATTATCATTAACAACCTCTGCACCAGCAGAAAACAAAATGATGAGAGCACACAGTTAGCTCCTTGTGCAAGACTGGAGTGTATTTTATATATATCAACCTGACATACATCAGAGTAATATATAAAAAAGTACATTTAAAAAAAATCTATCAAACATTTTAAATTTCCACTGTACAGTACTTAATGTATCTAGTCAAATACTGAAAGCTTCATGCTTCAACACAAACAATTGCTATTTTAGACAAATATAGTGATTATAACAGTAACACATGTACATGTGTTGGATTACATTTAAAAATGACTCTTTAAAGTGTTTTCATCTGCAGGATTAATGGTGAAAGACCATGTCCTAACACCACAGTTACTATTATTTCATTTACTGATGTACCCAGCTGGTGTAAATTCAAACTTAATTCATTGTAAGTCGTTGTTCATACATGATCTCAGTGTTGTTTTGATGTGTGAAGCAGCTCTGAGGCTATCGTCAACAGATCATCCAGACTTGGGCTGCTACTAACGATTATTTTCATTATCCAATAATATGTAAACTGTTTAATCATTTGGTTTATAAAATGTCAGCAAAAAGAAAAAAAAATACTCAGCTCGATTCCCCAGAGCCCAGGGCGACATCATCACATTGCTTGTTTTGTTCAAAACGAAAATTAATCTTTACAACTGAGAGCTTGAACCATTGATTATTTAGCATTTTGCTTGAAAAATGACTTAAACATTGAATCAATTATTCTTTTGTTGACCTACTAATTATTTCAGCTCTAATGCACAAAGCAAATGAAGATACTCCTTTTGCAGTATCTGCTGTAATGTCATCACAATTAAGTCCTGTCAAGCCTGCTGGAAATCTTGGATGCAAGCATGTAAAAATACAACAGTGACATACTAAGCTAGAAATAGCCCAGCGCTTTGGAGTTTGAAAACGCCTGATGAGATGAATGCTACAGTATCTGACACAGAGACAGTGGAAGCTCCGAGCTGGTGCACGCTGTGATCTAGCCTGGTCAGTCTTGTTTCTGACCATCTGTCGTTGAAGGCCCTTGTGATATTAGCGCCTCCTGTGTATATTACCTCCGGTGTTTACTAAAATCACTCTATGATGCATCCTTTGAACAGATATATTTTGACAACACAGGACTCAACCTGCAAGGATTACTTCTGACGACTGTCAGGAGGAGCCTGCAGAGATGATTTCAGAGGGCTCCTTTTTATAATTTTAGCACCACACACACACACACACACACACACACACACACTCAGCCCTACAGGTCCAATGATGCTGCTGCAGTAGAGCAGAATTACAGATCCATATGAGCACACTTATCTCTGGATCCATATGCCAATATCTTTCTCATGGTTAAAATATTATACTTTACAACATAATGTAATCTAACACATTATACCACAGAGCTGTTTTTAAGTCTTTTGAACCTTTTCCAAGTCGAGTCTAAAGTCTTTCAGACATGACTTGCAAGTCAAAAAGCAAGTTTTTTCCAGTCTATCAATTCTAGTATAAAACTTACAATGGTACCAAATACTTATTTGAGCTTTTGAGTTACTGTATATGTGTTAGGGCTGCAGCTATCGATTCTTTTAGTAATCAAGTATTCTATTGATTATGCTGGCGATTAACCCAATAATCAGTTAAGAAATACTGCGTGTTTTCATTAACTTACTTACTAAGTCTCTGAAATGAGACAAATCAGCAACAAATTTGTGTCATTTTTGAAAATTCAACATTTTTATTGCTTTAATTGCAAAAACATTAGTCTGCAGTGTGCACGTTAACAGTTGTGACAGATCAAATAATGCGTCTGCGAATCAGGGCTCGAGACTGCAACCAACTGATCGCAATTTGTGACCAAAATTCGAGATGGTGCAAGTAAATTTTACATCTACTCGCGCATGTGCGACTAGCAAATATGCCGTTCCCCACCCCTGTAAAGACTGGCGAAACGTGGAAAGGGCGAATGCAGGCCAAACCAGTGTTTCCCCTGTATGAAACTGATTTTTTTTTTTTTCGTCTTTGCTCTTTAGAAACTACCGTTATATTATTTTGCACTACGGACGCTTCATATCCAGGTCAATTCACACACTTGTGAGTAAAGCATATAAGAGGAGAGGAGAGGGCTCCGCCTTATCTCTTCATAAACTACATAGCCTTATGTTATTTATCTACATGACGGCATGTCATTTCTGTCTCTACATGGTCACACGTTTACAATTCTTCTCTGCTCTCTGTATCGCGCACAGTGGAGCTCTACCCCATACACACACACACACACACACACAGAAAGACACGTGCGCACACACAGATGAGCACACTAGAGCGCAGCTCGGGCCGCATTTTCCTGACCGAACCCGACCCGAGTCCGGGACAATTGTAAGTGAGCCCGACCTGAACCCGACGCAGTTTGTTACCTGACATAGTTACTGTTAATAACAAATTCCAGCACTTGAATACTTGAATAGGCCAGATTGATGCAAGATTGATGCCTTTAAATCAAATATATACAACATTTTCTCCCAGGAAGCATGTCTTCGGACCACCCTTGAGGGTTCGGAGGGTCCGCCCCCCCCCAATAATCTCCAACAATGTGCTGCTGTTGTTGTTGTCTTCTTCCTTCTTTCTGTGTCCAGCTGGCACACCTTGCTTACTTATTTGGCGGATCAGAAAACAATCCGTCCTCGATGCGTTTCAAGTGTATTTACACCTGTACTTTCATGTGGTCAAGAGCAATTCGATTGCAATCCGATCACAAAAAACACACGTTAATGCCAGGAGTAGAGCAGGTAATTGACACAAAAGTTGTACCTGGTCTGACTGATACTTTACAAGTAGTTTGGTGAGAAGAGGGTAAAATCTGAGTACCTGGCAAAGCTTTGATAATACCACATCAATCACTGAGGAGGCAGTCAAGCTCCCTGGTGCTTAACTGAGCACTAACTGTACAACAAAGGCCATGAAGCTGCGTGATCTGATAGGGGTTAAAATGACAACTCTGTTGCCCTTACAAGAAAAGCTGAGACAGCCCTAACACCAGCTCCGGGCTCGTCTCTTTTAGTTCAGAAATAAAGAACAGGTGTCTAAACATTATTGCTCCTGTGTGAAATAGTGGAACAATAATAACCCCCTGATAAAAATCAAAGCAGCTACATAAGTAAGCTCTCCAACTTATTTCACACTTGGGATCATTCATGACATGGACGTAAAAATAAGCTACATTTACAGCACAGCACAGAAGAAACATGCCCCAAAGTTTTAAAAAGTCTATGAATTCATCACCTTTGGCAAGTTGCTTGAAGCATACAAATGAGAACATGATGTATATGAAATTAAATTACTTATCACTGAATTATATCATCCTCAGTGCAAGCTGTAATTACAATGCAATTTAAAGACCTGTCTCAAGAAGTCCAAAAGTTACTTTTTTCTACGTACGACTAAGGAGGACACCTACAGACAGCTAGACATTACTCTTTTCCGGCCAACATGATGACGCAGGTTAAACCCCTGTTGGCAGCCAGTGTGAATGAGTCAATGTGCATCATCCAAACAGGCTTCACTTTAATTTGATGTTATAGATGTTTAAAATATATTCAGCTGCCAACCTGAGTCATCGAATTTAACAGAAAAAAAGAAAGACATTGCACAGGAAAAACAGACTTGTGACAGCAGTTTCATACAAATGAGTCAATCAGAGATGGAGCACGTTCAGCAGACCTGCGTCAAAACTCAAATATCAAGGTGCTGGTAACTGTGCACGTTGCTGTGTAGCATGTGTTCAATCCAATAGCATTTTATTCCTCTGTCCTAAGGCTACTGCAAACAGTTAAAAGACTGAACTGATATTTCAGAGGTAAAGCTACAATAACCAAAATGTCACCCTTGAATCTTAATTTTACGAGTTTTCCCTCCATGACAAATGAGTACAGTCACCTTTGAGAAGACTGTCAGTGAAAAACAATGACCATAAAGAGAAAAAGGGGGATTTTTACGAAGGGTCTACACCTGACAAAAACTGAAAGTGATATATTCTGAAGTAACTGAACACCTTATCAAAGCCGAGAATTAGGCCTGCAGCACAACATCACACATGGCACGGAGGCCTATTGACTATCAGTAGCCTGAAGGGGCCTTGTGATGGAGTTTCAGTCAAAATCATAGTACAAAGTACAACCAAAGTACAAGACACTGGGAGATATTTGCCTTTAATCTCTGGATGTGGATTCTGGATACTGCACATATCCACTTACAGGGCTGTATTCAGATCAAACAAAATAGTTTCTGTTTGACCAGACTTCAGGCACACTCAAACTGGCCAAGGTAAAGGGAGTGGAGAAACACAGCCTGACCTTCTTAGCTTGTGCAAATTTTATGGTCAAAAAAATGTGTAACCACATCTTTTATGCTCCTAGACAGGCCTGTCTTTTTGTCTCCAGTGCTGGCCGGTAAGTAGCATTATGTAACATGAACGGCCATTGACTTGTAAATCCAAATGAGAACATTTACAAGATGAAAAGTAGCCTGAAATTGAAATATACGACAAAGTCCAATTGTTCCCCTCCTTCTAATTATCTTGTACTGCGGCCCTTGTTACAGCCAACTACACTGCTGGCCAGTTTTTACGATCTCTGTAATAAAATTCATTTAAGTTTGAAACATTTAATATTACATAAAAAGCCATTGTAAGAGCACTTGTACCTGGTGACTGCTTGAGGAAGTTTTCTCTCTTCTCAAACTACATCGGATTAATCTTTTAATTAATCATTAAAATAATACGCCATTTATCCTTTTTTTTACGATTTAATTTCTTAAATATTTCAACTATATATACATGAATCTTCATACATTATAAGAAGATACAAGATTTGTTTAATGCTTCCAGACAAACTCTTGATTTTAAGCCTCCAGTAGCTCTATGATTTATTATTTATTCGTTTCAGGTCATGGTCTGACTAACAAACAGCTGGAACAGACTGGTGTGATCCAGTTTGGAATTATCCATATAGCTATTCTATACTATCTTAGGAAATAAATACGCAAAATCAAATCCTCGTGGCCGGCCTTGGAGCACAGATTAGCGAGTGCATCAAAGTGATAGCATCAGATTTTGCATCAGAGTGTTAGACACACACACACACACACACACACACACACACACACGTGCACACACCCCTATATCAAAGAGCCCTTCTTGAGGCTTTGCATAGCAAACAGGTGCTAGATTAAATCAGAAGGGTAGAGACAAAAGCGCAGTGTCTGTTACTTGGCTTGTCACCACAAAAGTCAAGTCAAAGCCTGAAACGATAAAACCTAGGCTTGTATTTAAAAGCAGAGGGAAGAGAGAAGACAAATGTGAATGCCAAAGAAAGACAAATAAATCAAATCTATTGTCTGCGCTAAGGCCAAGAAACCTGGGTTCTGTAGCAAAGGTGATTTCCAGCACTCAATTGATGCATTGTATATGGGCTAATATCAACTTTAACTCAGGCTCTGATCTGTTCATGAGATTTGTCGGCAGAGAGACAAATATAGAATATCACCTGCCTTATCCTGTAAAGGTCCTGAACATTTGCTCAATCAGTCTCTAACTATGACTGATGAGGTCCTACATAAACACACTATTTTCTGCCATTGTTAAAATCAGATTAGCTATTGCATGGGAAAGATTTCTGTATCTTCTGTGTAATTCTCAAAAAAATATGATGTCATATACTCCCACGCATCAACTGGAAATTAACAACATATGAGTCAGGATCTGATGACGGTCGTGGTTTTCTTCTTTGCTCATGTTACCCATTACCATTGCTATCAGTTCAGAGTTTTTGAGGGTCAAATTAATAACGAAGGATGTTTTAATCAATTCCTATCTTCAATAAAATGTCATAAAATTCTTTAAAAAGTTGAGTAAAATTTTCTCAGAACCCAATGAGACACCTCAGTGTAGCTCGAGCTAAATATAGCGACCAAAAATGCAGAATTTACTATCTACATGACAGTGAAATGCATAAAATCGTCACCAGCAAATGCTTGCAAAAACGACTGAAATGATTAATCAACCATCAAAATGTTCCATAAAATGCTCTACTTATAACAAAAGGTTAGACAACAAGCTCTGTAACATTCTCCAGTGTTAGTGGTTGGTGTGGTTATGGCAGTGACTTACTTTGTTGCAGGTGGGTTTACTTGCCCTATTACCCCAGTGTGTATAGTTGGAAAAAAGTCCCTGACAGTGTTATCGTAAATACTGCATTAAGATTTTAAGGCACTGGCTGTTCAGAGAACAAAAGGAGTAAATCAACAACAAAGTCATGGTCAGGACAGGTCTGCACCTGTACAGCTGGGTGCTGCAGGCCATGACATCATGCAGAGTAACACAATCCCCAGACAGCCCTGTTGTGAGCAATATCAGCCCAAGTGGGCATGGTCCAAACCAGCAGCAGAGGATTAAATCATCCTATTTTCTTACCGAAACAGCTCTGTGGCTTTTAAGTTTTTCATCTTTTTCACTTAATACATTTTCAAGCAGTAGCAGAAAATGTTGGCAGTTTCCTTGTGTCCAGCGCTTTTCTGTCAAGGTTATTGCCACACTTTCATGCAGAGCTGCATCTCGAAAGCAGCCAGACCAATGAATTGTCTACTTCTATCCTGCCTCATCTGTTCAATGTCAGTCTCAGCGGCGTCTCATGTATACCAAAGCCTCCCTAAACACATCAATCATGAAAAGAGGTTATCTATGACTCTCTGAATTTGTAGAAGCAGCTAAAGAAAATTTAAATTCTTCACCCTTGGTTTCTGGATAAAATGATTAAGACGTTTCAAGGATAAAACCAAGCCATGACTTTACAACGCTTTTATCCACAGAGTAACAGATTACCTGGAATATGATTACTGGACTGGGTGCTAAAGCATGCTGACTGCAACCACCACAAAACAAACTCAAGGGGTATATTACAACTGAGATAATTTTGTAAAAACATATGCTGTCTAGGGTTACATTTTAACATGTCTGTGATGGGAAATTTGCAATCTGAGAGTGAGATCATACATATAACAATGTCCTTTTGACTATTCCAAGAAAAGAAGAGCAAAATCATTTACTGTAATGTACTCCAACCTGCTGCAGATAAATGTCTAGAGTAACATCCTCCTTCTTTTGCCTACTATCAGTGAGTAACACTGATGTCACCTTCAGGGGAGGGAAACAATAAAAGCAACAGCTGTGCAGTGTAACAATCCAACATAATAGCTGCGAAATAAATACAAAAATTATGGAAATTATTTTCACGTCTGTGTCAGCGAGGCACTGAATCAAGTCTGGGGTGATTAACTGAGGCCATAGTTTGCATTAATTGGCACTGCATTACATTAGAGGTTTCCTTTATTGTGTCCACCCCTGCAAGATACAGTCTCACCATCTTATACTGCACCCACATCTTAAAGTAGACTGCAGTAAATTATGCCATATGATGATGGATTGGGTTCCCCCTAGTGGCCTCCTGAACACATCTCTGTCAACATCCCGTATTGTTTTATTTTTTGGCATGGACCAAATCCTGCTGTGACCTGCACCACAGCACAATAACGACAAAATATATTAGATCAGTGTGTGCAGCTATGTTGGGCTGACTGGGAGGATAGCATTACCGCAATCTGTTATCTTCTATGAAGTCTTTCCTGGCAGCAGAGAAAGGGATGCGGTACTTAGATCTATGATAAAACAGGAAAATATTTCCCCTCCACAAAAAAATGTTGAGTTTCTATTCCTTAAATTAAGATTTATTAAATTACGGCCTTTGCTGCACTCAAATAAGTTAAAACAACTTACAAAAGAAACATAAGATGACAGATTACGACTGACTTTTACGTATATTTCACTGCCTTGTTAAGAATAATTTTTTGTTACCAAAAAGGATTTACATCAATTGATTTTAAACCTAAATGCAACCTTGCATTCTAACGTAAAGTTGGCTAATACAAATTCATGGTGTATTTTTTTTAACCACGTTACTTATATTACACTATGAACTAACCTGGAAAGATATTTGTCCATGTTTTTGTGTTCAAGTGATTAATGGGAACAACTATTTTTGAAATTGGAGACCAGTATTGAGCAGGCTGCAGCCGGCAGCTGCAAAACAAGCTGCAATGTAACCAATTGTTATCTTAACTGTCTTTTGGGTCCCTATAGAGATAGATCTTCTTGTAAAGCAGTAGGATCCAGAAAAGTCACCAGGCTGTCTTTAAAGAAAAAGTAATTTTGCATATTTTCACATCTAACTGGGTGATGCAGGACCACCACTACTCCACCCATCTTAGTTTTTGCAAAGTGCTAGCAACACCATGATGTCCAAACAGGTAGAAAGGATCTCTGCGCACTTACATCAGTGCTGTGATTTACTTAACTCTTAAGCTTTCAGCCTATTAGAAGTTCACTGGAGCATCCATGTATGCTCTGGTGAAGGTCTAATAAACCAAAAGCTCATAAGTGTGCTGAAATCTTTTCTACCAGTTTGCACATTTAACTGGGTGAGCTGAAGGTTAATTTCAACTAAACCAGAGGAGTGGATTGTTAAAATAGTGGAGAGATGAACCAAAACAGTTTTTGTCAGTTTTTAATTTGTTTCAATCAACTTTGAATCAAATGTGTTTTACGATGATAAAATTATTCTTTATTTAAATAGAGTCTGGTGGGTTAGACGATTGCAATTTCAGGGCTGTTTCTGATTAAATGGATCTTACTATTTGACAAAAAGGTCTATTGCTGTAGGGAACCTTTCCATATGTTGTCAGACACTGATAATTTGAGCTTGTTAGTAGCTAAACAAGCACTTTTAGTCAATGTACATTAAAAGTGCAAACATGCTCCGAGTGGTTACATTGCAGAAGCCCTCTGGCTCAATACTGGACTGATTTAAAAAATCATTGTTCCCATTAGACACTTAGCATGGAAAATGGGAATATGGGAACATGAGAACAACATGGGAAACTAGGGAAATAGGGTTAGGGAAAACATGGGAAAATAGGGTCCAGGTTGAAAAACACTTAAGTTACCCTTTAGCTGATCAACAATATTGATAAAGGACTAATCTTTCCAGTCACATATCCCTTTAAAATCCCAAATATAACTGTACCAGTTTCCTAAATGAGAAGATTTGCTGGTGGTCTGTTTCATGTCACTGTAGATTGAATAGTGACTTTTAGGCCTCTGGACCACTGGTCATAAAAACAAAGGCACACTGAGGACACTGCTCTGGGCTCTGGGAGCTGCATTTCTCATTACCGTTACAAAAATGTAATGGTTAATCACCTACTTGAAAGAACAATCAAAAGATTAATCAATAATCATTATGTCACTTTTTAATTTCATCTCATTATACAAATTCTCAAATGTTGTGTAATTTAAAGGTCTATGAAGCTCTTAAACTTAATTACACACCAGATCTGATGTATTAGTTTGTAGTAATAAGACCAACTGACTGCACCACTTACCATCATTTAATTAGCCTATTAAGATAACAGTAAGGGGGGCATGCAGCTGAACACCCTGTCTTCCTCTCTGTCTCTCTCTCACACACACACTCAAGCTTAAACAGTGTATAAAATCCTGAAAGCCATCACTTCTCTATTTTTAATTTTAGAGCAGCACTGCCTTAGCACTGACTCCTCCCCAAAACATAAAAAGATGATTGCAGGCAACTCTTAACAGTACAGCTGAAGCTATAAGGCAATTAATCAGTGCGTCATTCATCAGGAAATGTAGGTGAACTGAGGTGAAGACACATCCTCTTGAGTTGAAAAGGATTTAACTTGAGTAAAACACATACACTTGTTAAAACCTGCATGACTTACATCTTAGCACATTACATCTGCTACATTACATCTGTTGCAGCCACATTACAAGGCAGTATGCTAGCAAAGTAGCTGAATGGCAAAAAAAAAAGCTGCATTCAGGGACCAGCAGAGGGAGGTAACTTCACTGAGAAAATACTGGTTATCAATTTAGGCTCAATACATCATCCATAAATAGACCTCTCTGAGGGAAATGACTGGAGATGAAACTACTGCTGCATATTCAATATCTGCAGGTATCAGACACCAAAATTTAAGGTTTTTCTTACTGAAACATTGAATAAGATAAAAATACAGTACAAAGATAAGTTGTTGCCTATATATGTGGTCCTGTGCAGAGGTAGGCGAGTTAGGTTAGTCTACATATTGCCAACAGGTATGTGCAAGTATAATGTTGGCTCAGTGGAGATTTTTTACATCAGAAATTTTGACTTTCAGTCACACAAAGATCATGACTCATTTTGACAAGGAGAAATTGAAAGATGGATAAATGAGATTGAACAGTTGTGACAATTAAGACACCACAAATTAAAGTTTAGGACTATTTAATGAGCTTTAAAGCCTGATATTTATGAAATTTAAGACATTTTAAGATGTTTTCAGGGCCTGCAGACACCCTGCAATCAGGCTTGGACTGCCTTCCTACCAATCCCTGTTACTTTAAAGCTAAGTGGCTAACGTTACTATATCCACAGTACCCGAGTTAGCTAAATATTGAGACGGGTAAACGTTATCACAAATACTTAAATATAGTTTAAGTTATGACATTATAAAAGCATTAACGCTGGTCAGTTGGCTTCTCTCCTTTTCTACATGCTGCTGTGTGTGTAGCTAGATGCTAAGCGTCAGTTAGCCATGTTACAGGCGAAGCTAATGTTAGCCGCATTTCGGTGGGTTCAAGGTGAGTGACGTCACATAAATCTAAGAGAAAGGAAAAATAAATACAAATGTTAGACAAATAGTTTGACACTTACCGATGTTGTAAAGACATTTTCAGCATCCTTACAAAATCTTCTGTCCTACTGACAGTGAAAAATAGTCCATACGCGGCACAAAACTTTCCAGCGACTCTTCACCCAAACAAAGATGGCAACCGGAAGTAACATCTGTCTTCAATCCAGTCGTTCACAATCAAACATGGAGACATTCCCTGAGATGCTGTTTTTTACTTTGAAAGAAATGTTGATTTAATGAATTTCTTAACAAACCACCTGCTAGTTATATTTAATTTACCCAAATCCAAATTTGTAAAATCATTCCCTTGTTTAAAAGTTTTTGTTGATAGATTTTTTTTTTTTTTTTTTTGGTCTCATGAAGTCTCTTGAACATGTGAATAACTACAAAGGTATATCGACCATACATCATTATAACCTGCTATTTGTTAATTTGTCCACCACTTGATTTCAGTTGCTGTCTCTTTGTTTTTGTTCTTTTGTGTTTTTTTCTTTATTGTTCAATTTCAGTGTCGTCACTTCTGCTCTCTATGATGTCTGACTTTGTATTTATTCACTCTATTAAAGGCAGTAGGGTTAGAATAATTTTTATGTTGCATGGTGTATGTACATAATGTGTATTGCTTTAATGTATTTATTACTTTATTTATGTATTTACTTTCCATTGTATCAATCAATTGTATTTGACACATAGTACAGTAAGGTACAGTTCCAGTGAAATTTTCTTAATTTGTGTATTAAAATGGTTTACATAGAATAGGAACAGAAATGTGTTGTGCAATACACTGTGCTATATATTAACTGCCTTGCATTTGTATTTAGCACACGAGTAGTACAAAGCGCATAGACCAATTTGTACATTTCCTAAATTTCCTAGGCTATTTCTTATACAACATATCTCTTATATTAATATTCTTATATGTATATATTGTGTTATACATTGAGACATAACACACATTTTTTTCTTACAAAGGCTACTTCGTACTTCTTATTTCTATTTTCTTACAATTTCTCTATGCATATTGGCTACAGCATAAAAGCAACTGTGACGTGCCCCACTTACCCCCAATAAAGTGTCTGATATTTTATTTCTGATAAGTATATATTTATATTACACGTGTTTACAAATAAAACTCTGGATAAATCCCTGATGTAATCAGTTTTGTTTGAACATATTGTTCTATAAATAACATTTAAAAAAAGATTATGTATATTTCTTAATATTATCACAATAATATTACACTCACTACACTATCTATCTATCTATCTATCTCAATGCCATCTAGAATAGATTATTTACTTTGACTTTGCTCTTCATCTCATCCTGGCTTGAAGGGGAACAGTTACCAATGCTGTTACATGCTGCACCCTGATCATTATGGTCTTGAACACTCATTCAGCAAGTGCAATTTTCAAAAACAGAGCACCAGTGCCACCTACTGGAATATGATTTAAAACACATGTTCATAATGGCCCCATTCAGTGACTCAAAAATGAATTCAGGCCTCTGTCCTGTCCCTTTGCCCATTTCAGTAATGCTCCAGCTTAATCATATTTTAGTTTGTCCTGTTAATGACATAAAGATTAAAATGTGCTGACATGTATTTTAGGGGCAATGTAAACCATGGAGGGGATGTTGCTTCTTTTGCAGGTGCTGCAAAATAACCGACCACTATGCATGATAAACCTACATCATCTTTTTTATGGTTAGACTCTACCAAATGTAGTAGCGTCAGAGTCAAAATCCCTTCATGCTCAAAGCTGACAACAGAGTAAGGCTGGCACGCAAGCACATTTACACACACCAGTTAAAAATAAATATTTATGTCACTATAAATGAAACCAGTACAAACTAGAGTAACATATGTAAGGTTATCTATTATGTTATATATACAAGAAAGCTCTTGGATAAAAATTATATTAATTAGTGCTTGTTATGGGTATTTTTTATCCTCACATTCAGACTCCTTTGAGCCTGAGCACAAGACCAGTGAAGGTAGAATTACTAATTCAAAAAAAGCAGAATGAGCAGAGAGCTGCGTTGAATTCAAACAAGCTACTCAAACCCTAACAGGCAAGATGTACAGGATTCAAGATGTACAAGACACAAGATGTACAGGATTCAAGACGTACAAGACACAAGATGTACAGGATTCAGGGTGTACAGGATAAGCATTGTTATCCTTGTGAAATCAAATTGTATATCTCACTACATGAAGGTATTCTGAAGCTCTTAACATTTCTCTCAGACCTAACACAACTGCAGATCCATGCAACAAATAAGCATTTGGAGCCTTTGTGTTTTATCTTGAGGGGGAAGCATGCCTGCAGCCCTTCAAAGACCTTATCTCCCACCCCCCTTCATCATTACTTTACAGGGATTGAAACAACACCTGAGAAAATGGCTAAAGATGCACATGACCCTCCTGGAAACAGGAATAATGCACACTGTGTCTTGCTTTGAAGAGGCATGGGTTTCAGTCGTATTGCACTGGCTTACAAGTTCAAAAATTCATGTTTTTTTTTTATGCAAAATAATCAACATTATTTCCCTGTACATTTGTTTTTGATCATCAATTAAATATCAAAGTATTTTACTGTCACAGATTAAATCGTTTATATTTTTTTTAAGCAATTCTTTTAAATATTTTCTTGCTCATATCACAAGAGGAAAGCCAGTGGGACTTAACAGGACACGACTAAGGTTTGTGTTTTCATTCACTGGGAACATTGTTATATAGTCTTTTCAAATAAAATACTGCAGTCCCCTATATTTTGCGATTCTCTGCATGTACAAGAGGCAAAGAGCAAGAGTGGGGGATCTAAGCCATTTTGGTGTATCTCACACTCAGTGGGTGAGAGTTGGCAGCCCTGTCATGTTCAACCAATAGTAGAAAAGTTTTTTCTTTGTCTCTCTTTGTGAATCCTGAGGGAACAGCACCTCTCTGAGGAAGCACTGGCTAAGCAGAGTAGCACTGGAGGGCATCAACAACACACGATGCACGGTCAGCGCTAAATGACCAATGAAAAGTGAATCAAAGAGGAGGCAGTGTGCTGGTGATTCACTTTCTGTGTTCAAGAGGGTTTTTGAAATCCCAAAAAAAGCTTTACTACACTTTAAAAAAGAGCGTGCATAAACTCTACTTTTTAGCTGAATCTTGTACAAGCTGCATTTAACTACATATTTAAAGGTACAGTGTGTAGGATTTAGTGCCATCTAGTGGTGAGGATTGCAGAGTACAAGCAGCTGAAATTTCTCACGTGTGCCAAGCATGAAGTCCCGGTTAGGATTCCTTCTTTTTTTTTTACAGCAGACACTTTGACATGTCAGAGTAGACAAATATGGCTTCTGCTTGTATGCCTCACCAACCCGCTCTCACCATGAAGTCGTCAACATCCAGCACTTGGGCAGTGAATTGCTACGTCATGATTTAAACCTGTGAAAACACTGGAAAAAGAAGTTCCATGTGAAGCAAATCTGTGGTTTTCTGACGCTGCTCATGGCAGAGGGTCTGCAGAAATGCAAATGTCCCTATCTAGAGTCCTTGGTTTTTCAACCCGATCTCACTCTGAAATCGCCAAAATCTGGCGCTTGGGCCGTGACTTGCAACATCAGAGACTGATGAAAAAAGCCTTCCTTAAATTTCGGCATGATACGTGGGCAGTTGGCGTTATAGCGTAATGTCACTCGGCAGCATCAGGGGAAGCACAGCGGAACAAGGACTAAAGTAAAGTCGGCGAAAGCCTAAGTAGGGCAGGTTGGATTTATGGTGGATGGCTCCAAGAAATACTGACTTTCACCTGCAAGAGTGGTGTTCGTATCCTGGAAGATTATAAAGCCAAACTCTGTTCTTTGTTCCTTAACCTAACCATGTGTTTTAGTTGCCTAAACCTAAACACATGCATTAGTTGCTGGAGGACAAAAATGTCAATTCGCATTGTTGTACTAATGTAGCACATTTATTTTGACAGAGACTGTATTTACACGTAACGTTTCCTGTGAAAACAGAGGTGTATTTTGAAAGAAGACAATGAATGTAACAGGTCTAACTTGACACGGTACCCCAGAATGTCAACAACCAACACACCCAGGGTTTCAAGTCATATCTGGATGTGGAAAGTCCATGACCAAATTTCGATATGTGACGAGGTCAGACTTAGAATACATTGGGTTTTTTGGTGCTTGGCTACTGTAGAAACATGGTGGACCTGCTCCCTGTGTAGATATAAACGCTCATTCTGAGATAACAAAAACACATATATTCTTATTTTCAGGTGATTACACACTAAAGAAAACATACATATTATATTATATTCTATTTCTGCCAGTGTAATCCTTCACATGTAGGAGCCAGTGTAATAAAATGTAAATATCACAGTGCAACTGCAAACCTTGTAAACTCATAGCACAGGGCTCTGTTCCTTATACATGAATTAATGAATTGCTTTAACTATTGTTGATGGCATGACACAAGTGAGGATGTTCAACGCCTTCAAAGGTGGCTCAAAGTGTTTCTGGGGCTGTTGTCAGAGCAACAAGTATAAGAAAACCTACAAAAGGCATATTTACTGTTTCAAGGATCATGACCAAGACTTTCCAAGGTGAACCCCATACATGACCGTGTTTGTTAAGATGCAACCCACTTCTTTGCTCAGTGGCATGGATGGAAAAATGTTAATGTAAATATGATTTTAGATACCTATGAGGACTTCAGTACCAATTAATATATTTTATTTTGGAAAGTATGAGCAAAGAAGATGAATTCAACTGAAGATTCTGACTGTCAACAGACCAGAGGAACCAGAAACATAACATTTTGGATGTCAAATACACACTAAAATGTAGTCAATGTACTTGTTGTGTATAAACTTGAAGCATTCAATTAATTTCAGTTAATTCTGAGTCAGATTTATAGATCAGGCCAGTTGATGTACAAGCGAGACTCCTGACTGAACTCAGTTTGCTGGAGCAGTAGTTTGCAGTACAATTTAACCTCTGGGTTTACAGTACCTTCAGTCTCCTTTATGAAAGAAATTGGCAGTGTTGTCCTGTATTTCATAGCTATAGAATATTTTCAAGGTGATCCATTAGTTTGAAATTAACTCTCGAAAGTGCTGTTTGTAACCATAACGCCATTTCAGTCAGTGTGAATGCACTGACATAATAAGCACTCAGCCAACGTGAGGGTTTTGTCTCTGTGCTCATGCTGCCTGTTTTTCAGATTAAAATAAGAACACAGTTTTTCTAATATTAACAAATCAATCCTTCAACTGCTTTTAAAGAAACACATTTGTTAATGAAAATTAAAAGTATCACTGTAGCTTGCATTTGAGCCTGGATTAGTTAAACACAGGTTTAAGAATGAGACTCGGCTTGTCAAATTCTCATCTGTTCACATGTTCATCTTAGTGTTTTTTTACCTTAATATTATTTTTATTCAACAGTATTTAACCAGGAAGTCCATTGAGATGGTAAATCTCTCTTACAAGAGACACCTGGCCAAGTTAGCAGCCAATCAAAACACATTTAAGATGCAACAAATACAACATGAAATACAAAAATCCACAATAAAACAACAACTATTCAAACATAGTGGCCTCTTAAGAAAAACAAGCATATGTCTCTGTCATCACATTCTTTATGATCATTTACATCATGGCTGAATCCTGCGGAGAGGCCTGGCTGCCTTGAAGAGTTCTGTCTACATTCAATGTTTCTCACTTCAAGTTTCTCACAATGTGTATCCTTAAAGCTTTACAGACATGGTGAGGTCCTTTAGACTTGATGTTTTGAAACATGCATTCACTGCACATGGACTTACAGCCTTCCTCTTCTTCTCCAATTTTATTTTTTATTGGTACTTATAACAACACAGTGCCGCCATCAACTGTTACCGACCGCTGCAGCCTGAATGTATAAAACATCATGTTCTCGTTGCATCAAATACAAATAACACATAAAGCAGATCATCAAAACATTGCATTACGAAAACCCTCAGAGGGTGCCATTAGCAAGAAGTTGAGGTTTTTTCTTTTGTTTTTCTAACGTAATCTTAACATGAACATACAAACAGTTTTCACTCTGTTAGAATTAACACGTTTTCTATAGTGTGGTGAAAAGTGTGGAATATTTTTTTCTCCTCGAATGTGATGAGAATTAGCGAGTCTACTGCAGTAAAGTTGAGACAATGAATTGTAAGGATGATTGTGTTGTTTTTTTACCCTGAAAGATAAATTGCATGGACAATCTAGGATTACATTATCTAGACTTGTTTTCAGTTGTATTACTTGATCTTCTTTGGGGACACCTCACCCCAAATCAAAAATATACATATTTCCTCTTACCTGTCACACTTTTTCTCAGTCTATATTGTTTTGGTGTGAGTTGCTGAGTGTTGGACATATCAGCCATAGAGACATCTGCTTTCTCTTGAATATAATGGATCGAGATAGCACTTGGCCTCTCGGGGCCGCTGCTTCCCATTTGGGTGCCCTAAGTGCAATTGCTTTGTTGTGTCCCCACAACAAAGCAACTGGACCACAGTCCAGTCCCAGTCCAGTTGCAGAAATAAAGCATAGCGTTAGTTGAGGCAGGATACGGTGTCAAGCTCAGCTCACATCCCAGCTACATCAGCTGATCTCAAACAGTCCAATCAAGCTGATTGATGGGAGGGAGTCAGCTGATAGATCATATGATTCCTTTTTATGAAACCAATTGGCAAATGTCATTCAGGACGCCCTATTTAAGCTGCTCTGACCTGCCTACTGTTGCTGTTTCCTCTGCAAGCCACTTTGCAACCTGCCTCCACCCCAGCTCCTCCTTTTCATGCTGTATCTGACTTATCAGTGTCATTTCTGTTTGTCATTGATGCTGCTCTGTTCTGTTCCTGGGGGTCTTTGCTGCTGCTCTCCCTGCCTTAGGCTTTCCATGTAGGCGCATGGAAGGTCAGGGAGGTTTGCCTCTCTGCCTCAGGCTTTCCTCATTTGCACGTGGAAGGGCAGAGAGGTGTGCTCTCTCTGCCTTAGGGCTTTCCACGCAGGCGCATGGAAGGGCAGAGAGATGTGCTCTCTCTGCCTTATGCTTTTCACGTAGGCGCATGAAAGAGGCTTTCTGCGTATGCCCAAGGAAAGGCAGAGAGGCACCAGAACAGAGCCATACTGCCAAATATAATACTGCAAATGGAAATAAAGTTTTCTTTGACTAAAGTGTTCCTGAATGAACTATTTGTGTTGGCGGAGCCAAATAAATCATGACGTAAATATAAAAGTCATAACCTGTTGCCGCTTTTTACTGTTTCTACATGGTGGTTGTATAAAAGCAATATCACACTCGAGGTCATACTGTTATACTGAATATCAGCACGGCTGTAATTATCTTTGACCTACAACTGAATCACAGCCATGCTGATATTCAGGACAAAAGCACTCCCTCCAGTGGGATATTGTTTAAAAAAATAAGAGGAAAAACAAAATGATGCGATTCTGCATGTTCTCCACGACAGAAGAACTATAAAACAGGCATTTTTCAGCAGTTGCATGAGCTCTCAAGAGGCAACATGTCTGTGGCTGCAAGGTCTTTAATGAGGTCATTATATGACAACTTTTGAGCAAGTTCTACGTTGATGCTGATGACAGAAAGACCTCCAGGTGTTTCTGTCCCATTGTTGAACGCAGGTATGTTTTAATGACCTTTAGTTTAAAAAGAAACCTTGCTCAGCAGAGGCAACTGACTGTATTAATAACTTTAATATTAACAGCACTTGGCGAGCTCGCGCTGCGGCTACGCTGAGTTCACTGAAAGCATCAGCAGCGCAGCTGAAACTGTGTCGTGTCTGGGAGGGCCTTGTTTGGGAAAGTTAATGGAATATGCATAATTATGATTGCTGATGATCATATTGGGCTGTTTTGGTTCCCCCTCCGGCACTGTTGTCCTATGTACAGCGCATGCTGTGTGTGCCTTTTGCGGCAGCACCCCGGCTTTTGGTGCTGAAAACGCCAAATAAAATACTTTGAAAACTCAGCTGGAATGTCTCTTTCCAGAAATGATGCTTAGTCTAGATAACTCACAGACCTTGTTGTGATTAGTTTCATGTTGAAACTACTGTCTCTCTACCAAGCTATACCCGCCAACAGATCACTGCCTGTGCTGGCGGTAGCTAGCTCAGAGGTGCTAGGTGAGCTAGCAGTAGATACAAGCTTCCCTCTGCGTAGTGATATGATTGGCAGGGGTAGGTCCATAGAAAGAAAACAGTTCCTTCATGAAACTGCAAACAACCAGGTCGGTCAATTATCTAGAGTAAACGTGTCATGATTTCTGGGCACATTAAGCACTGAAACAGAGTATCAGTTTTTTGTGGCTTTGAGCACCACAAGCTGCTAGTGCCATCTAGTTCCATTATTTTCGAGAGAATGCACACATCTCTACAGTCGATATCTCCAACACTTGGCGACTCACACCAAAACAATCTAGACTGGTAAGTAGCACTACAGATAAGAAGAAAAAAATTTTGATTTTGTGGTGAACTGTCCCTTTAAGACAATGTCTGCCGAACCAAACAGGACTAACGACTACTGTCTGTTAAACCACAATCTTTTATATTGTTCAATCTTGTTCATGCAAATTGTTTTCCTTGACAAAAACATAGACACCCTGTTTAGATGGTGATAAATAGCAGGCTTTTGAGGAGGGAGCTGAATTACAAATAATAGAGAATAAATCTGAAAGAAATAATCTAGAATTACACAGATTTCGTCTACAGTCTTTAATCTGTACTCTAACATTGTGTGAGATAGTTTATGAAACGTCTATAATCTGGATGTGAGGAAAACAACTTTTTTTTATTTTTTTTTTTAGAGCTGAATAGATTTGATTAAAAAAGGCTCTGTACTAGCAGCCAGTGATTAAGATTTGATTGATGTGATAATGATTTAATGACTATGACACAGTAATTTTGTGTAGAGTCAAAACCAAATTTTCATAGAAATACAGTGAGATGCTAAATTGCTCGAAAGGCAAACAAGAATCTGGTGGTTCATGCATAATCCAACTATTTTTTGTTCCCTGTATTGGGGAAGGCTGTAAAGTCTATACAAATGATTTCAGAGGTCACTGTATGCTTAGAATAAACACTCAAAACAATTTAAGACATCAAACGGCAAAACATTCTTCGCAATTTAATTGGCTTAAAAATATGAGCTTAACTTGTATGATTTCTTTTTTTCTAACCAGGGTGAGAATTTATTTTCAGTGTTTTTATTCATTCAGACAGTTCAGTTAAGAAGCATACATGGAGAAAGAGTAGAGGATACACTGCACAAGACAGTTTTAATAAGATTCAATTCTCTGCCAGCAAGGGGCTGTCATACCAAAAGCTGCCCCATCTTCATCTCTTTCCTCGTCTGCCTGTAGTTCATCAGATTAATTTCTGTGTTGTGCATACTAAACTCTCCCACATTGCATAAAAATAACCCCAAGATATCTCAATCTGCAATAAGTACGCAACTTTACCAGACAATTTGAGCTCTGCAGTCAGAAGCCCCATTTACACTGGAAGATTTTTGGCGAATGTTGGGCCGTTTTGCAGGCAAGCTGCAAGCATTTAGACACACAGAGCGGGATTGGCAAGCTGATCCGAGGTGCCCAATTTTCCACCGCGTAGGGTAAACATATTGGTGGAACCTTTTTGGTTTAAAATAAAAAAGAAAGAGAAGAGTTTCCAAGGCGGTGGACTTAAAAACAGGAAACAGCTGATAGGAGGAATGAGCAGCTAGTAGCAAGAGGAAAACGCAAACAACTTCGACACCAACCTGAAAGAAACTGTAAAGATGAGCAACTGGGGAGACAAGGAATTGCGCGCCCTCCTTGCCCTCACAAACGAAGAGGCCATTAACCGTCAAATGACGGGAACGGTGAAGGATGGGCCAACTTATGAGAGAATCACTGAAAGACTGACCAGCCACTGCTTCCCTTGGAGCAAGGCCTAACACGTCACTGTTCACGTCACACGCTGAGCTACACATTTTGTTACTTGCTCACGCCCCCATTGCCCCGAAAAAGGCACATTCTGTATGAACAAAAGTAGGCAGGTGGCATTTTGCTGCACTCCCTGATTTTGTTTTTATACTGCCAATGCTGAACGAAGACTGATCGATTGATTTAAAAAGGGCTAGAGTTGCCCTCTCTACTTGTTTCCTCTCCTGCTCCCCGGCTCCCCCTTCTGTCCCCTCTCTTTGGGCATCATTGGGTATTATCGGACCAGAGGAACTTTTTCATAGTCCTAAGAACACTCCTTTTTATCGTGTCAGCACCGCAAGAATGTCATCTAAGGGACTTTTTTGGCCCCTATTTCAGAGTAGATACTCTCCCAGCACAAGTGGAACCTTTGGCATTATAGGACCAAAATGTTCTGGGGACTCCGTGAAAGGAAGCGCCCACTGAGGAGCTCCTCCAAGCACTACTTACCATCGAGGGCTGTTGCATTCGCACCCCTAATAGGAGTGCTAAAGTAGTGTACAATGAGCAAGCCAGGGGTTAGTACAGCAACATCATATTTACTTTGACGAGTCAAAATTGCATTGTATTTCCACCATATATGCTCAATAAAGCCTGGACTTCACTGAATTTCTATTTGTCCAATTGTCTTCCGCTTCTTTTGTTGCAGGCTGTTGTTTCTTTTTGCCAGTGCTGCATTGGCTGTGTTCAGCTATTTAACTTACACTTATGTTTGGACCAATCACCGTACACTTACGTCACTCATGGTTTCTCTTGTGCTGGGAGAGAATCTACTATGACACAGGATCTACAAAAAGAGTTGCGAAAAAAGGCGTTCTAAGAACTATTATCATTTCTTGTTCTTGCGGTCCGGACAAAACAAAAAGCAGGGTTCTTAGAATGAGGTTCTTTGAAATGTAATTAAGTTCATCCGGTCCAAAAATGTTTCTTAAGTGACGTAAGTGTACACTGATCGATCACATCAGCAACCAGCATTTTTAAAAACTATTTAGCCCTGTAAACACTGAACGCAAAACACAAACAACAGTAAACAAATGGTTGACAATGAAGTCCAGGCTTTACTCGAAGCATACTTGCAGTGGGGGAAAACTAACGCAATTTTGACCTGCCAAAGCAAAATTGGCAGAGGCTGGCTTACATCACTTCAGCATTTCTATTGGCAGTGCAAATGCAAACAGAAAAGAGGGCTAGTTCTTCTCAGGGAGTCCCCAGAACTGTTTGGTCCATGAACGTGCATTGACACCCTGCTATCAATTCTTGAACACTGTGGTTCCTCCATTCTTCTTTATCAAACAGTTTAACGAAGATATGACAGGAAATGAAGCGAGAAAGAGATTGGAAATGACATGCAAGAAAAATCCCCAGCTCAACATGAACTGGTGATGTTGCCGTTCACGGTCAGCACCACAGAGGGGAACTCCATCAATTTTATTTAACAAAATCTGTTCACAGGTCTTGGAGAGCACTGCTGCATGTGTGAAAAAAAAGTTGGCTAAAGCTTTTTGTGGCTTCTGACTGCAACTTTGAAAAAGAAAACATAGTTGAGTAAGAATGAAATCAGCTTGCTCGCTCCTCATCTCTGCTTAAGGCTAGCTGCTAAAAGCTACATTGGCAGCTACTAGCATTCAAGTCTCCGACCAAGCTGCCGGCAGTTGCGTTACATTGTGGCTACTGTAGACGGTAGGTTTTGACAAGGAAGAAAAAGTCTTCATACTGTCCATCGTGAGTCTGATAATGTTGGGGAAGTGCAATGCTAAATTAGTGGAGTGCTCTTTTAACCCACGTACCGTCCATTCCCCACAAATGCTTGCTGATTTTTGAACTTAAACTTTATTCTTTCTCAAGTAGAGGTCTCAAGTAGCATACAGTACTTCATCTCCCTGCTAAACTGAAGAGCCTGGCTTTCAGCCAAGTGGGAGAAGTAATCAAAGCATCTGGATTGTTAACCACCCGAGGGAGCGTAAGAGGGAGAAACGTCTAACTTCCTCATCAACCCATCATAGGAACGGTATCCTTCACAATCGTGAGAGCTACACCAGACACAGCAAAGTCCATGCAGTTAGGCTGAACTAAATTGTCTGTAGAAGAGTGATAACACTGACTGAGGGAATGTCTTTACTGGGGCAGTTCAGGGCATTTTTTGTCCACCTGTCTGGTAAAAGGACAGACTGTTTGACGAGTCGCTCAGTTTCAGTCATCATTGATTTTGGTCCTGAAGAAAGTGTTTTAAGGACTGCTTTCGAGCTTGGCCACTTCTCTGAGTAGCTAAAAAAAATCCCTGGAGCCCAACGCCCTGGACTGTTGCCTGCTCAGCTACAAAACCCTTAAGACCTCACACCTCCACTTGGTTATGTGAGTTAACCACCACAAGATTATACAATTATCTTGAACTCACAGTAGTTAGTTTACTCTGGTTATAGAAATACCACCCCTCATGTTCCTCATGTCTTTTCTTCTTCCTGTTTCTAAGACTGATCTTCCCCTGAGTTCCCCTCTCTGAGGTTCCTCTTGAGTATATGGAACTAAAAAAAAGTGCTCAACAAATCCGAAGCTCCAATGACCATTGACCACCTCCTGGGTACATACGCTCCTAAGGTACCTATTTACTCGCTGCCATCAGGTCTCCATGGTCTCATTTTTGGGCTTCATTGTGTTTGCAGGCAGTGTGCAGATGGATACAGCCAAGGTTAAAGCAGTCTTCAGTTAGCAGGTCCCCTCAATGCACTTGCCTCTTGTTCTGTTGGTGGTCATTAATGTCCAACCATGCATCCCAAGACCTCAAACAGCATGTTATCTCAGCCCCTGCCCTGTAACACTTGGATCCACCTTACCAGTTTGTGGTCATATGTAATTGATATTCCTGATGTGGAAGTGGGAGCTGTCTTGTTTCAGTGTAAGCTTCATCTGGGTGCTTCTCTACCGTAGAGAGGAGGCCACTTCAAGTTCAATCTGCCATGATGCGGTAAGATTTCATCAGGCTCAAATGATTGTCTCACACTTTTCTTGTTAGTCATGATCTGAAACCTTTACCAGAGAATACAGACCACCTGGCTTGAGAGGTATGCCCATAATAGGCAAAAATATCTTCAAGACTTCATCTCTTGTACTGAACCCTTGTGCTTCTGTCCTACAGTCAGAAAGATGTTTCATTTTGGGAGACACTTTGCTAACTAGCATTAGTTACAAGCTGCGCTTATATCCACTTACATAGCCCAAGATATTATGATGTAGCTCAGTGGTTTTCAAGGCATACCACGTGAAAACCAAAGGACCACAAGCAGTTTGGTGAAAAGTCTTCTCAGGCTGACACCAGAGCTCACCTCAGATACTTTGCTAGCTGCAAATATGAGCCATACCAGACCTTCCTTTCAAACATTGTTCCATTTAAACACAATATGTTCACAAAATTGACTAGTGTCTGGTGGAACCATTTACGGATCCCCTGACCTAGATGCTCGATTATGCCTACCTTGAAATGCTTTTTGCAAACAAACAAGACCATTTGTTGCCTGAACAACTGTCTACAAAATGAGATAGATGTTTTAAAGGGTGATAATGGTGGGTATGGGATACAGTAAAGTTAATTTAAGCTTTCTATGTAGTTTGCCGGGCATCTGAAATGTGTGACACAACTTGATAAAGGTAGCAACATCCTTTTGAGACCAGGCCGAAATGCCTCAGGATCCATTCAGAGGTCTTTCTATCTCTGTCCCTACTTCACCATGTACCAGCACCACAGCTTGCACAGTGGAGACACTTAAAGAGTGTCTATCACCATGTGGGATCAATTAGTTTCAACAAGTTGCTTCGGATATTCATTCCATATTCCATGACCGCTCATCCTGTTGGGGCTGGTGGGGGGGCTGGAGCCTATCTCAGCTGATGTTGGGCAAGAGGGAGGGTACAACCAGGACAGGGTGCCAGACTATCACAGGGCTAATACATAAAGACAGACAACTGTTCATAGCGTGAACGGTAGCCGGTATGGGCAATTTTAGAGTTTCCAATTAAGCTGCATGTCTTTGGATTGTGGGAGGAAGCTAGAGTACTAGTAATTCTCTTGCTGTGAGGTGACGGTGCTAACTACTGTACCACCCAGGTTTATCTGGTGGCTCCCTTCCCTTTCCGACAATTAACCTTCCAAAACTGATAATCTACACAGCACACTCACTTTATATAGCAGCTGGCCAGGTTTGTGGAGGTGAGAAAGTAGGTACGCTTTGAACTCCTTTCTCAAACTCTCCTTTTTAATTCTTCACACAAGTAGTCCTGTCCTTGTTTTTGGGAATAGAACTAAGTGCAACACAAAGAATGTCTTAAGGGACAGACTTAGGAAAGTGTGCACCATTATTTCCATTGGCAGAATTCATGGCGTTGAGACCAGAAGGTCCACAAAGACACAGACTTCACGGTGCAAGATCATTGAGGCAGTGTGATGCCAGGAGGACTCTCAATACCAAACCTCCTTAAGGCTAGTAGTCAGCCACTTACCCATCAAGTGAACTTGATCCTGCTGAGAAAGAAATCAAAAAGTTAGACTGAGCTTCACATATGACACATATTCCTGCACATGCAACTAAGACTTCAGTGTGCACTCTCAGCTCCTTTGTTTGAGTTGTCAGGTGATGATGTCACAAAAAGATCTGGAGGTACATGAGGCATACTTGACCTACTGCCAAACTGTAACCTAAGATCATGCCAATTTGTCTCCCACAGACCAAGATGAATCCTCATGGTAACTTTGCCTCTGGCGAACTGGCAGTTAAGCCAATTGGTCTTGATGAAGGTCACTGTCTGTTGAATAGAACAAGGAAAAACGAGAGAAACGTGCTCAGGACTGTGCTGTTTTGTTTTGTTTTAAAGAGTCTGCAATAATTTGGAAACATGTGACAGTTCTCTGCCTGGATGAGAATAACTGAATGAAAGTGTAATTTACTGGCCACCACCACTGGCTGATTGTCTTTTGTAAAACAGATGTTGATGAGTTGAATTCTTCATTGTGTTGGTACCAGTGTTTGGTCATTGTGCATCTTTAGAAATCAAACACACTGTGGACATGTGATTTTTCTCCAGCTGATCCAAGTTTTGTAAAGTTTTGAATATGAGTGTTGATTGGCTGGTTTATTTGTTGAGGTTGGTAGTTCTGCAAACAAAGAATTCTTTAAATACTTAACCTTCATCTTGCAAAGATAATTATTATGGTGCTAAATCCAAAATCCACCCAAACACTTTTCCTCTTTGAAGATTACCACAGATAACTTGTGTAAGTGTGTGCTGTACAACATACGGGTGCTACATTGTACCCTTGCTGCTGAGTGAATAACGACTGATTTGAAGTCTTGTCAATCAGAAGAAGCACATGGCGACCAAATCTAATCATTTAAACTGATCTACTTTTAGTAGTTACATAAGTTCAGGCTAATTAAGTGATTTGTAAAGGTTTGACTGGCCATTTTACTCTAATCTTTAACAATTACTAGAGTTGTAAGAATAGATTTTTATCTTTTACTCTGCAAAGTCAAAGGAATACTCTGACAACCAGTTAAGTAACAGCAGAACAATATAATTGCAATCTAATACAATAGCCCTTTTACTGTATTTTAATCATATTCATAGTATTCTGTCCTAGTCGTTTATGTGGAAACATTTTAAAATCCTTTCAACATAATGCAGTCCAGTACAATAATCACTTACTAAAATTATAATTACATTTACCACATTTTTATGGCCATAATTGCTGCCTGGATTATGTTCTGTGGTAATGTATTATGAGTTTGGGAGGTGCTACACTTTTATACTGCAGAAGTAGTAGTACTATCATCAGGGTGGATGGAAAGTGGATGTCGGGGAGCTGGAAGGATGGATGGATGGATGGATGGATGGATGGATGGATGGATGGATGGATGGATGGATGGAACAATGGATGGATGGATGGATGGATGGATGGATGGATGGAACAATGGATCGATGGATGGATGGATGGAACAATGGATGGATGGATGGGTGGATGGATGGATGGAACAATGGATGGATGGATGGATGGATGGATGGATGGAACGATGGATGGATGGATGGATGGATGGATGGAACAATGGATGGACAGATGGATGGATGGAACAATGGAACGATGGATGGATGATGGATGGATGGATGGATGGATGGATGGATGGATGGATGGATGGAACAATGGATGGATCAATGGATGGATGAATGGATGGATGGATGGATGGATGGATGGAACAATGGATGGATGGATGGATGGATGGAACAATGGATCGATGGATGGATTGATGGATGGATGGATGGATGGATGGATGGATGGATGGATGGATGATGGATGGATGGATGGATGGATGGAACAATGGATGGATGGATGGAACGATGGATGGATGGATGGATGGATGGATGGATGGATGGATGGAACAATGGATGGACGGATGGATGGATGGAACAATGGAACGATGGATGGATGATGGATGGATGGATGGAACAATGGATGGATGGATGGAACAGTGGATGGATGGATGGATGGATGGATGGATGGATGGATGGATGGAACAATGGATGGATGGATGGATGGATGGAACAATGGATGGATGGATGGATGGATGGATCGATGGATGGATGGAACAATGGATCGATGGATGGATGGATGTTGCAAATTACTGGTATATAAACATAGTGTCTAAGAGACAGGGTTGATCAACCTTCAACTATCATCTCTAAATTGTAGCCGACATTTTCAGATTTTTGCACAATTTTTAGAGATAAGCTATAAAATCGTTCAATAACCAAACACTGTAATCCTAGGAATAAGAACTTGTGATTAAAATTTGCAGGGGAGAATTAAAAGACGTATAATAACAGGAAGTTACAACTGAATAGCAGTTTATAGTGCTGTCACTTTTTCAAAAAGTCAAATTTGAACAAATTCAAATTGACACTTATTTTGTTCTTAGTCATTGTAGCAAAACCTGTGATCTTGTCATCTACGCTGTAAAGCCTAAAATACTTACACACACAGTTTTTTGGATGCTTCGTTGTTGTGATAATTCAATCAGCACTTCTTTGCTCCCTAGCATCTTCTTTTTATTTTTATTTATTAGCTTAGACTACTAATAGGTCAATAGATCAAGCTGTGAGTAAATTTTAAGAGTGCCCTCTGCTGGACCATGAGGCAAAGTATTTTATATTTTAATGCAAACATGTTAAGAACAGCTTGAATATATTTTTCCCAACATTGAATGAATATTTGAATTTGGAATAAAAAGTGACAGCCCAACAGTAAATATAGGGTCATAGTTTTAGCCTGGAAGCAGATAACGTACAGCAGCAGAGGATAGTGTTATAGGGAGAATTCACCTCAAAATGAGATATACACATTTCCCTTTTACCTGTAGTGCTATTTATCAATCTAGATTGTTTTGATCAGAGTTGTTGAGTGTTGATGATATTGGCCGTAGAGATGTCTGCCGTCCCTCGAATATAATGGAACTAAATGGCACTTGGCTTTCAGTGCTTAATGTGCCCAGAAATCATGACCCATTTATTCAAGATAATCAGTGGACCTTGTTGTGAGCAGTTTCATGTAGGAACTATTTTCTTACTACTAAACTGCACTCGCCAATCATATCACTGCACAGAAGGAAGCATGCTTGTACTGCTAGTTCACCTAGTGATACAGTTAAGCCAAAGAGGACGGCATTAATGTTTACATCTCACGTTGTCACGAGCACAAGCCTCTCTTCCATGAGTAGATGCACGCTTGCTTCTGTGCAGTGATATGGTTGGTGGGTGTCGTTTGGTAAAATAGTACCTGTATGAAATCTCTCACAATTAGGTTTGTGGATTATCTTGGGTAACCAGAACCAGGTCATGATTTCTGGAAGGAGACACTGCTGTTAAGTTTCAAGCACAAGCCAAGTATCTAGTTCCATATATTCAAGAGAAGGCAAAACATCTCTACGGCTGATATCTCCAACACTCTGCAACTCACACCAAAATAATCTAGATTGATAAAGAGCACTTGATTTTTGGTGAACTGTCCCTTAAAGTTCCAGTCTTGTTAGCAGTAATGCATCATGGTGAGGCCACTGTGTGTGCTTGATCACTAAAACCCGACAACCAGAGAGTAGAAGAACCTGAACAATATACATAAAAATCCTGTACATTTACTTCCACTCTTTAAATCCCTTTGTATTCAGATTAGGTTTAATACACTGTCAACTGCAAATGAGACGTAACAACCTTAACTAGGTTGTTTGATTTAAGGTCAAGAAACAGAGTTTACCTGTCAATCTTTCAGATTATTCTTGGCATGTTTACTCATTTATCTGGTTTCTTTGTGTGTTTTGACTCAAAGGTAACAGAATGTGTATTTGAAACAAAAGCAGCGTAGCTCTCACTGCTGGGGAAACAATGAGCTTTTAGGGGGCAGCAGTGAAACAACATTAGTGTTACAAGGAACACCTTAATTACTCATGTATTAGGGTATCCTGCAAATCAATCAGGAGAAATTCAGATAAACAAATGCGCAACAAAAATAGCAATTGTCAAGTGCTTGTATTTTACCATTCATATTTCCTATTAGCCTCTAGGCTAACACACATCCTACCAGCCTGGTTACAGAGGAAGTCATCTTTCTGTGAACCAAAACAGCTTAATCAAACTACTGTCTTCTATGTCTACATATCAGTGTCTGTTGTCTCCCTGGTTTAACTCTTAATGTCACAGTTAACCCTTTTTCAAATAGATTTTTCTGCTAGAATAATGTCTAAAGAGCAGATATCTCAAAATATTTCAAAGAGTTTGACAATCACTGAGTTCAATACAACGTCCTTTGTAGATCCGGAATATTTGCTGCATAAAGATGCCTTTAAAATGGATCATTAATGTCACCAAAAACATGTCTGGACTTTTCTCCACAACTAATTTAAAGGGGATCTATGCGAAATTTAGACCATATGAGTGGTCTGGACACATTTTTATAACATGGAGGTGGCTACCAGCTAACTGTACTAAACAGCAGCAACGGTGCTGACAGAGCTAACAGTGTTAACTGGGTGGGACTGGAGGGTGGGTGCTATATTTCTATAACAACACCGTCCTGACCCACAGTGGCACAATCCACTCTATAAGTGCAGTGCAGAGCAACGGCGACTAGCTCGCTGCTGGCCAGGAAGGGAGGGACTCACATGCACTAACAAAGTGGTCCAAAAGCGGGCCACGGGTCCATTCTGAATGGACCACGAGTGACTTGCTAACACATCAGCTTTGTAAAAAACACACTTTATTTCTAAGTACGGTGAATTTCCAGCACAGAGCTTTTATTTTGAAGGGCCGTTTCCTGCTGTAGTGTGAGTGAATAACAAACAGCTGCTTCACAGAGACAGCAAACTACAGTGACAGGGCTAAGTGTTGGCATCACATGGCTAACATTGCCTTAAGGTTTAACAACAAAGTTGAGCTTTTGTTTGGACCATTTAACAGCTTAGTGTTGGATGTTAGCGCTGCTGCTGTGTTAGCTCGTGCTAACCCGGCAGACTCTCTGGAAGGAAAGTGGCTTTGCTGACAGTGGCAACAGAAGGTTTGCTGATCGACAGGGAGTAGGGATGACCTGAGGTTCAGACCCTCAGTGCAAAATGGATCGTATTAAGTTATCGTTTGACTGGAGATGTTTCACAAGATGACGCATCGATCAACTCTGTGTCAGAAAACAGACCAGCATCAAGCATGTGAGTCCTGGGAGATAGAGTCTGGGCTTTTTCAAGGTGCATTCACAAGTTGTTTTAGTCAGAGTAGATTTTTATAACAACTTACTGAAAGAACAAAGCAGGCACACGTCATTGCACGATCCAAGTCTTTGTCAAAACATGCCATTTTCAGTGTGTTAGCTGTTAGCAAAGAGGATTTTGAAAATGGTAACACGCAGCTAAGCGGAAGAGGAGGAGAATGCTAGCCAAAATAGTCGGTGAATGGCAAGCTTATAGCCACAGTCTTCATTTGGTGAGTCAGGGTGCTTTCACTCCTGCCCTGTTTGGTTCAGTTCAATCGAACTCAAGTTTGTTTGCCCCCCTAAGTACAGTTTGTGTGGGCAGGTGTGAACAAAGCAAACATACTTGGGTGCGCACCAAAACAACCGGACCAAGACCTTCTTGAAGAGGTGGTTTTGGTCCGGTTACAAACGAACTCTGGTGCGGTTTGTTTGTGGTGAGAGCATGTCTCCACCTCGATACGAACCAACCCAGAGGACTCTAGATCTGAAGCACTCTCAGACTAACACAGAGGTAGTGTGACTGAATTCTCTGCTCAGTGTACCATTTCTCCACTATGTTTTAACACAGCAAAGAGTGTTTTGCTGCTATAATGATGCTCAGAATGTCGCACACAAAACCTTTAAGGAGATCCAATAGTTATCGTCTGTAACAAACTGGCACCTTGCATCACTTAAATGGAAGTAATGTTGCTCAGTGTACCATGTTATACCCAGGGTACCCTGATGCAATGCAGTAATAATGTGGGCCTGCTACACTTTAACATGTGTGGCAGGTTTGTAATGACTTAATATCTTGAAAAAGCCTCACAAATAGTTAAATTTTAATTTAAAGAATGCATGACGCTCAATTTAATCATTCTGAGATGTGGTTACAAATGAATAAAAGCACTTATACCACTCATTAGACCATGCATTTAGTATAATGCTGAACTAACATGCAGATTATACCTGCAGTGTGTAGAAGGTGCTCGTGCTCTGTAGCCTCTCATTACATGATCTTTCATATTGGCCAACACGATTATTATTGTTTGTCACGTGCATCTTTGCTGGGATAGAGCTGGAAGGTCAGTGTTTTCAATTACAGATTGTATTGCTGATACCTAGTATCAGATTGTTGATCATGACATCACTAGTGCCAGTGGACAGAGTTAACCTCCTGCAGGCCACATAGGCTGAGAACTAAGCACTGTTATTACCTCTGTTAGATGGAGAGGCTGCAATCACATATGTAAAGTCAATTAGGGAAGAAGTGAGATTTATGACAATTTCTCAAGTCAGTTCCGTTACTTTTCCTCTGTAGGCTGAATGTTTTAGAAATAGCCAATCTACTTGCTGTGAGAGAATAAAGGAAAATAATACACATCCTGTTCTTTCAGCTCAGAGGAAATTCTTTGTTGAAAATGATTGTCAGTGTTAAAAAATTGAATTTACAGAAGAACTCCAGAATATTTGGGGGGTTAAAGGTATACTATGCAGGATTTTCCCTAAAAAACAATGTAGCAAAAGTAATCCCCCTCAATCATCACTTATGACCCGAAGAATTGTGTGATGGTTTATTTATATGCAGCGACCCTGCTCTCTGTCTGTATTTTATTATTTGCACAGCGCTGAAAAAACACTATACAGCAAATTAAGTGAATCTGGGTTTGGCTTTCACTTTCAATTTTGCTGGTGATATTGTTTACAGGCAGTAACTAGCAATTTTTGCATAGTATACCTTTAAGAGTTAAATTGAAAAATGTACATATAGGCATGGAGATGAATGCGTTATAAGGGGATGGCTTTGAATTTTTAATTAAAGGAACTGTTTGCCATTTTGGGAACTATGCTTACTTGTTTTTTTATCGAGAGCTCGATAGGAGATCAACTCTTATGTCGGCATAGTACATATAAAGGTACTGCTGCTGCAGCTGGTTAGCCTGACTGGAAACAAAACAGCTAAAGAGTGGTATCAATCTTCTCATGTAACACAACGCAAAGCAAATAAATTCATTTCCCAAAATGTCTAATATTATTTTTAATCTTTAACTGAACTCTGTTGCGGATTTCTTTCATACAGGATACATTTTGAGAGATGTAGCCTAAAATTATTTGTATATTTTGCAAGATATTTAATACTCTGTTGTTCTAAAACTGGACCCAGTGAGTGACCTTGACCCAGGGAACCCACTGGTTGTCTGGTTGTTACTGGTTGTGAACGTTAAATTGTGGTTACTGCACTTAGCGTTACTGTAATTTGAAGCATTCTCTGGCAAAATAATTTCCGTCAGGATAAAAAAAGTTGAATTGAATTGAAAGAATTATTATTATTATGTCATGAAAATACCAGCCATTCGCCAAAAGAATATGTTGCCACTGTAAATGTCTGCAAACCACTAATAGGCTACATTACATTCACATTACATTTGTACATTTCATATGCATCATATCATAGTTTCTAAAGTGATGTAGCATTTTAACTGACTTTGTAATCAGTAGGTGGAGGGTATGGTGGATTGGATGGTGCCTAGGCAAGATGCCTTCTGCGCTGCACACTGTTTGAGACCAACAAAGAACGAACCTGCCTGTTTTTTAGCAAGTTACAGCTGTATTTGTACTGACTTTTTAGCCAAACATGATCTTTTCTAAACCATAATCAAGTGGTTTTTGTGACTAAACCTAACCACACGTTAACCACAGCGATGTCGAAATGTTAAGTTTCAACATATCTGCTACATAATGACGTCAATGCAATGTGGTTTACAGAAATGTACAATGCCAACAGTTATTCTGGCAACTGGTTTGAAACTACAGGCTAATTTTGCTGAACAGTGTGATTGTTTTTATTGTAAAAAACTGCGATGTAAGAAAGATCCAAGAAAATATTTGTGCAAAGTATATCCTCCTGAGACCCTGTGTCCTCATGTCAGGACATCACATTTTGGGTTTAGTCAACCTTACACTTCATTCTGCTAACTTAGACCAGTTGTCCTCATTCGTTGACACTTATGTGCCATCCAGTGGTAGTAAGACCATAATATACTAATCCATGTAAAAACAAGATGGTGGCCATCTCTGCCAAGTCAGTTTGCAGCCAATCCCGACACTAAAGAGGACAAGGTACAAAACCTGATCAGATTTTATGGTTGAAACTTGTTTATTGTGATTAATAATGTTTGTAGTTCGATATGGCAACAAAGTTGACCAATTTATGCAACAGTAACAAGCACTGTTAATTAGAAAGTACACCTCTGAAGATATTTAAACTGTATTATCGACTCGTTTGAGGACACTTGGACTTAATTATAGCTGTCAGTATTTCGTTTTTTATACTTATAGGGCCTTACTGATCCCAAATAGCTAGGAGAAATTAAAAATGCATACCAAACAAATGTTCAGGTCTCAGGAGGATACAATGTGATATTTATTTAACCAGTGGTGGATCTATTCTGAATGGACCACAAGTGACTCTCAAATGTGTCAAATTGTGTAAATAACTCACTTAATTTTTAAGTACAGCAAATTTCTGGCACAGAGTTTGTATTTTAAAGTGTCGTTTCCTGCTGTGGAGTGAGTGAATAACGGACAGCTACTTGACAGAGACAGCAAACAAGCTTGACGGCATGGCCAAGTATGACACTGAGTTTTTAAACTGTGCGGACCTTTAACTAATAACTAAGGACAAATCTGGACCTCATGGCTGAACCAGTTGAACCACTGGTCTAAACTATTCCAACATTACAGGAATTTATAAATTAATGCTTCCTGACAATGATCGGTGAATAACTAGTAACATGTTACAACACATTTAAACATTTCATTTCATGTCTGCAACATACAGTACAAACCCTTCTTTCTGGTGTCTTGCATCAGTAATGACAATAATAACAGAGCTCTGGCAGACACACTGATGATAAGTAATGTGAAGTAAAACGCAGGGAGGTCAAATTATGTAGTAAATTTAAAAGGTCAAATCTGTTTGGTTCTCTGTTTGACATAATACGAACAGTCTGTAATAGTCAAAGCATGTGTATATACGGTTTGAATTCTCTTTGTCTTTCCTTATTATGACTGAAAACAAGGGATTCAGCCGGTCTAATTTAGTGTGAATGTCCATTTAACACAAATCAAAATGGCTTAGTCTTTAGTACTTGCACAATCTCTTCTGTAATTAGCGATTTTTCAAACCCATTTTGAGCAATTCCACATAAACCTTTTCCTTTCCAATATATTGCTCCCCTCATTTTCTTCTTAGACTTTATTTCCACTGAAATGTTCCTGTCTTTCAGAGCTTTCAGTGTTTTTTTTTTTTTGCTATGCTTTTCTCTCCCTGCTTTATGCTCCTTTTGCTCTGTATCTTTTTCTGTCTCCCCTCCCTCCCTCTCTCTGTCCTTCTTTCTCTCCTTCCCTTTTTTCTTTGGCTGCTTTTCATTCTGTTTTCTTTCATTGTTTTTCTTTTCTTTCTCGCCTAGGGACCCCATTTTTTTTCTCTTCCTCTATTCAGGTTTTCTTTATTCTCTTTTCTGAATAGTTGTGGTACTTTAAGGGGAAGGGGAAGGCGAGGGAGAGGGGAGGGAGGTTAGTTTCAGTCAAAGCTGCAGAACAAAACTTCCTCCCACACCACATGCAGTGTCTCTTGGAATGAGTTTGTCACTGACTTGAAGACACACTCCCCCTCCTATGTATACCGCCATGGATGACAACCCTACAGTGAATTGGTATTAGGCCAACAGACGCACACACACACACACACACACAAACACACATGTTCTATAGCAATGATTGTCCTCTTAAATATCAATGGGGCATGTTGTGAGGAGCCTCTGTGTCCCAGTCTCTGTTTGTGGTTAAGCGGTGTTAGTTCAGTGTGCAGTATCACATGGTGACACATGATGTGGTGGTGCGTTAAACCAACCACAGCTGTGTGTGAATACGATTATCTCCCAACTGAGGTGCGTAGAGGGAGGCATTTGTGCTTCACAAGAACATCTTCATCACTGCGGAGAAATGACAGGCTACCTTACAGGAGGCAGCCCCATGTCGAGGAGCACTACCTCCTCGGCGGCTTCAGTCTCAGTGGGACTCCTCTCAGATAAGCACGAGCGCCGTCCACCAGTAAATCAAAAATAATAAAATCATAAGCGCCAGTTTGTAAATTTGTTGACGCACTGTGGCTGTTGATATGGAAATGGCAAAATAACATGTGGGGGGAAAAAAAAAAAATCCATTACTGCACTCCTGAAAGACAAAACCACAGCAGCCAGTTAATCTCCAGATATCATGACAGAAATCATTCCTCCTTCTTTATGATAGTAAAAAGACTACAGCCTCCTGCACCTATGCTTTCCATCTCGCAGTCACACACACTCACACATTCTGCCCAAGACAATTTAATGCATGACTCAATGGCATTGAAAGTGGGTTGGATAAATTGGAAATGATTAAAAATGCAGAACTGACAGGGAAACCGATAAAACTTTCTCTCTATAAGTAAGAACCAAAAACCAGCATGATGGAATGGCAGGCTTGAAGGGGAGAGAAAGGTGAAAGACAGATGAAAGTGAAGAGAGATAAAAGCCGGAGTGAGGAGGGTGTGGGATAAAGCAGGAGGAAGGGAGGCAGAGATGAAAGCAAAATGAGAAAGATAAGAACAGAGTGAGAGAGACAGAGAGGGAAACGGAGGAAGAGATAGATAGTGTACAGAGCAGAGAGAGAGGTAACCATGGAAACAGGAGGAAGGTACAAAAGAAGAGATAGACAAAGGGTTTGATTTAAAAGAATGAAACTTGGACGAAAGAAAAGTAATTCCGACTGAAATTTGTTACCGGGAGGTGGAGGAATAATACAAAGGAGTGACGGCCATAGAGGGACAGTGGCTGTGTCCCCACTGTCTGTTGTAGCCAGTTTGAATGTGGTCGCCTCTAACCAGCACATAAGGCACTCCAGAGACCTCTAGTGTTAATAGGCTTCTGAGGTTCATTGTGGGCCTCACCTTGAGTAAATCTGGGGCCATTTCACTATGTAGGACACTTGCATGTCGTCCAAATCGCGCGCATTTCCCCTTTTATGTGCATCTGTCGCACAAAGATTTCAGCACCTACACAGGCAGAGGATATGGCGAGACTGTACAGTATATTTTATAAGCATACTTTTCCATGAATCACATAGCAGGAAGAGACTTCAGAGCGACTAAAATAGGATAAAGTACCTTGGTAAAATTCCTCTCCCACCTTACTGCAATGAAAAACTGCATTCCTGATAAGAAGATATGAGTTCTCCGTGGTCCTACATTGTGTTTGCTGACTTATTGAATGAACTTGAGGTGCATGTTGAATTCTGTACTGTTGACTATCCTTTCCCGTTGAATAAATGCAACGTGCCCATATATTAGGATTCATATTTGTATATCTATATAGAGTTACAGACAGACAGAGGGTTTTTATTCTGTGGTTTTTGAGTCTCTTGTGGCTATCCCTCTTTCTCCCTTCCCCCTCTCTGTTTTTCTCTCCTCTCTGTCTTTCTCTTTCGTCCTCTGTCTCTGTTTCTCTCACTCGCTCCCCCTCCCTCTTTCTCTTGATCTCTCTCTCCTCCTCTCTCTCTTGCTCTCCCATGCCCCCCTCTTTTTCTCGCTCTCTCGTGCTCTCTCTCCCTTCTCTTTCTCTTTTTCCTTCCATAGCTCTCTGTCTCACTCCCTCGCCCCCCTCTCTGTTCCTTTTATATCCTCCTTGCTGAATGCTCTTCTCCTCTCCTCCCTCAACTCTGTCTTTTCTCCTTTATATTCAGTCTTTTTTTTTTCAAGCTCTCCCCACACTCCTTTCTCCAATGTTGTCTCCAAGCAGAGCTATTTCATTGCTAATATTCTGTCTTTCCATTTAGTACCCCCACTACAAAATGGGGAGAGTAATCTTTTATTTAGGGTTTTTTTTTTGTTGCTTTGGCCATCTCTGCATCCTGTCTTGCCGTTTGCGTGAGAATGATTTGTTGGGTGAATTTAAGACTTGATTTGTTTAAATATACAGAGAAAAGGAGGGGAGGGGGGGGTGACAAGCAAACATGGAAAGCATCAATATTGAAAGAGAAATGCAGAATATGCTGCAGGTTCCTGTTTGTTTATTTGCTTGAAGTTGCGAGTGATTCACCTATAGTCTACCTTGTCTAATCATGTATGCCTCACATTTAAAGTTGGCTTCGCAGCAGTGAGTGAGGCAATACTGATAAAGACTTTGATTTTTTTTCAGTTTGTGTTCTCCTGTCTGTGTGTCCAGTCTGTTCCTACTGACCTTAATGGAAGAAGCTGGAGGCGTGCGACTAGGGTGTGGCTGCTTTTATACAGTTTTGCTATATTCCATCTGCATTGCTTAGATTCAAGCTGTGTGATTGTCTGTTCTGTGCTTATGAAAAAGCCTGCTGTGCTTTTTTTTTTTTTTTTTGTGAAAGCTTAATTACAGCAGCTAATCATGCTTGAGACTTACTATTATATCAGCATGCCGTGCAGAGGTGAGACTGATCCAGCACTGGAAATAACAGAAGGTGTGTGTGTGTGTGTGTGTGTGTGTGTGTGTGTGTGTGTGTGTGTGTGGGCTTGCTGTCTTAGACGCGGGTCTGAGAGGAATGGCCGGCTAAAACATCAACATCGGTCCAATAACTCAAAGTTCAAAACACAGAGCAGAACTGATTCCTCTCTTTTCTTTTTCTCCGTTTTCTGATCAGAAGAAAACCCTCACCTGAACGCTGTAGCTATAACAACCCTATACACAGACCTACACGGCTTCCAGTTTGCCTGACAGTGAAAGGATGTTGAATTATAGCCATCACCTAGCACAGCGTCTCACACACAGTCAGGGCAAACTCAGGCTGTATGCAGCCTGTCACTGGGCTGGATGAAGAAACAACACTGACAATGTGAGCTCACTAAGCAAGAGGAGTGGGGTGTGTATATATAGAGAGGACTAACCTACGGATGATACACAACCGAGTTTCTCCAGTATATTGTCATTTGCATTTCTCAGAGTGTGTACTCACATTTGTTTTAGCCTGTAAAAAAAAAAAAGAAAGAAAGAAAACAGGGAGTTGTCATCAATGAGTCCTCTGCAGTTTCATGATTCATTGAGCTTTTCTCAGGGGTAAAACAGACAGCTGATAGCTGAATCTGTCCCCCCTCTCTATCTCTTTCTCCCTCCCTCGTCTCTCTCTTCCTCTTGCTGGAAGAAGGAGAAAAAAAGTTATAACTTTGACCTATATCACAGAGAGGATGTGACACTGCACTGCATGGTTGTCCTCCTATAGATAAACAACGCTCAGAACCAGGCCGGGGTTTAGAAAACGGACAAGAAGTCGCTGGTAGAAAACGCAGTAAGTCATACGGACACCCGTGTCAGAAGTGTGTTGTTTCAGGGCTGTGGGGAACTGAAAGCGTGTTGGTGTCAGTGGTGTGTGTGTGTGCTCGTCCCTGATCTCAGACATCAGACAAATGCGCACACGCAACCACGCACAAACACACATTTGAAATCCCAGTTGAGGGTTAGTACACTTGAGAGCAGGGCAATGGCTTACTTCCCTTTCTCTCCCTCCGTCTCTCTCGTATGCTCATAGGAACCTGTATAATCTAAGAACTGAGAATTTAACGCTTATTATCCACCGTAGCCTTTCCCACTATTAGTTTTCCGTAGCCCCCCAACACACACACACGCAAATGTACCCAAAGTAAATGGACAAGCGAGCAGGTTTTTGCTGTTATGAAGATTCAGGCCTGGAAAGGAGCCAGTGTATTTCTTCCCCAAACTTTTGTTGTCTGTGTCTTTTTCATTTTCCCCATAGGCTAGTTCTGTGTTGTTTTATGTACGTGTCCCTTGTTGTTTCTTCCATGTGGTTTCTTTGTCTTTCAGCCTCTTATCTCTTTGTTTCTTCCCTTGCTCTCCTTCTATTTTCTCTCCCATTCTCTCCCTCGACTTCCTGCTATCTCTCCCCCTCACTCACACCCTCACTCAATCTCTTTCTCTTTCCTTCTCCCTCCCCTCCCTCCCCTGCCTCCCTCACGCTCACTCTCATTCCCTATCTCTCCCTCCTCCTCCTCCTCCTCCTCCTCCTCCTCCTCGTCCCCCCACCACCCCTCCGCTCCCCTTTCTCTCTATCTTTCTCATTCTCGCAGCACTCCCAGCCGCTGATGATTGATCAAGGTTTTCAAGGTTTGCCCTTTCCTGTTATTTAGTAGGAAATGTTTATGCACAGTCCTCAGCCTTACAGTCACAATTGGCATGTGTCCACACAGTGTTTGTCGCGCTCGCCTGCACCTATACATGCATTTCTCATATGTTTTTTTTTTTAATTTCCAACCCCCCCACACACACACATTTCCCCTGTGTTTACTAGTTAAAAAGGGGGTAAGGTAAGCTCTGGTATAATAGAATACCTGTCTAATTATCAGGATCATCTTCAGTGCCGACTACTTAAGCACACAACCTGTACTTAGCCCGCAGGTACTCTGCCGCACTGTTTCTCAACACAGCCTGAAAGAAATCTGGAAGTTCAATAGTTAATGTCTTCCCTTGCTGTTTTTCCTTTTCCTCACTCTCTCCGTCTCTCTATCTCCTTTCCTCTCTCCATTCCCTTTGCTCTCACCCCCCCTCCCCCCCCTCCCTCCCTCCCTCCTCCACCTCCTCCTCCTCTTCTTCATTCTGCACCCCCCCCCTCCTCCTCCTCCCCTCCTTTCTCTTTTCTCTTGCTGATGGACTCTTCTTTTTTATTTTCACACTCCACCATCCCCCCTTTTTTTTCTTCTCCCTTTTTCTCTCTCCTTCTTTCCTTTCACTGCATTTTCTTTCAACCCTCCCTCTATCTCTCTTCCCATCCCCACCCCCCCCTCCTCCTCCTCCTCCTCCACCACCACCACTCCCCCTCCCCTCTTTCTTTTCTCTCTCTTTTATTCTTTCTTTCTCTTTCTTTTGCCACATCCTTTCTTATGCCTCAGCCGCCCCCCCCCTCCACTCCACCACCACCCCCCCTCCCCCGTCTCTCCTTTCCCTTCTTCCTCCTTTTTGCTGCATTCTCTTCTTCCCTCCCCCACCCCAGCTCTCTTTCCTCTCTCCCTTTTTCTTTCTGTCTCTCTCACCCCCCCTCACCACCACCACCACCACCCCTACCCCCCACCTCCTCCTCTTCCTCCACTCAGATTCACTCCCCCTCCCTCTGCTTCTTTCTTCCTTATTCTTTCTCCCCCACGTCTGTCTCCCTCCCTCCCTCTCTCCTAACTGCTTTTCTCTCCTTTCTTTCTCCTTCTCTTTTCTTTTGTCACTCAATTTTTTTTCCTCCTTCTTTCTGAATTTCTCAGACAGTATACTTCAGGCTGTCTCAATAGTTAATTAGTTTGAATCTAGAAATAATGGCAGCAAACTACACGGTCTGTGGAAAGTTAAAATTTTAGCATTTCTCAGACATTATCTGTCTGACTGTTTTGCTGCTGACAGACGCACCTCCACCCATAGTCTCTCTGAGTGTTTGCGCGTGTTGTGAAAAGTGTGTACGTGCCTCTATGTGTGCCTGCATACATACATATATATAAACATGTTTTGCGCGTGCGTAAAATTCACATGTATCTGAGAGAAACTACTGATTAGATTTTATAACTGTTTGTGCGTTTGAGCGCGCGCTCATAAAAAAAAAAAAGGAAATGCAAAGTATAAAGTGTGATCAAGAGAAGATAGAGCTTGTGTCTCTGTGTGCCTTCAAGAGAAATGTGTGTTGAAGGGTCATGCTGAATTGTATGTAGTGAGAAAGGGAGATAAGATGTGTGTGTGTGTGTGTGTGTGTGTGTGTGTGTGTGTGTGTGTGTGTGTGTGTGTGTGTGTTTGTAAGAGAAAAGAGGAGAGAAAGAGAAGTGAGATGGGAAGGAGAGGGTGGGAGGAAGAGAAAGAAATGGGGTGATGCTGTGTGTGTCTGAGTGTGTGTGTGCGTGTGTGTGTGTGTGTGTGGTGGGGTGGAGGGCTGGTGGAGGGGGGGCAGGCACAGTCAGTTCTGATAACAGCAACAGTAGGAGGAGGATGAGCCGTGGGACCGCCCCACTCTCCCACAGATATAAATAGGAGGTGGATTTTTTTACTCCACTCATTTCTCCTGAAGGATGAGATCCCTGAAACACCTCAAACATCACTCCAGGAACAATGTGGTGAGTTTGTAACCTAAAGATGGAGAAAGATGTGTTGCTGCTGAGGGTAAAGGGGCGGGTGGGGGGTGCTGCTGGTTACTTGTTTGGCAGTTTGTTAGTGAGGTATTTACACTCTTTGCTGTATGAGAGTGTGAGAGGAAGCGAGATTACTTTTCACATTCATAAGAGTACCGCAGTGGGAACATCTTTTTTTTTTTTTTTTTTTTAAAGATAAGAGTTGTGTTTCTATCTCTGCCGCACGTTTTTCTGCCGCTGCTCTAATTGTTTGTCCTTAGGTGTCTCTCAGATGCAACTTTAAATGTGAAAGTACGGACTCTTTGCAATTACTACCCTACCTTCTCTGTCTCCTTGTCATTTGTCTTTTTCTCTTTCATTTTGTCAGCCTTTCATTTTGCTGTGCTTTTTCTTCTCTCTCCGGCTCCCCCTCCTTCCCTCCCTCCCTCCTTCCCCTCTTTCTCTCTCTCTCACTCACTCACTCACTCACTCTGTCTTTCTGTCTCTCTCCGCCCCCCCCTTACCACCACCACCACCACCACCCCCCCCGCACACCCCCTCCCTCTCCTTTTCCTTTCTCTCTTCCCTCCTCTCACATGCTCACTCAATCTCTCCTTCCCCTTCCCTCCCCTCCCTCTCCTCCCCTCTTTCTTTATCTTTCAGCCCCTCCATCTCATTTCTCTCTCTGTCTCCTTCCCTCCCTCCCTCCCTCCACTCCTCCCCCGCCCACAGCTCTTTCTCCTTCTCTCCATACCTCCCTCCCTCTCTTTTCTCTCACACACACACACATGCTTTCAAATACACACCCAGTCTCTTTCCTTTTCTTTCTCACAAACACACAGTCTGTCTCTGTCTGACTACTTTAAAAGCAGTAATTATAAATGACGTGGTTATCAGGGCATCCAGGTCTACTCCCCTCTCCCAATACACACACACACACTCACACACACATGCACACACACACATACACCTTTATTCCTGCTCTATCTCCTCTTCCTTTTTTCCCTTTTCTACATCCACTCTTTTCTTTTCTCTCAGCATTGTGTCAGGAAAGGAAGCAGCTCGTGCTGGTGCGTATGGCACAGAGTGTGTGCAGTCTGAAAAGAAAGTAAGGGTCAGAGAGCTTCTCTATACATTTTCCTACCACTCAGAGCCATGCTGAGAAATAACCTGAAACCAGTGGCCTACAATACTTGCTTCTCCTTCACCACAGACAGCCAGTTTGGTCGCACCACAATTTCTTCCTCATAGTTTCACTGTTCCGCTTTTACAGGCAGCAGGGTAAACATGTGCATGTGGGTCTGAAACACTTCCGAACCATACAATTATGTTAGCGAGTCTCATGCATCGGTCTGGAATACAGAATGAGCTCGAAGCTCAATCGAATGTCTGTTATGGATATGAGACTGCCTGCCGGCATATATCATCTTGTTAAGGAAGCCCAGTGTGGCAGGCATTATGAAGTCGGCTACGGCGAGTGTAGAGTCGAGACGCTTTGCTCCTCATGAATGGGACAGATAGCACCAGCGATGAGCTGACTTTGGTCAGCCAGGCTGCCCCGGGACCCCACAGGAAGTGCTGAGGACAGTCCACGGAAGTCAACTTCCTGGCTGGACCTGCATCCCTTGTTGTGTTCTTTATTATTCTAAAGCCTGTCAAGGAAGGAAGCGGGGTGCTAACACAGATCTGCCTTATCTCCTCAATCGAACGTTCTGTGGATTCAAAGCAAAGAAACAAGACATAGTACGAATGCCACTCTCACAGAGTAACCCCTGAAAAACATTGTCCTAATACTCCTCTGGGGTCCCGGGAGAGGAAAATTGTATAGCTTCTGGTGCCTGCCTGGTTTCTTAAAAACTTAATCATGTCATAATGTCGATATTCTGGCAACACAAACCTTTTTGTTTGTATTAATAGGACGGTTACCAATATCATGAGGCTACAATGGGGAAATGAGGTTATATGAGGAAACATTGTGTAAGGCAGGTTTTGTAACATTGCGGTTATAAAAACATCACACACACACGTATTATTTCTTCAAGTTCGTTTTTTAAAACTTGCATGTGTTTTGTGTTTTGTTCCAGGAGGAGGAGAGTAGCCGCTTGGTGCGGACCTACCCCAAGATGACTGAGGGCCATGTGGATGTGGGCACGCAGACGGAGCCCGTGGTGGTTCTGTCTCTGGCTCAGGCTGCTGTTCTCGGCCTCATCTCCCAGAACGAAATCTTTGGGGCCACCATCGCTCCCAATGGCTTTTACACAGGGGAGCCCAGAGAGTGTCCTCCTCCTCCACCTGAGGCTATGGAGTATGAGTACGCTGATCAGCTAATAGGGGCCAACGGGGACTACCTGGCTGAGCCTGCTGGAGAGCCGGAGCCTCAGCCCCACTGCAGTGAAAGAAGGCGGCCGGGGCCCAGAGGGAGAACCAAGAGGCCCAGGAGTGAGGAGAGTCACCCACACAAAGTAGCAAGTCCACACGCTCAGGTCAAAGGTGAAAGGCTTGACTCTGATTCCCCTCCGTCCTGCATTCACATGAACAGCAGGCAAAGTCCCGGCAAGTCAGAGGATCCAGTCACTCAACAGGGTTCTCTGAAAGAGGAGCAGGCCTGCGGAAACTGTCCCTCATGTGTGAGAGACACACCCAGGCCACAAACAGACGGACAGCCAGAACAGGAAGAAGAAAACACTGCTAGAGAAAGAGAGAGGAAGGAAGAAGAGTTGGTGGTAGAGGAAGAAGAAGAGGAGGAGGCGCTAAACCTCAAGACCAGCGGCGACACTGGCAGTCCTCTGGAGAACCGCTACTACGAGTCCAACGAGGTGGCCTACGAGTCTGCTGACATGGCCCTGCCGGGAGAATACGAGGAGAACGGCCAGGCCATGCTGTGGTCAGACCCTGAGGGCCTCGCCAGACGAATGCAGATTGACCGGTTGGACATCAACGTGCAGATCGATGAGTCTTACTGCGTAGATGTGGGCGAGGGTCTGAAACGCTGGAAGTGTCGCATGTGCGAGAAGTCATACACATCCAAATACAACCTCGTCACTCATATCCTGGGCCATAATGGAATTAAGCCCCATGAATGTCTACACTGTGGAAAGCTCTTCAAGCAGCCGAGCCACCTCCAGACTCACCTGCTCACCCACCAGGGCACCCGACCTCACAAGTGCACCGTTTGTGAGAAGGCCTTCACGCAGACCAGCCACTTGAAGAGGCACATGCTGCAGCACTCCGACGTCAAACCATACAGCTGCCGCTTCTGCGGCCGCGGCTTCGCCTACCCCAGCGAACTGAGGACCCACGAGAACAAACACGAGAACGGCCAGTGCCATGTCTGCACCCAGTGCGGCCTCGAGTTCCCAACCTACGCGCACCTGAAGCGCCACCTGGCCAGCCACCAGGGCCCGACCACGTACCAGTGCACAGAGTGCCACAAGTCCTTCGCCTACCGCAGCCAGCTGCAGAACCACTTGATGAAGCACCAGAACGTGCGGCCCTACGTCTGCCCCGAGTGCGGCATGGAGTTTGTCCAGATCCACCACCTCAGACAACACGCGCTCACACACAAGGTACTGGCAGCGCACACCCTCGCACCTAAGGTACCGAAACCTAAATGACGTGCCTTTGTCTACCACTTTATGTGTTCAAAACAAACCCCAGAATAGGCCGATCTCATGCACACACTACACCTTTATTATTAAGACACAAACATATACGAGATTAAAGGGAACATTTAGCTTCACTTGATCAGAGTCCTCTGTATGAATCCTCATAGAAAGATGGAGGTTATATTGCACACTTGCACCACAGCCTTTCCTCCAAAACCAGTTGCTTTGTAAACATAGCCTTCAAAGGCCTTGAGTTTTTTTTGTGTGGCTCAACCCCCCACTTGCATGTGTTTTGTGTTGTGTGTCGTTCGCAGAGCTACTTCCCTTTGTGTCTGATGAATCACCCTGGTCTTTCTCTCCATTGCATTATATAGTCTGTTTTATTCCATAGGGGAAAAACATTTCTTTTCATTGCATTTGCTTTTGTGTAATATTAAAATTAAAGTTAAATCAATGTTGAAACTAAAAAAAAAAAAGTTAATTTTTTTCATTGTTAGACTTTTTCCGCTCCGTCTTTCAACACTTGGGGGGGCTAATGTAATCTACATGTGTTGGATCAAAAGCCAGAACGCAAAGGCGCCTTGTGTGTTTTCTCCTCATGACTCATTATTTATTTTCCTCTAAACCACATATTTAGCCAAATTAATTAAAGGGCCCAAACACTTTTTGTTTCCGCAGGGCATGAAAGAATTCAAGTGCGACGTCTGTGCCAGAGAGTTCACCCTGTCTGCCAACCTGAAGAGACACATGTTGATCCACGCCAGTGTGCGGCCCTTCCAGTGCCACGTCTGCTTCAAGACCTTTGTCCAGAAGCAGACCCTTAAAACGCACATGATTGTCCACCTGCCGGTCAAGCCTTTCAAATGCAAGGTGAGTGAAGCGAGTGAAGTCTTACTTGAAGGAAAAAAAAAAACCCCACTGTGATGGCACTGACTGTTGCGCTCTTGTCTCTCAGGTGTGCGGAAAGTCTTTCAACAGAATGTACAACCTCCTCGGCCACATGCACCTCCACGCCGGCAGCAAGCCCTTCAAGTGCCCTTACTGCACCAGCAAGTTCAACCTGAAGGGCAACCTCAGCCGACACATGAAGGTCAAACACGGCATCATGGACACCTCGATAGATGGACAAGGTGAATATCTCCGCTGATCATCCTTAACTGCACCCTCTGCTTTGACTCAGATGAAACTCCTTGATGACATTTGAATCTGTTGATGGGTTATGTGTGGCAAATTTCTGCTCGGTGGGCTTCATGTCGCATTATTGTCACTCAGTCTGCCCCTAATGCACTTTGACTTAGCATGTACTGTAATCGAGTGGCCAAGTGTTTTGATGTTTCTCTGTCACTCCCTCCCTGTGTGTTTAGTAAATATAGCAGTGCCTGGATTAGACATGCCTGTCTCTATCAGTAGAGACTGACACTGAGGCTGGGGAGGAGGAGGAGGGGCGATCTTCTGGCTGTCCTCAATGAGGCCATGTGTCTTTAGGAAGAGCTCTGTATGTGCGTGTTACTGAGGACAGAGCGGGATCATATTCGTGTCTTTGCTTCTTTCATCAGAACCCCCCCAAGATACAGAGGGCCAGGAGGACTACGAGGAGGAGAGCTTTGAGTTCAGCGAGCGAGAAAACCGAGCTAACAACAACAACACACCAGACATTGCTAAACTATCTCAAATGGAGTATTACAGCACCTATGGGAAGGGCGCAGGGCGCTTCAGCACTGCATGAATTATTGAAATGACCCCAAATTGAATATAAGTGTGAACTAATGAAAACGGGATTGTTTTTTTTTTTGTTGTTTGTTTTTTTTTGCCTTTAAAGGCACAGTGCTTGGGTTGTTCTTCAAGCAAACTGCACATTCATATGCACTGGAATCACTCGTAATGCTACAAAATTTGGAAATGTATACTTTTTACCGTATTACATATTTTTCATCTCTAAAACACAGCGAATCTACTGAATAGATATATTATATTTGAGAAAAGTGGACTGTCTAAAACAGGAGCATTTAGGTTAAAAAAAATAAATCTATAGAAGTATATAGATGTTGTCAGGATCATCATCTGAGCCAAACTTAAAAAGCACATTTTTAGCTTCAAGCATAAAAGCATATGGTGATGTTACACTGCACTTACTCATCCAGACAATCCCGGTCGCTCTCAGTCTGCTGGGGTAAATAATGTGAAGGGTTAAAGAAGGGAACAGCTCATTTCACTTGCCAAAGCTTATCAAGTTGCAGAGGTTAATGATTCACTTTGATTTAAACTGTGATAAATTCAATCTGAGGTCTGCAAAATGAGTTCAATTCCACTGGATTTGCAATCCGTGTTTTATTGTATATTACTGTACAGAATGTATCGGCCCTCCTGTATGTCGGCCGGTACTGTGATCAGTGCGTCGCACCGAGGACCACTGTGTCTACTTTTTAGGTTTCTGCATTAACAAGCATCACCCTGTATTGATCTCTAGTCTATGAATGTAATTGTTTCTGTGGAATGTTTTAAGACGCTAATGAAAAGAAAATCAAAACACCCTTTTTTCAATGGTAGGACCCCTTTACCAAAGAATTGGATCAAATCTTGCAGCTACAGGGACTGTAAGGCTTTTTTTTCCTTGCTGTTGTGTTGAGCTGGGACATTGGATTTCTAGGGGTCCAATCGCAGACCTCATGAAATTACATTCAGGTTCCCCTCCCACCCATCTGTAGATCTCCTCAAAAGATTACCACAGAGAACAGACTGTGGTACAGCTTCTCTTTCAACAAACCTCGCCATTTCCCCCCTCATCCAGGCCTTCGCCAGACAAGACTGCAGCATTTTTCAAAAGCAATGCAAACCCCTGCATTCATATTGCAGTTCTGTTTTTATTTTTTTTTTTATGGATGAATCTCAACAAGAAGTGTCCCAAAAAAAACTCAAGACACAAATATTAAGTGCCCCAGTGTGTCTGCAAGAGCATGCCATCCATCATGCTGTACACTGGTCTCAAGTGATGAACGACAACCTCCCAACATGTGACAGGGCCACGGACCTTGTGGAAAATGATTTGGGAAATGCTCAATATATTCAGTTTCCCAGTGCTTAGCTTTTCAAACTTGTAACCTGCGAAAACAAAAGGTATCCATTTGCGATGTTGATATAGCGCATTTAAAATACAAATGCTCAATTTTGTGAGTTTTTCCAGCTTGTGTGTTCGTTCCATCACTGTTTTAGTGATGACTACAAAAAGGGGACGATGTTCAGCTTAAATGGCTTTCTGTATTAGACATTAGTGTGGAGATAATGTGGATAGAAATGTATGTAAAATGTTGTGTACCAGACAATACTGTAAAATAATAAATTTATTTACCTTTAAAAATGCTTGACCTTTGATTTCTGTAAAAACAACAACAAACACCAACAGTGGGTCAAACAGGATTTATTCGTACGTTTGACACAGGCTTCAGTCTTGCCCAAGGCATTACACAGTTTTGAATACAGTACTTCACATTACAAAAATAAAACCTTGCAAATAGTGGGACAGATAGTTAGGGAGGCATCAGGTGGAAGCACAGCTCTCGACTACAGAAATTTAATAACCCTAATAGAATACTACATAATCCTATAGACAGTACTTTTTTTCCTTCAGACGAAATGCAAGTGGATTTATTGACCTTTTTAAGTTAAAAATGAGGTACAAAACAATGAGTGACGTTGCCATCTCCAGGCTAACTATATTCTTTCAAGTCCTTTACTTGCCGAGGGCTTTATCCAGATTTGTCTTGATGGCGTCGAGGAAGTCTGTGGTATTGACGTAGTGCTCGTTCAGCTTGACGCTGAGGAGGCAAGACAGGAGAGAGGAGGAAACTCAGTAACATACTTGAGGAAAAGAAGACAATATTGCAGCAAAACAATCAGTAACCACTTTCATTTTGTTATTATTAAGGCTGTCAGTTGATAACAGCAGCATCATTATCAATATCATCATTTAACAATAGAAAGACGCATGATAGAAGCAACTTTAAAACTTGGTGCTGCATTACAGCTGTATTTATATAAAAAAAAAATGGCTGTCCTGTTTTTATGCACGTGTCCACTTTGACAAAAATAACAAGCAATTTTTGGCAGATGTTTGACTTGAAAGAAAAATGTTTTCAAGCTAGCAGGTGAGCCGACGCTAACAGGTACAACTACCAACCGTGTGCAGACACAAGTCGGTGAACATGATATCACATACCTCCACCAGGGCTACTCGGCCCTCACGTAGGATTCTTATTAAGGATTTAATAACATGTTGAGAAAATCCTTTATTTGTACCATTTGTAGATGGACAATTTTGTGCAATAAGTGTGCCGTTTGTTCTTCATTATTCATTTGCTCATTAGCAACGGGCAAAAATACACCCTCTTCTTATATTTTATAATGTTAACAATCCTTTAAATCTCCTAGGTCTAGATTTTTATCTGAACTGAGACTAATATATTCTTAAAACTCCATCAAACATCATTGAAATTGAGGTTTTTAAGACATCCTGCCAGCAAAAACAGACATACAAGCAAACAAACACAAACATAAGCACTACTTTGAGTGGTAAAAAAAACCTTACACCCTATTGTCTACAGAGAACCACGCTGGCTTTAACTCCTATCAGCTAAATACAAGATGAGGACAGACGAGGTTTCATGTTCCCATCGTGTGTCACATGCAGGCACTTTATCAGGTCAAATAACACCCTGTCTTACATTAAGGTTTCAGACTGCTGGTGGTGGTTTAATCAAAGTGAAATATTTGCATTTCACGTTAAAAGAAGGAAAGTGAAAGTACCAAACATTCTTTTTTTTTTTGATGCCATTATAAGCTTAATGTCCCAAAACACAAAGATGCTTCATGGACTAAATGAATACATACTTCAAATTAAAGCTGCGACTGATGAGTTTCTGTGTGATTGATTCATCCGCAGATCATTTTCTCAAATTGTTTGGTGGATAAAATGTAAGAAAATTGTGAAAAATGGCCAAAATAGTTTTCCACAGCTCATGTTGAAATTTATACAAAGCTTGTTGTGTCTGGCTTTAAGTTATGGATGGGTATCAAGAACCTGTACTAAACTGGTACCAGTTCCTGACTGGTCAGTACAGATATATCGACTTCCTGGACGCTCTGCTGTTGGTATTTATGTAACATTAATTCACTGTAACACCGCTGACATTTCCAAATTCCTAACCGTATTTTCTTTTATATCCATTTTTTTAGTATTAGAATTCTTTTGATTATTTGTAATATTGTTTAAAGTAAGCTTCTGGCTGTGAAGTAGCACTAAGGTGCATCACCAGACATTTGTTGACATCTGTAGCAATTTTTCAGAAAACAGGAAATATTTTAAGTTGTTAATCTGCAAAAAAGTAATAATAAAGTAGCAGTTTAATTTTTTCACATCTTTTCATGTCATGATTTTATTTTTTTGGACCAAATTATGAAGAATAATGTCAGTAAAAGTAGCAATACCAATATCGGTATCTATAAAATAAAATGAAACAGAAAGAAATACAATTAAATAAAATAAAATAAAATATAATAACAAAAAAAAAATCTAAAAAACAAAATAAAATAAAACTATACCCATCCCTCCAAATAAAGTAAAAACAAAATGTAAATAAATTAAAATGATATAGAACAGAGAAAGGCTGCAACTCCTCCAAACTAAGATGCTGGAACTATTGTTATGTTATGTCAAAAAAACATTACTAAATGACTAATTGATAATTAACATAACTGCAGATATTTTCCTGTTGATGAACTAATGGATTTTTAGCTCTACTTTAATCTTATTCCCCTTTCGTTAATTACATAAACCATTGGATTTACTATGTCTCTAATGACTTAATATTTTATTTTACAAAACACTTATTTCTACATGTTAAACTCACATGAGTGTCCTTTGCATTCAGGGATAATAATAGTTGCAGTCATGCTTTTGATTCTACGTATTTTAGGCATGAAGTCCCAATGATATCAAGAACTTTCCTTTCCTTATTTTTAGTGATCTCTGGGGCCGAACTGTTTCTCACAGCTTCAGAAGCCTTGCAGGTAAAACATGTTTATGTAACACCTCAAAACATTTAGGTTTGTTTTAGTGCAGCGTGCAGACAAATATTTAAATCACTGATGATGCCATTTAAAAACTGAACATGTTAAAGGCTCTGCTGTCATGGATACATACTTGCCACATCCTGTTTGTCCTGGGAGGCTTGTGTTTTTCATCACCCTCTCCTGGTTTCCTCCCAGGGTCACAGTTCTCATGTATTTCTCCCAATTTATGATAAATGTTCCCTTCTTTTTCTTCTTATTCGTAAACACAACCTGTTTCTTGCTCTGTCCAGTGCGTATAAGCCCTGTGACCCTAAAAATGTACTGTTTCATCCCTGCTTCCCCCTCTCTCCCTCCATCTCTGACCTTCTGGAGAAAGAGGGCCTCCCGTTCTGCCTCACTTAAGTATCCAGGACCCAGGGAGGACAGCTAGCTGTGGGTCCCTGGTGCAGGCCAAGCCTGCAGCCTGGCCTCTCTCCCTCCTCCTGGTACTCTGCTGGAGTACCAGGGTCATAAACCAAAGTCTCTAAAACTCTAATTTTTCTGCGGGAGGGCACTGAAATCACCCCGTTTGATTTCAAAATCCTCCCTATTTTAAAGGACTCAAGGTTGGCAGGTATGCATGGATGTGCTGTGTGACACTGTGGATATTTCCAGCACTTTGTTGAGTCAAGGAAGAACTCCAATTTGACGACAATACCAACTACGAGTAGCAAAAACTAGGAATATCTAATAAAATTGTTGTCAAGTGCACATCATTATTACCTTCTTAAGTAACAAGTTTTGGATGTGGCTTTGACCGCCATCTGTAACTGAAGTATTATTCACACATAAAATGAACTTACTTGGACAGGCCGTGGATGCAGCCTGCGAGGTCCTTGGTCATCGTACCGCTCTCGACAGTCTCAACACACACCCTCTCCAGAGTCTGGGAGAACCTGCAGATAAACAAAGGCATTTAGATAAATAAAATAATTAAGTTTCATCCCAGCGTCAGACTACAAAAACAGCTGACATCTCTTACTTGATGAGGTCGGGGTTGCCATCAAGTTTGCCACGGTGCTCCAGGCCTCTGGTCCAGGCAAAAATGCTAGCAATGGGGTTGGTGCTGGTCGGCCTTCCCTGGAAGTAGAGGTGAGGGTAATGTTTTTAAGTGCTACACAGAACTAGAATGTTCTTTTTAACGATCATGAATGTAAAGCATCATTTGTTTACTTCTTCTAAGCATTGAAGCATATTTCTCATTCTCAGTTTTCCCCACATGATGGCAGTATAACCCCACAGATTACACAGTCTGTATGCAAGGCCATAATTTGGCTTCACACATTTTCTGTTTCATTGCCCAGCTGAAATGTTTTCCAATACAGAGCCATAAGATTGATAAAGATGGTCAGTAACCTTCTGGTGCTCGCGGTAGTGCCTGGTCACAGTGCCGTGGGCAGCCTCGGCCTCGATGGTCTTGCCGTCGGGGCACACGAGAACTGATGTCATCAATCCCAGAGAGCCAAAACCTGCAAACAGGAAACACAAAATCCTTCTTTTAATGCAACCCACACCTGCTCCAAAAAAACTGGCACGCATCGTGAAAGCTTATAGGTTGCAGTATTTCATAACAGCAAAAATTGTTCCCAGCAAGCAGTGGTGGTGTTGCTTTCCAAATATCTCACCCTGTGCGAGGATATCGGACTGCACATCTCCGTCGTAGTTCTTGCAAGCCCACACAAAGGCTCCAGAAGACTTCAGCACTTGGGCGACCATATCGTCAATAAGCCTGTGCTCATACCAGATCTTCAGTTTGTCAAACTCAGGCTTGTAATGCCTGTAGGAAGCACAAGCAACACATTCAACCAACGCTACTTTTTACCTTCCTATATACAATGTTTAGATGAAAAACAGTGGTTTCATTATTCTATAATAACTGTACCATATTCTAATTACTGTAATCATTTTGTATACAACAATAAATAAAATACATTTCTTTTATTTAAGTATTTTTTACTGTTATTTTAGCAATGACATAAAGCAGTGGTTTTCTGAAAGAACTCGGAAACACAGACGACAGAAGGCACTTACTTTTCAAAGATATCCTGGAAGATGTCTTTAAATCTGCCATCATATGCTTTAAGAATGGTGTTCTTTGTGCTCATGTACAGGGGCCACTTCTTGCCAATAGCATACTGGAAGCAGCTGTGGGCAAAGCCTGTGATAGACTGTTGGAGGGGAAAAATACACACGACTGCTGTAGCATTTTATCAGTAGTACGGGGTGAACAACCTTCCCCTTGACAAGCTCAAAGTCATCTGCTATGACCTCTGATGTTGTTTAATCAAACAGAGCCGTGCTGATGAAGGCAAACAAAACAGTAGCGGAGCAGGTTGAAAAGACGTTAAGTCTACTCACTGGAACGACTGCTGTGTCAATTGTACAAAAAGCCTTAGGCACAATGTGACTGCAGGTTTCTTTAGGCATGACTAGAATTCACAGTTTAGGTAAAGGCATAGGTACTTACAGTTAGTATGCCTAAAAAGGTAGCGACTTGGGGTAGAGATCTGAGCCACTAACAAGAATTAAGCAATCTGTTTTTATCTTGTTTTCTCCAAGTGGGTAAATTAATATTTTTTATATCAACAAGTACAAAGAAAATGTCCCACACAATCTAGGTGTACACCAACAACATTTCATAAGCAGTTATTTCAATTTGACAAGCATCTCATTCAGATAGGCACAACCTTTTATTATCTTTTATCCAGAGACAGGTTTTTTGGATGCAAGATTAGATTTTTGTGGAGCGCAGAAGGAAATCTTGTGTGTTAAACATGCAGTTGGTAACTTGTATTAAAAGAACTTTGCGTCATATCTGCTGAAACTGTCACTATACTCTGAAGAAGTACATGAGAGTGACAGTCTGTGAAAAAAATCATGTCCCGCCTCCTCTTCCTACTGATTCTGACAGCATTCGCTAGAGTTGACTGCTATGCACCAAAAACAACCGAGGAGTCTCTAAAGCAGCTGTGAGCTGGGGTCAAACTGTCACACTAGACAGTGCTGATCAAATATGAATCAAGATTCTGTTACTGCGTTGCCCATTTCTCACCTCTAACATATTTTAGTGTACTGTTTAGCTGTAAAATGAGAAAGCTGGTGACCTGGCTGCCATGTTGGAAATAGTTTACCACTGTGCCAAGGAACCTCTCATTTTACAGCTTACCAGTACACTAAGATATGTTACTGAACATATTTGAGGTGGGAAATAAGCAAAACAGTGACAGAATCTTGATTCATATTTAATCAGTGCTGCCTAGTACGACATGACTGACAGCATTAGAGACTCATTGGGTCTGATTGGCTGTTTTTTGTTTACATGAGGTACGACTATTAGAACACAGAGTTAGCAGAGGAATATGATTTTTTTTACACAGATTACCTGTCACATTTAGTGCTGTGTTTATCTAGTGACAGTTTCAGCAAATCTGAAAAAGTTATAGACGTTGCCAACTTCAGCTTTAAGGTGAGAAAAACTTAAAACTAAGTCTTATTATTGTCAACAAATCCCATTAAAAGACTTAAAAAAAAAAAAAAAACAATTTAGTAGGTCGGCTAATCATTTTATGATTTTTTTTTTTTAAATGCAAAAAAAGCCATTTGCTGGTTTCATATTTCTTCAGTGAGAATTTGATGCTTTTCTTTGTCATACATGATAATAAAATTAGTAACTTTGGATTTTTGTACTGTTGGTTGAAGAAAACATAGCTACCCCCCTGGACTCTGTGAAATAACACAGGGCATATTTGTCCATATCTGTATTTCTGACATTTCATTGACAAAACAGTTAAAATTAAAAAAAAGTGCAGATTAATCAATATTGAAAATAATAGCTGCAGCCCTATCTGATGCCACTAATAAGTATGCTCTGTGTAGCCAAACCAGGATACATCTTATTCCTCTGAGAAACAGATGCTCTACTTGTTGTCCAAAAACTATTACAAGCACAACAATGAGCAGCATCGCTACACCGTCTGACCATGTTATTAATTATGATGGTTTATTTTGAGATGATCGTACACACGTGTTTGTATGTATTTACTGTGTGTCTGATAGTTGTGTGGTTACTGCTGGTCGTACAACAAACTGCCCCTCAGGAATAATAAAGATATCTTTGAGCCTCGACTGTCCTGCTGCCATAAATATTCACTGCCACACTAAATCTGCAGTGGAAAATACAGCACTAACACATCTCCAAAAATAGTGAAATCAGTATTTATTCCAAGATTTACGTCTACAGCAGGAACAAATTGGCTTGAGGCCGAGTGCCACAGACGCAGTGCGGTATTGAAAAAGTAGTGAGAGAGGCACTATCGCACTGTTGCTGCTTGTTTTGTTTTAATGGGATTTCTTGACAATAAGGCTGCCTTATCCTTTAAAACAGAAGCACACACACACACACACACACTTACCTCATCTGTGTTGTACATGCCCATTCCACAGCCACCAGCAGGAAAGTCATAGACCTCCCACTCCTTAGCTTTGCTACCATCAGCAGGTGAGAAGATAATCTTGAATTTGCCGGGCTGATCCACAACAAAGTCTGTTGCTCTGTACTGTAGGAGAAACATTTCATTAACGTTTGTATCAGTCCTGTGATTGCCTGGTTTGTTGATACTTTGAGCTCAAGAGGAGGAAGAATTAGTCCTTTAAACCTGAACCACTACATTCCTCTTCTAAGCATTCAGAGTTCACTCACCTGATCGCCGAAGGCGTGTCTGCCGATGGTGATGGGCTGCGTCCAGCCTGGAACAAGCCTGGGAATGTTCTTGCAGATAATTGGCTCGCGGAAGACAGGTGCCGCCCAGAATGTTCCTGATGGTGCCGTTGGGGCTCTTCCACATTTTCTTCAGGCCGAACTCTAAATATAGAAACACAGAAACGACTGTAAGAACAGGATGTGCAGCTTTTTTGAGGCTGATACTGACGTTAACTTTGAGAGTTGAAATTCCCTTTAATTTGTTTTTTTTTAACAATTTAAAGCAACAAATGTTTTGTGCAGTTAAAAATATAAACTCTCTCTCTCTGGTCAACAAACTTTAGAGTTGCACTGTCCTCTGGCATTTCTGTACTTCACTTTCTTATCATTTATCAGTTGACACACACAGCTTGCCAATATATTGGTTTGGCTCTAATAGCATGTAAACCTTGTTGATACCCTTACATTTTACAAGTGTAGCACGCTCATTGTAAATACAGGTGCTGCCGGTTTGCACACAGAGGACGGGCATGTGCCTAAATATCTGTGCATCAATAAAACACTGAATTGGACTTCGGTCCTCTGGATTGTTTTGCACTGAAAGAACTGTAAAATTAAAATGCAAACTAGTATACAGAAAGTGAATTGGAAGTTTGAGCTTTTTATTTTAAGAGGTCATGTTTCTCAAGCAATGTATATCTTAACCACACTAGTCATGTGCCTTTATAAATCTTTTAAGAGCTGCTCCTTGCATCCCAAAGTTTTGATATCTGCCTGCAGTGGATGCAGATGAGTTTGGATGAGTTTAATGGACAATGGTCCCCGAAAATATGGGCAATGCCAGAACTCTAGCTACCTCTCTTTGTCCTTCAATTTTAATGTGAACATCTCCATATTGTATTCTATGTTCTGTGTTTTATGTATAGTCTTTGTGCTCTACCTTGAATAAATGACAAGTTAAAAAATAAATTAATTAATAAAGTTCAACCAGTTAAAGGTAAACTATGCAGGATTTTCCTACAAAGCAATGTATAGACTCATACAGAAGTAATCCCTCTCAGTCAACACTTACAGCCTACTCTCAGTGTGTGGTGGTGTATTTATCTGCAGAGACTCTGCCCTCTGCCTGTATTTTCTTATTTTCTTCTTTTATTTTATTTTCTGTGTTCAGCATGTTTATGGGCGTGCACCCCCACGGCGCTCAGATGAGGTCGGGGCTTTATAAAAAGGCAGCAGCCAGGTGCCAGATGTAAGCAGCAGGCTTCCATGAGATACAATGCCAAAAGACACATAGTGAGGTGAAACGCCAAACAAAAGTGAAACTGGGGTTGGTTTTTACTTTCACTTTCACCGGTGAGCCTGTTTATAAACAGTAACCCACAATCCCGCGTAGTATACCTTTAACCGAGCTAGTCATGCCTTGATAAATCTTTTAAAAGCTGCAGCCCTGCATCCTGAAGTCTCGATGTGTGCTGCAGTAAGCCCTTTGTAGCAACCAACAGACCCTTCTGACTGGACATACCTCAGTCTAAGCTTGCTAAGCCTTTTTCCAGTCAGTCAGAGTCCTTCCCACTTCCTGGAGACATTTTCAATTGTTTATATTGTAAATACACAGTATTTTCTGTGCTGTGAAAACGTCCTCCATGATAACAGCCACATGGAACTGCTCCATCTCAATCTTTGGATTTTAAGGGCTTAAAATGAAAAACTCTGAAATCCTAATGAGAGTCTCAACAAGAGCTTGATTAAAGTTCCACCAGTTTAATAAGTATGTACACAATGCTACCACCTACTATAAAGACAAATATGTTCTGGTTTGTCTCCTACAGTGTATTCAAAATCTTTCAACTTGGAGTGAATATCATAATACTATGTAATTATAATGTTTACTGATACAGTAGTAAAAACAAAAAAATAAGTGATTATAAAGTGCTTTACAAAGAGCAGGTAAAATCATCCTGGGTGTAAGACTACTCTAAACTTTTCTGAAACTAGAAATGTGTGTAGGCTATCAAATACTTGTTATGTACTAGTGTTGACAATATATCAATTTATCGATACATAGATTCTGGACATTTGAAATGGTTTCGCTACTCACTGTCAACAGAATTGCCAACATCAGTACCAGCTGTGCTTTCTCATTCTCTCTTAAACCCTTCTGTAAAGAAAATTAGCTGCTGTCATGTTATAGCCCCATTTCATTTATCTTTCAATGAAAATAAATGAATTAATTGTAAACCCTCAATGTCAGTTTTTCCATCTGGTACCAAAGAAGGCACTGTATATCAATATTTTTCAAGGTATTGTATCAAAGTTAGAAATTCCTGTATTGTGAGGACACCATTTCATACAGACCTTCCACTCTGGCTTCGTCGGGTGTGATGGTGGCACATTTAACAGCCACACTGTACTTCTTAGTGGCCAGGGCAGAGTCGATGGTGACCTGGTCGTCAGTCTGGTCACGGTATGGCAGACCCAGGTCGTAATATTTCAGCTCAACATCGACGTTGCTAAGGATCAGCTAAAAGACACAACAAAAAACACAAATTAGCATCCACAGTGTATGTAGTGTATGTGTATGAAACACACAGTCTCTACACTGTTTGGCTGTCTATGAAAATTTATTCAAATCATTTTCTGAGAGATTAAATCAAATAACATTAAACTGTGGCTAAATGTTAAAAAACACACCAAATTAGCTCAACAAATCCGCTTTGTGATGTGAGCATAATGCAGTGTAAAAAGTATGACTTAAAGTATTTCCATGAAAAATCTTTTTATAAATGACACATTGACTGTGAACAGCACAACTCAGAAAACATTCAGGGATTTTATCTCATGCTTCTCCACGTTTTCTTCCTGAGCCAACTGAGCCATCTGCTCTCTGCGGGGGCAATCAGCCAGTGACTGAATGAAACATCATTGAAGCCCCTCCCCCTGACATCATACACACATAATCTCCCACAGAAAAACCTCCCCTCATATCCACGTGTCAGGCTGCGGTATAAAAATAGAGAGTCAGACAGCGTGGGCACGTTGTCCTCTGAGACTCACACCAGCATTTGTGTGTGCACCCCTGGACGCCCCTTTATCACCTTTTCTTTGATGAACTCCCAGATGATCCTGGTCATCTCATCTCCGTCCATCTCCACCACCGGCTGGGACACTTTGATGCGTTTGTCGGCATCTGTCAATCAAACACAAACAGTTCAAGTAAATCCAGCTTTTCATTCACAACAAAAATGCTTATTTATTAAAGGGGTCAAAGACGGCTGAGCAACAGGAAACTATGCTGACTGGAAAAAGAGAGAGAGATCCTGTTTTCAGGCTGACTGCAGAGATCAGGCACTTGTGTTTTCTGTTTCCTGTTTCCCTTTGCATTCGCCAGATAATATCTGTGCCTCAGGAATAACGCTGCAACTAAATATTATTAGTTTCATTCTCTATGAATCTGCAAATGCTCTATAATCTGATTCATAGTTTAGTCTATACAGTGTCAAAAACTAGTGGAAAAATGTTCAGTGTACATCTTAAATGAAACAAAAGCAGCAAGTCTTCCAATTTATCAACTATGACCAGCAAATGTTCAACAATTTTGCTTGAAAGAATTACTAAAATTATTGATTGTTGTTGATAATAGTTGCCGGTTTCAGCTCTACTCAGAAACCTCTTGTGCATCATGTTCTTTTAAAAGGTCCACAGTGTAGAACTCAGGGGCACCTATTGGCAGAAATGGAATATTATATTCATATGTATGTTTTCATTAGTTTATAATCATCTGAAAATAAGAATCGGCATGTTCCGTTTAGGGATGTTCCGTTTAGGGATGTTCCTGGCGAAAATATTAATTTTTAAGACTAGTCGACTAGTCTAAAAATGGAAAACGCTCAGACACACAACAACAACAACAAAAAAAATGCACAATTTATTGTTAAGTATTTGAAACACGGTCCCAAAAATTACTGTGCACATTAGGAGTCCTTTGAAGCCTTTAATCACAATCTTCAACAACCTGTTGGATTTTAAATGCAGCTGAAGTACGAGACACTTTGCGCTGTGCAGTACTGTATGAATGTGAACATGATGGCACCTCACTCAAAAGTTAACCACTAAAATAACATCTAAGATAAATAAATTGCCTCTAAAATGTGGGGCACATTGAACCTTGCAGATTATCCGACAAACGATAGCAATTAAATTTAAAGTTAATAAAAAAACATCTAATTTATAATTAAATTTCAGCTGAAATGAGAGGCATTTTGCTCCGTGCAGTATGACTGTAAACCCTGCACATTATCTGACAACAACTCACTTAAAGTTAGCAAGTAAAAGAACATCTCAAAAAAGATAAATTGCTGCTGAATTCATTTTCCAGGTCAAAGTACTGCCAAACCGTGCTGGTTTTGCGAGAGGACAATTTGCCACCAAGTGGTTTTGAAACTCAAGTTTACTCAAGCATTACCTGCGGGGAGGGGGGACTGCTGTCTGTAGCCCCCACTAGTGGCGGGCAGCTGCATGACAGTTAAGCGGCCTTGTACATGAATAAAACACTGATTGGTTTAACCGACTAATATTTGTGGTGCCGACTAGTGAGGGGGCAGGCATTTAACGGTTTAGACGACTTATCGCGCGCATCCCTAGTTTCGTTACCGTAGAATGAGCTGTTAATATCTACGTAAGAAACATGTCCTCCACAATGTAGTCCACCATGTTGTTCTATAGTAGCCCGGAGCGGACAAATAAAACACTGGCTCTAGGTATGGCCATGTGCATTTGAGTCAGCCACTGTAGTTCAGGTCTGCAACCTCACCACTAGATGCCACTAAATCCTACATGCTGGACCTTTAACTATATTACCTAGTGATAACACGATTAGACAACAGACAAAAAAGCCTGATAAACTGATGACACTTTTAATAATGGAGTAATCATGTCAGTAAAATATCAAAAATGTGCTCTTGTAAACAAACAAATTTATTTAGTATTTTCTTTGCCAAAATGTATTATTGATGGCTAACAAACACGTTGAATGCATTTCTTTCATCATAAAACACTTGCGAAGCCAATTTTTATTGGAGCAAAATAACTATTTCTAAACTTGCATTATTTACATTCATATTTTCTAACTAGCAGTCTTCATCCCTGTGTTTAGTTGGCTACGATTCTTGGCCCAATACTGCATTAGATAGACAGTTGGTCAGCGGAATAGCGTGAACTTGTTGGCACCACATTGCCGAGTGCTCGTGCATGTGCTACAAACAATTCAGGACCCACTTACTAAAAAACAGTTCCATATTAGTGCTACTAGTCACCAAAAGCTCCACGGGGTACCTCTAATCTGTAGTTGCAACCCATCCAGAAATACGATTCAAGATCTACAGTTACATCATCGCTAAAAAGATTTAACTCTTCATATACAGCCCACAGTTTCACTCTACAAACCACTGTATTATTATGGGAAAAAACACTTGGGATCTTGAATGTTGCTTTCTCAAAAGTTGAGCCTTTTTTTCATCTTTAAAATTATTAAACTTTTCAAAAATTGTGTTTTTAAGCCCATTTAGACTTTATTAACTAAAAGTGCGCTTTTATTTTCAAGCAAACAATCACTTTTGAGAGATTGGTTTATTAACCTCTTTGCTTTCCAGCTGGATCGACGTGGATTAGTATCTCTAATCATATCTGCTCGGTGTGTGAGAGTCCCGCCAGCAGGACCATTTGAGTGAATAGAAAAGTACAGGGGGAGGTGCAGAGGATCAAGTGACTCTCAGATTTCCCAGCCAAGCTAATGCTCCCCCACTGCTACCCAAAGCCTTCCTAGAATAATGCAAGCAAACATAAGAAGCATGGTGGAACCGTTACGTAACCAACACTTCCTTATATTAACCAAATTTAATAAAATATCAAACATCCACGTGGGCTATGTGAACACATTTGACCTAGTTAGGATTATAAAGCCTCAGTAACACCTGTCAAAACAGCCTCTGCCCTGTTCCCATGCTCCAAACATGATACATGAGCCCGGCCAACCACAGACACATGGTGTCCACGAAGCACTGAAAATAACCTTGTAGCAAAGACCACTCTGACCTTTATTTTACAATCATGTTACTCAAAAGCATGAGGCAGACATAAAGAAATACCAAAAGCAAAAGTATTTGCTCAGTGCTACTGGTTGTGGTGAGTCTTTGCGTCCCTAGTTACATGGTGACAACAACTTCTGTGTATAGAGATCCTGTCATTAGAGCCAAAATGTTTTGCTGGTGACTTGTTTTTGGTTAGTCGATCGACAACAAACTTTCTTATAAGCAATAAACATGCAGGTCACAGTTACATATCAAAAAGGATGTGCTTGTTTTCTTTGTAAAATTTGATAGTGAACTTAATTTATTGAGGTGTTTGCACTGTTGTGACTGACAAACATGCTATTTGAAGCTGTAACTTTGGGCTTTAAAAAATGCTGATGGGCTTTTCTCACCAGGTTATAGAACCAATGGTTAATCGAGACATTGATTGGCAGATTAATCAATAATGAACTTAGATGCATGGGAAATACTACAACAGAAATAAGCTTTACCAAACCACCATCATGCATACTGTACATGCTGCAGCTTAGCGTTAGCAATATTAAAAGTTATGTGTTATCCTTAAGAAACATTAAGCACCTCATGTGCAGGCAAGGTAAACTGGATTTTGGTAATCTAATAGCAGACTTTGTTATTCTGCACCTGCTACTGAAACAGTATAGTCTCTGCCGCAGTGCATCATGGGTGAGTCATTAACAGCCACCATTGCTGACATAATTTCTGACTCTTCTAACCTAAATCTGCTAAAACAGGGCTCTACTATCACAGCGCACGGGGGGAGGGGAACGCAGGAGGGAGCTGAGTAGGTTATGTAACTTCTGAATGCATCACAAACTGGATGGTGAAGGGCGAGCTGAAACAAAGTCATGTGGGTCTGCCTGCCACATCATTCGTGCATGCGCTGGGGAATAAGCCTGCATGATTTTTCCTTTCCACCAGCAGCGTTAGTCGAAGCCCGTCAGTAGCAGAAATAAACACCAAGTTACATTGTGGAATTGCATAGAAAAATCACACTAGCTTAGCATGTTGATAGAAACTCCATTTGAAACAACACACAAAACACAGGAGCAGTTTAAAAACAAATCAACAGTCTACACATAACTTGGTTGAGGACTTGGTGCAATTCGAAATGTTTTGATAATGGTACCAGTGTAACATTTTTGTTTCTGCACTGACACCAAAGCAAAACTTTCATATTTCTCAAACGCCACAGTATTGAATATTGTTTTGGCTCAAACAGCTGTAAGAAATTGGCCTAATGCAGCGTAAAAAATCTATTTAAAACCAGGAAATATCTGATAATAGAACAAGTAAACACCACTAACAATCTGACTTAGCGTCCAGTGCCAACTTTCAGTATTTAGCAGTTTTAAATCCCCTCTGAGCACATCTATTTACATCTAATATGAGGAGTGAACTGTGAGGTGAGATCTTGACCATATGTCCAACATTCCTTGTGCTATACATTAAGCTCAAGCATTCAAAGACTGAAACAATGTGTGCCTTGAGGTCAAGATGACCGCAATAACCTCTGTTTAGGTAGCCTCGTCTGTTAACTTTCAACAGACTGAGGCGAGACTTTTAAACCCCTTCAGTTTTAATCCTATCATTCACCAGGTAAACAAAATGACTAAAACTAAGCTGCAGGCGAGACGTTTCTGAGCACATCAGTTAATGAGCTGTTAAACCCTGCTTACAAACACAGGAAGCTGCTGCAAATGCAAAGGTTTCAGAGTTTACAAACTGAAGCTGGAGACTAAAGGGTGCATTACACCTGCTGTTTTTAAAATCCAGCGCCAAGAAGAAACAGCATGTTGGCCAATTTTATGAGCACTGTAAATTTAAAGGGCATGCAATTGCAGCAAACAGCTGCTGTTTGAAAAGACAATACAACTTGTGACCGCAATAAAAATAAAGACAAAAGCGCTCTCACAGCATACTTTCAGCACACTGATTTCTATCCCTGATGGATTTTTGAACTAAACACCAAACAAAATGTAGTGACAGTGCTGCCATAGGTGTATCCTAACAGATGTTTCACTTAAGAGTTTAAGAGTAGTGGCAGTACACTGTTTGTTTTATCAAACAGCACCAGCAGGACTGTCTCAAACTGGGCTACTATCATTCACCACTGACAGCTAGGTACACTATAAAGTTCAAATGACATCTTGATTAAATCACACCACAGTCAAAGTGCCCTTCACCTGACCCACTGCTTTGTAAACACTAACCAGTGGTGCTACTTTCAGTTGCATGGAGACATGCAATCCACAACACAAGGACTTATATAGTTACAAACTCCTGCTGTATGAAATTTGGGAAGTCTGCAGAGCCCACGTGATGAATCTGGATCCCTGCTACAAATCGCAACACCTAAAAAAAAGCAACTGATTTTTGATTGCTCTCCTGGCACTCATGTATACAGAAGTCTAATTTGTGAACGCCTGACATAGGAACAGCAAACCGCAGGGAGGTTAACAGTGAAAATACAAGAGGTCAGATGTGGTGAAATGTGCAGCTTGTAGCTTCACTGTGAATGAAACCCAGATGGAAAACATTATGTAGGACAGACGGGGCACCGGCAGCGGCAGCCATTGCTCTCTATAGCACAGACTCGTATGCGGTGGCTGACCTTGGCAAAAGTTTTCTGAGGCAGTGTCACACTAATGACATGATGACTGAGGAGCAGCTCGTCAGATTAGACTGGGACAGTCGTTTTAATTACATTTCGGGTGGTTGTGGTTGTGTCTTAGCCCCCTGCGACGAGCAATAAAATGTCCGCACAGTCAGCTAAAAACGGAAGATTCATTTTATTCATCAGCTGCCAGCTCTTGCGCCGCTATTTCCCTCCTTTATTTATTTCTCCTTATAAGAAGCAGCAAAGTGTAAACTTGCCCGGTTACATTTGTTTTGCTTGTAGCAGTTAAAATTGACCGGTAACGTTTCCATTCATTTATGTGACCACGTATGTTTAAACGGTCATCCTCAAAGTTTGGATGGGGAAGACAAAGACAGCGCTCGGTTCACCTCCTCGGCCGTCATATATCTCGACGTTTAAAGCCCCCGGATTATAAAAGCAACCTGCACTCGACCCGGCATAAAACAACCATTAAACCACCGGGAAGCTTTTAGAGCATCATTAACTCTAAGCTTAGAAAACCATTAACACCATTAACAGCATCCCAGGCTAACGCAAGTTGGCTAACATACCGTTAGCCGCGCTAGCTTCGTCCGCACCGGCTTCCAACGGCTAGCTGATTTTTGACTTTACACCGGCCAATGTAAGCTGTATTTACACGCACCATCCTGACACACACAGCTAAAGCGTTAACACAGTGATGCTGTGGATGATACCGGTTATCTCTCTGCACTCACAGTTTCTTTGTTGCAAAGTCTGGCAATTTGCAGCCGGCGCAAGCACCGCCGGGTTTCTGGAAAACGCAGCGGCGGATCTCGAAAGAGAGCTGAGGACTTTCAAATATCCAGCCATGTCTCCTTGGCCCGGTTCAACTTGGAGGAGGTTGACACTCGACGAAAGTCAGAGCAGAGAGGGGGCAAACGCTCTGAGGCTCTCTGCAATATAGCGAGCAGCCGAGCAGCACCGCCCTTCTTCGCCTCACCGGCGGGACACGCTGGTTGCTACGTCAGAGTCACACAGACTCAGAGGAGGGACTGAGACCAAATAGCGGTTTAACTCTGCAGCGTCTCCCCTCGTCTAGACAACAAGCACAGAGCAACAGAGCAGGGTAAACTCTGAGCTTCTCATGGCTGCATGACCTCAAGCAAAGGTCACCTTCTGCCTTCACTGCTGCTTCTACATTAGTGGTTCCTGATTTCTGTTGTCACCACACACCCACACACTGTAGAGATGGGTGTTGAAATGAGTCACACTGAATCCACACCAAAACAGCAACAAAAACTGTAGATGAACAATGAATATTGGACACCTTAAAGAAATGGTGTATGCTCACATTGGTTTGTAATCACCTGAAAATAAACATTATTGTGTTTTTGTTACCTTGCAATACGCCATTTTTATCTACGCCACAAACATAGGTTCTTTGCCGCATAGTCCGCCATATTCTCCTACAGTAGCCCAGAAACGACAAACAATGGCTTTAGACAGGGCCATTCATGTTTTTATAGCCTCTTTTACACAGGAATTGCGCAAATTTGCAGGAAAGCCCAATCCCTCTTCTTTCCGCATTGGCAGTATAAAAACAAAATCGGGGAGGGTGGCAAATTGCCGCCTGCCTTCTTGTGTTTATACAGAATGCGCCTTTTTCGGGGCAATGGGGGGCGTGAGCTAGTAACAGAACGTGTAGCTCAGCGTGTGACGTAAACAGTGACGTACCGAGGAAAGCCGCGGCTAGTCAGTCCTTCGGCGATTCTCTCGTACATCGGCCCGTCCTTCACGTTCCCGTCATCTGACGGTTAATGGCCTCCTCATTAGCGAGGGCAAGGAGGGTGCACAATTCTTTATCTCTCCAGTTGTTCATCTTCTGCTTTGCGTCTCCTTAGTGCTGCTAGATACTCATTCCTGCTATCAGCTGTTTCCGGGTTTGAAGTCCACGCCAGTGGGTCGAACGTGCGGCGTCATCAACAGTCCCTCCCACAAGTCATCAACTTGGCTCTGTGTGTGTAAACGCTCGCAGCTGGCCGGCATATCGGCCGAACATTCGCGGAAAATCTGGCAGTGTAAAAGGGGCTTATGTCGGCTACCGAAGTTCACCTCTACGCTCGGCACAAGGGAGAGGTTTCACCTCTGCAACCTCACCACTAGATGGCACTGGCTCCTAAACACTGGACCTTTAAACTTGCACTCCATTGATTTACGGGCTATTCCACTTCCATAAAGTTGCACAAGAGACCCACTTTTAAAAGAAAGAAAAGTAAATATTGAAGCAGAAGAAACCGAGATATCCTGGCTTTTAGTCTCTGGTATGAATCAAGCCCCAGGTAACTTTGGTGACATCATCAGGGTAGATTTTTCTCAGCACTTTGGAGCCATTTAACTGCACTCACAGGCTGAGTTGAGCCTACTCTATGAACTTGATGTGTAAAACTACTGACCCTTTAAAAGGAGTCCCTAGAAAGCCCCTTGTAAAACTCACCAACACGTTTCTCATGTAACGTGTTAAATGTCTGTTGCATTAAGGTGTGTGTTTGCAGCACTAATATGATTAAGTTCTTTTAAAATCTCATGTATAAATGGTGTACATGATGTAATTTCATTAATTTTTATTTTTTTCTAACCTGTATTTAACCAGGAAGTCCATTTGATATTGAAAATCCCTTTTACAGGAGAGACCTGGCCAAGGAAGCAGCAATCAAAACATACTTAAAATGAAACAAATACAGCATATAATACAAAACAACAACTATTCAAACATACTCTCTTCTCAAGAAAAAATTTGCCCTTACAATCATCAGTTGATACAAGTAATTTTATGACTGTCTGTGCCTCCTCCATGAGGGTCAATAGGATCTATTATAATGCAGACATATAACTAAATATGTACGGTAAATGCAAACTAATGGTAACTGGTGGAGAGCTGACCCAAATATATGAGTCAGTATCCTTGAGAAAATAATCCTTAAGGGACAAAAACACAATGTTAATGTGTTTTCTAAATTATTCTTCCCATTGTTTAAATATTTGTCTTGTATACTCGTTAGAAAGCCATTATGTGAACTCAGTGATGAGAGCCATGGAGATGCACACACATCAAACTAGCATAGGTAAACATAATAAAAATACAGCAATAAAAATGATAACAGTAGTCACAATGAGACATTTGTTTGTCAGGAAACAATCTAGGAGACTATGATATAAAATGTGTACAACCTCAACATAGCAGGTTTACAGAATTAATAAACTGTATGCAGGCCTACAGTAAGTTTATAAGGCTGTGGAAACATGTTAAAAATTATTCACTATAAACTGATCAATGTTGGGCTAGAAGCACAACTGTGGACAACAAGCTGTTTACCTTATAAAAATCCAGAAAATACCTCAGACATATTGGCAGTGTGCAACAATATGAAGTGACAGACCCACCTGTGTATTGTTTACTGAACTCTGATGAAATTTTTTTTATAGATTTAGCAAAGACACTAATGCATATGTGCTACTATGCAGCAGAGGAGCCAGTGCATTCAGTACAGACACTGATACAGAGCAGTACTTTTTTGTAACAACAAGCATGACCTTACAGGGTTTGTTTTAATAGTAAGAAAATACCACATGGTTCGGCAATAGTTTACTCAAGTACACATTCAAAGCAGAAATTTACTGAGGTCCCCTGTCATCTGCAGGACGGGCACTGGATAGTTACATTCCAAAAAGTCTCGACAGAGGGCCCTCTAATTTTAGCAGAGGAAGGTTACCATACTGGGAGAGAGATGGGGAAGTGTGCAGTGCAGTCACATGACGAGCCTGGTGGAGTAAGAAAGACAGTCAGGTCACCTCTAAAGAAGTCTTTTATTTGAGAATAGGGGCCTGCACTGACAAAGGTCAGACAAGCAAAGTCTGAAGAAAAATGTCTATAAACATACAATATCTTGAGCTGTATGAAGAATATAATATCCCTCACTTTGTGTGTGTGACATTAAAGAGACAGTCAGCTGGTTTTGTGTCTGAAATGCATGGTTTTGTCTTGCTCGTGTAATGAGAGACTGTAAAACAAGTTATTGCGGTTAGACAGGGGACAGTAGCAATTACATAATCTTCTGGTTTTCTATAGCAACCTGTGACCTTTGTGTGTAAACAGTGACACATGTGTCCCACCTTCACAGACACTCAGTTCTTTACAGTCACTCATGTGTCACCCTGTTAACCTCAAGGTCAAAGCTCTTTAACTACTCCTCCTGACTCATAACTGTAAACCACTGTGCTGTAGAAGTTATTGATCTGACACATTAAAACTTTACCCTCATCAATAAGCAAGGAACTAAATGTTTCATCTCAAGAGTCAGTTGCTCAGCTGCAGCTCTGATTAGCCTTTAATTCAGATCTGAGGCTGTAATGCTGTTATTACTGTCATCTCCATGCTGCTTCTTCTTTTGTCTGCCTGTACAGCAGCAGAGACACATCTTAATTTGCTTGTAGGAGTTTAAGATATAATTTGCTGCTATATAAAGTACTTTCCCTGTGTTCTCTGACTTGATTGGTGACTTTGACTATAAAAAATAAAACAAACGATTATGATGTATGTGCTCCATCTACTGGACTCCCCGAGAAGGCACCGAGGCTGTGTTGGTGAGCCTACAGCGACCTCTGCTGGAGTGTTTGTGATCATTTGAGTTCAGATGATGGATTTGTTCATCTGCCAGCAACATTTTACAGCAATGTTATAAAGAGGATATGAACTGCAGCCTCAATTTTAACTTTATAATTCCCACAGGGATATTTAGCTTGAAGCAGAGGGAAACAGAACAAACACAGACTGGAACATAATTTACTCAATACGTAATCAAATAATACAAACAGATGGTTAACACAAGCTGACAGTGTAGAATAAATGTGTGTATTGTGTTACAATAAAACCTACAGGTCAGTCATCATCATTCAATACTTATAAATGTCATCGCCATCACTGGTTTCCAGTAAGTTTTAAGATAAATTTTAAGATTCTTGTACTTGTCTATAATTGTATCGCCCCTGACTACTCAGTGGATATGATGCAAAGATATGTCCCTAACACCAAAGTCCCAAAAAAACAAAACAAACAGCTAGGCTGCTTTCTGTAGGCCTGGATCCAAAATGTGGACTCTTGAAGAAAGCAACATCAGTTTCTTATTTTATTTTAGGATAAGATTAGATAAGGTGATCCTTTATTTGTCCCACAGTGGGGAAATTTGCAACATTACAGCAGCAAACAGGAAGCATCAATAGAAATAAAATACGAAGCAACTTATAAATATGTAAAGTAACTAAACTGTACAAAAACAAAGAGCAAACAGTAAACCTCTCCTGCACAATGTTTAACTTTAAATTTCTTTTTTCTGTATTTTCTGTACATGTATGTGCAACTAAACTAAACTAAACTAAACTAAACAGTTTAAAAACACAAAGCAATATAACAAGGAAGCATCAGAAAGAAGCAGAATATAATAAAGAGACAGACTGAATGTCTGATTTTACATTGTTGACCGATGGATATATATATATATAAATATTGCACAGTTTAAAAATACTGTATATGAGTGATTGATTGTAGGCAGTTCCAAAAAAAAAGTTAAGAATAAAAGATATAATAATAAACAGATAGGCTGAGTGGCAGAATTTACAATTATTACACATATCAAGTGTAGATATTTCGCAGTTGGTATATAATTTGTAGCTGTGACTGTAATTTAGTAACTGTTTTTTTTTTAAAATTTCACTTCACTTCACTTTTGTTTTTTTACATTATTTAATTTTTATTATTGATATTCCCTGATGCCGTTATTATTATTATTATTATTATTATTATAGACTACTATTGTTATTATTGATAATAATATTTTTTTATTTGTAGACAGACTGAGTGGTAGAATTTACATTATTACACGTATCAAATGTATATATTTTGATGATGATGATGATACTTTTATTCAGTCACACAGTAACAACAAATGTGTTCAGTACAATCATAGCATTATAAGTGACTGAAAAGGCACAGGCTGAAGCATAATGCTTATATTTAAGCCTGTCCTACTTAACAAATTAAGCTACCCATCAACATATGTTTTTTCCAAATACAAAAGTAGAATAATAATAATAAGAAGAAGAAAAAAACAAAGCAGAATTTCATCCAATAAGGTGACAGTTTATATATATTTTGTGACTATAATTTTTTTAATTTTTTCATTTAATTTCCCTTTCTAAATGCATTTTTGACATTTTAAATTTTTTATTATTGATATTCTCCTATAATAATTATAATAATCCATTATAAAATCCACAGTAATATAACAATAACAACAACAACAATAATAATAACAATAACAACAACAACAATAATAATAACAATAATAATAATAATAATAATGATTATGATTATTATTATCCTAGGCACAGAGAAAGCAGACCCTTCAGTATAGCATCACAGGTTTTAAAACTTTCTTCAAAATATGATTAAGAAGATAACTAATAAGAGGAACCAATAGGATTCCTGTATAGGAGGACGGTGGGCGGTACTTCCGGGAGGAAGGCTGTGTGTTACGTAGTATCTTTGGCTGCAGTGAAGTGCGAGCTGTTTTGAGGGCATTTCTTCTTCTTCTTGTTTTGCTGTAGTTTTGTTGCTCCTGCGAGAGGGACAGTGTTAAAACAGAAACACAGTCTTGTCGCTGTGTCGGACTTCAACAGGGAGAGGTTTATTTCACCGGCGAGTATAAGCAGTGTGAGGACTGACAGGACGATGCAGACCTTCACAGCGATAAGATCTTTTGTTTTCCAGTATCCTAAAACTATTGCTGTGATCACAGTTACAGGTAATGTATGCACTGACTCAGTTTCTGTTTTTGGAAGAGACAACAAATGGCTATTATAGTTTAATGTGTGAGCTCACTGACCGACCTGAACGCTAATGACTGATAATACACTGTACTGAGACTGTTGTTGTTAGACACATTAAGCCTCCATTTAGTTTTCAACAAGTTCATATTGTCAGAAGTTTCTTCATTTAAAATTCAAACCAAGTGTTTTTGTAAATAATTTGACATGTTTCTCCTTTTGATTTGTTATTCTGCACCATTATTTACTAACCCACACTTAAAATAAACAATGTGAGCTTTCATTATGGTTACACAAATAAGTGATGTGACTGTTGACTGGGTTGTTGTCTATATAATCACTTGATGGATAGACAGATTTATCTGACAACAATAAAGCTAAACACAGCAACACAGTCACTCAGTCCTGACATCTAATTAAATTGTCAAGGATAAAGACACAATAATGCAAATATTTCCATTAAGAAATGGATCTTTAAGACAGCTTGAAATACATGTAAACAAACAAACAAACAGAATTATAGAAATGGTCAAAACAAGCTTATTAGAGCACATAAAGCAGACTTTCTACTGTGTTTTTTGGAAGGAGCATACAAAGACAAAGACGGGTTTCTATTATGAAATCAGGAGATGGATGGATTAATCATTTATGAAATGTCAAAAAATATTGAAAAAATGTCCATCAAAATTCCCCAGAGACTATAATGATGTCTTGAATAGCTGTTTTTTTTTTTAAACCCTATTCACTGTGATTTAAAAAAAAATTGTTTGACATGCTCGGACCAGCTTCATTTTTAGTCATTTTTTCAAGCAAATATTTGGCATTTTCAAAAATGACTGAACAGTTAATTGATTGACATGATAGCTGCCAGGAGTTTAAATTAAAAACCTTTAACAATTGAGAATGTTTGGCACTAAATAAAACACCGTTTTATTTTGTGTTTTAACTGTAACTATTTTTTTTTGTGTTTTTTTTTTGTGTGTGGATCCCCCCCGCACAGTTTTGAAATGATGAGCACACGGATGTAGGAGGACATGAACAATTTTTTGCTGTAATGATACAGTAGGAGTGTTGACTTTCTTACAGGAGTGGGACTTTTTGGTGTGAAGAAATGGATGGCAGGTGGAGTGTGTCGCAGCAAAGCCTCGTTGGACGGAAAGACAGTCTTGATCACCGGAGCCAACACTGGGATTGGAAAAGAAACGGCTGTCGACCTGGCTAGAAGGGGTCAGTGACTCATCCTGGTTTTGTATTTGAGCCTTTAAATGTCTAATTTTAATTTAAATGTACAAGATTTATTGCTGTGTTTTAGGCGCGAGGGTCATTCTGGCCTGTAGAGACATGGACAGAGCGAACAAAGCTGCAGAAGAGGTGAGGAAGAGGAGCGGAAATGACAATGTTGTTGTCAAAAAGTTGGACTTGGCGTCTCTGCAATCGGTGCGCCAACTCGCCAAAGACGTCCTAGCGAGTGAAGAGAGGCTGGATGTTCTCATCAATAATGCAGGTAGGTGTATAAACCACATCTGACCCCCTGATGCTGCGATGTATCCCATTCCAACAGCTCGGAGACTTTTATTGTCTTTAATTTATTCCTTTTAGGTGTTATGAGCTGTCCAAAATGGCAGACTGAAGACGGCTTTGAAATGCAGTTTGGCGTGAACCACCTGGGCCACTTCCTATTAACAAACTGCCTGTTGGATCTCCTGAAGAAGTCGGCTCCGAGCCGCATCGTCAATGTCTCCAGTTTAGCTCATGAAAGAGGTGCAGCTTGTCTCTTTCTCTATTTCACTTCTGTGAAATAAAAAAACGGCTGTAGATTTTTATTCCCTCTCAGGAATGTCATCCTTTCAGTGTCATTTAATATTAAATACCACGTCTGTGAATGCTGCTCTCACTCAACAGGTCAGATCTATTTTGATGACATACATCAGGAGAAAGATTACCACCCTTGGAAAAGCTATAGACAAAGTAAATTAGCTAACGTCCTCTTTACACGGGAGCTGGCTTACAGGCTGCAAGGTAGTGAAACCTTTTAAATCTCCCACTAGACATTGTGCGTTATTTAATAAATGGTCAACTCTTAAATGTGTGAGTAGAGTGGATACATCGTGTCCCATGTCTCGTCATTTTGCAGGTACAGGAGTAACCACATACAGCCTCCACCCTGGAGTAATCCGGACAGAGCTCGGCCGACACTTCTGGCCCACGATGCCCCTGTGGAAGAGAGTTGTTTACAAACCACTTGTGTTCTTCATCAAGTCTCCCACAGAAGGGGCTCAGACCACCATCTACTGTGCTGTGGAGGAAAGTCTGCAGAATGAAAGTGGACTCTATTACAGGTCAGTCATCGTGAATCAGGGGTGAGGGGTGAGACAGCCATTATAAACACCAAACATCTCAATAAATTGAGATCCGTGTCGATACTCCAACACCAACACTGCTTTATGTTCTGTTACAATCATTTGGGAACCCCAGAGCAACAAATAGGTGCCTGGCTTCTGACAGTGTGTTCCCCAACAATTGTCTATTCATCCAGCAGACACAGAGCAACATTAGTATTCATTTTGTTTTCACATTCCTGGCCACCTGATGAATGTTCATTCACTCTGTGTTGCTCTCCACTGACTCCTGAGGGAAATCTCTGGCTCTTTAGCTGCTAAATGCTGCACTGTGTTCACCAGTGAGTCGCTGACTTTGTCTGCTTACCATTTGGTGCTGGACAAGCAAAGTGCAGTGAGTTTATTAGCGCTTGTGTGCAGAAACAGCTGTCTGCTGCAGGTAAAAACTAAACTGATGAGGGCGGAGTTGCAGGCCAGAAAACCAAAACATTTACCTATAGTAGACTGGAATGCTCCGTACAGCTGATGGGGACCCAAAAGTCTGGTTGTACCCCAGGTGGCAACCTTGGGGGTGGAAAAATGAAGCCAACACAGAGGTGCCAAGAACTGCACTTCCTTACCCGTTACCCGTTAATATTTTATTAAGGCTTAGAGTTACTTATATAAAGGCTGTTTGAGTGACAGGTTGTCTGCGAGGTGAGACTACAGTCCATGAGTCAGATCCACCCCTCACTCATCCACAGCTCCACCCTCTCATCCAAATATGGTCACTTCCGGCTCCAAAGTCCAAACCGAAATGTTGAACTTAAGGCTTCCAAACAGCAGTCCACAAACAAATGGGTGATGATACAGTGGCCACTATTTTAGAAGGTCTATGGTTGTACCCATCTGTGGGTTTGCACCTGAAAGTGACCTGTTTGACATTGTACACACAACAATCATGCATAATGTTGTATAAAAACTATTGAGCAGCACAAATGTAAAACTATATTTTAGCACAGAGATCCTTTCCAAGGCTGGTGATTAAACGTGACTCAACTAAAGCCATCATCAAGTCAGTGGTTATTGTGTTGTAGTTGTGCATATTCCCATACTCCCAAACAAAATACCTGTTATAGCCATTACTACAGATGAAGTGGCAGCATTCCCGATGGTTAGTGTTACTATTTCAAATTTGAATAATCATTAAAAGTATGTTTGATTACAATGGTTTTAAATGCTCACAGTAAATACTGTCCAGAGTTAGCCAACGTTAGCAACAGTCTCCCAGACACAGGCTCACAGCGTCAGTGAAAACATGATTCAGCCTTTTACTGGTCCCTTGTTGGTACTGGTCCACCCATATAAAGTAAAACTTGATGAAAATCTTTTAGTGTGTGAATCAGTACTTTTTGAGCATTTTCAGCACATTTTAACAACATTGAGGTAACACTGTTACACATCATCATTTTGGTCACTATAACTGATGTAAAGTCTTCATATTGTTTTATCTCTGCTGCAAACCAGTGGGCCTTGCTGTGAATCTGTGGCTTTTAAGCTAATAAATACAAAATATTGATTGATTCCTGTTTTGTGGGGAAGTGATTTTGCTGGCAGTGGTTTATTTCCTTCCTAACAGACAGGAAAACATGTCAATATGTTGTGTATACAGATCTGAATTACCATCAGTATCTTGGACAACATATTGCAGTATCACTGTGTTGTAAGTTACCCTGTGATTGCTGTCTTTACTCGTCATTGTATCCTGAATGAGAAGTCGTTCTTGTGACTGAATCAGCGCTGTAGTAACGGATCGAGTCACATGTTTAACACTAAATCCTGCTCTGATTGCAGCGACTGCGCCCCTAAAACAGCAGCCCCTCAGGGTCTGGATGATGAAGCTGCCAGGAAGCTGTGGGGTCTAAGTGCCTCCATGGTCGGTCTGACATAATCACAGTGACATTGATGACGACCATCATCACCATCATCATAGTACCAAAGGACTGCCAAGAGGCCTGAGGAAGGACTGGTGCTCTTTCTAATGAGCATCTGTGTGGCTACTATCAGCTGAGCTCCCACTTAATGTGACAAATGAGTAAACAGACAGTAATTCACAAGTGATAGACATTTATTCAGAATATACAACAAACTACTTGCAAAAATACTATGGATTTCAGTATGTTTTTTTTCTTCAACAGAAGCAATGCTTCACAGGTAAGTTACATGGAAGCTGTATGATCTTTAGTCTTGATTGCCATTAGCGTGAAATGACATTTTAATTGACAAGTTTCACCAATGTCTGTGTTGACTAAGGGCTCGAACGCCACTCAATGTTACTTGATTTCATCCTGTAAGAATTACATGTGCTTTGAGGGTTTTTTTCTGTAACACTGTTAAGCAACATTTTTTTTCTCCTGGGCAATAAAGTGCTGTTATACATAGCCCATGGTTTTACCTGTTTCTTAAGGCATATTTTTCACTCATTCACATCACGTCCTATTCTGAGACTTCATTTTGTTCCATGTGAGACCAACAATATTGAAAGAAAACACATTTTGGTTACATCATCATGAATTAAAAATGCTCCTAATACATTAAATGTATCTGTCCACTCTTTTTTTTTAGATTTCTTTATCTGGAAGGCACTTTGTACAAATTTGCTACAAACAGTCAAATTTCATCTTACTCAAAGCTACATCTCAGACAAGTGCATCACATTTTTTTTCTTTTCAAAAGAAAATCCATTAATGGTGCTAATTACATATGCACTAAGTGCAACCAAGTGGCCTGCTGGCTACAAATGGACCCTGTATGTTCCCTACGCGTTACATTATCATGTAAGAGAGCTAGTTCAGAGGAGTAGTACCGTGTCTTGGCATTTACATTCAAAACTGTAATACATATACAGCAGATGTTGTGAAGTCAAAAGATAATAATCCTTAAGGTTGGGTGTAACACAGGGAGGAAGTCTATCTATATTGCTCAGTTTCAATATATATTTATAAATTATACATTATTCAACATCTAGATGGCTGTGAGTGTGCACAGCTGAACCTATGGATGTACTTCCTGACAATTTATGGTGTTAACATTTCAACTCCCACAATATGTGCTGCATAAACGCCACCACTAACTAATGAGCCAGCTCTTCAAAATCAGAGAGCTGCTTCATCTGCTCCACTTGCATAGAGTGCCTTCTCACAAGTTTCTTCTTGGACTTGAGGCCGCCTCTCTTTGGTGTGTTGGGTGCTACGGGAGCTATAGATCGAATACCTGTGGCCAGAGGTGACGAGGGCTTGCTACTAGCCCCGATGTCAGGAATGGGAGGGTTGGGGTTGACGTTGAGAGGGGGCAGGTGGCCGGGCCTGGTGTGGGAGATGTGGTCCAGCAGCAGTGTGCCCGAGCCTCTCCTCTCCAGGAGGCCAGGTGCACGCCTGCGTGCTGCGCTGGGAGAGGACGGGCTGGCGTTGCTGTCTAGAGATTCTCTGGAGCTGGTCAGCATCGCTAGTGGAGAGGTGTTTAGTTTCCTCCGCTCCACTGGGATCTTAGGAGAGTCTAACATGGCAGAGTCTGAGTAGAGCTGTGAGTCTGAGTCATAGTGATCGTTCCCCAGACGTCTCCTATGCATTGTGTCTCTCAGACTGACGAGTCCAGTGCTGCAGCTGCTGCTCTCCTGCTCTGTGGGCACAGTGCTGCGCCGTGCCAGAGGCTGGTGCTGGCCTAGAGTTCTCTCATATGACGCTTTGGACGTCGGAGGGACTGATATGGAGGTTGTCATTTTGCAGGGCTGTTCGCCCACCAGTGGGAAAAAGCTGTCCTTGCCATCCACACTGCTTTGTCGAGATAAAGCTGACCTCTTACTCAAACAGAGTCCGTTTACCCCTGCAACAACATCCTCATCAGAGCTGGCTTTCTTACTCTCTTCATGGGCGGCGGCTGCAGCCAGGACTGAGGGAGCAATCAGCCCCCAAGGCTCCGACTGCAGCCTCTTCAGCTGAGGCAAACGTGCACGTTTCGGGTTAACAGGCCGGCGTGTTGGAGACGTGGGCCCGTTGGCGAGTTTTGCAGCTGAACTAGAGGTTTTCAGCTTGGTCTGGAAACTGAAGACTGTGTTTTGTTGCTCTTGCTCAGGTGTGGGAGACGCAGTGACATTAATATCAGACGGAGAGGTGCAGTACGCCGGGGAGGACCTCTCGTCCAGCTCTGGCGATGGGGGGACATTTAGGTACTGTTTGGTGGTTTTAGTGCCAGACGGTGACTTGTCTGTGGTGATTATGATGACCTCCTTGCCTTTAGCTTTGCAGGCATCCAAGAGCAGCTTTAGCGTCTCCTTATCGTCTGCATTGATGGCGTAGACCAGGGCCGAGGCCCCGCTCCTGTCCTCCAGACTGGGATCAGCTCCATTGCTCAGCAGGTGATCCACCACCTCGTGCCCGGCCTTGTGGATGCAGGCGTGCATCAGAGCTGTCCTGCCAGCTTTGTCCTGTATGTTGGGGTCTGCCTGGTTGTCCAGCAGATATTTCACCAGCTTCGACTTGCTCACACTCTGCTGGTCAGTGTGTGTGGACATGCAGGCCACCATGAGTGGCGTCTCCCCACGTTCATTGCTCTCGTTGATATATGCACCTCCTTCCAACAGGAGCCTGGTGAGTCTCAAGCGTTTGAGCCATACCGCCTTCAGGAGGGAGTTTCCGTCTGTCCGCAGCTCCAGTATGTCTGCCATCTCCCAGCCAATCACAGATCTTCTCAGTGTTGAACTTACAGCTCACAGCCCCTTTGAAGAAACCAGTGAAGTAGTTCAGCTTACACTGCAAAAACCTTTATAATTTCAGACTCATATTGTTTGTTCCTTTAATGTTTTGCTAAATCACCACCACCAGCAGGTGGCAGTCTGTTACAACTTAAAAGTTATGCACATAACTCAGGCTTCTGATATTGTAAATGTATTCTTTATAAAATAATTCAGATGAAGGTAGTGCGTAAAAATGTAGTTCTCTATAGTGGAAACTAAGCAAGCACAAAAATCCATGCAGGAGACAGCATGGTGACAGCACCTGTTAGATTCACCAACAAATACTGATGGATGATCAGGCGGCGATGTTTAGAAGAGATCCAAGTTTATCTGGTTTTCTCTGTCAACACAGCAGCTTGTGTCTTTTTCCATCATATTTATAGAAGCGACGAAGAACAAAAGCATCCATCAAGCCTTAAGTGCGCAAAAACACCAATCTTGTTCATCTTTTTTCTCTACTGGAACACAGATGTGTCAGAAAGACTGCACGTCTACGTGATTTTATTTATTCAAAATTAAATTTGTGATGATACAAACATATGTTCAGACAGGCGACATTAAATATCGGTACACTGAGGCGTCAAGTGTCGCTGTCCATGGTTCTCATTTTGGATAACTTGGCGACAGAAACGCGCTCCGTTACAAATGACTGGGTTGGTCGTCTAATTCTTTGTTAAATTCTGCATTAGAAATTGCGTTTAATGTGTAAATATTAATTTATATTACATGAAATATTATACACCCATCTTATGTTCGGCATATTATGTTCATCTGGTGTTTTTTTAACCAACCTCCTGTAAGATGAAGAAAGCAGCGACGCAAGATAACCAGATAAAGTTGATTTAATTAACCTTCCTTTATAACAATTTTTCAGTTTCACAATTTCGCAGAGCAACTTCATGCCTGCTTATTCTCTTACCTGGTCAGAGGAGAGGTTTTCCATGCTCAAAGTGCCCAGTGCTTTGTCATGTAAGACGCAAGAAATCGCTGGGAAAAAAATGAATGATTCAAAAGAGAAAGTTTTTTTTGCAGTTCTTCACAATATCCCGATTTTTTCAGCCGCGGCTGTTCCCATCGACGCGTCCTAGTTTAGGTGACAGGGCGCCGTACCTCTCTGGCACCATAGCACATGAGCTGTGTGGCTTTTGTTATGGAGGCGCACTACATCAGTCCAATGGGGAGTATTCCTTTCACTGCGCACTCAAGGATCACAACCTGGAGATGCTGCGGGTTATAAATAACTTACTTTCTTGCTTGTTGAATGAAACGTGTATTCTCTTGACGTCAGAGTCGACCAAAATAAATTGCGTCTGATGAAAAACCTCTGTCCTGATCTTCATATCTGCAGCACACAAACAAAACCACCCCCCAAACACATGTAAATGTTCTGCGTGTGTGTTTTATTTGAATTTGTTGATGAAAGCAGGGGACACTGTCAGATGGAAATGATGGAACAACAATTTTGCTTGTTATTCTTTTATTATTAAATGTGTGAATCCATGCCTTAGATAGTAAGCTTGTGCTATAAATAAGATTTAATCTGTCTGCATTGTGGAACATCAGAGCCAGTTGTTAGAATAAAGACAGTCTTCCTATCTGCCATGTAATAAAGGGCACAGCCAAGACAATTCAGCTGTGAAATATGACAAAGGAATCTGTTCTGGATCACCATCACATTGCCTCTTGCAGGAAATGCAAATGTTGTACATTCATTGGCTTCCTTACACACTCAAATCAGAGATAACATTTTATAAGCAGTGATTGTTTCCATAACATAACACCAATTAATAATTTGAGCTTATTTATGCAAATCTCCATCCAACTGTGTCTCTGATTGGCTTGTTTCAGGGCTCAATAAATGAAGAGATGGAGCAAAAATATTTCACGCCTCTATATAAATATATATATTTACAGCACAATTAAAGAGGCCAAAACTTGTAGCAGCCATCACAGCTATACAGCCTAATAGGGACATTTCTATTTTTAGGTTGCTATGAGACAGCACAGAAGCAGTTTCTAATGAGAACAGTGATGTTCTCAGCCCTGCAAGGAACAGGTAAATCAGACACATAACATTCCACCAAGGACTGCAAAGCTTTTGTGGCATTTATTCAAATACTTTTTTCATGGTGGTGGTATTGTATTTTTTTTTTTTTTTTTTTTTTTCACTTGCACAAATAAGCAGCCACCACCACCAACAGCACGTTCGATCATTAGTCCTCTGACCCCTGCTCTTTTCCTCTGAGACTTGGACTAATCACTTTATGACCCATCCAAACACTTGACGTCTCAGGACTCCAGTCGTCAATGCCGGCAGTGATTTCTCACCTGTGATTGCCTTCTCGGCCCCCGGGGACATGTTGTTTACGAGGCACATGGAGAAGGTGGTTTTATAAAACAGCACTTACAGTTGTCATCCAAGTCAAAAGAATGTGTCCCTCCCATTCAACAGGCATCGTGATAGAAATGTCTGTGCAAAAATATAGTCTTGACTTGGCCAGATATCTTTATTTGTATGAAAGTCTTCCATGAAATGTTGTTTTTATACTTTGAAGAGTGCAGATCTTGATGTTAGTACTGAGCAACCTGAAGAAACCTGCAATAATTGCCCTTAAATTAATAGTTCTTATCCTAAGAACTGTTTGTCTCAATACTTTTTGGCATACAAAACCTGAAGTGCAACTATTAATAATGTAGAATTTTAGTGCGCTTGATTGGAAATGACCTGTGTCATGGACAGACCTACTGTCCACAGGGACACGATGGACCAGGGACCAGTCTGAGGCCAAAGCTCACCACTGGTTTAGATATATTCATTAGCACTGGGAGCCACAGGAAAGTCAGCAGTCCTCATGCAGCGTGATCTTTGCCCCAACAATGCTGTCGTTGGCGGTCTATTAAAGGGAAAATAAATAATTAAAGTGGAGAGAATAAGCGCTGTCACCCCTGGGAGCAGTTTCCATTTTCAGATATCTTACATCGCAGCTGCTGCTCTTCCTCCCCTCCTTTCTAAATATAACCTTTTCCTTCAGTCTGCATTGTGAGATTTTTACTCAACAGACTACAGTACCTCAGAGGCTATTAATAGATCCTGCAAAAGTAAAATTTATCAACATTTATCAAATTTAAAGTCTGATCACAGTGTCTACTGAAGCAGTCAGAAACAGAAAGCATGATGTCTGGATTTAATCCCAAAGCAATGTCTAGAAAAAAGAGGAGAAAATGGAAAATGGAAATGGGCTCAAACTAAATAAATGAAACCTGGAATTGATTTTTCGGCATTGTACCAGACCTTGAATTGGCCACAGTTTCTATTTTTAAAATCTCATGTTGATTAAATGTCATGGCTCCAGTGATGTCAGTAAATCTTTGAAACATTGTGCACTGATAGGTCACACTCTTTGTATTTTTAGACTTTAACTGTTACATCCCCGATCCACGTATACACAAGTCTCAAGGTCTGATATTAGCTTTAAGTATTGATGCACTGCAGATTCTCTTTGTCAGGATAGGATGTAGTTAAGATTTATGATTACATGTAGAATTTTGGTCTGCCTAAAAACTCCTGTCACACAATGCATTTAATTGATTTCTGAAGGTGTCAGATGTGAGAAATGGGCTTATAAAAGCCTCAGAATCAAAAATTAGTAACTGTTTCTCAGGTTTTCTTCAACTCAAACAGTGTCACAAAGTCCGGGGGTCAAGGGTCGAAACATCATAATGAATAAAATGTACACAGGCCATTTGAAGAATGGGACCCAAGCAGACTTTGATGAGCACACATATACTTAGTTCAGCACAGGGATCAGCAGCCTTTACTATAAAAAGCTCTCAAATAATCTACCTCGAGCTGCAAAACACATTTAAGCCTACATTTAAAATGAAGGTAACAGTAAGTCTAAATACGCTCGTCAACATTACTCATCTTAACGAGCATTCATTATTTGTTTTACCATAAGGTGACGACTCTGCAGTGAGCTATCTATGACTGTTTGGTACTTAAACTTTGCAGGGTTGGTGGTAAAAGCAAACAAGTATGACCATGCAACTTTAAATTCTCTATTGTCTTCCAAGACTTTTTTAAAATCTGGAATCCATAGCTAGTTTAGCTAGGCAGATCCAACACAAGCTATTGCTTTTGAGGTTCATCAAAATTCAAAGGAAAAGGTGAAAAAAAAACTTTTTTTATTCTGTGTACAGGCTACACATTTTTACAGAGGAGAATGTAAAAGGCCTACTACAATGAAAAATGAAAATGTGGAAAAAAAGCTGTTTTTAATTTCTACATAATTTTTTGTCAAAGCCACAGGGAGCCACGGTAAAGGAGCTAAAAAGCCACACGTGGCTCCAGAGCCACAGGTTGCCTGTCACACACTGTCAGCCAACGTGGTTCTGTTGGTCACAGCACGCCAAGCTGATCCCACAAGTGTTCAGTGGGGTTGAGGTCAGGACTGCTGGCAGGCCATTTCATCCTCTCCACCCCCAAATTCTGGAAGTTGTCTGTGATAAACCCCGCTCTGTGGGAGCGATTGTCTTCATCTTGGAGGATAGAGTTTGGTCCCAGACTGTGGAGATATGGGATTACCACTGGTTGCAGAATTTCATCTCACTTGGAACTTGCCAGGAACTTGGCCTTCAGTTTGCAGATGGTACTAGGGCTCACTCCAAATAATGCTGCAACTTGGTTTTGCGGAACACCAGCTTGAAGTTGCCCTGTCGTACGGGCCCTATCCAGATCAGTCAAACGTGGCATGCCGATTCCTGGAGCAGACACCAGCTGACCACTGTAGCAGGGCCCATGCTCACAGGCTCACCTGTGGGTACCAGAAGTTCAAGACAAGTCTTAATAGCAACAGCAAAAAAAGCTGTTTGGCATTGGCAGAGAAGAGTTGGCAAATTGTTCATGGGCACAACCCACATACTCAGCTCTGCTGCTCATCCCACAAATGCATGTTCCTTACAAATGTGGCACCATTTAAAAGAGAAATAAACAGGCTTTCCTACAGTATAAGATTTATTGCCAAGAAGCATTGTTACAACAAAGCAATAATCTACCAAACACAAATTTCCCTGCTTTTTGTGCTTAGTTTAGTATTGTTGTTGTTAGACACAGACCAGCTATGATCCCTGTTCATCAAGAATCTTCTCAATTTTTGGATTCTTGGTTCACCAGAGGCATGTGAGAAAAATAAATCAAGAATTCAGTGTAACAGAGTGTGCATATACATGGTACATGGTAATCTGAGGGACGAAGTATGTCTTTAAGACTGGAAAACTGTGTGTATTAGAATTTAAATTGAGTGCAGACACGTCTCTCCTGTCCTGCAGAGCTGATCTGATTCCTCTGTCATAAGAAATCTGCTGCTGTCAAGCAGAAGGATGTTTGATGTTGTGTATTCAGAGAAATCCACACAAGTTTTTTTCTACAATTAACTCATGAGGGAGATCTTTTTTATTTATCCTGTCCATCTTCTCTGTCTTGACAACTCCATTTGCATTTCGACACTGAATTTTCCTGAGCGAATACACGCTCTGTTGTTGTGTTGCTGTTTGTGTTTCTTCCTCTGTGCCGGTTGTCTCTTTAAAGACGGAGTTTGACATTCTCATGGCATTTGGTGTCTCTGCGATTGTATCAAGCGAATGTGTGGGCTGCGACAGCAATGAACTGGCACGAACCCTGCTGCAGCTTTGCACCGGACTGCTCCATGCCTCCCTCCTACCTCGGCAGATTTAGGAAAAATGCCTCCAGTGCAGCTTAAAAACCTGCCACCCCTCACATATGCTGCGAGTTATTTTTTTTTACTCATCCACTCATGATTATGTCCCGTGAAGTATAACACATTTTCAGACACTTTGATCTTTTCATATTGAGAAGTGCTACTTTCTCATACTTGAAATCTTGAAATGGTTCCACTCCTCCTCTGCCTCCTTCTCCTTCATCACTCCTTCTGTTCTTTCACATCTCGCCGTGCAAACCAACACCTGCCCTTCTGGCGAGCAGTAATTGAGTAGAGCATTATTCAAAAGCATTATTCAAGAGCATTATACAGGCAACAATTTTGCTGGGTGATCATTGTGTATGTCGGCTGTATCCTAGGAGATTGGTGCATATCTAATAAGGAGTTTGTTACTCATTTTGCAGAGTGGGCACTTTGATGTCCTCTGTGTTGAATTTTCTGTTTTAGCTCAACATCCTCCTAATGAAGCAGAGGGCCTGAAGCTTCAGAATTGGTTGCTTATCAACTCTGCACCCCACTTATTAGGAGTTGTTGTGGAGCCTTTAATTGGATATTGGAATAGGAGGCGCCTTAATGGTCTGTCAGTAATCAAGCGGTCAAGATATATCCACAGATGACAGTAATGTTAACATCATTAAGGATTTTAACACCAAGTATCCGAACCGAACACTCACGCACTCCCATTTCCCTCTTCATGTTTCATGATGTTTCCTCCTGTCCTCTAAATCGACAAGTGTTTCCACAATTCATCTTGTGTAGTTTCGGGCGGCAGAGTTTGAGCTCCTGTACAGCCGCCTCACTAACTGCAGAAGTAATTAGTGGCAAAATTGATGTTTTGGTAGGATCTGTCACACCTCTGTTCACACCACCAAATCAAAAGCGTACCAATGTGTCTGCCCCCCCATCGAGCGGACAGCACAAACTCTCCCTGCTATCAGATAAGTAATCTAATGAAACACTACAGAGGAAATACACAGCCATCAATTAACATCCAGGGCTACTTCTATACTTATCCTTTTGGTTTAAAGATTTTGTTTCTAAGCCTTTTAGTTATTGCATGTGTAGTGTTTTACAGCTGTATTAGTTACAGATAAAATAAGGTAGAAAATGTTGATGTGGCTTTAAATAAATTTCAGTGCGAACACTGCTTTGCGCTGTGAATTCATCACAGTCTGTTTCAGAGCTGTATCTGTCAGAAGTTTGGGTCTGTCAGAGTATGTGGGTACATCAGTGTGGATGAGTGGATGTTCTGACAGTGAGTTAGAAGAACTTCACTCTGCTCGCGGTTCACACCCCTGAGACTGTGACGTCTTTGACACCATGAGGCACTCTGACCAAAATACACCTCCTCTGCAGCACAAGGTGGGGAAAGAGCTTTTTCTGTGTCTGTTGTTGTTGGTGACGTCAAATCATTCCTGTCCGTCCTCGAGGATGTCAGGGCTCATCTGCAGAATCAGACATGACAGGACCGAGCAGGATCAGCCAGGCCTCTGCAAAATGAGTCCTCTCTAGGTGACAGAACTAACAATAGATCTGAAGCTTCATAAACATAGCTGTAAGGATACCTGCCACCTATTAATTTAAGACTGAGTCATGCTCCACTTGGTACATACGTATAAGTCACTGAGCAACTGAATGAGCCTCATCAACCTATAGGAGGCTGCACTTTACATCTCTTCATATAGCTCTCTAATACACTTAATCAGCCACAATCAAATGCTCCAGTAAGGAAAGGCTGGTGAGTGGAGCTTTGTTCAGACAGTGGATTTGTCTTCACTGTGAGTTGTATATATATATTCACCACTTTATTAGGTACACCTGTTCAACTGCTCATTAACACAAATACCTAATCGGCCAATAACGTGGCAGCAACTCAATGCATTTAGGCATGTAGACATGGTGAAGACAACTTGCAGAGGTTCAAACTGAGCACCAGAATGGGGAAGAAAGGTGATTTACGTGACTTCAAATGTGGCATGGTTGTTGGTGCCAGACGGGCTGGTCTGTCAGAAACTGCTGATCTACTGTGATTTTCACACTCAACCATCTCCAGGGTTTACAGAGGATGGTCCCAAAAAGAGAAAATATCCAGTGAGTGGCAGTTCTCCTGGTGAAAATGCCTCGTTGATGCCAGAGGTCAGAGGAGAATGGCCAGACTGGTTCAAGATGATAGAAAGGCATTCAAACATTCAGATGGTAGGGTCAGAATTAGGCATAAACAACATGAAAGCATGGATCCATCCTGCCTTGTATCAACAGTTCAGGCTGGTGGTGGTGGTGTAATGGTGTGGGGGATATTTTCTTGGCACGCTTTGGGCCCCTTAGTACCAACTGAGCATTCTTTAAACACCACAGCATAACTGAGTATTGTTGCTGACCATGTCCATCCCTTTATGTCCACAGTGCACCCATCTTCTGATGGCTACTTCCAGCAGGATAACGCCCCATGTCATAAAGCTTGAAACATCTCAAACTGGTTTCTTGAACATGACAATGAGTTCACTGTACTCCAATGGCCTCCACAGTCACCAGATCCCAATCCAACAGAGCACCTTTGGGATGTGCTGGAACGGGAGATTCACATCATGGATGTGCAGCTGACAAATCTGCAGCAACTGCGTGATGCTATCATGTTAATATGGACCAAAATATCTGAGGTGTGTTTCCAGCACCTTGTTGAATCTATGCCATGAAGAATTAAAGTAGTTCTGAAGGCAAAATGGGGTCCAACCCAACACTGGCAAGGTATACCTAATAAAGTGAGTTAATTGTCTCAGGGAAGAGGAGAAGCGGTAGGACTATACAAGCGTACATGTATACTTCTTCCAACTCCTTTTCAGACATGTAATGGTTGCTTCGAAGCTTCAATTGCTGTTATGGCATTTGGTGGCCAAATCAATATTCAAATGCAAATCCCAGAAACCCCGTGAATTTAGAAATAGTAATCCAATATTATACATTATGTATCAACATAAATTATTACTAGTTTTTCTCAGACAAGGACATTTACACTTAGTAATAGTTCTGTGACTCTGACTCACGTCACCAGCAGTCCAGCACTAGTGAATCTAGGACCGTTTGACCACACGTGACAGACTTGCAAGATGTCGAAAAAGTCCAGTGTCTGGAATAATTTCAAGATTTGCGAAGACGATCCCCAAAAAGCCTAGTGCCAGATGTGCCAAAGGAAACTGGCATAAATCACAAATCTACAACCAGCTAGGCAAATCACCTGAAGACTAACAACTTAGCCATCCTGCAAAGTATTTTTTTGTTATCTATTAAGGCTAATATTACTATGACCTGCATGCTAACAAAGTGGCTCATTGTCACGTTATTTTAGGTTCATAGATGTTTCCAAAAAATTCGACTCACGTCCTCATCTCCCATTGTACGCCCTGGCGAAGCTTCGATTAATGATGTATGTTTCTCACAAAAGCTGGTATTTGGAACAGCCGTATATTCAATATTGTTTATTTATGTTGGTTATGATCATTTGTTTGCTATATATTGTTTACAGTTCATTTCATGTGTTATTCTTATTTGTTTTTTTACATGTTCAAATAAATAAATCAGGATGGGACAAGCATGCTGCAGCTGGGTCTGATGAGCTGTGTTTGGAGGTGGGAAGAGCTGCAGGTACCAAAAGACAAACACGAGTCAGTAATTATTGCTGGGTGCTAAAAGAGAGGAGCTGTGAGACAATGAAAGCTGTCACACTGAATGCATTCCAACTCCTTGGAGATTTTTGGTTTTGCTCTTGCAGCCAGTTTAAAATGCTATATGTTGTTACAGGCTGTGCTTAGACACAGCGGTGCTTTGAGTGAAGTGCTGAGTCATATGCTGACATGTTAACATGCTGATGTTTAGCATATATGATGTTGGTCATGTTCACCATCTTATATAACATGTTAGCATGTAAAAGGTCCAATGTGTAGGATTTAGAGGGATATAGTGGCAGAAATTAAACATAATTTAATTAGTATGTTTTCTTTTGTGTATAATTACCTGAAAATAATAATTGTTGTGTTTTTGTCACCTTAAAATGAACTGTTTATATCTACATAGAAAGCAGATCCTTGTTTAAAGAGATCGCCATGTTGCATCACATGTTTTTACAGTGGTCCAGAACAGACAAACCAAAGACTGGCTCTAGAAAGGGACGTTTGCATTTTCACATTGGATATCATAGTTAGTAGACCCTCTGTGATGAGCAGCATCAGAAAAATGCTGATTTTTGTTTTTGTTTCTCTAAATGAAACTGCTTTATTTAGTGTTTTCACCAGTTTAAATCACAGGGTTTGTTTGCTCTGGAGAGGAGGAGACGTCTGCAGATAATTCAGCTGCTGTTAAAATCACCTCAACATCTGGATCCTAATTTATCAGAGAGAGAGAGAAAAAAGTTAAGCTCACATTAGAAGGTACTAGGCTGGCGGCCAGTCTCTGATGAGCCAAACAGCACACAAGAAACACCAATTCGTAACGTGAAACTGCTGTATTCAGTGTTTAACCGCTGTTTATCCCCTGGTCTATTAACTGTGGAGAGGAGAAGACCTCTGCGGATTATTCAGCTCCTGATACAAACCTCCTGAACAAAGAACATTCAAAGAAAATCTAACCAGGAGAAGTTTTCAGCTGGTTGCAATCTGCAATTCTCACCAGTAGATGTCACTGAATCCCCCTAAATATTGCACGCTGGACCTTTAAAGTGGAAACAGATTACTGTTCAACTCCCCCTAGTGTTACTCAACCTCATGGTGGCACTAGAGGTAGCATGAGGGGATCACCAGAGTCAGCAGGATTAATTGTCTGGACCCCATGAAAAATTGATGCCAAGTCATCTAATAGTGAAAGTGAAAAATTTGACTTGCTCACTAGATGAAATGTCAGGGGATCATCAGAGTCAGCAGCCCTTATCCCATGGACCATTAGTGTCTGTGTGAAATTTCATGCCAATGCGTCCAAAAGTTGTTGTGATATTTCAGTCTGGACCAAAATGGTGGAGCAACCAACAGACTGGTATTGCCTTCCCTTGAATCAAGCCACTAGCATTAGTTTAAATCATAGACTGTATAAAGTTAATAGACATAAATGGCAGATAGTAAAAGCCAAAGTGACTGAAGGTGACCATATTTGGACAAATTTAAGCAAATGAGTTATATAAAAATGACCTCCCCTTGGTACAATTGTCATGAATGTTGAAATCAGCTATTAAAAATGTTTCTTTCTGTTCCAGGCTGAAAACAGGCTGCTGTAAAGTCGTGTATTTTAACATGGGGTCTAAGAGGATAAAGTCGCTTCCAGAGCCAGCCTCCAGCGGCCATTCAAGAAACTGCATTTTGCAGTTCAGCCCTGGAGGTTGCTGCTTGGTAAAAATCTCTAGATTGATGTCATGACATCCCCGTTCAGTCAATCATAGTCATGTCATGAGCAGGTATTGATCTGCACTGACCTAAAGGAAGGTTACCCCCTCTCTAAGATGTTTATAATGGCGAATGACTGCATGTACCGGCAAACAAGAATTCTTAAACAGCAATAAATCACCACCCTGGTGTTGAAAGGATAGTATCAGCTGCGTATCTCTCACGTACTTTCTTGCTCTCTAAATCTGAGTGGTTCTGCTGACACAATTGGCTGAGCTGCCTGTGTTTGTATCCTGCTGTTTGCGCACACAGGCCAGGCAGGACTGGTATCAGAGTTTCCAACAGGAGGTAGAGCGAGCGAGGGCTCTCTCTGCTTGAATCACAACTCTCCTGGTTTTTAATCCCCCTTCCTGTCTGATTTCAATTCCAAACAGGCATGACAATAATACACCACCACGGCGATCTGGCTGCTAGCCTGTTGGCAAAAATACTTGGTGTGAGGAAGATAATAGACATAATTAAAATACACAGCGCTGAGTTGAAGGGAAGGAAAATTCATCTCCATCCTGGTTCCCAGTGTGCTCATGAGGCCCGTAGCACCGAGATCCCTGCTTGTGTTCCCCTGGGCCCGGAGTTCTCATACCTGACTGAGCAGATCAAGATAAGAACCAGTTATCTTTGCCTCACAGCACTCCACATCCCAGAGGGAGATCACCTCTCTAAGTAGACATGGCAGCCAGGGATTCAATCAAACCAGAATAGTACCATTTACTCTGTGTCTTTCTAACTTCCATCTACAGTCACTTTAAAGGCACTGAAATGTCATTAATTGTTAGTAACCACAGAGGAGGGTTTTGAATGAGAGCACCTGCTTTGAGAGCTTTAATCTTATCTCTGCCCAAATGACCTGCAGGTAAGATGTGGAGTATTAAAATAGATGCAGCTTGCTGTTATTATTTTAGCCCAGCACTTTGAGTCATTATTCAGCAGGTCAGAAGGTGCACTGTAATCATGAAGCAGTGAAGTGTGCAGCAACAGAGCTGTGGCAGCAGGTAGACTTGATGTAAAGAAAACACACTGAAGTCCCTTGTACTCAATTACACCAGAGCGTGATTGGTGTCATCTACAACAACACATACTGAGCTGCTCACACTTACACACATCAAACTCCTGTTGTTAAAGCTCCCAAAGGTTTCAAAGTATTCATGACTAAAGAAGCAACATTTCAAGATGATATTGTTTGAGACTTGAACACAGAAAACATCAGCTAATCTGTTAAGTTTTGGTTTCTGGCTGGACCCCAAAGCAGAGACAGACACAGGTGTATAAAAAAAAGTTTATTGCCAAAGGGAAAAAACAAAAATGCAGGCAGTGGAGGCAAGGTGCTGACTGGCTCGGAGGTTGTCCACCAGTGTAGAGAGTCGGATCTTAGGAGATGACGCAAAGGCTGAGCACATGGAAAACAGGGCAAAAACACAAGTGAGCACAAAAACGCACGAGGCACAGCAAAACTGGAGGAAATCTCTACAGAAGCAAGACTGGAAAAGAGTACACTTGGCATTACCAACATGGATGCCATTATCTGGCAGAGTAGTGGAGTGAAGACCAGTCGTCTGTTCCAATACCCATACTTTCTGTACTTGTTGTACCTAGTTTGGGTACATAGGGCATTCATATTACGATTGCGGCGAAAAATAAGTGTACTCAAAAGACCCGGATGTGTACTCATAACGGCCAAAATTGAGAGTGTGGAACATTGTACACTTTTCGCACTCAACGGCCGCCATCTTAGCTACGTAGTGGAAGAGGCGAGTGGAAACAGGTGTGTCTCATCAGCTGCAGTGGGAGGAGCCAGCCACGCCCCCTGCCACACACAACCTGGCAGAGACAGAAACAGAAAGGAAAGGGGGAAAGGGTGAGCACACAAAAATCCACCCAAAAACCAAAACCAAAACAGAATCATCACAATCTGCCTCATCAGGACTGTGTGAGTATTATGTGATCACAGTTGATCAGCAGTGCTGGAAACACAAGCAAACAACGCTGATTAAGATGCTGCTAAACCCTGCAAGGTGCTCAAATATATGTGGCATCACTTTTGTAGCCATGCCTATCTAAAAGTCTTTGAGAAAATCAAAGACAAAACACGAAATATCCAGCAGATTTTTTTTGTTCATATAGGACTTCAGACCACATGTAAGGGGACAAATGACAGGAGGACTATAAATCAAACCACTGGCATTAGCAAAGATGTCTACAAAATGTCTTGTGTAAATGAATTTGTGACATTGTCCCTTAGTGTCAGTTTTTGTAACAAGGAAATTATTTCTCATTTAGTGAGAATGGTGGGACTTTGAAGAGATTGTACCGAAAACTGCGTCTGTTCAGAAAGCAATACCACTCGAACTTGGAAGAGCAGTTACACCCTCTGTATTGCATGCAATACAGAGAGGATGTGTTGTATCATAAGACACAATTTGATGGACCAGAGAAGTTGGCTTCATTCTCTAAAGAAAAAAAAAGAAATTTTTTTTATATGTATCTATATTTATTCGGTTTGGCACTGATACTGCAAGCTCGACTTGATTCTTAACATTTTGACCCTCAGTCATTTAGATACTACAACTGCCATGCAGACAGAGATGGAAACGAGCAGTCTGATGCAAAACTAATCTCACGTGAAGTACTGCACTTAAATCTCTAAAACCATTATCACTGCTTCAGCTGTAACCCAGAGCCTAACACCCCCTTCACCATTAAAGCTATGCTCATTGATTTTTTTTGGTCACTTGGGGAATGAAAACAACATTAACATATTGTCATCTTATAAGGTTGTCGAATAAAGTGTTAGTGAAATGTATGCTTATTTACAAATTCAGCAAACACAAAGCAACATTTACATTCAACTGAAGTCATGTTTCTGCACCTGATGAATATAAATACAATATTCTGTCTCTTTTTTGTCTCTATCAACGTCTTCAGAAAACAACAACTCCAACCAAAACATCCAAAACAGGGGAAAGAGCTGCTTTGAGCTGAAGGGAACTACAGATTGGTATTTATTTCACATTGTGCATAGTCATATGAGCCATTGTTATACACACACATGCACGCATACACACACACATATATATATATATATATGGGCTGCACTTGTATAGCGCCTTTCTAGTCTTCCGACCACTCAAAGTTCTTTTTAGCTGACTGCATGTCACATTCACCCATTCACACACACATTTATACGCTACCCAAGGCTACCATACAAGGTGCCACCTGCTACTCACACATCCATGCAACAACCATCAGGAGCAATTTGGGGTTCAGTATCTTGCCCACGGATGTTACGACATGTGGAGTGGAGGAGCTGGGGATCAAACCGCCGATCTTCCGCTGGATGACCCGCTCTACCTCCTGAGCCACAGCCACCACAGCCACAGGACAGGTGGCAGGTGGCTGAGGCTCAGGAGACTGTCCTGCTTAAAAAATCTGACCACATAGGACATTTGTACGAACAGTGATTTCCAACCCATATTTACATTTATTGCTAGGGATCACCTCTAGTTGCCATAGTAATTATGACAGGAGCAGAGGAGGAAGTCAGCTGACATAAACAGAGACAAAGTCCGCATAGGGCAAGCCCCTAGGAAATGTGGTTTGTGACAGGTTTGCAACACGATGCCATGTGACCCAAAAATACATTGTGAAAGAGACAGCTGTAAATTAGTGGCTACATTATTTTGAGCATCACAACCACAGTGAAATGACTCATTTCACCTTCTGAATTTGATCTGTTCAGGCCGATAATACTTCTTAAAGTCTAGAAGAGCAGCCTTTCAATCCCCCCCTTTAAGATAGCAAAGCGCTAAATTGTAAGTGAGCTGCTCAGCTATCTAGTGCGCTTGCTCTCTGGGCCCTATGATGCAGAAGAATTCATTTCATACTGCCGGAATCAAGCTTTTTTTGGCTTGATGCACCACTAATCAACTTTCATAGGTATGAACAAGGCCCACCTCAAACACTGTATCCAGCTCTGCATGGCTTAATAAATTAAACAAACAAAAACAGGACTTTCATCCAGGACACTGGTGTTTGTGTCCCACGTGAAACCTAAATCATTGTTGAGTTATTTTAACATATTGTTGCACGTGCATGTCACGAGAGATATGTCACAGTATGGTACTTATTTGTTCTAAGCCAAACTTTGATCCTTTATCTAAACCAAACAAAGCAGTTTTGTTGCCTTACCCTAATTGCATAGTTTCGGTGCAACAACCGTTTAACACATTAACCACGTGTTTAAAACTGTGACCGTTAACAGTGATATACAAGCTATTCTGTCATTTGCTAGTAGGTGCGATAATTTAGGAAATGCTCCTGTGGGCTGCATTCGAGGGTAGGAACATACAACCTATGTGGTCGTATGGGTTAAAGGTCTTGTTGATAAAACTATATTGATTTGTGCAGCTTGAAGTTTTTTTTTAAATGACTCAGTCTTTGAGCAGACGGAGGATGAACTGGTGTAGGCCCTTTTTCATTACTCTGGGCTCTCCCAGCATTTGTGTGAAGAGGAGTCAGTTTAGTTTGGCTCTAAGCTCAGAGTGACAGAGCTCCAGTTGGCACATTTTGAGAGCACTGTCTTGTGTGGTCGGATGACGGCATTGTGTCTTACTTTGAAAGGTTTTCAAAAGTAGACGACTCTGTCCAGATTAAGACTTTCTATCTGCTCAGTGTGGAGCTTAACCAGGGCACTACCTCATTCTGCAGGGTCACACGAGGAAGGCGTTGGATCAACCTCATCTTTGCTTTGACCTCAAAACTAGCTTCAAGGGGAAATTGAAAATCTCTGTTTGGAGACATTTTTCTTTAAATTACGCTCCTCTTGTGGGCTGACGTATATTATTTATATTTCTGTGTTATTTATTTTACCATTACAGTCTTGATGATTCATTGAATTCTAATTTTAAACTTTATAAACACAGTCAGGGTCTTATTCTTGAGGATTTCAGATCCTTTTTCCCTTTTAAGCCACATTTCTGATGGCACACATCCTGTGGAGTCGGAGACACCCAGAGTGCTGCTGGGATGTTTTCCATGGCACGATTGTGTCAGTATCACAATGTGGTGACTCATGTTTATCATCTTCTCTCCTGTTGTGCCTCCTCCTAATATGAGGTTTGACGAATATGGCAGAAATTGTGTGTCAACATCTATATTAGTGTCTGTGTCTATGTTAAAGGTGCACTGTGAAGGACTTTCCAAAAAACAATTTATAGACTCACACAAAAGTAATCCTTCTCATAATTGTCATCACTTATGACCTATTATAAGTGTGTGATGGTGTATCTATCTGCAGAGACTCTGCCCTCTGTCTGCATTTTCTTGTTTTCCTCTTATTTTGCTGTGTTAAGGACGTTCCTGGGCACAGCGTGCAGGTGAGGTCAGGACCTCATAAAAAAGGTAACAATTAGGTACCAGAAATTAAGCAGCACGCATCCAAGAGGAAGCTACGAAAATCGCAGACACCAAGCAAACAAAGCTTGTTCCAAAATGAGAGTCACTTTACTTTGATGGATGTATTATTACTCTGCCTGTTCAAGTCAGGAATTTTGTGCCGTTTTTCCGTTTCGCCATTCTTTATAAATGTATAATTGCGGAATGGACGGACAGATTTGTAGTGGGACGTGTGTGCAACATGTTATGTGTGCAACCCTCCGTCAACCGCGTCAAAAAGCAGCTAATAACAGTTAGCGTCTAACACAAAGAAGAAGAACATTAGCCGAAAATGTCCACAAATTGGAAAAACAATGAGGCTCAGGGGCTCCTTACCCTCCGAGCAGAGGACAAGATCGGCCGCCATGTAAAAGGGACGGTAAATGATTGTTGTTGCCATGTTAGACAATTGTTATTGTTCAGAAAGTGCTGCAGATGTGTATCTAATATGTCACTCCAGAGGCTGACTGTGTTGTGTTACATGTCATGCCTCTTTTGCGTTTAGAAGGCTGGCATGCTATCTGAAAATCCTACACTGGGTCAGCGCTATGCCACCATTGTTTGGTTATGTATAAAAAAGTGAAGGCATTGTAAATGGCCATTGTACCAGCCCTATCGTGCAATCTCTGTGTAAACAGGGCTTTTGTGATGGACAGCTGAATTACACTGTAACATGCTGTTAATGATGTGAAACAGTTGCAGTTAGGTTTAGGCAACAACATGCCTTAGTTAGGCTTAGAAAAAATAAATCATGTTTTGGCTAAAGATAAGTAAGTTTGGTTTTGTCTCACCCAGCCACCTACCATTCCTCCCACCCCACACAAACGTTCTTGCTCTTTATGCTACATCAGTTGCTCTCAATGTCAAGTATTGCCGTGGATGCGTCTCATAAAGACACCAAAGGCTCCTTCCACCACCATAAAACCTCAAAAGGATCCTCCTTGGGTGTCCTGAACTAGATGTAGGCTGTCAACTCATCCTCAGGCTGAAAAGTTTAATCGCTAGAGTCCTCCACAACGGTGACAAATAACAAAATAAAAGAAACTGCAGCTTGATAACAGTGATTTAGATGTCAAAATATTACACATATACTGCACATCTTTTCCATTTGTTCTATTCCGAAAAATAGAAAATATAATTTTGTTCTCATCCACTGTTTGTAGTCAATTTTTACCCATGCCCATAGCCATGAATCTATATATACATATATTTTTACCTGTTACACAGCTTTTTGTGGGCACCAGGTACCGACACAGTGCAGGACTAACTCAATATCACATGCCGACGGTGTGACAAAACATCAGCATATGACAACCTGGTGATGAGAACCAGGCTGCTCTCATGCACTGTTTGTCTGTTTTCCTACAAAAGGTAATGCACCAAAATTCATACATATTCCACGTAATGATGAGCCAGTAATTTGTGCGTAACCCACATATTTTGGAGGGCTGCGATCACATGACCAATGCAGTGACAGGATCAAAGAAGGAAGTGGTCCTGAGCCGCCCACTTGGGGTGAGGCAGGTTGGGGTGTTGGATGGGTCACAAAACACAGGACTCTCCTCCAGGAGTCATTTTAATGTACGTGCTCAACATGTCTCTTTTCCTAAACCTTACCACAGTTACTAAACTTACCTAAACCTACCTTAACTTCCCCTTAATTATGTAACTTTATGTCAAGGATGTAACGTCATTTGTGGAGCGCTGCTTTCTTATAAACCCTATGAAATGCAGATATGCTGTGAGAACAGGCTGAAAATCCTTATCTTTTATGAGTGCACATACATAATATAAGAAAAGTGACCCGTTTATCGACTGTTATATGATCTGTCTCCTCTGGAAACATATTAGTTTTGTGTTGCCCTGAGACTCAACCTGTAACGCTGCTCTCTATTCAGCAGGACACACTGAATGCTGAATGGATAATTAACCTGGTTTCGTTAGCACTGATCAAAGGATTCACCGTGCATTTCATTGTCCGAGTGTGCCTTGACAAAATGACCACAAAGCATAACCTACAGCAGTGATGCAACAAATGTGATCCACAGAGAAAAGACAATAAGTTGTGTTTCCTAGGAAATGATGCAGCAGTTAAGGCGTCGTTGAGCCTCATGAAGACCTTGTCTTTGCACTGCTATGACTGATCAGGGTGCAGCTCTCTGGACTTAGAAATATTCACTCGTCTTGTGCTCACAGCCAGCTGTGGTTGTCTTTGCACACAAATTGGTAAGTAGATATCAGGGAGGAAGATTTTGGGTCATCACTGTGAAATCAATTACACGCTCTGCGGTTGCACTGCGACAACACAGCTCCAAACCTGTGATTTATCAAATGCTACTTGCTCTACATCTGCGCTGCTGTGGAACTTGTATCTATTTTCAGCTGCTGTGATCATGTGATCATTATACAGTTTGGGAAAAAAAGACAAATGTTAGTTCAAGTTTTACAGGTTGTGAGCCTTTCTGTGTGCCAGCTAAAAAATCTGTTGTATCACGAGTGTTGCACCTCCACAGTCATGAGAAGATGTGGCTGTTTTACAGTGTCACTGCTGGTACAGGCACAGATGGAGGGGATGTGCCCTAAATAAATATGTAAGTAGCCATGCTGGGTTCCTGGTCCTCCCGCTGCTCCCACTGATGCTATTGATCTAATTGCTCTTTTAAAGCCCAAATGCCTCAACTGAAATGTTCCCGCTGTAAACTAGTCAGCAAAAAGGAACTTCAGGGTTCCTGATCGTGAGCTGCTCCTTCTGTGATCATCACATCCGTATTCACAACTCTTCTCTCCTGCACACAAGACTTTCTTGACAACCGCTCTCTCAGCAAGTGATGATGGTAATCTAATTTTCATGCATTTATGAAGCTGTAGATTTCAGCAGCAACACCGTTGCCAGGCACTCTGACGTCTGTGTCACGAGTATATATTATTACACAGTATGTTTTTATGCGAGGAAAAAGAATTTGCATGTGATTATACATGACTGGCAAAGGAAACAACAGGATGAAAAGGTAAGAGAGGCAAGCCGATAACACATATATTATCTGATTTATCCATCTTGCAATGTATTAATCATCTCACTGGTGTATTTATAATGCCATGTCCATTATATAAATCTTGTTCCTCTGTTAAACACTCCACATCAAACTTGTTTGTCCTGCAGATATTTAAGAGTTTTATTAAATCCATAATATCACTAATACAGGATTTATACCTTTGCCCTCTGACCCCTAAGGTGCTGGCACACCTCACAAGTAGGCAATCAGATTCCCAGGACCAGCTACTGAACACAGAAGAGCACATAGTGAACTTTTCACACCAACAAGAGTAATGTCTTTGTGTATTTTTAGGGATGATTAATGTGATTCCCGATCCAGGACAGCCGACTAGAGAGTACAAACCATGAGGGACTGTGGATGGAACTGAATGGGGTCATCAGAGAGAGAGAAAAAAAACAACATAAAAAAAACAGTGAATATGCAGATACAGCTGTGCACTTTTCTCCACTTCTTGTGCGTTTACATTTGAGGGTTAAGTTTGTGTAATTAATGCTGCACAATGTCATCTTTAATTTTGCTTAAAAATGCAATAACTGATTTTTTTTTGGCCACTTGGGGGCAGCACGAGCAGGTCGTGAACGCAACACTGACATATCATCATCTTTTAAGTTGATTAAGTTGATTTAAGTTGATTGTTAGTTAACAGTTGATTATTTTACACATCAAGTTTTTACAGAGCAACATTATCATTCAGTTTGAGCTGTGTTTTTGTCCGCCTGGTGAATAACCACAATACATATTATCAAGATACTTAGGTCACGGTACGATATTATTGCGATTCTGCGATTTTCTGAGTATTGCGATACAATATATTGCAATTTATTTTTTCCAACTGCACATTATTTCCCCAAAGGAAAACTTTGTCAACATCAGTTTTACCTCATAGGATAAAGTTTACGTTTAGATAAAGTTCAAGTTTAGTAAACTTTAATCGTTTTTATTGCAGCAAAATGTGGTGCAAAGCAGACAGACTGACCAATGCCGTCCATGTATCGATACAATATTGACACGCAAAATATCGCCAAACTATGCTGCATCGATTTTTCTCCCCCCACCCCTACTGTCCATTTGCTCTGTTTTTTGGTCTCCATCAACTCCTGTCAGATATATCAGACTCTTAAGCTGCTAAATGCATCACTGTGTTCAGCAGAACTGGGTCTGTCTGGCATTAAGCCTTGCTATACCCGGCCTATAGGGTGTTTATACCAGGTGCTGCAAGAATAAGGCTAGAAGAATCATTAAACATCCCAAACACCCAGGTAGAGAGTACCAGATACACTAGGCCAGCACTGAGAGGCTCAGGAAGCGCCTCTACCCTCAAGCTACAAGGATCCTAAATGAAGACACTTCCTACCCGGTCATATACTAATCATTTTTGCAGTATTTTTACTGCTCAAATTTAAGGAGCTGACAGGATAATTTGACAAATTGACTGACCGTGTAAAAAGACACTATAAGAGTAGAGAGAGTGAAGCAAAACAGTAAAGTTGCGTCTGATCAGCTAAACAATGAGCTGAAACTCACTATAAAGCTCTGTAAAGCCGAGGGGAGCTGCAGATTCAGGTGATAATTCCCTGTAGCTTCATCACTGCAGGCGACCTCTTACTCAGTTATCCCTAAAGTAGCTCAAATACTGAGACTATCTGATGCCTTCTAGTGATGATTTTGCTTTGGTTGAACATAAACATATGTTGTTTTTGGGCATTTGCGGAAACCACTGATGCTGTCACATGGGAGTCTGTCTCAAAAAAGCAAGACCCTCCCTGTTGTTATTAATATCGTCTTTGGACCCTTCCCTTGACTTTATATAGAACAATAAGAAATGGTGAGAATGCAGCCACTTCCTTTCTCTGTAGCCTGAAACTGGACTCTCTGGAGAGAAAGCGTCTAATCACTGCCAACTGTAAAGATCCACGTCTGTTCTGTCTCTCAAAACTGACATATTTGTCCCACAAACTATGAGTTTGATGAGAAAAATAAAACCCTGTCAGATGGACAGGATTGTTGTCGTCTCCATGTGTGACTGAACACAAACACATTTATAACCCAGGGCTTAAACATGAGCCACCTTTATGATGCACCTGTTTAAATTATTATATATAAAAGTAATCAAGGATTTTGTATTGATAAAATGTTATATAACCTACTATCCTTCATCTCGACATTGGCACATTGTGCCACTGACGACAGAGACATGATTGACATTTGGTGTGAGGACATTTAAAAGCAAAGATAAGACATTGGATTTGAGGTGTTCAAGGCACGCTGCTGCTGCTGCTGTTGTTGTTGTTGAGCACGCATTGTTAGTAGAGGTTTGGCTCGATCAATGTGATCAGCCATGCACAGCCAGGTGTGTGGAGAAGCTCAGCGAAGCACAGGGACAGGGTTTATAAATAAACCAAATAAAGGACGGTGCCGTCAGTGACCCCTGAGATGTGGCTTTGGAAGGGGTGGAAAGGCAGACGTTTATCCTGAAGAAACTAATAAAGCACTGTCTGTCAGCTGGGAGGTGAGTCAGCCCAGAATAGCATCATTAGAGAGAAGCAGCGCTCTGATCATGTCTCTGAGGGGAGATGACCACCACGCTGCACCACACATCCAGCCGAGACCACCGAGAAACATGCAGAGCGAGCAGGCTCACAATACAATCTGCTCCTGCAAACAGCAGCTCTGCAGCACATGCAGGCTCCAAAATAGAAAAACACTGTTACAGTCAACTGTCATGGTGATAATCTGCAAATAGAAAAAAAAATCATTCATCTTATCAAGCATCTTTTGTTGGATAATGATGTGTTAGCTTGCCAAGGCTGTCATTACACCTCTCTCACACAAACAGTCATCTAAAGACCTTTTACACGAGGATATTCTTCAACTTTTCAAATGTGACAGTTGGCAAATAACCAGGAGATTGCTGCGTGTCAACGTCCAACATTATTGTTTCCTAGAATAGAAAATGCAACATATCATTAACCGTCATTGATCTAGTCCATCCAGGCTTCCATATGTAATCACATGAATCCCAGGTTCTTTGTTCTTGTCGGCAGAGAAATAAAATTTTAGAAGTTAAGTTTTGTAATAGTATACTACGCAGGATTTCCAAACACCCAATGTATAGGCTCATACAAAAGTAATCCCTCTCAGTCATCACTATGACCCACTAGAAGTGTGTTACAGTGTATTTATCTTGCAATCGCAATAATTAATGCAAATTAAACTAAAGTCCACAGTATTTGCTTGTAGCTTACATGTTGTTTTACAGTCACATTGTCTGGTTTGAGAGCGGCAATATTCACTCAGGATTTTTTTGCAACATTATTTGAGTCCATGTTTGGAAACTAATTAAATAAAACTAAAGAAGATAACTGAAACATTTGCAGCTGTTTTTGTAATATTCAGTATGATTATTATAGCAAGTAATTACATGACTTATTTTTTGGAGGGAGTAGTTAAAAAAAATCACATTTTTTTTCTCTTGACTTGCAATTTTTGTCATTTGCTGCAATTTCTCGCAAAAAATCACATTAAAATGCTGCAATTTTTATGTGATTTTTGACAAAATTGGCTGCAAATTCAAGGTTTTTTTTGTCGCTAGATCCTGGAGGGACTGTTTTCTTATTGTTTTGCTGTGTTCGGGACGTTCGTGGGCACAGTGCAAAGGTGAGGTTGGGGATTTATAAAAAGGTAGCAACCAGGTGCAGGACTGTAAGCGGCATGCATCCAAGAGGAAGCCATGAAAATCATGAACAAAGCACCAAAAAAATGCAAATGCTGCTAGGTGAAATGCTAAGCTCAGTTGGGCTTGGCTTTCACTTTTGCTGGCAATACCGTTTACAAATAGCAGTGGACAATTCAGTTGTGTTGTATTCAGTGTTTTTACTGGTTGTAATCACCTGGTCCATTTGTTTTTGAGAGGAAAAGATGTCTGCGGATAATTTTGCTCCCGGTAGAAACCTCCTGAATGATGAACAGTGAAGGAAATCTGACCAGGAGAAGTTTCAGCTGGTTGCAATCTGCAATCCTCAACACTAGATGCCAGTAAATCCTACACACTGCTCCTTTAAAGGAATAGGGCACTTTGATGTTTAGGCAAATTTAGATTTGATTATTGACACCACTTTTATGTTTCTCATTGGTAAACATAAAGCTACAGCCAACGGTTAGCTTAGCTTAGCATAAAGGCCGGAGACATCTAGCCTGGCTCTGTCCTGGTAGGTAAAAATAAAATTCCACCCACCAGCACCTTTAAAGCTCACTTATCTACACATTATGTCTTGTTTGTTGTTTCCATACCAAAAACAGATTTTTTTAACCTTTTGACAACGCCAGGCTAACTGTTTCCTCTATCCTCCAGTCTTAATGCTAAGCTAAGCTAACCTCTTGCCTGTTCTTGCTTCATATTTAGTGTATTCATCAGCTCATTTAAATCTTCACAAGAAAATGATTAAGCTTTTTTTTTCACATTATTGAACTGTTTCTTCAACATTTCTTAACAAATTGCATGGCATTAATGATGGTAGGATTTCTCCCACACACAGACATAGACGACGAACATGGCTCTTTTCACACTGACAAGCCTGCATATGCTCCCTGGTTTGCTGTGTGAGGCTGCAGTTTCTTCCAAATACCAGGCGTTTTTCCAGCAGTCTACAAGTGCTGATACATTTTTTTCAGAGCTGATGAGAGTCAGAAAAACTGCATGCTACTGCAGATATTAGGTACAAAGAAGAAACAGGAGTATCAAGGACGTGCAGATCTACTTAAGGCTCTTCCAGATTGCTGAGCTGTCCTTGAATGTGACAATGAATAGATGTGGAGGGATGATGAGGTGGGTCAAGCAGGAACAAAAGTATTAGGTTAGAAGTAAAAACTGAACGTGTCACATCCTTGATGAGCCGACATGTGTTTTAGACGTGATTGAAGATGCTGGGATTTGCACTGTTTTTATTTATAGGCTGATTAATGTTTAAAAGGGAGGGAGGAGGTGATCCAGTCTGGTGCCAACACTCCTCCCACAGAGCTTCTTCACACCCAAATATGACATCAAATGATGAGACTCTTGTTGTTGGAGGTACAGCCGGCATTATTCTGATCAGCTTGTTCTGGATGAAAACAAGAGCGCAGGCCTGCTTGAGTCACGTGTGTTTTCCTTTACAACTATTTTGGATAGATTTGTGATGTTTTCTGATATAGTTTTTGATAACCCTGTAACCCTGGCTCTGAATGGTTGACCATGCTTTTCATAGACCTATTGGTACATACCAAGTAGAAACCTCCAGAGCTGAAAAATGAATGTGGAGGTGTTAAAAATTGCAGTTCCTCGAATGGCCACTTGAGGCTGGCTCCAAGAGCGAGTCATTCCCCATTGACACGGATGTTAGGGTTTTCCAGGTTCCCCTGTCAAAAAGCCAAGATGATTTTTCCACTAGATTTTTAGAAAATAAGCTCTATGACAAACAAAATGTTTTTATTTTCAACAAGATAATCTTAAAAAATGAACACCACCTTTATAATATTTGAAGCCTAAACGCAATCGCCATAAGTATAACACTACATCTGGCTATTAATGAACAACACTACGGTTGCATGACGTCAACGTTGCCACCACAATGTGGCTGTAAAGATGTGTTCAGTGGGTTGACTTCCTGTATTCTCATTTAGCAACTTGTGAGCAGCCGTGTTTTTTAAGATGCGTGCAAAGCTTCAAAACTCACAAGTGGGGCATCTGTTGACGTCGTTTGTGTCATAGAACATGACGTAAAAGTCTCTTAAGCTAGGACTCATCCCTGCACCACTCCAAAGACCCCCATGGTAAAATGCCCAACTTTACAGCAGGAATAAACATGTTTACTATTTCAGTGTGTTCTTAGTTCATGAAAGTTAATTGTTACATTTTGGTCGCCTAAAAGACTTTTGCAGCATTGTACTAAAGGAGCTTCATAAGATTCAGATGTTGAGTTTTGCAGATGAGATTTTGATTTATCACAGTTAACGATAGCTAATCAAGTCAGTAGCTAACATTAGGCTCCAAATATGGTCGCTCCTGGCTCCAAATCCAAGATAGTGTTGGCCAAAATACCAAACTCGAGGCTCCAAAACATGAGTCCACAAACCAATGACAGACATCACAGTGGATACGTCCATTATTTTATACAGTCTATGGCCTGTGCACTCAGTTGTCAGTTTATTAGGTACAGCTATTTAAAACTAATGCAGTCCAACACAACAATCTCACAGTAAGTCCTTTCTTCTGTAATGTTCAGTTTGTGTTGAAAGTGTTAGAGGAGGTGTTAATTCAACTGTATGGTCATTCTGAAGGATGTAGGTTGCAGTGCTGTTGAATTGTCGGCTATTGCGTTATACAGGGAGGTGTTTCTATTAGATTTTCCAGTGACCGGTGGGCTTAATACCCTCAAAATGTATTGTTTCACTTAATTCAAGCAAGAGTATGACCCTTTTGACATAAGAAATAACACACTCTTCTTTTTCCTTGAGTTGAATTTATTAGTCATACTTGTAAAATACACCATTTCTCCTTTCAGTATACTTGGGAATTTGCAGCTCCAGTCCCATTTGGTCAGGTATGACCAGTAGCTTAGATGGATGGTTCCGATTTTTTGATGTGGGGTTGTATACATACCCATAATCAATGCATTACCTGCAGTAGACGTCAGCAAGCAGGAGTACCGCCAAGGAGGCTAAGCAATGTATTTTAGCCTCTTAAAATAATCAGTATTATGATGCTGTACACTTTACTTTGCTGTCAAACAGCCTTCTCCTTTGGCACTACATCTCAACCATAGAACTTCGGTATCCTACATATTGCTTCTTTCAGCCCGTTCAGTCTCCCTCTGCAGAACTCTTTCTTTATATTCGAGTTCATAGAGGTATCCTCTTGTCTCCACAATTAATGACATTCACTATTTTCTCATGTTTGTGATCCCTTCCATAAACCGCTAAAGCCTGACCCAAACAGCTGATTTGTGACATATTACAGTTGCATTGTAATACTGAAGTCTTATGGTTGAAAACATATACTGCCAAAGGAAAGGCCTGTCTGACGGCAAGGTTAAGTGGTGAAAATATTCTTAATATACCTTACACTTAAACTGATGTAATTTTTTTTCATGTCGGCCTTTTTTATAGGTAGCTAAAATGTTTTGCTGCTGCCTCCGCCCACAGCAGTGCACTGCTGAGCTTCTGTGTCGGCACTCCTGCCTGCTTCTCCAAACACTGGCCCGCCAACCACCATGTGCTGAAGCTAATACACTGACCATGGATAAGTACCTCATACACTATAAACTATCCCTTTAAGGTGGCAGCTAATTTTAGCAAACACACACGGCGCTCTGTGACAGACATTACTTGGTCTGCTCACTGAGTTCCCTGCTCTTATTTCTTTATGCCACTGTAACATTATGTTTTTTCATTTACCATTATGCTATAATTGCCGCTTGTTGCCACGGTGGCAACTGTTCAACAAGGGCTCCTACTCCTTACGTTGCTCCTAGCTACCTTTGTAACACTGCTGAAATAAGTGACATTTGTGACACTTTTGTCACATGTATCTGGGATGAAACACTCTGTAATACAGCCTGAAAAGGCTTTTAAGCTAATGCTCTCTCTCTCTGTCTGTGTCTTGATGGGCTTGTGCGATTTGTTCACATGTCCTGTGCATGTCTTACGCAGTTGAAAAGGTCAATAGATTCCTGCTTTTGGTTTGCGGAAGGTCAATAAGGTGAATGGCAAAGGCCATGCATCCTGGAGGGGAGGCTCTTTGGTCCCTCGCTTCGACTGTCCAATAAAACACAATCGAGAGTGGGGTTTTTAAAAAAACAGATATCTGCTGGGAGGAAAAGCTGAAATAGTTTCATTCATTCCTCACGTCTGGGTGTGAATTTGCCCTCCTTGCCTTGTTATAGTTTACTGGTTGGTGGCGTATAGAACGTTTGGCAAAATATGCTCATGTATGGCAGCACATCTCTTATTAGCACTTTGCCAGACTTCCTGTCAAAGCTGACGCGTACAGGCATGAAGATGTCACTGGCAGACTGCTCATGAGCCACCTTCACAGGTCTTTCAGCATCCTTTGGCATACGAAGGAGGAAAAAAATGCAAATCCAGTGTCACAGAGCAGCTGGGGTCCACTTGGGACCTCCAAAACTCAATTTATTAGAGGGAAATCACTTTAACGAGGTACAGAATTTAATATGGAGTTACACTGGTTTCCAGTGATGATTCAACTGAATGAGTAATGGGTTGATTCCTAGTTTTGTGCATCTCCTTCTCATTATTTACATGAGATGTACAGAAAGGGAAGGCATTCTGGATCGACCCTAAATTGCTGTCGTAGAGTCCCAGCCCTGCAGCCTTATCTTCGGTGTCATAGATTCCTCCTGTGAGTAAGACTCTGACGTAAGAGCTCGCAGCAATTAGTGCCAGCAGTCGCTCTGCCGCGTGTCAAGCCATAGTAACCGCTGAGCTCCATACCAAGCAGATGGATACAAACCAGTACCAACAGGCACAGTGCTGCTCTCCAAAAATTAATTGCTGGGCGCCTTCTCCGGGTGTCCTGAACCCACCCCGGGATTGTTTCAATAGGATCTGTCATTCAGCCTGTCCCCTGGTGTTTGGATGATGCAGGTCTGAGAGGGCTGGTTTTGTGGCACTGTGGCATCTGAGGCAGCGGATGCCTGGGTAAACACTTAGCACATGGGCAGCAGATGGTGGTGGGGAGCTCCAAGCATCAGTGGGAGGTCTGGTGTTAAAGCTCGAGATGATGGGGATGTGTTACCCACTCAATTTAAGGTGTGCTTCATCTCTCCTCCTCTTTTCCTCCTTAAAAAAAGATTATGAGCAGGGCCATTTTTCATCTCTTCAATATCCTGGACATAATCATATCTCATTAACTGTTCTATATTTTGACCCCTGTGGAGCTGCCATCCATTCAGGAGGACATCATGTGTCATGCGGCTGATTTGAAGACCGCGTCGAAATAAATTAGCAGCAGATATTAATAGGACACGGTGATCATATCATAAAATTATAGCCAAATGTATGGTGATGTGCAGTGCCCTTTCTGCTTCCCAGAGATGCACACCAACCCGTCTTCCTTCGCCTCTGTCTTTTTATTGTGTCGTCATGGTGATGGGTTTTCGTCTTTGTGTCTAATTAAAGAGGGAGCTTTAGATGTATTGACTATCTCAGATCACAGAACACCTCTCTCCCAATACTTTTGCTCGTGTCGTCATCAAACAGTCAATCTTTAATTAGAAACACGCACACGCAGCAGCCGCTCAGAACATGCAGAGCACACGTGGATAGAGACCAGTAGTATCAGACACAGAGACGGCTGTTGTCCTGTTATTTGGTGAAACTGTTATTATTGTGTATTTACTCACGCTTTGAGAGAAGATCCTTCCTTCTGTGATGTTCGCAAATAAACTCTGTGTGACCTTTGCTGACAGACACTGGTGTCAGTAAACAAGTTTGTTTTTAGAAGTATACATCTCTGCAAGTGCGAAAAATCACAAATTTATCCCAGAGCGTGTCAGCAATCAAAAATCAAGTTCTTAATTAAAATACATAGTTTCCATAGTTACCAGGAGAATAGGAAAAAGGATGAGCCAAAGCTTTCCAGCTTCAACACGGCTTTTCACGTCATGTTTTCCATGGCTCCTATCAGAGGGAACATTATGTAACATGTTAATCACAGCGGTGACGCTTATAGGTACGGCATCACCTTTGTAAAGTTGGGCTGAATTTGTTTTTCATACTCCAGAGTATCTGTTTGCTGAGATCTTTGGGAATAATTTGGGGTAGCTGAGCAGTCCAAAGTGTCATAAGCTGGTCAAAGATGAGAGAAACACACCAGTTATTGTTATGCAAATATAATCACAGTTATAAAAGCAGTCATAATTGCCTCTAAACAACAGTAAATAATGGCTGCATGATGGCAGCGGAGCCAAAAAGAAGACTTCAAAGCAGCATCTTTGTTTTGTGTCACTGCATTATCTTTAAATGAGACATCTTTGTTTGTCCTATTAGAAGGTGTATTACACTCTAATCTTTTACTGTTTAGTTAATCTCTGCGCTACACATGCAAACAGTTCTGTGCTTAATCTTGAAAATAATCCCCCAGAAGTTGTTTTCCCCCCCAAAGCTGCACATAATATCCCGCTGGCCTTATTGTAAATATAATAATAAGAGCTATTGTTAGAAAATCCAGGAGCTACATCTCCTCCATCAACGTGTAACAACGTGTTCCTTCAAAGATTCTGCAAACGAATCAGGCAGGAGGGTCCTTTACTTGGCAGGTGAGGATGCTTAAAGCACAGGTTAATAATGCCTGAGCCTAAAGTCTGCCCTGTTCCATGGATTGGCTTCAGGTGACATTGGCTGACCTTGCATATTTGACATGATTAATGGTCATTGTATTAGATTTTTATAATCTAAGTTGATTGCATTGGCTCCTCTCAGCGATGTCATTATAGGAGCTTTGGGGTGTATCATTGGTGTGTCCTGCATGTTCAACATCCACTTCACCTGTGTCTGCAAAAGTAGTGGAACAATACCCTCTTGTGTCGACTGACGCAGCTGCAGGCTCTTTAGTCAGTCTTCAGTCTTTCCTGCATAGTTTTACTCATGTAAGACCTATAATGTTTCTATTGTTGTATTTTTTCTAGGACATATGGACACAATGTTGACGCCATTTTTGTGTCAATTGCAAATTACATTCGTACTGTTTTCTAATTTATTTGGGTGATGTCATTCTTTTCTTTTGACTTGCGAATGGATGTCAAATTAATTTTCTCTGTTATTGTTAGATTGTGATAAACAGATGATCATCAGCTGTGATAGAAGGAAGGAGTGGGAGTTTTTTCTTCAGCAAACATATAGGAAATGTGTGCTCAATCTTTGACCTTATGTTAGACTTGACGTTGACGTTAGAACAAATCAAAACAGAATCAGCGGCTGCACAAATATATGCGACATGTTTCCATAATACATTTTAATTTTATTGCCACAGCACAGTGAATCACATTAATCGTGTGTAGAGTAAAGCTAGAGCATTTAAAGCTATGGTCTGTTGCAAAAGTACAAAATACAAAAATGTTGCAGCCACAGTTTGGCTTCATGAAGTCTAGAAAAAAAGTTGGTGAAACTTTCTGCTTCACGCCTCAGAGAAGTGTTTGGGAGCTGTGTGAACTGGTGAATGTGGGACTAAATTAGGATTTAGATTTGAGGGAATGGAGTCTTTTTGAATAATCGTGCAACATTACAGCATTTACAAACCAGCTTTTTCCAAATGAGGAACTGGAAACAGGATGTGCATTTCATAACTACAAAATATATCCACCCTTTTTCTATGTCTCCCAGGGGTCATATTACACACACATTAGGTAACAGGCAGGAAAAACCCCAAAGACAGCTGAGCAGTCACATTTTGCATGGCTGTTCCCCCACTGTTGTGTGACAGTACGCAATGAAATGTACATGTCTGCAAACAGTCATACACCTGCTGGTCTGATCAACTGGGTGGTTTGACAATAATCTGCCACAACACACGTACTTACATGAGACATGATGAAATCAAACCATTCATGCTGAAATGAAAACTGTAGTGACCACTGTGCTTGGATTCAAATATTAATTCACAGACATTCTTTATTATGCATGTTGGCAAATTTTCTCTTGAATAAAAAAGTTACACATTAAAAGCATTTTTAAAAAAACTGACTGAAAGTCAGGATCTGCTACATATATATTGATACTGTATAAAATCAAACAAACATGCAAAAGCAAAGTGAACCTGTGTGCCACCAAATTCAATAAAAACAGTCTTGTTTTGAGTAATTGGACTCTAACTAGTTTGGAAATGGTCTTATCAAGATTATCATTGAGATTATAAATGGTTTAATAAAAATTAAAAACAAGAGTTTCATCAAATATTAAGACATTATCAGTGGATATGGTACAATGATATGCAGATAAGAGGTAAAAGAGAGCCAGGGAAAGGTGGCCAAATGAAGTCGATCATTACTGCAATATTTAAAATTGAAACTTTGAGAAGGTTAAGACCTGGCTGACCCACTGACCCAGTCACTGCTTCATATAATTAACTTTTTTTTTCAGCATATTGTGTCCAGTTATCAGTGATGGAAAGTGTCAGACACATACCCTTATCAGTTCTCCGTCCAACAAACATTTGATAGATAGCTGGGCTGGAAAAGTGATAAGGAGATGTGCTCGACAACATTATAACCTGAACAGTATTTTGCAATATAGCAGTAACTCATGTGAACATAAAAAACAAGACAGCAACTGACCTTAGCAAAGGTCATAGAAAAATAAAAACAGAAGTCTCACTCAGTCTTCATATTATCATCACAAAATGGTCGTCCAAAATGTTTATGGAAGTTATCATTTTGGTCCACAATTAAAGTTGATGAACACAAATGTCCTCAGACGAAGCAGATCGCTGCATCACTTCATCATCATCCAGCTGCAGTCTCTGTCCACTCATGTTAGCTCAGTGTCCATTTAGCATTCATCTGCATCCAACAGGCCGAATAACTTTGAGGACACGTCCCATGAGCAGTTTTATGTCACTCTGGCCCCACCTCATCTCTGCTGCTGTCCCGACTCTTACTGGTCGAAAATGAATGCTGAGATTATCTTTTCACTCGCTGCTTTGTGCTTTGTCAAGTCATCGGGTGCAAGTGGACCGACTCTGTCCAAGGAAAGGATGATAAGAGTAATAACTTCATTACACTTTTTAACAACAGTTTTACAAGGTCCAAAAATAAAGCTAAAAATCAAATCAAACTTTCTTTATATATTGCACCTTTCTTACAATTATGTAGCCCGAAATACTTGACAGAGCAGGAGTAAAGCACAGAAAAAGTAGCAAGTGATTAGCTAGACATTACAACAATATACAATAAAATATTTAAAATGAATTAATAAATAAAAAATAAATAATTAATAAAATATAGCAGTAAAAGTAACAAATCATTAAGACTAATTAAAAATGAAATAAATCCCCATAGTAAAAGATATAATTAGATAATTGCAGCATTCATGTCAAATTACAATCTGTTAAGAGAAAGCCATTAAAAAATATTTTTAAAATAAATATTTAAAAAAATAATGTTTTTTTTTTTATGTTGTTTGTTTTGTTTAGTTTTTTTAGCGTAAAGTTTCCGTTAGTAGGATTTAGGGGTATATATACTGGCAGAAATTTAATATGATTTAATTCTGTTTTCTTTAGTGTGTAATCACCTAAAGCTGAATCATTGTGTTTTTGTTACCTTATCCTCCTGCTCTACCAAAATTTGCGCATGAACGTGGGTCTTTTAGTCACAGATAAACCTGCTAAAATCGGCTTTAGACTCATTTACCATTGCCACTAGACTAGTGGACACAGCACTGCAGCAGAGGAGTACAGCTTTCTGTGTGTGTTTGGGTTTTTACGGTGTGTCACGTTCAACGTTACAGGCAGGCCGGAAAACAGGTCGGTAAACAGTAGAGAGGAGCATGAAGTCTTGTGAAAACTTTATGATGGTTAATTCTTTTTATATATCCCTGAATTATTCTGTAACTCTGTCAAACTTGGCGCAGACTAATTTGGATTGATTTTTTAAAGCATTACTTGGGCGGACACAGACGGTATTTTGTGGTGGTGCATCATTGCATGTCACGGGTAAGGGGGCTAAAATACGTGTGCTGACCCAGGTGCTATATTTCCATCACAGCTGGAGCCAATAAATATCCATGTCTACTGCAGTCATTTGACCCGGGTTTGAATGCCGATTGTAACCTTTCCCATTACTTTAAAAAAACACGTGTTAGCGGGTTTTTTGTGCAGTGAAAAATGAGCCATTTATATCTACATAGGGAGAGGGTCCTCATCTACATCAACATCGCCATGTTGCACCACCATGTTTCTACAGTAGTCCAGAACGGACAAACCAAGCGCTGGCTCTCACATTTCAGTAGGGGCAAGCCCAAATGGTGGCAGCTGCTCTGCAATCAAAACATCAGAAAAACATTGATTTGTAATGTGAAATTGCTTTATTCAGTGTTTTCACTGCTTTTAATCACTTGCACCCTTTGTTTTGGAGACGAAGAGACCTCTGCAGATAATTTGGCCACCCAGTAAAAACCGCCTGAATTTCTAGATTTTAAGATATCAGAGAAAAAGGTGAGCACACATCAGCAGGTCCTGGGCTAGCAACCCATCTGTGATGAGTCAAACGGCATCAGATAAACAGTGTTTTTAATGTGCTTTATTAATAATCATATTTAATCACCTGGTCCATTTATTTTGGAGAGGAAGAGACCTCTGCAGATAATGTTGATCCCAAAAACCCTGCCGAACAATGAGCACAGATGGAGTCCTAACCAGGTGTTTCAGCTGGTTGCAATATGCAGTCCTTACCACTAGATGCCACTAAATCCCCCTGAAATCTTCAAACTGTTCCTTTATTTTTCTTAATTCCTAAACATTTGCATTTACATTTATGTCTACATTATTTATTCATTTTATCGTAAAATACTGGATGCATTCTGGACAAAACAGCCCATCAATCCTGATGTATCAGTGTCCTGATATCATAATTGTTCACAAATTTGTAGTCAGAATTTCATCAAGTAGGTGAAAATATTAGTAGGAGCTACACAGGGAATCTGTAAGGGAGCTTGAATCAAACAAGTTACTGTACATCCTAACTGAGGGTCAATATTCATTGTCTCAAAAGCTTCATCTGTGAAACTGGTATTTAGACGTGAGAACAGATCAGTTGTCTCCTGTCTTTGAAAATGATCAAAAAGTTGCTGTTGTGTGTTAATGTAGGCTCTGAGGAGTTTTCTCTTCAGAGTTTGCTAATCACCTTTAATTGCAACACAGTCTTCTAAATGAGAATCAAACAGGACGGCTTCACATCCAGAGCTCTGACACCCTCTGACCCCTCTGCCTGTTATCTGTAGTCACTCCTGGGCATGCAGTTGGCAGAGGAAGGACAGCAGACGTCTCTGTATGCTTTGGTGTTGGTTATCTCTGCCTAGTTCCTCCCCTCGGTGTGAAAAGTCCCGTGCAAATTAAACACGGCTGGCTCGCTTTCTGATCCAGTTCCGGATTTCTTCTCCACACCAGCCGCCAACAGCAGTCACACGGATGAGGGGAGATCTGCCAAGCATCTCCTCTGCAGTGCTCTGCTCTCCTCTGGGATTAGCTGCACTGCATTCCCACCATCAGCAGCACCGGGGCCATCGTGTACACACACACACACACACACACACACACACACACACACACACACACACACAATTCAGCACAGGCAGGGGTGGGGTCATCTATACAAACAAACACACACACACATGAATTCCTTTTCTGTCTCTTCTCTGTCTTTCTGTCTCCCACAGACTCACACCAGTCTGGTTTTACCTTTTCTGTGCCTCACTAACTGATACACACACACAAACACACACACACACACACACACAGTACTGAATGAGCACTGCACTTCCTCCCAGAGACAGTGATGCTGTAGGATGACAAAAGTTTTTAAAGGTTGTGGTTTTGCTGCGTCCTCCCCACACTGACAGGACAGAGACCCTCTTCCCTCCTCTCGCCCGCCCTGGGGACAATGGATCAGATTGTATGAACAAGAGGTCAGCGCACACATCATCACATATCGCTGGAAGGCTGCAGCATTGCAAGGCAAAGCAAAATCCTCAATTTCTGGAGTCGAGCTACACACAACCACAACTGAATTTAAAACTATGATAACAGATTTTAAAAGAAGAGATCTATGTTTACTTGTAGCCATAATAGGTGTTGCAAAAAATGTCATTAATCTCCGCAGTATGTTTTTAGTCCTAATCTGACCATGACATCTGTCAAATGCGAAGGCCAGAAGCCTCCCAGTTCCCACCGCATTTGGTGAAATAAATTAGCTCCACATCCAACCACTACCACCTATCACTATTTATCTCCTCTGTCTCCTCCTCAGCTGGTCTAAAGAGGTCGCATCCCAATGGAGGGCGCCTGGATTGACCTTAGACCCCCGCTGCGTCCTCCTGGGTCATAATTGCCAGTTGTTAAATAACGATAGATGATTAGCCAGAGACAGAGGGGGATTTCCACCGCGCTATTTTGTCTGCAAACAAAAGAGGCACTCAGTTTAGTGGAGGCTTGATTAGGCTTTTCCTGGGGAGACCAGGTAATTCCCACTAATGACGCCCTGAGAGAGAGCAGGGGGAGCTTGGGGATTGGCTGACTGCAGGATGATGCAGGCATGCATGTGGGGAAAATGACTTCATGGTAAAAAAAAAAAAAAAAAAGCTTGCTTTCGACGTTCACACAGACACCAGCTGATCAATGCAGCAGTGAAGTTTAAAGTGCCAGCCTAATGATTAATTGTGCTAAAAAGAAAAACAAGCAGCACAGCTCTTGTGTGCATGAACATATCAGCAGTCTGTGAGCAGTCCTGCAGCATTGCTTGATGCTCCAAAATACAGTACAGTGCACGTCAGTGTCTCAAATTAATCTCCAGCAGAGGGCACCATGGATGCTTTCTATTTATAGTAGTTGACTAAGATTTCTAAAGGGGATTAGAGGCTTCCTGAGGATGCCTTGCTCTGTTTTCAGGGAAAAAATGCCTATTTTCTGTGACTGAGCTGTAACAGGAGAACGTGCAGCAGCCATCCATCAACTCCTCAGTATTAAGCAACAGTGATAATTGGCTTTGTTTTTATTATTGGATGGATTTTTGCACGCCTCTTGTGTCATAGTGTTTAACACTACAGCAGCAGTACTTTGATTTGATCTTGTTTCATTGGCTGTCAGGTGTGATGCTGTTCAATGCATTTGCTTCTGATAATACTGTAGCGATGAACATGTAATATTTGTTTACTGGTGGCTGAATGTGCCATGCAAGGTGCTGGCATCTCATACACGTATCTCACATCTCTGAGAAGACTTTTGCCTAAACCATTTTTGGCAGCACTAAACTTGACTCAGTTGCTATGGACACAGATGATGTTTTCTTTTTTTCTACCTTTTTTTTTTTCTATCTGTGTCCATGACAACAAAATGGCTGTTACAGGAAATGGTATGCATTTTAAGACGCCAGAAAAAGAGAGAGTGAGGGGGTAATGTCGTCATTAGTTATGGCAAGTCAACATAGGTGAGGGATTTATGTTGATAATCATACTGTTGTTTGTTGTTTTCTCCCACACATATGTGACTGTTACGTGTTTTGTAATTCATACAAAAATCTAACACCATCTTTTATTAAGTACGTTGTTAATTTTTGTAATTTTTCAAGTATTTTACGCTGATCAGGGAGACAGATGACGGTCAAATAAGAAACACACATATGTGCACTGACTCGTCGCACAGTGAGTGGATCTCAACTGAAGCCTAAAGGCAGGATGAAGGCGGATAGAAGTGGGAGGGGGGATGGTGGGATATCCCTGATGACGGTCTATTGCTATTTTCTCTTTTGTTTGCTTGTTTGTTTGTTTGTAAAGGGTCGTCCATGAAGATAAAAATATGATTATTTATCAAAAAAGTGTCTTAATTGTTCACCTGCTTTGTAGAAAATAAAACTGCTCAGCTGTCAAATCCAGCTGTATCTGCTACATAAATTACATCATTCAATTTTAACATGAGTATTAAGTTTTCCTCATGAAAATGTCTCTCATACATATATGACCTTTATTACCTAGGAGGTCACATTGAGATTAAAACCTCTTTTGCAAATAAGACCAGGCCAAGACAGGGTTGAATAGCAGCATCAAACCACAACAGCAACAACAGGTATGTCACAATACATTACATAATATAGTGTATTAACAAGGCAGCCATATTTAGTACAGAACTTGTTATTTAATTAAAGCAGCTGCAGCTAGCTGTGACCACCCTTTAATTTAAGTTGTAATCATTTAAAGAGGAAAGGGTCTCAAGTTTAAGCTCGGTCTGCAGCTCAATCCAGGAGGAGGGAACATGGTACAACAGTGTCTAACAGCCTCTGTGCTGCTAAAAGGCACATTCACAAACATAAGACTTTATTTTGATTGTCCTGCTTAGCATTTATAAGTAGTGTGTTCAAATTTGATAAAACACATTATAATGGAATTGTAAGGAGGAGTAAAATTGTTAACAAAAACTGTATTTTAATCCCCAAATTTAGCATGCACAAGTGTAAACACTTATAAGACAATTTAAGGACAGTGTAAATTCATATATTTGTCAGTAATTTTACTTTTCCTATGAAGCATCCATAACAGGTGTATTAACAAGAAGAAAAAAAACAGTTGTTTTGTTGTCTTTTTTTTTTTTTTTTTTAGTAATATGGTGTAATGCACCATTTTAAGTTCTTTTATTATTATTATTATTATTATTATTATTATTTTACCTGCATCAAAATGCACCTGTCAAGCATCCAAGCAGTGTTCCCTACTTCCTAACAGTTAGTTGAAAACAGATGCTTGATAAGGTATTAATATTACAATTTTTATTTCATTTTTTATTTAATTGTGCTAATTTTCAACTGCAACGTCATGTGGATTTAATACATTTAATACATGCTTTACAAAACATTGTAAGTAAGGTACACTTGTGTGTAATCATTAATTACAATTTATGATGATATTTATGTAACATTTATACTGTCCTATTGAGTAGTTTAACATTTATGAGCACTTGCTCATATAAACACTTGGTAAATAATTTGACACATATTGTATTTGTCAACAGTTATAAAGCATCCATAACTGTTTTATAACTGTTTTATCTGTTTATGTAAAAAGACATCACAGGGGCGATTAATTAAAATGTTTATAACAATGTTACAATCATCAAGTGATATTGTTTTAGCTTTAATTACACTCTATGTGTAAAAGCACACACAGACACAAAAGCTGAAAATTAGCTTCTTACTGTTACATTAACTATAGTTGTTGACTTCAATACAGGGCATTTTAAACCATCTATTAATTGTTTAGGTCCTGCTCATCAATGCTGAATTGGAGGTAATAAATACAGTGTTGGCCTTACTAATAGTTAAAGTCTTTTGCCTGATGCCAACAAGGACCTGCTCCTTTTCCATGACCACTAGATGGCAGCGTCAAGTCAACCATCAGCAGGTTTGGGGCTGTGTGGCCACCAGGCTCATTATTAGCACATGATGAGGCTGCACTTCTTGAGAGAAGCAAATGCAGGCTACTGGATGAATATTTAAGAGGGATAAAGGAAACAAACTGAGTAGCAACAAATTCAACACAAGTGGACATCCAAGGTCATTGTGAAATAAGAAAACCACCCCCGAGGCTCTCGGCTCAGCAGCAGCAGCAGCTTTTGTATTCATCATGGATTCAATTATAGATGGTTTTAAGGTGTGTTATGAATGTGCTTCATTATAACAACACCACATCTTCAAAGGAAATGTCACTGCCAGTTTGTTGTGACCTCCTTCATGGCGTCTCAATTATCTCCAAGGCTTTTTCAGCTGATTACACTTAAAGGTTTCGGACATGCTTACATCAGAGGGCATGAAAAACACACTGTAAGTAGTGTGCAGAGCATGTAATGATACATAATGCACACGTGTTTTAAAATCATCATGACGAGGAATGGTGCTCCAGCTGTGCAGATTTGACCAACTTGCTTTAAATTGACTATCTTAACACAAATAATGACAACAACAATAGAGGCCACTCAGCAGAGAGACGTATTAAGAGCACCTGACACAACAAAGCTTATGCAATAAATGAGGCATACAGCTCCAACAGTAGAGCAGAATTAACATGTTTAGCTCTTTTAACTCTAATAAAACTGAATTCATTTGTGCTTAGTGAATAATTTAGCCTTCTCTGCTGACGTCAGATTAACAAAGTTGCTAAACTGACTTTGCTTAGTAAATGATTGTACATTATATTGCATGCATGCTTTTGACTGTCAAAGTACAAAGAGGTCTGAGCAGATAATGGCACCATATAACCAGCACGATATGCAAATTTGGGCGACATGCCTTGTACATTAAACACTGTTTGGTCTGAGGCAGCCAGGAAATGAGAAATGTAGGCAAACACATATCAGTTTGTTCCGTGTATGAGCTTGATTTGGGATGATTGTTTCACTTCAACGATCCTGTCCAGATGACAGACTGACGACAGCAGAGGGTTAATTTCTCAGTAGTTGAGACACAAACACATTAAGAGTGAAAGTGGGAAGAAAAAAAACACAGGGAAATGCATTTCCACAAAATACTGCAGTAAAAAAGGGAGAGAAAAGGGGGTATTAAAGATCACAACCTCAAATATCAACTCTGCACAGTGTTGCCAAGTCTTGTTGCTATGGAGATTGCATCCTACTGCAGGTGTGAGTAACGACAGAGGAAGTCAACTGTGCTTCCCTCTCTGTGTCTCTTTCTGCTCCTCTGTATCTTACATGGTCCTCGCTGCATGTGTGAGCGCATGTGAGTGTGTGTTTCCGCCTCAGACATGCTAATAAACAGCCTTGAAGATTAACCTTGAGCTACGTGTAAACGTGCGCAGGCGTTGTGCACTTTTTAAACTTTCTATGATCTCTGTGTGTTCATTACAGACACCAGCTTGGTTGTCCTCAAATCTCGACATATTTTCTTCTCTGCCATTGTGTCGGTGGAGGTCTCTCAAAAGGCGACAATGGAGGACTTCTGAACTGTGCAAATGTAATTAGCCCTCAGGCAGGGTGTGCACAGTGTAGGCTGGAATAAATAGATGCATGCGTCCAAATACTGCGAGGGAGATCTCCAGTGAACCGAGATGGCATTGCATTGCATCAATGCTGTTGGAAAAAATCCAGTCTGAAAAGCCAAAAAAGATCTGACCTGGCAAGATGTGATATCTCTTTCCCAAGCTGTCTCTTGTCTTCATGAGATGGTGTGGTGCTTGTTTTCAGGATGTGTGTGTAACAAAGAAATATTTAAAAATCACTAAATATTTGTCTGTTTCTTTCTGTGTATACGGTGATCAGTACAGTGACAGTCCTTCTTCTCCTGCAAGTCAATGCCAAAGCCCTCGTCAATTAAATGCTTAGTCGATCAAGAGAAAATAATTAAATAAATCAAAAAAACAAACATTTGGTCAGTTGTGAGGTTGTGCTGCTGTGCTGAAGTCACACGTTGTAAACATTCAAGGTACACCCAAAAACCCATAGGGGCAACACATTCTCAATCCAACCTAGTCATGTACTGACGTCTGGTCGTGGACTTTCCACATCCAGATATGACATGAGAGGTGCCCTGGGTGTGTTGGTTGGATGTCAAGTTCTGCCTGTTACATGCATTGGTTCTGTTTTCACAAGAAATTTAACGTTTACATACAGCTCCTTCAAAATAAATGTACTACATCAGTAAAACACTGCGAATAGTCTTTTTTTCCCTCCAACAACTAACGCATGTAGTTGGGTTTGGGCAACAAAAGCACTTGGTTGGGTTTAGAAAAAAAGAACAGGGTTTGACTTAAGAATCTTACGGGATGCAAACACAGCTCTCCAGGGTGAAAGCTGGTGGTTGTTGGACCCATCCACTTCTTGTCCCACCTACCCTACCTGCACTTTTACTGCCTTAACTTTCGTTCTTGTCCCACCATGTTCCCCCCAATGCTGCTGATCACTGTTAAAATATAATGGCATCCAGCTGTGTATCATGTGGACGTTAAAGGACATCTTTTTTTGTCAGTGTCCGATGTTGCAAGTCACTGCCCAAGCGCCGGATTTCGACGACTTCAGAGTGAGACCGGGCTGAGAGGTCAGTGTCAGACGCGTTCTCACCTACTGGAAATACTCTGTTTTGTTTAGGCAAAGGGTGGCACCTAGGTGGGGCGTGCAGGGGGCAGGACTTGACATGGATTACACAGTGGTCAGGTAGTTTGTTCATAATTTGGTCGAACAACAGTGTCTCTGGCTGTTCCTTAAATTTGTTTGACAATTTCAGCTTCGACCCTTAACAACATTCATTCATTCATTCATTTTCTGTAACCGCTTATCCTGTTGAGGGTTGTTTTTGCTGGTGTGTCACTGTTGACATTACAGACATGCCAGAAAATAGGTTAGTAAACAGTAGAAAGCAGCATGGAGGCCAGTGAAAATGTTACTGTGGTTTCTTCTTTTTTATATTTCTTACTTATTCAGTCTCTTTCTCAAACTTTGTGCCGACTACATTTTGAATGGTCAACGGCCGCTGCCTGAAAGGAGATGTATAGTATTTTGCGGTATGTCATTGTATCACACTGGAAAAGGTTAGTGTGTCCACCCAGTGTCATATTTCCACCACTGCCTATCTGAGGCTGTCAGAGCCTGGGAAAAGTACCATAATAGGATAAACATCATGGGCCTACATTATAAAATGTCACAAAGTTGAAGGTATTTTAAAAACCTAAAAGATTCGGGACTTTTGAAAAAACATTTGGGGCTGGAGCTCCAGAAGCCACCCCTCCACTCTGCTGCTTTACTGTGTCTAATAAACGTTTGACCGAGGACATTTAAAGACGTCACCTTCAGCTCTGGGAAACTGTGATGGGCATTTTCTGACATTTCATATAACAAATGATTAATTAACTGATCTAAAACAGTAATTAAAATAATGAAAGTTATCATTAGTTGTGACCTTAAAGCATGTTATTAGTGATGTCATTTGAGTAATTTTATAGCTACAATGGACAAAAACGTCAAATTGAAATGGAAATGGTATATATATATATTTTTTTTGTTCGCAAGAATTACACCCTCACATTGAGTTGTCCAATTCTATCAGATTTGGAGCTGTTGTTATGCACTGCAGGCGGCTGCTGCTCGGCTTCCTTGTGGCTTTGTGGCTTTGAGTCTAACCGAGGCAGACTGAGAGAGGCTTATTAATCCCAGGGCTGCAGCTTCACTCTGAAGGCCACAATCAGGAAAAAAAAAAAAAAATCACTCACTGTGTGACATAAATAGACTTCTAATGTTGATCATCTAAATATACAGGATGAAGTGCAGACGTTAAGATCCAGCATACTTGATCCAGCATTGTTATTAATAGGGGCTGACATTTTCACAGTTCACGGCTCAATCACTCTGTGCAAGCCTTAGTGAGCCTGCACATTTGTATTACGATGCATAAAAGCTCACCCAAGTGTCCAAATTTGTTCATAACTGCATTTTGAAGTACAGATAAAAGCTAAAGATAACCGTCTGCAGTGAGAGAGCAGGAGGATGTTTCTACTTCCACGACTACTGCTGCCAAAACCAAACACAACAAGAAGGTAACGAAGAAGAGGAAGGAGCAAAAGAATGATTAATTTACTGTATTTTGTCGTCATTATCATGATAAAATGTTTTCTCACAATGTTTCTTGTACATGTCCCACAAAAAAAAAAGCCTGGCAAATGAATGACAAATTGAACACATAATGATCTGTATCTCATTAGCAGCAGACTGGAAAGGGCAGCAGTTTGATAAACAAATATAAATCAGGGATGGCAAGCCGATGATTGTGGCAGGTACAATTTTAATTCCAGTGTGGGAAGGTCATCACAATTGTGCTGGTTGGCGTGTAAAATCACCAAGACCAATCACAATCGTCTGTAAGCGACACACTCCACATGAGGAATGTCCCGCAAAATGGATTTACGTACGTCGAAAAGGCCCAGACACACCAGACTGACATGAAAGAGCTAGTGGCGATGAAGGTTGACCGTTGCGTTGCCTCATGTCGCACCAGTCTCAGCCAAATAGTTGCACCTGAACGCACCACAAAGAATACAGCCAGTGGCCAAATATTTGAAGAGAGAAACTGGAAGACTGACAAGACAGATTCAAAACGCTAGTTGCGTCTTGACAACAGTTTTACGGCTGTTTCTTTCAGTATGGTGGTCTATGGGGAAAATGTAACGGAATTTTTTTCGCTGCAATACTGCGAGTGGCCACTGGAAAAAACGACACAGCTGAGCAGTGTTTCCAAGGTCTTGGTCAAAATATGTCAAAGCTGACTTTGGTTTCTTATGGGACACAAACACATGGGTCTTTACAGGTTTGTTTGACCCATCCACCCACCCTCACCTCTCCATACAATGACTTTGTTGCTCTTCATACTACGCCGCCTGACTTCCTCCTTCACTCCTAATTACTACGGCCATGCTACCTCAAATCTGTGCTCCCCATGGCAACTGAAAACAGTTACTAAATGGAGTGATATCATTTGAAGCATGTCTGTGGACAACAATAAATGTCCATGGCACAGAGGAATAAGATGTATCAGGCTCTAGATACGCAGACAATACTTTTAGAATTTAGTTATTGTTGTTTCTGTCGTTTCACAGGATTTGTTGACAATAACAAAAAAAAAACAGAATACCTCCAGCCCTGTCCTATCTGTGCCATCACCAGGAGAAGAAAAAGACCAGTACACTGAAGAAGCCTGAAGATGGGTTCATGCTGGTTGGAGTGATTGTGTTGAAGGAGCTGTTGATGCACTGCAACAGCTGAGATAATAGCATTTTTATTGAGAGCGCTCGTCAACAGTGGTATAACCTTGCCTGGGCCTGGTGAGCACTGGGCTGTAGTGTAAGCGATGGCACTCCGCCAGGATCTGACCATTAAGGCTCATTAGTCCCTATTGATAGCCCTGATGATAGGCACTCTGAAAGGAGCCAGCCAAGGAAAAGGTCAGCGTATGGATCTTAATTTGACCTCACTAACCCGTCGCTGATTGGCAGCATCTGTCATCCTTAGATTTAATTTAACAGTGATTGAGTGCTGCGGAGACCATATTGGCAATAACCCCTGCTGCGGGCCGTCTCATCGCCCCTGTTCCTCCAGATGAAATCTGTGCCTGCCACCCGTTATGCCACAACTGTCTCCTGTGCCCATTTCATTTAGACAGTGGATACAGTCGGACTATCACAGGGGCCATGTACCTGCTGCAGTGGCAGTTTCTGTTTGTTTCTCATATTAGTCTTCCAACTGTAGTTACAGTCATTTAAACACCCAAACCAAATAATATAACAGAGGTTTAGAAACTAGCATTCGTGACAGATTTTTTTTGTTTCTTTTCATAATGCGTGGTGCTGAATAATGTCAACATTGGATGCAGTTCTAACCATTTAAACCATTTCCTCCTTTTCAATAAAACTAGACTTAACAGTCTACAGCCACATTAGCAGCTCTGTGGGGCTGTATTATATGTATAGGTATATGCTAACGCTAGCATGGAAACACAGTGTCTAAAGCCCTGTCTACACGCATACAGATATTTTTGAAAACATATTTTTTCTGTGTTTTGGCCTGTCGTGCAGACACACAGGCCCTCTAAGGTGCTTTTGTTTGTTTTTTCAAAACTGCAGTGACTGTGTATTTGGAGTGTTTGGGAAACTATAACATCTTCGCCTCAATTTGTGCATTTCCATTGTTGCTTGTGTTAGGAGCATGCGACAGACACAACAACAACAGTGGACTACCAGCCTGTTTGTTTTGTCTTATGACTGTTTTACACTTTACTGCACAACGTAATGAACGAACAGAGCTGTCTGCTGCACCAACTGTTATTTGGTCCACCAGAAACAAACAGTTTTGAATCAGGCCCAGTCTAACCAGTACATGGTGGGACAATTTCAAGCGTGGGATTGTTGTCCAGAGCATCACTCGTATCACATAATCCTCTGTTATATCGTAGGGGAATCAACAGCGATGAGATCTCCAGTCATTGTTTTGGAAAAGGAGACGTTAGTCTGTGCTGATGAGCGTTCGGAGTCATTTTTGCATTTCAGTGTGCACAGAGATATTTTGTAAAACTAAGGTCATGTGCACTGAATTTTTTTAGACAGAAGAGTTACAATGAGCGTTTTTAAAGAATATCTGTGTACGTGTAGACAGGGCCTGAGTTTACATGTACACTAAAATTCCACGATTATTCTGAATATGACAGCTGATGTAAATCTGATATTGGTCGTGTCAATAGCATATTCCATTTGCACGCCCATATTTGGCTTTAGTTTTTTCTGATTAAGACATGTGGGATATGCTGGTATTATTCTGATTTCAGGACTATTCTTTGGATTCATTCAAAATATGCGTCTCACTTAGGATTTTTACCAACACATGGCAACACATGGCCTCTTGCTTGTTTATGGTCAGCTCTGTGCATAATCTATATGTTGCACACAAGCCAACAAGCCAACAGTTAGCAGGGCTGCGGAGTAGAGATGCACCCCCAAATGACATTTCTGGTCAGAAGAAGAAACACGGCTACTTTTAAACACTATGAAAGACTTTGATACCAACAGGTTTTTTGAATATTTGCAAATGTCATTGGGATGTTTTACATAAATGCATTATGCATGGCTGCATGTAAACAGGAATATTTATTTTATTTATTCATGTAAACGCACAAACTGGAATATTTTGTGCATGTAAATGTAGTCAATGACAACACCAGCATGCTAACGTATAGTAGGTATAGTGCTTTGCATGTTCACCATCTTAGTTTAGCTTGTTAGCATGCTAACATTTGCTGATTGGCACCAAACACAATGTACTGCTGAGGTAGATGGGAATATCATTCGTTTTTTTAGATGTTTCATCATAAGCCAAGGAGTTTCAGGTCTTCATGGTGGAGTGACGGTTGCATGCCATCTGTCTGGTGGCAACAACAACAAAGGAGCTGAGCCGGTTTATGTGAAGAATGGCTGATGAGAGAATGAGATGCAGGTGAGGAAGAGGGCGGAGGCAGAGCAGCAGAGCACATGAGGGAAGTGGGAACAGGTGAGTAGATGGGTGGGGCAGTCAGGAGATGGAGAAGGGAGGGAAAATCAGAGGGTATCTGGTTGATGGGTGGAAAATGGCAATAATAAAGGAGACTGGGGAACAGAAAATGTGGGCTGTGACAAGTAATTGTTCATAATGTAATTATGCTGTGTTGGTTTTTCCACACACACTATTCTATTGCATGTGTGACCGTTCATAGAAAGGGATCCCTGCTCTGTTGCTCTTCCTGGGGTTTCTTCAATGTTTATGTTAAAAGGTTATTTTGAAGGAGTTTCTTCCTATCTATTTATTTTTTGTTAACCCATATTTAACCTGGTAAGTCCCGTTCAGATCGATGATCTCTTTTACAAGGGAGACCTGGCCAAGGCAGCAGCACACAAAAAGTTACAGCCAAACAACCACACAATAAAAAAACATAAAAGATGGACAGACAAACAACTACACACAATGGAAGACCCAACCTCATTCATCCTTGTACTTATGAGAGCTTTAAAATCCAGCGGAGAGACCAGCTCACGCAGTTTCAAAATCAAATCTTTATCTGAATCATGGGTCAAGGGATCAAGATAAAGGGTCTCGTATGATTGACAGATTGTAAAGCCCATAGGTGCAAATGAAATTGAAATTTTGATAGTTTAGAAGTCAGGATCACCAAAGTCCTTCGGACATGTCATAGGTAAAGGTTTGTGGGTTCTTAGCCAGAAAATGTTTTGAGTGCCAGATACTTAATTTCCTGCATTCTGGTGAATTTTTAGGCACTGGTTTCTGCAATTTTTGAGGTAAATGTCTTTAATTTTCAATTAAACATCTTCTGCTACTTTCTTGTCTTATTGGGGAGATGGACAAATGCACGCCCTAAATATTAAGTCTATATTAAGTCTCTGCTTCAGCCAGCGAGCAGGGAGAAGACATGATGGGGAATGGGTGTGTAAAATAAGAGAAGATGCTTCAAGGAGAAAAGGACTGATTATGTAATGGAGGGACTTGTTTACGTGTCCCCTCTGAGTTCATGTTAGCTGAAGGAAGACACCCTGCCTTTGCGGCTCTTCTCGGGCTCTGCCACATTGCATTAATGTCTTTATTCATAGTGACTGGTAATTGGCCTACTTTGAGGCGAGCGTTTGTGTCTTATGTAGAATTGTACAGTGAGGAGAAGGGATAGAAACCGCTGTCTGAAGATTCCAGTTAAGTGGAAGTGCAAACACAAAAATAGGAATGAAGAATACGGGAGCAAAACAAGTTCTGAACCTGTAGAGAACCACAGCTGCTGCAGTTCATACTGCAGTGACAAGAGACTTTTCATTTGCAACAGTAAAGTGTGTCCATTTAGGAAGATTGTGTCAAAAAATTAAGTTTTTGTCTTTATCACATAACTTTTAACTGTAAAATAGAAAATTTAAACCATTTCTTTAAACACAGCTACACAGACCACAAAAAAACAAATTACATGTTACATGAATATCCTCAAAAATGCATCATTCTCAGCTTTTACAGTACAACTGCTGACAATTACATCTGCACATTTTTTGTTTGTGTCAGTGTTTCTCTGTTTGATCATTTTTTAAATTAATATTTAAAAGAAAAAGTAAAAGAAAATCACTTCTAGTTGTCTGATGAAGTCAAAGTTAATGTCTTGTATTAAAGTTATTTTGGTTATAAACATGTTCAGTGAACAATGCAGTCACTTTTTAAAACGCTCATAAATAGCGGGGCTGAAAATTTGAGAAAGACCTTGTGTTACCTTGGAAGGACAGCTTGTAATGTTCAGCACACAGGGGACATTTTGCCTTGCAGACAGACAGACGTTCCTCTCAGGCTGTGTTCACATCCTGCCTCCTTCACCTGTATTGGCCGACACAAACCCCGAACACCTCACCTTACCTATCTACTTTACTGTATAGGCTACCCTGTATCCACTGTATTGAATATGTTTATGGGATAAAGCACAGCCTGAGAGGAGATACCACCTGCGAGGAAGATTAAAAACTGCCCCTTGCACAGTGGGACAAAAGGTGTTATAGCATGTTGGTTAAAGGGACAGTTCACTGCAAAGTCAAAACTACATTACTTTCCTGTTACCTGTAGTGTTATTTATTAATCTAAATTGTTTTGGTGTGGGTTGCTGAGTGTCGGAGATATTGGCTGTAGAGATGTCTGCCTTCTCTTGAATACAATAAAACTAGAGGGCACTCGTTGAGTGGTGCTCAAAGCGCCAGAACTCAAAAACTCAACAGCAATGTGTCATTCCAAAAATCATGACCCAGTTACTCAAGATAATTTACAGACTTTGTTGTGAGCAGTTTCACGTAGGAACAATTTTCTTTCTACCGAACTACACTCGGATACCATATCACTGCTTAGAGGGCAGCATGCATCTACTGCTAACTCACCTAGCACCACTGAGCTAACTAATGTTACAGCGCAGTCGAGGAGGATACCATTAATGTTAACATACACTTCACGCTGTCACAAGCTTGAGCCTCACATCCATGAGAACCCATGTCCAGTAAGGTCTGTGGATTATCTTTCATAACTGGGTCATAATCACTGGAAACATTGCTGTTGAGTTTTTCAGATGTGTTTTTTTGCCACATTGAGCACCACACGCCGAGTGCCAATAAATTCCATTACATTCAAGAGAGGGCAGACACCTGCAACACTTGGCAACTCGCACCAAAACAGTCGAGACTGTACCCCAGTCACCAGAACTTTTCTTTGAACCATAGATAGGTTACATTTGCGCGTTATTATGTAGCCGATATATTGAAACTTTACTTTTCAACAACACTGTAAAATATACCATTTGTGGGGCAAAATTCTTACAGGAAAAGCACCGATGTCTCTGTAAAAAAAACAACTTTCATGGCACTATTCCAACAGAGGGGTTGCTACAAAGCACCCATGAATGGAGCCTCAAAGCTGACAGAAACACAGCAACGACTCGCTAAAACACAACCAGGTTTGTTGTTTATTGGTCTCAAACTTTGGTCCACAGCTTGGCAGCTGTCTTGCCTAGCTGACATGCCATTCACTGTCCCATCCACTTCCATATGTCAAATTCAACTTACTTATAATGTCATTTTAGAAATACTGATACGATACGTATGACACGTACAAATGTAGCATATTCCTGGTTTGCAGAAAAGTATACTGCCAACATTTTCTAGTAGCGCCTGGGCTTTAGACTGATTAATAGCACTACAGGTAAGAGGAACAATGCGTATTTTTGATTTTGAGGTGAACTGGCCCTTTAAGGCTTCAGCAGCTATAAAAGGGCATCAAGGAAGAAAAGCCTGTGGCTCTACAGGAGAAGGTATGGACGATTAATATTACATCCATGATAATGGCGTACCTCTGGCAGGTGAAGGTCAACCCTTCGAGTGTTTACGCAACAGATTTTAACTGTTCTGGTAACGTACTTAATAAATTTACTGTAGCAACAGTAGTTCAAAGTGTGCAGTGGAGCTGAAGTACATTCTGCCTCATCACGATCATTCTCAAGCATATCAAGATTACATTTTCCAAGGTGCATGCACCTTGCAGAAAACACAGTTAAGCTGACTGTGACATGTGTGAAATTCAATTACAGACCTGCTGTGGATGCACTCTGTGTAACCCAGGGAGATTGGAGGAAGCGGCAGCCAGGTGGCGACCCTGTAGGCAGCAGCGAGCACAAATCACAATGGCCTGGGCCGCTGCCAAGAGCTGGGATTCTGCCATCACACAGCCCACCAACACTCCAAGAGCAGCTCATGGTCACTCATCACAGACACTCTCCACGCGTCTCTCTCTCAGTGCACTCAGGTCAGTAAAAAGGGAATGCAATACACATTGTTGGCCACTTCGCTCTATAATTCATGTCCTGCTCCTAAAATAGAGTACTCAAACAGTACGCGCTGTTTCATCGGTGGCTGCAAAAAATAGAATCATGCATGTGGAGTAAAAAGCTGTGTGTTTTTAGATAAAAGGGGATTATACCGTATTAAGACATTAGAGATGACTATGGTATAGGATATAATGTGTACATGTGCTTCAACATCACCATGTAGCTTTACTGAACAGTCTGGTGGCTCTGTGTGGTCATCTCTGTACACAACACCAGACAGCAAATCAAAGTGGCTGATGTGAGGGTAAACTGTAAATAAAAGCAAAATCTTTCCGGTTGGTGAAGACTCACCCAGGCAGACATGAAATCTGCATGTGCGCAAGCCCAGACTTCCTACATGTGACGAAGACTCGGTGGCCCCTGGGGGATCCTGGAACATCTCTGTGCTGTTACACAACAGTTGTAAGCGACGGGAGTGTCAGAGAACAAACACATGGCCACAGCCAGCTCTGATAACAAGATGACAAGCAAAGTATTTGTCCTGAAAATGTAACTTGCGAAACACATGTGATTTGAAGGTTAGATATTGTGCGCCATGGCCAGTAGTATCACTGCACTGCCTGAATATAATGCAGCCAGTGTCTGGTGGGTCCAGTTTCTCCCACTCCCCCACTCATGAGCTGTGAGTGGCAGGCCAGCTAAACGGTCTTGACACAGGAGAATCAGCCTGAGTTGAGAGGGAGCAGCCGTGGGAGCAATGCCTGCCTGCCACATTGGAGACCGTCAGCGAGACATGTCAGCCTCCATTCCAGTTAAAGTCCCCAAACCGTGTTGTACTGTATTGCAACCCAGCCCGGCCTGTGAAACATAGAGACAAACAGAAAATGAAACGTCTCTGCAGTATATTAATTTGATGGCAGAAAAAAACATGCAGGATGTTTGCACAGCCTCTAATTCAAACACAGGTGTTCCCTTCCAAGATTATTGTCCTTTATCATTATATATGCATTAAATCATTCATTCAGTAGGCAACTCAAGGGGTGTTTGAGCGGCCCAAGTGCTCCTTAAAGTGCCCTGAGGTCAGTTCAAGTCCCACTTTGACTGACAACCTGAGGGTAAAAATTAATCCTGCTACTTTAAAACAAGTCCCTCTTTGTACATGTTATAGATAAAGGCTATATTAATGTTAACATATGTCATTTTAATGCTTTACAGATCATTAATAAGATCAGTGTTTGGGCTGATGCTTTCCCTCTGGCACAGTAGCCCATTTTACACTCCCTTTTCAAGGTGGGAATGTCAAACAGTTATACCGTCTCGCCATTCTTTATAAAAGGTATTACTGCAGATTGGGGGGGACACAGTTTTCTCACTTTTAAGCTCGCAGTCGAGGTCTTAGAAGCAACAAATCAATGTCTGTGTAAAAGGGACAACCAGCAGGACCAGACAGGTGTGATGTTTTGATGACATGCCATGTGTGCAACCAACCACCAGGAGGTTTAAGAAGCAGCTAGTAGCAGTTAGCAGCTATCTAAAAAAAGACAATGAGGGAGACAATGAGGTCCACGAGCTCCTTACCCACCAAGCAGAGGACGAAATCAGTCATTACATAACAGGGATGATAAATGATTGTTATTTACATGTTGTGCTGTTGTTATTGTTTAGAAAGCACTGCCTGATGCATATGTTATATGTCACACTAGAGGCTGAAGCTGTTGTGTCACACATCGTACCTGTCAAGCATGATGCTCTGATGTGTGATGACCCCTACGCTCCACTAGGTGTGCCTGTTTTCATGCCTATTCTTTCTGTTACAGGATACGGGTCAAGGCAGAGGGTCGTGGTTAACCTCTTCCCTCACGGCACAGGTGCTGGGCTTTTGGTTTTTCTACAGACATTTCCTAACACGCATACAGGCAGACATGAGCAATTACTGACTTTCACGTTAATTTGGTTACTTATCTTTATTTTGTAAATAAATACACTTTTAAGTATTTTTACGCCCGTCTCAGATGTCACTGAGGCAGAAATCACATTCACAGATGAGGAAATGTTTAAAAGTTTTAATCATGTTGCATTAAGTCATGTTTATTTATGTTATTTCATAACATTCTAATGAAATAGCTGCAACTTAAGTTATGTAAACTTGCTAATTTACCATTAAATGTGTTGACTACCTACACAGCTACTGCAGCTAACGTTATGTGGCAAATTAGATTATGGGATAGGCCAGTGCTGTTATTAGAAAAAATCCTACTAAAAATAACTACGAGCATTTTGAACACCGTTATAACATTATCGTACACAATAACTTGGTGGCTGGCGTGCACTTGTCATAGTAGCATCATTTCAATTCAATTAATATTTACAGCTGCCAATTTAACAGAATATTGTAAATATATATATATATATTTACTGTTTTTTTTAACTATCTATCCTCTCTTTTTTAACTGTAGCCTTGTTGCTTTATTGAAAAAATGACTTATTAGGGCCCGAGCACGTACCGTGCGAGGACCCTATTGTTTTCCTTAGGATTATTATTATTATTATTATTATTATTATTATTATTATTATTAGGGCCCGAGCACGTACCGTGCGAGGACCCTATTGTTTTCCTTAGGATTATTATTATTATTATTATTATTATTATTATTATTATTATTATTATTATTATTATTTTTTTCCGCGACTTTAAACGCATTTTTGGGGGCTTTAACATATTCAAAAACTCACCAAATTTGGCATGCACATTCGTCTTGGCGAAAATTTATGTGTACGCAAAATTTAAAAGATGCCCGTTGCAAAATGGCGAAATGGCGCCCCCTAGAAAACTTCAATCGGCTCCCACCGGCAGCCCGTTTGACCAAATTCCACGAAATTCGGGGAGGTCGTGTATCATCCCAAGACGCACGAAAATGCGCAGTTGGACTTTTTTCTAAAACCAACAGGAAGCCGGCTATTTTGATTTGAATATTCATTTTTTTACCGATTTTGGCGATTTCCAAGAAATCTCTCAAAGCTATCTCCTCCTACACGGTTCATTGGATCGGCTTCAAATTTGGCGTGCTGGAACTAGACCACTTGATGATCAAAAGTTATCATACGATTTTCCCTACATTAAACGGTTTGGCCGTCAGGTGGCGGCGAAGTTTGACGTCTCGCCAAAAAAACCTCCAAAAAACAAAAGTGCTATTACTTGGGCATGAAAAGTCCGATCGGCACAAAACTTGCTGGGTATGATCGTAGTCCGGCCTTCATCACGCCAACATCAAAAAATTCCCCCGTTCTCAAAGCGACCCCTGCTGGCGACAGGAAAAGCGATGTTTTAGACTTTGAGGTGCTACTCTCAGCACGTTCAGTATATCCAACTCAAAATTGGTCAGAAAGGCCTCAACACGTTGGTAATGCTACATGATGAAGATTTGTGACGTATCGCCGAACGGCGTTCCACCCACAGGGCGGCGAAGTCAACGGTTCGCCAAAACGCAGTTAAGTGGCCTTAACTTCAGTGTCCTTGGTCATATCTGCCTGAAACTTCACATGTGTGTTAACAGTCCAGCCCTGAACATGTGATATGATGGGCGTGGCCAAATGGCTTGGCCACCCCCACACGTTTCACTGACATGCATGAAAATTGGTACACATATGTATCACATCCAGACGCACAAAAAAGTCTCTTGGACCCGTTGGCCAAACCCAACAGGAAGTCGGCCATTTTGAATTTAATGGTCATTTTTGGCGTTTTCCACGTGTTGTATTTTAATGAACTCCACCTACAGGATGCATCAGAACAACTTCAAAATCATTGTGTGCCATCTAGACAAAGGTGTAATGAAAACTCATAAGCAGATTTTTGCATCGTGAAACGGTTTGGCCGTCAGGTGGCGGTGAAGTTTGATGTCTCGCCATAAAACATGAAATTAGTATAACTTTGGCATACATTGTCCATTCTACACCAAACTTCACATGTTTCTTAACAGTCCAGACCTGAATGTATAGTATGAGTTTCATCAATAAGCGTGGCCGTATGGCTTGGCCACGCCCCTTAAAGTGCAGCGTCCCCCATAACAACTTTCACCGACGTGCACGAAAATCAGTATGCACATGTATCGTGTCCAGACGCACAAAAAAGCCTCTTGCACATATAGGCCACACCCGACAGGAAGTCGGCCATTTTGAAATTTACAGTCATTTTTGGCGTTTTCCACGTGTTGTATTTTAATGATCTCCTCCTCCAGAAATGACGCTCAGGAGTCAGAGTCATAGCGCCACCCAGTGGAGACGGGAAGTCGCAACGCATTGGTTCCTACACTGTCTGAAGGAGGCGAACATTCAGCGCCTCGTCTGCCGGTCGACCTCTGGCGACACGGTGGCGGCCGCGCCAGGCCCTGAGTTGCGTGGGGTGCGAGGGCCCGCTCAACGCTGCTTGCAGCTTTAATTATTATTATTATTATTTTTTTCCGCGACTTTAAACGCATTTTTGGGGGCTTTAACATATTCAAAAACTCACCAAATTTGGCATGCACATTCGTCTTGGCGAAAATTTATGTGTACGCAAAATTTAAAAGATGCCCGTTGCAAAATGGCGAAATGGCGCCCCCTAGAAAATTTCAATCGGCTCCCACCGGCAGCCCGTTTGACCAAATTCCACGAAATTCGGGGAGGTCGTGTATCATCCCAAGACGCACGAAAATGCGCAGTTGGACTTTTTTCTAAAACCAACAGGAAGCCGGCTATTTTGATTTGAATATTCATTTTTTTACCGATTTTGGCGATTTCCAAGAAATCTCTCAGAGCTATCTCCTCCTACACGGTTCATTGGATCGGCTTCAAATTTGGCGTGCTGGAACTAGACCACTTGATGATCAAAAGTTATCATACGATTTTCCCTACGTTAAACGGTTTGGCCGTCAGGTGGCGGTGAAGTTTGACGTCTCGCCAAAAAAAAACCCCAAAAAACAAAAGTGCTATTACTTGGGCATGAAAAGTCCGATCGGCACAAAACTTGCTGGGTATGATCGTAGTCCGGCCTTCATCACGCAAACATCAAAAAATTCCCCCGTTCTCAAAGCGCCCCCTGCTGGCGACAGGAAAAGCGATGTTTTAGACTTTGAGGTGCTACTCTCAGCACCTTCAGTATATCCAACTCAAAATTGGTCAGAAAGGCCTCAACACGTTGGTAATGCTACATGATGAAGATTTGTGAAGTTTCGCCGAACGGCGTTCCGCCCACAGGGCGGCGAAGTCAACGGTTCGCCAAAACGCAGTTAAGTGGCCTTAACTTCAGTGTCCTTGGTCATATCTGCCTGAAACTTCACATGTGTGTTAACAGTCCAGCCCTGAACATGTGATATGAATTTCGTTGATGGGCGTGGCCAAATGGCTTGGCCACACCCTTTAAACATCAGCCCCTACGGCACGTTTCACCGACATGCATGAAAATTGGTACACATATGTATCACATCCAGACGCTCAAAAAAGCCTCTTGGACCCATTGGCTACACCCAACAGGAAGTCAGCCATTTTGAATTTGACGCCAGATTGGGCGATTCGCACTCCTCGTACTTTTTCTATCTCCTCCTACATGATTCATCGGATCGGCTTCAAATTTGGCGTGCATCAACTAGACCACTTGATGATCAAAAGTTATCATACGATTTTCCCTATGTTAAACGGTTTGGCTGTCAGGTGGCGGCGAAGTTTGACGTCTTGCCAAAAAAACCCCAAAAAACAAAAGTGCTATTACTTGGGCATGATAAGTCCGATCGGCACAAAACTTGCTGGGTATGATCGTAGTCCGGCCTTCATCACGCCAACATCAAAAAATTCCCCCCTTCTCAAAGTGCCCCCTGCTGGCAACAGGAAAAGCGATGTTTTAGACTTTGAGGTGCTACTCTCAGCACGTTCAGTATATCCAACTCAAAATTGGTCAGAAAGGCCTCAACACGTTGGTAATGCTACATGATGAAGATTTGTGACGTATCGCCGAACGGCGTTCCGCCCACAGGGCGGCGAAGTCAACGGTTCGCCAAAACGCAGTTAAGTGGCCTTAACTTCAGTGTCCTTGGTCATATCTGCCTGAAACTTTACATGTGTGTTAACAGTCCAGCCCTGAACATGTGATATGATGGGCGTGGCCAAATGGCTTGGCCACACCCACACGTTTCACTGACATGCATGAAAATTGGTACACATATGTATCACATCCAGAGGCACAAAAAAGTCTCTTGGACCCGTTGGCCAAACCCAACAGGAAGTCGGCCATTTTGAATTTAATGGTCATTTTTGGCGTTTTCCACGTGTTGTATTTTAATGAACTCCACCTACAGGATGCATCAGAACAACTTCAAAATCATTGTGTGCCATCTAGACAAAGGTGTAATCAAAACTTACAATCAGATTTTTGCATCGTGAAACGGTTTGGCCGTCAGGTGGCGGCGAAGTTTGATGTCTCGCCATAAAACACGAAATTAGTATAACTTTGGCATACATTGTCCATTCTTCACCAAACTTCACGTTTGTTAACAGTCCAGACCTGAATGTATAGTATGACTTTCATCAATAAGCGTGGCCGTATGGCTTGGCCACGCCCCTTAAAGTGCAGCGTCCCCCATAACAACTTTCACCGACGTGCACGAAAATCAGTATGCACATGTATCGTGTCCAGACGCACAAAAAAGCCTCTTGCACATATAGGCCACACCCGACAGGAAGTCGGCCATTTTGAAATTTACAGTCATTTTTGGCGTTTTCCACGTGTTGTATTTTAATGATCTCCTCCTCCAGAAATGAATCAATTAACTCCAAAACTAGTGTGTACCATCTACACAAGTGTGTGATCAAAACATATTAAGAGAATTGCTCAGCATGGAACGGTGTGGCTGTGACATGGCGTCGACACTTGATGTCTCACCATGAAACGCGATATTGCTATAACATGGGATCTAATGGTCGAATCTGCTCCAAACTTCACATGTATGATAATAGTCCTGGCATGAACACACCCACATGACGCTCAGGAGTCAGAGTCATAGCGCCACCCAGTGGAGACGGGAAGTCGCAACGCATTGGTTCCTACACTGTCCGAAGGAGGCGAACATTCAGCGCCTCGTCTGCCGGTCGACCTCTGGCGACACGGTGGCGGCTGCGCCAGGCCCCGAGTTGCGTGGGGTGCGAGGGCCCGCTCAACGCTGCTTGCAGCTTTAATTAACATTTGTAATTGCAGAATTAAAAGTAAGACCCATGAACTTTCATTAATAAGAATGAGAAACAACAGCAAAAGTTATTTTTCGACACTAAAGTTTTTCTTCTTAATGGTTTATAACAGCTCTATCAAACATTAGTAAATAATGTATCAACCACTGGTAACCTTTAATAATGCCCCTCACCCCTCTTGCTTAGAGAGTCTGTCACTGCCACTGGCCGGAGGTTTTTCCCAGCATGCACTGGGCAGGAAGTATTTAAGCATACACAGGTCTCATATCTATCGGAGAGTCTAGGATTTATCTTGGGGAAAGAAAAATCTCTTTTCCTGTGCTTTATCATTCACACGGATCTATTACTTTTCTGTCCAATAATAGCACACACAGCATTCATTAGCATACAGTGTAAATGTGTCTCCACAAAATTACTACAAGGGAGGGAATCGTGCAGTTAAGGCTCGAGTATCACCATTTGCCCTCTTTGAAGAAGTTGTGTGGGCTCCGACTACTCTGCTTTTTGTCCCGGCATTACTGCATTGCAGATTTCCCCGCAACATCTCTCTGGTTTTATTTAATTCCTCTGTACGGATAATTCAGATTGTTTAACACAACATCATGCTTTAAAGGGATTTCGGATGTCTGTTTGTATGTTTGCTTACTCACTTTCAATCAAATAGGCTGTGACTGCCACAACAGCCAACTTGTTTGTTCCTACATGACAATGAGCATGAGGGAGCCTGGATAAAATCCAGAGAGCTGTTTCTAAAAAAGGAAGGAGTAATTAGTAAATGTCATTTGAGAGGAGTATGGCGAATTAGAAGCCTGGTGGATCATGTAATTAGGACTGGAGCCTTTTCATAGGCGGCTCAGGGAAGGACGAGGACACCACGGCAGCATCCTCTGCTGAACACTGACAGCACTACGAGCTGTTACAGAAAACACCATTACACACACACACGCACACACACACACACACACACGGACACAGATCACAATGTCAACCAAGGCTGACAGTGATGCATGACTCTTGTAGTTTTTCTCCCCTCTTGTTTCACATATCTGACGAGATGTCACAAGTGTAGCATGTGAAAAAAACAACATGTGGATACATCACATATAGTTGGAGCTTTTAGGGAAGATTTAGGTTTCAATATTTTAAACTAATTTTAAATCAAATGAAATATTTTATGTTACGTAAAAATTCAAAATAACATTTCTGTTTGTAATTGCACTGTTGGGGTTTTGACTTTTGTCATGCTTTCTCTTTAAAATTTATGTTGTGACAAAATACAATTCATACATACATATGACCTGGACAATAAATACATCTCCCATTCTCATGAATAAAATACAATTTCAATTCAAGTGTGGATTTCTACATGTGCCTTTTTTAGGGTTTTACTTTGTGCTGAAAGTTGATTAATCCAATCAGTCTACAGAAAATTGATTTTGGGAATTGATTACCTACTTGAGTTATCTATGAAGCAAAATATGGCAAATATTTAAAGCCTCCTGCTTCTCAAATGTGAGAATTTAGGGCTTTAGTCTGATATATATCATCAATGGTGCCAGTTTCATTTCAATGCTGGGAGATATTTTAAGGGTCAAAACCTAGGTTTCACTGATCTGTGCCTTTTTTGCATCATATCAGGATGTAAATGCCTTTAATTTTGTTAGAATAAAAGTCCTCTGCTACCTTTATGTTTTCATGTTGTAATTATTTTAGGAAATCTGTCCCCTGCAGCCCCCCTAAAATGTACACGTATGAATATTGTTAGAAATTGAATATACTGGTTGGACAACAGCTTAGCAACAGCTTAGCATTTAATTGGAAGAGGAATCAGTGATGAAAAAAAGAGTTTGTTGCAGCTTTAGTTTAACTTTACCATTTAATCAGAATACAACAAACACATTTGGCCCTAAATTCTTTATATTAATCACACCATCCTCAATGCAATGATCAGATATTTATGGGAGAAAAGTTCTCTATGTTGAAAAAAAATAAATAAATAGAAATAGAAATAAATAGAAATCACTTGTTAAAGAGGACATTACATTGACTTACATTCATTTCCTGGAGACTTAACCCTAACCCAGGGTTCAGCAACCTTTACTATCAAGAGCCCCTTTTTGGCCAGAAGAAAAAAATCTGTCTGGAGCCACAAAACATATTTAAGACATATAATGAAGGCAACACAGGCTATTAAGTCTCAATTAGCCTATTAGCATTACTAATCTAAATTAGCATTCATAAAGACATTTTACCACAACATGGCTACTCTGCAGTGGGCTATCAATGATTTTTTAGTACTTTAACTTTGCAGTGTTGTCTGTGATAGCAAACAAATCTTTCCCATTATATTCTTTATTTTCCTTTGAGACTTATCCTTTTTTGGATTTAAAATCCAGAGGCAGCCTTGCAAGGGGGGCTCAAAATTTGCCACTGCTATTGAGGTTCAGCTAAATTTGGAGGCAAAGGCACCAGGCCATAGAGGTTTGTTCGGTGTATAGCTACACATTTTTTACAAATGGAGAACATAAAAATCACTTTAGGCCTACAACGATTTTAAATGAAGATTGAATAGTTAAAAAATAACTGTTATTTACTTCCCTATAATTTTAGTTAAAGTCACAGGGAGCCACAGGAGAGGGGCTGAAGAGCAGCATGTGGAACCGGAGCCACAGATTGCGTAACCCTGGCCTGACCCTTACTGACGGGGAAGAACTTGTGCTCTTGGTCGGTCTTCATTGTAATGAATAATAGAACAAACTCATTGAGCCAAAGATTGTTCTACTTAAATATATGTTTAATACAACAGAAATCTGACTTTAGAAAAGATCTTGGTCGAACATGTATGCATGGACACAGCCGTATCAAAAACTTTCAATGTTTAAGCTTTATATAGTGTATTTCAAATGTCCAACAGATGTGTCTAACATTGGAGCCTAAACATCTACAAGGTCTATATCTCACAGTATCTTAGACTTCAGACACTCTGGAGGCTCCTCACATGCCTGCATGCAGGCAGTGATGGTATCTGAGGCTGATCAAGTCTTCAACCCAAAGTTTTAATGAGCCACATTGTGCGGACTTGTGTTTTGTCCCCAAAAGGCAACTGAGTCCCCACAATGTACTCTGCAAACACATGTCCCCACAACGTAAGTAAAACACATCCACATTTACTTTCAAAGACATAATTTTACACTCGCTGCCCTCTTAACATTCAGTGAGCCACAGAGCAGGATGGTTTGAATTTCCCCACAATAGGCACATCAGCTCTGTTGTGTTGCACTTTGGCTCACACAGTACAGACCCAAAATACCCACGGTGTTATCAGCCTCTCACACGTGTGTCTATGCAAATCTATTAAAAACTTGGCAGCATTAATTGCTCAGCTGCAGCACATGTAGCTAACGTTGCAGTTTCACTGACCACCTGTATTATTACTATTATTTTTTAATATTTGGTTAATATCTAACTAGTGAGTGACTAATTGAAGAAAAAAAGATCTTGTTAAAGGAAGACGCTGCAGCGCCTGCAGGGGTGTATGGCAGAATAGATCAGAGGGAGCGCAGATAACAATGGAGATGGAGTAATAAATAAATCTCCTCTTTGAGAAGTAGCCGGAGGACTGACAGCAGCAGATTAGAGCCTGTGCCTTTTAAACAAATTGGGTGCTCAAAGAGGCATATTGGCTGTGTGCTGGAGCATGTTTTATGGTGCAGCTCTGTAACCACTGAGACACACAAGTCTGTGTCAGTTCAAACATGACATCACTGCGCAGTTCAAACATGCTCACCATGCAAATTCTTTTTTTTTTTTTTTTTTTTTTGCAATTACCCTTTTTAAGTAATTGACCTGTACGACTGCTGTCTTCTGCTGTGCTGCAAAAGCTGGATTCAGTGTTGGGAGCCAAGGTTAATGATATATAAGGGGAAATGAGATGATAGAAAACAAGATGACCAATAAGATGAGTTTCTATGTGTTTCTATCTGTGGAATTATTTTATCTTGATATACAAATGAATCTGAAAAACTTTCAGAAAATATATATTGTTGTTTACATGCAACATGAAAACATTCAAAACTCTGTTTTTACCTTGATTTCCAGGGTAGGTCCTAAATATTAGTTCTGTTGAAAAGACTTTTCTAAGAGCAGAGAATCTGCCATGACAGACTTTTCTTGTTTTTTGAGATGTACTAAATAATACAAAAGGGGATTTACTATTAGAAATGATATTATAATTGACAAAACAGTAACATCCTGCATAGTAATGATGTTTATTCACATCAAAAAGGTGAAGTCTCCATGATTTATTTCAGTACTGTATCATTTCTCTCCAAGACTCAAAAATTAACCTGGGGCTTCTCTTTTAGTGCAATCCATAGCTGATAGTAAAATGAATCTGAATACTCCAGAGTCCACATCTTACTGTAAGATACCACTGAGACAGTATGGGACAGCAGTTTATGTTCTATCTTCTTCCTGCCACTGACGGGCAGTGGCAAAAACTGATCTTAAACAGTCAGACCGAATGTTTAGGTGCAGAGCTAATCTTTTTCAAAAGTGGGCCTACTGTGCTTTTCCTCATTGTATGTCATATATATGTGGTGTTACAATGTTGTATGTTCATATAAAGGTGGCCAGAGGTTCAAATAATGACTTGAACATATGAAAAAGTCCTGAGTACTTTTTTCCCATTTTTTTTTTTTCTTCTTTTGAGACAAGCTGAAGTCAGTTCTTGATCATCCGCTCCAGCCAGGTTACTGCAAGTGTTTACATTACATAGCCTACCCTGCTACAAGTAGCTACATGCTAACGTCAGGGAAATATGTAATCTTGGTTGCTGATGTTGTTCATTTCCTTCCAGTTTTGGATCATATTCCTGCTGGAAAACATCCAGTTGAGAAGATTTTGGTTTAGAAGCTTTGACTGGTGGTTTTTCACAGTGGAAAGTGCCACTATACTCCAGTTAGGACACAACACTATGGCTTGCACTGTGCCACTCAGCACAGCGCTGGCTGCAATGTTGATGCAGAGATGCCAAGAGCGAGAGCGCAGATCAAGGAGGTTAAAAAGAGGAGAAGTTGCAGCATCACATCACGTCATATCATGGGGTGCAACACACAGTGCAGTTAAATCTTGTCTGCACTTGCCAAAAGGCTCAATAGCAGGCGCTCTATCATAGATGATGGGGGATGATTAATTTGTTACACTGAGGCGTCCACAGTTGGCCTCGGGTCGGAACATTTTTGTACAAAAAATAAAGATATGGGTAAGAATTACAATTTTGCAATTATTGAAAAAGTCTGTAATAAAAGACCATAAACAAAAACTGAAAAAGGCAACTGAGTGTACCCAAAAGTTTTGTCAGGCCAAGTGTATCCATGGAGACGAGACAATGCTGCTTGGCCCCGTGAGTGGAACATTTACCACTGTTGATAGGAGCACCGTTCTCTGCAATTTCTGTTCAAAGGAATTTTCGTACCATCGGAGTACTGAAAGCCTAAAATATCACCTCAACGCGTCTGAGCTAGCACAGCCTCTGATGCTAACGCTAGCAGCCAGCCTCATCAAGTCACATTCAACTAAGCATTCAGACACAAACTGAGTAAGTTTACCTGTGACTGACTAACTAACTGCCTTCCAAGTGGTAGAGGACAGGGGGACAATTGTGTCCAAAATCCAGCAGTTTAACGATGACAAATCTGCCAAAATTCATTTGACCTGAAAATACTTTCACAGCAAAAATTGATGTATGTGATTAATTTAGATGAATTAACCACAGAGGATGTAACTAATTAGATTAATTATTCATTTTAATCACTTGACAGTTTAAACACGTTGGGCTAGTAAAAAGAAGGCGTTTATTTGGGACTAGGCTTTTAATTTACGGCAGTTGGGTTTGTTGCAAATGGGAAAATCATACAGAACACTAGTGCGGTCCTTTGTGTTGCTTTAGCACTTTAGATGATTCTTGACCTTGAGATCCATCCATCCATTTTTATAACCACTTATCCTCTTGCGTGGGTGCTGGAGCCTATCCCAGCTGACAATGGGCGAGAAGCAGGGTACAGACTATCACAGGGCTGACACATAGAGACAGACAACCATTCACACTCACATTCACACCTACAGGCTAATTTAGAGTCACCAATTAACCTGCATGTCTTTGGACTGTGGGAGGAAGCTGGAGTACCCGAAGAAAACCCGCGCTGACACAGGGAGAACTTCGCACAGAAGGGTTCCCTCCTGGGATTGAACCAGGAACCCTCTTGCTGTGAGGAGACCACACTGCACCACTAACCACTGTACACCGTGCCGCCCTGACCTTGAGATGTGTGACATAATAATTTCACCTCAAGGGTCATTCACCTGTACTCTGGGGTTGATGATGACCGTGAGCCAGGATACATATTGTGGCCTTTGAAATTCATTAAAGATCTTTGCTCAGACTTTAAGTTGTGGACTAAAAATAGAGACTAAACTGCACCAAAAAAATGACTCCTCCAGGTCATAGAGCAACTTTTAGTGTTTATGTAACCACCTTAAATACTCTAAATATCTACACTGATGTCTCGCCATATGCTGAATAGAGATGATAATCAGATTTATTTAGCAGCCTGCTACATTGCTGATTTCAATTAAAGTGTGTATTTCTCTCTGTCACCCTCCATGTTTATCTCTTGCACCCCTGATACTGGATCCTGTAGGCTTCTGAGGAAAGTCAACTTATGCGGCATCTTGTTGAAACGTCCCTGTCCAAGGTCCTGAAATCTGCTTTCCCAAGCATGCGTCATGTGACTTCACCCAGCACTGCCTAGCTCAGCACCAAGCCTACTGGTTTCTGGAGATTTCATGTGAGAAAAGGACGAACCCCGAACCCCTTTTCCTCTCATCTTGCGTTGTTTAGACTGTTTCTTTTTCCTCGCCCTCCCCCACCTCTCCGTCTTTTTTTTTTGTATCGGATAATGTGGACCTTCAAAGCGCACGGAGTATGACAAAAGATTTTAGGATGCTGGACTTGTGCTGCTCGTTTTGTTCCTCTCTTTTTACTTAAATGCCAACACGGTGAATGCGTCGGACAGAGTGGACGAGCCTGCTGCTAGTGGTCCGCATTCAGAAAGTCAGCATCTTGTCTTTCTTGATTTTATTTTTCTCTGGAGCGACTTCAGAAGGATGTAACGACCGATCCACCTTTGCGCAGCTGAAGTCTCCTCATCAAAATGCAGAAGGGAATACGACTTAATGATGGTCATGTCACCTACCTGGGGCTTTTGGCGAAAAAGGATGGTACAAGACGAGGGTGCTTGAGCAAAAAGAGCTCAGACAACACGAAATGGCACACAAAGTGGTTTGCTTTGTTACAAAATGTGCTCTTTTATTTTGAGAACGAGTCCAGCTCTCGACCCTCGGGATTATACCTGTTGGAGGGATGCATATGCGACAGGGCGCCTTCACCCAAACCTTCACAGTCAGCCAAGGAGTGTTTGGAAAAGCAGGTATGGAGAGCGTGCGCGCGCGCATACACACACACACACACACACACACAGGTTCTCACTGCTTTATTGTTTTTTCAGGCTTCATGTTAAAATATGGACGAGGTGCAACACTGAGTGTAAAATTTGCTCCTGCGCCTCAAACGCCTTTGAACTATTTCAGTCTCCAACAAAGCGCTTTTCTTCTCTTATGCGTATATTCTCCTTATATCCAATCGCATGATGACCTCAAATCCAGCGCAGCAGAATAGCACGAGGTTCCAGATTGCTGTATTGCACGTTATGTAATCCATGCATGGCATTAATGATGAGGTAACAATATTAACACCTAATGATATTACAGCAGCCCTGGCACTGGGCTATGCAGTGTTTTTGCTTTAGGTTGCAGCAAACCTCGAGCTCGATCCTGTGTTATTGTTGTTATTATTGACATTAGTGGGGTGGTTTTCGGTGGTGCATGAGATGCAAATGGATTCTGTCCTTATCAGGGTGATGCATTTGCATCCTGGTTGGTCACATATTTTGCTTTTGACTTTCAGTCATCATCTTTTTGACGTTTTAGGGCGGAGAGTGATATACCTAATGCTCCTTCCAATAAAACATGCAAAAAAAAAAAAGTTGTTGCCTCATGGTTTCCATCTTGTGGTGAAGTCATGAAATTACAGCTGAAGCTGAGGAAACAGCAGGGTGCCAGTGATCAGTCAGCTCTGATCTAGATGACCTGAATGACATGGCTCAGGCTAATAACTGGGGATTTAATTTGCATTACATACGGTAATTGTTTTATCACTTCTTATTAGTGGTGTCTTTAATGCATATCTCACACTGTTGTTGTGTTTTAAAGGCCACATGTAGCAGGGTGCATTTAAACATATCTGCAAATTAAGGAGCAGCTCAATCTAAAGATCTCCTGTGGCTGCCTCTTAACTCAACATGAAAGTGAGGAGTGGAAAGGTTAACAGGTCTGTTAACATTGTTATTGTGAATAAACAGTGGAGGAACATAATGCCTCACTGCCACTGGCTCAGCTCTCCTCTCCTCTCTCCAGGCTCTGTGCCTGACTCTGTAGGTAGGGCTGCAATCCAAAGTGAGTCCAGGCTCTTCCTGTGAACAGCTGCCTTTGTGCTGACGAAGCAGAATGCAACACACAGGCTAATGTTGTGCTCTCTCGCTCGCTTTAAAAACCTCCCCTGAAAGAATTTGGATTATTTTTTATTTCTGTCAGCAGTGCTGTTTCCTCTGCAATTTGCTGTTTAAAATTTGAACACGCTGAGAAAAAAAAAAAGGCTGATCCATGGATGGGGCTGAATTCATGATGAACTTGAGAGAAGATGCTTTTGTTCTGCAAATCCTGCGTGCAGAGAGTGAAAGCACAGAGAGGTGCACAAATAATGAATGACTAATGTGACTGATATGACAGGCTGCTCGAGAGTTACCTCCCATTGTAAACAAACAAACAAACATCCTTAACAAGGACAAATAAGAGTAAGACAACATCACCTCTATCTCCTCTCCCCACCTGGATTTGTGGTTTTTGTGGTTCTACCAATCCACTATAATCCCTACATTATATTTATCCTCAAATGCAGTTAGTGTGAAAATGATAATGCGTTTGAGCCCAAGGTTTCTATGGCAACCCTTATTTGCATCCTAAAGAATGATGCAGTTGGAAGAGGCGGGGTAACAGCGAGCAGAGAAGTAGTGTGTCGCATCTTCTCCTATTAATGCGAGCGCTATCTGGGCTAAATTTGTTCCTTGCAGTACCTTGGAGGGGTCAGTGTCCATTTATAGAAAACACAGCTCGCTCACACTGGGAAACAGCAGCACTTCAACCAATAACACAAGAAGCTACAGGAGCAAGAGATGGTTGATTTGGTGTAAATCAAAAGGTCTGACTAATATGCACCACTGAAGTATGATGTTGGAATAAAGAACATCAAACTAAAGAGCCTCATTAAAATGAAAACAGATGCAAGTAAGTGATCACCAACATTTAGTTCTCCAGGGAATATACTACTGTATAGATCTCATTATATGATTCAGGAAAGTCCTTTTACAGAATAAAACTGAGCTGTTTATGTGTCTGTAGCAATCATACAAGACCAAAGGCATAGGTTTCATGTCAGTATTTGGGGTTGGACACATAAAATGAGGGTGTGTGAGTCCTCCGCTAGAAGATGTGAGTATAAACATGAAATTTTCTGCATTCTTGTGAATCTTTATGCACTTATGTAAGGTGTAAATGTCTGTAAATTTGTCAAAATAAAAGTATGTCGCCATGTTCATGTTTTTATTGGAGGAGACAAAAGCAAATGTTCAAAATATTGAGGTGAAAAAAATATCCACAGCACAGCAAGAGTGACAAGTGAGTGTCACCCCCATGACAAGAGATCCTAAATATATGAGCAAATAATGCACATGTATCCATATGATATATTTTATAGATGCCGTATCAGTCTCATATATCTCTGTTAAGATCAGTAATGATTTTTAAAGGTGCATGACTCAGCCTTAAACATAAAGCAGGAAGCAGACAGTGTGCTTAACATTGCTTCACACCAGACACTCATCGCGCTCTTAGAGAGATCATGAGGGAAAACTACAACAACATGCATGCCTCTCTGCCAGAAATAGATTTTCTTTGACGGTAGGATGAATACCTAATGAATGTGAAGATGGAAGAGCAGTCAGCCATGAATAATGATCAGCTGCAGGTTGATAGGTGCCTGTTGAACATCTGCAGGCCAAAGATTAGAGTCTGGTCTCCCTCAGCACGGCTGCAACATTCCACAGGAAAGATGACATTTCACTTATGGGAGCTGTGATATCGTTTTATCGTTGCGAACTTTCTGTGGTCTTCTTTATGTTGAAATAAGCAATATATGCTCCCATCAAAAAGGCCTTCATAAACCTTATATAAACCCAGGAGGGCAAATCTTTTGCATTTATTAAAGGAAAACTGCATTTATAAAATGCAGGTTTAATTCTTACCTTGATATGAGAACATAATTTTCAGGGTTTCAGATATTTTTAGCAGCTATTTAGACAGTTTGTTGTCGGGTGAAACATACTTGTTAACACCTTGCAAACATAAAACATAGTTATATTTGATATTTATCCAAATAGTTACACCATTGTGTCATTTAACTAAACAGATTAAAATCCTTTATCAAGGAAAAATATCAACAAGTAAAGGTTTTGTGTTCGAAATTTTATGTTAGTGCAGGTATTATCATGGAGTCACATGACTTGGACTCGTGTCACAAATTTAATGACTTCAGTCACAAAATTGAAATTGGACTTTAACACCAGTGACTCCTGACCTCACTTGGACATGAGCCTTTTCACTAGGTAATACTTGATAACTTCCCCACAAGCCCAAAAATGAAAAAAGAATGTCATTAAAACTGTGCCACTAATCAATTCCCTTTATTCCCTGAACCAGCTAACATTAACACTTTTCATTCTCAGCAAGTCGACACTTAATTCCCCAGATCCACTTAGTTTGAACCAATCTGACGACATCCAGTCAAGTTGCAGGAGAGAACCATGAAGAACTAACGATATGTGACTGAACGCCAGCTGGAAAAATTATACCATTTTTCTTTTTATTTTAAGACATAGAAATAAATAAAACAGGCAACAACATACAATATCACTTTAAAGGAATTATAGTCCCACAGAGGGGGATGATATAGATAATTTTCAAATATAAAGTGAGGTTAAAACAACAAGACAGGAAAGAGGCGCACAAAATTCATTCTAAAATTCATTTTATTTCTCTATTGATAAAATGGCAGGACACTCAGTGAGGAGCGCATTATGACTTGTTTAGGACTTAAAGCTCAAAGTTTAGGACTCGGGACTTGCCTGGCTTGACCTGGGACTTGACTCAGGACCTGTGTGCAAAGACTTGAGACTTACTTGTGACTGGCAAAATAATGACTTGCTCCCATCTCTGTTATTTAGTATCACAAACAAAAGTAGTCATTATGCAGAACAGCTCCTTACCAATGAGAAAATACCAACCAAATGTGTTGTTCAATTTGGAAACAAAAATTTGTCCCTATTAGTGACCCATACTTTATCCATGAAGCCTTAGGAAATGACTTCATTAGTGACGACATAATAATAATAATAATAATAATAATAATAATAATAATAATAATGACTAATTTTCAGTTGAGCTTCAGTTGCTAGGAAACAGGTATCGCTCAGTTATGTAATTGGCCGTGGCTCCAGCCTCCATGTCTTATGGCGTTTCCTCCTGGGAACCAGAGACATCCCAGGAACCGAGCTGGGGGAGGCTTCCCTCAGTGTGCTCCATCAATTGCACTGGTGGGCGAGGAAGATGTGGCTTCCCCAGGCCCTGTGTGGTTTTAAATCACCCGCTTGATGTCTGCGGCAGCGAGGCAGTGGAACAAACACAAAGACAAAAGCAGTGGCGAAGCTTCAGTTAAGCCACTATATAATAGATTTATCTAGGAGGTATGCAATAATGAATGCTCCTCTCTGTGTACAACATATAACATGTCAGGTTAATGATAGTCCTGTTGTTTCTAACAACAACTCCTCACCCTCCCTCCCCCCCCCCCCCTCATTTGTTTCAGTACTATTTCACTGTCAGCTTCACCCATGAAAACCAAAAGGCGCTCGAGTTACGCACAGAAGATGTAAAGGACTGCGATGAATGGGTGGCTGCAATATCACACGCCAGGTAAAGGCACACATCAGTGAAATGTGCAGACACGGCAATTAGAAGTTGAATTAGTCAGTGGAGGGTAAGTAATCTTTGACTGCTCAGTCTGTAGGGGATGTTGCCATGGTTTCATAAGTGGGGTTAAAATATGAGGAATGACAGAAAAATGCTTTGTTCACAAGAAAAACCTGATTGCTTTGATGTGAGATGAAACTACATACACTGATGTGAATTCATTACTCAGGCTACAAAACCATGTGTGTGTGTGTGTGTGTGTGTGTGTGTGTGTGTGTGTGTGTGTGTGTGTGTCTGTGTGCGTGTGTCTGTTTGCATGTGTTACAGTTACAGAAACTTGGCCAACGAGCATGAGACTCTCATGCAGAAGTATCTTCATCTGCTTCAGATTGTGGAGACGGAGAAAACAGTTGCTAAGCAACTTCGACAACAGATAGAAGATGGGGAAATAGAGATTGAAAGGCTTAAGTCAGAGGTAATATTCACTGCGATGCCTTTACGCTGAGGAGTAGGGATGTAAACAAATGCAAATACATTATTGGGATATCAACAGATAATGCGATCTGAACAGACACGAACAGCATCCGAATTTTGCAGGAATATTCGATCCCCCTGTTCCTCGCAGATTGACACTATTTGCCACACACTTCACACCTCTTCTTCTCAGACTGCTACCTCAGTTAGATCTAAATATACGTCTTTACAGCGGGGCTAGGATTTCTGAAATCTATTTAGGATAATTGTTCAAAATAAAATAATAAAAAACAAGTTACTTATAAATTCAGATCTCATTATCATCATTTTTCTTCGTTATCTAAGTAACCCAGGTGATTGTCGTCTCTGCAGCATGAACAGGAACTGCCAATAGATAAACCAGCATGACTGTCCTGATGAAGATTTGCAAAAATGTAAACAGATAACAACACAGATAAAAACACTGAGATTCCTCCTCAGTAACTTTTTAACCAGTCCTCACCAAATGCAGTTTGCAGTGTGAAAACTGGTGTTAAAACTCCCTGTTCTATCTCCACAAGGCCTGTTCATTACCCAGATTTTATTGAGACACAATTGAAAAATAATTATGTTTTATTATTCAATGTGCAACAACTTAGGTTCCAACCTGGTCTCACTCCAAAGTCGTTGAAATCCGGCACTTGGGCAGCGACTTGCAGCGTCAGACACTGACAAAAAAAGTCCTCCTTTAACGTCGGCATGATACGTCGCTGATCGTCGTATAGTTTAACAGTGCTCGGTGGCATCTAGGGGAAACATGGTGGGAGAAGAATGAAAGTTAAGGTGGCAACAGTCTGAGTAGGGCAGGTGGGAGGGGTGGTGGATGGGTCCAACAAACACAGAGACACCGACAAGATTATAAAGCCAAACCCTGTTCTTGTTTCCTAAACCTAACCACATTGTTTTGTTGCCTAAACCCAATCAAGTGTGTTCCTTGTTAGAGGGGGAAAAACGTTGTACTTGTACTGACGTAGTGCTTTAATTTTGAAAGAGACTATATGTAAGCGTTAAATTTCCTGTGAAAACAGAAGTGTATTTAGAAAGGAGACAATGCATGTAACAGGCAGAACTTGACACAGCATCCCAGAACATCAACAACCAATGCACCCAGGGTACCTTGCACGTTGTATCTGGACGTGGAAGGTCCATGACTAAACGTCGATATGTGATGAGGTCGGAGTGGGGATGTGTTGTAGGTTTATGTTTCTTGGTTGAGGTAGCTTGGAGAGCGTGGAAGCAACACTCATACTGGAATTTCTAGTGATGCTGTTTATTGCTAACATACACATTAACCTCACTAAAAGCCCGGTTGTACAGCTACTATCTCATCATACATGAACTAAATAGATGCTACACGAAACCAAATGTCACACTTGAGTTGAGAGGCAAAACGAAACAGGAGCTCAGCAGCAGGCGCCACCCAACTAACTCAGCAACATGAGCAACATACCTAGGTAACACAGTTATGTCATAAAAAATCATTTTACAAATTCAAATATTACAAAGTGGTATATGTAATGGTTGCTATTATTATTGTTATTTATTAGTTATTTTGTATATTTTGTATAGATCCATGTACACATATTTCTGCAGACTAAACCAGTGGCTTTCAAATTTTTTGTGACCATGGCACACTAAAGGGCAAGCCAAAATTTCAAGGCACACCTGTTTTTATATCTGTTCACAATAGCCTCTATAGGGTGTGTTATCACTCTTATCATGACATAAACATTTGTTTTTATTTACTAATATCAAATAACAATTCACAACAAACTATTACACATGAAATATGTAATAACAAAATGATCCAAGAATCATTTTAAACTCTTTAAAATAACATCAAAGCACCAATAATACATCCATTTAAACAGGAAGTAATGTAGGAAAATGTGATGTGTCACAGGTTTTTCAAATTAATTAATTTAATTTAATGAGTTTTTTTTAGGTAGAGTTTGCCTCTTTATTAGGAAATGGGTGCAGACAACATACTGATACAGTCAATTAAAAATTCATTCATGACTTTTTGTATAGGCCCAATTGAATATTGCAATAATAATGTGTGGTTATCACAAATCCCATGGCACACCAGTGTGCTGTGGCACACCATTTGAGAACCACTGCACTAAACACATACACATAGTAGCCCTTAATTACATCCCTACTCAGGAGTATCTATCTGGGCTATCTGAGTATCTGATTTGGCTGAACTAGGTCTTCTGATTTTTCTGTTCAAATATGTAGTATTACAGGATTTTCCATCTATAGACAAATGTGTGGCAGCCACATACAATATCAGTCAGACCTGCTGTAAACAGACGTCCTGAACTGGCACAATAATACTATAATACCATTTGTTCTTGCATCACACACTCGTTCCTTTCCAAAAATTTGTCTGCGTCCCATCCTCCTCCTCCTCATCCTGCCAGTACAACCAATAACAGCTGAACCAGTGGAGAAATGATGGATTGTGCTGATTATTGTTACGTTTGTCTCATATGTGTCTAAAGTCGTGTGAGAGAACAGAAATAGAGGCCCTGCTCCGTCACAGAGAGAGAGAGAGAGAGAGAGACGTGTTCGGGCCAACTGCTCTCCACTTTGCATCTCCTCTCAGGAACAATGCCTCCAATAGGGCAGCGTCGCCGGCTGTATTCTGCAGATCAAATAGTCATTTTACTTTAATGTGCAAATGTGATGCTTGAAATCAAATTATGTGCTGAATATGCATGAACACGGTTTTATATTGCATCTCTTCTATGAAATGCAATGACAATTAACTCTCGCCGTCTACAAAGTAAATGGAGACACTTAGCTTCAAACAGTTCAAGGCAGCTTCAGTCTGTCTTTGTTTTTTAACACCCTGTTTACCTCTCGTCAACACGCAGGACAGTTTGGTACATATTGCATTTAAATGACCAATGTAAATAAATATTGATGCAGAGGTACCAGCCAAATGAACACAGCTTAGTCAGGCTAATGTCTCAGTGTTGACAGTGCTCACAGGTCCTGTCCTGTTGACTCAGTCACTTTGTTTTCATGCTGGTACAGTAAGTGAGAAGAGGAGAAGTGTGTGATTGGGAATGATTGGTCTTTCTTGTGGTTGCCTCTGCGGCAGATCGCTGGGCTGCTCAAAGACAACGAGAAGATTGGCTCCAGCCCCGCGGCCGTCCCAACTGATGATGATACAGAAATCAAGAAAATCAAAAAAGTAAAGCACACGATTTAAACCTGTTGCTACATTTTTAGAATATATGGTCATATGATACTGAGAATCTGACCGCAGCCTTTACAACCTTCCAGGTTCAGAGCTTCCTGCGGGGCTGGATCTGCAGGAGGAAGTGGAAGACAATCATCCAGGATTACATCCGCTCACCACATGCAGAGAGCATGAGGAAGAGGAACCAGGTGGTGTTCAGCATGTTGGACTCCGAGGCCGAGTATGTCCAGCAGCTTCACATCCTGGTGAACAACTTCCTGAGGCCGCTCCGCATGGCGGCCAGCTCCAAGAAACCGCCCATCACTCACGATGATGTCAGCAGCATCTTCCTCAACAGGTTGGATCCTCTTGTCCCACAGAGCACTTCCATCAATTGCCTTATAAAACACAATAATACATATAGAAGGTGTGGAGTTTTTACACACTTACAGTGCTATTAAGCAATGTTATAATGAGTAGAAGCTTGATTTGTATATATCTCATGCACATGTGCTTTTCCACTGATCAGCGGTTGGTGTTGAAATGGGCCAAGAAATGTAAAACAGTGTGCCAACAAGAAAAGTGCAAGCTAACAAAATTGATGTAAACAATGCAGATTTAAAAATAATTCACATATAAGCTTTGCAAATGTGTTATAAGGAACAAAATGCCACTATACATACTGTAAGACCACATAGGTACATGCTGTGCGTTTCTTGTGTGTTTACTACAGTAAGAAAAAATTACACAAGATGTTAGCAAGCTGTATGTTGTCTGTTCTGTCATCTAGACAAAGAATTTAACCCGTTAAATTTATAAGAAAATTTCATTCTTCTTTTTTTTTTTTTTATCAACGATGAACGAAGAATCCAAAAACAGAGAAAATTCTTGATGAATTGAAGTCACTGGTGGCCACGTTGAACAACAACAAAACTATATCAAAACATCCAGTTACCAAGTTTCATACAACACATGTAGTATAATCCAAGTCTCATTTATCTAGTCATATGCTCAGTACTTCCAAAACTCATTGTATTTTCACTAAAACCTGAATAATTAAAACTGAAGTAAAGGTGAAACTTATCTATGGTCTCTTTGAAGCCAGACTCCATTGACAAAAACCGGAATTTTAACCCACTGAACACTGGAGCTGCTGGTCTACCACTGTCTTAACCAGTTAGTCTGTGTTATCGTGTGACTTATTGTGTGGTTAATCCTAACCAGCTCTTTAAAATACCAAAGTCACACATTAACACAAGTAAACTATAGGCTGAGGCAGCAGTAGACCAGCAGCTCCAGTGCTTAACGAGGTAAAATGACTGTTTTTGTCAATGGAGTCTGGCTTTGAAAAGAGCATAGGTAAGTTTCACTTTCAGTTCAGTTTTAAATAGTTAAGTTTTAGCAAAAATGCATGTGATATGGAATGGGAGATGGAGATGATTTCTGAAGCGCCTTTCTTTTCTCCCGACCACTTAAAGTGCTTTAACACTACATGCCACAGTCACCCATTCACATGCACATTTATACACTGTTGGCTGAGGCGAGGAGCATCTGACACCTGCTCATCAGTTACAACTGCACCTGCTTGTCAGTTAAACACACACACACACACACACATACACACACACACAGTCACTAGGGACAATTTGAGGTTTGGTGTCTTGCCCAAGGATACTTCGATATGCGGGCTGGAGGAGCTGGAGATGGAGCCATCTATGATCCACAGCCACCGCAGAAGTACTGAGCACATGACTGGATAAGTTGTTGAGTTGTGTGAGAGTTTGTAAATATTTTGATATAGTTTTGTTCTTAAATGTGGACCCCTATGACTCTAACTCATCAAGAATTTTCTCCATTTTTGGATTCTTCGTTCACTCTGGAGGCATGCAAGAAAAACTAAGTTTTCTTCACACATTTTATTGTAGCACAAGCTGAGCAATTGATAAACAAAAGGTCATTTGAAGGGTGAAGTATTACTTCAAGGTTAAGCCCCCAGATCAAGTTTTTTATCCCTTCAGACAAATCTTTAGTACAATGAAGACAGTAATCTGCATGCACCCTCATTGGCCTATTCAAAATCCACCCACACACTCAACCAAGCATGTTTATGGAAAAAAAAAAACCTGCACACCCATGCTGTCGTACACACTGTGTGCTGTCAGGGATTCATCTTTACCACAACTTTATTGGATGTTGGCAGAATTATGAACATAAACTCTGTATTTGTTTCAGAAGATAATAAATTTTGTTTCTTTTTTTTTCAGTGAAACTATTATGTTTCTACATCAGATATTTTACCAGGGTCTAAAAGCCAGAATAGCAAGCTGGCCAACATTAGTGCTGGGTAAGAAACATCTCTACTTTCCTTGTTTTATTTTCATTACTATTTTCATGAAGTGACCATTGTGAAGCTCGTTCAGAGTGTGAAATACGATTGAATGTGATGACGAAATTACTGAGAACAGAACTCACACAGAACATTACCCACAGACGTAACGTGTGTCGTTTTATCTCGGTATTGATCTTTCTGTAGCCGACCTGTTCGACATCCTGCTGCCCATGCTGAACATCTACCAAGAGTTTGTGAGGAACCACCAGTACAGCCTGCAGATCCTGGCTCACTGCAAGCAGAACCGAGACTTTGACAAGCTGCTGAAGCAGTACGAGGCCAAGCCCGACTGCGAGGAGAGGACTCTCGAGACCTTCCTCACCTACCCCATGTTCCAGGTGAGCTCATTTGTCTCGATGATATACACAAGAAATAAAAGCAGACCCATTTGTTTGCTGCAGAGCTGCAGCCTGGAGCCAGATTTTGTCGTTAATTCTGAGCTCTCGCAGCCATTCTGGGCCAAGTTCTTCTCTGCACATATAAATGTGACCCCTGGGCCGTATAATTCACCAACTTAATACTACATGGCTATAGCTATGCCAATGAAACCCAGTTGTAGCTGTCTGTAAAGCAGTTGGCCTGCTTTGTTTTCAGGATATTCAAAGCTGGATGTCTTTTAACCGCACTGTCTTTGATCCGAATGTAAACGAAGGGGAAGGCCCGTCACCATAATGCAAAACTTTTAACTGGAATCTGCCATCACTCTCAAAATAAATGACAGTTCCTTTTCATCTACAAGATCAGCTCTTTGAATATTTTTGAATATTGTTTACATGGTATACCTTTGGTTTATAGGATCACCAGTTTTAATGTCCAGAGCCATTTTATCCTGCTCTCTTCTAAAGTATCTTGAAATTGTGACTTAGAAAAAAAAAAAAAACTTATGTCATTTTGTTTGCAACTCACTCTCACGCTTTTTCAATGCTAAGTCAATGCAAAGTTATATTATACAGTCAGTTATAATCTGCTGTAAACGTATGTCACAAAGCAAACAACAGACAGCGAATTTCCTACATCTAAGCCTCTATTCCACTGCTGTCAGTGTACATTAATAGCAATTTTCAGTCTTTATTTATTGTCTGTAAAGCATATCGCAGACTTATTTCCCTAATTGTCCTTTCGCTGAGTCCCACCCTGGGTAATCATAATCAGGCCAGGCCAGCTCAGACCAGGGTCCAACAACAACACAGCTGTGCTCCATTGACTCTAATGCCATCCTTTCAGATTTCCTTCATTTTCAGGCTGGTTTTGTGGATTTGGAGCTAAATGTTGTGCCTGGGGCACGTCATGTATTAATGATACTCGTTACCTGGAGAGGTTGGGAAAGGATATACTTTCTTCCCTGCTCCAAAACCAAAATCAAACCCTGAGAAGTGTAGGGTTAGCTACTGAAGATATAGCCTACTGAATGTATACACATGCTGCTTTTGTTTTTTAATGATTATAACAGTGAAACAAAGACCGACCCTGCTGTACAGGAACCAGTGAAGGGAAGCAGGGAAACTTTGCTGGTATTCAACCAGCTGTGTGTCATTGTATTGTGCGCGGTTGAACGTTGTTTGACTTTCCCCTAGTCCGTCGGCGGAGGTCACGTGGGGGAAGCCAAACACCGTTCATATGCACACACTGCGATGCCACACAGCTGGTTCAATATCAGCAAAGTTTCCTTTTATATTCATTGTCTTCTGTGTGGATCAGCAGTGATATGATGGTTCACTTTTACACTGTGATCTGTAGCCTATAGTTCGACTTGAGCTTCTAACTATCTTTGTCTTTTTAACCTGTTGTTGCTGCTGAGTCAGTTTGACATCCTGGATATATCCTTCAAACACAGACTGTAGACCCCTCTGTCTGCTTCTCTCTGGAATCACTGTTTCATTTCTCCCAAAATATGATGATATTTCTTAAGGGAGTGCAGTTAGTTACAGTGTGGGCTCCATGCTTACTCCAACAGCTTGTCAGACCATCACAAAGGGGCGGGGCTTAACGAAAGGTCAATTGCAATCAAGCTGAAGTGCATTTACTTGAGTAGCACTGTTTTAGTTGCTCTATTACCTAAAGCCAAGCTGAAGATGAAAGATGAGCCTACAAGCTCTGGAGAAACCAGCTGCCCTGTTCTTGTCATATCTGTAGTTCCACAGTAGTGAATGTACTTTGCATGATGAAGTATGGTAGTGCTAGGGATTTTGTTTTTGTACTGCCCAAAATGGCAATTCTGCATAGGAATTAGATGATAATTGTAACCGTCTAATTTCCACTTTAAGCGAGCAATATTTTCAGTCATGTGTTCTGGCCATCATGGCTCACTCAGGACTTGGCTTCAAAGACCCGCCTCCTTTTAAAGCCCTCATTGGCTCTTCATCCCATATTGTAGCATCACTGATCAAGAACAGAAACAGCAGGCATTTGTCTGCTTTTGCTCAGAATATCCCCGTAGTGTTTTTCATGTCTATAAAAAGCGGCTGTTTTTTGGAGCTCGGGCTTTAATAATGGCTCCTTTTCTGGCAAGGCACGCAGTTTCCCGACAGTCCACTCTGCTGGGGCCTACTGCAGGCTGTGCTGTGTTGATAATAAATTTTGCTGATGAGGTAGATTGTGCTCTCCACTGATCTACTTCTCATTAGTGTAGGTGCAAGTTGGCACGTGTATATTCCCGTGTGTGAGTCTTTGTGTTGTTGTTGTTGTTACATTTATGCAGGCATGTAAGCTCTTAAATTTGAATGTGACTCCTCTGTTGCTTTCTCTTCTGTCTCTGTAGATTCCCCGCTACATTCTTACGCTCCATGAACTTCTGGCGCACACACCCCATGAACATGTAGAGAGAAACAGTCTGGACTACGCCAAATCTAAGCTGGAGGAGCTTTCCAGGTACTTTTGTATGATAAAGTTAAAGTCAAGATGCGCGGTGTATCTCAACTGAGCAGCATCACTTTACACAACGTAAACAGCATAGGTTTCGTTTCTTCCACCTTTAAAAAGTAAATGTTATTTTCCGCATTTATATATTTACAAGATGGTCCTCCTCCAAAATATGACCACATAAGACGTTTTTACAAGCAGGAATTACGACCCATATTTACATTTTTTGTTGAGCAGCGGCCGTAGTAGCTGAGGTGTCATGGAAGCAAAGGAGGAAGTAAAGCAGTGTAGTACACAGAGCAAGAAAGTTTCCTTAGGATGGCAACGATGGGAGGCATTTGGGTCAAACAAGCACCGGACTTCCATCCAGGAGACGATGTTTGTGTCCTGTGTGAAACCAAATGTCAGTGTGGAGTTATTTTAACAATGATACATAGAATGTTGACATATGTCACATGACGTACATTGCGCTACCTTAGTTACAAGCACACTTATTGTAAGCCAAACCGTGATGTTTTTTCTTAACCTAACCACATCGTTTTGGTGCACCTGCGACTGTTTCTTAACGTTACCCACTTTAAAACTGCATCCGCCAACAGTCATACGAGCTGTTCTGTCATCCACTGGCAAGTGTGCTTATTTAGCAAAGGCTCCTTTTGGGTCGTATTTACAGGTATGAGTATACGACTTATGTGGTCATAAGGGTTGGAGGACTTGTTGACATTTACATAAATCTAGCAAATAATTAAACAGATTACCAGTATGATAAAACTGCTTATGATGTTTTCCATAATAATAGTAGTATAACAAAAAACATAAAACATTTTTAGGAAAATATTAACTGTATATTAAAATATGGAGTAAAGTTGTTGTTTTTTTACTTGTAAAAACATGCAGAGGTTGTTGTAGTTTTTAAGCTGAGTAGTATTTGCAGGCAAACTGTAAGTGACCTACAAAACTCAGGGCACAGAGTGTATGAAAAACACTTCCTGAAGCTTATTGCTGCAAACACACTGAATGTGACCTGGATTACTTTACTAACTTTATTTCATACATTCTGTCTCATTAGAAATTGTATAGACAGTTACCGTTAATAGAGATTTTACTGAATAAATCAAACAGAAACTAATAAGTGAGGGGGAGAAATCAAGATATAGTCTTTAAATTAACATTTACAGCAAGACTTCTTTTGTTCTTTTGTCTTTCATTTCTGCATTTCCTTCCCAGTGTTGGGGAGTAACTAGTTACATGTAGCGGAGGTACATAATTAAATTACAAAATAAATGTAATCAGTTACAGTTACTCAGAAAAAATATGTAATCAAATTACGGTTATTAAAAAATATAATGGTGATTACAAAAGGGTTACACAGAGCCATTTTTTCAGTGGAAACCCTAAAAATATTTTTAAATAATCATAATAATAAAAAAAAAATATTAAAAAATGTATAAAATGTGCTCTGCACCTTGTTGCCATGCAGGAATGCCTTCTTTAGGTGTATTTTTGGACAATGCGGGTCAGCAAAGCCATTGGGACAAATTTAAGTGCAACATTTATGCACTTAAGTTTTTCTAGGACGTCTCACCTTTTTGCCCAGTTTAAAACATTTGTTAGAAAAGTATGTAATAAGTTACATAATTATGATGAAGCAGTTAAAATAGTTATGTTATTGCACTTTGAACAGGGTAACGAGTCATCTGGAATCTATTACATTTCAAAAGTTACCTTCCTAACACTGCTCATTCCACACTGGACCGTATAGTCCTCCACTGATTAAGTGAAAATGCTGAAATATCCCTTTTTCCTAGAATCATGCACGACGAAGTCAGCGAGACCGAAAACATCAGGAAGAACCTGGCAATAGAGCGTATGATCGTAGAGGGCTGCGAGATTCTCCTCGACACCAGCCAGACATTTGTGAGACAAGGTAACGTCTGCCTTCGAGTGCTTCACATCCCGGTGAAGAAACCTCCAATTCCTCAGAAAAGTAGAACTGCAGGAGAGGGGGATTTCCAGTCTGACAGCCTGGTATCACATCTTCAGCCTCATATTGACGGGGAAATACTCAGTTTTTTTTAAAAAAAGACCCATTTTTCTCTCTCTCTGGGGAACAACGTCTTTAATTTCCAAGTGTAATTAGACTGTTCAGAGGCAAACTGATGATGAATCTGGGACTGTAAATGTCACACGTCCCCAACAGGCTTTGATGGATGAGAAGAGGGAAAACAGAAATGGTGGATTATTTAATCCTCAGTATCTCATGTGGCTCTACATGTATTTATATGTAGAGGAAGGCAAGACACGCAATTTGATATTGATTCTTCCTTTTATTCAGTTTTTCCACCTCCTCTTGCTCCTATTTCAAAACCCCCTCCCGTCCTTGCCTCTTTTCTACTCATACATGTATCCTGCTTTCTTTTTCTCCTTCTATTTGCACACACTCTTTTATTCCAACATACAGGGTCTCTCATCCAGGTGCCGATGAGCGAGAAGGGCAAGATCACCCGTGGGCGACTGGGCTCTCTGTCTCTGAAGAAGGAGGGGGAGAGGCAGTGCTTTCTCTTCTCCAAGCATTTAATCATCTGCACCAGGGGTTCTGGGGGAAAGCTTCATCTCACCAAGGTGGGCCTGCGCTGCTGAGCTAGCAGTGGAGCTGCTCCTTATTTCAAACATCACAATCGCACAACATTACAAAATAAAAAACCTGAATCTCTGAGCTAAACTGAACGGGTAAACTGACAGGAGATGAAAGATACAGGGCTTGGTATGTCATCAGTGGCAATGACCGCTGGAGCTACATGCACTCATACAAGCCTACACACACACACACAGACAAACACACATGCTCATTGTACATGTATGAAAGCAGCTGATTGTTGTCACTTGTGTGTGTAATGGAGCGGTGGATTACTAGTATTACTATTATTACTTTACTTAACGTTACAAAGGGCGATCGATGTTCACAGATAAGACCAAAAAGCTTTCAGTTAAAGGCCTTACATAATATAGTTACTGTAAACTATTGTCTTTTTGTGACTTGTTTAAAGTTTTAAACCTGCCATAATTAATTATTTTAGGGCCACTTGGGGGCAGCAGAAAAAAGTTGGTAACATAAAATTGTCATATCATCGCTTTTTAAGTTTTTATGATGAACTTGTTAGCAAATAGTTTATTATTTACACGTCCAGCAGTTACAGAGCAACATTAGTCAGTCTCTTTTTGCTCTGTTTTTGGTCTCAACCCAATTATGAATACAACATTAAGAGAGGTGAGAGTGAACCTGAACAGAAAAGTTGTGAGCTGGAAAGCTAAAAAATAAGCTGAAACTCTGTAAAGCTGTGTAAAGCTGAGGGGAGCTGCAGATTCACGTCATAATTCTCTGTAGGTTCATCATGTCAAGTGACTCTTTTCACAATGTCATCTGATACATTGTTTTCTTAATTTTTTTTAATTTTATTAGTGGCCATAGCTGTTGTAAAGGTGCTGTATGTAACTCTGGAGAATGATAGTTGATTGTTGAGTCTCATTCCCAGGTCGTCAAATACAGACACTTTGGTTGGCAGTCCGACTACCAACCCAAAGCCCTGGAATCTGACAACCAGGCAATGAGACTGAACAATCAACTATCGTTCTCCAGAGTTACATACAGCACCTTTAAGATGTTCACGAAATCACATCCTGTTTGTGATACTATTTATAGTCTGCAGTTTTTCATCTATGGCCATTTTGCCATGTATTTACACTCAGTTTTGCCTTTATTTGTTGTCCGTTTTAATTACTAGTGGCAGGGTCCGCCATTTCCAAACTAGGTCCATGCATGACTGTTGTTTTCTCCCTGATATCAGCCTCACTGTTCCTACAGTCATATATGAGCTGTGTTATAAAAAGGAAAAAGGTGAAAGACACAAGATGAATGGCAGTGACCACTCTGTGTATTACCACCTTTTTTTTTTTTGCCCCACAAATGTAGATTATTCCAAAAACACAGTCTATGCAGCAAGTAAATTGACCATCGTTAGTGCCACAATTGTTCATCATTCCTTGGCTTCAGGAATAAAACCATACCTCATTTGTTTTGTTTTACATACAGGCAAACTAAATGACATTACTATTAGCATTAGCTTACAATAAATTCAAAAAGGAGATGTGTGTGGTGACTGATAATAATATGTGACTTTTTGAGGACTTGTGTTTTGCTAAAAATTTTCCAACATTCAGTAGCAGTAGCAGTCAACTCGAAGTCGATGAACCTTGAACTTTGTTATGTAAATACATGGTAGGTGTAATGTTACAAAGTATTGAGTCAAAAGAGGCTGTGAAGAAGAAACTAAATATGTATTGTGTATTGTTTCCAGAATGGAGTAGTCTCACTTATAGACTGCACTCTTATGGAGGACCCTGAGGGGACAGACGATGAGTGTGAGTGTTTTATTCATAGAGATATGCATCATATGCACCATGTGTGCTAATGTACATAATGTATGATTACTAGAGCATGCCAGAGTTTATCAATATTTTATAATTCATATTTGGAACAATTGAAAATACAGCTAAATGTTGATCTCTGCTTAGTGTTCTGTTAATGCAGATACAGTATAAACACTTGTAATATATGCCTGTTTAAGTCTTTACAGTTTATGTGCATGAATTTATAGAGAAAATAAAATCTAGTGATGTTTTTGTGTTCGCCTCAAAGCCAAATCAGACAAGAGCGGCCAGGACATGGAGCACCTGGACTTCAAGATTGTCGTGGAGCCAAAGGACAGCCAGTCATTCACAGTCATCCTGGTCGCCTCCTCGAGGCAGGAGAAGTCTGCATGGACCAGTGACATCAGCCAGGCAAGTCAACACGCATCACAGTCTCCAGCAGTCAGACGAGAAGCCGAGGATGTCGGCAGAAAGCCTGCGCGTTACAGAACTCACTAACATTCCCTCTGTCCTCTCTGTTTACTTCTACTGCATCTGTTCCACAGTGCATAGACAACATCCGCTGCAATGGGCTGATGATGAACGCCTTCGAAGACAACTCCAAAGTCACAGTTCCACAGATGATCAAGTAAGCCTTATTTTTTTTTAGATGCAACTCTTTGCAGTTTCTCCTTTTTCCCAGCATTTATTTCTAATTTTGTTTTACTTCTTTTTTATCTTCTGAGTAGGTCAGACTCAAGTCTGTACTGCGATGATGTGGACATCCGCTTCAGTAAGATGATGAACTCCTGCAAGGTTCTGCAGATCCGCTACGCCAGTGTCGAGCGCCTGCTGGAGAGACTGACCGACCTCCGTTTCCTCTCCATTGACTTCCTCAACACCTTCCTGCACTCCTATCGTGTGTTCACCACTGCCGATGTGGTGCTAGACAAGCTCATCACCATCTACAAGAAGCCCATCAGTGCCATCCCTGCTCGGTGAGTCACATGACATATTGACAGATTTGAATGTTGCAAGGTTGTTGACAGCATTAACAATAGACAAACAAATCTGATTTGAGATGTTTGGCATCCTCCCAGACTTTACTCTGCTGCATAAAGATGACATTGATCTTTAAAGATGTAAAGCTTTGTCATCCTCTCATCTATGCAAAGCATGTGCAGGAGCCAAGGAGTTTGCAGGTTGAACTTATAGGTTCAACTGCAGCCATATTTTGTTTCCGTCTGTTTTTATAGCCAGAAGTTATTAATTAATGTCTGTTTTTACATATAAAAATATTAGTTTCATCTGAAGAGTCTACTTGTTTTACAGCAGCTTTTAAAAAACAGTGTAAAACAAGAATAAATCAACAACTTGGAGCTATTACTGTTTGATGAGTCAGTGACATCAGGAGAGGAGCCCTAGCAACATTCATATGAGTAATACAGTTGGAAATGGTCACATGATTGATGACCAAATATGTGTGAAGTTAGATGTTTGTGGTGATTGTTGTGTGAAGGACATAGATACATTCATAGATAGATGGGGTTATTATTGCTTGTCCTCGAGAAGAGACGCTAGTGAGTTGCATTATGGGAAATGTAAGATCCAGAGTTGCATCAAGTCTGATCATGTCCTCCCTGATTTGTTTCTGCAAGGTTGTGACAGTAAAGCACATTTAAAAGAAATACTTCACCCACAAAATGAACATGAATTAGGATGCTTTCACACCTGCCCTGTTTGCTTTGATTCAATCAAACTCAAGTTCAATTGAGCAGGTGTGAACATAGCACTCACACTCAGATGCGCACCAAAACAACCAGACCAAGACTTTCTTGAAGAGAGGTCTCGGTCCGGTTTGTGGTGAGAATGTGTACCAACTTCAATCCGAACCAGCTGCAGTTGCATGACACATTGTTTGGGTTAAACATGAGCATGTTACAGTCCCAGAGGATTATTTATGTGCGCCTCATCCTGTACGGCCTTAACATGCACATTCGGCGCATCCAATGCATCAAATCAAATTTAATTTTCAAACTGTATGGTTTGCCTAAAATGAACAGTGAAAGCAATATAGTCCATGATGACCAACGCTAAAATCAACCTGCGTCGTTGTCCCTTTCATTGTGACATGAGAAAGTGTCGCATTTATCTTGTAAGTGTACTCTTCGTCATTTTGTTTACTTCCTGGATTTTTCCCTTGTGGAAATTCTGACCAATCAAAAGCAGCTTTCTCACACAAAGTATTTTATCTGGTCCGCTTGTAAATGCTGCCGTGAGAACACGAACCAAATCTAGGCAATTATGCAACTTTGTGACAAAATTAGTCCTTGATTCAGACCAAACAATTGAACTGTAGGTCTGAAAGCACCCATAGTGAAGAAACGTTTTTCGCACATGCCTCCACGACAAAGGATAATTCTTCTCTTGAAATGAAGTGAAAGGGAGCTTCATCTAAATATCAGTATATCAGTATAATCCAAGTCTCATTCATACAGTCGTTTGCTCAGTACATCACAAACATGTGCATTTTGTGTTAAGAGTTCAAATGCATGCGCTTGGCCAGGTGCGTCATTCGTCCATGCATGACATTATTTACGCGGTAGTATTTTTAATAGTAAGGTTTTAGTGAAAATGCATGTGTTTCTTTAAGTACTGAGCATATGACTGGATAAATGAGACTTGGATTATACTGAATAAGTTCTGTGAGAGTTTGTAGAGCGATGTTTTGATATAATTTTGCTGTTGTTAAACACAGCCCCCCTGTTATGACAATTCAGCAAGAATTGTCTCCTTTTTGGATTTTTCGTTCACCATGGAGGCATGCAAGAAAACTTGGTGAAGATTTCTTCAGAAATTCAAGGTGCCGTAACAATGGCGTAAGGTTGTTACAACGGGCTCCATTGCACGCTATTATGAAGGGCCCAAAGCCTTATGCACCTAAACTAGCTACCTTATATTCTTGTCGTTACATGATCAAACAGAGACTTGACGTTGTATAACACCAACATGCATATTGCCCAGAAATCATCTTTGCATACATATGACAAAAACACCAACAGAATGAAGGGATTACATGGTTTTTTATAGTTTATGGAAAGTAATCATATATTACATATTACATATATTAGATTGCGACTGGAAAAACATCATGGAGATGGGTTCTGCTTTTCAAAGGTGCATATAGCAAATGGCAATTGGAGTTTTTCTTTAAACACAGGCATATTTCGAAGGAAGCAATCTAAATTACTCACAAGAACCTGTTTTCTGCCCAACTCACTCTCTCTATGGCCCCTCTCAACTCATGGGCCCCAGTGCAACCGCCCTGCCTGCACTGTCTGTATTTACACCCCTGCACCGTAGCTTCAATACAAGTGGTCTTTTTACGGGTGAAGTATTCCTCTAAATTTAGGATGGATGTGAGGAGGGTGAAGTGATGCTTGTTATGTGCGTTACATGTGACAGGATTAGTGTTTCCATCCTGTATGTGACACTGGAACAGCTAAGTCCAGTGATCTTCAAAGCTTTGTGTGCGCATTTGGCTAATGTTGTTTTGTTGGTTAATGTGAGCACAGAAAACAGCAGATGGAGCAGTAGAGGAAGACAGGCTCTAGGATGCTTCAGTATCACCGCGTGTGTGTGTGTTTGTGTGTATATTTATGTGTGTGTTCAGTGGTCAAAGGCAGTAATTGGGTCCAGTCTCTCCTGCCTGCCTGGGAGTGTCTCAACTGGGCTCTGTCGCTCTATGGCAACCAACCTCGGTGCTGCAGGACCCCACCCTCCCCTCCCTCCCTCTCTCCTTGTCTGCAAAAGATCCATAGTGTGAAATATTGACGGAGTGTTGCAGTGGGGCTCACTCGCCGCTCCGCAGGCCTGGAGCGAGGGCCCCACTGTGGGGTTCAGATCACGGGGAGCTCCCCATGCCCACGCCCTGCAGCATGCTCTCCCGTGGCGCTTGTCATGTCACTGTGAGACACCTACACTTGGCTGCTTGTGTCAGCAGTGGCCATGCGCACTATCACTCGCTGTGCTATTTATGGGAACCCGTGAGGTCGCCAGGAGGGTGGCAGGGAGTGGGAGAGGTTTTCTGCAACACTGCAGCTTGTATCCTGCTCTAAAACGACGAGACGCTGCAAAGAGAGTTCTGGGTGCTGGGATGACTTGGTTTGCATAAATTATTTAGGAGGTGTTGTGTATTTAGCTAAGCTCTTAAAACACAAAGAATAGTTACCAAATATCAAAGAAACACATTCCTGTGTCTTAAATTCAATTGCATATATCCTCCCTTGATGCAGGTCCCTGGAGTTATTCTTTGCCAGCAGTCAGAACAGTAAACTCCTGTATGGAGAGCCTCCCAGCTCCCCCAGGGCCAGCAGAAAGTTCTCCTCCCCACCTCCTCTCGCTATCGCCAAGAATTCATCCCCAAACCGCCGGCGCAAGCTCTCCCTCAACATCCCCATCATCACTGGGGGCAAAGCTCTTGACCTGGCTGCCCTCAGCTGCTCCTCAAATGGCTATGCAAGCATGTACTCATCCATGTCCCCGTTCAGCAAGACCACCTTGGACATCAACAAACTGTACGTGTCTAGCCCTATCTCCAGCAAAATCCCCGATGAGGGAGAGGACAAGAAGGACAAAGTGGAGGACGCCTCGGTGTGCAAACAAGGTAATCGGCAAGAGCCAGTCCTCAGCAAATTATTACAGTTTTGCTTTCACAGTATCAGTTCTTTCAGGTTGATAAATGTATCAAGCCTTTCAAGTTTTGATACTTTTTGCTAAATATGGTATCAGTTTCTTCATAAAACTCTGTACATGCACGTCCAACAGCTAGCGCTGCCTAACCCACAAGTTATCTCCTCTCACACAGTGCACGTGAGTTGGCCGCTGGCTGTAGTCTTTGCAGTGTGTTCAAGTGCCACTTCTTTGCAAATGCAATGTGAAGCGACGCAACAGTCGGCCTTTGTCCCCACCAATTCTTTAATGTTGGTCTGGTGTGTCTGGATCATAAGTTTACATTAATAAAGATAAAATACTTATTTAATTGAGTGAATAAGAATCCCACTTGTATGTAGTTGGCTATATAAGCTCGGTACAATGTTACAGAAATGCCACTGACCAATGATCTGTCGCTCTTTGAGGGTAAAGTAGCAGACGTGTCAGTTACCTCCGCAGCCTTTTGCTGCATTTCATGGCTCACCTGATCCGTTTCCTTTGCACTTTATTATCAACGTATTGTTTACACATCTTCTTTGTAGCGTCCATGTTTTTTCCACATCACAACTTAAAGCTCATGAACACACCAAAGTCTGAAGAACGACCCTCTGAAAAGCACATGAATGCACCATTGGTGAAAGTCTCGACTCGATTAATCGGTCCTCGCTTGCTCATTCAGTGTGGTTGCTACACTATGTTACGACACATTAGGGATTCGTGAGCGCTTTGAATGTTCTGCAGACTGACTAGGAACATACTAAGCATTAAAAAGAGTCATTCAAAAAGATTAATTTGTTCCTTCTACCACAATTTTGATTTGCAGGAATTGTTTTTACTGATCTATGTAATTTTGTTGTGATACAGATCTCTCTGTACGAGAAGAAAGTGACAACGATCAAAACCAGAGTGATGACGGGGACGCAGAAGGCTCTCCCACCAAGTCACCAACTACCCCGAAAAACATCAAATGCAAAAACTCCTCAGGTACACTGTGTCCTAAACATGTGCAGTGACATAATTACATAATTCTCTACACTAATGTGCCACCAATCCAATGCAGCAGCCAGTTCCACATTCATTAGAGCTCTCTACGCTACATAATAACAACACAGCTTGTAGCGGAAAATATTCTTAGGTTTGGAAAAAGGCCACAATCTACTCTCTGTTGAGAATGAACTGTTTTATATGGAAATTAAAGCTCTCACTTTGCACTAGGCTGTAATGGTCAATTTGTTAATATTTCTTGTGCAAAAACGAGTAAAACAACCTTCCACTGTGAAGCATAAGTCATATAAAATGTAATTTCTCTCGATGGTTATGATCATGTGGGGAAAGCCAATGCCTGGCTTCAGTAGGTGTTAGGGAAACTTGTGTCATAGCAACTACATCAAGAGCGTGTTTTCCCTTCCGCCCCCACTAATGAGGCTGTTTCACCGGAGCCAAGATTATCTGTGCCTTCTAAATCTCATGACAAAATCACCCGATAGATTTTAAAATAATCTACTGTGTGAAATAAAGAATGAACTGAGATGGTGGAGCAGCGAGCGTCTCACACGGTGTGGGGTTTTTAGCTGCTTATGATCTGTCTATGTTCCCAGGATTTAAACATAGCAGACTGCAGAGAATCTGTTGATTCCTCTGTTATGCTGATATTTGGTGGCTATATTTAGCTGCAACCATCTTGAATATCAAAGCCTCTTGTAAAGGAAAGTCTGGAGGGAAACTGGTGTGTTGGCCTGTAGTGCCCCCTAATGGAGGCTTGTGCAATAAGAAGGAGGTCATTCTGCAGTCTATGCAGACTCAGTTATACTATAAATATACTAATATAAATAATATTTTAGCATCAGTTTTCTTCTTTGAGACAAATAAAATGTGAAAATCTTTCACTGACCATCAATCTGATTAACGTGCCACCAAAATCAACCTCTTATTTTCTCTTCATCTGTGCTTCCCTGCAGAGTTCTCCCTGTTTTCCTACAACAATGGCATGGTGATGTCCTCGTGTCGAGAGCTGGATAACAACCGCAGTGCCCTGTCTGCTGCCTCCGCCTTTGCTATTGCTACAGCTGGAGCCAATGAGGGCACACCTACCAAGGAAAAATATCGGCGGATGTCCCTCGCCAGCACTGGTACACACACTTATTCACTAATCCATTAGGACTTAAGTCCAGTTTCAGTTACAGGTTAACATAACCAGGCTGCCAAGAACTGCAAAACTGCACCATGTCAGGTCAACTGATACTAGATTTAGGGTTTCTCCCGGGGCGTAGGTTTTGTTTCAACACTGGGGGAGCACATATGAAACGGGCTTTGTTAGTCCTGTTGTCCTGTTGTTAGTTTTGCATTCTGATGAATTTTTATGCACCAATTTGCACATATTATGCATCATTTTATTGTGTTTAAATACAAATCTTCTGCTACTTTCTAAATATTGAATTTCCCCCTTAAATCTACACCTATGGGTCCCTAAAAATTTGACACTCTTTGTTGCCAAAGCGATATGTGAAAGTGATGAGAGATTCAACTAAAATCTCACTCGTTTTTTTGCAGGTTTCCCGACAGATCAGAGAAATGGAGACAAAGAGTTTGTGATCAGACGAGCAGCGACCAACAGAGTCCTGAATGTTCTGAGGCACTGGGTGTCCAAACACTCTCCGGTAAAACATCCCAGCACAGTTCAACGCACATCTACAGGCACAGATGGCCACAGGCACCTGCTGAAACACTGACATATTAACAGCAGTTTTGTTTTCATATACAAATTAATGTCCTCTTTTTCACACTGATTATGTAATTCAGCTTTTGAAGCAGTGAAACATGATTTTTAAAGTTATTTCTGTAAAATTTCAAAATTTCTTTGCATGCGTGTAACTGGCAAAAACCTACATGTATTTTAACTAAACATAAACTTGATATCCATCATCCAATCAGTTAAAAAACAATAATGTGAAATAAAATAAATGAAGTTAACTGTCTTGGAAGTTGTGAACGTCCTAGGATGCCTTTGGCCAATCTCAAAGACAGCTGCTTAGGTATTATATCATCATGCATTATCTGATTTGTCTTTGGTAACAAGTGCAAAACCTGTTTTCATTGCATGCAAAACTGCATACAGTCCACCTCCTAATATATTGCACGAAGAGCCCTTTCTTTGAGGACTATTAAAAGTCGTTTTTGTCATTAACAGATGAAAAAGTAGAAAACTGTGTAGGAATTGGTTCACCAAAGAATTAAAACCATTTTAAAATAACTCGTAAATAGCAAACAGTATCACAAGTTGGTAACTGATGATGAAAGTAATTAAACAAAAGTTTTCAAGCCACCTGCATGTGTGCTGTCTGTCCCTCTGCAGGACTTTGAGAGTAACAATGAGCTGAAGACAAAAGTTATTGCCTTCCTGGAGGAAGTGATGCATGACCCTGAGCTGTTGACCCAGGAGAGGAAAGCAGCAGCAAACATCATCAGGTGACTTTGTGTGACTATTCACTGTGTAAACCCAACTCTTTAAAGAAAGTTATACTGTACAAACTGGAAAGCTTGACCATCTCTTTTGCTGTCTGTCAGGACTCTAACTCAGGAAGATCACGGTGACAATCAGATCACCCTTGAAGACGTGACACAACTGGTGAGTGAAGTCAGTAGCTGCTGAAAATAAATGTTTACTGCGGAGCAGTTTTAATATGATCCCCAAAATATATCCATATTTATACAAGTCAAACAATGTGGGGCTATGGTGGAGAAGAGCATTTCATCCACATAAGGAATATTTCATTATTGATGACTCTGATAGTTCTTTTCTTAATTTCCTGAATAATCATTTGGTCTGTAAAATGGCTTATTTGCTCAAGTAAAAGGTGGCAACTCCAAATGCCTTGTTTTTTTTTAACAACAGTCCAAAATCTGAAGATATCTGATTTATTGTCAAAGAAGACCAAGAAGACTACGCAATATTCACATATGTGAAGCTGGAACCAGAGAATCTGTGGCGGTTATCCTTAAAGATTACTTGACCAATTGCTGCAAATTAATTTTCTGTAGCTCCATTAATCAAATTAATCAACAAGGCATTTCAGTTCCTGTCCACATTAACTACAGTTGCCTTGTTTAAAGAGAGCTTGACAACAAGGCCATTAGATATGTTTGCCTCTCAACCATTTTGTTGTGTTTGTGAGAAAGCAGTTTACGATGGTTTGGTATTGGTACACAATATGTTAAAGGTAAGATACCAAAATAATGCAGTACCAAGTAACACTGAAACTTCTCCAGTCGAATAATACCTACATTTGATCCCTTTTGTTCCCAGATATAGAAAAAATGTCTTTTTGTACGGTTTTACTCACAGCCAATCACTGCAAGCATTCTTTAATTTAATGCAACATGTGATCGGCCCACTACCGCAGCACCTACAACCCACAGGGTGCTTCTCAAAGTCAAGGAAGCATCCTTCAATTGCTAAATTTCAAGGATGCTACGTCATCAAATCTCACCTAAGGATTGTTCCAATGTCAAGGATCCTTCAACTTCTACCGAGGACAGAATCCTTTTAGAGAATTTTCAAGGATGCATATGTGTACCCTCAGACGATTTGCTGGAAGTGAAGGCCGGGCCTCATCAATGCAATCTGCGCCAGTGGAGCTCAGCAGGATTTAGATAAATATGTCATTTATTAGGATTAATATCTACTGGAGTTTTTATCATAAAAGCATAAAAAAATACTGACAGAAACCTCATAATTTACACTTATTAATGTGTCCCCTGCCAAATAATGACATTTATAAAATACTGTGATTTAGCTAAAAACATAAAAGTTTTTAAACTAATCATTTACAGCAGTGATAGAGTGCTAAGTGCCACAAATGTTTCATTTAGCCTAACTGTTTGTTTTTTTAAGTATAATCCAGAAATATATTCTCCCTAAAAGTCACGTGACTCTGAAAATACTGCTTAAATTTGTTGCGTTTGTACAACAACATTAGAGAGTGCCAAATTTTCACAGTACCCTGAAACCCTCCAGTCTGCTGAGGGTTAATGACGCACACCTGGGGTGAACACACATTGAACACACATTGGAACAAGCCAACGAGTGGCTTGTTCCAAGGACTCTTGCCTTGCCTCTGTAGGATCCTTCTCTGGAAGGATTCGTCCTTGACTTCGAGAAACACCAATAGGGTCTGCAGTGTGGTGAAGTCTAGCGCCTTTCATTTGACGGAGTTGGCCGTTCAGCATGCAGAGATGCCACCAAAATGTTTGAAAGTATAGCTATATCACAGACCTGTGGTGATAAAAAATAAATGCACTAAATGCGGGTAAACATTTAAACACTTTCACAATATATTTGTGTAAAAATCATTTGGATGGTTTGAGTGATTGTGGCATTTTACACAACTGAATGCTTCCATTCATGTGATGAGTACCAGTTTGGAGAGAGGTATCTTAATTTTTTAAACAACACCCAGTCCTTTCATTTCCCAACATTCCCTGCTACGTTTTTTTTTATTTCTGGGCTGTTTTGCGTCTCCTAGGTGGGAGAAGGGAAGGCCGAGCCCTTTGAGAACCACTCTGCATTGGAGATCGCAGAACAGCTCACTCTGCTGGACCACCTGGTGTTTAAGGTCATCCCATATGAGTGAGTGCCATCAAATCTCAGCTGTGCATGTTTATGGCCAAGAGGAACGCATGGACCAAATTAGTTTTTCTTTTCATTAATCTGTTAACAGGGAATTCTTTGGACAAGGCTGGATGAAGAATGATAAAAATGAGAAGACGCCGTACATCATGAGAACAACAAAGCACTTCAACGATGTATGTTCCAGTCAACAAGCCTCTGATGCAACTCGTCCTCTGTAACTTTTATTGACTGTCAAACATTATATTGACTCTAAACCATTTGTTTTTTTCTTTCGTCTGCAAGATAAGCAACCTTATTGCCACAGAGATCCTGCGCTGTGAGGACGTGGTCACTCGAGTGGCGGTCATAGAGAAATGGGTGGCTGTAGCCGACATCTGTCGCTGTCTCCACAACTACAACGCCGTGCTCGAGATCACCTCCTCCCTTAACCGCAGCTCTGTCTTCCGCCTCAAGAAGACCTGGCTCAAGGTTTCTAAGCAGGTGTGTATCTCCTTGTGGTATTTGTTTAGTTTTTTCTTTCTAACGTGCTAAACGTTGTCATTAGTGTGTTCTTGATAACCTTTTCTTCCAGACAAAAGCATTGATTGACAAGCTGCAGAAGCTGGTCTCATCAGAGGGGAGGTTCAAAAACCTGAGAGAGGCTTTGAAGAAGTGAGTTCAGTTCAAGGACATAGTTTTGTACTGGATCAATACAGCAAGAGTGCAGTACAAGTGCATGATGTGTGTGTGTGTGTGTGTGTTTTTCCTCCACAGCTGTGATCCTCCCTGTGTGCCCTATCTGGGGATGTACCTTACTGACCTGGCTTTCATCGAGGAGGGAACGCCAAACTACACCGAAGACAACCTGGTCAACTTCTCAAAGATGAGAATGGTGAGATGTTTGGCATTTTGTCATGTGAGAGACTTTCCAAAAACATGTGTTTTACAGTCAGAATTAAACATCCTGTTTCTCATGTTTTCAGATTTCTCACATCATCAGAGAAATCAGGCAGTTTCAGCAAACAGCGTACAAAGTTGACCTGCAACCAAAGGTAAATGAATACCAGTGCTCTAGGCAAGTGGTGCACAACCTTTGTGGCTCATGACACCTTAAAAAAACTGTGACAAATGCAAAGACCAACTGCTCAATCAATTTCACAAGCACCTAAAGTGAGTCCAGGGAGACTTAATGTGTTCTTTAAGAGCGCATCCCAGAAATGTGTTTTTAGGCAGAGTCAGGAGAAGAGTTAGATTAAAGGTCATAATGTCAGTATACATGTTGGTATTTAGTCCTGACAATTTTGACCTGAGAGAGTCTTTATCAGTGTTGAAATAATAAAAAAAGAAGCTATATTTACTTGCGAACCCTCAACACATGTTGTGCATGTCAACCTGTCGTGGCCAGTTCAACTAAAGAGTGATTATTCGTCCTTACTATGTTCTATTTTGATACTTTTCTGAGAAGATTTTCTGAGAAATATGACACACATGGGTAAATTAACAAATAAAGTGATTTATTAACTAAAAAGTAAACAAAACAAGTCACACAAATCAACTGGAGAAATCTGTACAGTCAGTAGTGAAGGGAGTAAATGAGTGAAAATGTGCTGTGTGAGTGTTGTGCTGTAAAAACAAGGGATAAAGAAACAAAGCAATGAGGTGAGGTGAAATGGTCTGCCAACATGTGCTGGCTGTTTGAAATGTGCATGAGGCACACCGGGCCCAGGTGTGTCCTATGACGCTGATTGCACTTAATCAAGGACTGCAGCCCCAGGGTGAGAGAGCACAGACACAGCAAAGGAACAAAGCAGAGGGGCCGTCAGACATCCTGACCAAAATACTGCAACATAAACTAGACAGTTGTGAGACAATTAACAGGATAGGAAATCAGCAAAAATATGCCACACAAAATTTATTTTTCCTTACATTTAACTTTTTTTTTTGTCTTTGTTTTCTTTGTGAATTGTTGGATTCTTCAGGCCTCTGATCGTTGTCATAATAAAACAAAGGGATAGACACTTGTTAGTTGACTCAGTCATTAGCTGTGCATCATCATATGAGGACATTACATTTAACTCAGACCTGTTGTCCTCATTCATGGACACTTTTTACGCCATCTAGTGGTAGCAACATCACAAAACATAAATCTATTTAAAAACAAGATGGCAGCCATTTCTGCCAAGCCAGTCTGCAGCTGATTCCAACACGAATGTGAACAAGGTACAAAACCTGATGAGAATTCATGACTAAATTTTGTTTACGTATGCTTTATAGTGTTTTTAGTTTAATATGGCAACAAGTTTTATCAGTTTTAGCAACAGCAACAAGCTAAGGCACTGTTAATTAGGAAATACTTGTTTTTAAGGATACCAAGACTTTATTATTGTCTCGTTTGAGGACATTGAGACTTTATTATTGTATTATCGCAGCATTTCAAACAGGCCAATTATGTGTGACAGACTGTTCCTTTGACACTCCTAGCTCGGAGTATGCAGCGAGAAAAATTCTTCTAGAGTTAAAAAATGAACAAATCACATGGCTTTTAGATATGTTGCATTACTTGCAATTTTGTTTTTGTACAGCCACTTTCCGGCATTGAAATAATCAGTTATGAACATTTTAAGACTTGAACAGTAACTTCTAACCCACAGTTACATTGAACAGTGAACAAGTGTTGCATTGTTTGTCATCTTGTTTTTGTGCAACAGTGTTCAGGCCTTGAAATGAACTGTTTTATACTTATTACAAATGTGTGACTATTAAAAGTAAACCCATCATCACCATATAAGGACATAGTTCCTTTCCCCAGACTGCTTCCTATACAAACATATTGCTTAGTTTTTTACACTTATGAGGGTCCTACTAATCCCTAATAGGTAGGAGACATTAAAAATGAACACCAAGCAAGCTGGGGTCTCAGGAGGATAGATGATGGGTCACAAGTAGTCACTGCTTTATTTTACCTTTAAACATGGCTTGATTTCTCTTAAAAACATGGAAGAAGGCAATAAGCAACATAATAAGAAATAACACAAAAAATGAGCAAGAAATTAGTAAAAAGAGAAAAAAAAACAAGGAAATGACATGGACGAGTGTGTAAAGATTATAATTCTGTAACATAATTTTAAAATGTAATAATGATAATAATTATAAATATATTTTCCGCCTAGCTTTTTTTCCCCCCAGTTTTTCCTTAATTTTCTAAAAAAAAAAATTTCAATTTGTGTTGCATTTCTTACCAAGTTACTCAATGCCTTTTTCCCCATGTTTTTGAAAGACACCACATTGCTTAAAGTTCAAAGGTTTAAATACTTGTGAAAGGCCTCTGTAAGCAGCACAAGAAAAGTGATGTCGCTCCAGGTTTCAAAGGATTAAAAGAGTTACAAACAATTAACTTTGGGAGCCACTGATGTAGGTAATGAACAATACTGGCTGCCACAGGTGTTTTGTGTTGTCTGAACAGTGTAAATATTAATTTAAAAGAGAGAACATTTCTGAAATGTGCCTTTCTTGTTTCATGTTTTCCAGGTAGCCCAGTATCTACTGGATAATAGCTTTGTTCTGGATGAAGAAAGCATGTACGAAGCCTCACTCAGAATTGAGCCTAAAGTGCCCAACTGATGAGGAAGTTGGTCGTCCACATTATTTCCTCTGTTAATATTACACATCAGTTAACATACACATCAACTTTTGTATAGTTGTACATGTTTAAGATATTTGCTCTTCTGTACAGTAGATGTTTAAGGTTGTTTGACGTCACAAAACTTTTCAGTGTATATTTTTTGTTTGTTATCGTTGCCATGACGCCACCTGCTTTAAGGATTTATTTTTTATTCATTTGAGGTATTTTTAAGCATAATAACAGAGGTCCCTTTGGTTGCACACGACTGTGTCTTCTCAGTGACCAATGACATTATTTTGCATCATCTCATACTGTGTTGACTTTGCACTTTCTGAGCATTCGTGCTGCCGGCCGTTGTTCTCTTTGCTTGAGTTTTATCGATGACTGAGTTTCTCTGCAACCAATGTAGCATTGTAAAAATGTAACTGCATCAAATCAGGTAAAAGAGCACAGAGAATAGAGCTGTTTTTAAAGATAGGGAACAATGATCAGTGGAGACGACAGCGAGGTACCCGAAGCATAACTGTCTCTGTGCTTCCCAAAGCGAAACAAGAGGAATTTGTTTCTTCATTTCTGCTCTCTGAAGTCAGAGGTTCCCAACCATTTCTTGCACTGTAGACAGTTTTTATATTGACAGTATTATTGTGGACCAGCCCCATGGGATAGACCGCTGATTAAACCTAAAGGAAAACAGAGTTACTAACACGGACTGAGAGGTCAGTGTGCTGATGATGGAGACGTTACCTCACATACTCACAACCTCCTTTCATTAACAAGACAAAGAGTCGTCTACAGCCATGTGAGCAGCTCTGTGAGGTTTTACTTTGACACAGCAGCGCTTTGAATCACATGCTAACATCAGCATGCTAACATGCTTATGTTTACCACATTCGCCATCTTTGTTATGGTGTGTTAGCATGCTAACATTTGCTAATTAGCACTAAACAATTTAACTCGGTTCAAAACTCTTTATGAGGCAATTTGCAACAGCACCTAAATATGAGTAACAAAATAAAGGAAATAACGTTGGAATGCAAGGAAAGCTGTACACATTACCTATAACATGTGAACCTAATATAAGCTGTGGCCTGCAAATATTGTTAATGACATGAGAATAAGAAGGCCCATGGGGATGTTGTCAGTTTTGCAAGTTTTTGATCATAAAGTATTAAACAAGTTTAAAGGTCCACAAGATTTAAGGCAGTGGTTCCCAACCACGGGGGCCGGACCTCCTCAGGGGCGGGCCAAAGAGCCACAGGGGGTCGCGAAGCCCTCATGATTTTAAGGGTCTGTAATAATATGTATGTGTTATGTATCAAATTTTAATTCATTTATGTGTCAAAAACAAATGAATTTAAGGTTTATATTAAGAGCCTATTCATTTATTAAAAAATAAATAGATAAATTAGTATAGAAATTAAGTATTTATTGCGAGGATACGGGCATGTGTAACGTGTATGTGGGGGCACCAAAGTGTACAATGGTAAAATATGGGTCCCTCAAGAAAAAGGTTGGGAACCACTGATTTAGGGGATCTATTGGCAGAAATAGTGTATTATATTCATAACTATGTCGTCACTCATTAGTTGATTATCGCCTGAAAAAAAGTACTGTTGTACTTTCATTACTTTAGAATTTCTTTGGTTACCTCATATCTACATTCGGAGCCACCATAGCTCTCCTACACTAGGGGTAGGCAACCTGCAGCTCTGCAGCCACATGCAGCTCTTTAGTTTAGCCCCTCTCCAGTGGCTCACTTGGCTTTGACAGAAACAAAAAAAAATCATATGGAAATTAATAACGATTCTTTTTTTAGCGTTTCAAGTGCTGTAGGCCTAAAGTGATTCTGACATTCTCCACCTCTAAAAATGTGAAGCCTATACACTGAATCGACAACTATAACATGGCTCAATCATCTTCAGCCCAGCACCTTTTCCACTACATCTTGCCAAATCTCAATAGCAGTGGCTACAGTAGTCTTGAGTCTCCCTCGCTTGGCTAGCTCTGGATTTCAAATCCAAAAAAGGAAAAGTTTTGGAAGAAAACAGAATTTAATTGTGCATGAATAGAGTTTTTCTCTGCAAATTTAAAGTTCCCAATAATCATTAAATAGCCCACTGCAGTGCCACCACATTGATTAATGCTTATTTAGATCGATTTGTAATGTCTACAGGCTCATTTAGATTTAACAGGCCATGTAACCTTCATTAGGCTTAATATGTTTTGTGGGTCCAGGTAGATTTTTTAAATTACTTCTGACCTACAAATGCCCTTTTGATAGTGGAGGTTGCCAATCCCTGTCCTACACACTTGGCACACAAGAGAACTTGCAGTTCAACCTCACCACTAGGTGCCACTAAATCCCATAACCTAGACCTTTACATTTTGACCAGATGATAGCGCTAGATGAAAAGCCAGGGGTCACCAAAGTTATTTAATTAATCCTGAGGGGGACGTGAATATTTGCGCCAAATATCATGGCAATCCACCTCACAGTTGTTGCGACTTTACACTGAAAACAGAAATGTGTGAACCCCATGGTGGCGCTAGAAGAGAGAGTGTGGGGTCAGGAGTATTTCAGTCTGGATCAAAGTGGTGTTGACAGACTGACCAGCATTGCTGTGTCTACAGTCATGCAGCTAGCATAGCTAAACATTAATGCATAGTTGGTGAGAACGTGACAGGTGCTGGTGAAAATGCAGACAGATTTTTTTTCAATGAATCACCCAGTTTCTTTGCTCCCTGATAGCAAATTTTCTGAGGGATGGTAACAATCCACAGGGGTCGGGAACCTCTGCTCTAATGTCTTCATTATCTTAAAATCGACAACATTTTGAGCATCTTTTTATTTGTCTCTTAGCCTAACTTAGCCTCTTGTCACGCAAGGTGCCCAAACTTACCTCAGTTAATTTTATCTAATCAGTTATAAGCTGTGTGACGACACACAGTAAAAGTGTCATCTCTTTAGATTGCTGAGAATTTAAGTTTAGTCATCTGAATTTACCGTTGCACTTAAAATACACCAATACAGTACAGTGAGTTCTACCTATGTTCAAATCTCATGTTTCTTAGTTTTTAGTTCGACTCATAACAACAAGCTCACATGCGGTGGAAAGTGTTGTACCTTCAGGTCCAGCGATACTTGTGTAGAGTTAAAGGTTGTTGCTCTTCTGTAATTAAAAGACAATCTGTCCTTTTTGCTGTTCCAGTGATTGTGGAACGTGACTGTATATCACTCTGTTATATGCATTGCTGTTTAAAACTATGATAAAAACGTATGTGAATGACCTCTGCCTGCAGCATTCAAACACTATTTTTGTAGTAGTATAAGAGAGAGTGATCTGCTCTTTATATGAACATGGGAAAGTATTTTGTACTTTGTTGTTAATTCACCTCACTGAGATGTGCTGTACATTTTGTACATGCAACCCTGCATATTTCTCAATGTGGAACAGTGTAATCCTTTCAAAAAAGAAAAAAAAACAACAACAAAAAAAAGTTGTATCTCAAGCTTAAACACAAAACGCTACAACAGTGTGGTCCCGAAACCATGACTTAGAGGTAGGAGAAACTTCAAAGTGTTTTGCATTTATACTGTAATCCTGTCTATAACCATTTCTGTTAGCAGGAATATAGTAACGTAGTGCTTATTCTGTGAATATTTGTATGTATTTTTACTATGTATGTACAGTACACTTTTGAAGCTCATGTGGCAGGCATGCAACACCTTCACAGACAGAATAATACTATATACTTATACTGTATACACTTATACATGCACATACTCTTATAAGGTATATAAACAAATAAACATTTTGCTGTTAGCAATACCCAGTGGTATGAAAATTATCTTTCAACCCTCATGTTTCCACACCTTAAGAAATATTCCCAGTTTTGTAAGAAAAAAAAAGAAAAGATAACAAAAGAAAATATATGATGATGATGATGATGATGATGATAACAACAAATAAACAAAAGTATGTTTCCCAGTTTACCTCTTGCTAATAAATCCATTTTATATCAGGGGCAGTTTGTCTCAAGTGTTTTTGTAGTCGTCATCAGTCGACATCGTGCTCGCTCAGAATGAAATAAAATATAATCTGAAAATATTTAACATCACCAGCATCTCTCTGTCTGTGCAACCCATGATATCACCTACAGTGGGCAACAGTGTAAACGTATGCACAGCCATATTCAGAATTCATAATATTCACAAATGCATGAAACTGGTACAACATGAAGGCTAAGATGTTAAAATACATTATGTTGGAGTGTCATCTCAACAACTCTGGATTAACTCCTCACTGTCAGAAGTTTTCGCCTTTACTCCCCTTTTGGCGAGATGACGCATCTACTCCTGTCGAAATCTCCGAATCCTCCATCTATTTTGCTGGGGGACCCCAAGATGTTCCCAGGCCAGATGAGATGTGTAATCCCTTCAGTGTGTTCTGGGTCTGCCCCGGGGCCTTCTACCAGTGGGACGTTCCCGAAACACCTCTAACAGGAGGCGCCCAGGAGGCATCCTGATCAGATGCCCGAACCACCTCAACTGACACCTTTCGACACAAAGGAGCAGCGGCTCTACTCCAAGCTCCCTCTCGATGTCCGAGCTCTCTATCCGATCCGATCTCTATGGCTGAGCCCTGCCACCCCATGGAGGACACTCATTTCAGCCGCCTGTATCTGCAGTCTCATTCTTTCAGTCACTACCCAGTGCAATTAAGTTTAATGGTGAAAGGCTCCTCTGATAGGTTTACTCGGAAATGAAATTCTTTTATAAGCTTGAAACTAAAATAAAACTAAAGGAGACAACTGAAACAATTACAGCTGTTTTTGTAATATTCAGAATGATTATTATAGCAAGTGGTTACATGACTTATTTTTTGGAGGCGGTAGTTTCAAAAGAAATCACTTTTTTTTCTCCTTACTTACAATTTTTGTCATTAGCCAGAATTTTTGTCATTTGCTGTAATTTCCCACAAGAAAATCACATAAAAATGCCACAATTTTTATCGCAATTTTTGACAAAATTGCAAACTAATTTGCAGTCAGTCAAATTGAATACAACACCCTAAGATCTGTCACCTGCTCCACCCGGTTGGTAATCCAGCCATGTCCTATCTTAAGGCCAAAAGATTATAATTTCATCCAAAATATAATATGTCCTTATTGCTGTGTTAAAATATTAAATGCACATAAAAATCCTACATCTTAAAAAAATAAGTGTTGCTATTAAGGATTTTAAGGTGATGCTTTTTGTGCACAGTTTCCTTAGTTTGGGTTCAAAAGCATTATTGTATCCAACCATTATGAAATGACCCCTGACCTAACTTGTACACAATTTAAACATTAACTACTAGCCTGGTAAAAACCATCCTGATGATATGAGCTCAACGTTACAATACCTGTAGTACCATGCTATGCCAGAAAAAGATTTAGTATGCCCCAATATATAGTATGTCACATGCAGTATGCCAAAAATACCAGGATGTTCTATGATTTTGCAGTATCCAAGCCAGCATGATTTTCTGGCTACTCTGACCCACAATCCTCTGCACTGAGCTGATTGACAGCTGTCAGAAGTCATTCAAGTAACTGATGACCAGTCCAAGCGTAATAATAGGAATATCTTTGTTTAAGTGAACAAAAGAATCAGAAATATGACAAACAACAAAAGAACATAACTATGAAAATGAAAATGTGATTTCACTGTCACAGATATAATGTTCAAATAAAAAAATGTGCAGTTGTATCTTTAAAGTTAAATTACACACATTGCAAAGTAACAACAGCAGTTGCTAAATGTTGTTTTTCTTTTATCTCCATGGTAACAGATATAAAAGCAAGAGGGTCAAAGTTCAGGGCGTAATGTTATAAGACAGTAGTAGGCCTATGTCCTGAAAGTGTGCATACTGCATGCAACAGTACATACTTTTAGGGCAGTCGGAGTACCTGCTACAAATAAGAAGAAAAAGTATGCGATTCAGAACTCTGTTTTGCTCTTTGTATCAGTCTAGACTCACTGCTGCCTGAAACACTCACCTTGACAAACTCTTTCAACCAGTCAGTGTAACAAAACACCGGGGAACATCTTCATCACCAAAAATCCAGTCAGAAGAAGTGAATATTGTTGTTCTTGTTAAACTGTTGTTAATGACTTTATTTGTACAGTAACTTTACTTACTGCTTACTCAATAAAAAAAAATTAAAACAAGAAAATTTGTAAAAAAAAAAAAAAAAAAAAAAGAAAGAAAGAAAGAAAGAAAAAATAAATACAAACAAACAAATAAAAAAGGAAACGATTCGGCAAGTGTTATTAGTAGTTATTTCCTTGCATTTTTTCCTATTTTTTTTTTTTTTATAATTTTCCAATTTTTTGCAATTTGTGGGGCATTTCCTACCAAGTTGCTCATTGCTTTTTTTTCCCCCCCTTGTTTTTGTAAGAAATCACACTAATGTGCTCAGATAGGGTTCAGAGGTTTAAATACCTGCAAAAGGTGTCTGAAAGCAGAGAAAGAAAAGTGATGTCGTTCCAGGTTTCAAAGGGTTAAGTCATCAACTTCAATGCAGTCCCTGATTGGCTACTTACATTGTCAACTATGGTGCTTATCCCTGATTGGCCAGATGGGATTTGTGGAAAGTGTTTGGGGTGGCCGCGGGGCATGGACTGATACAGACAGCTGACGTCATAAGGATGGTTTTACCAAGTCACCTCACGATACCTTTAAAGTGACAAAAAGGGAGTTTTAGGGTTACAACAAGTTCTTGTCTTCCTGCATTTTTTTATTTCATGCCTCATGTTATCTCGAAATAAAAATATGTGTTAAAATAAATAATAAAATATGAGGTTACTGACTAATAAAATGGCTCTGGCATTAGATTTAAGTGCATACAGATCGGTGGTTTGAGATATGCAGCAGAGCAACGCTCAAAATGCTATTAAAAAATGCCCTCAAAATAAAGGAAGAACAAGAGGGTGGAAAAAAATCTGTTTAACTTTAGGGTGTCATGTCTGACACTGATTGGTTCACTCACTGTTGTATATTTTGGTCAACAGGGGAATTTGAATGTGCAGCACTTCACCTCGTGACTTCTCATACTTCATTTCATTTTGACCCGCCGTCACCGAGTGAAGCTGTAACAAGTGATCATGATGAACACTCTTTCTGCTTTTATTTGCTTTGCTGTCAGCAGCTTCAGCTTTTCACCTATCTGAACGAGGTAAGCAGAAAACTTACTTTTTATTTACTTTTTAGAAAAAGTTTTCACTGAGGTTTTATTATTTGTGTAACTTAACTTTCACTTTCATAATCCACCGTGGCGATTACGCCTTTGTTCTCATTGTCTGTTTATTATTTTTATTCTCTGTACACATTTTGACACTTTGACACTCACACTATTGTTTTCAGACGAGGCTCACTTCAAGACATGGATGGCGCAGGTAAGTTATCTATCAGTTATATCGATCAACCGCAGCTGTGTAACAAATGTGTACTGTATGAGGAAGTTACCTGCAAAAACAATCTCTGCAACATTACCGTCTCTTAAATGTGATGTTCAAGTGTGAGCTAAATGATTAGAACTGCACACTGCTTATTTATACACATAATTAATCCAAATATATTGACAAAATTGTCCTCTATGTCCAGTACAACAGAGTGTACAGCCTGCAGGAGTATTATCAGAGGCTCCAGATATTCACTGAGAACAAGAGGAGGATCGACAAACACAATGAGGGGAATCACACATTTACAAGTAGGAACAGCTTGTTGTTGCATTCATCTTTTTTATTCTTACATTTAAATTATAAAATATGTTAAGCATTGTTTAATTTCCTCTCACAGTGGGGTTGAATCAGTTTTCTGACATGACATTTGATGAATTTCGAAAGACTTTCCTCTGGTCTGAGCCACAGGTAATGCCATCCCATACAGGAAGTAGTAGTTTACATGTTTGAGATGGGGTTTTTTTTTTAGCAGTGAAGGTCTTTATTTTGCATACTGTCTTTTACAGAACTGCTCTGCTACCAAGGGGAACTACTTCAGCAGCAACGGACCATATCCAGACTCCATCGACTGGAGGAAGAAAGGAAACTATGTGACAGATGTGAAGAATCAGGTGACGTTTAACTGCTGCACTGACACAGTCACACACACACACATACACAGTCTTAAATTTTATTTTCAGTTATTGATCTCAAAGGTCACACAATGTATTGTTGCTGAGTGACAGCAGATTAAAAAAAGGTTTCTCATGATAACTGATTACTCAATCTGTAGTTGTCAAGTAGTCACAGCACATACTGCATATGTGTGTTTTAATGCTGGAAAAGTAGCAAAGTAATACTCAAAACAGTCATCATATGCACGAAAACCCAAGCACACTTCTTCAACAATGCAATGCACAAAGGAAAGAAAGTGCTGCAGGGCTGAAGTTTTGTGGTAAGCCAACCTGAAAGTTACTGTTGCAAACAAGAGTTTATAATACTCACTCAAAAAAAAAAAAAAAAAAAATCACTGACATCGAGATGAGGGAACTGGGAGTGGTAAAATGTTAGCTCATTTCCTGTAGTAAGGACTCATTCCTGCACCGCTCTATGGAGGAGCTTCTCACAGCCAGAAGCTTACGCTGGATAGTGGTGAAACAGCTCCAGGAACACTTCAGAAAACAAAACAAAAAAACTTCATTTGGAAAAACATTGTGCCTTCCCTTTGTAAAGTTTTAACTGGCAGATTAAAGTTACAGGTCGACTGACATCTGCCAGCTCACATAATTTCCTGTTAGTACAAAGTATGTTTATTTTTTGCAGAGTAAATTCAAAAACAGCATTTTATAGCAGGGTGTCTACAGGTCCTTTAAAGTCTTAAATTGTCTTAAATTAAGTTTTCTTAATATAAGGCCTTCAAAAAGTCTTGTCTTAAATTCAGATTTGATGGGTCTTAAATATTTTCAGGTCACATTACAGCAAAAATTTCTCCAGCCTGACAGACCTAATGGACAGACCAAAGTATTGTAATTATAAATCGCATTTATGACAGCGATGAAATTTTGTTTTCCTTTCCCATTAAAAACATTAAACTCACCCAGTGGTTGTAAGTTTTCCTTACTGTTCATTGTGAACTGACAGAAGTGTGTTTACTAGGAAAAAGTACTTACACATGTGTGTCACATACACACACACACACACACACACATATATATACACACAATGCAGGTTTGGTCTTAAATTTCATATAAGCTGGTATTAAAAAGGTCTTGCAAAGTCTTAAATTGAACTTGATTCTATCTGTATACACCCTGTATAAAGATTAGTACAGTAGTGTATACAGTTAGTATGCTGTACGCACGTAGGACAATTGGTGATGTTTCGTACACATGTCACGGTCCCTACACATTTTCATGCACGAAATTTCCAAAATTTTCCATGACTTTTCAAGGACTTATCATAAAGATCTTTTTTTTTCTTGTCCCACTTGCCCCGGCCTTTTTTTAAACACATCAGATACAAACTCTATTCAGATATGACTTAAGCTAGCTGGCATACAAGAAGAGAGAGACGAACCCAGGGAGAAAATGAAGAAACGTACTCGATGGTTAACAAAACGTTGTCACGCATGGATGCATATCAGAGCTATGTTACCTTGACAGCTAGAGAAAATTAATTTGTGGAAGGTTATCTATGAAAGATTATTGTAACAATTTCACAATACACAACAAAATTCCTTGATTTTTCCAGAACATTTTTTGATTTTGACCAATTCCATGACTTTTCCAGGCCTGGAAAATGTGACTGTGAAATTCCATGACATTTCCAGGTTTTCATGACTGTGGAAACCCTGACAGGTGTAACTAATAATGTCAATTATCGCATTGCCCCTTGCAGCTATTGCTGGACTGGTGTCACTGTTAATGATATATGTTGCACCTGTGCTTTTTCTGTTGTGACATGTCAACATGTGTTCTGTGATAAAGGTCGATGAATCTGTTACATTACTTGAATCAAATGTCTTACTGTTGCACCTTTTGTTTTTGCCCCAAAGGGAGCTTGTGGTAGCTGCTGGACTTTTTCCACCACTGGCTGTCTGGAGTCCGTTATCGCCATCAACAAGGGGAAGCTCGTACCACTGGTGACTTTCTTTCACTTCTCTATCAAAAAAAAGGGGAAATTAAAACGTCACAGGATGGTTATGAGTTTTTACTGGCATTTCTCATTTTCATATAGTCAGAACAACAGCTGGTAGACTGCGCCCAGGCCTTCAACAACCATGGATGTAACGGGTGAGAGTCAAAATGTGTTTCCTTCCTCTTCTGATAATGTCCCTGTAACTACAGCACTTTGCTATAACAAGATAATGACTTGTCTTCTAGCGGCCTCCCCAGTCAAGCATATGAATATATCCTGTACAACAAGGGGCTGATGACAGAGGACGACTACCCCTACACATCTTATGTAACTAAATAATTTGCCAGCCTAAACATAACTAAAATATAAGCAAAACAGAGTTTGACATGACACATTTAATGGATCTGTATTTTCTGTTAAATCAGGAAGGTACTTGTGTGTATAAACCAGAACTGGCAGCTGCCTTTGTGAAGGAGGTGGTGAACATAACAGCGGTGAGTGAACGTCAGAGTCTTTATCCGAGATGTGTTTACTGAACAGTGTGTGAGTGATGGAGTTTTTCTGTTACAGTATGATGAGATGGGGATGGTCGATGCGGTTGCCACACTTAATCCTGTCAGCTTTGCCTTTGAGGTGACCTCTGACTTCATGCACTACTCTCAGGGCGTCTACACTAGGTGAGCAGAAGTCTGAGAAACATTGTCACATATGCTCTTAGAAATTGATTGAACTTGTCTGTCAGTTTTTACGAGCAGGAGGGCATGGCCACAAGACTGACACAAACATACAAAGGAGCAGTCCACTTTTAAAGGCAATACACACTTTACTCTGTTAATAAAAAGTTTACAGAGTTTACTTCCTTAGCGGGAAAACTGTTTAACCTCGTATTTTTCTGTTCTGTTTTCATCTGGTTTTGAGGTGAAGCTCACATGTGACAGTCACAGTTGACTGTGTCTATAAAAACATGCTGCAAAAGAGTTTTGTTACAGTAATTTATGCCTTAAAAAGCTCTAAAATTTTCACTTTCACTTGAACATTCAGGAATATTTTACAACTTTAAATCCGACTCCCTCCAACTAAACCTGGGGAGACGAATATGCTAACACTTTGACTCAGAGCTAGATATATATTACCTGTTGTGCTACAATTTCCCTCATTTATCAGCGCAGAATAACCCTGAAGAAAGTGATACCACTGTAAGACGCTGTATTTTCTCGTAGTTATGTAATTTAATACATACATGTACAAAAACATGAAGTGTGTGGCTGCATACTTGTGCACTAGTCAACATAAATTGAGTTGTATTATGATCAGATTTTACCAAATATCCAACACTTGAGTGGTCAAGCCAAGTTTACCACTGCTGCCACATAATTACTTGGGAAAATGGGGTCTTTTAAATATTAGTTTTTTTGAAAACATGTTGTTTTTACATTGCGAGTTAACTGTGAGTTTCTGTCAGTAAAGCTGCTAGACTCAAAAATGGTTTAGTTCCTCATTCTCTATCAAAACAGTCATGTGCATCAAGTTGGATCTACTGTAACTCCCTTCCCTTCCGCCTTTCAGCACTGAATGTCACCAGACCACAGACAAGGTGAACCATGCTGTGTTAGCAGTCGGGTATGGACAGGAGAGTGGCACCCCTTACTGGATAGTGAAGAACTCGTGGGGATCTTACTGGGGGATTGGCGGGTCAGTCTTCTATTCAAGCATTTACAGGAAAATATTACCAAATGTATGCCAACTAGAGGAAAATAATAACTGTGCTCTTCTTACAGATATTTCCTCATTGAGCGTGGGAAGAACATGTGCGGACTCGCTGCTTGCTCATCTTTCCCCAAAGTGTGATTGCTGCATGACAGCAAACTACAGAAGGGCTGAAAAGGGAGCAATATCCAACTTTTTGTTATCATACAGTGATTTTTGTATAATCAGTAGCCCACTGTGTGTTCATGCACAAAGGGTTTTTGCACATAGAGTTAGCGTCCAGTGAAGCACTATGTAAGGGCAGATCAAGTCATATCCAGATTAATCAATAAATCTGACATTATGATTTAAATACCAGTTATTGAGTTTATTTCAGTATGTTCACTAATAAAGTATGTTACAATTTAAATGATGGAGTCTTTTATTATAGTGTATTACAGCTGCGTGCACAATGCTGAAACATGATGTCTGTGATAATAATGATGGAGGAAGAAATAAGTACACCAGACAACTTTAGAAAGAGAGTGCACTCATGAACATAAACATTGTTTTATCTTTCTGTGACATGTAAGATTTTAATTTAATGCAAACATTAAATTCGATTTTTACTGAACCTCTAATTAGAGGGTGAAACTGTAGGCCTAGCATTGCATCAATAATAGATGATACTGCACTGGTAAACACAGCGGACAAGACCTGCCTAGAGTCTTTTTGTAATAATGGTATGGTACAGTGCTGTAAGGTAGTTACAATGGGCCAAATGCACGCTATTATGACTGACCCTAGTGCGGCCCAGTGCGTTATAAAGCACACGCACAGAGTTTTAGGCGTATATATATTTTCCAAACAGTGTGTCTTGCTGCTGCTTCTGTGTTACATCTATGTGTCCAGCTTGTCAGTCTGAGGAGATTTTACACCTAAACTAGCTACTGTAAATCGTATCGTCTCGTTACATGATTAAACAGAGACTTGATATTGGACATCAACATACATGATACCCAGTAATCATCATTACATATTTGTATATGACTAAAAATACAAAAGAAAATTTGCTAGACAGAAATTATTAGTTTAACTAAATAGTTTTATAATATAGTTAACTTATAGTTGTTTTTTAAGTTTATGTGGAATAAGCATATAATTTTGTTATAGATTGATACTTTTTTACAAAAACAGAAAACCATGATAGAGATGGGTTTGCCTTTTTAAAGGCATGTATAGAAAATCACACCATTTTTGATTTAACATGAGTTCTTCTGAGAACACAGGCTTATTTCCAGGTGGCAATGGGCCCCTCCACCCTATGGCCCCTAATGCAATCACACTGCCTGCACTGTATATTTACTACACTGGTATAGTATATATTATGTTGTGTTTTACATCCCTTTACCTCAGCTGCATATGAGGTTTTACCAGTAAGAAACCTGGGATACTTTTGTGGTGTTTCCCTATGATGTTGCCTAGGAGACCATGACGTAAGACTACATTTCCCAGCATTCTCAACCATGCTCGACCTCGGCCAATAAGGAGTCAGTTTATTGAATGGGCGCAAAATCTGTTGTCTGTTTTCCTCACATTCCTGGAGAGAGTAAGCGCAGTTGTTGCATCAGTAGATGAATCTGTATTAACTTTAATGAACTTTCACGAGTCACAAGTCCGCAGCGAGACCAACTCAGCGCGAGCGTCTGGTCACTCGTCTCATCCCGTGTCGCGTGCAATGTTGAAGAAACCAGCCGCCACTTTGTGAACTGAGCTCGGACTGTTAGCTAGCTATCGCTCGCTAGCTCAGCCTCCAATACCAACAATGTCTATTCTCCACAAAACAACTTGAAGGAGCAGCTGGCGAGGCACAGCAATGCTGCTCAGAGCAAACTGTCTCTGGCCAAACCTAAACCGGGGTAAGTCTACAGAGAGCTAACGTGGTGAAGTAACAGCAGCTAACGCTAGCTAACAGTTAGCTTTGGGGTGTCAGCTGTGCTAACTGACAGACACTCCTCAGCGTTATCTAATTATTGACATAACAGGGCTGTGTTAACTTTATTAGAGATAACTCACTGTGCAAATGGTGTATATGGTGTATTTGAGGGGTGTTGCACACCCAGAGCTAACAGCTTCACAATTCTCCTTTCAGGTCATCATTAAACAGCCAATTTGACAAGCAGTGTAAACATGATTGGTCTGACTAGTGGAGGTCCAAGAGACTATATTGGCTTATTGTTTGTGAATTTAATATATTTGTGCCATTAAATTCTGCGCTGAAGTATAAAATGAGTAATAACTGCTGACTCAAAGTTTCTCTGCTCAACCAATCTTTGCAGTGTCTCCTGCAGCTGCTGACTCATAATGGAGACACACCAAGCACCCAGCAATTTTACATTAAGTCAGTCATGATTGTACAGGATTAACTAACTTGTAACCACTGATCTGATATGTGCAATCAGCTCCTGGATGCTCACATTAAAATGAAATGTGACATTCATAACAAATCAGCCATATGATACTTGGCGCATGTTACCAAGCCAATTGTTAACAGTAGTTGCCATCAGCTGCAATGTTTATCAGGCAGTTAGGAAACAAAAGTAACGCACACCAAGAATTATAATGACTTGATTGTAGAAAACAAGTGTCGCACACTCTGGCTCCATATACATTTCTTTTATTTTGATGACGTTTCAGCCTTAGGGCCCTCTTCAAGATCAGTTGTTGATCTTGATCAATTGTTGATCTTGAAGAAGGCCCAGAGGCCAAAACATCATCAAAATAAAAGAAATGCACATGGAGCCAGAGTGTGCAACACTTGTTTTCTACTGTTAGGCAGTTAGACACACATAATAACACAAAAATAATATTTTACTATCCTCTTAAACAATCAAATCTCAAGCTGAATGAACATTATGCCCTTGTGTTGTAACTGTCACATCATGTTTTCGTAATTTCACACTGGTTTATTTTTCAGGGCCTTTTCTTTCAAAAAGAAGACCTCATCGGGTACAACCAAAGTAGAAGTCCCGACCAAGGTAAACAGCTCAAATGTTTTGGCAAACAGGAATGTCAATATCCCTAAGAACAGTTTGGTGACTCAATCTCCTTTGACATTTTCAAACAAGCTTGAGAGACCTCAAAAATCCAAAATCAACAACTTCTTCCCTGTAAGTTCAAAAGGCATGTCAGACTCCATCACCCCAGCAGGTAACTGCGCTCCTGCAGGCCAGACTCTTTCAGCAGTGTCTGCTACAAAGGTGACGCCAGCTCCAACTAAATCTGACAACCAGTTCACTAGCAGCAACGGAGGCAATTCCACAAGTCTGGATGCATCTCTTGGAATCACAATAGATGACTGGGATGATTTTGATGACTTTGAAACTCCACCTGTCAAAGCAAAAAATGACTCATTCAATTCAGAAAAATCTTGGAAGAGCGCCAATCCAGTGTCATCCTTTAGTGAAGAAAAAAGACAGCTCACAGAGAAATTAAACCATGACGCCTCTCTTAAAACACCAGAGTTAAGCAGCAGTTTTGCAAACAAGACTGGTCTCTCCAGAAGTGAACGGCCTTGTATGGACACAGATAAACTGGAGCACAGTGTCGATAAATCTGCAGTTTCACCAGGACCTAGTTTGAATCAGGATCCAGCAGAGTTTGAAATTGAGGATTCTCCAGTTAGAAAGCCCAGAAGACGTCGACTTCCTTCTGTTCATCTGACGTCTGTCCTGAGTGATAGTGAAGAGGACAACAATGATGTGCTTGAGCCTTTTGAAATAAAGACAGGTAACTAGCAATTTGATTTAGCACTTGTCTTCTATTTGTACATTGTGGGGCAGATATGGGTCTGGAAAGCTTCGAATTATACAAAATAAAGCAGATTTTATCTTTTGTCCTTTTAGACGACAAGAAGCAATGGGTTGACCCAAAGGTAATTCTGCTTAATGACAACTCAGAGCCTGAAGATGATCTTGATTACATTCCCCCTTCTCCAATCCCTGATCAGATCTCTTATACCAATTCTGCACTGGAGACCAGGTCAGTTTGTTCAGTTTATTATACATTTTACCACTGCTCACACAAGTTCATGTATTTACATGGTAGTGACTAAGATATCCTAAAAAATGTATCTACTGTGGTAATATCACAGTTAACGATCACTGTGACAAATTACACTGTTCAAAGAGTCCTCCACCAATTAAACATTGCACTCCTGTAATAATGTTAGACCCACGACGGACAGTTAAAAAAAAAAAAAGAGATATCGTTGGCTGTATTTCAAACATTCTTCTCCGCTGTTCTATTTTTGGGGGTCATGAATATTAATTTGAAGATAATGTATTGGTTGGGATACATGTTTGTTAAACAGCAAACAAACATAGTACAGTTAATATAGTGGGTGCATTTTTGCTGCAGATGGTTCACACTTGTAGCATTCAGGTTGTCTGCAGGTCCTAAAAAAGTCTCAAAACATCTAAAATTCAATTTTATAAATAACAGTAATCTTATAACGTAAGGTGGGAATTTGTGACATCTTAGTTACCACAAACATTATCCAATTTCAGTCATCTAGCTTTTAACTTATTTTAGTTGAAATTAATCAAGCTCTTTGGCGTGAAAGTTCACATTTAAAACTTTTTACTGCATACTTGCACTTCACAGTTGGCAAAATGTAGATTAACTTAACTCACTCTAATAACCATATTCCTACATAAAACCTACCCTGCGTAGGACCACACATATATAAAACTAACCTTTACCTGAAATTCTTGAATAAGAAAAAAATTATTTGTCCAAAAAACGGTCCTGAAAAGGTCTTGAAAAGAATTAAATTTAAGTGTCTGAATCTTGTAGAAACCCTGAATAGTTATTCTAAGTGCATTTTAATTTTGACCTTGATATAACATAGGTTTGACTTATAAGAGAATTTTAAAAAGTTAACAGGATATATCTTTTATTTTATTTTAAACAGGTCTAAATCAGCTGGTGCTGAAAGCAGAGACAGTCCTGTGCAATCAAAGGGACCTATCACAACACTACCTGAACCCTCTGATCACCACTCAAAAGATAAAACAAGTGGGTGCAATGCCTTATTCAGATTTGTTTGGACATTTTGCACATTTTATTTAGCACTTTGTTTTATCACCCTGTTCATTAATTTGGTTGTTTCTTTCTTCTGATCACGTCACAGATGAGCAGCTCTTCAGTATCATGGAGTCCATTTGTTCTCTGGTTGACTCCATCCCTGAACATGAACTAATAGGTCTGTCTTGTGGAAACGAGCTGTTGCTGAAGAGGGCTCAAAGGTGTGTACATTTGAGAGGAAAACAAATTTGTTGTTATTCATGACATTTAATGATATCTCAATGTGATTTAAATCACCTGCCCTTCTTTGCAGGAAGAGGATTCTTGCAACAGGGCGGTGGCGGTATATTGAGGATGCAGCAGCCAGACAGCACTGTGATTTCTGAACCCCGCTTTAAAGAAAAATCTTTTAGCTGTGATACGTCTAGTGTTATGTCATGCAGCACCTCTGTGCCTGTGGAATCCAAGAAGCCTCCTCAGATCAGGAGATCTTCAGTGATCTCTGTGGACTATGACTCTGATCTCTCTGACAGTATTATTAACAAAGAGCCCTTGCACAGTAAGAACAGCGGGACAGTGTGTGTGAAAAATCAGAGTGCCTGTGATTCTCCGTCAGCCCACAGCCTCACAAAGCCATCTTTTGATTTCTCTAAGAAAACGAGCACAGACCTGGATGATTCAGATCTCTTCTTCTCTCCCAAGAAGCCAGAAATGGTTTTTCAGAAGAAATCTGTTACTCCAGCTGCCGTTCCAGCTGCAGAGAACACAGAGCTAGATGAGTTTTATGATGACTACTTTGACATAGATGACTTTAATGACTCGGATATCCCTGATTACTATGATGAACCCCCAAATTCCAGCACTGTGACTACAACAGTGAAAGAGGGGGGACCAAGCAAGTCTTCATGGGAGAAGAAACCAGCAACACCTGCTCCTACACCCAAGCCTTCAACGGTGTGCTCTCCTGGTAAGTCAACATGGCATCATTGACTACATTTACATGCACAAAATATGCTATTTTTGCATTTATCTATTAAGCTGTTTACATGGCTGATGAAGATGAATACTTCACTTGAGTAGGCTGACGGCGTTGTGGTGCATTTTACTGACTCAGCTATAATGTTTTCCGATACAGAGCCCACCTTCAGAAACCCAGCACACGACCGCTTCAGAGGGTTCAACTTCCCCCACTCACAGGAGATGATGAAGATCTTTCACAAGCGTTTTGGTCTTCATCAGTTCAGGTTCAATCAACTAGAAGCAATTAATGCAACAATCCTGACAGAAGACGCGTTTGTTTTGATGCCCACAGGTTAGTATTGATCAAATGTGACAGAAACAAATTTTATCTCAGTCCATGCATGTGACTAGGGTTAGGTAACGTTCCCATTTGAATCAGTACTAGTGCTCAACAGTACCTTTTTTTTTGGTACTTCACTCTTTTTGTAATAACAAAAATGTATTTTTGAACAAGGTGCAGTCAACAAGCAGTTGTGCTCCTCTTCTCACACGTAAAGCAAAGTTTCTGTTCATGTGTGTGTTTTTTTCTGCTTGTCTCTCTCACTCTCTGTTAAGACACAACTGACAAATATGCGGAAGAAGTATATAATTATAAAACACAATCACAAACAGCAGTGATACTGGACTATTTCTAAAAATAGAAAAGAAAATTAACCAAATAAACAGCAGCAGTGGTTTAGTCTCGCTGTAAAGCTGATGGAGCTCTGTGGCCGGCTTCCTGGCTTCGTGGAACTAACGGCGCTTCTTCCTCCTTTCTAAACCTGGCAGCTCAGTGGAGCACTATTTTTTTTTTCACCACAAAGTGCCCCAAACCCAGGGAAGGCGGCTTAGGGATGCTTTGTGGTGCTATTGCATCCTGTGTGACTGTGGCATCGAATGATTTAACGTGAATCAATGCTGGATAGCACTGACGTAATTCTGTTGATACCCTTGGGTACATCTGGCAACCCTACATCTGGCAATAGATTTAGGATGTCAACTGCAGTAAAAATGTCCATATTTCTCTTTTACTGACTTGTTTTTAGGTGGAGGTAAAAGCCTTTGCTACCAGCTGCCTGCCTGCGTGTCACCAGGGGTCACTGTGGTCATCTCCCCACTTAAATCACTTATTGTAGACCAGGTCCAGAAACTCACCACACTGGATGTAAGTGTGTGTGCTCCCTTTGCTCATTTGGGTCAATATAAAGTATGACGATGTTCTAACGTGTTGTACTCATTTTTTAAATTCCAGATCCCAGCAACAAGCCTGTCTGGTAATGTAAGTGAGAGTGAAGCAGGGAGGATTTATATGCAGCTCTCTAGGAAAGACCCCATCATTAAACTTCTCTATGTCACCCCTGAGAAGGTGAGAAACGAATTGCTAAAATGTTTGCTATAAAATGAGTAGTAACTATTTTACTGAAGACTGATGCATCTTTTTTCTCCCTAAGGTGAGTGCAAGTAACAAGCTGATCTCCGCCCTGCACAACCTGTACGAGCGAGGCCTTTTGGGCCGCTTTGTCATAGATGAGGCCCACTGTGTCAGTCAGGTGTGTTCCTCTGCTTCATCGCTTCATCCACAATCTGCTGTATGGTTTTCTTTTTCCAACAGCCATTGTGAATCATCCTGTGACCTTAAATCTTTCAGTGGGGTCACGATTTCCGCCCAGACTACAAGAGGTTGCATGAACTTCGTCAGAAGTTCCCCAAGGTACCGATGATGGCCCTGACAGCCACTGCTACCCCGCGTGTTCAGAAAGACATCCTCAACCAGCTGAACATGACTCGGCCACAGGTGTACGTGCTCCATCTCAGGCTCTGTCTCAGATTTTTAAATGAGCTTTTTTTTTTATATATATATATTTTTTTAACTCAAACAGCCAACAGCTTCATATTTACCATCTGAATTATTTTCAGGTTCACCATGAGCTTCAACAGAACAAACCTGAAGTATGCTGTCCTGCCAAAGAAACCCAAAAAGGTTGACGAGGACTGCATCAATTGGATCAAGAAGCACTACCCACGTAAATAATTCAGATGAGCTTTTTCTGATCCCAGTTATTTTCAGAACACTGCAGAAACTGTTTTGTTGAAAATTCAACACAGATTTATATGTGACCACATTCTGAGGTCATATTTGAATAATATTGAAGCGGCAGTTATATGAAGCACATAAAATTCTTGAGCTTGTATTAAAAAATATTTTAAAATCAGTGTTTTTATGAAATGCTTTTGTAGGCAGTTTATATAATGAAGGAATGCCCATGGTTTGAGTGATCATAGTGAGGAACATTTTATCAGTGATGACAGTCCCCCTGTCTTTTGTTTATTAACCTGTATCTCTGCATGTTGCAGGTGACTCTGGCATCGTGTACTGCCTGTCTCGAAATGACTGTGATGCCATGGCTGAGAGCCTGCAGAGAGCACAGATATTAGCTCTGTCGTATCACGCAGGCCTGAGTGACAGTGACAGAGAGTATGTGCAGAACAAGTGGATCAACCAGGACGGCTGCCAGGTGAGGTCACCACTCACTCCCTGATATCATAGGAAGATAAATAATAAATGCAGGCGTCCCACAGTTTTGAAATCCCTGTAAACATTGTGAAATCCGAAGTGTTTTCTAGGCCTTGAAATGGTTTGGAATTAACCAAATGTTCTTTTTTTCAAGTTTTGGATATACATTGTTTTGGCTATTGTTTAACATATGTTAGAAAAAATCCCAAAACATGTCTAACATTACATGAAATACATTCTTTGTATATACTAATTAAAATCTAGTGCTGCTCTGCGTGACCGTTGAAACATCAGTCAGTATCACATTATACACATAGACCAGACTGACATCGCATCATCACCAAGGCTGCAACACCTACTTGGGGAAAAATGCTCTGTCACATCAGAAGAGAAACAAGAAAATGCAGAAAAGCTGTTAGATAGTGAGTTGAACAAGCCTTTCACACTGAGATTTGAGGGGTAAATCGCTAAACGATACTGACGACAGTTACTACAGATGGATAGCTAACGTTAGCTTGAGTGGGACGCTGCTACAGTACAGTCAGAGAGCTTAGTGTCAAACTCAGCCGTAATCGAACAGTTGGCTGTTAACAGGTTTGTTATGTACAGCCTAAGGCTGTCATGATCCAGACATCTATACATTAAATATCTGCCACTGCAATGGGTCACTGATCTGCTCTGATGGGAGAAGACTGAAGGACATGACAACAGTCAACCTTAATTTATTAAGATATTGCGAACTCTCAGGTTCAGACAGGGTTGCAAAACAATCATTAGACATGTCTATAAAAGAAATGCTTGGTTAGCAAGAAATACATGCATACAAACTTATTGTTAACTAGAATCAAACACACATTGAATAGCATAAAATGGAGTACCCGTATGTGCCAGTCTGGTCTAACAGAGTGAGTAAAGTTAGCGAGCACTAGCAGTTTGTGTGTCCATAAATGCCTGGGAAGTGCATGTTAAATAATGTATAGGTGTATCTTTATAGGCCGATCCATTTTACACCACTTAAGTCATGGAAATAGATGAAGTAGTTATAAAAGCTGTGGAAAAGGTTCGAGAATTAATCGGTAAAAGTTTGTGGTGACCCTGTAGATGCTACTGGATACAAAGCAGTTAACATAAAAATGCAACATTTTGCACATTGCTCTTGTTTCACTGTTTTCTTTTGTCTGCCAGGTCATCTGTGCCACCATTGCCTTTGGCATGGGCATCGATAAGCCTGATGTGCGCTATGTGATTCACGCCAGTCTGCCAAAGTCAGTGGAGGGTTACTACCAGGAGTCCGGGAGAGCTGGCAGAGATGGAGAGATCTCTCACTGTATTCTCTTCTACTCTTACACCGACGTCCACCGCATCAAGAGGATTATCAGCAGTATGTGGCTCAAATATAGACTTTTGTTATTGTATGCAAAATGAATGTGCAGAGTTTTAGTTTGGTAGTTCTCTCTATATATGATATAAATGACTGACTGTATATGTAAGTCATGAAGACTCAGATGGCTCTTTTCTTATCATCACAGTGGACAGAGAAGGTGACAGACACACCAAGGCCACTCATTACAACAACCTCCACAGCATGGTGCACTTCTGTGAGAACGTGATGGAGTGCAGACGAATTCAGCTGCTCGCATACTTTGGGGAGATGAAGTTCAACAAGAGCTTCTGTAAGGAACACCCAGACGTGAGCTGCGACAACTGTGCCAAACCCAATGTAGGAACTATTCCTTTCCTTTATTGTTTACAAATTCAAAAGCTACCTGACCAGTTTCGGATTGAGTGAGAATGTTTGAATGTTCCTGTTTGTGTGCAGCAATACAAGCTGAGAAATGTCACTGAGGATGTGAAGAAGATTGTGAGGTTTGTCCAGGAGAACTGTGAGAAAGTCGGAGCAAGGTTCGGCAGGACTTCTCACCAGAACCGACTGACACTGAACATGCTGGTGGACATCTTTATTGGTAAAGTACAGGCATTTTGCAGCTGTGAGTCCTGCATGATGTCTCGTACTGATATGTTTATACATTCCACGTGGCAACAGCTGAAAAATGTCTGATGTGGAGAACTGTGGCTTTCTTTCAGGGTCTAAATCTGCCAAGATACAGACAGGAATGTTTGGGATGGGAGGAGCCTACTCTAGACACAATGCTGACCGTCTCTTCAAAAAGCTGGTGCTGGACAACGTCCTGGAGGAGGATCTCTACATCACTAACAACGGCCAAGCTGTGTCGTACATCTCTGCCTGGACCCAAAGCCATGAACGTGCTGTCTGGACACATGCAGGTAACCTGACACATATACTGACTGTACAGCAGCATGAAGAGCAGATACAACATTTATTTAAGTGGAAACAGACAACTTCTCCCTCCATAGTGTTTCCAGGTAGTATTCTTGTTGGCACCGCTGTCACAAAGACAACAGGATCGCTTTCCTTTCACCTCAGAGCTGAGCAACGGGGCTCTTGTTCTTTCCTAGGTAGAGCGTCCACACTTATTTCAGTTGTTCGACTGTTTTCCATTTCCACTACTGGGGATAGTAACTGCAAAGAACTTTCACTGACACTTTTTGGTAACTGGTGATGGCTGACCTGTTTTGGCTGCGCAATGGTTAACACACTTCCTTTGTGCTGTAAATTGAGCCTTCATTTTTCTGGGAGACTGAACCCTGTGGCAGACACACTTGCATAGTGAAAGCAAGGCTTGTAGGGAACCAATCTAATTGAGGATGGCAGGCGTTATTCTGTAGCTGTTACATTGTGCACTTAACATTTACTTCATAATTATAAATGAAAGCAACAAAGAAATGTCTGTTTCCACTTTAAAGTGTGAAGTAAAGATATATATCAAAACATTAAACAGTGACCGGCACTTGTCTTACTGCAGGTGGAGTTCTATGAGACGGAGAGTGCATCTAGCATCAGGAAACATAAAGCTGCTGCGGCCAAGAACGTCTCCCAGAGAGAGGAGAAGGTTCAGGAGTGTCTGAAGGAGCTGACGGATCTGTGCAAGCAGCTGGGGAAGGCTTTTGGCATTCACTATTACAACATCTTCTCCACTGCCACCTTGAAAAAGATATCAGGTAATTTATGAACCTGTTGTTCAAGACGTCCCTCCAGCCAAAATAACATGTCCATAGGGTGTTTTTTTTAAATGCTTCAAGACATATCGTGAGGGGAATAAGCAGTCAGCACCACGGCTTAGCATGTCTGCCTTGGATCTGCAGTGTACCGATGACAGTCTGAAAAATAGATTCTGACTTCCAGGGTTTTACATGTCACAAACCTAAGGTGTGTGACTTTCTATATCATTAGCATAATGCTTCAGGAAAACGAGGGCTATCAGAGAAGTGGGTGTAGCTGCAAGTTAACTTTCACCTTTAGAAAACAAGGTTTATCTAACACAGCTACACATTATTAGCTGCTTGATCATCCAACTATTACCATCAAGTTTTTATCGTAGAGTCGAAGGTTAGCAGGTACGCTAGAGCAGCAGAAGAGCAGCGGAGAGGCGGGACTACTTTTCATATTCATAGATCCACACGCACTATATAAGACAAAGATGTGGAGATACATCTATGTCATTTTAAAGCATGAAGAGATGTATTTTTTCAAGGAAAAAAACTTCTAAATTATTACATAGATTAGTTTTTAGTGGTAAAATCGATGCCAGGCAACTGTTCTTTAAATAGCCCATATGGCACAATGAGCATTGTATAACTTGTCAAACTTTTCATATGAACAGAGAAGCTTTCCTCTGACGCTGAAGTCCTCCTACAAATCGATGGTGTGACAGAAGACAAACTGGAGAAGTACGGAGCTGAAGTCATGCAGGTCCTACAGAAATACTCTGCGTGGCAGCTGCCTGGTAAGAAACCAAACTGAATTTTTAGCATATTTCTCCTCATTTCTTCGACTGCACACCATTGTATTAATCTTATGTCTCTGTAGAGGAGGAACAGACTGTCAGTGGTGGAGACGGGTGGATAGACACAGCACAAGGCCGCACATATGGGGACTCAGAGGACGACACGGAGTCCTCCACGTACTTTCATAATAAGCCTGCACAGGGACAGAAGAGAAAGAAAGCTCCATTCTTCAAATATTCCAAGAAGAAGAAAGCATACGGGAACACAAATGCCAACTCTAAAGGGTATGTCATGTGTTAGTTGACATGTTGTCATGTAGCTGGGCATCTTATTTAGCGCTAACTTTTATATCTTCTTTTCTCTTCTCTCCTGCTGTGTTGTTATGGATTCAGTCGTGGCTACAGCAGCAATAAATCGTCGTCGTACAGCTACAAAGGTGGATCAAAAGCTGCAGGCCGGGGGTCCAGGAGCTCAGCGGGCGATGCATCGACAGGCAGGAGACCGGGCATCATGAACATTCCGACCCCTCAGACCAGCCAGCGACCCTTCTTAAAGCCAACCTTTTCATACTTGGACTAGGACTGTTCTCTGGATCTGACTTTCGAGGATAACAAAGTATTTTTTCACTACATTTTCAAACCAGTAGGTGTTAAATCCAACCGGTTAAATCCAGTGTGTAAATGTAAACTGACATGTTGTTTTATGTTGTGTACAGTTATTGTTATGATGTCTGTCCAGATTTTGTACTGATTGTTGTAAATTATCACGGACCATTTTGATGTAAATCTTTTTTTTATATAATAAAGACCAATTAAAATTTTGCAACTACTAAATTAACTTGGTCTACAGAATTTGTGTTGCACCACAGAGCCACAGAGAGCCATGTCACATTTTTATTCAATGTTTATTTCAAGTTTGAATAGTTTTATTTAATGGCACCAGTTACAAGGGACTATTGGAGAGAAACAATATTTTATACCGACTTGTACAGAAGGTTACCTACAGTACAAACATGGGTTCGGAATGGATCAGACTGAACAAGAACTGGATTTGGCACATGGATTTATATATATATTTATACTTGTATATATAACGTAATCAAACAGCAATCTCCAATCCCAGGATAGAACGATGCAGACTACATAACACACCACCAGACATGGATATGCATATACACTCGTCGACGTGTATGCGTGGTCGTGTGAGGGTCTGCCCACTGGGAGCTGACAGAGGGGCAAACAAGCATATCAAGATGTCTTCAGTTATGACTGTTTATATGTCAAACCCTCAGTTCTACATGCATCATCCACGTTCGTGTGACAGGGATTTTGGCCAGGAATGAAATTTAGGGTGCCAATTGTGTTGATTTCCATCATTTAAACTGGATATGTTGTACTTTAGTCACATAAATAACACAAACCTTTTTAAAAATCATGTTTAAGGGACAGCCAATGACAATCTGTGAAACTTCAGTCCTGATGATTTCAGTCATGTACTGGTTTTTAGACTTTAATTAAGATATGATTGCTGTAAATATGTAGCAGAGCACAGGGAGTGGACAACAATGGAAACACCTCACAGTAAAGTTTGACAGGGTTCCCACTGGTCCTTGAAATCTTTGAGTTTACAAATTCCAAGAGGGAAAAAAATCAAGGCCTTGACAGTTTTTTGACAAACAAAAATAGGTCATTAAAAGTGCTTGAATTTTTATATTTTGTGCAAGAATAGAAATTATAGTTATTTTAATATTGTCTGCTACAATTCAAACACCACAAAAGTGTTTGCACATTTCATCTGCTCCTTAACTACAGGATTTTTTTTTAACCTGGACCCTGTTTTCCCATGTTTTTGTCACTAATGGGAACAACAATTTTTTACAACTGGTCCAGTATTGAGAGGCAGCACTGCAACCAGAAGCGGCAAAATAGACTGCTATGTAATCCCTGTTGGCAGTTGAGCACCGTCAGTATACGTCTGATTGAAGTGCTTGTTTTTGCCATTGACAGGCTTCGATTGTTGTTCTAAATTTCTGACAACACTGGAGAGGAGCCCTACAGAGAAAGACCTTTTTGTTAAAGAGCACGATCCTTTTTGCTCAAACAGAAACAACCCCAAACCCACCAGACTCCATTCAAAAAAACAGTAATTTTAGCCTCTGTACAGCCAGAATATTTTCACATCCAACTGAATGAATTAAGGGTTAATTTCAACCAAACCACAGCTGGTGATTGTTGAAACAGTGAAAAAATAAACCAAGACAGTTTTTGTGGGTTTTATTTTGTTTCTGTCAACTTTGAATGAAGTGTGTTTCACAATGATAAAATTATTGTTTATTTAAATGGAGTCTGGTGGCTTTTGCAATAGAGATTTTGGGGCTGTTTCTGGGGAAACAAAAAGGATCTTACTCTTTAACAAAGACGCCGACCTCTGTAGGGTCCTTTCCATGATGTTGTCAAACACTTGGCATAACAATCTGAGCCTGTCAGTAACAAAACAAACACTTTTGGTGGAGTTAAATTTACGGTGCTCAATTGCCCTCCGGGATTACTTTGCAGCCTGTTTCGCTGCTGCTGGCTGCAGTGCTCTCGCTCAATATTGGACCAGTTTCACATATTGTTGTTCCTATTAGTCACTTAGACACAAAATCCTGTGAAAATAGGGTCCAGGTTGAAAAATACTGTAGTTACCCTTTAACTGTAGTCTGAGCTTCTGTAAAACTATAACACTCTTAGTGTTGCAACAGTTATTAACCTTGATCCATGTCTCAAACTATGCTGTGTTGGGTCCTTGAATTTTGGGGAATTAGGTCTGAAAAGTCCTTGAATTTGATGTTAAAGAACACGTGAGAACCTTGAGTTAAGTTCAGTACGACCCCAGAAACGACCCTAAACGTCTCTTTGAAACAATGATGAAACAATCAATCTTGCCTGGTTGTGACCATGTGGGTGTTTCTGTTATTGAGTCCACCCCCTGCGTATTAAATTTTAACACATGAATTAATGCTTCCAGTGCAACACATTGGCTGTACCTTCGGTGCTGCTTTCCAGGGACGGACAAGCTGTTTCTGATTTGTAAACCATGGATGACAAACACACTCGTTCATCAAAACTCACACATCTGGCCAAAACTGCAGCCATCTCCCATGAAGTAAAAGAAGTGTAAACTATGTAAACATGACACAGCAACTGAAATGTCAAATAAAAAGGTTTGTCACAGGAAACCTGTAGAGACAAATTAAGACAGAGACTTCAGTGTACATTATACAAACAGTTTCAGACAGAGATGAACACTGTTTTTCCCTCTCGGCCTGGGAGATTTAAGGACGGAGTTGTCCGCAGTACAGTTGTTATGGATGTTGTGTCTTTTCGCTCTCCATTCCTTCATCTTTGTCACTTTGGTAAACTGCAGAGTTAGGATCCAGGCACAGGGAACAATCTGTCACTTAACAATGAAACAGCAAAGAAACAGCAGAACAAACATCCACACAAGAGGTCTCTAAGGAAACACTTGATTTTTATAAAATGTTACCAATGAATGCGACAGTAACTAGGTGTCTCAGTGGTCACGTCATCGTTAGAATCAGCACAACAGCAATTTGGTAAGTGGTTTTCTAGAAACAGAAAGGACATTACTCATCGTTGGATTTTCATACACAAGTTTGTTAATCTTTTTGCTCTTACAGCTGATTATTGCTCCTTGAATAATGCTGCCTTGTTTTTGTTTTTAATTGTTGCATGTTCAGAGAGACCACTGACGCTACATAATGCTGATACATGTATGAGAAACACCTTCAGCCTTTAAAAGATGTCCTGCTAACAACTCAGCCTGGCTGGACTGGTCGGTCATGTCGACCTTTATGTCAGTAAAGAAGTAATAAATATGAAGTATGAATGTACACAGAAAAAGTCAACCCGCCCACCCTGCTCCACGCCCCTGCTAGGAAAAATGTGCTTCGTCTTTGCATTACTATTTACTGGATGTATCCGAGTTACAGATTATTAACTTGACATAAACAAGCTCCTACACTGTATGTAAGTATGACAGGTTTCTCGCCAACGTAGCTCTAATGATTTGATATTCCCTCTAGCATCGCGCAGGGAAATGTCAACGCTGCCCCTTCCACCACAGATAACTAGCGAAGGATAATGAGCTACAAGAGTGGATCCAGCCACAACGCCAAAGTGCATGCTACTCTGTGGTCAGGACTGCAACTTAGCCAGGGAGTGATGCGCTCGGATTACACAGGAGCAAACAAAGAAGGTAGCACCATCGGGCCCTCAGTGGGAGCAGCTGCAGGTATGAGAGTGTGGTGTTTGAAATAACAGGCCAAAAACTAGCAACCCTGTACAGCCATTAGAGTGATGAGGAATACTTCACCCCCACAAATCACCATTTGTTTGTCAATTCATCACCCAGTGTTTAGTTGAAGTTGTGAAGGAAACTTTGTTTTTCTGTTGGAGCCATGTTTGATTTGTGTTAAATGTATTACCCTGCCACACCACTAGGTGGCTTATGTTCCTGGCTGAGGCAAGCCATGGTGTTTCAGTTTATGCCAGGAAGCACAGCTGTTGCTGATGCTAGGGGCAAACTGTGCTCGGATTAAAATTTATATGGCTGTGTTAATTGGAACTTATTGTAAGTTAGAAAGACATCACGGTCACTGGTAAGAAAATAAACGAATGATGATATACAGCATTGGTAAAGATTGGGAGTAATTTTCTGAGTACACGTTCAAACAATTAAAATTCTTGATAAATTGAAGTCAGCGGGAGTCCGAGTTTAACAACAGCGAAACTATATCAAAACATCTGTTTTCAATCTCTCACACAACCCGTCCAGTATAATCCAAGTCTCATCAATCTTCACTGACAGGAAACTGACACAAAGCGACTTAATTGATTCTCTCTAAAGCCAGACTCCATTCACAAAAACAGGAATTTTACCCTGCTGAATACATAAGCTACTGGTCTACTGCTGCCTTCATCACTTCATTTGATTGTGTTTTTGTGAGTCACACAATAACAAAAAACTACCTATCGACAGCAGTAGACCAGTAGCTCCTGTGTTCAGCGAGATCTCAGAAAAACAGACAGAAAGAGCTGTCTGTTTAGGATGGGTGTTTCCGAATGATCTTTGTTGGCACTGCAAACAAGATAAAGGTACTTGTCAGAAGATTAAAACCTTCTGGGAAAATGTTGCACAATCCCTGTGGAAAATGATTGGCCACACTGTTCACTGTGATCCAGCATTGTGCCTTTTGAATCCGTTAAAAGAAACTGGTCAAAACACCAATTGTAACTGGATACACAACAGCTGATAGCAACAAAATGGAAGGACGCAGCTCAGCTGAAAGAGGTACTGTGGCTTCAAACATTTGTGGAGATGATCTCCATGGAGGGAGCAGCTTCTAACCTTTCTGAAGTTTATAATGAGGAACGACTGTGGACGGTCATACTGGATACTGTTTGTAAGAATAGGACAGAATCTTGAGACGGACTCCAGAAGCAACATGAATGGTCTAATATTTCTTTCTATTTTGTCTAGTTTATCCTGTAAATCCAAGACACACATAAACCCTCTGTAATTACTACTCTTTTTTCATTTCTTTTCTTACCCAGTTTAAGTACCTTTGCAGATATGTGAGTTAAGTATGCTCTTGTTTTTCTGTTGTTGAAAAAATTAGTCAACGTTCAAGTCAGAAAAACAAAGGGCTGTCTGTTTACTGACTACATGACTGGATAAATGACTTGAATTATACTGCATGAGTTCGAGTTTGTAAATTGATGTTTTGATAAAGTACTGCCCTTTTCCTTTAATTTAGTTTTTGGATTCTTCGTTCAGCAAATTCAACTGAACACAGGGTGAGTACGTGATACACAGATGGTCATTTGGGGGTGAAGTATTCCTTTAAACTGCACTTTCAAAGAAGCTCTCTCAAAGATATCCCTCATTCTTCTCTACCTCTTTCTCTTCCTCTCTTCTTTCCTTTCTCTTTTCCTTCCTCTAACTTCTTCTCGCCTTTTGCAAAAGATGAAAAATTGACTCCTCTCTGTCTAAACCTCCACCTCCACCTCCACCACCTCGAATCATGTTTCATTTCCTACATACAGACACAGTAACACTTACACCTGCACTTGGTGCAGGAGGTAGACACGCAATACAAAAAACAGATTTTACCCAGAATCCAGCAGTCGTGGCAGTTATTGCTTCCTGGAGCTGTGAGGCAGAAGAGTCTAGAGCCTGACCGACAAATCTAAGGGCAGATATTAATCACCAGTATCGGCTTATCGCAGATATTGATATATAAAGATAGTGGTATCTGGTTTCATTTTGGCTGATGTGAGAATTACGGGAGGGATATAACTAGAGTACATAATTCAGAAAAAGAGCGCATGAGGTACCTCAGAGGATGTCATCATTACAGACACTGTTACCTCCACCAAAGAGGTTGTGTTTCCAGTCCTATTAAATTGATCATTATTAATTTATTTGTGACAAAATGTTTGTTTGGGGCTGCAACTAATGACTTGTTTTCATTGTTGATTATTTTCCAGATTAACTGATTCATTGTTCGGTCAATACAATGTCAGAAAATAGTAAAAAATGGCCATTATAATTTCTCTGAAACAAAGGTGACACATTCAAAATAGCTGTTGTTTTTTATCCGACAGTCACAATCCCAAATATATATTTACTATTAACAATGATGCAACACAGAGAAAATTTTCACTTTGACGAAACTGAAACCAGAAAATGTTTTTGCTTGAAATATGGCTATTAACTGGATTATCAAAATAGCTGCCAATTAATGTTTTGTCTGTCAATTAACTAATCATTTCAGCTCTAGCTTTCTTTCATACTTGTTAAAAAGGAATTTCAGTGTGAGGACAGGCCATGGGGTCGATTATCGGTCAGGCTCACAGTCACCTCTCCAAACTCTTCAAGTAAAAAAGAAGATATGGTAAAGTTATGAAAGGTGAAAATGTGCTTTTTGGATTATTTGGTATTTGCGGTGGTGTAATATTATCTCCAGATTTCATTCTGTACAAACGCATGTTTTAAATTACCATTAAAATTGTGCACACACTGAAGGCTGACTGACTGCTGGTTGAGTGATGAGAGGTGTGATCAGTGTCGAGTGGATCTGGATAAAAACCCTGTTTTTTTTTTTAAGTCCCCACTTCCACATTTCCATAAATGCTTCTGACCTTACTTGAAACACAGCGCTAAAAAAGGTATAATTTAATCTTCAATAACAAAATAACATTTCAGTTCTGTTAAAATATACATGGAAAACCTGTCAATATATATTAGGAAACAAACTAATTTGTACAAAAAGTACATCATTATTCTTATTCTAATAATAATAATAATAATATAGTATGATACATAAACCTAAGAGCAAGGTCGATATGAAACCAAGAAAAAAATCATAAACTCTTCATACAAAGAAATTATTGAAATTCATCGAATTTCAACTTGATGAAAAAATGCAAATCAAATTAATTGGAGAAATAACAGAACAACTGAACAGATGGGGACATTCAAAAGTACTTAATTATTAAAACCATATGAGCATTGCACATCTATCTAGACTATTATCTATTGGTGCCAGCAAATCTTTGCTCTTCATGAGTATTTCTCTAACCGCATCTGACACTAGGTCACACAACACTATTGGTACTGGTTTATTTTACTGTATCCCTATAAAATGTTAGAAAAACAACTTTGTTCTCCATCAGTTTACTTTGTACACCATCGTATACTAAAGTGTAAGTGTGTCTTAAAACAATCCACAAAACTCTAAATCAGCATCTTCTCAAAAAGGCATTTGGTAATCACCCTGTCTGCTCTCCGTTTCAAGAACCTTCACTGTTGTTCCCCTCAGATTGTTCTGTTTTTTCCTGCTGAGGTCAACCTGCTGACATCTGATGGGGATGAACCAATATCAAAAGACTTGATACTACTATGCCTCACATATACTTCACAGCAGTAGGCCTATCGACTCTAACGTAACTCGCTTCCATCTTCATTTTCATGACAAATCAACTTCCTCGATTGCTGTTCATCCCGTCTCCCTTTCTTATGCAAATACATGTTTAAAAGCAATAAATAATAAATGAAGGCAACGTTCATCTGTTGCAACAAAATCTTCCGTTTCTCTAAAAGGAACGGTTTAAACTTCTTCAGTTCTTTGATTTCAGTTTTAATTTTTTTTCCTTTGTGTTATTTGAAAAAATAAAATACCTGAAATGAGGTGAAATTAAAAAAAAATGCAAAAAAGAAAAAAAAAAGTCCTCTGGCTTTGTAGAAAAAAAAAAATTAGAAGAAGAAATCAAGCGAAACGAGGAGGTGGTTGGGTGGGTAGGGGGGTTAACTCAAAGTGGAGGAGGAGAGGAGAGATCCTGGCCCGGTGTTACCAGGAGTGGTCCAAGCTGTATGTCTGCAGGAGGATGATGAGAGAAGCAGGGTTCATGGTTGGGACGAGGCTGCCCTCCATCGCTCCGGAGTCCTAACCGTCATCTCAGACCCCCGAACGGGCTTACGAACTCTACGACCTCACTCTCACTTGTTAATGAGCAACCCGCCCACCCAGCGGAGCTTGCAGGCAAACCACCGCCTGAGGGGACAAAAGTATTCGTAATGGAACTGCTCAAATTCGGGGGTCTGGCGGATATCACGTAAAAATGCAATGTCAAGGTCTGACTCGGTGAGGATGATGAGGAGGAGGAGCAAGACAAAGAGGAGTCCAATGGTCACAAGGAGCAAACGGAGGACACTTAAGACAAATTTATTCACCTGTTCCACCTCGCTGAGGGCCGAGTCCCCCCCTGCACCCTCCTGTGCAGATCTACCGTCTGCACCAAAATCACCCCCTTCCCCGCGGGGGGTGCCCGCCTCCGACTCCTTCTCCTCCTCGATGCTGCAGGGCGCTCCGTTGATCTGGCGTGAGACAGCCAGCTCCATGCTGTGCTCAGCCACCGGGGTGGGCAGGACGCTGTCGGACGGGCTGTAGGCCTCGTCCGAGATCACCGCAGTCCCCTCACTGGCGTCTGTGGCCTGGCTCCGGGAGCGTGGTATGAAGGATTCCCCGTGGGACACTGAACGCACCGGTGTAGAGTGGGCACTGTCACGCAATGACTCCAGACCTTGTGGAGTGGTTCAGGGAGGAAGAGGAGGAGGGGAACAGACAGGAAGAAAAATATATTACACACATTTTGCAGCATGGAAAAGAATTACTGAGCCATTCATAATGTAGTGTGGCATTCACTGACACAATAAACTGTAGTTCTGCTTCTAAATGCTTCGAGGTCTATTCTGCTGTTTGTCCAGCAGAGGTCTGTTACAGCAGACAGACACACAGGTCACAACCTGAGAGCAGAAATCTGATCATGCTCTCCCCAGAGTCAAACAAGCAAGAGGAGTATTTTCATTGTACATAATGCTCCTGTGTTGATGTGATGTCTCATCATCACCTCTAATGGAAGAAATCGTTACTTTACACGTGCACTAGAAGTCCATTAGGATGAAGTGTACTGCACTGCTATATGATAGCTGACGTCCTCTCTTTTTCTCTGCTAGTACTCAGAGCCCTAATCTCTACACAAACAGATAGCAGTGATTACTGATCTCACACTGGACATTAGTTTTATTCATACATATCTGTTGTTTTAATATTTAATATTTACTTCAAACGTAAAAAAAAGACATGAACATAAAAACAAGCAGACAAACAGGACATATAGTAGTATTTAGTATTTATTTATAGTAGTATTTTCAAGTCTGTCATAAAACTGTCCATACTAGCTGAGACGATGTCCAAAAACACAAGGGCCAAAATCCACAGTCCTTGTTTAGTACAAAAATGCATTGCAAAGTCCAGCTTAAGTTGTATGATTACATACATATATATATATATATATATATATTTCACAGAAGGAAGCGTTCATCTACTGTTAGCTCACCTAGCACTACCAAGCTAGCTGACATTACGGCTCAGCCACGGAGGACGCCATTCATGTTTACATGTTGTGCTGTCAAGAGCTTCCTGTCAATGCTTTCTTCTGTGCGGTGATACATTTAACGGGTGTAGTTTGGTAGAAAGAAAACAGTTCCTACATGAAACTGCTAACAACAAGGTCTGTGGATTATCTTGAGTGATGATTTCAACAACACTGCTGTTTAGTTTTTCAAATGTATTTTTTGCCGAGTGCCATCTAGCTCCATTATATTGGAGAGAAGGCAGACATTTCAATGGCCGATATCGCCAACACAATGCACCTCACACCGAAACAATCTAGACTGATAAAAAAAAACACCAACGATAAGAGGAAAATATGTAGTTTTCATTTTCAGGTGAACTGTCCCTTTAAGGCCTAGAGAAAACTTAAAATTAAACTGCTTGCATCAGAGTCAAAGATTCTTTCCTAATTAAATCAAACCAAAATGAAAAGCCAACCAAAAACACTTTTAACCTACAACTAAGAGTGAGCATAAAATCTTGTATTAGGAGGCATGTCATCTGATACTGTGATAAAGCTGTTCATAGATAGATAGCGAGACAGGAACAACTGTTTTGGCAAATGTTATTAGATTAAACACCTGAGAAATCAATCAATCAAGGTGCTTCATGAGATTGATTCTCAAATCATTCAGAAATCTTATACTGCAAAAAAACAGTTATCCTATCCTATCCAATGGTCTCTTGCAGCGTGTGAGGCAAATCCTGAGCAAATGCATACCTACCGAAAACTATTCAACTATGCATTAGCTTTAAGGCATGACAACTACACATTACTGCTACTGTACAACGCTACGGTTCCCTCTGCAGTAGAAGTACCAGTACAGTATGTGAGAGTCTCGTCACAGTGTACATGTCAGCGATGATGAGCTGCGGTTCAACCCTTTGCTGACGATATCACATTCTCTAGAGTGTCAAAGCAGCAACATTACACCCTCACTATAAAGAGAAGGGATTAACATTCAGCTTTTGATGAGGAAGCAAAACATGAAAGTCATTTTTTCAAAGAACTGCAGGAAAAGTAGGAGCGATTGTGTCCAGTGTCAAAGCTTCTGCTGACATTTTGTTCCTGTCAAGTGAAAAGAAGGAGGCGTAAAGGCTGGGTGACCATCAGCGGCCATCTTTGCTCAGTGTTGATCTGCCTTAGCTTATCCCACATTGTGCCTACAACAGCGAAGCAGCGGGCAGAAAAAGCATTGCTTTAATTTGTGTTACTCACGATTAGAGCTTTAATTTGAAACACTGACTTTAAAAGAAATGCATACACCAAATACGCACACCGTATCTCTTTAAATAGTGTAAACTGGTTGTAAACAAATATAGCTGCTACTTAAAGAGTCCTCCAATTTTAATCAACAAAACAACAAAGCACCAAGAGGAAATTAACAGATTAACAATGCTACTGAGGCCTACAGGAGGCACAGACAACCACAGGAATGGCGTCCCTCCCTCCCCATCAACATCGCTGAGGCAGAGACTGATTTAAAATAGAGAAAGCCATTGACACTTCCATGTAAAGCACATCCCTGGCTGGTTCTGTGCTGAGTTTACCTGGAGGGTTGCTGGGCTGAACGCAGGGCAGCGGGGTGCCAGGTAGAGGGGTGGCCCTGGCAGACTCCTGCTGCCCCGTCAGGGCAGGATAAAGGGGCAGGACGCCCAGGGCCTTGCCCAGCATACGAGGCCCCAGGCTCAGCACGCGAACCTTCACATCCCGATAGCAGTGATTGATCATACGCAGGTGGACGTTCACCCGGGTGGTGATACGGATCAAACACTTCACCATAGGTTGCAGCATGCACGTATTTATCCCGTCCTTATGGTCCCTGTCCCGGAGTCCAGGCCACAGTCTCGCTGTGTGTGTGTGTGTGTGTGTGTGTGTGTGTGTCTGTTAGGCCGAAGGGTTCTGCCTTAGTTGCAGTTTGCGGAGAGGAGTGTGTGAGGTAAAACGGTAGCTTTCAGGAGCAGTGCAACAATCATCAGCATGGGCCTGGCCGGGTTTGGCCCCACCCAGGCCAGTGACATACATGGAGTAGAAGACCCAGGCTATTTTCAGCTGGGGTATTAATACCACTGTAAGACACACAGTCAGCACACACTGGGGGTGAACTGAACCCACGGCAAAAGACCCCCAATATACACAGTACACCTGCTTCTGACCTCCATTTATCTCACTGTACAAAGAGTTACAGTGTGTACTTGAAACGTTAAAGGCAGGGTCAAAGGGTCTCACTGCTGGTTTACCCAGAGTCACGCAGGACATTACGCCTGCTGCGTAACAGTAACAGACGAAGTGAGGCCACCTGTTCTGGGCCCAGAGCCTGCAGGTCGGCTGAGTAAGTGACTTTAGCTGCCCCTTGTTGGCAAACCAAATACAGCTCAAAGACACACACACACTGAGCTCTGAAACTGTGCATTGAAGAGGAGCAGGCTGACTGACGCACACACCTGCAGCATGAACCACCAGCGCTGTAAGCATGAACTGGGCCAAATGGCTCGAGTTACGGCCTGTGTGTGTGTGAGAGTGTTACAGCGCCGTTTTTCTTTCTTCTCCCTTTTCACTCCTCTTTCTCCCTCCCTCTCTTTCAGGTGCCCCTGATCAGTAATCAGTGAGTGTCCATATTTACGAGAGGCTGGAGGAGCAGTTGTCTCTTTGTTCCAGACAAAGCAGCCTTCTGATCAACTTGGTGTTTGTTTTCTTTCGCTCCTCATGTTTTATTTATTTCTTTTAAATATGGAGGTCTGGTAGTCTGGATTTTGTTGCTTTGTTTGTTTGTTCAGTTTCTACACAGTTCTGTTAGTTTAGAGCTGGAAGCTCTGGGTCCTACGGCCCGTTGTGTGGCTGGCCTAGACATCCTCCATGGTCTTCTTCTTTCTAGCCAGGCTTGAAATCAGGCTTGAATCAGGTTGGATCACAACAATTTAGTGTTTTTCTTTTTTAATGCAGACATTATAGTCAGTATACTGTCATGACTCATGTATGTACTGTGTTGCCATCAACCTATGAGATTTAAAATTAGATTTAAACTAACAAAATGTTATGAGCGAGTAATTTGCTCACATGCTGCACACAAACTGCTTTGCACTACACAGGAGACGCAAGAAACTGGCAGTTCTCGTGCATAAATGACGACAGTTGCACTGGACTGGAGTGAAAGCGATGGAAAGAGAGAGACAGAGGCTGCAAGGCCACTTGGTTGGCAGTGTTTCCCTCTGCTTCCCCAGCAGAGGGAGAGATGTGCATAACATACAGCGGAGAGAGGTGATCATTATCTGTGCGCAGCATTGGCCTGGATTGCTGTGTACACTCGAAAACAGAGATGTAGCCCACTCTGCTGAACCTGTCATGTGCCAGACGCAGAGCTGACAACAGACTCTTATTAACAGAAGGAAGGCAAGAAGGAGAAGTGGTGCAGGGAGACATGTCAGCCCTTAGCTTTTTAATCGCGCCCAAAGCTGCTGCTGTGGTTCAGGCTCAGGTCAGAAACTGTGTGGGTTCATGTAGGATTGGCCCTGATTTTCTGAGCCCCATTATAGCTCTATACTTTTGGTTAATTAATGCCATTATTTGTGAAATAAAATTATTTTGTTTTTTTAACTAATACTCAGATATGGTGTCCTCTCTATATGTTGCTTGTCACAAGGCTGAGCCAAATGTTTCTTGCGTTGTGGCTGTATACAGAGGTGTGTCTTCTCAAAAAGGGGGAAGGACTTCCCACAAATGGGACTAATGGCTCCCTGATCCATTAAAGCTCTTGTACAAGCCAATGATAACACATTATTTACGATAATATCTGAAGAGTGGGATCGTTACTGCTTCCTGGATGGTACTGAAACAAACGTCAACATGTTTCAGTGGATAAGGATGACGTGTAAACAATACCAAACTCGCTGTGAGGCCTCTCCAGAACACATATAGTCTTGTGATAACATAAATTTGCCCACAGCATTTCCATGGCAGGTAAGGGATTTGTTGCTTGTTTAACCCTGGTGAAGCATGGAGGTGAAGCTCAGCTCTTACCCTCCATGATAGATATGTGCACCGCTCTCCGACGCGTGCGCGGCACACTGCTGAGGCGAGGCCCGTGGGTGATGGATGGACAACTTCTGCTGGGCACAAGGCCAGCCCTGCAGAGACAAACACACACATAAATGCACAAACATCACTGCACAAAGACAAAGCCACGAGCAGAGGTAACTCGTACTGTAGCGAGTAGGTGCTGCTGATATAAAGACATCTACAGTAGCTTGGTGCCTAAGAAAATGGAGGAAAATGAAACAAAAAAAATCTGATTGAGGACATTCTGACCTTTCCTGAGTTTACAACTCTACCTGTGTATTTCTGGAGGTTCGCGTTTGATTTTGGCACTCTGCTCCATCACCTCTTTTGCCACTCGTCCACTGTTATAAAGCACAGAGACGATGCTCAGGATGAGTTTCACATACACACACACTCACACACATACACATAACCAGGCACCCTAGTGTCACCCAATGCCATGAAAGCCATCACTGCAGTAGATGAGTACAGTGCATGGGCATCATGATTGAATTAACCCGGTGAATTCAGCTTTATGTAACTGAATTACCACCAGTCAGACAAATGCACACACAGACTCGCAGGCAAAAATATCAAAACAATGATCATGGTTTGCCCTTTAACGGTAAACTCAACGTTTAACTGACTGGGCTTGTGATTTCAGTTCATTTACAGTCTCCACATATAATTATGTTAAGATATTTTGAATGCAAAATAATTTCTAATAAAAATATAAATTATAAAATTATAAAAAAAATAAAAATAAATAATTAAATAAATAATAAACTTTTTAAAAATCATAAAAAATATTTTAACAAATTAGAATAAAAAATATAAAAAACTAAATAAATTAAAATAAATTAACTTTACTTTTAAATGGTCAAATACCACTATTTTCTTCTTTAATGGCTGTTCATCCAAATATATATATTTTTTTTCACACATACCTTCAGTAGTTTTGTATTTAACAGCTGAGGTTTTGAGATTTCCATATTCTGCCATCACCCCGCTAATTTCTTTAGTATTAAGCAACTTCAATTGAATTTTTTAACAGCAAGGTTGCAGATTATCCAGAGAAAATATTTGTAATTTTTAAATGACAAACACAACAAAAGGAATTTCAATTAACCCCAGAAGGAAAAATCTCAGAGATGGATGTCTCAAAATCTGAGCAAATAATACAAAACACTATCATACCGTGCAAGAGACCACCTCTTTATATAATTTAGTTGAAGTGATCCTTTAATAAAGGACAATATCTTGGACATACTACAGCTTCACAGCTCATACAAGGTGATAATGCCTCATGTGATCAGTCCCCTTCATTCGCCCCTCTCTGTCCTCTCATAAGGTGTCAGCCCTATCCTCGGGGCAAAAACACGCTGACGTTACAGCACAGAAGGCCAGGAGGCCATGTCTTCTGGGAACACTTCTCTCTACTTCCAGCTGGGGGTTCTCTGCAGTGTCCTCCCCTCCCTGTCATCAGTCATACTGTCTTGATGTGTACTCTACCTGTAACGGAAACGGCTGCCCTTGAAGAACAGGTTGCTGCTGGACACTGTGCGAACCTGACTTGACTTCTCAAGCCTGGTGGAACAAGAGGAAGGGGAAAAAAAAAGAGAAACATAAAGCTTATTGCACCTAAATAAGGAAAACAGGAGGGAAAACTATTAGAATAACCTTGAAAATATAAACAATTCCTTACTGCAAACGCTCGCACTGTTGGATAAGCGTGAATATATTCAATCTTTGCTCTCTGAATCCCAGAACAAAGCAGAAACTAGAATCAAATACCCTGTTATAAATTATGCATGCTTCTCCTAGCAGTATAGGCGCTGCATCCTCGGCACGGCTCCATACAGTATTCAATATGTTTATATTGTCATAGTAAGTGAGACATTAATGTTTCATTTTGCTTTCAAGGCATACGTGCGTTTCTCCGAAAGACATCTTTATCACATGTCCTTTTGCCGTTCAGTTCCCCAGACTCCTTGTTATAGTAAGATTTCAATAAGTGCAAGGCTGATAAAATATTATCAGCCTGCCACTTCAGGGAGTCATCAAAAGGTCACATCGTATTAACTCCAAAGCACATGCTAAGCTCTGCCCTTCCAATGCCCCCTCTCCTTCCATCTGGTAACCCCAACACGCACCCTTCATCACCTGAGCCATCGGCCCGACTCATTACTCCACCGCTCCCGAGCCTCTGAGCTCACAGGCTGCTTTTTCTTTTTTTTCAGTTTGTTTTTTAATCACCTTTCCTGAGCTGGAGCGAGCAGAGGGGACCCGTGCTATCATTCACGGCTGAGACAGGGGAGCCGTATCTCAGAGGGAGCGCTGGAGTGCTTGCTGTCTCGTGCCAGCGCACACTCATTCACTAAAGGTCACAGGCAACTCACACCTCATTTTCCTGCTGACAAACAACCCGCAGGGAAGGGGCTTTTAAGGACACCAAGGTACCGTGACAGTAGACCGCCTAATAACTCTAGGATGGAGAGCAGGTAACCAAATCACAGCAGTGCGGGGGAATAACAACAACAGTGAAATTAAAGGGATTGCTCAGATTTTTTTAAGTGGCATTGTATGAGATACTTATCAATTGTCAGTTTATTACAAACACTAGATGTCTGTCGACATACACCCTAGTTTGGAAAAGCAGACAGGAGCACTACCATGGAAGCTAAGCACTGTACTGCTGTGGCAGCAGCAAGACGTTTTTTTAGCCACCTTAAAAAAATCCCACAAAAACATCTATAACAGTTTAAGTGAGTAGTTTTGCCACTTTAGCTATCTGTAAGACAACTTGTGTCGACGGGGAAGCCGTTAGCGGCATCAGTTCCCCATCTATATTCTCATCAAAGCCACCAGACTCCATTGAGAAACAGTAATTTTGGCTCGCTGAACACAGAAGTTGCTGGTCTACCACTGCCCAGATCATTTAGCGAGTTTGTGTTATTGTGTGACTTTGGTGTATCTGCTCTAGCCCCTTTAAACGCCAAAGTCACACAACAGCACTAAAAATATAACTGATCGAGGCACCAGTAGAAAAGCACCTCCACAGTGTTCAGCAATGTTAAATTACTGGCATTCTCAATGGAGTCTGGCCTTGAAGAGAGCAATACAACGCCTTCATTTCCCCATTGGAAATCACTTTCTGATGGTAACATAAGGCAGAGGAAATATTCAAAATATAAGACACTTAAAATGATAATGACTGTTTTAGGTGGCTAAAATATTTTGTTGCTGACCTATTCAAGCTTCTGTGTCAGACTCCAGCCTACTGTAGACAGTACACTGACTATAGATAATATCATACAACCCCACCTCTAAATATCCCATCTATCCCTTTAAATAAAATTTTAAAAATTGTGGACTCACTTGTAGAAAGCTTGGTTCTCCACTCCACACTTCCAAAGGTGCTTGCATGCCTCCGGTGTGGGTGCAAAGTACGTCAAGATGATCTTTTTGTCCTGCACGTTGAAAATGAGAGAACGTGCAGGAAAATATAACTAACTGAGACAGAAAACCACACTTCTCCCCGCCCCCCCCACACCCAACAATTCATGGTCTCACCTCCTTCTGATTTGCATATACATGGAACGTCTTGCCTTCAAACTTCAGTTTGGTCACCTCGTTCCTGTCCGGGAGGAGAGCGCAGCAGCAGTCACACATACAGCACGTGGAAACAGAAAGCCACAGCCTCTTTAAATATTCATGACAACCACTTTGAGATCACATAAACAGCCACGCAGCTCTGTGTTTGGCTGACAAAACAAATAACTGATAATATTCCCTGCAGACTGGGAATGGAGAATGAGGGTAACCTGAGTGCTGCTGAAGGCAAACAAACAAAGCCAGAATAAATTCTGCGAACATAATAAGTCTGTCTTCATTATTGTAACAGGAACCTTTTCAGTTGAAAGCGAACAGACAAAAAAAAACAAATGTTAAATAGAAATGCACCATCTTGTATACATTTTCAATTCGTCCGTAAAGCATCTTGCTAGATTCAAATCAGTAGGCGTAAGATGGTGTAATTAGCCATCTGTGCACATGCTAGCCGCCGGCTCTCGTCACAGGTAGAGGCAGATGGATGAGCTTTGTTGAGTGTGACTGTAAAACCAGCTGTAGTGCACGTGCTGTTTCATGTAGAGCGCCCTTCGCACAGAGCACGTATGTCAAATCAGGTAAAATCAAGGCCCCGCAGCACAGTGTTTGTCTATTTACATCCTGCAATCACTTGAGGGCTGTGCTGTCTTTGGCTCGCATAAGAGTCGCACATTTGGCTCACCATTTGAGAAAATGAACTCTCTTGTTTCCCTGAAGCACCACAAAACCAAAAGGCGTGAAGGCAAGGAAAGCTGGGTTCCCAGACACATCCTGAGAGACAACAATTTCAAAATATGAACACACACATTTAAACACAAAACATAAAACATGTTTTAGCGTGTACTGTATGTCCCATGAGACAAAACAGTTTTCTAAAATGTTTACTGTCTAAAAATAGTCCGGCAGTGCTTGACAAACCTTGCATGGATGCGGATCAACACCATATGTCTCCAGCAGCTGGGCTTTCTGCAGGAAATTTCGCTCTGATGTTTCAGGTGTCTGTCCACTGAGGGAGAGCAACAACACACCGAACATCTGCGTCAGTCCACCATCAACATAAAAGATGCAACACAGAAGTCTTGAAAGGCCAAAACATTTCTGAGAGAGGCACAAACTTATTCATATTCAGTGATGTAATATGTTAATTTAGAGAGGCTGAAAGAGGCAGACAGCGATAACAGAGGTCAACATAAGATCAGCTGAGGCATAGAAAATGTGTCATGGTATATTTAAAAAGCAGCTTCAACTCTGTTACATTCAAGCTGTCAAATCAATGTAGGTATTCAGAGTGAAGCACTGTAACTCGGTGGTGAAGAATGAAGAAACCACCAGTGGGCAGCAGAGTCTCATGCGGTTTATCATTCTGCTCCTACAGCATCAAAACTGGACTTTGTTGATGCCTTTCTCTATTGTGTCTCTGTGTATATCATTAACACAGCAACTCACTCACATTAAAATGATAAAACACCCATTTATGTGCGGATAAGATTCAACTGGGGGAGCTGGACGGATGTGAATGAAACACTTTGTGTGAGAGCAGCTTGTGTTTGTGTCTCTGTCAGTGTGTGTGGCTCTATCCAAGGGTGTCTACAGGTAACAAACACTAAAGTGTAATGCTTTCTAAGACCTTTTTGAGATTATTTTTAACCAAATTTAAGACTGATTTTTGACAGACCTATGTTTATGTAGGAATATGGTTATTAGAGTGAGATACGTTAATCTACATTTTGCCAACAGGAAAGTGCAAATATAAAGTAAAGTGGTAGGTTTAAAGATTTGTTAAAATAAAATAAAATATGGACAAATGAAATGAAATAAAATGCAACAATTAAGACCTCACAAATTCCAATTTAATGACTCTAAAGGCCCAATATTTATAATCAAAGTTAAGACTTTTTAAGGACCTGCAGACACCCTGTCTATCTGATTGCTTTCATTAATGTGTTTAGCTGCTCTTCCAGGTGAAGAAGGGGCTAGGGGCCATCACTAATAGCTATAATAACAGGCAGGTTATGAGCTCAAGACAATCTGTCCGAGATATTTGAGTGGATAGCAGAGAAGAGAGCACTTTTGTCTGCTATCTGCTCAAATAGGCGACAATAATCTGTCTGGCCAAGCCAATACAGGAAAATGGTGCCTCGTTGCTGCACTTAATTACATAAATGTCAGAGGAAGTCTGGTGTTTATTTCAGCCGGTATAAAAGCAGGATCTGTAGGTATGTGAAAACAAAAGTGATAATGACAGTGGAGCTTTATATTCTGGCTCTTACATCAGCTCTGTCTTGTGTATGTCTGCAATCCGACGCTCCAGCTTCTCCGAATGTTTCGGGAAGAACTGGAATTTGGAGCTGTAACCTTCAGGATGCTTCCCGGGGTCGTAGTTACCGATCTCAGCTGGAGCAAGAGGGGATCAGAAAAAGGGAAATGTTAAACGTATTCACAAACATTCAGGGCAAATAAAAGTTAAAATGATGTCTACAGCTTTCAGCACAGTGCTTCTTTTTTTTGCCAGTGGAGACGAGGTGAACATGCCCAGGATGATTTGCGTTCCTTCATGCGACACTGCACTCCCTTAGATGACCCTGATGTTGATTTCTCTCTGCGAGGAGGAGCTGACCAGGCAGCCCATCTTTAATTCATCAGCCCCTCCTCCAGAGGACCTGCCTCTCCTCAAACACTGTGCCTGCTGTGATGGTAGCTGTGCCACCATACCTCATGTGTGTTTGTTTATGTATGTATGAGTGTGTGGTGAAAGGACGATAAGATGCCTGATAACCACTTCAAAGACTTTATAACTGAGCATGGCGTCTTGTTTATTAATGAGTCACTGAACTAATTATCATACAAAGTACAGAGTAACCTTTCATTTTGTACAAGTTTTAGAGTCAGTATCAGTATGGAAAATCAAACCCGATGAGCGTGAAATGCTTACTACAGCACAGACAATCTTATGCGTGCATAGAAAAAACACTGCAGGCATATTCTTTGAGGAACATCGTGCCGCACACTCTCACTATCACCTAATTCAGCTTCTGTCCACATAAAAATATAATTCGCCTGGCTGGCAGCATTTATCAGACTGGTGAACTACACAGCATGGTAAAACAGAGGTCATGAACGTATGCAAAGCAGAAAGTGGTGCAAGTCATTTCCATCTGTCACCCTCCATTACCTTGCAGGATGTGGGCAGCCAGCATGGCCGCATCAGAGGTTTTGCACAGGAGCCGACCGTGGTAGAGGTCTCTCTTGATTTGCAGGAAGACAAGATATCTACAAAGAAAAGGACAAAAATCACGTCAGATGGCCAGACAGGCCTGCTTATGAGAATACTGATGATATTCATAAATACCCCCCAAACCACTCATCCAGTTACGTTTCTCGGTGAAAAGAAAAGAAAAGACAGAGGAGGAGCAGCAAAACAACAAACCTGATAAACCTCAAAGGCTGTTGAGGTTATGTTCCCTATGGGTGGTTTGAATATTTCTTTTTGATTTAGCTGAAATGAGGGTTTTGTTTTGGGGAAAGGAGGGTAGGAAGGCCCCTGAGGGAAAAGCTGCTACTGACGCTGTGCTTCTCTTAAAGCCTCCAGCCTAGTTTCAGATGCACCCAACCAATCGGCTCCCTGAAGCATGAAATTTACCCTGAGACAACATCTGAAGTAAATATCACGATGGTGATGACTATTACTATTATCATTATTGTTATTAGCACTATTAGAGGTGGGCTTATTATAATTGTTATTTCACAAACCCCCCAGCCCTGAACAGGAAATAAGACATTCATCTCATTGTTTTTCACAATCAGCCAACAGACCTGCTTCTCTCTATCTAGGCCATTTCCACAAAGGCTAATAACGCTTTCTGTGTAGAGACATGCATTAAAAAGCTGCTTACATTTCCCACATTATTCACTCCGCAGCAGGTTCAACAGAGCCGTTTGAAGGTGTGACGAGTGCCAGTATAATTGGTACAAATTAAACAGCCAGTTAATGCTGGTGTTTTGACTGTATTACAAAACATCTGTACAATACAAACATGCACTCACAGACATGAGACAAATTTATGTGCACCTTTTTTACCTATGTCTCTCTCTTTTTTTCTCTTTATTTGAAATTCTTAAAAAGATATTTTTTAATTTGTTTGGACTAAAAGGGGAAAAGTAGTTGCTGAGATAACCCTGGTACATTAACATTAATGTTTTCAAAATGTCTGTGTTGATTAATGTGCATTGTCCCCCCAGTAAATGAAAAAAATCCCTTCTTTATTTTTACCTTTTTTTTTGGTTTGTTGTCACACATCCTCTGATGAGGGTTTAAAGCCAAAACATGTCTACAGTTTTGTCCGTTCATTTTTTGGAAAATAAATAAATAAATAAATAAATGTAGTCGCACATTTGTCCTCAATTTGTTTTTGGGGAAACACACAAAAACGAGTAAATAATATTGAATAGGCCTATTTCAATAAGGACATTTTGACATGTCACAGTCGTGTGGACTGTATAATGCAATTTAAGCTGGGGTAGGCGATTTAGTTTTGGTTCATTAGGCAAAAATTCCATAAAATAACCTTTGAGCATATTGTAATTTAAGTGGTCTGAGAGAACACCTTACTTCTGCACCTTCTCTTGGCTCAGTTTTCAGGCAATCTAGACCATGATGGGAGACTTTGGCCAATTACAGGTCATCTCAGAGAGAGGGCATTTTCACTGGCTATTTTACAAATGCAGATGTGCATGCACGTCCCTTTAGTGAAAGCCTGATTTAATTCTTCAGCAGAAAATTAATTCTAACATTGGCAACAACTGTCTACACTGCAAAGCAACCAAAAAAGAGTCTAAAAGAGAGTCTGACAATGAACAAAATAAAACACGTGTCAACATCAGCGAAGCGTTTCCGAGATGGACAGAAAATGTTGCAGATACTTAAGCCTTTTGCTAACCAGAGTAAGGCTCAGGCTGTAGCTTCATGTTTTTTTCTTTTCCAGATTTCTGCCTCCTCCGGCTTTAATGAAGGCTGATTTCCATGTAGCTGCCTCGGTTTCAGTTCTGTCGCTGGATGCTTGAATGGAACGGAGCCATTGTTAATGTTATTAGTAACATCTGTGCTTTTCCTACTAGTCAGTCAGAATGTCTGCTGTGAAAAAGGCCTGTAACACTGAAAGGCATCACTATATTTAATTGAAAAGCTGCCTGTTTTTGGTGTCTATAGAATTTTTCATATTGCATTAACATGCTGTCCAAAAAAACATCCTTGCACAGTGCGACGAGAGGGAGCAGGCACTGAATGAGCCTTGTATGTGATTGATTATTTACCCTCTCCCTCCCTCTGTGGTCAGCCCTCTCCACTCTCATCATCATGTATCACTCCTCCTCACCCCCCCGACTCCACAGCCTTTCATTCGCCCTTCTTTTTTCCTCTCCACTCTCCATCAGCACCCTTTGGCCCCTATCTCCTCTGTGCGCCTGTTCATTATGTACCCTCTACATGTGGTGCACATTTCATCTCATTACACCTCAGAGAGAGAGAGTGGCCTCCTCTCACACCAGTCAGTGATGAATGCATCAGTAAACTCTACATGCACACATATACCAGCTGGCTACACTCAGCATTATCTGGAGGGAGTGTAAACGCAGCGCTCTTCACGCTTTTAATTTGTCACTTTAACCTTTCTGCAAATTAATCAGCAGCACATTTAGGAAGAATTACCATGAAATCAAGTGTGTGCATTTGTACACAAAAACTACTGGGAAGGCTTTCCCATTTCTCCCTGCTTCACAACTCCTCCTGCGCACCGTGTTCTGTGTAATATTTATCATAAGAACTCAGGCATTTTAATAATGAAGGCCCATAAATACTGTTTTAGAAAGAGACATGTTTGCTCTGTCTAAAAATTTTAGAGCACAATCTGTACAGCGGCAAAATCTGAAAAAACAAATTAAAAAACAAGGACTAAGCACAGCTATTTTGCACTGGTTTGTCAAACGATGGCAGTCTTTCTTCCATACTTTTTACTTTCAGACTGAAACAAAGGTAGGCTGTAGCTGCACAAGAGCCCTTATCAACTCGTCTGAAGTGAAAGCAACAACAGGAGGTCGTACCGAGTGATTTCCTCCTTTAGAGAAGCAGGTTCAGGAGGGTAGAACTTGACTCTCAGACACATGGTGAATGGAGGCTGAGCTGGAGGAAACACACACACAAAACATTTAAGAAACAGACAGGAATGTTTTAATTGTAAGAGATCAAACAATCGACAGGAGACCAAGGTCGACAGTTTATAGAGTCAGACATGAGCAGGATTAACAAAGTACTTCAATATCAAAAATTAGGGCAGCAAGTAGTTGTTTGTCTTGATCAGTCCCCTGCTGTATCCCTCCATGCATCTTTTTGTTCTTTAATTACTCATTTATTATGGACTGTAGAAGTCTTTGTCTTCTTTGTGCAGCACTTTGCATCAAGCACTTAAATTGTCTGTTATTTATTCGTGAATATTTACTGTAGTATCTTGTCAATATTTATTATGTTGTGTATATTGATTTTATGCAATATAATGTTTTGTTCAATTTTTAGGGCCACAGACAACAGAAGAAAACTCATCGACAGTTTTTCCTTTGATTAATGTGCATTACCTCATGAGATATTCTGTCAGGTTTATGCTCATGTGTTTGTGTCCAGTTCCTGTTTTATTTTGAAAGGTGTCGTCATTGTGTTTAGAGTTTTTTTTACTTCCTGAGTTTTCCCGCCTTTGTTGATTACCTCATGTGTTTGTGTCTTGTTCCACTCACAGGTGTGTAGTTAGTAATCAGCCCTAGTGTCTTCCCCATTCAGTTGCCAGATTGTCATTGTCACCTTAATGTGCTCATGCTTTTCAGCTTTTTCCTCACGTTTATTTCAGCTTGGATTTATGGACTTTGTGATTTCCCTGAACTGATTATTCTGCCTTCACGTGTATGACCCCTGACCTTCTAAGTAAAGACTTGGATTTGATAAACTGCTGTTGGTGTTTTTCTCTGCAAGTGAGTCCCAGCTTTGTATTCATCATTACATATCCCTGTCGTAAATACATCCCCAAAACACGTAAAATACAGATTTTTTTTAATATAGATTAATCAAAATGTTCTCTGACATTTCACTAATAATATTGCCCATCGCAAAAGCTTAACAGCTGGAAAAAGAATTGACTTCACAATAACAGAAAAGCAAGTAAACTGTAGCGGTAACAGTACAAAATGTACTTATTATGCAAAAAAGCCCCCTATAAATGTATATTATATCACTAGATTTTTTTTACTGCTGCACTTACAGTACTTGTATCAGCACTGAATGCTGTAGTTGGTCGAGGTAGAGCTAATCTTAAAGGGAAACATCGTTATTTTTTTATCCTGCACCCTATTTTTACATCTTTGTGTCTAAATTTTAAAACTGATCCAGTTGATGAAGAGTGTGAACACTGGGGGCAACAGCATACTGTCAATGTACTGTAGCATTCAAATGGAGTTGTGTTTACTGCGTTCACGACGAGAGTCCATATGGCCGTCCTACCTGTTGTGGATATGCCCTTATAAGTGAAAATTTTCTGAGAACACTTTAAGTTCGTGTTTTCCCTGTTGTAAACACAAGCTCACAAGTTCCATTTGAACGCAGCATGCATCCAGTTAAAGTGCTTGTTTTGTGCCACTGACAGACTCAGATTATTGATGTTAGTGTCTGTCAGCAATATGGAAAGGACCCTACAGATAAAAAATGTTTTGCTTTACCTTTGGCTTGATCCGGTCTGTTTAGGCATCTCCGTGAGTGAGTCTTGGTCAGAGACAACATAACAAACAGATCAAGCCAAAGGTAAAGAAAAATGCTTTACGTTTAAGTCTCTAAAAATGCATCATATTTAACAAGCCTATCTGTGGTTTTGTGCGTAAAATATGCTGCACACTGAGTGGAGTGTTATATTTTATATTTTTCATCTTTATTTTGCATAAAGTAGCATAAAATAGAAATACTCGCTTTAGTAAAAGCTCTTCTATCACCAGCAACTGTTTGGTGTTTTCTTTGGATAGATGACTCAAATGATTAGGTGATTTAATCTTCTGTTTGTCAAAATAAACTCAACAGTAAATTCAATGGATCAAATATACATAAAGTCATTTAACAGTGCAGACCTGATCTTGAGATTGAGGGATTTATTCGCCCTGTGTTCAAGATTATAAAGATACACTCAAAGTACTTACATTTCATTTGCTTTGCAATTGATTTTGAGAACTCCAGCCAATGCTGCATGAGGAAAAAAAGATGAATGCAAATAATCACAAAATGTCACAAAAAAAATCATCTCTGACTAATCAACACATCAAATCATTCAGATGACACTTTCAATAGCAGTTGACATGATGTTCAGCTGTTACTACTGACAGTTTTCTGGGGAAACCTGTTTGTGTCACATACGGTGTTACAACAGCACTGTCCGAGCATTATGTAAAATGCCAAAGCTGCATCCAACATCATACATTTTCAGGCTTTTCTTTTGAAAATGTGACAGCAGAGGTCTCTTGAGACGCTGTTAGAGCAGGACGGCTTATTAGACAACAGGTTTTGACGTAACGGTGAGCTCCTGCTGGTGGTGACAGTCGCACAGGCTCTTTGTGTCTATGGCCGGATTTAGATTCCTCATTCTCCCTCCATCTTTCTTCCAGGTTTCCTTCTCGCCAACCCAACCCACCCACAGCAACAACCACCAAAATAGTCCTGAGTGACAGCATAGGAAATGCAGCATCAGCAGGCTTTGGCTCTTGTCTGCAGGACTACAACATGATCTGTGAACATGTGAATACTTCATGAATCAAGCAGTGCTACTACATGGCTCACAGCAGAGGAGCCTGATGGAACAACCGTCAGTCTGAAAGGCGGCGTGAATAAGGGAAGCTGAAGAACACAACTTTTCACTCAGGTCCACGGTCTCATTCTTCCAGCTAAATCAAACCCGATCCATTTTTAAAAATATAGCCAGGCACGTGATTTTTTTGAAACTGACAGAAAACAACACAGTTATTTGCATATGGAGTCATTCTGAGTTCAAATTTAACCTCTTCTACTTTCAAAGGGGACCTATGAAACTCATTTTCAGGTTCATACTTGTATTTTATGTCTCTACTAGAACATATTTACATGCTTTAATGTTGAAAAAAAATCTCTTTCTGAAACACTCTGTTTTAGCTCCTGTCCCTTTAAGCCTCCTTCCTGGAAAAGCCCAGCCTGCTCTGATCGGTCGATGTTTCAGGGTCTTCCATATCCGTGCTCTTCAAGCCCCCAGGCACAGCACCACGATCGGAAGTCAACTTCTGGCAAAACGGCGGAAATACAATTTTCAGATCCGTCACGTGATGCCATGGGGCTCAAAGAAACTTCTTTTTTTCTGCAACTTACATAATAAGAGAGACATCTTTAAATCAGTGGATAATATTTTTTTTAGCACCAGAGCCCGGGCGAAATTACTTTCTTGATTTGATCTAATTCTATCTCTGTTCAAGTAAGTGGAGCGCTACACTGAAGTTAGCCATTGGTCCAGCATAAGTCTCTCCTATGCTTGCTCTATGGGCCCAATGTTGCAGAGGCAGAGTGGAAGATGCGACGATGAGGGTAGTTTTACACAAGTCTAAGGCAATGTTTACATGAAAACGATCCACTGAAAACAGAATCGTTTCACATTTTCATTTAGAAAAAGTTCTGCGTTCAGACGACAAAATTTTGATAACGATCGCCATGCACACGGATCCACAAAAATGACCAAAACGCTGAAATATACCTGCCAGGCCAGTAGTTGGCGGTGTGTCTTTGTGATGAAACAACACACACCTGTGGACATACGCACAAACAGAGCTCAGGAGTCCTAGAGTCAACTTTCTTGTGCATGCCTAGTGACTGGAACCGTAATGAGCATGTGCGAAAAGTTGCTGTTTTCAGAGGAACTGCATATTGCAAGTTTACATGACAACGGAGACGGTGCTGTTTCCAAAAAACTGCACTCTGGAACCCATTTTCCAAACGTTGTGATTTTAGGCACCTCAGACGCCACTGTAATGTAAACGATCAGCCAAGACGCAACTTAAGTTTACAGTTGAAATCACTGTCACATAAACAGGACCTAAATTATTTGGCTTCATTTGTCACTGAGCAACTTCTATAGGAATTAATGGAGCCCATCTGCTTATACATCCACAGTGCTCTTGGCTGGCAACTTGATGTCTCTGCAGCCAGGGGAATGACTGTACCAGAGTATGGCAGTACGTTCTACCATGAAATATTTCAAATAAAAGCTTCTGAGTCAAAATCTTCACAATCTGTAATATTCTAGCAGGAATATGATCCGAAATCGAGGAGAAGTAAACACATCAGCAACCAAAATAACATGTTTCCCTGAAGTTAGCATGTAGCTACATGTAGCAGTGTAGGCTACTTAATGTAAACATGTGCAGTAGCCTGCCTGCTGCAGTTGACCATATAAAGACATTAACTTGTCTCAAAAGTAGAAAAAAAATGTTGGAAAGAGAGTTTAAGAGGCCGTACAGATGCCGCATCATTAACCACCTAGAGAAGGCGAGGTCGGGCGCTGCCAGCTTTCAAAGCACAGTGGTTGGTTGCGTCTGAGGTTGCTAAGCAACCTGACAAGTACTGTACAGAAAAACGCAGCATGTGTATGTCCTCTTAGAGAAGTCTGAAGCCTGAGGTTTTCCCTCACAGGAATTACTTTACAAACATTTACCTCATTATCTGAAACTTAAGCCACATTTAACTTGAACGTCCATTGTAACATTATAAACTATATATGACCAAAAAATGAGGAAAAGCATAATAGGTCCCCTTTAAAACACTGGATGCAGTGGACATAAAAAGACAAATTCTTGATTCTCATGATTTTCATTTAAAGTTTGGCATACCTTGTGTTACAACAACAGCAGGAACTATGCATTTCTTTTAATAAAAAAGCCTCTATTTTGAAGCCCATTGCAGACTTTTAAAGGAATAGTTCAACATCTTGGGAAATACTTAGTTGAGTAGATTAATGCCACCCTCATGTCTATGCGTCAAATAAGAAGCTGGAGCCTGGAAGCTTTTCTCTTAGCTTAGCATAAAGCATGAAGAAACGGCTAGTCTAAGTACGCCTACCCACATCTCCAAATCCCACTAATCAACATGCAGTATCTGCTTTGTTTAATCCAAACACCAACAGAAATGTCAAAGCAATTATTTATGGTTTTAAAGGGATTTCTTTTCCTATTAATTCCAGTCTTCATGCTAAGCTAGGCTAACCACCATTGGACTCAAGCTCCATACTAAACAGGCACGACAGTGGAATCAATACTTTCGTCTACCTTCCACAAAGAAAATGAAAAAGGGTATTACCCAATATGTCAAACTATTCCTTTAAACCAGCAACAGTGGTACCAAATCACAAGATGGGTACGTTTAAAAAGCTTCACACAAATTATAAACTTGAGCACCATTCTGTGCTATGCATCATAGAACTGGAATAAGCGTACTTTTTTTGACATCTCATTTAGCTTTAATGTGGTTTATTTTGGGACATGGACCTGAATGGAATGAAACACAGGTACATAAGCATGTCACGCTCACACACACACACACACACTCACTTACCCGCTGCTTGTCTGGATCCACATATCTGATGCCAAAATAGTCTTTCTCCAGCAAGTTGAGGTGGTGGCAGATGAGGTCAAACAGATACTGTCCCTTTGCATCCCGCTGTAATACAACAGAAGAAAAACAAAAATCACAAACATATCTGAACATGTAGCCAAAAAAGATTCGACAAAGAAAAGGTACTGTCCTGAGTTCAAACATGAGAGATAATTCCTGCTAGGAGAATGTGCTTCAGATTTCTTTTTTAAAACCCTGCCAGAGATATCTCAGATTCATCCAATATTAATACACAGCCAGAGCCATCTGAAGTGTCTGGAATAAACCCCGTCCACAGCTAAAAGAGGAGCTCAAAGAGAGGATGGATTAAATATGCTGAAATCTCACTGGGCTTTTGCTAATACTCTGCATCCTGAACCTCATGAGGAAGCTTCCCTTGGAGAAACACTTGTGTATTCTGCAGCACAGAGAGAAGCCTGGGCGTCCAGCGCTGTGTCCAACATATATCTGATACCCCTCTTCTTGTTCACAATAACACTGCTGCACGTCCTGGCTCAAACCAGAAAATCTGGATCACACTGAAACAGATTTTCTTTTAGAGATCCTACAGCAGCACGATACTGTTTGAAATGTCCCTCATGAGAGTCTGAGACACATATGAGGGATATAATCATCATAAGTACATTAATGACAGATAATTACAACTGGGTGTGTCACTGCTGTCAGCCAGGTAGAGTAATGAGTGACAGTGAGGCACCACATAGTGCAAATCAGTGTCAGTCACTGTGAAGGGCTAGAATCAAATCTGGATGGTGTGATAGGACTGACGAGGAAATGTGAGGACTCTCAAACTGTATCATTATATCCAAAACATCAGTATGCAAACCTGAAATCCTAAGAAAATTCACAGGATCATAGCGTGTCATCTTCTGGGAGGTTACAGACCTCAAAATAGTTTTGATTAAATATGTAAAACTCCACAGTCTGTGGCATTTCAGTATCTTGACTTCAGCATCAGAGCATATTTCTAGTAAATGTGATGAGGTCAGAAGGTGGGTGTGATTAATCAGTGTCAGGAAGACAGCAAAAATTCAACCTGGGGCCACTCCACTGCTGTTACTGTTCACTGTCTCCCTCCATGCCAGGGAGGCATCATGCGCTCGTGCCACATCACAGACTTTTTTTTCACAGACAGTTTTTTTTTGGAGGAGTGCTTTAATGGGTCAGTCAGCACAAACACAAACAGCCATGAGGAGTCACTCTGTTTATGTGCATTTGGAGGGAACTGTCAAAGCGACTTTTTATCTAATGAGAACGAGTGTTTTTTAACATCTTTACATCATCTGCAGAAGTTACTGTGTTTCCATGTGAAAGTTTAAGCTGCACTAATCCACATTGTTATTTGTACAAGGGGTAAAATGACTAAAGCCCCTTTTACATTCTGTATCATAGGTACAAACAAAGAATGAGGGGACAGAGTTGTGTCATCTTTAAGCCAGCAGCGGAGGCAGTAACAGAGCTGAATCAATACTTGTGTAAAAGGGACTGGACCATGAACAAGACAGGTGTGATATTCAGTGTGTTATGTAAGTGATCCACTGCCAGAAGATTTAAAAAGCAGCTAGAAGTAGTTAGCAGCTCACTCAAAGAAGAAGAACAGCAAACAAAAATGTCCACAAACTGGGGAGCTCCTTACCCTCCGAGCAGAGGATGAGATCAGCTGCCATAAAACAGGGACGGTAAATGATTGTTATTGCCATGTTATGCCATTGTTATTGTTCAGAAAGTGCTGCCCAGCATGCATGTTCTAGGTCACCGTTGTCTGGTGCAACTCTCTGAAGCATTTTAGCATTTTTAAGCTCATTGTTTTGGTTTTTCAACCTGCAGCTTATTTGGTTCACATGCACCGCTCTCATCAACCTTGAATCATCGACCATCGATCAGCAATAAAACTGATAAACCTCACTATGATGTTTACGGACTGATGGCCATCAGAGTGTCAGAGACATGACTGCAAATGCTAATGTTACTCTGGCTGAGTAAACAGACATTCATTTTAACTTCAGTAAGGTGATAATATGTCACTGCTGTGTTTATAGCTTGTTAGCCTACTCTAAAATGGCCGAAAAATTAAATGAATCCACATTTAAGATGTGAATTATCATGCCTCGAGCTGAGTATCAAACGTCAATAGGGGAATCACCTAAATGAAGAATTCCAATATATTATTTCCATGGCCTACAGGGAAGTTTAATCAATATTTTTGATTTATGAAAGCCAGAATCCAGAAAAGTAAGTCCCAAACTTGTGATGTCCTAAGGTCTAAATTCTCGATCTGCTCCATAGCCAGTGACAGAGAGACAAATTTTGTGGACTCACAGAATGTCAGTTTCCTTTTTTATAACCAAATTAGCTTTATCTATTGTAGTGTTCTCAGTCCTGAAACAGAAAATGTTTCCCATATTTTTACCATTGTGGTAAATGGTAAAAATATACACAAGTTACACACGCCCGTATCCTTGCGATATATATGTTAAAAACTTTCTATATTTGTTTATTTGTTAATAAATGGTTATGTTTTTAATATAACCCTTACATTTATTTGTTTTTGACACATAAATGAATTAAATTTTGACACAGAACAACTGTTACACCCCTTAAAATCAAGAGGGCTTCGCGACCCCCCGTGGCTCTTTGACGCCCCCCAGTTTGGGAACCTTCCCAGTGTACTGTCTACGGAGCATCTCCAGACTGCATCACAAATTTGAGTTTTAGCACTCTAGTCTTTGGATTTGGGAGAGATTTGTTCATTTTTAGTAAAATTTTTGGACTGTCTATTACGATAGTAATTAAATGTATGAATTTTGAAAACAGATGAAGTTCCCCTTTAATACCTACCAAAATCCGTGTGTAGTATCAAGCATTTAAAAGCTCTCTGGAGCAAGGTATTTGGAATAAATGCGTTTATCAAATTAATAGTCTTGTTATTGATTCTTTGATCCAATATTTTCTGATCTAGATTGGGAAACTTTGCTAATTTAAAACTGTACTTCATTTACGTTCTTTAACAGCTGTTTGTGTTACATCCAAATGGAAAATGATTTTGTAGAAAAACATGTCTATATTGCTAAAACATAAATCTTTAAAATGAGACCCAGTAATATTCATAACCATGATTAATTCACATGTTAGCTGAGGTCTGATGGGCACTTAAGTCTCAGCTCTTCTAATGGCTCATGAGGAGGTCAGTTAAGGTCAAGATCAGATAACCACTGTCGGCCGTCTCACTCCTCCTTCCTCCTCTCTCTCTCTCTCTCTCTCTCTCCTCGTTACCTCGTGAAGGCAACTAGAAGTGTCAGTGGCAGCACTCTCCTCCATGTCATTACTCAGGCTGCAGATAAAAGGCACTTCATTAGGACAAAGGCCTGTCGATGCTGGGCTTGTCGCTTAACCGCCGTGACTCTCTGTGACCAAATGCCAATAGGAGCTCCGCTTCTGGAGGTAACTGACCTTTCTGTAGCGAGACAGAGGGGCTTCATGGGTGCTCGCCACTGTCACTTTGAGATTATTCCCTCTTTGTAACATTACTAACCAATCTGACGTGCCTGCTAACTTCGATAAAGCCCCGATAAAACGAAGGAAGGATCCTTGTAGTGTGCTCGGACACATTAACACACAAAGATTCATTTTTGAGGGATCAAAGAGAAATGTATACACATAAATAAAATAAAATTTTAAAAAGCACAAATGCACATGATGATTTTTGCAAACTATTTTCATGAAACTCTATTAATCCGTATGTTTAAGCACTCTTTAGTAACCAGGTTTTCACAAGCTTTATACACTGACCTGGTTACTCAAAAGAAAACATCATGTGTACGAGAAACCCTGTCTCCATAATCAAGGTAGGGGATTAGATAAACATGATTTTCCCAGCTTTCCTTGAGAAATACTATTTCTTGGTCAAGTATACAATTAAAATAATCTGCCAGTCCTGCATAATCTAAATCTTTCCCCTGTTGAAGGGCTTTTTTGGGGGGAGTTTTTCCTTATCCACTGTGAGGGTCCGAGGACAGAGGGATGTCACATGCTGTAAAACCCTCTGAGGCAAATTGTGATTTGTGAACAGGGTTTTATAAAAAAAAAAAAAAATTAAATTGAAGCGAATTAAATTCTGGTTGTATGCACTTAAAATACATGAAAAAGACACAATGAAAGCTAAAAATATTCAGAGTAAAGCATGCTTCCTCCTGTGGGTTTATTACTGGGCTGAGAATCCTGCTAGAGGGAGCAACAAAGCCAACCACAAATTAAAAAACGGTTCTGTATGGAGAGGACACACTGAGTCAGAAAAGACATCTGCTCTTTTGTTGCAAGGAGAGAGCAAGTTTGTTAGTATTCAGCAGCACTCCAACCAACCAGCCCTCCCTCTTCTCCCCCTTTCTTGCTCCCCAGTGCCCCCTACCTCCATCTCTGCCCCACACCGGCCACAGCTGCATTATTCCCCCCGCTGGTCCCTCTAATTACAAGACTGAGGCGATTGCGGGAGAGAAAGGATGTCCTGAAATTTCTAATTAACACTAATGAACCTTTTCCTCACCTCGATTGGCATCTCAATAAAGCCCTACAGGAGCCTGGGCAGATTTATGTAAGGGTTTATTGGTTTGACCTGCGGTGGGAAGAGTTTTGACACAGCCAGGTGACCGGGTGGGACCCTATTACCATCATATAATCCTACTGTGTTGTATTTGTGCAATAAATATGATTCTGTCACCTCCCTCAGAAAATAAGCTTAACAAATAAACTAGGGATGAAGCAATTTATCTGCATACATAAGCCCAGCCTCTCAGCTAATAAGATGACATTCACTGATGCCAGTGGCCCAGTATTTACATTGTGCTGGTTAAAAAGCAGGGCTCAATGACCAGCATCATCCTGTCATCCGGGTACAACAGAACACAGACCCCTTCAAGACGAATGAAGGCAGTAAATGCACCCTTTTTCCCTGATAAATTTGTGTTGAGATCGGCAGGAGGAGAGCTATTTAACGTTAGCCGTTAGCAGTCAGCGGCTGGAACTAACTGCTTACAATGGCTGCATGCAGTTACTTTGTGATGGGTTCAAACTCTGTCCAGTAAAAATGAGTATTCTGGCAAGAAACTTGATTGATGGAGAAATGTGCTGCTTTCACATCTATATCAAATAGATAAAAGACAGGGAATCATGATGTATAATATACAGTAAAAATGTTTTTTTATATAATGAGGATTTCTTTCTTTCCTTTGCACTAAAGGTCTAATGAGTAACAAAAAAAAAAGTTATCAGTATGTTGCTAAAATAAACGAGAGAAGAATAGGATAAATCGTGGGAATGTACATGTAACAACAAGCTGGGAATGGGGATCAATTTGTTGACCAGGAAATCACCTTCAAGTGTCCCTGTTATACACACTAAAATAATAAATCTTAATCATTGTGATTGTCAAGAAAAATCATTAAAGTTTTGTTGTTGCCTGACGTCAAGGCAACAAAAGCAAAAAGGTCACTTCAAGAAGAAACAAAATAAACTAAAAAATCTTTGTGATGTGCCTCTAACTGAAAACAACATAGTGGTTCTCTTACAACATAAAGAGCCCCCAGTGTACAATGGGCACTTTCCTTTCAGATTAATCATTAAAACGGTCTCCATGTCAACGCAGGAGCACAGACCATTAATAAAAGATTGTATCACTTTATAGAGGAGTGGAAACATAATGCCATTGACAGCGTGGGACTGTGCGTGTGTGTGTGTGTGTGTGAGAGCAGACTCGAGGTACTGAAAACCCTGAGGTGATTTCTTTGGTTTCATAAGCAGATTACTTTCCTTTGTCCCAGGAGTCAGAGTGGTTGCACTGGTTAATGTGTCGGAGCGATTCAGTGTCCTGACCGAGCTGCACGGAGTTCAAGTCATGACCCCTGCCACTTCAGCTGGGACTGGGAGCACACAAAGGCCAACGCACAACCACTTACAGTTAATAAGAAGCTCTCTTTGCTTTAAAATCAAGTCTGTTCTTTTCAAGTCATAACTGAAATGTGTGTTGTTATTTTAAAACCAAAGCACACACAAACAGTTAGCAGTTACAACCTAACAGGGGTTTAAAGAGAGCACATCAAGTCAGTGTGTGCGTTTACATCTGTTTTAGTTGTGAATCATGTACATTATCACTTCAGTAGATACTGTGTCATTAATGTCATTCTGAACCAACAGATTAATGCAGGTTGTTGCAGACCAAGTCCGCACTTTTTCGTATCATTCAATATAAATTGTGACAACTCTGCACACTGAGGTCAAATGATTTTATTGTTTTAATCATGGCAAAATTCACAGTGTGAGACGAAATTAATTCATCTAGCAGTGAGGATAATTTTGTGATCCTCTCACTATTCTAAAATAGAAAACCTAGGAAATATGAGATCCATTCAATCATGAGAAGACGTCCAGAGCGAGGAGAGTTTTACCTGCTGATAATGGACCTGCACAATAATCCCCATAATTTCTAGCTGACTATTTCAGGATGTCGGTGGTCTGGTTTGATACCCTAATAGCAATATCAGAGTAACACATTAAGAAGAAGACCACCAATTTCTGCAATCCGACTGAAATCAAACCCGCTCTGAAAACTTTAATGATGGACGAATGATTCAGAGCAAGTGTGTAAACGTGACACAACGTGAGATCGCATTTACTTTTAAACGTGCCACAATTTCAGACTTGGTGTGCAAAGTCCTTTGTAACAAAAAAATGTCCTAAAAATGATTTCAGACATGTTTTAGAAATCCAATCTTTGAGAGGAAAATAATTGGTGCCACTTCATAGCAGTAGTTTGAAGCTGATGAGGACAGGGGAAGATTAATTTTGTACAAAATCTGCTGAGCTCTGTAAAAAACACTGGAGAAAGTGCAACTGGGATGTCACAGTAATGACACACAAAGCAGGTGCTTCCATTGCACAAATTCAAGGCAAACTTTTACTTTGTTAAAGCACCATAATTCAACAGCCATTGATACTGTAGATACATGATTAATGCAGCAACCTATTGACACTTGGGCTTTGTATCAACATCACAATGTCAACCTGAGCAACAAACACATTGTGAAAGACTGCAATATTCAACCCCGGGACTTTTTTTAAGTAGCTGAAAGAAAGTATGAGTAGTTTTTTTTTTATTGGTGCCTTTATGTTGTATTCAGTGTTAAAAAATTAATGTGGGAGATAATTGTCTTTCATGTTTTAATTCAACAAGCAACTTGTATTTTAGCAACATACTGAAAACTACCAGGAAGAACTGAGTAAACCTTGATATCTTATGTCTGAGTATTTTTATCACGTTTCCTCATATCGTGCAGCCCTAATTGCAGCTCCTTTCAGACTTCTCCACCAGCAGTACGTCTAACAATCAGAGCCAAGAAATCTGTGTTTTCAAACACAACTGTAAAATCACACAGTTGTGAGAAGACTGCACTGAACTGCTTTTACTAATTCTCAAACACACTTCTCAAGATAAGATAAAGCCAGTGGCTAATGAGGTGAAAACAAGAAATAAACTTCTGTAGCCTATTTTAAAGTTCTGTATCGTTAATCTAAAACTCCAAAAACTTCCTCTCCCATTAAGTCACAGTCAGCAAGCAATTATCACGCTCGTTAGCTGAGGAGGACAATATATGATTTCTGAGAGGCAGTAACTTTATAAACATCAGCCTCAAAGCAATCCACCGGTCAGTAGGAGTTAAAAAAATTACAAGCTTTATCTGATATCACATGATACAATTTACTGCGCCCAGATAGACATCTACAAGAAACTGAATACTACATAAAATGCAGTTAATCAAAATAGCTCATCTCCTTAGGTGTGGAACCAATCGATCAGCATACGGTCGGACACTTGCGTCACTGTAGTAGTTCAGTGGTAGCTTTTAAATAGGGTTATTAACTTATATGTAACCCTGAGCAGATGAAGGAGACACCGAACATGTAATAGAAAGTGACAGAATATCTCAAGAGTGATTAAGATGCTTCACTCAGACTATTCTAAATCATCAATCATGAAATATGTATACCAAGGGGACAGGAAGACACTGACAAAAACACCATGATGCCAGGGTGACGCCTTGAGGAACAATACAGCGTCAAGTGTCATGAAGAGTGGAGCAGGTGGACTCAAACACAGGATACTGCAGGCAACAGGGACTTAGAGAAAAAGACTCCTAAAAGGACTGAACTGAACTCCAGGACTTAAACACAAACTAATCTAACAAGAAGATGAAGAGCAGGTGGAGAGAAGGTGGAGAAGCTCAGGTGTGGGGGATGAGGTGATTTGGCAGGAGAACAGGCAGGGAGCTGATTGGCTGGGATGAAACTCAGGGAGCAGGAGCGGACTAACGAGGCTGATTCAGAGCAGGCGTGTGTGAAAATGGGTAACGGAAGGAAAGGCAGCAAAGGAACACAGGAGGAAAAACACAGACACTAAAAAACACAGTCCTCTTATAATAAACTGACTACTGTCTAAGAATATACATGAATAAAAAAGTAGGTACCCGACACTAAAACCTGCAGCCTATTTGATCCGTAGCAAACAGAAAACCAAAAACCCAGACAACAAAATCCTCTTGATTACTGAGGCACTGATCACATATACACAGGTATATTTGAAAGGTAGTGTTTTCTATGTGTTTTGGCCTTTTGTCAGCATGCAGACTGAAAACAAAAACAGACTAATGGGCAACTTAAAGGGTTATTATGCCAGATAGTCTTTTGAAGATGCAAATCATACTGACCACACACAAAAAGACTTTGAAAAGACTTTTTAAAGGACTAAAGTGTTTTAGTTCCCGGCTGATGTCACAGCCCCCCACAGTAACACAATGGAAGGAGGAAAATTAAGGATGAAAAACAGTTATATATCAAATTAAATGGACACCTGTTATTTCATACCTTTTAGTCACTATTAATAGTAAACTTTTAGTTTACTGTTTGCTTTGTACTCTGTACACTTTTAGTTTTAGTTCACTGTTGTGTTTCTTTTTTGTTTCTGTGTGCTCCTTTTTACTAGTGAATTCTCCTTACACCTGATGATGGTGGGAATCAAAAAGCTCCACAGACTCTTTTGCAACACATTTATGCATGGGCTGTATCTGTGAACATAATGACTGCACTGTGAGACCTTGACCTTGTTGAAAATAAAAGGAAGTTAAAAAGACTAAAGTCTGACACCCTCTTACATGTAACGACTATGTGAGTTTTTAGTCACAGACTATACGATTTTGCAAAGACTGGGGATCTTGCAGGGTCACTATTTACAAGACTACAATAAGATTCCTTCTGAGATTATTTGCATCCTGCTAGTGGTGAAACAATTACACCAAACGTCCTTTAAGAACTATTACATATTAACATTTCTGTACGTGCCTGCAAAAACACATAACTGTGGAAACAGGTGTCATATGTCAACAGTAGTCTTGTCAATTTGTGATCACTATAATCTATAAAGACAAACTATGTTTGTGTACAAGTTTAACATTTTGGATTTTGTCGCATCAGCCTCCGCTGGTTAGCTGCACATATTTAGTGGGAGGTGACTGTGATGAGATGAGACGTTTCAAAAATTAAGATTTCTCACTAAATAAATGCTGGTTGGATCTGATACACTCCAAATTAAACACCAACCCTTGTTCACTCCACAATTTCACCAGTTTCTCCTTTGTTTCCACAGTTCAAAAGAGCCAGAACATGTTCACATTGTTGTGTTTCCAGGACAGGTTCACGTTGTTGTGCCTCCCTGGCACGTTTGCTGCTTCCTGTTTGGCGCTGGCGAGAGCGCAGCTATTGATTGCTGAAAATGTTCATATCATTGAACTTCACTATTTGCATGGGCCAAAACAAAAAACTTAGGATAATATTAAACATGTTTGATTTTGTCCAAACATTAAGATGAGAAAAAGACTGACTTAAGACAGCTCAGACTTTTATGACCACCTTACTACATGTGATAGAGTTCACCAGAGCACGCAGCAGCTGAGGTCAAGCTCTCATGATTTTACTCCGATATTTGTGAAAGTGAAATTGATTAAAAAGTCACTTGGTGTAAGGCCAGCATCAGTTTACAACTCAGTCCAGTCTTCACAAAAAGTCTAAGGGCTCCAGGACACAGAGTCAGACTGCGACAAAGTGCAAAGACAAGCACGTTAAAATTTTAACAAATATTGACCCTAAAAGTCATAATCAAGTGTACTCAGACTACACATAGATATATACAGAAGAAGTTAATTTAAATAAGAAAAAGACTGGTTTAATGGCATACACAGATACTATGTGATGCAGTTGTAATGAGTCTTGGTACGAGACGACGCTGTGAACCACAGAAACAGTTTGTAGCGCAGTCTTGCCAGGCAAAAAGTGGGCCATCAAAACACGATGGGAATGCGTGAGGATTTGCCCCAGAAATGTGAGGAATCAAGAGAATAAGTGCCGCAAAAGAGAGCTGTGGATAGAGCGATATGGATAATTGCTTTTAAAGCTTCTCAATGGTAGATAGCTTGAATGGGTGAAATGTGAGTTGGCATTTATCATTAAAAGAGGAATGTTCTGTTCAGCTAAATGCCAAGACCGCTCCAAAATTTTCATAATTGATATGTTTGACTGTGACTCCACTCGACACTGTTAACAGGGCTTTCAATAAATCAATGGCAGTTTGACCTTTGTCGTTGTACTTCGATGTAGATAATAGCAGAAAAGAATTGATTTCAAGGATCTGCAAAACAAGGCCAGATGTTAACTTCCATTCAACTTCTACATGCACTGAAAGTCAGTTACATTTTGGGAGTTAGGTTCAATATTAACTTTGTCCAGTGTGTGTTGAAAGGACTGGAATCACTACAATTTTATGCAGATTTGGTGGTTGGCTGCTTTGTCTGCTAATGCTTCAGGATATGGTGATGTTAAGTAATTATGGGGGGAAAAAAGAAAATAGTCCAATTAAAAGTGATAATTAACTGTGTGCAAAACACATGCTGTGTTACAGGATGTGTTACATCAGTCAAGGCAGCAGTATGTCCCTTTGCTGCCTTGACTGCACATTTAAAACTATTGTTAAATCTAGCACACCTAACAGCTCTGTGTCTGCTGGTACAAACCATGTTTATAACAGGTTTACTTGTGTTAAGTTAGCAAATTTAAATTTTGGGGGTTTTTAAAACTGTTTGCAACTCAACAAACACACTTTCTGGTGATTATGCATCCTCCATTTGAACAGCAGATTCTTTCTAAAACAAGTATTATTCAATGTTTTTTGAAGCTGACAAGCTACAAATGTTAACAATGATAATGCTAGGCATGGGATAAGCTGCGCCTTAATTAACTGTCCTACCTCAGTCTTTTTTTCTGGTGTGGAAGTCAGAGAAATATTACAATGTAGCTTAGGAAGACTCGCACACAACAAAGGAAGATTCACACTGAAGTCTGGATTTCAAAAATCTTGATTGTACACGTTGCAGGGCTGTACAGACAGAGAAAAAAATGTGCCTAGACTGTGAAAAGTGCAAACGTTTCAGTACATCTTTGACTTCAGTGCAGAAAATGGGGAAAGTCCAACACTGACATTTTTACAATGATAATGCTAAAATGCCAATACTAGTAAGCCTAATTACCACAAAGTACGGGCTGGTGCGAATGTGATGAGGTTTGCACGTATTTTGTCCTTTGGACCAAAGTTTTGGATCAATGGACAGACTTTAAAGGCATAAAGAAAATCAATAGCTGATCCCCTGTTATACTTTTCCAAAACAAATACTGCACTAAGAAATACAGCGCTAGGAAGATGTCTTTGCCACACTGCAGCTAAATATGGTTTTCCGTCTTTACTGGACTCCTATAAAGTTGACACAGGTTTTAAAGGAGACTGGTGGAGGACAAGAGTGGCTCCTTTTTACCTGTACATATACAGTGACTGCGTTTACATGCACAAAATATTTCTGTTTTGCCCTTATTCCAAAAAAGATTCCCACTAAGCAGTTTACAGGGCTAATGAAACTGAGTATTCCACTGATCTTAAGTGCTATTTCGTAGGATGTTCAAAGCCTGCAACTCCGCACCAGTCCATTAGAGCTGAAGAAGCTTCTTGGATGGGTGAAATGTCTTCAAGAAACACAGGCAAGTCCAGTTGCATATGATATAGCACTAAGATTACCATGACCTGGATGACTGAGAATCTTCACTGACATATTCCACTGATATTCCCATTTACATGCAGCCATGCATTCTCCAGCCAACGCGCCCCATGCATGCGTCTTTACTGTCACAAACTGTGGTAAAAACCCCAGCTGAGATGCATATTCCAAATGTACTATATGTCTAAAGAACGCTATTAAAACCTGAATAATATCAGCTTTTCCCAAAAGATCTCAATCTGAAAATACTTAATTCAGAAAGTACGACCGAAATATGCAGTTTACTTGACCTGCATCAAACTCAGAATATTGTCATATTCAGAATAAGAGTGGAATATAAGTGTGCATGTACACGTAGTCAGTGTTGTCAGTCTAAAGTCAAAAGCTTTCATAACAGCATTCCCTGTAATTCATAAATAGCCACTGCAAAACGCTCTGTATACAGTACATGAAGACTGAGATACAAACAGGATGTACCCTCCGCACTGAAAACTGGCTTGAGATGTGGGTTTGATGGAGAGTTGTTTGTGACGTGTGCCTAAATGATAATGCTCCTTCCTGCAGGAGCGAGGAAATAAACACGTTTCTCAATGAGGATTTCTGAGTCATTAGTCCTTCAGCCCACCAGTGATGGATTTTACTGCCAGCCTGGCTCTAATAGCTTTTCTGTCACATCTCTCAGCTGCACATAGAGCCGAGCTTTGTCGGTACAACTATATCACGATATACCCACATTTTAAAAATAATCAAAGCAGCAATAACAAGAAATCACCCAGGCATTAGATTGGTCTTTTACTGGCCAGCTAAATGTTTATTTAAATGTTTTCTTTTCCCCATCCACACCCCTGGTTACTAACATATCTATACCAGTGCGCTTGGAGTTGTTCCCCCCTCTGTACAACAGTTAAGGTTTTCTTACTAAAAAGTGTGTCAAATACCCCCCAAAACAGAATAAGCAGCACAATTGGTGTCATGCTTGGGATTAGCATATAAACAATGCTTCATTTTTTTGGCATTTGCACAGCTCTGGTAGTGATGCGCCAGTTCAGTCTCCCCCAGTGTAGTGAAAAGGCTGTCGGGCGATGACTCAGTCTCGCTAATTCAGACTGTATCAACCCCTCAGACCTGACATTCATTCTCGTGCACTGTTAACCTCTTCATGAAACGAGAGCTGGGCGGTCTTACAGCAGGCAGTATTATCATGACTTCATCTAGGTTTAGCCCACAGGCATGACGAGTTGTACCAGACATGCACATTCGACTTGCCGTCAAAGACTCATACACACTGACTGATGTCTGTTGTTTATCAGTGTAATCGCTATAAACACTTCACTATTGGATTTCTTGGCAGGGGAAGCTGTTAATGCCCCCGAGCCTTTAGTGGTTTTTCATCCATTTCATAAATGACATTCAGGAACATAAGACCTTAACAGAAACTATTCCCAAGCAGGTTCATTGGGCCTCATACCAAATATATTCCTATCTTTTTTTCTTAAAAAGATCCAAAGAAAGGTCTAGGTTAGATTCATGACATGCTCTTAAACCACAGAGTTGTTCACACCCATTTTATTGTAATAACAAATCCCATTGTCCTTGTAAGTTAAAAGCATTTGCCAGTTGATCCTAATTTGCATAGGTAAACACCCAATCCCCACAAAAGGGTATGAGACTGCAGGAGTTGAAGAAGAAGAAGAAGAAGAAGGACAAGAACAAGAACAAGAAGCAGTAGAAGAACAATAACAAGGCCATAAACAAGAACAAGAAGACCAACAACAACAGGAACAAGAAGAAGAACAAGATCAAGAAGTAGAAGAACACGAAGAAGAACAAGAACGAGGTAGAAAAACAAGAAGTAGAAGAACAAGTACAAGAACAGGAAGTAGAAGTAGAAGAACAAGAGCAAGAGGTAAAAATAAAAGATAAGTGCTGCAACACTCTCCAAGGTGTGTGTGTTTGACAGAGAAAGGGGGAAAGAAGGTGGAAGTTAATAACATCTTACTCAGAGTAACCTGTCCACTTGAACCACCCGTGATCAATCACTAATTATTAGATGATTCCCATTAACATAACTGATGTGAATTGAAGTGTTCGTGTCGTGTTTATTTTCAAGTATTATTTTAGTTTTTAAAAAACACTATACGAGTGGTGACTGAAAAGTTTTGAGCCTCAAGGAACCAAAACAAGATTCAAATTTTCTGTGCTTTTATCCTTCAACATAATCTCCCTCAAGGGCAACACACTTTATCCCAGTGGAAAAGAACTCTTCAGGTTGGGACCCTACACCCACTCTCCCCCACTCCCTGCCACACTTGAATTCTTGTACCCAGCGTTTGACTGTGGCATATGAAGGGGCATTGTCATTGGTGGATTTCAGATGATGACATTCCTTTGAGATGAAGATATTTCACCACAGCCCAGTACTCCAATTTGTCAGAACCTTTGTGAAAAGATATTTCTTCTTAGGAATGGTTAGCGATGAGGCCCTTTGTTACTTTTAAGAGCTGCTAACACTAATTGGTCTCAGGCTATAACTCCCACAGTGTGTCCCGGCCCTGGGCTCCTTTTAAACAATGAGGCGACCACTTCGCTGAGCTCCAGCAATATCCTCTTTTCCTAAGCTAACCCCCCTGTCAGGGAAAGGCAGCTGGAGCTTACCCAGCAGTCTTCACCACTGGCTCTCTCTCTCCAGCCTGCCGTCTCTAAAATATGCGCAGACACCCATCGGGCCTAATTGTTCCACTACCACGACACCTTCTGTTTGGCACGATTATCAGCGATACTGTGCTGATAACGTGAAACCCCTCTCTGTGAGGGTGCACGCTCGCTGGTTTCGTCTCACGATCCCCTCCTGACTGTGCACTGATGAACTCTGATTGCCTTCCTGTGTCAGAGCATTTCATCTGCACATTTACTGACTTAACTTTCAATTTTCCTCCTGTTTGCTCACAAAACCGCCCTTTTACCGCTACTTAAAGAATCTGTTGACACAAACAAAACAGCTGGTTAAAGCACTGTGCGTCTCCTTCAATAAACTGCAGCCGTCAGATCTTTAATGAAAAGCAAGACTACACGGGATAGAGGGCAGAGACAAAAAGGCTTTCTGGCAGGACAAGAATTCACTAAGACACAGTTATCTTTTAACTGTCAAACTGTAATTTCCCCTCTGAATTCTTGGTCTTTTTCTATCATTATTGAAGAGAGGGATATTTCCCAGCCGCAGCGTCTCCTATTTTTGTCAAGTGGGCTGATTGAATGTGAAGTCACAGGAGAAAACCTCTTTTGGGAATGGCCCTTTTGCCGTCTTTTCAATAGAATCACAGCTAAATGTTAAAAAATACTGCATCTTGAATATTAGTCCAGAAGTTTCCTAAAAATACAGAACAAAAGCTTTGACTTTTGTTTGGATACCTGTGAAGAATAGTTTTCCCCTTCAGAATCAGTTGGGTTGCAGTGAAGAACAAGCCTCAGGGCTCCATCTATGGAGATTTTTGTTCCTGAGTTTTCCTCCTCTGTCACATTAAGTTAGTCTAATGTGAGGCTACCTTGTCCGAAACAGTCAACTCGTCTGAGAGCCTAGAACCAGTGTTGAACAGAGAGGTGATGACAGGCACATCACCTAGTCTGGGGTGTTTAATAAATAGCTTCAGAGGAGCATAATGGCGTCAAAGAATTATTTCACTACTGGAGAGATGGTCTTTTCATAAAACTAGGCTGTCTATACAGTAGAAAGACACAAATACTTTTAAAATTAGAGCTAGAGAAAACAGAGGAAAATGATTGTTCAAGAGGTAGAAAACCTACAACTAACAGAATGTACGCACCGGACCAACAAGCACTTCCTCTGGTCAACACATTCTCACTCCAACCTTGTCACATACTGACGTTTGGTCATGGACTTTCCACATCCAGATACAACGTGCAAGGTACCCTGGGTGCGTTGGTTGTTGATGTTCTGGGACGCCGTGTCAAGCTCTGCCTGTTACATGCATTGTCTTCTTTTAAAATACACTTCAGTTTTCACAGGAATTTTAACATTTACATACAGTCTTTTTTAAAATTGATGGGTTTTTTTCCTCCAACAACTGACGCATGTGGTAAGGTTTAGGCAACAAAAGCATGTGGTGAGGTTTAGGAAAAAAGAACAGCCACTTTGCCAGGTGAAAGTCAATGTTTGTTGGACCTATCCACCACCCCTCCCACACACCCTACTCTGACTTTTGTTGCCTTAACTTTCATTCTTGTCCCGCCATGTTTCCTCCTCAAGTTGCCAAGCGCCATCAAAATATAACGCCAACCGCCCACACATACAGGACGGCTTTTGTTGTCAGAGCCTGATGCCACAGGTCACTGCCCACTGACGACTTCAGAGTGAGGCCAGGTTGCTCTGGTGGGTGATGTAATACAAGCTTGGCCATGTTTCCACAGAAAACAATATTGCGGCTGTACAGTACACTAAAATATGTTACTAAAAATATTTTATGTGGGAAACAGGTAAGGCAGTAATAAATTCTTGGTTCATATTTTATCACTGATTATGTTTACTGTTTAGTCCTAGTATTTTCAGCCTCCATTTTCACAATACACAGTGAAGAGTATGGCACCCACAGATTCTCTTATTACAGCCAAACAGAGCACTAAAATATGTTTCTAAAGAAAAATAGGCAATACAGTAACAGAATCTTGGTTTACATTTGATCACTGCAAGAAAGAGAGAGATTAAAAGAGATCCATTTCTATACTCTTTGTGTCTGTGGTGGCAGGCATTAGTAAGAAAATGCATCAGTACAATCTGTAGTTTGAGCAACAGCCCAAGAGCCAGCAAAAGTGAGCTGACAGATCAGCAGGGAGATCTGGGCACTGGGAAAATGGAAGGAAGTTTACCACAGTTCAGTTACAGATACTACACACATTGTTATGATGCAAAGCTGGTTGTAAATCTGCAGAATTTGCCTTTATGATAGGACCTGCCTATGTCTTCTTTCATTGCAGGTGTGGGTATGTAAATAATGGTGAAACTATGAAGCAGAAATTTCAGAAGATATCCTTTGTTGTCTGAATGATCTTGTATCGTTTGCTCTAGAAGGCAACCAATTAAACCAGTCAAAAAGCCTGACTGACACCAGTAGACATAGGCTCTGCTCTTGTTGTCCTCTGTCTCCGGTTTATCTGCAGATCAAGGATACAATGACAACAGTCTTTGTGTTCCGAGAGCCTCTTTCCCTTTTGCATAATTAAGAGCTTTCGAACACCTCTGACTAATTTATCACCTCAGTAAAGGCCATGCATAGGTTGTGGAGTGGAATTTAAATAGTTTTATGTCTCAGAAAATGCTGAGTCTCTAATGTGAAAGCTTCTGCAGGCAGGTTGTCCGACTTTCCTACTTTCCACGCAGCAAAAACATGCACAAGCTGATAACAGTGTGCAGCGTATTGACAGATGAAAAATATGTAAACCCAAAGCACACAGAGGCTCTATTATTTGACAAGGCAATGTAAGTAAACTGCACATTTGCCAGCAGGACACAGTGATAAGATTGCTGCTGTAAAGTCAAAGGCAACACATTAAAGTGAGCAAGAAAAGGCAGAGGCAGCAGAATCCCTTTGAGTGAATTCAAGCTTTTCTGTTGTGAGTAGGTGGAAGCTTGATTTTTCTGGCACTGCTGATGAAGTCACTTCCAGATGGAATAATGTTTGCTCGGCAGACACACCTGTTTTTCAGAGGGACTTTGCAGTGTGGACTCTGCTGAGGAAATTATTGTTAGTCACCAAAAATAGCTCGGCAGGGATTAAAGATAAAATCCTTCTGTTTGTTTTGTTTTTATCTTTAAGTAATCTTTGTATTTTTTTTAATCACAAAACAAATAATGTCAATCTACTGTTATTTTGTTTACTACTGAGATGTTTTCTATATTCTGGTTACATCTTTCCTAACCTGGCATCGCCAGAACAATTTGCAAATGCAAATTAATCTCAAACCTCTCAGTTCATTTTCAATTTCCAAGGGGCTTTATCAGCACCCGATGATCAAATTGCATCTGGACGCAACAAGGATAGACGTGCAACCAATAACAGCAATGAAATGTCACATAGCGCTGAGTGTGCAGATATGAGCTGTGATGGTGTAGCATCAATATGTCTGTGAACAAGTGTTGCTGTTTTTGCTGTCAGAATTTGAAACTCACAGTGCTCTCCTTGCTTACTGTAAGTTTTGATTTGCTACCAAGGTTTGCGTTTTGCACAAAGGCTCTGCAAGTTGTCAGCTATCGTATCAAACTTACCCCATATTAGATAAATGCGACTGGCCCGACCATGGCCAGGTTGGATGGAAATCTGTTAGAATGGAAGCAGGACCAGACGCATATGTCAGAGCAAATAAAACCGGTTTGATTCAGAGGGATTTAGGGGTATCGATTAGCAGAAATGGTATATAATACCTGTAATTACGTTTTCATCAGAATCATTGTGTTTTAGTTCCCTTTGAATGAGATATTTATATCTACATACAGAGCAGGTCCTCCTCCACAGAGTCTGCCATGTTGTTTCTACAGCAGCCCAGAATGGACAAATCAAACACTGGCTGTAGATACTGTAGGGCCAATCGTGTTTTTGTGTTGGCCACCATAGGTCTCCCACACATTTGGCACAAGGGAAAAGTTTCAGTTTTGCAACTTAAGTCTGTTTTGAGTAAATACCCGACTAATCAAAGTATCACACCATCAACATCAACATGTCTTGCTCTTTGATTTGCAACTTTGCCCACCATAGTCTAATAGACCTAGAGATGTTAAAGGGATAGCTACTGTTGTATAAACGGGAAAGCAAAATCTGTGAGAGTAGACAATTTTTATTGTGTTTTAGTATATTTATCACCAACCCCTGGCACTGTTCATCACATATTTTCATCAAAGTTATCTGGTTGGACAAAGATGTGTGAGTCTTTTTGATAGCTGGACACAATTACGCTGAGCGCAGAGGACGAGAACATTACACGAGATGTTGTGCTGTAGTTGTCGTAGTTGGAGGGAAGAAATCTAGATTTCTTAATAAAGACAAAGATATTGTTCTTTACACTATCACATAACACAGTTATGAAGTAGTGCTTCTTTGTAAACTGCATTCAGCTGCCCCCTCACTGTAGTGATGCCTGAATTTCACTCAGTGTGCCTTTAGTACTTATGATGACCTCCCACATATTTTGTAGCTGCGTCTGACTCCAGCACGCCAGAGGCTCTCAGTGTGCTGTCTGTTTAGGCTCTGAAGTAAACCACTACTGCAACAAAATGCAACAACAGCTACCACAGCTGGCTGTCTACTTGACAGATTTACTGTAATGTGTATGCATCTGAATATCTGGGTCTGTATGTGGTGTAAGAGCAGTGCTTGAGTGACTGGCAGACGAGCTGGCTGATTGACTGGTGGAAAGATGTTGAGCTCCGTTTCTCAGAGTTGTCACCCTTTGGCTGTTTTAAACATCTCATGCTGAGCAGAGGGGCCCTCCGTGGTGCCACTTCACCCTCTCCATTGTCTCCAGAGCCCGGGGAAAGATCACTTTCTAGTGGTGAATCCAGCCATAAAAATGCAGAAAGCTGTTTGGCCCTGGAGACTAGCTGCCTGTGCACACAGGCGTGAAAAGCTCACCACTGCCCCTGTGTGTCAACGCTCTAATGGAGGCCTGAGGGAGATGCAATCTTCTCAATAAATGATTCAAAGAAATGAGGTTTTGTAGAATGCAGTTCCACCTAGTTATGACATGGGTAAATCTGGCCAATAGTGGGTCATCAAACTTCCTGCTCTGTCCCTCAATGATGTACTATATGGTTGGAGAGAAGACTGACTCAATTCAGTTGGGAGGAACAGTTCAGCACAAAGAGATTACAGATTTGCAAATGTAATTTTAGGAGTGAGAGGCTGAAGAAGTCTACTTTAAGATTTTAATATTCACTGTATTAGTTTTTGTCTTATGTACATTACTGTGTCACAGAGTAGACGTTTCAGATCTATCCGCACTTACATCTGTATAACCAGCCGAGAGGGCAGAGGAAAATGTTGGCATTGTACTTTTCTGCAAACCATGAATACACTACATCTAAACATTTCATATCTATCAAATCAGTGTTTCTACAGTGACATAATATAAGGTGGAGGGCATGGTGGATGGCGCATCACCTCGGCGAGACACCTTGCAAGCTGCAGACCACTTTTCGAGACCAACAAATAACCAAACTGGCTGTGTTTTAGCAAGTCATCGCTGTGTTTTCATTAGCTTTTAACGCTCCAAACGTAGGTGTCTTGTTGGCGTGACCCATTGATGTAGATGGTGCCTCGAAAAGCAGTTGCTTTTTACCAACACATCGCTGCTTTCCCTGCTGGAATTGTGCCCCCAAAGCGGGTATTTTAAGCCAAAGCATGAGCTTTTCCTAACCATAACCATAATGTTGTGTTAAACCGTATCTATGTTATACAGCGCGCTGCTGAATCGCAAAATTTCAACATATCCGCTACATAATAACTTGCAAATGTAACCTATCGTACAATGCCAATGTTTTGGGGGGCTACTGGGCTGGCATAACATTACTGTGACAACAATAAAACCAGACATTATGTTCACGAGAGCAAGTATTAGTCAATGAATTGCAATTGTGTAGCTTCCTCGTGGACTCTGCCACAGACTTCTACTGAGCCATAAGTGATGATTGAGAGGGATAACTTTTCTATGAATCAATACATTGTTTTTAAGGAAAGTCCTGCATAGTATACCCTTAATATTCACTGCAAAAAAAACAAAAAAAAAAACTGAGGCCTGCAAATTGATTTTTCAAACACATTTCAAAGCTTTAAAACACAGCAGCCTGCTTCAAACATTGGTCACCAATCATATCAATATGCATGATTGGGCTACATGAAGTCTATTACTACCAGGGGGTGCACTAAGGTGAAATAACCTTTAAAAGTCAGCAGCTCTCATTAAAACCAAAAAATGCCAGGCTCCACAGTAATGGGGAAAATTAAGAAATGATCTTATTGGTCACACACAATCGGATCGCCTACTGGGAAACAAAGGGCCATTTCAATGCTGCTGAGCTCTCCAGTGCCCTATAAAACTGAGCTGCCTTTGAAAACTCCCAGAGGACACTGTAGCAAGTCTTTGTACTGTAGGCGACAAAGCCATTTGGCCTCATCAAACCCACTGCACTGTCTTTTAATCCAAATCCAATCCAAGTCTTTGAGGACTGCAGACATAAAAATACACCATGTTTACAGAACAGGCCACATTCATTATTGCTCTAACGTCAAGAGATTTAACAGAATAATGGTTAAAATGTTTAGACACTGTTTTATTTGATGTAATCTGATGTGATGCAATCTCTGGCTACACTTCACGAAGGGACTACACACTCCAAACTGTCTCAAGGAGGTTGCTGAGTTGGGCTGAGGGCACAGCAGCTCTCTAGATAGTTTTCACCATCTTACAGACACAACGGTGGGCAGAATCATTTCTTTGAGACTGTGTTATTTTCGTTGATTATTTAGTGTGACAGCCATGAAGAGTCTAACTATGAAGACGAGGGCTGCTGTCTGCGACCCACTGTGCTGTGCTTGGCAACCAAACAGCGAGGCAGGACGAGCAAAAAAGTGCTGTTGAGTTGTCGGCTAGGGATTTAGAATGACAGCTTATTTGAGAGATTTACTGTGGTGTCAATTATGAGGCTTCGAGGAGGAGTATCCCGACTGCCTAATCCTTGACACTGTTAGAGCTAAATTAGACTTACTGGAAATATTTTCTTTGATCAATGTTTTAATGAGGTGAAAGGTAAACAAAGCGGCCATCCATCGAACAAAATGGGAGAAATAAGTAAATCCCAGTTTACACAATCACCTCTCGAAAGGGCTCAAACCTTCTATTTTTAAGTAAAATAATTGAAATGCTGTTTCTTAACTGTTCAGCATCCCCTTGGCCCTTAACCACTGTTTTCATGTTTTCCAATCAGGATTTCAACAACAGCACAGCACTGAGCCTGCTCTTGTCCTTGAATGACATCCATTTAAACACAGACAAAGAAAAAGTTTCAGTCCTGATTTTATTAGATCTCAGTGCTACATTCAGCACAGTCAACCATAGCATATTATTAGACAGACTGGAAAACTGGGTTGGACTTTCTGGCACAGTAGTAAACTGGTTTAAATCCTATTTGACAGAGAGGGACTACTTTGTTTCAACTGATAATTACACATCTGAACAAACAAAAATGATGTGGAGTTCCCCAAGGCTCCATTCTTGGGCCTCTTCTGTTCAACATCTAAATGCTCCCACTAGCACACTGTACATCTTTTGTTAGATCTGCACGATATGAGGAAAATATGTAACAATACACAGATATGAGCGTACTCAGTTCTGCCTGTCTTCTGCTTTCAGTATACTTCTACAACACAGTAAATTGCTTGCTGAATAAAAAAAAAAACACTAACAACCAACATTCTTTTATTAAAATTATTTTGAACATTTTCTTAACTTAACATTTGCTGAATATTATTAAAAGAAAGCTAAGCTCTTCTATCTCTCACTTAAGCCTTTAACTAGCTAAGACTTTCTGGATACAGGCCTGAAATTTTCTTTTAAGAATCAAACTGCTGCAATTCTTTTAAAAGGTTGTATCTTGATTTTATGACTTTTCTAAAAATAATTTTTTCATATTATGATTTTAAAACGTATGGTTTGCTGATATGGGGCAAAGAAGCCTTCCATGTACTCAATTTTATCATATTTTTCGTTTTCCAAATTGTATTTTAATACTTTTATGTTAAGTTGCCTTGTTGAAATGTTTTATGTCCATTCTGTCTATTTTCATTTGAAGCACTCAGTGCATGTAATTCCTTTATTATAAGGCACTTCTTGCTGCATTTCTTGTATCAGGTGTATAAGGTGCTATACAAATAAAATGTATTATTATTACTATTGTTATTATTATCATTGAACTGAACGCAAAAAGTGCTGATAAAAAAAAGAAAGACTGTTATATTGTTACAAGTACAGTTTTCCTCTGAATCTCTTTCAACCCACTAAAAAGTCCCTTAGTGAAATATCGCGGTCTTTCGCGATGTGTTTATCGTGCAAGTTGACATCAGACAAATTTCAAAACAAAGTGCTTTGGCAACACACCTTGAGAGCCACAGGAGATGGCCAGTTGTGAAAGCTGTGTGCGTAAGTCACATGCTCCTTTTGAGTGCTCAAAAGGAGTTCTTAATGAGCTGGTCTGGCTTCTGCTTGTTCACTTTACACTAGAAAGGCTCATGAATCTGAGCTCAAACCCTGTGATGGTGGACGTCTCTGCAGCTAACCTTGTCTGAGGTTAACCACGGGGAAAACGAAGAAGAGCATGACTTAATTGGTTTGCATGCTTAATTAAGAGCTGCTTTTTTGAGAGCAATCTGATTGTACAGCTAATATAAATTAAGCCTCTTAGGATGTATCTCCAGAAGTGGAGCAAAAAATAGAACTTTCAAAAGCAGCTGTGAGAACTGTTTCAGCCGCCTTTAGCTTCAGTCCCATGCAGCTTAGCTTGTTCTCCTCAGAGGAGACATGGTGCTGATTGTCTTACAGCCCCACAGGAACTGAGGGTTAAAAACCTCCCAGGCAATCATATGGGATCCAGCATCATCGTGCCGTACAACAAAGCATTCTTCTTTAAGCATTCAAGCAGTTTTTAGCAGCACACAACAAATAGCTGAGCAGGTAAGAGGCGGATTTGTCAGCAAAACGAACACACTAAAGCACAGGTGATAAGCTGTGCCATTCTGCCTTTAGAGGAAACGGTTATGACACATTATATCATCATGTGACCCAAGAACTGTGCCCTTTCAAAAACCATCACTGACGATCTGAGTGTACCCCCATAACCACTCCCCTCAACCTCTTAACACTTAACACAAACCCAGAGGGACAAACATGGCCTTTTCTCTCCCAGCTCTTCATGCTGTGTGAAAACATTGTCCCTCATAAGCTGATCAGACAGCAGTCGACAGAGAAAGAGACAGGAGGAGAGCTGAGAATAAATCCTACAACATACAGTGTACTTTTATAGCACCGGCTTCTTATTCTCGCTGCCTTCAATGGGCACACTATTGCATGTTCACAGCACAGGGCTTAGCATAATATTTGTGCACATCGGCCCGAGTATTAGGTGTTAAAAAATATTTTAACTTTTCTCAAAACAGAGCTGTGCTTCAAACACGTTTCCGACAGTCTCATAGCAACAGCGGTATCCCTGAGCAGCACTTCTTACAAGCCTCTCTTACTCAGGGCCTTACTCTTCAATGCATGGCCTTTGAATGAAGGTAGGCGACTTCTTGCAGAACATACACAATGTAAAGATAGCACTCAGTCTTCTTAAGTAACAGAGTCTCAAATTCCTCTTCAGCTGTCTCCCACGCAGCTTACATAAGGTATTGATTTGAGTGTGCCAGACTTCAAATGGAAAAACAAGTGAGTAAGACGCAACTCTAAATAGCTTAGCAAATAAAATATTTAAATCTTTTCAAAGTAGATCTGTTTGACTCAAAATTATTGCTTTCAAGCTCACTGTAAAATGACAGCAAACTGACGCCACAGAACTGGGAAGTGTGAGCCTCATAACTATCATTTGCCTGAAGCAAAGAAATGAGAAAGAAGAAAACAGAATTTATACAAATGTATTTTCTTAATAATCAGCTCAAAGTATGGTGTATGGTATTATCTGGCCTTAAATAATAGTATGAGTTGAATGGGTGAGACACTGAAACACTGCAAATGTCTTGGTTAAAAGAGAGCAACATCTCAAATGTGGAAGATACTGAATGGGAAAAGACAGAAACACGTTCACCTGCCTGTGGTATCATTGCTGCAACACTAACAGTACACACACCCACCCACGATTCTTTGTGACACATGCAAAAAATGGACACACACACACAAAATATGCTTGAAATATCCCAATGTTATTATCTGACACCTAATAATACCGTGTTGGAACATTAGAACAAGACTGCTCGTGTACTTTCCAAGCAAGCAGAGCAGGAAGAGAAGACAATCTCAAGGTGTTCCAAAAAAAGACAATAAGTTGCGTCATAAAAAAAAATGCAGCTGTGCTTGTTAAACTACTAAAGTTGCTGTTACTTCAAATGTTTCTTCATCTCAAGTATCTGCAATTCATTTTGCAGCAGCAAACTCTAAAGTCGAAAAATAATTTGGACCAGAAACAACTAGTCTGCCATGGAGAAAAAAAACGGAGTTTTGCACGTCGTCACTCTGAGGAGTACTGAAGTTGCATTTCTGTAACAATCACGTTGGCAGTGACAGCAGACATTCTCTCAGTTCAGCTTCTGTCACACTTCAAGTACTGTCATGCTCGTCATCTTTGCAGTGTATGAATGCTTTTTGAAGTGATTTGGCATGGAGCAACAGTACAAGACTTCTGCACAGCTTTGACACATAATTACTACAGAGAGCTGATTGTAGACAAAATGTTTAGGGAAATTAATCAAAAGATATCATTTATTGTTACAATGTTAGATATTCGTATTAAACATGGCCAAAATTTCAAATAATGAGGCAAACATCTATAAAGGTAATCCCTGTGAGCGAAACCTCTGGAAATGGTCATCTGCTCCAGACACATTACTGCAAGTGTTACATATATTACATACGTTATATTACATATTACATTACATATATTGTAAGGCTGCAAAAGTATGATACTTTTACAGTACAACAGCCGTCTCATAATGGTATTACAGAATTTATTTTATCAATCAGAATGACCCTTTAAAGAATGAAAATATAAGGGTAACTTTTATATCATAGTATACTTTGAAACCTGTATAATGCTGCAGCCCCAATATATTGCGTCATGTAGCTACATGGTAACATCAGGGAAACCAGTATCGCTAGTTGCCAGTGTTGTTAATTTCTCCCCAGTTTCAGATCATGTTCCTACTGGAACATGTCTGGTTATTACGAATTTGATTTAGATGCTTTTAATGTTGATTTTAACACTGTAGAAAGTGCCGCTATACTCGATTGTAGCATTATTTGGCTGCAATAACAGTGCAGAGACACAGAGAGCACAGATGTAGGAGACCTGGGAAACGGACCACGCTGTTTCTGGAGGGGGGATTAAAGAGACAGGTCCTAAAACAGAGCATTTCAGACGAAGGGTGAATACAGGTGTTCTGGCACAAACAGTAAGGGGAAAATAAAGTATTTTTTGAACTGTAAAGCATGTAAACATGTTCTAGTAAAAACTCAAATCACAAGCATAAACGTGAAAATGAGCATAGGTGCCCTTTAAATTTAGTATTTCTGCAACTTTCAATTGTAAGCATCTGAAATTTACCTTAAGTTTTAAGCTACATCTAAAGCTTGTGCTTTTAATACAAAGCAACAAGCTTCATTTTTAAGTTTTCATTTTAACTCTGATGCTCTTAACCGCAAAAAAATATTTGTTTTATTTGTTTTTCTCCTATAAAAATTCTTATCAAAATATTCTAATGTAAATTTCTAATAAATTCTAAAAAAAAAAAAGATATGCACACAAAAACAGAGATCTTAGTGTGCCACAACTATTGGTCAGGTCATTTATTTCACCTAAAGGATTGTACACCAGAAACCATTCAGTAATGCAGCAACAACCCAGTAAAAACATTACAGGTTTTGGAAGCCACACACTGAAACAACAGCAACATTTGTCCAGGCCACTTCACTGTAATGTCTCATTCTTCTGTGAGCATGAAAATATTTAACTTTTAATTAAGATAGCTACGTCTTTAAAATTGAAAACAACTGTCTTGACAAGCGCCTTCTACTTCACTGGGTAAAATGAGATTCTTGCCCACAGTAGTGTAATACCACGGTGGAAAGAGCACGCTGTCAGTGTGATTGAAAATGGAGAGCTCCTTGTATTCCCCTTTGAATACCCAGCTCCAACTAAGATGGCAGCGCTGAGAAAGAGTTCTCACAGACAGAAAACTAATAGAATGAACATAAAAAGAATTTGTTTTTTGTCATGCTTATCCTTGGTCTACAAGTTTCCTTCGTCCACAAAGATGACAAAGTGTTGAGACGGTGTAATGTCAGCAGAAAAACTCTTGTCATGCAAAATGCAAAATTCATCATTAATTTATTGCTGGATAAGTCTTTCTTTAAGCCTTAACAATGCTGTGATGGATGCATCAATACTCGGGGGGATGCAAAATAAATCAGCGCCGGGTTACATAAGTCAGCTTTTCTGTTCTCTGGTCTAGAAGCGATGACTCTTTGCCAATGAACAGGGTGAGAGAAGGGAAAGCCAACAAGTCAATACCCTAACAAATACATCTTACTCAGCTATTGATTATTTTTCACAATAGATGAGAAGCAAATTAGCAAATGATGAAGAGGGAGCGCAATAGTTTAACACCCTGTCATTGGAGAAGAGTTAAACATGAAGTGTAATATTGTAATTCCATGTTTTCTCCTTTTATTTCCCCTTTGCCTTCTAATAAAAACTGATACTCATTTCCTTCACTCTACTGCAGACAAAGACTTCAGTGATAACCCTAAAAATGTCTGGGGGGCTCAAAGGCTTTTTCATTTTGTAGGTCGAGGCTTCTTGAACACCTTGACTTCTGCAGAGAGTGACTGAATGAGGCCAGTGGATTGATGCTGCAGGTAGAGAGGAATGGGAGTCAGCTGACTGACGAAGTGGAGATGTGACATCACCCCAGAGGGCTGACGGGAGTACAGGTGCATGCTGGTCCAGACTGCCCAGCCTGGACCTTGTCAGTCAAACAAATGGCATTCTGACCCTGGAGCATCCGAACCCATCAAAAGGAAGGTGATTTCAGAAAGAGTCACTCAATATCAGAGACATACCTTCAGCTACTGTTCCACTTTCTCGCTAACAAAATCCACATCAGGCCGCAGGACATGAACAACCTATGTGATGTGTGATAAATGTGATGGATGCTGCAATGCCAGCATACTATGCTATAAATACATCTAAGTAACCAACTTGTTTTTTAAAGGATATTCATTTAGCGGTGGTGGTTGGTAAATTGCACTTTTATTTCATTGTTCTCATACTTGAAGTAGAAGTCTGTAAAACGCTTCCAAGTTATTGCATTTAACTTCTTCCAAGTGAAAAGCATGTTTTTTTTCACAGAATCTGTTAATTATGGTGCCTGATTTTAATCAAGTTTTAATCATAGTCTTCTGACGAAAAATGCAGCCCAGTCACCAGAAGAATATATATGTATATGTAACATTTATACGTTTCATACTTAACATGTCAACATTCTACAGCTAGCATAGTTCAGATTACATGTACAGGAGCTGACTTTGGAAGTGGAGGTGATAGCGGACGTGTGAGACCTGGGGCGAGACGGCTGCCAAACAGGAGACCACTGGAGACCACTGTTCAAGACCGCAACTAGTGCCAAAACCAGGTGTTTTTCAGTGAGACATCGGGGCATTTCCAGCATTGGATATGGAGACAAACCGCATATTTTAGGCCAAAACCCTAACCAGTGTTTTTTTTTTTTTTTTTGCCTAAACAGAATCACAGCATTGTTTAAACATACAGAAATATAAAGTTTGAGCATATGTGCCACGTATGAAATGTAATGTTACATATCTCTGGTTTGCAAAACTGTACGACGCCAACATTTATTTCAGCAGTTTAGCTACAAGAATGTATCTTAGTTTTAATCAAATCTTAGTAATGTTAGTCTTGTTTAAATTAGTTTAATTTTAGTCTGAATTTTGTCACGCATTTTTATTTTTTTTCTACAGCTGTCACCATCTTTGTTGTATACAGTTACCATGGTAATACGCTTCGTTCTAGTCTATGCTAGGTTAGTGGAAAAGGCACCGTTTACCTGTTCACACTCACAGTGTCTGTGTCACTCTGTTCTGCAATAATACAACAGACTAACTCTCTTCATCTGGATAAAAGGTTGTCATTTCCAAACTTTGAACAGAACTACTCTTTCACTATTGTTTCTGCTCACCTCAGCATTACTGATGACAAGAGTTACAAAAGAACGTATTTTTAATTAACTACAGCAGATGTCACAATCATTAGTTTGTGGTTTGCTTTAGAGGTCACAGACCATGAACCTCTGCCTCTCAAATCAAAGCCCACACTGAAAGTACTGATGCATTTCCACAAACACTTGAGGGGACGGCTCACCTTGGCCCTCGTGCCCTTTTCAGGATGGACAGGACCAAGCAGAAAATTCATAAAGCAGAATCAACCTTGATGGCTGAGCGCTGCACAAACCAGCAAAGCTGTAGCAAGGAAAAGGCTGGGTCACTTCACAGTGAGCAGCCAAGAGGAACAGATTGCTTCTGCTCTGCATGATCACAGTAGGGACTGGCCTGAAAGGGGTCTTTGTTTGCCCAGGGGGAAGCAAGAATGGCATGGCTTGGTTGCACAGGGTGGCATGTGGTCTGGTGTAACTGGGACCGGGGTGGCGTGGGAGGCTGCACTTTTTTTTTACTGCAGGCCCTTTCCCCCTGTCTTTCCAACCTCTACTCAGTCATGCAGCTCTGGGTGCAATGATGTCATCAGCGCTGCAGGCGGAGGGCAGCCACCCTGGTGACACTCACTAAAAAATACTGTTAAAAGTCTGAGATTTAAAGAATGGCTCAAATATTCCTTTGTTTATTCCCTGTCCTCTAGGCTGGTTATAAATGCTTAAAAACAAATTGCCACCCCATGGTAATGAGAACAATTTGCCTCGTCATCCTTAGTGTCAATTTGTGATGTATCTGTGGTGTGCTCACATGCATAAACATTTCCCTCAAGTCCCAGAGGAAGATGGTCAGAAACCAATTAACAAGTGCCATCAACAGAAAATTGCAACGTGAGCTAAGAAAACTAATCACTGCACACAGTGGGGCTAAGCACATATTAGGGCCCCGACACACCAGTGTCAGGCCGTCGGCAAGCGTCTGTGAATGTCTAAGCAGTCGGAAACAGCCGATAAGCCATTCGTGAATCTCTTTATACGTGCCATCTTAACACCTGCTCGGAAGCAGATCAGAATCTTCTATATACTCTGGATGCCTGTTAATAATATTAATATTAATACTACTACTACTCCTAACAACAATATAAAACACGAAGAAGAAAAAGAAGAAGAAGAAGAAGAATTTCATGGCAGTAGAAATTGGTTGGAGACGCCGATCATTACAGGCAGAGTCAATAAAAACTGTTACATAACTTACATTTCAATATGGACAAGTCTTTAATCTCCATTGTAAGCTAGGACTGGGACACTCAGTTTTTATTGTTAGATATTTAATTATGACAATAATTGATGAGGATAAAAGGGGCGTTAATTTCACAGTTATTTATTATGTTTGGCAAATACATTAGTAAACTAATGGTTTTAAATATTGCTGCCTATAAAAGCCTTTTATTCTAAAGAATGCCGTTTTAATAAGCTATGCATTTAGTTAAAAGTTGCATGTTTTAATTTTTCTAAGACAGCTAGGCCTTAATGATTTGGTCATACCCATGGTCTGAGTGTAAGAAGTTTGTTTGTGAATGAGGCCAAGTACAACTGAACAGCCTGCCTCCTAGAAATTACACTTATATACAACTCATTTGAAACAGCAAATACGTTTGAGGGAAATGTTGCTAATGAATGTATTTGGCAAGTTGCAAAAATGTTGATATTACATGTAGTTCACTGACCATGAATTTCTCTGGTTTTCCACCTGAATAGGCCTTTTTTTTCATTTTTGCTTTTTTATTAACATTTAACCAAAATCATGATCTTTCTCTAACATTAATTTAAGTGTTTTTGCTGCTTAAACCAAAAGACAGGAGTATGGACAATCAGCGTAACAAAACACCAGCATCATCATCAATAACAGAGCCAGTTAATAAATCAAGCTTTTGCCATATCTTTATATATATTTTGAACGACTAAAACGTCTTTTCCTCTGAGAAATTCCAAGCGCACATACTGTTGTTCTTGTTTAATTGTTGTATTTGACTATTTCTGCAATAACTTCACTTACTGCTATGTCAAGATACGTTAGAGATAGCACTTGTTGCTTCGGGAGCCTCTGTTACTGCTCTGCAAGCTGTGGCCTGTATTTTACAACTACAACGCAGTACCTGATTGGCTGCTTACATTGTCAACTACGGTGCAAATCCCTGATTGGCCCAGACTGGATTTTAATTTCTGGAAAAGTGTTTGAGGTAGCATCAAGTTCAGACTGATACAGAAAGCGAAACTGAATGTTGAGTCCACATCATCAGTATGGTCTAGCCAGTCTCATTGACGAATCCAGCATTGTACACAAATGTCGTATTTCATTAAGTCAAAGAAACATCTCAGAGCAAAATCCAGGCAGCGATTTGTCATAATTATGAAAACAATTTAGTAATATACAAACATAATTTCTGGGAGACAGACTTGGTATGAATGTTGGCTACATATCTTTCTAGAAGCTAAATAAAGACGTATCCCTCTACACACCATGACAGGACTGAGCACTGAGCTGAACATGATGTTTACGGTGGTGGGTTTTGTAGAGAACATCCATCAGCTCAGAATAAAGTGAACAGAGCACATCGGCCCCAGAAGCAAAAGGTGTGTCTCAACATTATCATCACCTTCATCGCCCACTGTGCTGCTGCTGCTGCTGTTCTGCTCTAGATGGATGAGCTGCTGTAAAATGAAAATCTCACAGCTCATAAAATGAGAACCTTCCTAGTCAGCAAATGAAAACTGCAACTGGGAGGTATGCTGATACGTTTGTCAGCATACCTGAATTTATGGCTCTGGGATGATTCAGACTGCTCACCATCAAAATGACACGACAAGTGACAAGAAAAATGGAGTCACTGTAATTAATAAAAAAATATACGCGTATGAAGCCCAGAAACACTGATTGAGGTTTGAGAAATATGCAACACATAAGGAAGCCACTAAAACATAAAATGAAAGTGAAATAAATGGTGACTTTTAGTTGAGTTACAGTTTAATTGAAAGGGCAGTATTATTTGTTTTAGAAAATTAGAGAGAGGCAAGACACCAAACAGGAAGTCGTCGTTTGGGTTGACTTTCTAAACTGAACAGAGCCAAGTTGTTTCAATCCCACAGAAACAACACAGCCACTAAATCTGTTTTAATCCTGCCGAATGAGGCTCTTGCTTCTTTTTGACTTCTCTAATTAATAAATACTTGTAATCAAAGTGTAATCCCTGTCCTGGGATGAATGAGGGCGCATACAGCCATCCATTCATTTTCATTTTTGGAATTCAGTGACAAGACAGAGAGAGACAATGTTGATCCATGGGCACATCATTAGGGACATATACAATGACTCTGTGCTACAGGAGCCTAACAAAGAAACACACATACACACACACACATCAGTCACGTGTAGCTGGCTGTTAGTCCAGTGACAGTTATGAATGAGGGCACGCTAAAGAGGTTTTCTCAGATGATGCATTGCGTATTTAAATACCAACTGTCATCGCTTAATGGGATTCTGTGATAACAACAATCAAAATCAAAGTAACAATACACTAATAATCACTCATTATATAGTCAAAAGTTATTATTATCATCACCATCATAGGTGTTCTTTATGGAGACCTTTATAATATCAAGAGAAATTTCTCATAAGTTGGTAAATCTAAGGCTTTATGGTGGGGTGATCCTTGATTGTTTACATGGCGTGCTGTCCTCAAGCAAAAACTGAACCTTTAAGTTGTTCCCAGTGTGGCTGTATCGGGAATAGTTTTAAAAATATGTCATTTTAGCGACACATATCAATTCTGAACATTTGAAAGGGCTTCAGTACTCGTTTTCCACACAGGTACCATCTGCGCTCTCTTGCTCTCTCTTACTGTTAATGTTTACTACTTTAATTCCTAGGATTGGGTGTCATTTGAGTTTTTTTCAGTGCTGGTGCCAGAACAATACTTTTAAGACAGTGCCTGTGCCTAAATTGTGCCTGAACCAATACTTTCTTTTTCACAATAAAACACAAAATGATCCACAAGTCAATGACATGGAAGAACAGTGTTTTTTGTTGCAAATTTGAACTTGAAAGTGAACAATGTATTACTTCTTTACAGTTTAAAATATACTTAAATATTATTAAAAAATCCACATACCACATTCACATAATAAATAAAACCTAGCACACCTACGATAAATTAACAATTAATAACAGTCGCAGTACTACTAACAGCTAAATATATTTTAACAGTTCTGCATTATTTGTTAGAAGCAGCTGAGATTGTCACTACTATGAGAATAGCTGATCCACCTTAACATTCCACCTTAAGGGAGCCTGGTCAGTTTCCAGTATCAGACTCACTTCACTCGCTAACTTCGGAGCCAACCTCCTTCGCTTTAATCAGCAGGTGGTAAACAAGACATGGGAGCTTGACTTGGGTCTTGATAGCCTAAATCGTTCACATGTTGCGCTGCCACCTTTAACTTCATACTCTCTGCTCCGGTCGCTGGAGCCTCACTGTCACGCATCACCGTCACACACACTGTCTCTCCCTTTCTCAGCCGCACACTCTCCACACACAATCTGGCACCAAAACAAGGCACCCAAATCTGTGTAAGGATTCGGTCTGGTAAGTACCAGTCGTATAGGAACAGCACCGGGTTTTGGTACACAACCCCGGTCATCCTCCCGTTCTCTGCTACTAAACAAGTGGTTGTCATGTTATATTAATAACATGCCTTTTTATATTAATCTTTTATCAGAAATTTTATATGGCATGACCTCAGGGTTTCCCACACAATCATTTGTGATGGCCCATCACGATATCAACAGGAGCACTCTTAGAATATATAGTATATACCGTTCCGTTATTCACTGCACCACACTCTTGCAGCGCAGAGCGCACTCTGGGCACAGGCGGAGCAGCAGAACACCAGGTGCAGTGAAAGTGAAACTTAACCGTTCACTCTGCAGCAGCTGCTCCTCTCATCCATTGATCTGGCCTGATCAGCTCTGATTGGATCGACTGATCAATTACCAACACTGCGACTCAAACTCCAACTTTCAAACTGCTGCTGAGGGATAAAAAAAGAGTTCCACCTGTTAACGGACCCACAAACACCTCACACACACACATACACACAAACAGAAAGTTCATTGATTCCCCTCCCCTCCATCACCCTCAGCTGGCAGCACACATAAAATCCAATTCTGTGGGACACACTGCACCTCAGTGTCAATTTTCCCCCAAGGTATCAAAAATGGTATCACACATCAGTAATTTTCAAGGTATGTGTAGAAATATGAAATTCAAGTGTTGTGACAGCACTTATGAGGAGGAAAGGTAAGTTGCTTTGGCCAAAAAACAAAACAGCTGACGGATTTTCATCTAATGATGGCAGGGATTTTGTCCTGTCATCTTGGTTAATGAAGGCAATGTCATAACACAGTGTACTGAGGACAACAAATTCCCTGGAGAGAGCCACGACCTTGAGTCTAATTCACTAAAAAAACCCTTGAAGACAAAAGTCCTCTAAACTCTGCTGAAGCCCAAAGAGAACTCCACAAACCACCAGCCTTGAGCCCAAAATGCTGATCTCATTACCACCATGTAATCAACCTTTTTAATGATCGGCCTCGTCTCAGATCACGTCATGTATCTGCTCCACTGGGATTCAATCCTACTCTCCTCGCCCTGAGCCCACTGGAGCACCAGCACTGGATTAGCTGAATGTGCTAATGCTGCACCCTTCAGGCACTAATTACGGTACCAGAACAAGCGGATTTTCATCTGCAGGCTGTTTTGCTCACTGTGATGAGCCGCCACTTGCTGTTGTTTTCCAGTCTTTTACTGGCACACTGAATTTGTAAACACAGGAAGAGAAGACGGCAGTTTGATTAGCGAGCCGAACAGAAAATCTCAAATACAACAGGTATGGTACCCAGCTTGCATGTCAGCTATGGTGAGTCTTAGATTGAGTGATATGGCGAGAAAACAAAAGGAAAAGCTGAGCGTAAACAAGGCACAATCATGAATTAAACATGAACGTAATAACATCTGGCTCTGTCATGATAAAGGTACAGTGTTATGCGAGGTGAATGAGGAAGTGCAACATGAGGTGAGACATAGCTGGGAGCAGAGAGAGATGGGCACACATTACACAGCACACCTGGGGAGCAATGACGAAATGTGCAGTTGCCATGGTGATGAGGTGCTACAGCATCCCAGAACTCCAAGGACATGGAAATGTCATTTTTTTCCTTGGCTGCCACTCATGAACGCCAGAGATAAATGAGAACACAAGTGCATGTTTAAGCAGCTACACATCAATTAAAATGTCAACCGTTTGTGCGAAGACGTGTTAACATGATGCTTTAGAAACATTAAAGCGACCAGAAGGATTTTTATTCACATGCGACATACGACAGAAAGTAGGGCCGCATCTTCATGGTTCATTGGACTAAATTCTAAAAGCGGAATGTTTTCCTATAATCCTCTCAGGCTAGCGGTTACATAAAACATCTTGATTGAGAGAAATAATCCACTACTGGATATCAGAACAGGGTCACAGAGAAATAAAACAGCAGAGTGGGTTGTGATCTACACATTAAGGTCTGTGCGCAGAAGGAAGTGCAGATGGAGACTCCAAACCGCTAGAAAACCTGGATTAGACCTGCACAGCTGCAGTGATCTCTCTGCTGTTCATGCTCAAGGAAAGACAGCTACTTTACATGAGAGATGAGAGATTTATATGAGATGGTGGTGGGGTTTCAGCATTCAAAACCTTCCTAGGATAGTATAAAAAAAAAGATAGATATCAGTATAACATAAGCTTTCAATATCACTCACATTTAATTCTCTGTGAATTTAATTTCTGCTGCCTTTCTGTGACCTTATCCTCTAAAAGGAGTGAGGCATCCATCTGTCTTTCTCCAGCGTTGACACACCGGAGGATTTGTGACCGCGCTTAAATAATATTATATTGTTGGTTTGGCAGTCGGCTGTGCCCCCTCTCCCTTTCTCTCATTGCCTCCCCGCAGTGACTCATCAGGCAATAACCTTGACAAATGACCTTCAACACCCACACTCGGCACAGCAACTCTGACAAGATTTACAAAGCGCTTCAGAAGTGGCCTTCATTTCCTTCCATCTGTCATCTTCCCAATTATGCAGGTCTCCAAACATTTATACACTCATGATTCACCTTCTGAACAATCTACCAGGGAATTCGATGAAACCTGTGGGTTGGTGCACTACAGAGACGTAATCTTGCCTGACTCAATACAGTATTAGAGGCGATTTCACGCTGTAGCCTACCTGGCTTGCTGGTGCAGTCTTATTAACCAACTTGTCAACCCTGTGCGTTTGGGTTTCGCACAGTAGAGGGCTGTGATATGTAGTTTCTTTGTATTTGTGTTAAATGAATAAGGGTTACTGTCACTCGTGAGGAAAAACAAATCCACGATAATCTGTGGTGTAGAGTACGCGAGGAGGAAAAGTAGAGCAGTGCAATATGCCAAGTACTGTCCTGAGGGACAAATGCAATGTGCAGCATGGATATTACCGCCAAAAACGTGCCTGTGCCTGTTTGAATTGGGCCAAAGACACACGCCTGTGTTCAACACTTCATGTAGTTTAGAGGGAATGCAAGTATTCTGAGGACACTCTTCTGTTTTATGTATAAAATAACCACTCCTGTAAGCAAGACTACTCTCAAAAAGCAGAACCTCTGTGCAAAGCAATTATTGCATCACTGTTTATTATTGATAACTAGCTGTGCTGTTATGACAGAAAAGGAGCAGATTGCTCCAAAACAAATTGTCTTGTGCAACACAGGTGTAAAGCAAGCCTCCAAGGACACAGCTATGGTGCTCAGCCAGCTACCGTTCATATGACAGCCTTGTGTCCAGAAAGTCTCTTTAGCCTACTCATCCATTACAAAACTGAGCATCACAACCCTCTAATATGAGTCTTACAAATAACCATGCATGCATGCATTATGGACATGCCAGTAAGGAGCGATAGATACCTCTTCAGAAATGGCTATGTGCTAGTTAAGCAGCTTTTACTGGAATGGATGGAGTACTCAGTTAAGATGCTTCATCTCATGATTAATACATGCGTGGTGTTAAGGTGTTAACATAATGTACATCACACAGCTATGACCTCCTACAGCAGAAAGCCTGAGGATTAAAGAGACGTGTATTAGTCTCAACTGACAGAGATGGACATGAACAGAGATCCAAACAAACGTGTCTTATAGGAGATATTTTGACTTGACATAAAAGTAAAATAGAAGTGGGAATCACCAGTGACCTCACAATACAATATTATTATGATACAAAAGTCACGTTACAATATTACTGTAATTTTAAACATTTTGCAATATGCTGAGTATTGTGATTTTTGTGTATTGTGAACATATGTTGCGATTTATTGTCTTATCTAGTGGACTGAAAAAGCAATTAATTTTATTATTTTATTTATATAACAAAACAATTACACTTGGCATCGTGTCGATACAATACTGCCACTGAAAATATTGTAATATTATGCTGTATCCATTTTTTCATCCATCCCGAAAGCAAAAGGCAAAGGTGTAACTATTAGAGTTGCGAAAAGGGAAGAGGAACAGCTGGTTTTCCCCAGTTCCCATTGCTTCCTAACTGGTCCAGCCACAGGGTCCAGATTACTCCTAGTCATTCGATCAAGGTCCACACAGTTCAACACATTCATACTCTCGTTTGGCCATGTTGTTGAGCTAGTTTGCTGTCTCTGTCAAGTAGTCGTCAGTCAGTCACTCACTCTACAGCAGGAAATGGCACTTTAAAATAAAAGTTCTGTGCCCAAAATTCACTGTACTTAAAAATAAAGTATGCATTTTACAAACGTGACACATCTGCAAGCCACCTGTGGTCCATTCAGAATGGACCGGCGACCCAAGCTTGGACCACAACCCACCAGTTGGGAACCACCGCTTTAAACTATGTCCTCAATATTACATTTACACAGAAACATAGGACTCTCTTGGATAATTTAACAAACCTCTAGGTTATAGGAATTGTGTTTTGTTCATCATTTTGGCATGCTGGACGTCTCTCAATACTACAAAACCCATGAGTCTCAGCCACTGTTGCCATGGAGAAGAGGCTACTCAAATGTGCAAACCAGAGCTGTAGAGGATTCTTAACAATTTGGCGTTACACTTGGGAACAAAAGATGGTGCTATAGTCATCAAATTCATCCAGACGTGACCCAGAAATTAAAAGTGAACTAATTTAAGCTGCATTTCCTCAACGGTGTGATTGTTTGCCTCCGCCCGCTGTTAGTGGCATATGTAACGTAATTTCATGCTCTGTAATTGGATGTTTCTTACCAAAACACAGCTTGGAGTTCAACCACAAAGTGTTAATGCACACAGGCCTGTACCTTTGACTTTCTATCAAAGAAGAGATTATTCTCTAGCACAGTTGTTCATTCTCTGTGTGGATGATTCAACCGGGAGAGTTTGGAAAAACTGAGTCATGAGACATTGTCCGTAAAAATGAATGGGAGTTTTACTTCCGGAACAAGTGGCACTGAAAATAGTGAGCACAATTTTCTTCCATTATGTATAACAGTAGTAAACCATACCAATGAGCAAGCACGTACAATAACAGAGCAGTGGCGCTGTCACACCTTGCATGGTATGCAGCAGTAATTAATGGTATGTGACTGGCAAGTCAAAATGTGCACCATAATAAAGTTTGCAGCGAGAGAGGCCCAAACAAATCACTACAGAAAACTGTGCTGATCCTCCACAGTCCTCGTCTTGTGCGCTTTGGTTCAGAGACAAGAGTCTTAGCGATAAATCAAATCAAGGTGATGTTTGCGGTGAATGAAGTGGGCAGTGAAGTATTGACTGCAAAGTCTGGCCAACTGTCACAGAGCAAACAGGGCCTGACAGCTGGGTGGTAATTACTCCACCATTCGCAGAAGGGCACAGCCTTGGCAAAGACTCAAACACTTTTTGCCCACACTACAGTTCAAAAGATGAAAGTAAAAAAATCAAATAGCAGAGACAGGCAATATGCTGATTTCTGCCAAATTAGCAATAACCAACCTTGGCTTTGGTCGAGGAGAGATGGCCTACATTTAGTTTCATTAGTGTAAGAGGGAGTGCATTATCAATTACCTATAACGCATAGTAATATCTGAATATCATACATCCCCAGTATTCTGTAAGAAAATACATAATTCATATATGCACTCATCTATTATTTAGCCGCTTGCAACTTTAAGAGACAGTCTGACTGAGGCAATGATGTAATTAATGCAACATAACAGAGGATGTACCACATCGTCTTACGATTTCATCACCTCCCTGCTGGCTGAAATGGTGACTGTCAAACCTGCTTCACTGTTGTTTCTTTTTAATGATGTCCCCGTCTACAGATCATGACATTTCTATTGTATGCCTAAGAATCAAGCTTAGAGAGACCGATGATCGATGGATGAGAAGTGCACGATAAAAGTGCTACAGAAAAATAAATGTACTGACAGCAGTTACATGTAGATTTATAAAACTCAGAAAAACCTCAGCATGATCGTACCTCCTACAGAGCGCAGCACTCCTCAGCCATGACGGCCACCACACATCATTACCAAGCCAGCAGCAACAGACAGAGTCTGCTCCCCCCAGAGGAGAGGGGTAATGGGATGTCCTGAAGGGCACTCCTGGGGTCTTTCCATAAAGCTCTGCTGCCACTCTTTAGTTAGCTGCCCTCATTAATTATAGAGGCAAGTTAATGCCTAGTGTATAAGAGGCGTTTCAGGAAAGCCCAGAGGAGCCGGGAGTGGGAGTCAATGAAGACACTGCAGCAAAACTCAGCAGTTCACCTAGTCTCTCTGATGAATCTCACACTGAGAAAGTATAAGCAGTAAACAGATTCAAGCAACACAGATAAACCAAAATCCAGAAATAGATATTATCAGTAATGTCTAAAGGCAACAATATTGCTATGAAAACAGTTTGTTTTGCAAGTCAAACCACAAATTGATCACACTGGAAACGCCTTGTATCTGTTTTCTTTACAGCAATCTAACAGCATCACACAACGCTCAATGCTTAAACCAATTACCATGTTCATAAAATCAGATAAAATAGAATGATAAAAATCAACTTTACTGGCCAAGCATGTTAACATACACAAATCTGACCCCAGTTCTCACCAGCCCTCTACAGTATATGTATACATGTATACACACAGAAAGCATATACAAGACACATTATTTACCACTGTCGGCGCTTTGCAAGTAAATACCAGGAAATGGACAAAATACAAGCAAATGAAGAAAAAAATCCTCACTACTTTCACAACACATACATCGTATCTAGAGATAAACATCATCAGTCATCATCAGTTTTGGCATTTTTTTGCCAGTCAGTGCGTTGCTTAGGCTAGTTCTGGGGACATTTTGATCCCCAGATTTTGCTGCAGAGTGAGCGCTCCTCACTTTACACTGCTTTCCAGCACAGGCTGCTGCAAGAACAGAGGCAGCTGCCCGGAGGAAGAGAGGCTTTGCACCGTAAGGCTTCGAGATAACGTTATCTTCTGCCTCCTGCGTAGAAGTGGTGAATTTACAGCCCACAGCAACTTAATATGATGCAGTCTGGCTTTTGTTTTTTATCTAATGATGGTAAAAAATGTTGTTGCACATTTTCAATTCACAGTTAGCACAGTTAGCTTGTTTACTATATTACATAGATGTCACTGGTGAACATCCCGCTGAACCCTGTTCAAACTCTATATAGCAAAAAGGAACAAATACCTGTATTAAACAGCAAAATCTGATTCTGCATAATTCTAAGTCGGTCACAGCCCTTCAAACCATATTGCCTGTATAATAGTTGTGAATCAGCAAGCAGGGTAGGGGGTGGGAGGCAAAGTGGGCAAGGGGATAATACTTTGCCCCCTTATGATTTCTTTCTGTACAGATATTTGTATAATTTGCATGATTGTATGTTCATGCCACCTTTTAAGGATGGCGTGGGAAATTAGTAAAAAGTTGGTCACAAAAAAGAGACAGTCACTGATTTGAACACAACACAGCATGAAACATGCTGCAAACACAGAAAACAAGCAGAGAAACGCTGCATGCCTTATCAATCTCAATTACAACACAATAAAAATTTCCGCGGGACAATAAAACTGGTAAACACACTAATATCTCCAATAATATCAGAATGTTAAATCTGCAATTGCATCACATTTCTTTGTCGTATTTGTGTTTTCAAAGTGACAAACTTGTCTCTTAATTTGTTTATTTATTGTTTGTTTCTGCTTTGTGCCTTGTTGTGAGAAGGAGGCTTTACATGACGCAGTGGCAAACTTCTAAGACTCCTTTGGCTTGACAGGCAATAAAACTGTAACACAGTATGAGCAACACAATCAATCTAAGATAAATCAGTGACTCTTCCAAGAGCGTTTGTACGCAGGGCACCGACAGATCAGATAATGATCGTCACAGAATGTGTTCATGATTCATTAGCTTTGCATTGTGCTTGAGGCAGCATGTGGGCGGAGGTGGCTGGGCCAACTCCTCTGTAGAGTTTATTCTCTGTACCTGCACTGAGGAGTGACTTGTGCTAAAAATAGCCAAACCAAACTGGACCACAGCTTGATCAGCATTATCAACATAAGCACAGCCCACAGGACACCTGATTGATGTCTGTATTTGATTGGACTGCTCCACACTGCAATGCATTCCAATTAGGACAGCTCACATGATAGATAGATAGTTATGAGAGTAGGAAAACCAGCTCTGTTTGCAGTTTCAATTTACAGTTTTGCCTTATAATGATGATACCAGTGCTGCATGGTGGTGTGGTGGTTAGCACTGTCACCTTGCAGCAAAATGATTCCTGGTTCAATCCCAGGACGGAGCCCTTCTGTGCGGAATTTGCCTGTTGTCCCCATGTCAGCGTGGGGTTTCTCTGGGTACTCCGGCTTCCTCCCACAGTCCAAAGACATGCAGGTTAATTGGTGATACTAAATCAGCCGTAGGTGTGAATGTGAGTGTGCATGGTTGTCTGCCTCTATGTGTCAGCCCTGTGATAGTCTGGCGACCTGTCCAGGGTGTACCCTGCCTCTCGCCCAGTGTCAGCTGGGATAGGCTCCAGCCTCCCGCGACCCTCAAGAGGATAAGCGGTTAGAAAATGAATGGATGGATGATGATACCACCTTTAGGCAAGCCACTGCAAATGATAAAACAATTCTTCCAATAAAAGAGAACAACAGCTGAATATTGTATCTACTCTACTGTATTTACAAAATATTATGCAAACAGAAACAACTGAGAATATGTGTGAAGGTTTTTATGCTTACCACTTTATATGATATGATACTCTATTGAAGCTGCTCCTCCCCTCTTGCTCTGTATGTGCAGCCAAAGAGGCCCGGGGCAAACAATCACTCTTCCCTTCCAAATGAGTTGGGAGACTGACGTGCTGGGTAGCTGTGCAAACAGCCCTTTATTCCCCTCAGCGGCACCTGTCTCCCACCCTGGGGACGGTGGAGAGCTCCATGAACACCATTTATTGAGAGGGAAGCACCACTGTTGAAACAAACCCCTCCAGACTGCTATTCTGCTGCCATATGGCACACCTCTGTCTGTGTACTCAGCCAAAACAAAGACACAGAGCTGCGACCAAAGGCTAAAATTATTTCCTGAGGTCTTTTCTTTGTACAAATTCTGCAGATTTTTGGTATTTTCGCAGCTCATATCATAAGCACACAACACATAATGAGAAAAATAAGACAGTTCTCTATGATTTTTTCATCAATTGCTGCTGCTTCAGAGGTAATTTTGAGGACACAAATGCAGCCAAGATTTCATCTAAATGGCTTTCTTTTTTTAAAGCATCATCTCAATGTTTTGTCATGTGGTGCTCAAGTCCTCTTCATTTTTTTTAACAACAAATTCAGGCATTGGAGAGCACAATACACAGAGTATGTGCATGCCACAAAAATGGACACTCTTAAGATGCTAGTGTTATTTTTGGCCACTCTAGCAGCGTGGCTCTAGGGACAGCAGTGCTGGTCTGATAGTCGATCTCTCCACCACTTTGGTCCAGACTGAAATAGCTCAACAACTTTTAGATTGATTGCCATGAAATTCTGCGCTGACATTCATGGTCCCCAAGAGGATGAACCTTATTGACTTCTTTATTCCCCGACTTCTCATCTGGTACCACCAGCAGGTTCAAGTTTACAATTACACCCTGGGGAAATATCTCAACATCTACAGGATGGACTGGCACAAAAGCAAAACAAACATTCATGGTTCACACATGATGCACCCCAAAACCTTTGGGGATCCCCTGACTTAGCAGCACCACCTTCAAAGTGTCCAATCCTTTGGTTTATGACCAAAACTTGCAAAAGTAAAGGCATTCATTTATTTTTTTTAATGCTTATTTGAAAGGGAGAAATTGTATTTGAAGAATCGCACAATAATTATCCAATGTAATGCATCACAGCATAAATAGCTACTATTAAGGCACTGGACACCCATCGACCTTGGCTGTACTTTGTGTTTCCAATCAGCAAACGTTTGCATGCTAAAATGCTGAGCTATGGTGATAAACAAAGTAAGCATTATACCTACTAAAACATCAACATGTTAGCAGTGCCATTGTGTTTTCATGCTAGCATTAGCATTTAGCTGAAAGCACTCCTGTAACTAAGTGGGGCCTCACAGAGACACTAGCCTGGCTGAGGGCTCTGAGACTTACATACACAGGATTTTGTACCTACTTTTCCACAGTTTTGAAAGGATTTCATGGATTCTGTCGAGTTGTAAATGCCACAAGCTTTCACTTCTCATAAGCTTCCACACAATTGACTTTCCCTCTGCTGGACAGCCTGTTGGAATGTTAAAGTAAAGTCAGTGCACGTTGTGTGAATCCTATGCCTTTTCATATCTACTTATTCCAAAGATGAATCTTACATAAAATACTGGCATTAGACTTTAGTTTCTGCAAGCTCCCTATTTGGTATTTGCTTTGCAGTGGACAAAGTACAAGACAGGACACAAAAGCAGCGACTCATCTCTTACAACACAGAGCAGAGGAGTGCATCTGATGGTTCAGAAGATATCAGATGCTCTACTCAGTCAGTCATGATGACACAAACACCCCCAGAGACACAATCATCGTGACAATCATATGCACAACTGTTAAATCCTAAACCCATGTCACTACTTGGCCTGAAAACCCATTTTCCTCGAGACAGCAGTGCAGTTGTTCGGCACTTACGCTGTTCCTAATGTGATTTCTAGCTCTAGATGTGGGAATGGTCTCCTGTTACAATTACAAACATTAGAGGGCACAAAATGGAATTTTCTAAACAAAATGAAAAGATTTGAGTGTGATTAAGTCCGCTATGTACTCACTCTCCAGTTGAGTCAGTGAGGCTTGCAGGCAAATGGAGACAAAGGGCACTGAGGAGAGGAGATGAGATACCCAGATAACAAGTCTCTATCTTGGCTTGTTGTCTAATACATCCAGACATACCACCTAATGAACCAGGAATAATGAGAATGTTTTTCCTTAACTGATTTCTAGCAGCTGTTGTGGCTGGGGGAGGAAGACACCTGGGAAATATCTTGTGACAGGCAGTGGTTGTCCTGGTCATTGAGGCCGGCCTGGCTGGTTTCCAGGCTGGCCAGCCAATCAGAGACTGAATAGATTAGAAGGACGTTCCACATGAGTAATTCAGAGAAGTAATGTGATAAAGGTAAAAATGATCTATGATTTCTCCTTGTAAAGCTGTTATGTGACAACTAGACAATCTCTTAGCTTGGGCTGCAACTGACCGACATATTTTTAAATGTACTGTGAGCGGAATCGTTGGTTACTGTTTGTGAACATGCTAGCCAGGCAAAATGAAAGTAAAGGCCAAATCCAGATTTAGTCTCATTTGGCATTTCGTCTCGCTATATTTGTGTTTCTTCAGCACTGTGTCTCTTGGTGGCCTGCTAATTACAGTCTGGCACCTGGTCGCTACCTTTTTATAAAGCCCCGACCTCATCTGAGCGCTGTGGGATACACGCCCATAAACGTTTTGAACACAGGAAATAATACGAAATCAAGAAAATAAAGGCAGTGGACAGAGTCTCTGCAGAAGAATACACCGCCATACATTTCTGGTGTTTCATAACTGATGTTTGAGAGGTTATTTCTGTATGAGTCTATACCTTATTTTTTTGGACAATTCTGTATGGTATATCATTAAGTTTGGCCCATTGACATGGTAATCGAAGTCCAAATTAGTATTCTAATGCTCAACTTATCGCAAATCTACAATGAGCTTGGCAAATCACCTGAAAACAGCATTGTTTTTTTTCTAGCTACTTGGTTTGGTTTGGTTTAGTTTAGTTTAGTTTAGTTTATTTTATTTTATTTATAAGAGGACAGTTTGCAATGACATTAATCGTTTACAAGAAATTTCCATCTGTACTCCTACACATAACAAGTAGGCACAATAAATAAAAATAAAATTCAAGGTGCAATATACACACTGCACAGTACAGAATACAATATAAAAAACACAGTAGCTACCTTGTAACATGACCAGGTTACCAGAACAGGTGCCTTATATAATAAAAACAGTATGTACACACTGCACGGTACAGAATACAATATAGAATGCATAATAACGACCTTATAAATCATTATTATGGCTAATGTTACTGCAACCAACGTGCTACCAAAGAGGCTAACTGTCATGTTATTATAGGTCCAACAGCTGAAAACTGATGTTTGAAAAAAATGCCAGACTTCTGTTTCATCTCTCAATAACCCTCAGAGACTTGTGAGAAATAGACATTACAATTTCTAATAGCCCAGGGTGACATCTTCCAATTATTCGCCTTGTCTGACTAACAGCCTCAGGGCGAAATTTAAAATCCAAGACAGACAGACGGAAAAGGATAAAATTCTAATATTTGAGATCAAATATTTTATGCTGTAAAATTGCTTTATCGTGAAACTAAAATCTTAAAATTACTAATCTGCTTGCAAATAAAATATACCTTCATATATGTTGATTGTGGAATAAAATCAAACAGAGGAAGTAATCTTCTAATGCAGCTGAGGGTAAGCAGAAATGTATGATAAATCAGGTGAACTATAAAGAACACACGTCAGAAAGGACCAAGTGGAAGTCTACAATCCCTGAAGACAGCAGCACATGTAGCTGCCTGCCAACCTTCATTCTCATGCATTACATTAAAATAAATATTATAAACTGGACAGAGTAATCGTCTATTGGCAAACACTACTGTTACTGTTTCTAAACAAAACACATTTGCTGATTTGACCCAGAACCTGCCATGGACAGCTGGCTTTGTGTCTGCGGCTTGTTGTGTATTTTCACTGGCCAGCCTCTTTGTCTCTGGTGTGTGTTCATCTATCTCCTCTCCAGAGACACTCATCTCTTCTGACTGCTGCGCTGACACACACACAAAGGAAAAGGAGACTGATTGCATGCATGAATAGCTGTTAGTGTAATCTGCAGGCCCAGACACACGTGGAACAACGGGAGCCACCCAGGTCTTTTTATTTGATTCTAAGATGGAAAAAAGCATTAACTGATGGATGATATGGCATGATGCAAATATACTTAAGGCACACAGACACACACACTGTGCGAGCATACAGTGCTAATACACACAAATAATGACTCTCATAAAGCAACTCAGCCTGTCATCTATCGACCCAGCGGAAAACACAACTCCTTCTCTGGAGGAAAATTGTCCAGAGTGGGTGGCAAATTAGACTTTGATAAATTAAACATTCAGAGGGTGATTTTTCTAACTATAAATACCAAAAACAACCAGCCCGCCCTACTCTCAACGTCTTGTTGCACCAATACACACGGCTCTCTTCAAGCTCCTCTGCTCTCCGCCTTTCTCGTTTTCATAAGCGGATTTGTTCAACTGTGCCGAGGCACACCTGAGAGACGGCGTGCATTGTCACTCTTTTGAACAGAGAGATAAAAGACAGTCAAGGAGAGCAGGAGTGAGACCCGCAGAAAACAGACGTGCACTCTCAGTGCTGCTCAAGTGGTGCTCTTCATAGGCTCCTAGCCACATCTGCGCGAAGATGACAGGATTTCGTATTTCTCTTAGAGCTAGACACTCATTTGTGAGAGTGCAGATGGCTTTCCTTGGTGAGCACTTTTACTATGATGCTCAAAATCAGCCATCTTCCTCCTGGTAAACAGCAACAACCTGCCGGCTACTGTTGCTTCACAGAGAACTTCTACTTAATCCTTATGAGTATATCGCAGAACATATAAAGAGGGATAAACTGCTGTTATTCCTGCTTCATATCATTATAACTGAAAATTACTATGAAGATTGTCATAAATTTTATTCTTTTAAGCATGCACTGGTGTTATAACAATCCTAATTTGGCACTAAAAAGCTCAGTGTGCAAACAAAACAAGGCCCGCATTGAATATCAGCGAGAAATCTCAGTGCTTAAATCTAATTGTACCTGTAACTTCAGCGCCTCAGTTCAGACGCCTAGGTTTGTTGGACTACTTATACTTGTTTACACTAGGCTCCAATGCACCAATCTGAAACACTGGATCAAATTGTCGTTGTAATTAGGATCTGCCATGGCATGACCAATCCACATTATATACAATTTCTTTGTCAATGTCATTATAAAATTCAGAGTTTCCACTATCAGTTACACTCTGTCAGTCACAGCTGGTGGTTTTTTGGTGCCACAGCAGTAAAAATAATTCCACGCTCAGCTCCAAGCAAAGAGGAGATTTTAAACAGTCAAGTATCGACAGAGAAATAGTTGGATCAGTTCATCTCTTGTTTGGACATTTCAGTTTTCCAAATTTGCTCTCAGTAGTTTTATATTCTTGTCCAGGAGCGGAAACTGCCTTTGTCCTCTCCAGCTGCAGTGGACAGGTTGTGCATTCTGAGACTCCTTCATGCAAATCACCACTGCACCAAGCTGTAACTTGAATAACCTCTCCCATCACTGAAGGGATTTTGCTGACATTATGCTTTCTGTTTATCGCCCAGTTCTTGGCAAACGCATAATGTGCGTCAGATATCGGGAGCCCGGTCATTTCTGAGAGGCGAGAAGCTGGTGCATGTGGTAGTGAACATCAAATTACATTAAACATTGCTTATAACATGGAAGCATTTAGTCTGCTGCTGAACTTCTCAACCCTGTTTGCATGTTTTATATTTATGTTTTATTCATACATGACTCACTGTCTGGTGAAGTTAACTATGTCTTTAAACACAGCAATGTATAAAGTGGAAGCTGCGGCTACACTCATACAGTAGTTATATAAGGAGAAAATAGGCTGTTCCCAAACAACAATTCCAACTAAATGCTTCACATACAGCCTGTAGGACCTGACAGGATTTTTACCTCTTACTAATACATTATGTTTGACATTATACAGCCAACACAAACTCATTATCACTGCAGTCAAATTAATACATTGTGAGTGAGGCTACATTGACATTGCTGGGCTCAGTTTTCCTCCAGATCTGACCTGTCTGTCTAGACCAGGAATACTCAACTTGTTTTGCCCGGGCGCCATTTCTGCAAAATGACATGAGGCCAGGGGCCAGTTGCAGCAGCCCTTTCAAAGGTCAGAGGTAGGCAGGGGCATTTTTGGGAAGTGAGGACATTCGGGGCTTTTTTTCATAAACAAGCTGTATTTTGACGCTTTTTATGCAGCCTGGCACCTTATTTACTGTAAACATACAAAAAATTTCCAGTGTGAATTAGAAAATGGCTGGGGGGGGGGCACGGCACCCTGTTGAGGGCCATATTAACTGAGTATCACTGGTCTAGGCTGTTCACATACATGTTTAAAGTGACCTATATCTAATATCAATCTGAAATGCCTCGCATGTAACTAGTAGCATTCCAAACATAGCACAACAACAACAAGGTGTAGTGGTGCAAGCTTCATCTCCCAAATGACATGCTGTGGAGGTCAAATGACAATTCCTCATACGAGGAGGGGACTGCCCACTGTTCTGAAGGGCCATTTCTCCGATGACACTCCCAAACAGAAGCCCCGGCTAATCATTATGCAGAATAACATCATCACATCTTTGTTTGTTTGCGGGATATGGCGCTGTGGTGAAGTGGGAACATTTTCTGACTCTTTAGGCTTTGGGATTATGAGCTGCTGGAACAACAGCATGAGGGTGAGAGGGCGAATGAACATAGAGGCCATAGCTTTAACAGCAGCTATTGCTGGTAGTTCTGTGGAGAGAGAAAGTGGGTTTGGGAGGAGTCAGGATTGTGGAGCTGCGATGTGGAGGGTTTCACAAAGGAACAGTTCATCCAAAACTTTCGGATGTCCAGGCCTACGTTACAATATCTCTGTCAGCATCTGTCACGGCATGTAATCAAGCTGTCCCCATCAGAAAGCACCACCATAACAGCAGCACAGCTACAGCAGCCCTCTGTAGTTTCAACGGACTGCAACAACACTGTATGGTGAGTGATCTGCACCTGCACAGTTAAGTATGACGAAAAAACACACATGAATTCCGATATGACTGTTCTCATAGCATTCGCAGCATGACCTGTGATTGGATATGTATCAGATTTAGGGCCAGATATGAAAGTTGGATCTCTCTGAAAAATTGCTTGTACTGTTAAAAGAGCCTTATATCTCGATCTTCTGAAGCAAAATCTAAGAGGATTCATAAATCGGGCTGCCTTTTTAAAACTGAACCACAAATCCAGTTTGTATGAAAACGGTAATTCTTGGAATAAGACTGGCATGAGCATGCATGACAGCACAGCTTAAAACAGAAAGGAACTAGTTGTCGCCATACCCTTAGAAACATTTGGATATCCTGACATACACACGATAACAACAGCAAATAATGTGTTCCTTTAACAGCAATGACCACACTGAAAACATTACAGAGGTGAGGTCCCACAGAGCACGATGAGTGGGTAAATCTGGTGAAGAGACAAATAAGACACGAGACACTGTGGCATGGATGGTGGAGAAGGGAGATGGAAGATGGGAGGGGAGGGACGGCAATCATTAGCTCAAAAAACCCTGCAGTGAGGCTGTGCGCCGCAGAACCACAAGCCCAATGGTAGAGACGGAGAGAAAGAGGTGACCCACGGAGCAGACGAGGGCGGGTTGAAAGAGAGAAACAGCAGGGGGACAAAAGGGAGAAAGGAGAAATATGTCTTTTAAAAATGGCTTACTTTTCCCCTAGAAAAAAAAAGCTCCCTTGTAGGACATCAAACTTAAGTGACGCAATGAAGACTGAACTGAGAGTTGAAGATTAAATTAATCTTCTGTACCTCACTCTCTATCAGCACTTCTCTGACTTTCACTCTGCTCTGTTGGCTGATCAGCCAACAGAGGAGTGTCACGGCTGTCAGACCACATCTGATTTCAGCTCAGCACCTGTCCTTAGAGCTGATGACACCCACATTATTATCAATTTCCATCACAAAGCAACTTTTGTATTGGTGAGCGCGACCAGGGATTATTCACAAGTAACGACATTGTTGGACTGACAGACCAAACATACGCATGCTCCGTGGTCCCATATAGCTGAGAATAGAATAAGAATCCAACTGCACACAAATCACTATATTTCCAGCCTGCTGTTGTCAAACAAGAAGTGCTGTTAAGCTGTTTTTCACTGTGAGTGTAGCAGAATGAGCATATGCCTGTGTTTCCTCATTAGTCTGCAGAGGCACAGGGCCTTGAAGTACAGAGCTAGACAAAGGCTGGATTCTCTTATACAGCGGAGAGCCCTGTGGCCCAAAGACAAACAGGACTAGAGCGATGAGGATGGAGTACACAGGAGAGGACGAAGAGTAAGGTCTGGCTCTGGATAACAGCAAAATAAAATGTCTGTTAAAACTTTTCAAAGGCACACAGGTCAGTAATACAGCGGCAAAGATAGAGTAGACAGTAAACAGTTAAAATTAATGCTGCTAACCTTTTTGTAGAAAGATCTCCCCAAACAACACATTTTTTGCTGTGTAAAATCCCTAAACTAAAATCAAGCTTAAAAAAACATCAGCAAAAGCAACTCCTTTTCCTTGTTCTAAATGTGTATGTTTAGACACCGTTGAGTAAATAAGGCAGAAAATGCATTTCAGTTATATCACAAAATCAAATTGTTGTGCCCTCCATTAGCAGCTGTATGCAGAGATGCGGTTGAGCATGCTATGGTCCCAAAACAAAAACATTAGGGCTGTTACACAACAGAAATTGCTCTGCACAAAATGTGTCTCATTATAAAACACAACCCAATATCAACCAGGGCTGTTACGCTGTCCTGCTTACAGTAAACGCTGAGCCTGATATAACATTGCAATTAAAATTCTGTTTGATACCAAATTGTGCTCCCAAACTTTTAAGGTCAGCGTTTGAAGACAGCTCTTATCTGATTAACTCTCTGGCTTGAGGTGGTGCATCACTCCTGTGCATCATAACTGCAGGTTACAAACACCCTTTATTATCTGTAATTGATCAAAGCTTAACACGACAACATTTTTCCCCCCTTTTAAACGAGCTTTCCGAGACTCTCCCTTTCGCAATCCACACCGAGAGTTGCACTGCACCGTGTTAACTCGTTTATGAGGCCACTGAAGTATATAAATATCACCAACAAGCTGTGCAATCTGTTTGCATTACTACGGCTGCAGGCTATTTCCTGTTAAAGCGAACCTTGGCCTGATAGGGGAGGCAGGATCATCAACAGTGCTCTGCTCTTGTCCACTTCTCTTATTAGCAGACCAGTCACCACAGGAATATATCACTCCAGCAGGACGTTTAATATTCATGTTTCCAGGTGGAGCATAACCTCAGGCCCCTCTCTGTTTCTCTTTGTCACACAATACATCCCAGACAGCACAATGGATGGCTCAGCAGACTGCTACCGACACACTGACAGACTGCTTGCCCGCTCTCCATCCAGCCCACACACACACATACACAGACACACACACACAAAGAGACACTGGGGAATATGAGAGGGCCATTTGGTGAGGCAAATCCAAACAAGCTTTGCAACCACATTTAGTGGCCTTTGCAAGCATCTTGATGTGGTAGTGCAACAAATTGACAAAGTGTTTATGTGTATGAGCTTGTTTTTTAATGAGAGCATAGCAGAAGAGTCATGCTGCATCTCAGCTTCAGCTAAGCCCCTTCATGAATCCCAGTAAGCTAATGTAAAGTATAATTTCCCAGTAATACCCCGCTGGTAGATCAGAGCTGTGTGTGAGATAGCAATGACACACAAGGGTGAAGATTAAGGACCACGTCCAAAGGCATCAACAGAGCAGCAGCCCTTTGCAACCTTGACATGATGCACCAGCTCTTTCATTATCAACAAGACGTGACTGATAAAGTATAACTGGCAAGTGGCTGCTCCCACATGTCAAATCCCCACGAGAGATTGGAGAGGGCTGCAAGCCGGGGCTGTCCTGCCCTGCTGTCTAGATAGACGCTTCAGTGATGTAATCCTTAATCGCAACCAGCCATGCGCCACAGGTTCAGCCAATCGTGATGCCGGTGCGCAGTGATGCTGGTAAACACAAGTGACGTTCTCCTGAGGTTACTCTTCATGAAACATTCAGGCCTAGCACACATTTTAATCATTCATATCAAGCATAGCAACAGTGTGTCTGCCGCCATGAGCTCCGAACACACACACCTGCACACAGACACGCACAGAGGTATGCACTCTTCCAAACCTGGCTGACACTGTGTGCCTAGTAGACCTGGCGCACGACACCTCTGAAGGTCCTGACAGTGTAAAGTCAGCAAGGACCTGCAGTCACCAGGGATGTTCAAAGTGTCACACAGACACTGCAGCTAAAATTATAATAACTATAAATAAAACAACTTTGCTCTGAGCATTCACTGATAAAGACCTTGAGAAATGATTTCTGTAAAAAAAAAAAAAAAAAACTCAATACTCAAATATATATATACAGAACATGAGCAAATAAATAAAAACTGTGAAAATAAACTGCACTTAGAGCTGGGTAGCAAACCCTTAATCCTTTTCGGTAACAGCTGTGCCCACACCTCTGAGTATCTACAACTGTCCAAAAGTATCAAAATATGGCATTAAGTCTGCTCAGATCTGCGATTTTGTTTGGTTATTTTTAAATCACATAATGTCTGATTTCAGTCAAAAATTTTCCAACTTTATTTAGACAAAGTTAATGACAATATGTACATGTACAAGAACTTCAATTGGTTTGTTACACGTAAAGGATTTTACAAAAAATACTGCTTATACCTTTCAAAATAAGGGCCTGTACACATGCCACGTTTTTTGTGCCCTAAAATCCATTGTTTTCAAAGTAGATGTGTGGAAGGCACGCTCAATAGCAAGAGCAAGGCTGTCGTGGCACGTTGTCATATGACAACAAACAACCAATCACAGCTGGTAAAAATGTTCCCTTTCCTCTGTAAATACAAGTCTATTATACATATGAAGAACAAGTTGATCGTTTTAGTGCAGAGCTACCCAGAGGTTTGCATCTGTCACACAGACAACATTTTAGCCATAAAACAAACTTAAAAAACATTGCTTAGAAGAAGACCAGGGGTCTCATTTATAAACATATGCCTGACAGAGGTGTACACCACTTCCCACTCAGAAGTTATGATGTATAAAAACAGACTTCATGGGAGAAACTTTGACCCAAGTTTATGAACATTTTGGAGACGGGAAATTGGCTATGCAAATGGTGAGGTGAAAGCCCATTAGTAGAAATTGTCAGATATTTTTTGGCACATGCCATTTTTGGCTTTTGTCTGTACAAACATTTTTAGTATAGATCCTGCGCATTGTTTTAGAAATGAGACCCCAGCTCTGCACTCGGGATTTCTAGTAAATACGCTATAATATAGAGTAAGTTATGGTCTCTTTGCAACCTCAGATGCAACCTGCCTCCGTGTTCTTGAAAGATGACACAGAGTAGACACAAGAGTAGCACCCAGCACCCGACCTTGCGTTTTCCAGGCAGATAAAGACGCAGTACGTGTGATGGCCCTTGGGTATCGAAGAAGTATCATTTTCGTACAGGCCTATTTCACAGCGGATATTTTCACTTGCCATAGTAGGAAAAGTGCAGGTGTTCCTAATAACATTAACTCTGTTCTACTCAAGGGTCCCAGTAAACCACAACATTGTGACAGTGAGCCTGCATGCACATTACTTGTATCTAAAGCTTAAATGATACCCAGCCTGTTTGCCAATTTTCCAACACATCTCATTTGAGTTTTAACAGCAAGCACAGAAAATCTACGCTGATAATGACATCACAGGAGGTACAAGACTGAATGTGTGTCAGGGGAACAGTGGGACAGTCCAAAGAAAATCGTCTTGGTTGGCGTGGGCATGGCATTAGTCACCTCACCACCACTTCCCTCCAATGGCATTCAGGAAATAAATTACCTTCCTGTGAGCGCCAACGGCCGAGTCTTTGTCAGGGCCTTTGGAGGGGGAATCCTGACCAGTGAGTGATCTCACATTTTGTCAAGGGTAACTGTGGAGTCACCGTAGCAACAGCTGAGACCCTGGCACCACGCTTCAAAGTAGAGCACCCCTCACACTCAGACTCCCATCCCCCGACAGTCTCCTCACCAAGATTTCAGCACACATGAGGAGAACTTGTCCAGCACTGATTTTGGACACAGCAGCAGTGAAAGAGTGCGAAGTCCTGCACAAACTCTTTTGTTATCTTACAGCAGACTTCAGAACACACCCCATTTTCTTATATTTTTACTTTGGGGTTGATAAGTGAGCGGAAAGCTGGTGGTTGTGGTTCCCTCAAACAAAACAGTTATTAGAACACCAAGGGAAATCACAGGTTTCACAGGGTGCAAGCTATAATTAACTCTGTATGTGGAGTGGGCCAGATCACTGCGCTGACAGCCATTCAATAAATCCGTAATTAATTAGAAGCACAACGACAAAACACTGGGGGTTTTCGAAATGCATATCAGATTTGCACTAGTGAAGGAGAAAATCAGTACAATCTATATCCTGCATCATCATTATAAGCATCTAAAGAAATAATAAGCAAAAATAGAGGAAAAATTCAAATTGTCAGAAACAACAAGACTCGGGTGGAAGGAAGCTTTAACACACCCTACTCTTTCTATAAAAAAAAAATAGCTGCTCAAAGAGCCGAACAATCCTTTCAGGGATAAACAATAGTTTCCCTGTATCTGTAGAGACTGTCTTTCTTGCTCTCTTTCTGCCTCTTCTCCCCACACAAAACTAACAATACCTTTTTAGTAGTTTCACTGTGACAATAGGCATGCAGACACTTTAAGAATGGAGATCCAGTAGAAATATTGGCAACCGAATGTGTAACAGTGGCATATTTGGGGCTTCTTTATATACACAAGCTGGGAGATAAAACTTTTAAGGCAAACTGGGGATAAACAACCTGCATTTAGATGTCTTAGACTCATCAATATTGCATCTGACAGAACTAAATTAGAACAGTGTTTGAGTTGCGTCAGCAGCAGAACCAAAAACAATGAGGGTGTAAGCTGTATTCTTAGTGGGTGAACCACTTGGGCTTGTCTCTGATTAGCTATATGGTATTTTCTTTAAATTTGGTTTATCTGTTATTCTGTTACTCAGACATGACACAAATGTGAGGCGATGCTGAAGTCTGACTCTGTGCTGCAACACTGCATTAAAATCACAGAGCAGAAGAGGCCTGAGGGCAACAGAGGATTTCAGGCACTTCCATCAACCTGCGACTAGATGAGAGCTAAATCTACAGGGCTACGTAATGATGAGCGCTCACTTTTTCCTCCTCCAAACATAGTGGAAAGATCCATAATTCATCAAAGCAAAACTTAAGTTCATGCATTACGGCTGCCGCTGCTTTAAAAAGATGGACACATTTTCTGCCCTTCCTCTGAAAGCCCTCAATGCTCAGCTATAGGTGCACGCATATTTTGTGTTTCTAATTTCTGGTTTCTGCTGAAGGTGGTGTTATAAATGCATACACCGTGGGGATGTCCCTGTCACTGAGGAAGCTGAAGATTCAATGTCAGAGAAAGGCAGGAGGCTAACATAAGTCAGGGGCAAATCTGAATTTGGAGCCACTACAACAGTTTAGGGAAACGATCAGAGTGTAACGGAAACAGGTCTTGGAGGAATAAATTCTCAGCTCAGCGGAAAGAGGAAAGGAAGGTGAAAAAGTGCAAGGGGGACACAGGGAGGTAGAGAGAGATCATGTGAGACTGAGAATATATGACCTAGTTATGCCTCTTACTTTGCATTTCCTAGTCTATGTGTCCTGGTATCCTGTGTGATTTTGGTTTTTGGCAGGCCAGAAGCCTGCAGGGAAGATAGGGCAAAGTTTGAACTAAAAGAGGAATACGCTTCAGCGGTGTGGCCAGTCAGGTGGCTCAGCCTGCTGCCTCCCACGGCCAGGTTAGACAGAAAGATAGTCAGGATGCCAGACAGTCACAGCAGAGCCGGAGCACTCTCCTCTTTCACTCCACTCCCCTTCTTCCAGCCTGCTGACGTCAGCCACCCAGACCACACGACTCTGCTGCAAACAGCACACCTGCTGGCTTCACAGTCCATCTGGCCCAGCTCCATCTCTGGCCCAGCTCTCCAAGCAGAAATGCAGGTCTGTTTACAACCTGGGCACACAGTCACGATCCTACAGTAATTGCAGTATCTATTTCACGCTTGCTTGTGGGAGAAAAGAGGAGCGACTGCAGTAAAGCCTCCTTCTGATAACAGATACCCAAATGACAAAAATCATGCATGTCTTCTTAATGTTCCAGTGCAGGTTAGATGCGTCCCCTGTATGTTGTGGAGCGGCTTTAATGCATCCACATGTTGCTGACTAGTTAGAGAATCCTCTGAGGATTTCCTCACGCCCCTTTCCTACAACTGCACAACATCCACAAAGGGAACGATTTTGTGTTGTAATTGATGTGACAGGCCCTCTCACCTACTTTTTATGAAATCAGCATGAATATAAAACTGCACAATCATCAAAGCAATGCTTGTAGTGGTGAGACAAAAGGCAGAGAAAGACGTTTTTAATATCAGGGCCTTGATCTGTTTTTATCTTTACAAGCTGTCTCAGCTGACAATATCAATAGTTTGTTTTCCACTGTGGTAAATGATGATTTTAGGAAAGAAAAATGTCTTACATTTACACTGTGATGCTGTGGTCACTAAACAATAACACTGAATTCTGCATCAAAATCACGTCTGCAAGAGCCACACTGTGTAACTTGGTAGGCATGTTCTCCAGAGCAGCAAAGGGATACCCTATGTGCATTATTGATGTCAGAGGTTCAAGGGAAACTGCATGAGCAACAGCACTAAATGATGATAATTAATACCAACAAGCAACACCACCTCAAGCAAAGAGACACACTGACACATTAGAAAAATAATCCTGCCTTTCTGTCATGAATTTCAGTAATTTGCTTTTGACATCCCATCAACCACAGCTTAGGGGAACTGCCATGTCTGTCCTACAAAGCTCTCTGAAAGCTGTAGAGAGATGTATTCTGGCAATAATGGGTTAGGTGAAGGAAATACATCAGCTTTATGTTATCTGAAATGACAAAAATAACTCGACATGATTGTATTCAGGGTCTATACTGTCTCTTGGTAGACACCAGCAGTGGGACATGCAGGCACTTGCTGTCCCTCTGCTCACACACTCGCTATTTGTGTCTGCCAGGTCAGACACAATTGCATCGTTATTCAGTGCTCTGCGGAGTGGACAAACTGTGGTCGACAGGTGACTAACCTGAATGGTGCACGTATATTCCGTATCATCCAGCAGTCTGACGGTGCAGCTGTATTCCCGCTCAAGATTCCTGATGCTGCCACTCATGAATCGGCTCAACATCTTCTCAGAGAATCGCTGCTCTGCGTCTAGGACCAGAACAATAAACTCAACACCAAGCGTGCAAGTGAATGTCACATTGACCACAATCTCCGGTCCCCTAAACGACCAGCAGCCACGGATTCAGCCGCCGAAGCTTGCACCATTGTTGTCCCGTTAAGTTTTCGTGCAGTGGGCCCGTGCTAAAAGGCAGAATCCAAGGATGCCTGCATCCAGATCCAGAGGCAGCTCAGCCCTGTTGTGTGTCTGTGGTAGAGCCGAGGATTATCTCTCACCATTCACCGCTGCCACTTGAGCAAGCGGGCGGGTCCCAATGAAAACTGACGTCAAAGTGAGCCAACGGGAGTGTGTGGCGTTTTCTCTGCGCTTTAATGTCCAATATTATTTTTTCTTATGTCGCAATTTATCCCGACACACAGCAACCAGTGACCACAAATATCAACACTGACTTTTGTGTGTGGAATATCCTTCACAGACTTGAAATTAAATCTTGGGTCGTGTTTTATTTATGTTGCAGAATAAGTAGGTGATGCCTGCAGTCCTTTAAACCAAAAGCTGTGATGATAAAATGCATCCAACCACTAATTATAAATAGTAAATGCTATTATGTGACCCATAAGAAACACCACAGTGAAAAACATCTGCACATATTGTGGGGTTGAACCAAAACCATAGCAGACTGACCTGAAATCCCTGGCCTCGGGTATCATAGCTCTCTAATAGCTTTCTTTAAATGTAAATAGTTATGTCAAACTTGGGTAAGACATCCTAAAAAGGGGGCAAGACGTTAAATATACATAGGCTATATTAGGTGACTATTGAGTGTATGCTACTGTCACCTGCAGGCCAGTCATCGTTAGTGCACTTTAAGCAGCCATCAGAGCCCATCAGTGCCCACCTTGTATGATAAACATTAGGAGGACCCTTTGGGATGTCCGAGGTGATGGAGGGTCTCTTAAAAAATCAACAGTGGTGTAATTTCACTATTATTGAACTTCCGGTTATGACTCACAGCACAGTTGACCCATTTTTGTATGAAAGGGCAACTGTTGTTTAATGGCGGTCTGTGTTTCAGCACACTATTTGTCATATAAAATTGTTACGGTGTGTCAGCGTTAGGAATATCATAATAGTTGAATGATTGAAAGACAAAATATTTCCCGCATGTTTTACTTGCCGTGACCCGGATTCGAACCGGGGTTGCTGCGGCCACAACGCAGAGTACTAACCACTATACGATCACGGCGAGCTAGCGGGAACTGATGCGTCGAGGCTGCATTTTGCCTATAAGAAAAGAAACAGCCACATGAATATTGATATTACTTGTATAACAGAGTTACCGAATAAACAGCATTATTCTGTAACATTACAGGCTAAAGCGACCAAATGAAGCAAGACAGGCGACGTTTACGAATGTCACGATGACGGTCAACGGTACTTGAGTTTAGCCAACTACCATTACTAACTTAGCTAACTTAGCTAACGTTAACTGCTGGACCAAAATTGCTACTTACAATATGCCAAGCGGACATTTTGGAAGTTTAAATATCAACGCTGCTCTGAAATTATTGTTAGTTATACCGTCTCGTATTTCGTGTCGTTTTTATCCGCTATAACGTTAACGCAGACGCTAACTGGCAACTTTGCTAAATGCTAAAACTTGCTATATCTTTAACGTTGATAGCCAACGCACGTTAGCGTCACTGTGTGTACACTAGTTTATTCATCCAGGCTACAAGACTGCGCTGAAACATCCACTGGTAATATTATAATATATTTGTTTGTTGTTGTATATATTTCTTTTTGGCTTACTTACCATAACCAATCTTGCCATGACGTCTCTGTTAATTTTTGTCTTGTAATTTAGTCATTTTAGTCTTCAGTCATGCATCTTTAATAGTCCATCTTTAATATTTTTATATTTATATTCTTCCAACTTTTTACATGTGTGTTTTACTGTTTTAAACGGCATTCAGAGTGGAAGGCAAAGAAACAATTTCATTGTACAGGGAAACTTTTTTAAACTGTTTTTAACTGTGCATATGACAATAAACTCTTGAATTGAACTGTTCACCTACTCTCAGTCAGCAGCATCATTAATATTGTCTATTAAGTCACAAACTTCAAAATGTATTTAAGCAGTTCCTTTGACATTATAACATGTTTCAAATGATCAACAATCAAAATAGTGATGAAAGTAGTGGTGTTTATTAGATAAATTATTAACAGTGAAGGTCTTCATGTGATAAATTAGGCTAGCCAGCTTGCCACTGATGAAAAAGTGATACATTTTAAGTATTATACAATTTATGATTAAATCAGTGGTTGGCAAAAGTGAGTGTTAATGTCTCTTCAGTGTTGAGCTAAGAATTGAAGACTGGAAACACCACCCAAACACAAACCTCTGTCATTCGTTCATTCAGTCACTCTCTCATTCATCATCACCAATCAACCAGACACATGAGATGCATGATCAGCTAGTGAGTAATTCCTACTCACGTCATTAAAAAGCATCACATTTTCAAACTAGTATTTACAACAGGACCAGAAAGGTCTAATGGCGAAGAGTGAAGTCTTGCAGTTCATTTTCATCGTTCTCTTCAGGTTCGTTGCTCCTTGTGACTGCAACTTTGGGACCACACTCTGCCTTTCTGGTGAAAGGGCGACATGGACCAGCCTGAGTCTGACGCAGCCATGGTTTGCTGCTTGGTATGTTTCCCATACTTTGAGCAGAAGCACTTTCTTGTTTCTTGGCTGTTGTTGCATGATTCCTCCTGTGCAATTTACAGGATGCCACCAGAGGCTTTCCTATGTCCACCTGTTGGCTCTCTGTCTGGCGCAGCTTACTGTCCATGTGAGTATAGTGTATATCCACCTTGATGACCAGCGACTCCTAACAGAGGCAAATGATGGACAAAAGTTCACATTTATTGAACAGACTTTCTCTAAAGACTTGCTCTGTCAATAGGACAATATTCGGGAAACATCATTAACTGCATACCGTGAGCTTCTGAAGAGCACAAAGCCGCAGAGTAGAGTCCGGGTTTTCAGAATTCCTAAATAGTAGAGAGTCCATATCCTCTGACCTGCCAGGGCCGGAAAATATGTCTTCCATTGGCTATGGATTCAAAGCATAAAAGATTCTGTCAGCATCTTTATCAAAACCTTTTAGAAGTTCACTCTCAATAAACATGTATTGCATTTACACTGGCCTAGCAATGCACGACATGCATTCATATCTCAGCCACTAGATGTCAGTATGGGCCAAGATTCTTCATTCAAAGCATGCACGTAATACATTTGGAGAAGTACAGCAGATTAATATCTACTTCCTGCTGTGTCTTTGTCTGTGACTGCAGCAGGCTGGAAGTCTATATATGGGCAGAACTTCCTCAGACATGTGAAACGTGGGGGTGAATGGTCATCACTTAGAAGTTCCTGCTGGCTCATGGAAAGTGACTTAATTCTACAGTGAGCAACATGGAATTTATGATGTAGATACAACTTGCAGTTTTTAAGCCCAATATTGAATTTAGTACCTCTTAAATTAGAAAGTAAGTGAAGTGCCAAAGACATGCTGACATATCTTTTTTTCTGTACATTAACTCACTGGTGGAAGTAGTATCCAAATCTTTTACTTTAATAAAAGCTGTGATACGACATAAAATACTAAAGAATACTCTGTTTCAAGTAAAAGTTCTGCATCCAAGATTGTACTTTAGTAAAAGTACAAAAGAATTAGCAACAAAATATACTTACAGGAGCAAAATAAAAAGTACTCATTGTGCAGAATGGCCCCATACATATTCATATTGTATTAAATTATATTTAGTGATACATTAATATTATAAACACAAATTTTAATGAGTCTTTATACTGCTAGGTAGTTTGATCTACAATTACTAATCATCATTTACTAGATCATTGTATTTTGTATTAATAATCTGAATCTGCAAAGTACCTAGTAACTAAAGTTATCAAATACATTCAGCGAAGTAAAAACTACAATGGAAATACTCGAATAAAGTACAAGAACCTCAAAACTTTTCGTAAGTACGGTATTTGAGTAAATGTACTTAGTTACACTTCACCACTGCATTTCCTTTTGATTGAGTGTTGTCTGTCTGTGTGTGTGTCTGTGTGTATTAAAACACAGAGTGCAATAGCCTTATAAATATGAGAATAAAAACTGACAGGATTGTTTACAGTAAAGATAAATATTTACAGGTATGCTGCTCAGGGTGACAGTGCAGTCCTGGGTTTGGGGGCCTGTAGTCTTCACGGTTGCAAAAGCAACCAAGACATTGGAGAACAGAGCTGAGAAGCTCACTTCCACTTCTACTCCGCAAACAAACAGCAGACGCTTCCTCTGTGGTAACTCTGAAAAGAGATATGAAAAAGGTTTTAAAAAATGATGACTAACATGCTCTGAGACTGTTTCACATTGACTGTACTTTTTGTATTATCGTAGAATTCAATTACTGATTTAACGGAATCCTTAATTAACCACATTAGGGACTTTCAGCCTCACTAATAAATTTAAGCTGCAGACTTTTTATCTTTGATCTTGTCTGAAGGAGACGGAGGAGATTCTCAGATTAGGTCATGGTTCCATTTTCAAAGTGGTGAGGTAAATTTGAGGAAGTCAAGGTGTCAAAAGCCAACTTCCTTCCATCAAACAGGAAAATAAGTCTTTGTTAAGTGAACCAGTTGCCTGTTTTGATTTATGACAAAAAGAATATGAGTAGCATCCCTCAATGGCGCTGAAAATATCACATTAAACCACATTGTCTGCGCTTGGTTTGTCACATGCTGTAGTGTAGGAGGTGTGGGCAAGAGTAAACAGAACAATCTCTCTCACACGCTCAAGGTGACAACAGATCAAGAATTGTAAATATGGTGACATCAGATTTGACCTGGAATCATTAAAAACGTAGGTTTCAGGAGACTCTCCTCAACGCACCGTTTGCTTGTCTCCAGCAGGCATCACGCAGGTGCAGCTCCCTTGTGTGGCCGGTGGTCCGGACTGGATCAGCAAGGGATCGTGGTTCCTTCAGGGTGTGTTTGATCTCCACCTGCTGCTTGCCTGTGACGAGAGGGTCTTTGCCTAGATCTGGTGCAGAGTGAGGAAGAAAAGTGCAGGTGAATATGATGCCTGTAAGATATAAAGACAAAACTCCACAGCATCTTCACATACAAATTTCCAAGGTGTTTTTACCACATTGTACTTATTTTACTTTGACCATCATTAAGAAAAATCACCTCGTCATTACATACTAAAACCTTTATAAGATATTTTGCAACTACAACAGCCAGTGTACTCATACTCTTTGGCTCTTGGGGCCATGCCTGAGTTTTGCAATAGCAGGGAGAAATATTAATCAGATTCACATGGCTGGCTTTGAGGAACTTAGGGAAATTTGAAAAAACTAGATAATATGAGCGTTAATATTCACAGTAATTGACCTGACTAAATGAGTTTTGGAAAACCTCTTCACAAGATTCAATACATGCATGCATAAGCATCAGTTAAAAGGTTAACAGGGTGAAAAGGCTGACCAGCCTGTTCAAGTGATTTAATATAGATTTACGCTTGGCTTTTGAGAAGATCTGGCATCAGGAATATTTGGGGCGAGCTGTCTTCACTATGAGCAGCTCATCATCAACAGCTCTTTTTCCATCTCTAAATAAGTCCCAGACAAGATGAGCAGATATCAAAAACAGAGGCCTGGGAACTTTTAGGTTAATGTCCATATTCTGGCTCTGGGATTTCAAATTAAAAGTACAAAAAGGCAAAGATCAAAAAAGATCAAATCTGGTGTAAAAAAAGGTTCATATAGTCATCTAAATATGTCCACACACACACACCCACACACAAACAGAGTGCTGTCAGCAGGGCATCCTGTGCAGACATCAGAGCAGTAGCAGGGGGGTGCCCACAAGGCAGAGCAGCTGTCTTGCACTCTGCAGCTCTCAGGTTTCTTGCTGTTCTCATGCCAACAGTGTGAATTTCCAGAGAATGAGGTCACATGCTAATGCTACCTTGAAAAATTACTCTACCAGAGACCCATCAAACAGACAAACACACTCTCAAGATGCGACAACTTGATTAACTCCCTACCCCCCACTCAGGTCACAGCTATACTTACAAGTCCTGAGTAAACAACACTAAAATGAGTCGCCAAGAGTATTAAACTTGTCCGTGGTCCATCAAACCAGCGCAACCAAGAACAACCTGTTCCCTTCAGATCTATTTACCTTCAAATCTGCCAGAACAGTCAACCTGCTGAATGGATAAAAGCAGGGCTGCGCAATGAATTCAAACATTATCAAAATCGCATTGTGGCCAAGTGCAACATCTAAAGTTAAAATATGTCACAACATACCCCTATTAATGAAGCACTGTGATGCTACAGAGATTACTCAGCCTACAAATCTTATTCGAGACATAAAGGGAACATGCTTGTTTGGTATAGACCCCAGCAAAATCACATCATTGTCAACATCTGAAATCATGACTCACACCGCAATCTCAATATATGTCAAAATAATCACAATATGATATACGGTACATGATTCTTACCTTCAGACACCTGCTCTAAGACATGTGTGACTTTCTCCGTCTGTAGGATGTGAGCGTTCAAGTACTTAGTGAAGATTCCAGTACTTTTGCCCCCGTCCTGGACCTCAAACGCCTCAGCATCTTCACATCTGCATTGGTTAATTAAGAGTTAGGGTAGGAATTACAGAGAGCAGCATATGATTAACTTCTGCATATATTTATTATTTTACATTTGTTATTAAATATTTAAAAAACAACTAATACAATGTACATACGTGGCATAACCATAAACAGTGTTTCCACTGGGTCCCAATGGCATGATGCCTGAAGGTAGGCTATCCTGGTTGTACCTATAGAAAGTAGCATACACAAAGACTTACGTTAGAGGATTCACTGTCTCATACATGACAAAATACTGCTGCTGAAGCAAAACCAATGCCAATTCTTTTTTTTTTTTTTTCTACAACAGATTTAATAAGGCGGAGTTAGCTCATTATTCTAACCCAACTATAACAAACCTCATCAAAATACAAACCAACAGAATAGATATCTAATCAGATCTAGAGATCAGTTCTGAATGAGAAGGCTTCCAGGTCATTATTTTATCAATGGCAATGACTGCATAAACCTAAGAAATATCTAGCCCGCCCAGTTAACCAAAAACAAAATCATAATACTTCAGCTGAAATTAGAGATTTGGGAGAGAAAGACATTTTGACAAGTTTTAGTTATCATTTATCATTATATAAATGTGACAAAAATAGAACCAAAGAAGAACTCAACAAGTTTTTTTTTCTATAATTAAAATACCAATTTTAACAGAACAGCAAAAAGCTTAGGGGAAACCCACTAAGGAGAAGAACATATTAAAGGCATTAGCCCCAAGGCACGGTGGAAAATCCCTGGGCCTAGATAGGTTCCTGGTGGACTGGTTTAAGGCTAATAAAAATAAGTTCACTCCCTACCTAGTTAGAGCCTACAATTACAGTTTCAACACTGTTTACCAGAAACAATCTCATCAGCCAACATCTGTTTGATTTTGAGGAAAAAAAGAAAAAGGGAACCAGTATCTGACAGGCCTGTATCAGTCTTTAATGTACTTGTAAAGATTTTGGCAAAGGTCTTGACTTTGAGGCTTGAACCACTAATGTCAATATTAGTGAAACCTGGTCACACAGGCTTTATTAAAGAAAGTAGTTCCTTTAATAATATCAGGAGGCTTCTGAACATAATACAGCTAGCCAGTGATAACAATGTACAGGGTTTGGTAGTATCCCTGGATTCATTAGAAACTTTTGATAGGGTTGAATGGCTCTTCCTTTTCTATGCTATTAAAAACTTAAAAGTAGGTGCAGAATTCATTAATTGGGTGGCATTGCTGTATTTGTCAGCTGAACAATGAACCAGAAGTGCCAAAAATGGCAGTTCCTCGAATGGCCACTTGAGGCCGGCTCCAAGATCGAGTCAGTCCTCATCGACACCCGTGTTAAAATGCCCAACTTAACAGCATATATAAACATGTTTATTGCCTGGTACAAAAAACAGCTTTGGTCTCTAATTTTTAAATAAGTCACCCATTTAAGTGTTAAGGCTTTAAGTTATGCATAATTAAAGATGTGGTCTCCGTTGACAGGTTGCTACCACAGCGACAACGTTGGTTTGGTAATGTAACAATGGCACAACCCCACATTCACAGAGTATTAGCATAGCTGTCACTATTTCAGTGTTTTCAGTGCATTCAGTAAAGTTAATTGTAACATTTTGGTCACCTTAAAGTGTCTTGGTCAGCATATGAATGTACCTAAACACCGTCAAAGGAGTCAGTTTTTTTAGGTTAGCATATTTTGTTTAAACAGCTTTAAGCCTGTTTTTTGCTAGCGAAAATATGCATTAGCAACTAAACTAGCAGTGTTAGCATTAGGGTTAGCCTCACCCTCTCGCCCAAATATGGTCATTTCTGGTTCCAAAATTCCATGACGGCCAAAATGCCAAACTCAAGGCTTCAAAACGGGAGTCAACAAACCAATGGATGACGTCATGGCAGCTACAGTTTTATGGTTTTGCATAGTTTTAGTAAAATTGTGCATCCTGCTGTTTTTTTGTTCTGCTGAGGTAGTTAAAAAATTATTTTAAAAAAAGTCGTTCTGTACATATTTGGACCTGGAAATATATCTAATTGTTCGCAGAACCTTAATAAAAACTAAAAAAAATTAAATAAACACAGTTCTCAGAAGAGTGTAGCAATCAAACTAAATCCTGATTAATTGCATCTTATGACAAAATCAACTAATATGCACAATATATAATTGATTACATTTGTATAGCACGGTATATATATAATCATCAGTTTACAAATAAATGTGAAAATCCATGTGTCACTGTCTTCCCTTAGTGAAAACAGAAATGAATTATTGCACCTACCATTTTCTACAGGTATCCAGAAGGATTACACTCAGTGCTGTCCGTCTTTGCTGCATGCTGAGCATAACCCTCTGCACACAGACACAGTTTTCAGTTCGGTATGGTTGTGGAGCGTCAACAGCTACCAAGTAATTCCTCCCAGCACGCTCATATCCATGACCCGCATAGTAGAAAAGGCCTGTGAAGAGTGATAAAATACAAGACCATAAGAACTGTAATCATCACATTTTGCACTACGTAATCCTGGGATAAATACACGTAATGTTTTTTACCTCTTAAAGAAAGGTCACGCTGGGGAGCACAAAAAAGCCTGATTGCTGCACAGTATGATATGTTTCAAAACACATGCTTTCTCAGTGTTCTGTCTTGGTTTTGTTATTAGCAAGAGAGAGTTGAGAATAGTGACAGGAGGTATCATTCTGATACAGCATGACTGTTCTCTTATCACTGCTTTTATTTCATCATCAACATAATTTCACATTACAGTTGTATCAGTAATGTCTTCTTGTGTGTCTGTCTGTTATTTAATATGACAATAGTGGCTTAGTTGCGCTGACCAATATGACTAGTTGTTGAAACTATGCTGTAGTTATTAATAGCTGAATGTTGTCATACACTACAACACCACCTTTGTTTTTTGGTTAACACTGTGTAACTGATTATCACACACAGAAAGACAGGCGCTCAGTTGACTGTCTGAGTGTGAATAACCTTATTCAAATACTATATAAATTCCTCTGTTGCAGATATACAGGAAGTGTCACACACAGCATACAAAGTTAAAAACACCTCCGCTTTTTCTTTACCTCTTATCTGCCCACTCAGCCAAGCGTAAACTTAAAGCAAGACACTGTTATTGTAAACCACCCGGGGATTTGTGACCCATGACACGTGGACAACAGATAAGAGCCGCAGAGCACAAGAGAGGAAGTTACAATGTTGTATTTTAGATCCAACAAATATGTTGAAATCACTATGTCAGCACTTCTCTTAGGGCAACAGTTGAGATCATCAATCAAATGACAAATGTAGCTGATTAAGGAAAAAAACAAAATGTATAGGCAAACTGCACTCACCATAAACCCCTCTGTCAAGGAGCTGAATGAATTTGTCAATAGCAGCCAACATCTCCTCCCTGGTGAGATCCAGCAGGGAAACCACTCTGAAGCCAAGCTGCTGCAGGAGGTTGGCCAGCTCATGTACATCCATGACAGGGGCCATCAAGTCAGGGTGGTGGGAGTAATTCAGGTTGCCAATAAGTAGGGCAACTTTATCGGTGGCTAAAAGGAGGATCAAAGCATTAGTCTAATTATAGTAAGATGAGGAAATTCTCATAACACCCTGGTAGTTTCCTGCGGTGGCACTCTAAAAATAGCATGGGCTGACACTACGCATCTTTCCATTAAAAACGTACCTGTCGGCACTGCAGGAGGAAGCTGATCAGTTTGCACTAGAAGATATAGAAGAGAAGCACAAAGTCATTTTTTAAAAAACAAAAATCTGATTTAAAGTACTATAAGTCTGTCCATAGGGCACAAACAGGGCATTGCTATTTAACAACATGACAACTATTTTTTGGGATGTGCACTGTACATGCCACAACATAAGTTACAAACAGGAGAAACACTGCAAGAACTAGTTTCACTTTACATCACTTTCCTGTTGTGTGTCTAAGGCTCGGATCAAGTACTATTTGGAGTCTAACTTCCTTTTTAGTCTGTAGAATTGGGAAAGTACCTTCAGCATAATGGAAATAACTTTAAGTCTAGTCTTAAAATGCTAAATCAGTGGAATGAGGGGAGTGTTTAAAAACACAGATTTTCTTAATAGCCACTTCATTGGAAATGATGAAAGTAAATTCTGAGAGAAATACGATGATAAAACCGGGAACAGACAGACTTTAAGCAAGTTGATAGAAGTAGTTTCAGTTATGACTTACCAATGTCAACATCGACTGCTTCAGTCCATGTCTCCTCAAGCACGTTAGATATGGAGCACAGGTATGATCCTGCATGTTCAGCTGTTACACGCTCAATCTGCAGGTACAACAACAGATCATATTCTACCATTGTTTGTCTTCCTCACATGTAAGATTACTCATCCATAAATCAAAACATCGGTAAAATATTAACCAAATTGTCTAAGTGGTTGGTGAAGGGAGCGTGATTCACATCCAGTGAGATGCCAGTAAATTTAGCACAGTGTAAACAATCATTGTCAGCACTGAGATAAGTAAACACTCCTTCCTTCCTTACCTGCAGCGTACCACTAGTCTTGTCCAGCAGCGGCTGTCCATTTCTGTACCACTGATAGTGTGGAATGGGCATGCCAAAAGCAACGCAGCGGAGATTGAGTTTGGTACCTAGTCGGACCGTCTGGGGTTTAGGGTTGACAGCGATGTGTGGCTCACCCTGCCAGTGTACCGGCAAACCTGAGGATGTTTGAAAAGAGATAAAGATTCACACCCACAGCAAAAAACTATGCATAAAACTGATTCATTGCCAGCTGACATTCAGAGGCTATGTTGTAATATGCAAAACAACAAAAAGCACCACACTGAAGTGTAGACTGAGAATGACAGCGCATACCTGATTTATCAATGTCTAACACCTTCACTTTGACCCAGTCGCTGAAGACGCAGTTACAGAAGTGGTCATTCACTCGGCTCACGTAGAGCTGAGTTTTTACAGCTGTGATGGTCAGGTCTGCTTCAGTGCCTCCAGGCACCTTGAAAATAAAACACACAAAACTAAATTCCGTGGCAGTAGAAAAGATTTAGATCAGTGACAGACTTTCAGACACCATCTCGATATGACGTTTAACTCGTTTCAGTTGTCATTTTACATAGCTTTATTTAAACTAGTGGTTTCATATCGAGACAGCTGTGCACCAGAATGGACATGTACAGTACAAATGCACAGCAACACACACACCTGTCACACACAGCAGACATTATTTCCACATCAAAGTAAACAGTAACATGTACCATTCAAAATGCTGTTTTAAAACCCTCAAAGAAGTGAATATTTTAGTTTCAAAGCTTCTTTTTGGTAACTCAGACACATAGGCAGATCTCAAGTAAAATCCACACACCTCCTGTTCATCCTCAGTGAACCACTGGTAGTGGAGGGTGTCTGTGCCCTCAGCCCGGACGCTCAGGGTCACCTTATGGTTCACAGGTACACACACAGAGACAGGATGACGCACTATGACAATTTCTGAAACAAATCAAGGGCGAATCTCAGTCATATGAAATCACAGGTGTGTAGTCTCTATTTCAGAAATGTCACAGCATGTGATGTGGTGAGGAGACACATTAAAATAAACCTACCGCTGATCATTATTCGACAGGGTTTGTTGCGGGAGCCAGTCATCAGTGCATTTTCTTCATAAAACTATAGAAAGTTAAATACAAGTTTAAAATTGGTACTTTTATAGAAATCCACAAAGAATCTTCCCGAAATCGAAAAATTTCGGGAGTCAATGTAATGTCTAGTAATGTCTAGCCTCAGCCATAAACTTCTCCTGTCTAGTGAACTGTACACCGCAGTGAACAATACTGTCGATTCAGTCTGAAATGTTTCTAATTTACACATGAAAATCCAAAGTGTTCAAAATCCATAAACACACACGTGTTAGTGCATACCTGCCGTCAGCCTCCGACCAGTTGCGCAGCTGTCGGACCTCAGCCAGTGTATGTTTTCCTCCCCTCAATCTTCATAACTTAAATTATATCGAGAAAAATCTTCCCCTTCCCGGAACGAGACAGCGTACACACACATTACCGTCAAGCGTCTAATATGGGAGCATCTGGTAGAGCATAAAGTGTCTTTCACCTATGGAACAGTGAGAAAATATAGAGATATAGTTTGATTTCCAAATAACAATATGCCTTCAATTTTCAAACATCAAAAAAGACGAACTCTGCGCCGAAAAGTCGATGTAAATCGTGTAAGGGAGATGCAAGTGGAGCCACTTTTCTAGGTGTTACGGTAGCAAGCAATCTTGCCCCTTTTCAGGTGTTGTACAATCATAGGCTGAGGTTAATAAGTTTAGGGAGTTACAACAGTGTTTTCACTGAGACAGACAAACCAAAGGATATGTGTTAAATTGATTTAGAACAGATGAAATAAAAATTACACACCAGAAGATTAATTCTTCTATTCTTGGCTTATGTGCCCAGTAAACAGCCTTTGACACCAATAAAATGCCCCAAATTACAGTGTATGAACTTCCTATTGTAAATTCATGTGCAAAATGTGTGTGTAAAATGTGGAGCACAATTTAGATGTGTCTTGCTGTTGAAGAGTAACACAACATTTAAACACAACATAATGTGTTACTTCTATAAAGATATACGGTAGTCTTTAAATCATTTTAAATTTATGATCCCTCAATGATCACTTATTAAATAATAATAAAAAATAAAACGTATTCAGATGATATGTTTAGTTATGTTTAATGTGTACTTTTTGTCCTTTTATACAGTTATAATATTTTTTACAACCCTTCCACATATCAGATATATATGTATTTGGCATTTTTACAAAAGGGTGTAGGGTTTAAATAAAGATATTAGCTTGACGTGCAGGTGTTTTTGTTTGTTTATGTTTGTTTGTTAAAGCTACTTTTTATGTTCAACAAATCTCTATTTAAAAAGAAAAGTCTAAAATCTAATTTTTAAGAGTGTCAACATTGTGAAAATTTCTAATAAAAGTGTAGACAAGATTCATCCTAGAAATAAACTAAATGCCATTGTGAAATAATAAATAAATAAGACCAGTCTTACACAATAACATAATGTCAGTATTCTAAAGTACCTCAAGAAATATATGTCGTCATCTGAGCCTGTTTTTGTCTTATTGATGTGAAACATGAGCAGCAAGTATGTTTTGACCATGTGTTGCAATACGAAGTGAGGGGGGCTGTCCTTAAAGAACTCTTGAGCAAAGCATGGGATATCGACCATTGGTTGTCATCAGCTACAGACACAGACACCTTTTGCAAGTTTCACATCCACTCCACTCGAGTGTCTCACTAAGATGGGACGCCCTTTTTTCCAACATATTAAGGCTGATCAAAACAAAGCAGAGAAACTGTTACAGTGTGACAGTTAATGAGGTGATTTTTTAGTAATGTGCTCTGGTTTGAATGGTTAGCTTTCACTCTGATTTTCAGTTTAGTTTTTAGACCTCTTTCCTAAGTCTAAAGTCTAGTTTTGGAAAATCTGATGTGCTCTTGCACCTATTTGTAGGGCAGCTATAAATAGGCCCCTGCTGGCAACACATGCGTGTCTATGATAGGCAGTTACAGAGATTTTCTTCACAGACTCTGGCTCCAAAGCAACACTGACAACATCTCAATGGTAAGTTGGAAAATGTGCCTAGTTTTAAGGTGATCTCAAAACACCTGAGTTATATTCCTAACACGTACAAGTAAATAACACTTCTTTGGTTTGTGTTTGACCACTAACAGCCCTTCCACAACCTGATAGCTGATCCTATTTATAACCTGCTCCAATGCAAAGTGCTTTGCTTGGTCAGAAAGGACAAGCATTGAGTCTCAACAGTGTGTCTGACTTTTATGTAAGCAAAAAGTGAATCTAATGTTTGTTTTGTAACTTCCAAAAGGTTTTGTTTCCATTTTGAAGTGTTTCTTTTTTTCTTCTTCCTCAGGGGCTTTTACATGGATCACACCATCAAATCTGAGCCTTGAACTTTGACAAACTGAGGACGTGAACACGGAGTAGTTTCATACTTTGGCTGACACATTAACCTTGGATTTTACAGTTTTTTTGTGAATTGCTTCAGCGGACGATGACTTCCAGAAGGCCAATGACACGCTCTTTCTCTGGCAATGGGAGGACAAGCAGCTTCAGTGAAGAGGAAGGCAACTCCAATGGCCGCCCAGAAACTCGCAATCCTTACCTCTCAAATGTTAGGCCTGAAAACAGGTAGGCAGCCTCATCTATAATTCATGTATATGCAAAGATGTGTGCTGGGAAGCAGATTTTTGTTTAAAAAAACAAATGAATATTGGGTAGTGGTAAAGAAAAAAGCATCTGGGTCAGATCAAGTTAAAATAATAACATAACATCATCTATCTGTTGTTTAAATTTGTTTAGGTGGAAACTAGATGTTTACCATATTGTTCAGAAAATCACATTGTGGGTAAAATTCACATTTATGACATCAGTTTTCTGTTTCCAGTCTACATAACAAGAAAGTGCTCCTGTTTTCAAAGAGGAGGGCAGTTATTAAACTATTTCATGTCGGGGTTTTATATCTACACCCAGATCTTAATCAGTCATTGACATCCTTCATTTGCCTCCTCTCTGAATAGCTATTCAAGGTATTCTCACTACAGGCCAACGAGGTAATCCATACTTTTAAAACATTCCTCCCAACTAACATCTTAACCACAAAAACTGGTGTACCCCAAGAATGAAACCTACACACGCTTGAACTGTAATGGAAGTGTCCGGTTTGTCCAGTGTTGCGTTCAGTTTTTCAGTGATGAACATCGGTCTTAGTGTTGGATTGACAACTTTTTGTTTTGCTTGACATCTCACAAGTCTCTGTGTCACTCCGTCACACTCGTCACTACCAGAAATTTCCATTAACATCCTTTTCTCTAATTAAACAAGTCATTTGAATGTACTGCACAGAGGGTAGGATGTTACTGAAATGAGACTGAAGTTTAAAACTGTCTTTGAAAGCAAGAAATTGACACTCTAATGCATTCGTGTTTGCTTCCAGGAGCACATTGTGCAGCGTCATGGCTCAGCTTACCGAGGACATACAGCCGTCCTTTGAGACCACCTTGAAATCGAAGGCAGTGTCAGAAAACTGCAATGTGAAGTTCTCCTGTGTGGTAACAGGTAGGCCTGTTCATTGGCATGCCTCAGCTTGTTGTTTGTTGGAGTAACTGAAACTTTTCAGATTTTGTGTGATGTGAAGTGACAGGATGTGACTAATCTGAAAACAAAGGAAGGATTTCACTTCAAAAGCAGCAAAAGAACTGCTTTATTCTTCGTGAGCTGCTCCTCAAACGAAACAGACCATGTCATACTTGAGCTGTTTTCTCAGGATGTTTTAACAGGAACCCAACTGGATGGGTGGGGCCGTCCAACAGCAGCAGCTGTTCCAGCAGCTGACACATCACAAACATGATGCAACAGCCTAAAACACATGCCAAAGCTTTTATAATGAATTTTGTTTACTGTACTTTCCCATATAAAATCATATTTAGTGGAAACATGGACGGATTATGAGACAGTTGGCCCCTGGGCACAGATATTCAAAAGGCCCCACCACCTCTCCCTCACAGGAGCAGGGCACATAATCTTTTGCCTCTTGTATTGCTGTTGCTTTTTTATCTCTTTGAAGTTGTTATGCATCTTTTTGTGTCTTTTTTGTGGTGATTTTATGTCTCTTTAAGGTCATTTTGTGTCTTTTTTGGTTGTTTTGTGTCTATTTATAGTCATTTTGTGTCTCTCTGTGGTTGTTTTGCCAGTTTTTGTAGTTATTTTGTGTCTCTTTGCAGTTCCTTTGCTTGTCTCTGTGGTCTTTTTGTGTCTCTTTGTGGTCAAATTTGAGTCTCTTCCTGGTTGGTACTTGTTAATTTGAATGACACTTTGTCGGTAAAGGCTAATGGGACTTCCAGCACTTTGGGCAGGAATGGATTACTGAATGGGCTTGTGCCCCATAGACCCATTCAGTAATCCATTCATGATTAAAAATTTCAGAAATAGTTCTCTGTGGCACGAGGAGCGTAATGTTAATAACCCAGATGCAGTTGGTTCATTACAGTCTGTCCTTGTCTTTAGGTTACCCAGCCCCAGAACTGAAATGGTATAAAGATGACATGGAAATGGACCGGTATTGTGGACTCCCAAAATATGAAATTCGTCGTAATGGAAAAATCCACACCCTCCATATTTACAAGTATGTAGCTAGAATAATCTACCTTAATCTATTATTCAATAATCAAAGTATTAGACATGCAGCTTTTTGTTTTTTTGTTGAGAATTGTAACACTGTCAGAGCACCTATAATGTGAGATTAATAAGTGTTTCTGTTTTCAGCTGCACGTTGGATGATGCAGCCATCTACCAGGTCTCAGCCAGCAATAGCAAAGGTATTGTCTCCTGCTCAGGTGTTTTGGAAGTTGGCACGATGAACGAGTTCCAGATCCACCAGAGGTTCTTTTCCAAGCTGAAGCAGAAAGCTGAAAAGAAAAAGAAAGATATGGAGCAGCAGGTCAAACAAGGGGATAAAGAAAACATTCAGAAAGAGAAACCGCAGGGTAGCCCAGAACGTCCTCCCAGAAAGCGACACATCCCACCACTAGAGAGGAAGCCGGCAGTCAAGGAGCCTGAGGCTGTCGAACAACTGGGAGCTGCTGCAGAACCCAATGGTATTATCTCTGAAGTCGAGGAAACAGCCCCTGTGACATCTAAAGACCTGGAGAAGGAGATGTCTCCATCTGAGGAAATCTTGGCCAAAAAGAAAATAAAGATCTCAAATGGTGTAGATGCTGGGGTTAACAGCAGCAGCAGCAGCAGTAACAAAAGCCATATGATGGGGAATGGAGGTGAAAACTGTTACGATGGAGGAATTGGTTTAGCACAATTTCTGGCAGAGGCTCTCCAGGCTCAGGCTGCTGAGGAGAAACTCAACTCATCTCGAGGGGAGAAACCTAAAGAGATGGATTCACCTATTGTAAGTGCAAGAGAGCAAGAGAGGATGCGAAAAGTGAGGGGGGAAGAACAAGAAAAAGTGCAAGAGGAAGAGTATGAGAGAGAGAAAAGTAGAGAAGAAGAGCTGGCCATAGAGAGGGAGAGAGAAAGGGAAAGGGCATTGGAGATGTCGCATTCAAAACATGGCTCAGAAGTCAGACATCACGGCAAGGCTCGTAAGGATCACGAACACCACAACATCCAGACTTCCATCTCCTCTGTGCTCCACTCAGTCAAAGACTTCTTCTTTGGTAAGAGCAAGAAGGACTCCCATGAACACATTGAGAACAAGGAGAGAGAGGTTAGTCGCTCGCCTGCCTCAACGCCGCCATCATTTCGGCTGCAACAGGAGCACAATCGAGTGTGCAAGCCTCTCACGGAAGACATTGTGCCTATGGAAGTAGATAAACCAAAGGAACCTTTAGAAACTGTTGGTATGGAACAGTCAGTGGCACTGAGGCCACATGAACATAAGCATGAAGATGGTGTTTTACACACAGACCTGCCAACAGCTCATAAATTGCCACCTGAGAACGTAGAGGAGTCCACAGGGCAGAGTGCCAAGGTGGCTGATGGTGCTGTGGAGGCCATGGAGGTGTCTCTGGGGTTAGACAGCAGCGGTCCAGGTGAAGAAACGCCATTGTCCGGGCTTCAAGTTCTTGCTGAGGTAGGTACGGTGGTCTTAAACAGCAGCTGGCTGCCACTTGAGAGTTAAATATAGTCTGGCTTTGTGTGACAAGATAATACAAGATGAGCTACTTCAGGGCCAAAGCCTGAACTTTGACCTATGACACAGTTTAGGCTTTGACCTGCAGCTGGTTGCAAATGTGGGCGATAAGAAACATATGACTGCTTATAGTTAGATGCTGTATTCAGGGGAGAGTGTGGGACGGTCACACAATACAACCGCCTGAAAACATACAGAAAATATCAGTGAGCAGGGACTGGCCATGTGAGGCTGTGGTTTCACAGCACCGATATCACTCAAGTGCTACAAGCCAAACAAGATAGTGTGGGAGAAATGGGGAACCATAAGAACCGAGCAACTTGCACCTAATATGCGTGGGGGTGGGGGATGTTGTGGAGGTACACTGCACACTGTAAGATAGGATGGGGAATATCTCAGATGTTGGCTGCGATGAGTGGGACACCAGTGCGTCAGAGATCATGATGAAACCTGAATGTCAGAAGTGGTTCTTACGTTGCAAACAGGGCTTTGCATGACAGAGGGCCATTAGGTCTGGATGAGCGGGAGTAGAGCGGCAGGTCTCAGCATGAAAGGAGGGCTTCGTCACATTGGACACATTCCTCACTGACGCCCCCCCCCCCCTTCCATATCTTAAAATAAACCTCTTCCTCATTAAGAGGAGAGAGAGGAAGGCAGCACTTCTGTCATCTCAGTGTTCAGCTCAATTGTTTCATGTCTGTCATGTGTGGGGAACTAGGACGATTATGCTATGATTAATGCGCTGTACAGTATACACCCATACAATAAGAAAGCTGGTAGGGACAGTGACTTTTTCATTTTTGCTATATTTGGGTTTGCACTGATTCACTTCAGTTTGATCCTGTGACGGTGAGGCTGTAGCTTTGCACGCTACCTATTGCTTAACACTGGGAAAGGTTGAACTACAGCAGAGCTACCATCGGGAGAAACATAGTTTGGTGTTAAAGCTCATTGGAAAAAGTAGTTCAGGCTACACTGTAAAAAATGATCAAATTGAAAATGTATGCGTGATACACAAATATAACAAAATATAATTCAAAAAGGTCACACGCTAGCAAAAAATGCTACTCAGTTGAGTTTATTGCAAAAAGTGCTGACTTGTTCACAGGTCATGAACACCCCTCTGTTAATGGCAAAAGGCAGGACCGTCAGCTTTGGTTGTGTATACAATGTCTATCAGTCAGACTTCCAGAAACTACAGTCACGTTGGGAGTATTGCACCAAGCATGAAATAGCATGCAACAACTTTTGAAAACTTGTTTATGAGCAATAATCATCCTTATGACTAATTGTGGTCAAAATGGGTTCAATTACAGTTGAGAAGCAATGATAAAATAAAACTTTAAAACAATTCCTTTCCATCCATGGCCCAAAATTTGTAGTTTTAGTAGTTAACTGCACAAAAAAATGGCAAAAACGTAATTAAATTACTTGAATCATGATACAAATAGGAATGTAGTTGAACTACCAGCGAGCTACTGCAAAATGTAGTTGAACTACTAGTTTGATTACATGAAGTTTTGTTCACCACTCCCAACAGTGACTGTGAGACTCTTGGCTATTTGATATGGATTTGTATTCTGACTTTGTCTGTGTCTCTGTTGATGCCAGAGTGACTCTCATTAGGCAGTTTAGGAAAAGCAATAAATTATATGGCTATATTAAATTGAAATCTACTGTAGTCATGGCCAGACTTTACAAGCATGCACTTATTTTCATTCCCAATCTAGACAGATGGGGTTCAGTTGCACATATATAAATACCTCAAATGTTAGCTATTAGTATGTTAATTCTGATACTGCATGTATCGTTCAATTTGCCTGTTGGCTTACGGAGAAAGGAGGACAGAATTTGTTGTATTATGAGAAGTTCTGAAAGTTTATGTGGCTACTTTAATCCATGAAAGTCAATATTTCCCTTAAAGTCAGATATTTTTGTTCTAGATATTTATATTTAAATGTACTCTAAGTTTGTGAATTGTTTTGTTCCGTAAAATGTGAATGAAACACAGCAGATGAACTAAATTCTACATTGTCCATTCACATCTAGCTTTCTGGTCCACAATGACACGTGGAAAGAGGAACTAAACTTTATCCACCTGCAGAGCGATTGTTTGCCCATAATGTGGAACTATGCCTTTGCTGTGCTGGTGGTATAATGTGAGACCTTTTGGATGTTTAGCTGGAGGAAGTTTAACGATTAATGCGAACAGTGTTTTCTCACGTGGGTGTTACACCTATTAACACACAGAGGTGTCGCGATGACCACAGCTTCAGTTTTTAGAATGTGACACCAGTTCCCTTCCATCGAAAGCAGCAACTTCTTTTTTTCTTGGTAGCCGCTGCTGGCTGGCCCAACGTGTTGTCACGAGGCCACATGTGGCTTCATTACTCTTCTGCATTCATTTTAATGGTGTGAACAGCAAAAACAGGGGCAGTGAGGGGAAACACCCAGCAACACTTCTATATGTGGCGTGCAGCCTTACTTATAAGTCTTCTCTTTGGTATGCACACTTAAATTTAAGATGTTGTTTTAGTTTAGTTTCCTCAACAGTTTCATGATGACAACAGATCTATGCAGATCGTGCAGGTTATGAATTTTTTTTGTTTAGTGACAAATGAGTATTGACTGCCCAGCAAGTTCTCTGTGTAAACAGCACATCTGTGTCAACCATGTGGGAATTCCCCTGTCCCTGTTTGAACATAAGAGGCACAGCACATAAGCACTTTTAAACTCACTTTAACTACTTAAATCATAGACATTAAAGTTAGTATAAAATGTGTTTTCAGTTAGGGCTCAAGTAAAAGACAAATTTAAAGTGTTTAACCTGTTTAAAAAAATCTATACATCGAACTGGAATCTTGCACGTGTTGGTTTCAGCTATGCCTTGCACGTGACATGACATAAAGAGGTTCCTGAAATAAGATGACATGTCGTAAAACACTATAGTTTCTTGACTCACTGGAGTTCCGCTTATTTATTGAACTATTTTGTTTACCCATCAGCTAGTAATTGATCAACTTTGTTCACACGCCACTGCTCTCCTCTCTGTCGGGGGAATATTACACTGCATTGCAGTATCATGTTTGTCTTGTCACTGCTCATGCCTCTGTTGATTTATGTTAGAAAAACATGTCTCAGTCTAAAAATGTTTAAGTGTCAAAGTTCACAGCAGTAAGTCTGTTATAATGACCCTCTTTAAAAATACCTTAAAGGTCCAGTGTGTGGGATTTAGGGGGATATATTGACAGATATCGAATATAAAATGATAAGTATGTCGTCTTTTGTGAATAATCACCTGAAAAGAGGAATAGCTGTGTTTTCGTTACCTTAGAATGAGCTATTTTTATCCACATAGATAGTGGGACCTTGTCTGTGGAGTTCACTTTGTTGCACTAGTAGCCCAGAATGGACAAACTGAACACTGGCTTTAGATAGGGCCAACTGAGTTTTCACATTGGCCACCGCAGTTAGCAGCCCCTCTGGGACAAGCCGAGCAGCATCAGAAAAACACTGATTTTTAACATGAAACTGCTTTATTTTGTTTTTATTTACCAGTTTGAATCAACTGGTCCCTTTGTTTTAAAAAAGGAAGAAACCTCTGTGCCTTATTTGGCTCTCAAATCCTCAACAGAGAACACTGCAGGAATCCTAATAGACTGTTCATGCTTGGCACACAGGAAAAGTTTCAGCTGGTTGCAATCTGCAGTTGTCACTGCTATGTGCCACCAAATCCTACACACTGCTCCTTTAAACCCCTCAACATGACACTAAATGTTGTTTTTTTTTTCAGTAAATTGTGCAGCCTCTTTGCCACTTACAAATCAAGCTGTCAAAATTATTTTGCATGCATAGGAAGTAAAACCAGCTGTGTTGAGACGTGTGTGTTTCAGAGAGTTCATTTTGAGAGGAAAAACACTGCCGTGGCTGCAAATACAGTGAAGTGCTAAAATGTTTTATTTGTTTACTTTCCATCAGGCTGAAGAGAAAGATTCTCAGATAGTATCTGTCATCAAAGAGGCTCCCTTGCATCAGCATGATTATGTGGTAGTTTCATCCCAGCTTACTCATCAGGCTGCACAAGATGAGTCTTCACCCAGGGAAGAAGTATCTGTCTTGCTACAGACCCCTTACAAAGATGAATGCCCCCCCACATCCACCCGCACAAGTCTGGAAGAAAGCTGGACTCCCCCTCGCAATCTTATCTCAACGTCAGACAACCACAGCCTTGAAGAGGCACCCACCGGAACTTCACAGGAAGAAAAGATGAGTGTTAAGATGGGCAAAGAGGGTAAACCAGACACAGGTGAGGGCCGTTCCTTCAGTATGTTATGCGAGGAGGGGAAAGCTGAAGTGAAATCAAACAAACAGTCGTCCTCAGATATAAACAGATCTGAGATTACTGAATTAACAACACGTTCAGTGGAAGAGAGAATAGAGCCAACAGAGCCTAAAACACCAGATCAGGTGCCTTCTCCTCTGCCTGCAGTGGCAGCATATGGTGTCGAGGGAGATCATGTAAAAGGAAAGACCGAATGCACTTCACTGATTCAGGAAATGAATTTAGGACTTCCGCCCACCGAGGCCCCAGAGAGTTTAGAGAAGGGTGACCTAAAAATACAGCAAGAGCGCACTTCTGCAGTAGAGGTAAGCGCTGAAGGCCACAATGTCAGTGCAATGCAGGGTTCAAACACAGGTTTGAGAGGCAGTGAAGAGGGACGCAAATTTGAAGAGGTATATATACCTGCTTTGGATTTAGAGGTTAATTCCTCTGACAATCTAAAAACAAAAGAGCGGGCGATTTTAGAAGGCGAAAGCACTGAAGCAAAGAGTTTACAGTTTGAAGTGGAGACAGAAAAGAGAAAGCCAGCAGTGGAAGCAGATGAATCAAAAAGCCTCTCAGTAACACAAAACCAGGAAGGTAATGCTTATGTTTCAGAGGAACACAGCGATGTTGCACATCAAGACAGCAATAAGAGACCTCAGGGTCCACCCTTAATGAATATCCCACAAATCCAAATATCTATTATTGAAGACACCCCAGATATGAAACCACCTGTGGCAGGTGTGACCCCAAATGAACAATTTATAATCCCAAAAATTGAAATAATGGAGCCTGAGCTCAAAGAGTGCAATCTGCCACTAACTATCTTGGCACTGAACAAGCAAGAATCAGAGCCTGCCACGTTGCCAAAACATGATGTAACTCTTGCGTCTGAGGTTGTGATCCAAGACCACAGTGTGGCTGATTCTCCAAGCTTGTTGCCCACGCAGAAAGGTATGCAGAATGATATCAACCTCTTACCTACAGAGAAAGTAAAGGAAGTTGCACAATTAGATGACGAGACAAAAATGTTTGAGCAGTCAAGCGTGAAAGGCAGTGAACAGCTCCCTCAGATGGACTACGCATCAGTTCCTGTTATAAATGTTTCATGCACCGATGACAAAGAGGATGATGTATTTATAAACACCCATGTTTCAGTTACACAGCGGCCTTTCGAAGCTCCAACAGTGCCTTTGTTTGTGGTGCCACCAATCTCTATTACTTGTCATGAAAGTGATTCTGGACTCAGACCGCCCACTCAGAATAAGTGGACAGAAACAGAAACTTCAGCTACCACACAAAGGGGAACAAAGCATGAAGTTGACAATAATAACACCACTGTGCCTGAAAAAAATCAAAGTAGAAAAAAGGACGTAGAGGAAACGTCAGAAAAGAGTGTAAAAGAAAACACTCCCTCTGTACTATATGAAGCTCCAAAGGTTGGTGACAATGTGCCGTCATTTATTAAAACAACAGAAGACAACAATGTCCCTGAAATCTTAAAGACAAAAGCCCTTAAAGAGACCAAGATAGAAAATTCTGTGTCTGTTGAGAGACTCTGCTCTAAACCCCCAGCACATCCATCACTGAGTCCGGCCAGTCTCCGCAAATTCATGTCCAAAGCTGCTCCAGACTCAGACGTAATCACTGGGGGGGACAAGGCAGACGAAGACCTCAGTGGAGGCTCAACACCGACATCATCCCTCTCCTGTGAGAGCAGTCCCCGTCTGAAGCGCAGAGACAGTCTGTCACTCATACGCTCTGCCACACCTGAGGAGCTGGCCTCTGGAGCTCGTCGCAAAATCTTCATCCCAAAAACCAAAGAAGATGGAGATGGAGCAGTGGTTGGTGCACTGGATACTCAAGGGAAGAAGGAGACCCCCTACATGTCTCCCAGCCAGGCTCGCAGAGCAGCATTACTACAAGCTCCCGCAGGACAAAACACACCACCCATGGAGAGGCGATCCCCACTGCTGGCCCGCAGAAAGGCCACCTTGGAGGTGCCAAAAGTCGTGGAGGAGACTCCCACAGAAGAGCCAGTCAGCACCAAACAAGAGGAGAAACCAGCTGCAAAGAAGCCGGACCCTTTGAAAGGTAAAAACTTTTGTGAAGATATTATGTTGTGAGAACAAGTTCACTTATCATCTTACTTAATATGAAGAAGAAAATGCATAAGTTCAATATGGCCAAATACTCAAGTCACATAACTTGGAGTCCAGTCAGACTTGAGATTAGTTAAATACAACAAGACAGGACATAAACATAAAAAACTCATTCTGTTGTGCTGCTTGTTATTAATGCCTACATGCTATGAAAGTGCATTGTCAGCACTATTTTGTATGATGAAGTTTAGTTGCAATTTTGAATGTTCTTAATACACTGTTGTTAAAATGGCATTACATTTGGTGAAAAGTTCATTATGACTTATCTGGGACTTGAAACTCAAAGTTTAGGACTTGGTGGGACTTGGAATTTGTCAGTCTTCACTTGGGACTTGATGCAAGGCTTGAACAAAGACTGCAAAGACTTGAGACTACTTGTGACTTGCAAAACAATGACCTGGTCAAACATCTGCTCTGTAGAATCACAGGTGATTTCCTGTTAAATGGCAACACGTTTGAAGTTTTCATATTGTTTTCACAAAATATCACAATACCACAATCGCAACATTTCCGCGAAATTTTTGGCATAGTTTTTATTCTTCGTCAACACACGAGTCTGACTAGTGCTTGAGGACGTGGAAACATTAGAAAGTCTTGACTCTCCAGTACAGTATATATTTACCTTGCCCCTCCCTCTCCCCCCCATGCACCACCAGCTCCACAGGTCATCCGTAAGATCAGGGGAGAGCCATTCCCGGATGCCTCCGGACACCTGAAGCTGTGGTGCCAGTTCTTCAACGTGCTCAGTGACTCCACCATTAAATGGTACAGAGACGAAGAGGAAATACTAGAGGTGAAGAGAAGGTAAATCCCCTTCTCGTCTTACAATGTCAACACCACTGCACCACCTGTAGCATAAATCAACAGTAGTGTCACATACCTGTCACGTTGTTTTGAGGATTTCCCACAAACATGCCTGGTTAAACTGGTCCCAAATCTGAAACTATAATGCAAAATGGATGAACCGGTTTATTTGGGCCTCAGGGTGCATCCCGTGGCCTTCTGTAAATCTCATATTCTCACTGCTGAGATGTCCAGCTCATGTGACTGTGAGCCCCACAGCTGTGACACAGAGAGGTGAATCTCTGGCTAGACACAGAAACTGTAACCTGACACAGTATTTTTCCCATCTCCAGGGGGCATTAAAAGTCTATATATGTGCTATTGGCTGCTGTGTCAGCAGACGGCAGCCACACAGCACGGCCATCTGTCTCACAGTGACACCTTGTGGGGTGTTGATGAATCTTTGACGTTAGGTACAACTCAGTGTGACGTGTTTCATGATTAGGTGTTTTTCCCCTTTCTCTCATCAAGTGGAGGAGATGAAAGCCAAGTCGCACTGGCTGTTGTTCTGGCATCCAACCTTGACTGTGGAGTGTACGGCTGCTCAATCAGTAATGACTATGGGTCTGACACCACTGACTTCCTGCTCAGCGCAGAGAGTAAGATACAGTCTGCCTGGAACAAATCAAATGTAAATGTTATAATATATAAATAATACTTCTATGAGTCTTTCTTTTTTCTCTTTTACAGTTCTGTCTGAGATACTTCTAAAGGATGATTTGGAAGGTACATTTTTCAATTACCCATGTTTTCTTGTTTATATAGTCTCTGTAAATGATTGGTCATTGTAAATATGTGTTTCTGTTTGTCTTCAGTCGGAGAGGAGATCGAGATGACTCCGCTGCTGTTCACCAAAGGTCTGGCCGACTCCGGCAGTTGGGGCGAAAAGTACTTTGGCCGCATCATGACCGAGACAGTGCAAATCGGGGAGGGCTGCGCTCACAAAGCCAGCAGAGTGAAGGTCATTTACGGCCTGGATCCCATCTTTGAGTCTGGAAGCGCCTGCATCATCAAAGTCCAAAGCCCCATTCCCTACGGGACCACGCAGGAGAACAACCTCACAGACAGAAATCTACAAATAACTAAGCAAGTGAGTGGTGGATTTATGGTCTAACAATCTTTGGCAAATGAATCCCAATAATCCTGAGTGGTATAACTGCAGCATGTTGATTTGGCTGTTGAATTCTGTGTTGCCAGGAATGCAGAGTCCAAAACATGATTCGAGAATACTGTAAAATCTTTGCGGCTGAAGCAAGAGTTCTTGAGAACTTTGGCTTTACTCTAGAGTAAGTACAATGCTCATTACAGAACAGCTCTAATAATGGATTCCTACTTCTGTTGCATCGCTTGTGATCAACCTACTATTTGATTATGTTGCCCACAGAGTGACTCCTCAGTATCTGATGTACCGGCCTGCAAACTCTGTGCCGTATGCCACAGTGGAGGCTGACCTCATGGGCGACTACGTCCAGTACTGTGCGATGGATCCTAAAGGCAAGCTGATTTCACGAACAGCTTCTGAGGTGGAGCAGAAATGCAACACCTTCCAGCACTGGCTCCATCAGTGGACGCATGGCAATTTGCTGGTCACTCGGCTGGAGGGTAAGATACATCTACGTAGTTATAACAAAAGCAATCATCCATATGTTTGTCCGAATGGAAGTTGCATTTATAATCTGTGATTTATTTTTACAGGTGTTGAATCAAAGATGACAAATATTAAAGTTGTGACCAAGTCAAAAGGGTTTGTATCTAAACCAGTACACACAAATTGTTTGTTTTCTCTTAGAATAGCCGGACTAAAAGGTTCTCCCCTGTATTTTAGATACCAAGGACTAACAGAGCACGGCTCTCCGGAGGTGTTTGAACAGTTCCTGACGCACCATCAGTGCAACTACTACTGTGGACTTCTTGGCCTGCGCCCACTCAAGGGGCAGGAGCCCAAGGTGAAAGGCTCCAGGAGTCCCCTGCTCAACCGCAAATTGAGCTCAAATAGCCCACAGCTTCAGCGGAAAGGACACAGCCCTCAGATGTCTAGAAAGGCTAATTCTAGCCCAAAGGTGCCGAGAAAAGCTCAGGAGACAGAGGACAATAAATTAGACACCAAACCCAAACCTGCAGAAACTGTTGATGCTCTTGAAATGAGGTAGGAAGAAGCTGACAAGATGTTGTTGCTTTTAATGGTTTAGTATTACCTGCTGTTTCTTTCCAGTTAGCAAAACCAGAGGACTTGAAGAGTGAGACTAAAAGAAAAAGGAATAGTTTGTTGACTTGACTTCTCATAAAGAATTACTGTGAATTTCTCAGTCGCCATTACAACTACAGTATGAGACATCCAGCCACTTACTGTAGTGTTTTTAACCTCATAGCCCACAGACACCAAACAAAAGCAGTGTTTTGAACAGTATGAAAAGCAACACTGGGCCACATTAGAGTTGACATAACACTATTATATAGTTTGAAACACTTGCCTAAGAGTCTTATCAGCTCTATGAGACAAACATTTCTCCAAGCAATATTTGTCAACTCTGTCAAAATCATCACTGAAACTCAACCGCACTTCGCACTGTTAAATTTGCAGTTTGATTTTTTTTTTTCTTTCAATGAAGAGATGTCAACATTTTTTTTATGATTTGATTTAAAGTATTGTGGAGATTAAAACCACAGCCACATCAGTGGGTTGAGGTAATGTATCCATTATTAAACGCTGCATGTTCATCTGTAATGTACAGTATGTGAGAAGGACGTAAAGTTAATTTTAGAGACGTTACTTATGGCTTGCATTAGAAATGCCTTGGCAGCATTTCTTCACACAGCAAAGTTGAGCTCATGCTGTGGAATTACAGAACCATTTTTAGGTCAAAGATGTTTGTGTGCACTTTGTTTTTGGCATAACTTTTTTGGTAGTTTTTGAGTACTGTATCTGTTGCGTCTGTGTCTTTAGCAAGTCATGTTGGAGTATGTCGGTTCATTTTAATATATGCTGGCTGAATGCAAAGCAATGAGCAGTAAGGGGCTGCCAGTAAATTCTTCGGTATGCTCGTGCTCATTGACATGCAAACACACGAGTGTGTACGAAGCAAGGGAGGAAAGCTGCTGAATGAGTTCCACACAGTAATTTGGATCTGACCTGTGGACTGTGACATGAAATAACCAAAAGAGCAGACTCTGGACTTTCAGAAAGATCTATTGAACACAAAGTAAGGCTCTCTGCAGGGAATATGTGGAGTTTTACAGCAACTGACAGCCCCCTTTCACTGAACGTGTGAGCTGTGACTTTTGTTTATGTGCAGTTGGTCTTCAGTCTTTAGTTACCTTGTGAGCTTGCACATTTACTCATGGTTAAATTCCAACAGGAGTCAATTGCCTTTTAAAAATAATAAAAAACTGACAAGAGCTCTTTAGGCATTCCTGTGATGGATTACTGGTTAACGCTCAATGAGTCCTCAAAGTTTTCCGCAGTTAAACTTCAGGTGCCGTTACTTTACATCACTGCAATTGCATGATTGTTTATGATAGAAAATTTTAACACAGGTTGAAATATTGACCAGCGAATGACAGTACAGAACACTGTAATGTTAAGGTGTGGTATCATACAAACAAACTGGGTTTATGTGTACATAAAGTCAAGGTACTGAGGATCTGAAGCAGTGTGAAGAAAAACTGTTGTAAACGTGGGAGTGTGTGTGTGAGTGAGTAAATGAATGAGTGATTCAGAATAAATGTGTGTTTACAATGTGTGCTGTCTATGTCACGTCACATCTGTCAGCAAATGTTTTTTTAATAAATACGTAAAACATTTGTGTCCAAGCATAGATCACATTTCTTTTCATAGGTTTTTATTTTTTCAAAAAGTATGACTGTTTGCATAATTATCAATAACATTATGAAATAACTGAGTCACTCAATTGTATTTGAAATATTTACATTAATCAAAATGCTGATGCCAGAATATTTCCTGAGGTATACTACTTACAGAAATACTTCACCCACAAAGTGACCAATTGCAAATCAATGAGTCATGATGTATTGCCTTGAATTTGTGAAGAAAATGTTTTTTTACTTGCATGCCTTAACGGAAAACAGCAAACATATTTATTAACTGATTGGGGACCACGTTTAACAACAGCAAAACTCCAATACCAAGGTTTTTTTTTAACAAGAGTAGATTTGTTTGAGAAGAACTGAGCATACAACCGGATAAATAAGACTTTGATTATACTGCACAAGTTGTGTAAGACTTCGCAAGAGGATGCTTTGCAGTTGTTAAACATGGTTCCCATCCATCCATCCATTTTCATTTGCTTATCCGTGGCTGGGTCACGGGGGCAGTAGGCCGAGCAAAGCACCTCAGACGTCCCTCTACCCAGCAACACTGTCCAGCTCCTCCTGGGGGACCCCAAGGCGTTCCCAGGCCAGATGAGATATATAATCCCTCCAGCGTGTTCTGGGTCTGCCCCGAGGCCTCCTACCAGAGAGACGTGCCCGCCTACAAGGCATCTTGATCTGATGCCCGAACCACCTCAAGTGGTCCCTCCAGATGTCCGTGCTCCTCACCCTATCTCTAAGACTGAGCCCAGCCACCCCACGGAGGAAACTCATTTTGGCGGCTTGTATCAGCGACCTCATTCTTTCGGTCTCTACCCAGAGCTCGTGAACATAGGCAAGGGTTGGAATGTAGATGGACCAGTAAATCAAAAGCTTCACCTTCTGGCTCAGCTCCCTCTTCACCACGACGGACCAGCGCAGCGCCTGCATCACTGCAGAAGCCGCAAAAGCAATACAGTATGTTCGCTGTTGTCCATGGAAACATGCGAGAAAAACAAAGTTTCTTCACAAATTCAAGGTAACACAGCATGACTAATTGATTCACAAGTGGTCATTCTGTGGGTGAATTATTCATTTAAAATGTGTCTCTTTATTCCTTGGCTTTAAATAAAAGCTGAATTAATTTACAAGATAATAAATTAAAAAGATACATTCATCTTTAAAAGATATGCATATAGACTTTACATCTTTACATTAACTGCGAAACAAATATACAAACATGGAGAGACCCATAAATGAGCTACAGTATAAAAAACAGATGCTGGTGCGTAGTTTTCTCCTCTAAAAACAAACTGGCACATCAGTGAGTCCACAGCACTCACAACATTTAGAGAAAAACAGAGTGACGTTTGCTACTTTGCTCCACGTTTCGTCAAATGAGATGGTCCCGTTGTTTACAGTGCTGCAAAAAATTGAATTTGAGATGTAAGTCCAAATAGCCCGATATCACAGAGACATACTCAGCTACCTGAGTGCACATTAAAGCATCCATGTATAACCCTGTGTGTCCTTTTTTTTTTTAGGCCCGGTGTGTAGGATTTAGGGGCATCTAGTGGCAGAGATGGTATATGATATTCATGACTATGTTGTCATTAGTTTATAAAAAGAATCATGTTTGCATTACCTTATCCCCAGTCCAGACCAAAGATTCGCAACAAGACGAGTTGATACAGGCAACTACTTGCAATGCACTGTTCTGCTATGTTCTAAAACCAATGCAACTAGATAAGACTGTGTATCATCTCTGTGCAACAACTCTCAGTACTTCCTCTCGGATTTTCAGCTTTTCATGCTTATTTTGTGGCTGAATATAATTTGTAGCTTCTTAAAATATGAATGAGGATAGTGATAGTAAATCGAGTATCAACGAGTTGCAGCAGCAAACCCACCGTCCGACACCGGCACACCATGAGGAAATTAGAGGGCTCAGCAGGGGCACGCTGTCTGCGGTCATATTGACTTGACCAGTAGACTTCACTACAAGCCAATTGGCGTGCTTCAGTTCTAAAATCAGCTGCCAGCGATTTGACCAGCTGAGTTGCAGGTGACAACATCAGCCAGCTTCAGTCAAGCTCAGACCGGCCAGTTCACACTGCTGCAACTTTTCTCTGCAATGTTTTAAAATAGTTTCCTCTCTTCATGAATCATTAGTCTGAACTGGTCTTTAAAGTTAGCCGTTTATATCTACATACAAAGCAGGTCCTTTTCCGTGGAGTATGCCATGATCTTCTACAGTAGCCCAGAGCTGAAAAATCAAACACTGGCTCTAAATAGGGCCATTTGCATTTTCGTGACAACCACCATTGTTCTCCTACATGCTTGGCACATGGGAGAAGTTTCAGTTCTGCAGCCTCACCACTAGATGCCACTAAATCCAACACACAAGACCTTAAATTCAGCCACCATAATAAAAATATTCATGCTTACCTTTTAAAGAGATCTTGACAGCAAGTTTGTATACTTGCATCTGTGGCATTGAAAGCAGATGTCCTGAACAGCTCCACACACTCAAGTGGAGGAACAAAGAGGATCCCTGAATAAAGAAGTGAAAAAGCCGCTCAGTTTCAGTACAGCAGGAAACTACACTGCCAGTTCAACTCAAAAGCTCTTACCTGCAACAGCAGCATTGACAAGAGACACAACCGTCCCGGTGATCATAGCTCTCAGCACCATAGACGAGATGTCACCTCTTCTGCTTGGGCATATAGAGGCTTTGGGAAAAGAAAAATCATCACTGAGTATCCTTGGCAGGACAAAAACATGACGATGGGTTGATAAAATACTTACCCTAGGCCTCCGATCATGATACCCAGTGAGCTGAAGTTGGCAAACCCACAAAGAGAAAAAGTGGTGATTATTTCTGATCGGACCTGAAACAAGGAAAAACAAAATCATGTAATGGTGCCTTCCATTTTTTATGCAGCGCTCATGAATTTATACTTTTAGCACGACCACACTCGCTCCAACTAAGAACATTTACTCACAGATATCCATTGTCGTTCACCTCCAATAATCTCATCAAGTCCACTGAGTCTGTTTTCCTTCAGTGCAGATAGTTTCTGATAAGCCACAAACTCATTGAGGAAGAGCTTTGTGCCGATTAGTTCGGCCACAGTGAAACTCTCCTGATATGGTATTCCCATCAGAAAGGCAACAGGCATGAACACATAAGAGCAAATCATCTGTGAACACAGAGAGGTATAAGGTTATTTGGATAGTGTTAGACTCAAAATCTGTGAAATGTCTGCTTAAATAAATACACGCATGTCTGAAAAATGTGTTTAATTATAATAATAAATAAGAAAATACATCATCAAAACAACTATTTACTTAAACATTTATTTATAATACATCTACTCATTTTCGTTTTTGACTAGGATTGTCATTTTATAAGCTGTCTTTTGACCATCTGCACATTTTCTGGATAACTCCTTTTGATATTACAATTCTGCAAAATGTAAATAAATCACATTTTAAAAATAAAAAAAGTATTGCACACTATTTAAATGTCACACTTATCAGTCTTTTACTAAAACGTACCTGAAATGTGATTGAAGGATATCCCACCATACCGCCAAGCCAAGCCAAAGCGCTATTTATGAACCCGAGAATGGCGAGAAAGGCTATCAAGTTAGCTGCAATATTAGCAACTAGACCTATTGAAGCGGATGCTCCACTGCTAGCAGCCTCCAAAATGTTTTGTTCATCTCTAGGGAATTAAAAAAAAGTTTAATTTACAAAAGCAGAAAACTCCAAAAAGGGGAAGACAAGAAAAATGAAGGTAACAGAAATACGCACCCGCAAGCCACTTTAACATTCTTCTTTGACTTAAAGGGGCTCTCCTCTGTCTCTGGGTAAGAAAGTTTGGAAATGGCCAAGGCACAGGGAGCAGCCATTACAGAGGCTGATATCAAGGAAGATGCATCAATCTGCAAAATACAATGAAATGTATTTTAATTGGAGTTTAGCAGGATTACACCTGTGCATCAGCTCTATGCAGAGCCTACGCCGTAGCGTACACACATGGCCTACGCCGCTGTGAGCATTAATACTTGTGCGGTGGTGTGTCTGTGTCACTCTGCAGCTACACCTCCAAACCACTGGTGAGCGGCGGGGTTTCTGTGAAGTTTAGTTGATCCAAAACACACCCAAAAAAATACACATTAAACATGGTTTAACAGCAACAATTTCAAACACAAGTACCCAAATTGGCTCCACTATAATTCGCAGCATTCAAAGACAAAGCACTTGTCTTTTGCTGGACACATTTTCCCCACAAATACAACATGCTAATGTTTTTAGCACAAGCTTATGGCATTTTACATTGTATAAGTTAGCCTAGCGACGAGCAGAGATTTCCCCTAAACTTAAAATGCTATTTTGTGGAGTCTTCATTGTCTTCACAATTTATTGTTTCTTATCCGTGAAATTAAAGTAAAAAAGCTGTTTTCACTGAGGGAAATGGTTTCAGCTCACAAAAATATACAATATAGTCAATAGTTACATTTCTGGGGAGGTGCACGTCAGGCTACAGTGTAAGGTACGGTGCAGGCTCTACGTTGAAGCAGAGCCTACAGCGTAGGTACGACACAAAAGTATAAATCCCGCATTACTGCAATAATCAGCAACAGATACAGTGTTTGATATTCTGAATGGTTGGTGTTGAAATAATAACATTGCAAATACATGAAACACATGTTAAAAAGCTGTTTTAGTGCTGTTTTAGTTAAGCACCACCATTGGTATTAATTCTCATTATCTAAATGTAATGCTTTTTCAGCTTTTTACAGAGACAGAATAACATCAGATCAGATATACTATTAAACATCATTATCATGTTAGTCAAACATATCCCTTCCCAACCAGTATCTTTTCCTGTTCTAATGTATTTGATGCCAATTTGCTCAACAGAAATATGTTCTCTGTTGTACCCTTTATCTAAAGCCTAACAGCTTTATGAAGAGGGTGTTTGACTGTTTGTCAGCAGTACTACTGCGGATTAATTACCCCTCCCTACAGGCTTGCTGTTACTTAGTGACCTTCAAAACATATGATATGGCCTCTTCTGAGGAAAAGCACTCCAGATGCCAGTGACGTGAATTACTATCGAGCAAAATACCTGAGAAGTTATCAGGCTTTATTGGTTAAGAAACATGGGCTGGGCTCCCGGGCACAGATGATGATTACCTAACAGGTTGAGTTTGTTTCCACTGAAGAATTCTGTTCAGAAGAATTAACAATTCCAGTGGTGCGCCCCAAGGTCCCCGTACTGGGCCTCATTCTTTTTTGATCCGAGTCCTGTCTAAAGCTTTGTAACTTGTTTTCTAGAAACTGGATGGCGAAACATTTTCTTGAGTAAAATGAGGACAAAACAGAGATTTTGGCCAAAGGAAACATCCTCGTTTGTTTCACATCTCTGGCTAAGAACAGCAATTAAGTGGCCTTTAAAATTAAAGAACACTCACAATCACTTAAATGTTCTTGTAGGACAACTGTCCAACTGTCCTGGTGGTTTTGTTTACACACTGGTTCAAAGTACTGCAGCCATATCTTTACCAATGTATAACTGTGTGCACCTATCACCCCCGCACTGAAATCCCTCCACTGGCTGCCAGCCACATTGATTTTATGGTGCTTCTCATTGTTTTCAAATCAGTTACCTGCCTTACTCCAGATTAAATGGCTGGCTTCTTCATAGTTTATGTCTGAAACTGTCACACAACAGGGGCACATAGGAAACAGGGGTTTGGGGGTCCTTTGCCAAAACACTTGGTGTTGCATTCAGGTGAATTTTTATGCATCAATGTTTGCCTTTTCTGCATCAGATTATGGTGTATATATTTGATTCTGTCAAAATAAAAGTTTTTATTGGGGGGAGGGGGAAAATGCACATGTTCTTAAAATTGATGGGCACATGTCCCCTGCATCCCCCCAAAAATCTACACCTATGGCCCCTGACTCTGGAGCAGTCTACCTCTAGATTTAAGAATGTCCACCTCGGTTATAACCTTTGTAAGAAAACTTAAACATGCTTTTAACAAGAAACTTTTACTTTCTTTTACATCCAGTGTTATTCAGTTACTTTTCATTTCTGTACATCTATTTTATTATTATTATTATTGTTATTATTTTGTATGAAATGTGCCATAGAAATAGATTTTATTATCACTGTTTTTATGTGTGTATTATGTATGAAAACAGCTTCATCTCACCCCAAATGAGATGAAGGCCCCCATGACACTGCCTGCAATTGTGGCAAATCCGCCAGTCATAACAGCGTGGATCTCAGACTTGGTCATGTCCTTCAAATAAGGCCGGATCAACAGCGGAGCTTCAGTCTAATGAACAAAAAACCCGGAGCAAAAGTAAACAAGCAGAGTAGCCAAAGGATTTTTTCTTACTGTAGTTACTGACGATTGTTTATGTAGTCATAAAACTGAAATACAGAGAGATTCATTAAATTTCAAAGCAAAATGTAGTCAGACTAGTGTCAAAGATAGTGTTACAAAGACATGCTCAGAGTACCTGCCCAACAAATATATTGCCTGCCACACTCAAGGTCTCTGTGGGAGAGGTTCCCATCGTTATCTGCATAACCCATGAGATCTGCATGGACAAAAACACATGGCTCTCGGTCATGTTATGACACTGCAGGTGTAAGGAGTACACACCGAGACCTACAGGAAGCTATGATGCAGTGAGGAGACAAGTCTTTACCTTCAGAATGAGCCACTGCATTATCCCCAAAAAGTAAAGGACCGACATCACGCTGCTGAAGAACACAACAATGGGCAAAGCCTGAGGAAAACATTGCAACATTTAAGTTCAACACGTTCCATTTAAAAAGCTTAGAATATAAGTTAAGTGGCAATTTTTACAAAGACTACAATGTTGTCCACTTACTTGAAAGGCAAAAATCTTGTCTATCAGATCTCCAAAAACAAAACTTGACCCTTCTTTGGTGTAGTTGAGAAATGTCTGTGAATATAACACAAAAAAGAAACATGGATTACATCATGTCATATGTTTATTGATCTCCTCAAGCCATTCATTTATGACACAATTACTGATCCATTCAGATATTGCAACAGGAAGTCATGAAACTAAAGTGGCAGCTTAGAAGGGACCGTCGGCTGAACTACACATTAAAAAGTGATTAACAGACCACATGCCTGAGCACACATTCTGCTAACTCAACCCTTCTGTGATCCGAGAATGAGGGTGAACAACATAATAAAGTAGCTCTAAAGATAAGCAGGTATAATCCACCTCAGTTAAAGAATAATGTGGCCTGGTAGATAAGCAACAGTGTGTGCCATACAAGCAAGGAGCGCATGTGCGAGTGCACTGTGCACCTGGCTCATCTGTTTGTTTGTTTTCTGGTTTATGCTGTGACGCCATAATGCCGAAGGCTAATTTCCATTTCATGTAAAGTAAAGGACAATAAAGGGTTTTTTTTATCTTACTTAAGTCTGTTGTGCAAACTAATTGCTTCAGGATGTGACTGGTTAGAAATCACACATTTCACAGTAATGCTACTTCTTGTTATGCTGAGTAATAATTATACATTTTTGGTGTTTTTAATATAAAATCTGTGGCATTTGCAATCTTAATTCCTAACAATAGAACTGAGCTAAAATATACAAACACCATTGCTAAATATTTGCGATGACGATGGGGGAGGAGGACTGGAGCTTGTGTCATAATCATCAGTGTGAATCCTGTTAGTCAATATACTGAGGTCACACAAATTCCTAAGTATTTGTCATATGTATAAGATTAAATCTGACTCCTCTTTGTTCTTCTGTATTTTAGATAAAGAAAACATCCAAGTATGTTACCTGCACTTGTTCCCCAAGCCACTGGAACGCTATGAGTCCAGGCTGTGTTCTTATGACAAAAAGTCCGATACAGAACTGCAACCCGAGACCCCAAAACACAGGCCTCCATTTCACCTACAAGAGAGTTTTGAAAAGGAAGTAGTTGGTTAGTGTATCAGGGAGTCTCCATGATGCCTCGTGTTATCACAAGGAAGCACTTCTGCTAAACCTTAAGATGACGGGGGCCACAAGGCCAAATGATATCCAAAGTCCCACCAAAACTTGAGATAACTTGAGCGATAACGCACGGGCACATTTCGAAATTTCCACAGTGTTATTCATCCTTGAGTGGTCGACTCACCGCTGTCCTGTGTGCTGACAAGAGGAAGACAAGCACGACGAACACGCACACACCCCCAAATGAGATGAGCTGCTCGGGACGCTGTCTTGTGTCTAAGGCGAGCCACAGAATCAACAGGACCACAGCTGCTACGATGAAAACCCTGAAAACACAATAAAACACACTCATTGACAGATTCCATAATATGTAGCTCATTGTGATGGATGAAGTACTCAAAACCCTAAGTAAAGTAAAGTAAAAAATACCATGGTCTAAAAATAATTCACTGCAAATAAAAGCTGTGAATTTAAAATGAAATTTAAGTAAAAGTACAGAACTATTATAAGCAAAATGTACTTAAGTATCAATACTTACATCTCACAGTGTTACATTAATATAGAATGATTATTCTGTTTTTATCACAGCCAAATACATATGAAAGCATTTAAATGTTGTAGTTCATTCATGTGGAGACCATTTCAGATGCTGCTTTGTAGATTAGTTGCATAGCAGGCTGCTACATCATATCATATGAGCAGTGAGCAGTGGAATAATAAGTATATAGAGTATAAAGAAGCAATATACACAAGCACAAGCTTTTATTTTGAAGTGCCTTTTCCTGCTGTAGAGTGAGTGAATAACAGACAGCTACTTAACAGGGACAGCAAATTGCCTCAACGACATGGCCAAACACAAGTATGACGCTGCATATATTAAACTTTGTGGACCTTGAGCTAATGACTAAGGAGCAATCTGGACAATGTGGCTGGACCAGTTGGGAACCACTGCTTTAAGGAGTGCGTGTAGGACAACTACAGTGGCTGACAAGAAAATGCAAATGGCTCAATCTAGAGCCAGTGTTTGGTTTGTCCATTCTGGGCTACTGTAGTACAACATGGTGGACCCCATGGATTAGGACCCCCAATACAAAGGAGTAGGTATAGCTGCAGTTGGAACAGCTACGTGACCTGCCCACCATAACCTACATGTCCTTGGTGTGGAAACAGAAGCCTTTAAGAAAATGTTAAGTTAGCATTAAGCTAACTATAAAGTATTACATTTAAAGAGAAGTGGTTAAGGTAAGGTTAAGAGTAATGAGAAGAGTTATATTTCATTTCTTAGGAGGTGAAGCACTTCTTCATGTCTGAGGAATTATTAAGTGGATTAGTGCTACGTTGGGCTGTAATTGCTCAATACAAGGTTGTGCTGTAGCAGGGTTTAGGTAACCGTTGCTTGGTGGGCTTGCCCTGTACTTCTAGTGGGCGCGGTTTGTAGTGGCATGTCGTGTACACTGCAAACAGAATGTGTCTGCAGGTATACATGTCTCAAAACAAATGCTCATTCTAAGGCAACAAAAAATATATTATGAGATATTATGAAATATTAAGAGATGCCCCTAAATCCTACACAGTGGCCTTTTAAGCACAGAAACACTAAGTTTACTTTCCACCACTGGTGATTATTAACTGAAAACAAGACATCTACTCACCATTTCAGCCATTTTAAGTTAGATTTGAAGCATCTAACTGCAGGTCTGAAACACTGACTGATGCTTTCTCCTTTGTACTTCTTCAGAAGTTCATACGATTTAGCAACAATGGCTAAACTGGTGAGGACTACAAGAGCGATGGCCCTCTGGAAATTCAATACACAGGCTGCAATGAAGTACGCCACATAACCTGCAGGACAGGAAAGAGCATTTGATTTCACAAAATAACGTTGTCTACATTCACCATTACTCCTGTCTTATCATAGTCTTCAAACGAAATATCATTACACAAATGAACAGACTTTACCTGCTCCGAGAACGCCCAGCAAAACATATTTGAAGGTTTGTGAGTGAGCTTTGATGTAATCCTCTGTCGCATTAATCGGCTTGGAGACTTTGCTGAAGTATAGAACAAATGCAAAATATATTTCTGTTTCAAATATTCTTCTCTTGTGTGATTAAAAAATGTATATATTTAATATTAAGAATATGCTATATTTGCCCAAAAGTTACTTTTTTCTATTACGCACAAATAAATCTTTAAAGTTTACAGTAGCACAGAAAACTTAAATAAATTTATATTAACAACATACTTCTGTACATTTACACATGGTATAAACATCCTCGCCATTGCAGGGGATTAATGCTGTGCACCTGTTGTGATAACTGCACCCCCAAATAAAACAATTATTACTTATCTAAGTGTAATCATTTGAAGTGACACACCTTAAGTATGATCCTAATCCCTTTTTCGTCTTCTCAGTCTGCCCTTTGTCAATGACAGTATCATAAGTGTCGTCCTCCTATGAGAAAAAATAGCATTTTATTTAAAAAAGGAAATACAGATCATGTTGTGCTGTTATCTTAAAAAAGAAAAGAAATGTGACACATACCTCTATTTCAAAAGCCTGGTTGTCCACGCCATTTCCGTTGCTGCGGGATACATTTTTGAGCTGGACACCGTTGTTTTCCGCTGAAAAACACAACCATTGTTCACTTCTAAGCAGCAGCCTTTGGGAGAGCAGTTTCAACTTTAACAACCAGGAATGCCAAACAAGTAACAATCTGTGTTCCCATGAACTCTGTGAGATAAAAAAAAAAGATCCTCAAAATAAGTCCACAGTGTCCTCGAGGATTATCTAGTGGAGAATGGTGAACAAAAAGCCCAGTTCACAACTGCAAGACAAACGGTTTAATTCAAGGAAAAAGCAGAGCTAATGGCTTACTCATTGTGTGTCCTCCTAAACCCCGGCTGTCAAATGCTGTGCTGTTAAACTCACTGTGGGAAAATGTAGTCTGCCCTCTATATGAAACATCTTATCATTAATTAACAGAAACGTTACGTACCACTCTGACAGGAAGTACAGGTCAGGACACAGTCATCAGTGTGATATTGCAACAGAAGTGATTTTCAAATGAAGCAACACTTGATTAGACGTGATGTTGAACAAGTTCGCCAAATCACCGGAGTAAGAGGTGATAAGATGTGAATTCTTGTCCACAGATATGAATTCACAGGGTCTGACTTTGAGCTTTGAAAGCCAATACAAGAGTGGATTCTTCAAGAATGAGGTTATTTGTGGGAGGAAGTGTCTTAACCTCGCTTGAGTCAGTCATAAAAAGTCACTGTGCTTCTATTTATAAAGAATCCATTTCTCAGAAGCACGTGAATGAACAACATGATAAAGTCAAACTTAACTCAAAAGCATATTTTCTTTCTTTGAACTTGTGTGCCCACAAACAACATTAAATATCTTGATAAAAAAAAAAGTTATTTAGATAGTGGTGGACACAGCGATTTCCCCCTTAGATCAAACTTTAAGTTACCTTTGTACAGACAGACACATACAGGCATATTATACTATAAATTATGATTAATGTTAGGTTTGTAACAGATAATGAAATGGAAGAAACTATCCTGTAACATCAGAACACACATTAGCCTAAAGATAAGTATGTGAACTTTGACTATACTATAAAGTTAAATGTTATTGTATGCGTGCTGCGAGGCACACGTAGCACTTTTTGTATAATGTCCATTTAATTGTTTTTTTATGATGGAATCTCATATCTTAAAATGATAGCTGTGAAGATTAAGCACACTGAGTATTTGATGCAGAATCAATCATAGCTGTTATCTGGACCATTAAATATATTGCACTGCAATTTGTACTTTACTTTCAGGGTGATGATTCATAATTGGTTATAATGGCAGCCATTTGTTACACTCACTGCTGTTCAAATGTGATCTTGTTGCACACAAAAAATATCTAAATGCTCATAAAGATGCTGTTTGTCCATGGTTCATAACATTCAGTAGTGGCTCAGTCTGTCTTAATGGATATGATAAACATTAATTCCTGTTAAAAAGTACAGAATATTTTGTGCTCACTGAGTTTTCTGAAAGCTTTGAAGACCCTGGGAATCATTAGCAGAGGTTAATGACCTAATAACAGAGCTGGTAGCACAATATTAAATGCTTTGGTTCAGTAACCCAGGATATTCTTTTTATGTAGACCATCAAGTTGTTTGCCAGCAGCCTCAAAATGATTTACATGTCAAAGCTTTGACTGAGAAAACACAAAAACACTTGATATAAACAGTGTGTCCGTTGCTTCCTTTAATCTTATTTAAGTATGAAAGATTCTCAAATATATAGGCTACCTGTTAAACCCTGTTACGTAATTCCCTCTGTTAAGTTTTTTATCTGCTATCAAAGTGCAGGAATTGGTGTCACTACTATAAAGTCTCACTAGCGGGAAGAACGATAACTGTTGCATTTATTTCCCCTCAATTCTGTCTTACAGGAAATCACAGACTAGCACCTTTGCTTCAAGGTAGAGTCCCCTGAGGTCATGGATCTGTCAGAGAACCTAAAACCTGGAGCTGCCCCTCCTTCTCAAAGGAGTCTAGAGCATTTGGGCAGCCTGCATCAAATCCTAAATCACAGACAACAATTTAAAGTGACAGTTGCCCTTACATGGGAAATCCCACTAAGAAACTGGGGCAAGTAAGTTAGTACCAGTTCCAGATCACAGTGTGTGTTGAGACTTTTCAAGTGATGGAAAATTGGCAAATACTGCACAAGCTTCATTGTTAATCTATCTACATACAGTTCCACTCAGTATCAATACTGCTTGCCAGGAAATCCTTGGTGTGAATAAATTAAAGTAAACAGTAAAACAATACCTTATCTTTCTGTGTAATTTCATGTGATTTACAGCATCCATCCAGGCTGCTAACAAGAGCAAACAGTGGAGTCGATGCCTTTATTTACATCCTGGTTATTAACTGACAAGCACCAACAAAACTGTATTTAAGTACTGACCGCCACAAAGGCACGGAGGATACTGAGCATAATAAAGGTTTAATGGGTTGTTTTGCTGTTGAGAGCAACAGCACGCTGAGAATGGGGTTTAGTAGGTCTTTGATAACACAACGCAGCCTGGAGGAACATCAGCCAAACCCAACAGGGCTTTTTAACATACACTCTATTTTAAACCATTTCATTTCAACATCACTTTCCAAATATGCTCCTGCTCCATGATGGTTTTTGGAGCTGGTTACTACGGAGTAAAATTCATGACACTGCAGCCGCTGCTGCTTCACGTTCAAGACTTATTTCCTTGACTACCCATGGAATAACTAGGGGTGGGGGAAAACTGATATAGCAAAGTATCACAATAGTTTTGTGTGGCAATATCTTATTGTCACACAGTATCGATTATTTTATTATATAAATTGTTAATAATACAAATACAAATTCAACTGGAGGTAGCCTACTTGAAAAATAAACACTACCTATAGACATCAGGGGAGCCAGCTCGCATAATATTTTTAAAAGAAAGCTAAAAACATATCTGTTCACTTTAGCCTTTAACTACCTCTGACTTTCCTGAATGAGGTCTGAAGCTCTTTCTTTTTACACTTTCACTGTCTATTTACGCTTCACGGTGCTGCATCTGTTTTAAACTCTCACTCTGGACTTCTGTGGCCTAGACTATTAAGTGTTGTTATCATTAATTTTGTCACTGCTTTCTCTGCGTTTTGTTTTGTTTTGTCTTGTTCTGTTCCCCTTTCGTTTGTTTAGTGCAGTTTTTGCTTTTGCTTGCTTGTCTGTCTATTAAGTTTATTTCAGTTTATGGGGATGAAGGGGAGGGTTGAGGAGCATGAGGGAACTCAGTGTACTCTGTTATACTTTACGTTTACATATTGGTGGTGGTTTATGGTTCACTTGTTGGAAATAAAAAAGATGTGGAAAAAAAATGATGAACTTGATTTTATGATTTATAGTTTTGATTTTATGAATCAGTTAATCCATGTTTTAAATGTCCTTTTATGTTGAATTGCCTTGTCTGTTTTATGTCCATTGTGTCTGTTTTCATGTGAAGCACACGTGCTTACACTGCCCTTAATGTAAAGCACTTTGTGCTGCATTTCTTGTATGAAAGGTGCTATATAAATAAAGTTTATTATTATTATGATTATTATAAACACAGATCAGATGTTGACCAAGGTTTCTTTCAGGGGCCTGATTTACAATTTCAAAAAGGTAATAAATCGCAATATATTGCAATATATTTCATCATAATACTCATATTGCATATCGCAACACCTTTGAAATCGCAATAATATTGTATTGTGACTTAAGTATCGTGATAATATCGTATCGTGGAGCCTTTGGTGATATAACCCACATATCAAGTTTTGCATTTCAGAAACAACCTGAGCTTAAAGACATGTATTGTCTAATATGATCATATATATAGGCTAAATCAGTTGCACAGTGACAATGGCAGAGTGGGTGGTTAGTTAGGGACCCATAATACATATTACCCTCAGGGAGCCTCCTTGGGTTGTTAGCATTGCTCCAGCTATGCATGCATGTGTTTCATATGTGACTATGGTGTCAGTAACATGTTGTATCACCTACCATACACAATAATGCCACCGTTTGTGCATCGTAGCAGCAGAGCCACTGGACGTAATAAATCCTGTTTCTTCTTATTCTGGGCTGCCAGTACAGTAGAAGTAACGTTTCCAGCATGTTTTCAAGTGGTCCATGGCACCGCCTCTCGTCTGTAAGTCGGAGACGAGGGCTTGAATGACCCAGTAGAGGAAAAGGAAAACGAAGTTAACGCTGTTAGCTTGTAGCTTAGCTATGAAACCCTGCTACAGCCAAACCTAGCTGGCTTACAATTAGTGCTCACAGTTAACTCTTCGTATCGCTAATGTACTAGAGCTGTTAAACACAACCGGATCAAATGGTAAGTGCACGTCTGCATCGATAATTAACGAGTTTACCAGCCTGGCTAAATGATTTACGCAATAGCATGTTGCTAAGCTAGAGTGCTAACTTGCTGTCTTGGCTCCGTTATGTGCCTCGGCTAGCCGTGTTAGCTAGCTACGCTAACAACAAACAACTTTAATTTAGTTCGGCCTTTGAAGGACTTTTTATTTGGTAACGCTCAGTGTCCTGCATTGAATGTGTGCTATATGCATGTGTGTGTGTGTTAGTGTGTGATTTGGTACGAAATACTCGCTGCATAGACGAAGAACAGCAGAGCGAGTTAACGTTTAGCTTGCTAGCTAAAGCTAACGTTAGCATAGAGGACGCTACTCAGCTGCTAATAGATAATTGTTTAGATTAAAAAAAACAGCCATTTCAAATGCTGACAGCAGTTCCTTAAACTTTGCCTGCAGTGCCCACTGTGTAAATGAAAAGATGAAGATATTAAGCTAACTCTGTATGTGTTTTTGCAGGTTTATGAGACTGTGCTGCCATGGGTGACATGAAAACCCCAGATTTTGATGATCTCCTGGCTGCCTTTGACATCCCAGATGCCACAGGCTTGGATGCCAAAGAGCCCATCCAGGGAAGTCATGAGGAGACAGAGAGTCAGCTGAAGCACACTGGGATATGTCTAGATGACAGCCTATTGAGTAACCAAGCTGTCACAACAGCAGATATTCCTGCTGTTAGTGTTATTGTGAAAAACACAAGTCGCCAGGAGTCGCTGGAGGGTTTTGAGCCAGCATTGCAAAATGGATTCAGGGGACAAGATGCCACCTCCATTGACTCAGTTGAGACAACCAACGCGGACTTTTCCAAATCATTTGTCTCTGCTCTGAATGGGGAGAGTTCAAGAGAGCTTCTCGGAAAGGCACCCATTCAACACAAACCTGATGGAACACCAATATTTTCCCAGTCACTTTCTCATTTTAGTCCCATCTCCAGTCCTGAGTCTGAAGACACTCAGTGCAGTAGAGATGAAATGCATCCAAAACAAGAGAGACCCTGTTTCCCAGAAGCTTCAGATTTGGTGGAACCGTCAGTCCCAGACAATCCAAAAAAACTGGACCTCAGCTTGTTTGATGACTGTCCGAAGGACTCAGATACTCCCAAGAACACTCAGAGGAGCAGAGAAGAAAGTAGTAGAAGCGAGGAGTCCTCTGACGTCTGTTTAAGTAACAAAATGGATAAAACATCTAGACTACACAGTGCACTTCCCCCACCAAGCCAGAACTTTACTGAGACCAACTGCAGTTCAGGAACCACAATGGATGTTCCCACTTCTTATACACATGTCAAATCTCAGACATCCAAATTATCCTCTTGCCTTGAGGCTCTAGTGGCTCTGCATGCTAGGAAAGATCCCAGCGAGCAGATTAATCCCAGAGAGTCGTCAGTGGTTCTGAATGACTGCATGAAAGCAAACCCCAACGTGCCTGTGTCCCCACGAAGCCCACTTGAAGCTGTGAAACGGTTAATGAAACCCTCTGATAGTCCTGTAAGCATCTGCAGTGATAGTAGCGGTAAAGCGTCCCCCGCAGTGGCAACTGGGTCCCCCCCTGCCATACCCAGGGTCAGAATTAAAACCATTAAAACCACATCTGGGCAGATCAAGCGCACAGTCACCAGTGTGCTGCCAGATTCAGAAACAGATGAAGTTCATTCTGCATATGAATCCTCTCCATCACAGAGTATGATTAGCGAAGATTCTTACTGTAACATGTCTCCTCATCAGTCTCAAAGTACATCTGTTGACAGTATTGTTGGAGCACAAACTAAAGGTATTCCAGCTAGTGCATCATCACCGAAAGTTTTACGCAACAAATCAGAGGTTAACTCCAGGAGGCCAGGCGTAACGCAGCCGGCAGCAGTGTTCCATAATACTAGTGGTCCTGTCAAACGATCTGCTGCACATCAGGGGCAGAAACCAAAGAGAGGATCAGCCACAACAGGCCACACAACTAGCACCAACTTCCTTCCCAAAGCAATGCACTTAGCTAGTCTGAACCTGGTCCCTCACAGTGTTGCCGCTTCAGTAGCTGCACGCTCCACCTCTCATCAACAAAGCCAACACACACTCTCCTCCATGGTGTATAGCACCGTCCCACTGGTGCATCAGGTCAAAACAGCCAGCCCTTATCCTTGCACGTCCATTCCCAACACAGCAGCAGGAACCCTAAGCAGACTGTTGAACAACGCCAACCCTGTGCCTACATACGTGCCCAACCTGACCCCCCCTCCAGAGAGCAATATCAACCTTCCACCACGCGGATACTGCTGCCTCGAGTGTGGGGACTCCTTTGGGGTGGAGAGGAGTCTTGCATATCATTACAGCAGAAGGAGTGTTCACATTGAAGTAGGATGTACACACTGCGCAAAGACGATGGTGTTCTTCAACAAGTGTGCCTTGTTGGCGCATGCACGGGAGCACAAGAACAACGGCATGGTGATGCAGTGCACACAGCTCCATATGAAACCCATAGCAGAGGAACAAATGTTTGTACCCCTGAGTGCTGTAAACCTGGACTCCTACACTTTACCCTCACTCAAAAGCCAACCTGTGCTGCCCCTGTATCCAGACAATGTCATTCGCCACCGACTCCGTTGCCTGGAGTGCAACAAACAGTTGTCTGACTACAAAGCACTCGCAGGCCATTACCAGAGGCAGTCTGACGATGTGGAAGGACTCGTGAGTAGATGTTTTATTCATTATTAAAGGATTTAAAGGATTTTGTTTGTTATTGTCAACAATATAAACCCTGTCTGTTCCACTTGTTCCCACTGAAGACATAAATCTTTAAAAATGGTGACCTAATAAGTCTGTATGGGATTTGTTGACTGTAAGAAAAATCTGCAATATTACCAGGCTTATCATTTAACGACCCTGTGACCATTTTTATGTGTTTTCCGTTTTTTCCCACATTCATATTTTTTGACTTTTCTCTCGTTTTATATCCTGAAACAGATGTGCAAGGTGTGCTCAATGTTGTTACCCAACAAGTGCAGCTTCAAAGCTCACCAACGCATTCATGCACACAAGTCCCCTTACTGCTGTCCTGAGTGCGGTGCCTTGAGCCGTTCTGCAGACATACAGAAGCATGTCAAAGAAAACTGTCTGCACTACGCTCGCAAGGCTTGGTACAAGTAAGTAAGCAACAATAAAACACAGGCATCAAAACATAATAGAGTAAAAAAGAAAAGTGGCATGATGTTTTTCTGTTTTTTCAAGATGTCTTCACTGCGACATGGTCTTCAAGACCCTTCAAGGACAGAAGAATCACATTGAGGAGAAACACTGTGATGTCTTTTACAAGTGCTCCATCTGTCCAGTTGCCTTCAAGACCTCTGACGGCTGTGAAGTGCATCTAAAAAATAAACACAATGCCAGCAAAATATCCCCCGTGTAAGTCCCACACCTCGTGACCTGCTAAAAGTCGAACATTTCGTTTTACTGTTCATTTTTACTGTTTTCTCTTTGTTTTGCAGGTTAATCTTTAAGTGTTCGTGTGAGACGATTTTCAAGAAAAAGCAGTTACTGTTTCAGCATTTCCATCAGAATGCCAACAAGCGAGTTACGTCCGTGTTCAAGTGTCCAGAATGCAACTCGGTCTTTCCACAAAAGCAGCTGTTAATGCAGCATGTCAAGGTTAGAGCCCTGATTACATTTTTCTTAGACATTTTGTGTTTGTCACTTTGAAGTAAACTTCCTGCGAGTTGTTTTGCAATGTTAGAGTTTGTCACATTAGGTAATCTACAAAACTAGGTACATGACACAGAGAAATCAACATGAAGTCACACAGTCCAGCAACACTGTTAAGTTGTTGTTGTTTCACCACATTGACTAAAGAGAAGTAAAATATTGAGTAAATGATGAGTACTCTGTATTAGATAACTTGTGACCTGTAGTACGTGATCATTAAAGCAGACGAGAGGATGAGGTGTAATATTTTGTTACCTCAGTTGATTGTTGCTGTCTATTTTCTGTTTTGCAGAGTGTTCATGTAGGAAACGTGACAGTAGAGACGGAGCAGAACAGTAAACACACAGACAATCCTGACTGGTACCAGGATGCTCATTCTGTTCAACAACAGAAGAGTCACAGCCCCGTTAAACACACAGATAGTCCCAGAAAAAAGGCTGAGCAGGATAGAAGACCTTGTGTGAAGCCCACTGGCTGGACGTGTGGGGAGTGTCTCCAGTGGTTCCCTGAACGAGACTCCTATGTTTCACATGTGAAGACCAACCACGGAAAGGTGAGAGATCATGAATTCCCCGTGCTGGAATGTGTCTTTATTCAAACAAAACATAAATGGTTGCTGTGCTCATTTATTCTTCGTGAGCACCGCGCTTTTCCAACCTACGTTAGATTAAACTGGCTGTGCTCCCACAGAAACCATGCACCCCAGGGCCAAGCATTCGGTTTAAACATTAGCTTTCACTCGCCTCTGCAGCAGCTGTTCCTCTAATCTGATCTGATCAGCTCTGATCAATCAAACCACAAATATCGACTGATCAATTCTCCATCTCAAACTCGACAAACTGCTGCTGGGGGGAAAAGTCTCATGAAGAGTTCCCTCTGCGGTGCGTTCACAGACCCGTAAAAATCTCCAAATTCAGACGGGACACAGAGTGATCACAATCCAAACTCGGACCCACCCCCTTTCCTGTTGTCAGCTACCACCACACATAGATCATAGATTCCAAAGGCCTTTGCGCACTGAGTCTGTTTTTTTTTTTTGTTTTGTTTTGTTTTTCTGGATGCGTTTGTTCAATCCATCTTTTCACCACAGCTGCCTGAAAGGGCGGAGCTGTCCCCCCTCTCTGTCATCCACATTCTGTGTGCGGTCTACATCCTCCTCTTCGTCATCATCGTCCACCTGAATATAACTATTTGAGTTATGAAATGATTCTGTGCGCCCTGTGCCTCTGTCTTGTTGCTGTTGTGTCCGGCCACCACATTTTCTTCACTGATTTTTGGTCAAACAGGCTTCTGACAGAAGCGAAAAACACAGAAAATCAATCAGATCAAACCGAACTCAGTTTACAAACGTGATTGACACAATGTGAGGTGGTATTTATTTTCAAACATGCAACAATTTCAGATAAAAAAAATGGACTCAGTGGAAAGGCCTTAATTCTGTAGGTATCACCACACCGATTTTAAGCATGACATTGCCGGGCTGCGTTGTGATTATGACCATGGACAAAAACTCAGATGTGGCATTGATTGTTTCGGGCCCATTGCTGCGATATATCAACGTTGCCGGGAAAGACTGGCTTGTAAACAAACACAAGTAAGCTAGGGGAGTGGCTTTTTTTCTGAATGAAAGTACTGTAACATTTACTTTTCGCAACCAGTGTCTGTGAGTCATTTCCATATGCAACGGCAGAACAGAGGGGAAAATCTTTTTTTTTCTCCATTTGATTAACATCTCAGTGACTACGCTGCTGATTCCTCCTCTGGTGTAAATTTCAGGTCATAGCCAAAAGGGTTTTGCCAAGATGTTGCCCTGTTGCTATTTCTCAGCTAGATGACATCATGTTGAACTGCCTCCATTTGGTCTTCCAGATGTTTACTTGTCCTTTAGGTGGCCTGGTAACACTACCTTTTTAACTACCCTTTGTAGCTGAGTGCGGCACATTTGAAATTTTTAATGTGAATCCTGGGAAATCTAGTTAATCAGATTATTAGTCAGAAAGTAATAATCTCTTAATGGTTGCTTGTGTGTGGATTATGAACTCATTAGAACTTATTACCTTAGAGGAAACCTTTACTAGTGTTTGTTAAGTGTGTATCATCACACCTTTTTTCCCCTACATTTTTATTTTTACCTCTTTTTCTTCCCAACAGTCTGTAAAGAAGTATCCATGTCGGCATTGTGAGCAGTCTTTCAACTCTACAACCAGTCTGAGAAGACATATTCGCAATGACCATGATGGAAAAAAGAAAATTTATACTTGTTGGTAAGATTTTAACGTCTGGAAACGAACAAGTGTTTTTTCTGATTATCTAGGAAATCTTTCAGCTCCACCTCCATTCTTCTTTTTTTTTTTTTTGTTACACTTTAGGTATTGCACGGACACCAAGAAAATATTTACGACGAGTGTGACGTTGAAGAACCACATCAGTCTAATGCATGGAATCAAAAATCCTGATCTTGGACAAATGCCGAAAACAGCTATCCAGGAATCCAAAAAGGCTTTGGGCAAGGTGGTTATTTTGTTTTAACACAAGTAATCATTGCAGGCATGAATGCAAATGTTAGGATTCTTAGTAGTTGTTATTTTAAAACGTGGCTTCTGTGATTTGCAGGGGCCTGTCTCAGAAAGAAGACCTGCCGTGGACACACAGGAGGCGGGCCAGGACCACACTTTGACTCTCAAGGCTCCTCCAGCGAAGCGTCTGAAAACTCAGTTCCGCTGTTCAAAGTGCGGTTTCGTCACAGACGACAGTACACAGTTCCAGCAGCATATCCCGCAGCATAAAACTGATGAAAACACTCCTCAGTGCCTTCATTGTGGCCTGTGTTTCACGTCCGTGCTGTCTCTCAACAGACACCTTTTCATTGTACACAAAGTCAAAGACCCCGAGGAAGGGGAGAAAGAAGAAGAAGAGGAGGACGAGGAGGAAGAGGTGAGGGAGAAGGAGCAGGTTAATCAGTCAGTCAGATTAGCAGATACAGACGAGGTCAATGACTTGTTACCGGAGCTAAATGAACCTGAGCCCTCACAGGCAGGAGAGCCAGCAAGTCTGCACTGTGACAAGACCTCGGACTGTAATCTAAAACTGAGCACTCACTCTCAGACACAAGCAGTCTCTCTCCGGTAGTGAGACCTCTTTTAAGCTGCTTTAATATCTTCAGTTTTCACATGAAAGTAACAAGGGAGGCTTAATGTCCTGCACGGAGGTGTTTGGGCCTTTCTTTTTTAATTTTTTTTTATTAATTTCTCTCAGTTATTCAGTGGCCGTGCAGTATATCCAAGCAGATCCTTAGCAGTTAATAAAGAACAGTATTTTCACAGATGAGAGGGCAAATTAATATTTTCAATTATTTTTATTTAACTTTGCATGTTGGTATTATATTCATCTTGCCTTTCAGATATAACTGCACACATAGTACAGCTGAAGCTTTTTCTTTTTTACTTCTTTGCCCCCCCGACATGTTCCATCCACCCTGACAGGAGACTCAGGAATGTCTGTTAGCGTCTAGGTCTGATTGATGTAACAGTGACGTGGTGGATCTTTGCCTTTTGTAATCGTTTATTTTAACGGCTTAAATTTTGTCTGAAGTATTTAAAGCTACACACTATGACCTGAATGGGATTCAGGTTGCGGTTTTTACGACATGACTGTGTTGCAGTTAATTTGCAGCACAAAGCTACAATGTTAGTCGCCATTTATTACACAACAGTATTCAGTTAGAGGTGTATTTCTGCATTCTTGGAACAGTTATTTGTAAAACTATCCTGTGAGATTCAACACAGGCGAGTTGTCATGCGAGGCAAAGCCTACTGAAGTTAGGCTCCATGTAAAGAACAAGATTTTCTTTCGACTATTTAAGCATTCTGAAATGCTGTTGTCTTTATGTTGATTGAGTGTTTAATTCGTGGGTGCATGTGTTGTCCCAGATTTGGCCTTTTTTTTAAATTATTATTAATATTTTCCTTCTTTTTTTTGGAATGAGTGTTGAGGGGAAGCATGGAGAGGTATTGGATGTGTGGTGCAGCAGTTTTGAAAATACCTCAAATTGCCAGAAGTGTATTTTTCAGGCAAGTGAACAGTCAATGTAATGTCAAATCAGGGTACATTGTTTTGGATAATCCAGAGCAGACGTGAAAGTGAAGTTCGGCGGCATATCGGAGATAGCATGCTATAAATGAGGACCTGTTATGATGGTGTTAATAATACTAGTAGGATCAGAGGGATTTGTTGAATCCATTATGATTTTCAGAGCAAAGACATTTCCCAGATGGGTGCTCATAATGGTGGGTACTTGTTGTTCGCATGTTCTGGTTTGTGAAGCAGCACCTCTTGTTTTGTATTGAACACATGACAGTTCCTACCTCCATGGTTAATGGCAGTGATTGTTAAATGAAAGACTTCGAGGAGTTGCAGGTAATCTCAGTGCAATGTAAAAAAAAAAAAAGTTTATAAAATGTGTATTATCCCACATTATTGAATTTTATAAATTATTTTGGGAATGATATTAAGGCTATATGGTCATATTGACTTAACTGGCAAGTGAACTTTTCTATTTAAGTGCTATAGGAGCTTTTTATTTCTCTGTAATCTTAAATCCTTAATTTACCACACTGCAGATGTCAAACTGCAGAGGCTGAAAAGATAGACTTGTTCACGACTTGTTCTTTTGTATGCTTGTTGAAAGATATTTGTACTTTTGATACTGTGTACAGCGAGGACTTGTATAGGAAAGTAACCTGTGTACATACAGTAGCCAATGAACCCTGGATTCACAGCATTTCTTAAGCCATTACATCTACTCAGCATGCAGTGGCCCATGTGCCTTGCTGTAATGTTTACGTCAAAGTACTTACAAATAAATCGGTGCATTTAATTACACATCTGCTGTGTCTCTTGTCTTGTGACTTGCTCAGAGGGATGCAGGGGAGGGAGGTGTTTAATGGTATGTGATAATTACTGGATTGCACTGAGGTCACGTACTTCACAGTCGTCACAGCACAGTCAGAATAACATCATTCACCCAATAGGGAACCAACCTCACACGTTTGACTTCATGCCATTAGAATATTAAGCCCATCCTATCTCAGTATAACTGGCTCGCCCCAAAATAACACAACAGCAAAGAGATTTTAATTAACCGACACCAACTTTGCGCAGAACACGTTTGAGGAATGAAAGGCACTTTGACAAAGATCTGCAAAGCAGGATTCCTGTCTTCTTTCATTCTTATCTCCTACATTGCCATGACATCTTCGATGACGCTCGATTTGACCGAGCTGAGAAATAAAGTTTCAAAGATCAAGGTGAATCCGAGGGGGAATCTGTGGGCGACAGGTAAGAGAAATAACACTACAGCAAAATATGTCATGTGTTTGCGTGTTGTTGTTTTTTTGACAGTTTATGTTGATGTTGTATTTTGTTTAAATTAAGGGCATTTCATGGGCAAGAAAAGTGTTGTGGATAGTTCCTTTAAGAAGTCTGCCTTTGAAGACGTAAATGTTCCCTCTGAAGTCAGAGCTGTTGGTCCTCTGTACCCAGTGGAAGACCTGCAGGCACTGCTCATTCAGATGTTGAAAACTGCCAAACACACACAACGGAAACAGGCATTGGACATGTAAGATTATTATTATATTATATTATATTATATTATATTATATTATATAAATTCATCATGCAAACTGATTTTTTTCCCATCTATTTAGAGGAGGAGGGGACTCTGCTTGAGGAACATTTCAACCAACATTATAACAATTTGAAATCCTGCTGATGAAGAGGAGAATTTTAATTTCATTTCTTGATTAAACAGAAGCTCTCATGAATATGTTATTGTTTTATTAATATGATATGTTGCATTGTATATGACATTGTGATGTCAGTGTGCACTCATTTGTTTCATGGCTGTAGTAATTTGAGCCTATTTATGTATCAGTGCCTCCTGTTAATAAACTTATACCGAAATATTCTGCTTTATTTTATTAAATATTGTGAAGCATGTTATAGAAATATGTGTCAAATTGCTATTAATTGAAGTATTTTCACTTTATGGTAAAAAATATTGTCTGATATAAATGAATGAGTTAAATTCAGTTAGCGTTTTGGCGCCCCCTGTAGGCCGTCTGCTAAAACGCTTGCATTAATCATATCCGGGTGAAAGTGGCAACATGCTGTGTCACATCTTGTGCCAGTTTATTTGATATCTGTCAGCAGTCATGCCTCTAATAGTGATGTGTGGTTACCCCTGTAGTGGTAAAACACGAAGGGCAGAGGAACTGAAGGAGTATTTTGAAGGGAACACCGAGAGAAAGGTTCATATTGTAGGAGACGGAGGCTCTGGGCGTTGAGAGAAACACAGTGTACGCAGGCAAGTTTGAGCTAAGCTAGCTTCATTTAGCGTTAGCTTGTTAGCTACCTGTTTAAGGTTTTGTCAGCAGTGTCCTGTTGGAAAGTCCTCTTACATGTTAGCAACACAGCTAACCGTTAATGTGCTTGAATTCAGCCGTTTAATTTAACGATACACAGGCTAACTGAAGCGGAGAGGAAATGTGATGATTAGCTGTTAGCATGAGAACTAGCTAGCTAAAAATACAGTTTATTATTAAAGTAGACATGTAAGGTTGTTAGATGTGCGCCGATTAAAAACACTGTATGCCGAAAATCTATCACTTTCTTTTCGTGTACGACCGAGTGTTGAGGGCATGACCAGCTTTAATTTAATGGTATTTTCAATGGAGTTTGGTGCACAAATGTCAACATTGTCCTATGATGGAGGCTGTTGCTGTTGAACTACACACCAGGATTATAGTCCGTATTCTCTGTGCAACACAAACTATGGTTTTCTCCTTCACATACTGGTTAGTTAATACTACAGACATTACCTTGGATATTTAGATTGCTTCATTATAACTTGCCACAATTTAAGACATTCTGATATCAGCATCTAAAAGATTTTTTAATGTTTAAGCAATTGAATCTTAAAACTTATTGCAGTGATCAGCTATCAAAATGAGTTACTAACAATTTTAATAATTTTACTAGCAAAGAAAAGCCATAAAAAATCACTGGTTCCAATTTATCAAATTAGAAAATGTGTTTACGTCACCTTTGTTTGTCCTCCCTGATTGAAAATAACATATTTGGTTATGGACAGTTTTTAAAACAGTCAGACCAACAATGTAAATTTAGGCAGGCTATCTTATTATTTCCTTTTTACAAATAAGTGAAGAAGCACAAAAACAAGGGTGCTTAAAGTGCAAAAAATAATATAAAGTGAATAAAAACAGCAGCAGACGTTTCAGTCCTTGACTGATGATAGTCAAGGACTTTTGCTCGGATGTTTGCTGCTGTTTTTATTCTACTCTATTATTTTTTGCACTTTGATAACCCTTCTTTTTGTGCACATGCACCCAAGATAAGCTTTTTTGTTGCCCTAAGTTAGCACAGTTTCACAGAAGTCCTAAGACCTGTTTCAAATCAAACATTTATTGATTAATCAAGAAAGTAATTTGCAAATTATCTTGTTGGCTTCAAATAGCACAACCTCTGTTGTTTGATATCACAAATGAAGAGTCACAAGGAAGAACGGATCCCTAGAAAGTGACCTTGGACTTTTTCCATACTCCTGCTGTGATCTAAAGCTTGTTGGATATGTTGCAGATTCCCAAAAGGAAAAAAATATCAGAGCGTCTCTGAAAGCTGAAGTAGAGAGGTGGGTTTTTCAGGTCTGTTTCTTAGATGAGAACCATGATGATGTTCTGTCTGTTACATTCCTTTGTAACCTTTTATTCACTTGTTGTTTAGGAAAGTCAACAAGGAAGACATTGTAATTTTGGATTCATTAAACTACATAAAAGGTAAATCCTGCTAACAATAACATGCTATGCAGATTCTGCATTAAAACATTATGATTTGTTCATGCTTTTACTTTCAAATTTGAAATACCTTGCAGGCTACCGCTACGAACTGTTCTGTCTCATCAAACATGCACAAACACCACACTGCCTGGTGAGTACACTAGAGAAATAACAAATGGATTTTTAAATTCTAAAAGCCTATTACCTAGACATCAATAACACAAGTCAAAATCATATGCTTTCTTTTGATGAAGGTATACTGTCTGACGTCAGATAAAGTGAGTTCAACGTGGAATACAGAAGAGATGCTGCTGAGCAGTACACCCAGGACATGTGAGTGAGAAGCCTCTACAAGTACAGTAGAGGTGGATCAGTCTCAAGTAAGACTGTCTTTACCTTCGGAGAAGTCTTAAAAATACTTCTATGCCTGTCAAAAATAATTACCTTCGAATTGTGTTTTTCTAGTTTGCCTGACATTTGGTTTGTCATTTGTAGCTTTGATGCATTAGTGCTGAGATTTGAAGCTCCAGACTCCAGAAACCGATGGGACAGTCCTCTCTTCACCATCCTGAAAGACGACACACTTCCATATGAAGCCATTTGTGACGCACTTTTCAAAAGAAAAGCACCCCCACCCAACCAGTCCACACAGAGTGTAAGATTTTTGATAAACATACAGGAGATGTATGCTGGCTTTTTGACAGTCTTAAGGTAATAGTAACAACTCTTTTTCTCTGCAGCAACCATTGTCATCTGCTAACTTCTTGTACGAGCTGGACAAGATCACACAAGATGTGTTAATGGTATGTCTTCATATGTTCATTTTGGATTTTCTCTTCATTTGTCAGTCACTGACATCTTTTTCCCTTGGATACTGTTTTTACTGGAACCAGTCTGTCCAGTAATGTCATATTTTAAGATCGCCACAGTGAGACCTACACGTTGAAAACTCAAAATAATAGACTGAGGAGTTATAGTCTGAGAAATACGTGCTTTAAATGTTAATTTACAAAGCACAAACATTAAAGTCGTCCTTGGTTCAAAGGGTCCGAGTTGTGTGCTTGCTTTATCAGTATATTGAAGGCTGTATTTGTCACATAGAAGACAGACAGATAACATTTCAGTCAGGACACTATTGTCAAGGTTTTAACCATTAATTGCACCAGTATGAATTTTAATTTGGCGGTGTGGCTCTGCTCATGTGATGCTCTGGAACTAATCTGAGCAAGCTTGACACAGACTGACCCTGAGCTCACGGACGCCCTGGCAGAGCCTAAGATTTGTTCAACATGAACAGATATTGAAAACAGTCATAATACTGGAAGGTGTGGGGTACAGCGTTGATTGAGCAGCAGTTCTTTATGAGGACCGCCTGTTGTGAGAGATTTGTGGACATATATGATTGGAGTGTGTTTGTAGCATGACCATAAATGACATCCATGCCTGCCTGAACGACCCCAAGGCTCTGTTATTGTACTAAATGAATAGCATATATTGATGCTTTTCCCCCAAGTGACACGGCTGATGAACCTATTGACGTCTATTCTATAAATCAGCTGCACAATGGTGGAATCAGAAGAAACCAGTGATGTTATCCAAACGTCAGTGATGACATCAGAAAATCTGAATGTGTCGTTATGTACCATTGTGTCGTAATTGTTTTGAGAATAGAGGAGAAGTGCGTTAAAGATCCATTACTTGATCAGTGCTTTTTATCACAGTGAAGTGAAGAGTGTAAGGATTTCTGCTACACTCTGTAAGATGTCTTTGGGTCTAATGTGTTGCAATCACCAGTGTGTCCTCACTGTGGTTGTGTCTGCTAATTGCTGTTTGCCAATAAGAAATCAGCTGCTCTTGTTTTGCTGTTGAGTCGGGCTGTACCAAATGCCAGAGGTGGCTGCGTAGGATTGTTTGTGACTTCTGGTACACTCCAGGCTGTTGTTAACTCTTAACATCAAAATGTATTGAAAAAAAGATGATGTAATTACCTGCAAAATTCACAGCATGTTTTTATCCAATGTAATATTCTCCTTGGTAAATGGTAAATGGAATGCGCTTGTATAGTGCTTCTCTAGTCTTACAACCACTCAAAGCGCTTTTACACTTCATGTCACATTCACCCATTCACACACTGGTGGCCGAGGCCAATCAGTAACCATTCACATGCTCTCGCACATCGATGGAACAGCCATTGGGAGCAATTAGTGGTTCAGCATCTTGCCCAAGGATACTTTGTCTTGCAGACTAGGTGAGCTGGGTATCGAACCGCCAATCTTCCAAATAGTGGGCAACCCACTCTGTATCCATCCCACCACTGCTTCTGTCCATATTTGTTGGCTTCAACCCTTTAAAATCTGTTTGCTCTCCTGCTTGCTGCACACAAAGGGAGGCACATGCCTATATTAATAGGGTGGTCACACAGCAGTCTGGCAGCACGATAAATTACATGTAGTCATTAAAGACAGTTGATTTAATTAAAAAAAGACTAACTCATTAATCTGATTAATTACTTAATTGAAACTGAGGACAATATGACAAATTACATTTAAAGCTTCATTAAAAAACGTCAATAGCAGCTTTGAATTGAAAGGAAAAAAAGGCATTCGGTATAGCCTTACTATTCATTACACCCTTTAATTATTTTTGCAAAAAAATCCCTGTGATGAATAATTAGAAGAACAATCAGTCCATTTAATTCTTAGTGTGCAGGTCCCACTTTGCTGATCTCCAACTCACTGTATATATATTTATCAATAAAAACATGACGTTTTTGTATGAATTGTGTTTGATGAATGTCATTTAACATTTTCAGGCAATTTTTAACGCACAGAAGACAAGTGTTCCCGGGGATCTCATCCCAGTTCCAGGAGCTACAGAAAAGATATCCTTTTTACACATTTATATGCCCACATTTTAAATTTAAATACCACATTTTGACGGAATCCTTTCACAAGTTGTGGCAGGTCTGTTTTCATGTGGTACGACACATGTCTAGCTAGCAGTGACCTTTCACAGCTAATGACTGTCTGAAATTTGTGTTACCTCTGTTAATTTGTGCTAAGGAGTCGCATTCCCTCACCAGCAGGAGGAAGAGTACTCAGCATCAAATGCCCTGTTTGAAGGAGAAGGTGGATGAATGCACGTCCATCAAAGACCTTACAATGAAAGGCACAGCAGCCAATCACTGCTAAAGGTCTTGGCCGTAATAACATACTGTGGGACAGGTATTGGGAGAGAGAAACCAAATTACATAGATTAGTGGATTGGTGTTGGCAGCTGCACCGTGTCAGACCTTCTGAGAATAAAACACTTTGATTTTCTCCTTTTTGAACATGTTGATCCAGGCTGAAACTAACTTAAAAAGGACATTAGGTTTTGTGCTGGTCAACCTTTAATGACGGGCGCATCATTTGAGATGACGTCAGTAACAGTCTGTGCTTTGTGCTTTGTGTGTGTGTTTTCCTTGAAGGTTGACATATGATAATGTGACCTTCGGATTCTTTTGGTCAATTGATTATTGCTTCCTCTGTGTTCGGCTGTACTGTAGAAATCTTAGGAGAATTTTTTGTCTTCTTTTTTTACTTAAATGTCCTTAACCTGACGTCTTAACATAGAGCTCACCAGGAGCATCAACATGGCGGAGCTGAGGAAATTACGGCGCCAGTTCATCAGCTACGCCAAGATGCACCCAACAGAGAACACCGGACAAATTTCCAACATGTTTGTGCAGTATTTAAATAAGAGTCTTCACTGAAACTTTTATATCATTGGTTTTATTTTATTTTTTTTTCTGTGACAAATAAATATATTTAATTATTTTTTGCATGTTTGTGGATTATTGACCATTTAAAAAAATCAGTTACAAACATTTATGAGCTGAAATATGTAAAGCACTGCATTTTTTTCAATGAGCTGAAATTAGTCATTCCAAAAAATTGTGTACCTGACAAAAAAAAAACATGTCATGTGCAATACTTGTATATTACAAATTAGACACAAGCACATCAGCTGTGACGACATCCTGTGAACCCAACTAGATAGAGCCAAGAACAGAAATCAGAGGTGTGGGCCTGAGTCACATGATTCAAGTCCCAAATTTGAGGACTCAACAAAATCAAAATAGACTTGCAACTCAGCTTGGACTTTGACACTAATGACTTGTGACATGACTTGATACCTTCACCTAATCCCAAAAAATTAAAACTGTGCTATGAATCTATTTCCTTTCATTCCCAGCAAGTCGACACTTAATTCCCCAAACAGACTTTGTTTGATAACATCATGCAATATTACTTTTTAATATGATCACTTGTTGTGCAATACTTCTTAATCATGTGCAGTACCACTGGTCATTGTTTTATCATATTCAATATAACAGATTATCAGGCGCAGTCTAGTTTTTCCACCATTTTAGTTCATTTTTAGTAACTTATGTTCTTATCTTACTTCTATATGTTACTCTATTACGTGCTGGTTTTGCTTTTGCTCCTTTGCTGTTTTAAAAATGGCACTACATTTGGTAACGAGTGTATTATGACATGTTTAGTATCCAGACTTGAAGCACAGGACTTGACTCGGGACTTGTCAGTCTTGACCTGGCACTGGTCTGACTTGGGACTTAAGACTTACTTGTGACTTCCAAAACATTTACTTGGTCTTACCTCTGGAAAAAAACACGAAGACATTTGGCAAAAAAAATGGCAGATGGTGCTGCTCAGTTGTCATGGAGATGAAATACAAATAAAGTGAACGCTGTGTTGAGAAATTTCTGTCAAACTGCTATCTCTAAGGTCAGGCATTAACCTCCAAGCTCAACATAAGACATGCTTTTGATGGTAAATACCACTCCTGTCCTCCACATGCACAAGTGTCGCCATCATTTTTAAAATTTATTTTGATCCCCTTCTTGCTGAGTCATTCTTTGTAATGAATTCCACATTAAGTCAGTCTTGCAGACTTTGCCCAGTCACAGCTCAGCACTTTCTCAAGTACAGGTTATCCTTAATTCTCCTTGTACTGTACTTGACCTCTTGGTGACAAGCCCGGAAAACAGTGCTGGGTTTTCTTGTTCAAAAGCTTCTTATTGCATCGTGGGATTTGTAAGCAAAATATTGCTGAGTAAGGCTCTAAAGACTTTGTATTATGTAAGAAGATTGGGAGAAAAGTAAGAACAGGAAGTTTGTACTTGTTTGCCTCTGCCAGTTACCATTGGATACATTACTGGAATATTTTAAGTGTGATTATGACATGTTATGTGATTGTGGCAACATTTATGACATCAATAGAAACAATAGAGCAAGAATCTTTTTAAATATGATTTTATTGAACGAGAAGCCATAAAAAAAATACACTTTTCAGCAACCTTTCCCTCACATTGCCCCACAATGAAATCCTGGCAGAGCAGCAAAGACAGCAAGTGCTTTAAAATTAACAGTAATTAAATATAAACATCATGAATTGTGAATGTGCAGTGCTAAAATAAATTGTGACAATAGGAGGAAGGAAAAAAACACTAAACATGAATTGCATTCACTTCATTGTCTTTTTTGTCAGAGGAACAGCAGTGCCAAAGATTCTGTCCCAGTGGCTGAAGAAAGGAGCGTAGTTGCTGCTGGGCTTCTGGTGGTGCATGTCATGAGCCGGTGCACCACCCAGCAGACCAAAAGGCACCAGGTGGTTGAGGGTCCATGGTAGATCGTAGCCTATGTGGTCCTCCACAGACATCCAGATACTGAAAACAGTGATGCTCCACGTGGTCAAGGGATGGCACTTTAAAAGAATCGGGTCCTGGTTGCTCCAGAGTCCAACAGTCATCAGTTCTGGGATGCTGAGCTGCTCAGTCGACCAAGAGAAAGGCGCCACGTATTCATGGTGGATTGCATGAATCCACCGGTAAAGCTGTGCATGCTTGTGATGCACAAAATGCCAAATGTAGTACTGAGTGTCAAAGAGGAGAAGCACACCCAGTCCGTCAATGAATACCTCATACAGAGTAGGAGCATCCTGTGGCAGTGTTGGTGCAGGCAGTATGCACATGCCAATTATTACAGCTGGCAGAACGAAGAATACGTGGTTATACAGCGCTGTCATGAAGCTCTTCGCCATCATTCCCACTGTTGGCCGCCTGTCTGGTTGGATCTTGTACCGATAGAGAAAAGGCACTCTTTCCCCAAAGAGGTCCAGCGCAGCAAAAGGTACGCTGAAGAAGAAATAGCTGGAGAAGGCGAGTATGACGGGGAAAAAAGGAGAGGAGACCAGAGGCCGATGGTGAAAAAGCAAATAATCCCAGAATGGCTGCAGGAGACGGTCTGAGGCCCTGGAGGGCAGGAGATGCAGAGGCAGCTCACTGATGTTCAACATGTTGATGTGGTGCCGCTGAAAGCTGCTGCAAGTCTCAGGATCCAGACAAAAGTTCTGCCTTTATATAGTGGAGATCAACAGAAAGGGCTTTCTCTCGATCAGAACAGACCAGCTGCTTTTTTTTCCCCCCTCAGCAGCTCAATGTCGAAAAAACAGACCTCCGCAAGAAGATTAACAAAGCCATTCAAGAACATGCATTAGACACAACAAACTGATAAGCCTCCGACTGTTGAGGCAGCACAAGGTTAAATGTTTGAATGACAGAGACATTTTTCTGTAAGAACCAAATGCCACAAATATTACGTCTTTAATTTAATTTGCAGATTAGACCCTAATTTTGTTTTGCAGAAATTCATTCAATTTAATCCACATTATACATCCAAAACACAAACGTTCCTCACAGTCAGTCTGAATGATCATAACAACATGATTTATTTGGGGGAAAATCTGCAAAAATTTCATTGAAATCATCATGTATCAGGGAGTGTCTTCACAATCACACTGAATGATTATGACAATATGATTTACTGGTGAATATCTGCAAAAGATTTCACTGAAATCATGATAGTGTCTTTTCACAAATTAAGGCAGTAACACTCTTCTTCACCAACTACTTCTTTTCAGCCAGTGCCTTCCTTGAAACCGTTTTGTTGGTGTTGGCGTATTTTTGGCGATCATTTCTGAAAAGACATAAAAGATAAAACTCTTAAACTTTTCACCTCAGAAAAAAACATTCTTTTTAACAAATAAAACTACCATAATGTTTTCATTAATCTAACTTACATTCTAACTTTATTACTGTCTTGTTTGAAGGGAGATAGGCAATTAAGAATTTGAGTTTTCTAATGAGTTTTCTACTGTGCATATGACAATAAACTTGAATCTTGAGTCACTGGTAGTGTTCACAGTAAACTTGTTGGATACATGTACCTGCTCATTTTGGCTTTGTTCCTGCATCCCAGTCCTCCCTCCCAGTGGCTTGTGCGTGCACCTCTCGTCATCATGCTTCCACAGCTGATGCAAGGCTTTCCATTGCTGTACGGCTGCAACAACAAATAATGTCGGATTAAACTTAAAAAAAAAAACTTTCCGTTCAGAAGCAGTTCAAGAAGTGTTACCTTGAAAGCTGGTTCTAGGATATTTGAGTCTGAGGAATTCAGACTGTGTAACAGTACAAGCAGTTTCCCTCGGGATAAATAAAGTTTCATCTTACAGTTTTGGCTGAAATGTGATGTAACGTCATGTCAAGTCTTTAGCTCACCTGTTCTTTGGCACAGTGGCCACAGATCATCCTGGTTGCCAGTTCCATGGGGTGGTCCTGGTCCTCGTCGTGGCACACATCACAGGGGTAAGCCCGGCCGCAGCATGGAAACCTGAGGGTTGTTAGTGACACAACACTTTCACATAAATCTACATGTTCCTCTCAGAGCTTCCACGTCAGACACGTGACATGAGATAGGACAGAGTGAAGATGATACCTTAGCCAGCGATGGCTCTGTTTGTAATGTTTGCACGCTCCCTTTTCTGGCAGTGGCTTCCCCTTTTGCACAGCAGGATCTCTTATCGTCTTGTAATTAACAGTACCAGCACTTTGACCTGCATGAAGGAAAAAACATAAATATTGGCCTTTCTGGTCTGTTTATGTCCAGTAAACATTTATGTTTGCAGATGTACAACGGCTTGTAATTAAAGGTTTTCAAGCACTGTGTAGCGAAATAACAATGTGAGGTAACATTGGTAACAGAGCCAACTGTGGCAGTTTGTTAAGATCTTAAATCTTTGCTGATCCCTTTGATAGCAAATGTAGGTGAGCGCCGACCTGTTTTGTTGACGCGCGGGGGAATATACTGGAATCTTGCACTCTCAGCCAGAATACTGAGTTTACTGTGGCAGTGCTCACAGTTAAACTCCTTTATTTGACCATAGGAGACGTTCTGATGAAAATGAAAAGACGAAAAAAAGAGGCAATTTCAGGTGACATTCTATACAGCTGGTTTTTAAACAAAGCAGATGTGCAGTGTTGAGAAGGACGTGTTTCATCACCTGCACAGGGCCCTCCTGGGAGCAGCTGAGGCAGCCCACATTGAAGTCACAGTCCTGAAGCACGAGGTCAGCAGGCGCAGCATTGTGAAGGTCCAGGTATCCCAGGACATCACAGTAATGGTGCAGCATGCAGGGCCTGAACGCAGCATTGATGCTAGCACTGCACTTTTCACACTGAGCGCTGCAGGGTGCCCGTCCAGTCAGTGTCAGGTCTGCAGTCACCTTACACCTGCACACAGTACACAAACAGTCAAGCTTTCAATTGCATGTCATCCTAATTAAATACACTCTTAATTTGTGGCACGTTTACAACACTTAGCTTGTTTTCCTTACCTGTTACATTGAAGACAAACAGTGATTTGTTGGGCCGCTACGGTGGCTGTGTTCTCTCCCAGCCTCAGTCCCAGCAGCTTCACCTCTGTGCCTCTGCGGGGGTCGCTGATCTTAATGTTCTCCACCAGATGACTGGCTTCCTCCTCTTCTTCCTGCTGCTGCTGCTGCCCTTCATCACAACCTGGACCCTCCTGCTGCACTAACTTCCCTCCCTCCATTCTCCCCTCGTCCTCCAGTTTTCCTTCATCACCGGCATCCTCATCTGCAGCTGCAGTGTCAGATGCAAGATCGTTCCCAGACTTTTCACACACCGATGCCTGGAGTTCCTGGTACGATATGAACTGCAACCCCGCCTTTTCTAAATCAATGTCTTTTTTCAACTGCAAAAACATTCAAGAGAAAATCTCTCAGCATTAATAAAATAAAATACAGCAATTAATTACAGGTCATTTCAGTAAACTGAAAGGAAAAAACTAGCATTCTCACCTGCCGGGCTCCTTCAGTGAACAGTCTCTCCAAACTCCGGTCTAGCCAGCGAAGAAAAGGCCGGAAGAGCAGCTCTAGCTTCCCCAAGAGCTGATTGGTTGCATGCTTGGCTTGAAGCCACTCCAGTGACGCTTGCTGTACATATCTATGTAGCCAAAGATTTACATAAATGTCAACACCAATGACTTTCAACATTGCATGTTTAATATAAACTGTACATGCTTTTACCTCGCCATAACTGGTGGCAGCTCCTGGTCCAGTGGTATGTCCAATGTGAAAATCTAAAAAAACATATTAAGGTAATGAAGAACAGTTATTCCACGTCAACCATTTACTGTATAGTATTTTACAGAACTTGTTAAAATGGAAGTAGTGGTCTTTACCTCTTGGGGGTAGCTGTCTGGGAAGCTCACCATGATGTCGACTTGTTTCAGATCAAAAGGCTACAAGTTAAAATGCTGAGTTAGTATATTATATGATCTTTGTAAACTAAACAAAGCACAGCAGATGTAAGAAATGTTGGTTCATTCATGATTTACAGAAGAAACTTGTGTACTATGGCTTCCGTAACAATGCTGATAAAGTGGGTTAATAGTTCTGATATGCTGGTAATATTTATTTTGTTACATGGCTGGCTATGTTTTACCCTAACTGAGGGTTTGTAGCTTGTGGAACAGCAAATATATTTTTCTAAATTACTTGTTTTCAAATGAGCCAAAATAGCCAAGTTTTAATCACTGCTTCACCCCATTTCTCATATAACAAATAGGCTTAACTGAATTTCAGTGGTGCAGCTTAAGTGATTCAAATTCCATGGTATCCCCTACTAATTAACAATTAACACAGTAAAATCACCATGGTCACAGCATAGAGGGAATGGTTTTACTATTTATTGTCCATTAAGAGGCTTCAGTATCCTACTCTATGTTGATCTGTTGAGGAGAAAACTGAGATGTACTGTATTATAGAAGTAATGTGGATGGATTTTTTTCTTAAATCTTTCATGGAGGGAGAGGGGAAAGAAGGTAAAATATAATGTTTACCCAGTCTGGATCAGTGGCCTCTACAGTCACCCTGTAATAAGTAACTTTGCCATCACCACGCTCCTGAATAATCAGCTGATCTTTGGGAAAACGCTTCTTCAACTGCTTGATCTCTGTGTCTCGTAGCTGCTTGGCCACCTCCTCCGTCACGTCGCTCAGTTTGACCTCCTGGAGACTGCCGGGACGGGGTACTGGTGGCATCCTCTGCGCAGGTCTAGGGTAATTTCCAGGAAGAGGCTGGTCATCCACTGGTGGGAACTGTGGTGGATGCCAGAAGCGACATCTGTGTTCCATGGTGCAGTGGCCTGAGATAAAGTAGCGACAGGGGCGGCGGCCAGCTGCTGGGGCAACCCTGGGGTTATTCGAGGGAGGAGGTCCCATATGTCCTCCAGGAACCTCTGAGTTTGGAGATGTGACTTCTGGCTGGCTGGGTGTCCTGATGGGTTTCCTCTCATGAGCTCTGGCATTGTCTCTTATGTGTAGGAATCTGCATTTCTTCCCAAAGTTGCAGTGTCTTCCTTGAGAGAAGAAGCGGCACAGCTGCTGTGCATGAAGCACTGGCTCTGAAGCAGCTGTCTTCTCTCCATCACCATTCTCCATCATTATTAACACCTGAATGAATAAATACAGTGACACAGATTAAAGAGACGGACCCTCCTCTTTTATTTATATGTAAACACTACAGGGCCAAAAGTATGTGGACGACAAACACCATGTTGTGATTACAGTCTCCATTCTTCTGTAAAGACTTTGTACAAAATTTTGGAACCTGGATACAGGTATTTGCTTTCATTTAGTCACAAGAGTCTTACTGAGGTTGGACACTGACGCTGAGCAAGATGGACATTTAATTCATCAATACTAAACTGGGAACACCATTTGTTTATGTGCTTTGTGGGCAGGGGCATTGCAACGATTAGTCGACTAATCGATGACTAATCGACTATTAAAATAATCAGTGACTATTTTAGTAGTCGACTTATCGGTTTGAGTCATTTTTCATATTAAAGTACTATAAAAGTACCCCAAAATACTCTTATTGCAGCTTCTTACGTTCAAATATTGGCAGCTTTACACACTCTCCCATGACGGTGAACTAAAACCCTTTGGCGTGAGTACAAAACAAGACATTAGATTACATAATTTTGGGGTTTGGGAGAGACAGACCGACATTTTTCAACATTTTAACACATTTTTCGATAAAATGATTAGTCGACTAATCGAAGAAATAATTGACAGATTAGTCGACAATGAAAATAACCGTTAGTTGCAGCCCTAGTTGAAACAGACACAAACTTCCCCAAACTGCTGGAAGAACACCCTCATCGAAAACAGTGTGTCTATAACAACAGATAATTATCTTGTGTGTAGGGCTAGGCAATGTATCAACATTATATCAATACTCTGATATGAGACTAGATATCTTCTTAGATTTTGGATATCATAATATCATTGGTGTTGTCTTTTCCTGGTTTTAAAGGCTGCACTAAAGTAAAGTGATGTAATCTTCTGAACTTACAAGACTGTTTTAACTTTTCTATTATTTGCCCTTTCCCACTTTGTCATTATACCCACATTACTGATTATTATTCATTAAAAATCTCACCCTGTTAACTTTCTGTCAACCCTACAAATATTGTCACAGTATGCGCATCAAGGTAGTTGGTCAAAAACATCATGATAGTTGATTTTCTCCACATTCCCCAGCCCTACTTGTGCGCATAAGTAATTATCTTGCAGGAAGAAGCTGTTATCTTGTTATTAACTTGTGCACACAAATTATCATCTTGTTAGACGACAACTTTTATCTTAAAAATTATACCATAGGGCCTATGTCTCTGGATTCATTGATATCTGTTTAGAAAACTCAATCTTTTTTAAGTGTGGAATCTTATTTAATATTTAAACTGCAAAACAAACTCACAGGGTAAAAACACTGTGAAGAGCTGAATAAAAGCTATATTCAGAAAGCGTTCCCTCTCTACTTAACAGCCTTGTCCCGCATTAGAAAAGTAAGCTGTTAAAACAACCGAAGAGCTACTATGAAAAAGAAAGGAAACACAATTTATCAAAAAAGAAGCTTAGTAACAGTAAAGTAATAATAATAATAACAATACAGACAGAGAATTGTATTAAAAGTTACCTAAAATGACAGAAAAACTCATCTTTGATGCAATATGCACAGGAAATAATCTGCTGAAAAGTCATCCCTATCGCTCATTTTACACAAACTCCCTGCATTCACTATTTGGCTCATTGGGATCATTCAAATCATGGACAAACAGACTTAAACACAACTTTTTTTCTCCACAGCAATAAGGTCTTTGAAGGAATTCAAATACACAGAATGATTTTTTATGGGTATAATTACTGCACTATATGTGCAATATTCCCAGATGTACTATATGTAGTTTCTTTTGTTTGTTTGTTTTAACCAATTACACTAGTTTATAATGTTTTAATGATACAATGACAATAAACGCATTCTGGTTCTGATTTGTACCGTTTATCAGCTGCCCTGTACTGTTATCATTATGCATTGTATAATATGAAATATCCATAAAATATGTCACTAAGTCTGGGGTGGTCAGGTTACACAGTTGGGGACCACTATCTTAGCTTGTTCACTGCTAACATCAATTAGCAGGCAGTCTGCCCCCACAACATGCAGGCTACATTTAGCTACAGCTCAGATTTGTTTACTTACTTAATGCTGCCAAACACATGCACTAACAGCCAGCTCCGATATTTCCCCAGACCTTTTCTTTCACTGACTAACCTAAGAAGAGCCTGAAGTTAAAAACCTTATGTGTGCAGGTGTCTATAAACCTTTGACCAGATAGTGTGACCAGATTTGCCTTTGTTTAATACCTCACGTATTCAAAGGTCAATCTGATGGACTTGAACCTGCTTTATTGCCCTAAGTGGACATAAGGTGAATGATCCACCTGGTATTTTAAATATCTACGAGGCTAGTAACACCCATACAAGTTTTTAGTGGAATTGGTTGCATTTAACCTAACATGGGATCGACTTACAGTCCACATCATCTACAACAGTATTTAAGTACCCTCCTAACATTAACGTTGCATTTGGGCATTTTGCTCTGATGTTAAACAGGACAGAAAATAAACTACGTTAGCTCTTTGCTTCGCTAGCTAAACTTTACTTACAGGCGACAGGGGAAGTGTTTTGCTAATGTTAGTCACCTTATTCGGATAAAATAAGTTATTGTTGTTAGATTACATCCACATCAAATGCACACAAGGGTCGGCGTTAAAGTTTGCTCCGTGTAATGACACGACCTTAAGGGTTAAAAAGCCTCAAATAACCTTTTAAAGTAGCCTCACCTGCTAACTGTCAACACACCACAGGGACTGAACCGTTACGTGCTTCAGGAAATGTATCCCTACGTCATTACGTTACACGAAACGTTCCGAATCGATTCGGGTAGCACTCGGGTCCGTGACATGACCAAACGAGACTATCAGGCGTAAAGGTTATGAAGAGTTTAGTTACAGGCTGTCGATTATGAATCAGCTGTTCTGCACTGGGGGAAGTATTTTGTCGCCCTCTGCAGTTTAGGAGTGTGAAATGGACGTGAAGAGGTTCAAAGTTCATTCTTGTTTGTTTTTTTTTGTTGTTTTTTTTTAATATTAACAGTTTTATTGTTGTTGTTTTTTTAATCTTTTAAACCTATCACACATGCAACAAAGAAAAATGAGATAACAAGGTCATTGCATGTAGAGAGAACAGAAAAAGCAAGATGAGGCAATACAAAACAATACATTGGATCTCATCTCATACATCCATTGTTTACAAGCCTTAAGTGTACAGACAGTGTCCCAGTGGTCTGACACACCCTTATCAAAGTCTTTTAACAGGCAGGTTGCCCGTTTCATGTTTAGCAAGTCTAGATATTACTTCAGCCAAGGGTCCCTTGTGAAGCAGGTTGTTTTATGCACCCTCCAGTTTAGGAGAATTAGTCTTTTAGTAAATAAGCACCCCAACACCCATAGGCAGTTCGCAGTGACTCCAACATTGTTGTCCAATTTCAGGCCCAGCAAGCATGCTGTGGGGAATAAACTTTGAATTGTCAAGTTCAAAGTTCATTCTTGACCAGCTGAGAAAACAGTCTCACCACAAAGTCCACTTAGTGCTTCTCTGGAGTTTTTCAATCATACCACACAATCTTTATCAGCTGAGCACTTTAAAGACCCACCCATGTTGGCACAAAGGACAACAATTACACCACAACTAAGAGGCATATTTAAAAACTGTTCTAGACTTTTTATCAGATCATTATGTGTTAGGGGGAAAAAATCCTGATGAAAAACATGATATACTTGAAAGCTTAAGAATAGCTACTAAATAGACCTTGTTGTTTTCTCAACACTTCTTTCCTCATTTTCACAGTAAACCTGCAGAAGGCCTGCTATTATGTGGGCCTGTTGAAGTGCTGGAAAGTTTTAAACATTAAATAATGAACTTTAACATTAACTTCATTTGAGGAGATAATGTTATCTATTTTACCTCTAACTGTGCAATCATTTTTATATATTTGTCTAATAAAAACAATACACAGTTACCCTGTGCAACTAAACATCATTATTGAGTCAATCCTATGAGTCCTATCAGTCCTCTGACAATATCAATTAGTTTAGTGCAACCAAACATGATTTTCTTTGACCTCAAAAAGCTTAATTAAGTTAAACCAACTTAATTTTTCTTCAAAAGTTGTGTTGATATTTATAGTGGTCAAATTATTTTATGTAAAATATTTTTACCTATGTATTTTAATTCCAGCCTATCCACTAACCCCATGAATTTTTTTTTTTAGAGTGCATGTCTGTAAAGTGAGAAACTCACTTTAACTTAAGTACAGGTCTGACTCTAATATAAAGTTTGAAAGATCAAAATAGGAGTTTGAAATAATTTCCATACTGACCAGTCTATCATGTGGAGAGCTATATGTTAGCAGTTACCCAGGGTGTATGAATAATTTGTTGCACCGATGCACCCAGCTGTCACTTGATCCCTCACAGTGAAGCAGACACTCATGGAAAACAGTCTTTAACAGAGCTGCTGTTTCTGGCCTTTACTAGTACATTCCTCAGGCTCTCATAAGATATTCACCTTGTGATTTTTTTTTCGTCGGGATGGATCTTGATACCAGCGTAGATCTTTGGATAAGACGCATAGGAAACGATTCTTTGCTGCAGCCTCTGTGGGACAGTCTGCGGCTCCACTACAGAGACTATCTGAGATCTCCACTCTTCCCAGTTGTTCTGACCGTGTCTTCCTACTTTGTCTTGTGCCTCCCTTTCCTCCTCTGTGATATCATGGGAGAAAAGTGGGCCTGGGTCCAACAATTCAAGATCCAACCCAGTCGTCGTCCCACAGCCTCTACACTGTTGCACTGTGCAGGTGTCACCTTGTACAATCATGTGTTTCTCGTGCTCCCAGCATCAGTGGCTCAGTGGGCATGGAGGCCACCTGTGGACCTGCCGGACCAGCGCTCCATCCCTGCTGGAGCTGATTGCCGGGGTGATAGGCAACCTTCTGCTCTTTGACTTCCAGTACTTCATCTGGCATCTGCTGCATCACAGGGTCCGCTGGCTGTATGTCACATTCCATGCCATCCATCATAATTACTCCTCTCCGTTTGCCCTAGCCACTCAGTGTCTTGGCGGCTGGGAGCTGGTGACAGTGGGCTTCTGGACCACTCTGAACCCTGTGATCCTGAGATGCCACCTTCCTCACCACATGGGCCTTCATGGTGTTGCATGTCTATGTTTCCATTGAGGATCACTGCGGCTATGATTTCCCCTGGTCCACGTCACGCCTGATACCATTTGGCATCTACGGAGGGCCCAGCAAACACGATGTGCACCATCAGAAACCTAACACCAATTTTGCGCCACACTTCAGCCACTGGGATAAAATATTTGGGACGCATGCTGATTTCAGCTTCTCTACTGCTGTGAAAAAAAAAATATAACACTGTTTATAGCAGCTATAGATATAGACCTGTGCATTTATGTGCCTGAGCTTGTTTTTCCAAATCATGTGGATAGTAAAATGTGAGGGATTTAAACATATAGTCTACATTTTCCTTTACACACAAATAAAGGCATGTTGTTGTACTGCATTTGAAAAAAACCTTTAGCTTCGATGATAATGACCAAATCTGTTCTTTGTTTCTGTCTGTAAAAATCTATCATTTGAACATGTGCACAATATAAATAATGCCTGAATCTCCCAGTGTGTCTGGTGTCTTTACTTTGAAAGTGATCCTGAGCTTTAGACATGGTTTACATTACATTCTTCCTCATATAAATTATACATCATTTGAGACACTTTTCCACTCTTTACCAGTGTAATGTTTCCTTTGAGGTGGTTTTATTTCATTATAACAGGTGGACAAAGGGAATAAAATCATTTGACTACAAATAATCATAGCAGGGGTGACACTGGTTAAATATGTAGGCCCTAATCAAGTCATGTATGGGCGGATTATAAAACAGTGGGCACAGATATACAAAAGGCCCCACACCTCCCCTATATAGGAGCAAGACACACAGACTTAGTGATGGTTTTGCCTCTATTTTATTTTTTTGTTGTTGTTTTTTTGCATCTCTTTGTAGTCATTCTGCATCTTTTGTTGTTTTGGATCACTTTTAATAGTTGTTTTGTGTCTCTTTGAAGCCAGTTTGTGTCTTTTTTTGGTTCTTTGTGTCTCTTTGTACTCATTGTGTCTCTTTGTACTCATTTTGTGTCCCTTTGTGGTCTTTTTTTGTGGTTGTTTCCCCCTCTTTTTAGTTATTTTGTGTTTCTCTGTAGTCATTTTGTGTCTCTGGGAAGTTATTTTGTGTGTCTTTGTGGTCATTTTGTGTCTCTCTGTATTTATTTTGTGTCTCTTTGTGGTCATTTTGTGTTTGTTTGTAGTCATTTTGTGTCTCTTTGTGGTCATTGTTTGCCTCTTTATGGTTGTTTTCCCTTTTTTGTAGTTATTTTGTATCTCTTTGTAGTCATTTTGTGCCCTTTTGTAATCATGTTATGTTTCTTTGTTGTTGTTTTCCCCTTTTTGTAGCCCTCTTTGTAGTAATTTTGTGTTTCTTTATGGTTGTTTTCCCTTTTTGTAGTTATTTTGTGTCTCTTTGTATTCATTTTGTGTCTGTTTGTAGTAATTTTGTGTTTCTTTGTGGTCGTTTTGTGTTTTTGTGTATTAATTTTGTGTCTCTTTGTGGTCATTTTTTGTCTTGTTGTTGTCTTTTTGTGTTTCTTTGTATTCATTTTGTGTCTCTTTGTGGTCATTTTTTGTCTCGTTGTTGTCTTTTTGTGTTTCTTTGTAGTCATTTTGTGTCTCTTTGTGGTTGTTTTCCACTTTTTTGTAGTTATTTTGTGTCTCTTTGCCGTTCATTTACATCTCTATGTGGCCATTTTGAGTCTCTTTCTAGTTAATTTGAGTGACATTTTGCAGATCGAGGTGAAGATTCCTGACACTTTAGACCCATTCAGTAATCCATCCATGTTTTATAAGTACATATGGAGTGCACATATTCATGTTTCAACGACCACTGACTCTAGTATTTTCCTTTTACCTTTCTTAACTACTATAAATGACCTTCTCTCTGCATTTCTACTGTGACACCAGTATGCCTCATTATTAAGGTCGTGTAATCTGACCAGTGATCCCACAGTGGTGATAGTGGTGGTGCTGATACCCCAAAATGTTTTATGTATAAGGGACAAGTAGGTTAAAGTCACAGTTTCCACCACTAGATGTCAGGAAAGTAGGCTAGTCTAGTTGCCATGTTGATGAAATTGAACTTAAATGTAACTATTTTTAATAGTTGACTGCATTATAAGGCTTATAGTTAACAACAGAAAAAATATTGCCTACGGCATATCCTGCTAACTAGACATATAATATCTGTTAAATTTTGAGGTGCTTAAATTATTTGTATATGTGTCGTCTGTTGTGTGTGTGTGCGCGCTGGTGGCGCTGCGTCGCTCCGCCGGTGCAACCAGATCCAGTGACACAGCGCTGGGATGAGTGTTGCAGCTGGCCGGGACATGTCTGAGTAGAAACCTGCTTGTTTTTCCAAAACCTACAGCATTAAACCCCCGTGTTAAAGATGGGGCAGTGCGGCATTACATCGTCAAAGACGGTCCTGGTCTTCCTGAACCTGATATTTTGGGTAAGTCGGAGGTTTTGTGACAGTTTGAAACGTGCGTCACTGGCTAACGTTAGCTTGTGTATTTAGCCACGTTAGCTTAGCTGTGTGTGTTCAGTCAGCTGCTCCGCTAGCTGCTGCAGCCGACCTTTGTTTAACCAGGGAGGGATTAGTTTGTGAAGGCAGCAGGAAAGACATTATGAAAAACAAATTTACTTTTCAGGTTTAATGATTTCCTGCTAACAAGCCATGGCTAAACCAAGCACCTGCCATTACGTTTTACAGTCAAAAAAGACTCTTTGCTAGCTTAAAATGTGGTGTTGTCACTGTTGGAATGAAGCTAAGATAAGAAGGATATATTTACTCAGGTACTGTGTTTAACATACTTCACTTTAATATCTACATTCTAAGCTGTTTTCTACTAAAACTCCACTACATTTTGGAGGCAAATATCACAGCCTACTTTAGTTAGTCACTAGTTACTTCGCAGTTTGCGAACATTCATACAAAACACAGATTAACTATTAAGTTATTATATGTTGTTATTGGTTAAGCCACCCATTAGTAAATAAAGCAGCCCCACCTTTACTAGCTGCTACATTAAAGGAAAATACACATTATTGCATCACTAACATTAATTATAATCCAGTAATATATTAAAAATTATTATGAAATTGACAATTTACTTTTGTTGCTTTGTTTATTTTGATGCTAGTGCTTTTTTACTTTTTTAATGCAGGACGTATACTTGCAAAAAGTATTTTTTTCCACAGTGCTACTTCTAAAGTTCTGAATATTTCCACCAGTGCATACTTATATTGATTTAGTGATTAATACATTCTTATTTGTGTCATGCAAACTTACATGTGCCCAACCCTCATGGCTTTACAAGACACCATTACAATGACGTTGCAGTAACAAAAGTACATGTCATTTAACTACTTAGTCCAGACACAGAATAATCTGCCTTTTATCCCAGGCCTGGCAAAGAAATTCAGCCACCAAAATGTTCCCTTTCTTAAAAACAAATTTTTCATGATCATTCATTCAAAAGAAATTGACATAGACAGAGGTTATATTACTGAAAAGTGCATCCCTTACAGGACAGTAAAACGAGAAGTAAACCTTGTTCTCTCTTCACCTCAATTACACAACAAACATTCTTTCCTGCACGGGGGTGGTGTTAAACCTGCCAGTCTCTGAGGCTAATGTAATGTTGCTAAGCGCAACTGTGCACACAGGGAACTTTGTTTTTTGTTTAGATTATACTTCACGTAAGGATCCACACTTATATGATATGATGCAATACTATAATATTAATGTACCCAGTAGTATACAAAGTATCTAAACTCAGCTACAAATCGATGAAGTTAAAAATCAAGATAATATAAAATTCTATAATAATATAATGAATTAATAATATTTATTTTTGTTACATATATCTGGAGAAACAAAGATTATTTCACACAAATTTCTTACAGTCAATAACTGAAAAAGGAATAGGCTGAAGCCCCAGGATTATTTTTGCCTGTCCTATATCAACCAAAGGATTACCTAGAATATCAACAATACAAATAATTATTAAATACATTATAGTCTAAATTATAATCCTCAATTATTCTACATTCTCCGTCATTTTACATTATAATCCATAATCATTTTAACACTTTGAAACAGGCTTTTCTGAAAACTTTGTATTTTTACTTTTGATACCTCAAGTAGGCTACATTTTGCTGATGAAACGTGCTTTTAATGAAGTAATATTTTGAATTCAGGACTTGTAGTAATTTTGGACTATGGAAGTTCTACTTTTACTTAAGTAAAGGATCTTACCGCTCACTGAGTGTTGCCTGCTGAAGTCAAATTATGACTGTTTTGACCTCTCTAAGGTTTACCTTTATTCAAGCAGCAGAGAATATGACTCAGCTGTACATGTTTATGACTGCGTAGTACAAGAAGACAGCTTACTTAACCCAGGTCTGAATGTATTTCTGAGTAAGGTGTTTATCTCGTTTTGCTGAAAAGCCCCCAGGTCATTCTGGTAAAGTCACTCAGAGTAACAATGCAGATCACAGGTGTTTAATAAGCCTTCTATCACTCCTTTGGACACATGCATTAAAAAATAGTATAAACATATTTAATTTTCACCAGAAAAATGAACTTTAAATATTAAATATTTTCATTTTCATCTGTAATAGATATACTCTATGCAGAGTTGGGTATTAACTTTTTCTTCACCTGCCACTGGCTGGTGAACTACAAAATATACCAGCCATTCAAGAGATTACAAGTATGTAAAATCTGAACTTGCAAAGTAACTGTTGGGCTGAGGTACTGGTACATATCAATCCTAATAACACTGTATCAAATAGTATCAAAAGGTTTCCAGTGCCACAATACCTGAAATTCAGTCCTTTTTGTATCCAACAAAACGAGGCCTGAAAGAGGTGTACGCCACTTCCCGTGTAAAAGCTGTGATCTATAAAAACTAACTTGACAGCAGAATGTACACACCTGTAGGGAATCTCTGACCCATGTGTACGAACATTTTAGAGACAGGAAATTAATGACGCAGATGGTGAGGTGGTGAATTGAAGCCAGTTTGTAAAAATTAAATGTGAGAGACATTATTTTATGTAGAATGATTCCTCTCACACATTTAATTTCACTTCGTATCAAAAATTACTTGGAGATTTAAATTTTATCAGTCAATCCAGCTGTTGTATTTGTGCTTTTGCTAGTGAGCCATTACTTTTTCCATACGAACTTGTCAGTTGTTAAACATGGGAATATTCAGGTGAATCAGTGATGATATACTGAATGCTGCTGCATGTTACACATTGCTTTATCATGAGTTTTTAATGATGTGTTACTACTTGCTTTCCCTTTGTGAATCAGCTTGACTGAAATCTTGATTTTTTTTTTGGTCACCCACAGGCTGCCGCTGGTATCCTGTGCTATGTCGGAGCCTATGTTTTCATTACATACGATGACTACGATCATTTCTTCGAAGACGTGTACACACTCATCCCAGCAGTGACTATTATCGCAGTGGGAGCCCTCCTTTTCATTATTGGGCTCATTGGATGCTGCGCTACAGTGAGAGAGAGCTACTGTGGTCTCACAACGGTCAGTAAACCAGTTCAAACGTTTGCCCTGTTATAGTGAATATTATGAAGAAAAAGTGGTGTTTTTCATACTTAAAAATATTAAAGATTTTAAATAACTACATGTAGTATTTCATCCAAAGTATACCAAAGTGTCAGACAGTCCACTTTTTACTTCAATGTATGTTAGTTTTTCAGAGTGTCTTTTGGCTGTGTTTTAAATCTTGAAATTCAATCCACAGTTTGTCGTCATTCTCCTGCTGGTTTTCATCACGGAAGTGGCAGTGGTGGTTCTTGGATACGTTTACAGAGCAAAGGTGAGAAAGTCAAATGCAAGCTAGTACTTGTTTTTTTGTCTTGGCCTTATTTGATGCTCACCTTAATCTGCTTGTGTTCAGTCATGTTGGTTTGTACAGTTTAAGGAGATGTGTCATCACATTCTTTGTCTCACCCTTCTTAATCATCGGCAGGTTGAAAATGAAGTTAATATTTCTATCAAGAAAGTGTATGATGAGTACAATGGCACCAACAGCAATGCCCAGAGCCGTGCCATAGACTACATTCAGAAACAGGTGAGGACAGAAACTCTGTCTCCTCTGTAAATCAGATATTATTGTTGTTTCACCTTCATATTTCTGTTAGAATTGCTCTGACTGAGCAGGTCGTTGTCAGTAAGTTTTTGTTTTGATTTTCACAGCTTCAGTGTTGTGGGATCCACAATTACTCAGACTGGCAGAACACACACTGGTATGAAGAAACCAAAAACAACAGCGTACCCATCAGCTGTTGCAAAAGTAACATTGGAGGCTGCACAGGGTCTCTCACTCATCCTGAAGAGCTCTACCAAGAAGTAACACATCCTTTAAATTTGTCTATTTTTTTACACCAAACACCTCTTGTTTTTAAATAGGACTTTTTAGTTTTAGTTTTGTATGTTCAAACATATTCTGTGTGTGTGCAGGGTTGTGAAGCTCTGGTCGTGAAGAAGTTGAAGGAGATCATGATGTACGTCATCTGGACTGCTCTGACATTTGCTGCCATCCAGGTATGTAACTTTCACATCACTGTTTCCTGTAGAGTCTGTATTCTCTTATTTGCAGGACCTTTGCCGCATTTACTGTAACTATAGGATGAGCAACAAGCTCCCAGAGGAAGTAGTGAAAGGATGAGTTTGTTTAAACTAGCAACATGTACGTCATTTTTCTAAGTGCCTGAGAAGATCGACATTACTGTCATGTCTTTGCGATAAATATGAAGCTACAGCCAGCAGCCAGTTGGCTTTGCATAAAGCTTATCTCAGCGCTGCACCTGGCTGAGGTCCAATTCATAGTTTCTGCATCTGCATGTCTGCGATGGTCTGCTTTGGTCCATGTGACGTGAATGTCATCATCCACCTAGACCCCTAGACCATCCACATAGACCCCTATGCAAACATCAGCGTACAGCCCATTTTTTGTGACCATGAGGACTGTACGTATAACAAGAGCGCTGGCTACGCAGTGTCTTGAACCATACTCCAGTCCCCTACAAAGCACTGTAGTCAAACCAGCTACAGCCGCTGCACCGCAGTGATGTTACTTTTAAGTTAGATATTCAACAGACATTCACTCCAGACCCAGCAGCATCTTCTTAGTCTCAGTCTCAGGCCCTCCTTGCTGCTGGGTGTTGACACTGACCCTAAACTGTGCTATGGATGGAATTACGCGCATGTCGGCGCGACGTTTGCTGTCCATGGACATTCAATGCGGAAACTATGTCCGAGCTTTAAGAAAAAGTCCGGCTGCTAACACCCCATAAAACAAAACTTGTTGTTTTTACATTGTGCAAACATATCTATATGCAGCCCAGCCATATCTATCTGTTACCTGATTATTATTTTTAGCACCCATGCTGATGTTATTTTAGTCTTTTGTATGTTTGCACTGTTTTTTTTATCAGCACTTTTCCAGCTTTGTATTGCAAATGCTGCACAACAATGTACTCTGGGATAAATAAAGTTAAATCTTCCTGTATCTTAATCTCATTGAGCAACGAGATATAACGTTAATCAGCTGTTAGGTGGATTTTATTACCTGCTGACAGATGCAGCTGTTTTCCCTCCTGTCTGGTTTTTGTGCTATGCTAAGCTAAATATTTACCATACAGACATAAGAGTGGTGTTGATCTTACTATCTAAGTCACAGCAAGAAGCAAATAAGTCTATTTCCCAGAATGTTTAACCGTTTCTTTAATTATTTGGGTCTTTTGTTTTTCCTCTCACTGTCCACTACCACCTACATTGAGGCCCAAACATTTATAAAGGGTTGTAACTGACTAATGACCATAAAAAAACTTTAAAACCAAAAACACTGATAATGTGTGTCTTTTTCCAGATGCTGGGGATGCTGTGTGCATGTGTCGTGCTGTGCCGCAGAAGCAGAGATCCTGCCTATGAGCTCCTCATCACAGGGGGCACCGTGGCATAAAGGAGAGCTCATCTCACCATAACACACTTTCAGAACTAACATTGGTGAGGGCATGAAAATAATCTATTACCACACTAACCTTAAAACACCAACCACACTAAAGATATATATTTTACCTTTTTTTGTTTTTCCAAAAAAGCTGTAGACCAAATTCTTAAATGGTCGATGTAAATGAGATGTAGAGAGCGTTCTGTTGCTCCGAGGATGAGGGTGTAAGACCTCATCCTGTGTACGGAGTAAAATGTGGACAGGGTAATTTCCTCATATGTTAGTTTGCACTATGTGTATGGCTTTGAATATTTTGTATTTAAATCTGTCCTGAAAGACTATATAATTTTACCTTTTACCTCCACTACTACTACTGCTATTCTACTACTACTACTACTACTACTACTACTGCTACTGCTCCGTTTTGGTTAAATCCTCACCTTCACCAGCAGTATTCTGTGAAACAGGCCTACAGCAAGTTACTGCGTGTAAACTGTTTAACTTAACCGACCTTGGCTTACCTGGTCTTTCTTCTGAGAATCAGACTTTTTAATTCCTTTCAGTATGTGGGATTTTTCAAGTAGTAATGCTTTCTTAAGTCCAGATAGACTTTGTCCCATAGCTGTTTTGTTTGTTTTTGTCTAAACAGTCTACTGATGGTAGTTTTAGAATTTGATTTGCTGATATGTAGCAATAGCAAACTCAAGAATGTAAATAAAATGTGGGGAAAGTTTGAGATTAATGGAGTGCTCATTGATTCTTTTATTTCTCTGATAGAAATGTCACATCTTAGCATCTAAGCTAAATGGTATTTTTTTTCTTTTTTCATTCAGACAAAGCTCACATTCACTGCTGAACAAGTGAACTTGGTCCCAAAAAAAGAGAGGTCAAAGTTCAGATGTTTCCCATGAGGGAGGGGTGTGAGAGGTTCACATATTCAGCCAGATGCTTTGGCCTGTGTCTAATCTTTTATGCTTTGTAGCTTTTCGTCATCTAACAAGGTTGTAGGTTACCATGCGCACAAGATGAAACTAACAAAATTAAAATAGAACTGTCGGTAACAACTAGATGTAGTCATATCTGTTTGCGAACATCCTGTGACCGCAGAACAGCCAGTGTGGACCTTTATAGCCCACTAACTTAAAAAGGTGACAAATAGACTCCGCTTTGGTTACTTGATCAACACTGCAATGTGTCACCCGTTGCAGAGAAACCAGATATGTTTGAAGGAGCTCAGACTGCTCAGCCACATGACCCAAGAATAGTGCCTGGTTTCATTTCAGATACTTTGTTTGGATTGTTCTGCTTCTCTTGCAATTCACATTAAGAATAGCGAGAATAAAATGAAGCAGTACTGCCAAATAGTTTTCTTAAAGGAATAATTAGCCACAAAATAACCATTTGTATATCAAATAGTTATGCAGTGTTAACTTGAATTTGTGAAGACATTTTTACATGCCTGCACAGCTAACATTGATTGATTAGGGTCCACGTTCAACAGCTTAAAACTATATCAAATCATCTGCTCACAAACTCTCAAGCAATTCATGCAGCATAATCTAAGTCTCATTAATCAAGTCGTATGCTCAGTGCTTTTGCATGGCGTGATTTTGCCAAGTGCTCCTGGTTCAACATCCCACATTGCATTCCTGGACAAACATTACAATCAATCAATCACAGTCCACTGAGTGTGCTGCACCTGCACTTTTTTGCAAAATTTCTTTGTGCCTCTTTTGAGCTGTTTTTCAAATCAAAGTTAGTACAATTTAACAAAAACCTTAGTTACATTGACCAAAATCCTCATAAGATTAGCGGGATTAGCAAATAAGCCTGCTAACTAGGTTGGCTGTGCTAACAAGTAAGCTTGCCAGTAGCCTTGATTATTGTAAACTAACAAAGATCAAGGATAATATTTTGTTCAGTTGCAAATACCTGCTATTAACGCAATGTTGCAGCCTACCTACTCAGCAAGCTAACTCGCTAACCCTGCAGCAGCTCACAGGATTTTGTTCAGTGTTACTGAGGATTTTCTTCAATTGTACTAATTTCAGTTTGGAAAACTAGCTCAGTCAAAGCACAAAGGAATTATTAAAGAAGCACGGGAGCAGCACACATGTCAGAGGGCTGTGACTGGTCGATCACAGTGTGTGATATTGATACGGGAACATGTCCTACTTGCCAAAATCACTTCCTGCCAGTACTTCCCAAATACATGCATTATCGCTAAAAACTGAAGTGAAAGGAAAAGCTAAGCTCTCGTCAAAGCTGCACTCCAATACTAAGTTTTTTTTTTTTTAGAGAAAATGCATGTCTTTGGGAAACACTGAGCGTACGACTGGATAAATGAGACTTTTATTGTACTGCACGAGTTGTGTGAGAGTTCGTAAACTCATATTTTGATCTAGTTTTTCTGTTGTTAAATGTGGCCCCCAATCAATAAATCAATATGCTCACCGTGCTCCGTGGAGGCATGCTAGAAAAACAATGTTTCCTCCATGCATTTAAGATAACATGGCACGACTAATTTATTTACAAATGATCATTTTGTTGGTGAAGTATTCCTTTAATTAGCGGGGCTAAAAGCAATGTTGACCACGTGTAAAAAAAAATTGCCTTTTATGTTAAATAAATACAATAAATGCCCATTTACGAAGAATTATTCTTATTAGCATTCAGAATAGAAACAATACCTACACATAGAAATCATATACAGGCCAACAATGGAAATCAAACACTGCACAGATATATAAGAATACAACAGTATATGAATAAACTTAGTGCAGCGATCTCGTGCAACAGATCTCTTAATCTCCCAGCTGTCACTGGTATGAGGAGAACTCAACACCCCAGCAACAAGGGCAAAGTCATATGAATATGTGCCATAGCAATAAATAAACCATCGTTCAACACTGTCTTGTGCTACTGTACGTGACAGCCCCTATCTGACGGATAGCAAGACAAACCGGAACAGTCAGCCTTTCACCCACATGGTGTAAGGGTCACATCTCTGTCACATTGTCTTTCATGTTAGTACGGTATCACGGGTGGAGAGTTTGAAATTTTAAATCCCACTTACAGGGGCTTTAACGATACATGCAACACAAATATGAACATCAGATAAGGGAATTTGAAATGACAAAGCCATTACAAAATAGTACATGAGGAATGTCAGCTAAGCTCATTCTTTGGCAAGGTAAGAGCCTGGGACCAGTCCAGTGAGGCCGTTTCTCTTCACCGTCCACCAGCCGTCCTCACCCTGATCTGTGACAACCACAACGTCCCCGACAGACACAGTGAGCTCATCGTCCCCCTGAACAAGGACAGAAACATTCAATCAATGATATCCCTCAAAATAAACAAGAGACAGGATATTTAAAGTGTCTCATGCTGAAGCTGACCTGTGCCACGTAGTCGTACATGACCTGGTACCCCTCACTGCTCAGCTGGGAATCCTGATGTCCATAAACGGAGGCATACACTCCATCTGATGTCTCTGCTGAGGAGTTTGACAGGATTTCAGACATAATCAGAACTGGTTCACTTGATGTGTGAAGCCACACGTAATTTGCAACTCTCTGCCCAAACCAGCGACTAAGCTGATAGTAAGACATCTGTATCTCAGGAACTACAAGGAACACTATAAAGTATCTGGTATCTATGAACTCATAACAAGTTAGATATCAAATATATGCACACATATGCAGCGTAAAAAATCATATGGAAGTCATTTGATAAACACAAAGTTAGCATTTTCCTCATTTTTTAAAAATCCCAACTTTGACAATTTGATTAAAGTGTGGGGTTTTTTTTTTTGTGATTTAAACAATTTAAAGTTGTACTACTAGATACTCACCCAAAGTTTGATGGCAACAGATTTCAAGTCTGTTATAAAAAAATTACATACAGTACAGGCCAAAAGTTTGGACACACCTTCTCATTCAATGCGTTTTCTTTATTTTCATGACTATTTACATTGTAGATTCTCACTATGAATGAACACGTGGAGTTATGTACTTAACAAAAAAAGGTGAAATAACTGAAAACATATTTTATATTCTAGTTTCTTCAAAATAGCCACCCTTTGCTCTGATTACTGCTTTGCACACTCTTGGCATTCTCTCCATGAGCTTCAAGAGGTAGTCACCTGAAATGGTTTTCCAACAGTCTTGAAGGAGTTCCCAGAGGTGTTTAGCACTTGTTGGCCCCTTTGCCTTCACTCTGCGGTCCAGCTCACCCCAAACCATCTCGATTGGGTTCAGGTCCGGTGACCGTGGAGGCCAGGTCATCTGCCGCAGCACTCCATCACTCTCCTTCTTGGTCAAATAGCCCTTACACAGCCTGGAGGTGTGTTTGGGGTCATTGTCCTGTTGAAAAATAAATGATCGTCCAACTAAACGCAAACTGGATGGGTTGGCATGTCGCTGCAGGATGCTGTGGTAGCCATGCTGGTTCAGTGTGCCTTCAATTTTGAATAAATCCCCAACAGTGTCACCAGCAAAACACCCCCACACCATCACACCTCCTCCTCCATGCTTCACAGTGGGAACCAGGCATGTGGAATCCATCCGTTCACCTTTTCTGCGTCTCACAAAGACACGGCGGTTGGAACCAAAGATCTCAAATTTGGACTCATCAGACCAAAGCACAGATTTCCACTGGTCTAATGTCCAGTCCTTGTGTTTCTTGGCCCAAACAAATCTCTTCTGCTTGTTGCCTCTCCTTAGCAGTGGTTTCCTAGCAGCTATTTGACCATGAAGGCCTGATTCGCGCAGTCTCCTCTTAACAGTTGTTCTAGAGATGGGTCTGCTGCTAGAACTCTGTGTGGCATTCATCTGGTCTCTGATCTGAGCTGCTGTTAACTTGTGATTTCTGAGGCTGGTGACTCGGATGAACTTATCCTCAGAAGCAGAGGTGACTCTTGGTCTTCCTTTCCTGGGTCGGTCCTCATGTGTGCCAGTTTCGTTGTAGCACTTGATGGTTTTTGCGACTCCACTTGGGGACACATTTAAAGTTTTTGCAATTTTCCGGACTGACTGACCTTCATTTCTTAAAGTAATGATGGCCACTGGTTTTTCTTTAGTTAACTGATTGGTTCTTGCCATAGTATGAATTTTAACAGTTGTCCAATAGGGCTGTCGGCTGTGTATTAACCTGACTTCTGCACAACACAACTGATGGTCCCAACCCCATTGATAAAGCAAGAAATTCCACTAATTAACCCTGATAAGGCACACCTGTGAAGTGAAAACCATTTCAGGTGACTACCTCTTGAAGCTCATGGAGAGAATGCCAAGAGTGTGCGAAGCAGTAATCAGAGCAAAGGGTGGCTATTTTGAAGAAACTAGAATATAAAACATGTTTTCAGTTATTTCACCTTTTTTTGTTAAGTACATAACTCCACATGTGTTCATTCATAGTTTTGATGCCTTCAGTGAGAATCTACAATGTAAATAGTCATGAAAATAAAGAAAACGCATTGAATGAGAAGGTGTGTCCAAACTTTTGGCCTGTACTGTATATATATATGTATATATGTATGTGTATATATATATATATATATACACATTCTATCTATTTATACATGAAAAGGAATTAAAAGTAACATTGTGTGTTACAGTTAACACTGGTGTGACTCGGTTAAGAAGGTTTTTTTTAGCAGGTTCCTGTTATGCAACAAAAACATACTGCAATACAAAATAATAACAGAAACAATCAGCAGAGGCAAAACAACAAAACGCAGGCAGCTACATAGACACAGCAGGGTAGCGGACTGAAGTGGCGTGGGTAAACTTCACACCAATGATACAGTGTTGCTGGGTGGCCTGCCGACAATTTTCTTATTCACAATGAAAATAAATTGATTCAGACGGGGATTTTTTTGTACTTTTAATTTAAATAAGGTGCCAGTGGGCATAAAATGCATCAAAATAGAGCTTGTTCATTAAATTGAAAAAATAAAGAATAAAAAAACAATAGCTAGGGGAGGATCGTCCGGACCCCTGAGCCCTGAATGTCCTCAAGTCCCTGCATACACCTCGCCTATACAGGACTGCCGTGACTGGATTTGCCTTGTTTATTCATTTTATTTGGCTGTTTACAAATGTGTCCATATTTTAGACCAATCAGAACAAATGTGGCATTTTTGGCATCGTATTAAATAAAGTATTTGGGTACATATGGGTTTAAAAAAAAAAAAAAACATTTCACGCCTCACATCAATTTACAATCCTGTTTTTATTTTTAATGTTCCTCCCAACACTGAAATATGTATTTATATATATGTACTATACTATACTATTTTATTAGCATTAGCTGAGCTACACCACAATTTTTCCACATGCGCTCTACTAACTGCTGAAGTGCCCCCTGGAGTACAAGGACCCTTACTTGTGAATCTCTAGAATAATAACTACAGTAAGTAACTTCTATTAGCTCCACACTTTGTGTTTCAAGAATCAAATGGCTCACCATTTTGGAAATGGCAGTGTTACCTACCTACTATACCAGCAGGTTGTGCCGCTGGTTCATTGATGCTGATTTTGGATCCACTGGAACAGTTTGACTGCAGAAGATTTGAAAACCTACAAATTTGGGAAAGTACTGAGTGAGAAGAGGGTAAGTGAGGATAAAGAAAATTGCGTAATCATAATCGTCATCATCTGTCATTTGGTAACAGTGCTCTCCATTGTGTAATTCTGACCTTTTCATCACTCCTACAAATCCAACACTGCCATTCCTGTCATCCGTAACATCCCTGTCGTAGTAACTTTCGTATTCAATTGGAGCTGTAAAGAAGGACCACTGAAATTCAGCAAACAGTCACACACAGTCCATCACCTGATTCAAAAGGTGTCAAACTCTCCGTTGTATGTTGAAGCAGCAGCTGAGTGATAATATTAAAATTTCTACCTCGGAACATATTCAAATCGAAATCAGGAAAAGCACGGGGCGGGCGCCTACCTGAGGGGGTCGAGCCGGTGTTTTTCATCTCCACAAAGCAGTTGTTGTCTGCGGTGATGTCACACTTTTCCAGTATTTTCCTCACATTCTCGTAACACTGAAAGAGCAGTTTGTCCACAGTGAGTTTAAAACATACAGGACAGTATACGGGAAGGGCTTGTTGAGGGTCTGTCCCATACAGATGTGAGTGAACAGCTGCACACACCTCATCGTCCTGCACACTCTGCATTGATAAATGGTTACAGTGCACCCACAAAGCATTCCTTAGTACGCTGAGGCGGTCTTCTTCCTGCTGCTGAAATACCTGCAAAACAGTGAGATTGGAAAAAAAACAGTAAATAATCTAGAAACACTGAAGTGTGTACACCTCTGAAATAAATTGATGCAACTGGCAATTTCTTGCTCTTGTCTCTGTGGGTTTGTCTACTCAAACATTCATAGCTGTCATTTGAGTGAATTTATATTTTATAGTTTTAAATGTATTATTTTGTGTGTTATTTTAGCTGTTTCATGGTTTCTTGTTTGTATTATCCAATGTTGCAAACTTAAGTTGACCTTTTTAAATACGGATGAACAAAGTAGTTCAGTGGGTGCTTTAGTTTTGTTGATGTTATCACATGTAGGAAAACTTTTCGCCCGGAAACACACTAGTGACTCACTTTATACTCTGCTAATAGGAAGTATCGCACATCCTCATTGACCAAACAGGCCACGGGTATTGCCACTCTTGGTCTAAGTCAGTACATTTTGAAATATATCAAGAGGCAGTGTGCGATCGTCACTGGATAAATACAGTCAGAGGAGAAATACAGCTTATACTTTACCTCACATGTGTTGATGTGTGTCAATTCCCACTCTTGACGAGTCCTGTCGAGCTGTTCAATGTTTGATTTGTACTGCGTCTCTAAAGACAAGTGAAATCATTTAATTTGATAAAAGAACAAAAACACTTAAAATAACGTTGAGGTTTTATTTATATGCTGCCGTTAGCTCTATTTCTGTAATCTCCACTAAAAGGGAAGGAAATGTAACCACCATCCTCAAAAAAAGAAAGTAAAAAACATTGGTAAACCAAAGCGGCTTCCTGCGTGTAACGACAAGATGCAACATTACTTGACTTATTATTTTTCCTTACCAGCCTCCTTTGCAGCTTCTCTGCACTGTTTAGATTTGTTGTTCATCTGAAAAAGAAAACAGAAAATTACACATCCTCTTTACATCTGTAAACCTGGGGGTTTTCCCAGTTAAAGGAAACATAGTTCATTGCGTAATATTACATTCTGAATCAGAAACTCAGATCTTATAAAAGACTACATTAAAAGGCCCATCTTTGTCAGTGTTGTGGAATAACTGTCAGTGTTGTTTTAGACAACAACAGCAATGCATTTTAAATATACATTCTTCTTCATGGTAAAAAGTGTGTGAAATATAACTTGGTTAGCATTTGTTAATAGCAGACTCTGGAATGCCAGTTACAGTTATGACAAAAACAATTATCAATACACAGACAACATTTTCTTATTTCTCCTTTCTTGAGCATAAAAATGATCATTAGTTAATTGTTTCCCTCAGTTAATAAAAAAAGGGGGCCAGGCCTTTGTGTGAAAAGTACAAAGACTGAGATGTTCTTATTGTTAATTCAGCAGTGGAGCTCCTAGAATTTTTTCACAGGGGTGGCCAGATGGGGCCACTAAAAAATCTTGGGGTGTCACACCAAAACAAAAGTCATAACTTAAGCTCTATTGTGCTGTTGTAGTGTTTAGGTTTGCTGAAAACTATATCAATATGGGGAGTTAAGGAATCACATGCCGATGTACTTTGGTTTCTTGGTTGCTGATCATCTGATGTGCATAGACCAGTGGCTTTCACCAGAGGGCAAGCCAAAATCTCAGAGCACACCTGTATTTAGATCTGTGCACAATAGCTTCTGCAACGTGTGTTATCACTCTTATGACAACATGAGACAATAAAAATAAGGAAAAATATGCCAGTCAGCTTTCGTGATTTAGTCTACTGTCAGTGGTAGGTCGTCTTCACTGGCGCTTTGTTGTAATTTGCTCCGTACAATAAAGCTGACTGATTGTCCCACTCACAGGCTTTATCTTTTTAAATGTCATCATCCCTCACACTGGCTGCCAATCAGGGCTTTTGATCTGTCACACATTTATAATTCTCACACGCAAATGGTGACAAATATGTTCCCCAGTGAAGGTTTTTTTAATGAAATGACTTTTGTTTTTGACAGGAAATGAGTGTGCACAACATACTGATACACTTCAATTGGCATCACGGCACACCAGTGTGCTGCTTCACAGCATTTGAGAGCCACTGGCATGAACTAATACCAGTGCAGTTAACCTTTTGAGTTCCACAACAATCATGTTTTGATGTGTTTTATGTCTGTATGTACAAGTGTTAGGTGATTCGCTGTTCTTTAGAATGGCTGCTCGTTCTTTTACCTAAAAAGACAAATATAAAGCTTTATTTTGAAGGAGTACATTGACGGTAAGGAACAAAACTTTTACTGGGAACAAGCCAGTACAGGTTGATTAGACTTTTGACTTACATTGGCTTATCATATTGACATCTTAAATAAGTGGTTACATTTTTCTGAGTGTAATATCTCCCGAGACAACACATTCTCACCACGACTTTTTCACATATCGACATTCGGACGCCTTTCACGTCCAGATACAACGTGCAAGGTACCCTGGGTGTGTTGGTTGTTGACGTGTCAAGTTCTGCCTGTTACATGCATTGTCTTTTTTCAAAATGCACTTCTGTTTTCACAGGAAATTTACAGTTTACATGCAGTCTCTTTCAAAATAAAAGCACTACATCAGTACAACAATGCAAATTGGTGCTTTTTTTCCTCAAACAACAAAAGCATGTGGTTGGGTTTAGGAAAAAAGAACAGGGTTTGGCTTTATAATCTTGTGGGACGCCAGCACCGCTCTCCCAAGTGAGGGGTCATATCATGCTGATGTTTAAGGTCGGCTTTTTCGTCAGTGTCTGACGCCACAAGTCACCGCCCAAGTGCTAGATTTTGACGACTTCGGAGTGAGAACAGGTTGCCCGAGAAACGACTTGCTTGTTTTTTAAGATTTGATCAATTCGGTCCTATAACATTGTGAAGATCTCCAAGAGCCACTCAACTGAATCACTTTATCCACATTCAAGTTAGCAGACCGCTAAACTGGAAGTAGCCGGCTCGGCCTCCAGAAGTCTCTAGTGCACTTGCTGTACAGGCCAAACAGTGTCGAAGCAGTGCGGATCATCCAGGTAATTTTATGCATGGTAGTTTGACCTTTTTTGTTTCATGCGCCATTGAACAACTTAAATAAGAATGAACATGGCGCAGCCTCCAACCCTGTATCCAGTTCTCTTTATACATCCATGGCACGAACAAGCAAGAATTTGTGACACCATAACTAGTTTGAAAACTAATTATGATCAAATATGCAACTCACGTGGAAACTGCACACACTGTACACTGAGAACAGACTTTTTCGGTGAAGGGGGTCTCTAATGATGAATTGGTTGCACGTATTTTTAAGAGAACGAACAGCATGTATCCTTTTAGAAAGTCGTTACTGAATTGAAATCACTGCACTGGATCTCTGATGAGTCAAATCACAGCACAGATTTACCTTCTCGATCTGTTTGGGAGTGGCGGTGGGGGCGCTGCCCATCTTCTCGGCAGTTTGCTCTGCCTCATCTGCCTCCTTGCAGCGCTGCTCGTAGGATCTTTTAGACTGGGAGGGACACAGAATAGAAACCATATGAAGCTATAACACCCATGCTTTGTTCATCAGATCCTTGCTCTATGAACCCTTGACAGGAAAAGGCGGGGCAAGCTCTACTGAGAAAGAGGTATCTGCAGGAAAAACAAAGCACTTCAAGTAAGGCCTCACTTCCTTCTTTTGAGCAAAGAGAAGTATGAACTTGAGATCCTTAATGTCTGTATCACGCCAATGTGTTATGACTGGCATGTACTTACTATCTTGCGAAACCATCTTCCTCTTGTACGTCTTAACTAAATGTACAGCAATGCTTATCTGATAAAGTCTTGTCAGAATACACTTCTTAAATACAAGCAGGATGTAGCTGCACTCCTGAAATGCACGTATACTGTTTACCACTGCCACAAATATAGAGATGGTAGTATGAATACACTGACTGAAACTGATATTGCTCTGTTAACAAGGGCCTCCAGACACATGAGATCTAATCATACAGATCATCGTGATAATATGAATTGACCTTACGTCTATTGTTTTCTTGTAGAGGGAGACTTTTGTCTTCTGGACCTTCTCCATGATGACTTCAAACTGAGAAGTGAAGAACAACATAATGTTGTCAACATGATCATAAAACCACACTGAGAGTGGCAACTGTTTTTAGATTTCCTCTGTATGCAAACAAGAGAAAAAAACAGCCTCCTCTCACTGGTACCTTTTTTCTCTGCTCTTTCTGTCGCTCTCTAAACTGCTCCATTCTCTTCACCTCATCCTTTAGAGATATAGACAGCTGAATGTGCGAGTTTCCTACATTTTCAATTTCTGGAAAATACCAAAAACATACAAGTAAAAACTCTGAACTGACTGAGCAATGTATGAAATACACAGGAAAAAAATGATACAGGAAATATATCCTGTGCTTACGTGTTCTCATTTCATCAAAAGATGTTCTCAAAGTGCTGTGAAAATAAAACAAATGATGAGTAAAATGTTGCGTACATTTTTTCATGCAGAATCTTCTGCTGGTCAGGCACTGCAGAATAAATACATTGCCTCGACTTATAAAATCTGCTGATGAGTATGTGGTTGCTCAAATGCACGAACACCCACCAGATCTCATATAAACCTCCAGCCTTGCGGGCAATGGTGACCAGTTCCTTGCCATATTTCTCTTCTGCTGATGCCCTATATGGACAAAACCACAACCACAACAGAGCTGAGTCACTTTGCTCTGCGGTCACTTTAAATTCTCATTAAGTACAATTCATTGTAAAGCTGTGAGCCCACCTCATTTTCAAGAGCTCCTCCATGTCTTTGCACGTCCGTCGACCATCATGGAGTCTCTGACTGATAGTCTCATACCCTGTATTACTGATGAAGTCAGCTGCCTGGAACCACAAATATGAAACCATAATACTCATACTTTTAGTGATAAGGGAAATGTCTACAGGGAATCGAGCCTTAATACAAAACACAAACGATGCGGAATAAAAGTCAACATAAATGCTGTTAATAAAAATGTTTTGTCTCCATTTGAAATATTAGTTTCTTTCCCCAGAATAATCACCTTGCAGCAAGAGTTGATGATTTAAATCGGGGGTGTCGAGCTCATTTTAATTCAGAGGCCCCACCCTTGTTTGATCCCAAGTGGGCGGGACCAGTAAAACCAGCGCATAATAACCTACAAATAACAACACATCCAAATTGTACCCTTTAATTTCTTTTAAAAGTACATTTTGTAAATGTCCTGAATACATTCACAAAACAGATGATGAACAGCCTGAGATGTGTTAAAAAGAATGACTGTATTATCAAACTTTATGTGCAGGTTTTTCCACATTCAATTATTCTACTACTTACTGTCATTACATGTGCATTTTTTCATACACTTGCACTCCTGTGTAGTAACCACTGGCATCACCACACCACAATAAAGTGGAGGCTAATGAGGAAGCAGGTTAAATTAACCTCTGCCTTACAGGTAATTTACAAATCAAATTCAGCAGTGCCTCAAGAAGTGTTTTACTAATGCGGTATTAGGATAAAAGCTTGACACAGATTCTTTTGTACTGAAGCTGCTGATTTTTGATGTACTGTAAATTGTTCAGTACCGTAGAACTTAAATTAAAACCCTAGTCCCAACATCCAGTCCCTTTTACTAGACTGGTGTGGCTCAAATAAAGGCCTGTCTCAATTAGACGCCTGGTCTGGTGGCCAAGCTGTTCATTTGTATAGAAGTTCTTTGGATGTATTAAACCGGACTGTTGGCTCCCCGCGGTTTAGATCGCACATACAAATATTAATGTTAAATCTTTTGTCAATACGGAGATGCTACACATCGTTAGCTCAGTTTAATCCATTTTACTGAAACCATGAGCACCAGAGAAGACCCTCAGTCAGTCAGATTTACTGGCATGAGGAAAAACAAGTGACAAGTGCAAGTATTTGTCCATCCCTTGATTACCCATTTTTTTTATGGGAATGAATCCAAGTTATGAATATTGTTTTAACAGGATAAAGTGTTGTTGTGACATAAAACAAGTGTCATAACACATAATTGATCTCTTATTCAAAGCCTAATTTTTAGACATGTCATATTCACACTGGTGCAAAAAAACAATTGAATCACATTTCCCATCTTTGCTGAGCAACAGTTTTGTGTAAAAGGAATTAAAGGCCTGTCCCATATAGATGCCTGTCCCAAATATAGGCCTGTTGAGTTCAGTAATTTAAGCAAATAATACCCCGGGCTATTCACTGACGTTCTACTATCTTTAAATATGACTGCTTTAAGTATTCATTATTTTTTTTCATATAACTGTATTACTTAATTTTACATGAAGTATTCACTTTTTAACTTGCTCCTGAAACGTGACATCTCTTAGCCTTCACAAGTACATCACGTTAGCTGTGCCGAGTCATCCAGGTGGGCCATATGTCTGACACCCCCGCTTTAAATGATACATAACTCCAACTTTTACTTTTATGACCTGTGAGACTTTCCATGTAGAGATATTGTGGTGGTATCTCATCAAGACAAATGGAAATTGTTACATCCTGCTGCTGCTGGGGTCTGAATGGAAACCAACCAAGTGGGAGCTGAACCAAAAACCCCCTCTCTTGTTAAAGCAATTTGAGCAATCTGAAATTTGAGAGATGTGGAAGTGCAAAAATCTCACATGCTTGATAACATTGTGACTGGGGTTACATTTGAATTGATAGTACTGATAGCAGCGTGAGAATGAAGAGGAAAATGGAAGCACACAGCTTCACTGTGTAAATTTTTGCTTTCCTGATGCTTTACTTATAGCTATGGTAAAAGAATCGTACAGTGTAAGCAAATGGTTGGGTGAACATTTTGAGTTGTGGTCTGCTGCACTGTTGTCTGAGAAGGCAGTGAGAAGTGAGAAGACTTAAAGGCACATCCAGTACAGTAAGGAAGATGCGATTAGCGTGATTGACAGGAAACTCTCGATAATTTTACAGAACACAGTTAGCACCATAACACTATTTAAAAAAAACTTCTACTGAGACAGAGCTGTTTAGTTTGTGTGACACACCTTGCTTAGGCTAGACACTGTACACAAACCCAGAGATAAAAAACACTTGTTTCGCTTATCAAGACTGCAAACATTTAAAAATTAATGTTTTAATCCAAGTGACAATTCAGTGAGTTTCAGTGTGAGTAAAAGGAAAGAAAGCACAGAATAATATTACTCTGAAGACATGACAGTGTTTAGTTCACTGTAGTCAAAGACTGGCTACAGATAACTTAATTCATAACTAGTAAATGGTACAGTGATACTGTCCAGACAAAATAAAAAGCATAAATACAGTAGAAGTGGAATGATATGACCGCAAAACTCCAGTAAACACACTGAATACAATACTGACTTCAAAGTTCAGTAACAACTAATAGTCAACTTCAGCTCTGAAAATAAACATAGCAAAGAATAAAACTGCTAACTCACCCAAAAGGCATCTTTAAATTCTAATTTCATCTTGGCAGTGGTTAAAAATAGTCCCTGTTGGAGAATCCACTCAACTGTAAGTCACTTTATTACGCCCGGCGGTGAGACAGGCTGGTGCTCGCTGCATCAAGTGAAACAGATCATGTAACATTCAGGAAGCCAGCCTCCAAACAGCAACACTCACTCACTTGCTCATTTGATTTAAATGAGGAAGAGCTGCAACATGTCAACGGTTACCACAACTGGAATGATACTCGTGTCAGTTCACTTTTGGCACATGTGAGAGGGTGACTCATTATGACACAGCCGCAGTTCAACAAACCTGTTGTACAAACGTGATCTAAACAAACTTAAATTTCTTGTTCTTAAAAAGCGGTTACAATCATGTTCCGAGTTTCCTGTTCTTCAGGAGTATGTGCATGTTTGAGTGGAGAAAATAACAGGAGTGGCTTGTGATATTATGCAATCCCATTTAACAGTGCTGCAACAGGTACTATTTTGTGAAGCTTCTGGTGTTCAGAGTTTGCTGACACAACACTGTGGTCATTTCAGAGGTGTGTAATTTGTGTTGGTGATGCATTATGCTTGTTGCAAAGTGTGCTCTCCTGTTATTTTGTCCATATCAATATAACAAATGATGGTTGACGGATAAGATCAGTAATGATGAAAATACACTGCAAGTACAAAGTGCGACACAGGAAATTAACATTACATCATTAATCAAACAGATAAGGAACTTCACAGTAACCGAGAACACCGAGTTATAATTCATCGTGTGATACATGCAGCTGTCTGCCGTAGTCCGTCACTTCACTGTTCATGAATGTTTCTTGATTTTTCAAAACTTCAGCCTCTGAGATCTGCCCGTCTCCATCGTGGTCCATTTCCTTGATGAGGTGAAGAGCCTGTAAATGACATTAGAGCAACACAAGCAAACAGAAATCTGTGAATGGAACATATATTTACTCTTGCATTAAAATGAAAGGGTTTTGTATTAAAGGAGCAGTGTGTATGATTTAGGAGGATCTATAGGCAGAAATGGAATATAATATTCATTATTATGTTTTATTAGGAGGGTAAAATGCAGCGTGAGATGGACAGAGGTTTGACATGGTGTCAGCAGTGATGCATGCACTGTCATGGTGAAGAGGAAGCTGAGTTGGAAGGCAAAGCTCTCAGTTTACCCGTCCATTTATGTTCCGATCTTCACCTATGGTCATGAGCTTTGGGTAGTGACTGAAAGAATGAGATCGCGGATACAAGCCGCTAAAATAAGTTTCCTCCGTGGACAGGCTGAGCTCAGCCTTGGAGATAGGGTGAGGAGCTCAGACATCTGGAGGGAGCTCAGAGTAGAGCCACTACTCCTTCGTGTCGAAAGGGGTCAGTTGAGGTGGTTTAAGCATCTGATCAGGATGCCTCCTGGGCGCCTCCTGTTAGAAGCTTTCCAGACACTTTCAACTGGTAAGAGGCCCCTGGGCAGAGCCAGAACACGCTGGAGAATTTATATATATATCTTCCGGCCTGGAAACGCCTCGGGATCCCCCAAGGAAAGCTGGAAAGCTTTCCAGAGGTGAGGGATGTCTGGAGTACCTTGCTCCGCCTGCTGCTCCCACAACCCAGCTCCGGATGAAAATGGAGGGATGTTTTTGTGAGTGTATTATCACCTGCGTTTTCATAAGCGTAGAATGAACCCTTCATATCTACATAATGAGTGGATCTTTTTCCACGGACCCCATGTCTCTACATTTGCCCAGAGCAGACAAACCTAACACTGGCTCTAAAGAGGGCCTTTCGCATTGTTACATTACCTGAAGGCCGCTGTAGCTCCTAATTCTCTCAACTTTGAACTTCGTACACGATAGATGCCACTAAATCCCACATACTGGTCCTTCAATATTTATCTCTCATGCCAACAGAATCCGGGCAACACATGGGGACAGTTAAGTCTTACCTCTTCTCTTGCTGAGCCGTAGCTATTAGGCGCAACCCAGCGGAGCTGCTCGTCTCGATTCAACTTGCCATCCTTGTCTTGATCGTAGAGGTCTTTAAACCGCACTGTTTCTTCAATCTCCCACTGTGAAGGGGAATCCGCTGATGACGAGATGAAGCGTTAACACAGCACAGGGGACGACAACTGGACATAGCAGAGGAAACTACCAACAAACAGATCGTCATCTATGCTTAAAATAATTTCTCAAAAACAGTATGGTCTTTGCTGCGCACCTGTTTGGAGTCTTACACTACTTAAATGGAAAGACAGACTTCCTTTAACTTTCAGTTTATGGATTAAAGATCTTATGCATCATCTACAAGAGGCTGTGCCCTCAACTTCTAGACTATTTGGCAACCAGTTCTGGATCAGGAAGATAAGATGGATGCCTCTGAAATTTCAGATGTATAGATATAATAATGTGGTTTTAACAACTGCATCTTGAATAATCTAGAAAATAACACATGGAATACTTTGACTTTGTGGTCTTACCATCACCACGAACATCTCCAATAAATTCTTTCAGATTGATGAATCCATCTTTATCTGTGTCATATTCACTCAACACATCTTCAATAGCGAAAGTCCTGTTTGGAAAAAATGCTAAATTACTCAATTTTAACATGAAATATGAAAGGACACTCCTATAAAAGGTAGAAGGATGCATTATCATAACAGGTTTTGCAGGAACTCATCTTACTGCCATGTGATCCACTTCAGATGGGTGAGTGAAGGCAAGAAACTCTGTCACATTAAGCCCAGCTGAGCCGTCCACATCAGCAAAGTCAAAGCGCTTCTTCTCCTTCAGGTGGAGCTGATGGGAATATGAGTCTCTGTTAATTTATTACACATAAACCAGGCTGTAGTTTGATGTGATTCATGACAGGACAATTAAAGTGCACCTACATGTCTGAGAGATTCTTGCTCTGGATCATCCAGAACAGCGCTGTCATCAAAACTAATGAGCTGGTCATGAGTGACCATGTTGTATTCTTCCCATGTTACAACACCATCTTTGTCAGTGTCGAACTCAGGGAACCGCTCCTTTGCATCATCCAGGGCATATTTTCTGTAAACCCGCTGAATCCACAGTGTGATCTCCTCTGGCGATAAAAACACAGCAGACTGAATGACCTTGCATCACCTCTGTTTATCCTTGCTTCCTTTGCAAATGTAGAAAGACATACAACTACCTGAATTTAGCAGATTGTCAGCATTCGTATCAATCCGCTTCACAATCTCCATTATCTTTTCCCTCTGTTCTGCTGGGCTGAGTTTCTTTATCTCCTCAGTGTCCTAGAAGTGCATAAAATAGAGTGAAGAGTGAGCAGGGGATGAATGAAGAGGAGAAACTGGGCTGAAGAGTGTAAGAAAATAACAAGAAACCTCATCTCCCAGCAGGATGTTCATGTCATGTTCAGGGTTGTGCTGCTGGCCGGTATAATGATCCTCATGGAGGTGTTTCTGAGAGCTTTGTGCAAATCCAAACTGAAGCATCAGCAGTACCAGCAATGCAGAGGATGCCATCTGTTGAGTCATACAATTATTTAACAGTAAATGAAATGCAAACACTAATTATAGCTGCTGCGCAGCGATGGGTCGGGTCCGGGCATTTTTAGGCAATTCTGAGCAACAAGCAGAAGAATAGGAAGACATCAAGGAAGTTGATATTACAAGATTTCCTTAGAATAAGAAGAAGCACATTTGGTTGATATGTTATAAATTTTCAAAGTTTTGACAGGCGTGTCGTAAAACCAGCACTATTATTTCACATTCCCACATAATGGCATTTTGATGTGACACCATTGTCGTTCTAGCCGAGGCTTGCACACATCCTCTGACAGCAAGAACCAGCACCTTTCTCACTGAGCTAATTGACTGGACAGAGGACCAACTGTGTGGCTTCTCAAACAGATTCGCAGACTGGGCTGCAGTGACTTCATAATTTGTAATAATGAGTTTAAGTGGACAAAAGTTTTGGCAGTGTCTGGGCTACATTTTGGTGAAAGCTGCAACACTGTTGCATGTACCGTTGGTTTGGTAGGAATTTTGAAAGTTTTAAAATTTTTATTTTTTTTTTTTTTTTAAATGCATTTTGTGCCACCACCACCACCCCATGTCCATGACCCCATGACCTATGCATACGAACTGATGAAGCCCCTTGGATAAGAGTTGAAACATCTTCCTAAGACAAATACAAGTCCAGTTGCCTAGAATTCAATTTGCCCAGAGAGAATGATGACCTGGACATGTTGCTGAACCAGCTCTTAACTCACTGAGCTTATTGTCTGCAAGTGAAACCCAGTGTGTGGCTTCTTAAATAGACTCAGGGAGTCACTGACCGGGCTGCAGTTTTCAAGCAGATTTCAAAAATGGTCTGCCTGAAAGGGCCTTCCAATGCAGGATTCAATCCGCAGCTGCCTGCATTGAGGGCTGTATTTTCTTTCATGGAGCGGCTGCTCTACCAACTGAGCTAAACACCGCCTCCATGTTTTATTCTTAAGAATGATTGATTTGCTTCATAAGTAAATAACTGTTGTAGTTTTGATGTGTCATACTCATCCCCCTTGTTGGGTCTTGAACCCAGAGTCCTTGGCACTGTGAATCAGCTCCTAACTCACTGAGCTAATTGTCTGGAAGTGACACCTGGTGTGTGGCTTCTCAAATAGACTCAGGAAGTCACCGACCGGGCTGCAGTTGTTGTGGCAGATTTCAAAAATAGTCAAAATGTCACAAATTCTATTATCTAAACAAAAATCTGACAATACATCAATTGCATCTAGACAGCATGGACATGTTGGTGATTTGTTTTTAATGATAAGTGTTTTGCTTCACAAGAGACAATGTGATGTTTAAAAATGCCACTTTTACATTGACTCCAGTTGTTCCCATGAGAGCAAAATTCAAAATGTTCTAGAAAATTCAGTTTTGGAGATAAAATTCTGATATTTGCCAAACTTCATCAACCACGACTCCAAAATATTGTCAATTTTTTTCAGGAAGATTGAAAATGTATTTAGCAAGAATTGGATGGTATATGTTTACAGTAGTGTTTACAGTCAAACGTTTTCATGCAATGCAGGCTCAATTTTTGATTAATCAAAAATCCGAGAAACAAGTTTTGTGGAGGACAGTCTGGAGATGCTCTCTAGCAAGTTTGGTGACAATTGAGCAAAAATTGATGGAGGAGATACGTTTTATAAGTTTAACAATTATTGAAAAAAACAGAGTGATGGACTTCATAATTTGTAATGAGTCTAAATGGACAAAAGTTTCTGCAGTACTGGGGCTACATTGTGGTGAAGTTTCAAAACTGTAGCATGTATCATTGATTTGGTAGGAATTTTTTAAATTTAAACGTTTATTGGGGCACATGTCCTTGGAGCTGAGTAAATCTGGCATGGGGTCGGACAGTTTTCTAGTTGAAAATGCAACTGCGCCACCATGTGGTCAGCTGATGGAAGTTCATACAAGCTAAACTTTGTGTGTCCAACATGATGATGAAACCCGCTAAATCTACCAAGAACAAGAGCAACAAGCTAGAAGGAGGGGGGAACAATGAGACAAAAAACCTGTTAAAACTACTAGTTTCTGTCTATAGTAGTTTTAATTAATTCCTGTGTATACTTGATGTGTTTGAGACACGCAGATGTAACGTTACATTCAGGCGCTATCGAAGACCAAATTAGCAGCGTTAGCCAAAATAAAGAGACACCTTTATAACAGACAGTCAACAAAAGTCGGTGATAAACTAACAGCGACTGAGCTGACAAATAATAAAAGTGAAGATGTTATTACCGTGGAAAGTCCTCCGTACAAGTGTTGACGCCAGTGTAACTTACTCTAGAGAAGACGTGTACTTCCGGTTACACATTTCAAAATAAACGTTTCTTCATTCTGGTGTATAGGTTACTTTTTTGGGAAGTATATATCTATAAATATATATATTATTATGATTAGACAGAGCATCACGGAGAGAGTGAGTGGTGTGGCATCTAAGGATTATAGCACCCGGCATACCAACACACCAATTTATCTTGTTTAAACAATACTCACAACTTGGATTAATTTTTATGAAAAACCCTTTTGAATCTTTTGATCTGAGGGCCCTTACGGACTAAAGGAGTATGATAAGTTGCAGGGTAATGGGGGATTGGACACATAGTTTGAGGTGGCCAACAACCCACTTTTATACATCCACAGAAGAAATGAACTGCTTGTCAACCAGACCAGGCCTCTAATTGAGACGGGCATTTATTTGTCAAAATGTGTAGCCACACCAGGCTAGTGAAAAGGACTGGGCGTTAAACTGAAGTTTCAGGGCAATACACAGTGTTGGGAAAGATACTTTGAAAGCATAGCTTTAAAAGAAAGAAATGACCTCACATTTAAAGAGGTTGAACAACGGCAAAGCTACCCTAGTGATGAATCTAGTTTGGTTAAGCTATTTAGAAAAAGAAGATCAAACAACTTTATAAAAAATATTCAAAGTGACTACATGTGCTACAGCAATAGAATAAAATATAATACAGAAATTCACATGCCAAAAAATGCCACTCAGATGAGATTATTGCAAAAAGAGCTCACACGTCATAAACCAAAAAAAAAAAAATACCCTGCTATTCATGGAAAAGTGTAAGAATGTCTTCTGTGGTTTTGTATACAATATCTATTAATCATTACACACAATGGATCCTCTATATAAGAAAACGGCGGTGTGCAACTTTGCAACTTGTGTGTATGAAAATCAGGGGACATGTGAGTTATGACTGAGTTTTCCAATGCAAATCTAGCAACTTGGAAATTCATTCTGTTGAGTGATGAATGTGCTAATGCCTTGTGCTCACTGATCTCTCTGTATTCCACCTCTCAAAAGTAATATTTGAACTTGATTCAAAGCTGGAGATAACTGTATTGTTTACTTAATTTACAGGAAAGTCTGATTTAATAGGGTTTTAAACCTGCTTTTTAGGGTGGTCATATTAGAGGCATACTCTCAGATTCCCTGGTAGGGCCCAGTTTGTTGTATATAACTAACAGACGCTGCACACATCTTTGTTACTGCTCTATGAGCAATAACAGAAAGTCTTTTGTCCCCTTGGTCATGAGGCTATTCGACTCTTTTCACTAACTAAATGCTCACCAGCTCACCTGTATTCTGTCTTTAAGCTGCTGAACTGACTGTCAGTTACTGGTTATGTTGACCTTACACAATTTGCATTATTATTTACATCTATTTGCATTTGTATTTTGTGATATATTCACCCTCTGTTTGCCTGGGTGTTCAGAGTAGGAAAAGCTGCACCTTTTTCTGTGAATGGAAACATTTAAAAAAGCTTCTTTTTTTAAAAAAAAAAAAAAGGAGAAAGTTGCTCCCATTTATTTTGAAGGCAGGTTCACTTCTCTTCTGACTTCCTGCTGTCTATAGATGACTTGACGTTACTGAGAGATCAACCAAACGTCCCGCCCGATCTTTATGGTTGCCATGGTAGACAGTTTGAAGTCCCACCCCTTGACCTAAACTATGCTGTACGTGATTGGCTGGCGAGTTTGTTGTGTCAACGTTACGGTGATTTCATTGGATAATCCCATCGCCGGTCAAAATATAAACCCGACAGACTTCCTGCTTTGTTAGGTTGTCCTCACTGTCATGTATTTCTCTGACATGTTTTTCCATCAACTCTGACAACTAGACAACCGTGTCCGTAGATTTTTATTTCTCACCGGCTGACGATTGAACCTACCGCGGGGTCGATGTCCAAAGACAACCGCCATGATGGACGACGGCGTGGCGCTGGGCAGCACCGTCTCGGCCCGAGAGTTAGCCAAGGTGGGGACGGCAGGGAGAGGTCTGGTAGCAACAGCTCAGGCTCCTCGCATGGAGGAGGCAAAAGCAAGAATGCATCCATAAGCGCTTTGAAGGTACGTGATAATATTTTATCTCGTCGCTAACAGTTGAATTACAGCAGTTAATGTTGTCAAGAGTATGATAGTTCCCATGCTGTCCTAGCTAGCTTTGAGCTAAGTGACTGGGTAATTGAGAAATGGGCTCACATAGCTGACATTCCTAGCAGGTGAGGAGCATTTTTTGGGTGACCTTACCTGCCTTAGGTGTGATACAGTCAACCCTGGTGGTCCTGAAATGTTTCCCCTCCCACCAGCATCCACCCCTGGATTTTTATTAAATGATAATACATGGCGTTGTTAGTTTTCAGAGAAGATGCTTGTGCATCATGGGATTTTTGTGTGATATCATATCATCATTATAGCAACAATGTGACAGTAGGAGGAGTGTTGAGTAGGGCAACACAAGAGTAAGTCTGTGTTAACATGCTCTCCCTGTTTGTCCCAACTTCTCACAGACTTTCAAAGTTTGCAGCATTTATAGGCAGTGAAACCATGTGGGCTTGTGTGTTTTGTCCCCCAGCACCCTATGAATCATCGGATGCCGAGTCCAATCAGATCCAGAGCATCACCCAGTGTGGCTTATGCACAGGCCAGGCTTGCGTAAAGCACACACTGTCTCTGAGCCTGCAGCTACACTCTCATCACTGGCAGCACAGGATGGGGGGCAGAGCGGCAGGCCTGCTGTGTGCACATGACTGCGCAGTGTTGTGGCAGAAGGAGAGTGAGAGATGAGAAACAGAGGGAGAGTGGGGGCTCTGATGCAGAGCAGGGAGAGCAGAGGAGAGAAGCTGTAAATATAGGAAGCTGCATGCAGTGGAGAGCCAGAGCAGAGGAGAGGAGAGTGGCAGGCAGATAGACAGCAGCAGGCAAAAGAGTCGGGCCTAAGAAGTGGCTGCTAACTCAGCAGAGCACTGAGGGCTCAGGCTAGATTACAGACATAGTCAAAGTGAAAGGCAGGACTGGCGGACTGCTGAGCACTTGTCTCTCTCAATCGCCACTGGGAGAGGAGTTGACACAGCTGGGCAAGTTGCTATAGCAGTGTGGACTACACAGTAGGAGTCTATTTTGGTGCTGCCGTCAGATGACGATGTCACCTTGCACAAGTGGCAGTGCTGGTGAGGGGGAACAGGTTGCCTGAAGTGGGCTGCAAAAGTATGTCAGGGGTGGATAAGGACGAGGAACCTGCTTACAGACTGTACTTCTATTCTGTATGTATCCTCTAATCTTTTAATTTTCTCTGTGTCTCTCCTAATGAGCTAGATCTCCCCCACTGTCTTGCTTCTTGCATTTGTTTGTAGACCTTGCCAAAAGGGAAACCTTACACTTGTCCCTTACTCAGCACAGTCTAGAAAACAAGCGCTCTCTCTGTGGTGCATGGGGAAGGATTGCGTGGCCAGGAATATAACAGAAGTTATGCTCCACAGTGTATCTTATTTTTCTACAGTGCAGCTCAGGAGACAGCTTGTTTACAGCTGGTTAAGTGGATCAAGAGAATGTTGCTGTAAGCCTTTTTTTGCCTCAGGCTGCTGCACATAGTTAGCCATCAGTTGTAAGTAGGTAAGGTATTCTCACTACATTCGTCTGTCATCAAATGGCTGCCAAGCCCAGTGAACGCAGAGTAAATATTTACCATTTGTAGACGGGAGATGGTGCATTGATGCTGACCTACATCACTAGGTCTTGTTCATTTTAGCAGGGCTTGTGTTGTTTGATGTTCTTTTATCTCTTTGTAGTCCCTTTCTACTTGGCCGAATAAAGCCCAGGCCACTCGACATGTAAAGAATTTTGCTCACCAAAAGTAGGTCAGCTGGGTATCTCCCTAAGGGACATTAAATAGTATCAGACCAATGCACGCATGCTGTTTCTGCATGTGTTACACCTAATGAGCCATGTTCACAGTCTACTGGCATTGAAGGATAGTCTGCAAAGATTGTTACATGTTATGTTACATAAACAAAGGCCTAATTATCACTTGTTTTGTCAAAGCTGTGTCTCTCTTCCTTTCAACTGCAAGTGTGTTGCAAGAGGAATAATTTAGCTGTAGCTTTCTTGTTGGAATAATAGTGTTGTTAGTGAGAGACGGCCAAGAAAAGAGAGAACGTTTGGTTCCATGACTCATTTGCTATTAAGAGGAGGACTGGCTCACGATTTTTTTTTCTTTGGTGGTTTCAGGTAACAATGTGTTTTATGTCTGAAACCACTTCTTATAGTTGTCTGACTAAAATAGCCAAGTTTACTCTGTCAACATTCGATTAAATCATTTATGAACGGTACAGAACAGGCTATTCTGCCGGGGGAACACAGTGAGTGGAAGATCTAGGATGATAAGCCTGTAGGTATTAGCTTCTGTGTTGTTTTGTAACCAGATTGCCAGAAGTCAGAATATTAAGTGATATAAGATTACAAAGGCAAATTATATCAAGTAGACTGTCGGGTACATTGTGTAATTTTGTCTCTGTCACTGCACTTCAGAATTGAGTTGTCGATGTTATTACTTGTGGGATGTTCAGCAGATTTGGCCTATGCATTAATGCATGAGCCACTTGACCAAACTGTTCTGAGACAGGATGTTTCTCTGTGAGTTAGGGATGCAGAGGGATGTTAGTGCCATGTTTCATCGTCACACAGCATCTTAATGTTCCATAGGAGCACTATGGATATGATGAATGACTTCTCACAGCTTTTATTTTGGTTCACAGTGTCTGCTTCACCCGAGGTTACAGTCAAGTTCAGTGATGCATAGTCAATGTGTAGGTCAACCATGATGCATGCTGGGTACAAAGCGGGTTCAGAGCTCCTGCCTCTGGCTGTTTCTTGTCACAGTCTGTGCTAGTAATGTTAGACCTCTTCCATAAACTTAATGCTTGCAGTGTTGTGGCTTCAACCCCGGCTCAAAACAACACACGAGAACTGGGACAAATAATTGAAACAGCATATTGCGAAATGCTTTCCTGTGGTAATGAGTATTTCTATTTTTCATTGAATGGAAGGATTAGAGATTTAATATAGTCATTTTTTTGTTAGCAACTTTTTTATTGTTTAACATGGGAAACAAACAACAAACACAATAATTACCCCTCACTCCTGGCAGCAACCCAATCCACATTACAATTGGCCGTAGGAGATCAAACTGGAGATTATGAGGGGAAAAAAAGACAGAAAAAAACAATTTAAAAGAAGAAAAAGAATCTATTGTAATAAAAAAAAAAAAAACAATACAATTTGATAATAAAATAGAATTTTAATAAGCAGGGTCTGTGACCCAGTGGGTGTGCGCAGAAGATCTGTTGATAAAGGAAGCCCAGGCACAGATGGTTGATTGTGTGCCATCATGCATTGATTTAATATAGTCATCTTTAATAGCAGTTATTACTTCAGATGAACTTTCAGCTTATTTTGCACACACTGAAAATGTTTGTACTACAACTTGCCACAGAACAGGTGTATCCTCTCTTTACTACAACAATCTGGCACTTTGTGGCATTTATATCTATGGATTTGAATGACGTGTGTCTTGAATAGACTCTGTTACACACTGTTTGATATCAGTCACCTTTAAACTGTGTTAAATAAAGCAGAATACAATTAATTTGCTCGTTTAAAAATATTTTGCCATGTTCAGGGCTATGATAACACACTGTTCTGCTATACATAGTATTTTAACCACTGTACAAAATCAGTGTGCAAGGTGTGGGCTATTAAAATGGAGGTAACCATGGCAACACTGCTCATGCTCCAGGCTGTGTTACTGCCAGTGTTGGGGAGTAACCAGTTACATGTAATTAAATTACAAAATAAGTGTAGGTGTAATTAGTTGCAGTTACTGGGGAAAAAATATGTAATTAAATGAACGTTACTAATGGGAATGCTGGTGATTACTTTCTTTTTCTTTTTTTCCGTGCAGGATTGCCTTCTTTTGGCAGAGACTGTCTGGACATTTAGTCAAATGAAATAAGTTACATTACTTGGGTGAAGAAACAACACTGGTTACTGGTTAGCTCACCAGTTAAACTATTTGATTTGAAGAATTAGGCTGGCTCTACTCAGTATATTTGTTACTGTCAACAAATCTCATTATGAGTGCACAACCACCAATGTGTTAATCTGTCTCTTAAGACTTTTCAACCTCCCCAACCTGTGTGTGGCACTCTGCTCCAAACCCATTCATTCCTACTGAGGATGTAAATATTTAAAAACAAGTTATAAATATTTTGTTTGATTTGGAAAAAAGTGGAGTAATTTCCTAGTACAGATGGGCACTCTAATTTTTGGCAACATTACTCAAACAGGAGCAATTGCATTAGTTTGGGACTTGGGATTTCCAGCTGCGTATTTGTTGTGCTGGTGAATATTTACTGCAAAAAGACTGTATGTGGCGTTGCCTCAGACAGCACCCAGGTACACTGCCCAGGTTTGTCATAATGAAGGAATATGTCACCAGGTGCAACTGTGTGACTCACTAAAGTTTATTTCATAGTTTTTTTTGTCAGCAATAGAGCTCTATGCACAAGGAGGAATATGTCACAGTATATCAGGCTTTGCGTAAACAGGCAAAACATTTTGATCTTTTCATGGTATTTGTAATAAGATAAATCTAGACTATGACTCAGAAATGTCATTTTAGTAATACACATCAAGTCTGACGATTCAGAACTGTCTCAGTACTCATTTTCTGCAGTATCAATACACTGGTCAGTGTTTACCAGTCATTCTGCTGTTCTCAGCTACTAAACAAGAAAAGAAAAGTTGTTGTCATGTTATAGTCTTGTTGTATTTATCTTTTAACAACATATATGCACTTTAAGTCATTTTTTTCCCTGTGGCATCAAAACTAACATTGCTATTTTTTACAAGATATTGTACGCAGTGTATCATGGCAATATGCATGACCATAATCATTGGTTAAACTAATGACAAACCAAGGATGCTTTGTTGTGAACTTGGGGACACCTTGTGTTTGTTGTGCCATACATCATGTCTCAGAATTCCCTGATGTGATACTAGCTTCATCTTGAGCAGCACATCATGATAACATGAAAGTCACCTTATGAATCCTACATCTATTTGTCGCATATGCCATGCTGCACTGCTCTACACAGTATCCCCATAACTCTTGGATAAGGTGCAAAATTGATGTTTTGAATCTGTTTATCATGCAGGCATCTTTTCAGCGCTCCAACAGCCATGACAAGGTGAGGAAGATAGTTGCTGAAGAGGGCCGTGCTGCTCGAAACCTCATTGCCTGGAGTGTACCACTAGAGAACAAAGAGGAGGAAGGTTGGTAGCTACCTGCAAAACAAACTCTGCTTTTATGCTAACATTGTTTGCTTTGTGTCAGGTTTCATTTTCTCGCCATATCAACAAAACTTAAACAAACTGAGTGTGACATTTGTATTTTTTAGGAGCCTCATTGGTTTTGCTACTGATATTTACTGTAGATGTTTTTCCAGTATCTTTGGGCCGGTGCAAGATGTTTAGTCATTTATTCGGTACAGTGAACAGCATTGGTTTGGGTATGATCACAGACTGGGAATGACATTGCCAGACAGTGCTGTTCATTGTAATACAATATCAGTTGGAACACAATGATCATTTTTCATCTCATGGCCAGACTGATAAATGAAGGACTGCTGAAAATCTCTTATGCAGGCTAAATCGTACATCGTACATCGATGTCTGAGCCTTTGTTGTGTAGAACATTTTATTTTTGGTGGCACAGGTCACTGCTACACTGTGGTTCATGGTGTTTAGTCAATAGAATATTATGTAATAGGCTTTACGCAGTGCTTTGAAATAAAAAAACAACCTCTGGTAACTTTCAGCGTGTCTTTTCAGTAATATAGTTTCCTGTGTAGCATGGCAGTGCTCCATCACATTATCAAGGAAAGCTCCTTTTAGACCAACCTACTCAGAGACCTTCACCGCAGCCTCTTACATTCTCTCACTTCTACTCTGGCTCTCCCTCATCTTTGTGGGTCAGCTCAGTTATTTTATTCAAGGCTTATTTGCTGCTCTTGAGTTTGTGCCATGAATGCCAAATAGCTTCCAGTTTAAAGGTGGAGTCTGCGATTCTAATCCAATACACTTTAGTCAGATTCAGCGAATATCTCCTTGTGGTCCGCAGTGACAAAAAACATCTGATGTTCATACACAGCCCTGGCTCTGTAGATGGGAAACAAACAAAGTGGCTCTGACAGAGATACATAACACCGGCTACTCTCCCTCCTCCACGTCCTCGCCCATGAGAAATGGAGCAATATCATGCTAGTCATGAAACGTATATACTACTGGGGCTTCTGATGGAGCACTGACAGGAGTGGTGTATTTGTTTTGGTGTTGAGTTCAAATATCAGCCGTGTTTCTCCAGAAAGGCAGACTTCTGTTTACATGCATCTTCAGCAACTGTTGTTTTGTCCACCTCTCTGTTATTGTACATTTGTGACATTTATATACATCAACAACTATGGCCACTTTAATAATTGTCCATGTTCATCTCATATATACACGTTCATTGTTATCTTTGTCAGAATCATTAGAGATTGTTCATTAAATCAGTTATTATGTATATCTGTATAAGCCTGATTTTTCCCATCCACACAGCAAAGTCCAAAAGCAACTCCAGTGGCAGCTCCAGAGCCCAGAGGATCAATTCAGGGCAACAGAGGAATAAGAAACAGGTTGGTCTATAAACTTCTTCCACTAGAGGGCACCATTCACTAAGCTAAGGCGTTTGTTTCTTAAGCCTTACACTGCAAGTGGATCTGTAATGGTCATGAAACTCCCTGTTTTTGCATTGTGTAAGCTTTTTGTCATATTGCGAAAGGCTACTAGGAGAGAATGTTATGGGATAGGACATTATGCAATGGTGTGACAGTAAGATTGTTGCCAACAACAATTTGTCACTGACTAGGCCAGTAAAATGCTATTTAACCAAATGTGTTATTTTCTTTTAGTTCCCACATATATTGATGTTCTTTTTTAATATTTAATACTTCCTGACACATTTTGGTTGGAACCACTGGGGTAACGCGTGGCGCCAACACTGCCACAAGGGGTTCTGATCTCCCTATTTTCCCTCAAGGTTTGTAATATAATGCATATAAAAGCTGAGCCTCCTGTCCCAGCCAACAGGGAAAAAAAGAGCTGTGGCTGCTGTATGTAAACAACATAAGGCTCGCATGACTCTGCAATAAGTTTGTCATTGTAATCATAATGTTTGGTCCACGCTTTGTCGTCACAGAATGCCGGTGTGGAAAGTAAAGGGACAGCCGGTGCCCTGTTGGACAAGGGGGCAGAGAAGAGCCCCACTAAAGCCAGACAGCCCCGCAAGGTGGACCTGCGAGCACGCTACTGGGCTTTCCTCTTCGACAACCTGCGTCGAGCTGTGGACGAGATTTACGTGACCTGTGAATCTGATCAGAGTGTCGTAGAATGCAAGGTTAGTCTGCTACGAGGAGAAAATGAAGCAATGACCCAGGTAAAAGTTCAAATTTTAGTTTCAGGATCATTGATTTTATATGGAAGCACATGTCCGCCAGTGTGATGGGAAAAAAAAAAAAAAGATCCTTTAAGTCATTATAATGAGAAACTTTCTCGAAATAATGACTTAGTGTCTCAATCAGGGTTGGAAATTAGCAACAGCCACCAGCTACATGCTACATGCTGCTATTCATTCATTAATTCATGTTCCGTAACCGCTTATCCTGTTAGGGGCTGCAGGGGGTTGGAGCCTATCCCAGCTGACATTGGGCGAGAGGCAGGGGTACACCATGGACAAATAGCCAGACTATCACAGGGCTGACACATAGAGACAGACAACCATTCACACCACATTCACACCTACGGACAATTAAGAGCCACCAGTTAACCTAGCTTGCATGTCTTTGGACAGTGGGAGGAAGCTGGAGTACCTGGAGAAAACCCATGCTCACATGCAAACTCCACACAGAAGGGCTCCCCCACCCCAGGGTTTGAACCCCCCACTCTTGGTTCAGGAAGCCTGGTTTGACAATGCTAACCACTGTATCACTGTGCCGCCGAGTGACTGCTAGATTTGCTTTGCTCACCCAAAATAATGAGAACCTCTCTCAAAGTATCGACTTGTCTCTCATTATTTTGACATGATAATACTAAGTACTTATTTTCAGATACTACCACATTGTTTTGCGAAAGCTTGTCATTATTTTTTTAAATATTGAGTCATTAGTTTGAGGATGTTTCTGTTTATTTTGCGATATGTCATTTTTTAAAATACTAATTTAAAAATTTGAGAAAGGTTGGTGGAAATGGGCTTCCATAGGTCACGGTCTAAACCAACTGAACATGAATTCCTTCTTTGTGAGCCTGATGGGCGTTATGATTTCTGAACACTAGAGGGGGACATTGAGGTCATGACAAAATTTCTCCCTCACAGCTCACATTCCTCTTGATTTCTGCTTTATGTCAGAGGGGCTCCTTGAAGGCTCTCTGCTGAAAGAATTATCACAGGACTCTCTCTTGGGCCTGCCTGACCTGGCCTGAATATTGATGACAGACTGTAAACAATATTGTGTATGCACAGTGTTTGTCGTCAGGCATTTGCTGAAATGGGACTTGGCCAATTTGGCTCCTTTTTTGGCATGTTGTACATAAAATTACAAACATTACTACGACATGTATTCTATTCTATGTGGATGCATGTGTTTTGTTTTGCTTGCAGCCTTGTGACACAACACTGTGATGTTGCTCCAGGGCGTATTGGTATGACACTGCTGGTCCTGTGTTTTATTGATTCTTCTGCCATGCTGCATTATGCTGAGCATGGTTCTGGTGACGTTCTGCGGTCAGTACCGTAGCCCAGTTCCCTGTGGTGTGGTTGGCTCGCTGTCAGTGCCACAGCGCAGCTCCCTGTGGTGTGATCAGCATGTTGTCAGTTGGTTCTGTGTCAGACATCTGGGCGGTTGGTGTGTTTTTTTTCCCCCCTCTCATACCACTGTTTCTCTCTACACCCTAATGCTGTCTAATGGCCATGGAGCTGGGTGCCGCTCATAATCCCCCATCCCACCCAGCTTGGGCTTAATGGACACTGATAGATGATGGAGTCATCTGGAGGGGAAGCAGAGTGCTCTGATAGCCCCCAGCCACAAACCCCCGGTGTAGCTGTGGGCAGTCTGCATTGTGTGCTCTCACACAAATCGCTAGCAATTTTCCACCCAAGAGTGTATGGACGTAAACATAACCATTGTCAGGAAGTGATGCCTTATTCCCTGATCAGGCTCTGTTACTGTAATGCTTTGTGTAATGTTGAATAATACGCTCAGGGCTGATATAATATGTTTTCCCACTCAGAGGGAAATTGTTCATCCAGCAGAATGATTCATATATGCTTATTAATAATGCCCACACCTCTTTAACCCACAGCCCCAGGTGTAATTAGTTCCTATCAACTGTTCCTTTATTTCATCCCTGATTTATTAGATGTATCACCCAGACCAGGCAAGACAGGTACACGGCTTTCCAGTTCGCTTGGAGGCAGGTTTAGGTTCTGAATACCTTTTTAAATCTATATAATCTCTAGAGTGAACCAAAAAGGGTTATTGTAGTCGTAAACAATTTAACTTAGAGAAACAAAGCTACCAAAACTGTGAATTATTTACTTGGTCAGTCAACATAGGCCGTACCTGTTCATGCTTGCTTTCATGCACGGGCCACAGGCTTTTACTGCCCATCCTACTTTATGGCAATGCCTCTGGAAGGTTAAACATTTTGTCATTCCTCATGAAATGTTATGTGAGGGTTGTATTTAGGTAAGTAGGCCTGTTAACATGCTGAAAGCCACTTTATGGTGCCTTCACTCATTGTTGGTTTATCTGTCAGAGGAGCAGCCAACCTCTCTCCATCTCGGCATTCATTACCAAATGAACACCACGACCATCGCGGTGGTCTTTGCCTGTTAACCAGCTCTAATCAGCAGACCTGCTGCTGGACACATCTTTCACTGGCCTGACTTGTCTATTAACTAAAAGCACTGTGAAGCTTTACTCTCAATTACCACTCCCTTCACGCTCCCCATCAATCAGCTGTGTTCGTTTCATTAGAGCTCTGGGAAAAAAGCTCCACACGGACGGCCCGCCACCTCTGGATAACCAACACTGTGGGTCAGTCCACGTGAAGATAATAGGCATTTGCAATGAGGAATTTGCCTCCTCTGTTCTTCCTTAAACTTTTCAATCAAGTGTCTTGTCTTTGCACATGAAGCTTGCCAGCAACAATCTTGATCCACCAAAGAGCCCTCTGTCAGTTTTTAAAACTGACTTGAATGGCAGATTTGGGCTCTCAACAAGTATTTGAAATGCCACTTATAGTTGGAAATAAATGTTTTTGTTTTATCTAACTGATCATAGAAATACTAACTGAGAGATAATGCCTACATTAAGATTTAATTAATACAATAGATATAAAAAAATCAAAAACTATTACTACATTAAGGTCAACTTGTGTTCTTTGTTGGGCATCACCAAATGGTGGATCGCGGCACCAACCTGTAGTGAATGACTTTTCTGTGTGGACCCGTGACCAATTTCTGCTAAATTAATTTAAATAAATAAGAATCTTCATGGTGCGTTGTTTTTTTCCAGCTCGTGTAGCTATAGACTGCGGGCACAGCCATTACAGTTAATATGACAATAGCTTCACTCAGTTAAGCCAATCACATCGGTTGTTTCCTGTGCGTAGATGAGCTAGAGTGTACGTTAGACTGTGGGAGAGATGACAGCATGGAGCATAAAGCACATGACCCTGCTACTTTCTGGCTACAGAGTGTGGTTGAGACTGTTTTCCCTATTCTAACCAAAGTAGCAGAACACACCCTAACTGTGTTTAATCAACTGACTGTGAGTCAACTTTCTCCGCTATGAACATTATTAACACCAAGCACCATTCCAGGCTCACCTATGAGCACCTAAAATTGCCAAGATTTATATTAATAGCAGAGTAGTCACAGGCCCATTTCTCTCACCAGGGAAAGAGGCAGAAAAAAATGCAAAAAAAAAAAACCAAAAGATAAGTTTTGTTTTTCATATGTGTGTGATACAAAATTTAATAGGTTTTAAAAGTATCCTGCTTTGGTAGACCATTATCAGAGCATACATGATGTGTGCTCTGATCAAGGTCAAATGGACCGAAAGCTCAACAATAAGGTGAAACACTGCATAGATGCAAGTGTGCAGAAATCTTTTTCTACAATTTTGGACTAGGATTTTTCCAACAAATATTCTTTAGTGACACAAATGCATCACTTTCACTTGTTTATTTAATTATTTTTAATATTGCCTTTTCATTGGTTTGTACAGTGTTGTTTATGATCTGTGTGTAATCGTTCTCCCTCCTGTTGTACCTGCTGTCTTTAGGAGGTGTTGATGATGTTGGACAACTACGTCCGTGATTTCAAAGCTCTAATAGACTGGATCCAGCTTCAGGAGAAGTTGGAGAAAACAGATGCCCAGAACAGGTGATACTTTGTTTCTTTTTTTCTCACTTCCTCTCTTTATCTCTCACTCTCATTCACTCCCCCATTTTCAATTGCTCCCTGAGGTGAAACTAGAAGTGCCGGTGTCTGGTCCCTGGCTTTGAGTCACAAACAGAATGGATCAATAGCCTTGGCTTTAATTCAAAGAGATCCATGAGTTTATTGGCTTCTCTTTAACACAGTGACCACTGCCACCGTAAATTGACTAAGAAATGAAATTCCCAGTGCTGCCTCACAATGTGTTCATTTAAAGCGTACTGTTAATCAATAAGACAACCTGAAACTTTTACATGCTCCATTTATTGCGTAAATTGCTGCGAGTGAATCGGCCATTTAACAGATTTGCCCGAGTGTGAGCCAAGTCTGTGCGTGTTTGGCAACTAGGATTCGTAATTAGTGTTAGTTAAATAATCTTTGCCACTTTCACTTTGTTTCAGGCCTACGTCTTTAGCCTGGGAGGTGCGTAAGATGTCTCCGGGACGTCATGTGATACCAAGCCCCTCAGCTGACAGAATGGTTCCTTCCCCAGGTGCGCGTCGCACCCTCAACTTTGGGTAAGAGCTGTCATTATCTCTAGTTGTGCTTCCTGTATGCTGCACCAAACCCCATTAGGGGTTGATTTTGTTTTTAAGATCAACAGATTTTATTTGATTTAAATCGTATCATGAGGCATCCTGTTATTAACCGATCAATATTTTAAATGATGCACTATGCCTGTTTTTGAAGGGGTTAGAAAATGCAGACTACGTTATCTAACAATACAGCCATTGATTCCTGATGGTGAAGCATTTGTTTAATGCAATTTGTTGAGTCTCTCACTCTTTGGCCACAGAATCAGTGGAAGGTGTAGATGAAAGTGTCAGTTAAAGACTGCTGAAGCATCGGTTCAATATGTGCACTGCTCTGTAATCGGATGCTGCAGGAAATGGATATTGATCATGACGGAGGCCTGTTGTCCAATACAGTCCCGTGCTATCTCGGAGTGGAGAGTGCTGGGGTGTCAGATAGGCACTGTCTTTAGGCCGCTGAAGTGTCTTAGACTGGCAGCGCAGTCGGAGCAGCTCAGAGATTAGATGCAAGGGTGTAATAAAGTTAAAAATCCTACCTAGTGACAGTAAAGGCTTTATTGTGCAGGTGCACATTGGTTTGTTCTCATGCATGATGTGTGTGTTTCTTATTTAGTGGTCCACCATCTACAGCCCGCCTCTCCCACACAGGCCCCAGCTGGGCGGACCGAGTGAAGTGCACTCAGTCCGTCTCCAGCGCCAGTCAACCGACCACCGCCCCAGTAGAAAAACTAGGTAAGAATTCTCCTCTTGCGCAGACCAAGACTGTACTTTAAAAGTTCCTTCTAACACTGAGAGCACAGTAACGCATCTTCTTCTCCTTCACTGACGCAGCACTTCTCATGTTTTCCAGGTAAAAAGGATGCTGAGGGCTGGGAGACAGTCCAGCGAGGACGTACTGCCAAGCCTCGCTCTGCCACCATAGTTGCCAAGGTCAGTCCTGTCTTGGCTCATGTCACCCCAAAGCAGGACAGCGCCAAGCGTAACCAGTCACATCTGCCGCCAAAGGAGGAGCAACAGCTCCATCCTAAGTGTCCCACGGACAAGGACACAACCCAGAAGGACACTGAGCAAATAGTCCCTGCAGAGCCTGTCCCCCTGGAGGAGGTTGAACGTCCAGAGAACGGCAACATGATGGAGGTACTGAGGTTCAGTACCTTGTGACGTCTTTCTCCCAGAGCAGTCCCTGGGTATCAATTATTCAGGAGGAGCAGAGTAACACTAGACCATTTTATCAGCCACATTTGTTTTTGTTTTGGGCTCCATGGTATTCATAGACAGACCGTCCAGACAGGCATATCAACTTTAAGGCGATTGATTGTACACTGACATTTCAGAGGCAGAAAACCCATTTCAGTCTCATGAAATAAATACTTTGTCGATGCCTCAAGACACACTTGGTAAGCGTGTGTTATAGCCATCGGTTGATTTCGAAATACAGATCAGTATTTCCAATCTATCAGCTTATTTTGATCATAATTGGATGTTTAGGGCATGTCAGTACCAGCTTTCCTGCATGATTTGTGTTTTCAGCTACGTGTTCAGTATTGACTGGTTTGATTTTTTTTTTTCTTTTTGTTATTGCTCTTATGAATTGCTTGAAATATGCATGTCTTTAATTAGGTTTGCGTGTGTTTGTGTGTGACTGTCGGTGCAGCCCCCAGCAGAGAGTGTACAAGACTCGGGGCAGTGTGTCGACGCACCCTGTGAAGACGCGCCTCCCCCCATACCAGCTCCTACCCCTTCCCAAGCCCCAGAGTCCCCCCCATCCCCGGCCACAGTCCCACCAACAGACATTACCTTATCAGTCCCAGTCCCTGCTCTGGCCCTCTCCACATCCCCAGACCTTCCCCAGACGGATGAGCCCGATGCACTGTTGGCCTTGGGGGACAGTGGGGCTGAGGGTGGCGCGTCGCAGGGCATGGCCACATCTGCTCCAGGACAGGCTGAGACTCCCATGGCAGCGGTGAAACTGGAGAGTGTGCTGGACCCCACAGAGCTTTCTACTGTGAGTGCTGAGAGATGGAGGAGCAGAGGGAGGGGAGGGAAGGGGGAGGGCAGGGATCCCTAAGGGTCCTCCACCGCCTAAACAAAGTCAATCTTAAGAAACCTCCAGACCAAATGTGCGGGCAAGACTGCATAGTTCTGAGTAGTGTTGTTGTAGCACCGTTCACTGTGAAGAATAGCTGTGAGTAGATGACTTTTGCACTCAAGCAAGTGCTCCCAGGGTGTTGCCCAAAACGAATCTCTCAACTTGTTTTAGTTATTTTGGCCACTTCCTCCACCAAATTCTGAGCAGAAAACCCCCCAAAACACTGCAGAACCTGGACTGAGTTTCCAGTTTGTATGGCAAACATCATCCGCCTACACCAGGTGTTGTCACTATTATTAAGCATCATGGAGTGTGTAAATACAGAGCTTTGTATACTTAATGATGGATGACTACACCTCTAAGTGGGATCCTGTCAGATTTTGACAGGTGGTGAATGAAAACATGTGGAAAAAATTTAAACAAAAATCTGCAGTGAAGGCTGTTTGGCCTTAAATATTATACCAGTCTAGTCTTTGACCTCGTCCAGGCAATACTTGTGTGCTTAAGATTTAGATCCAGAATTTTTTAACTTTCCCATGCATACCTCATGTAAAAGACATACTGTTGAGAAGGCTCTATAATTGATTTGGAGTAGTTGCTGCTCTGGAGTAATCTGTGAGTCATTCCCTTAATATTGCCATGTCATGAAAACTCCCAAAATACTCAAAAGGTTGGAGGTATCAGTTTCCTAGCGCAAAACCATCAATCGCCTCCTTCCACCATCTCTTCATCCTCACGGTAAATGTGCCCTGCATGACTCTTGAATGCTTCCTCACTTGTGATTCTTGTGATGATTGTGTGGTAGAAACTGTGATTGGGTTGATATGGTGTTCCCCTCAGTCTTTGGATCATGCACCTAAGTATAAATGAGACCAACTGCACACAAGCTAAAATGTAGTACTACAGGGGTTCTGTTTTTTCTGGTTCCTCAGTGGTTGTTTGTTTGAGTTCAAACATTTCTCAACTGTGAATGGATGTGTGTGTGAGGTGGTATCTGTGCCATGTGTTCAGCCCCAGTCAATGGCAGAGGTTCTGGCCAAGAAAGAGGAGCTCGCTGACAGACTGGAGAAGGCCAACGAGGAGGCGATTGCCAGTGCCATCGCTGAGGAAGAGCAGCTAACCAGAGAGATTCAGGCTGAGAACAACGACCTGGAGACTGACAACGAAAGTGACTTCTCTGTAAGATTAATTGCACTGATTTAAACTGGAAATGTTAAACACTTTTTGTTTTGACAGCAATTTAAAATTTGGATTTTTTTTTTTTCTTCATTGTTATGTTGACATGTATGTTGACAAAAAACACAAATGTTTCCCGCAGGCTAGCATCGGCAATGGAGGTTGTGGAGTCAATATGGATTGGAGTGACATGCTGGCAGATTATGACGGTATGGAGGTCAACATCTAAATGAAAACTTAACTCCCATTTTTGGTTATGACAAACATTACACTGACGTCTGTTTATTTTACCGTTCTTGTCTTTTACTGTAGCTCGTGAGCCGTGGCGTCAGAGTACCTCATGGGGGGACATAGTAGAAGAAGAACCTGCTCGGCCTCCCGGACATGGGATCCACATGCACGAGAAATTGTCCTCACCGTCACGAAAAAGGTGCAAAACATTTTCTGGATCTGTCATTTTTCAACTGCCTGCTTCATTTATTCCTAACAATCATAGTTAAGCAAGCTTTGAGTCTGGCAGAGCCAGGCATGTTGATTTCTCTGTTGGGGAAAAAAAAAAGTTCTGAAGATGGTTAAAACATGTGGTTGGAGGACTGTCACAGTCTGCACAGACACATCACACTATGTATATGCATATCTTAAGTAATCTTATTTTTGGGCCCTGACACACCAAGCTGACAGTATTTCCTTTCACGCAGGTGCAGAATGTATGTGCTAGTTGGTGTTTGTGGTGTGTCTAAGCGCAACTTTGTGGCCAAGACACAGGCGATGTGAGGCAAAACAACAGTCAGCCTTCATTGCCACTGGTTCTTTGATGTTGGTATAGTGTGTCTAGGCCTTTAGCAAAAACACTAGCTAACTAATGTATAGCCTCATCAAGAGGAGTTGGCTTAATATCAGATCACCATGGTCAGTCAGGTTTGCTTCTGTGATAATTTTAAAGCGATTTTTGAAAAGGACTGATAGGTTGGTTGCTGACATATTTTTAACAGAACATAAATTATTGTCCCTTGGTTATATTATCTCTGTAATAAATGAGGTTGGCACCATGGTCGGCTTTTAGTAATAAATACAAAGACAGAGTACTTTACTGATGTCCAGAAGGGGAAAAGGGGACACACACCCAGCAGTGCAGGAGAGACTTTGACTTCTGTACTTGTTTAGCGCTTTCCTGAACAGTACCTCAGTCTACTCATTTCAAATCACCTCAACTTATTTTAACAAGGATGTAATCCAGCATCTTGAGAATCAAAGGCCCACTTACTAAGTATGACCTCTGTTTCTTTTTAGGTTACCACCCAGAATGTCTAAACAGACCCTAGTGCCTGTCCGAGTCTGTGTCTGCCTTTGTTGATAAGGAGGAACCAGAAAGAGATGAATGATTTGTTTCCATGTTTTTGACAGAACCATTGCAGAGTCAAAGAAGAAACATGAGGAGAAACAGCTGAAGGCGCAGCAGCTGAGGGACAAGCTGCGGGAGGAAAAGACGCTCAAACTGCAGAAGCTCTTGGAGAGGGTGAGTAAGCCCTGCCAAGCTGACGGAAAGCACCCTGAAGAAACTCCATGCGAGCTAAGCCCGGCCTGGCTCATAACGAGAGGTTTTGTCAGCACACTGCCTGATAGAATCACTAAATATTATAACCCCCTCCAGTCGCATCCAGGCCAGCTGGCCGCAGACAGTCATGAGAGAGACCCATGGCCAAAATCAACAGCCTTTCATGAAGTTTGTTTTTGTTCTCTGGGCCATGGCAAGACGACCGAGTCCTAGAATAAATCAGGATTAACCACATAAAAACACAAAGTGGTGTATATTCGCATTAATCCCCATGTGAGAGGGTAGTAACTGATAGATTAAGAATCCACTGTCTGTGTTGTCCTGGAGAATGTACATTATTATTATAATTATTTCACCCGCTCCTGCTTCTCACTCTTCACTCTCTGCAGGAGAAGGAGGTGAGGAAATGGAAGGAGGAGTTGTTGGAGCAGCGTCGGAGAATGATGGAAGAAAAGCTGTTACACGCAGAGTTAAAGCGAGAGCTGCAGCTCCAGGCGATCGTGAAGAAGGCCCAAGAAGAAGAGGCCAAGGTACAGGAGGGAAACACAGAAACCACATGCGTGTGACAGCTGAGGAATTTTCTGGATTAAACGGGACATTTACAGTCATGCGTTTTTCATTTCAAGTGCTAAATTACATTCATACATACACAACAGGGGTGTGTCAGTTGGGTTGATCTCAACCACATTTTATTCCTATTTTAGGTTACAATATTTAGGCTAGAGACGATGTACTGATACCCCCTCCAAACCTCTCTAGCCCTTTTACACTGCCTGTTCTAAGTGGGAATGGACACTGTTATTCCACCTCGCTGTTCTGTATGTAAGGTACAATCACGGAATAGGGGGAAAGAGTTGCTTCGCCTTTCGCATCAATGCCATATCGATGTCTGTGTAAAAAGGACAGCCTACAGAATGGGACAGAGGTGTGTTGATGATATTATATGGTTGTGACCCACCACTGGGAGATTTAAAAAGCTGCTAGCGGCAGTTAGCAGCTAATTCAGCGAAGAAGAGCAGCAACCAAAAATGTCTACAAATTGGGGGAGACAATGAGGTTGGGAGCTTCTTACCTTTCATGCAAAAGATGAGATCGACCGCCATATAACAGGGACGGTAAAGGATTGTTATTGTCATGTTATGCCATCGTTGTTGTTTTGAAAGCACTGCCCAACACATATGACACACTAGAGGCCAACGCTGTTGTGTAATACCTCACACCTCTTTTGCGTCTGGAATGCCGGCATGGTTTCTAAAATCACAGTGGGATAGCCTTATGCCACTGTTGATTGGTTCTGTATAAACAAACAAAGGCGGTGTAATGAAGGGCCTTCATTGCGGCCCTATAGCACAGTCTCTGTGTACAAAGGGCTTCTGAGAATATGCAGTTATGTTTATTTACATATTATATTCCCTCTTTGTGATTTTTATCTTCGGTCATGAGTTAATGTTTCTGTGCAGGTGAATGAAATTGCATTCATCAACACTCTGGAAGCCCAAAACAAGAGACATGATGCCCTGGCCAAGTTAAATGAGTACGAGCAACGCCTTAACGAGCTGCAGGAGGAGAGACAGAGGAGACAGGAGGAGAAGCAGGCCAGAGATGAGGCTGTGCAGGTGCAGCAAAAACCAAATGCTCAATTCATATTTTAATTCTGGTAATTTTCATATTTAGGCGCATCTTCAACAATCTCTTCTACTCCCTCTGTAGGAGCGTAAACGTGTCCTGGAAGCAGAGCGGCAGGCACGGGTGGAGGAGCTGCTGATGCGGAGGAAAGAGCAGGAGGCTCGTATTGAACAGCAGAGGCAGGAAAAAGAGAAAGCTAGAGAAGATGCAGCCCGAGAAAGGGCCAGGTCAGTAGTCCTAAATCCCTTTACTGTAGTTAGTGGCTGATTTGAATCACTTTGATAAATGCAAGACTTATATTTACATGTACAGTTGTTTCACACTGCTTTTCTGTGTCCTATCTAAAGAGATCGAGAGGAGCGTCTGGCTGCTCTCAGTGCTGCTCAACAGGAGGCCATGGAGGAGCTGCAGAAAAAAATACAGATGAAAGTAAGTTTATGCCGTGCCACCTTGCATCCACCATACAGTTTCCCATATGACCCCTGGTTTCCGGTTTCTTCCACAGCACGATGAGAGCAGCCGTCGGCATATGGAGCAGATCGAGCAGAGGAAGGAGAAGGCTGCTGAGCTCAGCAGTGGTCGACACGCTAACACAGACTATGCCCCCAAACTGACACCGTATGAGCGCAAGAAACAGTGCTCCCTGTGCTGTGTCGTGGTATGTACACTTTCATCCTGCCAGGGTTTAAGTTGGTGTCTCTAATTTATACATAAGGACAAGGTAGCCATTATGTGGATGAAGTATTCCTTTAATTGTTCTCCAGTCTTACATTCAATTTAATTATAGCTTCATTATCTTTCTCTCCTGAACTAATATGTGTGTCAGTTTGGTCCACATTCGTGTGAGGACAAGAAAAAGCAGACCAGCTCTGGGCAGAACTCCCCTGTGTTATTTGGCAGGCTGTTTATACATAAAAATGCTGAGGAAGGTGATTCAGAGGATTTTTGGAAGAGGGCACATTTAAATGAGGATTTAACTGCATTGATTAAACCCGGACTCTTAAAACAGAGATTTATGACTGGGCATGATTATGCTTTTTCAAGTGTCAGGCAACAAATCCACAAGCAGACACATTTATCTCTGATGGATGGCGGGCTACCACGGCAACAAGGGTGGGACACCTTGACTCTTCAGACCAGCATCAGATAAAGAGGAGGGTTGGGGGGTGAAAGAGGGAATCTTGTTAAAATGCTAGATGACCTTGGCCAGCATCTGACACCAGAGATCACGGATGGGTCAGCAGCAAGCACTTAATTTAATGACATTAAACACAAACCATTTTAAATGGGCTTGTGTCCAGAGATGGGAGAACAACACTGCTTGCTGTACACCTGCCTCTTGTTGTGTCCATTTCTCAGACCTTTTATTTAGACATCTTTTACACAGCTTCCCTTTGGCAATGCTGGACTCAACTGCATTGTAGAGCAAGCTAATTAAGCATATTTAAAGTAGGCATTTTGAGGTCTTTCTTTTTAATATTGAACTTTTCCTTGTTTAGTATTAAGATCCAATAAGAGAATTATCGTGTTGAGTGGTCTGCACTCTTGCTGTAGGCTCAATTAATACATTAAACACAAGATAATACAATAAAATAAAATACTACCATAAAAGCATGGTATCTGTGTAACCATGTTAAAAAGAACATCACATTTCCTTTTCTTACTCTTTGCTTTAAAGGTTCAGTGTGTAAGTTTTAGGGGGATTTAGTGGCATCTAGCGCTGTAGATTGCAGATTGTAACCATCTGAAACTTCTCCCAGGAGGTTTAAGAGGTTTTTTTACAGGGAGCCAAAAAATCATAGAGGTCTCTTCCTCGCCAAAACAAAAAGACCAGGTGATTTGAACTGGTAAAAACACAGAATAACGCAGCATCAGTGTTTTTCTGACACTGCTCATTGTGGAGGGGCTACAAACTATGGTGGCCGACGCGAATGGTCCTATCTAGAGCCAAAATTAATTTGTCTGTTTTGGGCTACTGTAGAAACGTGGTAGTGCAACATGCCAATCTCCGTAGATAAGGACCTGCTCCCTGTGTAGATATAAATGGCTCACTCAGGTAACAATAATCCAGCAGTTCGTATTGTCAGGTGATTGTACACTAAAGAGAACATACTTCTTATATTATGTTCTATTTCTGCCAATACATCCCCCTAAATCCTGCACACTGGACCTTGAAACTGAAGTTCAGGAGAGACTGGTCATGTCCCATTGAAAAGCCTACATGGTATATCATTTCACCAGAGTCCCATGGGGCTCCGTTGACCCTTTCCTGCCTCTGTCTCCATTGTGTCCGCAGCAGTGACCTCTGACAACTGTGTTTGTGTTTGTAGATCACCTCAGAGGTGCACCTGTTCAGCCACACCAAGGGCAAGAGGCACCAACAGGCCGTGCGAGACAGTAGCAGCATCCAGGGACGGGAGCTGTCTGATGAGGAAGTGGTGCGTATCACCCACACCCTGCCAGGAACAAACACCCAATCATCCTGTTAAAGAAAACTGCCCTACTGCTGCATGTGTCATGTATAAAAAGACAAAGAGACACCTTAGTTGTCTTTTATGACGTGGTCATTATTATTGTTTATATATCCCCTTGTATACTGCCACGGCTCTGTTGCTGGCTTTGTGGGATTACAAATGGGCCTTGAAGTGTACACAGTTAGGGTTCAGTGCTTCAGTGGAAGGGGTGACATCACCCCCTTGTCTCCAGGCTGTTTTTGTCATGGAGCGCTTTTCCATGGGAAGGCAGCTCGTTAATGCAAGGTAACCTCTCAGGCTGCAATATGAGATTGGCTTTTCAGCAGTGCTCATTGTGAGGCTGACAACTGTTGGTGCTATACGCGGCACCTTTGGCCCCAGCAGCTCCTTCATTCAAAGCTTTTTTCAGCGTGGAATAATTGATACCCCCTCCTTTCTTTCTCTTAAATCATTTCCCCTCCAAATGCAGGACATTTTTTTTCTGTTTGACAGTATGATAAACAAGGCGATGGAGAGAAGCACTTCACCAATATAGCACTATAAACAGTCCATATATGAGCACGACTTCATATACATTTGCAACATGTCTCTTTCCTTATGATTTAGTTTTACCGATAACCATAATGTTGAGGCTTTACTGTTTACTCACCTTTCATATTGTCTCTTTGTCAATATTATCAGTCAGAGTTTAAAGGGATGGTTTGGATTTTTTTCCAAGTGGGGTTGTATCAGGCTCTTATCCATAGTTACTGTATTTACCTACAGTACACGTTGGTCGGCACGCCCCAGTTTGAAGAAACAGACCGCCACGGAAGCTTAGCAATGTCCTGCTGTAGATGGGGGCAACAGCAAAATATATTTTAGCCACCCAAAAAATATCAGTCAGTTGAAGTGTAGACTATGGCTGTGTCCGAAATCACTTACAACCCTTACAACGACAGAATTACAAAATGGTGACGTCACTATATAGTGGAATATATAGTGACTTCACCATTTAGTAATTCTGTCCGAATGTATCGTGGGAAATATAATACCCTATATAGTGGACTCAAAGTATCCCATAATGCACTGTGAAAAGTAGTGAACAAAACTAACAGTAATCAAGCACTATAGCCTGTTGTGCATTGTGCTGAAGGAATGGATGGACCGTATGGGACGGGAGAAAACGCTCAGTTACAACCAGTTGTACATGGTTAACTTTCGATGACATGTTGAAGTTTGTTTTACCAGTGTATTACCCATGTAATAAATTGTCAAGTCAATGTGTAGCCATTGGTCCCTGAAGAGATTAAAATAAATCGGCTAGTGCTCTACAGAGCAGGGCAAACTCAAGCTTACGTTAGCAAGCTGGGTCTTTACTAGCCGTGATTTGTGCTGTAATGGCATGATGCATAATATAACACATTATGTTCACAAGTTATTACAGTACATGACTAACTGGTTAGACAAAGTTCAACTTACCAAATGTTAAATGGAAAACTACTCACATTTGTAGAATAGGTTGTAATCGCCCTGCGCTTTCTCCTCTTGTACATGTGCCGGTATTAAGTTAATAATATGTGTAATGTGACACAACACGTAACGTTATTTATTAATTTTGGGAAAATAGGCTTTATATCATATCATGTGTTTATCACATTATGCATGTCAGTTTTTGTTTTAAACAATGGATCACCAGCCGCCGTTGTTACTGCAAGTTTTAATTGTGTGACAGCAATGATGTCATTAACAGAACAGAGAAAATGACCTGAGTAGTGTTTAGTAGTGTTTTTTTTTTATGTTTGAGATATGCTGCTATACATTCCTCTACATAGAACTCCATATATAGTGAATCGGGAGTCGTGAATGATTTCAGATACAACTTATTTTCACTGCACTTCGTCGTCAGACGGCCCTTTTCTCACTTCAACAACACCAGACAAAAACAGTAATTTTACCTCACAGAACATGGGGGTTGCTGGTCTACCACTGCCTTGATTGGTCAATTTGTCTGTGTTATTGTGTGACTCTGGTGAATCTGAACTCATCCTTTAAAACACAAAAGTCACACAATGGCACAAACTAACTGGTCGAGGCAGTGGTAGACCAGCAGCTCCCGTGTTCTGTGAGGTAAAATTACTGTTTTTGTTAATGGAGTCTGGCTTTGAAGAGAGCATCAAAAAATATTCTAAATATAGCATACACTTAAATTTACATTTTTTTTTTTTTAGGTGGCTAAATTATGTTTTGCTGCTTTCCCCATCCACAGCAGTACACTGCTTAGTTCCGTGGTGGTACTCCTGCTTGTTTCTCCAAACTGGAAGCACCCACCGCCATCTCTTGTAGGTAATACATTGAATATGGATAAGATCCTCATAAGCCCTTACTGAACTCTCATCCCTGCCCTATTCTGCATCTGGCTGAATCTAAATGTGAACAGTTTGAGTGTGTTATTATTGGATTGGGCTATTCGTCATCAGAGTTTCTCTAATAGATAATATTTAGATGTCCAGAACTACTTTTTCTTACACTATGTGAAAGTACATCAAGCTGTCCGCCTGGAGACTTTGTTTAGGTAGACTTATGTGGCCCCTTGTTATTTATATCAAACCTCATTTTGGTGTCCACTATTTCATTCATACCACTGCCAACTATATTCCAGACAGCGGCCCCATAACTCTTCCTGCAATGAAAGATTTTTAATTAAAATGAAGATGGTTGGTTCAACTGTGCAGAGGTCACTCCATAGTTTTTCGGTGGAAGCGGGCGGCAAATGCCCTGTGCCTTCATATTTGGTCATTTCCTCTCATTCTGACTTGCGAATTAAATTGAAAATACAAAGATTATCAACAGGATCGATGTATGGAGAGATAGCTTGAGAATTGCAATCATTCTTTTCACTCACCATCCGTCCTGGTTTAATATGATGCAGGTAATATCCAAGACCCATGGCTTCTGACATAAGGACTTTATTTATTGATCACCTTTAGACACAACAGCTCAAAAAAAACTGCTGGCTTTTCTCAGGAAGGACTGGTCTTCTGTTCTTCTCTGCAAGCATGACCAGTACAGGGATTACCAGGCTCCCAGAGGCACTGAACAATCCTAAAGGTCTTGTAGTCAAAGCTGTGCTGATAGCCACAAATTGAGAACCTTGATGAAATATCCAGACTGCCAGCTGAAGTGAGCCTCTCCCTCCCTACGCTGCTTTTGTGATCTGACATTCGTCTAGTTATAGCAGTGAAGCTGCTGTTGAAAAAGAGAACCAGTGAATAGTTTTCAGTTTTTTCATGTCTTTGTGTGGCTTGTCTCCTCCTCAAATGTCACATATAGTATGCAGTTTAATACAAAAATGTCATGTAAACCACTGTGGTGATGGTAACCCAATCCAGCGTAGTATCATATCTTACCTACTAGCCAACATGAAATACAGCTGTTTGTTTCACACCAAATGGAAAGCCTACCTCTCAGGCCTTTGTATGTGACAAAAGAGGCAGTGGATGAACATATCCCGTGTAATCTGTATTTGTGTTGGCCACCTTTTAGATCTGTATAGGTTTTTTTGTGTCAGGGGAGGCTGGGAGTTGTGCAGAGCGGCATCATATTACTCCCACCAGAGGCAATCTGTGGTATTGTGCGGTAGCGATGCCCTTAGGCCAGCGTCTTTTCTGCTTTGTTACAATGGTTCAGTGGTAGACACCTGTCTGTCATCGAGTCTGATTGTCTCAAGCACTCAAAGTCTACACAACTTCCATTCAGATTCCCCTCCTAGCAACAGGAAATGGGATGTAATCATTATATATTTATTTGCTCTCATAGTCTGTATGTCAGCATTATACAATATTTGACAGCTTAATATTTCAGGTACCCTTTTATGATACCGTTGTGATTTTGCAAAGATGTTTTGGATGTGTTACTGAAACAATTCCATTAAGCGAGTGGCTCGTCCACTGGATAGCCTCTCAGACAGATTACTGAACAGCTGCCTCCTCAGAGAGGGACAGCTACGGTCATGAGTCATGACTGACCTGTAGTATCACGGAGTAGAGGGCAGAGGTGTGTGCATACAAATACAGACGCGCAAATCCTCAAGGAAACATAAAAGTCTCAGTCACAGTGCCCTTTTCATTTCTAAAGTTATTATCATCCCCTTTTTCCTATTTTACTCATTAATTTTAAGCTCTAAAAGAAGATTGACATAATTCTTCAGTTAGTTACCAACTTATTCATAAATGGACTACTTGATCAAAATTAAAGCTCCTGAATTTTTTCCTGAATCTTTTATATTTCTCCATAATCTAATATATCTTTTCTGCTTAATATTGTATATGAATTACTAAGTGCGCATCAGTGAAACTCTGACTTGAGAAAAAAATATTATATATTATTTATTAATAATTTAAAAGCCTCCACACCCTTATTTCATGTGGTTAATTTGTACATTAGTTTATTTATTTATTTATTTTTTTGTGCCATGAGTACTTTCACACAAAACGCAAATATTACATGGCGAAAAAGCGACCTTTTTTTTTTTCTTCTTTTTTGGAGATCAAGGTAGTTTTTTTCAGAGTTTTTACACCACGAATGAAGGCTTTAACCAATCACATTGTGCAGAGTGGATTTTACAACATCCTGATAATGGCAGACCTTTTGCAACTGTCGCAAATTCTCATTGCTTCCATATGAATAGTTTTGATTCGAGTGAGTATTTCACATTTTTGGATTGTTTATTCGTCACGCCCCTTGGTGTGTAAAAGCCTCAACACCCCAAAACTCAGCTAATTTGCATCATTTGGACTAGGGTGTTGCTGTGGTATAACCAGATTTAACTGAATTTGTTGATAGTAAAAGCAAACAACGCCACATTGTTACCGTTAAATTTAAAAGTTGATTGCTGCAGGTGAATATTTGACATCACTTTTTCCCAACAGACTCCCACCCACATCCAACCATTGTAAAAAAGCACAGAAGAAACAAAAACACGAAATACCCATCATGTAAAGTAACCAAAACTGTTTAAACTCATAGTGAGAAGTTTATTTAATAAACAAGGTCAAAATGGTAAAGAAACCTTTTAGATTCAGTTAGATAGTTCTGTGTCACTCATTCACTTTCACCTACCTACACTAAGGACACCTGTTTTTCCAACAACCCTAAGTAAAACCCCTACTCAGGCAGCAGGTGCACTGACAACACTTGTGACCAGCGGGTACGGCATCCCACACACAAGTTAGCTCGACTGCTGAATGGAAAGCGTTTATCTGTGAGGCCATCCTATCCTCTGGGGTGCTGGATGACAGCATAATTGGGTAATTGGTTTCTTGCACATGCATCATGTTGTTCAAATTGGGTTACATTCCCCTGTCTCCTGGTGAAAATATCAGAATCATCTGACAGGGCCAGACAGCAGGCAACACCTCCAGCCTTTTAGCCTGTCCATGGGTGGGTGGCTTCAAAAGGCTGTAGAATATTGGAGGTAATTACAGGATACAATGGTGTCATTGAGAGGTGTAGATCTGTGTGTCACACAATATATCCAGCGCCACATCTGAAGTGTGTAAACTCTACTTAGAGACATTTAACAAGTATTATATTTGCTGTTCAGTTTCCATTCATTCTTAATGATGAATGGTGTACAACAGATACAAATCTTTCAAGGATAAGGCAATATAGTCTCTGTTTTGCCACTCCTGTAGGCTTCAGTAATGGCGTCATTATTGGAAGAAGTCTTCAGGTCCTTTACTTCTTCTTGGTCGTATCAGAAATCTACCTGCCTGAAGTCAGTTTTTACTTGCCCCTATACAAATTGTTTTATTTATTAGTGGTTATCAAATAATGACAAAGACTAATTTTTGGTCTTTACCCACCACCATTTTCTCGATGGTGCCCTATCGGTACTGCACACGGGGAACTCTCAACAGAGATGAGATGGAAGCAAGATGGCTCAATCCTAAACTACTTCCATCATCAGCTCCATAAAAAACAATGTGTTTAATTATTTTTTACTACTTTCCTGACTGGGCTACTGAGTTGCTAGATGTACTAGGCACAACATGGCATTTTACTTGCCCCGGGCAGTCATCACTGTAGAGCCCTGATCTGCAGAGTTACTCAATCTAGAGCTGTAAGAAAAATGTAGTAGAGGAAAAAGTATGAAATGTAGTGGAGTAGAAAATGGAAATTCGAAACACCTCAAAACTGATCTAAAGTACAGCATAAAAGCACTTGTTTCCGTACTGCTGATTTATGGGCTTGTTTTGGCACCACAAAAACTGACACAATAGTTGTTTTAGAAGCCTGTTATAAGTAAAGGTACACAAATTTGCCAGCAATGTCTTTGATGTATCGATTTTGTCTACTCTAGGAGCATCTTTCCTTGAAGAAATACATTGTGGATATAGTGACAGACAGCTCAGTGTCTTCTGAGAGCATGAAGGATGGAGAGGAGAGGCAGAAGGCACGGAAGAAGGCAAAGAAGCTCCGCGCCAGGATGAACTCCAGGTAATACATCCTTTTACTCTCACTCTTTCTGTCTATCAGCCAGGCTCTCTCTCTGCATCCTCTGCGAAGCACAGAGGACAAAACTGTGCCAGGACTTTTTTTATGACTGACAAGGAGATGGAAAGCAGATGTTATGTGCATCCTGGCTGTCCACAAGGTAACACACTGATGAGCTTAATTTATGACCACTTTCTGTGATTGGGGAGCAAAACTGCAAATCGATCTGTAGGCCCCCCGGCTTTCACCTGTAAAGAGCTTTCCTCCAAATTGCTGCCATGGCTTTGCCAAATCTGAGGCCCTCCTCGGTGTACAGGATGTATGTTAAAGTATGTATGAGCCATGCCTATTTTTCTTCCTCTGGGCTATTGATTTTTAAATGAAGTATCAAAGAAAATCAATAGTAATCAACAAATAGGAGGCAGAGCTGCTGTGTGTCAGAACCTGGACCTGAGCTCAATCAATTTAACTGGCTGTCACAACAGGGAGGGAGAGGAGTGGGAAAAGACACCATGTCAACAGTACTTACTGTAAGATGTAATTGATGCAGATTATTGGAAGTATTCCACTACAAACAGGATGATATTAATATCTGAGACATACACTATATGCTCTCTATCAGACCTGCACCTCTTCCTAACTCAGTGTGAGACAGCGAACAAGAGATCGCTGGACTTTTTCCCAGTGAAGATGTACAAACCTGCTCGGCGAACAGGTGTGCTGGTTATTAGAAAAAAACGCTCACCCTAATTTTGAGAAGGTTCGCACCCTTGCAACACCTCCAACATCATTTCATTGGTCAGAATCGACACTGACATCCTTAAGTCCTTGACATTTTCATTTTTCTACCAGCAGTCAACATGGATTAAGAGCGACTCATTTACAAGGTTGTACAAATAACAAAAAAGCTGAAGAAATTATTAAAAAACTTTTAAAATTCCATTAGTTACGAACAAATAACTTGGACACTTAGTCTTTCAAAGAGGGAGAAATCACAACAGCGCCAAAAACAAAATCTTTTCTCATCCTCTCCTCACTTGTAGTATATCTGGTTTCTGGTTTCTTCGCTTGCTGTATGTAGGGAAGAGGTGTTAGTCAGTAGCTGAGGATTCACCAACATAATGTAAACATAAACAACAAAATATGTGTGTAGTGGACAAGTACACGAGCCTATACATAATGAAGTCACATTTTTGTTGCAAAAAATCAAGATAAAAGAGTAAAACCCCAAAACAAATGTCCAGCTGTGTTTATCATATTACATATGGCTTTAACGTTAATGCTGCTTTTTCTTTTCTCTTTTTTTTTTTTTTTAGCTTGAGAATTTTGTAGGGGCGGTAGTGTTCATGAAGCATCAATCACATAGTACTTGAGAAATAGATTACTGGCCCGTAAAAGTGAATTTAAAAACTCACTGGTGTTAGTCAGGTACCGTATCAAAACAACACTCTTTCCTTTTTCCAACTCACACAGTGCTAACACACACCACAGCAAGAACACAAAGCACTTGTATACACAGGAAAATACTAACTTGATGATGCGGCTGTGGTTTAAGAAGCAGAGTGGGTCGCCATGAATCACAGGGTTGCTGGTTCAGTCCCTAGCTCTTTCTGTCCACATGGCTAAATGACCCTGGCATTAGTCCCTAAATTGCCCCCACTGGCCAGGCTAGTGCCTTATGTGTGTGTTTGTGTGTGTGGGTGTGTGAATGAGAGGGAGAGTAAAGCAGCTTTGTCCCACTCAGGTTGAGAAGTGCAGTTTAAGTGCAGTCTACTCACCATTTACGATATAATGGACGGTGTGTTGATAATGATGTCTTCAATGTTGAACATAAATAATCCAATAAATACAATTATCAACTGCTATATAATTTTTAATTCTCAAATTATAAGTAACACTTTTTGCATTGCATTACACTGCATACAGTATATACTGTATGCTGAATCAGTGTATTCATCAACACATCAGAACATTATCTTGTTATTCTGCCGACTCCTAAAAGAAATACCTTCAACACGTCCCCAACAGTGCGTCAGTAGCAGGGTTCCCACTGGTTCTTAAAATCCATAAGTTTGGGAATTTTAGGGAACAAAGTCAAGGCCTTTGGCCCTTTGAAAATAGGCATAAATAGACATAGGTCATTGAAAGTGCTTGAATTTATATATTTCGTGCAACATTAGAAGTTCTTATATTGTCTGCCATCACTTGTGTGTTCACACATTCAATCCCCTTCCCTTTCAGTTGTCATGCTTCTTTAACTTCTTCAAAGCTCGATACTTTCCGTTATAAATATTCTCAGTGTTTTAAAAGTAAGTATGCCATATTTGGTCCTTGAATTTAAGGGAACTTGGCCTGTAAAGTCCTTGAAAAGTCCTTGAATATAATGTCTAAGAAGGCATGGGAACCTTGTTATAGATACTTGCCTCCATTTCAGTTTGTCCAAACAACTTTGTTGAATGCTAGCTAAATTCTCTTGTTGTTTTCTGCTGTTGTCTGAATGATTATTTAACTTTTAAGGGATAATAACAATGATGTGAATGATGATAATGATAATAATAAATTGATATGTGTATCTGAAAGATCTCTAAAAGCATTTAGATCGTGGCATTTATAATTTATGATTTATAAACGCAGGGTTAGGTTACAGTAATAAATCCACAGCATCTTGTTTGGGATGACGACAACACTAACTGACTGAAGTCTGCCTTTAATTCTACTTTATTTATTACATAATTCGACATCATCTGCAAAAAGCAAGTTTCTATTCACCAGAAATAATTGTTATTCTGTTAATTAGGGCTGTATGGTATGAGGAAAAAAATGTATATGCATTAATGCTGCTGAACATCACAGTGATAATAATACTTGTGATAAACAGATATGAAAGCTCAGTTCTTTCTTTCTTTTTTTTTTTTTTTTTAAGGCACCAGTTCTGCTCTGGCGTTCTCACCTTTGTCTGCACTCATCATTTTCCTCCTTTAACCATGCACAATAGTATGGCAGCAATTGTCTAATAAACCTCATTTGCATGCAGATTCTGACCAATCAGACAATGCCTAGCAGCAAGGGCTCTGTGTCATTGGCCAGAGACAGCATGACATGAATCAGACAGAAAAGTGCCTACAGATAGAATGTAATGTAATGTTTATTGTGCAAGTTGACATTGCGATGATGACTAAAAAAAACGATATATTGTGCAGCAGAGTTAGCAGACAGCCCTGTCTTTCAGACATTAGTACCACTCTTACGTGAATCTCTCTCGTCAGTTTAAGTCTGGTTACAGTGGAGTACATTTCTACCTTTGTTATCCCAGAGGTCAGCGTCCTAGTGTGAGTGTAGGCAGACCTACTGGTCCTAATGAGCCTCCAGCCTCATATCATGATTGACTTTGTGGATTTGACCCAGAGTGAGATTTCTAAAAAGAGAATTCATTATTATTATTATACTTTGCAGGAGAAAGTATGTATTCAAAAGGGGGATAAGAGGCAGCTACGGGCTGAAACACTCGTCCCATTCTGCTACAGTGCTTTATTCTCAGCGCTGCTGTTTTTGGCTTTGTGAGGCTCAGCGGTACTGAGAAAGTGACAACATGATCTGTCTCTGTTCACCGTCACTCCTGCACCAGCCCTGCTGAGACTAGCACTCAAAGGCAGCAGGCTTTCAGAGGTCATAAATAACACAGAGCCCCAGTAAACATAAAGGTGAGCCGCTTCACCGCCGGGTGGAAATGAACCGTTTTATTGGAACGCCGTATGGTGTCCGTAAAACGTGAGTGGTTCTCACTAGACTTTTCACCAGGCCAACACTGCAGCCTTGCTCTGTCATAAAGCAGTGAACACACATTTTAAACCACAAGGTTGTTTTTTCTTTTAGCGGTTTGGCTAACCTCTAATAATAAGTGTTTTGGGAAGGCAAAGAAAAATGCCGTTAAAATTTAATGTAAGTAGTCCGTCAGTTAGCGTCAGGATGGGATCTGAACTTGGAAACCCAAGTCTCCACTTGCGCTCTGGTGGTACGAGCTGCTTGTCTGTAGCCGGTTGCTTGTGGTTCGCTCAGCGGGGAACAGAGTGGCCAGTGTGTTGTTGTGTGTGTGGACCTCAGATGGTGGTGTATATACAAAGACACTCCTGTATGCAGTATGGTATACAGTAGAGGTGGTAAGCATGGCCCTAACTCATATTACCGTCTGCCGCCCTGGATTAAGGGGAAAGGTCCTGCTCGTAAATGAACTTAGATCCTTAACAATGCGCATACAAACTAAAGGGGTTCTAAGTACATTGAGTTATTTTAGCATTAGCATAATTTTAGGTTTCTGTCGGTTCTTCTGCACTTTATTGCCATTAAATTGATGCCTGGTTTCCTTTTTCGGTGTGTGTTATGTACATTATCGTCATGGTTGCAGTGGGTTTTTGTTGCATTGGAGAGAAATGTGCACCTATTGAAGAAACAGGGGAGTTGAGATCTGTTGTGCTAATATTAACTGCCTATTGTCTTGTTGAGCTGTAACAATTAGTTGATTAATCAATTAGTTGATTGACAGAAAATTACTCGGCAACTATTTTTCGATAATTTAATTGTTGTCGTAATTTTTTAAAGAAATAAAGTCAAACAATTGTTGGTTGTATGCTTCCTAAATGTAAGTAATTGATGCTTTTCTTTGTCATTATATGAATAAACTTAATGGCTTTGGGTTTTTGGACTGTTGGTCAGATTAAACATGCCATTTGAAGATGTCACTTTGGGCTCTGAGAAATTACACAGGGCATTTGTCACCATTTTCTGACACTTAAAGGATGAAACAATGAATTAAGTTAACCAAGAAAATAATGTGTAGATTAATTGATAATGAAAATAGTCATTGGTTGGAACCCTATAGTCCTCCATCATAGATTTGTGCGTTCTCTCTTATTGTTGATCACTGATATTTATCACTGGAGCCTCGATTAACATGGGCTGCCTTTGACAATAATGAGTTGTGCTGCAGTTGCTCCGTGTTTAACCTAGGTAGGTATAAACCTGTCGGAGATTAATATTGTAATATCATGAATGACAAACAGGGCAGATATAGTTCAGGCCCTTCTGAAAGCAAATCTGTGCTAGTCATTTATCGTCCTCACAGGACATGAAAAATTACAATCTAGAATTAATGTGTGTTGTTGTCCTCGCTCACAGCTTGGTCTGGTGACATTGATGTCTAATGCAGTTAGAGTTTACCTTTTTTCTTTTTCTTTTTCCTTTTGATAGTAATTAGAGTTTTGATCGGGCTCGAAAAATCAGGCCAGACCCTACACGAATCTACATAGTTTGTGTCCAAGCCCGACCTAAGCCCGAACCGCCGCAGCAGTTTTTGGCCCAAGCCAGATTAAAAGATTAAAATTTCCAATGTAAATTTATTTATTTATTTTTCATATTAAAACATTTATTACAACCTAAAGTCAACTTTAGTATTTTCACAAACATTTGTGACATGATCTTTCGTAAATAGAAATTGTATAACACTTCTCCTCATTAATGAGAGGCGGGAGATGGTGTGGGTTGGTGGCAGCACAGCCTGTACATTATTCGTGACATCACACAGTTTATGTATTAAGAGAAAAACAATGGAATTTGGAGCATAACTGGCCCAACCTCGGGGAATTTTGACAAATTACAGCTCAGCCAAGCCCACACCATGCTATTAAAGTAATATGGCTGATCTTGTCAATCGTGTGTGTATATATTACACTTAATATTAATTTAAAATATCTAGAAAAGTATAGTATATGCAAAGACAAAGCTGCAATTTTTTTTTATTTGAGTCTAAACAAGAGTTTTAACATCTATACATGTTTTAAATAAGAAAAAAAATTAAAACCATGGAACAACAAATTAGTAAAAACACTAATATCTCTCCAAATGCTGGTACATATGCCCTGCGTAAGCAGTTGGAAGGCTGGTATCTTAGTGACCCCGTCTAGCTGTGAGGTGAGTTATCAGTTGCTGTTAGATGACTGCCCTTGGGTAGAAGAGATTGTGAAAAGAGGATGAGGCTTCAGTCGGTCCATGTCCGGCCTGCCGGGACAAATCCACCTGTCGTCTTCCAGGAAGTGTTTGATCCTATCAGTGTAGAGATGGGTAACCGGAAGGCGCTCAATCTAACTGTGATCAATAGTTACTTATCATGTCTGGGAATACATGACTGACAGATAGAATCTGCCATCCAATTTCACACACACACACACACAGACACACACAGACAGTTTGTGTTTCTCAGACTCAGAGTCTTGCTGTTGGAGTAACGCCACAGAGATATCAGTCCCCTAATGACCATGACCTTTTAAAGAGGTCACTCTTGGAAAACACTGGTTGCGTTGCTTGTAACCCCCTTTAACTGTTTATTTGACAATGAGCCAAGAACTTGAGCCTGCTTTGCTAAAAACGACTCAAAGGAGGGCGGATTTAAAGGTGGATTTAAGTCTTCATAATATGAGTTGATGGCAGCAAAACACCCGTCCCTACAGAGCTGGTGGCTGATTATTTTAAGCCAAGTTACTTGGTGAGCGGCTGACAGGCCAAATAAACAGAGTCAGTTTGAACTTTTTCTCTCTCTTCACACTTTCATCCGTTGTGTTCATTACTGACAGGCCAAACACTTTCCTGGGATTCAAAGATTTTTCCTACTTCTCTCTCTGCAGGGCGAAGGAATATGAGACATCGATGGAGGCAAAGACACAGGTCCCTGACTCCCCATACAAAGCCAAGTGAGTGTTTTCTTTTCTTTCATCATTTGAAGTTTCAGAGTTTTTCTTCATTTTTAATGTTTTACACTCACGATTATAACACTGTGTTGTGGAGCTGCAATTTGAAAATATACTTGCTTTTGCATGCGCATGATGGCTGCCTCGTGTGTCCTGTGTTTGTGTGGAGCATTGGGTGTGCATGTCCTCAGGAATTAACGTTATATATCCGCAAGATTTAAAACACACATGACCTGTAGGAGCAGTGTGGTGATATGACAGCAGCAGAGGGTGACGGCAAGCTGCTCTGATGAACTGACTGGCTCACTGTGTGCGTTACGGTGTATAATCGGCACGCTTTAGCAAATTAACACACACACTGTCGGACGTTCGAAAATACTGGTGGTGTTTCTCTTCATCATTTATTCTCCTTGGCAAAACAAGAGAAACGTACTCCCCATTGTCACTACATGCTTTGTTCAGGGGCCTTACATACAATCTGTGATGGTGCCACTGTTGCTTTTTCTGCCATGATCTCAGAATCAACAATATAGTGTTGAGTGTAATTGAGTGTCACCGTTGTTATTGTTTAAAATTATGCAAATCTGAAAGTTCTGTATGGTCTGAATTCTCCGATGTGCCCTCTGTTGGAGTCCTTCAGTAACATACGTAGTGCGTAGGCAAGTAAGTGTACAGCTGCATTCTTAATGCACCATAAACCCAAATATATTTTAATTTTACTTTCATAAAAGACTCAGAAATCTGGTAAATATTTACATTTGAGTGCAGATTTTTGGCATTTTTGCCCAACAAATGATTAATCTATTAATTTATTTACAAATAATTGTTTTATTGTTTTACTCTTTTCAGTAGTATGCAGACAGTTTTGCCAGACCAACAATCCAAACCCAAAGATATGAAGTTTACTGTCACAGAAAACAAAGTAGGGCTGCAACTTACGATAGTTTCTTCAGTTATTCTGCCAGTCATATTTTCAATTAATGTGTAATTTCCCAGAGTATGTTTTATCTGACCTACAGTCAAAACTCTAAAGCTATTCAGTTAACTATCATGTCTGTCAAAGAAAAGCATCAAATTGCTGTTTTTTTGGGGTTTTTTTTTTTTTTTTTTGGCTTTTGAAATGTGACAAATCTTTTACCTTTTTGCTTAGAAAAATGACCAGTTATGTGACATTTAATCCACAAATTGACCAATTTGCTAATTGTTGCAGCTCTAAACCAAAGCAAAAGGGCAAATCTTCTCATTTTAGAAGCTAAACAATATTGTTTTGTAAAATTTGCTTGAAAATATACTTTAACAATTATGTTCTTTTGTTTATTGACTAGTTTCAGCTCTTCTGTGGTGGATAGAAGTTGCCTGAGGTGGCATGGAAGCATGGATTAGGAACTGGTGTTTGTAAACAGATTTATGATAACTGTTGGCTCCCATGTGTTCAGGTTGCAGCGTTTGGTGAAGGACCTGTTGAAGCAGCTGCAGGGCCAAGACAGCGGCCAGTGGGCCAACAACAAAGTGTCGGGTCTGGACCGAACTCTGGGAGAGATCTCTCGCATCTTAGAGAAACAGGTAGAGCAACAAATTAATCATATTGAGTTGAATTTATCTGTGTAGAGATTACTATTTTTAATATATTGGTTATTTTAATGATCAAATTGATTTTTTCTTTACCGTAGATGTCTTTTACAATGTTTTTAAGTTGCCTCATACCACTTCACGTCCTCCTTGGTGCATTATGTGCTGGTCTGCAAAGAGTGTCCCGCTTTGCTGCTTGTCTGTCAGCCGCCTGCAGAAGTGCACAGGTCATGCCAGCCCTTTGGCATGTCTCTTCAGAGATGAGTTGTGTTTGGCTGCGTCTCCCCGTGTCTCACCCTCCCAGTGTAGAGTATCACTTACTCCAAACCAACTTGCCTTTGGTTATTGGCTAATGAAGACCAGATTAAGCATGTTTTCATTGTGCACATGGTACCAATAGAGGAGCTTCCTAGCACGAGAGCGAGCATTGTCTCATGTCTATGCGGCTTGCATGACTCAGATGTCACTGGTTTAGACAATAGTAAATTGGATTTCCAGATGAAATGCCATGGATGCACAAGACTTTGTTGAACAAAGGCAAGCAAGTTTGACATTTTTTCATAGATTTGGCTTTTCCCTTACACGTCTTTACAGCTGTATAAATATATATAATTGTCAGATATAATGGCAGACATTTATAACCATAGTTGATTTGAAACATCTGTCCCAGAGGTTTTGTTGCATGACGTTTTTTTTTTAACAGTAAAACTCACATCAATTTGAGACTGAGAGGAGGAATTAAAACACCTGCCACCGTGTTTATGATGAGGAGAATATACAGCCCACTTCCTGTAATGAGGCATAAATTTCCTGCCAAGTTGTGGTTCGAGCCATCATAACATCCCACTGTGCATGCCTCTGGGCGTGAGGATAGAGAGATTATGGTGTCCCATCAGTGACGAGGGGGGCGGCTGGAGAGGCTATTACAGAATTTCCCTAGAGAGGCAAAGAAAGAGGTGGCTGAGGTGGGTGGCACAGCGTCCTGTAAGGAGAGAGGAGGAGACCAGTGTGATGTGAGTAGCTCACAAGCTGTCACTACAAGAGGACTCCTCCCCTCATCTCCACATACTCCCAGAGGGAGGTCAGAGGTCAGTGGGCCACAGGAGATGTGCTCTATTCAACAGTGGTGTCGCAGCGAAGGAGGCTGCTCTGTCTGAGTGCTTTTGCTTTGTCTTTAAGTTCAAAAGCACATTTTTAAACTGTTTTGTTAAGTTCTACTTCACCAGCTTCTTACAGAAATACCCACCCAAAGCTGAGTGGAGCAATGTGATTGGCCAATGAGGCAGCCTGGGGAGCACTTCCCTCTCTAATCCCTGGACAAAGTCAAATAAATAGAGTCTCCGTCAGCATGGTTGTCTGGCCCCTGAGTCACATCAAGTCGGGACCGTTTAGATTATTTGACCTAACAAGCATCTCTCGTGTCATTGACTCACCTAGAGATTTGTTTTTCTCCCCCATATCTGATTCAGTCTCCACTTTCTCTGCTAATTCCTTAGACAACACCCGACACTCCCCCTCCTGCACTGCTGCAGGGGTCCCACCCCCCCCTCACTCCTCTCCTGCTTTCTAGGCTGCGTCTAGTCTCTGACCCCGGTGTGTTTCTCCCTCTGTGGCCTCTAATGGTTTATTTTGTGTCAAGCCTGATTTTTTCGTTACTCTCAGTGATTGAGAATATCAATTTTCCCAATGGGCTGCTCTTTTCTTGCCTTATTATTGAGCACTTGTATTTATATATTGCCCAAAGTGTTTACCACTGCTTTCAGTTAAAGCCTGTCTAGAACAGAGCAACATGTATGACAGGTAGGGAACTGAGAACCAAGGACTTAACATTTTCATTTGCCAGCTGTCAGAGCACGGCTGGGCCGACCAGTGGGACTGGTGGGAGGTGTATCTGGGGACCTGGGGGAAGGTGAAGGGCAGCGTGGCTGGATAATAAGGTTTCTTGCTTGGGCCTCCAGCAGACTGACAGATACAGCCCAGATCAGCAGAGTCAGAGTTTTGTCAGGGACGGCAAAAGTGAGCAACAAGTTATTCAGTCCAGAAAATGCTTTTCTGCCACACTAGAGTTAAATGTACTTCTTGGTTTTAGGAAAACTGAGTCATAAAAACTGACTTCGCTATCTGTCATTATTGTGTTAGACGTAGACTGTTAACAAAGGTTTTTAAAAGCATCAATCCTAACATTGACTTAAAGTGACAATTCACCCCAAATAGAAATATGCATTTTCCTCTTACTCTTAGTGCTGTTTATCAGTCTAGTTTGTTTTGGTGTAAGTTGCCAAGTGTTAAAGATATCAGCCGTAGAGATGTCTTCCTTCTCCTGAATATAATGGAACCAGATGGCACTTGGCCATCAAATACATTCAAAAAACTCAACAGCAATGTCTCTTTCTGGAAGTCATGACACGCTTACTCAAGATAATCCACAGAGCTTGTTGTGAGCAGTTTCATGGAGGAACTGTTTTCTTTTTACTGAACTACACCTGCAAACGGTATCAGAATGCAGAAGGAAGCGAGCATTTACTCACGAACGCGAGGCTTGTGTTCGTGAGAGCATGAGGTGTGATCATTAATTGCGTCCTACTAAACTCAGCTGTAATGTTGTCTCGCTCAGTGCACACTTCCTTCTAAGCAGTGATGTGCATTGCTGGTGAGTTTATTTAGTTTTCTTTTGCGCTTTAAGTAAGACAAACTGAGTGCCATCTAGTTTCATCATATTTGAGAGAAGGCAGACATCTCTATGCTAATACATTCAACACTCAAAAACACCACACCAAAACAATTTAGGTTGATAAATAGCACCACAGGTAAGAGAAAAAATGTGTTTCTTATTTTGGGGTGAACTGTCTCTTAAAACTTGTTTTGTATGCATATTAAAGGATATGTATTTAGATGTAGTAATTTTAAAAATGTTCTGTATAGCTGACATGATTAATCAATTCATTGATTTGTCAACATTTAAAAAAAAGATTAATCACTAAAGTCCTTCATCAAGTGAAAATACTAAACATTTGTAACTTAGAGCTTGTTGATTTGCAATAAATTTGTGTGCTTTCCGTAGCTTCACATATTTAAAAAACGAAATATTCTAAACAGAGTAAAAGTATCAAGATTCCATTGGCCTCCGTAATAGGACGAAGCCATTGTCATCTTGGAGGCTGCCATTTAGTTGTTGAATAATTGGATGATTAAATGAGAAACCTATTAACATACACATTAATGTAAAGTTGTCTAAAAGTTTCAGCTCCACTGTTTCTGTATTTTCTCATCGTAGGTTGTCATTTGTTCCCAAACAGCCTCATATTTGTTTCCTCACCACAAGACAAATAGGGAGTGAAATGGTTCTAAGCTTCTTGTTGTATTAGTTATAACTAGAGGCTGTCTGTGGTTTCTGTGGAAGGTTTGATTTTGCGCCACACCGACCTTTGATTAATCTTAGTTCATTTCATAGAATAAACACAGTTTGTTAGAATTATCCATTTCAGTGTTCGTCCTGCACTCCCATAGTCTACTAAATCATATGCCATTATGTCTTGTAAACACACAAGTTTATACTCAACCTTAAAATGTTTACTCCAGCAGCCTTGTTGTGGTTTACAGTCGACTCGGCCCACAGAGCTTTGTTTACAGCTCTCAAGCTTTACTATAAGACTGTATAATGATGAAACTCATGTGAGGAGACGATGATCGTCTCTGTTATTGTTAGGTTTTCGTTGCGAAGGAGTGAACACGTCTCGTAGGCGCGATCAAAGTTGAAGTCAGCCCTTAATGAACTCTGCCAGTTGTTGTCCATCTGTTGGCGAGGCCGGACCGAGGTTGTGCCCTCCTCTCTGCTTTAATTAAAGTGTCTGATGGGAGGAGACTACAAAGTGCAATCTGGCTGGTCTGCTGGTCTGCGGACACTGTTGCAGGAATTACCAGCTGCTTCGGGCCTCCCATCAGCTGGGGTAACAATGGTCACCCTGGACAATAATTAGATAAGATTCCCCCTGTTGCATAATTCAGGAGACATCCTCCTCGCTTGTGTCTTAATGCTCAGCCCTTAGTGGCCTTTTTTTTTTCTTTCTTTTTTGTAGGGAAAAGTAGCCGCTCATCCTGTTACTGTGTTTTGTTGTAGCCTCTGCTGGGGCGTGACCAGGCACGGACAGATTGGAACTTAAAGGCACCTTTACCCACGCAGCAGCAATATGTATTTCATTTATGTGCTTCCAGATACTAAGGGTGTGGGACATATTTAGCCTAGCTTAGCACAAAGAATTAGAGCAAGGGTTAACCGTTAGCTTACATTAAAAGAGCAATGTAGTAGGTCACTTGAGTAATTCTTCCACACAGGACATTATGTAGCTGTTTTCAAAGGCTAAGTAGTACTTCTTGTGATGAATACATTGACTTTGACATGTTCAATCTGTGCAGTGACCCTTTAAAAGTAAAACTGTGGACCTTATTTAAATAGTCTAAAGTGCATGGCGCAAGAGCATTTAGGACGTGTCTAACTCCACTTTTTCAAGTTAAACAGTGCATAATTTAAGCGTAAAGTAAGGCACAAAGGGCAAAGGGGTTGTATTTTGTCCCTTAATTAATTATAGGTGTGTTGTGGGGGGTAACATGAATTCAGCCAACCAGAGTGTCTTTCCGCATTCCTTTTTAAAGCAAGGTGGGCCTGCACCTGGCGCATTGCTATTTACAAATTTGGCATTTCACAAATTGGAGAAGCTAGCAGTTTTCTGTTGAGAGTCATGTCACTGCAGCAAATACCCTTTGAAATAGCAGAAAAATTCCGCACCATTCTGAGTTTAGACCAGGTTTTTGTTGGTCCGTGGCGCAATCGCTGTCTGTTGCCTCAAAATAGTAATCTGTCAACTATGTGCCAGACTGCTCCTCATTTTAAGACCGACATGCAGACCTAAACATAGATTGGCGTAAGTGCTACTTACACAGCATGGGTGCTGGCCATGAAAATGACAGTCAATGTCTGGTCTGAAACAAGCAATGATGGTTGCACTGAGATATGTGCCATTTTGTGCCAGATCTAAAGCCCTATTTCCACCAAACACTTTCACCATCAGACATCGTACCTAGACCCTAGCGTTTCCACCTGCAAACAGACACAGATCGAAGTCCTCCTTAGGCAAGTTTAGAGGTTTAGTGTTCCGTAGCCCACAGGAGCGGTGCTCCGCAACGCTTTTTTTTTTCTCAAAGTGAGGATTAGAATATATGCACTTCAAATAACCTGCCTGAAATTAATACATATAAATGCTTAAAGATCCACTCATTGCTAAAAGTGTGTCATATAAAAACTGAAGTGATGGTCAGAGCTATCATATGGAATGTTTAAGGTGTGTTGACTGATTCACATCGTCACCTCAAGTTAACGTTCCACCTTAAAAGTCATCGGTAGTTGGCCCAGTGAACCACATTATTTTTTTTTCTCAGACTCCAGCTGCTGCAAGAGGCAGCAAAACAGCCTTTCATTTTGTAGTTACAGTCTACTAATAAAACTCTCCATGGTATGAACAGTGGTTTAAAAACCAGCCACAACTCAGCCCTGAGCAGAGAGACCGTCTACTATTGACCAATCAACTGACTGCAGTGTTCACAGCTCCACCTTTTAGTACCAGATCTGTGTGCTAGGTACCCCAACAGAGGGGGGACCAGGGGGTTTGTACATAGGCACAGCTGGGCTTTGATGATATATGCTGATAAACAGCAGGTATAATGATTACCATGTTCACCATTTTAGCTTAGCATGCTAACATACTAACATTTGCTAGCCACCTTTACATCAAAGAGTCTCTGGTTTTGTTCTTTACTGTTAGACTGTGCAAACCTTTCAACTTTTTAGCTAAAATAGCCTCAAGCCTCAAACTAATAACTAATCTTCCTATGTAACAGTTGACTGCAAACAAGTGTCTTTTCCAAAGTTTTGGAGTATCTGTTTTAGTACAGTTGGAACAGGGTAAAAACATTGTTTTCATCCTGTTAAGTTTGTATGCAAAGTCAGCTTACTGTGTACATACACTGTCTCTGTAATAATATACAAACATGATTTCTGTTGCCCTGCGTGGTTAGTTTTGTCAAGAGGATATGTCATCACTGGATGCTGTTGCCCGTTTGCTTATAAAGTCAACTGCTGTGCACAGCACCAAGATCAACATTCGCAGACCTCAGAGCTGTTATTATGCAAAACAAACCTTTACTTTAAACATTATGTTTCTGGTGAAATGTGTGTCCTCGCAGTAATACTCTGGTGCCGTCTTTGTTTTCTGTGGACCATCGCATGCACAGACCACCTAAAGATAGTATGTCAGGTAGTTTGAACTTAATCCTCTTCACTCGTATTGTTCCATCATCACAACAGATAAATCTGTCAGCGGAGCAGAAAAGGCACTGACTAGCCAAGAAACCCAGCCAGGACTGGGCAGGTCCCAGTTACCCCCTTTAATACCATTTGATAAGCTGCTATGAAAGAGCTGCCTTTTCTCATTTAGCCTAGAAGCTTTTAGGTATGTGTGTTGATGGGAGGGTTAAGAGAGGGGTTAAGCCAAGCTCAGTGACTGAGACCCAATTGATTAGGCATAGAAACTGCTGGCAACGTACAGAAAAAAGAAGTCATAATGAGGCCTTTTTTTAAGAAACACAGCTTAGACTCTTGAAACTGTCTTTGAGACATTTCTCATTATGTTAAAGGCAAAAGGGTCTTTGGTGTGTTTGTTAATGTTTTTTGTCCCAACCAAGCGCGTCTTGTGTGTGTGTGTGTTTAACACCGGAATCAAGGAGCAGCGGGCATGAATGACAGATGAAGAGCTTATCTGTAATTTGGTAAAGCGCTTCTCTCTCAATGTGTTCAGGCTTGTTGGCAACTTCCCATCTGCGGAACAAAAGCGCTGTGAAGTGGCTGGATTTTAGTGCTGTCACAGCAACGAGGAGCCTGTAACCTCATTAGGTGGAGGAGTGACCTGCAGTGTAACACGGCCCGCTGCAGTTGTGTGAAGAAGGGCCCTCCATCAGCAGCTGCCCTCCAGCTCCTCTCCTCCCTGTCGACCCAGGCACAAACATGCCTGATAGTCAGCGCTCGCTCCTGGCTTTGTACTTGTTGATTTATAAGACACTGTAGCAACAGCATCTGACCTACTGCCAATTACTCCGTCATCACAGGAGGGCAGGACTTAACTATTTACATGTGTTCATAAATCTGATGTACTGGACTGACTTTTTACCTTTACTAACTTAGTTTATGTGTAATCTTTTTTTTTTTTTTTTTACAATATAAGTAAAGTGAGAAAAAAATGTCACTGTCATTTAAAAACAACAAGAACCAACCAGTTCTTAGTGTAAGATGAAATAATTTTAATCGTCAGTCGTCCATGACACTACTGCTGATGTAATGTTTTTTTTTATTTATTCCACCATTAATTGATAGCTAACTTAATAAATAATTTGTTCATTAAAGTCCTCCGGGAGGAACAAGAAATTTGTGACCGAACTTAAAAAAAGCTGATACAAGTTTAAACCAATAACCTGTGTAAATGCACAAAAAGAAGTCAAGCTTACTTGTGAGAGAATAATAAAAGAAATGCAAAACAAACGTCTTACACAGACATAAAAATACATTTTAATATTGAAATTTGTGCACTTCAATTCTGCAGCCAATAAATATATTACTAGTATTTTTACTGGAGTTGCAGAGTCACCAGAAAGTCAAATAACAAGCCTCCCTCGTCACGTCTCTTTAACACTGAAGTGAGTTGCTCTTTAATGACTGCACATTTTCAACGAACTCCATGCTAAGTTTCAAATGCCGTAATTTCATAGGGCACATTTGAAACCTTAAAAACATATATGTTTACATTTTATATGCACAGAAATTTACTTGAGATGAAGACTTCTGAATCTTTAAATTGAATTAGCCTGGTATTGAGTGTTTCATAGTCCACCAATTAGTTGTGGGATTTATACCCTTTTTAAATTGTTATTATTATATAAATATTAATGTATTTGAAAGCCTTTAATGATATACTGTGCAGAATTTTCCTGAAAAACCATGTGTAGGCTCATACACAAGTGATCCCTCTCAATCATCACTGACAACCCACTAGAAGTGTGTGGCGGTGCAAAGAGACTCCGCCCTCTGCCTGTTTCTTCTTATTTTTCTCTTATTTTGATGTGTTCGGGGCAACATGTGCAGGTGAGGTTGAGTGCCAAAACATAAGTAGCAGGCATCCAAGAGACACAGCACTGAAAAAACAGCCTATATAGTGAGGTGAAATGCCAAACAAGTGAATCTGGGGTTGGCTTTTACTTTCACTTTTGCTGCCGTACGTGTTTACACACAGTGACTAACAATCCTGCATAGTATACCTTCAGTTTCCAGGTAGTAATCTATCAAATATCTACTGTTACCCGCTCATTCGTATATCTTGCCAACGTGCTGTCTTCACTAAGATTTTAAGTCTAGAATAAAATGAATAAGACAATAGAAGGAGAGAGGAATAGAAAGAATTTGAACAGAGCCATTAGAGCCAAAACACCACTTTGAAGTAGGACCATTAAATCAAAGACAGTGAAACTGGGTTGTAAGAAAAGTCTGCTATCAGTGCAAAAACTTCCAGATCTAAAGTAAGCAGAGCTGTGAGAGCAGCTTCTCTGCATGCGTGTGAGGCTGCATCATGTTAAAGGTTGAAGAAAAGTCTCTGAACAGGATTACATAGCTCTGTAATCCCTGTAAATGCTGACACAATAGGTGAAGTAATGTGAATGCTGCATCTTTCTTACCTCAGTCAATCTAATGCATCATCAACTTTGGTCTCATGATAAGAATCTAATGTTGTTCTGTATCCTGTCCTATTAGGATCGTTGTTTTATTTCAAAGCTCTCTCATTGCCTCCCTTTTTGTTTGCCCGTGTGACATTTTCTCAGTTTCACTTACTCCGTGGTCATCTGTCGAGACCACCCCGGTGCTAACTGGAGCCTGCAAAGCATTTGCCTTCCACTGAAACCCGACTGTTGCGGGGCGGAGTCGGGTTGTGCACTTTTGAGATTAAACAGGAATACTTTTGGGATCACTTTGTTTCAGATTTCAATCCCTCGCCCCCGTAGGAGAAAGAGCGGTTCCCTCTCTGGTGAGAGTCGTATAATCCCCCGTCCAGCCTGTGGCTCGTCGTCCCCCTGACTGTACCTCCGTTTCACCGTCTCTCTCTTTCTCTCTGTCCTTGCCTCAACAGAACAATGCAGACCAAGTGGCCTTCCAAGTGGGCGGCGGCCTGTCGGCTCTGGAACAAATTCTGCAGGTCGTCACTGCTGCTTCCACACCCACTGCAGTTCCTCGTATTCCTCTCAAGTGAGTACTGTTACCAAACTAAAATATTTACATTTAAATGAACTTAATAATGCACTTGAATACATAAAAGTGGATGGTGTGTTTAGGTATATTTCTGTGATTTAAAACACAACTAAAAACACTATACCCTTCAGTTTATCATCATGACTTAATCAAGTTTCTGTTTGAAGCCAGCAGGGTGAGCTGTCTCTTTAGCTTATGATTGGAACAGTTTGATTCCTGAAACGCTGACCAGTTGTCGTTTAGATCAGTCGTGACATTAGCCATGAGTGAGAGTGATCTCGCTGACTAGGTGTACGGCTAAATTTAGGTTCATTGTCAGGACTGGAACAGGTGTGGAGTGATTTTATGCAATGACAGACATTCCCTGTGAGAATGTGTTTATAAGTGATCTGTGATGAACAGCACCTGCATGATGAGCCCACTAAAAATACATATTCTCTTTTTTAACCTGCCCTAAAATGGCACAAGAAAATGTTTTAATAAATGTCCATTCATCGTGTTTATCCAATAGTGTTTTAAGTTCTGATGCAGTGTCTTATTAGAAAAAAATACATCAATAGCTGCCATCAAGGATGTGCTCAAATAAATTATGAAAAATGGGCTGGTTTATTTGATTGTATTTATATGTAATTTTACAAGTAATTAATACTGTATGAATACTTAATATCATCAACATATATATCGGGTGTTTTTAGGGGTAGGGGAAACAAAATGACATAGCATAATATCGTTATATTTTGCGCATCAGTTAGTATTAGTTTTTTAAATATCTAAATTATTAATATTGCAAATACAAATTAAACTTTTGACACACTTGACCAGACTATAAAATCACTTGCTTTTTCAGTCCACTAGATACGTTTTGCTGTAATAAAGTTGATTGAAGTGAGATAAACTTAATTTTATTCGATAAAACCGATGGTTAAAAAAGTTATTTTTTCTTTTGGGACATAATTTACAGTTGAAAAAAAGGTAATAAATAGTAACATATCAAAATAAATGCGACTCAGCATATCGCAAAACGTTAATAATTGCAGTAACAGTGTATCGTGACTTAAGTATTGTGATAATGTCGTATCGCGGAGCCTCTGGTGATTCCCATCCCACAGCTTAGCATTTCTCTTTGGACGTGTACAAATACACTGGAGGCTGTGGGGATAAATGTTCAAAGAATAAAAATAGTATTAGCATTTGTGATCATGTTTACAAAACTTAAAGGACAGGAACACTCTGTATATTCACCAGGCCTCAAACAGCTGTTCCAGTCCTTCTTCCCAGTGACTTCTCTTTGACTGTATCCTCTCTCTGACCCTACTGACAACACACTGCTTTATTTCCTCTCTCTTTGGTGATTGTTTTTGCAATTGCCCAAAGTGAGTGAGCTAATCTGAATTTACCTACTTCATCACTGCTTATAATTTCTTCATCTCAATAAATATCCTTCAAATGTATTAATGAGTAACAGAGTCGCCTTTCTAGAAATTGAGAGCATTTCCGTAATCAATTTGTGTTCATTCTTTTCTCTGGAAACACAAAAGCACATGTGTCCCATCTATCATTTAGAGTGCAGAGTATTTTTGAGTTGTGGGTCTGGCGTTTGCATGGCCTGCCAGTAGATAACCTCAGAGAGGCTGCCGTACTCACTAGTGGGACTCTGTAATGGACTCGAATGGCCTTGCACTCCCATTCATTAGCATTTACTGGTCTCTGAATCTCTGCTAATGGACAAATGCTTCTTATATTTATAAGGCTTTTAAAGGGCATCACATGTATATTGATTTTTTTGTACTCTCTCTTCCTCAATCATTGTAATCTGAGGGAATTTCAAGCAGACTTCTGAATTGGAAGAAATGTTATTATCTTAAATGGAGAGACTGTCTTCTTGGAAAGAGCGTTTGTTTGCCGACTTTGTTTGCACATCTCTGTGTGACAGTGTGTTAGCTTAAGCGTGCACAATACCTCCTTGGCTTTTAAGACATCTTCTTGACATGCTGTGGTGACGGAACAGAGGTGAAGATTAGGCCTACGTGTTTCTATCCTCTGCGCACTAGAATAATTAAAAAACGCTCTTTAATTGGCTTTTCTTACATAACTAACCCTCTCACACGTCACTGAACAGGTTTCTCTGCAGATGAGATGAACAGCAGTCACACTACGGTATGCCCAAGGCCTAATAGGTTATTTCAGTAGCTTGTTTAGAATCAAGCTTGATACCTCAGTTCAGCAGCTTGCCTGTCAGTCAGTCCTGTGCTGTTGATACTGTTGGACCCTTGAGGGCTTTGCCAGCTGAGAGCTGAGAGCTGAACCGGAGATAAGCCCCTGATGAACACATCAATCCAGCACTGCCACCACATTCATCCCAACCACATATATTGTATACAGCCTACTCTGCAGTGTAGATTGAAACAGCTTGTTCTGTAGCTTGTGGAATGTACCATAAATTAATTTAATTATTACAGGCCACAGGGTGTGTGTGCAGATAAAAGGCTGTTTATTTTAATGAATCCATGTGCAGATTTTTCTGCTTTGTAAACTGTGTAAACTGCAGGAGAGGTCACACTTTAACCTTGTGATGCACCTCAGTCAGGTCAGTGTAGTCGGGAGCTGGTGTGGAGATGCAACACAAGGACGCAGCCCGGCTGTCTACTTATCACTATCCGTCATCTGGATGGCTGTGTGGCCTAATGGGCTGCTATACAGACACTAGCCCCAGAGTGCGCTACATTATCTGTTTACAGTGATGCTGCCGTATTGATCACCTCCTCCTACCAGATAAGCTGAGTGATTTACAAAAAAGGCAGCTGCGGAGATACCCCTGCCATATCTCTCCCCGGGGAGGCTGATTCCATATTGTTACCATTACATTAATGAGCTAATTCCTCTGCGAGGCTCCGCTAATGTCCTGGTGTAACCCTGTGGTCACTGGAATGTCTCGATCAGGGTTTATACAGCTGCTGTCATTAACTTTGGCTGTAGAGATGATATCTCACATAACGCACATCCTAAATGTTGACATGTAGTTTTCCAGGCAAAATAAAATTAACCTCACATTTATTTTTTTATTATTTTATTTTATTAATTTAATTTTCATAATGTAATTATTTTTCTTGATATTACATATTCATGTACTTTAAAATGCTTAAATCATTCAATGCGATTGTTATAGCTGCCCCTTATGCAACAAATTATTAATTATTAATTGTCTGATCAATAAAATATCAGATATTTGTGAAAAATGTGCATCACCAGTTCCCAGAGCCCAAGATGATGACTTCAGATTGCCAGTTTTTTCTATGTAATAGTCCACAACCAAAAGATATTCAATTTAATTAATTTTAAATTTCAGATAAGATCAAGGAACATCAGTTAATATTCGAAATTAAATATTAGAAACTGGGACCAGTGAATTTTTTTGCATTTTTGCTTAAAAGATTACTTTAATAACGAACTGATTTTTGTATATTTGCTGTAGATTCAATTCTGTCAATCAACTTATTGTTTCAACCCCATCATTGAGGTTGCTTTTTAAATTTTGTTTTAATGAGTTTTATAATGAACAACAACAGGTACACAGATAAAACAAAACAGGTGATAAAATTAGAAAGCGTAAAGTGTTGCTCTATTAATTATAAGTAAACCTTGTACAGAGTCAGTGTAACTTAAATGTGCTGGTGGTAGGCTGTAGGTGTCTTTTGAACCCATTTTGAAAGTTTTTTCACCACTGGCCATGCCATTTGTTCAAAGGAAGAATTCTCGCTGGCAAGAGTCAGTCCACACAGATGTCCAGGGGAAAGGTGCAACAAAAAGGCACTCGACATTCGACACTTCTGTTTGTGGTGTTGCACAGATAGAAAAAGAAAGAAAGGTTGTTGAGGATATGCACAAGTAGGAAACAAGCATTATTAAACTTCTTGTTAATCCTATGCTCTGTTAAGATCTAGTAACCATTTCATCTAATAAACAGCCATACAAAGTTTCAAGGACATGGTCAACCTCTCCATACTGCAAATATCCTTTACAATCCTAATTATTTAGGTGACGTTAATACAAAATTATGCTTTATAAATGAGATCTACATATATGTAGTGTTTATATCCATCGTATGTACCAGCATTCGTACATATATACATAGACTAGTTGAAGATGTTTTGTCCCAGACTTTGTAACTTTCAATAATTAGTTTGGATGGAAAATAATTTTTGTCTTTCTGTTAAGACATCTGCATATTATCAGTTAAACCCAAAATCAGTGTCAAAGATGGCTTGTCCTTGTGTCTTCCAATAGGGGTCACTGAAGAGAGGAGAGCAAGAGGGATTCATGCACTACTTGTAAATGTTCACAGCACTTGTCTCCATCGTCTTGTGTACAACTTACGCTTTTAAAAACAAAGAGAAAAGAGCTTCTTGTCTATAATAATTTGGGTTGCAACACTCATATTCTATTGTTTCTGTTTTACTGTGTGTTGATAGTTTTTAATTATTTTAAAAGAAAAGCAGAGCTATGACTGGTAGCTCCAACATGTGATCTACAGAGAAAGGTTCAGGAGTCCTAGGACATTGCGTGTTAACCCAATTTGTATTTCCACTACTGTCTCACATGACCTGGTGTATCCTGTGAAATCAGACCTGCTACCCGTGGTTTTATTTCAGGATGTTTTCCACCATTTGTCAGAGTCTGTGTGTGTGTGCGCACTCATGCTCCCGTGCGTGATGCTGTGTGACGGCTCATCAGATTTCTACCCCTTCATACCTGGCCAGTGTGGCACGACAGCCAGAGTAGATGTCTTGGAAGCACTCAGGGTATCGGAGAGATCAACAGCAGAATCAAATTAAATGTCATTTAGATAGCACTGAATGAAGGGATTGTTTGACAGCACAAGGAAATGGATTTTGCTCCTCACCTTTTATTTTGGCTTAGGATTCTTTTTCTTCCCCTGAACACAAATTTACCCTGTTTAAGAGGCAGGGACTCAACCTGATCTGGAAGTTGGTCAGATTTCTGCAGCGTCGCTCCAGTCAGGCTTGACTGCGCACATAGGAAACGCACAGAGAGGGCGAGAAATGTGAGACTCAGGTTGAGGAGCACAGATCTCGGGGTTGATAAGTCAAGGCAGTGACAAAAAGCATAAAGAGCTCTTTACGTGCTTGTTGTCCTGTTGTCAAATGAACTGAGAGTTGGCCGTTTAATATAACAAATGGTTTTATGTTGAAAGATGGACAGAATCCATAACCATATATCTCTGCGAAGAAAACCTTGTTTATGGGTCTTGCTTGTGATTTATGCTGGAGGCAGTGAAATCTGGATGCTTTTTGAGTCATGTTCTTTGCCTTCTAGCCTTGTCTATTAGCCTTTAACTAAAATGAGGTAATATTTGAATATTAGGAGTTTTAATTCAGAGGTCAGTTGCACACCCAATCCCCCCTTCTCCCAAGCCTCCACCTTATCATGCATAGGGCTGTCGGCCACCCAGGCAGAGCCCCCAGAGGGCTGCAGGAGGGCGAGACAGGATCAGATGTGCTCTGTCCCTCTACCTCTTGGCCTCATTTCTCCATGGCTCTGAATAGCTTTACAGGTAAAATGGTATTCCCTGGCTGTGTGAGGTTAAGCTGTTTTGTGTAGGTGGGCAGATTACATCGCTCATTATTTTCTTTCTCAATCTCCTTTCTCAAGTCGAACTTTAAAGCAGAATTGTTCTAAGAGTGATATTGCACTGGATGGGTGGTGATGGATATTGGCTGTGGTCATTTTTGGGAACGTGAAGCACAATCTCTCTGTGTAATGAGAACCCCATAGTAGAGTAGGTGGAGGAATGTCGCCCACTCAGATAGACTGGCACACATCTGTCCCCACAAAGTTTTTGTGCAACGTGAGACTCGGTGGCGTGGCACTTTACCAAATTGTTCCGCAAAATCTTTGACTGGAGCTGTCATTGAGGGGTATTGAGATAGTGAGATTCCCAGAGAGGGCGGACTATCAGGTGTCGTGCTCATCAAGCTCAATTAGGTGGGAGGAAACCAAAGACAGATCACTGTGATGGTTCATTGTACAAGCTGGTGTAAGGGCATAACTCAAACATGCCTCTGACAGCCTCCTCATTTGTTCAGAGACGACCAAAGACAAGCCTGATTAGCTGTGTTACAAAGCAATTGCATGCTCATTACATGAGCAGTTGAGTGAGTCGATTGTAAAGCCAGAGGGCCCGATCTGTCTTGACAGGAGTCAAGTGATTTAATTAGAATATACTTGTCAGGTTGGAGAGAGAAAACATGACCATGCCTCAAATTAAAATGTTCACAACCCTCATACCACTGATGGTTAATACTAGTTTCCTATTGGTCCTTTTTTTGTAATAAAATCTCACTTTTTCTTTAAAACCTTAACTTTTACAGCAACTTGTTAATTCTCCTAAATAGTACGTGACACGAAAAACGGTCTCTTTCACCGAACATGGACAAACTGAATTTGAAAAGTTTGTTAGAAGATACGGGAAGCCAAAATAGGTGTGAGGTGAGAGGATCGTTTTGTTTTGGTCAAAAGTCTAGCTGCTGAATTTTGAACGATTTGGAGCTGGTGTAAAGCTCGATTGCTGAGGCAGGTGAACGAGGTGTTACAGTAATCAAGGTGGGAGGATATAAGAGCATGCATGACTTTCTCTGTGTGTGTGTGTGTGTGTGTGTGCAGAAGCTGTAGACAATGGGACAAGATTTTGGTATCGGAAGCATTTTTAGTTTCTGGGTGTAGTTTGAGTAGTATTGACCAATCATGTTTGTGAAGGCTTTGTGGGTTAAGAGACTGTGCGGAGAGTAAAAAAAGGTATAACTCATTGGCCAAATACAAGCTAGGAACCCATCAGCTGTTGTCTAAAAACTTAGTTTTTTATAATTTATCTGCAATCATATGGAGATATTTGTTTATAGAGATTAGTCAAATTATTGTCTGGACCTAGTAAGTTGTTCATGACTGTTGTTGTTGTTGTTGTTGTTGTGAACATATCTTTCATAGGAGAAATGATGGCAAAGATATTTACTTTTGGGTCATGGCCGTTATTGAGTCAGAAAGTTTGCATTGCCTTTCCTGTCTGCTGATCTAAAATTTCTCTAAATCTTTACGAGAAGTTCAAAGTTCGAAGAAGATTACTACCTCTGTCATTCCGTCTTGAAGAAACGGTTGAATATCCCATTATGGAGACTTGCATGGCAGCATTCCAGGGAGGATTGAAGCCGTTATAAAAGAAATGGTGACACTACGGTTTCCCAGGTATACAAATACAGACATTTGTCAGGAAGAGAGCACCAAATCTCAGTTGTCATTGGTGTAACCTGACTGCCACCATTGACCACAATGAACTTTATCTGGCCGTTCTGAAACAGCTCTTTGACAGTAATCAAGTCAGTCCTGCCAAGTCATTTTATCTCTGATAGGTCATATGATACCCCGACTATTGTGCTCTACTTTACTCAACAGGCACATGATCTTAAATACCAGGATAGTGACTTAAAGCACCTAAAGTAACTCCTGTCCTTTGGAGGAATGTACATGTCAGCTACCACAGCTTGAATTTCATAAGCTGTGTGAAGCATATAATTATACTACAGTATTTAAGGAAAAGGCAGTTGAGTTGTCGTTTTGGTGTTCACATGATCTTTGTCCCGTGTTTGCTGGAGAATCAGAGTCCTGATGCAGCGTGGCTGCACACAGCATAGTTTGGTTTGGATCTCATGTTACCTCACCTCTTGCTCCACACAGACTGCTCAATCAGAGCACTTAACCATTATGGCTTAACTTTTTCCTCCGTCTTTATGCTTTAATAAAATTACTGTCAATATAGCTGCCATATAGGACATCAACAATTTGCAAGAGGGCTCAGCTCTGTTATTGTTTTCAGGTGGACGGAAGTAAGCTTTGATGTCAGATTTGGACACTATCCGATCACTCAAAATATAGTGCTTCTCACATTAACACCACATTCCATGTCTGACAGCTTTACTTTGCAATGTCAATAATGATACGGCGAAGCGACTGATCCGCCCACTGGCAAATGCAGAGCACAGAATAGAGGAAGTTATTGACAGACTTGGGTCTGCCTCAGCCTAATCTATTTTCCTTCCCTATGCCAGCGTGGTTTGACCGAAAACGCGCAGCAGATGTGAAGGTTTCGGTAGATATCAAAATGTTTACCAGTTGAAATAAACATGGCCTACTTTAGGCACTGGAGAGGCAGATTCCTTTCTTCCAGCGAGCAGATAGGACACGCCATTCCGCCAATGGCTAAAATATACAGTTGTCAGAAAATATTAACTGATGAAACGGGGGTGAGGGGGAGTAGTAGTCACAGCAGAACGATTGGTCAGTTATCTGAGGCATTAATCTTCTCTGGGGCTTGTTTCAGAGCAGACATAATACAGAGGCACGCTGACTGCCTCAGCTCTGGCCGCTGCTGCCTGGGGCTGCCTGGCGGCTGTGAGGAGCTGCTGAGAGGAGTAGTTTTATCTCTCCAGCGGAAATGCTGCACCATCTCAGCCAAGATGGGACTGAGATTGCGCTCAGCTCCTCTGAAGGTGGCTGTAGCGAAGGGAGTCTCCGCATAAGTAGCTGATATGAGTGTTTTATTCCACAAATCGGCTTCCTTACTCGTGCTGTCAGCGAGATATGCTTTTGACTTGTGAAGACAAACTGCACCCTTAAGGAACCACAAATACAGAAGAGTGTGTTTGGTTTCCTGATGACTGCAGATAGTCTTGTCAGTGCCCACGGCTAGACATTTACATCCCAGTAGTAGTGTTTCTTTAACGAATTGCAGCGGGAGTAACAGCATGCCTTGAGGTGTGTGGTTTTTTTTTTTTTTCTCTTCAATCTGTGATTAATAACGATTTGTCATCTTTCTGTGTTAGATCCCTCTGTGCTGCTGTAAATACCTACTACCTGGCATGTTCCTGCTGCCCCCTCAACTGCTCCTACGTGCTGTTTAGCAACAAGATAGCGCTGCTCATGGACCTGCTGCTGCATCAGCTAACAGTAAGTTTATTCATCCTGGCACATGACCAAGACCTAATTTACCATCACAAACAAGATGTTTCACAAATGATGCCATGAAATTCAATATTTATGTGATTTAATTTGCGCCAACAACATTATTTCAGTATGTTAAGTAAATGTAAACAGGGTTCCTCACATTTTTACCAGTGAATTTTTAAAACTTATACATAACTTTTCCATATTTTGCCACATTTCCGTGACTTTATTTGAATAGTTTAAAATGGGCACAACTATATAGCAATACAACCATACATTATTTGATGCGCACTCCACAGGCATTTGCGGATACACAAACTGCTAGTCCTTGTTAACTTTACTCTCTCATTAGACATTCTGGCTGCCAGCTAGCTGCATATGCCAATAGAACAGACTGGCACATGCAGCCACTTAGCAAAACATCAAGGTTGTGTCCTTTTTTGGGGAAGCCCAAAGATGATATATGTCAATGCAGTTTGAGCTTTATTTGGATTTTGACAAATTTGCATGCATGTATTTCTTTTTGTTGTTTGATATTAGCTATCCATCAGTAGTAACAAGCATTGTTCAGCCATGTACCACACTGGCAGTGTTCTCAACTGCAAATAATGTCACCTGAGGAAAACTTTGTCAGCATCTGTGTTATCAAATAAGATAAAGTTTTCAGTCTGTTCATCTCACTTCAGTCATTTTTTGCAGCAAAATGTGTCTAGCGGACTGAAAAAGCAACTGTTTATATTATTCAAGTAGGCCACCTAAAGTTTAATTTCAATATTAATCATTTATTTAATTAAAAAAAATTGATACATGGCACTGTGTGGCGATACAATATTGCCACACAAAAATATCATGATACTCTGCTGTATTGATTTTTTTCCCCACCCCTACTTTTAACCATTCGAAATGGTATCATATCTTTCAATATGAAGTATGCCGATACATACCTTATATGCAGATGTTGTACATTTTGTGTGTATTCAGCCTGTTTTTGCAGAGTCTTTTTTATTGTTGGTTGGCCAGCAGTCTCTTTAAGTGCAGCTGGACACGATAGTCACGATTATCTCAATAATGGAAATTCAAGACCAAGTTATATACAATATTCTCACATCTTATGAGCCTCAAATCTTAGTGTGAAAGCTCTGGTTAACCCACTATCCAGCAGCTTTTCCACATTATTCTGTTTCTGTCCTGATGTGACAGCATATTTCTTTCCCCCAGAAGGGGGTGAAGCCTTGGCGATGACACAATACCGGTCTGGTCTATGTGTATCGCATGATACTAGTACATTGCAACGGTCACGCAGCACAGCACTAGATTTTAAATTAGTAATATAAGGAGTAACAGTAGACTTTTTTTATGAACATATTGTAAACAATTGCCAAAACAATGTATATTCAAAACTTTTGCAAAACATTCTGTTAGTTCCAAACCATTTCCAGGCCTGGAAAACTGTTTTTGTGGTTTCATAGTTTTACCATAAATTTTATAACCATGGGAACCCTGTGTAAAAACAATGCTGAATATGTTTAGATAGAGAGTACACAAGGCGTGATCAAACTAACAGTATTACTAACATGGCCACACATACATTTAGCCTCTTTATTAAACCTTGTTTTCTTTGCATTCATCTGTTGATACACAGTGCTTTGACCGCGGAGAAAACCCTGCCTTTTTTTCTGGTGTCTGTTCCTGCCACAGTGTTAATGAAAGACAGAGCAAGACACAAGCTTAGCAAGTAACAAACCGTTGCCCAACCTCTCCACAGATGCCTCCTGACTGAGGGAATGTGAGAGCGCAGTCAGTCAGGCAGGCAGGCTGCATTGCGGCGACATGTCAGCCCATATCCTTCAGCACTCTGTAAGAAGGACTGTAAACATCAGCCCACTCCAAACATCTAACGGTGGCGGCTCGCTGGGGCCGCCTACACTCACAACAGAGACAGGACAAGGCACAGGCACAGGGGCTGTGGTACATGCATGAACTCTTCTGGGGCTTCCTTCTCCAGTGAGTGAGTTCCAATCCGAAGCAGTCATATTTCCTTAGGGCACACAGGGAGAGGGTACTCTGTAAGGTTCAGTTTATATAAAACATATCCCAGCAGCTGCTCTGCTGACTGACATATCCAACAGCACTGCAGGAGACAAACTAACTGTTCTCCATGTGTTCAATGCAGATTAACAATTGGACTCAAAAATTATTCATGCTCCTGCACACCCTGCTTTAATAAGCTGTGATTTAATTTACAAATCAGGCAACAAAGTTTTACAGTTCTGCACAGCTTTGTGTTTGTTATTGTGTTTTATTGCTTGACTGAGTGCGTATTCATGTGTATGTCTATGTTCTGGTATGCGTGTGTATGTGGGCCGTAGAGTAAAGCCGTGGGGGTTGCACTGCCATATGAGCATGTACCCTTTTAATTAGATTTGTGGAGAATGTCGGTGGATTTACCTATGCTGTCAGCATGAACCCCAGCCATTAGACCAAATGAGAAGGTTTTACCTTCGCGAGGTTCTGCACGTTACACAGCAGCACTATATTTTAAACGTGGACCTCTGCTTGTGTGTTTCGTCTGAAAATACAAATAAGGGAAATCATGGACTTGTTTACACTAGCTGTTTTATCATTAGTGTGGCTCAAGAAATGTCTTAACAGCTACTATATGCTTTTATTGTAGCTACTTAACATCACAAGAGGGTAATCGGCAAATATTTGGCTAATAACTGGTGAAAAATAAACCTGCTAAACTGTGCAATATGCCAGCAATGTGAGCCTTTTCTAATTAAAAACATGGAGTTTTGATGTTAGTCTCTGCATTAAATGGCCATTAATGCACATGCTGAAGGTTAAAGGTTCAGTGTGTATGATTTAGGGGGATGTATTGGCAGAAATGGAATATAATATAATAAGTATGCTTTCTTTAGTGTAAAATCATAGAATCGTCGTGTTTTAGTTACCTTAGAGTGAGGTGTTTATATTTACATAGGGGACAGGTTCTCGTTTATAGGGTCCACCATGTTACGTTGCCATGTTTCTTCATCAGCCAAGAATGAACAAACCAAACACTGGCTCCAGATGGGGGCATTTGCATTTTTACACCAGCCACCGTAGTTAGCAGCCCCTCTTCTTTTTGGGCATTTTTGCCTTAATTGATAGGACAGCTGTAGATTGACAGGGAAGATGACATGCAACAAAGGGCCATGGGTTGGAATTGAACCCAGAGCGCCCCTGGAAAAACACTGATTTTTAATCTGAAACTGCTTTATTCAGTGTTTTTTACTGCTCTAAATCACTGAGTTCATTTATTATAAAGAGGATTAGATCGCTGTGGATAATTCAGCTCCCAGTAAAAACCTCCTAAACATCTGGAACTTAAGGTGTTAAAGAAAAAGGGTGAGCACACATTAGCAGTTGCCGGGCTAGGGGCCCGTCTTCGACTAGCTGAATGGCATCTGAGAAACACTGATTTGTAACGTGAAACTGCTTTACTCAACGTTTTAAACAGTTTTAATCACCTGGTCTGTTTGTTTTGGAGAGGAAGAGACCACTGCAGATAATTGGGCTCCTGATTAAAACCTTCTGAAACAATGAACACTGAAGGAATCCTAATCGGGAGTTCATGCTTGGCACATAAGAGCTGTTTCAGCTGGTTGCGGTCTGCAGTCTTCAACGCTAGATGCCACTATAGCCTACAAATTACTCCTTTAAATGGACCTGTCTTCTTGTTGATCTCTCACAATCGTTTGATGTTGTTTGTAATGGTATTTGGATGCTGTCAGATTTCTAATGCAGCATGTCAGCATCAGGGTTTAATGAAGAACACAGGTTTATTAATAGGTTTATCAAAGTCTCCTAAGTAGGTTACCTTTGGTAAACATTCATTTTTTTTCTTCCATTCTTGCAGCTTTATGTGCCAGATGAGGATAAATCTATATTTGGGCGCAGCGTCAACAAACAAGTCTTTGAGGGTTTGACGACAGGCCTGCTGCAGACCATTGCTACCATCCTGGGGTCCCTGTGGCCGCATGTCTCTGAGCCTGGACAAGGCGAAAACACATGGATTTCCTCCCCAGATGCCAAGGTCAAGAGCTCTGCCACAGAGTCCTTCAACACTCGCACACAAGACCTAATCAGGTATTTTCCTTCCAGCGCTCTGCACTACTGTCACACTGCTTCTCCTCCTCCTCCTCCTACATGGCACCTCTTTTCCTCATCTCACGACCTTTTTACCTCCTTTAGTGCATCCCTCCTCCACTCCTCTTCACCGGGTTGAGAGTTGGTCAACCTCTGATTTCCTCAACAGCGTGCCTTATGTAAAGAATAGGCTGACAAAATGTCAGATCTCCTGGAAATGGTCCAACTGGTGTCTTGTTAGAATGGGAGTAGTGTGAGAATGAGGGTGTAGTCTGGCACCCGTCCAGCTTGTACTTTTTCCACACATTCAGCGCCACATTTCAAGTAAAATCAGTTTCTAGGGGGCGGCCACAAAGTAGCATAAACAAAGAGCACTTCTAAAGCTTTGAAAGCTCTCCTTGAACCTGGTGTTGGAGCTTGCCATGTGGGGCTGGGCTGTAGGAGTCGGGGGCTGTGTTGGAGAAATGTGGGCTGTGAGGAAAGGCAGGCCCGGCCTGATGAAGCCTTGTGGAAGAGTGCAGTCTTTCCACCATCCCTCCCACAAGCCATGATTCATCAGGACGGAGCAGCTGCACAGGCCCACCACTCTCATCCACTGACCCAGTCGTAACCCTGGAGACAGGGGAGGGCCTGAGAAAAATGGTGTCGTCAGAATGGTAATCCCAAGTACGAGCACAAGATTTACCTCAACTGCCTTGTATAATGTATATGCTAGTGAGGAAGGACAAAAGATCAAAACATATTTAGCTTTTGCAACACTCTCCCATTATGCAAACCCATATATCTCATAGAGGGGAGATCGCCATTTCCTTTCCTCTCATTACCAGATTCTCAGTTTGACTTTCAGTGCTTTTAGTCCCCTATCATTGTCATAAATGTTGAGACGCAGAGTGGCAAGTTCGACCACCAAGCAGGTTGTCAAACAGAGAGCGGCCATTGAACAAAGCAGTCGGTGTGAGGACAGATCCTTTCAGCCCGAGTAAAGCTGTGGAAGAGGATCAAGTCAAAACAATGGGACTTGGTTCAAGTGTCAGATGACCTGCAGTGGAGGTTGAAAACGGTCATAATCACCTGTTTTTAGAGGACCTCAGTGAGTGACAGTTCTAACAATAAAGGTATGTGAAAGAAGAGAAGACAGACAGACAGTGATAAGATGAGGAACTGTGGCTTTGCAGGTAGACCTGTAACACCAACTACTTCTGTTGGACGGTACATTGTCCTTGAAATAATTGTGATAAATTGTATTATTGTTATTTTAAGACCATTCTATGCTGCCGATATAATGATAATACAATGGCATGTCAATGCAAGTACACCCTTTCAAAGAGCAGTGAACTTTTAAGTCAACCAGAAGTGAAGTTTGAAGTGAAGTTTTTTTCTGTTCATTCAGCTTAGTCGCTGTGAAAAACACTACACCCAAGTCTTATAATGGTAGCTCAAGGCCTGTTAAAATTTTGGTGACATTCAAACACACATGTAATCATACGACATGTTGACATTACCATAAATTTGCTGACTTCAGTAGGTCAGTATTGTAAAATCATGATGGGCGTATTCACAGTGACCACATCAGCAACTAGAATGCCTTGATTGGCAGCTGTAATGCTCACTAGATTTTCATAAGCTGTCGGTGCTTGAGCTGAGCCCGAAGGTCCAAGCATACCTGAGTTGTGAGAAGACGGCCCCAGGTCAGCAGACTGTCAAGGGCCCAGAGCTGGGCTGGCACAGGGGCCACAACAGCCCTCTAATGACACTATTAGCAGTGATTTGTGGCTGAAAGAGTACAGGGAACATGATCATGAGACCTGTCATTGGCAAAGACAAATTGGAGATATCGCAGTAATAGCAGGGGGTGGAGGGCTTAGGTGAGGTATCCGCTTTCAGCTGCAGTGCCGTGGAAGTATGCACAGTAAAGGCCTTTGTTTGCCCGTGTGAGATGAGCCTTTTGCAAATGAAGTCTCCCATAGTAAATTCGTTTTAACATTTGGGGAAAATGCTATTAACCACTGCATTTTTTTCTGTCTTCTTCTGTGTTTCTTCCAGCTATGTAGTAAACATGGGTTTGATTGACAAGCTGTACGGGTGCTTCTTGTCGATCCAAGCTCCTGTAGACGAACACCCCAAGATGTCTGCTTTCCTCCAGCAAGCCTCAGCTCTGCTGCACAGCATGTGCAAGCTGTGTTTTGTCGTAACCGGACGGTGAGCATGCCTTCTTCCTCTGTTACACACCTTAAACGTCTCTGTGATCTTCCTCTGACAAACACACACACGCCTTTCTCTGTGCGTGTAATGACAGAGACTGAGTCACCCGTCAGTTCTTTAATGTCGCAGGGATCCATAAAGACGGAGCTCGCGGTAACTCAAACAAAGGCAGTGGTTCCTCTGCAATCAGCCAGCAGGTCGTTTCCTCCAGTCGGCTAGCTGGCCAAGCTGTCGTTACTGCAGATAGAGATAGGCATCTACTTGACCCAGCGCTCTGTCACTCATCATAAACCTTAGCCTGCAGCGTGGGGGGAGCCCACCCACGTGTGCTACAGTGACCTCCACTCAGAGAGGTTCAGTGGCGCCGCTGACAGAGGTGACGCACAGTCACACCAAGGGACGTCAGCACCGCAATTAAAAGGAACAGAAATGCTGACTATAGTAGCAGGGCCAGATATGCTTTGATGTTGTGCATTATAATAAAAATCTTAAGCATTTGAATTGCTATACTGAGTCAAGGTATCAATTTGTTGTCTTCCATAACAACCCCACCTTTTTACCCCATGATCTTGTCAATGCGTTTGAAGTGTCGCCCAGTGTGCCGCAGCACCTTCCCAGCTGCAAGGTGTTTCACTAACAGTGACCAGCTGCTTCACACCAGCACCGCAGAAGACAGCTACAGCAGGATTGCATGTTTGTCACTGAATATCTGTGAGAAAACATAGCGTCAGACTCTGCAGGTTTAATGAGACCAGTGTTATGATCAGTGCAGCAGCCAGCGAGTTGTGTTCTGCCAAGATTCTCCGTGTGTCATATATAAGAATGCTCAGTGGGCCTGTAGAATATTTTGGCCATGCCAGTTGCTGTGTCAGGGGATTATAATGGCATTAGGAGGCTGTGTTCTTGCCTAGCAGCATATTTCACGCAGAGCCTGTTGGCTAACATCAAGTATCAGCATGCACTGTAGGTTCCATCCAGAGGTCACACACCCTCCATTCTACATGGCTGCAAATCATAACTGGTGCTGCTGCGGTAGTCTTAAATTGTCTGTCTGTACTAGGCGCGGGTTTCCAGCGGAGTCTTCTGCATTGCGACTGAAAAGAATTAATAACATTTTCTCTAGCATTGCAGGGTTTTTTTTAATGTCAAATAATGTAGTAATGTTGAGTTTGTGGTCCAGATGACCCTGCAGGCACTGATATGATTAAATAATACTTTAAACTTATTTGATGTGATGTTAAAAATGTATTAATTGTTCATTTTCCATGATTGAATTCTCCCCCTTAATATCTTTTTGAAGCTCCTAGCATGACAAAAAACTGGAACTAGCCTGAAAGCCTTTTATTCTACTCTGTCAAGCTTGTACTCAAAGTACCTCCTCTTTCCAACCAACATTATCCCTGGCTTTGTTGTTAAATGTGATGTTCAATGAAAGGATGATGTTACCGATCCCTTTAACCAACAGGGTGGCATCTCGTTGGAACCAAACAAACATATCACCTTGAATCCTCTCAGGCGGGCCTTGATTAAATGTGCCAGAGCACTCAGCACCTTGTCAGGCAGCTCAATAAGATCTGCCAGCTTGAAGTCGCTGCCATGAGCTTCACGTCACGGCATTACTATGTTTACTGTAGCTGGAGTGGGAGCGGAAGAGCCGATCTTAAATCTCGAAGGTTCCACTTTTAAGCTGCACCCAAACTGGCTGGCGGTGAATTTTACTAGTTAAGTCAAAAAGTGAAACAGATTTGAAGCTCCTTGCATGCAAAGACTGAAAAACTGTTATTCCATAAATAAACAGAAGCACATGAAGAGCAGAAGATCAACTTAAGGAGCAGCTGTGATCCAACATGTGAATATGCAACACATTTTAAACTTGGTGCTCTTCCACTCTCAGCAGTCGGTTAAGTCAGGTAATACAGCAGCACTAACAGGGTATATCTCTTATCTAAAGGGAAAGTAGACTCTAAGCCCTTGTCTGGTGAGTCAATCTAGAAGCCGCCGAGGTCTAGACTGTTATTTGCATCCTCAGTCTTTGGATGTCGCCTTGATAGAACAGTCGTATGTTCATTTGGAGCTTTCCTAGTATCATATCTGTGTTTTTGTTAATGAACACTTCGATTTAATTTTGTTTTACTGACCACTAACTTGCCCTCTCTTCCTCCCCAGTGCTCCCAGTATATTTGACAATAAACGCCAGGACCCGACTGGGTTGACGGCCCTGCTGCAGTCCACAGACCTGGTGGGAGTTGTGCACACTCTGTATTGTATCCTGCTGCACAGTTTCTCACCAGAGTCTTCCTCCCAGAGCCAGGAGCCCTACACCCCCGGGGTCATCCAGGTGGCTTTGCAAGGCATCCGCTTCCTCAACAGTTTTGCTCTGCTTGACCTTTCCGCCTTCCAGGTATAATCCAAAATACATTGTGTTTTCACTTTTCACAAATAAAATCTCCTTCAGTATCCAGCAGATTTTGCTATTGGTAACTAAAGGTTAGACAGGATTTCATCTTTCTGTACAATTCTGCATCTGATGTTTGTTTAAGCATGTTACCTGTATTGTAGATTTACATTATTATACAATATATATTTATAGAATGACAGCACATAGATTGTAGGTAAAATAGCTGGTACCTTTGCATTAACTGGTACAGGGTGTCTGCAGGTCCTTAAACCCTCAAACAACAAATATAAGGCCTTAAACGTCAACATATAGTCTTAAATTAGAATATTGTGACGCCTTCAGTACCAAAAACATTTATCTACTGTCATTTATCCATCTTTTTAAGTCTTTCTGGCAAAATGAGTCAAGCACTCTTGCGTGAAAGTCTACATCTGATGTTACAAGTCTTAAAATTTGCCACTGAACCTCATACTGGCTTTTTACTTTGCACTTGTGCTTACCTGTTGGCAAAATTTAGATCAACCCAACTCACTCTAATAACCATATTCCTACATAAAACCTACCTCGTTATACTTAAAATGCTTGAATTAAAAAAAAAAAAAAGATGATTTGTCCAAAAAGTCCAGTTTTAAATTTGGTTCAAAAATATCTTGAAAAGCTCTTAAAAGGCATTTAATTTAAGTGTTTGATACCTGCAGACACCCTGTGGTAATTAAATGAACAGCTGAAAGAGCAATTTAAATCACTTGTCTGTCTTATTACAAGCGGCAGGCTGTCATAAAAATGCCTACATATATTTAAATTATCCTCCCTGGATTTAATAAGTCTGTATACATGATCAGATTGATGCTAGTTCCTTTGTTAGGACCCATTAGAAGAGGAGTTACTCTCCTCAGGACAAAGCTGACCTGTGGACATAAACACAGGTGCCCTCTGACCCCGGGTCAGTTGTTGGGGTCGAATGGAGCCCGGTGGGTCAGCAGTTAGGATGGAGCACGAGTGATTATCACTGTATGCAGGGCCGTACATTACCCACCCTGAGGAGGAGAGGGCGACAGCTTCACTGTGCTAAGTCACTGCATAGACGGAAAGGCACGAGAGCAGGCACGAGAATGCTGTTAATTATTTTAATGTCTCGTGGTAATTACTTTGAAGCAGCTTCCTCTCGCTGGCCCGCCACATTCGGGCAACTCAAAACAGCTGGAAATGAAAGCATTTCACTGCCGGAGTTTTATGAACATTTTAAATAACGTTTCTTTTTTTGGCCGGCAGTTGTAATCACCTTGTGTTTCACATTACCTGCAGCACCGGCTAATATGTGTTGCGGTGGATGGATGATCAGAATTCAGGCTGTTAATGCTCTTTGCTGCCGCATCAGCCCCCAATAATGTGTTTAGAGAGGAGTTTCAGAAGGGTTCAGCGCAGTATAAATAACTGGGTTTAGCAGTGGTTGCATGTTGGCAGAATATGCAGCAACAAGTCTGTGATCCTCCAAAATAAAAACCAGAAATGCTGTTGTCCCTCCCTGCTTAGCGGTTTTCATGTTTTCCTTTTTAAACTGCATGTTGAGTTTTTTTTTTTTAATCTAAATGTATTTATTTATTGTTAAATAACATTTGGCTTTTGTTGCGTTTGACAGCAGCTTACATGGTTCAGTGAGTTTAATATGTCGCCTGGGTGCATAAGTTATGAGGCCTGAAAACAGCCTTTAGCTTCCCAGGTATTGCCTTTATGGATGTTACGATGCTAACGCACCCAAACTTCCAGTGAAGTAGTGATGATCTTATGGTGCTCTGTCACACTGACATGTTTAATAAATACTGTCTGTGAGCTGCTCCTAGCATCTCATTTCTGAGCAGGATTGGGGTGTTTTATGTTGGGATCCCGCCTGAGTTGTTTATACTCTTACACCATGTACGTTCCCACCAGTAAAACACATAGTCGTTCATTACTTTGTATTGTTATTGTACTGAGCTCATTGTAATCACAATCATAGACAATTTATGCTTGATTTACTGTTAAACATACCAACATGTTTTGTCTGTGACCTGTCAGTCCGTTCTAGGAGCTGAGGGCCTGTCTCTAGCTTTCCGACACATCGTCAGCTCGCTGCTCTGGTACTGTACCCAGCATTCCTCTGAAGAGCTGCTGCACGAAGTCATCATCTGTGTGGGATACTTTACCATTAACCACCCGGACAACCAGGTAAACCAGCCTGAACCTGTACTTTACCAAAACCAAACCACTCTAAACAGTGAGCTTTATTATTTATTATAGTTATGGCTTTGACTTAGAATTGTTTTTGTTATTAATCAGTTGTAACAATTTTTTAACAATTAGTTTTGACCAAAAGAAAGTTATGACAATTCCCATCTTTATTACTAAAAGTTGCAGTTTGTAATTGTCTGTAATTGTCAGGCCAAAAAAAATACTAATATTTACACAAAAAAAAAACTGTATTATATGTTACAAAATCTTCAAATTTTGAGTATTGATGAATGATAAATTATTATTTGATAAATTATTTTCATTGTCTCTTAATCTGTCAATTATTTTCTCAGTTCAAAGATTAGTTGTTTGGTCTATAAAATGTTAAAAAAATGTTGATCAGTTTTTTTTTTCTAAAGCCAGAGATGACCTCCTAAACTGTCCACAACCCAAAAATACTCAGTTTACTGTCATAGAGGAGTAAAGAAATCAAGTAATACTCACATTTAAGTACCTGGAATTTTTTTTTTTTAATTCAAACTAATTAATTATTATTAAATTAATTGCCAATTAATTTGAGAGTGGACAACAACTTGATTTATCATTGCAGCTCTGCGGCCATCAGTGTAAAATGTAAATATATGCAGTTTACTATCATATATGGAAAAGACGAGCATCAAATCCTCTTAATTTAAAAAGCCGGAATTAAGTAATTGATTATCATAAGAGTTGCTCATTAATGTTCTTTCCACCAAGTAATTAGTTGATCTACTTATTTTTTTAGCACTATTCAACACACTTAAGCAATTGCTAAAATTCTAATAGATACATTTGCTGTCAATTTACTAATTATTTAATTGTTTCAGCACATGTTACATTTAATGCTTTCAGTTGTGAGAGCAGTTAGATCATCTTACTATTGTTCTGTTCATGTATTATTCGTCAGAAAAAAGGTTGCAGTTTTGTAATTGTAACAAAAAGCACCTGTTCAAAGATTCATGACTTGGCACCCTCCTGCTTTTTGGTGTGTGTGTCATCTATTGTGCCACAGAGTGACCCATTGTTCCCTCCTGGTAAAGCAGAGCGGCGTGCTGGCCCTGGTGTTACAACTACTTAGGGGGCTCTGTGGAAGTGAGCAGGATGTGATGGAGCAGACCTGGCTGCTGTGTAATTGGCTGTCATGCATGGCCCGTCTACCGGGCCCCTGATTAGCCATGCTACAGTTGGCTGGGCTTTGATTATGTTAAGCCTGACCCACACAGGCAGCAGCCACCGCTTCAGTCTCAAACCTCTGATATGTCATTTATGTCCCGCGCTCCCAGCTGACCCCCATCACAGCAATTTATAGGCTGATTACTGGTCCTCATTTACCAGATTTTTTACTTCTAATTAACGGATCTTCCTCGAGTCTATAACGCTTTTCCTTTCTACTCCGCTCCTGTGCAATTTAATTACTCTGATGTACAGAATTAGCATCTGTTGGTCATTGTAGATCCAATTTGCATATTATATTGAATAATTGAATGAGGACTGATGATTAAATTAAGTGGGTGACAGATGATTCGTCTTTGCACACTCGCAGCGACGTTAACAGAGCAGTCATGCTTGACTGTATTTGGGGGGGGAAAAAAACATGTTGCTAATTTGATGCAAAATTCATTCCTCCACAACCTGCCAATAAGAAAGCAACAAAAATCTTCTTACCTTGCTTTCAGCTTAAGAATTTTTTTTTAATCATATTCAAGTATATTTTGTCGGGAAACAAGATCCCACAGAGTTGATCTTTGCCAGTGGTCCAGTTCCTGGAATGCGTCCATTCAGTTCCGCACCAAGATGGATGGCGTTAAGGAGAATATTTAGAGCAGCTTGAGCTTTTCTCAAGCTAATGTAAGCATTGGCAGAACACAAAAGCGTCCCGACCCGAGGTCTGTGCGGTCGTGGAGACTGCTGATTCACTGTCGGCACACCAGCTTTTGTTTATATATATATATGCTCTAGAAATAAGGCTGCTCATAAAAAGCAGAACTTTGAAGCGGCACTATACGTAGTGATGTATTCCCTCTGCTCTGGGGGCATGAATAATTCACCTTGTCACACAAAAAGCCATTGGGAGAGTGACATATGTAGGCTTGTGTGTTTTTCAAGTGTGTCTCTGCTCGTGGGGGCCACTGAGCCATGTAGCCATATGTTTCATTGTCTGCTGTGTGCGTCCGTAGAGACCTTTTGACAAAAAAAAAGAGCAGAACAAATGACACCTATTTTGCAACTGACATGTAGCCGTACTTCCTCTTTCCCTGAAGAGATATGTGCCGGTAATCTCCTTGTCTTTGGATACAGTGATTCATTTGTGAATCATCCGCGGTGATGATCTGTTGAATCTTTGAGCTGACGAGACTTTAATTGTAAACTGTTGACATGTTAACCCGCCTGATTCCTGCTTGCTTTTTTTAGACAGACACATGCAATTTGAGAGTGTGGAAATCTTAAGAAAACTTTGGCCACACACACGCAAGCAGAGAGCTACAAACACACAAATATACACACAGAAGGAGGTCTGATTTCAGGTAGTGTATGAACATTTTAGAAACGTAATGGGATCCTTTTCCCCGCGCTGGCTCCTGAGATTACCTGACTCCTCTGTGCTTATATTTCGTAAACTGTTTTCTTTATACCGGCATCACATGAGCTATGGATCACCTCTGCAGTGCACATCCCACACACATGTCCAGAGCTCGGCCTTATCTGTGGGGTCATCCCTCTTCTTCCCATTCTCTACGAGGGCGTTTCCTCTGCCCCGCAGACCCAAGCCAAGCTTTAGGCCTGTAATTCCTGTTAACCTGATGTTGAAACGCTCCCTTCAGCAGTCCATTACAGCCAAGACAACCAAGCCCTCGCTGCCTGCAGGGTAAGTGCAGCTCGTGCAGACCGTAGGGAGCCAGCAGCGGGGGAATGCACACTTTGTATCACCCAGCAGAGTAAACAGAGGCAGAGTAACACAGACAGACACACTCTCCACCAACTGGCAGGAGAGAGCCTGATTGTTAGCTCGGTAGATGATTTACACTGCGCTTCAAGGGTGAGCGCAGGTCCAACTGACTTTAAGTGAAGCTGAGGACATTTTTATCCCTGCAAACCTTTCAGTGAGGAGTTTCCATTTGTCTGTAACACTGTCGTCAGGTTAGTTTCACAGCAGAATTATCAGCAGTGAAGATCTGCGATGGAATGACAGCGTCAGCTCATAGAGATAAATAAAGAGTTATTACACTTCGCTGTGTAAACAGCAGGTTTTTTTACAGGATTTTAACACAACTGACAATTGCCTTAAAAGTCAAGTTGGAGTGTCTATGTCAATGTCTGCGTCGCTGTCCAGAGGTAATTTACACAGCGTCCTGTGCACGTCTCAATCAGCCATTGTAAATGTAAGGAAGCACTAAACAGTTATTTGACTGACTTTGTTTTGTGGTTTATGCTGCGCTGCTTGTCTTATCAGTGAGGCAGTTTCAGTCTGATGGATCTGGTTTGTATTGTGGATTCAAGTGTCAGATATATGGCCCTGCCCTCACACTGGTTCCTCCTGAGGTGTTTGGGCTGTCTAGACGCTACGACGAATGGATTTTCCCCGATTGTCACTTGTCTTCTGTGTGACATTTAAATTTTCTGATCAGATTTGCGCAGTAAGAAATTAATAACATTTCTTTGCCTCAGTGCTGCAGCCTCATGCGCACAGGCTGATTATGCTATTTGAGATTTATGCTTTATTGCACGGCTGGATGATGACTGCCTCTTCTTTTTCCTCTCCATTCTTAAATCTGCTTTAACTTTGGTTTCTGCTTCGACACTGGGTTTTCCCAGGAATTTGTTTGCGTTTCAGAAGATTAACTTTACACACTCTTTGTTGTCATTGTGGACAGTGAGGAAGTTATGTAATGGAGGCGTCATAAAACCCGGCACTGTTTGAAAACGCCAGGTCTCTGAACTTAAGAAAGAACAGAGCAGCCAAGACACTTGAGTTTTTACTGGGTCTGCGTTATACTCGGGCCAGATGCACAGCTTCAGATGCTTGTTGTTAGTTTTATGATGTCAGGCTTTGAGCAGCAGATACTTCAGCTGAGCCGGGAGAGGTAACGCTGCGGCACAATCTTAAGTTGGAAACCATTTCAAGCTCTGGTGTTGCTCTTCACCTGGTAGAGGCGTGGAAAGTTGGCAGGGGACTCGGTTTCTTTGTATCCTCCGTACTCTTGCTGCCACCAGGTTTTTGTTTTATGTCTTTCTGCGTCAGGCACTTGAGGGTGGACAATTTGTTTAGGCAGCTGAAGATGGAACTGTGCGTAGTGGAGGATTATGAGATCGCTGGGTGATTTGTGGGTTGGATCTTCTCAGAGCCTCAGCTCAAACATCCAACACTTGCTATGGTGTTAAATTATGATACCTGAACCATAAATACTCTGGATTAAAACCCAGGAATGAATAGATTCTTTAGTTTTGCAGAATCATGGTTTTCTAATGAATTCAGCTGCATGAATTTATGACCCCCACAATGCCAGTTTGTCTTTGGGCAATGTTGCAACAGACGAGATAAATATGATGATGTAGGATTTAGTGGAGAGTAGCATGAAAATGCTAAAACTGCTCGCGCTGAAAATAAGCAGCTCTACTTTTGAAAACATCCAGAGCTTGCCCCTTTTTTTCCCTTCCGTCAGTGGATGAATTTGTCCAACGAGTCCCACATTCCTTTGTGAAAAACACTTATTGAGTCACTGAAACTGTGGGGATTTTGTTCTTCCACTGTTACGCAGACATGTTTAAAGCACAGTCCACATCTTTGTAATGAATTCAAGATTAGCCTTTAATTCAATACTGCTCTCGATAAAACACATGAGCGGAAAGTTGGTGAAAAATTAACACTTCTGTTTCAGGTTGACAAATTAAGCGCTCTTTATATTTTCAAGTATTTGTAATGCATTAAAGTTCAGGTTGTTTGACCTGTCCATATGGATCCTTTAAACAACGGATGATAGGAAGTGGCACTGTTTTGTGTCCCTTTGAACGTCGCTGTAGACGGCGGCTCTGAGAAGCTTCACCTTGAACTGATAAAAGCGATGAATTATCGCTTTGTTTATCCTGCTGCTCAAACTTGGAGTGCACTATCAAAGGAGAAGCCAGTGGAAGAGTATTAGAGAGTGTATTTTTAAAATCTTGTAAATCTTGTGAATTTATGTCACCATGACTTGGGGACCTCACCTTGCCCTTCTGGTTTCCATTGGTGTTGAGCCCCCCAGTCCTGTAGTCTGTACCTGTAAAGTAGTGCAGGGTTTTTTTTTCATTCCCAGGCTCAGGGGAGATGACCAGAGCATTAGGCCGGGACCCCTTCCTCTGCAGCAGTCCCCTTTCTAATCAAATGAGGCTGGGAGTGATTTGGTTTTAATACTGGTGGCCCCGGATGTGACGGTGTGTGATTGACGGGCTGTGATGGAGAGCAGGATGTCGGCAGAGTGAAAATACCATTAATGTTATTGCTCATTTCTTAAAGTGGGGGTGGCCACACTGTTGGTGGAGGTTTGCTCACCCTGCCTTTCACCCACCACCCCACCCCTTCATCCCCCGTGTTGCACTATGAATGCCCTCTCAACCTGAGCTTCACTCCTGCGGGCAGTAACAAGCTTTTACACAGATTCTGTGTTTCAGTGTTTCTTAACACAAAACTTGAAAGTGAAGTTTTTAACCGCCGATAATAACATCAGTTCACGTTTCCCTCTTGTGTTACAGCAGCTCTGCTGTTGCCGTTGGTACAAAGGAAGAACAAAACATCCCATCATTGTGTTTTATAGCCCATAATTGCGTGGTGGGAGGCTGTGCCCCCCAGGTCTCCTCCTAATGGCTGTTTGTGTGTTGTTTTAGTGGCAGATTTACATGTGGGAGGGATACAGGGCGGTGATTTACAACCAGCAGTGCCACTGACTGGCCGCCTGACTGGCTTAGTGACTGACTGGACCTGCTCCCTGTGTGTTCCAGGTGATAGTGCAGTCTGGCCGTCAGCCCAGCGTGCTGCAGAAACTGTGTCAGCTGCCCTTCCAGTACTTCAGCCACCCGCGCCTCATCAGAGTGCTCTTCCCCTCCCTCATCTCAGCCTGCTACAACAACTCCCAAAACAAGGTCATCCTGCAGCAGGAGATGAGCTGTGTGCTGCTGGCTACATTCATTCAGGTAAATATGGGAACACGTGACACACAGATATAACATTACCGAACGACTCAGTGGTTGAAGTATCCAAGCACCCCAAAATGTTTGGTAGTAGTGCATCAAAATAAGGTCATAAAAAGAGGGAAATATATTTATGTAAAAAACACACTAATAGTCGAAAACATCCTCTTTATCTTGACAGTTTCATGGGAACAAATAAAATATCCAAACACAGTAAATTTCTTTCACATCAGAAGGAAGCCCCTCTGCATCGGCTGATTAACGTTGCTCATGTGGGCCCTGGTGAATCTGTAGCAGGCAGGCTTTTTACAAAGATAAATGGCTTCCTTCTCAGTGGATTTACCTGCCACTGGTTCAACTCCCAGTAAACAGCTTGTCTCCTTCATCTTCCCCTGACAACCCGCCCCTCACCACTCTGCAGCCACCACTGTTTAGACACCGATTAACTTCCATTCAAAGGGAGACAAGCTATTGTCATTTCTTTCAAACAAAGCAATAATGCATGGTGTCTTGCACCGCTGCCCTCATTGTGGAGTTAACCTCAAGAGCATTCCTCAGAGTGAAACAGTTTGATCACGTTGATTCTTTATCACCCGTTATACTAAAAACATTTAGTGTGATGAGTAAATTACAATGAGATGTAGTAGCACCTTTAAATTTTGCTAAATATATGTTTTTTTGGCTGGAAAGTTTAAATAATTTGAGATGAGACAAATGAAGTTGTACACACACACAGCACTACTAATACCTGCAGTAATGCTCCTTATTAATTCTTCTAGGACTGTGCTGCAAATGAGAAAGATTCGGACAACAAAATAAAGCACGCAGGTAAGTTATTCTGTTAAACGTATCAAATGCACTTTTAAAAAAATGAATTGATTGTGTTGGTTTCACAAATTTTAATTCTGTAAAGATATTTTAATGATTTAAAAAAGGAGTTTCTTCATTAAAAAATGGCTGTTTTTGATAAGAAGGTTCTGCAATTGATTCCAGTAATATTAATGTACTCGAGTACTGAGACAAAATATTTTCTCTCGGCACATGTGGGGCTTGTTTTGGTGAAATTTGCCAGTTTTAAAGGGATTTCTTTCGGACACTCTGCATAATGTGTTTGTTCTTTTCTGTCTGTGCAAAGTTTCCCAGCCGCTGGATTACTGCGAGTTGTCTAACCGCTTTCCAAGAGATCAGTGGGACTCAGCGCTGCAGTTTTTTCTCAAGAAGCAGGAAGAGTGATGGAGCTGCACACTGTCTTTAAAACGGATAAGCACACTGTAAACACTTCAAAAGAAACATGAGATGTGGAGTTGTTTTGGGACTCGTCTTTCTCTTTTTTCCCCCACTTAAAGTCTGCACACGAGTTAATATGTTCTTCAAACTGTTAAAATGTAAAGATTGTAAAGCCTTATCCTACAGTATGTTGCTGCATCTGTCTCAATTTCTTTGAAATCAGACTGATATTTATGAGAATTTGCACAAAATGTCTTGTTTGTACATTGCAGTTAGAACACATGCACAACTATTACATTTAATGTTTAAACAAGCCATTTGTTTCTCTCTTTGTTCCTGTTGTAGATAGACATGGATCCTTTTTCAACACAGTGACGATCTAAACCTGTAACATTTACTTATACTGTAATTTATAATTTGCCAAGTGTTTTCATCCAAACTGTTCGTGTTAATTTATTGTATTTGTCTCATTTTTGAATGTGAATGACCAGAATGTTCTCTGTAGTCTACATAATGCCAGTTACGTGACCTGCCTTGATTACAAACTTGTGTTAAGAGTTATATTTTTCAAGTTCACATCTTTTCTTTTCTTTTCCTCCGTTAGGAGTTACTTACAAAGTAATATAATTTATTGAGTTATTTACCTCTGTCATGTAAAATAAAATACTCTCGGTTATCATATTTTTTTTGTCCTTCTGTTTATTCTGTGGAAACTGTACAAAGCTAAATTAATATTATGAATATGAGTCCTGTATTTCTGTCATTATGACATTAATGAATTTGAAATCTTATCTGTGATTTGATGGACAAATGCTAGTTGTAGAAAACAAGTTCCAACAGGCTGTTCAAAGAAACATGATCATACAAAGGAAGAAATATTTTTTAAAATTTTTTTTTAATCCACATTTGGACCCAGTGTGTCTAGCTGCCTCAATGAAGCCATGTTCACCTGCCCTGCACTGATTTATTGGAAGTTTATTGATGAGTGTATATAGTCTATATTCAAAATATTGTGATAAAGTTTGTTATTGTAAATGATCCATCACCACAGCATCAATGCTGGCCCTAGATCTGCGCATCAAGCTGCATGTTGAGGCAGCATTTAGAGACTAAAGAAGTTTGTTGGGAAAATAAAATAAAATAGCATATACAATATTGTCCATTGCATTCACCCAGGTTGCGCAGTTTTAGTGTGACGGCAGTGTTGACGTTGAACATTTGGGAGCTGAAGTCCTAACACGTTAGCTGCTCAAATTCGGACGTGTTATTGCGTGTTATCAACAATGAACCTGTGTTTATGCCTCTCAATAAATAGCCCTGTCTGCTATTTTCCTAATGAACATTTTCTTCTCAAATATACTGTTGCATCAAAGTTTAAAGATTCAGTATATCAGCATATCTTTGAGACTTAACAGGATTTTGAATTTCAATGAGACTCCACTTCCTTCACTGACAGAAGACGATCCTCCCCAACAAATTGCTGAGGTGTAGTGTGTCAGTCCCGGCTTGACCTGCATGCTCTCTTGTCCAGCGGCTATTTGCCGTTCAGGATTCCTACTGGAATGAAAATAAACTCAGGACACGCCAGGATGCGTCCGCAGGCTGCTGGGAGTCCCCTCAGCGCTGCGCGGCTGCGCGTTTTGTTTTGGGTCCATTCAGTGTATCCTTTGCAGGTGATGCCAGATGCAGATAAGCGGCCGCCGCTGCCTGTCCTCTGTCTAGACTTGTAACCATGGGCCTCAGGTTGGTATGGCACTGGGACATTTGTCTAAATAAGGCCAATTTTATCATCTAATCACTATGACGGGAACAGGACATTATGCAAAATTTGATATAAATATAGGCCCTGACTAGTCTGAGGTCTTGATTTAAAAAAAATAAAAGAGGAATCAGGAGAGGAGGCGAGTTACACAGCCTATTGTGTCTGCTTCAGTGACCTATGACACACAGGGCAAATGCTTCATAATATCTTGTCAGCCATCAGTCACTGATCCACTTGGCAGAAACTGAGCAGGCCTAAATATAAGCAGGGTTTAGAAGTGAAGCAGCAAAGGCAGAGAAAGTCCCCTTAAAATGTGGGTAACTGAACATTTTAACACTTAAATATTCAATTTCTGATCACCCAAACGCTATTTGTGTGAGTTTGGGCCCTTATAAAAGGTTGAATTGTAGCTCTTAGCTCCACTTCAAACAGTGTCAGGCTTTATAAGCAGCATGCGTTTCCATTTCCCCTGAAACTGATTTATTTTACCGACTAAAAAAAACTAAATATTTGCGGAACAAATTGAGTTTACATGCAATAATCAGTTAGAACTATTGTTTTATTGATAAGATTGGCTATGTCTGTCCTCATAATAAATAATAATAACTTATTTTCTGGAGAAAACGCGAACAATGCGCATCTCACCTGTTCCATTAATTTACAAGAGTCGATATTGAAACATACAAATCATGCACATCTACACAGTTTGTATTCCTGATAAACATACTGTAACCTTCAGACGTCCCGTAACATGTTCACCACGTTATGGCCACCTCAGGCATTGGCATCATGGTAGAAAGGTCCCATATGTAGGAGCCCATAATGTCCATCAACAGCTGTGTGTCCTGCCGGAGTGTCCTTGAGCAGGACAGTGAGTTAAAATGCCTAAATGTAAAGGGAATAGTCAGATCTCCAATCCTCCAGTCGGCACCTGAATGTATCCTCGAGCATAATCCATCCGGGTCCTTTAATTCGTTTTTTTTTTTCTTTGATTGAATGTGAGGTCTCTGCGCGTCCCCCTCTGCAGAGGACGCGGGTGCGCGCTCGGGGAGCTCCAGCTTGACCTCGCGGCCTCTTCACGTGTCGACGGGACTCGGCACCATGCTGTTCGGTGTGTCCGGTAACTGAGACGACAGAGAGGTCACATCGCTGCCCGAGGAGTTGCCCAGAGAGCCCGACTCAGAGAAGGACACCTGCAGAGGAAAAGCAGAAGGAGACACATCAACCAAACATGTATTTTAAAAAAGGTTATTTACCAGTTTGTTTATCTCTGCGCGTGCCAAACCTCTCATGGCCCCCACTTATGGAGATGTCAACATGTGGACGTGCTCATGACCACCAGGGCCAGTATGGGAGCTCCAGATGGATGCAGAAATAATTATATATTTCTTTTTTTAAGCATTAATCCTTTCTATGAAAAACATATGAAAACAAATCCCTTTATCAGTCTTGTAAATCTCACGAGACTACATAAGCTTATCAAGTGACCCCATGTGGGGGCCAACACAAGGTTTAGAGACAGCATGGCGCAAGAAACAGCTTGGGAAATCAAAGGCATCAATATTACTAGATAAAATAATAGTTTCTAAGCGTTGTTTTCAAACTAAATTAAGTCCACCACCACCATCATCATCATCATCATTACAGTTTAATATCAGCTTTATTTGTGCAGCCTATGTTTTATTTATGAGGCTAGAATTGAAACTTTCCTTTTCCTTTTCCTCTCTCAGTGACTCTAAGTCTAGTCCCTTTGTGTTATTTTCAGTATCCTGTAATTAATTTTTAATATAATTTATTGTATGTGGTCCTACCAGCTGTTGGAAGGCGGGCTGGTCCAGGTCGCTCTGCAGGGCGAAGTCGCTGAGAGTTTTCCACGGTGGCTGGTAGGTTTGCACCTCCACGGGATTCCCCTGCACGGTGTTGTCGTGCCGGATGGGACTGCCTGCCACCAGAGGTGTGCCTGTCAGGCCCTGCAGATTCTGCAGGAGGAACGAAAAAAATCAGTTTTACCCAAATATTGACAAAGGGTGATGATGATGCATGATAAACGTGATGCAGAGATGAATAAATAAAAATAATGTTTTTGTCTGTCTGAAGGAATTAACAGTATATTTTGTGTAAAAACAAATGCAGAAGATATTTAATTTGACAATAAACGAGCCACTTATCTGTAAAATCGTATATTAAATTGATAAGAGACAGTAAAATAGCACAAATATAATCCTGCAATATTTAAAAGATTAAAAGTGTTCTCTACTTCTCGATTCAAAAACATTTAATTCTACAATTAAATTTACAATATTTTTTTGATATACGAAAATATATGTAGGGCTATTTTTTTATTCGTGAAAACATGTGTGGGCCTATATTTAAAATTAAAATGGAATAGAAGAAAATGAAAAAAACAGCTGCTTTGACTACTGTTTTATCTAAGAGCTGTGTAACGAATTATTATTTTCAGTCCTTTTATTTATTCGAAATCATCATTCCAAATTGTGTTTATGTTGTGCAATCAGTCCTTTTAAATATCAGATTAAATCGGATTTGTTTTCTGATTTTTTTCTCTCATCCTGCCATGGTCTCTCTCTGGCACCACTGCCATTTCATTGTTTCTTTCTTGCCGAGCATTGGTGAGGCAATAACATTGCACTTGAACATTACTTTGTTCCCCTTTTTTCACCTTACTTTTTTAAAAATTAAACCAGATAAGAAATGAATCACAGTTCTTTAGGCAGTGAAACTAGATAATACCTAATAAGGAGGTGTTGCCCAAAATAGCCTACACTTGAGAAACTACAAAGGAGTATCACACTAATAAAACAATGTATTATTTTTGCAGTTATATCATGACAATATCCATAACATGACTCACGGTTTTGTCGCTGTGTTGCTGTGATTGAAGCTGCTTCATCAGGATGGACCTCTTCTTATCTTTGCAGCGTTTGTTCTGAAACCAGACTCGGATCACCCTGGGGCTCAGGCCGGTCATCTCCACCAGCTGCTCCTTCATCAGAGCGTCCGGTCGCGGGTTGGCGTTATAGCAGGTCCGCAGGGTGTGAAGCTGCTTCTCGTTCAGCACCGTCCGGACCCGGGTCGTCTTCTCGGACTGCTTGTGGACGTGGTTCCGGTGATGAGGAGGATGCCGGACCGAAACCGGTTCTGGGGAGAAGGAAAAAATAAAATTGGAAATAATCAGAAAGTAAATGTTTTATGTCTTATAAATAATATTCAATTTAAATTAAGAAATTAAAGCAACAAATAGTGTGCATTTACAATTATCACATCTGCAGTTACATATTAGGAAATATTAAATATTGTAAGCTGCTGTAAGGTCACTGCACTCATGTTAAACTAATATGTAGGCCTCTTTTACAATGAAATTGTGAATTATTTTGATACGTCTGACTCAATTTTTGCCCCGAAAATCATTTTCAGGGTAGGCCTATATGCACATAAACTATTATTTAGTCGACTTTGTTCAAATTTTGTTTAAAAAAATATAAATTTTTGTGAGAAAGACAAGCACATTTGTTTAAAATAATAATAATAATAATAATAATAATAATAACACTACAGAATGCACGGTTTTAGGCCTTTGCAGATACTTCTAGTACAGTGTTAGTTTTATATTTATCATAATAAACCAGTGTGTACCTGAGATGTGCAGCGGTCTGTTGTGTATGTTCCCCGGGCTGAGCGGGCTCCCTGCAGAGGCCCGCTCTACCAGCAAGCCGTGATCCGCCCGACACAGCAGCTCATCGTCCCGCAGAGAGAACTCGTCCCCCGGCAGGAGGTGACGGCTGCAAACCGAGCACCGAAAACACTCCATGTGATACACATTGTCCCGGGCTCTCATCACCAGGTCGCTGCTGCAGAAGCCCATGTTACACTTTGCGCATTTGATGCCAAATAACCTGGAAAGGAGCACGGAGACTTCGTTGGCCTCACGCAAAAAACAGCTAAAATGTGTTGAATTAAACGAATCTGATGATTGTCAAGTCATGTTTGAGCGCAACAAGCTGTGAGTTGATATAATGATCACAGGGAAAGAATAAAAATATGAATGTCTGCAACAGAAATCTGCAGGACTGCAGTTCATGATGCACACTTTTGCGCACTTTCATTTGCACTCCCTGCACGTCTGCCATCGAAATGGACAGTATCATTATGAAATTATTATTTCATTTAATCACAGTTGCCCCCTCACTTTCTTTCCCAACACCTGGCCTCTAAAATGCAAGAAAGTAAAAAGAAACAATCCTGAAAACTCCCTTGCACTCCTACCTTGCATAATCTCTTTTACAGTAAGTCTTTCCGTCTCGGACGAAGCAAGTGCAGGTCTCGTCCAGGTACTGGCTGCACTCTGCACACTTGAGGCAGGCTGCATGCCATTCCAGGTCCGGGGAGACTCTCAGGATGTACTGGTCGTGTATCTGACTTCCACAGCCCACACACATTGCGATTCCCGACTTCTCTGCGTGAGGAGGGGAATGCATTAATGCAGCACTGTGGGCGCTCTTTTAATCCCCGTGACATCCCCGTTAAACCCCCTTCACCCCTTCACCTTAAGGAGAGAAAATGTTGCGCGCGTATCACAACAAACATGTGGATCCTTCCAGGATTATTACAGAATAATTATAATGAGGCCACTGGAGCTAAAAATATCACCAAGTAACCTTAAACGCACGAGTACCATAGTTACAATATAAGTCTAAATAAGACTGAACACTATAGTGATTTTGTGTCGTTGGGTTAGCTCTGCTGATCACGCCTTAGTTCCAGTTTTCTATATTCTGCAAATGTCAAAATTAACCGAGCAATTAACCATCAAATTGAACAGACTACACGCCGGGTATGACTTGAAAATGAAATTTAAAACTCACAACAAAGCGCCAGAACGGCAATAAAGGAGAAGAAAGAGGACCTAACTTACTTTTTGAATGATCCCCCATATCATCCAAGAAAGAAGTATTGAGCAGGATATCCACCATACAGGAGAAATAAGCCCAGTGCAAGCCGATAGATGGAGGAGAGGAGCGGCAGAGGAGACCGTCCCGTCCCTGGCTGGATGATAAACTTGTATTCCTCCACCGAGAGGTGGAGAGAAAACAAAGATCCTCGACCAGTGACGTCTGCAAACCTGGACCTCTGTTGGTCCGGGGAGAGGGTGCCATGCAAATCTCCTCCTGGACCCCTGCTCTGTTTTTTTTTCTATTGACTCTTTGGACTCACTGTGTGAGTATTTTTTTTCGTATTTTTGTCCCACAGCGCTGCCGGCCCATCCCCTTTAGTCAAAGCAATTTCCCTGTTAACTCACAGTACAATTGGAGAGACTTTAATTTGTGTGATTTTAGATACTATTGTTGTTTTTTCCTTTGGCATCACATTCCCTTATTATTTATCTATGGATTATAGAGTGAGTGTTGTTGGCTTATCCGGGTCAATATCCTATAATACTTTGATATTGTGTTTTATTGCCTTATTTTTTTCTCATTTTACTTTGTTATTCTCTCTCCTTCTTTGTAAATCCATCATATTATGTGTATTCCCTCCTAAATACAGCGTTAAACATGTAGCCTAAAAATACTTAATGTCAGTGGTTATGATTTTGTTACACCTAGGCTATGAATAATGAAATCTATATTATTATTATCGTTATTACTGTTGTTGTAATTATTATTATTATTATATTTATTATTATTGTTGTTGAATTTAGTCTGATTGTTGTAATATATATATATAAAAACTATTAAAATAACTGCTTTTCCCTTTGTTTTTGTTCTGTTTAAGTGACTTTAATAGTTAACCAATAGTCTCTCCCGACTGTAGAGAGCCCTCTACTGGATGAAATATCATATGGAGCTCTTGAATCCACAGAGCGATCAATAAACTGCACAATTTAAGATTTAGAAATAGCCTAGATCTTTTTGTCTTTGCGTATGGATTATCCATAAATTATTACACCTGAGCCATATATTTTGTGTCTGACGACAATAAATAAATACTTAAAATATGAAGGAGCCAGTGGATGACTATTAGTCATTGGTCAATAGAGTAAAGAGATAGAGGGAAGGGGTGAGAGAGACAGAGGGGGAACAGCATTAAAATTTATGTGAGGCAAATCAGTTTTTTGTAAGTTTTCTCTTCCTCTCTTTCTCTCGTCCCTCTCACAGGCGGAAACATGTGGCCCACTGAAAACACAAAGTGCGTTATCTTATTAAAGCAGATAAATCAAATGTAGGCTACTAATATATCCAACAGGACAGAGAACCTTTCATGCGACATAGACTGTACAAATAATGGGGGGTGGGTACTTCCCCAAATATAGATGATCAAAAAAGAGTTTACAGCCAAAACTGCAGTTATTACAAAATATTTAAATTTTTATATTTTATTTGGTTTGAATAAAGAGTCTATGCCACATCACACCTGACGTGGGCTTTACAGTAAGTATGAGGTTATTTCTGCAAGCTCTGTATTCACATATTGGATTTTTCATGTATTTGCAACTAAATGTATGCAAATATTTAACTTTTTTTGACGACATTCATTAATATTGTTTTGGTCAGTGCTCGTTTCCGTGCTCGTTATACTGATAGAAAGGGTGATTTAAAACAAGTGCTGCTACAGTGGCACTATAATTAAAATAGTAATAGGAAATTTTGACTTTTCAAAGCGGAGTTTAAAGTGTAATAACTATTGTAAAAACAATGAATCTTGAATGTATCCATCTGTTTAAAGTATTATAATAAAGCATCAGAGAGAGGGCGATGATAACTTTTTATTTTTACTTGTATTTATTTATTCTTCTATTTATTTTTGTTTCATTCATTTATCCATTTTGATTTTTGTTTATTTATTATTTATTGTTTCATGCAAAATTTGGGCACTAACATATCTTTGTTCATGCCAATAAAGCTATTTGAATTGCATTAAGTTGAATTGAGAGAAGCGACCGGAAGTTGTCGTTCTTGATCTCGCGAGAACTCCTCGCCTACGTCAGTTTACCTTTGACACAGTTTTGTTCCTGCAGCGCTGTGGAGCAAGAAGCTTGAAGTGTCCAAGATGAACAGGGCTTTCAACAAAACGAGTCTGAAACAGCTGGTAAGAGTGAGACATTTATAACTTCACAACGCAAACAGACATTGTATTGATTTGCTTTAGCAGACTGAGAACATGAAACACGTCAGTTAGCTAACTTGATTCTTGCAGCAGCTGCTAGCCTGCTGACATTACCTAACGTTAAGGTAAACGTGATGCAAGTCGTGCTCGTCTGCAAACCGTGGGGTTATTTTGTATTTGTACGTGACAGCGTTGTACGACTTATCATTATAACAATATATAAACACGGTTACGTAACAAAAATGGAAGTTAACAGTTTTTGTGTTCGAGCTAAGGCTAGTGCTAGCTGGTGTTAGCATAGCTAGCCTAGCAGTTATGAAACCTGGTGACGGCAAACAACAGTTACAAAACTGTAAAACAGCCACAGATGTTACCCAAGCGTTACTTAAAACATTTAAAACATCTCCTGTGAGATTTGGAGCAGCATATAACTGGTTGATAACCAAGTGTGGTATTTTATGTTTACCCTTATTTGTATGACTTTATTCCAATGACCTTCCTAAACTGATAGTGTTCAGTCAGGTCTAGATGAAGCTGGTATCATCCTGTTTAACTTAAACAGAGCCTGATGCAGCTGTTTCAGGGATTGCACTGTAAAGTTAGAGCTATTGCACAAACATAAGAGTACACCTCCACTTTTAGTAGCCTTAAATCCAAGACAAACATCATTTAATTTACATGAAACACATTAGTTGGAGTTGGTATTACAAACACATGAATAAGTAACCTATACATATATCTTTGATCTGAAATGACAGGTCAGAAATCAAAATCTTTCGTAGTAATGTTGATTTAGCATTAGATTGTTTTGTTAATTGACCAATCAGTCAGAATGTTTTGTCAAGGTTAAAAAGCACACTTGCAGTGACAAAAACTGACACATTTATAGCAGTGTCTGTAAACTGTCTGTAATATGACAGGATGTTTAAAGGGCAGCACTACCAAATCTTTGGCTTCCCTGATGTGTGATGTGCACTGGATACTCAGATGTTGATGTTTTCTCCAACAGACAGGTATCATCCAAAGGTTTCAGAGCACCTTGGTGGTTGCAGAGCACAACAATGACAAGCTGACCCCTATTACACTCAATGCCATCACTGCTGCCAGTAAGCTGGGAGGAGAGGTTTCTTGTCTGGTTGCTGGAACAAACTGTGCACAGGTAGGAAAAGCTTTTCAGACTGACCTGCTTAAGGGATCATCAAACATTTTATACTGTGATATAATGTAGATGTGTCATAAATAGAAACACAGAATGGTTAGGAATGTACATATACATGGAGACAAAAAATATATAAAGTCATAAGAAAACTTGATACATGGTTTTCTGTCTTCTCAGGTTGTGGAGGAAATCAGCAAAGTACAGGGTGTGAAGAAGGTTCTTGTTGCCCAACATGATTCTTACAAAGGTGCCCTGGCAGGTATGTAACACAAAATAAGTGTATTTAAACTTTAACACATCCTGTTGCACAAATGTTGTTTTTAGCAATAAACTGCTTCATGTTTGCAAATTTCCACATAATCACAGCTGGGTGATGTTGTCTTGTTTTTCATTTGATCCCTGCTTATATGTTAAAACTGAACCAAACTGGATAAGCTGCAGTCAGAGGCGGCTGATACCTGATTTTGTTTCAGCTCTCTTATTCTCCTGTTCTTCCACAGAGGAGTTGACTCCACTTATCCTGCAAACACAAAAGCAGTTCAATTTCACCCACATCTGTGCTGGTGCATCCGCCTTCGGAAAGGTAAATAGTGGATAAAAGCGGTGTCTGTATAATTTGAATGCATTTATTTTCTTATAGGTTAGTGGAGATGAGTTTATATTGTACCACATACACATTAATTCGGAAAAGTTAGATGCTGGTTCAGATATCTTAATTTTACAAAATATCCTACAGTTCACAAAACCTTCTGTCAGTCTATCAGTCTAAGGACTTACGTCCATCTTTCTTCTTTTGATTTGTCAACAAGGTTGATCAGTGCATATTTCCCTGCTTATTCATCCTTTTGTTCTGCAGAACCTGCTCCCCAGAGTGGCTGCCAAGTTGGATGTCGCTCCAGTTTCAGATATCATTGAGATTAAGTCTCCAGACACTTTTGTTAGAACCATTTATGCTGGTAAGCCCTGTTATTATGGTTAAGTAAACAACAAATGCTTTTTACCCGTCTTATAAAGTCTTGATTAGTGTTGACATGTTTCAGAAGAAATGTTGCATCATGATAGCTGCCTTTGGTACAGCCTTCTTATGACGCAGATGTAGTTAAACTACCACTCAGTTTTTGCAACAGGATTTGGCTCCAGCAAGTTTTCATCGCTGATTTCTTTGTGGATGTTAACAACATTTTTGTTTTAATAGGAAACGCTCTCAGCACTGTGAAATGTAATGAGCCAGTCAAGGTCTTCACAGTCAGAGGGACATCCTTTGAGGCAGCTCCAACAGAGGGAGGAAGTGCTGGATCAGAAGAAGGTACAGCAGCTTTCTGATTCATCCAGAGAGCTCTGAGACGGTGCATGCTAAGATATGACTTGTTATTAAGGATTTTGAAGCATTGTTGTAGGATTCTTTTTGAGGAAATTGATGAACCACTTTTGATGATTTGTTAATAATAAAAAAAAAAGATTAAGTATACCACGGACAAACAACTACAAATGTTATTTGTTTATCATTACAAATATTTTTGTTCCTCCCTGTCATTTGTGATCCTCTCATCTGTTGACTGCAGTTGCTCCTTCTGCTCCCGCTGGAGTTTCTGAGTGGGTGGAACAGAGTCTGACAAAGAGCGACCGTCCAGAGCTGACCAGCGCTAAAGTTGTGGTGTCAGGAGGTGGGAAATCTTCTTGTGTTCTGAAGTAGAAATTATGGCCAAAGCAATGTCACAGTTATTTTGCAAAGCTGCTTTCTGTGTTTGAAGTGGTCATGTGGGTTTGTAGAGAACTCATTAGCATGTGTGCTGTTTTTAATTTAGTAGAATAATGTTGTTTTATTTTTTAGGAAGGGGCTTGAAGAGTGGAGAAAACTTCAAGCTGCTTTACGACCTTGCTGACAAGCTGAATGCTGCAGGTAGAATGTTTTTTTTATCTTGTGTTATTAATCACCTTTATGTTAACCTTTATTTTTACTGAAGAAGAATTTAAGTTGCATAATATTCTTTTTCCAGTTGGTGCATCCAGAGCAGCAGTGGATGCTGGGTATGTCCCCAATGACATGCAGGTTGGACAGACAGGCAAGATTGTAGCACCGGTAAGTTACTCATTTTCTTAAGTGGTGACTTGAATCAACTTTATCTTGTGTAGCAAATCGAGAAAATAATCAGTGGAACATTCTTTAAAAAATGTGAACAGTTACCTTCAAAATCATTAAAATCATGTTCAAAGTACAAAATTCTTGAGCTCAGGTCAGAGTGGACAGATCTGTTGAGTTTGACAGATGCCTGTTTGCCTTTACGTAGCATGCTTTACAGTTCAGTATGATCGGGGTGGCTGCTCTGCACTTTTAAAAAGGTTAACTTCCCATTATGCGATTCAGCCGGGTTAGCCCTGCTGTGATTATCCACACATTAGGCCCTGCAAAATGTACTTAATGGCACATTTAGGGCCCTAAATGATTTAGCTGATCCATTAAAGCAGAGTGCAGTGGATGTCTGGTCAGAGGCTCAGGCCAGGCCAGACTGTCCAAATTGGATTTTCCAAATGTTATGACAAGCTTGTTGAATTTGGTTAAGTAGATAAAATATAATTTAAATCTAATGTTTTTTTTTACCTTAGCAATATGAAAATGTTATGTATTAAGTAAAATGAAAGATTCACATTTTATTTAGTGTATGAATGTTAGATAATTTCTTCTTTGTTGCTTAAGGTATCATTCATGTCATTGAAATATTTAGTGTGAAAATTAAGAATCAAGTGTTTGAACAGTGTGTAGTCTGTAAATAAAGTGTGTTGGAGTGTAGTTGTACAATTTGGTCACCTATTATTCCACCAATATTCTTTCCACTGATTATTAAATCCATAGATGTATTTGTTGATTTAAGTCATGTATGGAAGGAAGATGATGAATCCCACAAAATTAATTTTTCTCTTAGGGTATCTTAGTTAAAAAAAGATCAGTTTGAGTGGCCAAAGTACCTTGCTTGGTCTTTTCTCATGAGTTTTCATAATCTTAGAAGAATATGTTGCACTTTATAAAATTAAAATCTACAGTGTGCAACTGACCACCCCCTTGGTGTTTTTCCTTTTTTGTAGCTGTTTTGTTTTTATTTTATTTGCATTCATGTGGACTTTGTGTGTGACTTCTGAAGGTAATTCGTAGTACCAGATCTTATTAAGGGGCTTCACAGCAAATGTAGTGATTAAAAGAGGTGCATGCATATGTAGGTTTTTAATTTTTTAGAATTTTCATGAAAAGTTTTTCGTTTCACTTCACCAATTTTGACTATTTTGTTTAGGTCCATTACATAAAATCCAAATACAAGTCAATTTAAATAAAAATAAAATAGGAAAAAATGCAAAGGGGGGTGAGTTGTTTTGCAGAGCACTGTAAGAGTGGACATTTGAAGATTCTGTTGCTTTATTTTATTTTATGCATTTTTTGCAGTTACGAGACTTTGTTGTGTTCACACATTGATGCTCTGCAGCGCTGAGACTTCGGTTGCAACATTAAATACTAAAATATTGATATGGCAGAGATGCTTTGGGAAGATATGCGGGGCGGCTGGTCCTTTGCACACTAGGCCCAGCACCTACACTCTGATTGATTACACAGCCGTGGTCATTATATACCATCAGGCAGCTCTGCTGTACCGCATTTCTGAGGTGTACCTTTTCCACAGGCCTGAGATTACACCTCATGTCTACCAGCAAGTAACACTTGTTTGGTTGTCTTCTGTTCATGTTCACAGGAGCTGTACATTGCTGTTGGTATCTCTGGAGCTATTCAACACCTGGCTGGAATGAAAGACAGCAAGGTAAAGTCACTGTAGCCATTTGAAAGGATTTTAACTCCCCTTTCCTACCTGTCAGGGATTTTTTTCCCCCATGCGATTTCTTTTACCTGATTTTCACCAAAATGTGGTGTTTTCCAACCTTGACCCTATTTTCCCATTTTTGTGTGTCTTAATCACAAATGGGAACAGCAGTTTTTGAAACTGGTTCAGTAATGACCAAGAGCCCCGTCAGTTTTCATCCCTGTAGGTGCTTATTTTTGACTGACAGGCTCAGATTATTATTCCAAGTGTCTCACAATTTATGGAAGGCATCCCTACAGAGGTAAACCCTTTTGGTAGAGAGTAAGATCCTTTTTTTAAAAACTAGAAACACCCCCAAAACCACCATCGTCAAACCCATCAGACTCCATTTAATAAACAGTAACTTAAGCGTGTATAGATACAGCATATTTTCAGACCTGACTTGCTGAATGAAATGTGTTTTACGATGATAAAATTACTGTTAACTTAAATGGAGACTTGTGGGATTAGCGATTTTTGGGCTTTTTCTGGTTGAACAAAAAGTATCAAGGATCCTTTCTATAAGTTGTCGGACACTTGAAAAAATAGTCTGAGCCTGTCAGTGGCAAAACAAGCACTTTTAATAGATGTAAATTGATGGTGTGAACACTCCATGAATGGTGACATTGCAGCCTGTTTGGCTGCTGCTATCTGCAGCCCTCTAGCTCAGCACTGGACCAATTTCAAGAAGTGTTGTTCTCATTAGCCAATTGGACAAAAAAAATATAGGAAAATAGCTTCCAGGTTGAAAACCATCAAAGTTAATCCCCTAAGAAGCCTGACTCTTGTGAGTTTGGTCACAGACATTTGGCAAAATTTGTAAAAACAGCTGTTGCCTTGCTACAAAGGAATTAGTACCACATGAAATACAATTGGAAGTTGCACGCCAGTGTCTGCATGTACATGTCACACACACAATGAGTAGACATCACACACAAACATAACTCTGGTTGCCATACCATACCTTTGCTGTGATGTTTCTGAAGCAAAGTTATTTTCATGGCTGAGGAAAGTTCAATCAATACCTGAGAGCATGAGCAACTCTCTCAAAGCCAGAAACCAGAGAAGTAAGTCTCAAACTTATGATGTCATAGGATATTAAGTCTGGAGCTGCTCCATAGACAGTAAATAGAAGCCTGGTTTTTTTGAACCCACAGAAGGTTTTTTTTTTAAATACCTAAATAAAACAGAAAAACGTACTCATATTCAAAACGTTTCCCTGGCTGCTCTGTGTCACTGATAACAGCTTTTCCAATTCACTGTCTCTGAAACTGCTTCAGACTTTGCACCTTGTGTCATCACAAATTTGAGTTTTTGCACCCTAGCTTTTTGGATGTGGGGGAGAGATGCTAGTACTTTTTGACTGTCTTTAACCATAGGAATAACATGTATGAATTTTAAAAGTGGGCACAGTTTCCCCTTTAAGTCTTAATTCCATTTTCATTACTTAAGTGATCGTTGTTTCTCTGCATTCGGTTAGGCATAAGACACAGTGAACATTTTAGACAGTGTGTTCATTATTTTGTTGTGTTCATGTGCTAAACATGTCGGTTTTTTTTTATTCAGACCATTGTTGCTATCAACAAGGACCCAGAGGCTCCTATTTTCCAGGTTGCTGACTACGGCTTGGTCGCTGATCTTTTCAAGGTAAGTGTCCGGTATTGATATTGCTGCAGCAATGTCACTATAATCTTACAACAGGAAACAACCAAGCAGCGAGTCAAAAACACCACTCATGTACCTTCTCTGTATGTTCTAAGAGCCCGGACTCCAGAGTGACAGTCAGAGTATAACATTTGCTTTCTCACTGATAAATTTTGCACGATGCCTTATTCCACCTAATGGAAATGTGCAACTGTTGAATTATTAACTTCTTGAATTAATCAGAGGAGAGTTGTGGCGGAGCTTGCCATAAAGAGAGAAACACATTAGCGCCTTAGAAGATATAAAAAGTGATCAATAGTTACTTAAAAGGTGGCTTCAGTTTTGTGTCCAGCCTCTACTTGCCAGGCTTCTTTCACGCGTAGTTGCTTTCTTGTGTCTAGCTGGTACTTGAGGATAGTGAGCCAGGAGTGTTGGCACGACTAACAGTGGGGTCCAGTGCTGCTTGTGAAAGGCTAGTAGGTTATATTTTCATGTGTGTCCTGTTGGTCATGTTTTATTTAGCCCCTCAGAGTGCATGAGCAGCACAGGTGTCCTGACAAACTCTGTAGAAGTGATTAGTAATAATAGCTAGTGGCAGTAGAGTTGTGACCTACTGGGAGAGATCACCTTACATGTGATCACTCCTCAGATAGCTGATTAAAATGGATGGGCTTTCTACTTTTCCCCCAAATGGACAATTGATACCCTGGACCAACTCAGGGAGTGACGGATGATTCAGTTCTGAAGCTGCTCCGCTCACAAGGAGAGGCATTTGAATAATTTTGTACTCATATTTGCCATAAAAGGCTTTTTGAATTTGTCTTCTTAAAAACTACACGACTGACATTATCAGCATGTTAATTGATGGGCCAGATGCCTCTCCTTTAGAATCTTGCTCTGCATTTGTCAACCTTGTAAACACGGTGATGAATGTTTGCAGCTTGCTGCGGTCTTGATAAATCTCAGACAAAAGTCAGTATGCTCATTTATACCGTTAAGCACTAGCATGCACAACGTATTGTTTAATAAACTCATAAATCTTATTTTATGGAATATGCTGGGAATAATAATGACAGGTGTTGGAGAACATTTATCCCCACATGTAAAGCCTGGAAATAATTCTGGTGGTTTCAGCAGTTATTAAGAGGAAGGGAAATTTCTCCAAATGCCTAAAATATGTCCACAGTGTATTCAAGTTTAGTTAAAAAGTGATTCATTTAAAAGTAAACTGGAGCAATCACAAACATGTAGTTTCAGTACTGCAGCAAACTCATGCTGTAAATACATAGGAATACTTCACCTCTGTGTCGAATTCATGAAGTAAACACGTGCCTTCCTAGTAAACAAAGAAACCAACAACGGAGAAAATACTAGATGAATAACATAAAGGGGTCTGTTTTTAACAACAGCAAAACTATATCAAAACATCTGTTTACAATCAAACTCTCACACAGCTCGAGCAGTGTAATCCAAGTCTCATTTATTCAATCGTATGCTCAGTACTTGCCAAACAGACAGCTCTTCTAAAAGTAAAACTTAATCTATGTTCTCCTTACAGCCAGACTCAATTGACAAAAACAGTAATTTTACCTCACTGAACACAGGAGCTGCTGGTGCACAAGTACCTCAATCTGTAGTTTGTCTGTGTAATTGTGGGACTTCGCTGAATCCAAACCAACCTTTTAGCAGAGATGAGTTTCACTTTCTGTTCAGTTCCCTGTTAGAAAGGGCTGCTTGTTTAGGAACTACTGAGCATACGACTGGATAAATGATAAAGGAGGTGTGTGAGTTTGTAAATGGATGTTTTGATATAGTTTTACTGTTGTTAAATGTGACCCCTTTCACTTAAATTTATCAAGAATTTTCTCGTTTCTGGAATCCTCATTCACTGGAGACGTGCAAGGAAAAGTTTTCTTCATGAATTTAATGTAACACAGGTTGAGTAATTGATATACAAATGGTCATTTTAGGGGATGAAGTATTCTTTTAACAGAAAATATTTGGTTGTGCTGTAATGTTAATGTCAAATGTTGGTGGAATATTACATTAAAGTCACTGTTTTCTCTGTAGGCTGTTCCTGAGATGACTGACGCACTGAGCAAGTGAGGAGAGAAACAAAGTCCACGCAGACTTCCATCGCACAGCCAGAACCTGCAGTAGGAACACTACAGAGAGTGACCACAGGCACCCATAGCTACTGCCTTAAATTTCTAAAGCTGTGAGTGTTTGCGAGCAGAAATCATTGATAATTAACATCTATTCTTTGACTGGAAACAGAAGGAAAAAATCAATCTAAAAATAAATGCCAGTTTTTATAAATACTGTACATGTATTAAATATAAAAAATGAGCTTGTACTTACCTGAGGGTGGTGTTTTATGCCTTTAGTAGTACATGTGTTGTAATTGTATTTCATTTTAAGGTACAGCAGAGAACATTTTGAAAACGCTTGACTTGCCTCTCGACCTTTGACGTAGTTGACTGTAAGATGTAGCTCTTCATGCCATCTTAGAGGATGTGTAGTCACTGAGATGCTCTTGGAAAATGGTGTAATAAATTGAGAACTAATAACTTGTTTCTCATTTTGCCATGTTTTCTCTTTATTGATTCATTTTGCAGTACCCTCTCTCCATGATCAAGATAGAAAATGCCTGTTGACAGTACAATAAACAGGGTTAGTTTCAATATTTAAGAGGCAAATCTTCAAGGTTCATGCTATGATTTTCTTTTTCGACATTTAACTGTAGCTCCACTTCAAGTCCCTCATTGTTTTGGGCTGTGATAAACCCATTCTGAAATATTAACAGCTCCCAAATATTAAAATCATAGAAAGGTAATATTTTAGACCTGAATGATATCAAATCTATCATGTGCAGGTTGGTTTTTTAAATGAATTTGGTGCATGTGGGACATGCTGTAGTTTGCAAAATCTCAGTAAACACTGACTCAGCTGGGCTTGGTCAGATTCCAGTCATGGCACCTGGATAAAAACTCTCTGAATCACTTGAATCATCCATCAGTCAGAAGTTTCCCACACTCTTTCCTCTCATAGAATTTAGATAAAAATGTTAACATTGCTAATATAGAAAGACAAAGATTAGAAAGAAGTTAAGACTGATCCAATGTACCCTGCAGCAGTCCCATCAAAGAGGACTGTTCTTTGTGAGTTTGGAGACACTGGACTGACTGTCAAAACAGCTGATACACCTGCACTTGGGATTAATTCATGCCTTGTAGCTTGCAGGAAGTGATTCACAGTTTGTGGCCCTCCAATACGTCATGTCATCCGTCCAGCGTCTCCAATTCCTACAAAGTGTATCAGAGGAACTAAGCCCTCAGCACCTTCCCCTTGAACCACAACTCAACATATCAAAAGCCAGATTTTTTTTTTTCTGCGCAGACCAGTTATCTGAAAATTTTGGGCTCGAGCCCTGTTGCTGGTTTCTTTTGGTAAAATTTTTCATAAAACTCAAAAAATGTTTTTGTGAGTGTCAATTCCTGATAAGTGGTGCCTGATAACAACTTTGCCTCCTCCAGTCTTTCATGCCCTCTTGTTTTTGTGCTGCTCTGGCAAGTTCATCCTCTCAGTCCCAACAGTACAAAGAGGATGACAGACATACTGTTCATGTGCCAGTGACTCCCATCAACACTGGAGTTTAGTAGAGCGTTCATTTTTGCGGTTGTTCCACATGTCAGGTGGAGTCCTATGTCTCTGACAGACGGTTGACAGGGGCGTCTACTGGCTCCATCATCCTGTACTTCTCCTCTAGGAGAGGCTCGTTGCCCTGCAGATGGATGAGAGGCTTGGAGTGCAGCCCGACTCTGCTCTCCTGGTTCCTCTTGTTGTAGATGTTGACCCTGTGCTCCAGCTCAGGGCTGGTTTTGGTGGAACCTGCCGGGCTGGGGGGTTTAAGGTTGACGGGGTCCAGGCCCTTTTGGGTGAGACAGGCGTTCTCGGACAAAGAGGAGAGCAGTTCCTGCATCACAGCGCTGGGACTCCCTCGCGGCTGGGTGCCCAGGGCGAGAGGGCTGCTGTAAGGTGGAGGGTAGCAGCGTTGGTCGCTGTAATCTGTGGAGGTGGAGGCCTCCCGTACCGTGGAGCTGCAGTCCGTGGTGGAGCCCAGCGTGTGGCTGCTGATGCTGTGCTGGCGAGCGCTGAAGCTGCTGCGGGACACTGTGGTGGTGGAGGCTTCGCTGACCGAGCTGCCTGTGCGCTGCAAGCGGCTGGAGGGCACCGCGTCGGCACTCACCAAAGAGGAGGGAAGCTGGCTGGGGTTGTTAGGCAGGTGCACGTCTATGGCTGCTGTGGTGATGACACGTGCAGGGTCTGGGATCCCCATATCTACAAGAAAAACACATAAAGCACAGGACCTTGAGATGCTGTGGTGCTACATGGGCTGTAGAAGAGCGAAGCAGGATCGTGTTGATGCTCACCGCTGCTTGGCTCACTGTAGTACTGGCTGATGTAGTTGTTCATGTCGTCTTGACCATGGTGATCTGAAGAGGAAAGAAACAGCAACTTAATGCAATTTGTCATGAATTTAGAAGTTAATTATAGGTAGTGAGTCACAGTCGAATGTGTGAACAGCAACTTTTTAAATTATTTAGAATCCATTCAACTTGGTTATTATCAGAAAGCAAGCAAGACTACCTAACACTACCTACCTAATTTGGCATTTATTTAATAAACCATTTAGATAACACACTACACTGTGGGTGCAAACGTATGTTATTAAAAATTATAACTTCTCATGTAGGCACCCATAACAGAGGCTGATGTATAAATAGAAATGATAATAATTGTAATAATATAAAAACACTGTTGTAATAATATAAAATATGTCTTGATATGAAAAATTGAACACTTAAACGTCTTTATATCAGCCTACATCTAAATTACAGTGTGGTATAGTTACATTTATTTCATGTTGGTATACTGCTTACAAATGCTAAATTGGGGGACTTAAAGGTTCAGTGTGTAGGATTCAGAGGGATATGTTGGCAGAAATGGAATATACTGAAAAGTATGTTTTCTATAATTTATAATCACCTGAAAATAAAAAATGCTGTGCTTTCATTACCTTAGAATGAGCTGTTTTTATCTACATAGGGAGCGGGAGCTCATCTATGGAGATTGTCAAGTTTGGGTTTTTGTATTAGCCGTTTAAGTTAAAAGCCTCTCCATGATAAGCAGCATTAGAAAAATACAGATCTGCTTTATTCAGTTTATTTACCAGTTTAAATCAGCGGTTCATTTGTTTTGAAGAGGGAAAGATTACTGTGGATAACTCGGCTCCTGATAAAAAACTTCCTGAGTGTAAAGTTATAAGAGAAAAAAGGTGAGCACATTAGCAGGTGCTAGGTTAACAGCCTGCCTCCGAGATGCCAAACACTGTAGGAGAAAGATTTGTAACGTGAAACTAGTTTAATCAGTGTTTCTACTAGTTTTAATCACCAGGTCCAATTGTTTTTGAGAACAAGAGACCTTGTCAGATAATTTGTTTGTGCCTTTAAAGCAAAATGTTACCCAGAAAGCTCTTGGTACCAAAAATACAGGAATGTGATTTTCATTTTTAGTAAATATTTCATTTATTTTTTGTTAATTTGAATCACGTTTCCAGAGCCTGATGTTGTGTCTTTAAATAAGTATCCATTTTACAACCATATAAAGCAGAACTCTTCCCATAACAGAAGGTAAAATGAGGAAATGTTCTCCACTTTTCTTGATACATAATGTAAACAACCAATCAATCACTGATATTGTCAGTTTCTTTGTTGATCCATTAATAGATAAATCAACAAATTTGTTTAAGCATTAATAAGCAACATTTGATGTAGACGTGGTTCACAGATCCTGAATCATTTTTACTCTAAAGTGCTATCCAAGGTCCCAAAGGACTGATGGATGGCTCATATACATTCATGTTTGGGTTTAACATATTCATTTTATGGACATCCCAAGAGGCCTGCTCATTGTTCAGCCTGAACTGCGACAGCGACCATCTCTAGATGATCAATACCACATGAGTATATGAGGAGCAGCTCCAGCTAAAAGGATGTCTGACTAGAAACACCGCGACTCAGATGTATGGCAGGTCGCACTATGATTTATAGCTTTGATAAAGGAAAAGCCTCAGTGTTTTGAGGCCTGACATCACCTGCACAGACGGCGCTTTGTTGCTTTAAGTCGTGTAAGTTATGACCTGTCACTGTATGAAAGGTTTATAGTCCATCTAGGTGTGGCACCAGAATTTTGATGTGGATTGTGAGATGAATGTTTTTGAGAAGAGGACACAAACTATTAATACACTGTCCTACCCTCCAGTGCAGAGCTTCAGAGCCAGCGGTTGTTTACTATTTACAGAAGCGTCTGTTGCAGGGATACGCTGTGCTAATTTTTTTTTTACTTACTTTTTTTTGTACTTTATAATAAGGTCTCTGAAACTAGAGTAACCTACAAATGTTTCCTGTATTTCGCACACGGTTAGTATTGTGTTAGGTCTGACAGATCAGTCAGTTCCCACACTGTAAACATTTGATTCAAGGGCTTTTCAAGGGCTTTCCAGGCCCAGTTCTCAACACAGCATAGTTCGAGACATAGTCAAGGTTAATTACAGTTACAACACTGGGAATTTCTATAATGAGAACAAGCAGGCTTTACAGAAGCTCACAGACAACACTTAAAAAGAGAGGAGCTTGAATGTGTGAATACATCTCGATTGTGCTGCGTAGGTGATGGTAGGTGGCGAGGAACAATGATGCAGCCATGGGAGACACATGCACACAACAGAGCGTAACCTGTTTACTAACATTATGTGAAAAAAAAAGCACAAGAATTTCAATTTCTATTCTTGCGAAAAATAAATTCAAGCACTTTCAGTGACTCATGTCACGTCATCACAAACTTTCAGTGATCAGTGATTTACAGACCCGTGGGACCCCTGTGCTGCTTAGGATGAGGAAACATTCCTCATTTAATATTCTAAACACGCCCAAATATTTCAAACTTGCAGCCTTCCGCCATGAGCCAACTTCTCTAACATTTCAGCCGTTTCCTGCCTCAAAAGACTCAAAGCACTGAGGACGTGTCTGCATTCAACCGTCCACATTGTGTGGACATGATGGACCATAGAAAGCACAGCCTGGATCCCTCCCTACGTGTCCACAGAGGTCTTTGATAGCCTGTAACACAATGAAGTTGGGTGTTCCAGACGGTTACCTGCAGGCCCCCCGGGCTCTCTGGCTTTGGCTGGCCTGTGATGCTCGGAGGCCCCAGGGGCCAGTCCGTCCACCTCCTGGAAACTGCTGCTCTGTTTACCCCACATATGGTGGATCTGCATGGCTGCTTCACGCTCTGCTACCAGATCCAGGTCCTGCTGGGCCAGGTGGGCCCTCAGCTGCCTGATTTCAAACTGAAAGGAAAGAGAGACAAATGGTAAAAGTGGAGAAAAAGTTATTTAAAGTTATTTTAATATTTACTAATATTCCATAATATTACAATATTCCACTTATGTCCAAGCATTTTATTAGCTTGTTATATTGCTGCACTGCTTGCATTACAGTTAACCTTTATAGATACAGAACTGTACGCTAAAACTGCACATTCCCAACCTCTCCAACATTTGCAGTATAACTCCTGTACATACAGTGTACCCCTCCTCTACTCCTCTGGGCTGACATCTGAGAAACACAGAGGATGCACTCGCAGTTACACTTATAAAGTTAAACTTATTCTTCAGCTCAGTAATATGACTTAAAACCAATAATATAACTGTCTTTATTAAATTGTGAAGTAGCCAATAGATTGCTTTGAGATAATGCACAGTGCTGGCTATCTGATATCCACAAGAATATGGGATCAGTTTTGTAGGCATCTTTTATGCCTTTTCAAGTTAAATTTTTTTTTTCTGGCACAGTGTTTTGCTGCCCTCTGCTGGTTACATGCAGCTATAACTCGTGGACTGTAAGTAGGTAAGAGATATGGGAGAGATAAGAGGACATACTGCCTGTTCCTGGCAGATCTGGGTGAGACGGTCAAGCTGCTCCTCCCTCACCGCCTTGGCCTTCTCGTACTGCTGGATCTCCAGCTCCATCTCCACCTTCACTTGCAGCACATAGGCTAAAACAGATAGGGATAGTTTAGTCAGTCAAAGGAAACGTGTGTCAAACTTAAATTCAGCTAAATGCTACATTGACTTAATTCATCCTCCCTCCCACAGTGGATCTTCTAGACAGTGTATTACTGCACACACTGCTTCTGAATATGAAAGTCAAACAAACAAATGTAAGCATGTGTATTGTCCATATTTACTGGCACATGCCATGGTAAGCTGTTAAGCGTTAGCTTGTGGTGGTGTTGTATTGGGTTATATATACTGTACTATAGGCAAAAACCACAAGGGGGCGCAACACTGTTGAAAAAGCTTCTTCCCAATAAATAAAATGTTCTGTATGCACCTATATGATCAAACATTTGCATGAAGCAGGTGTAGTTTGAGCTTCAAACCACAGGTTCATTATGACAGATGATGTTCTACCTGTGGTAAAAAAAAAAAATGAGGAAGAAAAATAAATAATTGCACAAACAATCTCAAGATTGAATACCGCCGATACCGCAGAGAGCACGCTGCAGTATCTATCTCTATGACCTGACAGTAAAGGACAGGACGCAGAGGACATCAGCCCCCCAGCCCCTCCCAGCCTCACCATCGATGATCCTCTTGACCCTCCAGATGCGCAGTGTGATGATGAGACCGATAGCGTCCCAGGGGCTGCTGGGGCCGTTGGCCACTGTGGAGGCCACCATGGGGGCCAGAGAGAGGACGATGACAGCTCCATCAAACACCTGAGAAAATACACACACACACACACACACGGCTACTGTTATGTCTGTAGCTTCAACTGCGCTATGACATTGAGGGAATGACACTGCAGTGAAAGGGGCCCCGAGTAACAGGACTAATGGGACCCGTGGGAGCTTACCTCTACTTTGTTCTCTATGTAATCCCATATCCCCAACACCACGATCCTGAACACCGTCTGAGACAGACAGAGGGGCAGAGATGGAGACAGAGAGCAGATTACACCCAGGGTGAGATGGAAGAAAACAATGATGGCTAAATATTTAGATTGGATGATGCACGCTGGGTCGTAATTCCCCACTAATAAACTTGACAGTCTCAGTAAATGGCATTTGCAGTTGCAATTCAGATTTCTTTCATCCCTCTGCTGGTAATTCATCAATGACATCATATTCATACACATCACAGGCGGCGCGATAGGGTTTCATCCAAACAATTAGAGACACCGCATTTAGCTCCTTCTGCTGACGCAGCAGGGGCCGCAGAGGGCGAACAACTCTCCCTTTGTCTCTGTTCCTCTTCTGCCATCCCCGAGCCCCCATCCTCATTTCAGATATTCAAGGTTGCAGTGGAGCAGAAACCATCCTCTCCCTGCTGTTTCTACTCCTTCAGTGTATCGCTGGGGGGGTTGCTTTTATTGATAAGAAAAACTCCAGCTACACAGAAGTTAGCAGTGGGGTGGTCAAGTGTAGGGAACTAAGACAAATGTGGCTGGCTGTAAAGAAAATGGTAATCAATACGGCACACCTGAGGCCTCGAAATTATTTAAAACTAGCAGCACAGAAAGGCTCCATCTGCATTTTAAAGTGTTTGTGCTGCGGATCAATTGAATAACCCGAGAGGGACCGACTGTGCCAGCTTTAACAACAGCGGTTACACAAGTTTTTTTTTTTCAGAATACTGATGTAGATCTTTGTTGCGCCATTTCGTAGTCACTTCCGTTAAGTACACTTTAAATGGAGCCGTACACAAGTTCACCTCTACTAATCAGAATCTAATCAAGCTGTGACAGAGGACACGGGGCGTTTCAGTGGTGCTGTTAGTATTCTAATGAGGTTCTGTCGCTGTACTTCACTGGCCCCACATACTGCACAACATAGCATTAATCGACAGGCCGCTGCATCAGCTGTAAGTGAGACTGTTTTTGTGTTGAGCGAGGGGAAGATGGAGACTCACCTCAGTGAAGAACACCGAGAGAATAGCCAGGCTGATCCAGTGGATGATGCTGGCAAACTGGAATGCATTGTTAACTGCGGGAATAAAACAGAACAGCTGATTATTTTTAAGGACAGTTTCTATGACATCAAGTGGGGAAAGATGTGTCTACATGCTGCATAACACTGACAAGGTGCAGTGAAGTGATAACACACACACACACACAGACATATATAAATGCATACAGAGGCATGAAGCAAATCCACCACGGGCTGTACATGCATGTATCTTCCCGTCTATTCATCAGGCTAATTGTGGACAGCCTGAAACAGCAGTCGGCTGTCAGCGGAGGCATTTCTCTTCACGCGCCACCTCTCCCCCCATCTGTCTTTGTTTGCCGTGTTCAGTGATCTGTCTATCAGTCCATTCATCTTCCTCAAGTCCTCCCCACACTCATCCAACACCAGCCAACTCTGTATTGCCTGATTTCTTTGTCCGCTAATCTCCCTTCACGCATTTGTCTTACTTTTCCTTTGTCTGCCCTGTCTAGTTAGTCACTCAGTCAGTCCCAGGGGAACAGTAAAGACTCGAGTGCATTTGAATACCGCCAGAACGACATTTCCGCCATGTGTGTTCTTCACTCAGCCCGGTGACATCAAACAGGTATGACCTCTGACCTTCCACTTATGATAAATGAGGACGCCTCCACCACGCCAGATGATGTAGGTGAAGGTGACAGTGGGGTGACGTGGGTCACAGTGGTGTTTCGACCACTTGACATTTTGTGTTAACTGTGGAATACTAATAGGAGGCTTATATTCCCCATACCATGGCTGATCAGAGGCTCAGGTCCCAGGATAGATCATCAATAACATAGACTCATACAGTAGACATATCTGCACATGCTCACATACATGCTGTACATCTACTCGTGTTCTGTCCAAAAACTGTCCTGAATTATATTACAACCAAACATCATCATGATAGTATAGTATAATATACTGCCCTACAAAGGCTAACTGTTGTAACTTATGACTGAAATTAAACCTCTGGATATCTGTTCTATCTTGTGACAAAATTTCCTAGTTCAATCTTGTATTTTTCTAAAGAAAATAGGGTGTAAAAATTGCAGTAACTACAAAATCCAACCTAAACCCAACGCAGACCACTGTAAATGTAGTTACTGTGCTGTACATTGGGTTCCCAGAGATTTGGGATTCTACTGCGCCGAGGAAAACCACAGCAAACGGTTTTCAGCAAATGATAAACATGAGAATTATGATGACACCAGCGACAAAATAACTGAAAACTTGACAACGACCATGGCAAGATCAGTGATGAGATGATGATAATTATGTCAGAGTATTCTTGATTATGGTCAAACCACATGAAGTGAATAATACAACAACATAATACTTGAGGGTTGCTTCATTGTTTTGTTTGTACTTTTGAAACAAAAATCTATTAACGAAACAAATAAAAACTGAATCTAGTAAGAAATTTAAAAGGTTTTCCTCATTCTGAAAAAAGTAAGACACCAAAATTGTAGCAAATCGCTTTGCCTTTGTGTTACCTAAAACAGCAATGTAAGTAATGCATAGGCAGAGTGCAACAGCTACAATTTTAGTGACTTTCAGAGTCATAATCTTAGGTTAAATCACTGATCATGGTTTTTGGGCATTAAACTTACTTTATGAATACTGATTTAATGAGCGCATTATCACTTTTCTACCTGTAATGGCCACACAAAAGGTTGAATGATTCCTATACTCACCCACACCATTACCACATGTTCAGCTACATTTAATTTCACTTAAAATACACACAACAGCCAGTATATATGTTTCCCCATTGTCTCATTCTGTTAGGTCTGTTTGTTGAGTTAACGTTTAGTTTTGTTAGCCTTATTTTTCAGTATAGTTTTGTTTTGCTGACTTCTTAAAGGGCACTACAACTTAAATTCTGTTATTTTAGACATTTACTTTGTAATATTTATTTATTCATTTTTATTTTTTGGAAAATAAAGCTACCTTTTTTGAACTTTGAACCTGTCTTTTATGTGCTTTGACTGCTTGGTCCATGACAGTACCGATGACACATTTGACTGGACAGTCAAAAAATTTTGAAACCATTTTTCTCAGTTTTATTGTTAGTGCAGTTAATGCTGTTTTTCTGTCTGTATTAGAGAGAAGCATAGTACAATACAGCATAGCATAGCATAGCATAGCATAGCATAGCATAGCATAACATAGCACAATATGGCACAGTATAATACACTATCTGTAGTGTAGTGCAGTATAGCATAATACAGTATAGTTCAGTACAGTATAGTATAGTATAGTATGGTACAGTACCAAATAGTGTAGTGCAATATAGTTGAGTATGTGCACTAATACCAGTACATATAAAATAAGCTTTTGTAAGTATAATATTATATATTATTGTATACTATAATATAGTATAGTATAGCATAGTATAGTGATGGCAGGGCTGGGTAATATGAAGAAAATCAAATATTAATTGTTGGCTAACTGTTCACAAAATATTAACACAATAAGATATTTAATAAATAATCATCAATAATGTGGATATGATGATTAAGTGGGTAAAGGAAAATATTAGAACAGCTAGAACAGTCTTGTAAGCTCAGAAAATAACAATAATAATAAAGCCTTTAAAACCATTAAAAGACAATGCTTATGATATTATGACATCAAAATCTAAGATGACATCGATATTGATCAATACGGTATTAATATATTGATCAGCCCTAAGTTAGGGGTGTGCTTTAGTGTTAACTGTCTATGTTGCCATCATTTGAGCATATTCAAACTAACACTGTTCATTGTCAATAATAAAATAAAGCCAATAATAACTGCTGCCCGTTTACAGTATATTAGTAACAGCTGTTGCTTGTATTATATCTCCAGGTGCAGGTAAATGGTGCCTATCCTTAATTAAAGAAACATCTTTGCCTTTAAAATGTCTATTTCTACAACAGATTTTTGTCACATTATGTGAAAAAGTTTTAATATTTTCTGTTTTTCATTCATTATGTTATAGCTTTATGGCCACAACTAACCCTTTTTGCCAGATGCTCCTCCATCTAAACCGAAGCTGAGGAGAACATGCTCTATCTGCAGCTTTGTCTTTGGGCTAATTAAGTTCTTGTGAATGTTCTCCTTTGTTATAGATCTCATGTCCATGCATTGACCCAATGCCTTTGTATAGCAATTAGTAAACAATTGTGCTGAGCAGTCCACTTTTCTCCCTCTTAAAGAATGCAATTGCAAGCCAGAACCGTAAACAATGAGTGTAACAAATCCTATTATCATGTCCTCAAAACCACATCCTTATCATACATACACACACACATCATCACACTGTCTTGGTTTCTCCTACTCACACTGCAACAGCTTAGTGTCTATGAGAAGTTCCAGCGTCAGCAGCAGCACCACCAGAATGACACAGGCCACCAGGAAACAGTTGAAGCCTGCCGACAGTAGACAAACCTGCCACAACGCTGCCCTTCGCCCGCAGCATGGCTTCAGCCAGTTCGACCTGATCGGGGTAGAGGCGGGTGAGAGACAGAGAGAAGGAGAAAAGGCGGTTAGAGGAACTGTGGGTGCAAAGATAAATGGTGGGTCTTGTTGCAGTGTTATTTTAAAATGTAATACAGGCGCAGAGTGCGGATCTGACAGGCAGTATGCAAGGTCAAATCAATAAAACACAAGAAACGTCAAGATACACAAATCGTGAAGTGTATTCAACCTTGACTTTGCTCCGTTTTCTATCAGTCAACGTTCTTCTAAATAATTTTCAGCAGAGGGCACTATTCTGCATACAAATTCAGAGCATGCATGCTGAAATTAATTTACACTCTTAGATTTAATGTGGGACTGTGGGCACTGAGATGATATACTAGTATGAAGTAATTCTTTTCATGATTTCATGGATTCATTGTCTTTTTTTTGCCCCTTTGCTCAACTCCTCATAAAACCCTTTATCCTGGCCTTTTCTGCAACCTTCCTCTTCCCATTAAAGCTCTCATTTGTGCACCAGTGTGGTCTACTTACTGTAACAGCCATTAGTTTGTGTTTGCCTATTTTGGGAAACAGATTACATGACGTCTGTTGTAATCCACATTCAAGTATTAAATAATTTGTTTTTGTTTTATCACAACATGCTTTTATGTGTAGCATTAATAGATTTAATGCCTGGAATATCAGAGCATCTGTAGAGGAGGTGACACCTGATGAAATGCATGTCTTTTGTTCTCTATATTTGTTTAGACATATTCCACATCTCTAACCTTGCAGTCAATAAAGTGTGGTTTTGGAGAGATTAGAGAGTTTAATTCCCCTCCCCGCTGCTTCACTGGGTGACAGGACAGGTCTCTGGGTAAAAACTGGCTGACTGACTGGCTGAATACCCATCTGGACGACAGTTTTGCTAACAACCAGGCTGGAAGTTAGTTAGCTCACTGGCTACGCTCTTGTTAGAGTTCTGGCTGGCTGGCTGGCTGCGGCTGGCTGACCTATGATGTAGCTCTCCTGGCATGACAGTGGGGATGCATGTGTACCATCTGGAGGGTGTAGCCGCACCTGGCTGGCTGCTGAAAGAGAATTAGAGTGAAGGGACGAGGAAGAAACTTGGGTTAGTAATAGGAACTGAATCTGTCATTCCTACCACTGGTTAAAGGGCAACTTCAAGTTTTTTCAGCTTTGACCCTATTTTTCCATATGTTTGTGTCTAAGTGACTAATGTGAACAACATTTTTAAAAAATGAACTTATTGTATTAAGAGAGAGGGCTGCAGCCCGCAGGTGCACAATGTAAGCAAATGGGGCAATTGTGCGCCGTGACTGTACGCCCATTAAAAGAGGTTATTTTTGCCACATACAGGCTCAGATTGTCATTATAAGTGAATTGTCTCTTTACCTTTTGCTTGATTTGGTCTGTTCTTGTGTCCAAGCTGCACGAAGTGTGGCATGACATTTTGTTGGCACAATTTGGGAATGAACTAACATGAATCATTGATTTTTTTTTTTTCTTTCTCTAATGTTTTAGATGACACTAAACTATGTTTTCTGTATTGGTACACAACAAGAACTTATCCCAGTACTACTCTCTCCAACTCTCACTTGCATTTCCAGCATTGTCTTCTCGCAACAAGTCATGTCTCCTAAGATTTCAGAACGAGACTTCTTGAGCGAGACTTAAGACACAATAACAACCTCTAATGGGCGTACACAATTGCCCCATCTGGCTACATTGCGGGTGTTGCTCAGCTGCAGCCCTCTCTCTCGATGCTGGACCAATTTCAAAAATTGTTGTTCCCATTAATCACAAAAACATGGGAAAATAGGTTCCAGGTTAAAAAATGCTGACGTTTCCCTTTAAGCAGCTACTGTTTCATACACCCCTCTCCACATTGCTATATATGTTCCATTAGCTTGGAGTGTCCCAGTGTCCCTCGTGTGCTTGCTCCTTGTCCAGGTACTTTGTGCCTGAAGATGTGAGTGTCAGACCTGCCTTAAATCCATCTCTACTCTCCCCTTCAAGTCTCACCAATCAGAGAATGTGACTTACTGAGACTCCTGGGGATATATGGTCAATAAATAATGACAAATCTCCAGGAGGCACATCGGGGCTTTCCCTTCCTGTCTTAGCTCTGTATTCCACGCACACGCTCCTCAGATGTACTCTTAGAAACCCAGACGCAGAAAAGGAAGGTGTGTGTGTGGGGTGGCTGTCCTTTCTCTGAGGCAACACTGAGAAAGGCAGTATGTTCCTTTGAAAATAGCAGCTATCCGTTGTCACCTGTCCCCCATAGGAGGAAGGCTACGGGCAATGTCTGTCAGAGGACAAAAGAGGATGCAATTTATTCTACTCTCCTCTTGGTTCAGCTCAGAATGAAGGAGGCAAACACTGAGAGAGGAAGCGGGGTGCAGCCGGTTCAAAGGCATTGGGACTCATCCAAAAGTGAACTAGAGAGAGAGCCAGGGAGGAAGGAGGGGGAGTTGGAGAAGGAAGAATGAGAAAGAGAGAACAGAGGAAGATGCAGATTGAGTTAAAGGATAATTCCAGCTCATTATAACTCGGGTCCTATTTGTCTTTTGGCCATCATCCTGTTGCTAATATGAGTACTGCACTCACATAGATCATTGTTTTGTGAACGTAGGAACATTTTTTGACAGAAGTCCAAACTGGGGCATGAAATACGAGCAGGTCATAGATCATACAGGTGTAAACCTAAACAAACACCCAAGTTAGATAAACTTACTTGCAGTGGTGTAGTGGTAGTTGATAAGGTGGGCGTACTACTGGATGGGTAGGTTAACAAGGAAGAAGTGGGTATACTCTCCTATATATTCCAATGGCTTTTTGGCTGATAGATAGCTATACTGCAAATGACCAGAAAAAGATGTGGGTATACCTCATAAACCTGTGCATACCCTCCACTACACTACAGCTTACTTGAAAGTAGGACTGCAACCAATTATTAGTTTTACACAGTGCCTTTCTACTCTTCTGACTACTTGAAAGCACTTTAAGGGTGCTTTCACACCTACCCTGTCTGGTTCAGTTCAATCAAACTCAAGTTCATTTGCTCCAAAGTGCGGTTCGTTTGGGCAGGTGTGAACACAGCAATCACACTTGGGTGCGCACCAAAACAACCAGACCGAGACCTTCTTGAAGAGATGGTCTCGGTCTGGTTACAAACAAACTCTGGTGCGATATGTTTGTGGTGAGAACTGCAGTCATATTACGCATTGTTTGGGTTAAACAAGCATGAGCATGTTACAGTCCCGGAGGATTCTTAATGTGCGCCTCCTCCTGTGCTGCCTTAATATGCACATTCAAAACATTGTCTTCTAGTTGGAGCTGCGCTCGTTTTCAAACTGTATGGTTTGCCTAAAATGAACAAAGCAAGCAATATAGTCCACGATGACCAGCGCTAAAATCAACCTGCGTAGTTGTCCCTCCATTGTGACATTAGAAAGTGTCACATTTATCATACAAGTGTACTCTTCTTCAACATTTTGTTTACTTCCTGGATTTTTCCCGCATGGAAAATCTGATTAATCAAGAGCAGCTTTCTCACACAAAGTATATGATCTCGTCTGCTTGTAAATGCTGCCATGAGAGCACGAACCAACTCTGGGCAATTATGCAACTTTGTTACAAAATAAGTCCCTGACTCAGACCAAATCAAGTGACCTCTAGGTCTGAAAGCACCCTGACATTAAAAGCCACATTCACGCTACCTGCCACCTGCTACTCAGGTTTTTAGGCATTCACAGCATGGGAGCAATCTGGGGTTCAGTATCTGATCCAAGGATACTTTAACATGCAGACTAGAGAAGCCAGGGATTGAGCCACTGATCTCTCGATTGGTGGAAAACCCGCTCTTCATCCAGAGCCACAGCCGCCCTGATTAATTTCCTGAGCTACAGCATGACATGCTCAGACATCTAGCATTGTCCAAAACACAAATATATTCATTTTACTATGATATAAGACAACAAAAAGCTGCAATTCCACATATTTGAAGAGCTGAAAATATGGCGATGTTTGGTATTTTTGCTTTTGCTTGAATAATCAAAATGTTGTTGATGATTATTGTGTCAATCAGCTAGGTTGTTTCACCTGTATATGGGAAAAACAAAGGTAAACGGTAAAATTATTACCTAAATTGTCCACCGCAAAAATCCATTACAGGTTACTGACTGACTTACTGGTGCAACAGTGATCAGCTGTATTTGTGCAATGAGGGGTTATCATTGACATTTCGGGCACGCTTATTTCTGGTTTTGACTCCAAAAAAAGTTGGCTTGTTAATAACTTGTCTGATGGTCTCTTCTTTTTGGCACACTGGACTGCAATGTCCCGATGTTCCCAGATCTTAGCAATGACTTTGGTGAACAGGAATCATGGCCAAAACTCTAAAATAATACTAAAATACAATAAAGTTATCCTTTGAGGTGAAAAAGAGAGAGGGGATCCTAGTAAGTGGCGTTGTTTTGCAGTTGCAGCTGAACCTGCGGTGTAGCACAGCTACACATCGTCTCCATCCTTCACCAAGGTCAACAGAGAGGCTGGAGCTCGGCCACGTTGTGTCAGTGCTCTCCCAGAGGCTAACCGGTGCACTCAGCCCTCTGCAGCAACCCTCAGTACCAGCCAATGCCAACAGATTAGGAGCTCAACACCTGGGGTGACAAAGAGGTGGTGGAGGGTAATGGTGTCATTAGCAGGTACCATGGAGACTTTCCCCAGCACCAATTTGTTCCCAAGGAACAATGTCAAACCCCATCTGCCAGTGGAGGAGAGCCAAGAAAAAGAAACATTTACCTAATGATACACCTAACACACAGTCACCGGACATTTGTGGACCATTAGTTAAGAGATGGAATGAGCAGCACACACTCCAAGAGACACCTCACTTACCTTCAGGACTGAAAAGCATGATTTAACTCATACTGTGTGGAATCATAATTCATTCAGACCTCTCCCACAAGCCAGGCAGAAAAGGTATTAATTTAATAAACCTGTAAAGAAAAACCCTGTCTGGAAGCGGAGTAAATGGCAGTGATGGATTACTCCAAGCTCAGAAACTTAATTTTAGGAAAATCACTTTAAACCTTGAACGCTGAAGACCTGAAGTATTTATGAGGAAGTGAGGCTGCTTCAGCGGTGGAGCAAGTCGAGGAAGGTAATCACCTCACTCTCTCCCAGGGTCACGGCAGGTGCGGACCGAATGGGCAATAGCTCACAGGTTGGTCATGCACAAATATGTGCATGCGCAAGCAAACATCACACACACACACACACACACACACACACGCTGCTAGGAACATTGTGTGGAGGGAGTGAGAGATGCAGGGTGGCATGTGCTGTGGACAGGTTCATAAAGACATCAACAGGCCAGGAGCTGCGGTGCTGAGGGAAGATCGAAGTGTGCCCGACAGCAGCGCAGGGTGAGGGGATTAGATCATGAGACTGATCAATATTAACCTCAGATAGAAGTGAAGGCATGCTTTATATGACGCTGGCAGCAGCGACCCTTGCAGTGTAACGGCCAGACAGGACAGAGCTGACAAAGACGAGTGACTGGCACACAGGAAGGTGTCCGGTCGCTCTGTTGGGACCCATTTACAAAGACAGGACAGAGCTTTGGCTCCGGCCCCAGCTAAGTAACTCTTACTGAGGTGGGGAGCCTATCGCAAGGAGCATCTCTTTCATTATACTGTCTCCTGTAATTGAGACGGGATAAAACACAATGTAAACTCATTAGGTGCAAGTTAAATGGAAATTAAATCAGAGAGGCGGTGCTCTGTTTATGTTTGTGAGTTAAAAGATGGAGTGAGAGAGAAGGGAAGGGCTGCAAAGGGAAAATTCATTCATTCAGAAGTAATGAGTCTGAAAGACTCTATCAACTTGTCCGAGGTATTGATTGTTACACACATACACACACAGACACACACAGACACACAAACAACCAATGAACAGCTGCAAACATCGACTCCTCCCTCAGAATGTTTGCAAAGGAAAGCCTAAAATAGTGTCGCTCTGAACGACTTGCGCTGCTGTGCACGGCCTCTAAATAATTGATTGGAACTCTTGATTGATGTCTTGATTGCACATTTACAACAGAGCAACTTTGCTTGGTGAAAAACTCCAGCACATTAGGGTACAGACCTGTGGCAGCTGCCACACAATTACATTTGCTTCCAAAATGATTAATCATGCTAGCAAAATTCTCTACACAGCAAAGGCTGAGAGCACTGTGGCGGCCATTCATTTATTCAAGCACACCTGAAAATTATGTTTTTCTTAAGTTTTAAAATTATTTTTAGAAAAAAAACAAATCTTCAGATGTATTGCTTTAGTACAGTAGTTCCCAACGTATGTGGCCTTTGCTCACTTGTAATTAAAGCAGCGTCCATATGAGACACTTAATAGATAGTGGGTCTGCCTCCTAATAGTCGACCAAACGTTAAGCGACCAGAAAGGTCATTAGTTGGCAAGATTTCATTGGTTGCTTAGTTGCAGAAAAAGACAAAACAAAAAAAAACAAAAAAACATGAAACTCTATTAGGAGCTGTGCCTTATCAAAATAAATCAAAACCTATATGACTGGACCATGTGGGAATTTAATTTGAAAGGACAGACACAGAAAGTGGCCACGCTCAGCAGTCAGACAGAAGTAACGTTAATAACAGGGCTGGTACCTGCGGTTATTCCACAGGCTAGTTAATAACATGTTGGGCAGTAAATCCAAAGTGTGGGATCATTTTGAGAAGGTGAAGGATGAACCCAAGGTGATATGTAAACTCATCTTCATTGGTCGACTACAAACATGACGTATCATCTGAAACATGGAAGTAGCTACATGCCCATTAGCCACTTAGCACAATCATTACTGCTTTGCCGACAGCGTCATTAACAGGCGGCTCGCTCAGTGTGTGACGTGCACTTGTAGATAAAATATAGGCCTATATTAATGAAGGTTCATTAGTACGGTTTTGTATTTCTCTGTAATGTAGCACAGTGTTAACAATGTTACTGATACTATTCTTTCTCACACCTTCAACTCAAACTGTTGTGTTGCTCCGCAAAAAATATATAATTTAATAATTAAATTAATATCATAAACATGTAGACAACTAGTCGACTAATGGCCCTAAATGAAGACTATTGGTCAACTAGGAAAATTCTTGGTCCGGGGCAGCCCAAATAGATATACTACGCAGGATTTTTCTAAAATATAATATATAGACTCATCCAGAAATACACCCTCTCAATCATTACTTATGACCCACTAGAGATATGTGTAGGGGTGTTTTTTCTCCAGAGACGCTACCCTCTGTCTGTATTTTCTTATTTTTTCGGGACATGTATCGGTGTGTACCCCCAAAGCGCCTAAGTAATGTTGGGACTTTACAAAAAGTACAGACCTGTTGCCAGATTGTCTTAGAGACACAGAGCAAAAAAAAGCTAATTTACAGAGGTGAAGCGCTAAACAAGAGTGAACACGGGCTGACTTTTACTTTCACTTTTGCTGGCAAGCGTGTTTACATCCTGCACAGTATACCTTTAATGCTCGTAACATGAGTTGTGAGCAGTTAAACTCAGATTTTTGTCTTTTGAAGGACTTTCAGAGGCCTGAATAGATGAAAGTATCAAGGGGGTCGCAGGTTAGGCCAGACCTTAAATAAGATTAAAAAATAATAATAATAATCATTAAAACCTTAATATTTTTCAAAAAGTACTACTGTTCATTTTATAGATTGTTTTGACAAGCTATGTTCTTTCTCCATGTAGCAGACATCTCATGAATCTCTTTGACTTTTAGCTAGAAACATGTGAGCACTGGGGCAAACTAATGTTTCTCCTTTGAAGGTTCAAGGGGAAATGTCAGACACTACTCCTGCAACATTTTCAAATGATACTACTTGACTCAGGTCCTGTGTCTCCTCTCAATTACTCTCTCTCTGCACTGATAACTATATCACCCCGTGGTTCCTCCAGTATAAACTTCAACCAATTCACACCAATCTGCTGAGCTCAGCAGGCTCGGGCAGGGGAAAATGGACCACAACTGTGCGCCTGCAGGCTACTGAGCAGCAGAGGTTGGAGGACTTCATCCCATTCAGGCTGTTCAAACTCTCTATGTTACACTTGTGCCTTAACTTGCCCATTTAATTCCTGATATATGCATTTTTTTTAACTCGAGAGCGTCTGTTTCCTGAGAAAGCACAGGTGGGGCGTTCGCCTAGATTGTTGGAAATCAAGACAAATGCCAGAATAACTACTGGCTAAACCCTTTCCTGTGTAACCACTGCTGAGTCATCTGTGTTATCACAGCCAAAAGAGGCAAAGAAGCCCTGAGAGAGGAAAACCAGCTAAGCAATAAATATGCTGAATAAAGTGAAGTTATCATAGGTAATCAATTGTACATTCTGCTTCTACGTTTCATTGCTATTAATCTCTCACAGTCTCATGCCTGGGGAATTAGCAAACGCTTTTGCGGTAAATTAACAAATCAAAGGCCTAATCGATTACAGATGCCAATAGACAAAGTTTAGGCTTTAGCGTTCTCTCTGGGTAATTAGCAAACTTTTTTTTCCATCTCATTAATGCAGCCAGTTTTCCAGTAAAACCAGATCTTTCCACTGGTCTCCCGACACAATCATCTCTCCACTCCTTACATCCTCCACCATGGTACAACCTAGCAGAGGGGACTCGGAGCCGGTCTTTGCCAGAGAAATGGGCCGCAGATACTACGCAAATGGAGATGGATGGGGCTCCATGTGCAGAGCAGCAGACGAGCTGTCCCTGATAAATGGGTTTTCACCAGGACACTTGATCTCTCTCGCTTTCAGCCTAAAAAGCAATCTCACACTTTGCATGTCTGTGAATATTAACAAACCCTCAAACCCTGCACTCAAATGTCATCTATTGTGTCGCACATGGTGCCAGGCAAGAGAGCCAATTTGATGGAGAGGACTGTTCCTCTGTGTGTTTGAAATGGAGTCGGAGGGGGGAGAAAAGAGAAATCCTGCTCTCTTTTCAGACATCCATCAACACAGAACAGGTATAGTATGGCTGCGGTTCCAAAGCCCCATGAAATATTGCTGCTGCCAAGATTCATACTGGACTCTGGCAAGGTCCGTCAGTGCTATATTCTACAGTCTAGATTTTTCTAATTATTCCATTATACTTCAACCTTGACTACTGTCAACCTGCTGTAGGTTTGATTGTGTGCATGTTGACATATGGCTTTATTAATGCAGTTTAGTGACTAGAGAACTTTATTTCACAGAGAAGCGAAGTCTGAGCACTGTTGAGTAATGTAATCACTCTGGGCTGGCCTGGGCTCACTTAAGCTTATCTAATATCCGACATTTCACCCCGGCAGCGTATCAGCTAGCAACTGTAGCTGTCACCATGCAATGTGGCACAGGGTTAATCCCACACTCCTGTCCAGTGTGGACAGATATGACATTCATCAAATGGAGCCATTTCCTTGTGATCTGCAGCCGGCAGCTTTGTGAATGAAAGTGTGGAGGAGGGTCGTCCTCCTTCCATCCTTCTCTTTATCTCCTCCGCCTCCCCTCTCCTCCAGTCAAAGCGGCAGGTTGACCCATATGAACCATCTGTCATTGCTGCGGTGCCTCACACCTCTCAGCCTGGCCCCTGGAGATCAACGGCATATGCTGCTGCTGCTGCTGTGGGCAGCAGGCTGATCTGGGGATGATAACACAGGACAAGTGCAGGATGTGCAGTGCAGGATCCAGAGGCTGGGGCCAGGCAGAGAGATGCTCTCCAGGAGCCTGAGCTCCAGCCTTCAGTCTGGAGGTCACAGTGACAGGATTAAGGTGGAGGAAAAGCTCCACACACCACCTTGCTGCTGTACCTTTGTTGAGACACATAAAATGTACATAGTGTCTAATAATTTAAAGATGCAGTCAGCAATTACAATGCAATACACTTTGTCTAATTCAACAAATATCCATCCATCCAGTCCATTCTGTGTGTGTGCTGAAAAAATATCCGGAGTTCATACACAGTTCTGGCTCTGTAAATAGGAAACAAACAAAGTGACTCTATCCAAGCCAATCAGCAGCGGGGGGTGTTTGTGCTTGTGCACAGGACAGGAGAAAGGCCATGGATGTATAAAGACAAAGGCAGAGGGAGTGAGAGGGACGATAAATCTGGCACATGCTCGTGTGCTGAATCCCACAGAGCAAAAGACTGTCGAAGGAAGGCAGCCTATTGGTGGCAATATTGGTGACATCCAAAACTTCCATTTTTGGCAAATGAAAATAACCTTTGATTTAAACAATGGATGCAACAGATGCATGCTTCATTATGTTGTTTCCAAACGTCAACCATATTTTTAAAAAGAGTACCAAATCATTTTAAAAGTCATTTTGTGTATGCTTTGCAAGCTGTTGTCATTTACACTGATTAGCTCTGTAATGTTGGTTAGGTTGCTACAGCTTGTTCAAAATATACAAATATAGAAACATTTATCTCTTTAAAAAAGTCTGATATTCTGTAGTTAAAAAAATCTACTATTTAAAAGGCAGAATTTTTAAAATAATACAAATGAGACAATAATTAAGTGATCAAAGGTGGATGTGAAATCACACCGCCCTCATCTTAGACTTTCCAGCAAGTTCTGGAGAAGATGGTGCTGCCAAAATCTATTAATATTTCCATCCAGCTCACCACTGCACAGAATCTGCAAGGACTGCGTGTGCCCCTTGTAGTCCGCAAGAACATCCACCTCCTACATAATCGCCCACGTCTCCTGATAAAGAGCCACGAGGAGCTGCCATGCAAGACTAAATGCGCATCTCTGGTGTGTATCCTGCTCGTTTTTTTCCCCCTAACCATAAGGAACAAAACAAAACCAAGGCCTTAACATCAAAGATTTAGTAAGAAGCCCTTTCTTTTCCCATCTCTGACCACTGGTATAAAGATATTGCTTTGACCTTCATGCTTTTCCTTTCGCTATATTTAGATCCAAAAGAAATGACCAGAAATCAATATAACTTTGCAAACCAAACAACAGTAATTTTTATGATCAAACTGAAGTCAGAGTGCACCTGCTCCTATATATCTACAACCACAGGACAGAGTCTTGTCCACAAAATGACATAACTAAGATAAAAGGGATGTAAGTCATGGTAGCTTGAAAAAACAAACTGTCCTGCTTGTCACCAAAATCGAAGCACAAAGCCACTGCAACACAATGAAAGTGGGTTTACATTCTTCTACACAATCATTTTACAAGGTGCTAAAATTAGCCTACAGTATGCAGAGGAGTCTCCGTGACTACACATTCCAATAAACAAGAGCAGAACGGTTTACAGAGCCGACAGAGCAAAGTAAATCAGTTCCCTGCTTTGCCATTAGGGCCTTTGATAGCCTTGATTAATCTAAAATCTTGCAGCATACAACACATCCTGCCTTTGTGTCATTCCTCTGATGTTACACACATGAGTCATAAAGGCAGCCAGAACCCGTGGCGACGAGCTGGCTTTTTCAAAGAGCGCTACCAAAAGACAAATGTGTGTATGAAACTGTGATGACAGGTATGTCTTGGAATGCCTGTGACCTTAAAATCAGGAATTCCAATCTGAAAAGCTCATTGAACAATGCAGTAACCTTCACATGGGTGTCAGATTGCACATGGTTTCTGCTGAATTCTGTTTCCTGGACTGTGAGGAGGAAGTTCGTCTCGTCAGAATGAATGCCATCATACTTTTCATGATTAAGAATTTTCACATTGTTGACTTGATAAATCCCTGAGAGACATGTCCTGGCGCTGCATGACTTTTCCACTGCACGATGCCAAATCCCAGGGGACCAGGGTGTCATATGGTGCCATATGAGGGTGCCCACTGTGATGATAATTTTGCTGGGCTGCCAGATCCTGCCCTCTGCTGTGGCATTGCTACGTGTGTGTTTTCTGCCCTTTTTGTGAGCAAGACGGAGTGAGAAAGCTACGAGGTACGATAAGAGAGTGGGTGTTTGGGAAAGGACCCATCTGTCCCTGCCCTCTGTCCCACAGAGCCATCGGCCCGGACCGGGCCAGACCAGGCGAAGTCCAGCCGGACATGGTCAGCTGACACACCGGGGCTTGGATGGCGAAATGCCGGATGCTCTAATTAAGCTTATGCTGTTTGTCGACTTTCTCTGCATGGATGCCAGCATCGCAGCATGCCAAAGGGTTGTGAGTCACGCTTCCTGAGTGGAGAGCCATGGACACTTGCTACAGGGGTGCTCTAGCAGGGGCGTGTCCTGTCCTGAGAGTACTGAGCCTGCAGCACGGCGATATGGTGATAAGAAAACAACACGAACCCTGGACAAGCAGGCCTCGTGGACAGAAACAGCACCGCCACAGGGCTCTGACATTTCAGGAAAGCTACGGCGCTAACAACACTCTTTGTTTTCTGCCAGAAATCGACATTATGAACAGAAGCCTGTCTGGTGGCGAGAAATTGCTGTGTCATTGAGCTGAAATGAACACATCAGTGGAGACATTGTCCATTTAACATGGTGACACTAATAAATTTGTCGCCAAATATCCTCGACTCCCGGACTCTAATATAGAATGAGGGGTGATTCAATACGCCAGGTGTAATTACCATGTGCAATAACGAGCAATGGAGAGAGTGACGGCAGAGCCTTTCTCTGCCAGGGTAGATTATAGATTGCAGTAATTGCGATTCTGCCTTAATTATGGATGTAGCACTTTCACGCAACAAGCAGAGACAACGTCTCAGGCACCATATTTCTAGTATCTTCTTAACTGTGATGGCAAACATCAGGAACATCAATCAATATGTAATTACATTGTGGGCTTTTTAGTATATAAATTAATTATAGAAAGATTTCATTGATAATCATGCGACTAATTTGTTCCCAGCATCCTAAAATGTATGATGTCTGATATGCTTCAAATGATGGAAGTGTTCATGAGCTTCACATCCCTTGAATACAGTGCCTTTTTTTTCTACATAACCACTCACGACTTCTCACTAATAACAGTCTCCGAAGACTGTTTCACTGACTCTGGTCAAACTATAAAGCAACAACAGAAAGTGAAGGGTGGTGTCGGAGTGAATTTGTGGGACGTACCCCTCTCTGTTGTCCTCTTCGTCCGGGTTCGAGATGAGCTGAGATCCAGCGAGGGATATGTCCAGGGCAGCCAAAGGCAAGTCTCTGTAGGCAAAGCTGACCAGCTGGACAGGGGCCACGCACTGGTTATCCTCCTCCACCTGCTGGGAGATCACCTCCAGCTCTGAGGCTCCGGCCTGGGGAGGTGCCCTATGGTACACACACACACACACACACACACACACACACACACACATACCACAATCAGAACAGCATTAGAGTCAGAAGGTGGATGTGTTGTCAGTGTTTCCTGCGGGTGGTATTGCATGTTTTACCTCAATATACTGTGGCAAAAATTTGCAGCTGCATGTTGTCACCCTGTGAAGTCATGTGTCAACTCTTTAGCAGAGATAGCAGAGTTGCATTGCAAGGTTGTATAGAAGTGTGCTGTTTATTTGAGTGCACCTACTTGGGAAATGCTCCAGGTAACAGAGTGTGATAATAACTGCTGGGACTATGCTTAATTTTGATGAATGAAAACACAAACATGGTGTGAAATTCCTTGTTTCCAGTGTTTACTGGCACCTTCAACAAGGGCACATTTACCTGGCAAGTGATGACAAGCTGATCTACATTTCTCATTAGCAGAGTATGCAGTGAAGTAAGTCTCAAACCACAGTAAATAAGGCAATTTGCATTCCATACATATGGAAATATTTAAAGTTTCTTTAAAAGATTATATATATATATCAGCCTCAAGTACAAATCTAGTTTACTTTACATTTGCTCAGACTACTTTCCAAAGCATTCACTGGTGTTTAGAATGACTTCCTAGGCAGCCAGTGGTTTCCATTCACTGCAGACTGAACTCAAACTTAAAAGTTGAGTGAGATGAGTGATCTGTAACAGTAAACAACTGCATCTGCATTTGGTACATTTGCCCAGTTGTCAGCAGTTACCATTTTAAAAACCCGTCCTGCTGATGCTCTCAAAGATGCTCTCACACCTGATATTTCAGTTTCACCGAACTGAAATATTTCTCATTCATTTACAACATTAACTAGTCTTCTTCTCACATACCCAGGTTTCTATATGAATGATGAAATGAATGTAAAACAAAGGCTGCCTGAAATCAGAATAAAAACCTATGTTATAGTACGATTGTGCAAACCATGGATTTGTTAGATTTTACATTGTACAGATATGACATAGTTCAGATTACGTGTATTTGGACGGAGTTTCTCATCAGAAGGAGGAAGGGTTGGTGCATGGTGTGACACCTAGACAATATGGCTGCCGATCAGCAGACAAAACTACTGTTTGTAGTGACAATTTAACGTTAGTCTGGGACATAGCCAGTCGTGTTTGTAGCGGCAAAAGCAGGTCATTTTTAACGACAGTTCGGGACACATCCATCCATTGGGACATCTCCAGCTGTGTTTACAGCAACAAAAGCTGATATTTTTAATGGTAGTTCGGGACATCTCCAGCCGTGTTTGTAACAACAGCTGATGTTTTTTAATGACAGTTTGGGAGTTTGTCCAGCTGTGCTTGTAGAGACAAAAGCAGGTGTGATAGTATGTGATAATATGGGACTTGTCAAGCCATGTTCGTAGCGACAAAAGTGAATGTTTTTTAATGACAGTTTGGGACATGTCCAGCCATGTTTGTAGTGACAAAAGTGGGTAGTTGTAGCAGCAGTTTAGGACATGTCCAACCATGTTTGCTGCAACAAAAGCGTCTGTTTTTTAACAATAATTTAAGACTGTTGTGTTTGTAGTAACAAAAGCAGGTAATATTTAATGACTGTTCGAGACATGTCCAGCTGTGTTTGTGGTAAAAAAACCAGGTGATTTTTAATGATGGTTCAGGACATGTCCAGCTGTGTTTGTAGCAACAAAAGCTTATGTATTTTTAACAATAGTTTGGGACATGTCAAGCCATGTTTGTCGTGACAAAAGTGGGTGGTTTTAACGACAATTCAGGACATGTCCAGCTTATGTCCAGCCTTGTTTGTTTCAACAAAAGTTTTCCAAAGTTGTTTTCGTGCCTAAAACTAACCACAACATTGTCACGACATAAAATAGAAAATTGAAATGTAATACGAAACGTACAAATGTAACATATCCCTGGTTTGCTTAAAATGTATAATGCCATGTATTCTGGTAATTTCCTACAGTTAAACATTTTCCCATGTGATAAATGACATTGGAGGGCACAAAAAATCTCGTTTAAGCTCAGTTTTTTTCCATTTTGATTCATCTACTGTTTTTTTCTCCGTGAGGCTGGCTATATTTGGCAGAACCAGACAAAGTGTCATTTTATCTGCCACTGAGGTCCTGAAACTTAAATGCGTAGGGAGGGCTGTGATCCTTCGAGCTCAGCCAATAGCGGACAAGGAGAAGTCACCCTGGAACAGGAGTCTCACACGGCTTGGCAGCCGTCCCAGTGCAGCCAGTGTGGAGACATCAATAACTCCAGTGCTTAACAGTGGAGGAAGGCATTGATTACAAGACAGAGGGAACAAAGGCCATTGGCTTGGTGAATTCAACAACCTCTGTGCTGGAGGTGACACAGAGTGGGAGGAGACGGTTAGTAGAAGATCACTGAGCAGCTCCACCTTCATGTTAAATGTTAATGTAGGCAGTACTGAAAAGGAAAATAGGTCTTTCTTTCTCCTGACTTACTTCCTCGCTAATAGGTGTTTAATGCACTCTCTTGAAAGGTTATTTTGTTATTCTTACAGAACACCAAGAATCACTTCAACTATATATTTTTTAACGTGGTACAACAGGGCTACGGAACACAAACTCTTATTCTTGTGTCCTCTCTACATAAAATGCCTTGCCCTTCCAACCTTTAAATATCTGATCCTCTCATTATGCGTGTCCTGCTGGATGTGTTGTTTAGCTTGAGGGTCAAATGCCCATATATTAACATGCTTGCCACAAAAACACGCTTGCGCATCCCAGTGTTGTCTGTGGACTTGGCACCTCCGACCAACCGCAACAAGGACGCTAATCAGTCATGACAGACACAAACTGTTTAGTGCATCAAAATCACATTTCCAGACAATCACAGAGCAGGCCAGGAGCCATTATGTGCAGAGCCCAGTGGAGTGGCTGGTTGCCATCGAAGGGAGGGAGTGGAGGCTTCACATCTGAACACCCTGCTCCCTTCGACAATGGAGGCAAGGACAGCCAGTAGCATGCTAAAGGCTGGGAACTTTTCAGAGGCATGTGATATTAGGAATCGCCACGAGGAAGTAAAAAGGTTAACATAGAGCATGCATGGCTGGAGGGGAAATCTAGCACCCATATAGAGTAAGAGCTAAGGCTTATCATAAAGCCCAAAAGGCGCAGAAACGTGCTTCTGCACTAGCTAATGTTTCTAAATGCTGGTCTGATTTTTTTTCCACATGGGACTGTTCTTACAGCCACGTCTTAAAGCTGTAGTTACATGAACTTGCTAGATTATATTAGAAGCACACTTAACACAAAAACAAAAATGGTTACAGCTCAACTTCTCCTGAATGTTTGTCTACTCAGGACAACTATTACAGTATTTATACTGTTAAAACATAAGCATATACTTTCTAGGGATTTGTAGTGTGTTAAAGGGACACTTCACACCAAATAAAATGTGATACATAAATTTATATATAAACTGACAAACAACAGGAGGAGCTGGCGGAGGAAAGAAAAAAATATTGTTAAATTTTAGTTTTTCTTTGAGCACCACAAACCAAGTGCCATCCAGCTCCATTATATTCCAGAGAAGGCAGACATCCCTACGGCTGATATTTCCAACATCTGGCAACTCACACCAAAGCCATCTAGATTAATAAATAGCACTACAGGTAAGAGGAAAAATAAGCATTTTTAATTTTGGGGTTAACTGTCCCTTTAATATCAATTTGTGTTTTCGAGGTTACTGTAGTTTTAAAACCCAATTATTGTTTTAAAGAACGTCTGTCTCCTTCTGGTGTGTAATTATTGCAGAGGACTGCTTCCCAGAGTAACAGCGATGTATAGTTATTCCCCCAGCATTTTTACATCAAATCATTATAAGTCATGATGCAGCGATCAATAGATATATAAAAATATAATAGCCTGATGTGTTCTCTCCTTTCCGGTTATTACTCTAGGAATTTAGTGCCTTTTGTCACAACATGAGAGGCATAATAAATCTTTACATTGAATACAAAACTCAATAAAAATGTGATCCGGTTTACATGGTTTCATTATTAATATTCTCAACAATGCGACTCCTCACATTTGCCTCCATCCTTTTCAGTTACAGTAAAGTATAACTGAATAACACCGTCCATTCCCACTAAAACACTTCTTGGAAATACATACCAGAGCACATTCTTTTTCTCTTGGACATTTTCAATAGGAACATCCTCTTGGCAATTCTCAGTGATTCCATAGATCTGGAGTTTAAATGAATCTCACTTGTAATCCATTCTTGCCTCAGTTTTCTGTCTGTGAGGAAAGGTACTCAAATACCACTGAAGTCCAATACTGCTGAACTAAGCAGAAAGTAAAACTAAATTATATTTTTTTTACTCTGAATACTAACACCAGCGCAGATAAAGGAGGTGCAAGTGCTGATGTAAGATACACCAGCACGTTCACTTCCAGAGATGTAGCTGGGGCCATGTTAACTGTCAGTCAAGAGTGAGTCTTAGGGTTAAAACCAGCTTGAGACTAACATCAGAGTTAATTTAATTTTAAATTTAGGACATATTAAATGCCCAATGAATGTGTTTAAGTTATATATTTTTGGTATTTTACTTGATATGTTTTGTTATTTGGTTAAAGGGACACTTTGCCAATTTTCAATCAGCTTTGTATCATAACAATTTAGTTAGTATGTGCAAATGAACTGTAGTAAACTTTCCTCCATCTTACCAGTGTCCAAATCACCCGTATGCCCATCGCCACCACAGGGACCAAACTCAGATCATAAGGTAAAACCAGGCAGGCAAACATGTTTACAGTCTGGTACAAAAATGGTTTTGGTGTCTATAGCTAATATCCCCCCATAGGACAATTGAAATTAAGGGCGGACTGCTGCCACAGTTGAGTGACAGGCTGTCTGCCGGTAGTGTCCTCAGCTTCTCAGTCAGATCTACCCCTCACTCTGTCACAGCGCCAGCCTCTTGCCCAAATATGGTCACTTCTGGCTCCACATAACCAAGATGGCGATAGTCATAATGCTGAACTCAAGGCTTCAAAACGGGAGTCCACAAACCAGTGGGTGACATCATGGTAGCTACGTTCATTATTTATACAGTCTATGGTTTTATGAAAAGACCATCTCTCCAGCAGTGAAACACTTCTTAAAACAGATTTACGTTAGAGACAAGTTTAAGATGAATGACATCTACAACTGACTTTTGTCTGTACTGTATCAGCAGATAATAGTCTTTTGGGGTAAGAGGCCGTTGTGGCTGAGTGGTCTTTACTTCAAATTCCCACAATGGCTGTAAAACTGTAGCTGACATGTCCTACAGCACAGTCACTCAACCTTCAGCACTCAAGTGTGACTATACAGAAGCTATACAACTTTCTATGGATAAATCACTGTTAATAAAGTCAAACTATATATCCACAATAGTTTTTTTGTCATTAAAATGCGATCAATTTCCAACACAAGACAACAATGACTAAATAAAGTATAATATAGCTATTCTATTGAGGTGATAAGAGGTGAGGTTGATGCCTGTCACATATCAGAAATCACCTATTCTGAGCAGTAAATTCCCTGCTCCTGTCACTTCAGTGGATTTAAAATGCTGCCTCAGCATGAACTGGTGGTTTGCAGAGGGCATCGGTATCATTGTCATTCTGAGTGCTCACTGCCACGGTATTTCTGGCCAGCTGTCTACAACCCAGCCGCTCTGTCTTACCCAATAAGTTTGTATACGGACACTTGGCTACTCCTCGGTGCACAGCAATTCACTGCCCTGATATCATCAGGAAAGCGAGACCAATGTGCCAAATCACTTATATGGGCACTGTCCAGATTTCCCAGCAGCAGCAGCAGCAGCAGCAGAAGCAGCAGCAGCCCTGACAGAAGCTCCCGACACAATGGTACATTTGTAAGATCAGATCTTTTAGGCAATGCCTGCTCTTTCAAGGTCCAAGGGGAAATAACACAATTCCACTGCATCAATGAAGAGTGAATGTGTTTTGTTGGCCTTTGGAGTCTTCTTTTAACTGCTAATAGAGAAACTGCTTCAGCTGTCGTTTTGTGTCCATATTACTTCAATAAGCAGGCAGAGAAGATAACGCCTAAAAAACTACGGTGGCCAACAAGGGCACAACATGATACAACAGCCCAAACTGTTTCCACTATAGGAGAAATGTGCTGCAGCTACAGAGACAACGTTGATTCAAAAACACATCAGAAAAATCCAAAAGAAAATGTAACAATAAAAACATGCTGCATATGAAAAAACGTGCAGCAGAAAGCCAAAACAAATACATTAACAGCAAACACGCCGCAAATACAGAAATGATGCAAAGTCAAAAACACACAAACCCTGAAAACAAATGCAACAGAAAACTGCTGCACATCCAGTCAACACAACAGAAGTTCTCCAGGCCTCTAGGGGGAGCCCAAGTGGAGCAGCTTGATTTTTAACTTGAGAGCAAAAGACCAGATGGGAAAGTGTTTGTTTTTGAAAGAAGTGGCATGAAAAGGGGCAAATTCTTTTCTACATTTAGCCTTAGTCTTTTACATTATAAACAAGCATCAAGGCGGAATATAAAAATGCTCCACTTAGCACTCCCCCTAGAGGCCTGGAGAATTTCCACTGTTTTTACTGGATATGCAGCGTTTTTCTGTTGCATTTGTTTTTGGGGTTTGTTTAACCTTCTGCAGCACATTTTTTACATTTGCAACGTGTTTTCATATTTGTTTTGGATTTTCATGTGTGTTTTTAAATTGTTTCTGAAGCTGCAGCACGTTTCTCCTGTTGAAGAAGTTTTGAGCTATTGTAGTGCGCTTGCCCTTGTTGGCCACTGAATGAAACATGAAGATTTACTCTGCAGACATCCCCACAGCAGCATTCAGAAAATGCGGGTTATAACTACTACAAAACTATGTTGGGTAAAGATACAGTAAACCTTTAAAGGGTAATGCAGTCACTATTATATATATATATATATATTTTCTGTCAAAAAATCCTATGTAAAGGCCAACACAAACAATGTGTTAGTACATTTCTCAATACTTTACTACTTCCCACCTGTCTGTGGTGCTCAACCTCAAGCCCATTCCTCCCCACTGAAAAAGCAAATCTTTCTTAGAAACTTCCACTGAATCATACTTTAACACCTTGACCATCATAGACAAAATATTGAACAGCAAACTGTGTACAAGAATTGTAGCACAGCATCCAGAGCCTCTTATTAGACTGGACTACTGGAGTAAAATTAAGATCCAAAGGCCTATCAGTAGATTTCCTCCATAGATTTACCATAACCTGAGAACTGCAAATCTAAATTTCAACACTGAAGATTTCAAATCAGAAAGATGAACACACACTCAGACAATAGCTGCTCAGCAGTGACATGATAATCAGCAGACTTTGTTCTAGCGATTGGCGAGAGGGCTTCATTATGGAGAGAAATTAAGAGCAGCGTGCATTGGATCACGTGACACTGAGGTTAGTTACAGTAAATGTTAGCTGACCCGTTTCAAAGCCACTGGGCTCCTCGGGGTGCGTGGTGTTCGCTCTTTGTGTGCTGAATGAGAAAAAAAAAAGTACAAACAGCTCCATACCAAGCGAACAGGAAAAGCACCATCTCATCAGTGTTTCTATATCTTTTGTGTTCAGATGTATGCTTCTAAGGCTGTTTCATGTTTTCTTTTTCAATTTTCTCTGTTTTTTTTACTGTAAACTTCAGACACGGAAAGATGTATTCTTTATTAATTGAATTGCCATGTGAAATATGTAAGATAAATTGCCTTTAATTTGTTGTATGTGAGCATCTAATAATTTCCTGTCCTGCCTCCCACTGTTTCCACAGCAGCGATACTACAGGGCTACACAGACAGAGCGACAGGGAGAGGGGGGATTTACAGCAGCATCAAGTCAAGAGAGCAGGGGTGAAAATAACTCCAAAGACCTTTCTCTGCATGAGAGTTTCCCATCTGTCACTTCACAGAGATTCACCGGCATTCTGCAGCATTAAACCATGCCTTTGTACTACTAACCAGTCGGCACGTTCTCTACATTATCTAGTTACAGATGTTTTGCACTAACCTTCTCCTTCAAATGGATTCAACCATCAGCTGCACTAATCTGCTGGTCTGAGGCCTGGACGGAGATCTCTGCTGGTTTGAAGCAGCATCCTGTGCCTTTAACCAGAAGATGCAGCTGACTGAACCCATTTTGCATTCACCCTTCACTCCACTTCACTCCACTCTACTCCACTCCATTCCCCCTGCTACCTCTTTTCCCTTCTCTTAGCCCCAACCCTGGCTGTCATCAGAATGCAGGGGCTGTCTGGAGGACCACACACAGAGTAATTATTAATAAGAGAAGATGACAAGTGAACATCCCTCCTGAATGCTAAGAGATGCCAGCGGAGACTAGAGATGGCCGGCCGCCGGACGAGGCCGGGCTCCTCTTTCCCGCTTATCCCTGTTCAAAGTCATTCGCAGGAGGGGCATGAGAATATGCAGGTCCCATTCTGCTAATCATATCCTGCCATGCTGAGATGCCCTTTGCATAAGACGGCGTGTTCATAAATAGAGATTTAAGATTTCACACTCTCTCAGACATGGTTTCAAACAAGGCTCTGGCGGGTGTTATACTTACGGGGGGTTGCTCATGTTGAGGTCTTGTTGCTGCAAATAGTCGTTCACACTAAATGACCTCAAGTGTGAAATGTGATTTCACCACCGCAGAGACCTGGCTCCTACCACACCTACGGAAAATATAAAAGAACAGTGGAATTAGCAGAGGTTGGCCCAAGTCATTGTAAGTAAGTCTCAAGTCTTAGTCAAGTTCCTAGCTAAACTTTGAGCATCCAACCCTAATCAAGATTTAATGTGATTTTAACAACAGAGCTATACACTCAATTTACAAAATCATGAATGTTTTGTTTTAAATTTGTTTTTATTAGTTAAAACAAGTTTGTTAGAAGATGCTGCATCTCAGTCTGACATTTTTGAGCCGCATATACTAAAGTTCTTTTTTTTTGTTGACTTTTGCATAATTTTTGCATTGGAAGAAAATTGTCTTTGGTGTCATTTGACATAGCATTGACTCCATGGTGTGGAGTTTGCATGTTCTCCCCGTGTCAGCGTGGGTTTCCTCCGGGTGCTCCAGCTTCCTCCCACAGTCCAAAGACATGCAGGTTACTTAATGACTCTAAATTGACCGTAGGTGTGAATGTGAGCGTGAATGGTTGTCTGTCTCTATGTGTCAGCCCTGTGATAGTCTGGCGACCTGTCCAGGGTGTACCCTGCCTCTCATCCAGTGTCAGCTGTGATAGGCTCCCCCTGTGACCCCTAACAGGATATGCTGTTACAGAAAATGAATGAATTAATCATTTTTCCCAACTGGTGCTGAGTAATGTGTAATATTTGGTCTTCAGGTTCCTTTCCTGCAACTTGATTGGATGCTGTTGGATTGATTCAAACAAAGTGGATCTGGGTAATTAAGTGTAAAGAATAGCATTAAGGTCAGTCGATTCAGGAAGTGAACTGATTTGTGGCACATACTTTTTAATTTTTAGGCTTGTTGGAATCAATTATTTTCCAGTCAAAAGGCTTAAGTCCAGTCAAAGGAAATTGGTGTTGAAGTACAAGTGGAGTTGCAAGTCTTTTTAGATTTGCTTCAAGTCAAAGTAATGTGACTCGAGTCAACACCTCTGGTAATTAGTACAGAAAAAGGAAATCATGACGCAAATCATGGGCAAACTCCATTGGCAGAGGAACACTGTGAGATAATTGGGAGCTCCAGAGCAGCTTCTTTACCAAATGCGGTTTTCAAGGTCAAAAAAGAACAATTAATCTCAAAATCATGAAATATCTATACACAGTTGAATATTACAACACAAATGCACGCAAAATTATCAATGAAGTATCAGCGCTTATGCTTCTGAAGGAGCCCTGTCCTAACTTCAGCTTTAGCTATGCTCTGTTCAACTATTTTCCTGGGGAGCACTAAACTGTAATGGATTTTAAATCTCCTCCAATATACGCTCCGCTCTGTGAATCAGGGGCTGAGGAACATCACACCTCTTGCATAGCAAGTACAGCAGGATGCTAGCTCTTTGTGCCATGGGATAGAGAGCCATTGATGTCCAAGCCCGTTCAGTGAAAGCCCACTCCAGCTGCTTTGCAGGGAACAGACATGACATGGGCAAACAGGAGAGTCGCAAACACACAGCCACTGCTTCAACATGGAGCTGCCTCTAATACAAAAAGCTCAGCTCTGTGTTGAAAAGTAAAGTTACACTGAAATCAGCTGTCAATGAGATGAAATGCAGTGATTAGTATTTGCAGTGTTGTTCACAAATTCATGAATTACACAATATTTAATGGATTCGGAGCGGTGTGTGTGACACACAGAGGCAGAGCGGAACACCTTCAGACACGGAGAGGTGAGGAGTCAGCATTCACAGCCGCAGCAGACCACAGCAGAGTAATGTAGTGAAGCACAGCAGATTAAATGCTACTCAGGATAAATCAGCCCAGGTCATTCAAGGGCTGAGAGTGACACTGTTTCACTGCAGCACCCCCCCAAAAATGTGTCATAATAACTCAGGAAAAAACAGATATTGATCCTGCCATCAGATGAGCAGGAAGTCACACAGCCAAACACTTCACAAGGTGTTTCACTTTCTGTAAGGATTCACTGAGGTGACCAGAGAGACAAGTGGGATCACAGATTGTTTCTGGATGTAATTTACTGCAGGGCAAAGTGTTTCAGGACTTGGGTAAGGATTGAATTTCACAATCAGCATCTTGAGCTACTTATTACTATAAGTACAGTCTACAGTGAGTGCTTCATTAGCGGAGGTGGCTGTCCACAAAGGCAGCAATCTCTGTCCAGGCTTTCTGCATGTAACCTAATCAAGATGCAGTCATTTCCAACCAAATCGTAGCTACATAAACAGTTATGGTGCTGTTAACATTTCCCCACTGTGCTGAGAGGCCACACAGTCTCATTCTTGTTCAAACCAACACAAACGCATCAACTAAGCAGCGCGCTTTAAATCAGCACGGACTGGAAAAGAAGCACAGAGACGCACTAACCTCTTACGTTTTCTACATTGTGTAAAGTGTGGTCGTGACTCCTTTGCCCTCGCAGTGATGATGGTAATATCTCCCTTCTCGCCGATGATGATGATGATGGTGATGATGATCAGTGTGAGGGAAGCTCGGATCTTGCTGTGTGTAGGCTGCGATTCCCCTTAAATTTGCGTTGGCCAAGCACCCGTATCGCCTCTCAGAAGACAGCGCACGACGAAAACACCTACTCCGGACTGAAAGCAGCATCCTTCAGCGGAGACGACGAGGGCTGTCACTGAATCAGGAAGATAACGACATCTTCGGAGGGAGGCATAATGTGCTTGCAGGGCTTCCCCCACAATCACACCAGGGACTCCATGTGCCCGATAATAAGAAGGAGAGGTTCACGACCGGGAGCTGTCCAGGTGCTGAAAACAGGATTCCAGCGGCTACAGATGTGTGACGAGCAGCGCCGTCACCGCGGAGGAGATTCACAGATTCACACACTTAATAACATCAAATAAAACATATATGTGGTCTGTATTCATGTCAAGCCACAAGAGCCTGCAGACGTCCCTCTTTCTGTGCCACCCTGGAAGCGTCGACGTAGAAAAACACTCTCGCTTCACTTCACCTCTTGAGCTTCAGAGTTCCTCGCGATAACAACCCACCCGCACGAAAAAAAAAACCTCTTACAGTGACCTCAAGTGTTTCTGTGGTGAGTTTATGATGACTGAGTGCGGTATTTAATGCCATTTATTAGGCTGCAGCGTCACTGGAATATTCCCAGGTAGCCTTGCTGAGATATTTGAACATCCTAAAAATGTAGCGCAGGATTTAGGCCCCGGCACAAAATAAGGATGAGTAGAGACAAGAATGGCAACATCATATATCTGTGCTGTTAATGATATCTAATAAATGCTGTCACTTTCTAATCATGAACCCGTTATGAAGGGTTTATAAATTGCGACTTATGCCTTTATTAGTGGTTAATAAATAATTTAGTAATGCTTTAGAAGTCAGCCTACACTGAGGACAAGGCAAAAGCATTTGGGTTGCCAGGATATAAAAAATATCTGACTATTTCTTATGAGCCATCAAGTCTGCCATTATATATGGTAATGTGTGTTTAATAAAGGGTTATTATTATGTATCAATTATCTATTTGTTGCATGAAATCAAGTACAGTTCTAGAGACCTGTAATCCCAGTGCCGGATCCAACACATTCTAAGGCCTTGCCTAGGGCAAAGCCCCCCTCCCCTCCTATTATTACTTCTATCATTATTATAATAGGGCAGCATGGTAGTGAGGTGGTTAGCATTGTCGCCTCACAGCAAGAGGGTTCCTGGTTCAATCCCAAAAGGAATTGGGAGTCCTTCTGTGCAGAGTTTGCATGTTCTCCCCATGTCTGCGTGAGCTTTCTCTAGGTACTTCGGGTTCCTCCCACAGTCCAAAGACATGCAGGTTCACTGGTGACTCTAAACTGCCTGTAGGTGTGAGTGTGAATGGTTGTCTGTCTCTGTGTTAGCCCTGAAATAGTCCAGGGTGTACCCTGCCTCTTGTCCAGTGTCAGCTGGGATAGGCTCCAGCCCCCCCATGACCCCTAACAGGATAAGTGGTTATGGGAAATGAATGGATAAAAATGGATCTTTAAATTTATCGTGTTTGTTACAAACAAGAAAAAGAACTAATGAGAAATCATCACCATTAAACAGCTAAGCTAACAAAAAATTATAAATAACAATAACAATAAAATTGGCAAATTTTGTCTTCTTTTTTTGGCTTTTGTCTTTTCATTTCTTTCTCACTCTAATGCTCTTCACATAAAACACCTCACTCCACCATATCTATAAATGACACAGCATGTTCTGACTGTGATGATCACTCACTGATAAACTAATGAGGAGTAGAGCTACTGACTGTTAGCTGCCTATGTCACCACTGTGTAATCCCATCAGTTCCTGTAATTCTGTGTATTGCGATTTAGTCCTTTTTTACCTGCTTTACATAATTTATCAAGTTTGCAAGTGTAAATATATCTTAATAACTTAATAACAGATTTTTTGCAGTCCTTTTCCAGGAGGTAAGTGGCCCACTGATGGCGCTCCTCGTGATGGATTACAGGGTAAAGATGAAGCAAGTTTTATACTGGAGAAGCATAGACATCAACTAGGGGATTTTTCCCAACCTGGCAACCCATAAATGCTTATTGGGTGCTTATAACTGATCTATACACCATTATTGAATATTCTATCAGCATTTATCTGGTCAGTAGTTACAAATAAACCTTCATAAAGGGTGCCCAATGTTATTTTTCACTTCACTACATTTATTAAAGGGATTTAAATTAAGATTTTACAGAGAAAAATTTTTAGGCTTAAAGTAATGATCCATTGTTTCAATGAGCAAAATTCTCACTGGAAAATCTGACAAATTGATCTTCCTTTAAAAATTCTAGAAAACCAAATGACTTAAGAAAGGTAAGTACATGTTACTATTAGTAATAAGCTATGTTTACTTTATATTTTATTGTAGAGTTTAAATAAAATTTAGTTGTATTTACTTAATTTTATGAAGCTGTTGCAACTTAAAATAATGATAAATGATTGCACTTGTTCTTTTTAAGTGTTAGCAACTTGAGTAAACCAAGCTACGCTGACTCAGTGGAATTTGGGGCACACAGGACAAATGCAACAGAGAGTAATTACTTTTTAGGACTATTTTATATATATATATATATATATATATATATATATATATATATATATATATATATATATTTTTTTTTTTTTTTTTTTTTTTTTTTAATTATAATTTTTTTTACATTCAATAAATGCTACGTTTTAAGCACATATAGTAATTAAAAATAAAGTAAACATAGCTTAAGGCTGAAAGTTATATTTTATGTATTTTTATATATTAATATTTATATTTGTATATATTTTCAAGGCAATCTCTTCTCTAGATTTTTTAAAAATAACACCAACTTCTCAGATTTTACAGTGTGTGAGGTTGTTAAAATTAGGTCAACTGTGACTAAAACAACATTAAAATACTACTTAATATACATGATACAATAATTTCATTGTAGCCCAATAATAAAAACACTCAGTAGCCGCTCTGCATTATGAGTACTTTAACTATATTTTGTTGCTGATACTTCTACACCTTTTACTTCAGTGAAATTTTCAATGCAGGACTTTGACTTGTAACATATTTCTAGACTGCGGTGTTACTATTTTTACCTCAGTAAATCATTTGAATACTTCTTTCACCACTGGAATGCGGTGAACAATTAGAAATGACCAGCTGATGAGTGTACTAACGGTTCTGTGCGTACAGCTGTAATTATCCGTCTGAGGGAAGTGGTGTGATGTGTTCTTAGACGACAAAAAAGTTCCCACGATTCCATTCATGCCTTCTTTGCATACCAATCATTCAGCTGTTTCTTACCAAACCCAGACACGCTGAGCTCACATGCACAACAGGTGATTTTCCTCACCCAATCCTGTGCCTCATCTCATAATGCAACTCAACCTCGACGAACAAAAACACAACATAATATACTCAGTCGTAATCTGATAGGCTCACGCAGGTGTCAACGTGGTCAAAATGACTCCTGGGAGAATTTTTAGACCTCTAATAGCTCTCCATGTATTGCTCACATGCCATTAAATGACATCACTTGTGACACACTAACAAATTACCTGCAATCAGTAGGTAGTATCCTGACGTTTCGTTTGCCATTTACAATGTGGACAAACTGCAATCACAACATTTTTTTAGGCCAAGGGAGGAACACGCCCACATGACAGCGTCTTCAGATATACAACAAAAAGCAGTTAGGAGCTGTTTTGAAGCGCCACTATGACTCACCTCGGGAACCTGCACTAACTACCAAAAGCTGGGATTTCACAGCTGGTAAGGACAGATTTTTTTATTTATATCAGTCAGGATGATTATTTATATCTTTCACACTGCCATGTTAGTGTACACTGCCTTTGAGATTCAAGAAACTGTGTATATATATGCGGCTTTGTTTTCATTACTGGCATCTGGTTATTCCATGCTTTCCTTAAGTGGTGAGAGATTACTTCCTTTTCTGAGACATAAATACTTCTTGTCTTCTCAGGAAACAGTGAGAGAAACTTTCCAAATGATGGCAGGTAATAATCAAAACTGATCAGACTAAACAACAAATAATTTTAAAAGGTGACTAGTCTGCCATGTTTGAACCATCTTTCCTGAAACGTTATGTCTGTGTAGATCACGGAGACCCCTGTGATGGGCAGGAGGCGACCTATTGCATGAATGGAGGGACATGCTATAAAATACCTTCCATGAATACACTCTCCTGTGTGTAAGTAAAATAAAAAACTTAATTTTCATTGTCTCTGATACAAGACTGAATCTTCGGGGACCTTTAACTTTTACATTGGAACGTGTGTTGATGTCATAAGATGGCATCAACACTGTTGACATATTTCCTCTGTGCTGAAAGACTGCCCATATTTCTGTACGTCATCTTTAAATCAGGTGCAATGAAAATTTCAAAGGCAGCCGATGTGAGCAGTTCCAGCTCTTAACCAGTTCCACCGATGCAGGGCAGGCAGGGTTAATTGCAGCCGTGGTCATTGTTGCCCTATTCGTCTTAGTGGTGCTGGCAGTTGTTATCTACTACATATACAAGTAAGTACATTACGGATTTAAGGTTACCAAACGTTCTCAGGGTGTCTAAAAATAGCGCAAGGATGTGGAAGTGTTTTTCTCGTTTTACAGTCTTATTGTATTTCAGCCAGAATGTATTCTTTTAAAGCTAATAATCATTACTTGTGTCCACACGCAGGATGTTGAAAGCCAAGCAACAGAGCCAACAGAACAATCCGCAACAGTATTGGAGAGTAAAACCAAGAGTATGACCTTTCGTCTGATGTAAACTTGTTTTTCTTTTGGCTGTGTGCTGAGTGGGATGATGAAAGAATTCTCAGAGATGACTGTCACTTGCTTTGTTGGATTTGGCACTGTTTTGGGTGTGACTATGAAAGACCTATAGACAGGAAGAAAACTGCTGTGCTGACCTTTAAGGGAAACAGAGGTACATTTCAACCAGGAGCGTATTTTCCTATGTTTTTATGTCCAAGTGAATATTGGGGACGACATTTTTTTAAATTAGTGTGCTACTAAGAGAGACCACTGCGAAACAGACTGCAATGTCATCCCTGTGGGCAACTGCGCACCGTCAATTTTCATCCACTAAAAGTGTTTTTTTTTGCCACTGACAGGCTCAGATTGTTATCAGAAGTGTCTGACAACTTAATGCACAGAGAAAGGAAATATTTTTCCTTACTTTTCGCTGGTCTCGCCCTGAAATCTCACGAGAGGTGAGTTGTTGCAGGAAAAACAACAGTGGAAATGTTAGTGAAAGTTGTAGAGAGGAGTGCCAGGAAGAGTTTGTTTGTTGCTTAGTGTTATCTAAAATATTTTCAATATCGTGGCTGAATATTTAGCGGATTTGGACAATGTGAAAAAGTAAGCGAGATTTCAGAGAGAGACTTGATTATACACAGCTAGTGTCTGCAAGGGTGAGGAAAACCGTTTCATTTTTCTGTAGGGCCTCTTTCATAACAATCTGAACCTGTCAGTGGCAAACCAAGCACTTTGAATGGCATTACATTGCAGCTTGTTAAGGCTGGAACTTCCTGTCTCAATACTGGGGCAATTCCAAAAAATTTTCACCATTAGTCACTCAAACACAAAAACAAAGGGGTCCAGGTTGATCATACCAAAGTTTCCCGTTAACTAAAGCCAAAGCAGGTGAACAGCTGATTAATCGTCTCATGAGATTTCTGGAGTCCGTGCTATTTGCAACAGAAAGGTGTAATTCATTTACACACACACATACACACAAAGACAAACACACACATACAGGGTGTGAAACAAGTGTGAGTGGGTGAGAATTGAATCACACCTTGCACTGTTGCCTTTTTACCACAGCTATGAAGTTGGCACTGGTGTTACTCGTGTTAAATCACATTTCAATCTATGTGCTTTGCCTGAAATGTATTTACAAAGCATAGTTGGACTATGTTAAAAATATTTGTTAAATATTAATATAAACATTGAACTTGAAATATGGAATTACATAATGATCCCTTGTATCAATTAATGTTATGCTCAATATGCTAGTAGTAAATATTTTTGCAATTGTGTAAATATATGCAATGATCTCAACTGAATGATTTGACTGTGTGATTTCTACTGGGAGACTGCATGCACACACACACACCCTGACAGACTAGCCACTCTCTATCCTCTAACCTCCGGCACTTCATTGCTACCCTCAACCTTTAGCCGACTCTTAACCTAATCCTAAATTTAATCTCAACCATAAACCATAATTGCCCCTCGATGCAGCCAGGACTTGTCAGGATGACCTCACTTTTCAAAAATATCTTCACTCTGCAGTTTTAAAACTCAAAACTGGCTCTCACAAAGCCGGACATGCAGGAACACACAGAGCAAACTTAGTGACACACCGTGTGTGGGAGTCTGTATAATTAGCGTATCCCAAGCCATTCATCAGTCCCCTTAAATCTAAAAACAGGGGCACAGGAGATCCCAGGAGGCTTCTAATGAAAATGGTGGCATCAAATCTGCTTCAATTCAGCAAGGGTAGGAACAGAATTAAAACTTGTTGGACTGCATTGCCAATAGTTTGTTAGTCTTTCCATTTTGATGGACTTCCAGTATTCTCCAACAGTTGCCAACCACCAACCGGAAGAAAAAAAATAAATTTGGACTGCTGACAGGTTAGTTATTCTCGAAAACTCTTGCACCATCAATGAACTAGCTGTGCAACACACTCATTCTGGAATTGCTCGTTTTGTTAAATCCAAAGACAAACTCAGGATCGTAGAAACTCGGCTCAGCACTAAGTACACTGTAGAAATGTCACCCTATTGATTATTGACAGAGCTTCAGTATTAGGTCGACACACCACAGGGTTTTCCCAAAGCATGTCAAGTCAAGTCAGTTTTATTTATACTGCCAAATATCACAAATCAAATTTGCCTCAAGGGGCTTTACAATCTGTACAGCATACGTGTCATGTCATGTCACAATGAGGAAATATCTGTTCAGGGTGGGCCCTAAAAGTCACTTCATGTGACGTAGACACTTGACAGGTGTACCATGCTGCTTTAAATGGCAACCAACCTCCTTCCATTGTGTATGAAATGTTTCTTTCTCTCTCAGATGCAGAAATACATTTATATTTGTTGTTCTGTTAGCTTTTAAGAGGTAGAAGTGCATGAAGCTCTATATGAAGCCAGCAAACTGATAGCAAATATCCGTGGCCTTTTTGTGATAGAAATATAGTGAATTGCTTCCACCTAGTGGCAGTGTGGCTTCCCTGGCATGTGTTGTAATGAAAAGTAAGTGAGTTTACTTTGCAAAACCCATAAAATGGATATAAAATATATGTTTAAGATTAATTTCACTTCCTAAAATTATTTAAAAGCATTATCAAAAATTCACAAGATAACAAGGTTTATCTGAAATACTTCTCAGTAAAATAAAAACCCACAGTTTTCTGTAAACAACTTACTCTCACAGGCTTCTGGCTTTGTCAAACTCATGCGCAATTTTCAGTGCTGTGGTGTTGAGTCCCACAGACTGCATGTTAGTCATGATGGTGACCACCACCCCCTGTGGGAGGAGTGGGGTCTGGCCTTGGCACTTTGCTATCTCCTCACTGGGTAACACCAGGAGGACACTGCTAGCTCCCACAGCGCCTCCTGTGTGCGACACGTAGTGTCTGCGCTTCCTGCACTGGCCATATTTCTGTAGCTTCTCCACTACCAGCCAGCCTTGGGCATACAGTCCATCTTTATCCCAGCTGGCCTCTGTCTTGTCAGCTGGTGCCCACAGGTCTATGATAGTTTGGGGTTTGAGGAAGCCAGGCAGTAAGCCGTCAGTGTCCTTCAGGTGAGCCACCTGGAAGCTGTAGAGTAGAGCATTACCAAACAGCAGCAGGTCACCCACATTGGAAAGGAAGCCGCCTCCTGCCCACTTATAGGAGTTGTCTACGTATGGGCAGTTCACAACCCGTCCTTTCTTGTTGAGGTGATAAAATCTGTGGAGGAGCATTAACGATAAATACGGGCTCAAAGCTGGATTTTTATCATGTTGTACAATCAAAACAATCTCAGAGAAATAAGTTATCTATTAAGTTCTACTCCGATGTAATTCTACTACTTTCACTAGAGATGTAATTTATTATTTTTTCAAATTAAATAAAAAACTACTATTACTGAAATTTAAATGGGCTCATGACTCATTATTTTTGTCTTGTTCATAGCAGACAAACACACATAGTATTCCCTGGATTTTTTTCCGGTTATGATCTGACATCACACATAGTGACGCACAGCTCAGGTGAGCAGCTCTCAGTGTGTGTGTGTGTGTGTGTGTGTGTGTGTGTGTGTGTGTGTGTGTAGACAGAAAGTAGTGGGGATGGACTGTTGCACGCAATGACTATACAGCAGATCAAATCAATCAGCATTAGACTTTCACTGCACACAATGGCTGACAGTTCAGGCAGTTTGAGTTTGCTTTGGAAATATAAACATAATTTTTTCCTCTTTGAGATTAAAGACAGAAGTAGCGAGTTGTAGACTACTGCTAATAATGAACCTTAGTGTGTTTGTGCTTTTGTAAACTAAGTTTATAGCTTTTGTCTGAGAGATAGTCCTTTCATTTAGCTTTGCCATGTGAGTATCAAAAACTGATTGGCGTTGCTTGATTAGAGGGCCTGTCCAGGTTACAATAAATAGGCCTATCAAAATATACCTACTATGTTTTATTGTTCCACAACTTTTCATCACAGTATTAATGGGTTAAATCAGATAAAATTTGACACTGTGCTACAGCAACATAAAATAATACAGCCATGTGTGCAGTAATAAGAGAACAAAAGGACATATTTAAAGGTAACGCAAAAGTCACTTTCACTTAGGGCTGGGCGATATGTCCTGAAAATTATCACGATATTTGTAGACTATATCTCGATGCACGATATATATCTTGATATTTCCTTAAAAGCACTTCATTTTTACTACATTTTTGATCAATAATCATCAACAATGTGGATATAAAGACTAAGCGGGTTAAGGCAAGAGTGAAAACAAATAGAACAATCTGATAAGTTGACACATTTGTATTTCTGTGCTGAAATGCAGGCTTTAAAATGACAGAAAAAACACCATTTATGCCATATCACAATACTACATAATAATATTGCCCAGCCCTACTTCACGAGTAACTTATTACCTTTATATTCAGTAATTAGTAACATAATTCAATTACTTTTGAGAAGTAATTTTTAACTGTAACTTATTACTAATTTTCAGTAACTTGCACAACACTGGACATTACTAATACATCTCCCCTGTACTCAGCTGTAACTTGTCACTGACGTCACAATAGATTACCTGGAGCGGTGGTAAATAATAGGGTCATTCTCATCGGGCACAGTATGAAGCATTCCCAGCTCACGGAGCATGTTCGTCATGACATCCAGGAAGCGCTGTCCGGCAGCTCGCTCCACAGCAGCACTGAGCAGGGTATAGGCGTGGGTGGAGTATAGAAACGTGGTGCCTGCACATAGAAAAAAAATCACTTGCAAGCATCAAGACACTGACAGTGTCTCATATTTAAATAGTTTAGCAAACAGATATGTGCTTTACCAGGTTTGAAAATGAGTGGGTCGTCCTTGAAGAGGTCCAAAGCCTGAGTGACACTTTCGTAGTTGTCCTTCAAGTAGTATTCTTCGTGCTCAAACTCTTTTTTCTTCTGAGTTGGAGTGGTTTCTTTGCCTTTTGTGTTGTGTTCTGTTGTAGTTTTATCTTTGTTTCCAGATGAGCTCTTTTCATCTTCTTTCTTTTCTGACTTTAAAAGACGTTTAGCTTTCTCCCTGTCCTCCCTCACTTTCTTTGCATCCTTCTCATAGTGTCGTATACCACTCAGGTGGGACATAATCATACGGGGGGTTATTGTGACCTGAAATAAATGACATTCGCGTGAGCTCAACAGCGTGATATTATTGCTGATAATATGAAAACTCTGACACTTTGTTCAAGTAACTTACATCCTGCCCATCAAATTGTTTCTGGGGAAATTCTGGGACATATTTCTGGACAGGGACATCAAGATCTAGTTTACCCTCCTCACACAGTCGTGCAACAGCTGCAGTTGTGAGGGGCTTACTGATGCTGGCGATCCGCATCACCGTGTCTGGGTTGCATGGCACACGATTCTCCAAATCAGCATAGCCGATCCCTGAAGTACATGAAGAATTTAAATGCATCATTTAAGAATGTCAAAGTGTTTTCAGAGGAATATGTTAAGAATTTCATGTTTTACATTTCAAACCATTTACAGTGAAAACCCACTAATGGTGCTTAACAGTAACAAAAAGCGTTTTTTTGACTCCTAATTATAGGGGAACCGGTTTTGGTGCTGTATGACACCCATTTTTAAAAGGTGCTATACAGCACCTTAGTCAATTTGTGCTGTATAGAAGTATTAGAGGCACCATATAGCACTATATTGATTTTAAATTTTTGATCTGTGGGCCCTTGAATGTGACCAGATATCACCACGGATCAGTCAATATGCTTTTATATGACTTTTACTTCAAACCAGTAGAGAACCTCTAAAGAATAAGACAGGGGCTTAGAGGGTTCCTTGTGTGGCAATATAGCACCTCAACCCATGCCAAAGAACTGCTGAGGAACCAACATTTTTCTGTGTGTTTCACCTTAGTTTTGGGACATTTCAGTAAAGGAAGTGATTTTGCTGACCTGATTCATGGCACAAACAAATGCCACGTAAGTTGACAACTGGAAGTGGGCCACTTGTGCTCCAACGCAAACAGAGCTTCAGCTTAAAAGCTATTTCTTTGTTAATAATGTATTATGTTTTTACTCTTTGTTCCTAGATTTCACCTAGGCACTAAGCCAGTGGTGAGCCACTTTTAATTTGGCTGGCAATTTCCAATCAACTGTTTGCCAAAAGTGACATGACACCAGCAAGAATGGCAGATTTCTGGGGTATTGGCCAATGTTGTGGCATAATTAGAAAGGGTGGGAGCTGTTAACCACATTGGCAACAGTAGTAATTAGTCTTGTGGGCCAAACATTGAACCAGCCAAACTGGTGATGGTCCCAACCAGTTTATAGCTGAAGTCAACAACATGAAACCTTATGCCAGTGTTGGCACATTATAACAAGGGGGGCAACTTTAAGAGCAATTCGATGCTGTGGGGACACCGAAATACAGTAAGTATTGTACCTATTCATGAAACAATGAGGGGATAAATCTATTATTTGACTGACAAAAATTAATCAGCAGCTTTTTTTGAGAGCTGATTAATAATTTGACTCATTTTGGGGGCTGATTTGCCTTTTTTAAATCGATAGTGAAAGGGGGAGAGAGAGGGGATAACATGCAGCAAAGGGCTGCAGGTTGAAATCATCTGAGTCATTTTATGAGCAAAAAACATTATCACATTTTACATGCACAAAGAGCACTTGGTAACAAAAAGAAATGTTATAGCCCTAAATGTAGCCTTCCATTGTTGGCCACATTTCACACAGGCAAATGTGAGGCAAGATTGTAACCCAGTGTTTGCTTTGATGGCAGCTGTTACAACATATTTAAACTCTGGACCAGCATTTATTTGAGTTGTGGGACAGCCAACATGGATATGCACTGGCTTTAACAGTAGACATAAGGTGAACCCACAGTACAAAATCACGCTGGGCAAAGACTAGCTGCAATAGTATAATATGTTTTTAGGAATGCTGCACACAGGGCCTTTAAAGTGGACTTTTTGGACACCAACCTTCACTCCAGACTTGAGCACCATCCACAGAGACCCCAACCAAAATCCCCGGAGCCCCGACCTCAGTCTGAGTGACAACAGACAGGGAAACACTGATACAGGTGGCACTGAGGTTAGGCAAGGAAAACAATGAGTGGGCAAAGGGAAAGTGGTTAATAAAAAACCAAGCAGTTCATCGGCCTACCTCAATGCTTACCTTTATCCTCTCAACAAGGTCTCTGCTAACTTTTATGGCATCGCTGTATCGAACAGTCCTCTGTGCTGGTTTTACTCCATCGTCACAGGAGCTGTTGGCGGTGTCAGCTCGGTATTTAAGTCCGACAGCTATAGCAATGCCCACACCGACCCCATAAATCCAAATCCTGGACTTTGACTTGTGTTTAAAAAAGGCTGTGTCTGACCCTCCAACATATCGTCGCTGCTGGTGGATAAAAACATCAGACTGTTGCTTGTCTCGCGCTGCAGCTCGCGGTGTAAACAAAGAGGACCTGCGCGCTGTTGGTAGGGTACATTTGGCACAAAGACGGTTTGGCAAAAACAGTCGCGACATTGTCAGATATGCTGCTTCTCTTGCCTTTTATTGACGATAAATGTTCCTTGTTCATGAGCTCCGAGACCAGTTTATGACCACTTGCTTTCCGTTAGCCTCGTCGAGCCAGACCAAGTTAATCAAACCACGAATCAGACAACATCGATCAGACGGAGGCTCCACAGTTTAAAGGTCCAGTGTGCGGGGTTTAGGAGCATCTACTGGCAGGATTATAGAGATAATATTCACAGCTATGTTCTTATTAGTTTATAATTACTTGAAAATAAGAATTATTGTTTTTGTTACCTTAGCATGAGCTGTTTATATCTAGAGGTCCTCTGCTACGAGTCCGCCATTTTGTTCTACAGTAGCCCAGAAGTGGCAAAATATACACTGGCTCTTGACCAGGGCAATTCACATTGGCATGCAGGAGAAGGTTTTTCTTCTTAATTGATAAAATGAACATGTACAAAAAGTCATGTAAAAAATAACAGCTCATGTAAAACAAATACAAGTGACATTAATATATTAGGGGTATACAGCAAGAGTTTTTAAAGACGATTACATAAAACAAACGAACAAAATAATATCTAAATGTTACAATTGCAACACACACATTTTCTCTTGCTACATAAATGTCATCACGATGTCATTATGCTGACATGTAGCCAATACAGTAGTAAACATTCCTGAGAAATGCTGACAGGATTCGTCCACTCTGCAGTGAATGGCAGCTGGAAAACCAATTTAGCACACTCAAAGTGAAAATTAAGACCCACGGATATTTTTGTTGGTATGTTGTGAAGTTAAAATCCACATGGTTGTCTGCATGTAACTGTTCTGTACCCATCAGTTAACTTAGTTTTAACATGTCATGCTAGTTGTGGTCTGTAAGAAATGCCAAAGCACAGCCATGCCCAGTGGCTCATTTGTAACACGTGTTTTTAACTGTCTAGATTTTCAAGCACAGCTTGATTACTTAAAACTTGCAGATATAAATAGACTGCATGACTATAGCATTGACTGCCTGGTTGACCCTCTAGGGGTCAGTGTGCAACTAGGCCTCCCTAGGAAGCATGCACTTTTTGTTTGGTCAGATGTCATTCATTATATTAAATTGTAAGGTATTTTTTTTACAACTTACATCAAATGGGCTAACTAGGTATAATCAATGTATTTGCCAACAAGAATGCACCAACTGCTGCATCTGCTAAGTTTTAATAAAATTATTATGATTTATAGATAATCTGATTACATCCTAAGCATGAAATCAATGTCAAAACAGTTTCTTGTCTGAAATTTTGTTGATTTTTGTTTAATGCGGTTACAACTTAACTTACACTGTCAAAATGAAGACCCACATGCTTCATTTGTAATAGTGGACAACGTTCACTTTAGTTTTCTGATGACTCGTTTTCTCTATCGAAAAACCTAAAGTGTTTTGTGATAGCAGACATATGTAGGGTGTTTGCCTGAAAATATTAAACATGTAGTAGATAACACAACTGAATAAAAGAGTGACAACTAAAAAATTATCATTGTGATCTGTTAGTCTGCCAGTTATTTTTAGACAAAGACGTGCAAAAATATCTGAATGTTTACAAAAAAGAGGATATTTTTCTATTTTCTATTTTGGTGAGTAAGGTCTCACATTTTTTTTTTCAACTTTACCATAGACCATCATTTTACTGATGATACAGTTCAACACAAGTTCAAGTTTAGTTTGTCATACACATAAAAAGTAGTTTACAATGTCAATTAGAATGCAATGAAATGGTCTGCATCTGCCCTGGCTCTCTCAGCCCTTAAAACTAAAGCCTACATAAGAGTAAAGAGAAGACAACAATAATATAAACCCTACATCACTTTGAAACATTTACAGTGCTTGCTGTTCAACATGTAAAACATTTTAAAGAGCTTGTTGTGTGTCCTGAAACACTGTGAGTTCTTCCAAGTGCTTGGTGTTCAGTAATCTACCATCCTTTGTGTAGTGACTTGGCCCTATACTTCAGCTGATGCTGGCTGCTGATTGGATAGAATTGTTTACAAATGCACATGGAAAACGAGTCTTTACTAATACCTTATATCATTATATGTTCATCTGCTCACCAGTGTCCATTATGTCCATATCTTCCAATAAGTTTCAACACAAAGACAAAAACAAATACAGCCATACAAATCTTTGTCCACGCACAGTCGAAAACTGCCTCTTTCAATCAGCAGCACCTGTGTTTACTGGCCTCCCTCTGATGCTACAATACACCACCTACTGGGTTGGCGGGGTATTACATTTAAACACAAATCAGACACGGGGCTCTGTAGGCCTTTACAGACCTCCTCAGTTTTTTGTTGTCTTGTTAGTCAGGTTGCCAAACCATGCCAGTATACTATCAGTAAGGATGCTCTCTATGGTAGCCTGATAGAAGATGACCAAGGTTTAGTGGACATTTCATATTTCCCAAGGCATCACATAAAATATAGTCTTTGTTGTGTCTCCTTCACATATAATGAATACAGTAAAATATATAGTATAGTATAGTCTAGTATAGTGAAACATGCCCAGAATACATTTCTTGTGTTCACATGGTGTCAAGGTCTTGCTATGCATGGCTTATGATCCCATAATATACTGTTTACCTGTGTTGTTGGAAAATCTCTGCACAGTCACTTAAAACTGTGGCTTATAATTGCACAGAGAATTTTATTGTGTGTCTCTGTGTGTTTGTGTTTGTCAAGGTATTTTAGTACTTGCTAGCATAGTACCCTTAAGTCTGGCAGTGAGGTCCTTAGTGTATCTATAAATGTAATGATTGGACAAGGTACAAAATGACTGATGATATGGTTTGTCCTACCAAAACAAAAACGTCACATTTTATACACTAAAGTTGTGGTGACTGGTAAATGGACCTGCACTGTTCTGGTCTTCCAACCTCTCAAGGTGAACCCCTCTCCCACATCTCCCCCTTACCACCTCATGTGCATTATGTATGTACCAATCACTTCTAAATTCCCAAATTACAGAGCACACAACACATGGCAGCTTCTTTTCTCCCATGGTCCAACCATGAGTCCTATGCTCAAATAATATACACTGGCAAAGGGTTCTTCAAAAGGAATACTTGTACATTTGTGTTTTAGAAGATGATCTACATCATTCATAGTTATGCAATCAGCCTCAATCAAATTTTTGCCACCTGCTTTCTTTGCTGATAGCCCATTCGACATTAGAAAATGTTGGAATTGCATGAATATGTTCCATTTGTGTGTTTTATGCATGTCATGTCAATGGTGCTAAAGTGACGTTGTCTATGAGCTGACTTTATGTCACCAAGGCGAGATGCCTGCCTAGCTGCAGACCACTGTTCAAGGCTTTTTAGGCACCAAAAGTGGTTGGGTTTTTTTTTTACCTAGACATTGCTGCATTTCCTGATGAGATAGTGACATGAAAAACGTTTGTTTTTACAAAGACAACATTGGTTTTGCCAGCAGGGATTGTCCCCCCCAAAACCGGGTGTTTTAAGCCAACATATGGTCTTTTCCTAAGCGTAACCTCATGGTTTTTGTGTGTGAACCTTACCACACATTAACCGCAGCGTTTCAATGTAGACAGTTAAGTGCAAATGCTATGTATCTGTTGTTTGCAGAAATGTACAATGCAAACTTTTTTTTTTCTAACCACCAGTTTGTTGCCAAAGGTTTTGAGCATGTACATTGTTGTGTTCCCGTATTACTGGTACTTGACATTGCAGACTGTTGGGAGAAGTTTTACGTCATGGTTTTCTGCCAGAAAGGAATTTCTTGGTTAATATTTAGTAAAAAAAAAAAAAAAAAGTGCTTTGGGTTAAAATGAATAGATTTCTGCCTGAAGGCAAACGTCTCCCATGTGCACATTTAAAAGACCATTTGAGAACTATTACATCCAGCCACTGACCTTAAATTGTGTAATAATGATAATAGTGATAATAATGACAAATAGCAACTGAGGATTTTTTTTCATGTCAGGCATTAATCCAGAATTATATTAATTTATGAGTTACTCAGCACTACTATTTTTTTTTTTTTTTGCAGCCACCAGGTGGGGCTTTGCCTTAAATGACCCGTAGCCTCTCTCTTCTCTCTCTGCTCTTAAAGGTCTTAAGCTGCTGTCCCTTCAAACTGTAGTATTCAGTGTTATTTGCTTTTAAACTCCACTACATGTCAGAGGGACATGTTTGACTGTGCTGATGGCTACTGAGTAAAATAAGATCGCATGCAAAACATATAGGCCATAATAAAGTCATAGTTTATGACTAAGGTCATAAACTACAGTAGATTATTAGAATTTAAATAAGCTACACAAAAATATACTGATAAATTGCACCAACACTTCTTATGGGTTCATGCAAAATTAATTTCACACAAATGAAAAGCATCTTAATCCAGGATAAAGACTTTTACCTTGATACATAAACTGAATGCAAGACACATCTGTTAGTACTTCCCTTTTACTCAACTAAAGATATTTACAACGTTTTCCACCATTGCTACATGCCTGATTATTCTGAACTGATATGGTCCAGTGGTGCTTAGTGAGCTCCAGTGAACCAAAGAAACACATGACAATGTTTTTCCTCCAGCTGGAAGTCAAGCTGAGGGTCAAGCAAAAAATGAGCCAGGCATAATGCAAGTAATGATCTCCATTTGTTCAGAAACTTTAACACATTCTACCCCTCTGTGGGGGAGATGAAGTCTTGTAAATACCTTTTATTTCCTTGGCATTGCATCAGGATTTACTCAATCACCCTAAAATCTATGAAGACTTCAAATTTAGGTCATCTTTGTGATGGACAAAAAGGCTGAATATGCATGACAAACAAAGTTAAAAAACTTTCAAAACGTGCCTTTATTTATTTTCATATTTTTTACATTTCAGATATGATAAACACTTGAGACATCTACATTAATACAATGCTAAAACAATGCACAACCAGATGACAGAAACGGTACTTTATAGACAAGATGAAAAAATTTTGAACCATGGTTTTAAAGAGTAAGAATTTACTGTAATGCGTTAGCATTTTGGGTCATTGTTTAAGACTAGAGTAGCACCAGTATACATGCTGACAGGCACTGCCAATGTATACTTACACTTGTGAGGAACGTTTCTGGGAAGAGGAATGTATCTTTTTAGTTTGTCTTACAGAATTCAAAATGTGCATGATGCTGAGGTTTAACTCAGTGCAAAATTTCTCCACTTTGTCCTTTGGTTTGTGCATTATCAAGGTGGAATGGAACGTACCAGATCAGCTTCAATGCAGACGTAGAAAACAGTCTTGCACATGTCATTTCACCAGATGACTTGTCAAATAAGGAAAAAAAAAAGAAAAAAAAAACTATCTCAAGGATTGCAAAAGGCAGACACCATTACAAGATTAAAAACTGGCTTGCGAAAACAATCTTGTTTCTCAGTTTAGGCTTCATCAAAGGGAATGGTTAAGCTTTACTTCCCCTTAGCTTTGCTCCTTGGTCGAGTTCCGCTGAAGGCAGGACGGTGCGATAGGAAAAGCATCTGGCTGTTTCATCTCCACCATGGGCAAGGTACGAGAAGAGGGGTTTATGGTAAGCAAGGTGCAAGTACAAAAAGCCAAAACCACAGTGCGTGTGGGGTCAGACTGTGCGTTCACAAATTATTCAGTTCCATTAGAGTCTGGTCCAGCATCTGGTGCATATCGAGGTTCTCTTCCTTAGCATGTGACAGTTTCTCTGTTAGAACATCAAATGGAGAAGTTTTAATCTCACACAAGCGAGCAGAAGTGAGTCAGTCAGTTAGCTTGCATTAATAAATCAAGCTGGCTACATCACTCAGGTCATTCATTACATTTAAAAGCTTTGAACCCTACACTTCACTGACAGGAAACAAGCTGATACTATGATGTGCAAACCACCATGCAAACAGGTTACAACAAAGCTCTTATTAATACACATAAACACAACAACAATCCATAAAAATGATTATTGTATAATATTATAATACTAGGTTGTAAGACTAGAAAATGATATATTTGTAAATCCCTGATTTTCACTATATTTTAATTACATTTCAACAAACAGCAACACAAATTTCAAGCAGTGCAAGCATCGTACGTGGACAATGCAAACGGAAGAGCTTTGGATCTTGCTCTGGATCGGATTGTCGTACACACATCAAACACAAAACCGTAAACAAACACGTAAAACAGTCACACAATTTAGTCGTCATTCAAGGCCACACGTAGTTCATTAGTGAGAAGGCGGTTTTTCTGTAGTTGCTGGTGGAGGCGATCTTTGCAGTCAGAGAGCAAGTTGAAAAACAGAGAGAGGACAGGAAATCAGAGGAAAATAGGAAAAGAGAAAGTGCCTGTTGACACCTTCCTGCTCTGGAACAGATCACCAGAGACTTTTTAAAAATCTTTATAAAACACACTGACAGTATCTGAGTAGCTTTTAAATACCACGATCAAACAGGGATTTGATGTTCTTGTTCGGCAATCCACTCTTAAGATTTTTGTCTTCAGCAAGTTTAGCAAGGAAGTGAGTTAAGTGTAGAGTGAAAACAGAGGATGAGCAGATTAAACCCACTGAGGTTAAAGGCTTAAACGGCAGCTTAAAGGGTACCTTCAGTATTTTGCAACCTGGACTCTATTCTCCCATGTTTTTGTGTCTATGTGACTAATGGGAACAATTTTTGAAATTAGTCCAGTATTGAACGAGAGCACTACAGCTGGCAGCTGCGAAACTGGCTGCGATGTAATCACTTAAGGCAAATTGCACTGTCAATTTACGTCCACTAAAAGTGCTTGTTTTTGCCAATCAAATTGTTATTATAGGCCTAAGTGTCTGACATTATCTCTACAGAGTTACTACAGTTGTTGACCTTTTGTGAAAGAGTAAGATCCTTTTTGTTAAACCAGAAACACCCTGTAAATCACTATCACCAAAGTCACCAGACTCCATTTAAATAAACCGTAGTTTTATCATCATTAAACACACTTCATTCAAAGCTGAGAGACAGAAAATAAAACTCATAAAAGCTGCCTTGCTGTGTCTTTCTATTGTTCTAACAACCACCAACTGTGGTTTGGTTGAAATAAACCCTTAATTCATCCAGTTATATGTGAAAATATGCTGGCTCTATACATGCTAAAAAACGCTATTTATTTAAATGGAGTCTGGTGGGTTTGGTAATAGCAATGTTGAGACTGTTTCTGGTTAAACAAAATGTATCTTACTCTTTGGCAAAAAGGTCTATCATCATCTATAATGCTGTTAGACACTTACAATAATAATCTGATGTAAACTGATGGTGCCAATTGTCTTGAGTGGTTACACTGCAGTCTGTTTCGTCGTTGCCAACCTGCTCAATACTGGACTAATTTCAAAAATGGTTGTCTCCATCAGTCACTTAAGTCATAAAATGATGGAAAAATTGGGTCCAGGTTGAAAAATACCAAAGATATACTTTAAATACAATCTTTAAAGCCGCATAGTGCAGGAACAAAAAAGAAAAAGTAATGAATAGCTAACTATATCTTCCATTTTTGACACAATTTTCCCTATCAAGTGCATCTTATCATATGCTTAAAATAGGCTGATCAACATCCAAACTGGATAAATTGTTACTAACAATCCAGTGGTTTGTGGCCTCAATTGTGTCTGACATTTTCAAGAGTTTAAGGATCTGGTTCAACAATTGTTCTGCAGCCACATTTGAATTATGATGTCTTAAAACACACAACACCAGAAAACGCGCTCACTCCTGCTTATCTTTCTGTGTCTGAAGTTCTGTGAATGACTTTAATAAAAAAGACTCAGAATGTGTGTTTGTATATTTATTTAAATATATGACAGGATACTGTGTATCATACAAAGCCCATGTCTTATCATCACTGATAGCAGTTTCATCTAATTTTTCCAGCAACCAGATGAGGCTCAGCAAATCTTACATACTATTTTGTATTCCACCTTTACACCATATACTCTACTTCACCACAATCTTTGCGGATAACAATCCAACACTAATCCCCTACGATTCTCAAATCTTTCCAGGCAGCTCCTCCTGTCACAGTACTAAATGTTGAAAAGTGCTTACATGCATCAGGCTCAAATGCGAGAAGACAACTTGGCTCAGCTTTCAGTCAAGTACCTGTAGTTGTTCTAAGTTACTGTGCCTATGGCACGACTGTGATATTTCTAATATCTCAGCTTCACAGAACAATATTTGAAGAAAATAAAAAGAACAAGAATGAAGGACAGCAGGGAAAAAGCTCAGCTAATGGTTTGTTGAAATGCAGAAACAAAATGAAAAACATAACTTAAAATCAAGGCTTCCTGGTTTTATTAGAGCCAATTGAAAATAAATAAGTTAAAAAGAAAAAAAAGGACAGAGAAAAGAGATACAGCTTACATAGAAGGAAGGACGTTTATTTTTTACACAATGCAGAAAGATTCTAGGATTCTGTACAAGTGATGGGATGCAATTAACTTTGACGTGAGGATGAAGACATGAGGAGGAAAGGAAAGCAAAGACAGAGAGGAAGGGAAAAGTTGAGAGAGGGCTGGAGAGAGCAGACAGATGCCGCTCAGCCGGCAGGAGGCGTCTTTGATGAGGTGTAAAATATTTATCTGTGTGGGAGAGAAGAAGTAGAGTGAACCAGGGGGTCGGCGTGGGACCTACAGGAATTTGAGATGTGCACCACAATACACCAGAACCACAGTAGTGACGGCATGACACGACAAAACCACAATACACTGTGCAATGCACTGTGGGGTTGCACACGGTCACAAACACAAACGGGAAGTCAGACCAACTCCTCCCTCTCATTACATCAAGACCATTCTGCTAAAACATGAGGAGTGGCGCTGGACAGGAGCGATGTGGTGCGCTTTGGCAGTCTCCCACAGAATGGCCAAATGTTAAGGGAGAATATTACAAGCAAAACTTGGGGTTCAACCACAGTGATGCTAAACTGTGACAGTTAACCTTCAGCTGGTACAAAGACAGAACAAAGGGGGATCTCGCAAACACACGGGGGGGCCTTTCTTCTGAACAGAAGTAGACCATGTTAGTAGAGGAGGAAAGAGGAAACAATCATAACCTTGAGTGAGCCTCACAGTGAGCAAATGGGAGTCAATGAAATGCTTTTGTAATACAGTTATTTCAATAGGCAACTTGCATGCATTGCTTAGCATGTCAAAAATGAATCATGAATATGTATCTATAAAACAATAAAAATTAATGACTGACAAAATCAAAAATGCACAACATTACCTCAGTCCAGTTCACAGCATTCTCAAAACACAAATGATACCGATACAAAGGGCATACAGTATCATCATAATCACACTAACGAAGAAGTGTGACATCAAACCAAGTTGTAATTATTGCTTCAATTACACAGACACGGAGTAGCACAATGTCTGTTTTAAGACATTAAGACTATATAAAAACACAGCTGCATAACCAGTTAACGTGTGGGAACAGATACAAGGGTGGGATGCACTAGTTGTGACGGGCAGAGGGAAATATAAGGGAGAAGATGAAGGCGAGGTAGCTGGTGTACAGGGAAAAGAGGTGCAGGGGGAGAGAGGGTGACGGCGAAACAAGCAGGCGCGGCAAGTTGAAAATTACATGGAAGTCATGTCGTTGAGGGCGTGGTCCAGCTCCTCGCTGATGGCCTTGTACTTCAGTTTCTGGGCATACAACTCATCTATTGGTGGGCCAGGGAGTGCAGGGGGAGTGAGGGAGGGAGGGAGGGGGCAGAGGTGAAGGAGCACGTGGCAAGGAGGTGAAGGGTGAAGCATCCAGAACATTGACACGAGAGAGAGGAAGACAGGAAGAGGTGACAGAAAAAAAATTGAAAACAGAGGGAAAAGAGGAAAACAAAGTTACACCAGAAAATGATGGAATGGAAGTGTAACAAAAGTCAGGGGAAAATCCCTCAGCGCCATGAAGAAATGGACCATATGTTTCACTCTCAGTCTGCCCTGAGCACTCATTATGACTCCTTGAACGCTAGGTCAACACGTAGGCCTGATATTGCTGATAAACATCAAAGCCATTCTTTCCTACCTTGAGACTCAAAAACAAATCAACTACACTTAATAGAGATATGATAAGAGCCACCACAACAAAAGTATGATGTCTGAAAAAGAGCCATGATGGCATTAAGACGGAAGCAGAAAAGGAGTTCAAGAACAAAGCAAATAATGGGCTGAAGAGATTTTTTAAAAATGCACCGAGCTTTTTCAGCCCAAATACATTCATCACTGACACAATAACTACTTCCGAATAACCAGAGTAGCATTCAGGGGTGAGGGGCAAAAAAGTCATACCTTCCAAGTCATCAATGGTCTTCTCAAGCTTGGCTACTGATCTCTCAGCGAACTCAGCACGAGTCTCAGCCTGTGTTACGGAGACAGATTTATGAGTTAGTCCAGCACTCAAAGTTTGATACGGCACCCGTGACTTATTATCCTGGAACTCCAGATAAGGTCTTGTGAAACTTTACCTCCTTCAGCTTGTCGGTGAGGACCTTGATCTCCTCCTCGTATTTGTCCTCCTTCTGTGAGTACTGTGGGACAAAAACAAGGACAGGTGTCAAACATATGTGCACACTGTGAATGTCCTACTGCATTCAAACACATTTAATATATGTGTACATATAGGTATTATAAAATAAAACTGAAGTGAAGAGATCAGGCTCCCCGGGCTCTTCTGCTCCCCATCCACCCAGTGTAACGGGGAGCTGAGGGGTTTGCCAGCGTGCACTCGGCAGGAAGGTCGGGCTTACCTTCTCAGCCTGGGCCTCCAGTGACTTCAGGTTGTTGGTCACAGTTTTCAACTCTTCCTCAAGCTCAGAGCATTTGCTGGTGTTTTAGACAAGGGGATAAGGTTGCAAAGGAGAAGAAGGGGGTGGAGGAAAAGGAGGGAAGGGAGGATTGACAGAACCAAAACAGGAAGAAGGAACGTAAGAAAGAGGGGGAGAGGAAACAAGATCAATAAGAACTACAGGGATTAAACAAGGAGGGAAACCCACGTATCTTAAAAGTGCCTTAACAGAGCAGGAATGTGAGAATATCTATGCGACTCACATGAAAAGTAGTGTGTTAAAATAAATATTTTGGTATATGATATTTCAGCATCTAATTATCATGCTTCTCTCAAATGTGAGGTGTTATTCTTGCACAGTCTCTGCCATGTTAGAGGCGTGAAAGAGTCCAACATACCCAAAATAAAAGAGCACAAAAGAGGGAAAGAAGTAGCACAGCAAGCAAAGCAGAGGGTGCACTCAGCATCTTGAATGAAAATGGGAAGAGCCACTTGTCAAATGTATATGTGTTAGTTGTTGTTTGTTGTACCTGTGTTACTGTGGAGTTTATTGATTTCATGCTTTGCTCCAAAACCCTTAGCTCATCGTCCGCTCTCCGAGACCGTCTGTTAGTGGGTGTGGCATACGTGCGCAAGCCAGAACCATTCAAACCATGGAGAGCATGCAAATAATCAGCACATACAGTAACAACACAGGACACACTGTTCAAATGAATACAAGGCTGATACTGTGTGTATGAACGCTCAAAGCTCCAACTGTTGAAATGCCAGCGCACGTGCAAGTGTAAGTGCAGATTCAGTGCATGTAAAAGTCAAACTTCTTACCTTTCTGACAGCTCGGCGCGCTCCTCTGTACGCTCCAGGTCACCCTCAATGATGACCAGCTTACGGGCCACCTTTAGGTGCAGCACAACAAAGTGTTACAACACAACAAATACTGAATGACGCTAACACAATCAGGACGTGGTTTCAATTTTTTTCCTCAAAGTGAAAGTGTACAACTCTAATATGATCAAACTACACTTGGTAACACTTTACTTTAAACCCCTACATTTAGCATGTATAAGCCTGATATATACATTTAATAAATCGTTATAACAGTGAATTCCAACCTTTTTTCCTTAAGGGACACCTTATCTATCACTGAGTGAACTGACGACCCTGACTAAGTGACATATTTTATGGATATTTCATATTATATTAAAAGCAGTGCAGAACAGTTGGTAAACTGCATAATTAATCTAAATAGTGAACACAATAACTGCAACAAATTTGTTTAAAACGGCCATTTTTGATTACTTTTTAGCAGATTATTTCCCTTTACATTTCATATTATTCTCTGTCTGTATTATGTGTTTTTTTAGAGTTCTTTTTAACAATCATAAATACTTAATAAGCTTCTTTTTTATAACCCTTGTTTATCGTTCTTTCAGCTCTTTGGTTGTTTTAACAATGTATTTTTCTAATGCAGGACGAGGCTGTTCTGCAGAAAGTGGAGGCTCTGTGGAGCTTGTTTTCAGGTCTGCACTGTGCCAAAATCATGTGAGATATTTTTTAAGTTAATATTTTATATTATAATCTAAACTAGGATACCAATACCAATTTAGTTTTCGTCACAGAACAACTTTGAGATATAGGGCTACTTTACATTTTTAAGTTTTTTTTTTAACACCTGCTCAAATTAAGAAGGCCCCCCCCTGTGAAGCTTTGGGGACCCCTAGTGGGGGTCAGACTCCCAGGTTGGAAACCAGTGGCTTATAACACACTAATGTGAATATGTAAGCGGATATGAGCATAGTATTTGTCAATAATCATAACGTCTTCCTTCCATAGTACCCCCTCAGGCTGTGGAAGTACTATTAAGATCCTTTACTTAAGCAAAAGTACTGATTTATTTCTGTAAAAATACTCCATTAGGTAAAATTCCTGCACTCAAAATGTTAAGTAAAAGTGTGTGAGTATAATCAGGAAAATATGCTTAAAGTATCAAGAGTAAAAGCTTAAAATATTTTCTCAGTAGTCACCCACTAACTAATGAATCACTTGTCTCAGCTCTAAATGCATATGTATGTAGCATGTGTAGTGAAGCAGAAGTATAAAGTAGTATAAAATAATTGAGTAAAGTGAGAGTATCTCAAATGTGTACCTGGTACAGTGCTTCAGTAAATCTACTTATTTGCATTCCAGCACTGTTTGTTTTATTATGTTATCATTCATTATCTGTTTATGCACCAGCCTTCATTTATGGGAGTGCATGAATCGTTGTTGACAAATAATAAATAAGTTCTTATATCTGCTTACAACTACATTTTAGTGTGTCAAAAACAATCTAATAAATGTTTATTTGCTGCCTATAAATGCTAAAGTAAAACAAAGTGTTATCTAAAACTTTTTAGAAAAAAAAAAGTTGTTGTAATTGGGTAAAAGTGCTTCCTGATCAAACTATAAAACATAAGTTAAATAGAGTTAACGGATTACGTTATTATTAAATATCTCGGAAATCTGCCTATGATCAATAATTGCAATAAGTCTGTCACAGAACTGCTGACTGCAGCAAATGAGCTTCTAGTGTGTGTTAGACGTTGCACAAGTCTTTTGCGGTGGCTGGCAGAGACTGAAAAACTCGCCTCCTCATATTTGCGGTCAGCCTCCTCAGCAATGTGCTTGGCCTCTTTCAGCTGGATCTCCTGCAGCTCCATCTTCTCCTCGTCCTTCATGGCCCTGTTCTCAATGACCTTCATGCCTCTGTGTGAGGGAACAAACAGTTGGGGATGTTAGAGATCAGGAGCTGAGACTGGACAGCCTACAGTCTCACTGAGGACACATATATCTAGTGCACAGTAGTGTTGGCTGCTCAATCTTTTATATATCCTTCTAAAGTGAATGGCTAATTGTTTTCTGACATGAAAGAAGGAGACATACAGAGTTTGGGACTGTGAGGAAATGACTGCACTATCTGACACAGCTAGTGTGACAGTGAACTGTCTGACATCCAACTCAGCGGCACAGAGGCCCTGCTTGTCCTCCATACAAAGGGATGGTAAACAGCCCTGCCACCTGGCCTCCGAGAGCGTAACGGCAGAGATCAAGGGACTGAGTCTACGCCGCTCATAAGAACCCACCTCTCGCTCTCATCAGCAGCCTTCTCAGCCTCCTCCAGCTTGGTCAGGGCAGTAGCCAGACGCTCCTGAGCACGATCCAACTCCTCCTCAACCAGCTGGATACGTCTGTTAAGGGAAGCGACATCTCCCTCAGCCTAGGGAGAGAAGAGGAGCATGTCAGGAGAAAATCTGGAGTTCGCCATCTTTAACAAACAACCTGGAAATCACACATGTGCACACATACACGTCAGCCCAAAGAATGAATGAGTAGATGGGGAATTTGATTTTCTTTGTGGTCATAATTGTTTCTGTGTGCCACCTGTTGGGCAAAACCCTCCCAGGAGTCGTGCCTGTGTTCCTCACCTATAATGATAACAATGTCCCAAGCTGACAGAAGGTTGAATACCCTGCCTTATTACTAGGCCCCCGAGAGAACATTAACAAGGCTCAAGTCAAAGGGAGACAATTAAACTGTAAATGACTGCTCGCATGGTGCACAGAGGAGACTCCCTGGATGGTTCATGACTGTGGGAGACATTTACGTGCGATTTAAATGGTCACATTTGCAAAGATCTTTTATATGATTATTCAAACCTGCAGCTACTTCTGCTTTGTGCTGCCTGCTCAGCAGGTATGAGACTTGCACTGTCCTGAAAGTGCACAGCGAAAGCAGGCCACAACTAACACAAGATTGACTCTGTTTCCTGTGCCGAGCTGGACCAAAGTGCATTTGAAGTTTGAAGAGGAAGTGACCAATAAACTATAAAAAGAAGCAATGCTTTAAAGTGCATTTAGTGGACTTTGATGAACAGAAATGAGACTGCCAGTCTGAGATAAGCTCAGACTGCTTTAAGCCCCTGCAGAAAGATTTATTTCCCGTCTAGATAACCGCTGCTATGTTCACACGGAGGGAAATCACTCTTTTTGTAGTGGTGAAAACCTATTGTCCATATATGGGCAAGTCAAAGAGCACGAGCTGCACAGTGCAGCCTTGCACCTTAAATGTTGCCACAGTTTACTTGTGACTTCCTGGTTGCTGAAAATCATTTATTCAAATGTTTAACCTGCGACTGCCTGCAGAAAAGAATAAACGGAAGTTACTGGAAAGCAGGTCGATTTGGACCGTTAACAGCAAAGTGCATCAGAGGAAATGCAAGTGAGACACAGCAGGGAGGAATATGAGGCTACACACAGTGAAGTGCTCTGACTTGGGCATCAGCGGCCTAACGTTACCAATTATAAACGCTGATCCGGGAGCAGTAGTGTATGGTGGCACTGCGTGGTGCCATGTAGAGCTCAGCTTGCACCAGAGAAATCCCGCTATCTCACTGCGTATCAATTCAACGGAGCGCACATACAGAAGAAAAGGCAACAAGAGGATGATGTGTCATTTTGATAAGCAGCTCCTGTCTGTCTGCACGCGCCGTAAACATGCTTACTTGTTCCCTGGCTTTCCTCTCCGCGAGCAACTCCTTCTGTAATCTCTCGGCTCTCTCTTCAGCACCGTCTGCCTGATCTTGCAAAGATTTGATCTTTCGTTTGACCGCCTCCAGCGATGTAGCTCCGGCCATTCTTTACCCTACACCTATAGGCTATATAGAAATTTAAAAAAAAAAGACTACACTATGAGCTGTAGCACAATTTCCGAGAAATTGTCAAGGAGCGAGATGACGTCCTTGATGGTGCTGAAAGCTGCGTGAAGAGGTGCGCACGCTTTCTGGAGAGACGCACTCTGCAATGCCTCTCATTTGTCCAGGAAGTGCTGCTGATTTCAAAATACACCTTAAAAAATGAAGCATACTGCTTGTTTTTTTCACAGAGCTTTGCACTGCTAAATCCCGCTGCATTGATTCATAGAATAATACAATGTGAAATGTAATTGATGCAAATTATGAATGGCTTTTTAATGATAAGAACACACCCAGCCAATACACTGTAATAATGAGCACCATTGTAGTGGACTAACAGAGCCACAGCGCCCTCTGCGGATCAACTGTGCGCACTACAAGTGGCAGTGCCACAGACGAAAGGCCATTCAATAAGCCTCAGTGAATACAGTAATTACATGCTACGTTTTTGACTTTGCAAATATCACAGTTAAACTCTTACAGAGTATAAAATGGGAGGCCATAAAAGTTAACCTCGCTTGAGCAGCCAAACTTTAACCTCCCTGTAGGAATATTAACTACAGCTATAGAGGTCTATAAGGGAAAAAACACAGCTTCAAGTGCTTGGCATCAAGGCTAAAACTCACTATAAAGTACTAGGGCCTAGCTCCCCGGAGGAATCCAATTAAAGGATTATTACAACGGGTTATCCCGGAGGCCACTTATAAGCCACACCACACATTGATTCCCCTGATTGACCCATGTGGACAAAGTGTCTGCTGCACTTGAACTCAGCTCACCCTAACTTGGTCATTCAAGGGATTATTTGTTGTGGAAAAAAGTTTACGAGGACCTAAAGTGTATTTTTTCCCCAAGCAGGCCCTTTAAATTGCCAAAATTTAAATTCTTTGCATAGTTTTCCTGTCGTGTATTTATCCAAGAGGGGTTAAAAAAATCAAAAGAGTAATTTATTTATTTTTTTCTGTAAATGAACTGTTGTGTTTTTCTTTAAATTAGTTGGCTTCCTGGGACATTTTGAAGGAAACAGTGTTTTTCCCCTGTGGTAAGCAAAGAGCGCAGCCCGCAGATGTGAGCTCTATCTTGACCATATAAAGCAGTGGGCTATATTTATCCAGGCGCTTGCTCTCAGCGCTCTATGGAAGAGTGCGCATTAGGCTACTCCACTGTTCACTCTAAGAAAGACTTTTCAGTCTGAGACCCACAAGACTGAACACACCCAGGCCTAAAAACACAATGTGATTACACGGTAATTGGATTTAAATTAGATAAACAAGTGTTTCAATTAAACAGCCAATCTGACTTTCTTTGGGCAGACGTGGAAGTGGATTGTGCATGTGATCCATGAAGCGACAGTTCAACAATCATCTCGCAATTGAATAAAAAAGTCATTTGGACTTTGGTGGTCAAGTTTGAATGACCACACTGAGTTGAACTGTCGCTTCCCACACTCACAGTGATGAGAGGATGAAGGTGTGAAGAAGCGTGGTGCAAGAATGGTGCCGTTGTGAACCCCTTCCTTACTTACATCGGTGGCTTTCTTCTCAGCCAGCTCAAGTTTCTCCTGGGCATCTTTAAGAGCCTCAGAGTACTTGTCCAGCTCATCCTCAGTTCCCTTCAGCTTCTTCTGCAGAGCTACCAAATCGTCCTCAAGCTGAGGCGAGTTTCAGTGCCCAGACAGTTTCAGAGGTGATCAGCGAGGAGGTGCGTGAACGCGCAAAGGCGCAAGAGCGCAGACAGAGAGAGACACACACACACAGGACAGGAGAAGACAGGACAGGACAGGGGGAAGAAGAGAAGAGAAAAGTTAGGGAAGCTCATGCACATATACCTTGGTGGCGACCTCCTCAGCGGTCAGCAGCTTTTCTTCAGCAGTTTGGAACTCTTCAAACACTTTATCTCTTTCGTCTTCAGTAACACGCAATTTCTTTTCCAACTCTCTTATATCGTCCTCTAACTACACATGCATATAAAAAACATCATAAAGTTAAACAGAATATTAAATAAACATGCACGATGAAACAATATCTCTTTTTAATTCACATTTTCTAAATTATCAACATCATTTTCTAGGATATTTTTACATCACCAAAACAGTTGAGAGGAGGATTTATAACATCCAAAAAATCAGGAAGGATTCTTAATTTAATCCTTATTTGGGATTATCCATGAAAGTAATTAATCCGTATTTAGGAGGCGTTCCATTTAAAGGGCAGCAGCTTTACACTGCTGCTGGTATTCCTGCTCTTTCTATGGATCTTTGGGATTTTCCACAAAAGAAGAAAAAAAAAATCAGCCGACCTGTTTGCTTCTGTCCTCTGCTGCCTTCTTGTCTCCCTCAGCCTGCTCAGCTCTGTCCAAGGCATTCTCCTTGTCGAGCTTGAGCATCTGCATCTTCTTCTTAATGGCATCCATGGCTGCTTATTTGTTGTTCGGCCCAAAACGTCCAAATGAAAAGCAAGGAGAGAGTGGGAGAGCGGCTAGGGCGTCTGTGCCTAACTGAACGCTTAGCTGGAGTGCAGGCTCTGCCTGACTGTGCCCTGTCAAATATGTACTTTCAAGAGGGGGGTGACCGGATTCCAGTAGACATCCAATACTTTTTTGGAGGGGGCGTGTGTGGGTGCCCGGGCGTTTTTTAAGGCTCTGCTCTGCGATTCGTTGCTCCCAAACATTTGACTTTTGATACGCCTTTATATGGGGTGTGATGGACAAGCAGGCAGCTCCCACGGAAAGGCTTCATAATGGTAATGTTACAGAAGCCATTAAATACATGGAGAAGATGCAGATGAAGCTCACTGGATGAGCACATCATCACGCTTCTGCTTGACACTTGTGTACAGTTTTACCACTGTGGCAACAAAAAGCAGTATGCAGTGCTTATCTCTTTATTGAGTATCTTTTGAGTGTGTTAGGAAAATTTTCTGAAAATGACCAGTATTTCTTAAATCTGGGATATGTATGCTTTTCATGTAAATGATCTTTTCTGATAGTGAAAGTGTTCTTCTGTTCATCTGTGATGTCCCATTTTGTCCTGTTGCAAGCTGGGAGTGGGACAACAGGCAGCTGCAATAACAGTTTGAAGCTTTTTGTCAACTTGCAGCCACTGGTGTCTGTGTGTGTGTGTGTTTGGGTGGGTGGGTTCCTCTGGGATGAGTTGTAGTAGCTCAAGGCAAGTGTGCTGTTTGAGAGGAGATGCTTTTGATAAGCCCTGCAAGCCCTAGAGGCATTGTTCGCAATCTGCAGGGCTCAAGACAGGGAAGTGTTTACCTGATAATGTATCGGATATCCTCCCTGTAAACTGTTGATGTGTCATTTGACTGTGGCAGCACAGCGTCCAGCACCAGCCAGGCAGGATGGGTTTTAAACCTCAATTACAGAAGCCGAGCTGCTGATTGGCTTGGCATTTGAGAAATGTTAACTGCTTTATGAAGTACTAAAGGAGAATATTTCAGTTTATATGCAGTACATTTATTAGTAGGATATGCATGTGCAGCATAATATTTTATACAATTCTATCATATTCCCAGCAGTGAAGTGGAGGTTATACATAGTTACATGAGATATAGCCACCTCTATTTCTGGCCGTTTACAGTAGACACACCTATCAGCCAGAAAGCCATAGGAATATATAGGAGAGTGTACCCACTTTGTCCTCGGTAACCTACCCATCTCCCCAAAAGTACACCCACCTCATCAACTACCACCACACCAATGCTTACTCTGTCTTACAATTCAAGAATTCTAAGTTAATTATTTGATCCAAAAATTCCCTTTTTGTGATTTTCAAAGAAATCATATACTGAGCTAATGAAACGCTGCGGTGCCTGAGGACACACCAAGTGTCTTCCAGTCTTCACAAGGATCCTCAGGGATATATTTAGGATCGCCTTCTCTTTCATGCACCTGCCTTCGTCTGTAATATGGATCCATGACTCAGTGCCAAGAGTCCAAAGTCCAGTGCTATTAGATATGTCCACCAAAATAATCCTTGTCTTGCTCAGGCTTTGGTCTGTTTTACAGATTATTGTTGCTATACAGCTGGCAGACTTTCAGTGGTAAAACGTGAGCAATATCAGGAATAATGTTGCCAATTTTCTCATCATATTGTTTGCTATCATTTAAGATATTGTCCTGGTAAGCATCAGACTTGTCTTAGACTTTGACTGGCAGGCTCAGTAATAGAAAAATATTTTGATAATCTCGGGCCAGCCCATGTTCTATTAGACTGGCATTTGTATAATTGTGATTGGCATTGAAAAACACTGGTCCCAGATCAGGCCTTATTTCTGCCTGCTTTTCTTTTCTTGCTCTGGATCAGAATCAGTCTTGGGTAATACATGTGGTTTTAGGATCATGTGTCTGGAAAAAGTTGTTTTCTTTCTCTGAACATGCATATAAGAAAAAAAGATTTAACACCAACAGTTGTATAAAGCTTGGAGGTTGCTGCTGCACGACGTTGCTGTTATGAATCAAGTAAAATGCTTTATTTAATGTTTATACTGTACATTTGAATGTTGCTCATGTGCATCAAATGTGTACATTTTACACATAAAATGCTTTTCATATAGTCTGAAAGTGTTGTATGCATACAGTATTTTTCTCTGCTGTCATCTTCAGCTTTACTTATCTTCCTTGCTGTTGACAGTAAAGAACTGGTTTTAATCTTGATTTGCAATTTGATCCTAATTATCTTTAACAGCCTTTTCACTTAATGGACTCAGGGGAGGTTCGTGATGGCACACTGCATTTGCTGTGGTATTCTGGGAATGAAAATAAGCTTCATTATGATGTTTCCTTGAACATATTGGCATAGTAAAAAGATAGCCCAGGGCCCAATACGCTTGCTTTGATTAAAATAGTCACAAATCTTTCCCCCTGTCCAGACTTTACCGAAAAGCTACTGTGTTCTGACTTTCAGTGGAAAATTAAAGGCACTTAGACATTAAGACAGGGCTGAAAAGCACAAAGCAGAGTGAAGTTTTCTTTATATGAGTACATTCTACATGCAATGAGAACAAACTCTTTAATATTTAAGGCAGTTTTTAGGCTGTGGTGGCGTTCTGAAGACATGAGCTCCTTTTTCATGGCTGCTGAAGTAAAAAAAATCTCCAGACATATAATTTTGTGCTCTCTGGAAAGAAATCTGCTTCTCAAGGCCTCTAAAGCTTCCTAGCAGAACAGCTGATGAAAGCATCTGAAAAACATTCAAGCATATGTCCTTCCTTTCACATTAGCATTTGAATTAGTACTGTAACATGAAAACTCATTATATCTTATCTAAGAGGGAACTTACTATATGGACAACATGAATTACTGTATGAACAAACACATGTTTGTGATTTTACTCTTGCTATACTTTCCTCTGTCCCAAGTCTTTGCCAACACTCATATTAGTGCAGAATTTATTGTCTTTAGAAGGCTCATGGATGGATTACCGAATGGGCTTACCAGGAACAGGCCCAGGGGCCCAAAGTGTCTTGGGCCACCCAGACCTTCACCTGCAAAATGTCACTCAAAGTAACATGTACTGACCAGGGTGAGACTCAAAATGACCACAAAGAGACACAAAAAGACCACAAAGAGACACAAAATGACTGCTAAGTGATGTAAAATGACCACAAAGAGACGCAAAACAACTACACAGACACAAAATGACTATAAAGAGATGCAAAACAGCCACAAAGAGATAAAAAACAACTACAAAGAGACACAATATGTCCGAAAAGAGATGCAAAGAAACTGTAAAGAGACACAAAATTACTACAAAAATTGGCAATACCACCACAAAGAGACACAAAACATCTACAAAGACACACAAAACAACTACAAGAAGACACAAAACAACCACAAGGAGACACAAAACAACCACAAGAAGACACAAAATATCCACAAGATGACACAAAGTTACCACAGTAAGATACAAAATTACCTCAAAGAAACCCAACAACAAAAAGACATAAAATGACCACAAAGAGGCACAAAGCCACCGGGAACTCTGTGTGTCTTGCTCCTGTGTAGGAGAGTTGGTGGGGCCCTTTGCATATCAGTGCTTAGGGGCCCATTGTCTCGTAGTCTGCCAGTGAGGAGGCTCTGTCTGTATTGAAAACAGTCATTGCATCAGCTCTTCAAAAAGCCAAGAATCTTTTCTATATTCCCCTCAGAGGCAACAAACAGCTGAGAGGATGGCGTCTGACTCACTGAATGAGGAATTCACTCCTCACAACACACAGTTTGTTAAAACAGACTTGCCATCAGACAACAGTTGCCCATTTTCTGGACAGATCTGAGATTCCCTGACTTGTTGGGATCCCAATCGTCTCTGTATCCTGATTCAGACGTCTGTGTGAGGTGACAGCTGAGTGAGACAGGTGCAGCAGTGAGCAGAATTCATATTCACATTGACAGTGCTATCATTATCCTCACTTTCCTACCATGTGAGATTTTTCACGGCGGCCACGGTTATAAACAAGGTTGTAAAAAATGACACTATACAGAACCACATTAAAACATGAGACAGCTCTGAGGCCACAAAAGTATTTATAGTGATAAAATGAGTAATATATTTATAAACGAGGCAAAAGAGTGGGCAGATGAGGTGTCAAATAACCAAATTTCACACGGATATTCACAAAATTGACAACTGGGACATATCGACTCTCAGACTTTCAACTCTTGTGGTCCTGTGGTGGTAGTGCAGTTTGTCCACTTGCCAATTTAAGTGACACAGGGGCTTTAAAACTAATACTGTGACACTGTATTAGTTAATGTGTTAGGCCTACAGTGACAACCCGCCATGCACATGGAATGTCCGGTTCTCCTCAGTCAGTGCTCAGGGAGGAGCTTGGCTGATGTGCCTGAAATCATGTTTGCATAAGAATACCCTCGGGAGAGACATTTAAGGTTCTCTCATGGCTAGAATGTTACTGCATCAGAGAAAGTATGTCTCTGACTGTGTTGAGGCTCGGTCACAATGCCGTCTGATGCAAAAATGGCAAGCTTCTGTGGGAAGGAAAAACTCAAACTGCTTGTTCTTTTCTGAAATGATGTCATTTAGTGTGAAGCTTCAGTATTCTGACATGTGTGTGGTTATTTTCTAATGATTGCAACTGACACGAAACAGCAAGGGAATATTGAGAGTAGACGTCCCTGCGTGTTGAACGCAGCCGCCGAGTGAAACTCTGAGAGGCACAGTGTTGGCAGGCTCCTTGTCAAATACCATCTGAAGATTTCTGCAGACATCGTCCAGATATATATAGAGAGAACTCCTTGGCTCTTACAGACGGTACCCCTGGGATTAGATAGCTCCATGCAGGGGCATAATCATTTAGCATAGCAAAAAGGGAGAGGGGGGTGCAACCCAAGATGTAACCCAATCCCAGTCCATGGCCGACTGTGGCTGGGTTTATTCACAGTAATGTTCCTCTGACATATACTGGTCGTCGTAAGACTCAAACTGGTATATTAGGGAGCAGAAGTGGACATCTAACCACAAACAGAGAGGGCCACAGTGTTCTACTTGATGGATTGTTGCAATAAGGCCGTGACACTTTGACTCGTGCAGTTTTGTGTGGTGATAAATCTGTCATTAAGAGCGTAAATCAAACAAAGTGTCCCTCAGTCAGTTGTTATCACATTTAAACTTCTTATTTAGTCAACACAACCTGAGGACTCTGTCTGAGCTGCTGGAAATTCACAATTCTCACCACGCCCTTCCTTAATAATTTGAGTTCCTGAGGTATGAAGGTCAAATATTTCAGCTGCAGGTGCTCCATTGAAGATGGGTAGCATTCTTCTTGTGCCAAGTTTTTGCTCCTGTACAAGTAGCTGCTGTTAAATGAAAGGACCTGTCATCACTTAGACTGTAAAGACCTGTAATAAAACTCCCACAGACCAGGAATGGGGCACAAACCTTTTAGTCTGGCAATGTTTTGTAGAAATCTGATTCAAGGTTAAAGCCATGGAATCAACACTAGGGGGAACAATTTTGCCAGAGGGTTGCACCCCACATTGCAAATTTAAAGATTTGAAGATGTATTTCCTATTCTATTATTTATCATAAGCATGTACAGCTATTAAGAATACTATACAAATATGCAATAAATAAAAACTACTAATATCTCCATGAATGACACATGGAGCTCAAATTAAAGGAGAAGTCCAGTATTTGGCACTTTGAGCCCCATTCCTTGGTTGTTTATGATGAAATAGAGTGGTTAAGACCAAAATCTTGAAGATTGCTCCTTCTCTGAGAATTTGAGAGAATTTGGCTTTCCCCTGCCTGGCTTAACAATGCTGTCTATGGCCATGTGTAAATCTGCCCTGAAACCACCTTAAACGTTTGTTTTCAAAGCCATGAAACTCACCAAGTGGTCAGTGGTGTTCCTTGATGTTCCGGCATAAAAATCGTAGCAAACTACTGTGAGCACCACTACTGGTTTCTGGGGGAATGTGAGGCCAGTCAACAGTGGGTAACTTAGCTACAACAGTTACAATAGCTGACATTAGCGATTAGTGATTAGCATTCAGAAAACTGGCCAAATTTCCCCCCATGCAATGTCTAAAATTGACCACACAGTTGACCAAAGTGCTGTGCAGAATAAAAGAATGACACACAAATATAAAGCAATATAATATGTACACAAATATAAAAGAGAATGAAACTGGTAAGAACAATTACATATCTAAAAAAGATTATAAAATATTAAAACCACTACGAACAACTGAAGGTAATTGAAAACATGGTCATTTTAAGGTTTGTCTTAAAAGTGTTGATGGAGGTGCAGGATTTGATTGAGAGCGGAGGGCTACTCCAAAGCTTTGGAGATACAGATCCAGTGCCAAATGATGCTCTGACATGAACGTGACCTTTTCATGCATATCCTGTTAGTGTTATTATTGTCATGGTGTTACTGTAACGCAGCGGATCAACTTAACCACTTCGAGGGTCTCAAGACAGAGGGATGTCAAATGTTGTAAAGCCCTCTGAGACAAATTGTAATTTGTGTTACTGGGCTTTTGGAGCATATTTAAATATTGATGGGGATGTGTGAGTTCCATAGTATATATTATAAATACTGCACTGCCATAATTGGACAGATTTCTTGTACAGATTCATTTGGTCAAAGCTGAGATTTAGCTGTAATTCTACATGTTTGAGAGAAGAAAGTTTTGCAGAGAAGCCAGAGAAGTAACACAATGGAAGCAGCTCTGACTTATCGAGGGAAAACAAGCTGAGCTGTGGAGTAACTACCAAAGCGAAGGGCTTCCAGCACTGCAAACACAAATGTGGGTAGAAGTCATAATGGAGGAATATTTGTGGCCTCGGCAGGGCTCCTCCCAGGCTGTTTGTTTGTGTTCCCCCTCTACAGACGGGGACACACAGAGAGAGGCAAGAATGTCAGCCCTATCTGATGCTGCTCAGTCAGCTCAGACTAAAAAGAGGGGAGGAGAGAAAGCATTCGGGGGGAACTGTCACGATTCATTTCAGACTCATGCGGGATGCCATGCTAGAATCCTTGTGTAAAATTAAATTCTCCAAAAGGCCAGACATGTCATAGCACGAATCGTGGAACACAAAAGTCAATCTGTTTGACATTCTGCAATACAAATCTGCTTTCAATTTAGGAAAACAACACTTTTTGCACTATGGTTGTGTTTATTTGTACACAGTAAAGGGCAAGATAGAAGCCAGGAGTAAATGATTGTTTACAGGCAGCTTGAACTTCTCCCAGTTCCAGATAAGAGATTCCTTCCACAGCATCAGTAGAGTTTCTTCCCTCAGGGCTGTTGAAAGATCTCTCTAAATCGTTGACTTAAACACTCACTGTCCTCTGCTTTGTGCTTGTTCACATCTTCTTACAGCATAACAATTGTTCCTTGCTCTTAACTGGTTTTATATTTTCAGTCCACAGCTGCCCAGCATCTTGTTGATGGCCCCTCTTTAAATATTTGCCTTTAGTCTTTTGCCCCTCATGTCACAGGGCTAGAAGTTTCCGTGTTTGCACACAGAGGGAGAATCTTTCATATATGTGTCCATATATGGGCTCTCTGGTGTAAGCGAGGTAGAGGAGACAGAGGAGAGGGCTAAGTTGCGGGGGCTTTTTGTGAGGTCCAAAGACGCACTCGATATTTCTTTCCATTCCACAGGCCTATAAAACTTCTTGGTATGCACTTCCAGCTCAGCCACTGTTCTCCCTGTTACAGTGCTGCTTGTCAGAGGAACCCTCCAGCACAGAGAAATGAAACAATGGCAAGAGGAGGAGGATGCTGGACTTCTATGGTAGTATGCTAGTTTCCCTTTCTTTATTTTTGTAGCTAAAAACCGTGTCTTAATACATCCTCTCTTAAGAACAAAATCCATCTAAGCTCTCCTTGAGGGGGAATAATTATCATCAAAACAATTACAGTTTCCATTTTTGGTAAACAAGAGTCCCAGTTTTCTAAAGTTGAAAGAGAAAGTGAAGGTTTATGAGTGTATGAACTTCAAACCACAAAATGACCATAGCTTGGCTGAAGAAAAGCCATAATGTGGAGCGTGTGTGAGAATCTATGGTGATGAGACATTCCAGTGTGGTTTCTGAGTGGCTGTTTGAAAGCTTTCAGGCTGCGTTTGCTGTGACTGGGTCACAGTGGTCTCTCTACAGGGAGGAATGCCACAGGAACCCACAGCTCTGCGGCACCTGCATTCTTATACCAAACCCTGCCTGCAGCCCCCACGTTTGATCAGATGCCGTGACCGTTTTCCAGTCAGGCTCAGACTCACCACCACGCAGTTAGGGATCTAGATAAAACAGTTGTGCAAAGTCAGTCATAAAACAACTGTCTGAGAGCAGGGACGTGAGAATAAATAGACATCCATCTGGTGCGGTCTGGAGTTCCTGTCCAGAGGCCTTGGATGTCTGAGATAACAATATACAGTGCGATAACAGAGTAATTGTGCTCCGAGGCTGCCTAAAGAACACATCACTGCTGTCAAAACAGTGTTAAAGAGCAGAGATGGAAGAAGTGTACAGATCCTTTAGTTATGTAAACATACTAGAACATTAACATTAACATTAAAAAAAAAAAAAACTCTTGCATTTAAAGGTCCAGTGTGTAGGATTCAGGGGCGTCTATTAGCATAAATGGAATATAATACTCTTAGCTATGTTTTCATTGCTGTATAATCACCTGAAGCTAAAAACTGATTTTTATTTCTTCCCTTACAACATACACACACACACTGTAGAAATGGATGTAGAGATGTGACATCGACTCTCAATGTTTGAAGAGTTTTTTACGGTTCCACACAAAAACTACAGGTGAACAATGCTTATTGGACACTTTAAAGATCAGGCCTATTGGCAGAAATAGTGTAACATTTATAACTATACTTACATCAGCGTATAATCACTGTGCTTTTGCTACCTTAGAATAAACCCTCAATAAGCCTATGGAGTGTATCATATTCCACCGAGTCCATCATGTTGTTTCAGTTGGTTGTAATCTGCAACCTCAGCACAGGAATGCCACTAAATCCCACACACTAGACCTTTAAGATCTAATTTAAGCAAAATTAAAGAAGTATTATCAGCAAAGTTCACTTAAAGTATCAAAAGTAAAAAGTAATAGTGGCCCCTGTAACTGCTGTACTGTATTATTCTATATGATATTATTGGATGTTATCATGAGTAGGCTTCTCAGCATTTTATTGTCATAGCTTGTTGAGCTAGTTTTAACATCTTTATATGCAGTTTGGTAGTTTAGTGAAGAAGATTCCAACGTAGGAGATAAATGTGATGGGTTGTGATATTATTCAATAGTATAAAACTAAATCAAATTGGGATGAATTAAAAAAAAAAAAAAAGTTTCTCCAGTCTTTGCTTTTAAATAAAATCATTGGAGAAGTTTAGATGGGAAATTGTTCTGGTGGAACTGGTTACGTGACAGAGGGCCCCGACTAGACATCGCTTTTTGTTACAAGCTAAAACAGTTTAACAATGTCTTGTATTGACAGAGAGGCAGCACTGTGGTGCAGTGGTTAGCAGTGTCGCCTCACAGCTAGAGGGTTTCTGGTTTGAACCCAGGGTGGGGGAGCCCATCTGTGTGGAGTTTGCATGCTCTGAGGGCTTTCTCTGGGTACTCCGGCTTCCTCCCACAATTCAAAGACATGCAGGCGATTTCTAAATTCTCTAAATTGGCCATAGGTGTAAGTGCGAATGGTTGTCTGTCTCTATGTGTCAGCCCTGTGATAGTCTGGCGACCTATCCAGGGTGTACCCTGCCTCTCGCCCAGTGTCAGCTGGGATAGGCTCCAGCCCCCCTACCCACGACCTCCAACAGGATAAGCAGTTGCGGAACATGAATGAAAAAATGAATGAATGTATTTAAGTAGACAATTCACTTCAAAATCAAAAATACATATTTTTCCTCCTACTTGTAGTCCTATATATCAGTCTAGATTGTTTTGATGTGAGTTGGCTAGTGTTGTAGGAGGAACGCATGCATACACTGCTAGCTAACCTAGCATCACTGAGCTTGCTAACATTACAGCTCATCCGAAGAGGACACCATTAATGTTTGCATCTTGTGCTGTCACGAGCAAAAGTCTCTCATCCATGAAAGATGCATGCTCTCCTCTGTGATGCAGTCGGCAGGTGTAGTTTGGTAGAAAGAAAATAGTTCCCACATGAAACTGCTCACAGCAAGGTCTGTGGATTATCTTGAGTAACCAGGTCATGATTTCTGTAAAGAGACATTGCTGTTGAGTTTTTCAAATGTATTTTTTTCACAGTATGAGCACCACGTGCTGAGTGCCATCCAGTTCGATTGTATTTGAGAGAAGGCCGGTGCGGTTGCGGCTATTATCTCCAGCACCCTGCAACTTGCTCTAGAGCAATCTAGATTGATAAATAGCACTACAGATAAGAGAAAAAAATAGGTATTTTTGATTCTGGGGGGGAACTGTCCCTTTAATAAGCTTGTCATCTGCTTTTTATGTAAAATTTTAATCAGAAAAATAACTACAGCTGTCACATAGATATCTGAATGAAGTCAGTGGAGTTTAAAGTAATTTTAAACGGAAAAAACTCATGTAAACAACAAGCACCTCAAAATTTTTCTCAAACACAGTACTTGCCAAATTGTGCAAAGTTACTTTCCACCACTGGGAAAGACTGTAAAGAAAGTTTTTCAGTCACTCCCTGAATCCATCAAAGGTAATCAGTTGAGTAAATACAGCAGAAGAGGAGCAGACAGGAAAACTGTCCATGTAAGACATAATAGTATGGATAAAGTCACACTGATTAATCATCTTGGCTGCCCCCACACCAAATCCTCTCTTAAAAACTGGCATCAGTGTTGAGAAAAATCTGCTGAGCACTGAGTGGAGTGAGTGTTTATTCAGCTTTAATACAGGGCGGGGAGGCCGCAGGACTGAGAGAAGAAAAGGAGCCAAGGACTTTTTTCTCCACAGAAATGTGGCCTGTCATCTAACGAGTGTCGAGCAAAGTTTCCTTATTAAGACAGAGGGTTTGGATGGACGAGTGTTACATTTCACTCTGGACAGCTTAAATCCCAGGAGACGCTGCAGATCAGTTCCAGTCGGCAGCACAGTCTGAGACAGACGGTTCCCCTGTTCCCCGGCTCGTTCTCAGCTCTTTTTAAAGACATGAGAAAAACTGAGAAAAATCGGTAAATCGCTGAGAGAAGCCTGACTTTGGACGAGCGGGTGTTGGAGTCACACATGCGTTTAATTGATATTCCTGATGTTACTTGTGGAGTCGTCCAAAATTAGCACCCAGGGTTTGAGTCTCAGTTGAGACCCAATATAGCCCTGCTGTCATTGCTGACTGAGAAATTCTGCCTTCCTTACATGAGGTCTAAAGAAGCTGCTGTGCCGTCATGGGAGAAATAGACAGTGAATACTGTCACTCAGCAGAGGATGGACACCCTAACTCACGTACTTCACATAAAAGCAACACCCAGCTATTATCTCATGGAAATGGGTGAATTATGTTTGCTGTAACATGACAGGAAGGACAGAATGTGAGACACTTCATGCCATATGACACTCAAAATACCACTTCTATAACATTTGGCTGTGCAGTTAGGGTACATGAACCAGGGCTGGCACAATATCAGATCTTCACTACACAATTATCACTAAACCCCGGGGTGGGAGATGTTTGCATGTTCTCCCTGTGTCAGTGTGGGTTTTCTGTGGGTACTCCGGCTTCCTCCCATAATCCATAGACATGCAGGTCAGGTTGTCTGGTGACGCCTAATTGGCCCTGGGTGTTAATGTAAGCACGAATGGTTGTCTGTCTCTATGTGTCAGCCCTATGACCTGGCAGGGTGCACCCTGACGACCTGTCCAGGGTGTACCCTGCTTCTCACTCAATGTCAACTGAGTTTCAGCCCCCCCATGACCCACAACAGGATAAGCAGTCACGGAAAATGAGTGAGTGAACGAATTATCATTGCTGAAAGAGTTCAAGATAACAATATTACTGCAATGAATAATGTAACCAGTCAAATATCTTTAAAGGCCAAGTGTGTAGTGGCAGCTAGCAGTGAGGAGACAGCAGACTGCAACCAGCTGAAACTTCTCCTGGTTAGAATTCCTTTAGTGTTCAGTATTGAGGAGGTTTTAACAGGGAGCCAAATTATCCGCAGAGGTCTCCTCCTCTCCGAAGCACACAGACCAGGTGACTAAAACTGCTGTTTGGCATGTCAGAATTGGGCTGCTTGCCCAGCGCCTGCTAATGTGTGCTCACCTTTTTCCTCGAATAATTTAAGATCCAGACATTAAGGGGGTTACCAGGAGCCAAATTATCCACTGAAGTCTCTTCCTCTCCAAAACAAATAGACCTGGTGGTTTAAAATGGTAAAAACACAGAATAAAGCAGTTTCACATGAAAAAAAAATGGTGTTTTTCTGATGCTGTCATGGCAGAGGGGCTGCTAACTATAGCAGCCAACGTGAAGATGGAAAAACATGAATGGGCCTATCTAGAGCCAGTGTTTTGTTTGTCCATTCTGGGCCACTGTAGAAACATGGCAGCGCAACATGGTGATTGCAGCAAACGAGAACGTGCTCCCTATGTAGATATTAACGGCTCATTCTAAGGTAACATAAACAATGATTCTTATTTTCACATTGCTACACACTAAAGAAAATGCACCTATTATAGTACATGTAATTTCTGCCGATATATCCTCCTATGCACTTAGCCTTTAACTTTGTTTATTGTGTGTGTTTTGTTTGTCTGTTTTTGGCAAATAACTTACACTCAAAATACGAGTGTTGGGAGGTGGAGGGAGAGTGTGTTATTGTATCTGTACATAAGCTTAAAAAAAGTAATGACACTTAATTGACAGTGAAAAGACAACCAGATGGTATTGGAGGAGTTAGACAAAGAGAGGAAAGAAATGGAAATTATTTAAGAGGTGCTGGATTATTTACAGCATATTATCATCTGTGAATTATTAACACAATGTCAATATTTCATTTTAAAATATTGTGACTGTCAAAACCGTTATATCTTGACACCCCTTATATGACCTCACTGTTGCACTTTACTGTTTTATGTATTGCACTTTGTTATGTTTTTGATTGAGTGTCATGTTTTTATTAATTGTTTTTATTGTCCTTTTGTACGGTGACCTTGAGTGTCCCGAAAGGCGCCTATAAATAAAATGTATTATTATTATTATTATTATGAGCCAACTTTTTTATTTTACATAGAAAGCAGTTTTGTTTTTTGTTTTTTTACTTTTAATGTAGCTTTTGCAACTTTCATTTTATTTGTATGTGCCATTTTTGTGTGTTTTTTGTTTTAATCTATTTGTTTTCCTAGTGTGTGTGTGTGTGTGTGTGTGTGTGTGTGTGTGTGTGTGTGTGTCAATATCTAACTGCAAATCACATTGGACTGCCATTTTGGATATCTGTAATGGAAACAATAAGAATCTCAACTGAAGAAATGGTTTTGATTTCATTTAATCCATCCCAGTTAGTCCCAGGAGACTTCCATGTGATGAATATCTGTCAGATATTAATTTCAAAATAGCAAAATCAACCACTAACTCATCCAGGGCAGTAACCTCCAGTGTTTGTAACCCTGTGAAATCACAGCACGTAGACAGTGGCCATGTTCTTGTGAAAGCCCAGATGTCATCTACAGTCTCTGTTTACTATTCTCATTAAATCAGAGGCTGTACAGTGGATAAGTTTGGAGCCAACATGTTGGGAGAACCCAGCTGATGACCTAAAATAGTCATGTGCTCCAGACCTGAGTAAAAGGCTCTCTTACATCCATCAGCTGCTGTCTCTCAGGTTTATGTTAGGAAGCCCTGCTTCTCAGAGCAGGCACAGCGGTGGTACATGAGTATGAGTAAACAGCAGGCATCCTTTTAACACAATGACCTCTGGTGAAAAACATGTAGCTGTATCCCACTGTGTTTCTTTTCATCAGCCTTTACAGAGCATTTAATCACCAACAGAGTGCAAGTGTGTTTACACACAGTCTATACACCATACATGCACCCTTTACACAGGCAGCATCACTGATACATAAGTGCCTCAGAGTCTTGTTGAAGGGAACATGTATAAAGACAGATGCAATTGTTGGTTCCAGAGGCGTAAATATAGATAGTACAGGCAGTGTGACTGCACTGGGGCCCCTGGGGTGGAGGGGCCTGTAGAGAGAGAGAGTGGGCCTTTGCAAGTGATTCATATTGCTTCCTGTGAAATATACCTGTGTTCGAAGATAAATGACAAAAAAAAAAGAATTTTGTTAATTTAAAATTGGTGCCATTTGCTATATATATGTACTCAAAAGGACAAACCCATCTGCGTCATGTTTTTTTTTAAAATAGTGAGTAGTTATCTAAAACAGAATTGTATGCTTTTTCTATATAAGCTATAAAATCTATAAATATACTATAAAAATTATTCAATTAAATGAATAATTTCTTACTTTCTTTGATATTTTGTCAGATATACAGTATGTAGTGATGATTGCTAGGTAATATGCATGTTGATGTTGTCTAATTTAAGTCTCTATTTGCGTCAGGACAATACATCGATGATAGCATGCACTAGGGCCCGTCATAATAGTATGCTCCGGAGCCTCCACCAAGGCCAAATTCCCTATCTTGCATTGTCAATGAAAGTGAAAAATAATTTTTGTATCAGTTCCAAAATTTAATGGGTTCTTCCTTGGCCAAAGCGACACCCTTCTACCAAGTTTCATGAAAATCTGGCCAGTAGTTTTTCTGTAATCCTGCTGACAAACAGACAAACAAACCTAAAACATAACCACCTTTTGTATGGAGGAGGCAATTGGAATAAGAAAACTCAATGGAAGGTGCTAGGTCATTTTTCCTCTGCAGTTTTATAAGTGACTTCTGCTTTCTCTTTGCCATAACATCTTCGTGTCTGGTCTTTGTAAAACTTCCTGTCAAAATGGGCCAAAGCCAAACATTAACTACAGCCATTCAACCCCTGAACAATGCTGTTTTCCACTGTTCTACCGGTTTGCGTAGGCTTGTCTTGACATGGCTGCTGAAACCCAGCTGAGATCCTTTCTTTACTTCCTCAAACATTCATAAAACTATTGAAGAGCAGGTGTGCTGGGAAGGTTTACAGCTAGAATCTTTTGTACACCAATGTTTTAATCAGACAAAAATACGAGAAAGAAAGTCACTGTCAGATTGAGATGTTGGCAGTAAAAAAATGAAAGTTTCAGTAGCATGCTTTGGACAAAAAGGCCCAGCCCAAAACCCAAAAGCCTTTCCTCATGTGCATTTTTTCCAAACCTCACTTCCTCTTTCATCACTTTTCTCTACAAGTGGAGTAAACTGGCTCTGGGCAGAGACTGTTTTCCTCTCTCTATGCTGAAAAATACCATGATCCCCTCTAAAGCTGTTTTATCATTTGAGACGTACCAGAACGCGGTTTCAAACAAAAAATTATTGGCCAACTTGACAGTGAACCCACATACAGGTTACTTCTGAGATGAGATTTATGCCCATTTAAAAAAAAAAATGTAAAGAATTCACTTTTGTAAAGTCTTTTGATATGACTGTAAAAGTAATTACTGAAAGGGCAAATTCAGAAACTGGCAAACAGGAAATTTCATGTATTCTTAACATGCTATAACTGGCTATAGCCTTCCACTGTGACAACTCTCAGTTTCACTGAGGCTGTTCTTAGCACAAGCCGTGACTCCATTCCTGCACAGTATCACTTCTGAGGCCTTCAGCAACTTGCCTGTTATTTACACAGGATAATACAGCATATAAACATATGGATTTAAGAAACCAATATCAAACCAAGCACATTTGTTGTTGCTCTGCCATGCCTGTATTTTGTGCTGAAACCATGAAAGTGGGGAGTTGACCCTGTGTCATTTGGTGTAGCCGTGGCTTCATTTTGCAGAACTTGAGCATGGAACAAAGCCTGAAACTAAATGGCTGCCAGGCTTTGAGGATTAGGCATGGCACAAGTCGCAGTGGCTGCAAAACAAATCTTCCAACAGATCAAGTTTAAAACATTTAGGATGCCAGAGATGAACATAGTTGATGCTAAGGATTACTCTATGTGTCATCAGAATTTTAAAAACTCAGAAAATTAAAAACATTGTTGAATCAACTTACAATATTTAGAGCGAGATGCCATTTTTAATGTCAGCACCTTTATTTCAGACAAGAAATTTGAGACATTTTCTCATAATTTAGCTCAATATTTCTGGAATCTTTGGGATCTTGACAAAGCTCTAGGGTTTTGAAATGTGCTCCATACATTATGACTTTACATCAACAGATCTGTCTATGGGGTTGAAAAGGTTAATGATATATGCTAGAGTCAGATATCAAACAACAAAGTGCATCTGGAGTCCCTTCTTCTCATTGCTCAGTTTGTACATCCTCAATTCTTTTCCTCACCTCCTCTTCTTGTGTCTTAGTCCCTCCCTGCCTGAGATGCACACAGAGAAAATGAGATATCAGTGCTTTAGAGCTGTCATTTCAAAGTGACGTCAATTAAATATGAAGTGTGGCACAGCTGCCATGGTTTGTGTATTCCAGCTGTGTGTTTCACGCCTCTTTTATACGACAAGACTTTGTCCTTGAGATGCATTTTAAGAAATGTGACATCCCTCAAGATGGCAGGCTGAGAGCGATCCCCAGCTCACAGGGCAGAAGAGAGAGGATAGGAGGAGGCACAAAATAGACACATGAGAACAGCCAGCATAAGAAGTCTCATTAATGCCAACCAACAGAAAAACAAAGATAGAGCTTGAGAAATAGATATAGGCTGAAGAGAACAGAGGGGGTGTTTGAGTGCATGAGAAACCCTAACCCTAAAATATATTTCATTTTTCATGATGCTGACCATGGTGCTTCCTCTGCCAAACTGAAAGTTTGCAGAAAAAGGCTATAAATGCAGGACCTTTGTGGAAACTTGATCATAGCTATAAAAGAGTGGTTTACTAATAAGTCTGAAATCATGAAATTCAGAACAATAATAGGACGAACTCAACCGCCTCACATCTCTGCTTTACATCATTCATCTAGTGAGGTTTTGATAGCTCCGCACAAAAGCCAAAGTTAACCAGACAAACATCCTCCTTCGGACTGAAGGAAGCGAGAGGGAGGCAGAGAGAGGGTGAGTACAGTAGTATGGGCACTCCCAGTTAAACACATGGCTTCAGTTTCCCCTTCAACTGTGTGGCCTGGCCTTGCATGAGACCAAAACACTCAAACAACCAAATATGGTGTTCATTACGAGGACTCGGTGTATTGTGCTGGCCACCTCTAACCATCCTTTACACACTCTGCCCTCCTATGCTGGCAGGCACAGAGAGAGGATCAGCTTCAGAGTGAAATAAGTTTTATATCATCTGGTGGAAAAAAAGGTTAAAGTGTGAGTTATCACCAGTAGCAGACCGACAAAACATCAACATGAGGCTACTTCTAAACAGCTCCACTAAGGTTTAAACAGCGTAACCCAGAGTACAAAATGACTGTGAACTCTCATTCTTGACCAGAACATCTAAATGGGAATCTCTGCATACTTCAAGGTCTGGTCTGTGAACCAGGAGGAAAAAAAGCACATCCACTATGTCCATATTTGGTCTGGCTAACTTTGCCAATCCTTCCAGTAGAACATATTTCTCCAAACATCCACTGACCCCTCTGACTGAGCTATGAAGGATAACACTGACATCTGCTGGAAAGAATGCAGAATGACCTTTTTTCTATCAGACATCTCTTGTCACAATGGAGAGAATTACATTTAAAGTGAAAATTCAAAGTAAAATTTTTGTTGAAAAAATGATTAAAATGACTTACCAATGTTTTATTTTTCTCCTATTGTATAATTATTATAGGTTGATTAGAATAATGTGTCTGTGTGTATGCTTGTGTATGTGTGTGAAGTGACATGAAAAGAATAAAAAAATATGATTGGCATGTTTTATAAAGATATGTACAGTTGTGTAAAAGGTTCCAAAAATGTTTAAAGGGCTAATTTGCACATTGGGAAAGATTATATTTTAAATGAGGATACTGAAAAACCTTTTATTGCCAGAGACTTCTCTGCTCCATTGAACAGCAATAACATGCACGATTTATTTAGAAGAACTGTGACTGTTACTACTATTAAGATATGTATTATAATACTGCTTCCCATGAGTGTGAGTGTGTTTGTGTGTAGGCTGATATGGACATCTTAATACGCGTTCTATGCTTGCATAGATGAGGTGATATTCAGTGTCCTCTGTACGTGTCTGTTTCCCTCAGGATAGTGGTGGGTAGGATATTATATAAACTCATAAATTAATTTCAGGAAGAATGGTGTACATGTATGTATTTTTCTGGGAAGAATATTACTTAAGTAAAAGTCTTAAAGTACCTGGGGCTGGCTGCACAAAAAATAAATTACGATTCTCCTTAAAGTCCTAGTTAAGGTTTCCTCAAATTAATTCAACATCAGTTGCACAAACACCCTTAAGTCTTCTCGTTAAAGTCTACTAAAAATGCTCACTGGAGTATTTGTAGTGTTCTCCTTGTCTTGGTGTTATACTTAAGGAATCCCTACACTGTTGCACAAAAGACCTTAGCTACTACGGCAAGGTAAAAAAAAAAAAGGTTTTTCTATTTTGGGCATAAGATTTACTTTGTAGTTTGTACTTTCTATGAGTGTATTCCCTCCCAAAGTATAACCTTTTACTCCTCTCACTAACATAGTTTTCTTGTTTCTTTTCTTCTGCCATTTTTTCACTAACTGTATGCCAGCTTTGTGAGATGATAGCAGGCATCACAAGCGTGAGTCAAAGCAAAGCAAACAATCTCCAAGGAAAATGTTACCACTGTAAAATCTCTTTCAATGCAGTGCAAATGCTTTCCCTATTCTGTGATAAGTAACAAAGATGCTTAGGGGAAATGTACTGGAGTATAAGAATACATTTTAATAAGAAAATGTAGTGAAGTAAAACTTAACATTGACAGAAATATAAAAACTCTCCCAACTCCAAAAAATACTTAAGTACTGTAAAGAAATATTATTTCATTACATCACTGTTATCAGTATTATTTAATATTCATTCTATTTATTAAATCAATTTTGGTGTTTTGTGTCCAGTTGCCACATACACTCACTGGCCACTTTATTAGGTACACCTTGCTAGCACCAGGTTGGACCCCTTTTGCCTTCACAACTGCCTTAATTCTTCATTGCATAGACTCATCAAGGTGCTGGAAACATTCCTCAGAGATTTTGGTCCATATTGACATGATAGCATCACGCAGTTGCTGCAGATTTGTCGACTGCACATCCATGATGACGAATCATCGGTTCCACCACATCCCAAAGGTGCTCTACTGGATTGAGATCTGGTGACTGTGGAGGCCATTGGAGTACAGTAAACTCATTGTCATGTTCAGGGAAACCAGTTTCAGATGATTTGAGCTTTGTGACATGGCACGTTTATCGTTTTTGTCATCCACATGCATCAAAATGTTCAGAGGAACAAAATAATCTTAACGGTACTGGTTGTTTGAAACTCTTTATTTTTGGTGAATACAAAAAATACTTTTGTGACCAGATAAATATTATACATACAGCATCAAATCATAAAACTAATGCAGTCTGTTAAAGAAAGCACAACACCTATTCATAACAGAGCTAGTAACTTTTTCTATTTCCGTTAATACTCGGACAAATCAGTTAGACAATATATTTCAGGGTAATTCTTACATTTACTGATAAAAACTTATTTATTTTTTTTAATAGTGGTTAGACAATGAAACAAGGAAGTTATTAAGTCCAACATTTAAGAGGGACCTGGCATAATGATTTCAACAAATTTCTCGACTTCAAAACACAAATTGCCACATGCTCATGGAATGCAGTCTAGTGTTAGTCTTCCAACATGGTCTCTAAATCCTAAGGTATCCACAGATGCCCTTTTATATCAGCATTTTAATATTGTAGGCAAAGAGGCCACCAGCCAAGGCATTGTATTGTATGGCAAAGGACTTGGTGACAGTTTATTAAGACCCCGTTGGGGATTAGACTGGCATAATGTTCGGATCCAGAGAGGACAAGGCTCAGGCTCCCACTCAGCCTGATCTTCAGCTGCTCGTAGGGCAGACTCAAGTAAGGCACTAGTACACAATGCAGTCCAGACACTGGCATGGACAGACTGACGAGATGAACTGCTTAAAATTCCCAATATATTATACATTAATATACTAAAGAAAAAAAAAGAATTAGTTTCCTCAATCAGAGCTTGAAGCTATTTCCTTCTAGTTTGTAAGGAGAACGTCCTACATTTAATATAATGGAAGCTTTAAATTGCCGTCTTCAGTGCGTGTTTATGAGCAACTTCAGTGCATAACGTATGCTCGTTTCATTCAAGAGCCCAAAGCCAAATATCATTGCACATAACCAATCTTACAACCAATAACAGCGCAGACTCTCATTATTATCTCGCTAGGATATTCAGTGTAATGTATTGCTATAGACAGTCAGCCGAAAGTGAAAATGCCTTTACCATGACAGGGCAGTGACTGGTGGAGAATAACTATCTCTCTGTATATGCGCGTGTGTGTGTGTGTACAGTACAGTGGGTACCCGAACAAAATCTGGCCAGTGTTAATGGGAGAGGAATCAAAACATGAAGACAAGAGAGAACAAACATGATACATTATGTAAACATATATTCCTTACACAGCTCTGTGTATGTGAGGGAAGAACATGAAGCGACGTGATGTATCAAGCAGCATGACATATTTGGTCACATATAGTCCAGATTCTCTGAATAACACCAGTCTGCTCTTAAGGAAAAAATATGCCAAGAATAAATATCTGTATAGCTAGCATTGGCTAGTGGTGTTTTGTTTTTAAATTGTGCAATTTACTCCAATTGAATACTCTTACTGTTTGGCGTCAAGCTGGACAACATAGTTGAATCAGAATCCTTGATTTCTAAGGGTTTGCTAGTTTAACAGCAAACCCCAAATTCACATTTTTATTAGTAAAATACAAGTGCCTTTCCACGCTAAACTACTCTATTGGTTAGTAGCTTCATTGATATGTATAGACATTATGGTGCATGCAAGCCAGTGGTGAAATGAGGCATCCTCCTCCTGCCTTTTTATCAACCCCTTGAGGTTTTTACATTTAGAATACAAGCTGTGGACCCTTAGGTTTGCTCTGCCGGTTGCAGATATATCATCAGCTCATTTCTATTTGCTCTAAACCTTCAACAATAATAGAACATTCAGTGATTATAGAGGAATTCTGCATTCATAACATCTTCGTGATTGTAACAGTCGGTAATGCTCATGATGCAGTAACACTCACAAAGCAATGATACGTTTATCATACAACTTTATCATACTGTCTCGACTTGCTTATACTGTAACAACCGTCTCCACATCGAACTCTGAATGTCAATGCCGTTCACTGACAAATACATACGCACGTCACACACACATACATACACGCACACAAATACACTACGGAGCACAGGCACTTGTTTTTCTCACCAAAACAGGCCTGTTTCAAGTGCTGTATATTCCTCGGTTATATGAGAGCAAAGCAGCCAATCGTACATCGGCAACATCTCCCCGTGACGAGAGGGTGTCATCGGCGCGGCGTGCGTCCCGCCTGCCAATCAGCCCTCATCCTCCCTCAGCTCGCTGGGCAGGAACTTGTACTGCTGCTGTCGGATCTGAGCCAGCTTCTTCCGGGCTTCCTCCAGCTCTCGCTCCTTCCTCAGCATCTCCTCCTGAGCCGCGATGATCTGAGGAGAACGGGAACAGCTGACAGGAAAATGTACCTTCCACTCATCATAATCCCATTCCTGTGGATAGCTTGATATGGAAAACCAATAGCTGCACAGCATTCAGCTCACTGTACAGCCTGTTAACTCCAAGCACAACACATTGGAGAAAAATAAAAAAGCTTTTAGTGACAAAGTACGGCTTATGGCAGCGATCATCAACTGGCGGCCTCTGGGCCGCATACGGCCCGCCAAAGCTTCCCCAGCGGCCAGAAGAATACTAACGAATGCATAAAACTTCAGGAGGAAAACATTATCTCACATATTTATGATAACCAGCATTTTTTTGTCTTCTTATATCTTACATGTTATTCAGTTACAGTACATGTTGTTTCAGACCCTTAACATCCTTTACATGTTGAGTTCCAGATATTTCCATCAGGAGGAGGTTTAGTTTCCCCAAAGGCAGCACTAATAGATACAGATCGTCCATCTGCTACTGGTCTTTAAAAGAAGTTATAGTCCCTAAATGTCATGTCACCGTGTCTTATTTTTCCATGACTGATGGTGTCAGTGTAGGATATATGAATCTTATGCTGTGCAGTGTATATTGCATTGTATGTATTTGTGTTGGACTACTGTCTGTAAAGGAAATTGCCCCTTGGGGACATCAGTATTTTGTGAATCTTGAATCTCAGGTAACATTAAAAAAGGTTATACAGTAAATTGTGAACGTGTTAAAGGCAACTTACAGCTCATATCTAGCATGTTTTCACTTATATTGAAGCAACCCTAAAAACAAATGAGATGGAAATAATTCTGTTATGATTTACCATCCACACATATGTGTGCCTGACCCACGGCTACTTTATATATCCATCTGTCAACTTATTTTAGCTTATCATTCTACCCACAGCAAGCAGGGTGGGTTTAATTAAGAACCTGAAAAGAAAATATCATGGGTATTTAATTATTAACTGCTTACAGAATCACTGGGTGCAATAGTCCACCTTCCACCTTCCCTCATACACACACACGCCCTGGCGCTCAGTCTGTGTCTGTCCTTGTCTCAGTCCTCAAACCAATTGTGCCACTCTAATGCATAAAGCTGGTTGATTGTGGGTCAGGTGGTTGATTGACCCATAATTTTTGGTGGTTGCACTGTGAAGACTGAATAGGTGAAGCATGTCGCTTTATTTATGTTTTTTACATGTTCTCATTAAACATTGCATTTAATTTACTTCTGATTTAAAATTAAAATAATATCATATATTAAACAAGCATTACTTAAATTACTGGACTATGGTCTCAACACTTTTTAAACCAAGCTTCCTAAAAACGTCTGTACACCTGCGTAAGTAGAGAAGATTGGCTGTCATGCATGTAGAAAGAAGCGTTTAAACATTACAGCAGAAACCTGAAAAGGTATTTTCATGACAACTTTTGAGCTGCATGTCTGATATTGTTCTATTAGCTGTCAATCACTAGTGGTCCATCAATCAGGTTTGAACGTCCAGAGCACCCCTCGGTGCAACAATGATAAGACATTAATGAGACAGTGAGCCTCACTGATGCCCAGCTGGGGTGCACCGTTGACTGCAACGGGAACTCAATCAGTCAAGATGAAAAGTAAAGCTTCCTGTGGCACCCTGGAGTTTCGAAAAAGAGACACCCACTCTTAAATTACTTTCAATTTTTTTTTGCAGAGATGAAAAGAAAGCCAGATCTCAAGTCTTCAAGAAATGTGATGTTTTGCAGCCGTGGGTGTCTGGTAAACCTGGTAAACAGCTTTGAAATGAAGCTGATGGGCTGTTTATCCACAGCAGCACATCATGATTTCAGAAAAATGACTGTGGCATTTTGGCATATCAGCGAGAGGTGCGAACACACAGTGAAAAGGGCAAGCCACACAATAGGAATGATTTCTGTTGCAGGTATTTTTTCAGGATTTTGTCTCACCTGAGCTATGCCTCCGACGAATTTGGTCTTCACCACTACGCTGTCATCTTCTGTCTTGTCAAATGCTGCCTTCTGAGCTGCCCTCACCAGGTTGTCTGAAGCTCGCTTCACTGCATTGCCGGCAGCCTTCAAACAAATGATCTCACAGTTAGCACACACGCAATCCGTGTGCACACTGTTCTGTGGATAAATTAAAACTGTGTTTCAGTGTTACCTGCAGTCTCCTCATGGCTTCAGAATCCTGGTCAGCCTTCACCTTGCAGGCCACCAGCAGCTGGGCCGTGGAGGCCGCAACCTGTTTGGCTGAAGAGATGAGCTTCTCCTCGCTGGCGTGGCCCTGCACTGAGGCGTTAGCTGCCTCACACAGGCTACTGGTGGCTGCTGCTACCATACGTGCCTACAGCAAGCAACAAATTCACATATGCTGTTGGGTAACAAAAAATTAAGCAGTGATTTGTAAATGTGTTTAAGGCAACTTACAGCTGATATGAGACCCTGTGACCACTGGCCGTCATCCACTGCATTGGCTAGGTTGGATCCCACCTGAGGTTGACATTGTATTAAAGATAAAAAATTATATGTTGCTTTATATTAATAGAAAAGAATCTTTCTGAGTGTCTGAGTCGGTGTATTGACTGACCTTGCCCTGTGCCACCAGTTCTCTCTGAGCTGCTGATGCAGATTTAACAAGAGCGCTAGTCGCTGCAGCGATGGACTTTGCTGCTTCTAAGATCTGCTCCTCAAAATCCAGGGTCTCATCCGCCTGCTGAAAGTAAAACAACGTATTCATTTAGACTGACAACCATAGTATCCTACACTTAAAAAGATAACTATCTCTGTGTCAGCAGGTCAACTGGGGCCGTAACCAGGATCACAAAAAGAAAAAATGACATTTTATTACCATATGTGGAGTTTTAAAAACTCGTCATTAACTGTTCCACTGTATACTCTGTAAATTTGACTTCCCAATTTGTTGGACCAAATGCTGTTTCAAAGCCTTTTCTATGCTGCCAGGAATAAACCTCTGGTGTGGAAACATTGAATCATTTACTTACTATTTCTTAATAATCTTAAAGCAATAGAATTTGTATACAGAGAATATAAAAAGTAGCCTGTAAAATATCCAGCAAGTATTACTTTTTATTGTAGCGTGTAACCCCCTCCAGCTTCTTAAAACTAGTGTATAGTTAAAAATAGTGTATGACCTCAGTGTCCTCAGTGGTAGCTACTGCCTCGAGCATAATCTATAATATTCAACTTTATTTTTACAAAAAGCCCAATCAAACATTGTGTCCCATTTCCCAAACCTGAACTAAACGCCATGATGAAGATCACAGTGCATCAGTTAACAAATCTCTGCAGTCAACAGCATGTGATTGACCACAGACCTCCATAAACACATAAGGCACACGTGGCTGGAGACAGGGCGGGACACTGTAGGAATATGTTTGATATATAGTTGGACTGAATAACAACCTAATATATCAAACATATCAGACAGAGCCCTGCAGAGAAGGCTTCCAGGTCTACAACGGCTCAGAGAGGGAAGGGGGGGGAGGCAGGGCAAGGAGGCATGCTGGGAGCAGAGGAGCACTCCCTCCTTATAGGGTGGGAGGGACGAAGGAGCAGAGAGGAGAGGGAGGAAGGAGGAGGAAGAAGGAGGAAGAAGGAGAATCCAAACTGTTTCAGACAAATAACACCTGCTTGAATGTGATGGGCTCTTTTACAGACTTAAGCGTGGCTCTATGCCTCTACTAATCATTCAGTGTTTGGTATTTTGTTGGCTCTGTCTCAGGGAAAAAAAAGGGTAGAACATTATCACCATTTCAAAAAATCATCTGTGATGCTCTAAAATGGTTTCAGACTACTTTGTTGACTGCAATACTTGGATAAAATAATCACTGTGTGTGCACAGGGTATGAACACAGATTAAGGACGGACAAATATTTGAGCTAGTTTCTGGATATAAGTGACAGTAAGACATGGTCATAAGTAAAAACCATAGAAAAAGAATGAGAGTAGAAAGGAAAACATAGCATTTTATGTGTATGGTTGCCAGTACAACTGTTGTAATGGACTTCTACCCACTGTAAACAAACCGACTTGCAGTAAGGCGCAAACTCACTACGGTGAGGTTTTGCAGTAATGACCTAACGAGCACTGGAGTAGAATGTTTCAAATAAACAATCAGTTTCTTTCAAAATAATGCTGTAACTGTTCTTTATCTTTTAAATTTGTTGCCAGTTTGTGAAACATAATACACGTTACTGAATCTGCCACTAAAGAATGAGTGAATGCTGCTGCTCAGTGGACAGCTGATAGGCAGAGACCGCGGGGATAAACAACAGGTCAACATGTTTTCACATGTAACACATGTACAGATAGGACCAATAAAATGTAATACTTTTTAAGACCTTTTAAATATCACCTTAAACGAGATTTAAGACCAAATCTAAAAATGGAAACAGACATTATATATATGTGTGTCGTGTGTGCCACACATGTGTAAGTACTCTTTCCAGGTAAACACACTGAGGTCAGTTAAAACTGAACAGTAAGGAAAAATTAGAACAGTTAGGCGAGTTTATGTTTAATGTTTTAATGTATTAAAAAAATCTCATCGCTGTCATAAATGCTATTTATTATTGCATTATTCTTCGGTCTGTCCATTGATTGTAAACAGTCATTGGGTCTGTCAGGCTGGAGAAAGTTTTTGCGGTAATGTGAACGAAAATATTTAAGACCCATTGAATCTGAATTTAAGACAATTTAAGACTTTTGAAGGCCTTATATTAGGAAAACTTAATTTAAGACATTATAAGAGTGAGTGACAGACCTGTCCAGTCCTACTTATGAGTGTCGTCACCGTAAAAACTAACAACAATCACCATTTTATTTTGTACTATTCAAAGACCATGGCAAACAGTTCAATGTCCGTCCTACTCTCGTTTCATTTGTATGGTAAAAACTAACTGTCCTCTCATGACGTAATAAACAAAGTAGAATTCATTGGTATTCCGCCTTAAAAGGGGGCCTATGCCAATTAAAAAAAAAAAATATAGCTCAAATTATCAGTAAACATGAAAGACTCTCTTCCAAATCCAAAAATTAAAGTGGTAAAACTCAATTTTCTGATGTCATAGGGTATAAAGTCTGGAGCTGCTCCACAGACAATGACTTGGGAATGATGTTCTGGATGACACTGAGAGCAGCCAGGGGAATGTTCTGAGTATATGGGTACATTTTCTGTTTCAGGATCGAGAACGCTATGGCACAAAAAAAGGAAACAAACTTCCTGTGAGTCCACAAAATAAGTCTCATTGTCCATGGAGCAGCTCTAGACTTTATACTCCATGACATCACAGGTTTAGGACCTACTTCTCTGGTTTCTTGCTTTGAGTGAGAGTAGCTCATGTTCACAAATACTGATTGAACTTTTCTTAGCCATGGAAATGACATATTGGAATTCTCAATTTAGGTGGTTTTCGGTAAAACTTGTTTCCTATTGGATCACTAGAGGGAGACACTGACATCTGAAAAGAGGTAAAGCCTTTCACTAATCCCCTTTCATGAACACAAAGGTCCTCATAAATGCAGTCTGTAGCTGTGGAATTATAGTATGAGACAGAGCATTATATGGGCTTTATTAAAAATGGGGTAACCCAAATATGCTTTAATTTGTATTATACAGGCAGAGGGGTAAACCAACAGTCACTGTGTGTACAGGAAGAGGTATAGAAAAGGGGGAAAGCACTACAGGCACAGAAGGAAGAGCACTAGGATCCAACTATCCAGTCTCCAGAGACAGACAACACAATCATGCAGTAGCACACCACAAACACGACCCTGTGTTGCATACAGAACAACATAAACATCATTTCACTTTCCAAAAGCACGTTCGCTACCATCTCCCATCTTTTGCCTATTTTCTTTAAGCATTGTGTCATAAAGTTGTCTAGGCAATACCGCAGCATGGTGGGGAGACGAACAACAAGCTGAAAAAGCTGTCCTCAGTTTAGTTTAGAAATGAGGAACACTGCAATAAAACAAAGGAAATAAGTTCAATAAGACAGAGGCCCTCTCTTTCAGAAAGGGTCACAACAGTTCATCACACATTTGAACTCATTCCAACAAAAGCTTGAGGACCCAGCAGTGTAATTGCGTTGCCTGGCAACACAACTCAAAATAATGTCCAAAAGTGCCTTTGAAGAAAGTTTTCCGAGCATCACATGTTAGCTCACTGGACCGGCGGTGTGAGTCAACACGACGTGTGTAAGGAAGAAATGTTTTTTTTTTCCTTTAATGACAACGAGATAGCAGCTCAGTCACCGAAAAAGATGACTCCACTTCAAAGTCACTGTCACCTTTTCCTACCTCCGGCCCACTTCGTCTCCCCGCTGATTAATGGCAAAAAGCTGTGCGTGGGGTTGTGTGGGTGGAAAGGGTTGAGAGGGGCACTTATACCTTGGGCTTGGCTCTGGGTTTCAGCTGCTCTAGTTTCTTGGCTGCAGCTTCAATGGACGCTGCTGCTCCGAGGAGCTCAGTCTCAGCGATGACAGTGGGGTCCTCGGGGTCCACGCACTCTGTCCCTGAAAGGGATCAACACATTTAGATGCTGGTTATCACATTCTTTTTTTTTTAAAGCATAGACTCACAACATAAACACCAGTGCAATCATTCTGGTGTTGTTTTATGTAACAAGAGGTCAAAAATACACTTTCTTAATAACTCATACAATCCAGGCAGCAAAGCTCATGAGATCTACACACTCACAGTATCACAGTAATGCCTCAAAGTTAAATAAGATAAACTAAAAGTTGGAAGAAATGCACATTTGATGGATCATTGTCTTTTTATAGGTTTTTAAGTGCCCATAAAACGGAGCTGTTTGGGAACAGCTTGGTAAAGCAGATGGAATGATGTTTTCATAGATTACGTGGAGCTCTGGGGAAATCTGTTCTGCGCCCCCACCCCCCAAGCCTTCTACTCCACTACCCCCTTCTGACTCTATGAAAGGTGATCTGGAAGAAAAAAAAACCCACACCATATCCCACTTACCTCCATCTGAGGCAGCAAGGGAAGAGAAGGGGGGGGAGAGGGGAGAGAGCACATGGGACATTAGAGAGGTGAAGTGGATAGCCCCGCTGGGTCTCGGGCTATACGCTGAAATCTAATTCTCATCCAAACACAATCTATTACTCCTGTCAGATGCAGCAGTGTAGCTTCTATAGGAAACACTCTGTGTCATAACCATCATACAGAGCTTCATTTGGAGCAATTTGGAACAATTTGCACGGCAATCACGCTGTGGCTGCAATTTCAATATTCTAAAGTGATTTTCATGACCTTTCTTTATTACGGACGCAGACAGGTTTGGTGGCTCGACTCAATAAAACTGTAATATCATTCATGCACAAGAGGATTAGGACTCCTTTGACTAATCTCTAACATCTCCACAATCCTGTCGTGATATATATATTTTTTTTTTACATTTTATCAAATTGAGTTGGCTCCTCTGAAATCCTCTCGCTTCAAACCGACTGTGTTCTGCACCCAGTTTTACACTGCGGTGGCTTTAATGTCTCACAGTCATTTTAAAAACTAAATCTGCTGCCAACAATTTTTGGACAGCACACAAGCTTCTGCACAATGCATGCCTCCTAATAAAATAATATTATACTGTTTTATAGGGTACCATAAAGACTTGGAATACTAAATATACACAACTTTCATGTGTGTTAAATGGTCCATATAATCCTGACATCAGTCAGAACGGGGTCACCGGTAACTAAAGGTTGTCAAGCGTAACTTTTTGTTTGTGTGCCTTGTGTAAGAGTGTGTGACAGTGTGTGTGTGGCCTCACCTTTCATGGCCTCAGCTGTCTGGACGAGCTCCGTCACACACGCTGCCACATGCTTCGAGTGTGCGGCCAGCTGCTGCTTCTGCTCGGGCATCGGTTTTTGCAGCACCTGAGAATACAAGAGCCCAACACACACGAACACACACACGAACAAAGAGGCAAAAGATGAATGAGAATGCAGAGAAGCATCCACATGGCTGCGACTGATAGCTGACAAAGAAGCATTTATATCTGTTCTCTGAATATCTGACAGTTTAGATAAAAAATAACTTGGCAGCATTAATAATTGACTCAGCGATGCAGTGACAGCACACTCTTTATACTAGACCACAAATTATAGCACAAGGTACTTTTAGTGGCTAATGTCCTGCCAGAATCAACGTGATGTATTCCTACAGTAACTAATTATGGAAGTAAGATAATTCATTAATATACTTAAAACATCAATTAGCAACTGTTACATGGCAACACACTTGTCTTAACATAATGCATGGGGAGTGTTATTAGGAACTACGGAATTTAATGAAAATAAGTTTTGCTGATTAATATGCAGATTTATGCAACAAGGTGCTGAGAAATTAAATCAGATCTTCTGCAGGGGTACACTGTGGTGTAAGATAAAAAAAAATATGATATATTAAATTCTTAGATGAATGTGGTTACAGACTGATAAGTAGATTGTGGGCATAAAGCAGATTTCAAGTCTACAGTTTTGTTATACATTGGTGAGAGCTTCGTCAGGATAAGTCTGTCATTATTCTTTAGTTTTCTTACTGACAACTGGAACTCAACCCCAAACCTGTTTGTTTCTTCAGAGACACCAATCTTTTAAAACAACCACTATATTGTTTAATTCTTTCAAAAAGCTGAGTAATTTCCTAACACAGCTAGGCAGTGTAGTTTTTAGTGGATAGTAAATGCTAAACGGACTGCACTTGTATGGCGCCTTTCTGGTCTTCCAGCCACTCAAAGCACTTTTACACTACTGAGTCACATTCACCCATTCACACACTGGTGTCCGGGTGCCACCTTCTACTCAGTAACCATTCTTCACCATTCAAACACTCACACACATTGGAACAGCCATCAGAAGCAATTTGGGGCTCATGCTGCGTTCCATTTACCTCGGAAGTTGGAAGTCGGAGCTGGGAATGACGTCACAGCCGAGTTATCAGTGTTCCAGTTACAAAGTCGGAAAAAAGTTGCCAAACGGGAAGAAGAAGTCAGAAAACAAGATGGCAACGTCTACGAAAGCTATTCTCGCACTTGCCTTGTCTGAATATTAGTGTGACAAACACTAGTCAGAAGTACTAATAAACGGAATATTACAGGAGCTTCTACTTTACTGTTTACACCCGGGGCAGCCATCCTCGATTGTCAACTTGGGGGTGGTGAGGATTCTCCGACTTTCCGACTCGGAATTCCGACTTCAGGGGGTGTTCCAGTTGAAATTTCCCACTCGGAACTCGGAAATCCCGACTTCCCAGTACAAATGGAACGCACCATCAGTATCTTGCCCAAAGACACTTCAATATGTTGACTGGAGGAGCTGGGGATTGAACCTCCAATCGATTGTTGGACGACCTGCTCTATCCATACAAGGTGCCACTTGCTACCCAGTAACAATTCACATGCTCCCACACCTGTGTGTGGCGGGGAGCAGTTTGTGGTTCAGTATCTTGCTCCTCAAGCGGTACCCCGGCTCCTCCAGTCTGAGGAGCCGGGGAACCGCCGATCCTCATTGGTGGATGACCCGCTCTATCTCTGAGCCACAGTCGCCCCACAGTACTCAGACAGGTGTAAATAGTGCATTTGTTTAGGACTGTTTCAGTATTTACAGCACCAGGACAATGGACAATATGTGAGATTAATCCAGAGGAAACAACAGCTTTCATGTTCTTCATAATAGAGAACAACTCACCCAGTGTAACAGCGTAAAACCTTTATGTGTTTTTAATAGTTTCTGGACAACAGTAGAGGTATGTGGCACAGAAGAATAAGTTACATCAGGCTTTGGCTACACAGATTATATTCGTTTCTAGGATCAATTTAAAGTTGGCTTTGGTATTTTGTGGGATTTGCTGGCAATAAGACAAACACTAGAATATCACCAGCCTGTATTCTTTTAGTTCAGGTAATGCCACGGCAAACACACTGTGAGGAAGCCAGGACAGTTTTCTCAAGCATCAAAGGATTAAATCCTGCAGATAAGACCTGGAAAAACCTCACTTGGCAATAGTAAATATGAGGATCCACTCTTCCACACTGTTGCTACACACTCCCATCCTTTATTTATGAGACATGTGACTGTGTCTCAATCTAACCTGCAGGACTTGCTCCAGAAGGTTGATGTATCCGGCAGTGCACTCACAGCCATACTGCAGGGCCTTCATCCTCAATTCCTCGCTCACTTCTGGGTGGCAAGCTGCTTGCTGGAAATGTTAGAAAACAATGTTGCATGGTGAATTTTAAAAAGCACACAAACACTGTTCCCACCGGAATGTTAGGATTTAACACAGGTCCGGTATGAAAGTGAGAATGTGCTATGTGAGCTCTAGAACAGTCTTAATGGAGTTTCATGTTTCATTATCTAGAGCCAAATCACATATCTAATATAATCTGATTCGTTGCTGATTTGTAATACCTTGATTTCCAAAAACACAGCCTACAATCCTGTATTCCATCTGTTTTTGTATTCTAAGTGCTCTGCAGTCACTAAAGGACATCCTGACTGATGCTCCGCTGCACGACTTTGAAAAGTGACTGAGTCACTACCAGCGGGAGCAGCCATAAAGTAGACTAGACTCTAACGTCCTATCTGCACTCAGCAGGCTGGGCTCACATGTTCCCTGGCAGCCCGGTGATGTCTGTGTGAGGCCTGTTCTGGCAGGGCGGTGTGGATTAGCACCTTGCAGGTAGTCAGCATATCGGAGATGGCTTTGCGGCTCAGGTTGGCAGTGGCGATCACGTCCTCCTGCTGAGCAGAGTTGCCCGCGGCCACTGCCTTAGCCGTTGCTATGGTGATGCCCTTTGTCATGCGGATGAACTCCTCGGGTGTGGTGGACTTGTCTGGGACGTCCTTGGACTGGAACACCTGACAAGACACAGGTGGTTGGATATAGGCATGACAGGGACTCAGATATGGGCACATTCTCAGAGAAGAAATAAGGTGCACACGTAAACAACTGAGGCGGACAGGACGTCTTGATATGGGTAGCTGAATAATTAGGAGTTAGGTAGACTGTGTTGAATTTGGCTGCAGCTCTTGGTAAAGCCTCCTCTCGGGCTGGGGGTCCTCTGATAAGGATTAGCAGTAAATTACGAAAAAAACAAGCTCCTGAAATCTTCTTCCTTTCTCACTCTGCCTGCTACCAGGACCCTGATAAGAGCTGTGAGAAACCTGCAGGGGCTGAGAGCGAAGGAGGAGGAAAGGAGCTGGACAGATAATAAAGGAAAAAGAACAAAAAGCTCCCCTGTTATGTTCAGTATAATAGACATAGATATCCCTGACCCTCTTTGGGCCAGCTTTGCAGAGAGGCTGTGTCTCATCAGTTGACTCTCAAAAGACCATAAAGACGAGGTTCTTGTTCCTGTGAGGCGCTCTTACTGTCAGCTCCTGCTTGATGCACTCAATAGTGGCCTCCAGTGCCCTCGTCCCGCGAGTCGCTTCATCCTCCACTGCCTTTACTGTTTTTAGAAGAGACGTCACGTTGGTCACCATGACCTGTCAAAGAAAAAGGGAAAAAATGATAAGGCTCACAGTCAGACCAGGAGGTGGAGCTCTTTCCCCTCAGCTGCAAAACATTACAAAATTATTTTTGCCTCCTCCTTCACTGAGTCCATTACAGTGAGGAATGGTTACATGTGTTGAAGGTGCTCTTCTAATGAAAATGAAAGACATCAGCTGCGGAAAGAAGACAAAACCGAGGGATGTATTTCAAATTACAACAGGATGATTTACTACTTGTGATACAGTTCTTTCACCTAAAAAAAACAATTCAAGTTTTATTCATGGTGACACATTCTGCTCTGTCAGAAGAGTTTACATTATTAGGTTAGGAATTCGAGCAACATGATCGCCAGGAGTTTGAGTGGGTCCCATTTGGAGGTCACCATATGTTAGAGGAACAGAAACAATCTGTCAACATAACCAGGTCCATGGGTGGCCCTAATTCCATTTAGATGAGAAAACACAAGGAACTCTATGAAACAGTTAGAGTTACACGCTGTGATAAGGTTGATAGTTGTGAGAACAATAAATAAATGAGGATGTTTGCAGAAGACTAGGCAAACCTTTGGTTCAGAGATATCTGAGACTTTGTCACTGATTAAATTCTTTGATCTCTGTTTCTCTATTCAAGTGACCGCAGCTGCACCAAGCTTAGATGCAAAAGATCTGATCCTTAGTTTTTATTCTCCAGCAGTTGGCAGGTGTGAAAGTGGTCACAACAATCAACCGTAAAATAGCAAGTCTTCTTATGTGTATAGTGCAGATTCTCCCAGACCTTGTCGGCACAGGAAGTTACGGAACATTTTTTACTGATCCAGTCTTGCATTATGCCTGAAACTCTTAAACTTCTTACACTTCTTAACTGTATATTACAGCTATATTTGCTTCATATCACAGCTTTAATGCACTTTATAACTTAACTTTTTAATTTACTTCACTTCACTTCGTTTCTCTATATTATAATTCTACTACTACTTCTTCTGTCTGCTCTGTACATAGAGTTCCTATTGCAGGTCTGTATGTTCTTAAAGAGGAATTCCTTGTGTTGCTTTTTTGAGGTTTTGCCTATTTGTTTCACTTTGAAAGTTGTTTGTGTGGTCTAATAATAGAGGGTGTTTTGTACAGATTGTAAAGCACTCTGAGACAAATTCACGTTTTTGATATGTAAATAAAACAGACTTGACCTGACAAAGAGATCTGTCAGGCTGAGCTTAATCTCTGGAAACAGGTATCTGCATATGTATGCAGAGTCTGTAGGCAAAAGCACAAGACTTTGGTATTGGAAGTAGGGCTGCAACTAACCACTCTCCTCATTATCAACTAATCTGCCAATTAATTGGCTGTGTGAACTTGTTTTGGTTATTCACATGGAAAAACTGTGATTTAATAAACCAAAATGTGACTCAATGACTGCGTCTGGATGAGGACGACATCTGGACTACATCTATTAACTGGATGTTTTCCCTTTATCCTTTTTGGTTTTCTTGTTCCTGTGTACTCTCGTCCGTGATGTGCTGTGTCTGATAATCATACCTGGATGATATGTATTGCTATGTGCTTTTATGTTATTAACTCTTGACTATGATGAATTTAGGTGTCAACATCCCTCTTCCCTGTGTGTTATGTGTGTGTGTGTGTGTGTGTGTGTGTGAGGGTGTTTGTTTAGGTTGGGGATTTTTTGGGGGTTTGTATTTTCAAGCTGAAATACATTATCATCAATATAATAATATATATATATATATATATATATATATATATATATTAAAAAAAACCTTAATCAACTAATTGTTTAGTCTAAAAATGTAAAAAAAAAAAAAAAGTGAGAACCCAAAGTGACAGTTTGCTTCTTTTGTCCAGCCAACAGTCCAAAACTCAAAGACTCCTCATTTGGTAGCATAAATGACAAAGCAAAGTAGCAAATTCTCACATTTAAGAAGCTGGAAACGGCAAATGTTTGACATTTTTGCTTGAAAAATGACTGAAACAATTAATTGAATATCAAAATACCTGACAATTTGTTTTCTTTCATTAAACTAATCAGTCAATCCACTATTCATTGCAGCTCTAATCAAAAGTGTTCTGGTTTCCATTTGTAGTCTGATATGTTTGACCGGCAAGCAACCAGTCAATGTGAAGAGTAAAGAGGTGAGGTATAGCCCACTGGCTATAGTCTGATGACAGTTTAGCTTTATGTTTGCTTTTTAAAAAAATGGCTACACTGGATCTCCCGAAATACTGGCTGTTACCTCAGAATCCTATCGTTGTAAGGCTGATAGCCGATGGGTTCTTAGATTAGGCTGAGCTTTATTTGAAGCTTCACTCAGATCAGATCATGACAATGAAGCTGATTCAAAAATCACTATAGTCTCAAAAGTCACAATAGAGGAGTCCTGTGGTTACAGATTGCTCTCAGTGAAGCACACCAACCCTCTCTCTTACACACACAAATGCAGACACACAATATACATCTTAATGATGGGTCTAGTCCCACGTACAGATATGGCAGAAAAAGCAAATACCTTGCAAACCCTGATAAGGACTGTCATCATTCTTTTGAAGACGCCTTACTCCGTGCTACCAGATATGTCAAACTGAACACAACGGTAATACAAAGACAGCATTTATAGAACACGTATCTACATGGCTGTATCCTCTCATTGAGAAGGCATAAGCTGAGTAATAAACTGAAGACTTGCATTGTTGAAATCAATACACAGCCAAACCAGATATGACAGTCAAATATTAAAGCGGCGCATTTCTTTACCTTGGCGGCGCTCTTCAGCTGATACATAGATGGGTCGTCAGCTGGCTTGCCGGCGGCACATTTGGTGGCACTGATGAGTTCGGCCAGAGCCTTGGCCACATCCCGCACCGCGTTTATCAGAACCACCTGAGGAGATAGAGCTGGAATCAATACGGCACAATGGTCAGAGTATAGGTTTATCAGCAGCACCCTGGGGAGAGGATTTAACACTGCAGCCCTTATCACTCCCACCTAGTCATGATACTTCAGACTTAGTGAAGGGCAGAGATAGAGTCATGCACACAGAAGGAAGGGGAGGCACAATATATATCAGATGAAACTGAAATTACACAGATAATCTAATGCTGGGTTTACAGAATGATAGAAGACATTCATAGAAGATGAATAATATTACAGAATAGTACAATCATAATGGGTTATAATAGATGGTTACAGCTCTGTGCAGCTGAATTAAAAGGCAATAACTGAGCGGCGTACAACTGTGACTGCACACGTCTAAAACATCTGCGGTTTTATTAGACATTCTTTAGTGTAAATGTGTCTGGGATTTTCATCACCTGTGTCTCAGGGTCCTCAGAGCCCATGCTGGTCGCTCCCAGTTTGACCACCTCAGTGAGCTGGGTGATGGTCTTGGCTGAGGACTGGGCAGCCTGGGCCAGTTTCTCCTGGCTGGATGCAGCTCCAGCAACCAGCAGCTTGGTGTCCTCCACCAGCGTCTTGGCTGTCTTCAAGATGCTCTCCCTGAGGGACGGGACACAATGTGTCACAATCTGCTCCACAGTCACACTCAAGTACCAGCAATATGAAAGGAAGCTGTTGCTCTTTGTGACAGAATGTGTGTTTGGTAAGAACAAATTTCACTTTACATTCATTATGTGAAATGTATCTGAATATTGAGCTTTATTGGCAAATCAGCATCCCTCCCTGAGTGAGTCATCAAAAGAAAAGGGAGCTCTGTGTTGTAGTGTAAAAACCTAAAAACTGAAATCTTAGTTAACTCTGAACACAAGATAAGTTACATTAACCTTGTGCTCATGAAAACTGCTAACATATTTTTTCTTTTTCTGTGATAAGAGGTTTTTATTTAACATCATGTCCTGGTCAAGGTCATTGCACCTGTGGTCGGCAAAAGACTCTTCATTCTCGGGGTTCAGTGTTCCAGCTGAGGCGAACATGATGGTGGTGTCCAGGTCAGCGATGATGCCAGAAACAGCGCTGGCTGCTGTGATACAGGCCTGGGTGCCTTTGTTCCCCGCCTGCAGTGCTGACAGTACCAAGGACACCTGGAACATGTGGAGCATGTTATTAGATATGCAGAGAGGTCCTTCAAACATGCTGTTTTCAGAAGTGTTAAAAACAGCTAAAAATAACCCTAGTTTCTGTATGCATCACACATTTTTAATGATTAACCAGCAGCTTTTGTAGGATGTTGGCGGAGCTTTTATAAATCAGGTGAGTGAGGCTGCAAATGTTGAGAGTGAATGATCGGGACGAGCTCGGTTAAAAAAAGGACGCTGGGAGTAAGACAAGAGAGCAGGGTTAAACATGCATCAAATCAGATTCTGCTGCACAATCACATTAAGCCAATGAACCTGACTCTGCAAATCACACATCTCCCTCGAAAACTGCCGTCTGCCCATCCCTCCTAAACAAATGGAAAGCCCTGAGAGGTACATTTCAACGAGGCACAGGCTTCACGTATCAGCAAACCTGAGACCACAAATTATTCAAGTTCGGTATGAGCCCTGAATCAAATCATAGCCTCGGAGTGGTGGGGAGAAATTCTAATGTGTGAGCAGCATGGCTAGCTGCTGCCAGGGTCGCAGCAGGGAGACATTAGTATTATCATTACCTGCACAGTGTGAGGGTGATCAGGAGAGCATGCTCTCATGACCTGCATGACTGGTACAATGATACGGTAAAGCACCAGTTATTACCACCTAAAATAAACATTAACCCTATAGTCTTCTGACTCTGTGTTACAGTAGTTTAACACCAAGGCTAAACCTTAACTAAATACAGAGAATACCTATCACCTACAGTATACTAATCAATTATTCACACCAAAACTTCTTCTTCTTAAATTTTGCAGATGCACACACTTACATATTCTCCATCACTTTATTTAAATTGGTATATATACAGCAACTTTACTGAGAGATGCATGAAATATATTTCAATAAAAATGCTAATGCTGAGTTGATGCTACTTCCAAACTTCTAACAGCAGCGATGGCAAATTATGACAGCAAAAATTGACTTCCCTTAAAAAGTTAAGATGTTTATATGTATATAAAAACCTTCCTCCTGCAAGATTTGAAGATGCTGTACCAGTTTCTGTCCACATAGAGCTTACCTTCTCTGTGACTGCGCGGGCACACTCGATGAGCTCCCTTTTGGAGAAGCTGTCAGTGGGGCTGAGCTGCAGGGCTCCAGCCTTCTGGACCATGTAGATACAGCCGTGGCCCAGCTCTTGCACACGTGTCTTTATCTGGAAACCAACCTGAAAGCACAACCAGGCATCGACTTACACTGGCTCCATCTTCTCATTTGTGTCACTGTACTGCACAATTACAATCATGCCCTAAACTGGCATGCCTCTTATGCAGCGGGTGGATGAAAAATGATTTCAAGCACCCTCAGAGAGGCAATGCTGGCACTACACCTTTAATTTACAGACTGAGATTCACGGGTGGGTGGTACTTCATTATGAGCATCACTATAGGCTTTTAGACTTGTAGAGGCACAATGTCGCTATGGTAACCAGCAGGGTTTCTAGCAGCCTGTTATATACAAGATATTGATAAGAGCTGTGTGCTTATTAGTGCAATGTTTCCACACATTGCTGTCCTCTGGACTACACAGAAAAAAAAGCTTTAAGAAAAGACTATGTGGGTGCTGAGAGCGATGGATGCTGGAGGGGTATATTTCTGTTTGATCTCACACAGTCGGGAGCAGCCTTGAGGAAGGGGCGTCATTTCAAAGAACAGCAAACATCTGCTCTGATCAGTGTGTGAGTGGATACATCCGAAAGCATTTTTGGTGTAAACTGCAGACCTAAGCTGCTATTTCAGTCTGACGTTTCAGAGGCACAATTGCAAAGAGATATACCGTTTGATGTGTCAAATCTTTCATAAGAGTATGTAATTGTCCCCGTGTACTCCATAGGATAGAAAGCACGGCTTCTCACCTCCTCTGGCTCTGCAGTGGCTGCAGCAAGGCGTCCTTGGTGTGCTAGCTGTCCGTAGTCTACTGTCACCTGAGAGGCAAGGCCGCCGAGCTCTTCAGGGCAGGTTACTGACTTAGTCATCTGGCGACAGAGAGAACATACATCATCAGCAGAGGCAGATTAATGTTTCTCCAGGCCTGCTGACAAATATTGTCATTGTTGATTGAAAATGTAATGGAAAACACACAGTCAGGCATGAATATTATATGCAATAGTGCACTCACCATCTCCTGCGCAGTGATGGCGATGGCTTTGGAGAACTTCACCATGGTAGTCTGGTAGTCCACAAAGGAGCCCTCGGGTTCAGGAGGCGTTCCTTCATCCAGCTGTGAAGATCAGCATTTTAGTAACTATCTATTTTAAGGCTTACATAGTTTTTACATGAGGTACCTTCACTGTATGTAAGATTGTTTATTTAGTTTGGTACCACTTTACATGAAACATACAAAACAGGGTGTTGAGGTTTGTACTGATTACTCTATTAATTGTTAAAAATTGTTCGATCACGTTTTAAAGACCTGGCCTAATACTTTTGCAATTGCAAAAACATGACGAAGCATGGCAGGCCCCGTGGAAGAAGACCAGCTCCCTATGTAGAAATGAAGGGCTCATTTTATGCTAACAAAAGTGCAATTCTCAGTTTTAGGTGGTTATAATACTATTGGCAGAAATGTAGCATCTTGAAAATTTCTAATTATATTTTCACTGGAGTCCCCTAAATCCTACACCGAGATGATAAAATATGACACGTTTTTGGTTTGCCAGGTTGTCAGTGCACTACAAAGGGAAGGATTACCTCAGATGATCGCCCGCCAGTGCAGCTGCCCTGGTTTTTTCATGCAGCCATGACTCACAGACCCCTCCCATGAACGATTCGGTCCCTCAAACTTTTTGGGAAGACGGCTAAGGACCAAACTAAAGTTCGAACAATAAATCTGTCAGGACAATATATGGTTCAATATTAGCTATGATAAAGCTATCTATCTGTTGTATGTGTTGGCTGATAAGTCACACGAAACTGCAGTACAGAATGCCAAAGATGTGTTTTTAGACAGTGTTTCCATTATACATTTTGTCCACTAGACTAGAGAGTACTGACGTTATATTTTTCTACTAAAATATCTTAGCAAATCTTACCAAATTTAATAAATCCCTCTTAAAATGTGAGTTTAGGTTAAAAAAATATATTGATGTGGAAAAAAAGGAGAGTAGAACTGACATTCCCTCTCAGATCAACACATTTTTACATGTACCGTTGCCATTGCAACCGTTGCAGTGGGCAAACTGCTTTGGTATAAATAAACTGACTTGCAGCAAGTTGCGAACTCACTGAAATGACGTTTTGCGAAAGTGACCAAACAAGCAGTGAAGTAGAACGAGTAATCAGTTACTCTTACAGTATTGTAAGCGTTCCTGTAATTTCCCCTCTTGCTCAAACATGATGTAAAGTTATTGTTGCTGCCTCTGAAGAACGAATGAGTGCCACTGCTCAGTGGACAGCTTAGAGGATGAGAGAGACTGCGGGGACAGAAAGCCTGCAGATCAGCATGTTTTCACATCTAACCCAATGAATTAAGGGTTTGTTTCGACCAAACCAGAGTTGGTGAGTGTATCTTTTTTGCTTCTGTTGAGCTTAAATGAAGTGTGTTTTATGATAAGTTAACAAGGCAATTAAGCTAACTTTAGTCTTAGTTTGGTGAAAGACACAAACTTGGATTGGTGTATGGTGCATTTTTCTGTAAATTAAGGAAAATAAGAGTAAAAACAGGCTAAAACAGAGTTCTCAAACTAGTGAGTGTGACACACTACAGCCCCACTAAAAAATGTTGTCACCATAACAACTAACAACAATCACCATTTTCTTTTGTACTAGTCAAATGACCATGACAGACACTTCAGTGTCCTTTCCATTCATCCTATTTATGATTGATACATTATAGCTATCCAGTTTTTAAAAGCAATGGACTGCAGCTGCAAATGTTAATAAGTCATTATTAAACTGGCCTTGATGCAATGCAGCCTTCATCAAGAAGGAACATTATTATAAAGGATAGTGCAAACTTGGGTGATTAATTTAAGAGGCAGCTACAAAGATGAGTCGAGCTATGCTGGCAGTTCCAACACTGGATGCACACCATTTGGCAATCCAAGTTCTTTTATTGCTAATTGATATATAATTTCTTAACAATTAAAAAGCCATTAGTGAGCACATATAAACCTTTTTAACGTATGCATTCTTGTAAAATGGTTCCACCTTATATATGCTAATGGTGTTAAAATGATACTTGCTCTTCTATGTTTAAACTGAGGGTAAAATATATTCAAAAAACACAAGGTAGAAAAATAAAAATGAAGGCTAAGGTCTGAGCAAAGTGTATATGTCTGAGTGTGAGCAGATCATCGTCAATTATTAGCCGTGCTGTCAACAGAGTGACATGTCCCCCAGCAGGATGAGTGACAGCTAACATCACCAGTGGGCTGTGGATTTAAAACTTGTCATCTACTGGACTAATGAGAGTCACTGACAAGGACACACTCTCGGCACACTGGCTATGGAATTACCCTTACAGGGAAAGCTCACTTTGCCTTCAGACAAATAAGATAGGGAATACATGTCAACCTGAAATCCATTTCAAACCACATGAGCAGACGTCTCATGAGAGTACATGTGTGCTTTATCAAAACACACACAAACACGCCCCTTACTCACCCTGCCCATGGATTCAGCGATGGACTCCACCATGCCCCCGACCATGCCTCCTTCACTGGCTGCCTCATTCAAAGTCACCATGATGTCGTCCACGGCCTCCTTCATCAGCTGGGCTGCTTCGGAGATGGCATCGTGGGTGTGGGACGCCTGGGGACAAAGTCAGCAGATTAACGCTTCTGTGAAACTGTCTTGGTCTAGCCAGAAGAAAATTTATCAGCTTGACAAGAGCTCCAGTGTCCCCACAGCTGGGAAGTAGTACGCAGTGTCTCACTAGAGGACACTTCACCAGGCTGGATTCTTGCTGCCGTCAGGACTTGTACTACCCTATTTTCTAATAATGCAAATTCCAAGTTTAACATTTAACAAAGTTCACAGTTAATCTCAAAGGTATGGTTTTTAATACTCTACTGCTCTTCTCTTCTTTGTTATAAACTGATACAGAGATGCTGTATTGAGGCAATGTATTGTAGTGCATGACTTGTGCCACCAGAGGTCAGTCTCTATCAGGCAGCTGAGCTAGAAAAGATGGCAACTGAGTGTTGGGGAAAACGTTACAGGACTAAAAGGAAAAAAATGAAAAATAGGATTTGGGGTTAAGTCCCAATAATAAAGGTCCGCCAACCAACACGGAAAAAAATGTTTGCAATGTCTGTTTTACGAGAGTTGTGGCTGAAGACGTACTATCTGCCACAGCAACTTGTGTCATCGAGTCCTCCAGCAAGAATATACACAATGGAAGAAGGGTGCTTATTTCCTATCTATTCATTATTCTATGGGCCATAAGTATTTCAGCCCTGCAAGGATTGTTTGAGTAGGCAATTAGACAAACAGCATTGTAGGTTAGACAATATTATGCATGCTACAATGACTTCTGTTACCAGCAGCTCAGCTTTTATATTTTACTTTATTTTTAACACAAATACCATCATATATTGTATACCCTGGAGAAATGTCAGGAGGATGTGAAAAAAAAAATACAGCCAAAGGCTTCGATCACACAGAAAGTACTTTTTAATTCAATGCCACTTGTAAAAAAAACAAAAACAAAAACACGCTTGTTGCACCACCCCATCACGTCCTTACATTAACCTTCGGGTGTAATATACCATTTTTCCCCCTGTAGTTAGTAACTGGGTACTAAAATGGACAGGCAGGAGGGTGAGAGGCTGTCAGCCAATAGTTTTTTGGGGCACAGGGAAAGGGAGATCTGTGTGGGTACATGAGACCCTAAAATAGAGGATGGATCACAGGGAGTGGTCCAGGAGCTTCGCCTTGATGATGGCAGCTTCCAGGCACAGGATGACTCTGGGGCAGTTTGACAACCTGCTGTCTATCGTAGGGCTGTATAGCTCTGGGTATTCAACATCTGCTACCACCAGTTTCTCCTCCATTGTTTACCAACTTGTCGTCATGGCCACCACAGAAGGCCCATCTCTCAAATCATCTGACTGGACAATGGGGAAAAAGATGACGAAAAAAGAGATGAAGGAAGGCGTTTCTGGACTCTGAGTCAAAATTTTTTAAACTCAAGGAGTTCAGAGCGCTCCAGCAAAAATGCCAGGTACCTAAAACGGAGAGACACATAGTGCATCACAATGCAAAAACAGTGAGCAAAAACCTTAATTCTCATTAAAAACAGTTACAAAAAAGGGCCTCTGGCTGCCAAAACGCATTCTGTGTTATCAGGGCCTAAGGCTAGTTTGCATGCTATACAGCAGCAATACTTACAATAATTTGTGGCTCTATTTTTGATAGAATGGGATTGGAAGTGGACAGGTTTTAAAAATGATTACCTAAATCTTTAAATAAATTATAAAACTCTAACACCAATAGAGAAACACAAAACCTGGTAAGAACTCTTGCTTTTTGTTTGTAAAAAACACAGCTGCATTACTGTTTTGACCTGCTGGAATTCAGCTTAAAATCAGGTCACCCTTAAAATAATGGTCATGGTAGACTAAATACACTGTAACTATATGAACTGCTTAGTACCTTTGGGTTTCCCCCGCCTTCCTTGGCAGCGTAGAGCATCTGCAGGGCAGACTCAGACAGAGTCTTGGTCTGGTCTAGGATGGTCATCTGCTGCTGGTGGTCGTGCAGCTTAGAGGCCAGGCCCACCGATGCCACAACAAGTGGATCGAAGTAACTTGCCAGCTGGGTCACCTGGGAGAATGAGTGTAAGAGAGCTGTCTGAGGAAGGATTGGATCACAAGATAGAAAACGGACAGAATGGGGCTTTTCTTTCCAAATCCAGAGGGGATGAAGGGATATATGATCAGACCAGCACCTTGTGTCCTAGTTGGGCAGCTTCGCCTCGGGCCGCTGTGGAGACGGGATCAATCAGATGCCCAATCTCCTGCACAGACGATGTCAGCTGCTCCTGGAGCGCCTGGTGAGTTACGACGGCAGAGAATTACGGTATAAGTCACAACAGAAAGACTGCAGATCTCATTAAGTTCTTTCTCTCGGACAAGATAGAGCTGATGGGGTACTTGAACTCACTTCCATAGAGATATCATCTCTGCAGGGCAAGGTCTGCCCAACTGCAGCTAGGGAAGCTTGCTCAATGTCCCGGATACACTTATTGATGTTATCAATGGAGTAATCACACTCCCTCTGTCCTGGTGCCTTGTCCCTATCATCAGAAACGTGGAAAAACACATACATAAAAACAGCTCTACATTGGTGTGCAATAAATATAAAATACATTTAACAGTGTAAATAATACAAAAAAATACAATTCATATTTCAATTAAAGAGATAGTTTGACTTTCAAAACTTTTTGTTATGATATACCACATACCTAAGTCATGTATAGTACTGTGCTTTGGTAATATGACAGGAGATAATGTGTTAAGACACGACTGAAAATCTTGTTAGCAGCTTGTAAAAAAAGCCATTACAAAGACATGGTGCAAGGCAGAACCCCAAACACAAGATGGATGGCTGAAAATTGTAAATTAAATAAATAATATGGGATAGTTTATTTAAGAGCTCAAGTGGAGAAATGTCAACAAAAATGGAAGTAGTGAACAATGTTTACATGCCAATGACAAGATAACAGAAAGAATCACTGACTGAGTCATGAGAATTAATAGGTTTTATGAAACAGGGTAATTTTTCTGTCTTTTCCTCATCTATGTATGTCCTTTCTGTGACCGCAAAGCAAAAAAAAATAAAGTACTTAAAAAAACATCGACCTTTCAGCACCTCTGAAGCTCTCGTACACCTTTTCCACCAACATGGTACCAATGACGTTCCAATTCCCACATCTAATTTTGGACCTTTTAGAGCATTTAGACAAAAAATAAATTGGTTTGGAACTTGAAAAGTTAGTTCTCACCTGGAACCAAGAAAAGAGCAAGTTTTTTTTAACCTGAAGTGCGAACCGTGACAACATCAGGGGTGTGTTATGTTCTACAGACTGGAAAGAGAGGATGGAACAACAGAACAAAAGCTCACAGGTCACCGACCGTAATCCGCCACTTTGTCACTACTGTTTACTTCTGTTGTGCATTATGCAAACCCCTCAGTTAATAACACATCATTGATTACAATGGTTCTGCTTAAAACTGGGCTGGTTTGCGAGATAGCACCAAGGTTCCTGAATGGAACAAGAACAAGAACCTGACCTGTTATATGTTGTTTGTTTAAGCTGCAAAAAAACCTGAAATGTAAAGAACGCAAGTTGTGGTTTTATAGGGGGATCTTGGTCAGTAGTCTTGTCATCATCATGAGGTTGCCAGGCAAACAGCAGACACTCTAGTCTTTATAGAGTGCTCCAGGTATAAGTCCTAAACTGTGGAATGAATCAACACTACCGATTCCCTCGTCTAGAGGCCAATTGGTTTTTGTTTAGATGCCTGAAATAAGGTCCATGTTTATATAAGCTTAAGAGAATACATCCGTAAATACCCAAATCTTAACTTTTGAGGCTTTTATGTGTCTTAAAAAAGACAGTTGCTAACAAGTGACTAAATGAGACTACAGAATGTCATCACAACAAACAAGGCTTTACAGCAGTTTATTTTCTGCAATAATCCAAAATCCAATGGGAAAAATCCCATCGGCTTTTTGACGAAGGAACCAGGATGAGGCTAACTTCCGCATCAGCCTTTAGAAAAACATCATCCTGGAGCACTCTATGCTAAGCCAAGCTAATCTGCTGCTAGCTTTAGCATCATATTTAGCATATAGACATGGGATTTTTATTTTAAAAAATATTTTATTCCTTTAAAGCAAACTGTCAGCCAGTCTATTTGGACCTTAGCTGCTGTGAGAATAGTGTATGCATGTGATTGGAGGATGATGATGAAGACAGAAGTAGGCGGGGCACAACCTCTGATAAAAACGTGCTGCAAATCCACTGTGGCTCATCATCTCACCACTGCTCCATACTGTTCATTAATCTATTACAAGGCAGCGGGAATCTCAGCAGATATAAACTAATGTTGCAATTTATTGTTTAGCTCAACACATATCACAGAGTAAGCCGTCTGGCTTCAGATACAATTTTTTTCCTCTGACTGTGAACAAACCATTATAAACTTTGATTCAGGGTAATCCTGCAGAGACAGATGTGGCAGTAGGTGGGATTAATACCAACCTGATGGAGGTGATGAGACTCTTGATGGAGTCAGAGACTGTTCTGGAGTGGCCGGCCAGTATGGACCAGGTGGGAGGATCTTTGGGGTTCAGGACCAGCGAGCGGGCTGTTTCTAAAAGGTAAGTGGAGCTATCGAGCATGGAGCGGGCTGAACGCACGATGGGCTCCTGGGCTGCTGAGCCCTGTGGAAATGGAAAGATTAGCGCAGGTGAACCAGCAGCTCAGGTAACAGCTCAACAGCAAGGAGCTAGCCACATTGGTATGACAGAGTTGTTAATATTCCTTGACTACCTTGGAGAGATCAAAGGTGCAATCAAAGGGAGGGATGAGATTAGAAAGGCAGCTTTACACAGATGCAGGAAGAAACACCTTCAGTCTTTATGATCCGAGCCAAAGCCTCCCTCGACAATTAGATTAACAAGCTGAAGATTAGAGCAGCTGTGCTGAGAAAGAGTGCCGTTAAACACTGCCCTCCAACAGATTACAGCCATAAAGCTTTTAGAGGACTGTGCAAGAACTGTTCGGCTCAGATTGAAAAATAAAAATCCATCTTTCTCCTTGAGTCTTTTCTTGACATTAAAAGAAAAGGGGAAATTGGACCTCAATCCAATTCCCCCCATGTTCGCTGTACAAACCTTTCTGTGTTGGCTCATATAAAAGTGCCTGTTTCAAGGGGATTGAGTGCAGAAGTCACAAACATATTCATGAAATCTTTCAGAAGAGTAGCTTCGAGATCCTCTGTAGGATGATGGCGGAAAAATTACTAATTGGATGTTTTTGAGAACAGAGGACCTGATGAAAGATTGCCATTCATTTTCATTCAGCTAAATCATTAGGGGACTGTGGGAAAAATGAAAGAGAACTTTAAACAGGGCATTACAAACAAGCATCACAATGGATAAATACCTCATTGCTGATCTGTGCCGGGATACTTGCAAACTCAGGGTTGCTGGCAAAGGTTGACAGGTTTTCTACAGCCTCAAGGAGTGGGGTCGTAGCAACACGGCATCTGTTTCTGTTCTCCTCAGAAAAATCCCCATCTAAGGCCTGAAACAAGACAGCACCATATGAATATTTGTCCACTTGGGTCATATTTTTGTAAGCGTCTGAATTATACACACATTCACAGCTCTCACAGGACGAAAGGATTCTGTAACAAATTTACACTCAACGTTTTGATCAGTTGGGGAGTTGACCTTGATGGTTTTGACAAGGTTGGCTGTTGTGTTGGCCACCTCTTTGGCTGACTGGACAAACTGTCTCCGAGCCACCGGGTTGGAGGTTTTAGAAGAAGCCAGGCGGCAGGCATTACAAAGAGCTGAGGTGTGCTTGGCTACAATCGTTGCTGCAGACAAGACCTGACAAACAAAGAAAACACCAACAAACAGGAAGCAGAAGTGTATGAAATTAGGCATTCTGGTGAGGTGTGTGTAGAGTAAATTATTTACGACATTGAGGTCGATTTTAAGGTTTTCAAACTTAATGAGCCGTTTAATCACAGTCACCGGAGATCTATATACACTACTAGCCAAGGTGTAGTCCCCATTTGTCTGGGAATGGTCCTGTAATGTTTTCAAGACCCATATGGACTTTCTTACCTGTGAGGGACTACTGGCTGGGTCCACTAAGTTCTGACAAGCCATCTGTATAGCCTGGTGGGCCCTAGCAAACTGGATGGGATCCACCAGTCCCTCATGGCCTGACTGACTGTTGGGATCAGACACACCTACAAGATAAGAGGCCTACAGGGCAGAAAACAAAAACAGAGTTATATAGATGTATCGGTTGCCACCAGACAGGCTCTTTTTGTCCTCCAAGATCCCACTTGTTGTCACAGACAAACTAAACCCCTCATGTGCGGCCTGTATTCTCTGACATAAATACATAAGTACATGAATAGATACATACATAGATTCATATTGTATACATTGTGCATAACAGGGGAGCTTTCAGCAGAGGGAACAAAAGATCTGTCAGTGGGTGCCCTTTTCCAGACAAGGCAACTGAATGTTGCTTCGAGGTGAGATTGTTATTTTACAGCTTTAGGGGTGAGAGTCTGTAAAACCTCCAATGAAACTGGACTCACTGTCATGGCCAATTGTCCTGCTCATGTCTAATTGCCATTTATCGCTGGATTCCGTCAAGATGTTTGAATTTCTTTTCAGGTATTGGTTAGAGGGCTCAATATATGAACTTTAAAAATGCATTTTGCCTAATTGAGATGTAATGTGATTAAAATCCTCTTAACATTCCTGTAAAAGTCACCTATCAAAGGCATACCCAAAGTATATTGAAAGTTGTTTTTTCCATTTTTAGAACACGTACATGCACTGTCTTATGAATGGCAACACTCTGAAGTTTCCTTTTTTAAGACTCACTGTAAGTGCGTCTGTCATTGAGTAAAATAAGTTTGAACACACTGAAAAAGATCGTTTTAATCTCTGTCTGAATATTTTCCTGAAAAAAGATGCTGCAGATGGCTATAACTGGGACTTATCAGCTGGAAAAAAATCACAGAAAGTTCTGGCGTCCTCCAAAAAAGGAGACTGAAACAGTGACTGAATGTGTGATTATGAGTTTAAAAGCAAACTAACAAAGACAGAAATGTCTATTTAGGAGCCTACTGTATATGATAACACTTACAGAAAACCTACATTGATAAGAAATACTTGTGTCCTTGCTCAAGACGACAGAAGAGCCATTTGTATTTGTGAGTGTTATTGATATACATTTGTAATGGCCAGTGTCGGCCACCATTTTGATATCTTATCTATGAAAGCTGACAGAAATGGCTCCTCAGATATGTGACATGTGAAACCCTAGCTATCTGAATCCATGTCCATCTGAGAATTTCATTGGTACTTTGCAGTTGCAAGGTGGAAATGCTCAGCTATAGCACTGACTGCTTATTTTAGGGCTGTACCCGACTCGGAATTATGTCAGTTGAATTGGTTTTTAAATGTTAATCTAAATACTTGACTATTGGTTTGTTTTTTTCCACATAGAGATTGAGAGTTTGAATGGGGTTTGGTGGAACGTTCAGGGTTATAGTGATGTTTAGGAAATAAATCAAAGAAGCCAACTTAGCCCTCTGAGCTAATGCGTGCTAACCACGCTAATGACCAATAGGAAAAGATCAACGTTAAAGCAAAGAGCGCTCACGCTACAGCTAAAACTGGGGCCACAAATGTCCCCAGAAATACACTCCACACTGACCTAAGAAACCTGACCGCTTGACTTAAAGGAGTCTCTGACTGAGGGATCTCCAACCGATGATTTGAATCTTTGACTTTCAGTGGGCAGCCCGTAGCAAGATATATCTTACAGCATATAAAAAACACCATTTGGACATTTTAACAAGGTTAAAATCCTGCTTTTCATTGGAGGGGGTCTTTAAAAAAACAGGGTAAGCAAACAAGAGTTAAGAAGAGCAGAAAGCTCAGATAAAAGCAGAAGCATGTAGCTCAGAGTAAGTAGTTAGTACCATGCTGTGATCTCACCTGTCCTGCAGCCTCCGTCAGCCCACACAGCGCTTTGGACGCTACTCCCACGCTCTCCCCGAAGGCCACCACATCACCTGTCTTACAGTGCTGTGATATGCCTGCCATTGACTCTCCGAGGACCTGAGGCATATGGAAATGGAGGGAACGTGAACGAATTAGATCCTCAGCTGTCTACTACGTAAAATGTTTCTGACAGTTAAAGCATATAGTTCACACGGTTATTTTGATAGCTTGTACCTTTGAATTCTCCATGACGCTCTCAATGCAGTCGAAATAGGAGAGTTCGTTGACAGGTTCGTTGGGATTATCTAGAAGCCCCCTGACAGCCTGTACATAGACAGAGATGATTATAACGTAAGCTACGATGGACACACCACTGAACGTTCCTGCTCTGATTTTGCACTTTTATCAGCCACTTAATTTAGAGAAAGGAAACACTATAAATGTAAATCAAGCTGATTAGAATAAACTGCCTTGATAAATAATGATAATCATGCTTTTAAAATGCACAGCCTTATTGTCATTTCTAGTTACTTGAGTTTAAGTGAATGTAGGCTTCAGTATGCAAAAATGCTTTGGTTCAACCAGTGTCACTAATGCACTTATTGTAGTTCACGATGTCCATCTACAATGAATGGCTCTATGGGAGTAATCAAATGCAAAATAGATGGAAGGAAAGGGGTGAAAAAAATGCACTGATGCAAAACATACAGGCATGTAGAGGCAACAGAAAACAGGCCTCAAGAGAAGGAGAGTCTGTGTGTGGTACAGTGTATGTGAGGACGGCTACCTCCAACTCCCTCAAGGCGTTGTCACACTCCTTTTGTCCCGCTGCTTGCTGGGTACAGATCGTGATCAGCTGGTTAATACTCTCTGTCACTGCCCTGAAACACACAGGCAGCCACACAGGCTTTTTAGCTCTCACATGTGTCCTCCGCATGCATGCTCAGCCTGGCTTCACTCACACTCACTCACACATGCTTTTAGCTCCCCTACTCAAGCATGGCACCGCTGGCCACTCACTGCGATGGGCTAACACGCCGCACAGGAGTGCCGAGATTGTCTTGAGTTTGTGTTCAGCCTTGCTGAGCACAGACAGGCCCGAGCCAAGGCTTCCATCTTCCTAATTAGACAGAGAGAAGTCAGTCAGGCCCAAAGCCCTGCGGGACCAGCTGTTGGCTCCTCACTACATACTCCCTCTAGCAATGCTGAACAGGCACAGCTTGGGAGTGGCATGCGGATGCAGCAGGAAGACGTTTTGTGACATTTAAGTTTAAAATCAGCATTTGTCATAATTTTCTACATGCTCGAATATGGAGCAGGATTCACATTTGAGATAAAATGGTTTAGTTTAGTAGCAAATACTGTATGATATTCATTAGAAACAAATAAAGAGAACATCTGACACATATCAGGTGCTATCTGCATCTGATCGCACCTTGCTGCCACAGCTAGGAGATTCTTAGCATTGGCTGCACCTGGATCCACAGACAGAGACTTGGCAGCCAGCAACAGCTTACTGGACGCCATAGAGATGTTCTTCAGATTACCAATGACTTGGATCTGGTCCTCCTGGCTCTGCACAAGGGAGGAAAAGGCAAAATGCAGGTGATTTTCAAGTTGTATTTAGAATATTTACTGTATCTGGAACAGCTGTCAAGGGATAAAGTATTGTAAAAAAAAAAATGTATCTACCACCTATATCCTCTCTCCTCAGCAGGCCGCTTTGAGCCTGATTAAAGCTCGGGTGTCATGCTACATCAACTCCAATCCCAGACGATCTTTCCAAATTAATGAGCAAAATAACCAGAACAAGAACATCACAAGATCTCATTACATCTGACTGTGTTAGTGCTCATGGGGACAATCATACGCCTAAATGAATTAGATGAAAAGGTCTAATTAACAAATGACTTAAATAGCTTAGGTAATAAGTGACGCAAAAATATGAGCTCGGCCACTCAGCTTTTAAGACGTTTATGCTTTTCTATCAAAGGTTTGAATTCTGCTCTCCCTGTGTAAAATACTGGCTGAAGTGGATTACCACTGAACTGTTTTAATGGAGTGTGGAGGGGGTTGAATGATCATGAAACCTACTTGGGTGTGTCCTGCCATCTCAATGCCAGCATCCAGGAACTCATCAAAGTCTTGGCTGAACTTCCCTGAGGCCGCAGCCAGCTGGCTGCTCGTTCCACGAGAGGAGTGGACGACCTCGCCTGCAGAGTGGTTGAGTTCAGCTGCTGTGTGGTTCAGATCACTCTGGGCCTCCTGGAATGTCTTACTGCAGGGAGGGAGCTTCAAAGACGAGACACACACCAATTAGGGCACACTGTAATACACAGACTATCAAAAATCAAGTCAAATGGAAATAACCTGCTCAGTTGTGGGGTGGTATTTTAACGTGTCTGTTCGGTACAGATGTTTTTATGTTAGTACAAATGTACTAAGAAGTCCACAAGTAAAGATGGGACTCACAATGTCCACCAGCAGCTTCTTGCTGGCCTCGCCGATGCTCCTGAGAGCCATGTCAACATCCTTCTGGCCTGGCAGGCAATTCACACAATTATTCAGAGAGTGCGACACTGCTTTGGCCACCTGAAACACAGCACAACGCTCCGTCAATGGACTGCCATTAGTCATTCTAACAATGTGCTGCACAATACAAAGTCCCAGAGCAAAGCTATGAGGGGAAAACATCTCAAATGCAAATTGGGCTCACAGCGGTGCACAGTAATCCGTGTCACTAATTTATGCTGCTGTCACAGATATATGCCAAACAATATGTTTATCCCCTGAAGGGCTGCAGGAGAATGAGCAGTTTTACTCTGGCACTCCTGAGAGAGGAATACCAGGCGAGAGACAGAGCAGAGAGAAAATAGCAACGCTTAGAGGGGATGATTGTTATGGAAAGAAGAAATGTTCACAAATCAGTAGAGGAGAGAGAGAGAGAGGGGCCTGAGAGGAACAATGTGATTGCTGCATGAATATTACTGCTGCTGAGTTATATATTACTGGGAGCTATGCTACCTGTGCCAGTCTCTGCTGACTCTCAGCGTCTCCTGGATGAACCAGGGCCTGATGGGCTTCGTGGATCAGCATGGCCGAGCCCTCCATGACACACTGGGCTGAGTCCAGCATCGCAGCTGCAGCCTGAGGCTCCTTGGTGCTGGCTGCTACACCTCTGGCAGCTTGAGCCAATGTCCTTAAAGCCTGGGCCGTTTCTCTGGCAGCCACACCTGGACACAACCAACCACATGTTGAAATGACAATTAATCATTTCGATTACAGAGAAAAAGAAAGAGAGAATATCAAAAGGCAAACCAAATGATGTCAGAACAAGTGAACACAGCCTTCCGACTGTAGTAACTATGGATGTTATATTGTACAAAGGAAAAATGATGTTCACTTTCTCCTTGTTGAACACTGTTATGTCGCGTGAGTAAGTAACTGTGTCTCAGTAGAAATTAAAAGTGACATTTTACTAAACATTAATTTCAATCTAATTAGTTTTACTTTGCAGCAGTCCTGCTTAAGCAACGCAGACTCAGAGGTATGTGTATTTCGTGTCATTACTATAATTGTAATTGTATTGTGCAAATCAGCTGGCAGGGGCTAGCCGTACCACACTGAGAACAAACTGTGATACTGAAATGCCCTCATTGTTTAAATAAATGAGTTAATATAATAAATATGGCTCCACACGGGAGGTGCCCTTAACTTATTATACACAGAGCCGAGAAGAAAAGCAGCAAATTGCATCAAATTGCATTAACCAGCCAAGTGAAGCCATTTGCTGATGGAATGTTAAATCTAGTGAAAATAAGATTAATGAGTAGCGAGCAGCACCGTGGGCCACAGCATGAAGTGCTGCCTGGGAGCAGTCATTGTTAGAAATGCTTTTCTCTATCTGTCTTCATCTCTCCTCCCCTGAGATCCTCGATTGGGCCACAATCGACGGCGGAACAGCCAAGCCACGTTGGATTCAAAGGGTTCAGTTTAAGGCAACAGTGATAGCATAAATAAAGGAGTCATAATTTCTTCTGCCTGCTTTTCCTTCACACTCCCACTTGGCACAGTTCGAAGAAACAACTTTTTTTCATTCAAAATAACAGTCCACATATATATCACTCTGGCAATGAAACTACAGTAGACATAAGTACATTATTTAACTTAACGCCTACTTAAAGCTACAGTCGGTAACTTTTATGAAAAATAACTTCTTTTATATTTGCTGAAACTATCACTTTATTTACACAGCACTAAATGAAACAGATACTGGGTGAAAGAAAATCATATTTCTCTGCCTACTCTACTGTCTTGTAGCGCCACTAATCGTATTAACACGTGAACAAAAATAACCAATCAGAGCCGAGGAGTCTCTAATGCTGTCAATCATGTCAATCAGCTGTGGTCAAACTATCAAACTAGGCAGCACTGACCAAATATGAAGAGTCTGTTATTGCAATGCATATTTATCTCCTTAAATGTTTTTAGAAACATATTGTGGTGTACTGTTTAGCTGTTAAATGAGAAAGTTGCTCCAGCTTTCTCATTTTACAGCTAAACAGTACACTAAAATATGTTTCTAAAAACATTCGAGGTCAGAAATAGGCAATGCAGTAAGAGAATCTCGATTAATATTTGATCATCGCTGCCTAGTTTGACAGTTTAACCACACACAACATGACTGACATGTCTGACAGATGTGTTAGATGTGCACTTCCTTTACCTGTATAATGTTCATTGCCCTGCGCGGCACATGTCAGCAACTGGGCCATGGAGGAGCCCACAGCCTTAGACGTACTTCCTAAATCCTGAGCACACTTCTCCAGCTGTGTGAGAAACAGAACACACAAGTAACCAAATGATTCATAGTTGTAATCTCCTCATCATGCTAGTATGTCTACAGTTGGATGACTGTAGTATAATATTTCCACTGAACTTTACAGCAGATGTTGCTGTGCACTGACCGTTTCCCCAGGAAGAGGTTTGAGTTGGCCATCAATGACAGACATCTTTGCATCCTGCAGCTCACTCTTGAGCGTCTGTACAGTTTTGAGGGCTGAATCGATCTCCAGAGGACCACAGGCTTCATGGGCCTTCAAATGACACATAAGCATAACTATTTCTCATATGACACACCCCATGCATTATGCATAACAGACAGGATGCCAGCTTATATGCTGCGCTTGGTATCTCTAAATGAGATCAAAGAACTGGGCTTACCTAAGCCTTACAACAAACAAGAGATAGCAACAAATTTCCTGCATCAGTGAGATGATTCCTGCTATCTCTAACAGTGTTATGTATGGATACCTTCTGGGTGGCTGTCCTGAGCTCGGCCAGGCAGGTGGCCAAGTTTTTGGCACACTGGCCCAGTTGCATAGCAGCAGCCTGGTCAGCCACTGTTGGAACAGCTGACTTTGCAGACGTCACCATTTTACTCCCAGGCTGAGCGATGGTGACAGAAAAACAACAACAACAAATTCATAAGCACCTAATAAGCAGTTTTTGTGTGTAACTGATGACAGAGAGTGTAATTGTTGTGGACTGTGTCGTGGTGAAAGGTCTGACCTGTAAGAAGCTCTGGCTAGCCATGATGAGGGCAAGCTGGGCACCAAGCTCCTCAGGCTGGGCCTGGCTGCTTCTCATCCCCTGCACCAATTGGGGGATGCTATCTGCTACTGCCTGCATTAAAAACATACAAACACACCAATAATCTATGCTTCATATCCACATCATCATGTCTGAAAGAGAAAAATGCTGCCACAACTACCAAATCAGACATTTTCTTGGCAAAATTCAGCTCATTATTTGACACTTTTTTAAAAACACAATCATACCTTGCAGCTGTGTACTAGCTGTTGATGTGACACTGTGTTTTTGTTGGACGCAGCCGCATTTTGGGCAGCTGCAATGGTCTGAGTAGCAGCCGCCGCTGCCTGCTTAGCAGCTATCTGTTCAGGAGATACAAATGGAAATCATTTAGGCTAAAGTAAGAGAGTGGCGCCTGGCTGAGAGGAACAATCTCTCTGTGCAGTATTCTGCTGTCATGTTCTGTACTCAGACAGAGTTTTTCTAATCAAACTAAGAGGGGTCACAAACCAAGCATTTTGTAAGAAGAGGGAAATGGCTAGCTTTGCAGTGCTCGATCCTTATTTCACAAGATGACTGGCATTGCTTTCCTTTTTCTATATTTCTGAAAATAAGGCAGTGAAAACATACTGCTTAGCTCACATTAATTCATAGACACAAGACTAGCTTTGAAGTAATGACAAGATTGAAAACAGAGGGAGAAGACATTCCTTGTTGAGTGGGTGAGCAGGCGAGGATGATAAAAGAGAGCCAGAATACATGATATCATTATACTGAGAGAAAAAAAAAGAAGACAGGGCTGCATGTAGAACTGACATGATAGGTAGGAGTAGCATTTTCTACATACGGTGTATTGTGCTCTGGGTATTTTATTCTATTTACCTCTAAATAAAAGCATGTGCACATCTGCGCGGCAGCTGAATGACAGTGTGTGAGGAGATAACAGGTAAGATTAATGAGGTCTTGAGGGGTGACTGCGATAATTGTTACATTGCACACTTGCAGAATCATGACACTTTGGTCTTCAGTGGCTCACACATTTCCTTGATGGAGGCGACCATTTGCACCATTACTGTGACCATCTGATGGAAGGAGGCGGACTGAGATATATGTCTGATAGCAGGCTGATCCCAGCCCTGGGTAATGCATACTTTATGTGCCTAGGAAATTGAACATTGGGTGCTTTGGAGCTGAGAGGGGCTAGTCATTAGGGGCAAACTGATACCAAGGGCTAAACACAGATCTTTACACTCAGATAGCTCATTCACAGCACTAATGGGATTTATAGCTCACTGCTACGGGAAAAGAGAAATAACACAGACAAATATACTAAATGGGCCATATTTGTACAAATGACTGCTGAGGCATTTCATTATTCTGGCATATGTTTCCTTAGCCTAATGTCTAAACTCTCCATTTATTTCAGCGTTTATACTAAGGGGATGGCAAAATGTGGGAAAGAGATGTCTACGTGACATCTTTGCTAGTATGAGAAACAAGGGGGAGAGCTGTGTTTTGATCAAGGTCAAACAACACATAGATGAGAACATGCTGACTCCAGTGACTCACCTCCAGCCTGTTGACCAGTTTTTTCTTTATTGCATTCTGAGCAGCAGCATTAGTGGCTACACGAAGCCCCTCAGCTGCCTCTCTGAGCCTCTGCTGCTGGTCCTCGTTCTCTGGGTAGGCAGCCGCCCCCTGAGAGCACACAGACACAGAGACACACGTTATCATGACACATACATACAGTACCTAACAATAGCTATCAGACGTCAGTAATGAAAGTTTAACAACTCCAGCTACACACGTTTTGCAATAGATGCAAATAGGCCTTTAGTTCTGTCTGCTTTCTGGCAGTTTCCAAGGAAACCGTCGGTGCCAGATTCCCACTTCCTCTTTGATAATGGCAGTGATGTGGTGATTAATGTGTCACAGATCAAAAACATCTAATGTGCCATAGGCAGCGTTTCACTTGCCTGGGTATTTCACACTGATTGTATCCTGCTCGACGGTGCCAGGGGCTTATTAAGAGCCACTGATGCTGCACCCTTTTATTTCGGATGTGAAATGATGATGGTGGCTAGTGCATACAGTAATGCCAAAATGTGTATTCTATCAAATGAAAGCAATTCACATCAGTTCATCTTTGCATGCATTCAGCATGACATTACACATGCAAGAACATCATGGCAGTGCTGATAGAAAAAAAATGAATAAAACGCACAATATCAACAGATGTGGATCAAACTGATTGCTTGTAATGGGATCAAACTAATTAGAAATGTGTCCTCTTTATTAATTTGAAGTTAAGTGCTAATTAAACAACAGAAAAAGAAAGGTAACAATGAAAGAAAGCAGTTAGATTAGGTTATCAAATTGAGTTTATTTAAGAAAATTGCATTGCTAGTTACACACTTAAGCAAATAATCAATCATATTTATTGCACTGCATTCTGAGAGTACACCTGTTACACTCTTACCTTAGCAGCCTCCACCATCCGAGCTGTGGCATCAGCCAGGAGTTTGGCTGCAGCCAGCAGTTTCTTGGAGTTGTCAACATCGACTTCTGCCTCTGCATCAGATCTCATGGCGTTGACTAAGTCAGAGGTGGCCTGGGCTAAAACCCTGGCCTGACGCACCATCTCACCTGTTCGCACATACAGACAGGAAGTAAGTATACAGAGGCAGACACCCTACACAAACATCAAGATCATCAACTAGGATGGCAGCATAAAGACAAGCCCATGGTACAGCTGAAATTCAGTTTGCGCTGTAAAGCTGATTTGGCATCTCTGGCCATTTACATTTGTTTTTGTTTTCCAATGAGGGCTGTCTGTTTGTTGTGCAGATCGCTGTGCATTTGTATCCATTTTAACAGCCAGAGCTATTTGTAAGTTGACAGTTAGGTTTCAGAGTTGTCATCATCCATTTAGCAATAGTATTTTCTGGATACAGAGTTGAGAGACTGTACAGTAGAGATAAAACAACCAATGGAAATATCTATTTTTGTCTAAGCCAGTGACTTAAAGAGAGTTCAGATCTTTAGAAGTGGGGCTGTATCAGGTACTTATCCATAGTTAATTACCTACAGTAGATGTCGGTCAGTATGCCCCCAGTTTGGAGCTGTACTGCTGACGTTCTGCTGTGGACAGGGTCAGCAGCAAAACATATATTTAGCCACTTAAACAAAGTCCCATCTCAAAAAAATCAAGAACAGTTTAAGTTTGCGCTGTATCCCGAATATTTTTACCGCTTCACTTTGCTACAGACAGCCCTTTTCGATGGGGAACTGAGGCGATTATATTGCCCTTTTCAAAACCAGACTCCATTGTGAAAAACGGTAATTTAACATCGCTGAACACAGGAGCTGCTGGTCTGCCACTGCCTCGATCAGTTAGTTTGTTCGTGTTATTATGTGACTTTGACATTTAAAAGGGTTAGTTTGTATTCACCAAAGTAGCACAATAACCCTAAATCATAAACTGATTGAGGCAGTGGCAGACCAGCAGCTCCCAATTTTAGCAAGGTAAAATTAGAGTTTTTCTCAGTGGAATCTGGTGGCTTTGATGAGAGCATAGTTTCCTTGGTATTCCTGCCTGCTTCTCCAAACTGGGGGCGTGCTGACTAATATCTATTGTATGTAATACATTGACTTTTGTTATGTATCTCATACAACCTCCCTCTAAAAGATCCAAACTATCCCTTTAAATACCTAAAAAAAATTCCTTATCTAATTAATGCAAAACTTTGGTTCATTAAACACTGAGTTAAAGCAGCCATGTTCACTGATTTGCAACATTCTCCACAACTGAATAATACAACCAGAGATATTAATGGATAGTTATTTCAGTAGAAACACTATAACAGCATGTCTGACCTTTGACAAATTAATATCATCTTATGGCATACGTACATCATATCAGCCGACCCTTGTGTATCACTAAGAAATGTCTGTATTAGTCCTGGTCTTGCTTAGTCACAAAATTGTTTTCACCTTCATGAACTTTTATAGCCGAAGGTTTCCAGTGAGTCATCCTCTCTCACACAAATCAAAGTCTTTGGAATATATGTAACATCTCCCCACACACCTGCTATAAAAAGCTGTGTTTCCCAAACACCCACCTCCAGCTTGAAATAACTCACCCAGAGAAGTCTGTGAAAGACAAGACATCTAGGTGCTTTACAACCTACATCCCGTGGCCTTGGGAATCAACCAATACGCTATCTGTAGAGTGAACTCTAATCACTGAATGCTGATCTATTGCTATAGATTTCCTCTTTTTTTTTTTTTACTTTGTTGATTTATGGAAGGTAAAAAGTTTGTCCTTCCAAAAAATGCCCTGGTCATGTGTTTCCTTTTAAGTTTCAAAGCCTCCTTGGTGCTGATTGAGACCAGATTGAGAGCGCTGTAGTGGTTTTGGATGACATGTTTCCTACAACCCCTTGAGAATTGGCTGGGTTTTGAAATTCTTCGGCCCCATGGCTCAAACCATAACAAATACCCCAAGCTTTGACAATGTTTCGACAGTATTTTTTAGATCACTTAACATGGACACAAATATGGATAATATCTAAAGGCCCTCCTATGCAGTCAAAACACATGAGATCCAGTCAAGTGAAAGCATCACAACGCTCTCTATTTTTTTTTTTTTTTCACTTACCAGCATCTCCCATGGAAGTAAAAATGTTTTCTGTCACATTCATGATTGTGTCAGTGGCCTGGTCATAACGTCCAATGGGCTCTCCGCAGCTGGCGTAGTGGCGTACATGCTGCAGCAGGTCGCTGAGGGCCTGGCTCACCACGCCGGCTGCTGCCCCGACTTGCTTCAGCAGCTCGCCGTCGTCGCTGGCTGAGCGGCAAGCCTTGACGCAGGTTTCAACAGAGCGGTCCACCAGCTTCCCAGCCTCGACAAGCTGCTCCTGACACACTGGGGAGCTGATGGTCGGGCTCACCACCTGCACCACACACAGTCGTTAGCAGAAACTCATACGAATTACAAGAGCTGAGGAGACTATTATGATATTAGACAGACTATATCTATAGTAATTATTATTAAATCTAACTAAATGCAAGAATTCAGGCGTTAAAAATTAAACATGAAATTGATATTCATATGTTTCTGATAAAAGAAACACTTATTTTGTTCAGGAAATGATACATACACCCATTTTTTTATGTGACAATAATTAGTACTGCACATTTCCCCATTACAATGTAACAAAGCTACAGTGGTCACTGTCACACATTCTTCTTGAATGATAGCCTGCTTGGTGGTATGTCCTTTACCTACTTGGCCACTGAGATGAACAAGTTTTAGATCAGTACCTTGGTGCAGGCGACCAGCTGCGAGGTGGACAGGGCACACTGAGTTGCAGCTGCGATCACCCGGTTCTGCAATATGGTGTCCTCGGCCACCTGGGCCACGTTCTTGGCCTTCAGGACTAACATAGCAGCTGCATTGGCCACTGCTTTGGCCAGATTCATCAGGGTGTCCTGCAACATATTAATCAATGTCCTTCACTGAAACACAGCACAGCTGCGCACATGTGACTGAAGGGATCAGGAGAGTAAATGTTTTTAACTCAATTTGTTCAGCTGATATAGCGTGAATACTGGACGTCTACAGCACAAAGAATAACAGCAGTGTAACAGTACAAATGACTTAAAGGAATACGTCACATTACCCTGTGTTACGTTGAATTTGTTCAGAAAACACTGTTCTGATTCGAAGAATTCAAAAGTGTTTAACTGAGTTTAACAGCAGCTAAACTATATCAAAACATCTGTTTACAAACTCTCGCACAACTCATGCAGCATAATCCAAGTCTTATTAATCCAGTCATATGCTCAATACTTCCCAAAGAGACAGCCATTTCCAGACAGGGAACTGAGCTGAAAGTAAAACCTACCTATGCTCTCTTCAAAGCCAGACTCCATTGACGAAAAGAGCAATTTTACCTCGCTGAACACAGGAGCTGCTGGTCTACCACTGCCTCGATCGCTAGTTTGTTTGTGTCACTGTGTGACTTTGGTAAATCTGAACTAACCCTTTAAAACATAAAAGTGACACAATAACACAAACTAACTAACCAATCGAGGCAGCAGTGGAGAAGCAGCTCTTGTATTTAACATGGTAAAACGACATTTTTTTTAAATGGAGTCTGGCCGTGAAGAGAGTATAGATTAAGTTGCACTTTCTGTTCAGTTCCCTGTCAGGAAGGGCTGTCGGTTTAGGAAGTAGTGAGCATTCAACTGAATAACGGAGACTTGAATTATACAGCATGCATGGTGTAAGAGATCATAAATTAATGTTTTGTTATAGTTTTGCTGTTATTAAAAGCGGTCGACTATGACTTCAAGTCAGCAAGAATTTTTCTTCCCCATGAATTCAAGTGATTAATTGATATACAAATGGTCATTTGGGAGGTGAAGTATTGCTTTTGGTAAGAGGCAGATAGTGTTTATGAATTTTAGGAGGTGAATGATAAATTATATCTGTTATATAGTAAAGCAATTTGATCGCAAACTGTGTTGATCTTCATGTAGAAGTAGCACTGGCTCAAAGTCCATGAGACCAAGAAGTCAGATAGTGTATCATATAAGCCGTCCTCTCTGTGGATTTACACTAAAGAGAGTGCTATCAAGGCCATTAAAAGACATCTAGGAACTAAAGGATGTGTGTGGGTGTGTGAGTATGTGTGTGTGGCAGGTAAATGAATTTTAGTGTAAAAGCATAAATGAGAAAGCTAGTGAAGGCTACGGATAACCTTGTGTTAATAGATGTCTGAGACACTGTACTGTAATGTTGTTTTACTACTAAAAGCTCTCCTTTTGACACTTAAAAAAAATAATCCACATAAAGTAACAGTCTAATAATAAAGCGTGAGGTGATTACTTGAGTGTGTATTGACATTTTTAAATGGGGCCTGAGAGTACGTGTGTGTCTTCCTGTTTGGCCGACAGTGTCATAGGAACAGTGAGTGGGTGGCGTCCAACCTGGAACTTCTCATCGGTCTCGCCCTCCCCCATGTGACGGAGCAGGTCCCCGCTGGCCTGTCCGATGCTTCCTGCCGCAGTCAGCACCGTCTGTCTGGGCTGTACGGGGATGACATCACCACATTCATTACTCTGGCCTGGCCTGTTCTCACACAGGCCTGATCTAAAACAGACTTCTGGATCAAAAATCATCCCAGAATACCTTCATCTTCTCTGGGACACTGATAAAAATCAAAACATGCAGTTCAACACCGTATGTGGCTTTGTGGCTACCGGGATTACAGAGGTGGATGAGGTCCAAGTCAGTACAATAATCAGTGGGCGTCTCACCTCAGCGGCTGCGGGCTCAACAGATCTGAGCAGATCTGACACAGCTCCTGCCAGCATCCTGGCAGCGCCCATGAGCTTGTGTCCGCTGCCCACCTCATCGTCCATTAATGCCGCAAGCAGCTTGACACCCTTGGACATTTCCGTGAGGTTGGAGGAGATGGTGGTGATGGCGCAGCCCACTGCGGTGTAGTCGGTGTCTGTGGGCTCACCTGTGAGAGAAGGATCGCCATCGTTAAAAACTACACCTCTGCCTGTGCATCTTAATTTGTTGTGCTGCTGCCACATTGATTTAGCTAATCCACAGGGCAGCTTGCGTGTCATATGCTGTAACACACACATCAGTGTCAGTGTCATAATTAGAGCCTATTTGAGATGGTTCCACAGAGATGAGCATGTTGATGAAGTAAGTGGCCGTGAAGAAGAAAAACTTTGTGTTAGCTACTGGAGGGAATGTAAGTGCAACCAAACAGATGGCGAGTCAAGATTAAAACCCTACAAAAGGCTGGCAGGAACTTGACTGGCAAAGTGCCAAGCAACGAGGGGAGCAGAGAGAGCCAGTAAGTTGAGCTGTAGGACAACAAGTTCAAGATTTATTTATCAGTAGAAACATCTATCAGGGAAAAAATTGGAAATGCACTTTTGTTTAAGAGATCATCATCAGCGAGTGCTTAATGCCGACTTGGAAAACATTTTTTTATTGATTCACACCTTGGGGTTACAATCATGTACAGATAAACAATATTTTCACAATACTGTCCAACGCAGGCCTCGCAAACCAGCATTCTGGTGTAGAAATAGATGAATGCCGAAGCTGTTTAGTATTCTCCTGGGCACTCACCTGCAGTGAGATTGACCACAGATGCTGTTCCAGCGGTGATGGCATCAACCTGAGAGTGGATTTCATGTTTGGATTCATCCACTTTGTTCTGAACCCAAACCCTGGATGCCTTTCGGTGGAGGAGGAAAAGGAGAGCTATTGGCTTTCATCACAGTGGGTGATTTTCAGCTCGTATAAACTTTCTCGTGCAGGATTAAAGGACTAGGGCTGTACAACACCTACGGCTTTGGAAACACTCATGCATTAAATACAGCCTCACTATTTACGGGCAGTTCTGTATCCTAATTATATTTGAGAAATATGATGGACTTTGATGTGATGTGAATGCTTAATTCTATCTAATCTGTCTTTGCTTTGCAAAACCAGAGGCTGCAATATCAGAAAGCACACATTCATGAGTGTTACAGAAGTGGAGCTCAAGGAGTTGCTGTAAATGTTAGGGTGCGGGGGAGTAGCGTATCTATCCGTGCTGCATCTATTCTAAAATATTTCTCAACACTGTGGAGTAATAGGGAAGGAGACTTACCAAGTCATGGCCCAGTGGAGGCAGATTATCTACATATCCCAGGTCAGCCTGAGCCTGCTGCACAGCCTGCATACTGCTGTTGATGGTCCCCATCAGAGCCTGCTGAGCCAGACTCTGAAAACAACAAACAACACAGACACGCAATGTGCAAATGACAAAAGTAATCTAAATACACAATGCGTATTATATGTGGGTGCAAAACTGTGAAACTCTCGGTTTCGCGATCTAGTGTCTATAAACCGCAGGAGACAGATGGGCTTTTAGTGTGAATATGAGGAACCTTTCATTCCCCATTTCACTCACAGCCCTCTTCATATTGTTAATTGTGGTTCACTGTTGACAGCACGGACCACAAACAATATTTCAAACACCGCAGATCAGATTTACACGACATTACATGATGTACCTAGACACTGTGTTCTAACACAAAAGAATTAGAGAACTGAGCACAATGTTTCTCATTCTCTCGGTTCACACACAGTATTTTAATCACACAGATTAGCCCAGGGTTGGATGCTACCATTTCATGTCAAAATATAATAACACAGGGGCAACATGACATTTGTCCAGTGCACTGTATTTGCTTCCAAGTGCAAATGCTCTTACTCACCAATGGGGGCATGTGTCCTCTGTGCATCTGCCCTGTTGTGATTTGCTGCTGGGCAGAGGGCATAGTACCCACATTGAAGGTGTCAGGGCCGCCAATAGAGCCGGAGCGAATTATACCTGGAAGTGCTACTGAGCCGTGCTCTACGCGACCCACCCGATTGAACTGCTGCTGCAAAATTGTGGACCTATACAAGAGAAGAAGAGATGGGACATGCATGCTGAATATTTTAAGGCGGTGTGGTGGTGCAGTGGTTAGCATTGCTGCCTCACAGCAAGAGTGTTCCTGGTTCAGTGTGGGTTTTCTCCAGGTACTCCAGCTTCCTCCCACAGTCCAAAGACATGCAAGGTTAGGTTAATCGGTGACTCTTAATTGGCCTGTAAGTGTGAATGTGAGTGTGAATGGTTGTCTGTCACTATGTTTCAGACCTGGCAACCTGTTCAGAGTGACCTGAGGATCTGAATGAAACATATGTGTAGAAAGATCAATAATATATAGTACGGTCACACTATATGTGTCTAAAGTAGCTTTACAAACTGACTTATTAAGGTGTTTTAGAGTTGACAATTTTCCTTTGTGTTACTTGTGACTGCATCTTTAAATTCTGATAATTGTCCCAAATGATACTGCAACAGTTTCTAATTTAGATGACGAAAATTACAAAATTATAATTAAAACAATTATCACGCTAACAACTGTTCCCACGTTGAGCAGGCATTGTCAGAGAAAAAATATTGTACAGAAAAAAAAAAAGTCTGTTTTTGTGCCCAGCTCAACAGATGCTCCTGACTCCATTGGTTAATTATGGCTTGTTTTGAGAGGCAGCAATTATGTTTTTGTGCTGAGAACCACAACATGAGTCAATTGGCCCATAAGCAGCAGGAATATGATGCCCCATTCTGCCAGAGAGTGGTTTCACTAAGAGCCATGTGGATTTCCAGTGACAACAAATTTCCAAGCTCTGTGTGATAGAGCCCTGGTCCATCAGCATTACCTTCGTTTTTATCAGTTACTAAGCTACACGGGGAAAATCAGGAGGGACGGCAACCCACTGGGAGATAAAAATTACTGAATAAAACAGCTTCCAATGAGATGATATCTAACCCTGCGTGATATCTCAACTTCCAAATGATGTAGCTTTCTTTCGTGAAATAAGATTATAATTTGGTGTCTTCGCCCTGAGGCAGGTTTTGTGTTTAGGGCTTGCACAAAAAAATCCTACGAGGAAGCAATTTAGCTTATTGTATCCTGGAATATCGAAAGCAGTGTTAGTGTTGTTTTAAAATTCAAAGTGCTGTTTTTGTGTTTAATTCTAACATCACCTCTCTTGGGGGTACTACGCTGGGCTGGCAGAAATGTAATGAGGTTGAGATTCATGGAGAATTACCAGACTGTGCTTGCTGATTCAGAGTGGTCAACATTCTCCGGCAGTAGATAAAACATGAGTACTACTCACTTCTTAGGGGAAACTGATTCCTCCAGCATGGTGGATTCCTCATCTCCCTCAAGGCCGAAACGATCCTTACTCTGCTTCTGTAGAGAGAAGACATCACAGTGAACAACTGAGGCTATATGTGAGGATTAAATGTACACTGTATTAAAGGTCCAGTGTCTAAGATTTAGGGGGATTTGGTGGCATCTAGTGGTGAAGATTGCAGATTACAAACAGCTAAAATTTCTCCTTTCTTGTGTTTCTCCAACACTATTTGGCTCATCAGAGATGGGCCGCTAGCCCAGCACCTGCTAATGTCTGCCCACCTTTTATCTCTGATAATTCAAGATCCAAATGTTCTGGAGGTTTTTACTGGAAGCTGAATTATCCCCGGAGGTCTCTTCCTCTCCAAAACTAACAGATTATGTTATCTAAACCAGTAAAAACACTGGATAAAGCAGTTTCATCGTTACAAATCGATGTTTCTCCAATGCCATTTGGCTCATCAGAGACGGGCCGCTAGCCCAGCACCTGCTAACGTGTGCACACCTTTATTCTTTAATAGATAAGATCCAGATGTTCTGGAGGTGTTTGCCAGGAGCTGAATTATCCACAGAGGTCTCCTGATGTCCAATGCAAATAGATCTGGTGATTTTAACCAGTGAAAATGCTGAATAAAGCAGCTTCACAATTAAAAAATCTGTGTTTTTCCAATGTTCTCGTAGCAGCTTCTAACTACGGTGGCCAATGTGAAAACTCAAAAGGCCGTATCTGAGTATGAGTTTAGCTTTTCCGTTCTGGCTACTGTAGAAACATGGCAATGCAACAGGGTGATCTCATTGGACAAGGATCTGCTCCCTGTGTAGACATAAGAAGCTCATTCTAAGGTAATGAAAACAAAGTGATTCTAATTTTCAGGTGATTATAAACTAAAGACAACATACTGATTATATTATATTCCATTTCTGCCAACATACCCCCCTAAATCCTACACACTGGACCCTTAAATCAAGTTTTTTACATTCATTATTTAATTACTTGCCTTCTTAAGAATGATGTCAATGTATCCAGCGATAAGTTGGGAAATCTGCTCTCCCTCTGTAGTCTGGACAGAGTAGTAACTCTCCTGGTACTCCCCGAAATCCTTTGTAATGCATTGAAGACAGCAGAGATTCAGGGCAGCATTATCTGGCATTGCTAAAACATTCCACACCTAATAAGCTTCTATTTCTCCAAAGAGCTGATTAAAAATGAGATGTAGAGAGTCCCAAAACTGCTCACTTCAAAGCATTCTACAGAAATGCATGGGTGAATATTTTCAGTTTAAATCAATGTTGGCAAATATACCTTAGAGTATTTTTTCAAATTTGCATAATCTATTAATCTTTAAATGGAGTGCTCCTCTCCAATACGGGAGGAAAACAGACAGTACTGTTGCCAACAGCCGGTAAAGAAAATTGAAAAAGCTTTCAGATAAATAATACATCTAAATTCTGCACATTCTTCCCCGGGCATCTATTGTTAACTCAGATGAAAAAGCTGGCTAGCATGCTGAAAACATTCAATATTGGAGTCTGAGGTCTCAAACAATTTTTAGGATGCTGTTTGTATTGGGAAATGAAAACCGAGGGAAAAGACTGAATATGTGATGCAGAACCGTGTAAATCACTGTTCACGGAATAACTGAATATGTGCACAGGATTAGGAGTGTATAACATGTGACTCTGTAAGGAATGCTTAAGATTTAATGCAGAGAGTACCAGGGTGAAGCTCTTGGGAGAAGCAGCCCATCTCTTGACTGTTGTCAGAGGCCACTCCTGCACAACGTCCTTCGTCTTCTCATCCACTCGCATCACTGACTCTTTGGTTATCCCCAGCAGCCGTGGGACCAGCTTATTTTTACCCTTCATCTTTTCCTGTCAGATAGGAAAACATCAGACAACATTTACGTCGGCGCCAAACACCTACACAAATGATTCATTCAAGGTGCGAGCGCACAATCGCCGTGCCATTCTGTGGTAATACACACACTGTGTCCGCGGCTTAAAGCCCCGAACAGAGGAGGAGGAGGGCAGCTGTGAACTGACCCAGCAGAGTTCAGCCTTGTTTAACTGCTGCTTTATTGAGCAGGGTCTCCACAGGGTTTAGTCACTGTCAGCACAGCAGCATGGTGCTTCCACCAGCTCTCTGCCTGAGAAGCTCCGGTGTCCTCCACTCTCTGCCCACTGAAAATCTATTACGGCTCACTTCAGAGACTGAGCCTACACTTGGCTTCCCTCCAGGGGTGCAGAGGACGACACAAAAATTAGCAGTTTGTAAAGACGTGGGAGTTCAGAATACGTACATCATGTCTCCCAACTATTGTTTTTTTTTTTTATCACTGAGAGCTCTGAGAATCACACAAAGGCCAACAAGTGGAGCAGCTCCTTGGTTCAGGGCTCTTAACCACAAGGACAGATAACATTATCCCATTGTTCATCATATCTTTGCACAAAGGTTTATTAAAAACCTCCATTGTTTAAGGTTACTTTACTTGAACGTCATAATTATCAAGGCTGTATTTAAGCAGGAAGTCTGATCTTTTAATCTGAAGTGGCTAGCTGGGGTATTATATTATTTTAAATGCTTTGACCTTGACCTTGTCAGGGAAAATCGGCTTGTACGGGAAAACAGAACAGATGAGGAGGCTTTTTATTGTACACACCTGCATGCATAGCTGCAGCAAAGACACACATACGGGCTCATTTACTTCCCATGTACAGTATTTTCATGTCTGAGGGGTTTACAGCAATAGAGGACTTGCCAACCTGCAGTGATTAAAGACTGACAGATGAGAAATGGAAGGTTACAATAAACTCTCAGATGTGCTTCAACAAAGCCAGGTCTGTGCTTTTGCCTCTGCTAGCATCAAGAGCAGAGTGCAGCTGGAGTGAATTATTTAACAGAGTCTTGAAATCTCCATCACCACGTCTCCTCATCGAACGCAGGCAGCGCTCGTACACGCCGATGCACACGCACGCACTCGCGCACAATGATAATCTGAACCCCGCAGTTTGCTTTAACTACAGGGCCAAACATTCCATTTATCGTCCATTAAGACCCCGGCAGACAACTGCACTCTTCCTCTTTTCCCCTCTTCCCTGCAAGTTCGTAACCAAATGGGCTGCTGTCAGAGGGCTTTTATAATACCTGCTGGTGCGACTTCATCCCATTCGCATGCTGCACTTCCATTCCACTTTTGTGTTCACCAAACCAGAACAGAACAGAATTGCTATTGTCACAAGTATTTCACAGCACTGAGTGTGCTGCTGAACTGCAAATGCACAAGCTACCACACTGGAGCTTCTGATTTGTTGTGATAATGGGGTTTTGTGGTGTTTTCAACAAGCTTTCATACCTGTGTGACAACACAGTGTACATCAGAGCAGCTCTCTAATCACAGCTACCAGTTATTAGCACAGAAGCATCATGTGCCTGTTTTCTATAACCAGATGTTTCATTAAAGTGATACTGCTCAGATATTACTAAAGGGAAATCCTGGTTTTATTTTCATAACCTCATATCAGTTATGGTCACACTGTACTGTAAGTACTCAACTGCTGAGCCGTGCAAACCTGGCAACTGTTTAGCTCCATTATCTACCACTTTATTTGGGGGTAAAATTAAAAGTGAGTGCCCATGAAATGCAAAACAGTCCCTCGTTACACACAACTAATGCAAGTAGGTATAAGCTGAACCAGGAAGTCTGTCACCAAACCTAAATGTATGGTTTGGTTTTACCATTCCCCTCTGTTTTCTCTTCCAAAAAAATTTTGGGGATTGGGTTACAACCTGTATTATGAGCTAACTGCTTGTGTCTCTCTTCCCATCAGGCTTTGTTGCGTTTCAAGATCGCATGCATTAGGGGCTTTTAATGCTGTGTGTTCCAAGAGCGGAAATAGGCGAATGCAACAGAGACTTACTTGAGCTAAACCATGGCACAATCAAGTTACAAAACTCACTGTAGTGTCCCTGTATTATTCCAACAACAAGCCAGTGCATTCATTTTCAAGTTAACGTGACTTTCCATCGGATGATGGATTGCGAGCTTGCTGGGTTACAACAATCTGAAGAGATGAGGGCACCACATTCAAAATTCACAGTGGGAGCACCTATGTCTGCAGACTTCATTTTAATAAGGAGGATGTCTCTTCAATCCCGGAAGGCTTAAGACATCTTAAAAAGGGAGCTGTTCTGTTGAGGTTAGTCTGGAGCGAATGTGGAAGAAGCCGAAAGTATCAGTTGACGTGTGAAAGGCCTGGCAGGAGACTTGGTGATGATGTCAGGGCTGGGTGTAAGAGGTATGTTATCTCAGCAGGTGCAGCTTTACTGCCTCCACCTGGTAAGTTTAAGTGCCTCCTAGTGAGAGTCGATATTATACTGAAATCTAAATGGCAACTTGTTATGAAAACTTGACTGTATGTGCTAACTTAGCATAAAAATCATGTATCTGTTTTAAAAAACACATGTGCTACGTGTCTGTGATTCTACTGACATCAGTCATTGTAGTCTTTGGCAGGTTGTAGAGAGACTTAATTTGTCTATGTTTTCACCAACCGGCAAGCATATGAAATAAAGACTCCACTAGCTTTGCCCTCTTCAACTCTGGGAATGCACAGCTTGAAAAGCCCCTATAAACTTTAAGAAATAATGATAGGAGGATGAGTTGTAATTATCCTTTCATGGCAAAGATGATAGTTTTTTTGGGAATGTGAGCATAATCCAATATATAGGCAACACATTTGTTAACACTCCTCTTAAACGGGATAAAGTAACATGATTTTAGCTCTTACCTTCACCAGAAAGAAGGACACTCCATATGTCAGCAGGGACCTGGCGAGCTTCACATACTTCACTTTTGCCTCAATTTCCGTCATCTCTCCACAGTTTTTATGGTCCTGGACAAACAACAGCAGTTACATCTCCACCTCCTTGACGGACTGATCATTACATATGTTATGTGTTATGATATGTGATCTGCATGTTTTGTATTTTGCCAGTTTATGCCTCAACAGAGAACAAATTACTATAATCCCCATGGGCCACACACAGTTTGAAACACATGTTTTTTCTTTTTAAATGCAACATTAGAGCAATGCAATGTACATACTTGGAATATTTTCTTCTCGGACCCTCTCTGCTTGATGTACTCCTTAGGTAGGAACTCCTTCAGGCTACGGAGATAAATGGCATTTTTACATGGTTACTCTTTGGAGCTACAGGCATTTCCTTTTCTGTTAACATACCTCTACATATGAGGTCACTCCTGCCCTACTGCCTACATATCAGAAAACAGTTGTAACAGCTGACATCACCCCTGAGCTTTCCACTGGAGGAAATCCCTGAAGCAACGGCCGGTACTAAAGCAGGAGATAACCACTGTGCATGCACAGCTGTGAAATGAACATAGAAAAGTGCAACATGCTGTACAGAGTTATTGTTAACGTCGGTGCTCATGCATCTTTTTGATAAGAAAAGCTTACTCCAGAAATCCAGGCTTGTGTTTGTGCTCTACGTGGGGTCCAAACTGGATCTGTGCCTGGATACCAGCGAACTCACAGGCTTTATCAAAGGAGACAGGGTGGGATCCATTCAATATATCATCCCTAGCCTGAAGGAGACATGATGAGAGAGGGGAGGGGGTAAGAGTAAGTGAGAGGCAGAAACACATCCAGGAAAGGGATAGAACTACAAAGGCATGAGAATTATCCAAACTTCAGCCAACAGAGCTCCATAATGAGCACTTTATTGTGTGCTTTGAATGCACCATGGCCTCAGAGAGGATGTCTTCTAAGTGAATGACTAAGTGTATTTCTAGAGCAGGGACATCATCGCTGAGACTCATCATCCACACAGGGGAGCCAAATAAGATTTGTTTGTGACAATACGAGCCATTCTGCTGGCTTTCAAATGTAACAGCTCCAACAATTTGTCATCACAGCCCATTACGTGTTATTAAAAAGGAAAACACATTACAGAAATGCATCAGTCTTTCACAATATCCCATCTGCATTACAGAATGGCCCTCAATATGTTGGTAAGAAATGCAACAACTAGATGGTCTTTTTTACAAAGAACAAAAAAAAAAGAAAAAAGAAAAGAAAGCCCCAGAAAAACAAGAAGAATAGAGGGAGGAAGAGATGAATAGAAGGAAGAATGGGAAGAAGAATAGAAAGAGGAAAAATAGGAAGAAGAATGGGAAGAGGACCAAAATGAAGAATACGAAAAAGTGTATAAATAACAATAGGAATAGAAATAAGAAGAAGAATGGAGGGAAGGAAAAGAAGAATGGGAAGCAGAATAGAAAGAGAAAGAAGAAGAAGAGGACAAATAGAAAAAGGAAGAAGAAGAAGAAGAAGAACAGGAAGAAGAACAGAAAGAGGAAGAAGACGAAAAAGAAGAAGAAGAATGGGAAGAGGAATAAGATGAAGAATATGAATAAGAATATAAATAATGATAGGAATAGGAAGAAGAAGAAGAAGAATAGGAAGAAGGATAGAAAGAGGAAAAATAGGAAGAAGAAGAATGGGAAGATGACTAAAATGAAGAATATGAAAAAGTGTATAAATAACAATAGGAATAGAAATAAGAAGAACAGAAGGAAGGAGAAGAAGAATGGGAAGCAGAATAGAAAGAGAAAGAAGAAGAAGAAGAGGACAAATAGAAATAGGAAGAAGAAGAAGAAGAAGGGTAGAAAGAGGAAGAAGATGAAAAAGAAGAAGAATGGGAAGAAGAATAAGATGAAGAATATGAATAAGAATATAAATAATGATAGGAATAGGAAGAAGAAGAAGAAGCAGAGAAAAATAGAAATAATAATAATAATAAGAAGAAGAAGAAGAAGAATGGAAATTAGAATAGAAAGAGGAAGAAGAAGAAAAGGGACAGGGAAAAAAGGAAGAAGAAAAAGAATGGGAAGAAGAATAAGATGAAGAATAAGAATATAAATAGTAATAAATAATAATATATAGGAAGAGGAAGAACAGAAGGAATGAGAAGAATAGAAAGAGAAAGAGGAAGAAGTAGAAGAAGAGGAAAATAGGAAGAAGAGGAAGAACATGAAGATGAATAGAAAGAGGAAGAAGAAGAAAAAGGAAAAGAAGATCAGAGAAAAACAGGAAGAAAAAGAAGATGGAGAATATGAAAAAGTGTTTAAATTATGATAGGAAGAAGAAGAAAGAAGGAGAAGAATGGAAAGAAGAATAGAAAAAGGAAGAGGAAGAAGAGGAAAAAAATAGTATGAAGCAGCAGAAGAGGAAGAAGAAAAATAACAAGAAGAACAGGGGAAAATAGAAGGAATACAAATAACGAGGAACATGAATAAGAATATAAATAGTGATAGAAATAAGAAGAAGATGAAGAATATGAAAAATAATAATAATGATAATAATAATAAGAAGGAGTAGAAGCAGCTCGACTCTGTCGAGACATCACTTATGTTTCAATGCTATTTCAGCCAGGCTGTCTACATTATCCTCACCATTTACGTAGATGGAAAGGGAGAAGCCTTTGTTGACATCTTTCAAATGGTTGTCAGTGTGTGCTGTTTTCTCCAGGGGGCAGTCAGCTCTGCCTATCTCTCCCTCCTTCTCTCTGTCTTTTCTCACTCCCTCTTTCTAGTTCACTGCTGCAAAATTAATGGCTCCAAAAGCTGAGAGGCCTCGCTGCCAGTGAGAAAGGCTCCATCAGTGCTTTTTAGCATTAGCATATCAGCGCACAGCGTGGACTTGACTCATTCTTACGTCCCATTACATCAATGAAAAACTAAGCAGCAGCTTACTGCTGTAATGAGGACAACAATCTCCTCCACTCACAATCAAGTCCTTTCCCCAGCGCAATTCACAGTGGAGTACATAAGCTCTTACTGAACACAAGAAGACACTCTAAAATTAGCCCTCACACATGCCATTCACTCTGCTACACACTGTTCACTAGATGGTTTTATTGTAAAGGAAGATTCTGGGAGAACCAGATGTAAATTTTTACATTTTGGATGCAGATTGGATAAAGTGGCAGAGTTATTTAGACAAAGTAATTAGGTTGCAAGAGCCTCAGTGTGGGTTTAAATTAACTTTACAATCTGTCTCAGTAATACACAGAGGCCTGGAGTATATATCCATGTATTACCAACACATTTGCAGGCTATTATTATGTTTTTGGAGTATCCTGGTTATGTGTTTGCATATGTAAATATGGTAGTAGAAACAAGGTCAAAGCTTTCCTGGTTTGGAGGAACTCAGATGTGCTAGCTGGAGCACTGATATTAACTAGTATACTGTTTGATGTAGACACTTTATCCAGGTTTTACAGACGTGTCCTCAACTCTAGTTCCCATTTGCTAGGTAAAACAAATAAATAAATGTTGATTTGCACCCTAAAATGAAGTAAAAGTGTAACACCGCTAATGCAAAGAATACATTTTATTAGTTGTTGCTCTCATCTTCCATTACTGGTGATAAGATGTGGGAGCCAATATTCCACAGAACTGCTAAGTGCAACAGTGGCTGGGAAGCCAGAAAACAAAGTAGGATCCGTCCTAAATTGCTGCGTCAGTCAGTGTGGAAATGACGGTTTGAGACATAGATGATCAGCAATCTAGATACTAGTCTATCGAGCTTGGTATTGGTGCTTGATACTTTTAGGTATCGACCACAATAACCCAGTAACAGGTAGTGTCAAAACTTGTCAGTCAAACGATGTAAGCATTCAATCCTTTTGTACCCAGATCTAGAAAAGAAATGACTACATACATGTAGACAGAAAACACTCTGCTCCTTGATGAGGTCAGAATAGCGATGGTGCTGGTATCAGTGTATCAGCAGAGTAAACTGAGAGTCATGTTATAATGGCTGCACTGGGCACCTGCATGAATATGACTGGAAGCTGCTCGTCAGGTAATAGCCACACAGCTGCGAATGAGCCGGTGATTGTGAAGCATGAATTAAACAGCTTATGCCAATCAGCTAATGCAGGCAGGACACATACGGAACGCATTTTGGTATACTCATTGCTTTGCTTAAAATATGTATTAGGGTTGTCACAATACCCGAATTTTAAACTTCGATACAATATTAGTTTAAAAAATGATATTCAATACCTCTTTCAATACTGCGGCAAGAAAAAGTCCAAGGCACACAAAATGGGATAATGTTTTTTTTCTTCCTTTTATTTCTAATATTCCTTTTCATATTTTATGTTTCTCGGTTTTCTAGTATGATTTCATTGTCGACTGTGCACTGAACTGCTTACTTTTGTTATTTATTTAGTTAATTACTTGTTGTTGATGTAGTGTTTTATCATAATGTTCATTATTTAATGATCACCAAGACCTGAGTTCTACATTTCGTTCTTTTCATGTATTTGCATGGCCTCTAGTCAGGTGATGGACTGATTGCCAGAGAGAATATCATAACAGCCAGAGTGTGGTTGATATTCTTCCATGTTCTTTCACTTGTGTAGCCTTGAGTTGAAAATGTGATTGCAGATCTGTTTTTGTTTCATAACTTCGGTATTTTTAATAAAATTGAATGTATAGTTAATGGAGACTGAATGGTATCAGTACTTTTGACAGCACTGATATGTATTATATTATTTAGCCTAGCATTGCCACGTACATGAAAAGTTTACTGTTAACACAGAATTTATGATTGGCCGGGTAATTTCAAATCAATGAGCAGCCAGCTAACAGGTACATGCCTCTGTTTGGTCAAACAACCGGACAGATTTTTCCACCACGATTGTCAACAGACACGACAGTGAAGACAGACTCTTGAATTTTCTCACAGCGGATATGGCAAGTGATACAGGCACTGGTTTTAGGACATTTTAATAGCGTTGCATGAGTGGAAGTGAAGCACAAGACATCAGAAGCTGTGACACATACAGCCTGAGGCTACAACACTGAGGTCAACCAGTCCACCATGGCCCAGCAGAGCGCACACAGTATAATGCAGCCTTAAAAATAAATGCTGACATAGGGGATACACTAAAGCAACTAAATGCACGCAGTGTTCGACCAGGACGGCTGCCAATAAATCGGTGGGTAAAGGAATATTCAACAGCTTTGTGACCTAGACAACACGGTTATATTCTGAAGACAAATCCCCAAATGAAAGGATGAATCGGTGGGGTCATGGTGGCTCACTTAGCTACAGCACTGTACCTGAACTGACCTTGGTTAAAACCCAACTCTTGACTCTTCTATTCCTCTGTATTATTTATTTTCCAATAAAGCAAAAATACCTCATAAGCTCTTAAAATGCTCTCATGAATTCTTACAGACCTATTGATGGGGAAAAACAAGATGAAATGATGTTACATTCTGTAGCACATCTGGTCCTTGGTTACACAGAATTCGTATTATTTTGAATACAAATTCTTCATCTGACCCTTCTCTGGACTATGATGTCTCATGGTACAAACAGTCTTCTTTTAGGAACCAACTAAATGGAGCAAAAGTAAAAGCAAAATAGAGCAGGACACACAGGGTGATGCTATTGCTGCAGAGGTTTATCCTGGTCTTAGCACAAATACATGACAGAAAGGGAGTGGCCCAGTAGTAAAGGAGATTAGTCTGTTACTGGCAAAGCTTCCATTATGTGTGTGTATGTGTGTGTGTGTGTGTGTGTGTGTGTGTGTGCGTGTGTGTGCGTGTGTGTGTGGGTGGGTTTGAAACCATGGAAGCTTCAAATCATTAATAAACATTTGACATCATCGCTGATTCGCAGGGATGCTCTGTCAAAGAAATGCCAGCAATAATGTCATCATCTGCACAATCTGAATTCAATTACTCAACCCTGCCGACTTTTTTTTGGAATAACAGGAATTGTGAATGATGTTAAAGAGGAAATGGAGGGAGTAAAAAGCTGTGTGAAATTAAAAATAAAAAAAGGGAAAAAAACAAGAAGTGAAAAAGAAGCCTGGGGTTTGTTCCTCTCTGCTAAAGATCCCCTCTTCTGGCTCTGTTTGGCCTTTTTAACACAGTGACAAATTAGAGCCACTTCCATGTAAAGAGTCTCTGTGATCTGCCTGTGTAACAATCCGAGTGTGTGTCAGAGACAGAACGAGAGGGAAAGATGGATGGGGAAGTGCGAGAGAGAGGCAAAAAGGAGGCGGGGGCAAGGGGCGGGGTTGTTATTGTGAAAGGAAATATGAGTCTGTGTTGAGAGGAGAGCATGATATGCACTGCGCTGTAATGTGTGCCAGGGTAACAGGGTGGGGATGTGTGTGATTATGTCAGAATGTGTAGGAGATGGAGAGGGAGTGGAGACAGGCGAACTGGAAGGGAAGGAAACGGAGGGTAAGAAAAATAGAGGCAAAAACAGGAACAGACAGATAGAAGGGAGGAGAGCAGGCAGCGAGGGTGGGTGGCTGGATGCCTTTTATGAACATATTCAGGAACGCAGCAGGGATGGAAAAGATGAAAAGAGTCATATTCAAACAGCTATACACATTTCACACATGGAATATATATATCTCTAAGTGAGTGCTGTTTTTGCAGAGATTTTGTATGGAAGAGCGAGCAAAAATCTTTTTTGTTTGTATATTTCTTTTGAAAAATGTGTTGCACCCAGTGCTGTGAGTGTATTAACTCTCTCCGATACTTTCCCACTATCTCACAAGATGCATCTGCATGCATGTGTGTGTGTGTGTCTGTGTTTGGGTACTCCCTGCTGCTTCCAAAAGGGGTTAATGTGCATGCAATGATGTGTGCACTCTGCAGTGAATAAACCCTGACTAGTGCGATACCGGACTCAGCTGACCCCCCTCGGGGAACCCCCTGGTGCCAGCAGGGCTCCCTCAGTTTACAAAACTGGTAGAACAAACACACACATACACACACGCAAACACACACAGAGTCACAGATAAAGACAGAGAGAGAGAGAGAGAGAGAACAACCTCGTTAAATAAACACATACCACCTCATTCAGACGTTACTCCACAAAGCCAAATTACATCCCTCTCCAACCAGATGCCATATGCTGTATGTTGGACAAATTAGCAAATAACAGGAAGTGAATAGATACTGCCACGACTCTCTGCCTCGGACAACTCCTAAATCTCATGGGGGAACTACTGTCCTATAGATAAAACATCTTCAACACCACTCCAACTTGTGCTGTGCAGTCAGTCAATGAGCCTTTGAAGTTGCAGCGGAGATCCTAAACTTTTAAAGGACTCCAAGGCCCAATGCAAATACACCTCTTGCCCCTACCAGCTGTCATACAGTTCCCGAAATTGAACTGAAGTCCTTGTTAACCTCCCCTCTATTATCAGTGCAGACAAGCAGGGTAAGCACGGGTTACTCCAGAGCACCCTTAGTTGCCCGGTAATGACACAGAGTTCTTTTTTACTTGATGACTTGTTCGATCAACTGCACTGGCAACCGCAAAAGGATGCCTATAGCCCACAGCAGAGGACGGCATATTCCCAATGTCCAGCAACACTTGTTGAATGCCAGCATCAGCGATGCATCAGGGTCTTGAAAGGGTTTTCCTATTTTATAGGGGTGGATGTCAACCACAACCTCTTTGTAACTCTGAGAGGCAAGGTGGCACCTGAAAATTAGGGGTGAAAACAAGAAGCAGGATTGGGCCCAAATTTGTCAGGCTGAATTTTGGGGAAGTGAACATGACACGTAGAGTATTTCCATTTAAAGGAACGGTGGGGCTATAAAAAACATGGAGTTTGAGTATTTCACTCTCAACACTGTGGGTTGAAGAGTTGGAATAAGCTGATACAAACTAGTGTGGATTAAGATGATTATCCAACCTTAAGCCTACTTAAAGGGAAAACTGTATTTTCAGGTGAGAAAATGAAACACAAGAACTGAATAGCTTATTTTGTCAGCGCAAAGATTTTCAGAAACCAAACAGTTTAGTTAAGTTTCCAAAACTGTAGCCATTTTCTATTGAGTCGCGCATTCATTCAATCAGGTGTTGAAGAGATGTTGTCAATCATGCATTGAACAGTCTACTCAAAATTATGCCTCAAGGTAAATCTGTCCGTGCTTGTCAAAACAGAAAGGACAGTAGGATGGGGTTGCAAAGCTCATCTAGTTGTGTCAATCCTCTGATCATTCTCTGAGATATCCCAATAGAGACATCTGGCTAACTCAAGGTCAGAGACCAACAATGGGCAATACAAACAGCAGTGACTCTGATTACTACATATTTGTATGGAGGAGACAAAGACTTTAAGTGGAGAGCTATATAAAAGTAATGATGGTGGGAATTGTACAGTAACTTAAGGCTGCACTAATCAATATTTTTATATTAGCAATGAATAAAATTAGCGTAAGTGATTGCCTGTAGTGACAAAGCCACAGACCCATATTATCAGCTCTTTAAGATATATGTCAATAAGTGCGATTCCATCCACCTCATTTTATGCACATTTTCAATTTGCACATGTAAAAACTTGAACAGAAAAGCTAGAAATTCAAGAAAATCTCAAAATACTGCAAGCTACAATTACCACCCAGTGGTTGTATGCCTCCACAAATCTGTATGCTGCCTTTAGAGTTTGCCTCTTTGTCTTCAGACACATCTTCAACCTGACAGCACAGAAGATCTATACAACCAGCACAGTTTTAAGGTGGACACCCATGATTAGTCACCAATTTAACATCTGAACAAATGTCTCCCCTTCTGTTCCTAAGTTACGACGTTGAATAATTGCCCAAAAAGTGTTTTTGCAGAACACTATGTCAAAAGAAACTGACCTTTGACCTCTTGGATATAAAATATCATCACTTCATCATTTTATTTTATCAGACATTTGTGTGACATGTTGTCATAATGAATGTGTAAATTATTAAGTTATGGCCAAAAACGTGTTTTGTGAGGGCACAGTGACCTTTTCGTTTGACCTTTGACCACCAAATCCTAATCACTTCTCTCAGTCCAGGCAGATGTTTGTGCCAAAATTGAGGAAATTCCCACAAGGCCTTCTTTAGATATCACGTGCATGTCAATAAGACAGATGCAAGGTCACAGTGACCTTGACCTTTGACCGCCAAAATCTAATCAGCTCATCCTTGACTCAAGGGGACGTTTGTGCCAAATTTGAAGGAATTACCTTACAGCGTTCTTGAGATATTGCCTTTACGAGAATGGGACAAATGGATAGACAGACAACCTGAAAACATAATGCCTTTGCCCACGGCTGGCGCAGAGGCATAAATTTACGCTTGGGGGAGGTGGAAGAGTTAGTGTACTAAAAGATAAATGCGACTAAGCGCAATGAAAATAGTTTCAGCAAACAAATGATGACTTACAGTCATACATATCGTAACTGCCTAGGCCACTGCAAGCTCTCCTTGTCGTCTCTGTATGACTTTTAACATGTTAAAACGTTAACACGTGCTCATGTATGCACACAGGGCTGTTAGCAGAACTCTTCCAAGAGCACAGAGCTGTAATACTAGTTGTTCAAAACTCTGTATTTCCATTGTCCAATGTGACTTTCCATCTCCTTTGTTTGCAGTTTGACTGGCACTTTTTTAATTACATCATCTCGTTATGCTCACTCCTGCAGTGGTACCTGACTGAAGAATAGGCGCCACCCATTGCTTATCCCAATGAACCAACTTCCAATATTTGCATAACAGTAGTGGATAAAAAAAGCACATATATTTGCATGTGAACATTTGTTTAAATTTGCACTACATTCAGATGGAAACCCAACAAAAGTTGTGTTTACAGCTTGCTCTGCTGCACATCTGGAACTAAAGCTTTGCCTTCAAGGATTTATACTGTTTGTGCCACTGCACAGTACGAACCAAGAAACAAGTCAAACCTGTCTGGACCACATCTGAGCTTCCCACATCTGTCTGTCCAGACCTGGCCAAATGTTAGATGCACACTACAACATAGTTATTGAGCCTAATTACACTGTCTCGTCTCTTCTGAAAGACATTGAACACTACAATTGCAGTGTAATTCATATGCTAGCCCGCCTTGGCCTCATTTTTCAGGTTGGGCTGTAACAGCAAAAAATGTGTTTTTTTTTTTTTTTTTTTGCTACACCAGCAGAAAGGTGCTTGTAATTGTTTTACCTGAACATAGAGCAGGTTGAGCTGGACAGGATCCCGCGAGTCCACATTCTGGTCCGAATAGAAGAACTTGCGCCTGAGCAGCAGAGTCTCACTTTCTTCCACTCCCTGCTCTCTGAACGTCCTGCTGTGGTCCAGCCAGTTCACTGCCCAATCAATACACACACTCTGTTACACACTCATGCGCTGAAATGAAAAGACATTCACTTTACAAAGATGTTACTAGAGGAGGATACGGATGGTGAAATTAACCAGGCAGTTGGAAAACATGAGACAGATCAGCTTAGACAGACAATCAACCAAATTAATCACGGGGAAAGTGGAAACCTTGACGGAGCATGAACAGTGTCATTTGCATTATTTTCTGCTGAGACGAAAGATAGTTTTCAGCCAAAGTTGGAGGGTGATTTATATATTCGCATGTTTCAAAATTTAATTGGTGTCCTCTGGGCAAAAGATAACAGTTGTAATTCCATTAAACTTTGATATGTCCATGCAATAAATTAAACTTGAGTGATAAAAGCACATGTCCGCATGATGGTGTTGAGTCAGATTCATTAATGCAAAAATAAGAAACGGGCGTAAAAGCCATCAAGATATCAACGACACTTCTGTAGGCTTTTTTTTCGCGAGCTCGCACTCACAGTCATCATCTGTGTGGAGTTTGGCTTTGAGCTTTTCCATCTTCCTCTCATCTCGGAGCAGCAGCGTTCTGTCTTTCTTCAGCGTCCCCATTCCTTCATCCTTCTTGTCCTCCGTCACCTCTTGAATGAGGGAGTACTCCTCATAGTTGGTGATTCCTGAAAAGGGCGCAAGTTAGCCAGGGGATTCTCAGAGGAGGAGATGCTTCAAACCCAGCAAGATAACCAGTGCCGTGATAGAGGAAGTGCTTCTGCAATTCTCCTCTCTTTTTTTATCTCTTTCTCTGTGCTTTGAAACACAAGTGAAGGAAAGCTGGTACAGAGCCAGCAAACTAAAATGGGAGCCGAGGAGGAGAAGAAGCCAAGCAGAAAGACCTACTCTAAACAAACATTTCCAATAAAGCTATCTGCCAGGCACACATCCCTCTCCTCCTCACCCAATTGAGCTTGATGGCAGCCTATTATAATTGAAATATACAGCTTAGGGAACACCTCTGTGACAGGCAAGGATGGCACGGTCTGGGCCTTTGGAGGAACACTTCAGTATTTATTATTAACAAGCTGGTTTGAGCTTGATAAATCATGCCCATCGTGCTCTGAACAAAAAGTGATTAGGACTTTACCCAGCATACATGAATGCTCCGAAGTACTTAACAAATGCTTAATATATGAATTCAATAGCATGTAATAATACAATAACATAATGCAACTCAGTATGAAGTCAAATGGTAAGACTTGGACTAAAAATAAAACAGAAGGATGAATAATTCAAGCCTTGGACGATGGCTTCACAAGATTCATGTTAGCAGTACTCCAGCAGACTATCACTTACCTATTCTGCTGCATATGGTGACAAGCAGCTCCCCGACCGTTTTTGAGTCGTCCACCATGATGGTTTTCACTGCACCATCCAGCATTTTGATCTTTTGCGGCCTCTGTTTCTTCTTATACTCCAAAATATCCTGAGAAAACAGGAGAGGAAAGCACAATGACATCCACAACCCTGCCGATGCGTTCTCTAAAGTAAACTGCAGTCGCTCCCCGCAAGCAGGGAAGCATAAATATCTCAGGTCCCTCTAGAAAATGTAAATCACTTTAGGAGACGGTAAGTGACAGTGACAGTTCCCCACCCCAAACTACATGACTTAATCTTACTCCGTTTCGCAGCATGTAGTAATCCAGGGTTCTTCCTGACTCGAGCCAGATTCCTTTCCTGGGATCATCGTCAGACAGGAAGAGGCCGTAATCTGACGCTGAAACACAAAGTGAAACCCAGCGTGCGAATGTGGAATCTATAGATTTCGATTATGCAAATTTCATTTTCTGAGTCTTCCACCAACCTTGTCCTGTCTGGGCTTCTGGGACTCTCTCTCTGATTATCCTGCAGGCGTCGTACACAGGCGTGGATGGTTCAAACTGCATTGTCTTCACCACGTTGCACTGGCGTACACAGATCTTTAGTGACAAAGCCACCATCTTGGTAGGTAGTATAATGGCCTCACCGACCTACACACCTGGAAAATACAGAGGTAGAGACATAATGTCAGGGTGGGAGTGTGTAAAGTCGAATCACTGGCTAATATTCCAAAAAGATGACCTGTGTTATGGCTGGTACCAACAAGCCATTATTAAAATGTCCTCTCGTAAAACGATCCTGCTCGAAAGTGTGTACTCTCAGATGCAGAATACAGCACCACAAAGCACAGAACAAATCATCACAATTATCTCCTCGGGGACATTTTTACCTGTGAAATTGAATGTGTGTTATGCCGTACCCCTGCCTCAGCAGCTGCTCATTCCTCCCTGCTGCTCTGCTGATAATAAAGGGTTAAGTGCATGGGGAGCTTCTGCCTGATTGCTGTGTGTGTAGAATTATCTGAACCAAGGCAAGCGACATAACCTTTCAGCAGCAAAAAGGGAAATAAGTGCAAATCTCTCTAATCGTCAGCAATAACAGCAGCCGAGTCAAAACACAGAAAATGACATTCCACCGCTGCATCATTATTCGCTCTTCTCCTGGCTCGCACTCTTCCCCCAGAAGCAGATTTCACTGTGAGACAAATCAGTGGGTGTTTTGTCACATACTGCAATTAGGGTGAATCAGTTCAGGTATTCTGAGACTCATATGCGCAAAATAGGAAAGAGACTGATACTGCAGAGCATTTCTCCTCTTCCTTGACCTTGGCTTCAACACTGAGAGGGATGAACATGATAAATAGGGTCATCTATACTCTGACGGCTCTCTGCCTCATTCTTAACTACATTATAGGCTTCAAATCTAGTTATTACTTTTGTGTGAACTAAAATGAGTCCGTCACACATTCAAAGCCTACCCCTCCTGTCTGAAGAATCATGGGAATATCAGCACAGATCCAAGTTCCCAAGTAAAGAGGTCAGAACTGCACGATTAATTAAAATATAATCGAAATCGCAATATGACCAAGTGCAATAACCACATCACAGGAGTGGCAATTTTTTGATGACGGTAAAGTGTGTCACAACATATCATTATAAATGAAGCGCTGTTGTGCTACAGAGATTCCCCAGCCTACAAATCATATTCCAGATGTAAATGAAAACGCTTGTTTGGTACAGACCCCAGCAGAATTTTTAGATTTTTTTTTAATAAAAAGAAATGCAAAAGTTACATTTTCCTCTAAAACTGTGACTCATAGTGCAATATCTATCAAAATAATCTCAATATGATGTTTTTGCATGTCATGTAGCCCTAACTGAGGTTGTTATATTCTGCGGCTGCAACTAACACTAATTTTCATTATCAATTAATATGTTTACTATTTTCTCTGTTAAAAGAATAATGAATTAATCGTTTGGTTCATAAAACATCAAACATAGTGAAAAATGCCCTCTACAATTTTCCACAGCCTATGCTGGCATATTCAAAGTTCTTGTTTTGTGCGACTAATGGTCCAAAAGATTTACAAACATTTATATTAATGGTATAGAATTTCCCTAAAAAACAATGTATAGACACAACAAAAGTAATCCCAAAATCATGAAAATCCGCTTGTTCCAAACCTAGGGCTGCATAATGTGAAAAAAATGAGTGAACATAGTAACTTTTGCATTTCATGAAAATGATGATGAAGTGATCTTTGCTAGGGTTCTCTACCAAACAAGCATGTTCCCTTACCACAATGCTTCATTTACAATGATATGCTATGACACATTTTACGTTAAAAAAAAAATCACAGCCTTCTGCGATTTAGATATTACACTTGGCTGTATTGTGATTTTGATGATATTTCAATTCACTGCTGCTGGGTCTTTGTAGGGATCACAACAGGTGTTCTTCGGATATTTCACATGTACTGTGCTTATTCCATCTTGTAAAGGGCTTTTTGTGTGGTTGGAATATGGTCTCAATAAAAAATAGAAATGTAAGACTCCTCCAAAATTAATAAAAAGCACACTGTAGGATTTGTGCAAAATTAAAATGCCTTTATTTTATATGGCAGTTTGTATTTAAAATGACCAACGCACCAAATGTCTTCATCAAGGTCATATTGGTTACTGATGCATTAATGTGTTCATCACTTTAATGAGAGTATATCTAAGGTTGGCTTTCACTTTAACTTTTATTGGTGACACTGTTTACAAACACTAACCAACACTTCCTACATGGTATACCTTTAATATCATAGAAGAACTAAAAAATATTCACATTTGAGAAACTGGAGGAAATTTATTTTTGGTATTTTTGCTTTAAAGATGACAGAGGTTATTTTTCTAGTGCTCAACTAATCAATTATTCAACTAATAGTTTCAGCTTTTCTGTATTCCAAATTCTGCCTTACCACTGGAAGAATTTTAGTTTTTCTCTGTGTGGCAAAAGTTCAAATCTTCACACTGACACGATTCAGATCTCAGCCACACTTGGAAACAAAGAGTTTTTTTGTGCTCAGGATTCACAGCTCATCCACAGGCCCCTTTTGAGCCAGAGCAGAGAGACTCTGAGAGGTAAATTTTCTATAATGACGGAGTTGTGAATGAGCCCACCTGTGACTGTGGCTCTATCATGGCTGTGGGTTCCTCTCCAATAGCTCCTCTCCCTCCCTGAGTTTTTCTTCATACAAAGTGGGAAAGACAAGCACAAAGAAGAAGGGGTAATGGCACCGCATGAGCTCTCCTCTATACAGGCTGGCAGAGAAGCCCCACCGAGTTTTTGTCATCCAGCTCTTCCACAGATGCTCTCTTCTAGACAAGCAGCTTCAGACCCCAGACTGACAACACGACAGGCCACACGGGCACATATGCGATCACAATATAGACTTGCAGATAACAGCGCCCACACACAAACACACACACCAAAAAATAAATAAAAACTGCAAATAAAATGTATTTTTGTGGAAGTTTTGCAACATTTTCAGACAGGTCCATCTCTGCCAAACAAAGTTACAGCTCTGACGACGGCTAAAGATTACTGTCTGTCTACTGCTAAAGCAACAGTCACTTTAGTGTCTGTTGTGAGTAGCATCAGTCACTTCAGAGAGTAAGCGCTGCAGAAACCACATGATGAAACCCAGGAGGATAATGATAATCTCTGAGCTTACAGTAGTGTGAGAGCATATTTTTCACTACTATCCTCGTGCAAACACTCCAACGCAGCCAGCTCCTCATTAGCTCTGCTTTAATGGATCTGCGTCTGAGAGGGGAGCATTATGAGACACAACTCACTTACATGACTATCTGTTGAATCTTATTTATTTTATCACCGTTTCTAAATCACCAGGTAGACCTAAAAATGTAATTTCATGACAGTCACTAGTCCATCAGAAAAGAGTCCTGCTTTGAATTAGCTCTCCCTACTCTGGATATTAAGACACGAAAATGGCCAAAGAGCAGCTTGCTGGGGAGTCTGAACATGAACAATTCAATAGAGACCAGGGAAGGCAGGAGCCATCTGGAGAGGATACAGCTCTAATGATTGACTGTAATACCAGCAGCGGCGCAGAGCCCAAAGAAACAACTGCTGCCATCACTGCACCAGTCTGTCACACAACAACCAAGGAGGTTGCCTGACAGGAAACTTAAACCGTGGCCCAGGCCTGAGCAGTTTGTTTGCGACCAGTCTTCCAAATGCTTCTAATAGAACAACAAATGTGAAGCAGAATGACCCTCGAGAGCATAACGGGGTGTGGATGAGAATGAATAACATTCCTTCAAGGACACCATGCAAACAACGCTGTATAGGGGTGCTTCAATTATGTGGTTTTTATTTGATCAATACCAGAATAAATGCCTGCGTGTCGACGTGAAGATGTACAACATGCAGAGTACTACAAAAGCTACGATCAATTGTTCTTCTGAAAGAGATACGCATGGGCTGCTTGGTCATGATTTCCAACTGTGAAGCATACAAGTTCTTTACAGCTGCTTTGAAAATGTTAAATACAACTAGAATTACTGCCGCGTGGTTGTATGCCTCCACCAACCAATTAAATTGAAATTACAGTTTACATTCATGTTCAGACTCATATGTAGCCACGACAGTAATACGTCAAATATGGATGTTGCTTCAAAGAAGCTACATTTCTCTTCACACACATCTTTAACACAGCAGCACAGAAAACCTATACAATCAACAAAGTTTCAAGATGAACACCCAAGAATAATGTCACCAATTCAGTATCTGACCACGTGTCTCCCCCCTGTACCTGAGTTAGGGGCTGTACACATGCTGCATTTCTTGCCCTCGTATTCATTCTTTTTAATGTAGACAAGTGGCAGGCCCCCTCAAATACCAGAGCGGTGCTCACGTGTTCCTGAGTGCTATTTTTTACGGCACAACGAGTTCAACTTTTAGAACGCAGCAGCACGCACCACATGTCATGTGACAAGGACCAACCAATCACAGCCTATGGATATCTTTCCCTTCTTTCTTAAATATCAGTCTGTGATAAATATGGAGAAGTTTAGCATTTAGTGCAGGGCTGCCAGAGGTTAACATCTGTCCCGATGACAATAGGCCTACACACAAACAGCGCCGGAAAGACGATCAGCTCTGCACTCAGGATTTCAGGTAAATAGGCTATGATACGGTGCTTGTTAAGGTTGCTTAGCAAGCTCAGATGCAACCTGCTGCTATGCTCTTGAAAGCTGGCACAGAAAAGGCACAAGAGTAGCACCCAGCACCTGACCTCACGTTTACCAAGCAGTTAAAGATGCGGCATGTGTACAGCCCCTTATGGTGTTGTATAGAGACCATGAAAACATGTTTGTGCAGGACATTATGATGTCACAGTGAAGGCAACTTTTGAGCATATAGGATATAAATTGTCATCATTTCATCATTATATTTGATTTGATATTTGTGTGAGATTTTGTCATAATTTGTGTATTAATTTTTTTGTTATTGCCAAACTAATGTTTTTTAAGGGTCTTTTGACCCCCAAATTCTTATTGTTGAGTCCAAGTCGACCCTTAAGCCAAATTTGAGGAAACTACCTAAAGGTGTTCTTCAGTTATCACATTCACAAGAGTGAGATCTAAACAGTTCAGAGTTGAATCAGAGTGGATGTTTGTGCCAAATTGTAAGAAATTCCCTCAAGATGTTCTTTATGTAAAATGTGTTTTTTTAAGCATGTTGACATATAGCCACATAAATAAGTAGTGATAAGTACTGTATCTAAATACACATACATGCAGTTTGATTGTAATATGTTCTTTTTCCTGAACATATACCGAACAGTAATAACTAAGAAAACATATATACAAATGCCAAACCTTGTCAAAATATTTAAGTTTGTCCATAAAAGCATATTTTTTTCTTTCAAGGTGAAGCATGTTTGTAAGGTCACTAAGCCACATCTTTGTTGTGGAGACGTCTTTCTTCTTCCACTGCATAAGAAGCAGTTTCTTTGCAATCGTTCTTGAGATATTGCGTTAGGACAGAGGGACGCACATACCAACAGACGTATGTACATATGGGCGGACAACACATAAACGTATTGCCTCCAGCCACAGCCATTGCTGGTGTGGAGGCATAAAAATCATTTGGCAAATACTGTACTGTGCATTTTACTCATACTGTGCAAGATAGTCGACTGAAATTCACAAGTTGTCAGGGTACTGTTGTTTATCTAATTAATTCATGCCTTGTATTTTGTGAAATACAAGACATGTTCTCTAAATAAACAAAAAAACAGATTATCCACAGTGCAAACACTTGACATTATGCTCTGTGGTAATCACTCATTAATTACATTAGGAATGACCTGTAGAACACTGAGAGGAAAAACATCATTAAAAAAAGCAAGTTGAGTTCAATTAGAATGGGAAATAACAAAATTATAATGCATATAATTCCTTAATCTTGAAGCACCAAATCTAAACCATCCCCCCACGCTGCTACTGGATTTTCAAGGTCAGCCCATTAAACTGAGATCACGGGAGGAGCAGTAATGATTCCCTGGTAAACAAGGCTTTGCACACTCTTTCTGCTTTAGCAGCATTTGGGAGTAGACACAGAAACAGAGATGCAGATGCAAACATCTCTTGTCTTACTTACACAAACAGCCACTCTGGGGTAAAAGGTAGATTGGTATGGCGGCTCTAAAGCAAGCATAGTTGTTGTAAGGGATGAAAATTAGATTTTAACAAGCTGTGATGCAATTGAAAATAACCCCAAAGCTCAAATGAAATAGCCAGAAAAGCAGCGGGAAAATACTGTGGTGCCTGGCTTAACTAACCTCACAGATACACTGAATTGCCACTTACTACACCATATTGTCTCCAGCCTGGTGGACTATTATTGGTGTTTAATTTAAGCATGTAGTATGTCAATGGCATTGAATGGAAGGCTGAGAGTAACTCTGACCTCAGCAGTTCTCAGGACTGTTGAGAACAGCAGGATTAAAGCATGCGTGCGTTGAGAAAATGCGAATTGGCTAAACTGATCCACGACACACCTCCTTTTCTCTCCCCTTTATGCGCCGACCCCCTGAGCACTACATCAGCCTTTTATCCCTGTCTGATTGAAAGCAAGGTCAGTTTCCTGCAGGACCATAGTATGTCTCTAGAGACCATTACGTCTTCCTGGAACACAGACAATGGCGGGTCACATAACAGCAAACAAGGGTTGTTGTTTTGATCAACTGTGTATTCAAATCCAATATTCCTGCAACCCAGGAACCACATTTTTTATTAACACCGCAGTGGGGAGATGTGTCAAGGTCAGGTGTGTTATTTCCACCAGATGTAAAAGCTGTTTCTAGATTTAATGACTGCTCGGCGATCATTTTAAGCACATCCTAATTTAAATTTGGTGAATCAGAGCCCTAACAGTACACAAGAGGTAGGCATTAATCAATCACCATAAATACATCTTTATGATGAGTGTGAGGCGTACTTGATTTACAACAAACGTATAGCAAATTATTATACATCTATTTAATAGCCCAGGGCTGTAATCTAAGTAGCAACATGGGGCCAAAGAGACATCATTCTGTCAGCTTGCCTTCACCACATTAATAACATGAGGAGAATATGATTAAGTTACACTGATGCAAAAAGTATTCGGAAGCTGCCAAAAGAATGATGGATGGAGCAGGTTTGTTTTTTTACAAGGTGTGGAGGGTGTAAAAATACAGTTAGTACAGCCAAGGGCGTAGGTTTCATTTCAACACTGAGGGGGGGACACATATGAAACGGAGGAGGTTTGGGGTCCTCCCCCAGGAAATTTTAAGCGTCAGATACTTACAATGACTGTGAAATTTTCTGCATCAATTTTTGCCTTTTCTGGAGAGATGGTTTTTTTTGGTTGATTCTGATTTACAATTCTTCAGGAGTCTCATGTGCTGATATCAATCTTGGCCAATTCTGATTTCTTTCTTTCTTTCTAGGAACTACAATTGACAGCACACCCAAACATATTTGGAACTTTTTTTTTAAAGCCACTGGAAACTTGACTTAAAATCTTAAAAATTGATAAATAATGTCAAATATGTCTCATTAAGCATCTGAGTGAAAATAAATGTTCATAATTATTAGAAAACCTTGTTCAAAAACAGCTGCTCGGCTGCTCAAATCATTCCTCAGACATGTTTGATTGACAGCTCTCTTCAGCTCTAGCAATGTTACCATATTATTTTCCTTTCAATCACTTGCATTAAATTGTTTGCTGACACAGAATAAACTCCCAAATTTACCAAATGGAGTCCACCTTGTAAGAAATCTAGCTGGAACTAACTAGCAAACTAAATGAACCCAATTCTGTGTTATTATTTAACCTTCCAGAATATGGTGCTAATCGTTCCGCAATTTTCCATCCACTTACATCAAACTGTTAGCATTAGCTTTACTACATGAAACTTTTGAGCTTATTATCAACTACACCAGTAGTCTGCTAGTTATAATTGAGTTAAATGTTTTAGTATCTTCCATCCAATTACGATACACTTTTGAGCTACTTATCAGCTTTTTAATCAATGCAGTTTTTTTGTGGTGTACCTCAGTCTGCTGGTTGTCTTTACACAGTACCTTTCAAACCATGTGCAGCATTCATGGGGATCAATTACCACCTTTGAGAACAGGTGGAAGAAGCTCGGACAATAGTCAGTCACTGTCTGTGCTGCTATTTGCAAAGTAGACCATCTCAAGTAACAGGTCAAGACAGGACGATCAAGCTGAAAATCGTCCGATTCCGGTCGCCAGCGGATCAGTTAGTGCACCTCTACTTTTCTGCATCAATTTAAGGTGTAAATGTAACATGTAAATATCGAGGGGAATGTGTCCCCTAACACCTGGTTTCCACTTTTGTATGTGACCGGTGTCTGTAGATCTGTAAATATATGGCTGATGCCTCAACTGTCCAACGCAAGGAAGTGCATTTCTTTACGCATGAATAGAAACCTGATAGAAGCTACCTGCAGCCATGGGGGGCTTGTCATGCCATGTCCGTTTTTCGCCATCCAGAAGTTTGGAATATACGCTTGGAACAGTACCAGGACAAAAACAGGACCAATATTGCACAGCTACAAATAAATGAGGATGTTGGCCTGCCGTCTACATGGCATGTTTTGTGAAATATTTCATTAACAAGACATATGAATGTCTCAACGAGTCATATTGACAATCTGACTGATAACAATATTTCAGCAAAATAACATTACTCAGATTCACAATTTGTTAAAACGAGATAATCAAGTTCTTTTTAATGATACAAACTTTTAATCGTACAATCAACACAGGCGACTGAATTGAAGGAAATAGCCTGTTAACTAGTTAGCAGCCTGTTAGATAAGAAGCACACCACCATACGGTCTATAAATCCACTACAAAGTTCAATTTTTTTAACGTACTCGAGGCAAATTCCAGGCTGAAATATTAGGGGAGGAATTTCGCAGGCATCACAGAGATTCCCATAAGAATGACTTCCGGTTGACTTGTCTCTGCACACATACATAAGTGGAAACGAGGCGTAAGTCCGCCCCCTCTGAAAATCTGCCCCCTCTGCTTATGGTTACAGCACTGCTTAATATCATCTTCTTTTCAGAGAGTAAATATAAAATTAAACATGCCCCTCTGTTACATTTCCAAATGTCTACTTTCTTATGCCTTGCAGAGACTGTATTCTTTTCTTTATCAGGATGTCCTTGTGCTCATTTCCTTGCAAAGAACACCCACTGAATCTGGAGTCTACCTGAATGCAATTCAAATAATTAATAAGTCAGAGGCTTTCGCCTTCACTCTTATCACTTCCTCCATACGTTTCATAAATTAATTAATCATTGTTCCAGCAGAACACAGCGATCACTGGACAGCATTGTGAAGCAGAACTAACCCTTGCTATTTAAAGTTCACCAGGATTACTATGAACAAGCTGTCATATTATAAGTGGCTTGCATGGTATTATTTCACTTAAAGGAATGTTAATCAAGCAAGGGTTGCCGATCCAGATTTAAAAAAAAAAAAAAGCGTCAGACCCACACTCTAAATTCAGAGTCACTCAGTTACACTGACTTATTTTTCCAAGTACATTTAAAAATGAACCTTGCTGCTGTGACCCAGTCTTTGGACTGCAGGCTTTGTTCCTGGGCGACACACACTGCTGTAATGCAATTTGAGGGTATGGATGCTGACAGAAATTATGAATCTTGCCCTTGTCGCGGGGAGGGAGAGAGGAGCAGCTCCTCTTACACTAAAAATATCCAGCGAAGTAGAGCGTCCTTCAGCAGCACCATTTTAAACCTATCCAGAGCAGAAGCAGTGCAATAAATGTAACAGTTTATTTCTAATCATTAAAGACAAAAGCATTCACTAATACCTACACCTATATGGCTACAGATTAGAAGAATTTTTATTAATCCTTTAATTGTAATTCTTGAAGATTAGATGGCAAATCCTTCAGTAAATTGAGTAATTACAAGAATGGGCATCGAATGCACTTTGCTCGGTTATATTACCATTGAGATATTATTGGTTTAGATTGCCAAGCGGTCTCACAACGTCTTACAAAACACAGAGTCATTCAGTATGCACCATCCCTCATTTAGAGATGTGAGGAATGAGCTCCCTAATAGATGGAGACAGAAACAGCTACTCGAGGAGGAGAGTTCCACCCAGCAGCTGCAGTCAGTCAACCAATGAACTAGTATTTCGGCCAGTCAGTCCATCCACTCAGTTGGCCCCACTGACTGTGGGGGGTTGACCTGGCGTCTGAGTCAGTCACTCAGTGGGAGTGGTTACTGGTGGCTCAGACAGATGTTGCCCCAACATATTTCTTACATTACATACACTGATGGATGCAGATCAGCCCACAACAACAAAGAACTCAGCCCACGATGATTTCATTATCATTATCAACCACATTTTGAACCATAAATCTCTTTTAGAGCATTTACATTATGCGGCCTCTGGTCCACTAGCCTACATCTGGTTTTTGACAGATAACTGTGCCAGACGAAATGATGTAATGACATGAAACTGGGAATATGTTTGAAGGAAACAGTCTGGTGTTTTGGCCCTGAAAAATAATTTGAGTCTAAAGAAGAGCTTGATAAAAAAAAATAAAGTTTATCCTTATATATAATACAAAATATCAGTTAAAAAGCAATTTCTAAAAGAGAAAAATCAAATGTAAAACCCATCATCAAATACTCTCAGTCAGTATTCAGGAAGTGTACTTCTTTATGAATAAATATGAAATCAAACACATAAATCCACTATGAGTTAATTTCACTTCATTGTGAATTTCTACATATTTATCTAACACCACAGAAAATATGTGGGAAATTGCTGTATTTATGACGACTGAGAGATTAAAATACTGAACAGGTGCTTGTCAAGTGGCTTTAACTACTCAATCCACACAGGTTTTCATATTATACACTGTTCACTGCATACCATACGGCTGCTTTGATCTCAACATACTACAGTATGTTCCAGGAGGAAAGCATTTATTCTCCACAATTACACCCAGATTGTAATTTGACATGCAAAAATGCAACAAAGATCAACTATAATATATCGCACATTTAATAACTGTACACACTTAATGAGCCCAGCATAAAAGGCAAAAAAGGCATCCTCAAATAAAGTGTGTCAACACCCACACTGTAACATAAACCTGAACCAAAAACAGTAGATAACAGCCGACTCGGTATTACTATTCATGTCACTACATGTACATGTTCTTCAGCTCAACCAACACAAATTTGCATTTGGAGTTGCTGCTCACACAAACACTACTGTCAGTTCTCAAGCCAACTGTAAAGCACAAACTTGCGACATTAGCTGCATGCAGTGCATCTGAACATTATGGGCTGGTGCACCATAACTGATGTTTCAGGGACTAGAATTTTGAGTATGGGCATGGGAATGTCAGCAGGCAGAGCGGGTTGTCGTTCACAACGTCTTTGTCAAACCAAAGGACAGCTTCATTTGAACCATTCTTCACAGGAAACCCTGAGGTGATTGAGTGTTTTGGCACTCCAGCACACTGGACGTGATTTATTCAGCCTTCTCTTCCTCCTCTCAGATGCATTTTGAACCTATAGAGGTGCGTGTTTTTTGTCAAACGACAAACCGACCTGGAAGCACACATTCGTCTGTCATCTGAGCAGCGACCTGTGTGCAATCAGTGAAGTGTAATCAGCTCCTTTATGCATACGCCTGGATCACATCAATCACAGGAGGACATATGATGAAGTGCGGTGACTGCATGCTCTCCTGTATTTACTGAGGTGATGACACTATTTTGATGACCACATTTACATTTCTATGACTAGTGGTTTTTCTTCATAAATTACCCTTTCATTCCTCTTCCTCATACCTGCACATTTCCAAACATTCCATGAATAATCAGTATTTCATCAGTAATACATCTACCACAAAATCTTCTGTTACTATTTAGCAGCTGCAGAGAATGTTTCTGAATTGTATTATATTTTAATGACTAATTCTAATTCAGCATCACTACATTCTCATGGACCCTTGATCCAATTTTCTATTTCTAATAAGTTAGATGAGAAAAAAACCCACTCTCTCAAGGGGCGACTTTTGACCCTTTTCTTCGCTCACAGAATGTGCACTGGAGGCAGTAGTCATGAAATTTGTTGCTGTAGTAAATCAAACACTGCTTGTATGAAAATTGTGGATGCACACTGTATATAAAGAACAGAGCTAATATACTAAGGTTTTCACACCTTTAGTTTGTTTGCTCAGTCCGAATCATGGACCAATTTATTACGATGTTGCATATTGCCTCGAATTTGGTTTGTGTTCACAGGACAGCATTTACAAGCGGACCAATGTCTGTGATACATGAGGAAACTGCTCACTGACTGGTCAAAATTGGTCAGCCACTGACGGTATTGGCTGACGTTTCTGTGTCGTGTCATATCAATTTTGTCCAGGCTAAAAAGCAGGGCTCGAGACTAATGGCCACAAAGTTAAAATAATGAGCAATTACAGGAAGAATACATAGACTGTTTGGCAAATGGGCTCTGAGTTCTCACTGTTGTGCGACGACTGATAGTAGAAGCCGGCGTCCCGTTGTCCCAAGACAAAAGGAGGCAGTGAAGTCACTATTATCAAGAGAACGCACTCTATTGTTTTCCTAATAATGCTACACTGTGAACAACAAATCCATGCTAAAATCGGCGGGAGGAGCTAGTTAACGTTAGCTGTTAGCAGCCAGTGACCGCAACTAACAGCTCATGGAGGTAGCCTTGAGTTACATTATGATGCATTCAAGTTCTATTCAGTAAAAGTGAGTACTGGGCTAAAGTAAATGAGGTTCTCATGATGTGTTCAATGTCATCTTGTGAGAACCTTTAACAGTTGTTTGAAGCAGAAATGTGTTGATGTTTTCACAGCACTATAAAGTACATAGTAGAAAAGGAAATTACGATATATATAAATGAAGAGCTTAATTAGTTTAAAACAGTTTAGTTATTTTCTATTGTGTAGATTTCTTTGTTATACTGGGACAAAAGAGGGAATAAATAACCACAGAAACAAAATAAAAACATTGGTATCGTATTGTTATTTTAAACACTGGTACTGGTATCAGCTTAGAATTTCAAAAACAATGTATCCCTAATCGTTTGCATGTATACATAAAATAAATGTGTTGATGCACAAGACAGTTCAGAAAGAGGTGCAAATTACTCTGACATGCTCATCAGCCAAAAATGTTTCAAAAGGTCTATCAGGTATGCCAGCGGCCTTCAACAGAGTCTATATCTTTTTGGCACTGATGTGAATAGAGAGGACAAGGATAGGCTCTTCAGTGGCCAAAATACACAAGCACAATGCAGCTGGCTACAGGAAGTGGTTAAATCCAAAAAAGATGCAATGTTTCCTCCAGTAGGATCAGACTGAGGTCACATCATGTTCTCACTACTAATGCGCCATACCAAACTGTACCACAGCTCTTCAACAAGGTCTTGGTCTGGTTGTTTTGGCCCACACCTGAATGAGACTGGTGTGTTCACACCTGCCCAAACAAACTGCACCAAGAGGTTAAAGGCTTTAGGTTTTATCCAACCAAACTAAAAAAAAAGGCAGGTGTGAAAACGCCCTAAACTTTTCATGTATAATGTAACTTTCCAGTAGCAGCAATTTCCATAATACAGTATACAAAACAGAAGATGTTTCAGTAGATTGCAAAAACAGACCAGATCAAAGACAGTGTCAGTCTATAGATTCCTTCAGCTATGTCGCTCTAACAAACAGGGAGACTAACAGTAATAAGCCGTCTGTTTCTGCTACACAACGTGATAGTAGGACTCTCTGCCAGAAATACAGTATGACATAACTAAAATACCATTATATCAAATGTAGACAGACAGACACAGTGAGATTAAGGAGTATCAAGAAAAGACTCCACAGATGTGACAGTAATTAGTGCAAGAATATGTAAGTACAAGGCAGACGCAGAGAAGGCTCATGAAATCATTGCATCACAATTACAAAAGGTCACAGTTAAGATGCCAACCCCGCTCGCAGTATCTCAATGTCGATCTGTCTCACTGCACCGTGCAACAAAATCAAACTGATGCAGCTTGTGAGAGCTGTCTGCCACACATTTCTTTCTTATAGAACAGAGTCTGATGAATTGTGAAAAATGAACACAATCTCCTATGAACAAATCATGTGGGAGTAAATGCCTGGGACTGTAGCACAAGTAAACACAGTACAATAGGTAGAAGGTGAGGGGAACGTGGGAGTTTGCGTGTACAACAGCGCACATATACGCAAACCAAAACAGGTTTCATTGACTTAAATATCCCAAATGGATCATCCTGCAGTGGGCTGTCAGCAGGAGCATTAGACAACACACCTCTGGCTCCCACGATCAGTACATTCTGCCTGAAGTGTCATGTCCTGTAAATCAGGCAACTCCAATCTCCGGTCTGCACGGCCTCCCCAACACTGAGCCTCTCTCTCTCTCTCATACTTCAGTTAGCCGACTGCCTACTACCACTTGCATGCTGATTACAGTATCAAGAGCAGTGGAACGGAACATACACTGGCTTCTCTCCAAAGTGTGATACACAGAGGGACTCTATCAGCATTTTATATCCTCTGGCATGCTGTAAAGGGGGAAATCTGACACACAAAGGCAGAGATTCACTGTTCTGGCTCTTTAAGCAAAACCAAACATTTAGCTAAGAACGCCATAAGCAGACGTATCAGCTTAATTGTAAGGTGTAGTTTCTATTACTTTCTCCTGCACAGTGTCTTGTTTTATCTTGATAAGCTTAGTGGAGCATTAGAAAAGGCAACACTTACCAACATGGTAATGTGTAACCGCATCAAAGTGCTCTCTGTGACAATAAAATCCACTGTTGATGGTGAGTGAAACCATGTTGCTGCATGAGACGAGGTTCAGGGAGAGGCCATGTTGTTGGCCCATTGTTTCCAGATCAGCAACTCTGCCCACAGTTGCCATGGCTGCTGCTGTGCCCACCTTTTCCTGGACATATAAGGCCGGACAGCAGCAGCAGCCACGTCCACTCTGCCCTCAGGTCCTCTGCTGCAACTTCTTCCAGGGTCATCTGGATGTAGGGTACACTCTGCAGTGATTTCAGGATTTCAGCTAATGTCAGCTTTTAAATGTCAATCAGACAAGGTCAAAGAGGGAGCTCTGACAATGTTAAAGACTGCTTTATCTGTGTGCATGACTATAGAGTCCCAGTTTCATCCAGAAGGCCTCTCAGCTATCCTGTCATAAGTACACGGAAATCTTCATAAAAAAAAGGCTGAGATTGAGGGAGTTGACTTTGATTCGCTTTGATAGAGCGTGTCTGAAAAATGAAAATACCTTTATGTGAAAGTGTCACTTCAGTGTAACCGCTTTGTTGAAGGTTCTGCGGAGAAATATAATGTAACATTTTGTGTGGAGAGCTGCACTGTGAGAATGAGAAACTGTCTGTGATATTGTCTACCAGCACATTGATCCCCACAGTGTAGTGAAGAAGACGTACGTGTACAAAGACAAGCAGACACAGAATGTACAGAGAAAGCACTTAAGCAAGAACCTCTTTCCCTCCACGCAATTAAGCAAACAGCTTTCTAGAGTGTGTTCCCTCTCAAAATGATGAATGATTGGCCAACATCTAGAGCGAACAATAAAAGTTGAAAGCAAACTGTGTGAGGCCAAAGCAAACGAAAAAACCCCATTATTCAGTTAACTTGGGAGTACATTCCATGCGCGGTATCATTGTGCAGCTTTGTTTTTCTCTCAGCGAGGACTAAAAGCACTGGAGAGTCAAATGTTTAAATTGGCTGGAGAAGGCGTATACAACAACTTTCCCTCAGACAAATACTGTACACTTCAGAAAGTTCTTCAAGCGGAGGCTGTGCACAGGAGGACAGCCGACAAATTGGAAGTCTTTTTTTTTTTCAAGAATGTTTCGAAGACATATGTATGTTTTAACAAGATAGTTTGTTCTAGTACTGCAACAATCTCCAAGGGGAGGTGATATAGAAAATAGATGCAGTTCACATTTGTACTTGCCGATTTCTAAAGGAATATGTTTGGAAAAAAAAAAAGGCTTTTAAAATCATATAAAAAGATTCATAGTAATGTCAAGGACTTGATTGTAGGGGCGTAATCACCAATTTAACATCCTCTGCCATCAAACCCTCAAAGGGGGATAAGGGGGGAATTCCCTTCAGAAGATAATTTTAGAAACTTAACAGCTAAAATGACCATTTCAGAGCATTTTTAAACAAAATACATAGATTAATAGTTTTCATAGTTTGAATGCCAATTTAGGGAGCTAGAATATGATTGAGGGAAGTTCTGTCAGCAACACATAACCAATTGCTGCAACAAATGGAAATACACTTATACTTGGAAGTAATGGATCCCTGGATCAGGCAAGCAGCATGCTAAACCAATACAGGAAGCGCAATGCAGAACTGAAGCTTCATTTCAGGAAAAGTGCACACTGACTTTTTTTGGAGGAAATTATTATGAATTTTTTAATGGCTTTTTTTATACCAAACTATGACCTTTTCTTGAACATTGTTATGACATACTATCACTGTACAAAAACTCAAAATGGCTGACATTGATATAGCCTTCATATTATTTATATTACATTCTAGTTTTCCACTTTTAATACATTTTAAAATAATAAAATAGAGATAAAATGGTATATAGAGTTACAATGTTTTGACATTTATTGTGCCTACCCATGTCAGCCACACAACGGCTTCTGCTCGGGTATGACAACACCACTTGGACAAGCAACATGCAGAACTGCAGCACACCTTAGCACTACAACTGGTAGTAATAGCAATAATGGCAATTTGTGAAGTTCATTTATGATAATGCCGCAAATATTATGGGCGGCACTGGGGTTAGCATTGTTGCCTCATAGAAGAGGGTTCCTGGTTCGAGCCCAGGGTTGGGGACTGGAACCCCAGGGTGGGGGAGCCCTTTTGTGCAGATATTTATCCGAGATCTCGAGCTTCCTCCCACATTTCAAAGACACGCAGGTTAATCGGTGATTCTAAATTGACCGTACTGTAGGTGTGAATGTGAGAATGAATGGTTGTCTGGATGTACCTCGCCTCTTGCTCAGTGTCAGCTGGGATAGGCCCCCCCGCAACCCCCGACAGGATAAGCGGCTACGGAAAATGAATGGATTTGTGATTATTACTACATACTACACTACATGAATATTTACTTTATTTAAAGCATAATTGCTGGTTTCAGATTATATCCAGAGAAATGCATGCTAAAGTGACATGATTTTTTCCACCTAGGATCTGACCAGAAAATGTGAAACTTATGACACCGCACCACCAAGTGAGATAAACTACACTGTCACAAAAGGGACACAAAAGCCCCATGTCTTTCCACCCCTAAACTACACCCAATGTGTTCCTGATTACTAGAGACAAACATCTCTGGCTTAAATCCGCCTCATAAACATCTGGTCAACTAACCACCACCCACCCACACTCAGCATGGATATCCTTAGCATATTGTGCAACAGGGTCAAACTGACGAGAACCATGCTGACTACTTTAAATTCTTTTCGTGCATGCTTCTAGCTCCAAGCAGAGAGGACGGATGGGAAACACAGCGATACACCTCTGGACACATCTTGCAACTGGACCCATACTGAGATAGAGGAGCCACATGATACAGAGTGGAGCATGTAAAGGATGCTGCCATGCTTTGTTAAGGACTCACAGGCTCACTATTTCATGCTCCACATCTGCTGGTTACCATGGCAACCCCAGTTTTGGGGCAATTCCCAGGTCAGGTGGCTTCTGTCAGCTCTGAAGGAAAAAAAAACAGGGCCTTTTCTACGCAGTGCAGTTTGCAAAAGAAACCAGTGAGTGATAAAAAGGCTCTGACTCTCATTAGTGGTTCTTAAGATGGTCACTAAAGTTTCTTCAATGGCGACACACACTCAGTGTTTACAGAGACAAGCTGTCACTGCTGCAGATCCACCAGAATGTGTCTCAATAGCTCTTGCTGAACTTGCTCAATAGTTTCTCACGAGGCTAGATAAAAAGACTCAGCTGTAAGTTTTCAAGGATTTCAGTAGATATTCTACAACTGGAAACACAAAATAAAAACAAGGCACCAACTGGAGGGGCATTGTGCAAGCACGACACTATTATTACTGCTGAATCATAGCTTTTGTGACTCAGCAAAATACAAGCTACAAAACCAAAAGAAACAAAAGTGAACAGAGTCCTCTCCCATACACAGTCATGCTACATTTGTAAACAGAGTCACTATTTTAACAGTTTAACTGTGCTGTTTCTGCAGTTTTATGAAGATAAATTTAAGAAAGACTCATCTGTTTCTCATCAGTGCTTCATCATTCATGCTTCATCTGTGCAAAAACACAGCAAATTGCAGAAAAGCAGGATTTGCTATTTGCTAAATGTGTTAGTGTGAACCACAATAAATGGATCAGGAACTCCGAAAAGAATTGCTGTATATCAAAAGGGCTTTACAATCACAAGCTGGTCATTATGACAGCATGGGTGCAGTTGAATACTCCAGTGTGGGTTTCATACAAACAGAAGCAGCGGGAGCCGATCATTAGGAGCAGGCGTCTGCAGGGCCGGGTCCCAGTAGCTCAGCCGGAGCCTATGTGAGAGGTTCTCCATCTCGCTGGGGAAGTCCAGAGGAAACACGCCGCAGGCCAAGCGCTCCCCAGTTCCCCTCTCTTTAACCTGATTACTGTAATGAGCTTAGAGACTGTTGGATGCACAACATCTAATGTGGATGCAGACAAACACACTGCACTCACTCACTCTCTGTACTCTCGCTGGCTGCTGAACACAGAGCGCATCATCAGATTCAAACTCTGCATAGCTAGATGGCTCATTGACCACAGAAATCGTTAGGGTAATGGATGAGAACAGGAAATTGCAATTTGGTCAAAGGTAGAGTAGGTTTAAAAGGCAGTGCAGAATAAAAGTTGTCCAAATGCCAACGAAATGATGCCAGCTAAAAATAAAACAAAATAAAATTACAGATGAAAATTATGCATAAAGAAGCCCAGTTACTGTACTTATCCCTTCACTTGAAGTAAATACTTTAACCTTCAGACCTTGGTTTATGTTCCTTAATGTCTATGATCATCCTGCCAGGCTGTTGCAGATGTTGCTAGTCAAGAGTATCACGAAGGTTCATGTTTGCTGGAGTGACATGGACGTATCACTGCCAGACACCATGTGTGAAGTTGTTGTTGTAATAGATCTGTCTCCTTCTGCCAGGTGCAGCTCTAAATTAAGATTTATAGTCTCATCATAGTTTATTCACAGTTGTATCTGTTCACTAAACACCAGTGTTTGTGTTTAGCATTTGTGTTTAATTGTTAGCCATTACATTACCCAGTAATGGCCAGATTCTCTCTAGCTGCAGGATTACCGTATGTCACAATAGCCAATTTATCGGGGTCTACACAACAGCTTTAGAGTGCTGATCGCTGTTAATCAGAATTTTATATTTAAAAGTTTGTCAATGAAAAATGCCCCTTCAGGCCTCATTTTGTGTATACAAATCAATGCATATGCAAATTGTTCCCCTTCATAAGCTGCCCACCTGCAGCTCGAGCGTACCTGCTCTCATTCGACTCATCACACACACAAACCTCTGCTTATAAATGGTGATAGATAACATGACTTCAGCTTGACTATGTTATCAAATAGCTAATAATGTGTTGCCAATGTTAGATAAACCTTGTTCCTGATCTCCAGCTCTGACAAACTGAAGGGAAACTGTAGCTTAGCTTGCAAAATACCGCTATTTCGCCGATGCTAATGATAAGGAAAGCCCCACCCACAAGGTGACGGGATTTGTTCCTTAGGTTTGTGGCAAATTAAATCTTGGAAATCAGATTCCCCGTTTCTGAGACTGTCATTGGTACACTTAAGTGTTAAAGCCAAATGCTTAGCCATCATGTTGACTGTTTGTTTCTCTCATTATGCAACTTGTAGCATATAAAAACACCATATGGTGGTGTTAACAAGGACAAAAAAAATTTAATGTAGACAGCTTTAATGAAACAGGGAAATAAAACTCTATTAACACTACGGTGTGCACTTTGCCAAAGTACACTAAATTAAGATATACTAAGCAATGCCACTGGACATCATGAGTTTGCTGGAAAATAATAAACTAAGAAATTCATCTTTAGCTCTAAAAGTAGAATTTACATATATTTTTTAAATATTTCTACAGGCTAAACTGTTTGAGATTTTATGTTTATTATTGAATTCGTATAATTAATGTACAAGGGGCCTGTAGCCAATTTAATCATCATGCTGTCATTCCCAGAAACTTGAATTAAAAGTGTACATATTTAATTGCAATGCTTCAGCAAAGCCCGTCAACATACTATAACAAAAAAGGATGAAAAGTGCAGGCTCAAGGCACTGCTAGTCATTTACAGAGTTTCACTGTGCAAACAATTTTGCAAAGTGAGGTCAGATTTAAACAGCAGTGTGGGACGTCCTTTACAATCACTGCATTTGTATAACTTTCATAATATTCGTACACACGTTTTATTTACATTCAAAGTGAGTACATTTGTTTAAAAGGTCGACAAATAGATAGCATCAACAACCCTCTGGAAGCCTGGGCAAGGCATTTAGATGGTTTAGTGACCAAAACACTTGACAAGGGCAGTTATTTTCCTCCCTACAACCCCAGTGTAATTAAGTCTGTTAGTCTGCCTGTCAAAGACAGAGCATTTGGTGAAGGACGAGGTGAAGGTAAGAACAGTCCTCAGACTGACAGAAACAGTGAGATTATACTGTCCTTGAAGAAAATAAAACTTCTGTGACTTACACTATGCTGATTAAAAATACATGCAACTGTGACAATTCAGACAGCCCTGATATGGGCTATATAAAGATACACATGGTACTTCCTGAAGGGGCTGTCAGAGGAAGATGAGGTTTGATTGATGCTAACAAGCAAAAAGAGAATTTCTTACTCACTGACTCCCATTTGGAAAAAATCTACAAATCTCTCATCAGTGTCTGGGTACGCTGCGTCACATGAATCACACCACTCACTACCTCACAGACTGGGTTTATTCTCCTTCATCCTCCAAAAAGGAACTGAATTTCCCAAAGTGGAAAAAAAACACTATCCATTTAAGGTTTGTGTGCCTCATGCTGTAACACAAAATTGAGCCCGGAGCCAGCGTGTGGCATCGCATCTCGAGGTTAATGAAACTCAAGCCCATTAAAAAAAAAAAAAAGAAAGCTTTTCTCTGTGTTGATTTACCTGAAGTCCACTTAGTGATCGGTAAAGGACTCATATCCTGAGGGAATGAAAAGGATCCCTGATGCACAGTGCAGACTCCACAAAGCAGTGATGTTTGCAGAAAAAGACATTTTACCTCTGAGATCTCGACTACAGAGGGTAACAAAGGACCATTACTTGCAGTCAAATTACACTTTGCATCACAATATCCACTTATACCACAGTGCTGCCTTAATTATCAAACTTGCATCTATAATGAACACGATCTTTAGTCATAATCCTCTCTGTTGACAATAAATTTCACTGTAATAGCACAAAATAACACATCCACCTGCCACAATTGTCATGCTAATCTCAGTTTCCTTTATCATGTCCTGTCCACAGGAGAACAGGCTCATTTGTAAGACACTGCAGCTTTGCAAAATTACTTGATGTTGTTCTGTGCACGTCAGTTAGCTTTCTCTGACTAATGCTACTCAGACAAAGAAGGGAAACTGTAGGAGAGACAGTCTTATCACTTCTGTCTAAGAACCAATTTTGAACCAATGTGAATGTCAGGGTCTGTATATGCTACTGAGAAAACGCAGTATACAAAGAAAATACTGTTATAGAATTTGACGGATGACATTTACAATACAGAGGGTGTACTGTGAAAGAATATATTCTAGTCTATTTTTAGACGTGCTGGCAGCATGACCCTGGGGACACAGCATTGTAGGTCGGTTGGTCCACCACTGTGCTCTAGACTGAAATATCCCAACAACTACTGGATGGATAATGAAACTTTGCACAGATATTCATGGTCTCCACATGATGTATCATTATGACTTTGATGATGCACTGACTTTTCATCTAACTGAAAGTTAGATGATCAGCTGGCAAAAGTCTCCAGTGCACTTGCTCTAATGGTGTGTTCTATTTGCACCAGGAAGTCAGAATTTCCAAGTTCCCAGTTGGAATTTGAACGATTCTTCAAATTTTCAACACCCCCTAAAGTCTGACTTCCAATTTGGAAAGTGGGAGGAACATCACTACCCCTGACCTCAAAATCCAAGTTGGCTGCTTCATGCATCAACAGTAGTGAAAGCTGCAGGAATATACTGTTTTAATAGCACTTCTTATTTGTGTCTCATTAAAAAAGTCATACCCACTGTCTACCCTCTATCTGTGGACATGCTGCTGTGGTTTTTGTATCTGCAGAATGCAGTCAACTTGAGTGTGCTATCATTCCCAGCTCCGACCTCCCACTTCTGGGGTAAATGGGACACAGCATTGATGCAATAATGCAGAAGATCCAGGTAATGTTATACCCAGGAACTTTAACTTTTTTGGCTTCATGCCCCATGAGCAGCTTTCACAGAAATTGACAAGGCCCCAGCTCCAATGCTTTATCCATTTGTCTTCATGCATAAATGCCACATACATGTAAAACTATGCAAACACCATAAACTAAGACACTGACCATGGTAAACATTACACCTGCTAGACATCAGCATGTAATCCTTTTAATTGTGGGCATGTTAACATGTTGACATTAGCATTGAGCTCAAAGCTCCAGTGTGTCTAGGTAAAGCCTCACAGAGCCGCTAGCATGGCTGTAGTTACATATTTTATATTTATTTTCCTTAATATTGCTTCACAGAAAACATCTGTCTCAGATATTAACCTTTGTAGTTATACAGTATGTTTTGAACAGCTCATTCAAATACTTCAGATGACTGGATGTGACTTTGATGTAGATGACTACAAAAGTCTCTTTCATAAGCGTACTCTCATCATCTGCTCCTGATTTCTGGCTATGGCAAGTTAATTGCTCACTCAGCTGAACAGATTTTCCCACCATGCGCGCAGCAAAACAGACTTTTACACTTCATAATATCATTTCATACAGCATGACAACAAGATGCATCAGCACGACGGTAAATTTAACATTTTCATAGGGCTGATTGTCACACTCCGTACATCTGAGGTCACTCCCAGGGCACCGTATTGCTGATTGCTGTCAGTTATGAGTGACCCAGCAACTGCGTAGCTCAGCAATTTGCCGTGGAGTGTCATGCTTTCTGAGATTCACTAATTGCCTCAATGAATTCTGCCACCATAGCACACAACTCATTAATGCTGACACAGACTTCTAATTAGTTAAGTGGGGGCACTCAGCCAGCCAATAACTTGAATTCTTATTATTTCTGCTTTTTGAGTAACTATAATAACATTTCATTATCTACACTAATCACAACACCTACATCAACTGCCTATTAGGAATAAATTATCTTTTCATTGACAGCTTTTAGCAATTTATCCCTAATTGAGGAATGTAGTGATAGCACAGATCAGAGCATGGCAATCATCATGCCGCAGAGAGAGTGTGTGAGCTTGAATTTCAAGTCAAGACTACATCAGGTGAAAACAAAGAGTGAGGACATCAAACACAACTTAAAAAAAAAACTCTACATACCTAGGACAGTGTTGAGTTGAACATCCGCTTCTACCATACAGGCTGTTATCCTTATATCCGTTAATGTCCTCATTAAAACCCCCAACAACTGCCTGTCTCTTGATCTATTCTGAGGAACATCTGGGCATCATCAAACTATCATTTCATGTAAGTTTTTACCCCTTGGGGATCAATAAAGTTAGCAATTAATAGCCTGAACTAGACTCCTGCATGGATTTAATTGGCTCCTTTGTCCAAGATATTGTTTTTACAAACTTGGATGTTCACTGAAAGGCAGAAAATGTGCTAAGGAGAGGCAGGAACAAAAGGGGAGCAGTCAGACAATAGGGCTGACAATCTTCTTTCTGAAATTGGAACATGGGGCAGAATTAAATATTTAATCTGTAATGATCTGTCCAAATTCAGAATTCATGAATGCAACAGGCCATTCCCTGTATTTCAGCTGGGAGAAGTTCATAAAGTACACTGTCACTTGGATCTATTGCATGCAGTAAATTAGGCTATTGCTGTTCTCCTCACTGACACAAAATGAAGGGCATTAGCATGAAGTGTCAGATGGGCCAAATGAGAAGTAAGCATTTTGGATCCTCCACCGTTGTAAATCACAATAACGGTAAGGCTGTTATCTGACTTTGTAAATTGCAACTGCCTTACAGTAACATTAAGACAAATCTGAGCAGTCAGCTGTTAGTTTGTAACCAAAGTGAGGCACCGTGGAGGAATGGATCAGTTCTACAGTGTGGTTTAGGTTTATAGGCTACTCAAATTAATCTGAACAAATTATGTGTCAGTTCTCATTCTGTCTAACTTGTTTCTTTGAAATGGCGACAGCCTTGGTGGATATCATGAGGACATTTCAGTTGTGTAGTAAGGCAAGAGGTTGACTCCTTTTAAAAGTAAACACATGTCTAAAACAGTTTAGTAGGCTAAAGGTTGAAAGTACACAAGTAAACACAGCACAGTTCCCAAATTGAGCAGCACACGAGTTCAAGACGGACATAATGGAATCTCTCACAAAAAAAAACCTTGAAGCATTTCCAATGTGATGTGTTAGAGGCACAGCAGTGCAGAGTGTTCAAATGCCCCAATTGTCCTCAGTGGCCTAACACAGAAATACACTTAAGGCATTTTAGTGCATCTGCTCCAAACTTGATTGGATGAATGAGTCAGGACTGTAGTGTTGATACTTCAAATGTCCTGCCTGCAGTGTGCCGCAGAGGCGTATCAAATTATGTGCGTCAAAAATCATATCCAGGGCATTTGGTCCTCAATACTTTAACATTATAATACCTTAAGGGGGAAATACAAAGTGAAAAAGCTATTTCAACTGATAAAGCCACTAAACAGATCACGCATATTTGTGAGATGCGCACGGCAGCATTTCATGTGAACAGTGCTGCAGACGATACAATGTACAGTACTGTGGTGCACATGCCTGTATGAGGCATCTTAGAATACCAGAGATAATGGATATGGAGATTAAACAGTGACTTCTAACTCAAATTTGCTGTGTGATTGTGATAGGGCTACAACCATTGATAGGGGTGTCACGAATTTTATTCTAAATCGAAAATCGATCGAAATAAAAAAGCAGGATCTGCAATTCTCAGAGTATCTCCAATCCCATCCACAGCCAGCAGTGTGGCAATAACTTGCCTTTCCAGGGCTTTGGTTGACAGAAAAACTACAGTTTGTAAACTACGCTACATGCAGGTACCACATGCCACCTCAGGCAACACTACAAATACGGCAGGACTCGATAGTCTGACAACGACACAGGTTTCAGTGCTGAAAAAATAAATAGATAAATCAAAAAGTCTAAGTTTGAAATAAACACAAGAAACTTGTGCTCCAAAAAAGGGATCAGCACCCAGTGAAAATGGCCTATGGCACAGCTTACCTATGCAGACCAGTGAGCAGTGATAACTAAGATGTCTTTGGGGTCATCAGGTGGGAACCTCCCTTCATTGGTGTTTCATCTCGTTGGTCCTACAACACCTTCAGGAGGCTAGACCGTGATCTCTGGCGTCCCAGAGCCACAAGAATTAATTTATCAGGTAATCATTGAGTCAATAAAAAATGAAACAACAACTCTCACAATTTCCCAAAGTGATGTCTTCAATATGCTTCTTTTTTCCAACTAACAGTCCAAAATTAAAGCTTTTATAAATTATAAATGAATGAATTCTCACATTTGGGAAGATGGAACCAGATGTTTGGCCCTCTTCCCTTCAAATTACTTAAACAAATAATCACTTATTAATTTCCTATCAAACAACAAATTGTTTCAGCACTTATGTCACAGCACAGATGTCATTTGGAAAACTGCAGTTTATAGTTGTCAAAATTCAGGATGTAACTCACAAGTTACAGCATGATACCATATCATATTGATTGTTTGGACAACAATACAATATTTGCTGATATTACACAGTCAGCCACAAAACCATTTTTAATATGATTCAATTCAGAGGCCTGTGATCGATATGAGACAATAGTAGTAAATATCCTTGTTGTCTTTTTCTTGCCTGCTCTCCATTGTCTGCCTGAGGCTACATCGCTAGATGTTTAGGAAGAAGGTGCATCAATGCCTCAATGTTTTCACTTTGCACTGATGATATTGGATTGTTGATCATTAAATTGATATATCAATCCTGATATATATCCTGAGTATATTGTTACACACCTAGAAATAATGCACCCAAAAAGGTATACAATGCAGTAAATATGAAGATATTTTCGTCCTTATAGTTAAGGAACTACCAATGAAAATGCTTTTTGAACAGTTAAGTTTAAGATGAAAGAATTACACCTGTCTAAAATGGCACAAATCATTCATTAGCATTCTGTCTAGCCTTGTTTTGTCACTCTAATAGGAAAGACAGGCAGCCAGACTGCAGGCACTGGATGAGCACATGGGTATGAAGGCAGGCAAGCATGCAGGCAGGCAAGCATGCAGGCAGGCAATGAATTGTGCCCTCCTCTGCTCTATAATAACTGGACAACCCATCCATTTCATCGTTGCCTCTCCGCAGATCTCTGACAGGGAGTAGCATCATCCGATTCATTGGCAGAGATGTGTGGGGAGAGAAAAGAACCTGCCAACCTCCACATCCAGCCCGGGTTAACAAGACAAAAAGTTACGCTCCAAAGATCTGTAGGAAAAGAGAGTAGGCCCATGGTACTGACTGAGTGCCATCTCTGCTGCTCTCTTAAACTTCTGCATCTAATTGTGAGGCTGAGCACACAGCTGTGACACTCCAGTTGGATACAGATTCTTTAATCTCTCCTTTTATATGACATCGCCATGTAATCTCCATCTAGCTACCCAGGGAGCAGCCAGAGAGGCAGGAAATGAAATCAATGCTGCGTCTCTGCACTGGGTGTTACTTCATTAGCATGGGCACTACAGATGTAGCAGTAAATCTGATTTATGAAAGGGCGACAACGAAAGCGCCACAGACAGACGCAAGGAGTAATAATAGCAGATGATAGGGATACCCAATGTCCTGTGTTTCACCAAAGCTTCACCAATGTTTGACAGAGTGCAAAGAAAAAGGAACGATTTCCTCTCCAACGTATAGCATGCTTTCCCTGCAGCTGCAGTTTAGCATTTAGATCCAGAGCCTGTTGTATGAAATACTATTAACATCCCATTTTCTAAGCTTACGACTGATTTTCATTACCTGGATATCACGACTAAAAGTGAAGCAATTAGAAAATCAATTTACTGTAAACAGAAAAGGCAGGTAAAGTATGATCTCTAGTGATGGCACAAAAATCAATTATAATTAGTGCTTTAATTTCCCCAGTATGTGTTATTTTTCCTCTGTATACACAAAACATCTGTTTGGTAATACTGACTATAAATTGCAGCATGGAAGTTGGTTTCAATGCTTTACATCAGCCAGCACAGTAAAGTAAAGTGGGTTTCATTGGGTTCAATGTTAATCTTCACGACATCCTTCATCACAGTGTTAAGCCTTGAGCTTAGCACTTCTGACAGTTTGGCATTTTACAATATTGGGCTTTAGTGCACACCTCTCCTTCACACCATTAGACAGGGAAATGCCCATTATCCTGATTACTCACCAACAATATTTCAGTTATGGTACTTAGCATAGTATAATATCCTCAAAATGGAAACAAAATATCTACAGACTCATCCAAAAGACAGAATCCAAAAAACACTGTAAAAATAATGGACAAAGCCACCATGAGGTCACCCATTGGTTTATGGAACTTTGAGTTTGCCATGTTGGTTTTTTGAAGCCGAAAGGGACCATATTTGGATGAAAGGGTGGAGCTGTGGGGGAGTGAAGAGTTGCTCTGACTTATACACCCCTTTTCCACCCAAATTAGCAGGTGTAAACATGTAGGAAAGCCTGTTATAAATAGGCAACTGACTGCTTTCCCATTGCCAGTGGACTGTCAAGTATGCATTTCTGTGTTGTTGTTGTTTTCTCCTAGTGTGTCATGTTTAACATCACAGACAGGTCGGGACAACAGAAAACAGGTTAGTAAACAGTAGAGAGCAGCATGGGGGCCAGTGAAAAAGGTTTCAGTGGTTACTTATTTTTTATTTCTCTGTACTTATTTAGTCTTTCTCTCAATCTCGGTGCTGACTAATTCTTAAACGATGTCTGAGCTTCGCTTGGATCGAGACGGAATCATCTGGCGGCCCGTCATTGCATCACACTTGGGTGTTGTTCTGCCATTAACACAGATTAGGGATACACCAATTTATCAGCTAAACATCAGTATCGGCCGATATTTGCCCTGTCGACTGCCAGTAGCCCATCAGCAAATAAGATGCCTTTCACCAATGTTTTTCTAATGTGTCCTGTCAGTCTTGCACAGGCTACAAAGCAGGGCTGGAAACTAACGGCCACAAACTTAAATAAATGAGCAGTTACAACGAGGATACAATGACTTTTTGGCAAATGCACCCTATTTTTGTCCTAATAATGCTTCATTGTGAACAACAAAACAATGTTAAAATTAGCAGGAGAAGAGCTATTTAACTAGTTAGCATTCATTAGCATTAGCTCTAAGCAGCTGGTGGCCCAAACTAACATCTCTCAGCGGTTGCCTTCAGGGACATTATGATATGTCCAAGCTCTATTTAGTAAAAATGAGAATTAGGCAAAGGTTAATTTTAACTTCTTCTTATGATGTGTTTAAGATAATCTTGTAAAATGTAGTTACTGGTGAAAAACAACATACAGCAATATAATCTAGATATCACAGAGGGAATTATGACATACTATATAAATTCAAAGGGCTTTAAAAGCACTTATTTCTCAAGAAAAATAATGTGTGAAAGGTTATATTGAAGGTTGTTTCAAGGTAGTGTAATGACGGGCTTAATTACTTAAAAATAGTTCAGTTATTTTTTAATAGTGCAGATTTCTTTGTTTCCCTTGCAAAATAGAGGGAATAAATAACAACAAAAACAAAACAAACAACTTCAAAACGTTGGTATTGATATCAGCTATCAGCCAAATAGTTATTTTAAACATCAATATTGGTATTGGCCCACAGTTTCAAAATCATCCCACCCTTTAATATATGTAAATGTAAGTCTCACTATATTGTTGACAGGTGAGTTATTTAAAAATATCCCCCCGCTCCTGTACAGTTGTCATGAATGTTAAAATTACCTATAGAGACCAAAACAGGCTGTAAACGTGTTCATTTCTGCTGTAAAGTTAGGCATTTTAACATGGGGCTCTATGGGGATTGGCTTGCTTCTGGAGCCAGCCTCAAGTGCCCATTTAACTTTTGGCACTTCTGCATTGGCTTTAATTTTCAGCCCCAGAGGTTGCCGTTTGATCCACACAAAAAATTCTTACCAAACTGCACGAACATAATCAAGTCTAGTAAATGATTCAAGTGGGGTCACATATATTGTTAAACTTCATCAAATATATACATATAAATATATATATATATATATATATATATAAATATATTTATATTTTTCTCAGCCAGCTTCCTAAATGAAATTGAAGTCTTCTTTCATTAGCAAGCCATGTAACTTTGTAGGGTACATCTGAGCACCAGCTGTGGTGGGTCTACGGCCCTTAAAGGTCAAAAGGTTTGGAACCGTCTGGAGTGACGACATCTAATCCTACGGTAGCTACGGATGTTGTGGAAAAGTACGACAGTGGTTATGCAGTTGGCTGCTCATAGGAGAGCCATTGATACTTGCCCTTCCCCATTTCTGAAAAACAGAGATTCCGAATGATTAGTTGTGCACTCCCATGGGACTGGGAAGCTAAGGAGGGGGATGTGTAATTCAATTAGTCCCACAGTTCTGCACCAAAGGGAGGCAGACAGATCCATCTCATTGAGACATCCAGGATGTGCAGGCCTGGTGCATGCACAGAAGATATTGGCAGCACATCATTAGTGCTGTTGGTTTGAATTAAAGATAGTCTCACTCACTAAGAGACTGCTGGGAATAAATAAACTCAGGAATCTCAGCACTAGCAAAACCAAGCAGTTCCTCCTAAAATACCCTTAGCAATCCTTATCTACACAAAGAGTGGCTGAACGAGGGCTTGCAGGCTGAAGCTAACAGAGTGCAGAGTGAGCCGCCTTACATGACAAGCCAGCCACATTCTAAGCTATGCCTCAGAGCTTGTGCCATGTGTCGAGGATGCTGTCTCCCACTGAAGTTGCATACAGATCGCCCTTTCAGAGCACAGCCTCCTCTGCTGTTTCTTTGTCCCACCTCCCAGTGGGGAATTTATAAAGCTTCACAGTGCCTCACTCCATGAGATTCCTGTAATTTACGACAGCCTTTTTCCCAGGCACAGAGAAATCAAATCAAACTGTAAATATAGTGCATGTTTCCCAGTATGGGCTCTTCACGTAGACCGTAAATTACAAATAAATGCCAAAGATCCTGACAGTCATTAAATAACAGCATCAATAATCCCACATGTGGCAGCACTACATTTGATTTTGGATTATGAAAAGGGCAGAAAGCGTGGATAATGAATGAGACACAGCAGAAACAAATCAGAGGAAATTAAGAGTTACCAGAGGCACCGAGCTACACAGCAGCCACTTCATAGTGTTCTAAAAGGGAGGATCCCCAGCCGTGATCATTAGCACGGGTGTGATCTTTGACCTCAGGCTGGCACACACACCTGGCTGTGTTACACGACTCCATTCCAGCCAGACAGGAGTGAGAGAGTGTCATCTCGTGGGTATAGCCTCGCAGGGGTAGCGTGTCCACTGCGGGTGGCCAGCTACCCTCCTTTGGCTGCAGGTCCATCAATCTCCTGTCTGAGGAAACTGAAGACTCGACGGAGAGAGAAGCAAACAGCTGCCATATAGTGGACTGAACAGATGGTAATGGTGACAAGAAATTAACACCGTATCATTTTAAACTTACACACAGCATCTTCATTTGGGCGAAGAAAAGATGCACGTCTGCAACTTCAACACTTTTCTAATATTAGATCTTAAAAACGCACTTCTCAGTCTGTGCCGTGTATTGTTGAATGATTTTTGCATTATATATTCTTTTACAAATATTTGGAACAACACTCTGAAAGCACGCCCAGCATTTTGTTCACATCTATCAAGAGAAAATGTTTTGATGTTGTCTTGATGAAAATGAATACTGCTTATTGCACAAGAGCTTTCTAGTAATGATAAAGGCGAGAGACTAGATCATTCTAATTCAGTGATGCTTTCAGTGAGGTTTGAAATGCATGTTGCACAGTGCACGTATCAAGCATAGACTGTATAAATAAAGATGGACAGCATGACAGCTACCATTAAGTGAAGCCAAAACATTTCACTTGCCCCCTGTTGGCTGGCTGCAGGGTAGGTCACAAACCCTGCCTCTTTCGTGTTAGCGGATAGGACCTGGGTCGAACTAAAAGATCAAAGTATATGTCAAATTAAAGACGGTTTCTGGTATTTCAGGTCACTCTTATACGCTGCTGTATGTTCAATTGTTCGTTTTTCTGATAAGTTTAGGTCAAGGTCAAGTTAGGTTTTAATTAGTAGTTTGGTGCTTTAAAAAAGGGAGTGTGACGTCATGATAGACAGCTGTGTGCGCCAATCAGTGTGCTTGTGATTAATGGCACTGCTTGCGACTGGTTCAACAGGTGTATGGGAAAGAACTAGATAACACAGAGGTCAATACTGCACAGACTCTAGCTCTAAATAGCATCACCAGTGAGAGATAGCAGCGGCAGTATCCAGGATATTTTGGCATCATTTTTGTACAGCGGGACGCAGTGGAGAGGCGCTGTCCAACTTTATATACATGGTAAGAAAGGGCAGAAAACATGTAAGTCTTAGTTGTGTGTTGTATTACAGCTTTTCTTGTCCTAAAACTTGTCATGTTTTAATATATTCCTCATATTGCATTCACAGAATGAACAGAAGATGGAAAGAGAGTTTGCATGTGCACTGCGTGTTTGTGGATATGACAGAAGGAGAGATAAAATGCTCTGATCCATGTGTGCTAGGCCTGCAAGTCATCCTCAAATGCCATGGAATTAGGTAGTATGTGACTGCACAGTGTCTCCAGTAATCCAAATCAACAGCATCCTCTTCAATTATGCCAACTGCTTCGACAGAAATATGACAAATGCTTCAGTATTTCATGGGGATGTTATAAAAAATCTACTGAGGTGCCAGCAGCATTTCAGCCGCTGCAGTCAAAACCGAAAATGTTCTTCCCTCAAGAAAGCGGTCAAAGGTGCCTTAAGATGTCCACATTATACTTGGTGCCAAATTTAACTCGCACTTATAGAAGTCTAAATTTCATGGTTAACCTTTAATGTGCATAAAATATCCCTTTTCCACTGAGAACAGAATATTCCTTAAAGGTTTAACATCAACTATATTGGTAGCACACAGGGCTGCTTTTTCGCTACAGAACTGCCGTCTGTCCGATTCAGCAAAGCACATTAATAAGGGTTTGAAATCAAAGCTACAAAACCATTACTGTCCAAGTGGCCTCTGTTTTATCCAATTAATACTGCATACAGTTATTAGCAGTCCAGATATTAATGCGTCCTCATAATTAAAAGGAGCAATTCTTACAGCTTAGAGTGCTGGGGAAGCTGTCTGTAACAACATGCAAGCACATGCATAGAGCAGGCATATAATGGTTGCCCTATTTAGGCCATTTTCAAGATGTCTCATCTTACATAAAACACTGTCCATTCATGTTGTGCTGTATTGAATAGGCAGGGAGGGCATCGCCGGAACAATGACCGCATGCTTTGATGGCTCACTGACTTTGACAACATAATTCAGAGCTGAGGATTAAATTTAACAATGTTTCTATAAATAACATGATTATTCCTCTGAATAACTGTTTTACCGCACTGCACATGTTCATAAGCAGGTTGAACCAGTGTCACAACAGGATAGCCACAGGGAAGAAATTAGAGAGCATAATGGAAGGGAAACAATCAAATAAGGTAATGTACACATGCTATTATTGTTGACTGTGCCATCAGCTCCTACAGCCTGCAGTCTCTTTCCTTCCTCCCCTGTAGAGCTCACATGATGTGATGACTCCTACGTTATACTTATAGGAGATGAATGAATGCTACCTTATTTCTGTCTGCAAATATTACACTGATTTCTTTTCACTGTGAAAAAATATACACATAATAACACAACATCCAGGAGGCGTTCCTGACAAACAACCCCAGCATTAGATGTCATGCATTATCACTAACAGGCCAAGATGTATGGATATAATGATAGGTTAAAGAGAACATACTGAGAGGCGAAGGATTATATTAGAATCTGCTTTAGGAGGATGTTGATATCTCCCTCACTTCGCTAGCTGCTGACACAGTCACAGGAAATTGAACACAAACTCAAGTCAGCTCATCGGTTCTGATTTGCCAGAGAATGCATGTTCTCAGGAAAGTCAACATTTATATTCAGCTCTCGTTCAGCTCTAAGAACAGCCGTGTACCAACAAACAAGGTTACAGTATGAAACATCAGGATTTTGTATAATTAGCGTCTGTCTTGAATTAAAATTTCCTCCTTTGCTAATGATTTTGTGCCATCAGGCCAGGTGACCTTATTCCCACAGCGACTATTTAGAATTTGTGTCGCACTTGACCCAGAGGATCAGCATAACAACTGAGGTTGAGTCAACACATTTATGAGGGCGGATATGTAACAGCTATTAAATTAACAGATATTAGATACTGTACTTATGAGCAACAGCTCACTATGGAAGCCTTGCAAAAATGTTTGTCTGATTTCAAGTAGTCCCAGTGCTTCATGCTGCATCTTAGTAGAGCTGCAGCCTCAAACAGTCAAGTAATTGGTTTCAAGGGCTGAGTGCCATTTGACTTTTTTTTTCTAGTGCTGATGGCATATCTGAGTTTGGCACGGATACCAAAATGATTTTTTGATGCCTTACTTTAAGAAGTACAAAAGTTCTTCTACAAAACCTCTATTCCTTCTTTTCAAAAGATGCCAGAGTTCTTGTGTGTGTGTTCTGGCAAAACTCAGCCATAACAAACAGTCAATGTGAGATTGTCAAAAAAAAAAAAAAATCAGGTGAAAGAAAAAGTTACACAAAAGTTAAACAAAATTACAAATCTGACCTGACACTTGTTGCCACTTAGTCAGCAATACCAACACATTTTTCTCAGGATGAAGAAGGTATGATTTAATACATATTCTCATTGGTCATGAGGGTTGTGACTGTCTTGGTTGACCAAGATATTTTTGGGCATTTAGTTTCTGCAGTCTTTAAGAAGCAGAATTAAATTTCTTTTGGAGGTCAGTGGAACAATCTGTAAAGGCTAACATGCAAACTGTAGCAAACAATTGCCCATTAACATATACCATAGAAGACACAGACGTACATATATATATATATATATATATATATTTTTTTTTTGTTTTGTTTTGTTTTGTTTTGTTTTGTTTTGTGTTTTTTCCTAGCCACCTTGCGTATGTGGTAATCTTCTTTTTGTCTTTTAGCCACGCTTTGGTCTCCACCAGCTCCTATATATGGAATATGTGAATAATAGCAGCTTATTAAAAAACAATTTTATGCTTACTGTTAGGCCACGCCCTCTAGTGGCCATAGTAATTATGACGAGAGCAAAAAAGGAAGTTCGATGACATAGCATAAAGAGCGACTGTAAGTCCATATTGGGAGGAGGTTGGGGGTGGAGGGATGAGTCAGACAACCACAGGGCTTTGACCCTGGAGACACTGAGTTATTTACACTCACGTATATTATGTCTGGTGCGAATTTAATGTCACTTGATCATCATATGTAAGTTACATGATATTACATACTTAAATTTCTGGAATAAATGTGGCTGCATGTCACACATTTAGAGAATGGGTACAATGATCAATATATAACCTTTTTACAATAATCCAACACTCTCTAATGGCTAAATGGTCTGCTATGTTCACCAGGTAGTTGCTAAAAGCCTTATTACAGTTTTCACTGTTTTCACTTGCTCTGTTATCACTGCATTACCCAATAAAGTTTTAAAAAAAGAGGAGAAAAAAGCGTATTTATAGTTGTACGTATATGTGATTTATATAATCATAAGTTAGCATTGGGGTTTCTATCCAACTGTGAGAGTTCCCTTATGTATTTCAAACGATGGTGACTGATACTAAGCAGATTATGGCAAAGTTGTAGCTAATAAATGATGAACAACAGTTGCTTTAACTGAAATTACTGCATCGCAGAAAGGAAAGAAGACATCAGAGGAGATTGGGTGTGTGGCCATTACACATACAGACATGCGTCTATGTTCATGGAAAAGAAGGAGCAGCAGCTACAGAGCAAACCAGTTGTTGCTGTAGTTACATTTCAGGGGAGGTGTAAGTCAGGCCACGGCATAGGCTATACATCTACACTGTAGCCATGGCGTAGATTCAACACATAAGAATAAACTAGCCTAATGGCTGTTTGTCTGCCATTTGGTGCTGGGCAGATATTGCACTGTGACATTTCAGAGCTTGAAAACATTGTACTGTGGCTAGAAACCACTTTGGCATTATGAGCACTCCCTTTCACATTCACATACTCATTTAATCTATCGTTAACATAGAAGTAATAATTAATGCAGCTTTATGCAGAATGAGCCAATAATCGTTAGTCTTTAATGAAAAATGACAAAGCTTTTGTTCTCAATAAGCACCAGATTTGAGAGATCCATCTGCATGACTGCATTTATCTGTAGGAGGATGATAACACTGGAGAGACTATGTGATTGATTTTGCTGTTAAATCAACTGATCAATTAGTCAACGAAATTCCATGACTACTGTTAACTACACACCCTACACTAACAGTAGGGTATACTGTGGGCTCTACTAGCTCTTCCAGAGCTGTTTTCCCTTCCAGAATATGGTCCAAGTTCAAAATGGTTAATATAAAAAAGAAAAAAGGTGAATAGAGTACCAATACAAATCATGCCATGGTCTCCTGGGGCAACTTTATTATTCTATCTCCAAAAACAGAGCAATGAATGTAATCCTAGATATTGCCTTCCACCGAGGGTAACCAGAGAGTCCCTCTGCCCTTATCACAAGGTCACTGCACTGCTGATGAGCTGAATATACAAGGCTAAAGTAACACAATCACTTATACAGTACAGCATCCAGCTGCTAAATGCACTTCCGCCAGGCCAAAGTGAAATCATTTCGACAAGAGTGTGTCAGAGCAGTCCACAGTTCTTCTTTGAGACTCAAGGTGCTGACACTACATAGCCCTGAGCAGAGAGAGAGAGAGACAGAGACAGAGAGTTCTAGCTCGGTCAGCAACCCTCGCAGCCTGCAGAGGATCAGAGCAGAGGATAGCAGTAATTTCAGTGCTGCTCTTCAGACAGGAGAGTCCTTCCCCCAAGGCAGTCACAAAAACAGCCTGACAGCTGCTGTACACACAAAGGACCTGACGGCCCTCAATTAACCTTGATGTGAAGCTACTGCCTTGTCAATTCTCTCTAAAACAAGATCAACAGCAGTATCATTTTGTTTATTTTATCTGTCTGTTATTCCATCTCGCCTCTGTCCCAGTGCAGCTAGCCTTTGCTCCGTCAGTCCAAAAAATTGTGCAAGCCTCTCAACCTCTGTACATCACCCCTTACAGGCAATTTGAAGACTGGGGTTATTTCAAATGCTGTTCTTTGATTTTTATCAGTAAGTTAAACAATTGTAGCACAGGTTTAAAAAAAAAAAAAAAATCATCGTCTCATCAAGTGATTAATGTCTGAACTGTGCTGTGGCGCTGGACCCCTACCACTCAGCTGTATTTGGCTGTGATGTATCATTGATGCAGATCGATGGCAAGTGCCTCGATTGCGAGGATCTCTGCCCCACTGTCATTGACCTCTAGCTCCTGTGGCGTTCCTGGGAGACCCCCTGCCAGTGGAAAACACTCCCAGCATGTTGATGAAGGGGACAAAACCATCAGAGCCTTTCACAGTGTGTCTCTAACGTGCTTTCTCTGTGATACTGGCCACAAAAAATACTCCCAAAAGCAGAGCACTAGTTGTAACAACATAGTATACAAAAGCTCAACATTTACAGTGTAGAGTAAAGACAGTACATTTCTCAGACTATGCATCATAACACAACACTTGATTTGTGCTTGATGCATCTGCAAGGATTGTGCATGTCCAAAACAGGAAACTCCATGGCTGAATAATGCAGCCAACATGGAAGTGCCAAGAACTGCAGTTCCTCGAATGGCCACTTGAGGCTGGCTCCAGAACTTTACAGCAGAATTAAACATGATTACAGCCTGGTACACAAAACAGTTTTGGTCTAAGTTGCTAGTTTACCACTTGACAACTATGTGGAAGGTGAATTTTTATGTAACTCGCCCGTGAACATTTTATGCAGGCTATAAGTTATGCATAATTAAGGCCAGGCCTGCACAGAGTAACAGGCTGTCTGCAAGGCGTTGCCACAGTCTATGAGTCAGCTGCACCCTGCCTTCATCCACAGCTTCACCCTCTCATCTAAGCACAATCACTTCTGTCTCCAAAAATCCAAGATGACAACAGCCAAAATACCAAACTCTAGGCTTCAGAACAGGAGTCTGCAAACCAAAGGGTGATGCCACGGTGGCTACATCCATAGGAGTATCCACATGGCCCTTCGCAGTGTCCTGTGCGTCGGGTTTTTGCCTGTCCGTGCTTGTCCAACATTTTCTAAATGAACTATGCCGAAGACATGAGCTTTCGATGCACTTCCCATGACAGTTTGGAGGAATATCAATGTGCCAAACCATGAGGAGAAACACGCACTGAGTATATAACATCCAAACGTTTCCTACTAACAATTCGGCGTCAGCTCATGTCTGTGTGACCATTCGTGCGGAAAGCATAACTGGGGCTTTTGTTCTCAATCCTCTTCTGAGCGTACCTTCGAATGCACTTCTCGACAAAGAGACAGTTAGCTGCTCTGAACACTAGTACCCACAATAATTTAAAAGAAGCTGGGCTCGTTACAACAAAGTGACACAAGCAGCCATTAACTGCACAAAGACTACCAGGTGATAAACTGTGGTCTATGGATTCTGTGACCATTAAACCCCAAAGCAGCAGTTTGCACTGTAAGAACAGAAGGGAAACTATTGACCTTAACAGAATAATGTCTATCAGCTCCTCATGTACTCAAATGCAATGCAATGCAAAATGGATTCTTAATTGTATTCACTCAAACTACATAGAGAGAAAAACGAATGAGGCAAAGGAGCATTAGCTGAGCCACTCTCCCCTTTTCAGAGGAGGCTGTATATCACATGATCTCCAGCACAGGTATCACATGATCTTTAGTACTGGTAATCAGTTTGCCTCAGGCAGAGTGGGTCATGTTCCTGATCATTACACTGCTCCTCTGTAACACCAAAACAGAGATGTAACAAAATGAAGTAGCATTAATTGCACACTTATTCTCTGGCACAACTGAATGCTAATAAAGTAATTTACGCAATTAGCACAACAAGAAACTGTTTAAATTTCTGCAAAAAAATACTCAAGCTTTTATCGCTCAGGGCTACAACCTCAAAACACACACACACACACACACACACACACACACACACACACACACACACACACACACACAGAGGAAGAGATTAGGTAAAAGAATATCAATTAAATTAACCACAATTGAAAAAATGTACCTACATTCACTATAATTCATATATAAATGCAGCCAGGCAGCCAAAGGTAAGTAGACAGCTATTTACTTAAGCTGACAGCTGGTGCTCAGGGAACCCTCAGATCACACCTCCTCTTTTCTTTTATGCCACTAACCCAATTTGAGTCCATGTACTGTGTGCATGACTGGGAAGTCAGACCTGTCATCTGCTACTTCAAACTGGCATCTCATTTAACCTGCTGATGAGAAGTGCCAACGGCTGTGCCACTGCCTCTGACCTGAAGCACACCATGCCGGCATCTACTGACCTACTTCTTGAGTCTGCTTACGCATCACTAGCACAGCCGCATCAGTTCAGACCACATGTACAGTAAATACTTAGTAAGTACTGTATCAGCGACCACTGCCAGCTTTATGAGCATTGTGGTCAATGTTAGTACCACTTCACTTGCTTTTGTTTTTCACATGCTCAATTACAATAACAGATGTCATGTCCTGCACACATAATCAGCTGAGCTGATCAAAAATGAAAAGAGGAAACAACAATCAACAGTTTTCTTCCTTTTTACCATCAATCGAGAAACGAACAAGAATTGCCCCCTTGCGGTTGTACACCTCCACAAACCTGTCAAGTTGCCATTACAGCTTACACCCATGCCTGTCCAGACTCACATATAGCCACTACAGTTGACAATGACTCACGTGTGGATGTTACTGCAAAGAAGCTACATAATCTAAAATGTGCTTCACACACATCTTCAGCCCAACAGCACAGAAGTACTATACAATCAGCATAGTTTTCAAGATGGGCACCCAAGATTAGAGTCACCAATTCAGTATCTGACCAAATGTCTCCCCTTCTGTTCCTGAGTTATGGCACTGTATAACAGTTTTTTTGCAGAACTTTATGATGTCACAGTGAAGTTGACCTTTGGCTTTTATGGATATGAAATGTCATCACCTCATCATTTTATTCTATTAGGCATTAGTGTGGAATTGTGTCATATGTTTTTTTGTCTGAATTCTTGAGCTATGGCCAAAAACATACTCTATTAGGTCACAGTGACCTTCAACCACCAAAATCTATTCAGTTCATCCGGGTGGACGTTCATGCCAGATTCGAGGAAAGTCTCTCAAGATCTTCCTAATATTTCATTCACTAGAATGACATGAATGCAAGGTCACAGTAACCTTAAAATGTGACCACCAAAGTCTAGTCAGTTCAGAATTGAATCCAAGTGGACATTTGTGCCAAATTCAGAGAAATTCCTTTACTGGCCCTCTTGACATTACATTCACTAGAATGACATGGGTGCAAGGTCATAGTGACCTTGACGTTTGACCACCAAAATCTAATCAAATTAACATTGAGTCCAAGTGAACATTTGTGCCGAATTTAAAGAAATTCCCTAAAGGTGCTCTGGAGATATTGTGTTCGTGAGAATGACACAGATGAAGTCACTGTGACCTTAACCTGTTACCACCAAAGTCTGATCAGTTCAACGCTGAATCCAAGTGGACCTTTGTGCCAAATTGGAAGAAATTCCCTCAAAGCCTTTTTGATTTATCACATTCACAAGAATGGGATGGATGGATGGACAACCCAAAAACATAATGCCTCCAGCCATGGCCATCGCAGAGGCATAAAGGGACTTGCAAACCCCTCCACCATGTTCTTGGAGGGGTGAATTAAAAACAGTAAAATCAAACTAGTATATTAAATGCTACACACTACAGGATCAACAATTGAGTGACCAGCGGAAGTACTAATACTGATAGACAATGATATAATGGCTGACAGTTATTAATCAAGCGTGAAGCCACTTTAATCTAATATGCGATCAACCTAACTTCAAATCTGAAAGCACATTGGTAATGTGGTCAAGTGTTTGCTGATGAAAAAAATGGCCCATCTGCATTATAGCTCTCACATATTGACTGCCTGCCACAGTCATCTGTTGGAGGAAAAATACGGGAAATTATGAATTCAGATTGATGTCTCAGTAAAGAAATGAGAATGGCAGCCAGCTTATACATCTACCTCTTGTTCTATAGAAACAGATCTGGAGGAGAGCCAGGCCCTAAAGAGGCTACGATCACAGAGAGACAGCAGAGAAAAAATACATAGGAGAGATCTATTTCACCAGTAAACACGAAACACAAAGGCTGGGTCACAGCGACAGCATGGGGTGTGTTTTAGTTTCCACCTCCTACACTCTCATGCATTAAATATGGTTCAACAATCACACTCTCCGATGACTCTCAAAACTTCCCACCCCCCCTAGCTGAACATTTCCTGGGGAATTCCGACCAGGAATGTATTCTTGATGACGGAGCAACTGCAACAGCTGAGAGGAAAATCTCTTTCTAACAAACAGCATGGAAATACAGTTGAGGCTTTGTCTTTAACAATTGCTTGTTCTCAACATGTTGTGGATCAAAATACTTACTTGGGAATGCATGACCTTGTTTTAGTTATTTATGGAACAGTTTAAGGATTGCGTGTTTCTCCCCGGGTTGCACAATTTGAAAGAAAATGTCTAAAAGCGCTTCATGAGAGCACGCGGTGCATTTAAAGACCATGTCTGGGACTTGTGATTCCCAGTAAATTAGGCGCAGAGTTGAAAGAGTGAACTAAAGTTGTTGTAGCAGAGATACCCTTAATAGCTTCCCATAATACGGAATCACTGTGGTAATGGCCTCTTCAATAGCTGGCAATGAGTGGGAAAAAGGCACCGTTTAAATAGTGCTTGGTTTTAATTACCACTGCAAAGCGAAATTGCAGTATCTATATTTCAAAAGCTTAGGCAGGAGGAAATGTAGAATGTTGACGTTATCTACGAGTTTGTGCTACTTTTTTGTTTCAAGTTAAAAACTTTTCAGATTTTCTCTTGGCACAGGCTTCCAAACATTGATTTTATAACCTTTGGGTCTTGTGAGCAGTATCTAGTGTTTTGTTTGATGGAACAGTAAGCTTTTATCAGTAGCCGCTGGCAGATGCATGCTGCATGTGAGCTTGTGACATCGGTGGTGCTGTGATCTAATTATATCTGTGTACTGTGTGGTGGGGAAAAGTGTGCAGTGCTCATTGTAGATGCTCAGATTGTGAAGGTCTCCGCTTCTGTATTAAACATGGGCAAGCAAGGGGCTCATATTGTGAACCAACAGGTGCAGTGTACCACCGCTGAGATTTACATAGCTTCAGTATTTCCACAAAATGAGACATCTGAATGGCTATTTGTTCTCACTGCTGCAAACACTGTGTGCATCCATAGACACAAAAACAAACACATATATGCACACACAGCAAGCAAATCTGTTATGGCTAGTCTAAACATAAATACATTAATCCTATAGACAATCCAGCTCAATTCCATTATAAAGGAAGGTATTTACGACTCATAAAGCCCTTCCAGCACTATGTAATCTGGAGATTATTCTCTATTGGCACATTTTGCCAATTTGCTGGTCAACAAATAGTTTTTCTAAACTGCACATGTGATCCTATCACTCATTTTAAAAATATGTTAACTTACATTACAGATAAAATATAAAATATAACAAAATATCACCAAAATGTGAATGTTGTTTATCATTATATACTGATCATTGATACGGTGCTGAAGACATAAATCAGATCAGGTTAGCATCAATATTTCTGATAACAGAAACATTTCATTGTTCTATTGAGGCAAAGCTGTTCACTGAGACCTCTATTCCATCACACATGAAGCAGACTTCAGCACCAAGCCAAAATTAGCAATGCCTTACATCATCACCTGTCAACATCCAACCTATTTGGTTCAGAGACACCATATGGACACTATACCCTGCAGAGGGTGTCAAATCTGAATGCAGACCTCTAGCATTTAATTGATACTTTAAACACAGAAAGAGTGTGTGTGTGGAAATTATATAAATTCACAAAGGTGCACGCTAACACTGGTGATGCTGCTGGGGAGCCCATACGCCATTCCTACAGCAATGATGCTCAACTTGCTGCCCATGGGCCAAATGTGGCCCACAGTGGGGTGCCAGGTGGCCGGCAAACTACTTTCAAATTCACAGTGAAAATAACTTGTAATTTGAATGTAAATAAGGTGCCAAAATGTCTGAAAGAGGTCTGGGCTAAGCCTCGAATGTCCTCAAATCCTAGAAACACCCCTGCATACATCTGACCTGTACAGGGCTGCTGCGACTAAATGCAAATGCTGGAGGGCTGAAAACAGGCAATTCATTCACTATATATACTGCTAAATATTATTAATGTTTGTTTATTAACCGGCCCTTGATCCTCTATCGTTTTCCAAAGGGGCCCCCGGGCTAACCAAGCTGAGTTTCCCTGCCCTTCACTGAAGTAGGTAGATGCTTATATTCTATACTAACTTGTGCCCTACAGTACCACCAGGGCACATTTTTTAGTGTAGCTCCTCCTCCGGCACCCTCAGTGGTGCCTTACTGTATAAAGCCATCCAGAATCACAGCTGTCTCCATCACGCTGATACAGCTTGACTCCTCTCGTTACATCACTCAAGCAAAAGATGTCACTCTCCAATATCGGTTTGAAATCCCCCTCACGGCATGAGTATCCTTGAATTGACCCTTAATAATCCAAGATGCCTCTCATGCTGTGGAAAATGCTCAGCTGCTCTATACTGTAGAAGGGTGGGGTGAATTTTTTTTGCAAACAGTTGGTCATAGCAGCCAAAAGCCTCCTTAGTAAATGAGGATGTCGAAAGCGGCTGACGTGTAGCTAATGTGGTTTGGCATAGAGAGTCAGCCCAACACTCATACATTTGTTCCACAAACTAATGTACTGCATGTAAAACCAACCATGGAAAGATATATAGGGCTGCGCTGTGTGGCCCCTATCCACAATCAGTGTTGGAGAAACATTTAATGCCTTGTACCTGTGTGAAACAATCACGTCACAGCTCATAAAATATCTCCACACAAGTGCAGCACATACACATCTGTATGAAGCAGCAGGGCGGCCTAAGGAGTCATGTCCTTCAATCAGAGGATGCACATCCTCCCTGCTGGTGTCTTGGAGGAGAAGGTATATCCGTGTGAGCATGCACTCCCGACCTCTGCAAGCAGGCAGGTGTCAGGTCAAAAAAAGGAATTTTCCAACAGGGATCCATGAAATGGCAGAATTGTATCACTGGAGCAAAGGATTAGTGGGCTGGCAAGCTTTAGCAGTCTTAACAAACTTGACCAAACTGACCATTATAGAGTCCCCAGCCTATTCTGCCCACATTTCTGTCAGCCTACTGTAAATCATCAGTGGTCACATCCCTGCATGCGCACTACAGTCTCACACAGCTTTGATGTTGAGCCCATCCAGATAACATTCAGGTCAAGTCCAAGTTACTGTACAGCACATTTCTTTGCAGAGCAGCAAGGATGCTGGAGCGATGGGCAGCATTAGTTGCCCATTTAGCCCACTTCTGAGCACGAAATTCGGCGAGCCTAAACATTTAACACGCAGCAACAAACGCCAAACAAGTAGGTCAATGAAATATATTACCTCTTATCTGTCAATGTCAAAAGCAGTCAGTCACACGTTAGGCGAAGAAACAGATTTGACAGGCTTATAATAGGGCACCAGATGAAGCAGATCGACTGGTGTTAAATCCAAAGAAGAGCAAGGAGACGGTGAAGTGGAGCACATCACACTAATCATGTGAAAAGGTCGTCTGCAGGCTGTTAATATGAAATGTTTTCAGCGCTTGTGCTGAGCCAACATCGAGCGGTCCGCCTCCCTGTAGTGAGCCCGATTGGGAGGAACAGCACCTTCAACAACAGCGCCAGGGTTTCAAAAGCACACGGGGGGGGATTTTAAAGGAATAAAAGGCGAAATCCTACCTGATGTCTGTCACTCGTTAATGCATGCGACCTGGCTTGGATGTAGGCTTGGCGACACACACACATACGCACGCACACACACACCGCAAGCGGGTCAGCTCAGCCTGCCTGGCTGCCTCCTCCACGGCATCAAGCCCCTCCTCGTTTATCGTACAGTGGAGAGAGATGGGAAAAAAAGAAAAACGACCGCATATCTATGCGCCGAAAAAAAAAAAAAAAAAAAAGGAAGCGGCGTCACAGTCACCCACGGTTTGTGATAATCATACATGTTGCCAGATCGGGGTAGGTTTAAAGGCTGGGGAGTAGGCTGTTTGATATGCATGAGCAATCCTGCGAGATAAAATAGACCTGATGGACATGCGATGCGTGCATGATTGAAGATCAACGCACCAAAGATTTGAATGAGTTCCCTCTTATTTTGAAAATGCTTTGAATTTGTGCAGTGAAGTACACCTGCTGAAAGCGTGTCAGCAGACATCAGTGTAGGACAGTCTATAGTGCTGCTGACACAAGATCAGCCACAAATCCAACATTATCTTACACCTGGCAAATAAAAACATAACATGTCAAAGGAATGGCATGCAGAGAAATAACATGTAACCTGTCAGGGTTGTTAAAAGAGTGGCTTTTGTTGAAGGTTTTCTGCAGGGTGAGTAATGAATTCATAACCATGCGCTCTAATTCAGTATTTGATGAGGTCATTTTGGTTGGATTTACAGTTTTGCGGATCTTTGTGATAATTACAGAGTATTTAATGTAGGCTATCAGTCAGACTAACATCTCCCTCTCGGTTTATTATCTCAGTGGGTGTACTCTTGTTTTTTAACCTGAGCATACACTGCCCCCTGATGGAGATACTCAAACATCCATGCAACGATGAGCTCAGACATTTGGAAATGTCTGTCAATGTACAATATTATTTTTCATTTATGAACACATCATAAAGAGGAATTGTCATCTGTCTTCCTGGTCTGCATGGATATTTTTTTGCCTCTGAATCTCAGAAAATGCTGAGTCACTTTCTACAATCTATTGTCAATGGCTGCCACACAATGTGAACTTTGACCTTTAAACCTTTTCCTCCTGCCAATTGGTGTGCATGTTGTATTGAATTAAAGTAAAACTGCATTCTGCATTCATGATGTTGATGCTTGCAGCTATCATGCACAAACAGGCTCACACACATGCACACCCACAGTGAGCACAAATGTCAGTGCATGTGTATGTCAAATGTTATGATCACCTTTAGATTATAAAATATTTTTATACAAATATAGCTAGTTGTTTTTAGCATCTTTGCCATTGACCAAAACTTCATTATATCCTCGCACTTGGTTTAAGAGGCACAAGATGTTTGAGAGGTTCGCTTGAATTCCTGATGTGACTTGAACATTTTGGAAAAACATTTCTGAGAAGTTCCCCCATTTAGGACACTTTCCTGGTATATGAGTTAGCCCTGACATCACTCTCTTCTTTAGTGCCTGGTAACACATGGTAACTAAGTTACCCCACTTGAACCTTGGCCAGGACAGAGTGGAGCTTTTTGACAGGATCACTCCACTTTCCCTCGCCGCTTTTGAACGGAGAGCAATGGAAGGCCAAGGGACAAAAGTAAAGGAACTCTTCTTGTGCATTTGCATCTTAGTGAAAACTGACAAAAAGCAGAGCAGACACAAATTTGTTTGACTTTTTCAGCTGCATTGTTTAACAAGTTGTATTTTTATTTTTTACTTTTCAGATGATGTACACTAATTGTCAAGTTATAGCTGTTCCACCACATATATAGCTTTTTGTCATGCATTTTGGTGATCAGTCATGATAAAGCCTCTTGAGCCACCACAAGAGGGTAGCACTTACATGAAAGTGTTTCAATGAAGACCTGAGGAGCAATGTTCAGTGTGACTGTATATAAATCAATGCTCTCATGTCCCCTTTAACACGGATGTTGACTTTCCAGAAACCACATCTCCGATAAAGAGACATTATGATCTGCCCCACCAACACCGCAATTCTTCTGGAACGCTGAATGGTTCATTGATGCATGAATACACACTATATGCACTATATACACATATATATCCTATATAAATATGACATTCATTATTCACCTCCACGAGACGTCACTTTAAATTCCAAGTCTAAGGTCCAGATATATCAGGCTGAATGACAGGGACATTTTTACATTGTAATGATACAATTTCTACCTAAAATTTTCCAAGTGAAGTGATGTTGAAGCAATAAAAATGTGTCCAGTATCTCATTATTTCTTTTAAAAGTGGGATTGATATAGCCTTAATGAAGTGGAATAAGCAAATATATAACAAACAGACTGTTAAATCAATAGTACATGCCACATTAATTTCAATAGTACAAGGACTTCAGTCAGGGTTTAAGTACTCGTCTGAGTTAGGGGTGGAGAAAGAGATCATATATTCGTTGTGTACAGCTAAATGTTTACGGGTGGAACATGCATCAAAGACTCTGTATGATATGATACTTTGTTTGCACCTTGCTTGTCTGCTCTAAAAGTTGATAATGTTAACTTGATAAATAAAAAATGAGATAACAGAATGGTTAGTACTGTTTTAAATCAAAAACTTTGGGGTACTTTAACTCTTGATCTGTATGGGATAATATAGAGGCCCCTTTAAGTAAGCAGTCCTTTTCTTTAAATCTATCATGTCCTGTTGCTGCTAAATGCAAAAAAAAAGCCACTTTGAAATAGTGTCAGACTTCGTGATTTTCTTCAAAAAAGATTTGAATTTGAAGTAGATCCTTGCACGTTTTGATTGAACATTATTTTCAAATGTTCATATGCTAATTTGTTTTGTTCTGATATTCATAAGTGCTTTACAAAAAGTGGCAATGTACCATCATTTAATTACAATGATATAGTTAATTGCATGTGCAACCTGGATGCAAACATTTCAGATACTGTTAATCTTTTATTTACTCTGAGTAAATATCACATTCATAGCTTACCTACTTGTCAGTGGAAAGGATGCACTCCCTCTCTTACTGTGTCTTTGCCAACCAGCAATCTTCAAGACACTAAAATATAGTCTGTGGTAAAATTGATTGATAAGGCTAAAAAACAGGTATTCATCTATATCTAGGTCCTTGTTCTTTTAAATGTCTCGTGCTTTTTATTTGTTTACCTGATTTGTTTCTCTTTTTTGTTTGCCTTTTCATTTAGAAAGTCAATTTCTCTCTTGATTTTCAGTATAATGGTTCCTCTATTGTTCCCTCTTGTGTTTGATTGTGTTGTAACATAATTTCCACCACTGTTTCTAAATTGTATCATTTGTCTTTGTACATCAATTCCCTGACTTGTTTTGTAGCTTATGTGTATATATATATATATAGAGTTTAAATTATGTGCATCAGTCTACATACCATGTAATTTGTGTGCAACTGTGTGTACCTGACTGTGAACCCATATACAGTGAGGGTTCCGCACAAAAACACAAGCCATTGCAGCCCGAATGATTTGTGATTAATATAATGTTTGTCGGTAATCTATTCCCGCCCCCCGTACATGTATGATTTTACTGTTTTCAGAGATGTTCAGCTCCCATTGGCTCCCACATAACTTGAACCCTGACCATAGCACACTGGTTCAACTCAAATTATTTGTAAACTGGCTGCTTTAAAATGTTGAGGTAGGCAAGCTAGGAAATTTCAGTTGTTTGCACATATATCTAAGGTTTTTAAACTCAAAATAAATAGTTGGTATCACAGAGGTAAAGCTGACAAATCAGTCTCATGAACTTGATGCTTTAAGTGAAAAAACCTAAATCCTTCTTGAGACAACACAGACTTACTGGTAAAACCAACAAACTTGTACTGATATCTTGAGCTGAACAAACATGAACTTAAAAAGTTCCAAGCATCTTGTTGAATCAACCTAATTTCTAAGAAAGCTTTTCCATGAATAGTTATTTTACTTGCAATGTTTAGTTCAGTCAAAAAAGCATTAACTGCATAATTTCCCCACACAACTGAAGTTTCTATTTTCCAACAGTAACTCTCCTAAATACTGTAATGCTAGGCTAACTTTAACCCTTGAACTTTTGCTTCTAAAAAGGTAAAGGCACATGATGTTCTAAACTTGAATTACTATCTTATCAGATCACCTTGTTTATGTTCACAGAACAAGGTCATACACACCATCCAATTTAAATAAATGGAAAACAAACACGTGAATGAGTGGCCTAACATTTGCTTAAAAACAGTTTTCCACTTTCGAAGTAGTAAGCTTATCTCGCTACACAGTACAGCAGTTATACAGGGGCATTGAGCTCTGTTGTGGTTTGGATATTTCCATGGGAACCAGTGGCCAAGGAGAGAGGGAGGATCCTGTTTGAGCAGCACAGGGGGCGTGTGTTACATTCACTGGTTTCCTGCTTCATTTAAACTGTCTTTGTCTCTCAAACAGCCACAGATGTGCTGGTCCTGACAAGAGAGAACCTCCATCTGCTGTCAAGAGAGCCTCGGAGATTTCGTACACCAGCCTGAACTTTGAGCTGGATCTATCCATCCTGTTCAGGATAAACTTGTGGATTATCCATATCTTCAGAGTACAAGGTAAGAAAACCTCTCTGCAAAGTTTAGATTTTAGATATTGCAACACATTCTCCCTTTATAGACTTTTCTGTGTGTGGATTTCAAAACACAGTGCTGCAACTTACAAGCATGTCTTTTTGATTTTACTATACAGAGTTTCATGATTTCTACCAGAGGACCCATGTGGGTGGTGGAGAAGCTCCGTGTGTCAGTGGAGAGATCTAACCTGCCTATCCCATCAGCAGAACTCAGCTTTAAAATTGGTGACATCATGTTTGGAGAAAAAGGCTACAAACCCAAAAGGATTTCCCTCTGTCCTAATGTCATCACGCCTGACAACATCCCAGAGTTCTGCATCCCCCCTACAATCCCATCCCTGCAGGAGATGAAAAACGCAGAGCACAGCCGAGCTGCTCGCGTTATCAAGGTGTCTCCCTGTGAGAGGCCTGAAATAGAAGTGACACGTTATGAGCCCATCAACTCGCACATTATCCAGGTGGAGAGTGTGGATGAGAGCCCCTATGACGGCTGCAGTGATGAGGAGACCACCAATGCGGACCCTCAGAGCCAGGCTGCCTTGTCACTTCCACACATGGCTAAAGCTCAGACCTGCTATGGCTTTTGCACCTTACTGGAAAGCCCCCACACCAGGAGGAAGGAGTCTCTCTTCCACTCTGATCCTGGCTCCTCTCCCCTGCTGCTGCCCAGGAGTCGATCCAGCGTTTGCTCCAAAGTCTCCCCCTCCACCTCACCCTCCTCCTCTCCTTCCTCATTCAGCCTTAACACCCTGACCTCCAGGCTTTCCCCGAGAGGATACACCCTGAACTGGCAGGCCACTCTGGACAGTGATACGACTTCCTCTACTGAATCCTCTCCTTTCAGCTCGCCACTGCTGACCAGGTGCCCTGCCAAGTCTTCCCTCTTCAAAGCACTGAGCCATGAACTGCTGTTGTCAAGGAACATGAGGAAGGCAATGGTGTCCAGGAACAATTCCCTGTCCACAGATGAAGGCAGCTCCACAGACAATAGCCCCAATGTTATGAGGAGGGCATCAGACGGGTTAGCTGAAGGCTTGCCCAGCAGCTGCAGCCTGGCGCCACCCAACATCTTCCCCACAGACTTGACTCTGCACAGAGAGAGGGTAATGAAGGAAAGAATGGCACCCATAGGGAAGGATGGCAGCCTGAGACTCTCAGCAGAGTACTGCCCAGATAACCAAAGACTACGGGTTCGACTGATCAGCGCAGAGGGCCTCTATCCTCTCTCTGTAGACCCCAAGATCATCAACTGCAGCGTCAGCCTCTCTCTGGTGCCTGGAAAACTCCAGAAGCAGCGCAGCACAGTCATCAGAAAGAGCCGCAATCCGATCTTCAATGAGGATTTCTTCTTTGATAGCATCTCAGAGGAAGACCTCAGCCAGCGGTCCCTTCGCTTTAAAGTGGTGAACAAAATGTCCACCCTGAAAAGAGACTATCTCCTAGGTGACTGTGATTTGCCTCTCTCCAGTATAGTGACATCATAAAGTACTTCCTTAACTGTTTATTTATGTATGGAATTATTTATTTTCATTTTTGTATTGTAAAATGAAATTTTATAATGATTAAATTATGGAAAACAATGATCTTGTTTGTCTTTAATACATTTTAAAACAACACTATTCTCACAACTTTCACAGTTATATCACAACTTGTGTTAACACAATTTTCTCCAGATGCATTCTCAGAATCCAGCGCTCAGGTTAAAGATAATTTCAGAAAAACAAATGCTTTACCCACAAATATTAATCCCCACCTGATTATTTTTTTTTTTTACAAACAAAGACAAAAATGTTCATATAATGATTTACAGCCTTTTTCATTCCTTGGTGTGTTAATGTGGCTGCAGCATCAGCTGCCGTGAGACAACCGCTGTCTCATATTTCTCCTAAGCCTGTTGTTTTCTTCCTGACCTTTCGGATGATTAAAAATATCACTAGAAACCAGAAACCTTAGAGGGGAGTTTTCACTGTTGGGTATGCATAATTTTAATCGGTGCACAAAAGAAGCTCTATCTGCTTTTTTACCCCCACTAAGATACAAAACACTTACTGTTTTATTTCATGAAGACTTAATAACAACTGAAGCTGTTAGAGAAACCCTACGTTCTACAAGTTGAAAAGCATGTATTTTCATCAGATTTTTCCATACAAGGCAATGCTGTTTATATTTAACAGTAAGGCCTAAAATACTTTGCATCAGAGATAGATCATTAGATGATAATTTCCCTGTAGTGACAAGACTTTTTAAAGTGGTACTTTTACCACTTTTAGCAATGACAATCAACCTTCAGCTCTGAATGAAAATGTCAATTAAGCCTAGAATATAAAAGTAATTAAGGCAACTAAGAGGCTAAATTAAAATATGAAGGCCTTTTACAGACAACGACACAACAAAACATACTCTGTTTATGTTGAAGAAAAAAAAAAACGGCACCTCTCTTTGCAATATACATACATGTTTACTCAACTGAACAGAGCAAAGGCTCTTAATGTAAACTCCAGGCGCGTATATATCCTGCTGCTTTCAGCAATAAAGATCAGGCTTAAAAGCACCGGCTGCCACTATAGCTCCTAGTTAAAGATTAATAGGTTTCTCAGGGCTCAGGAAAGCTCTGATAGGGGACTGACAACTGCTGCTTATATGGCATATGACAAAACAGCATACAGTAGTGTGAGGGGATATATATAAATAGCTATTTCCGCCGTAATAATAACCTGCTGGGAGATTGGTTTTAAAGCTCAATGTCTGTAATGATGCATGCTTTATAATGCAAATATTTTACTAGATTTTACAGTTTGGATTGTACCACTGAGAAAAGCCTTTGGACAAATATAGCTCATGATCCACTTTCAGTTTGAACTACAGATTCAGCGTAGCCACAAAGACCTGCAATCCCCTCTCTATTGTTTTGATGGAAATGAGGGTTTTGTGCTCCTACAATGCGAGGCCTAACGCACGCGCTTTTTTGTTACTGTAATACATAAGAGTATCTCATTTCTGACAAAGAAACACATAAACATGCCACACAGACAACCTACATTTTTCAACAATACCTCTCTGAACAGGATGTGTTTCCAGATCCTGTGAGGAGGCTGATACTGTTGGACACTTTTGTATTGAGTGTTGACTCAGCTGTGAAATACCCTGTAATAAATGAGAATTACCCGTGATTCCCCTTGCTGGTCAACCGCTGATAGGATTGGGAGGGATTTCCAGTGATCTATCTTCATTCAGAAGAGCAGAGGCGTTTGGTTTTATATAGCACATGGGTTGCAGCAGCATTAGGGCATTGATCCAAGCTGGTGCCGCCCATACAAAAATGTTATCTATCAATGGGCACTGATAAAAGCATCGAATAACGATTTATTAGCAATTCATATTATGCCTGGAAAACTGCTTTTTTTTGTGGAAAACATCTTCAGTATTGACTTCATGCTGCCATGCAACCAATACACATTAATATTCCACCTTCCTACACTTTCTATGAAAACAAGCTGTCTTTCTTTTCATAGTTAATAGCTCATTGGTATAAACCAGTGGTTAATAGAGTGCTGCAGCGATGACGTTTATTTGTGGGCCAGCACGGAAGTTAATATCCCCCTGGTTGCCCCATCAAAAAGCCAATGGGATTTTTCCATTAAATTTTGTATTATTGCAGAAAGTAAGCTCCATAGTGAACAAAAATTTATGATACACACTTTATTCAGCAAGCTAATCTTAACAAATTAACACTGTTATGATTATTTTTTAAGTGTAAATGCATTCGCCAGGAGTGAAAAGTAACGTTAGTCTATAAATTAACTCCACCATGGTCACACGACTTCAACGTCACCACCACAGTCAGGCTGTGACACATAAAGGCTTCAACATTTTAGTGGAGGGCATGAATATTTCTTTTTTTTTGGTTTCTGACAGGGGGCATGACTGAAAAAGTTTGAGAAGCACTTTTACTAAACATAAGATTGATCTCTCACTGACATGTTTCAACAGAAAACAGAGCTGGGTCTCACTCTGAAGTTGCTGGAATCCAGCACTTGGGCAGTGACTTGTGGTGTCAGAAACCAACAGAAAAGCCATCCTCTAACATTGGCATGATACGTGTCTGGTTGCCATTACAGTTTAATGGCAGCCGGCAGTGTCAGGGAGAAACATGGCAGGACAAGGATGAAAGTTAAGGTGGTGAAAGTCCAAAGGAAAGGTGGAAGGTGGGCAGGAGGTGTAGATGGGTCCAACAAATATCACCTGAGAGTGCGGTGTTTACATCTTGTAAGCCAAACCCTGTTCTTTTTTCCTAAACCAAACCATGTGTGTTTGTTGTTGAAGGAAAAAAAAGTTAATTTGCGTTGTCGTACCAATGTAGTACATTTATTTTGAAAGAGACTGTACGTAAATGTTAAATTTCCTGTGAAAACAGAAGTGTATTTTGAAAGCAGACAATGCATGTAACAGGCAGACCTTGACACAGTGTCCCAGAAGTCAACAACCAACACATCCAGGGTACCTTGCACGTCTTATGTGGATGATGTGGAAAGTCCATGACCAAATGTCAATATGTGACGAGGTCGGAGTGGGAATGTGTTGGAAAACACCACCTCAATAAGAAATTAACATTGACAGTTTGATGAAAACACACACTAATATATATTTTATACATTTGCCATCTGAACATAGAAAAGACACTGCACTAAGAAATGGAAATACAAGATTGTGCCTGTGGGCACAGAATTCACAGTGTTCTGTACTTACCGCTGATCACTAGAAGTGATTTCATATTATCTGTAGGAAACATCTGCCTTTCTAAGAGCTGTGCATCATGAATGCAAACGTGCAACAGGGGAAGTGCACTGGCTTAATCTCAAGTGTCTGAATACAGTTGCCTGGTTACCTTCATTCACCAGGATGCCTTTTCCCAGCTAATGCACATTTACAATTTCAAAGTAATGAGCTGGAATTGACAACAACTACATTTAGAAAAGATCGGGTACACTTGGACGTTTCGAATGTCCTACTTCTATTCAGCTCTCGATTTGCTGCAAAGCCTTCAGTGTTCTCTAGTTTCGTGAATTGGAAAGAAAATGTTTTTATAGCAAGAAATGCAAACCACCCTCTTCCCCTTCCATATCTCACCTGTCTGTTTTACAGCTTCCAGCATAAATTAGTCTGTGCAAACCAGTTTCCTTATCTCATTTTCTGTTTTACCAGGCTTGTATATTGTGCCAAAACATATAACATTCACTGTTAAATGTCACTGTTAACATGTTTGACCAATGTTGTCACCGATAGGTCCTTTACTCCACCTTCCTATGTTCTCAGGGTAACGACGCCTTTAGAATTGGAGTGACGAAGGCTAGTGGACCTCTTTTGTCATTTGTTATCCAGCTCCCACTGCAATCGATCAAATGTCCTGTGAAAATGGCCTTTAGATGTCGTAGGCATGATATCGTTAGGACAAAGTATGTTGATGTCTAACGCTGACAGAACAGTAAAGAACTTCTTTATTAGCTGATAAGGAAAAGGGTTGAGCTAATTGACTGCAGAGGTACAGACTGAAGTCACATGACTTGGACTCGAGTTAGACTTTAACACTGATGACTTGTGACTTCACTTGGACTTGAAAATACTTGATACCCTCCCTCGAGCCCAAAGATGATTAAGTATATTAGAACACTTAATTCACCAGAGCACATAGTGTTACAGAGCACCGCTGGAAAAAACGATACCAAGCAAGCTAATGCTTAGCCAACATTAGTTTAACAGATTTAACTTTTAAAAAAACTTGCTTTAATAAATAAATACAAATTTAAAAAGCAGTCATGATTACTTATTATTACATTATTACTAAGTTTAGGTCTTCAGACTCTACTTGGGACTTGTAAATCTTGACTTGGGACTTGAGTGCAAAGACTTGAGACTTACTTGTGACATGCAAAACAATAACTCAGTCCCACCTGTGGCATACATGCAAAGGTACCATTATAAAAAGGCTGTTGAGCATACTGCATATACATGTCATATTCACTTGATAGCAGATAAATCCTTTCCAAAGCCAAATTTGATCTTCCCTAACAATATTAAACAGCTTTAATCAAATTACCTGATTAAAAGTGGTCAAAATATTCCGTGATGTCAGTAGTGATGCTGTGAGTGATTGTTTTTTTTAAGGTCATAACATCACTGTTTATGGCCCCCGCTGTTCAACACAGCCTTCAGTGTTTAGCTTTGCACCAGATTAGTGGAAGTAATGAGCAGGCTATACAATATATTTCAGCTGCGTCATTAGGTTGTGTGAGGGCACATCACGTAAGATGAAACCAGACCTGACTGAAACAGACGCACACACACACTGGCAACGCCTGGTGATGCTCCAAACTCACTGGAGTCTACAAAATTTAATTAAGGTAAGGCACGAGAAATTCATGTGGAAATGAGTTTAATTTGTATATAAAATGTTGTTTTAAACAACACAGTCTGCTTTGCTTATGATTCAATAACACAGTCTTGTGTGCGGAGATGATTCGTAGAACCAACATAAGTGACTTTATGGTTTAAGTACTCGGAATATTTGATTTGACTAAATATATCCCACCTTATTGACATTTCCAGTGTCACGGTGAGCACTTAGGTCATTCATTTAGCCCCTGTCTGATCTGTCACAATGTCTATTTAACAATGACACAAAATAAACCTGACGCAACCGCCTTTCATGTTGTTATCTGTATAGAAATTCCCAGTTTACGACAAGGCTGAGAGCAAATCAGGCCGTATCTGCACGTAGCAGACTCATCACTTAGCCTGCGCACCTGCCCTGTGTTACACCACCCACTCAATCACCTCAGGCACTGCATGGAGCTGAGTCCAAGCGTGACCCGTTCAGTACATAACAACCGAAACCAAACATACTGTAGGTTGGACTTCCTCACATCTGATCAGACTTATATAAACAGAACCAAGGTGGTTGAACTCCCTCAACCCCTGCTGTGTTTTTCAGGACTCCACATGATGAGCGCCGTGGTGGTCTGGCCACAGTAAGCAATCAGTCACTTGATTATTGGGTTTCTTGACAAGACGCCAGTAAAAAGTGGAGGCTAATAATAAGCCATCATGAGGCCTTGTGTACCACGCCAGTTGTGTGTGTTAATTTCTCAGTTGCCCCCAGCGATGCGTCAGATCACACTTACGAGCAGGCACATGCTGATGAGATGGTTAAATGCATTAGGACAATCAGGACAGGGCTTGCACAATGTTGTCTGAATAGCCATTAAACAGTTAGGCAAACAGTCTGCCACGACAGCAGTCATGTGAGAGGTGGGGTAGAGTCAGGAATAGCTGGGTTTGTTTGATTAATGCTAGCCTCAGACCATCCTAACAAATGTTAACACAATCATAGTGATTAAATGCTCAACATGTAACATAAAATAACAACTAGAATCTCTTTTACAATTAATTGTGTTAACAGCACAACGATGAACATATTTAAACTCAAGGCAAAATAAACCGTGCATGATTAGGTACTGTAAATGGAAAGATGACACTGTCTTCCTGCCCGTCTTTCTGCGTTTTTTTTTTTTTTTCCTCTTGCAATAGCGCCTTCCACTCCCATGGCAACGAGGCCCAGCTCCAGGGGAAACCATGGAGATCCTGCCTTTCATGTGTGAGATGCTTTTATTTCGACACATAAGTTGATAGAAGCTGTTCCTGTCTGTTTGATTCAGATGCATCTCAGCCTCAGTCATGCTGCTGCTTGCATCCAAAGCCAGCTGTCAATAGATCCTTCCTGTGCATCTAAAATGAAGTGGGGAGCAAAGTCTGGATTATGCATTGTGAATACACCATGCTGTTCTGAGACAAACCTGCATATACATATAATTATAACCACGTTGTCTAAGAGGAGGGAACACATTTAAAATTAAGTTAATGACTTGATACATATAAAGATCTCTAAACCAAAATCCACCAATCACAGAGTCAAGACCCAGTCAAATGTGTTATTATTTAATTAACAGGGGACTTAATTTATCTTTTGTCCTTTAAAATTAAATGACACTTCATTATAAAGTTGTTGTGATTTTTTAAAGTGTATTATAATTTCAAATGGATGAAATCCCACTTCAGATCAAAGCCCTTTGCATTGTACGATTATGGTCTTTAGCCAGCTTGTTTTGTCTGCCCAGTCCACCCACAGTCTGGTGCTTGATCAGTTTCCCTGAGAGGGAGAGGCGATGAGACACATCTAGGTCTGTCTGTGTCATTTTAACTGACCTACTTACTGTGAACCAACATCCAAACCACAGAGGGGTTTCACAGTCCCGATTCCCTCGACTTTGTTTGTCCTTGACTTTGAGATATTATAAAAGTTGTGGACTGTAGAGCAAATTGTTTATTTGCGGAAAGTCGATTTATGGTCTCATCCTTTATCAATTTGTCAACTTAATTATCATATTTTAGAGGAGAGATCCAATGTCACGGCGGTTCAGCAAACACAAAATTCATTCAATTGCCATTCTCATTAAAATGAACCAGGGAGATAAAAGTCCCATTTAGATGACGCACAGGCTCCTCTGCTTGCATTTTGAAGAACCAACAAATCCATTAAAGCTTAATTATGATTTCAAGCATTGTATTGCTTTAGAAACTACTCCATAAAAATGGAAATACTTCACCTAATTCACATATTTGTAGTGCAATAAGAATTTCTTCAGCTCATCTTCAACCAGTACTATTATGCAGTCCAAAACTCTGTTGCTGATACACTGATTTAATAATATTTAAGGTGGATATCAGTAATGGGAACGGGGAGAAACATGCCACTTGCTTTAGTGTATATTTAATAACAATGCCTTAACTAGAGGGTTATATCAGGTGTTCTCATCTTTAGTGTTGTGTAATTTGAAGCACACTGACTTGGAAAATGATTTCCCACCGGTACACGGACAGACTGTATCATCATATGATTCATAAAAGGGTTGTAAATATAACATCAGGGATGACAGATAACAAATGGTCCACAGCCTCAGGTCACGTTATTTAACTGAGGGTAAACACGGACGCTAGGTGATGGGTCTTTGTTTGCCAATTTGGTTTACCGGGCAACCGACTGATACAGACCGGGGTGAACTGAGTGTCATTTTGTGCAAGTGTTTCACAACCTGTGGCACCGAGGAAGGAGTTTGCCTTAGGAAAGACAGCTGAATTTAACCATGAAACATTCACACTTCGAGCTCTGAGACTGCACTTTCAAGTTAGCATAAGCCTCATTTTCCATGGTAGTCAATGTCAGAGAATAACAGCCCGCAATAAATCTGATGCGGGAAGAATTGGCTGCTTTTGAAGCTCTGATACTGCCTTAATAAATGTCTCAACTTTGGTTGTAAGCAAGGTGTTGCTTTGGCTGTTGATGTTAAGACTGCACAGGCTGAGGTGTCTTGGGGCGGGTTATAAAAATGACAGTTGAGAGCTTGTGGGTGCAGTTTTTTCCACCACAATCCAAGTTCTGTTTCAATTAGTTATCTTTAGATATGTATTCTCGTCACAGCGTGTCAGAATTATGCCTTGCCCCAAGGGACTAATAAAATGATAACATCTTTAAACACTAAATCCTCTCGACTGTATTATGAATCTGAAATAATGGTTTCTTTTTTAAAAGAGGTGTGTCACTTTGAAACTGAAATGTTTGCGTCTGCCTCTATACAGTCCCAATATGAATAGTTCAGTGCTTCAAAATGTTATTTACCATATATTTAAATCTTATCTCAGACCTCTTTGCCAAACAGGTGATAGTGCAACATCCTGTACAGACTATGAACAGCTTTTCATGTCTGGAGGAGTAGAATTGCTTTATCAAACATAATCTTGGATTGACAAGTGCTGTCAAAACTGTGCAACAGCCATTATTCTGTGATCTAATCTTCAAAGTCTGGGATGCAAACACACAGTCTGTCTGATAAAAAGGCTTGTTTCATGTACTCAGTGCTTTGAGAAAGATGGCAGGGAGTTTAAAGTGTGAGTAGCCCAAACTAATGAGTGTGAGGGGTGGCAGTCATGCAAAAAAGAAGAATGATGTTTTATAATCTAAGGGACTGTTCTTTACTTGACAGAGGAGGGGGGTGGCTAGGGTGTGACCTTTTATTTTGCTCAGTGGCTGTCCCTGAAAGTGCAAATATTTTTCCTTGAGCCTCCCTGATGACCCTCCCTCCACCATAAATTAGTTATTAGATTTTTAAAACTGACCCTTTGATGTTTGAAAGTTAATATTTAAGGAGGGGAAATCCTGGAGTTTAAAAAAAAGCCTTGCTTTTTCGCTCTTGTCGCACATGCTGGTTGGCTAGTGCAAACGGTTATGACATATAAAATTAAAGTGAATTTGCTAAAATATGTATCAGCTCAGATATGGTTTTTCTCCTCGCAGAATGGTTGCAAATGATGTGTCCAAGGACTGTCGGAAATTTGAAAATCCAACCATAATCTTTTCTGTTTTTAAAACTGAACCTTTGATGTTTGAAAGTTAATATTTAAGGAGGTGAAATCCTAGAGCTTAAAAAAGAGCCTTGCTTTTTCGCTCTTGTCGCACATGCTGGTTGGCTAGTGCAAGCGGTTATGACATATAAAATTAAAGTGAATTTGCTAAAATATGTATCAGCTCAGATATGGTTTTTCTCCTCGCAGAATGGTTGCAAATGATGTGTCCAAGGACTGTCGGAAATTTGAAAATCCAACCATAATCTTTTCTGTTTTTAAAACTGAACCTTTGATGTTTGAAAGTTAATATTTAAGGAAGGGAAATCCTAGAGCTTAAAAAAGAGCCTTGCTTTTTCGCTCTTGTTGCACATGCTGGTTGGCTAGTGCAAACGGTTATGACACATAAAATTAAAGTGATTTTGCTAAAATATGTATCAGCTCAGATATGAATTTTTTCCTCACAGAATGGTTGCAAATGATGTGTCCAAGGACTGTCGGAAATTTGAAAATCCAACCATAATCTTTTCTGTTTTTACAGTTTCTGGCTGTAATTAATGGTGTAATTTTGGCAATTTTTAAAGACAAAAACCCTTTCAACACAGGTAGTTGTGGAAGGCGTTTTTTCCTTGTCTCCTAAATGTTTAAAAAATTATTTGACATGCCTCCCCATTGTTTGCACCACCCCCTCGCCCTCATAAGTAATGAACAGTCCCTAAGTGACCTACAAGGTGACTGCAAATCTGTTATCAAAAAAAAAAAACCCCAAAAAACCATATATATATTAGCAGTAAAATTCAAATCATGTCAACAGGAGCTGGGTTACAAACATTAGCCCAACTGCAATTTGTTTTAAAACTATAATATGTAGTAAAGATACAAATCTAACACATGACACACTCCAGTTGCTGCATCATTTATCAAACGCACCCTTTGCAGTTGGGCGGCCTGTTGGCATCCCTTCCTGACTACTTTACCTCGCTGGCTGCGGCCTAGCTTTATGCTTTGTAATGCTACAATTGGACCAAACACTTTGCTGCTAATTAAGTCGCATTTCATGTACAGCTGCTTTTTTGGAGGAATATCATGTTTGGGGCAGACATGTCAGGACTCACCTTGTCACACCAGGTGAAGCTTTTAATACCTACTTCAAGACCAAGAAGGAGTAATTTAACGTTTAATTTTGGGATATAGACCATGGCAGCTCAAGGAGTCCACTGAGGTGCTGTTACCACTGCTTCACCTGACCAAGGTCGGTTACACAGTTGCTTTTTGTGTTATCTTGAATATCTTATGTCTATAAGTGTAATGCATTCACTTGTTTCTCTGAATGAACATGATTAGCCTAACATAGGAATGCTCAGTTTGCCTAGCCTGGGGGCCACCTATGCAAAATGACTGTTAATGAACAAACATTAACAATATTTATCATATAAACTAAATAAACAAGGTAAATCCAGTCACAGCAGCCACAAACAGGTGGATGTGTGCAGTGGCGTTTCTAGGATATGAGGACGTTAGGGGCCCTGCTCAGACCCCAGATCCTCCCCTGGCAGTTATCTTATTTACATCTAAAGTACAAAAATAAAAAGAAAGAAAGAAAAAAAGACATCCCAGTGTGATTGAATTTAGTTTCACAGCAAATTAGAAAATGGTTGGAAATGGTATCTGGCCTATTAGTCTTGTTTCTTTCAGGTGAATGCATTAAGCTTCTGTAGGAGTCAATATCTTAGTTGTATTCTGTGGGTGTTTTATTGCTGCTGGTCACCTTACAGCCCATTTGCTTGTAAGCTGCTGTCTTCATATAATGTGTGTGGTGTGAAATAATTGCATGTTGTTGAAAGCGTGGTTTTCCTGTGGTTGTTGTGTTTATGGTTTGACACATACATTATGGTGCTGTAAGGTTGTTGAGTAATGTAGTGGTGAAATACTGCTCTTTGACTAGTTTGGGGTTGCTGACTGTTATGGTTTTTTGGTATTTAGTGTTTTAATGGTTCTTCTGCAAATGTTATGTTGCTGTCTGGTAAAAGGTAGGGGAAGATGGGGGAAGATGCCCCCTTTAAGAGGTCAGTTTACTGCAAAATTAAAAAAAACTTTTCAAACTGGAAATGACGGTTAAGTTATACATGTGTTTTTTGCACCAAGCACCACTATACTGTTGTCGGATATAAGCCAGCAGTATGTTTATTGGGTTAATTTAGCAGTCTGTAATGATTTGGTACCGCGAACGATAACGCAAATGCTATTGCTAGTTTGCTAACCAGCTAACAGCTGCACATTTCTGGTCGTCATTTCCGGTAAGTGCACAACGGCCCTGTTTGGTTTGAGACAACACTATCCCTGTTGAAATTTGCGCACTACGCCAATAAGTGCAGTGCACATAGTATACTACATGGAAGTGTACTAACAGAAGTATGTGATTTGAGACACAGCAATAGATTACTATTTTCCAGTGACAAAAAATGAGTTTTCCCTAAAGAAGAAGAGGAAATACTTAATTAATCCCCAAGTGGAAATTCAGTTTTTCACTCTGTTCGTCTTATACACACAGGCCTGAAATACATACACACACATGCACAAACAGGACCTACACATGCATTAAATGGAGAGATGTCAGAGCGAGGGAGCTGCTTCTGGACAGGCACCCCGAGCAGTTAGGGGTTTGTTGCCTTGCTCAAGGCCACCTCGGTAGTGCCCAGGAGTCAAAACTGACACCTCTCCAGCTACCAGTCCCCACTCCATATTTGGACCGGACAGGGACTTTAACCTGGCGACCCTCCAGTTACCAACCCAAGTCTCTATGGACTGAGCTACTGCTGCCTCAGAACAGTTCTGGTGGACTAAGAATACAGCAATTCAGATGAACTGTCACCATTCACTTTAGCGTCGCCGCTCAGTGCATGTGTTTAGAGGAGATTTAGCGCCATATCTTGGTTAGGAGAGGAACTAAGGGGGTGAAGGCATCTTACCCCATCTCACCCTAATATTTTGTTTTGGCTTCAGGGATGTTAATATGACTGTTGTTGTTTTTCGCATTTATTTTCCTGTAATATTGGCTTTGTGGGAAACTTGTGGCTTACTGTCATACATGGATGCTGAAGTCCAACTTACATTTTCATCACAAACTTTATATTTTTGGGTCACTTTGCTGCAGTGTTTGCCGTTTCAATATTACATCTAACTAAATAGCTGGGCACCCGTGGCACAGGTTATGTATTATTGGTTAAAAATTTGAAATATCTGAGAAATTGTGATGGATATTTTTTAGTTTTCTGAGTCCAAGGTGCTTCTAACTATTGCTTGTCCTAAACCACAGTAGGCTATATTTTATATACAATGATATAAAGTAGCAAATGTTCACATTTGAGACACTACAACGAGCGAACTGTTGGCATTTTCCTCTTTAAATGACTGAAATGATTTAATCAAGTCATGGAAATAGTTGTTTATTAATTTTCTTTTAATAAGTTAATGAACAACAAATCATTCATGCAGTTATTAAACTACTCCTTTCAGCCCTACTTGATGTGTCCCAGCCTGCTGCTGCATTTAAGGTGGACCATCAGGTTTGATTTGTTCCATTTCAATTTACTAGATTCCCTGCAATGAAGGTGCATTGTTTGGGGATTGCTTTATGGCTGTTAAAGCCCAGTGTACACATAGAAAGTGTTAATTTTCCCCCTCATGGCTCACACATAGTAGAATCCACATAACAGCAGCTGGCGTCATGTCTATATTTAATGTCTCTGCTGTGCTGGGCCTGGTGTATGCTTATGGGTAGTGATGAGGTCAGAGCCTAGATACCAAACATAAACTCTGTACATAGACTCTATTTACAGAATTAGAAAGCCATGCCGTATGAGTTGGCTGACTGACTGAGCTTGTTTTTTAATGTAGCCTGATGGAAGTTCTTAACATTAAGATGTTTATATATATTTTCCTTTGGTTATAGAGCAATTTTTTCATGTGGAAAAAAAAACATGGCCAATATATCAGTGCTTTGAGCCTTGTGAACAAAAAAAGTAATGAGGGTTACCTAATAAGTCTAATTTTTGTTTTTTTACCATGCTCATTTACCGACATTTGTATTGATGGTAACCTAGTGATGTTTTATTGTTGTGGCATGTATTTATATTCAGTATTTTGCAACAGGGACCTGGCAGTGAAAGTATAAACTGAGAGACGTCTGAAGTAGCTGTGACTGTAGACTGATTTAGTACAACAAAGCCTCCATACCACATAGCCTCACACACACCACTGTATCTGTGAAGTGTTGGATAATTATTCGCTTCATTTGCTGTTCTGCCCCACTGTCACAATGCACAATGGAAAAAATAGTGTTTTGATTAGCAATGCAGGCGTCCTAATCTGCTGGAAGCTTAGTGAATCACTAATTTGCCTCTGTGATCAAAATTTAATTGATTCAATTGGTGAATTATTGCTCCTGGTTTGTCTCAGAGAGCTACAATACTGCATGTTTTCCCACAGCTGGGCATCCTTTGCTTCATGCAGGGAGTTGAAAGCGAGAGTTTCAAAGGCCACAGAGCTCAGATCTCAGCAGGGCACATGTTTCTCACCATGTGAGGCTGCATGTGTTGGTACACATGTCAGTGCTACAGTTCAGAGAGAGGGTGTGTGTGTGTGTGTGTGTGTGTGTGGTCTATGTTTATGCATGCAGAACTTTGTCTGTACAGTGCCTGCCCTGTGCTTCAAGGTGTGGCAAAAGGATCACTTGTGAACACACATTTTGGAGTCAAAAGGAGCTGAGATAAGCCAGTTAGCAGTGAGGTTACTTTGACATTGAGATGTCCTGAGATGATCAAGACATATTTTAAAGGGAACGTTTGCCCCAAAATCATGACTACATATTTTCCCTCTTACCTGTAATGCTGTTTATCAATCTAGATTGTTTTGGTTCAAGTGTTGGAGATATGGGCTGGAGAGATGCCTGCCTTTTCTTCAGTTTAATTTAACTAGATCACACTCAGCTTGCGGTGCTCAGAGCGCCACAAAACACAATACATAGTAATGTCTCTTTCCTGAAATCATGACCCAGTCACTCAAGATAATCCACAGACCTTGTTGTTTCATGTAGGAACTATTTTCTGTCCTACTGGCTGAGCTTGTAATGTTAGCTGAGTGGTGCAAGGTGAATAGATGCTCACTTCCTTCTGCGTGGTGGTACACGTGGCAGGCGTAGTTCGCTGGAAAGAAAATAGTTCTTAAATTAAACTGCTCATAACAAAGTCTGTGGATTACCTTACTCAGAATTCAACACACCTGTTATCTCCCCTCTTCCTTTTACAGTATATAAGCAAATAACAGTGTACAAAACATCATTTTAAGCCGCACTGACCATTACTTTCACCAGTTAAAATGACAAGCTGCGCCGGTGGCAGGTCATATCAGCTGTGTATAATTAGCATGACTCCTTTAAGGAGTCTAATAACAGAACAACATGGGACATGTAGGGAGGCAATGATTGTGAAATTCTCAGCCATTACCAATACAAGTGTTTAAAATAACAGTTTAGGCAATACTGATACCAATATTTTTATGTTGTTTATTTTGTTTTTATTAACATTTATTCCCCCCTTTGTGCCAAGGAAACAAAGAAATATACACTGAACAAAATAACTTCAAAATAAATAAATTCACAACGTTTAAATGAGCGCAAATTCAATTATACATATGTATGATACTACCTTTTTCATAACCCACATGAAAACCTTTTTTCAAACGTGCTTCAAAAGTCTTATTTCTATGCATCATTATTCCCTCTCTAATATCTATTTTTTATGGCTGTAAAAACTTCAAAAAATGTATCCATCAAACATTTATAATTGAAGTTTCTCATCAAAAACTGCATTTTACAGGATAACATTGAACGCATCATGAGAACATTTTAATTTACCTTTGCCTATTTGCCAGTCAGTGTATTTTTCTTGTACCTGCTCATTAATTTAAGTTTGTAGCTTCAAGTTAGAGCCCTGCTTTATAGCCTGTGCAAAACTGATGTGACACAGCAGAAAATCAACGGCCACTAACCATCGGTGAATGTAGTCTACTGTCAACAAGGTGAATGTTGGCGATACCGATGTTCAGCAGATAAGTTGGTGCATCCCTAGGAGCTTGTCTGTCGTTGAAGTGCTGTATTATTTAATGTCCATTATTAGGGATTTGTATGCAGCCTAATAAAGGCGCATCGTGTGGAGATAATGTCATAATTTTTTAGAATTGTCCACACACACATGGCATGCAGTGCGGTGGTGTCCCCTTTGTTTGGACTAACTGATGTATGTAGGCTAAGTGTGTGTGTGTGTGTGTAATGATGACGTTGCTTCATCAACAAAGCGAGAATTGGAAGAAGCACACGCAAGAGACTATTCAAGTGTCAGTGACCTACAACAGCTGTTGTTGGAAGAGACAAAAACTTGCAACCTAAGTTACTGTGACATCATTAGCATCAGTAAATCCCTCGCTGTCTGATTGGCTGAAATAAAGACATGATGTTTGTCAACCTATTATGGACCAGTGTCGTTAAACTTCCCACAGCTGACCTTGTTAGATGAGGGAATAATTTTCACGTTACCACATTAGTGTTCTGTGCTATATAATTCTTAACTTGCAGGAGTTTAATGCTGAATATGTTTGATCTACTCTGGTCTGATTGGTCCTTTTTAAGTAATACACACACACACACAGCCACCTCTTTATTCTCCCAGGCTCACATACACATTGTCACAGTTTCCATGTCCGGTTTTATTGAAGTCAGAGCGTAGCCTCAGGCACCTTTTATTTCTTCAAAAAGGAAATGACCTGCATCTTTGCCACATTAGTATGGATCTGCATACACTTGAACACACTTCCAAGAAAGTCTGTATGTAAAGTATTTGGCTCAGAATAGCAAATTACCACCAACTTAGCTGAGAATGTTTCCTTTTCACATTGTTAGCAGTAATTGCCTGTGTTGTTAGTTACGTTTGAGTAGATCTGACCTGATCAGGAAACAAAGCTAAAAGTAGAATATGATGTTTATTGATGAGAAACATTTATGAAGACACTGAACAGGCATAGTCATCCACTGGATTTAAATGTATTTTGAAATGTACTGGTTGGCATGTAATGTGATTTACTCTGATTTACTGTATGTTGATCTGATGGCCTGTTGATCTAAAAAATGGGGATGTTTAACAAATTCTTTAATTGTCAGTATAGTCACTTCTTAGCAGATCCTACTGTGAACACCAGTAGTTTGCACTTCAGCAGCAGCTTGACGTGTGCCGCCATCTGCTGGTGATAACACCTCAACTCAGTCTGAACTGAAACCAGTTTGTCTTTGTGGAAAGCTAGTGCACAAGGCACATGTGATGGAGATTTTAAATGCACTCTCACTGCCCACTAAACGTATGTAAAAAGGCTTAAATGTTACCAGCTTCCCTCTACTAGAATTGCTAATTTAACCCCTAAACAAAACCATCCCTTTGTGCCGGCACATCTGCTCTCAGACTCACACATATACTGCATACAAAAGCACAGACATATGCACTGGTACATGCAGACGTTAATGGGCAAGTACTAGCATACATCCCCCCCCCACACACACACAAATACACCAACCACCCAGAGATCACTTTACAGAGGTGTGCAAACAAATAAAAGAAAATTGAGAAATGCACGACTGTTGATTTACGCTCTGCACCTCGAATATCTCTTCATTCTGGCCCACAGCAATTATTTACAAGTGTTTACTCAACAACATGAAGTATGGTCTCGGCAAAGAGACACTTGTTTACACCCAATCACAGGGACTGGGCTCATGAATGTTAGGATACACAGTGTGAGACCCTTTCTCTCACCATGCTATTTTTAGTAGACACCAATGCCTTCCGGCAAAAATCACATGAATATGGATAGTGTGCTCGGCTGTACAGAGTGGTTTGCAGCAAGAGAGCAATGATTCAGACAGACAGCCTGCACGTACTCTGTGTGTGTTCAATAAATACTAGACCAGTGCTGGAGTATCATTAAGCTTTCAAAGAATAAAATGGCGCTGATTGGACGCTAAACATGTCTTTTAAAGTGCTGTTCATAAGATAAATGCAGTGTAGAAATCTAGATTTATTTCATACATTTACAGCATATCAATGATAATGTTGTGATATTGTTTTATTTCTTTTATTATTTATTTGAACATTACATTTGTTTTATTGGTGATTTAAGTTACTAGTTTTCAAAGACGATGAACTAATTTAATCCTTATATTCAAAAAGATATGAAAATCACATTTTGTATCACAGAGAGAAGCACAACCACATGAAACAGCGGATTCCTCAGTTGGTACCATATTAGGGTTTTGCAGCCTGCTGCAATATTTTTATCCTCCTCTAAAGCACATAATTCTTGTGATCATTAGAGCCTGTAAAAATAGCACCGCCACACAATAAAAGTAATGATGCAGAAATACACTGTTAAAAAAAAAGAAAAAAATGTAACACTAATTCGCTTTAAATATGAAATTTAATTAATTCTTTAACACAAGCATTAAAATATTGATTGAATTTTACTACAAAATACTACCACATATCCATAATTAATGTTTTTTGTTTTCCCTATGAGCTTATTTTCTCCATGCCAGAAACCCTAATCATTCATTATTTGTAAAAATAGCAGAGTACTTGACTTTTTACTTTGCACCGGTCCTAAATGTATCTGGTGTACTTTCCATCACTCTTGTGCCACCAAACGTGGTCTAGCTTCCTGTCCTTGACCTCAGCATAGTTTGCAAGTCAATATTATTCAAAGGCTGTCTATGGTTATGCCTTTAAATAGGCCAATTTAGGCTTGGAGCACATGCATCTTGGAAGACAGGTTTATTTTGGTGTAAGTCAATTTTTCTCAAGTCTCCTTGGCCGTCGGGATATATCCTTGAGAAAGAGGCCATAGGCATTCTGTACTTTTCTAAACATCGAAAATGAAGTTAGCAAAAAAAAAAACAGTGTCTTCCTCTGGTAGATTACAGGTCCTGCAAGTTTAGCAATGTCCAGCAGAGAGTGCCCTGACTCTGTTTAACACTGGAGTGCTTAACCACTGGCTGAAAGTAGCCACATCCTACGCTGTACAAGCTGGTGGATCAGCTATCTGTTGTGAGATTCTTAGTGATGTTTGTATTATGAGCATTTATGTTGTGTGTGAGTACATGTATGCTCAGGGGATTCAGTATTCACTTAGCAAATCTACATAACTTATTTGCCATGCAGTTTAAAGCCCAAGGCTATGGTAAATTATTTGGCCAAAACATTTTACAGAAACAAGTATCATGGCTCTGCGACTTAATAATGTTTCAGTTCCACTGATGAGCATTGACTTCACCTTGGGAACATTAAAGTGTCTCCTAAATCCTCAACACTCTTCTCTTCTCTTCTCTTCTCTTCTCTTCTCTTCTCTTCTCTTCTCTTCTCTTCTCTTCTCTTCTCTTCTCTTCTCACCCTCCTCTCTCCTCTCCAGCCTTCCTGCTTCTTATCTCCTTTATTCATATCTGCCTTGTTCTCTTCAACTGTCCTCTCCCCACGGAGTGGTCTTGTTCTCCTCACTTGCAGATGATGTGGTTTGGAGGGCTGGAGCTGATGCAAAGTGACGTGTCTCCCCATCACAGGAGTGGAGCTGAGGCTGGGCCTCACTTCCCCCGCACTGGGCTGTTTTTGTTCGCCGCAGCTCATGCGGATAATTTGCCGGGATGCAGTGGAGGGCTGTCACAAGGACTTGGCTCAAGGGGTGTGGGAAAATAGCATAAGCGTCTTCCATGCTCAAACCCTGCCTTAATGATGAGCATTAAATATGAACATCTTCTTTGTGTAAGCGATGCATTAGGCGCCCTACATGTCCCTCTCCTTGCTTTCGCTTTTTCTCTCTTTTGGCCCCTTCTTTCCCTCCCTGATTCTTCGCAGGCTTGTCTAGAGTCTTGTTTGAGAATCAGTTGAATAATCCGACTGACAAGCAGCCTTTAGGTCATGGCATCTCTGTTCAGAAAAATATTCTCAATTCTTTGTGAAAGCACAGCACAAACACGGCTCTGTGCGACTGAGCTAATGTTCCTCTACGAATGCAACTGAAATGACTGGGGAGACAACAGGGGCTTTGTCGTGGCATCCTTTAACATTCTCTTTATCTCTTCGAAGGCTTTTAATGTGATTGCCTGATGTATTGTATTGGGTTGTAACTCTGTAGTGTGTCTCGACTACCACTGAGCAAGTCTGCCTCGGCAAGTCTGCCTTCGTAGCACTGCTGCTCTATAGTAGGACCAGACCGAATGATAAATTAACAGGCAGAAAGCTCCTTCATACCTTACTGATCAGAGACAGCAGTCCCAGTTCAGTTGAACAAGTCTATGTAGAATTGTTACAATGACAGTTACAGATAAAGTGATCTCAGGGAACTAAGGAAGAAAACACACCACCCTCCCTTAAAATAGACCTCCCTGGGTACTGAAGCAAAGGACAGAGTGACATTGTGAATGCTAACATCTGTGCAGAACCTTGCAGTACCAAATGCCCCAACCCCAAGTTTGAGCAGACTCTACCGTCATCCTCCAAGGAGCAGCCATTTTGGAAGGCTCTCCCGGCACAGATGTTGCATATTAAAATGTAGGGCTGTTTTAGCAGAGGAAATGCTGTGGAGAGAGGGGGCTGCTCCTCTGTGGGCCTCACCTGTGCCTTCATCCGAGAAGCCAATCCAAGAGAGGGTACTGTCTAACCAACCAAAAACAAAGTGACATTCAAGATAAAGTCACCCTGCCGCCTCTTTGACCCTGGGAGGCTGTGGATGTGGACAAATTATTTCACACATGAACATACTTTGTTTACAACAAAGACAATTGGCTCACATGCTTATTTAAAAAACAAACAACTGCTGTTTACCATATAGACTCACTGATACACGTCTACTTATATGAAGATGTATAACTATATAACATAAAGAGAATCAGTGCTGTGACCCTGTCTGACCGGTACTTACACAGACAATGAACATTTGCCCCTAGATATCTCTCATAATGAAGCAAACATTGTCCACAAGATGGAGATATTCACCAGTTTAATGCTGAGATCCCAGCTGGCTCCACATGAAACAGACAGACAGAGAGCCTGAGAGAGGGAGAGAGATGCACTACATGGCTGTGTGTGACAGATTGTGTTTGCATGAGGCAGTATGTGATGCCTGTATAATGTTTGAGTGTGTCTCTTTGTTTATGTGTACAGTGTACGTGCCTGAGTGGGTGTGTGTTTTTTGAATAGTGCAGCGCTCTCCGGCTGAGGTGCTGAGGGGGCAGAGTGTGCTAACAGAGAGGTTGCGAGTGGTCCCTGAGCTTATTGGCGGGGGTCCCAGGGGCCTGGAGCAGAGGAGAGGTCAAAGCAGGTCGGCTGTCCTGTGTGTTGCCGGGGCCCCGCGGCCCACTGTGTGCTGGGGAGGGTTCAGGTGTGTGTCGACCTCTTGCTCCAGCGGGCTGTAAGTAAAGAGACTGGGGTCTGCTGCTCTTATGCAGGAGGCAAGCTGCTGCTGCAGGAGGCCTGACCCGGGCCGAGAGAGGCCTCTTCATCCCACCTTTGCCTCCACCTTTAGAGTCTGTGGAGGGTTCGGAAAATCCACAGCCACCACCAAACTTCAGCATCTGAAAACAAAGCGATAAATGAATGGCAGTGTCTCTAAATATCCAACAATAGTACTGCTATGAATCCAATAAGATAAAACATTATATATTTTTATTTTAATATATTTACAGTGTTTGGAATAGGTAGCAATTTTGGTTAAATACTTTCTTTAATTTAATTACTCTCATTAATATATATTTATAGTGACATTATAAGCGGATTAACTGATGAGTATATTGACAGAACAATTACAGTTTTGACAACTGTTTAATACGTTATGTCATTTATTAAACAAAAATGCCAAACAATCTGATTTCAACTTGCTTCTTTTTTATGATTAATCAATAAATAATAAAAAAAATCAACACATTTTTCACTTGTTACAAATAAACCAATAGACATGCTCCTTTAGTCTCAGGATCAGCGGGTTTGCATTTAAATTGGATGCAAACGGAGAAACAATTGGTCTGTTGCAGCATCGAGTGCAGAACATTTTGATGCTCTATGTCATACTATTTTGAAAATAGAGGACCCATTTAAAAATAAAAGAGGGACTGAATGTAAAAAATACCAATCAAATTCATTCTTTTCAGTGAACACTAAGCTCCAAAACATCATTAAAGAGGCTGGCTTAATCGCCAAGAATATCTTTTGCAAAAAAAACCCCCCCCAAAAAACACGTCAATTTCTCTCATGCAGCATAATGATGAAAAGCCATCGTTATGATGCTACAACTATGCTGCTGCATGTTCTTTTATGTAGGGCTGCAGTCATATTTTCTCCTCTCTGTCATTGTGTCTTTATATGACTCATTCAAGAATGCCAACAAGCTAATCCAGAGAACAGTCATAATAGCGTCTATGGACAGTTGAGTGCACACACCTTGTCCACGGGTGCATTAATTAAGATGGTTGCTTGAAACCACTAGCAATTAATGTACTGTATGAACAAGCGCTGTGCACCACAATAGTGAATGGTAGCCAAATGGTATTACTGCAATGGCACCTGGTCCTCAATAGGCATTGTTTGGCTACCTTTTGTGCCCATGTAGTGTGACATATTGCCCTCAAGCATTGACCATCTGACCAGGGAGAGGGCTTAAACGCTAGGCTAATAATAGGAGAGCATAGCCAGGCAAAGGATTCTAGTAATTATGCCCCACTGTGGGACATGATGGGTGAAAAGAGGAGAGGGTAAGGCTAAGAGAGGGAAGACAATAGTGAGGAAAGAAGAGCAAGTTGAGTCTGTGTTACACGTTGCAACTCAAGAAACTACCACTTTTTCTGATGCAAGAGGATGACAGTCGGAACAATTAGTGGTAGGTTCGACTTAGAGGTTAAGATGGCAAGGACAGTCCAAGTGCCTGAACTGGATCAACACATCTTAGCCTGATGTGGGAGAGTTGGGGCTTCTGGTCAGTGCGGCGTACACGTTCAAATCAGGCATGAAACGTGCTAGGCCATTTCCAGGATCTAATGCCAAGGTCTTGGCAAGAGCCTGTCTCTCTGGGTTATACAGACCTGCCCTTGAACTCAGTTCCCAGGGAATAGACTCATTCTCTCTTGAAAAGTGGAGAAAGGAAGCTATTATCTGACACAGCCTGTGGAGGAGACGCTGGGCGATGATAGAGAACTCAGCCAGGAAAATGAGGCCGAAGCAGACCACCAGACCAAAGTTTGTTTGCACAGTGACTTTCATATTGTTTGTGTTTGCGTGCTCTGCTGTGCACATGAACTTGTGTGTGTGTGTGTGTGTGCGTGCGTGCTTAATTCGCAGTATCACAGTGTATGTGAGCCCCTCACTGTGAGCAAAGGAAGGATGCAATTTACATTTTTGTGCACATGTACAGGAGCAGCAACAAATAAAAACCCGTGCCTAAAAATAAAATGACTTGAGAATTAATTAAAGTCAGAGAGTGTGCAGCAACAAACAGATGTGTCCTATTTAGGGCTAATATCAACTTTAGCTAACTAGTGTAGGGAACTTGTGATTGATGGCGTCTGTCACTGTTACAGCTCCAACATGCCTTAATCCTATCCAGCGGTTGCGCAGCACCCAGATACACAATGCCTGATCTTTTATTCCTTTATTCAAATCCCATCGATTGAATAGAGTGATCAGAGGCGTTGCCCTCTCTGGAAGAGCTTAATCTCTCCCTGACACATGGAAGACTTGCTGGACTTTGATGATGCAGCCGCATATCCTTTTGGGCTTTCAAACAACTCTGCGTGCGCCGCTACCTCCGTCAGCTGTCTGGAGAACAATCATTCAGTACAAAGCACTGTCAAGGCTTCAGCAAGCAGAAGCTTCACCCTGCCAGCCTCTAATTCACCCCCCTGCTCCTCGCCCGGCTGCAATGCACTGTGGGATTGGATAACCAAATCCCAGATGCAATTAGTGGTGCTTTCAGAGGCCATGGTTTAAGCAATATGCTGGAATACTCCATTGTGCCCCTGTGCACTGGTTACTGGCAAATTGGAGTATCATCAGATCTACTGTGCTAAAGACATTTACAAAAAGCTAAAATCATGGCGGACAATTCACTTTGTTGCACTCATGGCGCTAAACAAGAGCAGTCCTGAGGATTTTTAATTGATGGGTCTATTGTTTCTTTGTACTCACCAAGGATAACATAATTACCCTGTTCATTATCCCTCTGCGGTTATGTTAAAGAGCCTGTTATCAGAGCCTATGCAAATGGTTCTACAGCTCGCTGCTCTCGTTCACTTGATGTTTTTTATGGTATGGGGCCTATTGCATCTATGTATGCTTTACGGTATCTTAAGGCATTCGTCTTGAAAGAGTTAGTCAGGGCACAATGACATTCGGTCGATACCGAACGAACAGACGATGATATATTTATCCCTCAAATAATCCTCAGGTCTGACTACTTCTCCATTAAAATGATAGATTTGACTTGAATAACACCCACACAGCAACGGATGTCAGAGCAGAAAAATGAGCCCGTGTTGTCACAGCAGGGAAAGAATGTCATCTGTGTATCAAATGTGATCATCTTCATGGGCTTGTGGTGTGTGTGGAGCAGTATGTGCTGTCTGGTAATGTCTTGTGACAGCCACACAGAACCCATCCCTCACGGTGTGCCCAGATCTACCTGGGAAATGACCATCCCCATCAGACCGGGCCTGTCATCTACTACATGTCAATGTAAGGCAGCCTCATATGGTCAGATAGGCTGCGTGTGTAAACAAAGACACAAACATTCCCGGGCTTACATGCTTTTACACGTAAAGTGTTATAAACTCACGCACCAAAAAACAATCCAGAGTGTTGCACGGGAATGACTCACGCCATAAATGTCCCTAATAATAAACCATAATTATATGCATTGCTCCTATAACAACAGACTAATAACAAAAATGGTACGCAGTGAACTGCAGCCGTACAGTATGAATGTGCTTCGCTGTGGAACAGTAACACTTACTCTGGAAATAACCCTTTTACAGCTTTTACTGGCAGCTGTTAAATAAATAGATTTGAATAAATAATGAGACAAATGCCTTATAAAATCAAAATGTCACTGTTAACTACTGTTTCTTGGTGACATAACTGATTTGTTCATGAATTTTGAAACTCCCAAGCAGTTAGCATTAACACTGGTTCATTTTCAGAGTTTAATATGATCATTAATAAATAACTACATTTTGCAGCGACTGTATTCATTTGCATTTGTACAAGCAATGAACCTAATGAAGTTTAAATTCTCACTTGTCTTATAAAAATATTACTTTGCAGAGTTGAATATATACAGTATCCCAGAAGCTCGCAGGTATGATTGATAGATACATACATACATACATACTACAGCATAGTATCACCCATATGTTCATGTGGCAGTATCTTATTGGCGCATAGTGCCAAGTATCAATTTTTTTAAATCAAATAAATGATTAATATTACAAATACAAATGAAGCTTTAGGCAGCCTACTAGAATAATATAATCAATTGTATTTTCAGTCCACTAGATACATTTTGCTGCTGCAAAAAAAGAAACTGATTTGAGATGAACAGACTGAAAACTGTAATTTATCGCAATACTCAGCATATCCCAACATTTAAATCTCAATAATATTGTATTGTGACTTAAATGTTGTGATAATATTGTATCATGGATTCTCTGATGATTCTCACCCCTAATGGATAGATAGATTTATTTGGCAATCATGAAATACACAAACTGTTTCACCTGATGACAGTAATCACATACATCCCTATTCATTCGCGAAACTATATCTCAGCCAATTCTTCGGAGCCTGCACAATATTTTTCTCTGCTTTAATAAGTTTCAGAGATACTGGAAGTTAATTCCCTTCAGTTGCAGCTGTATATAAAAAGGTTTTTTGCCTCTTAGACTTGAGTAGTTGTGATCTGAATTGTTTAAAGTAGTAGTAGTGAGTAGTTTGATAGAATTCTAGTGTTTATTAATCACATATTTATGTATAACATTTGTTAATCTGAACCTTAATTCTTGAAACAACAAATTTATAATCTGAAAAAGGTAAAACTGGCAATTTATTTGTTATCAAACACCTAATAATAGGATATGTGATTAGTCTGTGAATCCTGTTGATTGTTTGTTGATTGCTTGCTTATATGTCAATTAGCAGGCAGCCACATGGCCCGGGGCTTTAATTTGTCATGATTGTATCTGCACACTAACAGGTGGAAGGAACCATCTGACACATAATATGGAATAGGAAAAAAAAAGGCATAGATCATTGGTATGTGAATCACTCGGTAACAGCTGATGAATATTATTATAATTTACAGCTGAAAACTAGAAATCCTATTTTCTGTAATGCACAAGGAGTTGTTTAGCCCGAAGTCATAATTGCAGTTTCTTTGTCCGGCTTTTGTTATTTTTTTCTTGCAGGGTTTATTTTCTGATAGCACATCTTTGAAACTTCATCATTTGTTCCGCAACAAAAGAATGTTTTTTCAGCTATTAAAAGAGCAACAAAGGCCACTTTGCCATTCCCCCACCTGACAAATGACATAAAACTGCGAGTGCAAAAATTCATATTTATCTCGCTGTTTGCATTTTGCACTGCTGATCACATTTAAACAGGGCTTTGAACAATCTGCAGTTTTTTTTCTGTCAAATAACTTTCAAGCATTGTGTTGGATCATGCGAAACCAAAACCCCATCCTATGATTGTGTGCTGTCTACTTGGGTTCAGGGGCTTTACAAAATAAACTAGCTCCTTTTGGCTGCATTAGAAGACAGAGACTGTGCTGACTTGCGCACTTTTGAAGAGAATTCTACATTTGTATGGCTGAATCGATACAATTAAAATTGCCTTTTGCGTTAAGCAGTTCGCCTTCCAACTCAAAGTGGGGACCTCAGCAAAGTTGTTGTTTTCTCAGTCTACACCATTTACCTCAATTCTATCATCACTGACAACCTGCTTGCAAACTTCAAGGCCAAGTGTGCATAAAACAAATCATTTCTGGGTGTCAGCAGATAATGTGGGGTAGTGATGCAAATCTGTTTACCACTTTTCTTCCAATACATTAAAGGTGCTTTTGTGTTGCGTGCTTTGACGGCGTGTCATAGAGCAAAGAATATGTGTGTGTGATGTGTGCGTGTTTGTGCGAGGGAGACAGAAAGGAAGAGAGAGAGTGATTAAGTGGGAGCTTGTTTATATGCGTTTGCTTTAAGTGTGAGCAGGTGGATTTTGAGGAAGCATCTGCTTTCTTTAAGTGGTTTTGAAGTTTAACTACATCACATTTCAGACTGTGAAGTGAATATGGGGACTAATTGTGATTAGTATTGTGTGTTTAGTACTACAGAATATCAAGAATGTCGTTACCCTTTTGATTCCATGTCTTCACCCATTATAAATGCTCCATCAATTAAGGGTTTGTCACTGTTGCATCCTTAAGTTGCTCTCTACTTCAGAGCAGTGTTTTCAGAGTTTTCAAGGTGGGTGATTGGAGCCTGGATCTTTATAATTTAGTCTCTGATGTAAGTTCAGACAACACAGGAAAGTTGTAACAAAGCTTGCCTTGTGCTTCTTCGTCTCTTGCTGACACTGTTTATCTTTCAGAGCCTTAGTTCACCCCCATGTTCAGCAGCCCGCTCTTTAATTATGATTAGGCTGTTCACACTTCTCACCCTCCTCATCGCTCAATTACAGCACAATATTGATTTGTTCCTGGAGAAACCATCAAGGATGCACAGCCAGGAAATCACTGATATGCTCTCTAATATGATAAATGTGTTTTAATCCGTCGTTACATTAAAATGCCATCTTACGCTGCTATTAGTCACTAAATTAATGATCAGAATTAACTAGTTTGGCAGTTGGAACGAGACTGGCCCTTGATCCTCTGTTGTTGGTCATTTTGCTCTAAAACTTTGTCCTCATATCTAATGAACCCATTTCTTTAAATGGAACTTATAATAAAACAACAATTCATCACACAGAGGTTTGTTTGGGATCTTTTGTTCCTTTAAGTTCAAACATCCTCCCTGAGGTACACGTACAGTATAAATAGGATCCTGGAGTACATTTAACAGCAGTCAGTTGGTTATAGATAGTATCTGCAGTGGCACCTTAACGTGAGTGTATCATATAGACGGAGTACACAGGCTTGCAGGCTAGCTCGGCCACAGAAAGAGAGCATGTGGCAGTGTCAGCAGCCTAGTGCGGCGTGGCCAGGTTTCCTGGGGCGAGGGCTGTGCTGTGCTCCATACGGAGGGCCTGTGCTGGGAGCCCGGGGGCCATGCAGTCCCAGGTCAGCAGATGGGCCTGTGATTATTATTTCCAGGCCTGTCTTACCTGACCACTTCCTCACTCCGTGAACAGCTGTTTCACTCGCTTCACTGAGACGCTACATGAACAGCCATTTTTCTTCTGTTCTTTACTTTGTACATAGTATAAATCTTTACTGTGACCCTGCTCTGGGCTCCATCCACCTGTGTCTTACCTCGGGCAAAAGCTCCCCTGGAGGATTGTTTTTGTTTTTTTCTCGGTCTTTACCAACCCAGGGAAAAAAAAAAGACTATTAGGATTGTTTTCTAGACAATAGAACACTTAATTTTACCTCCAAAGCCCTCTGTCTGTCTGTGACTTTGGCACAACGTTGTAAAAAGAAACATGACATTTTAGTGACATCCCATCCCCCAAAACACTTTTTCTACCAACTGGTTTTGATTCTGAACATTTATGATGACAATCATGAGGACTGTTGAGGTTTGATGTAGAAAATATTATTCTGTTTGCTCGTGACAACGTGAAATAGATGTGTCATTATAATCTCTCAGAATAAGGTTGATGTATTGCAAGTTGTTAGAACATGCCATTTCTCTTAGACTGTGTCAGGTTTAGCAATCACATATTGCAGACTATGGTGCTTTTGGATGAATACCCTCTTTAGTCAACCAATTCATCACACTGCAGGGAATATTGTTCTACAGCACCTGGTGTTCAGACTATTTCTGTGTTCTAAACACTGTTGGTACAAACCATTTGTTCTCCATCCAACAATGCTTGCAAAGCCTCATTACGGCTCCATTATTCTTGGAGGATTTTGCACCCATCTTAAATATTACTGTTATGGAACACATTATTAGTTATTTTCAATTTGCATTCTGTCTGGAATCTGAAAAAAGGGTAATTCACTTTCACCATTATTTAACATGATGTCTGACTGGATGCTGGATGGAAAAGTAATAATCCATGAACAAAGAGTTAGGGACAGCCGCGGTTCTGAAGGATCCTGAGCTTGAAAATAGCCTTTTATGAAATATTTTTCTAAACTTTTTGAGTAGAGTGTAATATTGGACATCTCAGGCTATGGTTCAATACACCAACAGACACAAACAGCCTTTGGTCTGAGAGAACAACATCAAAAGTAATATCTTCATTGCTCGGCAATCCAAGAGAGAATTATTTTTCCAGAGAACACATGGTTTTAGTAAGTAGTTTAACAGCAACAAAAACAAACTGGAGAGAAACATTTAACCAGGAACACAAAGAGAACTGCTGAAGCAGTTTTAAGCCCCTCAAATCATTCAACATAGATTGAAGCGCTGAATGAAAGAGCAAAATCTGGCTTATTTATTGATGAAAATGAAATGGCTGAGAAAGGGGATTTCTTTGAAATGCGCAACATAAAATAATAGATTTTCTCAACTGTATAAACTCTAAATCCAAAGAGAATGAGGGAGGAGGCAGAGCACATTTTGACTACACTAACTCTGCCTGCACTCTGATGAAAAAAAAAAAAAAAACCCTCCTTGTTAGAAAGATAGGGGATACACCTGTAAGGTCAGGTGGCTGGCTTTCACCATAAGGCTCCAGCCACTGAGCTGTTGATCAGACACCTCTTTTCACACAGCTGGTACATTTAGATTCCCAGCCCCTCCCTCAAATCCCACAGTGTGCTCTCAAGGAAATGTGTGGAAATGAATTATGGAAATTTCTGATGGGAAACTTGGTGCATTAGTGTTTCATTTAGCTTGCTCGTATCCTGAAGCGCTGCTCCAACCTACGAGGGACAGAGCTGGAAATATAACTCTCAGCGGCAGGGAAGCCCACAGGGGTGCGTCTCCCAGTCAGGGCACGGGCCAGTCGATTTATCTGCCAGTGGCCTGGGCCTGTCTGATACAAGCTCTCTCACAGGTGGATTTATCACCGTTGCCTGGAGCTGCAGGCCTACAAACTCAATACAGGCCTCCATTTTTTATACTGGCTAAGCGCAGCAACCTCTGCTAACTCTCCTCAACCTCTGAAACTCAGGGAGCACTCCTCTAGACATGTTTTATTTGTGTCAGTGTTCCATTTTGAAGTAGTTCTGAAACTTAAAAGGGAAGAAATATTTGTTTATTGGGCTTATTTATCTGCTAGCTTATTAGTCTGCGTAAAAGTATAAATGTGACAGATTTTTGCCTCTTGTGAAATACCACATTCTGGTCAGTGACTCAGGTGATAATATATAATGGAGATCCCTCATAAAACCATCTTTAAACTGTTAAAAGGAAGTACTTGAAATGTTTTTTTTTTTGCATTTATTAGATAGCGCACAGTCAAGGCGTGACAGGAAATAAGTGGAAAAAGAGGTGGTAAATGTCATGCAACCAGGTCCTTGGGGACTAGGGATGGGAATCAAAAACCGGGTTCCGGTTGAGAACTGGTTCCAAATTGTTGAATCCATCAGAATCGAATGCCTCCAAGGTTATCAGTTCCCTTTATCAAAGCGGGCATGTTTTTCTGATAGTTGCAATGGTGTCAAACTGTCATGGTGTCATGCTTCTACACTGATGTAAACTTGCAACACAGGAGTCTTGATAGAGAGAGGAAGAAACAATCTAATGCGTGGCCTTAGTGCTGCTTGTAATGTCTGTAAAATGATGATTCAAGTAGGTGTGGAAACATCAGCTTTATGCTGAAACATCCCAACATGGACTGGAATTCCTAGGAATACCACGTATTTGATACTCTGCACTAGGGTTGCCCCCTAATAGCTGACCAAACTTTAGTCGACCAGAAAGGTCATTAGTTGGTAACATTTCATTGGTGGCTTAGTCGCAGAGAACAAAAAACAAATATGAACTCTACTAGGACCCGTGCCTTGTCAAAATAAAGCAAAACCTATATGACTGGACTATGTGGAAATTTAATCTTAAAGGACAGACACAGGAAGTGGCCACGCTCAGCAGACAGACAGGAGTAATGTTAATTTACAGGGCTGGTACCTGCGGTTATTCCACAGGCTAGTTAATAACATGTCGGACAGGAAATCCAAAGTGTGGGATCATTTTGAGAAGGTGAAAGACGAACCCAAGGTGATATGTAAACTCATCTTCATTCGTCGACTACAAACGTGACGTATCATCTGAAACATGTAAGTAGCTACATGCCCATTAGCCACTTAGCACAATCACTACTGCTTTGCCGACAGCGTCATTAACAGGCGGCTCGCTCAGTGTGTGACGTGCACTTGTAGATAAAATATAGACCTATATTAATGAAGGTTCATTAGTACGGTTTTGTATTTCTCTGTAATGTAGCACAGTGTTAACAATGTTACTGATACTATTCTTTCTCACACCTTCAACTCAAACCATTGTGCTGCCCCGCCCAAAGTATATAATTTAATGATTAAATTAATATCAGAAACATACAAACAGAAAATTAGTCGGGGGCAGCCCTGCTCTACACACAATGCTCCTGCTTCCTAACTGAGCTGCATGTCCCTCAGCAAGGGTAAATATGTTAGAAGAACATAACTGCAGGTTCAACAGATTTTTTCTTTGACTATGAAAACCTCAATGAAAACGAATACCTCACAAGTGTTCTCTAATTATATCTACACTGTTCAGACTCAGAGATACAAAAAACAGTTGCACTGAAGCTGAAAACCTCTTTAAGCCTACTTTTTTCCACACAGAAATTGATCAGTAATGAAAAAGACAATCACTAAACAATAGATGATGACAAACAAATTTGATAACAGCATTGGTTTCAATAAAATCTTATCAATTTCCATCCCTACTGCTGACATTACATGGCTGACCTTAACCGGCCACCAGGGTATCCCTCTCTGTACCATTTTTATCCATTTGATTGTTAAATTAAGGTTTCTTGAAATCATTTTTAAGTTAAACTTAAGAGCTCTACCATATCTTAAAAAACATATCATTGCATTTTGTTGATCTGTTCCTTCATTAAAATAAACACACTTTGAAGTTAATTCCTGCCGGCCAAACTAGCAAGGCAGCTATTACAGAGTATGTTCAGCATGCACATTGATATCGTTACGAAATAGATCTAGCCTGAAGAAATCAAAAATGCAGTTGCAGATTATATTATCTGTATTGTTAACCTTTAGTCCTGGTTTATTGCACCAACACCTAAAAAACATCCTCAGTCTCTTCTGTTTGCTCGACGTTATTCATTGACACTCTAAACAAAACATTGTAGCCACTGTTGTGAGGAGGTGAAGCAGATGGTTATTATTGCACATTAGTCTGTCATTATAAGCATTTTTAGTTTTTATAGTTTAAGAGACAAATAACTTAGAGTGTTCTTTGTTGAGTTTATAATTGTATTGATTCCACTTATGTATTTTTTAGTTACAGTAAATAAATTATGATAAATCAACCGACCCTTGTGTATTTGCTACCGTGAGAGTTGCACAAATTAGAAATATTCATTCATTCCTTTCCTGTAGCCGCTTATCCTGTAGGGGGTCTCGGGGGGGCTGGAGCCTTTCCAGTTGACACTGGGTGAGAGGCGGGTACACCCTGGACAGGTCGCCAGACTATCACAGGGCTGACACATAGAGACAGACAACCATTCACGCTCACATTCACACCTACGGGTAATTTAGAGTCACCAATTAACCTGCATGTCTTTGGACTGTGGGAGGAAACCGGAGTACCTGGAGAAAACCCACACTGACACAGGGAGAAAATGCAAACTCCTCACAGAAGGGCTCCCCCACCGTGGGGTTTAAACCAGGAACCCTCGTGCTGTGAGGCAGCTGATAGCCGCTGCACCACCATGCCACCAAAAGCTTAGGTATATACAATAACAATTAAGTATTCCTTATACCACTGAATGTACAAAATAAAAATAAAAAATAACTGTCAAAAAAAAGCTAGAAAAGCTCAAATTGCTCAGTATCTGCAGGCTGTCATAGGTATAGTATTGTAGACCAGCAGCTCCAAGACTGATATCACCAGCCAGCATGACTTATTTTGCATGAACTTAAAATCTAAATGGGTGAAATCCCTCCATGAAGTGTTTGTTAGTAGGTTTTATATAGTTACTTGGCACAGTAACAACACTGTGGATTGATGCAGCCTGTTGCACTTGTCATGATGTTAGACAACAAACAATCTCATGCTGTCTGATGCTTGCAGATCTTGGTGGATCAAAAAAGACATGCAACACGAGTAAAATGTCTATCACTTTGTTAATAAATACATCACTTAATGTGCAGCACTACAATTTTGCATAAGAATATAATGTTGATATGAAGAATGTTGCCTTGGATGAGCTTAAAGCCTAAATACTGCTAGTTTTAAAGCTCATGCTAACTGAAACATTACGAAAAGCACACATTACAATAACTGAATGTTTAATTTTAATAGAAATATGTATGATATGAATGTTTAAGTAGAAATGTGAAAGTTTTCTTTTTAAGCTAAGACACAATATCCTTAGTTACTGAGGAAAGCCTGCAAGTTTGGAGTGAAAATGGCTCACTACTTTTTCAACCAGCATTACCATATACCACTGAGGGCCCTGTTGTGAGCGTTAGTGTGAGTGTAATAGAGGAGAGGGGAGAATGAATTTGCCACAGGTGTGAGCTTTCCCAGAGAGGTTTGGAAATTTAAGACTACATAGACGGTGTGTGTGTGTGTGTCTGTGTGTGTATATGTGTATGTGTGTGTGAAAGGCCAGTGTGCGCAGACCACTTTGAGGCATCACTAATGCAGGTTTTTCAACAAGAGTGACACAAGACAACAAGAAAATGACAGAAAGGCAGTTCCCTTTTTGAAAGAAAAATGTCACCCCTTCCCTTTCAGTCCTTCAGTGTTGTGGTGAAACAAGTAAATTAGTCTGAATAGTAATCTGAAAACATTGTGAATACTGGTGCCTGAAATTCACATTGTTGGATTTAATTATAGTAGGACGTTTGCTGCCAATGTCGCACTGGATGCAGTACACTAAACTTTTAGCATTTTAGCATTTTAATTTTTAATTAGCTGATGTCATCAAAGTATTTTGGCCACAATCATTAGCTGAACAGCTGGCTGGCTGCCTAAATCAGCAGGTACAATTTACAAATCACTGCAGGGAAGGTTTGTTGGAAAGTTACCTTAAAAATTGCTATGAACATTTTGGAAAGGTTTTACTGTGATGAATTGGTATCCTCACTTCCTATTCTGTAGTGTGTTCTGTGGGATTTTTAATCACACAAGAGATTTAGCTCATTTTTATATTATTACCCAGTGAGGGCAGGACCTTTCTGTCTGCAGTAAAACGTCAAAGGTCAAAATCGATTGCTTTTGTATTAAATCGACTGTATAACTAATATAAAAGCTTTACAGCCATGCCAGTTATTCATTTTCTCATATCAAAGGCCGTCTATAAAAAGAAATCATAAGTCATACCCTTGACCTTACTTCTGCTAATGCTGCATAGGTGATAAATGCATAATATTTGGAGTTTTTCTTCCTAAAACTTTAGAATTTGCGCTCACTGGAGCCTTTACAGCAACACTACATTCCCAACTGTTCATATAAATGCACCGTCAGCTTGATTCTGATAACAAATATCTGTTTTCAGAAACACATTGTAGCAGCCAACTGGTCCCCATGTAGGAGGCAAACCCTTCGGCCAGCGGCAAGCTGGTCCCAGCCTGCTGGCAGCAGCAACAGCGTGCCCACTTCATGCTTGAGCCACACCTCCACTCACAGTCCGTCACGCCAGCCTGCAGTGCATACCTGGCAAACGCCGCAGCGGCTTGCCAAGGAAGATTTATACCTGGTGTTTGACCTACTTGAGTTTGCATCTATATTAGTGAAGGAAAGGGCTTGGTTGTGGGGGAGAGAAAGGTCACAGAGATCCCAGGTCTTCCTCTGATGCATCAGGATGATGGAACTGGCTAATTTAATGAGCAACAGTTGTCCCCTTGGCCGCTACAGATGGTGCACTGCAGTTCAGCTCAAAGCCGTCTGGAAACATAGCCTTCACAGCACACATATCATCCCCTTACATAGGCAGGCTCTAACACTGTACAGGTGCAAAGTGAATTTATTACAAATTGGTTTCATTCTGAAGTGAAACTTCATACATTTTTTAAATCAGTATTTATTGAACTCTTTCTTTTTTTTTCGAACCAACAATAATAATCTTGCTTTGGATAACATCTGGAGAGGGGAGAATGACATCTGCCTCTGATTTGATTGCTTATGTTATCAGTACTATCCTCAACTTCCTCCACAAGCCCTTAGTTACCCAAGTGTATATGAACCATAGAAGAGAGAAAATCACAGGGTATATCCTGCATCACTTGAGAAACTACAGCCGTCTCCTAGAAACAACATTTATGTACAACTAATTTGAATCAGCAAATATGTTTTGAGGGAAACATAATGCTGAGCATTTTACATTTTCTATTAAAAGGATAGGGGTTGCAAAGATATAACTGTTGACAATTATCATACTGTGTACATTTGCATGTCTGCAATATTGACAAAAAAAATGCAACTGGCTGAGACTGTCATCTTTATTTTAGTTATTTCTAAAGGGAAGACCTTTTTACACATATAGCCATTAACAAAATGGTTTCAAGTTTTAATTATAGTAATAAAACCGTTTGTATAACCTATTCCATTTTCATTTCTGTAAGGGTCGTGCTGACTGATAATAATATAAATTCTGTAATACAGTGAAACTGATATTTTCAGAGACGGTTATTGTACTGTGAAAATCTTGTACCATTGCAACCCTTTAACAGAGTATGGATATTTTGCTAATTAATATATCTGGCAAACCCCAAAAATGTTAACGCTGAAGGTATCCACAAAATTATTGTGTCTAATGCCTATTTTTCTTAACACCTAATCAAAATCACAATCTTTCCCTGACTTTAACCAAACACCTTAACCTTAACTACCATCAACCCCAAACTTCTCCTTCCAAAGCCTGCACGACATGAATGTAATATTTTGTTACCTGAAAGAAACTTTGTCTTTTAATGGAATCCAGGCAGGAAGCGATTACCTTGCCACCAGGGGTGCGTGATATGGCCCCAAAATAATATCATGATATTTCAGGGTATTTTTGCGATAACCATATTCTTGACAATATGACTATTTAGTAAAAAAAAAATTAATAACATATAATTGTAACAAAATAAGTGATGTAGTTTTACATGTCAACCTAACAGTTTGCCTTCAAATATTCAGTAAAAACTGAACGAAAACTCATTTCTTTAGTTTGTGAACAACAACAGTAACTCAGAGTGAGATTCAGATTCTGTATACAATATTAATAGTTCAACATAATAAAATCTACCACAAATTACACATTTAAACAGCTCCCAAATAGAAAAAAATGTACCCTGGGCCTTTATGCTCTGCCCCTCTAATCATCACACTGTAACCTGTGACAGGCTGTTATGCTACCATAACTATTGCACATTCACATACAGTATATGTAGTATGTTGTTAAGCCACAGGCGTCACGTAGGTTATGAAAGGTTTATGACAAAATCACATCAAAGACACCGGCTCCCATGTGTGCATGGCGAGAGAGGAGAGGGAGAGACACTGTGCTGCTGCTGGAGGAGCCACTGAATGAGTTCCCTCTGAGCAATAACTCGCTTAAAGAGTTTGAGAAGTCCGGGGCTGTTCATAAAACATTCAGGACGCCCAGGCCGATCGACGCCACAGTTTATTCCACACTACTGAAGTTGCTCCTCTTTTTGGAGTCACTGCACAGTTTGCAATAATTTCACTTTCAGCCATGCTTGTTGTTGCTGTGGGTAACAGTATGAAGTCAATATTTCAACAAGTCGAAATATCATGAGTATCACGATATGAATTTTTCATATCATCTTAAAAATTATACGGGTATTATCGTGAGCGAGATGACATGGCACACCCCTGCTTGCCACAACAACGTAAGGAAGACAGCAATTTAATAACACACAAACATAATTTCTAGGAGATGAAACAAGCCCTATGCACTGTATGTGATGCTTATATGAAGTCAACCCTATCACATCAAAGAGAGATACTCTATAGGACTTATATAAAATGTATCATTCCGTATACATTTGCCTTTGATTCACCGTGAATCATGCTGTAACATTTTTTGATCCTGACTGGAATTGAAAATGAAACAGCTTGTACACACCACAGCTTATAGTTTGAGTTTATGATGATACTCACCAAAAGGAAGGAAGGAAGAAAAAGAGGAAATTCCATCAAATGATGAAAGTTCTTCATTGAATTCAGCAGCTGCAGCGCTTCATGGTCCCAAGTCCCAAACACTCTGCCCTTGACTTTAGTGACAGTCTTTCTCATTGTAATTACACCTTAGAAACTTGCTGCATTTCATTATGTGAGAAATAATTACTTTCCCATATGCTCTTGGATGTATGTGTATTTTCATACAGAAATAGATTTCACATGGGAAGCCATACAGATGCTCAGTTTTCTACTTATATATTTATTCAGATGAATTCTTGGTAAACCGTGTTTCTGCCTGGCAAAACAGTCCCAAGAAAAACCTAATATTTTCCAAAGTACAAAAAAATAATTTAACTCCAGATTCGCTATATTTGTTTTTTTTCGGTGCCATATCTGTGATTTTTGTAGCTTGCTCTTGGAAGCGTGCTGCTCACAGTCTGGCACCTGATCATGGTCTTTTCATAACATCCTGACCTCACCCAGGAACGCATCAGATGATGAGAAAATAAGAAACAGGCAGAAAGCAGAAGAAAATCCTGCATAGTACACCTTTTAGGGCTTTGAGATTGTAATCTAAATTACCTTTTCTCAGTCTTTTTAGTGTTTTTGAGAGAAAAAATACGCATTGAAATAAAAAGATATTACAATTAGAAGTTGTTGAAATACAGTTTAAATACAAATTCTAAATAGATGAATCTTATGTCAACATTTGTTGAGTGAAAAGTTTAGACGTTACGGAAAGCAAGTGGAAAAAAAAAGATTTGTTGAAGTGAATTTATTTTTAACTGCTGCTTGGAAGCTGTATCACCTCAGCATCTGGATCTTTCTTTATTTTAAAGTGTTTACTTCCTCCCCTGTATATTACATTAATCCTCACTGAAAAGTTCATGGCACAGAATGTTTTTCAAATAGTTTGAGCTGCCACAACAACAGCACTATTTTTTTTTCAATGGCAACATTAAAACACTACAGGTAAGTCACCTGGCACTAAACCTAAAATAATTTGATGTCTGTGGAATGAGACGCAAGAGAAATGTGTTGGTGCACTGGGTAATTTGCATGATAGAATAACCTTCCTTGTGTTTGGTAGGGGAAAAAAAGAGCTAATGTATTCAGTGTATTTGTGGTCATGCTCTTCAGTTTTTTATCACCTAGAGACTAGCATTAAATCACCTCACTGGGGGAATGAGTCGCAGGAAAGAAAAAAAAATGAAGCAGCTTCTGGATCTAATGAATTCCTGGGAGAGTAAACACGCCTTTGAATAAAGCCCTAATCACGAATTAAGTGGTTGTTGCCATCATACCTTTGTAGAACATACCCACAGACACGGACCTGTGAATGTGTGTGTTCAAATTATTTCCTCAGCTCCGGCAACAATGGGAAAAAAAGATAAGAGGTAAGCTACCCAGTCCTCAGCCAGTCCGTGTTTAAAGATAGGGCAGGGCTCATTTCCAAACTAATCCCTTGTCTCAATCCCTGCTTCATTTGCTCAGTGCAGACCGCTGCTTCAAGGGTCAAACTGAAATAACAGGGAAGCTGTCCATACGGTACGAAGGTCACCTTTGGCTTTCTCTCTTTGCAGTTCAGATCTCCCAAATAAGCTGTGTGATGTAGCATTATGATAAATTACCTGATGTACAGTATGAAAATACACCAGTCACAGAGGGGCTCACTTGTTCATAACCATGTTTTTTTCTGTGCCAATATTGGCCTATAGACTTGCCTCATTGAACAACGTAAAGCAACCAGTAGAACAAAGACTGGGGTAAGTTTTTCTCAGTGAATAATCCCACTGAGCCTTCTTTGAAGGAGTTCTTACACCAGGAAGGTGGATAGGGCAGATTTTAATCAATACAGGAAAACAAGGAGCTCAGGGGACGTGAGGAGCCTACCAGTCAGGATGAAGATTAAACACCTCTGTCTAAAACACACTCGGCTCATGTCAGAAAGCCCGGGTAACTTCAAATCCATCTATCAAAACGGTATCAAACTGTGTTTTTCTAACAAAGCAATGTTATATGACATGTATTCTCCCCTACAGCTGTAGGTGAGCAAGTGGATCATAAATCATAGCAGACAAAGCTCAGCTTGACCTCTAAACGGTTGTATATCAGGCTATTCTGATTCAGTGTGGATGTCTTTTGGCCTCAATAGGTATACTTACTTTATTTGAGCTTTGAACAATGCCGACTTAATCCCAGAGGGCTGATTCTGCATAACAAACAATCTCTGGTTTTGTCCAACGGCGCTTTCTGTACTTTTCAGATAGACCTGAGAAGTAAGAGTGTGCCGCACCATTTTTCAAGTCCTACTGTGAACTTAATAGTTCTTTTTTTGTATTTAAAGGCCCAGTATGTAGGACTTAGGAGCATCTATTGGCAGAAATGGAGTGTAACGGAATAAATATTGTGTATAATCACTTGAAAATAAGAATCTTTGTGTTTTCAGTGCCTTAGAATGAGCCGTTTATATCGTCCATGGAGATCGTCTTGTGTCACCACCATGTTTCTACAGTAGCCCAGAGCCGACAAGTCAAACACTGACTGTAGATGGAGCTATTCTCATGTTAGCGTGTTCACGTTTTTGCGTTGGCCACCGTAGCTAAAAGTCTGCTCTGCAATGAGCAGTGTTAAAAAAAAAAAAAAACACAATGTGAAACTGCTTTATTCAGTGTTTTTACCAACCCAGTCTCACTCTAAAGTCGTCGAAATTCAGTACTTGGGGCGTGACTGTGACAGACACTCACGAAAAAAGGCGTCCTTTAACGTTGGCATGATACACGGCCAATTGCTGTTATAGATTAATGGCGCCCAAGGGAAAATAGGGGGAACTGTGGGGGAAAAGAACGAAAGTTAAGGCAGAGAAAGTCGAGTAGAGTGGGAGGTAGGGAAGGTTTTTCTTGAAGATTTTCAAGCAGTAGAGTGGTGTTCGCGTCTCGCAAGATTATAAAGCCAAACTAAATAACTAGGGTTATTTTACCCTAAACCCAACCATGTGCTTTTGTCGCATAAATCCAACCATGTGTTTTCGTTGGCTAAACCCAACCTTGTGCTTTTGTCGTTAAAGGAAAAAAAAAAACGTCAATTCATGGTGTTGTACTGACATAATGCATTTATGCTGAAAGAGACTGCACGTAAATGCAAAATTTCTTGTGAAAACAAAAGGGTAATTTGAAAGAAGCCAATGCATGTAACAGGCAGAACCTGACATGGTGTCCCAGAACGTAAACAACCAATGCACCCATAGTACATTGCACATCATATGCGGCGAGGCCTGAGTGAGAATTTGGTGTTTTTACTGGTTAAGATCATTGGATCCGTTTGTCTCAGAGAGGAGAAGACTTCTGTTGATAATGCGGCTCCCGGTAAAAACCTCCTGAATGTCTGGATCAGAAAATAGGTGAGCAGACATTTGCCGGTGCTGGGCTAGCAGTCTGTCTGCAACGTGCTGAACAGCGTCGGAGAAACACTGATTTGAAATGAGAAACTGCTTTACTGAGGGTTTTTACCAGTTTTAGTCAACTGGCTTGTTTTTGAGAAGGGACCTCTGTAGATAATTTGGCTCCCTGGTAGAAACCTCCTGAACAATGACCACTGAAGAAATTCTAACCAGCACAAGTATCAGCTGGTTACAATCTGCAATCCTCACCGCTAGATGCCACTAAATCCACCTAAATCTTACACACTGGACCTTTAAAAAAGCCCATGACAGATTTACTATACACTGAGCCTTCATTGCAATTTTTTGTTCGCATAGAAAGCTATGCTCAACATGCTAAAATAGCCAGAGTGGATAAATTCATCAGACTGTGAAAAACAGCATTCTTGGGGAATGTAAGGCTATCTCAGATGCAGAGATGGAGGTCGCTGTTTTGGGGGACTTTGCCCAAGCACAGCGTTTTTCTTTTGTGTTAATTAGACACTCCCAGTCATGTTGGCTGCGAGGCTGGTTTTGCTGTGAAATAATGTCTTTGATTAAAAGATCCAGCACTCATGAGAAGGCCTGTGTGATAAAGCCACGCTCAGTCGGGGGACCCCCCAGCTCTCTAAAAGCAAACCACCCCCCCCCTTTTCACCTCTTTCCCCAGACTAGAGGAGAACAAGGAGAGAACAAAGTTGCCTGAAGTGGCCATGCTGCTCATTTCATAAGCAGCCTCGCCACTTTGACTCATTTAAGAAGATGAAAGACGGTTACTGTAATATTTGAAGCGGTGGCCACCGCAGCTGAACAACATGAGAGCATTTCAGAGAGAAGTTTGAGTGCGTTTTATGAGATACTCTGTGTAAGAGCATGCTGGCTGGAGCATGAAATGCAGCACAATGAGAGAAGCAAACGCTGTCACAGAGCCGTCTTAGTCTGAGAAGGCTCGGGCCTCTTCTCAGAACTGTAGGTCACAGTCAGAGGGCCCGGCTGAATAATTGATCAATGAATGTGCAGTGAAAACAGAAACACAGCTTAGCACTATATTTCCCCTCTCCCCCTGTAATGTGCATTGAATCCCACAGATCCATCAGCTACATGCAAAGCTCCGCTGAGCTGAAAGGCCTCCAAGTTCACTTCAATTATTCAGCATCCCTCCAAGATTATGAATTATTGAGCTAAAAGTATGTTCCATATACGGCCATGTGCTGTAGCTTGCTGTAGACGGCGCCCACTCCGTAGATGTGTGGTAGATCTGTGTTTGTGTGAAATAGCGGGCAGACAGGAACTATTAAAGCTGCGGACGGTCAAAACTTAGATGATAGCCTAAACCTGTGATGCCATATTTAACTGGCTGAATGATGAAACCAAGAAGAGTGTTTGCAGTGTCAACCATTACAGTTTAATGTAATGGACCAGGCATGAGGAAGCACCACACCTTCCAATTTTATTTAATTAGGTAAGCAGTATCCAGAGCGGTAGATTCATAAGTAGACTATTAATTGTTTCCCCCACACCTTGGCAAAGTTCTGGGCTCATGAGTCTGTGTTCTCTTTGGGGCTGAGAGTTGTTTAGTTTTTAGCTGCCATCTGCTGACAGCTTGCACAGCCAGCTTCGGTCCAATCACCCTCTCTGATGGTATGAATTGTGCCCAGGCTTCTGATGAAGAGTTGGGGTTCGCTTTTCTTGGCTTGAGTGGAGGAGGAAACAGATGATACAATTAATTATCAATAGGTCCCTCAGTAAATCAAAGCCATTTTGGCAGCCTATGACAAAAAACCCACTGAACTGCCTGCGAGTCTTCGCCATCTCTTCATTGCCCATTCTCAACAACTGCTCTCTGGCCGCCTGCCTCCAGTACAATCCACAAGGTGTTTGAATAGATTGTTCAAATATTTTTACTGTTGATTCTTTTCTCTCTCTCGTTTTGAATATGAAGGCAGTTTTCTCTGTGGAAGAGTGGAGAACCACTTGACTGAGTGCATTCAACTCTCCTGCCCATCACCGTGGCTCTAATGAGCATTGGCTGTGGCCAAGGCAGGGAGGCAGGGAGGCAGGGAGGCTGATAGTAGCTCATTATCTCCCTGCCCATGCTGGCCTCTGTATTCCTGTTTGTGGTGAGCCTCTTCTTTAGGGTAAACATTTACCCAGCGGAGACAGGCCTTGACCATTAGACACTGGGGAGCTGTGGTAATGGAAAGAGGGCCCACTGGAGTTCTGCCCACCACCCTCCACAACAGAATAACTCACTCACGCTCACTTTGGCATGAACCTTTTATTGGAATTTACAACTGTCTGGGGAGTATTCCTCTGCAGAGGTTGAACTATGGCTTTGGCCTCACAAAGCAAAGGCCATTAAGCGGGGTTTTTACAAGCCTAAGAAAGCTAGATGGACTTCATGGACAAGCCATGAATTTTAAAACTGCCAAGGAAAATGTGTTCACAGTGTTGTTAAACACAAAGCGGCATCCACCTTTGCCACAGTAGCGTTGGTGGTCATTAGTAATGACATTATAGTGCTTTTATTGTAAAGGAGATCCCCTGAGTATGCTTCATGAGCAGAGTCCTGGTGAAAGCTGACACAGAGGAAAACAGAGAGGTGATTAAAAATGGCTCAGTTGTATGTGCAAGTATTTGTGCTGATGGGTATCATTGTTTCTCCTGTGGTTTAAGACAATATGAGCGTGCCGCTAACTGGTGGAGCAAGTGGCCGTTTTATAGACCAAGATTGTGTTTTCATCAGCTCCCCCGCTGCGTGTTGGAAAAGCAACACATGTGATAGTGATGGAGTGTGTGCAGTCCTTCATCCTTATATTAGGGACTCTAGGGGGAGGAGTGGGGTGAGCTCTCTAGGGTAAGAGGGGCTCATTAGGCAGCCACTGCCTCCCCATAACCCAGCTGGGTCTGAGTGCCAGCAGACTGGGCAGCCATCTCTATCTTCATCTCTCTGCTCTCTCCCTCTTTATCCATCCACTTTACACACACTGAACTGCCTTGTTTTTCAGATTCATAACAGATCATATCAGAGTATATTAACTCGGTTAATTACGTGTAAATATACGTGTGTGATGGAGAGGATAAGACATCTTTAAATGATCAGTTAGTGAGGAGGAAAAAAAAAAAGATAACAATATTCTGCTTCACCTGGAAGAGTGGCAGTTGCAGCCGTGTTGAATTCATTATCCTCTTTCGTCAGACATCCAAATGGTATTTTTATGGGGGCCCATGAAATGTAATGTTTTGAGTTCTTTTTGCTCCCTGTGACACGCACCATTAGGAGGTAGTCACTTCCAGGGCAAGTGTAAGAAATTAATTCTCAAAGAGCTTCTCGAGAAACCACTGGTCACATGCTTGTTAGTGCTCTGATGAGCCACTTTGCCTCCCTTCATGTTCTGGTAATTATACACTCAATTAGCAGCCTCTTTGTGTCTGTTGCCTTAAAGCTAATATTTTATTATTGATGCCCTTGCTATTACAGCTTAGGTGCACAATCTTTTTGGACTTCTTTGTACTGAGTGAAATTAAATACTAGTTAGACGTTTGTGATGGTGTAGACTGTCCTTCATCCAGGGGGTCTGAGTTCAGGCCCCCATGACAGAATACATCCATCGTTTTGAAGTGTCCTTGAGCAAACGTGTGAATCTTTAACAACCCCGGCCCTGCCGGTCTGTTGCTGACCCTGTACCTTGACCACTCTGCAGGGGGCAGGTAAGCAAACAGATTGACTTCCTGTATCACAAGACAGTACAGTTTAATCTTACTGAATAGATGTGAAAACAGTAAAAACTATGTTATTTCATTTGTAGCCTTCAAAGAAAAAAAAAAAAAACTTAACCAGGAATTATGCTTTATGCAGCAGTTGTAATGCTAGGGGGGTCTGCTCAAATTACTGCCTTCCACTTTCCAAGGCTGTGGACAGCCTGTCTTCAAATTTAGGCTGCTAAGCGGGAGAGTCAAATTGGAATTCCGATTCTATTAAGAAGTCATGCCCAGCAGCAAATAATGCCAAATGGGCCCAGTGCAATGGGAAAGAAGACCATTATAGAGCAAAAATATTAAAGCACTGCTGATCTATTTGCTGAAGATAAACTTAGCATATGTCTCCCAGTGCTGTCTGGCCAGGGCCTGCAACAATGAAGACGTCTCTTTTGGAACTTGATTAAAAAGACACGTTAAGATCAAAGTCAAACGGCTCTCGAGCGCTGCAGATGTGATGAAATCTTTTACCGCGAGGAAGAATAATACATTTCTTTGATAATAGCTGTGCAACATGAAACAATGCATAGTCTGTTTCAGCAGTTTTATAATTAACAAGACACTGCAATGGAAATATGGCCAGTTTTTGTATTTAAGTAGAGAGGGTACAAGACACTATCTGGGTGTATTGTTGGCGTTGTATGGCATTGTACTGTATATTCAAGGGAGACACAGAGAAGCCATCATATTACCACCTGCAAGGAGATGTCCAAGCATCCCAATGCGTCTATTATGTTCCCTATATGCAGCTCTTGTCTGTCGATTTCTCATTTAAAGCTGTTTGCCTCCTGACAGTTCATCAGGTTCTCATCTCCGGGCCAGGGATGAGCCATCATCAGACCACATCAGGCATGGAGAGGCAATCACAGCTGGGCCTTTTTTAGTCATGGTGTGTTCTCCCAATGACAAGCCCACTGGCTGTGTGTTGGTTCTGGGTGCGTTCGTCTGCCTGCCTCCACTGTGGAACTTCTCCGAGGTACACAGATAGAGACAGGGGTGGAGACAGACGGAGAGTCAGACACATCAGGGTCATTCATCTGTAACAGTAACCAAGCAGTGTATCACACCAGCCCACTACACTATCAGCTCGCACCATGCTGAGAGATATACCTGAGGACTGTCATATTGTCCACAAAGCAGCCCGGCACCAAGACCCACAGATGGCTCATTCTGAGTAGACACAGACTGGTCTATCATTGCCTTGTCAGGGAGATATGCTACAGCTACAGTTTATTGCGCCACAGATCCGGTCAATCATGCAGAGAGAGCTGAAAAGATGCACAGGATGGCTAATCATATGGCCTGTGGCTGTGTGGGATGCAGAGAATGATTTATACTGTGACATACAGTATTTCTGTGGGCATTTTCTCCTCCAAGTGCATACGCTATTTCCAGATAACTGTTATCACATGAAAGCCATTCCATTTGTGTTTATAACCTGTAGAAAGAGTAGGAAGAAACACAGTAATAGAGCTGTTGGGAAGGACTGTTGAAAAGGTTTGGAGCCCTGATTTTTATGTTGAACTGTCAATTCCAGTTGAAACCTGACAATGTTTTTTTTTTGTTTGCATGTATCTGCACTGTTTATGTCCCCAAAGCCTGCTGCCGTCTCAACTTGGAGGCCTGGAAGTGATGATCAAAAAAAGCAGAGCTGTGTTTCTGTGATTGTGCCTTTAAAGTTTCAGAGCGAAAAAGTTGACGGTGTCAGTAAGTGTTTGCATGCAGGTACACCAGTATTAATTAGACATACCTAAAAACTATGTTAAAATAACCTGGTTAAGCTCATCTCTCAATCAGAATAAGAAAACTGGTTGACATGTCTTACACTGCACACATTTCGATTTTAACATCTCAAATGCACACTGTATTCTGTTCTATTTATGGTGCATTCTGTGGTGAGGAGTTTTTGCTATTACGATTACCACAAGGTTTATCATTTATTTTCCCTGTTATAGTAGAATTCTACTCGAGCTGAGTCAAAGAAGGAGGCTGTAGCTGGCGGCTACGTCTTTTTGCTGGCAGACCGATCTACTGTATCTGGGGCACCACAGGTGCAAAGGAATATTCTTTTAACTGGCTTATTCATGGCAACTGGGATATACGTTTGCAGGGTATCAAGGGTTTTTATAAACAGCTAAAGCCAAGCAAGAGTAGTTTTAGAGTAGTAGTAGTTTTAGCAGAGTGTGGCTGACAGCCAGGTTACTTTGTTTTTATGTTTCGGGCTGTCTGGGTGTTGAATGTGGTGTGCAGGTGTGGTGCTTTTACATTACCTGGTGCTGTAAGAGGAAGATGATTTGGTCAGGCAGAGGTGAGTAGGGCTGGTTTGAATAGTTTGAAGCTTGAAAGCTTCATTCATGTTGACATTTGAATTCTAAATCAACGTTTGAATGCTGCACAGGTTTTTTACATTTTTTTTTATTTTGTCTGTTCATTCTGTTCAAACCTGTTATTTCTGCACAGTTGCAGACTGGTCAAGACTAACTTCTGATGGCTTCACAATGGGATGCCACAGTTGGAAGTACACTTGTAGTGTTAGACACAGGAGGTACTTGGAACAAGACTTACTGGAACAGGCCCAAAGACTGGGCCTGCTACAATGGATCAGTAAGCAGGCTTGGTAGCCAGGGTTTCCTCCAGTTTGGAGGTGTTGGTGGTGATAAACAACAAGAATATAATCTGCTGTCCCTGTAGGCTTGTTAGCGCCCATGCTTATACAAGCCAGGCTATGCTAGCAGCAGATCTACTTGCAAAAAGCAATCCTGACCAGGCTAGCCTGACAGGATGGTCTAGACCTGTGGTTCCCAACTGGTCCATCCACAGGGTCCAGATTTCTCTTTAGTCGTTAGTTCAAGGTCCATGCAGTTTAATACATTTGGCGTCATACTTCCATTAGCCCATGTTGTCGAGCTAGCTGGCTGTCTCTTTCAAGTAGCTGTCTGTCAGTTACTCACTCCACAGCAAAGAAACGGCACTTCAAAATAAAAGCTTAGTGCTGGAAATTCACTGTACTTAAAAATAAAGTGTGTTGACACATTTGCAAGTCACCTGTGGTCCATTCAGAATGGACCCTGCGACCCACTTTTGGACCTGCGACCCACCATTTGGGAACCACTGGTCTAGACACAATCTAACAGTACCATAAATTACATTTACTCATGAAAGACAGTTCGTTTAATAACAAAAGAAAAAGACTCATTAAAACAATGAATCACTGAGACAAATTGAGGATTCTGTTTTAGGATTGTTATAATTATTTTTGGGGGTGATGACATCCTAAAATATAACACTGGAGATTCAAAGCTTTATTTGAAAACCTCAATAGAAGCTTCAAATGAAGAGAAAAGCCCCACAGATGTGAGGGAGACACAGATGTTGTCCGCTACCTAAAAATCTCAACGTGAGCCTCTTTATTTGGAAAACATAATTTTTATTATAATGGAAATGTATTAAATTGTCATTATCTGATGCTGTAAAGCATTTGTATTGCCTTGTGCATTAATGCCAGCCTTTTTTTTCCTCAAAGTACTGTGATTCTATTAGGACGATTGCTGCGACTATCTTGATATTTAGGTAGAGAGTTCTGGTAGCATGTTATGACTGAACATGCGTTATACCGATTCGAAACAGAGTTACAGACTGAAGCAAAAAAAGTCTATAGAAATTCTGTTCTTACTGTGTCTCCGTTAGTAGAGTTAAGGGGCATACAAAAATAAAATGTATGGATAGTGTATGGAATTGTTTTGAGTGGTCACTAAATTGTTAAATAGTATTGAAAATAATCTAGAAAGAGAATGGCTGTGTACATATTATGATTTAATTACTTATCATCATAAAATTAAATACACATATAATTAGAATTTGACTATTCTAGACTTAAAAACTATGTTCATATTAACAGAACATATAATGATGCAGGTTATAAAGCATTAATGGTGCCATACACCAGGGCTTGAACATCAGTAATGTATTTTTCTTTCAGTTTATTAATTTAATCTGGAGCCTGTCTGGCAGCACCTCATTATGACACATGTACAGGCTTCCTTAATTTTGGCTCCTAACCCTCATCATACCTTCAGGGGATTTAAATTGGGACCTAACAAAATCATAATTTCATTGGTCAGTTATGTAGTCGGGTGCTTCCACTCATTCTCATTACGTCTCCAATCTCATAAAAACCAGCGAAGGTAATTGAGTAAACTTGGACACTAAACAGTATCATTTCTGAGCAGAGAGACAGTTCCAAACGGAGTTCCACTTTCAGAAGCCGCCCATTACTTGTAGAGTGACTTCTTTGTGTAGCTACCTGGGCTCCGGGTTTATTTTTACCCTCCCTACGTCCCTCCTCATTCTTTAGCAGCTTCAGGAGATGGCGTTAGTTTGGCTTCATCTCTGACAAAAGATAAATGAGCTCTGGGTCTGTGGTGATCCACTATGGCTGCCAGGGGGTTCCAAAATAGCAAACTATTTTTCATATGGAGCGAAGTGATATGGAGTGCGATGCAGCAGGCGCTAACATTTACCATATCATAGAATGCGGGAATACATTTCATTCTTTCTTTTTTTTTTCTTACTTTTACTTTCAACTTTCTGTTTATATTGGAGGGGTGAGAACCGTGGCAATTAAAATTGATCAAGTATGTGCTGAGAGCATGCTTACATTGGGTTTTTACAAAGACGGTGGGTTTTTAAAAAAAAAGGAAAATCATCACTAAAGAAAAAAATTAAGTGATTATCCAGGTAGAAATGATTCAGCATTGTTTAAAGTATCTTTAAATATATATTTCAAATACAAAAAGTCGCTCTTTCCTCTGGTCTCAGCATTCATGTGATATTCTCTTTCTCCTACGCTTGTAACAATGTGTAGTAATTAGGGTGGATTTGCAGAGCAGCGCAGTTGCTTTGATAGAATCTCAAAATTGGTCATTAATCACCTTCTCACCACGAGGCAGAAAAACAACAGTGATGTGTTTTCACAGGAAAAAATGTCCTGTGTCAACAGGAGATCCACCAGCGCTTGCTATCAGCTGAAAGAAACTTTCCCATTTAAATGAGGAGCTACAGAGCTTCCGAGGCTCTTTGAAGAGATGTGCTTGGCACAAACAAGAGCGGCAGCCTCTCCTGTGTTTTTAACAGCCGAAACATCGCTGACACCTGATGGGTGATCAAACACGAGCCATCTCTCCCTGAATCCTCATGGGGGCTCATCTTTGTACTCCTCTCTCTACAGATAAACCTGCAGACCACGCTGCTGGGACACCCCTCCACTCAATATTTACTAAAGGCTCGATCACCTGACTGGATGCACTGTATTTGTAAAGGCAGATACATTTGTTGGTTTTGCAGCATTTGCACTCTGACTACAAACCTGTCAGTGCTTTGGATATAAAGCCACCCACAACGTGTCTGGGCCCACTATAGATTTCACCCCCCCCCCCCCCAATATTCTGAAGGGATGAGTTGCTGGCTAAATCACCTCGGGGTAGAAACGAGCCTTGAAGCCTCATGGGAACAGAGCGGGTTTGTGGGATGAACTCTTAGTGGTGCTCATAGAGAGGTCAAAGTTATTCCTGCTAGTGGGACTCAAGTTTTTCTTCCTCATCCATGTCTCAGTTCTTCTCTTTAATGATCCGTCCATGGTGCGATGTGTGCATACTCGTTAGAGCTGTATTAGCATGAGTATTACAGGAGCCGGCGATCAGACGGAGTCAGACTGGCCACACAGGAGATGTGCTCTGTGAGGGCCTTTCCTTGTCACTGAGGTGAGATGATTTATGATTTATTTTCCAATAACTCCCAGCCTGCTCTGTGCACTGGGCCCTCCTGTCAACAATCGCCGGGCACGACTATCCCCCTACACCTTCCCTCTCAAATCCGCAGCAGAAGCTTCTCCGGTGCTTCCTTCCACTGTCGAGCCAAATTGGGAAAGGGCTTCCACAGTTATTAATACAGCTTATTTGTACACGTGCATGTCTGGTAATTGGAACAAGGGAAGGGATGGTGGCGAGATCAAAAACCCATGAATGACAGAGCTCCAGTGGTGCTGGATTCAGTTGGTGGCTGGCAAGCTCTGCACACCTGGGCCTCCAGGCAGATGGTGAGGGTTGAGGGTTACATAACACCAGGCTAAGCCATATGTCTCCCAACCACACAGAACCTTTAGGAAGCCCATAGTTCGTCTCTGAATGAAGTCCATGTGAGACCAGAGGGCAAATGTGTTCTGCTCCCTGATCCCAGACCAGGTGTTGAGCGAGTTTCTTCTCTGTGCTTCTGTTGTGAACATTGGCAGCAAAACAGCAAATAATTGGATGGAGGTGTATAGTAAAGGTAATGATCGTGACTAAAAGACATTGCCAGGTCTTATGTCCAGAGGCCTAAAGCATTGTCAATAGTTGTACAGCTTGATTACATATTGCTGAGGATATACATTAGCTCAGGTCTGATACTGTAATTGTTTAGATGAAGCACAAAGTCATGGAAATTGATCCGGGGCAGTGGTCCAGGCTAATTTCAGTTAATGTTAGTGCCTTTTGAGCATTCAGTGTTGTTTACGAAAGCAAAAAGGAAACGCTTAAGAGGTCTGTTTCAAAAAAAAAAAAAAAAAAAACCTTAAGCAATCTCCCTAGCTTCTCCGCACCTTATTCTCAACTAATTATCCATGGTAGATTTCCTCATTGTGATACAAGTGCTTGACAATGCAAGGCTTAAAAATACAAATGCAGAGGCAAGTGTACTGTATCTCACACACAAACACTTTCCGAGTGACATTTGAGACATTTTGGGATGGCTATAATGCAGAGATGAAGCATCCAGAGGAGATTAGCGAGCTAAATGGGAAACAATAGACGCTGCAGCGGGACAGGAGGATATGATTCTTCATTGTGTTAATCACAGCGGAACAGCCCTGTCGTCTTCACCAAACAATGCCATGGTGATGCTAATGGCACTGCCAACCATGACTAAGAGTGCACTCCAAATGATTGATAGCCAGAATTATATCAAGGTGACTTTCAGTCAGCTCCATCAGGTTGTTTAGTTTGATCGATAATAACCAACGCATCTTTAACATAGACATGCCTGCCACACAAACTCATTCATCAGCTTGTAGTCATTATCTTAGTCTTTTAATTTTAGTTTAACAGAGAGAGATATTTCATCTTTGTCTGTCAAAGGCATGTAACCACAGGTGCAGACTCGGGGTGTGGGGGATGGATGCAAAACATTAAATTAGTGAAGGACTTTGGCTAAAATTAAAAACATTTACACTAGGGCTGTCCTGAATATCATTTTAGGGCCTTCGAAGCTTCAGTGATAATTACCTGTGAATATCTGAAGCTTTGACAGGATGTGACTTGACTTGGGGCGGTAATAGTAATCAATCATATTCATATCGCTAATCAACCACCCTCACCCAAGCGTTGCTGTGTGTGTGAGAGAAAGAGTGATAAAAAGAGGGAAGAGAAAGTGGAAGGTGGACTAATGCAAACAATATTTCTGTTAGTTATTAATACATTGGATCACGAGATGCTAAGCGAGTGCTTCATACAGATAAACGTCCACAATGTGTCTCACCTGTTCCTTTCCCTTATTGAACTGGCAATCTAACACTTTAAGCAGGGGGGTCGATGACTATGCTGAGAAAACTGGCCTTATTCTTGACACCCCTGTTTAGTTTCTCCTACCATTTTAGTGGCAAAAAACAAAAATCGAAGCATTTGAGTACTGATTTGAACATTGATTACCATGGCAACAATTAAAGCTTCAAATCATTCGGGTCAGCTCTAATTTACACCATAAATTGACGCAGAAGAGGCACAAATTGGTGCATAAATTGGTTACATATGTGTCCCCCCCATGTTGACATGAAAGCTACGCTCTTGCCACAGGTGTAGTTTTCAGGAGGGGGACGCAGAAGAAACGTCCCCCTCAAAATTTAGAGCATGTGCATTCGTCACCACCAAAAAAAAACACATGAAAGTAGCAGAGGACTTTTATTTTGACAGAATTAAGGACATTTATACCATAAATTGATGCAGAAAAAGCACAAATTGGTGCATAAAAAAATCACCAGAATGCAGGAATGAAGTGTTTGATGCTTAAAAATTGTCTAGTGGAGGACTGTCTACACCCCCTGTTACATATGTGTCCACCTCCTGTTGTAATGAAACCTACACCCTTGCCACAGGTGTAGATTTCAGGGAAGGGATGCATCTCAAAATTTAGAGCATGTGCATTTATCACCCCCCCAAAAAACATGAAAGTAGCAGATGACTTTTATTTTGACAAAATTAAAGACATTTACACTATAAATTGATGCAGAAAAAGCACAAATTGCTGCATTGAAATTCACCACAATGCAGAATTAAGTGTTTGATGCTTGAAAATGGTCTGCATGTCACACAGCATATCTGCTGCTGTGAGAGCCATATAGCTCTGAATATGTTAGATCTCAGTGTAGCTTTTACAACAGCAAAGCTATTTTTTATTTGGTGTTTGAATCTACAGCACAGTAATTCTCTGTTTTTCTCTAAGCAACAATGTGTCATGAGTATTCCCAGTCCGATGTCTAAAGAGCAACACTAGAGCCGGTCACATCCGCTCTTAATGTGGATGTATGAGCAGGTCAGGCCAGCTGCGGAGACGAGAGCAGAGTCTCTGTCCACTTGGCCCACTGCCCCTGCCTGCGCACACAGCGCAGTGTGCCCACAGGCTACAACAACAACACACAAAGAGTGCCCCATGTGCTACATCACAAATGAAAGATCAAACATCAATGTTCACCATAGGCTCTCAGAGCAAGCTGTTAATCACAGTGAATTTAATGTGTTCCAGTTGAGAGATCACCCCGAGAGTACTACAGTTAAACTGTGTGTTTTCAGCGAAGAGTTTTTGTTGTTTGTTTTTAAAATGTCTCCACATAATAACGTACACGTTATTGCACTGCCACTGTAGAGCTGGATGAAATTGCATACAATGACTTTGTTTTATGTTGTGCGACTCTCCCTGTGCATTATATTAAAGTCTCACAGTGTACATTTTGGTTAATAAAAAACAGTCCCAGTGCATTTAAACCGCACAAGTCGTACAATATAGGAATATCATAGTGCAGTTCAAGGAAAGAACAGGTTATGATGCAAATACCTAACACCTCTCATCAGCCTGGGTCGAACTTGAGCATTCGCCAAGATGCCCACAACGGAGAGTTCAGATATCAAATTCAAAAAGACGGGGCAAATCCCCAAACGTGGCAACAAATAGCCCAATGGCAGTGACTCACCTCTTTGAGAGGCTTATGCAAACCCAGGGGGAAGGTGATGGATTTTTTCCCTTACCTACAGTGAGCGGAGCAGATGCTGGAGAAAGATTCTGGACGTCACGAGAAGTAAAATATGAGCGTGGGTGTGTGTGTATGTGTGTGTACATGAAGCACTAGTTCACAGAGTTTTGGAGTTTCAATAACTTTTGAAATACTTGGAGGGTAAAAAAGGATGAGACGGAGGAGATTACACAGCGTCATGGCATGAGGAGCTTCTCTCCAGGAAGGCCCAGATCTCCTAAGTTACATTTGAGGGTTTGAGGTTTTATTTATTGACACATTGGAGACAAAAGGAATTTGCTTCTGTGTGTAGATGAAATGAACAGCATATTATATTTAAAACTTGTGGTACACAGGTGTTGCCCAGGTGGAATATTGTTTTGATCTTGGCATTTCACAAAACATATGAATCTTGTAGTAAAATTACAGTCTGTGATTCTTGTCTAATTTGAATTTCAGTCTTTAGCAAATAAGCACATCAGTCTGTGTTTTACTCCATCAAAACATGATTTTTCTGTTACAACTGATAAATGTTTTGCCTAATTAGTTCTTGCTAGTGACAATCAAACTGGTTGTTTTTACAACCTGATCACCTTACCTGAGAATATTCCCAATTTAAATATATTGTAATATACTGATTTACTCATTGTGAATGCATTACGGAAATGCTTTGTGTCTTGGCACGCAAGTTGAAGTGAGCCTGATTAACTCACTCCATCCTGTGTGCACTCTTTCTGTAAAACACTTAACTTTTCTATTCATATCTAACAATTTTTCAGCTCCGTTAATGCAGGCATTGTTTATTTTGAAAAGGTCATTAGAGTTGTGAAGAGAAGCGGGCTGTGTAGAAATGATTTGATTGAGGTAGTGGAGGTAGCTCTGGCACAGTGAGTTATGGACACCCAACAGAGAGGAGCCTCTTCATTAGTGGAGTGATTAAAATTGATGGGAACCTATGGAGCTCCAGCTCCCCTGAACTCCCTGGAGCATAGCTCTCATTCTACGCTCATTTATTTGGGACTTTGTGTTGATCAATAAAAGGTGCCTGCTGCTCACTACGGGGTCTGGCTGGGGAAAAAACCCACCTAGGAAAAAGAGAAGAGACTTGTTTTGTTGTTGAAGACAAACATTACTGGGAACAATTCAGGCTTTATAAAACCACGGGGAAAACGACAGCTTTGGCTGTTGTCTCTGTGTAATTTTCTTTACAGGATGTCTATTTTAGTCGTGGTGAATTTCAGACTGACGTTTAACAGCACACAGTCTCCAAAACATAGTTTCAAAACTCCAAGTTTTGTCACACTTTAACCTAAAGAAACATCATTTAAGGAGAATAAAGAAGCTGTGATACATTTATAAAGCTTGTTAATATGTAAATAAAATAATTTAACGGTGCATTGCTTCAGAAAGAGTTTATTTATGTAAGGCATAGTATTGATAGGAAATAGATTGTCAGTTAGTGTGACACTGTGCTCGTGATGATATGATGGTGTTTATAGTTTTCATTAAGGATCTTAACACTGTTTTTTTTTTTTTTTAAATAACCACAACTTAAAAATCATTGCAATATTATTTTTATATTTTTCACTCAGTCTCTGATTACATGGAATGCCTATAAATCCCAGTCGTTAGATATATCAGGAGTACAAGTCTAGATAGATGGTTATATCTGTTGTAAAATTAATTTACTAAAGTAAATCAGCGCTCTCTCTAGATTACAACAGCTTTACACAGAAAATGTCATATTGATTAAAGGCATGTTAATTAAAGTTTGCGCAGCCTTTGTGGACAGAGTGATGCACTTGAAACTGTAGTGGCTAAAAGGAACAGGAATTAATATCTGTGTATTGGACCAGAGCCAGATAATGGGCAGAGATGCTGAACAGAGTCCAGACTCTCTTTGTCTGTGTCCAGCTCTGCTCATTAGAGTGGTGCTGTGCAGCTCATGGCCCATCGCTCCCCACTGCTATGCAGGGCCTTGCCTAAACAAACAGAGATGATGTGAATCACATGTCAGATGATTGCAGGAAATAAGAGTTTCTGCAGAGCTCAGGGTTTTGCAACACAATATACATGTGAGGAATGACCTAAGTCCAGGCAAGATTATTTATATTTACTGAAATTCCTTATCAGCACTGAGACTCTGTTGCATGTTAAAAATTGACATTGTAATCTGATTAGTCTCAGTTCTTGTAGGATTCATTCTGAGCGTTTAATTTAGTTCAGTATAATGATTTGAATTACTGATGCACCAGTCTAATAGGTGGTTTAAACCAGTGCTTCCCAACTGGTCCAGCCACTGGGTTCAGATTTCTCCTTGGTCATTACTTCAAGGTCCATACAGTTTAATATATTCAGCGTCATGCTCGCATTTGGCCATGTCGTCGAGCTAGTTTGCTGTCTCTGTCAAGAGGCTGTCCATTTGTCAATTACTCTACAGCAGGATATGGCACTTTAAAGTAAAAGCTATGTGCCAGAAATTTAATGTACTTCAATACACTGTACACAAAGTGTGTTTTTTTTTCTAAATCAGACATGTTTGTGAGTCACCTGCGGTCCATTCAGAGCGGACACATGACCCACTTTTGGACCGTGACCCACCAGTTGGGAACCCCTGGTTTAATAAACTACTGACATAGGCTTATTCTTATATCGGTCCCCATATTCTTATATATATGGGGACCGATAAGTGACAATAAAGAAGTACCACTTTATGAAAAAAATAGCTCTGAGCTATTGTCTTTCTTTACTAATGCTCTTTTCCCACCCAAATTGTCGTGTATGCTGTTTTTTTAAATGTGGGAAAACCTGCTAAAAATAGGCAATAGACTCTGTTCCAATTGCCAGTAGACCAGAGCCATGTACACAACTCAGCAGACGAGGCGTTTTTAGATTTCTGGTGTTTTAAAACAGGTTAGCAAACAGTAGAAAGCAGCATAGAGGCCAGTGAAAATGTTACACTGGTTACTTATTCAGTCTCTCTCTCAAACCCAGTGCTGAGTGCATTTTCAATGATGTTTGAGTGCTGCTTAGATGGAGAAGGACAGTATTCTGTTGGGGCCCATCATTGCATCACAAGGGCAAAGGGTCTAAAACTAACACGTCCACAGGGTGTCTTATCTCCATCACTGCTGATTGGAGCAGATTAGAGCTGGAGCCAGTAAATACCCATGACTACTGCAGAGTAATTTGACCCAGGACTGAATGTCACTTGTAACCCTCCCCACTAAATACAAAAGCCAGATGTTAATGGGTGTTAGTGTGTTTTTTGCCTAGTGGGAAAGGGGCTGTACATAAATGACATACTGTATTCACTTACACAGTGGTGCTGCCAAAGGGTGGCCAGGGGAGGCCGGCCTTATTCAATCGCTGCATCAACAGCATAATAGAATTCCTGAAATTCAGTTATGGCTTTTGGTTTTGGTTTGTGGCCCAATCTGGCCACACCTTTGAAAAAGAGGTTTTATGATCTTGTTTCAGAGTTCTGTGGAAGCTTGGAAAGATGGCCAGAGAGGTTTTTTTTTTGTCTGACCACATTCTCAAAGCTGATATTTGCAGTGATTTTTGATCAATAAATCATTGTTTGGAGAGAGATATTCACACATTCAACTGTCTCAGATGAAGGTTGGAAAATATTACTTGACTCTTTGAACATAATATCCCAGACACTGCTGCTTGCTCAGCTTCACAGTTTATTAGTAACACTAATGTTTCGTCCTACTGGACCTTTGTCAAGAGTGTTCAACACCATTATTTACAGCATTATTTACAACCTGTGAAATGGGTGGAGCAGTTTCTTTTTCAGCTCAGTGTTGTAAATAATGGTGTTGAACACTCTTGACGAAGGTCCAGTAGGACTGAAACGTTAGTGTTAATGATAAATTGTGAAGCTGCGTGATTTCCTGTCCAAAGAATCATTAACATCAGAGTAAATAGCATCACCTGTCAGGCCCGTTTTTCTCACAGTAACAAAAATAAGATACTTCTGTTCCAGGTTTTGCTGGGAGAGAGTGATGGTATAAGATAGCTATGACTTTTATTTCAGTGCAGCTTCATCTAATTTGCTTGTCGACTTCCTTTTACCTGCATCACAGCTCCATCAGCCTGTAATCTGCATGACCTGACACTCAGACTGAGCACGTCAAACACCATGTATACTAGACAAATAATTTAACTAAATTAACTCACACTTAAAGTGAAGAAATGCAGAATTATTATAATTTTTATTACAAATCCTGAACTTTGGGAAAGGCCTTACTCAGAGGAAAATATATCGGATAATTAATCTTAAGTCCTGGGGTGTATAAAAGATAGTTTTCTGGTAACTGGATACCATCTGAAGTTATTTCAGCTTTTTTTGTTTGCCTGCAACCTTTGACTGTGCTTTATTAGTTGGTCTCACAACTAATGAGGCAAATTTCCTACTACCCTTGTATAAGTTTTTTTATTAAATGATTTTGTTTCACAGCGTGGGTTATGATGATTAGGAGGTTTCAGCATTTGAACTTCAATCTTGACAAAATTGTAACTTTTACTTTGGTACACACTTTCAGATCTGATAGCAAATGATGAAATAAACATTTGCCGCTCTAACGACATCTAAATTGTGAACAATACATTTTAACAGAATTAAAATGACTTCTTTTGACTTGAGCCCTGTGATTTCTCTGTGTGGACATTTCACCCTCCCTAGCCCAGCGGATCCAGAGAGAGGCAGGCTTTGAGGAAAGTCTTTTTGTGTTAAAGCCTTTGAATATCTATTCTTTATGATCTCTATTCCCTCTGCTGAAGTTCAGAGTGTGCGTGAGCGGAGGAAGGGGAAGGGTGGAATCATAACACTGATGATGAGATGACACCGAACATACTTTGGAGAGCATTTTTGATTCTTTACACATTTTCCTAAACTCAGACAAATATATCCAGAAGCTATCACTGTATTCCATAAGCTGGTTCGATGAATAATGGTTGTTATGACAGGGAGCAGTGTCAATCAGACATGATAGCTTGAAGAAGTAAAATAAACATGAAACAAGGCGAATAAAAAGAGAGTTATATAAAGCTCTCCTTGATGTTCAGCATCGTACCTCTTTACCCCTAGTGTGTCTGTTCTATAATGGCACAAAGTAGGGATGGGTTGGCGCTGTCTTTTTCATCTCGCTGCCTTTTGTTAGTATGTTGAGAAGAGGCAAAGAGAGAGGGAGAGTGGGGAAGGAGGAAGAAGAGGAGGGTGCTGGGGATTGGACCCAGTCCCTGCACACCCAATTAAAGGAATCTTCTGCTCAAAGACACAGTCTGGCAACATGTGTTCTGACATTTGTCTTCCTGAGTGTTGTGATTTACGGTACCATGGAGCTAAAGGCTAAATTAGCAGCCGCCCAACATCAGAGACCGCACAGTAATGTCGGATGGGCGAGGGTTGTCAGATAGGATCAGGCAGGCAGCGTGCCGCTGTCTTGTTTTCATCATCACATGCAACAGTATAGGCTGGCGACCATGGTGCTTTGTTGACTGACGAGTCAAAATAATGTCCGCTGTAATGCAAGATCTGCAAATTATATTCTGTGTGATTTTATGTTAACATGTTAATCTCCTCCTCTTTACATGGCATAAATATAACACATTTCTGGATTGTAATATGTGGCTGTTATTTCCCTCAACCACTGTGTAATCATTCTGAAAGCAATAAGAATAATAATTTTATTCAGGTTCCATTTTTGTAATGAGCAGAGTGAAAGTGTGGATGGACTGCCACTTTTTACTAGTGTTAGATGAACTTCTGCAGCTACATTTATATCCATATACACAGATATGAAATATTCCACCCTGGATGTGGGATTGTTTTCTATCCTCTGAACCTTTTAAAACATAAACTCTAATCGAGATTCTCCTTCCCCAGACACTGCTTTGATCTCTTCCTGTGGGACCTGTTTGTGCCACACAGGATTCTCCGATAAGCCTTAGAACTAGGCAGCAATTACACTACTAATTACACAAGTACAAAACCTTGACCTTGCACTCGATTTACCTGCCTCTGTGCTGCGCCTCAGCAGCCAACTTCTGTAGACCTCTCGCACACAAACAACAACAGACACAGCGATACACAAACTTGTAAGAGCAAATTGAAAAAAAAAAAAAAAACACACACAAGGGTCTTTATGCTGCGTGCACAGAGCTGCCGCGGAGTCGCGGGATGTGCCATCGCAGCAGCCGGTGTAGAGGTGTGATCTCACAAGGTGAGTGGATGCTGGAGGAGAAGGCTGCCTTGCGGTCAGCAGGGAGGCAGAGGGCCTCAGGGAAAAGCTCTTAACTTCTGTCAGGCACAAATAACCACGCCATTTTTCACCTCCTGATTTTTAACTGAGAAAATCATTCCAGTCCCCAGTCATATGAACTCTACGCACATGCCATGAGTCAATTCTGGCTCTGACAGAAAGGAGTTCACTCTAACCTGCGAATCCTTATTTTTTTCACCTTTTTTTTTCCACAGTCCAGTGTTCTGGAATATAATGTGTAACATAAGGCTATAGGGTATGGAGAAAACCGAATATCACAACATTTTTTGACTGATACCTGAATAACGATACTGTAGGGTTAACTCTGGGTGCCTTCACAGAATATTTACACAATGAGATTTTTGATAAATAATCATCAGTATATGTGGATACGTTAACTAAGTGGGTGCAGGCAAATAACAGTTCAGAAAGCTCAGACAATTACATCACTTTACTGTAATGCAACCTTTTAAACCAGGCATAATATACCATCTTAAACTGTAGACTGAATGAATGTATTCCCCCCCTAACTATTGTATCACTGAGCATTGATGAGTGCTGTGTGGCAACTCTGGCTGTCTCGATTTCATGCTACAGCATGCAGTAAGACTATGAAAAATAAATAGCAGTTGTCTGTTAGTTACCAAACGTCCTTATTTAATCCTCAGGTTGCAGATAGTACTGACATTATTTAACTGCAGGAAATGCATAATTGTTATCAAGAATCAATGTAAATATCAGAGGTCATAGCAGCTTTTGATGTGGGTTAGGCAGAACACATGAGGCACCATTAACACTCTTGTTTTCTGCATCTTTGCTAATATGACCCTGAAAAAAAACTTGGTTGATTTAAATACATTGAATCACATTAATACACTCATGATTTAGTATGCAAAGGAATTCCTCTTTAAACAGAAATGTGGACATAATGTGTTAGCAACCTGAGGCTGAGTGTGGACACAGTGATTTACTGTGGTCAAGCTGCTGCTAGGTGGTGCTATTGTTAGCACTGTCTCTGAGCGAGGGGCTACACACCGAGAGTGAAGCAACACTGTGGACTCATCTGTCTTTGCTAAAATCCTAAAAGTGTAAAGCTAATGTAATATGTAGCTCTCCTGCAGTTCAGTTTGCATTATGTGTACATACTGTACAATAGACAGTACTTTCCATGTTTGCTGAAATAACAGCAATGACTTTTCAGCTGGCTCCCAGGTCTGCACTTGTGAGGCGCTGATTCTTAAAGTGAAAATATATAAGAGCATGTGCCCCCGTGCTCGAGTATGTTGCCATACATCACATCATTTAACACTTTGAACTGTCAGAAATGTGTCACTCTGTCTCTCTCTTGATACCTTCATCTGTCAGAGTGAAATCATAAATACAATCATTTCCCCAATGTTGGCTCTTTATTCTGTCAACCGTTTCAAAATGTGACTGTGCCTCTTCATTTCCGACGCATGAATAAGTGAAAGGCCATTAATATGTCTCTTTCATTACACTCTGGCACTCTGCACTGCATGAGCATGCAAAGAGCTGCGTGTTTGCAGGGCTCGGGTTCTGATGTCCGATTTGTAAGGCAACAAAGATATGTCACCATGTCCGCATGAAAAAAATGTCATTCTGAGAATACATTTTTTTTGCTGCTGTTTAAATAGACAACTAGTGCAGAGCGAGGAGGAGAGTGGATTTCATCGTATCTGCTTTAAATTACGAGCAACATTTTGCACTCATCTGAATTAAATATTTTTTGTAAACACAGCTAAATGTATCTTTTCAAAAGAAAATTAATACATGATTAAAAAATCATAACCTTCATGTAACCTCCTGTACTCTGCCTGGTTGTAACTTAAGATATAAACAAACGTTTTCCCTAAAATGAACTGTGCAAACAGTATGAATCTCGTGCTTGTGGCCAAACTGGTCAAACGCATTTTTCTGTGTGTTTTGTCTAAAGATCACCTCGTCCTTTGACAAACACATTTTTTCCTCTTTTCTATCGCCACTCCCAAGACAAGATTAGAGGAGAAACTCATCAGTCTTCTTGGCTGTTGTCTGATAAACTTTTTATTTGAAGGGTGTCCTGTCTAGTGTCTCTGGTGTCTTCCTCCAGTGCACTCCTGATTTGAAATATAGCCTTACATAATGAGGGAGAAAAATAGAGCGGTGTTGCACCCCTGAGCCGGTGTCAGCTTAATCAATCATTTTTAAACACAGGCAGGCATGCTTACTCTACTCGCTTCACATCCGCCACATCCTTCCCCTGCTCAACAATGTGACAGCAGCATAATTCATTTTAACTCAAAAATTAAACAGGCAGCATCAAACTTGTCCTTGCATCCTTTTGGTTTAAACACAGCGCAGTGTGCTGGCCTGAATGTGTGTTTATGTTGCTTATGTTTGTAATGTGACACTAATTTTGGTAGATGCAGATCTTGTCTCTTCATAATTAAATGCAGGAACACACATACAGTCTAAGGAGTGTTTAGATCCACCTGTGTACAATGCATATTTTAAATTACAAGCGTGGGTGTGCACATGCAAGCATGCACTTTTCATGCCGGTTATGCAGACATGTGCGCCTCTGTGCTTTTCAGAGGTAAGATTCTGAGTACGCTTACATCTCTCTCAAGTTCAAGATCCTCGGCTTCGATGCTGAACATGCAACAGGCATGGAATGTGAGAGTAGGGTTCACACGGTCAAATTGCAGTGGGTCAGGAGGTCAGGGAAATTTGGAGGAGCTAAAGCTGAGCAGAAGGAATGGAACTTGGCCTCTTCACTTGGCAGTGAGAGATTCCTTCTGGCTCTCTGTCAAAAAGTCGGCCTCGGCTCCAAAAGTTATATCATACTCTTGTTAGTGAGTTACTTGCAAAGAGCGCTGCAGTGAAAACATGAAAACCTTTTTTTTTTTTGACATCTCCCCCTGTGACTAGTCCAAGCTTCAAATATTTACTTAAGTTTGTGTAGGATTTAGTGCATTAAGTATTTTTATATGACTTGAATATCTCACGTTATTGTCTTCATGTCTTTTCACCTTCCAATTCTGCCACATGCTCAGGGAATTAAAAGGCTGTTGACTTAGCAATTAGACAAAAGCTTTGTCACCATTGTGCTCTGCATCTTTCACCTTGTGTTTCGCAGCCATGTTTGACACTATTTACCTTCATGTAAACGATGTCACCTGACTAATGGAGTGTTTATCCAGCTTGAAAACAAACAAATAAATGAAAGGTCAACACCATTAACAAAAGCTGCACAAAAATCCCACACTAAGCAGAGGAGACCAAATCTAAGACACTGAATCTCAATAAAGGACAAGATGAAATAAGAACACATCAGCAAGTACATTACCTATACATAACATTTTGTAGTCATGTACCACAGCTGCTGGATGTAAATGCAGTCAGATACAGTGTTGTTTATGTGTATTGTTTTGGCTATGTTTAGTCCATGACAGAACCAAACATTTGACATGTTTTATGCTGTTCATATCAGTGATCTTTTATTTAGAAAACAAAGTAGCAGTATGATAATAAAGGACTGAATTATATAATTTATTACTATAACAATAACACTTTATTTGGAGTGTCCGCCTACAGATAGTTTTTAGATTACTTTTCAGCAGCTTATTAGTTGAGTTTTATCAGTTCAGCTGTTTGGCTTATTTTGGAGATGTTTAATAGATTATCTGGAAAGTTTATTTGACAATTTTCATGTTATTTGTTCAGCTCATGTCCATATGCAGCAATCAAGGTCACAATCAAAAACACTTATGCCAAGACTGAAAAGGAGCAGGGAGAAGAAAACGGTCTTATGAAATCTGCCCCTCTCTCAAACACAAATAATCATAAGGAATAGATGGTCTGGCAGTTGCAGTTAATAAGCAATACTTACAGTTACTTCAGAGAGGAACATAAATAAACAGAAGAATCAGAAGCCATACACAATGTCCCCTCCATATAGTCCTGTTTCTTTATACATTTTCTTAAACTGAAAAATATTTACACAACCCTTTAAATCATTCTGTAAAGAATTAAACGCCCACTGAAATCTGCATCTGTTTTAATGTAGTGAAATTTTCTTCAATGCTCGTCGTCCTCTGAAATCAAAACAAACAACTTTTGCAAATGTGGTAACACTCTGCATTTTGCTCTATACATAGCCAACAGTGTCCGTAACTCAACTAAGTCTTTCAAGTTTCAGTAATCCTGACTTGATTAACAGTCTGTTGGTGTGATGTGCTTCATGAATAATTCTTACTGCTCCTTTATGTCATGTATGTGTTGCCCCACACCTCAGTGCCACACAGTAACTAAAGTATGGCACAATAAGTGAACAGGACAGCATTCTCATTGCATTGTAACCTCACACATACTTTGCTTTGTTCAAAACAAAAACAATCTTTGACACCTTTTTTTTTTACATGTTCTATATGTTATTTTACATGTGGAGTTCATGAACATGCCTACATATTCTTAGAATAATTAAGCTGAATTTAAACTATTCACTGCAGCAGGTTCAGTAAATAGTTGAACTGAATTATTCTGAGAATATGTACTTGCTTTGTCTGCAGATAGCGAAACACTTGAATTGTTGAATCTTAACTAACAAGCTGTTGAAAGCTTTAAAATGCTCTATAAACTATCTGTGGGCGGACTATTCAAATTGCCATTTATCACATTAGCTGCTGACACTACATGAGCTTTGAAATGGAAAAGATAGTTTTTGCATTTTAAACCTTATTAAATTAGCTTTGTTTATGTGTAAAGGCAGGTATACTTGTTCCAATCAAATACAGTCATCAAGAGGATACACAGTTGTGTAAATTAGTCATTTTCACAGACAATATAAAGACCTTGCAAGGTCAGCCTTTTGAATATTAATATGAAAGCACATTTTTACATATATAAAGTGTTTAAAGAGATGTTCCTTTTATGATTTGATCACTGTATAAGTTTTAGTTTCTGGCGCAGTGTTTCCTGTGTTATCACCGACTTGTCTATCAGCAGTCTGGCTCTGAGCTGAGAGGGCAGGACCATGTCAAAGTCCACGTGCACCGCTTTAAAGAGGCGGGGTTTCCGCCTCGCAGCTCGCCTGCTGATCACATGCAGAAAGCATGGTGTTTGTAATTGCTGCGCAACAAGCGGTGCACGGATGCCGGTTGCCAGAGTGACGTTTTGATGCCAGCTGTACGCGGCAGTGTATCTTAAAGATCTCCAAACTGCTGCCAGTGTGAAACTTTTATCAGAGCAGAGCGGGAGACTCTCAGGTTATTGTGTGTGTGTGTGTGTGAGGAGGAAGAGGCAGCAGACTGCTCAGAGATGCAGTCCGCTCCTCCCATAGGACGGTGGGAGATGGTGATGATGATGATGATGGTGATGATGATAATGGTGGTGATGATGATGAAAATAATGAAGAGCGCTATGCTTGTTTGAATTCACAGACATGAAAGTTGTTTTATGGGAGCAGCATGCTGCAGCCAGACACACTGAATGATTTAGCAGTAAATAATGTGTGTACCTCCGCAGCTTTTGACTGGGAACTTGCAGACATTGTGTATTTCTAATGCAATATAATAATGTGCATGATCCTGACTATATTTAGCAGGGATATATTTGCAGATTAAAGCAAAATAACAGGCACAAGGAATGCAGCTTTCTTTGTAATGATGTTCATTATTTTCACTTTAATAGCCTAATAACATGAATGAGATCATGAGATGATGCAAATGCATGTCATTGTGCTGTGTTTGGGCATTTTTGCCCAGTTTTCAGTGTCACATTCAGCAGCAGCCTGCATGTAGTGTTATTACAATTTGCCCAACTTGTGAGGAAGATAATACACACATGTATAAAACTGCTGAGCAAGGTTAAACAGTAATAAAATATTGCCATTCCCATGTAAAACTGCGCAGGGTCGATCAGCATGGATTACTTTCAGGCCTACATCTATTCTTCGGCTATTGACAACCTCTCCCTTTTCAGTGTGCATGACTGGAGCTCTCACTAGCGCTGCTAGTGGACAATCAAACCTACACACCCACCTCCAGACACACTCGCATTTCTCATTTCTTACTTCTACTCTAAATTAGATAGCAAGACGTAGTGCCGGAGCTCACAGATCGCATAGAATTAGTTTGAAGTACTAGCGGTAGTTAAACAGTAAATCTGAAATTCAACATGGAGTCCCCTCCAGATCCAGCGAGCGACCCGGGCAACAGCGCCTCGGAGCCGGCTACCCCGGTCAGGGAAACCCCGGTAAACCTGGAGACGCTCCGGAAAGCGGACCATCCAGCCCCGGTTCGAAGGCAGACCTGTTCAAGCACCAACAGAGGTAAGCGGACCGTGATTCGCTTTATTTACTGTGTGAGAAATCAACACCGATCGCGGATTTTTCCTCAAATCAAACTTCAAAATGAATTAAATCGCTTCCCCCCCATAAATAACTGCACAGTGTCTAAATTCACCCAACCACAGAGACACGGCTCTTTATTTAGTACCACCGCGGCTTTTACGCGTTCGGCTGTAATTAGTGCCTCGGTGTGTGTTGCTGGTTTTCAGGCTCCACTGACAGCTCAAATCATAGGGGGGTGATACGGTCACAGATGTCACATTTACTCTGACTGCAAGATAAATCAATTACCCAGCAACTTAAAATTGACCAACGGGAGCGTGTCTCGGTGCCAAAAAGGGCCAACCTGTCCTCTCTAACGCGATATTGTCAAAGTGTCAAAAGTGAACTTTTTGGCAAACTGTGGGCTTAGTTTATCGATCGGTCCCATTCTCCTTTGTAAGGGACGTGTCCTCCACTATTCCTGATCCAGCACACAGCGCCGTCTGGCTGGATTTTTTACATCTCCAGCTCAGATTTTAGGCTATTCCTGTGTGCAAAAAAAAGACGCCCCAGCAGCTGGAATTTGTTTAGCTCTCAAACACTGTTGCAAGCATGAAGGCGCTGCATGCGACTAAACCTCCACATGATCACAATAAAGAACTAAACGGGCCTGGATTGTCAATTAGCCCGTCAAAAGTCTGCCTGCATTGCTGCTGAGGACGAGTTCATTTTTACATGATTTACCCACCACGTCCCGTCCATGTTGTACAGTACAGACAGTATTTAACCACACCCCCTCTCGGCTGTCTCCAGCACAGGCTAACCGGGCTCATCCAAGTTCAAAGAAATACTGATTTCTCTGCTGATTCTTGACAAACACACTTGGTGCGTACATGACAGCGAGGCGAGCTGTGGACAATTAATTCATTGAACGGTGGCTTTTGCGTGCGCACTCTTCCTGTGCGCCAGGGTATATTTAGAGTGTGATATGGTGAATGTGGAATGTAAGCTGGTTATGTAACAGGTTTAGCCATAAACAGAGGCGCGCAACTGAGAGCAGAAATCATCATCGCAGATCTTTTCACTTTACACAAGAGTTCCCCCCCTCCACTCCCCGTGAAAACTGCGGTTGTTTAATTAGAAAAAAAAAGAAAAATCACTGCACTTCGGCGTGTATTTATATATACCACTGAAGGGAAACTGTGTGACTTTGTGGGTTGGCACAGCCGGAGCACTTATGTAATAGCGGGGCAAAGACAGGTAGTTAGGAGGCTTCGTGGATTGATTTCTTTTTTCGCAAGTCTGACTTTGAGACACTCCTAACCTGCTGACCCATATTCACCCCACCCTTTTATGCACAGGATTAAAGTGCGTCTGGGAAAGAGAAAGACAGGAAAAAGAACGCCTTCGGTCTGTTATGTAATGCTGAATGGGTGAAAAAAAAAACACATGTTCAGTGGGACAACCTCTGCAGCTTTAAAGGAGTTTCCCTGCACTGAAACTTTATTTTGACCTTTGTGCAAAGAATGAGAATGACTGTTGGAGAGCATTAGCAGTAGACGGCTTCAAGAAAAGTTTTAAGAACTTTTTAAAAACTTAGTATAAGTCACACTTTATAAGAAACTAGCTATGATTAATTTCCTGAATTAATTTATGCTGATATGTTTAACTGCGTAGCTCCTATCTCAGTGTGTCAGCCGGTGTGTGTCGTCATACAAGACGCCTGCTCAGTTTTTACTGTTGTAACAACAGGCTATTAATTTTTATATCTTATCTTCCAGAATCAGTAAGTTGCCATCTGTTGCTTTGATGTACAGTTACATAGAAACATACCTGTTATGATCTGCCGTCTAATCTATAGACTCTTACAAACGTTAACATTATATCACCCCAACAGTTGGCTTATATGCGCTTTAAAAGACACTCACAAGGCAGATTAGTTATTAATGTAAATATTCACATTGCAGGAAAGCAGAGAAAAGTTTCACAAAGGAATTATGGCTTAATTGCTTTACATAATAAAGCACTGACGTAAAAGTGCAAGTGCAGTTGGTTTATTGCGTCGGCACACTTCAGTGCAGGATCACTCAAAAAAATAAAACAATAAAAAAAATACGTTTATGGCTCACGGTAGTGTTACAGTCTTGTAAGACATTTTTTAGGATTACAGCTCTACGCTGAGACTTTTCGGGCCAGCCGCAGAAACCAACATCTGAAAGGCGGCAGACACTCGCTCAAGCGCAGTTTCTCTCTTTACACCAGCTGTATTAGACTTTCTGAGGATGCACATTTCTTATCCTGCATGCAGAGCATTTACTGTTTTAACCCTGAGTGCTAATACCTTTTAAGTAGAAAGGGCTTACTTCAGCAGAAGCTCTGCTGTAAGACTTGAGTGGGTCAGAGAACAGGCCTTGGAGGGCTGTGGATATCATTACTGGAAAGAAGAAAGGGTGTTATTTTCATATTGCAAGATCCCTCGCTTCGCAAATTTGGAAACAATCAATATTAATGGCTTGGTTATATAAGGTCATGGTCTCTGCAGAGGCTTGAAACCTCACAATTGCACAGGGAAGCCATGAAGCCGCAGATCTGATAAGAGCTCCGGTGTCTTGGATCCTCTGTTAACATGAGATTGTTTGGAAGTGTGCGTATGGTACATGTTGTAGTACTGTAGTGCACTGAGTGACACTGACCACTGCACTTGTCTTCTTACGCCGCACATATGCTTGTTATTGTCATTGACAGCGACAGTGAGTCATCTGAACATCATGTTCCTTCGTTAAGGAGAAAGAGGTGGAATTGATTGGTGCTCATGTCGGAGTAAGAACAGAAAAGAAACATCGTGTTGCTTTTAACATTGTGAAAGTTGTCACCAGGTGAAGTGTGCTTTCCTACAGTAGAAAATATTCCAGTGCGTCCTGCTTATTAACTTGCCTCCGTGTCATTTCTAGATTGAATCTCTTTGATCGTTTTATACTAAATACCAGTTTCAACCTATTATGTCACAACATTTGTAGATTTTCCCGTCACAGATTTTTAAGATAGAAAAAAAAAAAGCCGTTTTAAATGTTTCATCACGGGAGGCAAATCTTACCTGACACTTCCACTAATCCACACTGCAAAGGCACAGTATAAAAACATTCAGTCTCCTCTTAATGAACATGCAACCAGACTTTCGTGCGGCAGTTTTATTTTTGGGCAGCGAAATGAGAGCTCTCGGCTAGAGTGGCAGCATTTATTCAGTTGTTGTCGACACAAGACGGATGAGGTGCAGGGACGCAGAGGCTTTTAAAAAAAGGTTTTACACAAAATCTCAGAAAGCCCGGAGTTGGCACAGGAGCTTGCACGCCACTCGAGTGGACAGCAACATTATTGAGGCTGTGGCATTCTCAAATTCAATGAATTAGGGCTCTCTGCCCGCTGGAGAGCATGAAGATACAGGTATAGGCTTATAGCTGAGCCTTCAGCTCGGACAGATCCGGGAGAGGAACTCCATTAGGTGTCTCTTTTTTTTCTGGCTGGCTGCCTGTAACATAATATCGAGTTTCAGTCCTCCTGCGCTTTTCAATCCTTAAATGTGGCTGAGGTGATAATATCATCAAGTCTTTTATTGGTACCTGTCAGACAGTTAACATTGTTATGAGTTAATAATCAGACTGTTGAAGTCAAAGCTCAGTATGTGATCCATTCACATGAAGTTCTCTGAAGACGGACACAACAGTTTAACTGGAAAAGATAAACAGTATTTCCTTGACGGTACACTGAGCTGTTACATCGACGGTGACATCTGCTCTCAGTTTAGACTTTGGCACCGCCACCTTTGAAAAAAAGGTCTTCTGTTTTTATGAGCTTCAAAGGTCAAATTACATTTGAGCGGCAGCGTGCTTATCTAAGGAAGATGGAGCTGTGAATGTCAACATTAGGAGTTAAATGAGCGCTGATTGAGATTTTATCATGTCAGGTGTGATGCTTTTTCTTGCTGTCAGGTCAAAGTAACACTGTACGAAATATATAGAATAATGAAGTATTGTTTGGGCTCAAATTTCCTCTCTTGTTTATAAAGCGCTGTAAATTGCTAATTAATTTTTAGCTCCGATGAAATAAAAAATCCCTCGACTCTTTTTCATACCTTGTCTCCCTCGGTGGACTGTTTTGCTTTCGCTCGTCATATGCCAGAAATATGCGTTTTTGGATATGTTTTCAATCATAAACTAAATATTTTCCTGTGAAGTTAAAAAAAAATGCATTTGTATAAAACAATTGCCGCATAAGACACGATATTTTTTTTTAAAGTTTACCCTTGTAATAAAGCTAACTAGCATTAGCTAAAGTAACAGATCAGAGAGATGTGTTTGGGTGTCTTTTTACAGAAACTTGCTTTGAATTTCCCTAAGTGTCTTTGTTGTGATATAAATGGCTCAAATTTACTTTTAAACTCATTATATTCAAATATTTAAATGAAGTCCCCCTGGTTTTAGGAAACAGGTCAAACTTAGCAAGGAAACTGCACGCACGGAGGCATGTTATGGGACCTTTTAAACGAAATATTTTTGGTGCTTTATATATTTAAATAGCAGATATTTAAGTGTTTTGAGCTCCGGTAGCAAAAGTGCGAGACTGAACGGCGACTTTGACATTTTAAAGCTGTTAACTACTTAGTTTGGCGTATCTGTGCTACATCTAGGGGGCTTTAATATAGTTTTTGTAATCACTATTTGAGTATTTAATCTTTTGTATATGTGATATGAAGGAATTAAAATCCATGCAGTGACCCATGATGCTGTAAAGTGGAATGTTTCTGATAAGCGGGATGCTGCATGAAAGAACTCCTGTGGATTTTATTGTAGGAAACTGACAGGACGTTGCTAGCCGTCTGGAGACATACCAGAGTTCACCACTTGACCCCTGTTTCTCTCTATAAACCTAAACATCTGGACCAATAGCTTTAAAGTTTCAGATGCTGAAATCATGCATTTCTATCAAATTTACATCATCTGTATTCTGTTGCACTTAATATAATGCAGAAAACATGGTTTACCAAGGTTCAAAGTTCAAGTTATTTGAGTCCATGTGTTTACAATCAGTGCAGGATTTATTTTTTTCTAAAGCGCAGTGGTTGTACAAGTTGGTAATTGGTGCTGACATATTACAAAACAGTTCATTACGCAGCTCAGGATACACACATTACATGCAGAACAAATTGTGCAAGTGTCTGACAAAATAAAAACATGACCACAAGAATGCATTGCACAGATGTTCTGGAGTAGCTGCATTTTTTGGTAACCTGTAAGTCAGCTTTTAGATTTATCGGGTGTGTACTGTAGGCAACGTGATGCAAGCCCTAATAGGCTATATTAATTAAAAAAAGTTTCGAAATGTCAAACTTACCCTAGACCAAATCCTAAAGTTTTATTCTTGTGGGACAGTTTATTTTGGAGTTTGAATCACCAGTGGTTTAACTGGGGCTGGCGAGGAAGTTTCAACTGGTGACAGACACCAGATTTGATGTGAAATCTCCTGTGGTGAATGACAGCTCAGATCTATGGCCCATTTACAGAAGTTTGTATCTTAGATAGAAAAGTCTGAATAGTAATGACCGGAAATACTCCAGATGCATTATTGGAGGGCGTTAAAGGAGTCTAAATTTAATGTGGTACACTGTGACCTAAGTACTGGTGCTGCTTGGCTCTGTGCTGCTCTGCGCCTCTCTGATATGAAATGGGCCCCTTAGAAGAGGCCTGGAGGGAAAGAGGTGGTGAGAGGGGTCTAAAGGATCACTCGGGAGAATTCTTATGTCGCATCTAGACCCAAGCTTTTCACATCTCTACCAGTTTGGAGGGTGCAAAGCTCCCGAGCAGGTAGGTAAGCCCCTCACGCTGAATACCCCAGCACTCAGTCAGGAACTTTGACCGGCAGTATCTCTGAAGCCATCATCCCTGTGCCTTTGAATCATACCGGACACATACTTTCATGCTGCTTTATGTCAAGTCATGTGAACATAAAGCCGTGAGTGTCTGCACATTCAGAGTAAATATTACCACAGAGCCTTTACGGCTTCATGCAGGCTGCAGAGGGCTGACATGTGTTGAACACTTGAGAGAGAAGTCAGGATGATCTCCCAGCCACGGAGACCTTATGTGCATGTGTGCGCTGTAAAACAGGAAAAGGTAAGGTTGTAAAATCTATAGTATGTTAGTCAAACGGCACACCTCAAGAGTCTCTTAACTATTATTTATCTTGCTTTCTGATGGCTAAATGGCCCTCGCGGCAGCTGGTTGAAGGACTGTTGAGTGGTGTACTGCGACATCAGGCGAAGATGAAAGTGGAAGTATGTGTAGCTGTCGAGCACAGATGAAGAACAGTACCATGCTGAAGAATCCATGTGCTTTCCTCTGTAGTTTTAGTGCTAATAATGTAACTTAACAATGTCTGCACACGTATTCTCAGGATGTATTAATATAACTAGAAGAGTCGAGAGTAGAGAAAATGGTCTCAGGAATCGCTGAAACTATCGGCCTTGTTTCAAACACATCAGTCTGGCATCATTAGTCTCTGCATCATTATTTCACCACGTGAAGTTTTTGTTTTTCATTTGCACAAATCCATCTTCAAATTGAACAAATATTATGAATAATAAAGTTGCAGGAGCAGCACATTTTTTTCTGCTGTGCCTGTACTTTGATTTTTCCTTTGCTCTTTTCACACTGGATAAGGTAATAATACTGAGGAAGGCGAAGCACGCCTATCGCATCCTCCGCCGTTATTTCCGTTACATCAGTACCGCCGGAGTATTACTCAACAAAGTTTATTTGTCACCTGAAATAAACAAAAAACTTTTGGAGACAAGGGAGATAAAACGACTTGAAAATCAGTGTCATTTCTGTTGGCTTGATTATTTATATTGGAATAACAAGCGCGACTTAATCTCATAAATAAAAAAGGGAGAGATACAGATCCGTCCCCTCCAGGTACTGCCGCCACTTAATCGAATTAGCTCCACTCTCAGGCTTGACGGGCTCTTCAAACACCCCTGGTGACTTCTGAGTGCCGATTACAATCAGCTACTATTTTCAGCCTTTGATTAAAATCTGGTGAGGTTGGACAGAATTTTTTTGAGCGCAGAACCAACTAATTATTAACATCGCAGCCCATCTCTCTCTTTTTTTTGCCAGTTACAGAGGGCCAATGGGCTGGAGTACTTAAACAATACCCATAAGTATTAATCATGTTGAATCACTCAGTGTGAAACTATTAGCTTCTTCTTATTGAAAAATCTCACACTAGTCTGTGTGTTGTCCAAACACGGATATTTTTACTGACCTTTGTGTCATTTTGAACAAATCTGAGAGTGGAATTATTTGTGAAATCAAAGAAGCCGTTTGTATTTGTTTCATAGTGTAACATCCTAACACTATAATCTCTTTTAGAGCTGTTTATATAGATGTCCTCATCTAGCAGACGACAATAATGCACACAGTCATTTGCTCGTAAAATAATAGAAGATGATCACGATTGTTCATGCCTCACACAGTATGTCATAGAATCATTGTAGTGTGCCTGTCAAACACAATTCTGCTCTTTTGTTAGTTTCAAAAGGCGGCTTTTGAATATGAATAAGTCACTAATGAATATTTGGTTCTTGCGTGTCTGTGGATTGATTGCTTTAGGAGGCGTACTAAGACAGAGTGTGGCACGATGGGGCTCAATCAATGCAGCAATGCTGCCGCTGTGCTGCTTTCTGACAGTGATTGAAAGACAGAGTCACTCTTCGCCATGTATGCTACACGAATCCTGCTCTCATTCACTGACAAATATCAGCTGTCTGATCAATCAATATTTGCAGCTTTATTTTACTAATGCCGTGCTTAAGAGGCAATAATTAACGCCATGCTGGGTTGTTAAAAGCCTATTTTTATGTGACAGACAGAAATAGACACACAGAAATAGGAAGATGAAGGCCTTTGGTTGATGTTGATAGTGGCACATTGTGCAGACATTCCTTATACAAGTACTATGAACTTATGAGAACTTGAGATTTTCTTTGCATACAACAATTCCTGTTGCTTTCAAGTTATGTTAATGTTCAAAACTCAAGGTTTTTTTTTCACCTTTAACTTGCTCAATATCAGAATAGAATTTATTACCAAGTAGGTTTTCAGTGAAAGGAATTAGCCTTGGTTTTTGGTGCATATAGTAAACACAGGGCCGTAATAACCTACATAACACTGGGGGGGACCGTTCTCAATCTACACTTTCTGCAATCCAATTGTCCACGGGCATCTGGGGGAATTCCCTGCAGGATAAATTTATAAAAACCTAACAGCTAAACTAACCATTTTAGAGTATTGTCAGACAGAAATCATAGATCGGGGTCCTCAAAGTTTTGATGACTGAGTACAATTTTAGGGAGCCAGCATGTGATTGAGGGCCGCACAGGAAAAGTGCACACTTTATGACATTTTTATGACTTTTTAAAATTAGTAACACTTTACAAGAACTGCTGACACTGACAAGACTCAAATTCCGCTCTAGTTTTTCACATTTTAATGCATTTGAAAGTAATGAAATAGAGAGACAGTACAGCGTTTGACACTGATTGCACCTGCAGCAGTCGAACAATGGCCTCTGCTGGGGTACGGCAACACCTCTTGGACAAACTACAGGCAGAGCTGCAGTACAATGTAATACTAGAAGCAGTAGTAATAATACTGGCAATTTAAGTTTAAGTTTATTTATTAATATGATGACCACAGCAGTCAAAATAATTTATTTAATTAATCACAGAAAAAATAATGCGCAAAAAAAAATTAACACTGATTAATTGTGTTCCGTGGTGACCTTTGACCCGGTGCATCATTGAAGGCCACAGTAGCTTCGTCACATGATGGAGGCAGACGAGACGACGCTGGTTAATGTTTAAAAAACGCCCAGATGGAAATGTTGATAGGAGCACCTTTCTCTGCAACTGGGAAAGGAATTTTCTTATTATTGGGGCACTGCAAGCTAGCACAGCTTCTGATGCTAGTGCTAGCATCCAGCCTCGTGAAGCCACACTCAACCAGGCGTTGAGACACAAACTGAGTAAATCTACCTGTGACCGATGAACTAACTCCGTTGCAAAATGGATTTCAGACCAGTTCCGGTGGTAGAGGACAGGGGGACAATTTTGTCCAAAATCCAGCAGCTTACTGCGACACATTTGCCAAAATTCATTTGAACTGAGATTTTTGAAATACATTCACAACAAAAATTGATGTGTGCAATTAATTTAGATTAATAAGTCACAGAGCATGTCATTAATTAGATTAATTTTTTTAACTGCTTGCAGTCCTAGTGATTACATTTGCTAATTATTTTTTCGGACGGTGTTGCATGAATGCCTGTCATAGCATAGACATTTTTTTCTTATATTTTTTGATTATAATAATATTATAAATACATATTTGGGGGGATGTGCCCTCTCAACATATATTGTAATTACTGCCTAAAGTAAACACTTCATGATTGAATAAAAATAAAAGTAAAGCAATGCAACAGTGAAGAAAACAAATATATTTTCTGAATGGTTATGGATGACTAAAACGTGTATTGATTTTAACAAAGTTAAGGACAATACTTTGGGAAAATCTCAGGTAAATGAAAATCCAAATCCAACAAAAATCTTCACAAAACAAGAAGTATCTACTTTTTGAATTTCTGCTGGCACCAAACCCTCATCAGCTTCTTCTCTCTTAATAAACTGTCTTCATTCAGCCTTTGTTGAGGTTTGAGTAATTGAAATATAGTATGAAACAGTTTAACTGAGGGAATATTCATTCGATGTCATCTTGTGTTAAACAAGTGTGGCTTGTGATGCTCATTAATTTCTGCTTGCTCCACTTGCGGTGTTTGGGCTCTCTTCGCTGGCTCAGTGCCACAGCGTCTTCTGAAAGAGCCACTTCATCTCTGTCAGGGGCAGGTGGAAATTTGCTGCACACTTCTAATTGGACAAAGTGCCTTTCAAACTCTGAGCCATCATACACAGATCAGATTATCATACAGACCAGGTGTCAACAGAGGTTTTTCACCTCCCTCTTCCCCTCCTGCTCTCTTGTGCATCTTTTGGGTCGACTTTCAGATCATCCCTGTGCTGCGGCGCTTGTTTAACTCCCTGCCGCCTAGTGGCCCGAGGCATAATAAGCCTTGTCTTACAGATTAATTACAAGAAAGTGCACTTGTTATTTCGACTTTGGAGCTTTTATTGTAGGGCAACATTTGGACAAAACACAGCTTCTAAAACCAGGAGATATCAAAGTAATTTTCAGGTGATTTAACAGATGATGCCTGTCTAAGGTCCTCAAGCACATCCCTCCTAAGTGTAAAGTAACAGCTTGGTCATCTTTTGTCTCAAGTACAGAAACGTTTTGCAACAGCCAGAAGGAGTATCTGAGGCTGCAGGCTAGCTCACAGGGGGCTTTAAGGTCTGCAGTATAGCTCGAGGCCAGACCTCACTGTAGTTGTTAAAGCAATAGGTGAAATCTTCAAATCAATTCTCCACATAACAGGTAACCATAGAAAAAGAGCAGAGCTCGTCTGATCTTATTTAGTCTGTTTGAATCAGTTAAAAGCATAACTGCTGAATTTTGAATGAGCCATGGAAGTGAAACAGACTAGTGATTGATGTGAGAATAAACTAAGGCTAGTCTAAACACGAGAAGATAAAAGACTTTTTCCGATCATATTTTTTTACAGATTAAGTTTAGAAAAAATTCAAGCTTTAAAAAAAGAGGTATACCATCTTTTGTGGACAGTTTACAATGAGAAGGAAAGCTTTTGTCAAAATATTCCAGGACAGATTTGACTCTAAAATGTCCATTGAATCACTGGCCCTCAAGGGTGCAGTACATCTGTGTGTTGTCAGTGCAGCAGTTGGAGGAAATATTTTCTGTTATGTATAAAAGGTAATATGAAAAGTTAATGGAAAATAAGATGGTGTATAAAATTGAGCCTTGAAGAGCAGCCCAGGTAATATGTGTTGAAAGACAGAACAAACTGAACCAATTACACAAAGTGTTTCTTTATGTGTTATTGTCAGTTTCAGCTGCGTTTAGTGTCAAAGCAGGAGATCTACCCGAAACTTGATTCTTTTTTTGAACAAAGCTTATTGGTTATGTTAAAGTAGGGATACACTGATTGGGAATTGGTCTGATGTTGAAAATAACAGTTTGGCTGATAGCCGATACAGATACAGATATAGATAACAGATACTTTTTGTGTCATGTTTGTTTGTGTATTTTTGTAATGTTTTGTAGTGTTATTTCTGTATGTTCTTTGCAATCAGGACCTGCTGTGCCGCACAACAAATTTCTGTGTAAGCAGACAATAAAGTATATCGTATCGTATCATATCGTATCGTATACAGATACAGATATAGATATAGATATAGATACAGATACAAATGTGGGGTTTTTTGGTTGTTATTTTGTACTTGTTGTTATTTATATCCCCTTTGTGCCAGGAAAAGAAAAAAAAAAATCTTCTTTTAAAAAAGTAACAACTGTTTTAACTGTCGTTCATTCCACTACCTTTGAATGAGCACAAGTTTAATCATACAAATTTATGAAACAATCTTTAACATAACCTCCTGTCACGTAAAAAAAAACATATTTAAAGATCTTCTTTCAAATCCTTCCTTTCATTGATTTCATAATTCCCTCTTTAATTATTTAATATATTAATATATTTAATACTCAGACACTGTTATCTTTGTCTTGTTTGTTTTTTTAATTTAATTTTATTTTGGTTGGAAATAAAGTAATTCATTCATTCATTAATTCATTCATTCAATATCTGTTTTATATTGCTGTGAAAACAATGGCAAATTTGTCCTTTAAATAAATGTATTTATTGAAGTTTCTCTCAAAAAACAAACAAATTACGAGAACGTTATAATTTACCTTCACCCAATAGTCGTTTTTACTGAATAGAACTTGAACGCAACATGTTTTAACTCAATGCAACCTCCATCCTATCCTCCCCATGGCTTCTCAGGGAAGATCTCCATTCATCCCAAACTTGTTTTGTATTTTCCTTGCAACAAGGGGATGCCATTAGACATCAAGCTCTGCCTTTTAGCCTGCTCAAAATTGATGTAACACAACAGAAAAACATCAACCACTGTCATCTTATTTTCTGACAGGCTGATGGCAGTCAACCAGGAAAATATCGGCCAGTATTGGTGTTCAGCCAATGAATCGGTGCATCTCTACTTAGAATAGCATCTGCATTTTGTTTCTGTGCACAAAAGCTGTTATTTGACTGGTAACAACTTTGCACCTGGGTTGTTGTTATTGCTCTGGCTCTAGTTACTGATGTGAAAGCAGAACTTGAGGAATTAGTTGCAGTATTAAATGAGCAGCAGTATCTCATTTGATCACAGTACGATAGTGGAAACCAGTTGCGTAGTTATAAATACATTATCGCTGCTCCTTTCACACATCAGGCAAACTTGGCAAAATTTTGGCATACTCGATTGCTTATCTTGTCTGCACGTCGTCAGCGCAGATGTATTACCCTGTGCTGATTTGATTCTGGGCAAAGGAAAGTGGACAGGAGAGATTGATGGTGGTGTCCCCAGTCAGACAGATAACACCTGATTCTGCCTGCAGGGGGTTGGTCTAGCACACTCCTCCCCTGCACCTCAGACGCGTCGAAGGCTGTAGTGAGGAGGTGAACCGTTCCTTCACTCAATGCAAATTCGGGGGCCACATTCAGAGATGATCCCAGGACGATTGAGCCAATGTGGCCCCGAGCACTCTGCACCACATGATCCATGCATCAGCCACACCTGGGAGAAACCCACACAGGCATGGGGGTCATTTGTTTAACACAGGTGCATCATGTATCTCGACGCACTCAAACAAGCTCACACACACACACACACACACACACACACACACACACACACACACACACACACACACACAGACACAGACGTAGCTGCACGCTTGAACGCACGCTCAAAGACAGACACATGCCTGAATGCACGCACACACACACACAGACACATACACAAGTGTTAATGAAATGCTGTCTGCACACGTGGTTTTATATTGGAAACATGTCTGCAGTGCATCACCTTTTGTTATGACCTGTTGTTTCTGTCACTTTTTCAGTTTTGGAAGTCTTGATGAAATATCACAAGGGAAAATACCCGGTTCTCTCCTGCTTCGTCGACGCTGCCTAACAAATAACCAGCAGAGAGAAAATACTGTCAAGCCCAACGCCATGATAACTTAGCTTTCACAAAAGACCTCAATGTCTTCCGTTTCAGGGCAAGAAAGTGCAAATTAGTTTCTCTTTCGTGGCAAAATCTGCAGGATGATGGGGGCAATAGTAGGTCAACAAGTTGGTGGTATGCTCTCCTTTAAGGTTAGTATCGGTCACACTTCCTGCAGACAGAGATGTCTACCAACACCCTGTCTATTTTATGTAATCCCCAATGCTCCTACACTGTGTTAAGCAGGATTTATACTTCGGCATTGAGTCGACACTGCACCTACGGCATAGGCTCTGTGTCGACAGCTGTCTGTTTTTGTAAGCTGAAACACTTTCCCTCAGTGGAAACAAACCTTTTAGTTACTGAAGTTTCACAGATAAGAAACAATAAATTGTGAAGACAATAACGCCCCCACAAAATAGCATTTTAAGCAGGGTAGACTATCTCGCTCTCACTCAGCTCCTCTGATATGATTTTGCGTGCCAGTAGCTGCATACTGTGGTAGTAGCTAGCTAGCTACTGCTTCAAGGCTTCATGTCAGGTGTGTGTGTGTGTGTGTGTGTGTGTGTGTGTGTGTGTGTGTGTGTGTGTGTGTGTGTGTGTTTTGGGCGCGTTGGGGATGGAGCCAAAGCAAGAACATAAAGAAACAGGAATGATTTAAGAAGTGCTGGATTTTTTTACACAATACTATAATTTGTGTGTTATTAACATGATATAATTTCATTTTTCATACATCACTGTTATCATGCATACCAGTAAATCATGACACCCATACTTTGTAGAGTGCAAAGACTACTCCTTATATAGACATCATACTGGCTTGTTTCTTGCTCTGACTGCACCGTATGGATACAGAGGGCAGCTTTTTTAATACTCTGCTCCGCGCTTTAAAAGCTCCTTTGATGCTATTACATCATTTGTTATAATTCACCAACCATCAGTAACATCTGAGTGTCTTGTGATCCCCACAAATCAAAGTATGCTGCAACATCCTCAAACAGACATACAGTGCAGCAAAACACATTTTCTGTTTTTTTAAATTCAATAACAAGGTGTGCAGCACTGGTTCTCAGTGTGTGAAGCAGATGGTGAAAGGCTAGTGTATAATAGATCTCAATATTAACTGTAGCACATGCTGGGAGTGTTGGTGGATGGCACACAGCAGAGTAAAAGAGAAGCAATGACCTTCTGTCCCATCATTTACCCCCTCGTGCCCCCCATACCGCTCTCAAATTACTTTGTTTTAGCCAATTAAAGCAGCCGGCTGAGCATCAAGCAGGCTGCCATTTTTCGCTCACCTGGACCCATGTGACATTATCGCTCTGTCATCGGGAGAGATGGCCGTAAGTGGGAATCTCCGGCATGGCACCGTGCCACCTTAGACCCCACTGTGTTCGCTGAGATTAATGCAATGATTCTCCCTCCAACTTGCAAGAATCTCAGTCAGCTCTCTCACCTGTTCCCGGTGATAGCGCCGCGCACACCTCCTCACTGCATGAACCAGCGAGCAAATGATTGCGGTGGTTACACCACGCTCCAAAGCACACACTAGATATACATCTACTGATATTTCCTCTATTACCTCTGGTGCACAGAATGATCAGTTTCTAAATGTGCAAGGAATCTATTGTCCTTAAGTTGTCTTGTCGCTGATCAAGATAACATATGCTGAGAAATGGTTCTCCATCCAAATCCTTTAATGGCTCAATAATAGACAGAAAGACGGCAGACACAACAATACCATGGCACGAGATGAGTGAAGGACCGGAGTGTGTGGTGTTTAACAGCCATACGAGCACAGATTATGTGCTTGAAGGGGCTGAATTGAGTGCCAGCAGTGACAGTTGGGCTGGGAATTGAGTGTGCCGGGGACGTGCGGCTTGACTCCGCTCGGAAACACCACTGGGTCCAGGGCTCATCTCTGTAGTCCTCCGCCTCCCCTCCTCCTGTAGAGGCATTGTGGCCTGCCGTTTGCTCTGCTTCACCAGGGGAATGGACGGGCCCCTGCTCCCGCTTGATGAGCACTCACTAATGGCTGCTTCTTTGAAAGCTGACGGGCCCGTTTGAGGAGGAGTGTCTTTTACTTCCCTCCAGCTTGCCTTGGCTGGGCATTCGTCAGGCTGCCTGGCTTTGCTGTCCTGCCCACATGATGGTGCGCCAAGGGGCTGGAACGTCTGTCATTTGTTTTACTTTCAAATAAAAGTTGATGATTTACCAATAAAAAGTAAAAATAGTCTTTTGATGATGTCTGGAGGCATATGGAGAAAGTGTTGCAATAGCGACATTTTCAGCACTGTGTCGGGCTCAAAATAACAAGACAAAAGAGATTTGGCTTTTTACTTTTTTGTACCTCCTCTGATAAAGAATAGTGTGGCCATAGTTTTGTGTAAAGTGAACATGTGAGTATAGAAAGTGCCATAGATATCAATATGGTTGAGGACACACTAAAGGATGCATTACATTAATGTCAACAAGCTTAATCTGTATCAGCTCATGTAATGGCTGGCCAAAATGTGCTGTGATGTCACGGCAGGAGGCAGAAACAATTAAATTCCCCTAGTTTATGTTTTATTTAAGGAGAGGTATTTTTGCTGTTCGACTGCATGAGAGGGGCTCCAGCAGCAGTCTTGAGGAGATGTATTCTTAACACACCTTAGAACCGGGAGGTCTGTAATAACAAAATAAGCAGCTGTGTTTGAAATCGGGCCCCTTGACAGTTTGCATACTTTTACAGCCTGTTAATCCTCTACAGTTCAGAAATATACACAAACCGAGCATGATGACAAGAGCATCTACTGTTAGAAAAGAGGAAACAACAGCAGTTTTAAAAGTGAAGAGTAGGCTGGTATTTTTATAAAGACACCTACACTAGCTGGATGTTTTAACACTGGTACGGTTGATGGATCGGTAAAGCTTCCAGTTCTGTGGTTTCTTATCTTCCTGGTACCCTTGACCGCTGCCCTGTCTTTTCACCCCGGAGGGAGCCGTTGTTTCTGCTGCCCTCCTCCTCACTGGCGTACCAGTCTCTAGCTTCTGGAGACTCCATTAGGAAGTTGGAGTCGTCCTTGGAAATCTCCTCTCTTTATAACTTCTCCTGTCTTCACTCCCTCTATCCCTCTCCCTCTCCCACTCCTGTTTCACGTGCACTCTTTTTTGCCCCACTTGAAACTAGGGTGAAGGTCAGAATGGCGAATTTGATATAAGAGCTGACGTGCTTCCGTGGAGCACCTTGTCAACTCAAAACAATAGGTTTGCAGGAGCAGTTATGCCGCATAAAGAATGTCCGCATATTCCCAGAGAAATGTCCTCCGCTAGACGTTCCCAAAAGAGATGAGAACATTTGTCTGCATACATTTTTGCATACATCCCGGCCCAGTAGAAAATGGAGGCTGGAGCAAAATGAATTCATTTAACATGGAAGGAAATAAGTTATTTCAGGAAGATTCAAAGAGTCATCCAATTTGCATGATAGACCCTTCATGCTTGTGATATTTGATTTGGTCATTAATGGTCTGCACTGATGTGAATTTAAGCTCTTGTTCAAATCCAACTTATAATGTTGCAGCTTTATTAGGCTGCACATAATGTCTATGAAGAAGTAACAGATGTTAGCAGTTGCATAACGGCAAGAAAAAAAAGCAACCGGCTGTGTTGTACAGCGGTGTGATCAAATAGTTTAATTTGATCTGACCTTTTTGTCTCAGTTGTATCTCTGAGCTGCCTCGTGGTGGTGGAGGCTTGCAAAATAGAGTGTCATCAAACAGGCTAGGCCGGGTCCAAATATGCAGCTCTCACAAGAAAATGCAGTTTATTTTCTATACTAACGAAACAGTCCAACAAATCAGGGCACGGCAATAAATCAAGTTAGGGTTTTCAAAGGAATGGCCATTTTAAGAAACAGCATCCTGAGGTATCTTGTGAAGTAATGAAAAAAAAAGCATATGATCAGGAAAAAGCTTGAGTCAAAAATGGATTGATGGATGTTAATATAACCACTTTATTCATTTCCATCGTCAGAGATCTCTCACCAACCAGTTGTCACAGGCAGTTTCATCTCAAATTAAATTCATTTGGATATGACATTTTAATTGGAACACTATTCCCATTAATTGAACAAATTAGAGAAAGTCTGCTGGGGGAAAGGTAATCTCTGGGAGAGATGTTTTGGAATTCACAATTTAGAATTAAAAATCAGCTGCTCGGCTTTGTTTGTGTGGCAGCCAGTTTGCGGCAGCGTGCGCACGCATGCAGCGCCAGCGCTCGGGGTCTCAGCGGCACTCAGGGCTCACATTGTCTTCATTAAAAACGATTAAGGAATAGGTCAATTTAGTCTGCTTGGCTGGTTGGAACCGTGCACTTCCTACTATGAAATGTCTTTGTCTTCATCTGCCCGGGCTCTGTGGGCTCGGGTAGTCACTCGAGCAGCAAATATGATCCGTCACTATTTTATGCATGTTTACATGTCTGATTGAACGTCGTAGTGAGTCATGGCAACATCCTTTAAATGTTGTCATCTAGTTTTTATTGGTGTGTGAGTGTGTGTCTGCGTACACATGTGTTTTCATGCTCCTGTGCTCTGTTTCAGCACGCATGCCGTCTGGGTGCTGATGAGTTGCTGTCTGATTAGCAATGAAAAGCGCCGTTCGCCCCGCAGCTTGAACTACTGTGAGCAATTAATTACGCTAATAAAAATCACCTTAAAATTTGTGCGGTTGATTTCATAAACATATGTGGAAACACAGAATGTTCCTCACATCAAACGTTAGCTTTTATTGTGATGTTTCAGGCTGAACGGATGCTGTTTCTGCGTGGCTAAATAGAGGTTTTTTTACCCTTAATGCTCATGAGAGAATTCAGGATTCACTGTTGCTTTTACAAAATTCAGCCGCTGTGTGTGTACGTCCACAGCGTCTCCACATTAACTTCTGCTTAGAATACACTGTTGTGGAATTGCCTTCCAGAGAGACAATTACCTCTGACTAAATACAAAAATGTGTTGCAAATTTCTCATTTCAAGGTGGCCACCTGTCAGTTTAGGTAGATTTGGCTGGGAGAGAAAACCCGGTGCCAGGAGGAGCCAGGTGTAGATAAATGTTGCACACATGTCATCAGATTATAAAGGAAATTGTCTATTCATCATGCATGTGCATTCAAACAAATGATTGCAACATTTGCTCTAATTTTACGTACATATGTTCCGAGATTCGTGCATTATGTCCTGCATATACAATGAAAGAAAAATCTCTGTTGCCATGTTGCTAATATTTGAATTACAGCTTTGCCAAAGGAAGCCTTTAGAAATTTTGGCTCATTGTGTTCCACGCTATTCATATCATGTGGTTTCTCAGCTACCACATTGTTGTGTGTCAACACACAGTATGAGCACCTGTGACCACGCAACTGGATGCTGAGCTTGAACCTTGAAAATGAGTCACAGCACAGTTTTGGAACACCATTTGTTTGTGCTCTTAAATTGAAATAATATTCAATTTCATAATTTTTTATTAATATATAGTAGCGCAAACATTGAATTGAATCACCACTCTTGGCTCTTACATGAATGAGGTAATGAATAAATATAAATAACATCTTGGAATGCTGGGATGTACAGTCGTGGCTATGCCTAGTGGTTGGAATTCCTAATTGGAGAGGGAAAGCAGAGGATAGGGTGTAAGGAGGAAAGAGAGAAAGAGCCAGACAGAGGGGGCTCCTAGATAGAGGGGCCAGGGGGAAAAGTTCCCCCCATGCTTGTCAGAGTTTGAGCAAGTTCAGAATTGATGGAGCCCACAGGCAGCACTGCTAATTTTAGTTGAAATCACCTAAGTGGTTTGGCTAATTTATCCAGGCTCCTCGGCCTCAGCCCCTGGTTCCTGGCTCTCCGCTGCCTCCCCCCTCCCTCCCAGATATATCCACAAAGCGTGAAGGTACCAGGAGGTGACAGTGGGAACAGAAGGGTATTTTGTGCCCAGCTGATTTGCGGAGCACTGGGTGGTTTCAACCTGTGTCATACATTTGGATATTGTTTGACCCTTAACGACAGCCCAGGTTCAACCATCTATTCCATAAAATGATTTATACACTCTGTATTTAATGGAAACAGTGATTTTAATTTTAAACCACATGGAGAAAAATAGATGCGATCGCTGATATATACCTGCCATCTGTTAATGATATTTTATATTTCACATTTCTGATGGTTTAATGTAGATATGGGGATTTAAATATAAAGAGATGACAATCATTTTAAAGCTTTTGGAGAGGATGTTGCCAGAAAGTCTGATTGTGTGTAATGATGGTCTGCCAGCTGGATATGCTGAACATGTTGAAGCTTAACAAGCATCATCGCTGGCTTTTGATTGTTTCCTAACAAATCAGACCGTCCCTTTCTTTGTGGTGCCTTTGAAAATCAATTAAATAAAAAGTTAATAAATGGGGATTTAAAATTAATCTTAGAATTGTCTTGAAGGCGCAAGGTCAGCATTGATAAAATGAATAATTTGTTTTTCGTTAATTGAAATACTGTTATATTCTTTTTAGAGGCTCTGAGGCTCGAATTCAAACGGCAAGTTATGACTGAGTCTGGGATCCTGGCTGTGACTGTAAAGGTTACTTTGTATGATTTTAGACATTCGCATGATGAAACCAGAGCAGGTTGTCTAAACAAGTGAAATATCAGGGTGACTGAAGTACATCAAACCCGTCAGACGTTGTGAGCTTCTTGAGTGTGAAGCAGCGTGGATATGCATGCCAAGATGTCGCTTATGTTTATCTGTTGCTTGACTCAAGAGTTTGTATGGAGTAATTAGTGTCATACTTGCTCAGAGGATCCTTATCACTTAAAAAAATCAATGAAAGCGCTCACCGTTCGTTATTAAGTGACAGCTCGTGATTAAGAATTTAATTATGTTAAATTACTGCAAGTGCATTTTGTATTTAATAAGTCCACTAACAAATGATAACCAGTGAGTAAATTCATTAGACAATAAGCTTTTAGATTAAAAACAAAACAACAAAAAACATGAACTCACCTGATGTGACTTTACACCAAGTTATAGGCTGAATCTCTGCGACGTCACACTAACAACTAGGGCTGCCCCTGACTAAGAATTTTCCTAGTTGACCAATAGTCGTCATTGAGGGCTATTAGTCGACTAGTCGCCCACATGTTTATGATATTACTTTGATTATTAAATTATATAAATTGGGCAGGGCAACACAATAGTCTGAGAGAGAACAGTTTAAGTAACATTGTTAACACTGTGCTACATTACAGAGAAATACAAAACCGTACTAATGAACCCTCATTAATATAGGCCTATATTTGATCTACAAGTGCACGTCACACACTGAGCGAGCCGCCTGTTAATGACGCTGTCGGCAAAGCAGTAATGATTGTGCTAAGTGGCTAATGGACATGTAGCTACTTACATGTTTCACATGATATGTCATGTTTGTACTCGACGAATGAAGATGAGTTTACATATCACCTTGGGTTCGTCCTTCACCTTCTCAAAATGATCCCACACTTTGGATTTCCTGCCCGACATGTTATTAACTAGCCTGTGTAATAACCGCAGGTACCAGCCTTGTAAATTAACGTGACTCCTGTCTGACTGCTGAGCGTGCATGGTCACTGTCCTTTCAAATTAAATTCCCACGTGTTCAGTCATACAGGTTTTGATTTATTTTGACAAGATGCAGCTCCTAAGTATTTCTACGACTTAACTACAGATGAAATCTTGTGGACTAATGGCCTTTCTGGTTGACTAATGTTTGGTCCACTGTTAGGGGGCAGCCCTGCTAGCAACAACAATCACTTCTGGATCGACAACTGCAATATATTTGAATTGCGGAGCTATATGAAGTCGGCAAGCTTGTTTACTTGTGTTGTCATTTATAGCCATAACAGTAATGTTTAAAGATGTATGTTAAACACGATTGTCCGATTTATCGGACGTTTCTGTTGTACTTGTTCTATGTACTGTTTAGCTTTGCGAGTGTCTTTGAAGAATCAAATCTACCGGTACAGAAGCTAAACACTGTACTGCTGTACACGGAGCCACAGCAAAATGTATTTTAGCCACCTAAAAGAACTTACTTAAAAAAAAATCAATATTGGTTCAAGTGTTTGCTATATGTGGAATATTTTCACTGCTTTGCCTTGCACTATGGAGGCAGCGGTAGACCAGGAACTCCTGTGTTCTGTGAAGTAAAATCGCCATTTTTGTCATTAGAGTCTTTGAGATAACGGCTTCAGTTCAGTGGTAAAAATATACTAAATAAAGTGTACACTTAAACTGATACTTATTTTCTTTAGGTATGTCTTTTTTAGGTGGCTAAAAATGTACCAATTGAGGCAGCGTTTACTCAGTGTCGTTTTAGTTCATGTACATGACAGGAGGATTTTCCAACCATAGGTTATTGTACAAACAATTGTTAGAAGGTCTATAACAAAAAATGTTCTGCACCTCATACAGTAGATGTTTAACACAGTCAGAATTTGAATTATCCACCCTATCTGTTCTGATCATATGAGATATGTAAAATATTACACGAGGAACCTTTTAAGATGTTTAAAACCAGATTGTGTTAGCAGCATGAAAGAAACACTATATTGCACACCAGGCCTGTGCAGTCATCCATTCATGAATCAATCATTCTGAAAGAAAAGTGCAGCCAAAACTGGGAAGAGTAGGGGATGTGGCAGCTTTGGTGTAACGTTACCTTTGATGAAAAACACTCAAATTAATCTAGTAAAAAAAACTTGCACAGACATTATAAAAAGCCCTCCTGTTTTCTCAATATTTAATTTGCAGACAAATTAAATATTAATTGATTTCTGGTCTTTGTAAGGAATAGGTTAACCCCAGGTTCATATTCATCACAAGATGTGGAAAAAAAGACGAGATTGCACTGGGCTGTCTTGTATTTTTTTGTACAGGAGCATTTAAAAAATGGCATGTATGATTAGTTTGATTTATGTGAGATGATACGCATTTTATTAACTGGAAGTGAGTAACAGATTATGACAAAAGACAGATAAACAGATGGAGATAACGTGTCGTTGTTATAAAACCATTACACTTTATCCACAGCTATTTCATTTCTTCCTTTTTTAATAGAGACATCTGAATACAAACAGTTTGTGTTTCCACATAGAGTGCTGTTTCTTGAAAAAAATGATTTTCAGAGCAGCGAGCAAGAGGAGATGTTTGCAGTCTTGTGTGCGAGCCAGCAGTTTTTGGCAGATGAATGTAGGGGTTTTATGTGCCAAGCACCTGGTCAAACTGCAAACAATGAGGGGCTTATGGATTCTCTTTATCCAACAACGACTGAGATGATACCTAGAATGTTAGAGCTCTTATGGGCCCTTTTAAGAAATGCTGATGCACAATAATGCTCAGCACTTCTGGATGCTGTGGAAATGTTTCCAAGCTTTATATACAGTATGGAGCCGGAACTCTACGAGCTATACATCATTAACATATTAATGTTTATTCATCTTACAAAGAGCGTATTTTTGCTGTGTGTTATTTACATTTACTCATTACCATCAAAACAAAGAAAAGAGCTTTCCAAATTCATCAAGCTGACCATCACAAAGGTGTAGCACCAGCTTGCTCTATACAGAAATGTGAACGAGGAATATAAAGGGAAAAATATGATCTACCTAATGAGCTGATGGAATAGCGATACTGCATATAGGCAGCTTAGAAAAATATCTGCAGAAGTGAGTTTCAGTGTGGAGGGTCTTGCTTGAGTCTTTAGCAGTGATCTAATAATGAGTTCCACAGATGGGTTTGTTGGCTGACGCTCTGCTGAGTCCACCGTGCATGCGGTAGAGAGTGTCAAAGTGTCTCCTGTGCAGGATCATCTCCAGGTTTGGGGGAATGGATGGTGTCTGCCAGACATGCTGGCAGTCAGTGGGCCTTCTCTCCTGCACTACCTGGGCTGGAGCTCAGCCAGGGTTAATTATAGGGGAGCTCCAGAGTCTTGTGTCACTAAGGATGGGAGACAGAATATTGTCATACTGCCATGTCCTATACAGAAAAGACAAGAGTAAGAGCACACCTGCTCAACCAGAGTTTCTACAGCGTCTCTCTCTTCCACAGGCATTCCACTCCAAGTCTGAAATGAGCAGTTGCCAAGAGCCAAATGGCTGGTAAAATGTGTTTGGTAGATAAATCAGTAATAATACTCCAATACACTGATCAGTAGCTCTTGTGAGATGATAACATAATAATGGATTACTGGCAGGGTATTGTCTTAACATGTTCACTAGGGATGTCACAAGCTGATCCTGATGATTGGTATCATGGACGATCCAAGCATATATACTAAACCTGGCTGCCATTGTACACCTCTCTTAAGCGTCAGGAAATTAAAAGAACACTTCACTGATTTCGTATTGCATGATAGATAGGTTAAAAGAGTATCAAAACTGATGCAGCACCACTGGTCAGAGATTCAGCTTTTATGCTAGTGGCAGCTAATGTAGCCTTGAGCTTCAAGCTGAGATGAGGAACAGGCTTCAGAGGTCTGGTAAGCTCACTTTTTTGTAACTCTTTTTTTCCAAACTTGTAGTCTTCAAGCCCAACTGACACCGGCTCAAGTAACAGCACAATTTATCAGACTTCACACAGCTCACTCTGGAACCTGGAACCTCAAAATACTTCATACAACCTTTTTTTCCCATTTATGCAGTAAACAAAGGTTGATGTGTAAAATTGGTTCTCCTTTAAGTGGAGGTTAACTGTTGTGTTCTAGACTGCAAGCAAATCAGATTTGTTTCTCAAAGCCGATCTTCAAGACAGACTGTCCACACTGTTCAGATTGGATATGTGTGTCTGGACATCACCAACCTATCTGCATGGGTTGCTGTGGTAACAACGTAGGCGTCTGTAACTACGGTAGCTACGCTGATAATGCGGCTTTCCAATGCTCAAGAATGAGAGTTGGAGGTCCAAACAATAGCTGTGCAGAACTCCTCTGTTGCACCAGACGAACTCAGTGATAAAGGAGTCACATTGGATTTGATAAAGTCATTGTGTGTCATGTTACGAGTAACACAAAAAACAATCTGATCAGAGCAGCCAGAACATTTGCACCGAGACGCATCTCTAGGACCTGAATTGCATTTCTAACCACCTCCAAATGTAGTTTGGATCCAATTTGCAAAAATTGCATTACATGTTTAATAAATTTTTTTTTTTTTGTTGTCCAGACTTTCTAAAATCAATCTGGATACAACCGGGATATGCCAAAAAACACAGTTGGGCTGGCAGTCTGAACAAGGCCTTCAATACAAACAAACCCAAGTGGGGTTCCATGTGTCTTTTATTTATATTCATGACTGTGTCATTATTTATTTGGAAACAACTGTCATTGCAGGTATTTCTCGATGCTGATGTCCGTCAGTCTGTCAGTCTGTTAGTTCGAGAGCAAAGTATCTTGACAAATGCTAGCAGGATAACAATTAAGTGTACATGGCTAGGTTCATGGCTAGCAACACACTGTCACAAGCATCAGGCCAAAATATCCATTGATATCCATCGTCTGTGGCAAAAATTTATAACATTTGTCGTTTTCAGACCCATATCATCAGATCAAGATTTCCATGGTCATACCTTCCTGCCATCCTCTGGGGAGCACATTCATGGCTCACTGTGGTGACCTCTTGACCTTTACTTTATTACCACCCCCGGGCCAAAATTTCTACTTGTACATGACATGTCTCAGAATGTAAAGGGTAGATTACCATGAACAATACTCCCCAGAGGAACTTTGTCCATTTTGGTCATTGTGTGACCTTTTCTCTGGTGCCACCTTTGTGCCAAATTAATAATGTTGTCCACCCAAAAAATGGCCAAATTTGATTTTTGCTGTAATAACTTTCTCATGGATTTTGGTCAGTGTTTTCTGTAATGCACCTCTTAGAGAGAAAAAAAAAGCATTTTAATATGTTTAATGTTTTTATGGCTGATCCTTATTGTATTTTCTATGCATATTTATACCTTATACAGGAAAAAAAAACATATGAACTTTGTGATTCAATGACCTGCTCTCTAGTGCCATTCTGAGGTCAGACTTTACATTTTATAGCCCCCCTGGCTACGAGGCTCTAAGAACATCTGTTATGTTTGTCTCTAACACTTCTGTATTGTGGGGTGTAATGAGCATTGCTGCTCCTTAGGGCTACTAGGGCTTCAACATTTAGTCTCGTTTAGTTTGTCAGCACTCGTTAGATGAGTCAAAAAGGTCATTTCAGACACTGCTTCTGTTTACTAAGGAGTTCCATGTTAATCCAGTGGCCCCAGCCTCTCTAACCAGATCCACCATCAAAGCTTAAATTGGTTTGCAAGAGAGACAAATTTGTCATCTGAGAATTTTCAAGGTCTTTTACAAAGTTTCCCAAAGTGAACGGTGAAGCCGAAAATGTAAAAGCAAGTTGTGCATCTATCAACTCTCATCTGGCTTTTCTCTAAAGTAAAAGTGTGTTACTTCCCTTTTTTTTTAACTTAGACAAGTGTCTAGTCATGGCAAGCTGGTGCACACTGGCCTAGAAAAAAAGAACAGCTTGTGTTGCTGAAGTTTCCTCTCCTGTCTAGTTATTTTTAAAATGCCCCATTTCCGCCATTGTTGTGGCATTGTTTTGACCTTACGCAGAACAATTTTCCCCAAGTCAAATTAGCTTTCACCATTCAAAGAAATGTTGTAATATAATGGTTTGACGGTTCTGCCTGTGAAATATAAAGAAATGGAAGGCCATGCCACTGGGGTTAATAATATTCCTCCTCTTCAACAAGTACCTTGGGATCCTAAGTGTCCTTGAAAGCAAACGGCATCTCACTTACGCTGGGCATCTTGCAGCACTCGTGGGTAATAGCAGTCTACTTTTTCAACTCCGTGCACATCGTATCAGGCTGATTCACATGCTTCCTCTGCTGGTAGCCTTAACAAGGGTTTGTGGTAAAAAAAAAATAAATAAATAAAAAAGGAAGCTAAATGTTTCTCCTGCTGTAATTCTTTCAGGCTTAACCAGTGAAGATAATTGGTAAAATCCTTTTCTTGCTATTACTCATTATATAATCTTCTTTGTACATGAGAAAAAGCATCTACTGCAGGAGATCAATAGCAGCTCATCAGTCTTTCGAATGCACCAGCGTGAGAACTAAAGTCAGCCTTCATGCAAGTCAATGAGCACCTGGAGTGCTTTTCCCAGAGGCCGCTAAGTGTGCATAGCAAGGGACTACCAGGGAACTGCAGTAAGGTCTCACAACCTGCTTTGATAGGACAGAGTCAGGGAGGCTTCGTGCGGAGATGCTGGGCCCGCCGAGGTTTACACCACCTGTTTGTTTCCCTTCTCCTGAGCAGCACAGATCTTACATGCCTTTGTGTGCCCAGCCTTCAGGGAATTGGGGTGTTAGAAACAACAAAAAAGGTGACTGAGGAGTGCTGAGTTCGGGATTATGATTTATTAATCCGCACTCCTTTAAATTCCAAACTAACGGTGTGGGGCTGTGATGCGCACTCCGGGGAGTAATCTTAAAACACAGAACAATTCAGATTCACCAAAGTCCTGTCTTCTGTAAACGCTGGAGAATAGACACCATACCAGCACAGAGCAGCCGAGGGACACGAGGAACAAAGGCTCCGAAGCCAAAAGTTCAAAAAGTGGAGGTCATGGACAGAAACTTTAAAGTTTATCCTTGTTAGTGAACTACATTTTAGTTCTAAAGCAACAAGCTGCTCAATATGGCTTTGTCCAAGAGGCCATTTCTTAGTTACAGTTAAACCACATGCAGAGGGGGACTATCAGATATTGGGCCCATGGGCTACATAGAAGCAAGAGACACAAACTATGTAGATGTTAAGACTCCCTTTGTGTTGTTATTTTGCATCTCTTTATAGTCACAATGCATCTTTGTGGTTTTGTGTCTGTTTGTAGTGGTATTGTGTCTCTATGAGGCAATTTTGTGCCACTTTGCAGTAGTTTTTTGTCTCTTTGAGGTCATTTTGTGTCTTTATTTGGTCATTTTATGTCTTTGTGGTTGTTTGCCCCCTTTTGTGGTTGTTTTTTTTGTCTCTCTGCAGTTTCTTTGCACTTATTTTGAATGTACTCCTGGTCAGCACATGTTAATTTGAGTGACATTTTGCAGGTGAGGGTCCCTTTAAACTTCGGGCCCCTGTGCCTGTGCCCAGTAGTTCCATTCAGTAATTCATCCATGACTACATACTCTTGTCTTTTGGCTATCATTTAGATAAATACCAAACAAAGATAAGCTCACGACATCAAGTTTCCATGTCCCTTTTGCTTTCAGAGATGTATTAATTTAGAAGTCGTATGATTACAGTTAATTTGGTCCCACCTGTGAGACTACAAACACAAAAAAAAGTCAAAGTCAACTGTTCTGGTACAGTAGTGGCCTCAGGTGTACTTTTCTACCGTGGAGATTCATCCAGCAGGAGAGAAATATTTTTTTCTGCCAGACATTTCTTTGGCAATCTTTCACTACTTGCCTTGGCTCTGAGTTTGCACGTACCAGCCCCAGCCAACAAGGTGGTTACAGAAGCAACAATGTCGAAGCATACACATGTCAGAAGGTGTCAGATCAAAATTCCAACTTTTTTTTTCTTCATATGACTGACTCTCATCTCTCATGCTAGTCTGTGTCTTTGCATAAAAGCTAGTGGTAAAAAAAAAAATACATTTTTAGTCATATTCTCAAGTCCAAACCCAAATATTTGGTCCCTCACAGTCCATCATCCTCCACAGCACATTCTGCATAGTGTAAAATTTCACTATCTCCGCAGAGCTGTCAGCTGCACGCCAGATCTCACTCTAGCTGCATATGAAGTCAATTATGTGCAGCCATTCCCCCTCGGTAATACATAGATGTCACTTAGAATGTATTTCTTTTGGGGTTACTTTGATATCTTTAATATGAAGGCCATCCATCATTACAGATGTTGTGGTCTCCAGCCTGGTGTGTCAGGCAGTTACAGTAGTCAAGAAAATGATGTGATGCATTTCCTAACAGAGCCAGCACCATATGTGCGGTGTGTGTTTTTAAATGTGCGTATGTGTACATAGGTAGTGTATGTATGTGTGTGCGTGAACGAGGATAATGAGTGAGCGTAAGTGAGAGCAAGTGATACTGAGAAACGGGGATCTTTGGGTAGACGACAGGATATCTCCCTCAGTTTTTAAAAATCACATTGAATATTTAAGGTACTCAAGCTGATCATTAGTGATTATCTACCCTTTCTTTTTACTAAATTTAAACAATAAGGAAAACAGATGAATAGATCACAACATATTGAATTGCCAGGTGGTGTCCAGCTGTAAACTCTAACACATGTTTTTAGCTATAAAATTACCACTTCATTTACAAATTGTACTCATTAAAAAGTGATAAGTGTGTCTGAATGTTGCTTTTGTACCGGCTGTGTGGGATTTCCTTTTCAAAGTGCTGTGTAAGTGCGAGGGCAAAGCTGCTCCTCTGTCCATTAGAGCAGAACCACTATCCTTCACCTGACAAAGTTTGGGAAAGGACACGGATGTTTCCAGTCTACTTCATAGAGTTCAGGCTAGCTCCGCCTTGGGAGCCCAAGTTTTGCGTTTGAAGAGTGGATGTGAGGGGTAAATGGGACGGGGGTGATGGGCCGGTGGGGGTCTGTATGAGCGGACACGGACGCGAGGATGTGAATAGATGGTCTAAAATAAGAAGTAGCCCCTTGGTCAGAGTCGTGGCAGATGGAGGCTCAAAGAATGAAATGATGCCAGCATTCTTTGTGCAGTCTGGTGCCAGCAGTGCACTCGACGGACCGCTTGAGACCAGGGTAGGGCCGATGTGATAAGACAGCTGCCTTAGCCTAACCTCCACAAGGTCATTTTGGCCAGAGTAGAGCATCGCGCTGATGAGGGGAGGCACCCCGAACCCACAGAAAGATGGATGAGTTGAAAGTGAAACAAGTCATGATTTTTTAAACTGTGGAACTTGAAAGATGCTTTTTCCAAAAAGCATTATTAAAGTTTGCACAATTTGTGAGTGAGCTCTGTTATGTGAGAGCGCTAAGAAGTTGTATTGGTAGTGAAAGTTTTAAACATTAGCACACTGTTTCTGAACTATGTTTTAAATGAGCTACCCAGACAGTATATCAAAGCAAAAATTAGCATGGAGAAAGTTTGGAGGTGCTAATGACTTTGACTGTCCCTGTGGAAAGGCTTACTGTTCCAGAGAAGTTGTAGTGTGTGTGTGTGTGTGTGTGTGTGTGTGTGTGTGTGTGTGTGTGTGTGACTGCGTTACGGAGCGAGAGCAGAGTGTGATTCACTAGTTAATAAATCATGCCAGATGAGTTTATCATGGAGATACAGAAGCTCCTCTGGGTCCTGAGCTAACAGCGAGTATCTGGGAGCTGGTACAACACATGATGAAATGCCGTTGTCATGTATATCATTTTTATAGCCCCTAACTTTTTACCTTCATTGCTGTCAAAGGGGCAGGATGAGTGACTGTGTATCAAATATACCAATGTGTTGCTTTAAGGAGGAGCCGGCTGTCTTATCAAGCTGGAAACATTTTGGCTCACACACTACATTCACTGCCACGGCACCTTAAAATCAGTTTTTATCAGCTTAATCCGGTTTGATTATCTGCTGGCAACAAATTAACTATTCTTGTTTACTGTAATTGAGTTCTTCGATGAGTACTTGGTAATTCTGCTGAACTTTCTCATCTTTGCTTTCACAGGGGCATTGATAGTATCTCCCCAGTGTGCATTGAAGATGCTCTTATCTTCATGCAGCCGATGCAGCTTGTCATCCATTGGGGAGTGTACTCGGATAATCATCCCTTAAATTGACTTGATAGGTTCTGACTCGGTGACTAAATAAGTAACTTGTATTATTTCAGCATCAAATAAGAACAGAGACCTTGATCGTGTCGGTGATCTCTTCTATTATTTTATTTTGGAATCGTATTTCTTGGAAATTCTTGATTAATTTCGAGGAGACCAAACTCTTTGGAATGACTTTGAAGGCAAGAGCGGGCAGTGCACCATTCCTCCTGCGCTCCTCTCAGGGAATAAAAGTCAGTATAACGGCTATCTCAGCTAATGACTTGGGAGAACAAACCTTGGTCTCTTAACATCTAAGACTTATTATTTTTAGCTCTGGCCAATGCTAAGCTTATCCCTCTTACAGGGAGCACGTTTTGTGATATCAGATGTGGAAATTAAAGCTAAATGACTTAAGGGGAAGATTGCCCACACTGCAAGTAGGCTACTCTGACCTTCAATAAAGCTAAGCTTGACATGCCTATTTCCCCCCTTTTTTGCTCAAGTCTTTTCAAATCAGCGGGCTTGTAACATGATGGCTTGGTATTAACTGCCATCAGTTTCCTACATTTCTCCAAGGTCTGTTTTTGCTGGAAGTCAGTGGATTTTCCTTCAGATGATGCGTTTAAACGTTTCATCTCAATTTCTTCTACTTCATATTAACATTTCACTACAAATTGATTGGAATGAACTGTTAAACTACTGAATGACAAACGCTCCATATTTTCAGTTGATAAGTATTTAGATAAATGTATAAGAAACAGCCACAGAGAACTCAAGAGAACAGAGGCCTCCACTGTTTCGTCTGCTGTTGAGTTCAGCTTTTTATCACCCTCGCTGCATTACGTAGGTAGAGATATAAATCACATTTCTGAGTAGACTGTGAGTGTTTAACAGGGATGTGTGTTCGTAATTATGATCTGGCTTTTTTACATGGCTTAACATGCAGGGAACAGTTATATAAAAGCAAACCACAGCCCTGTTTTGTGAGTTTAAGTTTCTTTTTTTCTTTGTATTTAGATCCAGTTTGGTGATTCAACAAGTTTATATGCAAGAAATACTCAACTTTTTTGCCCTGATTTAAATAAAAGACAATATTCCTACTAAGTTGTTTAGTTAGCTTATGAAAATTAATATTCTACCAATATTCCTATTTACATGCAGCCGGGCATACTGAGATTAACATGATCTAACATGTCGTTTATGACCTCAAAATAAAGTTTTCCACCAGTGGCAGACTTATTCAACCATGTGAACATGGCCTCCATTTTTGGATATTCCTTTAACCCAGTGGTTTCCAACTGGTCCGGTCACAGGGTCCAGATGTCTCCTTAGTCATTAGTTCAAGGTCCACACAGTTAAATACATTTGGCGTCATACTTGCATTTGGCCATGTCATGTTGCTGCCTCTGTCAAACAGATGTCCGTTAGTCACTCACTCTACTGCAGGAAACGGCACTTCAAAATAAAAGTTCCGTGCTGAAAATCCACTGAACTGAACTAAAATAAATTGTGTTTTTTCCAGACCTGATATGTTTGCGAGTCAATTGCGGCCCATTCAGAATGGACCCGTGACCCATTTTTGGACTACGATCCACTAGTTGGGAACCACTGTTTTAACCACCTTCTCGAAAAGGTCAGAGGTGGGATATTTACAAGAGTACAAAAACCTGTTGATATCCAAGTCTTTCACAATGTTTAAAAGTAGGTGTGTTTCTCCTTCTGACCAGGTATGCGGGCTTTTCTTTTGGGCTTGCATCTTTACCCCAGCCTTACAAGCTGTTAGTTTGGTTACAACACACAGAGCTGATCGTAAACAGTCCAGAAGTCGTGTCACAAACTGCCGTAAAAACCCCAGTTGAGATGCATATCCTGCATGCCCTGTGTCTGAAAATGTTCTTAAAACCTGAATAATACTGGCATATCCCACATGTCTTAATCAGAAAATGCTACATTCTGAAAAAGGACTAATTTGCAATATGCAAACGTAATATGCTGTTTACACGACCCGTATCAAATTCAGAATACTCTCATATTCAGAATACAAGTGGAATATTAGTGTGCATGTAAATAAAGTGCTAAAATATCTGTGACCCTTTTTATGCACTCTAAACTCTAAAGCACACTGAGCAATCTCATTTAAAAGTTACCTTTTATAACACTTGTCGGGTGAATGTACTTGCAGTTTATTTTGTATTTTGTAACACCTCAGTGGGTGGACTGGAGGGACTATTTTGAGTTTTTATTTTTATATTTTTTTAATATGCCCACTCTCACCTCTGTGCCTTCTGGTTCGCAGAAGAGCTCAGAGCTTCAAAGTTCCTGCCGATGTTTTTGACTCCTTCTAGTAATGAGATGAAGTACAGTACATAAGGGGAAGAACTCTCAAGATGCTTTTCCAGGGGGCTTTGGAATACATTTGGTAAAATGTTTATGATGCCAAAGACCAGGGCTGGCTTCTCATTAGCTGATCTACCCGTTGCAAGTGTTACAGCGGCATTAGTCTTTTGGGTTAATCTTCAAACGTTCCCATATTTATACCCATCAAATACCAGTGACTGCCTGCGACACCCTTGTGTGCATTCGGGGAACTTGCTTAGTTAAACGCCACAGAATAAATGCAGAAATGTGAGCTAAACTTGACAAGATCAAACACACTGGTGAATGTACAGACGCTGGCCAGTGTTCTAAGTGTGCTGCATTATTCATGTTCTCCAACATGGGGTTCCTAATGAGAGTCTGGTGGCTGTTTTTGGAGTTAGAGTCATGGAAATCAGTGTGACCCGTACTTGAGTCTGTGGACAAAGCTTTGCATTTGTGGTGCAGTAAAAGTGGAATTAAAGGCCAACCAAGTTCATCAGCACTCCAATTTAGATGAGTTTTGATTCAAGTTCTAGAAATCAGTCACATTCATCACAGCTGTGTGTCTTTTTAAGTCCTGTCTGTCTTAAAGTTTTGCCTTTACACTCCAAACTTATTATTTTAAATCTAATGTAACATCAGGATAGGGGATGACGATAATTATTTATTTCAGAAATAAGAACTGCTGCTGTTTTCCTCAATCTTAATGCTTAGTTTTTCCAAGCATAATTTTTTAACTTAAAAAGTTTTCTTAACAGCATAATAGGCCATTTCGTGATATGCTGTAGACTTGACACTCCCTCCAGAGGGTTGCTCTCACATCAAGCAGCTAGGGCCTGTGGTTAAATGCAAAATTTACTGCTAGCATTGTAATAAGCCAGTGCAACAAAATAAGGATTATCACCCTGTGGCGTGCTGGTTCAGTAGGAGGACGCTGAACCAAAGGCTGAGCATCCATCCTATTAACACCACATATCCCTTGAAGAGTAAGCAGCAGGCTGCAGCCGAGCATGTTGTCTTCATCCTTGAATCAGAACAGGCAATAACATATTCAGACTGAAGGGCCTCAATTAGACACTTTAAAACTCTGTGTAATTGGTGTCTTTCTGCAGATTGCCTGTGGATATGTAGTGCTCAAATTAACACAGCCCAACTTTATGTCTGTAGTGCTGTGATTGTCATGCAGTGTGGTGGTGGCAAGGTAACAGGAGACGCTGTGATTTTTATACTTGCTCTGTCAGGCACCTCTGCTCTCAGGTCGTAGTTTAACTGTACTCATGTTGCAGAACTGCACGTCTATATTGTATACTATGTTTTTTTACAACACATGACATCAAATTGAGCTCAGTATTTCTTGGTTAAACACAATGTTTCTTTAAAGTGTGTTTTTACTTGGAAATAATTTAGATTTATTAGTAATAAAAATGTGTATTAGTTTGGCTTGGGGATGTCAACAGTTAACCAGTAATCAGTTGACTGCCAAGAATAATTCTCACTGGTTACACATGTTCTGTTTTCAAAGTCAGCTTTGGGGAAAGATCACTTCTGGTACCGTTTGTATTGTGCAGAGAATTGTTTGGAAAAGTGGCAAATAAAGATTGCTTTCTTCGTGACATTGACACGCCAACATGTCATAGAGCTGCTGGGCGACTGGCTGTACGATAAACAAGCTCATTACAAACCCAGGTTTGGCCAGTTTGAGGTACTTTACTTATACTTGTACTTGAATCATTTTCAAGCTAGCGCGAAGGTAGTGGTATCATAAGACAACCTACGGCATGATTCAAGGCTGATCAAGGTGAGTTTTCTCTCATATCTTGCCTTAGATCACCAGAAAGGACTTCAAAATAATCGAACACCATGCTGGCCTCTATCTTCTTCATTTAAAATGTAATTCAAGGTTGAGAAGTCAACCAGAAAGGATGAAAACAGTAGCTCCCTCACAATTTTGCAGTGTGCAGCACACAGAATACACACCACCTTTTCTACCAAATATGATGGCGTCACATTGACTTGGTAATAGGTTCATTTTGCTACTCTTAGGTGTACTGCATTGCGCACCAACCAGGTCTGGTAGGAGTTAGCTAGTGGCACTGTTCATTTGACAATACCACTAGTAATACCAGCCCAACCCAGCAGCGTTGCTGTAGAAACATTGCAGCCACTCTCCAGTATCCCTCCATGTCACCCCGGTGAGTAAGTGGCTCAATTTTTTCCGTAACCCCCCTTTAACTGTTAGCACCATTTGCAGTGTCAGCACAGCTTGTGGTGCTAACATATTAGATAACAATGCTAAAGGGTTTTGCAGCTTAAAAAAAGCTGCTTACTCACTGTAGCTACCTGGGTGGGGACTGGAGGTTGGCCACCATGGTTCCATTTCATTTCCCAGCGGCGGTAACTGGGAATGAGCACTGCCACTAGCAAGCTCCTCCGACCTGTGTGGTGTGAAGTGCAGAGCAGCCAAGGCCAAATAAATAAAATGCGAGACATTTTTGTTAAATTTTTTTTAAATTTCACCTCCTCCAAGTGGATTATGTTTTGGAATGGGACACTAAAGCTCACTAAGTCAATGGAGCGCTCGACTGAAACGAAAGGCCTCTTGTATTTCACATCATTTTGCTTTTTTTTATTAACAGGTTAGTCACTGGTTAATGGGCATGCGACTATTGGAAAAAAGAAAATTAACAAAATTGAATTCCCTTGTTGGGTTGCAACTTATGAAATCTTTAGTTTTTTGTCTGTTTTCTCTGTATCAAGTAAAATGCAAAAAAAAAAGGTTCAAAAATCTCTTTAAATCAATCCTGGAGCTACAGTAATGCTGTTTCCTCTACTTTTTCTTTGGATGTATAATGTGAGACCAGGCATGCCTTTACTGCTCGCTACTTTGTGGCACTTCCTTTTTAATAGAGTGATTATAACAAGGAAGACAAAGCTGAGCTACAGTCTTCAGTGGTAGACATTCGGAGTTGGCTGTTGGTGTGGAGGCAGAAATGACTCATGTTACTGTAATTGGCACATGTCTGGCACATCTATTCACCAAGGTCAGGTAAAGTGTGGAAACTAGAGGAAATGATTTGGCATCCCACAAATTGTGTAACAAGCGATCACCAGTTATGGCACTGATGGAGACCTTTTGGGGAAAAAAAGAGGGTCAGAAGAATCAATAGTGGAGGCTGTCAGAGCTGGGAAAAAGGTTTGGTTTCGAGTTCAGTAACAATTAGCGTTACTGCCAAGTTACTGTAAGTGTTTGACCTTTCTGTTATTCTAACAGTATCCATGAGCACCTAGCTGCAGTACGAAAACATCCTGGTCTTTGCAGTCTATTTCCTATTTCCTCTGTCAGTATTAGTTCTATAGCAGCTCTTTGTCGCTACACTGCGACTATGTAGACAGGCCTGACTGCTCTCCAATCTAAACATGTCAACTTCACCATGTCTTTTCCGCAGGCACAAGCAGCCCTCTGTTAGTCACCAAGAAACAAACACATGCGTAGAAAAGGAAAGCCCCAACCTCCGCCTCAGGAGTGTGAGTCCTCTCAGCTTAAAGAGCACCTCAGCGTGGCTACCAGACCCTCCCAGGAGGGACCTGGTTAGTGGCCAGTACCTGCAGAGCCTACCAGAGTCCCAACAGAGCCCCGCAGCTGGTGGCTGATGGGCTATGTGAGAGGGCTTGTCACACTCATCCTGGTGAAGGAGCAGCTGGGGGTCCAGTTCAGGCAGGGGGCTCTGCCCATGGATCAGACGCTGGCCTCTGTCTCTGTGCCTCCACGCTGGCAACCTCATGAATGTTTCAGCGAAGTGCTGTGAGGTCTGCCTGGAGAGTCTGGCCTAATCCTGCACTCCTTGAGCCATGCTGCTTCACCTTGCCACAGAGACACTGCTTCTCATCAAGGGGGCTGAGGTGTGGTCAAGCAGATGCAGATATTGAACTTCCCGGGGGCTGCTTTGGTCTCGTCTCCCCCCCGCCCCAGTGTATAGAGAGGCAGGTGGGATTAGAGCACTCGGGCATCCAGCCTTCTCTCTCTCTCTGACTGTTAACAATCCCCGTATCGAAATCCTGTCAGCGCAGTGCTTTGTGTCTTCCATTAGCATTTTGTTGTGGTGTGCATCTTGAATGGCTCGGTACGCTTCTAGAACCGCTCAATCTGGCAGGCGTCTTAAAAAGGCGATACATCCAATACTAATGAGGCTGCTTTCATACTAAAACTGCATTGGCACTTTTGTCACTTTACAATTCGCCTTTGTTTTACCGACCTCATTTATTTGAATCACAGCGAGTGGTTTGCTGTTGACAAACTGACACGAGTAATAGTACACATTTGAGAGAGAAATTTGCCTTATCATTTCTGGAAATCGGCCATTACTGATTCAGTACAGTTACAGTATTGTAGCATTCAAATGTTATTCATGCACAGTCAGCAGGGATGTCTTCCCCCTGTGGTCATTGACTTCAGCTTGTAAGCTTCCTGTTTCTGATAATTAAAGGTGAAATGTGTGTGCGTGTGTGTTTGTAAATGAAAAGGAAGCTGGATCATGAGTATGTTGCTCAACTCTAGACTCTCCTGTGTGAGTGCAGTGGTACCCTTTGCCCTGTAGAAAGCGCTGGCTGTTGCTGCTGCCCACTCGCTGACTAAGTAAAGGCTACATTTGCATAATTATCTGTTTAATTGGCGGGCTACTGCCAGCGTACGGTCCTTTTTTTGTAAGCTGTGGAGTCCACACTAAATTTGTTACAAAGATATGGGGGTAGAGATTACAAAGCAAGCAAACCGCCAGCTCATGGCTTTCTTCTGCTTAACCTGATAATCGTTTGTGCTCATAAACACTTTCCTGCCCACGCACATTTTTGCGAGATAATTTGCCAAATGATTTTAAAACAATCACGTTGCTCAGAAGTGACAAGAGTATCCGCTATGATTGGGGACTTTATCATGTTACTGAAAATAAAATCAGAGTTTGAGGAGTAGGAGGAGGGAGTTCAGTAGCATTTACTGTACGACTAAATGCAGTTAAATATTGTTTCAGTGCCAGCAACATCTCACTCTGAGCATGTAAGGCAGCTACCTCATGTAAGTTTTGGACATGAGTAAAAATAATTAAGAATAGACGTGAACTTTTTAATAGCTGTGAAGGTGGTTGTGTCTCTGCTGAGCAAGCAACACATGACGGGGGTCCCATCTGCGTTTTACAGTCCAGTGACAGTGGCAAAGCATTAGTGCCCCCTCCCCCTTTCCCGAACCCCTCACATCCCCCCATCTCCATCCTGTTTTCATCTCCCAGGCTTCAGCTGCGGCTCTGTGAAATGCTCTACTGCTGAACAATTAACTGAGAGACTGTGAACTATGATTCATGTAATTAATATTTTCTTCAGAAGAAGTGGAAGAAGGATTGAAAAAAACCCCATAAAGCTAATTTTAATTGAATCAATCCCTGGGAACAGGTCAGAGGAGCAGGCTGAATTTATCTCTGCTATCCGATTCCCATTGGCCGGTGCAGACATAAAGGTGTGCGTGTGATTTGTTTTTCTGAATAATGTTGTGGACACTCTGAACCTCCCTCTGAGAGACTGTATTCAAGTATGCACTTATCTTTTCTCCTCATGCTGGCTCGGCGTAGTGGGAAATGCAGTATTTAGGAGGAACTATGTGAGAGACTGTTGAATCAGTAACTTTGTTCCATATGACACCGCCTCAGCTCTGCAGGGTGTTGTGCTTTGGCATGCAGTCTCAGTTTCCCTCAGTGGCAAAGCTTGCGCTCACTCTGTGTGTAGGCTATCAGTGGTGGGTAGAGGGCTCCTTTGAAACTGACTATAGTACGAGTGTTTGTGCCCACTGCTGCTGCATTTGCTGCGCTGGGCAGCCTCTGATCAGCCTGAGCCTTGCCTGCAGAGAGCTGGCGCAGCCTCCAATCCTATTCTATGTTCAAAGGTAAAGCAGACCTCTCATAGGCCCCCGTCTTTGATGTGCTCTTCGACACCGGAGTCATATCTCTGCCACCGCACATCTCCTGGCAGACGACAAGAGCCAGTCCAAAGGAGGGAGGAAAAAGAAAACTTAATTTGCAAGTCACAATGCATTTCTAAAGACATGCTTCATATTCAATTGCAGGCCTGTTTCTTGAGCCTGTTGGTATTATTTACGAGGAGAGCACAACAACGGCAGCACAAAGTGGAGAATTAAAAGGGCTGCTGCATTTAAGCCTCCAGTGCTGGTTGGTTGAGAAGCTGAGCCAGGATTAGCAGTAGAACAATGGTTCCCTCACAATGAGCATCCTCCATATAGCATCACTGTATCTGCTGCAGATGGAAGGCACACCTTGAAGCATTCGAATTAGACTGAATTTACTCTGTTTGTTCATCAATCTTTGGATTGTTAATGACTCAAGTGGCATGCTATGTATCATTTAATCTGATATACACTCCCTGGCCAACACTCATTTTGCAGATCCTGCTAGGGTTTGTAAATTAGCTGAAAATAATGCAAATGATCTCAACAAGATGTTAAATTTAACATCACCTCGCTTGTTATGCGGTTTGCCAAAGACAGAGCACAGAACAAATGAAATCAAATGCATTTTGGCGCAAGAGGTATATGACCACCATCGCATCTCTGAGGAGTATCTGTCTTAATGATTTATACCGCCACAAAGACCTCTGAGAATTAGCAGTTGAGGGTGATATTCACGGCGTCGTTTCAGTGTTGCAAATGAGTGTCCCTTGGATGCCTAATAGGAGGAGCAAGAGGAGCTGAGAAAAGTGAGGAGATGCTCCTTTGCTGGCTTCGCAGGGAAAATGATACCAGTCTTGAGAGAAGGGATTACACTCCCTTGTTTCTAGTTTGCTGAAGAGACAGTCTAAGTACTTTGGTTTGGGTTTCTGAGCTCCGTCACAACGTTGAGTAACTCAAGCTTCAAGCTTGCGAACAGTGAGTCACTGTTCAGCGTTTATTTATTATTGGTTGTCATGAAAACAAAGCAGTAGCTATTGAATAGACGTCTTTGCTCAGGGGCACACCCGTGTTACTGTTATGCTTGGATAAAGTCAGCTGTGGTTGTACGATGGCGATGACTATACCGTGAATGAATTTACATCTGTGCTTACGATCAGTGCATTTCCTTTGTGATTCCTCAGGGTAATATATTCACCAGCTTTGTGTACACAGAGTAATCAGGGTGAGTGTCAGTTTTCATCTACCCCATAATACCTACTGTAAATGCTTACCTTGCTTGCTGTTAGACAAGTTGTCATGTTGGGCTCGACCATCACAAGGGGGATTTTCAAAGAGAAAGAGATTTGCTGCATGCCACACCCATGCTCTTTGGTGGAGTGCCAAAAATTACAGTTTTGATGTGGAAAAACACCTTGAAAAGCAGTAGTTAATCCTCTGTGATAAGCTCTTTGTCAGCTGTTCATGTTGCAGGAACAGTCAAGAGAATCCAATCCTTACACACACGCGCCACAGTCAGGATTATAGCAGGTTTTGTTTGCACATTGGCCACAAGATTGAAATAGATCCTTCTGAATGAATGGGTCTTTGCCAAGATGGATGCTTAAGTAAAAATATCTTCCATTTGATCTCAGGAATCACGTGTAGAGCGCTTAGTGTTGTTATACAATTACAGGACCATATGGGTATAATTAAACAGCCCCTTGGTTTGACGTAATATCATTCCTGTTTGCACCCAAACATCATGTTCATGTTTGTGAAATGTTTTCAGAGAGCTCCTGTTCAGATATTCAGAGTGGAGCCCATCTGTGTTGGTCACCACCAGCATGCAGAGTGCACCGGTGCCACTCAGGATAGAGATGAGGCGCAGCGCAGCATTGTATTTGAATGTTTACAACAGCAGACAAATGGTATCACACTAAACAGCTTTCAGGCATTTTTCTCTCACACGAAAAAACTCAATTCACAACTCGCTGTGGCTGTTTGTTAGCATGAATGTGATACTGATAACAATCTGACATTTGTTCATTTGCTATGTGCCAACTGTCATTATTGCCTCTTTACAGTTTCACCCTTTGCAACTATTTGATCATCCATAAACAGCTTAAATCAGTAATAATATACAGTTTGTGCAGCGTGGTGTGACAGGGTGGTGTGCATGTGGAAGGGTTGTTTGGTGCTCCAACTGTAATAAGATCCAGTTGAAACAATGCCTAAGTCTTAAAAAATCCCTTAATTTTAAAATTGACGTCACTGCAGGAAGCAGGCCATCCTCAGTCAGTTTACAATCTGTTCTGTAATGCCACAGATGTTGGATCACCACATCTGTGGCATTGATGAAATGGGATGACATCATAGACTGTATAAAAATATGGGTGTAGTGTATGTGATGTCACTCAAAGCCTTCTGAATGAAAGTGAAAAAATGGTTTGCTGCCATGTTTGTTTGTTGCCAAATATTCCACATTTGGACAAAAGGAGGGAGGGAGCTGAGGTGGAATAAACAAGCAGCAGCCATCACAGCTGACGGCAGTGTACCTGTCAGTCAAGCACACACACCCAAAAACATTTCTCTGTTTAATCCTTGAAGCTACACTATTGAACTGTATTTTACTGCATATGATTTAACTCCAAGCTCTCCCAGTGTTTTTACTGTTATTTACTATTATCGTAGTTAGAATTCATCTTGATCGGACGCATGAGCAAACGAATGAACTAACGAACCTGCTACTTTTTGATGTTAAAAGTCGATCAAATAATTACTTGTGATGTGAAAGGAATCACCTTTAGAGACTTTGAAGTTTGAATTGATGCTAAAACGCTTGTGTTTCCGGTGATTGTTTTTGTCTTAAAACGCTGTTTTAAAGTAAAAACAGGATAGTGTGGATTAGGGCTGTAATCAACCACAGAAAATTTTGGTTGATTGAAATTCTAGCTCCTCTTTAACCAATCGATTGGTCAATGGGGAAAAATAATTCTGTACATTATCTTTAGGTTAACTAAATAGGCCACAATGCACGCGACCTGATAGCGTTGTGTGTTCAACAAAACATTTTTTCCAGTCACAGAGCTCGACGTTAACACAAGTAAACTCTGTGTTCAAGCAAATGGAATGCCTCAAATGATGTGCACTGTACTATTATCAGAAAATAAACTGCGCAGTCTGTTGCTGGGAGCATCCAGTTGAGCTGTGTGTACAAGTCTGTCTCACCGTTAAACGGGACTGATGAGAAAACTGGCATACAGGGCTCTGGTGTGATCTACTCCTTTCGGAAGCTTTGTAATCCAGCCTTAAACTGCAGTGTATTTTTGAAGATGTCTTCTGTGTTTTCTGACGACAAACGAGAATTAAAAAACTTTGGGTATAACGTTGCACTTGTCAGTGTCACCAGTCCTCCAGTTACGGTGGAGAACGGGTGGGACAAATACCACAAAGACCCAACCATCACAAAAGACAAATACAAGTGCTGAACAACAACGATCTCCATTTTCAGCTGGAAAAAGGCACAATTTGGTGGACACATGATCCTATTGAAGTAGCACTAGTGATCGTCAAAGCAATTAGAATTTGGTCAGACAAGGGCATATCAACCAACCAATCGGCCAGTTGACCATAATGTTACAGTCTTAGTGTGGATGCGGCCAAAGTTAGCGTCCAGCTGGTGGACATAATGAAGCGTTAAGCAGCTAAAGAGCCAGATATTTTCCAGTAGTTTATAGAGACAAACATAGAACTGACTGGAGTTGGATGTTGGACAGAGACACAACTCCAAATGAATGCTAATGTTGCATAGTGTCTGCTGAGTGTGTAACCAAGCAGTTGTTTGTAATACGTCTGCCATGTCAACTTTACAGAGTGATTTTATGCCAAGGTTATGTTTATAATTTTTGAACTGCTGCCCCCTAGTGGCCAAAAAAGCCCATCATTGCAGCTTTAATGTCTTCATGGTGCAGCAATAATCCTCAGAAGAATTACTAGCAGTGGCTGAAAGTTACAACTAGATATAATTAATCCATGGTTTTAGTGGGAAGTTGAAGGATTTTAGTTGATTCTGAGTACAGCCAGACTGTAGCAGCCAGGAAATGAAGCATTGGCTATATGCGCCATTGCAGTCCAGCAGCAGTAGCTCCAAGAAGTGATCACACAAGGCAGTGAAGGAGTTTGGGCATGAAGGGTAAAATTTCAGTCCAACAATGAGAATTGCATATTTTTTTCAACTTAAGTGAATATTAACTTCTTTTTCTCTCTTCTTGTCTGTGCACTTTCTCAAGACCTCCATCTTGCTTTATACAAAGTGTACAGCACTTTAGAGACTTAAGTTAATTTTGCAACCATAACAGTGATAGAAATTAGATAAGCAGGAGTAAAATTGGTCTGGTGACCAAATGTATTGACTTACCAGCATGCCCGTATATCCTCAGCAATCATCATAAGAGCAAATAATGTGAAAAGTTACCCCTCTACCACATCTCCTCCATCTATTTTATTACCTTATAATCTCGTGGACAGAGTGGAGCTTTGCAGCGACCAGCGCATTTAAACCCTTTGGAACCAATTGTAGGAGAAAGGCTGTCTTGGGATGCCCTCAGTGGAGAGCAGCTAGGCTCATTAGTTAAATCCCCACCGTGGGCTAATACAGCCCTCTAGGAGCGAAGGAGAGAGGGGGAGAGAGGAAGACATTTCTTTGACTCCTTCTCAGGGGTTTCTTTCCCACATTTTCTTGCATGCATCAGCAGCTAAGAAGGTGATGCACGTCGCCAGTTTTGAAGCCGCCTTCAGCGTTCTATTGAAGCTCTTTATTGGGGGTTTCACAGTCCTGGGTGCTGGGCTGGTGGTCAGATGTGGTGAAGCTATCACGATGAAATGTGATCATGGTGTTTATTGCAGTAAAAAATAAAAAATAAAAAATTAGAAATGGTTCTTTCCATGAACTTTCAACTTTGAGAAGGCCTAGTCCAGCTTGGAGAATTTCTGACACTAAACAGAATATCCCAAAGGGTCTTCAAAATGTGGCGTACACATGCATGCAATCTGACCTTTTCCATTAGTAAGTGAGAGTAAAACTCTTGTTTTGTTCATAATGATTGGGGAACTGGAGGCCACAATGCAGGCAGGTCCCCACTTAACCAGAATTTATCTTTTTGGCAGTAAGAGGAGGGGTTTTGAGTGCTGTTATCTATGGCCTCCCCCTTGAACAAGTAAACAGCCCATTTATTATTAACTCAGGTTTAAGGTAGAGCATTAATCCTCTCTGACAGTTTGCCTACTTGTTAAGGCAGCCAGTTCTTCCTCCACAGCAGATGGCTTTCAGCTGCTGTTACTACGCAGCCCCACTAGATAAGAGCTGAGAGCCCTCCAAAGTTTGTTCTGCATTGTCTTGATCTGCAATGAGTTAATGTGAGGCAATTACACTTATCGGTTTTAAAGGTGCAACTGTTTGGTAATATGGCGATACAGCAAAGGCCGTTCATCAGAATACCCTGTCACATGTGTAATTCATTTTGGCAATCTTAAACAATCCCCTCAAAGACATTTCCATCTCCAGCTGATTTTTACTCAATTGAAATGGTCACTTAGAGTACACTTCATCATAAATTTCAGACACAGGAATTGGCTGTGGTGCTCTCCCATTGGATGACATAAAGTTTGGCCCCTTCTCCACTTTCCCTGCTGTTGCTGTTGATAATTGCACAAGAGCTCCCGTAGAGCCAGCTGTCGAACGATGTCCTGACTTGAACTTGAACAAACTGAGTCACCCCCCGAGACTGGCTCGTCGGCTTTCTCTTCGACTTGTCTGCAATCCCTTTTCCCTTTTTTTTTTAATCCCTTTTTACAGCAGGACGGCAGAGTGACGTGCAGACGTCTCAACAATTGGACAATCCAAGGTTGTTTAGTAAAGACACATTATGTGTCTCTTGTTGTCCACATTACAAAGAGAGAACCTCTCATGCCCTGCTAGCCTGTTCTCATTCGACCCTACTCTTCGCCAGTAGTGTAAATACTGGCTGAGTGTTTGTGCTTACAGGGATGATTTTATGGTTGGAATGAAGCAGTTTTGTGGAGAATATAAGGGTTGCCTTTCTTTTTTATCAGCGAGTATGCCTAGGACTCCAAACCAGGGAATTCTATCAGTAGACAGGTTAAAAAGGCAATGCAGACTTTAGTACACTGAAGAAGGGGATATCTGTTTGCTCTCCATCAACACTGTAGCACATGAATCAATGGAAGCCTGTGGGAATCAAGTGTGAAGCTGGGAGAAAAAGAGGCGAGGGAGGGAGGGAGGGAGGGAGGGAGGGAGGGAGTGCTTTCCGACTTGAAGGCCCTGTCCCTTTTTTGAGTAGTGGTAGCACTCCCTGTGTGACAATGCAAGTCCTCTGTGAGGAGAAAAAAGGTCCCCCTCTTTTGCCTGTAAGAGTGAAGACAGAGCTGACAGCAGAACTAATACTAATAGTTTATATCTTGGAACTAAAGACAGGCACGCTGAATATCTGTGAACTATAGTCGGTCTTGTCTTCAGTTACTCCAACATCTGGCTCACAGTTTCTTTCCAGCATTCAGTTTACTTAACTGACATAAGCTGTGCAGCAAAACGATCAAAATGAGATACTGCAGAGACAATTTCCCACCTGATACAGCTTAGGCAAGCTCCACTATTATGGAATATGTTAAAAATAACTGAATGGGATAAAAGTACACAGTTAGAGTATTTCCTCTGAATATCTATACGCTTTTTTTCTGGAGTATCTATACATTTTTTGGAGGGGGGGGAATCTCAAACAAGGCGCACAGCAGTAGAGCTAGAATAAAGAAATTGTTTGATTTTAATGAACGCAGCTCTAATTCCCTCTTCACCACTGATTATGAAGGAGGAAATGTATCCGACCACTGCTGAGATAAATCAGCAGGCATAAAGAGCCGCTTGAATTACGACATGAAGATAATTCTGTCATTCTTTTCGGCTGTTTCACACATTCATTTCTGCTCTTTTGGTTTCAGAGACGGAACGTGAATGTTACACAATAGGGTATCTGGTTCAATTAAAGCAACTTTTTCCAACTGAAATGTACTTTCTCTAAGCCACTATAACACTTCAATACTGCTGTATTCAGCATTCATGCCATGGCAAATATAGAGGATTGTCTTGTACAAACAGTTTTGCCCAAAATTGGGTCTTTTCCAGGGTTTGAAGTTATTCATTCAGAAGTGCCGTGGTATTGCGAGCACACGGAGAAGGAAAAGAAAGATTTGTTGGAATCACCAGCTATCCAAATGAAATGGAATATCTTATTTTGTGGGCATGCTTAATTTGGATTAACCATATGAAAGCAATTAAACGGAGGCTTCCATTTATGGGATGGCGGGAACAGAAAATGTCAATTTAACTGTTACCACTGGAAAGTATGAAATAAGACTGAGAGTCTTGTAACCACGCTCTGCTCCTATTTCAGCGTGGTGTGTATGTCTGTGTGTGTGTGTCAGTCTGAAGCTGTCTGTCTCTGCCTGCACACAGCACAGACTCTGCTCTGATGTCACCAGCAAGGTCACATAGAAGGCACTACATCCTCCCATTCAGCTCCAGGTTTTACCCCACCCCTCAGCAGCCAGACCCACACTCTGCAGCCAATGACTGGATGAGTGTGTCAGCCTGTGTGTGTGTGCATGCCCGTGTGTGTGTGTTTCAAAGACAGAGACAGAAAGAATTTGCATGAGTGTATTCACAACAAATGTGACACAGTGACAGTGTGTGTGCAGGGCGAGACAAAGACTGTTTACATGCACACCAGGGCACACTTACATCTCGTGATGTTACTCATAACTACAGTCTCAAACTGTGATGCCGTGTTTATATACCATGGCAGCTCACCACGGTGAGATCATTACCCACCATGCTAAATATATTTGTAAAATAATTGCATTTATAGTCTAAACTGCGGTGTGGATGAATGTGTGCTGGTATTGCGTGCCACAGGCAGCACGTTTCCTCATCATCACCTCAGATTCACCTCAGCTCTTCACTCACCAGACATCTGAGAGGCAACAACATGAGAGGCACCTGTAGACGTGAAACTGCAGGAAGCAACACATGAGCAACAAATAACTAGCAAAAAGGAGGCGAGTTTTATTATTTTTTTGACAATTATATCTTCATCAAATGTTCAATTTGTACATACAAAATACTTCACGCTTGTGAGGACTGTAACCTGCAAATATCTGGTATAAAGTAGATCAAAAGATTAAATGTGTTATCAAATACTATGTTGATCATTATATGTCATTCAATTAGGAAATGAGCTGACTATCATGCGCAGTATCAAATAATATCAGTGCGTGATTCTGTGTAAACTTGTGTAAATCCCTTTTACTTGAAACTGGTGCTTAAATGATTGGGACATTTTAGGAAGGGTTTGTTTTTTAGCCATGGGTACAGGCAGCAGTAGGCTTGATTGTGTGTGTCAAACACGTGGGAAGTCAGAGCAACACACTGATGGGTGGGAAACAACAAGGCTGAACAGGTAGTGGAGGAAGCTCGGTAAACACACAGTGAATGTCGTCCTTTGTATTATCCTGCTTTCCTCAGTATAAGACATGATACTATTTTAATGTTGACAGTTTATTAAAAGCTGTGGCGATCTTCTATATTTCTCTAAGTGTCAACAAACATATCCCCTGTAAAGACCAAACCCAACCCAGTGTCAGTCAGTCTCTCAGTAATTTTCGACTTTTGACTGTCGGCCCCAAACTCACTCGTTCCCACTGAAGGTGCAGATCTTTAAGAAACAGATCACTGTTATATAATTTTGGCTTGACAAAGGCTAAATTATTTCCCAACACAGCTGTGCACTTCATTGTTATGCTGACAATAAGACAAATGAGAAACGCCAAACTTATCCTTTGAGACTGTTCACAAATGTTATGAAGTAAATGCATATTGGAGCTTAAGGTATAACAATTAAATCTTAATGCCAAAAAAAAAAGACTAGTTGATAAGAGGCATGTGCGCAATTAGTCCACTAGTCGATTAAAGGTTGCTACCCTCTCTAGTAGGCACCAAAAATACTAGTAGGTTAAACATAACTAGCCTGTGTAACAACTGCAGGTACCAGCCCTGTAAATTAACATGACTCCTGTCTGACTGCTTAGCGTGGCCACTTCCTGTGTATGTCCTTTCAAATTAAATTCCCACATGGTCCAGTCATATAGGTTTTGATTTATTTTTTATTTTTTTCTGTGACTAAGGGAGCAATAAAATCTTGCTGACTAATGACCTTTCTGGTTGACTAACATACGGTCGACTATTAGAGGGCAGCCCTGTTATTTTGAAAAGGCTGTTGTAATAATCAGGCTTGTTTCCTAAAGATCAATTGTCCTAAAGCATATTGTTGTCAATATGCTTTTTATTTAGTGACTTGTCATGTTTTTCAGAGTAATTCCCAACGTTAAAAATGCACAGTGCAAAGTGCCACACATTTCAGTGGCACATAAAATAGGATTTGGTAATTTGAAAATGTGATTAATGATTTCAAATGGCTCTTCAAATATATGCAGTATTTTTCAGCACAGTTTTTGACATTAAAGCTAAAATTGTGCTCAATTTTGAGTTGAGTTTTCTGAGGGTTTTCCTACTTTTAGACTAGTCGCCTTGTGTAAGTTTAAATTTCCATTTAAACATCAGGGGAATTAGTTATTAGGAATGTCCTGAGTTGATAAATGTTATTAAGTGTAACAAGGGGAGGATATCAGCCCACAAAAATTATCTCAAGTGACTTGATCTTTAAAAAATCTGGCAATCATTTTTAAACTTAAGTCAGATCTTAAACAGTGTATTCATTTATTTATTTATTTAGAAATGCATTTGTTTTGTGGTGAAAGGTGCACCAGGAAGCTGTGACATAAGACTTTGCATTTGATGTAGCATTGTTTCCATTAAAACATAAAAGAAGCTTTGGCGTGTATATTTATATGCTGAAATATATGCATGACTAAATGCTTTGCTCTAAATAACGCATGCAAAAATAATTGAAATAAACCTAACAACAAAAATGTTATATTCATGATGCTTCTTTTACTGCATAAAAACTTAATACTAAATACAAAGAATTTACATTCTGAGAGGTTAAATATATCGTGCTCTGCAGAGACATGGTAGTGTCCTTCAGCTCTTGCAGCTTACTCATCCAAATCAACACTCTACAGCCACTGAGTGCATTAGAGTGTCGGCTCTACATGTGTGAATGTGTCAGGAGAGATAGAGACTGAATTTGTGAGGCAAAGTGCATGAATGTGTGACACCAAGTGTGAGTGTACATGTGTGAGAGTGAAAAGGTAGAGAGGATGCATGTGTTTCGGTGTTTGTGCAAGGCTGCGTGCGCATGTGTCTGTACATACTTGTCTGTATACAGTATAGTGTGTGTGTCTGTGTGTGTGTGTGCGTGTGTGTGTGTGTGTGTGTGTGTGTGTGTGTGTGTGTGTGTGTGGGCCTGCTCTACACTGCGCTGGGGGCCAAAACACTAGAGATTGCTTTGATCTGGATTCTCTGTGTCTCGTCCAATCACAATCATGTCACCAACTCCCCACGGCAGGAGCGACTCATTCATGGTGCAGAGAGGAGACCCTCCTGCATGTTATTACTTTATATACACTTCATTTTACAAGAACTATGCTCACAAAATGGCTTCATCCATATCCCACAGAAGCTTCACAATACTGACGGACAAAAGGATTCTTCAGTCACTGTCAGGGACATGGCACACGACCAGATGCGTGCACATTTAGGAGAATCTGCGACGGTCAGACAATAAAGCAACAAAAGTATCAGAAAAGTTTCGGCAGGTTTGTGCGCAGGGGAGTCTGTCACTTAGAGGAGAGGTATGTCTTGGTAGTCTGAGAGCTGTTAACTTGCTCTGGAAGGAAGAATTTAACAACCTACAACACTGAAATATTCATGTCCCGTTGACACTTCAGTCATCCTCAGAGGTCTTTTTGAAATCTGCCTTGTATTTAACTTAATTTTAAAGGTGATGCCCATTTTAAATATTTTCTTTAATTTCAATAATTCCTTCAAGTGATGATCATTATCATAAATGCATAGTTGTTTAACTTCCCTTACAGTGCACAAATAAAAAAAATGCTTGTAATGCAAGAGACAATGCATGTCTTGACTGCAGGCTACAAGAATGAGGTTTCACCCATATTCATAACACATTAGACCAGTGTGGCTGCCTCAGTGTGAAAAGCAAGGAGCAGTATTTGTTTATGGCTCTTAAAGTGAGATGAAAAGACATTGTAATCAAAATGGATTAGGGAATTTAATACGTCCTCCTTCTGGCTGTTTTGAAACTGCAACGGTGCTAAGAATTTCTTTTAGTCCAGCCATGATTTGTCTCTTGAAACAGCATGGATGTAGCCCAAAGGGTGAAGCCTGTGAGCATAAATGGAAGGCATTTCAACTCACTTACAAACTCACTTGTAATTGTACAGCAAGTTCAACTCACAAGCAGTAGCCTAAAAGTAACATTCATTTGTGATTTCTTCAACACTGCTACTAAAGTTCATGTTGAAAAGCATCTTATATGTAACACTGTAGTGTCGAAGTCCTCCTGCCTCAAAGCTGCAAAATGGTGGAACCTCTGTGCATTTCCATTCCTCTTTTTTTTTAAATCGGCATTTCAATTCGCACACAAAAAAACCTGTGAAACCCTGAAAATTAAAAAAAGAAAAAGGAACATTAAATTTCGCACAAAAAGGTGCAAATGTTGCTGTATTGATTAAAGGAAAATGGGCGCTCCACTCCCACCAACAAAACGATCTCATAGGTGGACAAGCAGCTTATTACAACTCAAAGTTTTACTTTTTTAAGGCGGCGCCCTCTAGAAGCTGAAGTTATTATTACAGTAGCAGAGGAGGAAGTCATGTGATGTAGCATAAAAAGCAACAAAGTCTGCGGAATAATATCAAAGAAGCTCTGGTAGGGTGGGCAGGTCAGAGAAGCACTGTTACCCAGGAGAGTGGTGTTCGCATCCTGAAGTCAACATTGGCTTCTTATAATAACAACATAGCCTAGTATGCTAGTATGTGTAGCATGCTACATCACATTTCATCAGCAGTGTAAGGCAAGTAATACCTCACTTTACAATATTACTCTTTGTGTGGAGTAATAAGTTACTTATTACATTACTTTTGTGTTACTTTCACCAGAAGGACCTCAGAGGAACTACTAGACATTTTAAATGGATGAGGATCATGTTGTTTCACAGCAGGTAATCAAAGCACAGAAGCTCCAGCTTAGTACAGTTAATTTAAAATCCACTGCTGCGCTGGTCTGACACAGTCATGCGTTCACATACAGTGCTTTCCACTTTGTATGAAAATCCTTTACCCATATTAATAATAGCATGATGACAGAGAACCAATAAACAGCCTAGACCTTTTTAGATAAATGAATAGCTTTGGACATAGGGAGGGTCAGGCAGAGGATCAAAGTTTGATTATTTTGAGATATGGATAGATATTATACTTGTGATATGAAATAAACAAACAATAAAGAAATATTGAGGTTAGCACAACAAATGGAATGGCGTGTGACTCTGGCGTGAGAGTCACTATATCGAGTGCAAATTAATATACGTGACCTTGAGGACGCACCTGCTGGTTCCCTGTGTGCCAGTCAGCTAAGTTACATGACATTGTAAATGTAATATTACCCGAAATCCTGTTGGTAACACGATGTATTACTTTGCTACTGTTAAAACATAATTGAAACGTAATAAATTACTGTAACCCCAACACTCTACATTAGTGACAAAAGCATTTTTCCAATGCCAAAACACAATGTTTTTCCTACACCTTACCAGGAAGTTCTGTTGCCTAAACCTAACCCGGAAGTTTTGGAATGAAGCTGTGACTGTTTCATGGCGTGTTTTAAGGACGTGTTTAAAACTATGACCATTAAAATGATCACATAAGCCGCTTTGGTAGTCTTTGGAAATCAACTGAAAGATTAGGTCTGAAAGAGCATTTAAAATGTGACAAAGGATAATGGAAATGAACTTTGCGTATACATTGTGATGTACATGAAGAAACACACGAAAGATTCTGGTCCATGAGATGAAAATAGTTAGTTGCCGTGGACCAATGAGGAGACACTAACCCTCCTCAAAATACAGCAGTAGAGCTAGAACATAAATGCTACATATTTCCATAATTTGGGCTTTGACTGGCGATCTTTTGTTGCACCATCTTCTTTTTTCATAGTTTATTGGCGCCCTGAATTAGTGCAACGTACTGGTCACTTAAATGCTCGTAATATTTGAGCTGCAGTAGTAGATGGAAATGTGCATTTATTTTCATTGTCTTTTGCCAGTTTTCTGGACGATCTGTTAAAATTTGCACGTCATTTGGGTGGAAAGTTGACCACTGTTGTCTTAAAATTGCCAAACTGCCAAACTACACAGCGCCATCTGATGGCAAATATGTCATCATCATGATTTTCCCAAAAGAGCAGTGCAACATCAGGTGGCCCGAAATCAAATTGATAGTTTTAAATGTCAGTTCATACAAATGTAAAAGACAAACAGATGGTCATTGATCACATAGCCTCATTTTTTTGTGTTTAGTAGCTAAAGCAGGCAGCATCAGTGCAGAAAGACTTGCACTGATACGTCTGTGCAGTAATGCAGTTTTCATTTGGATAAACTATAATCATGGCAGAGCAATTATATTTTCTTTGTTGTTAAAGTTTCAGAGAGTGTCACTTTGCCTCTGAAATTATATATTTCCTTGAGTTTACGCAGAAGAGTAATAGGGGAGTCCAGAGAGTGACAACCTGGCAGAAAGACAAATTTGTTGATAACTGGAGCTGACACTGAGTGATGGGTAGCAAAATTGTCTGCTCCCATTACCTCTCAGAATTGAAATACATGTTGTGTCGTATCATTTGTATTCATTGCAACTGCAGCTCTTCAACATTAAAAAACAACTTTTACATTACCTGGCATTGATTATTGGTGAGCAAATTGTTTTGAATAGGAAAAAAATGGTGTGCAGCTTCTAATAGACCTCGACTGACCCTGAGTCAGTTATCAATAATTTAATAATAAGCTTTAATCACAAAACTATTATTGTAAGGATTATATGTAATTTGTGTTTTTATTATTTAAAAACACAGGAAATGCTGTGATTGAACATTCAGTAAATGAAGCTATTCACACAAAGCTGTGAAGCATCTCATCAGTGTGTGTTTAATTTTCCTTTGCACACCAAGCTAACATTGATGATGAAACAGCAAAATAAACTGATGCCCTGTCCAAGCGCAGCATTAGGCCTTTTTATTGGACTCATATTATATGATCACAGGAGAGCAATAGCCTGGAGCAAATTGATTAGTTCAAAGAAGCAGTGGGTAAAATGGGGGGGTTAAAAAAAAAAAATCCCTATTCAGATGGCTCCTTGTTACCACAGACGGGGACCAGCTCATGATGAACGTGGATTGAGCGTTCGGCCCAAACACCTGTCTGACAGCAACAGCTTTTGCCCACTAGTGTTTAACATGTGGGGGTAAAGAGCTCAGGAAGCGAAAATGCAAATAAAACAATAATGCCTTCTCCCTGCTTTGCAAAACAGTGAGGGCTTGCATCTGTGGGAGGGGTGGGATGTCTAACAAGAACTAATGCTGTTTATGAAAGCAGAGTTTTTGCATCTAATCACAATGTCTATTCCCATGGGCCTGCTAGTTCTTCATGCTTCCCTTCAGACTGGTAGAGCACCTCTCTTCCAGGAGCGCTGTATTTTTAGGATGTTGTGAAGCTTCCTCAGCTGCATACAGAATGAGATGCTCGCCTTTAGGGGGATGTCGAGTTTGAAGATGATGTCCTTTGGATTTGATTAATTCAGTAACGGAGAGAGAAGCTGTCCCTGACTCAAAATAGACTCCCTTTAAATGACTATATTGCTGTTGTTTTCTTACTTTTCGCTGTTTGGTCTCTTTGCCACTTATCAGCGTATCACGACAGGAAGCACATAAAAAAATAAATAAGTTGTAGGGCTATCAGTGACGGGAGCCTGTTCATGAGTGAATCTGCTTGTGTGCACATGCCTGTGTTTTGCATGAGCGCGGAAGAAAATGCTCTGCACAGTAAGGCCTGTCGTCTTTTCCCCCCCCCCCTTTCCTCTCTACCATGTTGCTCTTGTCTCTTCTGCTGCCACACTTGTCCAGAGCGCTGCCTTCTGAAGTTTACCATTAAGGCCTACCTGTGTTCAAATCTGATTCACATGTAGTTTTTTTCTGTAGTAGCTTATTTTTGCTCATAGCTTGTGCTGTGTGAAGGACACATTAGGTAAAGCTTGCACTGAAACAGAGACCAGTAGGCTTGATTAAACAGTATAGCTACCATGATAGCATGTAATTAGTCGGTTTTTTTTTTTTTCAGAGTAGAGCTGCAACAATTAATTGATTAACTGATTAGTAATCAACTATTATGGGGGTCGCAAACTAATTTGATGATTAATTGGTTTAAGTAATTAAAAAAAACAACTTAATATTCTCTGAGTCCAGCTACTTAAATGTGAATATTTTCTGGTTTCTTTAACATATCTTTAATTTGTGGATAGAAATATCACTTTTGCTTAATTTTTTTTTCAATAGCTTTACACGTTAACTAACCGCTTTTAAAAAAAAAAAAAAAAAAAAAATACAAAATGACATGAAATACAGGGCCTTTTCTTTTTCTCAGGTGACTGAGTGAGCTTTAGCGCTGCATTTCAAGGCACTATACATTTAGAGGTGGTGAAATTTTAATGTTTGTGATGTAAAGTTATTGCCTTTTTATTTTATGCCAGACGCTCTGCACTGCGCACCACCCAGGTTGGGTGGGAGCTTGCGGCGCTGCTAATTCAGAAATTACTGCCGGTAACGCCCTGCTGGTGGCGCTGCTGCAGAAACATGGTATTTGCCTTCCAGTCTCACCCCAGGTATCCCTGGTATATATGCTGCTTCATTTTGAGCTGCTAAACCCAATTAGCATTGCTACCTAATGATAGCACCACCTGCGGTGCTGACATTGCTAATGGTGCTAACAGAGCTAACAACAATGCTGAAGGGGGTTTAGAGCTTAAAATTGAGCTGCTTACGCACAGGTTGACCTGAGGGGAGACAGGGCGGTATGTTTCCAAAGTAACATTGTTTGGTTGGGACAGCGTTAGTAGTAATCGCCAAATGAGTAGTGCCACAAGCTAATTAGCTCCAACTAGACATGAGTAGCAAAATTAACCTATAGACTGGTACGCTTTTAACTGGTCAAACATGTTCTTGGCAGGTAACAGTGTAACAGTTAACTGTTGACATCCCTGGTTTTGGGCGAAGCAAGACATATTAGGACATCATCTGGGCTTTGGAAAACACTCACAGACTGTATAGAATAATGGATGGAGCTTTCGTGATGCCACCCATTGGTTTGTGGACTCCTGTGTTGAAGCCTCGAGTTCCATTTTAGTTTATTGGAGCCAGAATTGATCATATTTTGACAAGAGGCTGGAGCTGTGGAGAAGCAAGGGGTGGATTCGAGAAGCCAAGGACACTCAAAGTTGCCTGCCCTTAATTATTTCAAATACCAAGGAATTAGTCCACAGATGTTTAACCATACACACTGAGAGCTATGTAATTTTTGCAGTAAGTAGTTGTTCACAGAAGCTTTGTAATGGATATATGTCTGATCCATCGCATTTATCAGTGACTGTCATTACTAAAAAAACTCACAATTCCCCTGAAAGATTACAGTAAATCTTCAAAAACCATGTGTACCAAATCCGGTTGGGCTGCAGTATGTCAATCATGTTCTTAATATTCTGGCTCATTTAGCATCTTGAAGAGAGATTAATGACATGAACAATCTTTACAACAATCCCCCAAAGATGAAAGAACTCTCAAACAAAAGCACATGCGCTACAACTTTGATTTAGCGCTTTAATACAATGCTAATTAGATCACATGCAGTGTCTCCTCATGAAATCTGCTCCCATCGTCTAATTATAACGGCCAGATATGCCGTAATGGGACACATGTATTTTAAATCAAAGCGGTTGTGTGACAGAGAAGGGTGATGGGGAAGTAGCGCTGACACTGACACCATGTATGGACAGCGTGGACATTGGCATCGTTGTGTTTGTCAAACTGTGACAATGCCACCCTATGGCTCGCTCTGCAGAGGAGAAGCTGCCGCTGGCGGGGTGGGAGGGCTAATTGTGTGTCTGTATGACTAGTGTGCAGCCCTGGGATGACTAATGAAGAATCCTCAGCTTTTGAACACGTCGTTCACCTCCTTCAGCACTAATTAATGGCTCATTGGAGGAGGACTGAATTTCACCCCAGCCTTTTTCACCTATTATCCACTACTTTAACATAGGCCTCCTCTGCATACTGAGCATGTATTAAAGCAGCCAGAGTAATGTAAAGCCTCCACTGAAAGTCTTCCCGCGAAGTGTGTTTTTCTAATGAATTAAAGATGGCTTCCTTGCTCTCTGGCTGGTAAACACTGCTGTTTGCCGCATAATCAGCATACGGATTTACACAAATGAGTGCCATGGTTAAATTCAAAATTCAGATAATGGTTGGAAGTGAAAGATGTTAAAAACAGTGGATCTGGAATCAGATGCAGAGCGGTACACTCGCAGCTCTTAATCACTGTCAACTTTTGTACTTGTGCTCGGTCTTATCAGCCGTGAGAAGTGATCATACATCCTGTTTTGTATTTTCCACGAGATGTTTTCTCGACTACAAATCCTTCTCAGGGTGTGTCGAGAAGTGTGTGTCAGTGTGTGGGCCTGTGTGAATGGGCTTATCTGTACCAACGGCGACCTTCCGTTGCGCGGGGTTGACATGGGGGCCGTGAGCTGACTGTTGGAGAGAAAATCACAGCAGGGAGTGGGAGACTAGTTCCTGATCTGACAAAAAACAGCAGCTGATGTGAAAATGGCTCAATTAGGGCAGCCATAAACTCGTTAGGGCCCACGTCGTGCCCACCAGGGCCGGGGCTTTTTTATTTGCCGCTGCGGTTAATATTGCTTCAGCACATTAAAATGTGCAGTTGATGGGCGCTCAGGAGCCCTGCTTGTGTCAGAGAGTGCTCTCCTGGTGGACACTTAAACAAAGAATGAGCCGACTCCACTCCCTCAGCAGAGGCACAATTACCAATGCTGTTTTTCCTGGGGAGAGAACAAAACATGGTACGGCGCTCAGGCTTTTTCCTACAGGCTAATAGAAGGGTTTCACTCCTTCAGTTATACAGCTGGCAACATGATGTCAGCAGCACAATACGCTATCCGGTAGCCACGGATCAAAGCAATAGCCCTAAATCATGGGTTTTGGCGTTGACAGGCTGCAACAATAAGGGTCCTTTTTCCTCCACGTCTGTCTGCCAAACAACTGAAGTAAGCATACCTTTTCTCATGCAGAGCCAAGATGTACACAGACAGATGATCACAGTGGCGGTTGGGCAGCCGATAGCACTATCCTCCGGCTGCTGCCCACGTTTGTGTCTCTGACAATTAGACTCCAGGCTGACAGGGGAGCATGGTTCAGCCACTGTGTTAAGAGACTTTGTCAAATGTGTAGCCCATCAAAATGCACGGGCGGCCCCAGCTGAAGTCAGTCATCCCCTATTAACGATGGCCCTATTAGCTCCTCCCGTGACCTGTGAGCTGGGAAATGAAAGGCGTGGAGGTGCAGTCATTTATATAACCAATGTCAGGGTGCGTCGGACATGGACACCCCTCATCTCCCCGCGCCTCATCAGCCTCTCTGATCAGATGGGGATGCATAATACATCAGACGGCCAGTAAGTGGAGGAAAGACATTCATCACTGTCCACCTTTCAAATTAGATCCCACAGACGTGGCAATCAGTCAGACGCATCAGTATTCAGCCCTGGCTGAAGGCTCTCCAGCAGAGACATCCCCTCCATTACAGCTTTACAAACCTTACTTTAGTGTAACAACTGCCCTCGCCGCATAATCTGTACTTCAAACAATGGTGTTTTTCCCTACATTGACTTTTACTCCAGTGTGTTAACGTGCCACTTTGATTGTCTGTATAGATTTATGGATATGGGAGTCAGAGGGAGGCAAAAAGACTTCTAGGAGAGTGTTTATGCTTTACAAGCTATGTTTCTTTTGAGCATGTTGAAGAGATGAGCCTGTGTCTATAGGGCGTAGACCAGACATATGAAAGCTGTGGTTAAGCTGAAATGTTTCCTGTCTTTCCCCTGGGGATCATGATGGTTTCATTTTATGAGAGCACTTATCTGTATTTGGTCAAAACACATTCTGGTGGATGCCACACAATCTGTAATACATTTAGTTCTTGGGAGATTGTTTACATATTATTGTCCCATAAATGTTCTCAGTGCTGTCTGATCAAAGACATTTAAACTGACGACCATATAGAAAAAACAGGCTGCAGCTTGCCTAATTAGAACTGTTCTCTTTTCTCTCCTCATGTTTCTGTTCCATTGATGGTGGTCTCTTCCTTCTGCACATCAGGTAAGAAAGCATCTATTTATCTTTTATGCATCCACAAACTAATGAAATGTAACTAAACATTCAAGTTTAACTTTTTACTATATTAATGCCAAATAATAGTTTGAATTTTTCAGCTTTTAAAGGGACAGTGTGTAGGATTTAGTCACATCTAGTGGTGAGGATCGCAGATTGCTGGTGGCCAACATGAAGACACAAAAACGCCAATGGCCTTATCTAGAGCCAGTGTTTGGTTTGTCCATTCTGGGCTACTGTAGAAACATGGCGGACTCTGCGGACAAGGACCAGCTCCTTATGTAACAGGGATGCACAATTATATCAATGGGACATTTTTATAATTATGCATTATTCTGATAACTAAAATCATAGCTGATAAATAGCGCTGATTATATGAAGCCAGACTGCTTTCACTGACTTAACAGAGGCAGCATCTACACACCCTGACACAGTGGGTGGAAGTACATGTTCCTTAAAATTTTGTTTTTGAGCCGCCAATAAGCAAAGAGAAGAAGAACAACAACTGCAGCGTGTTGTCTAGAGGGAAAAACATGTCGCGTGTGGACGTCTTTCACAGTTCCAGAGGAAGACAACAGGATTGCGCCAGGGGTCTGATCTCTGACCACCCGACACTGGTTAGACACAGCAGTGAAAGACTATTTCCAGAGTGTTAGCACAAGTTAATTAGTAGCAGTGGCTTACATCTAACACCAAACTTTTAAAAGACTACTACCACGTGATGCTACAGTTAGCGATTTTTTTGTATTGTTACATCTCTGGCTGTGTGTGTGTTAGACACAGCTGCTTGTTTGTCTGAGTTAAGTAACAATGTGTGAGGTGAATCAATAGCACATCGCTGTTCTACTTGGTAGTTGTAGGCTAGTCTATTGTGGGGTGGTAACACGGTGCCTGGGTGTGTTTTTATAAAAAAAGCGTGACGATATACACATTTCATACACTAGATTTAACGCGAACCTGCCGATGCGCATTTAACCTGTTCATATGAGTCAGCTGTCGCTGTTTGTCTCTGTTAGTAGAGACTCCACTCTGCAGTTTGGTTTATACACTTTACTGATACACCAGATAATTACACAGTAACACTGAGCTTCATCTTTCCCCTCTCTCTTACTGATAACTATCAATTTAATACTGATTATAAGTCATTTTACTTTCACATCCTTGTAGTTATTATGTTCATCTGTAGTGTAGGGTTATATGAGGGTAGGCCATTTGACAATACCCCAGAAAAACTCCCTCTTTTTCACAGCCTAATGTTTGCAGGTATGGAAGAGTCGGAGATGTTCTTTGTTTTTGTTGCGTTAACAATAGTGATATCAGGTTGATTTGGTTAGATAAGGGCTATGGAATATTAAATCAGTCATATTTTCTCACTACATCTTTCTTACCCTCACTTGTGCATAAACTACAGGTTATACACTTCTTTTCAGAATACAATAATGTGAAATTAACGGTTATCAAATAATATATCATATCAGCCATGAGAAGCAGGTATTTATCAGTTATTGTATCGGTTATCGGCCATAAAAAGCAGGTAATTATTGGTTATCGTATCGGTTTATCGGCCATAGCCATGAGAAGCAGGTATTTATCAGTTATTGTATCGGTTATCGGCCATAGCCATGAGAAGCAGGTATTTATTGGTTATTGTTTCAGTTATCGGCCATAAAAAGCAGGTATTTATTGGTTATCGTATCGGTTATCGGCCATAAGAAGCAGGTAATTATCGGTTATCATATCAGTTATTGGCCATAAAAAGTAGGTGTTTATCGGTTAGCGTATCGGTTATCGGCCATTAAAAGCAGGTAATTATCGGTTATCGTATCAGTTATCGGCCATTAGAAGCAGCTAATTATCGGTTATCGTATTGATTATTGCTTCGGTTATCGGCCATTAAAAGCAGGTAATTATCGGTTATCGTATCGGTTATCGGCCATTAGAAGGAGGTAATTATCAGTTATCAAACTGGTTGGAAAAAAATCCATATCATTGCATCCCTTCTATGTAGAAATAAATGGCTCATTCTAAGGTAGCGAAAACGTGATTCATATTTTCATGTGTTTGTATACTAAAGAAAACATGCTTATATATCTTTTTTTTGCCAGTATACCCCCCTAAATCCTACACACTGGACCTTTAATTTTGTAATTTTGTAAAGTAATATAGAAAACGTGGTTATAGCATCAAGTTCTTGTCTGCATTTTCATTCACAAATGCACATACAGTGTGTTTTCCTTCTTTTTGAGATGATATGTATATTTTATACAAATGAACTGAAACATGGAAGATGTGTCATCATGAGCAGTCCATTATGAATAAAGGGCTTCAAAGAGCATGAGCTTTAATTCAACCCCATCACAATAACATGAACACATTTCCAAAACTTTCCCTGGATGTTTCATCAGCTTAATTCATTTTGCGCTGAGCTCAATTACTTTAGTCATATTTCACTGAAAATTGCACGTTAAATCGAAATCTGCATGCTCTGTTACTGGGCATAGCAGGTCCTCTCTCCGGCTCTGAATCCACGGTTAATTATGTCGACGTCAAGCCAATCTCAGCACTTGTTTCTGATGTATTAAGCAATAGCCTCTCTGTCTCTTGGTTTTCCTCAGCAATTAAGACGGTGCGAAAAAAGACTTTCCAAGAGTCTTTTTCCATTTAGACCTCAGGGAGAACGCTTTATTTAGTCTAGCCAGCCTGTAATGCGTAGCTTCTGTTGGTCTTGACTGAGATGGACCATGATGCTAAGTGAGTCTCTTGTCTATGCCAGAGTGCAGAGAAGCAGATGTGCTGGGTGATCAGCTTGAGCCTCAGCCACAGCTCCTCTTCCTGGATGTTTGGTTCTGTGGTGTCCAACTGTCAGAGTTTCCCCGAGGCTGCTAATCGGCTTTGAAATGGAAACAATTAGTTCCATAGCTGAGGTAGTCTGTTGTGTGGTTGGATTGTGCCTCAGAGTCTAAGGCTTTTGCTGTGTCATTGGAAGCTAGCAGAGAGGATGCAGTTTCTTAGAGTTAAATGTTTGTTTCTTGTGTTTCCAACATTGTGAACTCAAAGAGCTTAGGTTTTTTTTTTTTTTGTATAAATCATAAAATATAATATTTTAGTTGTGATCTTCTCCAGTAATTCACATGATCTGTTGAAAAACAGTGCGATGCAATGCAGCCCCCCAGCTTGGTATTAAAATAGACAATGTAACCTGTTCTATGTGCAATGACTTGAAAGTGTGGAAGCATTGAGGCTGCTCTTGGAGCAGCTTGGAAGGTCTCCTCAGTCTCCTCTCATCAGATGTCTCGCTTTAATTTGTCTCAGCGCGCCTGAGGAAAGGTCATGATCCAGATGCTTTCACCCTTCTCTACTGGTCTTCAGCTTTCCACAAGAGGGAAAAGAGAGGGAAAGAGGGATGGACATGAGGAAAGGGGGAGGAAAGTCCGGGTCTTCCTGCCTAGGCTCTCCCTTATTTCCCCCCACAAATGCACATCCTCATTTATAATGAGCGTGCCTGTCCAACAGAGTGGTGGCTCATTTGTTGGTTAGGGGAGGGACTGGCTGGGATGACCAGGGACATCTATGGATGGCTGACGGGATCTACATACTCACTGTAGCGCTGAGGTGATTGAACAAGTCCCAGAGCGTACCTCGTCTCTGGGATCCTTTTTCCAAATTGTGACAGTTGGAGCCTCTCATCTCCCTCTTCCTCTCCTCTCCTCTCCTCTCCTCTCCTCTCCTCTCGTTTCCTTACAAAGTGTGCAGAACATCTTCACAACATATTAATCCTGTGCACTAATACAGAGGTGAAGAGCTGTTTAGTAAATTTAAATTTTCCTTTTCTGTGCACTCAAAGACAAAACATCAATATAATAGATGTTTTTCATGCCTTGGCTGACTTAATATTGCACAAAAATAAAGATTTAACATTTATGGTAGAATTTTTTATTTTAATGAAAAGGTAATTGCATTCTTTGTCTTGTATTTCTCCAAAAGTGAAGCTTTCGCAGAGACGATTCACAATATGTCTTTGTTAAGAGGTGCAACATGATGAGAATATTTAGAAATTCTCACTGAAGCAAGTCAGGCATTGATGCTTGTGAGGAACGCTACAAATTTCAAGAAAAAGAACAATGAATACTAATAGATAATTACAATCACAAGGTGTGTCACACTTTGTTTTAGCGCACAAAATGAGATTGCGTACATCAGAACAGATAATTGATGGCAACAGGGGTAAAATGTTTTTAATAGGTTCTGACCTTAAGGCAATAATTGATTCACTTCGCCTCATCACAATTCACTAATTTCTGTGGGAGAAATAGCTGTGGGATTTTCTATTTTATATGAAGGGGGGGCTGTGGATGGCTGGAAGCGCTCACAATTACTCACATGAAAGAGCCCATGTTAAATGAGCTTGGCACTCAAGAAACAAACCTCAGAATGTGCCTGTGCAGACTGTTGTGTGCATGTTAATCAATAGTCATGATTTATTCAATGAAGTAGCTGTCAGGAAGTGGTTGTGTGAAGTGTGGAGAGGCTGATGAGAGGCACACACTGGTTTGTATTAGTGTCCACAGAGATGGAGAGGTTTTGTTTTAACCAAAGCCAAGAATGCGTAATGTGCAGATGTAGTGAATATAAGCGTCAAATTACCGTATCAGGACATAAATTGTCTTCTGATATAAACATATTTTGAAGATCAAGTACTGCAAAGTGAAAAGGCAGATTTCTTTGACTGTTAACTTTGTTTTAGCGCACGTCTCATTGTTGCTTTTGCAGACAGTTCATTGAGGGCATCCAACCACTTTTCTAAATTGGCTGCTGATTCATTTCTAATCTGGTAATGTCTAAATACTGCCTTTGGATCAGGGTTTCACTAGCTGTGTCCTGAAAATAGAGTGAAAAACAAGCGGAATCAACCATGTCTGTGTTTGTTTGGCCCACTCTGTTCAGGGCTCTTGCGAAACTTAACCAGCGTGGCATTGACAAAGATTACGGTCCCACAGGCCACAGTGGGTGTGCAGAAGAAAGTGGCCTCGCTCTGGCAGCTGGCACTGAAACATATATACTTAGGCACAGTGGCATACGCTGGCACACAGTGACACACACACTCAGGCACACACAAACACACGCAGCAAGAGAGGCAGACTTACATATCGTCAACAAGGGGAGAGTCAGAGTCCAAACATCCGTAGTAAGTGTTTGACTCAGCTCAACCCCTCATAGACACGTTTAATGGAGTTGGCTCTCCCGCCACCCTTCACCCTGGATCCAGCCCAGATGGAACGCCACTACCTCTCTCCCACTCGCGCTCACTCGATCGTTGCCTCTGTCTGCAGACAAAAAAAGTAGTGGGAAGGGGAAGTTAATGATATAAAAACCACCACACTGTCTCTTTAAGTGGGGATTAGAAAAAAGAGGAGAGCAGGCCAAGGGAGAAGAGGGGGCTGTGAGGGGGAGTGTAAAAATAAGAAGCCCGGCAGGAGCGGCACTGCAAGGTCACCTCTGCTGTGGTGTCGGGCCTGTCGGATCGAAGGCATGGCTAAGGGGTTGCAGTGGTACGGACCGGTCTCCCAGGAATGCTTCAGGAAGATCTCCTGCCATACCTGAGGCAGCCGCTCATTTATCTGGAATGCTGCGCTCCGACTGCTAACGACCAGCTCAAATTGGACTATTTTTTCCCATTTGTCAGTTGGCCAGCTGCACCGGCTCAGCTGCGCATCTGTGCGGAGGGAAGGCGTAGGACAATGAAAGTTCCAAACTCATTTTTCTCACTTCTCTTCATTTTGTGTCTCTCTTCTCACAGTTGGGAGAGTTTTCAGTATTGTTGTCTCCCCTGGCGCAGTGTTAATGGAGACGAGTGCCTTTGGCATGTGGCAAAGCTTTTTTCTGTGACATTTATGAGGCCCCTGCACAGCAGGAGTGCTCAGTATCACTTGTAATCTGCCTGTTGTGGAGGGTATTTAACATTGTATGTGAGTTTTCTCCAGTGGTACAGTTTGATGTTTTAAGTCATAAAAAAACAATTCGAGCCTGTATGGATGATTAATTTCAAAATCATAAATGGCAGCAGTGGAGAAAAGATCCATTTACAGCAGTGGACAAAATAACAGGAACACCTTCAGTGTAGTGCTGTCCAGTACAACATAACTACAGTACAAATTACAGCACCAAGAGTCATCTTAGAGATGAATAAAAACCTCTCTCAAGTTCTGCAAAGTTAATAATTATTGCAGGGCTGTGTATTAGATTGCACTGTACTGCAGTGTAAATGCATTCCCAATAGTATCAGTAAATTTTATCACCAGTTAAACTGAACATATAATTACTTTACCATTTCTGTCCAAAGATTCAATACAGCGACAGGATGTCGTTTTTTGAAAATCTCCCCAAACTATATGAACACCCCAGTCTTACTTTGTTCATTAAGAGGAAATTAGAGGGGTTTTCCACAACATTTTTATCATTCAAATGAGCTTCATCAAACAGGTCATTAATATGGAAATTGCCCTCCTTTGGCTTTATTGCGAACCCTTTTTCAAGCCCAGTGAAAAAACCAAACGTTACCACGGGTTTACACTGATATTTTACTAGTTATATCCAAGTCCTGTCTCTAGTTTACAGGGTAGATTATTACCCTGCTTTCCTAATATTATGCTGCTGTGATTTATTAAAATATAAGTTCATGCACAGGATAAAACCAGAATACATGATATGTCAAATATCTCTGAGAATTTTAGTGTGCCTATTTTGCTGATATTGTAACTTTTAACTCCCTCCGTCAAACTTTAACACACACACTTATGTACACTAATGCAACAAAAATTAAAAAACATGCGCTGCACACCTGAATTTACCTTATGAATTAAACAAGGCATGGTATTGTATATTACAAATGTTTTACCACAGGAAAAAACTCCACTCACACACACCTCCCCTGTATTAAAAAGTGCTCTGATTATAACTATCCCACTGTCTGTAGTTTATTTTTTTGGCTGCGGCACAGCCTCCAGTGCAGAAGGAAAACCACTGACCGGTCTGGAACTGGCAGAGGCGAGTCAGTCTGACAAGGTGTGAAAAGAGTCATGATCTTCTTCTCTCTCCCTCTCAGATCTCACTTTGATGGACTGCTTTGTAGTGCAAGGAGCTGGGCAAGTGCTGCTAAGCTACATTACAATATATGGCGTGTTTGCCCAGCAGGTGCCATTTCCCTCTCTGCCGTAATATGAAACACTTTGCATTGCTAGCGCACTGAATGCCAATGTCAACTTAAGCATGTAGCTCACAGAGCTCCCCTTTAAACACCTCCTGCACCACCTGGAAAAAAGGTTCAGTAATGTGCTGCTTGTTAGGCTCAGCTGGTATTAAGGTGATGTTTTAAACTCTATTAGTGCTTGAATTTTAAAGGGTAGGCTCACCAAAATTACAATAAAACATTTTCTCACCCACCTGTAATGGTGTCAGGCTTTAGAGATAATTTTGGTTTTATTTCCTCGGGTTCTTTGAGATTTCTGTCTCCACCCCAGTTCAATGGAGGTGAGTGAAATTTTATTCATGCTGCAAACAGCTTTTAAAAAAATGACATGTAATAAATCGCACAGCAACATTTCATTCCAGAAATGAAAAAAAGATATCCTTGTTCCTCTGGAAAATCCACAGACCTCGCTGTGAACTGTTTCTCTGGGACTTTTTCTTTGGAAAGTGGTTCCAATGAAAACTGTTGACATCATGTTCTCTGGATTTTCCAAAGAAACAGGGACACTGATTATTAAAGGTGCATTGCTGTTGAGTTATTGTTATTTTTTTTATATATTTTGAGCACCACAAATTAAATTCCCCTCACCTCAAATGAATTCAGTTTATATCAAAAAGATCTTTAACCCACTGATGGGAAAAGCTTTCGATGAGCAGCAAAGGAGGGATTCAGGGACAGGACAGAAAAACGTGCAATATGTGTTGTACATACAGAGTAGACAGTAGTTTCGTTTCAGTTTCAGTAGTAAGTATCCAATGTGATCTCAGCCCTACTCATCACATTTTGACACTTGGGCAGAGGCCCAATCCAAGCCACCATCATTATGATGAAGACTTTTGCTTTGTATCTTGACCCAGGGTTTGGTGTTAAGTTTTGGGAAACAAAACTATTAAGTTAAGGTAAGGAAAAGATCGCGGTTGACGTTAGTTATTGTAGTCAACTCATGTGACTAATGACTGACTAACAAGCCAGGTGGTAACATACCTCAGCATTGACTCTCGGTTTAACACAGGACATGGACACCTGTCTCCTAGGTCCAAGTCCTGTGCCTGTTTGACCCATTCACTTAAGTGGACATTCTTGCACTTTATACAGCATCAGATGCTCTGATCATCCAATAATGACACAGATGGATTTACATTGAGGTTTGTTAAAAGCCCTGGTGTGCCTTATACAGATGGTTAAGGGTGCATTGTGTGTCTGTCTGACGCTGAGCGCCACTTCCAAATGGTGGTTTTTGATGACCTGGGTGTGAGACCAGGCTGAAATACCATATGAAGTGACAAAATGACAGTAAATAAGTAAATAAAGCCAAAAATATAAAGTTGAACTAAAATTAGAATGTATTTTGGTATCTGTACCGCTCTCTGCTATGATAGCACCCCCTACAATAGTGTTCTTCATGGGGCTTTAACTTTTGGTTCAGAGTTGGGGTGACATGATACGCGGGTATTAAAAATAACCATGATTTTTAAAAATTGAATATTGATATCATTTTAATAACACACACATGATTATATCATGTAAATAATCTAGTGCCTCTTTAATAATTTCCATTTCTTTCTATTCTCGCTTTCTCTCCCTACACCAGCGCCATCTGGTTGCCTTTCACTATCCATCAAGTGTAATTGCTCTATTTGTAAGATTTTGTACAGTTATGGTAACAGACTCTCCACGTCCCTGCACTTGTGTTTTGAGTGTGATTCATTTGCAAATAAGGAGACAAAACGCACTATAACATTTTATCATGACATACATAACTTTTTTTCTCAAATATTCTATAGATATCATGATAATATTGTTAATGTGAATTCCTTTGACCTGATAATCATGTAGTCAAAATCAGATATCGTGCCAGCTAGGGGTTGGTGATATGGCCTTAAAATAATATCAGAATATTTCAGGGTATTTTTGAGATAAAGATATTCCTGATGACATGACAAATGAGTAAAAAAACATTTTATTATTAATTTAAGAACATAGACATAACAACAAAATAAGTGATATAGTTTAACATATCAGCCTAACAGTTTGCCTTTAAATATTCAGTAAAAACTAAACAAATATGATCTCTCGTTTCTTTTTTTTTTTAAAGATTTGTTTATTCAAAAAAATAACCTGTACAGCATTGTTCATATTAGAGTACAATTTGATCTCTCATTTCTTCAGTTTGTAAACAACAACAGTAACTCAGAGTGAGATTCATATTCTGTATACAATAATAATAGTTCAACAAAATAAAATCTACCACAAATAACACATTTAAACAGCTGTTATGATACCATTTTGTTGAGCTGCAGGCGTCACATAAGTTTACGCTACCAAAGGTTTATGAAAAAATAACATGACGACAACGACTCCAGTGTGTGCATGGCGAGAGAGGAGAGGTAGAGATGCTGTGCTGCTGCTGGAGGAGCTGCTGAATGAGTTCCCTCTGAGCGACAACTTGCTTAAAGAGTTTGAGAAGTCCGGGGCTGTTCATAAAACATTGAGAACGCCCAAGCCTAATGACGCCGCAGTTTATTCCACACCACTGAAGCTGCTCCTCTTTTTGGAACCACTGTGGAGTCAGTAATAATTTCGCTTTCAGCCATGCTTGTTGTTGCCGTGGGTAACAGTATGACGTCAATATGTCAACAGGTCGAAATATTGCGAGTATCACCATATCAATTTCACATATCATATTACAAATTATACCTGTATTATCGTAAACGAAATGACATGGCACATCCGCAGTGCCAGCCCCAGTTCAGACATGACAGACACTAAGTCATAATTTCACTTTTGAAGGAGGACGGACTTTGTGAACCTAAGAAGCACCTTAGATTTGAGCATTCCGTACATCTCTCCAAATCCTGACTCATGGAAGAGAGATGGCTAACACTAGCAAGCCTATAATGCAGGACGAGTACTTGAGATCAACAATAGCAATAGCAATAGCTGGATTCACAATTCAAATTTATAGTTAAAAATTTAGAAGAAGCCTCGGTTGATCTTACTTGAATATATGTTCAATACAAATCTGTTTAGAGGAGCTTTTGGCACAGCAGCAGATGTGTCTAACATTGGAGTCTAAACACCTCCAAGGTTTTCATTTTACAGTGTCTTAACCCTCAGACACTCAGAGCCTCCTCACCTGCACACAGACAGTGAAGGACTCTGAGGCTGAAAGTACCTAAACATGACCCTGGATGAATAATACATTCATACAATTACTATTATTATACACAATGAAATTCAAATACTTTGATATTGAATGATTTTTCCACGATGAGCCCCATGTGGAAAAAAGCAGGCCTCTCGTTCATTTGAAGCCCCCTGCGTTGTTTTAATGCTCCACTCTGCTGCTGTTTATCTCAGATACATATGGGACTCTTTGACAGGCCAGCTGAAACTCTGTCTGTCACTGAGTGGACAGTGTAACAGAAAGGGACATGTCGTGTGGAACCTTGTAATGCACAAATGAATGGTGATATGTGATGACAGGACAAAGCCACTGAACACACCTATGACTGGCTGCAGGCTAGTCTGCAAAGGCAGGTGAAATGCCTTAGCCATCGTTGTGTAATGTTATGTGACATTGCTCTTTGCTTGTTGCTAACAGTTCAACTGAGCAGTGAGCCGGATACAAAAGCCTCCGTTATCTTTGTCTGTGTTGTTTGCTAGCTTTTTGGTTTCTCTCGGTAAGATGTGATTTAGGCATAATGAGTGTGGAAGTGGTGCTTAATACTGAGCATCAAGGTTAATGAAGTCAGCATGCAATTAACTCAAAGCAGGCCTTGGTTGTACAATGACTTCTTCACCCTCTTTGATAATAACACTGGCCACTCTTTGTGTTCACAGTGTCAGATTATGCACCTCGTTTACCTCTTAGACTCCTTAAAAAGCCACGGAGCGAATGCTTTGCTCCTTCACCACGTCTCTCTATCAACTTTGATGTCAATAACTCACCACAGGATCCTTACAGATTAATTAATGTGATTAAAAAAAGGCTAAGTTTCCACTAGATGAATAGAGCGCTTCTCAAGTTCAGGGAAAAGGCCAAGATTCTTTCAATATTCTGTAGGTGTTTACCAAATAATCCCACACAACAAGTGAAGCAGAAACTTAATTGTAACTAATTAGCTCCCTAGAGGTTTAATTGGATCTGCATTCTTTATTCCCCAGTTTACCTGCAATATGTAAATCCTGCTTCCATGTTGAGGAGCGGGGGGAGGGAAAAAAAAAAAAAAACGAGAAACGCTGGGGTATGAGAGGGATCCGTAAAGAGAAGCTGAATTAAGTGAAGTTGAAAATCAGTCTATAACAAGCTTAATTTCTGTCTTGTCTGGCTCTCCTCACCCATTCGGCACCCTGGAGCTGTTTCCAGCCTGTGTAATTGAATGTGCGTTCAGTAATGGTAGAGAATACAGCTCATCTCAGAGGTCAGGTAATGAGAAGGCTTTGTGTTTTTTCTTGCGCTAAGATGAGTTGGATTGAAAGTGACTTTGTAGACATTCTTATTGTTGTGTGGAAACCCTTCCTGAGCTAACCTGGAGAAAATGAGCAACCTGTCTCTCCCATGTTTTTAACAGCATTCCTTTGGGGAAACGCTGTTGTTTCTTTTGCATGATTTCACCTAAAATGATGAGGCTCAAACCGGAGCACCACCATCTGTCCACCTTGACTTTGGAGTACAATTTTCTGGGCCAGGACCCTTTCTTTTTTCAGGTTCATCTGCACTGTCCCAAACTGGGAGTCGGCTTGTGGGATATTGTTCATTTTCCTCTCCACAAATTACGTGATGGGTTAAAGGTTAAACAAGCTATGCTACCGCCAAAACAGGATATTGCTGTTTTTTCTTTCAGTTAAAGCTCCCTCAAATCTCCAACCAGACACAATGAAAGCCTATTCATCCCAGACCTTCAACCACAGAGCAGACAATACTGTCCATCCTGTTTTGTTTCTATAGCAACTGCAGCTCTTAACTTGGCCTTACCAAGCCTGAACAAGTATAAAGTTGCTAAACTAGTAGAAAACAGATGTCCGCAGACTGTTTGCCAGATCCACTCCAAAGTAATTTTTGTTACACAGCTTTATTCCCTTTTCATAACACTTCATCAACAATTTCGTTTCCAAGCAGGTTCAACTTTCACTGTGAAGAGTGACCTCATCAGGGAAGCTTTTTAATTAGATTGCAGGCATTGCATATGCCACCCATGAAAAAAAATTAAAAAAGAATACTTTGTCAAAAATTGGGTGACGCTCAGTTTGTGCTCTGTCAGTGTTTGCAAGCACAGCAATCGAACAGGGAGGAAAAGAAGTCTCATGGAGGGTCACAGTGGCAGCAGAGACAGGAACAGGGTGTGGAGCGTTCAGCCTCAGAGGGTGTTACATCACCAGACTTTTCCACTTTTCCATCAGGCCACACATACTTTACCACAGTGAAACCCATATGACTAGAGTCACTGAGCAGACTCAGGATTTTGGTCTGAAATGTTAACAGAAGTTTGGCTTTAACTTTTGGTTGACATTTGGCTTAAACCATTTTTTTTTTCGCACGAGGTAAGAATTATAAAAAAAAGTCCCAAGTAAAGTCATCATACTTAGAAATGTATTCTAAACGATATATTCCTCATACATGCATGCATACATTCCAGATAGGTCTTGTGTGTGATGCAATCTGAAATCCATCTGGCCTGCATGAATTGGATGAAAACTGAGCCATCCAGACACAAACCACTGAATCTCCTGCTTTGATGTGTCAGTGATAACCACTGAGCCACTATTAGATAACACAGGCACTATAAAGGCAAGTTAATCACCGTATATTGTATTTGTTATCAGATATTTAAGACATTAAACCAAGAGCAGATGAAAATCAGTGTCCAAATGTACCTTGCTACTATTTTTATATCAGTCTCATATATTTTAAAATGCTTTGTAACACTTTGAAACACCTGTCAGAGATTTAGAAGTTAGCATTTTCCAGGACTGTACAAGGCACCAAATATTCAGAATAATACAGGATATATAAATTAACTGCTAAAAAGTGTTGGGAGAACTGGCTTTGGCAAAAATGCTCATTTTAGAAAAAAAAAAAAGTATGTGAATTAAGGGAAAAAAATCATAAAAGTATGGAAATAAGTCTGGGCAATATATCAGTATTATGTTGTGTATTATGTCTGGTTTTAAAGGAAAATTTTTGAACTTACCAGACTGTTGTAGCCTTTCTGTTATTTTCCTCTACCCCCCTTTATATAGGATTGATTATGATTGATATGATTTGTACAAATACGACACTGTATCACAAGTCATAAAGAAAGAGAGGTGGTCAGCAAAAGCCAAAACGAAATAAAAGGGCATTTTATGTATCAGTATTCTGATATTTTATTATTATCATTATCTTGTCATCTATGAAAGAAACCTCAGTGGCATTGTGTTGGAGAAATTGTGAAAAAATTGGGGATCACACGCATATTTTTGGGACTGCCCAATAATTCAAGGGTTCTGGGGAAGCGTTAAAAAAGAAACTGACGAAATTATGGAGGTAGAATTCCCACCTGAACTTTATATTTTTGTTAGTTACAACTTAAGATAGATATAACACAGATCAGAGATACTGAGGATACTCTTACTGATTGCCAAGAAATTGATAACGGTGAACTGGAAAGACGCAAAACCACCAACTACAATCCAGTGAATGCAGAGACTCAACATGGTTTACTCAATGGCATGAATGACAGCAATTCTGCAACTGAAAGTGGACTCGAGTTACGCATTATCTGGGGATCTAATCAAATAGAAAGGGTTGTTGTAATAGATTGTATTAAATGAAATACCACTCAAAATGCCAGTGTTTTGTTCCTCTGTAACTGAACCTGCTTGTAAATGCAACCCCCTTTTGTAAATCTTAGTTTCATGTTCTGAAAAAATTTAATACTAAATAAAAAGTTAAAAAAAAAAAATCTTACTGTACAGAGTACAGAGGTTCTTAAAAAAGACAAAGTAGCAATACTTAGGCCATACAAGCAGCTTTACCACAGTGCCACTGTCTTCCCACTTGGTCACAACAGCACAGCAATATGGACATGTGAAAGAGCTGACCTAACACTGTGTTGTAAGGAAGATGCAAAATAAAACCAGATCAGTGCACAGCTGCTGTTCCTTTTAAGGCAAATTACTAGTCTGGTGTACAACATTACACTTAGATAATTACCAAAATTGCAGGAAGGCGAGAAGAGTATTAGATTAAAGCATTGAGAAAAAATACAGTTGTAGTGAAGAAAAATGGACAAAAAAATGTAACAAATTTAGTGTATTGGCACACACACAGACACCACTTATTAGGTTTGTGGAGACACTCTTTTTCTTTTAGCTTATTTGAACATGTAGAAATTATCTAGTTAACTTGCTGATTAAGAATCCACTGCCACAAGAACTGCAAGTGTTTTTTAGCGATATGTTTAAAACTTGCTATTTCTATATGGACCCCCTGTTGAAACACTTGGCCTGCTGTTGTCTCTGTGCGTTTTCATGGTGACGTGTACTTTTTGATCCTTTAATTTAAGGACGGGGTGTGACAGCCAAACAAAATGTTTCTATATATTTTAGGTGTTGAAAATTCTTATTATCTGTGTTATTATTACTGGTAGTAACAGTAGTAGTGGTAGTAGTAGAACTAGCAGTGGCAGTATTTTATTCTCCAGATGAAAGTCTGGCACCATCGGTGACAGAGTGGTGTCATGCCTGCCTGAGAAGGTTCATCATGAGCTCTAGCAAAGCATGTCAGGCATGCAGGTGAAAGACTGGAATGTGATTAGTCTGTCCTGCAGGATTGTGATAAGAGGCCACAGTTCATGCATATCAGCGAAGGAGGAACTATTTGACTCGACTCTCAAAAAGTGATACTTAATAAAGACTTGCTAAAATAAAGTCAAATGCACGTTAAAGTTGATCACGTTTCATTTGCTAATTGAGCTGCTGAATTTGATAGGGTAAGACATGCTCCTATGAATGTCAATACCTGGTGTGTGTGTGTGTTTTTTTTTTTTTAAATCGTGTATTCTACACGTTGCTGATAGCAAACAGTACTCCTTTGCCTCCTCAAGAAAATAATGATGGACCTCAAGGTTCATGCATAATGCAGGGGCTGTGAAAATAGTGTTTCCTGAGAGCACACCGCATCGCCTTTGGACTTAAGTGAAATATAACCTGAATTTGACATTTTCTAATATCCTACACCAAACTTTTTGTTTCAAAGAGATAGGGGCGGTAATTGCTGCACCAGAAGAAAGACTGCCGATCCTTCTGGGTATTGCGGGTGACTGTGGGGACAAGGCAAGATTGGAACATGGTAATTGCAAAGACAAGGGCTGAGAATAAATGGGAAAAAAGAGTTCTTTACTGTCAGATAGAGGAAGGTCAGAAGCACAAGTGTATGACATCCATGCATGTTACAGTGTATTATTCACAGTGTACACAGGGGACCGATACCTTTTCTTAGATATCCAATTCATCGCTTTGCTTTCTGACAAAGAGAGGAGATGATCTCAGCTGAAGTCCCCCCCTCCCCGACTGCACTGAAGTAACAAGATGTGATACAAGATGCAAGGATGTCAACAGCGCTGGGTCGCGGTGAATATCAGAGCAGGCTACAGTATGCTTCTTTTTTTCTCCCCTCCTCCCCAAATCATTATTTCATTATTTGATTAATGCTTCCACGGTGTTGTCAGAATGCTTATACATTTCCTCAAAGATGAAAGACAAACAGGGGCAATTTATTTCTCCAGATTAGATATTGATCACAGCTAGTGTGCTGGGCGTCAGATATCTTCCCTGAAAAATGAATGTCAAATGGTAAGCATCACTACTTTTTTATTTTCTTTTTTTTTTTTTCTATTAAAGAGGCCAGCGTCACAGTCATGTGTTTTTTGGGCTCTTAATAGAAAATGTCTACTTTTTTTTGTTAGTGATTCTCTGGCTATAATTTAATCTCTTTGACGTGATCATTTCTGATCAGCCTTGTTTATGTCTTGTCCCAGTCTTCAGTATGGTCCCAATAACTTTTTTTTTTTTTTACATCTTTTAAATTGTACTGTCCCATTTAGGACTTTAGAGAGTGGACAGGGAGCCGGCTGACTGGCTGGAGGCACAGCACACTACACAATGAAGAAAGAATGTCACAGGGAAATAAATAGGACCAATGTCCCAAGCAGTGTCCCAGCGTACAGGCTTGGGTTTTTTGAGTAGCCCCTGTCTCCTTAATAGGCTGCTAGAGAGGACTTTCATGAAGATTGTAAAAAGAAATGGCAGCCCATATGCTGTGAACAATATGAAGAACTCCTTTCTGTTGTTGTGTTATTATGTTTGGTCTGTCTGCGATGATGACTTTATTGAAGAGAGTGTATTAAGCACCAATGGGAAAACGATAGAGCTGTGCTGAAAGATTTACTGACATAAAACAACAAGTGGTCCCTTACTGTACATTAAAAGTTGGAGCGTCGTTTAATTTTTAATTCATTAAAGAATGATGACATTTTATGGAAACCAATACCATTATCGATTTTGTTCTCAGTTCCTCTGTTGATACCTGTAGAATTTTTTTTGACATGGAAAATGGTAAATGCACCTGCACTTGTTTAGCACCTTTCTTGTCATCCAACCTCTCAAAGTGTTTTTAGCACTACGTGTCACATTCACCCATTCACACACACATTCATACACCGGTGGCCGAGGCAAGGTGCTACTGTACCTGCCACTCAGTTTTTAACACACACATAGTGATGGAACAGCCATCGGGAGCAATTTGGGGTTCAGTATCTTGCTCTAGGATACTTTGACATGCGGACTGGAAGAGCGGAGGATAGAACCAGTTATGAAGAGGTCGTCACAGGTTCTCAGCATCAACGCACCTTTTTTATTCATGATGTAAATGTATGAAATAGGAGAATATTTGTACAGCATTGGATTTATTTTGTGTTTTTTTTGTCAAAGAAAGAATCTAATAAACCTGCCTGCGTGCCGCTGTTATTGTAATCTAGGCTGTTAACCACCGGTAAAAAATCTGCTGCTTTGTTGGGAAGAAGTGGCACTTGTGCATAGAATGCCAAATACAAGACATTCCTGGAATTGAAGCTCATGTTGCAAAGAAAGATGCTTTAGATTTTTTACAGAAATTACAAGCTGCACTGTTGTCATCTTTTTCTGCCTGATGCCAGGCTTTTGACTGCTTCTTCCTCTCCAGCAGCAAAGCCGCATGAGTTTGACGTCATTGTTTTCCAAAGTGCAGCTGTCAGAAAAACATGCTGCCATCAATAAAAGGCATTGATAAGCCCAGAGGCATACAATTCGAATTTTGTAACCGGTTCTTGATGACCATCCCTGTTTTCATTGTGAGATATATTTGACCATTATTAAAATTTTTGGTCAGTAAAATGCAGCCAAATTCAACATTCCTGTCATTTAGAGTCTTTATGTTGTCGTAGACTGTTTTGGGAGAAGACAATGATAAACAAAACATACATATAATGGGTGTTTCTTTCCAGAAGTACAGGGGCTGGCCATGGACACACTCACAGCTTTATGAATAATTTCTTCTTGTGTGTCTTTTTGTCTGAGATGACAACAGCAGTGAAGTCACTGTTGCACAAAGGGAGCATAAACACCAAGATAACTCACAGACTCCAGAGACGGGCAGGAGTAAACAAATAATTATGTTTGTGTGTGTACGCTTTACCATAACTGGGTCTTTAGCTACAGCACAGTAGGTCATTACAGGAATTCATTCCACTGGAATCTGGATTCATTACATATGGAGTCTGTTGGTGACTCCTGTGTGACCTGTTCAGTTGGGGGTTTTAGACAGGAAGTCAGCTCATGGTTTCACCTGGTTGTGTTTGTTTTTGTTGTCTATCTACAGTGGCTGCATAGAAGGTTTTATTTGTTCACCCCGTACAAGTTATTTATAGGGAATATATTAGGCTCATTATTCAGGCTCTTTGGGTTTCTACTAGAGCACATTTACATGGTTTAAAGTTCTAGTGTGTAGGATTAAGTGGCATCTAGCTGTGAGGTTGCAGCCAACTGGAGCTTCTTCTGTGTGCCAAGCTTGTAGGAGAAATATGGTGGCCGACACAAAACGCAAATGGCCCTGTGTAGAGCCAGTGTTTGTTTCCACTGAGCAAGACCTGCTTCGTATGTAGATATAAACAGCTCATTTTAAGGTAATGCAACACGACGATTCTCATTTTCAGGCGATAGTAAACTAATGAAAACAGCTATGAACATTATGCTCTATTTCTGCCAAAATCCTACACACTGGACCTTTGGTGGTAAAACATTGTTTTCCTCATATGGTCTGTGCTGGAACACATGTATTCACCCTCTGTCTTTAACATCTGTTTTAGCATTTGTCTCTTTAAGCCCCCCTCCCAAATAAGCCCGGTCTGCTCTGATTGGTTTTGCATTTGCGGGCCTTTTGTATCTGCTCTTGACGTTTCCACGTCATTGCTGCAGCCAGAGAAAGACTGTGATGGAATATAGTGGCACTTTCTGAATCACCAATAAAAGCTTTTTAACCAAAACCTGTAAAACTGGGCATGTTCCAGCCATAGACTGTTGATGTCAAACATTGGTTTGTAGACTCCTGTTTTAGAGCCTCAAGTTTAGGATTTCAGCTGTCCCCATCTTGGTTTTTTGGAGCCAAAAGTGACCATACTTAGTCAAGAGCCTGGAGCTGTTGAGGAGCGAGGGGTCGATCTGACTGAGAACCCAAAGACACTATCCGCAGACAGCCTTTGACTTTATTCAATTATGAGTGACTTTAAGCCTTAAGAAAATGTAAGCCCCCCGTACATGTTTACTAGGCTGTAAAAAACAATATGATATTTTATCGATTCTTTGGACGATGATACGATATTTGCCGATATATCAAAGTCTGCCAGGGTTCCATTTTGATTCAGTGGGATTTAGGGACCTGTGATCGATAATCTGTTACAGAAGAAGCTGCCACCCCTTTCTTTTCTACTTTTGGCTATAAAAGAAAAAAAACATCAGCTTTCTCTTGGTTGTTTGCCACCTGCCTGCCGCTGTTTGACAGTGACAGACTTTCAAAATAAAAGAATACCCTAAAGATGATTATATGGATCGATGTTTAATAGTTGATCATTGAATTGTTTTATCGATCCAGATCGATGGATCGTTACACCCCTGTTTATTTATGCTGAAAAATTAGGGATTTCGCTTCTTGAGGCAGCCTCTAGAGGCCAAGAAAGGAACTACAGTTTTTGGCATTTCTGCTTTGGCTCCATTTTTTAGCCCGCTCGGTTCAAGCTGTAATATGATCCAAACTTGGGGAGATATCAACAAAATCGGCTACCAGGATTACATGTTTCCCTAATGTTAGCATGTAGCTACATGTGTCACCGCAGGGTATGTAATATAAACACTTGCAATGGCATGCCTGGAGCAGATGACCATATATAGAAATATGTCACAAGCTGACGTCAGCTTGAAAAGACAGTGTGAAACAGAGTATTCGGGACTTTGACATACGTTTAGCTCATTATTTAAAACGTTTAATATATGAACATCTGACAGTGTAAAATATGACAGAAATTAAGGGAAGGCATAATAGGCTCCCTTTAACAATTGTTTTATTATATTTTACCAGATGCACTGATGTAGTGGTAACGTCCATGTGGTCAGTGTTAAGGCTAATGTTTTATTTTTTTTTTTTTAAAAATCCCCAGTTTGACCTCTATTTGTTATGAGTGCGTGCTTCATCATCATATCCCAAATTACTTTTCTCCATAGTCGCCTTTCATTCCATGCAGTCGGGGAAAACACTGTTGCTTTGTATTTAGTGCCAGTGTGGCTGCCGAGTGTGAATTATCTCACTGATTCTGTCAGGGTAAAACAAACAGACAGAGGAGCGAGACATCAATTACTGTAGCTACTCCTGGGGAAAATAAAAGCATTGGAATCTAATGAGTGTATTGCGTTTACCTGCTGTTATATAATTTATACCCTGTTAACCCATCCATCACCTCCCTGCACACAGTTAACTACAAGATCCCTGTGCTGTTCAGCTACAGGAAAAAAAAAAAAAATCTCCAAATGGCGTTCATTTGTACTGTAAATTCTCTTCATAACATCATATGTTTTGTATGCGCTCTCCTCATAAACACTGGTGTTTGTTTGCTTAGTCTTTCATTTCATGCAGATTTTAACCCTGCATTCCTGAAGTAATGCTTTTGACTTTGAAAAGCTCCTACACACCAGAGAAACACAGCTGATGATTTGCACCGCGAGCTGTGCTGTGAGTCACTGAGGCTTAGCAGGATCTACTGCTCTGACTCAAACATGTGCTGCCAGGGATAGAGGCTTTCTCCCCCACTTTTATTGTCTCACTGCCACAATGCTGCCTCAGACAGCCATCTCCAACCGAATCCCTCGTCACACAGAAAAACATAACTTGTCCCTTGAGTCTGTTACCTCATGAACACAGGCCAATCAGGACTGTTGACTGCAATCTGAGCATCTCGCTGAGATTTCCAGGAGAATGTCTCGGGTTCTCTCCCACATTGTGTTGCGTTAGGTGACTGCGCGTTGTCAGGAGAGAGGTGTCTCGGTGACAGTTGTTGTGAAGCCGAGCCAGCTGCTTTAACAAAGTTAGAAGTCCAGTCTTAGTTTTGACAGTGAGAAATGTGCCATCTGGGCTTAAAAAATGAAGGAATACAACGACTGTATGATAATGAGAGGAAAATATAAAACAGCAAGGCCACAATAAGCTGGGCCACATGAAAAAAAATAAATACAGAGGCAAAATAATCTATATGGAGTTAACAGAAAAACCATGACAATCAGTAATGCACACTATATGTTCAATTTTTTTCCCCAGACTGCCATTTCTTTTTGATCTCTTCCCCTTTGCCTCAATCATTTTCTCCCCAACCAAGAAATCCCTCTCGCTCGCTCCCTTTTATCGCCACAGAAATTCATTCAACATGTCCGCTTATAGGCATTCTATTATTTCTTTATTTATGTATTCCACTTTTTATTCGGAATCACATGTTAATGAAGAGCGTCATTATCAACCTTAAATATTTAATTTTCCGCTCTGTGTCTGCTTCCGAGGGAGGCTGACTGGAAGAGCAGCAGCAGTGGCGAGGGGAGGGGAGAGGAGGGTTGTGGAGGGGGGGGTGGTGGAAAGAGTCGTGCTGTAGCGTCAGCCTTATCTGCATCCGCTGCTTTAAAGTCAGCTCCAACCAAAGCAGAAGTATAACAGTGTTTTCCGACATCGGCTCCATCTGAAGTCCAGTTGCGAGCTACCGTTTCTAAACACCCAAAGATCCAAGACCTGGTGTAACTATTCCGCCCAATTTTTTGGAGGTGGTGGTGGTGGTGGTGGTGGTGGTGGAGCAGGGGGGTGGCTCCAGATTCGGCTGCAGTATTGCTCTTTGCCCCTTAGCCCCATCTCTAAACTCCATCCCCAGCCTCAGCATTAGCTCCAGAGAGGCTGAGTGCCCTTGTGATAAGGTGTGAGGCCTGTCTGCCTCTGACTGACAAGCCTGCTCTCACCATGCCAGTGCCTGCTGCTTGATAAGAGAAAATGTCAGCGTGATTTTGGGAAATGTCATTTATCGCGGCTTTCTGGCCGTGTCTGTAACCCAGACTGATTATGGTTGCTGGACATTTATATCACTGGGGGTGGCTTGGAAAATTGTACAAATGCTATGTTTTTCTGTGATAACGCCACTTAATATCCCTTTTGCTGTAATGGATTTGATTTTGTTCCCTTACCTTCTCCTCCCTCGTCTGAATAGTCTCAACATCATATGCTGTTACTTGCTAGTTTATTTTATGAAGCGTGTATCAGACACCATCAAAGTGTCTGGCATGTGGAGGCGTTTAGATCGGGGATTCACTCCACACCCAGACAAAGACTTCCACCGCTCTCCGTATTGTGCTGAATCTATGAGTTGAAGTGTGTGTTTGTGGTGTGAGAGGAGCCCCAGATTCAAGTGACAATCTGCTAGTCTTTGTCGGAGCGTGTGTGTGGGCTGCATGGTGGATAGGGGACATCTTGCTGTATTATTTAGAAAGACAATCCTCCCCAAAGATGAGTGGGTTAACAGGAACCATTAATTGGTTTAGCGGGATCATATAGACACTAGTTCCGGCTTAGCTGCGAGGCAGAAAACGCTTGCGTTCAGATGTATTCAAAGGCTCCTGCTTGTTGTTATTATTATTATTTTCTTTACACTGTAAGTGCTCGCACTGTGAAGATGGACTATTTACCATTTACTTTTATGCCTTAGGTTTTGATTTGTGGATCCAAGATGAAGCAGAGCTGAGTTTGTACTCACGTCATCACTTTTAATGTCGGATTCAAAACCCAAGCTGTCATATATTATTCAGGGAGTTTTCGTCTTTTCTCCGAAGCACTTCACTATAGTACTGTACCTCTGCTTGCTGCATGATTCTAGGAGCCATGCAGTTCAGAGGAGGGTCTATGATTCAGTGCTGTATATTTTTTTCCTCATTGTTGACTCAAAGTGACATTTATGGGACACCCTGATAAAGCAATTCTTCCTGCTGCTCAGACCAGGCCGGTATTTTCAACAGATTTTCTCATTCATTTGTATTCACTTTTTTTTTTTTTTCTGGGAGACCCAGGCTGCCTTTTGTGATCCACAGCCCCGAAGTAGACTGAGACAGAAAGAAGTGTCTTTAACATGGGCTCCCTGGCAGCCTCTTGGGAGCTTTGTGAGAGTGTTGTCCCCCCACTCTTAACCAAATTTATTGCTAGTCTGACTGTGGAAATCTAACAAAGGCACGGGCCCACTGTTCCCGGTATATTTGTCAAATCACTGCACCTGTGAGAGTCCCCGCGCAAGATGAATTCTAGGTTGGAGTGTTCGTCCAGGAATAAATCTCTCTCTTTTTGCATTGTCTTTGTTTGGGCAAGCTGTAGGCTGGGAATGAGCTTTCCTCGTCACATGAAGTGGAGTTGGTGAAAGCCATGATAAATGGTGCTCTTTGTTGACACCTTCATTGGGTTATTTATGGCTCATTAATTGAAGTGAAAAGGAGACTTGTTGGCGCAGCAGGGGGAGGCAGCGCCAGGCCTCCGTGGCTGTGCCTCAGAGCGGCCCACAGGCTTTGGGGGAGAGAGGGAGAGAGGGAGAGGAGGAGATGCAGCCATCCCTCCCTCACTTCTGTCTAGTTCCTGTTTGCTGTGGAGAGAAAGGGAGACAAACCATTCATCAGGAATGGATGGGGAGTGAAAGAGGAAGACAAGCATGAGAAGCCAGCCTCCACCCTTCCCACTCGCCTCTTTAACATTGCAGCTTGCATAGAAGCTAAGGAGTGAAAACGCTTGTTTGTTGTGATAAATGAGAGATGCTTATCTTAAATCGACAGTGCAGAGAAAACATTCAAATGGATTTTGAAGTTTATACGTAGCATAGTTGGGGGAAATTTAAAGGTATACTACGCAGGATGGTCGATTACTGTTTGAAAACACACTTGCGAACAAAAATGAAAGTAAAAGCCAACCCCAGATTCACTCTCGTTTGGTGTTTCGCCTCACTATATTTGAATTTTTTCCAGTGCTGTGTCTCTTGGATGCCTGCTGCTTACATCTGGCACCTGGTCGCTACCTTTTTATAAAGCCCTGACCTCACCTGAGCGCTGTGGGGGAACACACCAATGTCCCGAACACAGAAAATAAGAAGAAATTACAGGCAGAAGGCAGAGTCTGTGCTGAAATATGCACCAACACGCACTTGTAGTATAGGTCATAAGTGATTATTGAGAAGGATTACTTAAGTATGAGTCTATGCATCCTGCGTAGTATATCTTTAAGATTATTAAATGTAACCTCGCAAACCATTCAGAAGTCAGGGCTTGTTGCAGAGCAGAATTGTGCAACAAATGTGGGATATTGTACGTGTTTTGACACAGCCGCACTCGGATTTTGTCTGAAATTTTTCGATACGTCGTCTTTTCACCCCGCCACAATTTCCTTTGAACGCTTTGAGTCTTCCGAGGAGAAAGAGCCACTTCAGACATAAGCTCATGAGCACACTTGATTAACAAGTGGATTAACTATGCTCGTTTCATGGGATGATGTACCTCAAAGCACTTCAAAGGCCACGCCGAGTGCCCATGAGGTGCAGTAATGAGGGGTTCTTCTACACAACGACAAATTTGGTGGCCTCGCTTCATGTGAACCTGATCATTTTCTCATTTTGTGTGCGCTCGCTCTTTTTCTGTCTCCCTGCTCTCTGCCGCTCTGTTTCTCCTGCTTCCTCTCGCACTCTCTTTTCTTTTTTTTTCTTTCGCGGTCTCTCATCTCCTTCCACCTTCTCTATCTCTCCCCTCAGATTTCCTCTCATTGATCCCCTCTTTATTTCAGCTGAGTCGAGATGTAAGATTCCTCCTCGGTCGTGCACTAGGTTATCGCTCTAGCTGCTATTTATCTTCAATTATTTACCCTTTTAACATTTGTGTTGCTTGTTTTCTCTACATGTCTTCAAACTATAAAGATGGCTATCCGCAGAGTCGGTCGTCATGTGTCTGGAAGTTGCCAAGCTTTTTGGTGTCCTTGAACTGTTAGTCCAGGTTTGACTCCTGTAAAGCCAACGTCTGACATCTCAGCGCTGTCACAGCTGTCAGTCAGCTCTCAGTGACGCCCATGTCCTCCAACACTTTTCCATCTCTCAACACCCAGGCTTCCGCCTCACTCTGTATGAGGGGAACATGTCCTGGCCTGTCATACACTCATCCAGAGCGCAGTTTAGGGAGGGAGGTGGGGGGGGATTCAATTTTCTAAGTGGCATACCGTCCTCCTGAGAAGTATAGTGAGGTTTCTCTCTGTCTCCAGCAGTGGAGAGGCATGTACTACTCTGCCACAGCGGAGTAGCCCGCTCACGTTCCACTCTCTATCTCTCCCTCCCTGCATTTTTATTATTTTGATCTGGCAAGCACATGAGAGATAGTAATCTACACTTCAATTACATCGCACAAGTCATCAGATGCTATCTTGCGCTGGTGATAGAATGTGCTCTGAGGCAGCCCAGCACCACTGTGAAACAGCCCCTAGAGAGCCACAGTCTCAGCGTGTGTGCGTGTGTGTGAGTTCTATCTATCTGTGTTTGCCTTTGTGTGTTTGTGTATCTTCATGTGTGTGTGTGTGTGCGTGTGTGTGTAAGTGTAAGAGAGACAGAGAGAGAGCTGGAGGAACAGAGAGACCAACAGACCGACAGAGAGACAGACTCTGGGAACCAACTCTATTTATCAGTATAACACACGTATTTGCCAGTAGGGTACAGTATTTAACCTCGGTTTGTCATTGCGCTGATTCTTATCATTACATTTCATTTAGTTTGAAATGAACAGACCGTGCTGTAATAAGAGGATGAATTTTGTGCATCGTTTATCATCTGAATTCCTGATAGTAACCAGCAGAGGGCTAATACAGACGTGTTTTAAGGTCTTTGTCTACAAGGCAACCGCTTGTCCTCCGTGAGCTTTCGTATGATTTATTGCAATGTGTGAAAAGTGCAATTGTAATGCCACTGAAATTATTATTTTCCCCACACGGAAAATGTTGGTTAATTGAACATTTAATTTGTAAATGATCTTTTTTGATAAAGGCTGTCACAACTCACAGTGTGTCCAGAAAAAGATGAATTAAAATATGAATTGTTTGTTTCTCTTTTCGGTGCTGTCCTCCCTCTCTTCGTCTGATCGTCATCGCATTTTAAAGGTAAGTGCTGTAACCAAACCGCACATCAGACTGTTCATTAAACTGCTGCTGGTTTAAATACATCAACCAAACACGGTGCAGCAACAGGACTGCTTTTTGCATCTGTTTGCACTGTGATGGTTTGATGTATTTGTCTTGTTTTAGCTGTAGCTGACCGGTTTTAAACCGTTTATTTTAAACCTGAAACCTATTCCCTGTCCTCTAAAGACAAAGACAAACAAGGTAAGTGGGCAGCTGTCCTGCAACATGATCAGAATACCCTGAGCAGACATAGTAACACGTTAAATGTCTGTAACCTGACGTGAGTGATCATCATAAGTGAAGCACCCACCAGTATAGACATAAAAATATGTCTTTGTTCTGTTCTGAGATGTTTAACTTGCTTATTGTAGTCATTTATATATAAGTTAATACATATATTCACCTCTGTGGGACGTGGGAAAATGAAAAGGGAATTAGATGTTTACCCTCTGTTTCATCCCTGCACAACCCCCCAACATGTTTTTTATACAAGAAGTAATGTTCATTAAAAAGACAATAATTGTTCATCCCTTTAATTAATATGTAAATAGTGTACATGTAGGTAGGTGTCGGTCTTTGTCTTAAGCCAACCACCTTCAGTTGCAGTATCCTTCCACTGAGTGGCAGGTATTCAGTGCTCATACTCCCCACTCGCTAACAGTGGCAAATCAAGACGGATGGCTGGATTCCATAGTTTTTATCAGGCCTTAATGTGCACTTATACAATGACAGAGAACTCTCCTAGAGGCGGACAGACCAATGTTTGAGAATTGAGCTGGAAGGAGATAGCGCTCTCCGGGCCCCAGCCATTTTCTTCCATCAGAGAGTCTGTGATGTGAGGCAGCCCTGGCAGCGAGGCTGTTCCTCAGGTAGGAACGGCGCTCGGCGCTCTGCTTTGCCTCTCCACTCCTGCTGAAACAGCAGCTGGAAAACCTCACCTACTCTCGCCCCATTAGGCAACACTTCACGCAAGACAATAGATGTGCAATTCATTGTGAGGCACTTTGTTGTCTTTGTCAGACATCTGGCAGGACTCAAATAGTTAGTCTTTTTTTTTTTAAGGTTTTGATCCCTTTTTTGTGTTTGTTCATTTATGTCCTCTCGTCAATAAACTTGCTGATGTAATCTACAGATGTTAAAGGGTAAGGGTATTTATTGAGAACTGTTGCAACAGTAAGCCAACTGGCTCGATCTGTAGTGTCTGAATCTAAAAAGCTACTTCTGTTTTTAATCAGAGGTTTGATTGAAACAGTTGTACACAGCTCCAGTCTGTTTCAGGGGATGAAGTGGCAATAAAAATTTGCTCTCTGTCTTTGTTTGTGCGTTACCCGCTGATAAAAGCGCCTTGATGTTTGAATATCTAACTGAATGAGAAAATGTAAATATTTTCTACCAGACATTTTGAGCGGGACTGCATGCAGTGAAGGTCTCCAAAGCACACTGCTGTCTAAATGAGTGGTTATTGACAGACCTTTGGTGTCATGAGAATCACATGTTGTTTGAATCTCTGGTACACTAGCAAATGTGATCCTCTCTGATGGTTGCATTTGAACTTATTTTGATGTCCCTGAGCATTAAGGGAAGTGACAGCTTACAAATAAATCCATAATTATCACATCTGAAAGCCGCCATCCCAAACTTTATTTGCATACCCAACACTTGGAGGAATGTGGGTAATAAACCCTGAGGGTCTCCCAGACTCTGGCAAAGTCGCGGCTGTCATCTCATCAGCCTTTGGGTCTTTCTCAGAAGCTAGCAAAAAGGGAAAGGCAGACTGGAGTGAGACAATACTGCTCTGTTAAAAAGAGGCTACAGTAAATGGGCAGCACTGAGTAAGGTTCAGCAGAGCACAAAAGGAAACTGAAGGACAAGATTGTTCCCATTGTGTTTCCGCTGTGTATTTCCCCACAGAGCAAGGTCTGCCAAGGCCCCGCGGGCTTCATTTCACCCCTTCAAAACCCAACATATTTCTTTGAGTGTCCTGAAGATAGGAACACAATGACTGCCTGTAGAATTTCATCTTAATTCTACCTGGGAACACAAAAGACTAATCACAGCCATCACAAAAGGGCTGTTCCTGCAGCCCAGTGTGTGATAGGACCGGCTCCGGCAGCATAAAGGCCTGGCCCTCCAGAGAGCCAGGAGGCTGGAAGAAGCAGTCAAATGGGAAGCAGAATAGGCCAGGAGACACCCAAGATTATGTGTCCTCCATCGTGCGGGGAGAACGCAGGCCTGTAGGACCAGACATCCATCAGAGGAGGTCAGGCTCGGGGCCGAAGCAATAGAACAGTAATAATTTCAGAACACCTGATGAGAACAAGGAAAGTTAAGCGATAACAGTTGTGTAACGTCGTACCTAACTGAGGATGTGTGTGACGTTAAAGCAGAATGAATAATATTCCCCTCATGGCTCGTTTCTTATTGTTCACAATGGGCTCTTTATCAAAAGTCGTTGATAAGTATCAGAGTGAAAATGCGAAACAGTCTAGATTTCTCACATTTGGTTTATTTACGTCCCCTTCCCTTCCTACCTCCTTCCTGCACATCCTGCATGATGCTGCACTTGGCACACAGAAAAAGCCCTACAGTTTATTGATCTAAGAGGCTGCAGAGAAATAAAAAACCTGTGTTTTAGCATGTTGCAGAATAAAAGTGGAGAAATATTTTCAGTTGACTGCGTAGCTCCACCTCCCAAACAGATATCCCCCCTCTGTGGCTCAGCCTCAGTACCTCCCCGAAAGGTGCAGCTAAAGCTCGCCTAATTGGTTGCCGGGCTTTAATTAGCCTTGCTCGTTTGCATGGCTGCCATTAGGAATTCAAATAGGGTGGAGTGATAGCTGACATTTCCCCCCTTACTCCCCTCTTTCCAGAATCCTCCCCTCTGATTCATCTCATCTTCATTTCCCCAGATCCTGTTTTTAAAGTTTTATTTAGGGTGTCATTTATTTAACAAGGGATTATTTATTTAGCGCATCAAATCATTCTGGAATGAATATTTATATATTTGTGAGGGTTTTAAATATTTACATGGTCTCTCCATTTCTAGTTTTGGAGCCACTGTAATGAGTGCTGTTGTTGGATGTCGAGGGGAATAACAAGACTGGTTTCAAAGTGAAAAGTCCTTTGAATATATTTCTAACTTAATTGGTATGAATCTATTATCAGGCTTGATGCTCTGATCATAGTTTAATTGGAGGTATATTATTATGGAATGGCTTTAGCGGCGGTTAATGATATTTCACTCGGCTCATGATATTCATTTGAATGGCAATGAATGATTCATGTCAGGGGTGGCGTGTGAAAACACTCGGCAGTGCCATGACCCCATGTCAGCTGCTCTAATGCACTCACAGACTCCTACTTGACTAAATTCCATTAATCCTCAAAGAAGCTTAGCCATTTTTGCCCTGATGCTCACTCTCTTTCTGCATCTTGTTTTACAGAGACACCATTGTGTAATGGTGGCTTATAAAAGAGGATGAACATTAACAGGGTTGTGTCCCCAGGACTTTAACCACTCTTCCACCACTGGTTCTGTCTGGTGTTGCACTACAGAGGCCACTGGTCTTGTGGAGACATGCACAGACTCACTACTAAGTTTACACTTATTGGGCCTTAGAATTGACAGCAGCTGCAGGCAGTAGGAGAACACAGAGCATGGCAGCATATAAGTGTTGAACCAGGGAACGCCTCCCCACGCTAGAACCCCCCCCTCCTCCTCAGTCTTAATGACTAACCAGAATGAGAAGTGGAGGAGAGGAAGAGCCTGGAAGAGCCTGATTTGTTCTGCATGCTAAATATGGCCTGTAATCTTTATTCCTCTGAGTGCCTTATTAAAAGTGAAAGGAAGATGAAATCCCACCAGCCAGCCCATCCTTTCTGCTGTTTATTAGAGGGGCTTTTCCTCTGTTAATATTGAGGTTATGGTAACCTTAGTGGTGATAGATGCATCTTGTGACTTCAGGTAATAATAGCAATGATTGATTCCCACCTGAACCCTGGAGGTGTAATCTAGCAGGATGGAAGAGATAAAGTGGCAGCCAGCGTCTGAGAGATACACAGAGAGGCAGATTCCATCCAACAGCGCTGTTTATCATCCAGCAGACAACAGCGCCCTGTCAGAATTTATGATGTTTCTCCTCGTCTCTAATTCATCATTCATTAACTACTCTTTTCTCCCCCCAAATCCATCTCTATTTGTTAGTTTTATCACTAAGGTTAGGATGAAAAATACCTGCGTGTTAGTTTTTGATTCTGCGGGAAGATTAATGCGATTTTTGACGGCAAGTGTGTCACATCAGTCAGATCTGATTTGATAATCCGAGTGGGATTCTTTCCCTCGGTCGGAGAGTTTGTTGTCGTCTGGAAGCCAAAGTGGCACGCAGTTGCTATCATTTGCAAGAAAAAAAAAAGACTCGAGTAATTTATTTAGATTAATGCTGGGAATGCATTTAAACTGCGATTACATTTTATGGCAGGAGTTCTGCAACATACATTAATATGGAGGAAAAAACAAAAATAAGCATTAAACATTTCTGTGCAGTAATATTCAGAGCACAGCGCATTTTGCATTGTTTCTTTACCTCGCCCTTTCTGTGCAGCTGAAATGATTCCCACTCGTGAATTTTTCTATCATTATGTAAACAGATAACTAGAATCAGAGAGAATATGATCAGCATATTTTTGTGCCTGTATTTGCATTATGGTGCTTGTGTTGGGGGCACTAATGAAGCTCAAAGACAAGTGGAGTCCTAGATAATTTTTTTTTTTTTTTTAAAGCCCCACACCTTTCCTGTTGTAGAGCGGCACTAGATGGCACATCTATTATTCCATTAGCAGGTAATTAATGACTCTCATTTGTGTAACTGTTATTAAGCCCTTTGAAAGATTGTTTGTGTTCAGATGAAATGAAACACATCCCAGAAGCCATCCATTGTGGCGGATAGATTAAAAGAGCAATAAGGCTCTTTGAAAAATGATATTTTATCAACCGTAATTTTTCACCGTACCTCAGGGGCAGCGATGACAGGAAAACACTGCAGTCCTCCTTCATGTTGATATCCTTTTTTTAGTCAAACTACCAGGGGAGTACACTAAGTGTGATTTATTCATCCCTTGACCAGTAAAAGGTGTCAGCCAGGTGAAAATGGATGCTGGGAGAGTATTGACAGGAGAAATAGCAGTGCAGTTGTCCTGCTCTGTCACAGCATATAGAGGAAGGAGGGGTGGGGGTAACGTGTCCTATACTTGGGATGTCTAGTTCACATCTGTCTGACTCTCATACAGAGTGTGTTAAAAAATGTACTCTCTGCTTCTGATGATTTTTCTTTTGCCGTTAAAGAATAATAACTGTATGGACATTTTTAGGCATTTCTATTTCTTATGCAAACTACCTATTCTATATGATATTATAATTTCCTGCACTTTTTTTTTTTTTGGCCGTGCTTTACTTGTATCCTGGAGTGCATTGGATAAATCTCAGACGGGAATCTGATTTCCCACATGAGCAGATCAAATTGTCTCTTTTGTTCATGGTTTCTATCTGCCAATGTAAAAAGATCGAGGTTTCTTTTTTCTTTTCTTCTCTTTTCTCTTTAAAAAAAAAAAAAAAAAACTTATTGAAGAATAGGAGGATGGGGGAATCAAAAGCAGTGTGTCTTGTGAACAAACACCCAGCCTTTCCAAAGAAGAAGCTGTGTAACACGGGCACTGGCATTCCACAACTCCAGCTGGAAAGGCACAGAGCATCTCCTTGGGATTTATATTTAGCATTTGCTATGCTACTTATAAAATATTTCATAAATAATGTGAATATATTAGACGGGGAGAGAGAACTGTCGCCAGTCATTCCATATGCACTGCCATAGCAACAAGATGTTCCGCCTTTATCTGTTTAGGGCCCATGATTCTTAAACTGTTCATTGCCCACGTTTCCTTTTTTAATCAGAGTGTGTTTGGGATCCCCTGCAGCAGGGATCTAGATAAAAGGATTAACTCTGCCTCTACTAGTTAACCACGTTTAGACTTTGCCAGGCAGGCCCTCAAAATGAAAATAGATGGATTTCAAATGCCTACATCAATGTGTTTTGATTGTGTGTCATCAAGCATCATGTGGCAGTGCATTTATCAATTTATCAATAATTATAATGGCAACAACTGCTGGATGAAAACAAGTTAAGTCAACTTACAGGTGAATATTAATTACGATGATAATTTAATAGAGGTGTTTATGACATTTTTATATAATATGCATGTTCATTTTAGCTCTCTAAAATTTACATATGCTGTTTTTTTAAAGGGAAGCTGCCTCTCACTCTATTGACAATTATTTTTTCTGTAATTGAAGCACATTGATTTTTTGCTACTCCAAAGATTTTTAAGGAGTAAAAAAAGAAGATGGAGATGTCTTCTCCACACCCTAGCTTAAAGAAACACAGCAAGCCTTGACCAAGGTGCTGGCTGGTAAAAGATAGATATCTTTCTGGCAGAGAACATCCACATGTATTCATTACTGGTTTTGATCCAGCAGGCCTTGTTGAAATCTGGAGGCATTATGCCGGCCACTGCTGCACTGCCGGCTGGGTAACACAGTGTAGCAGTGAAGAGCTGGCTCCTTTGTCACTGCTGTTAGCATTAGCCAGAGATTTGCATATATTTCTCTTGGAAGCATTAAAGGAATACAAAAAAGACTAATTCACTATTGAAAGTCTCCCTTGCAAGATTAAAAGAGTCCCATTAGAAATGTATGACTGCTCATGTAGTTTTTATTTCATTTTTCTGTCCCCCCCCCCCCCCCCTTCCTTCTTTTGTTGGAAGCTTTGATTATTCGCCAGGTTGGCAGAAAAAAATAAAAAAGAAATTGTGGAAAAAAAAAAAGTAACAGCTGCCATCTTTTCTAATATTACTTTGTTTTAAAATGCACGTGCTCTTCATGGTATTAGCTCCTTTTCCTCGGGTTATCTCTAAAGAAAACTCACTTTGGAAAGGATAAAATCTATTTCTTATACATATATGTAAAGATGTTGCTGGAGCTGTCTTATAATTCTTGAGTCACACATACTATATATTATTTTGAATTTTTTTTCTTTAGCAAAATGTTTCCAAGAAGTAGCAACAATATATAATCACACACATTTTAGGGTTAAATTATGTTACATATTCTTAAATATGATTTGTTTTTCCTTTAAACTTCTTTTTCACCATCTGCTGCTGTGTTCAGCAGCGTAGCACCGGCCTGCCACTGCCACAGTGGTGCAGTGTACCACACAGACGTCTGAATGAGAACATGTGAACAGCAGTCCCAGAGGGAGTGCCCACAATGCTTATCACTCTGACCTGAATTCTGTGACGACAGACAATTTTACAAACAGCTGGGGATCAATCAAAGCCCACTTGAAATATGCCACCTGCCACTTTTACATTAGGAAGCATGCTGTTCAAAATGGAACATTTTCACTTGTATTTGTGATTATTTTACAGGCAAAGTTGGTCTCCTCATGGGGCCTCAAGTGCCAAATGATTTATTCCTCCCCCCACTGCCACCTCCACTCTCCAGAGCCGTGGTAAAGGGGTGGAGGGAAGGGGTAAGATTTACTTTAAGTTGTCTCTAAGCCTGGGGATGCAGTCAACAAGGGAAGGATAGATATAGTATTTGTATTTAAGCTAAAATCCTGCGCCCACCACTTAGCAAAACCCCCATCCCACCGCAGTTTGTTGTCTACAGAGTGTGCGTCGGTGGGTTTGCGTGAATTTATGATGCCATTAGTTTAGACACTTTTAAGGCTCTGAACTTGTTCCTCTCAGGCACAGGTGGCTCCTTTACCTGTCCCCAAATTCAACCAGGAGTCACTCCTCTCCCAGCAGGTGTCAGTGTTAGTACTAGAGACAAGAAGATGTCACTGTTAAAACACAAAGGGAGACAACTCTCATGAGCACTGTCATGTCTTAAAGCTACACCTTAAACACATGTTATTAATTGTTCTGAGCAATAGCTCCATATGTAGTTCCTCAACAGGTGGCGATGATGTCGCACCCAAAACAAGTGAATTAACCATATTTTTTTCTGCCAAAACACAGGCAGACTTCTCCTTTATAATTCAAAGGAAGCTCTGCCACGATGTTATGAAATCACCACACAAAACTCAGTTTTTTTTTTTTTTTTTTGTGAGTTTACGTTTGGTTACAGTGTTTTTAGAGAATCTCAAGAGGAGAAAGCAAATTCCAACCCTCCAAAATACAAATAAAGAAAGAAAAAAAAGAGCCTCAAACTCACAATAGTGCTCATCACATGTCTGCGGCTGAATTCGAACTTCTCATTACACCCAAAAGAAAATAAGGCAGACATTTCCCCCGAACCACATGCCGCTTCTTGAGCCCGGTCAGTCGTGTTGAAAGTTGCTCCCAGACAACCAAAAAAGTGGCAGGATAAAGTGAACGGAATTCAAGTGCAGCCGCAGGATGAAGCAGATGTGTTGGCTGTGGTGTTAATGTGAGTTGTTTTAGCCAGTCTCTTTACTCTCTTGAACACAGTGAGCTCGGTCCTCCCCCATCTGGTGTGTAGAGTGTCAGTCCTCCAGAGTAATGTTCGACACGAGGTCAGCAGAACACCGCAGACTCGCTACATATGCTTCACAAACTGTTGCTGTTGGTCAGGAGAACATACATTATAATCCAGATTAAACCGGATAATTAGCTTTTTGTGAGCCATTAATTCTGGCAGGTGAAGGGGGCAGAGGGGGGAATAAATAATGTGGCTGTGTCTTGTGACACGGTGCAAAAAAATGGGCATTTTTCCAACAGCTCATTTCAACTCCTCTAAATTGGCCTCATTGTAGATGAAATATTAAATGGCGAGCCTGGCCATTAAAGCTGACTTTTATGGATTGGATGCTGTTGTACTTAATATACCGGTTCAGTTGTCCCTTTTATTCCTCGGCAGTGTCCTGTCCGCCCGTGATGTATTGCACAAGGAGCGAACCCACTGGTACACAATGGGGTTTCAACCCATGTGAAGCTCTCTGGCACTGGTCCAGACTGGGAGTGAGAGCAGTCTGAGCTGTGTTGTCTGAAGCGTGTTCTCTGCTGTATAGCATCGCCATCAATTAGGATCCTTTATGGTGCCTTTATGCTTTGGGATGTATTTCAGCTGTCTTCATTTTTGTAGAAAAAAAAAAAAGAAGAAGAAGAAAAATTGCGTCCTGAAAACAGTGAAGTAAAATCTGCAAATATGAATAAACAAATTTGAACACTGTACTCAACTTTATCGGCCAGAGTTTTATGTTTTATTCTAAGAAGAAATGCAATTAAAAATGTAAGACTCCTTCAAACTGGACCTGCAAGATTTATGGGTTGAATTTACTTGCATTACACAATTAGAGCAAATTTCTTGGACTCACAAAAATGAAATGATGAACATAGTTGATTTAAGTGAATCTCCATTTGAGTTTATTTTTATTAATCAATATTTCTTTATTAATTGATCATTATTGATTTCATATTATCTTGTTAACCTCATTACAACTCAGTTAACAGTTTTCTACTTGTCCATCACTTCAGTTAATGTATCTCAAACTAACCGCCAATTTCCTGCCAACCTCAGCTGTACTTGCTAACTTGCTAAATGTAAGCATTTTAGGGGAGGAACGACACACTTCAATCAAATCAAACTTTCAGTGCTATGATCCAACACAGTTGTTCCCAACTGGTCCAGCCACAGGGTCCAGGCTGTAGATTGTAATGCCTCTGGATGCAATTGGACACAACCCATCAGAGTAACTGAATATGTGACATAATGCTGAGTTAACAGATGACAGTGTGCAGAGATGAGCTGTGATGGTGAAGCATCACATGTCAAGCGTTGGCTGTTTTTTACATCAGAATTTCAAAAAAGTGCTTCAACAAAAAGTTCATCAGCCATCTTGGTTGTTTTTTTAAAGCATTAATGGCGCTCCTTTACTGAGCTAGATTTATGCTTGCTTTAGTGCCCGGGGCACAAGAGTGCAGGAACCAAATGACTTCATCATGTCTTCTGCGTAAAGCAAAAAGGCTTCACAAGACATTGTCACAGTACCGCTTCATATCAGATAAACAGCTGTGTTTGGCCCAAAGCGGGCCAGGTCAGCTGGAAATCCGTCTGTACAGTAGGGGGACCAGATGCATCTTCCAAAGCAAATAAAACATGAGCTCAGAGATTCATCTGGTTTCCAGGTTAGGCACTTGGTAGTGATGCTTTACTACCAAGTGCTAGTAAAATGTGTCTGGCACATTCAGTCCGGCTCTTTTCTGAGCCAGGGCAGTATAGCATTTGCTACAGTGCTGTGAGGTGGGCTTGATGCCACTGTACAAATAGGAGAAACATGCAAAGACTTCTATAGTCGTCACATTGTTCTGTATAACTCCATCTAAAAAACTATACGAAAATAAGCTACGATAGAGTCGTACTGTGATGTCAATACGAAACCTGAGCACTGGCAACCGCACGGTCTATGTGTTGAAGCTTGAGTCCATTGCTTAAAGCGAGTTGAAGTGAAGGTGCAAAACAAGGCTGAGAGTCTCATTCCAGGCGTTCAGTGTTGGCTAGCACTTTGTTGCTAGCATGGTTATGAAAGCATGCTGTGACTTTTCCATTTAGTCCTCAGTGTTCAGTAATGGAGGAAAGCACATTTGCCAGAGTTGTTAGAATCATGAATGGTTCTCTCTCTTTGTGTGTGTGTGTGTGTGTGTGTGTGTGTGTGTGTGTGTGTGTGTGTGCGGGGGGGTGGGGATCCTCGAAGAATGGTGAATAGTTCCCAGTGAATGTGTGTAGCATGTAGTGTTTGTGCTTGAAATGTCCATGCCTGGTACTAAATGACAGACAGATGAAGTTCGCGATTAGTAGAGCTTTCATTCTCAGCCTGGTCTTGATTGGGCCTAAACCCACCCACTGGGTTTGGACCAGGCTGGGCCGTAATTTCTCAACATTTCCCCAGGCATGATTCAGGTCAGATTTGTGCTAATTTTCCATTTATTTAACAAGAATTAACAAACCATGTTAGACAGAGTCCCAGAGCCTCTGCCACTGGTTGTCTGAATGATAGGCAATATTCCAACAGCGCGCTGAATTTCCAAATGGTGCAATTTGTGAATTAACTAATTAGGGATCGCATCCTGTGTCACAAATGTCTGTCATTGCACTAAAAGACTTAAGTTGACTAAAGCTTGTATTTTTTTAATGGAAATTTAGGTTTTTGATCTGGCTTTGGCCCAAAACTGCTGCTGTGTTTCGAGCTCGGGTCAGACGTTGAAACTACGCAGGGCCCAATCGAAAGTCAGCAACAACTTTGTAAACATAGTGTAGCATTGGATATTCAATTATCACAGCTCCAAATGAATGAATTAGCTCCAAGTCCACTGGCCGTGTAAGTCAGCACATGCTGGCTAACATTTGCAAAAACAGCTTTATGAAGTAATATTTGTTTTCAGCTTGTCCTGATTTCCCAAATTTAAAAAAAATGCAGCTTTAATGTTGGATAAACCAATAACAAAAAGTTACATGTACTTTGTATCATATCTAGTTTTATTTATGATTTTTTTTGTTATCCATGTTGCACTATGAGCATGTAGATTTGAATCACATCCTCTATGCACTGTTTATCCTGAAGAAGTTAACATGTTATCTGATTCAATTAAAATAGGTAGACAAAATAGCAAAGTGGGATTTTCTCCTCAGTTTCTCACACATCATGTCTCTATTCCCTTACTGTATTTGCACATTAACATGCCAACATACTAAACATTAGCAAGTCAGATAATAGCATATTAATGTCCAAAAGTTATTAAGAAAATATGTTAACTCTAGACAGCTGCTCACTACAGTTACATTGACCACAAGTAGCAGTAAGTTTTTGTTTTCTGATCAGGCTTACAATTGCAGTGCATTTCACAATCAGTAACTTCACAACAAACAGGCTCCATTCTTTCTAGTAGTACTTTTTCCAAGGGAGCTGGTGGAGTGAAATCAATTATACTCTAAATGACTGTGTTTGACAGTCTATTGTGGTCCACAGAACAATGCTTGTATCATCCTTTGTATAGATTCTTAAAAAAACATTATTAAATAGTTGTCTTTAGTAGCAGAGAATAGATAATTTCATGGTTCAGAGGATGACTGAAAGTAACTTCGTGCTTTCAATTAGTCCCAGTGTAGATGCTGTTGGGAGACTGAAAAAAGACACCTTTTTTTTTTTCTTTGATTACGCTTCTGTGAAATATGCATCATCGAGACTGTTCAGGTGTAAAAATGCTGTTATCTTCATGATGGCATGATTGTTAATCAGCTCTGTGGAAGGAAACTGTTTATACTGGGTAAATACACTACACATATTCCAATACTACACGAGGGAAAATGTTTTAAGATAATTTTAGGTGTTTTTTTTTCACCTGTTCGTAAGTCAATATATATTTGTTAAATACTAGCTAATGGAAAAAAACAAACAAAACAAACCATGGATCCACCAAGAGACTCCTCTCTTACACACACAAACCAAACAGACAAACAAAAAATCACTTGAATGTTGCTACCGTTTTTAAAGAGCTGAATCTGAAATCATGGCTTTGAAGTGTTGGCTGCAGTTTGAACTTCTGTATCACTGAGCAGTAATTTCTTGAGGTCATAATTTAAAGCCTCTTGTTCAGTTCATTCATAAGTTAATGTTGCAGAACTGAATTTCCAAAAAGTAGATATAACTCAATGTTTAAGAATTCATTTTAAAATTTCAGTATCAAATTCAGTGCTCACAGCTAATATTACAACACGCACTACAGTTGGGAACAAAACTCACCCTATGGAAAGATAAACCTGTAACTATTTATATACACAGTGTGATACAAATTGTGTTTGGCTTACGAAGAAAAAAAAGACAGGTCAGCTATAATACTGTGGCGTTCTGGTGGAAGAATTATAGCCGTATGGGAGCGCGAGCAGCCAGGGCTCTCCTGAAGAAGGACGTCCCCCCTCAGCATCATCCTCAGTGGGGGAGGATGTGGCTGTTTTCTGCCTCGAAGGAAGACGTTGGCCAGGGACCATAATGCCTGCAGCCGCTAGCAAAGCCCCCTAAAATATTCATCACATAACTTTTCTGTGTGACTATATGTTTTTAGCAGATGGTTACATTTTTGAGTGGAGAACAAAGTTGTAAAAGGAATATGATTTCACTTGTTGCCATGGGAACAGAGATGGATGAAGATGTTTCATGGTTCACTGGTTGCCTCGTCTCTCCTCGTGCATGTGTGTGCTCGTGTGTGTATGTGTGTGTATGTCTGGGTGAATCCGCACATGTCTTCCTGTGTCTGTATGCTTCTGAGTGTACATACACAGTGTATGTACGTGCATGTATTCGCATAAGGAAGTGCTTTATGTAACTATTTGAATTTGTAAGTGAGGAGCAGATTCTGCTGTCAGTTAATTTCTCTGAAGGATATTATGTTAAGTTGCTCAGTGAAAGGTCAGTGCACTTCCAAGAGAGGATCATTTCCTAATGCACTATTACAAGACGTATCAAGCTGCTAGTATTATAGAAATAATAAACGCTCTTGTCAGAGGCTCTATTCAGCGCGTGATTTATTTTGCTCTGTGATGGTGAAGTGGTGCTCATTTCACAGTGTATTAGCTGACTGTCTAAATAGTGATGATTCAGTAGCATGGCCACTCGTAGTCACATGACACATGAAAGGGAGGATCTGTCGATAAATGCGACAATAACAGAAACCCAAGTTATCTTGTGCCGTTTTTTTTTTTTTTTTTAGCTGCATTTCAAAATGAGCGTTCTTCCATTTGAGAGGAGCTAATTAGATTGTGTGAGTTGCATGATATGGGGTCCTACACATAAAAGCCTCGCTGTGGAGATGAGCAACGGTTGCCTGTACCCCAGACAGTGCTGATAGTAGAGCCACTCCTTTAATTCCACTCTCAAAAATCAGATCCTAATTGGGTGTCTGATTTTAGTAACTTGTTCAGCAATTTAAGAAAATTGCTTTTTGAAATGTAACAATTTCAGTGATCTTAAGCGTCTCATTTCTCATTCTGTGCACTCCACTGAGGACTGTCTCTTTTCAGGCCTCATCAGGCAGTAATTGAAAGGTCCTCCTTTTGCCTGTAAACCATTGACCCCATAGAATTTATCAAGCAGTTCATTTAGAGGCATGAAAAACAGTTTTTCTAGCGCGTCAGGAGCCTCAAACAAGAATGGAAGAATATATGTTCTAGGTTTTTGTTAAGATGCTATTTTACTCAGTTTTTGATATGTTTATTTTGGGGTTGTACAGTTGAGTACTCTTACCGGAGACCACAAAACACATGTAAACACACACACATGTCCAATACACATATGCACACACATAGACCTATTACAATTTATTAAATCTAACTTGGCAGTGTGCAGCTCTAAGACACTGCATGAAAAATGTAGTTATTAGAGGAGGCACCTGCAGACTGAGCATGGAGCCTTTTATTTTGTTCCTGTGACAAAGGGGAAGACAAAATTTCCACAGAGGCATGTATGAGTGGTGAAGTGTAGCTTAATGGGATGGTTTTATTCATCAAGCGAGGTCTGTGCACTCGTCCACTGCGAAGCTGCCTTGAGGGACAGTGAGTGATTCCGACCACTCAGCCTCATTATGGAATCATATTAATATTTAAGGGGTTGGAATTGAGGAATAAAGAGGGTAATTGATAGCATCAAAATGGAAGTGTTTGAACCCTGCTACAATGTGTGCTAAAAATGCAGCTAAACCAATCCTCCTTTTTTTTTAAGTGATCAAATTGTTGAGGCGAAATCCAACCCTTGAACCTTGTTGTGAATGACATACACGGTCACAGACAAAAATGAAAGACACAAATGACTGGCTGATGAGTCGTGCCAGAAGAGGAGATTGAGTCATAGCATAAGCAGTGGTGTTTCCTCCGTTGCTGCAGCGAAAGAGCCACAGGCCAGCCTTTTCTGGAGAAAGAATGGGGGAGAAAAACAACACAGGCATATTTGTTTCCATTTCCTGTTTATTTTAACATACGCAGCTATGCAGGGTTATCTAGATTAAGTACTCAGAAAAGGACAGTAACCTTTAAGGTCTTCACTGTGTGTGTGCGTGCGTGTGTGTGTTAATCAGCTGATTAGACTGTATGCAAGGAAAGTGACATGTAAGCATAAATGAGTCTGCAGGCAAGTAGACTGTGAATGATAATGATGCTCAGGAGTTCTACTTAGCATAACATAAGGGACTGCTGCTTGTGCTCATGGCATTCTTCAGAACGTAGTCAGTGGACTTTGTTACAGAGTAGCACTAATTAGGCTTTACCACGTTTAGCCAGCGGCTCTACAAAAACCACCATTGTGGCTCGTTTCTGGATCTTGTGCATGATTTAGCTGGAGCGTTGCATCAGCCAGTTCTGGGGATGAATGCTAACTTCTACTGTTAGCTGTTATGAGAGCAGCATATGGAGATACTGCCGTGCAGGTGCAAGCAGCCTGTTATTTGATTGTTACCTAGAGATTGATAATCACACAACAAAGGTATCAGGATGATGTTCAGTCTGGATGCTTTTTAGATAGAGCAGAAAAAACTGCCAGTACACAGACAGATTGCTAACAGATGCCAGCGCACCTGTAGCTCCTAATCGAGTTCATTGTCTGTTTTAGGGGGAAGAAAGGTGTTAGACAGGCAACAGGCCTTCAGATCAAAAAATGATGCAAAAATGCTGTTGATGAGGCAAAAATTTAAGTTAATGTTGATCATAAACAAGATGTATATACCTGAGGTCTCTCTTCACTCAAAAATGTGTTTTTATTATGTCTTTTAAAATGTCCGACCTTGACTATACTGACTTGTAGCTGTGCAATGTTTGTCACTAGAGCAGTGTTTTCACATTCTTTTAAAGAGGGCAATGCCTCTTCATTTCCCCAAGACTAAAACGTACGTGGGCAGGCTACATTAGGTGTCGTCACTAAGACAAAAGCCAATAGAGTGCTGCAGAAATAAGTCCTAAGACCTGAAAATGAGTTAGCATTTTAGCACTCCTGGTTCCTTCCTCTTGAAGTCAATAGGCCTGTGGTTAACACAATCTTAAGAGACTTTCATGATTTGCTCTATGACATAAAATTCATCAGTAAATATCCCACTCTTAAATTCTGAAGATGTCTTGAAGACATTAAAGAGATGTCTTTTAGATGTCTTGAAAAAGGCGGTTGCTAATAAGTGGCTACAGAACGTCATCAACCGAACAAGTTTACAGCCAGTGTTGTTGGGGCAACTTCGAAGTCATGTTACCGCGGTGTAGCTTGTTCATAGCCTAATGTTAGCTTTTTTTCTGGCAAATGCATCAAAACTCATGAAAGTTTTGTTAATTTAAGATTAAGATTAGATTACCTTTATTGTCCACATGTGGGAAATTTGTCTTGGGCTGTAAGAGGTGACCGTCACTGCTCACATGAAGACTTAACAAAAAACACATAGCTTACATAAAGACTGAGTGAAAACTGACAGAAAATTAGGACATACACGCAGTATAAGTAAGGCATACACAGTGCAGTATATTCTCCATCTTAGGGGTGGATTACTGAAACCACAGTCTTGAGAGTCCCCCACCTCCCCATTATCCCCTGCTTTCCTGTGTGTTTGCAGTAGAGTAAGGTGTTAACAGGTGGTTACACAAATCCCAGTAACCCTGCATTGAAGTGACACACGACTATTAAAATAATTAATAATTCCAAAAATAAATAAATATGTTACTTTAAAAAACCTTGTATAAAAAAGTAGGCTACTGGATTATCGAGGTTTTATGACGTGTCCTTACTTCAGATCTTTTTGTTTAGGAGAGTTACTGAAGTTGTGAGAAATGACAACTTAAAACGGTTGCTCTTATAGCCAATTTGTGAAGATTGTCTTGCTGAACAAAACATGAAATCTCCTAAGCTTTTGTTTGCAGAGTTTATTTTTTGCAATAACCCAAAATCCAATGGAAGAATCCAATCGTCTTTTTGACCGTGGAACCAGGGTAACATTAACCTCTGCACTGACCTTTGAAAAAAACATCATCCCTGCAGCACTCTGTGCTTAATACAGGAAACACATATTGACAGGGGAACAGGAATCAGCACAACTTTGGCAAAGAAACCTGAAATCTGCAGCGTAGAGCAGACATGTCAGTTCAGAGAGCAGAGTTACATTAGTGTTTTGTAAGTTGTGACAGCAAACATGGTAGCATGTTCAATTTTTGGATATAAAACAGACCCTGGAGCTTCCTTCCACCATCTACTAAAAATGCCATCATAGCAGATAGTATTGTATGCTATATTTCACAGATGTTGTGTCAGCCACTACAAGTTAGCCGACAAGCTAACAAACAATATAAAGGATGCTAACTGCACTTAGCATTTTAATATGTCTGCTAGTCTGCAATTTTGGTGCACAACAGACTCCTCATCCAGTTCTGACTATGGGTATATTCCGAATTGCATACTTCTTCTTTTTACTTTGAATAGGTACTGCAGCTGAGCTTATAAAAGTAGCACTGTTGCATGCAGTATGAACACAATCGGCACACACTACTTTCTCATAACTTTATGCCCTGAACTTTGACCCTCCTGCTGTCAAACAGCTGTCATGTGATTGCAGCTCAGCCGATGTGACGTATCGTTCGCTGTGCAGAGGATTGTGGGTCAGAATAGCCAGAAAAGCATGCTGGCTTACATACTGCAAAATTGGACCGGATGTAGTAGAACATCCTGGTATTTTTGGCCTACTGTATTTGACATAATATCTATGAGGACATACTAAATCTTTTTCTGGCATACTATATAGTATGGTAGTATGAGTATTGGAATGCACAGTAAGGCTCAAACATGTATAGATGAATCTCTCAGATGTTTTCTGTAACACTAACGTTAGCTATCTTAATGAGCACTGCTCCTTCACAGGTCAAACTAATGTGAGTTTCTCTAACGTGAGATTCTCAATAAAGGAGAGATTTTTTTTTAACTATTATATGGAAAAAAAACATGTTTAACAAAAGTCAGGTATTTCTACATAGCCTACCTAAAAACATGCCTGTAGAGGGACGTTAGAAACATTCTATACAAGTTAAGAGGCCGCAAGTAATCAAACATAATTTCATTATATTCATTAAGTCACATCACTTTATAATCTCACACTATACTGACAGCATTATGTGGCCCTGTGTGTTTTATAGCCCAAATAAATGATTGCTATTCAAGCAATTGCTTAGTAGCACTTAAGCACTAGTTTGGGCAGCCTCTCCTCATTATACTTTGTCAGAGAAAGTGAGTGTACATGCTAATAAGACCTCATTACTAAAAGGTCTGCACAAGACCATTTTTATTTTTGCACATGAAGTATTAAAACAAACAGAAAATTACACCATTTGATGTTTGATCAGATCTTTTCTTTGTGTTGCTAATAGAAACAGTGGGCGTTACAAAGAACGTAGTAGCTATACAAAGGCTGTGTTGAATGAGGGGTGTGTGATTAAGCAGCAGGGCCTCAGAATACTAAGATGTGGTGTCTACTGCCTGAGAAAAAAAACATTAATGCACTGACTGCAGCCAGTGAATTTTTCTTGTGGAGTGCCTGTGTTGGTATAAATAGATAGCCAATTTGTAAAATCGTCCGCCTGAACATAAGCATCTTGGGCCACTCTAATTGGTCAATTTCCCGCCTGTATTGAGTGCCTAGATTGATTTATTGCCTTTTTTAAAAGGCCGTGGGGACCCACAGAACAGCTGTGCCAGCCGTCCGTGCCGGAACTGTTATGAAAACAAGGGGGCTGAGTGCTGAGCGTCGGACAGCAGTCACGGCAGCAAACGGCAAGTAGAATGGAGCAGAGCGGCATGGCAGACAGCTGGCAAAGACGGCGTCTGCTGTCTGGCACCACTGGAGATGCAGGATTTATTTCAGCAAACACTGCTGAGTGGAGAAGCCCTGCCCTGGTGGAGATCTCTCCCTTCCTCACACAAACACACAACCAGGAATTTGCTTGATTGCTGCAATGCCTTAACCATATGAGAGCCTATGTGATTGGAGCCAGAGAATAGACATTTTTTCATGTCATGATATCCCCGCCATCCACTTGACATGGAGAGGGCTCAGAGAGAGCGGATTTGAGTGTTCTGTCTCTCGGGGCTTGAGTGATAACTCCCCAACCTGAGCGTATCTCGGCTGAATCTGGCTGTTTGTGAGCAATCATAGTGATTTACTCTCCTGCCTCGTATCTTGCTGAAACAATTCCATCACACGTGAGATTTCGAATAATATATCCATCTACTCGCGCACATGTGACCTGTCTGAGCTTTGCTGCTTGTTTTACGAGTTCCTATCAAAATGTATCTCTGTGTTTAGGGATGTGCACAGTGATGTGGAGTGATCGGCTTTTTCTCTCAAGTAGCGTTTGAGGCAAAAAGTGGAGCACAAAGCTGCTTTGAGAAAGATGTTTTTTGCAAGCAGCCTCTCTTAGGTGTAACCCCACAACATGACTTATGACCTGTGTGGGTAGTAAAGGTGTTTGCTCAGTATGAAGAATGCTTGAAAGGCTGTGTAAGTGTAATGTGCATCTGCTCTGTATAAATCAGAAAAATGGTTCCTTAAATACAAGCACATGCCTGTATTTCCTCTCACCACAACACATTTTTTCCATCAGGTCTTTTTCCCCCCGTTTTGATTACATTAGTGAAAATAGTTTCTCAGTGGATACCAGACATCACTTGCTCATACACTTTATTTCCATGTGTCTGTTTTAATTCCACAAAGTAACAATGAGGATTGCTACAACCGACCCTTATTGTGTGGTTAAACAACACTGCAGCATTCAGCGAAACATTTGAGATAATCCACTCCACGTTGAAGCATCTACTGTAAGCATCCTAGCCAAGCCATTGACTCTGGTTCTCTTGCGAAATGTGAGAGCAGATAGCTAAGTGTCTCCTTTTTGAACTGTGATTCTTAGAAATTCCTGTATTTAGCACTGGGGATTGGGAGCCTGAGTCTTCCACAGGCATTTGAATGCACATTTCGTGAGTCCTCCACTAAAGGCAAAAAAAAAGGAGAGAGAGAGACCAAGAGAGGGAGTGTGTGTGTGCAAAAGTGTGTGAAAGAGAGAATGAAAGAGAGAGAGAGACGGAGAGGGAGAGAGTAATCGCACAGTCTTCATCTAGTACTTAACTTTAGGAAATATGAGTCTGGTTGAAGATGAAAGGGACTTAATCTCAAATGCCTCAAATGCCTCTCTCCTCTACTCTTTCTCTGTCTGTCTTTCTCACTGCCTGCTGCCCACTGGGACTGGCCCATTCCAGCACGTTGGAGTGCATTATGTAATCCCCTCCAAGTCTCCACGCCCTGCAGTAATGGTTTAATTAGGGGAGGGGAGGCAGGCATCATGGCATCCCACCTGCCATCACTTCTCAAACATTCACCAAGTGATTTCTCCACCAGAGACACCTCTCAATTTATCAGTAGTCCTCCACACTCTTTGATAAACACTATCTGATTGATATCTTTTTAAGCTGTTAGCATTGTGCCTGCTGATGCATACCGAGATGCAGAGTTAACAGAGCTTGTCTGTTCATTGTCCCTCGTGCAGCTTGTGGCCCCAGCCTCCTATCCTTTTTCCTTTTTCCTCCAGCAGGCTCTCTCTCTCTCTCTCTCCCACCCCACCCAGTCCCTAGCCAGCCAGCCAGCCAGCCAGCCAGCCAGCCAGCCAGCCAGTGCGGGCGTGCTCAGTCTGTCAACACTTCCACAGCACGCAGAGTGTTTGAATGGAAACAGGAGGAAACCATACAGACCTGCCAGAACAGGCCTCAGAAACCAGGGGGTTAATAGCAGCTAGTGTGTGATGTAACTCGGTCTGCCACACTTAAGCCTTTCACTAGCCGAGTGTGTTTTAATAGATATTCAGTTCCATTCCAGTTGTGCGGATGGTAAACATTTTGAAATTGTTAAGTAAGAGTGTTTATACTGTTAACACTGTGCAGGTTTACATTAGACATTGAGGGATTTCTGTTATTATATGAGGAATCACAAACCATCATTTGTACTTCAGTGGTCTAAACCACCAGGCTGCACACGCTGTATACAGAAGAATTACTGGCTGCTTTGTATTTAATATTCAAATACTTCAACTTAAGCTATGATTTTAAAACGCTTTGTGTTGAATATTTTAAAATTCATTTTAATAGTGCTGTAAAATGCTTTAAAAATTAGACCATCATAAAAAGTTCCTTCTATTCTGTTTATTCAGACTGGTATGACTTGGTGCAGTAGTTCATGCTGGTGTAACCAAGTGAGCGGTCTATCCATTAACTGACAGAGTATTTACCGTTAAATGACATATTCTTAGTAGTGCCAAGATAAAACCTTATCTAACCATCCTATTTGTAGCAGTTTGCTCATGTTTGATTATACCGTCTGCTGTCCTGGCAGAGCGTCAAAGCTGCTGTTATGAGCCAGCGGGCTAAAAATGACATAAGTGCTGCATTGTACCTATTGAAATCACATGGCATACTTTGAACAGCAAACGAGTAAACTAGCCAGCAATATGCTTGTAATTCATTCGTAGAAGTTTTGATTCATTGACTGTCGTTAGGCAAGGCATTTTTGGTGGGGTTCAGGCCCTGACACACCAGAGGCCTGTACTACGAAGCCAGTTCAACTTACCCAGGATATCTTTTCATTATCTGGCTCAAATAACCCTAACACTGGCTTTCTGGATAACCGGTGCTACAAAGCTGGTTATCAACTAGCTCCGTCAACTCTGGGTTTTCCTATCCAGTCACTAGCATGTTAATGTGAAAGAGGCGGGGGCGTTAATTTCGGGCAACATCATCAGAACCATTAAGTAGGCGACTTCATTTAATGTAAGATGAAACGGTACTGAGAGTATCTGCGACTGCGAGATATTAAAGTGTCAGTGGCGTGAGATGTAAACAATAACCTGTAATCTTATGACAAATGTAGAAATATTGAAAATACTTACAAAACGTCACCGTCGGCTGAAACTTTAATTACATATTTGTATTACCAGGCTATATTTGACATCAGTATACAGTATTTTTTGCTATTTAGTTGGATGATGATGAATATGTCACAGATACCACTTTAACGTGATGCCAGACTGTTTCTGCTACTGAAGTAAAGGGTGGAAAAGTAGCCTAGTTAATGACCGAAATGTGGCATTTATAATAACGAGAGCTGATTAAATTATTTATCTAATAAAATATTGTCTTTTTTTTCCTAGTTATCATCACACAGGTGTTTCGTTATTTGGGCTGCAATTATGGAGTCAGAGTTTAAAATAGCGACACTATCACTGTGGACTAAAATAAACTTTGCACAAGTTAAAATCCTGCTAAAATCATGTGATAAGTGTTGTAAATGATCTCTCCATTTGTTAGAAGCTCTGTTTTAAAACCTGTGGAAATAGAGCCTGAAACATTGAAATGACCTACTATTAATTAACATTAACAATATATAGGCTACTGTTTTTTACCTCCGTACTATTGTGCATGGAAACTTTTTTCTTGAGTGATGTGATTGGTGAGATGACAGGCTGTGATCTGATACTCCGATACCTGGGTAGGTTAGCTGTTCAGCATAAGCTACTACAGCGATTTATCCGTGTAAAAGTAGTTTCAGTTTCGTAGCACTGAAAACCCGGAGTTTATTCTGAAGTTACCTCTCTAACTCCAAATCCTGCTTCGTAGTACAGGCCTCAGGTTGACTGGTCAATCAAGCAGAATATAACCATATCGTCAGCATATTGTGAGTCAACTGTGATCCAAATCTGATGTGCAAAAGGCTCATTTGTAATCTCAGTTTATTGTACCAGAAATAGTTACTATCAATTTACCCCTATTAATTTGTTTCGTTTTATGATAATTTTTTTAAACAGGAATGTTAAAGGCCAAGTGCCCAAATATCTCCCATTTACCTTTTCAGCCAAGTCGCCAGAAGAAAATGGTGACATTGTACGTTTCTGCAAACCATGGATACATTACATTTGTGTGTGTCATACATATCACATCAACTAGGGGTTTCATACAGGCATTGTGGACAACCGTGATATTTAAAAATAAGATACTGATATCATGTTAATTATTTATAATACTGTGTAAATAATCCATCGTTCTTAAATCATTTCCGTTTCTGTCTGTTCTTGTTTTGCTTCCTGTCCCTTACACCATCTGGTTGCTTTTTCTTTATCCAATCAGTGTAATTGGACTTTTTCTACGATTTTATACTGTTATGGGGACAGACTCTATCTCCACTTCCCGACACTCTCATTTTTAGTGTTATTTAATTACTTAAAAAAGAGATGAAACGCACGATAAACAAAGTAAGTTTGACTGATAACATTATTATTTATTTAGATATTATTTTATTACTATTTTTTAATGGATATCACAAAAATATTGTTATCAATAACTCTTTTGGCCACAATAATCATGTCGTGAAAACATGATATCATGCCAGCTCTGATATTAACGTTTCTGAAGTGACGTTGTTTTGATTAAATATTTGATTATTATATGTAGTATAGTATTTGAGCAGACATCATTTCTGGAAGTGTAGGGGATGGTGCATGGCGTGACACAGTAGGTGAGACAGCTGCTAAACTGCAGACCAGCAAGCAACTAAATTGGTTGGTTTTTTTTCGTGAAGCACTGTTGGGGCATTTCCAGCCATGATCGTGGCACCAAAACTGGGTCTGTTAAGCCAAAACGCAATCATCTCCCTCAGTAAACATAACCTTATGTTTAACACAATGTTGTTGACACATTAAGAAACGTAAAATTACAAGATTTCAACCACATAATACTGTACAAATGTGACATATCTGTGGTTTACAGAAATGTACAATTCTAACATTTATTTGGTGGCTGTTTTGACCTTTTGACATTCTCACATCCCTTATGCAGCACGCAGCCTTCCTGAGCCTCATGAAAGAACACATGGGTCTCATTTGACTCAGTCTGGGCGTTCATCACCAAACAACCTGTAACATATTAGAATTTCAGCGGCCTTTGTTGATATACTGTATAATCACAGAGTTGAATTGTAACTTGATGTGACTTGTTTATGTTGGTGCACACTGTAGTGAGCCCTCCAGTGCTCCTTGTGTGAAGGGCTTATCAGTGAGCGACGAGGCCAGCCCCACTCCGGGGCGGAAATCTGCCTCTCCCAGGAAGAGAGACTGTCCTTGGGTCAGGATTCACTCTGCTGCTGCTGCCCTGTGTGCACATAAACAAACAAACGCAAATTTTGCATAGGGTTAATAGCACTTCCTTCACTGTTCTCACTATCCTGGAGGGCTGAGTAGAATTAAGCAGAATTTGATAATGACTTATTAAAAACTGTGGCTGAATAAATGAAGTGTGTTGTGTAGCCATTAGAGGATGGGAGCTATTATGTTAAACGTTTTGATTTGTGAAGTGGGGTGTGGACTTGCTAATCCAGAGACAGTTGGGGATGCTGGAGGGAGGAATCAAGCCATGCATATAATATGAGAACATTAGGTTGATGTACACAGACGGGTGCTTCTGAGCAAGAGAAATGGGGATGATCGATGAACTCCAGAAGGAAAAAATGAAGGATATAAAATTAGCGGAATCACCCCATAAAGCTTAAGTAGATCACAGATATAGTTGTGCTAAAAATCCACAAAATATCCTGAACAGTTTTATCTCTACAACTCCGATCCCATTTCAAAAAGTCTTTAATGTTACAGGTGAAGGTTGAAAAGCTATATCTATTCATAGACAGATGTTACTGTATTATGGCTTGGCCGAAGCAGGCCAATGAGGATGGAGCATTTCTCCTCAGCATTTTCCAGCCCTGACTGCCAGACTCCGTCTGAGACTGATAAATCACCCTGCCCCAGCCCTTCTCCTGTGTTTTCTTTTCAAATGTAGAATCGATGGATTTTTCCTTCATTTCATTGACCTGTGCATAATGGTGCTCTCACTCCTCTACCATTGGGAAGGAGCCCAGCGCTGCAGACGTGCTTGCCCAGGCAAAGACAGGCGGCCTGGGCTTTGTGTTGCTTATTGTTCAGCCTGGAGAAATTAATGTGCTGTGAAATTAGCATTTTATCTGACTGCAGATACAGTAATGGAGGCAATTAGAGTGCAGGGGAGAAGCAGTGCTTGGGGTAGTGGAGAGGTAAGGGACAATCCTCGAGCTGCAGGAGCCCAGCGAAGAGTTGCACAGCCGGCCTCACAGATAACACAATCACCTCCGTCTGGCAAGCAACACAGTCTGACTAGAATGTCTGCTGGTTAATAAAGAACACATTTGTTGTATGAAATGACACTGTATCGTTTTGATTAGCTAACTGGGAAACCACACTGGACCAAAATGACTGTAATGCAATATCTTTTATTCATATGTTAGCAGGAAGGGTGATCTTTTTTTGCATTTGAGGCTCTGCTGTTGATTTTTACCATATTTTTTTGGGAGTCGCACAGTCGACAGAAGTGATAGCTGAAATTATTGGAATGGGATGGGGCTTGGGCAATGAAATCAATGCACATTTTGAGCTTGGATCATTTCTCATCAGTTATTTTCAGACATGACATTGTGTATTTACAGCTGCAGGGGCGCATTGTCATCTCTCTTTATCACGTCTCCAGATTGAAATTGATCTCTCCGATTGTGAGCCACGGGCAAGGAGATGGACCTTATCAGATGCTGAGGAGCTGCCAGTACGCTATGTTGTCACCTGAAGCCTCGTAGATTGTTTATTTATTCTTCAAAAGACTCTCTGATGTGATGCTGGAGGGGAGATGCTAACATAATGCTGTGTTTAATTCTGCGAGCTCAGAGACAATCGTGGCACCAACCTGTGATCCTGTTCTGGTCTGCTGAGGTTGTACCTGTCTCTGCAGTATGCCCAGGCAGCGTTATTAGACACTCGTAGTGTTATTGCATTCCTGTGTTATAATGTACTTATGGAACTGTATATCCCTCTGGCTTCCCCCTGAACATCCTGTCAGGGTCTGAGTCAAATATTGACATAGCTTATAGTTACAACTGAAAAAATGTCTTCAAAGTTTGCCGTGTAGAGAATAGATGAAGTGTTCTCCCTTTGGTCTGCATGACCTCCCGAGTGGTTTGTTTGTTTAGCGAGAGTCAAACAGGTGCACAAAGACCGTGGGTGAAGAAATCCTTTAAGTATATTTTTCACCACTAAATATCAAGCAAAGGTAAACTGAAACTGGGTTTTAAACGCAAAATTGATTTAAATGTTTAAGAATGAATCCTAAATTTAAAGACGGTTGTTTTTCACGAGTGAAATCTAATAAATGGGCATCTTTTTCTTGCATTTCACATGCATTTATAACAGCAATTATACAGTATGAACCTCCTTTCTTGTTATTACTAATTCTCTAATTTTCTGCAAACATGTGAGTTCAAGCAAGTGTAACGAAAACTTTATTTTTTTTCTTTTTAAATCGGTTGGGGCGAAGCCAGCCACCCACCTCCAGTCCCCCCTCTGCTTTTCTGAGTAAAGACAGCATGACTTCTGCAGTTGGAGGATCACGCCCAATAAGAACATTATCCCAAAGAGTGCACTGGGCTGGCAAGAGTCTGAGATAATACCCCCTTCCTCTTAAACTCCACCAGCTCCAGCTCACAAAGTAGAGGCAGAGACAGGGAGACCTTACCAAATGATACCCCACAGCACCCATGAAACCAATTGTTCCCCCGCCACCTTATGCTCTAGGGAGGAAAGCGAAGGGATAGCTGGATGTCTGCATAATATCCCTATTCTCAAACATGAGGGTGTAGTCCGTGTGTCCATTAGTGTCAACACACCAATGCTAAATGGGCCTGGGCTGTCTTTTCTTTTTAGCTGCAGAGTGTTTCTCTGTCTGTGTAGACCGTGGTAGTTGGTCCACAGGGTATTATCCATTCTGATTGGGAGGCTGTGCTGCCTCTGAGGAGAGGGAGATAGATGAGGACACGCCACAGTGCTGAGGTATGTGTATGATTAGAGAGGCAGCTCTGATACCTGTCACCGGCAGCATGTTTACGTGCTAAATGATGCTGATCAAATGGATGAGTGCCAGCAGTGCAGCAGATGAATGAGAGGTCTTAAGCAGTCATTTACAATATCTTCGGTGTGAGATTAGCCACATTGCACAGTGATACTTACGAGCGACACCTTTGTCTGAGAGAGCTCATCTTGAAAATACAAATGGGATTCCTGCAGACCCGTGCTTTTCTTCTCTCACTCTCTCCTTTCCAGCTCGTCATTGTGAGGCGAATTGAAAGGCTCTCTCCTCATTAAGGCTAGTGTTGAAGTGGGCAGTGTTACGCAACTGAGTTATCTGCTCAGCAGCCCCGGCTTACAGCAGGACAAACCCCTTCTTCTCGGAGCCTGTGCCTTCTCTGTGCTCCCTCACTGATCTCAGACCAGGTGTTGTGGCTTAGGCCGACATTCGGCGAGGGGGCCGAATCTGTCCCGGGTCCAGCGTAATCAGAGGGCCCCAGGTTGAACGCAGACTTGGCCCGGGGCCTCACATCTTGTTTGAGTTAACAACACAAGCTGAATGGCCTGTTTACAATCTCCACAGCAGGGGCAGAAAACCTCACTAAATCTGTCTGGATGGCTGTCAGATGTGGAACAGATGTGCTGAAATGGAGGAAATTATGTCACTTCTTTTTCCCCTCTCTCATGTGACCATGATGACTAAAGAGCCGTGATCATCAGGGTGATGTGATTACGCAGAGGGAGACTCGCACCGCGGTGACAGTTGTGCCGTGTCTGTTTTTTTCTTCAGCGGCTTCACGAGGCACATAGCAGGGGCACCGCTCCTCACATGCATCACAATGCCCTCTACAGGTGCATGATGGTGACATTCTTTTTCCTGGCTAAATCTGAGCAAAAAACATACACGGCTCTTGTCTTGGTTGTAAAATCCTGCGGCGATTTACAGCGACAAAAATCAACTGAAACTCCTGAAATAGAGCAGATGAAGCACTCCGTGCTTATAGTCACATGCAGCTAAATATCAGTAAAGGCCACCTGGATAAAGAGTTTCTGGTAAACACTGGTACTTCTGAAAGGGAACAATAAAGTGGTGGGCCAGTCTGTGGCAGCATTAAAAATGTACACTGTCAAAGGTAAAGGAACAGCCTGCTTACTTTGCCTCAAATATTTATTCACTCTCATGGCCCTTGAAAGCTTCAACGTGGATTGCTTGAAGGGGTAAAATACAGAGTCGGGCTTGTGCATGTGTGTGTGTGTGTGTGTGTGTGTGTGTGTGAGAGAGAGAGAGAGAGAGAGATACCTGGTCACACCTTTCTCTCACTCTGGGCTTCATTCTGTGATGCTGCATCCCACTGAGGGCCATGCAAGGAATCAGAGTGCACTTACTGCCAGTGCCCAGGGACATCCATCACAATAGCTGCGATGTATACAGCCGTATATCCATTAAGATGAGTAAGAATATGACTCCACTGTAAAGACTCTTTGGCATTTTGTGTACAGGCCCACAGCTATTCCTCTGCCAAGCTTGACGTGCAGCACTGGTACAAATTGTTTATGTGTTTACGTTTGACGAGTGTGTCGCGGAGCATTGACTTGATTAGTTTATTTGTTTTAATGCATCTCCTGCCTCCGTCTCCTTATGGATGAGAGAGCGCACATTTGCTAAACATGTGCAATGTTTCAATTATAGTTATAATTTACCTCATGCACTGGAAGGGGAAGTAGATTATGAGTGCATGGAGAGATGAGAAGGTTTATAATGAATGTTGGGTGTATTGCCTTGTGCGTGTTTTTTCTCTCATGAGCTCATGTTTCACTCACTGTCCCCGTGTGACCACTACAGACAGGCAGACAATGAGCAGACTGAAAGACCAAAAAAAAAGTGTATTTTTAGAGCTCACTTTAGTTTTAATTAAAGCAATGAAATGGACAATAAGAGCATTGTCAAGGTTTTTTTTCCAAGCATCTTTCTTCCCCTTTGCACATGCTGACACGTTGAGATGTTTCGTTTTCAACAATGAGTCTTTCCCTCTGTCTTTTGGATATTCTTAAATCTCTTATCTTATTAATCTTTAAAAAAAAAAGAAGGCTTTTTGCCGCAGGCTGCAGAAGAGGAATTTGTGTTTAGTGGATTCCTGTTCCCAGATGAGGAGAGCTAAATGAGTTTGGAGGCTTCCTGAATGCTCTATAATTGTGATGAGGCTCTGTTCCTCTGAACAATTAAAGATGCAGGAGCCCTGTCTCTTCTGAGATCCATCCCAGATCACTATCGTTGAGTCTTCGCGGCAAATCACACACACATTGTAGTCCGATGATGACCACCTATCTCATTCCACTGCCCAGCTACTACCTTAAGAGAAAATCTCAAGGTCGGCATCATGCCCAACACTATGATCAATTTATTACTCGCTGTCAAAGCATTAGAGGGTAGAAACAGAGGACTTGCCAGTCTCCCGAGTGGTCCAACCCCCCTTTCCTCCTCTGCTCCCAGTCTCACATAGCAGGCTTTATTTGTCCCCTCAGAACAAAGCGGAGAACAAAGCTGCATAGCCGTCTGGTCTGTGGAGCTGTGTGTCTATGCTAATGTCTCTAGGCTGGTTGGAGTCTTATTGAATGGGTGAGCAGAAGAGGTAAATAAGCGTGTCTGGATGAGAGGTGGGGGCCAGCGGGTGAAAGAGATGAAGTAATAGACTATTCCAAGGGTCAGCCCATGTGAATGCAAATATTTATATAAGTGATTAAAATACCCTCCCCACATCCCGCCCACTTCATTTAAATGAGGAACTAAACTGTAAAACGATTCATCTCCTCAAGGCAAGTCTGAAAGAGGAAGCAGGAAGAAGCATTTGTGGGTGGAAAAAAGAGCAAACAAATAGTGACGTAAATCTGACTCACTCGTCTTTTGCCTTCACAATGCAAAGATTAGAGCAGCAGGCTCTTTCGGGGATGCAGATTTCATCCCTTGCTTTTCTTAGACTTTCATCCTCACAGTGACGAGTCTGTGGAATTTCACACTGTCACAGCCATTTCTACAAAGGGTCAGAATGGCTAATCTTGCTAGCAATATTGCTATCTTCATTCTTTTTTACCTCGGAAAAAAAAATACATGTGAACTTTTGATAAAATAGCAGAGCAGAGCTGCTGTTTTTCTACTCTGACGCATATTGAAGAAATCCTTTTGATCAGAGGATCACACCAAGTCTTATTTCTTTGTATATTTATCAAAAGAAATACATAATAATCCCTCTTATGAGTTTGTATCAACAATCATTCTCTCAGCTAAAGGGGTTGAATGCATCCACTTCATGCAGGCTGGGTCCTTCAACCTCACAGAGAGCAAGATGTGAGAACTCTAGATATTAGTTTTTATGTTATCCTCGACATCGTTTATCTAATCAAAATTCTCATATCATCAAATCTTGTGATTTATCCTTCTGATAGGCGCAACAAATGGATTCTCAAATCAGTTTTAAAACCGTGACCCGCGGCAATTTGTCACGGAACCAATCAGGTTTGTCTCAGTCATCTCCTCATCTGATAACGGTGGGGAATCCTGAGGTGCAGACACTTTAACATGCAGCTGTCTAGATCTGTGTCCTGCTCTAATTGAAATCAGGATGCGATAACATGCTCATTATGGAGGAAGTCTGAAGAGATGGACTCGAGCCAACATCCCTGCCAGGGCTTCGCCTTGATGTAGTGTTGATGTGGCAGGCTTGACCACTTTTTTTTATTATCATAAATCAATGTCTCCGACAGTGTAGTATTTCATCTTACAACACATAGACAGAGGAGAAGTTGAGTCAGCGTGCGAGTGTCTCCAGTCGCATGTGAAGCTGATTAGCCTATCATCATCTAGCAACAACATTGTTCCCAGTGTGCCGCTGTTTGGGAGTGGAGCGATTTGCTTTTTATTTTGATGCCTTAATGAAAGCTTTGTGCTGAGATACAGCCCTGTTAAGCACCATTAACAAGTGAATTGTTAAAGTAGTTGGCATCCTCTTGTCATTCACTCAGTCTGGGTCATCAGATCACGGAAGTTTCTCCTAAACACCAGGAATCATATCACCACTGGCCTGATGATAAAAAGGTTAAGGCTTTTAAATTTGAATGTGTTTAGACTCACATGAGGGCTTTCGCAGTTCATTTGTTTTTCTTGAGGTCCTGAGATAAATCTCTGTCGGACACACGACGTGTAATTAAACCAAAGAATTGTTGACACCTGTGTTCTTACAATGATGAATCCCACTGTACCTCCTAAGTGGAAAGCTTGTGCCGAATTAGCATAGGTAAATTCACCATCAGTCCCCATAAAAGAGGACTTCAAGAGGAGGAAGAGGAAGAACAAATTAAGTCAAGAATGTCCAACCTAAAGTCTAAATAAGGTAGAATAAAGTGGAGGTACGTCTACAGGAAGTGAACGCCAAACCAGCTGTCATATCTAGTAGCATCAGTAGTGGATATAGAATCACATGCAAAAATATGTGTCAATCAACCACCCAACAAACTTTGTGCATTACAGTAGTACAATTGTAAAGATAGACAGAGAAGAGTGCCACAGCAATCCATCAATCTGGACTGATATACCGATTCAGTGATCAACGATCCAGTATCATCGAGTGTCATCTTTAGGAAATACTTTCATTTTTAAAGTCTGTGTCACCGTAAAATAGCAGCAAGCAAATGGCAAGCAGCCGAGAGAAAGACGATAACAATAATAGTATTTACTTGGGAATAAAACAGTGTGGACATTTTTTTTTTGATTCAGGAACCGGGTTTGTTGACCCCTCTTTCGAGAAAGAAGGAGTCAACAGACAGAGCGCATTTCAGGTGTAAACGATGCTATTATGAGATAAGAAACTCCTCACTACAGCAACATTAGCTACTCTGTTTTATCAATGTTGGGCTGTAAAACGTGCATGCAGGCTGAAATACAAATGTGCTCTTCTGTCTGGAGATACAGTGACTTAAATGACCAGTGAGTAAAAAAAAAAGTATAAATAATACATGTTCTTTGTAAAGTTATGAATTTAGGAAAGTTCACTAGCCGCTAGGCTAATTTATGCAATGTAAACATGCTTGACCTAATAATGGGTGACTTGTTGTTTTATAGCTGTTGGTAAAAGTTTCCCTTCTGGGTTTTAAGCCAGACAAAGTTGAAGCTTTAGGAAAAAGATCATGGTTTTGGTTAAAATGAAAGTATTTTGAAAGCACTGAAGGCTTGCTTATTCCGTGTGCTGTGTAATGTCAGTTTAATGTAATTTTACTGCACTTAAGTGGTTACAGTTATTTATATGATTTATGTGTTGTTTTTGTCTTTTATGGCCAAAAGCAAAAAGAAAAGGGTGGCAGCTTCTACTGTAATCGATTGGGTTAAATAGGCAGATGATACCATCTCATGTCGATCGCAGGCCCTTGAATCGCATTGTATCAAAATCGTATGGTGGCAGACTTTGTAATATCAGCAAATATCATATTGTTGTCCAGTGAATTGATGTGATATGGTATCGTGATGAAACCAGTGATTTACACCCCTAGTGCTCTCCAAGGTGTGTGTTTGTGTTGAAAAAAGGGGAAGGGAAGGTGGAAGCTGGACTATTTCATGCAATGTTTCAGGAAGTTGTTAATAAGTTACTTGGAACGCTGCGTTGCCACTTCTTGTCCACCAGCGATATTTTCTAACATGATCAATCACTGTTTATAAATTGGCATGGTTCTCATTAACATAGCTGATGTTTAAGTGTTAGTGGAGTGTTTATTCTAAAAGACCACAATGCTTTTTGTGGAATAATCAAAGTAAAAGGTTATATCCATCCATCCATCCATTTTCGTAACCACTTATCCTGTTGATAAGGGGGGCTGGAGCCTATCCCAGCTGACATTGGACGAGAGGCAGGGTACACCCTGGACAGGTCACCAGACTATCACAGGGCTAACATAGAGACAGACAACCATTCACACTCACATTCACACCTACAGGCAATTTAGAGTCACCAATTAACCTGCATGTCTTTGGACTGTGGGAGGAAGCTGGAGAAAACCCACATGCAAACTCCACACAGAAGGGCTCCCTCCTGGAATTGAACCAGGAACCCTCTTGCTGTGAGGCGACAGTGCTAACGACTACACCACTGTGTCACCCTAAAATATTATATGTTATTTGTATCTTTCATATAGTAAGATATTATTGTAATTTAAGTCATAATTTCACGTAATATTAAACAACTGCAGAAAACACAATAACCAAATATTGTGCACAAACATGTCAGCACAAAATTTTAGTAAGTATGCTCTTGAGTGTGTGTAGATTCTGTTAGGAACATATCTTAAATTAGAAGGAATCAGTGCACATTAAAATCATTGTGAAAACTGCACATGTGGGTTTTAAGAAGACATTTCTTCTTCGGAGTGGTTAGTGAACGAGGCCCATTGTTATTATTTCCTATGGGGTAACAGTAATTCAGCTGTTAAACTGTAAGTTAGTATTCAGTTATCCTTACGTACTGTAAGTACTTAAATTGCATTTTGAAAGCAGTTTTTAGTTGCCTATTTAGCCAACATTGTGACATTCACCCTCTGGAAAATAATGTGTGAGAGTGTGCTATTCTTTTTTTTTTAATATATGTTACAGCACTCAGTGTGTTACATTAACCCATCCTCCCAGTAGTATAATGAAACGCTAATAGCTGTAAAGGGAGTGATTGAGCAGGCCTCAGGTATCCACATTATGAAATAATGAGTGTGGTCACTCACAAAGCAAAACACTGCTGTTTACTCAAACCAGGTTGTCACAGGAGATATTGATTCCTTCATGCCTCATCACCACAGATAATTACACAATACTGTGCTAGTTAGTCAGTCATGGCTCTCAGGTAAAGCAGAAAAATCGCTGTAAAATATGACTTTATCGATAAAAATCCAATCTTGTTCAAACAGTATCTAACAGGATGTACGGCTGTCACTGGAGCATGTATCATAGTATTTTAAGTAATAGTTAGTAGTAGTGGTTTTGCTGTACTGCAGCAGTGCAGTATGTTGGAAAGAGTTAGATGTGCAGTAAGGGAGCTGCATTATGAGCTCAGCTTGGGAAAGTCTTTTGGACTATCTGATGTCAAAGGGAATTATTTCATTTCCTCCATCTAGGCCCTTTAGTGGTCATCAGGGAGCATTAGACATGGCGCTGCAAATCCCTCTGACTTTGGTGCGGCTGCAGCTTTGCTCGTCTGCCCACACCTTAAATCAACTCCGTCGATCTCGGCGTGGCTCTGTAAATCAGCTCCGCAGATCGATGACAACTGTTTCTACGCCTTTTTGTCTGTTTGTATATGTATGTTGAGTTTACTCTCTATGTATATAAATCAATCAGGTGGATCAGTGGTAAGGAGATGTTTGTGTGTGGCAGCTCTATATTAAATCAGTACATTAAGGATTTACATTGTACCATGTGTTTACACAGCAGCAACATTTTTTCATAAATGTAATGTAGCGTATTCAGTGACACTGTTGAAGCTCCTGAGACCTTTTTATTATGTTACTGGGCTAAACTGCACTAAAATACATTTAGGTTAAGGATATGATGGGTGTGCCTGTATCATATAAAAAGTAAGCATCATACAAATGACGCAAGACTTTCTAATGTTCTCATGAAGCAACACACTGTATCCCACAACTCACATCACTGGTAGGTTAAGAGTCAAGTGCTCAGACTGTGAGCGGCTGTGGTGGGAATTTGTGTCTCTTAAGCTTTATTCAACACAGGATGACCTTGTGAAAAAAAAATGCAATAAATCAATGCAGTCATGTAACATTAAGTCAGTTTATTCACATGAATTGTGCAGCTTTCCAAATTAGCACCTGCAAGTGACAGTGTTTATTATTATCAGTTATAATAATTATCTGCATGGAAGGCAGATAGAAAAAGAAATCGTGAAAATTACAGACAAGAGCGACTGTGTCCAGTCTGCCCATGGAGAGGCTCCTCAGCCTGGGCAGTCTTGTGCTGAGTTTGTGGAGGAACAGGTTGTCTGAAGAATGAATTGAGGATATCCTCCTCATGAGGCACAACTGCTGCTTTAGTGATAAACACATCAAATAAGCTGGACTGGTCTCAGCCCAGTATAAAACCATGGTTTGGTGAGCGAGCGATTCGAGTTAGTTTGTTTTGCCCATTAAATGCAATTATACGCCAGTTAAATGTGTTTTTTTCCTTTTAAGTCTGTCATCACCTAATGGTGTTAGGAGAGTTAGTCTCACACTAATTTATTTAGGCCTATTCGTATATTATTTTGAGGCAAATAATATTTGTAATAGGTGGTGTAGGACGGCTAACATCTGTTATTGTTGTGTATTGATATAGTTTTATTTAGAGGCAGTTATATATCGTCTTGATTCTCCTGATTTTCTGCTGATATGTGGGCATATGTAAGCTTTAATGTTATATTGATTACTTGCAACTGCATGACAGTGCATCTTGAGGGGTGTCAGTAGCTCAGTCCATATGGACTTGAGTTGAGAACTTGAGGGCTGCCGGCTCAAGTCCCCTGTTCAGACCAAGTATGGAGCATAGAGTGGTAGCTGGAAAGGTGCCAGTCAGCCTCTTGGGCACTGCTGAGATGCCCTTGAGCAAGGCACCAAACCCCCAACTGCTCGGGGCGCCTGTCCATGAGCATCTGATATCTCTCCATTTAATGCATTTAGGTCCTGTTTGTGCATGTGTGTGTATTTCGGGCCTGTGCGTACATGACAACAGAGTGAGAAAATTAACGTGTAATGCAAATGTAATGTAAAGAGTAGATATAATGAATTACTTTCGACAGGGAGTAATTAGGTTTTAAAGTAACACATTACCATTTTTAAAAGTGACAAGTAATGTCGTTACGTTATGTTTTTTGAGTAACAGCTCCAATGCTTGCAAGAGATGAAATATGTAAATCTCTGACACCACAAACACTGTATTGCGTCTTTGCTATTAAATCCTGACAATGTCCAAGTAAATTCTGAATAAAATAGCCAGCACAATGCTTCAACATCAGACATCAACAAGTATTCCATTAACCTGATTTACACTATTACATTTGAAATGCACTATAAATTGTGTTGTCATTTTTCTGTTGTTCTCAGTGTCTAGTCTATTAATCTTGTCATTTTTAAGAAAGTAAACAAATCACTTGCAGCATCCCTTTACTTCAAATCCTTTGTCATCTCAATACACGATGTTGCGAGACGATTAGATGTGTCGTCTCATCTCTGTGACTGTCATAGAAAACCCCTTTTTACATTATTTGTCAAGTCGTTCACAGCTGGCGAGTGTGGAACTAGCTAAGATAATTTTCACTTGTTAATGTGCGGCGATGACAAGCTTGTTACTTTGTTTCCCATTATTATTCACTCCCCTATAGTGTGTGGTGATATGAGGCTGATTAAGTTGGACAAATGCAGTACAATATGTTGACAGCAGCACCACTCTGTCATCGCACAGCACAAGCGAGGCCGTTCCCTGCTCACCTCCCCTGCTGAGTTTTCATCACACAGTGGAGACCAATTCTAATGCTACATTCAGGCAGGTTAAACCTGCGCTGGCATTTATATTAAGGAGTGTAATTTAATAAATGAATGTTACTTATGTTTAAGCAGCATTTAACCAACTCCCAGGCTCATTTAAAAAGAGTTAGAGGAAGGAGGAGAGAGACCAAGTGCACAACCTGTATGAAAGACATCAAGCCTCAGTCCCATCTCTTATTTTTACCCTTCATTTTAGAGTGCCTCTTTACCCCTCAGGACAGAGTTACAAGATGTAGTGGTTGAAAACTTCCCTTACGAAATGTGACAACCCTTCAAGACCCTGATGCATCATTCGCAGACGTAGATGGCGTTTACGTGAGCAGAAGCAACGACATCTGTTCATGTTCAAACAACAACACTGCTTCATTACCAGGCTACTAGCAGTGTTCTGTAGGCTAATGTTAGCAGCCGTGCTCCAACCCTGTCAGTCTGCACTGATGTTACAGGAGCGGTAACGAGTGAAGCAACTTTGCTGCTGTACTAGGAGTGGGCAATATGGCCCTGAAATAATATCACGATATTTCAGGGTATTTTTTGCGATAATGATATTCTCGATGATAGAAATATTTTGTTAAGAACACAGAATTGCATAAAAAGTGATATAGTTTTACATGTCAGATTACAAGTTAGTTTGCCTTCAGATATATATACGTAGTTTTTTTGTCAAGCTGCAAGTGTCAGGTAGGGTTACATTACCAAAGGTTTATGACAAAATCACTTGACTACACCAACTTAAGTGTGCGCACGATGAGAGAGGAGAGGGAGAGATGCTGTGCTGCTGCCAGAGGAGCCGCTGAATGAGTTCCCTCTGAAGGGTAACTCGCTAAAAGAGTCTGAGAGGTCCAGGGCTGTTCATAAAACATTCAGGATGCCACAATTGATTCTACACTACAGAAGTTGCTCCTCTTTTTTGAACCACCGCAGAGTCGGTAATAATTTCACTTTCAGCAATGCTTGTTGTTGCTGTGGGTAACGGTATGATGTCAATGTCAACAAGTGGAAATATCATGATATGATTTTTTCATATCATATGAAAAATCATACCAGTATTATCGTGAAAGACATTATATAGCACACCCCTATTTAGAGCATCGTATGCTGTCAAAGAGTGGGAATGCAACATCGAAATATGTCATGCACAAATCAGCAGTAACACAGCAGCTAGCTAGTTAGCTACTAAGACATCAGCACACTACTAGCATTATTTTACGTGCATGTTGTGTGTTTCTTTTGTTGCTAGTGCAGCCACCTTGCTGATGATCTCACATAACAGTTAGGAAAGCCATGTAGACTTAACACCTCATCTTACTGCTCTATCCCAGCAAGGAATCAGGACACCCTATCCCCAGAAATAAACGTCCAAAACAGAGGGTAAGGGTTGAGCGGTAGGAACAAGGGCTGTGTTAGGATTGAGCCCAAGCATAATAAAGGAAATGAAATGGAACTTTTAAGGACCATGACAGTGTTTTTTCGTGATGAAGTCCATTTACTACAATTACTACATACTGAACATCACAGTTTGTTGTTTTGCAAGATGATGCTTCCTTTTAAGTACTCACTGGTTTCCATCAATATCCTTAGTATAAAAATAAATCAGTATAACAATAACATTGACTGTTATAAATGCAGACTTCATGTATACTGCTTGATTTTTATACAGTATGGAACAGAAGGGAAATAAATGGCTGTTTGTATTGGTAGTAATGTATGTTAAAAAATGTATAACTATAAAAATATTAGGTATATTTAATTTGGTAGTTGCATAAATAAACCTGTAAATTATATGGTCCTGTAACTTGCAGTTTGTGATGTAACTTAATGTTAATCTGTTATCAGTAATGACTACGTAAATACAGTTGTTGATTTGAGACTGTAAACTGTAAAAGGGAAGGGATTAACCTGTGACAGCAGTCTCGTACAGTATGAGTGGGTCAAAGGCAGTCAGAATGTGCTCAGTTATTGTATGCGCATGTATTGTATGAAAGGGATCTAAAAGTGTCACAGCATGTGTACTGTTTCTGCCTTGCATGGTGGCTATTGGCATTGTCTGCTCGCAGTGGAGCTATGGGGCTCTCATTGCCTGTAGCACTGCTATAATCCTGCATTTGAAGAGGATCTGTTCGGGGGACTGGAGACAAAGCATTCTGTAGAGGGTATCAAGTGTCCGCCACCAAAGCCCAGCTCCCTAGGCTGCCCTCCAGGGGGGTTTCCTGTGAGCTGCACAGAAATCAAGGTGAGGGCAGAGCTCGGTCTGTGGGATTTGAACCTGGCTTCTGTGAGGAGCCCCGGCATTGGTCGAGACAGGATGAGATCACAAGCCGCCACTAGTTTGGTCTGTGTTTCACAAGGTCGATACAGTGACTTCTGACGTGGTTTGTTGCATTTTTTCCCCCAGCAATGCTCCACTGACCTACTTCCTTTTAATCCCTCGATGTGACTTTAATTGACTAGAGGGAGGGGCAGGGAGGAGAGAGGGGTGTGTCTGTGTGTTCTAGGAGGGGGCAGCGGGTGCAGGGAAGGGGGAGGGAGGGGGTTGTTGAGTGAAGATAGGGAACACAGGAGCAACCAAGAGAAAGGGAGATTTGAGAGCTTGAGTGATTTCCTGCTGCCACTGCTGTGTTCAGGCCACAAATTAATTTGATTCTGTTATGTAACTGTAATCATCATCCTCTCTAATCACATCAGTGGCTTTGTGAGACACCCAAAATAGAGGGATTGTGGGCTGGACAGGAGGCGGGGCGAACTGAAGGGTCTGTGTTGCTGAGGGCCAAAGAAAGTAAATGGACGGGGGGCCTGGCGGCAAGCGTCTGAAAAAGACAGATATCGCAAATGAAAGGGGCAACTAAGTTGACTACACAAAAACAGAATGGGACGCAGTTCTCTAGAAACAAGTGAAATGTATTACATTTCATTTTAGGATTTTTGTCTTCAAACGGATCGTATTTTGAACCCTATCAGCCGCCACTTGCTTGATCCTGAGGAATGCTGTACATGGAGCTGCCATGAAGCCATCAATATAGAATCACAGAGGGTTTTTTTGTGACAATTGCTTTACTTTAAAGAATAATTTTGGGAAATGCACCTGTTTGACATGAGAGGATTGATATTACTCTCATATCTGTACTCTAAATATGAAGCTAGTAGCAAATTAGCTTAGCATAAAGACTGGAAACAGGGCAAAACAGCTAGCCTGACTGTTTAATCTGCACAAAAACTGAGGTGTAAAATAAAAAGTTGTGTTTTTTACAGTTGTTTAAAAGCTCCTGAGACCTTTTTTTTACCTTTGGACTTAGCATTACTGTTTCCTTTTGCTGTTAGTCTTCATGATAAGATAATAGGGCTGTAACGGTTTGTGTATCTGTACCAAACTGTCACAGTCTGGGGTCACAGTTTGGTGCATGCAACCACACGCAGATTACAAGATACATAGATTGATGCATATAATGTTGAAACAACTTTTAGCCATATAGCATCGGCAACATATGCTGAGGTTAGCACATCAAGCTGATTTGCGTGCCAGTCAGTCGCGCTGGAGCTGGAAGTCCTACCTACAGGTTCCCAGTTAGCTACAACAGCAACAGAAAGAGAGATGTAGATAAGATAAGGATGGTGAGTCGACATTTCTATACCGTTTTCGGGTGTGTGAATGGAAACACATTCAACATGCTCATGCACTTTCGGGCATCACCCACTTCTTGTGATTGCCAAGATGATAAATACAGCCAATGTGGAACTAATTGAAAGACTTCTCCTAATGTGCACAGTTTGTTATGTATTATTCAAAAGTGTGTATTCTGTTATTTACAAATTTATAGCAAAGAGATGCTATAAAGAGATGCTTTCCAATCTTATAGCCTGTTGTGACCTGTTGCCTTTTGAAAGGTGTTTATTAAGTGTTTCTACAGTGTTTAAATATTAAATATTCCTCATTTTTATAATGAAAATAGTTCACCAAAGGTGCCAGTGGGGATTTTGCCAGTCTTTGACACTTGCACTGCTGTCTGTCTTGCACTACCGTCTATTCAAAATAAATGAAAAGAAACATATCCTTATGTATTTGGGGATTTTTATCAGCTGTACCGCCCTCGTACTGGACTGTTACTCCTACACCGATATCACACGAACTGTGACTTTTGTGTACCGTACACCCCTGGAAGATAAACAAACACCCTGCTGTTTAGCCTCATATGGTAATAATAATAATAATGATTTTAATGCTGCAAGATTTTGGTAACTAGACCTTCATCGGGCAAGCAACTGTTTGATGACTTTGTCAGAAAAGTTAAGGACACAAGTAGTCTTCCTAATTTTTTATTTACTAATTTCTTAAAGACCTGACTCAGTGACAACTTTCTGAAGGGTTCTTATCCCATGCAATTGCACATATAGTAAATTTAAGTATTAATGACTGATGTATGATCTATATTGAATATTTTCCAGCCTCCTTTAGTGCAGATATGTGTAATAGCATCTGTCTGCTTGACTCTTGTTACGGTGAATAACCTGCAGGAGAGATTCCCAGGCTTGAAAAAGTATAAATCTGGAACACTAAAATGGAAAACATGTTTCAGCAACCAACAACTATAAAGTGCAAATATCTGAATGCACGATGTGTTTAAATCATTTTCAGTGTCATGCTGAAGTCATTATATTATACAGCCATCGTGGAAAAATCGACAGGTCGTAAGCCAGATGTATCAAGTCAGGCCCTGCTTTGCTGGAGAGAACAGGAAAGCATTGAGCCATGACTTTGTATTATCAAAGAAATACTTCTTGGCCGGCATTAGATGGGCTCATGATAGACCGCTGTTCCTTCATTTTCCGGAGTGGACGGACGCCAACTAACATGACTGCTTCTGTCAGTCGAAAAGGAGCTTGATGCACATTGTCTTTCAGCGGGCTGACCGTGACTCTTGGGCCCCAAGTTGTTCCAGATGGGTCAAAGGTTAACTGATTTGGTGAGGGTTGTCTCCGGGGGTCTGATTGGGAAGCTGACGGCCCTGTGAGTGTCCTCTGTAAAGTGCAGTCCTGTGTCACATACTGACACACTCGTGTTTGCCTTGAGTACCATTGGGTCCTCTGCCGTGTCCTGAAAAAAAAAAAAGCAAAAGAAAAAAAAAAAAAACCTGCTGTCTGTGAAAAAACTCTCACCATGTCTAGTCCTTTGTTCTCAACCTGAGCTGGATGAATACAGTCATGGTGAAAATACAAGCGGGATGCAGCATCAACAGAGGTGTCTTGCTTCCTGTATCTATTGATTCTTTGTGATTGTAGCCTGTTTTTTTATTTAGTCACCGAATCACACCGGAACCTAGATGACAGCCTTCATCTAGGCTCAGGATACAGACGACCATGCTTTGTACCTTGTTAGCACACAGTTATGTGACAAATGCACATGGTCCGCATGGCTTTTGCTTTGCATCAGAACTGCCTGTTTGTGTGTCATGTGTTTGTTGTTGTGGAGGGGGTAGGAGGCTTGCGGTGTGCCTTCTCCCCTCCAGCTGAAACCTGTCAGTCCCCCTGGGGAGCTGGGCCCAGGTTTACAGGACAGCTGAGGCAGCCCTGACAGCCCGGCTCATCTCGTTTGGAGCAAGGCATGCCGCTTTGCCGCTTGCTGCCTGGACAGGATTTGTTCCCTTCCTGCCACTTTACATCCACAAGCTCTACATTTAATTAGAATCACTTGTCATGTCTCGTATATCACCTGGGCCTCTTGGTGTCAGCTGTCAGCCAAAGAAATGCGATAGTTATTCATTGCTCTGCGGAAGTGTAACAGCAAGGTCACAGGACAGAATGCACCTTGAGCTAACTGTACTTAATGCTCATGTGTGGCTGCACAGCGTGTTTGGTGTCCAACTGAACAGATTTCTCAAATAGAGCTCTTATTTTTCACCCCTCGCAAAAAAAGAATATTAGATTAATTTTTATTTTGCAGTAACATACCAAGCTGATGGAGTCCAACAATTAGTCCAGTGCAAAGCTAATGGTAGTCGATGGGTGGGCACTGCAGGGTTGAGTGGACTTTAAGAGGCTATTAGTGGCCTTAGTGGGTATTGGCTAGTGGTGCGGCTTGGACTATCTGAGATTCCTTTCTGTAGAGCTGGATGATTCCCAAAAAGCACAGAGGTAACCAAGCAACCGTGTAGCTCCAGGGGCATGCAAGCATTGCTTACATGAGACCCTGCGCCAAGATAATGCATACATGATGGATGCAATAACCTCTGACCTGTGTTCACATCTGTGCAGGCACTTGCATTTTTAACTACTCACCAGAGATCTCTGCTCATCGGACACTCACCTTCCTCTGCCTGGTGTCTGTGCAGGCAGCACCGTGTACCATGTTTGTTTTTGCTTTGATAATGTTGTCCCTGTCACTTTAAATGGCAACGTTTTTTTTTTTTTTTCCCCCCCGGTCCCTCTCTCGTTCTCTGTCTCCGTCTCTGTCTGTCTGTCTCTCTCACTCTCTCCCCTTGCTTTAACAGCCTGGTTATATAACTCCCTTTTCTCTCTCAGACATCCCAGAGCTCTTGCAGTCAGCTGACAGCACCCAAATGTCTGCTGGTAAACACACTGCTTTCTGTCTTTTCTCTCTCCTGATTTTTTTCACTTCCTCTTCACCCCTCCTACTCCCTACTCCTCAGCGATTAGGGATTGATTCTCTCCTCTGTCCCTCTGCCTCCTCTTCCATTGGTTGGGCTCCATATCCCCAGGCCAGTTTCCACATATTAGCACCCGAGGCCAGGGGAGGCGGGCAGATACGCATTGCCTGCCATGGCCCATGGATCCTGCAAGCCAGTGAAAAATGAGCTTTGGAGAGGCAATAAATTGCATCCAATTTAGAGATGAAGGCAGAAATAAATTTCTCTTTTCTGAAGTCTGAAGAAAGGGAAAAAAGCCCCTAGATAATTTCTGTTCCATCTTTTTTTATGTGAAAATTTCTTTGAAATATCCTTTTTGTGTTGTTTGAATTCATAAAATAATTATATGCCTGCACTTTAGATTGCCTTTTTATGTTTCAGCAGGTTATGAAAATAATCATTCTTGTCTTTGCTGACGTGTTTTGCATCTCGCTTGAAATGCATTTGAGTCAGAGGAGACATTTTGAAAAGATACATTTATCAGACATGATTTGGCACATGCACACACACACACACGCACACACGACTCCCCCCCTCCCCATTTCTCATCATTGCATTATCCTAAATGAACTGTCCAAGAGGCTTAGGCTCTCTCAGCTCAGTGCCGTAGAAGTCTGGGAGAATGAGAGAGTGTGTGAGGTAGTCTCACAAATGATGAAAGGAAGTGTCGAGTAATGACCACATCTAGTTTCTACCTCTCCTGTTCGCTGCCTGTTCCCCAAATGTTTTCAGAAGCCTCTATCATGGCACCGCCTTAAATGGCTCCTGAAGTAATGAAGAACTTAGCAAAAACACCTCAGCCTGTAAAGCTTGCATCAACACTATATGCCAATGGAGAGCCTAACACTCATTTTCCCTGTGGTGATGTGCAAGCCTCCTATTAGTCTCTGAAGCCCAAACTCCAGGCTGAGATGTTTCCCTTTGTGTTCAGGTAGAGAGAGTGTTGTGTGCCAGTGCTTTCCTGTGTATTACCCGGCCTGCCAAAAAAACAGTGGAAGAGACATGAGGGGGATACACTCTGGAGAATTGCATCCCATTCTGTTTTTCTTTTCTCTTTTTTTTTCCTCCAAGAGATGTTTCTTCTCAGTTAAAAGGCTATGTTTCTCAACACCATTTCAATGTGCTGACACCCCAACTGTGAGGTGTTGAAATTGGCAAAAAAAAAACATTGTCAGCGCACGGTGTTGTGGTGCCAGTGAACTCCAAAAGTACAACATGAAAAGGGTGATTTTGTGTATGTTAGAGCGTATTTACTGACAACATCGCCATGCTGTTACTCATCACTGACTTCACCCTAGGAGATGAATAATGTGCAAATGGGCAAACATTCTTTGTTTGCTGTACACTCTGACAGTATTTACTTTGGATCACATAGTAATGTTTTGTTTTGCAGCCAAATAAGCACAAATGGATTTACAGTGCTAAGCTTTAGATTATTTGTTCCCAGTGTTAGATTGCATTATTTTCACACTCCCTGTGATCATTAATGGGAAAGTGATACATGCTACATGAAAATATAAGGAAATACAACACTGCACTAGCAAACCGTGTTATCTGAAGTTAACGCATCATGTATTTTAAGTTGCATTATGTCAACAGTTTTGCTGTCTTGGGGCTGATGCTGCAATGTACCACAAGCTTGTGCTGTTCATCTAAGCAGGCAGTTAGCTAAGCTCAGCTGATTAATAAATAACCATGCCATGGTCTTGGATCAGTGCACCTCTAATGTGCTCAGACTCTCTGCCTTGTTCCTGTTGCGTCTATATTCCGCTTGGCTTCGTAAATGCAAAGGAGGGGTGGGGTCTTGCTGCTGTCTATCAGCATGTCGTAGGGGCGTCTCAGCATGTAGTCATCAAAGCCCGCTGTGGCATGAGCTCCCCTCATACTGCCGTGTTTGTCTCTCCACATGGCCAAACGCAATTGGACGTGAGCTCCCCGTAGCTCAGCCTCCCCCCGCCAACCCAACCCCCCCCTGCTGTCTTCCCCTCCCTTTGCTTGTGTAAATTATGTAAGTGCAGGGGGAAGCAGCGGTGATGAGGCATACAGTAGTGGCATTTCCCTAACCAGGGTTGTGAGCTGCACATGTGAGCCCACTAGCCCGCCTGCCTTGCCCTAGCATGGTCTGCCCGCCGCATCAGCGACACCAAATGCATTTTTAACTGGGGTTTCCAGAGCAGCCTGCCTAGACATGGTGAAGACATGGGGTTAGTGGGTTCACCTCACTGACTGTTCTCTAGTTAGGGGCTGACATCTTTAAATGTGCTGTCTGTGTATTGTGTAGCCATGCAGGGGAATTCTCCCTCTTTCTCCACAGCTCAGACGAGGCTCTGGCTCTGTGTTCAGCCCCTCTCATAAAATAACAATAGAGTGGCACTTTAAAACGCAGACCTCACAGAAGATGAGCAATCCGCTCCAAAAAAGGCATGCAGGCAAGACAGATGGACTTTTAAACTAAAGCTTACTATGTGCTTTTGGTATTTGTTATGGATTATTTGATATTTAATTGGAACATTTTTAATATCCTGCAGCAGATTTAGTGTCTCAAGGAGCCAATACTATAGTGTTAAATATCTGTTCTTACACTTCTTTTTGATTTTGTCCTCTAAATATTCTTCATGTTCTTCAAAGCTGCTCCTCATGGGCAAAGAATGTACTGTATGTAACTGTGTTCAGGAGACAAGACATACTCTATCTCTGTCTTTGTGTGTCTTTCTCTCTCAGTCCCATCCGTTTACACACACTCACACACACACACACACACACACACACACACACACACACACACACACACACACACACACACACAAACCAACACACTAGTGTTGTCACGATACTGAAATTCCTAACTTTGAAACAGTATCTTGAAAAATATTGATATTTGATGCTATTTTTGATACCACTGAGAAAAGCTGACTGGGCCTAAAATTGAAGGGCATTACATTTAAACTTCTTATTAAAGATAAATATAACAGGGCTATAACATGACAACAACAACTTTTCTTTTCTTGGTTAGTAGCAGAGAATGACTGTAGTAAACATTCACAATAAATTAATTTTTTTCATTTTCAGAAAAAACAAAATTCTTTTGGTGGTGCACATGTTCAAAAGCCTCTGTCATAAATTCAAAAGGCAATAAAATGCAAGTTAAAAACAAAACAAAACCGTGACGCAAGAGCCTATACTGTTTGCAACTGGACGAATGAGAGGAGTGACGGGAGGGCAGCACTGTGAGTGTGTAAGCGGAGGCGGGGCTATGGAGGCCCTGCAGCGGTGTGTATGTCAGCTTGCTGTTGGAGGGAAGAGACAGTAAAAAAATAAACTTGATCAAATCAGTACAGCAGAAAGTGAATACTGAAACAGTTTTTAAATATTCAATATTGCTATGTATAATTAAATCTATACTGTTGACAACACCAGTACACACATATGCAAAAGTCTAGCCAAACAAAGCAGAAACTCATTCTGTAAATCAGAAATTAAAGACTCAGACAATTATCTGAATGACAGAAAATTAAACAACAATTCTGATAATCAATTTATCATTCATCAGGCAAGAATAGCGTACAAATAGCAGAATTGGTGACCCCATATAACCCAGTTTAAAGCCATAGCTCTACAGTTGGGGCCCTTTCATCCATTCCAGAGTGGAGGCTTAAATCTAAAGGTGCTTCTGCCATCAGGCTTTGGAACAACCTGCTCAGGGAGATAATCCAGAATCAGTGACTTCTTTTAAATAACTTCTAAAAATCATTTTTATAGATGTGCCTTTATGCCTTTTTTGTTCTTTATATATTTTTCTATTTATATTGACATTTTGTGTTTTTGCATCTTTAGTCTTCTTGTTTTAACCTTATCTTAACTTTACCCCAGTGTTGCTTTGCTTTTGTTTGGCCTCACTGTTTGGTGTGTTTGCAGCAGTATAGCGTGAAACCGTATACAGTAGTATGAAAATTTACAGTTATCATGCTGTGTACATTTTTGTAGCTATGGTACCGAAAAAAATGCATCTGCACGTGCACATCTCCTTTCATTATTGACTGCCTGACAGGCTTTTGATACATACTTCCATCAAAAAAAGAGCTGGTTTTAAGTTTCAATTATAATAAAGTGTTCCAAAAAAAATAAATAAATCAAAACCACAGAAACCGAGAAACAGTGGTTGGTTTTTGTATCCTGAAAATCTCATACTGTTGCAACCCTACTGTGTGGCTTTCCTCTGAGTAACCTGTTTTGTCTGCCAAAGCACTTTGTAGACTCTGTTTTTTAAGGGGCTGTATAAATGAAGTTATTATTAACATTAATAGTTCCAGCTTTTTAAATGTTGAGATATCTCTAGGTTTTTGTCTTCAGTTGAAGAATATTAATATAATACATAAAATGCAATCTATATAGAAACTTAAAGACGTCATTGTTGCCATTTTCCTTTATCATTTGACATTTCCATACTAAACATTTGATAAATTCAATCAATAACAATTAAAAATCACTGGAACATAAGAGCACAAACAACATATCCTATCACCCTCCTCTGCTCAAACCCTGTCTTAACACTAAATAACACATAGCTCATCTCCTCTCGCTCTGTTGGTGAGACCTCTAACTGTGATGTGTAACAGGTGCCGTTCACCTGTCAGATACAGTCGCCAAGAAACAACAGGTTCTCTTACCTCTGTAGTCTGACCTGAGTCGTACTCTTGAGTCCGCCTCACTTGTCTAATGGCCTTTCTTAACAGTTGCTCTGTTGTTGCTCTGTAGATTGAATAGGAGGTAAGTGCCATCTCTGTCTTTCTGATCATCCACACGGTCTGTGAATTGCTATAAGTAAGTGTGTCCCATCTGGCAGAAATCAATAGGCGCTCTTCACGCCGTGCTGAGTTTGTCTGGCTTCTGAGGAATAATTAAAGAGCCAGCTTGCTTCACACAACCATGATGACTAATGCTGCTTAAGGAATGCCTCTCTTACATAAATCAATAGTTCTTATTTCTCTCTCCTCCTTTCTCTCTTTCACACACACACACTCTCTCCCTCCTTCTCCTCTCTCTGGCTCTTTCTCTGTGTGTTTGTGTGTGTGTTTATCAAGGCAGACAAAGTTCTCCTTTGTGCTTGTAGGTCAGTGTGTCACTGTGCCAGGGCCATGATGCTCATGCATTTTGACAACCTCTGAGTGGTGAAAAAAAAACAAACAACGTAACTCTCTTCCCCCCCAAAAGCATAACAGATGCAATAGTTTCAGTTGTTATACATAGATATGGCAACTCTCGGGCTCTTTTTCCTATCTGCAGCCCATATTAACCTGCACACAGGGGTCACGCCCAGGAACAAAAAAAGCATGCATCTGTTTAGCTTGTTCAAGTCCTCCCCTCTAAACAACAACAGAGAGACAGAATAAATATGTGTGAAATAATGCATGGTTATGAGTGAGCGCCGTGCACACCTTTCCACCATATTAGGTTTTCATAATTGAATAAAACATGGAAGTGCTCTGAACATCCCCTCAGAGGGAAATGGCAGTCACTAAAGCATAGAAGCCAACTCAATAAAGAATTGCAAATGAATAAGAGATGAGAAGCAAACGAAGTGTGCTATATGAGAACAAGGGGGTGATTTACTCTAAAACAATATTTGAAACAGCAGGTGAATGAAGGGCAATAATTACATTGTGAAAGGGAGGGCGGTTTTGAAGTGGTCGGCCTCGTATGAATTACTGCTGGGCTTTGAGTCGGGCCTGTTATTTTTAAAACGTCCGTTTTTGGACTACACAGAATATCAAATCATATGCAAACATGACCAGAGAAACATCTCTGTCAACCATACTCTCAGTTACACACACACACACACACACACACACACACATAGAAAAGAGAGAGAGAGGGAGACAGAGAAAAGCTGGGAAAGGAGGTACACTGTGAAATATCCTGAAGGTCCTTGGCAGCATTAGAGAAAGGCCTGGGAGGTTAGGAAACATCAAATCAATGCATTGTAATGTGAATTGACTGCTGACTTTGATCATCTGCCTTGGGAGTGCTTTAGCATTGAGTGCTGTCACACTGGCTGGGTTAAGCAAATATGGCATGGGCTGAAATGGAGAGAGATGGGGAGGAAGAGACAGGTTAGAATGGGAGTGAGAAAAAAGGGATATGTGATGCCTGGCTATCATCAGAGAGTAATGGGCACATTAAAATTCAATGTCCGCTTGGTAAATGGCATACTGTAGATGTTATGCATAGTTAAATTGATTCATAATTGCAGATGGTGAATATATATATTTATGACAAGGGGAGGTGCTTCTTAATAGAATAATCACACATGTACTGTTGTCTCTCAGTGTGTTTCTTAGCTTTTAAAGTGTAGTGGTTAGAAAAAAATGGTTCTTAGCCCAACTGTATTGCTGGGCAGACAGCCGATACCCTCGACTCAACTCCCTCCAAAATGATGGGTCAGCCCTGCTTAGTGTCAGAAGCTGCTGATATCCTCGCTCTGAAAGTGGAAATGCTCTTAAGCCTTTCTCCTATAATGGAGTGGCCAGTCTAATCTTGCCCTCTCTGAGTGAGAGCAGGTAAGGAAGAGTTTTTACCACAACACTCTGACCCTTGCTGTGGCACTTTGCTGTCCAGATTACAGTGCAGTGCAAGAGTGGCATCCTCCTCCTTTTGCCACTGTCAGCTGCACCATCCAGTATCCTCAGGAGGATGTCCCTCTTACATAAGACACACAGTGAGAGGTTTTTGTTTTGGATCTGAAAGCCTTGTTAATGCTTCCGTTGTCATATTTCAGATTAATCCTGTAAGGAAAATATTTAGAAGTAGCTGTTAATCTCACAGATTCACTGTTAAATTAAAAGAAATCAGAGAAGCAAACTGAGAAAGATGGACGGTGAGAGCTGAGATGGAGTGTTTGACAGAAAAACACAGTGCCGTTATGTCACTGTGACAAAGAAAATGTGAGGGAGGGCAGATGCTGAACAGGAAGAGAGAGATTCCTTGAGTCAAGCTGCAAAGAGCAGCAAAGAGAAGCCCGAAACCTCTTGTCACTGTATGAAAAGAATAGCAAGACGACCCGTAGGTATTGGGCTGCTAGGTGCATCTCCTAACAAGCTGACTGTTCAAAGGCTTTTTAGTGCTCTAGAGAACATGAAAGGCATGTTTAAAAATTTAAAAGCCCGATCTGTTCCAGTGCTATGGAGCGGCAGAGGGAAGCAGATTTTTACGTCGCCATAATTCCCCAGTTGCTTGCTTTGTAAATTAATTAAGATGTTTATGACAGCTGCTTGCACCTAATGGAATGCTTATAGACTATGCTATTAATTATTACTGCTGGCCACGGCTGCAAGCTTTCATATTGCTGAGAATGTATGGCTTTGGCTGCAGTATAGACGTGCACTCAGCCTCAACCTCAGACCCCTCTTGACTCTGTGATTGCACTGAGTGTCAGTGGGCTGTCTGTGCATATGTTGTGGATGTCTATAATGTGCATTGGGCCATTTGTGTATTCTGTACGCTCATACTATGTGTCTGGCCTTCTACATCACAAGGTTGACAATTGCATGAATGATGTAATGTAGATTAAAAACAAAACATTTATTAGAATAGACAGTTTGCCACAAAGCCTTCCTGCACACCACAGGAAACGTTACTGCCTTTGTTACAGACCAGCATTGTGATTGCTGATGCTGATTGGATGCTCCCCTTGTGTAAAGTGCAAAGTCCCTGCCCTCTGTCTGTCCTCTCTGTAACCTGGCTTGGCTGTAGGATGTGTTATCTTGCTGTGCCTCCTGGACAAATGCCCCGTTTTTATCGTGTAACATTAGGAGTGTATATGGGGATTGTCATCTGCCTTCTTGATAGCCCTTCCTGTTACCTTGTCCAGTTGTTAGTGTAGGGCAATTGTACCGTGAACTGTAACTGACCTCATGAGCCTCGAGGAAGTTCAGTGGTTTGCTCCCTGCCGTTTACTTGGCTCTGGAGTGGAGAGTTGTTTATGCTTTCAGTAAGGAAAGCATAAACAACTCAACTGCAATGCCTATGAGTGTGCGAATGCTAGTACGGCTAATTATAGTTCCTCTTTCATATGACTTCACCCCAAGTTCTTCCTCTGACATTGTTATGCAATGGCATAAGAATAACCCCATCGACAGCAGGAAGCTTTGTAGCAGCAAGATACAGCAGGCAGAGTTTGAGATATAAATTGATAGATTTTAAATCACTGAATGAGCTTACTGATCAGTTTTGATCGCGGGCGGTGATGTGGTCAAGGAACGGGATGGAAAGTATATTTACTCAAGTACTGTATTTAAGCACCATTCTGAGACACTTGATTTGAATATTTCAATACTTCATCTCAGTTCAGAGGGAAATCTTGTACTTTTTGGCCCGCTACCTTTAACAGTCATAGCTACTCATTCCTTTGCAGATTAAAACCTGCAACAACAAATTTATCACCCAACAGTATTTATAGGAGCTGTATACAATATTCAGATATCTATGAGTCAGAGTCTGAGCCAGATTTATCTGCACACAGCTCTTAAAATGGAAATGGCTGAGCTGGTGGCTAGCAGCTAACGGTGCTAACAGCGGGAACAGTGCTAATAATGGCGACAGTGCTGACTGAACTAACTCATACATTGAGTAACATTACAAGTTAACATTCCACCTTAAAAGTTGCCACCAGTCGGTCCAGTGTATTAAGTTATGTTTTCACCGACTACAGCTGCTGCGAGAGGCAGCAAAACATCCTTTCATTTTATAGTTACAGTTTACTAATATATGTAAAACTCTCCACAGTATGAACAGTGGTTACATGAGCCTCAAAACCAGCCACAACTCAGCCCTGAGCAGAGTGACTGTCCACTTTTGACCAATCAACAGACTGCAGTGTTCACAGCTCCACCTTTTAGTACCAGATCTGTGTGCTAGGTACTCCAACAGAAGGGGGACCAAAAATGGGGAAGGTACGGAACGCTTCCATTGGTACCATCCACAACTTTTCACAGTTGAAATGCAAAAAAAGCGTACCGAACTTAACTGTTCTGCACCATACTGCCTGATGGAAACGGGGCTTTATTGTGTTCACTGAAGGGGAACTAGAGGTCAGACGTTATGCTTTCGTAAACACTGTTATCAGTGGTAACCGTCTGTAACCGTTGAAAGAGTGCAGCGATGATTAGCTAGCCACAAACAGGGACTCACATGCACTAACATGCTGGTGCAACTGTACTGTCTAAAACAACGAAGAATGTAGAAACTCAGATTGCAATACACAGAGAGGGAGCGTTACTTCTTTCTCTGCTTGGGATGCCATTACTCCACTAGATCTTTACATAACAAATAGTTGTTTGCTGCTATAGTAAAACTCAGACTCTCATGTACAGAACCTTCAGGTTAGTTTCAATTAGCTTTTTCAATTAGCCTCTAATAGCATAATTTTCACACTGTGGTTATGTTATTTTACCTCAGTATTTGATCTCAGTGCTTTCTCTACCACTGCATACACTTAGTACTACAATTAGCTAAGTCACAAAAATAACTACAAATAATCATGGCAATATTCTATAGGGTTTTAGCCTTTATAGATGTAGCATTCTCAAGGGTTACTGTTGTATCAGATAAATTAGTTGTCCAACTTGGGGTCAGGAGCCCCATCAGGGATTTCAAGAGAAATTGGAGAGGTCACTGGCTGACTACAAGGACAGGAAATGTATTTGTGTTTTTTAACAAAATTATGATCATTCATTTCTTTTCAGCTTAGTGTGAAAGTCACGTGCGTTTATGGCGCATGGTGTTTATCCGCAGGCAGAGGAGAGACAGACAGTGGTGCAGAACCAACAACAATCGCGCTCGCCATGCCACTGCGAGTGCAACAAAAGCCGTTGGAGCAAAAGCAAATGAGAGTTTTATATTACTAGATTAAACACCACTCATTTAGGTAGCTCGGGCAAAAGCTGCATCGAAGCAACAAATGCTGGAGAATGGGCTACTCTCTTAAAGGGAGAGACATTCTCTCGAGACAGTGACAAGGCCAAAAAAGTTCAAGGGAGGTTTTGTTATTAAGAAGAATTTGGATTTGATGCAGGGTTTTTCCCCCATAAACTGCAGAGTTTTACAGTTGTTAGGAAATATATATATATTATTATATTATTGTATTATTGGAAGAATTGGATCAGGACTTGATATCAGCAGACACTCAGTATTATATCAGGAGAAAAAATCCAGAGAAAGCACCTTGTGGCATCAGGTTACCCAAGAGTCAATGGGACAAATGAACAATGTAACACAACTCGCTCTGTCGATGGCACCATGTGAAGTAGGTTTGTACCCCTCTATCCACGCAGAGGTAAAGCATCATGTCTTCGCTCTGCAGAGTTTTATCCCGTGTTATCCTCCGATTACATTTACATAGACAATGTAGCGGGGAGGGAGAAGGCAACAAACTGAATCACACTCCACCTGCACCACAAGAGGCGATGTGTGAAATATGTATTCAGTCTTTCATCAACCTCTTTATCTGCTACGCATGGGTTATCCTCGTGTGTAAAGTCCTCTGTTGTGTTAGCTTTGAAAAAGGAGGAGGAAACTGTGATCTGTGTTCTATTAATCATAGTCCAGCTCCGTGGCTGTCCCGTTATCACACATGTGTGTAATTACAGGGTATTTGTGCTTTAAGCATGGCTCTGTTGCCTGGAAATGGAAGAGTGGCTCCACTGATGAACTCCCTGCTAATAGGACTACCTTTGATCTGCATGGAGCATGGAGGGCTTACAGAACTCGCAGGTTTTAATTATGAAATACATGAAAAATAGATGCTGCACTAAGTGCCGACCATGACTGCAGTGAATCACAGTAGCAGCGCGCTCGCTAGTTTGCCTCTGCTTTTCCTTCCTTTATGTCTTCCAGTGCTCAGAAATACCTCAATCCCCGTCTCTCTGACTCAGTTCGTTACTGCGGAGAAGCCAAAAAGACAAGTCCATGATATTAATTAGTGGATTGACAGACATGTAATTCATCTCAGAGGAAGTTTTCATTACATGGGAGGCTTCAGAGGGGCAGTTTGGCTTATTGGCAAGTGCTAAGACCAGACCTAATGGGGCTGCAGTTCCCTCCCTTTTGAGCAATTACAGCCAAGTCCTTATCAGCAGAGCCACGAGTCCACTGTTGTGGGACCTTGACTTCCAACACACTTGCACAGAGTGATCCTTCCCCATAGACCCTTGTTCATTAGACAAGTGCCTGCTGTACTGTACTTTACTGGATGAGAATTGAGACTGAATGAGTGATGGTAATGAAAGGGTTCCAATATATTTCTGAGTCAGCCTTTATGGAGCTGATATTAGCTGACATTAGTTTGTCATCAAAGCTCTAGTCTTCTCCCCCCCCAGGTGATTATACAAGCAGGCTTGTGTGTACAGTCTATTGACAGACCTAGACAGCTCTGTAACAGATTGTCACTAACTGTCAGAGCACATATCAACTCACCTGTTCTAATCCCATCTTTTGTAACCGCTATTCTTGAGATGATATGAAATGCATACTGAGCTCGGACAGGGGAGTTGAACAAACAAACATCGTGCAACGCTTCATCTGTTAAAATGACATCTACCTTTTGGCAAAAGCTGCCTACCGCTGTGGTTTCCTGAAGTAGATGGCCTGTGAATCATCCTTTGCAACCATGCATAGAAACAGCAGACAGACAAAAAAACAAAAAGTGAAAAACAAGCAATACGAGCACACTGTAGATCTGTGATTCTCTTTATTTAACTGCCGTGTGCTGCGTATTGTGAATATTTAAGCTCTTCTGAATAGGTTAGCCCAAAGGGGCACATCTCTATTGGCTGACTGTAATACTCTTACAACCTATTATTGTGCATAACTGGAGTGTGTGCCTCAGGAGCTGTAGGTAATTGTATTCCCCCCTTTAGATTTCAACCTGTGTAGGGCTAAGGTAATATATTGTAATGTGAGCAGAAATTCACAAGTGTTGTCTCTGGGGATCATTACTGTTGTCTACTTGAGAGGCAGAGCAACCTCCAACCTCTATATTGTAATAATGGAAATTGTGATGTGTTTTTCTGTATACATTCTGTAAATAAGAAAATACTGAAAGGCCTCGATGATGGTTTAATGTAATTACACCACTTGAAATAAACGGTCCTCTGACAACATATCCATTTCACATCTGTAGTTAAAGCCTTTATATATAAGTGTGTAAACACACCCAGTGGTGGCCTTTTCAGACTGCTGTTCAGTGGAGCTCCATAACAGTAAAGTAAACCAGGGTGGTCTGCTGAATGTGGTTTGTCTTTATTTATGGTGCGGGCTGAAAGGCTATTGGGTTTCATGTGTGGTTGAGGCTGGATCACTGGGAGATTACCGCTGGGCTGGGAACCGCCAGCGCGGAGAGTACACAGAGGCCTGTCTGTGCCCCTGGCCTCACTTTGACCAGCGCCCTGGGCCTTCCTGCATCCGTCAGGCCCCCTGGGACCGGCTCGCACTCAGAGGAGAATTACTGTATAGTACAGCTAGAGCCAGGATCAGAGTGAACAACATCAGAGCTGCACATACCCTAACATTTTGGCTTTTCACCTGCAGTACTGTACTGAATCTCACAACTAAACAACTAAATGGAATGCCTCAGTGGTTTCAGATTCAGCGGTTCTTTTTTTTTTTTTTATAACATGTTTGCTGAATTTTTCTTCCTTCGCTGTAGCTGACCTTCACTGGCCTCCTGAGCATGTTGCAGATAAATACTGAACACAGTGATAAATATTAGTACGACACCTGTTCCTCAGAATAGTCATTAACAATAGGGCTGTTGTCCTGATGTTGTTGGACGTTGTACAGCAGACTTGGATCTTGTCATTTTTTTAAGCTCTCAGCTAAGTGAACCTGTGCAGCAGTGTCTTACCAATAACAATAGCACTTATCGCAGCGTTCCCTGCGGTACAATTAAAATTCCGTCAGAGTCTTCAATCTGCCTCCCAGCCATGCCTGCTGTTTCTCGGCCCTCCTGGGCCACGTCAATTCCTCTGCTGCAATGTATAATTCACGAGCCACCAAACAGCACTGAGGACTCACCTGGAGACTCACAGGCCCAGCAATGCAGAACTGCACGGGGGGGAGACGTTGTACTCGAAGCCTGGGAGACATTTGTAGGGGGCGAGCTGCGTGTGACATGGTACCTCAAGTCAGCCAGGGCTTCTATGATCTCAGGGTCACCCTGATAACATCGCCTCTCCGTTGGGATCTTATAACTTCTTGCCTTTCTCAGTAAGGCATGTATGCTTTTATTTTTTTCTGCCCTTTCTCCTTTCGTCTTCTGAAAGACAATTGTGGTGTCCTCTAAAACTAATTTGGATGTATATCTTCTATTTGCAGACAATTCCATAGCGATGCATTGGAGTAACCTGTGGAGTCTCGGAGTGGTTGCTTTTAGTTAAAACCAATTAGAAATGACCAGAAATAACAGCGCCTGGAGACAGAGAAGTCATTTTTCTCTTGAGCCTCCCCAGAGAGTTGGCCTCTCCATGGATTAAGTGTTTTAGTATATTAGGGGGCAGCTGATTAGAATCATTGTGCTTTTTTAATCATTACATTTTTGCATGTATAGTTTATAGCAGTATAATAGCTAATAAGGCTAAGTGTGTCACTGCAAAAGGGAGGATTGTTTAAATGACTTTGTGTATGAAACTTGGCCTTCACAAAGACTGCCAAAGTTAGAACAGCACAGAGGTCCTTGAATCAACTCATCCATCTTATTTTATGACTTTTGATGAGATGAGCATTAATACGAAAGTAACCTTGCATTATATCTTTGTATTTTGGCTGTGCTTTACACTGTTTGTCCTGCCACATTACTTTATTAAAAGAAAAAATGTGTAAATTGCCTCAGCAGACTATCTAAACAAGTCACCTAGTGAATATTCCTGTTTCCTTTAAGCCTGAGTTTTTACTATGTTAAATTTCTGACATTTACAGCACCATTAATCACTGTAAAACATGTTTTTGGAGCTTTGTGATGGCCAAGAAGAGAAACACATTAATTGTTTCTAATTATTTCCTCTCAGGAATCTAGCAGCAATTTGTCAGTCGGGCAGCCAGCGAAAGATGGACTACTGAATGTGGCTACATCTATCATTCTTAAGATGACCATGGCTTAGGCACCATCATTAACCAGCAACCTCAGGAGTAGCCTAAAATTAACAGTCCCGTACAACTGCCATCATTAAGACAGGACAATAACCGAACCTTCTCATTATTGGCTGATGTTTTTTCATCTATCCGAGAGGCCTTATTAACTGTAGAGAGTGTGTACTGCCAGCATTCCCAAGGCCTATGGTATTGACCCGTAATTCCAGTAGGTGTCTAGCCCGTCCCTCACTGGGCCCTCGCTGGCTCTTCCTGCAGCTGGGTCTGTTGCGCTGGCTGTGTCCTTGTGTGCGGCGGGCGTGCAGCAGTGGCATGTGGAGCAGGCGGCAGGAAGCGAGCCTCCCTGTCTCCCCAGACTGAACAGTGAATGAGGATAAGTGAGGAGCGCCAGTCAATGAATCAAGCAGCAGGAAGGGAGCAGCCAGGGGGGGAGTGTGACGTCCCCACGGGAGAGGCCTCGCATTAGGAACTTCCTCGTCTGTGTGTTTCTGGCACAGGTTAAATGGATCGCTCCCATTAGCGCGCTGAGAGGACAGCTCCATTATATGAAGGAGACTGTAACTTTGAATGTCACGGTGCAACAACCCCAGAGCACGCCTCGTCTCCCAGGGAGGCAGGGTGACAATAACCATCCATGATAATCATTCCCTGTCAGGCTTTAAGGAACCTGAAATTATGACGTACAGCCTGCCATGCGCCTCAGACTTCATTACAGCGCTGTCACTTTGAGTCGCCTGCGATGGCACGGTGCTCCACAGCCGGCTGCAGCACTGTGGCTGCCAAAACCCAGACTCACTCTCCTCCTGTCTAAGTGGCATGTTTACAGGATGTGTGCCCCCCTGCAGATAGATGTGGTGGAGGTTAACCTCCAGTCGCCTGCACAGTTCCTCTCTTCCTCTATAGCATAGGCGAAGTCTCATGAGAACTGTGTGCTGAACTGTTTACCAATGCAAGGGAAATATGACTGATCAAAGGCCACACAGCGACAACTGTCCCTCCTTCCTCCGTGAGAAATGGTAATGTTGAAATAAGAACTCAGCTGCTCATATAGAAAACAAACTGTTATTACAATATGATAATACCAACAAAGAGCCTAGATGTCTATTAAAGGAGATCCTTCGAAGTTGTAAGCATGTTTACAGCAGCCTGTTTGTCAGCCAAGGAGAGCTTCACCTCCACACTGACCTCTGAACCTGCCATCCAGTGGAGAAGACATGAGCTGGCAGGCATTGCCAATGTCAGTGCCCAGAGCTAACTCCTTCTTTCTCACCGCCTGACTCATTCATTGGCTTTGTGGCCCCTTCTCCTTGCCACCTCCAATCACAGAGCTCTGAATGACACATAGAGGAGGAAGTGGGCCCACCAACGGCCCCTCCTGCTTCCTCTAACCTGCATAGCAACAGGCCATACAAGCCTTTGCTGTAAAAAGATAGAATTGCTTTTCTCTTTGCACACTGGAAAATATTAATGAAGAGATTAGTTTTTATATTATGAGGTTTTTGGGATGCAGTGAGTGGGACACTGACACTAGTTGGTGGGGCTCCTTATTAGACACAGCTCTGGCTGAGTTTGTGATTTACATATATAGTATATATATCTGTTTCTGTACATCTGGTTTCATTGATTTAATAACAAATTTGCTAAAGCTACGCTGTGGAGTTTTTGACCACCAGGGGCACTGTAGAGGAGTGACTTGTTCATCTCTTCCTTGAAGACACGCACATGAGGACACACTTGCACACCACAAGCATGGTGGTGATGTGGTAAACATTTCTGCTGAACACAGTGTGTTGCATATTGACAGCTTGTGCCAGTTACACACCACAACAGGTAGCAGAGTGGACAAAAAAAGAAGAGAGGAAGCAGGCAGGCGCTGGGTGATGTAAACAATGCAGGTTTAAAAACAAATTTGCTAATTTTCTTGCATTTTTTCAGCCCCAAGGATACACACAATACATTGTAGTAAGAAAAGTCCAAAGTTCAGTAAACAAAACTGTGTTTATTTACACAGAAAATTCCCCAGGGTACCTTTACAGTAGACATCCCTCCTTAAATAGACTGGAGCATTTAGATTTAGCATGTTCACAACAGTGTGGCAGTAAAAGTTAACTTTGTATTAGAATTACACTGTAATAAAAAAAATAATGCATCATGTCAAATTTATGATGGGCTTAAGTTTGTTGAAATGAAATTCAGTGCTTATACGCTGAACAAAAAAATAAAAAGTTAAGGCTTTTTTTTCTTTCTTTCTTTCAAATGTTTGTCGCAAATTTGCAGGAGTGGGTCAGCATTCCACAGGCAACAATCAACAACCTGATCAACTATGTGAAGAAAATGTGTTGCACTGCAGGAGGCAAATGGTGGTCACACCAGATACTGATTTCTTTGGGAATTCTTTGGGATATCAGTGATCCAAAAATGTATTTCTGTTGCGCTAGTTGTAAAAATCCTAATAAATATCTTTTTTTTCAAGACAAAACGTAATTTATTGTGACCATCCCAAAGTACACCTATGTATTAATGAGACTGTTTAATGAGGCATGTATGGATATGCCGCACCTGTCAGGTAGATAGATTATGTTGGAAAAGTGCTCACTAACACGAAATTTAACACATTTTCAACCAAAATAGAAGGGAAAAAAACGTTTGTGTGCATAAAAAAGTCTTAGATTTTTAACTTTAATCTATGAAAAATGGGAGCCATAGCGATGCGTTTAAATTTTTGTTCAGTCAGTGATCATTCAATACTGCATCTTTGATGTAGAGTTGAACGTTTGAGGTTGAGAAACATGTGCCAGATGTATTGACATTTCTTGACTTTGTCAGCAAAAGAGCCAGCGACAGCAGAACTGCTCATGAAAATTATCAGTGTGGTCTGTGTGGCTAACCTTGGGCGAAAACACACGCATATACTGTACACACTCTCTCACAAAGACTCGAGTTTCTTTCACTTCCTCTGTCATAAACATTGTGCAAAGCAAGTGGTTGTTTATAACTTAAAGATCTGTGGTCAGTCTGAAGAGAAACACAGGCAGCAGGCTGCTTTTTTGAATTTTCTGTCCTTTTTTGCGTCCTCTGTATGTCATGCACATTTAATGTGAAATAAATTATCTTTAGATTAAATAATATGGGTTGTCTAATTGTCACCAGACTCGCCTTGAATAGTCTGTGAATGTCTGCTTTATGTGTCTGTAATTGTAGTGTAAGGTTTGACGAAAAGCCAGGAAAAAGCTGCTTATTTGCTATTTCCTTCTAATACAGTTTCCACAAAGCACACCAGCTCTGTTCCTTACATGGTCTAAGAGGTTGTCTTACCCATCAAAACAAAGAGCCAGTTAACTGCTTAATATAGGCTTTTACAGCTGCCTCGTGTTGCAGCACCTTGAGACCACTGCTCCTTAATGGACCATCAGCTCTTGCTGGCTTCAATGTCATTTGATTGAAGTGTAGAATTAAGACTGGATTACTGTTTATTTTCTCCTTGCGTAATGTCACAGTTGGACAGAACAGAAGCTTTTGGCCCTGAGCACTGGAACAATGCTAGAGCTCCATCACAGACTGCTGGCCCCTAGGTGACTGTTTCCTTCTTTCTGCTCAGTGGAGTTGATATTAGTTATGTGTTTCTGTGTGTATGTCTATAGGAGGCTGAAGGGCTTATTTGTTTTCCCCCTCGTTGCTCTTTGACTCGTTTCCCCTCAAACGTGTCTGAAACATTGTTATCTCCGGCCAGACGCCTTTTTCACAGAGAGTTATTGAATCATGTCAGCTCGCCGTCCCCCGAGTTTCAAATGCAAGCTGTAGAAAAATTAGCCATTGCTTCCGCATGACAAGTGGGATCTATTAGTGTGCTATCGCCCTGCAAAGCATGAGCATCCAGCGGGCCGCTGGGGACCACGGCTGGCTGTGCGCTCGTCCGCGTCAGGCTCCTGGGGCATTAGACCAATGTTGCAGACAGCAGAAACAGCCAGAGCCACAGCAAGAACCGAAGTGGCTCACTCGATGAGTTGACACCCGAAGGGGCGAGGAACAGAAGCGTGAGCAGTGGCAGCCCAGCTCCACCCCAGCCTCAGCCAGGTCTGACTCACACTGGTCAGACTGGTCACTTGTTTAATAAGCACTTTGCATTACACACATCACTGTTCATATCATATCCATAGTTTCTGGTCAGTTAAAATAATAGGAAATGTTAGGATGAGACTAATTTAGATCTTTCCTCTTCTTCACCTCAGTGCTCATATAATTGCAGCACCACTTGCTAATACAGTATTTTTTTTAGCTTACTTTTATATCCAGTATTATTCCACGTGTATGGAAGGTTTTGTCACTTTTGAAAATAATTTCCATCAAAACTACCTGCTTGGCTAAAATATTAGACTTCTTCAACACATACCTTTCTAATATTACAGCCATAGCAGGCTGCATTTAGACAGTGTCATAGCTCTGTAACAGCTTCATGACATTGCCCGTGCTCTGAACAGTCTCCCTCACTGTGTTGTGCTTTTTATTGATTTGAGATTATAGACAGTGCCATTTTCTTGAAAAAAAATTATCTTTTAAAGGGGAAGATTATTTTTCAATTCAGTGGTTTTATGTCTGTTATTTTCTGGAAATAATTTAGTATGGTACAAACTTAAATGCTTTTAACGTTAGTAAAGGTGTCCCACAAGGGTCTGCACTGGGACCTCTTTCATTCTCACAATACACTGATGTATAGTCTCTGCCACTCAGCATTGTAATGCACAGTTAGATGATGCTATTTTATATGCCCTTAATCTGACAATTGCGACTTAACACTTTTGATTCTTAAGATTTGATTTGATTCTTTTATTCTCTGATCAATCTAAGTCTAATCTAACTAAGTGTAAAGGACACTGATTTGCATTTCCTCATTTGGTATCCAGCACTATAATACATGTATTTTTTTTCTTTGTATTCTAGCTTAAAGGTGTACTATGTAGGAATTTATAAATGGTGTCACCACTGAAAGTAAAAGTCAGCCCAGATTCACTCTTGTTTTGGAACAAGCTTTGTCTGTTTGGGTTTCACCTGGCCATATTTACACTTATTTGGCACCAGGTAGTCCCAACCTCACCTGTGCGCCAGAGTCCTGCACGGGTCTGATTTTCAAGACCTGCTTCTGCACTGCACTGGCCTGGCCACCCACACCTATGACCACTCAGTCCCACAACCCGACCCAACTCGACGACACAAGATTCTTGTCACGCAAATCCTACAACAACCATTCGCTGTTTATGTAATTTGGTTAGGAAGAATATTGAAATTGATCATTTTGGACTAAGATATTACATTTTGAGAGGAAAGTGATTAAGGAAATAATTTTAAATTAATATTTTTTTCTTATTCTCATGATATTGAGCAGCTCATCACCACATTTAACATGCTCGTTGGTATTTCACTTGATTGAAGCTGCTTTGATATTCCAATTGATACAGAGGTCAGGGCCGGCGCACAAAGTCAAGAGTCATAGGATTAAAACATTTAACTATTATTTTCATTTTATGTTAATATATTTATCATACAACACCCGCTGTCTGGCCTGCATGTACTTTATTTCATCCAGAAGCGAACTTTGAAATAAAATTAACATAAAATACTACCTAAGAATCCCCTTTTTGTTGGACACAACTGCGTTGTGCCCAGGCACGTACTGAACACAGCAAAAAAAGAGCAAAAAAATAAAAAGGTAGATAAGAAAATACAAAAACACAGGCAAGGGCAGAGTGTCTGCAGATAAATACACAGCCACACACTTGTTAGTTGGTCTAAGTAATAATTGAGAAGGATTACTTTTGAATGAGTCAATGCATTGTTTTGTGGCATGGCGTACCTTTAAATTCTGTTGTGTACGTTTATATACTTTTGTCTTATAATTCCATATATGTTTTTTGCACACAGTCTCTCCTGAAAAAAGAGTCCTGATCTTCATGAGACAACCTGTTTAAATAAAGGATTAACTAACTAGCATTAAGGTCAAAGTGCCTCCATCCCGCTCTGGGCCACAGCCTGAGTCATGTGCTCAGGCCCAATCAGTGTGGCTGCTCAACACATTAGCATTCCAAATGTTGTTTGTTTTAGTATAATTTTTCATTCATCGCCCGCAGAGGATAGAGTTTCAACCACCTTGTCGTGGATGTTGATGTAGCATGGCCGTAGGTCAGACACCAGCCTACACACATAATTGCCCTGGGCCTGCCACCTCAGTAACCTTGGACAGTGACAGTCTGTTGGACCACAGGGTCTGCCTCTTCATCACCATCATCACCATCAGTTAGCTATAAGCAGAGCTCCATGTTAAATGTGGTTTGTGCTGGGTTTTTATAGTTGTTTTTATATGTTTTTTTATGGTTTGTTTTATGTCTTTTTGCAGGTATCTCAGTAACAAAGAAGACGCATACCTGTGAGTACAAAGATTTTTTTTTAATACTTTTTATTTCTGTTGCACTTCAATTTCAGGGCTGTTAAAATGTAATTTAATTCAAAGACAAATTCTACACAGGCTTAATGTGAGGAAAAAAAACAAATTCTCCCTGCCTCATATACAGTAGAGATGATAAGATCATCTTGTTTCTATCTCTGTTGACTCTTCTTTCATCAGTGCCTATATGCATATTGTTGCCTGACTTGTATTGTAATAAATCAATACCTTCAATTAGATCCATGCCATCCACTTTCACCATTTCGTATTTCTCCATCCTGGAGAGAATATGATGATAACCCCAGAGAGGAAATTAAAATGCTTTGCAGTCTTATGACTGTTTGATAATCATGCACAGTTGAAGCAGGCAGTCTGCTAAAGCTCCTCTTTGTTTTCTGCAAGGCCTTGCAGCTGAGCAACGCGGATGTGGTGTTGTGTGGTGGTTTGTAACCTTTTGAGGCTGCATTAACTACCAAGAGTTTGTATTCTTCAAGTACAGATCATATCACTACAGTTGAAAGATACAGACACAGTATGTGACACGTCTCACATGTGAGATGCAAGACTTCTTTGTTCACTACAACAATAGTACACAGGCTTTGCCGTGTCTAACCACCACTGCCTTTTCAATTTTAGTCTGCTCATGAAGAATTGATGAACAGTCAAACCTGTAGAAATCAATGATTTCCAAGAGATTTGTACTGTATTTTGACACGTGTGAAGTGCAATCGAAAAGGCATGTAAAATCGCTTTTGTGTAGTGTACTGCAGTGTGTCTGTGTATGTGTGTACATCTATGCGTGTGTGTTCATACCCCACTGTGTGAACGGAAGAAACTAGCCCTGAAGGCTATCCTTTCCCTCTGATCACTCTGATGAAACTTGTGGAGAGGGAAGGCCAGAGGGCTTTTCTGTAAGAGCGGTCGGAGTGTTTCAGATTGTGAGAGGCTGCATCTCGCCCTGTAAAACACCCCGGCTCTTTCTTACATCAGACAGCAGGGCAAAGGATATGATCTTCTACGCTAGACAGCTCCACCTTACTCAAACAGCCCCGTCAAAACAGCAGCACGATTGTGTGTTAAGCTATTTGCTTGTCTGGAGGGGTTATGGAATTCCTTTTTTGATGTGTGTGTGTGCATGTTCGTGTTTGTGTCAGGATATCTTCAAGGTAGAACAGAAACGCTTTGACCCACCATCCACCGCCCCACTATCTTAATTAGTGCGGCGCTAAGCACCTCTACACCGGAAGGGGGCTCAAATCAAAGAGCATGATTTAGGAGTCTTGGGTTCAAAGCCCTGGGCAGAGACTGGACTACGCTGTCTCATATCAGTGAGAAATATTCAAATCTTGTCCATGTGAGGAAATCAAAGTAAAGCCCCTTAACAAGTAGTTGATTGCTGCGCCTCACAGACAGGAAGCGGCTGTAGTACCTCGTCAGGGCTGTGTGCACAAGAAGAAGTTCAAGGGCCAGTTAATGGTCATTGAGAATGTGGAGGGAAGGTCTTTCTTAGAGAAGCCTGGTGATTATATGGCTGGTGGAGTAATAATGAGGGAGATCGCTCTGCCCTACATGGTTATAGTCAGGCTGTAGATCTATTTCTGTTCTCGGAGTGAAAACATTGGCTTCCCCACTACGCCAGTCCACACTGCCACTCGTAATGTGAGCTTGGCAGTCTTGCTTGTATGTGTGTGTGTGCAAGTGTGTGTGTTTTAGGAGGTCTTCCTAGTCCAACCCAGACCACAGGGATGGGCCATGTCTCTGACTAACTCCCCACTCTGCCTGAGTGATCAAACTGCTGGAAGCTCCCCGCCATGCCAGTCCCCTCATCAATATAAATTACAGGGGCAGCTGTTCACTGGCAGACTCCTCTCCTCTCCTTTTCCTCTCCTCTCCTCTCCTTCCCTATTCCATCCACCCGACTGGACTAATCATCGAGCCATCAGAAGGTGAAGTATTCTAGATGAAAACAGATACTTATATCATTGTGCCAATGACTGTGATGTCCTCTCCCCATTCTGGCTGTTATAAGGACTTAAGTAGATTTACTGTGTGAGGCAGCAGCCTCTCTTCTCTCTCTCTTACTCCCCTTCTTTCTTCATTCCCCATAAGGGGCGGCCCCTAGCCAGCACTTTCTTTAACCACAAGGCTATAATTCTCAGCAAGAAGTCAGCTGTGGTTTTCCTGTACATTTCCCTGACAGTTTTACATATGCCCTGCAATACTGACTTTTAGTAGCAGTTGATTTATCCCTAAAACTGCCTGTGACAGAGGTGACAGCGGAAGATCAAGGGCTTTTTTTTTTCTTACTTTGATGCTGGACACCAGATACACGCCGTCACCTCCTTCTACCTCAGCAAGGCTGCGTTGCTGTGAGATGAGTTTCTGTTTGGACCTGTTGAGAGAGATGGTGTGGAGCGGAGGATCAGATGCAGCAGCTGATTACACTGAGATTAGACGTCTCACCTCTAATCTACCATCAGCAGTCTGGGGCTCTGTCTCACAGCTCGGATAGCAAAGAGCTAGCTAACGTGCGCACGCACACACACAGGTCGTGTAGCCAGGATGCTCTTCCCCGAACAGAGCAGATCTCCTGATTACCTAGAGCTAAGCCTCTCACTCTTTTGCAGCTGTAGATGTACAATATACTGATTGTCTGACTGACTGTTCAGACTATGATACACAACAAGACAAAGGCTGGCGCGTCTACGTTTAGTTTTTTTTATAGTTTGCTTTGTAAAAGATTGGACAAAACATACCAGATAAATTGGTTCTATGCTAATAATGTCCACTTAAAAGAAACACCTTACAATTTTATAATAAAAGCCAAAAAACCTGTCCTCAAAAATCACTACAGAGCTGTATTTGCAGCCTCAACAAATGCTGAAAAATGCACTTTTGACAATTATTCAAGAACTAATTATACATTGTATTTGATTCCATTCTGTTTCACAGGTGTTTGTGTTATTCTGCCAGTCCCCTGTATTGATGTGTATTATATGTAGTGTGTGCCTGACTTTACATTGGGAATAGAGTGGCCAGAGGGAGGCAGTAGTACAAATGTAACTCTGGGAAAAGAGAAAAGGAGACAGACGAGGCTTCCTCTCCTCAGTCTTACAGACACGTTGAAGAGAGTCTCACTTTTTTCTTTTTTTTTTTTTCACCCTGTATTTATCTCCATTGCGGTGACAGACTCCTTACACTGATTGAGAAACATGGCCTCACTCCTGCATCTTCATTTATTTGCTCGCAGCTTGTATTGAGTTTCTCTCGTCAGAGATCTGCGCTCACATAGTAATAGCACAGCCAATCTGTTTTAAAGGAACCAGATGATTTAGATTCTTCTGCACTGCCTTAGAAAAACAGAGTGCAGAGTTACAGTGAAATTATATCCGTCACTGAGACTCAACTAAAAGTTATAAAGCCAGAGTTTGAAGATTTTTTGCCTTTTGTGCATTTGAAATATCTCTTATAAAAGTAGTCTGGTGTATGTTTGGAACAATATGCTAACAGCATTATTAATCCCAATAATGCTCTCTGTGTTCACACAGCACCATGACAGCTTTTACCTCTGTAAAGCATCTGCTTTACCTCTAAATGACATGAGATCCCGCCTGGATTTCTGAGTGGTAGGATGCTAACGCATTGGCTCTGTGAGTTGAGGTATTTTCAGTTAATCAAACATGAGATTTATGGTCCTTAATAGTGCTGTACATTGCCAATTTAGGAGAATAATATGTCCCAGTTGCTGTCTAATTTTGCTTGGCAACAGGCGCACTCCTGTGGAATCGCCCAGGGCAGTGTGAGTTGTCTCTGCATAGCTCAGTGTTCCATGCTCAGTGGCTGTTTGAAGGTATTTCATCACATTGTTGCCTTGATTCAGCTCTGTGGGGATTTGTTAGTTGCACTCATGTGGGAAGTGCATCCAGTACATTGTTAAGCTAGGGCTGATAATGAAGATCAGCCAGCCAGAGTCCCCTGAGCTACGCGGAGAGAGATAGTCTAGTGAGACGCGCAGCACAGACATAGTGGAGCAGGACGAGCACACACAGCAATACACACAGACGCAGAGGAATCATCAGCACAAAGCATACAACACTGAACTGTGGTGTAGTGTATTAGAGTAAAAAACACAATACAGTAGCGCATACAGTGCATCAGATTATTATCAAATATGTTAGACTCTGTTGTTCTTACCAAACATTATTCCAAGTTTGTAAAATTGCCATTATTATGTATAAACGTTGGTTGAGCAATATTGCAATCATTTTAATGTTGTTGCCTTTTTGTTATGATTGAAATTGACAATGCAGGGCCCCACTAAGCGCAGCCGCTCTTTCTGTTGAAAGTTATTTGATTCTCAGCATGGTACGAGAACTCGTTGTTTCCTCTTCTCCCAGAGCAACATTGAACGCTTAAATTGACACAATCTTTTTCTCCCTCTGTACTGTAGGTTATGTTTCATCTTACTCTATTTGTTTGTCCCTCAAAAAGAGTATTCTTTTTGGACATTTTGGTATAATCTATAATAGACGGCTATTTTTTTTCTGAAATAGGTCAGTGTAATCACAACAGTGAGGGATGGACAGTCACTGTAAAAGGGAAATCAATAGAGCTATCTATTTGTCGTAAACCAGGCCAGCATGATTTTTCTCCATTTTTCCTTCGCTGCCATACTTTTTTCTCTCCAACACAATATGGCAGGTCCTCATTTTTCAGTAAAAGCATTATGTCTGCCATTTTGTAAAATTGCAAATGGCCTTTGTACATGCACTTTCTTTGCATACGTTTCTGTGAGTATGGACGCTTCTTTTTATCATCTCCTGGGGGCCCAGGGTGTTTTATAAGGAGGAGAATGGTAAGGGGAACTGTAGGGGTGCAGGACAGCTTTTTGTGGGGGAGCTCTGCTTTTGTTGGCTCTTAATCTGGTTCTTCTCTTGGTTTCGGCTCTTTCAGAGAATTTGAGCCGGAGCGAAGAGAGGCCTCGTCAGCTTTTCCTCACCCTTTTTCTTTTGTGTCTCGCTGAGAACTGAAAGGCCCTGTCTTGAAGTGTTGTCAGACCAGAAAACAAGAGTAAGTGACATGTGACAAGGACACAATGCTTGGCTGGGCCAGCCAAAGTAAGTGGCCCCATCTGCTGCGGGCCGATTTCTCTTCTGCCGGCTGTCTGCCACCTCAGGTGAGAGGGGCCAGGGACCGAGGGCCGTGCCGAGATGGTGGCGTCTGCCAGCCGAAGCAGTTGGCATGGCTGGGAGGGCACGGCTGGCGTCGCGCTCAGCCGCGGCGCACAGTCGGCTAGCCTTTGCACAAGCGCAGGTTATCCGTCACTCATCAGGTTTCCGATGCCTCATCACTTTCCCATGGTGAACACACATTCAGTGCAGGACAAGAGTGTCAGCATGTAATGAAAGGTTTGATTCATGGAGGGCGACAGAGGCGGAGGTCATGGAGCTCCTCCAGATATGATCCTGACTGATGCTGATGGGGAAGCTTTAAGATGGGGGCCATAATTAAATGTCCTTGTGCCATCATCAAGTTCCTCAGTCGCAGCCATACACATAGACTGTCCGCTCGTGCGCAGGGCTTATCACTCTGACCAGCATGTATCTGATATTGATGGTCTTCCCTTTTCACTGAAGTGCACTTTGAGACAAATTATTCTTAAACTGAAGTGGAGCAAAAAAAATGTATTGTCAGAAATATCCCATTATGGATTTTTTAGGATGGAAAAATCCTGATGCAATATCATGCATGAATAAAGGCGGGTAAAATTAACATATATAATTTCATTCCTGAATTATTCACAAGAATGTTGTTGAATAAACCATGCAACGAATGAGACGTCCCCCATAATAAAATCATTTTGAAATATCTTGTGAGCACCATTTCAAAATCAATAATGATCGTCACAGTGCATCAAAGAAAAAGAAACGTGTTGGGACAAAACACAACAAAATAGACTGTTTGCATACCCAGCATCAAATGTTTATTGAAACCGAATTAGATAAATTTGAAGTGAGGATCACATCTTGCCGACAAATAATGTCATTCTGCTCAGAAACTAAAGTAGAGGAAAAAAAGTTACATCGACAGAGAAGAAAGAAGAAGTGCTCACAAAAGCTTTCGGTGATATTATACATTGACATTTGTGCTGATCGCATTGTGCACATTTTGTTGAATCTGCTTTATTAGAGAAATGCTGTTTTTTCCCCGTTGCTATTAATTTGTGTTTCTGTGGGTGTGCAGTGTGAGAACAGAGAGATGTGGTTAACCCATTGTGAAGTTAGCCGTCATCATTAAGATTCTACAGATAACAGGCATGCGGATTTCTACTGCTCAGCATTATAGGATCCCAGACATCAAAGGCAGGTTTTCATTCTACTGTGTCTGCGGCAGGGTGAAGAAGAAAAAAAAAACAGGAAAGGAGACATGGAGTCAGGAAAATAAGGCAGATTGGGAGAAGAGAGAGGAGCATGTATACGTACCTGCGCCAGTCAGGTGACACGGCGCTCTGTAATGTGTTTGCTGCCACTGAGGGTCCCTCCTGCATAGTTAGCTCCTTGCTAAATTGGCGTCCTCTCTGATTAAGTGGCACAGTCCTTAATAACGCCGTGGCTGACTGCAGGTTGGTTCACTTTAAAGATCAAGTTCATTTCTCACCATGGTCATTAAAGTGCAGGTCTGCGTAATTCAAATCAATTCACTTATGTTTTTTTTTTTTTTTTTTTTTTAACGCCTGTATTTTTTCTGCGCTCTTCTGTACAACGTTGTCAGCTCATACTTTTATCTTGCCTTGCTTTATATCCAGTCAATGTAAAGGTGCTGTCAATAGTATTTTTCTTTGTACAAATCTTGTAATACTATTTCCAGTTCTATTACACAGATATTACAATGAAGTTCCCCTTAATTCAGATTACTTTCTCTTCCAGCGTGGTGCCATTATGCTTTTGCCATTACATCAGCGTGAGCTGTTCTACAGTGAGAGTATTGAATGTACAAGAGAGAGAAATATGCTGTTCTCCAGTATTGTGCTGGATTACAGAATCAAGGTCGACTCACAAGACACAGAGCAGCATTATCCCTTAATCCTGTGTTTTGGTTTCAAATAGCCTTTTTACACCTAATCTTCACAAGTAAAATGACAAACATGAATACTGAGGTAGGTATTTAAATGTGCATTACCTGCAATGTTAAGGTCAAAGGCTTATGCTGACTTAAAGTGGCTCTATATTTTGTGAAAGAACAGACGATCATGTGTTTGCCACTTATTTTGTTGCGGTTGCATTACAGCAGACTAGGGAGTCTTGTGATGAAATTTCCCCAGGCGGTTTCAGATGGATAAGTCTGGGAACTTTTCATCCAAACTATGAGTCATTTGTTTGTTTTTCTATTTTTTTTTTTTTGCTCATACGCTGTAATATTTGAATGAAGATACTATTCCCTCCTCGCTTAATCTCTCACCAAGTTTCGTTTGGCCTGTTGTGCTCGGGCACTGGGGGAGGACAAGCCTCACTGAGTCAACAGATATAGCGAGTACACCAGTTCAGCACCGAGGCAGTGTCTCCCCTTGACCAGGCTGGTCTTAGTGTGTCCGTCAGGCTCAGCTGTGGCAGAGCTGGAGGAAACTTAAAGGTGCTGTGAAAGACTAAAAGTGGGCCAGCCGCTGCTGCCTCCTGTTGACCTACCTTGTTCAGAGGGTCCAGGTACAGACTGATGACAGGACTCCTCCTCAGCGGACCACATTACTAATGTGTGAGGGTGCAAGAGGAGCACACCCAGTGATGAATCACTCCCCTGCACCCATGGCATCCTCATAAGTCAAGAGTAAAAGTGTTGAGAGTGCGCACAGTAAAAGAGCTCCTTCGTCCCGTCCACCGTAGAGAAACTCCATCCAGGCCCGGCGGAAGAGGGAAAGGGGGAAGGCTAAGTGGTGCTCGTCGCGCATAGCCTGAAGATCTCCCTCAATCTTGAGGAAAGCACTAGTCCCTCCAGTGGGTCACTTGTTTTTATAGAGCTCATAGAACTTAGGAAAAGTTACTTTCATGCATGAACAGAGCTGCTTTTTAATAAATGAGAGTAATCTAGATTGCGTTGATCGGGAGTGCCTCACCGGACCAACTGCATTACCTGAAGTCACAGAGAGAACATTAAATATGTGTTAGTTTAAGCTAAAACAGTTTTCTTCTGAGGGTTTCCGCGCTGAGCAGTCACAGGAAAAGGCTCTGCCTCATTACTCACTTTGGTGTTTCAATAGGGGGAATAATGGTGAAATTGTTCAGCCTAAAAGCAGAAGAAATATTGTGTAATTTAGATAAAATAGATTTTCTATTTAATTGAAAACAACTTTATTGAAGCAAATATTGTACATCGCAGTTTGTTTCTCTGTTTTCTTCTTTTCTTCTCGCCTTAAGCCAGAAGGTTAACTATTTTAGTTTACACGCCTACCTCCCCCCAGAGCTGATGTCGGGCTATATTGGTGATGTTGGGGGAGTGTGTAAGTTTGACGCTAGGTAATACATCACACACTCCGGGGGGTCTCCCTGGTATGCTCCTCAATAATGAAGTTCATTCGTTAACTTCTCCCTCAAAGGCCAAGTTCCCCTGCTGCCCTTTTCAACAGCCATCGCAACTCTTACTAGAGTCACCCGACCAACAGGAAAAAAAAAAAACACATCATCATGCTTTTCCCCTTGACAGGCTCAGTGGTTGCCTTTGCAGGGCATGAAGAATAAGCAGGTCCATTACCAATCCCTCATGCCTGGTTATAGCCATAATTATCACAGGGAAAATGACCTGCTCTGTTTGGTTTGCCGTGGAGGGGCTGCGCCTTCCTAATCACCTCCTCCTTCCCTCCTGTCGTCCTCATGCCATGGAGATGGAGCTGGTTTTGGGGGAGTCTTGCCAGTTCATTAGAATTCACAGGGTTCCACCTCCCTGCCTAGCCAGGCTAAGCCTCTCACACAGGCTGCCATGCCTGCGATAATCTCCCCTCCTCGTTCCCTTTCGCTCCTTCTCTCTCTATCCTCCTATCCCTTTCCTTTCTGTCCCCAAGGGCAGCTTCGCACAAAGGAGATGCAGTGCAATTCATTGTTAAATCTGATTTCTATTGATCTATTGAAAAAATTGTTCCGTGAGATATATGCTAGCACTCCAGCGGCGCTGATGATCCCTCCTTACCACTGCCTTTTCATCTGATAAACCAAATAAATAAACTGATTTATTCCAGTCACTTAAATGACAACCTTTGTTGAATTTGCCAGGCGCATATTTTTCCAAGGCTGCATCAATCAATTGAACATCCAGTTCCAGTGGGCAGATTGTAAACACTTTTCTTGCTGCTCAAGTGCCCAAAGACAGACAGAAATGGCCTGGCATTTCACTTAGTTTGGATCTAGCAGAGAAATAACAGCAACAACCAAACTGCCACTAAATAAAATAGCGACTAAAAAGTAGCTGAGGGCGTTTGATGTTTTTCATTGAAGTGCAGTGCTTATTGTATTGTTCACAGCCTCTCGTCACCACCTCACTCATACCTGCGAGAGGTCATTTAATGTGGAGCCGGCATGCAAGATGTGAAGCGTGGTCAGTCTGTGCGGGACAAATTGGCTTTGCTACCACGGTGACACAGTACTTGTATTCTTTTTTTTTTGTTTGTTTCTTTGACAAAAGCATTTGATTGAATTGATTTGGAAATACCACAGGCTCTTATTTTTGTGTTTGTTCAAAAAAAAAAAGAGGTTTAAATTCACTCTATAAATAACCGTGGCAGTAAAACAAAAGGCTATAGCCTTGTCAACCATTCACTATAAGTACTGTGTTGTTGATTCGGATTACATGACAGTTGACAGGTGTACACTTCACCTGTGTAGGAATGATATGCTTTCATATTTCTTCCTTTTGACCCCACTGTTCTATAAATATTGTGCTTGTGTGTACGTGTATTGAGTGACAGTTAGAAAGAGAGCGTAGTGTAGTAATAGTGCTGAGCTGGCCTCATGGTTGCTGCGTATAGACCGGATGAAGGGCAGTGTATATAGTCACTAGCGCAGAGTCATGTGTTTAGAGTTGTTAAGATTGTAAAAAGCACGAGACTTACCTGCTGCTGCCACCTTGCTAGACTAGACGCACTGCCCTGCTCCATGGAAAATCCATTAACCGTAATGAGTTAACAGCATTTCCTGTAGCTACACATTATACCGTAAACCCAGGCACAGGAGCGGCATGTAGTATGTTTTTAAACTCTCACTTCTCTTATTTAAACTTGCCTTTAAATGCAACCTTCCGCAGTGCTCTGGACACAACCCAATAGTGTCCTCTATTTTCACTGAAATAGATATTCCCTTTGTTGTCTGTGTGATTTATTGAAGTCTTCCCACAAGTGGAAGCCCCCAGGAAATTGCCTGGAATGGCCCTAAATTGGTTTATGATTGTGTGGTGTGGGCCGGTGCTGTTATGGTTCTAATATTATGCCCTCCTCTCCTTGGCATCTATATTAAATTGATCTGTATTGTTTTCATGGAGTGCCTGTTGAAGCTTGTTAATTCTACCGCTGCTTCAGGCTGGTGTTCCAAACACCCAGGTGCCCCTTGTGGTGGAATATAAAGCCTCAGCTCTCTAAAATACCTCACGACGAGACCGGGACGCAAAATGAGGAAGACTGTAACCGTTTGTGTTGTGGTGTCAGAGGCTGCAGACTGCAATGGCATGTGGACCACAGGTTTGAGGCTGGTCCAGAGCTGTAAGAGTTAACATGGATCAGCTGCATGGTGAGTCTGTGCGTGGAATGGCTACTGACAGACTGCTAATGAGGCCATTATCAGCTCTGGTCCTCTCTGCTCCTCCAGGGGCACCAGTGGATGGTCCGCACCTCATCTCAATTGAATTCCATTCCACAGGGCTTGTTTACAGTAAATACATTTGCTTGAATTAATCCAAGAGTAGTGTGAGACACATGACTGGGCTGGTATAAAATGCACAAATTTAGAGTGTTGTGCCTGATTCAGCTCAGCGTCTGTACCAGAGACTCTGTCAGTCCTGGAGCCATCGCCACTTCACTATCACAGTTTTTATCTTATACTTGGTTATAAAGAAATGATTGACTAAAATGATTCTATTGATGGCTGCATGTCAGTAATCACTACATTAAAAAACCCACGGACGTTTGACCATCACAGCCTTTGTGGCTTAATCAATTCCCTAATGAACAAGTATTAGCAGGGTATTGGCATACTGTCACTGGTAATGTGGAGCAGTCAAGGGAGAGTGTGATCAAGAGCAAATGAAGCAGCTTTGCTAGAAACATTTCTCCTTAGGGAGGCCTGGGCTTTTAAGCACAATTATATACAGTTGGACGAACTATATTTGCTGTAAAGTTGAAAGTGTAAAACAACATCAAGACTAGTTTATTAGTTTTATGTTTTTCTTGAAGGGTCGGTTCATCAAAATTACAAAAGAATATCTGGCTATGCATTAGTGTTGTCAAAAATACTGATGTATCGACATATTGATTCTGAATATTTGAATCGCTTTCAAGTCTCATTTTCCGCAGTATCGATACACAGATACTAGCTGCGCTTTCCAATTCTTTTATTGTTAATGTTTCCTACTGTCATTCTGCTGTTCTCAAAGCTGAGCCTGAATTAAACACTCAGTACTTTTTACTAGCTGGGTGTGGCTACATGTTTTGACAAATTAAGGCAGGTTTCAATTAGACGTCTGGTTGTTTCTGCTTTTTTTTATGTAGAAAACCTCCTCAAACCCGCTGATCTCGACTACCCGCTTGAACTAACATGACTCAGCTGCTTAGATCACGCATACAAATCCAAACGTTTAAACTTTTGTCAGTATGGACGTGCTACACATTGTTATCATGATAGGATTCTTCTCGGCCAGTCGTGACATAGAATACACACAGAAAAGCGTATTTGGTGGAAAAGCGGTTTCTCTCTCAAGTCATGTCTGTCCCTCAGAACTAGATCAAATGAATGATTCGTAATTGATATCTTACCAATAGCCTGTTTTTTCATTTATTCATTGTCTGTAACCATCTATCCTGTTAGGGGTCACGGGGGGGCTGGAGCTTATCTCAGCTGACGAGGGCGAGAGGCGTTGTACACCCAGGACAGGTCGCCAGACTATCACAGGGCTGACACATAGAGACAGACAGGTTCAAATTTACACCTACGGGCAATTTAGAGTCACCAGTTAACATAACCTGAGTGTTTTTGGACTGTGGGAGGAAACCAGAAGAACCCACGCTCACTCGGGGAAAACACGCAAACTCAAAAACAGAAGGGCTCCCCCACCCTCTTGCTGTGAGGCAACAACGCTAACCACTGCACCACCATGACGCCCAGCCTATTTTTCATTTAAGTAATTCATACTGGTTTAAATAATTAATTTGATAGTATTTCCCATCTTTGCTGAGCAAGAGTTGAGTGTGAAAGGATTTAAAGGCTCGTTGCATATAGACACTTGCCCCAAATATACGCCGGTTGAGTTCAGTGATCAGAGCAAATTAAAGCCTTGGATATTAATGAGGTTTTAAGGTGTTTATCTTGTAATAAAGAAATGTAGCTTGTATATCTGCAATGTCAGTTTTTCCCCGTGGTATCAAAAATTCTACTGAGTATTGATATTTTAAAAGGAATTGTAACGAAGATAGAAATTCAAGTATCACGACAATGCTACTATGTAGATAATTGTGGTGCAATGGAGTTGAATGAATTTTTTGTTTGTAGTGCGTATTGAAAAAAAGCATCATATTTGGGCTTTATATTCAATTGTTAGATAGCAACAGTGGAGAGATGGCAGGAAATGAGGAGACAAAGAGATAGGAGATGACATGCAACAAAGACCTCCGGCCAGATCTGACCCGCAGACATTGTGTTTTATGGTCAGTGTGTTAACCCCAAAGCCACAGGAAAAATTGTCTGGCCACAGAAAGTGTCCGAGTTACTCTGGATAATCTGCAGAACACAGAACAGTTTTCACAGGGACTGTTTCCGTGGTGGAAAGGAGAATGGTTTTTATTTTTCTTTTATTTTTATGAACCTACCCTTTAAAAGTGGACAAGTTAGGGGACGACTAAGATCTTCCCTTGTTCACAGCAAAGTTCAGCTACTGTCTTAAAATGCAAAAATGATTTTTTTTTTTTATTCACTACGTAGATTGTCGGCAGACAAAACATGCGCTCCTTCCAGCTCTCTCCTGACACTCAGATGGTAATATGGATGTTATCCTCCTCTCAGATGTTCTTGGATAACCAGCCGACAGACTCAACCCCTGCTACAGTGTCATGTGTTTTTTTCCTTCCTTAACCATAGCTCAGTGTTAAGCCACAGCGTGTTGAGCCACGGTTGGTTCTAGACTCATACAGCAGCCAGTTTCTGAGAGACAACCACAGATAGTGGCAGTTAAACATGTTCCTGCGTGGGCCTTGGCCCTGACTCATCTGGTGAACTTTGAAGATCTTGTGGGGAGACGCCAACATCGAAATGAGACAACTGCTCTGTCTCTGACATCACATTGTTTACCGGGGCCTGTGTACGTGTAGTTTGCATCCCAAGCACGCTCCATTTGATGCTATCAGCCTCTGAATGATATTTTGTTCATTAGACGGTGTGCAATAAGAGACCAATGTTGACACAACGTGAGTTAATGTGTTTAGTGTCTCTAATGGATCATAGAGGTCCTAATGAAACATTGTCATGGGAAGATTTATGTTGCAAGCTGCTGAGTCCTCATTTCCATTTTATACCTTTATTCAATGAACAGAAGACAATAGAAGGCATCAAATGAATAAAGATATTTAGTGTGTAAAACAGGAATAAATAAATAATCAAAATGTCTGACGATGGCATCGTTGATATGAAAATCTTGCCCCGTGGAAGCGTCATAACTCTGTGGCAAAGATACTCTGCTGCTGTAGTGTTATTAATATCAAACCACTGTAGAGAATGTGAAATGAGCCCCTAAAATATCCAAATTTAAAATGTTGCTGGTGTAAAAAAAAATACTTTTTCCTTTTAGTTTTTGGATTTCAAATATTGCAGCGCCTGAAACCGAAGCTGCATGATGTTTGTCTTGAGACGAGATGATATGAGCGCCAGCTTATTCATGGAAATGCCAAATGCAACGTGGTTATTGGCCAAGGCTGGATTGCACTAAAACCAGAATATTGTATCAGAGAGAGGCAGCTGGTTAGGAGTCAGAACAGATTATCATATGAGAGAGGATGAGCGAGGAGAGGGGGAGGAGAGTGAGGCAGAGAGAGAGGGAGAGAGGTAGGGACTGGAATGGGAAGCAGGGGGCGAGAGCGAGGGGCACAGGAGGGAGAGAAGGAGAAATGATAGCGAGAAACTCATCGCCCGGTCGCTGTGGGGTGGAGGGGATCATCCAAACCCTTCCGTCACTATCTCCCCTTCTTCACCTGTCAAAAAGAGTGTGTGAGAGCCGTCGGAGTGTGTGTGTGTGTGAGAGAGAGGGGCATGCGGGTCCTCTGAGAGGTCAGGGGAAGAAGCTGAGGCTCCACTCATCTTCTCTCTGTGTAGGGCCCACCGCTGCTCGCAGACATCTGGCCTCACACTGATCACTCATATCTACAGACAGGGAGGAGGAGAAGAGCGGAGCGCTTCGATCTTTGAGCCACAGAAAAATTACAGATCCCCCTCTTATCCATCCTCTCCACTCTCCTTTTTTTTTAAACGTCCTCTCTTTGTTGTTTCCTCTGCTGTTTTTCTCATTCACCCCTCTCTCATCCCCGTCTAGCCTTTTATCCCCTCTTTGACTTTTTTCTTATCCTTGACATTGCACCATTTTTTTTAAAGGCAGAAAACCAAGAGAGTAGAAGGGGCAGAACAAGAGCGTGAAAAACTGATGTCTGCTAGAACTGGTTCTGACTTTATCCTTGCACTAAAAAGATAAGACAGAGGAGATAGTGAGAGTGTGCTGTGTCTAGCAAGCCGGTATACAAGGCTCTGACTGCAATCAGTGGGAAGAGGGCCAGCTTCCCTGCCTGAGCTCTCAGCGCCCCTACTGGCTGCATGCTGTGCCAATCAAAGGCTAGTGGGTGGGGAGCAGTCAGACATGAACACTGATGTCACAGTCACATGGATTCTGGTGTGGTCATGCTCGGAGGCTGAGAGACAGAGCTGTGCTGGCCAGCTGCTGCTGAGACAGCAGTGGAGGGCTTTGCGCTGGTGATAGCTGTTCTCTTATGGACTCGAAGCTTAATGATGTATTTTGTGATTTCAGCTATGAAAGGTAAGAGCAAAATGCATGCTGATCCTGCACCCTGAGTAACAAGTAGGGAAGTACGGCTCCGCTATTCATAGCCTGCCAACTCTTTGCATTTCATTTGCAAGGCATGAGTGTGACAGAGAGAGAGAGGGAGAGAGGAAGGGAGGGAGAAATACAGTAATACAGTGCTTCTGAATGCATGCAAGTGAATTAAGATTTTTTTTTATATATTTCCTTTAATGCATGAACATCATTTTATTTTTTTATTCTAAGAGAGAAATTGAGCTAGAATTATCCAACTTGTAAAAAATCTGTTAAGGTATTTTTGCTTTGATTTTAATATTCTCAGTGTGTGTTTTCTCGCTGCTACTGTTGTGTGGGGTGCTGTGGAAACCACAGCCGGTGTAATCTTTGCACGTCTCTGACAAGAACAGCTCCTGAGCTTCAGAGCAGAAGTTTTTTTGGCATAGATGTGAGGTAGCATGCAGAGAGGGGGGCAAAGGGTCGGAGAGGGTTGGAGGGGGGTTCTTGTCGCTATTCCTTTCTGCCCCGTTCTTAATCCTGTTGTTCCAGTCCAGAGGATGTGTCTGTTCCGCGGGAAAGATGTGCGTGGCAGTGTTGAACGTGGGTCGCAGACGGGCGACAAGGCACTGGCGCGCCTGGCAGACTGTGATTCTTTGAGTTGATACTGGTGCATGTGTATGTGTGTGTGTGTATATATCTGTGTGTGAGAGTGTGTTGTGTTCCACTGACCTATTTTTTGGGTAGTCGGGTTTACATGTGTGGCCATGAGAGCAGGACTGGGTCCTCCCAGTCGCTGTGATGTTGATCTAGTATGCTTAATCCCAGCTCTTCCACCCCCTCCATCATACAGGCATACATGCGCACACACACATCCGCGCAGACAGATACTGAAAGTGCAGTCAGACATACAGTGCAGCACACACTTCTCTCATGCATGCTTGCACACGCGCACATAATCATGCTTTTCACACATATGAATACACTCTCATTCTTCCATAGAGAGAATTGTGAACAACCAAACATATGTGCTCATATGCACTCGTGATACTGTCAAATATAGTAAACACAGTGAGGCACAGGCATACTGTGCTCAATGAAAAATATCAGTAATGATCATTAGATTTGCTGCTTTTTTACCTTCCCATCTGTCCAAAAATAAATTTAGATTTGCGCTTTTTTTTGAAAATCATTTTTACTTTGAAGACAAAAAAGCAGTGGCGCAAAACACTTCTTTGTATCTATATTCATACTAACAAATATAATGAATGTGTGAAAAATGATCAAATGTATATATTACTACCAGTATCACTAATATTGATAATGACGGTTACAGCTTATCCTAATTTTAGTTTATGTTTTTACATGTCAGTTTGCGATCGTAAGTATCCTGCTCTTTGTGTGAGACTGGCAACTCTGACCATAGTGCTAATTTCCTTTTTTTTCCTATCGATGAGTGTGTGAGAATTCATTTATGAAGTGAGGCTCAGAGTCAGTCGTGAAATTGTATGAAATTGAGAGGGAGAGCAGTCCTGTATCTTATTTTCAACGAGACGCATATGAAAAATGGCCTTTGACCTAATGTCCTTTATATGCAATTTATAGTGAAGGGCTTCACGAAATCACATATTTTTGTCAGAATCAAGTGCTGTGTATCTTTTTCTGTGACTTTTTTAAAGTGTGGCGAATATGAGTGATTGTAATGTGTGTATTTCTTGTTCTTTAGGCAGGGTGTAGTTATTTTTTATACATTTGATAAATGTGATAATTAAACATATGATTAAAGATGAGCCATGTTGACAGTTTCTGTATTTGTCATCAGCAGTAAAGAGTTAACCTGTTTAGTAGCCAGTTTCTGCCTGTCTTTTTGCCAGTCTTTATATCTTCTTTTAGCTTCCCTTTATTGGTCCTTTCAGTTTGATAGGAGCTGCTGGTGTCATGATAGGACACTGTGACAATGTCAGAAATTAAATTAAAATGTGAACAAGCTGTATAATTGGAAACTCATTTAAACAGCAGTAGTAATTTCTTCCTGAAAATGGTCAGTGAAATGGATGAACAGAACAATGGCTCGCTGCCTTGCCATGCACTTCCTTATTGTTATGTTAATATTGTTCATACTGTATGTGCCTTTTTTGGGGGGGGGGGTGCTGATTATTTTAAATAATTGTTTTTCATACGGTGCACTACAAAATAATGCTAATATATTAAACCAAACATCTCTATGTGTCTCTGTGGCTTTGTCTCTACCCTCTACCCACCTCTCCCTCTCGATTCAGCCTCTCTACCACACCACTGCCTCTCAAGTACCTAATTACCTGTAATGGAAACATCCCTCTCATTACCCCATGCAAATTAGCCAGCCTACTCAGCACAATTAGGATGAAAATTCCAATTACATAATTAAAGAAAGTTGTTTGATGTGTAGATTGACAGAAAAGGTAAAAAATGTGCGTCTCAGCCTCAGTACATATAATTAACCCTTCATAAAAAGCATCACTGTAGTGAGGTATATGTTGCAGCGGTGGTGGAATGTAACTAAGTACATTCACTCAGTTACTTGTAATGTATTTAAGTATTACCTCATGACATTTTATACCTCTACTCTATATTGTACTTTTTAATACACTGCATTTATCTGGCAGTTATAGTTACTAATTACCTTAAAAATTAAGATTTTGCGTGCAAAACATATGAGGAACTTTTAAAATATGATGCAATGTAGAAATTTAAACAGTGTGTAACATTTGATCCTAAATATTTCATCAATTAATATTAGTCTTAAAGTAGAGTAAAGTGAAAAATTTTGAGGTTGAGACCATTTGTCTGGAAAAAAAATTGAAATTTGAAGGTGTCACTTTGAGCTCTGGGTAATGTGATGGACATTTCTCATTATTTTCTTATGTTTTATAAAACAAATAAACCATGGATTGATCAAAAAAACAACCAGCAGATTAATCCAGAGGAAAAAAAAGTTATTTGCAGCCCTGTATATAGTAATAAGTAAAAGTAATAAGAATCTAATGATATGCTTTAAAATAGTACATGTACGTGTATACATATAGTATACTGTATCATTAAATATACTAGATGCACCCACAGGAGCTATTTCTGTGTATTGACTACCTACATTTTCCACATAATACCCACGTGCTTACTCTAAAGTTACTCTTTCACTGCAGTATTCATACTTGTAACAGAGTATTTTTACAGTGTGCTATTGTTACTTTTATTTCAATCTGCATATGTCTTCCACAACTGCATAGCAGCAGTGTTTTAAAACTATAAAAAGCAAGGCCCAGTAAGCCACTACAGTGCATGCAGACTGCACATAAATATGTGATTTAGCACGAGTGTGTACTAGACTGTAAAAAATGTTCTGGGGCCGTAGAGAAGGTAAAGCCAAATATCTTGTGATAGGCGCTTTAAGGCTATGTTAACAAGGCTGTAAATATTTGCTGTAGATTTGGTACTCTTTGTCTCTTTCTATCAGTGGCCGATTGAAGTGTTCACTACACAGTGCTGCAGGCTCTCACACATTAAAGCAGAGGTTAACAAGATTGGCTATTATCCAGTTAGGGACTGAGGACATGAAGAGCTAAAGAAAAAATCGCCACAGATTAAGGTGAAGGCAAATATAGCACAAGTCACCTGCAAGGATTTAAAATAAAAGACCCTATTACAAAGAGAGTTTATTTTAAGAAGAAGTGTTCATATTTATTTTAGTCTGAGATGAAATAATTTGAGTTTGAATGTGAGTGTAACTCCAACACCAATATTAATAATACAAAATCCAATTTTGTAGTACCTTTAAATTGTATGAAACATTTATAAAATGTCTCTTGATTTAATTTCACCTTCTTCGAGGGATCATTTACATGTTACAGTTAAATTTAAAAGATAATATCAGAGCAGAGGAAAGACAAACAAGAGTCACTCTGACAGACTGAGGGTGTGTGCTTTAGTCCTCTCTCTTGCCTCTTAGCTGGCGGAGGAAGTCGAATGGCGTCCCCACAGGTTATTAAAGTGTGTGAGGTGTGCCAGTCTGTGCTGTGCACACTGAGACGAACATCCTGGCTGCCTGACTGTGTGTGGAGGGACTGGTTAATGAGATATTGACTGCCCATTGAGAGCATGGATTTTTGATTTGGCTCCATAGAAGTTGGGAGGATAGGGAGGTGCACTCTGGAGAGGAGGAGGTGAGGAGAGGAGAGAGGAGAGGAGAGGAGAGAGGAGAGGAGAGGGGAGGATAGGACTAATTTCTGAATTTGATGTTTTTTGTTTTGAGTTACCAATACTTATTGTTTATGATGTTGTGATTTGCTTATGGATAATTGTAGTAATTCTTTTGAAATTATTATTAACACTCAGTCATGTATATGCTGGCTGCAAAAATAAATTCTTAAAGTGCTTTTTTACTGTCCATACCTTAAAAGATATTGATACAAAATGAAAAGCAACTCAGCATGGAAGTATTTACTGTTGCTGTGGAATTGATTTTCCCATATAGTACATAAAGGAAACCATAAGAGTCTTTGCAGCAACCAATTAAAAATGAGCACAGTCTTTTTCGAGCCGTGTCTGAGAATAGTTTTTATGCTGTACAAACATTAATCTACGATTCCATCCAAGCCAGGGTGCCAGACAGCTCTGTCAGTCATCTTGTCTTGTCAGTCACACCTTGTGGCTTTGACAGATTAGTCCAATCACAGACAAGGTTAAATGACTCTCCTGTCCCATGCCCAATCAAACAGCAGGGTACAACAAACAGCAGCGGCTCAAGATAACCATCGGGCTACATGAGATGATTTTTGTTCATTCTGAAACGTTCACACCGAGTTCAGTCAGGGTTCTCAATTTGGCTCCCCAGTCAGGTAAAACACCGAGCTGGGCTTAGTCAAATGCCTCTAACTTAAGGGTAATTTCCTACTTTACTTTCACTCAGTATTTCAGGAGTCACTTATAGATCCTTTGAAGTGTCTCCCTGTCATGCAGCATTTAGCTACTGATAGAATACTTCCTCTGTCAGCACTCCTTAGATAATCATATACCACAGTCCATGGAGTTAAAGAACAGTTTTACTTTCATTTTTTTTTTCTCTTTCTTCCTGTAGCTCCCACTGTCGAATATGTACAGGGAGTAGGGATTGGATATGTTTCACTCTTCACAGAAACCCTTTGCTTTACATCCTAATATCGTGGTCATTCACTGGACTGGACTTATGTACAAATACATGGATTAATAATAAGTATAAATAACATTTCTTCAGCCTCACGTGCCCTGTTTTGCCCTCATAGGCTTTGCCACTCGGGGCTCAGAAGTTAACAGTGTTTTAAGAGAGTGAAGGGTGAAGTTTTTCCCCCTGTACTTTCATTCTGAGCGTGTTTCGTACCATTGGCTTTTTTCCTCTGTGGGCCTCTGGAGGGCTGTCCATTGGCTTTTTGAAGTTGCATCAAAGAGGAAATGGGGGAGAAAAAGCATTATTGATTTTGCGTTTTGTCTGACTCAAACACTGAGGACAGAAAAACACATAAGGAGTTAGGTGTTGGCAGTGGGGCAGCTCCGTCTCCTGTGTGTGAGCCAGAGGGAGACGGGAGGGGGGGGGAGAGAAAACCGAAAAGAGGTAGAAGGTGAGGGGGAACACCAGACAACACTAATGCATCTCTCCCTGGAGTCGTATGCTCAGTCCACTCGCTTCCATCATTTCTCCTCTCCTTTCGGTTTTTAATGGCAGAGTAAATAAAGCCCATTACTGTACAGCTGGAGACAAACCTCCGTCTCTCCCCGCCGTGTCGGATAGCTTTTCCTCCTCCTCCATCAGGCCGGTGACTCTCGAGCTCTGACAGCACTCTCCAGTTGACCTGCTTTTCCATGAAACACCAAGCTGCTCTCTTCTCAGTTGTAATCAGATCTCCCTGCTAGGCAAGCATGCCGGCAGCAGGCAAGAAGAGGAGTATTGTTTGTGCGGTTTATCACCTTTATCCTCCTCCTGTGTCAGCCCGGCAGAGGTGAGATGAGAGTGGACTACGTTTCTGGTGTTAATGTGACCTGGGGTGACCAGTAAGGAGCTCTCGGTGACAGCCGCTGATAAAAGCTGTCACTATTACAGCTTACTCAGCACTTATGCAATGGACATATGGTATAGCCATGTTCTGTGAACTTTATTGAAAGTGATTTCCTAGGTTGGACATATGGAGGTCTGTGGAATTTGGAATGGAGGGCTGTAAATAGTGATGGCATTGCCAGAATTTCAGCAGAAGTATGCTGTAGAGTCAGGGAGATGGGAAGGGGTCAGAGGTCACAGCATACTAAGTCACACTCCCCTCTGCTCCATGGAGAGCGACTGCAGCATCCAGGGACCCCGGCGGGGAACAAAGGATGAAAAATGAGAGGTGCACGGAATTTTGATGAGACAAGGGAGCAGGCAGTGTTATAACAAAGATCGTCACAACATGCGCTCCGCCGCTTGATTACAAAAGGGAGAGAAGTGTGTGAGGCGTTTGATTACATGTCCCAGCAGAGGCCATTAGGGGTTCCTACTTGTAGGATGGCATCATTTACACTCATCTGATCTGGCGCCTGCGCTGATGAAAAAACAAAGATTTGTGAATCCTCCTGAACACTAGGGGGTGCTCTTCAAGAAAGACAAATGAGATGAATAATCTGCACTACAGAGTTTTGAAGTTGCTACAGTCTAACTTCAGTGTCACTGCTGCAGCAGAATGTGTTAATCTCCCAGAGGAAGCCGTGCAGGCCGGAGTGAAAACTATCTCTCAAGGTTGGAAGCGTTAGGCCCTCCTCACCCCAACCAAGATGCATGAAAGGAATCTTATCATCATAAATAACAAAGAAAAACAGCCTTGCTGGAGCAGTCTGCTTAAGATTGATTTTTATGCACATGCATTCATTTGAAATAAAAGAAATGCTGTTTCAGTGCTAATTACAAAGATGAAAGGAAGTAGAATGTGCAAGGCAATGAACTTTGTTTAAAGGCGCAGCACATGGCTTATTCAGGGACATGGTGCTTTAATGAAATCCAACTCCATTTATGGACTCGTAGAGTATGTTTTGAAATTAAAATTGTATTTACACCATTATATACAAGAGAAAAAAAAACAAGCACTCCATTGCACGTGTCGGGCTCAACGTCCTAATTCAGCGAGTCAGGCAGCAGAGCCAACTAAACAATGCGTGTCCTAGACAATGAGAGTGTTTCCCAGCTGGAGCAAAGGGGTTAACTGGCTGTGGAGAGATCCTTGACCTATCTGAGATGAGCTCCCCGCCCCCTCTAGCAATGTGGAATATCTGATTGCTGATTATGAGTTTATTCCCCATCGTGCTGAGCCTTTTGCATGTCAGGATCCATCCCTCCCCAGCTGAACTGATTAAGGAGCTGGAGATGATGCTACAGCTCTCAGCGATTGCTGAAAGACTCTCAGAGAGCCTGGTAATCTGGAGTGCAGCTGGCAATCACCCACCACTGACTCTTTTGGAGGCTTTTTGGGGTTGTTTTGTTGTTTTCAAGTGGGTGTTTTTGGCATATTGTTGTCTTTGTTCCCCTGGGCTTCTTGTTTCTGGATGAGAGCTTTCCTAGTGCTGAGCACAGGTCCTTGTCAACCTGGCTGCTCAGCTCAGCCTAGTCCAGCCTCAACAACAGCAACGTCAGCAAAGACCCTCGCTCAAAGTCTCCGGATGTGCTTATGATCACCCTCTTACAGGAGCCTAATTTGGGCAAAAAAAGGAATCTTCATCCCTGATGTAAAAAAGCTCTCCCTTTGCTCATTTTCAGAGCTCCCAGAATCCAATACACGGGACAAAGGCGTCAGATAAATTGAAAGAAATAGCTCCTCAAGAAATGTGTCCTCGTGTAAACTTTTAAGGGTTTATGTGGCGTTCAATGGATTTCTGTCACGAGGAAACAAATAGAGTTTTCTAGCAAAGAGACTGGCACGACTGCTTTATTTGCTTGCAGGGATCTGTCGCTTAGTTACAAATCAGCAGCTGTCGTCTCTAAGTTTTGTTTGTGTCAATAGTTGGAGGGGAGAGGAAGACAGTCCTGTTCCTACTGCGCTGATGGCTGTTTTAATCTCTTTAATGTGTGACTTGGGGCAACAGAGGAGGAATCTGCCCAAACGGAGCATTCTCAATTACTATCAAAGCTGTAACAGCCCACTGCTGTCAAACACATCACCCACAGTTTTACTGCTTATTGCTTTAATGCTTAAATGTTTTGTTACCTCTTAAAAACACAGTGAATATACTGCATACTGTCCAGTTAAGGCAGAAACATTACCAGCAGTATTACACAGACACACATAGTCTAATAAAGGAAGTAAGAAAACTGTCATTTGCTGTTGTGTGTTTGTATTTGAAGGCTTGTTATGTTAGCGAGCCTGGATCTGCAGTCAACAGTGAAGCTAATGGAGTTCCAGATGTGACACCATCAGTCCCAGTAAACAAATGGCTATTGTCTGAGCTCTGCTTCCTCGTGTAAATGAAATGTTTTAAGGTGTTACACTGCTGTGATGAAAGACTAAGAGTCTAAACCGCAGTGTCTGAGAAGTGATGGGTGGGAAGGTCCTCCCAGACTGTGTGTGTTTTCGTGTCTGAGATTGTGAGTGAGTGTGTTTTTTTGTTTTTTTGAAGCAAGTCTTTATCATGGGTGTTTAAAATTCAATACTTTTTATTTGTATGTATTTAACACATTTATGTAAAAGTGTCATTAATTTTTTTAGTGAATAAATTGCTAAACCTCAGGATTGTCATGCTTAGATTTTTATTTCAGCGACATTTCTTTGTTACATAAAGCACAGGCACATCTCTTAATATTTCCTTTCATCATGCACTGTATCAGCCTCATTGTTCTGGATCATATTAGCTGTCACTCTGGATACACTAAAGGTAAGAGGGAAAATGATGGGAGATAGGTGAAGCAGATTTCCCTCAAATTGAGGATGATCAGAGTCAAACTACTGTACGTCTGACATACCTTGCCCACTTGAGTGGGTAAGGATGTTGTTTTTTTTATCTTTTGACACATGATTGCATCGGGCCGTTCTGCTTTGATCTCACCATGGATTTTTTTTTTCTTCCTCTTGATGTGGGATTATTATAATTTATACATAAGGGATTTTGTTTTTTTTCTTGAGCCTCAGCAAACTTGAGTAAACATGGTATACATAGTAGATTAACATTGTATTCATTTACACATTCTCATTAGCGAGCCCTAAGGTAATTAATCAGAGGCCGTGGTATATAAGGAGATAGACACCGTTCAAATAATTTATTCCTTTCTACTCTTACCGAGTGTGAGAAAAAGTGTCTGATCAATTCCTCCCTTAGATGTAGCTCTTTGAAGACATGCAGTGTCTTATGAGAGCACCACCACGGTATTTATTCTCTGGAAACTGAAGGCTGCAGACCTTGCATATACTGTACAAACATTGCAGGGCATTGTTGCCTCATCCTAATAGCCCACAATTCCCCCTAAATATAGGAACCGTATAACCCCAATTAAACCCATACAGGTGTAAAACACTTTGCTGTCTTATGTTGCAGAACTGCAGCTTCAGTGAGGTTCAGAGTTTGCAGTTTACCGTCGATGTTTACAGAAATTGTAATTACACGAAAAATACGGGAGGCCACATACTAAGCTTTGCGTGCCTCACTTGTGCATTCTGTGCCTTGAGATATGCAGATTATTTATTTTATTATGAGTAAAAACGTGTCTCTTCTTTATGTATATGTATTTGAAGAGGAGCGCGTGGGAGGGGGAGTTTTGCAGTTACAAAATGGGTGCATGTGTGAGAATGAAAGGTTGCAACATGAGAATCTTAATGATAAGTAATAAATAAAAAGTGCACCACATAAAGGCAGCACTGTCTCCAAAAAATTATATACAACTGATTTGAAACAAAAAAAAAATACAGTTTAAGGGAAACATAATGCCAAACGAATTCCATTTTCAATACCATAATGAGGAAATGTTGCTAATTAACGTACTTGGCAAGTCGCAAAAATGTTGACATTTAAGATATCAGCAAACTGTTTACTAATTGTGTTTCAGATGCTAAAATAGGCAGTCTTGCAAAACAGTATCCACTTGTAGTGATTCCAGCATTATTTCCTTATTAACATTTAAGAAAATCACAATCTTTCCCTAACCTTAACCAAAGTGCCTTTGTTGCCTAAACGTAAGACAGGAATCTGGATGCAAACTCAAAGTTCTGGTGTCACAGTCCTGCACTTTGATCTCCACCATCCTCCCCAACCACTTCCTTTCCAAAGCCTAAGTGGTACAGGAATGTAGTGTTTCATTACTTGAAAGAAATGTTGTCTCTAAGCATTAACAAGGCAGCGATTAAGTTGCCACAACAACATAATTAAGAAAGAGGTTTAGTAACATACAAACATAATTTCTAGAGGACAGGGTGGTAGAGGGTGTACAAGAAAGCTCAAGTAGATGAAAACTGTGCAGCTGTGGCAAAGTGTGCAGCAAAAAAACAATATCTGGTAGTGCTAGATGATATAATCAATTCATGCAGTAATACAGTATGTTAGCTTTTTTATAAGAAGGCTGAAACGCTTTATAATTAGCCTCTCATTCACATACAGTCACACAGTAGTGGCAGTGAACTACCATGCAAGGTGTTTGCCTGACCATAGGGAGCAATCTTAGGTTTAGTGGCTTACCCAATAGCACTTCTTGCTACTTCAGATGCAGCTGGTGTACATAATGTAAATGGTATGCAGCATCTGAAGTAGTGCTGCAGTAAGATCCAACATATTGGCTTTCTTTAAAGTAGAACGATGGCTCAATCTGGCACGTAACAATTCTGCAAGTGATCATATGTAGACAGCTTCAGGCTTTAATTGCAACCAATGTAAATGAATTTTGTTACTACATGAATATGCCTGGAGGGCAGTCTCAGTAGCTGATAGAATAATTAGTAGCTGCCCTGTAAATCACATGCTAACTGCACGCATTGTAAATGAACGTCCTGAAAAGAGCAGCACAGTTTTAGAGGACGTAAAGTTTTCTCTGTGAAGTGATTATTAACATCTGTTTATTATAGACCCTAATGATATATTTTGTTATTTCATGTTGAAGTGGTAGAAGGAAAGTAGAGGGAAGGCCATCCAACTACATGTCTGGTGCTCTTAAATCAGGCTAGATGATCCTGTGAGAATTATAAATCAGAAATTCGATGTGGAAGTGTGCTTCTTTTGGTCCAGAATTTAAAAAGATTCCAGCATTGTGAGCCCTTTATTTTCCGACATACATGCATTACCATAAACAAGTTTCCTTGAGTTGTTTACGTCGGTTCTATCACATAAAAGGGAAAAGCAGAGGTGGTGTATTTCAGCAGCTCAGCTTCTCTCCGAGGCAATGCAGAGATTGTTCAGTTTTGTACTGTAAACTGAACGTTATCCATAGGCAACAGATATTTTATGGCTGTTACTGATGTATGTTCGTAAGATAGATTTGATGTCACAATGGTATATCCCTTGAGCAACCACAAAAGCCTCCAATGATGAAGGGTTTATTTTTAAAACTACAGGAAAGGCTTTCTGCAGATTAATTCCAGCGTATGGTTCCCATTGTGGGAGAAACAAATTGAGCTTCACGGAATTAGTACGTTTGCTGCATAAATCTCGAATCTATTCCTGAAATGTACGATTGTGTTGAATGCGACTGGGTGCTTCTGCGAGTGAAAAAGGGAGGCAAAGTTTCCCGACTGGATTAGAGCTCGAAGTACAGTAATGATGGCTCGGTGTTTCTCCATTGACCCAGGTGTGTTGTCTAAATACAATATGGATGTGCAGGGCTGCCTGTGTACTCCAGTGCTGGGAGACTATTTGCTGAAGGTCATTTGGGATCATAGCGTGCCATTAATAATTCCTGAAAGCATCCAACATCTCCATCTGTTCTGCTGCATCCATCGCTCCACTTCAAAGACAAAGGCAGCATCTGCAGGTAAGCATTAAACCTGCCTCCAGGCTAAGATGTTGGAGGTGGGATTCTTTGTTGAGAGAACATATCTCTGGTCATCAGGTCACGCTGCTCATATATTAGCCAATTAATGTTTGTATGTTTGCTCACACAGCTTGAACCTATGATCACATAGGTAAACAAAGACTTGCGGATGCGTGCTTACTGTGTGGCTTTTGTGTGCTGTGTTTTTAAGCTCTCACTGCCTGAATCCAGCGGACATGTGTGGTACAGTAATTCCACACACACCCTTGCAGGCTACCGGCCTCTCTACAGGGATGCAATTACCACCCTCCGTCGAGTCTAGCCGGTCAGCTTGACAAGGTGTTACCGGAGAAATTATCAAAGCTGATTTTAAACGAAGCATTTAATTACGTGCATTGTGTGTGTTCGCGTGTGTGGCTGACCAAATAACACGTACTCACCCGAGCACCGGGCGTAGTGTAGTAAAATCCAAACAGGTCTCAATGACAGGCCCACTTCAGATACGCGGGAGTCCTGCGGGGAGTAAATGGATGTTTGGCAGTGGCATGTGCTGCCCGGGCCTGGTGGGCGCAGTGGGCGAGGAGGCAAGTGCCTGGCTGAGTGAAAGATGGCAGTGTGCAAGGAGAGTGTGTGCACACAGCTGAGGCTGTGACAGAAAACAGTGAGACTTCTGCTCCTGCTGCTTCATCTTCCCCTGCCAATGATAGATCTCCACTTTAATTTAGTTAATAGCACGAGTCCAGCGCTCACGATGGACTCAGAGCAGCACATGAACAGCTATTCCACCTTCCTTTTTCACTCAGATGAAGCTAATCATAAAGATGTGTTTGGTTTATTTGGAAAAAAGGAGGAACGGAAAGCTTGGCTTGTATGAAGATATTTGGTAATTTACTGTAACATGGAGAGTACAGCGTATCATTCGATAAAGCTTACAGTTATTACTGCTTCACCCCTCACATGTGGTCTGCTGATAAAGCACCTGTGCCCATGAGTAACTCCACCATCTTTCAGCCCTGGGCTCTTGTACTGTACTGTAGGGCTGACCAGTGAGTCTACTCAAATCACCATCAGCTCCAAACTGCTTAGCCTGGCCAATTTGAATTTCACATCTCTGCTGACTCATAACCCTGTCAGGACCTTTCTTCTTTATCATGTCTGTGTCTCCGGTGGACTCTCATCACAAGCAATAGGAATTAATTATTCAGATTAGACACGGAGCCGCAATCACTGTGATTTTTGTCAAAGGCTTTGTTTTGGCTTAATGTTGATATCTGATCGGGACATTACTGCCGAGCCAAGATTGCATTTGAAAGCAGTTATTTTGCTGTATTTATTCATTCATGACATTTCAGCGCAAGTTAATGGCTGTGTCAGAGCAGGCAGGGAAGAGAGCAGGAAATGATTTTGGCTTAATGACACACTCTCAAAGTAGTCAGGTAAGAGCGAGTGCGGCGCTGTGCCGGCCGCTACACTGGACAGCGGCTCAGATCAACATGATAAAGAGGGACTGATTGAGCTCCGTACATCCACAGGAAGCTGAGCGTTGGGGTTCAAGGTTATCTGGACAAATCAGACTCCTGTTTCCATTCATCCCCTCCTCACCCACCAGCCAGCCCTTCCTGGGCAAACCAGCAAATTAGCAATTCTGATGTCTGCAAGCAGGTCTGGCAAGGGAATGCCTGTGAATCCTAATGCCATGATTAAACTTTCATATCCGTCCGGGGGAAGTGCTGCATATACAAAATAAGCAATCTCTTTTTATTTTTCAGCACTTTAAGTAAGGCTGTCGAGATGGGCAAACCTAAACCCTTCAATAGGGTTAAATGGACCGGGCCTACTGGGGGGGGGGTGATCCTTCACTCAAATCACTCAATTCGTTGTATCTCCTCAGTGAATATAATTTGTATCGATACACTTAACGTAAGACACTGTATTTAACATGCTGCAGCAGTGATTTGCATTGCAGCCATTATTCTACTGCATCTGCGCCTCTGTAAACAGGCCCAACCCCCAGTCCTCAACACTGTAAATGTTACTACTTGGTGTGGATTAACATATTAAATGGTAATGTTTAGGGAAATGGAATACCCAGGCAATGTTACGCTCCCTTAGCTGGACATGCTGAGTGGATGGGAGAGAACGTGAGGGACAGGGAGCCTCAGTCCAAACAGCGAGCCAGGCCTGGATGTGGCCATTATGTAAGATGGTCTTATCAGGCTCTACCTCCTGCTGAGCCACAGCCTAGCTTCCCTCTGCTCCCCCTTCCCGGTGCTCCCACAACATGGGCCTTCATTAGCAGGGCTAAATATCCCCGTTCTCTGCAATCTCTATCATTTCTTGCCTTGAGGCAATCCGATAATTACCTGTTCTCATTTCCCCTCCTTCTGGCCAGCAGGGAAGTGTTCTGACTTGCATTAGTTTGCATGAAATATTATCAGAATATTGCACATTTCTCCATCCTGCAGCCTCTGACACAGGAAATATGGAGTCACAGGAGCGGTGATTGACAGGTGTCTGTCTTTCATGTTCCTCTGAGAATAGCTGCTTTGTTCTGGAGTTACAGCAAGAATTTTGATGGAAGGAGAAATGAGTGCGTAATGTGTATAAAGGCTTTGTTGCTTTGTTTAACCTCCGTCTGCCATTATTTCCGGGCAGTATTGTTATGCGTCACATCGCTCTTTGTTACCTACAGTGTAGGTGTAAAAGAACTCCCGGATTTTCTGAATTTAAACTCATCAGTGAGTTTTCCCCACGGAGAAACTATCAGCGTTATAATAGAGTAGCATCTTCCTCTCTGTGAATCCTGTGAGGGTTTTGGGAGAGAGACGGATGAGTACATGGCATACAATGCCTGGGAGGGGAAGACATCTCGAGTGGAAATGGTCAGAAAGCCAGGAATTCCATCCAGCTGCACATATTCTGTCTCACTTTATTCATTCCTATCAGTAATAATGTCCAGCGGCTCTGGATCAGGGCATGGATCAGCTTTACCACTAAAGGCGAGAAGCTACACTCAGCCTAACCTCTGCGGTCAGTTGGAATAATGCATGATAGCTGTAATAAGCAGGAAACTGCATCTGATCTTGATATGATGCAGAACGTCCTTATTTTCCTGTTATAAATGTCTGCAGCGCACATATTCCTGCTTCCAATATTGCTGTTTTTAGAAGGAAATGTCATGCATGGTATTTGCCAAAATGCATCTCTGTTTTATGGCAACGGAGCCACGAACATGACAGCTTTTGCCAGCGAGGAGATTGATTGTAGCCAATTTAAAAAATGTCTTTAAATGTCATTCACGAATGCGTATTGAAATTTAAAAGGAACTTGTGTGTTAAGCAGAGGATCCGTCTGATATGGAGTTGTTGTTGATGCATGAGCTTAAGCCCATTCAGTGTCTCCCCTCGCCTTGCTGTGGGAAGCAGTGATGATTTTGGACTTTGTGACGGTCACTTTAATCTCTAATGAAGGCTCGTCCCTGGCTCTGCTCAGCCCTCTGATAGCAGAGCAGTCGTAAACAGGCCTGTCAGGGGGATTGCAGCGCTAGCAGTGCAAATGGCAAAGAAAACCCCAGGGACCAAGCCATGCTAGCATTATGGTCTAATTCAGATACAGCTCGGAAAAGACATATGAGAAAATTCCTCTACTTTGCCTTCTTAGCTTACTGTGTGGCTGAATCACAGAATACCTTTGGGCTCACTTTTCCCTTTTTAAAATAAACATCACCCGCATTAGTCAAAGTACATGAGTTACATTCCTACAGTATGCAGTCAGATGGTCAACATATCCCCCATAATAATCTGAGTGGAAACTAAAATACCATCAGCCTTATTTCAGCTGCAAATAAACACTCAGCTTTTAAGATTGCATCACAAATTGACCATAAAATTTGTGTTTCTAAATTCAGTCACGCCGTGTTACAGCATATGCTTCTTTTAGTTTTACAACATTACCATACAAATGAAGACAATTTCATGTTTAACATTTAGTGCGAGATGTAAATGTGTGCTCAAATGATTCTGTGAAACTGATTACTGGTTGCTCTGTGTTCTGACACATCCTGTGCTCATGCAGCCTGTGCGACAGCTGGTTAGTAATTAGAATAATCTTCTCCCTGGTAGTGATTTAGCTTTCATGACTGCAGCTTACCTCAAATTGAAAATAAATTTATAGATAAATGCCTTTGCTGTTCCAGCAAATTATACCGCTGTAACTCAAAGGAGCCAAGTTGTTTATTTTGGTAGTAAAAGAGCAATCAGAGAAAACAAACAAAGCGCTTTATGAGTGCTGTCAGATTAATAATGATGCTACCCAGCGGTGATGATACAAACGATTATTTTTCAGCAGACTCTACCCCACCTCATCATGGTAATTATAGATACTATATCATTATTATATCAAGTATTCACTACAGATTATCAAGATAATTGAAGCTTGCTCCAGGATTGCCAAGTTGACTGTGCCGCCAATGAACTGGGAATTACTGTGCAGGAGAGAAACACACACATTATGTTATCCACAGCAAACTAGCACTAAATCGGTCTGGTGAGTTCATGTTCACTTTGCATTCTTCTTAAGTGAGCGTGTGTGTACATACACGCAAGGATACACACACATCCACACAAACATCAGTTGACAGTGTTAAGATGAGGCTATACATGTGATACATTGTTTTTCTCCCAGCTTCTGTTCTGGTGTATCTGGGCAAATCCCGTGGTGATGAGGCGTAGAATCTGTCATGGAGAAGGCATAAGCCTTTCATATGCATAGAAGAGATAAGAGGCAGCCATTTTATCAGGCGAGCTGTCGCTCCAACATGCTTGCGTGTTATGTGTCCCCGGGAGCGCCTCCAGAAACATGTCCCTTTAATGACACGGCCCGTACTCGCCAAGAGGACGCCCAGTTTGTGCCGAGCTCTAACCTGACAATTATGCCAATTACACCAGGCAGCAGTGTTGACAAACACACCAGGAGAATTGCTGCAGTTGATTGGTAGCTGTGTTCCGAAGTCCCCTGCTGTGACCTCTTCTGTAATTTAACTAGCATGGAGGAGAACTGCAACGGGTTTTCTAGAAAATTCCCCGAGCCTTGTGTTCTTTTGTGACGGGGTGATGTTCGTGCCAACTGAACAGGCAGAGAAATGGATCTACTGTGTCAAGAAGGCAGAGAGAGAGAGAAAGAGAGAAATCATTGCTCTCACTAGTCACCACTGTATGCAATTTGTTTCGATTCATAAAGAGTGTTGTGTTTCCTGCCGGGCTGGGGCAACATGTAGAAAGTTGTTGTTGTGGATCATATTGCCTTTAAGGATTAGATCCCAAATACTGACCCAGCACCATTAGCTGCTGATTATGTAACCCTTAAAGAGCACTACTGTTGGCACCTGAGTATGAAGCTTAGCCGCCTATGAAGTGAAGCGGGAGACACTGCCAATATGGGAGCATATTAACAATACAGTGGCTGCTCACTCGCTACAGCATGAAGTGTGAGTGCTTGGTTAGAATACATAAAGGCTTTTTCAGCAGGTTTTTTGAGCAAGAGCAGCATTGTACTGCATCAGCCTATTTGCAAAAATTCAGTTTTGATAAGCATGCATCTTTTGAAGGAAAAAAAAAGATGATGCTCCTTTTATTTTGGAGCACATTAACTTTCATGCCCAGCACAAGATTTTTTAATTTCTGTCATAGAATAAAAAGGCTCTATATAATTGGCATAAAGTTATTTCACACCAAATGAAGCGAGTCTTGATGAAATAACATCTGAATATTACATTTTTATACCAGTTATTTTGCCACATTATAGGGTGCTGCAGTGTTTTCTTTTCTCCCCTTCTTTCTCTCTCATACTGAAGCAGTTCTTAGCAGTGATACAACACCTTGCAGGGAGCTTTAAAGGCAATAACAACCGCAGATTATAGTTTAACACCGAGGTCAGGAACTATTCTATAACAGTTCACTTGAGCTCCGGTCTGGTCATGTAAGCACAGAGCTGAGAGCAGCTGGGGTTGTGCCATGAGCGTGGTTTGTATTTTGAGTTTCCTTAGAGCTCAAGTCAGACCTGGTCAGTGTGAAGTGTCATTGCCCACTGAGAGCATGCTATACCTTTTGTAAGAGCACTATGATACACAAAGGCAGGCAGGAGAACAGGCAGGCGGCTGCCTCTGCTGGCCTGGTCGAAGTAAACTGAGCTCACTCCCCACATGTCCCCTTCACTTCTCTTACATAACACGCTGTTAAGCTGGAGTTAGCAAACATTAGAGGTCAGCTGGTTATTGGGACAGTGGAAATGTAGTCATTCACTGGAGCAGTATTTACAGTAGGAAAATGAATGAGGCATTTGTTTTAAGATGAAAATAAACTTTTTTTGTGTATGTAGTTTGTATTCCTTACAATGCTGAAAAAGCTCAACATGGAGGGCATGTCGACTGTTAAATAAAACCAGACTGACGTGACTTGTTCTATTCTGTCCATGTCTCGGTGCCACTGCCCGCACCCAGCCTTTTGTTATGTTCTTTGGATCTTTCCATGCCTTGAGGACATGATGTTTTTCTATTACCGTATCATGTTAGCGCAGTCTAACCAGTGCAGCCTGTTAGAAATGTCTAACATCCCTTAACAATGACGGTGCAATGATTTACACCTATGTTTGATGAAGAGAGGCTTGGGAATCCATTAGTGTCCATCTAAATTACATCAGCCAAACCACTGACACCAGCCTGCAGTCCGCTGCCAGCTCATTGATTAAGAACTGTTTCCAATGGCCTTATGTAACCGGCCCTCTGCATTAGGCTAACACTGTTGCTGTTCTCCTGTTAGTGGCACACTGTAAAATCTGATACGTTGATCTTACCGGAAAAAAATATGGGAAATCAAATGCCTTGAGTTCTAAGGTGTGTTTACTTTATATCTAATATTTAGGTTTGCTTAAAATTTAGTTGGATTTACTTAATTTTGTGAAGTTGTAACATAAAAATGGTGAGTGAAATTAACTTGTTCTTTGTAAATGTTAATAATTTAGGTAAGCCAAGTTAGTCTGACTTAGCGGCATTAGCCTTTTTGGAGGAATCGCTAAAAACAGCCTAGTGCATCGCATCAGCATGGTTTTGTACCCAACGCAAGATTCGAACTCGTGATCATGTACAATATATTCCAAATCTGAGCTGAATAAATTCAGCGTCATACTCACATTTCGCAATGTCATAGAGCTAGATTGTGGTCTTTGTTAAATAGCTGTCTGTTATTCACTCACTCTTGAGCAGGAAGCAGCACTACAAATTAAAATCTCTATGCCAGAAATTCACTGTTCTTAAAAATAAAGTGTGTTTTTTACAAACTTTACACATTTGTTAATCACTTGCTGTCCATTCAGAATGGACCACAACCCACTTTTGGACCGCGACCCACCAGTTGGGAACCACTGATTTAGAGGAAGTAAGTGCCTTAGATAAATAATCCAAATAATTCCACCAAATTATGCATATGCTTTTAACTGTAATAAACAAGACAGCACTGCAGGTGTTAACATGATGCTGTACATCTGTATTCTACTGGTTGCAAACTAGCAAATCACATTTATATGTTCTTAAGCATGTTAATGAACTTGCAGATACCCTACCTGCATCATATGGAAGTCTTTTTTTTTTGTCACAATACAATATACATACTTTATGTACATATTTATCGAAGGCAATAAGTTTCGTAAATTCTACCTGAGTATTTTGGTTTAAGTTGCAGACACTTGAAAAAACAAGTTAATTTTCTCACCATTTTAACATTGATACAGCTTCATAGAATTAAGTAAATGCAACTTAATTTTAGGGAAACTTAACAATTAGATGTAATTTAAACATGATTTAAGTCTGATAGTTATATTTCCTTTCCTATAATTTTATCAAGTATGATCAACTTGTCAGATTTTACAGTGCAAGAAGGGCCATTGTACAGTTTTCTCTTGTCAGAGAGAAATGCCTAAATGAAATAAAAGCTGCCAATATTAAACAGCACATTTTTTAAACCCAGTGACTCACCTTCCTAAATGGGGATTGAATAATGTAGGAACAATTGTAGAGGGTAGGCGTTGTAGCAGATTTGTACATGATGGTACTGTAGCGTGCTGCACAAAAGGACTCGATCATTCAGGGGAGTCATAAAGACACATCACATTGTCCAATTTACAACCACGAAAACAACCTTCACTTCCGTGTGATTTCTGAGATGTTTTCAAGGCATCGTCAAAAAAAAAAAAAAGAAAAGAAAAGAAAAAAAACGCATGTGAAAACCAAATTTAGATTGCCGTTGGAAGTCTCCATCTTAATTCAGTCAACTCTTTTTAAACCACCCCTTTGGTTGTGATAAAAGAAAAAGCAATGTCAATCAGGTGAACTAATGGGAATGTGCATTTTGTAATTCACTCAAAGGGAATGGTAAATTGAAAAGAGTTTGCAACCTTTTAACACACTCACACACACCAGCGCTGACAGTCAAGCTCCATTATCTGACAGCTGGAGAGGTTAAAAATAACTGTGCTCGCAGCAAATTAGACGTATCATTTGGCTTCTAAGTGAGAGATGAATCTTTGTGTGGATGCTCCTGCCATGCCGTGACACAGGGGCAATATATCAGGCTGTGTTTGCCTGTCTTTCTCATAAACTCCAAATGGAATTGTAAACAGATGAAGCAATTTTACACCAAATGTATTCTCTCTGAGTCGCTCCTATGCTACAGTGAGAAGCCCAGCTACCACAGACATGTACATTACTGCCCCATGCACTCTCAAGCCAAAGTACATAAATCATAATTTCGCCGCCTGCAGGGTTATTGCTATCGCTCAAAGCCAATCCTCGAAGTGTTTTATGTGTTTTTTATCTGACGATAAATCTGATGTTATTGCACATACGTGGAGAGGACTGTTCAAGATCCCGCTGCCTGCTCTCTGGTTCACACATGCTGTACTGTAAGTTAGGCATGCAAAACATATACAAGGATGAGCTATATGAATCGCGATTCTGCGTGTCACAGTCAGGTTTTCCGTGTCATTCAATAGCACCTTGCCCATTTATGCATGCATTTTATGTCAGGTGTCGGAAGGTGGGGTGTCAGTTCCCATTTAAGATGGTAAAAGAAGTGTAACTGTGGGATCCTTGTTACAGAAAGGTAAGTAAAGAGATTTCCATGGGAGGCTTAGGTGACAGCCGGGGTGTAGCGTTTCCTCTAAATACCTAACAACATCATTGTTAATTCATAGCTATTTAATCACTTACCAGAGTAAGTGCAGGAAGGATGATCTTTGTGTCATGTTGTCTCACAAGGTAATCTCTTGTATTTCCTTGCTTAAGACCCATGCTCTAAATTTGTCACCGACTGTGTGGAACCGCATTCACCCCCCAAGTTTTAAGATGAGTTTTAAGTCTGCATATTTACTGAGCTCAGTGTGGCCCTGACTCAGTCTGCTTGACATGATTTATCTCATCCTGCTTAACTGACAGGTATTGATGTGATACAAGGATAAATGCGGTAGATTGATGGAATTAAAGCCCACCCTATTGTTCCCATGCTGTGCATCACTGACACATGTGAGACTCTTGTCTCTCATTAAAGAAAATAAATGCTTCAGGCATCCTCCCTGCAAAAGCATCAAGTTTGTGTGTGTGTATGTGTGTGCGCGTGCCTCTGTGTGTGTGTGTATGTGTGTGTGTGTGTGTGTGTGGGAAGCTATCTCAGTTGTTTTCCCTCTCTATAATCTCTCCCTCCTTGCACAATGGATTTAGCCTGGCCTTGAATGGGAGAGAGTACAAATTGCAGCTGACTCTAAACAGCTGGGCATTCACCCTGTCGACAGAGCCCTGGACATGTGATTACATTAAACAAAGGGGCAAGACCATTGATTAATTGATTAACTTTCAATTATTGCTTGTGAAAAGGACAGGATCACAAGCGTAGCCAGGCTCCGTTGTTGAAGCATGGTTGTGTTATACCCCAGGGCAATCCCCCCTTGCTTCTTATATGATGCATCTAAGCCACTAAAGAAATCTAATCTTAACTACGCAAAAAAAAAAGAAATAGAGAGAGAGAAGCTTTCTCCACTTTACGTGCACAGCAGGCACTTGGCTGTGCATCTAAATTTTAGGGAGCTAGTGTTAACTCTATATTTGGATTCCACTGGAGTGGATTAAGGATTCTTTACTGCAAACCCACGGGATTCTCAGAGACATAAAAGAGGAGACTGTTTGCATCCATGCTATACAAATAATTGCAGGTTTCAAATCGAGTGTAATTTCAAGCACCAGCTATAAGGGAGAGAGTGGGCTTTGATGTACAAATCCACAATTCATGGAGGATTAGCACCCCAAAGGTTAGCAGTTGCTAATTACAGGAGATTGGTTATACATATCTAACAAGGCAAGAAGACAGCCTTAATAAATGTGAGGATTCATCAGGAACAAGGATAAGCGGCTGTGATAAGCGGACATGTATTTGAATCACCATAGATTGATACCCTGTAATGCCCTTCTTCGCACAGTGAAAGGAAAGACGCACTGTCTCCTCTATTGTCTTTACAAAACAGCACACCTTGTGTGATATGAGATTTTCGAGATGCATTTGTGAATGCAGATTTGTGCAATCATATAAATTAACCTCTCAGATATTCTTCCTGTGTCTCTTACTGCAGCAATTTCTCTTTTACTGTATTTCGCTTGCAGCGTTCAGTGCTGCATTACCATAATCCTTGGTTCCCTTCCACAAACCACCACTGGCTAAATGAATCTATTATTTTTGCCTGGAGCCGAAAAGATGCAACAAAATGCAATGCATTGAAGGGAATGAAACTTGTGATAAGCCGCACATTTTCTCTATAATAGCCTGTCTACAACAGACTTTTTACTCATAGTTGGAAGTATCAGCACACTTGACCTTTTAATAATGTGGATGTTGTAAGCTTAAAAGGTGGTATCAAACCCTAAACCTTTCCAAGAAAGAAAAAAAAAACATAATTCAATTCTACACAAAGTCATTTAGTCGAGCGCCAGCTCGCTGGCCCTGTGTGTTGTTGATTCCCCTGACCCACGATAGCAGACCTGGCCAGTGTGGCCTTGTGTTTTCATATGGCCCTAAATTAAACATGTCCGAGCCAAGGCAGGCACTTGCTCTGCCGCGGGAAACGCTTTTTCATCTCCTAATGAATGTGCCTGAGGGGGTCCCACAGGGGGCTCCACTTCACCCCTCATTAGGCGGGGTGCTGCCTCTGCCTTCATGCTGAGGAGCAACCTCCTGGAGAGGGGCCTCCCACTTCATCTGAACGTCCCACGCTCCCCTGCCCTGGACCAGTGGACTGCTCCACTCTCTCTCTTTCTCACTCTCTATCTCTCCACTTCTTCCCTCTCACCACAAAGCAGCTCGTCTTATAGTCGCAGACCGGGGATGACAGGGATGAGAGGACGGTCCGTGCTCCTAATGTCATTTTAATGGCCTTGTTCGGTCTGTTGTGGTTGTGATTTATCGCTGTACACACTCTTCTAATGTCCTCCTAGAGGTCTACTTGACTGTCTTTTTCACAACAAGTCAAAGATGCTATTGTTTTAGAATATAATGAGGAACTGGTTGACAAACTAATCAGAACTGCGCTGGGATGTCCACTTTCTCCAGCCATGCTGTCTTCATTATGGCCTCAGACAGACATGTGCGCTATGTCATGCGCTCAGGGTCAGGCGTGTTGTGTGGTGGCCTTGGTTAGCAAAAAAAAAAAAAAAAGAAGTGAAGAACTGTGGAGGACCCTATGTCCCGCTCAGGCTCAGAAGTTCCCTCCTAGTGCTGCGCTGCAAATACCCACTCTCATGTGGAAAATATTGACAGCTTCCTGTCGTTAATGAAGCAACAAATCACAGACAATTCTTGGCTGTTGTGAGGCTGCAGGAAGGGAGAGAGGGATATACTGGCTGTCAGCTGACTCCAAGAGCCTTTGCAATGGCAGCAGAAAGGGCTGAAGAGCTGATTGTTATTCCAGGGCTTTTGGGATGCGTTTATGCAATCATTAATCTTGGCACTTGTTTATTTGCCTGGGATTAGAGCACCACGGCGCATTCACCGGCACTCAGGGAAGCTGGTTCACCAAAAGGTTGTAGCGAGCGCTCAGGCCTTCCACTGTAAGCAAAAGCGTGCAAGGAGGAAAGCATGCTTTGCGCATGGCTGCTTAATCCTGCCATGTTAAACAAAACCAGGCCAGTGTTTGTAGGACTATGAAAACAGCAGTGCAGGGGGAATGTGCCTCACACGCTGTAAGCAGTCTGTGAACTCTGTGTGGCAGTAGACACTCCTCGTGCACCCCTGTCGTCTAGGAATGCCTTTCATACGGTCTGCTACAACTGGAGGAGAGGGAGGACGATGGTGGAGTTGCTCAGCAGCTCCTCCACAGTGAGAGCAAAAGTTGTTGTAGTTTTTTATTGTATTAAATGTAAATTTGTGAAAACAGGTAATGTTTTAGACACCAATGTAAACAGCCTTGTACACATGGGATGATATGAACATTTCATGTCACAACTGTCCTGGCTAAAATGAATGCAAATCACAGTATTATCCTGATAATAATCAAAATATGTTTAAAACTCTTAAAATTACACTAAAACATAGTGGAATCACTTCACTTTAAATTTTTTTATGACAAAAATATTTGTATAGCATCACAGATAGGACTTCTTTTCGCCCTTTATAGTGTAAACAAACAATCCAACAATTTTAAACGGCGTCATATCCTTCAATATATCGTTTTTGCGTTTTTTGAGGTTGGCGTGAATGCAGCCTTTTTTTTGCAGAGTCTTTTACTGTTGGCTACCAGGCAGTCTTTTTGGGTGCTACTGGACATGATATCACGATTATCTAGATAATGGAAATTCACCATGATCAACTTATTGTGAGTGTTTAAAATCGTATATTGTCCCATGCCTATGGCCTTGTTTTAAGCTGGTGATAATACATTTTTAAAAAGGCTATTATAAACCCAAAGAGAGGGAACATAAAAGTACAGATAATCCTTCCATTTATTTTAAAGTGGTAGAGAGGCAAAGTCCCTGCCCTTTTAGTGTCCCCTATGGGTCTGAAAAAATATGTACAGTAGTCAATGTTCAGAGGCAAATCATTTTTTAAAGCCGTTTAAATTGTGCTATGTATGACGTGATTTTTGTCAATTTAAAAGATATTTTTGCAGGTTAAAAAAGTCGCAGTTTGTTTAAGTACCATTCAGTTTTGTGTGCAACCGCTCAGTGAACGACATCACCCGTCTCGCACGGTATGCATCACCGACACCAGCTAGCCTGCTGGCTAGGTAACTTGGCTATATTCCATGCGCAATTGTTACGTTAACATACCTGATGTGTTTTATATAGAGACCTCGGCTCTTTTTACTAGCTGGGAAGTGAAGGAACAAGCAAGACACGTTGCTCGGGTAAACACATCCCGGAACGAAACAAACAGGCATCGTAGCATAAGCGAGGGAGAAAGCTATGACGTTACTTATGTAACTTGTGTAGCCTTTCTGATTCTGTATTTTTATTGTCTATACTTTTACAACTACCTGTAACTTATCTTTTTCTTTTTAAAGATTTTTTTTGCCTTTAGTTGAGAGGACAGATATAGCATGAAAGGGGGAGAGAAAGTGGGGATGGCATGCAGCAGGGGGCTGTGGGTTTAGACTGAGCCTGTGGCTGCTGCAGCAAAGACAGGGCCTTTGTACACGAGGTGGCTTGCTCTACCAGGTGAGCTGGTGGTGCCCTCCAAATTTATCTTTTAAATTGACAAACATCATATGTGTAGTTCATGGCACAATTCAAACAGGATTAAAAAAAATCGCATGTCATTCGCAATTAACTACCGGACATATTTTTCCCATAATAAGGTGCCATGTTGCTCCACTGGAAGGGGAGGGACTTTGTCTCTTTATGATCACCAAACTTGGTTGTTACTGCACAGCAGTCATATGTATAAAAAAAACATATAATATATAAACATGTTACTTGCTGCAAGTCCATTAAATATCACCTGATGCACACTAACTGATAAAGTGACATAGCAGTGTACTGACAATTAAGCAAGCCATTGACATTCATCGCCTCAGTCTGCTTATCACGGCCCTGATACTGCCAGGGGCGAAATGAAATAAACAGATTGATTTTCAAAATGCCTTGCAAATTTTATCACAAGTAAATATTTAAAATGGTTGGCGATCATAACATTTTAGCTCAGTCATTTTGAACATTTAGTAGTATTGAGGATAAATGATGCATGATGGAAGGATTCAAAGTCACTTCTTAAAGAGATGTTAATGGCCAAGGGCACTGTGTATGGATTAGATAATTGCTCTGTCTCATTTCTCTCTGCACCTGGAAGACAGTGCCTAGAAAATCTTTGAAGGCCAAATCATCGTGCGTGTGTGTACTCGCACGTAAAAAGGGACTCACATTAGGAAAAAAACAAAAGTCGTCCAGGTAAAAACAGAAAGAGCGAGCCCAGTGAAGCAGGCTTTCTGAGAAAGCTCTTCTTCTGGGGCCCCATGACACCGGTGATCTGTGGAAAGGTTGGGTGCCTCTAGTTTCAGCTCTATCAAGCTCTGGATCTTTGAGCAGCAGGATTCAGTATCACCAGCTAATGTAACAAGGCTCATTTGTCTCAATCACACGTCCCTGGTAGTATCGGCTGGCCATTGATGTCATTCATCTTCCCTGTCCTTGCCGGCTCTTTTTCAGCTGATGAAAACCCAAGACCTTCAAGCAGAATGGCAGAGGTGCTGTAAAAAGTGCTCATCAGCCCAGCCGTAAAAATCTGTTGAGTAATGGCGGCACTGTGTGCAGCGTTCATAAAACTCGCAGACAATAACTTTACAGATTTCATCAAAGGCAGACAGACTTCCTCATGTCTCCGAGACCAACTTATTAATTTTGGGATTAAATACATTTAAATAGTAAGATAAATGTCTATATGATTTTTAAACTTTCTTGATTTCAAGTTTTCCTTTCACAGCTTGATGTCTGTTATATAAGGAACAATGCATGGTTACGTGCATTAATATTTATATGAAAATATTTAACAGGCTGCAGCAAACACAAATGTGAAGCAGAAGCTAACTGAAGGTACAGCTTAAAGGAACAGTGTGTGAGATTTAGGGGGATTTAGTGGCATCTATAGGTGAGGACTGCAGATTGCAACAAGATGAATTTTCTCCTGGTTAGAATTCCCTCAGTATTCATTGTTCAGGAGGTTTTTACCAGGAGCCGAATGATCCGCAGAGGCCTCTTTCTCTACAAAACAGACCAGGGGTCTCATTTATAAAACAGTGCGTAAGATCCATACTAAAAACGTACATACAGACAAAAGCCAAAAATGAAATGTGTGCCAAAAAATAATCAATAGTCTCTGGCTTCAACCTCGCCATCTGGGTCGCCAATTTCCTGTCTCCAAAATGTTCATAAGCATGGGTTTCTACCATCAAGTCTGTTTGTATAGATCACAACTTTTGCATGGATGCGTTGTGGATGCCTCTTTCAGGCCTCATTTTGTGCATACGCAATGTTTATAAATGTGACCTCAGGTGATTTAAACCGGTAAAAGCACTAAATAAAGCAGTTTCACGTTAAAAATTTGCGTTTCTCCCACGCTGTTTGGCATATCGCAGATGGGCCGGTAGCTCAGCACCTGCTAATTTGTGCTTACCTTGTTTGGGGATTTAGTGACATCTAGCAGTAAGGATTGCAGGTTGCAGCTGAAACTTCTCCTGGTTGGACTTCCATCAGTGTTCATTCATCAGGAGATTTTTACCAGGAGCCTTAATTATCTGCAGAAGTCTTCTCCTCTGCAAAACAGAAGAACTGGTGATTTAAACCGGTAAAATCCTGAATAAAGAAGTTTCACATTAAAAAAAAAAAAGTGTTCTCCAGTGCTGCTCATCACGGAGGGGCTGCTTACTATGGTGGCTGATGTAAAACCAAAGATGGCCCTGTTTAAAGCCAGTGTTTGGTTTGTTTGTTCTGGGCTACTGTAGAAACATGCCCATGCAACATGGCGGACTCTGCAGACGAGGACCTGCTCCGTATGTAGATATCAAGTGCTCATTCTAAGGTAACAAAAACACAACTATTCTTATTTTCAGGGCGATTTTACACTAATGAAAACACGTATTATATTACATTCCATTTCTGCCAATATATCTCTCTAAATGTCACATACTGGACCTTTAAGGCATCTGCATTGTTCTAATGTTACCTGCAGTTTAGTATCTCTCACACTAATCCCTGTAATATAGGACAAATTTAAGCATCACAATTTTTTAAGGGACAGTTATAAATTGAGACACACATTTACACTGTGTCTCCTCCTTATTTTCTAATTGTAGAGATATTGCATAAAGAGTAGTCTTTTTCTCCACAGAAATTGATTTCAAATGTTTTGGAATAAAGTTCACTTGATCTATTAACGCATGTGCTGCGTCCCCTCGCAGAGCAGGCTTCAGCTGATGTCAGCTCCAATGGAAATACTGACTCGCGCCATAACTGCAGGCTTATGCCGAGCTTCCCTCTTCGATGGAGCAAATCAAGATCATGATTACTATCTGGCCCGTGCAGCCGGTCTGCGTTGTCTGGAAACATGTTTTCCTAAGGAGACCACAGAGGGACAATTACTGTCAGCTGAACTATTCAGCCTGCTCTCCATGTGTGTTCTGGCTGCGTGCCTCTGACCCACTGACCCTGAGCAGCAGCATGAGATGAGACCTCCAGCCTCCCTCTTCTTTCCCCCCTCTGCCCCCTCCAACCCCCACTATTCCCCCTAGTATCCTCCAAAAGTGAAGCACCCAAACAAGTGCTGTGCAAGTGTCTAAAATGCACGCAAAATGCTCATATACTCTGTCACCCCTCTGGCAAAAAAGACCATGCAGGAAGTTGTATGGGTGTAAGTTTTGATTTCTTTGTGTGAAACAGTAGAAAAATTCTATTCAAAAACCCACAGCAGAATCCTGGTTGTCTTACAGAAATGCATACTAATACAGCAATTATAGGAGGAAGGAAGTTGTACAGTGTGGCAGTAGCAAATTCCCTGGTGCAATGGAACAAGGCTCTTTGTTGTTATGTAAAGGTTTCTGCGTGTAATTGCAGTGGATGTTTTGAGGGATTCATTATTTATATATTCCTGTGTTTTTCTAAAGGAGCCTACTAGGCTGCTGTCCCTGCAGGGAGATGAGGGGCTGAGAGGTGCTTAACTAAGGCACTGTACCACAATCGTGGCTTTAACCATTGCCTGCTTAGTTTAAGTGGCCAGACTAAAGGTTCAGAAGCATCACATGATCCCCGGCTAAATCTTAGAATTCAAACAGCAGCTCCTGCGCCAGTCAATCAGTCGGTCCTGTGTGATTTCAGCCTCAGTGATTTTGAGTTTTGGTGCATCCCAATGCCTTGCTGCACAATGCATGAGTAAAGCAAACAATGCACAAGCAACTCTGACTCAGACTTATAAAAACTTTCTATTTCCCTTCAAAAAATGCATGTCATTATAATAGAGGATGTATCACATTAGAATGATCTAAATAGTTAGACAAAGCATGTAAATATTTGCAACACAGATTTTTTATTCAGCTCTCATGGCTCTCTATGACTAACTAGGGGCTGGTAGAATGCATAAGTGAGTGCTGTCTACAGATTGTATTTTGCCATCAGAGTAAACAGTGTGAGCCTTTCTCCCTCCTGGCGCACATGTACGCCCGCCCGCACGCACACGCTCGCACACACGGAAGGGGGCGTGCCCTCCGGTCCCTAGCACCCAGGCACAACTTCACTTGTCACTGCAGTCACAGACAAGAAGGGGATAGGTGGGGGAAGATGGATAGAGGGAGGTAAGGAGCGATGGGGAGAGAGATTTGAGCTCAGGTGGGGCAGACAAGGGAGGGGAGAGGAGCGCCGCACACATGCTACCCTTCATGGTGCTCGTCTGCTCGGTAAACCCAGGCTTTTGTTGTTTCCCCTAGAGTGCAGGCGCGCAGACTCCCAGTCAGGAAGCTCGTCAATCTTTGCCACAACAACACATAAATTAGTGCCCAAATTACTGTTACGCCGGTGGAGAAAGAGACATGGAGAGAGATGTCTTGTGCTGCGGTTTGGGAATACATCTTCCCCTCTCCAGCTCCCCCTCATAGAGGGTGTCAGAATGCACTTCAATAAAACAGTCAAGTAAATACAGGGAGAGACATGAAGAGAGAAGCACTGCTGTGTTGTACAGGCATCTGGAGTTGGGCAGTGTTGAAATATTAATAGGCCTCACACACAAACAAACACAGAGATGTACGCATGAGTTCATCCAAAAAGCAGCCCAGGGCGATGGTCCAGACCTGAGCTTTAGCAAAGTCACTGCACTGCTATGAAGGAATAATAGGGAAAGGCTTAAAGAGCCCATCTTTTGAAACGGAAATATCTCTTCAAATATAGCTGGTCTCTAGTGAAGGGGGATCACAGCTTAGGCAGCTAAATGATTGGGGGGGAATTAGCAAGACGCAGCACAGAGACATCAAAATGTGTCAATTATGTCTTTCCGTGCTCTAATCCCCCTGGTCAGAATATTTTTTGATGACTTCAGCGTGTTTACAGGTTGAATGGAAGCTGTTTAAAGTGATGATACAGACTTTTGGTCTGCAGGTGAATTTCTCTACAGCGCTGTGTGTTTTCTTTGTGCTCCAAACCAGCAAATGCCATTAGAACGGCTGTGTGGTAATACGCCAACAGCCTCCGATCCCTAAACAAATAACACATTTATACTATTCAGCCTGTGTTCCGTGCCACGACTGTCCTTTGCCGCTGACATTCAAATAACCTTTCTTCTGCTGCATAAATGGGAATAAAAAAGTATTGTGTTGTGCGACTTCACATGACAGCAGAGCCCTGGCAGATGAAAAGAGGCAGAATTCTGATTCCAGCTCTTGTTAGGCTGTCGTCTCTCTACAGCTAGATCTGACTGTCATGGGTATCTGTTTAGAGAAGACTCTTTATCAACCGACAGCTGATCTCCACTGCCAAATAGGAAGTTTGTGTAGCAAAATGAATAGCAGCACATAATGGCAGAGGGAACATTGCTTAGTGCGTCTGGTGTTTGAATGTTGACCATGTGTAAATGCTTTGTTATTAAGAAAATGTGCTTTTGTGTAACAGTCCTGAGAGCAGCCACATGACCCTCTCTAAGCTTTTGTTTGGTTTTGTTGCAAAAATATTATAAAAGGAGGATGTATTAACACAGTTTGTCTGATGGTAGAAGAATTGTTAATCTGCTCATAACGCTCTGCCCTGTCCAGTTCCTTACATAATCTCTGACATGAGCCCGCTGGCTTGCGTCATTCTGTCATTGACAGCTGTCAACACAACACGACCGACGCACACAAATACACGCACTCACTCACACACACCACCAGAGAAGCAAATGTGTTTTTCTCCTCCAACTGCTTCACATGCTTTCTTTCAGAATGATGTGCACTGGAAATGAGCCGGTTACAAAAAAAAAAGAAAAGAAAGAAAACGGCTCTGCATAGACAGACAGACAGACATATAGAAGCCTCAATTTCAGACTTAATTTATTGTGCACATCTATCATGAATCATCAGGCCATGAGAAAATGATTTAATGGTCCAATCGAGTAATGGGTTAAGCTCTCAGCATTATGACGGTGGCCTGGGCATGGGTCTGTAATGTAAGGGATAATCTTAATCCTTCAACGTTATGTCAGTAGTCCAAGGGTTCAGCGGGAACAGCCAGGAGATTTTGACTAGTGATTTTCCATGTTTGCACAAGCCTGTAGGATTTTCATTTTTTATTTTATTTTGTGTTACCAGAATGCTAAATTGAAAATTTGAACAAAATCACTCTAAAAGGTATGAGCAAAATTAAGAACGGTAACAGGAACTAAGGTTTTTTTTTATAATCTGATAAGAATTTAGCCTACTTGCAGGTGCAAATAGCAACAGCACTAATTGTTTCTCATCACAATTTCTCAGCTTCACAGTTTCATTATGTCTTGTGAATGACTCCTTATATCTTTGAGTGAAGCAGTGCTACATGTGCAGTGCATAGGGAGGAAGTGTTCTGTCTGACAGTGTCTGTCTACCCGACGCTTATAATAATATAAACTATGACAGGGCCCCTGTAAGCTGTTAGTGCACATTTGGCAAATTGTTCTAGGTGTTCACATTTGACTGTCAGTCTCCATGTCTTTGATAATGTGGTGTAGTCTTAACAGTGGGCTGATCTCAGGGCTGTGGAGAAGACAGCGAAGGGCACTGGGTGAACATGCAGAGGCCTAGCTGCCCTATTGTACATGTGCTCTGAGTGACACGTCATCCCCTCAAAGGGCCTGCTAGTGTGGTGAATCAGTGTCCTTGAACTGCTCAACCACAGACAGACAAAGAACAAGCTTTAGCATTCGGCTTGACTGTCTCCTCTCTCTGCCATGCCCATTGTCCAAGACACCCACGCCAGACTGCAATGCTACATACAGGAAATCAGTCTTGAGCCGCTGTCCGGCCCTTATGGTTATGCGCGTGGTGCGATTGTGCTGCAGTGTGATTCATACATAATCTTGGCGTCTCAGCAGGTGTCTTTGAAGTGGCCTGCGTGCAGAGGCCATCTCACAGTGCTGTGAGGGAGCGTCAGGCTGCTGGGATGGGCTTTAGCATGGCTGCCCGTCTAACTGTGCCTGGCTTTGATGTCGTAAACAGAGCAGGCAGTGCTGGCTGGCAGGGAAGCGGGCAGGCAGGGAGGCAGGGAGGCAGGGAGGCAGGCAGGCAGGCGCGGTGAATGGGATCAGTGGCACTGCGCTGGTCAAGCTCAAGCGAGCCAGCAGCTGCCTGTTTCACACCAAGAGGCAGTTAACACCGCAGCTCATGTCAATAGATATTGTCTGCCAGATTGGGAGTGCTTATAAGCGCAGGCCTTTTTTGTTTGACTGACTCTCCTGTGTGAATTCAGTTTAAATCATCCTCAGTGTCTAATGTGTAGCTTAGGGGCCCCATGACCAGTCACTCAAGAGTACGACTTGCATAGTCATACAGACATACAAATATTGACTTAGGGTGATGGTGTAGGTGACTTCATGGTGTATTTGATCTCCATTGTGTCATTGCTGGGTTTTTATTCTCCTTGACCCCCCTCTCCACATCTTTTTGAAAGCAGCTTATCCCAGTGTGGAAATTACTATATGTTCAGACTGTGGTCTTTTCTCATACAAGAAACTACAGAGCCTGCCTCAGCCGGTCCAGAGACAAACCCTTTTTACTGTTGAGTGCACTGAGCATCCAGGGGCTTGTGCAGCGGTGGAGTGAGAGGGTGTTAGCTGGTGAGGCTGTGTGCACTCAGGGCCTTCCTGCTGCAGATAGGGCTTTGTGAGGCATGCTCGTGTATGTGTATGCCCTGCCCGGCCTGGCACCCCCGCGTCTCTACTCCCACTGCTTTCACCTGATGTGGCACAGCCTCTGTCAGGCCTGAGCGAGCGCCTAGCCAGCTCCGCTTCTTCAGGAGAGATGAAGGCATCTCACAGCTATGCTGTGGGGGTGGGGGAAGCTAGCAGCAGCCTAAGCCTGGAGCTATCAGAGGCTGGAGCTCAGAGCCAAAAGCCTGTGGGCTGGATAGGGTGGGTGGAAGCTTGGCTTAACTTGGCAAGACAACCATAGCCACAGCCCTGCACTGCCACCCAATGGCTGGGGCCTGTCACTACAACCTTTGGTTCACCATAACCACAGCTAGTCATAATTACAGCACGCTTCAGTTGTTGTGAGTGCATGTCAGAACAAATTATGTAAGTAATGAGGCTGAAAACGCTATAGGAGTCGAAACACACTGCACTGCTAATGCTCATGCAGGGAGAACACAAAAACAAACAATAGAGTGCACTCATACAGAGATAGACCTAACCGAAATAACAAGCAACTGTGCACAGTAAGGAAAAGATTAATTATAAATTAACCCTCTCAGTTAGGTTGTCAGAGCCCGCCTCCTGCCTGGATTTCACTCTAATCCGGGCCGACGAGGTGCAGTGCCCTCTATTGTATGTGAGAATCACAAATCGCAGGAGGTGTTGTCTGGAGGAGAATTAATTGTGCATGTTTCACCACTCCCTTTTGTTCATTTTACTAAAATGTAGGCTAATTCCATGTAAACATGGCCGGTCTTGTTGACTCCAGCAGCGCGAGGAGAACAGACACAGATTCCTGAATGAATAGAGTGTGGCTCCGGGGTTAGTGGATTAGAGGCTCTGTGTTAAGGGCCTCTCCCGGGCATGCCTCAGGGACAAGGACATTATCCACATGACACATTACAAGCTCCTAGGCAGATGATTAAAATGGGCAGGGATCTCTGGATTGAACCTTTGCAGAAGTACTTTTGATGTGATCAAACTAGTTTAAAGAGGTTGGTTGTTAAGGTGTACAAGGGATATTTGAAGCTTCTAGTCTTGGTAAGAGACAGTTAGGCCTGGCTAGAGGGGAGAAGCTGATGTAACACTTTGACATAGCGAATGTACCACCACTTTTTTAATTATTAGAATTTTTATTGCATCTTATTAAGGCAAAATCATAATATTCCTCCCCTAATTGGTATAGACTTGTGTTGCAATAGCTCCACGTGCTCTCATTGGCTGGCTGCATGGCTGGTTGGAGAAAACCATTACATTGTGAGGAAATATCCCGCGGTGATCTTTCCTCGATTTAGATCAGATAGCGGAGTTCGTCTGGCGCTGCAGTGCACTGTTGGGATGGTGGGACTGAGATGTTGGAGATGTGGAGGAGGGCTGTGAGATAGAGATCTCTGGAGGGAGGTGGGGGGGAGACAGAGGGGGGAGGTGGAGGTGGAGAGGGATGTAGCATCAGTGGCTGCAGTGATAAAGCTCAGAGCAACGGGACGAGCTGGGAGTTCTGTGTCTCTGATGTCTGTGTGTTCTGTTGTGTTGCCCTGTGGTCCGCTCCTGAAGAGAAGGCCAACGATGGATGAGGCCTGTCCTCTCTGCGCTTTTGTCCTCTATGGCGGGTGAATCACACGCCTGTCAACAGCACAACACCACAGCCACGAACCACTTTTTCCTGTAGACGCACACAGTCACTGCCACCGCTCTGTCCGGCACAGTGGGCATGTTATGATTCTTTGTGGCCGCAGTGGATTTACTCCCGAGGTTTTTATGGTTTTGAAGTTTAAGAGGCTTCATGAAGTCAAGTTTTCCAACGGCGAATATGTCTCCTCATGTGGCTAAATGAGCCTTTGTCATCGCACAAGGCTAGTATTAGTACTACTGTGCCATATTAGGGTTTGTGGTGAGCTGGGTTTTTCCTTATGTAAGTTGTGTTTAGGATGCAAATTGACACCATGTTTACATTGGCTGCTTGTGAGGACTTAAAATGGCCTCCTTCCCTTCACACACACACACACACACACACACACACACACACACACACACACTCATCCAACTCTGTAAATATTCAGCTAATGCTCTGTGGAAGTGAGGATTCAAAAGCCACCGGATGAGATGTTTTTAGAAGCACAGTGCTCTTTCATGTACCAACATGGATCCATGGTGAGGGTGTTGTACAGTGACTTGTGACAGCAAAATGTTGATTTTTTTTATTTCTTTCATTTCCTTTTCTTCTCTGCAGCTCAAATCGAAATAATTCCCTGCAAGATCTGTGGAGACAAATCATCAGGCATCCATTATGGCGTGATAACATGTGAAGGCTGTAAGGTAAGCATCAAGAGACTGAACCTGTTTGTGTCATGGGAAGTAGTGTTTGTGTGAGTGTGTGTGTGTGTGTGTGAGAGAGGGACAGGAGAGCTGATAGGGGAGAGACGGGGGAAAATTGAGGAGGTAAAGAAAGTTGCTTGCTAGGAAAAACGTTTGAAAATGTTGCTGAAGTTTTACGATGATTTGGAGAGGGACTGCGAAGTGTAAACACACGGAGCATGATCATTAAAGTGGTCAAGCACCACAGAGGACATCACAGAAAACCACAATTAGTAGGACAAAGTCATCCCTCTGCCTTGCTCTGCCTTTCCCTCCCAGGGACATGTCTTTTCACTGTGTTTTTTGCTTCTGCTGCAGCCTGCTCTTCTTGAAATAAAATGATCAAAAGGAGAGTGCTTTGAATTATAGCAGATTGTTGGCTGTTTGCTACAGTGTTGCTTCCATTGAAGCCGCCTTTTGTACTGTTTCAAATGCACCAGCCATTCACAGTGAGGGGAATTTTGTGCTTAGAGTGTATTCTTGTCCCTGTGCTTGTCACCAGGCACATCATTAGCATTCCTCAGCCAGCCTGCACCTTTGCTGTTTGCTCCTGTGTGTGTGTGTGTGTGTGTGTGTGTGTGTGTGTGTGTGTGTGTGTGTGTGTGTGTGTGTGTGTGTGTAAAGGAGAGAGAGAGAGAGAGAGAGAGAGAGAGAGAGAGAGAGAGAGAGGTTCCTGTTCTTCCCAGTGCTCCTCTCCCTCACACAGGAGCTGGAAGGAACAAAACACTAAAGAATAAACTGCTGAAATCTATCTTTAATGATTGCTAATTAGTCCAAGGCAGAGAGGCCTTTAATGATATGTGCGAGTACAAAAGTTTGCACCATAAATCATAGCATTATTAAAGAGTGCTGCTTGTCACTGGCAGTTATAGCCTGTTTCCATAATGGCTTCCATTATAAAGCAACTTGGCAGCTGTCAGCTGTTTTCTTGTAATTAAACAGCCAATGAGCAGCTAATTAAGACATATGTGTATGGAGCAGTAGAGTGGGGCATGTTAATGATGTGCTGGAATCAATTCATTAAGTCAAAGGATGAGGAATCCAGTCGGTGTGCATTCGCAATCCTTTAGCACTGCACATGCCGGTGCTGCGTTAATCAACACTAATAACCCCAGTGAAGAAAAATACCGTCCACTGTTATCATTCCTACCCAAACACACCACCCTCATGCTGTACACACTGGTGAAATACAGCGCTGTGTGAATGCCAGATATTACAGTGTAACAGCCAGGAAAATACCATCACAGCAGTGTTATTATCTAATCTATTTTGGCAGCAGTAAAATAAAAATATCACCGCCAGGAATACAGTAAATCACTATCAATCAGTAATGAATTTTGTCAGCACTAAAACGCCATGAAGACATGAATTGATCCTTCAGTCCCAGAACATTTCTCCGCTCACAGTGGTTCATCCAGTAACCCGAGGTGTTTCCATGCCCCTTTCCTGTGCAGGGCTTCTTCAGGAGGAGTCAGCAGAGCAATGCAGCCTACTCCTGCCCCCGTCAGAAGAACTGTCTGATCGACCGCACCAGCCGCAACCGCTGCCAGCACTGCCGGCTGCAGAAGTGCCTGGCAGTGGGCATGTCACGAGATGGTAAGTGCTTGATGGGACAGGTGGGCGGATGCGGCAGGGTGGCATGGTGAGTAGGGCAGAGGTGAAGAGCCCAGGTTCAAGCCCCTGTGTGGGCAAGAATCTGCTCTTCTGAAGTGCCTTTGAACCAGTGCTTCAGGGATGCTGCTCTGAACTGTGACCAGAAGTTATTGGTAGATTATATTTAGGGCTCATTATTTATTACAAAAAAAACAGTCCATTGTTTTGAATTAAATGAGCTGTATGGGACATTCACAAGCGTTAATATAGCAGCAAACAACTATTTGCTCTGTAAAGATGTAGTGGGTTAATGGTGTCCTGAGCAGAGAATAAAGACACGTGCTGTGTGTGTGTGTTGTTCACTGTTGGTTGTTGTGGTCAGTGTATCCTAATGCAATAGTTTGTATGATATTTAATGAATTAGAGCCCTGCAAATAAGCACCTTTACCAGTTAAGTTAGGTTTAGGAAAGAGTCATGATTGGATGTCATCACGTTATGCACTTAACATAAAGTTATTTAGGTTAGGTGTAGGGCAGAGAAACATTGTTGGGTTTCGTCATGTTATGTACTTAACATAAAGTTATGTTTGTTAGGTTCAGGGAAATAGAGTTTCATAGGAAAGTACCTTAAAAGTGTTAACTTGGTTTCACCAGGACACAAACACAGATCTCTTGGAGATAAGTCCTGTGCTTGATTGCCCCAACCTACCTTCTTACGCAGATTTTTGCTCTTTATACTATCTCCTTTTTTTTTATTACACCTGTTAGTGCATTCATCATGTGATCACAGCCTTCACGATTACGTGAGTTATATGCAAATTACTGGCTCATTTTTTCGTGCATTACTTTTCATAGGTATACATACAAACAGCACATAAGAACAGAGTCTTGTGGTAGACAGTGCGGCTGTATGTGCATGTGAGTGCCAGTGGATGTGTCCCCCTGGCTAGCTAATTGCCACCGCTTGGCATACTCATACTGTGGTTACCGCTGATAATGGGATGGCGTCTGCGATTTTTCCTCTGGTTAACAATGTTAGCTCTGTCAGCACTGTTGCCATTGTTAGCGCTGTTTATGGAGTTAACACTGTTAGCTTTTCCACTTCCATGGTGAGAACTGTGTGTAGAAAATCCTGTCCCAGACACAGAGTCATACATATGCTCTGAATGTAGCATACAGCGTCTTTAAAAGAATATAAGAGTATAGACTGCATAAAAATCAATTACACAAAAATGGAGGTGGACGTTGTTTACTGTAAACAACTGGCCAGTATCTTCTGGTAGCATGTGGGGTCAAAAAATGTCTTTGCGCCTAGGTAGAAATCTGAGTATTTTTCAGAGAAAATCAGTATAAATGATACTGAGGTATATGTCCTTACCTAATGGAGACGAAAAAAAACACCATAAGTTGTTAAAGTTGAAGTTTTTCATCATATTGATATGGCAGTGTATACTGCTATTTTGGTTTAGAGACAAAGACAACACACACACACAGATAATGGCTGCCATTATTCTCAAAGAGACACAGCAGACATATCCCAAGAAAATTGTGACATGAACACATGCTAAGACGTCAGTTCATTGTCTGCCAGTAGCAGGTGAGTGCTTTGTCTGTGGGACTAATTTGTTGCTGTGATAGAAACTAGGTTTGATGAAATAGGAGGTTGTTAGAGGTTGTCATTAGTGCTGCTGCAGCTGAGATGCTGTAATGGGAGCACACAGGTGGGAATGTGCGCTGGAGGGCTCCTGCTGTGCCAGGCTGGTCCAGACTGGACTGGTCCAGACTGGGATGAGCTGAGCAGATTATATCAGAACAAAGCAGATCTATGATGGGTTTTTTTTTTGTAAAACACACACTCAGGAATTCACACAGACAAAAGAAAACCAGAACATGAATGCACAGAGGCATACATATCTGTATGCACACTACTTAACTTAAATTCAGTTACACACACACACACACACACACACACACACGTACATACATATTCATGAAAGTGAATGAACACAGAAGTACATTAGCACTTATGAGTGCCTTTGCATAGCCAGACACATGCGCACACACGTGCACATATATACACAGACACTTAGGACGGACGAAGGTGACTCTTGCCTTCACTCAACACACCAGAGCCCATCTGCCCGCACTCTCCTCCTCGCCGCTCCACTCGCTTTCCACTGTGCGTAGACAAACACACACACACACACACACATATACACACACTGTGACCGCCTGACATACTGCCAGGCCCCCAGAACTCTGGCCAAGGAGTCTCATTCTCAGCAACACTGTTTAGTCTGGAAACCTTGAAACAGGAGGCAGCAACTTAGCCTGTCTCATGTTTGAGTGGCTGGTAAGCTGTTAGTCACTTCCCACTTCTGCCTCTGTACTTATGAAGCTGCTCATTTTTGTAATAATCTCTGTCATAACTGATCCCTCCTGAAATATGGAGATTTGCTTTTTTTTGTCATCGGTGTTATCTGTTAAGAGTATAGCACTCATACTGTACTGTACTGTACATCAGTACATGGGAGTGTGATGCTAATATGGAGTCTTCTGGGTTAATAGTAATGCACAACTTTAACATAGATTAGTGCTGTATTACCGTGTCAGGGGAGGGCACTGATTCAAAAATGATCTCTGAATGTGGTACACAATTTATAGCAAGTAGGGAATTCAATCCCCAATTCAATCCCTTCCTCTCGTCTAAACAAGTCTCCGATGGCAAGATTTAGTTTTTTCGTTACAGGAATCAGAATTTCGCCAACAGTATGAGAGATAATACAATTTGTTCTCAGACCACTTCCACTGTTTCAGGCATTTCCTAGACATGACTGTCAGTATCTAGCAAACTGTTGAAATAAGCCTATTTATGTTGGTAATCCACCCCACTGGTAAGATTATTTTACTTATTGGAAAGAGAAATGTTAAGGCTCAACAATAAAATGAACAAAATGGCTCAGTAAAATGGGAAAAGCATTTTAAAGGATGTATAATTTGAGTTCAGGTTGATTGCTTGCAGTGTTTCACTAGAGTCTCACATGTTTTTGTCCTGCTAATCACAGCGGTGAAGTTCGGCCGCATGTCGAAGAAGCAGCGAGACAGCCTGTACGCTGAGGTCCAGAAGCACCGGCTGCAGCAGCAGCAGCGTGACCACCAACAACAGCCTGGAGAGGCGGAGCCGCTCACACCTAGCTATGGCCTCTCAGCCAATGGCCTCACAGAGCTCCATGACGACCTCAGCGGCTACATGGATGGTCACACCCCTGATGGCAGCAAACCAGACTCGGCGGTCAGCAGCTTCTACCTGGACATCCAGCCATCTCCTGACCAGTCAGGCCTGGACATCAACGGCATCAAGCCGGAGCCCATCTGCGACTTTGCCCCCGGCTCTGGCTTCTTCCCTTACTGCTCCTTCACCAACGGAGAAACCTCCCCCACCGTGTCCATGGCTGAACTAGGTAAGGAGCAGGAGAGAGGCAGGGGGAGACGAGAGGAGAGACAGCAAAATGGAGGAGGGGGGAGAACAACTCAACCGTGGGGCAAACGACACAAAGGTTGCTTAAAATAGCAGGAGGTTGGAGACTCATCTCCAACACTCATTAAAAGAGCCTCTTTTTTGTAATTAGTTTCCATTAATTAGGGCCAATCAGGATCCAGCAGGGCAGGCGTCTGGGGAAATCATTTTTTTAGGCTCCCCTGTGCCTAGGAACTCCTTTTAACAGATGTGTTTTCAAAACCATTTAAATTCTTATACTCAATATTTCTCTCAGAGAAAATGTGACCTTTGTTTCAGTGAGTAACGTGGCGCCCCTCCTCCTCTCCATGCATTTGTGTCATAACTAGATTGGCTTTGCCTCAACCTTAAGTTATGAGCTTCCTGCAGGCAGTAAAAGGAAATGTCAACAAGCCTTTTCCCAGTCAAAAAAGCCCACGCGTATCCACCTCTCCTCCTTTTTGAAAGCTCAGTAAATAAATCTTCTTTTCCTGTGGCATATTTCATCAGCGGGGTCTTCACTTTCACATAGCTTAGTGAGTAACATTCAGATCTCAACTGTGATCTTCTGGGTTTGTGACGATGCTACAATGGTTTGTGTTGCAGAGCACCTGGCCCAGAACATCTCCAAGTCACACATGGAGACATGTCAGTATCTGAGGGAGGAGCTGCAGCAGATGACCTGGCAGGCCTTCCTGCAGGAGGAGGTGGAGAGCTACCAGAGCAAGGTGCGTCGACCACAGCCGGGCCCGTGCTGGCCTCAGCAGCACTTACAGTAATCAAATCCATTGTTTTAAAGCAGATAACCCATTCTCTGTCCTATCTGTTCCTAGCCCCGGGAAGTCATGTGGCAGCTGTGTGCTATCAAAATAACAGAGGCCATTCAGTATGTGGTGGAGTTCGCCAAGCGCATCGACGGCTTCATGGAGCTGTGTCAGAACGATCAGATAGTGCTGCTGAAAGCAGGTATGACAGCCTGTCAACATGGCCTGCTGCCGTCAAACTCACCCACCACCACCACCACCACCACCACCACCCCCCTCTGGCATTGTCACAAGGGCGTAGCTGACCTGACTGCACAAAGCCCTCTTCTTCACACGCACAGACAGTGTCACAGAGAGGAGACCCCACCCTGCCTGTTTCCTCTCTCTGTCTCTGTCGCTCTCTGTTTTCTACTGTTCATTACATACATAGCAGCGATGGACGCAGCATTAGATAAGCAACGTGTTCCCGAGCTCAGATAATACCTATCGTGACGGCTGCCATTCCCCTCTCTTTCCTCAGACACCGATGATGTCTGCTTATTCAGACTGCTCTCATGAAGACATACTCGCAGAATATTAAACGCAGCTATGGCTCTCTGCACGCTGTCACCTATATTTACGCATAAATACAGATGCTCAAACGCACAGATACAAACATACCGCACATGCGGCAAACAAACACCTCCCCTGGGTCTTTCCCTGAGTATTATTTACATTAGCACAGCCAATATGAATAATGAAATAAAGACTGAGATCCCTTGTCAGACATGACATTTTAAAACAGTAGCATCTCCCTTAGAGGCAGTAATGGCTTCTGTTACATTTTCTTGATCCTCTTATCCACTCCCACAGAGTGGTACAAAATTGCAGGATAGAATAAATTCCCTACCTATCTTGCTAAATAAAGGTTGAATGAATAAGCACTGTCACTACTGAATGAAGCGCAATTTTTATCTGGCATGTCATTATGGAAGAATAGCCTCCTGTCTATGATATTATCATCTGCAGAGGTGTTTTTTTTTTTTTCTCTCCCTCTGACGGCAGTCTTCTTTATTTCAAAGTGGTTGTGTTACTCATATTGTAGAAGAATAGCACAAAGCACAATCATGTGTTTTGCATCCCTTACTGATGTGTAACTGTTAGGGAAAAAAAAGAAAAGAAACAACGCTCAGATTCAGCATCTTGTTCCTGTCTGTCTCCACAGGCTCTTTGGAAGTTGTGTTTGTCAGAATGTGCCGTGCCTTTGACTCGCAAAACAACACAGTCTATTTTGATGGAAAGTATGCCGGACCTGATGTGTTCAAGTCATTAGGTAAGTGAAGTGGGTGTATGTGTGTGTGTGTGTGTGTTGTGGGTGTGTGGGTAGGTGTGTGCATGTTTGAATGAGTTTGCACGCGTGTATTTGTATGCTGCTGTGTTTGTGTGTGTTTCTTACAGTGTCTCACTCCTTCCCTTGGTGTAATAGCCAAAATTAGAGTCTGCTGTTCTGTTCTACACAACGCTGAAGGGCTGGAAGCAAACACTGAGCACTCATCCCTGCCTCACCTGGCATTGCTGTCTCTGCAATGGTTATTTATGGTAGAACAGAGATGTTAGTGAGGCTCTGCTGCATATGGCTCCTGTAACTGTGGAATAAATAAAGCCAGACGGAGTGTCTTTAGGGAGAGCGCTATCAAAACCATCATTGATAGTCTGATATAAAACATCTCCGGCGAAAGCAAATAGCATTCGTGTTTGACTGCCATGACATTAGTAAGACTCTCCACCGTGGATTTTCCTCGCATTTCCAACTGCCTTTTGACGGAAAAAATGTAAATGCGTCCCATGGTGGCAGTAAAAAATGCTGAATTCTATTTCTTGGTGTGTAAGTTTGCCATCCCTTGTAACTCCCTGTTTGTGTGTGTATGCGAGTGAGCATGTGTAGCTGTCCCAGCTTCGAGAGTCCCAGTGTCCTGTGTGTTCTGTGCAGAGGGGTCCGCGGCGGGGGAGGCAGAGTGATGGGCTTCCCGAGCCGCGGTGGCATCCGCCTGTCTCTCTCTATCCCCGATAATTGATTTAACTAAAAGCCTCAATAGTGACCTCATTTTGGCTTGCATAACACCACCCAACTGCCAAAAGTGACTCGTCTGGGAGGCAAAACTCAGTAAAAGCATTGCCTGTTCTGCTTAAGACGCTCCCATGTGCTGTCAGCATGCCGCTCTTTTTCATTCCTTCCCCTTCCTCTCCCCTCCCTGTGTGCCTCTCTCCCAATAAAGATCAAGAGTGAATGTTGTTCTTTGGTCTTCCTCATCCTAAGCCCTCTCTCTCTGTGTCCTTTGCTGTGGCAGGCTGTGACGACTTGATCAGCTCCGTCTTCGAGTTTGGGAAAAACTTGTGTTCTATGCACCTGTCTGAGGATGAGATCGCCCTGTTCTCCGCCTTTGTGTTGATGTCTGCTGGTAGGTGTCACTCACAGTGCAAAGAGAAAAAAAAAAAGGGAGACGCACATTCACCACGACAAGGAACACGGTTGCCCTCCTGTTTTTCTCTGTCAATTAGTACCTTTTATTAGTGGCGCTGCATCATTTCCTCTCCACACGAGCCAGGCTGACTGTTAAGGGGCGTATGTGTTTTTTTCCTGTGACAAAAACTTGTCATCATTTACCTTCCAGACCGGTCTTGGCTCCAGGAGAAAGTGAAGGTGGAGAAACTCCAGCAGAAGATCCAACTGGCCCTCCAGCACGTCCTGCAGAAGAACCACAGAGAGGATGGTATTCTTACAAAGGTACAGTGCGATGCAGAACACACTCCATCCATTATCCCTGAAAGTGGCTGTCTGCTAAGCATGCTCTACCCTTGTAGCGCTGTAATCTCCCACTGTTTGGGATCTTTATCCACAGGCCATCAACCATTTTTAGTGCATTAGTTTAAACTAACACAGATTTCAAGGGAAGCATTCATAATGTTACATGAAATGCCTTTTTATCAGCAGAGAAGTGGCAATTTATCAATTGTACCAGCTCCATAATATGAAGTGTCAAGTTTTCCTCGTGCCTGAGCGCTTGTCTCAATATTTACAAGTCTGTTTGCCCCTGTGTGAGAGGGAATACACTGTAGGGAGGAATGTTTTTCGCTACCATTGCTCCATGTCCTTGCCTCCCTGTGAATCTAAACAGCCTGTCTCCTCTCTCTCCACAGTTGATATGCAAAGTGTCGACACTGCGAGCGCTGTGCAGTAGGCATACAGAGAAGCTTACAGCTTTCAAAGCAATATACCCAGACATTGTGCGTGCCCACTTCCCCCCCTTATACAAGGAGCTGTTCGGATCAGACTTTGAGCAGTCCATGCCCGTTGACGGGTAGCAGCCCTGCCAGGTGCCAGTGTGCCCACCGTAGGGGAATGTGGAGGAGGAATCTGAGACACTTTATTGGTGCCCTGCACAAACCAGAGCGGACAGATGGCACGCTGTTCAACTTCTTCTTTTACATTGGAGGGGAGGGCTTAGGGAGTTGATTCTCAAGGTTTACTTTATTGAATTTTAGTTCTCTTTTGGAAGACTTGTGGGACCCGACACCCCATGGGACATGAAGAGGAGATAGGGACAAATAATTTCTGTCTGGTTGAACTTGACCTTCTTTTGCGCATTTCTAACATGGAAATTAAATTTTATTCATTCATTTTGACCAGTATTTATTGCATCAATGCATTATTATGATTCATCTGTGTATCTGACTTGTAATCGTACAAACAATTACTGAGTCAGTTACTGATTAAAATAGCTGAAGGCGTCTACAATTTGACAATAAATCTGTATCTGTATTATTTTTTTCAGTTCGCATTCCCAAAACAGTATTTTCACTTTAAAAACTTTAATTGTTTTATCCCTATAAGACTGAAACAAACAGCTGGCAAATGCGCACATTTTGGTCAAGTTCAGCCCCTTTTTTCTCTTGTGTTCAGTCGTATCTTTTGGACGCAGTTCTTGGAATGAAAACTCACAGCGACTTTGAGGGAGGGTCTGTCGGCATGGTGATGCAATCGGCACCTCTCTATGGACAATCGTTTAAAAAAAAAAAGAAACATAGAATTCTGGTAATTCTAATGAAAACGCAATGATTTTAGCTGTCAAAGACTCCATCCACCATTGTTGCATAGTGAAATCATGTAAGGCCATCTGCTATTAATCCTTCTCTGGACAGGTGCCCTGGAGAAGCACAGGGCACCAACACAATGAAAAGGGTCCATTCCACCTGTTTTATAATGTACTACAGGGTATATGGTCATAAGTACTTACTATACAGAAAAAAAGTAATGTTTATAGAATCTATTTTAAATAACATGTATGATATTAGTAGTTAGACCATTCTTAATTGTTGAATTGATAAGGCACTTTTATTTACACCTTTCTTTAATTTAAGACTTGTATATTTACCTAGTGATGTGTTGCATGTGCACAAGAAATACAAGTTGAACCATGGTCACAGAGGCTAGTCCTGGGAGCTGCAGATGATACTGGTCTGGAAGTGCAAGGGCTGTCTGTTAGGATTGCTGGTGAGGCTGCTGGTTGGAGAACAAAGAGGCGTGCATGAGAAGGCAGGTTAGAGGAACTCCATCACCTGTTACCTCAACAACCGCCTGCATGACACCTGTCAAAATGTAGCTTTGATACTCCTTTTAGCGAGAATGCACGCAGCCAACACACCTTGTAGTGACGTTACAGTCTCGTGGCTTTCTTGATCTTTGTTGTGAACAGAGATGGAACAGCATTTGTTTAAACCTTTTTAAAATACAAGAAAACTGACGTATTGTACGGTGAGACATTTGCAACACATTGGCTTTTATATTTTTTATATTACTCACTACATATTTGGTACTAATTTTACTTTGAAAAACATTTCGTATCATGCTAAGAAAGCCACACGGAAACATAAAAATCAAACCTTATCCCAGCCAGGTCTTACAAATCAACGTTGAATAGCCGTATGGCCGGGCCTGGAAAGATCCACACAGAGACACACACACGTAGACTGTAATCCAATTGTTCCATCTAGTGGAAGGTAAAGAAACAACAAGCAAGTTAACAGCCTAATGACAAAGACACAAGGTCTAACCTTAAAGCACATTCATGAGCCTCTGTCAAAGTGTTTTTTTGAGTGACTTTATCTTGCCTTCTCACCACAGCCTCAGCCTCAGCAACGCCACAACAGGACACAGAAGGAACAGTGAAGGGAAAGTGAATATTCAAAGCCTTGTCTGGTATTAAAGCTTCTATTTTTGTAACATGTTTTGGTTAATAAACTCATGAAAGAGAACGAGGGAGAGAAAAAGATGTCAGGTAGCACTTAACTATATTCCTGCAATAATTAGACTAGCTGTTGTTTGTATGATTAGGGGAGAAACATAAAAATGGTAGGACAAGTGCTATTTTCAGAATGCTTTGTTGTTGTGCTTCTGTTTTGTTGAGTGTGTCTTTCTTGTCAGTGTGGTAGTAAAGTGGTAGAAAAAAAAAAAACCCTGGATGTGCCAAACAGTAGTCGTCGCTTCCGCTTTCCAGTCTACTCGTCTATAACGTAGAATGGATTCCTAAGACATTCCAGCAATCTCAGTAGCGGCTTCTAGAAATATCTTTAAAAAAAAAATAGCAAAAAGAGAAAAAAAAAATGAAGAAAAAATGATATCCCTTTAGAAACCCAACAAAGCATGTTGATACATCTGTCACCAACCGTAACATAGAATCCAGTTGTTTGTCTTTTGTTTTCTGTTTGCACACTATCATTCCTCTGCCGTGCAATTTGTACAAGGCGTTAATGCCTTGTGCTGTCACCCCTCAGGGAAGAGTTTCTTTTGCGCTTTCTGTTTGAGAGGACATTTGTTTGTACTCATTAGGTTTAGTTTGTGTTTTTTTTTTTCTTTGTCAGGGATGTTCCATGAGAAGTGGTTGAGATTAACATTTGAATATTCATCAGAATTTCACATTATGGATGTCCTTAAGGGGCCTCCAGCCACTCAAAGACCACTGCGCCCCTACGGTCAAGAGAATTTCATTTGTTTAAAAAAAAAAGAAAAAAACAAACCCCATCACTTTTACAAACCACAGTTTTATCAGCACACAGCATATTCCTGTCACACAAAAAAAATAATCTGTTTTGGTTTTAAACGGTGTCATCAGGGTCTTTAAAAATGATAACCCTCTTTGTTAGAAAAACCAAATATTCTTATGCAATACTAAATCTGTTGTGTTTGGGTTGTAGTAGATATGCTGTACCTAAGTAATAATCTCTGTTATGATCCAATGCTATTTGGATATGCACAAGCCCTCTACGACTAGTAAACCTCAGTCTCCCAGCAAAAGAAAACCCAGTCTGGAACACTGCTAGACAATCCAGGTTGAGAGGCCCAGCGGCCCCAGCAAGAGCAGCGAAAGAGGATGAGGTGTGAACGCTCAGGGAGGTAACAGGTAGACCGAAGAAGCAGCTCGCTTTCCTCTGGACAGTTGCAGAGCATTTGACTATGTGAATTTATGAGGTCTTTAAAAAAAAAAAAAAATCTCTTCAAAGCACTCGATTGATAAGAATAGGTGGCGTAGCACACTGAACATGCAGTGCAGCACTTACTGTTCAGAAAATAATTAAGAAGATGGAGGTTTGGCTGATATCCTGTTATTTATTTGCAAAAAAAAAAAAAAAAGGTTTGTTTCTTGAAAATGATTCCATTTTTTGAAGCTGTTGTAATATCGCTTGATGGTCACATCAAACAATTCAGTATTTTCTTAGATATGATCAGCTAAGGTCTACCACCAAAACGGTTCTGCTCTCATGAAGTGAAAATGTTTTCTTTTTTGCATTCAAGTCTAAATGGTTGAGTGGCATGTAATGTGTTCTACAATATAAAACAAGCAATATGCCTTGTGTTACAATTACGGGTCTCTACAGTGCAGTCATCATCCTTTTTGAATTGACTTTACTCATTCAGCTGACTCAAACTGATGACGTTTACTCTCAGTCTAGAACAAAAAGCCCCATCACTCTGTTTTCATCTTCTTATGTACTGGTGTGGCTGCGATATTGGCAGGATAGCAGAAAATGGTCATCAAACACACTTGTGTCTAACTATAAACTGCGCCTTCACACAGGCCTGTAAAGTGATGTCCTTCTGTATATTCTCACTTGAGATATCCCGGTTTAAGTAAGGGATTGATGCTAAGTGTGCTATTCAATCAGTGTATAGTATACAGTAAAATGTGCTGGTCCTTCTGTCTCTGCTCTGTTGTCTGTTTGTAAAAAGCAATAGTGTGTGTGTGCGTGTGTGTATGTGTTTGTTCTCACAGTGTGTGAATAAAATAAACCCCAGACAAGGCTTTAATAATTACAGAGGAACAGGGTTATGTGGACGAGGATTTTATTTTGGACTTTAAAAAAAATAATTAAAAAAAAAAAAAGGTTTTGGAAATGCTGAGCTTGATCCATCCATAATAGGTGTAGGTTTTAAAAAGCATGACATAATGCCTTCAACAATTCATCGGTCTGCTGAAAAGCTGTGAGGCAACATTGACCGGCTTCACAGCGAAAACGCGCTTTGCTATCAGTTCGGACAGCGCGGCCACGGCCTGGGCTGAGATGAATTGAAATGAATTCAGGAGCGCAAATTGTGAAAATGAGTCTTCTCGGGCCATAAATTGTGAAGATCAGTGTTATGTCACGCTTTAAAAAGTTGTGCTGGAGTGTCGGTGTGTTACCCAGAATTATGAGTCAGTCATCACATTTTTAACAGAACTCATTTTCCAAAGCACAGCTGATAAGGATTTATGATTAAAAATACGTTTAAGAATATAGTTTAAAAAGAAAAAAATGAAAAGCAACTTTTAGCCATAATCGAATGTCAAGCAATAATATATGTCTGTGTATTATTTCTGATTCTTTTGTGCATAATAGTCTTTGAACATCTGCATGTAAATACACCTCTTATTTATCACTTTTTTTTTTTTTTTTGGTTTATTTTGTGTTGATTTCGTGGATGTTTTTATGTTTCATCTGTATATTTGACCAGTTCTGTTCCCAGGTGGAGAACTAAGAACTTGACATGGCCTGTATGCTGTATATCTTATTTTTCTCACTCTTTCTCTCTCCCTCATTCTCGGCTGTTTATTCACCATATTTAATGTTATTATTGATCACATGTATAAAGGTAGCTTTGTTATTTCTGTCTGTATAGGTAAGAGGAAAATACTGCTACTAAGGCCTACCCAGTGAAACTATTTATCTGTTTATCAATGACACCATATTGTACGATAACTCTGTTTCTAGTTTGCTTCCCTCCTTTAGGATTAGTTTGATAGAGATAGGGTGTGCTGACATTTATTTTGTGTTGCCCTGATGTGTGGTGCTAGGTAAGTTAATTTTGTGAACAAAGTATTGATTCCTAAGCCTGGCCGCCCTATTAGTCCATTCATTTCATTGCATAATTAATGTATTATTGATATTAGGACTCAATAAATGATAATGATAATGAAAATTATAGTGGTAAAATTACCCAGCCAGTACCTGTATCAGTGTGCTAGTCTTGGGATAAGGCACTTATTTCCTTCTGACTTATAGCAAAGCTAGTATCTGCTAATTAACAAGCTATTTAAGGTTGCTTTTCTGGTTTGTGGAAAAATGATAATATTCAAACTGAAACAGCAGTATTGTGTTTTTATTTTTCTTTGTCTGATTGTAAAAACCACTCACTGAGGCTATAGTTTGTCAGGTTTTAAGATACTAAATATTTACCTCTCTTGTGTCTGCATAGTTCTTCACCTGATGCAGGGAAGTGGTGCTTGGATTTTATTAAACAGAGCCTCTGTATGCTTTTGTTAAACCCCATTTTAGACTATCCTGACACTGGTTTCTGCAGACCAGTGGCGTAAACCTCTTGCACCACATGAAGTGTTACAAATTTACATGAAAGAATTGCCATTCGAGGACAAAGTTGACCTTTTCTCTCCACTCTGTAGCAAATATCAGTGAGAATATGCTTGCAATAATACACAACGTATCACACTGAGTGCCTCTCGGTGTAACAAGATGCATACATGGTTTTGATTGTCTTTCTTTTTGTGTTTTTTTCCAGACGTGTACTGAAGTGACAATGTATTTTGTACATGAGGATGAATTCTCAGCTTTCACATGCTTCAAATGTTTTTTCAGATTCTTTCTTTCTGTGATGTTAATCATTTTCACGTGGGTTGATGCGCTTTGTTAAAGGGTTTCAATGTATAGATGGTCTGTTTAGAGTGTACCTGTCACCCCTCACCTTTGTTTTTTGAGAAACGTAACTGGGAAGTTTGCCTCATGTTGATCTTGAATGGTCAAATAAATGCTCGCAGACAATACTGCAGTAAAGTTCACCTTTTTTTTTTTTTGATCAGGCAAAAACGAACAGGCGACCCACATTTCTTCACTTTCTGTTTGTTTTATATTAACTTCTTTTTTTATTTTCACTGAGATTTACTAATGCATTGTATATCAAGTAGTTGTTTGTAAAAGAGGCATACAACACATCTGGATTTCTTTAATGTTCTGTGTTCAATGTGCGCTCAGTCGGTTGGGGGTAACTTAACATGACGGGTGGGTGGAGCAGGGGTGGATTCTTTTTCCATGCAAAAAGCAGTGCAAATTATGGGAAAGCCGAAACTAGTGTGTGGTTGTCACAAATTTCTAAGTCACACGTTTGCTACTGATGTTAAAATGGGGACAGATGATCATGTACCTTTTTATCCAGCTCTTTTGAACTCTCTTTAGCAGGTAGTCTATTCACAAACGTAGTTTTGCTCCTTCTTGTCTGATTCTTAAATATGAAAATAAGTATTTTGATTCATTTTGTAAATACAGCTGTAAAGAAAAATAAGAAATTTAATGTTGTCTTTTAAATACTTTTCATTCTAATATGAATGTTGTTATATTGTACTTAGAAACTGTACCTTTAATATTACCTTTATTAAAAGTGCATTGGACACATCGATTTTAGATGTGCTTTATGTGCTGTTATCCCATAATAAAATTTACCGCTTGTAATGGGCTTTTATTTCCTGACTGTTTATCTGTCTCTGTTGTCTGCTCTCTCTCTAGTTCACTCACTTAATATTTTCATTGGGCCTTACAGTCCAAATTAGTGTTTCAATATTTAGTCAGAGGTGGTAGCCTCATGATGGAAACTATTCTCCAAATTCTATGAACAAAAAATAGAATTAAATTAATTTCATAATTACATCTAAATCTGTGCAACTGATGATGACAATCTGAAGGTACCACAATATTTTAAGCACACACTTAAAATGATTAAGAAAGCATTACTGTCAAGACATTATTATCCAAGACGTATGTAAACAGGGAAAATACATCCCTAACCATATAAACAAATATAGTGGTCATGACATATATCAAATTTAAATCCAGGCTTTAATGTTCTTGTTACACAATTCATCAATAAAATGTGTTGCTTGATGAAACAATGAGCGATTATGTCCAATCAGAGAATTAAGAAAGTAATCTGTGCAAATGCAAAGTGTAAAATCTGCAGGTTACTGGAAATGGAGAGAGTTTCTGAGGGATCACTTTGAGCATTGTTCTCAATTCATGACACGAATTTGGCAAATACTTTGTGACAGGTCGTAGGTCTGTAGTGTCCTCTGGGTGGAAATGGCTATTAATTTAACAAATTGCTCAATTTCCCTGCAAGAAATAGGCCTATTAATGTTTCATCTCATTTTTTTTGGGCCAATTTGATAAAGAGTTGTGATAAAGTTGTGGAAAACTAATTCAAAATTCAAATTATTCTACATGTACATCTTAAAATATTTGCAAAGATGTCAGTTTATAACTGTTAGCCACATGCAAAAAGAAAAGCATTCTTTTCATTTACATAAGAACACCAATAAGCTATATGCATCCACATACTCATAATGCTATTGCTCTTTTTAAATAAAATTCACCAAAACAATGGTGCATATAGCCTAAGGTTAATGCCTGAGTCAGATGTGGAGATGAGCATCATAAAGGGTGGAAAAATGCAGGATATCCTGGTAGGTCTGTTTTGAAAGTGTCTGCACTGGAGCTGGAAATCACATTTCAAGATTTTCTCAGATTTTACAGACACTTAGGAAGAAGAGAATGCATGCAAACATGCACAACAAAGTGCTGGACAAAGGCTTTCCATAACTTAGGAAAAGAGAATTAATTTAAACAAATTGTACCTTAAGGTGTTGTATCCTGCAGACCCGTTGGTTATGGTAGGAGCACAAAGGGGTGTCATTAACTTCTCTTTCAGATGGGTTGGAGGACGGTTATTGAACAACAAAGTCAAGCTCCAGAGGATGCTGTCTTTTCATGGACCTGTATTCAAATACACATTCAATAGGAAGATCGATTACAGTCAGTGTCCGGAGGGGGGCAGCAATGCACACGAAGCGCTTTAATGTCAACATAATTTCACCAGACGAAGAATGCCATCTGTCAAATGTTTGTTAGCTAGCTAAGCTAACCAGTGTATTTACAGTAGCTTCAATGTTGTGATTCCTGCGGACCGCTTAGTAGTGACCGTAAATGGAGCTGGTATGGTAAGTAATATTTTTACGGCAATTATTTCTAGAATTTCATAGCGGTAGATTTAGTGACAACCCAGACAATTCAACTAACCCCGTAAACTTTAGACTACAGTAGCTAATGTTAGCTAACAAGCTAGTTAGCGCACCAGTGTTGTGTTGTGACTGTCAGCTAGCTATGCTAACCAAACGTTAGCTACTTGTATGATAAACGTGCGCTTTACCGGAGCATCATGTTGCTGTTGTAGCTGTTAATAAACTCAAGAAAATCATCATGACTTGCTTCAGGACGCTATCCTATATTATATGTTATCGTGTTTAAACCCTTAAATGTTAACGTCAAGATTACGTTAACGTTAGCTTGTATTTTGAAGGGTGAAACAGGAAGTTGTCATATTATATACTCTACCTGACACTGCTGTGTAGCGGCAGTCCCTAGTTTTTAAACTCCATTATCACGGATAACAGTATGAAAACGTTAAAATGAATCACTGTAAATAGCTGGGTAATTGAAAATACTACCACTCAAAACAAGTTAAAACTCTAATTGTGTGGATAGACACTCACCGGCCACTTTATTAGGTACACCTGTTCAACTGCTTGTTAACACAATTAGCTGATCAGCCGATCACATGGCAGCAACTCAGTGCATTTAGGCATGTAGACATGATGAAGACGACCTGCTCAAGTTCAAACTGAGCACCAGAATGAGGAAGAAATATGATTTAAGTGACTTTGAACGTGGCAAGGTTGTTGGAGGATGGTCTGAAAAAGAGAAAATATCCAGTGAGCAGCAGTTCTCTGGGCGTAAATGCCTTGTTGATCCCAGAGGTCAGAGGAGAATGACCAGACTGGTTCAAGATGACAGAAAGGCAACAGTAACTCAAATAACCACTTGTTACAACCAAGGTATGCAGACGACCATCTCTGAACCAACAACACTTTGAACCTTGAAGCAGATGGGCTACAGCAGCAGAAGACCACACTGGGTGCCACTCCTGTCAGCTAACAACAGGAAACTGAGGCTACAACTTACACCAGCTCACCAAAATTGGACAATACAAGATTGGAAAAATGTTACCTGGTCTGATGATTGACAATTTCTGCTGCGACAAACAACATGCTGTGTAATCAACATTGATCCATCCTTCCTTGTAGCAACGGTTCAGGCTGGTAAAGATGGTGTGGAGGATATTTTCTTGGCACATTTTGGCCCCCCTTAGCACCAATTGAGCATCGTTTAAACACCACAGCCTACCTGACCTATCTGGCAGATTGCAACCAGCTGAAACTTCTGGTTGGGATTCCTTCAGTGTTCAGTGTTCAGGAGGTCTTTAGCTGAAGCTGAATTATCTGCAGAGGCCTCGTCCTCTCCGAAACAAACTGACCAGGGATTAAAAACACTGAAAAAAGCTGTCACATTACAAATGAGTGTTTCACATATCCTGTTTGGCACGTGGCAAACGACCTGCTTGCCCAGCACCTACAAATATGTGCTCACCTATTTTGTCTAACAACTCTGACATGAATAAAGCAGTTTCATATTACAAATTACAGTAGTGTTTTTCCAACATTATTTGGTGTCGGAGATGGGTCATTAGCCTGGAACCTGCTAATCTGTGCTCACATTTTACCTCTAATAACTTGAGATTCATATGTTTAGGAGCTTTTTCCCAGCAGCTAAATTATCAACAGAGGTCTTTTCCACTCCAAAACGGTAATTTAAGCTGATAAAAACAATGAATAAAGGAGTTTCACATTTAAAAATAAGTGTTGACAAGGGCTGACTTGATAAAAACATGAATGGCCCTGCTTGTTCTGGGCTACTGTAGAAACATAGCGATCTCTGTAGTTGAGGACCCACTTCCCATGTAGATAGACACGGCTCATTCTAAGGTAACAAAAACACAGTGATTCCTATTTTCAGGTGGTTATACACTAAAGAAAACCTATTTATTATCAACATTTTATCTTTGTGTGTGTATGTGTGCGTGTGTGTGTGTGCGTGTTTGCGTGTGTGTGCATCTGTGCGTGCGTGTATGTGTGTTCGTTTGGACGGGGGTGGGAAGGATGGGTTTTCATTTTTATCTATATATTTTGTTTTGTTTTATTTCATCTTGTTTGTTTTGTAAAGCACTTTGTGTTACACTGATTTGTATGAAAAGTGCTATATAAATAAATAAAGTTTGAGTTTGAGTTATTATATCACATTCCATTTCTGCCAGTACATCCCCCTAAGTCCAACACATTGCACTTTAAATCAGTCTTCTAAGCAAGATGAGTAAAGACAAGACCAGAAATAGAGAATGGACCTTGTAGTTTATTTTTTATAGTGAACCTTTCAAATGGAGTTGCCGGCCTCAAAAGATTCATTTCATGTCAAAGTCATCGCTTTTACACAGACTTAGACTCAGCAGTGGTATATTTGGAAAACAGAAAAGAATGCCACCGCACCTGAGTCATCCATTACATAGAGTAATGGTCATTTATAATGTGCACTACCCTACAATAGCAATTTGGAGACACTAATTACGCTCTTCTGTCTTGTGTGTCAGAAGAAATGTAAGTCTGTTCCAGTATAAAAGCAGTGCAGGACCAATTGTGAATGTTTGGGTACAACACAGGCCCTCTAATATAATTTTTTTCATTTTAATTTAAGGGAGGACCCTCCAGTCCCTGAGGCTCCTTTCCTTACCAGAGACCTCTATGACAAATACTCACTTGCTCCTAATATCAGAGAACTATGGACCTTTCTCCAAAGGTATGTCAGTAAATAAACAGATCATTTCGGGTGCATCTTAGCTGTGTTTTTAAAGGCTAACTACTGAGTGTTTATCTGACATGTTTTTTCCTCTCAATTTTTTCTCCTTTCTCAAGTCCTGTAGAGAACATAAAACGGGACTGTGATGTTGGGGCTGCAAAAGCCTCCTGCTCTCCTTCCACAAAGGAAACTGCAGACTTTAAAGACAACAGTTGCATCAGCAAGGACGAGTCCTGTTGGGACAGCTGTGATGGTGATGATCCATGTGCAGACAATGCCGCTGGAGGTGCAGAAGAATGTAAGGACGCTAAAAGATCAAGAGTAAATCTCATGCAGGTTGAAGATGAGACAAGTGCTGCTTATCCTGAACCCAGACTGCCTTACCCGTGTATGTCCAGCCTGTCCAGCAAAGACCAGCAGACATATCTTGGCATTTTGACAAGCAAGAAACGAAGGGATCCTCCACAGGTACCAATATTCTGCCTTTAATGGTATTTTAATCCTGCAGATCCTTGCTGCATTGCTTCTATAAGTAACCTGCTGTAATATTTCAGAACTTACAGGCACGCGTAAACAATGAAGTGATGCAGTTCACAAGGTACCTGCAAGACGTGGCCAAAATATGTGCTGACGATTACAACTTCATATCACAGGGAGCTGTGCAATATTCAGAGGTACCGCTACTCAAGGATTTCACCTGTCATCAGTTCTTTGAGATATGTTTTCATAGGTATTAAAACATAGAACCCTTTTTTTGTTTTTCAGGAGTTCTTTAGAGCATGTTTGGAGCACATTAAAACATTTCCTGAGCTCTACCAGATCCACGAGATGACAAGTTTGACAGGGGGAACATTCAACCCAGGCCTGAAGCTGACCTTTGAGAAACAGCTGCTGATCATGGTAATGTACTTGGAAGTGCTAATATCACACAGGAGTGGTTCCAGTCCCAGACATGTAGGATTAGCTCGTCATATATATGTTCTTCATAAATCCCATTGTCCAGTTTTCTATTCAACCTTTACACCTTGAAGTGTTGAATTGCAGAATCAGTCTTTTGCTGTTGATTCACTTCCTCTATTTCCATATTTGTACCCTTTATTTCTCCAGGGCAAAGTGGATATTACAGACCACAAGATAGTGCCTGCTGATGCACAGCTTGCATCGGATTATCAGAGTGTTTCATCAGAGAATCCTCCAGCTAAAAAAGCCAAGGACATGCACGCTGTAAGCAATTGTCTCGCTTTTTTAATTACTCCAATAAGTAAGTCACAAAGATGTTTTACTGCTAGAATGGGATTCATGACCGCAGGTCTATTGTAACTCCATTTCGGCTCTTGCAGTTTTCACAAGAAGACACCAGAGGGTGTTCATGTCTTGCTCAGCAAAACCAGTGCTAATTGTGTTTCAGAAAGATGCCAGGTCACACGCAGTACTGTCAATGTCTAGCTAATTGTGGACAGGGACCTGTGTTTGTTTGACTGATACAGTAGATGTTCTGATGGTGTGACCTGGTTGTGTTTTTCTCCACAGACGGTCAGTAGTGATAGTAATGCCAAGAGGCTGTATGCACGGTATGAGCCTCACGTGTGTCTGACTCGAGATGCTCTGGTCAGGCTGCTGGACAACCATGGCCCTGACTTTGGAGAGCAATGGGAGCTGCCTGTTTGGGTGGAATCAAACCCAGAAAAAGGTACAGCAATTATCAAAACTTTTTTAATTTCTGTCTTTCTCCTCTTAACCCTAACCCTGTTCAAATCCACCAATCAAATCACGGCAAAAATGCCTCTAAATAATCACCCTGTTTTATCCTTTTAAAGCAAGATATTAGAATACACCTTTGTGTTCTGAATACTATACATACAGTAACCCACATCTTTACAACAAAAACTAAAAAAACTTTTTTAAATGCACCACTTTGCTAAGTGGGATAATGACCCCACGGATTAACCTGACTACGCAGAGAAATTGAGTTAAGTGCAATTTTTCACAATTGAGTAACACTTAGAATTTTTACATTTCCTCTCAGTAAGTGATTTTGAATTTTCAAGGCATCAATAAAAAATGTACCTTTGTGGTTTTAGCTTGCTGAATACATGGACCTCTATTTCTTCATTAATTTATTCATTCATATTCGTATATGTGTATTCATATCTATTGATAGACTGTGTATTGATAGACTCTTCACTCTTTCACTCTTGTACTTATATTTTTTGTTCCCATTATCTTGGTTTTGCTTTCTTACTCTTAATTTCCCTGTAGGGATTAAAATGGGTTTTTATCTCGTTTAGTTTTGTTTTGTCTTGTCTCGTCTTAAAATATAGGCCTCTATATACACCGAGTAGCCAAAACATTAAAACCAGTGGCTAGTGAAGTGAGTAACATTGACTGAGCATCTTGGGATGAACTGGTACCCCACCTCACAACTAACAGGTCTCAAATGATCTTAAGCCAACGCCCCTGGTGCCAGACACCACAGGACAACCTCCAGAGAGGTCTTATGTCCATTCCTTTACATATCAGAGACATGTCCACTCCCACCGTGACGGGGGTACCTCTGGGCTACCAGCACATCCCATGGATGTTCGATACCTTGGTGCATCTTTCTGCTGGGGGACCACTGCCATCAGGGAATACTGTTGCTGTGAGGGGGTTACTTAGCCCACAGCTGTGTTTGGGTGGCTAGAGGGCATCAAGTGGCATCCACATAAATGCCATGACCAAAAGTTTCCCAGCAGAACATTGCATTGTAACAAAATGATCAATGTTACTCAGTTCACCTGCCACTGGTTTTAATGTTTTGGCTGATCGGTGTATATAAAACAAGGTTATTAACATTCCCTGTAAAAACAAGGACAAAAAAAAAGATTTTCATTGGCTGTACATTTACAGTAGCAGTATAAGATTTTGTGTGACAGTCATCTGAGTCTGACTTTGAGGGTTGGGACATTTTTAATCATATTTGTGAAAGAAATGCAGTATGTAGCAGTAAGGAAATCAGAGATAAATCACAGCATGTATTGACATTGAATGGCCTCATGGTGGCACTGTTTCACACATCCTCTGATTCACATGTCTCACCTACAGACAGTAGTCAGAAGAAGACTGTGTACATAGACTCACCCCTTCTGAGGACTGATATGACAGTGAGGGAGAGGAGCCATATCTACCATGAGGAGAGTTTGAAGCTTTCCATCAAGAAGAATGGAAGCAGAAAAGTGTTCCAGTTAATGACAGAGCTCCCTGAAGATGAGCAGTGCATCTCACTGGTATGTACTCGCAGATGTAGAGGTTGTCCTGTGCATAGAATCATGTGTGTGGACTTATTTCACCAGAACAATGACTCTTTGATTTCTGTTTCTACATCAGTTAAAACAGGATAGCTCACGAAGAAAGTTGGTGCCTTGTGAAGACAATGGTCTGGACTTTGAGGTGGACCTCACTGACCTGGAGACTTTTGGAGAGACATGTGGTAAAAGTAAAAAAGCTTCTCTGCCTTTATGTAAAACTAAAAGGTCTAGTGAGCATCTTGTTAACACTAGCAGCAGTTCACACGAAGAAGTGAGCACCTCATTGACAGATGCAGATGATGCCATTACAGAGGAGATAACTCCGCCGGCTGTGAATGAGGCCATTGCACCAAAAACTGAACAAATGAGACTGGACTCTGCTCAGGAAAGCGACGAAGATCTACCTTTTGTAGAAGACTCAGATGAGGAAAAGCTGGTCATTGATGACTCTCCGGTTAAAACACCTACAAAACAACTTAAGCCTAAAACCACACAACACTCTGCAGACCCCCTGATTACCCCTGTCGCAGAGTCTGCGCCTGTAATTTCAGAATTACCGCCCCCTCAAAAAGTCACAAAGCAGAGGCGACAAGCGAAAAGAGCAAAGGTATCTGGCGACCAGCTCGGGTGACATCCTGCGCATGCAGACAGCCATGTTCAACTCTGCCAGTGACACAGCCAAATGCTCCACCACATCCCAGGAGATCAGTTCACCCACCCGAGGTACGGGACCCTCAGGTCACTCCCATCCAGTGTCTCTGGTAAAGCCCTGTGTGTCCTCATATTTGGAGAGAAACCAAAACCAGGCTGGAGAGACCTGCTCTGCTGCCCAAGAATCTGCACCAGTGGTCAACGTTACAACTACAGAGCACAAAAGTTAGTGTCAACTTGATTTTCATTCTGTGGCTTTAAGTCGTGTCATTGGGCTTTATAAATATAGTTCATTATTACCCCCATACAGAAATACTGTCACAGGACCTGCAGGCTGGTGCTGAAGATGAACAAGATTACAAAGCCCCAGAGGAGGGCAACCTGCTCTACAAGCTCTACAGTCTGCAGGATGTGCTGATCATGGTGCGCAGCTCTGTCTCACTGACCCATACAAGAAAAGTAGGCCAGAACAACCAAAATCAGGTATACATCTGTACACATCCTCCAGAATTTCATAGTGTAATATCACATATTGAAGTATAAAAGTAACAGCCCTATTTCTGTCCATTGTTTTCTGCCCCAATAGTATGTGCCAGTGCATGTGTTACCTAAGCTGGAGTACCAGTTGAGTTATGGTGTTGAGTGCCTAAGCAGCAGTGAGGCTTGCCAGCTGTGGGCAGAGGCGTCGCTTCACTCCAGCACTGTATCCTACATCGGTAAAACTTTCATCACTTTGACCTTGAGCCTCTTCTTTCTAAATTCAGTTAAAATGAATACTGTAATGTTCCGAAAATGCTATCAGTTCTTGTGTAATCTGGAGTCCCCTTGGTCTTTAATTTTTCAACACGGTTGCCAAGAAAATAGTCAAAGTAATATTTATGTGGATAAAAAGAGAGAATTTTCTCTTCTCCCTCCCTGAGAGGGTTCAGTAGAGTCCACATGGCAAATCCTCCCACAAACCAATGGAATAGTCTTCAGATGACTCACCATCCTGCTGTGACTGTGTAGTGATTAAGTTTACTTTGTTGCCATAACTACAGCCACAGTTGATTGTTGGGAATTACAATGAATGCAGTGTGCAGAGCTCAGCTAAATGTTGTTTTAAACTTCCCTTAATTGAACTCCCTTAATGCATATTTGCGACCTACACGTGCTAATTACTTGTACCTCAAGATTCAGGGAAAGACTCCGTCCTTTTTCTGTGCTATGTGCGTTGATTCGTTGACTCGTGTGGGTGTTGGCTGGGAATGCACGTCATCAAAAAGCAGTCTCTAAATTATACCCCTCTCTAGTTTCTTGGTGTAGATGACATACAGGGCAGGATCATCAGCAACACTGCCCACACAACATGCTCATGTGCTGGTTCCAGATATCCAGCTTCACTATGAGTAGTTTTGCCAAATAGTGGATGTACTTCTCTGTCAGGCATCTGAGACTCTAGATGTTTTGAAAGAGGATGTTTGAGTTTAAGAAGTGTCTGATCCTTCTGTCTCAGTAGGATGAGAAAATAGCCAGTGAGAACACAGTGATAACATTCAAGCTATATGAATACAGTATATCTCCCACTTAATAACATTATGCAACAGGCACAGCTGATAAAAGACTTCCTTCTTTGCTTAGTGGTTCGTAGTTCATCATGTGGTTTATCATGTGGCAGTCCCCCATTGTGTATTTATGGCTGTGGCTGTAGGCTCTGAAAACAGTCTGTAATTGAAGGAAGGCACTGTTGAAATAAGCTGGCATTACATGCTGGAGTGGGAGGCATGAAAGGAGACAGGACCAACAAGCATTTCTTACCACCCACTCAAGCTTGTAACAATGCTGGCAAATCAACACAGACTAATTACTTTGTAAGCACCAGGAATGGCATTGATGATGAAGTGAAGCTCTTGATGTGCACGCTCATTAGCTCTTGTTCTTTTCTCTGTGTATCGCTCACCCTCCCGTTCTGTCTCTGTAGCTCACATCAATGCGCACACATCAAAAGTAGCTCTGCTGAGGAAGCTGCCTGACGACTGGAAACAGAACATCTCCTGTGGGTTCAAGTGAGTGTCATTACAACAGATGTGTGCAGATGATTAGGATTAACCTAATCACCCCTGTGTGATTATATAATTTAACGTGTTGTCGTCTTGAGATTCAGTCAGTTTATCAATAATCCAAGCCTTCTCATCGACGGTAGCTGTCATCGCCTCTGGTTTTGTCATCAAATTCTTGTTGAAAATTAGATCCTTACCAGCAAAGACAGACTGGAACGCGGTGATATATCTTTTCCATCCACAGGCCATCCAAGTCACTGAATATACTGCACCACCTACTAAAAAAGCTAACGGGGTAAGTTGTTGAGGACATTCTTTTTCTAAGTTTTGTTTGGAGATTTTAAGTGCTGAGCTCCCCCACCCTGATTTCTCCCTTTCATTGTGAATTTATTATCTTGTAAGACTGTTTACAGCAAAATACAGAAAGAATGGTAATGTGGCTGGCACTTTTTATTTTATTGGTCCGAATGTGAGCACAACAATTTGTGCAGAAACTGTAAAATAAAAAAAAACAGACAAACAAAAGCATGTATAGATGAATGTGGGTTGATTGAATGTACAGTCCAAAATTTGAAAAGGGTTGGGTCTTTTTCTTAAAAGGGAAACGCCCATTTTTTTGTTGTTTCGATGGTCTAAAGCAGTGGTTCCCAACTGGTGGGTCGCGGTCCAAAAGTGGGTCGCTGTGTGTGACTTGCAAACATATAAAGTTTGTAAAAAAACACAGTGTCATTTTTAAGTACAGTGAATTTCTGGCACAAAGGTTTTACTTTGAAGCACTGTCTTCTACTGTAGAGTGACTGACTGACAGTTGGACACTGGACAGCTGCTTAACAGAAACCGAAAACCAGCTTGACGACATGGCCAAACGCAAGTGTGACGCTGAATATATTAAACTGTGTGGTCCTTGAACTCATGACTACGGACAAATCTAGACCCTATGGCAGGACAAGTTGGGAACCACTGGTCTAAAGCAGCCCAAAAATATTAGTAAGCATGGACAACTCTCTCCCAAATCCACAACTTAAATGCTCAAGCTCAAATTTATTATGCAGTCAAGTATTAAGTCTGGAACTGCTCCAAAGACAGTGAATTGGGAAAGATATTACAAGGTGGGGGTGGGTGGTGTGGGGGTTCTGAGTATATGGGTGCATGTTAATGTTTCACAGCTGAGAACGCTACAAAAGAATAGAGCGTTTTAGTGCTCTGGGCCACCTTTTTGTATTTGTTTTCAGTGAGAGTGAAGCATTTGCTCACTGCTTGCTCTGCCTCACATTTATCCACTCCATTCGCCTCATGTTTTTACAGGAACACCCTGAACACTTAGAATTGAAAAAACATGAACTCAGAGCAGAGAAAGTGCCTGACATTGGCCTTTTTCTCATTGTCCAATCAGATGGATTAGAAGGCGGGCCTTTTGTGGTGGCGATAACAACAAGTTAGTGGTGCACCATACATTGTTTGTATTAAGCTAACTTTAGCATATTTTCAAAGTTGTCCAAGGAAAGCTGCCAGACATATTTGAACAAGTTGTAGCCTCAACTACTTTTTAAGATTTTATCAACCACAATTAGGCTCGATGATTGTCAGCAGACTGTCAAACTGTCCGTGACTCATCCTGAAATAAGCCTTGAGCCGACCATCATCCAAGCGAAGCTCCTGGACCAGCTGGTGGTGAATTCTCCTCTTTCTGAGGATCTCCTGTAGCCTGTTTCCCTGTGTCTACTAAACTATTTGAGAGCAGCCTCTCACCTTCAATCAGAGCCAGAACAGGTGCCCTCCGCCTGCCTATTTTTTATGCTGATTTTTAAGGTATCTGTGAGCCTGCTTCTTAGCAAAATAGAGGTTTAGCTAAGGATATGTGATTTAGGGTTGCCTAGCAACAATTAAAGAGACGCAGCAAGCTACAAAAAGCACTGTCTGGTTGGGGCAGGCTTCAACAAAAAAAGGCAGTGCGGTGCACCTCACGTTTTGCAGGTTGTAAAATGCACTGATCTAATCACGGGCCTCAGGGTCCCACTCATTGTCTATGGAGCAGCTCCAGACTTATACTTGATTACATCACAAGTTTGAGACTCACTGCTCTGGTTTCTGGTTTTGTGAGAGAGTAGCTCATGTTTACAAGTATCATTTGAACTTTCCTGGGCCATGGAAATAACACACTGGAATTCTTATTTTAGGTGGTGTTCCCCTTTAAACTCAGTTGTTTAGTTAGGAAACATCTGCAGATGAGTCGTCTGAGCACATCTGACTTCATGCTCTGTTTAAGATGATAAAATAATTGTACAATCACGTTTGACAGCCTCTGGCATGTTTATTTTGGAAAGTTACACAATCGATTACTCAACGACCAACCATACATGTGTCACCTTCTGCTTTCTTAAGGCTCTGTTCACCTCCATATCAGTCATTTGGCAGAAAACCCCTCAGAATGCTTCGACATGTTTTCAGTGTGTGGGTTTCGACTTTAACACACCCTCAATGACTTCATTTGCTTTTGTAGGTTAGAAGAAGGACAGTACCTGATTGCTCACAAGGCAGGGGAACCATTCGTGACCTTATTAAAAGCAGCTAATGGGAAAGGGAGTCGAGGGGCGTACAACCTGCAGCAGGTCCACAGCTCCGTCCCAAAGCCCCCAGCTTCAGGCCTCGTGCCCTGGATACCTGTTGATCCAGCTGTGGCCCTGCCCTTCCACAAGAAACACGGCCGTGTCCCCTGCACATTCCCACCAAAACCCTTCATAAAGGTGTGTACTTGGACTTACGTCAAATGTGTTGATAGATGGCGCTGTGAAAATAAAATAATAGCACTTGAGGTCATGACCAAACAAGAAATGGCAATGAATGAAAGGTTGTTGAAACAATTAGGAAGTTTTTATTGGTTAACACGCATGAAGTCAACACCCACATCCACAGGGCTTCTTGGAAAGCCCAGATAAATGAAATACAGTCTCTCTTGTAGTTGTGGTGAGTGCAAAGCCTTTGGCCATTTTTTTTTATCAGACAGGCTGAACCAGCACACTGCTGCATAGTTCTTCTGAATAAGCCCAAAACTAACAAAAGGGACAAACGAGAGCATAGCAATATCAGCAACAACTCAGCAGGGTTAGTGGTGTAGACTCTGAGACATTCATCAGATGCCTGTCTAAAATTCCACACAGCAAAGACATTAACACTTGTTTAAACTAGTCAAACAGCAGAGAAAAAACAACTCTTAGGTTTTCAACAGAGCATTTGGATTGTCAACATTTGCCACTGATGTTTTTGCTTCGAAGAATGACAAGTAAACAGATGATTTGAAGGTGTAATGTGTGATTCTAGTTGAGTTTAGCCCCAGGTATATTCAGAGACAACCTGTTTGCCTTCCTTTATCCTACCAGATAGCGAAAGATGGGTCACAGCAGTCCAACAGCCATGGAGCCGGGCAGTCAGAAAACAACTCGAATGCAGGAGGCAACACGAAGAAGAAGAAGAAGAAGAAGAAGCAAAAGAAACGTGCAGCCAGGCGTAGCAAGTATATGAAAAAGTTAATTCAGAAGTCCATATAAAATCCCATATGAAGTGATTTAATGTCACGTCATTCATATCATTTCATATTAGGTCAGTCAGATGAGGAGCTGGAGCTGTGCTGCTGAAGAATACATTATGACCTTAAATATAAATGTGAAGGCTGAAGCACTTTGACAGTATAAAATCTATATCTTATATTTGTGTTTTGTTCAGAGGTTTTTGTTGCATATATTTTTTAATTGTAACTTTGTAAAAAAAAAAACAAAAAAAAACATGAACAATAAACTTTGTTTACACATTCATGGGAGTGTTTTTACTGTCTACGCCTTAGTTTGTTTGGACTTTTGAAAATCTCCTCAAGGCACCGATGCTCCAGTGACTTTCAACAGCTTAAAAACTTTGAGTTTCCAGCAGCTTCTGGTGAAATAGGGTGGAGTCGTGAGTGCATGGAAAGGGGAGGGAGTCTGAGTCAGGGGAGGTGAAAGGGGAAGCTTTTTCTGTCAGAGAAGTTAAACCTTCACACCAGTTCCACTGAAACTCTGAAACATATCTCTGCATCTCATCTCAACTTTTACAACACAAGTAAGTACAATTATACATTTTGATGTGAACTAATTGAATTTGTAGCTAAGCTTAACTTACACTGTGAGGCTGAAGGGAATTTTCCAACTTGCAGTTATGACATGCTTTCCACACAGTTTCCATTCAGTCTGTGTAAACATGTTTTGTAGTTTCATTCCTTGAGTTGAGTAAGAATGAATTCCCACCCTTCAGTGTGGGCTCTCTAAACCTGTTTTCATACATGAGAGTGTGCTCAGTAGTTTTACCAGACTAAAAGTACAGTAGCACTTTTTCCAGGGTGTGTCTCTTTGGGGTTGCTGTTAAGGATGTGTGTCATACTGAACAAGGATTTGAAAGAGTTGGCGAATTATTCACAGTATATATAGATTTTTACAGTGAATGTGGTAAAGCAGTGCAAACAAAGGTACAACTATTAATAAATGGATAAACTCTCTTGCAGTTACTTGTGTGACTCAGTTGTACCAGAAGCAAGGACTTAAATGAAGTTTCCCTGCCTCTCTTGAGAATGCATTAGTGGATCAAGTGATTATATCTTGATGCGAAACAAACATGACCCATTGCATTCAGCTCAGACAAGTTAGTGATAGGATTACAATGAAATTTTGTTAGCAGATTGTATAGTGCTGATAGTTTTTTCATCTTTTCCAGGACAGCCAACATGTCTTTTGTATCCGAGTATCTGGGACAGCTGTGCCTCAACATCGGGGTAATGTCACACATCTCTTCTTCCTCTCTCTCTCTCATACAATACATGCTGTACATTAAATAGATATTTCAGGATGGCTTGAATTTTATCTCACTCTAATGTGCTTTGTATCTTCAAAGAATGAACCCACATTCCCCACTGTGGTACCCGCCGTGGACTTCGACCCTGACAGAGATGCTGCCAGAATAGATACTGCCATCAAAACCAAAGGCAAGATGTAGTACTGTACATGTTGCTAAAAAAAAAATCAGTGCTTGGTTCTGCAACTTCTCTCTACAGATGAGTAGCTGGTATTTGTGAGTCAGCACCGTGGCTTAAAACGTTTTGACCAGGCTGGGAACACCTCCAAGTCTGTGCCTCGGTGCTGGCAGAGCTCTGTTCTGGCCACTGACTCGAAGCTATTGGCAACGGTCTGACCGCTAACTCTTAAACAGTCCACCATTTTGTTGTTCTGAAGAATGTGTTCTATGTGGAGTTATGCTTCCTCTCAAATAAGGGAGGAAATACCTTGTGACCATGTCATGTGTTAATGCAAGCTAGCTGTGCTGCCAGGCCTTCTCATATTTGTGTTTATTCTTCAAAATACACCTTAGAAGTAGTAATCCACACACATTAGATATTTAAATGACTTCAGACTTGCTATATGGCATTTGTTGACCCATGTCTTTTAACATTTCAGTCTAAACAATTTGTTATGGTTGAGATTCTCACTGTTAAAGATTCAGGTGTCAGTGGTTAGCTTTAGGGCCTCACAGTAAAACTGGGATGGGGGATTCGAACCCCAGAGTTTGTATGTTCACCCTGTGTAAGTGTAGGTTTTCTCCAGGGTGCTCTGGCTTCCTCCCACAGTCTAAAGACATGCAGGTTAGCTTAATTGATGATTCTAAATTGCGTATGCATGAATGGTTGTCTGTCTCTATGTGTCAGTCCTGTGATAGTCTGGCGACCTGTCCAGTGTGTACCGCACCTCTCACCCAATGTCAGCTGGGATAGGCTCCAGCCTCCCTGCAGCCCCCATCAGGACAAGTGGTTACAGAAAATGAATGAATGTAAACGCTTCATTTTGTCTAATTACAAAGCAGCTACCTCAGTGAATTCATAAATTGAATTTAGCACCAAAGCTTGAAAGTCAAAAGTAAGATAAATGAGTCAGATAAATGTCTCAACAGATTTAAGGCATCCTTTAAATATTGTGTTAATGTATTCATCAGCCCAGTCATGCATCACTTTTAGCTGATAATCCAGTTTTTACACCATATTCCTCCTAAGTCTTCTTTTCACTGTTCGGCCATATAGAGTCAGATGTGTTGCATTTACATATATTTGTGTAAATAATTTAGTAGCTGAATCGTTGTCTCATCTGACCTATGTAATATATGTGTGTCTTTTTCATTCTAACCTCAGGAGTGGATGAACAGACCATCATTGACGTCCTGACGAAGCGGACCTATGCACAAAGGAGAGACATCGCTTTTGCATACGAAAGGAGGACAAAGAAGGTACAGCAGGCCTTGAGAGACCATCCAAAACTCTTCACAGCTCTATATTTTGGTGGCTTTAACAGTAAGGGACCCATTCAGTACATCCAGGTAACGCTGTTGTATTTTTAGGAGATGATCTCAGCCCTGAAGGGAGCGCTGTCTGGCTCTCTGGAAACAGTGATCCTCGGACTGATGAAGAGCACGACCCAGTACGATGCCTCAGTGATCAAAGGATCCATCAAGGTAAAGGACACAGATTGCATCAGTGGTACTCAACATCAGTGAATTCAATGGAAGGGTTACACTGCCCTCTACTGGACAAATGACAAAACTTGCTTTTTTTGGCTACACCCAAGTCTGCAGGTTTTAATTGTGTATATCTTAAAAGGGCATGGATAAAAGGTGGTTATGATTTCTGTCTCTTTCAGGGCTTGGGAACAGATGAAGAAACACTGATTGAGGTTTTGTGCTCACGCAGCAATACTGAGCTGGTGGAGATCAAGAAGGTCTACAAGGAGTGTAAGTCAGTAACACCCCAGGTGTTCATATAAAGGGTTGGAAATGTGCTGTAACATACCTGTCTGCTTTTCCTGCACTATTACACAATAGCACACAGTACAATCCATGTTTTTTTGTCCATCAAAAGTCCTGTCTTAAACGCTCTTGAACCAGAAATTCAACAGCTATGTGATTGCTGTGGTTGTGTAGAGAAAACTAAATGCCTAAAAAATATTATTTTACACAGTATTCAAGACTGAACTGGAGAAAGACGTGAAAGGTGACACCTCTGGAAACTTTGCCAAGCTGCTCTTGGCTCTGGTGGAGGTGAGATTTGTTAGTGTCCATCGTTATGACTTATAACACAATACAGTTGAAACTGACCTGACTCAAATCTTATTTCTGTGCAGACCAAGAGAGCAGAGCCGTCAACCGTCGTAGACTATGAAAAGATTGATCAAGATGCCAGAGTAAGTTTCCCATTAAATTCCATATTCAATACCTCGTGCAGATTTTAAGTTCTTTGACTAAGTCACTGAAGAACCCACTGAAACCCTGGATAATCGCATAAAACTTTGTGCAGTTGGTAATTTTTTGCGCAATAGATACTTTCGGTTCCTTCATATTTAAAAGGAGTGACACATCTCATGGGTGGATTACTGAACAGACCTATCGGGCACAGGCCCAGGGGCCCTCTTTGGCCTTCAACTCCAAAATAGTGATCAAAATAACATGAACTGACCATAAAGATACTAAAAAATACTGTGAAGAGATGCAAAGGAACAGCAAACAGACATGAAATAACTACTAAAAGTGGCAAGACAACCACAAAATTACCCCAAGGAGACACATGACCACACAAAATTTCAACAAAGAGACACAAAATTGCAAAAAGATGCATAAGGACAACAGAGAGACACAAAACAACAAAAATAAAAGAGGCAAAATCAACACAAACGCTGTGTATCTTTCTTGTATGTAGGAGAGGAGGTGGGGCCTTTTGTATATCTGTGCCCAGGGGCCTGTTGTCTCATAGTCCGCCTATGACACGTCTCTCACGCCACAAAAGTGTAAAGCATGGCAGTGTTTACTGGTATTGTCTTGATTCAACACAGGCACTCTTTGAGGCTGGCGTAAAGATAAAAGGAACTGATGTGCCGACCTGGATCTCCATCATGACTGAGAGAAGCGTACCCCACCTGCAAAAAGGTAAAACACCCTGTTTTCTTTTGGTATAGTTATGACATAAGTGTTCATTTTTTATTCTCCTTAGATAAATGTACCAATTAACAATCAGTTAATCCTTTTTCTCTGCTTGTTAGTGTTTCAGAGGTACAAGACTTACAGCCCCTACGACATGCAGGAGAGCATTGTGAAGGAAGTTAAAGGAGACTTGCAGAGGTCCTTCCTGGTGTTAGGTACACAGATCTGCCATCAGTAATTCATATTATTAATACATTAGAGCCTATTTATTTATTATCTGAAGTCAATATTTATCCTGTAGGTGACGTTTTGTTGTAAGAATCACTTTTAAATTAAGAAAAGAAAATCATCTGTCAAATTCAAGATGTGTTATTGTGGATATTTATTCTGTTTTTCTTTTGTTCCAGTTAAATGCTTTGAAAACAAACAGCTGTACTTTGCCGACAGACTGCACGAAGCCATGAAGGTAGTCACAGTGCAGTTCTCTTTCTTCTTGTTGAAATGTGGCTATTTTGAGGGCCAGACTTTTCTTTTTTCTTTCTTTCTTTTTTTTCTGTGGAACAAATGTAAGAAGTACATCTGCTTGTGAAAGTGCAATTTTGCTGCAGGAACACAGAATCCAAAGTTGGCAGAAGTTATCTTACAGCAGCGTTGCATCAGCTGCTGGAGTTAAGTTTAAAGCATGCACAACTAAAAGTAAGTGCTGACTTGTGCTTGTCTGCTCAGAGTAAAGGAGCCAAAGAGAAGATTGTGACCAGAATTATTGTGTCACGCTGCGAGGTGGACCTCAAGAAGATCTGTTCTGAATACAAGGCCAACTTTGGAGAGTCTGTGCAGAAGACTATTATGGTAAGTGAATTATAAAGCCTGCCTTTGGCTCAGTACTGATTTAAAGTAAGGCTTGTTCCATCATGTAGCTCCTCTAACCTGCTCTGTTTCTGCAGGAACATACCAAAGGAGACTACCAGAAGGTCCTGCTCAGCCTGTGTGGACCAGAGGAGTAAAAAGGAATCAACAGTATAAAAAGGGCCACACTTAGCACCACAGGGAAGGTGGGCTTACGAATACTTTGCTCCAAAAGCCCATCCTACTTTGCCTGCACATATCTGAATGCAACAGTCGTTGAGATGCATTAATCTTTTTGATACATGAAGAATCTGTATTACAGCTTACTTTTGTTATACCAAAACAGCAATTAAAGTTACTTTGTTGGGAGTTTTGATGCTCACATTCCTTGCATCCTTCTGAGTGTGCTCTGACTTGATGTTTACATAGATAACCATTAGAGGGCGCTAAAGCCGCATTAAAAGCAAGTGCAGACAGCTCCAGCTCTTCTGTGTCTCAGGCCTCATAATATCTGATAACTGCTGAAGAAATACAGATATCTTAAATTTTGAAATAAGATAAAATATTTGATATTTTACAGACATTTTTGTATCCCATTATCATCATTTTCCATCGTATTTAAAAGAAGGAAATTAAGTGAAAATAGATGAAAACAGCTATTCAGAGGACATGTATTTTATTTGCACAAGGGATGAAAATATTACTACTGTGCAGCTTGTGAAATTTAAAAATCCCAAAAAATATATTGTGGTTTATTCAAAACTTTAACTGCACAAACATGAAGATTTACGATTTTGTGAAAACCCAGTGATTTATAATCCATACAGCATCTTCTCATACAAAGAATAATGATAAAAAATCTTCCTCATGTAACACTATGAGGTTCCATCAAGATGATTTAATCATTAGTGTGTTTTTCTGTGTTTGTTTGGTGCTAATATTTTAATTAAAAATGTTAATTTTACCTCCGGCAAAGATGATTTGCATAGCACTAAACAAGCTTCTATACAGTGTGTTTCTGCTGTTTAGTTTGTGGTCTCTCAGGATGAAATAACCACCACAGTGTTGTCAAGGCATTTCTACTGAAGTATAAGAAAAAATGGCCCCAAAAGGCAAGATCAGTACTGCTGAACACAGCGATGAGGAAAAGGATGTGAGGGGAAGCGCACGGACTTAATAATCTAATGAAAACAAAACGGTGGCTCAAATATGATAGAAGATCATCTGTTATTGTGAGAGAAACTGCCTGATAAAATAATGCTTCTGTCTAATATTTTCACTGGTTGAGTAGCTGAGGAGAGAAATGGCTTCAGATTTTAACAAGGCGCTGGATTTATGATCATTTTGTAATAATATTGATGAGAACATTAGCCCTTTGTGATGGTTTATGTTTATAGGCAATAAAAAAATAAAATATAGTGTAAAGTAAGGTAAAACAGTATTTTGCAAAGCAGGGGAGTGAGATTTATGCACGAACGTGGTGACAGATTAATCTCTGCATCATAAAGAGGAAAGTACCACCATATTTTTCCCTTTTTTTATATAGATGTACAACATGCTGTTCTGTTCAAGGCCAGCCCGTAGGGACCTCCAGCAAACCCAAGGGGAACTCTCTTCTCAATTGAAACGATGCAATTTACTGTCCCAAACGCTGGCACTTCATCATTCAGAGGACTTTAACCCCATGAATGTCAAACACAGAGCATGCTGGGAAGGAGATGGAATACCTCGCATTACCATAACAACTAGAGCCAAATGACAAGCACTCTGAAGCCTAAAAGGTGAAGAATAATACCATATAATCACCTAATAACGTTTGAATTTGAAAGGAATTTTCTGATTAGGTTATGTTTAAATAACTTTTTTTAAATAATCAAAGAGCCTGATGAGGAACCAGTGACCGTCCCCAGCTGTCATGCTGCTGTATCATGGTGGTTTTACCCCGAAAGGTCAGGCATATCCTGTTCCTTTTTTTAATACTTGTCCCAGTTAGACTGAACATGTGGAGAGCTCCCCCCATTCACCTCAGAGACAAAGCCCAGGCAGCGCTGCAGGCATCCAGCAGCATTAAAGTTTCACGGTACAGCTGTAGAGCTGCTGCCGGCCCGCCAGACATACCAACTGCACGTTGGGAAGGTATTAGTTTGTGCTTTTTATTAATTCATTGCATTGAACAGAACTTGCAACTCAGAGAACCGACAGCATCCTAACGTTCCTTCTCATCTCCCTCCTTGACACATCTGAACCCGGCTCCGAATTTCTGTGCAGAGCACCAAAGGGTGTTTAATTATAGAGTAGCAGGCCACCAAGGTCTGCTTTTAATTGTGTGCATCTGTGTGTGTTTGTGTGTGTGCGCCTGCAGCTCTATAGGTCGCAGGCATACTCTAAATGAGAACTCCTACAGGCTAAGCTGGAGGACCCGCTCCCTCCACACAGCTGCAGAGCCGAGAGAGCCAGAGTTTGATTAATATTTTCTTAATTATCATTATTTAATTCAGCAAAACCGCAGCTTCTTCAGTGAAAGCACGGCCTTTGTCTCTGCGATGCTGGATATCCTGGCTCGTTAGGGGCACTGAGAGATCCTGTATATGGTAAATAAGAGGTTGTGTCTTATGCTGCCGCCCCGGGGAGAGCTGGCACCACACTGAAGGACATCTCCTTCTAAAGAATGGCGCTCTGCTGATGTTTCTCCGTGCAGACCGAAGAGCCGGATCCTCAGCCTCTGGCATCGTCAGGCCCGCTTCCTTTTATGAGGCTCAAACTGAGACAACAGCGCAGGCAGAGGAGCGCTGTGCACTCGTCATGCCATCAGGCTGCCTCCTTTGTACAGTAGACTGGTAATTGAAACAACATAAGAGAGCGGAATAAGGCCTGTCTCCTCTTCAGTTTTGGCTGCAGTCAGTCCATCTGCAGACAAAAAAGACAGAAGTTTATAAAAGAGCTTTGTGTACATGCAACACAATTTATGTCTTTGAAGAGTTCAGCTTCTGTCATCTTGAGGAGCCAAAAGGATTCTCAAGAAGGTTGATGCACACTATGAATCTGCTGCTTAACCTCAGCCTGTTCAATACAGTATTTACACTTGAGGGGCAGTTTGCATTAAAAAAGAAGGCGATGCTTTATTAATTGTACATGAAATCAATCATGTCTGATACTAGTCACAATCCAGTTTGTTAAAAAGCGTGCCTGGAGACACAAGCAGACTTTTATATAGTTTATCAGATCAGCAGTATTAGATGCTCAGGGCTGGATTGGATGCTGACTTCTCTCTTTGCTTGAAGCTTCCTCTCTATTGCCGTGTGCTGAAGGAGTGAGAATACCCCGTGGCTGGTTAACCTACACGCTTTCTATCTATATCCACTGTCTCCCCTCCTTCAGTTGGCCCACAGAGACGGCCCTCATCCCCTGTGCCTATTCTGCCACTCGCCAGCCTGCCAAACATGCAAAGGGAATTCTCTGACAAAGAGCCAGGCGTGCAAAGATTGTTGTGATCCACTTGGTTTGATCAGATGTCTGACACAGGAGGCACGGGGTTCCTGTTTTATATTATACAGGATGCATGTATGCATACTGTGTGTGTACAGTTTAATCTTTTGATGGGGCTGCGTGGCCTCCAGCCAGATGCACTAATGATAATTTTCTGTGAAGTGGTTGTAATGGTCTGGCCCCAGCGTCAGCAGCTCCGTCGTTGTTTGCACATGCCAGTGGATCAGTTTGGGTGTGTGTACTTTGCAGCGATGGTGATAATATACCAAGAAACTGCAAGGGGAGGACAGTCTTTATCAGGGTGGCATATTAATGTTTATTTACACCATGGCTAATAAGATGTGTGCTCCGCAGCTAGGTGAGACAGAATGATGGTGGGTAATTAAACTGCTTTGCTTTAGATTCATCCATTATCCATACTCAAGCCTGCATACATAATGTAATAATGTAAAATAAGGCTTGTTGCAGCGGCGGATGAGGTGGCCATTCTGAGGTGTTTTCATCCTCGGAGCTCGGTGTAAATCAACACGGCGTGTCAGCGCGGACAAAATGTATAGAGATCGCTGTGATAAATTTGGGGAATTGTCAAAATATGTATTCAGAAGCAGAGTGAGATATGACCTTTTACATAATGCAATTTTGCAAGAACACAAACAAACTGACAAGACTCATTTGTGTTGCAGCATTTGGCTTTCAACCTCTAACCTGTTGGAGGTTTGGGATTGACTGAGTGGGTCTCTAATCCATATTGCCATGATGCTTAATCCCATCTACTGAAGGCAGGCCCTGTCACTAGTGTCCTTGTCAGACTGGCCACTGGACCCTATGCACACACACAGACACACACACACACACACAGCCTCACCTTCATGCAAGAGATTGAAATCAGCTAGGCAGACACTCAAGCATGAACCAAATGTCAGCGACAAGCCACAGGGAGAGAAGAGGAGCCCTTGTTAATTATTACAGAGAGAAATCATACCATTTCACCTGCAAGACATGCTATCCAGGATATCTGTGGCTCATGAAGTCATTTTCTCTTTTTCCCTCCCGGGATAAACCAAGAGGAGACACAATTTCAATGAGTAGGTCTTTAAAAGCAGTGATTAACTTTGTGATGGATGTGTTTTTTTTTCCGCAAGCTTTTGCATATCACTTTATGGAATTCTGTTGTGTGTACTTCTATGATATTATACAAAAAGGGGAGTAAATCCATTCAAAGCTCAGCAAGTTGAGAAAACTGCAGAGTTCTTTTGTTCATCAAAATGTCACAGAATTACAGATATTGTTTGAAGCCAGGCTGTGAAGCTCTGCCTCCTCTGACAGGAGAAATGCAAAGTTTTGGAAAGGTGTCTACAAATTTCTCTCCTGTGCCACGCTACTCTTTCATTTGATTTTGAACGCGCAGAAAAAAAAACTGCCTTCCTCTTCTTCTTTCTCTGACAACACGCTTCCCATGTGACACTTAACCTTTGGAGATTTCCCATTCTCTCTGATCATTCACTGTTTGGTTCATGTTAATTAACCCTAGGGCACAGCAGAGAGTTGCAGGCTTTGAAGCAGAAGAAAGAAAAAAAGAGCAAGAAAGAAGTAAAAGGAAAAAATGATTTTGTTGTTTTCTGTTTCTCTATGGCGATTCGTCTCCCTATCCGTGTGAGAGTCCTGGTGGTGCCAGTGAGGATGGTGAGTGGCGTGGGTGTTGGAAAGGAGAGAATATGGTTTGTGCTTGGGTTTGTGTCCCTGTCACCGTTAGTCCCTCTCCCTGCGAGGAAGTTGGCCGGGCCAGCCTGACCTCCCTCAGGTGGCCATGGATATGGAAATCAGTTCAAAAATAGAACACAAGATGGTTTTCATAGCCTTCAGCTCCCCCGCAAAAAAAGGATTTTTGTCTATTTCTTTTCATTCTTTTTGGCTCCTGGCAGAAATGGTCTTTTCTGTACTTGCTTGAAATACACAAAGCACGTTTTCTTGGTGAAAAGTGCCACTGGTGGCAGGCAGAGCAATATTGCCTGAGCCCAAAGAATATGCTGTGCATGTGAAATTATTTTCTTAACCATTTCACTGCTTGTGTCTCCTGGTTAGCGAGGCGCCGCTGCTCAGAGTACAGCACCATCTAACCTCTGGCCTTGTCGTCAGTAACTGTAGGTACAACTAAAAATACACTATCCACCACAGTCAGGTGGTGGTGACATACAGTGCGTTTACTCTGGCATCTTGAACTCTGAAAGGCTTTTTTACCCCCTCTCCTCTCTCTCTCTCAAAAGCACATTTTCTTAAAGCGGCAATGGGTTGAAATCCACCACTCCAAAACAGTGGAAATATTCATGAGGAAATCCGCTGGAGAAGACGAGCCGCAGCACAACCAGAGGCTTTATTCTCCAGGTTCTCGGGGCAAATCTGTTCCTGTGCTTCTATCTGACGCTTGTCTAAAGCACATAAAGACAAAGACAGGAAGTATGATTAGCCATGGAGAATAGGAGTGCAGTGCTCCCTCCAGGATAAGTCTTGAGGTGGGACTGATCAAAGCTATGCCCAGAGACAGAGGGAGACTGAACCAGCACTTTTTCAATGGCTATCTCTGCCTTAAGACAGCGGAGGGGAGGGGGTGGTGTTCTATACATATTTCCCTTTCAACGTCTTTGCCGCAAAGTTGTTAATATGTTGCAGCAGAACAATAGCTTCGACAATACTGTTAAAACCTTTCATTGTTGAATTGTAAACTATAACTGTCAGTGTTATAGATTCTGACAGGCTCATAAACCAGATGTTGGCAAGAAAAATAATATGATTAAAACTCTATAATCTTGATTTAGTTACTGTATGAGGGTCTGAGAGGAGTATTTAGAAACATAAATCATGTGAAGGAATTCTTCCTTAGTTTGTTTGTACCTTTTTTGGAAAATAACATGAACTCCACCGCAGTGAATGTCTGCAATCTGTCCATATTGTGTCTTCCTGTATCTTTCTTTGTGTTTCGATGGTGCCGATTTTACGATTTCAACATCACAGGTTGCTTGTTACCCCTCCTTTAAAATACAGACTAAGAAATGTCACATATGCCAACTTTACTGGCTGCATGTCCTTTCAAGTGCACCCTGTGTCTTCTAGTCAAGGAGAAAAAGAGATGCAGGTGTATTCATTCGGCCTTAGGGTTCGCGACTGGAAGTGAGAGGCCCTGGCTGATAATTGAGACGGACGGAGTGTGATGAGATGCCTTCATTATAGATATGTTTAAAGGAGAGCAGACCTCTGTGAGACTGGTTATATCAAAAGGACAGCTTTGATATCTGGGCCTCAGACACTTATAGGTGTTGTAATGACAGCCGCCTGCTGCTCTGGATTTCATTGTTTTTTTTTCTGTTGGTAGTTTCTCCACCATCATCAATATTTGATTTTTCTTTATGCATATACCTTTACACATCCTCATGCATGTACACACTTAGTCCTGTCTGTGTATTTTCTTGAGTTATCTTAGTCTTATCTTCTCATTAACACACAGATGATGAAAGTGAGCCAAAAATATTTTTATTAATGTGATTATTTTTGTTAATTTACAAACTGAAGCTTCAGATTCCTGCAGCAAAGCTTTGGAGCAGAACTCACACACTGTTTATTAATATATTGTTAACATTTCGGCAATAGCCAGACAACCGTCAATATGCTTATTCATAAAAGCACAAATTTGAATTTCTTCCTCGGCCTGTAAGCCTCTAAACTAGGAGACTAAATATATACTTACATTTTATTTCAAAGAGAAAAAATCCTCTCTGGCAAAAAAGACTGGCTATGAAGAACTTTACTCAAGGATAGGAAGCACATCATTAAAACCGGGGAGAAATATTAAAAAGGGGGGATATGAAAGCGTGAAGATCTACTCGCCTTTGGCTACTCTGACTCGCTTCAAAAACATCTTGAGATCTTTCCCTCCCTCAGACCTGCACTCTCCCTTGTTATTTGACTTTATTTGCTGGCTGCACACTGATTTGAGCTGTGGAGTTTTTCCACTAAATAATCAATCACATAGAGCATCATAAAGGCAAAAGGATCCCTATGAGGAGACTCTTTTTTTTTTACTGCATGCAGCATAAACACAAGACACAGTGAAGGGCACAAGTGCTGCGGTGCCTTCATGTCTGCTTGACACCTCAGAGTTCATCAAAGTCTGTGTGTCCTCAAATGCATCTCCAGACCGTGGCCTGGTTGGCCTAATTATAATACACAAAAATATGAATGCTGAGGGGAGTCGCCTTTATGAAAGTGTAGGTATGAAGTAATTACCTGCGTTTGCCGCCCTCTGTCTGCCTTTTGTCTCTCATCATGTGTGACATGGACGGGTGCTGTCAGCTCGGACCAGAAGACGAGCCATGAGTAAGGGACATTAACACTCCCGCTCCCTCATGGATAATGGAACAAGGTTTTCATTTGAATGATAAACAAAATGACTTGGAGACACTGGGAAGATCACTGGCACCTGCCCCTCCCTGCTCCCATGCAAAGCTGAGTATTATGCAAAACAAAGGGGCGAGGATTTTTTTTTGGGGTGTCCCGTGAACTCATCTCTGTATCTCCCAGGCATGTTGGACAATTATGAGTCAGGAGAAGTAACTCCACCTTGCTAATGTTATGCGGTGTTGAGTTCACTGTCCTTTTATCACGGCACTTTCATCTGCAAAGTTCTTCACCAAATCCTGTGTTCTTCAGATTAGCATAGACGTGTGTGTGTGAAGGCCTTAATCAGAAAGCGCAGCGGCCTCGGTGTGTCCAGGGTGATAAATAATTCTGGACTTTATCAAAACAATCAATATCAAATAAGAAGAAAATGAAATATTGATGCACCAAAGTATGCAAAGTAAATATATACTCATTTCTATGGGAAAGAATATGCGGCAGCACATAGCTGCAGTGCTGTTTATTTTCATTTATGAAGACTTTCAATTCAAAACAAACTGAAGTTATTTTAGTTTATTTTGCTGCCAATAAACAGCTGGGGGGGAATGTTGTTCTGCAGTGACGCTCCGACTAAAAAAGGTATTTCAAGTCTCCTGAAATCCACAGCGGTGCGGCTCACATAACACTGCCATGCTTGAAGAGTGACTCCTCAGAACTGAGTCTAAAAAGGGAGCATTGAATATATATTGGTTAACATCTTTTAAAGGCAGCTACAATTAATGTGTGAAGCTGAGCTTGAATCCCACTTTGTGCCATACACCTGCCAATCACGGTGTTTGTAGAGCTAGATCACAGTGTTGTTTTCCTACTGTATTCAGCTATGTATTTACTTCCACTGGTGTGAAAAGATTGTATTTACTGGTCTTTTGAAGATGAGGCGGAGCTGCACACGCTGTGCAAAGACTGGCAAATTGCAAAAAGGAAAAGAAGAGGAAAAAGGGAATGTGGGGTAGGAAAAAGCAAACTATGTCTTCGGTATTGTGTGTGTGTGTGTGTGTGTGTGTGTGTGTGTGTAGTGAAAGTCAGACCAGGCGAAGTATTCCCACCCTTCAGTTGCACAGATTTGGTGCAACTTCATCATCTTGTGCTTATCTGACAGGACAGGAAACAGACATCACTCTCTGCAGCTGTAGCACAACTTCCTCCCTCTAGATTTAACAAATACTGTCCTGAAAAAGATTCTGTAAATCACCTGAAATCAAAAAGGTGTGACCCATTCTCTGATATAAACAAAAAGAAATTAGTCTCATGCCTCTAATATCCTACCCAAAGTGCTGTTTAATTGACTTTCAGCATCTATTTTCTCTGCATGTCTAAAGAAGCCTTTGGTGTGCCGCTCGCTCTACAGGGAGCCTCAGCAGTTCAGGCTTCACAGATCTCCAGTGGTTACAGCCGTGTATCCAGAGAGGTGCCAATCCAGACGTCTCACCACCTTTCTGAGACGGAGCCCACAAGGCACAGGCAGGCACAAGTCCCTGGTTAGGACACGCTGCCGTCTTTTATCAATGTTGACCAGCCAGACTCCTCGTGGCTCCCGCACAGCTGCATCTGGGAGCTTCTCTAATCCCTCTTCTTTGTCATCTCAGGTCAGTAGATGAACCACATTCCCACCTTGAGAATTATGACAAAGGAAATACTCTGAAGGTATGTAAAGAGGAAATACTCTGAACCTGTGGATTTTTTTTTTTTTTTATGTCGTTGAGTTCAAACTTTGTTTCTCCTGAGATTCAAACAAACAGCGTTCATCTAGACAGGGATCTTCAAAGAGGACAAATTAAAGTCCAGTTTGTCTAAATCATCCTGACTCCATAGTCTTAGTTGACATAATTTCAATTATTTCCAGGCACCGTCAGGGAGGTGAGGATTAAAAAGATAAAACATAGGCTTTTATGTATAGGCCACTTTGCTAATTAGATGGATTAAAATGTGCTCTGCGAAGGGAATTAATTTGCAAGTGAATGGCAGTTAGTAGGCAAACGCGTATAACAGATGACACAACCCTCCCCCCCGAGGGTATTCCATGGTTAGTTTGGTACAATTTAGAAATTACACAACTCGTTTACTAAATAACAGGCTCATTTTTCCCTGAACTGCATTCTTTAGCGCCTCTCTGTCACTTGACTTTCAGATGTGCTGAAAATAGGTTAGTCTATTCCAATGAATGAAGCCTCCTGGTAGTACCACTCACTGCAGTAATAGATGGCCATTTATAATTCATGAGGTGGCTAGTCCCCCAAGTTAATTCTGCCCAAGGCACTGTTTACTTCTGCTTTGTACTTTGTTTAAAGTCAGTTGTTGACAACTCTTGTACATGTCAAACTATCACCGCTAATAATTGCTTAAGGAGATAGAACTTTTGCAAATGTTGGTTCCACCAGAGGTATATTCGCCTCACCCTATGCAGAACTTCTTCAGATGAATTTTTGATTCATCTCCTTCTCGCTCTTGACAAAAAGTCCTCTGTAATTCAAAGCAATAGCTGTAAGAGAAATTATAAAAAAGAATAATGTAGTATGCACTCCATAACATCCTAGTTTTCATGTGAAATAGGAAACGTCTCTCTTACTCCCTCTCCTCTCCCACCACCCCCTCTCGCTTTCTTTCTTTATCTCTGACTTTCTTCTTTCTTCTTCTTTTTTTTTTTTGCATATTGACCAAAGAGGGACTGCGCTGCTAGATGATGACTGTCACACACTGCGGATTGACAGAATCCATTGTAGGAGAGTAAGGGCCTTGGGCACTACCTCTGTGGGTCAACCTTGTTCCTCTCTCTGTGCAGATAGCGACATTCTCTCAATACAAGCAGTCACTTGATTAGTGCCAATTATCCAGGCTGTCACTTTCCCTGGTGAGGGTGGCCCAGGATGCGCCCCGTCCCCCACACTTCCCGTCTAGAGCGGACGTGCACTAAAAGTCTGCGCTCATAGCTGTAGGCTGTGGGAATGATTTCGAATGCAGAGATGGAGGGGGGGAATAAAAGAAATGCGGGAAGCAAGTTCTGAGTTTGACAGTATGATAGCATTGACTTCCGAGACAGTTACAAGGGGAGTGTCATTTCTCCCACAAAGACGTCTCCCCAGGGCTGCACCATCTTCCATCAGTCAGTCAGTCACCGGCTTAATATTCAGCTGTACACGGTTTACAGGACCCAACTGGGTTACATTCACTAAGGTATACAAAATTCACTTGTAAGGCTGTTGGTTTTTAGTCTAAACCAGAGGTACTAACTTTAATATGGATGTGCTCAAATGGTAGCACAAGTATTAACTATAACAGTAATTTGTCTGGAGCATTATTCATGTGGCTGAAAATAAATTTTGGAATCCTGAAGGAGGAAGGTCATAAATTCATAAAGCCAATAACATCGAATCCAATCCAAACATGCAAGGATGTAGGTTTCTTTTCAATATTGGGGGGCACACACATGAAATAGGAGGGTGGAGGTCCTCTGCCAGAAAGTTTTAAAGAATTAAACACCTAATTTTCTCCATTTGAGTGATTTTTTTATGCACCAGATTTGGGCCTTTTCTGCATCACTTTATGGAAGTGCTCTTAATGTTAAAAACCCATCCCGTCGACAGCCACTGGAGATTGTTGTTTGCATGGTCCTGTTTAAGCAGATGTAATATAAGAACCAAAATAGCAAGAGCCTTCATTCTAAGCTAAGGCTTCTGTCTTCCCCATCATCACATCATTACCTTATGTTACCTTACCGTACGTACAGTGCAAATATGGTATTTCGCCACAAATTTCCTAGTTATGGCTGCAGGGTATTGTCGTTTGCATAACCCTGTGTATGTTGCTTTAAAATAAAAACCGTAATACACAGGATAGTCATTCTTTTTGCAGCAGAACGCTAAGACCTCAGTCTTTTGTGTCATTATGTTGTATGCTTATGATGATGTAATTACGCTACGTTACATGTGGTGCAAAAAACACACACAAATATGCAGTGGCGCCAGAGGAATGAAGGATGAATCCATCTCATCGCCATCTCAAAAACTAAATAATATACACAGTTCAAATGACTTAGGGAGTGTGAAGAAATATTTTGTTTTTGTTTATACATTTAAAAAATTAGTTTGGATCAATATGTTTTGTGTGTTTATTTTCCCAAATGTGATGAACTTTTGGATTTTTTTTTTTTTTTACTGACACAATTTTAATACTTCAACATCAGCTGTTGTGGTTTATTGACTTACATGGACTTTTATTTTACACAGTGCAGATTTTAGGAGTTTGAAACATTTGAAAATATTCCAAGAAATAACATCACAATATGCAAAAAATACCAGTGTAGGCACTGGCAGACCATTCTACTGCAAAGTTCAAATGAATCTTGTCACAGTAAAATACCTCTGCTCCTTTCATGGTTTCATTGGAGGGGACAAATGCTACTGAACAAACCTTCCTTTTAGTGTGTTATAAATGTGTCCTCTGTGTAAAACTCTGTTTATTTAAATGCCAGAAGTCAGATTAAGCTCATTATCGTCCCACCTGTACCCAGGTCCTAGCCTCTCTGCAGTCACCTGTTCTTGGCTGCACTGCTGCTGCACTGCACTATTTTTCCTGGTTCCAAAAACACAGTCGCAGTGTTTTCGAGCCACTCTTTAAACACTGCTGCTGTGTATTTACTGATCTATTTCTCGCTGCTTTTATGTTGTTACTGTGTCTCTTGTAACTTCTCAGTATTCAGCAGCAGAGAAGTGAGACGCAGAGCTCCTCTAAACAGCAGAGGTTATCCTCAGTATGGATGTCTGCAGGGGAGTAAACACCATTGGAGCGCGAGTGAATATTTTGTGTGAGAGGATATTAATTATTCATGCCGGCTTCATTGTGTATGATGATGTGTCAGGATGTTTGCCAATAAACAACAATATTCCTTGTAGGATTGATCCAATATGAAAAGTTGTTGAGCTAGTTCCTCTCAGTACGAAGAAGTCTGACGAAGGCAGTATGTGGGAGAGCTGGCACTAGTACTTATTTATGGAAATATCAATATTGTATCATAATACGGTATCCTCTCCTCTTAGTATAAACAATACAATCAAAAGGGTACTTTAAATCTGGACTGTGAGAATGGCATTAATATGAGGATTAAGGAAAATGTGAAACCACTGTACACAAAGCTGTGTAATCAAATCGATTTGAAGCAGGAAGGTAAACTGGGTCAGTGCGGTGCTGGGATTTTGTGGATTGGCAGAAAAGTACACACAAAAGAAAACACAAAAATACCCTGCACCTTGTTTTGAAGTGTTTATTCTGCTCAAACGGAGGCGCTAACTAAGTGTGGCACACCCCAGTGATCTGGCTCGTCATTGGCTCTTAGTGCAGAGTGATAAGCCTGGTGTGTCTGCAGGGGGATTTCTGCTCTCTTTCATGGTAGCGGTGCCCCCACCACCGTCTCCCTGTGACGCCCCCAGGGAATACATCACCACACGGGCAGGACAGCAGGCCGGCACGGGCGTTATAATTGCCATCTCCTCCTAGTACACATTGTGCACTGTGGAGCACGGTGATTAAATCAAAAAACTCCTCTGCATCGCAGCTCTTTACCTTGCAGGCAAAACAGCAGGCTCCTCTGGGATGGGGTCATCATGGCCCCCTCTGTGTTCTGTGATCTCTGCAAAAAAAAAAGGGAGGGGGTGCAGACTGCTTACGATTATGTACCACTGTTGGAAAAAAAAAAAAAACACAGAGAACTTAATGGCTGTTAAAATCAAGATTCATCTAAAGATGTCCACAACATTCACATGCAGTATTGAAATGCTGGATAAATATTTGATTTAGTGAAAACTAAGAGCTGAGGGTAAACCATAAATGGCAATTTCACAGTGTGGAATAACACAGCTCTTTTAATTATTATTAACATTTCTATTAGACACTTCCCTTTTTTCATTCCTGATTAAACACAGCTAGTTTGAACACATCCTCGATCATTAGCATCCTGATTTAAGCGTGTCTGCGATCATTAAAACACAGATAATTCACCTGAAGCCATAAAGAAAATTAGACCTGGGTTTTATACAGAGTTATCGTCCTTGGACAACCTGCACATACACATGAAACAGACCATTATCACTTGGGTTAATGGCTTTGTTAATTTGAAGACATTAACAACTGCTCGGCTGTCCCCAATGAATGTGTCACACAAGGCAGGCCTTGTATTGTTAAATGGGTTGCTAAGTAGATTGATTCCTTAGCTGCAAAGCACAGCAGTGATGTAGGCAAGCAGGTTAATTAAACATTTACACACAAACACCCAACAATCTATTGTACTCTTCTAATTTATGACATCAATATGCACTTTCATCAGGATTTTTTTTTTTCTTTTTGAGAGAGGCATATGTTTGCTTGCTCCATCCTAATTGGCACCATGCCGGTTTTACTGCGCTGCTGTTTTTGAGGGGTGATTGGGACTGTTGAGATTGCTGCATTCACCCATAATAGGGACACAGCGGTCCCTCCGCTGTGCAGGGAGACATTCAGATAAAGATTCAAGCACCTGCACCCACACCTCCACCTCCACGTCCTTTCATCTCCGGCACCGAACACAGGCAGAGGAAGCATAAACACTGATTCCTAATCAGCTCTCTGTATCTCCACAGCCTCCACCTCTCAGCTCTCTTTAGCTCACACATACACACACACACACACACACAAATGCAAGTGTACACATTGGTACACAATAATACACACACACAGTCCACCACGGAGACTCCTCACAAGGCTCTGATGAACAAATGTAGAAGTGAGTGCCACACCTCTTCCAAAAGAAATTTCTCTTTCCTTCTCATTCTGAAAACTCTTGGGGTCATGAGGACGGGAAAAGTTCTTGCTTTTTTTGTTATTTTCGAAGAATTTCTACGTTTGTGAGTGCAAAGTGGGATTTGGGCCAGAGGCGTCGATGCTTTCCATCTTTCATGTATCCTCTGCTGACAGAAACCGAGCTGACAGGAAGGCAACAAGGGAACAATCAATCACCTTTCTTTTCAACTTTCTTTTTGGCCCACATATGTGTCGGTTAATTTGTTAACACTGGGGTACAAAAAAAAGAGAAGCTTTTTTTTTTTTACTTGTCTTTAGTGGTTGTCTAAGTGATGGAGCATAACACTCCTGCACTGCAGCAACAGTGAGCAATGATGAATTCCAATCATCACTCCATATGCCAGGCCTCATTAGCTACGGATGTGTTTGCTTACAGCTTCGCCTAAATACCTCAAGTACTGGATGCATGTTGTTTTTCTCTCCCCTTTTAAGTTCTCTTCCTCACTTACACACACACATGCACACACAGATGCACACACACTCTGGTAAAGCCTTTAATACACTTGCCAACTGTGGGCCCTTGGTAAGATTCCTTGAGGGCGATGTGTATCCACAACAGTGTCTCTCCCTCAGACATGTGGCATGGGTAAACAACACGGTTAAGCCTAAAACAATGTGTGTCCCTGATGACTGCAATTATTTATGAAATCAAACACAATTCAGCTCTCCGCCAAGTGGGACAGCTCTCCAGATCACTCAACAAATCTCCACTCTTTACTGCTTATGATAATCTTATTACAGAAAGTATCATATTCCTGTCATCTTGTCCGTCAAAAAGCTAGTCATCGATTGAACATAACAGTTTCTTTACTTACAGCGTCCAAACCAAATGGAACATGTGTGAACTATGCTACCTCCAGGCCATCCCTCCTCAGGCTGTCTTCGTGGATGATGGCTGGCTAAATTATTCAACCTGAGGTGTTATTGCTCCTGACCGGAGGAGCAGCGCAGAGTGAGAAATGCCAGTGTCAGGACAGTATGCGTGCTCTCGGGGCATTAGCCTCCAGTAAGCAGCTGCTGCAGATGGTATGCTCACTTTGTCATCTCACTTTCTCGACGCTGCCTTATGAAGAGCAATTAACCGACAGCGCAGACACAGACGAGCTCATTTCATTTCCAAAAGGAAAATTAGAGAGGTGGAGCAGGGGACGGGGTCATTCATCAGACGGGCGCCTCTTCATCTCACACTCTCTGGACTTTAAAGAGTCTCAGGACTTTCATCATACTGTCAGCTCTGCGCACCTTTAACACACAGTCACACACATACAGGTGCTGACAAGCTGCTGTCAGCTGGGAACTTTCCTCGATGTTGAGGTCGCCGACCTCTGTCTTATCAGTGTTTCACTCTCAGGTTGTTTAATTTGAGTGTGTTCACACCTCGCTTATACTTGTAAGTACAACAGAGCATGCTTGAACTTTCAGGGAGAAAATGGAAGATATTTTATATGTGAGATAGATTTTTCATCAAGGACTCAAAGGTTTATTTGTCACACACACACAAGTGATATGTGTAGTGAAATAAAATGTGTCGAGGTTTAGTCACAAGTGTAAATACGTAGTATGCAGAGATGCAAAAGATCACCAAAGGCTGTGCTTCATGAGAGTATATACAGAGGGCAGAGGTCAGAAGTCTCCAGCCTGTGTTTATTCAACCCGGTCTCACTTTTAACTTGTCAAATACCAACGCTTGGTCAGTGGCCCTTAGTGTCAGATGCCGCTGCACTGATGTGCCCTTTGGCAGGATTTTTTGACACTCCTTGCAACTAGTATACAGAGCAAGAAAGCCAAAATAGAGTGGATGGGTCAAACAAATACTGGACTTTCACCCGAGAATCCCCTGTTTGTGTCCCGAGTGAAACCAAAGGTCAATTGAGATATTTTAACAACAACATAGTGTGCTGGTATGAGTCGCATACCACGCCAGTGACGCATGTGATGTGATGTTACAATATGTTAGTAACAAACGAAGGCCCACTGAGCTAAACCATGATTTTTTTTTATAAACCTAGCCACGTTCTTTTGTTGCCTAAACTTAAGGAAGTAAATGTAAAATGAAGTGTCTCACCTACGCTCTAGAATTATTTTTTAAAAAAAAGACTAGAAGCATTTAGCAAGTAGAAACTGTATTTACTGTGAAAACAGCAATATATTCATTAATTTCCAAATACCTTCTAAGAACTGGGAAGCACACAGATTATTGTCCAACAACACAATAATGTCTTCCCTTACATGTCAGACATTTTAAAGATTACAAAATGCAAACAACAGCAATAATAATAATAAATAAATTATACATAATGAAATAAAATGACTGAATAAAGACAAAAAGGGTTCCCATATTGTTATACTAATGTCATGCTTTCATTGTTTGCATCTTGTATCAAACTCAAAGACATAGTATTAACAGGAGTTCAAATAATTCAGGCAACTGCAGAGGACCACTACATTTACAACTCGCCCGTCACATTCATCACAGTACTTAACATTCTCCATTAATCGTAGAAAAGGACCCCAAATGATTTCAAAGAGTGATTGTTTCCCTTTGATGATGCATGTAACCTTTTCCAGAGGTAGAGTTATGGATAACTCTTTAATCCAATAAATGAACTTTGGTTTACCTGTCTTCTTCCAAGAATGTGAGATAACTGTTTTTGCAAACAATATTTAGAGAGCATTATCTGTTTAGATGCAAGATGTTTGACAGGATGTAAACCAATAATGAAAAATTTGGGGTCTAGTGTTAATTGTATGCCCAATATATTCTCCAGAACTCTTTCACTTTGTCGCCTTCCCAAACACAGTGAAAAAAGGTCCCTTTCTCCTGTCCACACCTAATACACTGGTTATTATACTTGTTTAATTTTTCTGGTGTCACAGACGTCCTCACCAACCAGTTTGAAAACCCAAATTTATTTTGAACAGACACAATGCGTGTAACTGGTGTAAATTTCCACGCCATCCCTGAGCTACAAAACTGATGCTGGAGGGGTACCTTAGAGCGTCATATTGTGACACACTGACCAAGCATCAGTACTTAACGAGTTGGGAGTGAGAAGGTTTTGGTTTATTTTATGCCCCCAACAGAAACAAAAGAAACATACACCAAAAATAACTAGTAATAATTTGTAAATAATGACCATGATGCATTTCAATAATTCAGCTAACATTTAATCAGAAAAAGAAAGAGCTGTGACATGCTGGTCTGAAAATGTGTAGACCAACACAATAAAGAGATACCCTACATTTCCAGTGCATAGATTTGAACCCCATAAATCACAAGCAGAAGATAAATATGGGAGGGCGACTAAATTAAATGGTACTTAGCCTCGTGAAGTGCACTGTAATAGATCTAAGGAGGGGGTTAAGAGAAACAAGGAGGTGTGCGTCCTCCCTTCTCCAGCCAGCGGTTGTAACCCCCAATGATCTCCCTTAACACAGAGGAAACCAAAGATCATAACAAGACCTACAACACTGGAAACATATCTCATTAGCTGCCTGCATACCTCTCCCATCATTTCATAGTGCCCTCCCTGGGAATATAGAAAGAGGGCTTTGTCTGCTCTGTCCCCAAGCTCTTGTCAAAATCTTCTTAATTATGATTAATTACGTTCCCACAAAGATTTCCTCTACCAAGTATACAAATAATAGAACGCTCTCACTAAACACTACATTATTCATTAATTATAGGGCTGTTTGCAGCAAAATAAAATTCCTGCTGAGATCGTATTGCTTGTCACAAGAACAATGTTTTTCGTATTTTCACAACGTCTTGAAAAACATATCTGTTTCTTAGCAAAGTGTGCCCTAGCTCCAGGCTCCTCTGCATATTGGAGGTTTTCCCTCTGAGGGCTCAATTGTTATGGATGCTGTTTATGGTGCTGCTATGACAAGTGTGAAGGGCAGGCATGGTGAAAGATGTATCGCTCGCTTATCTGCTCAGTGTCTGAATATGTTATAGGATTGTAAATGACCCCGTATCACGACACGAGTCTCACAACAAGCAAAACCCTCTTTTTTCCCTCCATTTTATTCTCTATGATAACTTTTTGACACAAAGTGACAAACACTGCTCGGGAGCCTAAATGTCTGTAAATTCATTGAATTTGTGCGTGTGATGGTGGTTGCGATGATGGGGGGTTGTTATAAAACACTTCTTATGAGATCAAATTATGTTTTTTGTTGTGCCAAAATTCCCACTCATGATAGAAGTTTTTCATAAGTTTGCAGAAAGTCGTCGAACGAAAACAGCTAACTGTGAGTAAAGTAGCAGGAATGACTGACAAGAGGCAGACTAATGATAAGGTTTATAAGTTTTGATAGTTTTTACGGCCTTCTCGCGGAGCTGAGGCACATCACTGAGATGTGCTCTTGAGCTGCACAGAGAACAATATGCCTTTGAGACACACTCGCTGCACTGAAGCAGCCTCGTCCTTCCGCCTCTTGCTGCATATGCTTTATAGCCGACAATAAACCATTTTAGTGCAAAATAAATTGGGATCGTATTGAAATGCTGGCGCTATATATGTCATCGAAGACATACAGTTATTTTTTAGCAAAGCTGGAGCATAGTTTATCATCATGTGAGTGCTGCGATGGGTCTGTTCCACATCATTGGCTTCTCTTGCTTAGTTAGATTGTGAAGGTCAGAGTTCTCAAGCCTTTTATGGCTGTTTAACTTTGGAGAATTATCACAAAGGCAGGACTCGGCTGATATATGCTGCACATTGCCACCTCGGCACAGTCTCATATCCGTCCTGCCTTTTGGGTTCCAAAGCCATTATTTGGACCAAGTCTGCAGACAAAGTGGATACAGTGGCATGAATCATTCGCACTAAAGTCTTTATCTGACAAAAAATGTGCATAAAATCTGTATTAAACTGAACATAATGGAAATATGGTATTACACACACATGATCTTTGTGGTATTAAAATAATATTGCACCCAAAAAATAACCATTTGTATTAGTCAGTTAGTAATGCCATGTGACGTTGTGAAGAAAACTCACATGCCTCCATGGGAAAGAGCGGACATGTTGATTATTGATGACCTGGGGACCACATTTAACAACAGCAAAACTATATCAAAACATCTGTCTACAAAATCTCACACAACTATTTTTGCTAAAAATTACTGTTTAAAACTGAACTGAAAGTGAAACTCAGCTATGCTCTCTTCAAAGCCAGACTCTAATACAGGAAGAATTGAGTATACGACTGAATAATTGAAGCTGGATTATTCTGCACGAACTGTGAGAGTTTGCAAAGTGATATTCTGATATAGTTTAGCTGTTGTTAAATGTGGTCCCCAATCAGTAAATCAAAATGTTTGCCTTTATCTGTGGAGGCATGTGAGAAAAACAAAGTGTTCTTCACAAATTCAATGTATCATGGCATGACTAACTGATTTACAAATGGTCATTTTGTGGGTGAGGTGCACCTTTAAGTTTGTTTTTAGACATTTATTTTGTGATGTAATGCTTGAATTTCTCAACTAGCCATTGTACAGATAATGTATGTTAGTTTGATCATGTACATTAAGGTGAAGTTTTTTTTAAAGGAGTAGTAGTTTCAAATTCTGACATGTAAGGACATCCCCCTAAAGTCATATTAATTTCTGCAGACTGTCTAATTAGTCTGTCTTTTCCAATTAATCCGTCTTGGTTGTGTCAAAAGAATATCTCTGTCAACATTTCCTAATACAAAACTTGGATTAACAGGAATCCTGGAAAAACATATTTGAATACTGACATTTTCTGATACAACTATTTGGCTCTAATTGCTTTGTTGAGTAGTAAAACTTTGCAAATATAATTAACACCCCAAGTAAATGAAAATGGTATTAGCACACAGATACAATCAGAAAATTACCATAAGAAAGAATTTAAAAGTTTTCCAAATGAAAGCTGGAGGGGAGAAGTCTTCTCCCCTGAAACGGCAAGGTGACATTTTATTTCCAACTGTTAATTGATGTTCTGCTGATTAAAGCACATTTTTATGCTGAGGACCGGGGGGGCTCTATTTCTGTAAGCTATCAGTTTGCAGGCATGGATTGCAGCAGAGTTACAAGGCTTAGCTGAACCCCCGGATCTTTTTTTGGATTGCATCAGAGATCCAGTTTCTTCTGGGGAGATAAAACTGCAGATTTAGGGAACAGAGACGTATAATTAGCTTTAAAACACGAGTTCTGTATTGTGTGAAAGTCTGGATACTTCCAGAGGAGTGACAGTTTAAGTACTTTGATACAGACTTATATTTATACTGTAGTACTCTATTGAACAAACTGGTAGCAGAGTGTATTTGTGGTATATTATATAGTCTACACGCTATTGTATTGTAAAATTGATGATATTAGCTCACTTATAAACAAGCCGTGTCATTAATCACTGCACAATATTTGTTAGAGCAAAGCAGACTAATAATTCAAATCTGCAGCATAACTTATTTATGGAAGTGTACAATTGATAAAATGCCAGGAAGGAGTAATCTTTTAAAGCACCTCTTACAAAAACCTCTTTGTCAGAATAATCAACACAGTCTGCATAATTTACATTACTTACTTAGATGCATGTACAGCCTGAGCTTAAAGTAAAGAAGTTTGTTTTCTCATGTTTGTGCCTATTAGCCACAAATTAATTAATCTACCATCCAAAACCCAATTAAGCCACGAGCTATATTAATACATCGCCCATTTCCCAGAATGCAGAGGAAGTACCACGGAAGCACTATTATTTTCACAAACATAATCACATTTTGTTGCAACAGTTGCACCCGAGAAAATGCCCGAGTTTATGTTATAATGTATTCAGAAGGCGTCGGAGCTGTTTGGGTGCAAACCTGAGCAGGGGGAGATGGTGTGAAGTTCATGGCAGGCTGGTTTTATTTTCTGCCACTAGAGGGAGAGGTGCTCCTCACAGGTCTCACTGTGGAGGGCAATAATATGCAGCTATAAAGTACTGATGAGGCGGCTCAGTGAATACTTATGAAGAGTCCTGCATTAGATTCACTCTCACAACCTTGGTCATCTTATTCAAAATGCTCTCAGTCTGGTTTATAGCCCATGTATAACGACACATCCCCAAGCACCAATCATATAATTACCAACGTCTCGAACTTGAGTGTTCATTCAACTCTAGGTTCCTTCAGCCTTTCAGATTCCTCTATCCATCAGCGATGTGAAAAACTTCAGCTCCTCCATTTAATATTGTTTGTTTTGTTGTTTGTCAACACAACAGAGGAGATGTGCTTTTCTAAAGCTCAGTGTTAAAGAGGCACCCCGAAGAAGAATACACACAGCGTTGCCATGGAGCCCATTGATGTGCAAATGTTTTCATTTAAATATTTTTAAGAGGATCAGCTCAGATTACGCCAAAGTTTGACAGAGATAATTCGATGGCTTGTGTAGCAGCTTTGTTTGTGGAGACCATCATTCAAGGCACGTCAGACCACCTTCACAAGCCACATAGCCTTTTTAATGAAGTTTACTTTGAGAAATAGGCCAAAGCTAGTACCTTTTCTTCATGCTTGGCCGTACTATGGAAATCTCCACAGACCTCACTGATGAGAGGAGTTCATATTTTTAGTTATGCAGCCCTGAGAAGCTGAGTGAGGGTTATAAGCAGCATACAGTACTTTTGCAATTTCCTGCTCAAAGAAAAACTTTCTCTCTTGTCCACTTTAACAACTCTGAGGAGACAGCAATCCGGTATAGTTGCATCTAGCGGATATATTTGCTCTTTTTCTTGCATTATAGATAAATGCACCATGGAGACCCCCCAGTATTTGGGACAAGGGAGAAGAGCTTAAATATTTATGCCTAAGCCTCTGGAGGCCCACTATTAGTAGTAAAATGTTTTACTTTCTGGGGCTGTCACTCTGCTCTGGCTCCCATTAACAACAGGGCTGACAGGGACCTCTGGGTCAAACACTTTGAGGCAACAAAAGGCCCTGATGAAATCACTCAGTGAGACCCAAATTACTTCTGTGTCATTGCTGAACAATATTTTCTCCCCAAAGCATTCCTCCCTCTGTTAACGCCATGACCCCTTCCACTGCATATGGAAAGGATTGTTTGTCTATAACACTGGGGGATGGAGATGAGGAGAAGTTCATGGACAATGTTCCCGGCTGTGTTAGCACCCCACAAGCAGCGAAGCTCCCCTCCCTCTGTTTTGTTGTGCTTTGTGAAAAAAGTTGATAAAAACAGGTTGTAAATGGAGATGGGCAGTTGGAAATGGACATGTTGGGGTGGAGCAGTGAAGCGGGAAATCCAAATATACAAGACCTCAAAGAAAACTGGCAAAAGCAGAGAGAGAGAAGCCCCGGGGACGTTGTGTACGAAGCATTGAAATTCAAACTACAGGAGCAATTGAGAAAATTGTCGAATAATTTAAGACTACATGTTGAGATATGTGGATGTGCTTTTGTGAAAAGGGCGTACATAATATTTTTATTTAGTTTTAAACTCTGTGCAAAGTGTCTGAAAGTCATTACAATCATTCCTTATACTTTATAAAATTAAATGTAGATTTGAATAAGTAAACACAGTCTAAATTAAATATTTGATAAGTCTCTGTTTGTTATGAACTTAACTGTTAAGAAGATTTAATAAAGAATACTCGAGGTCGTCAGGAAATCCTTCAAGATGTATCAACATACGCACGGATATCATCCCAAAAGAAAGATTGGCAGTTGGAGCTTGCTTTCAGAGAGCCGCAGAGTAACATTAAGAGTGGCACAATTGGATGAGCTGCAAACAGTATCAGAAAGGCCTGGAAAGGAATGAGCAGGCAGGGAAGCTTCAAATCCCCTCTCAACCCTAAGTGGGTGGTCCTTTCACTGTGGGTAACTGTGCAGTCGCCAGGCATTCGCACGGAGGTTTTGAGGAGGACTGGCTCTCCAGACGCAACATTCACCGTCCCAGGCCCATACATCCACAGAATTAGATTCATGCTACACTGACTTTATTTAAGCTAAGAGTCCTGGCAGTGGCAGCATTAAATGACAGCCAGTTCTCGGGGCCTTTTTCTTCTGGATTAAAGGATGATTCAGGAGAGGAAGGCAGAATGGCTTAAGAAAGAATTCATTCAGGGAGAAAGAAGTCCATAGTTTATCTGAAAAAAGTAACTGAGACCTGCGGAGGTTGCCAAAGTGTATTGAGCGCTGCAGACATGTGTGAAGATTGACAGAGAAATATGCTGCAGCCCTCACTCCTCCCATCCACCACCACGGGACACACACATTCACATCCTTTTTAATTGTAGAGAAGTTCACACATACATTAAAATAATCCAAAATAAAATTCAATTAAGGAAAATCCTCTGGGACACGCATGCTAAAAATTGCAATTTTTTGCAGCTTGAAAATGTAATTTATTGATAATATTGCACCTGTATCGATCATATAATATTGCTCTTGCTTCTCATTCATGAAAGCTAATTATCAGAAAGTACAAGAACAATAATCAAGTACAAGATTGTGACCTTTGCTAACTTTCTTCACTCTTTTTATAAAGGTAATTTCATTTTTTGATCAATAATCTTTTATTGCCTCTAATATGTCACATAATTAAAATGAGAAAAGAGACTGAGAAACAAACAGGTCAATCAAAAGGTCAAAATAGACAAAATTGTGTTTTCTTTCAGCTATTCCCCACACTTTTCTTTCAAATATGCACTTTACTTAATAGTATAACAATAATGAGAAAAAAAGAAACGTTATATTTAGATCACTTCTACTCTAATGGCCAATATTTGAGTGCCACCCAGGCCTGGGAATGAAAGCCAGCCACCCTCCAAGCCAAGCACATGAGAACTGTTTAAGTTGGCCCCACAAGTCATACATTTCAATGATTTCAAAGAGACCTCCAATTAAAAGCTACAAACATGTCTTTGGAATGCGAACTAACACAATTAAAAGTGCTTCATGAGTGTATTAGAGGAATAAGTTGTGAATTAGCACTTTGAATACACAAGGCTGTTTTCATTCCCAAACCCCTTTCACTCATTCAAGAAGCAGAGGGAGAGAGGTCTTTTTGAAGTCAGCCGGTTCTCTTTCTTTTTTTCTCCCTCTCTCTCTGAGCAAAAGAAGATTGAGTCAGCCTAATCTGCTCCTTGTACATTTGAATGTCTTCTGCAAAGAGCTCATCCTGGCTGCTTGATAAAGGCCCAGGTGCAGAGACAGTGGCCGTGCCTAACTTCGTCTCTGTGGGGGCTGTAAATCACGGGGGGGGGGGAGCCCACCCTTTGAAGATACAAGCTTGCCTCCCCGGCTGATTTGTGGCCAGAAGGGCAAGCCCTTTTTCCAGGCCCTGCACGACGCTCTCGCCAAACCAGAGAGAGGGTGTCAGGAGGAGGTAGACTCATAACTCGCCGATATGCTAGAGGGCCCTCAATCAAGCTGCACAACACACACTCTATGCAGAAAAAAGAAGGGCTCCTGACTGTCAAAGGTCAAGTGGAAGGAAACTCGGGCGACACCATGGGGATTTAGTCACAGTCAGAAAATCATATGCAAACAAAAATGTTGACTTTGCTCTTATGAGAAACAGCAATAATGACTATAGACCAATTAACAATGTTTGTTTACAATAACTTTGCAGGTAGAAAACCTGTGTCATGTACTTAAATTGAAATGATGTTGAGAAAACATGTCTCAGTTAGTTAGTTTTAGCCGCCTAAAATAAACCCCCCCAAAAAAAAAATCAATATCAATTTAGGTTTACTCTATATTAAGAACATTTTCACCACTTAACCCTGCAACACCTCGTCACATGTCGACATTTGGTCACGTACTTTCCACGTCCATATACAACGTGCAAGGTACCCTGGGTGCGTTTGTTGTTGATGTTCTGGGACGAGACCAGATTGTACCCTGCCAGACAACACTTTCTGATAGGAAACTGAGGCTGTTATCTGTGCTCTCTACAAAGCCACCAGACTCTACTGACATAAACAGTCATTTTACTTCACAGAACACCAGAGGTGCTGGTCTACCACTGCCTAGAGTGGTTAATGTGTAAGGTATAGAGGGGAAAATGTTCAAAACATAGTGTACACTTAAACTGATATTGATTTTTGTAGGTGGGTAAAATAAGATTTTCTGAAGCCCCCGTCCACGGTAGTACATTGCTTACATGTTCTCATTTTGCCATGGGAAAAGATGTGCCAGGTATCCTCCATCATCTGTTTTGGTCATTCAAGGATGGTGTGTTAAGTTATGGTTGTTACAAGAATTTTGTCTTTTCAAGATAAACTTCCATTTCCACAGGAGATTTCTGCTTGTTACATTCATACAGTCGTTTTCAAAATGAACCTAACAACGTAGGTAAAGCGCTTTGTTTTTAGGTTTACTTCCTTGGGTTTAGGCAACAAGGGCACATGGTTGGGTTTAGAAAAAAACATCATGGTTTGGCTTAAAATTCACACGGTAACCAAGCAGCAGGCTCCTGGGTGAAAGTCCACAGTTCCACAAGTCGGGCTTCTCGTCTTGTCTGAGTATACATGCAGAAGAGAAAACCAAATTTCTGATCAAGTACGTGTGAATACACCTCGATAAGCGGCGCTGTGTCCTTTTTAATTTAGTGTGTATTGAACTAGTTCCGGTTGACCCGAAGAAGAATACTACATTAAATAAAATGAATCTGCATTTCACGTTTTCCTACTATCCATAAACTTCAAAATGTTAAGCTCCTTTAGCTGTCGGAGCATGAATGTAGTTTCCTCGTCCGTCTAAAAGTGTGTCCTCTGCTTCTCGGTTGCCAGGGTGTTTGTTTGTTTGTTTGTTTGTTCTTCCAGGAGTGAACTGGTGCTACGCCATCTCCTTCTTCTTCCAGGTGAAAGACCGCTAAAGAAAAAGTGATGCATGCGCAAGACGCCAAGTCCGACTCCAGATGGACTAAGTGGCTACATGCAGCAATAGTTAGATTTTCTGTTGAATTATCTAGGTATGTTAGTCGAGCTAAGTCGAGAATTTCAGTTGGACTAAGCTGTTTACATGCATTTAAAAGTCCAGTTTCAGTCGGACTAAGCCAATAATTCAGTTTTCTCAAGCTGCATGTAAACGTACTGACTGGTGGAAGTGGTGGTGGTGGCTGCTGACACTGAGGCTGCTGACTGCTGAGCCGTATGAGGCCGATGAATCTGTAAAGACTAGGTGGTAATGGGGAGGTGGAGGGTGTGCATGACGTCAACAAGGAAAAACTACAGCAGAGAAAGAACCATATTTAAAATGAGGAGCAGTAACATGATAGGCTGACAGAGAGGGTGTGTTGCTGTGCTATTGGTCGACTGTAAATCAGCTGATGACTCAATTGACCTACCCAGGCGATGACCCCTGGAGATAGTGAGTGAGCATATGTGCAAGGAGTGAATAGCAGGTTGAGAAAGAAACTTACAGCCTAAGCATGAAAAGAGTTGTCCTCCTGACTGAACTTTCGCTAGAGCATCAGTACTGTATTTGCCGGTGGCATTACGAACTGCCGCCAACCAGCACATATCATACCGCCACGAAGGTGCCATGTCTGACGCCCACATCCACTGACAAAGCCAGTGGTATTTGACAACTTGGGTTGTTGCCCGCTGCCTCTAAAGCTAACGTGCCAAGTGCCTATCATACCGATGAATCATCCGACAGGTGCCTCTCAGATCACTGGCAAAGCAACTGTGTTTCAAGAGTTAGGAGTGAGAATGAGCTGCAGATCTGATTTATCAAAGATGCTAGCTAAGCAAAATAGTGCATAAAATAAACACAGCAGAAACATCAGACATAATGGACCACTGTGTTTAACTATATATCTTTAAGCATTACAGTTGCAGCTGGAAATGACATCAGAGGTAAAAAGGTTTGCCAATATTACATATTTCACCCAGAAGTTGTTGTTAGTGCGACTTCACAGTGATTCTGTCTGTTCATGAAGATTAGGTGTTGAGCGCTGCTGATGGCAGCAAGGAGAGCTTTCTGGACGTGTCACACACAAGTCGTAACTCTCTTTTTGCAAGTCCTCCATTAAAGAATGAAACAAAAGACAAAGCTGTGTATCCAGCACGACCTTTACACTATATGCTTACTTGAGATACTTCACACGTGGATCGTAAATAAGACTTGCAATTCATTCACTGCCGCAGGGTCCAGACATGGTGTCAGTCATTCTGCTTTGAGGCGTTTTCCACAAGATGTTCATCATCAAACTGGTATGAATAACAACACAAGGACAAGCTGCAGTGCTGGAAGAAAAGGTGTTTGAATGAATTATGTGGCAAAATCAAACTTGATTTATGTATCAGCCCAATTCACACAATGAACCACATTTAAGACACCATCACATGTAAAAAAAAAAAACGTGCTACGGCTTCTTTGGTCTTTACAATAAGGCCAAACCAGTAATCCACGACACACACACTCACTCACACACACGCACACACTGGCCCTGCTTTTCATTTGTCCACTACAGTGCCATCTAATGATGCCAGAGAAAAGAAATTAGCCGACCATTGCACGCTCCCTTTCACCGAGTCATTAAGGTGGCCAGTGTGGAGCTAAAGCGGAGCCCTGTGAAGCTCACTGTGACACACAGGCTTGCATTCCTCTGTTTGTTATTTAGATCCTTATTTACACTTGTTGTCAGAGACAGGCTGGAAGCACAGCAGTGGCTTCCTCCATAGGCTGGATAACAATGAGCTGTAGGGAGCAGCCCAGCGAGGCATTTAGCCCAGCCCTGCCCCGTCTCGAGAAGAAGGGGAGAGGAAAGTTTACAGCCTGCGAATCAGACTCTCACTCCCCACACTCAGAGCCTTCCTGTCCTGCTGATCTCTGCCCGACAGCTTGACGATCAGGTGGAGGAGACTGAGGTTTGATTTCAGCTCTGAAACATACCTTGAAGTAATTCTCTTGAAATCACTCCAGAATCAGAGATATGGTGACAGAAATCATATCTATAAGAATGAATAGTTTTTCCCATCTGCTCTATTTTACAGTTTACAGAAAAGAAAGATGGATGCAGCGAGCAAGAGATGTTTCTTAAAGTGCTGCCCTGGCTCTTTCATCACATTTCATCATTCTGCGCTTTTGCTAATGAATTTAATGACCCAAAAAAAAGTAGAAAATGAGAAGAACACCACTTTTCCAATGCATCATCACAAAAACCGTCACACAAACTGGGGCTTCTTTGCACACAATGTTGGGAAATTCAACTCTATATGAAGATGGTATCAACTATTTTAGAAGACCATGTTAATGATTTGTATAATGGAAAATAGTCTGTGGCTTTTTTTTAACTTAACAAGAAAAACTAATCAACACATGTTAAAATAATTGTAGCTAGAGGAGCCACAGAACCTTGAAAGCATGTTTAATGACAGTACATTACATCATTCATAAAGAAACCCATTTCCCAAGAGTATTGGTGACTCTTATCATCACTACAATTTGGATTAATGAAGTGTGCAAACGTACGTTGAGAGTACACAAAAATCACAGTTTAAAACGTGTGTTATGTGAGGCTTGTATGGGTGTGTGCGCCCATTGTAACCTTTTTGTTTGGCGACTTCCTGAGAAGACAAGCAGTGTGTTCGGAGGTATCAGCAGCTGTGTGCTACGTGCCTCTGATCCGGGCAGCTATTGACTTCCTGAGATTTGAATTAATTACTTGCTTCACAAGAGAAACTGGATTGCAGTGGAACCCCCTAAGAAGTCCACTCATTCTTAGGAAACTGCCCCATGGACTTGCAGATGGTTTCACTGAGATGTGCTTTCCCATAGAGAACAATTATACAGGGGATTGTGGTGCTGGCATAAACCTGGAGCACACAGTCTCCATTCTGAACGTTTCAAAACAGCCATAGGGGAGGTTTGTGACTTAACATAAATTAGACCACCAGGGAATGGGGAGATGTGAAGTGGCGGAAGGGCAATATTGCAGATAAATGCACTGTGCTGAGAGCTTGTGCACCACAGAAGAAACAGAAAATTACACTGTGGCACTTTGGAATCAGATAATAACCACATTAAAGCCTTTTAATGTTTGACAAACATGATTGGTGCAACCTTTTCTGTAAACACAACCTGATATGCTGGTTTAGTCATTTCTTCCTCTGTGTGTTTTCAGTCTGAGAAAGGAAACACTGATGAGAGCAATTAATGACATGAAGAAAACAATTACAGTTGATACTTTTAGGGCCTGCGTGTTAGCCTGAAAGGGATTAAGTTGCTGCTGCGTTTGTATTCTGCTTACTTCCAATTGGCTCGAGGCCTTGTGTTTGGTCTTGTCAGTGCCAGCAGCCCCAGTGAAGAGTGCACTTCAGCTGTGATGAAGGATCCAGGAACGCAGAGGTTACCAGTGGCTGCTAATTAACCTCACATTGTGTCCGCTAACAAAGAAACAAAGGAACAAAGTGGAATTTCAATGCAGGAGATTATCACATTCACAATGAGCGTAGTGCTGGATCATGCACTTGATAGGGATTTTCACACTGGCCACGACAACATGAGATTACATCAAAGACAGATGAAGTTACATTAACAAAACAATGCAGCCTTGTTATGCAATAACAAGCAGCCATCTGGGCCTTCTCTGGGGTAGGAAGAGGCTCCAAGTGCACAGCGAAAACCAGGATGATGCGCCTTCCTCTTGCAACTTCTGCAAGATTGTATTTGTGAGAACTTTATTGCGGCTTTGTTCTGTCAGAAGAGGAGGTAGCATCCTTCCTCAAACACATCAAGACAAAGAGGAAACGGGCTGTGTGTTCTTCGCTGGTTATTGTTGCCTCTGTTTCTGTCCCACTGGCTGAATGGCAATTACTGCTGACTTCCTATCCAGTGCAGAGCCCGGGCCCGCTGAGGGTGCCCTGACCCTGCAGTATCCAGAGGGGAGAGACGGGAGCTGTCAAAACTCACACCTCTCCCTGCTCCCGTGGGGAGCGCTCCTCCAGCTGCTGCCCCCACGGGGCTCGCTGCACGCTCCTGCTAATCAGCTCCATCTCATCTCTGGAAGGAACTGGCCCCAAGTGGATGTAGGCCCTTTTTCTCACCTCTGCTACCTAGCGCACCTTTGAAGTCCTGTGTAAGTGTTAGTTTATGGCTGGAGAGGGTACGATAAGATCCCAAGGAAAGGTGATAAATTAGCTTTTCGTCCCACATTTAAAAGGGGAAATAGCAGGCTGCTAAAATCCACAGAATCTGTTACAGTTCTAACACCTAACAGCTAAAGCACTCGAGAAGCAAAAACATTGTAGTGTCAAGTCTGTTAAGTACCTTCATTAAAGCAGCTTGTTTGTATTTAGCCGGCTTCCCACACTGAGGCTCTGCACGAAGAAGCATTTGGTCATACTCTGACTTTTTCTTTATTAAAACATAAATGTAATTATCTAACACCCTGCAAGTGCAACGGATTAAGACGAGACAAGCTGGGACAGAGCACGCACCTTTGCTCTCAGAACACACCCTTCACAGGCATGCCAAATCAAACACTGGGGAATAAAATAGATTCATCAGCAATTAACACAACAGGATTTGCCCCTGTGGACACAGCAAAAAAAGCCCAAACATTATTGATTTTAACCACTTGGTGACCCTGCTTTAAAGATGACATTAAGTGCATGCGAGTCAGATGTCAGATGGAGGTTGAGGTTGACAAGGCTGGAGCCTGAGATTTGATGAATGAGTTTCTGTTGGTTGTCTGTCTCACCTTGCCTCAACCCGCCCAACACTCAGGAGCCAATAACAAGAGATCCATCTGTGTACAGAGACAGCAAAGTGTTGCATCACACATTATAAGGTGAAAAATATGTCAGCGACCGTCACTGCAACGTGAAACCAGCATCCTGTAGCTGAAAGAATATCACATATCATGTTGTTGGTCGAGTCAGTTTAACTTATATAGCTGAAAATCACAAATTCGCTTAAAATGGCTTCACAATCTGTACGACATATGGCACTCTCTATCCAAAGACACTCTGTTCAGATTGGGAAAAACACCACACAAACAGATAACAGGAGGAAACATGGAGGAAACATCAAGAGCAGCAGAGGAGGGATCTCTGTTTACAAAATGTATTTCCACTTAAAATTACATTTAAAAGCATTTCAAGGTCCCTTACATATGAAATGTTTGTCTGTAAAAAACTTGTTTTGCTGCTGACAATAGTCAGAGCAGGAACTCTTTCATTTACATCTCACACCCTGTCTGTGACAATACGCATCCTTATCTTGAATGTCAATTATCACCCCATTTCCTGGAACCAGTAGATCTTCTTTATGGCACCCGCTTCCATTAGAGAATTTAAATTTCACTGTCTGCAGCTCAAGAAAATTCTTGAAAATATATTTTCACTCTTTTTTTTTTGACGATCTAGACCATGAACTGAGAACCTTTAACTTTATCGCATTAAAAAAACTTTCATCACAGTTTATAAAACAGAATCTACGGCCTGCTGTAACTTCCACGGAGCCACTGTCTGCTGCTGCAGCTCAGTGGAATTTCGCCGCTGCCACCCGCTGACATAATTTGTTTCACAGTCACCACCCAGCAGCATGAATCAGATGTTGACACTCTAATTTCATGCACACATGGGTGTTTGGCTGAGCCAGCCTTGAATGCTGCTGCTGCATCCCCCTTGCCTCTCCCTCCAGCTGCCCACTATACCTGCCCTTTGCCCTCTGACACAGCCATGTAATGTATTTAACCTGGGAGTCACACATTATGACTGATGATTTAACCATATAGTCTCATAATGATGATGTGCACTGTGAGGAGAACACTTGTAGAATACTATTCCCACACTGTGCCTTTTTTGTGATGTCAAATAAAACAGAAAATGGCAAAATCTTATAAATTATATGATTTACTAAAAACATAATGTGTAGAATTGTTACAGGTTTAAGATAGGATAGTATCTTTGGCAATAAGTGTCTGAAAATAAGGATTTTCATCCAGTAGCTCCTCTCAGCCATCACGAGAGCACCATGCTGCTCTATTTACCACTAAAATAAATCTGTTTACCATGGTCCACAGCTCCATCTGAAAATATTTGTTTTCCTTTGTTGTTTTTATAAAAAACTACATGTACTTGCAAGAAATAATAAAATATAGCCACTAGCCATGTTTCAAAATGTCAAAAGGCTTGTCAAGGATTGACACATTTGCCGAGCATAATTAATGCAAGTTTTGTCTATCACTGATTATTTTGCTTCTTCTAAAAGTCAGCGCTGACAGTCTGTCTGCTGTGGGAGAGGAGCACAGCTACCTTGTCCATGTCCTCATTCTGTCAGCTCAAAGAGGAGCCAGCATAAACTGTTTTTCAACACTAGTGACCAGCAAGATAACTCTGAACATATATGCCAAAATTAAAAAAAAAAAAAAAAAAAAAAAGGGTGAGGGCAATTCCCAATATCTCTCCCTCACAACAAACCTGACAGCTTCCCTTCTGAGTGAGCATAAATCCACAAGATAAACTCATAAACAAATAAGTTGTTTGTGTGCAGTGGGAGCCAGATAACGGCCACGGGTTTTTATGAAACACTTGCTTCCTCTTGACAAATATCCAAACAATAAACACATAGTAAATAACAGCACCCTGTCCGTATCACTTCCCTACTTGAGGTTAAGTTGAGTTTATTGCGGAGGCCACTGCCTGCATGCATTAAGCAAATCATAAATTATACATGCTAATTACCTTGGGCCTCCACTTTAATGAATTATTTTAATTAAACTACAACATTGGGGTTTTGCATGTGGTCTATATTTCATCCCCCTGCCTAAGATGACCTTCTTCTTTGTCTAAGTGGAACATAGTTGAGGGAACAAGGACAATGCAGACTTGGATTATACAACGGAGTTCATACAGATGCTACTGAAAATATGGAGAATATCATGTGTGTGATAGACGCAAATAGCAAGGACAGATTTGCATTATGGAAGGGAACTCTGGGACCATGTTTGCAAATAATAAAGCTTGAAGTGTCATTGTTTGTTTATAGGTTTTATTCAGGAAAAAGAATCAACACTATTTATTTTAATTGCATGACCATCAGGTGTCACATGGGTGTCCTGGCAAGGTGGTCTAACATGTGTTCCCTCTGTCTCCCACCTGTTACCTGTAGCTTCACACTGTCTCTCTCAGGAGTTCAATTTATTTACTCATTTGAACGTTTTGTACAGGAAAAGCTGAAGGTGTTTATTTATTAGTAATGAAACTGAGTGCCAGCAGCAAAACAACACCCTTTTTCCAGACTTCACGCCATGGATGTGCAACATTTCCGTTAGCTCGTGTGCATTGTGTTTTCAAACATAATTATAGGATGACAGGATGTTGCAGTTTAGATATTGCATTTCTACATTAAATGAAAACTTTTGGTTATTTTTACATTTCACATTCGTGGATGACTTTACAACAAATTCACAAAAGCTCTTTTCAGACAGTCATCTATATATTTTACATTAACATTTTATTTATAACAGTGCAATACACACCAAAATGAGACAAATGAATACAAAAAAATTGCACAAGTATAAATGTGTAGTAAATATATATTTTTACAGGTTTCTTTTTCAGATGCTGGGTTTCATTGCTTTAATGTGCTCAATGAAAAAAAAGTTGTATGTGTGTTTGTTGATGTGATTTAAATGTGAAAAAAATCTGATTTAAAATTAAAGCTTGTAATCTGCCAGTTGCAGATTCAATACATTTAATCATCCAGAGTCAGAATTAATGTTACACACACAAATGCACAAAGTGGGGAGAAGAAGAAGAAGAAAAAAAACTAACACTGTTGTCCAAACAGTCCATGGGGGAGGGGTGGATTTAAATTCCAAAAGGGTCTTGCAGCTCGTTTCCTAGTTCCCCAGTCAGCAATGTGTTTGTGAAAAATCAGTCTTTTTGTCTCGCTGAAAAAAGGCTAAATCTACATTGGTGGCCCAGTCTAAGTTTGCTATTCTTTGCACTTTCAATTCAAGTGAATGAGGGAGAATGAAGTGGCCCGAGACCCTTTATTTGATCTACTCGATTGCATAAAGTGACGGAATTCTAATGTATTTGTTTAATACCCCGAAATGGGCTGCAGCCTTCTATAGGGGGAGGCAGATAAAGCGCGTTATTTTTTTTTTATTCTGGAAACAAATCGAATAAAAGAATAAAATACTGTCATTTGCATTTTGAAGATATTTATCCGTCTGTATTTATAAAACCTGTTGAATTAAGTTCCCTCGGATAGGAAAGGGGGGAAAAAAGATAGGTGGAAACAGTCGGAAAAAAAATCAACATGACACTTGTTTAATTGCCCTCTGTGACATTTGAAGACGAAAATATGCAACAACATTAATTCGGACACTGTGTGCAGCTTCTCTAAATGTTTATTGTTGGGCTTAATTGTGTTTAGCCTACAGCTTGATGAATGAGCCCAGTTGTCTGCGCTGTGACCATGGCATCGCAACTCCATGCATCCTAATCGACTGCACGATTCATTTCTCTCCCCACTGCTGCTCTGCAACTCACACACTCTGAAATCATACAGGTCTGGATACAAGACAAGTCAAAGTATCATTATTATTATTATTATTATCATTATTATTGTTATTATTGTTGTTGTTATTATAAGACAATTTGAAATGATTTCCGATTAAAAACTTCTGCCTATCTGAGAAATAATAATAATAATAATAATAATATTAATAATAATAATAATAATAATAATAATAATAATAATGATAATAATAATAATGTGTGACACTGTCTAAGATTAAATCTTCAGAAACATTTTTGATTGTTTACTTCACTTTTAATGAGAAAATATTTCGATGACCATTTTTTTTGTTCCAATTCATTGCAGACTGTTTGCACACTTTTCGAAAGCACGCATGCTTGCCAAAAAAATAAACAAAACAACAACAATAACAACAACAGTACCAACACAAATTTTTTAAAATGCATGCTTTTACCTAAAAAAAAAATTAAACAAAAATACAAATTTACAGCATCTGATACACATGGTCACCACAGCCTTTTAAATTAAATGCTTCACAGAACATTTTTCTGGAAAATAGATATCTAAAAACATAAAACTAAAAAGTGCATTTTACAACATTTCAGTATCAGTTATTTGCAATATTCACATCTTGCATTTTGAGGACGTCTCACAATACTACTTTTCCATTTTTGAAAAAGATTTGATAACTCGTTTTGCTTTTCTTTTTTTTTTTTTACAGGGATGGTAAGAACAAATCTAATTCCTATTCCTATTTGGTATACCCTTATCCATCATTCCAGTATTAAAAAAGCAAACATAAACACAGAGCCATTGCCTCGCAATTTCATTGACATTACAGTGGTCACACAGAAACGGTGCAAAAGTTTTGCTGTTTGATAAAACTGGAGGAAAAAAAAAACTGCCACGGGAATTTTGCAAGCATTTCAAATCAGAGTCGATGGTGCCAAAACAAATGGTGTCCCCCTGGATCCCCATCAGTGGCTCCACTTTCAACACTCATATTTCACAATAAACTGAAAAATAGAACTATCAAATAATTTATATTTTCAAGAGCAATACTTCGCTGTGCGATTCTGTGCTGGACTTCTATGACACAATTTAAAGCGACACATTCAACACATACACAAATAATTCGATATGCAACTGCAACTCGCCTTGATAGTTTCCGACGACAGAAAATATAAACTTTGGGATTGGTAAAGGGGGCCTGGGAGCCGGCCAGCAGTTCGTTCACACGGGGAGAGTTCAGCCGGTCAGTGCACAGCCACAGACTGCAGTGTGGACGGGCTCGTCAGAGTCTCGCTCGGGGTTGCAGGGCTGCTTTGGCTCGTCGCTGTCTGTGGGGACGTCGGGCTCAGAGACTGCGGAGAGTTTGATAGAAACGCGGGGATGTGTGGAGGTAACGCCGAGAAACCGGCCATGGAGGTCGGGGTGGGCTTGATTGGCACAGGAATAGCCGGTAACGACTGTCCCCCGTGACACAGGGACTTGAGGGGCACGCCATAGGCACTGTAGTCGCTGCTTGCCATGGAGATTGGCGCCGCCGTGTCAATCACGCTGGTGTTGTACATGTGGGGCCAGGCTGTCGTCAGCTGGTTGTGGAGCGGGTACCCAGCAGACATGGACTGCATGGTGGAGAACGCCAGACTCCCCGGGACCTTGTACTCTCTGGCGATGATGTTCTCGATGGCGAAGGGATGCTTAAAAGTTGAGGACTGAGACACTCCGAGGTTGTACGTTGACATTTGGGGAAGGTGTGTGCCAGTGGCTGCCAGGGCGCTCAGTCTCAGTTTGGCTTGCTGCTGGAGGTAATGGGCAGCATCCGACTGCTTACTCGGGGCCAAATGATCGGATGAAGTCAATACTTTGAACCTTTTGCGGCGCCTCAAGAAACTTCCATTCTCAAACATGTCCCCGCAGCTGGGGTGCAGAGCCCAGAAACTGCCCTTACCTGGCTGATCTGGGCGCCGGGGGATCTTAATGAAACAGTCGTTGAAGGACAGGTTGTGTCGCAGAGAGTTCTGCCACCGCTGGGTGTTTTCTCTATAATAAGGGAATCTATCCATGATGAACTTGTAAATTTCACTGAGAGGCAGCATCTTCTCTGGGCAGCTCTGGATCGCCATGGCAGTGAGGGAGATGTAGGAGTAAGGTGGCTTCTGGTCGCTGTACGTGTTTCTCCCTGGGCGAGGCATCCTCGATATTTTCAGAAAAGCAATTAAAAAAGTAGTCTCCCCTTAATTCCTTGGCGAAAGCTTGCCGCTCTTCATGAAAACAACCGCTGAGGAAAGTTTCAGCACCGGCAGTGCTGGAGTTGCGTTGCGCGTAAAACGGCCAGGTCTTGCGCCTCTGCAGTGTGCAGGCGGGCGGACGGTGCACATTTATGGAGTGACGGCTGCTGTAAGTCTTTCTCGTAAAGTAAGTCAGCTTGTCCCGCTAGCAGAGCTGAATAGACTTCATTTGGCGTCCTTGATAAGACGAGCTAAGTGGATGCCTCCATGGCCTTCCTCTAACCATCTGATAGTTTTATGTAGTGACATGAGCAGAAAAGACCCCTGTAGAGGCGCTCCATTAATGTGCCACCTCTTTGCTATCACATGACAATTGCCATGGGAGGAGGGGGCTGGGAGGAAGGCATAATCTGGTTTCATTTACACCTATTTACATGGACACCTTGGGCCAATGGAAATCATTTCCATTTGAAGACAGAAAAAGGGGTGAAAAGGCTCGGCAACCGGAATTGAACTGCGATGGCACTCAGTGTGTGAAGGTATGCGCTAATACTTCTTCAGCGGACTTTACAGTTAAAACTCACAAGTGTGTATGAGATGTGAACGGATATGAAAATTACCCGCTGTAATGTGTTTTAATTATATTTTCTCATAAATTACCTTTTTATTTTACGTGCTTCAGTTAAGGCAGATGTGTATCTTATTTTATTTTGAGATGGATATATTAAAAATATTCCTGTTTGCGCAGATGAGTTTTCCATTAAGTGTTTTACGCACGCTGCAAACCTTGTTATATGGATTTGAATGAAAACTGATTTTACAGATTTTTTTTTCCAAACATGCATTTTGCTTTTCTCCTAATTACAGCCTAATATTGTTTACGAAAAAAAATGCCATCAAAATAATTTGCCACGAGCAAGTTTGTTGATGAGCCGACTATTAGTTTTTCTCAGCTAATTTCGCCCAGAGCTGCGCAGAGGAAGTAGACGATATGAAAACATCAACACAATGCAAACAAACGCTGTTCAAACTGAAACTTCATGAGGCAATCAGGTCTATTGTGTTTATGTAAAGAAGATTCCAAAGTACTTCAGAAATGCAAATAAACCCTTGAGGATGGTGTGGTGAAAACTGTATAAAATATCCATAAGTCAATTATATGAATGTGAAAACCAAATGGGAAGCCTATTTTGAGCTATTGCTATTCAAGCTTTTGGCCAGGGCCACCTTTCCGCTTGGAGGGTTTGCAATGCCAGGGACCACACACACGCACACGCAGATTTGCTCATAATTTATGCTAATTTCCCCCCATAAATCCACAATGCACCCCATCACCGGTCTGACGGATTACGAAAAGAATCGCATTGCGGGGGACACCGAGCTATTTTCACCCAGAAACCAGGAGCAGGCTGAAGAGGAGCGTCCTCCCTGCTGTATAAGCACTGTTTAACAATCTAAAACCATGAATCAATACAGAAAAGAGGGAAAACTGTGTTGCCTAATTAAAGTCCAAGTGCTAAAATATTCTGTAATTTTATATTTCATATTATTTGATGTTATATTATTCTAGAAAAATACATAAAAATTGGAAAAAGTCTCATTTTTGAGTGTTAAGTGTTAAACTTCCAGCGTGCAGTTTCATTATTTTTTCCTACAGAGTGGCTTTTAACACCTGTCATTTCCCATTAATGTTCAGCTGAAAAGGTTTTGTGCAAAAGGAAGTGGCTCTGTCCACCCATCTCAAACAGCGCGGATAATGACAACACACTGCCAAGTGCCAAACATCTTCTGACACCCAGTCTATTCATTCATCCATTCATTCATTTGTTTAAAAAATATATATTATTGGCTCCCACTCCGATTAATATGTCCGTGCATAAAGCGGCCACACTGACTTTGTTACATGCAAAAATTCTGATTGTGAAATGTGATTAATGTGAGCTATTAAATTCGCAGTGCAAATACTGAGGCATGCAGCAAATCCTTTGAACGCCACACAGACTATAGACTAGACTTGAGAATTTTTACGCATGATTTTCCTCTTGTATGGCTAATCTTTGTCACTTTTATTTGTTCATGTTTGCACTGCAAACTTGCTGCCACGCCAAGTTAGTGCTTTGCAAGTTAACCTGCAACACTCGCATTAACCAGCCGAGCCACAGAGGAGCTGTAAGAGTTTTTTTTTTCTTCTCTCCTCTCCTCTCCTCTCACACACAGACGGTGTGGCTTTTTGAGCTTCAGGGTTATGGGATATTGGTAGACCTTTTGTCCCCGTCGAATGCACACACTGAAAATACCACCATGACTCTGAATCTGAATAGGGTTTTTAGCTGCTCCCAAACTCCTGAGTTCAAGCAGCAGTAGATCAAGTCTGCACTATGTTTGGTCATTTGTAGAAACCCGAACAAAGGTTGGGATAAGCCAAATTGCATTGCACTTGTGAACCGTGCCTCAGCCTGAAGTATCCTTTATAGCAGGAGGGGGGGACCCAAGAACAATTTTGTGTGAGCTTTCAAAAAAAAAAAAAGGACTGAAAACAAAGGGCACTTTCTGAAACATCTTAAAGTAGAGTAGTGAGGCGTGACATTCCCAGGGTGACGAGACACAAAAGCTGAGGTCATGGGGATGAAAAAGAGAATCAAACAGCCACTTTCACACGTCTGCCCTCCTCTGCTGCACCCCCGAACACAATAGGAAACAAATGTTGTTAAAAGAGGATCGATGCCATTCATCCTAAAGCAGCGAATGATAGCCAAACAATATTGTCACACTGAATCGAGTTGAGATATGCTGCCACCCAGACCTGCGGAGAGGAGGGAAGAAAAAAAAAATCTGCCTTTCAGGGAACGATTAAGAGAAATTTAAAGCTGGTGCTGATTAAACAGGAAAACATTTATTCAAGGGAAGATCATTAAAAAATAGAATACAACTTGTTTTTACGATTTAATATTTCCCAGAAATGTATTTACAATTTTTTGGACACAAAATTAAGGTTTATTTTTTGTTTTATTTACTTTACCTTTCCAGGTTTCTCAAACACGCAGGTTGCTGTCTGCATATTTCAATCTCTGACTGCAGGCAATGTGTGTTTAGGCCACTAATCAACCCATAAATAGTCAAATCATCGCTAGAGGTGAACAAATTCGCATTTTTAAGACAAACATTTATAATCCCGGTGAATTATGAGTGTAAATTACCGCAATTTCCAATTGTTGTCACGCGGATTATGACGCGCAGGCCTGTAGATTTAAAAGGGGATTTGTTCCCTTTACCTGGCCTCTGTGTTCAAACACACGCTCAGTGAAAAAGCAGGTAGAGTTTGTTGTCTGCTGCAAAAAAACTGTGTGACTCTCCAACCCAACCAATAGGCTGCTAATTAAGTCCGTGGTGATTTCAGCCCCCAGAGATGTTTTACGGTGCAATTAAGGACGCGCTGATGATAAGGTATGAATATTCAGCAGAATGACAATTAATTAGCAGACAGAGAGGGCTCTCACAAGAGCAAATTTAGCCTATATGACGGGATATCCACACTACTTAAAGGCCATCTTCACATGCTGGCCCCTTTGAATATGAATTTATGACCAGAGAAGAAAAAAAGAATCAGAATAAAAGCATAATCTCTGTTTAGGATATCATAATCTGATGGATGCAATTTTATTATTATCATTATTATTCTGTTATTTGATCAAACAGCGGGATTATGGTCCTGGCAGCAGACCGCTCCATTAGCTGTTTCTGGGTGACATCAGAGGGAGTACCTGGAAGAAGACCTCAGGGCATTTACAACATATGCTCGGATTATGCTTAATGGTCTAATTACATAAATTAGGCATTCATTATACGGCACATCATCTGTAACAGATATCTCAATTGTACAGAGGCGGGAACATCTAATTCAATTTGTCTGGGAATAGTTTCATCCAATTAAACCCTGGAAGACGTGAAAAGAGGAGAAATATTGACCACTATAGGCCAGATTTTTGTTTTTATTTATTAGTTTTTATCCAGGACACTAAGGACATTTTTCTATTTTTTTTTTTAATTCTATTTTATTTATTTTTTTGCATTTTTTTTTTCTCAGGCAGCAGTTTCACTCTGTGACCATAAGATGGGGACAGGCTCTGGAGTCTGCCTGATAATCTTATATCATTTTATGTGCCTAAGTATAATTATAGTCACATGCAAACACATCTATCTATCTATCTATCTATCTATCTATAATGACAATTTTGGACCATATAAAAAACATTTATCCATCTATTACTATGAGACTGTGTCTGCAGGCGCATGTGAGTGTGTGCATGTGAAGTATGAGTGTGTGTGTGTAGGAGGGGTGTCCCAGTTCATTGACTCCATATGGTGAGAAACAGCAGGACTGATGAGTGTACTACCTGAGGTCCGTGTTTGTGCTGTCGACTGTAACCAAAACAGAGGCCCCTGACCCACTGCATAATTCATTACAGACAAGACAGTGCCGCTCACACTCTCATTTCATCATTTGGCTTTTGGTGACAGATGACTCCGTAACAACAAATCATCCTATTAAACTACACATGATACTTAGCCAGCTGACAGATATAAAAAAAAAGGGGGGGGGTAAAGGAGCGGAGAGCAAGAAGAAGAAGAAAGTGGCTGCGAAGATGGTGAAACATGGGCGGAAAGATGAGAGGAGAAAACAGAATAACAATATGACCATTTCAATATTGAGAGGAAAATGCAGAAGCCCCCCTGCTACTAGACTATGTATCACCGCATAATGAACTAGTTTCATATGAACAATAATTCTCTGTTACTGTATATATTGTTAGAAATGAGAGAATAATGCAATATTAAGCAATGTGAGATCATAATATATTAACAACAAACTCAACAGAAGAGTGAACTTTCACCGTGAAGCAGGAAGATAAAAGGGCTATTATGCAAAAAGTATGAATTAACATAGTTCAATCACATACAAAGAGTCACCTTTCACAGAGGATAAAAAATGAGGTGAAAGGCTTTGAGGTGTATGAGCGTGAATCTGTGCAGCAAGGATCACAGGATGAAGTCATGCTATTGGAGGTGTAGCAACTTTAGAGAGGGAGGCTTTTAAAGCTCCTCTGAACTGTGTTGTGTCATTAAACGCTGATGTACAACACACCCACATGACAAGTGACATGTTAACTGAGGAGTGTAAATGGATCAATATATTGGGTCACTTTAAGTGAAATTACAACCTCTTGAGGTCAGTGTTGTAGGTTTGACCTTAAACCCTTCACCTTTCCCTCTGTGTTGACATTTCTATTATCTTTCTATTGTGGATAAACGGTGGGAAACAGTTATTAACTTTGACTGTTTGCCTCAAATTAATTACAACTTTGAGGGATGAAAGGCTTTGCACTCTAGGATCATTTCAGAAGAAGTTGACATTGTTGTTTGTTAGACACGTCCTCTGCAACGCCACCAACACGTCTCTCCTTTGGGGGTTAGCTTTTTTTTATTGTGAGCTCGTGTGGTTGGAAGGCACGGTCCTTTGTGTGGCTTATGTTCATCCAGACCTTGGCAGTGATCAGAACACGCTTAACCAACTGGGACCAAATGAGGGGCATTTTGTTCTGTCTTTCATCTTATACATCGGGGAAATGCCTGGTCTCCAAGGATGTGGCTAACGGAGCCAAAGACCAGAACAACACAATACACAATAACAATACAGGAGTGTTTACAACACACGTAAACAAAAACACACGGCTGATGCCGGGGACAGCCACAGGGAAGGTAACGGAATGAAAAGATCACAGGAAATTTTAATAGCAAAGTTTGCTTAATAATCCACGTGTGGACGTCCAGTTGTCAAAGCAAAAGAGAGGTAAATCTGAACATCTAAATTGGGCTGTCTGACCTACATCTCCAAGGTGGCTCTTATTTTAGAGGCAAGGGCCTGTTCTTTGGTTTAAAGGTCCAGTGTGTAGGATTTAGGGGGCTAAAATTCATAACTATGTTGTCATTAGTTTATAATCATCTGAAACTCAGAATCATTGCATTTTTATAACCTTAAAATGAACCATTTATATCTACTTATGGAGTGGGTCCTCTCCCATGCAGTCCGCCATGTTGTTTCTACAGTAGCCCAGAACAGACAAATCAAGCACTGGCTCTAGATAGGACCATTTGCATTTTGTGTTTTTGCATCAGCTAACAGAAATCTCCTACACACTTGGCACAAGGGAGGAGTTTCAGTTGGTTGCAATGTTGCAACATCACCACTAGATGCCACCGAATCCTCCACACTAGACATCATTTATACCCTTTTCCCAAATTAATGTGTATATACAGTTTTTTTAAATGCAGGAAAACCCACTAAAACAGGCAACAGACTCATTTCACATTGCCACCAGACATTTATTCTTTTTTTCCTAGGGCTTGTTTAGTCCTGATAAAACATAGCAAAACACTTCAATAAATACAAACTGTGGTGCGTTAAACACCTTGCTGTGTTCACAATATGGCTCCTGAGATCCAAACTTTTGTTTAGTATGCATCTTTAATGTCTCCTAGCTATTTGGCAACAGTTGGACCCCATAAGTATAAAAAACGAAACACTGTCGATAATAATAATAAAGCCCCAACATCCTCAAATGAGACGACAGTAAAGTCCCAGTGTCCTCAAACAAGTACTTACTTATTAACAGCAACTTACCTTGTTACTGTTGCTAAAATTGATTAACTTTGTTGCCATATCAAACAACAAACATTATTAATCATAAATAACTTAGTTTCAACCAAGATATTTGATCAGGTTCTGTCCACTTATGTGTCAGGATCAGCTGCAAACTGACTTGGCAGAGATGGCTGCCATCTTGTTTTTACATGGATTAGTGTATTGTGGTCTTACTACCACTAGATGGCACAAAAAAGTGTCCATGAACGAGGACAGCAGGTCTGAGTTAAACAGAATGAAGTTTAAGGTCAAGTAAACCCAAAATGTGATGTCCTTATATGAGGACACAGCGTCTCAGGAGGATATACACTGATTGGGTAACACCTTTGACACACCCACCATATCAGAGAAAATGTACCTCAAATGTCATCCAACCAGGATGACACGTTCCACTTCAGGTATTGCATTGGAAAAGGGGCAAAAATTAGTGTGTCTACGTGGATGTCATGTTTCCATCACCACCAATCGTAGCTGATCTGAACTAGAGCTGATATATCTGTTATCTCTGTAGAGTCATTTGTCCTGGGAACGACTACTGATTAAGACAAAAGCCAGATGATATTAGAGTTTTTTTTTTTTTTTGTCCAGTGGGAAAGAGCCGACCCTACACATTAGGCATTATAAGCAGCTTTTCAGGGTCTCTGGTCCCCTGAGAGAGATTTTTCAAAAATGGCAACAACAAAATAAATTAGCTTACCAAACAAAAACTGACAACACTTTGAGCTATATTTGCCAAAAAATAGTGACAAAGCTCTGATCTCAGACGAGTAAAATAGAAAATTTAAGTAGGGTAAGTAAATGATTTACTGTCCTCTACAAAACATGCACTCCCAGGATTTTATGGTAGAAAAAAACAACATTTTTTAACAAAATTAATGAACAATACAAAAAGAAAAGTCAGCACAAACTGGGCTGAGTATCTTCACAAGCTACTTTTTGAATGTATGCCAGCACTGAAGCCAGTGATTGAAGTTTTAAAAAATATGTTTGGAGGTCAGACAAACAACAACAACGTCTTGCTTTTGACAATAGGAAGCACTTATGGCTACATTCAGACAATGAATACAGTTTTGAAGCTTTTACAAGCATGAAGACAAGCTAGCAGCTAATAGTTGTTAGACGTACTCTGGTCCTACTCAGCGCCGCTCTCCCTCCCTCTATCGCCAAGTTTTGAATGAAAGGTGTGTAGTACTAACAAAGAGGCTGCACAGTGGGTTTTTAAACCCACCAGATTGCCATCGACCTGCTTGTGCTGACATATTTCTAAGCTGCTCAGCATCCCATGTCCCATGGACATGCTACATATCGTTAGTTTGGATAGAGTTGCCACAATTCAATTGTTCAGTTCAATTTACAGTGAGATCCAAAGAATAATGAATTCTGATTTACCAACATGTTAAACAAGAGAGATGGAAAAAAGTGCTCCCTACATTTGAATCGTTCATAAAGTCCAATACGTGTCTGTTTCTCAATTACTGTAAATATATTCTTTAAGTACGTAAGGGCCCACCCAGCAAAGGAATTAAAGGTTTTGTTTTTTTTTATTAAAAGAAATTGTGAATATTGTCATGTTAAGTCCATTGCTAACTGTGTATGTTAACTTTGTTTGTGAAACTGACCTCAGTACTATTGACATAAACAATATTTCCTTGTCTTCATGCATCGTGTTGTTGGGTATGCTTGTTTTCTTTACCTTGCAGGCAACAAAATAAATGAGTCTCCAAGCTTTTCTGTGTATTTTTTCATCCCGGGACATCCCTTGGAGTACAAGTACACTTTGGAAGGTCAATAGGCTCTGTTATGTATCTTTGCAGCCACTGTCCTACAAACTTTGAAGACCTTTTTTCTCAAATCATGGCTTAGTGACAGTCTTTATGTAAAGGTGACTTATTTTGCTTAATATTTGAAGTACAAAAACAATACTGATATCATTAGAAAGTTGAGAATCTCCCAACTGTTTATAAAACTCTGTGTGTCAGGGTCATTGTGATTGAATGTGATACAGCAAGTCACATATACTGTATTTAATCTAGTCTATTAAAAGATGGTGTCGCTGCTAATAGGTCCTACTTTAGACTTGCTTTTTTTTTTTTTTTACATTAGGTGTGCTTAAACTAATATTGACAAAACGCAAGTTGGTTCCGTGCCATGTGGAGTGGCAATACGTTACAATGAAGGAGGCCCTCCAAACCAAAATCCTGCACAGGGCCCCTTTAAGTCTAGAGCCGGGCCTGACTATTTGTATTTTACAAGGCAGGACTGCAGCCACCATGGCAGTGTTCAGTCCTTTGCTCCCCGGGTGACTAACACAATGACCAATCACCAAGTGCCACTTCTATTGATATATTTTAATTGGTGTGTGATATATGCTGCTGTAAGACTCGCATTTGCATTGCTAAGCATAAACAAGCCTCCCAGTAAATCACAAAGAGCTTTAAAGAGAAACGCAAACAAGCGATGTTGCATGGTACGCTTTGCACTGCTCCTTTATGGTTGACCAGCTCAATGTGCCTCCTGCTGAAAGGTAATATGCATGACACATTTCCAGGCACTAATTCATTTGTTTAGTAATAGGGGAGCTAACCTGTGCTGAAAACATGAGTGCAGTGAGGAAAACATAAAGGTCCTGTTAATCCACGGCTAATCAAAAGGGCACAGGAAACAACCCTGCAGAAGGATTTTGTCATATTAATTAAGGCGAGGCTTGAATATTTGTGCGTCTATAAAAGCATGCTCATAAGGAAGGGCACAGTGCAGACTCGGCATCATTATTCCACCAGACTGCTTTGACACTGTCAGTGTGAGGATGCAACCCCTAGCTGGCAGCCATGGACCTTGGAAAGCATGGCTAATATCTAGAGAGAAATATGTATTTACGTGTCTGAAATCCTGTTGATTAAGGGTTCTTGAAGCAGCATTGTAGCTGATATACGAGAGGATGTATTTTATTTTTGAAGGATAGAACTGATGAACTGTGGTGTTGATTACTAGACCCTTAAGGGGCTGCACTTGAAAATAATGTTGTTGACTCTGACCTGTTCAGGAGCAAGTACTCCAGATGTGACAAAGCATTTGAATTATAGATGGGAAATACACACAGACTGCATGCACACAAAAGAATGCAATTATATTTCTATCAAACAAATTTAATCTAGAGTTGAGGTTTACGCTATTATAATGCACTGATGGAGGAAGCGCAGGAAGAATCCTATGAAATGTCAAGTACCGCTGCATGCCAGGAGAAATCTTTCTCAGTCACAGCCACTGTAGGCACAGACAGAGTATTAACAGCCTTATCAGCTGGGGAAATGTTGAGTTCCCCTGCCTAAACCAAAGCTATTACAATCCCAAATAATTAACTTTCAGCTGAATATCCAGTTGTCGTGACAACTGAGATGAGAGGATCTGCATGTAGAACAATTTTGATCAAAAGTGTTTTTGTTTTTCACCACATCTCTAAGTTTTCTCTCTTCTCAGCCTCGCCTGGGTTCAAACACAAGCTCATAATGACACAGACACTTTTACACACAGTTATAATGTTTTAATTGTTGAAAGTTCTCAGTAAAAAATTTAAAACTTTGGTGGAAATGTGTCCACTTTATTTATGAAAGGTTGTCATTTTTATATAGCTGACAGATACCACATATCTCTGTTTGAAAGTACTGATGCACATAACACAGTCCTGATACTAAACTAGAACCTCTCCATACTTACTTCTTTTCTAAGAGGAAATACACACTTTCCTTTAAAACAAACAAAGAAGAATTCCACCACATTTTCTGTTTGTTGATCTTAAAAGATAAGTAGGCACCAGTTAATAAGCTGACTGCAAAAATGAACACTTTTTCATTCATTCCATACTAAGTAGTGTATGTATTTTGCAGTGATGCCACCAAGGGGTGGCCAGGGGTGGCTATAGCCCCCCTTGCAAAAATAATTGAAAAATATTGGAGGCATCTGTGTAGTGTTTTTAAACTTGAGAAGGCTTGTTCTCAGTAAACGGTTTGCTCCTTAAAGTTCATGTACTCCTTTAAATTAAAGCTGTATATTTTGTCTTCAAAGAAAATCGACCAACAACCAGCCTATGTGGAGAACAAATAATCGCCTAACATGTATATATAGATACATAATGCATTAAACCAGGAATATTGAGGAACTCAAAATGTTAACTGTACTGGTATTAGTCTATACACGTCAGTTAATAAGTAACATTAACTGTAACAAACCTGTATAAAAAGTAATGCACCAAAATTCATGTAAATCCCACGTAATGATGAGCCAGTAATTCTTGCATAATGCAAGTATTTTGGAAGGCTGCTATTATGTGACCAGCGGGACAGAATTACACAAGGAAGCGCTGTGTGAAATTCTGTTTTGGTTTTTGGTTTTCACTTAGATTTTCACCACCCCTGTGAAAAATGTCTGGGGGTACCACTGGTGTTACGTTGTAGCAAAATGCAGGAAATAATCATCCAAACATCATCTAACAGCCAAATGACAGAAGAGACAAAACCTGAGCCTGGACTTCTGATTGAATAAGGTGGGACAGAATGAGTACAATAAATACGTCCCCAAAATTGATGAACCAAAAAAGCAACAGAAAAACAAAGTAAAGGTGAACATTTTTTTTACAAAAACATCTGAATTCAATTTCTGTATTTTTGGACTAGTGTTTTTTTTTTTCGTGCCTTCTTGATGTGGCAAGTTTTCTGTGAGTCATAAGTCATGCAGTCTTGTACAAACACAGTCTTGGAATATTTAAGCAAACTTCTTAATGCTGAAAGTTAACAGCCATGACTGGGAGGGAGAGACAGTCTCCTTTAAAGTTAGTATTTTCTTGGTTCAATCAAAGTGCTGTAAGTCAGCTCCAGTTCTGAACTGCTCTCAAATCAGCACTGTTATTCAATCATTACTCTGTTTATGTGCTCATCTCACTGACAGACTTCAACAGGCGTTAAAACCAACTCAGGTAATATGGCCTAATAAATCGGGACCAATAAAAAGCATTTAATCGTGAGTGTCAACATGATTAATTGTGCACTAAAATCCATGTGAGACCTCCCAGTCACGGGGGCAGTGAAAAGGCATTTTGCATTTCAGCATAACTGGCACCAGTACGAGCAGTTATGTGAGTCTATCCATGGAATGGTATGAATATCAAATTAATAATTAGTCATGTAATTTCTCCTCAGGAATTACTACGCCTCAAACTGGTTGGTGAATTTAATTATTAGCAGCCTTTTTGTTTCCATGTCCCTCTCATTACTGTCAGGATTGATGTAACATAAACTTCATTAAAAATTAAAGCAAGAGTCTTAATTATGAGGCTACACTGACTGAAGTTAGAATTAGCCAACTCAGTGATGTGCAAATGAGAGCATTATTTAAGAAACATGCTGGAAGTAGTTATGCTAATTTCAAGAGTTCACAGTAGCAGACCTTTTCACTTGCAGTTGCATATTCATTAAACACACTATGCAAATTTAATGTAGCAGTCTTAGTAATGCCTTGTTAATTTATTCAGATTTATTGAGTACGACTTGTAAAAAGTACCAATTTAATTACCCTATCTCCTTGGAAGGTAAGGGATGTGGCCAAGGTTTTAAACTGTGTAAATCAGGATTAGTGTGGTTTGATGGAGAAAAAGGGAATGAAAGGACACTGCTGTTAATGGCCATGCTTGAGAGACATATTGATTTACTTAAGACATGATCTAAGTAAAAATCTGTATGGCACACTCAACCGGCCAAAAAAAGCATATGTGCTGTTACGGCTGAGGTCCCTCGTGTATAGCTTTTATGTCATATAATATCTACTGAGGGAGAGTTTGTTGTTTTTGCATGGGATATGAAGTGCATATAACTCCACACTTTGCCAGTAATGGACTTGTGAGGGTTATATACAATATATAATATATATATAATATATAATGCTGTGTGATGCATGAGATTCAGTGAATCCATTTTAAAAGCATGACTCATACCTTAGAGGCAGTGACTCATGTCATTACTTAAGTAATAGTAGTGATACCAAAGTCCCAAAATACAAGTAAAGTTCTACTTTCTAAATGTATAAGTATTATCATCAAATTGTACTTCAAGTAGCCTATCAAAAGTAAAACGACTTACAATGCAGAGTTATTATTATTAATGCATTAACATCCGCAACCTAAAAGGAATATGACAACAATAATTATCTTGATATAATTTCTCTCGATAGAGATATAATAAATGTTATATATATAACTGAAGCACCCATATGCCCACCTTAAACGCTAGCTACTATTTGCCAGAAGAAGGACAAAAAAAGTTTTGGTTTTTTTTAGCTTTAATTTTTTAAAATTGTTTTTTAACATAAGCCACATTGATCAATTACATCTATGAATTTTTTATCTTTATTATACATATAGTTTTTATTGCTTTATTAGTACGATTTGGGTTCTTTAGTAATTTATTATTTCCTGTAAGGATCAATAAAATATAACTAAACTAAACTAAACTAATAGTAGTAGTAGTAGTAGAAGGAGAAGAAGAAGAAGAAGACGAAGAAGACAAAAACAGTTATAGTGTTACAACAACATTCAACATGCTTACAACTTTTTTTTAGTATGAACATCACAATGTTAGCTACAGTAGCTGCAGTTAGTTGACTCATCTAATGCTAATGGTAAATTAGCAAGCTAACGTGACAGACTAACCAACTGCTTCATAAGAATTATATGACATAAAATGACTAAAGGTAACATGAATAAAACTTTCATACATTTTCTTGTATGTAAACATGGTTTCTGCCTCAGTCATGTCAAATAGACTAATAGACAAATAGACTTTCATCAGCCATAAATGCCCCTTTGATACTTCACAATGTCATTAAAGTACGTCTTTTGTTATCAAATGAGAAACAGCAGAAAATTTCATACAATGTGTAAAAACTTGTACAGACATGACTGACCATATTTGAGATTTTTTTTCTGTTTACACTGTCAGCTAAAACACTTTCAAAATGCTTTAAACCACCTGCACAAAGAGTTTGACATGCTCCTAACCAGAATAAGGAATGTTAAGAAATATTTTTCTATTTATTGTTTTATTTATTGACATTGTTTTGATTGTAATTGTTTTGAATCTACCTCTGATCTCTGAAATGTTCTGCTGTTTGAAAAAAGTCATGTTCTGACAATAAACAATAGTTTCAATTACAACTGTATGGTTTCTTCAACTTTTTTTAGCTTGATAATTATCGATTTCGACTGATCATATTTAGCTATATTGCCCCATCTCTATTTCCTATCCCTCCACCTCCAGCCCCCCTGGTCAGACCACGTCCATCTTTGAATATGACCTTAATTTTAATCTCAACCACACACCTGTAAAGATTCATGACGGCATTTTGCATGCTTGTGGCACTATGGTGTTGACAAAATGTGTCCACAGACAAACAAAATATAAATACCTACCAAAGTGCTCAAAATGGCCTCTGGGTGGTTCCTACTACAGTCTGTGTCTCCAGGACCACACTTTGCCATGATGACACACAACACATAGATTCACTCAGTGAAAACAATACCAGCCATCGCAATACGGTCTGACACTGGTAATATGTATCATATTTTTATTACATTTTGTACCACAAATCTGAACCTGCAAAGTAACTAAAGGATTAAAACAGGCTGAATGTATTGAAGTAAAATGTTTACTCTGAAATGTGTTAGACTAGAGATATACAGTAGCATGAACTGAAATACTCAAGTAGAAAGTACAAGTACCTGAAAAGTGCAAAAGTACAGACACAAACTGTCCGTGCAGTGCTTCACTAAATGTACATAATCACTTGCACTGAGGATGTGTAAAGGTCTTTTGTTTGTAAGAGGAGCAGGAAATGACTTACAGTTTAATCATGAACCCAAGACACTTGCTGTTATTTCACATTTCAGTCACATAGTAAAATACTTACAGTGTATTCTCAGGAGGTTGAACTGTCATGATTTACTTACAACTTGGTTTTACCAAACAAATTCAACAAACTCTTGTCCAGGAAGTTTCTTTTTAAGGGTAAGTCAAAGAGTAGCTCATTTAACCAACATCACAAGAGCAGCTTTTTCAGTAAGATTTTACTAATTTTTAACCCAAAATGTAGTCTTGGTTGCATCTAATATTTTACGCCCTGATACAGTTTTGGTACATAGTTACATAATGTACCCACTTAATATTGTTGCAGATGACATATGTGAACAGAGTCCAATTTGCTAAGAAAACACACACCTTTAAGCTGTTTAATGAACAACAACAACATAAAGAAATCTCTCTGCGATTTATGTCTCTACCTGACTTTTCATCTTGTTTGAATCTGTGGTCACATGACAGATCACGTCCTCTAGGTCTCAGTATAAACAGAAACACTGATGCCCATCAAGTCAACCTGCAGGTCAAACTCAGAAGTATGTCTGAGACTTGTACTTCAATTCAATTTAATTCAATTCAATTCAATTCAATTCAATTCAATTCAATTTTGTTTTTAAAGCCCAATATACAAATCACAATTTGCCTCAGAGGGCTTTAGAGCAGACAACATACCTCTGTCCTTAGACCCTCACAGTGCAGAAGGAATCCCCCCCCCCAAACCCTTCAATAGGGGAAAAAAACAAAACTAAATTCACTAAATCCACTAAAATGTGTTATTACCAACCCAAAATGGGACCAAGATTTGCAAGTCATGAGCAAGTCTTTAAAAACTGTGTTTAAAGGTAAAGTATGCCTGACTTTCCTTTAAAAAATGTATAGACTCATGGAAAAAGGTAATCACTTTCAATCATCACTTATGACCCACTAGAACTATGTGCTTGTGTGTTCATCTGCAGATACTCTGTCTTCTGCCTATATTTTCTTATTTTCCTCTTATTTTGTTGTGGTAGGGATGTTTGTGGGCACCGGTGAGGTCAGGACTTTATAAAAAGGTATGAACAAGGTGCCAGACCATAAGCAGCACACAACCATGAGGCAGCTTTGAAAAACACAAATATAGCGAGGCGAAATGTCAAGCAGATAAAGCTTGTTTCAAAACCAGAGTAAATCTGAGGATAGCTTTCACTTTTATCAGTGATACTGTTTACAAACAGTAACATACAGTTCCTGTGTAGTATACCTTTAGTGTCCTCAGGTTCTTCTTCACCTCCTGCTGGAGCGTGACCTTTTCCCTGACTCTGTGTAGGAAGTGTTGTGGAGCTTTAATAGTGAGAACAAAAGGACTGTAAACACAACATATCTATTAAGTGGTTGCACTGAAAACAGCGGAGTAACTTCAGTTTCATACATTGAATACTTCCAAATATATTGTTTGGATAAAGTAGAAAAACTGGGATTTGTGTACATACTGTCTCATCATCTGACTACTCATGTTGCCCCAATAGACCCTGGTGATGTGTCTGCATCTCAGCAGCTGAAGCAGTGGGTAAAATAGACAATAAGAATAATACAAAGAAAAATACAAATAATAAAACAAAAAGTGTATTAAAAGTGCAGTTCTCCTTTAAGTTTCACTTCCTGCATTTAAAGTTAAAATATTCCTAATTTGCAATCTATAACTATTGTGTCACAGCATGTAAAATGCTGGTTCAATGAAAGGTGACTATTACAAACAACACAGCAATAAACATTTGCATCTGAGAGCATGTTTACTGTGTTGGACCAAATCCAAATATAAAGAATTACTGCACAAAGAGAGGGGTGTTAATTAATATGCACTTTTAATTCAATACATAAACCCCTGAAGAAGAGAATAAACATGTCCGCATACATCTGGGCATGGCCCGTTTATTATAATAAACCTTTATTTTACAGTCTCATATTCTGGTGGAGCTGGTTTTGATCTGTATTCTAACAACAAAACGATGTCTTCTCAGGTAATGGAGACTTTCAAAATAAGAAGGATAGAAAATGAAAGCTAGTACTCTGTGCAACCAATAATCTTGTTAGTTTCAAGTGGTATGGTCACTTGTCAGTGACTTGATGTTAGTCCTCAGGGACACAGTTGAAAGGCTGAACTGGAGAAAAACATCCTGAGGGTTTGCGGGGGGAAGAGGCCCAATCATTGTGGTGGTAAAAACAACCTGCGGACGAGCACTGAGGGCCACACAGCTCTGACCGAGACAGAGCAGAGCTCACTGACTGCATTCACCACTCCAGGAGACAATTACACTGGCTGGGTGTCTATTGCTTGTGTCTGTTCATCCCTCCCTGTTGTCCCGCAGGAGTCCCTTGGGGTGTGTATGGGACTGTGTGTGTGTGTGTGTGTGTGTGTGTGTGCCTGCATGTGTAATGTGGGACCCTACACGTACTCAAATCACCTCTTACTGCTTTGCTGAACAAAAATTAATCGTTTGTGTGTTTGACGCAGCCATCCAAACAAAAATAAAATAAAGACACAAAACCTGTAAAAACACACTCTGTGCAATTAAGCTGCTCGGGGGTTATGTTTATTTTGAACTAAAGGAAAAGGTCTTAACTTGTTTTTTAATTTTTTTTAATAACATTCTCCATAAATAGAAAAGGCACTCAGAGGAAACGAATGTAAGTGCCTGAAAAGATTGCACACAGTATAAACTACTGATGTGTGTAGGCGTTGGCGCTGTACCACAAACACCTCTGAGTTGATTACATAAATATTGCATTACTCAATTATTTATGTGTTATTAATTTAAAAACATTTTACTTGAAAAGGAAAATATTTGTAAGTAGAATCACAGGACTTTTGTTTAATATATTGAAGCATGCTTTAGCAGCATAAACATACATATTATCATTCTGCATGCTCGGGGTCAAAAATGACCCCAAATAAAGTTTGAAATCCAATAAAACTAAATAAATGTTTTCTTTTCAATGCAGGACTTAGAGTTTTACATACTGTTAACACAAGAAACAAGTGAGAAATATACTAGTACGCACAGGGTTTCACTTAGATGTTAAAGACTTGAAATGTAACACAGTTTTTTGAGTTTGAGGTGTACTTAATTATTTCTTGTTGCTAAACTATATTTTGTAAATTTTATTTATCATTTAAAATGTTTGTTGAGTGTTTGTGAATATTATCTTTACATGTTATTTTTATTAAGTGTAATTTTTAATGTTTCCTGTGGAAATGAACTTGATGCACATCACCTCTTCTGTACCTCCTGGGTTTCCGTAGCTCCTTCTGTCTGCCTCTGACAGTGCCGTTTTGCATTGCTGGGGGAGCAGAGGTGCAGAAATAGGTGTCCAGGAGGAGATTAATGCGCCATATTGTCTTCTGCAGGAGTGAATAAATGCCGCAAAACAATATCTGCGAGTTGTCATTTGTGCACATATATGGGGAATATAATAATAGTCTGTGACTGATTTGTAAGTGAGCATGCTGGGAACACGCTAAAATAATCCACAAAACTGTGTCATTACAGTTCAGTTTAATGGGCACACTTTTCTGCCTTAAGACCTAGTATTACCTTTTTAGGTTTATTTCCCCACAAAATAAGGTCGCTATTAAAAAGCATACCCGGGTCTACCATAGGGTCTGCACATGTACATATACTGCCTTGTTTTACTTCCTTCTGTTCCACTTTAAAAACCCCAGCAAAGCAGGTATGTTAGCATGGCTACACATCACTGTGGACCAGGCGTGTAAATATAGACGGTGCAGGATGTGCGGTTGCACTGGGGCTCATGGGATGGAGGGACCTGATTGTCAACTGGAAATACGTCTGTGTTTGAATTAGAATGTTATTAGCACACAAGCTGGGATAAAGACAAGTATATACAAATTAACATGCCAGGGATTGTGCAGTAGAGGTAAGAAACCTGAAGGGGCTTACAGTGAAAACCTCACCTCTAAAATTTTAAATCTGCTCTAATACGAATAGTATTTAATCATGTAACAAGACAATACAATTTACAGTAGTTAGTTCAGGTGCAAAATCTCTTAAGACAGATGAGCTGGGCACATCTGCAAGCAAATATAACATAAAAGCAGCATTAAGACAGACTGTTAGTACAATATATATATGCCTAAAACTCTGTGCGTGTGTGTGTGCTTCATAACAAGTAACTACGGTGCACTAGGGCCCGTCATATTAGCTTGCAATGGGGCCCATCGTAACTACCTTACACCACTGATGTGGACTTAAAATAATGTTAGATTCAGGCAGATACGTAGGCCTCTAGTCATTGGTTAGATAGATGACTGAACAGGTTTACTGGACGCAGGCCTAGGAGCTCAAAGTGACGGGGGTGCTGGGCTTTGCCTGCAAAATGTCGACGAGACAGAGGCCAAACAAGAAGACACTCAGAATGACCCCAAAGAAACATAAAACAACTACAAAGAGGGACAAAATGACAATAACAAGACACAAAATGACTACAAAAGGATGCAAAACAACTATAAAGAGACACAAATAGAACACAATGAGACACAAAATGACCACAAAGAGACACAAAATGACTACAAAGACACACAGAACAACCCCAAAGAGTCAAAAACCACAGAGAGATGCATAACAACAACAAAAAGAGACTAAACAACTTTAAAGTCTGTGTGTCTCACTGTTATGTGGGAAAGGTGGTGGGGCATTCTGCATGTCTGTGCCCAGGGACCCATAGTCTTATAATCCACCCATGGTCAGAGCGGTCAGACTGAAGATGAAGCTTAAATTCCCTTGGAAATTTTCTGAAAATTTTTGGAAAAGTGCCAGTCAATGTAATTCTTTCATCTTTTCAATGGCCTTAAGTTGTTTGTAGTGGTTTTAATATTTTAGTATTTTATAATCTTTTTTACGTATGTAATTGTTCTTGCCGATTTTATTCTGTTTTATATTTGTGTACATTTTATATTGCTACATATTTGTGTGGCATTCTTTTATTTTGTACAGCACTTTGGTCAACTGATGGTTGTTTTAAATGTGCTAGATAAATAAATTTGATTTGATTACCATTTTAAATTTAGTGACATCTAACCTCATAAGAACAGCACTGTAGATAATACACAAGCAGACACACAGAGTAGGTTAAGGTGTAGATAGAGAGAAAATATTGGAGTCAGTTGTCATTATCTCTGTATACTTTGGTTTTAGGAGCTAGGGTTGTGGGTTTTCTGGTACAATGGCTGTAAACATTGACATTATCATGTCTACTGCTGCCATTTTTCCACATTATTCTGACACTCATGGTGCTGATGTCAAAATCAAAATGCTGAACCTCCAACCAGCAGATGACTTAATATACATCCTTCATCATCGTGAGGGCGATCATTTCCATTTTTCTCACTAAGAGTGACAGATGTGAACCATCCCATTGACCATAATTAATCTGTGTTTAAAATGAACAGGCCACATAGTAGTGGAGGCATAGCCCAGGGTCTGAGGGCCCCGTGTCACGGTGCTGTCTGTCTGGCCCCATGCATCTCAGTGTAATTATCCCATTGCCATGAATAATGGGACAAGGGGGATCAGAGTGATGCTTTGATAGAGATGAGATTAGTTTAATCAAGTTCATTGCTTGGGCTAGGCCACCGAATCTCATCATCCTTCCTCTCAAATCACCAGACCCTCACCCCAGCCGCCAAAGCTCCCTTTACGCCTGCCACATTAGCCAGAAAAATTTATGACATCGTTAGTTTTAAGTGCTACCTCTGTTAGGACAATGCATACTTAAAGCAGAACCCTTTGTGACTAAAGGATTCATATTAAACGGGGCAAAAGCAGGACTCCTGAATCTGTGGGCAGACTGATATCATATGGTCTGAAGGCACATTTACAACACAGAAAAAACAGTGTACATATCACAATCATTGTTATAGTTGTGCTGGGGTCTTCCTATAATAATAAAATTGTTCAATAAAATTTACCTTTACACCAGACATATGGCATATCTCAGGTAGCTCATACATACAGCTATAACCTTGGTCAAACAACGGACCCATTTAGCATCACATTTAGATTCGTCATAAAGAAAAAGTGTTGGTTTTCAATAGTTTAGGCACCTCTCATTAGAAAGTCAAACATGGGATTTATCATTGTAATGTGTTGCCCCCCTGAGGCAGATATTCATGTAGAACAGAAAGAACATCGCAGGCCACTGTGTGTATTTACAGACAACAAATCATGTTTGTCAAAACTGACAAACCCAGCGTGAGACAAAGGCGGCGGACTCCTATAGTGATCTTAGCTAGGAGAAATCCATAAACACATGTTCCCTGCAGCGCACCATCACTCTCTGCAGCCGGCCTGACGTCAGAGGACAGGGCTTAAACTGTCCGCAGAGGACTACAACTTTGCAAACAAAGCCCCAAGTCGAGCCCCTCGGAAGTCCCGACTTTGACTTTCTCCTAGCTTCGTGTCAACACTCCGCTCCGCAGCCCCCCGTCCACAAAAAAATACCACTATTACAGCACAATTTGGGAGCCATTCATCAAATAAGACATAGGATTAATTAAGCCTGAGGACTGAATTAGCCTCCCTCTTCACTCATCAAGGTGTACCCTTGGCCTGGGGTTTGGAGATGGGGGTGGGGGCTCCACGCTGGTGGTGAGTGTGGGAAGGTGGGGGCAGGGTTTTATATCACTAGCATGTGTTTAGTACATTCACACTGGCACAAAAAAATGAAAATCCCTTTATCCCCAATTTACATATGATGTATGACAATAAAAAACTCCAGAGGGGAATGCTAGCACAGTGCTGTTCATTACATATTAGCTTTATGGCAATATATTTACCAGGCTGAAAGGCCTTGTAGGAAAAAAGTTGGCAAATGACAAAACTTCTGCTTCTTTTTCACACTAAAACATAAACATCCATCTGTTCCTATCAGCTGCTGAGACCAATGAATATCACACCTGATTCATCATGATGACATTCAGCCTTTCAGTGTCGTTTTTAGTGGAATCATTTCACATCCAACACAAGGACACGCACAGCACACAGAGGTGGACTCTTCTCTTTGTATTGAAATATAATGCAGGTGTGTTTAATGTGTTGTGATGGCCTGTAACAAATAAAGATTCCCTCCCTTATGTACAGAGATATGACACACATACCGCGCACTGAGTTCATTAGTCCGTAGCATCCTGTCCCTCACTGGAGAGGGGTCATGCTTTTGATGAATGGACTGTGTAGCTTGTAGCTTCAGGCTAGGATTCAGCACCTCAAGAGGCAGAGAGGACCCAACTCTGGTTAGAGCGAAGAAAGAGAAGAAGGAAAGGAGGAAATGAGGGAGAGAGACAGAGCGAAGGGGAGAGATGAATTTGGATTACCCAGGAGTTCTGTCTCCCCCGAGTCCTGCATCCGAGAGACATTAGGAATCTAATGTGCTATTATTCTCCATCACCCCCCTAAGCCTAAAACATCTGTCCTTGGGGTGTCTCCAGTAATAGACAAGGGCTTTCGGACCCTTCGCTAAGACAAGACAGCAGCTTCTACAAGGGCCCTTGACGTCCTGCCGACTTAATCTGCAAGTACTTTCACAAAATTGACATTGCCTAGAGAGTAAAGCAATCAGCAGACACGGTGTTGCAGAGCATTTATATTTCAGCGAGTGCTTCCAGAGACAGTGAAAGCTGACCTTTAGGAGGCCCGGCAAAGAATTACATTTCTTTTTGCAAGGTTTTCTAACTTTAAAAAGATTTTTTTTTGTTACTGCGTGTCCTCAAGGTTAGCAGGAGATGGGTGAGTTATTTAAAACATGTGTGGGTATGTCACAACAAGTTGTATTTACTGTGTACCAACAAAATTAGTAACAACATCTTGTATTTCTCTTCACCTATAGACAGTGATATACAATGCCACATTATTTTGATGGCTATATTTGCACTATAGGGGGAGATTCATCTGCTTTTAAGATGGATGCAAAGTTACATGGATAAATTTCAAATGACACTGTATCTTTTGTTTCACAGTTTTAAAGTATAAATGGCTGTATATCACCATGCCAAACACCGATAGAATATATCATTGTTTTAATAAGGAAAACCATGTGAGCTCTTCCTTCCTAACTCTTGACTTTCATTTACCAGTGGATGTTTTATGCTCCAATTCCTTACACCACTGTAAATCCAAATCTTTGTATAAACTCTACATCCCTGTCTTAGATTGTGTGCTTAAAGGTCTGCTGTGTAGGATTTAGTGCCATCCAGCGGTAACGGTTGCAGATCGCGACCAAGTGAACCTTCTCCTGATGTGACAAGTGTGTAGGACAACTACAGTGGCCAATGTGAAAACACGAAAACGCAAATGGCCCTACCTAGAGCCAGTGTTTGTTTTGTCTGTTCTGAGCTTCTGTAGACCATAACAGACTCTGTGGAAGAGGTGCCACTAATCAAAAATACAACAAGAGTTAGTTTCAGGTAATTATACACTAAAGAAAACATAGTTATGAATGTTATATTTCATTTCTGCCAACATGTGCTCCTAAATCCTACACACTGGACCTTTAAAGGATGAGTCTGGTGATTATTCTACATTTTTCCTATTGTCAGCAAATCCCATTAAATACGATTGAAGCCAACAAAAAAGTATTATCTGTATACAGCCAAAGCCTGATATACAGTGATTTTAAAAACTATTAAAAACACATCCGTGATACTCATTATTGCAATGGCTAAATATTTTCTTTGCAAAGATTAGCATGGGGACTGTAGTTTATTTTGAGTCAGTCCCACAAACACTGTTCTACTTACAGCACGTAAATAACTCACACTTAATAGCTCACTTTTCCCCAACAAGAACACAGTTCACTTCTGTTTGAGTCATGTTTGCTAAAAACTACAAAGCCCAGCTGTTAAATAAAATGTTGACCCATTTTTATTGGAACAAAAGTAAATAAAGTAAATTTTAACATTTACTCCTTTGTTAGAAATGAATGGGCTTGAAGCTGAGGGCCACAAACAGCATAAGGAGGTTGGTATTGAAAGATGAAGTAAAACTTTGTTGGATTTGGTCTTTTCTGGGATTTTCATTCATTTCCGTAACCACTTATCCTCTTGAGGGTCGCGAGGGTGTTGGAGCCTATCCCAGCTGACACTGGGCAAGAGGCAGGGTACACCCTGGACAGGTCGCCAGACTATCGCAGGACTAACACTTTGAGACAGACAACCATTCACACTCACATTCACACCTACGGGCAATTTAGAGTCACCAATATACCTATCCCCAACCTGCGTGTCTTTTTTTCTGGGATTTGTTGACAATAAAAATAATCTAGAATATCACCAAATAACAAGATGGTGGTCACACAGGCTCACCAACATAAATGATTGAGCCCCTAAAAAGATCCAGTGGATTTTTTTTTTGCAATGGTTGTGTACAAGACTCAAAAAGACTCGAACTACTTTCAGGACAGACATTATCATGGAAATGATACATTTTACTACAGCAACAATAAAAATGTTTATTTTTATTGTTTAAAAAAGTAATGATGAATATTTTGGTTAAAATGATCATTATCATTGCTTATTGCTGGTCTTCATGGGCCCCCCTTTAGCAGCTGGCCCCAAGAAAGTTTTCCCGTTTTTACCTCCTTACGGGCGGCCCTGTCTAGACATAAAGCAGTGGGGGAAAAAATCGATACCGCTGAGTATTGCGATATTTTCATGTGGCAATATTGTATCATCACACATTGTCAATTTTTTAATCACATAAATTATTAATATTATAAATATATATTTGACTTTAGGTAGCCTACTAGAATAATATAAATAATATGTGGTGACATGAACAGAATGAAAATTTTTATCTTATTAGATAAAACATGTTGACAAAGTTTACCTTTGGGGACATAATTTACAGTTGAAAAAAGGTAATAAATTGCAATATATTGCAATACTCAGCATATGGCAACATATTTAAATCGCAATAATATTATATCGTGACTTCAGTATCATGATAATATCATATCGTGGATCCTCTGCTGATTCCCACCGCCTAGTAAAATGCTTTGTATTCACTTCCAAATGATCGTTTTGATAGTATTTATTATCTGATATTTTGCTTCACATTTAAGGTGCCATTTTGTATTAAAACAGCTTGTGATAATATGAACATTACAGCTCAGTAATGAGAGTTGTCTGTCACATCTAAAAAGTCACCACTGCCTGTACAACGTAGGGGAATTACTTATGCAGTTTTCTGTATCTCCACAGCATGAGAGAATAATTGTTTTCATATGACCACAGATGCAATATTCATGATACTCATTTTTAACATGAAAGATCTGTTAATAGAGGCATAGTATTTGATGTTGTATTTCTACTAATTGAATTAAATCTAGTCAAAGAGCAGAAATATTTGTCTTAAAGGCTTTCGGACCCCCAGGCTCTGATTATAAATGCATCCCGTTAAATGAAAAGAATATATCTTGATTCATTAATTATTGATGTGGGGGAGAAAAATACTATGGGTACTCATTAATTTAAGAGAAATAATGTCTCATGGTTACGTAGGACGGCATAGCAACAACTCTGCAATGAGAAATGCCCCGACAGATCCATCACACAGGATAGAGGAAACCATGCAACCTGTTTAAATAGGAAGTTTCTTTGCTAAAGAGACGGTGTGGGCTGAACAGATGGCCAAACCTGTGCTTTTCACTCCTGTTTCTGTTGAGCAATTAAAAGTTTCTGGCTGTTTTTCTCCCTTCCCCCCAAAGTACAGATTGCAAACATGACAAGAGGTCAAATATCTGCAAGGGAAAAAGGAGTGGAACAACTGTTCCACCGAGCTGCTCTGGCCTCAGCTGGTGTGCAAGCGGACGTGTATTCACCTGAACGAGGACTGGTAATCACCCCACACCGAAGTGAATAATTAGTGTAATAATTACCAGGCTTAAAATGAATCTGCGAGCTGCCCTCTCTCACAATGCCATCAAGAATAACAGGTGTTGAAAGTGCCTTGAAGGGACAGAGATTAAAGATTATTTCGTTATCCCGAGTCTCCTTCAGGCACAACTGTCTTGTGTTTTATCCTGTCATCCACAGCGAGGGTCGTGTGGGGGCTCATTTTCCTCTGGCTTGGCAGTTTTGGGAGCTAGGCATTTGACAGAGAGTGAATGTTGTTTAATCTGGGAGTGTGAGCCGTCCTTGAGATCCTGGACACTCCATGTCCACATAACCTCCAGCTACATGGAGTTAGGTTGTACTAATGGTTATTATTAGCTGCCACACTGTCTTTTCCTTTCAGTAAAAAAAAATATCTAGATATTCTGAAATAACATTTTGGGTGTGTATTTATATCATGTAAACAAAATTGTAAAATAAATGGCAAGATTATAATCAAAGTAATAAATCCAAATAATCACACAATTAAGCTTCTGTAATTTGATGTCAGTGTAACCAGATTCCTGTTGACTTTTTAACAACATAATAGCCCATATTTTCCTCAGTGATCACAATTTAATCACTTTAATTTTCCTATTAAAAAGTGGGCACTGCTTATCTGATTTCCGTGGCAGTCTAGTGGCTGTATATACTCTCTGTTTTGACTTAAGCAATGAAGCAAGTGAGCCTAGGGGTGTTTGTTCTTGTAAGAATTACTTAAAGACTTGTCAAGATGCCACAACTCGTGCTTCGGTTCCCAGGCTCTTTCTGTGTTTGTTATTCACACTTCCTGTGTGTTTTTGAAATTGCTGCAGCAGGTGTAACAGCTCTTAGACACAACGAATTAAATATTTGTTTCTAATGCTCAACAAAGTGTATTTTGTGTTTTAATTACAGTGGAACTGGAATAGTCCCAATAGTATTCGTTTATATTAGAGTCATTATATTTCCAGCTGTAATAATAATGGAGCCAGGAACCATAATGTCATGATATTCTTGTGCCACACAAAAGGATACAGCTCCATAAATAGCTATTTGTATGGGATTCCTCAGTGTTTCCATTCAGAATATGTGAATGTCTATGCAAAATCAAGATGAATGTGCGGTTGAAACAGACATTGGTTGATTATAGTATCAGCATGACATCGTGCACTTTATCTTTCACCGCGCCCTGTTGTCTTATAATGCCGTATCATTAGTTTCCCTGACAATGATTTAGCATTCAGCCATCTACCCCATTGACCTGTGCTGTGTTTAAATGTAACCTTCTTTCAGCGCGGGCCATCATTTGTCACCTCTGAGCTGTCAAAAACACATAAATTGGACACGACCTGGCATGGCCGGTGACAGGGGGACACAGAGGAGCTGCAAAACAGAAGCAGGGCAATCAGCTGCATCTATTGCATTTACATGGTCTGGGAAGGTTAGCAAGTTGTTCCTGAAAGATTACCACCTCTAATTTCTTTGGGGAGGATGGGACCTTGGTTCTGCTGCCAAGCCTGCTTTTCAGGTCAGGGCCCCCTGAATGTTAACTAAGACCCAGGAGCAGGTCAGCAGGCAGGCCAAGGGACCAGAGGAAAGCCTGCGCCCTGCTCTTACACTGGCGGCCAGCAAGTCGTGCAGAAAGTTGCCATCCATCTTTGGCACAATGCTAATGATCCATTCTGGGAGAGGTCTGTGGTTAGGAAAGCTATCCAGGTAGTTCTCCACTGGTGGCTCCCCGCTGCTAAGTGCAGCACCCACTCTGAAATCTCTGCCAGCAAAAAAAAAAAAAGACAAGCTCACTAACCAAAAATTCTTTCGTATTTCTTCAATAGGCGCCAGAACTGTTTGATGTTCTCACAACTGCTCATCAACCCTCTGGTTGTCTTCTTAAAGCTACGCTGCGAGAAAATTTCATGTGGTGCCACAAAGGGCACCTTCTGCTTTCGGTTTTTTAACTTTTACTTTGATCTAAATTATTAAACAGTTTCAACTACAACTCCAACTGTGGTGAGTGCTGCAACTGTGTTTCTGTGACTGTTGGAGCCTCAGATCATGTTTTGAATGCCACTCAGTGACTTTATATATTGCAGGCAGCTACACTACATTAAATAAAGTACAATATGTATAATTTAGTTCTACTGCATTATCTTAAACATTAATGTGCTTGCAACAATATGAAATTAAACTGTTACAGACAAGCAAACAATGATTACAGTTTTTCCATTACTGTATGTAGACATACACAGCTCCTGATGCTATGAAATGCGCACTAACATATACAAAAAAAATTCAATTATATTGATATAAGCATATTTTTTTTAGACTGGCTCTATTTTACTCTCTCAGGAAATTAAAAACCCATTAAAAATACAACTGAATTTTCATTAGCACTGATACTGACACACTCATACACGTCTGTATATCATACAGACACAAAGCAGCCCTGTCACAACACAAATCCATCATGCACATCATAATAAACACCATAATATGCAATAAACAGGTCATGTACGTACATTGAAATAATGTAGGCTTACATCTTAGTGTGTGAGTATATAATTTATATACAGTATATAGGTTGTTTGTTTCAGCATTTTCACATTTTAGATCATATTCTTTACCTTCGATGAGGAACAATATCATTTGTCTCGACCATTTGTCATTAGAAATACAAAAATAAAGAAGACAATATTCCTCAGAAATGTGCCCGTGTCATTTTATCTAATTTGGTTAACAATGAAATGGCCAATTAAAAATAACTGCATTACTTTGTTAATAAAGCAGAGGACTGACTCGAGGGAACATTTTCATTGGCAGTTAATTATGCAGTCTGGTATTCTCAGATGTTCCGAGCAAATGTACAGTGAGACTGTAAAGCTGTTATTGTGCTCTGGTCCCATTTCATATTTGCATAACAGAAAGCTCGCCATGTGTTTTGTCGCTGTCACCACATGCGAAGGCTCAGCACGTTTGGAAAAATGCATTATCAGTATGTCATAACTCACTGGATTCGGTTTCTGTGACATAAGGTGGTAATCCCTAATGTTTGATTTTCACAACATGAGTGTAATCATATATTTATGTTGCTGATGCTCTGTAATCCATTAGTACACATGCAGAATATGCTAAAGAATGAATGCCCACTATTTATATAATGTTCAATATATAAACAAAAGTGCATGTATAAAAATATATATACATGTTAAGGCTCATCTGAATCTAATTTCTTCTGTGAACTGTATTCTTCTGAATGCTTTTACTCATCTTTATTAAGTTGTGCTGTGAAGCTCTCTGTTTTCGTGTCTTCCTGAGGTAAATGATGCTTGAACAGCAGGGAGATCGCTCACTGTTAACCATATGGTTTGGTGCAAAAGGTCACCAGTGTTTCTGAGGGTTAATATCAAACGCCCAAACATAGACAACAGGGACCCATGCATAATAATGTCAGTCTATATTCCCTTGTGCGAAGAAGACCAAGGAAATGGCAAATCAGAGTTGTTTTTTTTTAAAGAAAACAATCAGTGCAAGTGTTTTAGTGCACTTTCATCACAGTCTGTTCTAACGACCTGACTGATGTGATGAAATGTTTTTAAAAAACAAAAGAAAAAAAAGAATCACACTGATCAAAAAAGGATTCTTTGTCAACTATTTGCTCAAACTAATGGGAATAATGGGAATGAATTCTCGCAGTCTTTCAGCCAGTTATCAACAAGACAACTATCATGTCACAAGATAGACTGAAATGAACTGAACTCATAAAGTTTAAATATATAAACTTCACAAAGGGTTACATTAATAAGTGATTTTTCTCCTAGGTATGATTTTTCCTCTTTCCTTTGTCGACATTTCTCTTTACATTGACAGTGAGCGAGACCGGTCTCCCCTCAGCGATAATAAGAAATATTGGCTTTTAACAGCCACTTTAAAGCATATGGACGCTCAAGGCCATTCCAACATTGTGTAAAAGCCTAAAGGGATTTATACAGAGTGTAGTTTCCCCCACAAATCCGCAATACGCACCAAAACAACTATCACTTTATGTGAGAATTAGCAAATAGTTATCATTTCTGTGACATAAAAGGGTCCGTGCCAACATGCACTGAAATAATAAAATATTGAAAGGTCTATGAAACATAAATGTGAATTCTTGCTACATCTGTCTCTTGCTAATTGAGTTGCTACCAAGAATGTTAGTACTCTGGAGAATAATTTGTCAGTGCAAAACATCGAATGGACCAATTTATTGGTTGCTGCAGGCTGTGGAGTTCCAACAGTCTTTGATCAACCTTTTTAGGTCAGTATCTCTCGAAATACAGAGAGGAGAATTACATAGCAGAGAAAATATTTCATCTTTTTAAAAGACAAGGAAAAGTATTTTTGTAGTTACACTGTTTGGCTGTAATGGTGAATAAATTCTTTAGAGGGCTCCGAGCCAGAGTGGGGGAAAATAGCAGCTTTTGTGCACAATATTTATTGTTTTGTGTGGATGGTAACTTAAACATTTATCATAAAAAAGTGACAGAAAGAGTAATTATAAGTTTTGCTTTTTCTCATCACTCACTGGATGTAAGATGCTCTGACAGTTACCGGTAGGCTTTTCTGATGCGCTACATAAAAAGGGTGCTTCAAAGAGTTTGGTGTTGGCTGAGGGGTTGATCAATCTTTGACTTTGAAACATTCTTGGCATTTTGACAATGGATGTACTAACGGTTGTTTGATAGCTCAGTCAAATGTCAAAATTCTATTTTGCCTAAATAATATGATAACTCTTGGCTGAGTTATAAGAAGTGTGCTGGTCTTTATGACGAGTGTCCTCAGTGAACCTGATGCAACGGAAAAATTCATTAATATATGAATAGTGTTGTACCTATATGACACTGTACACATCATGTGGACCATGTGAACTTAATTAGAAAGTACGTCATTACTTAGAATTAGTATAGTAGTATAGTATCACCTAAAGTGACTCTAAACTTACTGTGAATAACATGACCTCACCTAACAATATTACACATGTACAGAGCATATGCTGCAGGTCAGAATGTCTTCAGTTTTAATTGAACATGACAATAAAATCATATCAAACAAACTGTAATGGGAAAATCCCAATTTTCACATGTTGGTGGCCCCACAAGGCAAACAGAGGGAACTGTTTGAACACTGAGGACAACAATACTGAGACATCACATAACAATATCCCACATCTGTAGTCCAGTGGTGTTTGGAGTAGATTCCTAAAGCTGCTAACTATCAGCTGATATTAGCAGGGGCATTTAACTTGATTTGCCTGGAGGTTACTTTTACAATAAACAAACATAATATCTGTCAGTATATGTAATAAATGATTGCCTGTTTTCAACCTTTTGATGTTTGCCAATACGTGGTAAATCCAGTTGCAGCAGGCCCTGCACACATCAGGTGTATGTAGGGGCATTTTTGAAGACATTCAGAGCTTAGTCCTGACCTCTGTCAGGGGTTCCAGGTGATCCTCCCATGCCACTTCCTTTTTTAAATAAACAAGCTCTATGTCGATGACTACTTCCTGTGTAAATTTATTGTCACTGTGAATCAGAAAATGGTCGACCGGCCACCTGGAAAGCTGTAAGTTGAGTGTTACTGACGAATCTGAAGTAAACTGCACACTTAAAGCTATATATCTGATTCTCTGTGGCTGTTTGGAATGAAAATCTGTTCTCCATTTTTTTCAGGATGATCTAATAAAAATCAATAAAATGGTGGTTTTTTTTGGTATTATTTGTTAGTGAATTCAACGCTCTCACTGACCACCAAAGAACCTAAACTGTGCTGCCCTAACAACCTTTGCTCTGGGTGTCTACAAAGACTATGCTAACTATTTGTAAAGACTCTGCTTTAGCACCAGGCACCCTGGGCCCTTGTTACCATAGAAACATACAACAAATCCTAAAGCTTTTTAAAGCCATTTTCCCATTTAGCTGCATTGTGATGTTTAACAGTAATAGATGACAGCTGGACAAATCAAACAATGTTGGAGTTTCTAACATAGTTTTACTGCAAATAATGGAAGATTTAAGACATTATGGGCCTTATGCAACATGTTTTATTGTAGTGCAGCTGGATTTTCTCTCATTAAGCAATTTAAATTACAGAAATGGCCGAGAGTAAATGCTCATCACCACCCTATCCCATTTATTATACCTTTGAATGGTCCCTTGGTCACATGACTAGAAACTGCAATTATGCTGACGGTAAAGGGAAATATTGAGTAGTACATTTAAAAATGCTGAATTGCTTCTATTACTTTGGAAATAGTAGACTTAGCTAGTGTCTCCTGTGTCCCTTTAAAATCGCTGTCTCAACATTAGGCCATCGCTTTGTTGGACTGTGCCCACATGAATCTCAGTGTAGCTTTGTTTGATTGCATTACATTCAAATGTAAAGAGACAGTCTCTTGGTACATCATCAAACACTACCAACTGTAATACAGTAACAAACACTTCATATTTCAACCACTATGAGAACCTACACACAAAGCAAATATCTGCTGTTAATATTTTGATTGTAACACAGCAAAACCTCTATTAAAAAACTCTAAATTCATGAGGCAATCAAACTGGGAAGAAAAGCTAGAATTATGAGAACAGACACAATAAACTAAAACATGTTTGCTTGGAATATATCCACACTCCATAACAGTGAGGTCATATAATTCATTTCTACTCAAAACATTTCAACAAGGCCCTCAAGATAAGATACCAGGTTGTACAGCGCACTACATCATTAGCTCACACATGTACAGCGTCTCAGAGGACCTTTAATTTGAGTAGGAAAAGTCTGTTCCTCCACTATGAGGTTAAAGAGTGGGTGACAAGTGAAGAAAATCACAGCGGAATGCATTAATTAGATAGACCTAAAAGCATATTTATCAAAGGCTAAGCCATATGGGAATTATCTTAGAAAGGATCTAATAAAGACAGGACAGGTTAATAGAATAAAAGGCCTTGGATAGAATGTGTGCTTATACATAAAATATCAACCTGATCTCACATGTAAACGAATCATTAGGATGTAACGATTAAATGTTATGGCAAGCAGATCCTTAACAATGGAAATGACCTTCATGTGGTTTGACAGTGACAATTGGCTTCTTATGTTCACTCTGATTAAAATGTCAGAGCCTCTGACTTAATTCATCTCGCCATTTGAGAGATTCCACATGAAATGGACCAATATTTGCTCAGAGTGAAAAGACTGATCGCATGAAGCTGAATATGCTGATATCAAGAATAAATATTTCATGAACTCCTCTTAATCAAAAAACAGTACACTGAGGAAACACAGAGGAAATAAACAGCCCGGCGATTCTGACTGAATCATCTAAACGGTGTCAATCACAAGTGAATATGGAGGGGCTCCCGTCCCGGCTAGTGATGACTGATGGCCCTTCAGTGGCGATTGAGACAGACGGAGCTGATTGAGGGAGCTTATCTTTATGGTGGAGCCATGGAATTGTTAACAGGATGTGATGGCCTGCGTCCGCCGAGTTGAGCTGGGAAATAAAGCTGTTGGGCTCCGGCTACCTTGCCATCATTCACAGAGGTAATGATGTCTGTCTGGCTCAGAAGTAAGTAATAGTCTGCCCACGGGTTAGTGAGGGCATGACACAGCGTCACTGACAAAGTTGAACTTGGACAGACGCACACAGTTCAGTACACTGCTACATTTTTAATACATTTAATAGGCTTAATAAAAATTAGAATATATTGTAAAACCTAAGGTTCATGAAGTGAGATGAGAAGAAGAGATGAGAGTCCCTTGATTTCTAGCCATGGACATTTTTAGATTTTTTTTCCCCCTTATGATCCAGGAATAATGTAGAGTGCAGACAAAGATGTCTGCAAAATTAAAATACAGCTCTTTAAAAGTCTCACAAGTCCAGTGCCAGACCTAGTAGATTTGGCTCCCTGGGCAGCCCCACCCATCCCCCCACCCCCTGAAAAATAAATATTGTCTTTTATATTATATGCTGTTTTTATTACAAATACGGGTGCAATAGTGTTTAACAGTGTGCTATTTTCATGGTATGATAACTATCTCTGAAAATATCATGGTATATGGTATTACATAATTATTGTTTTTATTATTATTATCAATTACAATGAGCCTTAACCAAATGAAAACAGATTTTTTTTTCCCTTCATTTAACAAATGCTCTATTACCACAATTGAAATTAGAAACCATTTTTTTTTAATGGATGTGTAAAAAGTCAGAAAAATAAATAAAATAAAGGTGAGATTTTAAGTTTGGTTGCTTTTTTTGTTTTGTTTTGTTTTGTTTTTCAGTACCGTAGATAAGCAAATATACTCATAACCAATGGTATACCATGAAACTGGCAGGCAATACCGCTGCAACCCGTAATTACAAACACAAGCTAACAAACTATAACAAGAAAAATAAATAAAAATAAAACAATATGCCATGTGCAAATTTGCAATTTTTTTCTTTACTTTTGTACTGCACCCCAGTTGGCCTTTGCCTTTTCATTTTCTCTTACTTTAATGCTGTCCACATACACTCCACAATCAGTGCTCTAGCATGATCTGACATGATGATCACTCACTGATGAGCATGGTAAGCTGAACTGCACTGTCAGGACTACACTCTGAAAAAGAATCCACTGGTTCAACTTAAAAAAAAAAACAAGGTAACAATCTGCATGCATCTTTTTAAGTAGTTCCAACTCTGGCATTATTGAGTCTTTATATCCTATTAGTCCTAATAATCCAACAAACTCAATTATTTTAGTACAACCAACATAATTTGCTTTGACTCTGAAAAGCTTGATTAAGTTGAACCAACTTAATATAAATCCAAAAGCTGTAGTGACATTTAGTAGTTAGTTATTCATTTTAATTCCACCCAACTCAAAAATGTCAAGAAAAAAGTTTTTGATTTTGACCAACTTCTTAAAATAAATTGTCAAATAACTAAAACACTTTAATGAAACAAATGCAATTTTAATTTTTTGTGCTGAAAAGCTTCTTTATTTTCAGTGTTATCAAATAAGCACATGTTTCATTTTTTTTTCAGAGAGGTGGCACCCCTACTGACCATCAGATGTTTGGATAATTTTTCCCTTGTGTTTCGACTATGGGTGGCACCCTAGGCAGTCGCCTATGTCGCCTATAGGAAGATCCGCCACTGCACCTCATCACAGACATGACAACACACAGACCAGATATTATAAACAATGTTAGAGATGATTTTCTTCTTGAGATCAAAATGGAGGAGAGAGTATGTCGAAAGGAAACAATCAAAGATCTAGCTCCACTCAATTATCTTTAGCAGGATAATTAATCAATTCAGTATGCACATCCAAGTCTCAGAGGCGTCTTTGAGATAATTGTTCTCATTGACTTGAATAATTATTTGTTTGCTGATTTAATCATTTTCGCATTTGGAAAACAAATGAACTGTGCTGGTACATACTCCAGATTTTTTTTTTTTGTGCTTTGGATGCTGGTAGGTGAAATTGACAAAATGTTGTGTACAGTATCAAACTGAAACAACTGATGTTATCAAAAACCCTAATGCAGAATGTCTCTTGAGAAATTAACTGCAACCATATTCAGACTTTAAGTCATTATGTGTTTTTTTTTCCAAGACCCTAACCTCAACTTGAAGAAGGTCAATAAAACATGAATTGTTTCTGCCTTGTGGCATCAATACAAACTCCACTGAATCAAAGGCTAATATTTCTCAGCTATGAGGTCAGCCCTGGGTTACAGACACATCGTCCTCAGATAATGACTGGCGTGTTGAAAACAACTGTCGGAGTCTTCAGTTCGCACCATTATGAGTTTGAATGAGACCTTATGGCTACTGCAGCAAATAGCACAAATTAAGAGGGTCATTTTACTGGCACTCACTTCTATTTATCATGCCGTTTTAAATGTTTTGCTCATTTGTTTCCATTAAATATTTCATCTTCCCTTAAATATTCATTTAACTTCCTCTTTAAATTTTTTACCAGTCTCTTTGCAGTTGCTATCTATTTTGCCTCCCTTTTAGGCTTTGCAATCATAAATAATTATTCATCTACACCCAGAAAGAGATTGCATAAAACATGCACATGAATCCTTTTTGTCTTTTCTCATTAGTGATATACTTCGAGTAGCCTAAATACATCCCGCTACCCCACTTATGGAAATTGGTTGGAGAACCTTCCTAATGATTCTGCTTCACAAATAGGTTACAGCTCCCATCTCTGATCCTAACGTTCATCCCTCCTTTCATCATGAAAGGAGGGGTCTACTACAGCAGCATCTGCGTTGAGATCTGGAGTTCTTGTATTACTTTTAAATGGAGATGCATCCTGCATCAGACAATGCTTCTTTATTGTTTAAATCAACTGCGGGGCTACGGCAGAACTGTATGAACAACAGTAGCTGCTCCCTGACACTTAACTGTGGATTGATGAGAGAGGTTTACTGTAATGAACAATGCAACACACACATTACAACAGTGAAACAGTCACTAAAAACTCCATTGCTGTGGCTTTTTCTAGCTAAAAAGCTTCCTTATTGTCATTTATCATATCTTGCATTTTCACATACAATTTTCTAACATAAAAAAAGTAACAATGAGGACACAGACGATCAAAATTCTTAGTATTTTCTCACATTTGGGGTATAAATGTGAAATGCATTTACCAGAAACATTTAGGGACACACACCTCTATCTGTTACGTGTGAACGCTGTAGCCTGGCTCAATACATTTGTCTTGGCTAAACAGGCAACATTTGTCTTAATTTGTTAGATAATTGCAACATGACTCATTAGCAAACAGCACCATGGTGGAAGGTGGAAGGGAAGCATAAACTCTCAATTTGACTGGATTATCCTTTTGTGATGAGGCCTAATGATCCAACAGAGTAAATAGCAACGTGTTAATTAGAAATTACACTGAATGATCCGCTGCACACAGAGGAGGTATTAACCAGGCAGCATCATTATATTAGATCTATAGCTGTCTTGGCTTTTCTCTTTTTTTGAAACCATGAGGTCTGATTGTAAAATGGCAATTATAACTATCCCCGAAAGTGAAATTATAGCACATTTGTTGCAGTTGACTTCCTTCAGTTTGGTTTGCGCTTAAAACTAAATAGACTGCCATGCTCTATATTTTCAAGACATATTTATGGATAAGGCCACACCTGAAGGGTGACTGCAACCACATTAATTTGAGAATATCATCATCAGAAAAGACATTTACCTGAATTACAAGACACAAGAGCATGTCATTGTTCAATTCAGATAAATCTAAAACCATCTGGAAATGTGACTTAAAGGTTGGCTTTTGTAATCATAATTAAAATGGGAAACTTTCTCCTAATTGCATCTCAGACTCTGGTCCAGTTTGTCCTCACACAGATTTTCGTTAGAGCAGATTTTGATCAATGAAGGCATCCGCCCCAGACTGCAGCGTTTCAATAAGCAGCTGCTGCCATCTAGTGGCTAAAATCAGTCTCTGCAGGTTAAAGGTAAGACTCATTGAAGTGACAGGTGTAACTGTTAGAAAATGACATTTTGACCCACCACCTTTCGTTGAAACTAATTTATATGACCAATATAATGAAACAATTAAAAATATCATATGTTTTATAATCTAATGTGATGATCAATACCACCAACATACCTGTGCATGTTTATCCACGACCATCTAAGAGAAAAGAAACATCAGTTAACACTTACAATGACAGTACAGGTCCACACACTAATGAAATGGTTAATTGCATATTAATTAGTCCAACCTGTATTGCAACAATACACAGTCTGACACTTCCACTACCCTCCTTGCATAGTAGCCTAATAAAACAGGAGTTGTTTATGAAGGCAATGATGTTTTGGACTAAAGCTGCAGGATGATAAAACACACAGAGCAACTAATAGGCTTACGAATGCTGATAGGCATTAGACCAGTGGAGGAAGAAGTACCCAGTTCTTAGGCACAAGTAAAAACACTGCAATGTAAAGCTACAATGTAAAAAGTCCTGCATTCAAAAAACAAGTTGCATCAGAAAACTTATTAGGAGTGAGACTCACCAGAGGCTCCATGATATGATATTATCATGATACTTTAGTCACAATACAATATTATAGTGATTTCTATCTCATATGCTGTGTATTGCGATAAACTATATTGTGACTTATTACCTTTTTTTTCAACTGTAAATAATATAACCCGAAGAAAAACTTCGACAACCTCCGTAATAAGATAAAGTTTTCAATCTGTTCATTCATTTTTTTGCAGCAAAATGTATCTAGTGGACTGAAAAGCAATTGATTTTCTTATTCAAGCAGGCTACCTAAAGTTTGATTTGTATTTTTATTATTAATCAATTATATAATAATAAAACCGATACTTGGCACTGTGTGACGATACAATGTATCTACACAAAAAATATCGCGATACTATGCTGTATCGATTTTTCCGCCAATTTAAAAAAAAGTGTAAAAGTAGCCTACTTGTTATGCAGAAAAAAAAACCTTATTATTATATATTTTTAAGTTATCATACAGCTACTGATTTACTACTCATCAAGGTGAAGCATTTCCATTAGGCTACATAGGCCTATATAGTCCCTAGCCCACTGTTTACTTTTGAGTTTTTGACTCAAAATCAGTGCATCTCATTTTATGAACTGATAAATTTAATCTGTAACTACTGTTAAATGGAGTGGATTTGAATGCACAATACCACACTCTGAGATAAAGGGTAGTAGATGTACACAGAAACAAACATTAGGCTACTTAGGCTATTGTCTACCACTGTAACAGACCTGCTACTATAACTTACAGTAAATGTAATTTATAATACACACAGCACTGTCACTTATGTGGGATTAAAACTTACCTATTGAAAATGGAAATTAAACTGTTAGGAGATGAAATGTAAAGTTTTGGATACAAAGCAGGTCCTGCAGTTAAACCTCGACAGCAGTCTCTTCAAACGACCAAATCTGGCAAGGGTGCCAGGTTTGCTAATTTTCCACAGAACAGTCAGAAACATTACGCCTATATATTTATATTAGCCTATGTCAGTACATCTTACTCTAGTTTTATGACTTGATTTTGAACTAAACTTGGAGGGAAATGCACTTTTTAAACTTTCTTTGAGTCGCTTCAATATGTGAGACAGTGAACAGAAGTGATATTTCTAGAATATCAAGTAATACTATGTGTCAAAAAATGAAGAAGTGAAAAACGTATTATTTTGGTGGTAAAACAATGGACGGAAATTAAAATGTACTGTAGCAGTTTAGACTGCTTTAGTGTGTTTTGTGTTTGAGAGATGTAGGCAGAAGGTTCAGGCACAAAGCTGCAGGAAACAAAACTGGCAACTTGATACCGCTAGCTGGAAATGTAACAGACCGCTCCTCCGGCTAGCAATGTTAGCAAACAGCCGCTTTCTACCGTTAGACTGAGCAGAGTGATATCGGTGGACCCGGCTAGTTAAATCACCGGATACCGGCTTCATACTGTACATGGAGCCCTGGAGCAGCTGTCATAGCATTGTGTCGTAGCTGACAACTGTCTTTAATTAATGGATTAACGCCGGCGTTAATTGGACAGCATTAGCTTGTCTTTTGCTGTTGCTAAGTTAGTTAGCTAGCCAGTTAGCTAACTGTAGCGCATAAGCTAGCGTGACTAACGTTACGTCCGCAGGAGAACATTCTGACTTGGAGGAAGGAAGGGAGGAAATTGATAAGTAGGATCACTGCGCACCGCTGCTTATGCAAAGCTAGCATACTTTTTGCTCTCTCGAGTTCACGCACCGTGACGCATTTAGAAAAGGTGACTATCTGTGCACCCTGTGTGACATTTAACACTGTTTGGTTAATAAGATTGCTGCTTAGTCGGCAGAGCTAGCTGTCAACAACAACAGCCCTCTTGGCTAGCTGAGTAGCGGACGAGAGCTAGCAGGCTAGCCACAAACTTTTAAAGAAGTTTTGTAAGTCAGATTCAGCTCTCTGGCTGATTTAGGCGAACTAGTAAACCGGTGTTTTAGCTTCTCTTAGTCGGACTTTTTCCACTCTGAACCGCTCTAGTTTTAGGGCGACAGGAGAAGCTCATGGCATCGGATGTGATTGAGAGTGAAGCGGTGCTCAAGGGTGTAAGTGATATGAATTTGAACAATAGCAGCCCAGATTTTGGCACACCCAGCAGGACTCATGAGGAGCTGGGAAACAGACACACGTCCAGTCCGTCATCTTCGGGAGTGTCAGGAGAAGGTGACGAGGAGGAATTAGAGGAATTAGAAAATAGCACGGCTTCTACAATTGAAAATGGCGAAGAGGCACTTCAAGAGAGTCTAACCAAAACAAGAGGTACGCCACAGGAAAGGACAAATCCAGACAATGAGCAGACACAGCCGGGAGCAACAAGCTCTACCCCGGTGAGCCTTCCCCAGCCACGCTCACCTCCTGGGCCCATCGGAAGGTCTGTATCATGTTCATTTTAATGTTTGGCCTACATGTTGGCAAAAATATTAAATAGTGTCTGATTTCACGTCTCCACTGCAAGAGTGCTGCTCTCCCAGACTCAAGCACCTGAGGCAGACGATTGCCTCTGTTTTAGTGTCTGTCAGTGTTTTTCAGCTTCAGTACAAATTGTCAAATTCTACTTATTTTATTTAACCAGAACAACCTCTTGTCCTGGCCAAGACAGGCAGCAACTTAAGTTACAGACAGACAACACCAAACAAAAATAAATAATCTAGAGCTCTAAAACAAGCAATATAAAACAGAAAATGAGATTGCTTCAAAGAAAATCCCCTAAAATATGTTAATATATGTTATAAGTGAATCATAACAAAGGAAAAAATGAGTACACATGAGTAGACAGACATTGACACTGGTTTCACATTTGCTGTGTTCACATCCTTAAATGAAGACTTTCCCTTGCTGTTTAACAGGACCCTACACTGGCTTTCAAACGTGTAGTTTACAGACATTTTTCCAAACCAATGCTTATCCTACAAACAGGCATTAATATCAAAAGAGAAGAACGCATCCTTCCCAAACCTTTTGACTTCCCTGTATTTGTAGCTTGACTAGAAAAGCAGGAAAAGTAGAAGCCAGACTGAGGCTGGTGTGACATTTATTTCCTGAACATTGTAGAGGGGAACTGACACAATAACAGCAGTACCTGTACAATCTCATGTTACTTTGTCCAGACTAGGGTGTTAAAAATTGCCATGGAATTGAATCAACACTTAAATGGCACAATCTAAACATAAACCTTGGGAATGTAGTATATTACATGGCTGTTTTTTGTAATGCATGATATTGTACAGGTGTAACTGTCATTGTCCTTAGTCTCTAGGTTATAGTAAGTAACATCTGTGGACAGCTGCAGAACACACCATGCACAGAGCATCATTTCACTGACCTTTGACAAACATTAATTGCCAGGAAATCCCCACTTAGTTAATCTGTGTTTTAAAGGATAAGGTGTTGCTATGTATTGTGCGTCTGCCTTTTTAATCTTCTGAATAACAGGCAGTTTCATAGACGGATGAATTAGAAATTTTGACTCAGTGAGTGCATAACTCAAAATAGACCACTCAGATTATTATCTGATAGAGACAGATTAGTGTATCATAGAGACTGTTGTAAACAGGAGGCTCTCATGCAGTGGCTTCAACCAGCTTGCATTGTATCGCTATAAAGGAGCGTTTCAATGTAAGGCGTAGATGCAAGATACAATCATATTGCAAAGATGTTAACAACATGTAGTATTCCTGTCAAGATTGATGAAATCATGACTATGAAAAAAAACATTTCAGACAGTCAAACAGTCAGGTCTGATCTGCAGCTTAATTCTCACCACTTATTGCTTTATTATTATTGATATTTTTATAGATTTGAAACTGTCGTTCATCTTTTTTATTTGACTGCCTGAAGTGGTTGATTCCACTTCTGTGCAGCTTGGTCTCTGGTGCACTTTGATTGCAGGGGTCTCTCTTCAGGAAACCACATTCCAGCGACAACTTCTACCTCCCTCAGTTGGATTTCAGATGTAATGTAGGGATTACAACTATACATAACCGAACAGCTAAACTTTTTCAAATGTTGAATACCGAATGCCCAGCATGTTTGTGTGTCTGGGAGCACAAATACAGTCGTGAATGTGATTAATGCATCAAAGGGAGCTCTGTATAGCAAAGATACAGATACCATGATCGGCATTAGTGAGTAGCCTTATGGTTTATAAACTAAGCCCTTAACACAGGCTTGTAAGCTTTTCAAGAAGCCAGTGATCTGATTATGTGGCCAGCTGTAAGCTAAAACTCTCGAGGAGATTCTCGATTAATAGGAGGAGCTGCGAATTAGGTATTGATAAACACTGCAACACAGAACACCTATCCAGTAGCTGGTACAGCATAGCAAATAAAAGTATTTGGTTTGTTGAAAAAAGACAGTAAGTCCATGTCATTTTTGAGGACTGTGGAGCATACTGCGTGGCATATAACCTAAACAAGGTTTTTACTGACTTGATGTAGGCTAATACTCAGGTGGTAAGAAACAGGTGACCAAAGCACCTGAAAATTGTTATTACCCTTTATTATATGGAAAGTAGTGGAAGCTTAAGGTTCATCTTAGAAGCCAAAGGGACCCTTTCTCCTAAATATTGGTCAGGTGTTCAAAGTTTGTCCAACTGTGAAGACAAAAATGAACAAAAAAAGTTGCTTAAATGTTGCAAAAAAAAGTGCATGAATATGCAAGCCCTATGTTACTTGTTCATCTGTCATGTCATGTGCACTGTGACTACATTCTCAGTAACTCAAACTGAGGAGTAAGCTGTATTGCTTTGTGTTTAGTGGAAAAAAATGTCACTGAACTTATTAGGCAATTCATATGAACAGTTAAGACAGTACATGACACACAGGCTCTCCCTAACAACCACTAAAACAGATCTTGTTAGACTAATATGTCTGTTCACAAATAAATGCATAAAATGAAAATATAAGTATTGAATCTGATACATGAATTAGCTCTTGGAATATAGGAAACCACATCAACCAAAAGAATTGTTGCAAAATATTTCAAATGCTGACTGACAACCCTGTACAGGTATAATGAGACTGTCAGTGAAGGCAGTGCAAAGGAAAAGTATTATGAACATTATTAGTGGAGCTTATATAAGTCATATGTTGAGGCAGTTTTAAGAATGAGATTTTATTAATTTGTTTTGTCCCATTGAATCCTTTCAAATCAACCTTTTCCAGTACTGTGTTGCACCTTCTCAGCACAGCCTATCCTGTTCAGAACATAAATATCCCCACCCTTATTTGCAGTGTATAATTGTGCCTCTGTGCAGCTAGTCAAGTGTGTTTATTATCTAGAAGTGTTCCATCACTGTCACTATCCATATCCACAAGGTTTGTGTTAGTTGCTGATGTATTAACCCAAGAAGAGAAATTGCCTTTGACTCCTGGTCTACATTTCCCCCATAATCCTTTGAGGATTGTACAAGTCACAAGCAGCTGTTGTCAGACAACTAATTACGTGTTTGGGTTTTTTTTTGTCAAGGATAATCTCTGCTGGCCACTGCTCTTGATCTTAATACATTTGTAGTACAAGAGAGCCTTTTAGCAATTGAATATTATTAAATGTAAAAAGTGGCATAACCTCTTTGTGTTTTCATTCCCAGCCTGGAGCGCCAAGAGTCAGTCGCCACAACAGAAGCTCGCCTAAGAATGGAAGGAGTCGAACTGAAGGAGGAGTGGCAGGATGAGGACTTTCCACGGTATTATCACTCTTGGATCACGTGTTTGTGTTTAGAAAGTTGCACAAAACATTATCCCACTAAAGGCATGTTCACTTGTTGTTTGATTATTAGGCCACTACCAGAGGAAGAGGAGCTTGAAGATGAGCTTTTTGCAGGAACCTCTGAAGAGACAGACCCTGGTAATGAAAACAGAACAGTGCATTGCTTTACAATATCTAAGGACATGTTACATTTGTTCAAGTCTGTGTTAAAACCCATGTGCCCATGTGTATGTTGAGAGAGTCATTGGTTAGCTTTAGTTATTACAGTTCATTCTTGTTTGTGCAAAACTTTATTCAAAAGTTCAGCTGAGACTAATTTGAGGCCTCAGCTGTCTGAGTCAGCCAACACATAAGGTCTTTTTTTAGTACAGAATCCTCTCAGTGTGTTTTTTTTTTTGCTGTGGAGACACAGTAACACAAAGAGGGAATTTTATATTGAAAAACTATAACATTGGGACATACCACTTGATTAAAAGAATCCTTATATTAGCTTTGGCTAAACTCACTGGGTCTCATTCATGAAATATGAGCAGAACGAATTTGTGTGTAAACAGTGTATTTTGGATTTTGTGAGACTGTGAGATCCATAATATGGATCAAACACTAAGCTATCAGTGATGGCTGTCAGACTGAATAGCGATTCAACATGGATTATAACACGTGCATCTCCTTACCTTATGAGTTTGCTCTCTTATGATTGACTCTCAAAAGCCTCTTCCTGTATTTTTTTTGTTTTTTTTTTTAGTGCATTTGTGTTTTTTGCATCAAGATTCATATTGAACCATTTTTGTTGAACTTTTTGGATGGTTCTCACAACAGAGAACACAGAGTTAACGGCATCCGTTATCTCTTTCTAAGCCTTTGATTTAGCTGATCCTGTCACATCATAAATAATAAAATAATTACGTGTAATAAAATATTTTTGTCAACTCCACTTCACCCAAAATAACTTCAGTCTCAGCATCAGAAAAGTTTTTCATCCTCCCTTTTTTTTTCTTTGTTTGCTCCGTGTTCGCAGGTGGACAGGATGCACCTATCCATAGTAATTATCACCTCCATATATGGTGGTCAGTGGCTATTCATGTGCGGGGATGTTTGCTAATAGCTGCCTAGCTGGAGAGAGCTGTCAGTTTATGATTGAATGGTATTCATGAACAAACACACGCCCCCACAATCAAATCCAAGTTTCCTGCGAGGTTCATGAATCTGGTGTAGGTTTTTAGTACCAAGGTTTTTTATGTGCAAATCTACTCACAGATTTACACACATTTCATGAATGAGACCAGCTGAGTATTGTATTATAATGGACTGTGAAAAAAATCAAAACCTACCCCTTAACTGTTCTCACAAACAGTTAAGCCACTCATGATTTGGCATCTATCCTAGGCTATGCAATGGAGCATGGCAAGAAGGCAAAGAAGAAGCTTGCAGCTCCAGACATCAGTCTTACACTCGATCGCAGCGAAGGTTCTCTTCTGTCTGATGAGCTGGATGAAAGTACAGAGCTGGACCTCGATGACATAGACACACCTTCAGACAACAGCAATGAGTTTGAATGGGAAGGTAAGAACTTCATGTCATGTGAGGAAAATGAAAACAGTGTTAGTACGTAGTGTCTTTTAACCCTGTTTGTTCCTGTTTTGTTAATACTAAAAGTTCAAAGTGTAAAGTTTAGAAACTTGACGAGTTGGGAGATGCTTTCAAATTGGACCCAGTAATGTATTAAGAAATTTGCCCTTCTTTATTTGTTAGCTTGAAACATAGAAGTAAGTGTCTTATCACACCAGTCATGTATTTCCTGCTTCTTGGCTCCATTGGCATTTTCCTTTCTTGATCTTACAGCTCTGGGTAGGCAACTCACTGCCTCAAGTGTAGTTAAAATGTGCTTTGTCGTTTTTGTGTTTCCACACTGCTGCCTTCCTCTTTTTCACTTGGAAGAATTGTTTCCATTCTCAGCCTGGAAACAGGCTGCAGGCCAGCAACAGGTTTCTCTCTTCCTCGTGGTAAGGTCTCTCGGACAGCCCCCTTTTCGCTCTGCCAACCATGAGTCAATCAACTCCTATTGTCCAGATTATGTTCTGTCTTCAGTTGTTGAAACAAATCATTTGGAGGTTTCGTGTTTCATACACTTCATTTTCAGTTAATGCTTTTGTGCATGTCATTTTTCCTTTCCTTGAAACTTTCCCATGTTTGAGGAAACAATTAATACGTGGTGTACTCTGCACAGTAATGCTGCAGTTATCAGATAGTAGCCATTTTTAAATTTGCTAATGGGCTGTTTGGTTAGTAGTCATTCAGTGTGTGTGTCACATTTTACAAGGTATCACACATCACAGGAAATGACACAGTGAATAAATGCATAGCATAATAAATGTATCCTTAAATTGGAGACACATTTGGCATTTTACCACCTAAGTGTTACATCATGGGATTTTAAATGACTCATTTGGAAGATGATTTCATAAACATCATACAGTCATGCCCATGCAAAATATATATGTCTGAATCATACAGGGCTCTAAAGATGAAACACTTGTCAGTGTGTTTGATTTGGTATATTACAGAAATGGGCCGCTCACAGAGTGATCCTCAATAGAGTGTGTTGTGGTGATTTGGTTGCACTATTCACTTATTCTCTGCTTGTTGCATGCTTGATATACATGATCACACTTTGCCTGAAGCCTGCTTGATGTGCAGAATTAGACACTGTGCACATCATGCAGCTACACATCCTACAAAAGATGCACAGAAGTCCGACTGGATTTCAGCAGTGCTTGTTCGACACATTAAGTTCTCATGCAGGGAACAATAGCAGGGTTTCCCTCAGGAAATTGTAACAGGTAATTGTAAATGCTGATCTCAAATGAAAGGGAGACATGGAGGTTAACGTTGATTGTTGGTGTTGATTCAGAGAGAAAGCATGCTGTCCACATACAAAAGATAAAAGCAAAAAATTAAATGTAATGTTAATGGCTGTTAATTAAAATGCATGTGATTGAAAAGTTTAATTATGAATTATTGAGTGATCTGAACATTCAGTAAATGATTTAATCAAAATAGATGAGACATCCAGGGTGTGTAGCATCCAAGCTGCGGGTTTAAAATGCCTCCTCTCCTTCAGACGATCTCCCCAAGCCGAAAACCACAGAACTACTGCAGAAGGGCGTGGAGTCAGTCCAGGAGTACTCCGCCTCGGACGAGAGAGAGGAGGGTCGACGCTGGAGGGTGTTTCGTATCGGAGACCAGGAACACAGAGTGGACATGAAGGCCATCGAACCTTACAAGAGAGTTATCAGCCATGGAGGTTAGCAGCATGAAATCTGGCACACATACACATAAATACAGTCATTATAAGTGTGTCTGTTTGCCTTGAAGAACAAGATGTATTACACTTCAGTTTGACATGAGTGGTCAGACTGCGTTCACTGAAAACATTCTGACAATGAAAATTGTGTTTCATTACTAAAGCATCAGTTTTTGATGTTTGATTTTTCACTGCAGGTTACTATGGAGATGGCCTGAATGCCATCATTGTGTTTGCTGTGTGCTTTATGCCTGAGAGCAATCAACCAAATTACAGATACATCATGGACAATTTATTCAAGTGAGTGTTGATTCGATTTCCTCTGGCCTCGTGAGCTAACGTGTCAGAACCGGCGCTAATGAAATCTTCCTGATTCCTGCAGATATGTCATCGGCACACTGGAGCTTTTGGTCGCAGAGAACTATATGATTGTATATTTGAATGGGGCAACCTCTCGGAAAAAGATGCCAACTGTCGGCTGGCTCAGAAAGTGTTATCAGCAGATTGATAGGAGGTAAGTGTCCGTTTACGACAGACACAGAGACAACAGGACAATCCCAAGATTAAAATGATGTCCTCTCACTCTTTTTATCCAGGTTAAGGAAGAACTTGAAGTCTTTGATAATTGTCCATCCCTCTTGGTTTATCCGCACCCTGCTGGCACTCACAAAACCTTTCATAAGGTAACTTTATGTCAAAGGTGGCTAGAATAATAAAAACAGATCTTCTTTGGTAACCTCTAGATTCTGACATTTCCTGCTTCTTTTTTTTTTTTTTTTACAGCTCCAAATTTAGTCAGAAAATCAAGTATGTGTTCAGCTTGACAGACCTGGCAGAACTAGTTCCAATGGAGTATGTGTCCATACCAGATTGTATCAAACAGTAAGTATCTCCACTCAAATACATCAGCACTTTTTAAGCTCTTTTAAAACAAGAGAACGGTCCTGCTAAAAGCTGATAAATACAAATCCAAGGCCACATCTAGAAATTTGGTGATTTTGCCCTCAGATTTTTATACTTAAGTGACGGTGTTAATGCTCTTGTCTTATACTTCAGTGAGCACACGTTATATGTTAACATAGGCTGGTTCAAACTCTAGTTGGATTTCATCTGTAGGTGGTGCTACAGCAACATCCTGCTCTTCCTGTGTGGCCAGTGTAGACAAGATGGCGGTGGTTATGAGTCTGACTCACTTGAAATTTTTTCACTAGTTCATCTTCTTTCTAAGACCTAACTGTTTAGGAATTTTGTAAAATTATAGATGCATAAACATGATTCTCTTACTCACACTTAACACTGTGTGTGTTCTGATGAAGAAGAGCTCCAAAAGCAAACTAGAAATATCTAAACTTTTCCTATATGTAATTTCCATTTAAATCACAGTATAGCTTTGTGCACTGTCTGAGTTTTTTTTAACATTTCAACAAGTGCAAACATTACTGAAACCTTTGCTAATATGCACAACTATTGAGCTCATGCTGTATTTTTCTTTGATGTGGCTTATCCTGAGGCAGGTCTTGTCCCCTCGTGGCATTTGAAAAGACTTCAGCGTGAATGCATCTCATCTTATCAAATGTTTTTGCTCTTTTGGATGTCTGGTGTCTGTTGGCTGTGTTATTCTCCTTTCCTTGACTCCATTTCCCTGCCCCCCCCCCCTTCTTAAGGTTTGACGACGAAAAAAATAGGAAAAGCCGTAAAAGGTATATGCACTTTCACCCAGGGTCAGTCTCAGCCTTTTTTTTTTTGTTTCGTTTTGTTTTGTTTTGCATTTCACAAAACTAACAAGGAAATGATACAGTTGGCTTTCAGAAATGCACCAATACACCTCACTCTGTCCTGGTGTCATTAGTTGGATGATTTGCTGTTACCTTCTGGCCAAATTCAGCAACTTTCCTCTTCCAAAATGTCCCACATTTCCCTCTCAGTAGATTTCGGAGGTTCTCTTCAAAGCAGGCTGAGAAGCTGGTTGATTGGTTTCCAAAAATAGGTGGCTTGGTGATTGTTTAACCAACTGAATCCCATTTCTGAGCCAATTCTGTGAAGTTCATTTCAAAGTCAGTACTTGTTAAATTTGTTCTGTATTTATCGTCTCAAAATAATATCAGCTATCTGAATGTGGTTTAAAACGTACCTTTGTAGCCCATTTTATAGCCGAGCTGCTGTCTTCACTCTGATGCTGAATTATTATTTTATATTAAGAACAAGTTAGAATAGTTTTAAGATAAATGATTGCATTTCTGATTTCTGATACTAAAGTCGGGGCATCAAGTGGCACTTACTTGCATGTGTCTTTTTAAAAACCAGGTTTAGAATGTGATGTGGTTGATGTTGGGTAAGTTATGTTCATGTTTGTGGAGCAACAGGGAAGTAGGTTGTCCTAGTCACTGTGGTTTTGTGGTTGCACTGTAACCATGTCCTCTCATGGTTCCCCCCTCAGTAACTCGCCCTCACTGAACACTCGGCTTGTCCACTCTCACAGCTCTTTGCATGACTCACTGCAAACCCACTCCCAGCCTGATGTTTAGTAATTGCCACAAACCTTTTGTCAGCCTCACTCATGCACACAGAAATCTTCTGCTCATCACTGAGAGGTAGTGAGCATGAGGTTATTAAACTGCAGATACATGCTGGCATGTTAGAATATTAGAAAAGTAGAGGGTTGTAGAGGAGACTCGGTACTGTGTTTAAAACACTGCTACAAGTAGTTGCACTTCTCTTGTTGGGTGCATGAAGTTGAGTGGCAAACTTGCAAGACAAATGCACTTAAACCTCACACATTGAAAATGGAAAAACTGCACATTTTAAGCACAAAGGTTGCCCTTATCTCGTGGCCATTGTAAAGATGTAAAGATTACAGACAAGGTGTATGTATCCTTGAGACATCTACAGTTAATTGCAGTGTTTGTTGCAGATAATGAATGCAGCCTGTTCTCTTACACAGTAGTGCATTTGCCTTGCAAGGTTTCAAGGGAAGTAATAACCTCATGATAATACAACTGATACTGGTGGTTTGCATTGCCCAGATATTTACAGTGCTTTCAGTAAAAAAAAGAATGGATCATATTGAGTTTAAATATCCAATTAGGCATTCATTTGTTTAGTATGCTGAACTCAAGTCTGGTAAGTAAAAAAGAAAGACATAGAAATACTCTCACACACTAAGATTTCTCTTTGTAATGGTGTAAAGGTAATGATTATATACTATGTGAAAAGTGTGTCTATGAGCAGTGTAGTAGCCTGTTGGTACTTTCAGTATTAGTTATCATAGCCCTGTCGGACGCCACCCCAGTCACACTGATGTCTGATGGCTGTCGAATCTGTCTGCAGGATCGACCAGGACATGCACGGCAAAGTGGAGGTCGCAGCTGCTGCTGTTCCAGAGTGACCCTGCTCGCACTGCAAGATGTGGAGGCGGAGAATGTTTCCAACAGCCACTCTTGTGTTTATGTTCTGGGCAACGTGACTGAAGACTTAGCGCTTTGCATCAAGAAAGTGCCTTTATGAAACTGTGCTGCCTGTTACATTGTGGAACTTTTTACAAGCTTGATCTTCAGCGTTTTTTCCAAATGCTGGCTGAAACGTTTTTAATCTTTTCTTTTTTTTATCTACTGCTGGTATATCATGTCAGACTTAGCTTATTGGTGTTCCCTAGTTACTGGTGTAATCTACACGTTATTTAAGGCACTCTGTTACAAATGGTTGATGCATGTTCTGCTTTATTACATTTAAATATATATTTATATTCAAAAGGTGACAAAGGAGAGAAATTAATATATTTTTATGGTTGCTCTGATTTTAAACTGCATTCTAGGTTCCTGACCAGTCGAGTGGCATTTCATAGAACAAGTTTTTGATGGCACCTTTTTTTTTTTTCACTGTTCACTGCTGACGTTCTCTATCAAAATCCTGCCTGGGGGAAATAAAGTCTAATGTTTTACCTCTCACTTGAATGTTCCCTCTGACTTGTGGAGGGAAAACATTTGTGAGAGCAACAATCTGAAGCAAAGATGTACGTCTTAATGTAACATTTTCTCCAAGTAAAGTCATGGATCCACATCATTGTTTTGTAGTTTTTATATAATATATGATATAAATAAATACCAAACACCAAGTAAAATCAACAACACTGAAATGATAATCACCAAACTTTTTTTTGTACACTTTTCACTTACAGTCCACTAGATGGCATCACAAATACAGATTTCATTGAAATCATATAAAGGACAGGAGTATTATAAGAAAGATCCATACAGTACTAATAACTTGACAATAATATAAAAATATTAAAAATATAAGAAAAGACATAATATGACAATATACTTACAACAGCCACAGAATACATTTTAAAAATTCCACTAAGATAGAAATAATACATTAATATAGTTGCTTTAATATATTTATCTTTTCTTAACTGTGAATGTTGACATAAATAATCAAACTTGACATTACATTGACATAAACATACTAAATAAGTCTAAGGATATATTCTGTTGGACTGTTTGTTAGTGCAATAGCTGACAAGGAAGCTGTACAAAACTTAATAATTAATAAACCTTTGTTTCCTCAATAGCTGACAGAAAGTAAACAGGGACCAAAGCTGTTACCTCAGCAAAAGAGCAGCGATGAGACAGTCTATATTTGACAGTTCAAATGATTATAAGCTTTATAAAACTGTGGAATATTCATCCCTTAACAGTGGCTCATGGCCTAAAGCTTTGACACGCAGAACTGACTCCATACATCTAATGGCAATATCATCAACCTCAGGATCCATCTTATTTGCAAAGAGATGGTGTTGTCTCAGGAGCCACGGAAGGTCCCCAGCTCCATACACACAAACTGCTCTTCTGTATGTCCCAGTGCAAGGATAGTACGGGGCTCCTTTTTTCACATCTCCTGCTAAATAGCTCCACTTCACCACACGAGCGAGGGCTTGCATGTCTGACACATCATACTTGTCGTTGGCAGGCACTGATCCAGGAACAGAGGGCATCCTCTGTAGAGTGGCCCACAAGTGCTCGTCGGGGCTGTATGTGTCTTTCTCCCACTCCAGGAGTCGCTGAACCTCTCTGTCCTCCATCACATGTTTCACAAAGGCTCTAGTGACCACAAAGTAAGCATTTCCTGTGAACATTGGGCTGCTAATGGGTGGGGGACTTTTCCTTATATCCGTCCTTGCAACAGAGTCAGTTACATTGTAGTGATACAGCCAACGGGTTTTCTTGTAGTCATTTGTGGCCTCTGTCTCCATGCTGTTTCTCCCATTGAGGACCTTCAGTGTCTGAACCATCTCTCCGTTGGTTTTGATGGGGAAGTCTGTCCCGCAGGTGTTAAGCAGGTACCTCCACTGGACGCTGGAGTCCAGCAGATCTTTCATGCAGTTCAAATCCGCCTGCACTCGGGACCATGAGGCATATATGACTCTTTCTAATTTACTGGCAATAAAGACATTAGGAAAGCAGGAAACAATTGCCTTCACAGCCTTCTGAAATTCTTTAGAGGATTTCTGGTCCACATGCACACAGTAGATGTTCTGAGGAGCGTAAACAGCTCGTAGCAGTCGCTCAAACATCTCAATCTTCTCATGGATCACCATGGAGTAGGCGAGGGGAAAATCCCTCTCCTCTTCACTGAGAGCCTCTGTCATGAAACCTCTCTTGTCAATGTAAGATGGACAGTCCTTTGTCACATTCAAGTAGAAGTCCTCAGATAAAAGTTTCTCTCTTTTCCTGGATCCCAGAAGCACCTCTAACTCATCTGTCTTACCCTCCACATTTCCACTGATGATGGCCAAGCAGCCAGGCAGGTCCACAGAGAACTGCTGTGGTATTCTCATATCAGGCAATGAGCACCTGTCAGAGCCAGTTTCCCAAAGGACAAAGGTAAGGAACATACCCATGAGGACGAGTGAGGAGATCCTCAACCTCTGCCTTCTAAACAGCTTCGCAGAAGCCATTTCTTTTTCCGCAGGTGGCCTTGTGATAATGTAAGTTACAGATTGACTTGGCCTCCTTTAATATGCAGAAGCAGAATCAGCCCCCTAAGTAGGTGTGTCAAACTAAGGTGTGGAAGGAATGTGTCGAGCATATCCTAAATAGGATATGACTTACTGCACATCCTGGTGGATGTTTCAGAGTTAATGTCATATTTGCTGAGTGTCTCCAACAGTGTAGGTGGAGCTCCGTAAGAACACTTCCATGTGACAACAAATGACTTGTTTCAGCAGAGCATTCCTGAGTTGTAATCGTTATTGTTACACATAATAGTGACATAACCTTTAATGATACTCCAGTTTTAAATTCAGTACAGCCATCATGACATAGCCAGTTTTCAGGATGTACTAAGGGGATCAAGTATAAAAGTCTTTAATTTAATTCATTCCAACTACTGCTAGCCACATTACACTCCTCACATTCTGTATGCTCTGGTTTGGATGTATCTAGGACTGATTGAGACAAGTGCTCTCATCCACATCCTGGTCTGCATCTGTGTCCTGCTCTGTGGATGAAGCTGTAGCGTTGATACACCGAACCACCTCTGCTGGTGTACACTACATCCACCTCGGTTGCACAAAACATCCTTAAGTTTTCTCCTTAAGGTTTCCTTTAAATGTTTCCTTAATGATTGAAGTTTTTCTCTTTATGTTGGTCTTGTACTTAGACCGTTGGACCTTAGTTACCAAGTAAGGACAAAAACATTAAGTACCTCCATCTTGACTGCAACATGGCCAAGTCTATGGGGAGAAATGAGAAAATAAGGCTTTCCAAGAGGAGTGCTCCATGACTAGGAGAACCCGATGGACACGCTTAATGATGAGCAAATGGTTTTGTGCTATAAATTTGACCAGGAGTTCATTTATGATTGTGACCTGTCTGAAGTTGGATCACTTAACTTTCCAAAACTGCTCTTTCAGTCCCTTTACAATTAATGATTGCTCTGTGGATTTATGCAATGGGATCTTTCCGGTCAGTTACTGAAGAGGTATTTCATGTAAGCCTTAAGTGTCACACTTGAGGAACAAGCTTAAGGTGTTTTGTGCAACCAGCCCCAGCTTCTTAAATGTGAATATTTTCTGGTTTCTTTACTCTTCTATGACAGTAAACTGAATCTCTTTGGATTGTGGACAAAACAAGACATTTGAGGACATCATCTTGGGCTTTGGGAAACACTTTTAACCATTTTAAACCATTTTTCTGACATTTTATAAACCAGACAACTAATCAATTGATCAGGGAAATAATGGGCAGATTAATCGACAATAAAAATAAGTGTTACTTCCAGCCCTAGTCTATATTAGATATTAGGCCAGTCAGCAATGTGTGAACTTTGTTACAAAGACTAAAAGCCTTTTTATACAGATGAGGCCTTTTATTGATTGAGTTGTAGCATTTGTCTGCACTTTGTAGTGTTTTATGTCAAAAAATGCTCCATAAGGTAAAAAAAAAATTCCTTTATAACATTAAATACTCATTATCATCGCAGCAACAATCAAAGGTAAATAAAAATGTCCTGAGCTAATATTTAATTAAGCATGTAATGCTCCTGATAAAGCAGATTTGCTTCACCAGAAATGTGTGGTTGCAGTTTGACTTGACGGACATTTGCTTAGCAACATAAGCAAACATCCTGAAATACTGCTACATCCTGATTGGTGCACGGAAGTATGAGACATTAAATTTGTCCAGCTCAATCTAAACCAGTACAAAGAGCCAAGACAAAAACACAAATACAGGAATTTCTTATGTGAAATAACCAAAACTATTATAACATTATCAGACGCAAAGTAGGAAGCTGACTGAGAACATATGTTGTCAGGGCCTTTAATTATTTACCTAATCATGAATTTAAAATGCAAATAAAGAACATCAGCCACATCTCATTTGTAGATATAACAACCACTATTACGCTAGTGGCGCTCCAAATTAAGTGAGAAATTGTTGTGAATGCACTTTGTTAGACAAAAATAAGAGGGAAGCACTCATCTTTTGCCTTTGAATATTATGACTGTAATAATTATTGTACATGGCCTGTGGCAAAGAGCACACTTTTTCCAAGAAGTATCGCCCTTCCTCGCAATGCAGGTAGCAGACTTTGTCCTTTAAAGTGCTGCCCCAGTCACACGTCACACATCCCTGAGGTGAGGCATCTGCAAACACACATAAAAAACTCATAATATGAGAACTACGTAAAAGTGAATGTCCAATATTGACCCACTGGACGAATATTGACCATAGGTCGACCATAATGATTGAGAAATTGGTAAGATTAGAGCTATAGTTAGTAGATCCATTACCTGTACCTGTGCAGGTCTGACAACTGGTGTGGCACTGTTTGCAGATGTCATTGAGTTGATAGAAGCGGCATGGACAGCGCTCAACACACAGCTTGGTGCCTTGCAGCTCCAGAAGAGGAGGTAGACAGGTCCTGCAGGACTCAGGCCCTGGTCCTGTACACAGCTCACAGGACTGGTCACATTTCTCACAGTAGAGGCCCTCTTTATTATTCTTGCAGACATCATTTAAGATTTATTATCAAGTCTCTATTCGTGGAACTAAGAAGAAACATTTTCAGAGGAAGTTGCAAGACTGCTTAAACAATTACACAGAAATGGGACAGACGTGCTCTTTGTTTTTTGGATCAGGTGATAAAGGGCGGGGATAAAAATCAACAGATTATTATCAGAGGTTGTGTTTACCCTGTGGGACGATGGGTGACACAGAGCTGAAGGAGACACAGTTTTCCCGGAGAGCAGGTAAGACAATCTTTAGGCGATGCTCCGGTGCAGGTGGAACAGGCGTGATCACAAGGCAAACAGAATCCCAGCTCTGTTCCGTCAGCCTCCTGCTTTGTGTCGTATGTACCAGCCGGACACACACTCACACAGGTGCTGTCTGGGAAATAGCACACAGACAAAACGTTCCATTCCCAATTTATTAGTACACCAGGGTTCCTACAACTCAGTTTGCTGCATTTGGCAGGAAGTTCATCACAACAAAGATGGAGGCACCAGAGAAAGAAATCAGAAACAAGCTGTCTGTGTTTAAATCAAATGTCTGGACTTTTTGGGGCGTTTTAACACAGAAGTAAAGGAGGACTTGGATATGACACATGATTTGCAAACAGAGTCATGAGACTAAATACTCTGGGAATTCAAACCTTTATTTAAGACCTGGGAAATCAATTGAGGGAGACCCTCATTTTCAATGTTGCAGAGCATGAACAAAGACATTAAATTAATTAATAAGCACACAAATAGTCATCATGCACATCAATTAAAACAAAAATGAAATCATATGAAAACAACAAACAACAACAGCAATAAATGGGCTCTAAAAGTAGATAGTAGATACAGGGTGATAAACATGCTAAGATGTAAATGCAAGGAGTACCATGGCTATGTGAGAGATTGTAAATTACAATATATCGCAATGTATGTTGTGGCAATACTCAGCATATTGCAATAATATCGTATTGTGACCTAAGTTTGGTGAGAATATCATATCCCAGGTCCTCTGGTGACTCCTACTCCTGAGTACTGGTGGCCATGCAAGTGAACTGGTCGTTGTGGAGGTATGTCCTTGGTGGGCAGTCTGTGTCACCTGTCATACCACACAACAACATGTTTTGATCCAGCACAAGTCCCTTCTCACACTGGGTGCACACTGGTAGCTCATACAACTCTGCACGTAGTCAAACAAATCAGACTGCGTCCGTTGAATGTGATATGACTCTATTTACAAAGGAAGGTGTGGCCATCACAATGTTTTAGTAGTAAATGATTATCGTCGTGAGCAAATACTGTCTTCTATTATGGCTAAGCCAGAATAGCCCTTGGAGATAAGACATGGCAGTGAGGCAGTTCTACACACTGTGGATTTAGTACTTTCTAAGTACAAGCGACCTTTAATACCATTGTAAACGCTGTCTTTGTCAAAGGTTTAACTGATTTTTGTGACCAGGTTTTATTAAACCCTTACAAGCCAAAACACAATGCTCCTGTTATGCTGGGTTTCCTCTCCACAAAACCAGCTGGCAAAATCTCAGTGTGCTCTCCTTTAATATTTATCACTTCATATGTGTGAGTCAGAGTTGTGGCCACAATCCTCAGTCCTGATGGTTATGATTTTTACAACCATTCTTTTGTGCTATTTCTTCATCTGTTTTAAATCAAGTTTCCATAGGTGAGATGCTCCTGTACACATACAATGAGACCTGGCTAACCGTGCCCATACGGTTTTCTTTAAGAAAGCATGTTTGCTGTGGAAGCATCCTCTGTGAGTTAAAGACAGAGAGCTACAGATGTTTCTGTTGCAGGTCATGTGTGAGTCAGAGACAGAGACAAAAACTGCTCCTGACCCTGCTACTGTGGGTCACATTCACACTTGTATTGTCTTTGCATTTTGGGGGGTTATCTGCTGCTCTTCACGCTTTGGACTAAATTACACATAACAGAGCAATGACAGGATGTGGAGACCTCTCTGTCCCGCACAGTAAAGTCCAGCCTTGCAGGACAGATTTCATGCTGCTCAGCTGTCCCCTGTTTGATATAGTTTAGGAAAATATAAATCTGCTTGTGCTCCATGATGTCTAATTTATCTTTAATGTATGAGAAATCAAACTGAGCCTCTTTTAGATCCAAACATGCAGCAGTAACTGAAGGGTGACCTGACAGCTCTGCTTAGCATCTATAATGAGGTCTTTGAGTTCGCCTGCTAATCATAACAAGGGTGGTATAATAACTAAGGGTTTAAATATGTTCTCTCTTCTTATAAAACCTCCACATCTCTGTTCTTTGTGTCCCATTGAATCCTTTCAAATCAACCTTTTCCAGTACTGTGTTGCACCCTCTCAACACAGCCTCTCCTGATCAGAACATAAATATCCCCACCCTTATTTGCAGTGTATAATTGTGCCTTTGTGCAGCTTAATCAAGTGTGTTTATTATCTAGAAGTGTTCCATCACTGTCACTATCCACGTCCACTAATGACACAATTACGTGTTTGGGTTTTGTTTGTCAAGGATAATCTCTGCTGGCACTGCTCTTGATCTTAATACATTTGTAGTGCAAGAGAGCCTTTTAGCAATTGAATATTATTAAATGTAAAAAGTGCATAACCTCTTTGTGTTTTCATTCCCAGCCTGGAGCGTCAAGAGTCAGTCGCCACAACAGAAGCCCGCCTAAGAATGGAAGGAGTCGAACTGAAGGAGGAGTGGCAGGATGAGGACTTTCCACGGTATTATCACTCTTGGATCACGTGTTTGTGTTTAGAAAGTTGCACAAAACATTATCCCACTAAAGGCATGTTCACCTGTTGTTTGATTATTAGGCCCCTACCAGAGGAAGAGGAGCTTGAGAATGAGCTTTTTGCAGGAACCTCTGAAGAGAGGAGGGTAAGGTGGGAGGATATAGATTATATGTCAGACTTCTGTAATAAAAAGAATTCTTCCTTACCACATCTCCTGTCATCTCTTGTGCTAGAGACCTGTGTTGGGTGTAACATATTGATCATAACACTTAACAAAGACCGACCCTGCTGTACAGGAACCAGCGCACACACTGACACTGTGATGCCGCACAGCTGGTTCAATATCGGCAAAGTTTCCCTTTAATTTCATAACATGTACAAGAATTCATGAAAAATATAAACTCATTTTATTTAATGAAATGAAAACAGACAGATAAATAGACTGAAATAGATATGTGTAACCTACCACCAAAGCAACGATGCACAAAAAATAACTCTGACATGCAAGGACCATTAACCAAAAATAACATGTCCTAATCACTTATGATTCAGGTTACTAACTTTCTGGTGCAAAAGGACTGACAATATAAAACAAAATGCTGACACCCCTGTGTGAAGATAATGTTCACAATCTCCCAAAGTAACGAGACACCCAAATATGTTTGTAATTTTCATGTATTAAAAAACTTATGAATAAAACATACTGAACAATAAAACAGTTGGGCCCACAAATATGTTACTGTTACAGTCTGTGTATTCTAGTAATGTGTAGTGCAAACACAGCATCAGCTCCGACTGATCCTGCAAACTCTAGTTGGATTTCATCTGTAGGTGGTGCTACAGCAACATCCTGCTCTTCCTGTGTGGAAAAGCCGTAAAAGGTATATGCACTTTCACCCAGGGTCAGTCTCAGCCTTTTTTTTTTTTGTTTTGTTTTGTTTTGTTTTGCATTTCACAAAACTAACAAGGAAATGATCCGTTGGCTTTCAGAAATGCACCAATACACCTCACTCTGTCCTGGTGTCGTTAGTTGGATGATTTGCTGCTACCTTCTGGCCAAAATCAGCAACTTTCCTCTTCCAAAATGTCCCACATTTCCCTCTCAGTAGATTTCGGATGTTCTCTTCAAAGCAGGCTGAGAAGCTGGTTGATTGGTTTCCAAAAATAGGTGGCTTGGTGATTGTTTAACCAACTGAATCCCATTTCTGAGCCAATTCTGTGAAGTTCATTTCAAAGTCAGTACTTGTTAAATTTGTTCTCTATTTATTGTCTCAAAATAATATCAGCTATCTGAATGTGGTTTAAAACGTACCTTTGTAGCCCATTTTATAGCCGAGCTGCTGTCTTCACTCTGATGCTGAATTATTAATTAACAGTAAGAACAAGTTATGATGGTTTTTGCAAATGAATGGGGTGGAGCAACAGAGAAGTAGGTTGTCCTAGTCACTGTGGTTTTGTGGTTGCACTGTAACCATGTCCTCTCATGGTTCCCCCCTCAGTAACTCGCCCTCACTGAACACTCGGCTCGTCCACTCTCACAGCTCTTTGCATGACTCACTGCAAACCCACTCCCAGCTGATGTTTAGTAATTGCCACAAACCTTTTGTCAGCCTCACTCATGCACACAGAAATCTTCTGCTCATCACTGAGAGGTAGTGAGCGTGAGGTTATTAAACTGCAGATACATCATGTCAAAAATTAGAAAAGTAATAAACATATAGCAGTAACTATAGACTTAGCTCTATGCATCAAGAGAGTGCCTTTTTGAACTTAAAAAAAAAGTTTTTTTTCACTGTTCACTGCTGACGTTCTCTATCAAAATAAATCTATCAGAATAAAGTCTAATGTTTAACCTCTCACTTGAATGTTCCCTCTGACTTTGGAGCACATTATCTATAGGTTTCAGAGAAGCCATCTCTCTAAATATTTTTAAAAGAAAGCTAGAAACGTATCTGTTCCCTTTTACCTTCAACCAGCTCAGACTTTCCTGACACAGGTATGAAACTGTTTCTTTTTATGCCTCACGCCATTGCAACAATTTCATGATTTCTAGTTTTACAATTTTATGATTTTATGAATCAGTTAATCCATGTTTCAAACTGATCAAAGGCCCTTTTATATTGACTTGCCTTGTCTGTTTTATGTCCAATATGTCTATTTTCATGTGAAGCACTCAACAACAACACTGCTCTTATTGTAAAGCACTTTGTGCTGCATTTCTTGGATGAAAGGTGAAGTTTATTATTGTGGAGGGAAAACATTTGTGAGAGCAACAATCTGAAGCAAAGATGTACGTCTTAATGTAACATAACATTTGGTACCAGTTTTCCAGTTGTGATGAGAAACATACATAAATATACTGGAAGTGTAAAGTGACCAAAGCACCAAATACATTTGACAGTATTCAAATAATAATCACCAAATTTGCTTCGGACAACTTCCACATAGACTCCACTAGATGGCATCACAAATATAGATTTCATTGAAATCATATATATAACAGGCAGGAATATTATAAGAAATGAAAAGATCCATAGCAATACTTTAAGAATAATATAAATATGTTAAAAATATAAGAAAATACACAAGATCATAACAATATACTAACACAGCCACAGAATAATAAAAAAGTCGTTACAAGATAGATATTATTTTTAAATAAAAGGGGAAAAAATATAATAAAATATATATATAAACCCATAACAATATAATATAGAATACATGAATATGATTGCTAGACTGTATTTACCTATTATTATCTTTAAAATGTTGACATATTTACTACATTGTAGACCAGTTCAAACTTGATAATGTGAACATTGTAAAGGAAATATATTTTCAGTTGGAAGGAAACTTTAAAAAACAGCTTCCTTAATAGCTGACAGAAGTAAACAGGGACCAAAGCTGTTACCTCAGCAAAAGAGCAGCGATGAGACAGTCTATATTTGACAGTTCAAATGATTATAAGCTTTATAAAACTGTGGAGTATTCATCCCTTAACAGTGGCTCATGGCCTAAGGCTTTGAAACGCAGAACTGACTCCATACATCTAATGGCAATATCATCAACCTCAGGATCCATCTTATTTGCAAAGAGATGGTGTTGTCTCAGGAGCCACGGAAGGTCCCCAGCTCCGTACACACAAACTGCTCTTCTGTATGTCCCAGTGCAAGGATAGTACGGGGCTCCTTTTTTCACATCTCCTGCTATATCACCCCACTTCACCAAACGAGCGAGGGCTTGCATGTCTGACACATCATACTTGCGATTGGCAGGCGTTGATCCAGGAACAGAGGGCATCCTCTGTAGAGTGGCCCACAAGTGCTCGTCGGGGCTGTATGTGTCTTTCTCCCACTCCAGGAGTCGCTGAACCTCTCTGTCCTCCATCACATGTTTCACAAAGGCTCTAGTGACCACAATATAAGCATTTCCTGTGAACATTGGGCTGCTAATGGGTGGGGGACTTTTCTTTATATCCGTCCTTACAACAGAGTCAGTTACATTGTAGTGATACAGCCAGCGGGTTTTCTTGTGGTCGTTTGTGGCCTCCGTCTCCATGCTGTTTCTCCCATTCAGGACCTTCAGTGTCTGAACCATCTCTCCGTTGGTTTTGATGGGGAAGTCTGTCCCGCAGGTGTTGAGCAGGTACCTCCACTGGACGCTGGAGTCCAGCAGATCTTTCATGCAGTTCAAATCCGCCTGCACTCGGGACCATGAGGCATATATGACTCTTTCTAATTTACTGGCAATAAAGACGTTAGGAAAGCAGGAAACAATTGCCTTCACAGCCTTCTGAAATTCTTTAGAGGATTTCTGGTCCACATGCACACAGTAGATGTTCTGAGGAGCGTAAACAGCTCGTAGCAGTCGCTCAAACATCTCAATCTTCTCATGGATCACCATGGAGTAGGCGAGGGGAAAATCCCTCTCCTCTTCACTGAGAGCCTCTGTCATGAAACCTCTCTTGTCAATGTAAGATGGACAGTCCTTTGTCACATTCAAGTAGAAGTCCTCAGATAAAAGTTTCTCTCTTTTCCTGGATCCCAGAAGCACCTCTAACTCACCTGTCTTACCCTCCACATTTCCACTGATGATGGCCAAGCAGCCAGGCAGGTCCACAGAGAACTGCTGTGGTATTCTGAGATCAGGCAATGAGCGCCTGTTAGAGCCAGTTTCCCAAAGGACAAAGGTAAGGAACATACCCATGAGGACGAGTGAGAAGATCCTCAACAACTGCATCGTTATCAACTTTGCAGAAGCCATTTCTTTTTCCGCAGGTGGCCTTGTCTTAAATGTAAGTTACAGATTGACTTGGCCTCTTTTAATGATCTCGAGTTGAATCAGCCCCCTAAGTAGGTGTGTCAAACTAAGGTGTGGAGGGAATGTACTGTATCCTAAATAGGATGTGACCTACTGTGTGTGCTGGTGCATGTTTTAGCATTAATGCCTTTTTTCTTTCTTCCTCTTTTTCTTCATTGTCTTTATTACTATATTTTTCAAGTCGTTCTTTTTTTGTGTGTGTGTGATTTATTTATAGAAGTGTGCAACATGAGAACCAACCATGCAAAACAAATGACCAACAAATAGTGGAATACAAGTGATCAATGTAAAAACAACAAAATAACAAAGCACAAAACAAGCAGGGAGCTAAATGAGTAGTAGATAAATGAGTATGTAATTAATTTAATAAATAAATCAATAGATTAAAATATTTTAATCAGCTAACAAATCAAAAACAAAACAAAACACACAAAATTTAGTTTTTTCATGGTTGTGAGTTTTATTCTGTGGAGTTTTGTTTTTCCAGTAGTATTTTGAGATAGTTGAGTTTAGGGATTTATCCTAAACCATGGCATAGGCTATTCGGAAATATAGGGATAATTAAAATAGGACAGACATTTTAACAGTTGCTATTCTTGCGGAAAGGGTCATTGGTAGGTTGGTCCAGCTATTTAAGTCATCTTGTTGTTCGTGGTGATTTAAGTAATGGAGTGAAATTTAGATTTATGAGTTCTGTCAGTTTGGGGGATATAATGATGTCGAAATACTTAATATTGCCTGTGATAAGGTGATACCAGATTTTTCACATCCCCTGCATCCATACTGAGTGGTAGGATGGTGGATTTTGACCAATTCAAGGTATAGCTAGAGAGTTCTGAAAAAACGTTTTTAGCTTTTATAACCATAAAGCATTCTAAAGGAGTAATAACACATCATCTGCATAGAGAATAACTGTATGCTCTGTAGAAGATGCCTTAATGCATTTGATGTTGCTCTTTTGCCGGAGTGCTGCTGCCAGAGGTTCAATGAATATTGCAGAAAGGGATGTAGAGAGAGGATGTCCTTGCCTGGTCTCATTAGAGTGTTAGAGTGTTATGTGAAATCAACCTGTTCATGACAGTGGCCATTGGTTGAGTGTATGCTGCAAATAAGACTTTCCAACTGATTTTGGTTTTTCTGCGTCAAGTGATAGGAACAGGGTGTTACCTTTTATGCATCGATGGTACAAGTGTTTTTTTTAAGTACTTTGATTTTTTTTCCTCCAATTTAAGTTCGAATTCTGTATCTTTCTTCTTTCAATAGGATGACTGTGAAATGATCCTGCCCCTTAATACAGTTTTGGCAGTTTCCCAAAGTGTTGGAGAGGTGTTAGGAGAATCATTTATTTCCATAAAGGATGTCCACTCGCTCTTTAGAAAACTGTCAAAGTCTTGGTCTCTATGCAGAGATGTGTTAAATCTCCATCTAGTTGATTTCTGTTGTAGTTTTCTGTTGCACTCAAACAAAACTGGTGCCTGATTGATAATGGTGCTTGAATGAATTTATGTTTCTTAAATATCTGAGTGTAGGGAATTACTGGTTAAGATAAAAGTCAATCCTTGAAGACGAATGATGTACTTGAGGAAAAAAGAGGAGTATTCTCTTTCACCTGTGTGGTTTAACTTCCAATTATCGCCAAGGCAACTACGGTGATCATGTACAAAAGACTTTATTTTAATTTCTATTTACAGCAAACCATGCAGATTTCAATTATACATGATAATTTCACTGTTTAACAAATATATCTTTAATAACAAGTAAAAAAAAAAAAAGAAAAAGTCACACATACATATACACATATATGTATTTTTTTTAGCCATAAATGCCTCATCTAAGAATGTGCATTGTACAGATACAGGCACTTTGTAGAGCAGAATCAACACCACAACTCAAAAAGCAACATACCAAAGCAAGATAGCACTAAATTCTCTTCTTAACATTAGCTGAACTATTTTGAAAGCACCTGTCAGTCTTGATATTGTGAGCAGCCACATTACACTCCTCACATTCTGTATGCTCTGGTTTGGATGTATCTAAGATTGATTGAGACAGGTGCTCTCATCCACATCCTGGTCTGCATCCGTGTCCTGCTCATGGATGAAGCTGTAGCGTCGATACACCGATCCACCTCTGCTGGTGTACACCACATCCACCTCGTCTCCGCTGTCCGGCTCGGGAACACCGTGGGGCATGTTGATGCTGGCGTTGCCACTCAGTCTCTCATAGCTTTGGCCCCAGCAAAGCCTCTTCCTGGCATGAGCCTTGACCAAGGCAAACACAGCCAGAGCCAACCCCAGTGCTAGCAGCAGGGCAATAGGCAAGCCAGGCTGAGGTGTGCTTCAGAGCTCTGGATGACATGGTCAGGTCTGTTCCCTGATCCTCTCCTGACTTGGGCTGGGGAGCCTCCACACACAGAGCTAGAACAAAAGAACTGTGTTAAGTAGATGGTCACATCCAAACAATCCTATGTTAGTTATGATAGGCAGGGTCTTTACCTGAGCGTCTGTCACAAACACAGCATTCAGTGTCATTCCCTCCAGCCTGACAGCAGCGTGCACAGCGGTTCTCCACAGCATGGAGAGCAGAGTCTTGGTGACACGTGAGACACTGGTCAGGTCTGGGGCCGTAGCAATGCCTACATGAGCTGTCACATGGCTCACAGGTTTCCTGCAGTGGGATCATTTCACAAATTACTGTACTGGGCACACAAAAGAAAAACATGGCTACAGTAGAGCTGCAACGATTAATCGGGTAGTTGTCAACTGCTGAATTAATGGCCAACTAATGTGAAAATTGATTAATCGGTTCAAGTAATTAAAAAAAGTTTTAAAAAAATCTCTAAATCCAGCCTCTTAAATGTGAATGTTTTCTGGTTTCCTTACTTTTCTATGACAGTAAACTGAACATCTTTGGGTTGTAGACAAAACAAGACATTTGAGGACATCATCTTAGGCTTTGGAAAACACTTGTGAACATTTTTAGCCACTTTTCTGACATTTTATAAACCAGGCAACTAATTGATTCAACGGGGGAAAAAAACTGTAGATTAATCAACGATAGTAGACAATAGGCCACTCAGTAGTATGTAAACTGTTTGCTACAGAGACTAAAAACCTATTTGTACAGCTATGACCTTTACTGATAACTGTTGGTGCTCTGTGTTGCAGCATCTGTCTTCACTTTGTCGTGTTTTTTGTAGAAACATGCTTCGTCATGTAAAAAGAAACTTTAAAATCCTACAGATTTCTTTAGGGCGTTAAATATCTTTATCACTGGAGCAACAGTCAAAGGTAAATAAAAAAATGTCCTGAGGCAATATTTGATTAAGCACTTGATACTCTTGATAAAGCAGATTCGCTTTATCAGAAATGTACAGTTGCCGTTTGATTTGACTGATATTTCCCTAGCAACATAAACTAACGTCATGAAAAACTGCTACATCCTGACTGGTGCACGGAAGTATGACACATAAAATTTTTCCAGCTCAATCTAAACCAGTACAAAGAGCCAAGACAAAAACACAAATACAGAAATTTCTTATGTGAAATAACCCAAACTATTATAACTTTGGCAGACCCACAGTAAGAAGCTGACTGAGAACATATGTTGTCAGGGCCTTTAATTATTAAAATGCAAACAAAGGAAAACGGCAGCATATTATTGAAACAACAACAACCTACCTAATACACCTACTGCTACAATGGTTGGTACTATGTATGGTAATGCACTGCTCAAAAATTAAGGGAGCACTTAATGGTCACAGTATAACACCAAGTCAGTTAATCATCAGGGATATCAATCTGTCCATTTAGGAAGCACAAGTTATTGTGAATCAGTTTCAGGCTAAAGCAAGGCAACGCCCAAGAAGGGAATACTTTCACATATGGTAGCCACAGACAGTTGCTCTCTACTTATCCTTCTGGACTGATTCTTCTCTAGTTTTGTGTCCCTGTCACTACTGGTAGCATGAGGCGGAACCTGCGGCCCAATCAGGTTGCACAGGTAGTCCAGGCTCCTCCAGGATGGCACATCCATACGTGCAGTCCCTAGAAGGTTTGCTGTGTCTCACAGCAAACACAGCAAATCTTCTAGGGAGACACAGCAAACCCTCTAGGGACTGCACGTATGCTGTGTCTCCCAGCACTTTCTCAAGAGTATGGAGGAGATACCGGGAGACCAGCCGTTACACAAGCAGAGCTGGACAGCGCAGTAGAAGGGCAGCAACCCAGCAGCAGGACCGCTATCTGCTCCTTTGTGTGAGGAGGAACAGGAGGAGCACTGCCAGGGCCCTACAAAATTACCTCCAGCAGGCTACTGGTGTGCATGTTTCTGACTGTCAGAAACAGACTCCATGAGGGAGGCATGAGGGCCTGACGTCCTCTAGTGGAACACCAGAATTGGCAGGTCTGCAACTGGCACCCAATGCTCTTCACAGATGAGAGCAGGTTCACACTGAACACATGTGACAGGTATGAAAGAGACCTGAGACACCGTGGTGAAATCCTCAGAGTGATCATCAGACCTTATGCTGGTGCAGTGGGCCCTGGGGTCCTCCTGGTGCAGGACAATGCCCAGCCTCATGAGGCCAGAGTGCGTAGGCAGTTCCTGGATGATGAAAGCATCGATGCCATTGACTGGCCCTGTCATTTCCCTGACTTAAATCCAATTGAGCATCTATGGGACATTACGTATTGATGCATCCAACGCCGCAATGTACCGCCACAGACTGTCCAGGAGCTCAATGATGCCCTGATCCAGGTGTGGGAGGAGATCCTTCAGGACACTATCTGCAGACTCATCAGGAGCATGCCCAGACATTGTCAGGAGTGCATACAGGGGGCCATACACACTACTGAGTCACATTATGCATTGCTGTGATAAAATTCACAGGTCGGATCAGCCTGTGATTTCAATTTATTACTTTTTCGTTGGGATTTTAAATCCAGCCCTCAGTGGGTTGATGATTTTGGTTTCCATTGACTGTTATTACGTTTTTTTGTTCTCAACAAATAATACGATGTACATCAGTAAAGATTTTCAACTTGAATGATTCATTCATCAAAATCTGATGTATGATTTAAGTGTTCCCTTAGTTTTTGAGCAGTGTTATCAAAGAAATATGGCACATGGCTTGTGGCAAAGAGCACACCTTTTCCGAAAAGTATCGCCCTTCCTCGCAACGCGGATAGCAGACTTTGTCCTTTAAAGTGCTGCCCCAGTCACACGTCACACATCCCTGAGGCGAGGCATCTGCAAACACACAAACAAACCCGTCACATAAGAACTCGCTTAAAGTGAAAGTCCAATATTGACCCATTGGAAGAATATTGACCACAGGTGGCCGAGACATAATGGTTGAGGAATTGGTAAGATTAGAGCCATAGTTAGTAGCTCCACTATCTGTACCTGTGCAGGTCTGACAACTGGTGTGGCACTGTTTGCAGATGTCATTGAGTTGATAGAAGCGGCGTGGACAGCGCTCAACACAAAGCTTGGTGCCTTGCAGCTCCAGAAGAGGAGGTAGACAGGTCCTGCAGGACTCAGGCCCTGGCCCTGTACACAGCTCACAGGACTGGTCACATTTCTCACAGTGGGAGCCCTCTCTGTAATACCTGAAAATATACATTAAATTATCAACAAGTCGGACATGTACATAGATTTTTTATTAGTCTTGCAGACATCATTTATTATCAAGACTCTATCTGTGGAATTGAAAAGAAACATTTTCAGAGAAAGTTGCAAAACTGCTGAAACAATTACACAGAAATGGGACAGATGTGCTCTTTGTTTTTTGGATCGCGGGATAAAGGGTTGGAATAAAAATCAACAGACTATTAGCACAGGTTGTGTTTCATCAAAAAGTAAATGGAGCTTTTGTACCCTGTGGGACAATGGGTGACACAGAGCTGAAGGAGACGCAGGTGTCCTGGAGAGCAAGTGAGGCAATCTTTAGGCGATGCTCCGGTGCAGGTGGAACAGGCGTGATCACAAGGCAAACAGAATCCCAGCTCTGTTCCGTCAGCCTCCTGCTTTGTGTCGTATGTACCAGCCGGACACACACTCACACAGGTGCTGTCTAGGAAATAGCACACAGACAAAAAGTTCAATCTCCTGTTTGTTTGTACATTAGGGTTCCTACAGCTTAAGGCAAATTAGATTTAAGACTTTTAAATACTTTTAAATACTGATTTTGTGTGTCTCTGCAAGTGGGATTCCGCTGCTTTCATTCCCATCACGCGGAGTGTTTAAAACTTTTCCTAAAAAATACATTCAGTCCTTCTATACAATGCGTTCTACAGGTTTCTCAGCAGAGAGGGATGCTTTGTATGTTTACCATGTAGGTTGTTTTATGCAGTTTTTGATAACAGTTAGCTGACGTTAAATTATGCCAGTTAGCTCAGTTAAGCATACAATATCAGCTAATTATTACCACAGATAGATGTGGCTTGCTAAATGGCTTTATGCTAGTGTTAGACCCACTTTCCCTAATTTGCACTCACTATTTATTGGCACATATACTTTTTAATCCATAATGCTGTGACAGAATGAGGGACAACAAAGTAGCTTTCAAGGATCACGACAGGGCACAGGCAGCAACAACACTTGTGGTCAAGAGGCGTCACAGGTACATGTGAGGAGAGCGTAAGCAAATGTACAAAGTATTGCTGATAAAAAGCTACTAAGTTTAATGTGGCGTCACTTTTTGGTTTAATGGCACTTCATTAAATGACTCCTTATCATTTCGATGCTTGGGGTTTAGGGTTTATGTCAACACAACTAGAGCTTGTTGGCTTGGAGTTCTGATTTTGATGATTTAATTTATGATTCTGATAATTATTTTAAGAACTGAAGTTGTTCCCCTGGGTGCTACCAACTGCAGACGATGACCTCTTTTCCTGGTTAACAGTTGTTTTTGGTTATTTGGTTCAGTTCCGTAGCCGCAAAGGAGAAGTGCACTCTTGAATAATGTGTCTCTGTCACTGCTGAGATGATGGCTACACCCCTGCGTTCATGGCACAGTGACAACTAAAGAGAAGACACTGGATCCTCTGCTCTGAGCGTCCAGCTCGAAACAAAACATGAGTGCTGTTGGCTATCCTGACCTGCATGCATAAATGTGAGAGGCATTCTGTAAATTATAAAAAAAAAGTTACCAATTATTTTTACATTATACAATATAATGCCAGAAAAAAAATCTTATTGTTTGAGCATTTCTAAGATTTTTGAAAGACTGATTTAAGACATTTTAATACCAATTAAAGTCTTGTTTTTAATAAAACAATCTTGCCTTTGTGCCTTTTAAGACATTTTGAGAATCCACGGGAACCCTAGTATACATTCATGAGCTCTTTTGGCACCTAACTATTAGGAACAGGGGGGATATTGATTCACATAAAGTAAATTTTTGTGATAATGTTAGTTAATAGTCAAGCTGAAATTCCATCAGTCATAAAGGTTAAAAATAAACCTGTTGAGTATCTGAAGAGCTGATAGTTTGGAAATGTGTAGTTTGGCTTTGTTATATGGTTGAATAATAAATGCACTTTTTAAAACTCAGCTTCTCTGCTGATTTTCTGTTCATTTTACACCGTGAACCACTTCAGTATGCAGCTGAACAATCAGGTGGAAAATGCTCACTGTGAAGGTATTTGGGGATGGCACAGGTCTGGCATTCATCATTGCCCGGCCCTTCGCAAGAGTAACAGTGCTGGTGGCAACCCATGCAGGTGAACTGGTCGTCGTGTAGGTACGTCCTTGGTGGGCAGTCTGTGTCACCTGTCACGCCACACAACAACGTGTTTGGATCCAGCACAAGTCCCCTCTCACACTGGGTGCACTGGTTTGCCTCTGAGCTGGAGCAGCTCATACATGTCTGATGGCACTCTGCACGTAGTCAAACAAATCAGACTGCGTCAGTTGAATGTGATATGACTCTATTTACATAAGAAGCTGTGATAACGACAATGTTTTAGTAGTAAATGATTATCGTGGTAAGCAAATACTGTCTTCTCTTATGATAAGCCAGAATAGCCCTTGGAGATAAGACATGGCAGTGATGCAGCTCTAGACACTCTATTCAGTACTGTATAAGCATAAGTAAACTTTCATACAGTTGTAAACATTGTCTTGGTCAAAGGTTTCAACTTATTTTTCTGACTGGGTTATACACTGCTCAAAAAGATTATGGTAATGCTTAAATTACACAGTAAATCTTAATGAACAAATTATTCAAAATCTTTACTGATGTACATTGTAAAATTTGTTGAGAACAATATCACGCAACAACAGTCAATGGTAACCAAAATCATCAATGGAGTCTGTTTCTGACCGTTTGGTCAGAAACATGCACACCAGTAGCCTGCTGGAGGTCATTTTGTAGGGCTCTGGCAGTGCTCCTCCTGTTCCTCCTCACACAAAGGAGCAGACACCAGTCCTGCTGCTGGGTTGTTGCCCTTTTACAGCCTTGTCCAGCTCTCACCGTGTAATGGCCGGTCTCCTGGTATCTCCTCCATGCTCTTAAGACCTTTTGCAACCGCACATATTGACACACTTGCTGGGGGAGCTGCATCCTGACTGGGCTGCAAGTGCCGCCTCATGCTACCAGTAGTGACAAGGACACAAGCAGAGCATAAAACTAGAGAAGAATCAGTCAGAAAGGATAAGGAGAGAGCAACTGTCTGTGGCCTGTGGACAGATTGATATCCTTGAAGTTTCACTGACTTGGTGTTATGCCATGACCATTAAGTGTTCCCTTAATTTTTTTGAGCAGTGTGTTGAACCCTTACAAGCCAAAGCACAATATTTCTGTTATGCTGGATTTCCATTCCACAAAACTGGTCAGAACAGGTCCTCAGTCCTGATGGTTATGATTCTTACAACCTTTCTTCTTCAACAATTCTTTTGTTATTTTTCTTGTGTTATGAACCATATAAACCACTTTCTGCATCTCAAAAAGGTGCCTATACAATACTGCTTAAAAATCTCATCAAGTCTCATCTACTGTACGAACTGAGAGACTCACCTTGACATTCCATAGCGTCAGTGTCATAGTAAGTACCAGTGGGGCAGTCTTTGGAGCATGCACCCTTATAGAGTTTGGGGCTAAATGTCGAGCAGGTCTCACAGTCATCTGCCAGGGGCCCTGAACAGCTGCCACAGGTCGGGTGGCACTGACCGCAGCGACCCTCCTCCATGTCCTCATAATAGCCCATGGGACAACTAGCCTTACACACACCGTTCAGCATCAGGTAGAGGAAACTGCATTCTGAAATGATATTTAGGAGGAGAGGTAAAGTTGTGACAGGATATTTCAGGATGTGATGCAATTCATTTTAAAATGTCATCCACTTGGAATATTTCTCTTTCTCAGACAATAACTTACTGAAACAGGTCCTGTCGTCTGAACAAACGTCACAGTGGGGAGAACAGCGTCTGCAAGTACCATCATCTGCAGGGTATGTCCGCAGTGAACAGTTGAGTCGACACATCCCACTCTCCAGGTAGTGGCCATCAGCACAGGACAGACACTGGGACTTGATCCCATCACACGACAAACAGGAGCTATCGCAGGCTTCACATGACCCCTCTGCTGTCTCAAAGAAACCTCTGAAATTAGTTAAGAGATTTATTAAGGCACGAATAGGGAAATGCAGTGAACAAGAACAAACCTTTTCTCATGTCATTACAAAAGTGTTTCCAACTGCTTACTCTGGGCAATTTGACCAGCACCTCCCCTGGTGGAGAAAAAGTTTATAGCTGCCTCTGGAACAGCTGATGCAGTTATCACTGGTGTCCACGCAGGCCTCACAGTTTGGCGAGCAGTCCTCACACAACTGAGTGGCAGGGTTTGCGTAGGAGCCACTTGGACACTGCCTTACACAAGAACTGTCCTGGCCCAAGAAATATCCTGTGACACACAAATGCACACACACAATGCGCAAACAGAACTGGGATAATCTTTCAATTTATTGTCATGGCCAAAGGCAGAAAATATTTGTACCTTTGAAGCAAGCAGAACAATCCAGTCCTTGTGGGCCAAAGCAGGTCTTACAGGATGCATCACATGAGTGGCATTCACTATATTTCCCTAAGAATAAAACAATAAAGAGGAACCTATTCTCAAACTATAACAAACATCAAATTTGACAGAACACAGACAGAGAGACATATCAAACCCTGTTGACCTGAGCACTTGGGCACAAAAACCTGAGAATCGCTTGCTTTACCCACTTTGACCACTAGAGGGAGGCATAGTAAGCTGTAAGTATAGTGTTGATGCGTTGATGTGTGGACACCTGCAGCATTTTACCTGCTGTTGTAGGCATCAGTGCAGATACTAACATCTCTCGGACCAGTCTTAAACAAGTTAAAAGTGAAGGTTAGTGTGTGAGAATGGTTTAAGGTTTCATTTACACAAAAAAATGTGACACACTACGTTCAGGTAGGATTACTGCTAACATGAAATAAATACATTTCATAAAGGGTATGCCACTGAGATATCCATTATTGCATGTAAACCATTGACGCTTATATGCAGTCCTTAGAGCCTGTATATGGCTAAAACTATGAACTGTATAAAGAAATGCATGTCAAGCATAATCAAGCTTTAGAAGAATATGTTTTATTAAAAACATAAAAGTCAATTATACTTCTAATGCAAATACTCTGATTTTAAAAAAAGTGTGAGTAAAAAATAGGGGGTGCTGCACTGGGTTAAGGCTCTGCGTAGTTAGTTGTAAAAACTCTATTTTATTTATTTGGCACTGAACCCTTTTTCTTGTTACTAAATATGTTAAATATTTATAGTATACATTTATATCATTTTCATTTGCAATTTCTGTCAATACGTTTTTTTTTTCACATCTGTTTCCAATGCATTTTACACCCTGATGCAGACTGCCTAGTCGAAACACGTTGGTTATCCATGTATTAATAAAGGATTTTTAACTACAGTCTGTGTGTCAGAGTGCCTCGGACGCATTTTTGGACTGCCCTGATTTTTTTTTTTTTTTTTTTACAACAAACTACATAGAGCCTTAAACAAATGCAGTACTCCCTTTTTTCCCTCATTAAAAAAGTGTTTTTTACTCACAATGGTCAGCAGTAGTTGGTTTAGAACGACATTGGCTAATTGACAGGTGCTCCTGACAATAAACGTCAGAGTGACTGATCCACACAGTGATGTAAACAATCAAACCAATGAGGCAGAAATGTAAATGATCAGCCTGTTTACCCTGTATGGTTGACAACAATGGATTGTCATATTTCACTGCTGTTAGCACGGACACCAAAGTGGGAGCAGTTGAAGAGCGCTGTGCTGTGAGGCAGAGAGGCCTTTTGAAATTACTCTACTAAAATGGCCCTTGAATGAAAGGTGAAGCAGTTCGTGTGCAGCGGGGGGACACAGTGAGTTGGAGATCGTCCTTAAACCTACACGTCCTTGAGCAAGGTTCAAGCCCCCGTCTCAGCAGCAAGCATCCACCATCTCAAAGTGTCCTTGAGCACTGAATTCGTCCAAATTCCTGGGACACTGTACTGACCTCCCATAGGAGAAAAGCAATTATTTCCATCAGGGAATCAACCCCTCAACCTGTCACCTGATACACATGTCATTATGTATCCTGATTACTTTCATCTTGTCTCTTATAAGTCAAATATCAGTCGCCATTTGAGAAAGATCACAAACATCAAAAGAAAGTTAGGCCTTATTACGGTTGTTATGTCTTACCGTCAAAGTACTGTCCTAATGGGCAGTTAACTAGAGGGCACTGCCCATGTAGAGGAGGGTTCCCACCAAGACACAGGTCACAGTCAGTTGACCGAGGTCCATGGCATGTCTGACAGGAGCTGTGGCAAGACTGGCAGAGCCACCCACTGGAGTCACTAAAGGTTTGTGGTGGGCACTGCTTAATACAATCACCTCCTGGCAGGGCACAGAAGTACAGAGAGGAAGTGACATTATTTTCGAGTGCAGTACTTCATCTGTATCAGTAAACATTGGTCTTGAAAAACCAAGCAGAGACAATATAGCAGATAATTAATAATTTACCATTTCATTATTTTAACCCGTATTTATTGAGGTGAGTTTCACTGACAGCCTGGCTATTTTATGCAAGAACGCATGATAACTATTTATTATTGAAACATAAATTATTTCAGGAGGGCAACACTAAAAAACAAATCTAATTCGCATAACACAATGCTCAGAAGAAGTAGAGACTGCTTTTACTGAAGGAACAGTTCACCCTAAAATCTAAAATAGATGTTTGTCTCTTGCCTGTAGTGCATTTTATCAACCTAGATTGTTTAAGTGTGAGGTGCTAAATGTGTGGGAGATATCAGCTGTAAAGATGCCGTCTCTAGAGTATAATGGAACGAGATGGCTCTCGTCGTGTGGTGCTCAAAGTACCAAAAAAAATAACTTCACAGCAATGTCTCATCTCAGAAATCATGACCCAATTACTCAAGGTAATCCACAGACCTTTGTGTGAGCATTTTCACTTAGGATCAATTTTCTGTCTTCTGAACTGCGCCTACTAACTTTATCATCGCACAAAACGAAGCGTGTATCTACTGTTAGCTCACCTAGCACTAGGAAGCTAGCTAACGCTACAGCTCAGCAAAGCAGGACACCATTATTGTTTACATCTCACACTGTTACAAGCACAAAGCTTCTCATCCATGAGCAGACGCTTCCTTCTGTGCAGTGATACTGTTGATGGGTGTAGTTCAGCAGAAAGAAAACAGCTCCTACATGAAACTGCTCACAACAAGGTCTGTAAATCATCATGAGAAATTGGATCATGATTTCAGAAAGAGACACTGCTGTTTAGCTTTCAAATGCATTTCTGGAGATTTAAGCACCACAGTGCCATCGAGTTCCTTTATATTGGAGAGAAAGCAGACATCTCTCCGGCTGATATCTCCAACACTCAGCCACTTACACTAAAACAATCTGGATTGATAAACAGCACTACGGGTAAGAGATAAAGCATGTCTTTTTGATTTTGTGGTAAACTGTCCCCTTAAAACATATCATTTAAAAACTAGCAAAGTGGCTCTGATGTGGTTTCAAAAGATCTGCTCATCTCTTCATTTAGTCAACAACTTTTTAAATCCTTCTCTCCTGACTGGCTGTCCAGGATAGCTCTCTCTCTAAATTCCATCCAACTGCCCAGGCACAAATGATGACCTAGTTTTTTTTTTTTTTTTTTTTTTTTAAATCGGACCATACAGCTAAAGAACAGGGAGTGAGCTTATCATCTGTGATGGATGCTGTCTGACACAGTGTATGATCACATACCCATGACATATGTACCTGTGCATGTTAAAATCACTTTGACAGTGTGGTTGTGTCAACTTGTGTGCTTGCTAATCTTTTTTTTAATAGCTATAGGCTTTACTTACAGTCTAACAGCATATACTTAGATACCCACAGAGAACACATCATAACAACACAACCCTAATTCCTTGTTTGCATAAACCATACATTTGCATATCTCATGTTACAGATTTGCTGACACGGACATGATTTGCAATCCAAATGAAGGCTCAAGAGTGCCATCATTTGTCTTTAACCAGAATGACTGATCACTCTCACATACAGAGTGATTTCAGAGTATATTAAACATAAACTCTACTACCACTGTGAAGGACAAAGGGTCACCTGAATCAGTATGCTAGTAGTAAACAAAATGTACACAGAAATGTTAGAAGGTATTTGCTACCGGTACCATTGAGGAAGTAACCAGGTTTGCAGGCAAGGCAGCGTGAGTTACTCCTGCAATCTGTGCATGGTGTTGGACAGGGCAGACACACACCCCTGCCCCAGTCCTCATAGGTGCTCTGGGGGCAATGCCTGCGACACTGGTGTCTGAAACTGTAAAAGAAGAGGTTAATTCAAAACTAAAATCGAAAAATACTTACTTATTATCCGTACCAATCGACAAATGATTTGTCTGAAAACTAGGCTTGGCCTGTGTGTGTGAAATCGATCAGTAAATGGTTGATTAAAACTGCCCACGACAACTATTAAACAAAAGGATGCTCTTTTTTCTAAAGCAAACAGGCAGAACAAAGCTATCAAAGACCTGATGAAAACTATTGTGATTTAACAGCACTTTCCAAAGCTTTTGAGTGAATGAAGAACGATGCTGCTGCAGGCAGGCTTTGCCCACATGGATGAGTCTGAGGCTAGCTGAACTGAAACCAGAGACAAAAGACACCACATGCAAGAGGCAATAACGCACTCTGTCAGTCTGCAGCACACCTGCAGCTGTATTGTTGACTTCAATACAGTTCTCGGCCAAAAGGTGCACTGAGTCAAACATCAGTAAGGATGGCGAACAGAGACCAAAAACACAATGTAGGCTGCTTTTCTTCAAGCTTATCATGCTTCTATTCTCTTCTTAAGGCAGTGAGTTAATTGGTGTTTTATTTGTAGCCCAGAGGCATGGGGAGATTTCTGTCATTAACCTGTCCTATCATTCCCTCGGGGCTTAACTGAGCTATTAAACATGAGACGGCTGTCCTAAAAAAAAATCTAGCCTAAAGGAGCTGAGGTATTGAGTTGCAAAGATGTCACACACATAACATTAAAGCAAGAGTGACTCCTACTTTACATACTTAACACTCTAAATGAAACAAGCTAAACAGCAATAAGCCACTAACTTGTGTAGTACAACATCCACTGCTGCCTCTCCTGCCACCTCCCAGCGTACATGAGAGGATCTGACCACTGACAGCCTAAGCTGCACTTCCTGCTGCGTTGCCGTGGATTTGGTGCTAAGATGTGGTGGTTGTTTGAGAAGGAACAGCTGGAGGCGCCACACTGCATCCATCAACTCACTCACAATAGCAGCTGGTGCAGACCAGGCCCTGTCTCTGGCCTGGAAACAGTACACTACTTAAGAATCTGCGGGATGTTTAAGAATCCCTCTGTGCAAATATTAGACTATCCATTCCAGAAAGGTACATCAGCATTTCCAAAGCAACTTTTGTTTAGGGCTTTTACTCCTTGAATTATTTAGCAAAAGGTGAAAATATGCTGTAGGTAGTTCCTAAAGTTCAGAAAGCTTTAGTAAATATGGCAAAAAAAACATATTGAGAGTGAATTTTTGTGGTTTAGCTGCACTTACCTCCATAGAGAGGAAGATAAATGTCAATAAATACCAAGCATTCATCACGCTGTGACTCTCTTCAGTAGGCAGTGTTTTGTGCGAGAACAACATTGGCTCCACAGATTCACAGTTATGCCAAAGCTGTCTGACTTAAACATTTTTCATTACTACCAGCAAAACCGCAAGAGCAGATTTTCTTTAAGTGCTGGAGACTGTCACAATGTATCACGGCGAGGCTCTTCCTGCAGTTCATGATCGCCCCATGCTCTATTGGGTTTCTTTTATTGGTGTTTGCTTCAAAAGGTAGATGTAATAAGTACTGCAGCCACAGAAATTACTGAGACGACTTGTTGTTCTAAATCTCTAAAACCATTAGTGTTAAAATAAAAGTTACACGAGTAGATTCACCGAAGAGTATCCTATATAACAGCAGTAAGAGGAGGTGAGTGCAGTGAAGCAGTGGATTTTCCTTCAACCCTCCTCCGCTGTGATTCACACAAGCAGTCAGTGAAGTCAAGATGGTACACCCTATATAATCACACCTGATGCTGGCTACGCTTTCCACTTATACTTGCTCTCTTTTTCTCTCTTCTTCTCTCCCTCTCACACATAACATAAAAACACACTCTGTTAAGTCTCTCTGTGAAGCAGACCACTCTTCTGTGCTCAAACCAAGGCTCAGGTAACATTGTATGACTCGAGATGGAAGGTAACCCGACTCACACAATACCAGGAGGCCTAAACTCGGGGGAGAAGTACACAATCGGAGGTCTGTTCTACTTCTGTGACCTGTTACATAGTGTGTCCAAGCTATAATCTGGTGTAAACAGATATACAGGTGAAATTTGAATGAAAAACTTTGTCAATTTTATGTCAAAAAAGACAATAAAGATTCATTTTTACTGTAGTAAACACTGCTGAAATGATCTGTCAGCAAACAACAGATTAATAAACATCAGTTGTGACAACGGATTACTATTATATGTAATTTTTAAAGCAAAAATGCCCAATATTTTTCTGGTTCCAGCTTCTGAAATTCGTATATTTGCCGGTTTCGTCAGTCTCCATGATTGTAAAACTGAATATATTTGGATTTTGGAATGAGATTCAGATAAAACAAGGTATTTAAATATGTCAAATTGGGCTCAGGGACTTTTTTTAATCAAATGATTTATCAATTAATCAATAATATGACTGTGAAAATAATCACAAATAATAATTTGTAGCGGCCTTAATTTCAGTTGTCAGGTATCTAAAGGAATGCCTGAGAATGCATTTGATTTTATTGCAGAAAATATGGGAGGACAGAATAGCCCACTTATTAAAAGATAATTATAGAACGAGAAAAAAACTCACAGAAAGTAACCTTCCACACAGCTGTTGCAGATCTCAGGGTCCTCTGTGTCAAAATGAGGAAATGGGATTTATTAGAATTCACAGGGAGAAGCAAACTGCATTGTGCACCATTATAACCAAGGTTTTAAAATACATAGCCGATCCACCTTCCACTGGGGAGGCAACAGTGTGGGTTTGTTAACTGGATACAACATGCATGTGTGACTTACCTGTGGAACATGTTTTGCAGCCCATCTCACAGTCAATGCACTCTCCTGTATCAGGATCCTGGACCTGCCCTGAAACACAGGCACACAGTGATCACATGACGAGACTAAATGTCTTTCTCTAAAGCTGCAGACAACTCGGAAACTCTGCTTTGCATTTACCTGTGTTACAGGATGCCGTTTGGCAGACCCCATTCTGGAGTTTGTAGTGTTCCCGACATTTGGCACATATGTTGCCATCTGTGCAAAGTTCACAATTGGCTATGCAGGGCAGACAGGCATAGTGACCCCTGTCAGGATAGAGTCCCCGGGGGCAGTGTGTCCGACAGCGACCTTGGTGGAGGAAACGTTCCTGTCCATCTTCATCTGAGGAGGAGGAGGAGGAGGAGGAGGAGGACACAGGAGACTTGTTAACATAAAGCCTACACTGTTTTCCGTTTCTGATGAAGACACCATTAGCCACACAGAACTCCTGCCAGGACACGCATTTTCCCAAAATCTTGACTGTTGTGGAAGTGAAAATCAATGAGCTGCTCATAATAAATATAGAGGTGGAGCCAAATGGGCCCGACAATTGTATGAGATTAAGGACAGATGACAGGACGCTCTGCCAACTGTGTGAAAGTTCAGCGCCTTCAGCACATTATAGCATTAACACATATTGCGGACATCAAAAACGTTTGATTGAAATGATGTCGTGTAGCTTAATGAGTGAATCAGTAGCAATTATGGGGAAACTGAGGATTCATACATTTCATTGCACATACAAATTTAATAAAAACAGACAACAGTGGCTGAACAAATTGATGTCAAAGTTATGAACTAGAACAGCATCATGAATTGATGGCTGCAGCCCAGGATGCTAACTCTAGGCCTGCAAATAACAGATCACAGTCTAAGATCACTTCATGACTGATGATGCTCCAACTAATGTAAACAAGGGCAATCAGAGGCAGAGGAGAGATCAGAGCTGTGGGGAGAGACAGAGTCTTGTGTTGGCCCTAATGATTAATACTCTGCCACCTGCTACTAGCCTGGCTGTGGCACCTGAGGCATCTCTGGAAGCAGCTGAGTTACAGCATTGTCTCATCTGCTCAGTGCTGCACAGAGGATGTGTGAGACAGGGAGGAGAGGGGCCACAAGCTGCTGCTGCCTTTCTAACCCTTCCACTTCCCAGAGACTCAACCTCAGCATGCAGAGAAATGTGACTTCTACAAGACAACAAACCACAGAGCATGAGGAAAGGGGTAGAGACTTCTGGCTTTTGATGTTGGTTTACAAAGAATATCACACAGATATACATACTGGGATCAAATGTTACCAACTGTCTCCTAAAGTCTACACAACAACACATATTGTACTATCACAACACAGCAATGTACATTGAAATGCAGTTCGTAAGAACTGAAACGCATTATTGTGGTAATGTCAAAATGCATGTATTAAAGGAAAGGGTGTGTGTGTGTGAGGGAGAGAGGAAAATGGACTTGCAGGTTTTGCAGGTTAAGCCCAGTGAACTGCAACAGTAATACTTCTAGCCCAAGGGGATATTTTTTCCTTTCCCTCTGATTAACAAAGGACCCATTCTGACATGATCAGATTACACTGTGAAAGCTCGGGAGAAAAATGATCACACCTTTATTTCTTACCTATTTCAAAAGTGCTGCTGTGACAGAAAAAAATCCACAGGTTCTACAGCCAGTCTCTGTTTAACAAGGGTAAATGGTAAACCAGAGCTGAATGCTCCTCCTCTAATTCAAAAGCCTTTAAACAAGTTTGCTTTGGTAACCATTAAATAGTGGCGCTTTAGGAGAAAAAAAAAAAACTCCACCTCCCTTTCAGCTACATTAATGACTCTGTGACATGGCTTTGTTTTTAATCAGGCATCTGTGGAGCCAGAAAACAAACAAAAGAGCAGGAATTATATCAGTAAATGGAAAACATTTTACTGATCATATCTGCACAGCTCAGACAGAAAATATGAGAAATGTAGATGTGTGAAATTTGTCATATGACGACAAGGATATTTACTTGGCTGTAGCCTTTGTTTAGCTGGTGATTTATTTGTTGTCTTTGCACAACTTGGCTGTACAGAACATTATTTTAAAACCCTTCTTAGGGTAAATCAAGTGCATCGTATTATAAGGAAGACTGAATACATATAGTTCATCTTTTGAAGTCTTTGGAAAAGGCATCCAGTATTTTATGCTGCGTTTAAAGCACATGTAGGCTACAGGAAATTTTACTTACCAATTCCACAGGTAGTGCATTCAAACAGCTCATGCCCGTCGCACTCAGAGCAGGTGGGATGGCAGAGGACACACTGGTTCTTCAGCATGAACTGTCCTCTCGGACAGGGCGATGTAGGTTTACATCCGATAAATCCGGCACAGTAGAGAAAGACCAGAAACGCGGCGACGGATCTCATGGCTGTTCCCGAGGACTTTAACTGGAAGTGAGGAAAAAACAACAATCAGTCAGGAGTGCCTCCAAAGACGCAGAGGTCCGTGCAGCAGGTACGCTCGCAGATCGATATGGGGCTCTGTGACACCAGCCCAGAAATAACTTGCAGGACCAGTTCGCTCAAGTGAAGCACTGGACAATGAGCGTGGACTGCGGTTAGCCTTTAGTAAATGATCCTGAGAGGGAAATCAGGGAGCAGCACGGTGTCTGTGTCACAGTAGATACACTGTTTACAACAATAGCCTTAATAAGCAATCACATCGAACATGATTTCCCCAAAAACATGTTCACTGAATTGGGCGTGTGTTTGCAAAGCTTTAGGTGCCTTTGTTTAGCCTTCTGATTAAAAACAGGGAAGTTCCGGTTCTGATAACACCTGACAAACCAAAACACCTGAAACACCTGCCACTACAATTAGCTCTTTGGTAGGCTGCTACAACATCTATAACCATAACTAGCATGACTTTATATAGAACAGCACAAGATTAAAAATCAAACCGTAATATTAGATAGTTATGGTCTGGGTTCTATAAATTAAAAATAAAAAGGTGTAGTGTGTCAGGTATATTTGTAGGCTACCTTAATTCATGCGGTTTCAGGATTCACCCAAAGTAACATGAGATATTGAAGTTAACGATAGCTAACGTTAATAGTAGGTCAGTTGACACTATAGCTAATCATTTTAGCCAGAAATTAACATTATGTTTAAAATATGCAAGTTGGTATAGTAGTTTTAAGGCTAAAAGGAACACTTTAATCTCAAAATAACGAGCAAAAAACTATTCACAGACGAGTTTTGCTTGTTTTATAGGCTAAGGTTAGTTTTTAAGGGACTATATTGCTTGTCGGAAGAATGTTTATTTACTGCTACTAGCTTGAATTATGTTACAGTTTCAACAGTCTTACCGTTCATTGTAGTTTAAAACTCAGCTATAGATTTAACACGAGCATTTGTTTTCCTCACAGTTAATTAATATGAAGTCTTAAAACCCTGGACCTCATATAAGCCTCAGACTGTGGTAGAAAAATCAAGTTGTAGTGATTTGTTTTTGTTGAGGTACAGCGGCCTCTCGCGGCTCCTTCCCGGAAGTGTATCCGAGGGCTTCTTCTTCTTCTTTTTCTTTTTAAACTTTCTTTATTGTACATAAAATTAATTTACAAAAATACAAAAAGATACACAGAGAAAAAATAAATAAAAATAAAAATTTAAAAAATAAAACGCACAAAATAATTTAAAAATATATAAAACTTTTACATCTTATAATGCCAGAGTTTTTTTTATTATTATTATTTTTACATGCATCATATTGTAATCATTTAAAGATAGCTTTTTGTTCTTATAATTAGATAACAGGGTGCAATATTGTTGGAAGTCATTAATAAATTGCAGGAAAGTCAGTTTGGTTTCTGACCATTTTTTTCTTATAAATATGGAATTTTCCAAACATAAGAGAAATTAGACTTGTAAGATAAACAACATGTTATCTCCAATCTTATTTTGACTAAAATATAGCATTGAGTCATTTTTCCAACATTCATGTTACGTTTCTTTTTTAGAAAGTTGGCCACATCAATCCAAAACTGTCTGGTGTGTTGACAGTGGAAAAAAACACAAACACTCTCTTTTTCCAGTCCACAGAAAACACACTCATAACTCATATTAAACTTGAATTTCTAACGCAAAAAATAGCATTTATTCAAAAAAATGTATGTAACATCTTGAAAGATACTTCCTTAAGCTTGTTATTTATATACCATTTATAACAAATTTTCCATGTTCTCTCCCACTGTGTATCTTTAAATAAGGAGGACCAAAACATCGAGGGAGAGAAGGGACAGTAACATAATTTATTGTACTCTCAGTATTTTTGTTGGAGCACTTTATTGTGTTCCTAATATGTTAGTGCACTTCTCTTTCAACATATTAGTCCCACCAATATTAATATTTTCCACACAACTGTTAATATTAACAGCACCAGAGTTTAGTAGAAGTATAAGGACACTTTCTGGTATGACATCGAAAACAATAGCATACTCCGTAGGTGTTACAGGTGTTTTGAATTTCTCCAGAAATTCCTCTCGGGTCAATAAGTAACCATTTTCATGTGTATCCGAGGGCGTGAGCCAAATGTCTTCACCGGCTGACGTCACGCGGCAGCGGCTGTCGGAGGAGGCGTGGCTTTGTTCTGCTGCAGCGGAGAAATATGACATGGGGATGAGCGAGGGAGAGGGAGAGAGTCAGACAGCCTGATAGGAATTAACGGTTCGTCAGAGGTCTGGACTGAAACCCTGAGGATGGGGAGTAATGACTGAAAACAGCACGGTAAGAGACAGACCTGTTTTTATTGTTATCTCCTCCACATACAGCGCGACGGGCCGATTCATGGCTCATTTGATAGTGAACACAATAGGCTACCACTGCAGACAGGTGCACCTGCCTTTATGCGAGTACGTGCTTCGATGCATTCAACTTCAGGTTCCGTGAGAATACCTTATATTTTAGGTCGAAGGCAAATGCATCGAGGCCACACATCTCATCGACGGGTTTGGGATGAGACGTTAGCCGGAGTTAAATGCTGTAAACATGGATGTGGTCTTCAATCTGTATGCTTAGTCACAGACCTTTGTGGTGTAGGAACATACAGTAGCAATGTTACATATATATCTGTGATATGTTTTGTTATGGTGGCTTATCCTTAAACAAATAGCCTATTAGCTTATTGAGGCTATAAAGCTTGGAAGGCTGTGGTTCTTCTCCCAGACATGGAATATTAATCATCACAGTGTATTTTGGGCCAGATGGCTTTACATGTGGATGGTGATGGAATAAATATGTTTCACATAGTAAATCAAAGCACTCTTGGCTATCTGTTCATGTTAAAAAATAGGAAGTCGTAGAATAGAAAAGCTGCAAATACCACTGGTGACCATACACCTTTCTTTTATTGCTGGCCTGGTTCACAATATCTACCAACTACGCCTGCCTGTAAAGATGGTGAGGCCACTAATTCATTGCTATGATATTTTTAAAACCATATTCACGTCCCCTGACAAAGACCTACATGATAAAACCTTTAATCTATCATTAATATCAGATTATATTTGAGCTGGGTATAACACGAGTGAAATAAACTCTGCCATGGTTCCCTCCTGGCTATTTGGAAGATGATGATGTCCATCAATGTTTGCTGTCCTCCCATTGCCACTTATTCTGCCACCCATTAACCCTGTCCGAATGCTTTACTTGGGCATGCGAGACGGGCAGCTGACAGTAGTCGTGTCTGATTTGGAGACAGCTTGAATAGACGGGGCAGAGATACAAAGCAGGGCCCCATAGCTGCCAGGCCAAGCCAGGCCATGCCAGCTCCACAGAGGGCTTCAGTGCAGCAGGGCACTGGGGAGAGGGCGCTTGGCACCTGATCAGTTACCACAGTGAATTCTGTTCCTGTCACTGGCATTTAGCTACAGAAAAGCAGAGCAGAGATGACGGTTGTTGTTGAACCCAGTTGGGCTTTCATGTCACTGTGGCAGTGCCGCTTTATCAAAGTGCTTCTCGACTGATACAAAATGACATTCCTTTGCAAACATCTGTGCCGGTTGCCCACTACCTACTTCAAAAACCTAAGCTATCGTTGTGTAAAAACACTGGTTGCTTTATTAGAATAATCCTTCAAGTTTACATTTATACAGATTTTGCACTGGAGCACTGTGGTGTGTTTCTCCACTGGTATCATTAGGCCGGAATCTAAAAGAACGATCAGAATCAATCATCTTGCGGACCATGAAATGCACCTGTAAAGGGGGCTTAAATCTCCTGTTTCCTTTGAAAAGAATTCCATGTGTCCATGCCTGATTCCCCCAAAGTTTAGTCCTTCAGAGGAGATGAAATGAGTCAAGTGCCCATGGTAATCATGGCCCAATCACTGCACGGCTTTGAAGTGGGCCCTGTTCTTCAGACATCTCTACAGGTGGGGTAGCAATGTTAAGTGTTCTGTCTGCAGGCAGAGGGAGGTCAGCTGGAGGCCATGGAGGCAGGCACAGGGGCTCCTCTCACACATCAAAATAGGGGAGGGTGGACCTCTCCAGAGTCACTGAACTGTGGTCATATGCGAGTCCATACACGGGCCTTGATGTTCGACAGATACCTTCGGGGAAAACTGTCTCCAATCCATTCTAAAATGTGTTTGTAATATGTGGCAACATGAAATATACCTCCAAATCACAGACAAATCAAGTTGCAGGCTTTGTGCCATAAAGCTGTAATAAATCCTTACACTAGTGTTCCCTTTCATGCTGTGGTAAAGGTTTCAACCACAGAAGTGTTGTAATAAGTTTACTGCAGAAACCATTTAACCATGATTTATGAACTTCTAGAAATAGTGAATCTAGATTTGACAGTGTTTGCAAGGCCAGAGCTTGTTTTTTTACCTGTTTGTTTATGATATGCGAGTCTCGGAAGAGGTACACAAGGGATGCCATCTGCAAATTTCCCCTGCTGTGGACGAATAAAGGATTATCTTATCTTATCTCACATGGCTTGTTACTATAGTCTGAGGGGACCCTTAAGGTTTTTGAAAGAATGTCTGTGTGCTTGGACCTCAGCCTGTCATCTCTGTATGTTACTGGAGCCAGTAAATCCCAAATTGAGCCCCATCGAGGAAATCTAGATGGGGCTGAGGAGGGGCAAAGAAGTGGCAACCGCTGCGGCTGACTGTGATGTGCTGAGACACCTGTCAGTCAAGCAAACACCCCCACAAACGTACTTCTCTTTCACCCTTAATCTTGTCCTAAAGAACAATATGTTTAAATTCAACGGCCTCTCAAGAAAGAAAGTGACAGTAGCTTTTAAGGCACAATCCTCTTTTGAAATGGGGTATTTCCCATTAATATTGAATACAGACAGTTTTCCCTGAGCTAGTATCTAACGTTCATCAGAGGAAGTCTGTTTTAAGGCACTTTTAAGGCGCTCTGGCTTTAGAAATCAATCATAGTGGCTGCTGTTTGATTTCTAAAAGTAGGACTAACCCTCTCAGAGCACAGTCTAGGTTTTTTTTGTCTGACACTTGAGGATCGAGTTGTTGAATCGCAGTGCTGAAACCAAAACGCACCTGTTAAACACACAAATCTCTAAATTAAATGCTGTTTGATACATTTAATTTACATTTGAAAGGTTTAGGGGTATTTATTGAAATGGAATGGAATATAATATAATGAGGAGGTTTTCTTTCATGGTTAATCATCTGATAATAAGAATAGTGTTTTTGTTATCTTCGACTGAGCTGTTTATATCTACATATAGGGAGTGGGGTCCTTGTACATGGAGCCCGCCATGTTGCACTGCCGTTTTTCTACAGTAGCCCAGAACGTACAAACCAAACACTGGCTCCAGGTGGGGCCATTTGCGTTTTCATGTCAGCAGCACTGTCATGACTAGCAGCATCGGAAAAACATGTGAAACTGCTTCTTTCAGTGTTTGTACTGGTTTAAATCACCAGGTCCATTTGAGAGAAAAAGACCTCTGCGGATAATTGATCTCCCAGTGAACACCTCCCGAACAGTGAACACTTAAGTGACTCTAACTGGGAGCAGCTCCACACTGCTCCTTTAAAATATTATGCTGCTTTTAGTAGATGATGCTTCACCTTAGAACTACATGAACTCTCACTGTCTATGTGCAAATTTCACTTTTTTGATTGCAATATAATGAAAGGTTTATTATAATATTTATCATGAAGACACCAGAGCACATGTGATTATTATGGTGTAACAGAGATAGTGGCCATTGATGTTTAAATCGACCCTGAAGTTTTGCAGTAGATGATCTTTCTGTAGAACATTTTCACGACAACCTAGGTTTGGTATTTTGAGATGAGTCGGCATATAAACATTTTTACAGTTGCGCACGATGTCTGAAATTAAACCGGCATCACCACTGAGACGGTGTTATGATCAGGACTGAGAGAGTGACACCCTCAGACAGACAGAGACCACAGTTCGTGGGTTTATGTGTCCCAGACAGAGCTTTTTCTCAGTCTTTATCCAAACGTGACACAGGTAGCAAGAGGAGTTGGATGTTATGTTTTGCCAAGAAGGTGTCCTCTGTGACGGACGTAGCTGGTGTATACGTGCGAGTACACGGGTGTGTGTCTGCGGCTCCTGCACCTAATTGCATTTGAGTTGCTCCACTTGTCTGGTGGCTGGTGCTGAGTCTGGGAGCAGGCTGGCTGCTGGAGACGTCTGCCATTGTAACATTCTCCCCACAAGGCCCAGTGGGCACAGCCATCCCCTGTCCTGCCTCGAATCAGCAAGGGAGCAGTTTCTAAATCAAACAGAACACTGTTGCACAGGATACCCTTGGTGACTCAATTTAGATTCATGCAGGCCCACAGCGTAGGTCATTTTCATTCATTCAGAAAAAGAGGTCAGGCCTCTCTGCAAACCCAGCTGCATTTGTTGGAAACTCAGTGTATCTCCATTTTGTCTCATGGTTTATTTCCGTTGAAGGAGATATTAAAAACGAAACGCAGGTTTGTCGCCACCCTGAGAAAAGAGGGGCAGTAGCGCTCTTGTTTAGCTTGCTTCCTACATCATTCATTTTCTTAAGCAGAGAAAAGAAATGCTCTGCTGTCTGTCACTGTCACTGCCCTTCCTTTCATCTTTACTCTGTACAGTAAGATGCAGAGCAATCATCTCATCATACGCTTAACAAAACCCATTCATGGAACATTAGGGGAGTAAATTTTCCCCATTCTCAACTATAGTAGTGTGTCTCTCATCGCCGTTGTCTTCTTTCTGGCGAGAGGACGAACAAGAGATGACATGAGCTGACTCAAGAGGGTCAAGACGTACATCAGCCTATATATTATAAAGGTTTGCAGGTAACTTATTTTGACGTCACCCTTTGTTAGCAGCCGCACAGTTGCACATATTGTATATTCAGAGTTATATTAATTTCAGAAAAATATCTGCTCTGAGGTCTGCTCTGATTATTTACCCTGCAGCTACATCCCTCCCACTCCTTTTTGTATACCTCTCCCATGCACTCTCAAAAGCTTATTGGCCGTCCCCCCACCCACACACTTTCTCTACTGTGGGGTCTGGACCCCGTGTGAGGTCACCGACATGTAGCTCTGTAACTGCTGTGCTCATATAACATTTAAGATTTCAGTTCTGGTTGATTTAGCGACGCCAGTGGTTTGTTTTTCTAACAGGAAGTGGGGTGTAGAACTACAGGTCCCAGAATTCTGGGGGCAGCAAACATGCTTTGAACAGCAGTTATAATGGCGGACTTTGTCACTAACAGTAAAAAATACTAAATAAAGATGTAATCACAGAATGTAAATACACTCAATCGCAGCTAATGCTGGAAAAAATCTAGGTTGATTTCGTAAAATATGAACTCTATCAAATCATGATGGAGGCTGAATGAGGTTCAGAAGCCCTGATAACTTTAACTTGAATGCTGCACTTAATCCTATAATAATTTTAGGCCTTTAGGGTTTGCTCTACAACTTAACAATGACTGGATAATGTTGCATCAAGTCAATGTTAGCAACTGCCTAGAAAACTTTAAAAAATCAGATAAGATGACTTTGTACTACGTACATTATTGCTGCTGGTACTTGTGAACTAATAAAATGATCAACAATCAGAGCAATAGCAGCTCATGAAACCTCTAATGTAAGGGACTTAATTTGCTTCAAACTAACCATTGAAAAGTGTACATAATGAATGACAAAAATCCTCTTCAAAATGAATGAGATCAAAGGTTATACCAGATCTGTAAATCACTAATAGAAGTATTTCACTGCTGAAGGATGGTCTTTTCATAAAATTGGGATGACTATGCAGTAGAAAGATGCAAATACTTTACAAGGTTGTGCTATATGACCAGAAAAAAAACGAAAAAAGAGGCTGTCGCATTGTCTTTTGCTTTAAAGATAAAAAACCTACAACTGCCAGAATACACTGTGCTGCACCAGACCAATAAACGCTTCCCTAGTGGACGACCTAGGCAAGTTTTTCATCTGGAAACAATATGGCGGCCAGCTGATAACAAAGTATTTTCTACTACAGTTAAACAGTGAGCCTGAAAACATTTGAGGTGAGACATCGGCAGCGCAGTAACAGTATATTGGTTCGTATTTGATCAGCACTGCCTAGTTTTACTGTTTGATCTTAGACTTTTCAGCCTTCGTTTATGCAATACAGGAAACAGAAAGGCGCCCATTTCCTGTTCACAAACTTTCATCATACAGCCAAACAGTGCACTAAAATATGTTTCTGTGAACATTGTAGTGAAGAAATAGGCAATACAATAATAGTATCTTGGTTTATAGTTGATTAGTGCTGCCTAGTTTTACTGTTTGGACAGAGAGAGGGGTGGTTCTTTCTCTCGATCTGCTTCTATACTCTGTGTTCTCATGTGGAAGTACAATCTGTAGTTTAAGCAACAGTCACAGAGCCAGCAAAAGGCAGATTTAAGCTGAGATATAAGCAGGGACCTCTTGGCGTTTGGAAGATGAAGGGCAGTTTACCAAAGTTCATTTACACACTACCCAATTTGTTATTATACAAAGCTGGTTCAGAGTTGGTAAAGTGTCCCTTTAAAATAACCCTCTCTGTTGCGCTTACACACATTTTTTTTGTGAAAACCCTTGAACCATAAAAGGAAAACATCATTTTGTTTTGCATCATCAGTCACTACAACATAATAAATGTTAGTCCCTGATACTGGTCTGAGTATGACACATCCTTCCTCCGCAATGTACCCACACCCACTGAATTCTATCTCCGTGGGTGCACTTTATGCCTGTTTGGAGAACACAGACAAAGTTACTGAGTCCAAGATTTTTTTTTTCATCCAAGAGGCCAATATTAAGTTTATATCAAAGATTTTGTGATTTTGTGGAGCAGGCTTAGATCCATTCACCTTTCATAAGGATAATTGATGTCTTTTGCTTCTTTTGGGGGCTCAGAGTCCATGATGTTCCTGGGTAATGGGAGAAAATGATACATGCATCAGATTTGTAGTATCTGCTCATCTTTTTAAGCTTGCATTAACGGTTGACTTGCGCTCTGGTCAAGTATCCTTGACAGGCACAGTTTGGGTCTCAGATTAAATTGGCTGTTGGAGTTAGCATCAGTTCCATTTGGATAGCTAATGGTTGTTCCTTCAGCCAAACTGACCACAGTAAAGTGCCGGAAGCACTTGGGGCTCTGTGGTCAAATTCAGGGGTAGCTTCCTTCAACCAGATTACAAATGTCAGACCACAAGAGTAAGAGGTGCATTTAGTAATTTCTTACTGCTTGGTAAATGTATGTTAATATTGTAGCAAAGAGCTCCAGCCTGTCTGTTCTAGCAAAGTTTTAATAAAGGACTACATTATTTAAGTATTAACAATTCTTAGCTTAAAAACAATTTCATTTTGCCTCTGATGAGAATACACAGGCCATGGTTAGCTTTAAATGATAAGTGTTGTGGTTCAGATTCTTGAATACTCACAATATTTTTGCACTGTCACCAACAAAGACTGTTTTTCCATCAAAGAGGGATAGGTTGACGCTAAATTAAGACATTTTTGTCTATCTAATCGTGCAAGCTACTGTCATGTATATAATCTATTTAGCCATAAAGGTGTCTGTTAATCTTTTGTCTAAATGCACAAGTGCAGCTGTGCATGTCTAATAAACCCACTACAGTGTCATAAGGCCAATGGCCTGCATAAACCAGTTCAATGAATTTTGAAATTGTTTCCCCAGGCATTCTTTTTTTCAGAGAAAATGCAAATAGATTTTTTCCTTTAACCCGTAAACATGCATGCCTCCCAAAATGTATGTAATGATTCACTGACATTGTACATAGAACAAAGAGAAAGCATAGCAGTGGTTTCTCTCATACACTTCTAGCCATCCATTTAAATGCCTGATCCAATCACAAATAGCCCAGGATGGGACATTGCAGTTAGGAAATGCAGTGCCAAAAAAGTGGCTTGGATGTATATATGTATTTCTTTTAAGAATTTTTTGTCAGTCTTTTAATTTGATGGCTGCACACAAAACATCTGGTAGTAAAGACCCAGACACACCAAAACAACAAACTGATGAAGGCTGACTGTTACGCCGTCTTACACCACCTGTGTCTTAGCCAAAAAAGTTGCACTTGAACACACTGCAGTGGCCAACTAGCATATATATTCTGCACATGCGTGAAAGGAAATAATTCTCCATACCAGCAGTTGGCAGTGGTCTGTATTTGTCATTCAAAATGGAAAACCAGAAGACCGACAGGATGGATTCAAGGTGGTAGTTAGCCAGTTAGCATATTTACAAGACAACCCGATGGCGAAAGAGCAACTGTTATTTACTATATATTAGCAAACTATAACTTAAACATTTTTGAACATTTCTGCTAAAGAGCTCAATGGTTAAAAAAAAATATCTTTTGTTTCGATCTCACTTCCTCTTGACCTTAGTTGTTTGTTTACTTTCCTCACTTTCCTCATTGACAGACAGTTGATGGGCCGTTCGCTGTGTCAAGGCCCTAATACTCATTTTGGAACATAACTGGCTGACTCCGCCCACTGACAAATTGCACCGCAGGTGTTAGTATCCTCAGACCTGCCTTACCACTTTACTATGTAGGCCTCTAAGGGTCTGATCTGGTCCAACAGATGACTTGGCTAATAGGTGCAAGGTTTTAGGAGCAAGTTAAACAGTGAGTAGCTGCTTCATGTAAATTGCTGAGGCTTTTTCATGCTGACCAGAATATAGTTCTCTGAATAAATACACTAAATACTTACAGACAGTAAGCATTGTGCAAAATATTGTCTTAAAACAATGTTGGTGGAACCCTATTGCTAAAAACTGAGATGTATGGATAAATGCACATGTAAAGGCTAAGAAGCAGACTGAATGAGACATATTCTTGAAACTGCACTTATTTTTACTAAGACATCCCAGGTTGTTCATCTGTTTTATAAAAGGATGAACGTTCACAGAATGTACCTTCACTTGTTTACACATAAAGAAAGGGGAAAAATGGAGCTGTTTTTATTTATAGGTTATTTTGGTTTAGCCCACTTGAGATCAAGTTGGACTGTATGTGGCCTGTGAACTAAAATGACTTTGACACCCCTGGTCTCACACCTTACAAAAGGAAACCCCAAAAGCAGTTGCTGACCAAAGGAAGAGTTGTACCCACTGAGCATTACTGGTTGTTGGTAACCAGCACAAAAGTGGTGAAAGATCACCACAGTCTTCTTGTGGCCAGAAAGCTCTTTTTTTTATTCAGGAACTGGTTTATTGGTTTTCATGTCTTTTTCTTCAGATACTAAATTAAGCACCAGGTTATGTGATATTGCCCTCTCCACCTACTTGAGTGTACCCACGCACAGAGTCAATCCAACACTGCACAATACAGGTATTGTGAGATGCAGAGTCTGAGATATAACAGGTGTCAAAACAATCTCTTTTCCTTTTGTTCTTGTGTTTCCTTTCTTATTGGATCTGTGGAGATAATGAAATTCTTCGATTTGGGGGTCATTGTAGGGCATCGTAGCTGCCCTATGATTGAAGTAGTTTCAGCTGAATACAATTAGTTCCTTCATATCTCTACATCTCAGATGCTTGTTTGAAAAAAGCTACCACTGTAAGTGATCTAGCCAGCCTGACATTGTGCATTGCTTTGCAGTAAATGCTGTTTTACTGTTTTTTTCCGTGGTACCAAATGAAATAATCAGGTTGACAAGAGAACATGAAGTACTGTATAGCTGCTTAGCTTAGCTATATGTGGCTGTGTGTGCGCTTGTGTGTGTGTGTGTGTGTGTGTGTGTTTCATTTCTGAAATAGAAATAATGGATTCAGAGGAGACATCATTATAGCCTACTGTATACATCCTTCGGGCTTAGATGTACAAAATATAGGCTGCATGTACAGTAATCGCACAACCTTAATTCTCACCGGCCTGCAGGTCATGGTAAAATCCCTGCAGATAGAGCCTATCAATCTACTATCATACAGATATCTTCAAGCTACATGTAGGTCTTTGAGCTGGCGAGGACGGTGGAAGCAAGCAAAAGATTCTGTGTGTTCAACACTTGAGAGGACACCCTCCCTCAGCACAAACTCAAATAGGAAACACCAGCTGGCTGCAGCTAGTTGGTCTTTTTATCTCACGTGGGATTAGAAGATAAGTACTCAGATAGCAAGCAGTTCTTTATGTCTCTTCTGGGTATGTCCTAGCTTCTATGCTCGAAACCCCCTTTTCATCCATGTCATTAATACACCTGACACTGGCTTCTTTAGTGTGTGATTTATATCCACAGTGTACTTTTTTCCCGTTCTTTGGTGCCTTGCTTAAATCAACAGAAAGCTAGGAATCCTCTTCTTTGGTAAGGCTTTGGTCTCTTGTCACAGCTGTGTGCTTGTGGCATTCTGTCCGAAAGGGCCCAGTTGGGAAAAGAGGTATTGGCTGCTGTGGTGGTGGGGGGGGCTGCAAGGACTGACATTTTAAGGGGTTACGATCTTGTTCTGTGCCCCTCAGCAACCAGCTCTTTGTTTTGGTTCAGGCTGCACACACAGCTGAGCTGCAGCTCCATAAGAACTGAAGGTTTGATTGGACTGTAAGGTCAGACTGAAGAATTATCAGTTGCTTTGTTAAATTAATTTTTTGTTTGTTGTGGAAATACTTAACATTGTTTTTTAGGAATGTAATGACACATCGAACTGTATTGATATATTCATTCAGTGATCAACAATCCAGTATTATTGACACAAAGTGAAAGCATCAATACATATTGTCATCTTTTAGATATACCTTAATTTTGAAATTCCCATGGCACGTCTGTGGTGCCATTTCGATCGAAACAGTGCTAGCAGCCTAGCACCAGGCAAGCATTGAAAGGCAGATAAGAAAAAGACAATGAGGACACTGTACTTCCTGATATTGTCTCAAATCGATCTCAGGCCCCTGAATTTAATAGATTCAAAATCGTTTCATTGCAGACTTTACTTATCAGCAAATGTGTTATTGTCCAAAGAATCGATATAACATCGTATCATGATGAAACTTGTGATTTACACCTCATTACTTGAGAAGATATGATGTGGAACCTGTCGTCCTGTGTCTGTAAATAATCAAATTTATTTCCTGTGCCTAAGGGCGTAGGTTTAGTTTCAACATTGGGAGAGACACATATAAAACAGTTTGAATATCTTCTTTTAGACATATCAAACACCTAATTTTGTGCATTCTGGGCAAAGTTCTATGCACCAATTTGTGCAATTTCTGCATCAATTTATGGTGTAAATGTCCTAAATTTTGTCAAGATAAGATTCCCCTTCATGTTTTTAATTGGAGGGGACAAAATCACAAGTTCTAAATATTGAGGAGGACGTGTCCCGCCCCAAAAAATCTACACCTATGCCTGAACTGCTAAACTTTCTTACAAAGACTGAGAGGTTTTCTAGGACCACTTAGGTCCCACAGTGCAGTGCTTACGCTGTCCACCGCAGCATTAATTGAAATTTGCCTCAAATATTAATGCGATGATGCATTTAGTGCATATTGACAACAACTCTCCACTCCATGCTTATGCTGTGCTGGCAGTGTGCAGCCCAGCAATGAGATGCAAAGTGACATTATTGCTTCCAGCAGCATCTTTCTCGCAGCATGCGAGGGGGCCGCTGCACAGACGTCTGGCTTTTTCTTAAGTTTAGAGACGGATTAAGAAAGAAAGAGAAAGTGTTTGTGTGAGCGTTTGTGCATGGCTTGATTTCAGACTCTGTCTAGAGGTCAAGACTCTATTCCTGCCTCGCGTCAAGGGGTGGTTAGTGTTTGACTGACATGAAGCAGAGTAAGTCCTTCTACCGTCTTGGTTTTCGCGCTGTTGGTTGTCTTCCCAGTAGAAGCGGAGGCTCAGCAGTTGATTTCTCAGGGTGTCAGGGTGCTCTGAGGTCACAGCAAATAAAGGACGTCTGTGGGTCCTGCAGGCAGGGGAAGTCCCTCTGAACAGAGCATAATGGAGGGATGAAGAGGGACTCGGCACACTCCCAGGTGGTGACGGGAAAGAGAGACAGGCATAGATGGAGCTCTCAAAAAATCAAAATGGCTTTAGTTGATGAGCCGGTGCAGGGTGAAGAGCCCTCGCTTAAATATATCTTCCCAGGCGCTGATTGAAACACGTCATACGCTCCACAGTCCCGCCTATGATATCGTCTAGATGGCGGCGTATGAGCATGTACATGCACACTTTTGCTGCCCTGAGCACTGGTGAGGCACATACACAATCACCACAAGCACAAGCTTGCCATTGTGGCTGCAGGAGGAGGAGGAGGAGGGACAGAGATTGAGGCTGACTGACTGATATGAAGGCTGAATAGCAAGTGGTGCTTCCACCCTGCATTGAAATTCACTGATTGAATCTTGTGCTCTCAAGCAAGGACTTTGAAATAGTGGAAGTGCTTAGTTTGTAGTTTGGTGAGACATTATAATATCCCATTACATGAATTTTCCATACCACTTAAGTGTGCTGTGTTATGAAGCACGCTAATGGATTGTGTTGATTATTCAGTACTGATGCAAGGTGGGAATGATCTGTTTCCCTGGAATTGTGCTCATTTGTTTCTCCGGCATACAATTACCCAAAGTCTGCTGTAACGCTGTTTTACATCACTGTATTTCCTCCTTTATTCGCTGAATGACATCAATAATAGCTGTGCAATAACGCTGTGTGGTTTTAGTGTTTCCATCTCGTTGTATATTAAAAAATCAAATAGCCATTGTTTTAGCATAAACAGGCATTTTTTTCTGCTCTGACCATAACTGAGAGGGTGGCTTGACATTTTGCTGTGCACAGGCATGTAAATAAGTACTGGATAAGAATGAATGCCATCTTTTATTAGCTGTCTTCTGTGTTTTGGCAGCCCTTTGTGGAAGCACTTGCTCTGTTGGCTTTGAGATTGGTAAACACACCGAGGGCACAATGAGTAGTGAGCATGCAACGGTTAGTGTTTTTGCAAACACGCACTCACATTTGCGTACTCACACACTGGTGCGCTCCAGAGACGAGGATCATAGGGTGTTTATCTACCAGTGTTGAACACAGCAGTTTGAGCCTGTCGGTGCTTGGCCCTGCTAACTGCAGCTCAGCTCACACGCTGGCGACGAAGCCACAGTTGGCCCGACGGAGCCGTGTGTCCGAGCCAGAGCATAAGATTTTGTTCTCTGCCTGCCTTGAAGAATCCAAAATATCCTGTCCAGCAGAGGAGGGATCAGTCACACTCGAGGTTCTAGTAACTTAATTTGCGTTTAACCAACAAGCCCACATCTTATTTCCGACCCTTGCCGGACAGGTCTCTTGCCGCTATTTTGTAGGTCGGGCTCAGGTTTCAGGTTTCAAAGGTCCTTTGGGCTCTCTGGACCAGTGCCACCTACTATACTCGGAAGCTGTGGAGTGAGTTAGTCCTCCACAAGAGGGATGCATTGAATCAGTCACTCAGATCAGCCCTCTCATTCGTAACTGTTTGATATTGTTCCTTTTTTCTTAACCACAGTCTGTGGTCATTTTTATTTACAGGCTGTTGAATGTATTGTTGCAGTATGACGCCTTTGTTCGAGATCATGAGGCATCTGTGACATACAATCATCAAACAAACGATAACATCTGAAGATTATAAAATCAGTGTATTCAAGATTCAGAGAGAGAAAGTAGAGAAAATTTAGAGATCCTGGAGGTGAGTCAGAGTCTGACACCAGATGTTCTGCCACTGGCTGGTTCAGCAGCGCTCATCAGTGTGTGACGTCTGGCCTTTATAAAAAGGTACGATTCATCTTTCATCATCACACTAAACAAGTCAAGTCAAGCTGGTCTATCAGGAGCGGAGGGTACGATGACAAGATTTACTTTCACTTCATTTTGCAGAATGTTTTTAAGCGAACTTTTTTAATGTTTCATTTTCAAGCACAATAAATATAATTACAGTGTGCCAGAGTTCATTTTCCAAGTTATTTTCCCAATATTCTGAACAGACTGAATAAGGAACTACAGGAACCATATACTTTTGTTTTCTGTGAATATAGACTGAATCACACTTTGTTTACTATAAATTTTGAGGAGGAAATCGCAGCAGCACGTACATAAAAGAAAATTCCACTGAGCAAACACTGCCTCAGTTGGTTAGTTTTCAGCCAACTAAATAAGGCTCACAAAAAAAATAATATAATAAAAAATCAATATCAGTTCAAGTGTATGCTATATCTACAATATTTTCACCATTTTACTCTGCTGTCAGTTTCCAACAGGGCACTGAAGTTATCTCAAAGCCACTGGACACACGAGAGCTGCTGGTCTACACTGGCTCCACTGGTCAGTGTGAAAGTCGCGAAAATATCCAGAATATAGTGTACACCTAGGCTGTACGTGGGTCTTTTTAGGTTTCCAGTTTCCTCATAGTATCTTCAGCTAACGCTATGGTGTGTTATAGAGTGTGGTAGGTGAAAGAGCCATCATTCCATTTTCTAATTTAGTGAGTGCCTTTCACTTTTTACAATGAGGGGTATAAGATATATACTCTAGATGAAGTTTATTCACCCCATAGGGCAAACTTATCTCGATTAATTTATCATATAATTGAAAAGGCACTTCAGCAACTGGTTGTCAATATTGGTTGGTGTGATGAAGGAGACTCCACACTGAAAGAAGATATTCAAACCCCAGCACTTCCACACTTATAGAGGTGTGAATCACCAAAGCGTCTACGATGTGATGTTATCATGATACTTCAGCCATGTTATTTTAAAGATTTTGTGATATGCAAAGTATTGGGATAAGTTATATTGCAATTTATTATATTTTTTTTCACTAAAGATTATGTCCCCAAAGGAAAAGTTTGTCAACATCTGTTTCATCTAATAAAATAAAGTTTTAACCCTTTAAATCCTGAGCAAACCGGCTTGATTTCATTCAAAAACATGGGAAAAAGGCAATGAACAATAACATAAATAAATATATATATGTAAAAAGAAATGATGCCCCCAAAAAATTGATTAAAAAAATAAATTAATTAATTTAAAAAAAATGGGAAAAAAATAAAAACAAACAAATAAAAAAAGGAAATGACCTGGCGAGTGCTTAAAAATTAGAATAATTCTGTAACATAATTTAAAATATGAAAGAGCAATAATTATAAATGTAGTTATTCCCTTGCTTTTTTTTCCCCCTAGTTTTTAAAAAAAAAAAAATTCTAAATTGTTTGGCATTTCCCACCAAGTTGCTCATTGCTTCTTTCCCCTGGTTTTTCTAAGAAATCACACTAATGAGCTCAGAGAAGGTTCAAAGATTTAAATACTTGCGAACGCTGTCTGAAAGCAGAAAAAAAAGGTGTTGTCGTTCCAGGTTTCAAAGGGTTAAAGATAAAGTTTCTCACTTTTAGTTGCATTTTTATTGCAGCAAAATGTATCTAGTGGACTGAAAAAGCAATTTATTTTATTATTCTAGCTGGCCAGTACAAGTTCAATTTGTGTTTGCAGTATTAATCATTTATATAGTAAAAAAAATGATACTTGCCATCTGTGTATATCAAGATACGATGCTGTATTGATTTATTCCCCGACCCCTAAACACTAATCGCCTTACTGATGAATTATCCTAAACTCTGTGCCTTTTTATGTTCAGTGTGACTGGCCCAGGCAGTGTACCTTGATGTAAAGCTATTTCCACAAATACAGGCTTTAGCAGGACTTTAATTTTTATTTAAAATCATAAGTAAGCTCAAGTTCCATGTTGTGACATCATCATCAGGCTATTAAGGCTGCTTATTTTTGGATTTTTTTGCACCACTGTTAAACAGTCATTGCACCGCAAACAAAAGATAGCTGAGATACCGGTGTCTCCTTACTTGACCACTCCAGTGTATTAAATAGCATAATATTGATAGGTGTTCCTCAGCATACTGTATACCTGTTTGCTCTTCTTAGGAAACACTTTTTTTGGGGGGGGGGGCAGATTGTGGAAAGCATTCTGAGAAATGGAGGAAATCAGAAGTAGAAGCAGACAAGTCAGGTTTATGAAAAGTGGAAATAAAAAAACATAAAACAGACTCTGGAATTCATCGAACAGAAATGAATGATATCTAACAGTGTGTAAAGGGTGGATTTTTCCTTCACAGCCTCAGTATTTCATGCTGTACTCAAACGTACTCTGAGATCTACACAAACTCACATTTGCGAAATATAATAAATGCAAAATAGAGGCTGCCTTTTAAAGATTTATAACTGCAAATGTATACACTGCTGTTAACCTCGGTGTGCGTGTATAGGACGGTGTTCCAGTTATGGAGGAGATGCGGTGCAAAGAGTAGAGTATAAGTGTTTGTACAGTATGTTCACCTCCCACCTGCTGTGTATCTGCCTTGCATGTGGGCGATCACGGCTCACTATGGAGACAATTATCACAGCTATAACTCATCCTATTACTGTAAAGTGACTACATAGATCCACGTACATCATGGAAAAATAGCCTGTTGCACATTTGCATCGAAGGGTGGATGTTCTGGGGAAAAAATAATGAGTATTTAATGACAAATTATCTTGTGATGACGGGAAATCAATTCTTTTTTTCCTGTAATTGTCTGTGTTTCACTCTGAAGTATTCAGGGCTACCAGTTTTCATTGTTGAGTTGTGTAGGTCCACTCACAGTAAGTCTTTTCACACTTTGTAATCAGCCAACTGGTTAACTGGTGGTTTAAAGTAGTGAAGCTTCAAATAGTGTTAAACATAAAAAAGGAAGTAGTGGGTGGGGAGTTGTTGTACAGCATTAGCACGCATCGTGAATTGTGGTTTTACATTTAATTCTTCTTAAGCAGAGTCAGAAACAGCTGTCTTTGTGAGCTTTTTTGTTGTTTCACAAGTATACAGGAGATGCTGAATTCACCCTCTGAGAAACAGTTAATTATATTTAAACGCCTCGCAGCTGAAGAATTCACACAGGTAGGTTTATGGTCTTGTGGTGTAAAGTGTACTCACCAAAGTTGATTGTCAGTTGCTAATGATTGATTTAGCACAGTGGTAATAGTTGTTAAATATATGCATGATACAGATACTACATTTTAAATGTCACTGAATATAAAAACATCTTGTCTTTCAGTCCTTAAATTAAAAACATCAGCAAGGTACGACTAACAGCGGGGTACATTCAACAGCTCCCCGGGGGGCTCATTTATAATAATCGGTTCTGCTTTTGTGCTTGCATCCAAATTATGGCTGTTATTTATAATAAAAATAATATTTGAGCTTGCACGTATTAAGTAGGTGTTTCATTTATGTCATGTGTGATGCTTAAGGCTACATCTGACGGAAATTGAAATCGATTTTACAAATCATTAGAGAATACTTTCTGTGTAGCTGCGGTGTCTGACAGTGGGTGCTGTTGAATGTGTAGTGATGCTGGAGGAGAATGCAGTTGACCGTCCTCCAGTGTTTGTGCAGGCAGATGATTAAGAAACAATTCCTGCGTCTGTTTTTTTACTGTCTACAAATGGGCCCTTGTAAATATAGAGGCACTGCGAGCAGACTGCTCTCGGGTCAGTGGACCATAGGAGGCAAATGATGCAGTGTGTTTGTGCTCAGTAAATACAGTAAGGAGAATACTTGACTCTGCTCTCTTACTAATACGTCTGCTGCTCAGCAGTGTAATAGGAAGATTGTAAGAGACAAGAAACTGAAAATGAGACAGAAGCTGGCTGCATGGCCACACGTTTCCTCCCGTGGTCTAGAACTTTAATGTTTGTATTGTGACCACAAGATCAAAGATGCAGTCTGTAGTGTGCACTGTGTATTCACACTCACACTCTGACTAATGTCCAGGTGTAAAAACACAATGTGTTGTATTAAACTAGCACTTAAAGGTACTTTTTTGGAAACTCTAAAATTTGTTATTCTATGTTTATCCATAGTAATAATGTAATATAATGTATTTGCTCTAGTATTTGAAAATGAAAGAATTTAGTGATGGAAGAAATATTCAGAACGTTCCTGTAAGCAACAGTAGCAATAGAAACTTCACGAAAATAGTCTTGAAAGAAATACTTTACTTAACTAAAATAACAAAGGTATTGGCAATAAAATGTACTCAAAGTATCAATTGTAAAAGAGCTAATTTTTCTACAGTAGCCACTGTCACTGTTTAAATAAATATATTATTGGATAATTATTACCTTAATCTTTAACATTGCTACATATTTTGAAAACATATCACAAGTTTTATTTTGAAATATGAAAAGGTAACTAACAACTACAGCTGTTAGATAAATGTAACGGACCAGAAAGTACAAGTTTCCCCTCTGAAATGTAATGAAGTGAAAGTATAAAGTGGCATTAACTGGAAATCCTCAAGCAAAAGTACATACATACTCGGGTGAATGTAATTAGTTACTTTCCACCAATATAATAATTACGCAGAAGCTGACAGTGTAGATATTAGACACAAATAAGAGAGTTTGAGTCATACAGGCGGCGACTGTTGTTCAGATGGCACAGTGATTCAGCCATTAATTAAGAAGTCAGTGGTCTAGTCTCTAACTCGTCATGCCCATGTGTTAAAGTGTCCTTGAGCAATACAGTGAACTCCAAAGTCCCTTGAGTGTGTGGCAAATGTAATGTTACTTGAAGTTTAGATAGACAGATAATTTTATTGTCCACCTCAATGGAAATCTGTCTTTGGCTTCTCTCAAAAGTCCACCATTAAAGAGGTACAATTTAATAATATATATGATGCAATAGTGCAGGTAGGAGCAACCGACCGGTTCTTGAGACCCTAAATCAACGACCAGATTTGAGCAGCTTAAACTCTGAGAGTAATGGATATGAGGCACTTTTAAATTTGCATGGGCCTTTCATAATGACTGTTACCAAAACTTTTTATTTTACATCTTCTGCTTAGTTATTTTTCAACACCAGCTGAGGACAATATTAGTCAAGTAACTTCTGCCTGAGTGGAATATTCACGTCTTATTTCCAGCTCTGCTAATTACATTTGTTATAGACTTCGTCAACATGTTGGCAATGGTTAAAGTAGGCTAGTAATAGCTGTTCTACAGTTGTTGCTGATAGTTCACGCCATGGGTCAGTAACCTCGAGTATCAAAAGAGCCATTTTTGGGGAAAATAAAAAAAGTAAATTCAAAAAAAGACTATAACCTTTAACCTTTCAACATCTAAATGAGCATTCATTAATATGTTTTACCACAGGGTGGCCCTGCTACAGGGCGCTGTTTATCATTATTTGGTACTTAAACTTTATAGTGTCTGCAGTGAAAGCTAACAAATCTGTCTGTGCACTATTAATTCTCTATTGTCCTCTAAAAATTTCCCTTTTTTTAGATTTGGAATCCATAGCTAGCTTTGCTTGGAGGATTCAAAGCTAGCTGCCAGCGCCAGGCCGTAGTCACACATTTTAGTTGACAGAATGTTAAAAAAAAAAACAAAAAGAAACTATTTGGTGTGTAGCTATATATTTTTATAAATGGAGAATATAAGTGGATTCTATTGTTGTCTGTGTTGTGTTGCTATGAAGAGGCCCAGAGCGTAGATATCTTTTTAGGCGATCTCTCTTTATTCCTAACGACTGGCAGCAAGAGGTAAAAACAAAATTGGGTTACCAAAATTAAGTGACACAGGAATATGTTAGCATGTTATACACTTATAAACATAGCTTAATAGCGCTAAAACACAGAAATTACTACAAGAGCAATGTTGCTTACTCTCCCATGGAGCACAGCAGCAAAAGGGGAGAGATAAGGTGGGTGACACCCATTTATAGGTGGTGTACCCCCAAAGATGAACTTAGAGGTACAGAAACTAAGTGTCAAACATTCCATATATTGGCTGTGGAGGCCTAAGAGTGTCAGGTAATACAACTGAAACAAACTTTGTGTAATTATAATACTTAATATTAAATGTACATTTGACTTTGTTATGAATATTACTGCTCTGTAATTGACACTGTTACATAAGAATCACTTAAAGCCTACGACATTTATGAATGAAAATAACTGTTACTCTGTTACATCTAATTTTTTGTCAAAGCCACAGAGAGTCACTTGAGAGGGGCTTAAAAGCTGCATGTGGCCGCAGTTTACCCCTGGTTTGGGCCAAATAATATCAAAGATTAATCCATGATTTAATAGCTCACAACCCATATAACTCATGGTTTTGAGTCAGTAAGAGCTTCTGTTTTCAGTGTTACACTTCAGGACTTGCTGTCATTTTAAGTGGAGTTGCTCCAATTTCAGAGGTAGTGCTGTGGTTTAAGTTGCTGTGATAGACTGTACAAATAAATTGAGGACACATGCAGTATATGAACGTTTTTTACTGTTCATGTGAATAATACATGCCACTGAAGGATATTTCAGTCCCACTCAGGAGGGCTTTAACACTAACTCTCCAGTACTTGCTACTGTTTTGCTGAAAGGGTGGAGAGAGGCGTCGGTCGGCGGGATCCACCGGGGACAGCCGGAGAATGCCTTCTGAGTTTCCACTGTCGTTCTGTGTGGCTGTTTACTCACTGTTTCCATGTGTGTTTGTCTCCACACAAGGATGTATTCTCTACCGGCTGTGTCATGCAGGATCATTTTGGAACACAACAACTCAACGGTGACCTTATCTGCCTTTACTGGCATCAGCATGTTTGCGTTTCGTTACGTAAAAGAAAAGATCGTGAGACCAGCACTGCACTTTCTTTTCCACGTCAGTGTTGGTGTCACATGAACACCTGCATCTTAGTGTGAGAAGCTGAAAATGTGATTACACCGTCAGAAGGAGGAGTCGTAGAAAAAATGGTGCTGCTTTTAAGTGCTGCTGCTGCGTAAACTTCAGGCTGTTTGAGCTGTTTAAGGGTTTATAGGGATCCTACAGCAGCTGACAGGTGTAGTTACACACATTACACCGCCCTGTTCTAAAAGTACTCGAGCGTGACATCAAGTGATGTAAGTTAACACTTTAATAAAAGGACGCAGAATTAAGAAATTAGTCCTTAATTTTCTCTGTTATTTTAATGTTGGCTGTTTAAGTGTAATACTCTCTATCAGTCTGATGAATAGTCAGTGGACCAAGTGGTTTCTAAATGACACATGATGAAAGTAATGGCTTTAGAGGTTAAGTTGGATTTGCATATTAACACTGATGCACTCACAGGTGTGTGTCGGCCGTGTGTTTTACAGCAGCTTCAAATTGAGCTCAGTCAGTCAGAACTAGAGGCCGTAACTTTCTGTTTCAGCATGATAACTTTCAGTGTGTGCTCTGTGTTTGTGTTTTAGGGTTCTCTGCATCCCCGGTGTCTTCCTCTCCTCCGCTGCCTCTGAAGCCATGGACTAGAGCTGCGTCTGGTCCTGACAGTCCCGTGGTCATCAGATGGCTTCTCAACAACCCTCAGCGAAAATACAGAAAGTACGTGTGACAACTAGCAGAAGGAAGTTGAATCACAGTCGCAGACAGCTGCTAAATACCATTAAACGGATAAAGCTGAGATATTTTTCTCATCAACCAAAAATCCCATGAAAAGACCAAAACCAACTATGAATTGATCCTTTTAGTAAGTGTTGCTTGTGTAGGCTGATTTAAACTTCTAAGACACTATTAAGAAAACACGAATGAGCCACACTGCTGCACTGAGCAAAATGTTCCTTTATTAGATGGAACACTGTAATCTATTTGAGTCAGTCACACATACATTGTCCTAATCAGTACTCAGATCTTTTGCCAAAGTAAATGTAGAAATATAAAAGTGCAAAATGCACTGACAGTAACAAAAGTAAAAATATTTGTTATCCAGACAAATGTCCCCTGTTATTGTTACACTGTACATAGTACTGTATTATTAGATTATTGTTACAGAATGGGAACAGCATTTTACTGTTTATAGTTGGTCAAGCTGGAGGTAATTTGAACTACCGTTAAACTTCAATTAATAGCATAATAGCACAGGCTATTATCACTGAAATCAACAAGCCTATATTTGGACTGATGTCTGTATGGGACAGGCCTTTAATTCTTTTCACACAAAACTGTTACTCAGCAAAGATGAGAAATACAATCAAATTGTTTATTTAAGCTTCATAATACATTATGTAGTGTTGGGTAATTTCTGACATATTGTGTAAACTGATCAATGTTTTGCATGTAAAAATATAAATCAGCAAAGTGACCTGTAGGGCTTGGTATCATTCAAAAAATTGCAATACTAGTACCAATAACAGTACCTTTAAAGCAATAGTGATACCATTATAGTACCACATGTGATGCCTTTTTTCTACTTCATTTGATACCTATCATGTGACAGGAGTGGCATGTGGTTTAGCTATACTTTCAAATATTTTGGTGGCATCTCAGCGCCCAGCACTGCCAGCTCCGTCAAAATACGCTTTGCTCAACTTCACCACACCACAGACTGTATGGGTTGTAGCTGCTGTGAGAATGACCAAATCACATGTCACATTAAATCAAAGAGCACTTGCAGTAATTGGCTGTAAGCACAACCATGCAAATTAAAAAAAGAACAGATGCAGGTATCGCTCAACTGGAAAAGTTTGATACTACTTGGTACTTGGTTATTTTGTTCAATATCTTAAAGGTATGAACAGTAGCCCAGCCCAAGAAACTAGTAGCTATAGCTGTCAAATAATTATAGTGGAGTTCAAAATACAATAATTCCCTCAAAAATATAGTAGAGCACAAAGTACCACAAGTACCTCATAACTGTACGTAAGTACAGTTCATTCATTCATTATCTGTAACCGCTTATCCTCTTGAGGGTCGTGGGGGGGCTGGAGCCTATCCCAGCTGACACTGGGTGAGAGGCAGGGTACACCCTGGACAGGTCGCCAGACTATCACAGGGCTGACACATAGAGACAGACAACCATTCACACTCACATTCACACCTACAGCCAATTTAGAGTCACCAATTAACCTGCATGTCTTTGGACTGTGGGAGGAAGCTGGAGTACCCAGAAAAAAAACCCACGCTGACACAGGGCCAACATGCAAACCCCCTGAGGTAGGGTTCAAACCAGGAACCCTCTTGCTGTGAGGCGATAATGCTAACCACTGAACAACTGTGCTGCCCCCATATTTTCTAGTACACTAAATATGTGTTAATCCACGACTGAAAAGTCCTTATAATAAGGTTAATTGGTGACTCTAAATTGGCCATAGGTGTGAATGTGAGTGTGAATGGTTGTCTGTCTCTATGTGTCAGCCCTGTGATAGTCTGGTGACCTGTCCAGGGTGTACCCCGCCTCTCGCCCATCTGTCAGCTGGGATAGGCTTCAGCCCCCCCGCGACCCTCAAGAGGATAAGCGGTTACGAAAATGGATGGATGGATGGATGGAACTAAGAGCAGCTGGCATCGTAGTAGAGTCAGAAAGTTTTAATAGATGAACTAATATTGCTAATGCATTGCTGGCTCTGTTCTTTTCATGGGATTTAGTAAAAATAAGATAAACATAGAAAAACCTCAGCTTTATCCTTTATCCTAATTCTCTGTGCTGCTATAATGCCTTTATATTTAGTAGAAGCCTGAGATATCATGTGTGTGACAAATATGCAAATTGTCATGATTGAAGGGAGGCTGGACAGTCCCAGGCTTTACGTCACAAAGAAAAATATGCATTCGGGTGTTTCTGAGTCATAACTACCTCCCACGGGGAAAGCGATCTGAAAAGGGCTGATCTTAAGGGAAAAGATGAGGTCATGACTTTTAATATTCAGCTATTTCTGTGTCTCGCTCCACTCCACTTCACTCAAGGTTTTCTGAACCTGCAAAGCAGTACTGTGACTCTTACTTGATGGGCAGCCTATCATTCTGTACTGAGAGTGTAATTATGAGCACATATGTTGTCTCTTTAGTCCTGAGAGCACGCAAATACCTCACAGACTGACTTTAAAGTCTTTTGATTTCCCGTAAGATAAATGAGTAAGCTCGCCTTTCTTTTTATGTTGTAAGGAAACATTTGGTGGATGTCTAAGAGCAAGGCATTCTGGGTCACCTTTGTTCTGATAACAAAATATGCATCAACCATAATCTCATGATCTCTAACAAACTTTTGGCTGCAACCGCTCCAGCTGACCACCCTGTATTTCCTGTAGTTTACATGTGCTTTGAATCTCGCAGTACAATAATGCACATGCAACACAATGCAAATGGCTGACAGTAAGTAGGTCAGCTAAACTACAGCTTAAGTGCAGCTTTGACTCATTAATAATGCATATGATAAAGACTAAAGTTGCTGGGTCTTGAACAAAGATATTTCTCTCTCTGATGCCAACAACTGAGCAATGCTCAGATGTCTTTTTTTTTCTTTAGTCGTGAGCTTTTAATTTTCATGTGATGATAACACTGACTGAGATTGTTCTGTCATGGTCAGTTAAAGATATGCCATGATGTCCTATCCACTAATATTCCTCAGCCCCCGAAACAGGACACAACAGCATTTGTTTTGCATCAGCTCTATTTCCAGATCGGACTGTCTGTCGGTTCACAACACTGAGCCAAAACCTGATGGACACTCATGTCATGTGGCATACTGAGAGTTGGAGCCTCTGCTTACTGCTCAGAGGCGTGGGCAGAGTATCTGAAAGTCTCCATCAGGCTATCACTCCTCTTTAGGTCAAAGCCAGAGACCTAAGCAGCGTTCAAACCTCCGGTGTGCACAGAGAGGCCCGGTGTCAGAGCTGCAAACCTGTGGGTGTTTGTTTCTTCACTGACAATGCTCTGAACTCCGTTTCTTCGTCACCCACACAGCCTCAAGTGGAATGAAAGCTATGCATGGACTCATTCATTCCATGGGCCGAGGGAGGGAACGCTTGTGCATCTTAGAAGTGTTATTTATGACCTAACAAGGCAGCGCTTGTTGATCATTTGATCATACTAAATAACATTGCACTGAGTGGCTCCACAAACAGTCGCCAGGCATCCTTCCTCGCTGTCCAGCTCAGAGTACGGATGTGGTTTAAGATGCTGGATCATACCCAGAAACCCCTGGTTGACACTCAGTGGCAGGAAGAGGGTTAGTGTTGTTATGATCATGGGCGGTGGGCCAAAGGCTTTGGAGATAGGCAGGTGTGTCCTGGATACGACCTCTGGCTGTGTTGTTGATATTACATCTGTGCTGCTGGATATTATGTTATGACTGTTAGCAAGAGCTGGGAGGAGCACTGGGAGTGGAGTGCTATTCACAGAACTATGAACTATCAGCCCTACGAAGCATTACACATCAGTACAAGCAGGCCGACGCTGCTGGCTGGGATTAGACTAAGAGAGAGGGACCGTCCAGTTATATGTTTATATCAGGGGGGTTAGTGAGTGATGGGTTTTTAAAAGTGTGACTGAAATGGATTTACTGTAACATGGTGTGTTTTTCCAGATGAGAACGTGAAGGCTGGCGTCCACCAAGGCCACCGCTGCACCTTGGGCAGCGCACACACATGATCACATGACTCTGGACATGGACGCGGTCCTGTCAGACTTTGTTCGGTCCACGGGGGCAGAACCGGGTCTGGCAAGAGACCTGCTGGAAGGTAAGAGACCGTCACTGTCCTGCACCTCCAAAATTTTTTTTTTTGTCTGATAGCCAATACCAATATTTTTTTTATTTTTATTTTGTTTTGTTGTTATTTATTCTCCCTATTATGCCAGGGAAACAAAGAAATCTTCATTGCAAAAAAAAAACCCCTTTATTACAATACTTTTAAAAGAGCACAAATTCAGAAATCAAGTTTATGAAATAACCATAAATATAACTTTTCACATGAAAAACATTAAATTATAACTGCTTCAAAAGCCTTTTTACTATAAATAACATATCATAATTCTCTCTCTAATAACTATTTTATATTGCTGTGAAAACATAAACAAATTTCTCCTTTAATTAGATTTATTCATTCAACTTTCTTGCCAAAAACTAAATTTTACAAGATTACATTTGAACACATCATAATAACATTATAATTTATCTTCGCCCACTTGACAACTTACTGACTAGAGCTTTAACGCATCATTATGAAACTCAGTAGTCCCTTTTACACAGAGATTGAGCCACAGGGCTGCAACAAAGTCCCTTCTTTACATCACTTTTGTATTTTTAAAAGACATAGCAGACACACATCCAAAAACCGTTAAAGACAGGAGCTGGACGAAAAGAAAAGCCATAAACATGAAATGTCCAAACATTGTAGCTCCCTCAGCGCAATTTATTGGCACATCCTTAAGCACATAAGAAAAACATCAGGCCTGATGTTTGTGGGGACTTCACCTGCATCATCATGTGACTACCATGTGACCCGAGCATATGTATTTAAAGATGGTGTCTTTGTACATTTAGCTAAGTTTGAAGAGGAGCATCTAGCTTGAAAGGTTACTTGTGGATGTGCCAGTAAATTGCACTTATAGCAGCTACAGTGTGCAGATCCTTGTATTTTTTCACAGAACCAACCAACAGCATCATCATGCCACTCGTGTGTGTGATTTTAGACCAGTGGTTTCCAACTGGTCCAGCCACGGTGTAGCAGATTTCTCTTCGTCATTCGTTCAAGGTCCACAGCGTTTAATACACCCAGTATCATACTTGCATTTGGCCATGTCTTGAGTTGATTGCCGTCTCTGTCAAGTAGCTCTCCGTTAGTCACTTACTCTACAACAGGAAATGGCACTTCAACATGAAACCTCTGTGCCAGAAATTTACTGTACACAAACTTGCGGTACATTCAGAATGGACCCGTGACCCACTTTTGGGGCCACAACCCACCAGTTGTGAACCACTGTTTTAGACAGCATGCTGGCATTGCAAAAGCAAAAGAAGTGTGTGTGACATGAAACATACTCATTGGCAGCGCTTTCTAAACAATTAGTAGCGTAACATGGCAGCAACAATCACCTACCTTCTCTGTTATATGCCAACTGATCTCGTCCTCTTTTTGAATCTCCCAGACCTAATTTTAATTCTCTATTTGCAGACATTTTTGTCTGCTGATCTTCTTCTTTGAGTTAGCTGCTAACTGCTGGTTGCTGCTTTTTAAATCTCCCGATGTTGGGTCACACATGACATGTTGTCAGACATCAAACCCATCCTGTCTACGGTCTCGTTCCTGCTGGCTGTCCCTGTTGCACAGCAGTTGACTCACCGCGGTTACTTCCCCTGCTGCTGACTTAAAGGCGAGAAAACACTGCCCCCCATTTCACGATTGTACCTTTTATAAAGAACAGCAAGGCAGAATATTAGATGCGATATTCCAGCCTTGAACCGGTTGTGTTAAAGGGGCTAATGCAACCTACGTAAAGGGTTAGTTAGGGTGCTAATAGCTAACATTACCTAGCTGCTGATTTCAACGTTCATAGTGTAGCATTATCAGGGGTGCGTTCCCTGACGCGTCAAAGGTGAGTTTACTGCATCCTTTCATCCCGATGGCATGGGAAGATCCCTTGGAAAACATGTTCTCTATTGTCCCTGGGACGACAGAACGCCATCATTCCAGAGCCCTGGTTTTTAGCCCGTGCACATTTGATGTGCCGATAGGCCAATGGCAGCCAACAACGCAAATATCAGCCAATACCGATGTTCGGCCGATGAATCTGTGTATCCCTATCATCCACCAACCTGTTACATGTAGACTTCATATGTGGGAATTTTCATTTCGGTCAGCTGCTCCCTGTGGTTGCACTCAAGCGAGCAGAGGAGAGGGAAGAACAGATGAGGAGAGGAAATGAGGGGAAAAGAAAAGAAAGGAAACAAAGGAGGGGAGGAGAGGAGAGGGGCCCCGCAACAGTGAGCCAGCTTGCTGATTTAGAGGCCAGTGTGACGGTTTTACGAGTGCACTCCCCAGGGAGAGCTTTGTGCCCATTCATTGGAACTCATTGAGGAGCAGAGTGCTACTGGCACTTGTATAGCTTACATACAGTGCCACTTTGGGGAAAAACACAGGAGAGCAAAAGTGCACACGGCAACAGAAAGCTGGTTGATGGTCAGTTGAATTGGCTTCGATGTCTAGAGACAGTAAAAGTGATGTTTGTGTTTTTGTTTCCAAGTATGAAGCAATTTCAGTGTCAGACAGTTTCACATTGCATTACAGCAAACTGCAGCACAGAAATGCTGAACCCTAAATGCAGATACAGTTTAGTCTACAGGAATAAAAGCATGCTGCACACAAATCAGACCTCCATTAGGGGATGAAATCCTTGCAGAGTGTGTCCTGGAAATGTTTTTTTTTTGTCTCTGCCTGTGTATTATGCAGCGGGTGTCTAGTCTGATAAAAGAATTAAAGTGTTGGGTGTCTGTCTCTCCCTCCCTCCCTCTCAGTAATTTTTTTTTCTGATTCTGCTTTGGCACAAAGCCACAGGGGCATACTTGTGACACTAACAGACACCAAACAAGACACTGCACTCAAGACAAGACAGACGTGGGGCCTGGATGTCCTATTTCAGTATCGCGCCTGCTGCTTCTCTCTGGTGTTAGCTTAGCTCTTCAGACCTGCATCAATCAGCTGCTCTGTGTCCCTCTGGTCTGAGTCAGGATGGTGTGAGGAGCAAGCAGAAAGACGGAGAGGCAGACAGAGAAATGTGACAGCACCACATGTGGTGCTTCCCCCTAGAGGCTGATTTATGTACTGAAGAATGTGTTCAATTTATTGAGAATCAGGACATTTTTTGAGCTCTGGGAGGAGTGTGTTTATTGAATAGGTTAACAACCTAATATTGGTGATTATGATTAAAGGAACAGTATGTAGGATTTAGTGGCATCTGGCGGTGAGGGTTGCAGACTGCAACCAGCTGAAACTTCTCCCAAGTGCCAAGCATGAACTCCCAGTGAGAATTCCTTCAGTGTTAATTGTTCAGGAGGTTTTTACAGGGAGGCAAATTATCCACAGAGGTCTCTTCCTCTCCAAAAGATACGAACCGGGTGATTAGAACCAGTACAAACACTGAATAAAGCAGTTTAACGTTACAAATCAGTGTTTCTCCGATGCTGTTTGACCTATCTGTGATGAGCACCTGCAAATGTGTGCTTACTTTTTTTTCTGATCCAGACATTCAGGATGTTTTTCACCAGGAGCTGAATTATCTGCAGAGGTATCTTCCTCTTCAAAACAAACAGACCCAGTGATTAAAACCGGTAAAAAAAGGTTAATTGGTGACTCTAAATTGTCCGTAGGTGTGAATATGAGTGTGAATGGTTGTCTCTATGTGTCAGTCCTGTGATAATCTGGCAACCTGTCCAGGGTGTACCCCGCTGCTCGCCCAGTGTCAGCTGGGAAAGGCTCCCCCTCGTGACCCCTAACAGGATAAGTGGTTACAGAAAATGAATGAATGAGTTAGTAAAGCTTGCTCATAAAGAACTGCTTCTACTGCCCCTGTACTGTATGCAAAAATCTTCCTATGCAACTGTGTTAATTCATAGTCCTTTACTGAGGAAGAAAAGGGGTTCAGTGAAGCTGCTGTGTTTCTAATAGATAGAGATAATGCATGTTCATACTGCAGATGAATTTATCAGTGTTCCTTTTGCTGACGACAGCCATTACAAATGAAGGAGCTTGAACAACGCCTCCCATGCCACAGTAATAGTAGGCTAATGCAGAAGCATTTAAAGACTGTGCATTAGGTGCTGAGTGGCTATGTTGCTGAACCTTAAGTTGTATTCCTGGATTTGTGCAGCTCAGTAAAGTAGAATCAGTTTTGCATTGATCAGTGTGAGAGACAGCGACCGGCGGTGCCAGGGTTTCATGTTCAGACTGCCGAGAATGATCACGTCTGGAAGTCGGGGAGAGGACAACTTCCTCCAGGTCTCTTACACAGGGAGTCCATTAATGGACCCTGTCTGGTAAACATGCTCAGATTACATGCAGGCACCTTCTGACTGTTTGCAGCTGATGTGAGTTTTATAAAGACTGTTCTGCAGATAATTCCTGTGGCATCATGAGAAGACACGCTGAGTTATAATAAGACTGAGGCTTGACTTGTGTCTCTTAGACCTGGGAGGGATCTCTGTTGGAGAGACAGCACCCAGAGGAGACAACTGTGTCTCTGTGTGCTTGTGTGTGTGTTGATGGCGTGTTACCAGTGTGTGGGTCCCTCCTGCACATCAGGATATTGCTGTCACTCTGTTAAAGGATCTGTCTCCCCTCACTATCTTCATTGCTGCGGCACCACCCAATCTCAATCTCAGTTATTCTCCTTATGATGCAGCATGTTTTACTGTGTGTGGCATCACTCCATATGGACTACATATATACGTATGTGCCAGTATTGTTAGGGTTCATGATTTAAAATTGGTAAAGAGCTTTGAATTTGTCAGTATTTGTGTCAAATATTAAAAAGAAAGTAATCCAGAAATTAAGAGGCAAAAATTTTAGTTTAGTTAATTATGGTCGTTGTCCAACTGATACAACTCAAAGTTTTTGCTGACCGAAAAGGTGTTAGCTGAAGCCTCAGCTTATTGCACCTAGCCGTTTTACATTAATTGTTTTGAGCTGTTTTCTTTAGTTTGAAACAACGAAACTGAACGACACAAGCAAAACAAAATATATGTATGTTATACATACCCCAAAGTCCAAAATAAAAATTCATACACACACTGATGTTCACAGCTTGGTTTTATATTTGTCAATCATGTTATTTTTAAATATTTTTCTTTAAATCTGTATGTCACACATCGTCATTTACTTTTCAAAACTACTCCACAAATGATCTCCTTTGACTGTTACACATCTTTGTTTTCTGGATACAGTCTGGAAGTATCTTATTTTTTATTTTATATATAAATTGTGCAGTTTTAAAGTCCACTAAATCTTTAAAGTTGAGAGCGTGTGCGTTTATAAATAATTTGTTTGTTTGTTTATTATAATAAGCTCTTTTTACAAATCTTATAGCTTAAAAATTGGATTTATGATTGTTTGTTGTGAAGTATTTTCCCAAGTCTGCACACAATAGGTGATGTCTAGGTTGGTAAAAGTATGATACAATATATATAATGAATTTAGATTGAGTGTGTCATTTGTTTTTTTACAATACTGCAATATTAACAATATTTTTTGCATTTTATCCCCCATTTTCTTCCTCCCTTTCTGCTATCGGTAGCATATTATGAGTTACTTACCATTAGATAACCCCATTTACTGTAAACTGCAATGAACAGAGTTCTGTTACACTGGAAAAACAACTTTTTAATGCGTGAGAACATAGCATTTGGTGAACCACTCTAATTGATCAGAAATTATGGATATTTCTGAGTGAACATCATAAAAAAACAAGAAGATACCCTTCAATTATCGCACAGTATGAGCAACATTTATTCTTGATATACATAATCGGTGCTGATGTGCAGTCAACCAGACATTTTGTTTGTGTCCCACAGGTAAAAACTGGGACCTCAGTGCTGCTCTAAATGATTACGAGGAGCTCAGGCAGGTCCACACTGCCAACCTGCCGCAGGTCTTCAATGAGGGCCGCTACTACAAACAGCCAGAGACACGTGACACGCCCACCCATGTCAGCAAGATCGACAGGCCGTGTGCACAGAAGCAGGAGGACAATGCACAAGGTACGAGGGCCGCCTTATGACCTCAACAGTTTTCTCTTGCTTCCCTCTCATCCATTCAATTCTCACTTTTTCCTCCCTCTCTAGAGAAGCGTCTGTCACGCGGGATCTCCCACGCCAGCTCTGCCATCGTCTCCCTGGCGCGGCTGCAGGTGGCCAACGAGTGTACCAGCGAGCAGTTCCCTCTTGAGATGCCCATCTACACATTCCAGCTACCAGACCTCAGCGTGTACAGCGAGGATTTCAGGAGCTTCATAGAGAGAGACCTGATCGAGCAGTCCACCATGATGGCTCTGGAGCAGGCTGGTGAGTACTACAGGATATAATATAATATAATACATTCTGTTATAGTGCCTCTCCTACAACTGATGTGAGATATGTAACAGAACCTCATGCATTTCAGTGTATTCTTTATTTAGATTACACTGATACGCAGGAGGCCCACAGAGCAGCAGCAATGAGAGATGCCAGTGAAAGTCAGTAATGTAGACAGAGACGTGGAGGGTGAGACTGAGAGGGGAGAGACAGAGCAGATCAGAGAAGCAGCATCATCTGGAAGCAAGACGACAACAACTAATTCAAAGCCTCCAGGATCCCAATGGATTCATCTCCCAGCTGAAGCTTTGAACTAACGGGGAGAAACTAGTTAGTGAAGTTTCAAATCTTCCTGCGGATTTTCCCACACACAGACTGCGGAGATCGTAAAGCAGTTCTCACCTAATTCTGTTCAAAAATGTGGGAACAATCAACCAAGAAGAACATTGGGACAATTAACTATACTGACCTTCATATTTTTGTATTTCATAAACACATAAATAAGAGGAAATCTGTCTTATAAATACATTTTCAACAGTGATTTAGCCAGAAGATGGTGTCTGATCTCAAGTTACAGTCGTAAAAGTCTTAGCTCTGTCATGAATTTAATCCAAATTATATGCATCACAAATTCTCCTATAAAATATGTATCTCTGCAATTAGGAAAAGGTAAAATAAAGTACAACAACCAGTTGTGTAGTAGCCTCACTTTATGGTTGGCTGGTGTTAATCATTCTTGGATGTAACATCATTAAACACACTGGGATGTGATAGTAGTTTCCAGAAGATTAACTTTAATATCTAATGCTTAAAAAAAAGAGAAATGCAAAAACATCTGCATTTTGAGTCCATCCACACTAAGGGGTAAATCATTCAGAGCCTCTTCTGTGTTTACTGTTGTTAAATAAATGATGCAGTCAGATCACCCCAGGCTCACAGCGCCGAGGCTGCCTGCAGTAAAGCAGTGTGCCGAGCCCAGGGCTGTGAAGCAGTCGTCTCTCCCTCAGGGACACTGGCAGGGCGGTGATGGAGCAGAAACTGGAGATACTGTAAAAGTCAGAGTGAGGAGGAAGATGTTCACTTCAGTTTTTTTTTTTTTTTTTTTGAAGACTGCTAGGTATTTGAAGGTGTGTGCAAGCATATGGGCTGTGCTAATCATTGCCTTCAAAGTTCAGCTATTGAGGCTAATTAAGCTTGTTGGCTAATTGTTCTCAATGGGCCGTCACTGGTACCTGCACCAGTACTGCGAGACTAGAAGACACTGAGTAACGTTTGAATATCGAAGTGATAAGCGCACAGTGTAGACGAATGCGTCTGTTAGTAGCTGAGTAGTAGTGACATTTCTAACACAGATGTTTTTTACTGAATCTGATGGGTTAAATTAGTCATGAATTAAAGGGACAGTTCACCCCAAAAATACCTAATTTTCCTCTTACCTGTAGTGCTATTTATCAGTCTTGTTTTGGTGTGAGTTCTCTGGAATAAAATGGAACTAGATGGCACAGAATCATGACCTGGTTACTCAAGATAATCCACTAACTGTCAGCAGTTTCATATAGGAGCCATTTTCTTTACACCAAACTACACCCACCAGCTGAATCACCATGCAGAGGGAAGCATGCATCTACTGCTAGCTCACCTACAGTAACCGAGGAAGCTAACATCACACCTCAGCTGAGGAGGAAGGCTTTAATGTTTACATCACGAGCGCTCACGAGCACGAGCCTCTCGTTCATGAGTAGATGCACGCTTCCCTCTATGTACAGTAGTGATACAGGTGGCAGGTGTAGTTCAAGTTTGACCTGCTCCCCAACAGCAGCGCTTGGCTGTGCAGTGTTTTCCTGCAGGATGAGGTGATGACACAGCTCATATATTTGAGAGAAGGCAGACATCTCTACGGTAGATATCTCCAGCACTCTGCAACTCACACCAAAACAATCTAGACTGATAAATAGCACTACAGGTAAGAGGAAAAATATGAAAAATATTTGATTTTAGGGTGAATTGTCCCTTTAACAAGATTTACACAGATATCCAATCCCTACAAGAATAAAATTAGGATATTAACTAAACTTAAAATGACTCTAGTTACAATTTCATTTTTTTAATGAATACAGTAACCCTAAAAAATAATTAAAAATAATGTGCTGAATAATTTTTTTATGGACTCACAGTCTGAGACATAATAATACACTTTAACTTCAACTTTAACTTTAACTTTATTTTGTCTCTAGAGGGCAATTAGTTGCACTGCAAGTAAAAACATGCATAAAAAAAGACATGGGAAAACACATAAAAATATAAATACTCAACAATTGGGGGCATGATCATCATCATCTTTAACAACACCATCACCATCACTTATCACTCGTCTTGATGATAGCAAGAGGAACAACCAGCCGAAAGAGTAGCCTCAGTACTAAGTATGACTCTTCACTGCCCTGCTTTCAAAAGAGAAATGGCAGCAGGAATGAAGGAGTGCTTGTATCTGTCACTCTTATGTGGGAAAAATCTGAGTAATAATGAGCCGTAATAAAAAATAATTTGGAGTGATTTTATGTTTATGTTATATCTAAAATGAGCTTGCAATAAACCTACTGTTGTTGTATTTCTATTATAGATAAGTGAACATTTTTAATTTATTTGATTGTCTGCCTTTCAAAAAGTTTTCTGTTCCTGTTATGTGCTACGACTTCTTTTTTTCTATCTGGTATTCTCCTCTTTATAGAGATGTTGGGATGCGTTAGGAATAAATGTTGTGGGCCTGTAAAGCCCAATGAGACATTATATTGGGCTGTACAAATAAATTTGACACTGGGATTTTATCACCATTTGTTTTTGCATGTTTTAATTTAAGTAGATGAAGAGAGCACTGAATTGAAAATGGAATAATGTTGCGTTTGCTCCCTTTTGTACAGAATTCATGGCCTCATTGTATTGTGTGTGTGCAGGTCGTCTGAACTGGTGGTCCACCATGTGCACCAGCTGTAAGAAGCTGCTTCCTCTGGCCACCACAGGGGACGGGAACTGCCTTCTGCATGCTGCCTCTTTAGGTGAGCTACTCGTGTACACATGATGATGATGGTGTTATGCATAATAATTATGCGAGTTGGTGTCTAATAACAGTGTTGGTGCTGCGTCACAGCTGTTAAATCCAGAGGAGGGAGTTAGACAGGAGGAGTGAGAGAGCGAAGGAAGCGAGGAAGGGAGAGAAATAACTGACCTATACATCGCAGGAAACTGTCAGCTGCAGGGTTCGGGGGTTGACAGCACATTCAGGTCCATGCCGAAGGAGATTGTTGACTCCCCAGTGTGAGGACTGCCGGAGCAACAGAGCTAATGTGATCTACACTGACAGTCAGACAACTAAGGCCCGTTGATGAGCGATGAAAGACATTTTTAGACAGGAAGTTAAAGAGCTGAGGTCATTTTAAAATGATTACATAGTTTGGAGCAATGGCCGTGTTGTTTTATGTCCTCAGTGTTAACATGCAGTAACGGTGTCGTGCGTCTGTGTTGATCAGGGATGTGGGGCTTCCATGACAGAGACCTGATGCTGAGGAAATCCTTGTATACCATGATGAAGAGCGGAGCGGAGAGAGACGCTCTGAAGAGGAGGTGGAGGTGGCAGCAAACTCAACAGAACAAGGAGGTTGGGAGAGTAAATGCATCACATCCTCTTTCTCTAATGACACAAATCCATACAAGCAAGCGGAGGGATGAGCCACTCGTAACCACATTTGGATTTTTGCTGCGAGGAAAATAAGTCTGTCTGTGATACCAAGTGTGCATTAGTAGCAGTGTTAATTCTGTCAAATCCTCTGCACTTCCTCTCCCTTCTCTTGATGTTCATGGATTAAAGTATTTGCCAATCTATTAGAAAAATTGTGTCACCAAAGATAGCTCAGGCAAAGAAGTAGTCCAGATGCTCATGTTTTAAAAATGCCTGGGGCGTCCCGGTGCCCCAGTGATCTAAGACGCATCCCATGTAAATGCAGCGTCCTGGTTTGTTGCATGTCATCCACCTTTCTCTAATTGCCCATAATCCCTGTCTGTTTCTTTTATCAAACTATCCATTAACAGCAAAAATATGACACACAGTACCCACATGTGTGCAGATGCATAAAGCTTCAGGAGATAACCTTGTAGATGCAGATGAAAATGAATAGTAATAAGGATTGTGTGGGTGAGCATCTGCACGTGCTCATCAGAGTTTCCATTTGTGTGTGTGTTTGTGCAGTCGGGGCTGGTGTACACCGAGGAAGAGTGGGAGAGGGAGTGGAACGAGCTGTTGAAGTTGGCCTCCAGTGAGCCTCGCACTCACCTCAGCAAAAACGGCAACACTAGTGGAGGGTAAGCTGTTCCGCTCACATTTACCCCCCCCCTCAAAAAAAAAAAAGCTGCAAGCCTACACGCTCTTAACTCCCAAGACACAACATAACCCTTTAACTAGAATCCAGCAATGTTTGCTCCATAATCACTGTATAAGACCTGAGAATGGAAGAAAACAGAGCAGCGATAGCGAGCTGCGCCGCTCTCATCCCACATCACACATTACTGCTCTCCTGCTGTGTTTTAATGCCTTGTGCATTCAAACGCTGCAGGAGGCCCACAATTAAAACAAAAGTGACCTTCTCACTAAGATGGATTTGTCAGGGAAACTCATTGTTCCCACTCGGACTGTTGCTCTTTCAAATTGCTTCCTTGATTTGTCGCAGCTCTGGTGTGAGACTGTGCCATCTACTGGCTGCCATCAGTATTAATCATTTGTGCTGAAACAGCCTCCCCTGAGCTGTGGGTTGCTGCTTTTAGCTGCAGCAGGTGATGCGATTCCCCCCCGCCCTCCCCTCCTGCGTTGCATAAACAAGTGTAAGAGTGGGTTTATCTCAGGCTACAGAGGCAGATTGGAAACTAACTCTAGTTTCCTCCTCCTACGCACAGAAACCTTGTGGTTTGTCTCTTGTTTCCATTTTCACTGAAATACACATACATAGCAGCTGATCTGGTGGAGGAAAAAAACGACTATGATGAACAGAGAAACTCATTAAGGTGTCTGCTGCTGACTGAAATGTCATTTAATTACATAAAATGTGATTAAGGCAGGTTGTCATTGTCTTCGCTCAGCGCTGAATGTAAAAGCTTTGCAACAAATCACGCAGCGACTGTTTTCAGGGTGACAGCAGCAGCTGAAAACAACAATGTCTCTGCATTGTCGTTTTACATTAATTGGCTGTGCTTCCCCCAGCGTTGACACGTCCAGTGTGAAGCCCTCTATCACTGAAAATAACCCATTAAAGAGCATAATTTACTCATTTACTCTGGTGGTTTTAACCTCTCATTGAGTTTGACTGTAATGCAGTAATCAGGTTAGGGATGTTTGATGGTCCTAGTGTGAGATGAGCCCCTAAATAGGATGAGTGGGATTCACATATTAAGAGGCTCTTTATTAGAGTGAATTTGGCAGCGTGGCTGTTTGTGTGGCTGACAACTTAATTGTTGCACATCCTCTGGTTCCCTGGTGGTTGCATGCCTGAGAGCTCTGCCTCTGCCTTTTCTCTCCCTCTCTCTGCCGCTTTCTTTCATTCAAACACATGTAGGAACAGATGGATCTTTGTACGGGTCTGTTAAAGGTAGCCAGAGGACAAAATAGATCCAAATGGATCAGATTAGATTACGCAGGCACATGATTAGCACGAATATTTGATGTTTTGGCAGATGTTTTTGCATCAGTAAATACCACTTCAGGAAACTGTCATGGTGTCCCATGATCCCGCTGTGTTAAATGGTTGTTGTTTTTTTTGCAGGGTGGATAACTCTGAGGATCCGGTTTATGAGAGTCTGGAGGAGTTCCATGTGTTTGTGCTGGCCCATGTGTTACGCAGGCCAATTGTAGTGGTGGCTGACACGATGCTCAGAGACTCAGGAGGTGAAGGTAGGCCGACTGCATCTTTTCTTGATCTTCTATATCACCGTAGGACAAGCAATGGATTAACACTAGATACGGTGTTCCAGCGTTTGCTCCCATCCCGTTTGGAGGGCTCTATCTGCCTCTGGAGGTGCCTCCGAGCCGCTGTCACTGCTCCCCTCTGGTCCTGGCCTACGATCAGGCTCACTTCTCTGCACTGGTGTCGATGGAGCAGAGAGACCAGCAGCGAGAGCAAGGTGAGCAGCTGTGCATCGTCACAAAATAACACACATCATGACAGAAAAAGCAGATGGCATCTGCAGATTGAGATGTGGGATATGATAAACCCTTTGTTGCAAGTGTCACCTGCCGTAATGTGCATTAGTTGAGTTAGGTAATAGTTAGGCGGTCTTTGCTTTAACTTTAAGTGGGTAAATCGCAAGAATGAGGGCGAGTGGTCTGCCTGTCCTTCTAAGGGTGAATAATGTATGAGACAGCAGTCTAATTACCTGTGATCCATTATTAAAACAGGCCAGTTGGCAGCAGGAATCAGGGAGTGGCCAACGTGGAGGGAAAGTGGACAGCAGGCTGCTTCTTCTGACTTACTGAGCATTGATCAAATCACTCAAGCCTGCGTGTTATTGTCTCCGTCTGAAGTCACTGCTCAAATTTAGCTTGTTACAGTAGGTGTGTCTGTTTATGCGTTTGCCTCTTTCACAGGAATCTGTGATGTGGTGCTGCGTAGAGCATATTGATTGTGTTATGTTGAGGCGAGGGAGTGTTGATTTTCCGCTTTGTTTGAGTGACTCTTGTTTTTGTCTTGTTCTGCACGTTCAGATGCCAGTGCTCCCACTCCGGATGCGTTGCTTATTCTAGAGGTCAGAGTAATCCTCACATGGAGTTCCTTTAATTGACAAATAGAGTGGATCTCCTTGACAACCAGTCTTAGTAGTCACGGCACTCTTCTGTATCTGACTCAGTGGGTGGAACTCACTTGTCATTTGCGTGGGCTGCTGGCCAACTCTGTCTCTCTCTGCCTCTTTTTCTCACTCTCAAACACAGATACTCTTACGCAAACTGCTTCTTTCTTCCTCTCTCTGTCTTCCTCCTTTTCTTGTGCTTTTTATGAGCATGTAAGTTTCCTATTCTCGGCATGTAAACACCAACCTAGTCATTAACTCTGGGTACGACCACTGCAGACGAGCAGACAGACATGATTACTAACCTGCAATCCCTGCCCTGAAGTCATTCCCTTTAATGCCAGCAGTACATCAAAGCCGGCCAACTCCACACAGCGCATAACTATTCAGCACTCCCACTTTTATTTGGGTTTTTTTTTTTTTTTTTGTGAGGCAAGGGAGGGTTCTCTTTTTGTCCACCAGATGGTGCATATGTCCAGAGAACCCGCTGTAAGCTCAATCACAACACCACTGCATGACTCTACTTTTTCATTCTGGTACACTGTGTCCTGTGATAGGATCAGAGTGCGTTTTGTCTGCAGTCTCTTTCTCTCCAGGATGTTATGAAAACACTTGTACGCTTACCTCGGTGCATTTGTATGTCATGTGATTAATCACATTAGGCAGCTGTGATGCAAATCTGTGCTGCTTCTATTATGTTGTTCTGCATTTTTATGTAGCTAAGAGGTATATTTTTATGTTTTTATATGATATTATTAATAATATACACATTTGATCATTTCTGAATTTTAATAAATGGTACAGTGCTGCCATATTGGCTTTTATCTCTGAACAGATGCTAGACAGAGGGTCAGACAGACAGACAGGAGGACCTAATCTTCCACTGCCAATTAGGGCAGAGTAGCCCCAGCCCACCCCTAAGCCCTCACCACATCACCACATATGGGCAGGGTCCCAGTCTGGGGCCCCAACAGCCCTCTCTCCTGACAGTCAGGCCAATGTGTGGACGTCTCAGGTGGAGGGTTGGTCTCAGTTTCCCCCAGCATGGGGAAGAGCATCCGAGAGGCCGCTGGCCCTGTGCGTGTTCAGGTGCCAGAGGCTGGGTTAGAATACTGGCTCTTTCTTCTTTCTTCTGTATGGAAGGTTATAGCAGAGTCCCCCTCCCCTCCCCGTAACCTGATTCTAAATCACACTGACACATCACGCTACTGACCCCTTTATGGCCTGCTTGCATGGCTGCTGGCACTATATTGATGGTGGATACTGAAAAAAAAACAAGGGAGGGGTGACTGAAGTCAGAGCTTACTGCTAAGGATCAAAACTTTCTTTCTTTTCTCTGAGCACATCCCAAAAGAGCAGTCAAGTGGTTTTTCTGAGTTAAGGTAGTCAGGTGAACCCAGAGTCCTGTGCACATGAGTATGTTTTCCATCAGCCCACTGCTGCTCACCTGCTGTGTGATAATGACTGGCTCCTCAGTGGACGCCGTTGGCCATCTCTTTTATCAGCTTGTTTGTGCTCCTGTGGTTAAACGATGTATGAGTGGAACTGGCCCTCTAAAAAAACTCTGGAGCTATTTCAAGCTCTGGTCCCAGTACCAAAACACTTCCAGGTTTTCTTTGGCATCCCATCATCAACCCCCTAACACCCATTTGAATGAAGTAAATGGTCGTCTTTTACACAAAGACCACCTACATAACAGCGCGGTGTAACCATCCAGCTCTGGCCAGGTTTCACTTCTCTATCTATTAAAGACACCCAGTGTATAACTCCCCATGCAGTCGGGGTAATTAAATCAATATGGCAGTCAGAATTAAAATGCCATTTGTTGTGGTTTTATGTGTGACTTCAAATGTGATGCTCTTATAATTACCACCATGGTTCCGCTGTTAAAATCTGTGGCAAAAAAGCTCAGGCTTCTTTATATGCATGACTGCTGTTTACTCTGGTGAATTGGGCCCTTTAAATCTGCAGCTGTGCAGAGTGACCAAAGTCAGGAATTCAAATTTGTGCATTTTCCAGACAGTACAAATTGTTCTTGAATCGCAAACAGAGGAAACATTGGCTCAGTGTTCCTGCTGTGAATTAAAGCTTGTAATGGGTGACTTTGTCCTCTGAGGGGGGTAAAGGAGGAGAGAGGATCCGCTCTCTTTCTGCACTCATGACACAAGGCATGATCTACTTGACGAGCCCATTTTGCACAAACTAAAAAAAGACAAAGTAAAGATATTTATGCCCGATCAAAACTTGTGAATACATGCTTAGGAAGGTTATCTACCTCGTTTCCAACAGCTGTTTCCTCACAGGTTACACCCAAGTTTCCTCCCCATTTCCCCTGCCTGTGTCCCCCCCCTCGAATCATACATGCAAACTGAGCTAGGCGAGGCAAGCTAGCAGCTATGTTGCTGAGTACACAGCTCGCATACCGCGGAGGGCTATGATGTCATCCATGCATAAGCTATGGGAATCGGTCATTCAAGGACAACAAAACAAGGCTGCCAACTGGGATAGTAAATACATTACAGCACACTTTAGTCCCCCAGAGCTCAATTGGCAGTGTTGAATCTCTGAATCTGGACTGGGCCCAAGCGGGAACAACAGCACACACAGCACTTTGGAATGGCGAGAAAGGAGGACAGCTGCATCGTGGGAGCCAGGACGCCACCTCACAGACCTCCGCTGCCTGCTGCATGACCCGAGTGGGAACTGAGTGGGAGCTGGTTCACTGCCTTCTGTCTGTCCTGTGTGTGTTTGTGATTATGACTGAATTTTTCTGGGCAACAGCGTCCTAGGAAAGACCCTTTCTTTAAGAAAACCACTCTTTTTTTCCCTCCCAGTTTTTCAGCGCTGCCCGGCCACAGCTCTCATTACTGTTTGTCTCTGTGGCTCCAGGCATTAGTCATGCTCTTTTCTTTTTTTTAGGTAGATGGTGTGAAATGTATTGCAATTTGCAGGTATGACGCAAAGGCAACCTTGACATTTTAGGACAGGTCTCTGGACACACCTAGTTTGTCAGCAGAGCTTTTAGTGATATATTTACCCAGCTGATTGAATTTGTTTGCTTGGCGACTAATGGTGTCAGACACAAATAAGTGCTCATGTTCACACTGTTAAATGTGCTTGCATGGGCGTGGCTGCACTAATTCTGTTTCGTGAACTTAAAGCATTAACACTATGCATGCACCACCACTATTTTGACACTCATCATGAGTAATAGTGTACTTTGCACCAACACATCGGCACTCAAAGAAACACAAGGAGGGCAGAGTAAATATTTGACCTGCAGTTTCATCAGGGACACGGGAGAGGCCGTTGCTGCTGGTGTCTGCGTCTCCATGAAGCCTGCAGAGCAGAGCAGCCCATTGGCAGTGGAAGAATTGATGAGGCAGGGAGGAGACTGTATCTTCCATCTGGGGCTGACAGTGAAGGCTGGAATGTCCTCGGCCTGAACAGCCTGCCTCTCTCTGCTGTCATGTGGACAACAGCCCCCACACTAGGCAGCCTGAGGAGAGCTGTCATGTGGGCCAGTGGGGTCCAGCTAGTCCTCCTCGCAACTCTTGTTTTTGAAAGGCAGCCATGCACTCACACACAAACACGTACACGCCCGCACTATGCACGTACTGTAAGCACGCCTCCCACGAGAGGAAGCCCGGGTGGGTGTCTGTTTTATGTGCTGTGTGCTGTGATTAATGTTGAAAACCTCTTCCTGCTTGTAAGTAGCTGATCATATCAGCGGTGTATGAATGAAATTATTCCTGCACTCCTTCTCTTTTTCTGTACTCCTGTGTCTGATTGCACTCTAGTACAAAATTAAATCATCCTGTACAGCCCTGATCAACTGTAGAGCTGCTCGGTTTATTGTAAATCCGAGCAGCAGGCTCATCATGCCAAGGTCAGACTACCATTTCCTCTAGTATTAGAGGGATGGCTCCAGTTTCTGTCTTATTTTTGTAGTTTTGGCCATCACTTCTACTTGTAATTATAACACTGCACTCACCAAAGTAACTGTAGAGGTCGCGGACATCACTTAAAAGAAGTCATACTTACACTTAACCCAAAGTTATGTGGAGAGAAAATGAAGACAAATGGATAAATGATGACACAAGCTGTCATTTGTAAATATTCATCACAGTTTACAGACTAACTTCCTACTTTAACTTTGACCTAACACACTTAGTTTTCCTGCAGGGATTATTTCCATAATTTAAAGTGTGCTTACTTTGGAATCACCATCAAATAAAGTGGTTTAGATAATCTGGCTAAACTGCTGGCTTGTTTACAACCCGTCGTTTGTCTTGCCCCATTGGACTCTGCTGTAACAATGTCACCATGTTCCCAGATCGCAGTAATACCCCTAGTGAGTACACTGTTATCATTGCTGATAGTAAAGACGGCCATGAAAATAAGATCCAATTAGAGAATTAATAATTAATTCTTGCCCTCGGAAACAGCGCTCATCAAAACAGTCTCACCAGAAGGTCCATTTAGTAGCCATTCTTCAGCTTTCATTTGTATCACATGATCTTCCTCAGTGCATGGAATTGTTTTGGAACTGCAGATGTTCAAATTTCCAATTTTTTTTCTGAGGACTTGTGTCTCATCCATGTTGGTTCAAATGCTGGAACTGAAAACAAAACAAGCAAAACCTTGGAAACAAAATAGTCTCACCACAAGGTTCAATTTAGTAGCTGCTTTGGAGCTTTCTATTGTACTATATGATATGACTGAAGGCTCCAGAATGGCTATGACTCAAGTTGTAATAAACCAAAATTTTCCTCAAATGGGAAACTTATGTATATTTCAACCTGGGGCCTGTTTTGCCATATTCTTGTTTCTAAGTGGCTAGTGGGAACAATTTTTGAAATTGGTCCAGTATTGAACGAGAGGGCTGCAGGCGGCAGCCGTGAAACGAGCTGCAATGTTATCCTTTAGACCAATGGTTCCCAACTGGTGGGTCACAGTCCAAAAGTGGGTTAATATACATCCACTAAAACCTCTTGTTTTTTTGCCTCTTACAGGCTCAGATTGTTATTATAAGTGTCTGACAACATTATGGAAAGGACCACATCTCACTCAAGGAGATGTCTTGCAGGTTAAGTTGTTGCAGGAAGACAATAACAAACTAAGGCGTTCAAGCAATAGGTAAAGAAAAAGTTTTATTTCTCTGTAATGCCCTTTCCATAATATTGTCAGACACTTTAGCCTAGGTAAGACCAAAGATTCATGACGAGACGAGACGAGTTGAAACAGGCAACTTCTTGCAACACACCGTTCTGAAAACCTACCAGATCACACCAATGCACCTAGTTGAGACGGTGTATCATCTCTATGCAACAACTCTCTACACTTCCGTTCTGATTTCCAGCTTTTTGGGTGCATTTTGTGGCTGAGTATATTTTGTAGCTTCTTAAAACATGAATGAGGATAGTGATAGTGAGGTACTGGCTACAGTTGCATTTGTAGTAGTGATGAAATGGCGAAAAACATAAACAAAGTGAGCATCAGATGGACTGTATAGATTGCTGTATGCATACAGTAAGCATCAGCAACAACCCACCGTCTGACACTGGCACACCATGAAAGCTCAGCGGGGACAGAGCATCTGTCACAGCAAGTGAACATGCTGTCTGTGATCAATTTGACTTGACGAGCAGACTTAACTACAGGCCGACTGGCTGTAGAAACGGTGATTAGCTTTACATTTTTAAACAGCCACAGGTGTTATGACCAGCTTGAGTTGAGCTCAGACCAGCCAGTTCACACCACTGCAGCTTTTCTCTGCAACGTTTTATTGGACCTACATTGGGGGTGCACAATTGCCCCAAAAGATTACTTTGCAGCCTGTTTCGCGGCTGCTGCCTGAAGCCCTCTTTCTCAGTACTGGACCAGGTTCCAAAAATTGTAGTTCCCATTATTCACTAAGACACAAAACTTGGGAAAATAGGGTCCAGGTTGAAAAATACTGAAGATCCCCTTTAATTTTCTTCCTCATGGAAAAGGTAGATTAGTTGGACTCATTACACCTGACAAGACAGGCCTGTACAGTAGCTCAGAAAACCAGGATAGGGGACAAGTCTGTGTTATAAGAGGAGCAACCAATAAAAGCTACAGGGGCCGACTGAGGCCCTTCACTGTCTGGATGAGTCAGCGTGAATGACGCTCACTGGTCACGGTCGCTTCTCTGCCTAAAAAATGGATGGCAGATAGAATGCACCCACAGTATACTTTACCCCCTGCTGACAGGCATCTGGGATAATTAACATGGCATTATTCTAGTGTGTCATTAGGGTGTCACTTTAGCTCTGACACCGCCATGGCCTTGTGAGAGAATGGGTAGCGTGCAACATAGTCTGCGGTGGTAAAGCTAGACCAAACTAACGTTCTGATAATCTCATCTCTTCCAGCTGTTATCCCTCTGACTGACTCGGAGCACAAGCTGCTGGCGCTCCATTTTGCCGTAGACCCTGGCAGGGACTGGGAGTGGGGGAGGGACGACAATGATAATACCAAGCTAGCCAAGTAAGTCCTGTATAGTATATCACAGGGTGTTGATGCTTATCAACAAAGCACACAGAGGCGCTGACAACGAAAGCAGCCCCACGAAGGGTGAGAGAGTAAAAACTGCAGGCCAAGGCAGTTCTGTTAGTCTTACCCACAAGGCTGTATGTGGGGGATTTAACTCTGATTATGGGCTCCAGGCTCAGGTCACTTCAAAGAGTGAGCAGAGAGAGAACAAATTGTGAGTCACGTCAGTCATCCATAGGGTTTCCCAGGAATGGCCTCGCTAAAGCAGCAACACCCTCTCTGAGTTTAGCAAAGAGTTTATGTAAGGGTTTCTGTTTCACATTCCTGCCAGTCAGGGGGTTAGCTTATCCCTTAACAAGCTGCAGTATGAACAATGCAGATATACAGAGAAAGGATGCTGGAGCCACTTCCTAATACCACCTCTACATCACCATTAATGCATTGCAGGCACAGTTTATGTAGGGGCTCTACTTTATACAAGTGGTGAAATGCAGCAGGTTTCATGCTTTTGGATCGATCCAAGTAGGCTCATAGAGTATTTAAATTCAGTAAGATCTTAAAAATGTCATACGGAGACCCATAAATATGCTATACATGCCATTAGGTTCTGCTAAAACTCTTCATCAAATGTCAACTGAGTTACACCACTGCTTGTTGTTAACTGTTGATACATTTTCCCTTACAGTCTCATCTTGTCTCTGGAGGCCAAACTCAACCTGCTGCACAACTACATGAATGTAACATGGATCCGAATTCCATCTGAAACAAGGGTAACTTTTTCTCACACATGTTTCTAGTTCGTCATAGTTAATTTAGCCCCAGAGAGACTCCTCCATTCCAGATGTTCTTGAAACCGCAGGGTTCAATCAATCAGCTTTATTTACTGTCAGAGTGCAGTAATCCAAGGCATTCATGTGTTTGTTCTGATTGTGAATCACCAGTGATCAGGCAACAAAGATGTTTTTCTGGTGTATTTGTCTGGAATAGATTGGTAGTCCTGAGAAATGTCCATGAGACATCACCTGCACTCTGTGTTTTTCCTCACTGCTGGATGTGTTTGTGTGTCTGTGCAGGCTCCCCTGGCTCAGCCAGAGTCTCCCACAGCCTCTGCAGGTGAGGATGTCCAGTCTCTGGCTGAGTCCATGGACTCTGACCGCGAGTCTGTCGGCAGCAACTCCAACGTCAACAACGGTAAGCCCAGCAAGGAGAAGGACAAAGACAAGCAGCGCAAGGACAAAGACAAGAGCCGGGCTGATTCTGTAGCCAACAAACTAGGTAGCTTCAGCAAAACCTTGGGAATCAAGCTGAAGAAGAACATGGGAGGTCTGGGTGGCCTCGTGCACGGCAAAATGAACAAATCTAACTCTGGCTCAGGTCGTAGCGGGGAGAATGGAGGGGAAAAGACGAAGAAGAAGGAGTCTAAGACAACCAAGGGAAGCAAGGAGGAGTCGGGTCAGTCAGCCAGCTCCACTTCTTCTGAGAAGGCCACTAGTCCATCCCCTACAGACAGAGACAGACCCTCCAGCTCCTCCCCCACAGGAGAGACAGGACAGTGCAGGGAGAGACAAGACCCTGGAAAACTGGAAATACAGCACCGATGTCAAGCTCAGCCTCAACATCCTGCGGGCCGCCATGCAGGGGGAGCGCAAGTTCATTTTTGCAGGACTCCTGCTCACCAGCCATCGACACCAGTTCCACGAAGAGATGATCAGCTACTACCTGACCAATGCCCAGGAGCGCTTCAGCCAGGAGCAGGAGCAGAAGAGGAAGGAGGCTGAGAAAAAGCCCCCTGCCGTTAGTGAGGTGGCTACGAAGAAGCCTGAGCATGAGAGTGTCTTCCAGAGGGAGAGATCGGACAGCTCGCCTCCAGAGAGCTGCTCTCCCGTCCTGCCCCACCACACCCACACCTTCAGCCACAACTCACAGCCCCCGCTGGGTCTCAAGATGCAGGGCAGGAACAGTCCCACTCCTGCAGCGCCTCTTGTCTCTGTCCCAGTCCCTCCTCTCACCCCACCAACAGCCTCCCACCATGTCTCCCACCCAGCCCCAGCCCCTGCGCCTTACTCCTCCCCCAGTATTGGTGCTAAGAGACCTGGGCCCGTTCCTGTGTCTGCCCACTACAGCCATACACCGCCCATCCAGAGGCACAGCGTGATTCACTTACAAGATGTCAACATGCAATCCTCCATCTTCCAAGATGACCCCTATAAGCCTGTGGTGGGCACCCTAAAGACATGCGCCACTTACCCCCAGCAGAACCGCACACTCTCATCCCAGAGTTACAGCCCTGCTCGCCTGTCGGGGGTCCGCACTGTTAACACCATAGAGACCCTGGCCTACAACATGCCTGGCGAACACAAGTCCCACACCTACACCAATGGATTCGATGCGGGAGACATTCAGGACTGCCTGGAGTTTGCTGATGAGGACAACTCGTCTCACACCTGGCTCAACCAAGACAAAACCAAAGGGCGGAGCTCTGGAAGCCCTTTGTACTGCTTTCAGCAGCGCCGCTGCAAGAGGGAGAACTGCTCCTTCTACGGCAGGCCAGAGACAGACAACTACTGCTCCTACTGCTACAGAGAGGAGCTGAAGCGCAGGGAGAGGGAGAGCAAAGTGCAGAGGCCTGCATAGCCATCACAGCCACTTCAGCCACTTGTCAGCAAGGCCGCAGGAGACTTGAGGCAACGACACCATCTGCACTCTGCATTTAGAATAACATGATGGCAAACATTTTTCCTATTTTGTTGAAGAATGCTCTTGTATTCCTGTCACCCTTCCCTTGTTAGTAAAGATTATTACTTTATGATGGGGGAAGCAGAACTTGAAACAGTGAGCAGCTTTGGCCAGAAATTGTGCTATTTTGTTTCAGGTTTTTATTTTCTGTCTCATTGAAGTTAGTCTTTTACTTGTTTTAGAGTAAAAGTCATCTCTCTGTGATGTAACTTTATGTATGTGAGGGAAAGTTCTTTATTTTTCAAAGTACAAAAGATTTGCATCCTATCAGGAGGGAACATTTTAGCTCTTTTAATCGGTTTGAATGCAATACCTCTGCTTGGTTCTTCAAAATCTCTGTGGAAAATTTGTAGTTGTTTTGCAATCAAAAGAAATTTAATGGGAGATTAATATTAGACTTTAAAGCAATAAATTGGTGATTTTTGCTACACCCTCTCCCAATTTTGTCTATGCACCAATAATATAGTTACTGTAGGTTAACTGTGTCTTGTAAATTGTAAAGGATTGTCACGGTGTGCTTTTGTAAACCAATTTGAACTACAGGAATTAAAATGTGTAAGCATTATAGATTGTAATGTTGGATTAGGATGAAGATGTAAAACTATCTCATTTGTTAAGTGTACCTTTGTTCTTACCACGGTGCAAGGGTTTCCTGTGTCAGAATTGGACTCAAACTAATGTGTAAGATATCATTTCACATATTTGCCCGTAGTCAAACTTCTTGAGACCACAAGCACTGCCAAACTGGCTTAAAAAAAAAGATAATAATCACGATTCAAAATTTTCAAAATGTTTTCTGTGGCAAACACCAAACAATGTGCATAGGATGAATTGCTTCTCAAATATGCAGTGTTTATGGTGTGTTTCTCTGAGTCGCCTGTTAACTACTCTATTCGATCAATGTGTTAGATGAGAAGAATTGTGGGTAGTGAGAGCAGGCCGATGCGTATTTGTCCAAAGTGTGATTACGTGTCTCTTCCCCTCTGCACACACACACACAACACGATGTGCAATCATGCTATTAGCACTATGTGGTGACCTGCAGTATAGATGTGTCACCGGTCCAGTGTGAGATTGTCTGTTCTTCTTCCATATCTAGAGGCCGTTAAAAAGAAGCACCTGCTGCTAAGAGCACCTCAAGCCTTTGTGATCATCAGTGCTTTAACCAATCAGTGGGGTTTGTAAAACCCCGGGCCTCCAAGTGCTTTCTGCTCATTCGACATGACTACTGTAAAGACGCAGTGTTTGTGTTGCTGTTTGTTCTGGTGATGCTTGGATAATGTACCATGCTGTCCTTAACTAAGTGTGTCCTGGCCAAGGATGTCCACTGCTCCCTGGGTTCGCTTCTGTCTCTCTCCTGTACACACTGCAGTGTTGCTCCTCTTTGTTTCTATGTGACAAGTTCATGGACTCTCACCATGTTAGGACTGTAAGATATGATTTTGTATTCCTTTAAGAGTTTTACACTACTTTAAATTATTAATTTGCACATTAGGTACAGATGTAAATATGAAAAAAAAATAGTTTATTGTTACAAACATGGTGTGTCTGCGTCATTTTTGTTTTTCTTAAAGGAGGTAATCATGAGAAATCTAAAGATTATAGATTTTATTTTTAAGCTGAGGATTTTTTTTTTAATGAATTCTTTGTTCTGACAGTTTTATTTCTTTTATAAGAAACCAAGTAGATCATATTGTTTAGGTTTCTCTTGATGTGCATACACTTCATTTTACTTTTTGCTATATATTTGCTTTTATCTTTTATGTTTTCTAGTGAGGCCTAAAAGCAGATTATAATAGTGCATATGATTATGGTGTTTTACACAACAAACTCTGAAAACGATGATTTGAATGCTCCCACTTTTCCTGAAAAGTGTAATTAGCGTTAGCAGTTTAGCAGCAACCTTAAAGGGGTACTCCAGCATTTTAACATAGCACTTACGTAATGTTAGTGGGCTTGCGACAGGCAGGTTTTTTTTTTTTTTAAGTCAAAATTGATGCAGCAGAGACCAAAATATCCTCATGTTTATGTTGTAAATGTGGGTCAAGCTCCAACTGACCGGCTCCTACAATTCCCATGATGCAACTTGACAGTTTGTTTTATAAAACCCTTGTGCCTGGTGTTTAAAACTTAATGCCCAGTGTTTGTAACGCAGACATCCTTAAAAAAGTTTGAAGTCTTCAAGCTGAGGCTAAGATAACCCTGATGACACCACTATGATGTCATCAGAGTAATTTTGTAGACTGGAAAAAGCATCTCCAGAGCCGTAGGGCCCTGACACACCAAGCTGACAGTCAGTCGTCACTTAAGGTTGGGCATCTCGCATGAGTTTTTGCGGTGTGTCCCACACCGTCGGCCCTTGTTGGCTTTTATTCAGCTGATTCAGCAAGTTGAATCGGCGATGGAGATGGCGGGCCCGTTTGGTGAATGCTATTGTTATTGCTATTGTTCGCTAGGTACACAGTAAATACACTTTGTTCTTTCAACATCGGGTTGTGTTGTTAATGAGCTAACTGGCTAATTAGCGTCTTGAATCCGTCCTGTTGGTCTTCCATTTTCCCTTTTCGAATGACAAATACAGATTACCGCTGCCTGCCGCTAGAGTTATTTCCTCTCACACAGGCGCAGAACGTTAGTGCTAGTTGGCCATTTGTTGTAGTCTATGTGGTGTATTCAAGTAGAACTTTTTGGCTGAGACACAGGCGACTTGAGGCGATGCAACAGTCGGCCCTCTTGGCTCTAGTTCTTTAATGTTGGTTTGGTGTGTCTGGGCCTTTGGAAGACCTTATACGACTACTCTTCATGTGTAAAATCAGTGCAGTGCCCCTTTAAGAAGCTATTTAGATTTCAAGAATAGGACACTTTCGAGGTTTATTCATGAGACTCAGCATTAATGGAAAAAGGTAATTAAACTCACGTCTGCTTTTTGAATGACTCAAACAAAACAGAATGAGGGGAAAATTTCCACCAAAATCGGTCTGAGGTTACAGAGTTGAGATTCTTGGGAGTGAATTGCCAAGTGGGGCAGCAATCCAGACTGAGAGCTGTAACGCTGCTTTATTTCTCCAGAGATGCTCCTACATTGGCAGCAGGGTCGACGCCACGCAGCGAAACAGACCTTCAAAGAAGCAGCAGAAAATCTGCAACCCTGCCATGGTTAAATCTGGTGAGGGCTTGTTGCATGTGAGCTTAAGTGACATTAAGACAAATGGTGTCAAACACTACATAAAGATGAGTCAGGATACCTCAAAGAGAGGGTTAATCATTTATTTGTCAGGGTAGATTTTTAAGGATGAATTAATTACGGCCAATATAATCTTCAAATGCAGAGAAAAGCAGCTTGTGAGAATATCAGAGTAAGAGTTTCATTCTAGGACAGTAAAAGCTGTGACCAAAGGCTTCCAGTCAGATTATCATTGGATTTACATAAACAGTCATGATTAACGAAATATAGAATGTATTTTTTTCTTTTCCATTTTTAGCTATGCTAGCAGCACTGCTTCAGTGACATAAATGTCAGTCAGTTAATCAGTTGGTCAACCACTACGGTCCAGACTTATATATCTGAACTATTGAATGTATTGTCATGGTATTGGAGCAAACGTTTATGGTCCCCAGAGGATGAACCCTAGTGACTTTAGTGACCTTTTGACTTGCCATCTAGCACTACCAGCTGCTTAATCGCTATAACTTTGCTATGCCCTTAACCCTTACCTCATACACTGTAATCAGGTCAGAACATTAATTTGTCCAATACTTTAGTTTACGACTGAAAACTGGCAAAACTAATGACATCCCCATCAGCCTCAGCTGTACTTGTGTCCAATGCTAACTAAAAATGCTAACACGCTAACTGATGGATGTATTATGAGAACTGGATATAGCATTGGAGGCAGGATCCTGTTCATTCCTAGGGAAGTTGCTCAGTGGTGCATGAAGCCAAAAAAAGTTGGACTTCTGGGTATAAAATTACCCAGATCTTTGTATCATGGGGCCCCATGCACCAGAATTTACTTCAAACCCACCTCCAACAACTGGCGCGCCAATGAGACAGTAGGAAAATAGTAGTAGAAAAACTCTGGGTACTGCTATTAGTGAATTTCAGAGGTTGATGTACCTCACAAAAAATTCAATTCAGTTCAATTCAATTCTAATTAAAGCAAATCTGTGATGTTTCTTGCCTACTGGGAAATGCTTGTTAGGCCCCAAAGCATCACATGATGGATCAGGTAGTTGTAATTACACTTTTTGGTCACTATGCGCAGTGGACTTTGAAGCCAATTTGACATGGTGGCCAAACCGTGTAACTACCACTTTTGGGTCCATTGCATGATGGCATTGGGCCGACAAAGACTTTTCCCCATAGACTTACATTCGGGAAAGAGACGCCTGCATCACAATCCTTGTTTCACTATCTGGATTTGACCCAGTTAGATCAATCACAGTTTGAAAGTCTAGAATAGCTGCATAAATAAATCATTTCATCCCTATTCAAGTTAGCAGTGGGCTAAACTGAAAATTAGGTGCTCAGCTGGATGAAGTTCGCCACTTGGCTGTTGAATGTGTTTGTTCTAAGCTCCAATGATGTGGCAGAGCTGGGTAATTTTATACCCTGAAGCAAATTTGCGACTCCTAGGAATAGCGAAGGCATGACTCGCCCTACTCTGCCTTAAAGTAAGGCAAATTCGCTACCTGCTATTTGCTAAGTCAAACTTTTTTGGCTTCATTCACCACTAAGCAGCTATCAAAGGAAAGGAAAGGGCCCCGTCTCTACCCCTGTATCCAGTTCTCTTTATACAACCATGTGCCAATCTAGGCTGATAATGAAGTTGAACATTTTAGCATGTTAGCATTGAGTTTAAAGCAGCACTGTGCCAAAGTACAGCCTCACAGAGCTGCTAGCATGGCTGTGGACTCTAAGGTCTCGTTAAACTATAATGCACCCATAGATTTTATAAAGTGAGAAAGAGAAACAATAACCTGAGCAGTAAACAGTGTTTCGACAGAGTAACAAATCAACCCCTGCTCCGTCTGTCAGAACTCTCAAATACACCAGAGCTCACGAGGGTTTTTAAAAAATCTTTTCCAATAAAAAGTACGAGGTAAAATTAGCCTTTGCTTTTTCAAGAATCCACAGTCCGTGCAGTAGCAGCTGGCTGAGTTGGTGGAGTGAGAGTGAGGAGAAGGTTGCTTCGTGGGCAGCAGGCTGCAATGTGTGGGATGAATTACATACTTCTGACTGCGAGTATAGTCTCGTGACTCGGCTGCTAGAGACAACGATGTGGGTTGGACTCACTTCTCCAACTGTTGCCCCATGCTTCAGGTCACGACTGTGGCTGCTAATAATATGGAACAACTTGCTGAGGATGAATTACATCTCCACATGACGCCTAATGTTAGTCACACAATGGCACACGAGGGCCCCTTTCTTCCCAGCAATGTATCCCGAGCTCTTGAATCCTGCGTCCTCCATAACAAGTACGGGATGAGACAGAGCGCATTGTCTTCTTTCTTGGATCCCCTTTTCTCAGAATTTCCTTTGAATTTGCATGAGGGACCTCCCTTTGCTTTTCAAAGCAACAAAGAGCTCTATCAGGCATACAGCAGTCGTTTGGCAGGCCTCTCATCCTCTCAACACAGCCTCCATGTTGTCAAATTCACTCAACTCGTTTTAAACCAAGACTTGTAGAAAAACACCAGGATACAGTAATCGTGAATTGCCTTTTATTTCCCTTTCAGATGCATCTCCGTCCTCACATAATAGGAACCCATTAAAGGCCTTAATGCAACACAGTAGCTCATAAATATTGATTTTTATGGTAAGCAGTTGTCTCATTAAGATGATGAAATTAAAACGTGGGACAATAAGGCATATCCGCGGGTATATTAATTGAATATTTAGATCCTCTTTGCACTATTCTCAACAACTGTTTTTTCTAGATTGCAAGACACTCTACCTGACAGCATTTATAGTGCTGTTGTGTTTTAAGCAGGTTGGTGCCTTTGATGCCTCTGCTGCAGTGAGTGGTAATGCCAACCCCCCCCCCCATCCCTCCACCCCCCACCTCCCATAGCTAAGCCTTGTTCTCAGCCAGTGCCAGCCTCCAATATCTGAGCTCATCCCACCCGCTCTGCAGGATCTAGCGCCAGCCCTGCCATGCACTGCACTCGAGAGTGGGTGGCATCACATGGCCCTTCAGCCTGCCTTCTGGGGCTTGGCATGGAGGAAGAGGGACGTACACACACACACACACGGGCCTCTGTGTGATTAAGACCACTGCTGCTACTGCTGCTGCTGACCACATCTCTTCCCTCTTTTTCTGTGGATTAATTCCACTGAGTCTCAAAGTCAGTGATGCCCACACACCTCAGTGGAGCATAGACCCTTTCCAGCCCATAAAGCCTCCCACGCTCTAGACTGTGAGTGTGTCTAGGTTGGGTGCACCAATCAACAGCGGGTAACACCACCCACCCACCCCCTCATCCTCATCTTCCATCTCTCTTACACAGTGTACTTTCCCTCAAACAATGCATTTGAAAAAAACCCTCATGGTTGGGGTTCTCGCCAGCCACACTGTAAATACCTGAGTTTATTCTGCGTGCAGAATTTCACCTGGAGACTGGGTGTTTTTTGGGAGTTGATAATCCAAAGAAAAGGTGTGACTGAAGAGATAAATCAGTCAAACCGAAACCACCTCCTCCGCCCCCACATCCTGTCTGCAGGGTGATACCAGCAGAGATGTGCTCTCACTGCTCATATAACTGTCTGTACTTTGCTCCGCATCTGCAGCAGTATAACTCACTACAGAGGAGAAAATGTGTCATCCTGAGAATAAACACGTGATTGAAAGACGTGCAGCCCAGAGAGAATATGTGCCTCACCCACACAACCAGCAAAACCCGAGATCTTTCTTGTAATACGGCGAGATATGTGTGAATTAGCTCAGTCAGTGGTCTGCAGAGGGACTCTAGTGAGACTCTGCTGTTGCATGACCAGAGGCTCCACTATCACGCTGAGCAAAGATACAGGATTTGTATATTTAGGAGCTAAATTTTGCTTGACAACAGCTCTCTGCCAACATTCAAAGCTTAAGACAATTAAAAAAAAAAAAGAGTTAAATATAAACACATGAAAACGAACTATGCAGAAGTCCCTCATGTTGCCACACAAATATGAAAAACAAGCTCTGGGAACATGCCGGCTGTGATGGCACACCAAGTTGTGTGGCAGTGCCAGGGGTGGCAGCTTGTCTGTTTGTGTAGCGTGGTGTGATGGTAGCTCCAACCTGCCTGGAGACAGGAGGTGTACAGATTGAGCAGGGAGAACACCAGGCTCCTCATCAAGAATTTTAATGGCTCCGTTCTTTCTCTTCCTTCCTGTCTCGCTCCACATTGCATGATTCATTGTGGAGCGGGAGAGGCCACGCCTGCGCTCTCTGCTGGTGTTGGTGGTGGGCACCCTCGGCTTAAGAGAGGGATAAAGGCATGTTGGCGGTGATTTTGCAGAGCAGCAAATGCAGATGGAGTGGGAAACTCTGCTTTTTGTGTGTCATGCGCAGTTAAAAGTGCACTTTGCTCAGGGGGAGGCTGCAGTTTGTAGTGAATCATCCGTTCTTCTGAACTTGCGAGTGCACTGGGGTATGTACAGGAAACTTCTCGCCATTTATCAGTCTATTTGGCCTGAAATACAATAAGGAAGGAAGGAGTCCCCAGCATTTGGTGCCCCACCCATTGTTGATACCCCAGCGGTTACTGTAAATATTTGCATGGGTGAGATGAGGGAACAAGGTGTACTTCCTGTTGCAAGAATAATACTGAAGCAAATGGCACACTTGTGAGGGAAGCATGTCGAACTGAGGATTATCACTCCACCCATTTCTACAGTTCTCTGCTGTAATTTTGTTTGAAATACTTCACAATCATAAATGAGGAACTTCCTTAGAGGAGAACTTTAAATCTGACATTAAAGAGAAGCTTTTAAAAAGAGAAAAACACTTCTTCCTTTCAAGGGCGTAGGTTTCGTATGGGGGTACTCTGCAAAAACATTTCATTTCCTGCTTTCTGGTGAATTTTTCTGCACCAGTTTCTGCCTTTTCTGCACCATTTTATGGCGTTTATGTATTTAGTTTAGCCAAAATAAAAGTCCTCTGCTACTTATATGTTTTTACTGGGGGGGTACAAATGCACATTTTATAAATTATGTCCCACCCCCCTTACACCTAAAACTGTTTTCTCTTACGATTAAAATGCCTTATAAATTATAAGCAGTAAAGGGCTGGGGCCCTTCTGTGTGGAGTTTGCATGTTCTCCCCCGTGTCAGCTTCACATTCACAGTCCAAAGACGTGCAGGTAAGGTAAATTGGTGACTCTAAATTGCCTGTAGATGGGAATGTGAGCATGCATGTTTGTCTGTATAGCCCTTATTACACTGCCTGTTCAGAGAAGGAATATCGCACTGTTATGCCGCCTCACCCTTCTGTATACAATATACAGTTGTGGAATGGGGGACAGTATCGTCTTGCCTTTAACCCACCATGGGAGGCAGCAACAGCACCGAAACAGTGTCTGTATAAACAGGACAGCTTGGCAGGACGGGATCATGGGTGGCATGGGTGTGACGTTTTGATGAGGTGTTATGTGTCCGACCCACTGCGGGAGTTTTAAAAGTAGCTGTTAGCTGTTAGTGGTTAGTGGCTAACTCATAAAAGAAGAAGAGCAGCTGTAAATGTCAGCAAACTGGGAAAACGATGAGAATCAGGAGCTCCTTGCGCTACAAGCAGAGGACCAGATCAGCCTCTATATAACACAGATGGTAAATGATTGTTACTGACACGTTGATGTCATTGTACTTGTTCAGGCGGATGCTGTTGACGCACGTCACGCCTCTTTTTATTGCGGGATGCTGGAATGCAGTCTATAATCACACACTGGAGCAACATGATGTCACTGTCATTTGTTCTGTGTTAAAATGCAAAGCAGGGATAAAGAGGGGACTTCATAGTGGCCCTATAGTGCAATCTCTGTGTAAAAAGGGCTTATATGTCAGCTCTGTATTAGTCTGGCAACCTGTCCAGGGTGTACCCTGCTTCCAGCCCTCCCCCAGCAGCCCTTCACAGGATCAAGGGGTACAGATAATGAATGAATGAATGACAACAAACTACAGCTTCCCTTGGTGTGACCATTAGCTTATGGTGGCTAATGGTAGCTTGCAACTAACAAAGCTGAGTCTGTTCCCTGACTTAAAGGAATACTTTGACATTTTGCCGAGGGTTAGATGAGAACACTGATACAGCCAGATAGCAGCTGGCTAGCTTAGCTTAGCATAAAGAATTGTCCAGAGCAGAGCATGCGAGTGGAGTGGAGCAGAGAGAATTTGATGCTCCAGGACACTCACCGCTTGTTACGAAAAAGGAAAAAGCTGCATTGTATTTTAATTTTAGCTTGTATGACCTCTCAGTTTTCTTTTGAAAGTACTTTGTTGACGTCATGCCAAGCTTGCAGAAGCCCATTTTCGATAGAAAATCCACAATGCACAAATTAATTCTTGGTCAGGCATGCTTGTAGCTCATGGTGTGAGTGGTACTGGAGTGAAACTGGAGCAGAATGGAGCATGACAAAAAGCGATACTCCAGCCTTTTAAAAAAGTCCACTCTGCATCGTTCTACTTGTGCTCCCCACTCGCATGCTTTGGCCCAAAGGTAAGAAAATTCAGATGTGCCAAATGGCACTTTTAAAATCGACCAATCAATATGTTGTATCTTTATCTAACCCACAAAATGTACTTCTTATACTTCTAGCTTATTTCTTAACATGTATCATTATCCCATAATAATGAGCACAAACACAATTGTAGCTGCTTATTTTATGAATTTATTTCCAAATGTAAACTTCACTATTTCATGCATACAAGTTATGACAACATACATTATTCAACAATCTGTTATTTTTCATATTTGCATAGGACATGGTCACAATATATTGTCTAACATGTAAAAAATAATGCCATAAAAAGGTACAGCAGAGCAGCTAAGACCAGCACATTGAATGTGTGTAGAATCCGAGGAACTGTACAACTGTAATACTTGAATGTAGTGATTTTGGTTTGCTGAGAGATAAAAACAAAACGACATCTGAGGGTTAGAGTGAGGTCATTTGAGAATGTACTGGCCATAGCTGAGTCGAGAGTTATTTACAGATTAGATTATACTGGTGCTGAGAGGGGAGGCAGCACCATGGAGTCACTACAACAGGCAACTGATGGTGATGGGCAGAGGAGAAACACACAGAGGTATCAAGAGAGCAACATTACACTGAGGAGGTACACTGAGGACAAACAGGTACGGGAAACAGAACCAAAGGCTGGTGAGAGGCTCTCTCTTTGTAATTAAAGGGAGCAGCACAGCAGTGTGTGCTGCATAACCTGGAGCAGACTAATCCTTTAAGGGCAAAAACATCCAAAAGAGTTTTTGTCAGCGTGCATTTCGACAGTAAGGAGCCAATGCCAGTGTCAGCTCAGGCAGCCAAGCAAGACCACATGGTCAGTGAAGGGTACAGACAGATGTGGTCTGCTACGCTGCGTGTTCCTGCTCACTCAGTCTCTTTTGTTTCTTTTTACTCCGTCAGAATTAGTTTGCTCGTATGATTAAACAGGTTTTGTTCATTCAAGTGATTTTCAAAAAAGAAAATAAAAAAGTTGCTTATTTGAGATGTAGAAAAAAGGTCCATATCAAGCACAACATCCATTGATCAACACTTACAGCACGTAAAGTTGAACCCAAACTGGGCTGGGGTCAAAATCACTGCGACATTCATCTTTCCCTTCAAAGCCTTTGGTAACAACTTGTAACTGTGGAGCTTCTGATGAGCTCCTTCTCACTGCTCAAGAACCACTCTCTCCTATCGTGGCTGCCTCTTAAAACATTATCCCCGCAAGCCTCAGGCCTTCGTCATGAGGGAAGACATGCTTTCAACTTTTAAATATTATATAATACTTTAAAAATATTGCATGTATGTTGTTCATTCGAATTGGCTTAGCCTACACATGGAGCCTGCAGAGGGAGAAAGGAGAGATTTAACCTGGGAAATGCTGACAATGAGAAACGTACCTTGTGCACAACTCACAACGTGTAAAACCTCACAGTCAAGACAGACTTCTATTCATAACCTACAAAAATGCATCGGGTCCATGTAAGCAGCACATTTATAGCAAATGCAATTCTCAATCCTTTGGAATGGTTGGGCGTTCGTCATCATTAAGATTGTTTATGTCCAAAAAAATACCTGTAATAAGCCATTATACATTGCTTGAGTATTGTACAGCAAAAAAAAAAAGAAGTAAAAATTAAATAACAAGAACCAAATGAAAAGCTACACAATCAAAAAAATGTTTACATAAAGCAAAAAAGAAATATTTAACTTAGAGCACTTGCATATCAAATATGCGGAGTTGCTTCATTAAATCCTGTACATTACATAAAAACATGTCACACTTTATAAAACTGTACAAGTTTGTTAAATGTCTGATAGTAGCTATTTTTTTTACCCTCGACTTTTGTATCTTTATGAAGTTACCATTATAGTTTTGGCACACAATTGCATCGATCATGCTTGTACGGTCTGATCAGTGATATATTCATGTCATTAATATGAATTTTTTTTAAATATTATTGTTAGTTCTTTACATACTAGGCAACAACCAATTCACTTTTATATATTTTTACAATTAGAAGAAAAAAATATTAACTGGTACACCGTTAGCATCTTGAAGAACCTTGTATTTTCCATTTTGTCATCATTTAAAGTCCTTTTTTTTTCTCTGACAGATGTCGAAAGCTGTAATCTTACCGGGATTACAATAGTAAAGTTGGATTAAAAAATGCTGAAATAGAGTTTCATAGTCATTTACAGCTGACATCATCCCTCACATAGAAAATGTTTAACTAAGACAAATATGGAGCTCAGTAGAGGAGGGGTGTTTTAAATATTTTTGTAACATAAAATAATAATAATAAAAAAAAAAGGTTTTATTATTTCCTGGAAAAGATTACTTCTTGAATCTACAAGGATGTGCAGGACCCTGACAACATGGGATGATTATATAAAATGTAGCCCAGTGTTTTTTTTTTTTGTTGTTTGTTTGTTTTTTTACAGAGAAAAAGTCTTTCTTGCCTTCTTCATTCAAGTAGAAACAAATAAAACCACCAATTATTTGTGCTACTCATCAAGCAAACGTAAGCTACATGATGGATGTTTTGAAAAGATATGAAGGTACAACAAAAGTCAAATATTTCCAGAGGTATGATTTTTGAAAAATATACAAGCATTTTTATATAAGACAAAAAAAAGCAATAATAAAATTATGACTACATTGCTAACTCACAATGCCGTGGTCTCTATTCTTATGGAAAACGTTCAAAAGAATCTAAATAATAAAGAAAATTAGCCACTCCGTCTGAAATTGTCGAACATAGAGGTCAGGAGGTTTCCTTTTCTTATCGTCACCCCAAACAATCCTTTTTCTGACGTGGAGATACATTTTTGGATAACAGGCTAACTAGCATAACCTGCATCCTGACATCAACAGAGTAGTAGATGTGTCTAATTAAAGGGGTGAACCCCGTTAACAGGGATAAAACCATTATTTTATAAACAAAATATGGTGCCTTTAAACAGCCCGACAAAAACAGTCAACCTTAATGCTGTGATAAATTCGAAAGAGTTGCTGAAATGACCTGAAGACAATGGAAAATCTAGAAAAAAACAACATAAATCAAACAGACTATACACCTTTCCCCAGAGAGGTTAATAATTATTTGACAACAAAAGCAAGTACAGTAAAAATGGACATGTACAAAACTGTGTTCAATGGCCTTTTGTGTTGAATTATTCAAGTAGATTTGGTACAGTGAGAATAAAAGTTATGAGACACTCGTGCCTGTGGAGGCCTATATGTCACTGGTGCAGTCTGGTTGGATGGACTGGGATGTTTACACTGTCACAGTCGGTTTATTTTCAGCTTCCTGTTGCCTACTGTAAGTCCACTGACACTAAGGGTCAAAGGTGTTTAAAGGGGCGTTTCACTGAAAAGAGCTCCAGAGTGCCCAGTGCTTACTAAGGCTCGTAGCAGGACTGTAGGGTGTAATGAAGACATTATAGGCAGGAGCTGGGCCCCGTACAGAGGCGTTCCTGTGTTTCCAGTGTGGTCGGACACTGACCAGCAGTGAGCACAAAGCACCCAGGAACACCGGGGGGTGGGGGGAGGCTGGCAGACATTTCTGTGCAGCAACTGATGTTACAACAAAATCCACAAACTGTCCCGTATCTGCTTTGCGGATGTCGACCCTGAGGTATATGTGCAGATTATGGATTAAGAAGTGATTCGTGAAACCTGCTTGAGGGTGAGCTACTCAGAAATGTTTCTTTGCAAGAGAAAGTTACACTACAAACCAAAAAGTCAAAAATTGACTATAACAAAAAAAAATATATGGATAGATGGACACCACAAAAAGCTGCTCAACAGCTTTTTGAAGAGTTTGTTTGTGGAAATCGACGTTTCTTTTTCTTCAGAAATGGTAAATGTAAAACCCTCTCAGTGCTTCTTTCACAAAGAGCTGCTGATCAGTGGCATTCAAAGTGTCATCTTGCAGCCTGGAAACTATTTTAACATCTTACAGAGGGTTGGTTTTTTTTTTTAACATGTGGTGTTTTGAGGAAACTACTGCATTCGATCTAAATAAGGGATGTTTTCTTTCTGGAGGATGTGACAGAGCTGATTCTTCACAACTTTAAAGAGAGATGGCTGCTGTGGAGAACGAGGGACAAGGCCGGCCATTCATGAACTTACACCTGCCAGACCGCCTCAAAAACCCCTCTGCGCTTCCAAGGCGCATTTATTAACATGCATATAGTGTGAAGCACGGGACTGCAGGGCGAGAGTGGTTGGTAGAATGAAGCTAGCACATGCAATTCATGATGACAACAGTCTGGAGGGGTCTGACAGGACCAAAATACATGGATGAAACTATTTCCGGCCGTATAGTGCTGAAGCATTAAAAGAAAATGTAGGCATAACACAGACTGGCGGGGCTGCAGCAGTTTTGATAGTGGTGCCCGCTTCCATGGAAGGTTTACTGTGCCTTTTGCCTGACTTATTGAGGCATGTCTGTCTAGAAACACAAGTCAGCTTTCTCACGGGACATCTGAGCTTCACAGGGAGGACGACGTGAGGCTGGTGAGCACTGCACTTTGCTGATATGTTCGTTTTGGTTCAAATGTTTTTACAACAGTTTAAAAGCCCCCCCTTGTTGCCAGAGAGAAGTTTGAAAGCAGCTGTTTGAGAGCTCTGGTTCTATCAGTGGGAATTTGGAGCGACGTTTTCCTTGGCATTGTGAAATTTGACTCCCCAGCAGTCATAGAGGATTTCTCCCTGTGCTTAGGATGGAGCTGGGTACATCCCACCCACACTGCTAGCGTCGTCTAGGTAGTACTGTTGTTCATACACTTCTCTTTCTACTCTTATCCTACAGGTTGGATCAACCCGCTAATTACAGCCATTTATCCGCTCACGGTTTCTACAGTTGGAGGGAGGAAGGGAGGAGGAGATGAGGGGTGTCTGCGACTGGGTGTCTCCTCCTCTGTGCTGCTCAGCTCATGATAAACCTCTCCTCTTTTATCAGGACCTGCCCTCTCTTGCCTGTCTATTGCAGATAGCCTCTTTGTTCCCTCTGCACTCCACCACGTCACAGCTCAGCCCAACTCTCTGGCCTACATTTGACCTCCCCCAAGTTAGGCCACCTTATGCAATTTGGCAGAGTCAGAGAGACAGGACAGGTAGAGCCAGATGGGCGAGGGAGGACTCCCCAGGAATGGCATGTTAGCACTCCTCCTGCGGGCTGTGAATAGCTTCTTGTGGGATGCAGCTGTTTCCTCGAGGGAGGCCACAAAAGGCAGAGCCAGGAGGAGGAAAGTGAGCAGGCTGTCTGGTTCTACCTGCGATACTGCCAAGCACCGGCCCCAGGCCTCAATGAAGGGCGGCTTACAAGACTGAATAGAAAGCTTTCATTCACTCTTGTCTTTGGTACTTTTTCCTATGTGCTTCAGAGAGGGATAAACATTGTTTCAACTAAAGTCCCTTTGTGACTATTTTGTGTGAAATACTGGCTGATGATACAGCGCTTTGAGAAAGAAAAGCATGAACAGCTGCTTTGAAACTGTCTCTATTTAAAGGTTCTGAAGTTTCTTCAACTGAATATACTTATAAAACCCAATATAATCCTGATCCTCCCACAATGCAGATTTACACAGTATACACTGCACACCGCTGTTTAATGAAATCCACATTTAACCCAGTGTCATTGGCAACCGAATATTAACGCTGCGGTGGAGGAGCAGGTGTATTTTGTTTACTGAGGTGGAGGTTTGGGGATCGTATTGTTGAAACACAGCAATTACATTACATATGAACCCCCCGAGAACACATGAGTTCTGCGTACGTTTGACCGTGTTGACCGTAGGGCTAGTTTCCTCGAAAACGTGAAAACCAACAAAAAAACAAAGAGTGCAAATTGTGTTGAGTGTAAGGCTGCTATATATGTACTGTATGTTTCTCTTCACCATGTTCATTCTTTCAAGCTAACAAGGCCATCCCTGAGCAGGGCGTAAAATTCAACCCCTGTTGAATTTCAGAGTAAAGTGATGAGTATATTGTGCAGTCAATGAGAGTACTGTGAAGTACTGTGGTATTACAGAAATAGCAACTGTCTTCAATCCTGAGGTGTGTGTGTGTGTACCCCTTCTCCTCACCTGTTCAAAAAACAACAAAGAAAAACCCATTTTTGATAAGACTTGTCAGGGTGTCTGTTTTTTTTCTTCTAAACCTTGTTTAGCTGACTGCAAACGTACATTGGACAACTAGCCATGATCAGAAGCTAAAAAAATACAGACATATGGTACAGAATGTAAATATTGCCATCTGGGAAAGGCATTACCTTCTTTTAGGATCACACAAGTAATTGCACTACAATAAGCAGTTATGTACAGTATGGTACACCACAGCAAGCGCAGGAATAGCAAAGGGGGGGGGGTTGCTGACAACTGTGCAACACAAGTGTAATGACAAAAACACAGGCCTCGCAGGTCAGAGGCAGAAAGTGCGACTGGGTTTCAGTTTAAGGCGAGTTGGCTGGGCTGAGGGCGGGGCTGAGGGTGGGGCTGGAGGCGTCCGAGCGGCTGTAGTCGCTGAGGGAGCTGGGACGTGTGGTGCTGCCGCCGCTGCCGCCGTGGGGCCTCTTCAGCATGCCGGGCTGGAAATCTGAGTGACGCCGGGCGTGCTTCATGAGGTGGTCGCTGCGCATGAAACGCTTGTCACAAAGCGGGCACCCGAACTTCTTCTCCCCCGTGTGGGTGCGATAGTGGCGGGCAAGCTCGTCGGAGCGGGCGAACTTCTTACTGCAGTCGGGCCAGGTACATGGGAAAGGCCGTTCTCCTGGAACACACAGAGGGAAGGACAGGTGTTAGTGTTACATCACACAAGAAGGGAGCAACATGGCATTAAGAACGATAACCATTTATCTGAGCTAATATAGTGTAATATATAATAATAATAATAATAATAACATAGTCTATTGTCTTGCACTGTTTGTATGTACACCTACGAAAAATAATGCACCACAGTTTGTTCATTATTTTTTTCTGTATCCACTTATCCTCTTGAGGGTCACGGGAGGGCTGGAGCCTATCCCAGCTGACACTGGGTGAGAGGCAGGGTACACCCTGGACAGGACACCAGACCATCACAGGGCTGACACATAGAGACAGACAACCTGTCATGTTCATATTCACACCTACAGCCAATTTAGAGTCACCAGTTAACCTAGCTTGCATAATCTCGCCTCCGGAGGAAGCTGGAGTACCCAGAGAAAATACGCAAACGTGCAAACTCCACACAGAGGGACTCCCCCACCCTGGGTTCGAACAAGGAACCCTCTTGCTGCGAGGCGACAATGCTAATCCTTGCACCACCATGCTGCCTACCACAATTTGTTTATATTGTAATCATGAGCTAGTAATTCATATATAACCCATGCGATCAAAACAGCTGCAATCACGTGACCAAAGCGTGGTTCTGAACTGTGTGAAACCAAGTTAACTTAACTTAGCGTTAAGTATGTGAGGCACAAATTCTCTAAATATTATATGAACCACTGTGGTGCCCTCCATGCAGCCAGTGGTTTCCACCTCTGTCAGTCTGATATGAAAATCTACTTGCAAAGATGTGAAACCTGATGTGAGGTAGCTACTGTGAGATGACTCAGATAACATCGTGTCTGCTCTTATTTTTACCAAAGTTACATGACTGTGAGGGTACTTTTATTGTGTGGTATTGCAGTGCAGATTTTTTAAATCCATCCACGCCTTAACATGTAACACTGTAACAAACACATGACGTGCACTGTAATGAGTTACTTTTCTCAAAGGCACTTTAAGTCTCTGCAAGTTGACTGTAACACTGTGCTGAGATGAATTGGAGCTTATGGCTGCTATAAGGTTGGAATACAAGTTGAAAAAAAACATTTCTTGGGGGAATGGTGGGCAGGATTGCAAAGTATGTGTGATTTGTAGTAAATGGTCCAAGACATGCGAAATCCACCCTAAAGTGCTTTAGATTGCAGGACGTTCACAATCACTTATATACAATAAGCCTTTGCAGAGGAACTGATAGTGTCAGTGAGTATAACATGAAAAAAAAAGGGATGCACCTTAGTGTTCATCGTGATCTGAATGGCTCACCACAGTCAGAGCAGTGACTCATTACAGAGGTGTTTACAGGTTAACAAGTCATGAAGACTGACGCGCACAGCCAACAGACATTTTTCAGATGAACAAGACTGTGTTGTTTTCAGTACTAAGAAGACTCTGAGTCATCAAGGAATAATGATCACAAGGTTATTTCTCGGTCTGATAGGTCAGTGAAGGGAGGAATGTCAAAAGACATCTTTAAAATATTAGAAAAGAAAACAGTGGGACAAAAAAAGGCCGTAGTGAGACGTGGGACTTGGGGTAAATCACCTAAAAATTGGCGCTGTGCTGGAGGAGCAGACACAGTTTAATTATCTAAGCTCCAGATGCTAATCACACTCACAATGGTTACCCAGCCCATTTTCCAACATGCAACTATCTGTGACTCGGCACATGGGAAATTACACCCTTCCCCCTCCATCAGGCAATAAAAGTGGGCTTTGACACAAATCTACTCAAAGCCAGATGGTACTATATATCTTGTGGTTTCCTTCCATTCTGATGTGGAAACAGTGCGCATGGAGCCTGCATGAAGCAGCGTTCTGCGTCCACTGGCCAATATGTCTAATACTGTATTCTATTTAGTTCCATTTCAGTGAGTTTCTGCCTGACAATAGCCACATCCAGCATTCTAATTTTACCAGCGTGACCTTGCAGTACTATAGCGAAGGGCGCCACATCTTTTAATGTTATAGTGCTTTCCTGAGAATGTTCAATCATCATGTGCACACCTATGCCGGGGATTTAAGGTATGAAAAGAAACAGACAGTGAGATGCGTGAATGTTTATAGGTGGCATGACAAATGAGTGCATAAGAACAGGCCTGCCAAACGCTTCCTTTGTTCTGTGGTTTCCCTCAGGGCCACAATGGAAACAGTACTGTTCAGCATCAAACACTCATATGCTACCTGATGCCAGTGAGTCTCAAAAACAAGAACTCAGTGCACTACTAGTCTCGGTCCCTCCCCCCTATACTGCATGGTTACAAAACATGCAGACAGACAGAGCAAGTCTAGACAGCCCGGTCTGTGTTCCTGCCTCTGACGCCTCACCTCAGCTCCAGACAAACTCAGTCAGCCCTGCCCTGCTGCAGCTCCTGCGGGCTCCGTGTATGTAAACTCTGTAACTGACATATAGACATTTGCATATGCACACAGCCTTGTCTCCTTCTTTTGAAAAACATCTATACTGCTCTCCCTCTGCTGCAAGAGTTAACACACAAAGAGATGATCCATCTGCCCTGCACAAGTTTCAATTCATAAAAACAACAAGTCCTTGGTTGTTTGACCCTATTTACACATCCTGGATTAAACCCTGGAGAAAAGGAGGCAGTTTAACTTTTAAGACACTAATCTCATTGAAGAGACTCATGATAGTCTGATTTCATACCTTATTAGCAAGAGAGGCAGCCTGTGCTGCCACCTGGCACTGCAAAATGAATTATTGGCTAAAAAGTAGAGCTAAGCTCTGCGGGCTGCTTAAGGCTCAATAACCAGTGTAACGGATCCAACTACATTAATATTTAACCAGACACCAGAGAGCTAGGCTGAGATATCCAGTCTAACTGCCCTGATACAGTAATGCAGTCATAGTGGAAGCATCAGGTATCCAACAGCAACTCAGCGAGTCGCATCAAATTATTTAGAGCTCCGTGACTTCTTAGAAAATGCAGAATGAACAGATACGCTGCCCATTTTCACCTCCCGCTAAACTGCTTTTGGCATTTAGGTCAAAGATATGAATATGCATCAAAAACCCTGCTGCTTTAATGTCAGCCTTGAAAGGTTCACTTACATAAAGAAAAAAAAAAAACATGCAATGCCCCAATTAATTGTGCTCCTTTCATAACGTGAGGATTGGGATTTTCATGAGGGCAGTAAAAACTAATTTTCTGCTAACAATGAGGAGGTTTAGGGAACAAACGCTTTGATTCTGAGTGGAAATGATGATAGGGGTTATTACCCTCTGTGTTAGGAGGATGCCACTCTCCAAGATATTTCAACGGACTGCAGATATTACTCAGCATCTCTGCTGAAAGACGAAATGCTGCAAGCTACTCTTATTCCCATGCAGTTCCAGTGCTGTCACAGCAGGGAATCGTGGCGATTGTGACGCCAGGCCCCACCGATTGGTTCTCCCATCTCTGGCAGCGTCCAGGGTGTGGTTTGTCTTTCTCAGAATGTGTCAGTTGCAGAGGGCACGGGGGGGTAATGAGGGAAGCTTTTCCCTAACGAACACAGTGACCCAGTTCCCCGTAAAGTGAGTTACATCATGCACGCAAACTGTATCTCTACTAAGCACTAGTGTCCCCCCTCCAAGGCGATGCGATTATGTCACAGGTACTCTTGTTATATAACTGTTCTCTCCGAGGCCACTGGGTCAGTAAATAAACAGCTCATCTCTGCTCCTCTCCCACCATCCTTCTCTCATTCATATCTAAGAATCTTTGGCTCCTCGGTTTCTGCAAGAGAAATGGAATCTGAGTTCATCTCCCTGGTGTAAGGGATGCTGTCTGCAAAGGCGAGATCAAATCTCTTTTTTGACGTGAGCAGCGGCACAGGAACTCAACTCGGTCACCTGCTCCAACAACAGCTACCAGCATTTCAAACGAGAGCAGATAACATTCCTGGTGTGTCCTCAGGCATGGGCCAAACTCACACAGTGTACAGCTGAAACCTACATGTGAGCCTGCCATGAGAGCGCTAGAGTAAATATGCAGGGTGAGGAGGAGAAAAAATACAGTTCCTGTGGATACATCAGAGATCACCTTGAAGTTGACTTTGCTCTGCCTGCACAGTGAGAACCAGAACAGGAAATATCTTTTACAGAGCTCAGAACAAAAACAAGGGCCACGCTAAACCTGCGTGGACTTTTACAAGCAAACAGCGCAGGCAGGGAAAGTAAAACTTGACTCAGACCGTAGATCACAGCTCATTAGAGCTGGAGCTACCTCACTTCAGCGCTGGCTTAGTGGCACAGTCAGCTTGGCAACATGAAATGAGAGGGACACCACTAACTCCAGTGGCAGGGCTCAACACAATCCTGTAATTTGGTTGCATGTTTACAACAGACTACGACCTGTAACCAACCAGGAGCCAGCAGACAACCATCCATGGGATTTTGGGTAATACTAAAATGACTGCGTCCCTCATCAGCATAAACCACTGGAGCAGACAGGGTTAACCCAACCATACCCAGCCGCTCCCTCTACACCCACCATCACGTGCCAAGATGATCTGAGCACTACATGCAGAACAATGAATATACATTAAGGCTTCTGCAGCTCCTCTTTTGACTGTTCACACAGCGGTATGTGCAGGCTACGCTTGTGCAAAAATAACAACAAAGGCTTACAAAGTTCTGCGGTCTGTAGAAATGGAGGGGAAAAACACACTGCTTGATTTGAAACATATCTGAGATCAGAACTGTTTACGTGGCTGCTTGACTATGAAAAATTAACTCAGTGGTAGAGGAGTCGAATTACAAAGAAAATCACTCAGTCAAAACATGTTTCCTCAGAAACTACATTCAGACTTTGTTGGAAACAAGAATAAGTTGACTCTGCAGGAGCGATAAAGGACCCTCGGGTGGGTCAGGTGCTAGTGATGAGGAACCGCTCAAGCTTGTCAGGAGAAAGCTCCGAAAACAGGGAGGATTTGATCTATTATCATCTTTTGTCTTTATGGAGAGGGACCTTGCTTGCCGTTGAATAGCATGCCTCCCCTTGTGGACCTATAGCTGTCAGGTTGTGAACAATAGCAGCAGGCTCGCTCCCAGCAGGAGAGGCACTCCTGTAATGCATTTCAATCAGACAGGCTGTGCGTACTAACCGTAAGTCACTCCCCTTGGTCTGCGCTGCACAGGGCTATTGACATTCACCCGGAGACATGTAGCGGGGTCGAGTGTGACCATCTGATTCCTGCACACACTTAGCCATACATTACTCCATCCCCTTAACTCTTTAAGGGAAAGGAAGGGGTAGCTTGCCTGCATTGACCAGCTCATCACATTTGCCTCAATTAGTTAAAGTGGGCACTCTCTTTCAGCCTTGAGTGCATGCTAAAACAACCTGCAGCCTTGATGTGTTGCAAGCGGTCTCCTCATCCTTTAAACCCTGGTTAACTAAGGGCATGCAAACAGCTGCAGCCATTAATGGGTGTTTACAGTTGGTCCGCAGAAGCAGGTGGGAGCAGGGATGCCCCATCATCCATGACTCTCACTTGCACAGTACAATGCCAGCTCATTCCACTGATGGAGTCTGACACTATAGCTCAGATGTGATAGACATCCTTACTAACAAAACAAAGAGCCATAACCCCTGCTAGATCGTGAGAGGCCTCACCACACTGTGATAGCAGATACAGGCTGGAGAGAGTGCCAGCTGTCCAACGTTATACCTTATACTCTGACAGCGAGTGGGAGACAAACATTTTCACGTCTCATAGAGAAAATGATTATGTCCTCCTTCCCCCAAGACTCCACAAAAGACTCCTCATCTCGTGCCGAGGGCCACACCCCTGTGTGTCGTGGTCTGCCACAGTCTGATTTATCACGCAGAGAAAGGGGACACACCTTACATACCGTGGGGAACATAAACAGCCCAGCTAGAGACAAAACACACCCTGTGACATTAGCTCCACAGCCATTCCCCTCTTATTCAAGCTGAGCTGAAGACAACACAGTGGACACAGTCAGGGTCCAACTCTGAGATGGGACCCTGTGAGTGCCAGGCTGACAGGGGTGTTCTCTGCTGCAGAGGTCACAGTCCTTCAAACGTTAATCAGATTAGCTGCAGATGCAGCTGAATAAATGACCTACATCAATGGAGGGCATTGACAGTGAATATCCCGGTATCTAACCCCACCCCCACCCTGCTGCACTGTATATTCTCCGTCTTTGTACTGCAGATCCCTCTCTTGCATGCGAGATGCGGTTGGCGGTTTTTGAACAGCAGAGGTGAAAAAATGCACAGTGTTCCACAGGTCCGTATCCCTCTCTTCCTGCCGCTGGTAATCAACACCACGCCACAAGCCGTGGCCGGGGCTCGGCCTCGCAACACAACACGCTTCAGCACCTATTTTGCTTTGCAGGCTGGAGAAGGATGGGAGGGGCTGGTGGGGGAATAGACAGAGCAGCTTTTATAGAAGTACTCCAGAGCTGAGTAAAGAATACGTGAGCCCTGTGGGCCACTGAAAGCAACACAGCCAGGGAACAGGGGCCTTTCAATATTAGCAGTATCCACCATGCATGCTTGGCTGCTTAATCACGGTTAAATCAGGTTTACATTCCAACATTAGTGAGGAACGATCCTACTGTGAGCTTTATGTGCCCGTATAGGACAGCATATGGAGAGCACGTGCACCAGCACACGCCTCAGAGATGTCTTTCATGGAACAAGAACACTGCACCAGAGGATTAGAGCAGCCAAGATGGTGGCTCCACTTTGGTTTTATTTACATCCCAAGGATCAAGTAGATTTAACTAATGCCTTGTTTCCATTCGACACATACTGTACTGCTACACGCTGCCTTGACGGGCCAAACAGATTTCATTTACAAGGAAAATGTCAACTCTTTCAGCAGAAGAAAATACACCAGTAAACAGAGTCTACAGCCACGCTAGCAGCTCTGTGAGGACTGCTAAATGCTAATGTCAGTATGCTGATCACAATGACAATGTGAGCATGCTGCTGTTAGGCAGGTAATGCTTATCACACTAACCATCTTAGTTTCAGCATGTTAGCATACATTTGCTAATTATCCCATGTATGGTTGAAGCCAGTGGGACTATCATGTTTTTGCAGGTATGTGGTCATAAACCAAGTACTAGGCAAATTAAAATGTTGACCTGACAATGATCCCCAAAGGTTTTAGAATTCATCCAGAGGGGAACATGTCTCATCAGATTTCTGTAGCATTTTTATAGCAATCCATCAATTAGCCTAATTGTTGGAGACATTTAACAATAGGAAGGGTCAGACAATCACTAAAGTCATTAGGATTCACCATCTGGGAACCACGAATGTCCTGTACCCAATTTTGATGGCACTGCATCCATTGGTGTTGAGATAAATCAATGGGTAAGTGAAAACTGACCTGCTGGTGGCACTAAAAGAAAGTCAAGGGGATCACCAAAGTCAGTGAGGTTCGTCCTCAGAGGATCATGAACGTCTGTACGAAATGTCACGGTCATCCATCAAATAGTTGTTGAGATATTTCAGTCAGGACCACAGTGTTGGACCCAACGACCGGTGTCCTGCTGGCATGGCTAAAAACATCTGTACTGTCACCAGAATGGAGACAAATGGAAACTGTGAGCATCTCCTGACAGGGGGAGTCATCGTTTTATTACACGTCAGAAGAAATATGGCCCAACTGGGTGGGATGGTGGAAACCCTGCTGTGTGGCAGGTAGACAGACTGACCTCTTGTGCCCCACTAGAGTTTTTACCCATTGCTGTGCCAAGGTCAGGCTCAAGCAAGAGCAGGAAAACCCCATCCCCACCCTGCTACCTCATCACTGCCACCAGCCACACAGGAACACTGTGCACTCTGTGCAGCAGTGCAGCCAAATATAAAACCACTGGCAGAGATGCCGTATATATAATCAGAGACTCCTGCTTCTTTTTTCCGTGTGGAATTTAGGATAATTTTGCCTTTAAAAAAGTGTCATTAACCACAGTTATTCGGCTGAAAATAGAAAGCATGCATGAATAACTGGGTCTACATGGCAGTGGAGCTGTGCTGCCAGGTGGTGCCACTTATTTTTTTTTTCAGGACATACAGAAGAGGGATTTACAGCCATCTCACAGTATTAGAGGTACCCCCAGCGGAACACAAAAGAGCTCCAGACAAAACGTCAAACCAACTGTAAAATATGCCATTAGACTCTTTGTCTTTGTGAAATATTGACCCTGTTCGTCGCTGTGATTCAAATAGTTTTCGAATAGATCCTGGACACTGACAAGATGGCCTTTTGTGAGGCCCAGCTGTGGGGGGCACAGGAGGCCCTATGCTGTTCTTTCTGAAGAAGACACGACTTGTAACGAGCTTGTCAGGGGCCATCTCTCCTATAGAGATGGCAGCCTGCATGACACGACCAGAGCAGAGTAATGAGGCTTCACAGAGAACACCATGTACTTCACAACCACAAGACACCTCTCGGTAAAGTGGGTCTTCATCGTTAGAGCCGGTTGTGCTTTTAAGACGGAGCGTCGACAAAGAATGAATAAAAAGAAACCAGCTGGTGCTGAGAAAAGTCCTTTGAAAGAATCAAAAGCAGTTTCATTTCTATGACCTTCATTTGTTCCGTTTAAAGCCAGCTTGATCTGCGTTACATGACTGCACTTTCCATACTGCAAGATAAGTATATGTGTCTGAGAAAAGCCCCACCTCCCACACCAGCAGATCAGACAAAAGCTGTCTGGTAACCTTAGACCCCTAAACTGTGGAGGATTCCTCGCCATCGAACTCAATGCAGTATAATGAGCGATTTAAATTCAGCATGTTCCCTCATGTCTGCTTCATCCTGGTGTCCCTCTTCCACTGTGTCAGAGAAGACAACTGTGAACCTAAATGAAACCACTTAGTCCCCACCAAGGGGACCCTAAACCAGGAACTTTCAAAAGAGATAGAGGTCCCAGTAATCTGGAGGCCTCGTTTGTTTCTTTGTTCTGATGAAATTGTTCACAGCGAGGTCTGTGCATTATGCTGAGTACATTGTTTCCTGAAAGCCACATTGCTCTTGAGTGTTTCTTTTGAATGCATACTTTGTCAGTGCTTTCAGTGAACTTTAATACACCTCCATTATACTGGACCAGCAACAACATCTCATCAGAAGACCAACACACATGATCTGAATCTATCCTCATGGCTAACTGATCCTTAACGCTTCAGTACAATATTCTGATTCTGACTAACAACACATCCTCCTTAACAGCTAATGCACCAAGCAACATCATGACATGAACTACAACAATCTTGCATCCCCCAAAATAAAAATTATGATGCCTCTCATAAGACATAACTAGTGGGTGAAGTCATTCTGAGCAAGTAACGGGATTTATTTTCTCATGTGCTGTAAACATTGCATAAGACGTACAATGCAGCTCAGGTTTCAGCTCCTCTTACAGTGAGAAATCACACACAAGGATTGCAAAAGCTGTGATGATGAGGTTTTGGGCGTTACAGAAGTCAACTGAGGATGCCGAGGCTGGAATCCATTCTCTCCTGACTCTGCTAGTTGGGGCTGAAGGGAAGCACACAGCGAGAGTCTGGCTCTATGAAAGCACTGCAAGGCTGGCTGAGGCAGCCCGGCTGAACTCAGATGACCCACATTCAGGGACCATCCAATCAAATAAGCAGAAAGAGCCATTATTATCAGAATTTATGGGACACAAACCAATCATGAAGCCAGACGCCGGAGCATATCCAAACACAGAGGCAGGCGAAAGGAAACGCTTAATAGGCAAAGAGACAAGGGCAGGGCTTATACAGAGCAATAAAACTGCACTAAAAACACATGGTCGGGGCTGAGGGGAAGCACAGCAAGCGCTGGAGGCTGAGCTTCCCTGAGAGCGCTGCTGCAAGTTTGGCTCAGACGAGGCAGCTGAACTGAGATGACTCACGTTCTGTGACTATCCAATCACATAAGCAGAAATCGTCCCTATTATCAGAAATTATAGGACACAAACCAATCACAAAGCCAGGCACGGGAGTGTGTCCCAAAAGAAAGGAGAGGCTTATTAGGCAAAGAGACAAGGGCAGGGCTGATAGACAGTAATAAAACTGCACTAAAACACACAGGGTGGAAGACACTGACATTTTATTCCCTTTAGGAAGCCATTTAAGTGATGATGCTGGAGTATGATGGCTCTATTTTATGCACATACAAAGATCAAGTCAGTGTCTCTTTCCTACACCACTGCACCAGGCTGCAGGTGATAAACAAAGGGTGGTGTATATATATAAAATTCTTAATGATATTTGACTAGAATCCAACAATGAATCACCTTATACCAAGCCTGTGGTCTCTTATGGTGTGTCTTTAGTTTTATGCTTTGTTTTTTAAAATCACATATGGCATTCATATGAAATTCTTCTGGGATAATAAATGCAGTGATATAAGGACACACACCAATCACAAAGCCAGACAGGGGAGTGTATCCTGATACAAAGGCAGGCGATAAGAGAAGAATAGGCAGTGAGACAAGAATTTACCCCTGAAAGGAAGGGTCACAGATTTTTTTTTTTTTTATATAATGAGACAAATGAGGGGGGATTGTGCAATGTCAAGAAGGCATCCCACATATTTTGAATTATGTGTTTTTCTTGCACATATTTCAGCCAAATTAAATTTCTATAGGAACTCAAATGTGGGTCAAGTTCACACAAGGCTTCTCTTATGTGATCCAGAGAGATGTGTTTTGTTTCTGGGCTGTCAGGCTGATATATGTGTGTGTGTATTTGTGTGTGTGTGGAGAATGGAGGATGGAGGTGGGGAGAGGGAGTGTGAGCTGCAGTCTACAGAGCACAGGGAAGGAGAGGCTCCTCAGTCGAGGCTCAGCTAGCTGAGTCTGTTGCTGGCCAGATCAGCTGGCAGTCTGTCTAGCGGGGGTGTGGCACATCACAACAAAGGGCTTTGGGCAGACAGGCGACTGCACAGCTCTTATCAACCCCCTCAATTTGAGTCGATCTACATCTTTTTTCCCCCCTCTTTTTCTCTCTCTCTCTCAGTAGCGGAATGCAAAGAGCAAATATGTGGAGCTATGGTCCTTGAGGAAAGTCAAACACACTGCTGATCCGGAGCGCATTTGATATGGTGACGGTACACCTACTGGATTGATCTTGAAAACTTTTTGCATGTCAGTGCGTACTTGGCTCATCCTGTGATGTGCGCATTACATGTTGTTGTTTTGCTTTCTCGTGACGCCAAAGTTGACTTTAATTAATGCGCGCAGGAGAAAACTGGAAACCTGATCTGTGTAATTTTGTTCTGCATTTGCACTGCAGTTTCGGTTTGTACATACTGTCCAATGCAGGGGGGGTTGCAAGAGGAAAGCGGTGACAAAGCTCGGAGACTTGAGTGGGAGTGGCACTATTTTTGACTCCCTCCCTCCCCCCTCTTGAAATTAAAAAGGACATTTCGCAAAGTTCATACAAGTTAAAGGAACAATGCAGATATTAAAGCTATGCGCCAAGTGGAGCTTTTACAGTGCCGTGCGCGCCTGTTATTTCCATTTAGGGTGGATCCGTGAATGTTTACACATATGACTCGATGAAACCCAGCAGTCAGTCACCCTCCTCTGTACAAATATCGGTTTGAATGTAAAGGAAACCACACTTCTTATCAGCATTCTCAGTTTTAATAATCCGTCCTCATATAGGCAAAGGGAGCAACAATAAGTCATGTTCACAGCAACAAACATTCGCATCCAATCAAACTGACCTGTATGTGTCCTTAGATGAGCTTTGAGGTGGGATGATTTGCCATAAACTTTTTCACAACCTGAATAGTGGCATTTGTGCTTTTTCTGAGGTGATTCTTGCTCAGTTCGACCTCGCGATCTTTTGCCTCTTTGTTTGAGCGAAGGATCGGAGATGGTGGTAGGTGTGGCAGAGTTTCCATCATCTATGAGGTTCGGCATGCTCTCATCCTTTATTTTTGCCTGCTCGGCAACATTGTTGGGAGTCTGCTGGTTAAAATCCGCCAGAATCCGCGCCACCACAAAAAGAGAGGAGTTATCTTTCACCAAAGGCTCTTTAATTTCCTCTCCGTTCTTGGAGGAGGACGGGATTTCTGGTTTAATCTCCCTATTCCCTTTAGGAGCGTGAACAATTGCACGACTGGACATTGAAACAAGGCACTCTGCTGCAAAGTGATCCATTTTGTCTTTGAAACAGCCCCCTCTGCTTCTTAGTGACATTCAAAAAATAAAAATGATGGCGTGAGAAAAAAAAAAAAAACTTGTTCCGTGGTTCCCTTTGTGTGGTGGTGGAGAGGTGGAGGAGGAGGAGGTCGTTCTCATCAGAGAGAACTGACTTTATGATCTTACCCGGCTTTCCAATATCATCAACATCCTGTGTGAGAAAAAAAAAACGCCTCGGACAAAAACGCAGACAAGCCCCCTTCAGAGAGAGAGAAACAAAAAACAGAAAGAGACCCAAAGTCTTTGTTTAGTGCAACGACGCTGGTGACAGGACCTCTACAAACTTAGATGTGTTAACTCCCATCGCGGCTTCAAACACTCTCCAGCATAGTGAGTGTGTCTCCTGAGCGCCTGTTCCTGCTGGTTGTATCCATGCTGGGGGCGTGTCGACCGGCAGCGCTCGGCAGCATCGTCAGAGTAGGCGCTCATTCATTGGGTGCAGCGTGTCCCCAAATGCACCGACCAACACGAGTTAGTTGGAAGTTTCACCTCAGGTTCCCTCCATGCATTCAGATGATGTATCTCACAGGCGACACAGTTATGCACTGCAGAGACCTTTAGGAAGAATACATGTTGTATTTAAGGAGGGGGGAACACTCTGCAGCATTCTGCCCGAGCCTGCATGCATGTGAACTGAGGCTCTTTTGTTATATTTTGGGAGGATTAAAGGAATACTGTTGGTTAGGGATGCAACTGATTATCAGTTTGTTCTGCTGATTGGTCGAAAGAACAAGAAATAGAACACAGGCTTTGGTTCCCTTCTAATAAAAACATGAAAGCAGCAAAGGGCTTTTATTTTGACAGAATTACAGACATTTACACCATAAACTGATGCAGAAGAGACAAAATTTCAACAGATTGCCTGTAATCAAGTGTTTCATGCTCAAAAATTTCTGGCAGAGGACTCCCACCCCCCCCTCAAGGAGAAAATGTTGGCATTGTATGTTTCTGCAAACCACGAATGCATTTGCCTGTTTCATACGTGTCATATCAAGTCTTTAAGCTGACTTTGTCACTAGGAGGTAAAGGGGGTGGTGGATGGCATGTCACCTAGGTGAGACACCTGCCAAGCTGCAGACTACTGCAGGCCACAAAACCAGTTTTGTTTTTTATTGGGTCGTTGCTGTTGTTTCCAGCGACTTTTAGGCTCCAAACATTAGTGTAGCAACCAGTCGGTGTTTACCCATCAACGTTTTGGGCTCCAAATGTTGGTGTTTTGTAGCGACCAGTCTGTATTTTCCCAGCAGTGTTTTAGGCTCCAAACATTGGTGTTTTGTAGCGACTAGTCTGTGTTTTCCTGGCGGCTTTTTAGGCTTCAAACATCAGCGTTTTGTAGCGACCAGTTGCTGTTTTCCCAGCAGCTTTTTAGGCTTCAAATATCAGCATTTAGTAGCGACCAGTAGCTGTTTTCCCAGCAGCTTTTTAGGCTTCAAACATCAGCGTTTTGTAGCGACCAGTTGCTGTTTTCCCAGCAGCTTTTTAGGCTCCAGACATTGATGTTTTGTAGTGACTAGTCTGTGTTTTCCCATCTGCTCTTTAGGCTCCAAACGTCAGTGTTTTGTAGCGACCAGTTAACATTTTTCCTGTGGCTTTATAGGCTCCAAACATGAGTGTATTGTAGCGACCAGTTGCTGTTTTCCCAGCAGCTTTTTAGGCTTCAAATATCAGCATTTAGTAGCGACCAGTAGCTGTTTTCCCAGCAGCTTTTTAGGCTTCAAACATCAGCGTTTTGTAGCAACCAGTTGCTGTTTTCCCAGCAGCTTTTTAGGCTCCAAACATTGGTGTTTTGTAGTGACTAGTCTGTGTTTTCCCATGTGCTCTTTAGGCTCCAAATGTCAGTGTTTTGTAGCGACCAGTCAATGTTTTCCCTGTGGCTTTTTAGGCTCCAAACATGAGTGTTTTGTAGCAACCCATCAGTGTTTTCCCAGCAGCTTTTTAGGCTCCACACATGGGTGTTTCTTGTGGCAACCCGTCTGTGTTTTCCAGCAACTTCCTAGACTTCCTAAACATGGAGGTATTGTAGCAGGCCTGTTAGCGTTTTTCCAGTGGCTTTTTAGGCTCCAAATGTGGGTGTTTTGAAGTAACCCGTCAGTGTTTTCCCAGCGGATTTTCAGGTCCTAAACATGGATGATTTGTCACGGCCAGTCAGTGTTTTTCCAGACACTTTTTAGGCTCCAAACATGGGTGTTTTGTAGTGATCTGTTGGTGTTTTCACAGTGGCTCCTTAGGCTCTAAACATGGGTGTTTTGCAGCCTTCATCAGCAGAGATAGTGCCATGAAAAGCAGTGGTATTTTTACCAAGACATTGCTGTTTTTCCTGCAGGGTTAGTGACACAAAAAATGTTTTGTTTTTTTCCATGACATTGCTGCTTGTTCTGCTGGAATTGTGCACACAAAACAGGGTATTTAAAGCCAAGTCATGATCTTTTTCCTAACCATAATCAAGTGTTTTTTGTGCTTAAACCTAACCACACATTAACCATGTGCAAACATAAAGTTTCAAAGTATCCGCTACATAATAACATGCAAATACAATGTGTCCATGGTTTGCAGAAATGTACAATGCCAACATTTTTTCTGGCAGTGGGTTTGTTCAGGCCTATTATTGGTAGAAAAATAAAACAAAAATAAGCAAGTTTGGCTTAAAGATATCAGTTGAAGAAAAGTCAGTGTAGTAGTAAAAATATAGCATTTTCCTCTTGATACACTGAATGTGCAACACTTTTTTATCATAAAGAAATCTGATGAGGTGAGTCTCAATAAAAGCCATCATCAGCCATATTAACTTCCCTTCTTCCATGCAATCCCATCACAAATGAGGAAATGATAAAGAAAAGCACACAAACTTACTTTTCTGACGCAACTGAGTTTTCTATTCTGCAAAATGGGCTGCAGTACATCAACAAGATGTTCCTGATACTTTGAATATTATTGTGTCACCTTCTTGGAGCGATCAGCACACTCTGGGGCCTCTGGCCAACCAGTCGAGCTTGAATGCTCCTAACTGCCAAATTATTGGTTTGGCCTGCTGCGATTCCACACAGGCAAAATAATTCTTCTTCACAGCCTCTCAGAGGCTTTATTTTTATATTCTAGTCAAAGAAGAGATAGTGGTTAAAAACATGACTGGTAATAATTGCTACACTTGTTTTTTAAATCTCCTACTTTTTACTATATTTGCACTCAATACACTGTTTAACACATATTTTTTGAATGTATAAATGCACATATGATGACAGAAATAGAAAAGTTACATCATACTTGACGACTGAAAAAAGACATTCGGGAGTTAATATGCTGTGTGATTATGACTCATTTCCAAGAGAGATATTCTCCTCACATCAACAGCTTGTAAAAAAAAATTCAGAAGATGGAGGCTTCTTTCAGCAAAGTAGAATTTTACTTCAAAACCCTCCTCTGAGCAACTCTGTGGTCTCTGCCAGCTGAAATCTAGCCAGCCACCACAGGCAATGTCTTCTTCAATTTATCCTCCAGCAACAGACAAGTGACACCATTGTGGGGAGGAAAGAGTCAAAACTGTGCGATATGGAGGTCCTGTCATTATTAGACAATCATTTAGTTCATGGTGCTAGTTTAACAGCTGGTTACTGCGAACATATTCTCAGAAACCTGGAACTAAATCCATAAAAAGTCAACTTTTCATTTGTTTTCAAGTTCAAGATTTCTGAACACAGACGCCAGCCTGGGTGTATAAAAAAGGGCTATCGACTCTGGAGCACATTACCAATGGAAATTAGATTAATTTCAGATATAAAATCGTATAAAACCCATTTTTAGTTGATTATACGGTCAGTTACCAAGTTGGTTATGTGTATGGTGTATGCATATTGCTGCACTGTGTGATGTGTATCCATATTTGTAGTGTATTGTGGTTTTGTGATACAGAAAGTTATATATTTGAATTACACAGTGCATGTTAAAGTTCAACTAGGGACAAGAGTGAAATCTAGCAGTCGTTATAAATGCTCTGTGGAGCACATCAGTTTCATGCTCTATATTGGAACTATGTTCAATTGCATCATCCCTATTCATGGGAGTACATTTCAGGGGGGGACGCTGGGGACACATCTCCCTCAATACAATATTTGTTCCCCCAAATAAAAACATGAAAGTAGCAAAGACTTTTGTTTTGCCAAAATTAAAGACATTTACACCATAAACTGGTGACATTAAGTGTTTGGAGCTCAAATTTTCTTGCAGACGACGCCCCAGATCCTCCTTTCATGTGTGGCCCTTTCAGTATTGAAAGGAAAACCCACGCCCTTGTCTCTATCAAATAAAAATAAATTCTTAAAATAGAATGTCACCAGCTGCAAAGTCCTGGCAGAAAACAAAGCAGCTCATGCTATTGATTAGTAGCAAAGGACAAGCTTGAATGTCCCTGTTGACCCCATGCACCAAAATCAACCCCACTGTTTCCAGGAAAAAAACAGAAGATCAGGAAGTCTCAGAACATAACAAAATGTGACACTGTACATGCTTCCTGTGATCAGTGTCTGCAGCATTGCAGCTTTTCATCTCTTAATTCTCCAGCTTGAAGCCCAATTAACAAAACTAAGCAAATTTATTTAAGAATAAGAATAAACTCTGCCGATACAGGATCAGACCTGCTTTCCTGCCGCAGCTGATGCTCTCCTGTGAGAATGAATGCACACTTTCAGCACTGTGCGGTGCACAAAAGCCCACACTAGAAAGTTCCCAGTGTTCAGCGTGAGCAAGGCGATGTGGCATTCAGAAGGCCATCTGGCTGTATTATTTTACATATTCTTTCACCACAAAAACGTGGTGTTCTTGTGTTTCATGTGGTGCTTTGGCGATCTTTTCTAACGAGAGCACGACAAGAGGGCATGGTTCCTCTTTCACAGGGTTATTTCCCAGAGCTGTGTAGAAACTGTAAGTGTTTATCAACTCCCACTGGGCGTCAAGTGCAAGAAGGCCAAAAGAGACAGTGAGGAAATCAGCTGCAGCTTCTTATACAACCGAACCTCTCCAAGTGTAATGAGCAGCTGTAGAGGTGATCATTTAAAAAAAAAACTCAGAGGGAAACAGTGAAATTTGTCTCTCTGTGGCTGCAGCAGCAATGTGATGATTCAAGAGACCTTTTGTATGTTCCCAAATCCCAGCACCAACCCCCAGTGCACACAGTGTCCAAACAGCACACTGTCTGGCACTGACACAACGTTCTCAGGCGGGAACAGCGGTGTGATTGGCCTCTTCACTTCTGTTTGTAATGGAAGAGATCCTATTTAAGCACAGGACAGCCTGACCACTGTAACAATCTGTCTGGGCTGTTGTGTCAAGGCCGAGCTCTCAAGGCAGAGAGACAGAGAGAGAGAGAGAGAGAGAGAGAGAGAAAACTTTAAAAGCATGAAACACCATAAGTGGATTGAGATTGTTGGCAGAGGTTTCTCTTCTCTGCAGCAGGTGGTGATGTTCAGTGGAGGTCGCTGACCTCTGGCTTATGACCTGAGTTTGATCCCCACATTGAGTCAGACACCGAGCTGTTGTTGACCTTAGGCAGAACAGTTTACTGCTTTTTTTTAATGTGATTCAGTCAATACAAATACTCCCAGGACTACACTTCCTTTCATATTCAAAGCAATAAAAATGTTACACAAAAAAGAACATATGGTCTATATTAAGAAGACTACAAACATGCTAGTGGCTCTGCAAAACTTTAGCTGCTAGTGTCAGCATGTCAGCATGACAAGTTTAACATGGTGTAACGTATTCTGTGTTCATCATCTTAGTTTAGTAGATGAGCATACTAGTGTTTGCAAAAATGTGCTGTACACAAAGTACATCTGAGCTTTATGTCACATATAACGTGGTTTAGTGATGTATAGAGGTGCTGGTAGGCAGGTTTTGCATACTTTTGGACAGATCCAGGCTCACTGTTTCCAGTCTTTGAGCTCAACTAAGCTGCCTACTGGTTGTAGCTTCATGGGACTCCCTAAAAACTAGGTGTCTTGCATAGATGGGCGTTGTTTTGCAGGATGCATCAATACACGCTTTGGCAAGTGTCATGACCGTCTTATCCTGTGCTCTGAGTTCATGTTCATGTTTTGATAACCTGCGTGCACCTTTTAAGAATACAGGACAAAGGTCCTCAGTAATTTCATGTTGGGTGCAAATGAGAAGTTGGACTGAGTGGCAAAGTATGAGCTGGTTTTGTTTCTAAAGCTCGGAAAATTTGGCAAACTAGAAAAACTAAAACTAAATGATATATGCATACATTATACATTTATGATGCCTGTCAAGTATGAGGCCATACAGAAGATACTTCTCATGACTTTCTATAATTTGTATATTTGATTCCACACCTATGTACATAAAAACTTGTTAGCCTGTTACATTGTTACATTGATATCAGAATACAACCCCCCCAATATTACATGATATGGGTGGCACGGTGGTGCAGTGGTTAGCACTGTCGCCTCACAGCAAGAGGGTTCCTGGTTTGTTCCCAGGTGCGGGAGCCCTTCTGTGCGGAGTTTGCATGTTCTTTTGCTCCGGGTACTCCGGCTTCCTCCCGCAGTCCAAAGACATGCAGGTTAATTGGTGACTCTAAATTGTCCGTAGGTGTGAATGTGAGTGTGAATGGTTGTCTGTCTCTATGTGTCAGCCCTGTGATAGTCTGGTGACCTGGTGACCTGTGTACCCTGCCTCTCGCCCAATGTCAGCTGGAATAGGCTCCAGCCCCTCCCCCCCACGACCCTCAAGAGGAAAATCAGTTAGAAAATGGATGGACATTATGATAGTCACTTTGAGAATTCAGCAGCCATGCCAGCAGCATGGGGAGCAAAAATCTAAGTGTATCTTCAATGATCAAATCAAAAAATTAAAAAAGTCATCTCCGTTTGACATTACGGTTAGGTGTGTGGTCTCCTTAATGTTGGAGTTAAGAAAAGATTAGGTTAATGAACAGCTTTTCTGGTTACAGTTTTGCTAGCTTAACCAAAAAGTGGCAAGACGACCCACCGGGAGCTGACGAGAACGTGCATCAGGCACAGAACACTCTGACACAGGACGTAAGACACCGCCCCCAAGTAAATGGTAAATAGGCCGCACTTGTATAGTGCCTTTCTAGTCGTCTAACCACTCAAAGTGCTTTTACACCACATGTCACCATTCACCTATTCATACAATGGTGGCCGGAGGCTATCATACATGGTGCCACCTGCTACTCAGTAACCATTCACATGCACTCACACACCAATGGAACCACCATTGGGAGCAATTTGGTGTTCAGTATCTTGCCCAGTACTTTGACATGCAGATTAGAGGACCCAGGGATTAAACCACCGACCCTCTAGTGGATGCCAATCTTCCGATTGGTGCATGACCTGCTCTACCTCTAAGCCACAGTCACCCCAAGTGAAATACTATGTTTTTAGGGGAGTCTCAGAGCTTCATATTTACTGTCTAAACATCAGGGCAGTATCTCTTCTGATTAAATTCAGTTCTCTGCCAGAAAGCAAATAAGTGTGTTCCCCAAAATGTTAAACAAATTAGCTCTAACTAAAACATTCAGTCTATATTTCAGTAAGATCACAGATGCAGTGGCTCTGTGAGGCTTTACTTTGGCAAAGTGGTGTTTTGAGCTAAATGTTAACATGGCCACAGTGACAATGCTAGCGTGCTTATGTTAAACAGGTTAAATATTTATTTTGTTCATCAGATTAGTCTAACATGTCAGCATGCTAACACCTGATAATTAGTGCTGAACAAAAAGAAGGCTACCCCTCAGTTTGAAAGGAGTGTGATTAGTTTCACAGGTCGTTACTGAATCGGAATTAAAATCTTGACCTGATGATGGCTTCAGATTAAAAGTAAGAGGATCTCTGTTTGCATGGCAAAAAGATTAGAATGTAACTTAACTCATAAACTGAGATCATTTATTGACTAAGAACTTCCTTGTGGGATCGGTTTAATCTAGTGCTGACATTGCAAGGGCACTACAGCTTGTCAAACTTCCCTTAAACGAACATGAACCAACGCTTATCAGAAGAGAAGAGGTAATAAAGCACTTCAGGGTGTTATTACTGTGGAGCCTGTCTTACTGGAAATGTCATGTGTCTGTTCTTTAATCGTGTGTTATTGAATTATAAGAGAATAAAACAGATTGAACCTGTGCTTTCATGTAAATCAGCCACTCTAATCCATTGATTAAAATAAACTCAAGTTATTTATGGTGCTATATAGTGTGGTTACTGACTGCGCTAGGCTGTGTCTCTTTTTTGTTGTTGATCTACAAAGCTTACTCATCCTCATGACACATCAACAGTTGGGCCCCGTGACTAATGATGAGAAAACAGGCTGCAATTTCACCTGTATAGAAAAAAAGAGAATTAGTCAGAGAGACGACGTTGCGCAGGTGTTAAAGAGCAAACATGTTCGAGTAAGTCAACAGCGAGTACTGAACTTAACACCCTACTCTCTTAAACAATGTGGCTCGCATGTGCTGGGGTTTCAATAGGCTGCAGGTGATATATTGTTCCTCGTTTCTTTGCTTTGAGTAAAGAGGGAAAAGAACAGGTACAGCATGTATGAATGCAGTAATCATATGAGGTCAAATGAGTCAGTCAGGCGTAGCTGAGACGAGTAAACAAGTCCAAACTACCTGTTAGTGTAACAGAGTGGGACTAGGCTGCTGTCTAGCAGGATATACTTGTTAGGGTGTTATTGGGTCCTTATCATGAAGACACGACTGTCATAACATTTCCCTCAGACATACGTGCAAACATGAGACAGAACAAAGAATACTGGCTCTTCGGGACAAGAGTGAAAGCCAAATAGTTACCTGACACGTGTACAGATAAGATCACATGACCCTGCTCCTGTTCCATGCTGTTCACAAAAATCATGCAGCTTTATTCAGTCCAGATTTTTATGATGATTTTGCTGTAAAAGTTTGTTGTTTGATATCTGGTTTTTGCCCAAAAAGGACAGGGTGTTCTTTTAAAGCTGACTGATACCATCTCTCAGAGAGATGATACACCATATGACGCAATGGGCATGTACCTTCCCATTTTACTTCCTGCTATCATTGAGTTTTTGATTTTATGAAGTCCATCAGGAGTATCTTGAGTGGAGCTTCATTTTTAAAAGAAATGTTTGATATTTGGGGGAAGACAAGTTTTGTTTCTCTAGCTGTGAGTTAGATAAGATGATCAATACAGTTAGCTTAGCTTAGCACAAAGACTGGAAATAGAGAGAAACAGGTTAGCCTGTCTCAGTCTGAGGGTGACGAAATCCACCTTAAAGCACAACCAGAGCTCATTAATTTACATGTAATATGTCTTGTTTGTTTCATCTGTATAAAACTGTATAATACATGACACGACATGTGTGGTGCTAATACTTAACTGCACACTTTGATTTCCAGGATGCTCTGTTTGGTTGCCTGGCAACCCCACACTGCTCACGTGACTCCAAGACGTCAATGCGGCCAGCCAAGAAAAAGTCTGGCAAATAACTCGCTGTAAAACCACAAACTGTCATGTTTACAGACAATGTGATGTATTATGCAATCAGATTTAGAGGTGCTGGTGACTTTGTTATCTTTGGACAGAGCCAGGCTAGTCGCCCTTTTTCATACACATGTGCTGGCTTGATTGGGTTTGACTCAGCGCCACAGCCCAGGGATTTGCATACAGCCCCATTCGCTTAAAGGTGTGTCTTTAACCGATGACACGCTCCTGCTTGTGACTCAATGGAACTTTTTTTTAATGGTTAATCAATCAATTCATTTTCTGTCAGCACTGCACGAACGTACCCCAGATGCCCATCTCCTCTAGCTCACATGCAATGTCTTAGAAGCACAGGTGTAGTTCTGCTGGAGCGCTCCTGAACATCCCTCCGCCACTCTGTCTCCAAGTGAAAATATCATCACTAAAGCGTGTCATTGAAGAGAGCCAATAAAACAAACTGAATTGTTACAGTTGTGATATTGACATTAAAGGTGTGTTGACTGATTCCTGGCGTCAACTCATGCACTTGGTGACATGCAAGAAAACATTACACCTGAAAAGTTTCCAGTAGCTGCTGGTAGCTTTAATGGGCACAGTGAATTCAATCATTTGCATGCTTATAACATATGCACCACTCTTCTGATGGTGTCTCATTTGCGTTATGAACAATGATGACAAAACCCATCTGACATCACTGCAACAAACTTGGAGGCAGTTGGGTCGACTTTAGCTGGTCTTCAGAGATGGTCCGACTCTGGCTCAACTCCACACAACTCACAGTGTTTAAACTGTTAATGGAAATCCACATTTCATGATTTGCCTCTGTGCGGCCAAAGGCGCCAATAGAAAAGCCCTACAGATGTTTTCAGGTTTTAATGCAAAGCTAACTGTCTCCTTACTGTTTGCATATTTAACAGACAAATATAAGACAGGCACTGATCTTCTCAGATAACTCTCACTAAGAAATCTGCCCTGTTTGGTTCAGCTCACTCGAACTCAAGTTCGTTTGCCCCCTAAGTGCGGTTCGTTTGGGCAGGTGTGAACACAGCAATCACGCTGTGTGAAGATGTGGTCTCGGTCCAGTTACAAACGAACTCTGGTGCGGTTTGCTTGTAATGAGAACATGTTCCGACTTTGATCTGAATCAACTGCGTATTGTTTGTCCCGGCGGATTATTAATGTGCGCCTCCTCCTGTACTGCCTTAACATGCCCATTCAACACATCCAATGCATCAAAACATTGTTTTCTCATTGGAGGCGCGCCTCGTTTTCAAACTGTATGGTTTGCCTAAAATGAGCAATGCTGGCAATATAGTACACGATGACTAGCGCTTAAATCAACCGGCGTAGTTGTCCCTCCATTGTGACATTAGAAACTGTCGCATTTTTCTTGCAAGTGTACCCTTCTTCAAGTTTTGTTTACTTCCTGGATTCTGGAAATTCTAACCAATCAAGGGCAGCTTTCTCGCGCAAGGCATTTTATCTGGTCCATTTGTAAATGCTGCCCTGAAACCACGAACCAACTCTAGGCAATTATGCAACTTTGTACCAAAATTAGTCCCTGATTCGGACCAAAGCAAGCAAACTCATCGTAACTACCAGCCTGGCATTTGTCTTTAATGGGAAAAAATTGGCATTCACTTCAAGGAAAAAGACTAAGTATTAGTTGTGGGTACTTATGAGCACCAGCAAAAATCATCTTTAATTGTCAGAAATGGAAACATGACATCTCCGTCCAAATATCTTTTCAAATGAGTCAGCACTGAGTTTGAAAGAGAGACTGAATAAATAGCAGACATAAAAAATATGTAACCACCACAAAATTTTGACAAGCCTCCATGCCGCTTTCTACTGTTTACTAATCCTGTTTTCCAGTGCGTTTGTGACGTCCAACCTGACGCACCAATGAAAAAATAAATAAAGAAATAAAAATACAGAGGTACACTCTGTCTACTTGCAATGGGAAATTAGTCTATCGCCTAATTTTAGCAAGTTTTCCTGCATTTCTAAAATAATTTTGGTGGGAAAGGGTGTATGTTCTGAATATGTATATCTAGTACTGCATTTAGTAGCTTTAAATATATAAAATATTCACATTAAGAAGTGCGGATGATCATATGCTCAGTTTCACAGCTGTCTCTGTGTAAACAGCTTGTATGTTCAGATATGTACATACATGTGCAAGCTGTTCATGTGGAGAAGTCATATACTGTACAGCGATAAGACCATGTGCTTCGAGGCAACCATGACCTACAGAGATATCTGCAGTTAAGATAACATACAGATTAACCCACAAAAGCAGTCCAGGACAGTTTCTATAGAAGGTGTCATGCAGGTGTCCCTCTTAACCAACAACAAGTAAGTTGAGACTGGAAGGAAGAAGAGGCAAGCATTGTAAAGTCAGATGGCACAAAGGAGCACTCAAAGGTGCTCTGTGAGGCACCTTGCAGGAAGGGGAGTGGAGGCTGAAAGGAGGGGTCGCTGCATCAGTTCACAGAAGGGTGGGAGGGTTTTGTTTAAGCTGGAGTTCAGTTTGGTCGTCATCCTCCCTCTGCCTGTGCCTCCAGGCTCTCCATGTTCAGCCATACAACAGAGGCAGCCTTTTTCACCAGTATGTTAATCCTGCCTGCCTCCCCCGCCTTGGTGCTGCCTCCCCGGCACACCACCACAGAACAGAGTGCTACCCAACACTCATTGATGGATAGAACATGTTGAATTGTTGCATAATTTGAACACATTAGAGCCTTTTCAAGACAACTACTCTTTCCTATGACGTGAAAGTGACGACTGTCATGCATGTACACTTCAGCACATAATCACGAGCTAAAATCAACGTCACTCTCTTGACCCGAGGCTGACGCTGAGCCATGACTATGTACTGCCATCATTGTTCCTTCACATCACAGCATGGTGGCTTTGTCTGCTCCACACAATACAGCTCAAAAGAGCAAAGTGAAGCGGACGCAGTTTTGTTTTTGCACCCATTTGCCGGTCAGTAGTGGCCCTATTCAGAATGCATTGATTAGTGCAGTGGCTGGGGAGGGATGTGCCTCGCAGGCAGTGGTGAGGGGACCTGACTCTGAAATACACCATTCAGCTGGGTGGTGAGTCCGCAGGCGCTGCATTAACTCGCTGTGCTGATGCTATAGAGATGGGGGGGTCTTTTTTCTAAGGCCATTCAACAGAGGCACTTATATGGCACGTCATCCACGAGGAATAAACCGGCACCATGCTCAAGTCAATGCAAGACTGCAGCAAGCAACAATACTATTAAAATACACTGAGACATTGTTACACCTATAAAAAAAACATGTAAAACATAAGGGCTGCATTTTCTCTCAAGCTAATGTCTTCAAATTGCTTGTTTTATCTGACAAAACCCAACGATATTTCATGTACATCAATATAAAACAGAGAGAAGCAGCAGCTCATCACATTGGAGAAGCCAGAACCTGTAAATACTTAAAAGTCCAGTGTGCAGCATTTGAGGGGATATATTGGCAGAAATTGAATACAATAAAATAAGTATGTTTTCTTCAGTGTATAATCAACTTAAAATAAGAATCACTGTGTTTTCGCTACCTTAGAATGACCCAGTTATATCTATATAGGGAGTGGGTCATCTTCCATGGAGATCACCATGTTGCACCAGCATGTTCCTACAGTGGCCCAGAATGGACAAACCAACACTGGTTCTAGATAGGCTAAATAATTCTTAGAAACGTCAGAAAAACACCATTTTTTACATGTAACTGTTAAATGTTTTCACCAGTTTAAACCACTGGATTTATCTGTCTTGGAGAGGAAGAGACCTCCACTGATAATTCAGCTCCTGGCAGAAACCTCCTGAATGTCTGGATCTTATGTTATCAGAGAAGAAACGTGAGCACAGATTAGCAGGTGCTAGGCTTGCGGGCTGTCTCCAACATGGTGAAGAGCGTCAGAGAAACACTGATATGTAAAATAAAACTGCGTTATTCAGTGTTTTTACCAGTTTAAACGACCCGGTCCAGCTCCGAAGTCGTTGAAATCTGGCGCTAGTGCAGTGACTTCTGGCATCAGACACTGATGAAAAAAAGCTGTCCTTACACATTGGCATGACACGCAGCCGGTTGCCATTGTAGTTTTACAATTGTAACCATTGTAGTGCGAGTAGGATGGGTCCAACAACCACCAACTTCTGGTATTCACTTCCTGTAACATTGTAAAGTGAAACCCTGTTCTGTTTTTCCTGAACTCAACCATGTCTTGTTGTTGCCGAAACCTAACCACATGTGAGTGTTGGCAAAACGTAACCACGTGCTTTGTTGCTGAAGGCAAAAAAATTCAATTCGAGGTGTTGTACTGATGTAGTGCATTTATTTTGAAAGAGACTGCATGTAAACTGTAAATTTCCTGTAAAAACTGAAGTGTATTTTGAAAACAGACAATGTACGTAGGAGGCTGAAGTTGACACAGTGTCCCAGAACATCAAAAAGCAACGCACCCAGGCTACCTTGCATGTCGTATCTCTATGTCCATGACCAAGCGTCATATGTGATGAGGTCAGAGTGAGAATGTGTTGGTTTAAACAACCTGGTTTGTTTGATGTGGGAGAGGAAGAGACATCTGCAGATAATTTGGCTCCTGGTAAAAACCTCCTGAACAATGAACACTGAAGGAGGCCTAATCAGAAGTTTCAGCTGGTTGCAATCTGCTTCTTCACCACTAGATGCCACTACAGTCCCCCTAAGGGGCCGTACAACTGCTGCAAAGTTAACTGCTTGGAAAACGCAAGGTCGGCTGCTGGGCGCTACTTTTGCTAAGCAAACTTAACGGTCACCATATCATATGTTAACCTCTGACAGCTCTGCAGCAAAATGATCAACCTTTCCGTATTTACCACAGACTGGTATTTATGGAAGAAGGGAAAGGTGTCTGTTGGCTGTGATTGCTTGTTCCGACATGCAGTGCGCGCTGCTGCATTATAAAACTTGAACTTGGTTGTTGCATCCTGAAAATTAGGATCTCAGGAACGTGTGCGTGCCATGATGGCGTCACTCTGAGGTTTGAGCCATGCAGCTACATTGAACAATAAATTTGAGGGCACAACAATGGAGGCATGTGTACACACTGAACTTTTAAATTTTTTGTTTGAAAAATGACTTAAATGACAATTCAAATATAGCTGTTGATTAATTTATTGATTAAATGTATATTACTTATTGTTTCATTTCTTTAAAACGTGGTGCTTTATGTTCACATATAGACACAGATCCACTATAGTCTGACCTCCTTTGCTTTAACAGCTGCTTGCTCTTGCGGGTCTTCTGGGGAAACGCTTCCCTATGTGTCTGTCTGTACTTTATGCTAGACTACTAATTACCACTGGGTGACATAAATAAACATATGCACCCATGACTCTAATTTGTCCTCACTCCACCTTTGCAAGTTCATGCCAGACTTGTGCATTTCCCAGTGTTTGGGGCAAATCCCGACTTCTTTTCTTTAATTTTATAGTAGAATTTGATTGTAATTGCATCAACAAAGTTGCTCGTGCACGCTCCAGACGCATTATAATCGACGTGTAGTTTGGATGGAGCAGATAGTGTCCTGGCTACTTAAACTCTCTGCGGCGCAGAGGGAGTTCAAAAGGAAAATGGCGAGGTTGAATTTCAAAACATGCGATTTCCAAAGAGGTACTGTTTCATCACATGGCTGTTTTTGCCGCCTCGGCCGGAGTGCGCTCTCATGTCACCGGGTTCACAAGTGGGCGAGGCTCCACACAGACTGAAGCGGTGCACAACCTCAGCTCGGTGCATGAACCAGGCTGACCGCGGGGATGCGCCCGGTCGGCGCGAGGAGGAGGAGGAGGAGGACGAGGGGGAGTTGGATGGGTGTGTGAACGGCAAAGCGAGAAGTTGCAGCGTCTCCCTTAAAAGTTCTCGGCGTACGTCGTTTCGCCACACTCGCCGTAACGACACCGTTTACAGGGGACGCACGTTGTTTATCCTCGAATGACCCCAATGCTGGAGCGAGAACATCCCGTTCCTGAGATATTAATAGCTCCCCTTGCGTCACCAAACTGTGGCGGACCGCTTTGCTAGACACGCAACGGAGCCACAAACTGTGTCAGCAACACATTTTCCTCCAAAGCAAACATGGTTATAAAACAGGTAGTCATCATCATTCTCAACCAGCTGTCTGCGGGCGCTACAGCCAATGTGATTACCGCTTGTAAGTGTTACACACGTTGTTATTAAGGTGGTGAGAGCTGAGCCTCGATGACAATAACTCAGCCAGTGCGCATTTGGGGAGTTTAGTGTTAAATTGAAGGGCGATTTACTTGCATGAGAAGAATATGGGTCAGTCTGTATAAAAAAACAAATACTGTAAAAGGTGCGCAAAAGTCTGCAGTGCAGTTCTGCAGCTTTACAATCAAAACAGTTCTGCGCCAGGAGGAGAGCCAATGTTGTTGTTGAGCTGAAAGCATAGCCCACAATGCACAATAAGCCATATGTTAACTCAGTCCCTTCCCCCAATCCTGGAGCCAAGTGAGGCTGGAGCTACAGAGCCTGGCCTGCATAGCTCCAGAGGGAGGGAGGGAGGGGAGAGAGGTGGGAGGAGAGTTTCTGTTGCTATGTTCTCTGGGAGTCTCCTGTCTGGAGGATCTATGGGCTGGCTGATTTTGAGGGCTGACATGGCAATGTTGTATGTAGGTCAGCAACAGTAAAACAACTTAGGCAGCCCAGGAAAGAAAACAGGAGGAGAAGTGCTCTCATGCAGTGACTTTACTGTACTGCCATTCTTTACATAATAACAATATGCAACTGACACACTGGCAGATTGCGTCTCACCCAGCCTGTGCACCCGGTCATACGGGTAGTGCCATTTTCTCATTTCATCCTTTCCATACTGTGACTGCATAGCTCCTCCACACCTGCATCCACAAGAGTTGAGGCGTTCACCCCTGGATGATGCATGATTCCAGATGCCAAATAAAACATCCAGTGGAATTAAGAAAATCGCTAAAAATGAAGTCCTGGCGTTGCGAAAGCTTTGTGTAGAAAATAAATAAATAAATTGGAAATGAACAATTGCAGCTCAAGAGCCACTTCCTCCCCCTTTTTCTGGAGTTTTTGACTGTCTGACAGTCCTCAGTAGACATATGAGTTTCCTCAGTTGCCATGAAAATGCAGATGTTCAAACTTTGCATGACTTTTTTTTCCGTTTTCACTTCAACAGTGAACCTGACAGTTCACTCTCCAGCTCAGAAACAAAAACAAACTCAATCTGCTGATGCAAACCATGTGATAAGGTTGAAAGTACATAGACCTTGAGCCATGATTGTTTTGTCACCTGCTGTCTCCAAGGTCAAGAATGAAGTGAGCTTAAGGAACTGATTGTGTCCTGAGCTTTATTTCACCCACAAGTTTAGGGAACTACTTATTTGGAGCCACCATCATAAATCTTTTTTATGATCCCTTTTATGAAGCTTTAAGTGCTTCATAATCGTCAAGGTACATGCTTTGCTGCAGAGTTTCTGTATTACATCAGCTTGGTCTCAGCCAAACCCTACTTCCTGTGAGTGTGAGGAAACCGTTTGTATTTAAGGGAAATGATTTGATTTGCGCAGACAACGAAAGGTCAGCAGAAACAAACAGACCAAAAGGCTCAAGTGAAACTTACTGAATGAAACACCTGTACATGCAGGTCAGGATGGGAGGTAGCAGCATGCAGCCCAGTCACCAGAATAAACTGTTGGCATTGTACATTTCTGCAAACCACAGATATGTTACGACTGTACATTTCATATGCAGCATATCAACACCTCTATAGTGACCTAGTTCAGAGTATGCATATGAGCTTAGTTTTTCATCAGGAAGAGAAGATGGTGGATGGCGTGACAGCTCGGCGAGACAGCTGCCAAGCAGCAGACAGCAGCAGACCACTGTTCAAGACCAACAAACAACATATTTCTAACCACACGTTAAGACATTTTCAGCCAGGTTTGTCATGAAAAGATTGGGTATTTTTTAACCTCACGTCAGGACATTTCCAGTTGTGCTTGTTGAGACAAAACCTGAGCAATTTCCAACATAGTGTAGAGACATTTCTAGTCGAGTATGTTGCGACAAAAAAGGGTATATTTTTACAACATTATGCAACATTTCCAGTTTGGTTTGTTATCACAAAACTGGTTATTTTTTAACGACATGTTGGGATATTTCCAGTTGGGCTTATTGACACCAAATCAGGTATTTTTTAATGACACATTGGGACATTTTTAATCGGGTTTGTTGTGGTATTTTTTGAAGACACATTTCCAGTAGTGTTTGTAGCCTTTAAACAAGTAATTTGAAACCAAAACATGATCTTTTCCCAACCCTAACTAAGTGGTTTTTGCGCTTTATTATCCTTGCTTCTGAACACAGGTCTCGACTACCCACGTGCAAAAAGGCACGTATTAGCAAGAGCTTTGTTCCCACAGCCATACAAGCTCTAAATATGTACCTTTTGATTTGAAATTCAGTCTGTGGTGTGTCGAATGCCAATCTGTGTTATTGTCTCTTGTTATTCAATCTGTATGTTATACCTGTGTGTGATATGCATTCTGTATGTTTGTGTTATGTATGCACCTGCTGTGGAATAAAATATCCTCCTTGAGGATAATAAACTATCTATCTATCTTAAACCAAACCACAGCGTTGTCACAACATAAATTGAAAATTGAAAAGTAAGAAAACGTTACGCTTCAAAATATCTGCTACATATGAAACATAAAAATGTAACATATGAAATGTACAGAATGACGCTTTTATTTAAAACCCAAAATAACTTTGGGATCCTGATGAGATTCCTTGGCTTTGAACAATGCAGTGGGGGCATAACACGTGCTTGAATGATGGCTGAGTTCAGCGAGGTTAATGAATACCAAGAGGAATGACTTCATGTGATTCAATAGTCATTGGCCTTATTTGATTAACTGCATTTCACATCCTTGAATTTCATTTCAGGTCCATTAGACCACTTTTAAATCTATAACTGTAACACAGCGGAAGAGGTTTTCTTAACAATACATCTCTAGAATAAAGAAGCATCAGTAAATATGTACAGACTGGATAGACCTGACCAGATTCTGTGATTTGAGTGTTTAGCCTTAGTCAGCTCAGCTCTTTAAAGATTTGTCTGCTCCCACAGCCCCAACCGATTACCTTACTGCCGTTTGCTTAGTCTCCCACCACCATCTGTGTTTCAGATCATCCAAGGCAGTTCTAATTACAGTCACAGGCAAGAGCCCGTAGATAATGACAATGCTGCTATGATCAGCAGGATTAGACAGGTGCTTGTCGACTTGCTTTGACTCAGGCTTTTATGGTCTCTTAACACATCCTGGACAATAAACGAGGAGACGAGAACCTCACTGACTCTTTGTCTCCTTAGCAGATACACTAACAAAGCAATTTTCTCTTCCATGTCACAGGTGTAGAGCTTTGTCTTTGTCACAGACACATAAACACGATGATTAGTGTTGCAATTTGATTACATTTAGCGATAATAGTTTTGAAATTGCCTGGGATGTATTCACACTCTGTTGTCAATTTATCACCGTAATTATTCACTCAGTACATGAGACCAGTTTCAACTGTTAAAGTGTGTCTCAGCACTGGGCATCTATGCAACTGTTATTTTTTTCACACTTTAACTGTACAACAAATTCTGTGATATTGAAAAGGATACAGTTTTGTTGCAAGTTTAGGATTTTGACTTCCTTAGCTGTTTGTGGATCGGTAGCCGATGTCCCAGGGCTCTGACACACCAAGCAGACAGTCGGCTGTCGGTGAATGTCAGGCTGTCGGTGAACGTCTGTTGAGCCTAGTTTTTGCAGTGTGTCAGGCACCATTGGCACTAGTTGGCCCTTGTTGGCCCTTGTCGGCTGTTATTTGGCCAAATCAGTGTGGGACATGGCAGAGCCCATCAGTGAATGAAATCACTCTGATTGGCAGTTTGGCTCAGTGCGCCACAATAGAAACGATAATGAGGAGAGGTGAGAAAAGCAAACGACTGAAGCCATGAGGGTGTAGGACCTAAACAAACATATAAGGCAAGACTGTGTTTTTTAGCCACTGAGCTCTTTAGCAGAAATGGTGAGTAACTGTTTGTGTTACTGTTTGCTAGCGCACACTAAATATCCTTTGTTCTTTCAGCATCGGGTTGTGTTGCTAATATGCTAACTGGCCTAACTAGCGTCTTGAATCAGTCCTGTCAGTCTTACGGTTTCCCTGTTGAATACAGACTACCGCCGCCTGCTGGTATGAAGTGTTATTTCCTCTTACACAGAAGCACAACATACATCCCAGTTGGGTGTTAAATGCAGTCTTTGTTATGTGTTCAAGTACAACTTGTTGGTGATGTGAGGCTACGTAAGGCAATGCAACAGTCGGCCTTCGTCGCCACTCGTTCTTTGATGTCGTTTTGATGTGTCTGGACCTATAGGGAGATGGTGATACTGGTCAGCCTGTCCAACACTTCAGTCTAGATTAAGACATCTAAAGAAAACTAAATATAAAGTAGCTATTAATTTGGCATTGAGATATTCAAAAGGATGATTCTTGATGATTTTGGGGGCCTTCAAAATTTGTCTAGCACAGACTAAGGTGTAAAATGTACTCCTGAAACCTCCAACACTGAGTTATCTCAAAGAGTTATGTCAGGATTTCCATGAAATCTCCTATGGATATTCATGATCCCCAGAGGATGAAACCTTAATTGTTTGTATCTGATGCCCTGACCTCTTCTCTGAAAATGTACTTTGTGTTCTTCAGAGGATGAACCCTTCCCATTATGGATGCTCTTTGAGCTTATTCCCTCCTGCGTCACCCTTAAAAGTTAACTTTATTTGTATGGAAGGTATGGACAACTAATGATTAGGCCGTTATGGTTGAAATCAAAGAATGAGTCTTACTGTTTATCACTGACCCCCTGACCTTTGCTTTGTTCTACTCTCAGGATAAATTTGAATTATTTATTCCAATCATTAGTAAGGCCCTAAGAAGAGCTAAACTCATGGTGTGATGTTCAGTTCATCCAGCTCTGTTTTATCACGGGCTGTAATACATATGAGGAGCTTTAGACTTTTAATTATTTTTCTTATGAGTGTTCAGTGAGAGCTTTAAACCACACTCATTTGTGGCCATATGATTAATGGTTACCCACGGCTTTTGGTTTGGAAACATCAAAACAGTGCTATTAACTGCAGAAGAAGTTTATTTAATCATAAGTTCAGATGATGCAGAATCGAAAAGAATTATTATACTGAATACTTTTACACTGAATGAGCACAAAAACCCACATCCATGTGTTCTGGTGATTCCAAGTGTTTAGCATATAAACATCCACGCTGCCTTAGACCCTGAAGTTTCAGTCAGTTGAGACTGAAACTGAATAGTCAGAGCTCATGGCTTTCTCATGCCAGATAATACTGTTTTATGTATGACCCAGTCATAGAAACATCTCTGTGGATTACACAGAGCTAGCAGGCATTAACAACAGCCTGTGGCTCAGATGAAGCACTGAAAATATTGACCATTTTGGCTCGTAATGCTCAGTAATCCCGCTCACAGCAGCTCTTTGGCTGCAGAGGTAATCAAACAAGCACAGCAATGACTATTGATTTAGCTTGTTTACATCCGATTCTGACATTCATTTACATCTATTAAACTGTGGTCTCGGTCTGACGCAAAGGCAACTGTATCATGTGGCTTCAGTTCCTGGTGCAAAAGTGTGGATCAGCAAGTTCCGTGCTTTTTGTCTGTCTAGCTGTCTGTTCCCGTCTCGCATCTCAAGAGTGTTACTTCAGGGCAACTCAGATCAGCCTTTGATCAAACTCATGTCAGTCCCTTTAAAGGTCAGAAGAAGTGAGAGGGAAATAAGGCTTCTGAGAGTGAATCTCACATCTGGTTGTTTGGATTTTGGACCATGAGTCGATTCTGGAAGTTTACGCAGCTGAGCGCGAGTCTCAACGCCCCCCTCCTCTAGTGAGAAAGATCTGCTTCACCGTTCCCTGGGAAAGGCTTATGTACTTCCCCCTCTGACAGCACAGACACAAACATGAAGGTTTATGAAACTCCTCTGATCAAAGGAAGGAGCCACTGTTCGCTTCAGTACGACATATTGAGAAATGGACTCAGCGGTTGCAGTAACTTCCTGCAGGTCAAGAGAGCTGCTGTTTTACAGCCCCACTGCAGCATATGGATTCGCTGTTGACCTCTGTGTGGGCCCCAGGTCAACCCTGGAAAGGACTTACGCTAGCATGTGCTAACTGAGGAGCAGAATAGAGATATGTACACTGGTCGGGCGTTTAGCAGCACCGAGCAGGAGATTCATGGAATGCATGTCTCCCGGGGGACAGGTTTCCAGGAACAGTTTTGCTCTAGTGGTGTGCAATGAGGCAGTCCGCGGGCAGAAGCAGACAGCTGGGAGTGCACAAGCCTGCCCTGGTGTTCACCAGTGAAGCTGTTAGCCACAAGTAGACCTATAGTCTGCCACGCCTTCTTCCTGTCTACTTCCCTAAAATCCATTTTTTTTTTGCTGACAGCACAGCACAGAGGGACCACTCCCATAAACATATAACAACATCACTGTTATCCTCGTAAGTCGTAGCCCTCAGGAAGTCCTATAGCTCAACAGAACAGCCTATTTACCCTTCACCACATTCTGGCCCCTCTTGAGCTGCAGACATTGTAAACATCCTCTTTCTGACACTGGTGGACTCTGCTGCGACTCATGACCAACAGGGGGCTTCCCCCTTTACCTATAAAAAACCTCTGTCGTTTACACATTTGTCACTAACATTATCTGCTCAAAACAAGTCTGAAGAACAGAACTGTTATTTGGACAAGAAGAGCCCATGTCATTTTTAGCCTAAGAAGTGTTAAGAGCTCAGCTAGAGTTTCCAGCTCCTGGATATTCCCAGAGTTTATCTTTACACCTTCAGTCACAAGGTTAGATAGCAGACCTCGGTGAGTTGTCGTTTACATTCACTACAGAATTAGACGATCAGATTTGAATGTAGTTTAGCATCTGATCAAATAGAGCAAACAGTAACGAAAGTGCACATATGGTATATAGAATGTGCAATAAAAGCAACAGGGTAGTGAGAGTAAGAAAGGATGTAGCTGTGATATTTTTAAAATAACCAAAACTATTATATAACATGTACAGTTTGAGTGAATGTAACTATGATGTGTCAGTAACTATGATATGTATTGTATGGACAGACAAACAGTGTATGGGAAAGTAATATATAAGATGTGAAAGAAAACAGTATGTAGTGGAAGAAGTATTCCAATCATTTACTTAGTAGTAAAAGTACAATAATCTGAAAATAGTCTGGCATTCACAATCCCACAGAAAGGTCCAGCAGAAATTGTATCTAATTTTCATAACTATGTTTATTATCACCTGAAAACAAGAATCATTGTGTTTTCGTTACCTTAGAATGAATCATTTTTATATACTGAAATGGTCACAGCCACACATGGTAATGTTTTCCCAGTCCACACTCTTTAAACTCATTAGTTTGTTATCTACGCAGGTTACTTTCATTAATGGTCAACCATACCTAAACACTTAAAACACACAGCTGGTTTGATTTAGAATCTGTTTATTTGCTTTTAACCTTACATTGTTTAATTCAAGTGTGCACATTCTAGCATTTTAGGCTTACACAGGCAAACTGTTTGATATTAATCATCTGTTTCTTTGTCTTACAGTTAGCCCTGGTTGTTTGGGGAGGTCCCTTCCTGGTGGAGCAAAAGGGCTGAGGACTCTTAAAACCTGGAGCCAACTCACTGAATCAAACCATGTGCTGCCATGTCATGGGGGGCATTTGGGTTTAGTTAGTTTTGCTTTGTGTTTACTTGTAGTTGGCGTCCATTTTGTTAACCCCTTGTGTATTATTTGGTTTGGCCAAGGCACTATGTATATACTCCCTCGTTCAGTCAACACCCTGTTTAGTTATTATACTTATGTTATGTTGACCTCTCTCATAGGGCCCAGTTGTTCATCTCTTGGTTTGGAATTTTTTATGCATTATTTTTTTTTTGATAAATAAAAAAACACGATTTTGTCAACAACTCTTGTGTCCTTGTTGCTTCACTGTTTGGTCCCTAACATAATGGCTGAATCCAAATGTGACATGCATGATGGTCATTTTGACTGTTTTCTTATTTATATGTCATAGAACATTGTTGAATTAAAAGTTACAGTGCTGCTGGTTCCTGACTTTTCCTGAAAATGTCTCTATTTTTGTTTGAAATGTCATTTAAGCAAATCCACAGGCGGTCATACAGTGACACAACCTATTCTGTGAGTGAGTACCAAGATTATAGTAGATTGTGAAGTTAGAGTTAAAAGGGATGAAATATAGGGTGGAAGAACCCTATATTTAGCAGTGAATGGCCTTATCTAGAGCCAGTGTTTCATTTGTCTGTTCTGGGCCACTGTAGAAACAACATGGCGTACTCTGAGCAAGAGGACCCACTCTGTTTGTAGATAAAAGTTCATTCCAGGGTATTGAAAACATGATTCTTAGTTTCAGGTTCATATACACTATACTCCTATATTCCATTACTGTGAGTATTTCCCCCTAAATCCTACACACCGGACCTTTAAAACAAAAGATGCCAAGAAAAAATCTCAAATATTAAATTCAATCAAACACAGGAAATACCGATTCTATCCTTATAAGACATCGGCATGCAGAAATGTGGATAATATATGGGCACTGTGACTAAAAAAGTAGACATAAGTCCCTCTTTTATTCAGTTCATATGTGCCCAACCAATATAAAGTAGAGTTTTCAAAAACAACACATACATTTGCATCAGTTTTCTTTCTTTCCTCTATTTTTTTTTAAAATTATTTTCAATAAAAAAGCTAGACTGTCTTTGAGTGATGTTTATGACTTTGTTCCACACCTTTTTAATATATCCTTTGGTTTGGATTAAGACGTACAAATCAAGTTTTTACTGTGTCACGCTTAATAACTGGTTATTATGTGGGGAGCACAAGGTGCTGCCATGAAAATGCAGAGAGTAGAGGGAACATGTGCTAACATGACCCACTCATAACAAACCACTAACGACCATTTCCTGCCCTTAAGTTCAGGCAGTGCGTCTGGTCTGTTGAGTGAGATGAAATGTCAGCACTCACAAAGCATCCCTGTGTTCTGTTATCTCCCTGTAAACATGTAACGTAGTGTTTTTTAACCTATTTGCCCAACTGTGTGCACACTATTATCAGCTGAGTGTGTTTGCCCTCCTCTGCAGCACTGAGGGACCGAACACACCTGAAGCGCCAAGGTCTCAGGTGAGGGTGTTGTCTGTTTCCTTAGCAACCGAGAGAAACACTGGCTGCTCACTCAGTCAAAAACACTCAAGTTTTATTGTTTTGTTACTGTAGGTCACGGCAGATCACCTTGATAAAAACCAGCACACACGCAAACAAAGGAAGACGTAAACGCTTTTGTTTGGTGTTTTTTTCACCCGCAGGTTCCTGCTGTACTCGTGTTCCCTGCATTTAAATGTTTGGGTTTCCTTGCCAGAGGTGGTGCCTGTAAGCACTCCACAGGTTCACAGGAACAAAGAAAGACTTCCACATCACAGTCGACGCGCAACAAAGTGAAACATGTCTTCCTCTTTAAAGGGTGCCTCCTTCACATGTGTCACATGTGGAAGTCGTTTCATCCTAACCTGCTTTCCAGCTGTTGGCTTTACCCCATCTGGCATACGTGATGACATTAGTCACACAAAACATTTACAAATTGTCAAGTAAAACAACTGAAGGTAAATTGAGCTTGATGCAGCAAAGCAGAGGCTCAAAATAGGAAACGAGTGCAGGCCTTCTGTTTGTGTTGAGTATGCAGATTTGTGCTCATGGTTCTGGCTGTACTAGTGGATGTGACATACAGACGACCTCTGAGAAAACCTGATAGCATTAAAGCACAAAGTGCCTCTTACAACCACTCTGTGACCATGTGGTCACAGATAATGGTAACATCCAATGCCATAGAAAAGCTCAGAGCGCCCTCCTGCGGTTGAAGTTGGGAATTATCTGCTCAAAGGTCATCTGAGCTCACAGAGATTTGTTTCAAATAGTCAGGGGTTTGTAGTACATTGTGTACTGCAGGCTGATATACTGCTGCTGTTAATCTTTGCAGAGATTATATTCATATTACATAAAGCTGTCTCATTAATGTTTACTAATGAATTAAAAACAATCATGCTGATTATTTAAATAAAATGATTTAAAGCTTATTATATATAAATTTCTAGCACACATGTAGGCACAAGGAGAAGTGTTTCCTCAGTGCTGACTGGAAGGCAGTCACCTTCTCTGCCAGCAAAAGCCTGCTCAATGATGCGTTCGTGTGAGGTTGGATTTACTTTAAATATTACCTGCTGCCTCTGAGGACAGATTATGTCAACATCCTGTTGTAATTTTTGTGGCTTCCAGTATCTCCTGTTCTGTGCTACGAATCAAACAATGTGTCACCAGTGAGCTCTGCAGCAAATGTCAGCAGCATAAAAACAACATAATAAAAACTACCAGCCACATCTGCAGCAATATAAAAGCCGTGACTCTTCAGATTAAGATGAGATGTGTTATATTGTCCCTTTTCTTGGGCTCAGCATCACTGCATTGCAGACTGCTCCTCTCCAGACATACCTAGCATCCTTACAATCATTCATATATTTTAGTCTCACACTTTTAAAATCAATATTTGTCCTTGCTTCAGCTCCATTCGGTGCTCTACCTTCTCCTGGAGACAAATAATCTCCTCCACTGACACATGCAAAGCCCCCAACAGATGATAAAGCTCATTTGTGTCTGCTTACTAGGAGAAATTACGCATTATCCATTCTTAGAGGCACACAACACCGAGACACATGGCTGGAATGAGTATAGGAAAAAAAAATTCATTCATGGACCAGACTCTCTGCCAAGTTTGAGATAAAGACCGCTGGAAATTATCCAACTTTCCGCACTGAGCAAAACAGGTAAAGCTTTAACTTACTCATGTTGACAACAGCACAGTGGGTACTCAGTGATTTCATACTGTGGATTAGTAGAATAGTTATCTCTCTGTTGCACTTACACATGCTGCTGTTGCAGTTTAATTTGCATGTGTTTCTGCGAGCTTCCATTTTAGTACAGGAGGATTTTGTTTATCCTCATGAACCTTGCTGTCCCACTGGTGGGTCAGTCACTGAATGCTTTAAACACATCCACAGAACTTTATTCTCAATTCTAATGGAGATCTAAAAGTTTATAAAGATACAAAATGTGCAGCTATAAATAAGGGTTGCAGGTTTGCCAGTGTAAATATCATATACTGCTTTAATTAAGCACTGGAATCAACTCATATATAACTATATATACATATATATAATACTGGAATAAGAGGATTTTGCCAACCATAAAGCTACTTAGGGGGAAATGAGAGGGAGAACTCATTGCCTTGGGGTTGTAAAGGAAATATCTGATTTAAAAAAAGGCTGCTATAGGCTATCATGCTCAGTTTCTACTACATGCTCCCATAAAAATTTAAATATAGCCATGGGAAATATTGCTGTAGTTTAGACAAGGCCAGCTCGGAGATCAAATTCAAACACATTATTTCCCCCTCATGACAATTCCACTTAATATCCAGCAGAGGGAGTTGCTGGATATGTAATATCTCTTAACTAAAACTTGAATATTTTTCTGTATCTTTTTCTTTCTTTATCTGTAGCTCAGTCACTTTTTATTTGGTTAAATTAAAAAGCCAAATCTACATTTGTTTGGTTTTCATGTTTTCATGCAACATCCTATAACAGATCTGCAAGGTAGCACATAGTTTAGGTTCTTAGATTTAGAAGTCGAGGCACTTAAATGTCACATTTTCTGTTCAGCTAAACATTCATAATGGCATTGCGTAACAGGATCCAGTTTTTCTGTAAGTGATGAATTCAGCCTTAAAGTAATACAGTTCATTAATGCTTATACCCCAAGCTCGGTTCATGAATCGCAAAAAAATTTTTGCTCTTATTTGTCAGGGGTAGGCCAAATGCAACGTGGTATTAAGCCTTAATAGTTTTATTTTGCCTCATGTTTTGCTGGTATTATATAAGAGGTCAAATTCTTAACAATACTTAACATCAAGCTGCTCTAAATCTGTGTTGTGAGACTACTTTATGTGGAACACAACAGCATGTAAAATGTTGCAACCAAATGGGACCTGGAGATTAAATCCAACATGCTTTATATTCTAATGGTAACACAGCTATAATAGCCACAGGGCGATAAGGCATTAGTGCAGATAATAAAGATCTTTCTGAAGGAGTTTGACAGCATCGTAGACAGGTGCACAGTTTAAAATAATTGGTGAGAATATTCCTGGTGTGTTTCACGCACAGAAGTGACTTCCAGCACATTCTGTGTTCATTCTGGCTTTTGCCTCTGCATCCCACTCTGTATCTGTGCATACCTTTGTGTGTGCACCCTGATGGGACACTCCTGTCTTCCCTGTCAGACACACTCAGCCTCATCTGGTGGGACAACCTTTGGCTTTCCGCCGGCTAACTTTAGCCTCACAGCTTGCATCGTCTCTCTAAGCCTGTTTTGGGGTTGTGGTGTGCCAAAGTAGATTTACCTTCAATAACCATTTATTAAATCTCTATCCATTAGACTCTGAGGCTTCGTAAGAGCTGGCTGCATTAAGCCTGATTATGGGATGCCCGGCAGAGGAAAAGGGTCTATGTGTCAAGTGTGTCATCGAGTGATTTATATCCCTGGCTGGGATCTCTGTCTTGTCAGTCGGGAGTAAGCTGCAGAGAGGAGAGAGAAGAGCCGAATCCTGTCATGATGTGAAACTTAGATTGTTTTTTATTGAAGTGTGAGTCCAGAGGTTGTTGTCATGCCCTGGTTCTGTAGTGGGTGTCTAGGGTTTCTGTCTGTTTCTGATGTTGATGCTGGCGCTGAACCCTGACCTGTCGCCAGTCTCGAAGGATCCTTTTCTGAATTTGACTTAAATTCTAAGTTTTCAACATGGACACCAAGGGCCAGGGTGCCACCTTTAAACGGTCCTCTCTCAAACGCACCACATCCGGCTCGCAGAAGGTAAGATGAAGCTGCTTTGTCTCATTCAACAGGTGAATCTGCAATACCCTAATGAGTCGGATCTGAACTGGAGTTTTTTGTGTGTGTGTTTGTTTTTAAAAACGTTTTTCTTGAAACGTGTTTGTGGCGTTCGTTTGAAAGTAAATGTTCTAGTCTACAAATGAATGACAGCTGCACTTTATCTTGGACTTTTTTATGTTAACTTTTTGCATCCAGAAACCACACAGCTACTCTGGCAATGACCTGTGTTGCACAGCGTGTCACATGCAACCATTACTATGAGCTGTCCACAGCAGTTCTCAACCAATCATTTCAGAGCTCCTATGTCCGGCATAACGACATGCACCATTCAGGACTACTGGTGCGCACATGGTCTGCACTCCGAGCCTCACAAACTTACTGTTAAGTGGTGTTTCAAGCTCACTTCGGTGCTGCAGTTTAATCCTTCATAATGGCCCAGTATGGACAAAAATGGCCATGACAGATTAAGGACCTTTATATCATTCTAAAGTCTGCTTTCATGTGATTAACACACTCCTGTTAACATGTCCTTGAAAGCAAGAAAGATGCAGTTTTTATATGCATCCATGCTTCTGCTCCCAATCCAACGAGCAGTGCATGCTGGGATTAGGGCACGCACAGCCATAAAAACTTGTGCTGCTTTTGTGGTGGCATGGAGGACAAAGAACAGATGCACTTTCTTATTTAAGAAGTGTAAAATGAATAATTCATAAATGTACATTTTAAAAGCCTCTAGAGAAAAAAATATAACGATGGAAAACAAACTGAAATATAAAACACTTTGAATTCATCCTTTGTAGAGTACATATAGTCCACACGCTAAAAAACAATCCACTGGTTCAACTTCAACAAATTAATATAACAATCTGCATGCATCTTTAATTTGGCATTATTGAGTCAGTCCTCTAAGTCTTTCGTAATACGACAAACTCAGTTAGTTTAGTACAACCAACATGATTTGCTTAAGTTGAACCAACTTAATATTTATCCAAAGGTCAAACTATTTTATGTGGGATATTCCAACTTATTTATTTTAATTTCATTCAACTTAAAAATGTCAAAAATGTTTCTGATTTTGACTAATTCTTAAAATAAGCTGCCAACTAACTAAAACAGTTGCTGAAGAACTTCTTTGTTTTAAGCATCATTCACTAACCCCATGAATCATTTTTTTAGGGGGCATATCCATGAGAAACATCCCAATTTTCCAGTAAATACTTTTTTTTTTTTTACATACTGAGGAAAATAGTTCACCATGAGGCTAAATCAGCCAAACCATTGAAGTGTATATATCAACAGTACATCTGACACTGACATCATTAAAAGAATTTAGTGTGATGGATTTCTATAAATTACAGCAGGCATCATTTGGTAAGATTAATATTCTTTGTATAATCCACAGCCTTTTTATCTACGGTTTACTCTGTGAAGCAATCAGAAATGTCATGGCTCTCAGCTGCACTTTTAATGAGATCCGATATGTTGCTAAATATAAACTCATTGGCTGCACAGACCGGGCTGCTGAGAGATAATGTCGTCCCTTTATTCTTTTCTGATCATGCATTTGTCATGTTGTTACCGTAGTCTTTAATCATGGATTTATCTGCTTTACTGAAATGATAGGCGTATACTTCATAATTTAACAGTGGGTCATATGAAGAAGGATTTATTTTTCATCCATGGTATAGCGCATCAGAAATAGAGTACAGGCGGTGTCTCTTTGAATCTGGGTGGATGACATGTGATTAGAAATGAGGGTAAAAGTCTCGCTTGTCCTCCAACAGAGAGCACATTCAGTTAAATGTGCTCACATGATTTTACCTTGCTGCCATGAATGAACTTCTATCTGGTCTATCTACAGACAACATGTTCTCCAGCAAATAGGCTGCTTCTACTGACCTTTTACCTCCTTTACTGAAAATGTGTAGCTCCAGGCTGAAAAGTCAGGAAAGAAATCATCTAAAAACATCTGTCGCCTGATGGGTTTGAATAATTATGAGTTTGGTGCTCAAACCTGTGATACAAATATATCAATACAAGGCAACAGTATCAATTCAAATGTGCAATTTTCACTCTCTGGGTTTGCACGATCATATGACTGTGTGATGTAAGTGTCAGGCTCTGGTCAGGTGAGGGGGCCAAAAATCCTGAAAAAGCTTTAAGGCTCGGGGTCAGGGGCCGGACTACAGCAGACCCTCTATGTGTGAAAGTTCTCAAAGAGTCTAAAATAATTAAAGTTAAACCAGAATGATCTCCAAATGTTGCAGCGTTTCATTTCATTTATATTTGTTCAGCTAATGTTAATGCAGGACAATCAGATTCACAACCAAAATGTCTCTAATACAAATTCCATAACTGAAAAGGAGCAGGAAGAAGACAAACTAGAAATAGATTGGTCTGTCCTTTTCAGTTAATTAACAATAATACTTTCAGTAACTTCAGAAAAACATCACCTTCATCTAAGCAGACAGATTCTACCTGACAGCCTCATAGTCGACCTATTCTTTCTTTATGCCTTTTCTTGAATGTAAAAATGTTAATACAACTCTTTAAACAATTCTGTAAAGATGCCAACCACTAAAGTGCACATCTGCTTTAATGTAGTCCGTGCATACTGGTGCTTAAAATGAAATTTTCCTCTGTGACTCTCTCCCTCAGAGATATAAACAACTTTGGATATTTTTCTGGTAATACTCTGCTTTTTTTTTCTGTAATAAAGTTAAGTTCAACTGGTTTCTTGTCACTTAAGTACAAATTTAGCTTATTTAAATCATGAATTAAACCAAATGGGTCTTAAAAAATATGGTCAAAGCAAAGGGAAATTGCCATAAAGATTTAAATACTATAGAAATTCTCACAGTTACATGTCAAAACAAGGTGATATTTTCTCTACTAGCTGCTGCATTCAAGGTAATATTTGTTAATTGGTGCTCGCAGGGGACACGTCTCCCTCAGTATTTAGAGCATGTGCATCTGTTCACCCCAATTTTCTGCACAGAATAAAATAATTATTTGGTCAGGTCTATAGTGTTTTTTTTTACACCCTGTCTACCATAGCTGTACATATGTCTCCCTCAGGATGTAAAACATGTGCAAATAAAAACCTGAGAGTGACAAAATTAAAGATATTCACACCATAAATTGATGCCAAAAGGGAAATGGTGAAAAAAAAATATCAGAATGATATATAGAATGTAGGAAATTTAGGGTTTGATGCTCAAAAATTTATGACAGAGGACCCCAAAACCTCCTGTTGGATATGTATAAGGCAAGCATTTACAAATAACTGTCAAAACTTTGAGAACTGTGTGCGGCCCACCTTATAAATGTGTTAGAGAGGATTTCCCTTAAACCTTTTATGCTGTAAAAACACTTAAAAATATGTTATACCTATTAGTTTTTAATCTTTATTCTGATTTCCTGATTTTATGTAAAACTTAATTTGCTATCTATTTAGTCAGACTGTCCTTTGGGGAAAACCAGCAGCTTTAAAACATGTCTTATGACTCCCTCGACTCTTGGGGGATAATCAGCGACATGTTGGACTCATGTGATGGCTAACTGGATTTTCAAACCCAGCAGGAACAATGAGCGCATTTACAAACAGGGGCTGTCTGAAAACAGTTTGCTTCACAGTTAATGCAAATTTGCCTATCCAGAGCCTATAACTCGAGTGTGTCGCTTCATCCAGATATCTTTCCCCCTCCAGTGAAACTATGTAAAAGGCAGCTTTTTATTCAGTCCACGTGGGATCGACCATGAGTCTGGAATATTTTTTTAGACAGTAAAAGGAGTCTACACGGGCTTCCTTCCTGTCACACTGCATCAAGCTCTAACCACATCGCCATTCAATACCAAAGCCGAGCAATTAGTTGCTTTTATCTTCAACCCTGGTGACATTCCATTACGACCCCCAAATCCTTTCTGATCCATTTCACTTGTGCTGATGAGGCTTTTGTCGTGTCAAGTCCATCGTTACTACAATATTTAGAATAAATCGCACGTATAGTTTTGCCTCAACTGAATGAAGCCACCTGCTGTAAACAATTATGTGTTCAAACTGCACTGACCAGGTCAGATGTCACCGTACGGAAATACAGCTGTCGTTATACCTTTTCCTTATGACTGTGGGGAGCTGTGTAATTGTAGCAGCGCTGGAACAAATTTGCTGTGATGTGGTTGCTCACTAAGCTGTGGGTCAGGAGACCAGGACCATGTGATTTCAGTGCAGGAATGTATGGCATACATCTTCACACAATTACTGTTTGTGATAGAAGAGATAATTAGGATAGAAACATATAAAACCAGAGTACTGTGTTTGAGGGAAATTTGAAGGAAAAGCATCACTGCATCAGCACATCTAATAAAAAAGAGGTCATAAATATATCGTATACCTTTTCAGTGACCTCCTCAACAATTGTCTTTTGTTTGCAACGACCATTTCCTGAGAAAATTCTGCATGTTGGATTGAAAGCTGTTTATTGTTCCGAGGCTTGTCTTAAGTCCCGTTAATTTGCGTGGTGTGACACAATCTGATCCCGCAGTATCTAATTCTTCAAGGTTTTTGTTGTTAAGGGCTCAAAGGCAGCTCTTAACGAGGCAGCTGGTCGCTGACTGGATTTTGGTTTTAATTGCTGTAGTTAATGAGTTTAAGTAAGCTGAAATAACTGCGACATGCTCACCAAACCCTTGTGGAAATGCGCTTTGTTTTCTTCGGCTATAATTAACAGAGGCCCACGTGCGTTTTTTACCGGAGCAGGACCAAAAGGGGGAAGTTGGAGGGGTGGGGGTGTTAGGCTTCTCTCTCTGTCTTTCTGAGTCATCAACCACCAACCTCCCTTGTCTTTTTCACTCTGAGTTACAGTCAGGCTCAAACTGCTCATTTCAACCATAAAAGGAGAGCTTATTAAACCATTTCACATGAGGAAGGTTTCAAATGGATGTCTACAACTTTGTGCTTGTTAACTCCATCTCAGCTGCTAGCTCACCTAATGCCTTCCTCAGGTTATTAAAGAATGCACCTGAAAGCCCTTAATAACTTAAATAGTTTTACTTGAATTACGTCAGCACGTATGATAAACAGTAGTCATTTCAAACATATCTAAATAGGTCACATTTGACTTTTCTCTATCCATAAAGAAGCATATTGATATTCTGTTGATATCAGACAGCCAAGGGCTAAATGTGATTTTTATTCAACAGTAACATCCTTTTTTTCAGCCTGCCTCTGCGCAAAATCATGATAGTTTTTAAATGCAAATCCACTTAACACAAGCAAAAATGAAAAATCGAGCTTAAAAGAATATTGAATAGCTGGTCTGCTGAGTTTTCTTTTCCTCCACGAAAACATGGTGGATGGAAATAGAGATTAACTGCAATTAGCATTGACTGACCTTGCCCCCAACTGGAGACCAGTCATGTCTTAACAAGGCGCCTTCCAAAAGAATGCCTGCATCCAATTCTCTCAATTATGCAAATTGGGTTGAAATCAAAGTAGTTGGAGGGGGTGAAAATTTTTCAGATGAAAAGTTGGGGAGCCTCTGAACGAGACTGCAGTGCTTTTTAGGTTAGCCGCTGCGCTCCGTCTTCTCACACAAGCTAAGATCTTCCACACTGTGAAGTGAACACAAAGAAAGGGAGTTTGGACAAATTGGGAGATTAGGGGCCGGTTATCAAAGTAGATTTATTGTGCCTTGTTCAAGCGAAGGATGAAAATACCCTGTGGGCATGGAGAAGGGGTCATGGGACTCCCAAAAGGATTACCTTGAACTGGAGTCATGAGACTTGGGCGAACAAAGACCCTGCTCACATGCTCATCATATTAGCCGGCCCTCATAAAGTGAAGAAGTTTCATGTCCTGTGGGACTCAATGAGAGCGCTTGACTGGGAACACAGCACCAGGAGAAGGCTCTGGTAGAGGAGCAGCAGACTTCATCTCTACTCACTAGGCTTAACCTGCAGCAGCACTGCAGACAGGACTCTGCAGCTCGGACAGAGGATTGTGTGTAAGTGTATCTGCAACTCTTTTAAAACTGAATTGCATCTTTTTTAAGACAGAATTACAGATCATGGAAAGTGGATTCAGATGTGGTGAACAGGCAACACTGTTTGAGTTCTGGGTGCTTAATGATGCATGATAACAATGAAATAGAAAATTGCTGAGACAGGACAGACGGCGACAACCACAATATGCCTCGGACTTTTTGAAGGATAATAATATGATAATAATTTTGCAAAAAAAAAAAAAAAAATTAAGTAAAAGTATTTGTAAGTACATACACTATTCAAACTGTCTTAATGCAAACAACAAAAGCAAACATTTGGTCAACTAAATCAATAGGAAAGATATGCATTTTTAGCAAAATGTGATTTTATCTACTCAACTTAAGTTGTTATCAGATAGATGAAGACAAAATGAGGTGATTCTTTACTGAGTCTGGTGGGTAAAATCATGTCATTGCTGCAGCAAACAATATAGGGTGCAGAAAATAATATGTAGATGAATGAAAGGATGGCAAGTGTGGATTTAAGAATACACTAACAGCAGCAATACTGTTCCAGCTCATATGACAGTATCAGATATATTAACAAGACATTAATATGTATTCACAGTGTGTAGACAGCAAAGGCATAGGTCTCTTTCCAGCACTGAGGAGAACGGAGGATTTGGATTTTTTTTTTTGCATCAAACCTTTAATTTCATTCTTCTGGTGAATTTTCATGCACCACTGTGCCTTTTCTGCATCTATTTATGGTGTAAATGTCTTAAATTTTGCCAAAGAGGACAAATATACACGTTATTAGTACTGAGGAAGACATCCCCCTGCATCCAACCTGAAATCTACAGCTATGGTAGACAGGTTGTAAAAAAAAACAAAAAAAAAACACCATGACCTGACCAAAAAATTGTTTTTCTTTATGCAGAACTTAACAGAGATAGTTTGTGGTTTTGCAGCCGCCCTGCTGCAGCACCTCCATGCTGGCTGAGGCAAGACAGAGAGGGAGGGAGAGACAGAGAACAGTAACTGTACTGTGTTATTGGCACTTGTGATCACTGTTGACAAGACTCACACGTCTTTCATTAATACTCATATGACTTCAGGCTCACAGGTGAAGTTAAAATACAGAGTTCTCTAGTATGTTTCAAGCTTTTATTGCTGTTAAATATTATAATCATTACTTCCTGAGCGTTTCTTGGAAAGCTTTTGCTTCCAACGCTTCAGTTTTAATTGGGCCTCCACCATCAACAATGGCCCTCACAGAAACTCTGCTTTGAACTCAGGTTATTTTTGCTCAGCACTGGAAAAACATCAGACAGCAATCAGAACAGGACTTGACAAAGTGCGTGGGCATAGTACTTTTGTGTGATGCTTCTCATTGGCTGCTTATCAAGCTGGAGCAGACAATGAAAGGTGTTAGTCAACATGAACTGTGCTCTAATGATCTGAGGAGTAACAAAAAATGCTCAGCCTTACTGTATGCGGTGTTTCTGCCTGTTGATAGCAGTATAAACACTTTTACTTCGATTTCTATTTTCTCCTCTCTCACTGGGTTTCTTTGCAGGATGCATATAATCTTCATCTTTTAGCTGGGATTACCACTAAGAGGATTTTGATAGTGAAATTTAAATTCAGATATCTGCGAAGATGATCTCCCTGTGACTGCGGGGTGACACCGTGAGCTGACACTTTTCTTCTCGTCTCTTATATTTTGTCTTACAGGCACAAAAAGCTTGGATTGAGAGGACCTTTTTAAAAAGAGAATGTGTTCACAAATTTCCCACCAAGGACCCGACGAGGTAATCACGCTCTTTATTTTAATTTTACTCAAATTAATTTGAATGTTATGCAGGTCTATAAAAAGGTTTGTTTTTTAAAAACTAATAAGCAGACTGGTAAAAACTTGTGAACTGGGCCTGGGCCCATAAAATATCAAACTTCTGACAGTGTTAATGATTTAAATTCAGCTCCATATTCACTATGAGTGATGTTTTCATTAGGTAAAAAATGATTTACTGAATCATAACACGTATGGCTACATGTTATCAGACATTTGTCTGGATTAAAATAGATTTTTCAGAGTGTATTGTAGGATGTGGTTACTATCCTGGGCTCTGAGAGCAGCCAGGCAGTGCAGGCCTTTGCTTGCCGAAGCGCGAATTTCCCAGAAATGGGCACAGTCATGAAAGAGCCTGTGTGATGTGTGTTTCGAGGAAAAGACACAGCCTTCATGTGCAGACTAAACAACACTTAGCTCAATTGCTTCTAGTCACGGTTCAACACCAGACAGTATACTGCTCGAGGATTTTCAGTAACCTACACAAGTTTTTAAGTGTGTATCCACACGGGCCAAGACTGATGTGTTAACTGAGTGATTTTGTGATCCATGTAGATGTGCCTGTGGTCAGCTGAATGCGCAGCACGTGGCCATCCCTGCTGGTGCCAACTCACTAGAGGAAGCGAACCAGCTGGTGCAGATTGACACCCCGAAGGATAAATGGAGTGTAATCAAGCACACAAGGACCTACCCAACAGACGCCTTTGGTTTAATTGAGTTCCAGGGTGGAGGATTCATCAACAAGGCCATGGTGAGTCCCAGCCACTAAAGCATCACCTCAAAGTGACTGTGTGGTTTGATCCGAAATAAGTTACATTATGTACATTTCTTTTCTTTCCTAGTATATTCGAGTCTCCTATGACACCAAACCTGACAACCTCCTGCATTTGATGGTGAAGGACTGGCAGCTGGAGCTCCCCACCTTGCTCATTTCTGTACACGGAGGTCTCCAGAACTTCGACCTCCAGCCCAAACTCAAGCAAGTGTTTGGCAAAGGCCTGATCAAAGCTGCTGTCACCACCGGAGCTTGGATCTTCACGGGCGGAGTCAACACGGGTAGGACGGCGACAGTTCAGGATAATGCTTTTAATGTTCACTTAACAAAATAACATTAGACATTAGAAGATTACCTTTGCTCTAAATTGTCATTACATAATACCTATTCTGCAATTTCCTGGGGGAGATTTGACCAACCCATTGTCACAGCTTTAAGCACTGTAATTAGAGCATTTGTTGGGAAAATTCATCACAAATGACAATCTGTGTGTGGATTTTGCGTGCAGTAACCACAAGTGTGTCCCATGATGCAGCCCCATTAGGCAGTTGAAAGAGTCATTAGTCATGCTGCTATATTTTGCTCTTTACACCTTAGGGGTAATCCGTCATGTTGGAGATGCCTTGAAGGACCACTCCTCCAAGTCACGAGGGAAAGTGTGCGCAATAGGAATTGCTCCGTGGGGGATCCTGGAAAACAAAGAGGATCTCATTGGAAAAGATGTGAGAACGTTTGCAGCTGAATTTAGTTTCCTGCAAATGTAATAAATCTTCTTGAAACTAATTTCTCCTTTTTTTCCCAGGTAACCAAACCCTACCAGACAATGGCAAACCCACTGAGCAAGCTGGCTGTGCTCAACAACAGCCACTCCCACTTCATCCTGACTGACAACGGCACCTGTGGGAAGTACGGCTCTGAGGTCAAACTCCGCCGGCTGCTGGAGAAACACATCTCCCTGCAGAAGATCAACACGCGTAAGTCACATAGCGCTTCGCAGACGTCATTAAACATCCTCCATAGTGTGTGGGTGTAAGCCAGAGTCTTGTTGGACATGTGGATGAAGAGCTCCTCTGTGGCCTGTGGGCTTCCCTTTGTCATCCTATGCCTGGAGCTCGGATAAGGCAGGGACAGCAAAGGGATGCTCAACTGTCACCGCTGACATCACACCCTCCCTCAGCTGGTTTTGTCTCATCACACATCATCTTCAACATTTCATTCTCAAGGTTCTGTCATTAGAAGGTGACACTTTTAGGGATAATGGATCGTATAGGAGGACTGAGTATCTTTGGCTGTGTGTTCCAGGTTTGGGTCAGGGGGTTCCTCTGGTGTGTCTGATAGTGGAGGGAGGTCCCAACGTGATCTCCATCGCACTGGAGAGTTTGAGAGACGAGCCTCCCATCCCCGTGGTGGTGTGTGACGGCAGCGGCCGAGCTTCCGACATCATTTCCTTTGCACACAAGTTCTCAGAAGACGGAGGGTGAGATTTTAGATTACTTCTTCGCTATTGCATTTGAATATTACTCCTCTGGTTAAAAAACAAATATTGAAATGCCATCCTTGAATCTTCTGTTCCAGCCTGGTTAACGATGATGTCAGAGAGCAACTTTTGGTGACCATTCAGAAGACTTTCAATTATAGCAAAAGCCAATCGCAGCAGATCCTGCTCATGGTTATGGAGTGCATGAAGAAAAGGGAACTGGTGAGTAGAAGATATAACAGAAAAATAAAGTGTTAATATCTTCAAACTTTCCCACAACTATCCTGTATTTGAAACTTACATGTATGTGTCGATCAATAAATATTTCTGAGTTGTAAAGCATCTGGTCTCCATCGTCATTCATCCATTCCACTCATCTGTGTATTGCCATTAACATATTGAATAAATATAATCCCCACCACGTGCTTGTCATTTCTCCTTGTGGTCATGTGTGGGTGTGTTCACGTTATCTGGGGCATTCGCAGCTTCACTGTCCGACGCCACCATCCCTCATGTATAAGCACGCAGCTGTAAAGTAGTATTTGGTGTCTGATTCTGCAGTGCTTAACTGTTAACCTTAATGTAAACAATACAGCTCAAGGGTTTACGATGAAGCACACACCCTGGTGAGAGTCTTAATCCCTGAGCTGGGAGTGTTTCTCCAAAGTGTTTGCTGGAAACCTTGGCGCATAAACAGCGGCAGCGTTTGTGCATCTCCAGCAGATTTCCGTAAGTGATGTGATTAGTAGTTTGTAATACCCGGCGCATATAATCTCCAGACTCCATACATTTGGGTGGGAAAGATCAGCGCACACTACCACCTGCTTAGCCGAGGCTCTTACTTCATCCATTCACAGTAAGCATGCAGCACACAGATGGAGAAGAGGATCCATCTCCCTAATCCTCAACCAGGTTCCTCTCCCTCTCTCCACTCCCCGGGCTTTTTTTTTTTTCAGTCCCCAGAGTGCTATCACTTCACCAGCAACTCTGCATCCTCTATCCCCGATGTATTAGACTCCCTAATGCGCCAACACACTCAGATAAGCAACTTAAACTGCTTTTTCAAAGATCATACCGCTGTGGGCATTTAGTTTTCACTGATACCCGACCCAGACAATGTGACAGAACCGCCAACTTGTTTGAGCTCTTTATACGCAGCTAAGAGGCCACACTATTGCCTGCTCTTAATCTAAAGTGCCAGGACTAACCTACAGGTGAATCAGTGTCACAGTCTAGTCCCCAAATAATCCTTTCATCCTAAGTGCATCCCTTGTGAACAGCTGGGTTGGACAAATAGAAACACTGATTTTAGAAGGCTGAAATTTGCTGTGATGTAACACCAGGAGTTTGGAGTTCACCATTATAGAAGTCTCCCTTTTGGCAAAAAGCAACACAGTGCGCCCTGCAACTGTCTGAAAGAGCAACACGAGTTTTCCGACTTCATACCACTGCTCATTATCAACGCATCCCGAGACCAGCCCAGAAATCTCTGGCGCCGTGCCACATATTCATGCCAACTTAATCTCATTTACCATGGCTGCACATGTGATGGCCCCATCAGCGTAATTTCATTTGATATAGTTGAGTCTGTAACAAGAAAAGCACTATCACGCTGTCCGACGAGTAAAATTAGCTGCTTGTGCTCCGAGGGTCAGCCTGCAGTGAGAGGACCTGCTGACAGAATCTTCCATCAGTTCATCACCACGTGTTTACAGCTGCATACGTGCTGGAGTATAAATCTCTTCCTCATGTGTTCATCCATTCATTTGTGTGGTTTGTTATCAACTGATTTAACAGTTACAATACATGGCTTCAAGTCTACCATCATTCTTTTTTCTTTCTCGTGTAGATCACAGTTTTTCGAATGGGTTCAGAGGGACAACAAGATATTGAAATGGCCATTCTTACTGCCTTGTTAAAAGGTATTTTCTGGCTGCATCACACTTAGACCCAACAGTACAGTATGTGTACTATTACATCACAGCAATATCTTTCTTGCGATGTACTACATTCTTCCTATCCTATTCTCTCTTTCTCTGTCTGTCCCCCCATTTCCTTTTGCAACAGGCACGAATGCTTCAGCAGCTGACCAGCTCAGTTTGGCTCTGGCCTGGAACAGAGTGGATATTGCTCGCAATCACATCTTTGTTTACGGTCACAATTTACCAGTGAGTGGTATTCATTCAATCATTCCACATGACTGCACTACAGTTGCAAAGTTGAAAAGGGTGTATTTAGTACAGATGGAAAGAAAACATTTAAAATTGACTTGTTTAAAGTCCCCCTCCTCTCCACAATGTATTTAGCTTATTGAAACTTTCACTTTACGTCTATCAGGTATAAATCTAACTCTTCAAATAGAATATTTTTACATGTCTTTGCTGTCTCTGTCAAGTAGCTGTCCGTTTGTAACTCAATCTACAGCAGGAAATGGCACTTTAGAATGAGAGCTCTGTGCCAGAAATTCACTGTATGTAAAAATAAAGTGGTTTTTTTTTTACAAACTTGACAAGTTTGAGAGTCACTTGTGGTCCATTCAGAATAGACCTGCGACCCACTTTTGGACCGTGACCCACCAGTTGGGAACCACTGCAACAGAACGTGTCCTTGACATGTAGGAAGATAGATCATGTTTGAACTGTGTTTCTCAGATGCACAAAATTCCATTGATTTAAAGTTGAAATAGACAATTTTTCTGCTTTAACTTATAACTATGAAGTAACTGTAATATAATAGCCATAACAATATAATGGCTAAAGAATAATGACACCATCTGCGTTTAAACTGGTTCCTTACGAGCCTTGCTTTCACCATGCAATTCTGTCTCCCACCAGGTACGATCTCCTGGGAAAATAGAGTGGCACAAGGAAAGTGCGTCAACCATTGCGCAACCAAAATAACTAGAGGATACGCTTTTGTTTTGCCTGATAGCTATTGGTAGCTAACCCCAGTTACTTAGGAGGGTTATTGTACAATAAGTTCTTTGCAGTTACTATCCCCAGTAGCGAAAATGGCAGATGCGGAAACAGCGTCAGTAACTATGAAAACTGTGGCAGCTGTGAGGTTGATGCAAAATACCACTTGAAAACGCTAGGAGGGTTAAAGCTGAAAAGTTGTCTCTTTCCACTTTAATATAATCAAGTAACAGCAGAAAATAGACTGATATGTTTCTGCTTATTTCCTGCTTGGTAAGCCTGCTGGGGCCATTGCCAGCACTACGACCGCTGCAGCCCCAGCCCAGGAGAAGCAAAAGAGCCCTGCCACCGCCCCTCGCAACAAAACCCGTGCAAAAAAGGGGAAGGGGAAGGGAAAGGCCAAGCCTGAACCTCCAGAGGAAACAGACCCAAGGAAGTTAGAGTTGATTCGTTGGGTAAGGAGTTTGCAACATAAACTCTCAAAAATATCTAAAATATAATGAAGGCTGTGATGTGTGAAAAAATAAGTCACTGTCTATTTCCTTACTTTGTTTTAGGTGAACTCTCTGGAGCAGGCCATGATGGATGCGCTGGTGCTGGACAGGGTGGACTTTGTAAAACTGCTCCTTGAAAATGGGGTCAACATTCATCACTTCCTCACCATTCCCAGACTGGAGGAGTTATACAACACGGTGGGCCTGGCACACCGCAGCTGAACCCCTTAAAATACAGATATGACAAATATGAAAGACACTAATAACAAACCTCCACTCCTGTCTTCTCTCAGAAACTTGGCCCTACTAATACACTGAGTGCTGTGGTTAGGGACGTCAAAAAGGTAACATGATCTTTCCCAATAAACATTTTTGCTGAATAAAGTCTAACATTTAAGACTGTTTGACTTGCTATATTATATAATACTGTGGTGATTTGTAGGGAAACCTTCCTCCAGATTATCAGATCACCTTGATTGATATTGGTCTGGTGCTGGAGTGCTTCATGGGTGGAGCTTACAGGAGCAATTACACCAGGAAGGCTTTCCGCAACCTCTACAATAATTTGTATGGACTAAAAAGGGTACGCATGGGTGGAAGAAATTAATAATCGGTAATGGCTCATCATATTAAGTAACATTTTGGTAATAATTATCACGTCTGGTTCTCTTTTTGCAGCCGAAGGCTCTGAAGCTTCTAGGAATGGAGGTGGGGTATCTCTTCCACAACATATTACACTCTAGCAGTTGAAACAATAGAACCCACACAGCAGAATAATCTATCATCATGCTCTCATTTTGTTAGGATGATGAACCGAGGCCAAAAGGCAAGAAAAAGCCGAAAAAGAAGAAAGAGGAAGAGGTGGAAATTGATGTGGATGACCCCGAGGTCTGTCGGTTCAAGTACCCCTTCCACGAGTTGATGCTGTGGGCGGTGCTGATGAAGCGCCAGAAGATGGCGTTGTTCCTCTGGCAGAGAGGGGAAGAAGCTATGGCCAAAGCCCTAGTGGCCTGTAAACTGTATAAAGCCATGGCCCATGAATGCTCTGAGAGTGAACTGGTGGATGACATCTCCCAAGACCTGGAGAACAACTCCAAGTCAGTACACATAACCTCTGTCATATTTTATTTAAAGTGTCAAGATAAAACACACAGGTGCATATCCTCCTGAGACCCAAACTTTTATTTGGTATGCATTTTTAATTTCTTCTGGCTATTTGTGATCAGTATCCATCCAAGTACAAAAACCAAAACAATGTCAACAGTAATAAAGTCCCAATATCCTCAAATGACACAACAATACAGTCCCACTGTCCTCAAATGAGACTACATCCCATTGTCCTCAAACAAGACAATAATAAAGTCCTAATGTCCTCAAACGAGACAACAATAAAGCCCCAATGTCCTCAAACAAGACAATAATAAAGTCCCAATGTCTTCAAACGAGTACGTCCTAATTAACAGTGTCTTACCTTGTTACTGTTGCTAAAATTGGTCAAATTTGTCGCCATATCAAACTACAAATGTTGCTAATCATAAATAAGTTTCAACAGTAAACCGTGATCAGGTTTTGGGCCTTGTCTACTTTTGTGTTGCTATCGGTGGCAGACTGACTTAGTAGAGATGGCTGCCACCCTGTTTTTACATGGATTAGTGTATTGTGCTCTTACTACCACTAGAATCTAGTGGTACTGGTACTTTTTTGTGACTAGATGGCACAAAAAATGTCCACAAACAAGGACAACAGGTCTAAGTTAAGTAGAATGAAGTATAAGGTCAAGTAATCCCAAAATGTGATGTCTTTATATGAGGACACAGGGTCTCAGAGGATATTACTCTAATTTTAGCACCTCTACAATGGTTTCCTGTCCTCTACTCTGAACAATTTAGGCTCACTTTATAATATCTGTTATGTAATTACTGTGACTAACTTCAGTTATTTTGATCTCAGTCTCTTTGGAGAAGTGTAGTACAGAAGTTCATATTACTATTCTCTGTCTTTCATAGAGAATTTGGCCAGCTGGCCTACGAGCTGTTGGACCAGTCCTACAAGCATGACGAACAGGTGGCCATGAAACTCTTAACATATGAGCTGGTCAACTGGAGTAACTCCACCTGTCTGAAGCTGGCTGTGGCTGCTAAGCAACGTGACTTCATTGCCCACACCTGTAGCCAGATGTTGCTCACTGACATGTGGATGGGGAGCCTAAGGATCGGCAAAAATCCCGGCCTCAAGGTTGACCTTGCAGAATGTTTTCTTTTAGGCATCTGTAGAAAATAATTTACAATAATGATTACATCACTAGTTGTAATACTTGTAGGATTGCCTTCATAGTATAAGAGGGAAATACTTCATTGTAACTAAACAACAAACTTGCTGTCTCACCCAGGTTATTCTGGGAATCATCTTTCCTCCTCTGATTCTACTGTTGGATTTCCGTCTTGGAGATGACGCATCCTATCATGCACCTGAGGGCAAAGACCAGGGAAAAGAAAAGGATGACGACACCAAATCCAGCAAGGTTCACACTGATCTTGTCTGTTTAATTCATTTACACATACTGTCTATATGATTCTTTGTAAGGAGTCAAATTACAGGCTGAAACAGTTTGCTGTTATGTTGTAGGATGCTAAAGATGATGCAACATCCCGAAAGGGGGATGAAGAGGAGGGCAGCACCAATGTCCGAAAAATCCCCATTGGCAGAAGGTTCTTTGAGTTTTATGATGCACCATTCACCAAATTCTGGTTCAACACTGTAAGTGTCCTTCATGTAAACAATAATCATTTATTCTTGTTTGTTTGTTTTTGACTGAGAGAGTAGTGACTTAAGCACACTCGCATTTTGGTGTTTCTTCTTCCTATAGATTTGCTATCTGGGCTATTTGATGTTGTACAACTACATAATCCTGGTGAAAATGGAGCGATGGCCATCTATACAAGAGTGGACTGTCATTGCATACATCCTCACACTTGGCTCTGAAAAAGTCAGACAGGTACAAGCCATTAATTAATCAATTTGATTGAGTCGTTACATGTGTTGGAGATATTTTGAGGCTGTCTTCCTGACCTTTAAACCCCGGTGTCTAGATTCTGATGTCAGAGCCTGGAAAGCTGAAACAGAAGATAAGTGTGTGGCTGGAGGAGTACTGGAACATCACAGACCTGGCTGCCATTTGCACATTCCTTCTTGGGCTCATGCTACGGCTGCAGCATGAACCTTACATGGGTTACGGCAGAGTCATCTACTGCATAGACATCATCTTCTGGTACATCCGTGTATTGGACATCTTTGGAGTCAACAAATACCTAGGACCCTATGTGATGATGATAGGGAAGATGGTAATAACATTTCACAAATCATGTGAAAACCACATGACAGACATGACATGCACACTAATCGAATCAACACAAGTTCACACTTAGTTCAAATTTATGTCTGCTTCTCGTCTTTCAGATGATAGATATGATGTACTTTGTGGTGATCATGCTGGTGGTGCTTATGAGCTTCGGGGTGGCTCGGCAAGCCATCCTTCACCCTGATGAGGAGCCAACATGGCGCCTGGCCAGAAACATTTTCTACATGCCCTACTGGATGATCTATGGAGAGGTTTTTGCAGACTCGATAGACCGTAAGACTAGAATTCATAGTAAGATTCTGTTTCCTGATTCTGGGCAGATGATCAGTGTCAGAATTAATTCTGTGATGTTTAGTAACAATATATTACACTGTAACCGCTCAATACTTTGTCTCCCTCTGCTGGTATATTTTTGATACTCTTCATTAACTGGTAATAATTTTGCATTGAGGAAGAGCAGAATATTTATTATTATCTAATCTCCTCAATCATGATCATCTGCCTTCAAGTTTTTTTTTCTGTCAGTGTTTTTTTCAGTGTTTTCCTCTGTCAGGGTGAAGGCAACAAGCAGCTATTGAAAAAGCCTAAATTAGCAGGGTTAATAAATATTAGAGGTGTGGACTTGAGGGACATAACTTTGACTAGAGTCTGATTCGAGTCACAAATTTGATGAATTTAAACTTGACTCGACAAAATCATAGAAGACTTGCAACTTGACTTCGACTTAAACACCTGTGACTTGTGACTTCACTTTGACTTGAGCCTTTTGACTTGAAAATACTTGATACCTTTCCCCAAGACCAAAAATGACAAAGTATGTCATTTAAAAAGCATGCCACTAATCAATTCATTTCCTGAATCGACTAACATTAATGCTATTTATTCCCAGGAAGTGAACACTTAATTCCACAGATCTACTTTGTTTGAACCAGTCCGACAGCATCCGATCAAGTTGCTGGAGAGAACCACTAAGAATGTTGGGTTATTGAGCGCTAGTTGGGAAAAATGATCCCAAAGACAATTGCGTTTGTGTACAAAAACTATGCAGTGGTCAACAAAAAGCGAACAGCATGATTAAAATCAATAAGATAGCAATGAAATACACAGCTCAGATACAATTTGGAGATGCTTTCCCATAGAAGTGTGTTTTTAGGAGAGACTTAAACGAAGGCAGTGACTCAGACAGCCTAATATTCTCGGGCAGGTCGTTCCAGAGCCTCAGGGCCTTGATTTTAAAAGCTCTGTCCCCTTTAGTCCGCAGTCTGGACAGGAACAAACAAAAAAAACTCTGCCCAAGGATCTCAAACCACGCAAAGGTTCATGAGGGATTAAAAGGTCTGCAATGTAATCTGAAGCCAGGTCATGAAGAGCCGAAAGTTATCAATAAGATTTTAAAGTCAATCTTAATACAGACAGGGAGCCAATGTAAAGAGGCTAAAACCAGTGTGATGTGGTCATACTTCCTGGTTCTTGTTTAAAGCCTAGCAGCTGAGATTTAATACGTTATTACTGTGTTGTTGAAATGGCATTACATTGGGTGAGCACATAATGACTTGTTTTGGACTTGAAACTTGAAGTTCAGGACTTGGGATTTGACTTGGGCCTTGTCGGTCTTGACTTGGTACTTGAGTGCAATGACTTGAGACTTACTTGAGACTGGCAAAACAATGACATGGTCCCACCTCTGTTTTCTTAGACCATTGCTGATACATCTGCTTGTGTTAATATACTGAAACATTTGGCCAGACTTACAAAGTACACCAACCATCTTTAGTGTTTGATTAGTTGCAAGTTGGAGACACATTTCAGTCGACTGTTTGATGGAAATCAGCTTGACCTTGACAGAAGTATGATATAATAATCCTATGTTCATTGATTTTAACGCTTTTTCCGTGTCTCTTCAAGTCTATGCCATGGAAATCAACCGTGAGTAGTCTTCAAAGCCAAGAATGCAATTCAAATCAATCAGCTAAAGATCTCTGCATACATTCTATAGTTGTAACTCATCTTTCCCTGCAGCTCCATGTGGTGAACATTTATATGACGAGGATGGAAAGAAACTGCCACCATGTATCCCTGGTGCCTGGCTCACACCTGCCATCATGGCCTGCTACCTCCTCGTGGCAAACATTCTTCTGGTCAACTTGCTAATCGCAGTGTTCAAGTAAGCACATTCTCTGATGTCTAAACTGCTCTGTTGTTTTACAGGAAACATCGACCATTTCAGTGTATACTCACTGGTCTTGGTTTTCTGTCCCGCAGCAACACCTTCTTTGAAGTCAAGTCCATTTCCAACCAGGTGTGGAAGTTCCAGAGATATCAACTGATCATGACATTCCACGACCGTCCCATCCTGCCGCCACCGCTCATCATTTTCAGCCACCTCTACATCCTCTTCAACAGGCTGTTTCGGCGTTGTGCCAGAAAGAGACAAGAGGGAGAGCTGGATGAGAAGGACCGCGGACTCAGTTAGTCTCCTCTAATAACACAAACACACAAAACAAACACATGTAGTTTAAAGGAGCAGTGAGTAGGATTTAGTGGCATCTAGTGGTCAGGACTGCAGATTGCAACCAGCTGAAACTTCTTGCTTGTGCCACATGTGAATTCCGACTAGGATTCCTTCAGTATTCATTGTTCAGGAGGTTTTTGCTGGGGGTCTTATGATCTGCAGGGGTCTCTTCCTCTACAAAACACGGACCTGGTAATTAAAATCGATTAAAACACTGAATAAAGCAGTTTCACGTTAAAAGTCAGTGTTTTCCGACGCTGTTCGGCTCGATGCGGAGGGGCTGCTAACTATGGTGGCTGATACAAAGACGCAAACCTTATCTCGAGCCAGTGTTAGGTTCGTCCATTTTGGGCTACTTTAGAAACATGGCAGTGCAACATAGCAGACTCCATAGACAAGGACCACCTACTTATGTAGATATAAACGGCTCATTTTAAGGTAACAAAAAAAAAAGATCCTTATTTTCATGTCATTATACACTAAAGAAAACATACTTATTACCTATATTTAATTCCATTTCTACCAATATATCCCTCTACATTCTACACACTGGACCTTTAAGAGTTTATTTTAGTCTCATCCTGGATTATGAAAAATAAAAGTCATGTTGTAGCACATAAAGGCACACTTACAGAAACACATCAACTCACATCATGTGATTTGTTTCTACCAGAGCTTAGGCTGAATCCAGAGGAGCTGAAGAGTCTGTATGAGTTTGAAGAACAGTGTGTGGAGGAATATTTCCGTGAAAAAGAGGACGAGCAGCAGTCCTCCAGTGACGAACGCATCAAGGTTACCTCAGAGAGGTGAACACCCTTTTCAAGTCTGTTCAAATTTCTAAACATGTTGATTACAGTTTAAACTTACATAAACTTTCCCTGGTGTTCTTGGCAGGGTTGAAAATATGTCCATGCGTCTGGAGGAGGTCAATGAGAGGGAGAACACAATGAAGGCCTCCCTGCAGACGGTGGATCTGCGCCTGGCACAACTGGAGGAGATCCACGGACGAATGGCAGTCGCCCTGGAAAAGCTTGCAGGGGTGGACAGACTGGAGCTGACCAGAACCTATTCACGAAACTCCTCTGTGTGTGACCCCTCATCTCTGCTTCGCCAGGGCAGCATCAACAGCGCTGATGGTTACAGTCTTTACCGCTTCCACATGGACATGGAGGAGTTTGCAGCAAAGCAGAAAGACCCAGATGAGACACCTAAAACTGGTGTAGAAAGACAGAGGAGTCTGCGGCAAGCCTCCAGTGTTTGCACTCTAAACCCAAAAGACGGGGGTCAGACCCTAGAGGTTGGTGGTTTGGACAGATCGCGACCAAGTTCATGTGTGGACATTCTCATATCTCCATGTGAACAAAAGCCTGCTTCTGCAGCATCAAGTCAAGAGACCATATCCAACATAAGACAAGGCAGCACGGTGGTGCTAAACAAACTAACAGATAAGGATAGACTAAAGCCATCGTCCCCACCAAAGAGGACTAAATCCTTGAAATACTTTCCAGTGGAGGATCAACCCAGCTCTCCATTGTCAAAGAGGAGGGCTATGAGCACCATCATAGTCAGCCCGCCTGATGAACCAGAGGAAGCAGATGAACCCACAAAGAAGGGCCAACTGCCGCCCACAAACTCCTCTTCCCCAAAGAGGACTAAGTCATTGAGATACATCCCTACTGAAACCCAAAGCCAGACTTCCCCTATCACGAAGAAGAGAGCTATGAGCAGCATCATTTACAACCCAGTCGAGGCAGGCGATGATGTGCAAACTGCAGACTACAGATCGGTAGTGGAGCAGATCACTAAAGCGCCAAATCAGTGGCCGACAAACTTGGAGTACCAGGTGCACCCCAGCAGTATTGGTCACATGCCCAAAGTGTCCACAGTCAGAACTCTCACCCAGCAGTTTCAGGCTACAGAGATTAAAAAAGAGGAGAATCAGACTGATCATATACAAAGTAAGGGAACTCTTCCAGGAGCAGAGCCCACCGCAGAACAAACAAAGGTGAAGGCCAAGAGAAACCTCTCAGACACTACCATGTATCTGACTGTAACCGATGAGAAGTATTTGCCGTCTCACAGGTCACAGAGCTTTAATGCCAGCGAGAGGAAAGCAAAGGGTCCGGTGGTTAGCAAGGAGCCGAGAGCCTCAAGCAGCGAAAGAGACCTTCATCAAGCCTGCAGGACGGCAGGAGAAGATGTGGGGAAGAGGATGGAGGCAGAGAAGAAAGACGATGATGCATAGGAGAGAAATAACAGCCACAACTAGAGGGAAGATAAAACCGAAAGAGGAACAAATATATTAACGGACAAGGAACTGAGACAGAGAACTCCCTGCCACTGACTGGAAATGAGTCCTGACTGAGTTTATGATTATACAATAATGACAAAAATAGAATGACAGTAATGAAAAATCCTTACCCAACATTTTCAGACATGCAGTTAATGATAGTCAACATAAATCTGTTTGAAAGATCCACTTCCTTTACTGTGATTCACTAACGTACAGTAGCTTACAACCATTCACATTACTGCTTTCCCCAGTTTTTGTGTTTCATGTTGTACCTTTTCGGATGAAAATAAAGTATACACACATCAGTTAGTTGTACTGCCATTACAACACTATGCGAACATCAAAAACATGAACTTCCTAAATACAACTGACACTTTCAAATACTGTCTGTAAACATTTTCTTTTCAGATACTGTAAAATGTGCTTAATAATGACCCACTCAGAGGCATCCCTATAACTTTCATGCAAATACTGACAATCGCATAACAATATGTAGTTAGGAACAGCTCTTTAAGAAACAATCAAACCTTTCACAGTTTCATTTTGACACAGAAACCTGTATAAATAAAGGTTTCATTGAAAGAATAAAAATACAGTAGGTTATATTTATACATATTTTTGTCTTTTCTATCACAACACTGTGACTCCTTCGAGGCACGCATGAACAAATAGAAATGATGCCAGTGCAACAGCAGACTATAGGCATATTAATATACATGAATTTACACAGACAAATACAATCAATGCTGGGACTTGATAGATCTATGACAGAGTCATCATAGTAAATATGACAATAGGTGGTGTGTATAAAACAATGCTACAGTTTTGAAAGAATGTTTTCTTTTTTCCCCATTTATAAGACAACTATGTGGAACTTTATTATGTTTAATAAAGTCTATTTTCATGAGATCCGACAGAGGTATTATAAATGCCGACAGAATCCCTGCCTCCTGATAGCAGACACTGCGGGTCAGGCTACAAACCAATGCTGACGATCACGCACAAGTCTTTTGCATGAGCAGATGTACAGTATCAGGCCTCATTCCTCGTCGATCCTCTTCTAGTCAGCGGCAGATCAGGATGGCACCTCAACCACTCGTGAGCTTCACCTGCAGTAAGGTCCATTACCACCGCTGCCGCTGCTGCGAGGACGCCTGGGGAGGCAGGAACCCTCCAAAAACAGCAAAGTCACGCTAGGGGCCGTGAAGACTAGAGCGGAGCAGCCTAGAGGAGCGAGCACTTGAAGAATTTTATCCTCTTCGACTTTTTCTCTGTGATCTTGACTGGTTTGCCTGTTCCTCCGGCATTGTTGTCAGTCTATCAAGAGATATGATAGTGGAGAGATGTTAAAAATACAGCAGGGCTTCACATTAAGTGTAGTGCCTGTCAGGGGCATAGGTTTAGTTCCTGCATTTATATTCATATCAATCCAACATATAAACATTATAATGAAACTGGTTAGCAGGCCTTGCGTAAAATAGAGATGTTCACTGCAGTACTATTACGACCCTGATTCCAAAAAACAGTTGGGACACTGTGTAAAACATAGATAAAAACAAATCAATTTAGACACACAGTGATAAAAATAAGTATTTAACACATCCATTTTTATCATGAACATATTTCAATGCAGCTATTCACATGAAATTTAGACCAGACATCGCTATTAACTCAATAACACTACACTGATAAAGAAATTATGACATTTCAATCCATAAAAATGATGAACAATAAAGTGGAATGACAGGAAAGAAGACCTTAAACACGCTAACTGAAAAGTAATTAATAACTTGGAGAAGCTTTTGTTTGCATTGCCAGCTTCAGGATGCTTCCAACATGAAGAAACTAATCTCTCACAGTGTTCAGACAGGACTTAGGCCCATTCTTTTACACAGACTGTCTTTAAATCTTGAAGATTTTGGGGGGCTCGCTTGTGAATCTCGAGAAAGAAAAGTCACTTTCAAAACTTCGACAATGAGTGTCCTCAGTTTCCCAGTGCTTAGTGAGAGTTGTTAAAAGAAAAGGTGATGTACCACACTGATAAACACGCCAGTGGTTAAAAGGTTATCAGTTTGAACATTAAATATCTTTTCTTTGGAGTGTATTCAAATTGGTAAACTTGAAAAAGGATTTTCAGGCATTGCATTCTTTGTTTCTTTACGTTTTCCACGGTGTCCCAACATTTTATGGAATTGCTGTTGTAATAAACTAATGTCAATAAAACATTTGGTTCCCATTAATTGTGAAGTCATACTTTATGAGAAACATGGCATTTGTTTAGATGATGTTCAGTTCTTGAACATAGTTCAATTCTGTCTTTTTGGAGCTTAATTGCTGTGAAGCGACCTATAGATGAGCGTGTCACTTACCGTCTTAGAGCTGAGGTTATGTAGTATGTCCCTTCCCATGCTATAAAAAGCCTAGAATGACAATAACAAACAAAAATGTAAAATCAAATGTACACCCTCGTTGGTGTTACATGGTACATTCAGGGTTAAAAAAAAAATCTGCTTACCTCTTCTACATTTAGGCTAGACTTTGCACTGGTTTCCATGAACTTAACTCCATAATCAATAGCCAGCTAAATGAGATCAAAACACAGTGTTAGTGTCACTGAAAACTGCACAGTATTTGTTTGAGACTGCTCGTTAGTAACGACCGGCCGCAGAGACTCACTTTTTCACCCCTGTCTTTGGACACCTGTCTCCTGTCAGTCATGTCACATTTGTTACCCAGGATCATTTTCTCCACATCAGATGAGGCATGCTGGGAGAATTTAAAAGTTTAAAAGTCATTATGCGAAGTTGAGCGTGTGATACTCTGTGTATACAATGACAATAAAAGACCACAAACATAACTTCATTTTGTGCGACAGTATCAAACTACTGATACATGTTTCAACTCAGGGCTCACCTCTTCAATATTTCTGATCCAGTTTTTTATGTTTTCAAAGGACTTCTCGTTGCAGATGTCGTAGACAAGCATAATGCCCTGTGACGAAAAACAGCCCTCCTCATGAACAATATCTCAGAAGCTGTGGTTAACCCACAGGGAAGAAGTGCACGATGAAATGCAGGATGAAGTGCGGACTTACCATCGCTCCTCTGTAGTACGCTGTAGTGATGGTGCGAAACCTCTCTTGCCCTGCAGTGTCCCTGCAAACATCAAATTAACGAGCAGATTTATTTATTTTTTAACTTCTTTTTCTTATCAACAAGTTCAGTGCAGTCTCACAGTGCAGTCATCATGTTCACAGAGACAGGTCATGCATAAATATCCTGCAAAGAGCCCATGGAGCTTGGGGTCTGTTCAATATCCATTTTCGATTCCCATCATCCTCAAGTGACCAGTGAACAAAAAGTGAACTACAAATAAATACCAATAATGTGTAATTAAACTGACAAATAGTCCTGTTGATTACATCATTTAAAAAGGTATGAAATATGTATTAATTAACAGGTGCCCGTTTAGTTTTAAATATTTCCATTTTTAATCGCAATCCAGCAGTTTTAACGAGCAGATTTATGTCACACTTATTATTTTTAAAGATAAAAAAAGCCTCCTGAAATTAGACTTACCAAATTTGAAGTTTGACTCTCTTTCCATCCAGCTCGATTGTTCTGATTTTGAAGTCGATTCCTGAATTAAAAAAACACAGACAGAGCGTTACAGGCTGATGCATACTGCATTCACTTGTTACATATAATTATAAAACAATGTGTAGCAGAAAGCAGCTACCATTTATGAACAAAAATAACTTTCTCATGGATTGTTAATTCTATGTTAACTTGTAGAATGACATCATTCAATGTCACAGCACAACCAGCTGCTGCAGTATACTGTAGAGCTCTATAGAGGATATGGCAGTATTATAACAACTGTGAATGGAAGATATAACGGCTTCACGTTTCATAAGGTTTCCAGAGGTCAAGCATCATTAATATTAGTTTTGATCTCGTTCTATATTTAACCACGCTGGAGTCCTATGAGCCATCAAGGACAGGAGATCATTATGATGTGTCTCCCAGTCCCATTGTCTTGCTCTCATGCAGTTACTGCCCCGTTAAACATTTAGGGTCTGTGTAATATAATAAAATACGTATTAATGTGACTAAATATTGAACACGAGAAGTGCAGTGCTGTGAAACATTTTGTTCTGCTGATATGAGCATGCATTATGCCAGATTTCTCTTTAGGGGCGGCTGCAGGGTACTCACCTATTGTAGATATGAAGGTGGTGTTGAAGGAGTCCTCGCTGAATCTGAACAGCAGACATGTCTTACCGACTCCACTGTCTCCGATCAGCAACAGTTTGAACAGATAATCGTACGTCTTCGCCATTTAGTCTGTAGACTCCAACGTTTCGACAATATAAGGCCGTACGGAGCCGGGATCCCCCGTCTGGAAATCCTCAGCTGTCTGTTGCAGACTGGCAGCAGACCGGTGCCGAGATGTGTGACGTCAAGTTCTGCTTTGCATTGTGGTCTATGTAGTTTAAAAGGGTAAGGGGTGAGCCAGGACTACATGTAGTCTTTTTTTCACCAACCACTGGCTTTTAATTTAAAATAAGGTATAAAGACATGATATTCAAGAAGCACAGGGTTGAAGGGGTTTGACATTCACCAGCTGTACATAGGGATCACTGTTTACTTTCTCTCTGCAGCACCCTGAGACAGGGTGCAGGGTGCAGCTGAGGAGGATGAACCATCATGGAAGGACAAGCCCCTGCATGGCATGTACCACTGACAGATTGAGGAAGTGGCTGACATCAAGAAATCCTACCAGTGTCTGGAAAAGGCTGGACTGAAAGACAGCACAGAGACACTAATCATGGCAGCGCAGGAACAGGCACTTAGTACAAGATCAATAGAGGCAGGGTCTGCCACACCAGACAGGACCCCAGGTGCAGGCTGTGCAAAGATGCTCCTGAATCAGTTTAGCATGTAAAAGCAGGGTGTAAGATGCAGGCAGGAACAGCATACATGGAACACCATAACAAAGTGGCTGGCATAGTGTACAGGAAGATATGCACTGAGTATGGGCTGGAGGTCCCAAGGTCACGATAGAAGACACCTGTGGGACTTTCAGATCCAGACTGACAGTGATGGCTAACCAACTGGACATCGTGTTGATCCACAAACATCAGAAGAAGGCAGTGGTGATAGATGTTGCAATCCCGAGCGAGAGTAACATCAGGAAGAAGGAAATATGAGAAGCTTGAAAAACACCAAGGGCTGAGAGAGGAGCTAGAAAAGAAGCGGGGAGTAAAGGCAACAGTGGTGCCAGTGGTAATCAGAGCACTCGGGGCTGTGACCCCCAAACTGGGAGAGTGGCTCCAGCAGATTCCAGGTACAACATCTGAGGTCTCTGTCCAGTAGAGGGCAGTCCTAGGAACAGCTAAGACACTGCGCACAACCCTCAAACCCCCAGGCCTCTGGTAGAGGACCCGAGCAAAGGAAGACACCGCACTACCCCCATATTCACATGTATATATTGGTAGCATTACATATATTGTATAATTTATATATATTGTATAATTTTCACATGTTCACTTATTTAAATATAAAAAGATAGCAGAACATCTTGATGAAGATATATATGTAATACTAATATTTCTATTTTTTTTTTAAGGCATTATTTTTGTGTGACAAAGTTAAAAGGTAATAACAATGGTATTTTTATAAAAGTCTTAGGGTAGAAGTTTATTTATATGAGGATGCTGTCTGTTCATTTCACTTGACTTATGGAGAAGGGTTGGGATTTAATAAGTTTACACTTCCACTGCTTTTCAAATGTGAAAATTACAGCAACTATACACTGACAATTCCTTTTCATTTTGTTTTTCGTTAGTTGTAAATACTACTTTCTTTCTGTCTGTCTGCTTGATTGTTTGTTGTACTTTTTTAGTTAAACTAATTGAATTAATCAAGTAATTACAACTCACCATATAAGTCTTACATTAACACAAATCTGCTGTTTCATCAACTGCAATAAACATCCAAAACAAACATGGGATTCAGGTGCCAGATTTTTCATCTGATGAGAAAATGAAAACAGTGTTCAAAATGCAATACTGCAGTAGGATCCTCACCATGACTATCTCTATTTCAATGACCTATTTTCTCACAAAGTTTCACCGAAGGCCGAGCTCAAGGTTTTTAAGATTCCCTGCTTACAATATTCTCTGATATCGCAGATCTGGCAACCCCAGTTCCTGGAACTACACCGCTCCTGTTTCTGTCCAACCAGCCCACGTATGCGCAGCAAAGCGAACCTAGCACGGTGAAAATGCCTGTAAGTTACAGTGTTTTTTATTGTCATTTCTTTTGTTTGAGTTAATATACAGTGTTGTCAACTGTCAGTGCTTCTTACTCTCGAGTTTCCACCGGTTGTGCTCGCTGTCTGAAACCTCGAAGTTGTGTTGGTGATTTGTAGCAGCAGCAGCACATGGAGTGAAAGTTAGCTAACATACCGTTAGCCCTGCCTGGCCAGGGCGCCGACTATTTGCTGAAACATATCTAACTGTAGATAGCGGAGTAATTGTGAGACCAAGAAACAGTCTGTACCTGTGTTTTCTTTTACAAAAGGCCCGTTTCCAACCGGATGGAGCATGCAAAAGCCAACTAAAAGCCAGTTTAACTTATCTTAACATTACTTAGATAGTAAATTTACTGCATACTTAGGTGTTTTTTCAAAGTTTTGCTACAACGTTAAATAATTAGTTAGCGAACATATCTACTTATTGCCGTGTTGTCTGCAGACTCAAAATCATAACAAACGACTTACCTTGTTTATTGCAGGAGTAGCGTTATAATTTTTAAAGCGTTTATAAATAATGTCAAGACAGAACAATTTAATTAGCTTGACCGCTGTTGCAATAATTAACTCTGCTTTCTACAGGTCCTTGAAAAGTCTTAACGAGAGTGGTACAACAATAAGGCCTTGAAAGTCATTAAATAGTCTTAAATTTGAATTTGTGAGGTTTTAACTATTACAAACATTTTATTTAATTTCATTTATCCGTCTTTCAATGTCATTTTGTGAAAATGAGTGAAGCATTTCTATGTAAGAGTCCCCATTTCTAATGTTACAAATCTTTAAAAAACGATAACACTGTCATTTTACGTCATACTTGCACTTACCTGTTGGCAAAATATAGATAATAACCATATTCTTTAGTAACACCTACCTATGTACAAGACCACTTATATACAACTTGCCTGCAATGCTTAAATAAGTAAAACATAATTTGTCCCCAAATCTGTCCTTAATGTGGTTAAAAGGTGTCTTGAATGTGTCTTAAAAGCGTCTTAAAAGTATTACATTGAACTGTCTGATACCTGCAGACACCCTGGGCTCAGATCTACTAAAACCTGTTTCAAACTAAATGTCACCTTTTGTTTGTATTTTTCACTCTAGCTGGCTAGAGACCTCCTCCACCCCTCTATTGAACATGAGAGAAGACAACATAAAAAGAAAAGGCTTGTCCAGAGTCCTAACTCCTACTTTATGGATGTGAAGTGCCCAGGTATGTCCATACAGTAGATTGAAGTTCTGCTGAAAGTGTGATACATGGAGTAAAGGCATTGTTTTTATGCCAATTGTTTTCCTGTCTTTTGTTTTGGAAGAGATTTACCTATCTTTTACACACTTACATAGCATTCATGAAAACTTAAGCTGAATTTATTTGTAACAATATATACTGGACCTATTGTTTGTTTACAGTTTAATGTTGTTCCTTTGCAGGCTGCTACAAGATCACCACAGTGTTCAGTCATGCACAGACAGTGGTTCTCTGTGTTGGATGCTCAACTGTGTTGTGCCAGTCAAGAGGAGGAAAGGCCAGACTGACAGAGGGTAAAACATCCACAAAAGTTGAATTATTCGGGGTTCCCACATGTTTTTACCAGTGAAATTCTAAACTTTCCCATCATATTTTACCCCATTTTCATGACTTTTCAAGAATATCCTTTAGGATAAATAAAGTTCTATTGAACGGAATTGAAGTCGGTTAAAACTTGTAGGCCTATATAGCAATCATAGAGTGCAGTGAGACTCTTACTCCAGGGTGCTATGCCCTAAAACAGGCATTGTAGCAAAAATGTAGCATTGAACATGGAATTAAATGTCTTCATGTCTACACATACAGTAGACACAAAGCAGTAAGTCTGTCTGACTATTACTAATTACCAAATATTTTTGTTTATTTGGACAGTTTATCAGTCATGTGAAGTTTGGTGGAAATGTTACTGCAGGCCCAGCTTTTCTTCTGGTTGTCCTTAAAAGTTGCTAGCGCTGTGTTGTACAACTCCCGGGTATTCAACAACAGCATTATCGGCTCGACACAGCAAAATCTATGCACGTGCACATGGGCGGTGACTGCTTCATACACCTACTAATATGTTTGACACCTCTTCCCCTCTGCTGACTTTCTTCTCACTGAAATTACTGTAGGCTGCGAGTTACTGCACAGGCGGTGTGAAAGCAGCTGAATGTGCTAGAGTGAATAAAAAAGCATCAAAAAAACGTCAGGTCTAAGCCCAAAATGTCGTTAAATCCTAGAAAGGACAGTGGCCCCTGGGCAATGTAAATTGAGTATCCCTTCCATACATCAATATACCTGCACTTCCAGGAATTTGTGGATAAGCAAACTGCCAGTGCTTGCTGACTTTATTCGCTCATTAGGCATTCATGCTGCCAACTAGCTGCATACCAGGCTGCAAGATTATTTATTGGCACCATGATGACATTTGCATAATAAAAGCATTGTGAAAGACTGAAAATCATCTTGTAATTTACATAACTTTTTTTTTATTTGGCCCTTTTTGTTCAGTGTTCAATGAGAGTTGGAAATTATTTTATATTTTTAATTCAAGCATTTTGTCGTAACTCAGCAGGATTCTGAAAGCAGCAGAAAACTTAGTACATATTGTTATCAATTTACTTCAAGTAATGTCATTAGTGCGATTGCAACTTCATGATAATGTGTAGCCCCACTGCAAACACCTGTGCATCATGTGACACTAGTGATGTTTTAATGGTCACATTTAGCCCAGCACTAGATTTTAGATTAGTAATACAAGGAACATATTTCATGTTAGACATGTTTTAGGATTTTTATATTTTTTTTTACTTTCTCAAAACATTGTTAATTTAATTTTAAGGAATTTGATGACCGTGGGAACCCGTGATTACTGCCAGTGCTATGACGTAACTACATTTAGCTGTTGTAAGTAGAAGGCCATCTAACTCTTTTTATTTTTGCTTTACAGGTTGCTCTTTCAGGAGGAAGCAACATTAAAGGGACGACATACTTAATCATGTCTGTAATTAAGCCATGCTGTCAAACAAAAATCCCTGTTTTCCATTGATTACAATGTGGTTTTGCATTTACTAATGGCAGGTTCTGTCACTGTACAGCTGTTCAGCTTTTATGATGAAATTTATAAACTAGCAACATTTTTAATATGCAAGATGATAATTGTAAAATCTCTCTAAGACAATAAAGAAGACTGTTATAAAAGTTGAAGCATTCTGGGACTTTTATTGAGAAATAACCAAAAATCTTTGTCATGACTGAAATTACCTTCACAGAAAGCATACAAGTAGTCCTTTCAGCTTCTGAAAAGAAAACATATGTGCCATAGATTTCTTAGGAAACACACATGGATATAAAAGATATAGATCATAAATAGAGAACACATAAGACAGTGACACCCAAATACAGTTTTGATAACTCAGGGAGCACAAATGAAATGTTTAACGAGTATTCCACTTGCATATTTGTGTCCAAAGAGAGACGCACAAAAAATGGCTTTAGCAGCTGTTTTAAACCCAGTACTACTTTGAGAAAATCAGGACTTTGAAGGCATGTTCACACACACAAATCTGAGATAACAAAACCTACATGCTGTACAGCAGTTTTAACATAGATTATGATCACTGTGTCTGACATTGCACTCCCCCTCTAGGACCCTCATCATCGTCTTCCTCGTAGACTTCCCGACTGGAGCTTTTCTGCTGTGCCCGCACATCCACCTCACAGAGTTGCACCTCCTCCATGTCATCAGTTACCATCACGTCTTCCCTGGGAGGAAGAAGTCTTTCAAGCTGGAACATGAGATGCTCTGGAAGCCAGTATTTCTCTGGAAATTCCACCTGCAGAATGAATTACAATTCGCTGAATTATTATTTTCTCTACAACATATGAGTCTCATAAATCCAGAGCTGTGTCACACTGGTGAAACGTTTTGTGCTCGGTGTGCCTTACCTGGAAATGAATCGTAAGCTGTCCCTTTTCATAAGGGATCCCTGAAAATTGGCATGCCCTCGTTCTGAACACATTTAATGTCATTGTGCTTGATAACTTCACCTGTTGATTAAAAAAAAAGAGATGTTCATGAAATCTGAATTCAAAATATTGTCTACCAGAAAGCACCACTGGAAAGGAGCTGATCTTTGTCAGTTACCTGGCTGTGAGTTGATAATGAGCATTCTGTCGTCTAATGTGCGAATCGGTTCTCTTGAAGCCGCACAGAGCCTCTGCGAGTTTGATGTTCATCTTCATCATCAAATCGTCGTCTTTTCTCTGGAACACAGGGTGCTCCTGCTGATCCAGTACAATGATTACATCCCCAGGCTCCAGTCCAGGTTCCTGGTCGCCTTCTCCATTGAATGTAATTTTCTGACCGTCTCTCATACCTGCACGACACATGTATCATCAGTTTGGTCCTGCGTTGCAAAACACCTTTACACATCTCACTTTTTTTTTTTTAATCAGTACCTAAAGTAGGGGAAAACCATACCTTTGTCAATGTGAACTTCAAGAATTTTCTTCTTGCGTTCTACTTTGCGTCCATTACAGTTCTTGCAGCGGTCCTTGGAGCTAAATTTCTCGCCCTGTCCCTGGCAGTCTGCACACATGCTTTGGATCTGCTGGATCATGCCTGGCCCAATCTGTTGCACTTTAACTTGTACTCCTCTTCCTTTGCAATTCGAGCACTTCTCCAAGGTACCTTTCTTACCACCATAACCTGTAATAAAAAAGGATAATACTGGTTACTGAACAACTAAACCATCACTGTGTACTGGATTAAGATGAAAAAAAAAAACCACTACATACCATCACATTTTTCACAAATTACATTCTTTTGAAGCCCGAGCTTCCTGGTGCTGCCGTTGTACATTTCCTCCAGTGTAACACCAAGCTGGTGGATCACATTCTTCCCTAAAGGAAAAGCAAATATATACAAGTTAAACAGGTATGTAAATTAACAGTATATAAATAATGCCTGCTGCTAGATTACTAGCATTAATCTTACCTCTTCTCTCTCTCTGCATCCTTCCTCCACCTCCAAAGAACATGTTGAACAAGTCCATTGGAGCAGTTCCTCCACCCATGCCTCCCTCTTTGATTGCCTGTTCTCCCCCATGGTCATACAATTCCCTCTTCTCTGGATTTGACAGCACCTCGTATGCTTGAGATATGAGCTTGAACTGTGGCAATAAAAACAAAAACCATTAGTAAAAGTTTAAAAAACTAGTCTGCATTTAAAGCTTCAGATGGTAACTTTTATATGAATAAGCTTTTCGTATTCGCTGATAGAGTCACTGTAGGGATGGCTGTGGCTCAGAGGTAGAGCGGGTCGTCCACTAAATTGAAGATCCCTAGCTCCTCCAGTCTGCATGTCGAAGTATCCTTGAGCAAGATACTGAACCCTAAGTTGCTCCCAATGGCTGTTCCATCGGTGTGTGTGAGTGTGCTAAAACTGCGTGTGTGAATGTGACTCATCGTGTAAAAAGCGCTTTGAGTGTATGACAAGGAAGGCACTATACAGGTCCATTTACCATTTATTCACACAACACTGAATGAGACAGATAGCCTAAGAGTCTCTAACACAGATGTCAATCATAGCTAGTGAACTGTGGTCAAACTAAGTAGTGCTGATCAAATATGAATCAAGATTCTGTTGCTGTATTGCGTATTTCTTAGCTCAAATATTTCCAGACACATATTTTAGTGTACCATTTAGCTGTGAAATAAAAAACCTTGGCCTGGCCAGTTTGGGTGGTTCTTGCTACTTTGGACGGCTGTTTTCCGCACATATTCCAGTGTATCATCGAACTGTAAAATGACAGCTTGATGATACACTAAAATGTTTCTGAAAACATCAGAGGTGGGAAAAAGTCAATGCAGTTACAGATTGTTGATTCGTATGTGATCAGCCTGGTTTGACTGCAGTTCACGAGCATGACTGACAGCTGCGTAGGAGACTCCTCAGCTCTGATTTGGTTGTTTTTGGTGTGCAGCCAATTTTAGCGAATGCCATCACAGGCAATAGAAAGGGAGGAGGGACTTTTTTTTCCCCCCACAGACAGTCTTGTACCTCTTTGAGAACATAGCGACAGTTTCAGCAAGTGTGATCGAAGTTAATTTCATAAAAGTTACTGACTGTAGCTTTGAAGCTTTCATTAAAAGAAATCAATGAGTCATTCTCTCTAGTAAGTGGTAATAGTAATAACAATAATAATGATGATGCATTTATTTTTAGGCACCTTGCAAAGCCTTTAAAGACACCTTACAACAGTAGTTCCGAACTGGTGGGTCGCGGGTCAATTCTGAACGGACCGCAAGTGATTTGCAAATGTATCAACTTTGTAAAAAACACACTTTATTTTTAAGTATAATGAATTTCCAGCACAGAGCTTTTATTTTAAAGTGCCGTTTCCTGCTGTAGAGTGAGCGAATAACGAACAGCTACTTAACAGAGACAGCAAACTAGCTTAAGACATGGCTAAATGCAAGTATGACACTGAATATATATTAAACTCTGTGACCCTTGAAGTAATGACTAAGGAGAAATCCGGACCCCGTGGCTGAACAAGCTGGGAACCTTACAAGACACAGTTTTTTAAACAAGCAGCAATGTATCCATAGATCATAAAATCAATCAATTCTGTAATATGCAATAGAAGTTAATAAAAAGACTAGACAAAAAAATATCAAATTGTAAAAATCGGATACAAAACATCATCATAAAGTCAGCATCAGTGCAGGTAACAATGTGTGTGTCTCTATTAAATTGTGCCAGCATGAAAAGGTGTGTTTTCAGATGGGATCTGAAAGTGGAAAGGGAGTCAATATACTACTGGTGATGATATGCATTGATTCTATGTTTCCTGGCCTACAAATAAAATTAAGATATCAGGTGTATATTATCATATTTTATGTAGTGACACTATAAAAGCAGATGGCTGGCCAAATTCCTCTGTCAATCACTCTAATGAGCTCTTTAAATAATGAAGATATAATCAGTGATGGACAACTTCATCCATTTAATTTTCATTTCACAACATCCTGACATTGCAGCATGTTGCAACTCTTCCTCAACAGAGGCGCTACGTCTAGACCTTTCCAGAAACTTCCCAGCGCCCATTCAACCAGGCGTGCGGTTTAAAATTAGACAGGGCATTTCCAACGAGCCATAAACGGCTGCAAGGACACTGTAAAGCTCCCTATATGTAGCCCAACTCACCTTCTCTCCTTCGTTGGGGTTCTTGTCGGGGTGATATTTCAACGCCAGTTTTCTGTAGGCTTTTTTGAGTTCCTCCTGTGAGGCTTTGGGGCTGACACCCAGGAGGTCGTAGTAGCCGGTTTCGTGAACCATAGCGACAAAGTAACCTGTGATAAAATAAAACACAACTACATTAGCAACGAACAGTTAGCCACATGTCACGAACAATGTTATTAAAGTTCACATTAGCGAAAGCGTCCGTTAAACTTGTGTCTAAAGACGTCAAAAAATAATGTCAAGTCGATTTTAAGAAACAGTTATGTACGGCTTAAATGGACAACACGAGGAAACGTGAACACACACACACACAACACGTGTAGTTGAATCTCAATTCCTAGCACCCTTGTGTTACTGGCTTATATACGCTTGAATGAAACTGTTAGCATTTATTAGCCATGCAGCTAAATACTCTTTTATATTACACTGTAGTGTACTTACGTGGTCCTTACAGCCTGACGGTGTTACTGTCGGAGCTTTGACTGAAGTAAGGCTGAGGCTGGTGGGGGAAGATGGCTGGTTCTTATAGCCGCTCCACAGTGGAGAACTTTCTGGAGAGCTGAGAGGAGAGTGGCCGGATGTGTCGTTGGACTGCGGAGTCTAGAAAAGACCTGAGAGGGGGAGGAGGAGAGGAGAGGAGAGGAGAGGAGAGGAGAGGAGAGGAGAGGAGAGGGGGGCTGAAAGCTGCACGACCAGCTTGGTGATCCTGAAAGTCTTCATTACCTTGGTTTGAGAAAGGGATGACGAAAATGTGAGGGACTGAGCAATGGTGTAAGCAACAAGTAAAGGTACATGTAAAAATCCTGTATTCAAAAATTAAGTAATCTGAAAAAGTTTATGTCCCCTCACCCCATTTTTTAATCAATCATAAACAATTATTAATTAAAAGGATCCATGTAAAATCTTATTGAAATAAAGGTTTGCATAGCATTTTTTCTCCAGATATAAATCATATTCTCCAGAGACCCTGCATCCTCATACAAGGACATCACATTATGGGTTTGCTGCACCTTATCTCAGACCTGTCGTCCTTGTTCATGGACACTTTTTGTCCCATCTAGTGGTGGTAACACCACAATACACTTCTCCATGTAAAAACAAGATGGCAGCCATCCCTGTCATGTCAGTCTGCCGCCGATCCCAACACAAAAAGGACAAGCTCCAAAACCTGATCCCATTTTATGGTTGACACTTGTTTATTTATGATAAATAATGTTTGTAGCTTGATATGACGACAAATTAAACCAATTTTATAAGATATTCTTTTAAAGATAAGACGCTGTTAATTAGAAAGTACTCATTTGAAGACATTGGATCTTTGTTGCTGTCTCGTTTGAGGAAGTTAGGACTTTATTATGGTCAGACTGTCTCTACGGACAAAAGAACATTCCTTGCAGACAAAAAAGGAAAATTGATGCAGAGTTTCTAAACGAACAAATTACAGACTTTCAGATTTGTTTCAGTATTTGTTATTTAGGTTTTGCACAACATTCAGACATTGAAATAAACAGTGGTGTTCTTTGTGACACACTGTAACTATTAAAAATAAACCCAACATCCTCATATGAGGACATCTTTTTTTTTCTAAAACTACTTCCTGTCCAAAGACAGTGTTTAGTTTTTATATTTATCAGGTCGTACTGATCCCAAACAGCTCAGAGACAGTCAAAATGTGTACCAAAGAGAAGCTGAGGTCTAAAGAGGATATACATTCAACTTTGTTCCACTCCATATTTTTCCCCTGGTCATCCACAGACTGTAGTCTCATCAGATGACTGAAATACTCATTCTGTAGGTTCACAAAATCAGTTTTCTATTCATTTTCTACAGAGCAGCTCCGGACTTGATTGCCTGTGACATCACAAGTATGGCATTTAATACTCTGGTTTCTGGCTTTGAGAGAGAGTAGTTCATGTTCACAAATATTGATTTAACTTATAAGCCATAAAACACAACTTTTGTTTGTCTGTAGTCTTTAAAGTATCAAACAAATTTTTGAGTAAATGTTCTTGTCCACTTTGTATTAAAATGGCCCTCTAACCACTCTATGAATATAGATTAGGAACAGAAGATAAAATTTAATGTAATCTGTTTTGTGATGTAGACAAATTCTTAGGTTAAATCAGTCAAAATATATATCAAAGTAATAGTTTTAATGGGTGAGAGTGAACAGCCTTTCAGCTTTCATTGAACATATTCTGTCAAACAAAGCAAGGGGGCTTTAGCTCGGCCGAAAGCCTGACATTGTGTCGGGTAAACAGCGCAGCTGAAAATTAGGCCCATGTGATGAAATGAAAACAGCAGCCCAGTTGCCAGAATGTGAGGTGGAGTGTGTATGAGCTGTTGGGAGCCCATGTTTCCTCTGTGTTTTCCAGTGTTCAGAGGCCTATGGCACAAGTGCAGACAGATAGTGAAGAAGATGCCTCTGTAGGTGAGTTATACGCACATGGGTCTGCTGAATGAGTGGACTGACAGGATTACAAACAGATTTGCTTTTTTAGATTTGCTTTCTCTTGTTCACTGCAGGAAAGAAAAACACAGAAGAGGAGTTTGCTGACACACCACTTGCTCAAGCTCATTCACTTTGGACCACTGATGCTGAAGGCTCAGTAAGACTGAGAATAGAGGAAGGATGTTCAGAGGAACCTGTCACAGTTCACCAAATGTTCAAAGCCTCAGTCGAAAAATACGGTAACATGTACGCGCTCGCGAGCAAGAAGGACAACAAATGGAAAAAGATAACTTTCTTAGAGTATTATCAATTCTGCCGGAGAGCAGCAAAGAGCTTCATCAAGGTATGTCACACAAAAAGGGAACATATTATCTCTAGTACATGACAACTATTTAGTGCTATCAATGGGCAGATTTGTACAAAAGAAAAGACAAAAAAGTTTGTTAATGTGTGCAGCTTGGATTAGAGCGATTCCATGGAGTGGCAATACTAGGATTCAATTCAGCAGAATGGTTCTTCTCTGCAGTCGGTGCCATCATGGCAGGGTGAGAGAGACAGCCTACAGCAACATCAGCACTGACTTGAATCAGCCTTTATCTGTACCCAAATATATCAAAGTTGTTACTGTGCTTTTATATTACTTCATCTGGTCCTGTTGCAGTGACTTATAACTCTCTTATGTCTCTATGATGGCCTGTATTCTTCCTACAGGGGGACAATGACAGGGATTTATGCCACAAACTCACCAGAGGCTTGTCAGTATGTGGCCAGTGACTCCAAGGCCAACATTATTGTGGTGGAAAACCAAAAGCAATTGGATAAAATCTTGCAGGTACTGTTTTTTTTTCAATATATATAACAATCTTTATCAACATGCAAAACATTCTGAGGTAAGTTTCTCCCTCTTGATACCTTAGATACGTGGCAGACTGCCCCATTTGAAAGCCATAGTGCAGTACAGTGGACAGCCCCTGCAGACGGTCTCCAATCTTTACTCTGTAAGTTCTCCTGACACAACGTGAAGTGATCAAAGTAGCTGATGAACTCAGGCTGTGATGCTGTATGTTGCTGTTTTGGGGTAGTGGGAGGAGTTCATGGAGCTGGGTCTGGATGTTTCTGAGAAAGAGCTGGATGACATCATTGGCAGCCAGAGAGCCAACCAATGTTGCGTCCTGATTTATACCTCTGGCACCACCGGCAAGCCCGAAGGAGTCCTGCTCAGTCATGACAATGTAAGCTTTTGTGTGACTATTGTTAATATGTACTGATTCAGAATCAGATGTTATTATAACCAGAGGTGGGACAGCCACAGAGAAGCCTCAAGTCTTACCCTTCAAGTCCTGAGTCAAGTAACAAGTCCTAAACTTTGAGTTTCGAGTCCAAAACAAGTCATCATGCCCTCTTCAACAAATGGAATGCCAATATTACATTAACAGAAATCATGAATGCTTTTGAAAATTTGCATTTATTTGTTAAATCAGCTTTGTTAAAAACTTCCTTATCTAATGTTAGCTTAGCAATAGCTAGCTTCTCTCCTTCAAACTTGATGGGATGCTGTCAGATTCGTTCAAACAAAGTGGCTCTGGAGAATTAAGTTGTCTTGATGTGAGATAATAGCGCTAATGTTAATTTATGCAGGTAATGAAGAGAAATTAATCAATTCGTGGCACACTTTTTAAATAATGCTTTTTGATCTTGGGTGAAGGTAGCAAGTATTTTCAAGTCAAAAGGCACAAGTCCAAGTGAAGTCACTAGTCACTGGTGTTAAAGTCCAGGTCGAGTTGCAAGTATTTTTGATTTTGTCTCGTCAAGGCTAAAGTCATCAAATTTGTGATTCGAGTCCACGCCTCTGGTTATAACCTCTTGTCACATCGTACATGGTGGGTAGAAGCAGATAAAACATAAAACAAGGCATCTGTCTCAATCTATGATTAATATTCAGATCACATGGACAGCTAACCATGCCAGGGGGGCCGGGGACATGCGGCCAGCTGACACTAAACAGGAGTCACTTGTGAGCTACCTGCCCCTCAGCCACATCGCTGCTCAGATCTATGATCTATGGAAGGGCATCCAGTGGGGTGAGCTGGTGTACTTTGCACAGCCAGATGCCTTAAAGGTAAATAAAATGCCTAGATTACACACATGTTGGTTTTAATATTAGTAATACCTTTTTTTCTCTTTAAAGGTCTCGCATCAGACCTTTAAAGTAAAAAATGTTATCCTCTCTTGAGATGGAGTCAATAAACATGACAGCTGACAGGTTAAGTATGTTCTAAGCTCTTTGTTGGTTTTATTTGTTGTAGGGAAGCCTGATAACAACTTTGCGAGAAGTCTGTCCTACATCTCACATGGGTGTCCCGCGGGTGTGGGAGAAAATGATGGAGAAGATAAAACAGGCAATCAGTGAGTGTGGATATATGAAAAAGAAACTGGTGACATGGGCGATGTCAGTCAGTCTGGAAGCCAATCAAAAGTGTATGCAAAAGTAAGTGTTAATGAAACCTGAATTAACCTGATTTAATGACCCACCATACATTTACGCCTTTTCAGAGAGAGAGATTGTTCATATGTTGATATTTCCTTTTTTCCAGGGATGATGAGAAACCATTCCTCTTTACACTGGCTGACAGCCTGGTGCTGCAGAGGCTTCGGGCTGAGCTGGGCCTGTCTTGTTGTCAGACATTCATATCTGGAGCGGCACCCATCGGCAGTGAAACAGTGCAGTTTTTTCTTGGCCTGAATATCCGGTTGTATGAAGCATATGGCATGAGTGAGAGCACAGGACCTCACTTTATGTCAGGTCCCAAAGCTTACAAACTACCAAGGTAAAAAAAGCAAGCATGTAGGATTTTATGTACAGTTTGTGATGCTTAAAGGAACAGTGTGTGAGATTTCGAGGGATTTAGTGGTGAGGACTGCAGATTGCAGCAGCTCCAGTCTCCTGGTTAGAATTTGAAATGAGTGCAAGAAGCCTACGTCAATGATACGCATGACATAGGAGAGCTAATTTGCATGAAGCGGTGTCCCAATTCGTAGGTAAAATTCCTACCCCTCAACACCACCCTTTCGTCGTTGAGGGGAATCTATCTGTCGAGTGCACTTGAAACCAAGGGGTAAGGTTAAGGGAAGAGAATTGGGATTGGCCCTTATATTCCATTTGTGCCAGTATATCCCACTAAATCCTTCACACTGGACCTTTAAGTGCTTTTTAATTTCGTGAATATAACATAACTGAAAGAATTCTTTCCTCTGACAAAGCTGTGGTCAGGTGGTGCCTGGCTGTCGATATAAAATGGCCAACGTCGACTCCGAGGGGATAGGCGAAATTTGCTTTTGGGGACGCAACATTTTCATGGGTTTCCTCAACATGGAAGACAAAACAAGAGAAGCTTTGGATGAAGATGGATGGCTGCACTCTGGAGACCTGGGGAGGATAGATGAGAGGGTTTCTTGTACATCACAGGGAGAATAAAAGGTAGAACAATCGGGCTCTTGTAAGGAAATTGCTTGTCTTATGTCACCTCCTCACATTCTGTACATCACCCACACCTGAGCGCATCTTGTTCTGGACAGAACGTTAGGCTCCTTGTTGAGAGTCATGTAATGTCAGGGTGTCCTCCCTCTCCCTCCATTTCAGAGCTGATCATCACAGCTGGAGGAGAGAATGTTCCCCCTGTTCCCATAGAGGAAGCAGTGAAGAAGGAGCTACCTATCATCAGCAATGCCATGCTCATAGGAGACAAGAGGAAGTTCTTGTCAATACTTCTAACACTGAAGGTAATCTGTCAGTAGTTATTATCCAGATAATGGAAACGGCTGTACTTTATTCTTGACATTAACCATATCTTATGTAAAGTCACATTATGGAACTGTGTCTTTCCAAATAAGCCATTTATTAACCTAAATGAACATTTAGTTGTAGCTTTAATTTAATGTTCTTCTTGTCAAGCTCCCTGGAGAGATTTATAACAAATCAGGGAGTGTAAAAGAGGAGAAGCAATTAAAATAATTGGTTTTTACAAATGACTGCGGTTAGTCATTTATGTGGAAATATATATCAATCCAGCAATTTAATCCTGCTTAATCGTGTTCCAGTGTTGCAGCAATAAAGAGACTACAGAGCCAACAGAGGAGCTGAGTTCAGAGGCTGTGGAGTTTTGCCGACAGCTAGGCAGCCAAGCAACCAAAGTATCTCACATCGCTGAGGGAAAAGACAAAGAAGTGTGCCGGGCCATTCAAGAAGGAATCAACAGAGTCAATGCTGCGGCCACCTCTAATGCCCAACGCATACAGAAGTGGACGATTCTTAAAAAAGACTTCTCTGTTTCTGGAGGAGAGCTGGGTAAATTTAGGAGGAAATGGATGAGTAAACAATGTTGTATGCCTCAGTAGAAAATGTTTTTCATATTGAGAGCCATTTAGCAAACTATCTCTTACATTGTTGTCTCATTCCAGGTCCCACGATGAAGCTTCGTCGCCCTGTTGTGTTGGAGATGTACCACAAGGTCATAGAGAGCTTCTATCAGCAGTAGTGTCATGTTCACGTCTCTTGCATATCTCATCATTCTTGTTGACGCACATGGAATTTAATTATATCTGTGTCTCATGTCAGAATGCATAAATAATACAGGAAACATATTTAATTTTATATATTTAAGATGAAAACAAGATTAAAGTTTAAATGGTGAATAATATTTAGAAAGTCGCACCACTTTGATGCATCATCTCATCGACTTAAATATTTGTTTTAATTCATATTTGTCTCCAGTCAACACTTTATTTTTGCTGCTGTGAAATCATACCAACAGGATCTTACCCAGTATTCTGTGTAAATGTTATGTGGTTTACACCAAGCTGGATAACATGGACATAACTAACCAGGATTTTAATCACAGGGGTCATCACCATAGCATCTGAGAGGGTCTATGACGCCTGCAGGTTATTTGCATAATACAGAATAAAAAGTCTGGCGTTTCTGATGTCATTGTAATATTTATTTTCCTTCATAGATTCATGATATCTGCAGCAAGAAAAACAGTAAGACATGACAGAAAGAGTGCAAAACATCTGCAAGATTCATGATACAGAAGCCTGATTATATTTAAATCACTAAAGCTTCAATCCCTTTTTTTTTTTCACAATATGAACGTGAAATATATCCACAACCATAACTGAAGAGTTTGACTTGTTGACTAACGTTTCGAGTGTTTGATCATGGAGGTTAGGGATTGCATATTTTCAAAATAACAGCGTCAATCACATTAGACAAGAGGCCAAATTCAGCCAATAAATAGACAATATTCACCACAGATTAAATAGTTCAAGATATAATATACATATCACTCAAACAGTAGCTGTGCGTCATATGTTTTAAGACAGTGCTTTGGAGTGTGAAGATAATAATAAAATGTTCAGGATCTCTACGGGTCTGTGTCCACATAGTGTTTTTTCTGTTTTTTTCAACTGTTGCCAAAGAGGAGAGCATATGCGGCTGCATGGAGAAGAGTTTTTTCTTCTTTTCTGGGTTACCCTTGAACGCTTGTAGTTGAAAATCGCTGGTGTTGTCACAGCTGCTCCTTCAGCTACTGTCTATCTCAAGCTATATATGTCAGTGAGATGCTATTACAACAGAGACAGCAAAGCCCAGTAGTGGGAGCAGAATAGCCGAACACTGAATGTTGCTGGTGAGTGTTGTGCTTTTATCACCGCATATGCTGTAAGCTTGTTGTTAACTGTGTAGTCGACTGCATTACGTAAACTGCCTAGGTAATGGTAATGTCAAGATACTGTTGTCATAAAAACAAACCACACGTGTCGAGTGTCATTAAAAAAGCACTGGGAGCGCTTGTAAAGTGCTCCCCAGCACCCTGTCACCGCTTTTCTGTCAAACAAAAACACTATGTGGACACGCCACAACTCCTGAGTCTTCTTTTAAAAATACATGCTATGGTTTAAAATGTGCCGATATAGCATCACATAATGAAATACAGAGACTCTAACGATTAACTTGTGGTCCCATGAGCATCATCTTACTCTAGATCCTGCACTCGTTGACATATCGCTTCTGTGAATTCTGAGCACTTTGAGTTTCCTCCCAGGTCTTTCGTTAGAACCTTGAAGATGGAAGATAAATTCGTTAGAAGTCAGTACGGGAGCATACAACCAAAAGTGCGTGTCTTAATTTCTTTAAAACATTACCTTTTTGTCTCGAATGATGTCAAAGCAGGCAGTTTCGATCTTCTTGGCGTGGCCATGCAGGCCCATGTGCCGCAGCATCATGACCGCACTGAGCAGCAAGGCTGTGGGGTTGGCCAAGTCTTTTCCTGCTATATCAGGGGCAGTTCCATGAACCTGACAGGAGGAAAAACATCACAATCATGGTTGACACTTCTATCAACACCAAATTTAAAAAAGAAAAGGTAACAAATATATAGAGGCCAAACTTTGATGTGCCTTCACTAACTCATGCCACACTGGTAACTTCTGCTATGGAACATGTACTTTGACCATGGGATTAATTGTGAAGCCTTTGAAACAGAAAAGGAGTCTGACAAATGGAAACAAAAAGAACATACCGACTCAAATATGGCAACACCATTGGCGCCAATGTTTCCACTAGGAGTCACTCCAAGACCGCCAATCAGTCCAGCGCAAAGATCACTGTCATGGTGAACACATATAGTTACCTTCCAGATTTATTCTTGTACATTCACATTGATCAAGCTAATTAGATTTCATGTACATACTAGGCACATCATTTGCAATGATGCAGACCGGGTCAGTGCAGTCATTTGCTAATGCACACCCTTGTGGTCACATCTACAATATTTAGTTAAGATTTCAGTCAATTTTATTTGATTGATGCTACATTATGATGTCAGGTTAGCTAAACTACTTTGCCCAAGTTTAAGTTTTTCGTATACTACTGGATGAATCCACACAGTCCACACTACCTTCTTCGATCAAACTCATTTCTACATGTGCTTTAAAACAAAATTACACCATTTACATTAGATCTGCTGTGTTAACTGTATGTGCTGTCTGAACAATTAATGTTTGTAAATTACATGCTTTTGAACAAGGCACAAAAATAGTAGAGAAAATGCCATCTATCTTATCTCTTATTGACAGGTTTACTGTTTATGAGATTTACTTACCTTAAAATGTCTCCATACAAATTTGGCATCACTAATACATCAAACTGTGTGGGATCCTGTACCATCTATAAGAACATGTATAAACAATACCACTATTAATTAGGAATGTTAAATTAACAATACTTATCACCAAACATTGCTTTATATCCATCTAAAGTCTCATACATCTCAAAGTAACTCATAACAAAAACTGTTGGGACTTACATTGAGGCACACAGTATCCAAGTACATCTCAGTGAATTTCACATCTCTGTGCTTTTCAGCAGCCTCTCTGCATTTTCGTAGGAAAAGCCCATCAGACATGCGCCTATAAAAAAACGTCAACAGAGAACAACCATTTAATTTCAACTAATAGCTTTACAATGGTAAATTGCATACAGCACTTTGAACTGAATGCAACTTACATAATATTGGCCTTATGAACAGCAGTAACGCTGGCCCTCTGATTATTTCTGGCGTATTCAAAAGCATACTCGGCGATGCGTTGGCTGGCTTGCTCTGTAATGAGCTTAATACTCTGCACAACTCCATCAACAATCTGAAAATATACCAATCCAAGAGAGAGTCATGTAAAATCTGTAAACTACGAATAATATTTGAGTGATTTTAAAAACAAAATGCTAACAGCTTAGAATATCAAACGTTATCTACACCGGAGAAGCACAAAAAACCCCACAACAATAAGATACAGGGCACTATCTTACACCTAGCACAAGGCGGCACACAGCGCAATGCAACTGTCATTGCTACTTTCAGACCAGCGCAGCTGTCATTTTCACAGGCAACGCTTACGCTGTGTTAGGTGTTTGCATCCATCTGAGCACCCATGGGCATGTAGGTCTTAAAATGAAGTGTGGTCAGGCAGATTATTAGCGCATTGCTGTTTTAAGGCAGCAGCAAGCCATTGTACTTTTAACCAACAAAAACTTGTTGTAGCATCAAAGAGCTGCTGCCCTAAAATCCCAGTCGGCCCTGGTATATGTATCACAGCCTAATGCGTACAGTATCTCTCCTAATTAGGACGCAAGCGCGTCATGTGTAAATGCGTAAGAGCTGTAGGCATTTACACATGAGGAACGGCTCCATAACTTCATTGATAATTTTAGCAGCAAAAAGGTTTGGCTCTGTCTCCTCTTTCAAGTTTATAACTAAAGTTTTAATTTTGCTGATTAAGGGAATGGGAGATGACAGTCTGATTGGTTGAATTCATGTTACACCCAAAGCACACTTATGATTAATTCAGGGACTAAATACAACCCCTTTGCCCATTGCGCCTTACTTTGAGCCCAAAATAAATGCCATTTAACAAGCAAAACTGGAGCTGGACACACCCTAAATGCACTTGTGCCATGCACTACAGATCATTTGAATAGGGTCCACAATGTTTTGATTAAGAAAATGACAAAACTGACATAGTTTGACACAAGAGGAAATAATAAAAAGGTCAAAGAAAGAAAACTGTTAACATTCAAATGTAATGACTAAATAAATAGTGTGTTGTTAAAGGGTCTTACCACATGCTCAATCCCGCTGTATTCCCCTTCAGTGTTCTCCCTGATGGTGACCAGGTTCACATCAGTGTAGGGGGTCTTGTATCCCTCAATGGACACACAGGGGCGCACATTGGCATACAGGTCAAAGGTTTTCCTCAGCAGCAGATTCATAGATGGATGGCCAGCTGCTATTGGTGTCTTCAACGGGCCTGTAGATTGTTAAATAATTCAAAATAAATTTGTTTGCATGCTAAAACAAAAAGACAACTCCTTTTTTGGGGAGTGAGATCTAAACCAATGTGCCATGTTTGTAATTAACAGTAATGTATGAATGACTTATTTGTAAAAACCTCTTTCCAACACAAATTTTATTATTCTATCAGTTTTGTGGTCTCTTTAGGTGACTAAAAGTCTATTAAGCAGGTTACCTTTTAAGCCAATTTTGTTCCTGTCCATTGATTCTTTGGCATCAGGAGGGATCATCCACTTGCCACCAGGTCCTTGGATGGCTGTAACATTCCTCTCTTCCCATTGTATAGGCGCCTAGATTAAAAGTGTATGCACAGCAAAATCTCTACATTAATTTACATTATGCAGCTTTTTTAAGACTTCATTTGTGTTTCTGATTTGTCTAATGAGTATCAGTGCTTGAGTAATACAAACACTTTTATTTAAAGTAATATTGCTGGTTAATTTTTTTTGTTCTGCTACTGCAGCACTTACTTTAGCTGCTTCAAATATCTTCATGACAGCACTGGAGATCTCCGGACCAATTCCATCACCAGGGATTAATGTAACAGTATGAATCTGTGAGGCAGAACAAAGACACATAACATTCATTAATAATATAATAATTACACATATTAGAGCCACAGTTTACAAGCAAAAGTTACATTAAAAAAATCTTCAATGAAATTTGTGTGTAGCTTGATAGGAAAGATACATACTCCACGTGTAAACGTCCTGGGTTGTGGAGTCTCTGTCTTCAAAGCTCCAACCACCCGAGACACCTGTCAATCAATATAGCCTAGGTTTTTACAGGCACAAATAAAATACTTTTCCCATCAATACAAGTGATTTCACTTCAACAGCATAAATACATACATAATTACTGTTCTGTAGTATATTTGTGAATATAGGGAGAAACATTAAAAACAGAGTCACAGTGTAATGTAAATTGAGCAAAGCTTACTAGAGTAGTGAACATACAAGGAACTGAATGACCCAAGAATTGTGCACGATTATGTTTTACAGTACAGAATATTTGATCTGAATGACTATTCACCAGTATGGCACTATTTTTGACCAAGAAGTACATAATTACTGTGATGCAAATCCTTGGTCATTCTAGTTAACTTATCTGAACATGAAAAGCAGTGCAACTGCAAGAAAACACACAAGGGATTGATGTCTGGATGGACATATATAGATATATAGAATAACTTGGGAGGAATCTGCAGTGACACTCTGGAAGAGGAGACTCCACCCAGTTCACAGCAGGAGTTGCCAGTTATTGTTAAATAGCATGCTTACTGTGTTGAAAAGACAATTTTCTGCTGTCTTCTTCAGTATAAATGATCATCAACAAATTAATAAGCCCTGGCTGATGATAAACATCATCAACACTTAATAGGATAATGCAGATCGTCGATAGGAAAAGCGAGGCAAGAGGTCACCTTAAGCTTTGAAACACCACTGACAGCTTGCAGTAAGGTTAATTATATTAGCTCGCTTGCAGAAATTGCAGCTGTGCAATAGCAAAGGCGCTCTGACTTAGAAAGGATGACAAAACAAAATGCCCATTCCAGATTTGAATAACATTGCTACTGCGGGAGGTTGGTAGCTAGCATTAGCTCTCTTCCAAACGCAGCAAGGATGGTGAACGTTTTAATATGTATGGATAACTTACTTCCTGTGCCTTGATTTTATCCTTGCCATTGAGCGATAAACCCCACTGTTTTAGTAGGTTAAGAATCTGTAGATGAGGGACATTTCATTGACATTTGTTCAACGTGAGTATTCAGGTATAAATTAACTTTACAACGATGTATGGTCAAAGAAAACAGGTAGACCGCTAACTGGTTTACCCTAGCTAGCTAGCTGAATAGCGGTCAAGGGTCACGTTGCTATAGTAACTACAAGCAAGTAGCGTTAGCGCCAAGCTAGTCTCCAGTATGCCTACACGACAGTCAAATAACCTCACGTCAATAGATTAATTTAAACCATTTGTCGTGCGTTTGGTGCATTAGATGTTAGCGATGAATATGTTTACCCTCCCCGTACATACCGCTGCCCTCCACGCCTTCCCAGCCATCTTCAGCTTGCCAAGGTCGATACAGCAGCACTTGTAAAGCTAACCCATGAGCTACCCACAGCACAAAACGGATTTCCGGTTTCTTCAGTTTCAAAATAATTCCTTATTGACTGTATTAAAATATTAAATAACGTCAGGGATCACGACATTTTCGATTATTTTGTAGTAGCAACGTTAGTTTATACACTATTTTAATTTATTCTATAATGTTTACCCCTGGTGCAACGTTAACGACAGGATTCCCACTGCCCTTACTCTTATACGTTCATACTTTTACTCTGATATCTTCCGGGATTAGCGCAGAGATTTAGGGCAGCAGCCTCATGTATGGTCTAGAGTAACAGCTCACCATAAAAAAACTTAACTTAAAGCAAGCCCCTCAAAGGGGAAATTAAGCATATCTGTGATCATAACGGGCTATGATCATCATGTTAGTCCAATCGGACTTCGACTTAAAGGGAAACACCACCTAATTACAATTACAAGTGTTATCTCCCTGGACTAGGAAAATTCAATCAATATTTCTGAACATGAAGGAGTCTCTTAACGGCCAGAAACCAGAGAAGTCTCAAACTTGTGATGTCATAGGATAGAAAGTCTGGAGCTGCTCCATAGTCAATGAATGGGAGCCAGATTTTGTAAACCCAGTGTTTTTGTTTTCATTTTTAGGCCCAAACTGGCATATTCTATTGTAGTATTCTCAGTACTGAAAAAGAAAATATCCCCATACACTCAGAGCATTCCCCTAGGTCACTCCAGTGTCATCTAATTCATCTTTTACCATTCATTGTCTATTGAGCAGTTCCAGACACTATAGCATCACAAATTTGAGTTTTAGCACTCTAGGCTTTTGGATTTGGGACTGAGTTGTTCATGTTTGCTGGTATTTTTAGGCTGTCGTGGACAAGAATAACATGTATGAATTTTGAAAATGGGCGTATTTCCCTTAGTGCTACACACAGTTCTGCAGGACCACCAGCAAGTGGCGCCAGAGGAGTGTTTTTAAAGTTGACATCACATCATTAGTTACCCTCTTTGAATGTGCCAGCAGTGTGTAGTAAGCACACTGAGTTGTCTCAAAGTAGACTTTATGGATGTAAGTAAAAATCAAGGATGTGAAGCACACCTTTACAAGCACTGTATTTCCCACAAGTTGGTTGTACACTTTAAACTTTATGGTATAAAACAATTAGAAACAGCTGAAACAATCATTCAATCACTTTTTGCAAAAGTTTGACTTACAAAGAAAGCACACAGCATGGGACACATTAACTCCCACAATTATCCAGCAATGCAAAATGGAAAAAAGCTCTTGATTAAAACCTATAGAAATCTTTAAGCAGCATAGCACTCGGCTTAAATGCAGGCTACATGGTACAAAATGCACACTGTGCAAGTAAAGACATCTCTGAGCCAAACTGAGGGGTGTCAGTATGGATAAAGGTTTTCAAACCACTTACATGTATCATCTGATACTCAATGCATAGGATGAAATAGAATTTCCACAAATGCCTCACACTGCAACACAAAGCATGTGTGTCTGGCAATGATACAAGCATTTGGATGCAGCTTAGTAATCCGAGAAACCTACAGTACATTAGCCACGGTATGTCATACAACAAAAACAAATGTGTTCAAAATAGCCCGACTTAGATAGCATACTGCTTTGGCTGCTTCTTCAGGCTCATAGATCTTTCAGTTTGTGAAATTACGTGAGTGGCTCTGTTGTTGAGGAGTCTGCATTCATGAAGAACGTCTGTAGAGAAAGAAATAGAGGAAAATTGTTAGATAGGATACCACACTGTAAACACAATATAGTTAAGCTGAAAACTGGTTGCTGTAGATCTCATGTAGCGCTTCTTTGACTTTCAGGGGGCAGAAAGTCAAAGATTTAAAAGATCAGATGTCAGTCAACCGAGATTCTTTAAGTCAAGCAGTCTTTATTTTTCCCATCAGTGTATTCTGGGGATGTTTCGGCCCTCAGATGTAGCTGCAGAGTAAGCACACCTCATTTTTACAGCACAGGCAGCTGCGAACCCTGACCCAAGGTTAGTCTGAGTGAAATAAAGGAAATAAAGGTTCCTCCGCTGAGAGGAACAGAGACTTTGTGTGCTCAGGCTCTGAGATCTGCCTTCTGCTTACAAGTGGTGAATTTACAGCTTACAGCAACTTAATATAAACAGTCTCTGGCTTTTGTTTGATATCTAGTAACAGCAAAAAATGTTTCACATTCCCAGTCCGTCATTACTGTAGTTAGCACCCTATTAGCTTGAGAGGCTAACTTGGCTTATAAACTATAAAATGTGAATGTCACAGGTCACCTAAACATCCCACTGAATTCACACTCCCAAACTCTATAAAAAGAAAAAAAAGAACAAATAGACGAATGTTTGTATTGAACAGCCTAATCCGATGGGACTAATATAATTTTGAGTCAGGTAAAGCCCTAATCAAATGCAACACTTTCCTTTTTAAAGACGACCTCTTACCGTTAAACTGTTTGTAGGCTTCTTCAATAATGGCATTGTTTGATCTCTTTATCTCCCAGTAATTATCCTCCACCCATGGTTTGCAATCAGGATGTTCAACAAGCTGTCCATTCTTGTATAAACCAGCTAGATATTGACAGAAAGGAAAACAGGTCAGTTATATTTTACTTGAACAAGAACACCTTTAGTCAAGCAAGGGCAATGTCTGTCCTCCACTGAAAGATTGTGTATGTAAGATAAATACTTAACTACTGTTCAACAACTGAACCTAATATGATGAACAGAGTGTAAAAACAAGTTAACAATAACACACTAATTAACAAATGTACCTTTGATAGTTTCATCAATGTCTTTGCATAACTGGTACAACTCACTCCCACGTCCGACCACTCTTTCTCCTACAATTTAAAAACAGAGTAAAACATGTAACAAAGTCCAAAAGTTAATGATGTGCAAAAGAATAAATGAAAAAAAAAAAATCTTACCATCCAGCACCTTGATGTTGGGAAACATCTCAAGAACTATGTTTCTATATGCCGGGTTCCTGCACACTGACGAGGAGAAAGTAACTGTGAGTTCACTTATCAAGATTTTCCATCCACTGGACTGTTTTCAGATAAAGTCATTATACATTACCTGGATTAGTGTAATTGTAGGTGTTGTCTTTAAGACGTATATTTTCTAGCTTTCTTAAAGACTGAAGGCTGTGTAGGTTCTCAGTGCTGTTAAAAAACAAAACCGATGAGAGATGATTTTACACGACCAATTTAGAATGTCATTCTTAAAAATATAATTATTATCAACAAATTATTTTTCTGCCTAACATTAATTCTTATACACATTCTTATATATCTAGGGTAAGTATTTGGTCCGTGGTCGTATAGTGATACCTGGATATGTTATTGCCAGCCAAGTTTAAGTGCTGTAAACTTTCACAACTGCGCAGGGGATCTGAAAGTACAAAAGCAGCAACATTCAAGTAAACAATCTATTCCTATTCATGACAGAGACGTCCTTGATGCGTGAATTTATAGCATGGAAACAAAGAACATATTAGTCATGAAGTCTTACCTAAATTGGAAATCCTGTTGGATGACAAACACAGTACAGAGAGGAGCCGAAGAGATGCTAGAGGAGCTAAATTTGAGATGTTATTTCCAGACAGGTCCAGTTTCTCTAAGTTCATACACTCCCCGATGCAGCCGAGATCATGTATTCCTGTAAGACATACCATAACCCACGATAAGCAATAATGCACTTTTTAAGGCTTCAACAGTAAATATAGTATATTAATTAAATCTTACCAAGTCCTCTTAACTTGAGAAACAGTATTGACTCCAAATCAAATTCCCCTGTACGCGACTTGAGCAGCACAGCAGTTATCTTCTCACAGTCCGCATCTGAAAGAATCAAGAGTCATAAGACTGCAGCGTAACAAATCACATTCACTTTTCTGCTCTTATATATGCAACACAATCACTGTGTCCTTATTTGTGAGTCAGCGCTGCAAAAGCAGAGTGCTGGAAGCATTGTGTCTGCTCTGTTTACGATGTTACAATCAGACAACCCATGCAATCATTCTCTAAATAGTAAATACCAATTCATCCAAAGCATGAATTTCATATCTGGCAGCACACCGAGTTTTTCCCTCTGCCAGCTCCAGAGGAAAGGCTCACTAACAGGCAGATGGGCTGTTTGTCTGTGATGGTATTAGCTTGCCAGTTGCATGCATGAATAACAACTGAGGAAGTTAAATTTGTGTTTAATTTCCTCAGGCAGAATCAGTCCTCAACTCCAACTACACATGAATACTCTTCCACGAGCATGCACAAATAAAACACTGATTCCCTGACAGGAAAAAAGACTCATCAGGTTAACAAGAAACTATTCTATTATATCATTTTTATTTTCACATTTACATCAACGCAAGTTATTACTTTAAATGTAAATTATGTAAGGACTGGCAGACAGGCTACTAATACACCACTACAAAATGGGTCAGACAGTCGTGGGTGGGATTAGCAGGGCCACCAAACACATACCTAACACACATGATGAGAACACCCCTGAATTAAAAAGTGATGCTGTTTAGCTTAGCTTGACACCAGTAAATGTTGTTAGCTCATGTTAGTAGCTACCTGTATCGTAGCAGTGATTCAGCGGCTGTGTGATTTCATGAGGATGATTCAGCCGGATGAAAGTGGGTGGTTTATTTAATGAAATGGTAATTTTTTCAAAAATTTTCCCCCTCTGATGATGACACACGTAAAATGTTGTGTAACGAACGATACGTTGTTAGCCACATCTTAGCCGCAGCTAGCTAGCACAAGCAGCTAGCGGCTAACATAGCGACGTAGCAACAAGCTATCCATCACAACTTACCTTGGTCTTTATCTCGCTTAGAGTCCATCGCGGGAACTTTGCTACTTCTAAAGCTACCTATCGCAATAAAAGGCGGTGGGTGGTTTTGAGCAATGCAGCGGAAACACAAGGCAGTGGTTGTTTTGGGGAAATGTGAAATTGGCATCTGTCCTGGGGTGCAGTCAGGACACGCTCACTGTACTGCTGTGCTGCAATAGCAGGCAGGTGGATGAGACGGACTTCAGTCTCTGCAGTCCAGCACGGCAGAGGCGAAGGCGGAGACGATGCACCGTGTTGGAGGGAGGATGGGGACGTGGCTGGAAAAATTGCTGCAGTATTTGTTAGATCTTACCGTGCAACAGGTTTTGGCTCAATTAAAAGTTTTGTTCTTGGTACAACACTGATGAAAATTATTCCTCCGTGGGGTTTGGCAGTGGATCTGTAGTTAATTCTAAATAAAAATGCTATTTAGTAGTAATTCAAGAGGATGAAAAAAAATATGCAAAGTCTAATCCAATCTGCCTTGAAATAAACCACAAAAATATGCAATTCTAATGAATGTTAATTTGTTTGGGGGAAAAAAAAGGAAGAACACAAATATGGAAAATGGATTAATGGAAAGAGTCTGGGTGCCAGAATCTCATTTTTGGGGGGTGTTGTGTTGTAGTGCCTGTGTGCATCACCAGTGATGTGAAGGAATTAAGTTTATTTAGGCCTCTCAGGTACTATAGGCCTCCAACAGTACATTAAAATGATCACTTTGAGTAGCTATTGTCATCTGATGCTACTTTATTAGATAAGATAACATAGGACTTTATTAATCCCACACTGGGGAAATAATAATAATAATAATAATAATAACATTTATTTGATAAAGCACCTTTCACAGACATGAAATTCACAAAGTGCTTCACAAAATACAGTCAAACAATGAAACATGCAGTCAATGAAAACAAAGGTATAAAACAAGGCAACAAAAATAAAGTAGAACATAGAGCAAATGTAGGCTACTGAGGCCCCAAACAGAAACATACCATGGAGCAATCACTAGAGAATTTAGGGTTGGACAAAGGCCACTTTGAAGACATGGGTCTTCAGTGACCGCTGAGTACTGTTGGAGCCACGAATTCAAAGGCACGATCGCCTTTTGTTTTAAATCTGGAACTGGGGACAGTCAGAAGGTCCTGTTCTGAAGACCTAAGGGACCTTCTGATAATACATGGATGAAGGAGATCACTGATGTATTCAGGTGCCTGACTGTGGAGGGCTCTAAATGTGAGAACAAGTATCTTAAAGTGAAAATGGGAGTTATGTGGGACCTGGTTAAAAGCCTACCTAGCAGCAGCATTCTGGATTATTTGAAGACGATTTAGAAAAGATTTGTTTAGAGAAGTAAAAAGAGAATACACTAGTCCAGTCAGTAGGGACACAAAAGCGTGGATAATCACCTGTAGCCCAGGTGTAGACATTCACGTGACAGCAGCTCAGGGGTCAGAAGTAAGAAGTGCTAAATAAGAATAAGAATGTGACAAAAATACAAATTACATCAAATAAAAAATAAAGTAATGTGAAATCTATATACACTATAGGCCTGCATGTACTGTATGTCTATGATTGATAGTTGCACAGGAAAATTGTAAGTGGTAAAATATTGCACAGACAGTGCACAGGGATGTAACACAGTATAAACATACAGGATATAAATAAGGATATGAACATATAGACTATATGTATACAGGCTGATATGATGACATAGTGTAATGACAGATGTAAGAGTATTTACACAGTTTAAGTATGTGTACATGCAATATGTATATACCATAAACTTCAATTAAAAGCCTAGTCCCAATTTAATTTAATTATTTTACTAGACAAATAAACAAATAAACACCTGTCTCAATTAGACGCCTGGTCTGGTTGCCAAGCAGTTCATTTTGTTAATATAACTTTTTCGAATGTATAAAAGCAGGTTGTTAGCTACCTTAAATAATATGTCCATTCCTCGATTACTCTGTAAGTTATTCATACTCCTTTAGTTCTTGAGGGTCCTCAGATCAAGAGATTGAAAATGGTTTTTAATTAAAATATAATCCAAGTTGTGAGTATTGTTTTAACAGGATAAACTGATGTTGTGTTGGTATGCCGGGTGTTGTAACTCACTCTCTGATGCTCTGTCTGTCAGAGCTAGATCAAATGACGGATTCATAATTGATGTATTATCTGAAGTGTAATTTTTATAAAAGTAATATTCATACTGGTTTAAATAAACAAGTTGATTGTATTTCCCATCTTTGCTGAGCAACACTTTTGTGTGAAAGGAATTAAAGGCCTGTCTATTCCAGATATAGGCCTGTTGATTTCAGTGGTTTAAGCAAATAAAGGCCTGGGCTATTAATTGAAGTTTTACAGTAGCCTAACATAGGATATAATATGCATATAATACATACATATCCACTCCACTACATGCAGGTGTAAATATTATTGTCTACTTCCTTATTTTACATGTCACCTAAAGATTAAAGGTATTAAAAAACATATGATCAGTTTATGAAATATAGTGCCTTATGAATTAAATGACCCAAACATACATATAGTTTAAAATCTTAGCTTAGTCTTGAGCAATTTAAACTGATTAAAATGATGAAGTTATTGACATGTGAAGCTGTAACATTAATTAGCTGATGGTATGGTATATTAGTTTGGTGAACATTAAGCAGCTCCACAGTTATTTATGCATGCATTTATTTATTTATTTACCTGAGGTCCTATTGGTTTGCCCTGACTCCAGTTGGACAGCAGCTGGGTGCTTAAAGAGCAGCAGATCAGTTTGCAGTACAACCTCCACCGGCTCCGACACAATAACTGGACACTGCTCTACCACTTTTCATTTTTCATATGTTTTTTGAATGCATCATCCGCGTTTTACAGTCATGGCGGACATCTCCCGTGAGGACAACAACAACAACCTGTTTTATTAAGAGTTTGCAATGTCGCTGATCCATCCTGTGCGGAGACTTTGTCTTTGCCGCGGACCTTTATAAATGCCTCTCACTGAGAAAAGGCTTCGGACGTTCAGTGTTGTGAATGTGTACATTCAACAAATGACTTGATTAAGATGGGTAACAAGCAAACTATATTTACCGACGAGCAACTTGATGCCTACCAGGTGAGCTTGCATGCAGCATGTTGGAGGAGACACAACTCCAGGTTCAGAAAAATCATTTTTAATCATAAAATAAATATGAATAAGTGTAAGTAAAGAACTATGCATATACAGCATTGGTTTTACAGGCTTAAGTGCAGCTTATTGTACATCATTATTTATCTGTTTTTCCTGATAATGACCAACTCCTGACAGTGGACCTGGATTTAATAGGTAAAGCAACAACATGTGAAACAGATAAAAGCAAATGGATGTTCATTAATACCAGGTCGCTCTGGTCCCTATCAGTTAATGATAGGCAATAATCAATTTCCATTAAAGTGTTGCCAGTTATGACTCCTCAGTTTAAATATTTACACAGTCTTGATAGGCGTTAGGTGAGAATACCAGGAGGTTTTGATTTCATCGCAAACTGGAGGATCTTGTGTTTGTTGTGCCACCATCTGAGAGGATGTGGCTCTTTGTTCCCTGTAACAATAATCCAGGTTTTCCTGGGAAGAAAGACATCTTCATGTGCACAGGTTTATCATGTGATTAGGTGTGGACTTAATAATTGATGCCAAGCCGGTGTGACATGCTATGAAACTCTACTCTTAGGAGACAGTTTAGTTCTCAAGAGCCTCTCTGGTTACTCCTGCTGCTCTTTAAAAACCCTTACGCTGTTGCCTTTCTGGTCGCTGTAGTTTCTGTCACCCAATATCGGATGTTATTAGCCCATTAAATGGCTGTTATCTGTGGTTTTTAGCCTCACAGATACACTTTCTTAATCTTATTTTTCCAGGATCAAGTATTTAAGATGTAACACCCAATTTGACATCAGCTGATTGAACTTGTGTGTTTTGTTTGTTGTGGATAGATCTGTCTCTAGAGCCCAGATGGCTGCGCTCTGCTTCTCACACTCAGAGCGCAGCTCAGATGCAGTGGATACAAGAGAAAATGTAAACTGAGGTGCCTCCTGTAGGGCTGTTAGATAATGTGCGTGCCAACATGTGCATGTCAGACACCTGCAGATTATGTTCCCCTTTGCCACGTCGTCCCCATTGCAAAGTGACAGGTGACAACACTCAAACGTGTCATCATTTAAGAGACACTAGACACCTCGACTAGCGTTTATGTGACCTCAGAGGAGCTGTCATGAAAATGACTCACAGATGAGTCACAGTGTTTTATAGAGGATGTAAATAATTTTTGGTACCATAAACAGTTTGTCATACACTACAGCCTTTTGTCAGACTTCAGCAGTTTTGACATGCTGTTTTTCTCTCATTGCAGGACTGTACGTTTTTCACACGCAAAGAAATTCTGCGGTAAGAGTTTTACAAACCTCTTAATTCTGATGTTCACAGATGTACTGTCAATCAGTTGTAAGCCACCTGCTCTAACCATACGATGATACACAATAATGTTACCAAATGTCTTTTTCCCCACTCTTTAATATGTCGCTTCAGGTGGACACTGGGCATGGCATATGATACTATGAAATCCCAAACCATGCCTTGTTTGTAAGGGACTGTATAAAAATGATTACAACTTGAGACTGCATTTGGCTCCTGTTGGAGGAATCCAAAGTGTCTCATACGCTGAGCCATGCCAAGTCCTCAGAGCAGACTGCCTCCCTCTTGGGGAAACTTAATGCTGAAGTTGATTTCATTGGCAGCTGTGATGTGTAGGATTTGGACGCTGTTCAACAAGGGGGAAGATAGAAAAATACTTGTTGTAGCCTACATTGTGACTTCTGATAATAGCAGCCAACTTACAGCCTAAAGATAACTTTAGAATTGTAAAAGTAATTCATGCGTTTTCATTTAATATACAGCACATTATTTACAGTTACATAGCAAGTGTGTTATACAATTACATGTGTGTTGTTTGATTAAGGGCGCAGTCTGTTTGGCACTGATTTGGGTGATTTAAACAGCGAATCTGAAATGGGAACCAATCAAATGCGGCATCAAAATTTCACATAAATAAATACAACAACAAATATATGGCCACTGAATTTCCTTGGATAGTCTGACATCCTATTTGACCTCCTTATCAAACTCATTAATTATCATCTTATATCTCTCCATCAGCTTCACACCCCATCACATACAAACAGCCATTTCAGACACACGTAATTACATCAATGAATGGCAGAGTATGTGCACTTATTGTTCATGGAGATTGCTGCAATGTGATATAAGCAAAAGTCTTTTGGTGTTTGTCAGTGAAGATCTAGATATTTCTCTCCTGTAGCAGCATCGGTATGTTACCTAAACCTCTGAAAGTCATGTTGACCTTTTGACTGCGGTGTTGTTTTCAGTGTCACATTTCAACCTTTCGACATGTGCAACCTCAACACTTATAAAGATGAAATAAATATCAATCTAATCTCACTGATTGCAGGAGGTATCATGACTCATCGGGTAGCATCATTTCTCTCTTCCTGTCACTCACCCCCTCGATGAGGGGCATAAATTAAACAAATAGCTTGCATTTCTTGTTAATGGAATTGACCAGTGATGCTCGCGTTTCAGTATCTTTTATCAGTGGTTCTAGATGCTGGAAGATAGCTACTTAAAGAAATTAAATGCTGATATCAAAGAGTGTTGCAGTGTAACATTAGAAAAGGATGTATGTAGTCTGCAGGAATTTGGGGTGGGATTTGCCCATATATGTGCTGTAAAGGTTGTTTTTTAAATTATATTCCTAACAGTAAGACATTGTGGGCGTATGTGTCCTGTGGTGCTTCTTTTACTGTCCTCTAAAGGAAAACAAACTATCAAACTAATGGCATTACTGCACATGAATGACAACCAGTCAGAGCTGAGGAGTCTCTAAAGCAGCTGTCAATCGTGTCAGTCTTTGTTGATGAACTACAAGCCTGTTCTCACTCTGAAGTTGTCGAATACCGCTGCTTTGTCAGTGATTTCAGTGTCAGACACCTGACACAAAAGCCACCTTTCGCAACAGTATGATAAACCGCCGGGTGGCGTCAGTATGTAACCAGACTTCCCTTTCATGTTGTTATTATTATGCTGCTGGTCGGCACCTGCCGCAGCGGTATGATACGCTACTGGACAATGCCAGGTTGAAACGCTGCCGCTAACAGTCATAATATAAGGAACCGGAAAGTCCCTATATGGTGGTGGATAGGTCCAACCAACCCTGGACTTTCACCTGGAAGTCTGGTGTCCACTTCTCGAATTCCTAACCAAGATGTTTTTTTCTGAGCCTAACCACATGCTTTTGTTCCTTAAACCCAACTGTGTGCTTTTGTTGATGTCCTGGTGTTGGTAGTGTGTCCAGGAACATCAAGAGCAAATGCAGAAGGATACCTACATAAAAGGCCTCTGACAAAGCGGTAATATGTGATAACGTGGGATGAGAACGTGTTGGAACTGCGGTCAAACTGTCAAACTAGGCAGCACTTATCAAATATGAATCAAGATTCTGTTCCTGCATTACCTATGTCTCACAACAAATGTTTACAGACACATATTTTAGTGTAATGTTTACCTGCAAAATGAGAAAGTTTGTGACCTGGCCTTCGTGTTCAGGCTGAAAACTAAGCACTGCCCTCTGGCTGGAGCAAACATTCTCATTTAACAGTTAAACAGTACACTAAAATATGTTTCTGAGAACATTTTAGAAAAGAACAGGCAATGCAGTAACAGGAAGCATGACTCATATTTGATCAGTGCTGCTGAGTTTGACAGTTGAAATGAAATGATTGACAGCTGCATAGAGACTCCTTGGCTCTGATCGGTTGTTATCGTGTAGCCATGGTAGATTCTAGCAAGTGCTATTAAAAGCATGACAAAGAGGAAGAGGAGGAGGAGCGTGATTTTCAACCTATCTGATTCATACACTTCTGTGTGGATGCAATTACAGTTTCAGCAGCCATGACAAAACATTATTTTCAATTAAAGTCATCAACTGTAGCTTTAATGTTGCTTTTCTCTCCTTTTCCCCTTATTAACAAATGGTGTGCATGTTCTTGTTCCTGCTCAGTGATATTGGCCTGACTTTGATTCCAAGGCCATCAGTGGACTGGAAACAAAATTGACAATCAGCAGAGGGCGTAATTGGGTCCCACACTTTATGACCCTCATAAAACACTCCTTGTTTCTGTCTCCAGCTGCAGCGGTTAAAGCACAGTTACGTAACATCACAGAAACAGGTTATCACAGATGGTCATAAGGTCACAAGGATTTGAACCCTTCAGCCTTATGTCTTATCTAGCACTGTAACATTTCAGTGTATTTGTATCTTTAGATGTGCTGTAGACACTTCTCAGGGTCACGGTACATCAGAACAGGGATTTACCTGTTCATGTCTTTGGGTGTACCAATGAAACTCCATCATTTTGACAGATTTATCTAATTTATTTGTCGTAAGTTTGTCCTCTAAGACCGGTGTCCTTCCTGATAAATGGCTCTGTTCTGGAAACGCAGGTACGCCATGACAGGATTAGTCAAACGACGGAGTGAAGAGAGCGCTTTAGATAAACACCCACTTTCCCGACATCATGTGTTTATCTTTCAGACGGCTATTGACATTATTCTCAATAATGAATGACATAAAATTCAAGGTTTTCACAGAGAGAAGATTAGGAGGGAGAGCGAGAGGCACTGCATCTGTGGTGCTCATAAATCAAAAGCTTATAACATCGTCCTAGCTGTTAATGAGTTGTGCTACCAATTTTTCCTAACACAACCATTTTCTAGGTTTTACCTTATTTAAAGTTTTGAGTGTTTGCGTTGAGTAAAAATCAAAGTTCATATCATTGTTGAAAAAGTGTTTTTATTTTGTATTCTAGGTTGCACGGCAGATATCATGAGCTGGCTCCACATCTTGTACCGATGGACTACACCAATGAACCTGATTGTAAACTGCCGTTAGCCTTAATAGTCAACATGCCAGAATTAAAGGTAAAAAAAACCCTCTTTACAGTACCTCAGTAAGTCCTTTTCCGTAATAGATCAGCCTCCTTTTACCTGCACTTTGTTTATCACCTGCAGCATGTACCCGTGTTGTGTTGTCTTATTTTGGATTGTGCTATAAGAACACTAAAACAAACGCAACACCCACTACTCATGTGGGCAGACACCTAATCAATACGCTCTCTCTTCTCAGAGGACTGAATTGATTTTTAACCATCGCCATCACTGATCTGATTGCATGACACCACATTCTGTGAGCTCATGAAAGTTAATGTGCCTTGAAACGCTGAGCCTCTCTCATCCTGACTGACGCATCCCCTCCTATTTTTAAGCACTTGCCATTTGAAAAGAACAACCAGGAATTTTAGAAATGGCATTTTGCGTAACATCACAGCCACATTTACCTCCACCTTTCTCCTGCGCAGCAGACACAAGTACCACACAATTTTATATGGAGTCCTTATCCACCAAGGGCTTAGCACAGAGACTCGTAATGTGTCCTTCCTCTGGGCATAATTGGACCTTGCCTGTAAAACTGTCACAGGATTGCAGGGCCTGTAAGGACGGAGAGGAGGAAGATGGAGACCACTCGAGGCAGGATTGATGAGACCCAGCGGTCACCCAAAGTGCTCATCAGCTTCATAACCATAAATATATTCATATCTTGCTGAGTTTTGATGAGCTGTGTTGAGCTGACTGGACTGATTCAGGCCGCACTGACATGTCCTGGGGGTATATAGTTAAAATGGCTTTAGATTGCTGATAGCTGTTTATACGAATGTCTTCTTTTGCTGATGTGTATAAACTCAAACATGCTAACTGTCCTCTAAACAATGGCTGTATGTATATTGTGTAGAGGTGTAGAATTAGCGTGATTCACTGTGAATTTATTGCAAATTGGGTCAAATCAGCTAATTACCAGGGATATAAAATCTTTAGTAGTAACTTATGGTTGAGCAGTGGAGAATAAAATATTGGGTTCACTGTACCAGCAAAGAGAGGGAGTCAGCCTTTTTCAGCTGAACCCTGTGATCAGCAGAAAACACCAGATGTGAAACTGACAACAGCAGGTGAAAACAAATGGTCACGAAACATTCCTTTAGGGGTACTTTTCAGATTTGTGTTTCTCTTATGCAAACTACATATTGCAGTAAGTCTTACATTCACAATAATGTGTAGTAGGGATGTGACAATATACCTGCACAGACAGTACCCATGATCTTTAAAACAGTGGTTCCCAACTGGTCCAGCCACAGGGGTCCAGATTACTCCTTCGTCAATAGTTCAAGTTACACACAGTTTGATATATTCAGAGTCAGACTTGTGTTTGGCCATGTCATCAAGCTAGTTTGCTGTCTCCTTCAAATAGCTGTCTGTTAGCCACTCTCTCTACAGCAGGAAATTACACTTCAAAATAAAAGCTCTGTGCCAGAAATTCACTGTACTTAAAAATGAAATTTGTTTTTACAACTTGACAAGTTTGGAGTAACTTGCGGCCCATTCGGAATGGATCCGCGACCTACTTTTGGACTGCGACCCATCAATTGGAAACCACTGCTTTAGAAGATTTAATATTGATATCATGTTAATAATAGACTACACGTATGATAAAATCATGTAAATTATAAAAGTCAACATGACATCATGAGATAGCTGCCATCTTTGTTTGAGGGAAAGGTGGTGTGTATTCTGTGGTGTGTACACTGCAAAATCTTAAGTAAGCTTCGATTTGATATCCTTTCTGGTTAATTTCACAACCTTGAATTACATTTTATTAAAAATATTAAGGGCCAACATGGCATTTGATTGTTTTGAAGTCTTTCCTGGTAATCTAAGGCAAGGTATTGGAGAAAACTCGCCCTGATCGGCCTTGAATCATACCTTAGCTTGTCTGATGGTACCACTAAAACATGATTCAAGTATAAGTATGAGCCAGAAGGCGAAGCTTTCCATTTACTGGTCCATCTACATCCCAACCCTCAGCTATGGTCATGAGCTCTGGGTAGTGACTGAAAGAATGAGATCGCGGATACAAGCGACCAAAATGAGTTTGCGCCGTGGGGTGGCTGGGCTCAGCCTTAGAGATAGGGTGAGGAGCTCTGACATCTGGAGGGAGCTCGGAGTAGAGCCGCTGCTCCTTCACGTCGAAAGGGTTCACTTGTGGTTCGGGCATCTGATCAGGATGAAGCCTTTGAATCCTTTCCGTTTCTTCTGTTCTCACTTTGCCCCCTCTCCAAAACACACACCTGATGCATCGCAATAACTAGCTAACTAGCACAGTGTGTGGCTACCATGCAGATTTGTCTATGGTAGAGAGAGTAAGTTGCAGTTAGTTTGCCAGCCCTTCAATGGAAAATGCTACAGTAAGGTCTTGGTTGTGTATTGTTAAAGCTAAGCTATAATGGTGTTTGACCTGACAGTATTTTCTCTTTTCTGGTTATTTGTTAGGCAGGGTCAAAGAAGAACAAATATCGTGATATCATTATCATGAATTATTTTGGCCACAATAATTTTTTATGTAGTGAAAAACAGATTTTGTGCCAGCCCTAACCTGCTCCCACATTTGCACTGATGTATGTAAATATGGTCATCTCCTTTGTCTGTAGGAAAACCCATTCCGTAACAGGATCGTAGAGTCTTTCTCAGAGGATGGGATGGGGAATCTCAGCTTCAATGAATTCGTGGACATGTTCTCAGTCCTCAGTGAAATGGCACCTCGAGAACTCAAGGCCATATATGCCTTCAAAATATACGGTAATGACACATTTCTGAAACACTACAGTATCATTTTTCAAATTTCCCAGAACTCAATAAAATTAAAATGTGTGATGTATTTGTTCTAAATCTCTGTTACCCACAGATTTCAATGTGGATAATTACCTGTGCAAAGAGGACCTTGAAAAGACCCTAAATAAGCTGACGAAGGAGGAGCTGACTCCTGAGGAGGTGGAGCTGGTGTGTGAGAAAGCCATCGAGGAGGCGGATTTAGACGGGGACAACAAACTCTCCTTTGCTGACTTTGAAAATATGATTTCCAGGGCTCCTGACTTTTTAAGGTGATTAAATGTACCTCACTGAAGACAAATAATCTTTTCATATGATGAATTAGTCCATACATTGTATGCAGCTCGTTCTATATGACAAGCAGTGGCACTTTAATATCAGCCAATCCATGCATTAGCCCTCATGCTGCAGAGCTGTGAGCTGTGTGTCCACGGTTACTCACAGTTTTCATCCCCCAGATGGCCGGTAATCATTTGCATCATATAACTGTCAGCCCAACAACATCAGTTTAATCCTGAGTCACCACTATGCACATTCATTTATATGCAAATGGCCTCACCATAATCTGTCCCTGCTGAAATGATGAACACAACATTGCAGAGTGTTAATTCTCACATACACAGGAAGTCGGTGTGTTTACATGCACGGTGACTAATGCTGGTCCCTCATATTGTCTCTTTTGTCCCTGCAGTACCTTCCATATACGAATCTGAGAGGGCTACATGGCGGTCGGCAGCATGGTGAACCTCAGTTTTCTACCTGCACCCTGTCCTGGCCAGAGCACAGTGCCTCCCATCATCCAAAAAAAAAGAAACATAAATCCTCTCTGGCCTCAGTGATGTCTGCGTAGTAAGAAAGCAAACTACTGGATACAGCTTGCTTTGAGCTCTCCAAGGACCCAGAATTTCTTACTGTAGATGAAAATGTATTTTCCTTTTACCACCTTTAAAGGGCTTGACCTGGATTGGTCTCTTGTCTGGAGAAAACACGATTCTTTCCACATTTTAAGGTTGAAAAATGACCCAAAATGAGCCAGACTCTGGACTGATGCATAAAATGCTTATCTACCTATATTGCACATGAGATACATACAAGTCTTCCTACAATGACAGACTAGATATTTAGTATTTGTAAGGCTAAGGACAAAGCTTGACGTGAATGAAAGCACAGCATTGGCATTAAGGGCATATAGATATTTTATATGAGCTATGCAATATTTGTACACACAGCGTATTGCTTTTAATCATTTTAGGTTGTGTTTTATTTTTTTTTTGCTTGTGGCACTGATGATGACAATCATATCTTACTGTTCTCCAGTTACATGAAGGGCTCTGTCATCTGAACAAATGTTGGTAGCTTTCCTCTGCCTCAGCCATTACCACGAGATATTAAATACAGCCATCTTTTAGATATACATACATGTTACAGTATTTTATGTGACTTCAGGTATTTGTCTTAAAATAAATGTAATTCTGTGTCTTGTTTTTTTGTGAATGCATTTTTTTTAAGTTTATTTGTGTCACTAAAAAAGCATGAAATACTTCTTAAAGGTATACGATACAAGATTGTTCGGTTACTGTTTGTAAGCACACTCTCCAGCGAACGTGAAAGTAAAGGCCAACTCCAGACTGACTCTTTCACTCACTCTACAGCAGGAGACGGCACTTCAAAATAAAAGCTCTGTGCTAGAAATTCACTCTACTTAGAAACAAAGTATGTTTTTTTTTACAAACTTGACATGTTTGCAAGTCACTTGCGATCCATTCAGAATGGACCAGCAACCCACTTTCAGACCACGGCCTACCAGTTGGGAACCTCGTGTTTAAAGGCATACTATGCAGAATTGACAGTTACTGTTGGTTAACACACTTGCCAGCGTAAGTGAAATTAAAAGCCAACTCTAGAGTCACTCTCGTTTGATGTTTCACCTCGCTGTATTTGCATATTGTTATGGTGCTGTGTCCCTTGCAGCTGGTTGCTACCGTTTTTAGAAAGTTTCAACCTCACCTGAGAAAAAAAGAAGAAAATACAGACAGAGGGCAGAGTCTCTGCTGAAAAATACACCTCCACACACTTCTAGTGGCTCATAAGTGATGATTGTGAGAGGGATTGCATCTATATGAGTCTATAATGACCTAAAAATAAGAATTGTCATGTTTCTGTCACCCTACAACAGGGATCAGCAACATTTACTATTAAAAGAGCCAGTTTTGACCAAAAATAAAATAGAAAAAATCAGTTTGGAGCTGCAAAACATATTTGAGTCTTATTATGAAGGTAACACCGACTATTGCATCTAAAATAGCCCATCGACAATACTAATAGGTGTAAATGAGCATTCATTAACATGTTTTAGCACAAGGTGGCTAGTGGATAGGCTTCTCATAGAGAATGTTAGCATTTCTCTACGCCTACAACAATGATAAATAAAAATCACAATGTTTAAAATAAATAACTGCCATTAATTTCCCTATGATTTGATTTGTTAAGCCACAGGAAGCCACTGGAGAGGGGCTAAAGGAGGACACAGGTTGCCGACCCTAGCCCTAGAATGAGCCTGGTCTACAGAGATTGCCATGTTGCACCGCCACGTTTCTACAGTAGCCCAAAACAGACAAATCAAATACTGGTTCTAGATAGAGCCTTGCAATAAGAGTATTGGAAAAACACTAATTCTTCCCTGAACGTGAAGCTGCTTTGTTCAGTGTTTTTAATAGTTTAAATCACTAGGTCTATTTATTTTGGAGAGGAAGAGACCTTAGTAGATAATTTGGCTCCTGGTGAAAACCAGGATCAGAGATAAGGTGAGCACACATTTGCAGGTGCAGGGCAAGGGGGGTATCTGCACATGCCAAACAGAGAAGGAGAAACAATAATTTGTGAGAAAAAGCTGCTTTATTCAGTGACTTTACTGGTTTTAATCACCTGGTTTGTTTGTTTTGGAGAGGAAGAGACCTCTGTGGATAATTCCACTCCCAGTAAAAACCTGAACAATGAACACTGAATCACAGAATTCTAACCAGGACAAGTTTCACGTGGTTACAATATGCAGTCCTCACCGCTAGATGCCCCTAAATCCCCCTAAATCTTACACACAGTACCTTTAAATTACTTCAGTGTTATCTCATCCATATAACCAGTTCACCTCAGTCTGTCAGCCCATGATGATCAAAGAGTGTGCACAGTAAAGGTCAGGAAATGGCCGCCTCTGCATAGCTCATCATAGGAGTTATAATAGCGTGTTAAGCAGGATGTGATCGTTAGGAGTGAGCTGCCTCAGCACTCACAAGCATTATTACATCCTGCGCACACAGTTAATCTCTACGGGAAAGATGCAGGAAATGGCCGTGGTCATGTTGTTTGATTAATCCTGGTCTCTGGGCTGTAGGGTACAGATTTGCATCAGGTACATACGGAGTGCAGTGTGATGTCCTGTTTTCATACAGCATGTTTTTAGCTCAGGTTGCACTAATGAGTCATGCGAATATGTGCCATACGTGCAGAACATTTTGTTCATCTACCTAGAGTCACATCCGAGTCATCTTCACGACTTTGTGCAAAGGCTGCATAACAAGCTTGAGTATTGGTGCTGACAAAAACAGAACACTTACAAAGCAGAAATTGGGACACTGGCTGCAGGCTAAAGCAACATAACAAGCAGCCCAGCACAGCTCTAGATCACTTCAGCACAAGTGTGTTGTTAGGCAATAGTGGTTCCTGTTAGCTATTGTAATGGGCGATTGTTCAGGCAGGATCTAGCGTGTGACAGCAGACAAAAAAAATACACATGCGTGCAAATCAACACCAAAATATGAGAGTACAAAGTAGAGTCATGTAGGTGGATGGGGTGATTGTTCTCAGGCACACTGCCAGCTATGGAAAATAAGGTAAAGTTCATACTGAGTGTCTTAAATCGCCTGAAAGGGAGAGGATGTTGAAGTCAGTTAAACAGTGTGCAGTCATCATCAGAGCTGCCAGTTAATTCTTCCCTTATCTCCAGTTCCCTTTACGAGAGCAGCATCAAATACTCAGGGCAATACAGTGCCGATTGTGTGGCTTCATTAATTACTGGTCTCACCGAGAACATCTGTTTAATTATGATTCCAGCAGAGAAGCTCCTGGTGCAATGTGATACTGAGGCTGTAAAGCAGCCATTACTGTAAGCAACTGTTTCTGTGCTTGAGAGGGGCCAAACAGTGTGTGAAGCTCACACCGATGTCACTCCGCAGGACCTTGTCTTGTTTTAACTTGATGTGATTTAAGACGGTGCCTTCAGCTTTCACAGTGTGACGACAGTGAGGTCTGACAAGCTGCTCGATGGCAGATGGAGAGATTCTTGTGGAGGTGGTGCTGCTGTGTATCAGTGTTTCCTACATTTGAACTTTTTCATAAAATTAATGATACATTTTTTTAACCCTACTCTATTTAGCATTTATAAGCAGTATATATAAACAACTAGTAATCAGTTTATTACACACTGTGATACACCATAGTATGTAGGTGCAAGCACAGACATTTGAGACACTGTTAAATGTCAAATGTATTTCGCAATATCTGAAACGCTTCCTGTGAGGCCTCAGTAACTGATGTATGAACTGATAGTGATTATACGAATATAAAATATTACATATTTATTGATTTAGTTTTAGCAATAGGCATTTGTTTATAGGCCTAAATCTTAGTTTTCAGTGACAACTTTTGCAAACCACCTGTTTCTACAAATATACCTTCAAGCTTTAATGTGTCTTCATGAGACTATTATTATTATTATTATTATTATTATTATTATTATTATTATTATTATTATTATTTTTCTATTTATTTTTTTACATCTACATTTATAAACAATTTAAAACCCACTTGTGAGGGATTTGTTTATGAGTATAATCAATTCATGTTATATATAAAAATTGTAAAAAGTCTTTATACAGTGTTGTCAATTATTGATTAACGCAGGTATGGATATTTATGAATATTGAATATTAAGTATTTATTTTGCTCTAAATACTCATTGTAGTTACTTGTTTATTCTTCTTTTTTTTTTTTTTTAGCAATTATGCATTTGTTTATAGACCTAAATCTTAGTTTTTTCATGACAACTAAGCAAAGCCCATCCACTGATGAGGGCCATGAGATACAGCTGAATGCTCCAGGAGAAGTACGTGGACCTTTATCTTTGTTTGCTTTATTGTTATTTCTTTCTTTTTTGCAAACCACTATTTCAAAGACTAAACTTTAAAGCTTTAATGTGTCTTCATGAGACTATTATTATTTACACACAACTTTACATTTATATTTACATTTATAAAGCATTTAAAACCCACTTGTGAGGGATTTGTTGATGTGGGGGGGATTTATACTGTGTTTTGAATCTCTTGAGTTGTTGACTGTTCTTTTTTATTAGCATACCATACAACTTAAATTAATAAACCTGGCGGGCCTCTATTTGGGACAGGTGTCTATATGAGACAGGCGTTTAATTCCTTTCACACACATGCGTTGCTCAGCAAAGATCGGGGAACACAATCACATTCTTTGTTTAAACCAGTATGAATATTACTTGTATAAAAATTAGGCTTCAGATAACATATCAATTATGAATCATTCATTTGACCTAGCTCTGACAGACAGAGCATCAGAGAGTGAGTTACAGCACTTAAAGATTATGGCACCTGGTTAAAACAATACTCACAACTTGGATTAATTTTTATGAAAAACCCTCTTGATTCTTTTGATCTGAGGACCCTTATGAAATAAAGAAAAGTTAATAACCTACAGGGTAAGGGTGGAATGGACACGTAATTTGAGGTAGCTAACAACCTGCTTTTATACTTTTATTTTTAAAAAAATGAACTGCTTGGCAGCCAGACCAGGTGTCTAACTGAGACAGGCATTTTGTGTAGCCACACTGGGCTAGTAAACCGGACTTGGCACTAAATTGGGACTACGCTTTTAACTGAAGTTTTGCGGTATACCAAATTTAGTGTGTTGTGTGGTTTGTCAGTGTTATTCACAGGGGCAGAAACCCACTGATGTGACACACGTTTCCTTCTGTTTTCCACTGACACTTTATTATCTTTGTCAAAGAGACCATGACAAAAAAAGTACTGTTGATGTTCCAAGCTAAATGGTTTTAGTGGGTTAGTATATCTTGGTTTGCATTACATCACTTGCAGGGGAAACATCTTATTTCCATATGCCTGCCACCCAAGTTCTATATAAAAACGTATTGCAGTTGTTCCTGTAATCACATTGAAAGATAACTCGAGTGCACAGAAAGGTTATACTGTCTTTTTAGTGTCTACACTAAAACTATAATGAGAGAGTACAAGAGCAGCAGATGTTAACAGATAATAAATGACATTTCAACATCTTTGACACACTTCCTCATCGCTGTCGTAAACAGACGTTTGAAATCTGTATGCAAATAAAGTTTCCTGTGAGTGAAGTGCAGCATTGATGGTAGTAAACACAGTACAGCCCTTGTTCTGTGACAAAAATAACTTTCTTTTAAATCTCCCATTTATTCAAACTTGGAAAAATACATTAAAATGCGTCATATTTAAATAAATACATCAGAAAGCAAAATGCAGAACATGTCATTTGAATAGCTTACATCATCAATATATAAAATAAGCTTTGACAGAGTGTGTATATGAGGCAGGACCGCTGTAGTGTCAGAGTAAATTAGTGAACATTTTCATCAGAAGCTGGTAACTTCGTCACCATTTCCTCCTGGCCTCAGGAAACAGCCATTTCCATTTATCATTCTGCAGGAGGGGAAAAAAAGGTTATAATTATTATATAAATAGGATGAATATTAAAACAACTTCTTAAGTAAATGAAAGCATTTTGTTGCTAACCTTTAACCCCCAGGACGAGTGGTGATGTTTGGGTCTGACGTCCTCCAGAGGCTCATAAGTGTTGCTGTTGGGTGTAGGTGTGGCTGTGCCCTCGTGGTCAGGAATCAGCTCGTATGTATTTTCATGGAGGAAGCGGGCGACGACAGCGTCATCGGTGACTTCAGCGTACACTGAACCATTGTGCTGCTCTGATGTCAACGATCTGGTCCGAGAGGATGTAGTGTGTGGGCTGCCGGGCCTGCCAGCCAGGTGATAGACAGCACTGTCCCTCATGTACTCCAGGCTGTGGCTGCCGCTCGCTCTGCTGCTCGAGTCTGTTTTTTCCGGCAGTTGGCCATAGTCAGTGGTTTGTCTGACTGGTTTGGGGGAAAGTCTGGGTGGCGTGTGGGGGGCTGCACTCAGCCTGTAAGACTGCTCTCCATCAGAGCTGTTGTCAAGAAGCGGTAGAGACCTTCTCTTGGTATCCATCAGGCTGAGCTCAGAGTAAACAGACTCTGGTGCAGAGGGGAGACTGCACCTGCTCATGTTCTGATCGTGGGTCGTGGATCTCACAGCTCTCCCCTGATTTTCTCCAGGGAAAGTGTCCTGACAGCTGTTTTGAAATCTTGGTATCTCTCTGGGTGATTGCTTCCTGAGCTGAGCGTACAAAACCCTGTCCGGGTCATTCAGGCCACTATCAGAGTGCCTGTTCCTCCGAGGCAAAGGTGGTACTTCCTGTTAAACAAAGCAAGCCAGGTTCTTAAAGTCAGCTTGGAGGTACTAATGCAGCAACAATTCCAGTGTAACATATTAGCTAGAATAATCTCCTGTTAATTAAAGAAGCACACTCGCCTCCAGTGTCCTGTTGCTCTTTGGTGGCCGCGCAGGCGGCTGCTCCGAGGTTCTTATGTTCCTCACAGCTCCGACAGTGGCCTCAGGCTTTTTCTTTAGGGGCCACCTGGATGATGTCATACAACTCTTTATTCAGTGTCTGCAAGAACAAAACACCACTTAGATTCTCATTCTCAATCAGCGTTACTTAAAAGAAGCGACTGAGGAGTTTTGTCTCACCTCAAAACACGAAGACGTTAGGTACTCTCCAAACGGCTGGATGGGGCTCATCTTGTAGTACTCTATGAGATCAGCGACCGAGTCGTGTCCTTCGGTGTCTCCACAGACTACAAACTGCCCCGATTCACTTTGGCTTATCATGAAATGTCGACACCGATCTCTGCCTCTGCAACAGGAAATTAGAGCTAGTTAAAAACAACACCCAACGACATGAGATTATTTGACTGAAAAGTGATAACAATTCGATTGGGAGATTGGGTAAAATGACTGAAATAAGATCTGTGGTTAAGAAAAGCAAAAATAAGTACAATTTTTTTAATGTGTTGAATTAATAAACAACTGAAACATCCCGTTTGTGACTCTTGGAGCTCTAATGCTTTGATAAAGTAATCTGCTAACAAATAGAAACAGTACCTCCTTTACAATACTGATTACATCTATACTGAATTTAAACTTCTAATGGCAGTATTGATTATAACCAAGCATTGAATGTTTGATACAAATTGCATTCCAAAACATTATTTTCAAATTAGCTCACTGAAAAATACAACCAGCGTATGACTCTACAACATGTCCCGAGCAAACCAATACTCACTTATACGACAGAATGTAACCAATGGTCTTATCACTGAGACGGATCAGGAAGCAGCCCAGCTCCTTTTCTCTGAGCATTTCTTCAGCATCCCTGTAAACAGATCACAAAGAGCTAACTTAAAAAGGTGTTCCCAAAAGCATCAGTTTGGCCCAGGTTTACAGTAACAGTAACAGTAACAAGGAAGCAGATTTTGAGCGGAATAAAAGGGCGGATCACGTAATTTACCTTGGAAATTACATCGCATCAAAGGAAAGTCCATTTGCGTTCAGGTCTTTTCCATAAACCTGTCATTTGCTGACACAGGTTCTAACGAAACTGTCTCTTGTGATCTTTATGTAGGTGTCTACTGTATGTCTGCCAGAGGATAGGCCCTAAATGTCAGCTTTAATTAAATGTCACTGCGTCTGATGTACACTTGCTAAAAAAACAAGAACACAAGTAGTACCTTACATACATTTATTTGCTGTATAAATATGAAACACTCTTTACATAAAAAATACAGCAGGTCATTTGTTACCACTCTATGTTTAGAAGTAAGACGTAGCAGCACTTCAGGGAATGGGGTAATATTTTGTCATAAACAAATCATACACTATATTAAATTACACTAGATTTTTAGTTTAGTTTAGTTTAGTTTAGTTCAGTCATTTTCCAACTTATAATACACAAATGTACTAGTAGGTAGACAATACATAAACATTAAGTTAAGTTAAGTATAAAACAGAACAAAACAAAACAGGACCAAAAAGGTGTAGGCTAAAGCCGTAGTTTAATACACCTTCCCTTTTAACATTCATTGCTTTCATCAGCTCTCTTTATTATATTAATATTAACCCTATAGTAATAGTAGTTTGACAGAAAAAAATCTTCGCTAATTGTGCACTTTAGAATTATCTTGTCTATACGATGACATTTTTCCTCACTGACTACTTACCTTCTTTGGATGAAGCCCAGGAACCATGTGGGGAAGAAGCCGTTGTGGACGATGAGTGGCACTTGCGTCTCTATGAACCACTTTGAGGCCAATTCCCTGAGTCTTCCTTCAGTCCCTTCAACATGAGAATCCACCTGTGGCTCCCTTTGCTCCATCCTCGCCGGGTCCTGATCAAAGCCACACAGACAGCCGATGAACACAACCAGCATTCACTCCTCAAACATACACAGTGAGGGCGCTTTTTAACCGTCTAATTTGCCTATTTTCCAGGAGGCGTCAACCAGAGGCTAAATGTAGCTCAGTATTCTCAATGTTGCAGGAAATATTGGATCATTCATATGTGAAATTTACACTTACACTTTTTTGAAACATGTACTGCACAATATTTCTTTACTGTTAAATGTCAGTATTTAATCATTTAATTTAACATGGTCCACAAAAGCTGTTCAGAATCCACAAAGTCCAAAGTCCATTCTCACTCCACAAATACGGCTGTTTTCTCTTTTCATCGAACAAGACTTTAATTTACATTGACCTCTACTGCTGTTATGTCACTCTGATGTTAAGCAAACTGTTGCTTTGCATAGAGAGATATGGTTAATAAGTTAGTTATTAAGGCAGTAAGGGACCAGTTCTGGTGAGCGTGGTGGTGATGATCTACTTGACGGCTCAAAAAACAGCAGGCACATCCAAAAATGATAAATACAAATACAAAAATACAAAAACAGGTCACACACCAGGAACTGCTCCTTTTGGAAATTTTAATCGGATCACCACATGTGACGTTCTGGGCACCAGACCTATGGTGATGAAGGGACTCTCTATTGGTCCACTTACCCTGAAGCAAAATGCCAGACACGTCCTGAGGCAGGGGGATTTTGTACGTCTCTGATCTTTTGCCCTTGACCCCGAAAAGTGGCAGATCTTCTCAGATCTGGGTTTCTGTTGTCTGTATGGGACGCAGCAATTTCTTTCAATGCCTAAAAAAAATGGACAATTAATCTTAATTCTTAGCTTAAAGCTGAAATACTGGTATTAAAAGGTGAGAGATGTGTACATACCTTTCCTTAAGAGTGTGTGGTTTGAACCTGGTGTCATTTCAGCAAACATTAAAATGCTTCTCTCAACTCTAAACTGTCTGTACCCTTCAACCGAAGGTGTTCTGAGGGAGTGTGACCCTACACGCAAGATATAGACAGATGACATTTACAATTACACACTTTTTTCCGCCGGCTTGGAAAGCAGTGCAACGGCTCAGCACATCATACAGCTCATTTGCATAGCAGAGACGTCTAAGGGCTGCTGAACAAAGAAGGAGCTTCCTGAAGAGAAACGGAAAGTAAGCTTGACAGAAACTGTGGTTTGTGTGCACATGAGTGCGTTGGCTTGCAGGAGATGTTTTGCCCACAGACTGTCTGATTACTGTAGTAATGGGAGGTGAGTTGCGTCAGCAGTTGATCTTCTGCGTTTTCTGAGCAGTAAATTCGGATCACGGCTGACAAGGCAGGAGCAAATGTGTGAAAGAATGGAAATGTTTGGGAAGATTCGCAGAGATTTGAGAGGGCATAAACAAACCTCTAATAAGATGAGATATTTCCCAGCCTTGTTTTTAGGGTTGTCATAAATAATGGCTTTCTCATTCCCCCCGTGGCTCAAACAGTCGTCATGAATCATCTCTGTGTTGGTTTCTGAGCAGTAGGAAGTCCCTATGGGGGAGAGACAATAACCAAAAACAGTCTGTGTCATACTGAGCGGGATGAGACTGACATCTCAGCATTCCCCGATGATAACATTGCTCCAGTAGCTTTGATCTCAGGTGACAAACTGCTACCTTTCCCTGCACACAACTGATTGTCTCTGAAAGTGTAATCACTGTGGTTCTTTTCCTGCAATTTTCACATAATAGAAATTAGAGGCCTATCGTTCATCGACCCAGCCACCATTTACCCAGTTATGGCACTGTTTTGTTCCATGTATGACTAAGTATTGCTACAGTACCACCACCTAGAATTTCAACATCATCTCAACAGCACTGTCTGTCCATTTCAAACGTCTTTGTGAGTCATTATGTGCTCCTCTGGGGGCGTTGAGTGGTTTGGGATCAAATGTTAGCACTATTTCCGTGTCTGTAAAGATTCAATACGCTATTACACACATAGCATCATATTGAAACCTGTTAACAGTGTGTATTATTATATTATTAATTTTTTTTTTATCTGTAGCAGTTTTAAAAAGGAAGCAGAGCTATCAGACAGTAACCAGACAAAAGGCTCTTTTTTCAGTCTGCTGTCGACAAACCTACGCAGGGGATGTAGGTCTGTGAAAGGTCGCAAATCAGTTGACATCTGTAAAATGTCATTACAACAAAATTACCTCACACCCCCTTTAATACAGGGGGAAAACAAGCATCCTCCCAGACTCTCCCAGAAGTAAGCCAAGGTTCAGTCGGACCACAGGTAGTTTAGAGGTTTCACTAAATAGTTTCAACAGGAAAAACACTAGGTTTACATCCAAGCACGAGACCTGTCATGTGCTGTTTACTGTCAAGGACCCACATGCATCATGTCAAAGCATGTTCACATCCAGAAGCATTAATTAACCATGTTCATTTCTGCAGCTCCAGCATGAACTCTGAGCTCAGTAGGAAATATTCCAACAGGCTGCACTCTGTATTGCTGTAGGCCTCAGATTTACTGTGTGAGTCACTCTGTAAATATCACATGGTTAAGTGCATGTCAACATCACAGATTATAGTGGTGATAAAACAGCTGCAGACTAGATTGATTTATTAGTAAATATAATGTAGCTCCTGCAAAGAGCACAAAGAGAAGTAGCTCGTTTTATTTTCTGAGGAACTGTTTACCTTGTAATAAACTGAAGCTGCCATTTACAGCGGATCTGCTGTGGGTGCTGTAGGCTGCGTAGAAGCAGTGGTGTAGAGGTGGTTGATGAGGTGGGTGCACTACTAGGTAGATGGGCAGGTTGCTCAGGAGGAAGTAGGTATATGGTAAATGGACTTACACTTGTATAGGGCCTATGAAGTCCTTCAACCACTCAAAGAGCTTTCACATTGCATGTCACATTCACCCATTCACACACTGGTGACCGAGGCTACCATACAAGGTGCCTCCTGCTACTCACGTAGAGCAATCACACACACTCACAGAGCAATTTGGAGTTCAACATCTTGCCCATGCTTCGACATGTGGACTAAAGGAGCAGGGCATTGAACCTCCAATCTTCTGGGCGTTTTCATGGACCCATGGGGTGAGGGGGCCCATAGAGAGAGTGGGCCCTCCAACTATAGGTTAGGCAGAAAACAGGCCCTTGTGAGTAATTTAGATTGCTACCTTAGAAATATGGCTGTGTTCAAAGAAAACTCCATTTGCTATATGTGCCTTTGGAAAGGGAAACTCATCTCCATCTTGTTTTTCTTTTCCTTTTTTGTAAATAGCCATTTTAACAAAATATGTTATAAAATATATGTGCACTCTACATAAACTATAACAAAACTATACAATTAAATGAATAAAGCCTTTTTCCTGTTGGTGTTTTTGTCATATATATGAGATGATGATTTCTTGGTAATATGCATGTTGGTGTTATCCAATGTCATGTCTCTATTTGATCATGTGATGACAAGATCAAGATTACATGGTAGCTAGTTTAGGCGCATAACAAGTAACTAACGTGCCTTAGTGCCGGTCATAATAGGGTGCACTGGGGCCCTTTGTAACTACGTTACACCTCTGTTTCTAATTAATGGACAGCCAGCAAATGAGCTGGGTATACCTGCATGTACCCTCCACTACATCACTGCTTACATATAGCAGGCAACAAGTTAAATACACAGGAAAAGTTTGCCTTGCCTGGAGAAAACCCATGCTGACATGCCAACTCCACATGCAAGGGCTCCCCAACTCAGGGTTTGAACCCTCTTGCAGTGAGGCAACAGTGCCAACCACTGCACTACCCTGCCGGCGCATGTGCAGGATAATGATGCATAAACCAACACACTGTTAGGAGAAATTGGTGGAGTAGGCAATTTTGTTGCTCTAGAACATAAATGAAAATCTATCCCAACTAAAACAAGTTAAAATAAAAACCCTGACCCATTAATATATTTTGCTATATTTGCCTTTCCTTTGTTTTTATTTAAAAAAAAATGTTGGCTAATTCTAGATAGCCAGCAATGCTAATGTTACTAGCTGGCTAATAACGCTAGCATGCTGTTGAAACAACAACACTATAGGCCTACTACTACTATGTAAATATGAACTATATAAAGTCACATATAATTATATGCTAGATAATTTGACTATATAATATTTAGAGGCAGGATGCCCCCAAGCATTTTCACCCTCCTTCTAAGGGGGGATGTCTTGTCCCTAATGGTCTAACTTTACATTTTTACTTCTTTTTTTTCTTTCAAAATAAATTGAATCACTCTCCCCACAAATCCCCCATCATATATTAAAGTTTTTTTTATGTACATCTTAACATAAATATTTACAACACTATTTTCCAGTGACAAAAAAAAATAAAAAAATTAGATTAGTTTACCTCAAAATTGTTACAATGCAATAAATCCCAAGAATGCAGCAATTCAGATGAAATGTCAACATTCATTGTGGCATAGCCATTCAATACGCGTGTTGCGAGTAGACTTACTGTCATATCTTGGTTAGGAGGTGGAGGCATCTTACCCCATCTTAGTGGTGTAAGGAAGTTACAACAGGCCCTGGTGCACGCTATCATGCATGTACTGTCTTGACAAAAATAAAGACTTGACATATAAAAACATCAACATACATATTACCCAACAATCATCATTGCATGTCTGACAAAAAATATCAAAGAAAGTAAGAAATTAATCATTTAGTTGAATCATTTTTATGATATATTTATAGAAATGATAGCTCATGTGGAAAAAACATATTATTTTGTTTAGGCTGAGTACGGGTCGATGGATTTCTGAACTATCAATAACTTTGCCCTTGGAAAAAATTACATACGCTATCAGAGGTATAAATCTCTCTTCCACAACATCTGGGGTCCCTTCATATGTTATCTAGAGAGGACAGACTTAACCCACATGTTGGAAGTACCTGGGGATATATACAGTAAGTGACCCTTTACAATGTTTCAAATGTGTCAATGTTCCTTAAATTTTTGTATCAAACTAACATGATATCCTCAACCTGTAATTTGTGATCTTCCTTCCCCTTTTATTTTCATATTATTATTATTATTATTATTTATTTATTTATTTATTTATTTTTGCCCCTCCCATTTAATCATTTATGTATTTTAATTCACACTTTTGGGGTGGAGAGTGGGGTGGATTATATGTTTGGTGGTTATACCAAAATTTTGTTCTGGTGTCTTTTCTTTTGCGTGTCTTTGGATGTATATGTGCACATACTGGATGTGTGTATGTGTATGTCTTTTTTATTGTTGTTAAAATCAATAACGATATTGGACAAATTAAAATATATTCCTGTGTCACTTAATTTGTGTAGGGGCTCAAATTAATATGGCTGTCATGTATGTTTTCTGTGTTTTATTGTACTGAATTGAATGTAACATGGCTGCCCTTTTTGCTGTTGTATTCCATGGGAGAGGGGCCCGAGTTAATATGGTTGAAATTGACGGAGGATTTGTTTTTACCTCTTGTTGCCAGCTGTCAGGAATAACTGGAGATTGCCTTCAAAGATATCCACATTTTGGGCCTCTTCATATCAACACAGTGGAGACAACACTAGAGTCCACTGGTTACATCTCTGCGGGCCCCTCCACCCCAGGGGCCTGCACTGTCTACATTTACGCTCCTGCTCTATCAGCCCAGTTAAGTGGATTTTAACAGGACCTGCTCTTCTCTTTCACTTGAAACAGATGCTTGCTTTCTGCAGCAGCCTCAGTGTCTCAGGTTGCACACCTGGTCAAACACCACCACCCAGCGGCTCCTCTGCCTCACGCGCCGCACACCACGTCACCGCTGACATGAACTACATCTCCCATGCTCCTCTCTCCAAGCGGCAGGCAGTCATGCGGATGGAAACAGGAGTGGGCATCCGCTGCGCTGCACGAAGAAGAAACTTCGAGGAAAGATGCACGAAGAGGAGGATGGCAGCGAAGCAAACTCCTGCACAGCTTCGCGGATCGTGGCCTCCAAGTCTGTGGATGTGGCCGAGGTCGAGGGCGCCAAGGAGCAGGCCTCCAAGCTGTGCGGCTACTTGAACAAACTGTCCGGCAAGGGGCCTTTGAGGGGGTACAAGCCGAGGTGGTTCGTGTACGATCCGAGGAAATGTTATTTGTATTACTTCAAGACTCCCCAAGATGCCCTGCCTCTCGGGCACATCGAGATTGGCGATGCGTGCTTCAGCTACGATGTGGAGGGGGAAGAGGGTCAGTTTGAGATCCGCACCGCCGGGAAGGAGTTCCTCCTCAAGGTAGAAACTTTTCAGCATGTGTTGCTGTGCTTTGCTGTCATTTGTCACTTCCTTTCTTATTGTGGAAAAGCCAGACACACCCATTTCAACTTGATTTATTCTCAGCTTTGATTTCAGTCGCGGTTGCACATATTCCAGCTGACAGGGTTGTGATATGACAACTTTTAAGACGATCACACACGTGGATCATGTTTGTCACATAAGAGCTTGATCAGCACATTACTCAGCTGGTGGCCCCAAACGCACTGTCAGCCCTCTGTTTACTTTTAGAGATAATGTTAGCCTCTGATTTACATGCTCATGAGCTCATCCGCCCTCATGACACCTCTGCTCTGCAAAGGGTCATCTCATGTGATGGTGTCTCCTCTCTGCTGTCACATGACTGTGGCTGGTTTCACTGCCAAGACAGGTGCCTCTGGTCTCACTCAGCCTCAAGTCTAGAGCATTTTCAGCAGATGGTGTGAATGGTTAATACCAGACAGCTTGCAGGGCCCGAGGCTGGAACTGAGACTGAAACCAGCGTCTGCCCTCATTCACATGACAGATCCTAATAGTAACCTGCTATTTAAAGGGCTCCTGGGCCCCCTCATATACTTTATTTATTTCCACAGCTGTTATTATTTCCCCTAGCCGTCCACTGAATTCGATGTTTGAGTTTCCTTTTTAACCTTTTCCTGATTCACTTGTGAGTAACGCTGTGTGCACTCGTGTGTGTTTCCAGGCCCCCAGCAGGCAGGTGATGCATTACTGGCTCCAGCAGCTACAGCAGAAACGTTGGGAGTACAGCAACACGAGAGGATCCGGTCAGAGAGACAGCTGGAGCTCCCCGACCCTGGCCTACCCTCCTACTGGCCTAGTAGGCAAAGACAGCGGTAAGCATAAACTATTTATTTTCATCATTGATTAATTTACAGATTGTTTACACAATTAATGGAGTAATCATTTAGTCTATAAAATTAAAAAAAAAAAGTGTAAAATGCAATCACAAGTTCCCACAACCTGAAATTAAGTCTTTATATTGCCTCCTTTGTCTAACTAACCATCCAAAACCCCAAAACCTTCTTATTTAATGTCATAAATGACAAAGAAAAGCTGCACGATCTCACATTTTAGAAGCAGGAAGTAGTGTATGTTTGTCATTTTTGCTTAAACGATTAATTGACTATTAAAATAGTTGCAATTTTTAATTTTTTTTTATTGATTAATATAGTGGTTTTCAAACTTTTTGTGCTCAAGACACACTTGTATTTGTATCTGTGCACTAAAGCCTCTTTAACGTGTGTTATCACTCTTCTCAAGACATAAGACAACAAAAAGAAAAATTTTTTTTTAAATTTTGTTCTATTTTCTGTCAGTGGTAGGTCGTCTTCGTTGGTGCTTTGTTGTCATTTGCTCCGTACAATAAAGCGATCCATTGTCCCACACACAGCTTTCTACCTTTATTTGTTATCATCCCTCATACTGGCTGCTCAGGGCTTTTAATGTGTCGCACATTTAGTATTCCCACACGCAAATGCCAACAAATAGCTTCCCCTAGAGGATTTTCTTCAATTAAATTAAAGTACGTTACATTTTTTAGCTACATTTTGCGGGGGCACACAACATACTTATACAGTCAATTAAAAATGTATTTCTAACTTTTAGTATAGGCCCAGTTGAATATTGCAATAACAATGTTTGATTAACACAGAATCCCACGGCATACCAGTGTGCTGCGGCGCACCATTTGAGAACCACTGGATTAATCGACTAATAATTGCAGCTGCAGTACACAAACACATGTACGGTGTGTATAGACACACTCCTGTGTTTCCTCACGTCTGTGCACCAGCTCAAAGTAAACACCTGTGTCTGATGGATTAATATTTACACAAGTGCTACAAACAGAAGTCTGAGTGATTTTGTTGCCAGGTTCCCAAACTCCTACAGAAGGAGCATGTAGGAGTGGTTATATTAAGTATGAATAAATTAGAACTTAACAAAGGGCGAAAGATCTACTTTATCTGGGGTGTGTTTTATTTGAATGCACTCAGGGAAACAGAAATCTCACTGTGTGAAGTGTGTGCTTTTGTCAAGCGTTCCCACAAGCATCCGCCACTGTTACAGGATGGAATAAATGCAGCTTAACAGCATTTACAACATAAACAAGAGGCAGTGTTCAGGAAACTGCATTTAAATTAAAGTTTAACAAACTACGAGCTACCTCATATTGAAAAGTAGCTACACTACATCTTCACTACTCTCAAAAATTTTCTTTTGTCAAAGTAAAACTGTCCTCAAAAAGTGGTTCAGCTGCATCCAAACTACATGACGGAGTCTGGGAGCTCATACTGTGACTCCTATCTAGAACTGGGCGGACACTGAGTAAAGTGCAAGTGTGTTTGATTTTAGCATGAAATGCCAGCCAGTCCTCACCTAGGCTGCTGGGAGTGTGTTTTTAAGGAGACAATAGGGAGCAGTTGTCGGAGTGGAGTCAACAAAACTTCTAGGGGAATTCCTAGTATTCGATCCCAGACATCTTGGTTGCAAACCAGAGGTGATTCTAGTAAAATAGAAGGCCATTAAATGACCACTGCAGCATTGTGCCATAATATATGGTAAAAAACGTCATGGGAATACTATGAATATTTAGATACTACATAAATTACATGACCCAAAGTAGTTAACTACTGAAAAAGCTACTGAGATTTCAGTATATTTAAACTTCCATCCAACTACTGCAAATTGCAGTTCAGCTAACTACTTCCCATGTTATTAACCCTATCAGTCCTGCGTTACATGATGCGGAGATCCAGCAATGTGTGTGCTCTAAAGTGTTGTTTTGTCGTTTCCCCCTTCATGGGAAAAGAGGCTGTAAATAGTTCACTGATAGTCGTCTGTTTTGCGGTCATGATGCGTTAGTAAACTAGTCACACTCCACGTGCTGACCTTTATGAAGTCTGACAGGTTAGTCACATGGTTTGACTGCAGGCAAAATCGAGTACAAAGGATTTTATGTGACGTTTCTTGTTGCAGGTTTTTGGTTTTAGCTTGTTTTATTTATTAGATATGAGGCTGTTGTGAGCTCAAGTTTAAAAGGAAAACCAAAATTCTACATGTAAGTAATCCGTCATTAATTTTGAATGCAATTATTCACAGCAAATGTTTGTTAATTTTCAAACAGTCCTGGAAAAGAAAATGTGTTACACATCTTATTTCAAGCTAATAAGAGACTATTTTTTGACCTCGGACTGAAAGCGTTAGTATTATGATCTCAGACAAGATGTTGTTATTGAGAATTTTGTTATTGTTGTGTAGAGAAATAGCTAAGTTTTTGTTTTCCTGGTCTTCAAGGCTGCTTGCAGTTAGGTGTTGAACCTGTTTTGACTGTTGTAGCTGAGTGAACTGTGAATGCCTCTTCCCTTTCCTGTCATCATGTACACATCACTAATGTTTTTTTTTTATTTTTAGTCAAACATATCAGTTTTGTAACGTCGCTCAGGCCCATACAAAAATTCATATGAAATCCACGATCGTATAAAAAGTAGCTCTTCCTGAATGGGAATATATGGACTACAAAAGTGTTTTGAAGCACTCTTATAATGTGTTTTTATGCTTTTTTTTTAAACCTTGTGTTGTCTCTGCCTTGGACGTCCCTGACCTTTTGTCAGCGAGCTGTGATGTAATGTGTGGGTGCAGGAAAGACGTGAAATCAGTAATGTCTCCTTAACTGGAATTTTCCCTCTAGCTGTGCAGAGGGCATTAAATGTTTTATGTTGCCCCTTTTTGCATGGCTAGTGAAAGATTAACATGCTGAAGCTTCTCCTCACAGCACAACCAAGATGCAAGACTGTCTTGTAAAAGCCACTGTATAAAGGTTTAGAAATAGCACGCCCAAACAAACCATGCTGGAACATGTGAAACTGATTTGCTGTATTAATCAGAGCTGGCACAGCTTCATAGAGGGAGAAAAGGGATTTGTTTTTTTGTTGTCTGAAGATGTCAGTTTAAATGTTTTATCAGAGGAAAAGGATTTTGGTCATTGTCGTAGTTAAATTGCTGTGTAACGATTATGTGGTGGCAGTTAGCTTCCCTTTTGGGTGTGACAGCAGAATTGTGGAGCTGTTTGGAGGTTCTCTTTTTTCCCAGCTAAGATCTCCGTACAAAATAAAGAATATACTGGCGTGGACTAAGGCTGGGCAAAATATAAATATTATATTGATATTGTGACAGGAGACTAGATATTTTCTGAGATTTTGCATATCATGTTAACGTGAGTGTTGTCTTTTTGTGTTTTTTTTTTTTATGGGTTCATTACAGTAAAGTGATGTCATTTTCTAAACTTAACAGACTGTTGCAGCTTTTCTGTTATTTGCTCCTACCCATTTAATCATTATGTCCACATCACTGATGATTATTTATCAAAAATGTCATTGTGTGCATATCTTGTGAAAGCCCCAATATTCAACCATACAATATCACTGTAATATTGATGTCGAAGTAAAACTTTAATGTCCCCAAGGGGCAATTTGAGATGCAGACAGTATAAGTACAACAAACACAACACTCAGAATCCAGTATCACACACTGTCAGGGGGTAAATCATGGGCCATTAGTGGTCACTGCTGGTTAGGATAAGCGATAGCAGACGGGACAAAGGATGATCTGTAACACTTAGTGCTGCATTAAGGGAGGCAAAACTCCGCCCTGATGGAAGCATCTGAAACTCAACATGGAGGGGATGTTGAGAGACCGAGCTTTAGAGGTGACCCTCTCTCGTCATACAGATGCTGTAGCTTATTAAAAGTAACACCAGTGATCTTACAGCACAACTTGACCACATTTTAACAGCTAGTGTAAAATTTAATTTTGTCCATTTTGCCCAGACCTACCAGAGACCTCCTCATGTATGTGCTGTGGAATAATTTGACAAAGCCTACATTTACACTTCTGTAATCTCAGTTATGTAAAAGAACAACACAAGAAAACAGTTACAGATTCATTTGATTAGAACATTATCTATGATAGATGTTAGATTTTAAAATAAAGATATTATTCCTTGAACAATGAAGCCTTTTGTCAGATAAATTAAAAAAATATATATATTTTTTTGTTTCATGATAATTTGATGAATCTGAATTTTTTTTTTCAGACCCCATTTTGAGAATCACGACTTTATAAAATGTTCCCACGCTTACCCACCCAAGTTCATACAAAGAAAAAACATATTTAGCTTTCCTAGCTTAGAAATGCTGCATACTGTATTTTCTTATGGTTAGAGAGCTGCCCATGAAACCACAGACATCCACCCTGCTGTAAATAGAATTCTGGGTAACTCAAAATATTTCCTCACTTTACTCTGGAAACCATCTGTGGTCATGACAATCTCATTTCCTCAGCAATTGATATAGCAGAACAGTGGTGATGAAATGAACAATGCAATATTATAATTGTGTGTTTGTTTGTTTTTTTTAATGGACTCTTTTATTTCAGACGCAGTTGTCTTTGAGAAGCTAAGTGAAAGCATGGAGCAGGTCCGCAGCGACTTTGCCATGGAGACGGAAACAGATGGAGGGGGAATGGTAGGGATCCAGTCAGCCAGAGGGCCTTCTGCTGCGCCCACAAACCCCCTCAACTTCTCCCTCAAAAACTTCGGTACAGAACTCAGGTGAGGCTCAACAGATGCTTTCTGCAGCCTTGCGGGATGATAGCGTACCCACAGTTTTAAAAAAGGAAGTGAGTTTGTTTTGATTCCCTGCCAAACAGGCACAACAAGTTTCTCTGCTGTGTGCCCCAGTAGAGTCGCATCGAAGAAAGAAAATACCTCTTCACTTCTTCCTGAGCTTGACTGCAGTAGAGGAAATGTTTACATCCACAGTTCACTAGTTGCTCTAGCACACAGCTGCCAGCATTTCCCCTTTTAGGCCACACAACACATCTATTCAAATGACACTGAAATGCTAAAAATGTGACGTTGTTTGGAATTTGTTTTGTGATGGAAAGAGAGTTCACTTATGAAGGTGCGCAGGAATCTTGGAGCATTTGAGCTGCTATGCTTCTCCTGCTCCTTACAGCATGCCTCCTCACCCGTCTGTTAAAGTCCCGTGGTGATTTTATTCTTATATTTTCAAATGCATAGTGTTTTAAAGGCTTGATCAGAGATGATGCTCAAGAATGTTAACACCAGAAATGTGATGATGAAAGATGTTTAGCGTCACAGTTATGCTCATAAAGCGTGAGTGAATCCATTATGCGGCTTCTGTAGACAGTTGCATTGATTAAAATTGAAGTGTGTCTATTCGATCACATGGACGTGAGGCGGACGGCTGAAAAACGTGTCTGAAACACGTCCAGTCTATACGAGGTGTGAGGAAGGCAAGAGCTGCATTCTGCTGCAAACAAATAGTCATGTGGTTGCAGTATCTCACATTTAGAAGTGTGAAAAACAAGAATGTGTGTGGGCTTATGGTCGACCTGACCCTGTTCATTTTACATTTAACAATGCCTTCCATTTATGCTGTTTTATTTTTTATAGAATTATTTTAGACTTTATATGTAAATCATTCTCTCCCATTGAGTGTAACCTGGACTTATTGAGCTATATTGTGTGTTTTTCTACATGTGCAAGGCTGCAGCTCTGTTGCCCAGTGCCTTTTAAGAAACTGTAAAGACCTCAACAAAGGCTGTTTGTGCTAATGCTACCATGTACAAAGTAGCAGAGCATCAGGCTTCCCTGCAGTCTGCCCGCCCTTGATCCCTGTGGATTTGAAAAGCTTTCACACGATAGCAGTCACTAAATGTCCAGCATTAACACTGAAGCTCTTCACTCTTGGTCTTATTCACACTCCCGTCTGGTTTCTCTTCTGACAGGAACTCCATGTCTTATTTACGGCCGGGCAGAGGAGGTGAGAGCAGACGCAGTGTGTTTTATACTCACAGCAACAGCAGTGCAGAGGAGTGGGAACTGGTGGATGCTCCACCCAAGGACTTCCCTGAGCAGAAACCTCATCCAGACACACACAGACGTACGTCCACTCCCTGCTGCCTTATTCTCCCTGTGGCCAGGGTTAATACTCTTACTCAGCTTACATTCCCCAGAGAAGAATTCTCCTTTATTGCACCACTCATTTGCTCAATACTATGACAAATGGACAAACAGTGCATTTCTCCAAAACATTCCTGCCTGCTGTAGCCCTCTGAGGCTCTATTATTTCTTACTTACAGATTCCTTTGGATCAGCGTTTACCTTCGACTTTGTGCGCAACTCAGCGCGACCTAAGAGGCCTTTGCTTCGAGACATGATGAGCGCTGGGAAGTTTGGCCGTAACCCTGAGACGCGCAGTGCTGAGAGTTCCCCAGTGGAGTGTAACGGCAGCAAACCTTTAGAGATGCAGCTTCGCCTCCAGAGCCAACAGGAAGAACTCAGCCGCATGCAGCAGGAACAGGCCAAACTCAGAGAAGAGCTCGCCAGTCAGAAGGTACATTTACCTCACTCATATCACATATGTGGATCACATGAAAACATGACATTCAGGGGGAGTACAGGGAAATAGTTACAGTTACTTAGAGTTTGTACAAAATGTAGAATTTTGCAATATTTACTTACGTTTTTGACGTTATAGCTTAATTCAGTGAGTCCCAAAATACTATACTTCTGACTGCCAGCCAGCATCTCTCATGTAGGCTGGGGCTGGGCGATATAATGACTATGTATATTATATCGATATATTTTCAAGCAAGATATAAATTTATACACCACTGTTTATATTGATATAGGGTCAAGTTGTGTGACATGATGCATACCAGTGTGCATCTGCAGCTACGCAGACCTCCTGTCTATTTTAGTGAGCTCACAAAATAGCATTTTAAGTCTTGTGTGTGATTTATCCTGGCGTCATATGAGCAGAGGAAATCTCCGCTATTTGTTCGGCAAATTTATACAATGTAAAATGCCATAGGCTTGTGCTAATAATGTTAGCATGTTACATTTGTTTGGAAAACGTGTTCAGCATAGGACAGTTGTTTTGTCGGTAAACCCTGTGTGTTGTAATGGAGCCAGATTGTGCAAAGTCACCTTTATTAAATGTTGCTGATTTCCCTGGCTTCATACGAGTAGACAAAAAGTCTGCTAGCTGCTATGCTAATTTATACAATGTAAAATGCCATAGGCTTGTGCTAAAAACATTAGCATGTTGTATTTGTGGGGAAAATGTGTCCAGATAAAGACGAGTGCTTTGTGTGTGAATGCTGCGAGTTATAGTGAAGTCGATTTGTGTCCTTGTGTTTGAAATTGTCGCTATGAAGCCATGTTTAATGTGTGTTTTAGGTGTGTTTTGAATCAACTAAACTTTATAGCACTTTACATAAGCCCCACCGTCGACTAGTGTTTTGGAGATGTAACAGTTGTGCAGCTGCATGTTTTCAAATAGGGAAATAAAATCCCTGTCTTTGCATTTTATTTTGATCACAGTCTGTTTTTATAGAAGTGCTTGTCGTATCTCAAATGTGGCTTTGACTTGCAACTGAAAACTTGTTGCTCATTTCGTAGAAAAAACTGAGATATATATCGTGTGTTGCTAGTCAGCCTGTAAATACGGCGATATGAATTTTTGTCCATGTCACCCAGCCCTAATGTGGGTCAGTGTTTACTTTTCATGGCCACTATCATACAAGACACAGCAACAATCCCTGTCTCTTACACACATACTTCTTTGCTCTTAGTTGAGGCTGCGGCTTTGCCTGTCACAGTTCACCAAGATTGTTTCATTTGTCCTTTCGCTTGCATTAAATAAAAGTGAACAGGAGAATATTTGCCAATGTTAATTTTGCTTGTGTGTGACTGTGCCCTAAAACCTCCTCCAACCTGGAACCAACAAGTGAGCGCACATCGGATTGTTTTAGCGTCTGTCAGTGAAGATGTCCTAAAGTGCTCAATGTCAGGAAACACAGTAAGCCACATATCACTTGTCTAAAGAACTGCTTGCTCCGGCATTATTTTGGCGAAGCTTAACACACTTTCAACTGATTTTCAGAGTTACAGCGAGCTGTTGCTCAGGGCTCACTAGGCCCCCTGAATGTTGTTGTTGCTCGTAGTATGTCTAGATAGTTTTTCACACTCCATCTGCCAGAGTTCGTTTACTCGCTGAATGTTAGGAAGAAGTATAAGTCATCTTAGTCATGGTCTTGTGTACAGAAATTGTAATATCTTAAAATGAATGTCACAACGACTTGATGGTTTTCACAGTCAACCGTGAAGCACCAGATTGACATCATAACGTATGAATTATCCTCATTCGGGGGAACACCAGGCTCACTGGAGGAATTTTACTATCATTTTAGTTAATTCAGCACAAGCCTCAGGGTTGTGGTGTCTGACTGTGCGTTTGTAATCCTGATGCTCTCACTAATGCAGGAAGACAGCGAATGATTAGTCATGCTTAAGCAAGAAACGAGGAAACAGCAGTTCTCCTACCAACAATCGCAGCTGCGTTGTTCCTTCCCATTTCTTTCTCTTCTTGTTTTAGTGTTTTGAAACAAGAGCTGCAACATCAGCCAGATGAGCAATGTGTGTGGGTATGATTCCCATGAGAAGTGGTTTACTGCCAGCTTGAACTTTAACAAGAATTAATTGAGTAACTCTTAGTAACTGAGTCAGCCGGCAGCTCTGCATAACTGTTGTTGGAAATATTCGGTCACTCCTGGCACATTGTAGTGTTACTTGGTTTATAACCTCCAGGTTATGTTGGGCCTAGACTAAAATTAGTTCGTTACATAGCAGAAAAATCCTCAGACCTCTCTGTGGACTCTTTGAAGCATCTCTACCTTTGCCAGAAAACAGTTGCCAGTAAAAAGCGTATGTTTGTTTGTGCGTCACAGATACTGTACGTGCATCTGTGTGACCAGATGTGGTTGTGTTGAAGTGAGTCCACGTGTCATACACACATCAGTGCAAATGTGTGAGCCATGTTTTTACACATTAGCCACAGTATATTCTTATAATGATATGATGGTAAACTTTTGTTATTGAATTTCATGCCCTGTCATTACATGAAAATGGTAATGTGGGCGTAGTGGTTGCTATGTTACATGTTGCTGCTTAGGTCAGTATGACTGCGGCCTCTGAGAACACAGCCAGGTTTCTCCCAGGAAATTATTTAGCTGATGTAGTGAACGTCGAAGATCATAATGCATCCTGATGCATGTGACTTAGTTAGTACACAAACAATAGCCACACCAAGTATCATGGCGTTTGCGATGAGAAAATGTGTTAAATGGTATTGAAATGTGCTTATTTCATAAAGGTTTTAAAACTTTTTGTGATGTTTGGTGGACCCTATTTTAGCTGAAGTGGCTACCTCTGCTATAAACACTGTGTAAAATCGTGACTAGTGTAGATAGTCACAGGTGACTGATAGAAGGGCCAATGTAAGAGACTTGTTACACAGTTTTGAAGATTTATTTTCTTACATAAGTAGTGTTGTAGTTTGATTTGAGGTCAAATGACAGACTGCAAAACTATGTTTTTTTTTCGTACATATAGTATTTTAGTTTAGTTTATTAGGATCCCCATTAGCTACTGAATTGCAGCATCTTCCTGAGGTCCACCAGACTTTACATTTGTGACAGTGCACAAAAACAACTTGTATATAACACTTGACGCAGATAAACATGACAGCTCCTGTTAACACAATAATTAAGATATATATTTTTCAAGATTATATTTGGTAAATAACAGCTAGCTTGGGGCTAAATTTTGCTCTGATCACCTGACGATGCTCCATTATTATAATATTAGACCAAGTATTTACATAACACTACACATTCACATTTTTATATTTCCATACACACATTACATGTATATTAAAAGGAACTAGTATATTGTCAGTAGTTGTAGAAAATAAAATCATGTTATATAATAAACATGTTAATATAGAAGTTAAAAACTTAAGTTTGTGGAACCTACACTCTGTTATTGACCTTACTGTAAGGTTGTTATGCCTTTGCACCCAGCAGTGTTAAAGCTGGATTGTTGTACTTTTCCTTATAAATCCACGTCCGTTACATTAAAGCCCTTGCCAAACGAGTTCACACAACACTGATTAAGCCCAATGCCACCAGGGAATGCTCTTTGTATTTCACAGTAACTAGGGATGCAAGACAATATCGGCAAGTTATTGGTGCCGGCTGATATTGGCTTTAAAATGAACTATCAGCAATGCCAACATGCTTTTTCTTAATTTGCACAATGAATAAATATTGCATACATTGAAAAACATTCTAATTCATGTCTCCATCTGCTGGTGGGCCATCATGATAATGCTTAATATGATGTCAATTCCACTACAGAGGAGACTTGATGATCACCAAAATTAGGTGGGGGGGGGAAAGTGGATATATCTATATCAGTATCGGTTATCGGCCAAATAAGTTGTCATATACTGGCATATCGGATATTAGCAAATAAAACAATATCATGCATCCAGGAAGGGGTAAGAGAGGCCATTGCAACAAATCAGCAGCAAGTATGGAGTAAAATCCTGAGAAACCCACTAAGAAAAGTTTTCAAGAAACTTTGTGTTCAGAGGAAGGATTATAGTCAAAACATTTACCCAGAGGGTCTTGAAGAGAGTGCTCCTGGAGGTGGGGGAGATGCTGTGAGCTCATCTGTAGGCATCATAAGCATGAGTAGAAGAAAATATGTTACCTAATAGTTGACTTTAATGGTGTATTATTGTCATTCCTGTTCACTCATTAAATTCCTGCTGTTCTGGCTGACATTTACTCTATGCTGAGACAAACCATATAACATTGATTAACAGATCCCTGTTTGTAATTCTTGAACCTCTCATCCAGGAATACAGTTTTAGAGGTGTTGAAGGGATTAGGGCAGATTGAATCAGACTGCACTGTTAGTTATCTTGTCCACTGATTCCTGAGTTCTCTTCACCTTTGTTGTCATTCAGACATCTTGATTAGCCACAACTCATTGTTTTGGGCTGGACTTTGATTTGATACTATAAAAACCTTGTTCTGAATGTTGCTCTTCAGAGTTAATTCTACACCCTTGGTGGGAACTTGTGTCTCACTGCGCTGGGGATAAAACTCATCTGAACCTGCCACAGAATTGGACCTGAAAGATTTTTTTTTAAACACAGGTGCCAACTTTGTAACATATGATAAAGTGTGATTAAAATCCACAGACAAACAGAATATGCAACTGTTCCTGAAGACAACAGTTTTTTTTGTTATTGTCTGATTTACATATTTGTGAATTTGCCCCACAAGGTCTAAAAATGAATATTGAATCCAACATATCAATGATTTCTGCGAACAGGGTGACCATATTTTAAAGCATGATCCCGACCCTGCAAGATGATGTATTAACCAGAACATATCCTCTTCACTCAACCAGGAGCTGGTGAGACTTCTGCAGCAGACTCTTAGAACCTCCCAGTGTGAAAGGCCGCCACTACGACGTCCACCTCCGATTCCAGATTCATCTGCTGCGGCTTCAGACCAGACTCGAGGTTCGGCAGTAACACAGGAAGAGATAGCCAAGACGGAGACCCTTCTTCAGGAAAAGGATGGACAGATCCAGTCCCTGTGCGGCCACATGGAGCGTCTCGCTCTAGAGAAGGAGAGTCTGCAACAAGAGCTGAAGGGGCTAAAGATAAAGGTGGGGGAGATTAATGACCAACTGGGGATGCTGATGGAGACCATCCAGGCCAAGGATGAAGTCATCATCAAACTGTCGCAGCAGAGCTCTGAGCAGAGCGGCAATCCAACCAACGGTTCACCACCTCCCAACAAAGATCAGCATGAAGTGGACATACTAAAGGTACAGGAGGGAACACTTAAAACAGACATATGTTTGATAGAGATGATGCAGATCATGAGAACTGGAAGCATATACAACTATAGAAATAATTTCAGGTTATAGTATAAATGTGTTATGGTTCAGTTTAAAATGTTTTTTCATTGGTTGATAAAAATCTGGTTAACTTTGGACTTTGATTAACTGAACACATGTTTCTCCAATTTCAGGACAGTCTTCAAGGCTACAAATCCCAGAACAAGTTCCTGAACAAAGAGATCCTGGAGCTGACAGTGTTACGCAGAAATGCAGAGAGCAGAGAAAAGGCTTTAGAAGCAAAGGTACTATCTTGTGTGTGCCAGATAATGGTGCATTACTCTGTTAATAGAAACAGGAAGTCTGAGCAGCTTGTAGGGGAAGTCCAGCAATGACCTTAGCTGCTGCCCCCTACACCTAAAAATGCCAAGTAGGAACAATGAATAGCAAACCATAATCTTGCTGCTGTCAGTTATGATAACAAAGATACTGATGGCATTTTTCTGTTATCTTTGCTGCAGTATACGGCCCTGGAGGCCAAGCTGTGTCAGGTGGAGAGTAAATATCTGGTGCTGCTCCAAGAAGTGAAGACCCCGGTGTGTTCGTCTTCAGAGCAGAGCCCAGCCCGAGAGGTCATCTCCAGATTATTAGAGGATGCGCTGCAGGCAGAGAGCTCCGACCAGCAAGAGCACCCCATCTTTAAACCAAATACTGTCAGGTATGGACGGTGCCAAAAAGCCTTTATGAATAGATGTTTTTTCACATTGAAATGGACGTGCTTACAGCTAAAGTGCATCTTTATGCAGATGATACAATAATCAACTCAGCTGCCTGGTCACTGAGTCTGGCTGTTGATGAACTCCAGACTGCCTTTGAGCTGTTGCAGGCCTCACTGTATTGTGTAAAGCTGGTTCTTAATGCTAGGAAAACTAAATTTTTGGTCTTTTCCAGGGCTCACTCCCAGAGCTTAGATATGTTTGGCATTAGCAACTTAGGAGGGGACCCAATTGAAAGAGTATCATCTCAGAAGAAATTATGTATCTGGGTAGATTACGGGCTCTCTTTTAGAATGCATACTAAGAACCTATTAAGCCCAGTTCAGACCAAAGATTTGCTTTGAGATGAAACCGGCAACTTCTTGCAATGCGCTGTTCTGCAATGTTCTAAAAAGCTGCCGGTTCACGCCAATGCAACTAGATGGGATGGTGTATCATCACAGTGCAGCAACTCTGTACCTCCGCTCTGTTTGCAGCTTTTCAGACTTATTTTTTGGCTGAATATAATTTGTAGCGTCTTAAAATATGAATGAGGATGGTGATAGTGTGATACTGGCTACAGCTGCATTTCTAGTAGTAATGAAACAGTGAAAACATATACAAAACAAGCATCAGAGGGACTGTATTCATAATCAATATGTCACAATAATATAAGTAAGCAGGGTCAATTAATCAGCCAATGAGAATGTGTGTGTGGGGGGGCATAAGCACACACAGCAAACAGTAGCAGCGACCCACCATCCGACACAGGCACATGTGAGGTTGGAAACAGAGGGCTGAGCAGGGATGGAGCACCTCCCGCAGCAAGCGAAGGCGTCATCTGCAGTCACTTTGACTTGACCAGCGGACTTCACTACAAGCTGATTGGCTGTAGAAACATTTTAAAAGCAGTCACAGATGATTTGACCAGTGCAGTTGCAGGTGACATCATCAGCCAGCTTGAGTCAAGCTCAGACGGCCAATTCACACCGCTCCAACTTTTCTTTGTAACATTCTAAAACTGTTTTGTCTCGTCGCAAATCATTGGTCTGAACTTGGCTTAAAAGAATCTGAAGGTTAGCCTTTGTTTTTATGATCAAAGTAGGGATTGCTTTAACTTAGCACCTAGGAAAACACTCGTGTAGGCTACATACTTAAATGTACTAGACTACAGGGACACTACTTACATGCTGCCTCCTCCACACTTAGATGCCTCGACTTTGTGTATCACAGTTCTCTGCATTTTATATCCAGCTCAACACACACCACTGTGTACTTTATAATCTGGTTTTCTGGCCCTCATTTAGCCGCAGGAGACACCAGCATTGGTGTATTTTTATTTACAAAGCCATACTAGGAAAACTCGCTCTACATCTGTTTAAACTCCTGTCACTCACCAGCAGTTGTTATGATTCTCGCTTCACTAGAAGGCGGCTCGACCAGATATCCAGGATTTACTCAGAACTTGGTAGAACAGCTTTGTCCTGTTTTGCATCCTGGTTATGGAACAACCTGTAGAACACACTACAGCTTCATCATTATGTATCTGATAAACACTGTGTCACAGAATAGTGCCATTGCTATTCCTAAATAGGATTTTGTATTATGTTTTTGTTATTCCTGACTGCTTTACTGTACTTTGTTTTTAATTGTCCCTTGTCTGGTTTTCACATGCTGTATTTTATAATTCCTGTGACCTTGTACTGGCATGCTATCTCAGCCAGGTCTCCCTTGAAAAAGGAATTTTAATCTCAAGGGACTTCCTGGTTAAACAAAGATTAAATAAAAGTAAATTAGATAAAATGTATTAAAATGTTGTTACAGTAAGTTGTTAAAGCAACTTTAAACAATTAAACATTTTTCATTTCTACCCAAACCTAACAACAAATCAATGACAAATCCACTGCAGGAGAGAGAGTGACACTGGTCTTGCCCCAGTAGCCTTAATAGACCCAAATGCAGCCACCAGATCTTTTTCCATTTTTCTTGACTGGAAAATCTCGCTCTGCTAATTGGTATTTCATTTGCTATTGCTGTTGCTTTGATTTCTGTGGAAACTCAGGCTGGTCCCTCAGGGCTTGTTAAAATGTATTGTTAGAAATTCAGGTAATCCTTAAATGTTGTAGCACTGAAGGCAGGTGAATTATAAGTGGGCCCCCCTAAAAGAAGCAAACACTTGAGGAAGGAATCAAACATCACTGACTGATCATTTCTCTACATTTTCTCTCTTCCTTGATTTGACATCAGTGAATACGACACGTTTGGCTTCAAGACGGTCCCTGAGGAGGAGGAAGAGGAGGAGAGGCTGGTTGCGAAGGTGAGAGCTCTGGAGCTGAAGTCCCTATCCATGACGGATCAGGAGGTGTCCGTCGGGGTGAAGTGGGAGAACTATCTGGCCAGTTGCATGAACAGAGATCTGGTGCGCTCCCCAGAGCTCAAGGCGCTGTTTCGCTGCGGCGTGCCTCATGAGCACCGCTCCCAGGTGTGGCGCTGGTGCGTTTCCTTCCACGTCAAGAAGTTGCGGGACCATCTGGCGCCCGACTACTATGAGACCTTACTTAATGTGGCCCGGGACAAGCCCAACCCGGCCTCGAAGCAAATCGAGCTGGACTTGCTGCGCACTTTGCCCAACAACAAGCACTATTCCTCCCCGAGTGCGCCCGGCATCCAGAAACTCAGGAACGTCCTGATGGCTTTCTCCTGGAGGAATCCAGATATCGGCTACTGCCAGGGACTAAACAGGTACAGGAGGGGTTCTGGTTTCTCTCCGTCTCTCCTTCAATGCCTTGTAACTATTAATTTTAATTGCATGTAATTTCTTCAGGCTGGCAGCGATTGCCTTGCTCTATCTGGACCAAGAGGACGCCTTCTGGAGCCTAATAGCCATCGTGGAGGTCTTCATGCCAAGAGACTATTACACCAAGACTCTGCTTGGCTCACAGGTAAACAAGCTCAAAGATTATGTTCTAATAGTGGAAGACATGAGTTTACATGTTTCTCTGGTGTCAGTGATGTCATATTCACGTGACCATGTGACTCATGTCTAATAGAGGAAAGAATGCAGCAATGCTTGTTTTCTTTTTCTGTCTGTTAGCATTAAATAATATAAACGTATATTGGTTGTGTCCATGCAGGTTGACCAGCGTGTGTTCAGGGACCTGATGAGTGAGAAGCTCCCCCGGCTTCACGCCCACTTTGAGCAGTACAAGGTGGACTTCTCCCTCATCACCTTCAACTGGTTCCTGGTGGTGTTTGTGGACAGTGTGGTGAGCGACATCCTCTTCAAGATCTGGGACGCCTTTCTGTATGAAGGTCCAAAGGTGAGAGGCAGACAAGGAAGTAAAATTGTAATCCTCTAACGTCACATAGCTTTCTGTCTGGACATGCACACAGGGCTCTCAAGAAAACGAAAACATGAGGAGCACATTGAAAATTGTGTTGTAGACACTCAGCTTAGTTTAAATTCACCTTTCTCTACAGACTGTATGATGGGTTAGTTTCTATTTGGTTGTAAACAAGTTCCTACAAGTGGTTTGACATATTAACCCACTGTGTCTTATCTAACCAGCATTTATGTCTTCAGACCTCTTTAAACCTGTCAAGGGTAATACCTAAACTAAGTCAATGCTTCGCTATTTATTATGTTTTATTAACAATGGATCAAATGGCTGTACGTTATGGAACAAAGGTCGTTTTCACATTTTCACCCAACTGCAGTTCTTCTTCAGATCTACAAGAGCTGTGTAGTCTGTTTGTAGCTTGCTTTGGTTGCCGTATAGCCAACTTGACTTTAAAGGGGAATTCTGGTGTGAAATGAATTTGGAATATATTGTACATGATCACGAGTTCAAATCTTGTGTTGGGCACAAAACCACGCTGATGCGATGCATTCTAAACTAGGCTGTTTTTAGCCGATTCCTCCAAAAGGCTAATGCCTCTAGCACTCAGGGCATGTCTCCAGGTGAAATGAAATAGCTGCCATTAAACCACTTGCAAGGCTCAAAGTAGCCCCGGACTTTGTTGGTAGTATAACGAGGGTCCTACCATTTAAAACAAGGCATTCACAACTTTTTAAGTGCACAGATAGTTTATTAAAAATGACATGGTGAGTGGAATGGGGAGGATTGTGACTGGATTTCATGCTTTGTTCCTCGTCATATAAATGCTTCAAGTTTGATACCTGTTGTCAATATGCATTATGTAAACCTGCTCAAATTTAATAAAATATTCTTGATAAGGATAGTTTATTAAAAAAAAGACAGTACCTTGAGGTAGTTTTCTGGTCGCCGCCAAGTCAAAACAAGTCGATTACCAACTCCTCTTCTCATCTTCTCCTCTCCTCAAAAGCTGTCGTCCAAGCTTGTGCACTACACACATCCCGGTCACCCCTTGTTCACATGTACAGCCCATGGTCAGCCTGCTTTCGTCAACAACACCTGAGATTCGCGTTTAGCATCAACTTGTTTTGACTTAAATTCAAAATGGCAAATGGCGGCGACCGTAAAACTACCTCAAGGTACTGTCTTTTTTTAAAAAAAACTATCCTTATCAAGAATATTTTTATTAAATTTGAACAGGTTTACATAATGCATATTGACAACAGGTATCAAACTTGAAGCATTTATATGACGAGGAACAAAGCATGAAATCCAGTCACAATCCTCCCCATTCCACTCACCCCAAATAACAGCCAGAATATCATCAATAGGACGGTTCTCCATCTCCTGAAGAGTACAAAAAGAAATGACACATGAGCTGTAAGTCTCTGTAAAAGAGAGAAGGGAAAATTTATGTTTGAACCTGCAGTTACTGATTTTTGGCCACTTGAGGGCAGCGTAAACAAACTGTGGACACTGACATACTTTATTATTTATCACCTTTTAAAATTGTTATAGTGAATTTGTTAGCAAGTGTTTGCTATTTACACACCCAGCAGACACATGGCAACATCAGCTTTTATTCAGAGTCGTGTTTGTGATGAAGTCCAAAGTTCACTCTCAGTTGTTTTTTGTTGTTGGTGTCCACTATCTCCAAAGGGAAACATCTGTCTTTTTAGCTTTTTGTTGCATTTTGTTGCTAAGCTTTGGGTTTACACTGAGTTTTTGGAGCTTTTTAATGGAAAATAGCTGCCCGCTGTGGCTGAAAACAATGAGACAAACATTTAAGTTGCTAAAACAATGACTTAAAAGACGCTATAAAGCTCTGTGGAGCTTAGCGGCGCTGCTGAGTCGGGTTATAATTCTCTGTGGATTTATCACCTCATTTTATATGGAAATATTGATTATACCACTTTATTGTTTTGACCCTAGGTAGCACTCTGTGGTTTGAATCACAGTTTTATTTAGCCGTTAACTCGGTATATAAAGAGGTTTTGCCTTGTACTGTGTCTTCAGACATCCCTTTAAAGAAATAAATACCCATTCAGTTGTCTAAAGTGTCTTTGCATGCCAAAGGGATGATGTGTTTATACTACTGTAGACGGTCACACATGTAAAGTCGTGAGGTAGATTTCACGGCTTTGATCATTTTTCTCCACAGATCATATTTCGCTTCGCCCTGGCTCTCTTCAAGTACAAAGAGGAGGAGTTTCTGAAGTTGCAGGATTCCACAGCCATCTTCAAATATCTTAGATACTTCACGCGCACAATCCTTGATTCAAGGTAAAGTAACTGCAAAGTTATTTCTATAAGAAGCGAGGTTATTAACCTTGTAATAGCTTATCATATCTCCTAATTGTGTGGCTGCTGACAAGCAAACAGGTTATCTACAGTCTGTGAGGAGACATTGCAATAAGGATTAAAGCTAATCAGAACAACAAAGATGACTCTAGGAATTCACATAATAACTTAAAGCAAATATATAAAACAGGGACAACAGGATGTCAAATCTGCACGGCACAGAGCAGGGAGAACAATAGAAAACCATCCCAGACTGATAGGACTTTGTCTTTTTCCTTTTTTCAGGAAGCTGATGAACATCGCCTTTGTGGACATGAACCCGTTCCCCATGCGACAAATCCAGAACCGCCGCTCCTTCCACTTGGAGAAAGTCCGTCTGGAGCTGACCGAGCTGGAGGCGATCAGACAGACCTTCCTCAGGGAGCGAGAGACGAGTCAGGACGGACGGAGCTTCGTCAGCGATGACGAGGAGGATAACTGACCTTGTGCTTGTCGCTGAAGTATAAAGACAAAGAGATAGTCTCCACAAGCCAGAGACGTGTCGCAGTTGTAAAGGGATTTTTCCTAAAGGATTGTTTGGAGTTGGTCTCCAAAATCAGAGCTGGACCAATCAACTCTTTTATAAATTTTGAGTGAAATTGCATCAAAAGACAAAAACATTGCAGGCCGAACGGCTTCTTCTATCAGTATTCCTGCCATTTTATTTTGCAAACGCTTTGTTTGTCGTATGCTCGTGTGTTTATGTGACAGCCAAAACAGTACGCCTTATCCACGGCTCTTCAACCTTCAATGCCAAGCTACAGTCTTACAGTCCGAATCAGTATTTTTAAAAAAACATGGCTGTGATCTTTTAATAGTTGGTGATTTTATGCCTGTTGAAGGAATGATTGTATTTTTTTTGCCTTTGTTTTTATTTTAGCTCTCTCTGCCCTCAGTCCCTTTCATACGTCTTAAAATTGTTTACCTAAATCTTTTTTTTTCCCCCCAAATTACCACTCATCAACACATCTCTTGACGCACTTGAATCACTTATGCTGAAATTCAAATTTTGCTGAAACTTAAAATTTAAGTCTTCGAGCCTTTTGATCAATAAGTCGTTCCAAAACTGTGCATATCATTCCAGCTTCCAGGGGAGTTAAAATACACAAAGATGTCCCATGTATTATCACTTACATAAACAGCATGTGGAAGATTTTGGAGAAGACTGCATGTTTTTTTAATATCTCAGGATTCAGATCAAATAACTAGAGATCAAGATAACAGTGCCAGTCAGTGTTGTCTTTTTAAGTAATATTGGTCCGTCCAGTTTATCTGTCCATATTTGGGAGACTGTTTTTGCTTTGGGTATCACTCTAATTATTTTATTTTACACTTAAAGATATACTATGCAGGATTTTCCTAAAAAATCACTCTCAGTCTTCACTTGTGACCCACTAGAAGTGTGTTGTAGTGTGTTTTCTGCAGAGGCTCTGCCAGTATTTTCTGTGTGAGGACGTTTATTGACGTGTACCCCCACAGCCCTCAGCTGAGGTCGGGGCTTTATAAAAAGGTATTGACCAGGTGGCAGACTGTAAGCAGCAGATATCCAAGAGGCATAGCGGCAAAAATAGCCGGCGGTGTGAGGGTGTTTATTAACATTAACCGACAATCCTGCATAGTATATCTTCAAGTACTTAATTTTCCCAAAGACATTTCTGAAATGCTCAAAGTGTTTTGCACTTTCATTTGTGCTTAAACTAAAGAAATACTTCGTAACAACCACTGTAATTGACCAGGAGAGTATTTTGAGTTGGCATCGACTCCTAAACACCATATTACAAGGATCCCTAAAAATGACTTGACTATTTTACTATAACTATTCTTAAGATTAATTTGCCTTGTTGTGGTGGTGTTCATGATTTCTCCAAACATTAGTTGGAGTTGTTAGGGACTAAATTTCCCTGTTTTGCAAGACATACAGTACATGCACAATGCTGGGATTATTTTTCTGAGCCCTGTCTGTTGATGTATTTGCATTGATTGTCCTCAGTGTGGCAGTGTAACATTTGTTTACGTAGTGTTTACACCAGTTCAGTGGTAACCTTCGCACAGTACGATTAGAGTTTATTATACTGTGGTTATAAGATGGCTGTGGAGTCAGTATGTCAACATGATGGAAAATGTAATATGATTTGTAATCTATGAGGGAAGTGTTTCAGATTTATAGACATGTAGCAACATATTTGTCTTTCACATCCAGGTACTTTGAGAAAACAGTTTACTTCATACCTGTTTTACAATTCTACTGTTAAACAGAGCAGAATAAAAAAGTTGACATACTTGCTCAGAAAAGAAACCATGTTTATATTTGGTTGATTAACAGTGTAAAACTGTTTGAATGGGAATCCACAAGAGAGGACCCTTCTCTTGTGTGCTGATAAATTGTTTACACTTTGTTAAAACTTTTAATTCCTTTATTTTTACTTCACTCTGAGGTGGTTGAAATTTCTTTGCTGTTATCTTTACCTTTTCTCTGCTCTAGTATTGTCAGCTACAACACCATGTCTGACTTTTTTGTGGGACCACCTGCAGTTGTGAGCAAATGGCTGAATTGTGGTTGTTCTGATGATGGAAATGTGAATGAAAAAAGACCCGTAGAGGTAGAGATTTAAGTTTTTCTTCATGAGAGCAGGTCTTTCTTGAGATTGAAAAGTTTAACTTTGATCGATTAAAGATAAAAAGTTTTAGGTCCATTCATTTTGTCAAAGGGCTCATACAGAAGGTTTCAATATTTACTCATATTTCAATACACACCTTTTGTTCCAAGACTTGTTTTCATGCTTTTTATATGTTTTCTGTCTTGTTAATTTTCACATGGAATAAGCTACATTTAATTTTATCTTCTCTTTGCTTTCTTTTCCTCTTCCAGCAATGTATTGCACAAGTGTAATGACTTCAAATTATCATAGGGCACTTCTCTTTTTTTGTATGTAAATCTCTTCATTGTTAAGCTTTATCATTTAATGATGAAAAATGCAAAGCTTTTATGTTACAGAATTAAGTATACGCCACTGTATGTTTCTGTAATACCAGTTAAAAGACAAATTCAATAAACAATGTCTGACTGATTGCCATCTCTCTTATCTGCAGGTGTTCATAAAAAGTAAAAAAAAAAAAAAATCCCCAGCTAGCTGTAGTAATACTCAGTTCCTTAAAATGCTTGCCCAGAATAAACAGATGTGTCTGTCATCTTTATTGATAGCCTGCCTCTTTCATGCATGCAGTTTCATAATAGAGCCATGAGGGGGAGGGACTTGTGCAGACACAAAAGCCTGATGGTGCTGCCACAAGTGACAGAAAACAAGAGAGAGGCTAAAGGAGCAGTTTGTGTCTGAAGTGCAGCTATGAGGAGAACAGACCGGCTGTAGGAGACCTGGGAACTGATGCAAGTTTATCGTCAGCTCTGCGTGTGACAGAAGGTAGGACATACGCTTTGGTTTCAGTCAGTTTATGGAGCCACTTCAAGTGTGACATGAAACTCAGATAGGAAGTCTGTAGTATTTCAGGGTTTTGTTTTTATTCTCACTTCACATTTTTTGTATTTGCATAAATGTTCACTCTTACAGTCTACAATGAATCACTTCTGTTTTTAAATTGTAATTCATAGCAGTAAATGTTATTTGTACTTAGAAAGCATATGTTGCTGCTGTCAACCTGTTTGTCAGACAAAATGTTTCAAAACAGGAGCAAACTTCACATATCCTGCCCTAATTACCCCAAATGCTCTTTTCTTTTCATTTTATAATCCTGTTACAATCACAACTTAACACTGTTATTCTGCCCAGCTTGGCACAGTTGTATGAGTTGCACTTATTAAAGTTTAAAGCCAATAATCCGTATTTAGACAATTGAAAGACAGACTAAGTGTACTTTTTGTAATTTCATTTGGATGTCAGCTAGTGTTTAAGCTTTCTCAGCAGGCTGGTGAAAGTAGGTAAAACTCTGAGATGGAATGCTTTACAGCAAGTTGGAACATGTGAACATTTTCATCACTCCCGTCACAAATCGTCAGGAACACCTCTTTGTATCAGCAGGGTTGGACTCGTGGAGAAAGGGAAGACGAGTGCTGGATAGACGGGCTTAAGTGGCGCACATCAAGGAGATAAACTACATCAATGAAGACACCTGGCATGGCGGTGTTCAAGCAACAGAATGTGGATGATTTCTATGAAATTGGAGAAGAACTAGGAAGGTGAGTATTTCTCAAAGGTGTGCAGTAGGAGATGTTTCATTCCACTCCTTAGGAAATGATCCTCCTTACTTTGTCTGAGTCAGAGTGTGATTCAGCTCTCCCCTGCATGCCTTTTGACACAGTGGTCCTCATGTGTACGTATGCAAACAGCTGGTCCTGTTAAAGCTTGAAATGGGGAGTGTCCCATGGTTGAAGTAGGCTGAAGTTTACAGTGAGAGATAAAGTTCGAAGAGTAAACACACTCAAAACAAGCTCTGTTTGGGCACTATGTGTCCAATCCAGGAAAGAGAATAAAATGTATTTACTGCTTTTGTAAGAGCTGCTTCTGGGGTGGTGGATCAGTGTGTTGAAGTTGAATAATGAAGCCAGACATCGAGGAAACTGTGTCCCATGGGGAAATAGGTTAAAGGAAGTTTGTAGGGTGCAGTGTGGATTGAGGAAGCTACTAATCCCCTCTGCACGGAAGGACAGCTTTGGCATGTGAACCACTCGCTAACAGATAGACAGGGTGTGAAAGTTACGTGTCTGACCTCTAAACTTTCACTACTCATCAAAATGTACAGTAAGTCCTCATTTTTGCTGGTCATTTACTGAACAGCTGCTTTGACACACCCTGACAGTGCAAACCAAGACCTGCTGTGGGAATGGGTGCTTCAGCTGCATTCACACGCCTGTGGAGGAAGAGTTTTGTGTCCAACATTCACCCTTTTGATATCTTATTATTAATATAATAGAAAAATCAAATGCATCTGCAAATAAAAAAATATACATTACTGGGATAAAAAGGGAATTGGCTCAATTAATAATTAGGCACAACTTGAACTCCTGATTAATTAAAGGAATACTTAACTAGCAAAATGATCATTTGTATACCAGTTGCTCACCTCGTGTTACATTGAATTCATAAAGAAAAATTTGTTTTCTTGCATACCTCCATGCTGAACGAAGAATCCAAAAACTAAAAAAAGTCTTGATGAGCTGAAGTAGAAGGGGGCGGCGTCTAACAACAGCAAAATTACATCAAAGTATCCATGTACGCACTCTCACACAATGCGTGCAGTGTAATCCAAGTCTCATTTATCCGGTGGTATGCTCAGTACTTCCCAAACACATGCATTTTCACTAAAACCTTACTATTAAAAACACTTCACGTACAAGTAGAGCACCTTATTATGTTGTGTTCACACCAGGCGAGAATCTAACAATTCAAGTGAGTGAATTACTGGTAAAGTCAATGTAAAGATGTCATTAGACGCGAATTCCCACCAGGCAGCACGATGGACATGACATGAAATACACAAATTAAGCAGTGCAAATGACGCGAGTAGCGCGATTTCACGTCACGCGCTTATTCAGGAGAGTTGACAAATCTGAACTTAACCGACCAATTCGCATCACGATAGCTAATCAGCATTGATATCTTCCGGGGATGTATGACGCCAAGGATGTAGTGGCGAAATGTCATTCATCAATTCAGCAATTTCATGCACGTATGACACAAGTTATTCTCGCATATGAAGCGTGTCACAAAAAAAAATATTCGAGCATTCAAACTTGTGCGAGCAATGTGCTACAAAAATTTACTTGCATTTGGTGTGAAAAGCACACCAAGCACGTGCATTTCTAACACACGCCCAGGGGCGCTACTCATCCATGCATGAGACTGTTTATGCGGAAAGTGTTTTAAATACTACGGTTTTAGCAAAAATGCATGTACTTGGTAAGTACTGCGCATTTGACAGCATAAGTTAGAGCTGTGTGAGAGTTAGTAACTGATGTTTTGATATAGTTTTGCTGTTTTAAACATGGTTGCCCCTTTGTTTCAATTCATCAAGAATTTTCCCAATTTTTGGATTCTTCGTTCACTGTGGAGGTGTGCAAAAAAACAAAGTTGCCATCATGAATTCAATGTAACACGAGGTGAATCATTTATATACAAATAGTTATTATGTTAGGGAAGTATTCCTTCAAAGAGCTAATGGGACAAAGCAAATATCATGCTAATCAAAACCTGGCAAATCAAATGTACTTCTTGTTAATAGATTTTAACTAATGTAATATTACAAAAGTGCCTTGTTGGAGAGTATTGCCAGGAAGTTAAAGGCGTAGAAATGTGTTATTTACAGACTGACAATATCACTGAGTTGTGGTTGAGCTGAAAACATGTTACTTGATAAGACGACTGCTGTGAGCTGAGCTTTGTATGTGTTCAGCACTGCTGTCATGGAAAACAGAAAGCTAATGTGGTTGAAAGCCACAGAAGCCTGCAACAGAAAACAAGAAACACTTTTTTTTTTTAGTTGCACTAAGTGTCTGAGAATTTTATCACCAATTCAGCAGCTGGCTTTCTTTGGTTATAGCTCTTCTGTCTTGTTGAGACAACTTCGTAGTGAGGTCTGGGGGATGCAGCCCACCCCGCCCACAGATTGTAACAGCCTCATGGGTTCAAACATCTCCACCGCACAATGGAACTGTTACTCAGTCGTCCTCTTGAGAGGGTGGGGAAATTTGAGCTGGGGGGCCAAAAACTGAGTGTGTGGTGTATTTAGGATGTTCTGAGCTCCGTGGAACTGTTGAGCCATTTGCTACAGGAAAATCGATTCATCATACTGTCCCCCCTATTGACAGATTTTAATGTCACGGGGCCCCACGCACTTGTACTCAATGTTTCTTTCCACATCTGACGTGAGGTTTCTGTAAACCAATCTGTAAAGCAACTCTTTGGTTGAAATGTGAGGCATTTACTGACCTGTCTTACCATCTAAGTGATGACACTGATGATGATATACAGTAGGAAGTGTCACAATGTGAGCCCACAGCTGCCACCGGCCCTCCCACCACACTGGTGGGAATTTAGTGAGCTGTTATTCAAGTGACAGTCAAGGCAGGTGGTGCACTGTGTGAGCTCTACCTGTCAACAACAGGTCCATTCTTGTCCATGTTTGGTCATAATACCAAATAACTTTTATAACTGTATTGCTGTCTGTGCTACATTCTGATACTGTGGTGGCCATAAATTAAAAAATATCTTTGTTAGTCATCATAAAGCAACGACAGAAATTCACAGGATGCACCGTTGGATAGGAAGTGCCATTGTCTGAGCATGCCTGTACAAAAATAAATGGCTTGTAAACTTCCTCCTAATCTGCAAATATCACCCTCACATCAAAGTGGAGAATGTGTTTTGTGTTTTTAACCCCACTATTGGTGGCATAGTGCTAAAGATAGTCATGTCAGTCCATATGTCAGTCCATCACTTTGGTCCAGACTGAAACAACTTGACTATTGGATTGCAGTTTTTCCCACAGAATTAGAATCTAAGTTTGGCGGTATGTTTTTTGCTTGCCTGTGTCCTTGTGTGTCAGTCTGTATCCCCTCTCTAAATTAAATAAGTTTTTGTGAGTCCATAAACGCAGCGCAGGCAGAACTCTTCATGAGTTAATGTTTTTCTTCTGCAGCAGTTTGTGGACTTTGGGTCGCAGGATCAGAGCTGATCAGATCAATAGATGAGAGGAGCAGCTGCTGCAGAAGAACTTTTAGACCAAAATAAACAAATTAACACAAATAAATGAATGTGTGGGAAACCCTGAACTGTGTACAGACCACAGATGTATTAAGAGACCTGGATACAGCACTGAGGCCGAGACCCTGTGCTCAGTGGTGCATGAAGCCAAAAAAGGTCTATTTCCGCAGTATGATGTTTACCCGGATGATTGGCGCTGTTTCTGCATCATTGGGTCCATTGAGCAAGTGCACTAGAGACTTCTGCCAGACCAGCCAGCTACTTTTTAGCACTCTGCTAAACTGAATGGGGATAAAATGATTTAATCTTGTGGCTGTTATAGACTTTCCACTTACCGTATGGGTTAAATCCTAATAGTGGAACAAATCATTTCACTGGGGTTGTGTCGCTCAATAAAATGTATCCACTAATTAACAGATGTCTCTTGCCCAGTGTTAGTCTCAGGGAAGAAGTCTTTTTGGGCCCAATAGCATCATGTAGCAGACCTGTAATTCCACTGTGAAAAATTGGCTTTAAAGCCCGGCGCACCTCCTGGTGGCCTGGTACAGGCATTCATGGTTCCCAGAAGAAGACCTTTTTCTCTAGCAGCACCATCAGGTCCGGGGCATGGTATTGGCACTCGATAACTTGAAGGTATCGACCTAAATAACCCAGTACCAAGTAGTATCACAACTTTTCCAGTCAAACAATACCTGCATTTGACCCTTTTTGCGCCATGAGTTTGGTCCGGGACCATCCCGACTCCCCACCGGATCAGCAAACTTTCTGTTGCAGCAGTCTCAGGAGCTGCTCTCCTCCCGGCGAAAGGTCAGTTCAATGTCTGCCTGCTTAGCATAAGATAATACAGCAGCAGCTAACATCCAACACTGAGCTGTTAAGTGTTACCAACAGACTCACACCAACACCGAAATGGCTCAACTGTCGTTAAACCGTCAATAAAAGTCAGGTCACGTTAACTGTGTGATGCTAACAGTTAGCCCTGTCACTGTGTGTGCAACTGGCCGGCGCAGAGCTCACACTCCCACAGCAGCAGCTAACATTACAACCCATACAGTCTGTGGTGTGGTGAAGTCGAGCGCGTTGTATATGATAGAGCTGGCAGGTGAGCATGCTGAGCTGCCACAAAAACGTTCAAAATGATGGCTTTAATACACACCGCTCCATTCACATGATAGGGATCGAATAAAGTACTCTGTTGGCATCTGTATTACTTTACGAGTAGCTACCAATATTGGTACTGGTAGTGAAATTTTTTACACAATACCCAGCCCTCATCAGATCAGAATTTTACCTCCAAAACTAATAACATTCCCATTTAGCATATGGCAGCATGCCAACATGCTAAGCTAAGATGGTGAAAATGGGAAAAAAAATAGAACAAACTGCTCAACATCAGTATGTTAGCAATGTCATTCTGAGCATGTTAGCATGCTAAAGTTAGCATTTCATGCAAACATCACATTCCCTAACCTCACAGAGCCGCTAGCATGTCTGTAGTCTTTTGTTATTGTGCTACTCAAATGTCTAGTTCCAGCTAAATGCAGAAACACTGGAAAGGTCACATCACACAACACTTGATCAGCAAAGAGTTAACCAGTTTGTCTGTGTAGCATTTGTAATGTCTAAAAATACTAAGCACATTCTTGCAGAAGGAAATAAATTAGAGAAATCAGTTTGCAGAAGTTTGTTGTCTGGGCAGAGGATGCAGGAAGGGCAGCGATGCACACTCAAGACCGCAGCCTTCACACACCAGATGCGTTGAAGTGAAAAGAGCTGACAGTCGCAGCGCAGACAGGTGCTGCTGATGAACGTGGTAGAGCGCTAGAACTTCTTCAAAGGGATTTACTGTACACGATGTATCTATAGAACGGACAGTAGGCATGCATGTACAAGAAGCTGGACAAGAATGCGTGTTGTCAGCTCTGAGGGACATTCCTGCTGTTGAGTGGGGTGAAAAATGTGTTTATTCAGTGCAGCCTTGCAGAGGGAACTCCACGTTGACCTTTCTGACATTCCTAGAGGTCCCGTTTTGACAGAGGTCACCCCGTTACTTTCAGCAGATACTCATACAGCCCTGCTACTCAACAGATGCATTGTTGACATTGGACCACTTCAAAACAAGTGGGAATCTGGAGTATCTTGATCACTTTACGGGCGTAAATGTTTAGATATTTAATGTTAATAGCAGATAAAGGGTTTTCAAGCATTTGTTACACTAGATAATGCAACGGAAATTACATTTTATGCAACGATGAGTCATATTTTAGAAGTCTGAGCTGCTTCTCCTTCACAACTGAGATCACAGATGGTAGGGGCGGTTAGGGACAGGGTTTGGTCAATTATGAATCTGTCTGTCTTTGTCACGCCGCCCCAGAGGTTCAGCTGAGAAATGTGTTTAAATATTGGGCCGGCGCCACTTGTCCGAGCATTCCTCCAACCTTGGCTGTGGATAATGACCTTCAGCTGTTGGAAGTGGAAAGTCTAGGGGGAGATGGTACTTTCAGCCCCACTGGCCGGCTTAGAGCTAAGACAGCCGGCACGCCTGGCCCGTTGTGGAATACCACTCCCAGCATCACCGCTCTCACTGCTGTTACCCTGCACCTCGCAACAACACCAAAGTAAAGCCCTTGGACTGACATTTGTGTTGTGTACTTTCTCACATTTGAGCTACAACAAACACAACGAGGGGCCATTCTCTTCAGTCTTGTTTTAACAGGGAAATTAAGGGCATTGTTGCTGCTCCTGCTTTGTGACAGTTCCTCCCCTAGAGGTGCTTGATGTTTGCTTTTTGCAAGTGGAATTCATTGAGCGAAGTACCCTCCTCCTCAGTTCACACATTATCATAGTCATCTCTAACAGGGTCAGCCTTTCAGGGATGTCTCAGGGGTGAAAATGTCCTGTGAATAGAACAGATAGAGGGGGCATTTCAGATTCCACGCCGCTGCTTTGCTTCACCACCCCACCCACCCTGTTTATATTTTTTTCTTTCTAACATGTGTGTGACTCTTTGAAGACCATTGTTACGACATACATTACCCCCTCCCTCCCTCTTCTTTTCTCTTGCATTTTCTGTTGGAACATGTTCACACTGACATCTGATCTAGTCTGTGTTTTTGTTGCACTGATAGGAGTTAAGTTAAAAAATAGCCCCCTAAGGCTTTGTGGTTAGAGTAGGTACGTCTTTAGAAATTGGAAGCTATACTTAAGCATAAAATCAACCTTTTTATTTGAAACACCTGTATCACATAATGAAATCAAGTACAGATGCCCTCCAATTTTTGATAGTGTGTATTTGTGACACTCATAATCTAGTTTTTATTTTCAGACTGTTTCAAAGACATGTTCATATACGTATTTGAGGTCATAGTTTGCAGTGTTGCAGTGCTCAATTGCATAATATTTGACGTTCTACCAAACACTTTGTCCTCTCCAGTGTAATAGTCATTAAAGATCTGGGTTATGTAATGGAAGAACATCATAGCAGTGGCACTCCCAGAAATGTTTCATAGGGGTGGCCGGATGAGGCCGCTGAAAATTTTGGGGTGGCACACCAAAACCAAAAAACATAATTGAATTTCAGGAATTCTCTTATGCTGAATGAATCACTTATGTTGAAGTCTACAGACTAGCTGCGGTGTCAATATGGAGACTTAAGGAAATGCATACTGATATGCTTTGGTTTCTTATTTAACAGTTAGTGATAAAATGATGTTTTGCTGCCTCCAGCAGCAGGTGTAGTCTGAGAAAAATAATTCACTGGGCCAACTGCCGCCAACTTTTAAGGTGGAATGTTTACTTGTAATGTTACTCAATGCATGAGGTGACAATGTGAATCCATAAGCACACCTTAAATTTCATCGTAACAACTTTGATCATTACTTTGATTCTTATTGTCTCTCTTGGACGACATACACTTTTACTAATAAGTGAATCTTTAAGTATTTAAAAATATATATTAAATTGGACTGGATTATATCCTAATCCTCATTTAGAATTTGTATTATGATCAAGTACAGCTGGTTCTTTTCCTTAAGTAGACAAAAATACAGCTTCAATTTTAAGTCATACACTGATTCTAAGGAACCAAACATTAACTGGGAACGAGCCTTCTAAAGTTTCGGGGAGACTCATGGGTGCCGAGAGATACCATTTTCATTCAGATATCTTGAGGTGAGAGGTGAAGGGACCTCTTTGAAAATGGCCATGTAAGTTGATCCCTCACCCAGACTTAACCTAAATTTAAAGCGTTATTTAGCCTTCTTTCCGATAAGCTTTGCCGACATGGTTGGTACCAATGACTACCTTACTTTGTCTAGTTTCACAGATTACCACTGCCACCTTTGTGCTAGCTTGAAAAACAAGCACACCACAGCCTCTTAAAGACAGTAATATTGGCCTCCAGTTATTTTCACTAGGGATGGCAGCAATGTTATCAATTGTACCTTTAGGGGGCTACTGCACCCCAGTAACTGTTGTTATTTTTGAGCAAGTCTTAAAAAAGTCTTAGCTGAATGTCCTCAGTGGATCGGCTCCCAGATGTGATTCTAGGACTGCACAGGACAGGGTGTGCCTCCATAAGAGCAAACTGGCTCAACCTTCCCACACTAATGCGGTTAAGGAAAGGTTACTCTTGTATTTAATCCATTTATTTGTTTTGGGATGAGCTGGAGCTGTCCTAGTGTCTGCGCTCTTTGAAAGTACACAAACTGCTGTGTGAAATGAGTGTAGCAGGAGCACAGTGTGTATCCATATGTTTTTGGACAGCCTTTATCCAGCAGCTCTGGCTCAGCAGGCTTTTTCATTCTCCTCAGCAGCAGCAGCAGCAGCAGAGATGTGGCAGGTGGAGAAGGAGCCTGGCTATTCTTAGCCCACTAGACACCATGATGATAGTGGACACAGACTGGACAGCCTCTTACAGCCACCCTGGAATCTCTGTGTGGACAGTTATGTCCAAAACATATGCCTGCCAGTCATTATCTGTGTCCTCTCTCTGTGTGTTCTTTCACAATGTCTAAAAATACAACTTGTCTGTGTTGCATTGAAATATTTGCAAAGATATTCAGGAAATTCTTGTGTCCACAGGCTTTAACATGTTTTGTCCAATCACAAATCACTACTCTTTATGCAAACTTGACTGAATGTCTTTTGTCTCGCGAATAATAGTGTTCATCTTCCCCACTCAGAAACTTTTTGCCAACTCTGCCACCACATTCGCCCCCGTGTCCTCCTGTGGCCTGTTACAAAGGGATTAGTGACTGAGAGGCTTGTTTTCAAAGTCTGAATGTATAGAGTGGGCAGGTCAGCCCACAGCAGCAGGAAGCGTGTAAAGCAGCAGGAGTGGCAGCAGGCTAAGATTACAAGTGCTAGTCTGATAATAAAGCCATGGAGACTCACCACATATATTTAACTGGGCAGCAGCACTGGAAAATGCCTTTACACTTCTCAATCAGTCTGTCAGTGGGTCAATTATAAGTAAAATGACTGTGTAGTCATGTCAGATGAGAGGGACAATAACGTTTACCAAGTTTACTGTTGGAGTCATCCCTGTCTTTTAGATGAAATGCCCATTTTTGGTTAGTGTAGATCAGGGATTGAACTCATTAACTAGATTCCATAATCACGTGTCCACAGACTGTAGCATGCAATACAAGAGCCCAGTGAAAAATGAAACAATAATCCACTGAGAGATGGTCTCTAAGCCACACCTCTGTTGTGAAATATTCAGAGTTTCTGGGATTTTTTCAGCGGACTGATCCCTCGAGGATGGCTAGAAATTTGGCAGGAAGGTTGCTGGTGTGGGAGGACAGCAACTCTGTCCACACTGCTGGCCTGTCCGATTGTTCTCTGTCTGGTCAGGAAACAGGAAGTGATGGACTATACCTCAATATTTCAGCTGGTTTTGACACAATGGCTTCCTCCCTGAGGTCTGTCTTCACCCGCAGCTATATCCTGTTATTAATTGTTTAGAATTCATTAGAAATTGTTGTCTGTCTTGAAAAATTATACCTATAGCACACTCAGTGTCTTTTTTTTTCTTCTTTTGTGTCTGCAGTGGGCAGTTTGCAATTGTCAAACGCTGTATAGAGAAGAGCACAGGTGTTGAATATGCAGCAAAGTTCATCAAGAAGCGACAGAGTCGAGCCAGCAGACGTGGCGTAAGAAGAGAGGAGATTGAGAGGGAAGTGGACATCCTGCAGCAGCTCCAGCACAACAACATTATATCGCTACATGATGTATATGAAAACCGCACAGATGTGGTGCTCATCCTTGAACTGTGAGTCAACAATGCATCACCACATTCATTCATTTTTTTGTAACCGCTTATCCTGTTGGGAGTTGCCCGGGGACTGGAGCCTATCCCAGCTGACATTGGGCAAGAGGTGGTGTACACCCTGGACAGGTTGCCAGACTATCACAGGGCTGACACACAGTAGAGACAGACAACCATTCACACTCACATTCACACTGACGGGTAATTTAGAGTCACCAGTTAACTTAACCTGCATGTCCTTGGACTGTGGGAGGAAGCTGGAGAACCCAGAGAAACACCACACTGACATGGGGAGAACCAGTAACCCTCTTGCTTTGCAGCAATGCTAACCACTGCATCACCGTGCTGCCCACATCACCACATTCATAAAAAAATAGTTTGTTCATTCTTGCCAAACTAAACAATCATTATACCTTGAAACATCCTTCCCCATCCCCACAGAATCCATTTTGTCCATGTTGATGTCCATGTGAGATTATGTTTGTGCACACATATTGTTTGTTTAATCTGTGTTTGCCAAAAACAGTTTGCCAGGATCACATCACTGAATGTCTCTTGCAGAGTCAATAGCCTTGTGTTGCCACAGAGCTAGAGCCCTGTTTGGGTCCAGCAAGTGCCTGGCAACACGGCGAGCACAATTAAGACTATATGAAAGCTCAGTCCAATCAAAGCAGGGGTGAACTGACTGACAAGAACAGTTCCTGTTAGATGCAGGATGAGACACTGTGTGTCATTCATGTTTTCTTTGTATGAATATAAAAGAACATCATGTTTATGGGCTGCCAGCTGGACAAAAGATGCATTATACTATTTTTCAGCAGCTATTCAAGTATTTTATTATGAAAAGGTTGAGAATTACAGTGATTCATAAGTAGGGCAAACAAAAATATCTGAGGCATCCTGAACCAGCGCATCCAAATCCTGAGAACTCACTTCAGATAATATTCAAGAGTCCTTGCTTAAGATTATCTGTGTGTGTGTGTGTGTGTGTGTTTCTTTGTATTACTCATGTTGTGGGGACATAAATCTCTTAACACATTGTGGGGACTTTATTTCCTTATAGGGACTTGCTTTGTGGGGACTTGCAAGTCCACATAACGTAAATCATTAAATTGTAGGGTGAGGACTTGGGTTAAGGTTCTGACACAGATAGGATTAGGGTAAGGGATCATTTATTCTCAACATTAAATATAAAGATAGATTGAGCCTTCTGTCTGTACTCTGCATTCATGTCCACTGTATTTGTGCACGTTCTCTGAAAGCTTACAGACACAAACAAAACAGATCAGTGCCACTGCAGAGTGAACGTAGAAGACAATTAAATAATGGTGGAGCAGACGAATCTGTAATATATAGTAATATGTAGTAATATATTGTCAAAGCAGTGGAAACAAATGTCCTTCCACATGCTCGAGATGTATATAATGGCCTCTCAGACCACCGCCATCCATAATGCAGCCTCTGCTTAAAGCTACAATAATATAACCTCCTCCACCGTCACCACATTTGACTCCACCCTTAAGTGCCATTTATTGGCTGCATCTATGCCATCATAAAGGAGGCATGGATGTATAAGGGCAGTGATGTTTACAACATTTGAAGTGGTAAAGGGAACATAAATGAGCTTTAAGTCTCCAGGAAATTAATGTATGTCGATGTCGTGTCCTTTTAAGTAATGGAAACACAACTGTGTGCATCTGTATGTGTGTTACAGGGTGTCTGGAGGAGAGCTGTTTGACTTCTTGGCTCAGAAGGAGTCTCTCAGTGAAGAGGAGGCCACTCGGTTTATCAAACAGATCCTAGATGGAGTCCAGTACCTCCACTCCAAGAGGATTGCACATTTTGATCTGAAGGTACAACATGCTCCATCTTTGCATCGAATGTAACTTATACTAGTCTCGTGATGAAGATGAATTATTTACTCCCACAGCTACTTAACTGTCCACACATGCAGGGTCAAGCAGGACTTAATGTCGAATATATATAGCAGGTGTCTAATGTACATGCCGGTAGAGTCTCGCCATTCTGAATCACACATCCTTCCTGTTTTCTGTGGCTGAGGTCCAGGCTCTCAGATACAGACACCACAAGGTTATCTCCTCACTTTCAGAGAGCAGTGTCGCCCACGCTGCTGATAGTCACTGTCCTGTTTGTCTGCAGCTGCAGCTCCTCCTCTTCACATTTAGTGCTCTTTGTGTGGCAATTAAGGAGAAAACACTCAGTGAAGGGCTCAATTCAAACCTGCATGAGGCTGTGACCTTCAGTTTACAATGACAAATCTGTGCACTCATTTGTGCTTTGCATTCTCTGTGAAATCAGGGTTAATATTCAGTGTAGGAAAATGTTGAAACTGTGTCCAGTCAGTGCAGATGTTGCAGAGCTGGTGACCTTTATATTGATTTAAAGGCATCCAGAGCTGCACAGTTGCTATGCTAATCTCATGAACAAGCTGTTTCCTGTCTGATTAAAGGTATACTCTGCAAGAATTTTCAATTACTGTTTGTACACAATACCGCCAGCGAAAGTAAAAGTAAAGCCAACCACAGATTCACTCACATTCGCTACATTGTGTCCAGTATTTTCACGGCTCCCTCTTGGATGCACGCTGCTTATGGTCTGGCACCTGATCACTATCTTTTTACATAGTCCAGACTTTACCTGTGCGCTGTGTCCAGGAATCTCTGTCTCTGCAGATGAAGACACCATCACACACTTTTAGTGGCTCATAAGTCATGATAAAGATGGATTTCTTTTGTTTGAGTCTATACATTGTTGTTGTAGGACAACCCTGGTATAAAACAAAAAATACCAATTTTACAAGGCATTATGTGTTGAACTATTTCCCAGTTATTTCTTGAGTGGGATCATGAACTTCCTGTAGTGGTCCCGACCATAAAACAATCCAGCAAGTAACACCCGTGAACATCATTTTGTCCCTTTTTCACTATTGCTTTTGTAGGAATTGAATAAACAAAGCATGTTGCAGTTAGTTAACTTTAGAGGGGCCAAAGATTTTGTTACTGTTTCCTGCTGTTTCCATACTTTGTGCTAAACTAAAGTAAATTAGCCAGCTGGGAGGCTTCATTTCTCAACAGAGAAACACAAGACTCCTATTAATCTTCTCTTTGCCAATTCTCAGCAAGAAAGTGAACAAGTAAAATTTCGAAGTTTCTCAACTTTCCGTTTATTTCACACTGACAAGCATGACTGTAATTGTTGCAATGTTTTTCTTGAACGCTTACGCAAAAGGCAGCTTTACACAGGTAAATTATTTTACTCAGTGTTGTTTATGAATTACCCAATCTTGGTATTAGTTGAAATCTGCTGACAAATGTGCCTCTGTTTTGTTGTTTTTGCACTTCAGCCTGAAAACATAATGCTGCTGGACAGGAATGTTTCTCTACCCCGCATCAAACTCATAGACTTTGGACTGGCACACAAAATAGAAGCTGGGGCAGACTTCAAAAACATTTTTGGAACCCCTGAATTTGTCGGTAAGTTTTTTTATATGAGATGTGTTTGCAGTGAAGGGCATTGTAAGAGGAGGCTTCGTGTTTGGCCTGTCGCTGTTTGTGATGCAGGAGTGTGTGCCGTCTATTTTCAGCTCCAGAGATAGTCAACTATGAGCAACTGGGATTGGAGGCAGACATGTGGTAAGAGCTTTTAATTACCTCTGACTCTGCTGCCTTCCACACAGCAGGCTGCAGTGCATAACTTTGGATTAACCTTGTGCTGTTTTTCACAGGAGCATTGGAGTCATCACATACATACTGTAAGTTGGGATGATTCATGATTATGATTAAGGCATCTTAATGTACCTGAAGAGATTATCGAGGACGGACTGAGTGAGAGTGTGAATGTTGTTTCAGCTTGAGCGGCGCGTCACCTTTCCTGGGCGACACGAAGCAGGAAACGCTGGGAAACATCTCGGCGATGGACTACGATTTCGACGAAGAGCTCTTCAGCAATACAAGCGAGCTGGCCAAGAGCTTCATCAGACAGCTTCTGGTGAAGGACACGAGGTAAAAGAGCTGAAGCTGCTGAAGCAGCTGAAGGTCAAAGCTCAAGTCTGACGATTCCAATACAGTATTAGAGGTTTTACTGTAATAAATCCTGAGCGAACATAATAGACAGACCTGATCCAAATGAGAATAAAGGCCAGCCGGTTCACAGAAATCTAGAGCAAGGATTAAGGCACATTTGCTCTCGGTAAACAATGCAATACACTTATTAAAATAAGCCAAATAAACATTATTTACACAGCAAACTAATCACAAAAAAGCACTGTGTTTCTTTCTTTGTGCCATGTGACCTTGTTCTTGTTGCTTAAAGGAGGAAACAGACAAGATGTATGCTTTAACTTATCATTATGAAGTAAATGTTGATTAACTAAGGGTCCAGGGACCCCCAGGAGTCCTTGAGGGAGTTTAAGGGTGTCCCCAGAAAAATGGGGAATATTTATTTTCACTCAAAAGTTCCTATAGAAGTTACTGCAATGTAAGTAAAAGTCACATGAGTTAACATACTGGCACCCAACTGGAATGTTATCAGCCCATTAAATGGCTGTTATCTGGGGTTATAAGCCTCATAGATATGGATCAGTACGGGCCTGCTGCACCTACTTTTCTGATGTCAGCCAATTCATTGACCATTACCAGTTTGTTAGATTTCACTTTCTTAGTTTTAGGCACCAAAATGTGTTTAGGTTTAGAAAAAGTAATGGTTAGGTCATAGTTATTGCCTTCACAATGACTTAAACCCTGGTCTCATGGGTGAAAGTCCTGTGCCATTTACCTGCCTAGTGGAAAGTTTGATTTTAAGGCCTGATAATGGCCCTCTTAACCAGATAGTAGATGTGTCAGGTTTGTACCAACCCATATCTATGATGCTCATCATGACTGATAACAGTCATTCAGTGCCGTGATAACTGTCAAATTGGCTGATTCTGAATTTAGGCTTCACTTCCTGGACGTTTATCTCCTCAGCTGCAACTTATTTATATTACACAACCCAAATCTTTTCAGATGGAGGGCCCTGCAGTGATTTTAAGGGTCCTTGACACAAAAAAAGGTTGAGAACCACTGTTATAGAATCATGACACCATTAGCGTATAGATTGGTTCCCTATAAGCCTACCTTTAACTTTGCAATTCTGTTTACCATTGGGTATGTTCTCTGGGGAAAATTAAGCTCGAAAGAAGGGCGTAACCAAAACAGGTAGAGGATAGCGCTTTTGTTTACCTCCATAGCTATCAATAACTGTCCCCTGTCACCAAAAAGTACCTAGCAAGTTTTTTGCAGATACTAGCCCTAGTGGCGGAAATGACAGACAGTGCAACAACTGACGTAACTGTGGAAAACAAAATGCGAAGTGACCTGTGTTGTTGGTAGTTGCTTGGCTCTGAGGGAAGCAATGTCGTTGTCATTACGAGAGCGACACCAACAATACTACTACTTTGAACCGCTAAGGGGAAAAATATGAAAAATATGTATGTTTCCACTTTATCATGTGTTTCCATTTAAATGCACCTCCAGGAAACTGGATATTCCTGTGAACCTATTCCTGAGAGATTCACTTCCTAAAGCGTGACAGCTCAACGTGCTCTGTGTGTGATAGAGTTGTTGGGGTATATTTACACAGCTGCAATTTCTTTCTATAATTTTAGAAAACGGATGACCATACAGGACGCCCTCAACCATCACTGGATTAAGGTATGTGCTTGATTTAAGTGTATCATAGCATGTTTTTGTCCTCTCAGTAACTACTATCAGCCCCCACCTACATGTGAAAACATCTAACAGTTGATGTCAAAGGTAAAACACTGGTAACTGGTTTGTTTCTTATTAGAGATGAAAATCTATCTTTAAGTCTGCCAGAGAAAATGTTGACCTCATACTCAAAAAGTTCACGCCCAACTAACTTTATATATGTTCAGGCTTGATGAAATCATGTATCACAGATGCTGTATATTGTTTCCATCACTGCACCACACCCCCTCTCTGAGGAGGTTTTTATTCACTCTTAACCTATCAACACACTCAGCTACACACATTTTCTACAGCTGTGTTTTGCAGTTTTAAAATTTTGTCCAGAAATCCAAATGACTGAACTGAAGATGTCACTAATTGTGTTTTTAACGGCATGGACATTTAACAACCTGTTCTGTTGAAGACGTCTACTCCAACATTAGCTGCTGAGATGCATGTGAATGGCGTTTTTTGCTGTGGAGTCTTCCGCCTATTTGGATACAAGCATGAAGCCAGGAAGCATAACATACCCAACAGGAATGTCTGCTGTTTTTGTGGCGCTCTTACCTGCCATGGCTTTCGCTGTAGGGTCACACACTAACCCTACAGTGCCACGTCTGCTGGGATATTCACCGCTGTGTGTGTTTTCAAGATGCAACTATGAGACAGCCTCTTACTCAGTGTCCTCCTCCCCTCCACCCTTCTGTCTGAAGTCCTGTGGCCACATGGAAGAAGATAGCGCTGCCCCTGAGGCTGAGAAGAAAGCAGAGCAGCTGAAGACAAAGCGTCTGAAGGAGTACACCATCCAGTCCCACTCCAGCATGGCCCAGAACAACACATATGCCAACTTTGAGCGTTTTGCCCATGTGGTGGAGGACGTCAGTGTGATGGAGACAGAGCTGTCAGAGGTGGCGGAAGCCCGTCACACTCTGCAGGGTGATATAGAAGCACTGCTCTCCATCTACAATGATAAGGAGGCCTGGTACAAGGAGGAGAGTGAGACTGTGAGGAAGCAGCTGTCCCAGGTCCGCTACGAGTTCCGTAAAGTGGAGTCCACGAGGAAGCTGTTGCAGGAGGATATAAAGTCTATAGATGCCACACTGGAGAGCATCAGTGGAAAGTACAGCCAGAGGCAAAGTCAGCTGGACTCTTTGAGGCAGGAGCTGAACTCTGAGCTGCAGTGGCTGCAGGACATAATGAGCTCTCTGCATCCGGAAGGAGCCAACGGCAGCATCCACGGCGGCAGCAGTCTGAATACAGATGTGAAGCAGGCACTGAAAGAGCTGCTGCATCAGTCCTGCAGGAGGGAACTGTGCCCCGAGGCCAAACAGCCACTCACAGAGTCCGGCTAACACACACAAAGAAAGACGCACCTTTATTGACTTTAAGCATCTCAACATGTCTTTGAAAATGAGGTTGTTTGCATTCTACACGTTGTTTTTTTTCAGCAACACGAACTTTTGAATGTATATCTGTGTAGTCTTTACTTTTTCTTGCTTTTGATTCTTATTTTCTCCTGTGAACTCTGTGGTACGATCCTTAATGTAGCAAAATGTATAGGAATTGGAATTTGAGGAATGCACTTATTTACATTCTTGCTGAGAGTTAGATGAGAAGATGGATACCACTTTCATATTGCCATGGTAAATATGACGCTACAGGCAGGAGCTTAGCTTAGCACAAAGACTGGAAACAGGGGGAAACATATGTAAAAACAAAACCTGCCCTCCTCTAAAGCTCACTGTTACATCTTGTTTGTTTAAACCATATAAAAACTGCAAAATGTGGTTTTACACAGCAGTGACTGAAAAAAAAACCACTACAGGAAGTCATTGATGCAACCCCAGGAAAATGTCAACACAATTTTGTCCAGACTAAACAAATTAGAAATAAGTTAGTGAGCTGCAGAGGTAGTGTTAGACAGAGCTTCCAGCTTCCAATGCTAAGCTAAGCTAACCACCCTGTGGCTGCAGGTTCATATTTAACAGACAGATATGAGAGTGTCATCTCTCGTCGTAAAATAGGCACATTTCCCAAAATGTCAGAATGTTTCTTTTAAGTAGCGTCATTATGGCACAATAGTAGGAATTATTCTAAAATGTAAATGATGTTACCAGATGGTTATGCTCTTGTTTGATTGAGCAGGTTTGGTAGCTTTTTATTGTGACAAGTAATGATAATGAAGATAAATGTTGTGTTTTCTGTGTTGCAGCCAGAAGAAGATTCGGGATCCAACAGCAGCTCTTTTCAATGGAATGTTTTAGAAGTTCACACTTTTTAATTGATTTATTTTTTCATTCCATTTATTTTTAAGACTGTATATTGATATGTATATTGCTTTTTATTTTCACAATTCATAAAGTTACATGTATAGTCATTAATGTGTTTTTTCAGATTATTTTTCATAGATTCAAATGTGCACTTTTACTAGAGATTGAATTTATTTATTTATTTTAAAAGCCTTTTTAAAATTTCTTTCTTGATGTTTTATGAGCTGACACCATAAAAAAAAAAAATACCACTATCTATGAGAAGATCACATGCGTGTCAAAACGTCACCTCCTTATCAGTGTTTTAGCATCTTAGCGGATGTACACGCCCCACACTTTTTCGACTCTGATGTGCAAACTGACATTTTTCACTGTCGTCTAAACACTGAAATAAATGTTCTTCATTTATTATTTTCCCACTTACAAATAGTTGTGATTTGTGATCTGAGATTTCAGTACATTTCCTGTTGTACCTTAAATTATAGTGTCAAAATCTGACCAGTACCTTAAAGCATAATGGATTTGCTTTAAGACTTGTCATTAAAATGACAAATGCTTCCTCTGCTATTTCATTGTGTCTCTGCAGCCTCTGAATCCCAGACAGGCCATGGTGAAGAGGCTGTCAGTAGTCAATTTGGAGAACTTCAAGAGACAGTACGTCAGACGCAGATGGAAGGTAGAGTACACAGTTAAATTATTTCCTCACAGCAGTCAAAAATAAAGCTCCTGTTTGATTTTGGGTCTCATTCTCTTTGCTTTTATTTGTTCTACAGCTGACATTCAGAATTGTGGCTCTGTGCAACCACTTAACGCGAATCATGAAGAAGGGCCACAAGCTGCCTGAGCAGGATGGGGTGAGAACTTACTGTTGTAAAGATAACAGCAACGGCTCAGTCTGGAAATTTTCGGAATTTTGCATATTGACTTCCTTGCCAAGAGTTAGATGAGAAGACTGAAACCACTCTCATGTCTGTATGGTAAATATGAAGCTATAGCCAGCAGCATGTTAGCTTAGCTTAGCATAAAGACTGGAAACAGGGGGAAACAGCTAGCCTGACTCTGTCCATGATTTCCTAGAGGGGATTTTTTTGCTGGGATGGCGAAGGCATGACCTGGCCCACTCTGCCTTACTCTGCTTCTGACTGGCTTACCTTGATGTTTGTAATCTAAACCTAACCAATCTCACTCCGTTATGCCTAAACCTTACCTACCCAACCAACGAAGGTAACAAGAATTAGCCAATCAGAGGGAGAGTAAGGTTCTTCATTGCCTTTTTTAAATTGAATGCCACTCATAAGGTAGAGGGTACTTGCTCTAGCTCTGGTTGAGGGTGAGAGGCTGTTAGTAAATAGTTTGTTGGGAACAATGAAGATCTTTATATGTACATGAGGCCCTAACAAAGAAGGTGAATAAAGGAGAGCACCACCAGTTGGTCCAGGAGCTTCGCCACGATGATGGCCGTTGCAGGCATTTTTTAGGATGACTCTGGCGCAGTTTGACAACCTGCTGTCTATCGTCAGGCCGTATAGCTTTGTGTTTCCAGCTATAATTTCTCCTCCATTGTTTTACAATTGTTGCCATGACCACCACAGATGGCTTGCTGCCTCTCAATCATCTGATTGGATAGCGGGAAAAAATGACCAAAAAAAAAAACAGATGACGTGGGGCGCTTTTTCACTCTGAGTTTTCAAATTGAGGAGTTCAGAGCGCTCCGGCAAAAACACCTGCCACCTAGTGTTCAGCCATAACACAAAAAACATGAGCGAAAAGCTTCATTCTCATTAAAAACAATTTCAGAAAGCTGCCTCCAGCTGCTACAACACTTTCTGTGTGATCGGGGCTAAGGCAGAGTAGGGCAGGTCATGCCGAAGCCAGTAAGTAAAAAAATGGCTTCCAGGAGCAGTGACTTCCTAGAGTCTTGCTGTCACTGTGAGGTTGTTCGGCACATAACCCCTCATAAAACTACAAATTGTCTTTTTACACTTTTGTTTTGGTACAGATTAAATAAACAAGATATAAGGTGTCAATTTGCAGGGGCAATCCTGGCCTCTGCGGGCCCAAACAGAAGAGCTCATCGAGGCCCTGTCCTAAGTTACTGTATCCAGCTGTATCCATATGAGTGGCCATCCAAGGCCTGGTTTGCTCCTGTCAGTTTGTGAGCTTTGGAGGTGCTGGAGATTCATTTTGTTCCCCTAAGACAAAGCCAGAGTAGCTGTTTCCCTCTGCTAGCTGTTTCTCCCTGTTAAAAACAATAAAATCATCTATATACTTTGTCAGCTTCTGGAACTCTCATCGCCTCTCACCACACAAATAACTTCACAGCTGTTTCTCAACTCAAACTTTTTTATTATCTCAGAGGGACTGTGAAAGTGACCAAGAGGAAGAAATCCTGAAGAGGAGGCCGAGGACCAGAAAGAGAAGCAGCACTTCCTGAGAGCAACAAGTGTGGCTGGTCGACGATGTTCCGGTTGCGAAACAGTGACTTTGCACCTTTTTTGACGCACACTTTGCAGCTCTTGCTGATCATAAAGAGTCAGCTTACAGTATGTGTTTGAGTGACTGCTGCAGCATTTTCATTGGTCAAGGCAACTCTGCGTGTCTTGGTGTCCCAGAAAACCTGCAGATCATCTGCTGTGTGTTAGATAGTGTTCTGCCATTTCTAAATTTACTGGCATAAGAAGATATAACTGGATTATTGTTGACAGGAACTGAGAGGCCAATGTTAGCACGTCCACACGAATGTAGGCAGCTTCCTCTTATAACTGCAGTCTTAAAAGGCCCTCAGCTGTTGTTTAACCTCTGAGTATTGACAGGGTTAGATTATTTTCTTTTTATTGTGCGGGCTGCATGTGTGGATTTACAGGATGTGCACTGTTGTCCAAAGCACTGACAAATAAATAAGATGGTAGCAGATCTTTAAATATTTACATGTTGTTCTGTTTAACATACAGCAATGTCTGTGTAAACACACTGTTTACCATTCACCTCATCAGCATTAGAATAATTTGCCTGAGGCCTGTACACAATACAGAGCTATCTGTTTACTGTATTTAACTAAATATGTTGTGAGTTATTGTCAATCACTTATGTCCAGTGGGTAATACTTGCCGTTCATCTTATGCACACATGAAGACGGTATAAAAATACTTTAAATGTAAACATGAAATAAATTTCAGAGTTCAATTTTTCAAAGCAGTTGTCTGGTCCTTATGTATTAGGCTAATGGTGTGAGTATGTAAAACTACAGACAGTCTTGCTATAGAATCAATCCAGACAGAATACAGCCATACTGCCGCTTAAAACGAATGTGGCCCAGGGGCGTAATGGCCCCTTCTCTATTTCCCACCCCTCTACTTCCACCCCCCTTACTCAAATCACACCTATTCTCAAAGTCAGTCTTCATTTCGACCACTGCTACACACCTGTGAAGTTTCGTTACCGCATCCTGTATAGTTGTGACACAAATACATATAAGCATTTGCCAAAATACAGCTAAACAGCTTCTGTGGTAGTGTCAGCCACAATATGTGTCAGCAGGACAACAATTTGCCATGACGACCTAACACACACACACACACACACAGACTCACAAGGTTAAAACAATACCAGCTGTTGCAACATCGTGGCGGCTGGAAAATATCAGCCAAATTACTTAATTTAATGTAACTTGTATCTTAGCTCATTAAAAGGAGCATACACTGTTTTAAACACACATGCGTCTTACTACTGTATGTATTGTAAATTGAAATTTTGTTTAATAAATTAAGGAACGTGATTTTTTTCCTTGTGAGTTTCTGTAAAGTTAAACAAACAATGGCTACATCACAATTTAATAAATAAAAAAATATACACTCAGTGGTCACTTTATTAGGTACACCTGTTCAACTGCTTGTTAACACAAATACCTAATCAGTCAATCACGTGGCAGCATCTCAATGCATTAAGCCATGTAAACATGGGCGAGACGACTTGCTGAAGTTCAAACTGAGCATCAGAATGGGGAAGGAAGGTGATTTACGTGACTTTGAAAGTAGCACGGTTGTTGGTGGCAGACAGGCTGGTCTGAGTCTACTGGGATTTTCTCACACAGCCATCTCTAGGGTTTACAGAGGATGGTCAGAGAAAGAGAAAATATCCAGTGAGCAGCAGTTCTCTGGGAGAAAATGTCCTGACTGGTTCAAGATGATAGAAAGGCAACAGTAACTCAAATAACCACTCGTTACAACCAAGGTCTGCAAACTACCATCTCTGAATAAACAATATGTTGAACTTTGAAGCAGATGGGCTACAGCAGCAGAAGACCCCACCAGGTACCACTCCTGTCAGCTAACAACAGGAGACTGAGGCTGCAATTCACACGGGCTCACCAAAACTGGACAATAGAAGATTGGAAAAACGTTGCCTGGTCTGATGAGTCTCAATTTCTGCTGCGACATTCAGATGGTAGGGTCAGAATTGGCGTAAACAACATGAAAGCATGGATCCATCCTGCCTTGGTGTAATGGTGAGGGAGATATTTTCTACACCACAGCCTACCTGAGTATTGTTGCTGACCGTGTCCATCCCTTTATGACCACAGTGTACCCATCCTCTGATTCCAGCAGGATAGCACGCCATGTCACAAAACTGGTTTCTTGAACATGACAATGAGTTCACTGTACTCCAATGGCCTCCACAGTCACCAGATCTCAGTCCAACAGAGCACCTTTGGGATGTGGTAGAACAGAAGAATTAAGGCAGTTCTGAGGGCAAAAGGGGTCCAACCCAGTAATAGCAAGGTGTACCTAATAAAGTGGCTGATGAGTGTAAGTCAGCACCATTAATCCTTCTTTCCTCTCATATTATAAGTTGGTCTCTTTATGATTTCAATGCAAAGGTGTGATAAGGACCATATGTTGGGCTAGGGGTTTGAAAACTGTATTAGCATCCAGATGACCCCCAAAACCATCTTTTAACACATCCCACAAGATGACCATGAACGTGCTGTACAAACAGGCTTTAGTACAATGTGATGCAATGAGCCAATGTTCCCATCAGACCACAATAACACTATAAAAAGTTCACAAATACCAGTGGCCCTCGACAATAAATACATTACTAACTCTCTGAACAGCAGTGAGCTCTAATTTGTATCATGCACTCCTACTCATTTTTCCTACGGCCACTGGTTAATGATTTATTCTCACAACAGAAATGTTGTTTGGGCCCAGCTGGGCCTAAAGAGATTGGAGGGGATCATTTGAACTGAACTAAATACATTGTTGGCACAGACACAATATAGGCCAGTTACACACTGATGGTAAGAAAGGAGTCGTAATCAACAAGTGGGTCAGTCTGAAATATGTCAGCCTGTTTGTGCTTCAGTATCCAATTAGAGAGTTACGTAATGTTCAGCATAAGAACACCAGCCAGTACTGCATATTAAAGTATGAGGGGTTTAAAGAGGCATTTAGTGTTGCGCTAAAATTAGGTGACTCACAAGAGACACATAACAAAGAGAATGGTCAGAATAAAGCAACAGAGGTTTTAGTGCGGGTCAAGCTCTGAAACCACTGGATCTTACATTTCCCATAATGCAACCATTAGTGTGGCCCTCCCTGCCTGATAAACACCCACGTCTTTCAAACTCCATGAACCCAGTTTGTAACCATGGCTCTTTGTCAAAACATTTGTGGTCTCCAACTCAAGATGAGACAACCCTGTTGACACCATGGGCTAATTTTCAGACCTTTTTTTAAATTTATTGACAGAATAAACAATAAAGATACAGAGAATAATATGCTAGATAATATCCAGTGCAGACATGACGGTTTTTTAAGTCTTCACAAGAAACATTGTGGAAAAAACTGCACAAAGTTTCAGTGCTTTGATTGACATGAAAAACTGCAGTTTTTGTGATTTCATCTTTAAATTTTAAGTGAATAAACACACACAGACAGCAGGATACATATCATGTAATACACTGGTTTCCAACTGGTGGGTCCCGGTCCAAAAGTGGGTCCCAAGTCCATTCTGAATGGACCACAAGTGAGTCACAAAGTTTGTAAAAAACACACTTAATTTTGAAGTACAGTGAATTTTGGTACAGAGCTTTTATTTTGAATTGCTCTTTTCTGCTGTAGAGTGAGTGACAGAGGCGGCAAACTAGCCCAATGACATGGCCAAACGCAAGTATGATGCTGAATACATTAAACTGCGTGGACCTTGGACAAATGATGAAGGAGAAATCTGGACCTCTTGGCTAGACCAGTTGGGAACCACTGATGTTATATACATTAGACATGTACCAGCATCTTCCCTTCTATAATGTATACTATTCTTACAAAAATGTAAAAATCTTAAAGGGACAGGTTAACCCCAAATCAAAAATGCAGTTAGTTAGTTAGTTATTTTATATTTGGGTCTAAACAATGTACAAAAAAAATCATATATAAGATAAACCCATCAGTAAAGAAATTAAAAGATAATCTAACAGCAACTCAGAGTTCCATCACTCTGTAGAGGCCTGCTGGTGCTCCAGTACTGCAAGATGTGCATGTAAGATGACTAAGATTCTTTTATCAGTGTCCACGAAGAGTGAGCTCAGCTCAGTGGAGTCATGTCCATATTTCTCACAGATATCCTGTGTATCACAAGTATATGTTCTTCATGTTGTATGCCAGTATGTATACAGCAGCACACACAATGTTCTGGTGGTGTACGGCTCCACCTCCCCATTTCCACTCACAATCTGTGAGAGGACAACCGGAACCGTGTAAAAGTTATTCCCAGATGGTCTTCGGTTTATCTTATTTAACCTTTATTTACACAGGAAGTCCCACTGAGACTTAAATACGTAAATATAATACAATAATCTACAATATAACAGCAACTATTCAAACATAGACACATCTGTCACCACATTCTTTATGATGCTCTTAAATTCATTGTTGTGTTTAAGTTGCTGTTATTCAGACCAAAAATCCAAATATATAGCTCTCAGCAGTCACAGGGTTGACTTAATGCATCTTGGCTCCTTATTAGAGCATAAACATACAGTGACTCTCCAGTCCTACTGTACAGTAGTTTGTTTCTGTTCAGTGACAGCCTGTGAGTTACTGGCATGAGATGAGATGAAAGAAAACATCTAAAGCACGCTCGGGTTACTCGTCTGTATATGGAGTCTCTCTCCAGGCTGGTGACTGTAAATATTTCAGCCATGTCTCACTGAAATATGACCTGAGACCTCTGTAGCTTTGTCATTGATAGAGAGTGAAACGACATGCCTTCCAGTCAGCCGTTACAGTTGGGTCCGAAGCATCTCATGTAACACAGTCACAGCTGGTATGATGGGATCAGATCTGTGGTCGACCAGCGACAGGGCTATAGGATCATGGGATTCCAGCAGACTTACAGATGGGATGATCTGATGGATGGGTCGTTCACACAGACAAATAAGGAGCGCTGTCAGAAACTGTATGCTGCATGTGTAACACAAAACCATGTCCTTCGTCAGAAGAGATACAGATGTCTTTGAGGCAGTTCTTGAGTCACTGATGTGTCCGGAGGCCAGACTGTAATATGTAATGTGATGTGCATGAAGCAGGCAGATTCCAATGACTCTCTTCATTTAGACTGTTACTGTAAATTACCTAGTGATTAGCCAAATCTGAAGTGTGAGGCATCATGATAACTCTTAACATCATACCATAGGCATTCAACACTAAAAGGCACACTCATAACCAGTATGGTGACTTCCTTAAAAAACATAAACAGTATTTCTTTTATGGCAGTGTTAGACTGCTGCTGAAATATGTATAATCCCACCCTGCTGAGACTTTGAGATCATTGCACTGGATAGTGACACGTAACCTTGTTTTGAAGGATTGAACTTTGGTCAGAGAGGCAGCTTTCCAGTGATATTTTCTTGCACAATGATGCCACCTAGTGGGAAAAACAAAGACCTCTAGAGCGAGAGCAATAGTAGATGGATAAGTTTTTGTTACAAGAAAATAAAGTAGATACAAAAACATGATTCGAAAAATAAAACTTTGCAAAAAAACCTCACATATGATCATTAAACATTCATGGACCAAGAATGGTTTTTATTATTGTCCTGGGGGAACACTGGGGGAAACACATACAAAACAGGGGGCTGGGGGTCCTCTGCTAGAAAACTTTGAGCATCACACATAATTTCCTGCATTCTGCTGAATTTTAATGCACCAATTTGTGCCTTTTCTGCATCAATTTATGGTGTAAATGTCTTAAATTGTGTCAAAATTGAAGAGGAGAATAAAAGCACGTGCTCTGAATAGCGGGACGTGTCCCCTGCATCCACCTTGAAATCTCTGCTTGTGTGTGTGAGCAAAGATAAGAATAAATTCTCATTAACAAAGCATGCAGACAAAAGAAACAGACAAAAATGAAACTCATGTGGGCATATCAAGTGACAAATTGTAGACTTTCATCACACATTTACAGTAGAAATATCGGTAATGCATTGTTTACATATGTAAAAGAAAACCAAAGTAGTGGTTGTAAATATAAATCTATTCTTAGCAGCTATAAGTGCAAAAAAAGTTAACATTTCTAATAATGCATTTTGCTCTGATTTGACTTGTTATATATTTACAGCAATCAACCGTTTTCGCCTGAATATCATGTGAATTGTTTACTTATTATATTCATTATATGTCTGAGATTACAGCCAGCTGTGTGCATGGTGACAACACATCTTCCGACCCCTGTGATTCATCGTGTATCTTATTTTCTGCGACATTGTGAACACAGCCGTCAGAAGATCTGACGGCAGAGGCTGTGTAACTCTGGAAACAGACCTGAGGGCATTAATCATGAATGCCAGCCTCTCACTTTATCTGTGTGATCATTAGGCCATACTTTAGCATGACGATCACTCTCTGGAAATGAGCTCCAGGAGGCTGCTTCCATTATTCATACCTACAAGAGCACAGTCTGCCCCCTATTCTTGGAAATGAGACTTAATGAAGGGTGGCCATATTTAGGCTCTGTGCTCTTGATATGTCACTAAGTAGCATGTCTTTGTTAGTGGTCTCAACTCCTCCATGCTTCATACTTAGCAGCCTGCCTCCTCAGTACCTGTGTGATGAGACCCTGGAGAGGTGACAGGTGTTCCTCATTAGGATGCAGCAGTTCACTTGTATGCCCCTTCTAGGAAAACCCCTACATTTGATTGGTCGGCCTTTTCATCAAAGTTGTGTTTTGCTGCCCTAAAAGCAACTGATCTGACAGAGCTTTAGAGCAGGCCACTGATTCATGTGGCAGATAGCAGTCTTATTATTCTAAAAGGGGAGCTCAACAACCTGGACCCTATTTTCCCTGTTTTTGAGTCTAAGTGACTCGTGGGAGCAACAGTTGTTGACATTGGTCTAGTATTGAGAGAAAGAGCTGCAGCCGGCAGCTGCAAAACAGGCTACAGTGTAACCACTCACGGCAGGTGTGCCACATCACTTTTTGTCTATTGAAAGTGCCTGTTTTTGACAACTACAGGCTCAGATTGTTATTATGAGTGTCTTACAACACTATGAATGGATCCTACAGAGAAATTAAGCATGATTACAAAACTTTTACTTGTTATGGTCTGTTTGTGTCCAAGTCTTACTAAGGCACTTTCAAAGATGATATATAAATAACTGAAGGAGAAATTTTGTTCCAAAATATTCAGCTATAGTATTTAAATTTTTTTTTAGATATGAGAAAAATATGCTTTCTGTACTCCAAACCAACAAAGTATTACCAGTGCTCCTCTCTCCAACTCTCACTCTCATTCCCACCATTTGCTTCCTGCAACAAGGCACCTCTCGTGAGATTTCAGAGCGAAGCATTTCATCAGTGAGACTTGGTCACAATAACGAACACACCAGTGATATGTAAGGAAAAATGTAACGTTTCTCCGTCAGGTCCTTTCCTAACGCTTTAAGAGACTCATAATAACAATCTGAGTCTGTTGGTGGCAAAAACAAGCATTTCTATTTGCACTTTTAATCACACCTGCCCTGGTTGGTCACACTGTAGCATGTTGCGTCACTGCTGGCTGCAGCACTCTTTCTCAATACTGGACCAATATCAAAAATCATTGTACCTATGAGTCATATACCCTGCGTTTATGTGCGGTCGGAATAATTGGGAAAATTAGTTCTCAGCTGGGAAAATTAATGTGAATGCTCCCTCAAGTTAAAACAACAACGTCAGTGAGAGTGGGTGAAGTTTTGGTTCATGAGTTGCAGAGTTGACATCATGTATGCAGAGACATAGCAGACGAAAGCAAATGTTCTGTTCATCGTAATTAGGTTTTTATTAATTCACGTATTACATGTCATTTTTTTCTCACTTGGTATGAGGTTGTAAAGGTTTAACGGTTAAAACTTATTTATTAGCATTGTAGTCAGGAGAAGCAGTATTGTAGTAGTTTTAGGGTATGTGCTGGTGCAGCAATAAGTCTGGGACAAAATCACTTTGTAGTATAAAGCTTCGAACTGTTAAACACTCTAAGCAATAAAATACAACACATCATCTTTGTAGCATCCATGTTGTTTCCACACAAGACATCAAAGCCGTAAGAACGACTTACCAACGTGGGAAATGGGACCATGTGAGGAGCATGTGAATGCAGCATTAGACACAAAAACATTGGGAAATAGGGTTCAGGTTGAAAAATACCACAGTTCCCCTTTAATTACTACAGACAGAGTGTTCTGCATGATCCATTTTAATACATCCATTTGATTGTTTTGAATTCAGACCCTTTTTATGGGTATCTTGTCAAGAAAGAACTGTCTGTCTGACTGAGATGTTTGTTGGAGGTGTTAAATATCCCCACTGGAACAATAGTATACTGGCCACTTTCCCTCCTGTCACATGTGCAGGTGCATGTTTTGGAAACTATCCAGGTCCATATAGAGTATATATACCCAGAGGGATGTGAGAATCCCCAAATGCACTGAGTCTAAACACTTCCTGTTCTTTTAAAGCGTAAGTTTGCTTCTTCCAGAAACATCAAAAGCCCACAAGAGCTCTGCTCCTGTGCTACAAGAGTAAATACAGGTAATTAGCTGGCAATATGTGGATGGCTGGGGTGTGAGGGCTTGATGATGCCTCGCTCACATAATTGGTCTCTGAGGCACTGACGGTCCACAGCTTGAAAAACTGCATACAAATTAACCTGTGACATACAGAGCTTGTGTAAGAGGCGATGTTCAATCTGACAGCATTGTGAGAACGAACTGAGCAAACGTTCTGAATTGAATCATTCATTTTCGAAACTCCATGTCATCCTATTGTTGAATATCTATCATTTGTGAATTCATTCATACGCTGGGATTAAATGTTTAATTATCTCATTAGTGTCTTTTATCATTTCTGCTCTGAGCATGTTCTGTGAAACGTTTGTCACCCCTTTAATAGTCTCCTCAACAACTGATCATGTACGATTTACCTTTTACATCATGTTCACACCTTTCACGAGTCATTCATGTCACTTTCCTGTGCACATACCATTCACCATTTGTTGTTTGAATTATCTGAAACCTGGCACCTGAAAAAATATTCAAAATCAATGTTGCGGGTAACACCCACACAGAATGAAAATGGTGCTCTTTGAACATTGTTCTTCCTCCTAAAAGGGCTGAGGATAACCTATTGGAGACGGCAAAATCAATTTCACTATGCTGAATCGCAGAGAGGCCACTGCCGTCTGTATCAGTGATCAATGTGCTTGGTGGTCGCTTGGCTCCAGAGACCAGAATATTCCCACTGCAATATCAGGAAGACACAGCAGCCTCTCTTATATTGGTTTATCCACATCAATATACAGTGGAATTAAACTATAAATAATAAATTATAACAATTTGTTTTGTAAGATGTCCCATAAAAATTGCCTTGTTTCTGCGATGAACCAAAGCTGAGACAATGACTGACCAGACCTCCCTCGTGTTTCTGTAAGCTCCTCTGGCTTTCTGACTGAACCTCCCCCGTGGAAAGCAGCTATAGATTACTGTGGCTGTTTTATGATCTGTGTAACGCGCTCTTGTAATAATTGAACGGGGGATATTTTAGGTTCACAGGTCTCTTAATTAAAGGTGCTCAATCCTCTGACAGATGAGACCATTATCTCTGTAGGGTGTGAATGAGCCCGCTGTACGGTTCATAATAACATAATGAGTCCATTCCTTGCTTTGCAGGGACCGGATCAAAATGTGCAACAGTATGTTCTGAAACGTGCTGTTCTGCCCCGCAACTCCCACTGCTCTGACGACCTTTAAATCATCAAGAAACCAGTACTTTTTCTTTTTTCTTTTATGTATGTGTGTGTGTGTGTGTGTGTGTGTGTGTGTGTGTGTGTGTGTGTGTGTGTGTGTGTGTGTGTGTTTTGATTGACTCCTCAGCAAAAGAGCAGATGTGATGGCTTTGATTTTCCAAGTGAGTCAACTGGCCTTTATTTCATGTCCAGAAAACTCAATTGACCATTAAGCTCATAAAACTTAAAGCAATACTTCACCACAAAAATTACTATTTGTATATCAATTAGTCATGGCGTGTTAAGTCTTATTTATCCAGTTGTATGCTCAGTACTTCCCAGCACATGCATTCTCACTAAAAAAAACCCTTATTATCAAGTCTGGCATAGAGGACAGCATAGATACGTTTCACTTCACCAACAAAGGCCACGCCAATAGAGTTATGGATCGTTATGGACATATTACATATAACTGATGATGGGGATGAGGGACGAGAAAAGCAGGTAAGAGGATCAAGGGATGTTGGATGAAGGGATGAGGGTCGAGGGATCTGGGATTAGGGTTAAGGGATGTTGGATGAAGGGATGAGGGTCGAGGGATTTGGGATGAGGGTTGAGGGACGTTGGATGAAGGGATGAGGGTTGAGGGATGTTGGATGAAGGGATGAGGGTCAAAGGGATTTGGGTTAGGTTTGAGGGTTGTGAGATGAAGGGATGAGGGTCAAGGAATTTGGGATGAGAGTTGAGGGATGCTGGATGAAGGGATGAGGGATTTAGGATGAAGGGATGAGGGTTGAAGGGATTTTGGTTAGGTTTGAGGGTTGTGGGATGAAGGGCTGAGGGTTAAGGGATTTGGGATGAGGGTCGAGGGATGTGGGATGAAGGGATGAGGGTTGAGGGATCTGGGATTAGGGTTAAGGGATGTTGGATGAAGGGATGAGGGTCAAAGGGATTTGGGTTAGGTTTGAGGGTTGTGAGATGAAGGGATGAGGGTCAAGGAATTTGGGATGAGAGTTGAGGGATGCTGGATGAAGGGATGAGGGATTTAGGATGAAGGGATGAGGGTTGAAGGGATTTTGGTTAGGTTTGAGGGTTGTGGGATGAAGGGCTGAGGGTTAAGGGATTTGGGATGAGGGTCGAGGGATGTGGGATGAAGGGATGAGGGTTGAGGGATCTGGGATTAGGGTTAAGGGATGTTGGATGAAGGGATGAGGGTCAAGGGATTTGGGTTAGGTTTGAGGGTTGTGGGATGAAGGGATGAGGGTCAAGGGATTTGGGATAAGGGTTGAGGGATGTTGGATGAAGGGATGAGGGATTTAGGATGAAAGGGTGAGGGTCGAAGGGATTTGGGATGACAGTTGAGGGATTTGGGATTAGGGTTAAGGGATGTTGGATGAAGGGATAAGGGTTGAAGGGATTTGGGAAGAGGGTTGAGGGATGTGGGATGAAGGGATGAGGGGGACGGGGGATGGGGGACGTGAGAACAGAGTCAAGGGGGAGGGAAATGGATAAGGTGTGTTTGAATACTTTTAGTGTGGAAATGGATGAGACTGAGGCGCAGTCTTTGTTCCCAAACTTAGTTATAAAACTTTATTTTCAGTCCAGTGTAAATAGTGTGGTTTTAGTTAAAATGTATGTGTCTGCAAAGTACTGAGAATACCACTGGATAAATGAGACTTGGATTATACTGCACAAATCGTGTGAAAGTTTTTAAACAGATGTTTTAATTTAGCTTTGCTGTTGGTAAACTTGGTCTCCAATCAATCAATAAATCAATAGAAAAACGTTGTCTTCATATAATCAAGGTAACACAGCATGGCTTACTGATATATAAATTGTCATTTTGTGGGTACAGTATTTCTTCAATGCTCACTGACATTTGAGCTTTGGGAGTTAACAGCAGAGTAATTAATCCTTGTCTGCATCTGACATGCTAGCAGGTTACAATTTGCTAATAGCAAACCAGTTTTGGTCACAGCATATAATTATGTGATATTTTTGTTGACTACAGTCATGGCAGCTTTTTAAAATTGCTTAGGCTATCTAACTGTTGCATTACAGGAGGATGTGTTTGGTAAATTGAATTTAACAGCTTGAGGAAGTTTTCAGACATGATGCACTTCATGACCTGCGCTCCTGTAATTAGACCTTTTCATAGGATGAAGAGTTTTTTTCCACCTCATGCTATTGCCACAGTATTTCTCTCTCTTTATGTATTAACTGTTGGGAGCTGACTTCACATCTGCTTCTAGACTTGAGAAATGAATTGCATAGAAACATATAAATAACTGCAGCAAAGTGAAGCACAGCCACTTTGGCTCTGATTCAACACCACGCCGCCTTGTCATTTCACACTCAGCTGGAGCTCAAATCAAGGCCAATTTACAATGAAAGGGTAGCTGGAGAGAATGAAGCTGTATTTATTATTCCTTCCGGCTTTCTGCAACTGGAACCATGGTCCTGTCCTCCTCCCTCCTCCCTTTTTTTTTTTCTCTCCCACTCGCTTTTGAATGCTTTCAACAAAAGGCTCCCATCTCTGCTCCTCCAGTAATGATTAGTCTTTGTAGTTTGGCCCACACATAGCCCGGACAAAAAAACTCTGACATCAATCAATTCTGTAAAGCGTAACCTCTGTGAACCTGTAAAATGGAAACAATATGAATGCTTGTCCTTGGAAATATCGGCCTATACTGTAGCCAGGTAATTCTGGTACCATTATATAGTTGAACACATAATTGAGCAAATGAACATCTAGTTCGTTATCACTTATGGGGTATTGTGGCACATGCTGGTTTTTCTGTGCACTTGTGAATTTCCTTTTTTAATTTCACAGGCGGGCAGTAATACAGAGCTCTCCTTATCTGGATACCTTTCACAATTAAAGGTCCAGTGTGTAGGATTTAGGGGGATATATTGGCAGAAATTAAATATAATATAATAAGTATATTTTATTAGTGTGCAATCACCTGAAAATCAGAATTGTGTTTTTGTTATCTGAGAATGAGCCGTTTATATCTACATAGGGAGCAGGTCCTCGTCCACAGAGATCGCCATGTTGCACCGCCATGTTTCTACAGTAGCTCAGAATGGACAAACCAAGCACTGGCTCTGATTAGGGCCCCTTTGCATTTTTGCGTTGGCCACCGTAGTTAAAGGAAACAGTTTAATTTAAATAATTTAGTTGTTCATTATTCAGGGACAAAGCCCATTAATAAGCAAGGAAACTGTAAATGAGCTCACTTACAATGCTAATTTAAAATAAATTAAATTAGTAAGACATATAACTTGTAATTCTTTTAATGCCACTATGAGATGGGGTTGAAAATCTTGTTGATTCCTGTTGTAGTATCTAACCCAGGACCACTAATGGCTTATTTATGCCCAACGTATACAGACATAGACGTAGCCTTCTGCCCATATTCTGCGTTTATTTTGTCTGTTTGTGCATATTTTCTGGAATCTTAGGAATACAGACAAAACGGAGTAACACCAGAGATTATGGCGATGCAGTGTAGTTGAAGTGAGATATAACCCTAGGACACAACGAGGAGATTTTAAAAATGGTGGAACAGAACCAAAAGATGATACAGTGAAAAGACCTACAAAGTTAACAGCCCCCCCCTTGTGACAAGCAGCAAGGAAAAACACTGATTTTCTTTATTGTGAATCTGCTACCGGATCTATTACCGGTTTGTTTCTGAGAGGAGGAGACCTCTAAGGATAATGCAGCTCATGGTTAAAGGCTTCCACATGTCTGGATCTTAAGTTGTCAGAGAAAAAAGGTGAGCACACATCAGCAAGTGCTGTGCTACTGGCCTGTGTACGATGAGCTGAACAGCATCACAGAAACACTGATTTGTAACTTGGAACTGCTTTACTCAGTGTTTTTACTGGTTTAAATCACCGTGTCCATTTGTTTTGGAGAGGAAGAGACCTCTGAGGATAACTGAGCTCACGGTAAAAACCTCCTGAACAAAGTACACTGAAGGAATTCTAACCAGGAGTTTTTTCAGTTGGTTGCTGGTTGCAATCCTCGCCGCAAGATGCCACTAAATTTCCCTAAATCTTACACAATCTTCATTTAATAGTAAAGACAAAATATGAGAAGTCCAAAAAACACAGTGTTCACAGCGTGCCCTTCACAGCCACACATTTTTGTTTTCTAATTACCCAAATCAAGTATCTTAACCTCCCTCTCTGACCACACTTATATTCCTTGCTTTTTGTTTTCTCTTTGAATTTCCGAGCACATCACATGCTCACCATCGGCCTGCCAACTCCCTGAGAGAACTCTATGAGAAAGGTGCCTTTTTTTGTTGCTGCAGCTCTTCCTTACATTCATAACAACTTCCCTTTTCTGGGCGAGTGTGAGGCCGATCTGTGCCAGCTGTCTTTGGATATGGATGCTGTCAGGTCGTCTGTGCACGTGAGTCCAGAGTCCATTAGCCTTGCCCTGGGAGATGGAATCTGGGGCGGCAACGCTGAAACAATGCAGTCTGGGTAATCAACCCCTCTAACTCCTGCCAATCACTCCTTTTAATCTGGAAAAAGAGACACGTGACTATACTGTGTAATTCAGAGAAAGACCAAAAAAAGGTAGACCTCTACCATTTTTAATCTCCTTAACTTTGTGACAGATTGTTTTCCAGGCCGCACACTTCTGTTTTCATCCTCTGTGAATACACCATGTTCTTACTGGAGATAATAAAATGGGTCTGGCATAAGCTGACTGAAACTGAATCCAGTGGTTTCAATAAAATGGTCAAATTCACCAAGGTTGGCTTTGAAAAATAAAAGCGACTCCAAAGCAGCATTATATTGTGGTTTTTGAGAATGTGTATTTTCCAAGTGAGAGTGAAGAGAAGAAGAAAACTGCTTTCATGACATGCTGTGCTAACCACAGTGCTAATGCATAACGAAGGATAAATCTATAATGGCTCAGTTTGCAGAGCAACAAAGGGAGCACTCATGATGTTTATGTTTTCACCTATAGATGGCAGTATTCAGTTTAACATTTGGTGACACCGTTTTTCTTTTTGAATTCTACTTGGCAGACATACTCCACCTCTATTGCTAGTGTAGGTATATTTTCTCAGAAGCAAAGCTCCGGCTCCAGGCAGTTTTAGGAGAAAATTACATCTTGTATCGCACACTTAAGAAAGTGCATTTAACTGCCACTAAAAGGACATACAGCACACTTATAATCTTCTCATTTTCTGCAGCAGTCAGCTCATTGCCTCCCCCCGACACGAGCAAAGGCGTTCCTGCGATTTCTTGTTTTTATATTTACTTAAAGTGATGGTTGTATATCCATCATTACCTCTATCATTATCATTCTGAGATGTCATTGTCAGTGTTGCAGAGGCAGGTCACATACTTTCACCTCTGCTGCCTAGTTTGCCAACAGGCATGTGAAAGGGCACGTATGGGAAAAAAACAGCAGCACTTTCTGAGAAATGTGAAGTGATACTGAGCTGGTACGTTCCACTGCACTTCTGCAGAAGCAGAAATTTCACTTTGTCTGTGCTGCAGAAGAGAAGTACTGAAAATCACACACTGCCTTCCAAACAATAAATCTTATTATTTCTTCAGGAAGGGAGCTCCCTTTGAGTGTTCCCGGTCGACTCGCCCTGTAATTGGTCTGACTGAGATATAAATCAGATCTTTGATGCTTAATTGAGCTCGGTTGAGACTCACAAAGAGCTGTTCCTTTTGCTGACACAGTTGTTCTTTCCTCCTGTGTGTTACCCTTTAAAATAAGCCTTTTTGTGTTACTGCAAAGTGGCGCTGAATACTTCGCTTAACATAAAGGTGAAAGAGCTGAGTGGAATATTAGAACAAAGAGATATATAATGTAGTCGTGACAAATTCAATGTGGGAAAATGAAAGCTCAACACTGGAGGCGATTCTCTGTATTTAAAGGAACAGTTCACCCCCAAATCAAAAATACATATTTGTCCTCTTACCTGTAGTGTTATTCATAAGTATAGATTGTTTTGGTGTAAGTTGCAGAGAGTTGGCGATATCAGCTGTAAAGATGTGAGTCTTCTCTCAAATATAATGGAACTAGATGGCACTCGGCTTGTGGTGCTTTAAGTACCAAAAACTACATTTGAAAAACTCATGTAGGAGCTATTTTCTTTTTTCTGAACTACCTCCACCAACCGAATCACCCTGCAGAAGGAAGCCTGTATCTACTGCTAGCTCACCTAGCACCGCTGAGCTAGCTAATACTACTCCTCAGCTGAGGAGGACGCCATAACTGTTAACATCTCACACTGTCACAAGCATAAGCCTCTAAACCAGAATTAAATGCAGCTTTTTTGAACAGTGATGCGGTTGTTGGGTTCAGTAGAAAGCAAATAGTTCCTACATGAAACTCCACACAACAAGGTCTGTGGATTATCTCAACCCAGTCTCACTGGTTGTCGAAAGCTGTCGAGTTGTCTTTTAACATCAGAATGATACATAGATGGTCGCAGTTTAACAGCGCTCAGCGGTGACAGGGGGAAATGCTGCTGGACAAGAACGAAAGTTTAGGCATCTTAAGTCCGAGTAGGGTGAGTGAGAGGGGTCCAACACAGACTTTCAACCAGGACAGCGGTGTTTGCGTCCTGTAAGATTATAAAGCCAAACCCTGTTTTTTCATAGTGCGTATATTTTGAAAGAGATTGTATGTAAACAGTAAATGTCCTGTGAAAACAGAAGTGTATTTTGAAAGATGACAATACGTGTAACAGGCAGAACTTGACACTGCGCCCCAGAATGTCAACAACCAGTGCACCAAGACCCCCTTTATGTTGTTTCTGGACGTGCAAGGTCCATGACAAAACATTGATTTGTGACAAGGTCGGAGTGAGAATGTATTGATTATCTTGAGTAACTGGGTCATGATTTCTGGAAAGAGACACTGCTGTTGAGTTTTTAAAATGTATATTTTGGCACTTTGAGCACCACAAGCCGAGTGCCATCTAGTTCTATTATATTCAAGAGAAGACAGATATCTTTAAGGCTTGTATCTCAAACACTCAGCAGCGCACGCCAAAATAATCTAGACTGATAAACAGCACTACAAGTAAGAAGAAAAATATGTATTTTTGAGTCTGGGTTTTAGTGCCCCTTTAAGGTAACTCCTACAAGTCTGTATAAATAAAATTGACAATAACACAAACTGTAGCCATTTTGCATCAAACAAATATAACCACATTTATTTTGAAAGTATAAAATTTCACACTATAAAGGCCACTTTTCAGGGTAAATCGACAACCTTTCTGTAAGATTTACACAGAGAAATACCTTGTCCCTCTCTGCTGGTCTAACATACTGTCCAGTTCTGTGGCAAAATAAAAGAATTGTTCTACTCCACCACAGAAAGTAGTTGGCAAGATCTGAATAATTTACTCGATACAGGAAAATGGCAGGAGAGTGAGAATTCCTGATTTGTACATCCCACAGAGGAGCAGGTATTCTGAACGGTTCTCTCTCTGGATCAAACCGGCGTACAGGCACAGTTTGACGTTACAGGCACTGTTTGCCTTCTACTGGGAGACTCGAAAAAGAAATCTGCAGTCGACATTCTTTACAATGGCACCAGTCAGGCCACGAGAGCATCCCCACGGAGAGAGCATCCTCTGTTTGTACAAGCAGAACGACTCGTACTGCACACCTCGCTGTCAGAGGCCGTTTGGCTCACTGCAGATCTGTTGAGGTGTCCAGATTTTGAGCGTAGCGTTCACATTCCTACTCACTAACTGTGACGTGGTGCCCACTGAGGTAGAACAGTTGTACCAAAAGACTTATTTATAAAGTATACAAATGAGTAACAGTCACATCAATAAACTTAAGAGTGGAGTCAAGGGGTGGGGGGGAGAAAATAACGTCACATTTCACCCACATTTTCAGCACAACAATATGTAGACCACTGACATGTCTGGATATCTGAAAAAATCCCTTCCAGCACAAACTACTCCTGCAATTCTTTCCCTTTCAGGCATAATGGCGGTTTCACAGATACTCAAACTGTATTATTGCATCTACAAGCCAGTGGGAACAATTCAGTTGTGAAATCACTAGCTCCGGTGATCTCGGCATGTGAAATCTATCCTTCCCACTCTCACACACGCTATTCAAGAGTGCAAACAAAAAACAAACATAAGTCAACAGAAGGGAACTAAAGCGGACACTTGTCATGTCAGAGAGGGCACATTCCCATACAGAGAGTACAACATGTTCGTCGACACTCCTTCCACATTAAAGTGGAAACTGTGACGTCCCTTTTGAAGGCTCCCGTTTCCCCTGAAGGCTGGAATGGGCTAAGCGAGCTGACTGGCTCCCGGCAGGGTGGGCAAGGCTAGGCTGGGTTGTGCGGTGCTTACAGCTGGACACCCAGCCGTCTGCGTGGACTAGGACCAGCTGCTGTCCGTCAACCCCCCCGTCCCCTTGCGGGTGATGATGCTTTCTGTCGACTTAAGGAGCCTCTCTAGACAGGGTGCGTTGATTTTGCCCGGCGGGGGGCCTCTGGGCACCGAGTCTGTCTTAGTGTGGCTGTCCGTGCTGGAGGACACAGCGTTGTCCTGCGTTAGGTCTCTGGGGGACAGCAGGTGCCTGGGGCCAACCTGGGCCTGCTCTGCTATGGGGGAGCAGATGGGTGACGTGTGGAGCCACTTCAGGTTACTGGCAGAGTAGGCTCCAGGAGGAGTGAGGTCGGTGACTCTCAGGGTTTTGGCGCCGGCTGGGGGATCACTGACGGTGACGGGGCTCACGACTGCAGTAATGGTCACTGGAGATAGCTGGTTGGGAAAAAGGACACAGTTTAATGTTACGCCACTATGAGATGGGGTTAAGAATTTTGTTGCTCCCAGTGGTAGTATCTGACCCAGGACCACTAATGGCTCATTTATGCTCAACGTATACAGACACAGACGTAGCCTGCTGCCAATACTATGTGTTCATTTTGTCCATATTTGTGCATGTTTTCTGGAAGTTTACGGATACGGACAAAACGAAATACCTCCAAGGATCATGGCGGTGCAGGTTTGTTAAAGTGAGATATGATCCTAGGACACAATGAAGACATTTTAAAAATAATCACAAATAGATTTGACATATTGTCGCTTTAAAACCTGCAATATATATATATATTTTTGGCCACTTGGTGGAAGCAAAACAAAAACACAACACTGGCTATTATTTCTATATTAAATGGCTAATTTGTATTCATCCAGGGACAGATCCCTTATGCAACAGATGTAGACCAGTAACAGGATCCCTCATTCATACTTTCTGGACTGGTCCACACCTTAATTATTATTGGACATCGATATGTAATACATTTTCTGTGGTTTTTGGAGTCAAGGTCAACAACATGCAAGTTTTTGTGTTTTGGTATTCCACTGTGGATGTATTACAGCTGTTATGTTGTTAAAAACAAGGAAAATAAAATTTAAAAATTGCTAATTTGTTGGCAAACAGTTGCCTATTTACACATTCAGTAGACACAGGACAACATTGGCATTCATTTGAAGATTCTATTTTTTTTTTTTTTTAGCTTTGAGAAAAACACCTGCCTCCTTAGCAGCTCTTTCACTACAATGCATGCTCTCTTGCTAGTTGCTAAGTTCATCTGTTTGGGCAGGTAGTGTACGCTGGTTTTATTGCTGAGAACAGATGTCCTTTGAGCTAAGACCTGCACTGTCATTCACACAATTTGTCACCATGACAAACTGCTGTCACATTATAAATAGTAATTTCATCTATTGTTGATATAAAAATATTGATCATGGCAGCTTTATTGTTGCTGTGTTGCCTTAGCAAACAGTATGACCTGTTACAAAGTGCTTAACAGCCGGCTTTGTTGTGGTGACTGAAGGAAAAATAGTTGATAGAGGGTGTGTCAGGATTAGCCACAGAAATAAATCCTAACCAATTAAATGCAAAGGAATGTTCCAGAGTATTCTGACCTTTCTTATCCCCTTAGGAACACTCCTCCAAAATTACCTTTTATCCTCTGTCATTGTTCTTAGCGAACCTGAGACTGCGGTAATACCTCAGTAAAAATAGCTTATAATCCCCCCTCCCCTGTCCCAGACCTGTGATTAAATAATAATAGATATTTTAGTCCCTCTTTCACTGCGTCGTCACCATATGTTCTTGGCAGCGCGCCTCCTCTAACCGGAGAGTTCTTACACAACAGTTCTGCTTTTGTGCAACTTTACCTTCGGTTTCTTGGTGGGAACAGCTTCCTCTGTCTGGGTGACAGTGAGTTGGTCTCGGAGTTTTACATTAGGGAACCAGCTCTTCAGCATTTCCTCCATTTTAAGAATGATATTAATGTATTTCTCCCTGAAAAAGGAAGGAAGGAGAGAAAGAAACAGAGAGAAAGAAGTATTTACTCAAGCTATCATGCACCAATCTGAGTAGCCTACTTACAATCTAACCAACCTCTTCTCTGAAATCTCATCTCTCCATCAAGCTCACACAGGAAATAGGCAATCTTGAACAGTGGGTGAACACTTACACTCACTTAGCAAAGCCTGGACTCTGTGTGGGTGTGTGTGTGTGTGTGGGGATTGTCTTGAGTACATTTCTCACATGTTTTGAGCTCACACGTGGCCTGATGTATAACAGTTCCGCTCGCCTCTAAATATAAAACACCAAAGCCACAGCGGTCTCCAACAGCGTCATTGTGAAAATAAACTAATCGCGGTGACGCAGTTTGCGTTGGAGGTGGGCAGCAGAGAGCAGCGCCCCATTAACTCCCACCCGTCAAAACCAGATGGTGGGTAGGGATTAGCCCGTGTCATATGATCAGGACCTTCCTGCTATACTCCATTCAGGCCATGTTAAATTCATGTGAAAGATTATCCGCAACAGTGACTGCTAAAAAAGTCACTTTGATCCTATCTGCCATTGTGTTGCTGCAGGGGCTGCCAGCTGGCAACACAGAGCAGGCACAGGGAGCGATGCCGGGAGGGAAGGAGGGGCTTAGTCCACCTTCCAGCCTCTGTCCCGGCTGTCTGCAGAGAGGCTGCCACACCCACTCTTTGTCTCCCATATGAGGGCAGCAGCTGGTGGGTGAGGGCTCCAATTAGTCGGTGCCAAACTCAGCAGCACTTTATCTCATATCCATATACATTGATGCTTAGCTTCCCGTACAGGTATCAGTAATGCAGCTTGCAATTCAGAGGATGATGGCGCATGACGCTGCTGATTCAGTGTAATCATATGATATGATCATAATGTGCTGTTATTCTATACAATTTTGCTCTCCAATTAAAATGATTGGTTTTATTGTTTGTTTACTCGCTTAACAGAAAATTGCTTGGCAACAATTTGGATAATTGATACTCACTGGTTCCAGCTTCTCAAATGTAATCTGCTTTCATATGATTGTAAATTAAATCCTGTTAGGTTTTTGACTGCTGGTCGAACAAAGCGAGCTATTTGACGACATCAGCTGGACTTTCTGAAGTTTTATAGACTAAATTAATAAATTCCCAGAATTGAATTAATAAATAATGAAATTATTAGCCGCAGCCCTGGTCCTAATGAATAATTTAACGGGAAATTGAAAAAATAAAATAGCTAAATTAGTTATGGAAGGTTCTACTCTACATGTGAAGAGTTTTCTGTCAAGAAATGTGTCAAGTCAGAGCATATTCTTCTTGATATTATGACATTGATTTCAACCACATTGCCTTATTGTGCCTAAGTATACTCAGATCCTGAGAATGGCAGTCGTTTCTCATTGTATGACGCAAAACAAATGTAACACATCAAAACATTTGAACATTATCATCTTACAGGGACCAAGACTTTCTCCTTTAGAGGGGTGATATCATACTCCATTATACCGTCTGGCCAGTGGAGAGCTAATCAAGCAGACACAAGTGTGCTGCTCCCACAGTGGAGCCTGTTACATTTTTAACAAGATGCCCAGCCATGGCGAGACCCAGCCATCTCTGCAGTAAATTTATCCTGAATGTGTGGGGGTAGCAGCTCCTCGCAGGGAAACCTGCTGTGAGCCATGTGTCACAGACATGTCGGAGACCACTTTGACCCACAGACAGCAAGCACCATGACTAGCTCTTTGTAATTGTATGCTGGGTTGGGTGCATTGTAGGGTAGAGATTTCAGCAAAACAAACAAGCTGAACAAAGCAAATGCCTCAAAATATGATTATAGCTACAGAGACCGACGCAGAAGATATACTGGTAATTACAAGATGATAGAGCTCATTGTTTCGTGTATGTAGGTCAAGCTGAGGACACTTACCCCATGCAGGGGTTCTGCAGAACACCCATGATCCTCTGAATCCTGTCCATGGCCACACTCTCCTGGAAACTGCTGAGTCCTGGAAAAGAAGAAAGTTGTACCATGAGCCGCATGAACTGTGTTGACAGCCGGGCCGAGTCTGTGGAGCAGATGGATTGTGTGAAATGTGTGTGTGGGGGAGAACAGGCTCCCTGCCTCTGTGGTCAGGAAGTGTTGGGTCACACACACAAGGTTTGACAAAGATCCCAAATGAAGCAGTTTTCAGAGCTTGTCTGAACATGGCGCTATCTTCCAGAGGCCCTTATAATGCCTATCAGACGACTCACAAACAGCAGCTGCTTTACTGGAGATTGTGGTACAGTATGTTCTCACTCCCCTCTGCCAAGCAGCTAATTTACAAGGAGGTCTGAAGCGTGATATTAGTCTCAACTGGCAAAAAAATAACATTCAAATGGTTTTTTTTTTAAGTCTTAAAGGGGCCTTGTTAATACACTGTAGCTGCTATAGAAGCTTCAACCAAAATGAGCTTTATTATCAAGGACACACACACAGGAAATAGTAGTGGTTACCTAATAGCACCACAACAATACTTGTTTCAGACATCTCGCTCTCAAATCTCAGGGACACATATTCCAAAAAGAGTGGCACATTGTCTATCCACTCTATTGTTGTTATTACAAGAAAGAATGAGCAGAGACAGAGACTGAAGAATGGCTGTGTTAAACAGTATAAATCCACCGAGATTGTTCTGAAGACAAAAACAGAGAAGAATTAAATGACCGACTTACGTTCTCTGTATCTTCCTGAACGTAGGCCATTCAAGATAGATGACAGTGGATGAATGTAGCATTGTAGCTCCATGCACTGAAAGTGAAAACAGATTCATTTGTAGGTGATATCTCTGTCAAAATGCGTGAAAAGCTGATATCAAACTGGCCTCCACAATCTAAAATTTGCTGAGCGTGATTTAGATAACCCTTAAACTCCCCCTATTGTTCTGCTGACTGACTCCAAGTCCTCAGAAAGGCATGACTAACGCTGCTTATAGTAATAGGTTCATCTTTACTGGAAGTGTGATGCATGAGACACTCCAGCGGGGCTGGGGGAGTCGATCTAGGTGATAGGGCACGCTCTAGTTTTGCTGACACTGTCAACCACCTCCTGTGGGAAACAGACACAAGTCAGAGGTGCTCACCTTTCTGCTGAAAATTCGGTTTCTCTCTGACACGTTGGAAATGAGCTGCCGTTCCTTGCACTCCTCTGTGGAGCTGTGAGGTCTCTTCAGTGCTTGCTGAGTGTTTTTGCCATTCGTTTTTTCTCCTTGTTGTGTTTTACACAGTCCAATGGCGCTGTCCCATGTCTCCGTGCAGCCGGGGGGAAATCCCTGGCTGGAGGCCTCCCTGACCTCGCTCCAGTTACTGTCGCCCTCCTTCACCTCGCTGCTCCGGCGGCAGCTGCTGTCAGACGGGCCCAGGTGTGGCGGGGTGCTGGGGGACGAAGGTGCCTCTGTCTGGCTGTGCTTTCCGGTACAGTCAAACTCCTGTTCGCTCTCATTGTCCTCATTGTCACTAGCCAGCCAGTCAATGGAGTTGTCCGAATCCGTAGCAGACATCCTCGGCTGCAGGCTCTAACTAGCACTGACCATCACTGACCTGGCAGACAGAAAGTCATGGTTACTATAATTCAACAATGCAGAGAAGCATTAAAAGCAGCACAGTGATGAAGACGCAGCTAAAAAGTAACAAAATCAAGCCAAATAACAGCTTAAACATATACAGTCTGGATGAAAAACCTGCACCTCCAACCAAGCAGACATGAATAAAGGCCCAGACACAGCAGAGCACTGTGAGCAGATGGTGGCAGTGAGACCACAGTTGTTGAGACCACAATGACCTGTTTGTTTTGCAGATGCAACACCTGAGCCAGTAAACACTGACTAGCCGCCATCAAAAGCAAACACCAAACATCCCAGTGTCCACAATGACCCAGCGCAGCCCTCGGGCGCTCAAACCTTTGTCTCTCAGAATTATAAATCTCCACATCGTGACGCCGCACAAGAGCAAATACATACAATTTAACGACCGCCAGCTTGGGTATTTTTTCACCCATTCAGGCTTTATCAGCCGTCCTGCCAGCTGCTACCGCCACAATCATTCATAAACATTGTAAGCTAGTTTATTCAAAGGGGGCAGGGGTCTGCCACCATGACGACCAGCGCCTCAGACTGCGGACCTCCCATCAACACAAGTGACACTTGTGCGGGGGGAAAAAGGATTTAACAAAATGAGAGACTGGCACTGTTTGTTCACAACATGAAGTATGCCTCTTGAATAAAAACTGCTCTGACCAAAACACTCTTCACGGATGTTTAATGCGCTTGTGGGATCTTTAGATCTCTCCAACATGTTTCCTCTGTGATTAGTAGATAAAAGGAAGTGAGAACAGCATTTTCAGCACAGGGATTAGTTTTGGTGTTGTGAGTGGTTAACGCCTGGCATGTCTCTGTGCCTCCTGAGGAAATCTGAGGGTAGGGGAGTTAATTGCTCCCTAGGTCTTTGTCACAGGACGACCACCTTCTGATCTTATTGTTACAGAGGAGGGTGGAGCAGAGATGTGCTGATTTTACAAGCTCTAATAAAACACAAACAAAGACAGCAAAAAATGCAGTTGGATGATCCTGATTGCAGGTTATAATAAAGCTCCTGAGGGAGCACAGTTGACCAGTTTTAGTGAGAACAAAACAATGTGCAAGGAAAATGTCTGTGCAGTGGCCAGATTTACACTCAACACAGAGACACAGGGAAGAATAATATGCTGAGTGTATTTCATATCTGAATATGGAGTACTTCGGATTATACAGCGTCAGAATTCAACATCTAGAGATATATTTTACTTTAAAAACTGTGACACATCCCAACACACAAATGTGTCCTGTATAACTAAATGTGTGTGGGCTACACTCTCCTGTACATCAAATTAAATCTAAAAATTGTGACCAATAGAAAAACATTTTTATCTGTTTTATGTGTGCAAGTGCATCAAACTTTTGTGATACACTGTATAACATATCACATTATATCTAAGCATAGGCTACATCCTGCAACACAATCATCCTCTCAGTCACATTTTTGCACTTTCCTATGAGATGACTTCCTGCAACACAATTACAGGAGAGATATAAACCACCAGTTATATCTTGTGAAATAAATACTGCGGTATAATACTTGCTTGGTTCAACCGTGTGCCGTAAAACATCATGCACATCACACACTTCATATAGCCACTTTGAATACACCACACAGGCCTTTCAGTGTTTCAGACAGAAATTCAAATTGCCAGCTGATAACAGCATCTGCAGCACTTACACATATGCTTGTATAGGTCACACATTTCTTTGATAAAACACACTCACAGCAGATTGCCTTTATGATATCCATGTCTCCATCTACCTGTGTAGGTGGGGCACATGGAGAGAGATGCCCACCACTTCAGTTCTCATTTAAAAAACGGTGATACACGTGAATTATTTGGGTATAATTCCTTCATACAGAGATTAAACATCACTATCTTTCCCAAAGAGGAGATAAAAAATGATGAAGTGAATGATCCGATGTGTCCGCGTGAATGCAGGTTTCAGATCAGTTGGGTAACAGACACAATAGACTTCCTCATCAGGCATCAGGCATAGTAAATTTGGGCAGCAGGCACTGTTAGGTTGTAGACTATAAAACCAAAAGGTCTATTTATGACTGTCACACCTTTATGATTTCAGTATTAATTCATCACAATTATAAATATTTGTTCATTAGCTTGTCTGAATTCCTGTAGATGATTTTAAAAAATGAGATCCTCTCAGTGTTTCAGCTCCACACACACATGTCGGGATGGTTAAAATGAGATGTGGATCAGGGGTGGTACGTACCTTCCCAGGATGGAGCGGCTGATCCAAGTCGTCGGTTGTTGAGCGGTAAATCCAGCAGGACTGTCGGGCAACAGAGCAGCTGATGTGTTGGACGTGCGGTGTGTGAGTGAAGGAGACGGTACAGCCAGCGATCGGCCCGTGTTGCTTCTCCCAAGGCAACGTGTCTGTGAGGGCGGGGCCAGCGCGCAGCGGCTCTCCCATTTGCTCCTCAAACGCGTCCGACTGACAAATCGGCTTCTCGTCTCGGTGCAGCCGCGGAGCGATAGGCGAGCCCGGTTTACATATGCAAATGACATGGAAATGACACAAACACGTGGACACGCGGATCGGTTTCATTTCAGCAGCTGGGCGAAAAGTCAATCCAGGGCTAGTTTTGGTCATTCTACAGGCATTCTTCCTCATTATATCATCTGGATGATGATGCCTGACTTGTGGCATGTCAGTAAACTGAGCAGCCTGGTAAAGGCGCAGTCAGCAGTTTCAGGGACAGCTGGGATGGTTCATGTGAGAGTTTGCTCAAGGACACTTTAGAAGACTATATTTGAACACGCATTGTCTGGCAGTGTGGTCTAGACAGTCATTTCCCCAAAGTTTAGAATACAGTGCTGGAGGAAGTACTTGGATCATTTACTTAAGTAGAGGTAGCAAAACCACACTGTAGAAATACTTTAAAAAAAACTCATTAGGCAGAATGGTCCTTCATATGTAATAGTATAATTGCTTTACATACTTTTCCTACGAATATAGCAATGCATCCCAATTTATAAACTGATCACAGTTTGTGTGTAAATTTTTTTTTAAGTGGAAACACACCTTTTCTACTTTAAAGGTGTCATGTGTAGGATTTAGGGGCATCTAATGGTAGAAATTGTATGTAATGTTCATACCTATGTTAGTTTACAATCACCTGAAAATAACAATTGTGTTTATGTTCTCTTAAAGCCCTGACACCAAGCCAAAAGTCAGCCGTCAGTCAATGTTGTACCATCAAGGGTGTCTGTCGCCCTAGTCGCAATGGTGTTTACCACAGCGTTGGCCCTCGTCAGCTCTTGTTGGCTTTTTTTTTTATGGCCGATTCAGCATGTTGAATCAGCGTCGGCAATGGCAGAGCCTGTCGGAGAATGAAACCACTCTGACTGGCGGTTTAGCTCAGCACACAAGAAGGAAAATAGAAGTGAGGAAAGTAAACAAATGGCGGAAATCAAGAGGAAGCGAGATCAAAAAAAGCTTGTTACATGAGGTAAGACTGTTTTCTTTAGTCATCGAGCTCTTCAGCAGAAATGGTTTGTGATAGTTTGTGTTACTGTTTACTGGCGCACAGTAAATATATTTTGTTCTTTCAGTATTGGATTGTGTTGTTGCTGTGCTAACAGTCTACCAGTTTTCATTTTTGAAAGATGAATACAGACTATCGCTGTCTGCTGGTGTGGAGAGTAAATTTATAACACGCAGGTGCAGAGCGTACATGCCTGTTGGCCGTCAGCTGTAGTCTCTGTGATGTGTTCTTGTGCAACTTTTTGGCCGAGACACAGGCGACCTGAGGCGACTCAACAGTTGGCTTTTTTGGCGCTAGTTCTTTGAGGTTTGTTTGGTGTGTCTAGGCCTTTAAAATAAATGGTTCACAGTACACTTGTTGTTTCTACAGTAGCCCAGAACAGAATAAAAGAACAAATCTTTGTAGTGTCCATGTTGTTTCCACATCACAACAACACAACTCGAAGCTAATGAACACACCAAAGTCAGAAGAAAGACCAGTCAAAGAGCATGTGAGGACATGGTTGGCGGAGGTCATTACTTAAGTACGATTTAATCCTCACTCATTCATTCAGTGTTGTTGCTGCACTAGCCTCCAGCAGGAAAAATCCAGGATTCGTGAGCACTCCAAGGTTCGACAGGTTGACCCAGGACATACCAGACACTAAAGGGATTTGTTAAAAAAAATGGGTTCATTCATTTTCGCCTATCACTACGAGGAAAATCTACCCAGCAGAGGAAAAAGACCCGTTAATAGGCTCTCAGTGAAACAGAAAATGATCCGGTTGTCTTCACAGTGATGGCACCAGCAATAATAACACTTGGAAATGCCACGGAGAGGAAAGTTGAAAAGTTGTCTGTTTCCACTTTATTCTGCAAAGTAACTATCGCTTCAGGTAAAAGAATATAATGGAGTAAAAGGTGCAATATTTCCCTCATAAATGCAGCGGAGGTGAAGTATAAAGAAACATAAAATGGAAATACTAAAGTATAAGTATCTCAAATTTGTTCTTAAATATAGTACTAACTACAGCAAATGGAGTTGCTTTTCACCACCCAAACTCAGCCCTAACTTGTGAGTGAATGAGTAACAAATAAAGATGAATTATGATCAGATTAATTAGTCATTATTTCATGTTCCCCGTCTGTAAATGCTCAAGCCTTTAAGCCCTAACAAGTAAAACTGGCTATAATTGAAGATGCAATTGACATGCAGAGTGTGTTCAGTCTACATCTTTTTTTTTTTCTTCTTCTTCTGTTGTTGGACTCAGTGACGGTAAAGGCGTGACTCACAGGACCTCTGTTTGACTGCCTGAGAGGGTGGGATTAGGAGCACTCTGTCAGAGGCCAGACAAGGATCCTGAGCCTGGAGCCAGTGAGTCACGATCCCTCTCACAGCAAACGTGATCACATGCGTTTAGAAGACACCCACCCACAAAAAGCATAACCAGCCTCCTCTCCTCAACGCCCTCAATTGACAACGAGGGCAAGCAGCATTTAAACAACACATATCTGCAGAGTGAACGGTTCACATGTGAAAAAGCACTGCGAGATGTTTACAGAGGCAAAAACGCTGCCCAGACTGCTTTAACAACTGGGTGCAAATCTGTCTGACATAAAATGCAGAAGGACTTCTTGGACTGTCTTCTGTGCTCTCTATAATGAGTCTGCACCATGGTAATTAGATTCTGCGAGCATTTTGTGGTCAGGTGATCATAGAAGAGCGTATGTGGCTACTTTTTTTTATGTGCTGCTGCCAAAGTGAGAAGCAGGCAGGACAAGGGCACCAGCAGCCCAGTGGCCTAACATTGGGTTTACTCTTTGCTGCTGCGCCTTTAATCACACCCTGCTGTGAAGAATGCACCATCACAGACACCAGAGCACCCATAAAGCTGGTTGAGGCGACACGCCTGCTGGCACAGTGAGCCACTCATGTTGAATTTTAATTGTCCTGTAAGCTGCTGCAATCTATTAAACATCCCATAAACAGTCTCCCGTCGTTCAGCTCCCCAGGCCCAGATCCCCGGGCGACCCCAGACTTAGTGACGACCGAGCGCTTCCTACAGATTCCCAGCAAACTCTCATTTCCCTTTTTTGTCTTGAAGGCTCCCATGTCACTGCGGAGTACATCGCAGCCACTTCAAAGAACAGGAAACGGACATCTACATTTTTTGGGGGGGGATCAAAGAGATATTTCATGCTTGCATGCGGCACTTTAAACCTGCATAAACACAGCGTAAAATACAGAGAAAACAGTGTCTGTGTTTATATAAGTAACAGATAAATACAGCAGCTACTCAATTGTCTTTTGTTGGAAGTGTTGTTCAATGTTAAACCACAGATTGTTCTGAATGTTTCACTAAATCTTCTGTGTGAGCTCCTGGAATGTTTATGTATTTACAATAATCCGGCCTCCAGTCAGCTGCGATGGAAATTGTCATCCACATAAAGAACAACAGCAGCAATTTGCAATCTCCTCACAAAGGCAACTCTTTTATCTGTGCATTCTCCTGTCAGGATCCAAGATGAGTCACACAACACAAACTGGCACTGTGATTTTCAATTTGTCAGAGAGGCTGGCTGATTCTGTATCCCACAGAGACTGCATGTCTCCCGCTCTCATTCATAAAAAAGAAAAGCCAAATCAGAGCCCCACGCCCACTTTATTATAGGGCATACACTACATCTGCTCTAACCCACCCTTTTAGAAAAAGGCAGCACGTGTATGGACCAAGAAAGTTTGGACGCGCTGCGGCCGGGTGATGGTTTCATGCATGTGTGTACAATTTACAGTATTGCAAAATCTGTTCCTCATTTTCAGACAGGGCGATGTGTCTATTGAGACAGCTTGCCATTGAAAACATTCACTGGAGTGTGGCGCGCTTGCTGATAGCCTCAATTGACCTTACATGTTGTATAGCAGGAGAAACATGTCCTTACCTGCAAGTATGCTGCAAGTGGATACGGGTGTATAGTATGTAAGGGTGTTTGGGTGCTGCTGGCAGGGGAACATGTTTGTGTGTCTCTTGCCTTACTAGCAGCTGTCCCCTGCAATGAGCTGTGCATATGACTCAGCTTGGTGGACTCTGGCTTTGAGCCACATGCTGTCCTGTACCCAAATCTGGACCTATAGTGACGTGTGTGTGTGTCTGTGTCTGTGTGCGTGCGCAGGTTATACACCGTGCAGCATGTCTCTAAATTGGGACACAAATCAGCAGGCTTTCCACAGCATAATTCACATTATAAGTGCTCACCACTAATAGCTGGAGTGTTACCCAGCCACGGGTCTTGGTTTGAGCTCGAAGGGAGGAGAAGAGCCGCTGGAATGTTCATAACTGTGTTAACGACAAGTAAAGCCGCTGCAGTGAACGTAAACACAAACATGTGAGCCATGACAGTGTGGATCAGACCTTAAAGACACATGCACTGCCTGGACACGGTTGACGTTGGGCCAGAATATCCGGTCGTTGTAGCGATTCATAGCTTTGACAAGATTACATAATTTTTCCTGCGAAATTGAAGGCCTCGGAGCAGCTGCTTCCAGTCACCTCTTGTCTTTTGAAATAAATTGAGCATGTCTGCCTCTACAATGGACTAAAACTTTATTGCCCACATCAATCTAGCTGAAACAGAAACTTTGCAGCGTGGATCTCAAAGTTTTCAGCACACTCCAAATGCCCTTGTTTCATAATGATCCCATATGTTCCACATGACCTGAAATCATCATGCACTGGGTCTTACAATCTAAACAAGTGTGCTTCTTGCATAATTTGGGCAACAGTCTGGACTCTGTAACTCCTGTTGATCTTGGTCTGAAAACGTGTCTTCCACTTCTTACTAGTGTAGCTTACTCCTCCAGATATGTCATCCTGTTACAGTAAATGCTAGTTCAGCCCAGTTAACCCCACCCACACACCAGAAATGTGACTGCACGTAGTGTGGGCATGCTGCAGCAGTGTGAAGGGGGGGGTGCCAGTTGTGTGTGGCAAAGCGCAGCCAATAGCATTTAGAGTTGGTGTTAGAGGTTATGTAGTCAGAGGAGAAGTGATACTGGGCACATTTTTGTGACTTTAAAGGGCTGGACTTCCGGCACCCCGTCATGTACCCTCCCTCTCCCTTTGTGGCTTCTTCCCGGTCCAACTCCACTCAGTCACATGCGCTTCACCCAGAGAGAAAGCTCCCTGACTATTTTCCACACACAGTTCACATGCAGGCAGTTGAGAATGTCTGGCAGCGAATCACTGTCAAATCTTGTGTGTGTGTGTGCGTGTGTGTGTGTGTTCATACGCTCTCTAATGTCTGAACGGCTGCCAGAGCAGCTCAAGCGACAGTGGGATATCTATCTGCAGGACTGAACGTTACATGTGACTGGGGTATATTTTAACTGGGTTATGTAAGTGCTCCAGCCTGCGCTCTCCACGCACAGATGAGGAGAGCTACGCATGATGCAGAGGACTGTGAGCTCACCACAAGCATTACCTTCGCACAATGAATAATTCCTTCACACGGCTGCAACTTGGGGCCAGCGCGCATTTCACAGACACTGGCTTTTCAAGTATTTTCAGTATATTGCTTTTCCACTTCTAAAAAAAGGCCGTTAAAGATAGACAATACTCTCTTGTGATTCATAGTTATTACAGCTCATCTTTGCCATCAGCAAATGTGCTCATATTGATTTCAGATGGTGTAACATTTTCAGCTAGTAGCAGTATAATATAATCTTAATGTGAAGGTTATGTAAGAGGATTTCTGAGATATTAAAAAAAAAAAAAAAGTTAACCTCACACAAGCACCGACTGCTCCACTCACACTTCCCTGCCATTGTTAGATTCATCCGCGGGTTGTGATCACGTGGCGTGACATAAGCAGATAATTAGGTAGTCATTACATGAGACAGACACTTCTCGATAGGTTGATCAAGTCTTTACTTGAGGCTCCCCGTGGAGAGCTGTTGAGAGTGCTGACAACAGGCTAGCCGCCAAATCTATGTCCAATGTAGAACTGCCCACGCTCCCTCTGCTAGCACTTTTATGGGATCATTATGTGGGCGTTTTAGTGTGAGATCCTATCTAGAAGTGATGCGATATGGGCTGATAATTTCTTAGTAGGCAGCCATCCAACCTCACTCGGAGAGGAGCTGATGATCATAGCACTTTCATAGCAGAGTTTTGACCCGAAACTTCATCACAGGCCTGCACAGACATTATCACAGATGTGTACTTTCAGAGGTTTGAGGAGATGTTTAAATGATAAAAGCTGTTATAATGGAACTACTGTGAACCTCAAATGCACAGGGTAACCTGAAATACATTTTGCTCTTTCTTTTTATTCCGGCAATGTTACTTCACGTGATCACAAACAAAGTCAAATTTGGGTTTAATGAACCCGTATGCCATGTGAATAACAGTATCCCCAAAATCAGGCAATATGCTTGTGCTTGGTTGTGAACTTTGTGTAATTTGACACCAAGTTTTTTGTCTCTTTGGACAGTTTGAGCTTAGTACTGTAATTTTGAAAACAACTGGGAAAAAAAACTAATCAAAATTTTTAAAAGATTCCAAAATCATTACATGATCATTTGTTGATTTTTGTTGTTGATTTGTTGACTGGTCTGCTATACTAAACTCTCCTTTCAGGCTCAGATTTCTCCATGGTCATTAGTTCAAGGTCCACACAGTTTAATATATCTAACGTCATACTTGTGTTTGGCCATGTTGACAAACTAGTTTGCTGTCTGTTAGTCATTCACTCTACAGTAGGAAATGGCACTTGGAAATAAAAGCGTGTGGCAGAAATTCACTGTACTTCAAAATAAAGTGTGTTTTTTTACAAATTGACACATTCTGAAGTCACTTGCAGTCCATGAATGGACCCGCGACCTACTTTTGGACTGTGATCCACCAGTTAGGAACCACCGGCTTATAGCAATAATTATGACAAACACTCACACAGACACACACAAGCTGTGCAAGTTCTGGACTTGCTATAAAGAGGTGAAGACCCCCTCTCCAGTAGAACACCATGGCACCTTATTTCAGAAAAATATGAATATTGAATTCTGCCATGAATTCCACATAAGATGTTTATCGATTTAAAAGATAAATTTACGTCACAGCTTTCTCTGTCTCCAAAGCTATGATGCCTGTGTGTTTTGTACTGGAACATACTCACAGGACCAGCGGGGCTTGGTTATTCTTCCGCTTCTTGGTTGACAAGAAGACCAGGAGTCGACAAACTGACTTTCTTGATGACATACTGTTGAAAAAAGGGCAAATTGATAAATGTTTAAATCAATTTCCTGTGTGCTGCGTAGGCAAAATATACCTTATTACATTTCACAAGGCAAATAGTGAGGCAATTCTGTCATCGTTTGTTTGCAGAAACGTACAATGCCACAATGACAGCTTTTATTTTCAACTTAACAACAGTAAATTCTGCAGAATAAAAATCATCTGCTCATGTCAATTAAATAAAAATGTCATGGTTATACTCTTAATCAACAGTGAAGCCAATAATGTTGAGAGTTATGTCGACTGTCACTAATGATGTTTGTCATGGCTGCTGTGTGAGCTGATGGGGAGCACGACGCGTCTATCCAGGAGGCAGAATGTCAGAGCACACTTTCACCTTGAGATGCCTCACAGTCTCACCTCACTGCTGTAGCAGAGCAGCAGACATGCATTAGTCACCCATTCAGAGTTACTTTAGAGTTCGGTTTAGAGTCAGACGTCAGAAATTTCCATCCAGAGCAGATCTTTAATAGCGGGGGTTGTTTGTGGCTAACACGTGTCCTTGGCCCGGCCCCAGGTGTGAAGTTTCTGCTCTCCTCACCAATAGAAACAGAAAAGCTTCAACGTGGGCTTGATGCATTTTTTTTTTGTCTTTATTATGCTGCTGCTGCGGCTGCAGTCATACACTTGCATAACATTTTGAGGCCCACATTAGGACTACAGCTCTTTTGTTTGGATGTCATCCCAACCTTTTCAAGTGAAAAAAGTACCTGGCTTCTCTCCAGCCCTCTTCAGAGGAGCAGCGCTGAGATTCAACAAGGGCCACTGAGAGGAGTTTGCTTATCCTCCATCACATCCTTTGAAACAGGAACACCAAGATGGCACTTTAAATGATGGCTGTACCCTATACTTAGCCGTAGGACACCTAGTCCTGCTCTTGTGCATGAGGCTGAAATGAGGGAGCACATGTGTGATGGCTTTCAAATGTCAACAAAATGCATTTACAGTAAAGCCTCCTTGCATAAGAGCATGCGCATTTGGTATGCAGAGATGAAGTCATTCTAAATCCTCTACAGAGCCAGAGAAGAGCCTGGGGGGGAGGTTAGATAAGGCGAGGGGGAGGACAGGTGTCAAACTGTGGTTGCTACAGAAAGTACATGTGGAAGGAGCATGAAGGACCTGAGGGACTGAGGGTTTGACTCGCTGCTGCTGCTGCTGCTGCTGCTGCTGCTGCTGTGTCCAGAGATCGCCCCTGTGCAGCTCTGTGCTTATTCTGGCATACACGTGACACTCTCCCTCCCTCTCTCTCCCCTGCCCCCAACTTTGTCTCTCACACACACACCTTCTATCACTCTACGAATGTACAGAACTAATCTGTTCCTGCCCCCTCACTGCCCTTTCTCACATTTTTGCTCTCCCTTCCCTAATTCTCTCCCTGAACTTCCAGTCAGTCACCTCTGCCTTTTTTTGCCCCCAATCTCTTTCTCGTGTCATCACGTCACGCCCACCAGTTCACACATGTGCAAACATCCGCATCCTTCCTCCATGTGATCTTTCCCATGATGACTTCATAGAATAAAACCTCTGAGTATTTCATACGTATTTAAAAAATTCAGCATGCACAGGAATGCATGATTCACAGCCTCTTTTTGCTGCGGGCATGTTTAGGGTACATTTTGCACAGCTTAACTTGAAAAAAAAAAATGTTGGAAAGTGTGAATCTTCTGTTGTTAAATAAAGACACCATGAGGCTGACGGATAGAGCGAATATGACGTGAGCTGCAGTGTGCCACGTTTTTTTTCTGTCAATACAGTGTGTGTTTTTGGAAGGAGTCAAAGGCAAGAGGAAGAAAGGGCATGATGATTCAGACAGCAATTTCTGCTGCCAATGGCATCTTGGTTAATACAATGATAAGAAGACATTTCTATGGCATCTTTATGAAGACTATTTTTAGGTCTGTGACCCCTCCAGTTAGGTTGTAATGGTAAGGTGACCTGAGATACTGGGAGTTTTAAGAGACCAGACATGTCACGTAGACACCCATGAAACCTCAGAATCAATAAAATTGCAACACAAGGAGTACCTGGCCTGAACACCGGAATCACACCTCCCTTCATTAGCGACACTTAGTACAACTTCAGGTCTTCTCACAGCAGGCAAAGCAAGGGTGTGATTAATAACATTAATGCTGGCTTTGTTCCATTCAAGTGTTCCTGTAAGGCATGACAGCAAAACCAGTGTGCAATGTGTCTGAATTAATTACATCCTATTCACTGTAGTGTATTATTTTTTGCCCGTCATTTTATTTGAGTGTCCTCAAAAGTTCCCTCAATGGAACATGGCAATACTTTCTGCTAACATCCCACAATGCAGTGCGTGGTATTTTAGAACTTGTCAGTGATTACACAAATTTATAATACTCTATAAGTGTCCAAAATCTCAGTGTACTGCTCACTATAGAGTACCGAGTGTGTGCTGTATATGGAGCAATGAAGGAGTTCATGAAGAAGTGCTTTTAGATGCAGCTCAGGATCCTGAAACAGGCACACCCAAATGGACTGTAGCCATGATTATTTTTATTTTTTTTATCAACTACACCAGAGATTACACCTATCGAGACATTTCCTAACACAGCATTAACAATGGCTCCATTTCATATCCTAGTTAAGTCATGACAATGTGACTGCATGCACGGCACCAGGACCCTGGAACAGCCACACCTTAATGGACTGTAGCCATGATTAATAGTGCTATTAATTACACCTGTGCTTTTCCTGTTATGATAGGTCAAAGTGTTTGCTGTTCTCTTGAATCTGTTCTCTGTTATTCTCACATGGAGGTAGATCTAAATTAATTAGACCAAACTGTACCCCATGTTTACTTTCTAAAACAATTACGCAAACATCAATGTATCAATCTGCCATGACCCCATCTGCATATCAAATGACAGCACAGATGGATGGAAAAACTAAACGATGTTTACTTCATCATGGGAATGACCATAATCCTGTCATAATGGCTTTAATACTACTGTAAATATTTGAGCAGATGTTAGACATTATATTGATAATATACAGCCTGCACCAGGCACATGCTTACAGGAAGAAAAAAAGGGTATTAAAGGGACAGTTCACCCTCAAATAGTGCTATTTATCAGTCTAGATGTTTTGGTGTGAGTTGCCGAATGTTGGATATGTCTGTCTTCTCTTGAATGGAACTAGATGACTCTCAGCTTGTGGTGCAAAAAGTACATTTGAAAAACTCAACAGCAATGTTTCTTTCCAGAAATCATGACCCACTTACCCAAGATAATCCACAGACCTTGTTGTGAGCAGTTTCATGTAGGAACTATTTTCTTTCTACCAAACTACACCCACCAAACGTATCAATGCACAGAAGGAAGCGTGCATCTACTGCTAGCTCACCTAGCGCCACTGAGCTAGCTAACGTTACGCCTCAGCTGAGGAGGACGCCATTAATGTTTACATGTGGCGATGTCATACATGAGTAGATGCTTCCTTCTGCACGGTGATACAGTTGCAGTTCGGTAGCAGGAAAACAAGGTCTGTGGATTATCTTGAGTAACCACGTCATGACTTCTGGAAAGGGACATTGCTGTGGAGTTTTTCAAATACTTTTTTTTTTTATGCTTTCGCGCAAATTTATTTTTTTTTGGCGCTATCAACACGACAAGCCGAGTTCCATTATATGCGGGAGAAGGCAGATATCACACCAAAACAATTGATTTTGGGTGAACTGTCCCTTTAAAACAACAGAACCATATTTAAGAACATTTGAGATGGAAAATGAGAGGGTGAACAAATGTTCTGTTGATGTTTTGCACCCAGTTAGCGTACAGCTCATTTAAAGCACATGATCACATGTGGACCAAAAGAGAGAAACATGATAACCTGAAGAGTAATCCTAAACTTAATTTCACCCCGTGATAGATTTGGGGACAGAATATGAAGGCCCCAAAGAGTACATTTTGTACAGAAGCCCACTAAAGATAGACCTGTATGATTAGTTGTATACATTTTATATGTATTTGGCTGTCTGAAACTCATTCCACAGAATATTTTGAAGCCAGAGAGGCATTTCATTAGATAAAGATGTTGACCTCATTATGGTCTGCATGAAGCCAAAGTGTTATCAGGCAGTAAAGGCTGGTGATTTTCCGCTATAGTCCATTACAAGCCAAAAATGTTTCCCTTATCCTCCTTTTTGTGGACACCAGCCTGGCCTGTGAACTGGGTGTGTAAAGTGTGGAAAATTCCAGGTTTTTCTGGAGAGGAGCAGTTGCGTGTGTTTACTCCTCCATCTCTCCAGAGACATTAACTAGGTCAAGCGCAAATGAATCTGCCAACAGCCTAAAGAGTAGTGGTGACAGGGGGGGAGGGAGGCGGTGGAGGGGTGGGGGGGGATTCTGTGGACTTTGGGCACAAATCTCATAGTCAGGATGAAACTCAGTTACCTAATTTTAGCACAAGCCTCCCTCATGGCCCATTAACTTTCCAAGGAGGTCTGCATTCACGCAGCACCGGTTGGAGCTCAGCTCAGCGGGATCCTGGTTAAACAGTTTAATGGTCACACAGCTAATTATGTATAGCCACAAACTAAGCCAGTCAAGGACACTCAACATTATAACGATTCATCCAGCACTAAATCTTCCTTCGCTGTACACCCACAGACTTCTGAATGATATGTTTCTGTCCCCATAAAGCACTAAATTTTCATTATATATGTTGTCATGCATGTGACTCCAGTTTGCTGCATGATTTCATACTGTGGATGAAGTACACCCGAGTTAAGCCCATCCTCTCTGTGGTATTTTCATTTCGTCAATAAAACGTGACCATGTAGCGAGACTGTGGGTTATTTTTCCAGATACAGCCTCTCAACTTCCTCTGAGATAAAAAAAAATCAGTGGCTGCGATCGAGATTGTATTTCTCCATTGTAAATAACAATACCATGAAACAGCAACACATTTTCAAACAATGCAGAAAAACTTGTGTGTAAGTTCTGCGAGGGACATCAGCAGTATTTTTAAATATTGCTCTAACATATGGGGAGCACATAGAGAAAACCATGTAATTATGTAAGGAGGATACATGTTGCAATGGAAACTAACATAAAGTTTGGTTTTTACGTAAGGGAACATACCTCTCAGACACATGCGTATGGTGGTAAGGAGGCGTGAACGAAGGGGAATAACCTCAAAGCACAGCTAAGCACATTGAGTCTGACATCTGATCCTCAGGAGGACAGGTTTCAGCCAAATATTTTAGGCTAATTTGCAGGTCTGCTGTTCCACAAGGTCAATAGGTTCAGAGTGTCACAGATGGCTGAGCCCAGGAGCCAAGGAGCTGGTATTTCTTAGCTAAGAGAAACAGAGAGCGAGGGGGGGATGGGCTCTCAGCAGGTCAATGGGTTTCTTTACATTTGTGTGTGCGCGTGTGTGTGTATGTAAAATGTATGTGAGGAGCCACGTGCATTAGTGTGTTTGTATTGGCGTTCCAAATTTTTTAAGAGCAACCAATTAGTGTGTTTTTCTGAATGGAAATGTGTGTTTCCACTCTACAAAGACAAATAACTGAACCTGAAATGACGTAATCTCATTTACAGATTTAAGTCATAGTGGAGGTTTACAGTGACTGATTTAAGGGTAATTAGCTTCAACATCTTACAGAGGAATGCAACAAGCACAGCCAGAAATAACAAACGATGCTGTGTATCTTAACAACATCTCTCATGCACCTGATACGGAAACACTTGAGAAGTAAAGTGACTGTGCACTCACTGGTGCTTAACACACACAGTGACCTCTCATTGTCCTTGGCCTCAGTAGAGCCTTTATGTCCTTTTGTTGTGTTATGAAAACATGAGCTCTGGTCCTAGCTGCCCGTGGAACAAGTGACATGCTCTCCCTCCGCTGTGACTCAACTCTTACATGTAAAGGACTCACGCTGATTTAATGTAGTTGCCTGTCAGTTTTAATGTACTATTCACTTAAGAGTAGATTCATGTAATATGGTTTGAATCATCATATTAAATTTTACAGACAATTTCTAGGTACACAGACTTAATCATCCTCATTCTGTGCCAACAACAACAATTACTTTCAGGTGGTTTCAAGTGTTTTGAATTGCAGAGATATGTGAACTTGTTTATTTCTGTTGTCATTTTCAGCCTTAACAATAATGTTTAAAGAAATATAGTTACACATGTTGGTCCGACCCATCTGATGTTTCTGCTGTGCTTATTGTATGCACTGTGTAGCCTTGCTATCACCTTCGATAAATCAAATCTACCAACACAGAAGCTACGTAATGTACTGCTGTGGACTGGAATCACAGCAAAACGTATTATAGCCACCTAAAGAAATCAATAGAAGTTGAACTGTACGCTATATGTGAAATATTTTCTTCACTTTACCTCACAAACTAACTAATCGAGGCAGTGGTAGATTAGCATCTCCTGTGCTCTGCGAAGTAAATTTTTTTTTTTTTATTAGCGTCTGTTGACGTTGAGATAACTGACATCAATGTAAAGTGGTGAAAATATTCTAAATACAGTGTACACTTCAACTGATATTGACTTTTTTAAGTGGACGTTTTACAGGTGGCTAAAAACTAACCAACTGAGGCAGGTTTGCACAGCGCCATTTCATTTTATGCACGCGATGCAGGCGTTTTCTACCTGGAAGTTATTGTAAACAAACATTGGAATTTTGTCTATATTGTAGTTAGAGGAATAGTCCAACATTTTGGCAACCAGTGGCAACTTTAGGAGTTAATGCTCCCAACATATCCTCATACAACGGTTTGTATGATATCCTACAAACATGCATACATGATAGTTAATATGATTTCCTACAAATTAGCACCCCATTATGATGTTATGTGCTTACTGTAAAGTTACATACATACACATAGGTTTAAGTGAGTAAGGTTTCTGTGGTTAGGTTTAGGAAGAGAAACATGGTTGAACATCTTAAGTTTTAGGAAAGTAAAGGTACTGTGGTTTGGTTTAGGGAAAGAAACTTGGTGAGGACGTTCTGTAACCCTCTTTTCTTGTTTGTTGGTGTTCCCCAGTTCTTCCAGGCTATAGGTAATAAGCGGGGCAGGAAGGAACCAATTAGTTCATAACCAAGAACACAATGACTCCACTTAAACACCGCGCATGAAAATACAAATGAAACAATATATAAAGTGCCATAAATGACAATGAAGTAATAATTTACCAGTAAGTCAATAATGCTGAATCTATAATACACCCATTAATAAATAGCACAGTAACTTAAGTATAAAAATAACCCAAAAATATAAAGCATGCAGTAATTATGGTTACAGTACCATAGAGTGGCTCAAAGCTGAAGTGGAGAGTTCACACAATTTTTCCCCAGGGGAAAGTCCCGTGTTCCTCCTTACAAAACCGCTTCCCTTTTCAATCTTTTACTCACGTCAGCGCTTTGGTCACATGATTGCGTCCTTCCAAAATATGTGGCTTATACATGAATTAACGTCTCAAGATTACGCAAGATACGTACGAATTTTAATGCATTGCTTTCCGTAGCAAAAGTATGCACACTGCATGGGAGCAGCCTGCTGCTTCAGGCCAAGTAACAGTCCTAAAGTCTATAAAATGATGAATTGACATTTTTACACTTGAGTTTTTGTACGGATTAAACAAACAAGATATGATGTGTTAATTAGAGCTGCTGGGAGGCAGCTTCAGGACAGAGCCAGGCAGAGGAAACAGACGGAGCCCCTGTTTCCAGTATTTGTGCTAATCTAAGCTAACCTGCTGGGGATATAGCCTTATATTTAATGAACAAAAATAAAAGCGGTTTCACTCTTCTCATCTAATTGTTGCATGTCGCTCCCTCTCTGCCTCTTCTCCTCCCCACAGTTCTTTACATTTACAGTAATAAAGGCAAATTGCCCCCAGTAATCCTAGTGGAAACAGTCTGCCTGTTGCATATTAGGTACACTTACAAGTACTCAACCACTTACTCTGTATCTTTTAAGACTACAAAGCTCCCATTAGTGTAGAGTAAATACACAGTAGCATGCCATTAATTATCTGTGGACTCAACTTAAACACAAACTGTCAGCGTGACTGACGTTTGTTTATTGAATGTGGTGTCTTAAATTTACTCAGTGAGTAATACTATGCAAGAAAACCTCTTGAATGTTGACACCAAATGTCTGTACGATTTCAGTCAAACCACAAGGAAAGTTTAAGTGCTTTATATTTAGTCAATTTTCAAGCATGTTACTTCTTTTTCCACCATGTCATCAGGGAGCAATTATTGAAACACAATAGGGTGCTACTGAATTTGGGGCATTAGTTAGTCCCCTTTCAATTCATTGAGCTTCTGCAGGGAGGCATTCACGAGACAGAGCTCCTAGCTTTTCTAACAGCACCCGACCTGACCTGACCTTTGGCTTCGCCTTTTCAGTAGAATGTAACAAGACACAATGTGAAATGTGAGACCTGAGCCTGACCTGCCAGGGAACATTCACAGAGCGCCAGCTAAAATGTCACAGCTGAGCCACAAATCATGCAGGAAATCATGTGAATGAGGTCAGAGGTCCCAGAGTTCACTATGAAGTGCGTCAAGTTTCTCCATTGTACAGTAAAGATGACCTGTAGCGGAAGAAGTTAGGTACATTCACCCTAGTACTGTGCTTAAGTACAGTTCTGAGGTACTTTACTTGGGTTTACCATCTAATGCTGCTGTTCTTTCCCCACAACATTTCAGAGGGAAATCTTTTCTTATCATATAAAACATGATCGGCTTCTTTATTGACAAAAATCCAACTAGTATTAAGTCATTTTTTAGCGTGGAATTAAGTCAATAAAGTTGCATTTTTCTTTTAAAGGTGAAAAAAATCTGCAGGTGTAGTAGTAGTCTGGCAACCCGCTTCATTATTTCTCGTTTCAAGATGCAGACACGCGTTTCTGGAACATTTTTTCAACAAGTTGATTCAAATTAGGTTTGAAATATTTTTACTCCTCTGCAAAATAAGGCTTCATAACTTAATCACAGACAAGAATGGCTTCATAAGATTGATGTTTTTAAAGGTTTAAACCATCCATAAAGTATTTCATATGAGCTCAGCTATTGATAACAAAGATTCAACCCTAATATTAATCCATCCCTGATAATAATCTAATCCTATCAAACAACACAAAAGAAGCCATTTGACATGATAAGTATTTTTACATTTGTTACTTTAAGTATCATTTTTCTGATAACACTGAAGGCAGGACTTCTGTTTATGCATTGTTATATTATTAGTTTTACAAAATAAAGGGTCTGACTACTTCTTTCATCCATAAAGACGACTAAAACAATGATAATGATGATAATGTGTGATGATGTGGCTGAGCAGGGCTAAACCAAAGCTTGTTAGACCAAGAGAGATTCCATCAGTTCACGTCCAGGTTTAGAGGTCTGGACATTAATCATGTCAGACAGGCAGGTTAATGTCACATTGATTCACATAGTTTTGGTCAGGACAGTTTCATAGCTACTTCTACTTTTAAAACAACTTATTTAAAGGGATAGTTTTGGTTTTTGTGAAGTGACGGTGTATGAGGTATTTATCCATAGTTAGTGTAGTGCTTAGTGTAAATGGCGGTCAGCATGCTCCCATTTTGGAGTTTAAAGAATGTTTTTTAGCCAAGTAAAAAAGTCAATATGAGTTTAAGTGTATGCTATATTTAGAATATTTTCACTACTTTACCATGCCTCCAGACAGCCCTTTCTGATGGGGGTACAAAAAACAAAAACAAACTAACCAATTGAGGCAGCGGCAGATCAGCAACTCCTGTGTTCTGAGAGGTAAAATTAAATTTCTGTCAAAGGAGTCTGTTGGCTTTAAAGAAAGCACAAATAAGGGCTGTCTGATGCCAACATAAAGCAGCAAATATTCTTAATATAGCATACATTTAAACTTATATTGATTTTTGAGGTGGCTGCTGACCCTGTCCACAGAAGTACAATCCTTAGCTTCAGTGTTGGTATTCCTGCCTGAATCTCTGAAACTTAAGACGTGCCATCTTCCATCTGCTGTAGGTAATACACTGACTTTCAAAAAATACCTCACACAACCTGACTTCAAAAAGTCTGAATGATACCTTTAAGTCAGACAGTTTGTTATATTTGGATTGCTGTTTTATCAGACCATCTTGTACTGAAGCAAGTGGAGGTAGCTGACCTTTGCCATATAACAGTGAACGCACATGTTGAACACTGACCTGTAATAGAACATATCAGAGACAGCCAATTTAAGTGGCAGATTAGCCCGCTGCTGCTGCATTCACCACAGTTAGAAACCCATTACTGCTCTCTGTGTTTCTAGTCCTTTCCCTCCATGTTCCCTCTGCAATTTGAGCGCTGACAACAAAAGACTGAATGCATTATGAACTCAAGTTGAAAGCCTGTCATTATAAGTAGCGCGCTCATGTGCCCATGCTGTGACTCACGAGCGTGCTTCATTCAGCCTCCCACTCCTATCTGCACATGTCATCTGCTGCTCTGTCCTCCATCCATGCTAACGTCAGAGGAGGCTGGCTGTCCTCCTACATCGCCTGCAGAGTGCGACCAGTTGGATAGGAAGCCTGGTCCAAGTATGCAACCTCTCTGTAGAGGCTGTGATCGACAGCAGACACGGAGGGCCCTCATACTGCCTGTCTAATTACCAGGCCACATGGGGGACAAGCAAAACAGCACACGGTGTACGATATCGGCTCAGTGTGCTCCTTCACATCCTGCACTGCGTTTGATTCTGTCCTTGCCTGAAGCCCGGCCAAGAAGCATCATCAGTGTCTTCGCTGTCTCCCCCTTTAGTGCTCCTGTTACTCCCTCACATGCGCTCTGGCCGGCGCGCGGCAGCCTTTGTGGATGCTCTGACAGACAGAAACAGAAATAGCTCCACAAATAGACCCATCCTCTGGCTCACAGGGGAGCAGTAGCCCCACTTCTGTGTGCTCTTGCCTCCTATTTCGCGTGTGCCTCGGGCCAAAACAAGTTAGCTAAGAACCACAGGGAAATCAAATTTGGAATTATTAGATCATACTGAAAAGTATCGAGGGAGAAAGAGAAATGTGTGCATAAATACATATTGTTATGAAAATAGGTTGATTTCTGGAGCTTTCTGCTGCCTGTCAATAACACAGTCAGGAAGAGTTTCATTTGAAATGACAGACAGGAAAAGCCGGTTGCTGTATTTACCTCCAGTCACATTTGTAACATATTTCCAATAACCTGTGAGTCTGTTTTAATCTGCAGTAGGCTTTAATAAATTGAAAGACAAACTAGCTCTGAACATAGACAATGAGAAAACGAGCGCAGCCATTTATCTCTAGATGCCATTAGCGTGAAGATCAGATTACTGAAAGCCTCCCTTTTTAGTCAGACATGTTACATGATGCTTTCTGAGTGATAGAAAGGAAGCAGCCCTACAGTAATATGTGGAAACTGAGTCTGCATGACAATAATCTGCATTGATTTTTCATTCTCATTTCACTCCTTCACCAGCAAATAATTCGAATTTAACGTGAGGACAGAGTGTACATTCAGCAAAGCTCACAATCTTGATGCGGTTTCACAGCGTGGGAAAGTGGGAGGTGAGAGACTGCTAACGACTGAGTCAAACCTCCGTCTGTGATGCAGCTCCTGTGCCTTTTTTTTTTTTTCTTTTTTTTTTTCTTGGCTGTCAACTTGTGACAGACACAAATATTGTTTCTTCCCTGGACTCGTGTGTCCTTGAGCCGGCCCTCTGCTTCCCCCTGCAAGGATGTTGCTCTGCATCATTCGTCTTTTGTCTGCTGCGTGACCCATCTCATTTCAACACCTTGCACAATATCAGTACATGTGCGCAGGGAGGTCGACAAATCTTCAGGTTTAGGTAGTGAAACCAGCATTGAAGGACTTGAATGTGCCGTGCTGCCATAAAAAAGTTATTCTCTCTTATTCTTACTCTCAGTTTAGAATATATTTCCTTGAGCATCTTGTATTCAAATCATCATACCGAGGATTATATATGTCTACATGTAGTTTAGAAAGGCTCTAAATAATTCACAACGGAGGCCTCAAGCAAAAAACATTTGAGCTACTCCAGCAGGAAATACGGAGAATAAAGTATCCTAGGACATGAGAGGGGATTCGAAGCTCTGCTATTATCAAAATGGTTTCTCCATCTGCAGACTGGGCCCCAAGGACAAACTCACACCTGCCAGGATCGCACGTACAAGTGTTGAAGGGCAGCATTTCTCATCAGACTCTGATAGAGAGTTCTGAACAGACGTCTCAGGTTCAGAGATGTTTAAATTCGTCACTTTATGCGTCTGTTACCCAGATTAGATTTATAGACATGCCATGTTCATATGGGCACATTCAGACTTCTGTCAGATAGAAATCCAGCGACATCTTCACCGTGATATTCTGTGAAAAATTAACTTTTTAAAAAACTGGTGCTAGTTGGAGAAACTTTTAAGATCTACTACTCAAGTAAAATTAGCAATAGAACAATAGCAGGTCAAAGTTGTGTAAAAGTACGAAGGTGTGGTTTAGTTTAGTTTATCAGGATACCCATTACATAACGCCTTGATGTCAGCTTGACCTCAGCTTATCCACCCTAGATACGTGCAATAATGTAATTTCTGCCTCTATATCTTGCTTTTATTTTTTACTGCTCACAATCAGTCACTCAGGTGCAATATCAGTATTGTTAAACTGTACAATATACTTCCATCAGTCAATAATGTAAATCAGTCATTCAATCTGTCTCTTGATTACTTTCTGCTTCTTCATATTACCTTGTGTTTTTATTCTGCTTGCTTATTATAGTGCTCTTTGTTTTTGTATAGTTTAGTTTCTTTACGTATTTATATATGGCTTGGTATTTTTTTTTCTACTGATGCTTCCTGTTTGCGCCAATTTTGATCCAATTACTTTCTCTTCCTTCTAGACAAAAAAGCCCTATAGTGGTCACACTTTGCATTTGTCACTTGTGAGTCTGTTGGCCTCTTGCTCAGGTGTTTACAGTTACTTTGCAGTGAGTGAAGGGGAAACTGAGGGTTACATCCTGAAAAATGTTGTTTGTGCCACTACATGTGGGTCGTAACCCAGTTTAATCTCAACATGTACCGGCATTATTTATGATTTTAGTATTTCACTATGAATTAGCCCCCTGATAAAAGGTTTTTCAACTTTTTCCGGATGAGTGCTTTGGTCCTTTCTTCTTTTTTGAACTTTTGTGTTCCCTATAGAGCACCTCCAACACAGCTGTTTGAACATCCGAGCACTCAAGACTTTTCCCATTTTAAAGACAGTTTTATACATTATATACATTCAAACATCACATTACATCCAAAAAAATACACAGAAATTAGAATTATCAGCAACATGTACTTAACACACGTAAGTAATAGTAAGTACAAGCATCTATTAAGCAGATTCATCAGTTAGGACTTGGTGTTACAATCCCTGGAGTCTCAGCATGCTTCATGCCAAAGCATGGGTGTTCTGGCCATGACCACTTGGCAGAGCCACCCTCCCAACCCATCATCAGTTGTGCACCTCAACAGCATTTATCACAAGACACTTTCTATTGAGGCAGGCCCACCACAGGCTGATCAGGCCTGGGTGTGTGTCAGAAGTTTGGCTCCTCTGTAGTCACCTAGAGGCCCCAACGGGATCATTTTTCTTCAGCCATAGCCAATGACCGCACCTCTCAGCTGTACTGGTCAGTTTCTTGACCACTTTCCTTTGGGCCTGCCCATTAATCCCAATTTCCTTGAGGAGCCTAGTGGTGGATCTAACAACGAAGCCTCAGCAGCCCATCTCAATTGGTCGCGCCTCAGCTTTCCAGCCTGTAGTCACCGCTTCAGTTACAAGGTCAGCATAGTGCAATCTCTTACGTTCAAATGCCTCCTCCATGGCACCCTCCCAAGGTACAGTTAGTGCTATGAGGAAAGCATGCTGACAGGACTTCGACCAGGTCTGGTCGTAAGTTATTTTACACATAATTTTATTTAATTACTACAGTTGCATTGGTATCTGATCGAGTGGTGAAGGTTAATCTAATTCTAACAACCTTATATAGTCTTTGGTGGTTTAATCAGTAACTTTAATCTCTTTATGCCAAATCTTTATCTGCAGTGCAACTATCAAGTAAATGTGGTGGAGTAAAGGGACGATGTTTCCCACTGAATTGTAGAAAAGCAGAAGTATAACCTAGCATAAACTGGAAATACTCAAGCAAAGCATGAGTACAACTCAATGCAATTGAATTTTATTCATAAAGCCCATTACCACAAATCACAATTTGCCTCAGACAGCTTCACAACATACGTCACCCTCTGTCCTTGGACCCTCCCAGCAGCTCCTCTAAATTGTATTTTTTTACTTGAATACTTGAATTTAAACTTGACCTCAACTCTGGAGTAACCTGTCTGCACAACTGCAAAGTGGCAGCAAAAAGGGATCATATGAAGCAGACATTTTTTTGATAAGTGGTTTTGCAAAATGCAATTTGAATCCAGTCCCAGCATGTTTTTTTGCATTCACAGAAGACAGAGAGTTTGCCAGACATATCTGATCGGCTCAAGATGTAAATGTGCTACGTGAATATTTGTGTGATACCTTTGATAGGCGCTGAGGAATTTATAACCTTTTTATGCACTGTGTTCATAAAATAAGATGACACATGCTCCAATTGTCTAGACTGCATTACTCATTCACAGTTTAGAGTTTTAGGTCAAGACCTATGCCCCAGACCATTACGACATAAAGTTCTGCTTTGTAAAAAGTAGCACAGTGACTGATTAGTTGCTTAAGCTAAATGACTTTGCATCTGATACCACAGTGATTCTCAGGATGTAGTCAAAGAGATGGAGATCAGCAGAGCGTTTCCCTGAATCTGGCCCTGGACGAACGCTTGGTCACAGACTAACAAACAAAGTACTCCAAAAACCATAAAACACAAACCCTCCCTCTGATACTTCCTCCCTTCTGCTGAAGCCTCGACACCCCCCCCTCCCCTCCACGGGTGAGTAATCAGTGGGTGGATACTGGAAATGCCTCCCATGGCTGACCTTATAAGGCTGTCAGGAAACTGCTGATTTCAGGTTTCAGGGCTCAAATGGCTACTCTCTTCCCTTTTTACCTCCATTGCTTCAGTCCCCGGCCCTCCCTCGACTACCGCCAGCGTCCTGTCTCTATCAGCTCATATTTCACACAGGGAGAAAGGCCTGCGCTACTAGCTCCTCAAAGGCATTCTCGCAGCATGAATCCTTAAGATAACACGCTGGATGCTTTGCCTGCTGTCACCCTGAAAGCATCTATATATTACATCTGCTCTCCCAACGGCAGGATGCACACTATGCTTTATACTTTTTTACCCCACAGTAACACAAACTCTGTTTTTCATTTTTATTAGAGGATATAACCACAACTTTTCAGCACAGCCATGGTTTACCATCACTTAAAGTTGTGCTATGTGAGTTGATGTATAGTAAAACCTCAGTTATAATAAGCAGCTGACCTCTGCAGGTTCACAGTCATCCTAAAGGCAGGCTTTATGATGACTGATTAGACTACGATTGATTAGACTAGTTCTGCTTTTTGAGTCAGCTCTCTTTTAGGTTCTTGCAGCTTTGTTTCTCTTGACTACATCCACTCTAGACACAGATTAAAAAGATTTAAAACAAGGTGAATAATACACATTCAGCCAGGAACACTCTCGTCATAGATTTAATCATCCATTGCAACAACGCTCTTGAGCAGCATGCTATGTCAAAACAGGGAGCGCAATGAAAGGTGGAGGCTGGGGTGGTGGAGGTAGAGCTTTGCCAGCAGCAGCAGCAGCTGTGTGGTAGCATTGATGAAGCAGGGATCAGTGAGTAGGAGGCCATATTTCAATGGACAGCCTTGTGTAGGAATGGGCTGTGATTGGTGTGTGAGTGATAAGAAACAAGGATCCAATCAGCTGGCTCTCAGATGGTTACAGCTGTGGCGTATGACACCCGTGTCCTGCTTGAACTAATGCAAAGTTTCATTTGATGGAATACTGAATGGGCTTACTGGGCACAGACCCAGGAGTCCAAACTGTCTTCATCTACAAAATGTCACTTAAATTAACAAGTACTAGGAAGAGACTCAGGCAAAAACAACCACAAGGAGACACAAAATTACCTCAATAAGAAGTAAAATAACCTGAAAGTGACAAAAACAACTACTAAAAGACACAAAAAATACTTCCTCAAAGAAATACAAACCAACCATGAAGTTGTGTTTTGCTCCAGTGTAGGAGAGGTGCATATCTGTGTGCACAGGCCTATTGTCTCATAATCCACCCATGGATATACAGCATGGTTTGTGCATGTAAAAGTATGTCAGGCTGTGCTGTTTCCTGTTTTTAAAAAGCAGATGTTTTTGTAGTTTCTGAAGATTGTATCTGACTCATTTGAGAGTCTGCAGCAGGATGATTTCAAGAACTAAAGGGAAAAGTTATTGTGTGTCTAATGTATGATTCTAAATAATGGGCAAATACATTTTGAAGTCTGATCACTGGTTTTGGGGAGCACTTTATTACATGTGGAAAAGTTTTATAAGATACTAAAGTTGGGGCTGAAGACTGAAAACTTTAAATGAATAAAAAAAGGGGGTATGGAGTGACAGGAAGTGAGCTTATCAGAGCTCTGTAGCCCGCTCCTCCTCTCTGCTTAGGGCTAGCGGCTCGAGGCTAACTACATTAGCCTCTACTGGCATTACACACCACAGCAAACAAGCTGTTGAGTTGCATTGCGGGTAATATAACTTTGCAAATGGCTTCAGATAAACACAAAAAATATGATATGCTACCGTCACCTGCCAGAAATATGTTTTAGCATAATACATTTTAAAATACAAATTATACCAACAATTAATTATAAAAACATAGACTAACTTTTTGTGTCTTTTGTGATCCATATTAAAATGTTATTATGCATGAGTCTTCTAAACTAATGCAAAAAAATGCCACATCATTAACATCACAGGCTCTCGTCTCTCCACATGAAGCCACTTGCAGAGAGCAGAGCGGCTAATTAAAATGATTAGGGAGTTAGAGAGAGTTTCCCTCAGCTGAAATTTTGTAATGAAATTTGTTATTCTAATGGAGCAAGGGTAACAAATTTAATCAATCCCTTGGAATTAGCCTTTTGCCCAATTTTCTGTCAGGAGAACAGAATTTAAATCTTGCAGTTCGTTTAGTTCAGATGTGTCCAGCCACGTGCCGGTTAGGGGCCCAGAGTACACAGAGCTCCTTCTCTGTTCCATACCCAGTTGGTCAGAGATTTCTCTCCTGAATTAGTGCGGTAAGCAGTTCCTCAAGTGTGATACAAAAGTGCAGTTTTGAGATACTTGTACTTTACTTAAGCACTTAAATTTTATTATACTTTGTATTTTCACTTCACTTCATTTAAAAGACAGCTATTGTACTTTTTATTGTGCTATGTTTGTCCGACAGCTGCAGTTACTTTGCAAATTAGCTACAACATCAAAATGCTGCTCATACATTAATGCATCACTGATTATATTCTGATATATATAATATAATATGTAGGCTACTGTATAGTGATTGTAAGAGCCACTTAAGCACATATTTTATTTGGTAAAACTGTATGTATTGGCATGACATACATATATATACATACAATACACATAGTTTATTCAATCACTTTTCACCAATCACGTAGCAGCAACTCAGTGCATTCAGGCATGTGGACATGGTCAAGACGACCTGCTGAAGTTCAAACTGAGCACCAGAATGGGGAAGAAAGGTGATTTAAGTGACTTTGAACGTGGCATGGTTGTTGGTGCCAGACAGGCAGGTCTGAGTATTTCAGAAACTGCTGATCTACTGAGATTTTCACACACAACCATCTCTAGGGTTTACAGAGGATTGTATCAATGGCTCAGGCTGGTGGTGGTGTAATGGTGCGGGGGATCTTTTCTTGGCACACTTTGGGCCCCTTAGTACCAACTGAGCATTACCACAGCCTACCTGAATATTGTTGCTGACCGTGTCCATCCCTCTATGACCACAGTGTACCCATCTTCTGATGGCTACTTCCAGCAGGATAACGCACCATGTCACAAAGCTCAAATCATCTCAAACTAGCTTCTTGAACATGACAATGAGTTCACTGTACTCCAATGGCCTCCACAGTCACCAGATCTCAATCCAATAGAGCACCTTTGGGATGTGCTGGAACGGGAGATTTGCAGCTGTGCAGCCGACAAATCTGCAGCAACTGTGTGATGCTATCATGTCAATATGGACCAAAATCTCTGAACAATGTTTCCAGCACCTTGTTGAATCTATGCAATGAAGAATTAAGGCAGTTCTGATGGCAAAGGGGGTCCAACCCGGTACTAGCAAGGTGTTCCTAATAAAGTGGCCAGTGAGTGTATATTTTGAATGGTGTAGGTTGCTGACTATACTAAGGTTATCTTTGTATTTACTAATATTTCTGTGCAAGAATACAGGTGTAGTTATTAGTTACTTATTTACTGCAAGCACAGACCCGTAAGGCAGATGGTGATGATAAGTCTGCATAGCTTTGATCGCAGTAATTATTTCACCGTGTCATAATGTGTAATATTGTGTTTGAACATGTAACAAGTGATGCAGGTAAGATAGGACATCAAGTCAGTAGTGGAGTGTGCTGGATGTAAGTTACATAAGAGTCGCTTGCTGTACTGTAACCTTAGTTGTTCAAGTTGTTCCTACCTCATATCAGTACATTGGGTCTTAACACAAAAGTTGAACTGGAACATGAGTCAAAGCTAGGATACCTTGCAGAATAAGTGGCCTAGACGGATGTTAAAATGGCCACTACATTAATATACGACAGTGGCTAAAGCTGTTCTTACTATGGCCTGTTTTTTACTTGTCATGGAGTATTTTTTACATTTTGGTTTTGATACTTCTGCTTTAAAGATCTGAGTACATCAGAGACTTGAGCCTGTTGGGTGGGTGATTCGGCAGAAGTATAACTGGAAAGCACATCAGCAAACAAGTGGATGAAAAATTTAAACAATCCATGCTCTCTCTGGTAGAGTTACATAATAGAAAACTAAAAGGGGAAAACCAGCAATGTGGCATCCTGCAGTTTTCCAACTGAAACACTCCTCAGGCAATCCAAACAAGTCTGTCTGTTTCTTTTCCTCTTAACTCTTCTGAAGCGGGTCATAAAGATAAAATGTTTCATCTGGCTTCAACCAGAAATCTGTTGGCACAATATTCCACTTAAGCACTTTTAAAACATGAACCGTCTAGCAGACTGTTCTCATAAAGGAAGGATATAATTGCAAAGTGTGGTCTGTTTGAAGACGTAGTTAGGCCCAATCCCCCGACCCCAGTCTGTTTCACCTCAGGCAGAGTTGCTTCAACAAGTTCGAGCCCCTTTGCAGTCCACGGTGGAGCCAGACGCATGTGGGCGTCCATATTTAATCTTAGAGGATTTATATTACACAAGCTCTCTCATGTAGTATCCTGTGTACAGCAAAGAACTATAACAAATGCGGCTGAGGATAGTAAAATAAAACCGACCAACAGAAGACAGTTTATCTGAACGTGCCACAGTGAAGAACGAAAGATTTGCATTTCATGAAATGTTTGAGATCTGAATAGCAGATACAGTGCAGAATGATTTCAATATCAAATCACACACACACAGAAAACAGTTGTTCAGCTCAGAGTGAGACTTTCTCTCACGGTATAAAGGGATGAAATTCAACATAGTAGCCACTCTTTTCCAACACAAACCTCTTTTGTTCATTACTTTTCCCTGGATTCCTTTAGAGTGAAGGCTGGACTTTGGATACTTTATTCACAATTCAGATAAAGCTGCATAAGTGATGAGTCATACAATGTTTCTTATTGGCGAGGCTGCAGCTGCCTCAGACTGAATAACTCGCACAGCAGAAGGCAGTGCTTTTAAGGACATGCATCTGGGAAACAGGTCTTTCTAGACTGTCATCGTTTCATGAACAAAAAAAAAAAACCCTTAATGCAATAAAGCAGAGGAGTCACACTTTGATACAGCCATGTTGTTACATGTCTGGAGCTGAGTCCTGTTATTTCGCTGGAGTGCTGCATACAGCCGGATGTGCCTCGGGAGTCTCCCCACCTGGAACATATAAATCTTAACAGTCTATCCTGGCAAGCACTTTGCTATTAAGGCATATTTCTATACATAAATAATACACCATTTGTTGTCTTCTCTCTAAACAGTGAGCCTCTGTCTTTGTGCAACAGCAGAGTTAAGATGGTGTGAGGCTTTCTCTGTATATTAAAACAGCACAAGCTATACTATCCTCACACACCCTCAGGGGCTTTCTTTTATCGCCATTGTGTGTTGCATTAAAGGAATATCGTGTGTCTACAGATCACGAGGAGAACGCTGCACACACATCTGCTTTAAATGTGGTCTGACTGTTATCGAGTAAATATGCAAATTTTCAGTTCACTGGAAAGATACAATTACTCCTGAATGTACTCTCAATGCTTGTCTAATGACTTAAAAGCTGAATGAAATATTTGAAATGGATCTTGTAGCCGAAACCGCTCTTACCACATTTCTAAGCTCGTTCTGTTTCATGTAACCAAGAACCCAACCTGTTTCTGGGAGCTGTGAGGGCCCACACAAAGACTTCAAATACAAATTATGTTCATTTTGTTTCAAAATGTATCACAAATCAGATCAACGGGACGCCGTTTCCTCGTTTGTGGATTACGACATAATGGGCCCCAGTGCACGCTAAGATGACAGTCTCGTCACATGATCAGAGACCTGACACTGGATAACATCAATGTACATATTACCTAGCAATCATTACATATCTGAATAGAACAAAAAATACCAAAGAAAATTAGAATTTGTTAGAATTAATTTAACATTTTTAATGGTTAATTTATAGTTATAGAAAATGCATATAATTTTGTTATAGATTGTTTTGACTATTTTACAAAAAAGGAAAATATAAACATGACAGAGATGGGTTGACGTTTTCAAGGGCATATATAGCAAATGGTGCTGTTTTTAATTTAATGAGAGTTCTTCTTTAAACACAGGCATATTTTTTGTTGGAGGGCCCACTCTCACTATGGGCCCCCCACCTCATTGGCTCCAGTGGAACCACACTGTACGCACTGTCTATATTTACCCCCCTGCCCCTGGCCACAACATGCAGATGCCCCCACCACCTCTCCTACAAAGGAGTGAGACACATGGACTTTGTGGTGGTTTTGCCTCTTTTGTTTTGTTGTTGCTTTATGTGTCTCTTTGAGGGCATTGTCTTTTTTTTTTCTTTTTTTTCCCTTTGGTTGTTTTGTGTCTCTTGAAGGCAATTTTTTGTACATTTTGGCCATTTTGTGTCTGTTCTTGTTTCCCTCCAGTTTTATAGTTATTTTGTGTCTGTTTGCAGTTTCTTTGCATGACTTTTTGTGGTCTTTTTTGTCCTTTGTAGTCATTTACAGTCTTGCTGATTAGTAGGCCAGGGGGAACCCTGATTCTTTGGGCCCCTGGGCCTGTGCCTGCTAGGCCTGTCAAGTAATCCATCCATGAGTTTACTCACATATGTTTAAATGTTCCTGAATGCAATTTATCCCAAAAACATTTTGCACATGATGCTGAGAGAAAGTGGCTATATTTAAAAATAGACCTTACAATCACAGGTGCTAGAATTCAGCAATATTTGATCAATGCACACCTGTTAATAGTTCATTGTTGCCTCAGTGGTCCTGCACAGAAACCTCATATATATTAGTTTTTGAAGTGCAGCACCAAATAAACATTTTTCCTAATCATTATATTAGCTGCTCCTAAACACCATTATAGGAAATTACATTAAGCTTAATATTGATCTAATTAACACAAGTCATCATCATTAAGATTTGGATTCACATTTAGAAAACCTTTATTGTCAGTCACAGACCATCAAAAATTATCTTTCACACATTCAGTAGATAAGTTAAAAAAGCAATGGTCAAAAAAACCCACACACACTAAGTAAAAAAAACACACAGTCAATAAAAAAGTGACGTTTCAAAGGGAAACAGAAAACTTGCTACATCCAGTATAAGAACAATATCTGAGTGCACGTCCTTGTGGACCTGAAAAAAAAAGGCTTGTTCTTCATTAACTGTGTGAAAATCTGTGGTCATCCTTCAGAGATGCACTCAGAGGACAGGGAGCCCCCTGCAGCAGCAGCAGCAGCCTGCAATGCATTTGTCACATGGCATTTACAGACAGACACACTCCCCTAATCAACCTACTTTCATATGTCTCACAGTCTTATATAACATGTTTCCAATAACAGGCACGGGGCCATGTTGCCCTGGGAGAACCCTTCCTCCCAGCTCTGACATGTCTTATCATAACAGAGACAGAGCACACAGAGCAACCACGCGCCTTTTGTTCTTTTGTAATGTGTAGGTGTGCGTAACTCCTCTGGGGGAAGGTGTGGAATATTTTAATCAAACTATCAAATGCTATTAAAAGAATAGTTCGACATTTTGGGAAATATGCTTGTTCGCTTTCTTGTTGAGCGTTAGATGAGAGGATCGATAGCCTACCAATCTTGCATCTGAATCATAGACTGTATATAAAGATAGACAATGCATCCCCACTTTCATCCACTGTACACAAGTGAAGCCAAAATATCCAGGATAATGGTGCTGACACCTTGTGCTGTTGATGTAAATTGGAGCCAGAACCAGCCACATCCATGCATCCATCCATCTATCTATCCATTTTTAACTGCTTATCTGAAGCCAGGTCACAGAGGCAGCAGGCTGAGCAAAGTATTCCAGATGTCCCTCTCCTCCTCCTGGAGGACCCTGAGACATTCCCAGGCCAGATGAGATATATAATCCCTCCAGCATCTTCTGGGTCTTCCCCGGGGCCTTCTAACAGTAGGACGTGCCCAGAACACCTTTAACAGGAGGCGCCCAGGAGGCATCCTGATCAGATGCCCGAACCACCTCAACTGAGCCCTTTTGGCACGAAGGGGCAGCGGCTCTACTCCGAGCTCCCTCCAGATGTCCGAGCTCCTCACCCAGCCACCCCACCGAGGAAACTCCTTTCAGGCGCTTGTATCCGCGATCTCATTCTTTCAGTCACTACCCAGAGCTTATGACCATAGGTAAGGGGTTGGGACGTAGATGGACCAGCAAATCAAAAGCGAGAACCCAAGATGCTTGAACTCCCTTGCATGAGGCAGTAGCTCACTCCCAACCCGGAGCGGCGTCTGGTCATGACGTCCATCTTTACATAGCCTACAGTCATTGGTCTGAAAGGTCAACATGTAGCTGGAGCCTGCAGTCGGTTAGTATAGCTTAGCATAAAAACTGAAAACAGAGGGAAACAGCTAGCCTGGCTGTAGCTCTATATTCACCATATGGGCGTGATTTTGGTATTGAGTGTCTCATCTAACTCTCAACAAGAAAGTAATAAGCATATTCCCAAAATGACAAAGTATTCTTTTAAGAATAAAATCATGTAGTTGCACCATTTGGATTAAGAATTCAGGTTAAGGCCACCTGTCTAGACATTATAAGACTTAATTATAAATGTGTCTGTAATTCTTCCTGGTTAGGATAACATGGAATAGAGACAGCTTAAAAAGCGCATGTCTTTGTAAGGAAGACTCATATTTAGCATGACTATAAAAAAAGTATAAAAAAGGATGAAAAAAAACCACTTCTGTTAAATACAGAAACCAATCCGCTGCAGCAATCAAGTCTTTAAAAGTCCAAAAGTTTAGGAAATAATCATCCTTGTGTTCTGGCTTTTCCATCAGGAGACCTGCAGGAGTTTCTTAAGTGTCATCCTGACTGACACCCTCTCCTCAGGCTTGCTGTCTGGGATCATATCAGCACTCCTCTCTGCACTCAGCTGGATGTGTGGCCTCGTCTCTCTGACAACCTGCAGCCCTGCCTGAGTGATGTTCCTGCAGAAGTCCACCTTTACCTCCTCCAGACTGTCTCCGTAAGCTGCCACACCTTCCAGGCTGTAGTCGGTGATGCGGACGCAGTTCTCCAGGTGGAGGCAGCGCAGCTTCCTGCAGCTCTGCAGCACGGATATCACATCCTGGTCGGTGATGTGTCCGCAGCCAGACAGGGCCAGCCAGAGCAGGTTGGGACACCTGTAGCACAGACAGCAGACAGTTACATCACTCAGGTTTTCACAAACGTGATGGAGAACAACCAGTGCAGGACCTGTTCTGTGTCATTTTTACTGCATTTCGCCTTAGGGTATATTGTATAGTAGGGAGGGATTAGTTTGTTTGGAGATGGACTAGTCTTAAGTAAGCTATGGTGTTTGGCGTGTGTGCTCATATTCAGATGAATGCTCTCCAGGTCCTTGTGAATAGAATCAGATAACAGAGGAGAACATAGAGATTGGGAGCCTGATCTGAGCCATGTGTGAATGAGATGTAAACAACACCACCGAGAGGCTGCAACATGATCTGTTTAACGATAAAGCGGTTTAATACCTAGACCAAGCTATCTTCTCTTTACACGCTGTCCCATGTGGGCATGTGTTTCCGTCCTCTAAAAAAGCTTTTGTGTACAAATGGAGTATGGGGAACAATTACAGGATGTTTGATGAATTATAGCATGACAAAAATGCTTTTTCCCATGCCTTATTTTACAGGATTAATTTTAAAAAATCAATGTGAATTGTTTGCTGTGAAATGCATGTGTTTACTGCGTGTTTCCACCCAGTATCAGGAGTGCACTGCAACCTACTGGCAGGCCAGCAGCACAGAGCTGGCACACAGACACTCTGATGGCAGCAGAGCGAGGATGTCATTCACGTTCACTGATGCAGATTACATAAAGACTTACATAATCTTACCACTTTACCACATGTGAGCCAAACATATTCCAGTTGCCTGCAAGTGTTAAGGGTGCTGCCCCAGTAACCTCTGAACATGGGGTAGCACAGTCAATCCACGTGCCCCGTTGCATTGCTACATGCGGCCGATGTGGGGCTTTATTATCAGCGGATGTGGCTTTATTGACATTAACCAATAAAAGAAAAAAACAGAGGAGGTGAGGTGGTGGAAGGACAACAGCCCAAAGCATGCCGCATTTAGAGATTCAGCAGTCTCCAATGACTACAGCTGGTGTGTAAGTGAATGGAGGTAAACATGACAGGAATAAAAACTTCATCAACCTTTGTTACATAATCCACCCTCTCATGGCACCTCCCCTCACTTTGTGCAGATATTTTGGTGCTGTTGTTTTTCCTAGCAAAGCGTATAACTATCCGCATGCCACCTTGTCTTAATCAGTCCTCATCGAATTCCTCACTTCTCACTCACAAATACACACATGCCTACACGCAGACTTAGTCATGTTTTAGAACACAAGAAGGAGCTGGCTCAGAGCACACTTCATGTGGTGGTGAACACACCCTGTTGATGGCTTTCTCTATTTTTTCTGTCTGTTGACATTTTTTTTCATTTGCAAAACTGCTTTCTATCAACATTTCCCAACTTTCTGGAACTACAAGAATGCAAAATAAAAAATAAATTGCACAGTTAAGGCTTTTAAAACAAAATACGAAGCTTTCTTTTTCATTTCAAAATCTAAAAAATCGATAAAATCAAACCAGTGCATGCTGGAAATCAGAGAACAAAACCACCTCTATTTAGAAAAAAAAAAAGGACTGCAGTATGTGGAAGGAATTTCTTATCAGGCCTGTTTATTGTTTTGCAAGATATTAATGGTTTTGCCCTGCAGCAGGTTTATTCAACTGATGTCTTCTGTGTTCTTTGTGTCTAGTGCAGCTGCAGCTCTGTGGAATGTGAAATGAAAATCACAATGTGGCATTTACAACACAAGGATAATGTTGTGTACTGTTTACTGCAACATAAAGGGGAAAAGCAAGTGACATCATCCAATTTGTCTTCAGGTTATTCATCACACTTGCATTCTGCACACATATCTATCTATCTATCTATCTATCTATCTATCTAGCTATCTATTTGCCACAAAATGTCTGCAGTGTTTCCATGATGTTGTTCGCATTAAAACAAACAGCACTGAGGGCAGTCTGGTCTCAGCTGAGCACAAGCAGAACACCGCACAGCTAACCTGTAATCATCTCTCTAATGACCCGTTTGGTTCCCTAACGGTTATTTTGTCTGGTCAAATTATCCGGTGGACTCTAAAAGGAACATACATTTAACATTCAGCTGCTTTTGGTCTCCCGAGTTAAGAGGCTAAACAGATTTTGGACATCTTTCACTATCTTTATTCAGACATCATAACTTGAATAGTATCTTAAGACGTGCTCTTGTTTTGAGAGAGAAAGCATCAGTTTATAAAATTGGTGTATAAGAAATTTGGGAATGAAACTACTCACAGATATTTACCCATAAATGCCCGGTGCCAAAGCTTCTTGTGCCACCCACAGTACATGGCATGCTGAGCATGTTAATTCATGTTGTGTAACTCTAAAACTGTGACCTAAAGATAATCAAAATCAGATAACTGAGTTCCTGATCATAGATTTTATATAATCTGGCATCAGAGGGGCATTATACTGTAAACTACATGATAAAGAGGCCCACAGTCATGCTGTGTTTTACAGAGTTTTTTTTTTCCATGAAGATAAAAAAAGACACATGAGCTTGGCGTCAGAGTTTGCGTGGAGTCTTATCCAGGAAGAGGCAGGCAGAGACAGACGCACATGTTCATTCCTCTGACAGCAACAAAGAGCCAATTGTAGGCTCCACCTGCCTGCGTAAACCTCCAGTCTGCAGCTGACTGGGAGGGTCTGCGGCTAAATCACTCTTTATCACCCCCACAGCTCCTCTGCGTCCCCTCCTCCCACTTTGTCACGTGCACTTGCTCTCTACTCCCTTAGACAATTTGGGAGGGTTTATCAGTATGCAATGAGTGTGCCTTAAGGGCGTTGAGATACAGCACCCAGACAAAGTAGGTGGTTCTAGTTTTGACTGGTCTCGCAGCTCTCGACTCTTGCGTCTCAAATTTCACAATACAGGAAATCCTCACAGGGTCATACACTGAGCCAATGAGCCGGCCCCTCTTCCCTCCTCTCGTCCCAGCCAGCTGCGGTGGCCAGGCTCCCTCACATCAACGGTTATTACTGGCTGCCTTGAAGAAATTATCCAGAGACCTCATTACGCCTCTCCTGCATGCAGCCAGCCACGCACACAAGGCCGGGCGCCAGCAGAGCTACGTTTCAGTGACCTATCAAATCCAACTGTCACATCATTCAATAAATATAATTTGATATCTGACCACAGTTATGCTAGTTAATAGAATCAGTCTTATGTCCCACAGATGTGTCACTTTTCTGCCTTTATAGCCAGCTCTGGATACGCCATCTGTTTCTAATGATTTTCTTCCCCCCTGCCTACAGCTAAACATGGCAGTTTCAGGAAGACATGTGCCTCTAAATGAAAACAATTTTGTTCCCCATGGTGGGTGTGAATGACCCTGAAAACCCAGAAATTGTGTCATCAACCTCAAGATGCATCTGACCAAAACAAAACAAATGTCAAGATAAAAATGTTCTTGTGACGAACAAAACTCTGAAACCTCAGGCTTGGAGAAATGACAGGAACACCTTAAGACATAGTACATCCAAAATAATGATTTAAAATACTCACGTTCAGTTCTGATTAAGGATGAGTTGTTAATTCAGAGGCTGGGGTTTGTACTGTTGTCCAGTGATGGAGGAAGTATTCAGATCCTTTACTTGAGTTAAAGTATCACCAGTGTTGGGGAGTAACTAGTTACATGTAATTAAATTATGAAATAAATGTAATTGTAATCAGTTACAGTTACTGAGGAAAAAAATCTAGCCGTGCAGGAATACTTTCTTTGGACACAGCCTATTTCCCAAGCTGCCATTCTTACGTTTATTCACTGTTGAATCAACATCATACACCATGGTTGAATCACTGTTGAATTATGTTTTCATTTTGAAAGATTAATCAATGTTGATTTTGCAATGTTGTTTCATGAACTTTTAACATTGTTTCAAAATTGTTTCCACGTTGAGACAGATCTTTTTGAAATTATAATGTTGGTTTATGTGAATTTTGTTCATCTTTTTACAACCATCAGAATTAACTGCTGTTCCAATGTTGTCTTTATTTTGAAACAACAACTGACATAACTTCAACCACATCTCAACATTGAGGGTCGGGTCATGTGACAGCTTGGTCCTATTTTCAGCTTTACTGCCCAGTTGAAAACATTTGTTAGAGAAGTAATCAAATGTACCCAGAGTCAGGACTAAACAAGGTGAGGCTGCGTTTCAGTGTGTTGCAGCTAAAATCTGGAACAGTCTTCCAGAAGATGTGAGACAGGCCTCAACTCTGACAATGTTCAAATCCAGGCTGAAAACAGCTCTATTTAGGTGTGCATACGACAACTGAAAGTACTCTATCTGCACTTGTTATGCTTTTAATTTAATAAATGATAATTTTATGTTTTTATGTAATGATTTTATCTGCCTTCTTGTAATTTTATGTATCTGTAAAGCACTTTGAATTACCCTGTGTACGAATTGTGCTCTATGAATAAACTTGCCTTGCCTGCTAAGTTACATTACTTTGATGAAGTAATTTAAATAGTTACATCACTTTTTCCATTTTTAACAGGATATGCAGTAAACTGTAACCTATTGCATTTCAAAAGTAATGTCCCAACACTTCAATTCCACACTTTAAAGGTACTTTACTACGAGAAAAAGTCCTGCATTCAAAAACTTACTTAAGTTTAAGCATTATCAGCTGAATGCACTTAAAATATGGAAAGTACTCATGTAGAGAAATTGTTCTTGCTGTCCTGTGAGATCTGTAAAAACTACATTTTTCATGAGCTCAGCTTTGTGGTGATGCATTTTCCAGCTAATCCACGTTTTTTTTTTAATGGTTTATTTATCTTAAGAAGCAGGAGGACTGTCTCCACCACTAAAGGAACACTTAATCCTTTAGTTTATCAGAGAAATTCAAACTCACCAAATTTGGAGATATGGTTTGCACTGGACAGGAAGGATATGGAAAAACTGTAATCTGAAGAAAAGCTAAAGCTGTCTGACAAATATAGTTCTTATTTTTTTTAGACTTTTTAATAACTTTTGTTCTGTTTGCATCATTATTCTTCATGAGCACTCTAAGACTTATTAAAATAAAGACAGGTAAATCCCCCTTTGCTTGAATACGTCACAAGCATTGTTTGTTTAAGGGCCACAAGCCAAAAAGCCACCGCTTTAGATCATATTACAGTAGGCCTGTGCTGTAAAGAAGTCTGCTTGTGTTGTTTTGTTAACCCTTTGTTGGTCTATCTTATCACAAATGCACGACAAAGCAGGAGGGCAGAAGCACACACAAACACTCACTTATGGCAGACATGGGCCAGGAAGGTGCTGACCAGGCTCTCGTGTTTACTGCAGATGTCCCTCTGAAACGAGCTCTTCAACCAGTCCTCAATGTTGCACACCTGCAGGACCCTGCTGGAGTACCAGCGCACTGCCAGGGAGCGCAGCGAGGGCCCCAGCACGAAGTTGTCTCTCGTCAGCTGACACGGGGCGCTGAAGTGAAGTAGAGTCCAGAGACGGGGGTCCAGGAAGACCTCCCGCAGCTGGTGACAGGTAAGGGACAGACTCCTCCGACTGTCCTTGTCTAAGAAGGAGAAAAGGTGGAGGAGGCACTCGCGGTTGAGCTGGGTGAGGTGCATGGTGAGCCGTCCCAAGACAGAAAGACAGGCCTCGTCCCTGCGGCTGCTACAGGCCTGCTGGTAAGCAGCAACAATGCGCCTGCAGCGAGTATTGTGTGGCCCAGATACATGATGCCTCCTCAGGCACATGCTGCAGGCCTGCACATATATGGCCGTGGAGTGCGGGCTATTTTGGGAAGACAACTGGCGGCACGGTCAAAGATGGAAGTGTTTGAGCCATACGCTCCCTTTCCATCTGTCATGGCTCTCAACAGGCGGCAAGCGCTGGACTGAGCCAGATGTTTACACTGGCCTGGCCTAGTTCTCAGATACAGATACACACTGAGTGAAACACCTCCAGAATGTACTGCAGTATAACAGCCCTGCAAAGATGGTTTGACCTTCACTGTGCACAATGATGCATGTGCAGTTTGACACTCGATGGCTGTTTTCACATTCATTATTTTTTCTAAAATGTGTCTGGGCATGGTGGGTCTTTCAAGTTGCTTGTGTGCCACTTCAATTCTATGATATATTTTTAAGGACAGACATGGTGCAACAGATGAAACCAGGGAGACCAGGTATTGTTGGAACACAGGATAGCTTTCACCAGAAAGGGATGACCTTTGGCCCTGTTTTCACCAAGCAGTTCGGTACAGTACAGTTCAGTTTGGTACGCTTTTTTTCTGTTTCCACTGTGAAAAATTGTGGATGGTACCAATGCGACTGTTTCCTACTGTCCCCATTTTTTGGTCCCCCCTCTGTTGGGGTACCTAGCACACAGATCTGGTACTAAAAGGTGGAGTTAAAAACACTGCAGTCTGCAGAACGGTCACTCTGCTCAGGGCTGAGTTGTGGCTGGTTTTTAGGCTCATGTAACTACTGTTCATATCATGGAGAGTTTTACATATATTAGCAAACCAAAACTATAAAATGAAAGGAAGTTTCATCCATCAGCACACCTCAATGTTCAATGCAACAACTTTCAATTACTTTAGTTTTTATTGTCTCTCTTGGATGACATACACTTTCAGTAATGAGTGGATCTTCAAGTGTTAAAAAAAATATATTTATTACGACTGGATTTGGAGAAAAAACAAGCGACGCAGAGCGTTTTCTGTGGGCTCCTGCAACACTAAACCCCTGAGCTTGCCTTAGAAGGACTACATGCACAAACCCACTACTTTTAAAGATCCTATTGAGAGAATCTCACTGCAGCCTGTTTTATTTTGTTCTGAAAATGTCGGCGTGCAACCTCATTCTGTGGACGATAAACGAGGTGCAGACTGATGAAGGAGGAAATATAGTGAGCGCTGATGGAGCAGTGAGTCACAGCAACCCAGCCCACATTTAAAAGTACTGTTTGCGGTGGAAACACTAGGGTAAAGGTATCATGCCTGAGGGGTAACTTGTTTCCAAAGGTACCAAACCAAAAGTGTTTGGCGGAAATGGGGCTTATGAGTCAAGTAATGAAGCTTGAGTGAAAGTTCAGTCAGAAAGACAATACTTACAATGCGCAGGCTGTATTTTTTCTTTTTCACTATCTCTACGTGACATTATGTGGCTCTGTCAAATGAGTCACCAGCTGTTTTTCAGCTTATCACAATCAACCAATAGCACAGCAACACACCATCTGTGTCAGCCTATCATCTTACTGCTCCTGATTTTAAATATGGTTCTTTCTCTGCTGTAGTTCTTTCTTGCCGCAGTCGTGCGCACCCTTCACCTCCCCATCACCACCTAGTCTTCATGGATTCATCAGCCTCATCCCCCTCAGCAGTCACAGAGTAAGCATCCACCTCCACCAGTGTCTGGACTCCATGTGGGGTGGGGGTGGGGGTGGGGGTGGGGGTTAGCTTGCTGCCACTCAGATGTCCCTTGATCAAAGAATATCTCCGTCTGGTGCCCAAACGCCAAAGACTTCTGTTAAATCTTAATCAGCACAAATCATCTGTTAACCTGTACACTCACATTCCATATTAAATATTACTTTACTTCAGCCTTTTGTCTCTCCTACATTTACTGTATGAACACTTCCTTCCTGACCTTGTGTGGCAAATTTCATAGCTGTGTGAAGAAGTGTGTAGATGTAACAACCAAATACTGATTTTCAGGTATGAAACTAAACTTTGGTCCATGTTTGTACTTCGATTAGTGCTCATACTGATGAAATTCGAACGACTTAACTTGCATTAGATTATAGAGCATCATTTTAGGTAAAATGTGAGGCATTTCGTCTTGGCTCATTTCAAACCACCATGCTTCTACAGCTAGCTTAACAATAGCTACAGGAGTGGGAGTGATTGTTATCACTATTTAAGTAAGTGTTAAAATTAACCCCAGTGACAACAAAACATATTTTCACCGTCTATTCGAATGCTTTTTTCAGCATGCGGGGAGAGTTGGTGAAAAAACTAAAGATGTGCTTGTACACACATGTAAATCTTCATCAGTTGAGGTGAGGCAGGGAAAGACAGTAAGGTCTGTCCCCAGATAATACTCTATCTGCCATGTGACACTGAGCAGATCCTGCAAGAAATGATAAAACCTTAGAGAAAGAGGGTCAACACAGCTGCCCTGTGTGGGCTATCACAGCAGTCAAAAAGTCTTGATTGGTTACTTGACCGAGGCAGCGAACTTTTAGTTTGGACTCACTCCTGGTGAGGCACTAAACATGTGATGGGTCATGTTAGCAAGTTATGCTGCGTTCATATGGAATCAGGCAGTACACGTCAGATTAGAAAACAGGTTTTGGACGGCACAGGGAAAACAAACAGTCCGACGGAACAGCAGGATGGTAAAACTACATTTGCATGACAATATGTTGTGTGGATGATGTTGTATTGTTTACAAAGAATAGTATAGTATAAAAAAAATATTTCATGTCTGTCAATTTATGTAATTATACTAGTTATTTCCAGTAATTGTCCAGATTGCCCATGTTTTCTTTTCATGTGAGAAAGCTATGTGACATTTGGTTGTAAATTCTGTTGCAAAGGATGGCAAAAAAGTTAAAGTTGCAACCTGAAAGCGTCGAAAACCTGCGTTTAGTCAGTAACTTCCAGCATCAGACAGCAACGAGAAAGGCTGTCCTTTCACGTCGGCATGATACACAGCACTGTTGTTGTTTAACATGCCAACGGGGTCAGGGGGAAGCGCGGGACAACAACGAAAGTTAAGGTGGCAAAAAGTCCAGGTTGGGTGGATGGGAGCAACAACCACTGACTTTCACTTGAGAGACTGGTGTTTGCCTCCTGTTTGGATGTAAAGCCAATCATAGTTCGATTTCCCTAAACCCAACTATGTGCTTTTGTTGCCTAAACCCAACCATGGATGTTTGTTGTTGAAGGAAAAAAAAAATCCTGGTGTTATACTGAGGTAGTGTTTATTTTGAGAGACTGTATGAAGAAGAATCTGTACATGTCAACGCATGTAACAGGCAAAAGTTTACACCGCGTCCTAGGACATCAACAACTAATGCACTCTGGGCACTTTGCATGTCGTATCTTGACGTGGAAAGCCCATGACCAAACGTTGATATGTGATGAGGTCGGAGTGAGAGTGTGTTGAAAATAGGCCTCACCTAATTTTACTGTCCTGCTTTCGTCCTCCAAAATGATATCCAGTTTGCCATCTACCGTGTGCCTGATTCCATGTGAATGAAGCATTAAACTTAAGCAACAATTAGTTATAGTGTATTTAGCAGTATTTTTGTATGAATTCCTCACTTGTTTTGTTACAGTTTATCTCAGTAGTGGGGCAGGTTGTAACAGTGGAACTCGTTGTATTTGGCATAAGTTCATGAATTCTGTGATGTAGTTGGAGGTGTTGGAAACATTGCTATTTTTAGTTGACAAATAAAGGTAGTTTGTGCCAAATTTTGACAGGTCTAACACAAAATTTCAGTAAGTTATAGGTGCTGAGACATAAAGTGTTACCACCATACCTGGTCTCCCCTACTAATACTTTGCCTGCTTCATTTCAGGAGGAGCAAAACAATGAGGATCAAATTGAAATATGATTTAATCCTACAAAAACTACAATTAGATGAGTAAGCTTTGACAGTGTCAACAATTAACATACAAATGTAGTGTACACACTATAACCTGTTGAACATAAATGACGTCCTAGCAATATAACTTCAATTATCCACTTCAAGGTAGTTACAGGTAGTTACAGAGCCTAATAATTCAATAACCTTAACCTGGCAAAGCCGTCATGAGAGTAAAAGTCACGAGCACAAACAGTGTTACGTAGGACTCTGCCTTAAAGGAACACAGTGAACTATGACTCAGTGTGTTAAAAATTGCTCAACTGGTGCAGGGAGAACATACTGGGATGGCAAAACGGCAAAATACCATAAAATTTATGTCATCACTCCACACTACATTACCAGTTATGTCCTGTTCCACTTGTTAGCGCAGATCTCCAAAAACACGCAGGACATTGGGAAATGCCACTGTTGGGAAGCTGATTACAGTCTGTACCATGACTCACTGTGTCATGATGTTCTTAACCAGACCTCTGATCTGACAAACATAATGCAATGTGAGCTTATTATTAGCAGCTGTGATCTAGCCTCCGAGAGGAAAAGAAAAAGGAGGGGAGGGAAAAAGGCCACTTGTGTGTCATTAATGGGGACAGAGTAGCGAGCCCACAGCCACCTGTGAGCAGGCGAGGAAGAGCAGCTGTTCGTCATCATACAGGAGTGCTTGTTCCTGCCTGAGCGAGGAGGCTGACTGGCTGGCACGTGTCCCGAGGGGAGCTCTTATGTGTGTGTGTGAGTGTGTGTGTGTGTGTGTGGGCGGAGATGTTCACTAGAGAGAAGAGGGAAAACAACATAAAAAAGGCTGGCAAAAATTTTGCTCTCTCTCTCCTTTAAGGTCGTACTTGGACATATCAAAGACTGTTTTCCATTACAAGACGGGCTAATGAGAGTGCTGGCAACAGTAATATAAACACAGTGTATTGTCTGCTGTTCATGTGTCCAGCTTGACATGAAATTGTGCACATATGGTATTAAATTTACTTGTCAAAGTTCCTTATAGGGACATAAAACACTGAATAAAAACGGAGGATCTTTGTATTTCTCAGGCCAACAACCCCGTGACTGAGAGGCAGACAGAGCAGGGAACCCTGGTACATATAAATATAAAAGTGATTTGCATGTTAAACTGGTCCTACAGCATGTGTAGGGCAGCCCAAAATGCCATGTATAAACATACCCTTAAGTGATGTGTACAATACTAAGCTATTTTAGAGATTCAGATATATTTTTACATCATGGATTCATGGGTAACAAGTTTTTTTTTAATAGGCTTATTTATCTTTACTAATAATATGTTGGATTTATATTAATGTCTATTTTAGACATATTTTAATTTTTGAAAAACAAAAAAGCTTTAAAAAAATGATCAAACAATAATTTGCCATCCTCCCTGCAGTAACTCAGAGCGTCCCCTAGGGGTCTCAGACACCCTGTTGAAGACCCATAAGATACAGTATACAGTGAAAGCATCACAGGCAGGGAAAGATATTCACGGATTCATTGGTAACAGTTAACTTATCATCAATGGCGTGTGCTGTACGTGACTTTTTTTTTAAATTTCTATTTCTAGACATATTTAAATGTTTGATTTTTTTTTTTTTAAAGATGATCAAACAATACTGAAAGAATTATCGGCATAGAAAGATATTTTTGTTCCAACTTTCCCACTTCAAGTTAGAGAAGCAACTAATGATTATTGTCACCTTTATCTGCAGATAATTTTCCTGACTAATCGATTAATTTTTTGGTCTTAAAGCATGATAAAATAATGAAAAATGTCTGTCACAATTTGCTCAAGCCTAAGTTAATAATGTCAGCGTCATTGATGCAGCAAGACATGTCAGAGACAACCAACACAACATATAGTTCATCTCATATCAGATCACACTGCCTTTTTATTTACCCTTCACTTAATGAGTTTTTTCTTTAAAATGTATGTCTATGCATTTGTAATAATACATTGTTTTTACTTGTTTCTGAATTTTCACTGTGTTAAATTGTAACAGTGCTATGGCAACACATAAGAAATGTCATGCTAATAAAGCTTATTGAATTGAATTGAATTCAGCTTACTCAGGGTGTCAACAGATATCAGATACTTAAGTTTAATGCTTTTAAGACCTCGTCATTTTTAACCAAATTAAGACTGATTTTTAGACCAATCATCTTTTTCTATTCTATTGCAGGTCAGTATAAAGGTAAGGTGTATATGTGGTCCTGTGCAGTGGTAGGCTGTATGTAGGAATCTGGTTATCAGAGTGAATTAGGTTAATCTACATTTTGCCAACAGGTAAATGCACATAAACATCAGAAATGTGGACTGTAACGCAAAAGAGCTTGACTTGTTTTAACAAAGAAATTACAGGATAGATTAATTAGAAAAACAAATTCAAGTTGAAGATGATTTAGTGACTTTTAAGGCCTAATATTTCTAACATGTAAGACGTGTTTTGGCTGCAGACAGCCTGTTACAAACAGTAAATGTTTGCATTTGAGAAGCAAGAACCTTTTAATGTTTGGCAATAATTGCTTCAAAAGTGACTTCAATGCTTAGCTAATCATCAAAGTAGTCGCAAATGAAATTTTTGGGACCTACTAACCATTTCAGCTCTACATTAACTAATATTTTTCCAAGTATAGTTTATAAATTAGAATGCCATGGCAATAATTCAATGTCAGTGAATTACAACACTCTCCAACTGGATCATGAATCTTTTGACAATTTCCTCGTGAGAGTGAGGTGGCTTGATTCAAGGCCTTCATTATTCTGACTTTATTCATCAAAACAAGGGGAGCTCATGCCATTGAAAAGATGACTAAAAAAAGAAGTTGGCACTGAGTGAAAGAAAAAGACTTAACTGCTTAAAAAGTAATGGCAGAAATAAACAACCTTGTCCTCTGTCTGCACGCTGACTGGCTGTCGTAATGAATTTGCTGGGTCACTTCAGAGAGAGTGGTGTTCAGAAAAGGGTGAAATTTAAAGGATTCTTTTTTTTCACAGACTAAAAAAAACAAACAAGCATTTGCAAAAGATTCTTCATTGTATTTTGTCATGTTCACTTTGTCTGATACATGTTTCATCAGGGCCCGTTTCTAGACCATTTCAGATCAACATAAAATCTTAAATTATACTCCAGCATCAATACAGACAAACAAAACAATTTGAGAATGATCATTTCTTTCACATTGGTTCTGGTCAAGAAGTTTAAACAACTTTCTAAAGCCCTAATGAGCACTTGTCAGTCGATAAATGCATTGCATTCTACATCCTAAAATCTCCCCTAATAACTGGAAAACAGAAGTACGAGGTTCTTAAGAGGTGGAAATTACAAAATTAGACTCTTTGAAAACAATAGAAACTCCAAATATTGTTACAATGACAGTGTCTCGACATGATCAATCTCTTCAGTCTAGACTAAACATTGGACCAACTGAGGTTTTCCAAGGCTACAGCTTTACTTCACTATTTTAAACAATCACCTTTGGAATCTATTACATACGGAGAGGTCTACCTCAACTGAGGAATACAACGTCAAGGAAATAAACGCATAAAGTCATACTAAACAAAATCCAAGCAGCAAATTATACTCGATGCTGTCATGCAGGTCATAAAAAACAAAATAGTTGCACATATGTTAAAAGGTGAAAATTAACTATTTAAAATCAAGCACTGTGAGAAATGTGATTGAGGTGAAGCCAAAATGGAGTGAGGAGCTGGTCTGAGGCAGTCCGACAGAATCATTGTGCAACGGCTTGTATAGTTTGACTGGCTTCGTCTGTTGCAGCCTTGTCTGAGGTATCTCTATCTGTCGCTGCCTCCATTGAAGCTGTGTCAGCTCCATGCAGTTCAGCCATGTCTTTACCCACATTTTCCAATGCAGCACTATCTGAGGCTGCCACGTCGTGGGCATTCATGTGCGAGGCTGGCACATCCATCAAAACTGTGTCTGCAGGCAACCGCGTCTGCTGCAACCTTGTCCTGAGCAACTGCTTCTGAAGGACCACTGACCATGGCTGCTGTCTCCACAGCAGGCTTGTTTGTGGCAGTCTTGTCTGAGGCCACCTGTTCAGTCCTCTCCACGTAGAAGAGGATGTAGGCCTTGGCCTTCCTCACTGTGTCCTCGCTGGTCAGAGTCACTGTGCTGTCGTTGAAGTGATACCAGCGGCCCTCGTGGCTGCCATATGCTGTATAATGCCCTGATCCAACCCTGTGAACACAGACACATATATCACGTTCTGTTGTCTGGCTTCTTACAAGGCTGCATTTATTGCTGCTGAAGTAAGAAGGGTGCATTCAGTCAGCGGAGCAACATCACCACCTAGAGGCTAAAAGCAAAACAGCAGCACTTTGATGAACAGTTCTTGGCAAATCTTAACGCATTTTCAAGGACTCTCAGCCTAATGCCTTTCAGCATTTAGTGGCTGCATGAATTTTTAAACAGCAGCTGTCCACAAGGCTTTTCAACAAAATTACATCTGAATTGTTTATATAACAACCCGGAGACAGACAGCCAACTGCGGTAGGCAGAGCTGGTCGGCAGATGATGTTTAGATTTATAGTTGAATGTTGACTTTTCTTTTCTCTTCTCCAGATGTTAATTGTGCTACCATGGTGACAGAGGCACATCTTGCATGCGTCTGAACACATATCATCTGTCAGCTGGAGAAGATGCTGCAGCACTCTATATGCTGTTTGTGCTCATTTTAAAAAAGCAAATTATAATCAAACAGATGAAGCTTGAACAAATATTAATTTCAACTTCTCCATTTGTGTGTTTGAACAGGGATACTTCATCGACTCACCCTGATCCATGGTGCACTACGACAGCAACGAGGTCATACAGGCAGCTTTCTGGTAATGAGTTCTCTGGCTGCAGACATAAAAAAGACAAGATAAGATATTTACTTTTTGGGCTCGCAATAACACTGAAAACATCACACCTCACCTCTAAGATTTACAACTGAGAGGAGACACTTTGCATCTGGACATGTGTGCAGAACAGAGGTTTTACACATAAATGTCAGAAAGGACATGAAAATGAGACAGAGTTAGAATGACAACAGGTTCACAGGTGTTTAATACAAAGACGAGAGGCTCCAAAACTCAAACATTAAAGAATAATCACAAATAGAAAGGCACTTGAAGAGGGCAGACATTAGCCAAGGCCAAATGGCATATCTGAAAATGTAAGCTAAAGCAAAACATAATTTGTGTGTCCGCCCAAAAATTCTTGCTTGGCCTATGCTACACCCTTCCACCAAGTTTCATGAAAGTCAGGCCAGAACTTTTTATGTAATCCTGCTGATAAACAAACTGAACTTTAAACATGACCACCTTGGCAAGGTAACAAAAAGGAGTAATTTAAAGGGAAACTCCAGTTTATCGGAGTGCCTCGCTCCGAGTTTATCAGACAACAGCATTGCTGTTGAACAGTGACTCCTGGGGGCATCTGATCTTTGACACAGAACAGCTCAAGTACACTGCATTAAGTGCACAAAATAATCAAATCAAGACTGTATCAGTAGTAAGCGTGCCATGCACTGTCATGGAAACAAGAAATAATAGTATGTGTATTTGTTTAGCACAGCTCATACAGCAAGTGCAACTCAACGTGCTTTACATAACAAAATGAGAAAATACAGATAGAAGACAGTATAAGATAGAGTAGATGAGATTCAAATACACCATCACATACTCACACAGACACACGAAAATACAAATTAGGCTTGATACCTATTAAGTAATTAAAAGCTACATAAATGTAAGTCTAAAAAGAAAGTTTTAAGATTTCGTTTGAAGCTGTCTACTGTATCAGAGAGCCTGACTTCCCCTGGAAGACTATTCCAGAGGCGAGGGCCAATGACACAGAATGCAGCGTCACCGTACGCTTTAGTTCTACTCTGAGGGACATTTCATAGACCAGAGGTAGAGGATCTCACGGATCTAGAGGGAAGGTATTTGACCAACATATCAGATAAATAGTCAGGAGCAAGTCCAATGAAAGATGTAAAAACTAAATGAATTCCAAAATGAACAGTAAGCAAATGACAACTGTAGGCCTCCCACATGGCTGGCTGCAGATGTGTCACAAATACAGGTATCACCTGGTGATCCAAATAATAAATAATCAATGCACTACAGATGGTGGTGCTGGAGCACAGTCCACTGCCCATAACAGTTCATTCATAATGTAGCATTTATATTTCTTTATTTCCTTCTAAGCCAAAATGTCTTTATTTTCATTCTTTTAAAGTCTAACAATTTTTTTTCACTGATTAATCTGTCAACTATTTTCTGATTAAATTCTCCGTCTATTAAGGGTTAGAAAACGGTAAAATATGCCGCACATCATTTCCACAAGCCCAAGCTGATGTCTTCTATTGTCTTGTATTCCCCAAACAACAGTCCAAAACCCCTAAATAATGAGTCATCATAGAAAACTAAGAAAGCCTTACATTTGAGACTCTGAATTTTACCCAATTTTGCTTAAAAATTGACTGAGACACTTAATCAAGCATCAAAATAGTTGCTGATAAGTTTGATGCTGATGAGCTAATTGTTATTTTTAGCTTTATTAGTGTACACATTACAATTTTAAGGCAATTCCCATCATTTTTCTAGATGAAATGTGTCTGTGGTCTGCCAGCAGAGGCCAACATTGATCTCTCTGGTTGCCAACTTAAAAACATGTTTTTTCTCTGTAGATATAAATCCATCACCAGCTGACTAAGAGGAAAAGTTCTGTTTGACTAAATCACCAGTTTAAAGAAGGAGACAGACATCTATGTGTATTAAAAAACATCCTGAATCTGTATCCATTCAAATTGTTGATTTTTATGATGTCTGCGGCTGCTCTGTTTGTGCCCAACACATAGCACATGCAGCCATTTTAGTTCACCGACCTATTTCACGTGCATTACCAAGTCAGTTGTCTAGCGATTCGCTTGAGATCTTTTCATGCTGTGACCAGTGTCCTGACTCCTTTTTTAAGTTACCAAACCATACCCCTTCATTACAAAGGTTTTAATTTGGCTCAAGTACTCAAAGTCCTTGTGGTATTGTGTTGTTTCCTGCAAGTATGACTGGAGTAATACCAATAAAAATTCCATTATGACCACTTCGCCTTACTTGTATTTCTCTTGGAATCTTCCATTACACCAGACACAGACAAAGCAGGGATGGATTATTAATAAAAGTCTTTGTGAGAATGTTTATTTTGCAAAGCTACAGCTAATTTCAACAGAGGTCTGAACTCAAATAGTACAGCTGGCCTCTGATGCGTCACAGTTCTGACTGCAGACTGTATCCTGACTAAACTGCAGCAACTCCATTTTCAGAAATGTATTTTTCCTTGTTTTTTCATTGTAGACTGATGTTAAATGTATCAGTAAAAGTCCCCAAATTACCTTGATTTATACCATTTCCTCTGTCTGAAACTTGAAAACTAGACGGTGAAATTTGATGGTCAGCATTTCTTGTTTTGAGCTCACCTCAAGTAAGTACCCCCTCATGTCCAGGCGTTTCAGTGGAAACTCCACGTAAGTATCCACCTTGTTTCTCAAAAAGGCCGTCCAGTGGAACCTTTTTAGGTGCAGACACAAAACCTAATAATATAGGAAATAACACCTCCAATTATACCCAAACACTATTTAGACAATAAACGTTCAAATTAAATTTTAATGAAAAAAATGAGAAGTTCTGTCTCTACCTTTGGCAGCATCTGGATCCAGAACTTCTTGGTGGATTTCTGTCGCTTTTTACACTTATGGCAATAGTACAGCTCGGTTTCATCAAGTTCTTCCAGGTCAGTGAAGCTACGTAAGCAGTCTAAAAAAACAAAAACACAATGTCATCAACGAATAGAAAATGCCAACATTATTTCAGAGCGAAAACTGCCAAAACACTAGCTTCACACAAAATCATAGCAAACTGTGGTTTCCGTGATGATTTATTTGACATTTGGTCCATGGATTGATTTCCTATAGGAAGCCTCACTGTCCGTTGGTAGTGATCCGCCACCGGAAACGGAAAGGGGGTTGTTTACGACAATGTTGTAGTCATTGTAGTCTTTTAGCTCAGCCAAAGTGCCGGCTCGACAGTGCTGTGTGTGCTCCTCCTTTTCGGAGGAATTCTCTTGCAGTTGCTAACCACACAAAACTTGCCCATTATTACTCGCTTGTAAACAACCTTCGCAGTACGATGCCTTTGAACGCAACGCCAGCCTTCTTCTTCTGCTTCTTTCTGTGTCCCATTACATTGCAATGGTTTCCTGCCGGTTGGCGACACTCACGTAAAGGAGCAATATCGCCATCAAGTGGGCTGGAGTGTATAACGCTTCAGGGTCAAATAAAAGATCAAGTGGAAGTTTACACACGGGTGTGAGGCAGCTGAAAAAATAGTTCCACAATCCAGATGAATAGCAAAAACACGGATGGAAACCACAGTTTGCTACGATTTTTATGTCGGAACATCAATGAACACCACAGACCACTCGGTGAGTTTCATGGCTTTGAAAATGAACGTTTGAGGTGGTTTTAGGACAGATTTACACATGGCCATAGACAGCATTGTTAAGCCAGGCAGGGGAAAGCCAAATTCTCTCAAATTCTCAGAGAAGGAGCAATTGTCAAGATTTTGGTCTTTACCACTCTATTTCATCATAAACAACCCAGGAATGGGGCTCAAAGTGCAAAATACTGGACTTATCCTTTAACATTAATTAATGAGATGGTTTTTCACAGTAATTTGTTTTCCTCTCCCTTCAGCAGTGCGCCGACATAATAGGTCAGCAGAAAACTGAAAGCATAACTTAAGTTCCAGCTGGCATCGTTTCCTTGCACTAAAGATGGTTCTCTTTTACAAATGATTTCTCCTTTCTCATAATGTGTACTCCTTTTTGTAACGAGTTGACAATACAACTAAATAGAGCGAGACAAGTTACCCTTCACCGATAAGAGAGACACTGATCACATCATAATTTAAGTGTAGTAAAAAGGTATCTTTGAAAATGAATTAGTTGCTTTGAGTTATGTCCTTGAAAATGAAAAACAGTGCTTAAAAAAGTACTTAAAAGTCCTTGCATTTCAACTCTTAATGTCCGTATGAGCCCTGTGTCTAATGAGTCATTATCTCTGACAATGGGAGACTTACCACGCAACGTGCAGGTTGGCCCTGGCTCCTGGTCCTTACTTCTCTTTTGTCTGAACTGGCTGGGAATGTCCAAAGACAGATCTGAGTGAAAAAGAACAGAAATAAATTCTCTGATATCACACATCGCAGTAGGTTTAATAATATTCCCCTCAATAAATACGCATTTACATGTTTTCTTTTTCACTGAAAAAAGAGACGAACACTGAGCCTTTCTTCAACTTGCTGTATTTGGCTGTCTAACAAAAGTTGTCTCACCAAGAAATGGATCAAACTTTCGAGATTCTGTTCCACATATCAGGCAGTTGACTTCGTTCTGAAGTATGCCGCCAAAGTTGGATGTGACAACACTGGCAGTCCCATTTCTGTAAATAAAACACAAAGCAAACATCTAAAGACTGAGAGTAAAAACCTAAACTTGACTGCTTTCAAAAAAGAATAAGCACGAAAATTAAACACAGGTGTGCCAAAATGCTTCAGTAGAATGGGACAGTGATAGAAGAAAAACAAAACAGACACTTTCATATGCCATGTCGTGAATGGCAGCATGTCTACTATGATAAGTGTGGCTTCTTTGTCAATATAAAATCAACTGAAGAACAGCAGAAACACAAAACACTTGTGAGGTTTCATGGGCTTACATGCAGCATTTGCCCTCTCCAGTGGAGAGTCTGACCCCATCCTGAGGTGAGACTGGGTGCGCCGCCCCATTGCGACTGCACTGAAGCTCCCTGTGGAGGTGGTCCAGCAGATAACGCATGAACTCATGTGCATCCTGCTGCTGATAGCCCCTGGACACACACAAAAATAAGGGCGTTAACTGACATTACTGTAATAACTTACAATAGTGTGATGCTTACTGCATTTTCTATAATATCTTGACTGTAGTGTGCTACACTTAAAGCTGTAGTGGGTAACGTTTATAAAACAACTATTTTTTTTTTTTTAATTGCTTAAACTGTCACTATAGTCACACAGCACTAAATGAGACATATGATCTGTGAGAAAAGAAAAAATCATACTCTTCTGCCTACTCTATTGCCTTGTCATGCTTCTAATGGCCTTACCTGCACATGAATGAAAAGAACCAATCAGAGCTGAAGAGTCAAACACAGCTGTCAATCATGTCAATCACTGCATGTGAACTGCAGTCTAACTCTTAAACTAGGCAGCACTGACCAAATATGAATCAAGATTCTGTTACTGCATTGTCTATTTCTCATCTCAAATGTTTACAGAAACATATTTTAGCATACTGTTTAGCTGTAAAATAAAAATAAAAAGTCTCGCTGGGTGCTTTAGACTACTGCTGACTGTATCCAACATGGCAGCTAGGTCACAAACTTTCTCATTTTACAGGTAAACAGTACACTAAAATATATTTCAGAAAACATTTGAAGCGAGAAATAGGCAATGCAGTAACAGAACCTTGGTATATACTTGATAAGCCTAGTTTGACAGTTTTACCACAGTCCACAAAGTGACTAAGAGCTGTGTTAGAGATCCCTCGACTCTGATTTGTTGTTTTTAGTGCACCATGGTTGATTCCAAAGAATGCCATTAGAGGCAGTAGGAAGAGGAGGGGTGACATGATTTACTTCACAGATTATCTCTCTCATATACTTCCTTCAGACTATAGCAACAGTTTCAGCAAATATGACACAAAGTTATTTTCATTAAAGTTACACACTGTAGCTTTCAGCCACTTGGAAAAAAGCAGAGCTGTTTACTGCTCAGCATAAGGAGCTTAATTCTGGGGAAAACATTTCTATACAGTGTTTGCATACCTGAAACTTGGCATGATTTTCCATATAGCATAAAATAGGGAGTCTGGACTGAAGGCCGTCTGACTTCCTTGCCACAGGGAACAAAGGGTTTTCCTGAATTCCTCCACCAAAGACCTGTTCAACATAAAGCAGCGCTGTTATTCCACTGCACAGCCGGAGACAATCCACATCTAAAGCCTGTCTAATGCTCTGTGGACTAAAAAGAAGGTAACAGAAGACTCTAAACCTTATCAAAACTCAAACACATTCCCAAACTTGTGTCAGATTGCATTACAGTGTACAGTAGGTTTTATTTTTCTGGTAATTCATTGCACAACACTATTTCTGTACTACTTAGTGTGTCATGGAGTCTTGCTGAATTAAGGTAATTGCTGCTGTGAAGAGCTTCATAAGATAAGATTTCTGAGAGGGTCATCATCTGTGATCACTCAAGTAACAATTTTGTCAATTTTATACTTGCTGAAAATGATTTTTGGATCAATGCACTCAGCCCATAAATCCTCCCTCCTACAGAAGAGGACCTTACACACTGTTGTCCCCTTGGCTTCGGGTGTGGTACATCCGTCTTCCTGCCGTCTTACCACTGCGTAGAGCCACTGCAGGCAGCTCCTTAAAATAACAGCTGAACTGCTCAATGTTGCTGTCAAAGAAACACAATTTAGGATAACATGTTTGACAGCCAACATTTGCAAAGTTAGCAAAAAATGTAACAGGCAGGAACACTCATCATGATGGTGTTAGACAGGAACAGAATGCAATACAATAAGTTACACAAAAAACTTGGCATATAAGATTATGTTAGATTATGTTTTTGCATTTTAACTGCAGATATATCAAGTCTATGTTTCTTAAGATTATGTTTTGGGCTGTTTTTTGCCTTTTTTGACAGTGCAGCTGAAGATGGATCGAAAAGATGAGAGAGAAAGAGGGAGAATGACATGTGGCAAAGGGCCTCAAGTTGGAATTGAGCCCTTGCAGCTGCAAAGGACTCAGTCTATATGGGACACACACTCTACCAGGTGAGTTAGAGGTAGCCCCAGTCAAGCTTGTGTTACATTATTTCTGACCCTCTTTCAAATCATTTTAATTTTTTATTGACTTTAAGGAGGAGGCTGAGGTTGCCATGCAAAGAAAATATAAATACACTAACTACTGTATATATTACATATTAAATACAAGTAGAAATAGAAATTCAGAGCAAAAATCAGCTTCATGAGGCACATTTCAAGTTTCTGCAAATTGATTTCTACACCATACTGAAATAAATGAAAACTAATGGCTGCCTGGAAAGCACGCAAAACAGATGTTTGTTTTAAATAAATCTACAGCATGCTTTGGTAAATGCTCAGCAGTAATATGGAATGTACTTGAGATAAAGTAAATGTGAAAACACAGCAGTCCTTTAGAAACCACAAAAATTGTGTTAGCTGGGAAATCTGTCCTTTGACTGTGTCTTGTTTCTAAGCAGCCTGTGTAATTCCCCTGACTGTGCCCCAGACTGTATTAATAAAGGATGACTGGTCGTGGGGCCCTGGGTCTACAGGGGCAGAGCAACTGAACCATGCTGCAGACCCATTTTACCAGACACATCCCTCATCTTCAGTGCAGAGCCTTACCTGAGGGACTGCAGGATGGCATTCATGAAGCACGTGTTGCCTAAATTCCGCAGACCTGTAGCACCTGAAGCCGCTCCATCCTGACAGAGACAAATAAAATACAAAAAGATGAGTGTATATGTGCTTGTGTATGTGTGTGTGTTTTCAAAATGCAAAGCAACTTTAAAGCTAACATTTAAAAGATATTGTGATAGTCAGCTTGGTGTAGAGCAGTGGTTCTCAACCTTTTATAACTTAAAGACATAGTCAGGATCTTTTGAAGTGGGGCTGTATGAGGCACTTATTCATAGTCAGTGTATTACATTCAGTAGAGGTCAAAGAAGCAGGCAGGAGCACTGACACAAAGCTGAGCAATTTACTGCGGAGGACGGAGTCAGCAACAAAACATATTTTAGCCATGTAAAAAATCATTATCAGTTTAAGGGTACGCTATATTTAGAGTATTTTCAAGGCACCTTACTTTCAGATAGCCCTTTCGAATGGGGAACTGAGGCCGTTGTATTGCTTTCATCAAAGCCAGACTCCATTGAGAAAAACAGTAATTTAACATTGTCAAAAACAAGAGCCACTGGTCTACCGCTGCTTCGATCGCTTAATTTGTTTGTGTTATTGTGTGACTTTGGTATTTACAAGGGTTGGTTCAGCACAACAGTACACTGCTTGGCGTCCGTGTCAGTACTCCTGCCCGCTGGAGAACCGACACGGGGGCGTGCCAACCGACATCTGCGGTATGTACCACACTAACTATGGATTAGTACCTCATACATCCCACTTCAAAAAGTCCAAACTAGCCCTTAAAGGCCTACTTCTGACTTTCAAAAAATTTCTGAGGATCACCTTCCGAAATAAATGAGGAAAATAAGAAGGTTAAAGAGAGAGGAGAAAATAATACACTGGGCTGTAAATGTGTTATGCCGCTGTTAGCTGTTAATGTTGGGATGACTTTCTGTTGTGCCTGAAGCCCGTTCCTTTTCCTTCAGAAGTATTATTTTGGCTTCCCAACACATCGCGGGTGCTTTGTGTTTGAGTGTCTCTGGAGCTTCTGTGGTATTAGCACCTCATCTGACAGGATTTCACTGCATTCAACACACTGTGCTTTCAGCTCAGCATCACTGCCAGCCATAATGAATCCAAATGTAATGCATTCAGGATCATATTTCCTCACCACATTTTTTGGAGCTTTTACTGGTGCAAGGTTGTCTCCCATGTCACATTTTAGTTTCAGAAGCAATCTATTTTGCATCACTGCATCTGAGGAAACATTAGCTGGCTACTAACTTTTGTCTCTAGGTACTTGGCATGGTAATAATAGATGTTACTGATCAATGAAATTACGCATTTTAATTTGACGTTTTTTATTTATGTAAAGTGTTGAACACATTTAAATATAAAAATAACTAGCTTTGTGGGAAAAGTAAAATAAAAATAAAAAGCCGTAATCTAACCATTTGGCAGTACGGCTGCAGCCCACCGCCACTCTGAAAATAGCTGGTGTAGAGCTCGCTAAAAGGCTGCTGTGACTAATTTCATTGGAACACTCTCCGAGAGTGTGAATTAAGACTTGTAAAATGATTTGAGCGGTAGTACACTCTTTTGTGCTAGCACACTACTGTGGAGTGGCTGCAACTTACAGCTTTATCTTTCAAAAGAAATCAATAAGAATATTTTCAACCCACTTACGTTGTCTTTCAACAACTTGCTGTCTGGAGCTGGGCTTTCCTGAAGTTTTCTTTTCCTCTGTCTGTCACCCATCAGTGCCGAGCTGTAAGAGGGGAAGAACATTTTCTCTGGACACTGAGCTTGTATTGAGCCTGTTGTAAAACATCTTTTTGTGTGTATCTTTCTGATAAAGCTGTTTTTTGCAGATACATCTTAATCTTTGAATCAAACACTGTCAAATATCAAAACTACTGCTACATTTTAATTAGTTAATTGCATCATTTGGCAAGTGTGATGATGACAGGGAAAAAGATGAGACAAAAACAACGCCTGAGATTTGTACTTACTTTTCTAAACTCTGCAGATGTTCCCTCACCTTCTGCACCTGCCCGAGTTTGGTGTCATTGACAACAAAGTCATCACATCTGTAACTATAAAATCCACATATAGTCAAGACACGTACATGTTTGAAATCACAATAAAAGTATTGAAGTTTGGACCCATTAAAACTCTACAAAACAAACAGGATATCATAAATGCACTGCATTGTGTTTGACTTTGGTAGGTTGCAAGATTTAACCACAGGTGTAAATGTGGTAGGAGGGAGTTTCAGCAAATACTCCTAAATATAGGTCATAAAACTTCAGTCACCGTGGTTTGCTGGTATCAACATGTGATCATTTGTATCACCTAACCAGAAGAATGTTGGATCACTTATTAAGAAACTGATTCACTTCAATAAATTAATAATGACTGGTATAAAGAAACAGTTGGTTCCTATTACAACACCATAACAATCCTTTGACTGTTTTATGACTGTGACTGTACTTTTGCAGGGCCCCACAGTGAGTCACAGATTGTCGACAAAGATTGGCTGGTCATGAAGGACACTCACCAAAAAACGCTGTAGTTGCTGCAGTCCATGCAGACAGAATGATGGGATTTCTCTTTCTCCTGCTTCTCGCCCTTCTTTTGACTAATGCCAACGACTTGGCTCTCTTCAAAGTGTTTCTTTGCGTGTCCATTGACATATCTACACGAAAGAGATTTCTTTATAACATACAACATCTGGACCTACCAGATAAATAATCTAATATAAACAGTAACAGGTGTTGGCCTCACTTATGCTCATAAATGTTATCAAAGAATCTGCCCCTTAAAATGAATATTGCAGTTTTGAACTTATGCACACTACGGTGCTCCTTATCGACTAGAGCATCTGTTTTTCTAAAAGAAAAATCCCTGATAATCTTCGAAAACCCTCAAGTGTTGTTAAACACCACATGCTAATGTTTTGACAGTATTTCAAGAATCCTCAAGGATTGTTCTTACCATCTGGATAAAAATATAGTCGGGCTGCTGCACACTAAAAAGATTTTCAACCCATTTGCCAAGCTCGGACTACATTCACTTATTGAAAATAAGGCAGTAACTGGAAATGAAATATTTCCTTGCTCGATTAGATTTGAGGACTCTTAAAATTCTGGAAAACAAGATTTGTGAAATGACCTGTTTTTTAAAGACTGTCAAAGAAAAAAAACAGATGCTTAGCTCTGTGACATGAATGAAAATGTGTACACCAAAAGCATAATCTGGGGCTAGTCAGACATATCCTAATACAATAACAGCTCTGGGAGGATGCTGTAGTCAAATACTAAATGGGTATTTTGTTAACCTCAGGTTTTAAGGGCCATATTTAAACACAGCCATCTCAGTGACCACTGTATGACTAAAAACCTTATGTGTGTATCAGCTTTTACACAGTTGTATTGTTCCAAACTCAAAAAGTAGAAGGATTAAGGCACACCAGAGTATTACCTGAGTTATTAGTGTGGTGTGTTTGCTACTCTGAGCACAACTTACCTTCCACAATGGACCATCAGACAGGTAAGGCAAATCCATGGACTTTTATTAGACCTGCAGACTGGAGATAAAAGATAAAGTCTTACTTATTAAGTGCTTAGTTTAATAACACAATGTTTTGCTGTGACTTTCTTTTCAATGAACCATTCTTTCATGTGTGATCTGCTCTTGTGAAAGCTGTTATGTTGACTTGTAGCTACATTATCTATCTTGCTGGCACAAATGTGGCACTATCAGCACCAACAAAGGCTGGGATCCACCTGCGATTTCTGTGTCCGTTAACGTCCATTTTAGTAACGTTAAATAAAAGGGTGACAAACACTTTTCTTACCGTTGCAGCACCAGGAGGACGGGGTACCGTTAGGGAACCTGGAGGTATCGGCAGGACAGCTCACGTTTGAGTTCAGATGAGGGCACTCCATCAGTTCACAATTGTGGGTAAGTCAGCTAATGTTAGCCAACACTACAGCACCAGCGGTACCAGGAACACGGCAGATAACAATAGTTAGCCAATTAACCTATACTAGCTAGCTAACGTTAGCTGCCCAACTACTTCTGCTCGCGAACGCACGTTTTCCTGTCTTTGCTCTCGCTAACACGTTTGGTAGCTTACGTACAGTACTTCTTGCATAATTTCAGGGAACAGCGGTTTACAGAAAATAGCGGTCATGTCGTTTCCACCCTGACATACTGTAAGTTAAAATAGGAACGTTTTCTTTGGTGTTTAACGTACTGGATAACTGCTGGCGTTTGCCACAAACAAATGGAAATAACTTGAGGAAGTGACGTGCTGTCTGCCGGCTCGGCCGTTTGCCAACTACAAAACAAAGATGAAAAAGCTTCTGGGAATAACGTGTGACTACTTCCGCCTTCGCTTGCAGTCCCCAGGCCGCTTAGAGATACTTTAGGGTCCTCATATTTTGGTTTGCAGCCTTTTATATTATATTTATACCTAATGATATTGGAAATATCTAATTTTCAACAGAAGTACGCCATATTGTAAGACTTAAGTTGTTTTGAAGTGGCACGCATGCGTCGTAGCGAGCCACTGCCACGCTTCCTATATAGATACAAGCGAACTGTGAGTTTAAAGCGAGTCTTGATTTAACCCATGCAGATCCTCTCTACCAAATATGGAGCCACAGATCAATTTAAGATTTATCAAAAGTGTATCTGGCATTAAAAATTGGGCGATTAATTCTTAACTGGTGTTTTAAGGTTTTACACCACTGGCTTAAGTAGATAAAACACCTGCTCATGTCGTGTCCTACTTCACTAGGTCATGAGGGCATAAACACCATAATGATTTAAATAACTTTTAATAAAACTGAAAATGGCAGCTACACTCTGTAAATGTGAGGTTATTATATAACCATTTATAACCATTGCAACCATCAAACAGTGTCCTCACTACTGCTGTATATCATTAAAATCACCCTGAACTATTGTCTAATTCCAACCATGTGTTGCAAGGCTTGACTCTTGAACAAAATACAAATACATAACAATTATAGTCTATATATCATCATCATTAATTCAACATTAAGTAACATCTTACAAAAAAAGCTAAGTTAAATGCAAACTAGACAACCAAAACTATTCAACAAGACCCAGCCCAACAGACTTTATTCTATTAATAAAGTGCAACTGGCAAAAACACCTTTTTATATACTGCTAAAATTGAATGGAATAAACCTCCAGTATATCTGAAACTGCTTAAGCGAGAGAGATTTTAAGCAAGCTTTGAAAAAAAATGGTAAGCAAATAGTCTCTTATAATAGGGACGTTGCAAAAACTAATACAGTGTTGTGCTTTTATGTCTCTTTTATTGCTCTATGTAATTATATGGATTTTTATTTGCTCCTGGCATCTTGCCCCGCCAGAGGATCACAATGGAAATAAGCCTGCGGCTGTCTTTTGTAATTCAGTCCTTGACTGTTGTTGATTTACGTGATAAGTGTCTATTTTATGACTGTCACATAAATCTATCTGTCTCTAATCTATTTTACTCATGACATTGCAAGTATTTGTGCGTGGAGGTGCAAGTCTCGCAACATGTATCCAGGCGCTCTATGACCTCTGTTCCATATGTGAGCCATATTTGATCATGCCTATGCTGTTTGCACTCTTTCACTGTTTCAAGATTCTCCCATGACACTTAAAGACCGACAGGTGCCTGTCTCAGTGGGAACCTGGGCAAATATGATCCAAACTCAGGCAGTTCTCCTGACAGTGTTAAGGTCTCCCTTGAGCTCTGTCACCACTATTTCATAAAAAATACATACAGTCCTGGTATGTTCGGTTTCACAATTTCCAAAATAGGGTGATCTCTAGTTCACCTGGTAGAATCTGTCACCCATGTAGGCTGAGTCCTTGCAGCGGCATGGGCTCTATTCCAGCCTGTGGCCTCTTTGTTGTATGATGGCCCCCTTTCCTCTGATTCTCAGACTGCCCTGTAATAAAGGCAAAAAGCCCAAAAAATAATCCCTAAGATTCCCTAAAACTACAGTTCTCCCTGATTTGACTCACACAGGATGGATCTAAATCCATTTCTATAGATTCAGGGTCAAATTTGACCCAGAACAGCCTCAGTGTACAAAAAATTATAGTATCTGTGCAAAAGTATACAATTATTAAATATTTTTATTATTGTTACACTTTATCTTTGGGTGACTTTGGGAAAAGTAATTGAACCTCAGGCTAAAAGAATGGCATTTAGGGTGATGTCAAATATCAATGGGTCGAATTAGAGCTGAACAGTATATAAGGGTTAAATCTCCAGACTGGCTTGTTATCTGTTCTTTTAGCATGGTGACAGCAGGCTACCAGACATCTGACATTAATAATCATTCATGCACAGTTTGATGGTTGGCTTGAATGTTTTTGTATGTGCTGGTTTAAACATTGATAAGGGAGTCTGAGAGCAAAATGACTAATTTAAAAAGCAATCTATTCCATTAAGCTGTATTTTCCTCACGTGATGACTGCTGAACTGATTGACTGGACATGAGCAGATGCCACCCTTAAACTTGGATATATTTATTTAATATGTAGGCCAATAGATCTACAGTATATCAAATATTAATATATTCACAAATGGATCTCAGCATTGAGGGTAAGAAAGTGAGCCTTTTTATTTACTGAAAGATGAACCTTTTACACAGCACCTCATCAAGTCAATGATAATAATCAGATACTTTATGAATATGTACACCATCTACAGTGAAAAACAAAAAATGGATCTCCATCAGAACATTTCCCATAAAACAGGCTAAGATGAGATTGTTCTACAAAACTGCTTTTATATCCAAGACACAAAGCACGAGCATTTGATATTACAGCCACACAGTTTAGGATGAACGTGGGAAAAAAAAATGCAAAAGGTTGTTTTTGACATTTTTATGTTGAGATGTTTACAGCCTAAAACAAAAGATTCACAAATGCTGAGCAGGGAAACATAATAACAGAGGATGTGCTGTGGGCATCACTTCACAAAAACAGCTCTAAATATATGTGTGGGGTTCAGAATTGGCACGTGCCTTCAGGAGACTTCAGACAGTTTTCAGCAAATCTTTGAGCCAGGTGATGATGCAGTACTATTTTGGAAACACTGAAAAGGTTAAGAGACCACATCGTTAAAATCATTTCAGGTAATTGTGCATGAGCAGATGAGCACCTGAAGTTGGAATGATGCAGTTGTGCTCCTGTTCATACTTGAATGTTTGTCATAAAAAAAAATACTGACTCGCTTCTAATGGAAAGTTTTGATGATGGCTGTGGTTTTTTTCAAGCAGCAATCAAAAATGAATTTCATTCATAAATGATCTGCTGAAAGTTTGCGAGAAATATCTATCATTATTGCCAAAAGTCCAAAACCCACATATATTTAGTTTATTACCTCATAAGGCAGGAAATCCCCACAACTGAAAAGCATGAAAAGAGGAAACATTTGTAATTTTTTTCCTGTTGAATGGTTGCTGGTGAATATTCTGTCGATTTACAAATCAATTAAGCGACTAATCATTTCAGCTCTGGTGTTTTTTTAAATTAAATTTTGACAGATCAACTTTATTTGGGATTGCTGTATAAAAGTACAGCATGAAGGAAGCTCACAGGGAAAAAACATCACTTTGCACATGTTGTAGGTGAAACAAAACATAAAATTAAAAAAATGCAATGGCTATTACATATGTCAGTAAAAAACAAACAAACTTAACTGAACTTAAATGTCGTAATCAGTTGATATGTTTGATATCAAGACTAGGAGAATTATAATACAAAACCAAGCTGATGAAACTTCTCATGTTGCTATCGAGGTGACGTGGTTTTCTATGCCATTTCAATCCCTCTCTCCTGAAGAGGTGAGCCAGACTGGGGTTCTTTACTCTTCCTGATCCCTTCTTCTTGGGGTTCTTTTTCCTAAAAAAAAATATAATAAATACAGGACAGTAGTTATTAACCGTAAGAAATACCACTGCTTTCTAGTTGTAGTCTGTCATCACTTTCTATGTAAAACTAAAAATGAGGAAAAATCGTCTTACTTTGACTGAACGGTCAGGACGATCACAGTTATTAAGATGGCAGCAATAATGACAGCGAGCAGCACTCCGCAGATGATTGCTGTTAAAGAAGACAACAGTGTAACCGATGAACAGGATTCATGTAAATAGATTAAATACTACAGAACTAAAACAGGGATCTGTGTGTGTCTACTGACCAATAGGAGTGTCTGGCTCTTCCTCCTCTTCTTCGTCACGATCATCTTGGAGCCAAAACAATAAAAACACATCAATGTGTCATATTTGCACTAGTGTCTTGTTTGTTTTGAGGCATACTTTGACATATTGATGAATAAACATGTATAATTATCGGCAAATAAGAGAGTAGTGCTCACCGTGGATGCCCTCACAGGTAGCGTTGCAGGTGCCCTGGTCAAAAAATCTGTTTCCGTTTCCGATGCATCCAGACCACAGGAATTTTTTGCATTTGTCATGAACAGAATCGTAGTAGTATCTCAAATACTGACCACTGCATTCACCTATGGCCTTTTTAAAGTGGCAAGCTTGGGACGCTGCAAAGAGAAAACATCATTCTTAGTAGAAGTAGCAGTGGTTGTAGTTCATCAACAATACTAATATTCAGTAAAACACAGTGATTGATTATGTTTAATCTGCTCAGCTATTGATACAGTAGAGTTAGATGATTAAAGTTATCAGCAGTTTATAAAAGCCTCAGATGCATTCATTCACAGTCAGTTGTTACGAGTAGTCCTGCTCTTTCACCACTTGGTGGCACATTGCTAACACTCATGCTGACACGTGTCTGCTGCAGCCTCTGAAGAAATATAGTAGTAATAAGGTGGAAAAAGTGAATCTCAAAGTTATTTGGGTCAATTAAATTGACACGCAAAATAGCACTGGCATAAATAAGTAGATTTGTGGTCATATAATGAACGTGCTCCTCTTCAGACATAATTATAATCTGGTTCTTTCTCTCTGTCTTCAGCTGCGATTGCGGAAGCTTGACGATGATGTAGTGTTTCCTTTCATGGTCCTTTAGGCCATAAAACTCTACCTCATTAGCCAGTTCATGTTCCAAAGTCCTCAGACAACAGCCAGAGAGAAGAATATTTTTTATAGACTGGCTTCATCTGCTTTTAGGTGGTCTTTGAAGATACATTAGACGTTTTGCACATTTAAAACAGAGTTATTGTGAATAAAGATGAATTGTTTTATTGATATACCTTCATTATTTGTGTTTAAACCATCTTACCATCCATGGGGTAGATTTTCTCCTGCATTGACGGAACAGTTCCTTATGCACTCTCTCTCATTTTGAAAACGGTTGGCATTTCCTCCTTGGCCTTTGTATAGGAAAGGATTGCACTGGTCTTTGACGCGATCATAGTACAGAGCGAAGGTGAAGCTTGAGCCTTCGCCTTCATCATGCTCCAACAAGCAGAAATCTGTTGGATGATGAAAAATAAAAATACAGATAGATATGTTTTGGTTTTCAATACAGTATTGTGGTTGGAAGCATTATTGGCCACAGAGTGAGCAGGTGAGATGAGCATTGCCATAGGTGTTTCAGCAGAAATCAGCTACACATAGATAATATTTAACTAACCTCATCACCAGATACCCACTCCCTCTTTTTATGACAGCAATAAAAAGTGTCATTTATGGTACACTTTCAGCCCTCCCGCCCTTCATAGACTTCACACAAGGGAAGAAGTTTCAAACAGTTCTTTTCAGATCGGACTTTTTAAACCAAAATACACTTTGTTTTGGAGAGAAAGTAACTGTATCCTCGGATGCTCAAAATGTGTGCCTCTCCAATCATTTGCACATCTCTGAGGTGAGATGGAGGTGCAAAGTTTCAGCTCATCGTGCTAAGGCTCAGACAGAAATGATCTCACGTTTAGAGATCAGTTTAGAATTACAGAGGAAGGAACCATCCAGTCAGCTTAGCACAATGGTTAGCGGTGTGTAAATAACATTTCCAGGAGAGTAAACGTATAGTAAATACTATACTTTCTTTTTTGGTCACAGTTAAAGACAATCATTGTTGGCTTCAGTTGCACGTCACAACATGAAAATGAAGTCAGAAAAGAAGGCAAATACAATTATATTTTGCTGAGAGAATCAGTCTAGACTTTACATAATGTACTGAAACAGCTTTTCTTCTATCAAGCCTATTGATTTCTGATTGAACTGAATGATTTTGCAGGCTTTATTTAGTTTTCTGTCAGTGTAACCGCCATTTTGCTGTGAAAGAACTGAAGGTGAAACTTTGTCTCCGTGATTCAGTAAAAAAAACACTGACAATCATACACAAAATATGTAAAACACAGTATTTTTGCAGTTTTATAAAGCAGCAATACACCAGACTAACACTTGATAACCTTTTAAAGATGAGCCTGTGTGCTAGCAGCCTGGCCTGTTCTGAAAAGTTCATCTCTGGTCTGTAAACTGCTCTTATAGTTGCCGTTTTTAATTAAGAAGAAAACATATTGATGTACCTGGAGGATTTGAATGGCTGATGTGGAACGCAGCAAAAGCAAATCCCAAAAACAACAGGTGCTTCATCTTGCGGCTCGTCTTTGTGCTGTCTCTCCTGAAGTGACTGAAGGTTGTAAACTACAGTGGGAGTGGGGTTGTCATCACCGACCTTTGGACAGCTGCAATCGAAACAAAAGTTAACAGCAGAGAACACCTTCCTCTTTTTTTTATTACCTTTAGTTTTCAGTAGGTAAGAGGGTTTTTATATTAGGGTGTAACCAGGTATAACCAGCTCCACATAGCCTGTAGATACTGTAGTGTGTGATAATATTGCTGGGTGCAGGGGCGTAAATTAAGACCGTACAGGTAGTGCAGTGAATGGGCCCCTATGAGTGATTGCCACCTTGGAAATATGCTTGTGTTCAAAGACGAACTCTCATTAAATTAAAAACAGTGCCATTTGCTATATATGCCTTTAAAAAAGGCAAAACCATCTTCCTCATGTTTATTTTTATTTTATCTGTAAAATAGGCAACAACATCTATAACAAAATTATATGCTTATTCCAAATAAACTATTAAAATTGTTAAATTAAATGAATAATTTCTCACTTTCAACTGTATTGTTTGTGATATACAGATACGCAGTGATAATTGCCGGGTAACATGTATGTTAATGTTATCCAGTGTCACGTCTCTGATCATGTGACGAGACGAAATGTGCATGATAGCGTACACTATCCAGCCTGTCATAATGGTGTGCACTGGGGCCTGTCATAACTACCTCACGCCACTGGTTGGGTGTTATATTTGAAACAGTTCACTCCATATTCAGGGAACATTCAAGCCCAGTTAAACATGATACCTGCTACACAGCAGCAACATGCACAAATTAGCATACAGTAGATAAGCGTATTGACTAACAGTAACACTGTAGAAAGGTCATTATTGTCATTTAACGGAGCACGTCTAGACGTGATGCTTCAGAACTGAGATTACGAGATGCAATTTAAATGACTGCAAATGCAACCTCACCTTGATTAGAGAGTATTTTTGCTAAGTTTTAATCCTCCTGTCATAAAGTTAGCTCAGGGAGTTGTTCTATCCTCTTATTTTGTCATTTTGGCTTTAATACTCACACCAGCTTTCCATTCTCACATCGTCAGGCTTTCATCTTTAATGTGCAATAATCCTCATCATGAGCCAAGGTAAACGAAAGTAAACAACTTGCAATTATGTTGTCTTCTCTATCTTTCAATAGTATGAAGATATATAGAAAGATAGATAGATCAAGACATATAAGTACTCTGCATGTGTTAACGTGTGTCTGACAGTGATTCCTAAATGTTCTGCTATCCCTTGTTGAAACATACCACATCTATGAATATTTTTGTTCCCAGTGTTGGTTCATCTTTCCACACTGCACTTGTGTAAGTTGCATATTAGACAATATAGAAAAGTCACATGCCGAGGGTTGCAGCAAGGTGCTGATCACTGAAAGTAGAAAACACTGGATGTTGATCTTGAAGAAGGCCTGAAGGCTATGATGTCAAATAAAAGAGAAATGCATATGGAGCCAGAGTGTGCGACAGTTGTTTTCTAATTTCTTATTGCATATTAGTCCTTTGGCTTCCAACCTATAGTTGTAATGTCAAAACATCGTGCTTGTATATTAATTCAGATTTGATGTGAGCACAGAGAAAAGTTTTCCTCTCAGCTGATAGATGTGAAAATCAATCTGCACAGTGAGCTCAAAGTAAAGCAACAATACATACACAATTTCATTTCATTTTATACACTTACACAGGAAAGGAATTAAAAGCAACCTTGTGTGTCGCAGTTAAAACTGGTCTGACTCAGTTAAAACTATTTTTTTGCAACAAAAACATATTACAATACAAAATAAAAACAGAATCAATCAACAGAAGAAACATAGGCAGCTGCACAGACAATGCAGAGCGGACTGAAGTGGAGTGAATACAATGGGACATGGGTTTTAAATCAGTGGTTGCAGGTCCTTCCAACAGATAGTGTTTATATGCGTCTTTGAAAGAGTGCATGTGAAATTGATCAAGTGATGTGTTGCTGTCTCGTGTTGTGACTTGGAGGAGGAGGAGTAAGTGTAGGATCGGAGCTGTTGTTTATGATCTGAAAATAGAATTTATTGGCTATATTATTTGTGTAGTTTTAAAAAGTCAGGGCGTTAGAGATTGAGAGTGCAGTGCAGTGATGAGTCTAAAGGGGGAGGCTACCCTGGGTCTTGTAAACTCTGTTGTGTAGTCTTGCTGTGGGTTCAATGGTTTCCTTTGTGGTGAGGGACCACATGTCGAGACAGCAGGATACTGTCAAGAGAATGACTGCATGTAGTTATGTGTCAAAACAGCAAGGGTTAGATATGGGCTTCAAAATAAATTCTACACAAGTGTAAAGGGATCATGACTCCGCACAGTGAAAGAGTTATGTATGGGGAGAAGCTACTGTTGTGGAATGCATTCTTTTTATATAGAGAGAGAGCTATTTTTCCTTTTAATGGTAACTTTGATCTGGTGTTGTCCAGACAGTGGGCATTATACCAATTAAACAACACAACATTTTGAGGTGAGGCAAAGGGGAAAGCCCGTTTTCCCCAACATGCATTTTCAAAGTGTTTGAGTGGGTGAATTTTGGTTACTATTTTATGAACGTGACAGGGATTTCGACAGGGTTGCAAATTAAGACAGTGTTGGCACAAACAGGTGGGCAGCAGTGTGCAGGTGGAGCATCTGGCAGACCCATTTGTTGCTCACTTTTATTTTCTTTTTACCTCTATTGCCACAGAGTCCAAAGAGTCGCGCATGTCCAAACACCGGCGCACGTGCATGCCTTCCGCTCAGCATCCCCCCCATCTTCAGTCCGCGGGCTGCTCGAGCCCCAAAATGAGTGACTTCGCTTGGATGCGGTCGCCGCCGTCGAGCTGTCACTCTCCGGTGACCCGATGACTCTGGAGGCTGGTTTTGTTGTTGCTGTGACGTCAGCGCGAGCTACAATGGAGCTGACAACATGGGTATAAAAGCCGGTTTGAAGGCTGGCGCTCTGGTGCTCCAAAGCTCCTGCTCTGCACCGGGTTAACGCCAGGCTACACCGCACTAACAGGGAGGGCAGAGGGGATCAAGATGCACTTTCTCAGCTTAACACCCATCGTTTTACTACAGCTGACTTTCCTCGCTGTGCTGCATGGTAAGATCTTTTGCACTTTGATGAGTGCAAAAAGTATGGGATGCAAATACTTTGGATGCACTTATAGATTTTGTGTTAAGAAGGAAGAAGAACATATTCGGGCCAGGTAGCACTTTGTAGGGTCTTGTGCTGGAAAGATGCTCCAGGCAGGTGTCTCCATCCACGTGCACGCGCTCTTTCTGAAGGAGGAAACTTGTCTCTGAGATGAATGTTGTTCCAAATAAATGTTTGCTATTTGTTTTTGTTTTATTTATAAAATAACAATAATGCTGCATCCTTTCAGTCCTGTTTTATTTTAATGTACATAACCAAATATTTTTTCTGTTTGTTTCAGGTGCGAAATGGACATACAGTGGTAAGTCTGATAATATTTTCCTAACAATATATCAATAGTAGATCCTTAAAGGGATAGATTTATATTTTTATATCACCAGTTTTCACTTTTGATGCATTTGCAACTCCAGTCCATACGTCTCGATCACTCACAGTAGTATTCCACCCCTAAACCAGCGTTCACTTATTGAGTGTTAAATTTGATGCAACTCTTTAACTGGCAGCTCTGAGTCAGAGAAGGTGTTATGGTTGTTGTGCACCCACTGCCGTGCTGTGAGCTGACTGCCACATAATAAGACATATGTTATAACAGTATGGTTGTTTTCTGAAGAGGGTAAAACACTCTGTGACCCTTCGTTGACCTCCAAAGACAACCAGCACTGACATCCCTTCTGTCACCTCATGTGACTGTGGGGTCATTACAAACTCTGCAATTACATCTCATAAGTGGCTGACTGCCTTTGTCTCATGCCGTAAGGTCTATGGGCAATCATGACTGTCTCTTACATAAACTGTGCTCAGAGCTTGACCTCTTGTCATCATGTCACTGCTATTGAAAGTCTGTTGCATTCAGGGACTAAATGTTAAAACCAATAAGTAGGCAGGTGAAACACTTATTCTTTGAAAAAAAAAATAAAAATTAACACACTTTTGACAGCCAGAATCATGCCTTTATGGTTTGCAGATTCTTTCACGGGCACATCAGGGATGAATAAGAGAAGAGCTTCTTCTCTGCGCAGTGGTTTATGGCCAAATAATTATAGTAAGAGAAAATTATACTTGTTTTATTCGGACCTCCAAGAGAGGCTGATCCACTCCTTTTGATTACAGCACTGACTTGGCATTAATGGGAGCAAATTGTGGATTCCACTCACACAGCTGTTTGTCTCCTATTTGTGGAAACTTGAACAAAAAAAGAAAAGATAAAAAAAAACACCAAAACAAACATGCAAAATTAGATTGGGAAAATTATATGTCAAAAATGTGTGTCAGCAGGGGGGAATATGATAATAGTGTGTCAAAATAAATGATGATTCACCCTGCCGTGCGCTTGGCTACAGTCATACACGTGGACATGTAAACACTTGGATACTTAAAAAATGCATACAGTGCAGTATACTTCATAAAATGCAATAATTAAGCTATCAGAAATCTGTGCTATCTTAATGAGAACATATTAAATAAGAGTCAAAGTTGGAAGGCTTGTGATGGCTACTGAAGAAAGATGTAATGTATTTAAAAAAAAAAAAAAAAACAGCCTCTGGCCTCCTTTGAAGTGCAGCGTGGTGGATTTCATCCTCAGTTACAGTCAAACCCTCAAGAGGCCTTGTCATAGTCATAGTAGTCAGTAGTCTGCAGGGCTGGTAGCACTTTCTGTTGACGAGGGCACAGCTGAGTCATACCATTTATCCCCACCTCAACACTCCACCCTCTGGCACAGGACAAAACACTGAACCTTAACACAGGAGTAAGATAAATGATGCTGATGATGACTGTAGTTTTCTCACCCTGCTCTACTACTGGTTTGTTTCCTACTGACCACTGATGTTGCGCTGGACCTTCTACTTATATAAATCTTCGACACACACATATAAAACACAAGAAAAGTCCCAAATTTTCTTGAAAAATTACCCACAGTCATGTCTGTTCTACCAAGAACTGCCACGGGGCCACCAAAGGCCACTGAAGGCCATTATTAAAGGGCAGACTGGGTCTAATTAAAACAGCAAATGAAGTGGACACTGAGTAATTATAGCCATAGGAGTAACTTTCTTCCTTATTATAGGGAGGGTTTGCCTAGATTGAACTTTGCTTCAAACCAGTGTTCAGCGATTTCACAGCTTCACTTGATGCCTTTTGGCATGTCTTTTACAATCAATCCACATTTGTCTGGGAAATGACAGTCGGGTCGGGGGCAGGCTTCATGTGGCATCATTCATATGTAACCACGGTCAGCTGGCATATTGTGAATGGTGGATTTTTTGATGAATGCTGGATAGATAATGAATCAGTGACAAACATGCAGAAGTGATGAGTGCTCTGGTACATTCAGGGCTTTTCTGTTCTGCTGCAATCATTTTATTTCAGATTTGATAGGGTCTATTTATCGCAAACTATGAGCCCCACTTCCAACTGAGGACAATGTTTGAAAAGCTCAGCATCGATCTTTACACAATCAATACACTGAGTGAAATATCAGAAAGCAAGCGCTTCCTGACTTTATTTTCTTGCATCATTTCTCCAACATATTTCTCTGGCATTCTCCTCAAGGCCAGTTTGCCTCTGCAGACATGCCATGGACACCCTCATGCAGCTGAGGTCACTTTGTACGCTGCACGACTTTATCTGCAAATGTCCTGTGCTTTATAGAAACCTCTCATTTGGAGAGAGACAGCGTTCTCACTGGCTTTTCCCGCAAACAACAGCCTGGTTCTCACTCCCGCTGATTTAGAGAGGGCCAAGAGCGAAGCCACGGGCCTCTCCCATGCCGCCATGTGCACAGATAATGATACTTCACTTTGATTACAGATAAAATGTTCAGTGGGCCTAGGACAAGCCCTGGCCCTCTTTGGAGCCATCCCCTGTCCAGCTTCACGCTGTGGCATGCTTTGCTCATTTGCCCTTTGAAATGGAACAGTTTAGCATTTGAAAAGACATGCAATGTATCCCTACTAGTGTTCTGAGGTGAACTATACTTTTTGGGTTAAGGATTTGAGTATATGCAGTGCAACTGGACAGCATAATAAAGCAGAGAAAAGACATTTTCTAAAGGTGTTTTGTTGATAATTTTTTTTACTGCTTACTTATTTATTACAGCATGCCTTTTGTTTTTTACTGATGCTTCTTGTTTTCCACTATTCGCTTTGTTCCTGTAACAATGCAAATTTCCCTGCTGTGGGACTAATAAAGGATTATCCTGTCTTATCTTGCAGGTCCAGAAGGAGAGCACCATTGGCCCAAGAATTATCCGTATTGTGGTGGCACTTTCCAATCTCCAATAGACATCAAATCAGACCTACTGAGGTTTGACGCAACTTTACGTCCAATTGAGATTCATAACTACAACCTGTCGCCCAGTGAGCAGCTCACACTTGGAAATAATGGACATTCCGGTGAGTATAAATAATCAGTGTTTTCAACAAAATATAGAAATAAACATGCATTTAAAACTAATTTGTTCACTGGTAATAAAACCATGTATCACCTTAGCAAATATTTAAGTGTAACTGCATGCTGTGTTTGTTGGTTATGGTATCGAGATGTTCTTTGAATCAAAATGATGCACTGACCAACGTATTCATTGGAAATGGTCCCACATAAACATGGAGGAGTCTGTTCTCACTGTAGAGACCTAAATTCTGGGTCAACCTAAAGAAAATAACAGGAGGATCTTCTCGCTACATCTGCCACAGCAATTTTCCATAATCACTCTCTTATTATCTTTGCTGCACTTTCGGCCAAAGAAAGAGCTCCATGTTTTGTCTGGGAAAATATGAGCAGAGATTAGTCATCTGTTCTGCCTCCGCTGGGTCTGATGCATCTTGACAAAAGACACCAGCTTTGGTTTGATGTCCGTTATCTATACATGACAAGGTCTCAAATTTATTTGCTAAATATAGCAATAAGAACAGAGAAAACCATGCCTGTATTACACAGAAAAAAATATTTTGATGACTCAGGCAGATGAATATGATTATTCCACCAAATTATAGTTTGTTGAATGATTTTGTGTTTGAAGATAAGAGGCTGTTTCAGTCAGAGAAAAGTGAGGTTGTGTAAACAGCATGCTGCAGAGCTGGTGTCATTTGCCTCTTACATGTCACTTAAAGCATCATGTAGATGTGCTGTATAAGAGACATGTCAGTGGATAACTGTAACTGTAACATGCATGTAATGTCTGCCCTGTGCCGGTGCTGTAATGTGAGTGTAGGTAAACTGTTGATGTGCAACGACCACCAGACAAATGCTTATGTGTGCATGCCTGATGGCCCTCAACGCCACAAGCTGAGTGGCATCATTAGTGTGACATGCGTCTGAAATAAGCTGACAGAGGTTTTTCGCTTGTAAACATTCGTCACACGCTGACGAACATGTGGAAAGCGCCCTGCGTCACTCCACCATAAAGTAAACGTAGCCGCACAGCATTTGCAAAAAGACAGCACAGAACGGGTCACGTGACGCTGACTTCCTCAGTTTAGATTAAGTTGGTGTTTCTTGATCCACCGATGTTAACTGAAGCAACCCCTATCCTGCTTTCTTAAGTGCGATGTGGCGTCATGTCTTCTGATCCACAGTGCAAATATCACTGCCCTCTAAGATGTACATCTCCAGCCTGCCTCATCGTTACACTGCTGCTCAACTCCATTTCCACTGGGGCTCCTCCAGCAGACCTGCAGGCTCTGAGCACACGGTGAACAGTAAACAGTATGCAGCAGAGGTAAACAAAGCAAACAGCACGTCTGACTACCCTCTACTGATGTCATCAGACAGATATAGTTACTTTGTAGGTTATGATTTTAGATGTAAAACAGTTCATACAACATGATGCACTGTTATATAATACATCACCCAATAATTAAAGTAATAATATATCTAAATGCCATGATACATATAACACTATGAATGGTGCCATTTTATATGACTACTTTTACTTTGTATACTTTAAATACATTTTGCCAATAATATGGTAAATGGACAGCACTTGTATAGCACTTTTCAGGTCTCCTGACCACTCAAAGCACTTTTACACTTCATGTCAAATTCACCCATTCACACATACAGTCGCAAACTGAGGTGGCTGAGGCTAACATGGTGCCACCTGCTACTGAGTAACCATTCACTCACACTCACACACTGATGGAACAACCACCAGGAGCATTTTGAGGTTCAGTATACTGCCCAAGGATACTGGAGGAGCTGGAATTCGAACCTCCGATCTTCTAATTGGTGGACGACCTGCTCTACATCTGAGCTGCAGCTGCCCTTAATTCTTGACTTACTGTACTTTCACGCAAGCAAAATTTTGAATGCATGACTTTTAATTTGAATTTTACATTTTATATTGCACTCAAATGAATTATTTTTTGTCAAGTTAATGTATTTCAGTTTCAGAAAACCACCATTTGTGTAATTAAATTGAATAAAACTGAGATGAACAGACTATAAGAATAAATGTAACAATAGCACATAGAATTTACTTTGATAAAGTTTATGTAGTTACTGTTAATAAATTACATGTATTTGAAATATGTTGATGTTCATCAATCAGCAGTATTTACATAAATGTTGTTAAAGTAAATCAGGTAAATTCTATGAGCTATATTCATTCATTCATTCATTATCCGTAGCCACTTATCGTGGTGGGGGCTGGAGCCTATCCCATTTATTTAATGACATTAATGGCACTTTTTGGTTCATGTTAGAATGACTTCACTCAGTTAAATGGAAATTTCTTATGTAATTGAAATATGTAAACCTGACAACAGACCAAATAACTTCTGTGAGTGTGTAGTGTTGCTAATTTTGCTTCAGATGTTGTGGCAAAGGTTGGATATGTGGTTAGGAAATAGTGATTACACATCTCTCACTTATCTGCAGTGTCAGCCGACAACATCTCTGGCACCACACAAATGATTTAATACTTGATGACTTAAACATGTGACATTTGACTGGCGGAGGAATCCGAGACACTGACTCCCTTCGAGGCTTACAGGCGCTGCTCAAGCTCAAAGCTCTGCATCTGCATATTACTGTTCCAGTTTCTTGATGCTGTGGCAGACATTCACTTGACATCCACTTAGCAGTCAGACAGTTCCAGAAAACGCTTATTGCACATCTTCCACTTTGTTGTGTGATTGACTGTAAAGTGCAATTGAATGCTTGTATAAAACTCAGTCTAATTAAAGAGACTGGGAAGTTTTAACAGTAGGCAAGCTAGTAGTCTTTAAAATCTGGACTACTGAGATTATAGAGGACAGTTAAGGTCATGGTTTGTCTTTTCAAAATAAATCATACCTATAAAATTGGTGTATTTTATCACTTAGTTACACCCACTAAAAGGCAAAGACATCATTCCAGTCAGCCTCGGGATGTACAGTGTGACAGCATGTCTTATTTCTGCAGGCTTTAAGGAGATTAGAGTACCAGGCTATTATATGCTTTGGTTTTCAACCACCCCTGGAAAGGAGTGGCTGTCTGTGCTATTTAATGTGTCAAGCCCAGTAAGCAGTTTTCACACACTAGCTTGCTCCATTTACTTTGGTAGGCTAGTTGAAGTTAAGCAGACAGTAGAGTTTAAAAGTAAGAGTGTGTTTTATGATACAGTATAAACAAAAATAGGAGACTTTTTTTTTTATATAATTCATTGTCATTTGAGTTACAGTGGCTAGAAGCTGAAATGGTTACAACCTGTGTGCTTTCATGTGACCATGCCCCAGCTGCAGCGCGGCCACATGTGAGGTGCTGTGGTTTGACCTGAAGTTCTGAGTGGACACGTCGAGAGCATGCATCTTTTAAAGTCTCTCCAGACTGCAGAACCACAGTTCCCTGATGACATGTTGTTCTGGAGGGATGGAATGATGGGAAATTGAACATTTCCCAGAAATAGTGCAAATGTCCACCTTAATCTCTAAAACAGAACAAAGTTCGTGAATACAGTTTCGTCATATTCTGCCAGAATGACTAACATGCCTTTGTGTTGAACCCAATATAAATGTACCACAATATGGTCACCAAAACAACTGACAGTCTGGTATTCATGTATGTGCTGCAGATTTGTTTTGCATAGATTCATTCATTTTCTGTAACCTGCTAACGGGTCACGGGGAGGCTGGAGCCTATCCCAGCTGACACTGAGTGAGAGGCAGGGTACACCCTGGACAGGTCGCCAGACTATCACAGGGCTGACACATAGAGACAGACAACCATTCACGCTCACGTTCACACCTACGGCCAATTTAGAGTCACCAATTAACCTGCACGTCTGTGGACTGTGGGAGGAAGCTGGAGTACCCAGAGAAAACCCACGCTGACACTGGGGAGAACATGCAAACTCCCCACAGAAGGGTTTGAACCAGGAACCCTTGTGCAACAACATAAACAAGTGCACAAACAAGAATAATGTTTAGACTAATTTTCTCCCCACTTAAACCTTTATTGGTAAGAGATTTACAACATTAAATGATAACAGTATGAAAAACAGTTTGGAACATGCGTTCGTATGTTGTATTTAGTTTTTTAATTCATACAGTCCTGTTGATAGATTCATTTGTACCAGTGTGACAGTTTTAAGTTTTCAAGTGTGCCTCTTGTTGTGTCACCATGTGTGTCAGTTTTTCCGTTAAGAAGATTTCGTCAACAATTACGAGCCATTCGTCCTTGTCGAGGCACTATTTAATCCAATTCCTACATTCTTTTTAACTACTATAAATATTATTTTAACCAAATATCTGTCACTTCCCTTTATATTGTCTTTTCAGAGATAAAGCACCACACACTTCAAAGAGACTGTGTATCCTATTATCTGTTGTAGCACAGTACCATTTTCCAAAACATGCTCACCTCTCATCTTCATCTTTTCATCTCTTTTTTTTTTTTTTAATTTCTTCCAGAGGGTCTTGATTTTTTTTTCCTCTTCTTCCACAGATGCACGTCGTACACTACAATTCAGACAGGTATCCTAATATGTCCATGGCCGTGGACAAATCTGATGGCCTGGCTGTGCTGGGTGTCCTGATTGAGGTGAGACACTGTGGGAGGGGGTTGGAGATGTGCAAATTTCTGTGGAGCAGAAACACCTGACTATGTTTGTCATACAGGTTGGAGAGTTCAACCCGGCCTTTGAGCAGTTTCTGAAATTCATCAACGGTATCAAATACAGGGGTGAGTTCAAAGTCTGTAAGTTATGAGTGAACAATATCAGCTACCTAGTGATATACAATCATTTGGAGTCAGAATATTCAAAGTCTTCATTGGCTCATTCATGTGGCCACTCTGGACTTTACTCTTGATGTAAATAGTTGTTAAACGTTTACAAATGACTTCTGTCCTGGCAGATCAGAGAGTACAGGTGCCCGGTTTCAACATCAGATCGCTGCTGCCTGCACGTTTGGATGAGTATTACCGCTACGACGGGTCACTGACGACTCCTCCGTGCTATCCCAGCGTGCTGTGGACAGTGTTCAGGAATCATGTGACAATATCTCGCAAACAGGTATAAATTTGATATTAGAACAATAAGCCAATGTTAAACTGACATTGAATTGATTTTACAGACAAATTCTCCTCTATGTTAACCTTAAGAGACGTGGAAAAATCTCTGTGCATAACATGCTTTTGTTTTGTTGTGTGTTTTCAGTTCCTGGCCCTGTCGACAGCCCTTTACTCCTCCCATGCCCAGGACTCAGCCCCCGTGCCTCTGAATGGCAACTTCAGGAAACCGCAGCACCCCGACAGCCGAGTTGTCCTGGTATCTTTTAAGGATGGTAAGTATGGTCTTCAAACTGGGCTTGCTTTATTGTTTGAGCATGATTTCAAAGGTCACATAATTGACATAGCCACTGCGCTGCTTTAAGAATGGCAAAGGGACACGTTTGAATGATGTATGGGCATTTTTTCAGGGCTGTCGCACTTGTATGCTGTCACCTGTTTGTGGTTGAGCTTTCATGCTGATGTCTCTCTTAATTATCTTCAAAGTTGATTGACTTTGATGGGCTAGTCGGAAAGTAGGCCATCTTTTGAGACACAACAAATTAACCATCCTTTCTGACATACTGAGGGAGTCTGCAGCCCTTAAATTAGTCTTTAAAGGCTGACTCTTATGTGGTTGACTGGTGTACCACACTGTATGGTATTTAGCTCCATATAGTGTGGTATAAATGTGCATGTTTTCCTCATTTGCAAAGCTTCCCTCTCAGAGCTATGCTTTTCTAATGGCAGTGTGGAATCCTCCGCTGTTAGCTTTCATGAGTGGCATTTAGCAGACGATGGCTTGTGCTTTTAGATTATCACTACGGGCAGTGGTGTTGCATGCTGGCCGCGAAGGCTCAAAGTCGTGCCAAGGAATATCCCACGGGCTGGGATGTTTAACAAGCTGTGATTGGCTGTGTGTCTGATGCAGGCAGAGGACTGCAAGGTACTCTTACAGCCGCATCTCCACTCACGAGGAAGCAAATCGTTCAGCAGCTGCTGGTTGGCGACCTAGCTGACCTGGCCGATGAAGGGCTCTATAAGCTCCTACCAAGTGGCTCAGAGAAGCTCCATGCTGGCAAGAAGAAAGACCTCAAGAACCAACAAAGTGCCACTCTGGCCAAATCCAGACAACAAACGCTGAATCCATCCCTGTGGAAGAAGAGCCAGACCAACCGCTCTGTGGGAAAGTTAGGACTGGCTGAGGACGCACTGTGCTACGTCTCACTGGAGCAGAGAGTTTTCCATCAGCTCAAACAGTCTCACGCTGAGAACCAGTTAGTTCAGGCTCTCAAAGATGCAACTTTCGCTGAGCTCAACCTCAAGAGCTACTTGGAGTGTAGGTCAGACTTAGCACTCCCCACAATCCGACACATTCTCCGTGGACGTCCAAGAGATGAAGCTTTGGAGTTAGATCGCTCTCTGACAAAAGCCTTGATGAATAAGGGCAAGACTTCCACGGCAATCAAACAAAGCGTGCCAGTTACAAAATATGACGGTTTCTCTCCTGCCCCTGTTCCCAGGAAACCACACAGCCAGGGTTATCCACATCCTTGGCTTTTGCCAATGGAGTGGGAAGACTAGAGAGATTCCTGACATAATTGTGACTCACATTATGTCACTTTTTGTAGCAGACATCATTGTGTGTCCCACAATGAAAGACTAACTTTCAAGCCACGCCCTGCATTCCTTTGACCAGTCTCTCTCACAAATGTATTTAACATTAAATTATTTTTGCCAGTATGTGCACATAATAATACTTTCTCACGAAAAAAAAGTAGTGGAGTAAATGTACTGTAGTTATTGTCTTTGCAAACATACGCCTATGCATATCCAGTCATCACCAGTGACTCAGTGCTACAAGTAGCTTCAGAAACATTAAGCAAGCATCAATACAAATATAAATTATTAACTCTCTCACAAAAGGCTTTAGCTCTGTTTGCATCATTTTGCCTTACCGTAAAACGCTTACAACGCACGTACTCTACGCTGTTACATATATATATACACAAAGCTACATATAGTACACAAAATGTCTGGCAATGAATATTTATAGTGTCATAGTGTACGCCAAGTTCTGTTCTGTAGTATGGTAATTTTGGGGCTATAATTGCTGTCTTGCACAATATAAAGATGCATCCTGACCAAAGCACTTGCAAGAGCTGAAGGGATTTACGTCATATCTCTGTCTTCTGTCACAGTTTGTTCTTCTGTTCAAAATGCCATTTACATTAAATAAACAGCTTCTGTACATAGGGAATTAATAAAAGCATTTTACATGAAGCATATATTGCACATTTCTTTCCTGCTGCATTTGCACCTTTCACTGTTGAACTGCTTTTAAAATTTAGTCTTTTTCAGGAACGCACATGGCTGGAGTGTGTGCCAGCACACACTGGGCGATAACTGTGCCAAACTGCCTGAAATAGACTCACTGTCTCATTTAAACATTATGGTATAATCTTTATACATGCTCAGTAGTGTACGTCTTTGCAATAAGATTCTGGGAGAATGCTCTGTGAAACCCAGAGGAAACAGCAGAAAGATTTTTTGTTGTTTCTCATACTGAGGCTGTTCAGGTTCACAACCCTCATGGAGCATAGAAGACAATACTAACTGAAGAGTAAAGCAACATGTGTCAATCAAAGTGTTGGGAGGACAATGACTCCATACAGCATAATCTCTAGTAACTGACATTAGCTAATATATAATGTGATTTGTGCTGCAGTTGTGTTCATTAAGACTTCATTAAGTCTGCCTATTTAAATGAGTCATTTAAAAGAGTGGTGCCTGACTACTTAAGACGTAAAGGTTAAGACTAGCAAGGATTTTGCCTGCATGTGTGTGTGTGTATGTCAGACAATATTACCAATCCAGAGGAATGTCTTAGCACAGGCTTCATGGCTGAGATGAATTCACTGACATCATGTTAAAGCAGACAGGATAGATTTCAAGAGCAGAGCGTTAAGATTTACGCCCTGTCTTCATGTATGCACATACTTTTAAAAACTGATATTTTCCCCCTTTCTTAAAAAAAAATCTGTCCACATGACCTTCACTTAAAAGTATTTCTATGGCAGCTTTCAAATAAGTTTAAAAATAGCCTCCCATAGACGCCATTACTGGAGATATGATGAACTCACTGTCTTTGGTTTAGTTTTACTCACTCGCTTCCATTGGTTTCAGAATTGACCAGTTTGCAAGATGACGCTATAACCTGATTGTCTTGACTATCCTGTTAAAAAAAATGAAAACAAAAATCCCCAAACAAACATTCCCCAAAAAACTGTTTTTTACAAAAACAGAGTTCAAATCAACAGGCATTAAACAACTTCATCAAACAATAAAAACTAAGATTAACCAAAAAAACAAAACAAAAAAACATGGCAGTTAAAGACTGTAACCCCAGGGTGTCTTCCACGCTCCACACTTGCTTGAGCACACCTGCCTTTAATTAAAGGCGCCCAAGATGCCAGGTCAGGTGGCACATTAAAGTGACTAAAAAAATAATAGGAAACTAGCACTTGCCAGAAATGATTCACAGTTTTTATCCACACTAGATTGCTAAAACAACTCCAAACGCTCGTAGGTGTTAGCTGTCTTCCACAGGTTCCCCCATCACAAAGGTGTCCAGGCTAACGCTAACTTTTTTGTGAAAACACCTACTGGAGATCTCACCACTGTTGATTCCCCTTCGATATAAGGACGAAGGAGCTCATTCAAAGATAAGAGTGATGCTCTGGTAATGCAAAAGTTTTCCTGCTACTCCTTGACAGCAACTGTCCCACGATCTGCTGGTTTGAGCGGGCCTAATTCAGAGCCGTCTTTTCCGGCGGACTATAAACCGCACTTTCTGGTGGATGGTTTGTCTGTGAAGTGGTGCAGCAATACTAAGTTTAAGGGTATAGTAGTGTTTAGACTGAGCAGTGCTGACAAAATGTAAACAAAGCGGTATTTACAAACCGCCATTGTTGTTATTGTTTCTGGCACGTGCTCATTACACAAAGCAACAATGAAATGCATGAACTGAGGAGATTAATTAGTGAACTTAAACTCATAGGCGTGTGGACGATGGACCAAAACATGGAGGAAAATATATGTTTTCAAAAATATCTGTTTACAGCTGTACATGGCCTACATAAAAGTTAAAACTTTTCTACAACAGCAAGTGCATCATGTTTAAATATGTGAGTCTATACTGCTGGCTTGTGCCATGAAAAGACTTGTTTCTGACATACAAGACAATAAAGTTATAATTCTTTGTTTAATCTTCAACACTTTGACTCTTTTTCCCCTGATGGTGATGAATCTGAGGCGTCTATTCCTCTGTGAATTTCACTTTCACTTTCTCTCTTTTTCTCTGTTACTCAGCTGACCTTTCTTGGATAAACACTGGTATGTTGCTTTTGGATATTTTGTGCTTCTTCCCCTCTTGTGTGTCATCTTCAATTTTATATGCAGCATCGAGGGATCCCCCCTTTGTAGGCCACTAACAAATAAGACAACAGAAGACTTAAATGACCTTTTCTCTGTCTGATTTAGTTCATAGAGAAAAAGAATATCAGAAATCATGGCTTCAAATTTAAAGCTAATTAATGATCAAACTAAACCATTAATGAAATAAATGTATGCATTGCATAGAGTAGCCTATGATACATTAATGTGGAATGTAGCAACATAACAAGTATCTCTCACACCACTAAAATATTTGGTTTAACATGTGAATGATTTGTTTGGGTCAAAGTTTTGTTGATTCTTTAAATTCAGAATAATTTATTTCCACTCATGACTAAACTACACATGCACACATACCAAATGAAAAACATGTAGACCTTAATTATCACATAATCCCTTCTGCTTCTGTTGCTCCATGCTTTGCAGGTTTACTGGTTCCCATACTGGTGGGCTCTGCACTGGGACTTGTTCTTATTGTCTCTTTAATGTGCTGTCTAGTAAGGCTAAAAAGGTAAGCGAAGGGCAAAAACTACAAAACAAGACCACAATTACGCTTGTTTCGACCTCGCTCTGCATGTGATGCTGTATTAAAAGTGCCGTTTGTTGAACTGAACAGCTTGTCATGATCATCATCATTATTATCATCATCATTTCCATCATTAAGACTTGAGATAAAAGCCTGGGAATTGTTTGTCAGAAGGAGGTGCACATTACACTCTTTGAAGACATTTGTACGCCTGAATCTACGTGAACAAATTCAGAGCTTTCCATGGTTTATTTTAGGTGGTGACATTTATATATTTATGTAACATGGACAATTGCAAAGGTCATTTCAAGAGTATAGTTAACTGAAATTGACCCTAACATCTATGGTTTTCTAAAAAGGAGCCGGAGACTTCATAGGAGTGGTGTCCTCATTAGTTGAGATGTTTGGGAACACTCACTCGTGCCGCTCTTAGTCATCCTCGACAGTGTGATGTCGCATAACTTATGAGCCCATTTTGTATAATTGTGGTTTTCTATAAAAGTCTACTGTGGTAGTTCCCTGGAGAATGTTTTCTAGGGTTTGCATTACTTTGTGACTTGCAGAGATTTTTTTTGTGGTACATAGTTGAGAATGAATTAGAGAATCGACTTTTAAATTGGAGAAAACTAGCTTACAAAGAAAAGTAGAATAGTTGTGATGCAGTGTTCTGCTGGGAACCTTGAGTCCTGGATACCACTTAACACGCACCACCCACCCACACCGTTGCAGACCAAGTACATCCCCTCATCAATCAATCAATCAATCAATCAATCAATTTTATTTATAAAGCCCAATATCACAAATCACAGTTTGCCTCAAAGGGCTTTACAGCATACAACATCCCTCTGTCCTTTGGACCCTCACAGCGGATAAAAAAAAACCCTTTAACGGGGGGAAAAAAATGGTAGAAACCTCAGGAAGAGCAACTGAAGGAGGGATCCCTCTTCCAGGACGGACAGATGTGCAATAGATGTTGTACAGAACAGATCAACATAATAAATCAACAGTAATCCATATGACACAATGAGACATAAAGAGAGAGGGAGAGACAGAGAGAAATGCAGGGCAGGCAGCAATGATAATAGCTTACAACGACATTAATTTAAGTAACAACTTTATAGTAATAATTATGGTAAATGTGGTACAATATGTTGTAGGCGTATATTAATATATAATATTGTATGTATGTGACAATAATCTTATGTGTATAATAACAGTACAAGTATGACTAATAGTAACAGCAGCAGTGGGAGGCATCAGGCAGGACCATGGCAGCAGCACAACCACGTCACACAATCCAGGCACAGCTGCGATACAAGTTAACCTGAGAGACAGTGGAGCACAAAGGCTCCGGAGAACAAGCCGAGTTAGTGACATGCAGTAGAGCCGAGTTAGGAAGATGCAGTAACAGGACATGAATGTTAGCAAAGGAGAGAGTAAGAGAGAGAAGGAGAGAAGGGGCTCGGTGTATTATAGGAGGTCCCCCAGCAGACTAGGCCTATGTCAGCCTAACTAGGGGCTGGTCCAAGACAAGCCTGAGCCAGCCCTAACTATAAGCTTTATCAAAAAGGAAAGTCTTAAGTTTAGTCTTAAATGTGGAGACGGTGTCTGCCTCCCGGACCAAAACAGGAAGGTGATTCCACAGAAGAGGAGCCTGGCTCCTCTCCAACTTTTGGAGACTTTAGGGACCACGAGTAACCCTGCATTCTCAGAGCGCAGTGTTGAGCTCTCTGAGATATGATGGAGCCTGATCATTTAGAGCTTTGTAAGTTAAGAGAAGGATTTTAAATTCAATTCTGGATTTTACAGGGAGCCAGTGCAGAGAAGCTAAAACAGGAGAAATATGATCTCGTTTGTTAGTTCCTGTCAGTACATGTGCCACCGCGTTCTGGATTAGCTGGAGAGTTTTTAGGTACTTACTAGAGCTACCTGATAATAGAGAATTACAGTAATCCAGCCTAGAGGTAACAAAAGTATGGACCAATTTTTCTGCATCTTTTTGGGACAGGATAGGCCTAATTTTCACAATGTTATGCAGATGAAAAAATGCAGTCAGTTATTTTAAATGGGAGTTAAAAGACAAATCTTGATCAAACATTACTCCGAGGTTTCTTACGGTGGTGCTAGAGCCCAGAGCAATGCCATCCAGAGAAACTATATCATCAGATAAAGAGTTTCTGAGGTGTTTGGGGCCCAGAACAATAACTTCAGTTTTGTCTGAATTTAACATCAGGAAATTGGAGCTCATCCAGGTTTTTATATCTTTAAGGCATTTTTGAAGTTTAGTTAATTGATGTGTTTCTTCTGGCTTTATTGATAAATACAACTGTGTATCATCTGCATAACAATGGAAATTTACAGAGTGATTTCTAATGATGTTACCTAAGGAAAGCATATATAGAGTGAATAGAACTGGTCCAAGCACAGAACCTTGTGGAACTCCAAAACAAACTTTAGTACGTACAGACGATTCATCATGAACGTTAACGAACTGAAAATGATCAGATAAATAAGATTTAAACCAGCTTAGTGCAGAACCTTTAAGGCCAATTGAATGTTCCAGTCTCTGTAGCAGAATTTGATGGTCAGTTGTGTCAGATGTGGCACTAAGATCTAGTAAAACAAGTACAGAGACGAGTCCTTTGTCTGAGGCAATCAGAAGATCATTAGTCATGGCAACGGCATTCCCAGGACAGTCTGGGGAACGTGACAAAGAACTCAAGGAGTTGACCTGGCCTCCAAATTTCCTAGATCCCAATTTGACCGAGCATCCTTGGGACTTGCCAGTACCCCACCTTGGAACCTACAGGACTCAAAGGATCTGCCGCCAATGTCTTGGTGCCAGGCACTATAGGACACCCACAGAGGTCCTGTGTCCTGTGCCTCGACAGGCCAGAGGCCCCACCGTGGATCAGACTTGGCTCTGACCTGTTGAGTCATGGACACAGGATCTCTGGGGTACTAGCAAGTCCCACAGATGGCCGATTGGATCGGGATCTGGAGAACATGGATGGCAGGTTGGGGCCTTAATCGCTATCTCGTGATCCTCGGGCCATTCGGTTTGTGCAGTGTGGTATGGCACATTATGCTGCTGGGGGGGGGGCACTGCCATCAGGGAGTGCTGTTGCCATGAGGGGGTGTACTTGTAAAAGTGTTTGGGTGAGTGAGTCATCCACATGAATGCCAGGACCCAAGGTTTCCCACCAGAACAATGCATTGTAACGAGAAGATTAATGTCATGTTGTTCTATATGATGAGGACACCACTCCTACACAGTGGTAGGGTCAATTTAGGTCAACTATACTCTTGAAATACCCTTTCAAAATAAATAAAATGAACACACGCACACACACACACACATGCATATATATAGGTATAGGAGTGGTGTCCTCATTACAGTTGAAATTTTGGGAATGTGCACTCACTTGTGCCGCTCTTCGTCATCCTCGACAGTGTGATGTTGCATAACTTATGAGCCCATTTTGTATAATTGTGGTTTTCTAAAACAGACAGTACAGAAGTTACAGTAACTGTAGACGTTCATAGCGCCAAATATGAGATGAATGGAAATGTTTTTGTCTATTTCTCATATATTTATTTATATAAAATAGACGATTGCGAAGGATACTTCAAGAGTATAGTTCACCTAAATTGACCCTAACATCCATGTTTTTTTTTAGAAAAGGAACCAAAGACTTTATGGGAGTGGTGTCCTCGTTATAGTTGAGATGTTTGGGAATGTGTACTCACTTGTGCCGCTCTAAGTCGTCCTCAGCAGTGTGATGTTGCATAAATTATAAGCCCATTTTGTATAACTGTGGTTTTCCATAAAGGACTACTATAGTAGTCCCCCAGAGAATATTTTATAGGGTTTGCATTACTGTGTGACTTGCAGAGATTTTTTTTTATTTTGCAGTAGAGTGCATTCGAGAATTCACTTATGAATTTTAGTTAAACTAGCTTTGGAAAAAAGCATGACAGATAAAGTAACTGTAGATGTTCATAGCAATAAACATGAGATAAATGTCAATGTTTTTGTCTTTTTCTCATATATTTATTTATATAAAATGGATGATTGCAGTTGCAAAGGATACTTTAAGAGGATAGTTAACCTAAATTGACCCTGACATCCATGTTTTGTTTTTTTTTTTTTAGAAAAGGAGCCAGGACTTAATAGGGGTGGTGTCCTCGTTATAGTTGAGATTTTTGAGAATGTGCACTTACTTGTGCCGCTCTTAGTCGTCCTCGACAGTGTAATGTCACGTAAATTATGAGCCAATTTTGTGTAATTGTGGTTTTCTATAAAACTGTGGTAGTTCCCCAGAGAATATTTTATAGGGTGTGCATTTGAGAATTTGAGAAAAGCAAGTGTAACAGTTATAGTAACTGAAGCCTCTCAAAGCAGCAAACAATGAGATAAATTACAGTGTTTGCTTTTTACAGGGCCGTAAAACGACATAACCATCACGATGACACACCTGCTATTCTTTTCAGGTTTTAATATGTGAGGAACTGAATCTATAGAGGAAATTTCTGTGCTAGTGCTATGTTATATAACCATCAATTAACTTCTACATTCAGAAGGAAACAAATATGAAGAGGATAAAAATATATGTTATGTAAAACTTAACTGGCCCAACTACTGATTTGAAAATAAGCCAAAAGAAAATTTAGAAAATTGCAAAATTGACATGACTGACTCTGTGAGAGGAACAACAGGAATAATATAAGAGGCTGGCTCATTTAAAAAAAATAAAACAGGGGTCTTTTAATTTTTTTCATGGTTTCCAGTATCAAAAATGTTTCACATTTGTTTGGATTTTAAAGGTGAAATGGCCAAATCTTATACATATTATGTTAAATACATCTTTGGACACAAGAGTATGAAGACATCATACATTTCTGCTCTCACTAATATATCTAGGGAAAAATGAGAATGTCTTTGAGATAGGATATGTAAATAAGAGTCACTCAGGAGGTAAAATGTGTTTTAAAGCTGTCAACACATCAGCAGATATCGCTTCTGCTCTTTCATTTCTTTATGCTAATGTTGTGAAATCCGCTTCTGGAGGTGTAAGGCTGAGTGACAGTCTCATCACAGACGGGTTAGTGGCAGGCCGTCTGCATTAAACAGTGTCAAATGTTTCTCCTGTCTTAGAGCGGTCCTCCGACGTCTCTTTCATCCAGCCTCTAAACATTTACTGTATGTTTCATTACATCAACAAAATCATCATCAGCGATTCTCTGTTTATACTTCTTGCTCATATATCGTGAAACTAAATAACAAAGGATTATCTCAAAGGCAAAACAAATCTCAGGAGGAATATTTTGAAATTTAATCAAGTTCTGAATACATTATGGTTCTTTTATTCTGTAGATCTGGTGCTGAACGGGACAAAAACAAAGGTGTTGGATACAACATTGGAGAAAGAGACGAGTACGGCTCAAGAGTATAGCCCATCGTTCTGTCCCTCACACTTCAACAAGACCATGAGACCATTGTCCTATTGCATCACTCATTCTGTATTTGTGTCACATATGGGTCAGTTTTCGAAGCATGAAAGGTTTAAGTTGGTCACAAGTTACAGTTTGCATGCAGCTCTGGGGTTTTTGGGAAGCACTCCTTTTCTCTCAAGCCACAATCTGGACCCTCATTGCTGTGTTGTGGCAGGCAGAACATGGTAAACCTCCGTGCTGGGTGTTTTTTAATGCTGTATGACTACTTCCTTAGAGCAAGAGAAACAGCTGTCCTCTCTTATCCCCCTATTATTTATCTGAGATGATGTGGTGAGTATCTTAAGGAGAGCTCCAAGCAAAACACAGTAAACCCAGAGCTGAACTGCTGAGACTCTCAGGTCAAGTCCGACCGTGGCACCCGGTCCCTTGGGCTGTCCCGACGTGGTGAAAAGCCCAAACACAGTCCAAACAATAGGGGGATAGGACTTGACAGACATCCCTGATGGTAGGGTGGCCTGAGAGGGATGGGCTATACCACATTTTTCCACCAACCCTGTACTTAGCGCTGCTCTATGGATTTTATAATAAAAGGGCGCTTGGCTCCGTACAAACACAGAGACACACAGCTCTTTCCCTGTGAATAATGCTGAGAAAAAAAAGGCTTTTGTGTTTTCAGGCTGCACGTGGGCTGACCCCTAACCCCTGTCCGCCTGTTTGATCACAAGACTAACTCCCCTGCCCTCCTGAGAGCTTCTCAGTGAGACTGAAGCCTGTACAGCTAAAGCTGGAGAGTTATTGCATCATCACATCGCCCTCACTTGGTTCCCCTTCACCGTCTCCTTTGCCTTTATTATATCCATGCAGTTCTTTGAGGTCATTTTAGATGTTAGAGTTTATATTCAGTGTACAGTGCATGCATGCTGATGCCATATAATGTGACACTTTCACTGTACTTTAGATTAAATAAGCTATTTGGTAAAATGAGGAAATTACATGGTAAAGAGAAGCACAGGGTGACAGTTTCTCTACAATAAAGTGTTATGACAGTGCGCACAATCCTCCATGACATTTATCAGTCCTCCAGCAGGAGATTATTCTGCCTCTTCATTGCTGCTTGTGGCCTCATTTTACCATTGATATCCTGTTGTTATAATTAAAATCAATGTGCCAGTCCATGTGTTAAACTGTAGTTGTTTTGTACATTTTATTTGTGCCATAATGTTCTTCAGTTGTTACTTTGTGTATGACAAGTGTAAATAACTGCTGTCCCAGAATAAAAAATAAATGTGTTTTTAAGTAAGATGTCATTTTCATTGCATTTTGTAACTCTCAATGGCAAATCCCAAATCTCCTTGGCTTACTTTAAAGCTGCAGTTGGTAACTTTTATAAAAAAAAAGTAACTCAAACTGTTTCTATTCACACAACTCAGACAGATAATCAGTGAAAAAAAATCATACTCCTCTGTCTACTCTGTTGCCTTGTAGCACTTTTAATTTCCTTACCACACATGACCAAAAAACCAATCAGAGTCAAGGAGTCTCTAACGTAGCTGTCAATCACAGTTCATGAACTGCAGTGAAACTGTCAAACTTGGCAGCAATGATCAAATATGAATCAAGATTCTGTGACTGCATTGTTTATTTCTCACCTCGAAATTTTCAGAAATCTGTTTTAGTGCACTGTTTAGCTGAGGAATAATTAGATGAGTAAGTTGGCTTTTGGTACTTTGGTTGACCGTATCCAACATGGTGGCCGCTTCACAAACTTTCTCATTTTAAACAGCTAAACAGTACACTAAAATATGGAAACATTTGTGGTGAGAAACAGGCAATAGAGTCTCAGAATCCTGATTAATATTTGGTCAGTTTTATTTGGCAGTTCTCGGCCAGTGATTGACACTTGTGCTACAGAATCCTCGGCTCCGATTGGTTATTTTAGGTGCACTGTGGTAGATTTTAGCAAATGCCATTAGAAGCAGCTGGAAGTGGAGGAGTGAAATTATTCTTCAAACCGGTCTCACTCCGAAGTCGTCGAAATCCGGCACATTGGCAGTGACTTGCAGCGTCAGACACTGACAAAAATAGCCATCCCTCGACGACAGCATGGTCAGTCCGGGCGGCGTCAGGGGGAAATGTGGCGGGACAAGAACGAACGTTAAGGCGGTGAAAGTCTGAGAAGGGTGGGTGGGAGGTGAGGTGCTTGTGTCCAGCAAACATTGACTTTTACCTGGGAGAGCGGCATTTGCGTCCCTCAAGATTCTAAGGCCAAACCCTGTTCTTCTTCCTAAACCTAACCACGTGCTTTAGCTGTTGAAGGAAAAAAAACTCAATTCACCTTGTTGTACTGATGTAGTGCATTTATTTTGAAAGAGACTGTATGTAAATGGTAAATTTCCTGTGAAAATAGAAGTGTATTTTGAAAGAAGACAATACATGTAACAGGCAGAACTTGACACAATGTCCCAGAACGTCAACAACCAACGCACCCAGGGTACCTTTCACATCGTATCAGGACGTGGAAAGTCCATGACCAAGCGTTGATATGTGACGAGGTTAAAGTGAGAATGTGTCGGACTCTTTGTCTGCCTCATGTACCTCTTTCAGAATATAGTGACATCTTTTTATTATTAAACTTCTTTATTGCCTTTTCAGCATTAGAACAAACAGTACATTAGAGATGTGCAACCAACATTTAAAATTAAAAGAAAAAATATAATAAGGAAAAAAGAAAAGGACAGGCACATTCTTCTTGGCAGTGTGTAACACACGGCTGTCATGCAACATGTATACCATATTACATTGCTTCTTATTTTCATCCACTTAGCACACAGAGCAAAGATAGGACCCAGAGATATCAACTGACATGTTAATCATCTGCAGATATGGACTCCAAATAGTTCTGAAAACAGAGTAAAGTGACAGTTTAAGCAACTATCTTTTTTCATAAAAGGAACAAACTGTAGCTTTCAATGTGATTCAGTAACATACAGAGTCATAGTTTGACCTATTTTGACCTTGAATACCTGTTTGCAAAAACTAAATAAACATGAATATTACTGTTTAACATTATTTTACAAGCTGTTCCTGCTGGTGACACTTTGCAAAGTTCACTTGCCCTTCCTGACCCACGAGAGTGGAAACAAACAAAAAAACAAATGAAGTTACCTTGTTGCCAGTTGTTGAGCATGCCCGCCATCTAGTGGCCGATTACATTAACTACAATAATCTGTTTTACTTCCGGGTCTTCTGTGGAGTATTTTCCGTTATGTGTGTGCTCTCTGTTGTGAGTTTCTGCAGGCTTCGTGATGTACCACCAGCCTGTGCTGAAGAACAGACGCACTCTCCTCGAGAGAGCAGAGAAATTCATCTCTGATATTTATTTCACAGACTGCAACCTGAGAGGACGGTAAGCTTCTGTCACTGACTCTGACTCCAGTCAACTCAAGTACACTGGACCAAACATGTTTCTGTTTCTACTAGGGATTGTTTTATGCCACATTCATTCATATCCTACACATAAATGCACATTATACTCACAGTGTTTCTTTTCACACCAGCCTACCTAACCTTACAGTGATTAAATTGAATGTATGATACCCAATAGCAGATGTGAAATCACGTCATTGTTTTGCAAGTCACAGGCAAGTCTCAGGTCTTTGCACTCAGGTCCAAAGGGCTAAACTTTGAGTTTCGAGTCCTATTATAATGCCCTTTTAACAACAGAGTAATAATGTATTAAATTTAATTATAGTTAATTAAGTTAATTATAACAAAAGTAGTGCTGACCTGCACTGTGATAGCACACAGTGACCCCTGGTCAAAATGCCATTTAGAAGATGAACTGAAAAGGCATGAAGTTAAAAATGAGACATGCTTTCAATATTTGACGCAAGACAAGAATATTGTTTTTGTTTTGTACAATTTTAGAGTGAAAAAGGGAAATGAGCACCATGCCAAAGTTTGGGCACCCCAAGACATTTGAGCTGTCAGACAACTCTTACCAGGGTCTCAGACCTTAATTAGCTTGTATGGGCTATGGCTTGTTCACATCATTGTAAGGACAGGCCAGGTGGTACAAATTTCACAGCTTTTGAAATACTCTGACTCTTGAAACCTTGTCCCAACAAACTAAAATAACTGATGCCCACAAAGCAGACAATAGGAGAGACAATAGGAAGATAGTTTAGTGTTTTCAGGTAGCTGTTTCCTCAGTTCGTGATGTTGTTAGGAAGTGGTAGTTAACAGGAACTGTGGAGGTCAAGTTGAGGTCTAGGAGTCCAAGAAGACTTTACAAAGGAGCTGCTTGTAGGATTGCAAGATTGACAAATCAAAACTGTCTGACCGCAGAAGACCTGTGGGAGGATTTCGCTGACTCTGTAGTGGTGGTACACTGTTCTACTGTACAGCAGCACCTGTACAAATATGACATTCATGGAAGGAAACCTTTCCTGTGTCCTCACTTCAAGATTCAGTGTCAGAGGTTTGCAAAAGAAACAGCTAAACAAGCCTGATGCTTTGTGAAAACAAGTCCTGTGGACTGATGAAGTTAAAATAGAACTTTTTGGACACAATGAGCAAAGGTATATTTGGGGAAAAAAGGCTGCAGAATGTCATAAAAAGAACACCTGTCACCTGTCAGCTGTTAAACAGGAGGGTGGATCGTTCATGCTTTGGGCTTGTGTTGCAGCCAGTGGCACGGGGAACATTTCACAGGTAGAGGGAAGGATAGATTGACTTGAATTCTAGCAAATTCAGGAGGCAAACATTACACCGTCTGCAAAAAAGAAAAGCTTCTACAGAGGGGGCAATGATCCTAGACACAACTCGACACAACTAAACCTCATTAAAAATCTTCCAGTGCATGCAGAGCAGCCCAAGAATCTCATATATGTAGAAGCATTTTGCAGTGAAGAATGAGTGAAAATCCTCCAAACAAGAACTGACAGACTCTTAGCTGGCTACGAAAAGTGTTCAGAAGCTGTAATACTTGTCAAAGGGGTGCTACTAAAAACTGACCATGCAGGGTGCCCACACTTTTGCATCAGGCCCTTTTCCTTTTTTGTTATTTTGAAACTATAAAAGATTGAAATTTAAAAGTAATCTTTCTTATAATAATGAAGAAATGTGTCATCTTTAACTTAATGCCTTTTGGAAATCAGTTCATCTTCTACTCCCTTAGCTAGTTACAGTAAACAAAATTTTAGTTTTAGTTAGTTTTATTTTAGTTATCAAATTTGTGACTTGAGTCTAAGTCAAGTGACTCAAGTGCTTAAAAGGCCTATTAAGTTAATGCCGACCTCATCGTGCTTAATTTACTTCATGATTTGGGTCTATAGAAATAAGTTTGACTCTATGAGTGATTATTCTCTGCAGACTCTATGGAGACTCTTGCCCGCTGGAGTCCCTTGCCTCCTCCTTGTCCTCTAAACGGATCACGTTCACAGAAGCCTCCAAACAGACCTTTGCACCGTATAAAGTTGGTGATACCTTTGGACCCACGTAAGTAATACTGTCAGATTTTTATCACCCTCGGATTTTGTTATTCCCTCTGATCTTGGCAATAACCCAAGCTTGATGCTCGTTAAAGGTGGTGGACATGCTGGTTTAAAGTGACCCTGAAAATCCCCGAGTCCTGGAGAGGGAAGGAGGTTCATCTTCTGTGGGAAAGCGATGGAGAAGCAATGGTTTGGAGAGATGAACAGCCAGTTCAGGTAATGTAGAAGCACTTTTTTATTTAGTCAGGTGCCAAAATTCTTTGCTGAACACGTGTGGATTTAACTGGGTTGTGTGGATTTGTAGGGTCTGACCAAAGAGGGTGAGAAGACGAGTTACATCCTGTCTGACTGTCTGACAGATGAGGAGCCACACAGGTCAGTTAACTAGAACAGGAGTTCATTGCTGCTTCTGTAACCGACTTGGCTCACAGAGATATCCATGTTCTTTAGTGTCACCCTTTACGTAGAGGTGGCCTGTAACGGGCTGTTCGGAGCTGGTCAGGGGTCCATGATCGCAGCCCCGGATCCAAACAGGAAGTTTACTGTACAGAAGGCCGAGCTGGTGGTATTTAACCGCAATGTACGGGAGCTGCTGACAGGATTTTGAGATGCTGATTGACATCGTAAAGGTGAGGTCACACAAAACGGTACATGTACATTATCTTATTTTTGGAAGCATAGGCTGACGTTTCTCTTCCTTCACAGGAACTCGGAGAGGGAGAGCAACGAGGCTACCAGGCACTCTTCACTGTCAATGAGATGGTGAACCTGTGCGACCCCTCTGATCCCAGCTCCTTCTCCAGAGCTCACAGTCTAGCTCACGCCTTTTTCAGCCAGCGGAACGGAGAAAGCCAGCACACTGTTCATGCGATGGGTCACTGCCACATAGACTCAGGTCTCAGTCTCTCTACATGACTAAAATTTGTCCTTCTGAGTATAGAAAACTGTGAAGTAAAGCTGCAGATGAATGCCTGGTCAGATCTGTCGTTTTGTTCACTGATAAATAATTAGATATTTACTGATTTAAATCATTATTTTTCCAATGTTTGACCATTTTATTTAGGCCACATTCTTCTCTGGGTGCTTGTGTTCATTGCTGTTTGTTTAAAAGGAAAGAAGGTTTTGTAGAAAAGCATTTTTTTGTAAAAGCACGGAAATCCTTTTGGCACAATACTAAAAACATACTGCAGGTTAGTCTGGGGTGACGTCTTGCTCACCTAGTAGAGTGTGTGTCTGATATAGGCTGAGTCCTTGGCAGCAGCTCAGATTTGAGTTTGACCCGTGGCCATTTGCTGTATGTCATCCCTCTGTACTCCTCCTTTCCTTCCTTTCCGTCCTCCCTTTTTCACTTTTAAGCTGCACTGTCAATATAGAAATAAAATGCCCCAAAAAATAAAAATTAAAAAAGGATAGTTTGCTCCTTTTTTGAAGTAAAAACTGATAGAAAATTTACATAATGTGTTCCAATATCTTTGTTAAATTAGTTAACATATCTGACTCTGTGTCTGCAGCTTGGCTGTGGCCCTACGAGGAGACCATTCGCAAATGTGGCCGAAGCTGGGTGACAGTGATCCGTTTGATGGAGAAGAACCCAGAGTTTGTTTTCACCTGCTCTCAGGTAATTCCCCACTAACAGAGTTTTGTATGAGCTGTAAAGGTTTTACAGATCTGAGTGGTCCTCTTTGTTGCATTCTGTCCAGGCCCAGCAGTTCCAGTGGGTAAAGGACTGGTACCCAGGACTCTTCGCTCAGATTCAGCATTACGTCAAGAAAGGCCAGTTCATTCCAGTTGGAGGAACGTGGGTGGAAATGGTGAACCTGATCTTACCAATCAATCACATTTCATGTATTTCATGTGTATGATATTAACCGTATTATTTGGTTTGATGATGATATTCTTAATTAAAATGTAATAATAACATGTTTGCCTGTCAGGATGGAAATCTGCCGTCAGGTGAGTCCATGGTGCGGCAGTTCTTGGAAGGCCAGCGCTTCTTTAACCGTGAGTTTGGGATCCATTGCAAAGAGGTAGGGATTCATTATCATTGTTTACTTATCCTGAGTTGACCGCTGTGTGTAATGTCTGCTACATGTTTGGTTTTTATTTCACTACAAATGCATAATCTAAGGATCTCTGTTCTCTTTAGTTCTGGCTTCCAGATACGTTTGGCTACTCTGCTCAACTTCCTCAGATAATGCAGGGCTCGGGCATTTCCAATTTCTTGACACAAAAGCTCAGCTGGAACCTCGTTAACACCTTTCCTGTAAGTGGGCACTGATTTGAAAACAAAAGTATGTTATGGTTTTGACTTCTAGTTTTGATTTCTTTTTCTTGAAGCACAACACATTTTTCTGGGAAGGTCTGGACGGCTCCAAGGTTTTAACGCACTTCCCACCAGGAAATTCTTACGAGATGAAAGGCAAGGTCGAAGACGTGAGTTTGGTCTACGGCACACATGACATGGCAGATAACGCTGAGTCTGTGAAGAAAATGCTAACAGTCCTCACAAATCTCCTCTGCCCACAGCTGGTGAAAACTGTGAGGGATAACAAAGATAAAGGCAGAGCTAACCACAGTGCAGTGCTGTTCGGTTTTGGCGATGGTGGAGGTGGACCCACGCAGCTGATGCTAGACCGACTGCACCGCGTCAAGGACACGGATGGACTTCCCAAGTCAGTTCCTGTAACACATGTAAAACTCAGCATTCGTCAGTAACAACAGTCAACCTCAAACTCAGGCAGAAACACTTCCCACAAGTGACTTAGTCATGAGTTTTATTTTAATTCCCATACTTTTCCTGCACTGTGGGATATTTGTAATTGGGTGTGTCAGCACGTAGGCAGGAGTCTCCACCAAGCCTGTTAAAGGATATGAGTGATGTCCACTGATGTCATTTTGGTTTGGTTTACAATACTACTCAATACGATCATGTTTTAGTCAGACTGAATAACTAAGGTGTAACCAGAGACGTCAATGGTCACTTCCGTCTCCTATTCTTGTGTTTCTCAGGGTCCAGACATCCAGTCCTGACAAGCTGTTCTCTCAGCTTCAGGCAGACTCCGCTCTGCTTTGTACCTGGACCGGAGAGCTCTTCCTTGAGCTGCATAACGGCACATACACCACACAGGCTCAGGTAGAATAAAACTTTGTTCAGAGTCCTTATCATAGGGAGGAAATGAGATTTTGCAATAGGATTTCCTGTAGGAATCCTTGCCCAGAAATAAGCTAGAAAATAAAAATAACCATAACAGTGTGCATAATGAAACAACAAAAAATATTTTTGCAGTCTAAATATCCCCTGGGTGGTGGAGCTTTATGGTAAATTAACCTTCATTTTAATAGTGCTGTTCTAGTCATCCAGCCACTCAAAGGCCTTTTTCATACACTAGTGGCAGTGCAGTTTAGTATCAAGTCCAAGTATACTTCGACATGCAGACTGGCGGAGCCGGGGATCAAACTACAGATCCTCCAATTAATGGGCAACCTGCTCTTTCTCTTGAGTTATAGCCACCTTTAACATTCAGAAAGACTGTGGGAAATAGTATAGATTATTTACATGCAGGATTGGATTGTACGGTAGCGGTAGTCTTGATTGCTAAGTATAACTATGAATTAATAAATACATATAAATAAAGACAGATACACAAACATTTATGCAGAGGGCAGGCGTAATAACCAGTCAAAACAATACAGTCCCACAGGAAACACCAACACAGGAGGACGGGTCGACTTGTCCAGGAAGGAGAAATTTAATGTATAAAGTATAAAACTAAAAATATATTAAAAATGTTTGTACGTGCTGTTTTTTTCACGCTTGTTTGATTGTTTCCAGATTAAACGAGGGAACCGGCAGTGTGAGGCGCTGCTTCATGACATTGAGATAGCCAGCAGCTTAGCGCTGAGTCACGACAGGACATTTCAGTATCCTGTGGAAAAACTGCAGGAGCTCTGGAGGTCCGGATGCACTTATCAATGTTTGATGATGAATAAATAAATAGTCTTTGTTGTTACAGTATAAAAATAGTGTCTGATTTTTCCTCTTTAGGCTGCTTCTTCTAAACCAATTCCATGACGTGATTCCTGGTAGCTGTATAGAGATGGTTGTGGAGGATGCACTCGGGTATTATGAAGGTACAGTTTCCAGTAGCTGTCCATTAAAACCACCATCATATTGTTTTATTGTTTTACATAATTAAAAGTACATCACGCTGTGTTTCAGATATCCGCAGGGATGGTGCTACGCTGCTGCGTGACGCCTGTGGAGCTCTGGGGCCAAAAGGCAACTCCGCTGGTGTGTTCAACTCTCTGCCGTGGGAGCGTCATGAAGTCATTGAGACTCAAGATGGTGCTGGTAAACCTTGTCTGGGTGTGTTAAATAGATATTTACAATATTCATGTTGTTGCTGTCCAGATTACAACTGCATATCTGATGCTCTGTGGTATCTGTTGTACTGCAGCTCTGGTGAGAGTTCCCAGCATCGGTTTGTCTCCTGTCAAAGACGCACAACAGCCTGCGGCCCCAGTCTCCGTCACTGTTCAAGTACTTACTATATATAGAGCATTTAATTCATTTAGCCATGTTGTAATTTAATTTGGCTAACCAAGCCGTCTAACATTACAGGCTGACGGCACTGTTCTCATGGAGAATGGGATTTTAAAGACTGTCATAAACGAAAATGGCACTTTGGCGTCGCTCTGCTTGATCAGTGCAAACAGGTACTGTAGGATCACATGTGACCGCCTGTGTGTTTTCTCCCACAGCATTAACATGAATGAACTAACATCTGTCTGTTGTTTTCAGAGAGGCCATCTCTGATAGCTGTCACGGGAACCAGTTTGTTATGTTTGACGATGTCCCTCTGTACTGGGATGCTTGGGATGTAATGGACTACCATCTGCAGACAAGGTGTCACTTATTAGTTAAATTGAACTTTTGCACATCACAGTATTTGCAGGAGTTTCAGATATTAATATCAAAAACCTAACTGCATAATTGACCCTATAGGAAGCCGGTGCAGGAGGCGGTGCAGCCTGTTCGCGTGGTGTCCTCAGGTGGGCTCCGAGGCAGTGTCAGCTTCACCCTCAGGATCAGTGATAAGAGCACCGTCACGCAGGAGATTGTCATGGACGCCATGTGTCCTTACATCAAGTTCAACACAGAGGTACTTTATAACATGTATGATATGATAAATACTGATTGAACAAATTCTCAATACAAGAGTCGTCAAATGTTGCATCCTCTAATTTCAGGTGAACTGGGCAGAGTCACACAAGTTTCTTAAGGTGGAATTCCCCGTGCGAGTACACAGCCCCAGTGCTACATATGAGATCCAGTTTGGCCATCTGCAGAGACCTACACACAGGAACACCTCATGGGACTGGGCCAGATTTGAGGTACAACACTGTACAAGGAGGCCAATGTTCAGCTTAACGTACACTGATCTCCTGCAACGTCTAGTGTCCTGTTTTGGCCTGTAGTCTAAACTGTAGAACAGGGGTCCACTATGTTGTTCTAACATACTTTAAGTACTTTTTGTATTGTCTTTGCTGTTATTCATCATGGTTTCCTTCTCAGGTTTGGGGTCACAAATGGGCCGATCTGTCGGAGCACAACTTTGGGGTTGCAATGCTGAATGACTGCAAATACGGCTATTCAGTCCACAAGAACACGATGACGCTGTCCCTGTGAGGTTTCCCACTGCTCATATGCAACAATTTTAACAGGGTTCCCACATATGCTTGAAATCCTTGACATGTGTGAGTATGAGGGGGAAAAAAATCAAGGCATTCATATGCCACCACCAAGGCACCACAATTAAGAAGCCTCACTCTTTTAAGTTTTACCTGTGAGCTTCTGCAAAGCCTGCTAGATCTCATTATAAAAATGCTCAGTGTCGTAACAGTAATTAACCTCAACTGTTGGGTCCTTAAATTTGACGGAATAGGGTCTGTAAAGTCCTTAAAAGTCTTTAAATTTGATGTTTCAGAAGGTGTGGGGAACCCTGCAAACAGTATCATTCACTTTCATCATATTGAAATAAATCTTGCGTCCAACAGTAGATGTTTCTGTTCTAGACTGAGAGCACCTAAAGCACCAGATGCCAATGCTGACATGGGGACTCATCATTTCACCTATGCAATCATGCCTCACTCAGGTAGGATTGAACTGTTCTCATCAAATCTTTAAACTCTGTCTGTGGAACTCATAATATGTTTTCTGCATTGTAATAAAGGATCCTTCCAGGATGCCTCTGTCATCCAGAGTGCATACAACCTCAACTTCCCTTTGAGGTCAATCCAGTGCACTCCTGACACTGAGCCCTGGAGTGCCTTTTCCGTCAGCTCGGCAGCAGTCATCCTTGAGACCATTAAACAGGTATCCCATTAAATACTAAGCATGACTTAGCTTGACTGTTAATCCACTCAGCACGCTAATGGCTGTTTGCTCTATTTACCAAAACAGGCCGAGGACAGGAAGGGAGCACTTGTAGTCCGACTCTACGAGTCACACGGGAGCAGCGTGACTGCAGCTCTCAGCACCGCCCTTCCAGTCAGGGAAGTGTGGCAGTGAGTATTTTTATTTTTTAAGTATTCACTGCTGTCTGGCATTCTCATGTTGTATTGTCTTCTAAGAATGAGTTTTTTTTTTTCTTTCAGTTGTGATCTCTTGGAGCGACCAGACTCCACCTGGCCGGCTCGCATAACGTCAGAGGGAATCACTCTGAACTTTAGCCCCTTTCAAATTGTTTCACTTCTCCTTGTCTTGTAATAGATACAGCATTTTACTGACCCTCGGGGTAGTCACGAATACAAAACCTTAAGGGTAGAAACTTTTCCAATGTATCGCCTGGTGCTGTTGTTTTTAGGGGACTTCAAATGAAGGGTAATCATTTTGAGATACTTATAAATGATAGTGCGCCAAAAATTAATGTAATTACTGTGCATCAATACAATAAACAACTGCAGACCTTTTGTAGAAATATGTTTTATTAAAAACAATATAAAAGTATAAAAACATACTGTATAAAAGTAGTGGATGCAGTCACCATGATGTCATTTAATGGTTCGTGGACAACCGCTTTGTAGCTTTGAGTCTGGCATTTTTGCTGTCATCATTTTGGATTTTTTGAGCCAGAAGTGACTATATTTGGACAACAGGGTGGATCTGACTCAGAAGCCGAGGACACCACCATGGTAGCAACTTGTCGGTATAAGGTAGCCATGCCCTAATACAGTGGTTCCCAACTGGTACAGCCCCAGCAGTCCAGATTTTTCCTCAAAGTCTACACAGTGTAATATATTCAGCGTTATAGTTGTGTTTTGCCATGTCCCTGAGCTGTCTCTGTCAAGTAGCTGTGCAATAGTCAGTCAGTCTACAGCAAGAAACACCGGTTCAAAATAAAAGCTCTGTGCCGGAAATTCTCTGTACTTCAAAATAAAGTGTGTTTTTTGAAAACTTGACATGTTTGTAAGTCACTTGCGGTCCATTCTAAATGGACACATGACCCACTTTTGGACAGCGACCCACCAGTTGGGAACCACTGCCCTATTATACTCTGTTTTATAGTCTATTTTACTGTAAATGGGGACCATAATTTAGAAAGTGAACATCATGCTGTATTGAAAGTAGCATTGGAGACCATAAGCTCACAAGGAAAATGTTTGCTGAGGTAATAAGTTCAGTGAGAAGGTGGGTTATTTTCACCCACGCTTGATTGTATCAGTGGAGTCGTTTCCTACTGGCTATTAAAAAGACTGTATGTTTACAGCACTGGTACAATGGCTTCACCTTTTGGCCCTTTGAAATAACCGTGTAAAACCAGTCCAATGTAGTGGTGCCTCCACTTTCGTTTTACTTGCCGCTCTGCCTGGTCAGTCTCCCGCTCCGTCTCTGTGGACCTGCAACAAGGACAACTGTGAGATTAAAATTCTGTTTCAACATCGTTGTCTGTACTCCCCCTAATAGAAGAAGACTTGTTTCATTCTGAGACACTATCATTACCTGCAGTTGACTCCCCACTGCTGCTCTTCCTCCTACGTGCAGTTGATGTCTTTTTAAGTTGAGGTGTGTTTACTTTTGGGGACTTCACGGCCTTTCTTCTCTTGGATCCGGCTTCCTTTGACAAGCATCCTTTCCTTTCTTTGGTGTTTTGGTCTTAGTTTCCTTTTTGACTGCCTTCTTCTTTGATGTGCTTTCTGAGCGACTTCTGGCCTAATTAAATCAGACTTGTGTTAAACCTTACATCTGAGTTTATTACTTGCCAAGCAAAACATAGTGATTAAGAGATACCTTTTTCTTGTCTGTGTAGTCATGGTCATCTTCTTTCTTTGCTCTCTTTTTTGCCTTGGGTGACTTGGAATCTATTGAGTGAAAAAAGATAAATCAGTTTAGTCGGATACATTGACTTTTTGAGGTGCGTTTCAGCTGAAGTTCTTAGTTTCATGTATTCAAAGTACCTTTAGGCGCCATGGGGCCTGGCTCTCCCTGCAATTAGAACAGCAGATATTAGTATCAGTGATAAATAAAACTCTGTGCCAGAGATATAAATGTGTTTTTTTTTTACTCACTTTGAACCACATGGTTCTGCCATTGTGGTCCCGTATAGATTTCATTCCATCCACATAGTAACACTGCAGCCACGCCTCAAAGTCAGAGTAGTCTTTCTTCTGGGGATCGTAGCCCTTTCCACCTAAGACACAAAATTTAATTGTTCTATCTCTGAATGAAGTGTTTATGAATCATTTTCGTTAAAGTCTTTCACTTAACCACATGATAACCAACCTAGGTTCACAACCTCCAGAGGCACTGTATGACACAGTCTGAGCAGGTCCCCGGTCTCCTTATTCACCCGTTTCTGTTTAGCTCTCCCTGAGGTCTGGCGCACAGAAGAAAGAAGACACTGTTAGAAAATGTAAAGCGGCGATTGTTGAGCGTCTGATGATCTAACAAATCTGAGTCTCTGTCTGGGCTCTTTCACCTTTGTGTCCGTGATCTCATTTTTCACAGGCTTCTCATCTTCACACAAATCTTCTGACTCAAGGCCTTCCAGTACGGTCCTGGCAGGCACAAAGGGTGGGATGCTCAACCTAGAGAAAGATAGACTACTTTAGACCCATTCTTCTTTGAAACAGAAAGGCTCTTTTGTTTTCTGAGAGTGTCTGAATCACTAGGCCTTCCCTCTGGAAGTAACAAACCGAGACGTGAAAGAGCCATTCTGTCTTTTTTATCTGGAGGGAAACAGACCTTGAAACTCATGAGAGCTGATTCTGTTTTTAACAATACAAACTTCTGTTTTCCTTCACGCCAGGATCTCACAGGAACGAAACTTTACAAAGGTTAACGTAAAAGTTTGTCTTTCTAATCTAAACTTGATTGTTTGTAATAAAGAGGCCCTAAAGCAAAGTTACTCCCTGTTGCCTTCTTGCTAACCTTGTTTTGTTCCATTTTTAACTGTGTGTAGGCCTACTGTTCATCAAGGTCTATCACTGCACGGCTTTCTGCTTCGTGTATGTGCCTGTTTTCTCTTACTTTTTAACTACTTTGTGGCCACTAGTTCACATCTAGCAACTACAAATTGTCCCTACATCTGTAGCAAAATGTATTGTCTAACTGCAAATGCGTAAATACTGTTATCATAATCGAGGATACCCTGTTTCACGTTTTTCCTCTCACATCACTGATTCTGATACCTTAACTCCGGGTATCCATCCATACCAAATTCTGAGTGCATTCTCTGGACTTGTGCTCTCTTTCCCCCCAATTTTACATCATCAATTTCTCTGCAGTGGTTCTCACAGATTTGTGATAACCACACTTTTTTATTGTAATATTCAACTGGGCCTATACAAAAAGTTATGAATGCATTTTGAATTGGCTGTATTTGTATGTTGTACGCACCCATTTACCTATAAAGAGGCAAACTGTAAAAATGTAATTTAATTGAACTGAATTTAATAACCCTTTACCAGGGACTTATTTGTTATCGTCTGCGTGTGGGAATTCCAAATGTGTGGCACATCAAAAGCCCTGATTGGCAGCCAGTGTGAAGGATGATGACATTTGAAAGGAGAAAGCCATGAGCGGGACAATGGATCGCTTTATTGTACGGAGCAATTTACAACGAGGCACCAGCGAAAGAAAAGAGAAAAAAGAAACCGTCAGTGGACAGTGTCATGAAAGCTATCTGTCTTGTTTTATTATCTTTATTGTCTTATGTCATACGTTATAGAGGCTATTGTGCACACATAAATACAGGTGTGCCTTAAAGTTTTGGCTTGCCCTTTGGTGTGCCTTGAGCAAACATTTTTGAAAGCCACTGTTTTACTGAATGGAACCTACTGGTTTCATTTTTATGAAAAGGTGAGTGAGCAGCTAGAGAAACATTTTATAATGACACTGACAAAGACACTGAAATAAATTTGAGCTGAAGCGATTAGTTCGAGTGTTTTTTCTAACAGAAATGCCAAACATTCACTGGTTCCAGCTTTTCAATTGTGAATATTTATTGCTTTTTGCTGTGTTCTTTATTTGTGAAATAAGTATTTTGGAGGGGTTACACTGCTTGTTGGACAAAAGTAATTTGAGGATGGCATTTTCAGCCACAGGAAATTATTTTTTTCTTTTGTCATGACTGTTGGTCACTTGGTAGGTAGGTTAGATACCCACTTTATTCCAAAATTAAAATAAATGTTACTTACAGGCCTTCATTTAAAGTGGATTGTCATGTCATGGCTGATACCTGATCTACTTAATAGGGTTAGTACAGGTGAATCCCCAATACATAACTGTATGTGACATTTTGAATTGTTCATGTTGATTACCTGTAAAGGATTTCAGCCCTCAGGTAGTTGCCGATACCGTTGAAGTACTTCTGATTGAGCAGAACTTCACAGATGGGCCGGTCAAAGGCTCGGTCAGAGAGGCTCGACACCACATTCTTCCTGCAAAATCATTAACTGGTCAGTGGAACAGTAATAATGTGGTTGGGCAGGTGACTTAAGTGAAACTCTTAGCATCACTAACCTGAAGCTGTCATACTCAAACATGATGCACGGCCCTCTGTCAGGCTGCCACGTCCCGTTGGGCTGCCAGCTGCCAAACCTGCGTGCATCCACAAAGCTCAGCACTCTGCAGGGCGTCTCTTTGGAATAAAAACGCAGATGGGCATGCTTGGGCAGCTCATCCTCTGCGGTGAAGCGGAAATAGCCCGACATCCCAAAGCGAATAACTACGTCCATGGGGTGGTCTGCTTGTCCCGCCTTAACTCTCTTTTTTGAATCATCACTCTTCATGGGCGTCAGCGTGAGCTTCACTTCCTTCCCTCTGGAAGTGGCAGTGATGCGATAGGCCTCACAGGTGAAGGGCACATCAGGACTTTTGCTGACCTCAGATTTTCTGACCACTCCAGTGAACACCACTCCTTCACACATTTTGTTGACGTAAAGGCTGGCCAGGTGGAGCTCTGGTCCCTCGGGCATGTTGTTGGAACAGATGAAGCTGTGCTGCAGCTGCAGAAAACAAAGTTGCTGAGCTAAGATTACATAACAAAATATAACATCCAGGGTTGTAGCTACCATAGATGAACACTGGGAACCTGTGTGTGTGTGTTTTGCAACTTTGGGGTAGGTTATCACTCTTCATGATGGGCAATTGATGAGCTTATTCAAGTATTTGAACACTGAATCATTGGCAGATTATGGGACAATGGGCCCCTGGGCACAGACATGAAGAAGCCCCCACCACATCTCCTTCAGTTTGTGTCTCTTTGTAGTCATTTTGTGACTCTTTTTTTCCCTTAGATTATCTCTGAATATCTGAATATATTTACATTACACTGCTTTTAGGCCAAACAATAATATAAATGCAGGCAACTTTAACTTTTCTCTCTCATAATTAGAATTCCTACAACAGTAGAGATCGCTTTGATATCACCTTCAGGCTTTGTTAGGAAGTGTAACACTTAACTGAATGAAATCTTCTTTAAAAATCCAAAAAACTGTTGAAAGAAGACACTAGTTTATGTTCTTATTTTTTTGCTCTCTGGTGGAGTGTGTGTTGGGCAATTTGTGACCTCGGCATTTCTAAAATCTTGACCTCTATGCCACACAACAAGAGGGACCAAGAGTGCATCCGTCCAGGCAAAAATACTCAAGTGCAAGATAAAAATACTTCACTGCAGGGACTTTCGGCTCCAAAGAAGTAGTTTTTTTTCCGGTTTGGAGCCTACAGTGTGCAGACATACACACAACAAAGCATGCACAACCTACAACCAGTATCCGGCCTCAGACCTGAAAAGATTACTCACACAGACTACACAACATGATACATCAGTGCCTTGACTTTGCAAAATTACACATATCCTGCCGCAGACTACACAGCCTCTCCAAGATCCCCACAAATCATGTCCTGGGTGTGTATTGTTAATATAACTCTGAACAAAACAACTAACAACGAACCACAACAGTCAGCAAGCTCTGAAAAGGTAAAAGAAGGCGTTTTCTGTGAGTTGCAAAGAGCATCATGTGGCATAACAACTTACCCAAACCAGGAAGTAGACCACACCGTTAGTAAACTCTCACTTTAACAGACTTTTACTGCAGTTGTGCAACGTGTGGTGTTTGCCGGGTTCTTCTCCTCTCTGCAGGGCTGCACGTTGTGCAGGTAAGATACCGTGCCACGATGCTTTCGCAACATGCATGTTACCAAACATGTTATATCACCCTATATTATTCGTTCATCCGGAAATGTCGCGAGATCTCGATGTTTTCTCCGCTCGTTATTTTAATCAAGTATTACTCGTGTGTTTCTCGTCTAAACAGATTTTACTGTTTTTTTCCCCTTATAATTAACTGAAACAGCAAAAAATAAAGCTTTTCAAACGCACCGTAGAAACACAGCAGAAGCGAACACTTCAACCGCGATGCATGACGGGATACGTAGGCGTTACGGAAGCCGACAAGGATACAAATATCTCTGTGTTTTATTGTGTTATTTATAAGCAAAGAAAGGTCAAACACAAATTATCAACATAATTTAAATCACATTGTGTGATTAAATGTACAATATTATACAAAAATGCACCATTCATTGTTCTTGTTCAGCCTGGAAACATTTCCACCAATTATTCATTACTAACCTGGTAAAAAAAAACAACTAAATAAGGACTGAGAAATTCACATGAACTTTGAAATGACAAAAGCCATACATAAACTTAAACTGTACAAGATGTAAATATGGCACTTTTGGCAGCATATCAGCGTCATTTGTGTCCAGCTCTCAGGGTCAGACTTCATTTTCCTCTCTTCATTGTAGTGCATTCATCCTGGCCTGGGCTTGTTTGAGCTCTGTCGTAACAGACATCGGGAAAATAATTAGCACAACATAATCCTGGCTGATAAAGTAGCTAGAAACTGAAGTGCTATGTGAAAAGACGTGTGTGTTGACAAGACGCAGAACTAACCTGCAAGCAATACTCTGAACTTGTTGGCAGAAATGGAAACAACAGTCGTCTCTGAGGAGCCTGACTCTGCTCCTTGGGCCTGCAGTTTGAGCTGAATCACTGGTTCATTCACCTCCCTCAGTTCACTGGAGCTCAGAGTGTAATCTATGCGCCATGACACAGCGTCCAGTCTGCCCACTGAAAGTCATTACAGGGCAGAATTGAAGGCAACTCTCAGTCAGCAACCTCAGAGGACAGTTCACGTCATCAGTTATTTCTGTCTTCCTCTTTAAAAAGGACAAGATGGACAGAAATACCTACACCTCAGGCTCGTCTCTCTCAGTTTGCCTTGCAGGGCAGAGTGCTTGTCTTCATATGATTTGCAGAGTCCCGTTGTGTGCTCTAAAAGAATGGAGGTGAGATTTATTTTAAGTGCATAAACTCAAAAAGGTGTTTTAACACACTATTAGCATAAGTGATGGTACATTAGTAAAACATTAACAGATCAATAAAAGAGAAAAGTAGTAGCCACAAAGTACTTAAAAATATTCACCCATAAAATAAAGTAGATATCTTCACAAAGAGAATCTCAAGCTGGCAGAGAGTCAACTGTGATTCCAACTATCAATGCACCAATGTCGCAATGCACCACACCACCCTCCCCTCCAAACGGCATTGTCAAAGCAGGACATTGTGCACACAGCATGTCACCCTCAAGTGTCAGCTGGGTGCAGTGAATATGTGCTTCAGTTACACAATAGACAATTATACAATGCAGTGAGCTCCAAATATATCATTGTAGACTATGATTTGTGAGCTCTATGTAACAACCAGGCTGTCCTTGGTTATGCAACATAATCACCATTTTTTAATGCCAAATTTGGAAACCCCAGTGGACTAACCTTTAGGCAGACCGAGCTGCTGCAGCTCACTGGACAGAGATTCACTGTCAACATCGTGCTTCGCTGCACTGGAGAAAATGAAGCTGAGCACCGCCACGCTGGCTTTAATGTCTCCGCCGTCTGCAAGATAGATTGATGTCATGAATAAATGTTTAATAACAAAAATGCAATACAAGAATTAGATTGAAATGCAGTAAATGCAGTAGTGGAATATAATGTGGTACATTTGCTGAAGTTTGCTGGCACAATTTTGAGGCACCCGTATTTAAGTTTTTAAGCGCCTTTATATTTCTACATCACTACATTTTAAGAGGCAAATATTCTGCAGAACGTTTTACTCCACTGAGTGGGTTTATTACTTATTTATTTAATTGGGTGGTAAATAGACTGGGGGTAGTTGTATATTAGTTGTAAATAAATATGGGAATTTGGTGAAATAATATATGAGTTAAAAGAAGAAATGTAAGGAAGGGGTAGGGACATATAAGTTTTAATTCTACTTACTCCTTTTCTGACATTGTTATCTTTGTTATTTTTTTATTTTGATTTTAAATAAAGACATTCATTCATTCATTCATTCATAGCTTTATAAGTAACTCTGTAGATTTAGGTTTTAAACATAAAACATGTGACTAAAGAACTAACTATTTAATCAGTATTTTAAGTTGATTCTCTTTGAGTATCTGCAAAATAAAATACTGCTTATAATAATCATTATTGGTTTGTGATAATATAACATTTACAGAGAGATTTTTGTACATAATCTTAACTTTTATTTTAGACATTTTGTGGTATTTTTGTAGTGTTGCTTCCCTTACTTCAGTAAAATATCTGACTGTTCTTCCAACTCTGAGTAACATGGTGAGGGAGACTTACCAAACTTTGCATCTGCAGTAAGCTTTGCAACCTTGTCATACTAAAAAAAGAGACAGAGAGAGAAGACAGCTCTGATCAGTGTGAGTGAATGTGCAGTTATATAACAAGAAGAAGTTATTATGTGGATGTAGGAATTACACTTACATCAATCCCATCCCCGAGCAAGTCCTTCAGCACTTGAGCACAAAGGAGTTTCATTTTGACACTTGACTGTTGCATTGGTGAGGCAGAAGACACGGGTATTATAAAAACATTATAAAACACTATAAACAGACACTGTAAGAACACAGTATTCTTTATTTGTTTAGGGGTTGGACTTAGTAATACTCACAAGCTTCGCTAACGTGCTAATTTCAGCGAGTACCCAATCTGGGCAGTCCAAATCTCCACAGAAACGGAACCGCTACAAAGATATGACATAAATGCTGTTTACTGTACTGTAATGAAACTCAATCCTTAAACACTGTAACGCTAACATTTACATTAGCTTTCCATCATCGAAGGCTACTAGCTAGCTTAGCCTGCTAGCTCCTTAGAAGCCGGATAAATCACCGATCGCCATGAGGTAAATAACTATCAGAAACATTAAACACCATGCAACTTAGCTGTTCTATAAATAAACTGATGTCTAAGTGAGCAAAACGTATTAAATAATAAGATTATTAAACATGTTTACCATGGCTGTCAGTCAGCTAATTAGCTGTACACGGAAGAACTGACCCGGAAGTTGTTTCTGCTTCCTCACTTCTGATTGGATGAAAGTAGAAAGTGGGCTGTCCTGCACATAGACATATAAACCTATTTATGTCTATGGTCCTGCAGACACAGAGGAAGATGCTGATGTTTGAGCGGCACCATGACAACTCGTTTATCATATTTCTGGCCACAACTCAAAAGCCTACTTTGCATTGTGTCATCATCTTGATGCTTCATATGGCATCAGCTCCAGACTGCTGAGGGACTGTGCAGTTCAGCTCTGTCAGGTGCTTCTGCACATCTTCAACCTCAGCCTCAGTCTGGAGAAGGTTCCTGTCCTGTGGAAGACTTCCTGCGTGGTTCCTGTACCAAAGACTGCGCACCCCAGGGAGCCCAACCACTTCAGACCTGTCGCCCTGACCTCCCACCTGATGAAGACCATGGAGAGGATCATACTCGCCTACCTCCGACCCCTGGTGAGAACAGAACTGGACCCCCTGCAGTTCGCATATCAGGCAGGCACTGGGGTGGATGACGCTGTCATCTACCTGCTCCACCGAACACTGTCTCACCTGGAGAACACTGGAAGTGCTGTGAGGGTCATGTTTTTTGACTTCTCCAGTGCTTTCAATACAATACAGCCATCTCTGCTCAGGGGGAAGCTGGAAGGAGCTGGAGTCGACCGTCACCTGGCTGCATGGACCATAGACTACCTCACCAGCAGACCACAGTATATGAGGCTTGGTGACTGTGTGTCTGATGTGGTAGTCTGCAGCACGGGGGCTCCACAGGGGACAGTCCTCACCCCCTTCCTCTTCACCCTGTACACATCGGACTTCAGATACAACACGGACAGCTGCCACCTCCAGAAGTTCTCTGATGATACAGCCATTGTTGGATGTGTGTCAGAGGGGAATGATCTGGAGTACAGGGGGGTCATCACAGACTCTGTCAACTGGTGTGAGATCAACCACCTTCACATCAACGCCAGCAAGACAAAGGAGTTAGTGATTGACTTCTGCAGGAAAGCGCCCCAGACAACTCCAGTGAACATCCAGGGTTTGGACATTGAGGTCGTGGAGGAGTACAAATACCTGGGTGTTCACCTCAACAATAAACTGGACTGGTCCACAAACATCAACGTCCTGTACAAGAAGGGCCAAAGTCGTCTCCACCTGCTGCGGCAACTGAGGTCCTTCTGAGTGTGCAGGACACTGCTAAGGACTTTTTATGACACTGTGGTAGCGTCCTGCCATCCTCTATGCAGTGGTCTGCTGGAGCAGTGGAAGCACGGAGAGGGACAGAAAAAGACTAAACAAGCTGGTCAGGAGGGCCAGCTCGGTCCTGGACTGTCCCCTGGAGACCATCGAGGAGGTGGGCGAGAGGAGGATGTTAGCAATGCCGATATCCATCATGGACTGCATGAGACTCTCCGTGCACTGAGCAGCTCCTTCAGCAGTAGACTGCCGCACCCGCATTGCAAGAAGGAGCGCTACCGCAGGTCGTTCATCCCATCAGCTGTCAGACTCTTCAACAGCAACATCTGACAGCACCAAATGTAGCACTGTCATGTCTGCTGCATGACTGCTTCACATTCTGTGCAATATTCCTCATATAAATATTTTTGTATATATATATATGTAAATTTTCTTGTGAAAATAATTTTCTTGTACAGCTCTTTTTCAAAAGTGCCTTACTTTTTAAAATATTTTTTTGTATATTTTTAACATACACATTTTCTATTTTTTTCATCTTTATTTAATTTTTTTATAATACACTGTCCACTCTTAACTTTCTGTCTGTGCTTTGAGCTGCTGTGACATGTGAATTTCCCCAGTGTGGGATCAATTAAGTTTATCTTATCTTATCTTATCTTAGCTTATCTTATCTTATCTTATAATTTAGTGAAAATAAGATTTGAACTGATGCTTTGTGGCAGAGGTCCACTGTAGAAAAGTATCCCCTATAAAACTACAAAACATAACAAGGTAGCCAACAATAGAAAGGTGAAGAATTTTAAATATCTTGGAATATTGAAAGATGAAAGACTGACATAGAGGAGACATGTTAAAAAAAAAGACAGTGAGGTCTAAGCCTGCTCCACCCTGTGGTGGAAAGCTAAGAGAAAGATCAATCTTAAGATCATAGATCTTTTCTTGATTATGCGTGCATGGTTCATCTCCCACATCCAGTTACAAAAAAATGTTAGCTAAACCAATTTACACATTTTTTGTGGAACAAATTTTGATTTACAGATCTGCTATGTTAGGAAGCCCTTTGCAACATGCAAAGAGTCCCCTGCAGGAGCTTATATTGACTGGAATGAAAACAATCTGTCAAACAAGTAAACTTTGCCAAAAAGTGGGAAATGAAAGAGCACGTAGCACCTGCAACCCCGTGCTGATGTTTATATTTATTTACTGGAAAAAATGTAGAAGGGATAGTGTGCCTAGTGGAAAAGGAAACATATCAGTCAGTTAGGAAATGTTGTTTCAGATCAGATGAGTCAGTAGAGCCAGTAAAGAGAGTCTAGTTTCCAAGCCATGGGAGCCTCATTTGGGCTATAAATCTGGCAAATAAGTACTTAAAGTAATCATCAGAGCTAATGCCTTTGCTAACCAACATTAAACTGTACCTTGTCTCTCCACTTAATGTCAAGGAAGCAATCAGATATAATTTCACTCATATTAATGAGTCTCATTAAAGATGTTTTATCATTTTGCTGCGGTTCTTATAGTTGTAGATTTGCATCTAACTGGAGTCATGGTTTTCTTTGTCTGTCTTATTCTGTTTACTGCTGTAGTTTCTCAGCATTCTTTTTTGTCAAATTACTACCGCAACAGGCTGTTTGAAATACTTCACTGTGTTCCCAAGTCCACCTCCTAACAGCCTGTTAGTCCCTGCACGTACTGTATCTGTATACATTTACATGATGGCACTTTTGTTACCTTTTTAAAACATGTATTATTTTTTAATAGGCCTACATATTGCCTATTTTAACAAATTGGCCTGATTTCTCTCAAAAACATGGGAAGAAGGCAATAAGCAAAGGGAGAAGAAATGACCCCAAAAAATCTGCAAGAAATTAGTAAAAAGAGAAAATTTAAAACAAGAAAATTAGTTTAAAAAAAAGAGAGAAGAAGGAGAAAGTTAAAAGCAAACAAACAAAAAGGAAATTATCTGGAAAAGGTGCTTAAAATGTATTTTAAAAAAACTGTGACATAATATAACAACAATAATAATAATAAATATAGTTTTTCCTTTTTCTCCCTTTTTTTTTCAAAATATTTTTCTGAATCTATTAATGTTTTGCAATTTGTGGGACATTTCTCACCACTTGCCTTTCTTCCATGTTTGTGAAAGAAGTCACAATAATTTGCTCAGGGCTCAAAGGTTTACTTGTGAAAGGTGTCTGAAGGCAGCACAAGAAAAGTGATGTCGCTTGAAATTATATTTAAGTCTGTATTTCTTGGCTTGTACTTCTAGATCTATTTACATAAACGTTGTTAACGTCATCTAATAATAATGAAGACAAATCCAGCCACCCACCTGCAGAGAGTCCCCACGCTGTGTGGGTGTGCTCCGTCTAGAAGCACCGCCTTATTGGCAGCTGATTGAGGCTCATAGAGTGAAATGCGCGTTAGTTACCGGGTTGCTGGCTGATGAGAGGACGGCACCTGTCTGCAGCTTTCAGAGGTTTTCTTTTAGCGAACAGAGACAGGGATTGAGAACAGTTCGCACGTATAAGGCGCAAAATGAGGCGATTTGTTTTAATATGTTTTTTGCTCGTTGCGGATTTTCAACCAGTCCTCAACTCACCGATCCTTGGATCTAAAAATAATCCCAGACTTGTCATCAAAGGTACGTTCACATGTCACCTCTTCACTGCAGCGTTTTGTATATATACATGTTAAAGTATTTATTCATGTTAAAATCTGTGTCTCGAATTAGGAAGGTCAGTGACAGCGTTAATCCTGTCTTTAAATCCTGTGTAAGCCCGCTAAAATCTAGCACAGTTCAGGTGGCCCCACTTTGCTCTCGAAATGGAAAGACCAGAGACTATCTGCAATGTTAAATGTCAGTGCACAATACAGTCATTGATATGGTTCAGTGTGACCTTCACATCCCTCCAGGTCATATGAAAATATGATAATGTGATGCTTCTCTGCTCCTCAGATATACTCAGTGGTGGGTTCACATACCAAGTCCATCAGAACCACAGTGTGTTCTTCTTTCATGAGGATTCACAGGAGATGTATGTTGGAGGGACTGATTTTGTCTTGAAGCTTGATGCAAATGACTATCGTGTTATAGAGGTAGGTGCTTCTGAACGTATGGATTTTGAATTGATCATGTTGTTTATTTCATCACCTGCAGTAAGGCTGGACTAATTTACATCTTGGATTTTGGATATTGTTATATCATAGGTGTTGTCTTTACCTGGTTTTAAAGGCTGCAGTGCAGTAAAGTGATGTAATTTTATAAGCTTAGCAAACTGTATTAGCTGTTCTTTTATTATCCTTCACACTCCCACTCATTGTATTCCCATTACTGATGATTATTTTCATAAATTCTTACTGTGAAAGCACCAATAGTCGACCCTACAGTATTGTCACAGTATCAATATCAAGGTTTTTGTTAAAATAAAATATTGGGATATTTAATTTTTTCAATATTGCCCAGCCCTAAGCTGCAGCACATGCATTTGCCTGTATGCTCTTCATCTCATTGTTTATTCATGGGCTTCCCACCTTGTTTTTTTGTGTGGTTCATGACAGTGGAGTTTGTGACACAGCTGGTCATAATTAGATGCTGTACTATAGCAGATGGTTTTCACAGACCTATTGTTACAGGAGTCTGTCTGGCAGCACCCACTGACAGATATGTCCTTTCAAAGCCAGCAGCTAACATGCAGTTCCAAGTCAGCAGCAGCTGCTTATTAACTGCTAATGGTGAACACGTGTCACAAACAGACATTGGTGACAGTGGCGCTCCCAGAAATTTTTCACGAGGTTGGCCAGACAGGGGTGGCACACCAAAACCAAAAGCCGCAACTGAATCTCAGGAATTCAGTTATGCTGTTGTTGAAGTTAAAATATGTCAACATGACAGTTAAGAAATCACATACTTATATACTTTGGTTTCTTATGTCAAAGTTAATATCACTAATTATCTGATGTGCATAGCCTAAAGCCCCGTTTCCACCAAACACTTTCAGTCTAGTACCTTTGGAACCAATAGTAACCCCTCAGACATGGTACTTAGCCCTTAGGTCCACTTAGTGTTTTCACCACAAACAGTACCCTTAAATGTGGGTGGAGTTGTTGTCACTCGCTGCTCCGTCAAACACCTGCTGTAGTTCCTTATAACTGGTGACACAGAGGGACGTCTGCACCTCATTTATTCTCCACAGAACAGGGTTGCATGCAGACATTTTCGGAACAAAACAGAACACCTTCTACAGCAACCGCAGGGGTTTAGTGTTGCCGGAGCCCACAGGAACAACGCTCCATGACGCTTTTTTTTCTCTAAGTGCGGATGAGAATATATGCAGTTCACAAATTGATATATATTTTTTAAACGTTTGAAGATGTACGCACTACTAAAAGTGTATGTCATCCAAGAGAGACGATAAAAAACTAAATTAATGGTCAAACTTGTCACATTGAAATTTAAGGTGTGCCAATGGATTCACATCGTCGACTCATGCATTGAGTAACATTACAAGTAAGTGTTCCACCTTAAAAGTTACCGACAGTCGGCCCAGTGAATTGAGTTTTTTTTTTTCTAAAGCTGCTGCAAGAGGCAGCATAACATCCTTTCATTTTATAGTTACAGTAAGAAACTTTCCACTGTCCATAACTCAGCCCTGAGCAGAGTGACCGTCCTCTTTTGACCAATCAACAGACTGCAGTGTTCACAGCTCCACCTTTTAGTACCAGATCTGTGTGCTAGGTACCCCAACAGAGGGGGGACCAAACATGGGGACGGTATGGAACGGTTCCATTGATACCATCCACAACTTTTCACAGTGGAAATGGAAAAAAAACGTACTGAACTGAACTGTACCGTACTGCTTGGTGGAAACGGGGCTTAACATGGTACAGTTAGGCTGGTTGTCCTTTTCCTTACACTGACTGTAAATAACAAAACATTACTGGGAAAAAGTCCTCTCAAGTATAGGGGAGACCTGTGGGTACCCAAGGAAAGCATTTTTATTCAGATATCTTGAGGTGAGAGGTCAAAGTACCCCTTTGAAAATGGCCATGCTAGATTTTTCCTTGCAAAAAGTTGGCTCAACTTTAGGAGTGTTATTTAGCCCCTTTTGAGAGAAACTATGCAGACATGATATCAGCATGGTCCCAGTGGATGTTTTAGGTTGTCTAGTTTCACAAGGTGCCAGAAGGTTTACACTAGCTTAAAAGATAAGCACGGCGCGCCACAGCCTCTTAAAGACAGTAATGTCAGCCTCTAATTATGTTTGTCAGGGGGGCCAGGAATTGTATCAGAGGGCCGTGGCCCCTCCTTTGAGGCGCCACTGGTGACGTGTGACAGATTCTATGATATTGTAATCCAGAAAAGTCAGTCAACGTGACTTTTGTGTATCAGTACGCAAGAATTAATAAATAATGAACCAATGACTATTGGTTGTTTTCCAAGAAATTGGAGCAAATGTGGCCTCAGCTCTGACCATAAAACAGACATAAAGATCTTCATTTCACTAATGGACACTAGTCTGTGGCAGGTGCAGCTGAAACTACTTAAGAAGAAGACATCATATTGAGTGGGATGTTTTTGCCCAAGAAAGTACCTGAGAAAGAAACCTTTCAGATTTTTTCATTTTTATCTATCATGCAGCTATCTCGAATATGTAATCACCAAAACTCCTTTTTTTGGGCAGAACCTGAATTGCAACATTCTTTATTGGTCAGTCAATGATAAGGAGCTGTTTGAAATGTTCAGTTTCTCTTTCTAATATCTCATTTAAAACCATTTTTAAGTGAAAGCTTTGTTAATTTGTCCACCAATTGATGTCCCCCTATAGAAATTTCCTCTGAAGACACCAGGGCAGCAGCAGTGCAAAGAGGTTAGTAAGTAGAAAGTGATGATTTGTGTGATCACAAATGACTGCTTAGCTTGTTTGCTTAATAATTGATTTTTTTTTAATTAAAAAAACTGAATCTGTGTGATGGCATGGCACTAACAGTCTCTGTATTTGTAGGGCCAATGTGAAAATGTCATCACAGTGATCGAAAAGTTTCAAGACAGCCTCTTTGTCTGTGGCACAAATGGACACAAACCACAGTGTTGGAAGCTGGTGAGTGTTTGCATACGTCACTAAATATGTGTTTCACTAAATGTCACATCTGTCTGACACACTTCACTGACTGTGGCTGGTTGATTTTACTGGCAGCAGCAGGTCAAAGCTGATTAAAGCGTGGAGCGTTTCAGTGTAATGGTTGTGGCTTTGATTAAACTTTAATCAGCACCCTGTCTGTAATTTCAGCAGGGGGTCGGGTGGCTGTCGTTTAGATATTTTTCCATCACATCTAACTATCACAATATTCTGTTGACTGTCGCTCTTCAGTTTTCTTCAGTGAACAATCAGTCAAATGAAGTCGTGGAGAGCTACGAGGGGACGGGCATCTCTCCGTTTGTGCACACTCATAACTCCATCTCCCTCACAGTAGGTATGTTTAAAGACAGCTTCTTGCACAACCATGCAGTAGCCGCTGTTTTTGAAGGTTTGAAAATGTGACTCAGAGCTGCAGATTATGTAACCGCATCAAGTCGTGTGTGATAGCAGAGTTGGCACGAGTGCACTTTCACAGAATTACACTCAATAATTGAGCATCTTTTGCTCATTTTCACGTGATGCCTCTGTGTTATTTTTAGAGGGGGATCTATATTCAGCAGCGCCTTTAGATACTGATGGAAGCTCATTACAATTCAGAAGAAAAGCTGGCAGCAGAACTAACGTCTGGATGTATGACAACTGGGTCTCAGGTGAGTCACATCTATTTATAATGTAGGATGAATACAAGACTAATATTTTTTTATCTTGAAAATGAAAAGATGTAACTGATTAGTATCAGTTTGTCTTGAAACTGCTCAGTCCTTCACTCATCTTGTGCTATCCACCCTTCCTCCCTGCACTGTAATTATCTTCTGTTTTGGTCCCACATGCCGAGCTTTTTCATCATATTGCCTGCTGCTGACACTGCACTGTTCTGTAAACGGTGAAGCAGTTGGGTAAACATATCCTCCTCTCACAGAGCCCACTTTCATCTCTGCGTCCTGGGTGAGGCGGAGGGAGGACCCGGACAACGAGAAAATCTACATCTTTTTCCGTGAAAAGAACTCCGATAACAATCCAGAGGCCGACCCCTGGATATCGAGGGTTGCCAGAGTCTGTAAGGTAAGCCTGACACTGAAGTAGACTCAGCTTACGTTAGTGAAGCTATCATCTTACTAGGCAAGGCAAGGCAAGTTTATTTATGTAGCACCCTATTACTCAAAGTCCTTTACAGGCAAAAGATTAAAAAAATAGATGAATAAAGTAAGATAAACAAAAGCGAAGGCAAGTTTAATAAAAAGCACAAGACAATGAGTTTAAACATTAAATTGATAAAATAAATAAAAACATTCCATACAGCTAAGTAATAGGCATGATGGTGCAGTGGTTAGCATTGTCGCCTCACAGGAAGAGGGTTCCTGGTTCGAAACTCAGGGCGGGGGAGCCCCTCTGTGCAGAGTTTGCATTTCTCCCCGTGTGAGCATGGGTTTTCTCCGGGTACTCCAGCTTCCTCCCACAGTCCAAAGACATGCATGTGAACGTGAGTGTGAATGGTTGTCTGTCTCTGTGTCAGCCCCTGCGATAGTCTGGTGACCTGTCCAGGGTGTACCCTGCCTCTCGCCTAATGTCGCGACCCTCAACAGGATAAGCATTTACGGAAAACAAATGAATGAATGAATGATTAATAAAAGGCTGTAGAAAAGAGAACTGTCTTAAGTTAAGTTTTAAAAATGGCTGCAGCTGGGGCATATTTTAGGTCCAAGAGGAACTGATTCCAGCAGTGGGAAGCCAAATTTGGATTTAACTGTAGTCATCACTTACTGACCAATCTACCCGCCTTGTACTCAGAAAATATATCTGGGATATATTTTCGGGCCCAGACCACTGAGTGGTTTATCGACAGTAAGTAAGGCCTTGAAGTCAATTCTGAATTACGGACACTGCAACAGTAAAGTCCTCCAAACCTCTTCTGTCCTGTTTAAGCTGTAGTATCAATATTCAAAACGAGACTTCCTGTTAACAGTATCATTAGGTATCCTTCCACCCTACTGTAGTTCCACCCATTTTGCTTTGCTTGGATCAAAGGACCAACATGACCTTTTGTCCATATTGATGAAGGTCTTGTTATATGATCAAAAGCACCAGACACCCTACTAAATGGACCTTGAGATGAGATCATATTGCCAGCTGTTGTTCCCAAGGTCGAGAATGAACTTTGATACTGTGACTTTATGCATGAATTGAAACAAATCAACCAAACATAGCAAAGTCTGCGCTCCACGCTTTCATTAGATTTATAATGTTGTACATAGACGAATACATTTTTCCATGATATGCTCACACGCATTATGTTCTACCTTTAGTTTCCACTTGAATAAACAGACACTGAATTGTGGGACACTGCAGCAGAGTCTAATGTTAAGGTTCTGTGAGAGTGCTGGTTGTGTCTCCTGTAGTGACGTATATGTTTCCCAGACAAAGGAGATAAAAGGCTGCCGTCATTCAGACCAGATTCATTTGATGATGCCTTTCACCTGTGTGTATTCTAAGAACAATAATAAAGGTCAGCCACTATTTACAACAGGCTTATGAGTCTGATATATGATATGCTCCAGCTGTCATCATGGATAAAATGATAACCTTGCAGGAAATTACTATTTACTTGCACTATGCTGGAAAAAACAAAGGGAGACAGCAGTATAGTTGGCAGGGTAATATCCTGCAGTTACTGTATGTGAATACAGTGCCAGGCTTTGACAAAGGCTTACACATTTTTAATGCAGTAGTGCAACCATCTGCAGTGCGGTGGCTTCATTCCCACTACCTGCACCAGTGAATCAGGCTTTTTTTTGCCTAACCCAGCTATTCTTGTGGTGAAATACAATCTTCAACACCTCTGACAACAGTGCAAAACAAGACTTGCCCCAAAAGCAGTTAGGTGTTTTGCTTCAGGTATCATGGTCCATGTAGTGACAGTCCTATCAAATAACCCCTAGTTGATGAATTTCAGTTTGCAAGAGAAAAGTGAAAGAGTGTTTTTCTGGTGTAATTTATTGCTATTATTTTGCAGGTAGATGAAGGCGGATCAAAAAGATTCTTCCAGAACATGTGGACATCCTTCCTCAAGGCCCGGCTTGTTTGTGGGTTTCCAGACGAGTCGCTCTATTTTAACCGCCTCCAAGACATTTATGTGATGCACGCTGAGGACTCGCATGACACCAGAGTCTATGCCCTTTTCACAAGCAGCTGGTGAGACACTTTTTCTTCCCTTATTACCAGCACCTACCTACGCAGCACCCTGAGCAACATGCTGACAGGATAACACAGAGTGGTTCTCACTTAAAACTGAAAGGTCAGCGTTTTCTGCCCATGGAGACAAAACTAGCCCTGGCCTGTAGGTTATGACCTACTCAGTATATCTATATATCTATAAAGAAAACACCAAGGAGACTGAGCGGGCCACATGATTCGTTTGATGCCAAAAAAAGCATCAAAAGACTAAATCCAAACTTGTTCTTAAGGTTACTTCATTTTCTATACTCTTGTGCATTGGTCCATTCATCAAGATTAGAGCCATACGTAAGATGTGTGTTCATTTCACTCTCTACTACCTTTTAGTCGACAGTAGGAGATGCACACATTTGCATGATTGTGCAAAGCACTGATTTACTGATGTAAATATATGGTGGAGTAATGATGCCCTGAGCAGAAAATAAAGTCATGCTCCCTCTGTGTGTGTTATAATCCAAGCTTCTCTGCTCTTTGCTGTGGTAGATGGTTCGAATGCACAAGCATTTTAGTGTATGTAAGTCCCTGTGAGTGTTTCACTTGCTAGATAAATGCCACTTCGCTCATATGGCAGTTACTGCTGATAATGCTGTTGCAACCCACAGTGACAAAATGCTGTTGTCGCAGAAGCATAGCGCCCACCCTCTGGCCACCACCCCCACATTTACTCCGTTAGCGCTGTCAGCACTGTTGCCCTTGTTAGAGCTGTTAGCACTGTTAAGTGAGTCTTGCACAGACTCTGAATCATACAGTAGATATGCTCCGTCGCATACAGCTCTGTAAACCCTTTGAAACCTTGAGCGACATCAGTTTTCTTGTGCTGCTCTCAGACAGCTTTTGTGAGTATTCAAACCTTTGAACCTTGAGCAAATTGGTGTAATTTCTTCCAAAAACATGGGGCAATAACGGCAATGAGCAACTTGGTAAGAAATGTTGCACAAATTGCAAAAAATTAAAAGATTTTGAATATCATTTTTAAGAACCTATGGAAAAAAAAAATAGGGGGAAAAATTATCATTATTACATATTTAAAATTATGTTTTTTAAGCTGTTTTTCCAGGTCTTGTTTTTTCTTACCTGTTTCCTTTTTTTTTTTTCAAATTTTCTTGTTTTCAAATTTTTTCTTTTAACTAATTTCTTGCTAATTTTTTGTTTCCTCTTTTGTTACAAATTGTCTTCTTCCCATGTTTTTGAAAGAAACCAAGCCAAATAGCTCAGGTTTCAAACTGTTAAACAAGGTGCTCCGACAATTAAGTTTATTACTTCTATAAAGTTGGAGGACTCACATAAGAGACACATTTAAGCAAGGATGCTCAAAATCAATAGCTACCCTGACTTTCAGTCCTAAGTATGGATCGAGCTGTATGACCAAGGAGGCTGCCCTTGTAGCACTCAACCAAGCCTCTGTAAATTTGGCAGGGCTGTTATGTCTGATTTGGTAATGAAATAGTTTGTAAGAGTAATGGTAGGTTTGTCAGCTACAAAAAGGTTTGACTGATGAGTTACATCAATGTTCCCGTTTGTGAGTACCTGCACCCCATTTGGCCAGTCTTTAAGATGTTACTCAGTTCTCCAGGTGCCCTATGCCAACAAAAATCCAATCATTACATTTAAGATCATCTGCTAACAGACAAACAGAATGCTAACTTGTCTCATTTCTCTTCTAGGAACTCCACAGCAGTGTGCATCTACACAATAGGAATGATAGAAGAAATATTTGAGAACTCAACTTTCAAGGGCTACAACAATGATATTCCCAAACCAAGGCCAGGAACGGTAACAATTTGTTTTGTTGCTATGTTGCTATGCAGAGACAGAATACTTCCTCTGAGGGTTTTTATTTTTTTTTATTCCATCCCTTTCGTGCATCTTGGCATCACTCATTTATTGTGGGTAGTCTTCTATATATCACATGTCACTGCGTGAGGGTGAAGGCTTAAGAAAAACACAGGCATGTTACATAAATGGATGGAAACATGGAAAATGTGCGTCTGTATCATTCATCCCAATCACATGTGGTTCAGTGTTTCCATTTGTAGATTCAGATTGTGTTTTTTTTACATCTCGTCTATTTGAGTTCAGCTCTGTAGTTAGGGAACTAAAGGGGCCCCACAAACATAGATGTTCAGACTTTCCTCTCATTGTAGTAAACAGTGTGACTCAGTGAGTAGTGGTTCCTTAAAAGGGGGTGGACTTGTTGCTATGCCTTGTAAAGAAAACCCTGTGTCTCCAACATGTTCAGCTTATAGCTTGAGGAAAAGTTTGTTTGGTTTGTTTTTACACAACTCCAGATGCCTTCAGTTTTGTATACCATTGGAAGTGCTCAAACTGAGTGTCCAATGAACATTCAGTTTATGTTCACATTTCCTACAGTATACAAACTACTTTTAAAGGACCAGTGTGTTGGATTAGGGGGATTAATCGGCAGAAATGGAATATAATATTCATAATTGTGTTTTCATTAGTGTATAATCCCCTGAAACTAAGAGCTACTTTATATCTACATAGATAGCAGGTCCTCCAGTGGTGAAAGGTGGTTATGATGGACCCCAGTGCATGATATTATGACAGGCCCTGGTGTACACTATCATGCACATATCGTCTCATCACATGATCAGAGACTTGACATTGGATAACATCAACATACATATTACCTAGCAGTCATCATTTCATATCTGTATATAACAAAAAAATTCCAAAGCAATTAAGAAATTATTACTTTAATTTAACAATTTTAATTGTTGATTTATAGTTATGGAATAAGCATATCATTTTGTAATAGATGCTTTTGACTATTGTATGAAAAAATAAAAAATAAACATGAAGGACATAGGTTTGCCTTTTTTAAGGGCATATATAGCAAATGGCACTGCTTTTAATTTAATAAGAGTTCCTCTTTGAACACTGGTATAGTTTCAAGATGGCAGTCACTCATAAGGGCCCATTCTCCACCCAACACATTACTGTAGGGCCCACTCTCTCTATGGGCCCCCCACCTCACGGGCCCTAGTGCAACCACACTGCCTGCACTGTCTATATTTATGCCCCTGGGGTCCTCTACCCTGGGGTCCACCATGTTACACTGCCATTTTTCAAGAGTAGCCCAGAACAGACAAACTGCAAGATGGCTCTAGAGTGGGTCTGTTACATTTTTACCATAGACTGTATGTGATAATGGATGTCACTACTGGTTTGTGGACTGATCTCAGCTGTCATCATCTTAATTTTGCAGAGCCAGAATTGACCATGTTTGGAAAAGAGGGTGTAGTTGTGGAGCAGTGAGAGGTGGATCTGACTCATAGACTGTGGTGACGTCTTGTTGACAGCCTGTTACTCAAAGCGGCCCCACCCTTAAATATGTGTAGCTTTAGCCCTTAATGAAATGTAAATAGGCGAGTGAATGTTGAAATTAGCTAGAGAGACTGAGACTGTTTTCGTACCAGGCTGTAAACACATTTATTTCTGCTGTTAATTTGGGCATTTTAACATGGGGGTCTATGGGGATTTACTCTGTTTTAGAGCCAGCCTCAAGTGGCCATTTGATGAACTGCATTGGAGGTTGCCACTTGGTTTTTATGTTACCTGAGGTTCTACTACATGCTTAGAAGGGGAGCAGTATTCAGTTGGTTGCAATCTGCAGCCTCACCGTTAAATGTTACTAAATGCTACTAAATCCTACACACTGGTCCGTTTGATTAAAAAAAACCTGTTTGTGTCCATGTATTTTTCAGTGTGTGAAAAACAGCAGGACGCTGCCACTGGCCACTGTCAATATAGTGAAGGATTACCCAGAGATGACTGACTGGGTTCACTCCATACATTATGCAGCTCCATTTTATGTGAGCGGCAACAACTATACCAAGATAGTAGTGGACCAGGTTCTGGCATCAGACCAGCGCGTGTATAACATTCTACTTCTGGCTACTGGTATGTTCTGGTCAGGAAGAAATACACTATCCTTGGTCTTCCGTACTATGTTTAGCAATGTGCACCTTCTCTGTTGATCTGGCTTGCAATCATGCATTGTTTGTAATCACTGGGAGGGACAATGGGCTAAAAATACAGTATCAGCTCCTGAAGTAACAATGATGCCAAATGCTAATGGTTCCTACAGATTCTGGAAAGATCCACAAGGTCTTGGAGGCCGGATCAGAACCTTTCATCATCTCTGAAACGCAGCTCTCCAGCCGATCCAGCATTCAATCAATGAAGCTTGACTCCAAAAAGGTATTTGAAATGCCATCTTGAATCTCATGCATTATAGATTGTGTTGTTGTTTTTACATTAGTGAAATTTGATTTCTCACAATTGTATATTTCAAAGCTGCACTAATCAATATTTTTATATTATCTGGATCAAATGGCTGTGTACTGTGAAAGAGGTTGCTTGTATTAACAAAGCCACAGAGAATTATTACCCATAGCTCTAAAGAATGTTTTAGTGTCTGTCAGCTCACTGTTTTGGTTTGACGGCCCACAACTTCACTGTACTGGTTCAGTCTTTACAAACATAACATTTAACAAAGGTAATGTTACAAAATTCAACTCTATTACAACTCACAAGGTTCACTGACTAAACAACTGTATTATACTAAGCACATTTTCCAGACAAATATAACATGCTAACGTTATTAGCACAAGCCTATGGCATTTTACATTGTTTAAATTAGCCTAGCGACAAGCGGAGATTTCCACTGCTCTTATGAAGCCAGGACAAATCCTGAAGTATAAATCCCATACAAGGGTTTTTATTTAATTAATTTATTGTTTCTTATCGGTGAAGTAAATAAAAGCTTTGTTTTCACCAAGGGAAATGCTTTCAGCTCAGAAAAATAGACAGGAGGTCTGCGTCGCCGAAACGTGTAGCTACATTTCTGGGGAGGTGCATGTCAGGCTGTGGTGTTGATGCAGAGCCTATGCCATAGAATAAATTCTGCCTTACAGCTCTCATCAACCTAATTTCCAGCCACAACAAGCAGGAAACTGCTGTATACGTGCCTAACACCGAACAGAACAGACAAAGCTAGCAACTAGTGGAACATCTAGCAGCAGAATAATTTCTCTCGTGTTGGTGGAGACCAAAACAGAGCTAAGAGGAGAGGGGATATGGGACTTGTTAATATTGCCTCATGTCTGCTGGGTGTGTAAATAGCCAATTATTTGCTAGCATGTTCCTAAAAGCAACTTTATATGGTGACTTTAATGTTGTGTATGCAGCTTCTTGCACTGCACATAAGGGGCCAAAAACATATCATTGCTGGTTTTAAGTGAAGTTGTGTTTCTGTCTCCCTTTGTTCAGAAAAAGTTAGTGGTGGGTTTTTCAGAGAAAATTTCCATTATGGACCTTCAGAGGTGTCAGGACATCAAGTCCTGTGATGAATGTGTTCTGGCGCGGGATCCATACTGTGCCTGGACGGAGTCTAGATGCACCTCGACTCTTACGTAAGTGTAGACAGCATTCATACCAAGACTCAGACAACATTCTGAAATAGCTGCTCTCTGCATGTTCTTCGGACCATCACCTCTCTGCCAGATATAAGATAAATGTTGATGCAAGGATGAGAAGAAAATGTGAAGAATCCAAAATGAATAGAAAAACAGTGCATCAAGGCAATGTCATAGTGACTCATCTCTCACTAATTTTCATTCACAGTGAGGGCATTCAAAATGTCATTGATGGGAACAGAAGTGTGTGTCCTACACCAGTGGAAGGTGACTAATGATGAAACATTTATTCATACAAACATCTTAAACGCTCAAACACTTTTGGTGACATCTCTATTTGATCTTCTCTTTATTCTTGTAGAACAAAGACACGGAAACCGGACCAAACGGGAGACAGATTTACCATTACCGCTTGATTTGGAAACGACTCTCTCAGTTCCTCTGGGCAACCCCTGCTATCTGTCCTGTCCAATAGACTCTTACCATGCTGTCTACACCTGGGAGCACGGAGGCCAGAGCAGTCCTTGTTTGCAAATGGAGGCCAACTGCCTGCATCTCATTCCTAACATGGCAGAAGAGCACTATGGCAACTACCAGTGTGTTTCCAAAGAGAAAGATTACACCAAAGTGGTGAAAATGTATCAGGTTACACAGCAAGTAAGCCTAGACACAAATAAAAACACAGAAGACAGAAGCAATAACCCTTTCATAAGAAGTGATGCATCAGCTGTTGTGCCACAGATAGCATGGATCACTCTTGGACTGGCTGTGACAGTGTTGGGGATGTTCAGATAGGATGTGCACCAATGACTGTCTCAACTTTACACTCCGTACTCTTTGGAAAGCTTTTCTGTTGGTCCATTAACATCCTCAGGCCCTTTGTCCTTGCCATTGCTCTCAAGCCAGGACGCAGGCAGCATTAAAGGAAATCCACCAATGAAGCCTGCAACGGCAGGAAAACTCCCTCCGACAACCTAAAACCTTGTTTGTGCAAGTGTTCACATTGCTGTATTTGGCGGAAAGGTCTACAGGAACACGCTGTAGCCAAGTTTCTTTTTAGAAGAGAAGCCAGAGCAGGAAGAGGTTGGTGTTTTTGAGGGAGAAAGCAGCAGAACCGGTCAGCAGCTTGAATGATCCGAGGGGTGCGCCCAATGATGATCAGTCAGTGACTTCAGCAATGTTTCATTGAGTGAGTACATCTCATTCTTTTGAGATAAGGGAAAAAAGAGAAGGTGTAGGTAGTTATCTGGAGGAGTTCTTACTCAAAACGGAAGCACATCTTTAAAATGTTGTGATCATAAGTGCAAAGCTTCAGGTCACAGTGAGCCACAGTTAGAACAGTACACAGTAAGTAGGTTGTGGTGTAGTAGAAGTAATGTGAGCACATGTAGAGGCCAGCTCCTTGGTCTGTTACAGGTCAGAAGAATATAAAGTTCCTGTTGTCGTTTCCTCTGTGCCTCACTCCAGTGCATTGCTGACTGATTAGGGTGTTTAGGGAAGGGTGGAGGCAGCAAGGGACCCTCACTGAGTTTCCCTGTTTTGTTCAGCGCTCCCACTTGTGTAACAGTCAGTGGTGAGAGAGGCATTTGGGTGAATGTGCAATGAAAAATGTTTTGCTGCAGAGAGGCAATATCTGACTACTAAGACAATAAGCACCTTATTTAATTTTCACACAGATTTTGGCGAAGGAAATGTACATTTATTTGAATTTCGCGTACTAAAACATCAACATTAGCTGCAGTGTGAGCAATACATCCTCACAAGTCACACATTCCACTTGACGTAGAGCAGATTTAAGATGGTTGTTGAAGGTGAGAGTTTTGCATCTACACATTTTGCACACGTCTGTCATTGAAGTTTTATATAAGCTTCTTTTCTAGTCAGTTATTTATGTTAATGCAAGACTGTGTAACTTTCATCAAACACTAGCTGCTTATGCCACAATTAATAATGACAGGAGAGATGCTGAAACATAGTGCAACATCAGCCAACTCTGAGAAAAGTCGGAGAACCAGCTTAATAATATCCATCATAGAGCAATATCTAGCTAAAGTTTGCTAAAATGAGCCAACATTTAGCAACCTAGCTTATATCAGACTAAGTAAGGCTGCAGCAGCAGATCCTGAGCGTACTTAATTAAGCAGCACTGTGTTTTAGTTCTCATTTGTAAAAGGAAGAGCATCTTTCAAACATTAAATAGTCTCGATTTAAATCGGGAATAGACAAATTTTTTTGCTCTAACTTATCATTATGAAGTAAACGCTGATTGTACAGTGTAATGGTTATAGAGTAATAACACCATCTGCATTTAGACTGGTCACCCATAAGCTTCACTTTCAGTATGCAACGCCACTGAGTACAGTCTCCAGGCTCAAATGGCGGCACAAAGGAAGTGTGTTACCATTGTGCAGCCAAAACAGGAAAAGAACAGTGCTTTTGTTTTGGTGAGAACCAAAATGCAGCATGTCCTTCGTTGTTTTGCTCTGAGGAATATGGAAAGTAATCACGTTGTCTTTGCGACATCACCAATAACACCACTGGAAAATGCCAGGTGGAGAAAAGTTGTAAAGTTGTCTGTTTCCATTTCAAACAAGACATTTTTCCCAAAAATGTTTAAATACTACTAAGCTAAATATATTTATTAAGTTAATAGTATTTTTGGTACGGTCTTTTGTGTTTCATACTAGAGATTTTTATATTTGCAAGCAACATATGTCCTATTTTTTCATGATGGCTACCTGAAGAATGTAAATGAATGTTATTGATTTCCTGCTGGTTAAAATAAAAAAGAATGGAAAACTTGTAACATTGTTCACAAGGAGTCATGCCTCTCTTCAATCCACTCAGAAGGGGTTTCAACAAGGTAGTTAATTCGTCCTCAGTCGGTCATGGCTTCATTAGATGTGGCACTCAGTGAACCGCGTGCAGCCGTATCAGAGTAAAGCAACAACTAAGGATCTTTATCTTAATCTGTCTTATTCCTGGATCTAAAGTCTCAGCCCTGCTCATGACGACAAAGTGAGTACATCTTGTTTATGCAAGCAAAAGAAACACTGTATCTCTCTGGAAATCACTCCTCGACCATCCGGAGGGAAATCCTGCATTCTTGTCAGAATTTCAGTAATTGTAGTTTAAAAGCTTCATCAGAATTCTCCCACTGTTTCTATTTCTGTCATCTCAGATCTGAGATGAACAGTCAGGTTACACAACTACATGGCTCAGTAAAATCTGATTTCCACAGAATACTTCTAAACTTCAGCCACTGGACAGAAATTGATATTTGGTGTTACTGAAGTAAGAACTAGAGGTGTGGACTCGAGTCACTTGACTTGGAATAGAGGCAGAGACCTGACAACTTCAGACTTGACTTTACAAAAACAGAGTAGCCATGTAACTGGATTTGGGCTTTGACACCAATGACTCGTGACTTCACTTGGACTTGAGGCCTTCGACTTGAAAATAACTGATACCTTCCCCAAAGTCCAAAAATTAAAGTACTTTATTGTAAAAAATATGCCATGAATCAATTAATTTCCCTTCATGTCCTGAATCAACTATCATTAATGCTATGAATTCCCAGCAAGTCAGCAGGTAATTCCCCAGATCCACTTTGTTTGAACCAAACAAACAAGTTGCACAAGTACAAACAATGATACCAAAGATATTTTTTTACGCATACAAAACTATGCAGTGATCACCAAAAACAAAATGCAGTATGCAAAACATTGAGGTCAAAAATTACAGACGAAGACGCAACAACTTAACCTTTGTTGGTTTTTTTTTGTTTTTGTTTTTTTACATTTTATGATCGGAGACAACACAACATAACACAAACTAGACAAACTAGACATAACACAAACTAGACACATAGAAAATCCATCAATCTACACAAGATAAAACAAGGACAAAACAGAACAATGCAGACAAATCAAACATAACAAGGACAATTCATGCGTCAGGGGGGTGGGGGAGTGGGGTACAGAGTAATTGAACTCCAAAGGGTACACAGTAGGGCTAGACGATTCTTGCTGAAATGCAATTCATAATTTTCATACTAAGAATTGGGGTCACGGTTCTCTCTCTATTGTTTTTCCAACACAATTATCTCAAGTTAAAAAAAAAAAAAAAAAAGTCTGGGATGTTTGCTATCACGGTGTGGCTTAAAATGGACAACATAAGTATGAGACATCTCAAAGTGCCTAACTTAAACATTACACATGTCAAAGTGCTGGACTTGAACTTAAAATTCTTACAAGCCTCAACTTGTTCCAGAATATTCCAGTCATTTCGTGGATGCATAGGGGAATATAAACAGGTGAATTATCATCATTTAGAAATGAAATGACATATATATATAAATTGAGATTACAATTTTTACAATGAATCATGCAGCCCTATTACATAGTTTATCGGTGAGTATTAAATCAAGGTTTCATTCTTCTCAAGGAAGACAAAAGGAAAATATGGAGCCCATTACTTTCTTAATGTCTTTCCTCTACATATTCCCGAACAGAAGACCATAAAATGTTAAGTCTATTGTCCCTGTAGGATTCCAGCAGGGGAATAGCTGCTTGCTCCATCATAATCAGGTCTATAAAATCCTTTAGCCAGTGATCTAAACAAAAACAATTAGATTTTCTTGTTTTCCAATTCATTAGAATGATCCTTTTTACAGATAGAAAAGCCAGTGATAACAGGTGTTGCAATGCTTTGGATTCTATTCCATCCAGTTTCAGACCCAGTAAACATACTTCTGGGCATATAGATACATCCACTCTTAAAATTGCACATAGAATATTTTGCACTCTGGCCCAGAATTGTTTTATTTGTGGACATTGCCATAACAAATGTATCAGAGATCCTCTCTCCCCACAGCGCCAACATAAATCAGGAGTATCTGGGTTCATTTTATGCAGCCTTTGTGGTGTTATATATGCTCTGTGCAAAATTTTCATCTGTATAAGTTTATACCTAACACATTTTGACAAGTAATTTGTGCGTCGCATTATAGTGCCCCATTGCTCTGCTGTTAGGTTTTTCCCCAGATCTTGTTCCCACTGTGCTTTAGTTTTATCCATGATATTGCAGGAGGTGGGATGAATAAAACCTATATAATTTGGATACTGTGCCTTGATTTTTTATAATTTCTTTCAGTTTATTATCTGTTTCCATATCTGAAGCCAGTGATATTCCTCTTGTTAAATATTCCTTCAGAATAGATTTGATCTGTAGATACTGTAAGAAAACAGTATCATTAAGTGCAAATATGTTTTTTAATTCAGAAAAACTTATTATTTTGTTCTGTTTTACAACCTGACCCAGATTCCTGATGTTATACTTTTTCCAGGTCTCATTTATAAGGGTTTTCCCTCCAGCCATGAGCAATGGGTTCTCCCATAATGGGCATGAGGGCAACATTAAGCCATTAATTGAGCATCTCTTTTGTATTATCTTTGCTATTTTACATGAAAAACTAATAATAGGATCTTTAATATTTGTTTTTACATCTGTACAATACCACAGAGAGGAAAGGGATGTCTCTTTTTTATACTCATGAACAATTTTCTGTTCCAACCACAGCAGGCTTCCGATCTCACGTTGCCCAAAATAATAAGCCCAGAGCATGGGGTATTTGCCATTAAAAGCTAGGTAATACGCATGGATATCAGGTATGCCCAGACCTCCTTCTTTCCTGCAACTTTTAAGTTTGTCAAACCTTATTCTTGGCTTTTTATTCTTCCAAAGAAACTTTATTAGTAATTTCTTAATTTCTTTAAACCAATATTCTGGGACTTTAAGTGGAATTGAAGATAACAGAAAAGATACTCTTGGAAAAATATTCATTTTTATGATCTCCGCTCTACCCCATAGAGACAGTGGAAGTGTACTCCATCTAGTAATGTCGTCCCTTATAGTTTTTAACATTTTGGGCCCATTCAGTTCAAATATCTTCTCTGTGGGAGAAATTATGTTAATCCCCAAATATTTTAGTCCCTCTTTCCTCCACACTATTTGAGTTGTATTGAGGTGTATTGGAAAAGTCAGGCGGTTAAGTGGGGTTGCTTCGCTTTTATTCCAGTTGACCCTATATCCTGATAACCTTTGTTTTTTAACTTTATTGTGTAATGCGGTGATAACAGAGCAGGTGAAAACAGGTGCAGAGACATATAGACAGTTAAGAAACAAAGTAATGCACATTTCAAAAAACATTCATGATTTTTGTATATTTAATAACATCTGTTGTTACATTTGCATCATATTTGGTGAAGAATATATTGTGACTTGTTTGGGACTCATAACTTAAAGTTTAGGACTTGGGACTTCAATGCAAAACCTCAAGACTTCCTTGTAACTTCTAAAACAATGACATGGTCCCACTTCTGGTAAGACCCAAAATAAAGGAGCACAGTCATGTAGGCGTGCTGGCTCTCTTGTGTGTGACCAAACTCTGGTGTTACTATGTTGGGATGTCATCCTCAGTTAAGGAATAGATTTTGTTTCAACACAATAATGACCTTAACATGATGTATACGACGTGAAATGTGTGGTGCCCAGCTCCACCAATGCCACAAATTGTCAGCTGTTTTTATATGAGGTTACAACACAGACTTATGACAGCTGTGAACTGTTGTTTTGTTTCCGGTGTGTGACACAGCCTGATTACAGATGACCCACCCACTGTACATGTGTGTCACTGTCAGGTCACTTTAATGGAGATCAATGAGTCTCTGGTTTAAGCTGGAGATAACATGACACCTGACTCCGACAGCTCAGTGCCTCCTGTGGTTAAGTGACTGTCTGACCTGTAGACTGCTGAGAAGGTTAGTCATAGTTTAGGTGAAGATATGAAATGTGTTTTCATGGACATAATTAGTCTGTGGTGTCTACATGACTCATTGTTTGGGCCAGCCCTGTTTAATTCATTCCAAACCCTCTCTGCTCAAGCTGTAGACAATATATTTGGCTTCACACTGTATACTGTAGCCAAACATCACTGATAGGATTTTCTGCCAGCCTCCTTTAAGAGGCTCTTTGAGTATCAACATCTCTTTACTGCAGGTCTGAGTCTGGATGGCGCCGTGCTACAGTCTTAAGTGTGACCGTGACTTTCTGCTGTGCTCTGATAGGAGCCCAAGTAGACCTTGATCCCCAGAGAACTTCAGGGACAATTTACAGCTCCTTGTTTTCCTGTTCTTCCTCTAAAACAGGAAAGTGTCTTGGAAGTCTGCCAATGTGAGGGAAATCATGAAACAAAAACAAACAAACATAAACAGATTTTTTTTTCTTCCTCTAAACCACAGTTCATGACTGGAACCAAAAACAAACTGTACTTGTTGTACATAACACAGAAAATTAACGTTAAAGCAAAAATTTGCTTGATGTTGGAAGAATGTACTGTATAATTTACAAGACTTATTCCGTTTCTGTTTGTAATACAGCATTATGACAGCAGAGGCCACCGTCGTCAAATAGGACTGACACGTTTACAGCCTCACTCTAACCCTCAGCCTATAACTGATCATCATCACACATGGCACCCAGTAAACCACATGAAGCCTTGTCAGAGTACAGCCAGCTCTGTAAGGATGTTTATCTTAATATCTCTAAATTCTCAACACTCCCAAAAACTGTAATATGTGTGTAAATGTGGTATTAACTTACAGATTGGTTATACAAGAATTATGTCTGTAGTTGCAGTCTTTGGACAGCAGAGGTCACTGTTGACTGTCAAACACAACACTGTCTTAACCTAAACTGAACCTAACCATGTTTAAACTTAACCCTGAAACAAAGTCAGAATCAGAATCAGAAATACTTCAAAGATTTCAGAGGGAAACTGTGATACAGGTATGTAAATATAAAACAATTAAATTAAATTAAATTGAATTAAAAAAATAAAATAGGATGAAATAAAACAAAATAAATAGAAATGAAAATGTACATTAAAAAAAAAAAAAAAACAGAATGTGCATTACAGCTACAGTGTTTAACACTAGTACTTAAGATATTATATTAAAAATAAAATATATATTGTCACTGTGCTGAGCCTGTAAGTGTGAAATTAAACTACAATATATACATCAATAGAATAAACAAGAATAGAATAAAAGTATACATAAATCTGCACAGTTATGAGCACGATAAAGCCGTATACTGAAATACATTGCACAATTGAATAATTGCACAGAATATTGCAGCAGTTGAATTATTGCACCCAATAGATAATTATGAATTATGAATGCAGAAGGTGAATAAAGTCCACATATCAATGTACTCATTAACTCCAGTTACCTCCATCTTCGAAATATTACCAAAATTAAATCAGCTGTCTCTCTTTTCTGACCTAGAAAAGCTTAGTCATGCTTATTATCATTTTATTTACATGCACTTTATAAAGCACTTTCTAACCATGTTTGGATAAGTGCTATACAAATTAAATAATCATTATAAGTTATTTATTATGGATGACAATGACAGCACCAGTGGGAATGTTCTGAGTACATGGGAGCATTTTCTGTTTCAGGACTGAGAGCACAACAGAATAAAGCTCATTTGAGTATAAAAAAGAAAACAAACATTCTGTGGGTCCATAAAATCAGGCTCCCATTCACTGTCTATGGAGCCACTCCAGACTTTATACCTTAGGACAGGGTTGTCAGACTCATTTCAGTTCAGGGGCCACATACAGCCCATTTTGATCTCAAGTGGGCCAGACCGGTAAAACCACTACATAATAACCTACAAATATCAACCCCTTCAAATTTTTCTTTCATTCTGAAAACGTCCATGCATTTACAAAACAAAGGAGAAAGAAAAAATGTGAGCAAATTCAACAGTATGTCTTAGTTTTTCCACTTTCAGTCAGTCAGCTAAGTGCTTTCATTACATGTGACTTTTTTTGTTCATAATTTTCCACTAAAGTGGAAGCTGTTGCTTACAGTCTGAAGGGTTCCATTAATACTGTTTTAAGACATAAGTCTGATACAGATTGCTTACTGTTCAAATTGCTCCAGAAACCTCTCAGCCTTCATATGTACATCAACATTAGGTGTGCTAAATCATCTAGAGGGCCAGATTGGACCTTTTGGCGAGCTGATTCTGGCCCTCAGGCTGTATGTTTGACACCCCTGCCCTGAGACATCCCAAGTTTAAGACTTACTTCTCTGGTTTCTGGCTTTGAGAGAGAGTAGCTCATGTTCACAAATGTTGATTGAACTTTCCTAAGCCATGGAAATATCATATTGGAATTCTTAATTTAGGTGGTGTTCCCCTTTAAGAGAGCATCTTTTGCCTGCAGTGAGTAAAAGATATGAACTGTATGAAAATTAAGGACCAAAAACATGTCAAAAGGCAGAGTCTTAGTCTTTAGATCCATGAACTTTCTCTCACTGTTTTGATAGTGTACATTGCATAAGGTGGTGTGTTGTTTGGAGTGACACAGGGTTATACTGCAGTACACCAGACGATGGCAGTGTTTGAGAAGGAAATAAGTCTCCTCAGATACTAACACCAGTCCATATGAATCAAATATTTAAGGAACAATTATGAAAAACAATATCCATTTAAAAATAATAGGCTTAAAGACACAGGCGACCAAATACTACATTTAAAACAAAGCAGCGGATTAGATACACAAAATACAGACAATGTGCATAATTACGGATATTTCCGGTTAATAAGATTAACTAATTAGTGATTTACCTTTAAGCTGTTTTGATTAGCTTTCTATGCCACTTCCGGCTGCAACACACTAAAGTTTAAAAATCATTTTAGGCGTCATGCAGTGCTGTAAAGATGAAATGTCATCAAATGAGCTGATGATTTTCTCTCATTGGCTTCCTCTAAAGTCAGCTTGCTGTCAGTCTTTTTGTTTGTTTTGTTTCGTTATTATTTTAAAGATACATTCTAACAGTGCAGCACTGATGGGGTTTTATTTGTAGTCTGGCACACGCAGCAAAACCAAACTTAAAACCTGTCAGTGCGTTTGGAAACTCTCGTCTGAGTCCTTTAATTAAAGACAATGGGCTGCGGTAAAAGCAGGTCAAAGATTATAGTCTTGGGTCGGGGTAATGAATTAAACATCGGGTCCTAAATTATGAATTTTCTTTGAGGGTGGAGGACCCGTAGCTTCTGTATCTTTAATAGTGAGGAGAGAGATGGGAGAGGCTGCGCGCTCACGGCTCCTTTTCTCGCTCCGCGGCGTCGGGGACGCGCAGTGGATCCCACACTCGCCGGAGAGGAAAAAAGCGCCGTCGGACCGCAACAGCGACTCACCGGGAAAAATGATCCCTCCACCGCCCTTCATCAACGCTGTCTGCGAAAGTCATGTGAAAGGATCCGCAACGTATGAGGACTCGAGTTTTTTCGAGCATTAAACTTGTTTCAGAGGACTGTAAACTCCGGGAAGTGATTAATAAGACACGGGAATTGAAGTTAACATTGGACAGGTAAGACGATTCAGTTGTTAACGGGGCTGTAAGTGCAGGTATAAGGTGAAATAAGAAGCATCCGGATCTGAGCTAAGGTGGAAAACCTGTGTAAATCATCCTGTGGGTCAGTTGCAACTCTGATGAATCACAAGGGCATCTGTTCATGAGTGCAAAAGCAACACCTCTATGTAAACTGGTCATGGGAATAATGCAATTTAACTCTTGCTGAAAGTAAAATGTGTTTAATTAACTGCAAAAATCTAAGGTTTCATCACTATAAATAGCGCCAGTTTGTCCGCACTGGATTGAGGAAATGCGCTCAGAGCAGGAAAGTCCATCTGACCCTGAAATTGCTGCACAATAACACACACAGCATACATGCATAACGTGCACGGTTGCGCAAAACTTCTAAAAGGTTGCTTTTGTGCATTGGTTGAAGTGTTAGGTGAAACAAAAAGGAAACTTTGCATGTGGTGCTTTAAATCAGATTATATGACAGCAGCAGTATTCATCTGAGGTTGCTGTTGTTTACACTTTGAGATTGTAATGCAATTTTGAGCTGCATCAAACAGCAGATGCCTCTTTAAAAAGCATAACCAACTCAGCGTATCTGAGTAGATGTGAGATGCAAAAGCTTTTACTGTGAATTTCCGCTGGTGTAATGGACATAATGGATGCTGTGTGGATGTCTTATAAAAATCTGACCTTCGGCTAATGTCTGGTAATTGATGCTTGCAGGTGCAGAAAATGGCGAGACGGCTCCTGCAGCTCCTTGCCTTGTGGACTACTGTGGTTGGCATTGTGCAGTGCTGTCCAGAGCTCTGCAGCTGCCAGGATAAATTTGCCCAAAAGTTTGCTGACTGTGCTTACAAAGACCTGCTGGTTGTGCCCATGGGTCTCCCTTCCAATGTTACCACCGTGAGCCTTTCTGCCAATAAGATCAAATTACTGAAGAGTAAAAGCTTCGTCAATATCACCCAGGTCACCTCTCTCTGGCTGGCCCACAATGACATAGTAACCATAGAGACGGACACCTTGGCCCCCCTGATCCAGCTCCGCAACCTGGACATCAGCTACAACAAAATTGTGAACTTTCCATGGGAGGATCTGCACAACCTCACAGCGCTGCAGCTTCTGAAGATGAACAACAACGAGATGGTGAATCTTCCAAAGGATGCCTTTTCCACTCTCAAAGACCTGAGGTCGCTGCGCATCAACAACAACAAGTTCACCACCATTGTGCAGGGTACCTTCAGCGCTCTCTCCTCCATGTCTCACCTTCAGATTTTCAGCAACCCCTTCTCATGCTCCTGCAGCCTGGAGTGGCTGAGGGATTGGATCACGACAACTAAGATCTCTGTCCCTGAGACAAAATTGATTTCATGTGAGACCCCTGAACACCTGAAGGGCACAATGGTTACAGCGATCCCCAAACTGGACTGTAATGCCCCTACTGTCACAATAACCTACCAGCCGGACATTGAGATCACAGAGCTGTATGAGGGCTCCATGGTCATTTTAAATTGTGAGACAAAAGGGGACCCAACACCGCAGGTCAGCTGGGAGGTGACTGCAGGAAATCAGAATTACCTGTTCCCCTTGCCCTCCACCGGAGACATAAACGATGTGCCAATTAATGATAAAACAACCAACAATCGATTCCTCATCTTTAGAAACGGCTCTCTCGTCATCCCTCGGATGAGCAAAAAGGAAGATGGAAATTACAGCTGCTCTGCGGTGAATGATTTAGGTAAGCAGGAGAGCAGTGTTAAACTGACTATGGCAGCCACCCAAAAACACGGCAGTGAGTCAAAGCCCGATTCTACAGTGGACAGGATCCGTCCGTCCGTTAAAAAGCCTGCAGACCCCAAGATCTCCAAAACCAGTCTCAACGACTTGACCAAGCCTGATGAAAAGACAAAGGGCAGTCCTGGAGGAACATCAGGCAAAAGTTTCGGCACGGAGCCGGCCGGTGGCGTTTCAAAGGACCCCACCTTTGCGAGCAAGTGTGGCGTGAGGGACAGCAGCGAGTACATCTCCAACCACGCCTTCAACCTGAGCTTGGATGACCTGAAGCAGTACACTTTTGATTTTGGTGTTATTGCATTAGAAGTGTCCGAGACAGAGGCCAAAGTGCAGCTGAATCCGCTGCAGCTTCACAGCAGCAAATCTAACCTTCATCTGAGTCACACTGAAAACCAGGAAACAGTGAACAAAGAGGCCTTTGGTCTGTACCAGTCCTCGTCCAGTAAAGCCACCCTGGACATGCTCTACCTCTGTGTAAATACAGGTAACGGACACTCTATGGTTCAGTGGTCCAATATAGAGGAAGGGGTTAATGCATACCGCTTCCATGGTTTACAGCCCGGGACCAATTACACACTTTGTCTCACCTATGGGGGGCAGGACTGCCAAGTCCAAGTCGTCTTCACGACTAGGAAGAAGATCCCCTCCCTGCTTATCATCGTGGTTGTCAGCATCTTCCTCCTGGGTTTGGCCACTGTGCCCTTGCTGGGGGCCACCTGCTGCCATTTATTATACAAATACCAAGGGAAGACCTACAAGCTGATCATGAAGGCTCAGAATCCGGATCAGATGGAGAAACAAATGACTGGAGATTTTGATCCCAGGGCGTCTTTTGTGGAGTCAGAGAAAACCTTTAACCCCAGCGAGCTAGGCGAGGGGGAGGGAGAGGCCGACGGAGAGGAAGGAGACGGAGAGGGAGAGGCTGAGGGGAGCGTGGTGACAGAGTCCATCCCCGGATCCTCATCCAAAACCAACCAGGAGGAGTTTGAAGTGGGCTCGGAGTACAGTGACAGATTACCGCTGGGAGCAGAGGCAGTCAACATCTCGGAGGAGATCAACGGCAACTACAAGCAGCCAAGCCGCTGAGCTCCGCGGATGTCTGCGAGCACACTGTAAAATATTTTACTTTAAAGTAGCCTACATTCAAGCAGGTAACTCACCCACTATTACTTCACGTGAACAACGATGGCCTCTCATACAAAAAAAGGTGGATCTTTAATTTTTTTTTACCTCAGAAAGTACTCCGTCAATCACTCGAGATTGTGAATTGATTCATGTGACATTTGTTGTCTACTGTAAGGTTAAAATAAGCAACATAAGTTTACAATGCAAGCACAGGTTTCTACAGTTTTATAAGACCTCAAAACTGACAAGAAAGCAACAAAATGTTCCCTTTCTGCAGGACAGACACAGATGGGCACGGGCGCAAATTGCGCACACGGCTCGCCGCGGAGCTCGCCGCGTAACTGAGAGCAACAAAACCGCATTCAAAAAATATCAGAGCTCACAAAAAGACAAGCAAAAAGTGCCATGTGTTTTAAAGCCATTTAAATAAACCTACATCAGGGACCAATTGCTCTTTCTTATCTGTGTGCGTCTGCGTCAGGATGAGGATGAGAATAAAATCTCACACCGTCCATCTCCTCAGGTGTCGGCTCTCCGGCTCCACTCGTCCAGTCGCAGATTTGGATGATATTTCATTAAATGATGCTGATATTTGATTCCGGTGCTGACCTGCCCGCTGTCCTGTGAGTCCGAAAGGGACATTTCACTTTCAGCCGTGTTGTGCTTGACGGGAAACCCCAGGTTATTTACCAACAAAATGTTGTTTGACGTAATGTAAGGCTTTAAAAAGATGTGCGACTTTAACCTCTTAATCAACGGGTGCTTGCTATACTCTTCGCTTTTTACAATGAACGTGTCCATGGCATGTCACACGTATTTCCTTGTGTGGTTTTTCTTAGTGTAGTCTAGAGGACTTTAGATGTTACTGTCAACCTGTGATGTAAAGCCACGTGAATTTAAAATTATTCTCTCTTTTTTTTTTACGACGGTAAGTTTCTATGAAGCCTCGACAAAATGGGCGCACTGAGTGTCTGGCGGCTTCACTGTCTTGTAATTGGATGCATATAGTGAGTTTTTGTGAACTGTTGTAAAACGAAACGAAAAACAAAAGCCGTGACCTTTCCAGATTTTTTGATATCATTTTATGTAAGTGGAATTAATAAAACATGAAACTATACAGACTTCTTTCTGGATTCGTCTTTGATCTTGCAGATTGAGATGTTTTAGAAAAAATAAAAATTATTTTTTAAATTTATCTGAAAGAATTAAAATAATAATTTGTTGCCACCAGATTACGTTTCAAATGAATTCAGATTTCAGCCCGGTTAATTAATTTTTATGCGTTTTTTTTTTTTCTTCTTATGATGCCTTTTTATTATGGAAGTGTGGTCAGATGTCTTTTCATATTTTGTAACAAAATATGACAGTAAATATAAAGCTCTGGCATTTTAGAGAAGGTGTTTATGCAGAAGGCAAAGAAAAAAACTGCTGCGTTTGAAGGCGATGAACACAAAGCCTCCCTTTGTCTTCACTTTTTCATTTTGGCCCCGCACAGCTCACCGTGCATTTAAATGAACCTACTGTAGAATGAAATATTCCAATCATATAAATAATTAAAATAGAGAAAACTTTTGTTTCAGTTTTATTTTCACAGTAATAATCAGAAGGAAAATTCGGGTGTTCATATTTTCACTTAAAAGTCGGCCTTTGAAATGCCAGAAAAGACAACAATAACAAAACGCTGGTAGCAGCAAGTGGTTTTGGACACAGAGATCTACAAATAAAACAGAAATTACAAACAGTTTAATTTGCCTGGTTGTTCCTATTCCACAGGTTATTGTTAATTACACAAAATGTGTACAATTGAAAAAAAAGAAATGTATTACCTTGGCTATGAAAACATTCTGTAAATTCATAAATAGTGAAACCCTCTTTAAAATGATGCTTCAGTGGAATGCACGTCCATGTGTTTTGTTTGCAACAACAAATTTGCATTATTATCTGCACTATGTGATATAATAACAAAATATTGGAGAACAAATGTGATTAACCAATGCAGGCTGAAACATAGAGCAAACCAGTGCTATCCCAAAATAAGCACATTAAGGTGTTGAAAATGAGACATAATGAGTGTGTTCAGATGGGAGATCAGTGCCACACAAGCTTTCCCATCAGACTGGAGACTGTGGCCCTCATGTAGAAACAACCAGGGGAACATAAAGAGCTTAAAGTGGACATGCAGTCTCCAGGCAGGAAACGCTCGGTGAATATCTCTACATGTGGCGCTGAACTATAAGTGCACTTATTTCGGTAGGTGGGGACAAATAATATAGATTTGCCCAAAACCAAAAGAGACTTTGCAGCCAATCCTTAATTAGGGTCACGTTCATGTTCAGTTGCTGGCAGCGGCCTCTGCCTCCTTGGTTGCTGCCTCCTTTTTGCTCCCCTCCTTGGCGCTGCGGTTGAGGCTTCCATTCAGAAAGCTCTCTGCGGTCTGATGCTGGAAGTGCTTCCTGGTGCCCACCAGGGAGGGGTTGTTGACCAGGGTGTAGAGGAGCTGCCAGTGCCTGCGGGCTCTCTTTGCGCTGGACACTTTGTGCTGTTTCTTCTCCTGATGGACCAGCTGGATCCCTGAGGACATTCAGACATCATGATAGCACCAACGGTATGTCATATATAACTCCTATCACCACAAGAGTACATAACTGGTTTTTTTTTTATCATCACTGGGATGGCAAAAGTCTTGAAGGCCACCCAGGACCAGCTACAGAAAGAGTAATAATAGAAAGCAATCATATTCTAATCCTCTAAGCATGGTGGGAGCATATTGGGCATGCCATTAACACACTGAAAGCTTAAGCCCCCTGGGCTACATGAATATGAAACAGGCAATTAGCGTAGCTCATCTGTGTAATCAGCTACTCGAGAACTAATCTTTGCAATACAATAGATTACTTCTGATAATGCATTGTTCTATAGATGTAAACAAGCAACATCTCCACAACACATTTATAATTAGACTGAGATGTGGCTACACCGGGCAGAGTTAAATTCCACCACAACTGATGAAGCCTGATGAATTTCCCTGCTAATTCCTCACTATGTCCTCTTGTCACCACACGTGTAGGTGACTATCACTCACTCGCTGTTTGAGTCAGTACCGTCACTGCAGAAAAGCAGCCAGCCTTAAAGTAGCTGTCCATATTCTGTGTAAATTACACAAATGATACACTGGTTGTATAATGTGTATAATGGCGACCTATAGGACTACGCCGTTTCTTAGTGACAGAGGATGAAGGCTCAGGTGAGTGTGGGCACGCCATAAAGAACAGCTGATTAGTTTATGACAGATTTGATTGAGACCAGCAGCAGGACTGTAAATTATTCCACAGCGAGACTCAATTTGCTCCTGACATATTAAATCTGAACGGCTAAGCTTTCATTTCTCCTGCGCGTGCAAGACGGTGTTATGATCTGATTATGTGTCACAGTGACCTGCCCCTGAATTCTAAACCTCTCTGGAGAAACTGAAGACGCAGCGCTGACTTTAATTTACTGTTTATCTTTAAAGGATAAGGCTGGCCATATCCTATATTATTGTCATGAAAAGACCAAAACAAACAATAGGTCAATCCATCTAACATGCATTAGCAGTGTTGCCAAAGCCTGACATAGCTTCTTCATCTGTGAGGTAGACCTCCTTTCTTGTTCAAAAACTTTTAAAAACAACATCAATGAGCCACACTGACTACATTTACATGCACGCTAATATCCCCCTATTATTCTAAATTTGATGCAGGTTATATTCTGTTTTCATATTCCGAATTAGACCTTTATACGAATGAAACATTTTCCGATTAGACGTGGGATGTGCCAGTATCATACGGGTTTCAGTAGAATTTTCTGGACATGTATACAGCATGTATACATTTGGAATATGTGTCTCAGCTCTGGGTTTTTACCACAGTTTGTGACACACAGCCTCTTGCCATTTTACAGTCATCTCTCTGCGTTGTCATGGATACATTGTACACATCTACATTACTGGTTGGACGAAGAAACACACTTACTTTTAAACATTAACAACATCAACATGCACAAATATCACAACACGGACCTTCTCAAGATGGTGGTCGAAGGAATGAAATATGGAGGCTGTGTTTGCACGTTTTAACAAGGGTTAACTTAAGGGTTAAACTTAGGAAAACTCTTATTATGATGCAAAGATGCCTAATGGCACACCCAGCTCCAGCTGTTCTACTTTTCCACATTTGGACATGATAAACAACATGTTCGGGCACATTGATTGTAGTATGCATGGCTGCATGTTAACAAGAATATTAGTGGAATATTTATTTTCATTAGCCATGTAAACAGCTTAGTGGGAATATGATCTTTTTTTGGAATATCTTGTGCATGTAAACGTGGTCACTGAGTCTGCCTTTTTGACCAGTATATTAGTATCAAGGGCACTGGGTGACATGTTTTTTTATTATGATAAACATGGACACTGTAGTTTATTTTAAATAAATTCCACATACACCATCCTGCTGCTGTAAATATTCAGTAGAGTACAAATGTGTATTAATATGTGATTAAAAATAGTTCCCATCAAATGTATTATTTACGTCTGAGTAACATTTGCTTAAAACTACAGTGGCTAGCGTTTTTTTTTTTTTTTTTAAAAGAGATTACTGACACTTTTGAGAAATTAACTATATATTTGTTTTCAGTCGGAATGAAAGGGAAGTCAGAAGGTATCAGGAATGGACTTATGTATCTGTTTTTGGTCTTTTCCTGGGATTTGTTGACAATAAGAACAAGATAAATAACCACCAGTCTTATCCTGTAAATGTATGAATACACTGAACCCACAGTATGAGCTCAATCCTCAGTACTTGGGCGATGACTCGTGTTTTTCTAGAGTATGATGCAAGTCGTGTGCTACAGACCCTCTTCCGCGTCCCGTGACCTCTGTGCAGCATTGCTCTCCTGGCCCACGGACTGCAGCAGCATCCCGCAGAAGGCCTTCATCACAGGGTGCGACTGGCTCACCTCAATCTTCAGATAATGAGCATAGCAGCGGTAGGCTGCAGACAGACACAGGGAGGAGGGAAGTTGGGGGGGGGGTCACTCTGACTGGGCAAAAGCAATAAACACATAGGACTGCACCCCATGTTGGCTTTGAAGCAATCACACATAATGGGCCATACAATCACACTTCTTTTTTTTTTTTAGCCACCTGCTTTTCCTGACAACAGATGTCTTAAATCTGTAGCCATTTCAGAGATCGGTGTGCAATTACAGTCCCTTGCACTGCACAGAATACAGATATGATACGAGCTGCAGTGAGCTGCTAGCAGGGTAAAGTGGAGAGGATACGCATTTCTGGCCTCTAAGTGGGATCAGTAAAAGTGCATTTACTCATACGAAATTGCTTCTCTTTAAGCCTTCACAGTGAGAGTGAAAAAAACCCACAGTGGCATTTAAAGGTAAAAGCATGATGTTAATACCAATGACTATGTTAACATTGTGTGTCTGAGACCAAAAAAAAAAAGGAAATTATAATTGAGCATGAGGTCTAAGGCACTGAATTACCTAAAATGCATTGTTGTGTTTTATATGAACACAGAGGGTCCAAGGTACAAGCTATCCTTTATATCAAGATATATTTCTAATTCAGATGACATTGAATTTGACCTGATGCTTTGGCCTCGTGGGCTTGCCAGTCAGTGACATTATGGCTTCATCTATAGAGTGCAGTATATCCATCTCACCTGGGTCAAATGCCTCCACGTTTCGGTTAAGCAGACTAATATCCATGCGTCCCATGTGGACAATGTTGAACAGGGCTGTGATGATCATGCGCCACACTGCTAGTAGCACGCCGATCAGAACGTTGACTGGGAACAGCAGGTACGTCAGCAGGAACAGATTACCCCTGTAAAATAGGATATAAAGCATCAAACAAACAGGATGATGCTGCAATAATTCAACAGTAAAACCGTAAAAAAAGGAGATACAAATCAGCAAATATAGTGACTCACCTGTTGTCTAGGTCTCGTGTGCCTGCTGTTTTTTTGATGAAGCAAAACCTGCCGGTGATATGCTGAATCAACACAGCCAAGAGAATCATCAGCCAGAAGGGCCTGAAGGGACAAAGTCAACAATCAAACATCTCCTGCAGTGATACAAGAAGGACTGTTTTGTAAGTCACAGAACAATATATGATCTAAAGCCATTATACGTTCTTGATGTTGATTTGAAAACTGTTCCAGGCGTCAAGTCGTCAATTCTACATCCCCAAACATCCATTTTTGACTTTACTCAAAACAGTGAAGTTTATGACTGAGAGATGTGACGATGCTCACCACATGCTCCACAGGATCTGGAAGAGAATCAGATTCTGTCCGTGCAGCACAGGCATGATAATGAGGAAGACGGCGATCAGAAGGCAGAGGAAGAACACCATGGTCTGGATGATCATGCCTGCAGGGGAGAGATCAGAGCTTCAGGGCCTCAACACTTTACACCCTGTGCAGCATCCAACAAATCTACACTGCACACCCACTCTGCTCTCATAGCACAGTGAAGGGATGGGTGAGCGATGACTTTGTCTTGGAAACATTAAAACAATTTTGAGAAATATCCTTTCACGATCACGTATAAAACACTGACAAATCTTCATTCTTGCTGAGTTAATGCTGCTATCACACATACAAACAAGCAAAAATAAAAAGGAGTTGTGAACAGACAGTGCTATTAATAAAGCACGAGGCTATTTGGCCTATTATTTTATCTGTACTCCATTTAGACGTACAGTAACCATATGAAACACAAAATCTAAGGTTTAGCTGAGGTTTCTGAAGTAATAAAACAAACAAAAACAGACTTCCAAGTAATGTAACATACTGGAAATACAGTTTGAAAAACATCAGATATATCTATATTCTTTTCCGTTAGTACTCAATATGTGACTGTACCAATACACATGTGAGCTGCAGTGAAGCTGGTGTATCCCATCCAGCAGACCAGTGCTGGCCGTGAAGCTCTGATACTTCTCTGGCAGTTATAAACATTATAGATATCTCCTCTGTACAGCCCCTTCAGGTTTGACCTACAGATGCAAAAACACAATCAAGACAATGGCAGCACTATGCGAAACACTAACAAATTCATCAATAAATGCACAAATTACATAGTTAATTGAAGAGGTAATTTAGTTCTGGATACGACCAAAATGCAATTCAATACTCGACACAGAAGCCCATTTCTTTTAATACGACGTAATTTATGGTAATGGCACAGTATTTCATTTCTTATCTTGATAGCCATTTTCAATTCTAGCAGCAGTTAACACAGAGTGAATGCTGTTCTGTCTGTCTGGATGATTAGTACTCTATTATGTTATAATAACTCCTCCGTGAACCATTACATTATAATGAAGGCACCAGAATGAGAAGCACGCTCGTGATCCTTTGGACATTTTAGGAAGAGAATAGAAAAATAAGAAAAAGACCGCAGTTCTTTTCTCACACCTACCGATGCAGAACCATGGACCGCATGAGCATGGCCAGGTTGACCAAGCTGGACAATGTCATCGCTGAGATGTAGCACACTGCAGGGACAAGAGCACATTAAGGTTGTTCACTGTGAGTGGGAGGATGTCATTTATAAACAATTAGCATGGCAAATGTTAAACAAGCCTAAGAGGAGGGCCATGTTAATGTTCTCCAACTCTAATGTGATATAACTATATAAACACATGTATATCCTGCATCTTTCATATCACTAAATGGTGGCTTTGACTTTCTGGTTTCACTCACCTTCCACACACCACATGTAGTAAATCACTATTCTGACCACTTCATGTTTGTCTGGAGACAGCACAATCTTGAAACCAGCTAAAAGGTTGGCGACGTCTTCATCGACTCCAGCACGAGCAGTCTGGAGAGTTGGCACCACTGCCGAGATCAGTAAAAGACCCACCTAAAAAAAACAAAACAAAAAAAACATTTATTCATTACTGTAAAACTCTTACCTTAGCATGATGATGTAATGGCTTTTACAGATCCACTACTGATTACTAGAGGTGGGGGAAAACATCGATACAATATTTTTGTGTGGCAATGTCGTATCATCACACAGTGCCAAGTATAGATTTTTATATTATATAAATGATTAATATGACAAATACAAAGTCAATTTTAGGGAGCCTACTATAATTATATAATCAATTGTATTTTTAGTCCACTAGATACATTTTACTGCTGCAACGACACGACTGATGTGAGATGAACTGACTGAAAACTTTATCTTATTCGATAAAACAGATGTTGACAAAGTTTCAGTTAATTAGCTGTTAAAAAAGGTAATAAATTGGAATATATTGCACTATATTTTATCGCAATACTCAGCAAATTGCAACGTATCTAAAATCGCGATAATATTGAATCGTGACTTAAGTAATGTGATAATATCATATTGTGGATCCTCTGGTGACCCCCAGCCCTACTGATTACTAGCCCACCAGCAGGTGAATACAATGTAGCACTAGTCAACTGACTTCCAGGTGACATAATAGTGCAATGTGACATGAAATGCATGCATTACATCTTAATTATCCGTGCTACAGTGTAATACTTTCACTGTCACTATCTTACATTTATTACATTGCTCGACTACTGCACCAAACTGCACCTCCCTAACAAGCGTCTGTCAGGTAGGAAATGGCAACTTGTATAAAGCTCTTGGTTGCATGGCAGCTAGTGGCTCCTCGTGAGTATCCTAGAAATTGCATCAGCAATGCTACAGCTGTTAGCTTAAGTTAGCAATTTCAGTGGACAGGTCACAACTGCATTTTTCCTGTACAGCCCACTCACGCACTGGCTCCCTGAACTGGCACTCAGTCATGAAAACTTTAAGGGACCCTCAAAGTTGATATTCAGAGTCTGGACTTAAGTTATTAGACTAAGATAAGGGTTTGGATTAGTAAATAAAGATTCAAGTGAAACTCTTGCGTATCTACTTCTTTATCACCTGGTAGTTTTATAAGTATAAAAACTGGACAATGCGTTTGAGGTTTTATCTGAAGCAGAGTCAGACATATTACATTCAGTATGCAATTATGACTTTGTATTATTTTGTGGATATTGTTTGGATTATAAGGTCTTAGATACAGTAGGTACCTGATAAAGGGTAATAAATGACACCACACCAGATATAGCCAGCTTCAGTGGGAAACGGAAAGCTGTTTGAGAAAAAAAGTTGAGAGTTACACAAATTAAACATAACACAGGAAGTTATGAACAGACATAACACAAGACTGAAACAACATGTGTACCTTCCTCTGGAGTATAAATGTATGACTTCACAGCATCAATTATTCTTTGAGGGAGCTTTGGTGTCTCTGTGCTCGATGTGCTGAGGTGAGAGGTAAACAGAGGAACAGCTTCAGTGATGATATTGGGAAACTTTGTGAATGAATGAGCCATAGTTACCATTCAAACAAATGGAAGAGAAAGGCATTACTTCATGGTGCTCATCCACCAACAACCACTGCATGACACGCTGGTCAACTGAAGTTCTTTACAAAAATGGAAGCAACAGGGTAGCAATCTACGTCCTTTAGATAGACTCCCCTCCACAGGTATATTTTGCACCATTTTCTTAAATAACAGTTAATTTTTTTCATATGGAAAAAAAGAAATAAAGCATGGGCTACAATGGATGCAAGATGTTCATCCATTATAACATTGTATTATTTTACACCATATTTAAGATATTAAATGGAAATGTAACAAAGACGCGGACACTTTTAATTTCTAGATGTTCTTTTTGGAAGCTGAAAGCAACCTCTACCTAAATCCCCACAAATGCTCTGTTTAAGGGGATCGATCTCTCCCAATACCAGATTCCCTTAATAAGTGAAGCATCCAGTAAAACAAATTAGATAAATCCAAGTCTCCTATTCTAGAACGAGAGCTCATAATTACACACAAAATGAAACAAGGCTAAGTTAATTGTAATTTGCAACACTGTGCATTGCATTTTAACTGAGGAGACGACCAAAGACAAACAAGACATGTAGAGATGCAGCAAATCAGTTGTATTACTGATAATAGGCTTTAGTTTTCACCTGATTTTGGTGGGTTTCTTCTCCTTGAGCATTTTCTTCACGTAGTCTTTATAGTAGCTGCTGCTGAGATCCTTAAAGAAATGAACAGCAACCACATCAGAAACAATATGATTATAGTATATTGTAAATAGTTAAGATCAGTGGCGTAAGGAAGTTACGGCGGGCCCCAGTGCACTGTGTGCACATATTGTCTTGACAAAAGCAGAGACTTGACATTGGACAACATCAACATACATATTACCCAGCAATCATCACTGCACATCTGACAAAAACATCAAATAAAGTAAGAAATAAATCATTTAATTGAATAGTTTTTATGGTTCATTTATGGACGTATATCGCTAAAGGCACCATTTTGGAATTAGTAACATTTAAAAATAAATCAATAATAGTTCCTCTTTGAACAGAGGTATATATTCAAGGTGGCAATCTGAATTTTTTGCAAGGGCCCACTCTCTTTATGGGCCCCTCCATGCCACAGACTCCAGTGCAATCACACTGCTTGTACTGTCTTTATTTACGCCCCTGGTTAAGATAGTGGGGCAAAGCTAAATTAACAAGGGTCTCAAATGCTTCAGTTGGGCCTCCATACTCATAAACCCCTTTGGAAGTATGACACAGTAGGTATTGTCAGAATTGAAGCTTTATTTACTAATTATTAATGTGGAAAAACACTGCTCACAAACTGAGCCTCCTTATAAGGACAGTTCACCACCAAATAAAAAAATACAAATTTTTCCTCTTACCTGTAGTGCTATGAATCAGTCCAGATTGTTTTGGTGTGAGTTGCTGAGTGTTGGAGATATGCATTGTAGAGATGTCTGCCTTCACTCCAATATAATAGAACGAGATGGCACTCAGCTTGTGCTCAAAGCAGCGACAACATACATTTGAAAAACTAAACAGCAATGTCTCTTTCCAGAAATCATGACCTGGTTACTCAAGATTGGCTTGACCCCAGCTTGTCATCCGTATTTTCACATTATGTAATCTGGTCCCCATTCAAAAAAGTTTGGATGCCCCTGCTCAAGATAATCCACAGACCTTGTTGTGAACAGTTAATGCAGGAACTATTTTCCTTCTACCAAACTACACCTGCCCGTATCACCACACAGAGGGAGGCGTGCATCTACTGCTAGCATACCTAGCACTACTGAGCTAGCTAATGTTAACAGCTCAGTTAAGGGGGACGTCATTAATGTTTACATCTCTCCCTGTCACGAGCACCAACCTCTTGTTCATGAGTAGATGCTTCCCTCTGTGCAGTAATACCGTTGGCAGGTGTAGTTGGCCGTAGAAAGAAAATAGGTCCTATATGAAACTGCTCACAACAAGGTCCGTGGATTATCTTGAGTAACCAGGTCATAATTTCTGTAAAGAGACACTGATATTTTCGAATACATATTCGGTGCTTTGAGCAACACAACCCCAGTGTCATCTGATTTCATTATATTGGAGAGAGGGCAGACATCTCTACAGCTGATCTCTCCAACACTCGACAACTCACACCAAAACAATCTAGACTGATAAACAGCACTATAGGTAAGAGATAAAATCTGTATTTTTGATTTGAGGATGAACTGTCCCTTTAAAATAAGTCTGTATCTGTGCAGATTTGTGGCGTCAGGTACATTGCTGTGGGGTGTGGGGGAGTGAGGAGGGGATAGGGGGGCGGTGTAAACTCCAGGCATCACCTCACCCAAGCTTTGTCACACCCACACTGAGATTAGCATCAAATAAACACAGCATTGTGCGTCCTCAGTGAAAAAACAAGGCAACCTTTTCATAATCTGATCAAGAACACAACATAAACCAATTACGTCAAATCTACTTAAAATGATTAGACCAGCATGCTGCGTTGGACTTCACATTTTCCCTCAGCCTAGACTGTATGAGCACGATAAGCCCCTTGATTAGCAGGCAGCTTATAAACGTTCCTCACGTGCTCACATTCAGAAGAAATGTGCGTCTTAGGGAGATTTTTTTAATAGCTCAGGTCTACGTGAACGCAGACTATGAATCAACATAGACACTTATATCCAGTTTGTGACGTAAGCAAGCCAAACGATTAATACTATAACGGCTGTACAACCAACCTGAAGCAGACATGGCAAAGGGTCAAAACTTACCTCTGTGGCATTGTTCTTTTCAGTGCCCTTTAAGCCCTTGAATAGAAGCAGGGGATACTGGAAACTAAGGAATGCCAAGCAGGCTATCTGGGGCAGGCTGGAGAAAAGGGAGTAGTGTTTGTGTATCTGCAAAGGAATAAAAGAAGACTTTAAATCACCTAACAGCTTGTTTTGGGGCTTTTGGAGTGACGCATGCATGTTAAAATTACATTGTATTGACACAAAAAGGGGACACAAATGGCTTTGTGTATTGTGGTGGGAGTCAGCATATCAGCCAAATGGGATCCTGAACACAACACAAACATCTGAGACCTCCACCGGCCAAATATTTATGATTTAATAACAGAGGGTTATTTTAAATCTTTCTGCTTAACTTATACACCAAATGACTGGAGTTTAATTATATGATTTTTCTTTTTTCCATGTTTAGAAATAAATAGACTCAATATAATATTCAGTCAAATTTATTCTTTGTCTTTATGTGATGAGGCTTAGTCATGCAGATCAGCTCAAATGCTCCCTGAAGCGTTTGGTGTGTGCCAGCTCATGGTGGGATAAAAGGACAGTCATTGCCACCATTAGAAAAAAAAACATCCAAAGCCTGGATGTCTCTTTTTTACTGACACACTATAAACTGATTAACTGTGACAAAGCCTCTTGATTGAGACCAACAGACAGTGGAACTAATTTTTTTGAGTCATAGACATTCATTGCTAAGAAACCCCAAACACTGTGGATGTGGCACAAAATCTGGGATCAAGTATGGTTGAGAGCTCCGACCATGTGTCCATGGATCCATTTGAAAAGCCTGATATTCATCTTTTCAAATCACATCTCCCACCTATACTACAGACCAGCTTTGTTTGGTAATTAATGGGTTTCAAGACCAGAACAAATCAGCTTTGTCTTTGAAATAATCCTTAAAACTCATACAGATGACACATTACAAAGAAAGTGATGATTAATCCAGAGGCAATCTAGACAATCTAAATCTATCGCTGTGACATAAAAGCAGTAAGAGATGTTGTCTTTGCTCACCAGAGGTGTTTTGGGACAGTCGATTTTCTGCCAGACCAGAACGCCAAAGTGCGTCCATGACAAGAGGCTACCGAGTACATAGCCCACTTTGTTATGTAAAGTGCCACATGCCAGGAGAGGGTAGTATAGCGCGGGGTAGTAGAAGACTCCCAGAATCACCCAGTTCTCTGCAAATACAAAATAAATGTGTGAAGGCCGACAGCATTTAATGAAACATGTGGCACAAGACTGAAACTCTAACAACTAATTCGGCGTCACTTCTATACTTAACACGTCTTTTCCGAGACATTACAAGTGATTTAAGATCTAACTCTGCTCCCTGCTTTGCTGAACCTTGTACTGTTCGGGGATTGTGTAAAGTAGCAGCAAACCAACTCCTTACAGTCAGTTCTTATGTAATTTCATTACAGAAAAAATAGCTTCTTGTAAAGCTTAGTCGAAAAATAACACAGACACATGGAAACAAAATAATCCAATTACATAACGGATATTTAACAAAAATAATCTTTATGTCCAGGATAAAGATTAAGACATGGCTCTAGAAGATTCACAATCTGTGTAAAAAAAATATGAAAGCTAGAGCAGGAAGAACCAAGATGACCTCCTCACGTTTATTCTCTGTGTATGTCGTGAAGGGGAGCGGGTTTGGCGATATGATCAGGCCCCACAGTTTGCACAAGAGCACTCCAAACACAGCCACTGCAAGGCCCTTGTGCTGCGTATGATCCAGGAAGTTGACCGGACTGTGAAATCAAGCAGCAGGTATTTAGAGCCCACATGTTACCAGCCTCACATTTGGATGAAACTGTTATTGAGCAGAAATGACACACGATTATAAAAAAATTCAGCCCCAAAACTACAAACTAACTAAGTTTATCAGACATTTTGGGTGTGATTTTCTACCTTCCAGACTGCCCTTTGGCTTCCATTCATGTCAGTATAGTAAAATCAACGAGGCTTGAAACTTGCTTGAGATAGAAAAATCCATCACAGTTTTCCACCTCAATTAATCCAGGGAAGGTTCACTAAGCATGAAAGCTCTCATCAGCGCCCACCTCCAAAACCCCCACAATTACACACAGTCACACCTAGAAGTTACTCTGAATGACCACAGTTTTATCTGCTGGCCACTAAGCAGCTGCACTGGAGCAGATTTGGGGGTTAATTGCTCGAGGGTACATCAGCCAGTGAAAAGATTAAAATTAGTGCCGACAACATTTGGCAGAAATGGAACACAATATATATAACTATGTTTTCTTTAGTGTTTGATTACCTGAAACTAAGAATCACTATGTTTTTTGCCACGTTAGAATGGAGTTCTCCATGTTGTTCTACATTTACCCCAGATGGACAAACACTGACTCTAGACAGGGACATCTGCATTTTTGTGTCGGCCGCAGAGGTTCTCCTACACACTTGGCACGTGGGAGAAGTTTCAATTGCAACCTCACAGCTAGATGCCACTAAGTCCTACACACTAGACCTTTAAAATGGGCTAAAAGTTGCCTTCATGAAATGGGTGCCCCATTGACACAGTCCTTATTTCAACATCTATGGTTTTATATTGTTAACGTTCTGACAGCTAAACATAAATGCAATTACTCCCTGAAACATTCATCTCTCATACTGAATGCCTACTGTGGTGGATTTTTGAATCTCCACTTAAGTGTTTGCATATTGAACATTTACCTTACTGACAGAAGCCAAAAGCTGCCAACAGGAAATCAATCTATAAATCTAACATGAACAGTGATGTAAACTATATGCAATTCAATGGGGCTGACAATGTCATTCAAAAGAGAGAGATAAAAGATAAAATTATAGCCTCACCTGAGTAGACCTGGGAGTCCTTTCTGTCTGTCGCCCACCTTCGTGCGTCTGGCTAAGATTGCTAGGATCAGCATGACGACAAGCTAGAGGGAGAGGAAACATCAGTTAGCCTTATCTGCAGAGCAGCGTGCAGCTGTGGGCCCCCCAGAGTTCAGACCACAGTCTGGCTCAGACTAAAAATGAGCTGATGCCACAAAAGGCCAAACTGCGGTGTCTCATTAGTGCTCCCCATGAATGAACTGTCATCAGTCAGGATCACTGACCAGTGAGAGTTCAATGACCTGTCGTGACCTGTGACACATATAGGAAACACAAGGATGGGAAGAATTGGGTCAGGCTGGACCAACTACGACGATCATCTTTAAAACAGAAATCAGAGAAGAAGGTGAACACCAACAAACAACATTCGGAAAACATGGAAATATTATGAACAATAATTAGCAAAGTGGTAGCGGTAGTGAACATTACTGGATCTCATAAAGGCAAGCAGGAACATCTGGAGCTGAAAAATGAAGCCAAAAACTGTAGTTCCCTAAATGACCACTGCTATACAGCAGAAATAAACATGTTTACAGCCTGGTACAAAAAAAAAAACGGTAGCTAATTTTCTCATTCGTGACAACTGCATGGCGGTAAATTTTCATATAACTCAATCATTTACATTTTATTAAGGCTTAAAGTTCTGGATATAAAGGCTGTCTGTTAGGCATCACGACAGTCTAGGAGTCAGATTCACCCCTCGCTCAACAACAGCTTTACCCTCTAGTCCAGATATGATCACATCTGGCTCCAAGTTGGCGACAGCCAAAATGCCAAAATCAAGGCTTCAAAATGGGAGTCGACAAACCAACAGATGACATCATAGTGGCTATGTCCATTATTTTATACAATCTAAGAGTATGGGTTGAGTGACAAGATGTACCAATACACCCTTTGGATTAAAGTGGTAAATCTTCTGCACTCAGGTATTATTATACATCCATTTTTTATTTGTATGACTGGAAATGCAACTGGAAATCACTTGGAGAGCAAATATATTATAAAGCAGATACATTAAGTCACGATCTTTGGGGTCAGGATCTCCATCAAAAAGACATAATTGTGGACATGTAGACATATTTGGTGATGTGAATCATCCAGTGTGCCCTGGATCCACTCCTGAATCTGGATCTAGATCAAAACCCAATCATTTCTTCCTTAACCATGGGCCGTTTAATTTCACCAAACTTCATTAACACCTGTTCACAGTTTTTTGAGATGCTCTGCTAACGGTCAAACAAACAGCAATGACTAGAAACATTAGCAGGGCTGACTTTAACAGCCAAACCTTGCATAACTTTATCACAGGAACACATCATAAAACAACAGCCAGGTGTGATATCATACACCCAGTGAATGAATAACAATGATAGACGGGGCAGCGTCATGTTGCGCCACATTAAGCATACTTACAGATATCGCAGTGATGCATATGTGGTAGAGCCTGTCATCAGCAGTAGGGTCACATGGAGGGATTATTCTAAAAAAAGGAACAAAACATTCACACATGAGCAAAACAATCAAACTTAAGAGTCAAGGATTTGAGTCACTGAGCACACCCACACCTCACTAAACCTTTCACACGTCACTGTCAGGACCATTTGTGGCTGGAAACTTTGCAGCTGAAAATCCCACAGCAGAGATTTGCATTTAAACGGATTGGTATCAGCGTGACACAGGAAAACAACTAATGCCCTATGTTCACGTTTCCGTACACTGGAAGAGCAGGAATGCCTGGTCATGGGGTAGTTATTATATTCAGAGAGGGCTATTCTAGGTTGGGTGACTTATTTAGGAAAATACTACACATAGTGTATGATCTGTGAGCACAGAGATGGGAGCTAGCAGAATGGATGTTGTGACATTTTTCACAACAGTCTCACACCTGTCCAAACAATGTGTGAATTTGTGACTTGGCACTAAGGGAGTAGACGGTTTGTAAATTTAAGGCGATGTCAAAAATCACATTTCCAGAGTCAGAGCTGGCTGAAGAGGAGGTGCAGCGGGACATTTTAGTGTTTACAAATCAGCTAGATGAAATATAGTGAGCTACAGTGGCCACTCAAAAGCTTTTCAGACCACATCTCAACACAACTTATACATTTACATGACAGCCAAACGGTTTATTAGCTTAACGTGGTGGCTGGTGATACATTACATCTGTTCCATCGTATTGCTGTCATACTGCTCGCCTGAGGCCATTATGAAATAAAAAAAAATTAATGCAAAAAAATGCAATTTAGATGTAAGAAACATCCCAAAAAGAAGCAACTGGAAATACTGTGTGTGTCCTGTTGCATTCTGGGATAGATTCAACTTTGCATGGGACCATGTCCTGCATCTTCACTTTTCAGGGCTGAAAAAATGTACGGTAAAAACACATTAAACAGTTACTTATTTGGGTCAGATGCACTTTTATTACTTTTTCTAGTACTGGCAAAACCTACACAACCTGCATTCTCGAGGCACGACAATAAGACGACCCCTACTGTAATTTGACAAGTGAACTGAGCAGAAACAAGACCACACACTGACACCAGCACTGTAGAAGTCTGCCAAGTGTCACCTAATATCTCAATGAGAGCTGTATCACACTGCAAAAAGTTTGACGAACTACTAATACAAGTTAAATAATGGGCAGTATGAATACAATGTTTCTTAGATAAACAATAAAAGTGAACAAACTTAACCAAGTTGATGACATTTAAGCCTGAAAAAAACAATTTTAAGTTTTCAGAGAGATGATAAGAATGTACTTACTCTGGTTCAATTTTGGATGGCAAAGGATCCAGGTCTGGGTACTCATAGTCCAGTAGAGCATCCTTATCCATTGTGCTGTCTCTTTTTTAAACAGGTCCAAAGTCTTACAAAGCAGGTTAGAGGACTTTTAACCACAATCTCTGGCGACACACAGCTGCGATCCCCTCGACTCAAGAGATAAAAGTTTCTCCCAAGTCCCAAGTCAGACTCTGTTGCTGCTGCAGAGGCGTCGTTGCTTTCCTGTGCGTTTGGTGAAGTCTGACACTGTGTTACTCTCCCTCACAGGCTGTATTCAGGTGCCCTCGTCCCACTGTGGAGCTGAGAGTAATGTGACAGGTCCTGGCTGCAGCTTGCTGCCTCCACCCTGCAAAGGCCTTGTTTCAGCTGAGGGTAACCACCACACTGGGATCCTGGTGAGAGAGTGAGAGGGGGGCAGTGTGTGAAAGGAGGGAAAATGTTGAGATCTGGGCAGCCAATCTGGAGGGCCACCTGCAGCTTACTGGGATTACATCTACTTTTTGGGTTGTGTTATTGGACCTGTGGCCAGTGGTTGAAGAGGTCAGATGTGTGGCGTTATAAAACTCCAGCTAAGACTGAGTGGGTAGCGGGGAATGAGGATGAGCCTTTCCTATCAGGGCAGATAGCCGCGATGATAACAGGGAAATTCTCGTGTTGTTCCCCTCTGTCATGGATCCATTACATTTGTGAAAGGTTACCAAATGGAACCAAATAAAACAGGATGGAAGAAACTGCATGTTGTCAGACTACACCTCAGCTCACTACAAAACTCTGAACCTTCCGTTTGATAAGGATCAAGGAAGAGGTCATTCAACCCAGTACTTTGTCTTCAGCAGATAAATTATGATAAAGATGTCCAAGGGTATATTCATGTGGAAACAGCTTTCTAAACCAGATACCTGCATTTGCCACACTAGTATCAAGTTCTTTAATATGTTATTTAACATGATTTATCATAAATGTGACAACAGGTGATTTCCAAATAACAAAAGTCATCCTGTAAACAACTGATAAAGATCATTCACATACAATGAGAGAATCTATGTTTTCAATGTGATATGAGGACACGATATGTGAATGAAGTGGATTTAACAATAGGTACAGTCACACTGCCCTGAGGAAAGGAATTTCATCGAAGCTTTTTTTTCATACCGATGGTGTCTTTTGTCAGCTAATGAGGCTCGAATATTATCCAACAATAAAAGTGGACAACTCTCCATTGTACGGGCTAACAAAAGAGAGTAGACTTCAGAATATCAGCTGTAGAGAACAAATTCAACTTAATGCTGCACACTTTTTAAAAGGTAAAATCTATTATACAGTTGATGGTTGAAGACAAAAATTAGGGTTTTCCTGCTTTCCAGTTAACTGACATTTGTGCCAAAATTGTCAGTTGATTAATGGATAAGTTATGAAACAGAAATTGAATCACCAACATTTTTTGATAATTCATTAATCGTGAAATCATTTGCAAAGCAGAAAGAGCAAACGTGATATGACTTCAGCTTCTTTGTAGGTTTTTCATGTTTTGCACCACTTTTGGTTTTGGACTGTTGTTGAGCAGTTGAGATGCGCATTTTTTTTCCTATTTTTTTGCCATTTTATAAACCATTTGATTGAATAGTTTCAAGATATGTACAGATCAATCAATAATCACAATCATTTTTGGCTTCAAAACTGAATAAAATCATGAGATTGATTAAAAGTCTTACATTTCATATGACAGTGTGACCTGGGTCATCTCATCCTACCAGGTTGGATCTTGACCTCAGAAGCGTTCTGACTCCTGAGTCATGACAAATCTCTGTTATATATTAAGTCTCATCAGACTGTTGCAGCACAGGTGGTTCATAAACAAAGTACATGCCTTTCTCTTGGGTTATTTCCTGCTACATTACAGTTGAATCTCGTCTCCTTTTTATAACCTATGTCTTGTCTTCTTCTGAAAAGAGTTAGGAGATATCAAAACAGGAATATGACTTGGTTCTTAGGTGGCAGAAAAGTTTCTCCTACTGAATTCAAGAGAATGAATGACAGCAACAACAGTATAAATAGAGGCAAACTGCTCACAAAGAGCCTTCAGCATAAGTAAAGCACAAGCATGTGAGTGCTACAAAGACAGGCTGAGGTCAAGGGTCATGGCAACACCTTCGCTCAAATTATTTTCTTTATGCAACATGTTGAATAGATAGCATACGCACTCAAATACTATGTTTACATGCACCACTGCATACACAAAAGGGTTCCATGAATCTTGTGCAAAATGTCTGCAGAGATCTACTCCTGCCTTCGGCTGCAGCCGGCTGAGACTAAATCAGTTTTGCAACACTGCCTCAATGTCAGCATAAACTCATTATGCCAGGATTACAGTCACAAAACTTTAAAAAGCAACAAAACTTCCCTCGTAACACTCCTGAGAAAACACGCTTTCTCAAGCATAGTAAGCCACCAAATCAAATGTGCTCCCTCAAAAAAAAAGGCAGGCCAGCAAATAAAGGGGTCACTGAACAAAGAATGCTTTGAACAGTTATAATTACATCACAGAGAGCCACAGTTTGATTGAGCCAGACAGTTCACTTGTATCAGGTTTAGGAAGTTGGCTCGAAAGCCCTTTGGTTGGAAATACATTAAGCATGAGAGCTTGTAAAAACTAACATAATTAAATTACTAATCCATCTTTAACAATCTAAACAGCAACACCATGGACGGTGGCAAGTCAGGCATCCACAAACTGATTAAAAGTGAAAGAGACTCTGTTAATAAATACAAACAGAGGTTAATACAAAACTAAAATCAATGCATGAATAAAACAATGTTTGTCAGTTTATGACCATCAGAGCTGCTAAAACACTCAATTTGGGGAAGGTGCTTTTCATAACTTTTAATACTGACTCCAATATCATCAATCAGGAACATGGAATTAAATGGCACATTATTTTTATTTTGCTAAACAACATTACAACAATGAAGCAGACGCATTATTGGTGTCCTACTTCCCACAGCTGAGCATGCGTGTGTGTGTTTTGCGTGTATGGCAGCTGCAGCAGCCAGCAGCTCCTCAGGATTTTGTTTCACACAGACATCATGGACAAATTTCATGCCTTTGAAGTTGAGCTTGATCTCCTGACAACAAAGAGACTTTCAGCCTGAGAGTCACGGCAGGTAACTTAGTCACCTGTGCCTCTGTTTCACGTGTAGGGCCCACTGCACCATCTGCGACTTACAGGAGGAATTAAACGTGTATTTAACGCATGTATCACTCGACTTGCGTGCGCTCCTGAAGGGAAACGTATCGACTGGCTGTTTAACTGTGAGTGCATTTAATATGAGCTATATTTGCTAATCAGTTTTATGCACTTTGAGATGGTAGGCTACTTACCGACCGCCTGCAGGTGAGCTGCAGCGCCAGGTGGGCGTGGAAGGTGGATTAATGTCAAAGCAGGAGCGCTGGCACCAGGAGCTAATTTTATCAAGCGCCAAAAAGTTTACACTCTAAATAGGCTGCATTGTTTTGCATTGCCAGAGCATAATGAGCATTTTAATTTCCCTCAAACACGCCCACACTGCAGCCTAAAGCCTACAACATGCACCACAGAATGAAATCCTGATCTTACCTTGTGTTGACCTTGTGTTAACCTCGTGCTCTCTCTTGGTTTGGAGAACTTCAAATGACTTGGCTTTTCATCACTTTTCCACCACACACCCACTTAGGAGAAATTCAATAATTACATAAACAAAACAACAATCTCAAGAGCAGCTTTTCTTTTCTCTGGACACCTCACCTGCCATGTGTGGTTGGGACTTTGACCGGTCTCTATCTTGTTGTGGTGAGAACATCATAAACATGCTGCTGCATGCAAAGTGAGGGAAAAGTTGTTGTGAAACATATAGAGGTGACTAATGTGGTCAAGTTCAAGTCAAGACTGAGAATTGCTGACGTTTTGCAACATGAGAAGTGATTAAATTTGAATGAATGAATTTTAATGAAATTACAAGCAAACAAAAACAACATTTTATCATTTGGGTGTGACTTTTTGGATGGAATTAATATTTTAGGCTGTGAAACCTATATACATAGGTGCAGATTGGGGGGGGGTGCAGGGGATACATCCCCCTCAATATTTAGAATATGTGCATTTGTCTCATTTATAGCAAAAATTAATGCAAAAAAAAAAATGCACAAATTGGTGCAAAAAAATAACCAGAATGCAGGAAATTAAAGGTTTGATGCTAAAACAAATTTTTAGCGGAGGACCCCCAAATGTACCATTTCATATGGGCCCCTTCCCAATGTTTAAACACAACCTACCCCTGTGCCAATATGAGGGGTGACTGAAACGTTTTAAGACTCAAAGAAACAAAACAAGATACAGATTTTTCAGTGCTTTTGTTTTTTAAATATGATCCCCCTTTAAGGGTAACACACTTGCTCCACCGCTGCTGAAGCGCCTTTATCCCAGTGGAGAAGAGCCCTTCAGCCTGGGACCCTAAGACCCGTCTTTAACACTCTCCCTGCCACGCTTGAATTCTTGTACCCAGCGTTTGACTGTGGCACATGAAGGGGCATTGTCATGTTATGTACTGAGAATATCTTGGTGGATTTCAGATAGTGACATTCCTTTGAGATGAAGATATTTAATTGCAGCAGGATACTCCGATTTCTCCATTTTCAACAAATCACTAACCACTGTTCACCTCAAGAATCTGCAAAAATAAAACAAAAAGAGTTCAAAACATGAACATGGTTAATGATAATAAGAAAATGTGGTAGATTATATAAAAATATCTTAAATATGATAGCTACCGATTTCCTGGGTGAAGCTCAAAACTTTTCAGTCACTCCTCGTATACAGGTTTCCGTAATGTTGTATATTCTTGACCTTTGTGACAACCTGCTGGGTTTTTTTGCTCTGTTGACACTTCAGGCCAAAGAGGGGATAGTTCCTGCCATAGTTGCATCAACATGCAGTGACCAACACCCAGACGTAGGCTTGATGCTGTAACGCATCTGAGTTTGTTTTTTAAGTCAACCATGACCATGCAATTAAATTAAAAAAAAAAAATAGTGCCTTGGAGTTTAATAGTGATTTTTGAGTCTACATGTATAACTAACAAACTTTATTTGATTCCAGGAAGTGCGCCACTCAAATATACTTTGATACATTCATACATTCATTTTATGTTACCGCTTATGCTGTTAGGGGTCGCGAGGGGGCTGAAGCCTATCCCAGTTAACATTCGGCGAGAGGCAGGGTACTATCACAGGGCTGACACATAGAGACAGACAACCACTCTCGCTCACATTCATACCTACGGGCAACTTAGAGTCACCAATTAACCTGCATGTCTTTGGACTGTTAGAGGAAGCCAGAGTACCCGGAGAAAACCCACACTGACACCGACTGAGGACCCCCTGCCCGGTTTAAACTAGGAACCCTCTTGCTCTGAGGCAACAATGCGCACTAAATAACATTTTACAAACCAGCATTAGTAAGGTTTGCACCTTCACAAAAATCTGATCTGTCTCAATCTTTGATACCATTTTTTAAATTAATTTAATCATGTTGTTTCATTTGGTTCTGTAACAACAAGAGCCAGGATGATTACCTGAGCACAGAGGCTGAGATCCTGAGAGATTCATGTGAAAGCTGGTGAGAGATTCTTTGCCGTACTTTTCTATCAGCAGTCACATTGAGGTCTCACTGCATCTTTCTGTTAATGCCCTGAGGGCGGTTGTGGTGCTCACTGTGTCCCTTCATGAAGTCAGACTCTTTGTTAATAACATCATTAACTAATTTTTTTGCAGCAGAGAGTGCTCAGTGACTCCAAAGGGAGATGGGTTAAGCTCTATCCAAGTACCTAGACCAGTTCTGGGGTTGCAATCACACTAGAGACATTTTTATATCTCAATTCTCTGGAGCTCTCCAAACCAGGCAGAAAATCTTATCCCCTCAAATCCAGCCACACATACAAGTGGAGCTTGTTATGATACAAAACGTCACTACTAAAATAAGCCTCTCGTTGTTTTGGCATTATTAAATCAGGATTGTGTGCACAAAGATGCCCTTTACAAATGCGTTTTAGCTACCAGACTCCACTGTGTTTTACTGCTTCTCATTATAGTGCAGGGACAGGGACTGTCTTTATTGACCTCACAAATTAGAGTCTGTTCATATCAACAGCATCATTTGTATTTTAGGATTTTACCTTAAGGGCCCAGCCCTGATAAATGTGTGTCCATTAGTCTGAATTCAAGAACTAATTGTTATTCTTCTCTTGTCTAGCTTCCTGCCGCTGACGCTGAAGTGGAAGTCTCAAGTGCGGGCTATTTATGCATCCTAAAGAGTCGAGACTTTTTCCTCTGCACACCAAAGATGACCTTCTTATGACCTTCCCAAGTGAGTACATCCTCCCCTGACTGCTATTTCCCAGTGACTCAAAATAACTGGAGGAAGCAAAGTAATCATACCATGAGGAAAAGCACACCATCATTATTATTAATCAGCTGACTCTGGTTTTTCTTTGGAAAACATGTAACTGAGTTAGCAATCTGCCATCACAGCCGTCCTAATACAGAGAATGAATTTGATTCTGCAGCAGACATCATTTTAAGTACACTTTGGAGATTGTAACAACCCATTCTAGTTTTGATTTAAGATGCCTCAGATGAATAAAACAAATGAAATTGCATCTGCCTTGAAATTCCGACATTTCATTGTTTGCGAAGTCGATTCAAATTGAGTAATATTGAGAAATATTGCCTTAGTATTAAATCATGGCTCCGGAGGGCCTCCTGGGTGCAGGGGGCTAATTACTGGGGATATTTTTCCCCGGCTCAGTCTGCTGCACTGCCTCTGTCATAATCAATGAGCCTTGTAACACTCAATTAGAACATAATTGGATTTGTGTGTGTTCGAGGTGGAAAAACATGTACATTTGAGCGGACATGAAAGAACTGCTTATCTCTGTTGACAGCTGTAATGAAGTTGAATTGGGTCGGCCAATTGTAAATTTCAGAAAAAATCAGTCAGTGTAGGCATATTCCAGCACACCCCCTCCCACCCTACACCCAAATGCCTCATATTTGGCTTTGTTAAAAAAAAAAAAAAGCCTGGATTTACATTATAATGTTTAATTAATAAGTTACATGTTTGGCACATGGCCCGAGCTAAAGACACTGAATCCATATGTGTGTGTCACATTGTTGTATACAGTCTGGATCAAGTGGAATAACATGACTTTAGTTAATAGTAAATGTACACAGAGAGACCACAACCATGCTGCTAAATGGAAAATGAACCTCTTTTTGTGTGAGAACAACAATGACGATGCATCTATTGTGCTTCATTTTGAATTTTGCATAAGAGGGTAAGACTGTTTTTGGACATAAATTTGTAATAATGGTGTCTAAGTTAAAGCCTTTCGGTCGGTGTCTCCGTGATAGCAGTTGACCAACATCTGAGGGCCCATGTTGCTTGGAAATGCACAGCCACCTTCTGTGGTGCACTGCCATAGACTGTATAAAATAATAGATGTAGCCACCGCGAGCCTCAAGTTCAGCATTTCAGCTGTCTTGGTTTTTTGGAGCAAGATGTGAATATATCTGGACGAAAGGGTGGAGCTGTGGAGGAGTGAGGAGATGATCTAAATCACAGACTTTAATGACGCCTCACAGACAGCCTGTCACTCAAAGCAGCTCTGCCCCTAAATATGCCTAACTTTAAGCCTTTATGAAATGTAAACAGGTGAATTATATAAAAGATTTATCCCTGTACAGCTGTCATGAATGTTGACATTAGTTATAAAGACAGAAACATTTTTTGTACCAGGCTGTAAACATGTTTATTTCTGCTGTTATGTTTGGCATTTTTATACAGGGACTTACGGGGATTGACTCGCTCTTGGAGCCAGCCTCAAGTGGCCATTTTCGGAACTGCAGTTTTTTTTGCACTTCCTTGTTTGCTTCATTTTTCAGCTCCGGAGGTTGCTGCTTGTTTACCACTGAATGTAACATGTCATAGCTATTTACAGCTAGTCTTGGAACCAGACAAATCTATGAGCTCATATTTTATTTGCTCTGGCAGATGCGTCTGGCCTCCCTTCCATTCAGATTATCAGCCGACCTGGCTCTGGTTGGGCCAATTACAACTGTTTAAATCTGGTTAGTGGGATGTGTTTCAGATGGTGACTGACAATTTGCAGAGCCTTTGTGCTTGAGGCAAAATTTTTGGCTCTCGCACTTTAGCACTGGGGACACTATGGCGAGCAGAAACGTAGCTTAGGACAGAGGAGCGCCATTAGGCTTTTTTCTGAAAACAACTAAGATGGTTGCAGCTGATGTGAACCTTTCTGTTGAAGTATCATGTTCAAATTTGAAGGCAAAACTGTTTACATTTGTCTGTCACTCCTTGTTGTATCATTTTTCGTTGCTCAGATTGGTTGTAGGTCTATCCAATTGCGTCCAGAGGCCCCTTGGAAATAAAAATAAATAAATAAAGTGAGAGGTGAATTGGTTGAAAGGCTGATGTAGGCCTTCTAAATGCAAAACACCCCCTTTTTCAACAAGCTCAGTATTAGTAGTACTGTTAGAGCTTTAAAACATCTCACACTTACAACAGTCAACATTCGAGAGGTCCCAGTGCGCTGCGAACTTTTCATTTTCACTCAGAGAGTTGGAGGCTAACATGCTAGGCTAAGTAGCTACCTCTCCTCCTCTCTGAGCTAATGAACTGCCTGTGTGGCCTTTGAAACTGAAGAGATATTACAGACTAGTTTTACTAAGATAATATACACATTCAAATTAGCAGTACAAACACTAACATTTGGAACAAAGCATACACACTTTCTGGAAAACCCCAGTGTAGGTGGGGCCAAATAAATTAGATTTAAATGTCTTCTTTATGGTGATAACAATGTCAGCAAAATAAGCACGAGTCAAAATAAAGACCAGTATACAGTTTATGCTGTTTTCTTAGCAATAATGCATTTGTGTTTGTTTGACTTCAACAGAGGTGATTAATGTGATAAAATCTGAAACATGGATCCAGAACACTTTCTGGTACTATAATGGATTTTTATAATATTGCATTTTGACCTGTAAGTTTGATTGAACTTAAACGGCCACCAGGAAAAAAAAAAATCAATTTCAGTCCTACGGGTCGTTTCTGTTTTGATATATTGCTGTTATTGTTGTAGGCCAGGCAGTGAAAGATTTATTTACCAGCTTATGAACGCTGAAAATGGGATGTTATATCTAAGGAGCCAGTGACAAGTACAAATCTTCCTGATAGTTATTAAAGTGGTCATGATCACTTTGTGTGTGCAGTGCTCAGTCTGTCACGTTCCCGCTGCGACTGCCTGACAAGCGGCTTGAATTTATGGCGGGGAGGCAGGGTCGTGTCTGAGTTGCTGTGTAGTAATCCTCTTTATATAACCGTTTGGAGAACACCTTGGCAAACACACTGCACACACTCAAGAATATGATTTGATTTTCATGATCTGCGTACATTAAATGTCAATTTGCACTCCATGTTTTTACTAAAGAAATACTTTATAGACATCATAGCTGTGTATATGTGTTTACTTTGACCTACCTGTTATTGCAGAAGCCAATGTTCTAGTTGTGTGTGTAAAAGGAGGTGGACTAATGCCTTATGATATAATTAGTGTTTTGGAGTAACTAGTGTAATTTAATTATAGTTACTAATCAAAATGTTATTTCCAGTAACATTCATTTTGTTGCTTTGCATCTTTTCGCCGTGCAAGAATGACTTTTTTTGGACATATTTCTGAACAGCGTGGGTCAGCAGTCAGTGGGACAAATTTGAGTGCAACACCATAAAAGGGTTAAATCAGTGCACATTGATCTGCATCCTGAGTTTGCTGTGCCCGAACCAGTTGACCACGCCAAGTTCAGTGGCCATGTTGCTGGACAACATTCAGTGCTGAAAATTAAAAAATATTTACCTTCTGAAATCAGAAAAGGGCTCTGACATTACTGTTCAGTGTAAAGCTTGTTTACCAGCGGTGAAAATGCTGTGAACATCGACATAATTTATGGTTTTAGGCCTCTTTTTAGCTTTATTTCACAGTTTGAAACATTTGCTAGTAAAGAAAGAACAAAGTAATCAAATTAAATCATTCATTCATTCTCTGTAACAACTTATCCTGTTGGGGGTTACAGGGGGGCTGAAACCTAAGGATAGAGATGTATTTTCTATCAAGTATTTATTGCTCTTGTAGGTGGTATATGTGTTTGTGTGTGCATGTGTGTGTGTGTTGATGTCTGTTTTAGTTGGGGTGCTGTGCATGTCAGCGTGATAGATGATGTCCTTGCCACGGCCTCTATTTTGTCATTCTGTGTGTGTGTGTGTGTTGTTTGGGTGGTCTGCGTGAGCATAAATTTAAAGGCTTTGGCGATGTGGGTCATTTGTGTGGGGGATTATTGGTTTGTTGTTGAATTCCGGATGTTGCAGTCTTATCTTACACCTACAAACCTGGAAGGCAGAAAGTTCAATCATATTGATATGTTTTCATGACCTTATTTTTTTCCTGGAATCAGGAGAATGATTTTCTTTGTTTGTTTTTATCTTGTACTTTGCTCTTTAGGAATGATATTTGATTACGTAGGTGTCAGGGAAAGGCCTATTAGCTTCACTTAGCTTTTCAACCTGACTTTTAAATCAGCGAAACACAACAAATGTCTCATAGAGGAAAAAGAAAATGAAAGGCTCAGTCATCAGTTTGTGCTGAAATGATGCACACACACACACAATTTATCTCAGGATACGCGCTATGAATATGGATTTCCCCGTCAAAGCAACATGTCCTGTCTCAGTCTGAGGGGGGATTTGCATTTCTCACATCTTAGAGTTTTTAATTATGAAACGAAATTTCACCCCAGCATGCCTCACATAATTGCTATCAAAATGAGAGATTTGCCAAATTGTCCCCAAAGAGCTTAATTGAGTGCAGAGAAATACTGATTACTTTCTTTTAGGGTTGATTCTCTGGGCACACAATATTTAGCATTTCATGTGTGTATCTAGTGTTTCTGTTTAGAGATGAATTGTGTGTTTTTATTAACATACAAATATAGTACAGCTTCCGCCTGACCTCATGTGCAGCATAAACTGGAAACCATCCTACCTTTATTTCAGTATCCCGGTTGCTCTGATCACAACTGTGTTAAATAGCAGAAACATTTAATGTAATATTGGATAAAAAAAGGTTTGTCTATTTCCATAGCTAGAACCAAACCTTAAGTGACTCTTCCGTAGGGTTCGTAGATCCAGTGTCTGGTTATTTTGCATGCCTTTGAGCAGAGCATCATTTGTGCTACAGGGCCTGCGTCTGACCAGTTTTCATAAGAGAGAAAGCCTCCCGGTCTGCCAGCGTTAGATTTTTCTGATGAATAATGTATTCATAGTCTGAAGCTGCAGACGCGTCTCACTGTGTGTTCAGAGATGCTTGACTTTCACACGTCTCTGCTGGAATGAGGCTGAATCAAGAGCTTGTCTCAGATATCAACAGCTGTGGGGAATATCCTGCTATGCACAGAAGACAGAGGGAGAAGATGTCTGTGATGTTCGGATATTTCTGAGGCTTCATCAGGAGGCTTTATAATGGTGACTGTATGAACACCCACGTATTGGCTACACAGGTGGAACTCTGGCTAGATTTACATATTACCTTTGTGTTTGTCTTTTCTAAATTTACATATTTTTAATATCATTATTGTAACAGATAGTAGAATATGAAGCAATGGATTACACTATTTTGCATTATATCCTGTGTTTTTGAAGCTTGCAATCTTTAATTTTGTTCAACTGTGTCAGAGAAATGTTGAATTCACCATTTGGACTACACCAGATTGTACTATTAAAACTCCATGGATTGTTTTTTCTCTTTACACACAGTATATAGAGAATGTGAAATTGACGTCAAGCCGTGTTAAAGATTTTGGATGGGGCAGCCATGTTCTGAGGATCACACTGTGTTATTGTGCCTGCTACAGTGGTAAAGCAGTGGTATTTGGACAAAGTAATTACGATAAACAACATAGATTCAGTTGACTCAGCAGTCGAAAGATAGATTACAGACCTCAATACTCTACCTCCACTCCCGGATATTGTAAACTCTTGTTTTTGGATTGAGTGCTTGCACTTTGGTAATAGATATAACAGCGGACAATCCTCAGAACACGGCGGCCCTGTGCCACATGGCGTGACATAACTTTCATAAATTTCTCAGTCAGATGCCAGATTAAAGGCAGGGTTCAATGTTAATGTTTTTTTAAAGAAATCTACTAGGGCTGGGCGATATAGACAAAATTCATATCTTGGTATTTACAGATGGACTGGTGATACACAACATACAGTATATATCTCGGTATTTTCTATAAAATGGGCTACATGTTTTCGGTTGCAAGTCAAAGCCACATTTGAGATGACATAAGCACTTCTTTAAAAACAGACTGTGATCAAAATAAAATGCAAAGACAGGGATTTTCTCTGTTTGAAAATATACAGCTCCACAACATGTAAATTAACGTTTTTGCACACAGCACTGGAGCTGCAGAGGTTTAAAGGTTTGCAGCACAGGACACAAAACTATAACATGACTATAAAAGTATCAAGTAGGCCTAAATCCACTTTATGGGGGCGAGTAAAAAAGTCGTCTTCCACGGCCTTTTAAATGAATCTAGTGCTGGAAAATGATTAAAATATTTTAATCTTATTTATGCGCATAGCATCAACAGAGAGGCCGAGGGAGGGAAGGAGTGAGAGATACTTTGTTTGCATTTTTTAAACACATCTTTCACCTGTCCCTACATTAGACTAAAACTACCAAGAAGAACTGCGATGTGCCGTGATCCACCTCACACTCAGACTAGCTCATCTGACACAACCAAGCAGCTCTGTCTTTCACACATGCAGCGCAGCGCTGCACTGCACATGTGCTGTGGTCATTTCATTCATCTCACAGACTGATTTAGCATAGCAGGTGCAACATCTAGACCGATGTCGCGATGATGGCTAATTAACAGACAGATCAAACAGAGTAGCAGCTCAGTCTCTCTTAGTGTTGCTGGAGAACTTGTGAGTGAGTCAGTGAGACAGAGCTGTGCAGCGACAGTGAAAGAGGAGAGATGCACACTGGTATGCGTTATGTAATGCAACTTGACCCTACGTTGATAAAAACACTATTGTCTGAATCTATATTGTCTTGTTTGAAAATATATCTTTATATCGTACATAGTCGTTATATCGCCCGGCCCAAAAAGTCAACTTCGCCCAAAGTCAATTTTCACTTGACCCTGTACAAATTGTTTTATTTATTAGCTGTTATTAAATAACAACAGAGACTAAAGCTAACTGTCATGGTGTAATGTTTTCCAGGCACTTGATGTGCCTTCGAAAAACAACACGATTTTATCAGCCTTGCTCTAAAACTTGCAGCAAACTGTGTAATACATAGTTGGACTTTCACCCACATCCTCTAACACCACAACTAAACTCCTGTTTCTAGAATAATTGAAATCGTTGCTCTTCAGCTCTTGAACTTTGTCTTTTCCCTTCAACATTTCCTTGCGAGTAATATAATGTACATGCGCAGCTATCAACAGAGATGAAATGAGAGCGAGATGGCTATTCCTCAGCTATTTCCGTATTCAGTCACAGAAAAAATCTGTGCTTAATTATTTTTTACCGCTTGCTAAAACAGGCAGAATTTACTAGCCCAATGTCACATTTTACTTGCCCCGTGCAATCAGGCAATTTTTATTGTTGAAAGATTTCCGAGTTTCATTCCCAGGCCGTCATGTACAGATTGGTGATCAGGTCTGACAACCAACCCAAAGTCATCAGTATGTGACGACGTCTTCAGAGTTACATACTGAACCTCTAATGAGAAATCTGTCTGCTCAACATGGGAGAGTCTTTATCATTATTCCTACTACAGCAGTTGTTACAGAGTCTCAGACTTCGAGTTTTAGCTGAGCTGGATCAATATTAAGGATCACATTGCTTCCATCGGGTACAAAGCAATCAGATCTGTTTTCCTTTCATAACACAAGTGATTGTAGCATAGAAAAAATGGTTTCTTATCAGTGTAGGTGTTAGTTTCTACCCGGTCTCCCGTCACAGGAGGGATTTTGACCTGCAGTCATAAAACATGTCTGTTTTGAGGTTACTGAAGGTGAAGAGATAAACACTTGGTTACTTCTGAACAAGTCTGACAACTTACAACAGAGGATAGATAAGGGAGTGTTACACAGTTGTTTTAAATGTCTTTATTGTAGTTTGCAGCAGATAATATTTCTACATTCAGTGAACTGATAACCTCCTTATATAAATTGTGAGTAGACATATAGTGCAGAAAGATGTAGATAATTAATTGATTTTCTCTGTGAAGACTTTCCTTTAAAGTTCTGAAACCAATCCCGTCACCTCTGACTCTGTTAATGGATTGCAGTGATTGCTTTGAAGACCGGGAAGTGGTCAGCGCGATGATTTGTAAAAGTCAGTCTGGCACAAATGGCCAGGCGACCGGGAATCTGGGTGTTCTCTGAAGCTGACGGTAAATCCCACGGAGACTGTAGTGCCGTCACACCGCGTAGGTCTCCTGCTAAGATCACTCACGCCAGACTCCATTAGCAAAAGGCTGCTCTCCACATGTCACGGCTTCAACAAAGACACACATATTCATCTGACATTAAAGGAGAAATGCCAGCAGTCATAAATAAGGTTTTGGTAAACACGGTGTGACACGAGAAAAAAAGCTTGTGTCATTTCTAAAATGTGATGTTGTGTGATGCTTAAAGTGGAGGAGTGTTTGCTGTAGTGCATGACTGAAGTGTTCAGATCTGTAATGAAATGACTTTCAGATAATCTGATGTGTTTCAGAGTCGGGATCAGATGATAAAAGAGAGCGTTCATTCTTGAAGACAGGAGTTGATTGTCAGAGCATTATTTGTGTCACCTCCTGCTACTGTGTTTGTACTGTGCTGTTACATCAAGAAAACCTGCTCTGTAATTTAGCTCTGTAGACAGTTGATGATGTTATATGTGCTGTTATTTCTGCAGCTCAGCCTACAGTGCACTTTTGAATTATCCACATGGCAGAAAGAAATATTGAAATAATTTAGTAGCAGGGTTTTTTATGCACTTTTTGGAAACATCTGCTCAGTATTATGTTACTGCATTTGTGATTACACTTTCCCTGATGTATTATCAGTATTGGTTTTGATATCCACCTGCTGTCACAGTGACATCATGGTATTGATTCCCCGGATGACTGCCGAGGGGAACTGAGTCACGTTTCCCGGAGAGGATTGACGATAAGCCAGTAAGGAAACCCCCTGTGGGCATGCTATGGGCAGGGCAGAATACATCATGTCGCTTCTTATTTTTTTACTTTTTTTTATGGCAAGCCTCTGAGATGCAGCTTCAAAGATGATTTCTGACACATTATTCATAACATCACAGCCCTTACCTTCCTCAATAGGCTGCTCACAGTTTGATTGGATCATAAAAAAAACGCCTCGTTGAGCTCGAGGAGTCACACAGCTCTCTTTCACGTGACCTAGACCTTAATTAGTACGGCAACAGATTGTCATTTGCATGTGCGTGCCCCAGTGAGTAGATGGGAGGTGGCGTGCATATGGGGGAAGGATAGTGGCACTTCAGGGCCAGTTTGCTTAACAGACCCCAAAGGTGCAGTCAAATCAGAAGTGTTGTTATTGCAGCTAATTGTCGCAGTGGATACAGTTATTATCTTTAAGAAATGAGAAACTGTTTTTGTTATGTAGAGAAACAGGAAGGGACTAATTTGTGTTAAATTTTACAAACAACAAATTATTTTGTCAAATTGTCTCTCTAAGCTGGCTAATTTTCAGCTGCATTCCTTTGGCAAGATGTTTTGAAACCAAAAGCATAAAAAAAAAATCACAGGACAAGGCAGCATGAAGACATTAAGACAGCATTAACTACAGCAAGAAATTCTCAAGATTGAACAGAAGCCATGCAAAGCAACAAGCAACAGCAGTACAATACAATAACACAACAACAGCAAACAGAAACACAAACACAAACAGGCGAGCAAGATGAAGTACCAACACACAGCTTAGCATTAAATGCAGACATGGGAAGCAGCAAGAGAACGTAAACATAGATAACATACATTATTCATTATGTAGGTCTTTAAAGAAATGTTGAAACATGCAGTTACAGGTTGGCAATATGGTCATGTGTGTCATGTGACACAAAGTTAGCCATGCTGTTAATAAAACAGATATTACATACATGCAGAGATGGCTGCCTGGCAGCAGGCAAAGGACATAAAGCAAGTTGGCAGCATGTAAGCCAGAAATGACAACAACAATGGTTTAAGGCAACTTTCCTTTAGCATATTTGGCACTTGACTTTTTGGGGCTCATCTTTGTAGATTTTGAAACTGTTACAGATGCTTGACTTCTGTATGCTTAGGGTCAGACTGTCAAAGTAACAAAACTAGGCCTGTCACTAAGTTTAAATGTTCTTGTCAGAGAATAACTACTAAATTATGTTGGATTACTATTTCTTAATTTATAGGCTAGAGGGTTTTGGAGTAATGGCAAAGAAAAATGAAGCTTTTGATTACTGATTAGTACATCTATTACTATGGCAACAATCAAAGCTTCAAAGCTTTGAAGCATTCGTCTCAGCCCGAACAAAAGTAATTGTATTTTTCAGAGATTCTTTGTGTATTTGTGCCATTTGTGAGATACTGAAATCGCCTTTGAATTTCACCCTTTTCACAGTCTCCATCGATCCATTGATATGCACACATTAAGAAACTCTACAGAGCGTCATTATTTTTCAAAGTGTACCCTGATCCTGACAAAAGATCCGCCTCATACCTGCTGGGAATTTCTGCCTCAGGAGAACAGGAGCTGTGCAGCACTGTGAGACTCCTCCTTTTGTTCAGGAGGCAGCAGCATTTAGACGAAACATGCCTTTGGCTGTTTGCTTTCAAGTAAAAAAAGCCTTTGTTCTAGCACTGATACGACATCTATTCTGTGGTGTCAGGTTGTGATTTTGTGCAGTTATTGGACTGTGTCATGAAATGTGTGCTTGTGTTTCCACTGGATGCTGGATCAGTGTGACTGAAAACATGATCTGCCCCATCGGGTATTTCCTATTACATGTAAACTTCAGATTTAACAAAACGATACATAACAGCAACAGGAGAGTAATTTATTGAGCAGGTTTCTTGTTTTCACCTGTGTGCAATAAATGCTCCTGTAATAATTATAATCAAACATGTTTTTATCCCGAACTTATCAGGATCCATATCTTTTCTCTTAATAAGAACAAGGACTCACCTTGTTCTCCTCCATGAGGCAAATCATCTGTTGTGAACACCATGCTGAATTTTTTTTTTTTTTTGTAGATCATTATCTCTGTCATTTGTTAGGCTGGTTGTCACACATGCTGCTGGCCAGTTTAATATCTCACATCATCACTCATACTGTTATCAAGCTGCTAACTACGCCTCATGCAAATATTCTCTGCAGAGATTTGCATTTCAGGCTGCAGACACTGATCAATGTTCCGTCATCCATTGTCTGCACTTGTGTCTCCGGTATACCTGTAGCACACCAATTCTGTCACGTATTATCTCATATCACATGTATTTTTCTGATCCAACAACAGCCACAGAAAATGGAAGAAAATGGTTCTTTTCCTCGACTCCATATTGACCGTTCCCCCTGCACTGAGTGTCTTGTTGATTGACAGCTGGAATCCCTGAAAGCCTCCGCTGACATGTTATTGCTCTGGGTCAGAAACAGGCAAACAAGAGTTAGCCTTCATTCTCCCCCATATCTACTCTCTTTGCACTTCCTCCCTGCTTTTTTTTTTTTTACTGTCCACTATCTGTCTGCCTTCTTTATAAAATTTCTCGCCCTCCTCTGAATTATTGACTAGTCGGGAGTCCCGTGAGACTGAGTGAGTGTCCATCAGCAGCAGCACAAAGCTTTTTTTTTTTTTTTTTTTTTTTACTGTTGAATCCCAACACCAGATTTATCATTCGGAATCTGAGGCAAGAGTAGGGATAGGATTTCACTGCCCTGCCATCTTCTTACAGCTACATACTGTACTGATAGGCAGAAAATAGTGTATGAATAAATACATTTTTAGTGAATGAATTGGACTGCTTTAGATGGGTGAATGTACATGCTGCATACACAGTAGGTAATGTTTAGATACTATTAAATGCTAGCTTGTGTGTATATTAGGGGTGTTGCGATATACTGGTATTGATGATATCTGTGATATTTCAAAAAATGAAATAATAATACACGTGAGAATATCCTGTAAATAATCCAGCACCTCTTAAATCATGTCCGTTCCTTTTCATTCTCACTTTGTCCCCCTCTCTGCCTATTTACTCTCGAATTTTGAGTGTAATTAATTTACCAAAAAAGAGACTAAAAGCACAGTAAAAAAGTTAAGATTAATTTGACTAGAATTACTAATATTATTAGAATTATTTAACATTTTCTATAAATATTGCCATCATTATTGGAAAAACCTGATTTTGTGCCAGCCCTAATGTATATATATATATATGTGTGTATGTTTATGTCACTTTATACTCAAGATTTCACTTTTAATTCAAACAGTGTAATGAGTAAACCCAGTCACAATAACATTAACGATGGCTGCATTCCATTTAGGTGTGACTGTGGCACTGCTCTGCTGTTGAATGGAGCCCTCGTTAATGTGTCGTTGTAGCTATGAGGTACCTCAAAATGTTTGTCATGAAAAATGTCTAAATTAGGGTCATCTCTACCTGATTCTTGGAATGTACTGATCGGCTTGTTTGTGTGTCACAATGTGCACTTTGTAAAGATCAATCCATTGTAGTTTTTTTTTTTTAAGATTATCTGCAGATAAAACACTGAGACATACACGCTATGTACCTACCTATGACACATATAGAAAGCACATAAGAGACAAGACTGATGATATTCTATATTTTTCTTATTGTCAACAAACACTGTGAAAAGATGAAAATCAACAATGTGATATTCTCTTGTACTTTTCATCTTCTTTGGTTTGTGAGCCTGAAGCCCGTTTGTCTCTGCTGAGGACAAGTGAACATAGGCCACAAATATATTGTTTTGTTTCCTATAAAAGGCCTGTTTATTTCTTAAAACGACTGAAGCAAATTAGCAAATGTTACTCAAACAGGAGTAAATGGGAATGTGTGTGTGCGATGAACTCAATAGTGCCCAAGTTCGTACTAAAGAAGGAACAGCTGTAGTGTGGCCTGTGCTGCGTTTACATGAAATCAGGAAGATGGTAGATGGGAATCATTTTAGTGAACAAGAGCAGGATGCAGCATGTTGACTCATTTCCTTCAGTGTGTCTCCAGTTGACTGTCAGAGCTTTACTTGTTTTTTTACTTCATCTCATTTTGACATCCATTTAACTTATAGTCTTCACACGCAGTGTGATGTTATCGCACAGTCTTGCTGAATCATTCAAACTTGATCATGAGGTTTTGCCTTAATATTTTGATAACTCTAAAAGCTGATGGGGATCTTCGTGGAAGCCACCTTGTGACGGGTTGGTTTTCATCATAACTGTTTAAACTGGGCAACCTGAGCCCGCGCCTGGAAACCAGGAGCCGTGCAGGGGAATGTTGATTCACGTAGCGCTGGAGGAGACCTTGCTGCTGAAGATGAATGCTGCTTCATTGTGCTTCATTGTCCTCAACTAATTATTCCAGTGACAAGTGTGACATCACCCCCCGGCTCTGAACAGAGGTTTCTGAACAGCATTGAGAGGCTCAAGGTTGCCGTCAGATGTGACTTTAAATTGGCTTGAAACCCCGCTATGAAAAGCTGTTGCTGCACGTACAGCAGTGTTTGTTGTGAAATTACCTGTTGCTTAGGAACCAGTGTGACTTGATGCATGAGAGCAGGCTTTGCCAAGGTCTTTGTACACAGGAATTCTTCTACAAGTATAAGTCAAATGTAAATTATTGGTATTTTCTATGTACTGTATATGTTATTAAGTGGCTTAAATTTGAAAGCACAACACCATTTTATCTTTTTCTCGTCTTGCTGAGGATTTGTACATTTTAAAATCTCTTGTTTTGCTTAAATGAACATGGTTGTGAATGAGAACGCCATAATCAGCATATGTGGTGTGACTCATTCACTCGTCAGCATATTGTTTTTATTGTTTGCACATTTCACGACTATCCAAATGGACGTGTGAAAACATCTTTTTCAGGTTACTGAGAATTGTGGGGATGGAGAGGCGCTGGGAAACAACACTCACATGTGCGTTCCTGGAACAGGGGTTGTCGTCACTGTGCATGGTGATTAAATCCTTCCCTGGTGAATGAAAGACATGGTTCACAGCTACTTGAAATAGTGTGAGTATCATATGAGAAGCGTTGCACAATACACATATTTGAAAATTACACAATTCCAATGAAGACCAACGTTCAGGACTTGTCCCGTGATGTTGTTCCTCTTCCTGTAACCCTAAGTGAACTTTAAGGCTTCAGCTTAAGTTTCTAACGTTTTGAAAATGTGTGAATATTTATTTTATTTATCTATTTAATCAGGAATTGTACAAGGGAGACCTTGCCACGGTAGCAGGCCAATTAAAACACATTTAAAGAAGCAACAAATACAACATATAATACAAAAAAATCCACAGTAAAACAACAACTATTTAGACAAAGTGGCCTCTCAAGAAAAACAAGCACATGTCTTTGTCACCACATACTCTCACAATCTTTAGATTGCCCCCCCTCCATTACTTATAAGTTCTGTTTGTATTTATTTATGACCTTTATTTTGGGAAAGTGTGTGAAAATGCAACTTTTTGGAAAAGATACCAACAAAACTTGAACTAAAAATGTCAGTGTTAATAGTCAGGCTTCCATAGCAATGTGTGAAAATTATATGTTGGTATTAATATAGCCATTCTGCAACAGTTAGCCTTTGAAATAATGTATAATTGCGTGGAAAATAGACTTCAGTAAATTGCCGAGGGAAATCCTGGATAATTTGTCTCCAGCTGAAATTAAAGGGCATCCAGCAAGCTATCAAAACCTTTGCAATTAAAGGTATCAAGTGCAACATCACAGGTGTTGCCTGAGATTGAAAGGAAGAAACAATGAGTTATATTTTCTTGTGTGATGTTATTCAGAAGTAAGACAAAAACCTACAGAAAACGTTGCTGTACTGGGAGAGAGCCCTGTGGGGGCGAGTTTGCAGTCAGTGGTTTTTAAAAGCAGCTAATCAATGCCTTATTATTTCACACAGCTCAAAAAAAACTGTCCTTGATTAGTGAATACCAGTGAAGGAGGGTAAATGCACGGACACCGTCCCACCCTCTCTCCCTGATTTGCACTCCCACTGTGAGGAAAGGGCGCGTCGAATGAAGGCGGCAGACGCAGTCGCCATCAGTGGGGGCAGCATCAGAGGAACAGCAGCACTTCAAATGGAGGTTTTCAAGGCATACAGTCATAAATTTTTCATCTGCAAGTGGCTTTGAGGCAGGAGAGGGGGGGAGGCTCCAATTGAAGGCTTCTAACAACAAACCAGGGCTTTCAGAGACAAAAGGTAGACGGGGGAAGGGCACTTGAAATGAGAAACAACGAAAATCCTTTGTTTACAATAGATGAACAAAAAGCTGTAAACAAAGTCAGTGTTTGGCTGCCGACGCTAACAGAGTGGCAAATATCACGCCAGCAATCAAAAAGATAATGGTAGAGCAACAATTGCGAATATTGTATGCCTCAAATAATGGCTGCCACAACAACAGACCTGAATAGATCCATAAATTGCAGTTTGCTGTGCAGTCATCTTTTTTAAATAGTTTAAACACTGAGCAGCTTTTTCTATTGGGGCCTAAACTGCACTTTATTCAATAAGAAAATAATAAATAATGTTTTTTTAAATCCTATAAACAGTAGTTATTGACATTTTCACCCCCTGGCCACTTTATAGGCACACCACATACAACTTAATTCAACTCAACAGCTCTGCCAGAAATTCAACCATCATTAAGTTTGTGATGTTTCATTGTTGGTGACATTGTTGGAAATGTGTACATTTAATTATGTGTTTATTACTGAGGTCTAAAAGTGGTGTTGTACTGGACTGCATTAATATTTAGAGGTAATTACAGTTATTTTAAATACATAAGGGGTGCAGAATAATAATAAATAATAATGATAATGCATTTATTTATATAGCACTTTTAAAAACAGATGTTACAAAGTGCTTCACAAGACAATAAAAACAGTTAAATCAAGCAAGAGTACAAACAAAGAGATATCTGCAAATAGTAATGTGATAAAAACAAATAATTCTACATAAATGTGTATAAATATGTACATGCATTCACACAAATCGGTGCGTACATAAATATACCCACATACACACATGCTCTGAGCACAAGCTTTAGCAAACATATGCACAAAATACATATATTCATAAACAAACACTTAACATATTGGACCTCATAGAAACACCATCATAAAAAAATGTGGTTTTAAATGTTGTTGTTGTTGTAATGCTGTAGATGATCATATCTCAACAGGAAGTGCATTCCAGAGTTTGGGAGCCCTTTGGGAGTTTGGGAAATCTCTGCTTGTCGCTAGGCTAATTTATGCAATGTAAAACGCCATAGGCTTGTGCTAAATACATTAGCTTGTTGTATTTGTGGGGAAAATATGTCAAGATAAAGACAAGTGTTTGTCTGTGAATGCTGAGAGTTATAGTGAAGCCAATTTGTGTACTTGTGTTAGAAATTGTCTCTATGAAGCCATGTTTAATCTGCATTTAAAGTGTGTTTTGAATCAACTACTATACAGCACTCCACAGAAACTCCACTGCCAAGTAGTGTTTTGGAGGTGTAACTACAGAGTGACACAGACACATCACTGCACAAGTATAAATGCTCGCAACAGCGTAGGGTTAAAAGGAGTTAAGGCAGGGTTATAAGGCATTGCAATAGTCAATTCTAAAAAAGATAAAAGCATTTATGACCTAAATATAATGCAGTCTTGTACAACATCACCACTAGGAGCTTAATGTTAAAACATATAATGGATCCTCTATCAAGGTGTCAAAATACCTGAATATTATACGCATCATGAAAACAGACTGCATAAGATTGTACAGGTGTACCTAATAAAGTGGCTGCTGAACAGTGATTTCCATTGAATAAAATGGGCACTTAGCTTTTATTTTGAAATGCACATTTCATGCACATGTACACAGTTTAAAATCCCACAGTATAATAATGCAAATATTGCTTATTCTCAGCATGAACTGGCAGCCTAATGTGTATTTTTAGCACAGTTCTTTTCAGTAGCCGGTGTCTTATTAGTGTTCTGTAAATATTGAATGGGCACTTTGAAGACCCTGCTGCTCAAAGACGACACACTACCTCATTCAGAATTTAGTAGTAAAAAATATATTGTCTGTCTGTGTACAGCTAAACTTCAACTAAACCATCTCGGCCTTTTGTCAAATGTTATAGGCGACCCTCTATCTGTGAGGTGAATCAGAAATATGAACCTGCACTGTGGTAAATGCATCCTGGCCATAAAATGCTGTCCCTCATCCCATAAGCAGACAGTGGAGCTCTGCAGAGCGCCTGCAAATTTAATGACTGATTTTCCCGGCACTGCTGAATCCTCTGGGTGCAGAGTCTGTCTGGATGCTAATGCAGCCTGACATCTCCATCCTTGTTTAAACAACCCATGTTATCCTGAATGGGTTACTGCAACGGCAAATTAAAGGCAGCTTTGATACGAAGATCCGTCTGAACACTACTGCTCTACTTTTCCAGTACACTCAGATCTCAGCCTGGTCTGATATGATCCTGCAAATATTGTGTAGGCAGTTTGTGGAAGATGACAGCGCTGGGCTCTTCTCAACACAAAATACAAGATTTAACTCATTAACTGCAGAGTCGTGTTTTTAATGCATGCAGTGTTTAGATACTGTAGAGAATTTAACACGTCAAGTGCAATTCAGTTTAGGTTGATGCTTCATACAAAATTTATTCTCATACATTTCACATGTACGTCATCGTCTCAGCTGAGAGCAGTGACACAAGCTTGGTAGAAATTCTGGGAAATTCGGCACATCTTCACCTGCATTCTCATAAAAGATTAACTTGACTTGAGAAGATGTTTAAATGGAAATGTAGTTAATGTTAATGTTGTTTGACAGAGGCCCTTTGTTTACTGCGGTAGCCAGTTTATGTGCAGTAATCCCAGCTGCCAGTTATGGTTAATCGTGCCAGTGAATCTCAAACAGATGTTGCATTTGGAAAAAGTTTCATCTTCACACTCTGGCAGTCAATTGTCAGTCTCAATACATTACTCTGGAGATATTGCATTTATGAATTAGGAATGATCTTCTTCACTGCTGACCAGTGATTCAAAGCAATTTGGCTCAATCCAATATACTTAATGATTAAAGGAGAGGAGAGGAGATTCTAACTTTTTAAATGTCTCTTAAAACAATACCAAACATGACCATATTTACAAAAATTCCTTCTGTTTCATTCCCAAAGACAATGTCACCATGCTGTAGAGCAGTGGTTCCCAACTCTCGTAGTCCAAAAGTGGGTGGCGAGTCCATTCTGAATGGACCGCAAGCAACTCATGAATGTGTCAGCTTTGTAAAAACACACCTTATATTGAAGTGCAGTAAATTTCTGGTGCAGAGCTTTTAATTTGAAGTGCCATTTACTGCTTGACAGAGAAAGAAAAATAGCTCAATGACATGGCCAAGCGTAAGGTTGACGCTGCATATATTAAACTGCGTGGACCCTAATCTAATGACTCATGAGAAATCTGGCTCCATGGCTAGACCAGTTGGGAACTGCTGCTGTAGAGGAATAGTAACAGAAAGAATGACGTTTGTGCTAACAAGAAGGTCCATTTTGATTTGTCTAAATTAGCCTGCCGACGCCTCATGTTAGCTTGATATACATTTTGAAATGTACTTTTGCACTGAATGAGGACTTTGACTTACGTCCCCCATCACTTACATTGTAAGTACATTGGGAAGAAATCTCTTAATGGCCAGACTGAACCGTGGAGAACTGGATACAGCGATTGAGGCAGGGCCCTCTTCATTCCTATGAAAGATGTTAAGTGGTGCATGAAGCCAAAAAAAAATAACCTGGATCTTCCACATCATGGAGCCCATAGAGCAATGAATCAAAATGAATGAAGCAAAAAAAAATGTATCCATTGATTTACAGATGTCTCTTTTACAATGTAAGTCTATGGGAAAAAGTCTTTTTGGGCCACATGACATCAGGTGATGGACCCCACAGTGGTAATTCCACATTTTACCTCTATGTCAAACTCTGCTGTTGCAGGTGACTTGGAATGAACAGAGGAAATGATTATAGCAAGCACAGACTGTTGTTTTAAAACAGACTTGTTAACCTATCTTTCATCAGTATTGTTTGTCTCAGAGGACAGGATTGCCAGTATTTGTAAGGTGTTACTTCCCCTAACAGTCTTTGTGAGAAAAAGTGTTATGTGTTTATTAATTTCTGATGGATATTCTGGGTCAAAGTCCATCAAAACCAGCCTGCAGCCCCAGTTCAGAGGATTGTTAGTTTGGCGAGCAATGGTGGAAATATGTATGTATGCTTTGTTGAGTCTGGATCCAGCAGTGGCATCTAGATGAAGCTATGCATTTGCTCAGGAGATTAGGGGCAGCGTGGTGTCACAAGGGCAGTCAGGCCTCGAGCTGTGCGACTGGAAGCAGGTGGCACGTTTCTTACGTCCTCGCTAAGAGGGATTAGGCCTCTGAAGGGAGAGGGAGCATATTTGATTAGCCCGTTCAAAGGTTTGGGAGGATGGAGCTAGGGCTGTTCATGTGATTAGCCAGGCATTTTGAGCTGGACTTCTGTGGAAGTGTGTTTTGTAACATCTTGCGAAAGACAACAGTGTTATTTCCGGGGAAAGGACCTCTTGGCTCGCTGCCTCTGGTGGAAAAGGCTGGTCGGTTGCATGTGAGCACACAGTATGAAAAAAATTCTGAATTCATACATACTGTACTGAGAAGTTGTTTAATAGAGAAGATTTGCTTAACAGATTATTTGTTACGTAACTTACGTAACACAGAGGAAACTGTATGCATATATTAAGTGAAGACTGCACTGACGCTAGAGAGGTATCTAGAGTGGTACAGTTGAAATGTAGGGCCACTGACCAAGCTGCTGTATTTAACAAGTTTAGAGTGAGAACATGCTGAAGAGAAACGCAACATCTCAGAAAACCCAGTGACAACATGACTCTCAGCTGTGTAACGTACAGTTTAAGGATAGAGAAACAGAGAGAAAGAGAAACTGACTGACTTTATCAGAACAAAGAAAACCCTACGAGTGTTATCTCCACAGCGTATTGCATATGTTTGCATCTCTGCATTCACTGGCAGAGTGGAGTGGATGAGTCCTGTGGGCGGAAGAGTCAGGAGGTGACCAGTTGCACCCACAAGCCCACACACAACCCCTCCCGAGAGGAGAGACTCTCCATTGAGCTCCAGGATCTGCCGACCCACAGGGAGGGTGAGCAGCCAGAGAGTACAACACCACCAAATAGGATGGAGTTGTTGGGTAATGTTGTGTGGGCTCAGCTTCAGATCGCACATTACAATACAAAGAGCTCAGAACACAGAACATGATCTGTCTGGGTCAAGGTTTACCAACTCGCTGTGGCTCGTTTCATTAGCATGATTTTTGGCAAATCCCTTCTAAATTTGAAGAAGTATGTGACATGCCAAAAGCTAAAAATGGTTTCAGGCAATCCTACTCGATCTGATGCTGGTCTTTTAATCCTGTAATTGAATGTGGTGGTGAAGAAACAAGGAGGAGTGTTCTCTCAGTATTTATGTTCAAAGATGCTTAAAACATTCTAAATGCAGAGCTCTGGAGTGTAGCATTGTTAAGGCCCATTGTAAAGTTTGTTTCTCAATCTGTCCTCTGATAAAAAACACACTGCACATCAAGTCAGATGCATATTATTGATCTGTTCATTGTGAAAATTCACAATACCAGGAAAAATGGAAAGACACATTTGCTTTTAAATCTAGCTTTTAAACTGCACTCTGCTTGAAGCGTCATTAGCATATGTTGCATTTCTGGATAGAGTTATGTTATCTTTATTTTGTCCTTGAAGATTTCAAGAAGGACATTGCTTCCATATAGACTCTTTCCACCTCTTTTTCCTGCTGGCCCCCTGTCCACTCCTGCTCTGTTCCTCTCTCTTGTTGCGGATGTTGGTGTCCTGCAGATTACTTCTTGGTAAAACAACTCTCTCAAGGCTTTTGACAGATGAGAAAAAGCAGAAAACCAAGCCTTTTCCAAAAACTTTAATGACACAGGAAAGTTTTGAGTCTGTGTATAAACAGGGCTGGGTCGCAGGGGCGGCAGGCCAAGCAAAGCACCCCAGACGTCCCTCTCCCCATCCATGCTCTCCAGTTCCTTCTGGGCGACGCCAAGGCGTTCCCAGGCCGGATGAGATATGTAGTCCCTACCAGTGGGACGTGCCCAGAACACCTTCAACTGGAGGCACCCAGGAGGCATCCTGATCAAATGCCCGAACCACCTCAACTGACCCCTTTCAACACAAAGGAGCAGCGGCTCTACTCCGAGCTCCTTCCAGATGTCCGAGCTCATTACCCTATCTCTAATGCCGCGTTCAGACCAAGCGCGATGGAGGCGATGAAATCGCCTGTAACGCGAGTATCGCGTCGCTTGATCACAAATGTCACATTTTGGATCATCGCTTCATCGCGCGATGACGTGACCCACCTCCCGCTATTTTCCTCACCTCCCGCTATTTTCTTCATCTCCCACTATTCTCTCGTCAACCATGGCTGAGTTAAGAACTGTTGCTGCGCTTTACTTGTTGTGGACGTCTGATTTGGATCGGAGACCCAAACGCCGCCGTGTCTGGGTGCATGATATCCTCAGAAGCCGCACACAGCAACAATAATCTTCTCCTTCATTTTTTAAATGAGCGTCTGACGTGACTACGTCGGTGACGTGTTGGAGATCAACGCTGATTGGATGTCGCCGCACAGCGTCACGTGATGTCACTTGAAAAGTTCAAATTTTTCAACTTCAAGCGACACACGCGATGAAGCGATGAAGCGTCCATCGCGTCATCACGTCGCGCTTATCGCTCAAATCGCGTCGCTCAAAGCGACATCGCGTGTCATCGCGTGATTTACATTGATTTTGAATGGACACTTGTGGCGTTCATCGCCTCCATCGCGTTTGGTCTGAACGCAGCATAAGGCTGAGCCCAGCCACCCCTCTGAGGAAACTCATTTCAGCCACTTGTATCCGCCACCTCATTCTTTCAGTCACTACCCAGAGCTCATGACCATAGGTGAGGGTGTGGACGTATATGGACCAGTGAATCGAAAGCTTTGCCCTCCGACTCAGCTCCCTCTTCACCACAGCGGTCTGGCGCAGCACCTGCATCACTGCAGAAGCCGCACCAAACCGTCGATCCATCTCGTGCTCCATTCTACCCTAACTTGTAAACAAGACTCCAAGATACTCAAACTCCCTTGCTTGAGGCAGCGGAACATGAGGTGGTGTTTGGTTTTAAATGTGCGCCAATTTTGATTGTAAATATGGAAGGCCTTTAGCGTCCCTGCATGTTGTTCATGCTGCACTCTGAAAGGAATTACCAGGATGGGACAAACATGTCCAAACAGAAAAGATGTGACTGACTCCATAACTGACATATGAGATTTCAAAATTGATTCAGATCAGGACTCACAGGCACTAAATTGTAAAATTATGAAGCTATTTGTAGAGCTGTGACCAGCTAATGCACATTATGCTAGCCCATGCTCAGGTATAAATTTTAATGCCTCTGGTGCTTTGTTGTATTTTTGTGGTCAGATTTCATTTTCAGGCACACTGACTGAGTCACGGTGAAACACAAAGGTCTGTGTGATGATGCAAATTTGTCTTCCAGTAATTCTCAGAGTATTCAGGAAATGTGGGCTGCCTCTTAAAGTCACATCACTGCTTTCACCAACACAGCTAACCTTTCAAGGTCTGACTGAACTCTCAGCATCAAGAGAAGAAAAACGTATTGATGTGTCTCTGAAGTCTCTCTGCCACAGAGGAAGAACATTAATTTGGAGGTGAAAAATTGGGCTTACGCCTCCGAGAAACTGTCGCACTTGACTGGCCTCTTTCTGAATGTTGATGCAACATATTTCCCTCTGTGGTTTGTTGGGAATATTGGCAGCAAAATGTACATATCTGTGTAAAAATTGCTTTGCCTTCATGCGCCCACCGGTCCAGGGAAAGACTTCAGTGTTGATGATAATTGTCGAGCACGGGTCCGCTCATTCATGGAGCATGGCTGTTAAGTGACAGAATAATTACACAGGAGGCTAAATAGGGCTCTCAATGAGTATGGGGAGTGATAGCAGTGGATGTGGAGGGAATACTGATGGTCCAGCAATGTTTCTGAAGCCTCCTCCCTTTGTTCGAGTCCCTGCTTTATTTGCCCACGGCTGCCTCCTCCCCTCTGCGGCGAAGCGAGCTCATTGGAGGACAGCAAAGTCACGGGTTGACGATCAGGTCCGCAGCGTGAAGGATTCTAACTGTTGCTAAGGTATTTTGAATGGTTACTTGACCATTAGGGGACTTCATTTTGCTATCCATCTTCACCTGCTGAATGCTAGGAGATGACATGGAATGTGTTGAAAGTGTGAAATCTCAGGATTACTCAGTTTCTCATCAGTGGTCCAGACAGTCTGCACTATCACTTGCTGTCTGGGGCGTTGATGGCTTCAGGCAATATTTTTGTTATTGAGATTTGACCTGCATCGTGTTGGATGTCTTTATATTGAACGTCTTTTAAATTCTCTGCCAAGAAAAATTTGGCAACGGCTCCTGCTGTCTACAGATAGGCCTCTTTTAAATAGCAGTGGGAAAAAAAGCTCAGGTTCACCCTCAGTTCAGAGCTCATGTAGAAGGGAAGCTTTTTCAGCGCTGCAGACTGAGCACATCACTGAAGGCAGGAGTCAGAGGAGCTTCCTTTAAACCCAGTTATCTCTGCATGTATTCACCTCAATACTGTATGTTTCATTCTGTAGCTTTAATCTCTGAATTGCTATATTTCTTGTAATTGATGGGATTGTTGTATATTCTTTTTTTTTTTTTTAATTCTCAGTTTCTTTCTTTTTTTTTCTTTATTTTCTTTACTTGTATACCATTAAAAACTAAATGAATGATGTCTAATGTATTGGAGATTTTACTGCAGATTTATCTGTGCTGTATCTACGCTCTCTATTCTGTTTTTAAAATGAACCTTTATTTAAGGAGAGACACCTCAGCCTTAATTTTTTTTTTTTTTATTTTAAACAATACCACAAAGTGAGAACAAACACATGAAAATAAAATTAATAAACGAGCAAAAATCAGCAACAGCTGTAATCACAACCAGTAGAACTTACAAAGTGTTGTCTGTTATATACTTATTCTGTCATATTCGATACCCTCGTACTTATGACTCTTGACCACTCTTCTTTCAAATATATATATTGATACTGTGGCCCAGTCTCTTCCTGGTTAACGACTGTGAGGTTAACCAGACACTTATTTTTTGTATTAGAAGTTAGACAAATGAGGCATTAACAAATTAACATTGTGCTTTTTGCACAGGCTATATTTCTGCAACAGAAATCTGAACCAAGGTAAACACCTAAATGTGTATTTTGAACTGAATAAGGCAAGTTATAATAGCCCAAAATCTCAAAATTAGCCAGTGCATTAAAAACTGTGTTATCACCTTAAAGGTATGCTATCCAGGGATTTCTGGCTACTGTGTCGCCCGTCATTGTGACAATGAAAGCCAACCCTAGTTTTGTCTGCTTGGTGTTTTGTATTGCTAAATTTGTGGTTTTTTTGGCGCTGTGTCTGTGGTTTTTGTAGCTTCCTCTTGAATGCATGCAGTTGTTGGAATTTTTTTGAACAACGTACTTGACTCAGCTGTGCACTGTGCCAAAGAATGTCCTAAACACAGCAAAATAAAAGGAAAACAGGGGGCAGAGGGCAGAGTCTCTGCAGATAAATACACCGCCACACACTTCTAAAGGGTCATAAGTGATGATTATGTGGTATCACTTTTGAGTCTTTACTTTTTTTTGTTGTTTTTTTTTTAAGGAAAAACTCTACATAGTATACCTCTAACCAAAAAAGGCTTTATTTAGCTCATAAATCGCCTCTTCAATAGTGTCCTGCCGATATAAGCATCAAAATAAAAATGTTACAGAAAACAACCAAAAACAAGTAACACAAAATATGCTACAAACCAGAATAACCATAAATAAAATGTTTCATATATATCTGTCTATCTCCCTGCGGTGGTAGTGCTGGCTGACAGCTGGAGCAACACCACCTTCTTGCATTTACACCCCTGCAGCCTTTCCACTGCTACCATTTGGAGCCAGTCCAGGTGAGCTCACCCATCTACACAAAGACACACTATACAAAGTCTCTTTGTGGATAACAAACTGGTGCAGAGACATCTGTTCAGTACATGTTACTGCACTGTACTGAAGGTGACAGTGTACCTCTCACCGCCTCCCTGCACCTTCACTTGTCATATGATTGGTATGACAGACCCTTATGGGCCATCCATGTTACGTCCTCTCCTTCAGTTAAACTAAAATAAGCTCAGTCAAGCGCCGTCAGCACTTGTCTCCTGCTACCTCTCTGCTCTACTACCCTCCTCCTGATACTCCAGTTTAAATTTAGGTTCACCTCAGACCACACACCATCGTTATGTCTGCGTAGTATAGAGGGGAGATGAGAGCCGCTGGCCCTGTCTGTGATTCTGGGGGAGCTCATCATCGCGGCTGCATGGAGCAGCGTGAGGCTGGGCTGCCTGGGACTGTTGGTATTGAGCAGGGAGGAGCGCCCCGGGCACAATCCATCAAAAAGGAGCTGTTTGCACTGTGGGAATAGACATGAATAATCCATGCTTTCTTTACCCTTTCCTGTGTAACTATGCGTATCCCATTACATTCTCTGTTGCCTTTTCTTCAAATATCCACCCGCTGTATTTGTATTAAACATTTATTTTATCTCAGTAAGGATTTTATAATATCTAGGCCCTATCTAAAAATGTTTAATTTGGAGATTTAATGCAGGTAGTACAACCTTAAAAATATATATGTATGACCAAAAGAAACAAAGCTGATATGTTGTATAGATCGTCTGATATGTTAGTTATCCTTCATTTAGGCCTATTGAAATTAATATAGGCTATTTAAAATAATATTAAGATTTTGAGATATGGCGTTTATTTTCAATGAAATTCATGTCATTTTCATCAGAAATAGTATGACTAAACATCGTATTTTAAACTAAAGACCTCACATTTCTCAATTTTTCCTTACCATATTTACATCTTTAATGCATCAGTCAAGTTTTTGTTAATCAGGATGGCACATTTGGTTGTATAGGATGTCAAATTATATGAATATTATCCCTACTGTGCTACTTTTCAAAGGAAAGTAAGTCAAGGTGAGCATTGAGGCAAGGTAAAGAGCCTCAATCTCAATATGTATTATGAGTTGAATCCCTCTGAGATTAATCTTTATGACTGTTTCATGTAGGCAGGACTCATTTTACTAATTCTGTGCATTTTACACTCACAATCCATTTTTCAATTAACCAGAGTGTCCATATGTGGCATTTTGTTGTACCACAAAACCTTTACATTTATTATATGTAGGTCATTCCATGAACTATAAACTTGCTTGCATCTCCACCTTCTCCTCCATATGTTGCTTCAAACAGCAATATCTTTGTGACACATATTCAAGAATCAAGGTCAGTATAACTGGGCTATAATGTCAGCACCTCATTGTTTTTCATATGTGGTGTTTGGGACTAAACTGCAGGGTCAGTTACAGCAGGGAGATGAAGGACTAGAGTGGACTGGTTTCAGGTTAAATCAACTCGAAGCTGGTTGTATACGGTGTGTAAAAAACAGATTTTATGGATGAATCGGGCTTTGGGGGGTTTGGGGGCTCTCTAGTTTGCAGTTTTTTTATGATGGCCATAAACATTGATTTGTGCAGCGTTGTTAATGGAGGACCCTCTTGAGAGCTCTGAGCTGTAATCACAGTTTGTGAAGTCCTGAGGTTCTAGGTTTCTTTTTTTAAATTCCCCAATGACAGATGTTAGACCCGCTAACTATCAACACTATGTCTTGCCAGGTGAATTATGGAGTGAATGCCACTACTGGGGAGATTGTATGCTACAGAACTGGATTATAGCTTAATGGACTACTGCCCCACTGTGGCAGTAACATTGCTGTGCCCAAGTGCCACATTGTGCCTGTTTCCTGTCTTTTACCACTCAAATTTACAACCTTCACTTGGTTTAAGGCATGGTCGTGGGGGGAGGGGCAGCACATGTCAAATGAGGGTCCTCTGCCAGAAAATGTTGAGCATCAAGGGCATAATTTTCTGCATTCTGGTAAATGTTTAAGCACCAATTTGTGCTTTTTCTGCATCAGTTTATGGTGTAAATGTCTTTAACTCATATTCTTATTGGCAGGGACAAATGCCCATGTCCTAAACATTGGGGGGATATGTCCCCTGCGTCCCCTGCGTCCCCTGCATCCCTTCCAACTCCTGTGACTAATACATTGTTGGTTTTGATTATGTCATGGAGAGGTGTGCCATATCATTGCGTTCATGATAATACTGGTAGAATATGAAAAATTAATATCGTGATGCTCGTAATATTTCAACTTGTTGAAATACTGACATCATACTGTTACCCACGGCAACAACAAGCATGGCTGAAAGCAAAAGTATTTCTGACTTCACGGTGGTTCATTAAAGAGGAGCAAGTTCAGTAGCATGGAATAAACTGTTGTGTTGTTAGGCCTGGACATCCTGAAAGTTTAACAAACAGCCCTGAACGCCTCAGACTCTTTAGCGAGTTACCGCAGAGGGAACTCATTCAGCGGCTCCACTGACAGCAGCACAGCGTCCCTCCCTCCCCTCTCTCGCCATGCGCCCACGGGAGTCGGTGTCGTCTGATGATTTTGTCAGAGACTTTTGGTAATGTAATCCTACATGTCGACAAAAAACTACATATATGTGAATGTGCGATAGTTATGGTAGCATAACAGCCTGTCACAGGTTACAGTGTGATGATTAGAGGAGAAATGGCAGAGCATAAAGGCCCAGGTGGAAAAAGAAACCCCAACCCAATCATTTAGGATTTTTCCAAAAGAGAAGGAAATCAACAATATGTGTCATGGTACTTTAGGTAGATAGCGTGTTGTATTTCTCAGTAGTCTATCTGCATGACTCACTGATAATTGATCTTTACAAAGTGCACACTTTGACACATAAACAAGCTGATCACTACATTCCAAGAATCAGGTAGAGATGACCCAATTTAAACAGTTTCAAGAGAAACATTTTGGTGTACCTCTAGGGTGTAAGTTTCAGCACTGGGTGGGACACATGTGAAAAGGGGGTGTGTGAGTCTTCTGCCAGAAAAAAATTTGAGCATCAGACATTTAATTTCCTGCATTCCAGTAAATTTTTATGCACCAGTTGTTGCCTTTTCTGCATCAGTTCTCCTTCTGAAATCTACACCTGTGGTTTGAGGTAAGTCTCCCCAGCTAACATGAGCTGGGTTATATATTTATTATCATCCCTGCATTTCCCTCTATTGGCTGATAAATGGATTAAATTCTCTGGCGGCGATGAATATCCAGTGAGACGTAAGGAAGAGTTTACGGGCTCTGGATTCAAGCAATTATAATGTAGACAAATCATTTTGCTTTAATTAGATCTTTGGAATATCTGATAAGATACCCAATCTCAGTTTTCCTTTTTTCACAGCTCTGTGCCAGCGAGATGAAAAAGATGCTAACTTAATCAAGCAACGTGAGAATTTGATATTAACTGAATCTTTCCATTGATCTTCTGCCTCCCAGGTGGTGTTGAATCGCAGGAGTTTAAACGGCTGCAAGTGATACTGCATAACTTACACTGACCGGTAGAGATGTGCCATGTTTGCAGAGTGGACAGTGTGATAGATTTGTGGTGTACATGACCTCTACCTTCCTTTTCTCTCTTGCTGAATAAATCAGTTTTGCTTTTAGGTGCTCCTGCAGGCTGTGGAAAAGCCCAATGAAGAGCCCTCTACAGTATGTCTTACACCAACCCAGGCCAACATTGTCCCCCACTATCACTCAAATAGGTCAGTCAGAAAAAATATCCCCCAGCTTTTATTCTGCCTCCATGAGCAGTATAATCAATATGCAGCTGGTGGGCGAGGCTGGGTGCTTCTTATGGAGAGGGCAAATGCACACCAGCATGGGCTCATCCTGTAACACACTAATGCACCTCAGGGCTCTGACATCAATTAAGAGAGACAATGGACAACTGTCCTGTGCACTGCAGGCTGAAAAGCTTGGATGTGTGAAGAAAATGTGGGTGTGGTTATGTGGTGAAAGTAACCACCATCAATGATTACACCTCTGTTGAGGTGACATTTTGTCACCAAGGTCCTCCTTTTGGTTCTGGGTCATTTTTCATCATTTTAATATAGGACTAGATTGACTTTCTTAAAAATAATAATCTACCTTTCTTTACTGAGAGTTAGATGAGAAGATTGATACAGTCGTTTAGCTTAGCTTAGCATCTAGGCTGATAACAGTATGTGTCGAAATTTTTCTTGGCTGGGAGCAGTGACTCCCTGGAGGTTTCCTGGCAACCTCACAATGACAACAAAACTCCAGGAAGTAACTGTTTCCCACCAAGAAAGAGACTGGCACATGACACCATGTTAAAAAACACAATTTTATTAAATTTTACATGTAGTTTTTTTGCACCAGATATTATTACATTTCTGCAAACCCAAGAAATGTAACATTTGTACATTATTACGTAGAGGATATGTTGAACATTTGTGTTTCTTTTGCCTTTTGCCTTTATTTGATAGGACAGATCTAGCATGAAAGAGGAAGAGAGAGGGGAAATACATGCAGCAAGGGGCGGGCTGGAACTAAATCGACGGCCACTACAGGGAGGACCCTGCACATAGGGTGCCCGCTCTAACAGGTGAGCTAGTGGGCACCCCAAAACTTCACAATCCTTAACATTTCAACAGTCCTGTGGTTAAAACGTGTGATATGTTTAGGCATGAAAAAACACTCGGATATGTTAGGAAAAGATCATGTTTTTGCTTGAAATACCCATGTTGGGTGTCACAATCACGGCAAGAAATATATTGCCTCTGATGTCTCTTGAAAAAACAACTGGATTTGTTGTTTGTTGGTCTCAAACAGTCTGCAGCTTGGCAAGCATCTCGCCTAGTTGTCACACCATCCACCTTTTATTCCACCACATGATGACAAAGTCATTTAATATACATGCGATCAAAACTACATCACTTAAAAGTAGATATGATACATATGAAACGTACAAATGTAACATGTCATTGGTTTGCAGAAACGTACAATGCCAGTATTTTACATTTGGTGAATGGACCGGAACAAAGCAACATTAGCTAACAGGCTGCTGGCTGTAGCTTCATGCACAGATATGACAGTATCATTGAACTTACTGTCCATCTCTGGGCAGGAAAGCAAATAAGCATTTTTTTTTAAAATGTCATCTCATCTCATCTCAAAAAGAAAAGGAGATTTATTTTAATTGATTTCCATTATAATATTCTGTCTTGGATGTTTATTATTATTTCATTTCAATATATCAGTTTTATCTCACTTTTCAGATCTCAGAGAATAATAATAAATAATAATAGTGAATGAGGTGTGAGTATAGAGTCGTTTGTAGAGCCTCTGGTGTCACAGTATCATTTTCAGACTGGGTTATGAGTGTGAAGTCTGGCCTGTCTGGACACAGTTGGAGCTTTTCTGTCTCTGTCTCTGTCTCTCCTGCACCTACTGGTCTTCTAATAATAGTAAAGCTGTTGCCAAGGTGCAAATGGTGCAACTCGATGTTTTATTTATTTTGTCCGCTCAAATGGATTTCCTAGCTGAGTGTCAGAACCTTAATCTGCAGCAGGGACGGCGGTCGACACCCACATCATGTTTTCATTTATGCCTTTTGTGAGTGGGGGTAGCCATTACAAATTCTTATTATTCTGGAAATTGTGGAGCAATTTTCTTTTTTGACTGAAGGCATGTTTCCATCACTCACTTTAATGTAAATGACACACTATATGTATTTATACGTATAGTGACAGCTGAACATTTTTGTTGTATTTTGTGTATATTTTTGGATAATAGAATTTGTGATAATAATTATTGTTACTAAAAATAATGAAATCGTATTGTAATTGAGCTGTTTTTTATGTGTCATTTGGTTTTAAAGGATGTCATGAAGCTTTCCACCCCACAAGCAGCAGGATTGGCTGTGACCACAATATATTTTCCACCCTCCTGCTTCCAACCTCCACAGCTCGCTGCACAGGGCTGACTTCAGGTGTGCTTGTCGGGCTCTTTTTGGCCGGTTTTAATTGGGTTTCCCCCTGAAGTACTTCCAGAAAGACGACGGGATGATGCATCAAAAAGCCTCCAGATTGAATCAAAAAGCTCTGTGCTTCTCTTGATGCCGATGACAGAGCGAGGATGGGCAGGGCATGGCTTACATCCCAGCGTCATGGCGGGGAGCTGGAGTCTGGAGAACCAGTATGTCTTCCTCTCCTCTCTCAGAGAGCTCTGTTTGTCACTCGCTATCACCGTCTGTCACGCCACAGAGCGCCGTGGCCACACACTCTCCTCTCATGCATCTTTCCATCCTGGCCATGATGGCTAAACCCTCCCTCACATACTCAGCACCTCAAAAGGGAAACATGTCGTCCTTCTCTTCTCACATGGCGTTAAAAAGGCCCCAACCCTCCCAAGGGAGCTCTACTCTTCCTCTCTCGATCGATCAGCTGAACCCTCGCCTTCATTCATCCACCTATCTATCCGTCTTCCTGTCTTTACGCCTTGCCATTTGTCTCCAGTCTTTACCACTTGTCTGTATGCTCACTGAGGATCTCTCAATAGCTTTTGCTAATAATCAATATGTTGTGTACCTCTCTGTTTAGAATATAAATAATGAATACTAGGGGTTTAAGTACGGAGCCAAAAAGCAGGACATCCTGCAGCCAGTATGTGCACATTATATACAGTGAGTGGAAACCCTCCCACTGATGCAAATCTCTCACTTTGTAATGAATGCAGCATGTTTGGATTTTGCTTTCCCCAGCAGTTCTCTTCGAAATGTTCCTTAGATTGCTTTTTTCCTCCGCATTCAACCCCCACGTTAGGAGTATTGATCGCTCTGGTGCACTAATTATCCTGCTTGGCCTTGGATGTCTCTGTGAACCGCAGTCTGCCTTTGATCGACATGTCTGGATTGCTCACGTTACCGTTAAAAAAAGGAAAGAAACTGTTGTGATTACAGAATTTCGAGTACGTCGGGGTTTTGACTCTTGATCTTTGTAAAACACGTGTGACACCTTCTTAAATGACCAATCTGTCTATCTGTAGTCACTTCCTGTGCCATACAATGAGCTCTTAACTTGGCTGATCAGCACCTATGTGTGGGTGTGCATGTATGAGGGCAGTATTTACATATGCATCCATGCATATGTGATTATTCTGTATGTTTGTGTGTGTATGTGTGTGTGTGACTGTGTATATGTGCACGCGCATGTGGGCAAAAGTACAGGTCGGTACATCCTGCTCTGCCACCATCTGTGCTCAGGCAGGCAACAGGCCACTTCATACACACTCATCCTCTCCATACAGCCACATAGCTCTGTTTGTTTGTTTATTTTTTGCTCCTTAAAAATGTCTTCAGTTCTAAATAACAAACATGTGCCAGTCTGACATGCTTTTAATGACATTGTGCTATCAAAGTACTTGAAATGTGTACCACAATTAATAAGATCAGATTAATCAGAATCAGAAATGTTTATTGCCAACTATCTTTGCGCTAAAAAAATACGATGGAATACATATATATGTGGGGTTATTAATGTGTTTTTAAAAATTTACAGTCATGCAGGAATTTGGAAATTATTGTCCAGGAGCGAGGACTGTGCTCAACCTTTTTTTTTATCATTTATTTATTATTTTTATATAAAAATTATTTTTATTACAGAAACAAAATAAATATTTATTATTATTGTTATTGATTTTTTTTCATCATTATTTTTATTATTATTTAATAAATTATTATTATTTATTATTATTAACATTGTTATTATTATTATTGCTGTTGTTTTATTAATTTTATTTGTATTTTATTTTTGAATTTTTTTTTTGCCACATGATGATTGTTTCCCTCCAGCAACTTTACTTCAGTAGCAGTTATACAGATGGTCAGATGGAACATTTTATCCGTCAGCTTGTCATGTCTCATTGTGTGAGGTGATATTTGTACATCACCATTTTTTCACATTCAATATTTGTCTGGTGTTGACAGTGGGTGTTTAATATTAATACTGAAAGTATTAATATTATCATTAAATCACGACACGTGTTGATGCACCAGCGGTAAAATGCTCGTGTGTCCTCCAACACATGAGGGAAACGCTGACCTTAGACTGAATTATACATGTATTTGCACAACATTACAATTCCAGATACATCCTCACGGTGAATGAATTTCCATGATTAGAATTTCAGTTCCGTCTGTAATTGTCAGGAATTATGGTGGTAGATTGGGAATCAATACAGAGCTTCGGAGCCAGTGTCACTGGTGACCTTTGTGTGCGCTCAGAGGAGCCTCAGCCAATGACATTTTAAGCTCAAAGGTCCCCATGGAGAAGCACTCGTCGGGCGGTGTGTAAATGACACTCTTGGCAATCTGTGTGTGTTTCTAAACAGTGCTCAGCCTGGCAGAACATATAGATGCACCAAAGTGCTCTGCAGTGTATGTTCAGTATGAGCCGCGCCTATACATAGTAGCAGGGAGCGAGAAAATACTGGGTTAGAGACAGGTTACAGGAAGATGCAGACGTTGCAGACATAAATAATTCAGTTGTTCAGTAAAGTATGCAGACCTGCTTTATGAGCCCTAATGAGCTGAAACATCTGTCTGCCTGGGGCTTATTGTGACCCTTGTAGCCTCTCTCCAGCCCAGTCCATTGGAGTCCTCTGTTTGGCACTGCTTCCTGAGTCCTCACCTGCAGGTGCCCTCCTTCTCTGCCTCCTCTCCCAGGGAGTAAGGCTTAGTCGTGCTCAATATATGAGGATGCACACCCCAGCGTCAATACCATCTGCCAGCTCCCCCTGGGGCACCAGCCAGGTGCTGGGCACGCTCTCACACCAGCGATGGCACAACAGCACTGCCTGCTGCGATCAGCCTCGCTGTGCCAACTGTTGATCATCATGTCCTCTCATTCCCGCTCAGAGCCTCGTTATTAACCCGGGGACATGCTGTGCTTAATATAGATTTACAGCAGACTAAAGATGGACTCAGAGTCCTGTTTAAATTTTTGATGAATGCAGATAATTTCCTGAAGCCACATCGAGCCTTTGTTGTGTGTTGCTGGGCTCCTCCTCTGTGTTTGCTGCAGGTCTCCCGGGTTGTTTCCCTCGAGACGTAGCTTGTGTTGAACCACAGCTTTCACTTTCTGGAACCAGAGTGTGCTACCCTGTTTACTGCAGCTGCTGCTCTGATGTCGGAGTATTACTCCATCACCACTGGTGACAAGGAGAGTAAAATCAAACATGCAGGAAGAAAATGTGAAACTAAACTGTTGCTAAATCGGGAATGTTTACACAGTTTTTAATATGCCCTGAATCCTTCCAGCAGGTCCAAGTCTTTCTACAGAGTTATCTGTAATGTATTCAGATAACTCATTCATGGCTCCTCCACCAGGAGCTTTGCAGGAAGCTGAAGTCAGAAAAGGGGCAGAAAGGGATGAAGGTGGAGAAGGATGAGTGAGGGGCTTATACTTATACTTGCTAATGCTTCACTTTGTTATACTTTTTCTTTATTTCATTATCTAGGCCGTACAGACTGTGTAACGTATTGTCATGACAACAGCTTTTCTTTGTGTTTCTTGGTGGAATGTTTCCTTTATTATATATATAATGTAGAAGTGTGGATTGTTGATTTTCTCTATAGTCACTTCGACCCTCAGCTGTCAGCATGTTCTATTGATTCAGATCTGAGTCCAGTCACAAGGTTTCAAAACACTGTCATATCTTATTACCTCGTTAATGATATTTTGTTCTGTCAGAAATGTTCATTTACAAGTGAATATTAGAGTCACTAAACACTGAAACTCATGAAATAATTGCTCTGTGGCACATCGCCTCACTTTCAGTCATATTAATAGATAATAGTGTATCACATACTTCCTGCTCCTTTGATGAAAATTTGCAATATCTTAAAAAGATGGTCACTGAGTTGCCATGGATTTAATCCCTACTGCTCTCCTCCATTGATACTTCTATGCTTTTAAATTTGAGACCTTACAAAAAAAGCATACTGGTCACACACATCCAAAAACCGTAGAAGTTAGGGGCTGGATACATAAAGGAAATAACAAAAGCGTCTCTGTAAACAGTGTGTTATTTACCTCCGCTGTGAATATTTGTGGTCTGTTTTTCTGAATAATTCTTAGGGACATCGTATTTTAACTACTCTACTTAGATTTAGCTATTTAGATCTAGCCTTGTTAAGATACATCATACAGGACAAACATAAAATATCATATAAGATAATTAAGTATTACGTATACAAACAAGCAGGACATGAATAAGAAACAAAATTAGAAGGTATTATTATTATCATTATTCTTAAAAAAAGGGGAGATAATAACAGTAATACTACTAATTCCTAAAACAAATAAAAATACACTCAAAAACCAAACTAAAAGCTTCCGAAAAAGACATGTTTTTGGTTTGCTTTTAAAAGAGGACACTGTTGTAGCAGGCTGTAGTTCATGTGGAAGATCATTCCAGAGAGTAGGACCATAATGATTAAAAGCACCATGAGCTGATTGAAAGTTGATTTTAGGTACAATGAAGAGACCGAATAAGATCTAATCTTTGTATTTTTGTGTAGTACACTGTCGTGTATCATTAGCACACGTTTTTCCTTCACATGCATTTGTATACAACATGCATTTCTATATCATGAACATAATGTCACTTGTTATCTAGGGTTCTTTTTTATTTCAAAGGGATCATTATGTGTCTGTCATGTGACTGGAGCATGTGTACTTAAAGATGGCATCTTAACGTGAACAGCAAAATCTGAAGAAGAGCATTAGCTCAAAATGTCACTTGTGGATGTGCTAATAAATTGCACTTAAGGGAGCTTCAGTGTGGGGATCACAGTATAGACATGGGGCGGAGGGGGGGTTCTTTATCAAAGATGCAATCATTACAAATGCACATCTTCATGTCTTCTTTGTTACAAGTCAATTTTCATTTAATTTTTTTACATGGAGCCCCACAGATAGCCGTGGGGCCACAGGCCTCACTTCTTAGCTCAGTTACTCGAAAAATATGTGCCCCACTTGCCTGGAGAGGGTACTAAACATACTTTATTGCTCTTTAATAATTGCTTTTCAACATTATTATCTTAATACAGGCCCCTTTTATGGGATCTGAGAAAATACCATTTACTAGCTCTCAGGAGCAGAGTGACAATCTTGGATGTGATGTGTCTTGCCACCTATGTGCCCGGCCTGTCTCTCTCCTGCTGTTTGGCTCCTTTATGAGGCCTGATTCATTGGCAGGCTGTAGCCATATGATATTAATAGATCTTTTGCAGCCGGGATGGCTCTCTTGTGTGTTATGCTCGTAAGTATTATGTTCTTGGACAATGATTGTCAAAAAGGCTTTCCCCAGACTGTCACTTTAATTTCATACTGCAAATAATCTTTGCAGAATTTGTCACCATATGGCTGAGGTCTTTTATACTCTGCTAGACTGCAGGAAATCAAGAGTTCTTGGTGTTACAACCCAAACTTGGCCTTGTGTTCAAGGTCACAATGTATAGCTGCAAAGAGGGGGACTTCATGCATAATGTATACAATATAGCATTCATTGCTAATTAGCGCTAACAGGAAAGGATGCCCCCTGATTTCCCCTGATTTTAGTCTCATTTGCATAAATATAATGGGGCACAAGAGAGTGTAAAGCCCAACGTCTGTCCTCCCCTAGGGGAGGAGGAGAGGTGTTACTGGGATCTGGGTGCACAAGTGATAATTGTTAGAGATCTGCTATTCTGACGCCCAGACCATAAACTAGACGGTGTGAAGTGAACAAAGAGACTCTGGCTAGCACACGCATGCACCGTGAACCTGACATTGACGCAACAGAAAGATGAAGACGTTCATATACTCAGCTAGATTTAAAAAATGTGTAGAGCTATTAGTTTGTGTTCAAGGCATCAGTACCAGACAGATGGATATTTTCCACTGTATTTAATAGGGAGACAGGTGAATAAATGCTTGTTTTAGACAAATGGAATAATTATTCAAGATTGATGGCAGCGCAGATGAGAGCAGATTGGGATCAAACTCTGGTGATTCATCTTTCTGTATGAATGTAAAAGCCTTTGATGGAAGATTCTTTTAACAGTTGTGTTACCTAAAACCGGGAATCATAAAAAACAGGGGTTGAATAATGGTGGTGATTTGGGGGTGGGGGTTGCGGATTGAGGGAGCGGTGATACATTATTCACAGGGGTGGGGGCCTTAAGTGCCAAATTAATTTGTTTTTTCTTTCCAGTTGGACGGCAGAATAAATGGGTGCTGTCAGACGTGCAGTAAAGTGCCGTGCATTCATTTAGACAAGTGTTATTGCTGCACTGGAGCAATACGGTTTTAGCGAAGCAGGCCAGCCTGGTGGGTGGAAGCTGTGTAATTATCTCTGGTTCCTATGATGGCAATGATTGCTAAAACAGCCAAGTGGTCCCAGAGCACAGCAGGTGTGACTGTCAGGCTGCAGGTTGGTGGGCCTGTAGGTGGATGTGAGTGCACGTGAGCAGTTGGGTTTGCTGTGACTGAATAGACCAGTGCTTAGACTTGTTTTTTTGTTCATCCGTGATGACAAAAGCACACTGGTAGTTTATTGTATGACGGCTAATTTAGCCATGAAAAGCAACATCTTCAGTGGGATCAATCACCATCCGAACACTTTCTGTCTAATATATGGTTTGCATACCCTGCTCCTATACCATCGATGTAAGCATGTGTTTTAAACTTGCCATGAATCACATCTCGGTATAATGATCTTGAAATGATTTAGAACAGATTGGTGCTGACAGATATGGCGTGGCACTGATTAAAGCAGACCAAGCAGATGTTTCAATTTTTTTCTCCTTTTCCGCCATTGCTTCTATAAGCAACTCTGACAACGTGCAAATGCAGAAACACAGACATCTGCTGCATTTCAAAGGACCAGCAGAACGAAAAATGAATACTAATGCCGCTGGACCGCATTTATCTGTCTGACATTCAAAAGAGCTAAATGCTCTGCTTGTTCTCTGTGATGCAGAGGAAACTTTGAAACATGCAGGACTTTCAGTGGTATGAGTCAGATAGTGGATATAACAGATGTTTGCCAAGAGATACGGTTGCTACTGAAGCTCACAAACAGCTTGGACTGAGATATTTCTTCTACTGGTTTATTTTCCAACTCTGAATCCCTGCGTCACTCTCTGTTTGTGTGGCAGTGGTTCAGCTACTGTGAACAGACAGAAGCATATAATAACTTTTACAGAAAAGTAATTTAACCTGTAAGCATAACTGGTATACACATTTAGTAAACAAACTACATAGCAGTCATGGCCAAATTTCAGGCTGTCTTTAACATTATTGAGATTCCGCTTTCACAACTAAAGCTGGTTTTAAATGCTGATAAAATTAAGGTTATGCATTTCTCAAATGCTAGGAAGAAGCCCGTGAACACTCCTGATGTTATTACTGCTCGGGGAAAGAAGTTAGAGGTTGTCACTTGTTACAAATATCTCTGTATTTGGCTTGATGAGTCCCTGTCTTTTAAACCTCAGGTTGATAATCTTCTTAAAAAGCTGAGGCTGAAGTTAGGGTTTTATTTCAGAAACAAGTCCTGTTTCTCCTTTGAGACCAGAAAAAGCCTGGTTGCTGCTATGTTTTTACAGGTTCTAGATAATGGTGATTTGTTGTAAATGAATGCATCTGCACCTTTGTTGCAAACTGTAAAGCCCTCACTCATCACTGTAAGCTTTATTGCAGGGCTGGTTGGCTCAGTCACCATACTGCTGGGTAAACTCCCTTCGTACATTTGTACTTTGATTGAACAGAGATCTGACTGTAGCTGAAGTCTGAGATCTCAAGACTTAGTTTTGTTGTCTGTTCCTAGCGCACGGACTGACTTCCTCTCACTTGGATAACCTTCGAAAAGATTTGAAACTACGTTAAGTGGTCTCTCTGCCTGATTTTAAAGCTCTCATAAGCACAAGGATGAATGAGTCGGTTGGGTCTCGTCATTGTGCGTAAGTGCTCAAATATTTCTATGTATCTTTTCTGTTTTTTATTGTGTGGTTGTTTGGCTGTAACTTATCGTGTGCTGCTGTCTTGGCCAGGTCTCCCTTGTAACAGAGATTGTCTCAACGGGACTTACCAGATTAAATATGGGTTAAATTAAAGAAATAAAATACAGATTCTTTTCACAGTTCCTTTGGCTCCTTCGAGCTGATACATGTAAATGTATTGCACCTTTCGAGTTCGCTACTTTTTGCAAAGTATGGTGTCAGTTTCTCCGTGACACTCTGTTATAGTACATGCAGGTCTTCACTCCAATTTAATCAGTTCTCATTCATTACGTTGTTGCAGTACGTTACGATACGTTAGAGATTAATGAGCACTCGGTTGTTGACAGGCTGATCTAGTACGTATCGTACACTAAAAAAAGATTTGTTTCTTCCTTAATGCCCTATTGCTACAAAATAGAGGCTCTGTAGTGATGGTACTTAGTTTTTCTGTGCAGTGCAAATACGCACCAGTTCAATGAAAATCTTAACAAGGGTACAGTTTTTTATGTTGCCTCACTTCAGCCTGACAGAGAGTCAGAAGAAGATCTGTTCCTCCTCATGCTGTTGTGTGCTGAGGACACTGTTTGAGATGATCAACACTTACTCGACTGACTAATGAGGTGGATTCAGAAGGGGCAAAGGGGTGGGTTGAACGTCTTTGTTAGACAGGCCTGCAGCCCCTTTCTTTGCAGCCTGCTCCCGGGGGAGGCCTCACAGACTGCCTAATTGAATCAAGTACACATGGTGCCTCCCCCTTCACAGCTCGGGCCCTCCCCGTACGAGAGGAGCGAGGAGGAGAGCTCCAGCTTTGATGCTTTTGTTCTCCTCAGCCTCATGGACAGCACCAGGGGGCTTTGCTGCAACTAGTTGCTGGATGGAGAGGCACATCATCGCTGCATCAGTCTGACAGTCGCTATCTCCGCAGCTGTTGTCGCTACGCTCCTGTGCTGAGGCAGAGGATTGGTGTATTAGACCTTGCAACACCATAAATTGCCAGTCCAGCTATGGATAGAGGGAGCTGGGCCAAGCAGGAAGATCGAAAGGCTCAATAGCCCATTTAATCTGTCTTTGATAGAACACAGAGTAACATCCCCACAGTATAATTCATGTGTCAGTGGGCAGGTGGCCCAGACAAGCAGAACAAACACATATTTAAGAAGACAAGGATTGTGTGACTACGCATAGCTTAGTGCCTTGTATTTCCTCAGCGACTGTCTCTCTTTTTCCTCAAACACGCCCAGACTCAGATAGCATGTCCTCAGTGCTCATCGCAGTTCAGCACCCTCATTTCAGAGAGACAGATTGGAGTTGTGCTTCAAGGAAAAGTCTGCTTATTAGATAGCCTCCAGATGTCAGGTTAATGAAGGATCCATTTGTGAGTCAACATTCAAATTGCAACATACCGAGCAGAGAGTCTGGCTAGAGTCTGTCTCTGAGATGTATGCAGCCTCGTCCTGCTGGCTGAACTGATTTCTATAAATGTCATGTAGTATGTTTATTTACATAAACATGTCTCTTGTGCTCCAGTTTGTAAACTTTAATCTGACTCCCTTTAAAGGGCATCTAATACAGTGCATGGTAATGGGATTTTCTATGTTGATTTGAATTTTAAAGGAGCTGTATGCGTCATTCAGAGCATTAATATAAGCAGCAAACAACTATTTGCTAAGTAAAGATAAAGTGGAGCAATGGCATCCTGAGCCAGAGAATAATTGCGCTCCCTTTGTGTGTGCTGTAATCTGAGTTTCTCTCTTCCTTTTTGTAGTAGCTGTCAATGCTTGCATGTTAGTGCATGTGATGCCCAAAATATATGGGAAAAGGATGTGGTGCAACATGTCTGCTGCAGCAAGCTTGCAGCAGAGCGCATCAATTATAATCAATTGAAGCTGCTACACTGGGCGCACTTGCCTGAGTGGGCTTCACACGGCTCTTTATTTTTACATGCCTGGTCTGTTTTGTTTTTCTCTTTGCGCAGCTCTGCAGCAGGTGGGTGTTTTTACATTTTACTTTAAAATAAATCAGATCAATGCATTCTATTGTCAAAACGGCATTGTTTATTAATATAGTACCAGTTAAACTATACTATATAGTACGCCAGAAAAAAATTGTATGTCCCAGTACATGTTATGTCAAATGCAGAATGCCAAAAATACCAGGATGTTCTACTGTCCAATCTTGCAGTATGCAAGCCAGCCATGTTTTTCTGGATATTCTGGCCCACAATTTTCTACGCAGTGGACGATACGTCACATCGACTCAGCCGCAAACAGATGACAGCTCATTCAAGTAACTGATGACCAGTCGAATAGTAATAATAGGAATACTAATTGTTTACATAAACAAAATAGTCATAAATATCACAAACAACAAAAGGACATAACTATGAAAATAACAATGACAGAAATGCAGGTGTAATTTTGCAAATATAATATGTTAAAATCTACAATCTGCAGTTATAACTTTTAAGTTAAACTACACACATTGCATAGTAACGACAGCAGGGCTCTTTGGGTTGATCTCCATCTCTGGGGAACTCGGTGAGTGGTGTTTGTTTATCTCCAAGGTAACGGATATAAAAGCACGAGAGTCAAAGTTCAGGGCGTAATGTTATGAGAAAGTAGTATGTTCTGATTGAGTACATACTGCATGCAACAGTGCGTACTTTTTAAGGGCAGCTGCAGTACCTACTAAAAATAATAAGAAAAAAAAAGTACGCGATTTGGAACACACCCTCAATATTCGCACACTAAGCTGGCAACAGTCACACTCCATAAAGACGGAGTTTGTGTAGCAGGAAGAAATCCCTACTCCGCCCCGCCAATGTGAGGCGTTGTATCTGTCCTCCATGTCATTTCGGCTGTGAGTCCCTGGCCCTGTGTGCCACTGGCTAGCTAATCTCCGTAGCTCTGCACTGCGCTCATATGGTGGTTACCGCTGATAACACCATCCTGACCCATGTTGGCGTAATGGCGTTGTTATGGAAGTGTAATGCCCACCCTTCCCTCCATCCTCCTCCTACACTGAGCTACTAGGAGCCCCATAAACTAGTTTTTGAGTCATATTACATTAACTGTATATACAAGTATTTTCCTAGCTACTGTAGGGACAATATGTGTATTGTTTCTTTAATTAAAAAGATGACCATTTGTCAAGCTGAACTGGCTATGAGCAAGACTCATAAGTATTTTTACGAGACTCGGTTTCCAGCCAGTAACTCAATCATAAAGTTGTGCCCGGAAAGCACTATTGCAATGAACTTGGGTCAGATATGTCTAAGAGGCTAAAATGTAATTGTGGGGAACAGCTGGATTGGGCCAGGCTGTGTGTATCCGCTCCTAATGATATTAGGTGGGAGTCTGGAGAAGACCTTCCAGCACACAGCTTTTATTCTGATGAGCCACAGGACCGGGATAGTTTCAGTAACACATGATTCAGGCTCTGTCTGCCAGGCCGCCATGTAAAGACAGGAGTCTTTTATTTCAAGCGCGTGGAGGTTACATAACCACTGCAACTAAATATGGAATTGTTGATTCTTAATTACATTTGATTCATTTATGATATCAATATTGAAAATGCTGATGGCTCTGACGCCAGGGGTAATGCACTGACTGTGCGCTGGTATTAAACATCCAGGATCTCTATTCAGTGCTTCATGCATTCTCCCAATGACTGTCCCATCTTTCCTGCTTGAGGCAAAAGGGTCCTTCACTGGTATTGTCCCTCCCAGGCAAAAGCACCACGCCCAGTCTAGTCAACTGTATTTGATGAACATGAACGTCACAGCACCTCTGCTTATTACATACAACAACACGCTACCATCACATTAGGTTTATTTAAAATAAGCAGATGGATAGTATTTTTGTTGCTCACACACATTCTCTTCACTCATGTTAGTTTTATAATTGTAGAGTTATGTGTTTTAAACTACGTATTGATTGTAAATCTACATGGGCTTTCAAAAGTCTTCTGACTGAGACTGATCAATATCCACTCTGAGTACAAATTTCAAATTCATCAGGCCTCCTTATATAGTATTGATTTTGTGCAATGGCTGCCCTGAAAAGAATCTGATTACTTTTTTCCCCCATCAGTCAGAACAAACAGGCTTTATAGCAGCAGACAGGTAGATCTGCTGTGCATTAATACTTCCACTTTGCCTTTTTGTGATGTATGACTGAAAGGTGTGGATGTGAATAGAAAGCAAAGAGAAAGAGAGGAACGTTTTTATAAATGTCCTCATTCGTATTACTCAGAGTTGTATCAGATTTGTTGAGCATTTGATTGTCAAACCGGTCTCGTAGCATCATCACCACTGCAATTATTTCAATAATAACAGTACGTATGTGTGAAATCCTTTATGTATTTTTTATTGGCAGGGCTGTGGTACTCCCTACAGGCAGGACCCCGGGTTCAGATGCAGCATAATGTATGCAGTCCTACTCCAGCAGAGCTGCAGTGTACAGTAATTTCCGAGCCTGCTGCCGGCGGGCACTGTTGTGGTTTGAGAGTATTGCAGACAGAGGGACGAGAAGTGTGGAACTGGTCCTGAATAGTAATAGCTTTACAGACACTTTTCCACACATTGCAGCTGTGCAATTTAGACACAGCAGAGTGAGCAGAGTCTCGCAGCACTTCTCACACACAGAGGTTAGTGTCGGTCGATCAGCTGACGGGAGATGAAATGGGGCCACAGTGACATCTGCTGGCTTTGTGTTGTCACTGTGAGGTGTGTTGTGGAGTGTGATCATCTGTTTTTTGTGACTACTTTGGCTGTTACAAATATTTTGTCCATTGAGAAAAAAACAGCGTCAAAACTAACAGCTTTAAGGATTGAAACTGTCTATTGAAGCTGCTTTAAATGCTTTTAATATATTCTTTTTCTGCTTATGACTCCAGCCTTGACTGTCTGGTTTCTGTATGTGCTTGTAAATGCCTTTCTGCCGTGCTGTTGTAATTCCCCACCTCTGTATTGTGCCAGAGATTGAAGACATTCTGTAGATAATGTAATCAACAAGGCCAACAGGCATTTGACATTGTCTGTAAGTGTTGGACTGAAATGTAGGCAAAACCGAAGTGATACAAGCTGGCCTTGACAGACAAAAGAAGGAAGGAAGGCTATGGAGCAAACCAGGCGTGTGTGGGAGGGGGATCGTGAATGTGGGCGGTTCAGTCTGAGTCTAAATACGAGAGCTGAGAGCTTTGGAGACCTTGAACACTGAGGGTCATCATAAGCCAAGGCTCTGATGGCTGTTAGATGGAAGAGCCCCAAGCACGTGTTTATTATTACCAACATTTTAATCCGTGTTTCTAATAAATGTATAATGTGGCTCTTAAATACAAGAAAGAGCCATTTATGTAAATTTCCACTTTGACTTCCCTCACAGGCAACACTCCATGAGTCTATATTTAACAGACAGCGGAGTCATTAAGGCAGCTCTTACCAGGCTTATTTACTGCTAATTCCTCACTTGTTTACCTCGTTCTCCTGTTGTTCTCTGATAAGGGTGGAGCGGGGGGTGCTGGGAGTTCCTTGGCTCCTGTCTGGCGTGCAGGTTAGACTGGGCGGCTCTGTTTGAAGTGCCATGCAGGGGCCTGTATCTGTTCTCCGCAGCCGGAGCAAACCGTGTAGAACAGATTTAAAGCTATTCTGCAATTCCCACCTCAGCTAAATGTGTAACCTCGCAATCGCCTCTGAATACAGATGTGCCGCCGCTTCACAATGAAGCTGTTCCAGCAGTGTCAGCTATTGTCTAGCTTGTCTTGTATCAGCTCAGCTCCAGCTAATGGCCTATCATCTGTCCATCTGTACAGAGCTGGTCGTCATGAAGTCCCGCTGAATAGCTGGTCATTAAACATCTGAGCATTGTCCTGCACAAAAAGAGGGTTGAAGGGTTAACATCTCTATTCATTCTTATCTGATTTTGGGAATTGAAATGATGTACCCAGAATGCACAATGTTCCGTCAGTGTTCCATGCCTTTGCTCCCCTCGGTCGATGTGAAGCTAATTTAAGTCTTTAACCCTCTGATGGACCCCTGGCTAATGCCATTAATTCCTCTCTACACATGACAAATAGTCTGCTTAGAAGCTGTATGACTGATGAATGCATACCAAGCAGCACTCTAAACAGCCATCTTCTCCACAGTAATGCACACACTGGAAGGGGAACAATTTATGTGGTCATCATTTGGGTCCATTGACCCTTTTTTTAATGGCGGTTGCTCTCCTGACCTCGTCTCCCATACCGGGATAATCAAGATGCAGGCCACTGGCTTTCAGACACAAAGTGTTTTCAAGATTTCAATCTCCTGACAGGATCTGAGCTGGAAGTTGGTGTTTCTGTTTAAGCTTTGTAATCACATCAGTCAACTTGTCTGACCTCAGTCCAGTGTGTGTCGGGAAAGGGTGTGTGGCTGGGTGTTGACATCATTGCATCACTTGTCTGCCCTCTGATGTAAATTCAATCCCACTGACAGTCCTGCCGAAATAGGAATGATGTATTAAACAACAGGCACGCCTGCTGCCCTCTCATCAATCTTCATGCCCTTTCCACAGCTCAGACAGGACATGGCGTGCTTTTAATTTTAAACTTAAATGTTAAATTTATTTGAATTTGTTTGTTTCTACCAGATAATTATTGTCATAACTTCTTCTGCTTTTTTTTTTTCTTTTTACAAAACCTACTTTAAAGTTTGTTGTTTGTGTCCACACTTTTCTTGGTTTTATACATATCTCTAAATCTTCACTCCTGGGGGTCGCCTTTGCGTACAAGCAACATTAGTGTTTTTATGTTTCTCTGAACTATTCAGCAGCAAGCTGGCTTCGGTAAATGTCAACTGGTGTGTTAGTCATTAAGCTTCAGTTGTATAGCATTTTGGAAAGGTCATGTCGAGCCGGTGGGGAAAAGCAGTCACTGATACGCACTGTGCTGTGGCTGACTGCGACAGGGACACCAGCCTGCTGTGGGCGAGGCCTTAGGGCTGGTTTAGATTGCCTCATTCTCCCCAGAGGCTCAGTCATACTACTTATACATGTTTGATTAGGATCAGGGAATTTACAGGAAACACAGAAATTACAGTACAGTAAAAATTAAAAATTCATTGGCCTCCATACATTATAAAAATGGTGTGCTTTTTTATTTTTCTTTGCTTTCCTTAAAATTGTAATGTACCGTAAATGTTCAACTAATAGCCCAGGCTATTATTTGCTTATATCACTTAAATCAACAGGTCTATATTTGGGACAAGCGTCTATATGGGACAGGCCTTTAATTCCTTTCACACAAAACTGTTGCTCAGCAAAGATATGAGGATTACTTGTTTAAAAATTAGTCTAAAGATAACATATCAATTTTGAATCGTTCATTTAATCTAACTTCTTCAAAAAGCACATTTGAAAGAGAGTGAGTTATGGTACTCAAGGATTACAGCACCCTGCATACCAACACAACACCACTTTATCCTGTCAAAAAAACTCACAACTTGGATTAATTTTTTTTTTAAAAACCCTTTAGATTTTTTTTTTAATCTAAGGATCCTTATGGACTAAAGGAAGATGTTTAACTTAAAGTGTAATCGAGCAATAGACACACAATTTGAGGTAGCAAACAACCCGGTTTTATACATCTGAAGAACTTCCGTCAAAAAAAGTACTGCTTGGCAACCAGACCAGATGTCTAATTAAGACAGGTGTTGTCAAAATGTGTAGTTAAAGGGACTGGGCATTAAACTGGGAGTAGGCTTTTAATTGAAGTTTTTAATTGGAGATTGTCTCTGCATCCTTATGAAGATGTCTGAAGCCAGTTTTAATGTTTTGCAGTTTCAGATTTTAAGTACTTGTACTTTACTTGAATATTTCCATTTTATGCTGCTTTACATTATGAGCTATGTTGTTTTTTTCCTCACTCATTAATCATCTCCTGACCCATCAGATTTATTTGGTGTCCCTTTGGAAGGTTATACTAGACTACACTAGAGACTCGACTTAAAAAGACTAACTCCACCTTAAGAGTTAAATGTCACTGTGACATCATGCGTCAATATTAACAGTGTCATTTATTGTATCAGCAACATGGATTGCGTTTCTGCTAAAAAAAAAAAAAAAAAAAAGTACTTTTTATTTTTAAAATGCCAGCCTTTTTTCTTTTCAATTTTTTTTTATATTGTCTGGATCTGTTGCAAGACTATGAAATGCTTCTTAGAGGTGTTAAGGTGTATTTACAGGTAAGATTATGACACTTTAGTTAGTCAGTAGTGAAGGAGGTGCTCAGATCCTGCACTCCACTACCTCCTTTACTACTGACTAACTACAGCGTCTGAATCTTATCACCTTTGATAGGCTTGCAACATTATGTTTAATTCTTTGATGGGAAATTTACAAGTCAGAGACCCCTGCTCTTTTTTCCACACTGAAGCCTCCAGGAAAGATCATTGTTGGACCGACTTAACTGAAGGTAGACGTGATATTGGGGGCTAAACAAAGGAAGGAGTGGGCTGCACTCATTGTCTATAAATTAAGTCTCTTGAAATCATTCAGTGTGCCACCAGCCAGGAGCAAAAGCCAGCTGAAGTCACACATTGTATCAAGCGCTACCTGGGCGCCTGTTTGCTTGTGATTAGAATTAAAGGAGAGCTCCTCATCATGCAAATTTAGTGTGTAAGTGAAGTAAATTTTACCAGTTATTGTCAAAAATAGGATGCAGTCAAGAAGAAAAACAATGTAGTAATCCTCATACTACTATCAACAATTTGATGATTTAATGTATGTGTGGTTTGTTTAAATGTGGAGGTCATATTTTAGCTGTATATCCACCCCCCCACTGTTGTCACTGAGCTGTGTTTGCACTCACCCACCCTCACCGCTCAGGGCCGACCCAGCTTTTACGTGCCTGCCCTGTTTGTTTATGGAGCGCTGTGGTTTCACGACAGCATAACCGTAATTGACAGACGTTGATTTACTGATAATCCTTGGCTTTGGTCTCACTGGATGGACCTCATGAGGAGTGTGGGCTTGGCTGTCAGCCTCACACGTCCTTGAGTCAAAGCTGCATGTTGCCCTTGACTCACACCTCTCTCCCTCCATCCCTCCTCTCACTCTGTGTCGCTCTCTCTCTCCCAGTTGCAATATTTTACAAACCTTTATATCCACATAACGGCCTGCTGCAGATGTGGTTTTATTTTGCTGACAGGGCACGGATGTGATTACATATGGTGCAAAATGTTATTCTCCTCAGGGGGAGCCAGGTAATTAAATTTTTGGTGACACATTTTAGTCACAGCTGGTTGAAACAACAATTAGTTGAAATTCAGTTTTGCATAATTGAGTGTTAGTGCATGTAGAGCCTAAATGCAGATCAATTATTAATAGTTTGACTGAATTTGAAGGGGATTTTCCCAGATATAATTTGGTGTAATAATTAAGTTAATAATTTAGTGTGGAGGGGATGCATGCCAGCCTGTCATGGATGAGGGTGGAGGACAGATTGGCATACAGCCTGATCCAATACTTAAGAAATATCCTTAAGAAACCCTGCACACCTATATTCACAGAGAACACACGCTCTTGATAGACACCATCATGAAACCAGACATGCTTGCATTGGAAGCTTTACGCTATACCCTTACTGAAGACCAGTGCAATAAAGAAAACTATAATGTACAGAGCTGTGTTGATTTGGAATAAACTACCACTATACTTAACCCAGGTTATTCGTAGGATTACTTTTAAAAAGAAACTAAGAAGAACAAAAAAATAAATCTGTTTTACCAGCATATGTTGTAACGTTTGTGAAGCTTATGTGTATATGTGACACTCACTTGGGTGATGCCTCAGTGTACAACCATGTTTTGTGCAGTCACATACAGTCCATGCAGTTACATATAATTCTATGAGACCAGGTTATTGGGCTCTGTTGGTTTGCTTTTGTGATCTACTGAGATGATGACATTGCGAATGTGAGACAACTACTGCTGTCTCTTGTTTGAGTTTTATTTAAATTGGTTGATGTTGAAAATTTTCTATGATGTAATAATTTAATATTTTGTCCTGTGTTTGCGTTTTGTGTGGACGCCAGGAAGAGTATCGTTAACGACAAATGGGGATCCCAAATAAAGAATAAAGTTCTACAATGATGGCTGTTTTTTGTTTGTATGTAAATTGTATAACAGAATCATGCATTCACTTGAACTCTGCATATCCTAATATACTTAATAATGTAACAATGAAATAGGGATGGCACATTATCAGAATTTCACTACAGAATTTTGGACCAAAAGAAATTACTGTAACAATATTATCGCATTATTTGTGGAAAATTTGAAACTAAAAAATTATATCAGTCAAATTCATCGTTAACTTTGTGTATGCAGTGTTTTGTCTCTTTTTGGCAAATGAATTACACTGAACTTTTGACACAACTGTGCAAAAAATAGATAGATCCTTTATTGTCATTTATATTGTATATTATACAACAAAACTTTATTGGAGCAATCCAGCCAATACACACTCGCTCATTGCATCATTGTCACGGTCACATACACACAGATTCATATCTATATTTTTAAAATAAATGGTAGATAGTAAGTAAGAGCAATAAAAGACAATAAAAAAAACAGCCAAACACAACAGTTATTGCACAAAGCTATAATTATGGCACCTTGGGTGGGTAGGCGAGGGGGCAATTCTATGGTGGTGATGGTGGGTGTGGGGGTTGGGGGGGTCTATAGTCATTGGCATACAAAAAACCCAAAACATTTACACTTAATGGACAGTGAAAGGAAATCTGATGAACTGATAAAGAAAAGATCCACAAGGCCTAACATCTGCCGCTGCCAAACAAATAACCAGGAGAGAGGAAATACTGTCAAGTCCACACCATGTTAACTTAGCTAACGCACAACTAAGACCTTCAGGTAACATTTCCTGTTTGAGGCTAGCAAACTAACTGCAACCTACTCTCTCTACTGTGGTGAAATATGCAGGGTGGTGGAGGCAAAGATGGGTGAACAGGTTGCCCTCTTTTGCGGTTACGTCGAAGAGAAGGTGACAACGGAAAGAAACAGAAATTATTTAAGAGGGCACTGGATTATTTACACAATATTACCAAATGTGCATTATCAAAATATCAAAATTTCATTATTTAAATATAACGCTATAAAAAGAATTCACCAAGTAAAGTAACAGTTTGCATGTATCTGTATAAGTAGTTCCAACTCTTGCCTTAATGAGTAAATCCTTTTATAATATGACAAACCCAATTAGTTTAGTTCAACCAACATGATTTGTGTTGACCTCGAAAAACTTAATTAAGTTGAACCAATTTAATATTTATCTGAAAGTTGTGTTGATATTTAGTGGTTCAAAAATGTAAAAAATGATTTTAATTTTTAACAACTTCTTCAAATAAATTGTCAGTTGATTGAAACACTTTTATGCAACAGATTTTTTAATGCAAAAAAACTTCTTTATTTTAAGTGTTATCCACAAACTCCATTAATGATTTTTTTTTTAGAATGCACTGGTATCATCAATACCAGTATACTGCAACACCCCTACACTGAAATATGTACAAAATTGTGGTTGTTATCTTATGTATGTAATATTAATGAGCAGGCTTTTAGACACTTTCCCAGCACATCCTGTGTGCACAACCATCTGTCTCCGTCTGTATTCACATCTCCATCTCCAACCATCAGGTGAACGCAGAGTGTATAATTACTACTGATCAAAACTAGAAGACTTGTTAGAAGTGAGAAATGCCTTCTTGTTAAACACAAATCAAACTATGTCACTCTTGCTTCTCTTTTCTAATCCCATTATTTTTTGATTAAGACCTTCGCTGCAGCAGCACAGACATAAAAGAAGAACGGCCACACTGCTGTGCTGAATTCCTGTGGTGATGAGAGTCCAGCTGTGTAAAGCTCTACATCCTCCTTTCGCAGTTTTTTTTTCGCCCTTCTGCTTCAGTTCTTCAGCAACCCCTTTACCTCTGTGTGTTTTAGCACACTATAAGTATTTCCGCATGGCTTGTCATGTGTGGATGGCGGCATGGGACAGTTGAGGAGGACGGTGCTTTTATAGGGAGGAAGGATGGGGAGGAGGCTGAGGTCAAATGTGCGAAAAGAGGAAAAAGAGTGAAGTCTGGGTCAGATGACGAATCGAGGGTAAAAAAATAAAAGGTGGTGGACAGGAAAGGTGGAGTATGTGGATGCAGAGAAAGCTCATGGGAGCTGCTTTGCTCTGGCAGGCTAATTGAAGCTCTGTGTGGCAACAGACCCTGAGCTGTCACTCCAATGAAGAGCCCATTTGCTGCATTTTGCAGGCTGTGTGCTGAATTCTGATGATGTTTCAGAAAGCCCCCGGACCACAGATCGACACTGTTTCACTGAGACCCCCTCCCATCTCCTGCATGGGGACACATACTCCTCCCCAGCTCTCCACAGATTACATGTAACAGGGTCAGAGGCATTCTGAACACGAGCAGCGACTGCGAAGCATAACATGTGAATAGGAATTATTTTGTTCTGAGGATTCTGTAAATTTGTCGAGGAATCTCATACATGATAATGTGATATTAGACTCCGCGGGAAGTGTTTTCACTTGTACAGGTTTTCCCTCGTTGGATTAGAAAAGATTATGTCTTCTAGCAGAGCACATAGCTGCGAGCATCCAGTGAATTATTTATCATGAATTAAAGCAGTCAGTTATGAAAATATTTATCTAAAAACTGAGCAGAGTGGGATTTTTATATGCAAAGCTGTAACTGAGATACTCAGGCACATGGCTGTTAGTATGTAATTAAACTGAATTGTATTACCTGCCAATTTTGGGTTATGCTACGACACATTGTCACCATGCAGCTTTTGATTTGTTTGGACAAAAAATTGTCAAAACAGGTGTTTAGTCTATTTTTCTCAGAGTTGTCTTCCATTGCACTCAGCTGTTAATGTTCAACACAATTCATTGCCCACTAAAGACATATAAAATGGGCATTGCAGATTGCTTAATGTACTACATTACTGTCTGGTTAATGTTCACTGTTTTCTTCTGACATATATTTTACATTGTTCCCACAAGACACTGATCAAGTATATATACAGAGATAATAAAGTGAGTGCCAGGCACAGCCTTTTATACCATTAATGAATCTTCCTTCCTGCCCCCACTTTGATCATTTAGACTCAATCAGATCTTGTGCCATCAATGATTGTCTATTCCACCTAATGAGCTACCCAAGCAGGAGAGTTATTGATCCATGCTATTGAAGGTTCCACATGCATTTGCATTTAAGTGTGTGCACATACACACTTAACAACCTTTCCCTTTTTCTGAAAAGTTAAAAATTTGGAGATACATGTTCTTTTTGACACTTTGTTTGCTTAGATTTTGTTTTCTTTGTCCAAAAATCCAGCATCATTTCTTTGTGTGTCTTTAATCGTTTTATCATTTAAATCTAACTCCTCTGAAATTAAATATTTCTTTTGCACAGAACTTGTGATTTGACATCAGACTCTCACTGGGTTGAGTAAAGGTGGGAATAAATGCACAGAGGGAGCCACAGGTGCTGCACAGCACGTCACAGAGAAATCATTAGTCAGTCCCCATCTATCTGATTATCCAGGCTAAGACAGAATTCATGTGGGGGCTGGTATTTACTGAGCAGGAACCTCCCTGTGAATCCATTGATTGTTACACTCTGCCTCCAGGCATAAAAATAAGGTTTGATTTGTTTTCATAATGCCCAGTGGTGGCATAGGTACTCATATCCTTTGCTAAAAGGAATGCTTCCCCCACAAAATGACCATCTGTAAATTAATTAGTTGTGCTGTGTTACAATGAATGCGTGAAAAAAACTTGTTTTTCTTGCCTGGGAAAACAGTGAAATATAGATTGATTGATCAGGGACCACAGCAAAACTATATCAAAACACCTGTTTACAAACTCTCACACAACTTGTGCAGTATACTTTCATTTATCCAGTCCTATGCTCAGTACTTCCCAAACACATGCATTGCTGCTAAAAAATTGAGCATAGCGTTAGTTCAGGTAGGACACGATGTCAAGCTCAGCTCACACCCCAGCTACATCAGCTGATCTCAAACAGCCCAATCGACTGATGGAGCAGCTGACTGATGGAAGGGAGTCAGCTGATAGATCACATGATTCCTTTATATGCAACCAATTGGCGAATATCATTCAGGACGCCCTATTTAAGCTGCTCTGACCTGCCAACTGTTGCTGCTTCCTCTGCAAGCTGCTTTGCAACCCACCTCCACCCCAGCTCCTCCATTTCATGTTGTGTCTGACTTATCAATGTCATTTCTATTTGTCATTAATGCTGGCTCTGCTCTGTTCCTGTGGGGTCTTTGCTGCTGCTCTCTGCAGCCCGAGGAAAGGCAGAGAGGCCCAAGAACAGAGCCATACCACCAAATATAATACTGCGAGGTATTGAGGTTGAGGTTACACAAAAAGCAAGGTTTAATAAAGCTGATGAAAATCATCCCAAACAGGCAGGTAACACAAAGACCAAATAACAGAAGAACCAAAACTAACTGAAACTGGGATAATACGATGAAGTCAGGTAAAAAAAAATCCAAACAGAATACAAGACACCAGGCTGGAAACAAAGCAGGTAATGACACCAAGAACATGCAGATGAGTACAAAGAATGAACATAGACCAACTGACCAGGAACAAAGGAAAACACACAGGTATATATATACACAAGAAACTAATCACAAGAACGAGACACAGCTGAAGTAGGAGGACACGGGCGAAAGGAGGGAAATGGGGATTTGCTAACAACAAGGGTGTGGAGGGGAACACTAGGGTGGAGCAAACAAGACTAATACAGAAAAGGTGTGAAGGGAAGACTCTGGGAACAGGGAAGGACTAACGAGACAGGTGTGACAGAAAACAGGTGGGAAAACACACAGACAGGAAGTAAAATCAGACATGACACATGAGGAGAGAATCTACAAAATAAAACAGGAAACAGATTAAACATGAATGAAAAACATGAAACAAGGAGCACATACAGAAAATTCCAAAACAAAGCTCAAAGGATAACAGAATATAAACAAAAACCCAGGATCATGACACAAAGTTAGTAAAGTGTAAAAGTGTAATATTTACCTCTTTATTTAGTAGTGGCACTGTCACTTCACAGCAAGAGGTTACTGGTTCAATCCCAGGAGGGAGCCCTTCTGTGCGGAGTTTGCATGTTCTCCCTGTGTGAGTGTGGGTTTTCTCTGGGTACTCTGGCTTCCTCCCACAGTCCAAAGACATGCAGGTTAATTGGTGACTCTAAATTGGCCGTAGGTGTGAATGTGAGTGTGAATGGTTGTCTGTCTCTATGTGTCAGCCCTGTGATAGTCTGGCGACCTGTCCAGGGTGTACCCTGCCTCTCGCCCAATGTCAGCTGGGATAGGCTCCAGCCCCCCGCGACCCTCAAGAGAAAAAGCGGTTACGAAAATGGATGGATGGATTTAGTGGTGTACAAGTGCAAACTTCAGTAGCATACAATCAAAGTACTATAAGTGCAAAGACCTAAAAAATGTACTGTAACTGTAATTCACTAATGTAGCTTCACTGTGATGTAGTTATTTTCCACTACTGCAAAACAGAGATTTTAAAAAGCCAGATGTAGATAGATTGTATTTCAGTGGTTTGCTTTGAGCTCTGTTGAATAATGAAACATGACACTATGCAATTTTGTACATAACAGGACTCCCTGTCATTGGCCTGAGAGTTGCTAAGACTTGTGTTGTGGTTACAGGTTGATTGTTCTGGCTTAATGACAGAGCTCCTACTTTCACATCCACCATCAGTTGCTTGTTCGCTGTACTGATAAAGACTCTGACCTTTTCTGTTGGATGAAGGCCTCGAAAAAGACAAAATCACTTAGCAACCCTGCAGCTATAAAGGTAGGCTCTGACAGTGTGTAGGTATTTGTGTAAGAGGGAGAGCTTGTAGGGAGATAATAGATAATGACTCTGTTTCATGTAATTTCTTTGAATTCATGCAACCTGGCAACTGCGATCATTGACAGCGTGCATTGTATATGCTAGGCTCGTACTTGAAGGACTGTGGGGCTATTGACTAAGAGCTCTCTTGTGATAGAGTGGGTACTGTATGCATAGTGATGTAACAGCCTTTATATTCAGGAGATGAAGAGGTAGAGCAGGCCACACACAAGCAGAGGGAGTATTGACAGGTCAGAGCTGCAGAGTTTTTTGGATAAAAGCTTTCGTTTTCTGTAAAAACAACTGGTGGATTTAATGTTGCTGTCGCAGATGTACAGTAATCCTCCCACATTGTTATGGAAGACTTTTCAACATTTTGCTTGCACAGCTAACAGCCAGCCTTTGTAAAGTTAATTCCCCCTGCTTGTGGTTTCCATAGTGTATTTAAACCTTATGTGTTATTGAAACTGGCTTTACTCAGGGTTTGGAGTCCCACAGACTCCACGGTGTGTGTAGTAACAATGGAAAAATCAGTCAATTTGAAACCCAGTATGTAGATACTAAGGCAGTAATTATAATATATATATAGGGGAGGAGACACTATAATTTGCCTCAGAAGGCTTTATAGCATATGACATCCCTCTGTCCGTGGACCCTCACAATGGATAAGGAAAAACTCCCCAAAAAAACCCTTTAACTGGGAAAAATAATGGTAGAAACCTCAGGAAGACCATCTTAGGAGGGATCCCTCCTCCAGGATGGACAGATGTGCATTAGATGTCAAGTGTACAGAACAGACATACACATAGTAAATTTACAGTGATCCATATGACAAAATAATACATAAAAAGAGATGCAGGACAGACAGCAATGACAATAGCTACAATAACATTCATTTTAATAATAATAATTATAGTATTTTGGTAGCGTATATGATATAAGTATATATTGATGTATGACAGTATATGTATGTGACAACAATAATCATATGTGTATAATAATAGTAGAAGTATGACTAATAATAACAGCAGTAGTTGTCTGCATCAGGCAGGAACACAGCAGCAGTGTGACCACGACCCGTAATCCAGACGTAGCCGCTATTTGAGGGAACCTGCAAGACAGTGGAGCACGAAGGCTCCAGAGAAGAAACCGAGTGAGTGATACGCAGTGCTAGGACGTTAATGTTAGCAAATGAAGAAGAACCAACTTTTCAGAATCTGAGAGCGAGAGAGAAAGAAGGAGAGAAGGAGAGAAGGGGTTTAGTGTATCATACGTAGAAAGTCCACCAGCAGACAAGGCCTATATCAGCCTAACTAGGGGCTGGTTCAAGGCAAGCCTGAGCCAGCCCTAACTATAAGCTTAATCAAAAAGGGAAAGTCTAAAGTCTACTCTTAAATGTGGAGACGGTGTCTGCCTCCTGGACTGAAACAAGAAGATGGTTCCACAGATAGAACAAAAGGCAACTACACACCATGGTGCAAAATAATCATCAGCAAATGTAATCATAACCATAAAGGAACTTAACAAATTGAAATTATTACTACTTCTGATTCTAATATAACGGTGAAGTGGTGTTGCTCGACTACCGTGGGTATGTATAATCAGCGTCAAACACTGTGCTGTTTCTATTTCATTACTTTCAAAAGTGTTAAAAAGTGGGAAACTAGAATGTAATGTGAGTTATACATAGACCATATCACCATCGACTTGTTGTTCTTGTGAAGTGTTAGTATGTCATAAAAAGGTAATAAAAAAGTCATTGTATAGCATGTCATGAAAAAAGTCATAAAAAAGTTAGTGTGTGCACTTTTCCTGTGCGGCTCTAATTCATATACTTGCTCCCCAAAATGGCACTTAGCCATCCAGGGGTTTCATTTATAAAACAATGTGTAGGATCCATACTAAAAATGTATGTACAGACAAAAGCCAAAAATGGCGTGCGCCAAAAAATATTCGACAGTTTCTACAATCAGGCTTCCACCTCACAATCTGCGTCGCCAATTTCCTGTCTCCAAAATGTTTATAAGCATGGGTCAAAGTTTCTGCCATCAAGTCTGCTTTTGGTGGGAAATGGCGTGCCCCACTTTCGGACCTTGTTTTGTGCATACGCAAATTTTATAAATGGGACTCCAGATCTAAGATTTTTGTTTCAAAATGCTCTAAAATGGTCTGTTTAGCTGTTAAGTTTCTCAAAATTTCTCATGGGGGTAACTCTCCCCCCAAACACCCCTGGAGGGTTGGGTATAAGAAGGTGGACATTCAAATAGCCTCCCCACTCCCCATTGCCAAATAGGTGATTACGGCCCTGTGAGAAAAACCAAATACATAGAGGGATGCTAACCCTTCCCTTTGCCACACATTGGACTTGCAGATTTGATGAAGGAGGTGTAACTTGTGCCTTGGGACCAATTACACCTACAGAGGTTGAATCTTGTATCAGACTTCTTAGGGACAAAGTTTTACAAAAATTCAATGACATAAATCCTGATGGACACATTTGGGATTTGGGAGGGATGTGGCTGCATAAAAAGTACTGTCAACACAAATTGCAGATGTAGAGTGTATGAAAATCTACTAGTTTTAGCCATGTTTTACAAGTAATGCATCGTTTTCTGTAGCAATTCATCAGTTCAAACTTAATCAAAGCAATTCAGACCACTTGGATTTTAGTGGTTGGGGAAAGCCAAGCAAAAAGCTAGGGTTTTCATGAGGCATATCCATGAGACAATTTCTAGCCCAGTTTTGAGATATATTTATCAATGAAAACAACATTTCCCTCCACAGCTTCAAAAGGATGGATATGACCTCCCACCCCATGATGCCCTGGCACAGATCCTGCCAAATGGCAGCTACCTTCTCAAGGGAACGAAGACTGAGCCCCAAAGAGCAGCTCAACAAGGACAGGAGAGGCCAGAGGCTGCACAGGCCAACAAACCCAACATAAATCACACCTATCAAGTACATTACCCCCATAAACGGTAAGACAGATAACACATGCATGGATTTATTGTGGTGTTCATTGTATGAATAATATTTTAGTGAGATTAATTATTATCATTATTAGTTATTGTCATAAATGTGATAATCCCTTAGACCCTCTCTGCATGATCTGGAGGATGATCCCCACATGGCAGAGATCACCGACCTCCAAACTAAGGTGATTAGTCACAATCAATACATAAACTCTTGAATCAATCAGTGAAGCAATCCCCGCTGTCACGTTTCGTTAGTGAACAGGAACACAGGAAGGCAGATGAAATGGGACAGTATGCTGATGCAGACACACACAGTTGGGAGACAAAATGGCAGATAGTAGAATAGATTAACATTTGTCAGACTGATTGCACTCTGGGAGGATCGAAAATGACGAGGATGAAACTTGTGCCAGGGGTCCAGGGGTGTTATTTATGCATATTTTGACATTTTTCTCCTGTCACTGTGAGGGTTTTCTTGATAATTAAATTTACTTATTTAAATTTGCTGCTTAGATCTGTGGACTGGTGAAGAATAATGTGTTTATCCATGAAGGTTTTATGTTAATTCATGTAGATTTTGATAGATTATATGATAGAAAAGCAGATATCTGAGTATTAATCGGACAATTTCACAGTGACAGTGCATACATCTTCTGTATAATACTACTGTACATACATAATGATAATGATAATGGAATGGAAACACATAATTAAATACCACATCATTATAATTCAATCCTGCTGTGGTCTGTCTGTGATATTTGTCCTGAAGTGACAGTATGTATGACAGCAAGGCCACTTTAATGTCTTCAAATCATAGCAAGGGGAGGGAGCCTCCAGTATTCACAAGCAGAGACAGACTCCCCTTTTATTTTTGACACATGATGGGACTTTCCAGACCCATCATGGGGAGCCGTCCTTCCCATCATGCCTGTGGGCCCCCCAGCAGAGACACCATCTCATCTTCAGTCATGATTGTCACCTCGTCTCTGCCCTTTCAATTAGATGCTCAATTTCACCCTCGTGTCCCACGGGAGTCACAACCACACCATCCGAGATTGGAATTCCCTAATCGTCGCCCCCTCCTCATACATGCAGCTGGACCCTGCTCTCAGCCTCCATTCAATTCTGCCTATTCAGCGTGATAGAGGAGTATGTGATAGAAAAGAGAACAATGAGCACGTAGAAGCTGCCAGACAACACGTACATGCCTTACACAGAGAAATGTCTTGATAACAGCTCTGCAGCTATGTGAATCTGAAGCTAAAGTCAGGGGGAGATTGTGTATTTTTTTAAAGGGAGAGAAGAGAAAAAATGTAAGAGAAATATTTTTTTAACATTTTTGTACAAGTCAGTGTTGTTTTTAGTCTGTCATGCTGAAACACTCTCATGAATTTGGCATGAGTTTTGCCTCTACAGTTCAGCAAAAGGGCTTTCACAGGAGGACGCTCCATGAATACACGACTAGGATTCATCCAAAAACCCTGCTTAAAGCTCCCATGACAAAAGAGCTTCACAGGATGGGGTGTTACTGTCCCTTTGGATTTGAGGAACAGGAGTCATGTATTCATTGTACTCAAACCTCAGACAAGTCGATTACAAGAACGTCGCACTTTATGGCATAATTTTCCCCTTTGGCTTCCAGTCATGTCCCATTTGTTGTGTCATGTGCTTATCCCAAACCAAGAGAAATCAATTATTCATTGAGGCTCTGAGAACTAGAGATAAACTGTACATGCAATGGGATGTATTTACAGTCTCTTAGTGTACAGAAATGTGTTGTTTACTACATCCTGGAGGACCCTATGAAGAGATGGGGCTGAAGAGACATCTAGTGGTCATGGTCACGTAGCACCACGCAACATCAAATTTGTTCCAACAGGTTTCTGAGAATATTTTGAGCCATTTTTGTTCCTGGAAGTTATGTGTGTAATTTTTTTTTAATTTAGTCAAAGCAGTAACTTGTATAAAAATGCACTAGTCACTGTTTCTGGCTCGACTACACATTACCTTGAGCGGGAGGGATAGTTTAATCATCTTTCCACCTCACACTGACCTTGATGGCACTCATTAAACTCACAGTGTCACAATGATCTCTACATGGGGATTAGCATTAAAAGGGGATGAAAAATAATTCAATTACTCTTTTTTAACAAACTATGACAAATATCCCACTTCAAGAAACTAGTGTGCGACTGACCATCATCATCTCTCCATCAGGAAGTGGAAAACTATCGTATAGCCATGAGTAAGATGGCAGAAGACATCATAGCACTGAGGACACAGGTGGTGACGCTGGAGACGGAAAACAGTCAGCTCCGCACTGATGTGTCTCTGCAGCAGGACCTTGGCCGAGACCTGCTGGGTGACACTGACATTGACGTCATGACCAAGGCTGAGATTGCTGACCGTATAAGTAAGCCATAACAGAGCACTGCAGTTTACTTATTCAACCAAGGTAGTTATTATAATATATATTGGGGGGGTGCACATCCCCCTAACATTCAAATATACTGAAAATGCCCCCCATATATTGCTAAAAACAAAACAAAAACAAAGAAAGACAACTGTTGAACTACAAAAGGAAATCACACACCATCATCTAAAAAACATTAGCAAATGTAATCAGAATCATAAATAATTCTAACAAATTGCCATTATTATAACTACTGTTTCTAAGTGGCATTGCTGTACCCTATCAGAGGTTGCTCTTCAACTACTGTGGGTAGGTATAGCTTAATCAGTGTACTTAACTGTACTGTTTCTCTATGTCATTATTTTGAAATGTTTTAAAAAGTGGGGAAAATAGAATGAAATATGAATGTTATGTAGGCTGTATTATTGTCGACTGTTAAAGTTTTTGTAAAGTGTAAAAGACAGAAAGGTCATTAAAAAGTCATAGTATACTATATCATAAAGAGTCATAGTTTATTAAATGGAAAGTAACAAAATATTTCCCTGTTGGAGAAATGTTTCCCACAATCTGGAATCCACATTCATATTTTTGGTCTCATCCCAAGTGAAGCAGCTTTTGGAAGTGCATGTTTGATGCCCTGAGAGCAGTGTTTCATCAAAATATCCCAAAATATATTCTCTGGAGCAATCCCTGAAGGATTTGAGGGGAGGGAAAATGTTTATTTATTACAAATCCTCTTGGTAGCTGAGATTAAATCTCACAATTAGATGGTTAAATCCTGAACTCCCAACGAACAACATCTGGATTAAAAAGATATGAGAACAATATGAAATGGAACAAGTCACATATGCATTAAGGCTGCAAAGACCAAGTCCTGTAATGAGTTTGTTAATGCAGTAAGGGAACTCTAAAATCCATATCCCCTTCTATTCCTATCCTACTTTTATATTTTTAAGTTCACTCTATTTATTTAATTACATTTTTCTTTCTTTTCTTGCTTTTCCTTTTTCTCTTTTTTCTTTTCTTTTTATTCACAAGTGTACATGTAGTCAAACAGGTATGTGTGTATGCACACATATACACATTTATTTATTTATTTAACATCATTATTGGTATCTCATTTCTTTTCTTTTTCCATGCAAGTTTGAATCTCAAGTACATCTTACCACACTTGAATACTTCACTGTACTTGTCTTAAACCTGGATAGATGTTACTGCAGCTGAAAACGTTGTACAATGATTAAAGTACATGAGCTATGTAAAAACTGTCTTGCTTGTATGGAATGCTGTAGTTGATTTAAAAAGTCTAACAAAAAGTAAAGTTTAGTACGTCATAAAAAAAAATTATTAAAGAAATGTTATAGTATAATATGTTATACAAAAGTCATAGCTGTCCTTGGTGGCCCTCAAACATAATGCTGGCTCTGTAAAATGGCACTCAGTCATCAAAACTTTGAGAACTCCAGATTTTTGTTTCAAAATGCTATAAAATAATCAGTTTAGCTATTACATTTCTAAAAATTTCTCCTAAAAGTAATTCCCCCAGTCTCCCCTGGTTGGGTCACAGACAGTGTTGATTGAAAATGGTCCCCCCAGTGTTATAAAGGTGATTACGGCCCTGTACTCAAACATATATTTTTCATTCATCAACATCCTGTCTTAAAATGAGCCTGAACCAAAACCATGCAAAAACAATGATTGACATTCTTTCACCAAAAGTTGAGATATAAAGTAGAAAAACTGATTAATGTCAGAAAGTTTATTATCCAGCCAGCAGCTGTTGAACCTTCAGACCATGTCATTTTGGATTTAAGAGCATTTCATTGGCAGATGAAGTATTGATGGTGGAAGGTGGCTCACTGTACGTTTGCTAATCCTTGTGAGTGTGTATTCCAAAGCAGACTGTGGCGTTTTGTGATAAGCCAGCTCATTTAGGCCACAGACCCTGATAAGCTGTGTGGGTAGTACATCCCTTATCTCCTGAAGGACAGTTTGTGACCCTCAGTGAAAGGATGTCCCTGAAGGTCTCACTGCTGGCATCAAGGCAAAGGGACTAGATTTAAGTCTCGTCCAACAGAAAATCCATTTCATTCCAAAGGCTTGATTGATCATTATTGTTCAAATGTCTGAGCCTCAGAGCTGACATGTTAATCACTCTAAATTTGAAAAGTCATTTAAGTTTCACATTTTACAGATCAAATCCTAAATCTCATCTTTGATCAACATGTGAATGTAGCCAAAAAACAGCACATTCATATGCCTATAAGCATATGCATGTGTATAATTACCCAGATGTATGCCCCTGTGTATAACTTGTCTTCCTGTTGTTGTTTTTTAAAGCCTCTCTGAAATTCAAGCTGGCCAGTGAGACCAGTAAGGCTGCGTCTCAAAGGGACAGGATTCAGCAGCTGCAGAATGAGCTGATCAGGGTTAGAGGGTACACATACACACAGGAATAAAACTTTAATAATCACTGTGTATGTCGGCTACTACTTTGTCTTCCTTGCTTGTGTTGTGCAGAAGAATGACAGTGAGAAGGAGCTACTTAAACTTCAAAGAGTCCACCAGCAGCAACAGGAGGATCTGCAGCGTCACCACAGTCACATGGCAAAGATGGCAACTTTGGAGGCCACAGTGAGACAGCAGGAAAAGGTGAACAATCATAACATACATAACTGTCTGATTTCACAACAAGGACGACTTATTTTATGAACAACAGCTCAAAGTGTAAATGTTGAGGTTATATCCAGTATACTTGTGCCATCCCTTTTTTTCAGGTCATTGAGAAGATGGAGAAAGCATTAGACGGCAAACTCAGAGAGAAGAATAGGCAGAGTGGTGACAAAAGGCTGGTGGTGAAAAAGCAAAAAGGTACATGGACTCAGTGAGGTGAGGGAACAATATGTTTTCACAAAAACATTTGCAGAACATCTCTTCATGCTGTGTAGGTGAGACTGACCACAGGAAGGAAGAGATAGAGTCGGCCCTGGCAGCAGAAAACACTCGTCTCAGAGGAGAGCTGGACAGGATTCGGCAGCAGCCTGCTCCAGTTGTTATACAGCAGTCAGCACAGGTACTACTACACATTCAAGCCAGTATTCAAACAGTGTGATGCAAAGCTGCTGTACAACTCTCATCAGAATAAAAAGGATTGACTACAGCTCAGATAATTCAAATGTCTTGAGTAAAATGTTGTAAAATTTTATTGAACTACCCAAATTTAGTCTTGCAGTTACTGAAGTCTTAATGATATGTGTCATGTCCCCTTCAGACAAAAGACGCCATGCCACTCCAGGAGAGACTGAGTTTACTAAAAAAACTGGAACTTGCCGAGGCAAAAGTCCAAACCCTAGAGGCTCAGGTAAATATCAGAAAAATCATATATGCACATGTTTCATAGACTTATGGAGTCACTGATCAGAAAGTCTTGCCTTTGTTTGCATGTGTTACAGCTGGAGGAGAACTCCAAATTATGGGGAAGACAGAAACAAGAAATGTTGACCAAACTGAGTGAGCAGAGGCACGGCTTTGTCCGGACGTCCACTGCAATCCTCCATAATGTTCCTTTGGTCAGTTGAGTGCAGCTAGCCTTCATTTTATATGACACATACTGTGCAGTGTGTGAGTGTTTTATCTGACATGGAGTCATCTCTGCTTCTTACAGAGGTCTGTGTCACAGTTATTGCATCAGCCAAGCAGACAGAGGAAGCAGAGGCCCTTGAAATGACTCAGACGTAACACACAGAAAGAGTTTTCTTTCAGGGTGTCTACAGGTCCTAATAAAAGTCTTAAAATGCCTTGAGTTAAGTTTTCTTAATATAAGGCCTTAAAAAGTGTTACATTGTCTTAAATTCAGATTCGATGAATCTTAAAAAATTTGGTCACATTACAGCAGAAATCTCTCCAGTCTGACAGACCCAATCATCGGACAGATCGAAGAATTGCAATAATAAATAGCATTTATGACAGCGATGAGATTTTGATTTCTTTTTTTTACATTAAACTTAAACTCACCCAATTGTTGTCATTTTTCCTTTCTGTTCATTTTGAACTGACATCAGTGTTTTTACTTGGAAAGAGTACTTACACATGTGTCACACACACACACACACATATAAATATATATATATATATATATACACATATATATACATATAATGTGTATTTCTATTGCAGGTTTGGTCTTACATTTCATATAAGGTGTTATTAAAAAGGTCTTAAAATGCCTTTAACTTAACTTGGTTAAATCTGTAGACACCCTGTCTTTGATTTTATGTTCCAAATAAAATATTTCCATCTTATGAATATATTTAGATAAAATCATAAACATAAACCATGCACACTGAACTTCAGGTTCACTCAACAGAATCTGACCCTAAAGAAGCCACAGGCAAAACGCATTGTTCGCTCTTAATAAAATCACAGTAACTGAGTTTACTCTGTGTTGGTTGAAGTTTATGATTTTATCTAAATGTTCCTGTGGCCGACCAGCACCTGATCTTTGAGACTGGCTGTGCAGAGGGAGTTCTGTTTAAATATATTTAGATATTAACACATGTAATAAAATGATATATTACAAGACATGCTTTGAATCAGCAGTATTGGTTTATTTATCACTGGTTTCTATAGATATTTTTAAAACACTTCTGCCACGTGTAATAGAGCATCTGTACATTCCAGGTTCTTTATATATATATTGTACACACAGAGACTACACATTTTATCATTGTTCAAATTACTCACTCGGTAATACAGAGTATATATAATTACTTTTTTCATTAGCTATGAAGTTACTGAGGTCATTTGTTCATGCTGATTTTTAGCTTTTTCTTTCCTAATGTTTTCTTGCTCTCCAACAACATCTACGGTTGGAAGGTTTTATGTAGTGTTTATATTGTTGTGCTTTGTAAAGCCCTTTGCAATTAACTACAGTAGATGTCTATAGAAATGGGCCTGGCTTATTATGCACTACACATTTTCTCTCAAACGTGGCATTACCGACTCGTCTGTAGAGGCTTCAGAGTCAATATTATAGGCTTCTCTGGTAGGAGAATGAGCTCAAAGGTACTCTGCACTTCCACGTGGCGCTGCTTCTCCACTCGGAAGTTCTCAAGCATCTGCAAAGACAGAGGATAATGCACACAATTAATATGCTGTGTGAATGAGCCGCAGAATACAGTGAAATGTCTCTTTATTCTCTTTGTATCTTACATGGATGAGGAAGATTTGCATCTCTGCCTCAGCTATTCTGCGTCCTAAACACTGACGGGGGCCGAAGCCGAAGCCCAGGCTCCGGAAGTAGTGTGTCTCCGTCCTCAACCAGCGAGAGGGCTGATACTGCTCCGGACGAAAGAACACTTTGGGGTCTCTGCCCATTGCATACAGTCCTAACTGGACCAGGGTCTGAACATAGAAAACACATAGCAGTTTCTTTAACAATGCTGAAATATAAAAACATGATTAGGTGGGTTATATTTTTAATTGTCTCTTACCCCTGCTGGGATGTGGTAGTTTTGGATAATGATATCTTCTGATATGTATCTTTGCAAGCTCACTGCAACTGGGTGTAACCTGAGGGATCAAAGTGAAAAATCTATATTAAAGGATACTTGGGAGACAGAATTGGGTATATATATATATACATATATATATTTGTTAGTAATAAAACTATTCCCTCAACAACTGACATCTAACATTTTAACAGTATCATAAATACCATGACATGTTTGGCACCATCATTATTTATGTACCTCAGAGTTTCCTTCAAAGCTCCTTTGACCAGTGGAATCCGCTTCAGCATCTCCATCAGGTCTCCCTGGCTGTCAGCCCGAGCTGCAACCACCTCTGCCCTCAGCTCCTCCTGGAGGCTGGGGTGCCTAGCTAGTTCATACAACGTCCACAGCAGTGTTATAGAAGTCTGAAACACACAAACAGAGTTAAACTTAAAGGAAGTCACATTCTGGAAAAATAAATGATCTGTGTCATTTCTTTTCCTTACTGTATCTACTCCTCCAGCCATTAGCTCAGTGATGCTGGCCTTGATGTCTTCAATGGACAGCTTGTCCAGCATGAGCAGGCTAGCCAGGACTCCTGGGTATTTCTCTGAGGTGCCAGCTTCCTTACGCAACTGTCTGTAGATGTTTTGGATGCAGCGGTCGGCTGAAGGCACCAAAAGAATAAAAATGAAAAAAAAGACTGCACCATACACAGTGCAAACATTCAACTATAAAATAAGATTTCCAAATAACACAGCTAAAAACCTTATGGTGCAAACAAAACCATACTAAAAATGTTCAGCCTGGTTGTTCTCTAAGTTCTACCTTGGTTGAAGATCCCATCCCATGCCGCCACATGGTCACGCCACACCTTCGCTCCAATCTGCCTCAACAGAGCAGGAGGTATGTACAGCATGGGTGAGGTAGTCTTGAACATGAGGGTGATGCAGTCAATGAAATGTTGAGCCTCAGGGTCGATGTAGTCCAGCATCAAACCCAGACGCTCCCCGTACAGCACTGAGCTCACCGCTGCATGGGACAGAGCACACATGAGCCAAAGACAAGCAATATCAGAGGTAAAAAAGGCACTGGGCTGAACAGTGAGTGAAATAAATTATACTTTCATATCAAGAGAGATAAAAGTCCATCTTACACTCCAGTGCATATTTAAAGAGTTCTTGAGAGAGGTCAGTGGTCCATTTGTTCTGGCCACTTCGCTTTATCTTTTTGTGCAGTCTGGCCACAAAATCCTGGCCCACTTCGTCCAGCAAAGGCACAAAGTTTTCCTGCACCTTCGGGGAGATCACCTCCTTGTTGAGAATCACACGGTTTGATCTCCAGTCTTCTCCATCCCTGTGAGAAGACTGGATTTTAACTTAAACTAGCAATGCAACTAACAGGCACAGTCTTGAAAGTGTCGATATATTGGTAAAACAGAAATTATAAAAGGTATAAGGGGAAAATAGCACGTACTTGAGTAACACTCCATATTTGCGGTTCCTGTAGTCTCTGTATGATGTCCAGGCTTCAACTCTCAGCCTTTTAGGATAATAACCCTCCGCTTTGAACAGGATGGCAGCATCTTCAGGATGGATGATATTTACGCTTTCATAATAACCTACTTTTTCTCTGACATACAGAAAGTCGGTAAAGAAAGGGGTGAAAATGCCGTATCAGCCGCTTGTTTTCAGAGCAGGATGACCTTGTGGATTGTCAGTCAGATAATTTTCATGGACAAAATGTTTATATTTAAACCAGAATTCATTTCAAAATAACGACATCATTCAAAGTTTTTTTTTTTTTTTTCACTTACAAGAGACATTCGTGTCATGCAGTTATTTTATCATTCAGAATTTATGCAAACTTGCTTTGTATTCCATACCTGTAAATGGGTCCGAAAGTGTTGAAGTTCTGCTGCATGATGCGGTGAAGGTTTCTGAAGCCATCAAGTTTCCAGAAATTGTACAAATTGGCCGCCCCGTTCTTCCACAGTCCGGGAATCTCACTAAAAGGCCTGACAATGCTGCCGCTCTCTGAGTACCCCTGTTTGACCACCGGCATACTGCTGCTGCAGCGCACACCTGTTGTTGTCAGCTCTCCCATCCAGGACAGGGGCGCCGTCACAAGGCTGCGGCACACACTCCACCTGGCCATCACGACAACGATAATGCTCAGGCTGCTCTACCCTCAGCAGCTGCTCTGGCTGTCCTGGGGACATCTGGTGTAAAACAAGGAGGCTGGTCTAAATAGTCAGCCCCCCTCGCTGTGCTGATCAAGGCTCCCCCGTTGAACTTTGCAGCCTAACAGAATATCAACCACAGTACAGTATCTGTGTATGTTCAGCTGTGTTACTTACTGAATATTTTATAGCAGCCTGTAATCATCTGTATGTAAAAAGTGAGACTATGCAAACTGGCATTAGGCCCAAAGACCTTCAGAAACATTGCTGTCTTTGTAAACAAGCATTTGCTTTAGTTTGTGAAGAAAGACAAGGCCATGACAGAAACTCAGTTTACAACAAATGTAATTAATGTATACATGAAAAGCATGTACTGTACAATTAAAATAAGAGATTTAATAAATATGTATTCAAATGCAACCGTGAAGGCTATTTCTTAAGAAGCTTTATGAGTTCTTCCAGCTTCATGGCAGTCTTAATGTCTCCCTGGATTTTCAGTCTGCCACTGGTGTAGGCAGCAAATGGTCGAAGCTCGCCCTGGAACATGGCCAGAAGGTCGCTGTCAGACATGCTCAGTGTCACATCTGCCTCTCTGCACAAGGACCCTGCTCCAGCTGCACCACTACCTACAGAACCCACACAGAGCAACAGAGGTGTTTAATATTTATGTAACTGTGCCTTTGTTTCTGTTTACAGCAAACATTTGATCATTATTACACAGATTTAGCACAACTTGCATTCAGCTGCTTCATTTATCTCAATGCCTTTTTACAGCAATACATGAACCATCACCTTGGCTCAAATCGACATAGTAACTGTGCTGTCCATCCTCCGAGCTTATGTCAAACTGGAAGCAGGCACCAACTTGGTGGACCAAAGTTTCTGAGAGGAGGAGCTTCACCCCACCAAGCAGCTCTTCGACAGAACCTGGTGTGGCCATGACTGCCTGAGGGGCACTGCTGAGCTCATCTGTAAAAGTAACGCAGTCCTCTGAGGAGAAAAAGCCACAGATTTATTATACAATCTTGTCATAATGGGTACATGTTGTACCAAAACAGCTTTGCATGTTTGGGGGGGGGATACCTTGTTTAGGCTGTGAAACGCCGCTGCGGTTCAGAAAGTGCATGGCCAACTGTTGAATGGGGCCAGTGAGGCCTTCCAGTCCAGGCACAGAAGGAGGCATGATGAGGGGTCCAGAGGGGCCTTCCTCTGGTGCTTTGAGTATAGAGCCCAGGGTAAGCTCTACCCTGTCCACCTCCAGCCCCCAGGGTCGAGTCATCTCATTTATGTCCATCTGTGCAGAGCAATAAAGGATGTAAGTTTGATGTGATATAGTGAAAAGCCAGAGGGAAGTAGGTCCAGTGCAGTCTCACCCCAAGATATTCTCCAAGTTTAATGCTCTCGGTTTGGATCTCCCTGACTGTCTTCTTAGCCAGGCTGTAGGTCAAAGCCTTCTGTGCCGTCATCCTGGTTGAGGCGTTTAGGTCCTGGACTGAAAGTACTGACATGACAGGGTTCCAAATCCTGAACTGGATGTCTGCTCCCACTGACAATATGCCACCATCCAGAGTAGTCACCTATAGTAGCAGAATTACAACTTATTTGAGTGCTAGACATTTAACATTTGTTGCAATTTAAAGAATACAGAGACTCTTAAAGCTGGTATTGACTAAAAAATACTGACTGTGTAAGGCTAAATATACAGTTGGGAAATGCTCTTAAGAACAGAAGGAGAGTTTTGGCACCATTAAGAAACAAGTGACATGAACTTGGCTTCATTGAAATGAACTGAAGCAGTTCATTGATAGGGCTTTGGGCACTTTCCCAAAAAATGCATAAGTACAGGTTAATTTAAAAAAAACTAACTGTGATAAATGCACAAGTTTAAAATCAAAATTTTGTCATCAGACATTCATTTTCATTTAATTCTAAAACTGATGGTGGCAAATATGCAAAACTTAAACCAAAACATTCCCCACACATAATAAAGTTTACTGCTGTTATTGAAACATTTTTAAATAAACTGCACGCAGCATGGGGTTAAAACTTTTAGTATCAACACATACTTTTAGTGCTGTCACATACTACTTCACGAGTTTTATCAGTATCAGTTTACTTCCTCCGTTTTCACACTGATCAACAGTGCACCAAGAGTGCCACCTGTAGGACAAAGTACATCAAAACAACTTTGCTTGCTATAATCTTTACACCTGTACATATTAGCCATTAAGAGATCCCTTACTAATGTGCTTTCAATGGACGTAATGAGGAACAAACTAAGAAATCATCCTTCTGTGCAAATATATATTCAAAAGTTTATCTGTAATTTATAGGACTGATGACTGTTTTAAGACGGACTTGAAAAATTGTAAACTTATCTTTTAGTTTTTATAGTAAAGACTTCATGTAAAAAAAAAACCTATGAGAGAATGTGAGGGAAACGTTTCCTGACCACAGTTATTTTCTGCATTTTTTAGTGTTTCAGCATGTAAGAACTTGAACAAGTTGTCTATCACAACAGCAAACTAATGATGAACTCAGTACTCTGCTGCTCATTCAGAGTTATTGTCAGCTATATGCATGCACAGCTGGCTTGGCTAATGGTTGAACAGAATATGTCCTTATGTCTCCTGATGTTACTGCAGAATGTCATTAGTAACAATAAACGGTCCAGTTTGACTCATCAGGTATACATGACCTCTGAACAGGGTGCAGCCTCTTATCACATAGCGCTCCCAGCACAAAGAAAGAACTTTTGTTTCTGTTATACACAGGTCAGTAGCACTCTGGAATTCCCTGCCTATTGATATTACATCTACCATCAATGACAAAATTACCTTTAAAACAGCATATAAAGAAATATCTTGCCATATAACAAGATTAGCACATGGCACCATTTTAATGTACTTATGTTCTTATCTTTATATCATTATTCTTTTATAAATGTAACTGTTTAGTGTGCTTGTTTGCACTGTCTTTTCTTTCTGCTGCTGTGTTAAAGTATGGTTTAGTCTATGATTACATTATCCTTAATTTCTTTCATTTGAGTATTTGTTTGGTATTTTGATTGTTTTTAGATCTTAATTTGTCTGTACTCCTATCTTATGTCTGTACTGTGTATCAATGTGCAGGACCCCAGGAAGACTCAAGGCACACTCGTGTGCGTCTCATGGGGATCCTAGAATAAACAATAAACAATAAACTCAATGTAGTGGTTTACCTGACAAGGAGGGATGTTGAAGGCACGGGTGCGCAGGTCTACTCTCTGCCACTGGTCAATGAGGGGCAGCACAAGAACAATACCAGGGCCCTTTGGAGGGCAAACTCGACCCAGACGAAACACCACTATCCTCTGGTAGTTAGGCACTGTCTACAAAACAAAAAAGAGTCACGGTTGGTTGCTTTAAGCCCCAACAAGTGAGCGGACATGCTGTGGGAGTAACTGATTAAATATAATGTCACCTTACTTTCAGTACAAACCATCCTGATATAGGAAATGTTAGAAAGGTGCAGATGTAGACAAGGAAGATGACAATCAGGTTGCAAATCCAGGACAGCCATCCTTGGGAGGCATCTTGAAAGAAAAACAAAACAAAAAGAAAAAGGGCTCAGTCTTTAAGGTATTCTCAGTAAACCTGCCTGTAAAAACAGTTGTATGCTGTCATCTGTAGCTTTACGGAGAGCTTTTTAAAGTCTGAGAAAATGACTCAAGTGACATCACTTGAGTGATCTCTGCTTGGGACTGGAGACTTCATAACCTGTGGAGTTTGAAAAATGTAGTTTTACCAAAGAATCAGAAATACTTTACTGATCCCTGAGGGAAAATCAGTGATTCGTTTTAGTCCCTTCAATGTAAAGAATAGAGAATTATAAGAGTGTGAAATAGAAGTATGTGAATATAAAGCAATAAATAAAATAAAACAGAAATGAAAATGTGCATTAAAATATAAATAGGATGTGCATCATGCTACAGTTTATTAAAAAATTATTAAAGTTATTATAAAAGAAGAAGGGCTTTAAGGAATCCACTACTGAATTGCATTATGGGAAGTGTAGGATCCAGTGTTTTAGGAGCTTGACTCATCCTACGGACTGGATTTCTGGATATGTACTCTTTAGTTTTAGCTGTGCTAGTTTTAAGTCCTCCTACCTTTATTAAGTGCATGTGCAATGCTATGTAGCGTGATGAGCTGTGGTATAGGCCTATGTTGTACGTACATTCATTTTAAATGTTTTGAATTTATGTATTTTGTGACTGAAGTCTGTGCTTGTGCATTGTGTTTTACCTGGCTGCAAAACAAATTTCTCTTGAGGACATTAAATGTAACGTTGGGTAATAACACAACACAGTGTTTATCATAAATGGCAAAGCAATTATATTTAGACTCTGAAACAGTTTGTGGGAGATGCTCTTATTACTTCTGTTTGATTATTTAAGGTTAGCTTGTTTGACATTGGCCAGCTATCCACTCTGAACCCTAGAATCACAATGTCCAAAAGACATAGCTACAGTAGTTAATGTTTATTAACGGTACCTACCTGTGAAGTCGTTGTCAGAAACATTGGGGACGTTGTCAAACGAAAAACCTTTGTGATAGCCGCGCTGTGTGAAGCTGTCAGTGTCCACAAACAAACCAGGAGTCCTCGGACTGAGGGAGTCCCTCTGAGGGAGCAGCTGATACGACTTACTGAACATTGTTGGATAAATAACTGTTGTGTCTTCTTTAAAGTAACTTCATTTTATTATTAGTCTCCGCTGCAGCTGTAGGCCAAAACCGCCAGGTTGAAATAAATAAAGTATTTATGGTGACTAAAATACAGGACGCTTTAGCTCAGTGAGCTAACTAGCTAATGGAAAGTTGTTCCGTGTTTTGCTCCTATTCTTCTTCTGGATGTTTACTGACGGCTCGTATTAATCAGTAACTGTGATCATTACTGCCACCTCGCGGTGATGTGGCCTAACTGGAGTTTCCATTACAGGACAAAGCCATAAAACAAGGACATACGTAAATAAACCTTTATCTTTCAGATATTTTTGCAGTCAGTCGGTGCTGTACGGGCTCCCACAGTCAAATATATTCATTTATTTTGTCTGACAAAATGTTTCTAAAGATGAAAGAAAAATACTGATCCTGTAGCCTTAATGAATATTGTCTTATTGTCCAGTAGACGAATCCTTTTAGATCTTAACCAGTAATGGATTTTTGAGACCAATACCAAAGTTTGAGATTTTTAGTTTTAAGAGAAAACATGTTTTTTTTTTTTTTGTTACCAAAATTTTGACCGAGATATGTAAAATTAAGTAAAACTATTAACAGTAGAAAAATAAACTTGTGACAGCTCCGTGATTTCTAAATTACCTCAGACATATCTTTGTTATTTCTGCACTGCTTTTTCTTGTTATGTATTGACTGACATGTACACAGTTACTGAGATATCTGTAATAAGCTAAAATTGGCCAATACCAGACATTATGATCAGTTCAGGCTCTAAATTATATCATAAAATTACCAGATTTTCTCTATAGCGTCACCTGTTGCATCTATAGCATCTTTTTTTGTTACTGTAGCATACTGGCTTCCACAGTCAAATGTTTTTTTATCTGACACCATGGAAAGGTCCCCAAAGGTGGAAGAAAAATATGGATCCCGTCTTCAAGTATGATCCGAATATTGTCCTATTGTCCAGAAGTTAAATCATGTTAGATCCCGACCAGTATTATTTTTTAGGCCAATGTCAATATTTAAGAGTTTTTTTTGTTTGTTTGTTTTTTAGATAACCTGTCACTACTCCTTTTTGACAAACGTGTATTTTTAATTTCTGCACAGCAGTTTCTTGTTATTGGCTGACATGTACGCAGTTACTAATATGTTTGCAATAAGCTAAAATTGGCCAGTACTAGCCATCAAGTGTAATTAGTGAATTTCCAAGATTTTCTGTATGATGTCTTTTCTTTGTAGCATTTTTTGTAATAAATCTTGCGTTATGTATTCTGTATTCTTTGTCGAACCAGATAAAAAAAAAATGGGGGGGAAAATCACCAAAGATAAACAAACATGTTAAAAACAAAATTTCCATATTTATTCAGGATGGATACTTTTATTCAAAACACATTTATAATAATATACATTAATAAAACTGCTTTGCTTTCAAACTCAGTGCCTACACAAAATAATTGTTATTACTTTGGTTCTTTATAACAAAATTATAATATTTACAAGGAAATCATGTACCTGTGAATAAAAACTGTATGCTTATTTCATTAGAATGCCACACACTTTAATGTCTTTTTAAAACAGACTTTTTGGTTTAAGACATGGATATTTCAAAATGTCTTCAGTGAAAAATGGATATTGTGTTGAATTTGAAAGGAGAAGTCATAACCAGAATATGTGACACAAACAACCAAACAACATGTTGCTTCAGGGCTTGGTTTGTGTTGTTCAGCCTTCCTCTTCAGTTGATTTGTTAGCATCTCAGTTTTTGAACATGTCACACAGCAGCTTCTCCATGGGTGTGCTGCCAATGGTCCTGTGAAAGTACAGCTGCTCTATTTTCTCAGAGCTCACAAAGTGAAGGGATGGCAGCAGAAGTAACAGTCTCCCAAACCTTGATGGACAAGAACAAAGGAGAGTGAACTTCATGTTTATGACAAACTTGACATGCTCCAGATGTTCTTATGTTTGAGGATCTTTGTAGTCTGTCTGAGAGAGAGTAACAGCAGGATTACCTGGCACTTTGGCCGGGGTACACTGAATGGATGTGCTGACCTAACAACACCTGTGACTGGTCCTGCAGATTCTCCACCTGCTCTGGGTCTTTGAGGCTGCGTGTCTCTACAAGTCAAACAGCAGACATCAGTTACAATGTCCGTTCAAATGCAAATGCACATTGCTGAAGGTATAACCCCTTACCTGGCTTGAACAATACAATGGCTTTCAGACAGGCAAACTCAGTAGGGTCAACAGCCAGGGCCTTAAAACGATTAAAGACCTCCTCCAGGATGCGCAGGTCAGCTGTGGGGAGGCCGATCTTAGCCTGCTGTGTGGGAGAAAGATCTGGCAGAGACAGAAGAGGACAGCTGTCCATGGAAAGAGACCACTGGATGGCACACAAGAGGAACATCTCACTCCAAGCTTCCTCGAGGAGAATCACCTGTGGATGCCACAAAGATGTTATCAGTGTCACGCAATCTGTGTATGTGTGAATCAGTTTGGTAAACAGACAAAAACATGTCAGTCAGTCTCACCTGGTCTCGAAATGGCAGGTGAGCAAAGACCGGCAAATTTTTTGCCCACTTGACAGACATGAAGAGAAGTCGTGCTGATGTCTCATATATACTCTCTGAACAGTTGGAGGTGTACGGGGACATACGACAGTCAGAGGGAGTTCGATCTCTCTCTGAATCATTGGTCGTCACGTCAATATTCTCCTCCACTGTGCATTAGAAGAACAGAGTCGCATAAATGTTAAAGCGACTGGGCATACAACATTGTAAAGTTTATATGCATCATTACTATTCAGATAAGACAATTCTATATTTCTGTGGCTTATTTAATCATCCTTAAAGGCAAACACCACCCATCACCAACATAAATAGCAAGTGGGCATTTGTTGTTTCCACCTTAATTTAGCTTCGGTCATATGATCTCACCATCCTCTGGCTCCAGCTTCGCGCAGGTCTCTGCAGTCAGCAGGCTGACCATAAAGCGGTGGTAGTTATTGGAGTTGCTGCAGGGCTGCATGGTGGCAGAGGTGGTGACGGAGGAAGTGACCAGAGGTCTGCCAATGACTGATGAGTAAGTGGCAGGGGAAGTGAGCTCCCTCGTGGTGGCCAGGTGCTCCTTTTTAGTGTCCACACTTATAGAGTCTAGACTGACATGTGTTGTGCTTCGAGGCTGTCGCTCATTCTGCACAGCTGCCAAGAAAATAGTGTATCATGTGATAACAGTCAAGAATAATTTGTGCTATTGCAGAAATAGTATGTGCACAGATACACAGTCAACTTATTCAGAGGTTTCTCACCATCTTTGTTCATACCAGCTTGGAGACACTTCTTCAGTCGACAGGCTTGGCATTGGTTACGATGAGCCTTGTCAACAGGGCACCTGCCGGTTCCAGCCTGACACCTGTGATATGATTTTAAAGAATTGAAAAGAATTCGGAGTAAAGATAAATACTTTGTTTAAGTATAAACTTGTCACTTGTTAACTTTTGGAAAGATATTTTTAACACAATTTGTTTTCAGTTTTATTTTTTAGTTTGTTTTTTTGTGTGCTGCCATGCCTTTTTTGTCAGTTTTTCTTTAACGTGTATGTACACATGTAGTTTATATACATACATGTTGTATTGTTGCTGCAAATGTTGTATTTTTACATTTTTGCCGAACAATTTATAAGTGCAATGATCCTTTGAATGTTGTTCTATTTGTCATACTTATATTTTTTTCATTATAAACAAGGTAAGTCTGACGGTATCAAATTTTACTCACCTGTAGATGAGTCTTCGTCTCACACTGCGCTTGAAGAAGCCGCTACAGCCGTTGCAGGCGTATATACCATAGTGTTTGCCGCTGCTTGAATCAGAACACACTTTACACAGCAGACCTTGGTCAAGTGCTTTACCCGGGACTGTGGAGGACATGTAGCAGAAATGAATACTTAATGAATACTTAAATGAATACAGATGACTCAACTGTACAGATAGGTTTTTCATTAATTCATTCATTCTTGTTATTGTATACACAATGCACATCACTATTATGGACATAATTATTCTGACAACATAATTTACTGCACAGAAACACATTTGCAAGTTTTGCTTTTCTGTTGTCCTTGTGTAACCCCTTGGTTAGATCTTTCATGTTACAACAGTTACACATTACATCAGTTGTTGTCTCACCTGCTTGATGTCCATCTGTGAAGTCATTAGAGGTGTCAGAAGAAAACATATTCATTTTGGTCATGTGGTCCTCCATTTTGAGATGTGATCTAATGTCTGAACTTCAATTCATAAACTCTTAATAAATAGAGGATTACTCCCAGAAGTATTTCCTCTTCTGTTTAAATTGGTTTTTGTGTAGTTGTCTGGCTGGATCAACGCATTTTTAAGTGAAGTGCTGACACATGGCAATGCCCCCAAAACAAAAAAAAAGGTAGTTCTTTCCACAAAAACTGGTAGTTTAAGTTTAATATCTTCAGAAGTAATCAGAGAGTTATTCCAGGAATTCCTCAATAATTTCGATCCAGTGCTGTTGTCCTTCCTCCAGTCGTTTCTGATGTAATGAGGGGGTCAGTAGAGTCACAACTTGTCTTCTGTCCCTCTCTCTCTGCCAGAATGAGCGCGAGCCTGAGACGTCAAGGGGCTTTCTGAAGGAAGACAAGAAGATTAGCACCATGCGCTGTGTAAGCAAATGCTGATTTGTCATCCTCTTAATCTTTACTGTCTATAAGGGTAAATCAATCAGTCACACCACTTACAGGCATAAGTGTGTTCAACAAGGGTGACCAATGAAACAGAAAAAGAAAATAATACATGTTTTGCTCCGTACACATTCTGCTTTCAAATGACTTCTTAAATTTGGCTGCTGCATGAGACAGCTCACCAGTGTCAACATGTTAAACTATAATCAACATTGCTCAAACTATTCCCTGTTCTTTCTACTATTACAAATATAACTTTCAGCTATACATTTATCGTGACATTTGTTAACACCACAGAAGAATAAATATTACTTCAGTGGTCCACAACTGCTTTTTTGTTTTTACCATTCACTGGATTCTGCTAAATTATAGTTATTGACCAGTTAACTTGTTGCTATACATAGGGGCCATTCTGCTATGTATTTCTGCTTAAGTGGCATATGTGTAATGTTACATAACATTTTGTGGGTGTCTTCTGTGTATAATATACATTTAATATTAATATTAATTAATATTCCAAAAAAAAAAATGTTTACAAGCAAAGATGTGATATCTTACCGACTGTCAATCTGGTGATGCTGGCTAAAATAATCATATTAGCTACTGCCCACAGCACTGACTTAAGGCTCAGAAGGTAACTAGGCCTGGTAGTCAACAAGTGAACTCATCAACAATACACAAAGCATTGCAATACGGAGTGTTTGTCCCACTCCTGGTACACATATGTTCCCCACCTTCCTGTTAACAGGGTAGTGAAGTCTTACACCACACTTAAGACATTTCCTCTGTGCCATATTGGCCCTGTCACTGACACTAATGACTTCAGGAGAACACAGCCACCCCAAATCAGCAAAGTAGCTTAACCTTCCCTGAAATGTGGTCTCCTTCTTGAAAGGGGGATCACGAAAGGGGGTGATGAGAAGAAAAACAATTAGTGCAGAGATTGAAAGAGCACCAACAAGTTGACCCTTAATTCCATTCCTCTGCCATATGGTGACGGCTCTCTGGAGCCTCCGTCTGCCTAATTAGTAACACAAGTGCATTTACTGTTATTGCAAATGCACAGCTCCTGGAATCACTAATGTTCGTGTTTCTTTTCACCTCCCTAACACAGCAGATATCTACAAAGAAATGTCAGAAACATCAACAGCTGCGCTCATTATTTTCTGTTCAGGTCTTTCATGCTACAGTGATGGCAGCGGTCATTATTGCATGTAGCTAATGACGTCTAGTTCAGCTCTGTAATCAGATCAAATGTATCAAAGACACTAAAGATACTAATGTGACTATCTGCCGTGTCCGCAGAATGATTTCTGTAATCCTTATTAAGTCACTCTTGATTTTAGGAAAACAATGTAGTATTGAAAACAGAGCTCTTTCTGGTGTGTAAAAGGATTACAAACTTGGCTGTGCACACGGAGCCATTTGAACTCAAAAGCTGCTGTCTGAATCAGTTTTATAATCCTGACACAGGGACAAAACTGTTTATATTTGGGGTTTCAAAGGCTCTGTGAATATGCCTAAAATACATATACTGACCTAAGCAGTACTGGTAATCTGAAATCAGATTACATAACACAGGTGTTACTCACATGTCAGGGGTGAGCTGATTATCTTCTTCACACTAGCAGACAAGAAATGTACATGACATGTAATGTAAGAAATGTAAGTTAAATTAGCTAAAAGGCTGTAGTTTTATATTGTTTCACAACATCTGCACAATCAGCCACTGAATGTCTACAATCGTCTTTTGCTTTGCTCCAACTTCTATTACATAACCATAAGTTAGTACTTAACTCAGACAAAACCAAATGAGTGCTGTTCACAGGAGCTACTCATTCTGAATCTTTCAATATTCATTCTGCAAATGGCACATCCATAGAAAGAGCCAAACAGAATAAATGCCTTGGTATCTGGCTGGATGACAATCTTAATTTTAAGCACCATAGTGAAAAGTCTGACTGCCAAATTGAGGACAATACTTAGCTTTCCGCACAGAAGTAAGAACTGTTTTCCTTTTGTACACAGAAAAGGAATTGTAGAATCTGTATTTTTGGATTATGGGACTGTTATATACGGGAAAGCTGCTGCCTCTACACTAAAATCTCTGGATGTTGTCTACAGCACCCATCACTGCCACCCTTACCGAAAGGTTGGCTGACCACATTTGGCTATGCAGCGGCAACAGAATTGACATTTGTTTATTGATAAAGCTTTGATGCAGATGTGTCCACCCTACATTTCATCCCTATTAACTCTGTCCTCACATAGTGTTGATACTCGTTCACAGAACAGGTTGTTGCTTCACATTAATCAGAACTGAGCTGGGATGAATATCATTGTCTTCAAGTGCTCCTTATACATGGAAATATCTCCAAAAGACCTTAAACTTGGATACTCTGCCCCCTTTATAGCTGTTTAAATGCCTTATTTTCGATCTTGTTTCAATTGAGTGTAAATGTTTTTAATGATACATTCACACTGTAATGTGTTAATCATCCTGTATATCTACTTTTAGAGCTCATTTTTTGCTATTTTTGTTTGTTGTTTTGTATGATTTCATACCTGTTTAAATTGATATGCATGATGGTTATATGTTTGCTTATTGTTTTTTTTTGTCTTTGTTTATACTCGGCATCATTGAAAATGAGGGTCTCCCTTGATTGATTTCTCAAGTCTTAAATAAAAGTTTGAATGAATGAATGAATGAATGATACCTGTATGCCGATATTATGTATGTCCCCTAAATGTGTTACACATAATCAAAGCATAACTTTAAAGAACTCCATTATCATGACCCAAATATTACTCCTTTCTGTCTTTTCTTAAGTCTCCAGTTGTTGGCACAGGGTAAGATGCTGCTGCCATCTGCAAAGTGCTGCTTTGAGGTTTTTATCTGGCAGGGATAACTGTCATGTTTCCTCACCCCTCAGCCCTGTGATTGTTGTGCCGATGCAGCCAATCTTTAGCAGCCGGCTGCCATGAGCCAACTGGACGATTATGTATTTAGTGGGAGCATTTATGATGACGTGGTGATTGAACACACGTCACCAGTAAAACCCTGGATCTGTTGCCTGGCAGATCAGACAGATAGGCTGTTCATTCATACTTTAAAGAGTGTTGTTACCTTTCAACATACAAGTTTCAGATACTTTTTGCTGTAGTTCGTTGCACTGCATCAAACATTGAAGGCACATGCACTGCAGCAGGCACACATGCAAGACATCATTTTCTTGTCCTTCAGATGATGCCCTTGAATGCTCGTTCACAAATCTTTGTATCAGACTAAGCAGCTTTTTATATAATCTCCTTGAATGACAGCTATTGTCAAAGAGTGAGATTAACTTTTAAAGTTTTTGGTGTCCTTGTTATGCACATGGAGCAGGTGCCTTAAGTGGTTGAGACATAATATGTCATAATTCTTTATGGTCTTTTTTTTTAAATAAAGGTGAGTTGAGTTTTGTTTAACAGTTTACTTTTTAGCATTATTAGTGGGTTTTCTTATATTCTTTTGTTTGAGCATTGTAAACAGAGCACTTTTAAGCAGTTTTAGTGAGAGCGAGAAGCCCTTTTTGTTTGGCATTGCCATGTTCTTCTCTCTTGTTTCATATGGTAGGAGTTCAGGTTAGGAAATTGTCTTTTGTTTCACATTTGTCCATTAATATATTGTTGGCCTTCCTTGGGAGTGGGAAGAGTGGGGAGTAGCAGCATTTTATGTCTAGGTTCCCCAAGACAGGGGACATAACACAATTATGAGCCTAGGCCTAAATCAATCAACTTTTTTAATAATACAGTATATAATTTGACAACATTCTCATCAAAATAAACATGTCTGTACAAACCAAAAATGTAAAGTTACTCATTTCTACTGAATAAAGGCATTAAAATGTACCATTAGAATAATCTTATACCTGCTCTGTTATAACAGCATAAGCTTCTGTTACACTGCACTCAGCATGTCTACCTGATTCCAAGTAGCTGCAGAGAATGGTTAGCCAAGCTTGCATGGTTAAGCTTTGTTAAATTCACTTCAGCAATTCCTGTGGTCACCCCCAAGTCAGATGAGGTGGAAGGATTGAGGTGTCAGCACTATGGCTACCAGGGATTGCCCCGCCTTGCCATCTGCTGCCACTACTGTAATCCACACAATGAGAAAATCAGTTGTCTCAGTCTGTATCAAAGTCATGTCAGCTCAATTCAACAGGCAAATCAACATCTGTGAGACTGTAAAATCCATGTTACTGCTGACAAAGGAACTGAGAGGCTTATTTGGTCATGTCCTCTAAATAAAGCTCATACTCTTTGGCATAGATACAACAGAACTTTCAAAATAAATTAACAGGAATCTGAAATTATTATTTTTCTTTCAGTTCAATGGATAAATTTGTCATGCCATTATTCATATCCTTGTTTTGTGTGGGTGTTGCCTAATGATGTTCCCAATAAATATTAAAACAAGAGCCTAAAATGCTCTAAATCTCTACTTGGGCAAATTTAAATGTAAAAAAAAAAAATCTATCATATTCAAGATCATATTCAAGAGTCTACTCTCAGTAAAACCAAAGTAATAAAGTAAGACCAACTCCAGAATGTAAAAGCACAGCTAGAGGTCATATTAGTGCCTACACCAGGGGTGTCAAACACACAGCCCTGGGGCCAGAACCAGCCCGCCAAAGGGTCAAATCCAGCCCACTAGATAATTTAGCACACCTATTGTTGATGCACTTGTGAAGGCTGAGAGGTTTCAGGAGCGATTGAAAACAGTGAGTACTTCATGTAAAATGCTGCCTTGGAGGCGTTTCCACCCTGACCACAATACAGCACCCTAAAATAACAATTAATACTTACCCTGGTTATATTTAAATATATTGAACATTGTGAAACATATTGTCAAACACCAGCTTTAGTACAAAAGAATCTGTATCAGACTTCTGTCTTACAATAATATCAGTGGACCCTGCTGCTGAGACACTGACAAAACTTCACATTATAAATGGTTTGTAAGGCTGGGGATAACTTAACCCGCTTCTTCAATAGCTTCCACTTTAGTGGAAAATTATGAAAAAAATGCAGATGTAATGACAACGAGTAGCAGACTGACTGAATGTGGAAAAACTGAGACTTTCTGTTGAATTTGCACATATTTTTCTGAGGATATCGCAGGCTATTCATCATTTGTTTTTTTAAATAGATGAACATTTTCAGAATCTTTACACTTAAAAAAGGGAAAGAATTGAATAGGTTGTTATTGATAGGTTATGATGCAGTGGTTTCACTGGTTCGGCCCACTTGAGATCAAATTATGCTGTGTGTGGCCCCTGAACTAAAATGACACCCCTGGCCTACACCAAACAAAAATAAAATATTTCTATGTCTAAATGAATTTGCTCATTTATAGAGGTAAATTATTAAGATAAATTAAAAACCTCCTGGTAATTTGACTATCAGTGGTGACAATGCTCTTGTTTAAGCTGCCCTGGGCCTATGGAAATTGTCAAAACATTAGGGGTACACTGGTAGGTCACACATTTGGTCTCTAGAGGGAGACAAACGCCCTTCAACTGTGTCATAAAAGTGTGCTCACAGGCTATGTAACTGATCTCAGATCTCAGTAAATCCATAGCTGATGAGTCAGAGATGCTGTGCGTCAGACTGGAACATTCATACACTCTGCTTCATGTAACAATACCTAGGCGAGCAGTAATTGTTATATATATTGGGGAGAACACATCCACCATTTTCAAATATGTTTAAAATGTCCCTTCAAATATACTGATAAAGAAATATTACATTTTAAAAAGTGCTACACTACAACAAGCAACCCCCCAAACACCCTCAGAAATAATCATTAGCAGGTGTGATTACAATCACAAACAAACTAGTATTACAACATACTGTAGTTCTGCGTGTGGTTTGTCCAAGTGGTGCTGCCATGCAGCAGAAGATGTTGCTCAATTGCTGTGGGTACAATCTATTATAACACTGTACTGTCTCTCCATTAAATTAATATCAGGTGTATTAAAAAGTGGAAAAGCATGTAGTGTGGTTTTGTACTGTAGTGCTGTTTAATTTAAATTGTTGAATTTATAGCATAGTATGTTATAAAAATGCCATAAAATGTCATTATAAAAATATTGTAAAAAAAAAAACAAAAAATCACGTCATTAAATAAAAGGCAGTGCATACATATTTCCTTAATCATATGTTGGCTCCCTGTTTTGTTTTTCTTACTTTTATCAATGAAATCAAACAAAAAGTGAGATTTCCTGTTGAAATAGTGCAAAAAATGTGGGCCATGACATAAGGTGAAGTACAAAGTGTGAACCAGTGAGATATCAGAAAGACTTTTATTTCAGTATCTGTTGTTATATTATTTGGGAAGGGATGAAAATGTTAAACAGCTGTGAATGACTAATCATGCAAGGTATCTGAAGTAATGTAAGGAGAAGTTCCCTGATTGGTTTGATTGCAAAACAGTTTCCAAGATACATTGTAGAAAACGGATCCAAAAGGAAGATCTAGCCTATATACATGTTAGTTATTAAAATCTTGTTTACAGGAAAGAGTAGCAAATGACTAAAGCTGTCAGATAAAAGCATTGTTAGTCTAATATTTTCCTCTGCAATGAAAAAGTTAATTTTTAGGGGGGAAAGTAAAAGTATCTAGGGTGCAAACTTTTGCTGTACTGAATACTGGAGTAGATTTTATACACATGTTGGTGCTTATGAAATTGCAGATATGAATGTGATGGGAGAAGTAGCTTACTGTTTGAAATTACGATGAAGCGCGTATGTTTGTCTGCGCATGCGCGCACGTGTTGGGGGCGGGGTTCTGTGCTCGAATTTATGCGTTCCAATTCTGCGTTCTGTGCCTTTTAACGTCATATTCTACTGTCCAGTCCAGTCCGGTTTATACCAGTCAGACACGGTTCATCCACATAATTTTGCAGTCGCTGCAACTGTCTGCAACCTCTGGACAAACGAGAGAGATGGTGAATGTCAATCGTTCGTGGAGGGTGAAGGAGACACCCTTTTTTCCCACGTTTTGACTGCGTCAACAGGCTAACTGACACGATTATCTTTTTTGCTAAATTTAGCCAGTCTAAATTATCTCAGCAGCAGGTATCGTCAAAGTCTACAGTCAAACTCGGTCATGTGGCATCAACTGACATTTTTTTGGTGTAAAAATGTTACTGTCAAGATGAAACTGACATGATTAGCTCATATTGACTGGTTTAGCTAGGTTTTGCAAATTTGTTGCGGCAGCTAAGTTGTTTAATTACAGAAGGCTAGTTATTTGACACCAACGTTCATTTCTTGGAGCACAGAAAATGTTTTGCCATGGTAAAACACAGTAAATAAGGACGGCCATAGATACGAAAAGCAGTCAAAGAGGAGGAAACTTCAAATGGCTTCAAAATCGTCATCAACTCTGCTCACCTACCCTGTTGGCTGGAGTCTTGCCTGGACTGGAAAGTGTATGAAGGACCTTTCTGGGAAATCCTGAACATTCTTCTGAAAAGGTAGGGACCGACGTGCTTAAAGTCATATAATATGTTGCCTGCTGCTGTATTGCAGGGAAATATTGCTCTCTTAGATTTTTTTGTGGTGGTGTCTGTCCTGAAGTACACTAGTTTGAGTTTTTCTTCTCAAAGTGGCTCCATCTGATCCTCGTCCTACTAGCCAAGCCCTTTGAATATGTAATAAGTAGGGCTAAATGACAAGGAGCCATTTATTTTTCACTGGTGGAAAAACATTTCGATTTTGACATGTCTCTCTTGGGCAATCTTCCCAGGGAACACCCCAAATTTACCTTACTGAGGATGTAATGGAAAGTTTTTCACTGTCCAATGGAGAGGGGCGTCTCAATAGGCTTTAAGTTAATTGTTACTTTAGTAATGTATGCATTTTTTATTGTAAGACTCCTGCATGCTGTGAAACAAGATCTGTCCCGTGCTGTCTTCCCAGGGAAGACTCTAAGTTGATGTCATGGACAGTGTTTTTGAAGGTTTTTCCCTGTCCACTGGAAAAAGGTGTGACATTTTGCTTTAAGTCATTTTTTACATTCATGATTTATGTTATTTTCATTGTAAAGACACCTGCATGCCTTGGAAGAAGGTCTCTCCTGTGGTATCTTCCCAGGGAAAACTCTAAATTTACCTCACTGAGGATTTTTGACATTTTTTCTCTGTCCACTGGAGAGAGGTGTCTCAATTTACCTTTTCAACTTCAGTTTTACTTCAATAATATATGTTATTTTCATTGTAAAGACACTTGAAGCCTTGGAAGAAGGTCTCTCCTGTGCTATCTTCCCAGGGAAAACTCCAAATTTGCCTCACTGAGGATGTTTTTGACAGTTTTTCTCTGTCCACTGGAGAGAGGTGTCTCAATTTGCTTTTTCAACGTCAGTTTTATGTACATAATTTGTGACATTTTCATTGTAAATACTCCTGCGTGCCTTGGAAGAAGGTCTCTCCTGTGCTATCTTCCCAGGGAAACCCCCAAATTTACCTCACTGAGGATGTTTTTGACAGTTTTTCTCTGTCCACTGGAGAGAGGTGTCTCACTTTACCTTTTCAACTTCAGTTTTACTTCAATAATATATGTTATTTTCATTGTAAAGACACCTGCATGCCTTGGAAGAAGGTCTCTCCTGTGCTGTCTTCCCAGGGAAAACTCCAGATTTACCTCAGTGATGATTTTTGACAGTTTTTCTCTGTCCACTAGAGAGAGGTGTCCCAATTTACTTTATCAACTTCAGTTTTACTTCAATAATACGTGTCATTTTCATTGTAAAGACACCTGAAGCCTTGGAAGAAGGTCTCTCCTGTGCTATCTTCCCAGGGAAAACTCCAAATGTGCCTCACTGAGGATGTTTTTGACAGTTTTCTCTGTCCACTAGAGAGAGGTGTCCCAATTTACTTTATCAACTTCAGTTTTACTTCACTAATACGTGTCATTTTCATTGTAAAGACACCTGAAGCCTTGGAAGAAGGTCTCTCCTGTGCTATCTTCCCAGGGAAAACTCCAAATGTGCCTCACTGAGGATGTTTTTGACAGTTTTCTCTGTCCACTAGAGAGAGGTGTCTCAATTTACTTTTTCAACTTCAGTTTTACGTACATAATTGGTGACATTTTCATTGTAAAGACACCTGCATGCCTTGGAAGAAGGTCTCTCCTGTGCTATCTTCCCAGGGAAAACTCCAAATTTGCCTCACTGAGGATGTTTTTGACAGTTTTTCTCTGTCCACTGGAGAGAGGTGTCTCAATTTACTTTTTCAACTTCAGTTTTACGTACATAATTTGTGACATTTTCATTGTAAATACTCCTGCATGCCTTGGAAGAAGGTCTCTCCTGTGCTATCTTCCCAGGGAAACCTCCAAATTTACCTCACTGAGGATGTTTTTGACAGTTTTTCTCTGTCCACTGGAGAGAGGTGTCTCAATTTGCTTTTTCAACTTCAGTTTTACGTACATAATTCGTATCATTTTCATTGTAAAGACACCTGCATGCCTTGGAAGAAGGTCTCTCCTGTGCTATCTTCCCAGGGAAAACTCCAAATTTGCCTCACTGAGGATGTTTTTGACCGTTTTTCTCTGTCCACTGGAGAGAGGTGTCTCAATTTACTTTTTTAACTTCAGTTTTACTTCAATAATATATGTCATTTTCATTGTAAAGACACCTGCATGCCTTGGAAGAAGGTCTCTCCTGTGCTATCTTCCCAGGGAAAACTCCAAATTTACCTCAGTGATGATGTTCTTTTAAAAATTTCCCTGTCCACTGGAGAGAGCTGTCTCAATGGACAGTGTTTTTGAAAGACGTCACCTGTGCACTGGAGACAGGCGTCTCTTTTACCTCTTCCAAATTAATTTTTACCTTTATATTTGTGTTATTTTCATTGTAAAGACACCTGAAGCCTTGCAAGAAGGTCTCTCCTGTGCTAACTTCCCAGGGAAAACTCCAAATTTACCTCACTGAGAATGTTTTTGACAGTTTTTCTCTGTCCACTGGAGAGAGGTGTCTCAATTTGCTTTTTCAACTTCAGTTTTACGTTCAATAATATATGTTATTTTCATTGTAAAGACACCTGAAGCCTTGGAAGAAGGTCTCTCCTGTGCTGTCGTCCCAGGGACAACTCCAAATTTACCTCACTGAGGATTTTTGACATTTTTTCTCTGTCCACTGGAGAGGGGTTTCTCAATTTACCTTTTTAACTTCAATTTTACTTCAATAATTTGTGTCATTTTCATTGTAAAGACACCTGCATGCCTTGGAACAAGGTCTCTCCTGTTCTATCTTCCCAGGGAAAACTCCAATTTTTGTTAGTGAGGCTTTTTGACAGTTTTTCTCTGTCCACTGGAGAGAGGTGTCTCAATTTACCTTTTTAACTTCAGTTTTACTTCAATAATTTGTGTCATTTTCATTGTAAAGACACCTGCATGCCTTGGAAGAAGGTCTCTCCTGTGCTGTCTTCCCAGGGAAAACTCCAAATTTACCTCACTGAGGATATTTTTCACAGTTTTTCTCTGTCCACTGGAGAGAGGTGTCTCAATTTGCTTTTTCAACTTCAGTTTTACGTACGTAATTTGAGTCATTTTCATTGTAAAGACACCTGCATGCCTTGGAAGAAGGTCTCTCCTGTGCTGTCTTCCCAGGGAAAACTCCAAATTTACCTCAGTGAGGATTTTTGACAGTTTTTCTCTGTCCACTGGAGAGAGGTGTCTCAATTTGCTTTTTCAATTTTAGTTTTACTTCACTAATATATGTCATTTTCATTGTAAAGACACCTGCATGCCTTGGAAGAAGGTCTCTCCTGTGCTGTCTTCCCAGGGAAAACTCCAAATTTACCTCACTGAGAATGTTTTTGACAGTTTTTCTCTGTCCACTGGAGAGAGGTGTCTCAATTTACCTTTTTAACTTCAGTTTTACTTCAATAATTTGTGTCATTTTCATTGTAAAGACACCTGCATGCCTTGTAAGAAGGTCTCTCCTGTGCTATCTTCCCAGGGAAAATTCTACATTTACCTCACTGAGAATGTTTTTGACATTTTTTCTCTGTCCACTGGAGAGAGGTGTCTCAATTTGCTTTTTCAACTTCAGTTTTACGTACATAATTTGTGTCATTTTCATTGTAAAGACACCTGAAGCCTTGGAAGAAGGTCTCTCCTGAGCTGTCTTTCCAGGGAAAACTCCAAATTTACCTCAGTGATGATGTTCTTTTAAAAATTTCCCTGTCCACTGGAGAGAGCTGTCTCAATGGACAGTGTTTTTGAAAGACGTCCCCTGTGCACTGGAGACAGGCGTCTCTTTTACCTCTTCCAAATTAATTTTTACCTTTATATTTGTGTTACTTTCATTGTAAAGACACCTGCATACCTTGGAAGAAGGTCTCTCCTGTGCTATCTTCCCAGGGAAAACTCCAAATTTACATCACTGAGGATGTTTTTGACAGTTTTTCTCTGTCCACTGGAGAGAGGTGTCTCAATTTACCTTTTCAACTTCAGTTTTACTTCAATAATATATGTTATTTTCATTGTAAAGACACCTGCATGCCTTGGAAGAAAGTCTCTCCTGTGTTATCTTCTCAGGGAAAACTCCAAATTTACATCACTGAGGATTTTTGACAGTTTTTCTCTGTCCACTGGAGAGAGGTGTCTCAATTTGCTTTTTCAACGTCAGTTTTACGTACATAATTCGTATCATTTTCATTGTAAAGACACCTGAAGCCTTGGAAGACGGTCTCTCCTGTGCTGTCTTCCCAGGGAAAACTCCAACTTTGCCTCACTGAGGATGTTTTTGATAGTTTTTCTCTGTCCACTGGAGAGAGGTGTCTCAATTTCATTTCTCAACTTTAGTTTTACGTACATAATTTGTGTCATTTTCATTGTAAAGACACCTGCATGCCTTGGAAGAAGGTCTCTCCTGTGCTATCTTCCCAGGGAAAACTCCAAATTTTTGTTAGTGAGGATTTTTGACATTTTTTCTCTGTCCACTGGAGAGAGGTGTCTCAATTTACCTTTTTAACTTCAGTTTTACTTCAATAATTTGTGTCATTTTCATTGTAAAGACACCTGCATGCCTTGGAAGAAGGTCTCTCCTGTGCTGTCTTCCCAGGGAAAACTCCAAATTTACCTCACTGAGGATATTTTTCACAGTTTTTCTCTGTCCACTGGAGAGAGGTTTCTCAATTTACCTTTTCAACTTCAGTTTTACTTCAATAATATATGTTATTTTCATTGTAAAGACACCTGCATGCCTTGGAAGAAGGTCTCTCCTGTGCTGTCTTCCCAGGGAAAACTCCAAATTTACCTCACTGAGGATATTTTTAACAGTTTTTCTCTGTCCACTGGAGAGAGGTGTCTCAATTTGCTTTTTCAACTTCAGTTTTACGTACGTAATTTGAGTCATTTTCATTGTAAAGACACCTGCATGCCTTGGAAGAAGGTCTCTCCTGTGCTGTCTTCCCAGGGAAAACTCCAAATTTACCTCACTGAGAATGTTTTTGACAGTTTTTCTCTGTCCACTGGAGAGAGGTGTCTCAATTTACATTTTGAACTTCAGTTTTACTTCAATAATATATGTTATTTTCATTGTAAAGACACCTGAAGCCTTGGAAGAAGGTCTCTCCTGTTCTGTCTTCCCAGAGAAAACTCCAAATTTGCCTCACTGAGGATGTTTTTGACAGTTTTTCTCTGTCCACTAGATAGAGGTGTCTGAATTTGCTTTTTCAACTTCAGTATTACGTACATAATTTGTGTCATTTTCATTGTAAAGACACCTGCATGCCTTGGAAGAAGGTCTCTCCTGAGCTGTCTTTCCAGGGAAAACTCCAAATTTACCTCAGTGATGATGTTCTTTTAAAAATTTCCCTGTCCACTGGAGAGAGCTGTCTCAATGGACAGTGTTTTTGAAAGACGTCCCCTGTGCACTGGAGACAGGCGTCTCTTTTTATCTCTTCCAAATTAATTTTTACCTTTATATTTGTGTTACTTTCATTGTAAAGACACCTGCATGTCTTGGAAGAAGGTCTCTCCTGTGTTATCTTCCCAGGGAAAACTTCAAATTTACCTCACTGAGGATGTTTTTGACAGTTTTTCTCTGTCCACTGGAGAGAGGTGTCTCAATTTGCTTTTTCAACGTCAGTTTTACGTACATAATTCGTATCATTTTCATTGTAAAGACACCTGCATGCCTTGGAAGAAAGTCTCTCCTGTGTTATCTTCCCAGGGAAAACTTCAAATTTACCTCACTGAGGATGTTTTTGACAGTTTTTCTCTGTCCACTGGAGAGAGGTGTCTCAATTTGCTTTTTCAACGTCAGTTTTACGTACATAATTCGTATCATTTTCATTGTAAAGACACCTGCATGCCTTGGAAGAAGGTCTCTCCTGTGCTATCTTCCCAGGGAAAACTTCAAATTTACCTCACTGAGGATGTTTTTGACAGTTTTTCTCTGTCCACTGGAGAGAGGTGTCTCAATTTACCTTTTCAACTTCAGTTTCACGTATATAATTTGTGTCATTTTCATTGTAAAGACACCTGTACGCCTTGGAAGAAGGTCTCTCCTGTGCTATCTTCCCAGGGAAAACTCCAAATTTGCCTCACTGAGGATGTTTTTGACCGTTTTTCTCTGTCCACTGGAGAGAGGTGTCTCAATTTGCTTTTTCAACTTCAGTTTTACTTCAATAATATATGTTATTTTCATTGTAAAGACACCTGCATGCCTTGGAAGAAGGTCTCTCCTGTGCTATCTTCCCAGGGAAAACTCCAAATTTTTGTTAGTGAGGATTTTTGACAGTTTTTCTCTTTCCACTGGAGAGAGGTGTCTCAATTTACCTTTTTAACTTCAGTTTTCCTTCAATAATTTGTGTCATTTTCATTGTAAAGACACCTGCATGCCTTGGAAGAAGGTCTCTCCTGTGCTGTCTTCCCAGGGAAAACAACAAATTTACCTCACTGAGGATATTTTTCACAGTTTTTCTCTGTCCACTGGAGAGAGGTGTCTCAATTTGCTTTTTCAATTTTAGTTTTACTTCACTAATATATGTCATTTTCATTGTAAAGACACCTGCATGCCTTGGAAGAAGGTCTCTCCTGTGCTGTCTTCCCAGGGAAAACTCCAAATTTACCTCACTGAGAATGTTTTTGACAGTTTTTCTCTGTCCACTGGAGAGAGGTGTCTCAATTTACATTTTGAACTTCAGTTTTACTTCAATAATATATGTTATTTTCATTGTAAAGACACCTGAAGCCTTGGAAGAAGGTCTCTCTTGTTCTGTCTTCCCAGAGAAAACTCCAAATTTGCCTCACTGAGGATGTTTTTGACAGTTTTTCTCTGTCCACTAGATAGAGGTGTCTGAATTTGCTTTTTCAACTTCAGTATTACGTACATAATTTGTCTCATTTTCATTGTAAAGACACCTGCATGCCTTGGAAGAAGGTCTCTCCTGTGCTATCTTCCCAGGGAAAACTCCAAATTTACCTCACTGAGGATTTTTGACAGTTTTTCTCTGTCCACTGGAGAGAGGTGTCTCAATTTAGCTTTACAACTTCAGTTTTACTTCAATAATATATGTCATTTTCATTGTAAAGACACCTGCATGCCTTGGAACAAGGTCTCTCCTGAGCTGTCTTTCCAGGGAAAACAACAAATTTACCTCACTGAGGATGTTTTTGACAGTTTTTCTCTGTCCACTGGAGAGAGGTGTCTCAATTTACCTTTTCAACTTCAGTTTTACTTGAATAATATATGTTATTTTCATTGTAAAGACACCTGCATGCCTTGAAAGAAGGTCTCTCCTGTTCTGTCTTCCCAGAGAAAACTCCAAATTTGCCTCACTGAGGATGTTTTTGACAGTTTTTCTCTGTCCACTGGAGAGAGGTGTCTCAATTTACCTTTTCAAATTCAGTTTTACTTCAATAATATATGTTATTTTCATTGTAAAGACACCTGCATGCCTTGGAAGAAGGTCTCTCCTGTGCTATCTTCCCAGGGAAAACTCAAAATTTACCTCAGTGATGATGTTCTTTTAAAAATTTCCCTGTCCACTGGAGAGAGCTGTCTCAATGGACAGTGTTTTTGAAAGACGTCCCCTGTGCACTGGAGACAGGCGTCTCTTTTACCTCTTCCAAATTAATTTTTACCTTTATATTTGTGTTACTTTCATTGTAAAGACACCTGCATGCCTTGGAAGAAGGTCTCTCTTGTGCTATCTTCTCAGGGAAAACTCCAAATTTACATCACTGAGGATTTTTGACAGTTTTTCTCTGTCCACTGGAGAGAGGTGTCTCAATTTGCTTTTTCAACTTCAGTTTTACGTACATAATTCGTGTCATTTTCATTGTAAAGACACCTGAAGCCTTGCAAGAAGGTCTCTCCTGTGCTATCTTCCCAGGGAAAACTCCAAATTTACCTCAGTGATGATGTTCTTTTAAAAATTTCCCTGTCCACTGGAGAGAGCTGTCTCAATGGACAGTGTTTTTGAAAGACGTCCCCTGTGCACTGGAGACAGGCGTCTCTTTTACCTCTTCCAAATTAATTTTTACCTTTATATTTGTGTTACTTTCATTATAAAGACACCTGCATGCCTTGGAAGAAGGTCTCTCCTGTGCTGTCTTCCCAGAGAAAACTCCAAATTTGCCTCACTGAGGATGTTTTTGACAGTTTTTCTCTGTCCACTGGAGAGAGGTTGTCTCAATTTGCTTTTTCAACTTCAGTTTTACTTCAATAATATATGTTATTTTCATTGTAAAGACACCTGAAGCCTTGCAAGAAGGTCTCTCCTGTGCTAACTTCCCAGGGAAAACTCCAAATTTACCTCACTGAGGATGTTTTTGACAGTTTTTCTCTGTCCACTGGAGAGAGGTGTCTCAATTTGCTTTTTCAACTTCAGTTTTACTTCAATAATATATGTTATTTTCATTGTAAAGACACCTGAAGCCTTGGAAGAAGGTCTCTCCTGTGCTGTCGTCCCAGGGACAACTCCAAATTTACCTCACTGAGGATTTTTGACATTTTTTCTCTGTCCACTGGAGAGAGGTGTCTCAATTTACCTTTTTAACTTCAGTTTTACTTCAATAATTTGTGTCATTTTCATTGTAAAGACACCTGCATGCCTTGGAAGAAGGTCTCTCCTGTGCTGTCTTCCCAGGGAAAACTCCAAATTTACCTCACTGAGGATATTTTTCACAGTTTTTCTCTGTCCACTGGAGAGAGGTGTCTCAATTTGCTTCTTCAACTTCAGTTTTACGTACGTAATTTGAGTCATTTTCATTGTAAAGACACCTGCATGCCTTGGAAGAAGGTCTCTCCTGTGCTGTCTTCCCAGGGAAAACTCCAAATTTACCTCAGTGAGGATTTTTGACAGTTTTTCTCTGTCCACTGGAGAGAGGTGTCTCAATTTGCTTTTTCAATTTTAGTTTTACTTCACTAATATATGTCATTTTCATTGTAAAGACACCTGAAGCCTTGGAAGAAGGTCTCTCCTGTTCTGTCTTCCCAGAGAAAACTCCAAATTTGCCTCACTGAGGATGTTTTTGACAGTTTTTCTCTGTCCACTAGATAGAGGTGTCTGAATTTGCTTTTTCAACTTCAGTATTACGTACATAATTTGTCTCATTTTCATTGTAAAGACACCTGCATGCCTTGGAAGAAGGTCTCTCCTGAGCTGTCTTTCCAGGGAAAACTCCAAATTTACCTCAGTGATGATGTTCTTTTAAAAATTTCCCTGTCCACTGGAGAGAGCTGTCTCAATGGACAGTGTTTTTGAAAGACGTCCCCTGTGCACTGGAGACAGGCGTCTCTTTTTATCTCTTCCAAATTAATTTTTACCTTTATATTTGTGTTACTTTCATTGTAAAGACACCTGCATGTCTTGGAAGAAGGTCTCTCCTGTGCTATCTTCTCAGGGAAAACTCCAAATTTACATCACTGAGGATTTTTGACAGTTTTTCTCTGTCCACTGGAGAGAGGTGCCTCAATTTACCTTTTCAACTTCAGTTTTACTTCAATAATATATGTTATTTTCATTGTAAAGACACCTGCATGCCTTGGAAGAAGGTCTCTCCTGTGCTATCTTCCCAGGGAAAACTCAAAATTTACCTCAGTGATGATGTTCTTTTAAAAATTTCCCTGTCCACTGGAGAGAGCTGTGTCAATGGACAGTGTTTTTGAAAGACGTCCCCTGTGCACTGGAGACAGGCGTCTCTTTTACCTCTTCCAAATTAATTTTTACCTTTATATTTGTGTTACTTTCATTGTAAAGACACCTGCATGCCTTGGAAGAAGGTCTCTCTTGTGCTATCTTCTCAGGGAAAACTCCAAATTTACATCACTGAGGATTTTTGACAGTTTTTCTCTGTCCACTGGAGAGAGGTGTCTCAATTTACCTTTTCAACTTCAGTTTCACGTATATAATTTGTGTCATTTTCATTGTAAAGACACCTGTACGCCTTGGAAGAAGGTCTCTCCTGTGCTATCTTCCCAGGGAAAACTCCAAATTTGCCTCACTGAGGATGTTTTTGACCGTTTTTCTCTGTCCACTGGAGAGAGGTGTCTCAATTTGCTTTTTCAACTTCAGTTTTACTTCAATAATTTATGTTATTTTCATTGTAAAGACACCTGCATGCCTTGGAAGAAGGTCTCTCCTGTGCTATCTTCCCAGAGAAAACTCAAAATTTGCCTCACTGAGGATGTTTTTGACATTTTTTCTCTGTCCACTGGAGAGACGTGTCTCAATTTGCGTTTTCAACTTCAGTTTTACTTCAATAATATATGTTATTTTCATTGTAAAGACACCTGCATGCCTTGTAAGAAGGTCTCTCCTGTGCTATCTTCCCAGGGAAAACTCCAAATTTACCTCAATGAGGATTTTTGACAGTTTTTCTCTGTCCACTGGAGAGAGGTGTCTCAATTTGCTTTTTCAACTTCAGTTTTACGTACATAATTTGTGTCATTTTCATTGTAAAGACACCTGCATGCCTTGGAAGAAGGTCTCTCCTGTGCTGTCTTCCCAGGGAAAACTCCAAATTTACCTCACTGAGGATGTTTTTGACAGTTTTTCTCTGTCCACTGGAGAGAGGTGTCTCAATTTACCTTTTCAACTTCAGTTTTACTTCAATAATATATGTTATTTTCATTGTAAAGACACCTGCATGCCTTGGAAGAAGGTCTCTCCTGTGCTATCTTCCCAGGGAAAACTCCAAATTTGCCTCACTGAGGATGTTTTTGACAGTTTTTCTCTGTCCACTGGAGAGAGGTGTCTCAATTTGCTTTTTCAATTTTAGTTTTACGTACATAATTTGTGTCATTTTCATTGTAAAGACAACTGCACGCCTTGGAAGAAGGTCTCTCCTGTGCTATCTTCCCAGGGAAAATTCCAAATTTGTCTCACTGAGTATGTTTTTGACAGTTTTTCTCTGTCCACTGGAGAGAGGTGTCTCAATTTGCTTTTTCAACTTCAGTTTTACTTCAATAATATATGTCATTTTCATTGTAAAGACACCTGCATGCCTTGGAAGAAGGTCTCTCCTGTGCTGTCTTCCCAGGGAAAACTCCAAATTTACCTCACTGAGGATGTTTTTGACAGTTTTTCTCTGTCCACTAGAGAGAGGTGTCTCAATTTACCTTTTCAACTTCAGTTGTACTTCAATAATATATGTTATTTTCATTGTAAAGACACCTGAAGCCTTGGAAGACGGTCTCTCCTGTGCTGTCTTCCCAGGGAAAACTCCAAATTTGCCTCACTGAGGATTTTTGACAGTTTTTCTCTGTCCACTGGAGAGAGGTGTCTCAATTTACCAGAGGTGGACAGAGTACACAACTTCACTACTTGAGTAAAACTACAGATACTCCTTGTCAAATATTACTCTAATACAAGTAAAAGTAGCTTAGTCAAAATATTACTTACGTAAAAGTACTAAAGTATTTGCTATTAAAATTACTTAAGTAAAAGTACTTTTTAAAAAAATCTCAGGAAATCCAGGAAAGGAAAGTAGCGTTATTGTCATTCAGACGTGATTCTGCTATAGAAATGTTTACAGCTCAAAAATAAACAAATAAAGGCAAGACGCCTCAGAACACAAACTCAGCTGCATTCATCAACAAATGAAATTGCTTGATATTGCCAAGAAAACAAATTTCACCCCCAACAGTATTTTTCTCACAAAAACCCAAATTTCCTTTTCTTGTAGCTACATTTGAACACATCATGCAAAAACTCAAAATCTTACCAAGAATATTTGTCTTATTTTTAGTGAAAATGTCTCATTCCTAGTCAAAACAAATCTCAATACACTTAAAATAAGACACATCACCTAAAAAGTAACTTGTTTTTAGTCAATTTTCACTTGTTTCAAGCTAATTTTCATTTGTTTTAAGCAAAATTTCACTTGAAACAAGTGAAAAAATCTGCCAGTGGAGCAAGATTTCTTTTTTTGCTTGTAATAAGAAAAAAAAAAAAACTTGCTCCACTGGCAAATATTTCTACTAACAGCTTTGCTGTTCGAGGTTTGAGGAAGTTGTCCCAGCCTCACTCTTTCTTTTGCAGGCAGCTGCAGTCAGTTCAGAATATTTTTGCTTTCTCTACATAAAGAAGATTTTTACAAAAAAGCGAATATCTTCAGTAAAATAGGCCCTACAATAACTTATCTTGACATTTACAGATAAATAACTTATTGGCTAGTTTATTTTACTTATGTCATGCATCATTGCCAAAAAATGAGCCGGATAACCCACATCAAAGACAGCCCCCACCTCACTAATGCGCGCACACACACACACACACACACACACACACACACACACACACACACGCACACATGCACACATATACCTATGATGCTACAAGCACAGACAATAACGTTTAAAATGTTCAGCTGCAATTAAACAAACATTAAGCTAGCTAGTAGCTAAGTTACATACCGTGACGTGCTTTTTCAGGCTGGAAGACGAGTTTTTGATATAATTTGTTTGCGGTAAACACAGCAAACACTTGATCCAATACAAATCATTCTTCATATCAAAAACCTCGAACATGTGCTTGAGACACGGCCACGGATGCTCTTGGCCAGGGGGAGTTAACGCTGCTGAAGCCATCGACACCGCTATCGCATGATGTGGATGTGAACTGCCAAAGCTAAGTTTCATTTTAAGCATGACATAGTACAGGTACGGCAATGCGGCTAAGACAAACCATACGCAACTCAGCAGAAACAGTTTATTTTCTTTGGTATCAGAATTTAGCAAAAAAAAAAAAAAAAAAATTCATCAGCTGACGTGAGAGCAAAAGTAGCGAGTAACGAGAGCATCAATAGAAATGTAGTGGAGTAAAAAGTACAATATTTGTCCTTCAAATGTAGTGGAGTAAAAGTAAAAGTATCCCCCCCAAAACAATACTCAAGTAAAGTACAGATACTCAAAAAATGTACTTAAGTACAGTACTCAAGTAAATTTGCTTAGTTACTGTCCACCACTGCAATTTACCTTTTCAACTTCAGTTTTACGTACATAATTGGTGTCATTTTCATTGTAAAGACACCTGAAGCCTTGGAAGAAGGTCTCTCCTGAGCTGTCTTTCCAGGGAAAACTCCAAATTTACCTCAGTGATGATGTTCTTTTAAAAATTTCCCTGTCCACTGGAGAGAGCTGTCTCAATGGACAGTGTTTTTGAAAGACGTCCCCTGTGCACTGGAGACAGGCGTCTCTTTTACCTCTTCCAAATTAATTTTAACCTTTATATTTGTGTTACTTTCATTGTAAAGACACCTGCATACCTTGGAAGAAGGTCTCTCCTGTGCTATCTTCCCAGGGAAAACTCCAAATTTACATCACTGAGGATGTTTTTGACAGTTTTTCTCTGTCCACTGGAGAGAGGTGTCTCAATTTGCTTTTTCAACTTCAGTTTTACGTACATAATTTTTGTCATTTTCATTGTAAAGACACCTGAAGCCTTGGAAGAAGGTCTCTCCTGTGCTGTCTTCCCAGGGAAAACTCTAAATTTACCTCACTGAGGATTTTTGACAGTTTTTCTCTGTCCACTAGAGAGAGGTGTCTCAATTTGCTTTTTCAACTTCAGTTTTACGTACATAATTTTTGTCATTTTCATTGTAAAGACACCTGCATGCCTCGGAAGAAGGTCTCTCCTGAGCTGTCTTTCCAGGGAAAACTCCAAATTTACCTCAGTGATGATGTTCTTTTAAAAATTTCCCTGTCCACTGGAGAGAGCTGTCTCAATGGACAGTGTTTTTGAAAGACGTCACCTGTGCACTGGAGACAGGCGTCTCTTTTACCTCTTCCAAATTAATTTTTACCTTTATATTTGTATTACTTTCATTGTAAAGACACCTGCATGCCTTGGAAGAAGGTCTCTCCTGTGCTATCTTCCCAGGGAAAACTCCAAATTTGCCTCACTGAGGATTTTTGACAGTTTTTCTCTGTCCACTGGAGAGAGGTGTCTCAATTTACCTTTTCAACTTCAGTTTTACGTACATAATTCGTGTCATTTTCATTGTAAAGACACCTGAAGCCTTGGAAGAAGGTCTCTCCTGTGCTATCTTCCCAGGGAAAACTCCAAATTTACCTCAGTGATGATGTTCTTTTAAAAATTTCCCTGTCCACTGGAGAGAGCTGTCTCAATGGACAGTGTTTTTGAAAGACGTCCCCTGTGCACTGGAGACCGGCGTCTCTTTTACCTCTTCCAAATTAATTTTTACCTTTATATTTGTGTTACTTTCATTATAAAGACACCTGCATGCCTTGGAAGAAGGTCTCTCCTGTGCTGTCTTCCCAGAGAAAACTCCAAATTTGCCTCACTGAGGATGTTTTTGACAGTTTTTCTCTGTCCACTGGAGAGAGGTTGTCTCAATTTGCTTTTTCAACTTCAGTTTTACTTCAATAATATATGTTATTTTCATTGTAAAGACACCTGCATGCCTTGGAAGAAGGTCTCTCCTGTTCTATCTTCCCAGGGAAAACTCCAAATTTTTGTTAGTGAGGATTTTTGACAGTTTTTCTCTGTCCACTGGAGAGAGGTGTCTCAATTTACCTTTTCAACTTCAGTTTTACTTCAATAATACATGTTACTTTCATTATAAAGACACCTGCATGCCTTGGAAGAAGGTCTCTCCTGTGCTGTCTTCCCAGAGAAAACTCCAAATTTGCCTCACTGAGGATGTTTTTGACAGTTTTTCTCTGTCCACTGGAGAGAGGTTGTCTCAATTTGCTTTTTCAACTTCAGTTTTACTTCAATAATATATGTTATTTTCATTGTAAAGACACCTGCATGCCTTGGAAGAAGGTCTCTCCTGTGCTGTCTTCCCAGGGAAAACTCCAAATTTACCTCACTGAGAATGTTTTTGACAGTTTTTCTCTGTCCACTGGAGAGAGGTGTCTCAATTTACATTTTGAACTTCAGTTTTACTTCAATAATATATGTTATTTTCATTGTAAAGACACCTGAAGCCTTGGAAGAAGGTCTCTCCTGTTCTGTCTTCCCAGAGAAAACTCCAAATTTGCCTCACTGAGGATGTTTTTGACAGTTTTTCTCTGTCCACTAGATAGAGGTGTCTGAATTTGCTTTTTCAACTTCAGTATTACGTACATAATTTGTCTCATTTTCATTGTAAAGACACCTGCATGCCTTGGAAGAAGGTCTCTCCTGAGCTGTCTTTCCAGGGAAAACTCCAAATTTACCTCAGTGATGATGTTCTTTTAAAAATTTCCCTGTCCACTGGAGAGAGCTGTCTCAATGGACAGTGTTTTTGAAAGACGTCCCCTGTGCACTGGAGACAGGCGTCTCTTTTTATCTCTTCCAAATTAATTTTTACCTTTATATTTGTGTTACTTTCATTGTAAAGACACCTGCATGTCTTGGAAGAAGGTCTCTCCTGTGCTATCTTCTCAGGGAAAACTCCAAATTTACATCACTGAGGATTTTTGACAGTTTTTCTCTGTCCACTGGAGAGAGGTGCCTCAATTTACCTTTTCAACTTCATTTTTACTTCAATAATATATGTTATTTTCATTGTAAAGACACCTGCATGCCTTGGAAGAAGGTCTCTCCTGTGCTATCTTCCCAGGGAAAACTCAAAATTTACCTCAGTGATGATGTTCTTTTAAAAATTTCCCTGTCCACTGGAGAGAGCTGTCTCAATGGACAGTGTTTTTGAAAGACGTCCCCTGTGCACTGGAGACAGGCGTCTCTTTTTATGTCTTCCAAATTAATTTTTACCTTGATATTTGTGTTACTTTCATTGTAAAGACACCTGCATGCCTTGGAAGAAGGTCTCTCCTGTGCTATCTTCTCAGGGAAAACTCCAAATTTACATCACTGAGGATATTTTTCACAGTTTTTCTCTGTCCACTGGAGAGAGGTGTCTCAATTTGCTTTTTCAATTTTAGTTTTACTTCACTAATATATGTCATTTTCATTGTAAAGACACCTGCATGCCTTGGAAGAAGGTCTCTCCTGTGCTGTCTTCCCAGGGAAAACTCCAAATTTCCCTCACTGAGGATGTTTTTGACAGTTTTTCTCTGTCCACTGGAGAGAGGTGTCTCAATTTGCTTTTTCAACGTCAGTTTTACGTACATAATTCGTATCATTTTCATTGTAAAGACACCTGCATGCCTTGGAAGAAGGTCTCTCCTGTGCTATCTTCCCAGGGAAAACTCCAAAATTGCCTCACTGAGGATTTTTGACAGTTTTTCTCTGTCCACTGGAGAGAGGTGTCTCAATTTACCAGAGGTGGACAGAGTACACAACTTCACTACTTGAGTAAAACGGTTGGTTACTGTGTAACCTAGGTTCTCTGAGTGAAGAGACTATCTCTCCACTCCGTTACATATTCCATATGTACGGGGTATGACCCCCACTGCTTGTCAGGGTACTTGGATAATTCTTTAAGACACACCGGCTTGCCCGGCCACGCCCTATTGCGTAGCTATAAAGCGCCAGCGCCGGCGTGTGATCACTGATAGTTTGAACGAAACGTGTCTCCGAGCGGCCTAAGGACTGGAGAGATAGTCTCTTCACTCAGAGAACCTAGGTTACACAGTAACCAACCGTTCTCTATCGTCTCGAGACTATCTCTCCACTCCGTTACATATTCCATATGTACGGGGTAGACCTTTAAGACACCCCGTGAGGAGACGGTGCAGCCCACAATCCCACACCACAACGTGCAACAAACGAACTATGTACAAATATACAATATATACAACACAGGAGTAGGCCCCGCCAGGCGCTAGGGCCCATCCTGAGAGGGAAAGGGGCGCCATGGAAGCCCGCAAGACGCAAGGCAACCAAAGGGAACCAGCCAGGGCCCCGCAAGACGCAGGGGCTAGGCTGGCCACAGGGAGCCGCTCATCCGGCCCGCAAGACGCAAGGCCGAGGGGAGACAACGTGTCTACCGTTGGGCCGAGCCCAGCACTCGCTCCCCAAGGGAGGGACTGGCAGCGACGTTGAGACGGTAGAACCTGGTAAAGGTCGACGGGGATGACCATGTGGCGGCAGAGCAAATGGAGGCAAGGGAGGCCCCCCGCCACAAGGCCCAGGAGGCAGCCACACCCCGAGTGGAGTGCGCCCGGACCCCTGGCGGAACAGGCACACCCGACAGGACGTAAGCCTGACGGATAGTGTCCACCACCCAGTGTGACAGTCTGGACTTCGACAAAGGTCTTCCCAGACGTCCAGGGTCGTAACAGACAAAGAGCTGATCAGATCTCCGGATAGCCTGAGTCCGCCGAATGTACTCTGTCAAGGCCCTCACCGGGCACAGAGTGGACCGACCCTGCCCAGCGTCCACACCAGCATCGGGAGGGGAGAGAGACCTAAGCTCAACCGACTGAGACAGGTGGAACTCAGTGAGGACCTTAGGCAGGAAGGCCGGGTTGGGTCTCAGATTGACACTAGAACCATCCGAGGAGAACCGGCAGCAGTCGCCATGCACTGACAATGCATGGAGTTCGCTCACCCTCCTGGCCGAGGTAATAGCAAGCAGAAAAGCGGTCTTAATGGAAAGCCACTTCAAATCAGCATCCCCAAGGGGTTCAAAAGGGGGACTCTTAAGAGCCCCAAGGACGACATCCAAGTCCCACAAGGGAACGGCGGGACCAGCCGCTCGCACCGTAAGCCTCTGGGCCCCCCGGAGAAACCGAGAAATGAGGGCACAGTCCTCATCACTCAGTGCAACCTCACCGATTCGCACTGCTTTGATTGCTGCCACCAATCCTCGCAGTGTTACCGCAGCCTTCCGGGCCTCCAGCTGAGACTGCAAAAACCGCAGGATCTGCTGGGCTGAGGCTAAGTAGGGATCCACCTGGTTAGAACCACACCAGGCAGCAAACAGTTGCCAACGGTACGAATAAGCTGTCCTAGTGGATGGAGCCCGGGCCTGCTGAATCGTTGCCACGACAGGCCCTGGTAACCCTAAGGCCAGGAGCCTGTCCCTCTCAGGGGCCAAGCCACCAACCTGAGCCCCGCTGGAAATGGGTGGAACAGGGCTCCGTTCGCCTGGGAGAGAAGGTCCCTCCGGCGCGGGAGCTCCCATGGTGGTCCGTCCAGCAGAGGCGGAATGGCAGAGAACCACGCCATGTGGGGCCACAGAGGAGCCACCAATATCACCCGCACATGCTCCACCAGAACTCTTCGAAGAAGAGGCTGGAGAAGAGCGAAGGGGGGAAAGGCGTAGAGCAGAACCCTGGGCCATGGATGAGCCAGAGCATCCCAGCCCAAGGGGGGATCGTCGTTCCGCAGCGAGAAAAAGAGCGGGCAATGGGACGACTCCCTTGACGCGAACAGGTCGACCTCTGCCCTGCCGAAGCGACGCCATATCTCGGAAACCACTTCCGGATGGAGCCTCCATTCCCCCGGCTGAGGGCCCCCCCTCGACATGATGTCTGCCGCGGAGTTGAGTACCCCCGGCACATGCACGGCTCTGAGCGAGAGGAGGAGGGGGTGAGCCCACTGCCAGAGAACCGTAGCCAGTTTGCACAGGACCGGGGAGCCCAGCCCCCCCTGCCTGTTGATGTAAGCGGCTGCCACTGTGCTGTCCGTGCGGACAATCACATGGTGACCCCTCAGTCTCGGCAAGAAATGACGCAGAGCGAGAAGAGCCGCCCTCAGCTCCAGGACGTTTATGTGCTGACCCTGCCATCGGCCGGTCCAGACACCGTTGACCCCACAGCCTTCGTGTACCGCGCCCCACCCTGCCGGAGATGCGTCGGTGTACACCAGCTGGCGATAGATCACTGGACCCAGCTCGCGGCCCGCCCTGATGTTCGCGGGTACCTTCCACCACCGTAGGGCTCTGTGGAGCCTCCGAGAGACCAGTACTTTGGTCTTGTGGGACCTCTGAGGACACAGACCCAAGCTCAGCAGACACCTCTGTACAGGCCGCATGTGCAAGAGGGCGCGAACGGCAGCACCTGAAACTCGTATACTTTGCCGGCAAAGCCGAACTGCAGGAAGCGCCAGTGACCCCTCCAGATGGGTATCTGGAAATAGGCATCCTTCATATCTATAGTGGCGAACCAATCTCCTGCAGAGATTGCCTGTCTCACCCTGGGGACCGTCAAAATCCGGCATCGCAGAGGCCGGAGATACTGATTCAGCCCCCTGAGGTCCAGAATTGGCTGAAGCCCTCCGTCCCTCTTCGGGGCCAGAAAGTAGCGGGAGAAAAACCCAGCCCGCTGATCCTCTGAGGCCACCTCCCTTATGGCCCCTTTTTTCAGGAGAGCGGACAGCTCTGCCTGCAGAACCGCCCCCTGGTGAGGATCGGCCACTGTTGTAAACATGGGTGTTCTTGTAATTGGCGGTCGGCGCAAAAACTGAATGCGGTACCCGTGGGTCATGGTGGAGACCACCCACGGGTTGGCCTCCAGGGCCAACCAGGCCATCCTGCGAGCAGCAGATGGGGAAACCTGGTTGGCCCGAGTCCGACGATTGTCAGGAGGGTTGAGGGCGCTTAGAGGACCCCGCTGCCTTAGCAGTCGGTCCTCTGCCCTTGCCCTGGCGGCGGCGCTTATGCTGCCGGGAGGCCTCTAGCTCGAGTCTGAGGTCCCCTTGACCCCACGACGAGGCCTCAGGAGTTGGTGCCGGCCGAGAGCGAGGCCGTCTAGGCCTGGAGCCTGCGACACGCTTGACGAGGCCTACTGAAACCTCCTTAGCACAGCGGCGGCTCTCCTGCGCCTGCTGCAATAAGGCAGTGGCGTGAGGGCCAAACATGGCTGTGGGTTCCACCGGCACTTTAAGCAGGCAGTCTCTATCCCCTTGAGCAGCTGGGATTGAGACAGCCACAAGTGGCGCCTAGCTACCCAAAAGGAAGCTAAGGCACTGCCTGCCGCCTCAGCCTGCTCCCTCATCACAGAGGAGAGGCATGAGGAGGCCATCTGCAGCTCCTCACCGACGCTGGTGTCGACCTGAACCTGCCGAGACAGGTCACGGAGGTAAAGGGACAGAATAGCGCCTGTATTTGCCAGCCGAGTCTGCACCGACATGGCTTTATGTAGCCTGGCGAGCAGACTATCCATGATCCTGCAATTTTTGCTAGAGCAGGTGGCGTTGCCAAGTATGGAGCTAGAGGGGGACACCAATGGAGAGATGGCCCGGTCCACTGGGGGAAGTGTCCCGCAAGCAATCTGGTCCTTGTCGTGCATGTTGGAAAACCGGCGACACGCTGCAGACCACTTGTGGGTAGTGGCTGGAGTGTGGAACTGCTGGCACAGCAGCTCCTTAAAGTCAGGTAGGAGCGGCACCTGGGTAGAGGCAGGGCGCACCTCCGTACCCTCTTCGAACCGAGAGGATGTAGCCCTGGGGTTCTCCGGAAGGGCCACACCTAGAGCCCTAGAGGCCCTGCTAATCACCTCCCCAAAACGATGGGCTACCTCTCCCCTAGGTACCTCACTCACGGACGGCTGTGCGCAAGAGAGAACATTATCCTCGGAGGAAGAGATGGTCTCCACATCTACGTCCTCCTCTTCCGCTTCCTCCTCCTCCTCCCCTAAGGGATGAAACGAGGTCAGCGGAGGCCGAACCATGATAGGCCGAAGAGGAGGTAATGGAGCCTGCCAGGCACCAGAACACTCCCCCCTCCCCTCCGAAGCCACAGCCACTCTCCTAGTTTTAAGCTGTGGTCCCTCATGAGCCTGAGCACCCATACGCTTTGGAGCAAAAAATCGGCAACGGGCCTCTCTGGTACGTGCAGGCAGAATAAAACAGTCCATGCACGACTGAGGGTTCTCTCTTGAAACTAGAGCATGTTCATGCCCCAGACATACAACGCAGCTATCATGCCCATCCTCTAGGGGCATCGCCACCCCGCAGCCCAAACAACAATGTCCCTCCAGAGCCGCCATACTGACCCGGAAGTACTCCTGTTAGCCGTAGCACCGAAGCTAACTCACTTATTCTCTTCTTTTTGTGTGTTTGTTTCTTGTAATGGACTGCGTGGGAGCCGTACGCTATGGTGGGGTGGACAAGGGAGTGCTTGAACTATTGGAGGGGGAGACTGTTGGAGAGGGAAAGACCGGCGTTCGCCGCCAAGCGCGTTAGCCCGCGAGCCGCAAGCAATACGCCGGCAAGAGGACACCGCCAGAGCCGGGAGCCGAAGCTTCAGCTCTGGCCCAACTCCCGGACGACCAACACTGCCGCCGACACAGTCAGTACCTAACCACCGAACGCGTCAGCTCACGAGCCGTGAGCAATACGTTGGGGAGAGAGCACCTTACCAACACGGTCGGCACCAGGCGTGTATCCACCGAGCGCGTTAGCTCACGAACCGCGAGCAATACGTTGGGGAGATAGCACCGTACCAACACAGCCAGCACCAGGCGTGTATCCGCCGAGCGCGTTAGCTCACGAGCCGCGAGCAATACGCCAGGAGGAACACAGCCACCACCGCCGGGAGCCGGAGGACCTCCGGCTCGACCAGACAGGATGACTTTAGCACACAGAACACAGACAGGAAGAGCCCAAAGACACAGTAATCCAGGGAGGCTGCCAAAGACAGACGCCCCGACTTACAGCAGGTAAGCGGATTCAACAACTGCACCCTAGCTCTTTCTCTAACGTGGATTGAGAGACACTGCACCCTGACGCACACGTGGAGATCAAACAATCAGTGATCACACGCCGGCGCTGGCGCTTTATAGCTACGCAATAGGGCGTGGCCGGGCAAGCCGGTGTGTCTTAAAGAATTATCCAAGTACCCTGACAAGCAGTGGGGGTCATACCCCGTACATATGGAATATGTAACGGAGTGGAGAGATAGTCTCGAGACGATAGAGAACTACAGATACTCCTTGTCAAATATTACTCTAATACAAGTAAAAGTAGCTTAGTCAAAATATTACTTACGTAAAAGTACTAAAGTATTTGCTATTAAAATTACTTAAGTAAAAGTACTTTTTAAAAAAATCTCAGGAAATCCAGGAAAGGAAAGTAGCGTTATTGTCATTCAGACGTGATTCTGCTATAGAAATGTTTACAGCTCAAAAATAAACAAATAAAGGCAAGACGCCTCAGAACACAAACTCAGCTGCATTCATCAACAAATGAAATTGCTTGATATTGCCAAGAAAACAAATTTCACCCCCAACAGTATTTTTCTCACAAAAACCCAAATTTCCTTTTCTTGTAGCTACATTTGAACACATCATGCAAAAACTCAAAATCTTACCAAGAATATTTGTCTTATTTTTAGTGAAAATGTCTCATTCCTAGTCAAAACAAATCTCAATACACTTAAAATAAGACACATCACCTAAAAAGTAACTTGTTTTTAGTCAATTTTCACTTGTTTCAAGCTAATTTTCATTTGTTTTAAGCAAAATTTCACTTGAAACAAGTGAAAAAATCTGCCAGTGGAGCAAGATTTCTTTTTTTGCTTGTAATAAGAAAAAAAAAAAAACTTGCTCCACTGGCAAATATTTCTACTAACAGCTTTGCTGTTCGAGGTTTGAGGAAGTTGTCCCAGCCTCACTCTTTCTTTTGCAGGCAGCTGCAGTCAGTTCAGAATATTTTTGCTTTCTCTACATAAAGAAGATTTTTACAAAAAAGCGAATATCTTCAGTAAAATAGGCCCTACAATAACTTATCTTGACATTTACAGATAAATAACTTATTGGCTAGTTTATTTTACTTATGTCATGCATCATTGCCAAAAAATGAGCCGGATAACCCACATCAAAGACAGCCCCCACCTCACTAATGCGCGCGCACACACACACACACACACACACACACACACACACACACACGCACACATGCACACATATAAAACTCCAAATTTACATCACTGAGGATGTTTTTGACAGTTTTTCTCTGTCCACTGGAGAGAGGTGTCTCAATTTACCTTTTCAACTTCAGTTTTACTTCAATAATATATGTTATTTTCATTGTAAAGACACCTGCATTCCTTGGAAGAAGGTCCCTCCTGTGCTATCTTCCCAGGGAAAACTCCAAATTTACATCACTGAGGATGTTTTTGACAGTTTTTCTCTGTCCACTGGAGAGAGGTGTCTCAATTTACCTTATCAACTTCAGTTTCACGTATATAATTTGTGTCATTTTCATTGTAAAGACACCTGTACGCCTTGGAAGAAGGTCTCTCCTGTGCTATCTTCCCAGGGAAAACTCCAAATTTGCCTCACTGAGGATGTTTTTGACCGTTTTTCTCTGTCCACTGGAGAGAGGTGTCTCAATTTGCTTTTTCAACTTCAGTTTTACTTCAATAATATATGTTATTTTCATTGTAAAGACACCTGCATGCCTTGGAAGAAGGTCTCTCCTGAGCTGTCTTTCCGGCGAAAACTCCAAATTTACCTCAGTGATGATGTTCTTTTAAAAATTTCCCTGTCCACTGGAGTGAGCTGTCTCAATGGACAGTGTTTTTGAAAGACGTCCCCTGTGCACTGGAGACAGGCGTCTCTTTTACCTCTTCCAAATTAATTTTTACCTTTATATTTGTGTTACTTTCATTGTAAAGACACCTGCATGCCTTGGAAGAAGGTCTCTCCTGTGCTATCTTCCCAGAGAAAACTCAAAATTTGCCTCACTGAGGATGTTTTTGACATTTTTTCTCTGTCCACTGGAGAGACGTGTCTCAATTTGCGTTTTCAACTTCAGTTTTACTTCAATAATATATGTTATTTTCATTGTAAAGACACCTGCATGCCTTGGAAGAAGGTCTCTCCTGTGCTATCTTCCCAGGGAAAACTCCAGATTTACCTCACTGAGGATGTTTTTGACAGTCTTTCTCTGTCCACTGGAGAGAGGTGTCTCAATTTGCGGTTTCAACTTCAGTTTTACTTCAATAATATATGTTATTTTCATTGTAAAGACACCTGCATGCCTTGGAAGAAGGTCTCTCCTGTGCTATCTTCGCGGGGAAAACTCCAAATTTACCTCAGTGATGATGTTCTTTTAAAAATTTCCCTGTCCACTGGAGAGAGCTGTCTCAATGGACAGTGTTTTTGAAAGACGTCCCCTGTGCACTGGAGACAGGCGTCTCTTTTACCTCTTCCAAATTAATTTTTACCTTTATATTTGTGTTACTTTCATTGTAAAGACACCTGCACGCCTTGGAAGAAGGTCTCTCCTGAGCTGTCTTTCCAGGGAAAACTCCAAATTTACCTCAGTGATGATGTTCTTTTAAAAATTTCCCTGTCCACTGGAGAGAGCTGTCTCAATGGACAGTGTTTTTGAAAGACGTCCCCTGTGAACTGGAGACAGGCGTCTCTTTTACCTCTTCCAAATTAATTTTTACCTTTATATTTGTGTTACTTTCATTGTAAAGACACCTGCATGCCTTGGAAGAAGGTCTCTCCTGTGCTATCTTTCCAGGGAAAACAACAAATTTACCTCACTGAGGATTTTTTTGACCGTTTTTCTCTGTCCACTGGAGAGAGGTGTCTCAATTTACCTTTTCAACTTCAGTTTTACTTCAATAATATATGTTATTTTCATTGTAAAGACACCTGAAGCCTTGGAAGAAGGTCTCTCCTGTGGTATCTTCCCAGGGAAAACTCCAAATTTGCCTCACTGAGGATTTTTGACAGTTTTTCTCTGTCCACTGGAGAGAGGTGTCTCAATTTACCAGAGGTGGACAGAGTACACAACTTCACTACTTGAGTAAAACTACAGATACTCCTTGTCAAATATTACTCTAATACAAGTAAAAGTAGCTTAGTCAAAATATTACTTACGTAAAAGTACTAAAGTATTTGCTATTAAAATTACTTAAGTAAAAGTACTTTTTAAAAAAATCTCAGGAAATCCAGGAAAGGAAAGTAGCGTTATTGTCATTCAGACGTGATTCTGCTATAGAAATGTTTACAGCTCAAAAATAAACAAATAAAGGCAAGACGCCTCAGAACACAAACTCAGCTGCATTCATCAACAAATGAAATTGCTTGATATTGCCAAGAAAACAAATTTCACCCCCAACAGTATTTTTCTCACAAAAACCCAAATTTCCTTTTCTTGTAGCTACATTTGAACACATCATGCAAAAACTCAAAATCTTACCAAGAATATTTGTCTTATTTTTAGTGAAAATGTCTCATTCCTAGTCAAAACAAATCTCAATACACTTAAAATAAGACACATCACCTAAAAAGTAACTTGTTTTTAGTCAATTTTCACTTGTTTCAAGCTAATTTTCATTTGTTTTAAGCAAAATTTCACTTGAAACAAGTGAAAAAATCTGCCAGTGGAGCAAGATTTCTTTTTTTGCTTGTAATAAGAAAAAAAAAAAACTTGCTCCACTGGCAAATATTTCTACTAACAGCTTTGCTGTTCGAGGTTTGAGGAAGTTGTCCCAGCCTCACTCTTTCTTTTGCAGGCAGCTGCAGTCAGTTCAGAATATTTTTGCTTTCTCTACATAAAGAAGATTTTTACAAAAAAGCGAATATCTTCAGTAAAATAGGCCCTACAATAACTTATCTTGACATTTACAGATAAATAACTTATTGGCTAGTTTATTTTACTTATGTCATGCATCATTGCCAAAAAATGAGCCGGATAACCCACATCAAAGACAGCCCCCACCTCACTAATGCGCGCACACACACACACACACACACACACACACACACACACACGCACACATGCACACATATACCTATGATGCTACAAGCACAGACAATAACGTTTAAAATGTTCAGCTGCAATTAAACAAACATTAAGCTAGCTAGTAGCTAAGTTACATACTGTGACGTGCTTTTTCAGGCTGGAAGACGAGTTTTTGATATAATTTGTTTGCGGTAAACACAGCAAACACTTGATCCAATACAAATCATTCTTCATATCAAAAACCTCGAACATGTGCTTGAGACACGGCCACGGATGCTCTTGGCCAGGGGGAGTTAACGCTGCTGAAGCCATCGACACCGCTATCGCATGATGTGGATGTGAACTGCCAAAGCTAAGTTTCATTTTAAGCATGACGTAGTACAGGTACGGCAATGCGGCTAAGACAAACCATACGCAACTCAGCAGAAACAGTTTATTTTCTTTGGTATCAGAATTTAGCAAAAAAAAAAAATTCATCAGCTGACGTGAGAGCAAAAGTAGCGAGTAACGAGAGCATCAATAGAAATGTAGTGGAGTAAAAAGTACAATATTTGTCCTTCAAATGTAGTGGAGTAAAAGTAAAAGTATCCCCCCCAAAACAATACTCAAGTAAAGTACAGATACTCAAAAAATGTACTTAAGTACAGTACTCAAGTAAATTTGCTTAGTTACTGTCCACCACTGCAATTTACCTTTTCAACTTCAGTTTTACGTACATAATTGGTGTCATTTTCATTGTAAAGACACCTGAAGCCTTGGAAGAAGGTCTCTCCTGAGCTGTCTTTCCAGGGAAAACTCAAAATTTACCTCAGTGATGATGTTCTTTTAAAAATTTCCCTGTCCACTGGAGAGAGCTGTCTCAATGGACAGTGTTTTTGAAAGACGTCCCCTGTGCACTGGAGACAGGCGTCTCTTTTACCTCTTCCAAATTAATTTTAACCTTTATATTTGTGTTACTTTCATTGTAAAGACACCTGCATACCTTGGAAGAAGGTCTCTCCTGTGCTATCTTCCCAGGGAAAACTCCAAATTTACATCACTGAGGATGTTTTTGACAGTTTTTCTCTGTCCACTGGAGAGAGGTGTCTCAATTTGCTTTTTCAACTTCAGTTTTACGTACATAATTTTTGTCATTTTCATTGTAAAGACACCTGCATGCCTTGGAAGAAGGTCTCTCCTGTGCTGTCTTCCCAGGGAAAACTCTAAATTTACCTCACTGAGGATTTTTGACAGTTTTTCTCTGTCCACTAGAGAGACGTGTCTCAATTTGCGTTTTCAACTTCAGTTTTACTTCAATAATATATGTTATTTTCATTGTAAAGACACCTGCATGCCTTGGAAGAAGGTCTCTCCTGTGCTATCTTCCCAGGGAAAACTCCAAATTTACCTCACTGAGGATTTTTGACAGTTTTTCTCTGTCCACTGGAGAGAGGTGTCTCAATTTAGCTTTACAACTTCAGTTTTACTTCAATAATATATGTTATTTTCATTGTAAAGACACCTGAAGCCTTGGAAGAAGGTCTCTCCTGTGCTATCTTCCCAGGGAAAACTCCAAATTTGCCTCACTGAGGATGTTTTTGACAGTTTTTCTCTGTCCACTGGAGAGGGGTGTCTCACTTTGCTTTTTCAACTTCAGTTTTACTTCAATAATATATGTTATTTTCATTGTAAAGACACCTGAAGCCTTGGAAGAAGGTCTCTCCTGTGCTGTCTTCCCAAGGAAAACTCCAAATTTACCTCACTGAGGATGTTTTTGACAGTTTTTGTCCACTGGAGAGAGGTGTCTCAATTTACCTTTTCAACTTCAGTTTTACTTCAATAATATATGTCATTTTCATTGTAAAGACACCTGCATGCCTTGGAACAAGGTCTCTCCTGAGCTGTCTTTCCAGGGAAAACTCCAAATTTACCTCAGTGATGATGTTCTTTTAAAAATTTCCCTGTCCACTGGAGAGACCTGTCTCAATGGACAGTGTTTTTGAAAGATGTCCCCTGTGCACTGGAGACAGGCGTCTCTTTTAACTCTTTCAAATTAATTTTTACCTTTATATTTGTGTTACTTTCATTGTAAAGACACCTGTATGCCTTAGAAGAAGGTCTCTCCTGTGCTCGAATTTATGCGTTCCAATTCTGCGTTCTGTGCCTTTTAACGTCATATTCTACTGTCCAGTCCAGTCCGGTTTATACCAGTCAGACACGGTTCATCCACATAATTTTGCAGTCGCTGCAACTGTCTGCAACCTCTGGACAAATGAGAGAGATGGTGAATGTCAATCGTTCGTGGAGGGTGAAGGAGACACCCTTTATTCCCACGTTTTGACTGCGTCAACAGGCTAACTGACACGATTAGCTTTTTTGCTAAATTTAGCCAGTCTAAATTATCGCAGCAGCAGGTATCGTCAAAGTCTACAGTCAAACTCGGTCATGTGGCATCAACTGACATTTTTTTGGTGTAAAAATGTTACTGTCAAGATGAAACTGACATGATTAGCTCATATTGACTGGTTTAGCTAGGTTTTGCAAATTTGTTGCGGCAGCTAAGTTGTTTAATTACAGAAGGCTAGTTATTTGACACCAGCGTTCATTTCTTGGAGCACAGAAAATGTTTTGCCATGGTAAAACACAGTAAATAAGGACGGCCATAGATACGAAAAGCAGTCAAAGAGGAGAAAACTTCAAATGGCTTCAAAATCGTCATCAACTCTGCTCACCTACCCTGTTGGCTGGAGTCTTGCCTGGACTGGAAAGTGTATGAAGGACCTTTCTGGGAAATCCTGAACATTCTTCTGAAAAGGTAGGGACCGACGTGCTTAAAGTCATATAATATGTTGCCTGCTGCTGTATTGCAGGGAAATATTGCTCTCTTAGATTTTTTTGTGGTGGTGTCTGCCCTGAAGTACACTAGTTTGAGTTTTTCTTCTCAAAGTGGCTCCATCTGATCCTCGTCCTACTAGCCAAGCCCTTTGAATATGTAATAAGTAGGGCTAAATGACAAGGAGCCATTTATTTTTCACTGGTGGAAAAACATTTCGATTTTGACATGTCTCTCTTGGGCAATCTTCCCAGGGAACACCCCAAATTTACCTTACTGAGGATGTAATGGAAAGTTTTTCACTGTCCAATGGAGAGGGGCGTCTCAATAGGCTTTAAGTTAATTGTTACTTTAGTAATGTATGCATTTTTTATTGTAAGACTCCTGCATGCTGTGAAACAAGATCTGTCCCGTGCTGTCTTCCCAGGGAAGACTCTAAGTTGATGTCATGGACAGTGTTTTTGAAGGTTTTTCCCTGTCCACTGGAAAGAGGTGTGACATTTTGCTTTAAGTCATTTTTTACATTCATGATTTATGTTATTTTCATTGTAAAGACACCTGCATGCCTTGGAAGAAGGTCTCTCCTGTGGTATCTTCCCAGGGAAAACTCTACATTTACCTCACTGAGGATGTTTTTGACAGTTTTTCTCTGTCCACTGGAGAGAGGTGTCTCAATTTACTTTTTCAAATTCAGTTTCACGTTCATAATTTGTGTCATTTTCATTGTAAAGACACCTGAAGCCTTGGAAGAAGGTCTCTCCTGTGCTATCTTCCCAGGGAAAACTCCAAATTTGCCTCACTGAGGATGTTTTTGACAGTTTTTCTCTGTCCACTGGAGAGAGGTGTCTCAATTTACCTTTTCAACTTCAGTTTTACGTACATAATTTGTGTCATTTTCATTGTAAAGACACCTGAAGCCTTGGAAGAAGGTCTCTCCTGTGCTATCTTCCCAGGGAAAACTCCAAATTTGCCTCACTGAGGATGTTTTTGACAGTTTTTCTCTGTCCACTGGAGAGAGGTGTCTCAATTTACCTTTTCAACTTCAGTTTTACTTCAATAATATATGTTATTTTCATTGTAAAGACACTTGAAGCCTCGGAAGAAGGTCTCTCCTGTGCTATCTTCCCAGAGAAAACTCCAAATTTGCCTCACTGAGGATGTTTTTGACAGTTTTTCTCTGTCCACTGGAGAGAGGTGTCTCAATTTACCTTTTCAACTTCAGTTTTACTTCAATAATATATGTTATTTTCATTGTAAAGACATTTGAAGCCTCGGAAGAAGGTCTCTCCTGTGCTATCTTCCCAGGGAAAAGCACAAATTTGCCTCACTGAGGATGTTTTTGACAGTTTTTCTCTGTCCACTGGAGAGAGGTTGTCTCAATTTGCTTTTTCAACTTCAGTTTTACTTCAATAATATATGTTATTTTCATTGTAAAGACACCTGCATGCCTTGGAAGAAGGTCTCTCCTGTGCTGTCTTCCCAGGGAAAACTCCAAATTTACCTCACTGAGAATGTTTTTGACAGTTTTTCTCTGTCCACTGGAGAGAGGTGTCTCAATTTACATTTTGAACTTCAGTTTTACTTCAATAATATATGTTATTTTCATTGTAAAGACACCTGAAGCCTTGGAAGAAGGTCTCTCCTGTTCTGTCTTCCCAGAGAAAACTCCAAATTTGCCTCACTGAGGATGTTTTTGACAGTTTTTCTCTGTCCACTAGATAGAGGTGTCTGAATTTGCTTTTTCAACTTCAGTATTACGTACATAATTTGTCTCATTTTCATTGTAAAGACACCTGCATGCCTTGGAAGAAGGTCTCTCCTGAGCTGTCTTTCCAGGGAAAACTCCAAATTTACCTCAGTGATGATGTTCTTTTAAAAATTTCCCTGTCCACTGGAGAGAGCTGTCTCAATGGACAGTGTTTTTGAAAGACGTCCCCTGTGCACTGGAGACAGGCGTCTCTTTTTATCTCTTCCAAATTAATTTTTACCTTTATATTTGTGTTACTTTCATTGTAAAGACACCTGCATGTCTTGGAAGAAGGTCTCTCCTGTGCTATCTTCTCAGGGAAAACTCCAAATTTACATCACTGAGGATTTTTGACAGTTTTTCTCTGTCCACTGGAGAGAGGTGCCTCAATTTACCTTTTCAACTTCATTTTTACTTCAATAATATATGTTATTTTCATTGTAAAGACACCTGCATGCCTTGGAAGAAGGTCTCTCCTGTGCTATCTTCCCAGGGAAAACTCAAAATTTACCTCAGTGATGATGTTCTTTTAAAAATTTCCCTGTCCACTGGAGAGAGCTGTCTCAATGGACAGTGTTTTTGAAAGACGTCCCCTGTGCACTGGAGACAGGCGTCTCTTTTTATGTCTTCCAAATTAATTTTTACCTTGATATTTGTGTTACTTTCATTGTAAAGACACCTGCATGCCTTGGAAGAAGGTCTCTCCTGTGCTATCTTCTCAGGGAAAACTCCAAATTTACATCACTGAGGATATTTTTCACAGTTTTTCTCTGTCCACTGGAGAGAGGTGTCTCAATTTGCTTTTTCAATTTTAGTTTTACTTCACTAATATATGTCATTTTCATTGTAAAGACACCTGCATGCCTTGGAAGAAGGTCTCTCCTGTGCTGTCTTCCCAGGGAAAACTCCAAATTTCCCTCACTGAGGATGTTTTTGACAGTTTTTCTCTGTCCACTGGAGAGAGGTGTCTCAATTTGCTTTTTCAACGTCAGTTTTACGTACATAATTCGTATCATTTTCATTGTAAAGACACCTGCATGCCTTGGAAGAAGGTCTCTCCTGTGCTATCTTCCCAGGGAAAACTCCAAAATTGCCTCACTGAGGATTTTTGACAGTTTTTCTCTGTCCACTGGAGAGAGGTGTCTCAATTTACCAGAGGTGGACAGAGTACACAACTTCACTACTTGAGTAAAACTACAGATACTCCTTGTCAAATATTACTCTAATACAAGTAAAAGTAGCTTAGTCAAAATATTACTTACGTAAAAGTACTAAAGTATTTGCTATTAAAATTACTTAAGTAAAAGTACTTTTTAAAAAAATCTCAGGAAATCCAGGAAAGGAAAGTAGCGTTATTGTCATTCAGACGTGATTCTGCTATAGAAATGTTTACAGCTCAAAAATAAACAAATAAAGGCAAGACGCCTCAGAACACAAACTCAGCTGCATTCATCAACAAATGAAATTGCTTGATATTGCCAAGAAAACAAATTTCACCCCCAACAGTATTTTTCTCACAAAAACCCAAATTTCCTTTTCTTGTAGCTACATTTGAACACATCATGCAAAAACTCAAAATCTTACCAAGAATATTTGTCTTATTTTTAGTGAAAATGTCTCATTCCTAGTCAAAACAAATCTCAATACACTTAAAATAAGACACATCACCTAAAAAGTAACTTGTTTTTAGTCAATTTTCACTTGTTTCAAGCTAATTTTCATTTGTTTTAAGCAAAATTTCACTTGAAACAAGTGAAAAAATCTGCCAGTGGAGCAAGATTTCTTTTTTTGCTTGTAATAAGAAAAAAAAAAAAACTTGCTCCACTGGCAAATATTTCTACTAACAGCTTTGCTGTTCGAGGTTTGAGGAAGTTGTCCCAGCCTCACTCTTTCTTTTGCAGGCAGCTGCAGTCAGTTCAGAATATTTTTGCTTTCTCTACATAAAGAAGATTTTTACAAAAAAGCGAATATCTTCAGTAAAATAGGCCCTACAATAACTTATCTTGACATTTACAGATAAATAACTTATTGGCTAGTTTATTTTACTTATGTCATGCATCATTGCCAAAAAATGAGCCGGATAACCCACATCAAAGACAGCCCCCACCTCACTAATGCGCGCGCACACACACACACGCACACATGCACACATATAAAACTCCAAATTTACATCACTGAGGATGTTTTTGACAGTTTTTCTCTGTCCACTGGAGAGAGGTGTCTCAATTTACCTTTTCAACTTCAGTTTTACTTCAATAATATATGTTATTTTCATTGTAAAGACACCTGCATTCCTTGGAAGAAGGTCCCTCCTGTGCTATCTTCCCAGGGAAAACTCCAAATTTACATCACTGAGGATGTTTTTGACAGTTTTTCTCTGTCCACTGGAGAGAGGTGTCTCAATTTACCTTATCAACTTCAGTTTCACGTATATAATTTGTGTCATTTTCATTGTAAAGACACCTGTACGCCTTGGAAGAAGGTCTCTCCTGTGCTATCTTCCCAGGGAAAACTCCAAATTTGCCTCACTGAGGATGTTTTTGACCGTTTTTCTCTGTCCACTGGAGAGAGGTGTCTCAATTTGCTTTTTCAACTTCAGTTTTACTTCAATAATATATGTTATTTTCATTGTAAAGACACCTGCATGCCTTGGAAGAAGGTCTCTCCTGAGCTGTCTTTCCGGCGAAAACTCCAAATTTACCTCAGTGATGATGTTCTTTTAAAAATTTCCCTGTCCACTGGAGTGAGCTGTCTCAATGGACAGTGTTTTTGAAAGACGTCCCCTGTGCACTGGAGACAGGCGTCTCTTTTACCTCTTCCAAATTAATTTTTACCTTTATATTTGTGTTACTTTCATTGTAAAGACACCTGCATGCCTTGGAAGAAGGTCTCTCCTGTGCTATCTTCCCAGAGAAAACTCAAAATTTGCCTCACTGAGGATGTTTTTGACATTTTTTCTCTGTCCACTGGAGAGACGTGTCTCAATTTGCGTTTTCAACTTCAGTTTTACTTCAATAATATATGTTATTTTCATTGTAAAGACACCTGCATGCCTTGGAAGAAGGTCTCTCCTGTGCTATCTTCCCAGGGAAAACTCCAGATTTACCTCACTGAGGATGTTTTTGACAGTCTTTCTCTGTCCACTGGAGAGAGGTGTCTCAATTTGCGGTTTCAACTTCAGTTTTACTTCAATAATATATGTTATTTTCATTGTAAAGACACCTGCATGCCTTGGAAGAAGGTCTCTCCTGTGCTATCTTCGCGGGGAAAACTCCAAATTTACCTCAGTGATGATGTTCTTTTAAAAATTTCCCTGTCCACTGGAGAGAGCTGTCTCAATGGACAGTGTTTTTGAAAGACGTCCCCTGTGCACTGGAGACAGGCGTCTCTTTTACCTCTTCCAAATTAATTTTTACCTTTATATTTGTGTTACTTTCATTGTAAAGACACCTGCACGCCTTGGAAGAAGGTCTCTCCTGAGCTGTCTTTCCAGGGAAAACTCCAAATTTACCTCAGTGATGATGTTCTTTTAAAAATTTCCCTGTCCACTGGAGAGAGCTGTCTCAATGGACAGTGTTTTTGAAAGACGTCCCCTGTGAACTGGAGACAGGCGTCTCTTTTACCTCTTCCAAATTAATTTTTACCTTTATATTTGTGTTACTTTCATTGTAAAGACACCTGCATGCCTTGGAAGAAGGTCTCTCCTGTGCTATCTTTCCAGGGAAAACAACAAATTTACCTCACTGAGGATTTTTTTGACCGTTTTTCTCTGTCCACTGGAGAGAGGTGTCTCAATTTACCTTTTCAACTTCAGTTTTACTTCAATAATATATGTTATTTTCATTGTAAAGACACCTGAAGCCTTGGAAGAAGGTCTCTCCTGTGGTATCTTCCCAGGGAAAACTCCAAATTTGCCTCACTGAGGATTTTTGACAGTTTTTCTCTGTCCACTGGAGAGAGGTGTCTCAATTTACCAGAGGTGGACAGAGTACACAACTTCACTACTTGAGTAAAACTACAGATACTCCTTGTCAAATATTACTCTAATACAAGTAAAAGTAGCTTAGTCAAAATATTACTTACGTAAAAGTACTAAAGTATTTGCTATTAAAATTACTTAAGTAAAAGTACTTTTTAAAAAAATCTCAGGAAATCCAGGAAAGGAAAGTAGCGTTATTGTCATTCAGACGTGATTCTGCTATAGAAATGTTTACAGCTCAAAAATAAACAAATAAAGGCAAGACGCCTCAGAACACAAACTCAGCTGCATTCATCAACAAATGAAATTGCTTGATATTGCCAAGAAAACAAATTTCACCCCCAACAGTATTTTTCTCACAAAAACCCAAATTTCCTTTTCTTGTAGCTACATTTGAACACATCATGCAAAAACTCAAAATCTTACCAAGAATATTTGTCTTATTTTTAGTGAAAATGTCTCATTCCTAGTCAAAACAAATCTCAATACACTTAAAATAAGACACATCACCTAAAAAGTAACTTGTTTTTAGTCAATTTTCACTTGTTTCAAGCTAATTTTCATTTGTTTTAAGCAAAATTTCACTTGAAACAAGTGAAAAAATCTGCCAGTGGAGCAAGATTTCTTTTTTTGCTTGTAATAAGAAAAAAAAAAAACTTGCTCCACTGGCAAATATTTCTACTAACAGCTTTGCTGTTCGAGGTTTGAGGAAGTTGTCCCAGCCTCACTCTTTCTTTTGCAGGCAGCTGCAGTCAGTTCAGAATATTTTTGCTTTCTCTACATAAAGAAGATTTTTACAAAAAAGCGAATATCTTCAGTAAAATAGGCCCTACAATAACTTATCTTGACATTTACAGATAAATAACTTATTGGCTAGTTTATTTTACTTATGTCATGCATCATTGCCAAAAAATGAGCCGGATAACCCACATCAAAGACAGCCCCCACCTCACTAATGCGCGCACACACACACACACACACACACACACACACACACACACGCACACATGCACACATATACCTATGATGCTACAAGCACAGACAATAACGTTTAAAATGTTCAGCTGCAATTAAACAAACATTAAGCTAGCTAGTAGCTAAGTTACATACTGTGACGTGCTTTTTCAGGCTGGAAGACGAGTTTTTGATATAATTTGTTTGCGGTAAACACAGCAAACACTTGATCCAATACAAATCATTCTTCATATCAAAAACCTCGAACATGTGCTTGAGACACGGCCACGGATGCTCTTGGCCAGGGGGAGTTAACGCTGCTGAAGCCATCGACACCGCTATCGCATGATGTGGATGTGAACTGCCAAAGCTAAGTTTCATTTTAAGCATGACGTAGTACAGGTACGGCAATGCGGCTAAGACAAACCATACGCAACTCAGCAGAAACAGTTTATTTTCTTTGGTATCAGAATTTAGCAAAAAAAAAAAATTCATCAGCTGACGTGAGAGCAAAAGTAGCGAGTAACGAGAGCATCAATAGAAATGTAGTGGAGTAAAAAGTACAATATTTGTCCTTCAAATGTAGTGGAGTAAAAGTAAAAGTATCCCCCCCAAAACAATACTCAAGTAAAGTACAGATACTCAAAAAATGTACTTAAGTACAGTACTCAAGTAAATTTGCTTAGTTACTGTCCACCACTGCAATTTACCTTTTCAACTTCAGTTTTACGTACATAATTGGTGTCATTTTCATTGTAAAGACACCTGAAGCCTTGGAAGAAGGTCTCTCCTGAGCTGTCTTTCCAGGGAAAACTCAAAATTTACCTCAGTGATGATGTTCTTTTAAAAATTTCCCTGTCCACTGGAGAGAGCTGTCTCAATGGACAGTGTTTTTGAAAGACGTCCCCTGTGCACTGGAGACAGGCGTCTCTTTTACCTCTTCCAAATTAATTTTAACCTTTATATTTGTGTTACTTTCATTGTAAAGACACCTGCATACCTTGGAAGAAGGTCTCTCCTGTGCTATCTTCCCAGGGAAAACTCCAAATTTACATCACTGAGGATGTTTTTGACAGTTTTTCTCTGTCCACTGGAGAGAGGTGTCTCAATTTGCTTTTTCAACTTCAGTTTTACGTACATAATTTTTGTCATTTTCATTGTAAAGACACCTGCATGCCTTGGAAGAAGGTCTCTCCTGTGCTGTCTTCCCAGGGAAAACTCTAAATTTACCTCACTGAGGATTTTTGACAGTTTTTCTCTGTCCACTAGAGAGACGTGTCTCAATTTGCGTTTTCAACTTCAGTTTTACTTCAATAATATATGTTATTTTCATTGTAAAGACACCTGCATGCCTTGGAAGAAGGTCTCTCCTGTGCTATCTTCCCAGGGAAAACTCCAAATTTACCTCACTGAGGATTTTTGACAGTTTTTCTCTGTCCACTGGAGAGAGGTGTCTCAATTTACCTTTTCAACTTCAGTTTTACTTCAATAATATATGTTATTTTCATTGTAAAGACACCTGAAGCCTTGGAAGAAGGTCTCTCCTGTGCTATCTTCCCAGGGAAAACTCCAAATTTGCCTCACTGAGGATGTTTTTGACAGTTTTTCTCTGTCCACTGGAGAGGGGTGTCTCACTTTGCTTTTTCAACTTCAGTTTTACTTCAATAATATATGTTATTTTCATTGTAAAGACACCTGAAGCCTTGGAAGAAGGTCTCTCCTGTGCTGTCTTCCCAAGGAAAACTCCAAATTTACCTCACTGAGGATGTTTTTGACAGTTTTTCTCTGTCCACTGGAGAGAGGTGTCTCAATTTACCTTTTCAACTTCAGTTTTACTTCAATAATATATGTCATTTTCATTGTAAAGACACCTGCATGCCTTGGAACAAGGTCTCTCCTGAGCTGTCTTTCCAGGGAAAACTCCAAATTTACCTCAGTGATGATGTTCTTTTAAAAATTTCCCTGTCCACTGGAGAGACCTGTCTCAATGGACAGTGTTTTTGAAAGATGTCCCCTGTGCACTGGAGACAGGCGTCTCTTTTAACTCTTTCAAATTAATTTTTACCTTTATATTTGTGTTACTTTCATTGTAAAGACACCTGTATGCCTTAGAAGAAGGTCTCTCCTGTGCTCGAATTTATGCGTTCCAATTCTGCGTTCTGTGCCTTTTAACGTCATATTCTACTGTCCAGTCCAGTCCGGTTTATACCAGTCAGACACGGTTCATCCACATAATTTTGCAGTCGCTGCAACTGTCTGCAACCTCTGGACAAACGAGAGAGATGGTGAATGTCAATCGTTCGTGGAGGGTGAAGGAGACACCCTTTTTTCCCACGTTTTGACTGCGTCAACAGGCTAACTGACACGATTAGCTTTTTTGCTAAATTTAGCCAGTCTAAATTATCGCAGCAGCAGGTATCGTCAAAGTCTACAGTCAAACTCGGTCATGTGGCATCAACTGACATTTTTTTGGTGTAAAAATGTTACTGTCAAGATGAAACTGACATGATTAGCTCATATTGACTGGTTTAGCTAGGTTTTGCAAATTTGTTGCGGCAGCTAAGTTGTTTAATTACAGAAGGCTAGTTATTTGACACCAGCGTTCATTTCTTGGAGCACAGAAAATGTTTTGCCATGGTAAAACACAGTAAATAAGGACGGCCATAGATACGAAAAGCAGTCAAAGAGGAGAAAACTTCAAATGGCTTCAAAATCGTCATCAACTCTGCTCACCTACCCTGTTGGCTGGAGTCTTGCCTGGACTGGAAAGTGTATGAAGGACCTTTCTGGGAAATCCTGAACATTCTTCTGAAAAGGTAGGGACCGACGTGCTTAAAGTCATATAATATGTTGCCTGCTGCTGTATTGCAGGGAAATATTGCTCTCTTAGATTTTTTTGTGGTGGTGTCTGCCCTGAAGTACACTAGTTTGAGTTTTTCTTCTCAAAGTGGCTCCATCTGATCCTCGTCCTACTAGCCAAGCCCTTTGAATATGTAATAAGTAGGGCTAAATGACAAGGAGCCATTTATTTTTCACTGGTGGAAAAACATTTCGATTTTGACATGTCTCTCTTGGGCAATCTTCCCAGGGAACACCCCAAATTTACCTTACTGAGGATGTAATGGAAAGTTTTTCACTGTCCAATGGAGAGGGGCGTCTCAATAGGCTTTAAGTTAATTGTTACTTTAGTAATGTATGCATTTTTTATTGTAAGACTCCTGCATGCTGTGAAACAAGATCTGTCCCGTGCTGTCTTCCCAGGGAAGACTCTAAGTTGATGTCATGGACAGTGTTTTTGAAGGTTTTTCCCTGTCCACTGGAAAGAGGTGTGACATTTTGCTTTAAGTCATTTTTTACATTCATGATTTATGTTATTTTCATTGTAAAGACACCTGCATGCCTTGGAAGAAGGTCTCTCCTGTGGTATCTTCCCAGGGAAAACTCTACATTTACCTCACTGAGGATGTTTTTGACAGTTTTTCTCTGTCCACTGGAGAGAGGTGTCTCAATTTACTTTTTCAAATTCAGTTTCACGTTCATAATTTGTGTCATTTTCATTGTAAAGACACCTGAAGCCTTGGAAGAAGGTCTCTCCTGTGCTATCTTCCCAGGGAAAACTCCAAATTTGCCTCACTGAGGATGTTTTTGACAGTTTTTCTCTGTCCACTGGAGAGAGGTGTCTCAATTTACCTTTTCAACTTCAGTTTTACGTACATAATTTGTGTCATTTTCATTGTAAAGACACCTGAAGCCTTGGAAGAAGGTCTCTCCTGTGCTATCTTCCCAGGGAAAACTCCAAATTTGCCTCACTGAGGATGTTTTTGACAGTTTTTCTCTGTCCACTGGAGAGAGGTGTCTCAATTTACCTTTTCAACTTCAGTTTTACTTCAATAATATATGTTATTTTCATTGTAAAGACACTTGAAGCCTCGGAAGAAGGTCTCTCCTGTGCTATCTTCCCAGAGAAAACTCCAAATTTGCCTCACTGAGGATGTTTTTGACAGTTTTTCTCTGTCCACTGGAGAGAGGTGTCTCAATTTACCTTTTCAACTTCAGTTTTACTTCAATAATATATGTTATTTTCATTGTAAAGACATTTGAAGCCTCGGAAGAAGGTCTCTCCTGTGCTATCTTCCCAGGGAAAAGCACAAATTTGCCTCACTGAGGATGTTTTTGACAGTTTTTCTCTGTCCACTGGAGAGAGGTGTCTCAATTTGCGTTTTCAACTTCAGTTTTACTTCAATAATATATGTTATTTTCATTGTAAAGACACCTGAAGCCTTGAAAGAAGGTCTCTCCTGTTCTGTCTTCCCAGGGAAAACTCCAAATTTACCTCACTGAGGATGTTTTTGACATTTTTTCTCTGTCCACTAGAGAGAGGTGTTTCAATTTAATTTTTCAACTTCAGTTTTACGTACATAATTTGTGTCATTTTCATTGTAAAGACACCTGCATGCCTTGGAAGAAGGTCTCTCGTGTGCTATCTTCCCAAGGAAAATTCCAAATTTTTCTCACTGAGTATGTTTTTGACAGTTTTTCTCTGTCCACTGGAGAGAGGTGTCTCAATTTGCGTTTTCAACTTCAGTTTTACTTCAATAATATATGTTATTTTCATTGTAAAGACACCTGCATGCCTTGAAAGAAGGTCTGTCCTGTGCTATCTTCCCAGGGAAAACTCCAAATTTACCTCACTGAGGATGTTTTTGACAGTTTTTCTCTGTCCACTGGAGAGAGGTGTCTCAATTTACCTTTTCAACTTCAGTTTTACGTACATAATTTTTGTCATTTTCATTGTAAAGACACCTGCATGCCTTGGAAGAAGGTCTCTCCTGTTCTGTCTTCCCAGGGAAAACTCCAAATTTACCTCACTGAGGATGTTTTTAACAGTTTTTCTCTGTCCACTGGAGAGAGGTGTCTCAATTTAATTTTTCAACTTCAATTTTACTTCAATAATACATGTTATTTTCATTGTAAAGACACCTGTACGCCTTGGAAGAAGGTCTCTCCTGTGCTATCTTCCCAGGGAAAACTCCAAATTTGCCTCACTGAGGATGTTTTTGACAGTTTTTCTCTGTCCACTGGAGAGAGGTGTCTCAGTTTACTTTTTCAATTTCAGTTTTACTTCAATAATATATGTTATTTTCATTGTAAAGACACCTGCATGCCTTGGAAGAAGGTCTCTCCTGTTCTGTCTTCCCAGAGAAAACTCCAAATTTGCCTCACTGAGGATGTTTTTGACAGTTTTTCTCTGTCCACTGGAGAGAGGTGTCTCAATTTGCGTTTTCAACTTCAGTTTTACTTCAATAATATATGTTATTTTCATTGTAAAGACACCTGCATGCCTTGGAAGAAGGTCTCTCCTGTTCTGTCTTCCCAGAGAAAACTCAAAATTTACCTCACTGAGGATGTTTTTGACAGTTTTTCTCTGTCCACTGGAGAGAGGTTTCTCAATTTAATTTTTCAACTTCAGTTTTACGTACATAATTTGTGTCATTTTCATTGTAAAGACACCTGAAGCCTTGGAAGAAGGTCTCTCCTGTGCTGTCTTCCCAAGGAAAACTCCAAATTTACCTCACTGAGGATGTTTTTGACAGTTTTTCTCTGGCCACTGGAGAGAGGTTTCTCAATTTCCTTTTTCAACTTCAGTTTTACTTCAATAATATATGTTATTTTCATTGTAAAGACACCTGCATGCCTTGGAAGAAGGTCTCTCCTGTGCTATCTTCCCAGGGAAAACTCCAAATTTACCTCAGTGATGATGTTCTTTTAAAAATTTCCCTGTCCACTGGAGAGAGCTGTCTCAATGGACAGTGTTTTTGAAAGACGTCCCCTGTGCACTGGAGACAGGCGTCTCTTTTACCTCTTCCAAATTAATTTTTACCTTTATATTTGTGTTACTTTCATTGTAAAGACACCTGCACGCCTTGGAAGAAGGTCTCTCCTGTGCTCTCTTCCCATGGAAAACTCTACATTTACCTCACTGAGGATGTTTTTGACAGTTTTTCTCTGTCCACTGGAGAGAGGTGTCTCAATTTACATTTTCAACTTCAGTTGTACTTCAATAATATGTTGTTTTCATTGTAAAGACACCTGCATGCCTTGGAAGAAGGTCTCTCCTGTTCTGTCTTCCCAGGGAAAACTCCAAATTTGCCTCACTGAGGATGTTTTTGACAGTTTTTCTCTGTCCACTAGAGAGAGGTGTCTCAATTTACCTTTTCAACTTCAGTTTTACTTCAATAATATATGTTATTTTCATTGTAAAGACAACTGCATGCCTTGGAAGAAGGTCTCTCCTGTGCTATCTTCCCAGGGAAAACTCCAAATTTGCCTCATTGAGGATGTTTTTGACAGTTTTTCTCTGTCCACTGGAGAGAGGTGTCTCAATTTGCTTTTTCAACATCAGTTGTACTTCAATAATATATGTTATTTTCATTGTAAAGACACCTGCATGCCTTGGAAGGTCTTTCCTGTGCTGTCTTCCCAGGGAAAACTCCAAATTTGCCTCACTGAGGATGTTTTTGACAGTTTTTCTCTGTCCACTGGAGAGAGGTGTCTCAATTTACCTTTTCAACTTCAGTTTTACTTCAATAATATATGTTATTTTCATTGTAAAGACACCTGAAGCCTTGGAAGAAGGTCTCTCCTGTTCTGTCTTCCCAGAGAAAACTCCAAATTTGCCTCACTGAGGATGTTTTTGACATTTTTTCTCTGTCCACTGGAGAGAGGTGTTTCAATTTAATTTTTCAACTTCAGTTTTACGTACATAATTTGTGTCATTTTCATTGTAAAGACACCTGCATGCCTTGGAAGAAGGTCTCTCCTGTGCTATCTTCTCAGGGAAAATTCCAAATTTTTCTCACTGAGTATGTTTTTGACAGTTTTTCTCTGTCCACTGGAGAGAGGTGTCTCAATTTACCTTTTCAACTTCAGTTTTACTTCAATAATATATGTTATTTTCATTGTAAAGACAACTGCATGCCTTGGAAGAAGGTCTCTCCTGAGCTGTCTTCCCAGGGAAAACTCCAAATTTTTCTCACTGAGTATGTTTTTGACAGTTTTTCTCTGTCCACTGGAGAGAGGTGTCTCAATTTAATTTTTCAACTTTATTTTTACGTACATAATTTGTATCATTTTCATTGTAAAGACACCTGCATGCCTTGGAAGAAGGTCTCTCCTGTGCTGTCTTCCCAGGGAAAACTCTAAATTTACCTCAGTGATGATGTTTTTGACAGTTTTTCTCTGTCCACTAGAGAGAGGTGTCTCACTTTGCTTTTTCAACATCAGTTTTACTTCAATAATATATGTCATTTTCATTGTAAAGACACCTGCATGCCTTGGAAGAAGGTCTCTCCTGTGCTGTCTTCCCAAGGAAAACTCCAAATTTACCTCACTGAGAATTTTTGACAGTTTTTCTCTGTCCACTGGAGAGAGGTGTCTCAATTTGCTTTTTCAATTTTAGTTTTACGTACATAATTTGTGTCATTTTCATTGTAAAGACACCTGCATGCCTTGGAAGAAGGTCTCTCCTGTGCTGTCTTCCCAAGGAAAACTCCAAATTTACCTCACTGAGAATTTTTGACAGTTTTTCTCTGTCCACTAGAGAGAGGTGTCTCAATTTACTTTTTCAATTTTAGTTTTACGTACATAATTTGTGTCATTTTCATTGTAAAGACACCTGCATGCCTTGGAAGAAGGTCTCTCCTGTGCTGTCTTCCCAAGGAAAACTCCAAATTTACCTCACTGAGGATGTTTTTGACAGTTTTTCTCTGTCCACTAGAGAGAGGTGTCTCAATTTACATTTTCAACTTCAGTTTTACTTCAATAATATATGTTATTTTCATTGTAAAGACACCTGCATGCCTTGGAAGAAGGTCTCTCCTGTGCTATCTTCCCAGGGAAAACTCCAAATTTACCTCAGTGAGGATGTATTTGACAGTTTTTCTCTGTCCACTGGAGAGAGGTGTCTCAATTTGCTTTTTCAATTTTAGTTTTACGTACATAATTTGTGTCATTTTCATTGTAAAGACACCTGCATGCCTTGGAAGAAGGTCTCTCCTGTGCTGTCTTCCCAGGGAAAACTCTAAATTTACCTCACTGAGGATGTTTTTGACAGTTTTTCTCTGTCCACTAGAGAGAGGTGTCTCAATTTACCTTTTCAACTTCAGTTTTACTTCAATAATATATGTTATTTTCATTGTAAAGACACCTGCATGCCTTGGAAGAAGGTCTCTCCTGTGCTGTCTTCCCAGGGAAAACTCTAAATTTACCTCACTGAGGATGTTTTTGACAGTTTTTCTCTGTCCACTAGAGAGAGGTGTCTCAATTTACCTTTTCAACTTCAGTTTTACTTCAATAATATATGTTATTTTCATTGTAAAGACAACTGCATGCCTTGGAAGAAGGTCTCTCCTGTGCTGTCTTCCCAGGGAAAACTCCAACTTTGCCTCACTGAGGATGTTTTTGACAGTTTTTCTCTGTCCACTGGAGAGAGGTGTCTCAATTTAATTTTTCAACTTTAGTTTTACGTACATAATTTGTATCATTTTCATTGTAAAGACACCTGCATGCCTTGGAAGAAGGTCTCTCCTGTGCTATCTTCCCAGGGAAAACTCCAAATTTACCTCAGTGATGATGTTCTTTTAAAAATTTCCCTGTCCACTGGAGAGAGCTGTCTCAATGGACAGTGTTTTTGAAAGACGTCCCCTGTGCACTGGAGACAGGCGTCTCTTTTACCTCTTCCAAATTAATTTTTACCTTTATATTTGTGTTACTTTCATTGTAAAGACACCTGCATGCTTTGGAAGAAGGTCTCTCCTGTGCTGTCTTCCCAGGGAAAACTCTAAATTTACCTCACTGAGGATTTTTGACAGTTTTTCTCTGTCCACTAGAGAGAGGTGTCTCAATTTGCTTTTTCAACTTCAGTTTTACGTACATAATTTGTATCATTTTCATTGTAAAGACACCTGCATGCCTTGGAAGAAGGTCTCTCCTGTGCTATCTTCCCAGGGAAAACTCCAAATTTACCTCACTGAGAATTTTTAACAGTTTTTCTCTGTCCACTGGAGAGAGATGTCTCAATTTACATTGTCAACTTCAGTTGTACTTCAATAATATATGTTATTTTCATTGTAAAGACACCTGCATGCCTTGGAAGAAGGTCTCTCCTGTGCTGTCTTCCCAGGGAAAACTCCAAATTTACCTCAGTGAGGATTTTTGACAGTTTTTCTCTGTCCACTGGAGAGAGGTGTCTCAATGGACAGTGTTTTTGAAAGACGTCCCCTGTGCACTGGAGACAGGCGTCTCTTTTACCTCTTCCAAATTAATTTTTACCTTTATATTTGTGTTACTTTCATTGTAAAGACACCTGCATGCCTTGGAAGAAGGTCTCTCCTGTGCTATCTTCCCAGGGAAAACTCCAAATTTACCTCAGTGAGGATTTTTGACAATTTTTCTCTGTCCACTGGAGAGAGGTGTCTCAATTTAATTTTTCAACTTCAGTTTTATGTACATAATTTATGTCATTTTCATTGTAAAGACACCTGAAGCCTTGGATGAAGGTCTCTCCTGTGCTGTCTTCCCAGGAAAAACTCCAAATTTGCCTCACTGAGGATTTTTGACAGTTTTTCTCTGTCCACTGGAGAGAGGTGTCTCAATTTACTTTTTCAACTTCAGTTTTACGTACATAATTTGTGTCATTTTCATTGTAAAGACACCTGCATGCCTTGGAAGAAGGTCTCTCCTGTGCTATCTTCCCAGGGAAAATTCCAAATTTGTCTCACTGAGTATGTTTTTGACAGTTTTTCTCTGTCCACTGGAGAGAGGTGTCTCAATTTACCTTTTCAACTTCAGTTTTACTTCAATAATATATGTTATTTTCATTGTAAAGACACCTGCATGCCTTGGAAGAAGGTCTCTCCTGTGCTATCTTCCCTGGGAAAACTCTAAATTTACCTCACTGAGGATGTTTTTGACAGTTTTTCTCTGTCCACTAGAGAGAGGTGTCTCAATTTGCTTTTTCAACTTCAGTTTTACGTCAATAATATATGTTATTTTCATTGTAAAGACACCTGCATGCCTTGGAAGAAGGTCTCTCCTGTGCTATCTTCCCAGGGAAAACTCCAAATTTACCTCAGTGAGGATTTTTGACAATTTTTCTCTGTCCACTGGAGAGAGGTGTCTCAATTTGCTTTTTCAATTTTAGTTTTACTTCAATAATATATGTTATTTTCATTGTAAAGACACCTGCATGCCTTGGAAGAAGGTCTCTCCTGTTCTGTCTTCCCAGGGAAAATTCCAAATTTGTCTCACTGAGTATGTTTTTGACAGTTTTTCTCTGTCCACTGGAGAGAGGTGTCTCAATTTACCTTTTCAACTTCAGTTTTACTTCAATAATATATGTCATTTTCATTGTAAAGACACCTGCATGCCTTGGAAGAAGGTCTCTCCTGTTCTGTCTTCCCAGGGAAAACTCTAAATTTACCTCACTGAGGATTTTTGACAGTTTTTCTCTGTCCACTGGAGAGAGGTGTCTCAATTTGCTTTTTCAACTTCAGTTTTACGTACATAATTTGTGTCATTTTCATTGTAAAGACACCTGCATGCCTTGAAAGAAGGTCTGTCCTGTGCTATCTTCCCAGGGAAAACTCCAAATTTACCTCACTGAGAATTTTTGACAGTTTTTCTCTGTCCACTGGAGAGAGGTGTCTCAATTTGCTTTTTCAATTTTAGTTTTACGTACATAATTTGTGTCATTTTCATTGTAAAGAAACCTGCATGCCTTGGAAGAAGGTCTCTCCTGTGCTATCTTCCCAGGGAAAACTCCAAATTTACCTCAGTGAGGATTTTTGACAGTTTTTCTCTGTCCACTGGAGAGAGGTGTCTCAATTTACATTTTCAACTTCAGTTTTACTTCAATAATATATGTTATTTTCATTGTAAAGACACCTGCATGCCTTGGAAGAAGGTCTCTCCTGTGCTGTCTTCCCAAGGAAAACTCCAAATTTACCTCACTGAGGATGTTTTTGACAGTTTTTCTCTGTCCACTGGAGAGAGGTGTCTCAATTTGCTTTTTCAATTTTAGTTTTACGTACATAATTTGTGTCATTTTCATTGTAAAGAAACCTGCATGCCTTGGAAGAAGGTCTCTCCTGTGCTATCTTCCCAGGGAAAACTCCAAATTTACCTCAGTGAGGATTTTTGACAGTTTTTCTCTGTCCACTGGAGAGAGGTGTCTCAATTTACATTTTCAACTTCAGTTTTACTTCAATAATATATGTTATTTTCATTGTAAAGACACCTGCATGCCTTGGAAGAAGGTCTCTCCTGTGCTGTCTTCCCAGGGAAAACTCCAAATTTACCTCAGTGAGGATTTTTGACAGTTTTTGTCTGTCCACTGGAGAGAGGTGTCTCAATTTGCTTTTTCAATTTTAGTTTTACGTACATAATTTGTGTCATTTTCATTGTAAAGACACCTGCACGCCTTGGAAGAAGGTCTCTCCTGTTCTGTCTTCCCAGGGAAAACTCTCAATTTACCTCACTGAGGATTTTTGACAGTTTTTCTCTGTCCACTAGAGAGAGGTGTCTCAATTTGCTCTTTTAAGTTCAGTTTTACTTCAATAATACATGTCATTTTCATTGTAAAGACACCTGCATGCCTTGGAAGAAGGTCTCTCCTGTGCTATCTTCCCAGGGAAAATTCCAAATTTGTCTCACTGAGTATGTTTTTGACAGTTTTTCTCTGTCCACTGGAGAGAGGTGTCTCAATTTACCTTTTCAACTTCAGTTTTACTTCAATAATATATGTTATTTTCATTGTAAAGACACCTGCATGCCTTGGAAGAAGGTCTCTCCTGTGCTATCTTCCCTGGGAAAACTCTAAATTTACCTCACTGAGGATGTTTTTGACAGTTTTTCTCTGTCCACTAGAGAGAGGTGTCTCAATTTGCTTTTTCAACTTCAGTTTTACGTCAATAATATATGTTATTTTCATTGTAAAGACACCTGCATGCCTTGGAAGAAGGTCTCTCCTGTGCTATCTTCCCAGGGAAAACTCCAAATTTACCTCAGTGAGGATTTTTGACAATTTTTCTCTGTCCACTGGAGAGAGGTGTCTCAATTTGCTTTTTCAATTTTAGTTTTACTTCAATAATATATGTTATTTTCATTGTAAAGACACCTGCATGCCTTGGAAGAAGGTCTCTCCTGTTCTGTCTTCCCAGGGAAAATTCCAAATTTGTCTCACTGAGTATGTTTTTGACAGTTTTTCTCTGTCCACTGGAGAGAGGTGTCTCAATTTACCTTTTCAACTTCAGTTTTACTTCAATAATATATGTCATTTTCATTGTAAAGACACCTGCATGCCTTGGAAGAAGGTCTCTCCTGTTCTGTCTTCCCAGGGAAAACTCTAAATTTACCTCACTGAGGATTTTTGACAGTTTTTCTCTGTCCACTGGAGAGAGGTGTCTCAATTTGCTTTTTCAACTTCAGTTTTACGTACATAATTTGTGTCATTTTCATTGTAAAGACACCTGCATGCCTTGGAAGAAGGTCTCTCCTGTGCTATCTTCCCAGGGAAAACTCCAAATTTACCTCAGTGAGGATTTTTGACAGTTTTTCTCTGTCCACTGGAGAGAGGTGTCTCAATTTGCTTTTTCAACTTCAGTTTTACTTCAATAATATATGTTATTTTCATTGTAAAGACACCTGCATGCCTTGAAAGAAGGTCTGTCCTGTGCTATCTTCCCAGGGAAAACTCCAAATTTACCTCACTGAGAATTTTTGACAGTTTTTCTCTGTCCACTGGAGAGAGGTGTCTCAATTTGCTTTTTCAATTTTAGTTTTACGTACATAATTTGTGTCATTTTCATTGTAAAGACACCTGCATGCCTTGGAAGAAGGTCTCTCCTGTGCTATCTTCCCAGGGAAAATTCCAAATTTGTCTCACTGAGGATGTTTTTGACAGTTTTTCTCTGTCCACTGGAGAGAGGTGTCTCACTTTGCTTTTCAACTTCAGTTTTACTTCAATAATGTATGTCATTTTCATTGTAAAGACACCTGCATGTCTTGGAAGAAGGTCTCTCCTGAGCTGTCTTTCCAGCGAAAACTCCAAATTTACCTCAGTGATGATGTTCTTTTAAAAATTTCCCTGTCCACTGGAGAGAGGTGTCTCAATTTACATTTTCAACTTCAGTTTTACTTCAATAATATATGTTATTTTCATTGTAAAGACACCTGCATGCCTTGGAAGAAGGTCTCTCCTGTGCTGTCTTTCCAGGGAAAACTCCAAATTTACCTCAGTGAGGATTTTTGACAGTTTTTGTCTGTCCACTGGAGAGAGGTGTCTCAATTTGCTTTTTCAATTTTAGTTTTACGTACATAATTTGTGTCATTTTCATTGTAAAGACACCTGCATGCCTTGGAAGAAGGTCTCTCCTGTGCTATCTTCCCAGAGAAAACTCAAAATTTGCCTCACTGAGGATGTTTTTGACATTTTTTCTCTGTCCACTGGAGAGAGGTGTCTCAATTTACCTTTTCAACTTCAGTTTTACTTCAATAATATATGTTATTTTCATTGTAAAGAGACCTGAAGCCTTGGAAGAAGGTCTCTCCTGTGCTATCTTCCCAGGGAAAACTCCAAATTTGCCTCACTGAGGATGTTTTTGACAGTTTTTCTCTGTCCACTGGAGAGAGGTGTCTCAATTTAATTTTTCAACTTCAGTTTTACGTACATAATTTGTATCATTTTCATTGTAAAGACACCTGCATGCCTTGGAAGAAGGTCTCTCCTGTGCTATCTTCCCAGGAAAAACTCCAAATTTACCTCACTGAGGATGTTTTTGACAGTTTTTCTCTGTCCACTAGAGAGAGGTGTCTCAATTTGCTTTTTCAACTTCAGTTTTACTTCAATAATATATGTCATTTTCATTGTAAAGACACCTGCATGCCTTGGAAGAAGGTCTCTCCTGTGCTGTCTTCCCAGGGAAAACTCTCAATTTACCTCACTGAGGATGTTTTTGACAGTTTTTCTGTGTCCACTGGAGAGAGGTGTCTCAATTTAATTTTTCAACTTCAATTTTACTTCAGTAATATATGTTATTTTCATTGTAAAGACACCTGAAGCCTTGGAAGAAGGTCTCTCCTGTGCTTTCTTCCCAGGGAAAACTCCAAATTTGCCCCACTGAGGATGTTTTTGACAGTTTTTCTCTGTCCACTGGAGAGAGGTGTCTCAGTTTACTCTTTCAATTTCAGTTTTACTTCAATAATATATGTTATTTTCATTGTAAAGACACCTGCATGCCTTGGAAGAAGGTCTCTCCTGTGCTGTCTCCCCAGGGAAAACTCCAAATTTGCCTCACTGAGGATGTTTTTGACAGTTTTTCTCTGTCCACTGGAGAGAGGTGTCTCAATTTAATTTTTCAACTTCAGTTTTACGTACATAATTTGTATCATTTTCATTGTAAAGACACCTGAAGCCTTGGAAGAAGGTCTCTCCTGTGCTATCTTCCCAGGAAAAACTCCAAATTTACCTCACTGAGGATGTTTTTGACAGTTTTTCTCTGTCCACTAGAGAGAGGTGTCTCAATTTGCTTTTTCAACTTCAGTTTTACTTCAATAATATATGTCATTTTCATTGTAAAGACATCTGCATGCCTTGGAAGAAGGTCTCTCCTGTGCTATCTTCCCAGGAAAAACTCCAAATTTACCTCAGTGAGGATGTTTTTGACAGTTTTTCTCTGTCCACTGGAGAGAGGTGTCTCAATTTACCTTTTCAACTTCAGTTTTACGTACATAATTTGTGTCATTTTCATTGTAAAGACACCTGCATGCCTTGGAAGAAGGTCTCTCCTGTGCTGTCTTCCCAGGGAAAACTCTCAATTTACCTCACTGAGGATGTTTTTGACAGTTTTTCTGTGTCCACTGGAGAGAGGTGTCTCAATTTAATTTTTCAACTTCAATTTTACTTCAGTAATATATGTTATTTTCATTGTAAAGACACCTGAAGCCTTGGAAGAAGGTCTCTCCTGTGCTTTCTTCCCAGGGAAAACTCCAAATTTGCCCAACTGAGGATGTTTTTGACAGTTTTTCTCTGTCCACTGGAGAGAGGTGTCTCAGTTTACTCTTTCAATTTCAGTTTTACTTCAATAATATATGTTATTTTCATTGTAAAGACACCTGCATGCCTTGGAAGAAGGTCTCTCCTGTGCTGTCTCCCCAGGGAAAACTCCAAATTTACCTCACTGAGGATGTTTTTGACAGTTTTTCTCTGTCCACTGGAGAGAGGTGTCTCAATTTGCTTTTTCAACTTCAGTTTTACGTACATAATTTGTGTCATTTTCATTGTAAAGACACCTGCATGCCTTGGAAGAAGGTCTCTCCTGTGCTATCTTCCCAGGAAAAACTCCAAATTTACCTCACTGAGGATGTTTTTGACAGTTTTTCTCTGTCCACTAGAGAGAGGTGTCTCAATTTGCTTTTTCAACTTCAGTTTTACTTCAATAATATATGTCATTTTCATTGTAAAGACATCTGCATGCCTTGGAAGAAGGTCTCTCCTCTGCTATCTTCCCAGGAAAAACTCCAAATTTACCTCACTGAGGATGTTTTTGACAGTTTTTCTCTGTCCACTGGAGAGAGCTGTCTCAATTTAATTTTTCAACTTCAATTTTACTTCAGTAATATATGTTATTTTCATTGTAAAGACACCTGAAGCCTTGGAAGAAGGTCTCTCCTGTGCTTTCTTCCCAGGGAAAACTCCAAATTTGCCCCACTTAGGATGTTTTTGACAGTTTTTCTCTGTCCACTGGAGAGAGGTGTCTCAGTTTACTCTTTCAATTTCAGTTTTACTTCAATATTATATGTTATTTTCATTGTAAAGACACCTGCATGCCTTGGAAGAAGGTCTCTCCTGTGCTGTCTCCCCAGGAAAAACTCCAAATTTACCTCACTGAGGATGTTTTTGACAGTTTTCCTCTGTCCACTGGAGAGAGGTGTCTCAATTTTCCTTTTCAACTTCAGTTTTACGTACATAATTTGTGTCATTTTCATTGTAAAGACACCTGAAGCCTTGGAAGAAGGTCTCTCCTGTGCTTTCTTCCCAGGGAAAACTCCAAATTTGCCCCACTTAGGATGTTTTTGACAGTTTTTCTCTGTCCACTGGAGAGAGGTGTCTCAGTTTACTCTTTCAATTTCAGTTTTACTTCAATAATATATGTTATTTTCATTGTAAAGACACCTGCATGCCTTGGAAGAAGGTCTCTCCTGTGCTGTCTCCCCAGGGAAAACTCCAAATTTACCTCACTGAGGATGTTTTTGACAGTTTTTCTCTGTCCACTGGAGAGAGGCGTCTCAATTTGCTTTTTCAACTTCAGTTTTACGTACATAATTTGTGTCATTTTCATTGTAAAGACACCTGAAGCCTTGGAAGAAGGTCTCTCCTGTTCTGTCTTCCCAGAGAAAACTCCAAATTTACCTCAGTGAGGATTTTTGACAGTTTTTCTCTGTCCACTAGAGAGAGGTGTCTCAATTTGCTCTTTTAAGTTCAGTTTTACTTCAATAATATATGTTATTTTCATTGTAAAGACACCTGCATACCTTGGAAGAAGGTCTCTCCTGTGCTATCTTCCCAGGAAAAACTCCAAATTTACCTCACTGAGGATGTTTTTGACAGTTTTTCTCTGTCCACTAGAGAGAGGTGTCTCAATTTACTTTTTCAACTTCAGTTTTACTTCAATAGTATATGTCATTTTCATTGTAAAGACACCTGCATGCCTTGGAAGAAGATCTCTCCTGTGCTATCTTCCCAGGGAAAACTCCAAATTTACCTCACTGAGAATTTTTGACAGTTTTTCTCTGTCCACTGGAGAGAGGTGTCTCAATTTACTTTTTCAACTTCAGTTTTACTTCAATAATATATGTTATTTTCATTGTAAAGACACCTGCATGCCTTGGAAGAAGGTCTCTCCTGTGCTATCTTCCCAGGGAAAACTACAAATTTACCTCACTGAGGATTTTTGACAGTTTTTCTCTGTCCACTGGAGAGAGGTGTCTCAAATTACCCTTTCAACTTCAGTTTTACTTACATCATGTATGTTATTTTCATTGTACACATCTCTCTCTTTTGCTTTTGCGTGAATGGTATCTGTGAGTTTTGCCTTGAGGTTTGTGAATGTGTTATCTATCTTCTATCCAGGTCTCCAGGGATTTTTATTTCGAGGTCCTTTCAGCTCTTCTGGCATCTGGACGTTGCTTTGCATCTTGCACTTTTGTTTATCCCACATCCATCCATCCATTTTTATCTGCTTAATCGGAGCCTGGTCACCTCTCTTCACCAGAGTGTCCAAGACACATGGCCGCAGATCTGATGATACAACCACAAAGTCGATCACTGATCTTTTGCCTACTACTCTGAAATGCCAGAGCAAACTATTACTCATCATTAATAGAAGAAAATAAGAACAACCCCGGGTTTCTTTTCAGCACTGTAGCTAGGCTGACAGAGAGTCACAGCTCTATTGAGCCTTGTATTCCTTTAGCCCTTAACAGTAATGATTTTATGAGCTTTTTTAGTGACAAAATTCTAACTATTAGAGGGAAAATTCATGACCTCCTGCCCTCTAACAGTACTAATCTGCCTTCAAGCACAGCTATAAGACCTGATACATATTTAAATTGCTTCTCCCTGATTTCTATTCAACAATTGACCTCAATGATTTCTTCATCCAAGTCATCAACGTGTCTCTTGGACCCCATCCCAACTAGGTTACTTAAGGAAGTCTTACCTTTAGTTAACACTTGCATACTAGACATAATCAATATATCTTTATTAACAGGCTATGTACCACAGTCTTTTAAGGTAGCTGTAATTTAACCTCTGTTAAAAAAAGCCCACCCTGGATCCAGAGGTGTTAGCCAACTATAAACCAATATCTAACCTTCCCTTTCTCTCAAAGATCCTTGAGAAAGTAGTTGCAGACCAGCTGTGTGACTTTCTCCATGATAATAATCTATTTGAGGAATTTCAGGATTTAGGGTGCATCATAGCACCGAGACAGCACTAGTTAAAATTACAAATGATCTCCTGATTGCTTCAGACCAAGGACTCGTCTCTGAAAATTAGGCCTATCCTGTCACTAAAAGATGCAGAAAAATTGGTTCACGCGTTTGTTACCTCTAGGCTGGATTACTGTAATTATCTATTATCAGGCAGCTTTAATAAGTGCCTAAAAACTCTCCAGCTAATCCAGAACGTGGCGGCACGTGTACTGACAGGAACTAAGAAACGAGATCACATTTCTCCTGTTTTAGCTTCTCTGCACTGGCTCCCTGTAAAATCCAGAATTGAATTTAAAATCAATAATCCAGCAAAGTTCATAGTGTCTATGTTATTATAGATTTACTTGTTTTCTTTTTTATCAGACACAAATTGTCAAATCGTACCTGACATGTTTCGACGGTAACTTCCGTCTTCGTCAGAGATGTCACTAGATGGTGTGTGAGGTGTCCTTAAATCAGCTGACTGAGGTGGTGTCAACCTGTCATAATTTGACAGGTCGACACCGCCCCTTGAGGATGTCACTCCAGGTATGGGAGAGCAGGAACGCCCCCTCATCCTGGTTCATGGCTGTGTGGGCCCACTTCCTGATCTCCACCGCTTCCGTGATCCAACGCTGGTGTCGATTGCTTTCTGCGCGGATGACTTGGCCTTTTCCCAATCCATGATGTGATTTTCTCGTTTGCAGTGGTCCGTTATTGCCGATTTCATGTTTTCCTGTAATGCCTGTTCTTGAACGGACGGACAGCAAGGGGCGGTGTCGACCTGTCAATTTTTTACAGGTTGACACCGCCTCAGTCAGCTGATTTAAGGACACCTCACACACCATCTAGTGACACCTCTGATGAAGACGGAAGTTACCGTCGAAACATGTCAGGTATGATTTGACAATTTGTATCTGATAAAAAAAAAAACAAATAAATCTAAAAAAAAAGAATTTAAAATCCTTCTCCTGACTTACAAAGCTCTAAATAATCAGGCTCCATCATATCTCAGAGAGCTCATAGTGCCCTATTATCCCACCAGAACACTGCGCTCTGAGAATGCAGGGTGACTCGTGGTCCCTAAAGTCTCCAAAAGTAGAACAGGAGCCAGAGCCTTCAGCTATCAGGCTCCTCTTCTGTGGAATCACCTTCCTGTTTCGGTCCGGGAGGCAGACACCGTCTCCACTTTTAAGACTAGACTTAAGACTTTCCTTTTTGATAAAGCTTATAGTTAGGGCTGGCTCAGGCTTGTCTTGGACCAGCCCCTAGTTAGGCTGACATAGGCCTAGTCTGCTGGGGGACCTCCTATAATACACAGAGCCCCTTCTCTCCTTCTCTCTCTCTCTCTCTCCTTTGCTGTTACTGCATCTCCCTAGCTCGGCTCTACTGCATGTCACTAACTTGTCGTGTTCTCCGGAGCCTTTGTGCTCCACTGTCTCGCAGGTTAACTCGTGTCGCAGCTGTGCCTGGATGATGTGTCGTGATTGTGCTGCTGCCGTGGTCCTGCCTGATGCCTCCCACTGCTGCTGTTACTATTAGTCATACCTGGACTATTATACACATATCATTATTGTCATATACATATATAATCATATTATTAATATAATATCTGTCTCTTTTTATGTATCATTGTGCCATATGGATTACTGTTAATTCATTATATTGATCTGTTCTGTACAACATCTATTGCACGTCTGTCCGTCCTGGAAGAGGGATCCCTCCTTCAGTTGCTCTTCCTGAGGTTTCTACCATTTTTTTTCCCTGTTAAAGGGTTTTTTGGGGAGTTTTTCCTTATCCGCTGTGAGGGTCCAAAGGACAGAGGGATGTTGTATGCTGTAAAGCCCTTTGAGGCAAATTGTGATTTGTGATATTGAGCTTTATAAGTAAAATTGATTGATTAAATTGACATATGGCACATGATGCACTCTGTCCATCCTGCAGGAGGTATTTTCCATCTGTCCTCCTGAGCTCTCCAGTTTTTTCCTGTTAAAGGGTTTTTCTGTGGAGTTCCTTTTTTGTGCCAAATTTCTAATAATGTGAGTGTCATTATGTTGACAATCTTGCATCTTGTGCTATTCAAGTGAAATAAAATGAAGCATTTGGATTAGACTGGCACCCTGTCTGATTAAATCATGTGTAGGGACAAATTTTAGTGTTAATTTCTTCTAAGTGAGAATTTTCCACTGTTTAGAGTGTTGCAGTAAAAGCTATTTAGAAGAAAAAAACCTGTGACGAGGTCTGCACACCAACATTATTTTATTACATTTCAGTGCAAGACTACAAGCTACAGCATAATTGCAGTTTAAAATCTGCATTCAATATTTTGCAGTCATCAAGTACAATTTAACATTGGCATTACAGAGCATCACCTTGGGTTCTTCCACACAAGATTTTTTTGACATTTCTATTTTGACTGCTAAATATGCAAATCTAAAAATAAAAAATACTCAAATGATTATTACAAAAAAGAAAATTAGAAAATATAATAAGATCCCTGAGAAAGCATTTTAATGTGTGTATAATTTACTTTAAAAGAAGGCAACTATGAACTGAATTGGTTCAAATATTCTCCAGCAAAACCTTGAAATATTGATCCATCCAGCATCTTCAGAGACCTTGGTACTCATGTTTGCAGTGTCCAACATACAGAGGCTCTGCTCGGATGCCACGCCTTGAGAGGAGAAGGAAACAGAAACATCAGTATAATATAATAAAGCAAACATAATGAGAAAGAGCCCTGTGTCTTGTTAAGATATGTCTGCACTAGAAGCTCCTTACAGGTCCTGGATAGAAAAGATAAAGTACCTCACAAGCTTGCAGCGAAATTCCTGCAAGCGAGGAAACGCCTTGTCCACACTGGAGGTCTGCTTCTCATCACTCCACAGTCTTTCTGCTGCAGCACTTGCTCTTGGCCTGTGATTTTGGGTACAACCAGTGATTATTTGATTTGATTTCATTCAACTGTTGCTGCACTTACTGTAGTAAATTGATTAGTTGTATGATTTCAGCATTCTTTTTAATCTCATACCAAAGACGTGGAGTGAGATTGGTGGCATCAACGTACTCTCCCCACATGCAGACCTCTCCCCCTATCACCAGTTTCTTCTGTTCCTCAGACCCTGTGAATGTATGGTAAAAAGCTTTGCTTTAATAATACGATGGGCTTTAATTAAAGATAGGCTAGTATATGTTGACTATCAATCAAAATCCTCACTTCAAAGTTATCACACCACTTCAAGTAAAAACTCAGCAAGCCAGTGTTTAAAAAGGCATCTACATGCTCCCATCACCAGCACAAAACTGAGCCAGGTTATATAATGTGATATTACTTGGCCATGCACACACCAGAAAAGTTCAGTGGCTGCACGGTGTAGTAGTCGCGCCAGTCCTGGCCATAGGAAATGTGGTTGATGTACCACGGGGCAGCCAGCAGGACCCTCATGCCAGCTTCGGTCATCTTGCTGAGCTCTTCGTAATAACTAGCTGGGGTGCCCTTCCAGATGTGCAGCACTGTGCCCTTAGGAATCTGAGCAGGGTGACAAACAACATGCTGTCTTGCCCTTCTGTGATATATTGCAAATTACCTGTGTGCCTGCTGTATCTTTGTACTGATTCATCTGCTTACATATAATGTTTTATATTTAAAAATAATAGACACATGAAAAACTCCTTAATGAGCTTTTATCAATTAGGTCAAGCTTTTACTGAGACATGACTCACATAACTTGTACCTCTCAAATGGTCCTAATGGATTCCTTAAACTGGTTCTTATGCTGCAAAAGCATATTCTTCCCCAAAACTAGGCAGTTAATAAGCTAAAAGCCTCGCCAACATCCTTTTTCCAAAATATATCCATCTTGGAGCATGCTGTGCACAGCCGCCGACATGATAGTACTTTAACCAAGGGTAATTAAATTGCATTAATATATGCTTGCTAACAACTTATCTCCTATGACATGCTGTGAAAGTGTTCTTTCTTCAGAAGCTAATGCCTTTACAGCCTCTTAATTTCTATACTGCACAGAACATATTCATGAAAATATAAAATTGCAAATTAGTCACAAATTCTGTTTTGTGTTTGGTATATAAGGAAAACAACTCTGGTCTGCTTTTGATAAACTTATATCTGTTTTGAGCATTTGCTTTTTGAATGTGATGCAGGGAGCATTGTAAATGGCAACATTTTATACTTCTGTGTGTACTGGAAAAGTGTGCATGTTAGCCACGGGGCATCAGACAGCATTGTGAGCATGCACCACAGCAATCACACCTCTCTGCAGCTGTGTCCCAAGTCCATACTGCACACTTTCTCTAACTTTTCTACTTATGTTCACAATGGAAAAGTAATTAAAAGTACATTGATCTCTAGGCCATGAACATTTCTGTCCAGTACACCCTGTTTACAAATCATAAACCACATGGAATTGGGACACAACTGTAGCCTATGCCTCTGCATGGACAACAGTCTTTGCTGCCACCTAGTGGTATGGCTACAAATAAAACATTATGTCTCGCACTAACACTCAAGGCTTGGCTGTTTATATATCCTATATCCTCCTGAGACCTGATCTTTCATTTGGTATGTATTTTCAGTTTCTTCTAGCTATATGGGATCAGTAGGACCTGACAAGTACAAAAAACTAAACATTGTCAACAGTTAAAAAGTCCCAGTGTCCTCTAATGAGATTATAATAAAGCCCCAATGTCCACAAACAAGACGATAATAAAGTCTCAGTGTCCTCAAACGAGACAACAATAACGTCCCAATGCTCTCAAACGAGATAACAATTAAGTCTCAATGTCTTCAAACGAGTGCATTCTAATTAAGTGTCTTACCTTGTTACTGTTGCTAAAAACGGGCAACTGTGTTGTCATATCAAACTACAAACATTATAAATCAGAAATAAACAAGTTTCAATCATAAAATGTGATCAGGTTTTGGGCCTTGTCCACTTTTGTGTCAGGATCAGCTGTAGACTGACTCAGCAGAGATGGCTGCCATCTTGTTTCAACACAAAAAAGTGTGCATGAACAAGGACAACAGGTCTGAGTTAAACAGAATAAAGAACAAGGTGCAGTAAACCCAAAATGCGATGTCTTCATATGAGGACACAGGGTCTCAGGAGGATATTTCAGAGGAGTTTTACCTTTAGAGACAAAAACCACAGCAGACAGTACAACTTCAGCTAGCCACTGCACACAGGTTCTTTTCTGACCCTTAAAGGCGAGGGGCCACACAGTGTAGTAGCGGGCCCAGTTGTGTGTGGGCCCTGGCTTGTCCAGATACCATGGGGAGGCCAGAATCACCCTGAGCCCTGCTTTAGTCACCCTGCGCACTTCACACAGGTAACAGCCATCTCTCCATACCTCCACCACTGATAGAGAGCTGCGCTGCAACACAATGCTATGGATTGTTAGACTTACATGAACTGGTTGTGACAATATACCGTTGAAAATTGGTCAGCTGGTTCAAACCACAACACTTGTGGAGGTCAATATTAGTTATCTAAAAATATATATATATATTAGAGTACATGGATGCCTGCAGAAGTGTTTAATTCATCACAGCTGCAACAAATTAATTGTGTTAAAATCTGACAATTACTAGCCTGTGTTTACTGAAAAGAGAAAAACTTGTTTTCCGTTTAGGCTGCACTGACAGTATCTTACAAAAAAATCTTTCAGTGATCCAGCTGCTGCAGAAAAAAAATCCACAACAAAGACGTTTGAAATATTATGACAAAATAAATGCTTCATGTTTTATATATTGAAGTTTAAATATTTCCTCCAGTGAATGCAGATACTTGGACACAATATAACATAGCTGGTATAATATTCAAAAAATAAACTATGACAAAAACTAATAAAGTTTTAGATGCCTGAATCTGTACTAAGTGATAATATGTAATAGATCAATGATGTAGACTGAACACACGGTGGTGCTGCAGTGATGTTAGGATTTCAAATATTGATACTTCTACATTAATATCAGGCATGCCAGCACATACAGAAAATGTTTAGAATCATGTTTTAAACAATGTCTAAAACAGTGGTTCCCAGCTGATCCAGCCACAGGGTCCAGATTTCTCCTTAGTCATTAGTTCAAGGTCCACACAAACGTGCGTTTGGACATGTCAGCGAGCTAGTCTGCTGTCTCTGTCAAGCAGCTGTCTGTTAGTTACTCACTCTACAGCAGGATATGGCACTTCACAGTAAAGGTTTTGTGCCGGACATTCACTGCACTTAAAAATAAAATGTTTTTCACAAACTTGACATATTTGTGACTCACTTGTGGTCCATTCAGAATAGACCTGCAACCCACTTTTGGACCAGCACCCACCAGTTGGGAACCGCTGGTCTAAAAAGTATGTGGGCCGATGTGAACAACACTGGACAAAAATAGTTTTACAGGCAATCATACAGATGTTATTTGTTGGGATTCACTTACTTGTTCATGGTAGTCAAAGACATCCTGCCACACAATAGATGTCTTGTTGAGGGCCGAAGTGATATTCATAATGCTGGAAATAGAGACATTAATGTAACATTTACATGTTGGTTGGTGTTCTTCCTTTGACCTTTTCTCCACTATATAGCCCCGTTTCCACCGAGCAGTATGGTATAGTTCAGTTTGGTACATTTTTTTTCCATTTACACTGCAAAAAGTTGTGGATGGTACCAATCGAACCGTTCCGTACTGTCCCCACCCTCCTGTTGGAGTACCTAGCACACAGATCTGGTACTAAAAGGTGGAGCTGTAAACACTGCAGTCTGTTGATTGGTCAGTAATGGACGGTCACTCTGCTCAGGGCTGAGTTGTTGAGGCTTTGCATATATTAGTAAATTATAACTTTTAAATGAAAGGATGTTTTGCTGCCTCACGCAGCAGCTGTAATCTGAGATAAAATAACTTAATTCACTGGGCCGACTGCCGGCAACTTTTAAGGTGGAGCGTTGACAACGTAAATCAATCAACACACCTTAATTTAATTGAAACAACTTTGACCATAACTTAAGTTTTTATTGTCTCTCTTGGATGACATACACCTTTAGTAATGAGTGGATCTTCAAGCGTTTAAAATCTAAATTAATTTCGCCGAGATTATGTGAACTGCGTATATTCTAATCCTCACTTGAAGAGAAAAAAAGTGTTGCGGGGCGTCGTTTCTTTGGGCTCCGGCAACACTAAACCCCTGAGCTTGCCTGAGAAGGACAGCATGCACAAACCTACTATTTTTAAATAGCCCATGGAGAGAGACTCTCACTGCAGCCTGTTTTATTTTGTTATAAAAATGTCAGCTTGCAACTCCATTCTGTGGATGATAAACGAGGTGCAGACTGATGAAGGAGGAAATACAGTGAGTGCTAGACTGAGCAGTGAGTGACAACGACCCCGCCCACATTTAAGGATACTGTTTGCGTTGCAGACGCAAAGCGGACCTAGGGTCTAGGTGTGCAGAGGGTTAATTTTGGTTCCAAAGGTACTATACCAAAAGTGTTTGGTGGAAACGGGGCTTATGCACTCCTTTACAACCTACTTCTCCATGTAGAAAGCTTCCAGTTTGGTGAAGTCTGCTCCAAAGCCCATCTTATGCATGAACGCTCGAACATCAGGGTTGGATTTCCTGCAGAAACAAGCAGTGGGAGTCTTTTCCTTTTTTGTAATTTCAAAAGGCATCCCTACATCAGCTACCTGGGATAAGAATATCAACATTTTCTTTCTTTTCTTTTTTCTAAGGAGTTAAAAACAAATGTACAGCTATGTGTAAAAATTCAATGATGACGTAAACAAACAACAGTGAGTAAAACCAGGTCAACAACAGTCAGCAAGAACTGAAGTGATCCATCACGTTTCAACCTACCAGCAGGAAAAGTTCACCTCATCCCCTCCTAAGTGGATATACGAATCAGGAAACACCGATGACACTTCCTTAAATAGTCTCCCCATGAACTTGTAGGTGGAGGGTAACACTGGATTAACAGGACCAAAAGTACCTGAAGGGGTGCTCCCACTGTAGCAGGGAGTCAGCAGGTCAGACTGCCCTGGGGAATAAATGGTAATAAATCAGATTTAGTTCAGTATTTTGTTGAAAGACAGTTCTTGGATTATGTGTTGAGTGCAGGCATTTGTTGCCACTGATGTAGCCATAACAGGTCTCCAGATAAGAAGGGAGTCAAACTCAAGATTCAGTACATGTCTTGTTGCCATTTATAGACTTACAAGCTTGCAGGTTTGGCAGACAAGGTTCCTGTTAGCCCAAACCAGGCATAATGCCAAGTACTTTTAATGTTGAAGATCAAGGAGCTGGGATCATGTGGGAAAAACACTTGTATTATTAAATTTTACCTTTTCCCCAAGATAAGGTGTGGCCGGGTGAATCAAACTCAGGAAGGACCCTTATTCCCCACAGCCTGGCATGTGAGATCACCCTTCTCACATCTGACTGCGTGTAGATGTGAGTCATCGGATGGAAAGCCCCCTGAATCAGAGCCAGAAGTCTTTGTTCAGAGTGGATGCAACTTTTCAGAGTTTTCCTACCTCACGGAGCCACATGCAGTGGGCCTAGTTAAAAATCTAGGATCGTGTAAAATAACCATGTTTCATCTCCTTAAGTGAATTTTAAAATTGTATCAGATATGCTGAGTCACATGAGTTGAGATGGCTTACCCTTTCTCAGCACTTCATCGACATGACATACCTGACTGGAAAGGTCTGGATAGGTACGGCTCTGGTAAGGGAAGGAGGGGTCATCAACAATGTGCCAATGGAACACATTGAACTTACTGTAGGCCATTGCATCCTAACAAGAAAGATATATGTTAACAACACTGATGATAAGAGTGATCAATAAAACAGAAGGCTGATGTCATCTGATTATTACCAGAGTTTTTAAAATGGCCTTCACTGGTAAATAATGACGTGAAGTGTCCAACAAAATCCCCCTGAACTGGAACCGGGGGAAGTCGTCAATCTCAGTCTTGTTGACAAAATACTGAAAGAGGAAACAGGCGGGGAAAAAATTGAATTCATCCACCACAAACATTAATCGAGCCTTTTAAGGAGGTGAGATTGTGTATTCAGTATGTAATGACTTTAGAGGCCTACTGAGTTTAAACATTTAAAAATGCTGACTTACTGTGCCAAAATCATCTTCATACACCAGCTGACTGAAGGTTTCCAGACCTGCGCTCAATCAGAGGACATATAAATCAGCAATCATGTAAATCTGCACAGATAACAACGGGATACTTGGATGAGTCATTATATATTTGGTTGCATTAGGTATCTAGTGCAACTTCCTCATAAGGCTCTGACGGAGGCTGTAAGCCTTTCATTTAAGATGATTGTTTACAGGTTTGTTAATTTTTCAGAGTTTATTTCACAAATGTAATGGCTATAATCACCTCTTACAGCACCCCACACAGTTTGCGCATTCAGAGATGCTTGTCCTGCAGAGACACTCAGACTGTCTGGAACACAAATAGGAGTGAAACGGATCATTCATCGGACTTGAGCGGTTGGGACTGTTGTGCCAGTGTGCCCTCTAAACCTGTGGTTCTCTGGCACTTAAATGTGTGGTACTTACATCTCTCAGAGGAGTCCTCATTCGGGTAACCCTCACAATCATCACGGTCAACACTGACCTCAACGATAAATGGTTTACCCTCACTGAATCGCAGGACACCATTTCCTGTTGATCATAAAAGTGAAATTATTACAGTCACGAGTTGCTGGGTCAAAGTTTTGTTGAAGTGCAAACACTGCCTGTGGACTTCCATTTTGACAATGCTACACTCAAGCTGCCATTATTCTATAAGCTATGGTATGTTTGGAAACACAAACATGAAGCTGTGTTGGTCTGGTCCATTGTGATTGTGGGTTGTTAGAGTAGGCAGGCCTACACTGACTGATGAACTGCTGTCTCTACAAAGCCCATTGATCTACTTTAAATGCCAACCTGACAAACAGAACATTCAAAACAAAACCAGTGAGCACTTTGCTCTACATATCTTTACGTCCATAATGCAGTCTTACACATGTGAAATTATCATATACTCTTAATGCTTACAGTAGAAGGTGACAAGATTTACAAACATATATTTATTACATTGTAGACTGTGTGTCATAATACATATAGCACAGCACATTCTGGTCCTATGGAAATTATCGCAGTGGACCATTTAGATCCAGCAAGGAGTACAATTTTACTTTCGTTTTAGCATAGTCTTAATTCCACCTCCTTTTTGTCACCTACCAGAAGTGTAGTCTGGAAAAATAAGAGAAAAGTATCTCTTGAATGCAGCATCCAGAACAGAACATCCCTGCTGTGCGGCTGATTGACTTCCGTACACAAAGTAGAAAGCCTGTGGGCTCAGAGGGTACCGCTCGGCTGAGGAGGTAAACGTCTGCGGCAGTGGCCACACTCCATCTACCGTGTGCAGGCCGAACTGGAGGATGATTAGCAGTAGCAAATTAAAATTTGGACGAGGGTATCGTCCACAACTAACTATGCACAATACTTCCATGACAGTCTATGATACTTCTCCATTCAAAGGCAAACTGCACTGACAAGCTGCGGCAGTCAGGTGCTCAGGAGCATGCAGTCACATGACTGCAGCCACAAGGTGTGGGTGTTTTTTTGTTTGTGTGTTTTGAATCCAAATGTTAAATAGATGGTTATGACAGTTTGTCTGTGTTGGGATTTTAATGTGATTTTTGTAGTTAATAGTTTTGCGGTTACATTGATTTCCTACGGGTAATGACGTCATTCCAGTTGGAGTGATGTGAAGAGTGAAATAAATGTAAACTAAAACTGTGAGACAAAGCACAGATTAACCTGAGGTGGGCTACAAAAATAAAGATGGCATTTAATGGCTGATAAAATATGTCAAAAAATAAGTAAAAAAAAAACACAATGTAAAGCATTGAGCAAGGTATGGATAATATAGTTTTCCCTTTCTTTATACTTTTTAAAAAATTATTTAAAATTATTTTTCCAGCCTTGTCTACATTTTATTGGAGATGTGTTAACTTGAAAACGTTAGCTGCAAGTGTTTAAATCGGGCGTGTAATAAATATTTTTTATGTATATTAAAATTGTTTTTTTTTTAAATATCTAAACGAAAATAAAGGTTTGTCTTATAAATACAAATATTTTTTGACATTTTCCTGTACAGTCCATCTGACGTAAGGCCGTCGTCAGTTGGTGACGCTGTGTCTCTTTGTTGGCTTAGCAGCGGCGACGTTTTGTTGTTATTTTCGCTGCAGCTGAAAAACAGGCTCGGATAATTTTGGTTTTCGTATTGTTCCGCAATCAACATTTCACACACTGTAGACTTAGGTGTGCTTGTCACAAGTTGATAACCACCCTAGGAATGGACTCAGACGAGGGTTATAACTATGAATACGACGACGAAGAGGAGGAATGTAGCGAGGATAGCGCCGAAGAGGAGCCGGAGGACGACACCCTGGAGCTCGGAGAGGTGGAGTTGGTCGATCCCGTGGTGGCCGGTGGGGAGCGAGACGAGTGCGGCGAGACTGGTGGAGGTGGCCACGGTCCCGGTGAGGAGGAGGAGGAGGACTACCGCTTCGAGGTTTTGACTGCCGAACAGATCCTCCAGCATATGGTGGAGTGTATCAGGGAGGTCAACGAGGTCATCCAGGTAGGTATTCTGGTATGTCGGCGTCAGGAAAGACCGGGGTCCAGGCTTGGGTGAAGCATAAACAGGCCATGGACGTTAGCTTAGCCGTTAGCCTTGTGAGGAGTAGTTTACTTGCTGGAAGTTGGCAGTTTGACAACAGCGCTACGATTTCCACAATATTAAAATTATTTTTTCTCTCAATGTAGCTCTCTTTTGTGTGGGGGTCGCTTAAAATGAATGTATGGATAACGTGTAATGTGTACATTTAAATACCATTTTCCGTACGAATTTGGTGCCAGGAAGTAGTCTAATCCCATTGAGAAGTTGGCAGTAGCGTTAGCTAAGCTAATGTTAGCTTGCAAGTTAGCTAGCTTGCTAACTAGCCAACTGTAACCGTTAACCTAACACATTATTGGAAAAGCATAACGTCTTTAGTGTTGAGTAACTGCCAACTCCCACAAGGCGACAATTGAACTGTATTAACCAAACAGTTTAAACTCAGCGTTGTAAATTTTGTGAAGTAACATAATCGTTGACGTTATTTTTATGTTGGACGAAAGGCTTGGTCATCGAGTTGGTTAGCAAGTTACGTTATAACGTTAGGTTATATACGTTAACGTTAACACGGTATCTTATCATGACTTTCACAAAAGTTTGGATGGATTACACGAACAAACGTTGTAATCTGGCAACAGCTATATTTTAAATTAAATATAAGAGGAAACTTCGTGGAGCCCTTCGGCTTAGCGTTATCTTGGGCCTCCATTTCCTTTCACTTAGCTACACTTGGGTACAGAATAAAATGGAAAGTGGTCTTGATAGACCTGCCATTATTACGTTTTTGAGAAATAGCGTTGTAATTCACACAACAAAAAGTTTTTGAGTATTATTATTTCACTCTAAACAAGCCCATAGCCTAAAATAGGTGAAATACTAGTACAGTGGATACAGTACAGCCGCATGGTAGTTATTAACAGCAGAAACTGACATGGTGATTCTTCTAAAAATAGTATTTAGATCTACCTTCTTATTTTTTATTTTTTTCCAGCACCAGCAAATAACTTCTTTAAGGTAAATAGCCACATATTTTTTCTGAATTCAAATTTACAATGTGGGGTATGTGACAGTTGGATAGTCAATTGTACTTGAATTTACTTTTCTTCTAAATGTCTCAAGTGACTTTGCCTACACATGTTAAGAGTGACTGGCTTTTGCCTGGCCTCTGACGACACTCTGGGGGTAAAGTTACAAGTGACTGATGGATGTATTTCATCTGCAGAGACCTTTTGACTGTCAAAGACTCCACTGCAAATTTCAGAACAACACAAAAGGCAAAACTTCAATGACAGTTGTTAATGACAGTTCTGAGAGTTATTGCTAAAATTTCCCACCGTGGTTATATCAGTAAGGGTAGACGAATTATAAGGAACGCCCCTCAATAATACAGTTCAACAGTGCCACAGACTACAGCCTGTAAAACAAGAATAAAATTGAAAAAAAAACCGCCTCTCTCTCAACATTATTTTAACCTTAATAAAGGTAGCATTAATTGCAGTGCAGTTATATTGGACTGGATTAGCTTGAGCTTGGTGTATCTAATTAACTGGCAACTACTTTATGTCATGTCATTGATACATTGGTACCAGTTTCATAATATATTTTCTTGAGGTGTATTCAGCTTTAATTGCATATAAATAATGTGCAGTCATATTAAGATTTTTTTGGACATTTTTCATGCTTTATAGAAAGCAGACAGATATGTAAGGGGAGTACCTGCAGCATAGGACCCTGAGCTAAACTTGAACCCAGGCGCATGCAATAAGGATGCAGCCTAAATGGTACGCGCTCTAAGTGGTGAGCCACCGGGGTTCCCCTAAATTCAGATGTTTATATTCAGGAAGCGTTATGCTTTGTGGTTGATAAGCTCTTCACCTGCTTATGTCTGTTTGACATTTAGCTGATAGCAGATATGTACAGGTGAGTGTATGAATCTTTCATGAATGTTTGTATAAGTGAAAGCAGTACATAATGCTTTTAATAAGTAGTTCATGATTGGTAGCTGCTTTTATAGAACAGTGAGAGATGAGTTGATCATTTTTAGAGACATTTTCCTCTTCAGCTACACAAATTTTATCTTAACATAACATTCTCTTGCATCTTGATGCATTGATATCACTGAATACATCATAGAACACCTTATTTTAATAGTATTATGTCAAGAATTACTTTGTGAATCCCACCCCTAATTACATTATGATGGAGTGACATAAGCATTGTGTGTATGAACAGGTGCATTGAGACAATTTCCTTATCTAATCTTGCAATTGCTGAAACAACCTACAGTGCTTTGCTTAAACAGTTGAACCATGGCACTGTGACTTAGGTAATGTACTCTGCTGTTGCACCATCATGATTTCACAATTTGAGAATGTGATGTAAAATGTTTATTTTCATGCATTGTATACTTATATATACTTATTATAAGTTGACATGCATTATCATCATCATCATCATCATCATCCCCAGGTATTTCAAGGAAACCCCTGAATGCCTGTAACCATAGTGACACTTGGTACACATCAGGGTGGTGACTTTGGTAGCTAGACAGTCACAATTAACTGTTCATGCAGCTATGGGTGTGAATTACTTTATAAGTCATACTGATAAACCAGCAACAACTGTTGGTGCTTTTATTACCAGGATCAGTTTGCTAGCAGTTGGGAATGGAGAGGGGAGCAGATTTTTGTGATTGAAAAGTTAGGACATCAGTGTTCTTGTATTCCACTATACCATTTCTTACAAGCAAGCTGCGTTTAAGTACAATGCAAAACAGTTTTTCTTATGTTGCTTAAAGGAATTGTACTGCTAAAGTGCTTCCATGAGTCTGTTGGCTAAAAACAACCAATGGATGTTTTTCCTGACTGATGGTTTGACAGTTTTTGTAACAATACACACAAACGTGCGTATATGACAGTGCAGACTTAGACTGATTTTAAAATTGAACAGAAATTCCAGTTTTTCCCCTCCCTTTTCCAATTCCTGTTTTATCTCTCCACATTAAGTGGAATCTGTTCGGGTTAGCCGCAAATCATTTGCTCCTGATGAAACGTCTGTAACTTGTGCAGACACCACCTATGGCCAATCTACATTTATTTGCATCTTTCCATTTACTTAATGTCACTTCTCACTTTCACTTTGCGTTGCTTAACTTAACTGCAGGGCAGCATAAAACTGTGAACTAGCCCAGGTTTTTTGTCAGCGTGAGCAGAGAACAAATAGGAGGCAGCAAACAGAAAATCTGGAGTAGATCAAGAGTGATCATTGAAAGCAGCAGCTCCACTCTGCTTAAATACTCACTCTGCTCACACTGTGCATTCAAGTCAAGAATTTAGGGTAGAATGTGATATTTGTTTTGCTCCAAGAGCAACAAATGACTGATACCTCTACATGTTACTTTACGGACTTATAGTCTTGGAGAATTTATGCCTAGGTGCACTGAGGATATTCTGGCAGCTCTGAAGAGAGTAGCCTTGTACATTGAATGGCATGGCTAACAGCCTCTAGCTCTATGCACTGCACAACACACGTAGGTAGAGTACGAATCAAAAAGTTAACTTTCAAATGTGGTTTTGGCTAGCCGAAAATTTCAGGTATTGATTTAAGCTGACTTCAGCTGTAGGTAAGAAATTCATGAATCCAACTGCACTCTATATTTACTACCTTTATGAATGACTTCTCTCTTATTTGTAACCAGGCTGACTGTATAAATGTACCCAGTGATGACTACACAATAAAACATGGTGCTAGATTCAAAAACAGCATGCAAAGAATATATTTACACAATTCATATTTTCTTATTTCAGATAAAGGTAGTCAGGAAGCACATCAAGAATAGTGTGCATAAGTTATGTGTCAAATTACTGTTGCTGAGAAAACCTTCATACAGTACAACGACAATGTGTTTGTGACATATCTGTATTGGGGATATCATCACTGATACTGCACTAATGTACGGTATGGTGCACTTCTGTCCAGTTACAGGTGATGGGGCACTGTGATGTTTTTGTCTTTGTCTGGCCTGTTTCATTTTGAAAGTACTGCTGGCCATAGTTTCTTACTGTTAAGCAAATGCTGTGAAATGAAAATTCAAACTCCTCAGTGTCATGCACTACTTTTTGTGTCAGGGAGGAGTTTATTTAAATTTGTGGTAGTTTCTTTGGCTGTAGTTTGTGGTGGTATTTTATTGGATTGTAATATATGAAAGGAGTTTCTGTCCACAAGGTGTTTTTGTCCACTGACCTACATTGGTGGACAGTAATAATGCATTTATTAATGCAATGCATTAATTAAGTAATAATTAATGTATTTATACAATATAAGTATGAGCTTTTAAATCTACAATTATTTTTAGCAATTTAAAATAAACCCATTTCATTTCAGTTAGTCCTTTTTAAATTACCATTCTGGTCTGGTACTCATCAGTTCCTAAAAAACCTGGAGCAAAAGGTTATCTTTTGTTCCTTAAAAGAAAATTTGACTTATAATAGGAGGAGTAGACTTGTGAAAGTGGCTTTTGATTTCAAATTTACCTGCGATAATAAGTTGTTTAGGTGAAGACAGAAAATAAGCACTTGGTAAATGTCATTTTCAGGTTTATTTCTGACCAGTCATTTTTTTCCCTCTAGAATCCTGCAACAATAACACGCATCCTTCTCAGTCACTTCAACTGGGATAAAGAAAAGCTTATGGAAAGGTAAGGGCCTCTGAAGATCAAGCTTTATTTGTCAACTTTAACTTGTCAGCCAACAAGTATGATAGCTTATAAGTCCCTGAGAGATTTCATTTCTTAATGCTTTTTTAACACTGTGATGTTTTTTTATTTGTCTCAAATTTTACAGGTATTTTGATGGTAATCTGGACAAGCTTTTCTCTGAGTGTCATGTCATTAACCCCAGTAAGAAGCCTCGGATCCGTCCTCCAATCAACACTAGATCATCGGCACAGGACATGCCATGTCAGATCTGCTATCTGAACTTCCCCAACTCTGTGAGTCCCACAGTGACACCAGCATTGTGTTGCACTAGCTGAATGTGTCTTCAGATCTAAATTGTGGTGTTACGATAAAGATTTTTTGAAGGTTGTTACACAAAGCTGTGACTTTGCTAAATACCGCAATGAAGATTTAAGGGACACTGTAACTTCTTAAATGCAAAAGAACCTCTAGCTAAGGCATTGTCACAGACAGTGAGTGGCATTTTAATCCTTTTCTAAATTGTTTTTTTTTTTCAGACGCAGTTAACTGTCTTGCTAACACAACAGAAAAGAAAAGGAGGATGGCTATTTGCTACAATTAATATTTTGTCATTCCTTCTTTAACAACAGATAATCAGTCCGTGTATGTGGCTCAGTGTCAAGAATTCAACTCACAGTATTAACTATTGTTCAAAGTCTCCATCAGTACAATGACCTAATTTTACCTCACATTTTAAAAGGGATAAATGCTAAAATCAAAAGATTGTTTGAGTTACCCACCGGTCATTTTGAAGTAGGATATTAGCTGTAACTTTGCACTCTGTAATCAAATATGTCCCTATACCAGCTGGTGGTTTTGAAGTTGGGGTTAGGATATTGGAAATTGTTCCAGTTTTAAGTAAGGATTATTATTACAAAGAACGGAAGGGAAAAGTATTTTAAAAGTGTTACATAACTGTGACAGAAAACTGAAAGCTGAATACCCGTATGTCCTCCTCACATATCTGAAGTCAAATACTGCAGATACTGCAATTGGTAGCAGTGCTCCACCCTTTCAGTAGGTAATGGAAAATTAGTGTGTCCCAAAGATGGTAAAGAAGAGCTGGGTCAATAAGGGTACAACCCTTCCAAGTGCCACTCAATGCTATAAATGTCACTTTCAGTCAAAGTTGATTTAAACCAGGAGGTTGATTTATGTGGATGTGGCCTAATCATGCATGGCTACATACAGTACTGTGTTGTACAGACTGGCGGAGGAAGTGTAACTGTTTGAGAGCCTTTCTGTTGGCAAGCTCTGTTCTATTTATACCTGCAGGCAGATGCTTTGATGCCAGAACATACCTAAACATTACAATAGAGCAGGTTGATCCATTCATGGCCATTACGCATGGAAGGGCATGGTTACTTTAAACATCGCAGTCCTGCCTTTGGTAGTGGATGAAACATCCAGGAACAAGTCAAAGATTTATCAACACAAAGAATTTAGATTTTAAGGCACACTACAGTTTACGGCTCCATTCCCATAATGGAGTATATTCTCGCATTAAAGGATAATGTATATTATCACAGCCAAGTGGTTTACTGTTTTAGCTATGATATCAAGTTGTTCTCCTAAATCAGAAAGAAAGCTGCATGATCCAGACTATTTCAATCTACAATATTTGCATGTTGGCGTTTGTAGCACACTAAATTATCCATCGTTATGTTGATCAGCTTGTTAAAGGTACTCTATACTATACACGAATTGTTGGCTACTGCTTACAGTGTTGCCAGTAAAATTGATATTCAACGCAAGCTGTGTCTGCTTGGCAATTCACTTTACTATAGTTGCTTTTTTTTTTTTTTGTTGGCACTGTGTCCACATTTTTGTAGCTACCTTTTGGATGGGTGCTGCTTACAGTCTTGCATCTGGTTGGCACCTTTTTATGAAGTCCAGATGTCACCTGTACGCTGTGCTCAACAATATCCCAAGTATAGCAAAATGTTAAGAAAACATGTGCAGAGGATACAGTCTCTGCAGATAAACACAATGCTACAGATTTCTGGTGGGTCATAATTAATGATTGAGAGGCATTACATTTTTATTGGCAAATCTTGCATAGTATACCTTTTTTAAAACAATATTGTTTTGCCAACTATTGATTCCTCTGAGTGACCTCACTTTGATGGCTTTGGTTCGCCTGGTTACCAGACGCGCATGCAATCATGTGATGTCTTATTAACAACATTTTTCTCTTTAACAGTATTTTACAGGCCTGGAGTGTGGACACAAGTTCTGCATGCAGTGCTGGGGAGATTACCTGACCACCAAAATCATAGAAGAAGGAATGGGACAGGTACCCACTAAGAATTTTTCACTGATCCCTGTCAGTCTTTTAATAGCTGTCTGACTAATGATTTGCCTTCTGTGATGTCTCCTCAGACCATTTCTTGTCCTGCTCATAGTTGTGACATTTTGGTTGATGACAACACAGTCATGTGAGTATCTGTTTGTGCTTATATTTGTTTAAATATTTTGTTGCTTATTGGTCAGTAGTGTTGACAATACGAGTATGTGACTGACCCAGTTGAGTAATGAAAAGAGCAGGAAACAAAAAGGAATCCTATTGTTTTTATTGTTCATTTTTGATGTACAGAGACAAATGCAGTTTGATAACTACTTGAGAAATAGCATTGTTGCATCTACAGTGTTAAAATAAGTTTAATTTTGTAAAAGTCAGAAAACATGATTAAGCTTATACATTGTACTATTTGGTCAAACAGTTTAATCATATTGTAAAGAACACTGACATGATTATTAGAAAATATAAAGAAAATTAATACAGTCTCTCTAAAATAGGACTGCTGTCTTTTTTTTTTACACCTGAGGTGGTCACTGCATTTTACAGGAAAATAAACTGAATTTTTAACAAGAAAAAAACAGGAAGAATTTTCATCTGAAATGTTGCCTTCTAAAAGAAAGTTCCTATTGCAGGGCTCTCTAGTTACACCTCTGCTTATCTACTTTACAGTGTTGAGGTTCAACCTGTCGTGCAATGAAATATACCTCCATATTGAAAGCATTGACACTAATCTCTTGTAGCACCTCTTAAGCTGACAGTAATTGTCTTAACCTAAATGCTGATCTGACCAGCTAGCAGGAGACCTAACAATGTTTTCACTGACCAGTTTAGGGTTAATATATACTTGAATAAAAAGGAATTGTGTACCTCTTACTCAGTATCCTGCACTTAAAATTTTAGTTTTCAAATAATTAAATGTGTTATTGGTGAAAAGTTAATGTCAGCAGACAAATGAATTTTTTCACCCTAATGTCAATTTACAATTTTACTTGATCGTACTGTTGTGGAAAACCTAAAATTGTGTGACATCATTTTGTTTCCTGCATTGTCTCTTGAAAGTTATACACTGAATATGAAGGAAGGAAGCTTTAACCAAAATCACAGATTTTATGTAATGAAGGCTAATAAATGATTTGACCTCTCCTATAGGCGCCTCATAACAGATTCAAAAGTGAAGTTGAAGTACCAGCATTTAATTACGAATAGTTTTGTAGAGGTAAGCTTTGGGATTTTTTTTTCCTCCTTAATAGTTTGTTGAAATGGAATATGAAGCCTTTATTTATGATGTTGAGTTGTTAGGTTATCCTTTATGCACTATTCGGAAAAGCAGGGACCTTCTTTGTACTTAAACATTATTCTACCTTTTATTACTCCTTTAAGTGCAATCGACTGTTAAAGTGGTGCCCTGCACCAGACTGCCATCATGTTGTCAAAGTCCAGTACCCAGATGCCAAGCCAGTGAGGTGCAAGTGTGGCCGCCAGTTCTGGTAAGATGGTTTGTTTCAAAAACAGTCTATTCGATTATCATCAACTGGTAGCGACAGTACACGAATGTTGACTATGCACGTTTCATAGAAATTTTTAAACATTGTGTAAATTTGATGTGATGCCTTCTGTTGGTGCAGCTTCAACTGCGGAGAGAATTGGCATGATCCTGTCAAGTGTAAGGTAAGTAAACTGGGAATATTTTAACACTTTACAGATATGTTTAACTTCTCCTCTAGTATCCTGAGAGAAATCCTATCAAGATTAGCGTTCATTGTGTGATTATTTCTTACTCTCATTTGAATTCTTTTGTAGTGGTTGAGAAAATGGATTAAGAAATGCGATGATGACAGTGAAACTTCTAACTGGATTGCAGCAAATACTAAGGTATGGAATCAAAGTAGTCCACTGGTTTTACCCTCTTGTCTGGTTCGTGTTTTGTTGGTAATTAAAGTAATGATCACAAAGAAATTTAAATTGTAGACATACTGCTCATTCTGAAAAATAAGATGTTAAAAAAGTGGAAAAACTGAAGGACTGTTCAGTCACTGGGGAAGATGTACCTAAATTTCATCACATATTTGTATGCTGACAATTGCTGACAAGTATTGGCCCAATCTAAACAGCTCATTTGTTTGAATGACAGTCAACAGTGGTCCCGAGCCATCAGGCCTTCATACTGTTTCAGACACAACTCTAGATTTATGAAAGACCTGCAAAAACTGCTTCGTAAACCTTAATACCCACACTTGACCTTAAGCAGAGACTTACAAAAATCATTGCTCTCACCACAGGAGTGTCCAAAATGCCATGTGACCATTGAGAAAGATGGTGGCTGCAATCACATGGTGTGTCGGAACCAGAACTGCAAAGCTGAGTTCTGCTGGGTCTGCCTGGGTCCATGGGAACCCCATGGCTCAGCCTGGTAAGAGCTAATGTCTTATATAGTAATTGATGATGGTGTCACTTTTGGTGGTGTGTTAAAATATACTTAAATAGGTCTTTTTTGATAGTGTCGTGAAAACAAAGTATTGTCAAGTAGTAGAGATGTTTGTTATGGTACTGATGGTTCTGACCTGGCTGTGATGTTTCAGGTACAACTGCAATCGCTACAATGAAGATGATGCGAAGGCAGCCAGAGATGCTCAAGAGGTAATAAATTCCATTCGTATCGATACATTCAGAAACCTCTGCATGATGTTTTATTTTGGCAGATATACCACATAGCCGCACAATGTTTGTGTGTGTGTGCAAACATTCAAAGGTGGCTCATTAGCCATAATTCTTACCCTAAGACTTGAAGGGCACTTAAATACTGATATGTTGTCAATAAAAAATAAATAACATACTTAATGTAAGCCTCCAATCTGTTGATAGTCCCTGGACTGCGGCTGCGCTTATTCAGGGCATGCACGATGGACTGACTAAAATGCACACATAAAGGCACACTGTAGCAGGTCGCAAGCTCTTTGACCATGTGCTTTCATTTGGTATTCTCTACGGGGCACAATATATGTTAGTTCGGTCACATATACACAGCGACAAACACAACAGAACCACTTGCCCTCCAGTCTGTTTTTGTCTCATTCAGCTCATTGACACATTCAGGAGAAGCTGTCACAAATGAAATGTTTGAAGTGTTTATACAGATACATCTGACTTGAGTTGAGCAATGTTGGCACACAGTTTGACACAAATCATTGTCAGTGGAGCTTGACCAACCTGGCTGACTGGCAAAAGTCAACTAGCACACAACAGCTGATAGACAACAATTAGTGCGCTGCCAAAGCTTTCCAGGTAAAACTTGCTCTGCAGAATTTATGTTTCGTGCATGCAAGTAGTAGACATTAATAGACCATTTTGACAGCAGGGCCACAGGGTGCACCAAACTGTGGATGATGCATACTAAACAGAACAACCTGTACTGAATGGATTGGGATGAATATACATGCCGTTACACCCCTAGTAACTGTATTTTCTGATGACACAGCAGCAACATCCAAAGTATGGTTTCCATCCCACTGCACTGGGTGGCACAAAATTCTGACAAGAAATCCTGAAAAAAATTTATATAATGTGGCACAAAAGTGCCTGCTATGTTTTGAAAGAATGTAATCCACTCCAACTAATCAAACATGTTTCTGATGTAACCCTGCTGTGCAATATTAAGAAGGTGAACTAAAAAGAGTGGGCTGGACCAGGGAATGCTGCTGTGATTGCCTGGATATGAATGTCTATGAAATCCCTGATGAACATGATTGATGACTGTTGCATACTGAAGAATAATGTCTTACCTGAAACATGTGCATAATACAATGTAGAATTTCATTATGTGTTGCTAATGATCCAGTACCCAGCGAGTTTGATGTTTGACAGTCTAGCACAAGTCAAGTTGAGCATGCTTGAGTTAATGCCAGTTCCATGATGTGTGTGCAGCGCTCTAGGGCAGCCTTGCAGAGGTACCTGTTCTACTGCAACCGCTACATGAACCACATGCAGAGCCTGCGCTTTGAGCACAAGCTCTATGCTCAGGTCAAGCAGAAGATGGAGGAGATGCAGCAGCACAACATGTCCTGGATTGAGGTGCAGTTTCTGAAGAAGGCTGTGGATGTGCTGTGCCAGTGCCGCTCCACACTCATGTTCACTTACGTCTTTGCCTTCTACCTCAAGAAGAACAACCAGTCCATTATTTTTGAGGTATGATAAAACGGAAATTATTAGCATAACTGAGCAGATGGTGCATGATGTAAATAACCTTTAATATTCATATTATATTTACAAATACCATTGACAAAACAATTTGAGTGTTGATTGATAATGTTGACAGCTAGCACTGTGAAATGAGGAATATAAAATTATAATTGATATGTGTTAATTAACAGTGTTTGTAGTGCCACATAAAGGCAGCACTGCAATTATAAACTCACCACATCTAGATGAACTTCATCTTCACCAAGATCAGCTTGGCTGATCCTTTGGCTGAAATTTGTCTTTGCAAGTGTTAGCCATTCAGCCATAACTGATTGCTGATACCTTGTTAGTGGGCAAAAGGATATCCCACGAAATCTTGGTTACATTTCCATTCAGCATTCCTCTCTCTGGCAGCAAATCTGGTCCGCTGAGAAAGGCCCAAGACTGAATTAGTCACTCGATTGTTGGGAGGAACGAATGGGAGAAAATCAGCCCAAACTTCCTGCAGTCTGAGCTGGGCCTGAGGCAGGATCCTCTGAAGTGTAGGAGGCATTATTGTGGATAGCTGACAATTCTGTTATCAATTTTTTTGCTCATCAGAACAACCAGGCAGACCTGGAAAATGCCACTGAGGTGCTGTCTGGCTACCTAGAGCGGGATATCTCCCAGGATTCCTTGCAGGACATCAAGCAGAAAGTTCAAGATAAGTACAGGTCAGTAAAGGAAGACTCGTAATCACTGCCTGCCGCTGATACGTTTGTCTGTTTTTGGACACTAACATTTTTTTTGTTTCCCTATAGATACTGTGAGAGCAGGCGAAGAGTGCTGCTACAGCACGTGCATGAAGGCTATGAGAAGGACCTGTGGGAGTACATTGAGGATTGAGGACACGTCCCAATGCAACGGACTCTTGAGTATCTTGACAAACTAGAGCGCTGATGCAATTTAACAGGGCAGCACGGGCCTTCTGCCGCCTCTCCTTCGGCAAACCAACCACTTTTGCATCATTTTTTTCCTGGAGTTGTTTAACAAAATCTTCAAAATAAATTATATTTAAATACAAGGTAGAGTAATAAAAAGAAAGTGTACTACAGTATTGTTAGCAACAGAGTGGAGTCTTGAGAAAGCAGAAAATCCATCTTAAACAAATACATCCTTTTGGCTTGTATTGTAACACCTCCCCTGAACTATCTTTTTTTCCTTTGTTTTTTTTTTTTTTTTGTTTTGTTTTTTTGCTTGTGAATCTTTTCTGTTTTGATTTTGACTTTTGTTTTCCCATTAGTGTGAAAATGTTTTCAACACAGCTTTAATTGTCCTGGCCATGTCTGCAATATGTGGTGAGATCCTTGTCTGAGTGGCTGAATGTTGATAGGTTGATTGCAAAGGGGCAAAGACATTTCAGGGGGGAAAAGAAGAAAAAAAAAAACATCAAATGAACAAAATAGCAAGTCTGTATTTTTCAATTTGTAAATAGTCCATATGCATGGGAGTTAAAGAGCAAGAGTGGCACGTGTTTGCATAATTTTGAAATTTTGAAATATTTATTCTTTACCGATACTGAGAAAGGTGTACTTTCGCCATGTAGGTTGAGTCTGTCTACTCCCTCCGTAGTGTGTGGGGAGCGTGGATGTCTTTGGCAATAAGGCATTCGTCCCGTCATCATCAGTCTCTTCAGAGCAGTGCACAAGTTGCACCTTATCAGTAACTCTAAGTGGGGACTGATAGAAAGAATTTCTCTTAGTTGCCAAGTGATCGGATAAAGGACTCAGTGAAAGTGCACGGCTGAGATAGAAAACAAAGAACAGAAAAGGTTTTACAGCTCAAAGGTGAGGTAGAACGCACCGGCCCTTTGTCCCTCTATTCTAACCTTTTGCCGTACCCTCTTAGTTGTTTTTAGAGGTGTTTAACATTTAAAACCATTACTAATTATTTGCAAGAGCCAAACTGAGTGACATTCACTCTTTTTTCTTTTTTTCTCTCTTTCCCAACGTGGCTTGAGATGGCCCTCTTAAAGCTCAGCTTGCACCTTGGGGATTGAATGAGGGTAATAGAATGTACTGACAGCACAGCTTTGTCGTGCTGCTAATTGAGCTGGATCACTGTCAAACAGGGTCAGGCATTTGCATCACTCTTGCAGGGAGCACTTGGGTGGTATGGGCCTGGTAGTGGTCGTACCTCCATGGAAAGATCTCTTGACTTGCAGTGAGACAGAACATAGCTTTAAACCAAGCTACACAGATGGACTTGCGTGATCCTTAGGCAGATGAGGAATATAGGGCAAACTTCTAAAGGTTGTAGGACTGTTTTATAACGCTGTTATGCTTTTGCATTAAAGACTGTATTTTTCGCACATGGGTTGAGGATTCGACATTGAAATGTCAGTGCCCCTCCAGGTTTTGCATTGTTCTATGTGGTGGTTACTCTGGTTGTCAAGCTCTCTGCTTGTAAATGCTCGTTCATGTCTCTGCAATATGGCAGTCTTAACAAGATTGACTGGAGGGGACATGAATATACAGGCACTGATGCAAGTCAGAAGATGACACCAAAGTGTCAGCTTTCATTAAAACACATCCTTTAACCCAGTTTCAGATCTTTGGGGAATTCTCTCCCAAATGCTTCTTATGTGTTCAAACTTATTATTTTATCCTAGCAAATTATAAACTGTATTGTTTATTTGAATAAATGTCATGAGAAATCTCATTTTTGGGAGTACTGTGTGAGTCATTAGAGTAGGTTTGGTCTCAATCATATGAATTACCCAAACATCCATGATGCATTTCTGCGCTATGTATTTTGCAATGTAGTGTAAGACAGACCTAGGCAGAGCTGTGTCTTCCAGAATTGCGTGGAATCATTTGGTAACTTTCCTTGGATAATTTTGGTTTTAGGCAAAAATGTTAGCTTTCTTTTTAAACCACGTATACTCGCAGACTGTATGAAAAAGATCAGGTGGTTGGTTGTATGATGTCACTTTTGAATTCCTTTTTTTCTCTGAAGTCACAAACCAGTGATGACACAGGGTGAATGGGTAGTAACAAAAGATGGGCTATTCTCTCTGAGCTGTCTTGCAGTAACACACCAATTCTAGCTGTGATCATTAGGCTAATATGCTCTCCAGGGCTCACTCTGTTTTCATTGTGTCTGCTAGTAGTTCATGAACATTACGACATAACGTTTGAAGTAACAGAAGCAGCTACTTACATTAAACTGAGACATCCAAAAAAACTTTTAATACTTTTCTACATATCTTTTCTTTATGCTATCAAAGGTGTTTTATTTCCTATTAGTGTAAAAATGTGGGAAAAATTAGTTGTCTGTTTTGGAGAAAATATTAAAGTGCAAAATGTTGCAAACATGGTTCTGGCATGGGTGGTTGTTTGATAATGGACACAATGTTTTTGTTGTGGCAGCGTCCATACTCCTTCACTAGAAGTCCTCGCCACAATATTTGATGTGCTTTTTAACAGTGTCCTTAAGACTACCACTGCACAAACTAAACCCATCACTGAAAATACAGTCTCCACCTTAATGGTAACTTTGACAATTTAAAAGTGAATTTGCAACTAAATATTCTGCCACAGGATGGGGACAAAGACACTGTCATTTAAACTTCAAGTTTCATATCTTAGGTTACATTTCAAAGGCAGTGTTTACAAAATGACCTGCTCATTTTTAAAGAAACTTTTCTTGTGTTTCAGTTTCAGCATCACACCCACACTGATATGGTGGGAATCAAGAACACATTCAAAACATAATTACAAAATTACCTGCTTTCCAAACCTGTGGGACAGGTTAGATGAGTTTTTACTGCAACAGACTCACACAAGACTGTAGCTGGGTAGCTGTGTAGCTCACATGGTGAGTTGAGAGGATGTAGCTGGCAATCTCAGTGGGTTTAGCAGTATGTTAGCGTTAGCTTGACATTCAAGAAATCCCATGAAACACAGGTGAGTAAGAAAAGCTTCATTCAGTTGCCTGAAAACCATTCAACAGCACGACATAACACAGAATCATTACAAACATTTATTTAAGACAACGGTGAGAATAATGCTTTGAACAAATTCATCTGCAAACGTCTAAGAAAATTATACAAAATTAAAATATGGCTTGAGGTGAAAGTCTTGAGGTTCACAGTGATTCAAACACTATGACACGGGGACATCTTGAGCAGCTTGGTACAGAACTACATTAATGCCTGTCCAGCTTCAGTTACACGCGATAAAAACAACCACATTCATCAGGGTAAAAATCACTCTGCTATAATAAATGTGTCATAATAATGACTCTACTGTAAACCTATGTACATGTGGCTGGCACTGTTGACAGTTAAACCTTTTATTAATGTCTTTATGTCATTTGCTTTCATGGCAAAATGAAAATAGAAAATCTACCAGTCGCTTACTTCACTCGAAATCACTCTTTTTTTTTAACCAGGGAAGGGGATAATAAAGATAATGAATACCCAATTAAGTTGCTTACAATGGGAGTTTAAAAAAATCTAATGGAAACTTTTTTTTTCATATCTGTTTTAAATTAAGCAATGTCTTTCACATAACCACAATCTCATTTGTGTGCACACTAGAAAAGCCATAGATGTGTCAAAGATGATTAGCGCTTTAAAAAAAAACATTTGAGGATGTTGCACATTGGCTATAGTCAGTCCCTAATTATGCACCGTGCAGCTATCAAGTGACAAAGAATGTTTAGCTGACCTCGTTACAAAAAAAATATCCTGTCCAACTTCATTCCTGAGGAGGCCGGGCGGATATTTAGGTCTCATCAGCCTGTTGTTAGCAAGTAAAAAAAGACAGTCGGGGGGAAACGATTAAAAAAAAAAAAACTGATTGCACTCAGTGATGTGACCAAATGCAAAATTGACACCTCAGCATTTATGTGGGGGAAACTAGTCTTCAATTTTCAGCCAGCCTTTTTTATAGTCTATCAGTAGCTCTAGGTAGTACTTCCACTCTGGCTCGCTGTCATACCTGACCTCAAATATAGTCTTTAGAGGGTTGGTGTGTGCCTCATGGATACGCAGCACTTCCCCTCTGTACCACACCTCTGTCTTGTCATCCTCTTCATACAGATGGCGAATCCTTTTACCCACCAGGTCTGGGTAGTACAACCTCATGGCCCTCCGAGCTCTCTGTACAGCCGAACGCAGCACCCATCGCCTCCTGTGCTCGGCGCTGTGGCAGGCAGACAAGTAGGGGCAGTATTTGATCTTTAAGAGCGATCTGTGTTTTCTTTTCGAAGAGCTGCTGAGGGGTCTTAATGCGTGAGAGAAGCTTCCTGTTCGCTGCCACCTGTGAGTGACTTTGGGCCTGTGAAGGTCCCGTTCGCTGCTCGCCTCTCCCTCCCCTTCATCAGTCTGTGAGAGGGAAGGTTCAGCAAACGTCCCTGAGTGTGAGATTGCCTGGTAGCGGGCCTTTTTTCTGTCTAGACCTTCGCTAAACATCCTCCTCAGTTTGAGAATCATACCTGAACAGCTCTTGGATCTAACCGGAGTTTCGGCTGCAACAGGCTGCAGACTGGAGTATTCCTCTGTTTCCGTGTCACTGGGAGATGGAGAAAGCTTATCCAAGGTCAAAGGGCACATCCAGGAATTCTCAGAAGTTGTGCTAAGGGGAATGAGCAAGGAATCCTGCTGTGCAACCAAACAGTCACTGCCTCCATTATCCGTCCCTTCAGACTGATGTCCACTCCAGTTGTCCTCACTCACTTGTGCATTCAGCTCGCCTCCACTTACAGTCTTCTCTGCGTCACCTGCCTCTTCCTCATCTGACAAACTGTTGCTCAGAAACAAACGCCTCGAACTGCTCTTAACCCTGCCTGTTCTATTCCTGATCAAATCTAATATCGTTTCCTGGTCCTCCTCACGTCTCTGTGGGTGTGACTCTGAGGGTGAGGCTTGTGAGGCAGTGATGTCTGATAATGCAGGAGTCCTGCAGCTGATGGTCGCGCAACCTTCATCTTTTTCTCTGTCAGCAGGATCATCCATATCTAATCCTGCAATACAAGGAATACGGCAATCAGGAGAGGTCAAAAAGAATACAAAAATATGCTGGCTATAAAAATGAGGTTGTTAACAAAATGGGAGGGTAAGAGTTAAAGAGGTTATAGAATTTATTTAGTGATCAGGGAGGGATTAGATACAAGTCAGGATTTATGACTCAAAAAACATAAATAAAATAAACACATTCACTTTGTTTCCCAACAGATGGTTCCCAAAAAGCAAACCAGCAACCACAAAGTCCAACACCTCCATACAGGTTGACAAATCAATGCTCCCATAGCGCTTACTCAGCACACAAGAACAATGAGAAACTATTCTATTAATATCAGCAGACCTGGTGATTGGACAGCATGATCCTCAACCATGAAACACCCTTTCAAACACAGACAGAATAGAAGGCTGTGGGAGTAAACACGAAGGCTGGGAAAACAGTCAGCTGCTACAAGGGGTGCTATCAGTCAGGGATAAAACAGCGGTGAGGCCAGAGCGAGACAAGGGAAATGTTCAATACCAAAGTCAAGTGCTCCCAAATCATGTGAACTGTTAATAAAGTCAGCAGTGAAAGGAAACTCGATTAGGCTCAATTCAGTTAGAACATGCATGTGCCAAATACAATAACAGCTGTTGAAGGTCACAAAGTGAAAAGGTGATTTAAAGGACATCCGGTGATGTTTTATATTTTTATTGTTAAAAAGTAAAACTTTTGCACACCTGTAAGAGGACAGGTGCGTCAGCGATGATCATGGGCTGACTTTAGTAGAACAAAGAACTTGCACACAGTCTGCTACACTTTTAATTAGAAGAGATTTATTGAGAACATCAGGTTAGAATAACCTTTTGAAGGTCTCCGTACCGAAACGTTCCCAATAAATCTCTTCAAATTGCATGTGTAGCAGACTGTGTGCTGGAGTTCTTTTTTGTTTTGAAGTTTTTGTTATTGTCAACAAATCCAATGAAAAGACTAGAACAAAAAATGAATTGTTCTGTGCAAACAAAGCCTGATGCAGCTGATTTAAAACACACAAATGATCCAAACCACTGCACTGGATGACACACTCCTTCATAATGATGAACATCGGCACTGTAGTTTAGTTTGAGTCAACCCCTTGTACACCGTACTGAAGCTAAATATACTCACTTGTTCACCAAACAGTTGTGTAGTGGAGGGTGTACACATGTACACTGGGTATATCCTCCTCTTTTTCTGCCTGTTTACAGTTTACCTGCCAAAAAGCTATTGGAATATATGGGAGAGTATGCCCACTTCCTCTACGCTAACCTACCCATCTACCTAGTAGTACACCCACCTCATCAACTACCACTACACCACTGACACCAAATATGCAACTGAAAATAGTCCAAACAAATCCGAAACTTTATTTATATTTCTAATCACAAACTGTAAAGCTTTGACTCATCATTGTGACTTTCACTCTCAGGTAGGATGGCCTGTTCTGTCATGGTACACCTTTAAGGCAAATCTTGGACTGCTCTGATCCTAACTATGTGTCTTTATCACACAGATAAGTGCCAGACATATTCTGCACCCTCCGCACACAATATGTTGCAACTCAATGACTCATCTCATTAAATGCTTTTTTTAGTATCGTTATTGATTTATAGATTTATAGATGTCTGTGAAAAGCACAGAAAACAGCAAACATACTTTGCTATTTCCGTTTTTTTGATGCTTTTAAATCTAAAATGAAGAAAATTAGAGGCAGATTTCTCAAGATGCTGTTTTATACATTTGGTTACGAAACTCATTCTTAATTTCTCTTGAAATATGAATTTCCGGTGCTTGTTATTTAGTTCCTTTTAATTTGGTCTCTTTTTCTGTTTGTAACTAATTTCATTTATGCTGCTGCTCATCTTCGCTAGGTCTCCCTTAAAAATAAAGAATCTTAATCTCAGTGGAACTCTCCGGGTTAAATGAAGGGTAACTAAATAAGTAAAAATATTTGTGACCCTTTTTTTTTTTTTTACAGTATTTAGTAGAAACAAATGGGCTTGTGGCTGAGAGCCACAGATAGGCCGGGGGAGTCAGAAAGTACCAAGAGACAGAAACACATAGTTGGTTTTGGTCTTCTCACGGGATTTGTTGACAATAACAAAAATGTAGAATATTGCTGACCTTATCCTTTAAACCCTGTTTTCCCACAACACCAACAGTTGTTTAGTCTCGCTTCTCTTTAAGACTAACCAGCAGAGATGTAGGGTTTTTGACAGACCAGGGAACTGGTCTGTCAAAAAATGATGATCACCATCTTCTGATCTGCTCAGAATGTGCCACAGTTAATCCCCCTGTGTGTGCAGCAGGCTGTCACTTCCTTCCTCCGGTAATGTGATTCAACAGCCTGCCTCACAATCTTTAAGGTCCAACAATACAATCCAACAAAATCATGAAGGAGAGCCTCATTTTTCCACAAATAGCCCACCGCCATTCCCTCCACCCACCATAACAAGTATGATGCAATCATGCAACTTCCTGTGATTAGTTACTGAAGGTTAGCAGAAAGGTGTCCTGCGCTCTAATCAGAAAAAGCAAAGAGTAGTGAGATTGAGGGACAACATAAAAAACAAGTATACCTGGACTCTCTTTTGGACATCAGGTGAGGTTGATTCTGTAAAAAATAAATAATTTTATATTGAATATTTCTTGTTTATAGTGATTTGTTCTTTACAAAAGGGCCAAAAATGCAGAAAATATGATCACTAAAAGACTGCATGAGGGAAAACCAAGATACAGTTAACAGTCAAAATATGATGCTATAAAAAAAAATCCAGAGAAATCAGTAAATCATGCCATCTACCCAATGGGGATTTCCAGAAATATGCGAGGAAAGGCAGGAAGCACTGTTGCTTGGCCAGGCATGTCACATGGTCAAACTACAAGTATAATCTTTTTAAGTATTTGTGTATAACATTTTGCTGAACCTCTACCAGAAACAGTATCATATAAATTATCTCAGTGAGTCTTATGATCTATCACAATCTATCTATCACTCATGACTAAGGTGAAAATCTACATTTTTATAGCTGCATGATCAATAAACTTTACTGACAAATGCATTGCAGTCTTGGTCATGAAGAAGTGCTGTAGTTACTGAAAAAAATAACCTGTGCAATATTAAAAAAAAAAAAAAACAAGCAGTCAATGCATGCCTGTGTTTGCACGCCCCTAAAATAACTGTCCATTATTTGGTCATTTCCTGCCTCCAACATTTGTTTACTTCAGTGTTGGCCAAATGCGTAGTTGCGTCCAGCATTTCCCCATGAGGGGTAATTAACACAACTTCTGCTTACTGAAACACCTCTAATTTGTCTGGCTTGATGACACCTAAAAGAGACAAATTACCATAAATACCTCCCCCAGAACAATGTTCATTTGAAAATCAGACGGAAGAAGGACTAAAATAAGATATCTGTAACCGACATGACATCACTGCAATGTCTGTTCCTCGAAAAATAATCACATAACACAATCTCAGTAACTCGGAAGTGAACGTGCACTCACCCAAATGTTTGCAGACACAGGCGTGATACAAAAGGTTGACCACATCAGCGTAGATGTCAGGCAGGTGTTTGAGGGACATGAGTCTCCTGAGCCTGGAGGAACAGGCTCGTTTATGAAGCTGGATGAGGATCTTTTCTTCTGAGAGCGTGGTGGGCCGCAGCTCCACTCTGTGCTCCTGCAGGACCTGGTCAATGAAGCTGCCCTGGACCGTCGGAAAAAGCAGCTCCTTCACCACCAGCATGGGGAGGAACACTGCCCCCGTCCGCATGACGTGTGGGAACGGACAGCGTTCCTGGGTGGTGTACTCTCTCAACCTCTCCAGGACCTTGTGGAGCGCTGACTTCATCTCCTCATTGAGCCACGCCTCCCGGGCTTTTACCCCCAACAAACAGGAAACTTTCTGGACTTTGGTTGAAGGAGACAACGGTTCAGTCAGTTCCAGCTGAGACAACCAGGTTCTGAGCTCCTGCTCTGAAGAGGCCAACACAATGTTGGATACCAGCTTGCAGAGGGAACTGTGCAACTCAAAGAAGTGCTTGCGGACTGGGATTTGGAGCTCTAGCTTTGGTGTAAATTCAGTTAACCTCTTTGCAGGTGGCTTCTCTGTGGTTGGAGCTGGGCTGGAAAGCTTCGTGTCACGGAGAATTATATTGCAGGTGGAAAGTTTCAGACACTGGGGGGGAATGTTTTTGAAACTACGTTTGCTCTCAGGTGCTTGAGGTGGAGTGATGGATTTGGGTTGCACGTTGACCACCTGTTTGTTCAGTGTGCATGTATCACCATGAGAAGATGAGTTCATCTGTGCAGCCACCTCACCAGGTTTGGACTCACAGGAAGTCTCTTTTTTATCTGCTAATGAGGGTTTACTTTCAAGTTCATCAGATTCACATTTCTTTATCACCAACATGGGCCCACGGCTGGATGAGCAGGTCTCTTCAGGCTCCTTTTTTATAGTTATTTTGCTGCAGTCCCTCTGACTGACAGGAGTCTCTGCAGACTTGTCTGCGTCTGATGTATCTACTTTTTCCACTTTAATATTTTTGGGTTCAAGCATTTCTACAGCAGGCTTCTTTGGTGGAGTATCTGTCCAGATTTTTTTGGAAACCAGTAGGACAACAGGCTGTTGTTCATCTCGATCTGGCCTTTTGTCTTTGAGGTCTAGCTTGGTTTTGAATTCACTGTGCCCGGGTGACTGGACGGTCCTCTGAGGTATTCTGCCTGGAAATAACACTCCAGACGCCTGCAGGTACGCTTGGTAAGGTGCCAGACTGAAGACAGTGTCAATAACTGGCATGGGAGGAGAGTCAGTTTTATGTCCGAATTCTACTTTTTCCACTTCCACCTTTTGCCGTTTTTTAATGACTTCCACTTCATACACATCCCTGTCCTCTTCTTTTATTTTGATGGGTGAGGATGAGTGAGAAATACTTCTCTTCAGGCATGCTTTAAGAAAAGTGTTGGCTGAACTGGGCACAGGGCCACTGTATTTGTTTCCTGGTGCTACAGCAGGGGAATGAATAATTTTTCGGACATTTACGCCATTAGGTGCGGCTGCGTGGATTCGATCTGAGCTGTGATGCGGTGACTGGGGCAGCCATGCTGCTGGGGAGACAGGAAGGCTTTTTGGCTGTTTCTGGGCTACACAGGAGGAATGGTCCAGGATTCTGTCCATGCTCAACGCAGTCGGTGGAAGGACAGGTCGCTCTAAATGCAGGCTGGTGAGTGGGGGGAAAAATCTATTAATTTGTATGCTGGATGGTGAGATGCCAGATTGAGTTACACGTCTGGTAGGACTGGTTTGGTCCACACGTAGGAGTGGTGAGGTGGTATGTGATTGGTCTACACGCAGGCTTGCGCTTGGTTTGTCCTTATGTAGGCTGGCTGCAGAGGCCATGGGGTGCTCTGTGTATTGGCTGGATGGGGAAACATTAATGCGACTAGAATGTAAGCTAGGTGATGCACGTTGCCTTTTTGGGGGGGCTCTGATTTGGCTTGCATTTAAATGAAATCTTGGAACTGCATAATATGCATAGTCAAAGCCTCTCATCAAGGCATGATTTGGCAATGTTTCAGTGCTGGGCAAAGGAATTTCACCATGAAGCGACTGAGGCACTATGTAATGCTCCCTGGGGTTTGAGAGAGTGTGTTTGAGAATAACAGGCACATCTTCTCTCTGCTTACTGCCAATATCTCTACACTGTGTCCTGTTTTCTACCTCCACATTTGCCTGGGGATAGTAAAACATCGGGTGCTGTGTTAGCTGGCCATATTTGGACATGGGAGAATGTTCCTGATAAACCTCTGAGGTCATATGCTCATATGTGGGATGGGAGGAGTATAAGCTGGGGTAGCCTCTGGGGGAAGTCTGTAAACGCTGGCTCTGCTCACTTAAAGAACCAAACAGCGTGCGAGTTGGGGTGCAGGGGTAGCTGCTGTAGTTTGGGTCAATCACAGCAGGAAAAGTCCTCGCTCTACCTGGGCTGTAAGCCTCCACAGTCCTGTTTAGTGGTTCTGCACTGGGCTCAAACTGTAAACCTTTCTGTTGCAGCAGTGTGTCTTGTGCTTTCCTCTGCACGGGCGGCCTTTCAGTGTAGTGAGCGTCAGTTTGCATCCAATCATGCTCATATACAGTGTTTGGTATCCTCGGAGAGCCGTGTTCCACACCGTATCTGTGTCCTATCATGCAACCCAGTTCATTACAGCAGGGGTTATGCACATAAACTGGCTTAGGAATCGCCAAGTAAACAGGGTTTTCAGATGGGGAAGATGATTTTTCGCCTCTGTTTTTTTGTTTTCCAACAGCCGCTGGTGCAGCAGCTGTAGGACTGCTGATCCCAGGACTTTTGGTGTATAATGTAAATCCCTGTTTTACTGGGGCATGATGCAGAGAGGAAGAATGGCCTTCCTCTGAAGAATTGCTGTCTTGCCTGTAAATGATGTGGTTTTGGCCCTCCATGCCAGAGAGGTGACTCACAGGACTTCTGCCATCCAGTAGGGAGGTCTTTGAGTTGCTCCAAGGAGGAATGAATCCTGCTCCGTCCTTTCCTCTGGGATCATAAGCAAAGTAGGCCCCGCTGTACTGCAGTGCCTGCTTACCCAGAAAACCAGACATAGTTGGTGGCTTTGACAGTCCTGCGGATGCTATGGTCCCGTCGAATAATGGCATCTTGCTTCGAAACACTGGGTCAACGACGGTGTGCATCGACTGGCTGCTCATCATGTAGTAACTTTGTTATGGTGATGCAATGATATGGCTCCAGACCTAGGAATATAAAATACAGCAATTAGAAACTAGCATTCATTAATTAATATCTATGCAAGATTGGTGTAAAGGGTCATTTTTTCAGACATCAGATATCACAGCAGAAACACAAACAGCAAGCACACATAAAGAAGTCATCATTAGATAACAACTAGCTGGAGGCATTTTATCAACTTTGGAGAATCTTGTGGCTTATCACATGTATGTCACATACACTCTTATCAGCCGATGCACATAGGTGGAAGCATAACGCAACAAGCAGCAAAGAAGCAGAAATATGTGAGGCCGATTCATAACTTCATGCTTACGCAAGGAATACTAGCGAATCAGTTTTCTACAGATCAACAATGTGATAGTTGCCGCATGTTGCAACAAACAGACCAGCTTTCATGATGGAGCCTTTTTAGTCATATTTCATGTGTTATGGTCTTTTCACAGCTCATTTCAGATGTCAGGATGTGTCATCACTGTCACAACGAAGAGCTTCAGTCTCACGTTTATCAAACCAGAACTTATTATTGCCTGACGCCTGATCGGACATGCGCTTCTCATCTTGTGTTAATGTTCTGGGACTCAACACCACAGTGGACTCTATGTTTCTATTCTGCTTTCTACTGCCACAAACCCTGAGTCATACCACAGTTCCTTTTTCCATGTAGGGCTGCAACTAACTTATTTTCCCTTTCAGTTAATGTGCTGTTTTTTGTCAACTGCTTAATGTCAAAAAATAGTTTTTAAGAAGTGACCATCATAATTTTCCAGTATTCAAGGTGATTGAACCAACCATCCAAAGGCTGCAAATACAACAGCAAATCCTCACAAGATGGAGCCAGTGAATCTGAACTAATCATTTCTATGCTGCTTTAATGGGATGTTGTGCAATATTCTATAGTACTTAAGTATGTCCACAACATTTACTTTTAATCAGTGGGCTCAAGACGTTTGGGTGAACACTATTTATGCTCAGTCTGATATATCGTGCTTGCAAATTAATTTCAAATTTAAAATGTGGGATTTTTTTATGTTCTTTGACAGATAATAGCCCGTCACACCAAAGCCACAAATTCTCCATCCACTGCTCTGCTTCTTCTAATATGGACACATGTTTCTGTCAAGTTGATCGAGACACTATTAAAAAAATTAGACACATAGCATGTTCTCAGAAATGACAGAAAAGGCAACTGTCTGAATTTCACAGTGACATCTTCACTCATCTTTTTTTTGTCGGACTATTAATCAGGATAGTCAGTTTTTTATCATTTAAGAAAAAGAGAAGCAGCATCTTCTCATGACTGAGAGCTGGAACCGATGTGTTTGGCATTTCAGCTTGAAGATGTACTTTAACGATTAATTGATTATCAAAATAGCTGCTGATTGATCAACAGATTATTTCAGCTCAAACTTTGTACATAACTGTAGGCTACTTTAATGTCTATGAACACCTCATAGGAACTTCAACATCAGTAAAAATCATTTAAACATAATATTTCTGCAAGTTCCAACTCCCAATTCTTGCTTTTCCAACAGGCACATGAATGCATCATAGTGCAACAACTTGTGCTCATGCACTATCTGCCTGACACTGTCAGCTTGGTAGGAGGAGATGGAAAGATGACCTCATCACGTGATGAATTTATGACTCTGCCACACAAACATGCATGATCTGGCGAGGCTGCCAAAGACTGTTTAATTATTTCTAACTTTTATTATTTAATATCAACACTTCATTTATCCACCAAAGTGTGATTAGTTCGAGTGTAACTTAATTAATCTGAGAATATGTTCATGTATTGCCACATAGATAAAAATCTGTAGACAAAGCAAAACATCTGAATTATTACATCTCAATAATAAGCTGTTACAGTGTTATAAATACCTGTAGGTGGACTATCTATGAATTTGTTTTCCCACTAGTGGACAGTCATTTCCGATGTACCCCCTAAAACTAACAGATCATAGTGCAAAACACCCCTGTTGTCTTTTGACAGGCAGCCAAATTCAGAGCATAACATCTGCCAATATATGTTGAAACAGCTGCATCAGATCCATTGAACACACAGCCCACATGTTACAAACTGTATGAAAAATTAAATGTTGCCAGTAATATATCTCCTATATGTAGGCTTTGATGAGGGTGGAGTAAAATTAACATCAACCCCTCACTGCAGCCCCACACAGGCCTCATTAAGACCAAATCCAGGCTCATAGAGCCACACACAGCCACGTAGAGCTCACAGATGTTATCAGTCCATCCTGTTGACACCTTTCAGAGAAGTACAGAGCGATGGCCTATCTGCGTGTAGAGAGGAGGAGTGTGGTTTATGTGCATGGAGGAAACTGTTCAGGGGGTTGTTTTTAACGGACTCAAAGCCGCACTCTGAGGTGTGTGTATCTGTGTGAGTGTGTGTGTGTGTCCGCACTCCCAGATGTGTAGGGCAGAGGTGATGGAGAGTGTGACTTCCGAAAGCAAACGGTCCAAACTGACAAGATCTCCAACCACGTGAGAAAAGAGTGTTAAAAAAAAAAATCACCTCATTGTAGTCTGTGGAAAAGTTATGATTGACTTGATGATTAATTCAAGTCTGCAGGTCAGGACGTGTTGGAAGGTGGCAGCAAGTTCACGTGACAAAGTCTCAAAGTAACCAATAAAAATGACTCATGTCCAAACTTAAAAACGGAACTTAACCTCTGAGAAAAAAAGTCTTTGCGTTTTTTTTTTTTGCGCTTCTGGGGCGCACGTATGTTGTTATCGGTGGGTTACATGAGAACACATGAGCCTGTTGTCCTGCCAGCATGAACGGCCAGCACACTTTAACAAAACGCAAATGATATGAAAATACCGTGCGCGCTCGGCTCGCTCACTGTGCGAGTCATTTCCATACAGGCTGCGAAAGCGTCGCAAACCACGGTAAAACTCAAACCACACTGTGGGCAAGAAAAACACAGTTTCAAACCCGTGCGATGCTCTGGCTACATGAAATAGTTTCACAGTATGTCATGCTTTCTTGGAAGAGACGCCCACGTGTGTTGTTGTTGGACACGGCTTGTTTGTATCATAACGTGTTGTTAATTTGGACATTTGAAGACTGAAGCTGTGAATGCGCTTTCTTACCTCGCTGCTGTGTTGACAATCAATGATTTCCACAAAGACTCCATGAAACACAACTTGAGAGGAAGGAGGAGGAACGGTCTCTGTTTGCTGTTCGTGGACCGGGTCCGTCCGGATGCGCCAAAACCCCTCGACATGAAATGAAGGCCTGCCCAAAGGGTTGGAGCGGCTCGGCCGAAGTCCACGCGGCTTTTAGAGAAGTTAACAAACTGAAGAAAAGACAAAAGGGAGGAGGATGGTCTTTGATCAATAGGCGGAGTCACACCCTTCTGTCTATCCACGGCTTGTTTTCTGCCGTTTTCCCGCTTGTCACTTTCTCACTTTTATTGGCTGTGTGTCAGGGTCCGGCTGCCAGCTGGCTGCCGATGCCACCTGAAGTGGACTTAGAGTTTACTCATTCAGTGACAGATAACGCAAGTGTGTGCTATTGATTTCTCCAGCCTGATTTCTCACTCCTTTCTCTGTTGATCCCAAACCAGAGTTTAGCCTTTAAACTCTTCAGGCTACTCCAGAGGATCCCCCAAATAAGACATCCTCTTATCCACTATGTCACTCCATGGAAGTTAAGCAGCAGGTTTAAGGGACCCTTTTTAATGCATGCATTTTATATGTTGCTTATTCACATAGCTATGAGAACACTGCTCTTTTACAACAGAGTGAACTACTAAATGGATTCACCTTGCTATATGATGCCTTTAATGAAGAACTACCTACAGGAAAAGTCAAGGATTTTAACATCTATATAACCTTTTTATGGCTCAATTTCTTGGTCAGGACTGGGATAGAAGGCAGCATATTTTGTTTCTGGACTGAGTTAAATAATGTGTATTTTTGATTGTGCTGCAACATCATTGTCATGGTGTTTTGTAAACCCATGAGGGTTTTGCACATTAAAAATCAATCAGTCAATCAAAAGACAAAAAAAAAAAAAAAATAATTAAATGATATTTTAGTGGCAGCGTATTCAAGAGCTTCCCTTAAAAACACCGTGGTTAGGCTTGCTCCCATGCAGGCACAGTGCTGTATCCAGACTGTCAGTGTGTGCATGCAGACTCCTCAGAAAAGTAAATAAATAGATAGATAGATAGACTTTATAGTCATTCAAATCCACACCATCAACGGTGCATATAAGCACAGAATTTTCTCTCTCTGAGTGAAATATGGATAAAACTATACATCAGCAGCAAAAGTGCCAGTGCTGTGATACGTATAAAAATGTACATTTGCTCAGACTAATGCAAGTCCAAACCTTAAATTACCTGCGAAGAAAAAGGATGAGGTGTTGGATTAAAAACAAATAATAAGTGAGAGCATAGTTTAACTTATACAACATGGATAGCTGATACAGACAAAATACTGCTGTGAAGGAGGGCCCTAGCTCTGAATCACCATTTGTTGACCTCATCCTAATGTAGTTAATGGTTGACTTTGGTCGACCAAAGTTAAAATCAGGTCAGCCATTACCTCAGACAAACTGCGTGTCAGCTCTTGTTATCGATCACGTCTCACGTTTGTCCGTGTGCCTTAATTACTTCACACCACTACAGTAAAGTCATGTTTGTGATTTAGCAGCAGATCATAACGGTGGTCCGACACTATTGTCAAACTGAATTCTTCCACTTGCTCGCTTCACCCTCCAAATGAGTTCATCTCTTGTTGCACTTGCATCATACCGGTCCCTCTTCACCTGTGAGTCGGAGTCTAATTTGTGTGTCCTGTGGGACTGCCACAGTATAGTCTAGACAAGTTGGTGGCTTCCATCAGTCCCTGTGGCCTCGCAGGTAAAGAGACGCTCGTCAGGGGGTTTGACAGAGGAGAGAGGGCAGAAGCTTTTTCCCCACGGAGCGCTTTCACATCTCCCCTATTTCCAGTTACCATGGCATTACAGCTTTAGGCTAACCAACACAATGCATTAAGGGACTGACAGTGTGCCATATGGATACAGCATCACAAATCTTACACACACATGGGCCGAAATGATGCATTAAACACACACTGTATTGTGGACTGGAAAGGCAAATAGACACACATAGGCAGTGCAGAGGGTTTTCAGAAAAGGGTCAGAAATTCTCAAACACCCAGAATCCCACCTGTGGACCCACCGCTGGTAGCCAAGTTAGTGAATGATTATACAGAATGAAGAGACTGATTTTCTCTTTCTTTTGAAGTGATCTGCTGCCTCTTATTTCCTGATACTCTGACAAATATTTACCAGCAGTATAACCTGTCTTGTTGGTTGTTTCCCACTGTAGAACTTCCTTCTGTGAAATATCTAATGGACACAGATACATAAAAATAATCCGTAGCCAATATTCAGCAGATGACGATAACTATTTTGAAGGTAGACATATGATCTCGAAGATGGGTTTGTCTTTGCCATGGGGCGATCAACATGGGTAGTATTTTCCGACCAAAGGGTAGAAAGACATTACAGTGTGACAGTGACTCATAGAGAGTGATCAATGCATCAGGACTGAGGAAGCAGCATGGATCAAAAATAAAATGGCTCAGTTGTTTTTTTTTTTCTTTCCTGTGTGAATGTAAGATCTACATTTTTAACAGACAGCTGTTACGCTTACTGTAGATTATTTATATTTCTACAGACAGAAGATACAACTTTATAATTCCAACTGTGTATAACAAAGTGCAAAATAAATATGTTAGTTTAATACATCAAACATTGTTCAAGACAGATAAAACTCAGCAGTTTCTACCTGCGTGTGTTTACCACTTTTAAACACCTGAGAGTCAATAAGGTGAGTTGTGGTGACACAGGGAATAGAGCAGGTGATCTCTCAGGATGCAGTTTCTGATGAAACACAGTTGAACATCCCCAGAGGCCAGAAACTGTTGAGCCCAGAGACCGCTCGAGTTGCAACAGACACACGAGACACACGTACAGTTTGCATACATATTGACACAGAGAACAAGATATCATATATGTGTAATGCATATTTGTGTACCCATGTCTGCACAGTACAGACTATACTCACTATGGAAAGTATGTGTTGTGCAATGCAGACTGTGAACAATCCGAAGTCTGTCCCTTGTCCCTTGTCCCTTGTCCCTTTTTCCTTTTTTTTTTTTTTTTTGTTTCTCACCTGCTGCTCAGGTAATATCTCACTTTGGGTCACTCCAAAGCAGCTTTCAGTCTATAATGGAATTAACAAATCAACTAATGGTACACTTCAGCTCAAGCTAATATTTAACTTAACCTGTCAAGTTAACCTCCAGCAGTCTATCATAACACATTCAACAATACAAATCTGTTGTGTGTGATGACTTAAGCTGTTTGTGTGAATTGTGGATGATTATCGCATATAAATCACAGAGTTTAAACAAAAATAACTTCTTAACTTAACTAAACAAGTTTTTTTTTGTATTATTTACTTGCATTGCACAAACAGAAGTCACATTTCTACTGTCTCGTCTCTCATGTAAACATTGTACATACAGCAAACAACGCAGTAACTAACATATGTACACTACACACTAACCTTGGTTAAGGTACCTATTAAATAGAGCAGCAAAATAGTTTCTTACACTCCCCTTGGAGATTTTAAAGCATTACTGTCTGATCTACTATCTTATGCCTCGTGTTATAGATTTTATTAATTCTGTTTCTAACTAAGACGAGTTGTTCTTGCATGCTTGTTGCAAATATCTGAATGTTGTGGTTGATAGGTATTTTGAGCTAATTATTCCACATCATTAAATGATTGTTAATCACTATTGACAGGGACGTATGAAGGCTCTGGTATGCTGCAGACTTGGTGGTTTATCATTTCTAATGTTTAGTTATGTTAACCTTCATTTTCAGCTGTTTTTAATAGGAATTTGTGTGTTTCACATTTCCTGTATGTTTTCGCACATCAGAGCTGACAGTGTAATATTTTTCCTAGACTGCTCAATGAGTTTTTGAAGTAAACAACTTTTGATACACAGGTTGTTGAAGTGGCACTACAGAAAAGTAGTATGTTTAGTCTTGAAAGCACACAGTTGATTATATCACGGTGCATCTGACTGCAGCATATCTCTAGCTTTGATTATTTGTCCGTAGTTGTGAGAACATGGTGTTATTCCCATTAGGTGCACCTGCAGGCTGCACACTTGTGCAGAGCTGTCAAGGTCTCGCTGACACTCCCCTCGCCGCTGTGGCTGATGTAATGCTCCTTTGGCATCATTAACAGAATCACACAACAGCCAATAGCAGCAGGACAAGTTATGGTTCAGGGATGGATAGTTTTCGTCTAGAGAGCCATTCACGTGCCTCCATGTGCTGTAACCTCGACAGCTCAACTCTATCAATAACCCCGGCGATTTGCAAACCAAATTTTCTCTGCCTCCCTTGAATTTGGTGGTAACAAAACATAAACCGAGATAAAATATAACTGGAGAGAATAGAAGAGCAGAACTTAAGCAGCACAAGTGTCGACATGTTGGTCATAAAGGAGAGATTCTATCTCTGAGGGAAGAGGCATTTGACTTCCTTGGAAAAGAGTGCGTGATTACAATTTGATGACAAAGATCTATGATTCACTGGTGATACTTATTATCAGGAAGAACAAAAAAAAAAACTATGAAAGTTGTATAACCGTGAGAAAGATGAATTTTATAAATCTGAATCTGTTTTGTAACTATGTTTTTGTTTTTTTTTTGTCTCTCAGTGGAGATGTTTGAGTGTTTAAATCTCAAAGTGCTGTGTAGTACTACTTGTCCAACATGAGATTGCCACCTACAAGGTTTAGCTCCTTTTAGTTTATCACAAGTCAGATTGTTGTTACCATCTGCTTCCACTCACTGGTATAAACAAACCATTGTCTGGTTCGCTTTGACTTTCTCTTGTCTGTCTTCTCTCGACACAATCCAGACTCCTTTTTTAGGACGTGCAGGGTTTGCACAGGGATAAACATGTCTAACACTATATGAACCATGCGAACCATGGGTTTCATCATGTTTGACCTTTGGTGCTCAGAGTCACAGTAAAAAGCACTTTAAAAAATCTCTCCTTGGTGTATCTTTTAAACATTTAAGCCAAAATATTATTATTTTAAAAATATTAAAAGGTATTGCTGCACAAATAGAATAAGAGTTTATGTTAACTAAAATAAGACACGACCAGCACCCAATGGTTCGTTAGTCTGGGAGATCCATACTTCAGCTGACACTTTTATGTTATGTGTCCTGCAGTAAAGCCAGTCTGTCAAAGTGTCTTGTGGGAAAAGAGTTTCCGCTGCTTTGTCTCACATAATTGGCCCCATAGGAACCATGACTGCTTCTTGAGACTCCTATAAGAAGAATGTTGTTGACACTGAAATGATGACTTTTCACACGCATACACTGAGTGACTTTTTATTGCATAATATGATGTTTGCTGAAGTACATCTCTGTTGCTTTACAGGGAAACATCACCCAAATAAAGAATTACAATGTTATTTCCATGGACGAGGAAAGTTCAATCAGTATTTGTGAACATGAGCTACTCTCTCTCAGAAACCAGAGAAGACTGTCTAAACTTGTGATGTCATAGGGTATAAAGTCTGGAGCGGCTTCATAGCTTGATTTTATGGACCCAAAGAAGGTTTGTTTTCTTTTTTAAACCCAAACGAGCTTTACTGCATTGTAGTGTTCTCAGCTCTGACACAGAAAATGTACCCATACACTCAGAACATTCCCCTGGGTGCTCTCAGTGTCATCTCTAATATCTTTCTAAATTTACTGTCATCACAAAGATTTAGCACTCTAGCTTTTAGATTTGGGAGAGTTGTCATGTTAACTTGTATTTTTGGACTGTCTTAGACCATAGGAATAACATGCATGAATTTGGAAAATGGGTGCAGTTCCCCTGTACAACAACAGAATGTTTGAAATTCCCCTAACTGCGCCATGTACTACCAATGAAACCTCATCTCGTGATGAGATACCAAACTTGTTTTATCTTTTAGTTTGTTAGGCATTCTGCCATCGAGAAAAAAACAAGGAACAAAAACATTCAAATGGCTCAAACATTGTTTTTAATCCACATTTCTTTCACCTTTGACACTGACAGCATTTTTCCATCTCTGTTGTCACAGACAAAACAGCATGTCAACGCTAACAGCCCAGAAATTACCATCAACTTTTTTTAAGCAGGTAGAATATCTGACCCTCAATTAACTTGCTATGTTCTGTACTTCTACAGTAAAATCACAAAACACAGTAATGTCAGTGTGGATGACAGTGTGGACGGACAATTGTCAACAGATGAAATGCATTTTTCAGCTTTCCCATAAGCTTGATGACATGTCACTAATTAAATGCGGCTTTGGAAACATCAGGTAAGTACTATTACACATTTCAATGTAATTTGGGGATTATGCGTCACTGCAGAGAAGGGGAGAGGCTTCGATAACTAGATTGGCAGCATTCTCTCTCCAACAAACCATCAATCATGCCAGTTTTATGTAATGATGATTAGATGATACATGTAAAAACAAGCACCAAACTGTGTTAATAACGGACAAGTCTTTTTTGTTTCTCTGGTTTATTAGTCTGCAGAGGTTGGATTGGGGTTGAGCTACGCTGGGAACTGCATGATGTCACCAAGTCCATGTACTTATAAGAGAGGTAAAGGTGCGTGTTTCCCTGCAACCACACTAAGGGTGAGTCAGTGATATGCCAGTCAATGACGGTTGGTAAACACCCATGCAATCTCAACAAGAAGGGTTAATAAAGATGAGAGCAACTGTGTGAGTTTATCATGTGTGAGCAGGGCCTGGATACAAACTCCTTTTGAAGACAAGTCATCATGCTTATTTTGTATTTGTTTGTGTGCGTGTCAGCTGAATGTACAATACTTTGTTACGTGCATGTTTTCTGAGATGACTCGTCCGGTCTCTGAATGTACTGTTTGATGACGCCGACAATAGTCGATACCTCTGCCATGGCTCCTTTACCTGCAACAAAGTAAAGAATGACAGAGTCACACAACCATCTTATGTAGGGAAGAATAAATTAGCAGTCTGTGCCCTTTAAGCAACAATACTGAGAAGACAGGAACATGCTTTTTATGCACTGTTGCTCATTCTCCATACTTACACTAATAATAAACACGCTCTCTTGTGCACTTTCAGGATTTGCATATCTAATATCTAATATCTAAATCTATGCTGGGTTCGTGAAGTGTTTTGTTTAGATCACAGCGGTGCATCAAGAGGACACAGCACTATCAGAGAGCTGATGTTATGCTGTTAAACCAACCTAACTCTTCCTGCTGAAACTGATTCAAAGAAAAAGTTTCCCAGGACAAATATTTATAAGTGTATGGCTCTAACAGCGAAGCTGCTGCAGACAGAGTTTACTTTTCTGGTCCTTGAAGGCAGCTGATTCAGATTTGTTTTTAACCAATATCACAATCATAATTTGTACATTTTTACCACACTTGCTAATGGATCCGTATGACATGATGTGTCACGTTTTACGTTCTGTAGAAATTTCTTCAGAAAGACGCAGCATTTTTGAACTGCATGACAAAGAATCTCATTTACAAAGCCCGGGAGTTAAATAAGGACAGCCTGTTGATATCTTTGAAGAACCACTTTTACAGAGGTAAATTCTCCCTACAGCAATATTCTTGACAACAACTTGTCTTCTGCATTCTCTCCTACCTTTCTTGAATACCAGTCGGTACATGACTGAGTTGTTTGAACCTGATTTACCCGAATCACTGATCAAACAATCCTATCAATCTTCATGGCTGTCACCAGGAAAAACGTTCCCCAACCTACCCCTTGGGCCAGCCTCATTTCAATTCTTTGGAAACAGAGGTAAGTTGAGGACAACAGTATCTGACTCTTTGCTTAAGGCGGGAAACTGTGAGAGCTAATTACAGAATAAGTATTTGTTGTGGACTGCATATACAAACGCATAATTAAAAGTAACTCGAGTTTTTAGTATGTTCTCATCAAATGCACAAGATAATTGACAAACTAAAACTAAAATATTAAGTAGTATCAATTATAAGATAACAAGGTTAGACAGATAAAACATAGATATAGCAACAAATGTTAAAGCATGTTAAACTGAAGTTATGCCACATAGCACCACAGAACATACTGCAGCTCTTAATTTTAATAACAGGGTAAATGAATACAAAGAATGGAAGTTATGAAGGGGATGACAAGGTGAAATGATAACACGCCCTATGAGTTAGAATCTTCACAGGCTGCATACCACACAGGTTATCGAGTGCAAATTAAACTTCATTCTAACCCTTAACGATACATACTCTATACCGCCAGACATTACAAGATGAGATCTGCTTGTACCATCTTTGTACGGAGGCCACAGTGTACGAACAGAATGAGCATCTTGTAGAGAATAGCTGATCAGCAATAAACTGTCTATCAACATCTCAGAGGTCAACAACAATAACCCACAGCTGTCTCTATCGAGGTCAAGGGCATCCACAACACCAGCTATTTTGTTGTTTGGCTGGTTTGGCATCATAACTTCTTCCTGTTAAAAATCTGATTGCATTTCATTTAGTCCTCTGAAGTAAAAACAAAGCTCTCTGAGGTCATATGTTGTACAGTACACTGTGTCCTCTACAAAAGATGATACCATCCATGCATACATCTGTTTTCTGCTAAGTATTAATTGCTAAGTAGCATCATGCAGAGCGAGTGAGCTAGTCCTGTTGCTATACAAGTTTTGCCCTTTGCGTGTTTTACCAATGTACTTGCTTTTAGACCACTGATGTCATATGATATACCCTGTACTGTTACACCCTACTTGTCTACTTACTTTCACTATAATTCCCTCATCTGTCTACATCTGCTTCATCTTGTATTTAGCTCATTCTGCTTATTTTATATGTACTGCCCTTGAGAACGCCTCAAGGCAAGAATTTTTTTCTTCATTGATGTGCATACTTTAAAACAGTTATGGTGATAATACAATTTAAAAGTGATGCAGTCAGAATCTATATAATGCAAATACTTAATGCTAGAATCATTGAGCTATCTTTTTCCTTTAATGTTTCCAATGTACTTGAATTGTTTTGGTTAAACCAACAGGGTCCTGCATTCTAACTTTCCATAAAGTCAAAATAAAGGAACACTTCCCACATCTACTTCCAAACAGGTGTGTAGGAGAGGGACAAGCAGAACACAACTTGTAGAAAAACTCCTGCACTCTGTCTAACTTGCAAAAATAATGATTTTAATGCTGCAACATTTAGGTAACTAGTCCTTCATCAGGCATTCATCATCATTTCCCTGATGAGGGTCTAGTTGCCTAAATGCTGCAGCATTAAAATCATTATATTTGCAAGTTAGACAGTGTGCAGGAGTTTTTCTACAAAATGAGATTCCATAAAATAAAAGTAAATTTTCAATTTTTCATTTTTTGATGGTATTAAAACCCACCTTCATCTCCACACACTAGCTTCTTAGCAATGCAGGGAATTTCCACATATCCAAACTCTGTCAACCTGGAAACCTGCTGGGCTGTAATTGGATGCTGCCACATAGCCGTGTTCATTGCAGGGCAGAAGAGGAGAGGACGACTGATATCCCAGGCTCTTACCACACATGTCTGCCAATGACAAAGACTAATCAACATGAAAGTAATTTCCAAAAAAATTATCTAGTTAATTATAATTTACTATAACATTTTGTAGCTAATTACATAATAATTTTATGTCCTCACCAGCAGATTGTCACAAATGCCATTAGCAATCTTTCCAAGAGTGTTGGCATCAAGGGGGGCAATAACAAGAAGGTCCGCCCAGCGCCTTAGCTCAATGTGTAGCACAGGGTCAGATCTCTGAGTCCACAGCTAAAACAGAGATGAACTGTTAGGAATGCAAGCGATGACACACTCATTTCCTCATTTGCTTTCTGGAGTGCATGATACTTTTGACCAGGGTTTCTCAATCTTTTCTGGCCCTTGACCATGTTTTATGTCTCCAAATTCTCCTGACCTCAGCAACTGGAAAGCAGTGAAGTCAACAACCCATGACACACTTCATTTCACGCAATGTGATTTATGAGTGTGGCATTCTATTCAAGATCATATGGGGGGCTTAAAATGGCCTGTATACAACTTATGATACATGTCATACCCATTTCACTTTCTATTAAAAAAGTACACCTGTTTTTTTTAATCTGATTTAGAAATTCAGTTTATCAGTGGTCCCAAATTTGAGACACTCTACTATAGATTGTCAGTTTGTAGCAGCTATAGTGAGACATTTGACAAGTTCAGTGTTACCTCCCATTCATCGCTGTCATTGTAGATTTTTACTGAAACCTCTGAAGGATTGTAGAAGTGCTTGGCATGTTCTGTGGTGACCACTCTTACATCCACCTAAAACATGAAACAAGGTAGCATGTTTTAGTATTGCGACAGTGCTGTGGAGGTGGAAAACTAAGCAGAGATAAAAAAAAAAGGCAAGTAACTGATCTTTATCTTAGACATCATTTATGGGTCTTAAAGTTTAGTATACCTTAGCACCTTTCGCAGAATTGTGCAGTCAGAGTTGCACAATAACACTAGGGATGAGGTTTTGAATTGCAATTTTCAGGGCTTTTTTCTCAGGACCATATGTTATTTCATAATATGTCATAATCATAATAAGATACTTCCAGTATCTAGTGTAATTCCCAGAGTTTGAGTTTCTTTCTCTCGTGCTGAATGTTCCTTGCTAATATAAAGGATGGTTACAGTGCTAAATATCTTTATTTTAATCTGTTCAGTACAACTTCCTTCCACTGTTTTTATTAAGTACTGCAAAACATTTCATACAGTAATACAGACACCTCCCTTACTGTCACCTCCGTTAACTTCTCTTTTTAGTGTCACACTGACAGCCTAGGGTTTTCATTTTGCAGCTTTTGCTATTTTTGATGAGCAGGCCAGAGACGCTGCTCTGTTAGTTTAATCCCACTGCACTTTGCGAGGCTTTAAATAAAAGCACTGAAACATCAAAAAGTGAAATAACAACACTGTAGCTGAATAGGAGAACTACAACAACAAGATCATACTGTGTTGTTTTATACAGCTGGCCAACTGCTGCAACATCTCCATCTTGCGGCTAAGGTGAGTTCATGTGCGCTCTGCCAGGTAGAGAAACGGCAGCGTGTGAAGGTGCATGGCTATGTACTTGGTGTGTAAGTGACAGAGGCAGACAGAAGAAATGGGGACTAAGAACAAGCAATAATAAAATCAAATACGATGCAGCTCACCCCAGGGAGCGGAAGAAGCTGTGATACCAAAAGGGGCAGTTTCAAGGCTGCTACGCTTCCCGTCACGCCAACAAGAACATTAAATGTCCCACTGGATTTCAAAAAATCATTTTTTTGACAGGAGACATTCTTGTCTGTTTGCATATTAGCATAATAACGAGAAGAAGACGAAAAACATCCGTGTCGCTCCTGTAAACTTTGACCACTTCCGTAAATATTCACCGCCAGCCAATCAGAGGGCAGCACGACTAACGGCTCAGTCTCCTGCACGAGCACGTCGCTGCGCCGACAGATGGCGAGCGCGCGCGTTCGCAGAATATTCTGGGTATTTGCTGAAGCTTTCTCTGACGGCTAGCATGTAGCGAGGAGACTTCATTCATTGTTCGTCCAGCCTGTTGTTTGTTTACAGTAAAGCAACAATGCCGCTCACACCTCTCGTTTACTGGGCTCAACGCCATGAGGAAATTTACCTGCGAGTGGAGCTGACAGACGCTCAGGTGAGCTAACGCGTGTGTAGGGCGGGAGGTGATGGGTTAACACAAACTGTCTGCACTCACTTTTCCTCAGGAAATTGCTCTCTGGCCGGTTTTGGCACTATTTTGTGCCTCTAAGGGTAGACATTAAATCAAGCAAATGAAGGGTGCAGCTTCCTGTAAATGCCACACCGCTGGGTAGCTGCACATTTTGCATATTGGATGGCAAATAGAGAGATTATTTTAGGTTGTAGTTGATCATTACAAAGCCCTGTTAATATTTGTCCAGTTGGATCACATCAGATCTTCTCAGTGATGCTCTACATTTGAGATAAGCATCATGGTTTTAAAGTTGCATGGGTTAATAGCCTTAAAATACTCTCCCACACTACCTGAAGCATTAAGGCACAGTGAGACATTGATGACCTTCCCTCAGAGGTGGGTTGGTAAGGGCAAAGGGCAGTTGTTTCACAATAAGATGTGACCTTACCACAAACTTCAGGCTGCAGGAAGAACCCTCTTTAGCCCACCATCGTTTATTCTTAATACAGTTTGAAATCATAATTAAATAGTTTTTTATAGAGCCATTTGTTGCTATGCTGTTTACTGTTTATCCCACAGTAAACAGAGCTGACTCAGGGTGGAGTTTGTGTGAAAATTGTTTCCTCAAGTGTCCTCAAATAAGGAAATGGTTATGGCTGGTACTTAAATGTCACTACTGTTGGTGGATTATAAATTACAAAGGTAAACTTAGCTAAGTATTTTTTTACTAATCAGTCTTTTAAGCGCTTTAGTATTGTCTCCGTTCATCTGTTTTGTGCACACTGCATAAGTTGTAAAATAATACTTGACTTGTCACTCTGAAGGAGGAAGTGAGCTCATTATCTGCCTCTCTGTGTCTTTCTGCAGAATATTGACGTCCAAGTACAGGAAAGAGTGCTGCAGTTTAGAGGTGACATGCATTTCATGTTCATTTTACTGTGGATTTTTTTTTTTTTAAAGTTCATTATTTGTGACATTTCTGTGGTATTTTGTGTGTAGCCCAGGGCCATGGTGCAAAAGGACAAAATGAATACGAGTTCAGCTTGGAGTTTAATTTACCAGTGAAGTCAGAGGTATGTATCTATTAGAATATCAGCCCCAGATGTTGACTGCTCTGTACTTACCTATGCATCTACTCTTGCTGACTGTGCTCATTAAATGAACCTGTGTGACCAGGTGAGCCACAAGTCCACGCAGCGGCAGGTGAATATTATAGTGCGGAAAGAGCAGCGAGGCTGGTGGGAAAGACTGACGCTACAGGAGCGCAAACCAGTCTTTCTGGCACCAGACTTTGACCGCTGGCTGGACGAGTCAGATGCTGAGATGGAGATCAGAGAAAAGGTGAAGTTTTTACATCAGGGAAATTTTTATGTACTAACCTGTATGCGATAGATGTATCAAATAATATGTTCACACAAAATATTGCAGAATGTCAGCATTATCCAAATTGATACAACAAATATTAAACACTTGTTTTTTTTCTTTGAAAAGGAGGAGAAAAGGAACAGGCTGAAAGCTTTAAGGCATAATACAGAAGGTGAGTACAAATCTTTCTAGATCAGGGCTGGAAATTAGCACCAGCCACCAGCCAAATGCTGGTAAAACATGCAAGTGGCTGCTAGTTTTTCTTCTCTCACCAGCCAAAAAAAACAATGTTAATCTGTTGAGTGACTGGTAGATTTTGAATTTTGCATATAGCCACAGTGGCAGGTAAATAAAATGTTAATTTCCAACCCTGCTCTAGATTTTTTTGAAAAATCTTTTTGGATTTTTTTTTTTTTTTTTTACTTGTAGCAGTAGACTTTGTCATATTTTTGTTCGAGCAAGTTGTGTGCATCATCTTTTTCCTTCAAATGTTTCAGGGTTTGTCAGCCTGAAAACCGGGTTTTTGTTTGTGTACAACCTGGTGCAGTTTCTTGGTTTTTCATGGATCTTTGTCAACATGACCGTGCGGCTCTTTATCTTTGGCCAAGGTGAGGAAATACAAGACTGCTGCGGCTTTTCCTTCTTTGATCGGTGTCTTCACTAAAACCTGGTAGGACCCACCATCTATAACACCAGTCTCATTTCAGATTCTCTCTACGACACATTTCACACCATATCGGATGTGATGTTCTTCTGCCAGATCCTGGCAGCAGTAGAGGTCCTCAACGCTGCCTTTGGTGTCGTCCACACAGGTGTTATTCCCACTCTTATACAGGTATGGAGTGCTCATTTGTTTGATGAGCAGCAGTCTCAGAAGCCATCAGTTATCAGTCCGATGATCACAAGTCTCTGGGGACAATGGACAATATTTTAGGAGATCTGATGTTGAAAGTGGATGGCAAATCAAATCAAATCAAAAATATTTATGTAGCACAAGTCATACATTTAATGCAACTCTAAGTGCTGAGCATAAAAGAGTTAGAATATGACAAGAAATATTCATTCATTAGTTTTCTGTTAGCACTCATCCTGTTAGGGGTCACGTGGGGAAGCCTGTCCCAGCTGACACTGGGCGAGAGATAGGTTACACCCTGGACAGGTCGCCAGACTATCACAGGGCTAATGAGAAGAAATAATTACAATAAAATGGAATATTGTCTAATTAAAACTAACATTAAATGTCAGAATTATGAGGTAACAGTAAAAGCGAAGGATAGGTAAAAATCATACTAGATAAATCTCACAATAAATGTCATATCTGAGCGATCCTCTGCCATGTGCCAATCATTTCAGTCAGTCTTTTTTTTTTAATTTATATAAAGTTAAATCATTGTCAGATGATAGCCAATAGGAGACATTTCAGCTGATGCATACCTCCTCTCCACAGGGACTGTTTACCTGTCACTCAAACCTGAACCAGAATTACTCAAAATAAAATCGGAAACCTTAATGCTTCTGATAGCAAAATCTTGTCCCATTGTCCACAGATTCTGCCTAGCCTAAGTCATGCACAATTAAATAATGCATGTTACAGATTAAGTGTTAATACATTTTAAGTGAAAGTTACTTTTGTTTGTTAGTTTGTTTTGTTCTCTTTCCTTCTAAACGTATTTAGTTTTTCTTTATGCACTGGAGTCCACCCCTATTGTATAAAAAATGCGCGCCTTGTATTCATGCATGCCCAGAAAATAATAAATGTATGCCACGTACCATGCCTTTCAAACCAATAAAAACTTGAATTATAAAGCGTTAGTATTTATTCAGTATTAAGTGCTCTTGTGGGTTTTGTTCTTTTACCAGGTGGTTGGAAGGAATTTCATCCTCTTCATCATTTTTGGCAGTCTGGAAGAAATGCACAACAAGCCAGTTGTGTTCTTCGTTTTCTATCTGTGGAGCGCCATTGAGATTGTTAGGTAAGCGTGCATCTGCCTTGTTACTGTTTGTTGTGAACAGTCTTGTGCATGGACTTACTGTAGCAAAGTTTGCTGATTATTTTCAAATACAATATTCTGAATCGCACCAAAGGACATAAACTTCTGCTGAATTTACATGCCATAATAAATGCCAAACATTCAGTGGTTCTTTCCAAGTTCTCAAATAAGACAATTTGTTGCTTTTCTGGAAATTATAATTGTTGGACAGAACAAGACATTTAATGACATCACCTTGTGCTCTGGGGCATTTTACACTGTTTTCTTATGTTTTATAGGTCAAACAATCAAAAAACTCAGCAAGAAAAAAATGGGATAACTTGATTTTGTAAATAACTGTTAGGATCATGGTATATGTGGCATTACCTGTTGACACAACAACAAGCCCACTGTCAGGAAAAGGACACCGTGTAAATCCACCCAGTGCAGGAGCATCACAGACTCAACCTGACAGACGATGGTTTGTGGTTAAGGTTTACTCAGCAGCAGACGTCTGCAGCAGTTGTTGTGACAAGAATCAGCATGATGAGTCATTAAAGCTACTGTTGTCACGATGTACAGTTATTGATGCAACCTTGTGTTTCACCCCCTAAAACTAACACGATGGTCCACTTTCAGGTATCCATTTTACATGCTGGGCTGCTTCAATACAGAGTGGAAAACTCTCACATGGCTGCGTTACACAGTCTGGATACCACTGTACCCATTAGGTGTTATAGCTGAAGGTGAGCTTGTTTACCTCTCTCAGAATTAAGAATAATTTGTCACGTAGAAGTACTAAAATGTCTCATCTCCCAATCCCATGTAGCTGTTGCTGTGATACAGTCCATTCCAATCTTTGATGAGACCAAACTCTTCAGTATTCCTCTGCCGAAAGCCGTCGGTACCTCTATCAGCTTCTCATATGTCCTGCACGTCTATCTTGTTCTCATGTTTCTGGGTAAGTCCCCTGATAAAATATTAATCATATCCTTTTAACAAATATTATCTAATATCAGCATTTTTGTTGCGATATGAACCTTTTGGTTTCCTCTCGACAGGACTTTTTATCAACTTTCGTCATCTTTACAAGCAGAGGAAGAGGCGTTTCCGCACCAAGAAAAGAAAAGCAAACTGAGAGTCAGCAACAGCACTCCTCAAACACCTCGGCTGCCTGCTTATTTCTGGATACAATTTTTCAAACGATCCATATAAATCATTCTCCGGTCAAATATGTTGTAGTTTTTGTTATGAAGTTTCGTTTCTTCCACAGCACGTTTTTCCTCTCACTAAAATTAGTTCATTAATGGTTAACATGAACACCCCTATGATGCAATATTTCATCATTGCTTTGACTGCCTCATTTCCTGGACATTGAGTTCTCTTAGATGTAAGTTTGTGTTTTGTAGATTAGTGGAGTTGTATTAAGCCATCCTGTGTGATACCGTTTTTTTTTCCTTTTAATCTTGGTTGAGTTTTTTTAATGCAGTGGCATTGCTGCTGTTGTCATTTAAGAGTACAGTCATTTTTCATGAATGAAGAAAGCGACAACATCCTCATCAAATACTGTATTTGTTATCATTTCAGATTTCTGAACCATCCCCAAAACTCAGGGAAAATTACACAGGTGACAGCTGAAATACAGAAAGCATTTTGTGTCCCTTCTGCTCAATAACAAGCTGCTATATAGAATATGACACCCGTCCTCACTCTGCTATTTCATCATTTAGACAGTCACCTGAATTTGAAATGCCAACATGAACAGTTCTTTCACAGGTTTCCTGTAAATGTGGGAGTTATGAATAAAAATGAAATTTAAATCTGGTCAATTTGTGAAAAAGATCCTACAAAGCAACATGTAAAAAACTGCTATGTACATGCTAACATTTTAAAACACCTCATTATGAACGTTTTGCTGTGTTCAGGCAGCGTCAAAGGAGTTTAAGTTCTCAGTCTGACTCATTTAGGTTCCACATGGGTTCTTGATGCAGCTCCTTCAAAGAGTTTTTCAAACAACATTCAGCTCAAACAGGCGCCGTCTCCACGCTGGTCCACTCAGGCTGACGCTGCTACATTTTAGTCCATTTCTATTGATTCAAACAAAGTTCAGCTTGAGAAGTCAGTGTGCATCGGAGCAATGTTGTGATCAAAGGCAGCATACTGGGAGTCACCGGTACTGGCCAGTTTGAGTTGCTGTGCGGCGTGGGAGAGCTGGAAAGCAGCATCCGGATGTGCCGAGTCTGGCAGCAGGGTGCACTCTCTCTCCAGCAGATCAGCGACTCCCTTCAGGAGCTCCCAGAAACCGAAAGCCAAGGCAGCCTTCCGAAGACGGTTCAGCTCCTGACAGATTTTAAATACAAAACAGTAATTTAAATTGTGATATTTAAGTTCATATTTCAGAGCCAATTTAAGCTAGACTTACCTTGTAAAAGGTTTGAGTTTTATCTGGCAGCTTTCTAGCGTTCCTCAGGATCTTCTGCACATCAGTCTGTAGAATTACAACACAAACCCAAAAAAACTGAGTAATAATCTCTTAGGAGTTAATTAAAACACACTGTTAAGGCTCCGGCTGTGTTCACATCATATGGGATGGGTGGTATAGATAGGAAAGATTCCTATGCTAACAATGTTCATGTTACCAGGACAGATTTTGTGTGAGGATTAAAATACTACGCATCTACAATACAGCACCATATCTATTGACTTTAGGTTTAATTACAAGGAACAACAGACTTTGGCTGATATTAGACAGCCATTTTTGTTTGTATTTTCTGTGTTGGGTGTTGACGTGGACGATAGTTACAAGTCAGAAACTCATGACTCATATGTCTGATATGACAGGATCACGAGTTTCACTGCAAAGAGGGCGTGCCCGTCAGCCTGATACACTACATGGCAGCCTAATCACTAACAATAATCTAAACAATCTGTGTAATACATAATAATAATAATAATGACAATAAAATAAAATCCCAGTTTGTTTCTAATGTTCATTATAATAAATTAAAATGTGATTACAATTAATTGTGACAGGTCCTGCATGCACTGCATTAATACAAAACAGTCCCTCCAGTCTCTAAAGTATCACGGCATGTGCACTATGAGAGCACAAGTACACCTAGCACACTGTGTCATTATGACCCCTAACCGACTGAAACCAACTGTCATTCCTTTCAAGACTTCGGCAAACAACAGTGCTTTTATACAGTGCTTTTACTGTACCTGTAGTCCACTGGCCTTAATCCACACAGTAACATTCTGGGCGTAGCTTCGTTTGGCCTGTGGCTGCAGAGGGAAAGGACTTTTACTGTCATCCTCTCCGTAGGGATTTTCAGCAGCCTCTGAAATACCAAGATTATACATCAGAGTGAAGTCGGTATCACAAACAAAGCCGGCCAAATGAAAACTGTGTAAATGATTAACTGCTTGATTCAGAGCAGAGAGGCCTTTGGTCTGTAGGCAAAACATAATTTACATGTGCAAGGGTTAGTGTGTCATAAGTTCTGTTAAACATTTCATGTCCAAACATGTCATACTCTCTAAATTACGCCTTCAGAAACAAGAGACTATGGAGTATATTAACAGTACGATAAAGAGACTCTGTTTTGTTTTAAAACTTGCTGTTTCACATGTGTCTGCAGAGAAAGCAGACACGGTGAAGAGTTACCTGATATTGGTCCCAAATGTGTGATTTTGCCCAGCCAGGGCAGAGGCTCCGGACCAGGCTCAAACAGAGACATCATGAGGTTCGATTTCTTCTTGCTGTCTGCTTGGGAGTACAGCATGCCGTACCACTCAGGCCTGGAGAAAAGCAAACTGGATTTAGGTCATTTCTTCATGAAATATATTCACTCGTTTTGCTCTGCAGGTGTCTTACAATTTAAATGCACTAAACTGTTCACAAAACAGAATCCAAATGTGTTAAATATAAATGGCTCTGTTGCATCTCACCCCAGCTGGACCAGTGCCACCATGCCCTCGACTTTAAGACTGCCATGTAAAAGGACACAAAAATTTGGACTTTTGCCAGCCATTTGACTGGCAGAGGGCTCCTCCTCAAGCTCATCTGTGGCTCCTGTGCCAACGTCATCCACCTCTGAAATCAAATATGAATAAAATACATTGAAAATACCATCATTTGACAGGTGGCATGCTGAGGGCTCATTAATTTCAGTTTTGTGTTTACTTTGAATATGAAAAGTGACAATCATCTGTGTAAAAGTGGGGTTTTTGGGGGAAAAAATATGCATCACAAAAACAAATATTATTTGAAATTGTCTATTATGTTTTATGCCTTTATTTTTCTGGTGCAGCTTGTCTGCATTTTCTCCTTTCATTTATATCCCTTGAAGCACAATCTGAGCTGTCTTTATTGCACAACGATGTGAATGACTGTAAACTGTGGCGAGCAGAGTTTTCTTGAAACGGGGAACAACTTTTCAAGTGTGGGGACATGCTGACATAAAGAAAAGGAAAAAAATTCTGCAAAACAATCCACTCCTTTAAGAAAAATCATGATATTTTCTGTAAAAAAATAAATAAATAAATAAAAATCAGCAACAACAAAAGCAATGAGCCTGAGGAACGCTGTACTGCGATCTGTCTACTGGATGTTTATTTTTTCTTTAAAACACCACAAAAAGTTTTTAGCACTTACCTTTGTTTACAGCAATAGGCAGTACCAAGTGTCTAGATATAACAGGAGGACTTGAAATGTCAGCAACTTCAATGAAGCCCACAATTTCCAAATCTGAAATAAGTACAACAGAATGGAGATGTGTTAACAAAATAATTGTTTTACTTTAACTCTGAATCATGAAACTTGAATCCAGCTGGGTACCTGTATTGACTGTCCGTGGAATGGGCTCCACCTCTTCATCCATCACAACAGGCTCAGGCCGAGGGAACACCTGAACGTCTGAGGACAAGTTCCCGCAGTGCAGGACAGCATGGAAGGGAGAGTATGCGTGATCAATCAGCCTCCTGAAGACATACAAAAGACACACAATGGCCAAAGGCTCCTAAGTAATCACGTAAATCATAAAAAAGTACAGTTTTTTCTGAAAATTTTCCCCAGTAAGAATCATACCCAAACATAGCCTGTACACTCTTCATGCAAAGTGGTCCCTCCATAGTGAAGATCTGTCCGTCACCTCCACTAAGACGAAGTAGCTCCTCCAAGTTGTCCATGGCATCAGTCATCTGTAACTGCAATAACACAAAGCAGGGGGTTACACTGGTAGCAGCAAGCCTCTAACTTGTCATAAGCTTTCATTTTATATGGATGCTTCCCTGTTGCTACTGGACAGAAATTACAAACAAATAAAAAATAAAAAGAAGTGCTCAAGGCTGCTATGAGGTTGTATTCATATATTGACGTTACAGTTAAAACATTTAAATGTGTGGGAGCAGAAGTAGATCATTCCTTTAAGCAAGCGAAACCCACATTGGCTTCTTTGCAATTCTCATAGTAACTCTCTCAAAGAACTGTAAAAGGATTTTCAGGCACTCCTGTCCACTGAAGACCACTTACATCCCAATTCAGAGAAGTATACAAGCACAACTCCAAAATGCAGTCTTGATTAAGTCATCTACACAGTGGAACAAATGGCCAATAACCACTATAGTCTCTATGAGTCAATATAATATCACAGCCACTGACAGAGCCACGATTACTCATCACAATGAATCTTTAAAGTTAAGGTGTAGTAACAACTGTCAAACTGCCACTCTCTCCTCCTAAGATTTTTTCAACAATATCTAAGACATAAAGGCCCAGTAAGATCCTATAACCTTAGATCTTGTTTAGGGTCAGTTGCCTCTGGTTGCATAGTGTCGGATCAAACTTCCTCTATGGTTTTACACTGTCTGTGTTCAGACTAAGATGCAAGTCAATAGAAATTCATTTTAGACTCAGTCAGTACCTCCTCTGCATTGGCTACAGCCATGATGAACAGTTTGGTAGGAAAAGGGAAAGGGAGCGGGAACTTCTTGTCATCCGCACGGTGCTTCAGTGTTTGGAGGGAGTGACGGAGGGAACCTTTTCCAATACCAAGAGATCCATCGGTAACCAACACCACCTATAGGATAAATGAAGAGGGTACATTAGTTTAACCCTGTGTTAAAATAAATGAGTAAAGATGGCTGAAATCCCTATGGAACATAATTTAACTGCATACCAGCTTTATTTAACCAATGATAAATTCAGGAGGTGTGATGATATTGTATGAAAGACCTGCCAAATTACCTGGCAAGGACAGGCACTGCCCCACTCCTGCTGTACCACGTTACTAACTCCATTGAGAGCTGATTCAACACAGGTCTTGTCATAGTCCTCCAGGTTGCTCAGAGCCTCCTGCACAGAAAAACACATCAATCAGATAATCCACAACTCTTCTCCAATGTCAGACTCATTATCTCTAAGATCAAACTCAATGTAGTGATTCAGGAGACGAAAACACACTTTGATTTTTCAGACTGCCTTCTCGTATGAGGCACTTTTTACCTGTAATGCATTGTAATCTCTGGTGAAAGGCACCAAGAGCTCCCAGAGGGAAGAAAAGGCCATCAAGGCTGTGAACTCCAAACGGTAGTTTGAGGCCATGTGTTCAAACAACATATTTAGTCCGTGCACAGCCAGGTTCTTCCTCTGAAACTCCTCGCTGCCGTCCAGCGACACTGGCCGTGTCATGGACAGAGACACGTCCATTAAGACCACGGTAGGCATGGTGTGCTGCTTAGATTACCAGAACACAATGGACTTAAATCACCCTCCAATGTGCTCCCACTGAAGGGAAAGAAAAAAAAAGATAAGAAGTTAGCGAACTTAACGTACGTGACGTTTCTTCTTGTCTCTGAGGGACTTGTTAACTAACAACGACCATTAAGGACGTTTAAAGCTAAAATAGAAAACCTGTCACAACAGAGGACCATTAGCTAATGTTGACTAGCTGTTAAGCTAACTGACGCTAGCACTCTGTGCCCTAACGGCAGCAAACCCAACCAAATAACCGCTCTGGTTACTACTTAACAAATGTGAGAAGATAACTATCCATCGATTAAACTATTAAGTAAAGAATTTATATAACTAAAACTACATATATACGTGCCATTCAACGTCTCTCTCGCCATCCAGTGTTTGTGTTGTAATGTGCACCACTGCTCCGGTCCGGGTGACAACAGCGTACTTAAGAATAAATAGTTCCTCCATACTAAAGGACCTATTAGTAAAACGCAAAACGTCCAAGTTAGCACTGAAAGAGTCAAAGCGAACAACTTTCAGTAACTCCAATCGAAATATAATATATTTATAGATATATATACAATTATATTCTTTCTATTTTTATTAAGATTCTATAAACTTTATTGAACAAACTGCTCAAATCACTCATTTTGACAGGAAGAATACCCAGAGAACAAAATTCAAACAAACGTGCTACGGGGTTTAGGTTTAATAAAGATAAGTAAATAAAAATAAAATAAAGGAGAACGAGAGAAAGAAAACAATCTAAAGGCAAATTCAAGGCACATCTATAATTTTAATTATAACGGCACATATGGGGCTACAGACAGTGCACAACTCACACATGGATAACAAGTGTCTGTTTTTTTTAATACAATCCAAAGTGCAAAGTCCATAGATAATTCCAAGAGTTTGATTTCTTCACAACAGCTTTGAACACATTTCTTATTTTAATTACATACCTTAGAGTTAACACACGCCATCACAGTTTTAAGGGTCTTTATAATGGTCTACGATTTGATAGTATTTATGTAATTTTCAAAATTTCTGTAAAAAAAGAAAACAGTGAAGAGGGGGGATTTGGTTTGTAACTTACACTTATGAATATAAAAATTGGAAAACAATATTCATTGGATTAATGATGTATGTCTTTTCCTCAAGTTTTCTGTCATATAGGCAAAAAATCCAAATATAACATGCTCATAAAAAAATGCAAAGTCTTAGTATAAAATGTAAAAAAATAAATTTGGAAACATCTAGATGAGCTGAGCAAAATGAATAAATAAATCATTAACTAACTGAATAAATAAATAAATAAGTAATCCTATATATATAATGCTTGCATACAGCTTCAAAGGAAGCCTCTCTAATCTTATTAGCAATAATATATTTATTTGTCAATTACCACATTTTTGTGGTCTTAGCAAAGTTACTCCACGACATAAGACTCTGTGACGACCTAACTCGAACAATAATATGCGTCTTTCAGGGTTAACTTTACTCACGCCAACCATATGTGATGTGCATCACTATTTCCCTCCGGGTAAAAGCAGTGCGCCGGCTTAGAATAAATAGATCCTATGTGGTTCCTGCTTTAAAATGAGAACTGTCATGTTCCTGTGCGGGGAGAGTCGGCACAAAAATATCACCAGGGGACGCCATAATTTCAACAATACTGGTGTTGTCTTACTCACATTGTACCTTTTGAGCTGGAGTTTGAAGTCAGCCATTCCACCTCAAATGATCATGTTTTGTTATATCACCAGTATTATTCCCAAGTGTCAGTCTTCACAAGATGATTTTTATGAAATGTTGTGCAACAAAATAGCATCAGACCACAGCACCACTTTTATTTTTGCATTAAATTAAATATTACTAAGGTATAGGCTCATGATAAAGTGAGAGTGAGACAATGCACATAATCCTCTTAGAAGTCTTCAGGTATTAGGTATTATGCTGATCCATTGTGAAGACTCGTCCTGTGTCCTACATAACCCCGTGGGCACTGGCAACAGTTTGGACTTTTGTTTGTGCCACAATAACCAGCTGTGGATATCTGCTTTGGGAGATTTTTGCACCCTTGCGATTGCAAGACATCAGTTCTGTGGTAAGTCTGCACTTGTAATTAAAATGCATTTTATTATTTTTTCTCTTTTTGATGTATGTGGTAATTAGCCTGACCATTTACTACATAACATTTATTATAGTTGTTGTGCACTTTTTCTTTCTGCATTCATTTATTCACTTATCTATTATATTTGTCTGTCACTCATTTTGTTTATTCTGTTTTTGGCAAAACCACCAATTTGCAAAGAAAGTAGCCATAACAGCTTCTAAATGGGCTTGTCAGTACTGCTATGACAGACATTGTTTATTTAATGATCAGGTGCATTGTCTGAATACTTAACATGGTTTCAAACGGACACTACTGTTGTGCCATGTGCTTTCTAAATGTCATTTTGTCTCCGATGTTTCTTTTAATTCACAATAGGCTGGGCTTTCCAAGGAACCGAGGATGACATGAATCACACCGCTGAAGTTTTGGATTCTGTCACCCCATGGTCTGCTGGGGAGAGAGCTGGACTTGTCCTCAACCAAAGCCCATTTATGCAGCTTAATTCTCCATAGCAAGTAGCATCACTGCTTTGGAGGAAAATGTATTGCACAAGGAGGAAGCGACTGCAGCTTAGCAGGGTCCTGTTTCTCCTCTCTGGGGTTTTTCTCTGTACCCTCTACCATCTGACCATCAGTGCCAGACTGTATGAGCCTTTGCCAATGCCTCAGCTTGGAGAGGATTCTGGAGAAGGTTCAACAGAGGGGGTTGAGGAGACTACAGTAGAGACTCAGGGGCTGGAGGAACCTCTCACTGCTACACATGAATTAGAGCCCACAGATCAAACAACTCCAGAAATGCATGTGGTACATGGTTCGGAGACTACTACAGCTTTAACAGCATCCACCCCCACTGAATCTCCACCATTGCCAACTACAAACCGGACTATTGTGCATTGCATTTACGTGGCCCCTGAGCCTCCACGGGAGACCCCCACACCAGCTCCTCCAACAACCACTGTCGCTCCAGCCCCTCCTGGTGAAGCTCCACATATGAAGGGTGAATACCCTGAAGATATCTTTTCTATTGAAGACCGTAGACGAGGCTGGGTCATCCTCCACATTTTTGGGATGATGTACATGTTCATTTCACTTGCAATTGTGTGTGATGAGTTCTTTGTCCCTGCACTGGGCGTAATCATTGACAAGTTAGAAATCTCTGATGATGTAGCAGGAGCCACGTTCATGGCTGCCGGAGGTTCTGCTCCTGAGCTTTTCACCTCCTTGATAGGAGTATTCATCGCCCACAGTAATGTGGGTATTGGCACAATCGTTGGCTCGGCAGTTTTTAACATTTTGTTTGTGATTGGAATGTGCGCTTTGTTTTCACGGGAGGTGCTTCATCTCACCTGGTGGCCACTCTTCAGAGATGTGTCCTTCTACATATTTGACCTCATCTTACTCATCATCTTCTTCTTGGATAATATCATAACGTGGTGGGAGAGCATAATGTTGTTGGGCTGTTACACGCTCTATGTGACTTTCATGAAGTTCAATGTGCAAATAGAGCAGGCCTTCAAGGTCGTACTACTCAAAAACAAGAACATTGTCAGAATTATTTCTGTGGAAGAACCTGAAAAGGTAAGCACACCTGTGACAGAACATGACGGATCTAAAATCAGACTTTACATGTCCTTAATTGACACAAGTATCTTAATTATCTTATTAAGTCTTTTATCAAGTATGTTTATCACAGAGTGTTTTCTGAAAGTTACTATCGAACAGTTGCAGGCATTGGCCCAAAGCTGTCTAAATGCTTCTACACATATTAGCATGTTTATAAGTGGCAGTAGTATGTAAGTGAGAACAAAGCTATGGAGATTTAAAGAACAATATATACAGCACTTGAAGACAAATTTATAGCTATTGATGAGTTAAAAGTTTGCACAAACAATTTACTGGCCCTATTTTTGCAGTGTTATTTTGCAATACTCGATAAAACAGATAAATCTTCTCAAGTTTGAAACTAGCCCTTTCACTCATGCCTAGTTTGGTTTCATTATACTCATTACAAGCAATGTGGTTTATTATTGAAACAGAAAGTCACATTACTCATCACTCATGACATCTCTACTCCCTCCTGTGGGGATTTTACGCAAATCTTGTAAAAAGAGTGAAATGATACCAGCAATGGCCTTGGTTGAACCAAAGCTGATCAGCTGCAGCAAACTAATCCTTTGAGGAGCTGTGGCTCTCTACAAACGCTAGCATCAACATATACTGTGTAAGTGTAACTGTGTAACCCTGGTAAGTGTGATTGAGGATTAATGTACACATGGGTAAAGCTACAGTATTTGTGCACACTCAGGGTAATGGTTGAGCTGGATATACTGCTGGACCTATGTTCAAGAGCAAATGTAATTATTTCATCAGTTGAAAATGCTAGTTCACATCACATATAATCATACTATACTGTGTTTTATAGTTTTAATAGGGTGAGGGATAATTTCACAAAATTATAATCCATCTTCCATCCATTAGCTCCATCTTTTTAAATGACATGTAACAATAAAAAGCCCCCCAGAGTGTGCATTGTGTAACATAGCAATGTATAGGATTATAGAATGCACTGATATGCAAGCCCTAACAAATGAATTAACTTTGGTCTGTCTCTACCAATGAGTGATTATCACTAAAAAAACATTGTTGCACACAGACAAATGGGGACGCTGAAGATAATGCTCCTCCTGCTCCAGAAGACAAGAATCGATTAAAGGTAAAAGTCAAACAACCAACCAATCACCTGCAAGAACAAACACACATAAAACCAATATCCTTATACTCACAGTCCTCATTTATTTACCTTATCCTACATCCTGTAGTCCTTTCTACACAAAGTAAAGACACCTCCCTTCACGTGCCTGCACATTCTCATGAAAAAATACAAGCCTGACTCCACCACTACATGATTGTCTAACACTGATGAGTCACTGTGTTATTGTGAGTAGCTATCGTGACCTCAGCCATCTCTGTCCCCAGTTGAAGCCATCCCTTCAGCGAGGGGGAAGCTCAGCTTCACTGCACAACAGCACCATGAGAAACACGATCTTCCAGCTTATGATCCACACGTTAGACCCTCTAGGTGAGGGTGAGTATCATGTCACCATTACTACATTGATTGCCGCAGTGCTTGGTTGTTATCTGCCATTAAAAGTGCTCTTGTAATGAGTTTCTGGGGACTACGTCCTTCTCATAGTGAAATGGATTAGCAAAGCGTCCCAAATGAAGACAGCACTAAGTCCAGATTGATACTAAGCAGATAAATACCTACCTCAGTCTATGGAGGATCCATTTGTAGGCTCACAGTGAAACATAAAAAAGATTCTTAGGACATATAAAGCTACGGAAAAGACTGGTTTACAATGATTATTAAATCATGTATGATTGTTAAACAATTTGTGTTGTGTCAGAGCCATACCAAAAGGTGTTAATATTTCTGTTGAATCAGTTGGATCAGAGAAAAATTGATGTGTTGATGGCTGGTAAAACAATCTGGTGAATCTGGTCCTGTAAAGTTTCCCGTGGTTTTCCTTCATAGGTTTTCCTGTTATTAAATAATTAACAGTAATTACATTCATTTAATTTAAGGAAATAAGGTAAATTTAATGAGCTATAGCTACAAAAAAAATTAGTCTAATTATCTCAGTTTTATTTGATTCAATTACATAAATGGTATTTTTGGTTTAAGTTACAATGACTTATTCTCTGGAAATTTTATACGTAACTGCAACATGTAAACCTGACAAAAGAGACCAAATAATTTCTTTGAGCGTAGCTTTATATTTGTGCATCGTGCTGTCATGATCCTTACTGGGATTATCTCACAACAATGCTCATATTTTCCTGTTCTCTGGTTGCCTGAGGCAAGACCATAGCACAATATGTCCCAGTTTGTGTACCTGTGGCCCTGGCACCTGGTTTGCTCGTCTCTCAGGCCCCCAGGCAGCAAACACTCCACGACTGCAGCACAATAATCAGCTTCTGAATGAGCCTATGAAATCTGGATCACAGCCGTCAGCCCCTCTATCAACCCACTCCAAAGCAACATTACAAATATGTGTGGCTTATTTAATTTTGTGCCACTAAAATAAAAGACAAGTGATTTTGTTGATCAAATATATGTATGGTAACTGGGGAATATGAGCCCACTTAAAAGGGGGGGAAAGCTGTAAAGAACGTTTGAATGTAATATCAAAATGGATGTTTTGATAGTGTACTGTATGGTTATATCCACCCCTGGTATATATTATGCTTGCTTGAGATAGGTGTATTCACACTGAGACATTTTATCAACAATATTTATCAGCATTTCTTTGAAATGACAAAGGAGCAGTGGAAATCATTTGCAGTATAATGGGTTTTCAGAAAGAGTCATATCCTGTCTTGTGTAGTACTGCGCAGTGTCTCTTGTGCAAGTCTTTGATGAGCTCACTCCTCCTCTCATGACATTGCTCTGTGCTGCAATAAGGGTTATGATGCTGTTGCTATTGACGTTACATTGCCAGTATTCTTGCTCTATGCCTAACTCTGCTTATTTGTTCTCAATGTAACTGTGAAATTACTGTAATTATCACATGCCTGAGTTACTCATCGCAGAATTCTTCTAAGTTTGTTTTTGATTGTTTGATTGTTCGTAGGGAAATTTAAGGATAAGGCTGAGACACTGAATAATGTGGCTAAACGGACGGCAGAGAGCAAAACTCAAGACAAAAGTGAAGGTAACATGGAAGGATGTGATGATGATCCACTGATCATGTCGTTAAGCTTTCAGAGACTGCTCATGAGTCTGAAAGCTGATCATCATCTGGGCTGCAAAAAGCATACAGCCAGCCGAAATACTTCAGCATGTGACCTGAGTGAGTCAATCAGGTTCTGTGACAACAGAGGTATTAGAGGTCAATAACACATGTCCTGAATTATAATATAGCAGTGAGAAAATGTGTCTTTAGCATCATTCATAGCTGCTCTGCTGCTCACTGCAGGTGGATGACCAGTAGTAAAACATGAACTGTACACAAGGTAATAAAATACAAGGGAGTATTTTTGAATTGTATACAAATGATGCTAAAGACTGTGCCTTAAGAAGCATGCACTCAAATCCAAATACACACACCTATGGAGAAAGTGAGCTCATTCAGTCCAGTCGCCATGAAGATGACCTCATAATCATGTAAGTCCTAGCAACACATTCACTGTATTTCCCCACATGACCAGTCCTAAAGGCATATAACATGACATGGGAGTTCTTTCAGAAAGCTGAATGAGCAAGATGCATCAGAGAAATGCACCAGATTTTTGGGATTCTCTTCGCAGTTGGTGGAGGAAAAACTGAGTCGACCAAAGAGCCAGAGGCAGCTCCAGCTCCAGCTCCAGCTCCAGCCCCAGCCCCAGCGAAAGAGGAGAAGGAACAACCAGAGGACAAGAAGGTACTCTCCAACCGTATCCTGGTGGTTTTCAAAAAGCCCAGAAGTCACTCTTTGATAGCTGTCTATGTAAGAGTCAATGTACAGAGCTACAGCTTCAGGCAAAACACCTCCGTGGGGCTTCTTTGGCCTTTGCTCTTACTTCTCTTCTGCTTCCACTGTCGTCCATTATTTCTTTCCCCAACACTATAGGACGATGTGCCAGCAGGAGATGATGGGTCAGGAGGCTCTGGCAGTGATGAAGATGACAGCGATGAAGACAGCGATGAGTCCAGTGAAGAGGAAGATGATGACGAGGAGGATGAAGATGAAGATGAGGAGAGTGATGAAGAGGAGAAAGAAGAACCCCTGTCTTTAGAGTGGCCTGACACACCACGTAAACAAGCCACCTACGTCTTCCTGCTGCCCATAATCTTTCCTCTGTGGCTCACAGTTCCAGATGTTCGCAACCAGGTAGAGACCCAGACGCATCTCTGAGATCAGCTGTGGTGTATTTAATGCTTCAATGATGGGTTTTTGCTTTTACATCTCCAACAGAAATCCAGAAAATTCTTTGCGATCACCTTCCTGGGCTCTATTCTGTGGATTGCTGTTTTCTCCTACCTCATGGTGTGGTGGGCCCATCAGGTCAGTTACTGTAGTAACATTTAGAGACGGACTTTCAAATGTGTTGTCCTGCGTCCTGATTGGGTACACAAGCACAAATCATTGTTATTTTTATTTTATTTTATTTATTGGAATTTTCAGAAATAACTCAACAAATATACATATAAAGGTTTACACACATAGAAACAAAACAAAAACCTGCATTTTTATGTAGCTATTATACTGAATAATTTTATATTATATTTATACATTACAACATTTTTCTTTTCAAGTACACAGCAGACATCTTGGTAACTGACTTTAGTGATTTTTAATAAATTGTCCCCAAGTATAAAAAGCCCTGTTTTTTCCCCTCAGTGGCACAGGTCAGTTTTTCATGGCTTAACACTTAGCAAGACTTTGAAACCCATATCCAACTGAAGGTGCTTCTCCAGGGAGTTGCAGTACAATATTTAGCATGAAATGAGCGTAAAGTGATTTTCTGTATTTGCACCTGACAGTCTTAATTTAAGTAGTCTGTTGACAAATGCCTGAGGGCAGACAGGTGACACAGTATAATACCAGATATAGTTTGTGTGACCTTCAGACAGATTTTTTGAAAAATATTTTATCTATAGATTTTCAGATTTTAATGCAAACAACACAAACACGTCACTCAACCACCACTCTGAGAGATGAACAATATGAAAAGAAAAGAAGACAGAAAAAAGACCAAAAAATGCTCTCATTGACAATATGACTAGCAAGATATTCAGCACCAACTACAAAATGGATGCCGGCAAAGATATACATATACATATGCATATAGTGCAAGTACACACTGATAGGACATGAATGGTTGCCATGTTTCATCGAAGATAACAGAGCTGAGGGAAACACTGTATCTAACTCTCTCCCTGTGTAACAAGTTGGTGATTTCTGCCAACCAGGTCTCTGTTTGAAGAAAGGTATTCGCACATCCAACTGTCTCAGATGCAGGTGTGTTGGAAAATATCACCTGTGTCTTTTAACAGAAAATCCTGCACACTGCTCTTGCTCAGCTTCACAATTTATTCATCAACACTAACGTTTTGGTCCTCAGTGTTCAACACCATTATTTCCAACACTGAGCTTAAACAGAAACTGCCCCACCCATTTCAAAGGTGTGCACAGGTGTGAGGGAATTAATCAGCTGTGGGTGTGTTTCAATAATTGACAACAGCCTGTGCACCATATGTCACATACCCTACAAACGAAGCCAACCTGGTCTTGAAAGAAAGTGCATCCCCAGTTTTCCAAAGTGATAAAATATTCCTTTTTGCCACAGCCATGCCATATTGTATTGTCTTTTGGTGCAGATATCACAGTTAGAATTGTTTAATTTTGGGCAGCTCCAAAGGCAGTGGAATAACATACCTTCTTCAGGGCCACATTTAATACATAAATCAAGATTATTATTATTATCAAAGCAATGTAGCAGGGAGGGACTTACGTACGTAAGCATTATCCATAGACATTGTATTGCATTTAAATCTGGTGCTGACAGTCTGACTGTCTATGTAGAGTCCCTTCCAGTCATCTTCAGAAATTGTGATTTTTTTTTGGTTAAGTTTAGATAGTTTGAAAACATTTTCAAAGTGAGAATGAGTGACAAAAATATGCAAGTAATTTTCCATTTCTGTAGCTTCTGCTCTGAAATCTAGTTTGTGTACTCTTGTAGGTGGGTGAGACCATTGGCATCTCAGAGGAGATTATGGGCCTGACTATCTTGGCTGCAGGGACGTCCATCCCTGATCTCATTACTAGTGTGATTGTCGCACGAAAAGGCCTGGGGGACATGGCTGTGTCCAGCTCTGTGGGCAGTAACATCTTCGATATCACTGTGGGGTGAGCTCCAAACCTGACGTGTCACGTTTGAAACAAAAGAAGTACTGATGAGCACTTGTTTATTACATTTCTTGGTCTCACGTTTTTCTGTTTCTCGCTCTTTCACTTTGTTTCAAAAGTCTTCCAGTGCCATGGCTCCTTTTCTCATCCTTACATGGTTTTGGTCCAGTGGCCGTCAGCAGCAATGGGCTCTTCTGTGCCATCGTGCTGCTCTTCATCATGCTCCTCTTTGTCATCATCTCCATTGCATCATGTAAGTGGAGGATGAATAAGCTGCTGGGCTTCACCATGTTCCTGCTCTACTTTATCTTCTTGGTGCTTAGCGTGATGCTGGAGGATCGCATCATTATCTGCCCTGTTTCTATCTGAACGTGCGAGCTGGAGCTTTCTCTACAGCAGGCATTGTCTTCACTTGTGACCTGAAGCACAACTGTTAACCCATACATGTACTGTTCTCATGAGCATGGGTGTGGATATCTGTAGAAACTGTGCAGAAAGCTGCTGTAGTTGCTCTGCATTGTTGCAACTGACGTGTTTGGTATGACAGCAACAGTACACATACAACAACATTTTCTAGCAGAGGTGGGACAAAGTCATTGTTTTGCAAGTCACAAGTAAGTCTCATGTCTTTGCACTAAAGCCCCGAGTCAAGAACCAAGTCAAAACCCTAATCCTACACTTTGAGTTTCGGTTCCTAAACAAGCCATAATGCCCTCTTCACAAATGTAATGCCTTTTTAACAACATAATAATAATACATTACATTGACAAAAATCATACTTTTAAAAAAAAATATATATATATTTTTTGTTAAAACAAGTGTTACTGAACTTAATCATAAAGAAGTAGTGCTGACATTACACATTTCGAGCACATAGCAACCAAAACAAAATTAATTTTGTATGTTTCTGTCTGGTCTTGTTGTATTTATCTCATTTCATATTGGAAAAATATCTGTAACTCTCTCTTCCCAAAATGGCTTGGGAGAAAGATATCATGTATTCAAGTATTTTCAAGTCAAAAGCTCAAGCCCAAGTAAAGTCACAGGTCACTGGTGTTAAAATCCAGGTCAATTTGTAAGTTTTGCAAGTCTAAAGTAATCAAATTTGTGGCTCGAGTCCAAGTCATGTGACTCAAGTCACACCTCTGTTTTTCTAGAACTTTTTATTTTTAGTAACAATGGCAGCTTTTACATACACATACTTTTGATTACACCTGGAGATGCAAAACTGTCTGAAGTAGTGTAGGTAAGTGTAAAAGAATGAACACTGCCAGGGATATTAACATTTTTTTTTACTGTTTACAAAACAGCATCCACAGAATGCAATTAGAAATCTAGAATATGTGAACGTTTTGGAAAATGTATGAGGTTTCTAAATGTAAATTTTGTATAAATCTGTGCACCAACAACCATTTTATAACATTTATTAATAGAGAACCTGAGCTTGCTTGAACTCATTGTTCTTTCATGCACATCAGTTTTTATGAAAAGGTAAGTTGTGGCAATAGCACTTTGGAAATAATCAGACGTGACATCCGTAGAATAAACGTGTTTATTCATAAATGAAAGCAAACTATAGATCCAGCCAGGGAAGAAATTTGATTTCTTTCTCATATAAAAATCATACAAATTAGTATCTGTGTTACAAATGATAAATAATACATCATAAACATTGTTTTAATTGACAAATTGTGTAAACAACATGTAGACATCAAATGTTTTGGTCATCAGTGTTTTTTTTTTTTTTGTCACAACTTATAAGGTGAATAAAATGCAAATATACATGCTGTGATATTGGTGTTTATTCCAAGCACACAGCCTCATCTAATCCAGCATCTTGTCACCATAAATAATTGTGGTGAAGTCCAGCAATAAACTGTGAAGCTGCGTCACATTAGTCCTGTACGTACAGAATCCAGGCAGGTTTTTGTCAGTTAAAAGTGAGAGACAATATTAACACAGTGAACCATCACACTCATTTCTGGAAGTGATTTTGAAGCAGGGCAGGTCAGAGCTGTTCTTTTAACTTAACACCTTTGAAATTAATCTTTTAATATGCTCAGTGCAAAGAAACCTGCGCCATCATCTGTCCAAAAAGATTTATAATGTCGTTTTTTTTGCTCTGTACTTCACATTAAACAGTGCATTGCTGTACAAATGTCTAAAACTGACATGTACACCATACAGTGAAGACCAAAAGGAAATATACAAAATACAAGAATGAAATACTCTGTACATTTTTATAGATCCACTACTGTGTCAATAAATTAATGTCTTTATCAAAACATTGTGTCGATTAAACCAACAGAAAACATTTATTTCATCTATTAGTTTGATTGTACTGTTTTTAAGGAAGTCAATCCTTGGTGGTCCCATGAAACTCATAAGTCCTCACATTAAAAAAAGTATTGCTTAAAAAAACTGTAAATAAATCATGAGAGTACTATTCCCTTTTTGGTTATTCTGGTACATTGTACAAAAAAAGGAATAATAAACAAACATACATATACATTAACTGAGTTCTCCCATGTTGAGTCAGAAGTTCATAATTTTTTGATGTCACCATTTAATTTAGTGTATTCAGGCATATGAGCATGGTCCTGTTCTGTTAACAGGGTGCAGATGAGGAGAAATGTCTCTGCTTTCATTAACTGCATGTAATGGGTCTATTAAACAGTGCAGTAAGTTCTGCAGCTGCCAAATAAAAAGTCACTTAAGCGTAGGTGGCTGAGCCACAGCGTTACGTAAATGAAAATGAGTGGCAAGAGCTCATCTTGTCAAAGTGCTTTGTAAAAACACAAGTGTCTAAAAGCATGTACTTAGTATACACACACTCGACAACAGTCTTAAACGAGGTCACCAGGACCACTTATGAGTTTGGACAACGTGATGATCATACACTTACTTTTACGTACTTACTCACAGCTTCAACAGAAACAAAGTCATAAAATAGACTGTATAATAACTGTACAAACATTTTACCATAGTTATACTGAAAATACAGTGGATTTTCTAAATATTTACAAACACAAGGCCGTCACTCCACGCCTCTAACAGTATACTAGAAACTCATGGCAGTTGCTTTACATTAAGTGTCATTTTCCCATTGTGCTTGAGAGCTCTGCGCTCCAGTCAGGTGAGCTGGTCCTGAGTCCGAGGAGCAGTCCAAAAACAAACAAACAAAAAAAACCCAGCAGCAGTGACTGTGAAGGAAAAACATAATGGAACGGAAGAAGAGAAGTACTTTACAGACTGGGCTCCCCAAAAGTCCTCCTGCACTCCATGACCCCTGCTCCGGGGGGCCGGTCACAGTTGTGTGTCAGTTTAACCTGGTTAGGGGTGAGGCGGTCATATGCCAACTTGTACTCCCGGTCAAAAGCATCTGCAAAAAGGTAAAGGTTAGTGAACAATGAGGATGTGTCACTGAAATGTGTTAGCTAAAGCAAGAAAATAACAGTTCTAGCTTCTCTATAGAGAAAAAGACTAGTCAGTTCAAATTCAAAACAACATTTTTGACCCCACTAAGGGCAACTGACCTATCACTAAGCCCCGCCCCTTTGTCAGAGTAAGCATGTAGCCCTCACTCTAACTACCATACTAACGTCAGCATGCTAACAGGCTCACAGTTTAAAGTTTACCATCTCTGTTTAGCATGTTAGCATACTAACATTTGCACTGAACACAAAGTACAGCTGAGGCTGATAGGAATGTGGTGACATTTGCAGGTTTTTGTTTTAAAAACCAAGTGCTGGACAAATTTAAATTTTGACCAGGCAATGGCTCTAGATGAAAAGTCAGGGAGTCATAAACATGATTTTAATTCATCCTGTGTGGGACATAAGTGTCTGTAAAAACATGACGAAAGGTCCACACACTTTAGCTCCCTTAAGTGCCGTTTGTATTTTAATTTATTTAAAGTGAAGTTTCCAGCTGATGGTGCTCTTCTTCAGACTTAGTAGAGACATTTTGTGCCAGTCTATCTGGTAAATGTTGAGATATTTCACAGGATAAAAGAAAAACTTGTCTTACTGGTGGCACTAGAGAGAAAGTCAGGGATTCACATAGCAATCCATATAAGAGTTGTTGACATTTTTCAGTCTGGATTTAAGTGTTAGACCGAGAACACGAACAGCTAGCATGGCTACAAACAGGATATCATGCTTTTGTACTTACTGATATTTATGTTGTTCTTTCCCAAAGCCACCAAAGCAAGGAACAGTAAATCTCGGTACAGGCTCCTTTTTCAGAGAGAGAGGGAAAAGACGAAGAAATTAGATCAATTAGATTTTCAATCCATATCACCTTTTACATATGGCTTTATGCTAAACTCCTTATTTCCTCACCTCTGTCTTTTAAAGCCCAGCTCTGGCCCCAGCAGCTGGATGATCTGGCTCATGGGCTGATAGACATCACTCTTCTTAATGCTCCTCACAAAACCCTGCAGTAGCTCCACAGTGAAGACTTGGCCTTCTTCGCACAGCCCAGAGCGAACCAGGGAGTTTGCACCTGCAAAGAACAAGAGATAAAAGTCACCCTGATCAAAGGCTCATTCATCTCCATCGCTCCAAATCAATTCTGAAAGTATAGCACTGTTAAGGGTGGCATGACTAATAGGAGGCCTGAGCTGAATTATGCATGATTTTCTAGTTACTTCATATGCATTATTCAATTTACATGTAAATATCTGACCTTGATCAAACTTGCCGGCAGAATCATTTTCTGAAAATAATTTCACCTTTTGAACCATATTATACCTCAGACTCAGTTAAAGTAAACGCTTTAACGACTTACAATGTGTGTTCCACAGGACATAGCAGGGTTGAACTTTGTCTTTGTGCAACTTCAGGTTATCCCACATAATCCTCACAAGCACCTGCTTACTGTCCTCGGATGAAACGCTCTGAGGAGTCTGTAAGGGGTAGAACATGTGAAAGATTAATCCCTTACTCGGTATGTTACAGAGTATTCATGTTGTTGCATTTAAAAGCATTTTTTAGTTTAATTTGTTCAAAAAATAAAATAAAATAAAAACATGCTCCCAGTGAAAACTGTCAATGTCTATGTGCTGCGTTTATGCATTGCTCTGTTTTGTCTTTTATAAAGCTACCACTAGGAGTCACCAAAGTTTGATTTTTTCCATACAAGTAGGAGGTTTGAGGGAATAGTTGGACACTTTTGGAAATACACTTTCTTGCCTAGAATTAGATGAGAAGATCAATACCACTCACTTGGCCCGGCTTCATACAGATATGAGTGTTATTGATATTTGCATCTAACTCATGCCAGCAAAGTGGAAAAGCGTATTTAACAGAGTTGATAAATGATGGCTTTATGGTTTATGAATCAATCGACACACAGCGGTCTGTGAGGGAGCTTGACAGACGCCAGCATGTTTACCTGGTCTCCATGGCTACAGTGCTGTGAGGCCAGGATGAGAGCGGGCAGGTTGCTCGGCAGCTCCAGCCTTCTGAAGTACCACACGAGGTTCCAGAAGACAATAGGATGCTGGTCGACGACACTCGGGGAGGAGATGGCCTGGTCGCCCTCATTTACCAGCAGGCTCTCCAGCTCCTTCCACAGAACCAGAGGGCTCAGGTAGGGCACTGTCACTGGCGCCGGCCCAGCACTCCCGCTGCTCTCCTGCTCCTGCGGGGGAGCTGCAGATGACTGAGCTGCACAGTCTGCCGCAGACATTTTGGCCTCGGGATTGAGGGACGCCGACGTGACCTCCTCAGTAACAGGATTACTTTCCTTAGAAGACCTGAGGGGAGACACAGAGTGGATCTGTTTAAAGAGGCCGCAGGGATAAAAGACCTTGTGTCTGACTGTGCGTGTGTGTGTGTGTGTGTGTTCTTCGGAAAAGTGCCAGCTAGCAAGACACCATTACAATAGACGTTCTAGCCCAAGAGATCAAAGACATTAGACCCCATATTATCAGCAAATTCAGTGTGAAATGATAGAAGCACCTGAATAATTGTTCAAAGCGTTTCTGTACTTTATGTGAATATACGCAGTGTACATACTGGTCTGTGTAAAGGCAGCATTTACCTGCTCTGTGGTCTCAGGTCTTTGATTTCCACATTAAGGAAAGGCAGGAAGGCTGTGCCGCAGAACGGACAAGTGCTGTTAAGGTTGGAGTCGTTTGCTGTCCAGCCAGCCATGATCTCCTCGTCGTACACCAGACAGTCACAAGTCTTACAGAGTGAACAGCTGGACATCAGCACCTATATAAAAAAAACAGCAGACAAAGTTTAACACTCAATCATGATAGTCTGAGTCAGTCTACAGATGAGCCTCTGATAAGAGATTTTTACACAAGAGTAGCTTACCTCCATGGTGTAATTGGGAGTGGGTTGGAAGCGGCTGGTGTCGGGGGAGGAATCTGGAGTGTGAGGGGGTTTAAAAGGAAGTGCCAAACCACCTGGATACGAGGGAGGATTATACAATTAGACACACAAGACAAAGCCAAGATTTAACACACCTGTCAAAGCTGTGTCTGGATTTAATACAGCAAAAGTGGAAAAATAAAAAGAAGCAGCAACTCGCTCTTTAAAGTGTAAAATCAGTGGAGTTTTTTGTCTTTTCTTTTGCTGTGCAGGTTTAGCGAATCTGTGTTTCACATTGATGTGTCTGAGAGTGTGCACGTGAGTGTGCATGCACGTGTGCATGTTCTCGTGTTTATGTATAGCATAGGGCCTGTGGCTGGGTGCAGAACAGCCTACACACTGAATCAGCCCTCACGCCTGCTGGCCTAGTTTCGCACAGAACAACACCCAGCGCTCTCCATTACCGAGCCCTACTCTTACTCTAAATTTAGATCGTCAAGAAGTGTTTTGCTAGGAACCATTACAACGCTGCAGTTAAAACAGAAATTTAACAAGCAGGGCTGTAAGCCATGACTTTTACACACTGGAGATGCTTTCATAAAGGCTGACAGCTACTCTAAATAAATGTGGATTGTTTTGTTCGTCTTCAGCAAACATTTTAAGATTCTAACTAGAGCTAGCAACTTTGCTCCAGAAATATTTGTTATGCAGACAGATTAAAGGATGTGCAACACACCAGAGAAGGAGTTGTGTCTGAACACTCTGTTGGGGGTGCTGGGGCTGCCCAGGTTGTTATGACCCACAACTGGGCTCCTCCTGAGTCGGGAAACGTTGCCATGCTGGGGGGAGGTGAAGCCATCTGGGTCCAGACAGGAGTCATTATCAAGCAGAGAGGAGCAGTCTGCCTCTCCTGAGGTCAGTGAGGATACACTAATCCGGTCACAGTTTGCATCCTGCAGGAGAGGAGGAAGAAGAAAATCATTGTTGATTCTTTCAGCTGTTCTATCGGGAATATTATTTAGGAGAATATGTTGCACCACCAACCTGTGTTAATGAAGTCTGGGAGGACAGACGAGAGTAGAGGCGGCTGGCCTTCTCAGCCACGCCCTTCCCTGCTGATATGACGCTGCTCTTGAAGATGTCCAGAGTTGGAGTAAACAGTGAGTCCATGGAGAATGATGAGGAGGAGGGAGTAGGCGAGGACGGTGACACCAAGGAGGAAGGTCTCTCCCTGTCTTTGGTACAAACACCCAAAGGAAGAGACGGCGACGACCTCAGCCTCTCCTTTGATTTCACAGGCAACGGGAGGTGCGTGCTGGAGCGGAGCAGGGTGGAGGGTCGTGGGGAGGTGTGAGGAGATGAGGCGGAGTGAAACACAGGGCTCGAGGGGTTCTGCAGGTCCATGCTGGGTGTGCGACTGCTCAGAGGGCTGTTGCCATTATTCATGTACATCTCAATCTCTTCGGCGAGGTCGCGGCGGGCCATGTTTGTGCCGTTGTTCTCCTGATCACACTCTTGTACCGCATCTGCTGCCATCAGTGACAGGGGATCAAAGCCCCTCTCAATAACACCTGTTCTCCTCACAGTCCCAGTACTGCAGCTGATACTGCTCTCTGCGAGCACACCTGGTCTCTCCTCTGCACCGCTGTAGCTGATGCTTCTCTCCACCACAGGTTTCTGTTTATCAGTCTCTGTCTCCTCCTCTTCTACCCCGTGCAGTCTGTCAGCAGCTAGGTGATGCTGCTTTGCTGAGCCAAGGAGAGGGATGGTGAGCCTTAGGCTTCCTTGTCCACCAGACAAGTCCAGAGATTTTGGCCTCTCTGACTTTGGCAGAACTCCACACAGAATGGCGTCACTAGATGGACTGGAACTCAGCCTGTTGCCATTGCCTGTGACGAAAATAGGTGGCAGAACATTCAGATCCTGTACAGTAAAATTGAGATCTCTGGCTTTTATTTTGCCAGTCCTCTCAAACCTACCTGCACTGACATCTGTTGATTTGCAGCTTCTAGAAGAAGGAGAGATGCTGCTGATTGGAACCTCAATCTCCGGCGCTGGAGATTTAAATGACACAGAATCATTAAGGTGATCAAAATCCCTAAAATCAGTATTGTATTCATGCAAAATTTACACTTTAAAAGAAAATCATCAGTCGCTGGAGTGCAGCTGTTCATGCCAACATGATGCTATTGCAGTGGGGTGAATTAGGGTAAAATTGGCAGCTGCATGTTTCCTTAAGGGACAGCTGTTAATCTTAAAATATAGCTGTCTTGTCCCAAAAAATTAAGTGCGCAATTAAGCCTGGGATGAAACACCCACACCAATTAGTGAGGACTATTGATCACGAAAGCTGGAACAGAGATTGCATCAACGAATGGCATGTTGTTACCAGCAACAAAAATATTCAAGACAAATCCTGTCATGCAAACAATCACCTGCTTATATAACACATTTATCCATCAACAGAATCTGTTTCTAAAAAACACCTAAAAATAACAGCAACTGGACGGGTGGAGAATACAGAACACCCACACTGCCATATGATACTCTAGCTTTTACAGCAGGAGCGTTCATTTTGCTGCCAGTAAGCAGTGATTCACTCCTGCAGATATGGTACTGAGTGTCAAAGATTAGAGATAGAAGCTAATCCATAACTCACTGGACTGCCTCGGCCCTTTGTCTTCGACCGGTGGTGCACTGTCACTCTCTCTGCTGCACATCCGCTCCTCCTCTTTGGATAGTGAATCGTAACCCTGGTCTGACTGTCCACCTGGAAAGATAAGAGGCTTTACTCTTCTGAAAACCAGTGAATTATTTTGTTGTATTTTTCCTACCTAGCTTAGTTCCCTTTTTTAGAAAGAGCTGAGTGAATCAAAACCCAGCTATTTAGTCTCAGTGGATTGCTTTGTAAGTGACAACTGATCTGAGAGTTTTTCTTGAACAGAGCGCAGTGACATTCCCTACAGCTTACAGCACAATGCTCCAAGAATAGAAAAGCAGGAGCAGCAGGAAAGGAATGGTGTCTTTGAAAACTTGCATCATATTCACAAGGTCAAACCGCAGGAAAATGTACAAAACCGGCTCGACTGTGATTTATTTTACTCTCACACAATTTCTGCTTTATTCAATTGTTTTCCGCTGAGGGGTGAGAAAAATGAGACAAGTTGTGAGTCAGATTGGAGTCCATGATACTGTTAGTGCAAGAGCTTTATCCTGCTGATGGACCGCTGTAAGCCCTGTTGTCTTGACTGCCCTTTATCTGCAGTACATTTGTCTTAATGTGAGGCGAAGGGCATAAGTGTCATCAAGGCAACTAATTCATTTTTTGTCAAAATCGAGTTTACAATTATTACAAAAAGACAGAACACTTGCATGATGGTATCTTGTCCTCATTTTTTTCAATTTATTTTACATGGACATGATGATGCTTTGTCCATAAATGGACAGCAGTAAGGGAAGAATTGCGAGTTGTTTTTACTCGTCTTTTTGTGCAGACTATTGTCACCTGTCACCTGCAAAGCTTTTATGGATGCATGTGCCTCCTGATGATTGCTTAGTTTATATTTTCCACAATTGCTTTTTAACCACTTTCAGTCACATTCACATTCACAGTCACAGTCACAGTCACAAACATTCCTTTGCAACCTTATTTTGAAAGTCAGTTTTAAATCATTTTAAAGAATCTTTTTATCTTTCCATCTCTTGTCTGCACATTTGCTATTTTTAATGGTGATTTTTTTTTTTTTAAATTGTAAATCATTTAGTAATTAATTTTACCTTTTATATCTGTTTTCGCTTTACTCTTTTCTGTATCCTTTATTATGTTTTATATTTCATTGGTCTGTAAAGCACTTTCAATTGCACTTGTGTATGAAATGAGCTACACAAATAAAGCCATTAGAATAGAATAAGCCTTGTTAGCATTTGTTATATTTTTACGATATATATTTCTCTATATATTTTAAAATATTAACGTGTTATTTATTTGTTAATTTTGATTTTTTGTATATTCAGATGAGCTGCTCTAACATTTGTCACTTATAGATGACACATTATTGATACATTTCTTGGTACTGGAGACTCTTTCTGTGGGTGTTGGGTGATCGACAGAAACCAGAATGTGCAATGATGTCAAAACAATTCCAATAAGTACAGTGACATTCAAGTAGAGAAATGCAAAATTGAGGTTATAAATTACGTGGTTTGGCTACTTTTAAAGCGGTGACTTTAATCAAATTAAACTGAGATTTTTCTCCATAGGGATGCTGAAACACGAGGAGCAGCGGTGACACAATTGAAGGATGAGAGCGAAATAGTTCAAAGAAGAAAGAGTTGTTTCCTACCTGTACTGAATCCATCATCACTGGAGTCCATTTTAGTGAAGTCAGTGTCGATGGAAGTGCGCTCGGCAGAGTCATTAGCACTGTCCAAACTGCCATGACTGACTGTGTCAAGATCACTGCCGTCTGAAGTGAGATAACAGAAAAAGGGTGAGGATGATTAAAACAAATGACAGAGCACCAGCATGATGACAGCTCAGCTGCTATCAGAGCTCTGTATAAACAATGCCTGAACATTGCTGTAACCGTTATCATCCACTGCAAAGGTGCAGGAATACTCTGAATGTCACATAGCTGTTGACGTGATTGAACGACATGAAAAGGATGCCAGAGTGCCAAAAGACAATCAAGGTTTCACTTTTCTGATGTATTTTTAACTCAAAGGAGAGCAAAACGAGGGCTGAATAAATCACATTAAATTGCACATTTTTTATTTCACCAATTGTACATTCTCAGGAGAATTATTTACTGAAATAACTAAGATCACACTACTCAACATGATCACATTACCATTTTCGGAATTTTGTATAAAATTCTCCTTGTGAAGTGAATAAAATCAAAATGAACAACAAAAACAACCACAAGGTCACAGCATACGATGTAAAGCATGGTGTTTTCATCAGACCCCCTCGCACAACATGCCATTATGGTAATGAGAGTCTAACTGGGCTGTTGTGGGAATTAGGAAGCAACCTGTGTGCAGTGACTGTTGGGAGGGAAAACCTCTTCACTCTGTTTAATTAGTGTCATTACAGAAATGCAGGTTGGGAGCGACATGTGCTGGAGGAGGCTGGAGTTGGGATAAACCTCCTTCTGAGACTGGTAAGGAAGAAACAAGTGCTCCCACAGGATCACACTCATTTACATGTCTATTTATTAAGAACCACAGGAAGCAAGAAAACTCCTTGACTTTCAGTCTCTTATTTACTGAATTTGTGTGCAAGTGAAAAGTAATTACCACTGAACTTAATGCAGTCTCAAACGACTCAAGACCTGCTTGGACTTGGTATAAAACAATGACTACTGGTTTTAGTATTTGGCAGTCAGTGTGTGTATGCATGATATACTGTGACAGTTATCATATTCACACTGGGCGATATGGTTTAAAATATGACATGGCTGATATATCGCAGTGATTTTATATGTGGATGATACATTTGTCAGTGTAAAGAGTGTATTTTCATTTCTGGCTGTAATCTTTGTGATATATGATGGAGAAATTGAAATGAATAAATCGCAGTTCATATCTAACTTTCTGTATATTGTGGAAGTGTTGCTAATAAAATGAAAAACATCAGTATAATTACAGCAAAACATGAAAATTGCGGGGCACCAGATCAGATGTCTGTAGAACATATATATTTAATGCATCCCTCAGTCTGGACATTAGTATTCGTACCTGAAAGCTGAGGGTCTCTGTTCAGCGTCTGTTGTTTCCTCCCTGCTCGCTTGAACTGGAGCACACCCAGGATCACATTTCTCAGTTTTCCCCACAAAAAGTAGCCTCCTCTTGTGGTGGAGGGCCAGGTGCTCTCCAACACCGCCTGCAGCAATGAACACATACAGCATATGTGGTCATATATTTTCAGACTTTAACTGTCAAGTTTAGAGTCATATTAGTTTGTTTATTGCTTGTACAGTACACTCAAAGAGCACACACCTTGTTGTAGTACCCATAGGTGATGGCGTTGGGTTGAACTCCAGCTTTTTTCATCTCAAACAACACCCTTACAGCAAGGACCGGCTGGCTGTACTGCCCGCACAGCTGCAGCAACACACGGTAACACACCTAGGACAGAAAACACCAGGAATTAAAAATCAATCTATACCACTGAACATGTATGTAGTTGTCACTAAGCAGTTTCCCACCTCATCTGGAGCCTGCAGCTTCTTGTCCTGCATCTTCCTCAGCACATCATAAGCTGTGCGCAGAGCACGCACCTTTGAGTGGCAGGTGCTAACAAACCCTGGCAGGCAGATGAACCAAAGGCCATAGCAGTGGCGCAGCAGACACTTGGACCACATCTGCGGCATAGATGAATGGGTTTTGGCCATCCTTTGAGCTGATTTGATCTCCTGAGATCAAAAAACAAAGATCGCATGTTGAGATCATTTATCTTCAACCAGCAACCAGATTTGCATTTACATTTATTATCCTATAAATCATTATGTAGAATGGGTGCAGCAGTAGAAAGAGCTTAACTTCTAAAATTGAAAACATAAAAACAGGCTTAAATAAGGATTAGATCTGAGAATTAATTGAACATATCTGTGTTTATTGATAATTATGTGGTTTCACAGCAGAAAGAGCTAGCAAAAAAAAAATTAAGAAATAACAGTTTACATGTGGCATTTCTAGAAAAATAAATCATCATTCATCTCTAAGACTGAGTTTATTTCCAAGAAGATCTCACTACTCATACGGCTGACCTGCTTAGAGCGTCTAAAGATGGCCGTGGGGCTGGCTGGGCTGCTGTGGCGCGAGGCCATGCCTCCTGATGGAGGATGTGGTCCCTCCAGCGGCTCCAGAAGCTCAGCATTCAGCACAGGGAACCCAGAGTAGCTGCAGAAAGACATATATATATTCACTCACATACGCATAAACATAAACTGAAATAGACATCAATCCCACATAAGCATTGGCAAGCCAAGTGACAAGCACAATGGTTTGGCTCTAACATCCTGGAAGCTTGAGCACCGACATAAGAATCCTAAAGCGATGTGTTCCGGCTCGAAATAATAACAAAGCCCTAAAGCAGTGACAAATTCTTCAACAACAGAGACAATTTACGCTATGTCTCTCCTTCGGGAGCTGCTTTGTGCACCCAGTGTCGATGAGAAGTGCTCTTGAAGTGTGTGTCTCTGTGAGACGCAGAGAAAGAAAGAAACAGCCTGTCTTGTAGCTATCATTAAGACATTGATCTGCAGTGTGGTACCTATAGCAGAGAGGATGCTCCTCTCCCTGTGGTAGTGGAGGCAGCTCTGGAGGGTTGATATAGACCGTGTGCTCGCTGCGGTGGGATTCATCCAGTTCGATCAGTCTGGTTTCCTCTGGCCGCTCGCTGTCCATCTGGTTTTCAAGAGAAAAACACATTCGTCATTACTCTTCACTCTGGTCTTCATCTTTACTCTAAACACAAATCTATAGACGCTAATGCTGCCTCGGGCTCATGGGCATCTGAAACTGTCTGAGCCCTTAGATCAGATCAGATATGAGGGTCAGTGAGGACAAACAGATGTCAGTAATGAGTCCATCTCCATCAGGAATATGGCCCCACTCCATCTACCTAAGGGCACTGCCAAGGCAAAGGCTTGATCCTATGAATCCTCCAAGACTAAATGAATCCAGGCTGCAGTGACCTGGACAAAATGGATGCCATGTTACTCCTGGGACATGAAACCATTAAACTGTACCGCTTTGGCAGCACCGCTCGATACTAAACTGCTACATTTTCTTCAGCTCAGAGCTGACTGACTGATTTGCTGCATGGAGAGACACGTGCAGATCTCCACTGCCTTCCTGGCTGTCTGAGAACAACAGCAGTATTCCTTTGTGTTGCATTGCAAAGTAAAGCCATGTTCTCTTTTAGGAGAAAATCACTACTGAATAGCTGTCTGGGAGATCATAAAAAGCCTGCTATGCTCATGTGCATTCACTTGGCTTATCTGAATCGATTACCAGCTTATCTCGGACATGAGCGTCACAAAAACGTTAATATTGTGGCAGCAGCTGAATAGCTCCCCCGTGCTACTGCGTTACAGGGTTTGTTCCACTCAGTCAAGTAGATGATTCAGTCAACTAACTCTCACTGACCTATCTGCCCTCGCTTCGATTCTGCTCAGAGTTTCTCTGCTTGTTGCCCTTCCTCTTACACCCAATAGGTCTTTCTCAATCACACACTCTTTGTCAACCTCAGCAGCATTGACGCTGAATGAATCAATGCTTCCACTTCTCAATAATAACCGCAACGACCACACGTATAGGAGCTCCCACTGTTTATGCAGGATGTAAGTGACTTCCTCATTGCACAAGTTTGCAAGCACAGAGGGTTTTTTTGGAGGACAGGGTGATGTTTTGTCTTTTTTTCATGTGTTACAAAACATGCGTGGGGAGCTTGTGTTAAAAAAGCTGTCAAATCACCAAATGACTAACGTTCTTACTGACAATGAGCAGGACTCATCAACATCCTGCGGGATTTTATCAACATGAAGCATAATGTATTGACAAAGGTTTATCACACCTGCCTTCCTCTGTCATTCTTTTGAATTACATTCATAAAAATAGAATGATAGTAGACGATTGTAGCAGGATGATCAAAGCGGTGGCCATTGAAACTGTTGTAGTGGGCTAACTTCCATATAAACTTCTGTCTGAATAAACCTGACTTGCAGCAAGACTCCTACTCACCAAGGTAAGGTTTTGCAGTCGCAACTGAATGAGCAGTGGAGCAGGATATTTTCAAATACGTAACCCTTTATAATATTACTGTAACTGTTGTTACAGATTATGTTTTTCCTAACAGAGTCGCTGCTTAGTGGACAGCTAAGAGTCGGAGACCAGAGGGATAAACAGCATGTAGATCAGCATATCGTCACATTTAACTAGATTATTATCTAGTTAAATGTGATTATTTAACTAGATGACTAACAAGATAAACTGAGACGTTTTTGATGAGTTTTATTTTGTTCCTGCCGAGGTAAATGGAGTGTGTTTTATGACAATTAACAGTTCTGTGAAAGACAGAAACTTGGACTGGTGTACAGTTATATTTTTCTGAGAACAGGTGTAAAAACAGGCCCCAACGGAGTTCTCATACTAGTGAGTGTGACGCACTTTATGGCCCCACCTGACCTGTTGTCACCATAACAACTGACAACAACGGCCATTTTCTTGGAACAACCACTGCAAACAGTTCAACGTCCGTTCTGCTCTCGTTCTATTTCTATGATTATGTCAGGATAATGCACAGTTATTGCAGTGAAAGGCAAGCACAAATAATTATTCTCACTGTCTCAGCGTCCCGTCACAGTCTCTCACAATTCTGCATAACCTCTTTGTGCGGTTCAATCTAATGGCACCTGGTTCAATAATGCAGATTGCTGACACACGCTGACAACTAATGCACATCCTCACATTCAAGACCTCTCCTGCACTTTCAGCTGCACTCCCCTCACTTTGATTTATTCAGTACACACTCGCACAAAACACTCTGAGCTGAGTCACGCGTAAAGAACAATGGAAAACACTTTACTGGGGTTCATACCTGATCCACTACAGCTAAAAAAAAGAACAAGAGTGCAAAAAAAAACCTCATTTACTCTCACAAACAAAAGAGGTTTAAACTACAAACGAGCTCTGGTAGCTTACCTTGCTGCCGGTGGTGAATAGCTACCAGGCAGTGCCCATGATGACAAGCAGAGCAGCAGAAAAGACAAAAGGCAGAAAATCAGAGCAGAACAACAATAGAAGTACCAAAAAAGAAGACAGGGAAAGCACTTTTAAAAAGGAGCGAAAGAACAGGGGACATTATAGATGCTAAAAGCTGATAGCACTGATGTTATTAAGCGGCTCAAGGGAGACGGAGTGTTAATTACTCTTTGTTTATTTCTATTAGTTCCTGTTATTTGCTTATTATCTCCTTCAAATTAAACCAAGACCCTAGTAAGACATCTTAATTGAAAGGACAGCATGTGATTAATCTTCCCTCTAAATGCCTCAGCTTTGTTTCTTCTGCAAACGGGTGGAGGCCAGACTGAATGTCATTATTGGAGCATTTGTTCCCACACAGCAAAATGATGCAGTTGTTCTGATGAATCGTCTCTGACACAGAAAATCCATCGTAAAGATTAGCTGCAAACCTCACCTTATCAACACACTCATCGAAGAAAGCCAGGCTGGCATCTTTATCACTGACAAAGGAGCACTCCTCTATGAAACGGCTGAACATTTGAGTCTTGGTCATGAGGGAGTAAAACCTCTGGTGGGAGCGGTCTCTGCTTTTCAGGAAGCCTACAAAACAAAGCACATTATGTAACGACAAGCACGACAAGTGGGCATTAATATCGGATTATAAAACTGGACATTAACTTATCAAGCTGTTTCAGAATATTTGAGGGGGTCAACACGCAGGCTTAACCAACATTTACAGGAAATGAATACTGTTGTATGAGACAGTTTGTTCTCCGCTGCTCTGCTTGCATAAGAGCACACAGATGCGCGGGGACATTGTGCTATTAATCATGGCGGTTTCTGTGATTTGTCATCCAAGCCTAATTTCCAGCGAAGCTTAAGCTTAATCACCAGAGTCATTACAGCAGTAATTTAGGCCAGACTTTGATGTAGCAGCACTCGGATCTTAACCCCCTAACCTCCTATAGCACTGAATCACGTAAGGCACGGCAGCAATAGCTTGTCAGTGTGTTTTTGTGACAGGCCTTTTTCACAGCTGACATTTTGACTTGTCATAGTAGGAGAAACACAGGTGAAATTGATAACATTAACTATGACTCAGTTCCATTAGGCGTTCAAGTAAGTTTTTCCATTAAGCCAGCACGCACTATACGAGGGCCTCCCCTAAGTGGAATGCAGCTGTTATTAATACACCTGTGCCTTTCTAACCGTGACGCATCAAAATATCTGCTGTGAAAAAGATCTACTGCATACAGTTTAACATTGCAAAGGAAGACTAAAGTGTACCTTGGATGTCAAAGAGGGAGCTGGCATCGGTGGTCTTCTCAGAAGGGGCTTGCGTGATGGGCAGGAGGTAGGAACGGTATCCTCGTAGGATGGCCGCCATGAAGCGCAGGAAGGCCTCCTGGATCTCCAGCTCCAGAGTGTGGAGACTCTTCCCACCGTTAAGCTCACTGTCAGTCACTGTGTGCTCCATCTGCACATCTTCACGGTTCAGCTGACCACCTGACAGCACACAGCAGTAGATAATGTAAGACATGTAAGCACATAAACAAATAATTGCTTATTAAAAACTAGTCTTCCAAAGACCTTAACATGTCAGTGCTACAGAAATGTCTGGGAGCATTTATTATTCTGGGTTGTTTGTATTTCTCTAAACCAATCACAGTCGTCGTGGGTGGTGCTAAGCCCAGGATGCAGTGATGGTGCCCTTGCAAAACAGAAGCACACAGATAGCAGAAGGGAAGGAGAATAAAATAGCCAGCCAATGGCGGGCACATACCCACAGTCGACATCCTGTGAGTCAGACTAATTAAAAACCACACAACAGCAGTGGCTGTTTTTCTATTAAACCAGCAACTTGCACCATCAATAGCTAACCAAATAACAGCTATTTCTAAATTACGGATAGCTCAATGAATATCAGTGCTGAAATCAATGTGACACTGAAGAAAAATGGCATAGAGATAAGGTAAAAGAGCTCACACTACAGCCACGCTCTAAGGCTGTACTGTGGTGCTTTGAACTAAATGCTAATGCCAAAATACAGACATGCTCACAAGGGCAGTGCTTACATGCTGATATTTAGCAGGTATAATGTTTCAGTAACAAATGCTAACATTTGTTAATTAGCATTTAATACAAAGTATAGCTGCAGCTGATGTCATTCGTTTTGAAGGTATTTGGTCATAAACCAAAGAACAAATTAAAGAGTTGATGATGGCGCCAGATGAGAAATTCACCAGTGATCACCAAAGACTAAAGTCCATCTAGAGAGTATTAAACATGTGTGCCAATCTCAGGTGAATCCATCGATTTACTGAGAACCGCAAGAGAAAGAGGCACTAAAGGAAAGCCAAGGGATCATCACAGTCAGAAGTCTTCATCTTCATTAATGCCTGTACAAAATGTTCCTTCTGGACCAAAATGGAGGGCCAACCAACAGTGCTAGTGTTAGAGCTTTACGGCTAGCTTTGTTGTAAAGAAAAAAACAAAAAAAAGAGCACCCTGAAACGCTATTATAAACATCTAACAGCAAGCAATTAATTTCTGGGTGTTTTTTGAATGTCTCTGTATTTCTAGCCAAAAATAGACCACCTGACATTGCATCATTATATTTTCAGTTCAGCCGAAATGGAGTGTGATAGCAGAAAACATCAAAGGTAAATGTTAATCTGTTGCAATCAAAGAGCTCCTTTCTAGGCTGGGATTTATTGTGCATCAATGTTTAACCATCACAAAGAAAAAACACTGACAGAAGAGGCGGATATTTCTGCAGCAGACAGACTCCAATAGACCCGATACATAACCAAATGAAGGTAAATTTGTAATCTAAGTATATGTAGATGAAGCAGGTCGAGCAGAAGTGGATAAAGATTAAATTACACTTCCTTTCTCCTGGGATGCACTAAACATCGACCAACAGAGCTGGTTTCTTATAACACTGTAAGCATCCAATGAGTTTTCCTGTAAAATTGGCTGTACACGCTGACTCAACAGAATCAAGTCGCTGACATCAATTATTCATGAAACCACATATAAAATGACACAGCATCAAACTGGACTCACCCTCAGTGAGCTGCTGATAGAGCTTATTCAGGGTGTTCAGGAGATGTTTGCAGGCTCTCCTGGGCAAGATTTTCCACGTTAAAGCCTTCTTGTCGTCTTTTCTGAAAGCACACCATGTGGTTTTCATTTACACGGGAGGACAGTCATGAAACATTGCAAAGATATACAAGGAGGGAGACAAATTCACTGACATCAGCACTGACAATTTAATCTTACCGCAGCTTTTGGGTTGATGAAGGAGACCCAAATGTGCTTTTATGTAAAGTAAAAATATTTCACATTCCAGCTCGTATCATTACATAAGAGGTTGAGTGATACCAATAACCTTGGGAAGAACTTTCACCATTAGACCTACTAAAACTTAAACCATTAGAATTTTTTATTTCTGAAGGGAGTGTCTTCAAGTTGAAGGTGGCCATCTATCACAGAGCGGTTGTACTGTAGTTAAGAGGCTACTTACTGAGAGATTGTGTTGGTGTCCAGATCCACACAGCTGATGTCAGCTGGGGGCACGTAGAGGTCAAAGTATCGGGAGTCCACACCCACGATGAAAGGACATGGTGCACTGAGGACACCAGCCAGAGCAAGAGGGCACAGAGGGATGTAGGGGCATGGCCAGTGGAAGGGGAAGATCATCTGAAAGGGAGGATCAATACAACAATATAATCGATACATACACTGATTGATTCGACAGCAGAGATTTAAAACAGTGTCTAAGATTTAGGGGGATTTAGTGGCATCTAGAAGTGACAATTGCAGATTGCAAGCAGCTCAAATGTCTCCTGGTTAGAAATCCTTTAGTGCCCATTGTTCAGAAAATGAGCAAAATTTTCCACAGAGGTCTCTTCCTCTCCGAAACGAATGGACCCGGTGATTTAAACCGGTAAAAAAACTGAACAAAGCAGAGAAGAAATCTGTGTTTTTCAGACGCTCTTGTCGTGGAGGGGCTGCTAACTACAGTGGCTGATGTGAAAGGCGAAAATGAGAATTGCCCTATCTAGAGCCAGTGTTAGCTTTGTCTGCTCTGAGCTACAGTAGAAACATGGTGGTGCAACATGGGTATCTCTGTACACATGGAACTGCTCCCTGTGTAGATAGCAAAGGCTCATTTGAGATAACAAAGACACAATTCTTATTTGCAGATAATTATACACTTTAGAAAACATACCTATTACAGCTTATTATAGTCTATTTCTGCGAACATATGCCCCTAAATCCCACACACTGGACCTTTAAACTGGGAGCTAGTCAGAAATATTTTCCCCTCTTTTTTGAGAACTTCATTTCTTTGAAGAGCATTTTAGTGGTAATTGCGAAATATTGTTCATTTAAAATACCAGAGGGTCCTCTTTCATGTGATTATAGGTAGTTGGTTCATTGACGCCGCAGCTCACCCACCATTGTAGCTATAATCACATTAAAGACCCCCCTGCTTAGTGGTTTTATCAGGAAAAGTGGAAAGGAAGGAAAAGAACAAAAGACTCACGGACACAAGGGCCTCTGTAACACTGGTGAGCACAGCTGGGCGCAGGGAATGAACCAGGATCTTGTGCTCTGTGACAGCCAGCACCAGCAGAGTGGCTGCGTTCTTCGGGCCCAGATTCAGCAGTAACGTGGAGAGACTTCCACCACTGGACACACAAATAGAACAAACACCGCCAGATTAAGACTGAGGCACAGACAGTATGTCTTTAGGTTTTGCATTTTACTGATGCTTCTCTACCTGAGAGGCAGTGGAGAGGACACAGGCTGGCTCAGTATCAGGCTGTCGTGCGGAGACAGCTGTGGAAGCCACACAGGAGAGCGTTAGAGCATTAGAGCATCAGTGGGTAGAGGATTTAGCTCATGACTACAGCGTGATTAAAGACATTCCTGTCAAACCAAATAAAGCAAGCATGCAGAACTGAGGTCATTACTTCACTCATGAAATTTCACATTTTAAGCTTACCTGCACTAGGATGCGTGGTCTCTGAGTGGAGGGGAATGGCACATTTTGCATGAAGTGAGAGATGTGCCTGTGGGTAAAAAAAGAATCACTTAAAAAAGCAGTAAGGGCAAGACTGAGAATAGACTTTAAACTTAGGACCAGAGGGGACGAGTCTGTAAAACATTGCTAACTTTTCAATAGGCAGGGCATGCGGTCCAGAGATGGAGTATCGGTAGAGGAAAGTGAGAAAGCTTCTGAAGGACTGGAAGAAGGGCCAGTGGGATAGCAGACAGATGCTCTTGTTGCTGTAAACATTCCTGGTCCCATCGGGTCCAAGATCAGAGCTTGGCAGGCCGAGCTGCGAGCGCTGACGCTCAGACAGGTTCTCCTCTGAGTAAGGCTCATAGAACTGGATGGCTGCTCCGTACACCTGCAAGCAAAAGGATCGCAATATCAGTGTGATGATCTGCATAAAGAATATCCACAAGTACACACACAAACATCCTGAAGCAAACTTAACAAAGACACAAACCACAGTGGTCCTTTGGAAGAACTTATTCAGGTAAGCTGTTGTGGCAGCTCCACTAGAGAATTTTCATCATAATAAATCAGCTAAATCATACTCAGTCCTTTGAAGTTATTCCTCCCAAATAAATAAACAAATCATACCAGGCATGAAGTGCCAGGAGACTAGTCTGCAGACTAGAGGTTGCAGGGAAGGAGTGAGCACTGAGGCATTCAGCATTTAAAACTTATGCACCAGCTCAAGTGGCGCATGAGCTATCCATTATTCAAAAGATGAGCTGCAAAAAAAAAAAATCTTTTATGCTGCATTGCTTTCAAAGACTTAAAGTATTTTAGTATTCCAAACACAGCCTTTGGACCATTTTTGATTCCAGTCAGAGTTTAGAGGTTGATTAAGATTGTCTGGTATTCTTAGAAAAACTACTGCAGTTCATCAACAAACTAATCCATAAGGGATACTAATGCACAGAGAGAGACAGAGGGGGAGATAAAGATGGAGAGGCTGGCTGAAATGAGGCAATTAAGGGAAAATTTATGTATTTAAGGGCAGAAAACTGATGCCAACTTTGGGAGAGCTGCTTAATTAATGATGATGTAAATGAAAGTTAGCAGGACTCTGAACAGAGTGGTGGTTTCCTTGGCAAAATCAGTATGCATGCTGTAGGTTTGTTTGTGTTTTGCAAAGGCACAAAAAGACAAGTGGTCATGAAAGATTATAAGAAACAACACGGTTATTGGTAAGGCTAATGTAAATAAGGGGTTTTACCTTTTCTCCAGAGGCACCCGTCAGTACAAATGTGGAAAAAACAGGCAGGGAGTGTTTGGTGTGTGCTGGCCAGCACTCGACTGTTGCCCCCATAGGCAGGCAGAACATAGGCACAGACTCAGGCAGTGGGAAGGACTCGTAGTCTTCTTCGGGATACCTACACAACAGACCTGCACACAAATGCACACAAGCACAGTCGTTCATTTACATTTCATTGTCACCCGATTAAAACTGACATTTCCTCAATCTGATTACACATGCGAGTACTCTGAATTAGGTTTAAAACAGACACTGCAAACCACTTTACCTGCTTTGTATGCGATTGTGTTTGTTTTAGCCAAAGACTTCTTATAACAAAGGTAGACTGAGGATCCCCACTGGAATATGAGAAGAGACATCACACATCAGTCAAAGCCTGCATTTATATACAGACACACTGGAGATATAACTGTGTACTCAGAGCTCTTTCTCACCATGCTGCTGTTGAGGTTCTTGTCCACCTTGCAGAAGGTGTGAGGGGGCGCCTCCCCTTTGCCAGGGATGATGATGCACACATCAGTGACAGCCAGTGAGGTATGGGGCTGACTCTTCGGTGCGCGGCGGTAGGTGATGTAGATGCGCTGGGATGACGAGCTGCTGATGTTGGCAGGACGACCTGAGGGGGTGGTCTGGACGATGTGACATCCAGGTTTCAGTTTCTCTTTCCACTCATACAGAATCCTGAAGCACAAGGCAGTGTTAAGTAGTGTGTATATGATCCTTTTGAAACAAGACTTTCTCACAAAATATTACTGGAGTGCTCTGATAATGTATTCATTGAAGAGATGTCAGACTAGAGGATGTGTTTAAGAGAAGATTATAATGACCCAAGGCAGAAAAGTGATTAGTGGTGCTGGGTGAGCAAAGGGTCAGTGACGAGGATTACTGCTTACCCAAGATCTGTCAGTGGAGGCTTATCTCTGCCTCGCTTGAAGCACAAGAATATCTGTGGGCCCCTGAGGCTGGCTCCATTGAGCTCTGCAGAGAGGCCTGAGGGGGTGCTTTCAACACAGGTGAACCCCGGAGGCACCTCTTCACCCAGGGAGCGAATCACCACAGCTACGTCGGTGATGGGGGCTTTTGGTTTCACAGACTTGGGACCGGCATCATCAAAGTGGAGCTCCTCCTCCAGAGGCTTGGATGAGTCGGTGAGGCCGGCAACCACAAAGTAGTCGGCTACACGAGGCCCTTTATCCTCCATCATTTCCCATTCCCACACTGTGGGCTGAAAAGAGAAGAGGACAGAGGGGGGGGAGGGCTTTCATTATGCATTTTAATCATATTGCTAAAAGAGAGAAAATGGGCCTTTGCCATCAGGAAATGACCTGGCTGAGCAGAATATCCTGGCAAAAACAGCATCACCTTTAAAATGAGTCTCTGAGCACACTGTAATTATCATCTCACTGCCCCAATTGTTGCATTAAACACAGAAATACAGACTCCATGCAGCATGTAAAACAGACATAACCTACATTACAAATGCATGCCATACTGAAGAAACAACAAAATATAATGAGAGCATCTGGAAGCATTTAGTGTGCATTCCTGTCTGCAAAAACACCATATTTCAACAAGAAATATGGGCGGGTTTAAGACCAATGACCTTGGTATATGCCATGACCGATTATGTAAAATAAAACACATGCCTTTGTAGAAAAAAAAAGGAAGAAAAATGTGCAGAGAGGAAAAGTACCACAACTATAACTGTGCATTGGGAAATGAAGAGAGGGTGCACTGAAGTGCAGCAAAAAGCTTTTTCGGAGCTCTCAGCGAGGTAATATTCAGACGACATACATTCTGCGCTCAACAATGTCATGAAAAAGAAAGGAATAGAGGGAGCGTCTGTGAGTCAGCTTGTTATAGCTTTATCACAAAGCATTGAGCCCTGGAAGCCCTCTCAACACTGGGGCAGCTCATTGTGCTTCAGCTGAAGAGCCTGCTTTATCTCTCACAGCAGTTCCTCCACACTCACTGGCAAACTGATAAACAGCTGCCTATTATTTCCCCCACTGGGATGTGAAGGAGTTAGCATAAAGTTAGTCCCCTCCTCTGCACTGGATGTATCACTGCTAGGACCCGTGGCACACAAGAAGCTGTGACCACATCTCACCCACTTAGGACTTTGGCTTCCACTGGCTTTAAAGCTAATGGATCTGTGTCCCATTCCCCCGTGTGGCCGAGTGGTGGGACAGAACGCTAAGCACTGCTTACAGGCTTAGGGCGTGAAACTCACGGCTAACACGAGAACATGGAAAATGTGGGATAATCTATAGCGCCAACACATATTTTGAGCCACCAAGACCACCAAAAAAATGCTCCTACAAAGTTCAGTCATATATATTTCCTGTTGCATAAGTTGTCTTTTAAAAATCTGACTCATCGTCACAAGGTTGCTCATGGTCTTGCAGTGTTTTGGCCTCCATGTGTTTTTGAGTGTTTTTCTCGATTAGCTGGCGGCTGTTTTGTTGCCAGTTATTTGTGCTCTGCAGTGTTTAGCCTTGTGGGTATACCCAATGACTCAGCATGCCAAACTGCAAAAAAAAAGTTTACAGCTTTTTCTAATTTCATTCAAAACTGGATTTAATTAGATGACAAAATATGCATATATACATTACAGCTGCACTGCAAATAACATGACTTGTTCTTCTCATGCATCTTTTGTTCACTCAGGATTAAAAATGTATTAAAATGATGGCACGAGCTGTAGAATTTGGAAAAAACAAAAATGTCCAGGAATTCAAACACTTTCAAGATGTTATTTTCACAACTGATGCAGATTTAAAGTTGCTGGGCTCTTTTCCACTTTGCTCCACTGGTTCCACTTTGGCAGCAAAAAGCAAAACTTTTGCACGCCTGAGGGTTGACAGGGGCGTAGGAGAAGACCATGGGACATCTATCATAGAACAAAGAACTCCCCCACACTGTCTGCTACACTTGCAATAATAAGAAAGTTTAATCAGGCTATCTTACAAGACAATGGGAGAAATGGGTTGAATGGACCATCAGGTCTCATTGCAGATTGAGGTCACTCATTAAGTGTCATAATAATCACAGCCTGGCAACACATGCCTACAATATAAAAATACAGAAAATATTGCAAACAAAAATGCACATTATATTGGCTAAAATGTCCGAATAGTAATAGTAAAGGGAAGCTACCATACACAGTGGCACCAAAGGATTAATAGAAAACAAATTCCACATTTATTTGTCTATAAAAGATGACACTGCTGTTCCTTTCTCTGTGTATTAGACAGATTAGTCCAGTGGTTTCCAACTGGTGGGTCACGGCTCCAAAATTGAGCCATGGGTCCAGTTTTAACTGACTCACAAACGTGTTAGTAAAAATAAAAACATTTTATTTTTAAGTACAGTAAATTTCCAGGACAGAGCTTTCATTTTAAAGTGCCATTTTCTGCTGTAACTTCAGTGACTAATTGACAGCTACTTGACAGTGACAGGTCTGGTCACAGGGTCCAGATTTCTCCTTACTCATTACTCCAAGGTCCACACAGTTGAATATATTGAGCATCATACTTGCGTTTGGTCACGTCGTTTGCTGTCTCTGTCAAGAAGCTGTCGATTAGTCACTCACTCTACAGGAGAAAACTGCACTTCAAAATAAAAGCTCCATGCTGGAAATTTATTGTACTTAAAAATAAAGTGTGTTTTTCGATCAAACTTGACACGTTTGCGAGTCACTTGTGGTCCATTCAGACTGGACCCATGACCCAATTCTGGACCACGACCCACTAGTTGGAAACCACTGTGCTAGAATGTCTACAAACTTTTCACCATCACTGTTAAAGCTTCCACCAGGCTGCTCATAATTGAGATACTATCAAACATAGCAATTATGATAAAGAATTAAAATCAAGAGGCATATTTTACAATCTATATTATTCAGTGACCTAACAACCAAAGAAAGTTGAACATTTTTCAGTAGCTCCACCTCTTTTTTAACATGACACAACACTTAAGCCAGTCCGTAAAATACCTGCTTTAAGTGGTATTACATGAATGTTTCTAAATATATATAGCCGATGGCATGGCAGATGTGTCGTATAATACTTGGAAGGTTCTGGATTAAACATAGATGTAATCTCCAGTTCCTACAGTGCATCCATTGCGTCTATTCCTCCCACTCAACAGGACGTAGAGGCCTAAAATTATATCTAATCCTCACCATAGCAACAACACTGAAAGTGAACGCTGAACTGAAAGATTGAACGCTTCTCACTCTGATGCTGAAACAAGTTGGGAACATTGCTCTGGTTAAATACAAGTCGGCTAATGGCCTGTGTCGTTACCACAGATGTATTCTGTTCAGAGTCACTGAGACAGGGTGTAAAATTTAAAACGATAAAACGAACAAAAAGCTTTAGTTTTGTCTCTCATATTGTTTTCATTTTGTTCTGACCTGGCAGCTCATCTCACATCACAGTGAACAAGCCTGTCCACAGTTTTTCCCCTCGCAATGTGTTTGTGAATATTACTTTGTTTTCCCTTAGTGTGTAAGGTTGATGTTACTGGGTAGGCCGCACTAGATTAAAAGATTAGTTACTAGCCTTTTGCTGTCATGTGTTGTGTGCTTTGATTTGTTTGTTTGCACACAGTATTGCATCACTTTGATTGTTCAGTCCATCAGTCTAGAAAGACTTCAAAAACCCTTTGAGACCTGTTTCAGTGGCAAAAAAGCCTATAAATAAACCTGGCTCAAATACACTTGATATTTCATTTTCCACATAATTTCAACTCTCCTCCTCCTCCTACTACCTCACTTATTGCAGGCAATCCTGTGTTAGCCCAGCCCAAGACTGGAAGTGAGTCACTCACGGTCTCCCCAGAAACTGCAAATTTTTTCATTCACCACAGCTTTCTTCATAAAAGCCACACAAATAAGGACATAGCGGATTTCCTCTTCTTACCAGTGAACAAGCCAACTTCCCTGTTCACATCCACTATTGTTTTTATGAGTCACATCCAATCAACAGCTTCACAGAAATGACAGATTTGTCAGTAATTTGTTTACCACTCGAGCCTCAGATTTTTCCCACACTGTCTGAGAACATCACACCTCACATTTTGTATCTGCTTGCACCAGGACTTCATTTAAAATACTGCGATATGTCATCTGTGGGTGCACCATTGATAAAAACGGTTCGTCACTTTGAATCCCTTTCCTTGTAGTTGTCATATTTGGTATCTAGAGAAACCTTTGAGTCTTGACTGAAATCTAACATACACTTCTCTGAATTTCAACAGTGCTTGTCCACACAGAGCTAGTTTTAAAGACAGAACTGTCATAGGAGTTGTCAAGTGGAATTTTGACAAAATTACAAATAATGGTTCAAATAATACTTGTTTACAGCTTGAACTGTGACAGAATATGTCAAAATGCTGGCTGGATTTAAGATTTAATACCATACAGTTGCTATGATGGGAGCTTTTATAATTTTTTCATCCACGCCTTTTGATATTTCATGCAAGGAACATTTATTTTTCAACATCTTCCCCCTAACAGCAACACAGGATTTTGACATGAAACTGTCAAAAATAATTGACCCTTTCTCCACACTGCATGTTATTTTGTGATGTGAAATAAAGGCCTTTAGACTTTTGCTTTGAGCATCACAGTGTTGTTATAATTATGGCCCCAGAGACAGAGGCAGCGGCTGCTGGACAGTCAGTCTCAGGCTGTGCAAGGATTAGAGGGCTGTGTTAACAGCAGGAGGGCAGGGAGGATGGGCAGTCTGATCTGGGGAGGGAACCACCACAACATTTCACTCAGCATCTGTTCCCTCTTAGCCATGAAGACAACCCTCACCCTCATCAGCCATTTGCATTCCTTATGTTTGACAGGGGGGACCCTGGCTGCTTGACGAGGAAACCACACACGCCCAAGATAAATAGAGCAGAAAGATGAAGGAGAAAATACTCTAAGGTGGTGCTGGAAAAACACTAAAGAACCCTGCATGATAAGCTTGCATTTTGTGCATTGGTAATATTTGGTTTAGCCCACCACAAAGCCAGCAAATATTCCTCTGAAAAACACAACTGACCATAGCAACCACAATAGTACAGAGGGGTTTTCTCATATGCCCACATCACAAGGAGCCATCTTATGGAGCATCTACTCGGGATGCAATAAAATAAGCCTCCATATGACTTCTTTGTAACCAATGGGCGCACTGTAAATACAGGGAATCACACACAGGCTGCGATGCTCACTATAAAGCATTCAGTTACGCTTGTGATGCATCCAGCAAGACGACAATATTATTATATAACATATTTGCCGTGTCGGTCAATTGTCCTAATAAACCATCCGACATCAAAATGATAGGTTACATCAAAGGTTTCCGTTTGTAACGCTCACACACACAATCACGAATAAGATCACAAAATATATTAAAAAAACAAACACGTGAAACACCTTAATTATCAAAACTGGGTGTGTGGGCGTCGTTTGTTTTTATTCTCAATAAACGAAGAATCTACTCACATCTCGATTGAAAGATGATCTGTCGAGTATGAGCCGAAACAAAACCCAGATTTCTGTTGATTAGAAATATTATTCCTCAGAGTTGGCTTCGTCTGTTTATTTTTTTTTACCTCTGTTTAAATTTGTTATTATAAAATAATAATAATTCACAGTGGGATGGACGAACCCGAATAGCCTGTGTAGTCCCGAGCAGCGCTTTATCCAGACCTGCGCGACTCACGTGACTGATTACAACCATTGCTGACGTCACTGATGACACTGTTATCAACGTCTGAAGCTGTGAGGAAACAACATTTGGTCTGATTGGCAAGTTTATACTGAACTGCACAACTCAGCACAGGAAGAAGAAAGGAAATTAGTAATGAACAGATAGCCGGTAGTGACAATGATAATAATAATAATACAACTACTACTACTACTACTAATGATAATAATAATAATAATAATAATAATAATAATAATAATGATAATGTATTCATTATATTTTTACTATTATTATGAATATAAGTGATATAAATTCCATCTTACTGAAGAATAACAATTTTATCCACTTTTTATGTTTAATTTGCGCAGCTGCCTGTTTAATTACATTTTATTTCTATACAAATTCTTTACATTAGGGCTGCAACTTATATCCATAATTGATTAATTTGACAGCTATTTTCTCAGTGAAGTACTTCGTCTGTAAAAAAAAAGTGAAATAGGCCTGTTATAATTTCCCACAATCCAAAGAGACATGTTCAGATGCCTTGTTTAGTTCAGCTCACAGTCCAAAACCAAAAAGATAATACATTTACTGTCATCAGTGACAAAAAGAATCAGATTCTCACATCTAAGAAGCTTTTTTAAACATAAAAACAAGGTTTTTCAGTTATTATTATAGTTATTGATCAATTTTCGGTCAATTGACAGATTAAGTGTTTTAGCTAAACTCTGAATGTTTTTGGTGGCCTTAAAGTGGGTACATTTAAACATACTGAGTCTAAATAATACTGCAATCAGACTATAAAATATCCCATCAAGTTTTACTTTGTAACTGTACGATGTAAACACACCCAGATTGCAATCTCCCCACAAGTTCCCACTAAAAGTAAAGGACATATCCACAGTGTTTTCAATGGTAGCTAAGATACTGGTTAATTTGGTAACAATAATAGAACATTATCCATAATAAATGATTTAATATGATGGTGCCAGGGGTGTATTACTGAACGAGCCTACCAGGCCAAGGTCCAGGGGCCTAAGGACTCGGGGGGCCCCTTTGCCAGAGCCTCTGCGTGAAGTTGCTGTTATCACCTTTGCATTTCTTGTCAAAGGCCTCAGTCGTCATGTCAGTAACAGAGCTCCTTTCTATCTATCTTTCTGCCCAAACAACATGTACATGTTTATTGTAATCAGTCACCAAATCCCTGCTCTGGGAGAATAAATAAAGATTTATTGTTGATATCTACAACATACAAGTACAGTTCAGTCTTAAAAACTATTAGTAGAATCCTCCAGCATTACTGAAATGATACAGTTAATGGTGTGGGCTCATCTTTAAAATGGTAGAGGTGCAGAGTGTAAAGAATACAGCTCAAAATTGTATTTGTTTCTCGTAGTCTCGGACCGCTGCAGGGATTAAACCTCTCTGTTAGCTGCAGTCAATAGACATCCAGCACGACTCACGGCTGGATCGGTGCACAGCGCCTGTGGCCAGAGACAACATGGCCCATTGTCTTGCCCTCTACTGCCCTTCTGTGGTGATCACCAAGACATACAGTTCTGTTGAAATTTACAAATGACCATATTTGTATACCGGAAGATCGCAGACTGCTTGGAAGTAGTCCTGCTCTGTCTTCAGATATTCTGCTGTGTCATCTCTGATGTTGTAGTTACATTTTTATAATATGAAATCCACAGCAAATTGACACTGCAGGTTTGTGGTCATGACAGTGCCTGTGTAAAAGACAGAGATTTAGAGAGATGTAAAAAGTTGAAAAGTGAGAGATTACATTAGATGAAAAAGAAATAAGAGATATAAAGTGAAATAAATCTATGAAAGATACCCTCACATTTCAAATGGTTATCTTTGTCCAATTTCAGCTCGGAAGTTCTGGTTGAATAAAAAATGCTGAAAAGTATGAAACCAAGAAATTAACAGGAGAGTCTGAATGACAGCTTGAATACTTTAAATTGATTGCCTAGTCAGCAGCAACAGACTGTCTGGCTTTTCCATTTGTCTGTGCGAGATTGAATCATACACAGATTGAAAGCCCCTGCCTCGAGTCCATATCTGTGCAGAGAGAGAAATCATCATCCGCCTTCCTCTAAGGCTTACTCATCAGACAGAGACGTCGCCTGGGATTTCAGATGTAAAGGTGTTCGCAGGAAGTGAGACAAGGTGATAGACAGGTCCAATCTCTGACATCACAAAGATTTATACGGGTTTAAACTATTTGCTAATCATCCACAGGGGTGTGCTTTACTTTTATACTTTACAGAAATGTCCCAATATCCCACTTGATCTGGCATCCAGACAGACAGGCCTCCAAAATCTACCTTGATAGTGGTGTCTGGAAAATGAAGTCTTAGGATTGCTGTGAAACTGCACCTACTTAGGGCAACAAAAAAAGTTTGTCTGGGGTGTGTCACTACAGTAGACAAAAAAAAAGTATGGCAGGGGTGATACCTGCACACCAATGTAACTGGGCTAGAAAGCCACAAAAAGATCCACACTGATAAATGCAAAAATATTTTAATATAGCCTAATATAAATAATATAAAAACATTTCTATTTATTTAAGACAGAAAAAGGTGCTTGAAGTGCCAAAAAATAATAAAGAGTGACTAAAGACAGCAGCAAATGTTTCAGTCCTTGACTATCATCAGTGCTACTTACATGAGCGCTTCACAGAACAGATAAAGAAACAGATTTCTAGATAAGAGCAACTCTGAGAAGCAGACGCCTGACTACCAAATCACAATGACCTGTCATATGAGTACGTCACTATTAAAAACATCCTCAAACACCAATATATGATGGCAGAACATAAGAAAATCCAAATGTGGAAATGGATACATTCAAAAAAGGCTCCAGGCCCAAGTTCAAGTTTCTCCCTCAGAGCTATATATTTAGATTTTTTCCACAACTACATCACACATCATATTCTGTATCTTCTCCAGTGTGTCATCTGTGATATTCCAAGAGTTTTATTACACCATTGGTTTAAATGCAAAACTACTGGGTTTGTGAGGTGAATCAAGTTTAGTTTTGACAAAAGAAATGTAGCAGAGCACTCCAAATCTATCACAATAATGTCATCTCCATAAACTAATAAAAAAACCTATGACAGAGCAATTTGTTTATGTGATATGTATCTCCATTAGCTGACAGCAGTCATGTTTAAATGTAGCTTTCTTCTCTTTCATAATGTCAAGATCACAATGATTTTGTGCCAAAATAACAAATAAACTGCAACTAAAGATGACACATTTGGTGTTAAGTGCTTAACACTGTCACCACACAGCAAGAGGGATTAGGGTTCAAGCCCACTGGCCAGTTTGGGCCCTTTTGTGCATGTATCAGCAGGGATGTTCACCAGCTTCCTCCCGCAGTCCAAAGACATGCTGGTTAGGTTAACTGGTGGCATTAAATTGCCTGTGGGTGAATCGTTGTCTGTCTCTACTGTGTGTCAGCCCTGTGATAGTCTGGCGACCTGTCCATGGTGTACCCTGCCTCTCGCCCAGTGTCAGCTGGGAAAGGCTCCAGCCCCTCCCCTGTAACTCTGAAGCGGTTACAGATAATGAATGGATGGATAAAATTCACATTTGATGTTACTGAAAGAGAGACTGCAGCTTCACTGAGAAGCTGAATGAATAATTTGAAGGCACATGAAATGTGAAAGGCTGCCTATTTCTCTGTGCGGCCTAAAAGACCAGTCTGTCTTACAACAATATTCACTTTACAATATTCCCTCCTGAAGCGCTTCCAGTGTAGGCGATGAGAGACAATTCTGTGCAAAAATACATTCAAAAGTCTATCTGAAGGTAATATGAAGTCAGACAAATCAGGTGGGAATCTTCCAAAGTTAAAGTCTTTTTCCCTCTTTGTGTTTCACACGACAGTTTTTCTTTGCTGAGCTGCACTGGAGGGATAGTAACAAAAAGACTTAACTTGATTCGTCTCAGTCCAACTGTTGAAGCCTCATATCAACTTCAAACTTTTAAATACACTTTTGCACGAAATGAGGGGTGTGTGTTTTGTCCCCCAGCACTTACAGTGGAAGAAGGTTAATAAGAGAACTCTTATGAAGAGGAGGATAGATTACAGCAAGAAAAACTGTTTCAGATCAGATATGGGCAGCTGGTATTGTTTTAAGACAGACAGGCAATCATAATAACATTTAATGTTATAGCCAGTCATTATTTCTCACTTCCTATAGTAAGTGCAAAATACTCTGCTTTGCTTCTGATCTCCAATATGAGCAATGACGTTACTGCCTCTGCAGAAACATGAATATACGGCACATCATTTGACATGTTTTGATCTTGTTTTGAGAGCTGGAGATTTTCTGTAGGCGTTTCACTCCATCAAATAACAAGGAGGAGAATACAGATGAAGCCTCTGATGAAGGCCTGTCAATACTTGTGCTGTCAAAAAGGGGGAAACATCATGCATCCATGGCAACAGCCCATTTTGAAAATAAAGAGTGCCTATTGCGAAGGGAAGGACTAGTTAAACAGGGCAATTTCAACAGTCCGAGCCTCCTTCTCAAACATATGACAGACAGAGAGACTGAGTTTTTACAGAAACAGCATCTTATATTCTCACTCAGGATATTCACGAGGGGCTACATGGAATAAGGAAGTGCTTGTTGTACTGCGGGTTATTCTGAGATTTTGTGTCAGACCAGTATTAAGACAACTTAACTTTGCAAATGCCAGTAAATACAGTCTGTTATCTTTGAGGTGTGAGTCAGCCTGTCATTAGTCATGAGCAGTGGCGTGAGGCAGTTACAATGGGCCCCAGTGCACGCTATTGTGCATGTACTGCCTCGACTACTGACGATTAAAAAAAATGAAAAAATTGAGAAAATCATGACGCAGATGGGTTTGCCTTTTTGAGGACATATATATCAAATTGCACTGTTTTAAAATTAATTATATCATTTTTATCATTTATTTTTGAACACAGGTTTATTTCTAAGGTGGCAATCTGAATCACTTACAAGGGCCCGCTATCTCTACGGGCTCCTCCACCCCAGGGGCCCAAGTGCAATCACACTGCCTGCACTGTCTATATTTACACCCCTGGTTATGAGTCATATAACACTATAAATTATAGATAAAGATTTAGTCAATATCCTTGCTGAATAATACGGATAAAATTACCTTATAATAGAGACTGCACCATGGATTGTATTAGCCTATTGTTGATGGTTATAACATGGTCAAGAGGAATCAGAAAATATTTTGCTGAACATTTATCAGCCAGTCTGATGTAAATGTAAGGAAATGTTCTGTCATCATCAGAAAATGCTGGCAATATGTCACACAGGCCGCTCCAGCTTTGTGATGGCTTAAATGTTTTCAAGAGTGCATTGTTCTTGAAAGTGTGACAGCAGTAGGTGGTGACGTACTCAGGGGTCACGTAAGACTGGTGCACCAAGGGGGTCACCATTTTATTAAAATAGGAAAGCTAGTATTATCCATAATTAAGCTTCCCTGCTGCTACCTTCAAGTTTAATCTTATAAAAACAGTCATTCAGTAATACATTCATTCTTCAGCTCCAGTGCCCCTTAAAATAAACTTTCAGTGTCCTGCAGGCCTCTTTCTTCACCATTTTGAAACAGTCATAAGATTCAGAATGTATGTACTGAGAACACTTTTAAATTAAACTTTGATATGTATGAATTACACCTGTTTTGTTATATGACTCTAACTTTGCATTGCAACTGTTGCACAGCAGTTTACCTCAGGATAAAGTTTTATCTTGTTTTATATTACCCTGTATATTTTGCATTTGCACCAAAATAACATGAGCATTACTCTATGAACTTTTGGTAGCCAGATATCAGAAATATTAGTTACTTAAAAAGTTTGAAAACAGCTGATTTTCACACAGTTTCACACACAATTACAGTTTCTTATACTTTGCAATATTTGCTAGACAATCATGAAAATGTAGGTCTCCCCAAAATTTGAAATCAGACTGCTCGATTCAGAGTCCAGAGTGCTAACCACTTCACCATGAAACCACTACTTAAGTAATGTCAATCAAATCACATCACACACACACACAGTGTTCTATAATTTTTAGAAGGATCATGGAGAGGCATCCATAAAGACAGAAAACTCACTTGTCATTGGTTTGATCTCTTCACCAACTAACACTCAGTCTGCCCCCTGGCGGCCAGTGGGGAGAACAACAGTGATTATTTAAACATATATCCTCTTTCTTCTGTTTCAGTTCACTTATTTCCAGTAACTCTTTGCAGGAGTTTTAATTGTGTAATTAATGGAGGGTCTAATGATTAATGAACGTCATTTATTATGAGGAGTTTCATAACTCCTAATAATGAATGATCTGTCATTAGGGGCTACAGCCTGTACAGTGAGCTTCACCTGATGATGATTGTCTACCTGCATGACTAAATTTAGACTGTGTTAATAATGTGACTTGGTACAGGATAAACTTAAGCCTTCAAAGTAGGCACACAAGTCAAACTCAAATGAGCCAAATAACCATTCAGTTGTTCTATATCAGGTAATGTTACTGATTAAAATTCAAATAGGAACATTTAGCGGCTATGAACAAAGTCTATGCCCTGTTCTTCAAAAAGGATGACTATGCCTCTGTGAATTAATCATCAGTCTCTCCCTGAAAAATTCACCTCAGTAACTTGGCCTACCACTGTGAGTTTATAAATATAGATGACATTGCTAAATTCCTCCAAACTTGTGACAAGCCAAGTATTAATCAGAGTTTTTAAGATGTAAAACACCACTTGTTATCAATTTAAAAAAGGCCTTTCAGATAAATGTCTGTCTCAGCTTTGAACTAATGTAGAAAATGACCTCTCTAATTAGTCTGATTTAGACAAATCTTTTGCTCATATAACTGTTCCATATGTACTTTGTTAGAGGGCTGATTGTTATGTGTGTCAAGGTACATTTTGATGTGAATTTGGGAGCAGTTATAGACACAGGAGAAGTGAAAATGATCAGCCTGACTGGGATGAATACTGATTATGCATTAAGAGTGGCTAAGTAAAGATCCGGCTCTGGTGTGATGGATCCTCACAGTTCCTGTAGCGGGACGTGACCGCAATAAAGATCTGCAGCTGAGCTCTGCTATGAGCTCCTCCACAGCAAAGTGCAGTCCAATGGTACATGTTTAAATGAAAGCACTATTAAGCTAAGCACCTGATTAAATGCCTGATGGCAGTAATGCATTGGGAAAATAGAAACTTTAACAGGGGTAGTCATGTGTCAGTCATTTTAAAAAACGTTTTGTGTTCATTTTTCCTCACCCCACATAATTCTACCACCCCGGCTCCAAACAGTCGATGTCAGACTGAAGTGAAAGTGACAGGCTATCCAGCAGCAGTGTGGTCAGCATCCAGGTGCAGCCTCTTGAGAATAAACCAAAGGTGCAACTCTGTCAGAGCATTTAGAGGTATAGCCTCTTCCCAGTGGCAGCCTCTGTGAAAAACAGCTTCTGCTGAAAGATATAGCTGACAGGCTGACTGCAGCAGAAAGGATTATGCCCAGGGCCTGCATTAGTAAGGGAAAGTCCCCGCAGTTCTTCTTTGCCTCGGCAATATTTTACAACATTTTAATAATCAGCCTGAAGACAGTCCTACTTTGAATTGATACATTGTGGAGGCTGTTTCATTTAATGTGTTGCACCTCTACTATATGAACCCACTGAATGATATTTTCACATGAGACCAAGTCTCTTCAGGACTTTGTCTGAAAAGAAACCTGCAAACTTTGTGCTAATGTTGATTATAGTGCTGCAATTTGACATTTATATTGGCAAAGACTTAAAGTACTAATTTGCATGCAGACCATCTTCCTCAATCTGTGAATATTTATTCAAATTCATATTGATTGATTTTATGTCCATACATTTAGCACTGTGCAAACAGTACTAAAATTCACCAGGATGTCTCAGTAAAGTCACAAAAAGTTTTTCCCATTGTGACTCTGAGGTCTCAGCTGGGAGGCAGGAAGGAATAGGGAATGACATGTTGGCTATACGCTATTAATATCCCATTTTTACACTAATACAACTAATAAAAAGACATACAAACATCTATAGTATGCAGTCATAAAAGTCAGACAATAAAAAACACTCAAATACAGAAACCAGACCAAAAACTATATACTAGCTTACTCAGCATCCATTTTTAACAACAACAAAAAAAAATAAAAAAAATCAGAAAACAGGCAAGAAAGAATGAGATCGCGGATACAAGCGGCTGAAATGAGTTTTCTCCGTGGGGTGGCTGGGCTCAGCCTTAGAGATAGGGTAAGGAGCTCGGACATCCGGAGGGAGCTCGGAGTAGAGCCGCTGCTCCTTTGCGTCGAAAGGGGTCAGTTGAGGTGGTTCGGGCATCTGATCAGGATGCCTCCTGGGCGCCTCCCACGGGAGGTGTTCCAGGCACGTCCCACTGGTAGGAGGCCCCGGGGCAGACCCAGAACACACTGGAGGGATTATATATCTCATCTGGCCTGGGAACGTCCTAGGGTCCCCCAGGAGGAGCTGGAAAGCGTTGCTGGGGAGAGGGATGTCTGGGGTGCTTTGCTCGGCCTGCTGCCCCCGCGACCCGGCCCTGGATAAGCGGATGAAAATGGATGGATGGATGGATAGAAAACAGGCAGATTTCATTTCATTTGGGATTTTATTCCACTCCTCGAGCTCTGTGTAGAGGAATATGCTTCTCCCTTCTTTACTTTTTAGATTAGTTGTTTCAGATTAGGTACACTAGCCCCCGTATTCAGTACCTGGAGGAAACCCACACTGACACAGGGGGGAACGCCAGGTTCGAACCCCCCAGTCTGGGTTTGAATTAAGAACCCTGTGAGGCAACAATACTAACCACTGTTCCACTGTGCTGTGTAACTTGGACACAGACCTTGTAAAATCTTATCTGCTAATGATGATGATAAATGAGAAAGCTGCTGTATATTACCTTCAAAAGGGAGCCAATTCAACTCCTTTAAAATGGTTTGGGCTAATACCTGTTCTTATCGGTTTAATCTAGGAATTTAACACAACTTAAAATCAACTTACACTTAAAAAGTGCCATTTTTGTCTGCTTCTACAGTAAAGAAAATTAGGGTTTATTGATATTTAACTTGCAGATTCACACTATCGCCTGTGCTACTTTATGTGTGTGGATGCGGGGTTCATTGAGTGTTTTTTCATTGTATGTTTTCTTTATTGTTACGGTTGAATTTTCCTCTATTTTATGTACTATATTCTCCGGGTCATGTTGTTTGTTGCTTTGAGCATTTCACTGTAAAAGCACGTTGAGTTTATTTGATGAAATGCGCTACATTGTCTTGCCTCATTACGGTGATGGTACGGAATGTAAATAGTGAGTTAATTAAGAGAAAATATGCAACAAACTGTGTAACTTCAGTATTCGAGACATCACGCTGAAATGAGAGCAGGAACAGAAGGAATGTGTTTTTCTACTTTGAGGATTAATTTTGTACCTAAAATGTAAATGTGCAAGAAAACAAAACAAGTCGTTCCTCTGCAACAGTTGATGCTGCTAAATTAGAAAGGATGGAGTGTGGTTGTGTACGGATATTGATGTGTCTGTGAAAATCTATTAATCCTTGGAGCAGAAGAGGAGAATACAACTTTACAGTTACATATTTAATGACTAATGTGCTTTGCATTGAAACTCAGCCCATAATGATTGGTCCAGAATGGCTGAAAAGTGTCAATAAATCTAAAATCTCTCATTTTCCTGTCACAGTGACTCAGTTGAAAGGCAGCACCTGCTCCCCGGCAGCAGCACCTGCATTTAAACCTGAGTGGTAGTTTTAGCACCTTTTTAGTAAGAGGTTGCACTGGAAGACATTTGAATTTCACACAGTTTGAGCTTTCACCTTTCAGTATCTGCCCCGCTCTCCATCTGACAATAAGTTAAATAAAATCTCTGGTTTGTTGCTGTCTTCCACTCTCTGCCCCCTCAGAGCTGTGAGAGATCACATTAATTGTTGAGAGGGTATTCAACAAGCTGCAAAATCGAAATCTTTCTCGAGTGCTCACCTTGCTGCAGTGTGACCTCGTCTTTTCATGCCTCTCTCTCTATCTGGCTCTCTCTGAAGTGCTCGGTTGTATTTGGTCCATTAGCTTCTTGACTTACTGGCTGCATTTTCTTTCAGTGGGGCATCGCTCAGGGCTTGTTGGCTGTCAGGTGGGCAGCATGTCCATCGTCTGCGGAGCCCAGAAAACCTGTTTCTTACAATTGAGGAACAATCAGAACTCCTCTACTGTAGCGAGCTGGTTCACTGCAACTTCTCCCAGTTCCTATTTAAGTGAAAACAACTTTCTTAATAACTGTCCACAATGTCTCTTTATGCTTCAGACCTTGTTCGGGCTTAACTTTACACATTGTTTTTACTACATAAGATGTGTTACGGCTGAAGTCACTAAATACCTGAGCCTGCATGCATATGAACTGGTTAATAAAGTATGATTTTGTTTCTATTATGTCTTGTCTGACTGTTTTATACCTGCACAATCTAATTCAGCAATCAACACTTTAAAAATTGTATAAAATCAAATACAGTTTCATCTATTGCACACTTGTAAGACAGGAAATTAAAGATATCTCAAAATTATACTTGACCCACAAATGGTAGTGACAATTTCTCACCCTGTGCTATGTTGAATTCACGAAAATAACTTTGTTTTTCTGGCATGCCACCACACAGAACGAAGAATCCAAAAAGGCAAACATTCTTCACAAATTGAAGAAAATGGGGATCACATTTGATAAACAGCTGAACTAACAAAACATGCGTTTACAGACTCTCACACAACTCATGCAGTATAATCCAAGTCTCATTTGTTGACTTGTATGCTCAGTATTTTCCAAACACATGCATTTTCACTAAAAGCATACGATTTAAACACTTTCACTGACGAGCATTGCACCTTGACCATACCTGAACATGTGTGTCAGAGTTTGTAATGATGCATTTTAAATGATGTGTTTTATCTAAAATGCATATATTTTTGTAAGTAGGGGACGTTAGAGTGGATAAATGAGACTTGCATAATACTGCGTGAGTTGTGTGAAAGTTTGCAAAAGCAAGTTTGAATATAGTTTTACTTCTGTTAAACACGGCCCCCATTTACTTCAATTCATGAAGAATGTTCACCTTTTTTGATTCTCTGTGTACCATGGAGGTATGCCAGAAACACAAAGTGTTTTTCACAAATTTAACTTAACACATGGTGAGTAACTGATAAACAAGTGATCATTCATGGGTGAATCCTCCTTTAACACTACCTAAAAAATGTTGTCTTTGCAGACCTCCAGAGGTTTCACTTCTCACCTTGTTGTAGTAATGTAACAGGTGTGTGCCTGGACCCTGTGACATGACTGTTGGGTGTGGTTACAGGTGCACCAAGCACATTTCTGACCACATCCAGCAGTGATGCTAGCTGTGGTCAGAGGTGAAACAGGCTCTTACTTTCAACCAGTAAGGACAGTGAAATACTGCTCCTAAGCCTGCTGTTAAGTTACTCCTTGAAGGCAGACGGCTTCCCACCTAGAGCTCAGTTCTTATGGAGGTTTCTGCCTGTTTTCCAGAGTTTGTCTTCACTGCTATCCTCGAGTGCTCATGGGGACATATTGGGTCTCAATAAATAAAAAAGGCATGGTCTATGAAAAGTGTCTTGAGAGAACATTTGTTGTGTTTAGTGCTATGTAAAATTGACTTGACACAATTGACTTAAATTATGCAAAACACAGTGTTGAACTCCCTCAAACTGTCACCACTAACTTTATTTGAAATGCAACATTAGTGGCGTTGGCTGTGCAGTGGTGGAAGAAGTATTCAGATCCTGTAAGTAAAAATAGCAATACCACAGTGTAGAAATACTGCATCACAAGTAACAACCCTTAAGTCAAAGTAGACATGTATTATCAGCAAAATGTACTTAAAGTAGAATAATAAAGGTATTCATTATGGAGGATAAATGGTCCCTGATATATTCGTATGTATCATATAATTGCATTGATGGAATAATATTTAAGCAGGTTTTTAGTAACTAGTCAAGGTAGAGATCATTTTAATGACTTTATACACTGTTGGGCAGTTGTATATAAAGCTATACATCATATTTATCATATAATTCATACATAAAAATTTTATAGAGAGAAATAAAATTACATTTTAAAAACATCTTCACAGACCTTTAAAACAATAAAATGCTGTTCAAATCACAAGTCGTACACAACTGTGAGGCCTACGATGTGTAAATCTTGTAGTTGTCACTCCTCTGAAAAGCTTATTTAACATGAAAGCACTTTGACAAAATGTCCCTATTCATGAATCTGGAAGATGTCTAATAAAAATAATGTGTGACCATGATTTTCCTCACTCTAAATAGACTCTAGACAACATTCTGTCACCCGCTAACAAACTTCAAAAACATTTCTTATTTGTTAGAGTGGAATCTTTCATTAATCAGTCTTGTCAACATTCACTGTCGTGATGTTTCAGAATTCAGAGATATATCCTGTCTGTCCCCTGAAATGCAACGCCCATCTATCCAGAGTATTAACCTGAGCAAAACAGGTTTCTGATGGCAGAATAGGCTTTTAATTTGAAACTTAAGTACCAAAACAACAAGCAGCATTGATATGACAGCAACTGGAAAAACCTTCCTCGGAGGAAAAACAGTCACGTAAAATATGATCCACTGTCACCACACTGGTCAAAGATGGCATAATGTCCAGCACTAATGAAACGCTGTCTGGGCATCGATTGTCAACATGTTATTGCTTCTACAGAGGGTGAAATGGAATTCACATAGTGAATGAATAAAGTTAAATTAATAAATTAGTTATTTTGCCTGATACAAACATAAAATATTTCAGAAATTGACTTTTTTTTTTACATACAGTGTAGTTCCCTTTGTAAATACTGCACAGGGTATTCGTGGGTCTTTGTGAGTCAGATGAACCCTTATTTTCAATTTACAATCTGACAGAGAGAGAGAAAGAACATTTTAAGTAACTTCAAAAAACACACACAAAATGACACTGATCATCTCACAAGAAGATAAATTGTGTGTTATCTACATCAGTGGGTATCCATTATCTGATCATGCTCATCTTTTTTTTTTGTTTAATTCTAGTGTCACATTGATAAAAAGTCACCATCACTAATATAAATTAATAAATAAAGCAATTAGCTTTATAAATACAAAACAGAAAAAAGTCAAAGCAATCCCTTCTTAACACCCAATATTTTAAAAATGTAAACTAAGACATTTGCAAGAAAAATGCTCTCACATAGAAAACAACACAATATCTGATCACTTCATCAGTGTGGGGGGAAAAATCCAAACTTGAGACCTACTCTATGTTTTTATCTCTTAATAATGCCTTGGAGGTCCCATGTGTAGGATTTAGGGGGATTTTGTGACATCTAGTGGTGAGGATTACAGACTGCAACCAGCTGAAACTTCTCTCAGTTCAGATTCCTACAGTGTTCATTGCTCAGGAGGTTTTTCCTGGGAGTCGAATTATCCCCAGAGGTCTCTTCCTCTCCAAAACAAATGGACAAGGTAATTAAAACTGGTAAAAAAAAACACTGAATAAAGCAGTTTCACATTACAAATCAGTATCTCTCCAATGCTATTTGGCATGTTGAAAACAGGCCACTTGCGTAGCACCTGCTTATCTGTGCTCACTGTTTTTCTCTGATAACAAAAGATCCAGATGTTTCAGAGGATTTTATCAGGAGCCAAATCATTTGCAGAGGTCTCCTCTGTAGAACAAACGGTCTTGCTGATTTAAACCGGTACAAACATTGAATAAAGCAGTTTCATGTTAAAAAATTGGTGTTTTTCTGATGCTCTAATTGCGGAGGGGCTGCTGAGTAAAACAGGAAAAGGCAAAAACAGGAAAATGAACGGCCCTATCTGGTGCCAGTGTTTAGTTTTACTGTGTTGGACTACAGTAGAAACATGGCGGTTTCTACTGTCGATATAAACAGCTCATTCTAAAGTAAAAAAAATGACAGTGACTCTAATTTTCAGATGATTACACACTAAGGAAAACTACTTGTAATTTATTTTCCATTTCTGTATATCCCCCTAAACGCTACACACTGGACCTTTGTCGCTTAAACACCGGTGGCCTGATTGTACCTTCAAACAGGCCTCATTTACACTGCAACTTAAAAGAAGCTATTGAGCTACAGACAGTGATCATCTTAGTATTAAGTGTCTGGTCATTACTGGATAACAGTGAATAAAGGACCATTACAATAGTTTACTATTTATCCATGCTCCATCTGACTTGGCTCAGTCCTGGCTGCGTTTCTGTGTTTAACATTTAGAGCAGAGAATTCTCCACTATTTGTGACTGAACTCTTCTTAACCTCAGAGCAAATGATCGTAATCTCTTCATGTCAGCTGTACTGTGATCTGCAGCTGGTGCACACAGTGACAATTCATAAACTCTGATGTCTGTATGTCATAAATCTTCACCTGCTTTGAAACGGTCAAGGTTGCTATACCTTCCTTCCTGTGGAGAAAATCACTTCTGTTTAGGGGGGCATTATAAACACTCGGCTGCCCTTGAATAGTAAACCTATATCATGGGCTAAAAATGAGTGTGAGGATAGCTCTCTCCCTGTAAATAATCTGTCCACCCAATCCACGTATGCTGCCCTTAGCACTGTTTGGAACCATTATGTTCCACTTCAGGAGGTCCATAAAGAGGCCGGGCAGCACTTTGAGTGATCAGTTCTATAAGAAAATAAAATGGGTGAATGGTCGCTGGTGTGTGGGACACTCTTTCCTCCCCTCCCTCCTTCAGGGCCACAGAAAGAGTGTAAGTGAGGGAGCCAAAGAGAGCAGGGTCCAGAAGAGCTGTGGCTGTCCCTCCATCTCAACATCTCAGTATCTAATTGAACATACTCGGAGACAGAGGGAGGGCCGTTGGTTGAAAGTTGGCTGAATGTTGCCTGGATGCCGGCACCCTGTCAGAGCCGGGCGGAGGGTGTGCCTTCTAGAGCAGCGAGCTGGGGCTTTCTGGGGGTGGCGGGGGTGTGTGAGTGGGGCTGTGACGCATGGGCAGTATGTCATAGTGGCTGGGGATGTGGCTGCTGCGGGGGAGGTCATAAGGGCTCTGGGAGAAGCCGGTGGCCATTCCATTGGGTCCCTGCAGGACGCTCACCGTGGGCTCTGTGATAGTTGAGGATAGAAGGAAGGAAAAAGGAGGAGAGATACATAGGAGAGGAGAGTAGAAGGGTAGGAGAGAAAAAAGTAGGGGAGGAGAGTAGGAGAGAAAAGAGTAGGTGATGTACATTGGAGAGAAAAGGGAGAGGTACATCACAGAAGAGAGCAAGAGGGACATATAGGAAAGGTACATAGGACAGGAGAGTAGGAGAGAAAAAAGTAGGAGAGGTACGTAGGAGAGGACAATAGAAGAGTAGGAGAGAAAAATGTAGGAGAGGTACATAAGAGAGGAGAGTAGGGAAAAAAGTAGGAGAAGAACATAGGGGGGGGAAGTAGGAGAGGTAAATAGAAGAGTAGGAGTGAAAAAAGTAGGAGAGGTACATAGGAGAGGAGAGTAGGAGACAAAAAGTAGGAGAGGAATGTAGAAGAGGAGAGTAGAAGAGTAGGAGAGATACAAAGGAGAGGAGGGTAGGAGAGAAAAAATACAGGAGAGGTACATAGGAGAGGAGAGAAGGAGAAAAAAATAGAAAAAGTACAGAGGAGAGGAGAGTGTGAGGAAAGAAAGTAGGAGACGTAGGAGAGAAAAAAAGAAGCAGAGGTACGTGAGAAACGCTGAGGCTAAATAGTGGCAGACACAGGCTGACGAGGAAAATGAGAAAGGAGAGGTGCATGCAATAGAAAGGCAGCTCACATTTCCTCTTATCAAGGCTCACAAAGTCTGTACAGGCTCACAACAGGGGACACGACCAGAGAGGCTATAAGCTGCGGGACCCTGCTGAGCTCCACACACCAGAGCAACAACGCACTCACCAACATCATAGACATTCCTGCTCGCACTGCCCAGGAGGGTGGCAGTGCCTCCAAAGGGCACTTCACGGTGGGAGGGGGACTTCATCTCCACATAGCTGCTCTCTGTGTGCTTGCAAGCCAGCCCTGGTGGGTCTCTAATGGTGGCGTATGGATTCTCACTATTCAGGGAGCAGGAGCTGTTGCTGCACATGGAGCCCTTGATGTAATCTGCAGTAGCCGCGAGACAAGGACACATTCAGCATCAACAAAGATGAAGAGATTGTCACTGAGTGGTATTAATGCAAGACTCTGATATTACCACTAAAATTTAAATAGACATCAGAGCGTGGCCTGGAGAATGGCAATGAAAATCGTTACCATTCTGAAGAAGTTGTACTTCTTTTGTCTCCGACAGGTGACTAATGGTGGTATATAGTAATCAGAGTACAAAGGGGAGAGAGTGGAAGGCTCATCTCATCCATAACAGTCTCATCAGTCTGATAAGAGGCCTCATTAGAGACCGCAGCAAAGCTCCTTCAGACCACTCTCCACACCCCTGGGTCCCTCGCATTCACCACTGACTGCACAGTGTGGGAGACAAAATGACGTATCGGGCACTGAGCCATAGAGAGCAATTACCGTTGGAACAAAACCTCAGCCCACCATGATCTTGTCCAAAGTGCAGCGAGTTTTCACATAAATCATGGAGAATATAAGGATATGGGATTTGGGGTCAGATAGTCTCAGAGGGGAATAGAAACCAAATGGGAAAATTGATACATGGGATGTTGAGCATAAAAGGATTTTGTAATATTACTGCTGGTGAAGCTGAACAGGATTCCACATGAAATATGTCTGCCCACACACACAGCACACACACACATACACACACTGTTACTACAATTAATGATTTACCTTTTTTGGAGCCTCTCTGCGTCTGCGTCTCCCCTTGTTGAACATCTGCAACAAATGTCAAAACATGAAAGTCAAACATCCCATGAATTCCCCCCGATGTGTGAAGGTTGACAGGGAATATCTCATTAAGGTACAATGTAGTATGTCTTTATTTAGAACGATACCAGGAATGTGAATGTGAGGAGTTTCTGAATGTTTCTCCCGCTTGCTGTTACATTCCCCCAAGGCTTACAAGCTTATATAATCAACTGCGATGGGATATTTGCCATAACAACCAACATCGCATCATGAAGAGAGGACAACATGTTTAAGGCTACATCAGTCTATGAGTTGAGTACAACAGGATGAGCAGCCAAGACTTTGTTTTGTGAGAGGGACTTGTCATTATGATTGATCTGCTTTGTACTTGGAAGGAGTACATCACCCAAAAAATGACCATCAGTATATCAATCACTCAGCCCGTGTTACCTTGACTTTGTGAAAAATGTCTTTTTGGAGCATGGCTCAACGGTAAACAAAGAATCCAAACACGCCCAACATTCTTGATGAACTGAGGTAAAAGGGGACCTCATTTGACAACAGCAATGCTACGTCAAACATTCACAGTTTAACGTAGCCACTTGCCCGTTGTGTGTGAGGGAAATTCTCCTCTCTGAAGAAGTGGAGACTTGGTGTGAGGAATCAAGTCTCTTTAATACATGCAGCACAGAGAGAAGACCCAAGTCTCCTTTTCCATCCCTCAGACTGTACAGACTTATATACCGCTCTGAAGCTCTGACCCCAGTTTACACCCAGCAGCTGCACTTGTAAAGGAGATTGCCCCCCATAAAACAGATGCACCAATACAGAACTTCCCCCCACCAAATATAAGAACATGCCTCAAGTTACTGGAAATTAGCCCCCAATGCAGATTTCTGAATAATTCCCACAGGTGTTACGCATACTGGGAAGCGTTTTAAACAGTGTGGTTTTAGTGAAAATACATGTGTTTCTGAAGTACTTAGCATACGACTAGATAAAGGAGAGTTTGATTTTACTGCAGGATTTGCCTGAGAGTTTGATGTTTTGATATAGTTTTGCTGTTGTTAGAAACAGCCCCCCCTTACTTTCATCAAGAAAGTTCACCACTTTTGGATTCTTTGTTCACTGAGAGAGAAGCAGAGTTTTCTTAACAAATTCAACAGGGGTTAGTAAGTCCAGCTTGACATAGAATGAAGATATTTTTACTTCTGCATGGTGCTTAGCAGTAATGAGCCTGTAATCAGCACACAAGCATAGTTTTGATAGTGACGATCCCTTTCAGTTTCCACCACCATAAACCAGGAGAGCTATGATTTATATATTTAATTTATAAACCCACAAACACTGTACTTTACACCCCCTATTTAGCATTTATAAACACTGTACAAACACTTATCAAATATTTATAACCCACTACATTGTACCTATAAGCAGATATGGACATTTTAAAGTTATAATATTGTACAGTATTGTCAACAAATATAATTTCTCCTTTGAAGAATTTTTTTTTTATTACAACTGTGTGCTGCAACTTCAGCCTCTGGGGCTGAATAATGAAGCCCCAGAGGTTGCCACTTGAGTAAAATATGAACGTGCCTGCAGTTCTTCTAATGGCAACTTGAGACTGGCTCCAAAAGCAAGTCAACCCCTATAGACACCCGAGTAAAATGCCCAATTATACAGCAGAAATAAACATTGCAAAACATTGCAGCCTGGTACAAAAAACATTTTTGGTCTCTACAGCTTATTCCACCTTCATGACAACTGTACTGGGGGAGAATTTTTATAAAGCTCATCCGTTTACATTTTTATTAAGGCTTAAAGTAATGCATGATTGAGGGTGCGGCCACTTTGAGTGACAGACTGAGCGTGAGGCGTCACTACAGTCTATGAGTCAGATCCACCCCTTGCTCCTCCATAGCTCCACCCTCTTGTCCAAATATGGTTACCTCTGGTTCCAGAAATCCAAGATGGTGACAGTCAAAATGCCAAACTTGAGGCTTCAAAACAACCCATCAGTCCACAAACCAGTGGGTGAGGTCATGGTGGCTACATAGATTATTTTTATACAGTTTATGGTTTTACTATGTTGTTATTCAATATCTGTTTATCCACCAGTCCCAACTTATGGATGCCCACAGTATGAGGAGTTACAGATGTTGACAAATACATTACTAACCTATATCTGCTCACATAAATGTGGTGTGTTATTAACCGTTTATTAAATGTTTCTGTGCTGTTTATAAAGGCAAAAAGATTGAAATCATTGAAATCAAAGATTCAAGCTATTATGGAGTAATTTTGCCGTCAGACTTAATTCTCTATAATTCACAGCCCAGGAGTGCAATATCTGACCCAGTGTAAGCCATCACAGAGAAATGTGCCACTGGGGGGAGTGAAAGAGGACTAATGAGCTCACAGTGACCCCTATTCACCTCCTCACCACAGCTTTCTCTGTCCCATCCGCATATCTTATCAAAATCAGAGCAAAGGTTATGTCTAACAAGAAACCCCTGGTTCATCGTCATTCACAGCAGGGTAGCTCCATCCAGGCTGGTGCCTATATGAGGACTGTACTAATGACACATGTGCCTTTGCCCTTGAAGTAACCATTCTGTAAAGTACAAAATAATTCAGGCTGCGTGTGGTGTTTCATAGTAAATATGAGAGGTTAACTGACCTATGTCGTTGAGGTTGCAGTAGGCCCTCCATTCTGAGCCATTTCGGTTTTTCAGGGTGCTCGACTGTGAAATAAAGAACACAGTTTAGTGTTGCTTTGTAGTATGTTGTTATTGTATGGTAAATTGTATGTGAATAAATATGGTGAGTGGCCATACTTTGAGGGTCAGAGTGCCGTCCAGGTTGCTAGAGATGGTTGAGACAACATTACACTGGGCCACAGTGTGGTAACTGGGGTTGGAGAAGCACTGGCCACTGCTGCTGCCGCCCTGGCTCTGATTAACCTCAGCAGCGCTGGTCCTCATCGCTACAGTACTGCCGCACTCTAAGGGTTCAAACGACAGACAAACCATCACCCCGAATCCAAACATAATAACAATATACTCCTAAAAAATAAATAAATAAATTACAAAAAAAAGGTACAAACTCATACAAGAGTAATCCCTCTCAATCATCAGTTATAACCAACTAGGAGTGTGTGGCGGTGTATTTATCTGCAGAGACTGCCCTCTGCCTGTATTTTCTTCATCGTTTGCTATGTTGGGACGCTCCTGGGCACAGTGCGCAGGTAAGGTCAGGACTTTAAACAAAGGGAGCGACCAGGTGCCAGACTATAAACAGCACGCATCCAAGAGGAAGCTATGAAAATTGCAGACACAGCACCAAAAAAAAAGCAAATATAGCGAGGCAAAACGCCAAGTGGTTGGCTTTTCCTCTCACTTTCGCTGGCGATACTGTTTACAAACGTAGCTGATGATTCCTGCATTCCTTTGAAAATTTTGCTTGAGAAATGAAATTGTTTTGCTCGCCTAATCGATTAACCGACTAATAATTGTAGCTCTACACATGTCCACTGCACTATGTAGCATTCATCCATAGTCTGAATGGTTTGTCAAACAACTTACCAGACAGGGAATAGTCTGTGTTGGTGATATGCATCGCCTGTGTGTAGGACACACTTGGCTGGATCTCATGGCCTTTATCTCTCTGCCTCTGTCTGTACCACACAAACAGACTGAGCATGGCCATGATGATGAGGAGCAGAAAGATGATGCCCATGACAGCCCCTGCAGACTGGCGCTCCGAGCCTCGTGCTGGGCTAATCTTAGTGTACGGGTTCAGCTCCTCCATCATCAGAGCTGCTACAGAAAAAACACAGGAAGTGGCTTGTTTAAACGCTGTGTACACATCTGTGTTTGAGCGATAATATAGTGGAGTGCGTCGATCCTCCCGATCACCTCTCACCTTGATCACAACGGATGCCTTTATATCCGGGGCTGCAGTAGCACGTTCCAGTCACATAGTCACAGGTAGCGTTGTTCAGGCACTCACACAGCTGCTGGCAACCATATCCAAATGTACCAGCAGGACACTCTGCATGGGAGAGAGGTGCATTACTACATCCATCAAAATTAAAGCACTTAGAGAGTGGGAGCCAAAGTGTTTATAGAACACACACACACAACCTCACTCATCCACAGGGTAATTTTGCTCAGTGCTAAAATGTTTTGGGGCCTACTCAACTCTGCTCACAGCTCGTCCCGATGAAGCCTGTTCGACAGGCGCACTGGCCACTGATGTGGTCACAGTCGGCGCCGTTTTGGCAGCGACAGACTTCGGCGCAGTCCCTGCCGTAGAACCCTGAAGGACAGCCTGGGACAGAGATGTATAACATGTTGAGGTGGGAGGGGTGTAGAAAACAAAGAGAGGGGTAGACAATGTAAAGAGTCAAGGTCATATTGCAGGGGAACACTGAAATCAATACCATTCAATGTCTCCGCAGCATACTCAATAGGGGACAGTGTGAATGAATGGAAATGAAACATTTCCTGCTTCAGCAGAAAATCTGGTTATGCTCTTAACATGACACAGAGGTGGAAATAAAGAACAAGACAACTGGAAATAGTAAGAATCTATGCGAGGATAAGAAAGGAAAACAGTTCAAACAAAAGCCATTTCCATGCAGAAGAGCAGGAGCATGACACCACAAAGAAAGACTGCATAAAACCCGTGGGGTGATAGATAATGGAATTCAAATTAGTGGACTGATGTTGATGATGTGCTCTATTGCTGGGTGAATGACTGGAATGTATAATTAGCAAATTAATGAAGTGACCATTAGTGCTATTTTGATGCTACCCCCTCCATAAAAAACTGTAAATGAAAAGCTAATATCATCCAGTTGCTCAGTTGTCTCTAAAAAAGAAGTATCTCACTTGTCATCTGCTGCAGTTTTGTCTGACTGCCAGTAGATGACACTGTGTGTCTACTAACTGGATGGGAGAGACTCACGCTGCGTGCAGTAGAGTCCGGTCCAGCCGGGGCTGCACCTGCACTCCCCATCGTAGGCACTGCACTGGGCTCCGTTGTGACAGTTACACGAGTTGAGACAATCAGGGCCCCAGTGCCCAGAGGGACAGGCTGCAGACGCCAGAGACACAGTTAAGCTCACGGTCACACACCCTCCCACACATACTCTGTGTCCTACGCATGCATACATGAAGCACATATGTTTGAGGACATGACTAGCTATTCTCCACAGACAAAAATATTTCAGAGTATAACACAGATCCTGTCATAACATCCCTCAACAAGCCCATTTGTAATATATGAGCAGGCGTATATGTCAGGTTGAATAACCCTAAGTAAAGCACTGGTAATGTAACATCCATCTGATCATAAGTTTTTTTTATTTTAAGTAGTCAATGCAATAAAAAACCACACATCAATTTCCCATGGCATGGCAGCTCAAAGCTCTGCTAATGATCTTTGGCCTACAGTGCTGTAAATCAAAGAGCATAATGTATTACAACAATCATTTAAGCAAGCTATCAGTTTTACATCAGCTGGGGCTGACGGTACTTCTTGGAATGTGTAGGGTCATGAAAATGATTAATGTCTATGAAGGTAAATGTGAGGGAGAAATTAGGAGTGGAGGCGGACAATGAGAGGGAAGAATCAAAGAAAATAAGCCAATAAAAAAATACAGGATGAAGGAGAGAAGCCATACCCTGAGAGCAATCGTCTCCTATCCAACCAGGGAAACACTGGCAGGAGCCATCGATGGGGTTGCAGGTGCCGTTGTTGGTACAGAGGCAGATCTCGGCGCAGGCCCTACCATACCTGCCACTTGGACAGACTGCAACACACAAAACAAACAAAAAAAACCATCACTCTAAAAACAAATCTGATCTGCATATTATCACTTGCATGCAAAGACTAGTAAAATCCATTAACATTATGACATCAAACTTGGACACATTACTGTGAGCACATTTATGCAAACAAACTAATTCTGTGAAAGGTTGTGTAAACATATTCCTCTAATGGATGATATTGTTCTATTGGAGTGGACATGAAGTGAAGTGATCTGTTTTAACAAAAGGAGGAGTCAATCACTGCCTCCAGTGGCACAACTGCCCCATTTCCACTCACTAGAGTGGAAAGAGTGATGTGCCACAGAATTAAAATAGACCATGTACACAGACCACTGTATACATTTTTTATGAAATTAATATTTCAATGCTCTCCGGCACTCTTCAATAAAAGATCTCATTTCCAATGAAACCTCCATTGTGTTTTCTTGTTGGCCCATGAGACAAATTGAACCAAGGTGTATCTAACTATCAGGATCACGGAGCTGCAGCAGCAGCAGATACATCAAAGGTCTCATATAAAGAGAATAGCCCAGCGTTAGAAATATCAGATAAGGTGGCTGGCTGTGAAAGAAATGGGTCTGACTCATTTTCATGTGGGGTGATTTTAATGATTACATTTCAACTGGCTTTCCCCTCTTCTTGAGAGCTCTTTCAAGCTCCTTCAAGCAGGTTGTCATTAGGCCATGAGGTTGGCTCCCCCATACTGCTGCTTCTGGGGATTCAAGCCTCAACACACCGGGAGAGCTTCATTAGGCTGGGACTTTGTGTGCTGGACAGAGGACAAGTGAGGACGCCAACGGGGCTCAACAAGAGGAGAATGTGCATGTTGTTGGCCACCTTCGTCCCTCGCGGCCTAACGCCTGCTCACCAGTAATTACAGTCTGGACAAATTAGGGCTCTCGTTTTTTTTTTTCATTCTCCCTCTTCCTTCAGCTAACCTATTAAACTTTTATTTGTAAGACATTGCTCACAGCCATGACAGAGAATTCAAAAGTTCTCCGTTGCCTTTCTGTGATTTACAAAATAAAAAGGTGAATCATTAGGAGTAAATTCCACAGTATATTAGTTAGTGAGGAAACACTGATAAGACAAATACCTGTGGTCACATAAACCATCACACGCAAGTCAAAATTAGCTCTCGAATAGACGGAGAGTAAGGAGACAGAAAAACTAAATGACACTCTGAATTTTAACTTCAATATTTGACGTGTCAACATGGTTGACATTTTACATGTAATCTCTTCATAAGTTTCCCTTTAATGTGTGTGGCTTTAATGCATCTGGCAAACCTGCCGGCTACATCATTAAAGACGTCTTTTTACAATTAACACATTTATGATATTGTCAACACATTATATGGTAATTACAAATATTCTAACACTGAATTGCCAACATGTCCCGTATTTAAAATGCACATTAGATGTGCTAAAAAAAATGACTCACAAGTTGTAAAAGTGCAACATCCTAATCAAACACATCTGAGATTAAAATAAGGAACTGTATGGAAGCCAGGGTGTTTTCTGTCAACAAGGTGGCAATACACACAGAAAAGTTTGCCTCGTTGCCTTGAAATTAAATTTAACAAGACATTTGTTCTGCTCATGTGTTCTTTCTTTGACTCTGTGTGTACGTGAAAAGCAATTTGCATGCAGCTCTCAGTGCAGAATTATGCAGAGGGACAGCAACATCTACTTGACGTGTTCTTTGTCTAAAAAAAAAGTGGGTCTCAGCGATATTCAGGATCCTGTTGAAGGTTGTTTTTTTTTTTCTTTTTGGTCTGGGGTGCACTGATAAAAGCCATTATTCAGAGTTTCAAGGCTAAGATGCCAGTGGGAGAGGCAGCAGGTCATCCGTTTGATCTTATTAGAGCCACTGAGCACAGCAAGGACTGTAGGAAAACGTACAGGTGTCCTCACAAAATGCTGTGGCACAAGGACTTTATCTGACATATAAATGAACCCTAGAATAAAAAGATATTATTGAAGGCATCAGCAGATAATAACTTTCAACACTGTATCATTTTTGCTCTGATGTATTATGCATTATTTTCATAATAAATGTTATTTCCAAGCCATTTTGTATTTCCTGTCAAGACAAAATGCCAGGGCATTTTCAGACATAAACTGTACTTACCGTTTTCTTGTAGCGATGACTTAAAACTTTACAGTGAATGAATTCGACAGTAAGTGAAACAGCAGGAAAAGGTCAAAGGGACACAGAGGGCTACTTGCCTTGGTTGCACAGAGAGCCAGAAAAGCCAGACAGGCACTCACAGTGGCCTGTGACATGATGGCACGGCCCGGTGCTGTGCACACACTGCGGACACGACTGGCTGCAGCGATGCCCATAGAACCCTGGAGAGCAGACTGCAGCCGGCAGAGCGTGGCGGGAGAGGAGAGGGAATCAGTCGACAACATTGGATGGAACAAGAGGTATATAATAATGAAACAGGGCATGACAAGGGTGATCAAGGGAGTACAGAAAAATCAAGGCCAGAAGAATTAAAGCAGAGGAGACGAGGAGAGACAGCAGAGGGAGGGAGAAAGCAGAAAAGTCCGTCTTTATTGTAATCACTCCCATTTCATCAGCTGCCAGAGATGGAGCAGTAAAATAGTTAAGAGAATCGTGAAAGTCTCTTTTATGTCAAGTCCTGATGATCTATAAATGTCAGGAAACACACAACTGTGCGTTAATAATGCTGATTTTATTAAGAGAATGTGGACCATTAAGATATATTAAAAGATGGTATAAAGGTAATTATACTAACATTTTATACAAAGAGCATTAAAAGTGCAAGAGACTGCAATTTATATTAAAAGAAATATTTTCTAAGTAAGACAGAATACACACTAACAGATGTGTATCTTGCAAGCCAAATGGCTTATTGCTCTTTATTGGAAGAAAACAAATAGATGAAGTATTAAAGAATGGATTAACTATTAATTACGGTATTAGAGAAGATAACTTGCATATTGAAAAATAGACAAAATGTGTTTGAGAAAATCTGGAAACCTTTTATTATATTATATTTGAAGTCCCAGCGTTAGAGATACCCAACATCGGCCAACAATCTTACAATTTCTTAAAGAATGGCACATAAATATCACCTTTGAGACAAGAATAGCGTTGAGAGTACTACCTAGAGTGTAGACATCATTTTTATGTATTTTTTTATTTTATTTTTTCTATATTTATTGTGGTACTGCTGTGTTGTCTCTGTTATTTTATGTCACACATTTGTCTTTTGCTAGATATATGTAATTGTAAGTGTAAGTGTAGTTTTTGTGTTAATAGGAAGGGAAGTCTCTACTGATGAAGCACAACTAATGATGTCCTGATAATAATAAACAGTGTTTACACAGTTTTTAAGGTTCTAGCTGTACTGAAATGAATTTACAGTATACAGTGTTTGGTTATATTCCTACTGAAATAATTATCATTGTCGGGAGACAATCATGTATTTCTAAAATAAGAAACCTTTTAGGAATTGACAAAAACAGCCTTGGTTGTTATTTGACAACCATGCAATGTTAAATTTACCCCCGTGGGTTTTGATTTCATTTAAAGCAGCAGGTGTGATACACCTTTATCAGCCCCTGGAGAAGCATGTAATCCTCCAATTAAAGTTTCAACAGGAAAAACAGCAAAACTGCAGCTATGAGGGTTTCACCTGATGAGAACATTATCTGTGTAAACATTGAATTTGGAGAAGTAATAACATCCTCCCTCTCACACACAGAGCTTGTTTAAGTCTCTGTCTTACATTGCACTCAAATTGATGTTTACAGGTTTGTGACTGTGAATTTCACTCCCAATCAGTGAGCTCATCACTTGAGAGCGGCCCCAGACAGACCCCATTCAGAAACCAGAGCTAGCACTCCCAGCGAGCACGCCCTCTGATGAGCCTTGGGCGAGAACTGTGAGTCTCCCACTGTGAGTTGGCTGTTGAGGACAGGGCAGGAGGGTGAGGAGTGTGTGTGTATTGCTGTAGGGGTAAAGACACTGTGATTAAGTGATAGCAGTGATGAAGGGTTTACACTCAAGCAGTTATGACGACAACTAAGTGCTTCTCCTCAGCAGGCTCACCCTTCAACAGTTCTGCAAAGATCAAAGCAAGGTCAATACTGTGATGGAGTTTGTTACTGCGGCGCTCTGAGGCACGTGCTGTTATTACTTAAAGGTTTGGATAAAGAGAAGGAGGCTCACTTCTTTTGCAGGATGTCCCTCTGTATCCAGGTGCACACACACATGTACCGTCCTCTGGAGAGCAGGATCCTCCGTTCTGACAGGAACAGCTGACTGAACAGTTGGGTCCCCAGAAGCCTTGTGGGCACACATTATCACAGTGGATTCCTGCAGTAACATACACGAATATTCATCGAATGCACACTAAGAAGGCAAAGACTGGTATGCTGAAATATTCTAAACAGCCTGCCATCTGTAAACAGGCATCATCAAAGGACAGCATTCACAATGCCTGATCACAGTAGATCTGCAAAGGGTTATTCACCCAGCATGGATCCTCGATTGATTTCAGTCCTGAATAAAGAAGCTGCCGTTTGGAGTGCATTTTTATTTTTCAGTTCAGCCCATCCTTTAAGACTCTGTTTCTCCATTCCAAATGTATTTTATTTTTGATCTGACTGGGGCTCCCTGCCAGTGCACTGTGTTGATTAACAGGGTTGGGTCTCCAGAGGGGCCCAGCTTGTCTCCCATTCTCTTTCAGCAGAGCTGGGGTAGTGAACAGAGCCGAAGGGAAGTACTCAGGCTACAAGAGCGCAGTCTGGTAGTGTCACTGTGTGTTTGGCGCCGCTCCAACCGCAAAACGCAAAACACTGCATCCATACAGTTCTTTCATTGTGCACATAAATACATTAACACATCCGTCCAGCCATATCCATGCCTTCAAAAATACAAAGGGGAAAAATCACATGTACTGTACACATGAAGGTTCATAAAATAAAATATATCGCTGCAAACACTCATGCACGCTTAGAGTCACATACACACACGCGCGCACAACTCTGCAACCTTTCATGCACCAGCCCTTAGTTCGAAGCCTCATTTGAAATTTTCTTTGAGCGAGAATATCTGAGAATGGTGTGGCCATTAAAGCAGCATTAGTGCAGTACCTTTGAATTAAACCTGGGCTAAACTCTGGGGACTAATGTTATACAGTAACCAGGGCGCCTTAGGGCTGCAATGGAGGAGTAAAGGAGAGGAAATGTTAGTGCTGATGAGGAGGGGGCATGGTAGCAGTGATTTAGTCGGAGGCCCAGCCATGGACATCAAAAGGAGGGCAAGGCTTGTGCAAGTGTGTTTGAGGTTCTGCTAGGCCAGGCAGAATAAAAAAAAAAAAAAGAAAAAGAAAAAAGAAAAAAACTGTGACTGCCTTTACTGTCAGAAAATGAATGCGGACAGAGCATCACACTTTTCAGTCTAATGGTGACAAACAGAGGGGCTTTGGATGCCTAGTGAGGGAGAAGAAGAAAGAGTGAGAGAAGCCAGAACTGAAGCTTCTTCAAAGGAGGCTTTTCGCTGAGAAGTGCCAGAGGTCCCACTATCCAATTTGTACAGAGTGAGCAGAGAAAAGCAAACCTCTCTCTCCCGCTTTAAGTCTCTCTCTCAGTGCGTGTAAACACACACTCACATTACCTGCTCTGTGACATGGAATCTCTTCAGAAATAAAAGGTGAAGTCCTATTTAACATGGACTAGCTTGGTGCGCCTGCATCAAGTGTCCAGTCACAGCACTCCTTTACATCTTTGTAGGCTGATGTCAGGCTTACGACAGTTCAGCAACAACTGTGTGGGTCACAGACGACTTAGCCACTTACACACACATACTCCTAGAGTCAAGCTTCTTGACAGTTTATGCAAAACCCACAAAAAAACAAACAGCAAGTTGACAGCGAAGTAGGGTGCCATACCAACCTTTGGAGCTAGCAGTGATATGACAGTGTTTGCAAGAAAAAAAATAGCTCCAGTGTTTCTGTAAATAGCCATTTTATTCCATCCCTGACTCAGTCCTGTGACGAAGCCCACATATTCCTCTCTCTAGGTGCTCCTTCCTTTAGAGAGCCCATTGTCAAGCCTCCACGATTCAAGTACGTATGTATGTGTGTTTGTCCGGCCCAATGGGCTGCACGCTGCCCCCAGCCCTGCACCCCGGTGACTCAATTAAGGCTGACAGATGGTCCCGACCTGTGCAGGATTCAGAGCATGAGAGGCCCGTTTTGCCGGCTCCGTTCTTGCAGATAATAAAACCCACATTGTTTCCCAGAATAAATGCCCTAAGCTCAGGAGGCTGAATGGAGTGGGCTGCTGAGAGCTCACAGGCTTGACCTTTCCTGCTAAATCTATTCCCTCCCTGACTGCACCTCTCCACCCGGGCTCAGAGACCAGGTCCTCAGCTAGCCCCCTGTATTTGACATTCAGATGCGACGCTTCATTTTTGAGCATAATGATCCTCACCCTTGCTGTGACATTCACACTCTCCTACCTCCACCTCTTTCCCTGTAAGCAAATGTTTGAAATCACAAGAAACAAAGAGCAGACACATGTTTACATAAACCTAAGAATTTGGGTCTAGAGGAGATCGGAGTTCAAAGGGATGATGACTGAGAAAGAGTGAATCCCCCAGATGAAAAGACATGGCATTTGGTTCAGTCAGATTTCACAACAACCTGGAACTTTAAATAATTAACAGAGCCAAAAATAAAAATATCAGAGGCCGTGTTTAAAACTCATGGGAGCGTTCTGGGCCAATGATTTGATTCTGTCTCCAAATATTTATCTGGTGAGTCACTTCAGACGTTGTGTATAACCAATAATGGATGCAATATAAGCATGATTGCATACCAGCATCAAGTGTGTTAGCCAAGAGAATTAATTTAGAGCTCAATTCTCAGCATTTCTCATTCACATACCCCGCCGGCTCAGCGGCAAAACAAATTGAACATTTAATTAAGAAAACACTGCTCAGACATTCTGTAAACATACTGTAAAACACAAACTACGAGTGCCCCAGCATATTTTCCTGTTTTGGTAAATAGGTACATATGACTAACATCTCATGTCTTTGATTTGATGATGACAAGAGAGAGGTTTTTTTTTGTCCCTAATGTAAGCCAGCTCTGATTATTATTTTTTCTAAAAAGCAATACTCACCTGTCCAGCCTGGGTAGCAGCGGCAGTAGCCACTCACTGGATCACAGCCATCAGCATGGCTACAGTCACAGCGCTCACGACACTCCAACCCATAGGTGCCATCCTGACAATGATAAAAACTCCTGTTATAACTCCACACATGGGCACCATGAGAGACTCAAAGTTGGTGCTTCAGTTAAAAGACTGACTTACAGGGCAGGATTCATCACAGTGCTCTCCTCTCCACCCAGGTGAACATGTACAGGTGCCATCTATAGGGTCACACGCAGCTCCATTGGCACATAAGCATGTTTGATTACAGCCCAGACCCCAAGAACCACTGGAACAGAGGATGGAGCAGTCCACACCCTGCCAGCCTGGGGTTAGAGAGAGCAGAGGTACATCTAACTGTTCACATTTATGTAAACCAAGTATTGTGGATACAGCTACAATGTGTTAAACTTAAATTTTACTCAACATCATAGCCAAAATCATGGTATAGTACAGAGGCTCCCAACCCGGGCTTTGAACCCTCAAGATAAATCTAAAGGATCGATTTAAAGCTGCAGTCAGCGATTCTAGTCCAATACACTTTTTTGTCAAATTCAGCAAATATCTCCTCACGGTCTGCCAGCTGTCTGTTCTGTGTGTGCATTGAAAAAAATAAAAAATCTAGTGTTCATGCACAGCCCTCGCTTTGTAAATAGGGAACAAACAAGGTGGACTGGACTGAGCAACACAATACTAATTCAGCCAATCAGCAACAGCAGGCATTCATGCTCATCCACAGGTCAGGGGATGTATAAAGCGGGATTCATACTTTCCACATCTGAGTGTCCGCTTTGGTCCGTGTAACGTAAATGTCATCATCTGCCCACGCAGCCCCCTATGTGTGTGTCCATGTGCAGCCCAAATTCTGTGACTGTGGCATGCTGCGGTTCATTGATGCACATCTATGCTTCTCATCTCCATCAACAATGGACTGTATTCTGCATCCCTGCTCCTTTTCTTGTTAAGTGGTTGCACATTATATTTTTTCTTGTTGTTCAGCCACAAACAACAAACACAGGAGCTGGTCTTGCTGTTGTGAGGTCACCCTTTTCTTTCCCAATGCACACACTTCTTCCTCTTGTTTTTTATGGTGGTTTCTTGATCATTTCTGCCACTAACTGCAACGTGTGGATCTGGAAATACGCATGTGTGTAACACCAGACTGACAGGGACCCTTGAGTATTAATGGAACTGCATGTGTGTGTGTATGACTTGTACAAGTACGCAGCTGTCCACAGCAAGTATATCCAAGAAAACAAGAAAAAAGGCAGTGGGAGCAAGAAAGAGGGGAGAGAGATGATAAAACAGAGCCTCTGAAGGAGCACTGACGCGAGGGGTATATTTGTTTGGTTGTTCAGTTGAAATATTAACAATCCTTATCCAGAATCGCTGACTCCACCTTTAAGGGATATCATTCAAGGGATATGAAAGAAAAAATTTATTCTGTTGAGCAGAAATGTATTTGTTGCGATGGATGGCTCTGGGGATGGCAATGTTGGTCTCTTTGGTCAGTTGGTCGGTCCACCACTTTGGTCAAGACTAAAATATCTCAACTGCTGCTGGATGGATTAAGATTAAATATGTATAGACATTCATAATCCCTCGAGGATGAATCCCACTGACATATTTCCTGTAGTGCCCCCCAGCAGGTCAAAGTTTTCCTGTGAAATAGCTCAACATTTACCAAATGAATTGGCAACAAATGTCATTCATTCACAGTAGGGCTGCATGGTGTGAGGAAAACATGCGATATGCAATAATGTTGTTGCATACCATGATAACTTGCAATAAATAAACAAATATTTAAGTGTATTCTTATTTCTTCACTTAGACTTGCATAATACCTGAGCTTGTGTCATGATGTCTCTTCTTTACCCAAAATACTACAGCTGACGAGTTATTTTTAATTTAGGTAGTTCCTTAAGTTCCTCTCTGGCATCCACGCTTTCATCTGCACTCATTTTGCCACCTCCTTCAACCATGCAGAGCAGCACTAGTCGAATAAACCTCACTCTCATGCGTACAGATTCTGACCAATCAGACAAAGCCTTTGCAGTTGGGCTCTGTCTGGTTGGCTAGAGAGTTAAAAGCATGGCACATATCAGAAAAAAGAGCGCCTACAGACAGAATGTAATTTAACACATTGTTACAATAATCAATGCGCAATATTAAAAAAGAATACGTTGTGCAGCCATAATTCATATCATCATTTAAAATAAAGCTTCACATAGCAAGCAGAGCATAAATTAAGGAAAGGGTTAACCTGGCCGTTGTGTGTAACAAAGTGTGTATGCAAAAACAACCTACTTTATATTTGAAGTCTTACATTCTCAAGCACATAATGTAAGAGGACTAAGAGCAGAAGTACATTTTGTATGTGTGCAGTATATACACTATACAGTGCAGCCAGCGTACCATATCTCAAAGCACAGGAGTTGCTCTAAACATTTTACCATGAGTCAATTATACTGTACCTTCCCTGCAGATACAGGAGCCGTCGACTGGAGAGCAGGAAGCGTGATTATGGCAGGAGCAGGTGGACATGCAGCTTGGTCCATATAGACCAGGAGGACACACTGTAGCACAGTCCTCACCCTGAGGAAGGAGTAATGCAATAAGTCATGAGGCAAAGAATCAGCCTGGCAATAAATGCTGACTCTGGCAGACCAAAAATAGGAATAATATAGTCTGAATAGATGCGGACAGAAAGACAGGGAGGGTTCACTGCACTTCTTCACAGCTTACTGAACTGTTTATTTAGACCAGTCATACTGTGTCTGTTGTACAGGGAGTGAGGAGCAAAGCAACTGTAAAACTGAATGGATTTATGATCTTAACTGAAGTTCAAGAGGAAGGACCCCCCAAAGCTATCCCCTCCTAGCTTCCAATTATGCACTCTATATATTCTGACAGCACCTACTCCCAGCCACGCTTCGCTCTCTGCAACCATGCTCCACCCCATCTCTCTCTCATCCATCCATCTCTCTCATGTGGGGTCTCCACTTTTATCAGTGGAGGATATTGGCAGAACTCCAACGCCAGAGAATCCAAACTCCTCCCATCTTAAACCAAGCTACAACCAAATCTGCCCTTCTGTCCAACTAGCTTTAGTTCATGATAGGCTTGGGCGATATCTCATTTATCATACTTTCATACCTTCCTGACATTTCACGGTGTATGATGGTACTTGTGTTAAAAAAAAAAAAAAACTTAAAAGCTGAGCTACTGAAAATAGAAGTCATTGTAGCATGTATGTCATTGTCTAGCCTACAATGCTGTGCTTCTACTATGCAATTAGCCTTCTCAGACAAGCCTTACTGAGTTTAAATACTAATGGCACATAGAATAATGAACAGATAGGAAATAAGCGCCTTTCTTGCTGAAGGACCTGAAGGACACTTGTTGCCGCGGCGGACAATCAACACATCAACACATCAGTGGGCTGAATGGATGATGTGTTGAATAAAATCATGCAGCTACTACACTGCTTTTGTAGTTGAAGAATTCATCTCAACATTATGTTATATGTGGTTACACGCCCAATTAAGAGCAGAGGCGTATTTCTTTTTTTACAAGTCCTGTAAAGTTGTCCCCAGCACTCGCAGTCGCCATCAGAGTAGAAGCTGACCTCTGGTGATGTGTGCTTTGCACTTCATAGCCTCAATACAGCATCTCCGTATCAGTTTAAGGGTACAGTCATATGTAAGCGAATGCAGGCAAATGATGTGGACAGTGCTGGTTGTGACACAAATGGAAAGCTAGCTAATGTTAGTTAACTTACTGAAAAATATGATGTTATTGGTACATTTTCCATTTTCTTGTGTTCCATGCCTGTCTCCTGGCTCTCACTGCCAGCCAGGGCAGCATCGCTCATATGGGTCAGTTTGTGTTTTTTATGGCCAATATCATACAATATCAGGTGGTTAAACATGGTAACAATCAATATCTCCTCCACACAAACTCCTTTGCTATTGGTTGAGGATGTCTTTTTCAGTCAAGGTTCACCAAAGTTAAACTCCACGCCATGCAAAGATGCAAATTTGCTTTGCCACCTAGAGGTGGATGATTTATTCGCCCCTTTGCTCGGACTGATGAAGGTGAACTGGAGGTGAATATTCGCCCACGTTAATTTCGCACACGTGTGGCCTGTACTCTTTTGGAGAAAGGAGCACGTGTATTTTTGATGGTACAGAAAATCATACCTTCAGGATTTCTAAATACCCCGATATACCATAATACCTTGATACTGCCCAAGCCTAGTTTATTGATACAACCATGTCTGTCCTAAATAAATTCAAGCTGTTGTTCTTCATTGGTGAAATACCTGTTGGACCACATATAGATCTGTAAAACTAGACACTGTGGCAAAAGCCCCGTTACTACTCAATATTTTTGGTATGGTACCTTTGGAACCAAAAGTAACCCTTCCAATATGGTGCCTAGACCCTAGGTCGACTTAGCATTTCCAGTGTAAATAGAACTCTTTCATGTGGGCGGGGTTGTTGTCACTGACTGCTCCATCCAGCACTCACTGTATTTCCTCCTTCATCAGTCCTCGTTTATCGTCCACAGAATGAGGTTGCATGCCGACATTTTCAGAGCAAAACAGAACAGCTGCAGTCTCTCTCACTTGGGATTTTAAAAATAGCAGGTTTGTGCATGTAGTCCTTCTCAGGCAAGCTCAGGGGTTTAGTGTTGCTGGAGCCCACAGGAACAACATGCTGCAACACTTTTTTTTATCTCCAATTGAGGATTGGGATATATGCAGTTCACATAATCCAGACAAAATATTTATAGTTTTTATAGTTTAAGGTGTATTGATGGATTCACAATGTCAACTTATGCATTGAGTTACCTAACAAGTAAATGTTCCATCTTAAAAGTTGCTGGCAGTTGGCCCAGTGAATGAAGAATTTTTTTCTCAGTCTACACCTGCTGCTAGAGGCAGCAAAACATCCTTTTATTTTATAGTAACAGTTTACTAATATATGTAAAACTCTCCACAGTATGAACCGTGGTTACATGAGCCACAACTCAGCCCTGAGCAGAGTGACCGTCTGCTATTGAACAATCAATGGACGGCAGTGTTCACAGTTCAACCTTTTAGTACCAGATCTGTGTTCTGGGTACCCCAACAGAAGGCGTACAAAAAATGGGGATGGTATGGAACGGTTCCATTGATACCATCCACAATTTTTCACAGTGGAAACAGAAAAAAGCGTATTGAACTGAGATGGACCGTACTGCTCTGTGGAAATGGGGCTAAAGACTTTGTAGACACGAGTGAATGTGACCATCAAGAGTGATTCAATTCCAGGGTGACGCGATGCAGTGCAACTTTGTCCCTATGTCCTGAAGGACACAACACACAGTGTTTGAGGATTATGGCCTTGTCCCCTAATTAGTGATTTCTATTGGTTTGTTGGAGGCGCCTGCACAAAAGGGGTTAGGATCTGAGGAGAACACTGTAAACCATCTCGTGCCAAAGCAGCTGGTGACACCATGTGTATCTGAGGAAGCACATGGCTGTCTACACCTGCTTCAGGCCAGCAGTGGGAGTTAGCAGTACGAATAACAACAATATGATGAAACCAAACTGAAAAGATGCAAAACCCAAACAAATAAGCTCCACGGTGAACTTGGTGGACGGGGAAACAGCAGGATCCCACAGACTGCAGCCAACTCTCAATCCACTTTTAATAAGCACACCAACAGGAGATCGGCAGCCATGCTGGCACAGCCTTTAAGTCCCTTACCATTGCATTAGAGTGAACTATCTGGTAAAGGACATGGAGTACTCCTTCCCTGTCCTCTGCAGCCCGCTGTCATTAGAATTTCTCTGCTTTGAAGGCCGAGCACAGCCCACCTCCACTAGTCTCGTCCCTCCCTAAGCTGGAGATCACAGCCAGTCTATGGATTCCCACACCCTCCTTTGCACACCCTGCCTTGAGTGACAGGTGACACAATGATTTAGAGTTCCAATTAGTGGCCCAGAGGAGTCCTGAGTGGCTCTTGCTTCGCTCACCAGAGCACTGAGGGACTGCTGGCTGCTCACTGCTCTCATTATCATTTTGAACTCAGTTTAAACAGGAGGCAGGAGGAGATGTGCCAGTGGACGCCAGGGGCAGAACACACATCTTAAAACATCTCTCCTCCCCGTACACCACATAAAAGTGCCTGTCTGTGAATGAAATTTTTATCAATCGGTTGCAATAACCTTTGTTCTGCCGAAAATGACAGCTTCAAGACTGCTAACAATAGCAGTTCGGTTACAGTTGTTAAGTGCGGGGAGAAGTTCGACCAGCCAGTGGGGGCTGGAGGGGTGGGAGGGGTTCAGCCTGTCTTCAGAGCATAGGCAATTTACTGGTGACTGGACTCATGGATAAAACGTCATGCAGCCACAAATGACCACATGGATTTTGCTGCATCCTTGGCTGCGTCGGATTCCACTTGGTTTCACCCACATGGTGCCGAGACCAGTAGTTGGTCTGCTCTCAAGAGGGGAAAGGCAGCTCTCTCATTAGTTGACTGATTCATATTCCTTCTGAGCCGCGAAGGATAGAAGTCTGTATGTGGAGAATCATTATTAATACACGGGCTGTCAGTCCATCGCACGAGAGCAGCAGGACCTTACATAACTACACAGCCAACGGAGGCTGCTGAGAGGCGGCCAGGTCGTCCTTGGCCAAGGCACTAAATTCATACCTATTAGTATCTTAATGTAATTGGAGAGCACTTTTTCCAGAAAGCCTCTCGCTGACACAACATTGATCAGCCTGGTACCCATTGAGACTAGATGCAAATGGCACCACTAATTACCAATCAGTCTCACTCCTTAACAGTCCATCTAACTACTGGATGAGTGACTGCAGTTTAAAATTCATGCAGCAAGACAGAAAATGAACCTCTGAACCTTTTGATGAGGCTAGAAAGCCCTGAGAGATAGGAAAATGATTTGTTTTCACCACCTACAAAGGCAGACTGGAATCCATTCCTAATGCATTCATATTTCAGATACAACCATATCAACAGAATCTGAGAAAACTGTAGTCACACTGGAAGTATTTAAGGAAAAAATGTTACTGTGAGTACATGCTGCAGATTGCAAGGGACAATGCCTGAATAGGTAACATGTAATCACTTTGTCCCAGTCAAAAAGAGCATGTCCAATTACTAGAGCTAAATCAAGCGTGCAGGAGCTCAGTCTGCTCCAACACTTTGCTTGGTTTGCCCCCCGATGGGACTCCAGAACAAAGATGCAGCAGGGAGGCTTAGTCCTATCAGCTGTCCCCTGGGGAAGTGACTTCACCAGCAATCACAGCCTCAACGCCGTCATCAATCACATTTTTAAAAAGCCCCACTGTGTGATAATGATCATGCGCCATGCATGTGACAAAAAGTTGCACGCCTTACAGGTAAAAGCCTGCGATCACAGCTCGAACTTTCTAACAAAACGTCTGTGTTGTTTGCACAGCAGCAGCTTTTTCCTTTTTTCTGGTCAAAAAACTACCACGTGTACTAACCCTCTCCCCCTCCTCCCCCTGCAACACACTCACACATACACACACACAAACACACCAATCCTCCATATGAGGTGTGTCTGTTCCCATCTGACTGCCTCCTTTTCTATCCAGCTCCTGCCCTCTAGGTCTGTTTAATGGATCTGGCAGCCCTTCCCAGCAGCCGCCAAAGAGAACAGGTGGAGCAAATTAAGACACAGTCTGCGGCCCCGCTCGGTAGCTCAATTCACCACAGTGGCCCGCTGTAAGACACAGGCAATTTCCACTGAAATGTAATGTTGGCAGAAATGTACCCTCTCGGTCTCTGTTGCTCTGTAACTTCAGATTGCAGGACAAGAAATACAATGGGAAAACTGATTGAAGTTAGCCAACTAATTTGACAGTTGTAAAAAGGGGACAATATGGCTGCACAAAAACTACTAAAACGGAAACGTATATAGGTCAAAGATTCAATTTTCTTCCATTTGGTCCAGGTACATAGATCCAAGGTTGCTGTCTACTTGTCTCTGTGATGCCACAACTTAAAGTGTCTCCACCATATTTGTAAAATACACACGACTGATTATTAATGTCTGCAAAGAGCTGCACCAGAGAATGAATCATTTAGCAAGGAATTTCTGGTGCTGCAGTAGAGCACATCCATAATAAGGCAATAATAAAATGTCTCACCTTGCTACTGCCTGCCTGTGTACAGAAAGCTTCTAAAGTAACACCGGGACCACTTCCAGAATATTACGACCGCAATGACGCAAAACATTTTACTACGGTCACAAATAACATGAAATATAAATCACAGCAACAACCTTCACAAATAAAGAGCTATATTAGAGACACAATACGGACACCCTTACACAGACCTCCTTTTATCATTATTATTTAATGAAACTACAGATTTTCACAAGTGTAACAAAAATTACAAGGAGCAAGGTTACAATGACAATTAACCTATGGCAGGTTTATGAAAAATGAATGTAACCAACAACATAATTACAAGTTGTCGCTCCGTAATTACTGCAGTGATTAAATTAAAATAGAGAGCAAAGTGGCAACATATTAAATGACTTTAAACACAGAGTCATATTAAAGGGGAAGCGCTGCTATTTTCAGAATTCATACATGTTATTGCTGTGGTCTAAAACAGTCCAAAAATATAAGTAAACATGAACAAATCTCTCTCAAATCTAAAAGCTTAAGTGCTTAACGCAAAGTGTAAAGCCTGGAGCTGCTCCATATATTTGGAAAGATGTTATAGATGACGCTGAGAGCACACAAGGGAATGATCTGAAGATATGGGAACATTTTCTGTTTCAGAACTGAGAACACAACAAAAGAATGAAGCTCATGTGGGTATAAAAAAAGAAAACAAACATTCTGTGTGTCCACCAAATCAGTCTCCAGACAATCAGTCTTGTCTATGGAGCAGCTCCAGTCTTTATACCGTATGACATCACAACTTCTCTGGTTTTTGGCTTTGAGAGAGAGTAGCTCATGGTGTTGTCCCCCTCCAAGAACTGACTGATGCTGGTGGGTTTTAATGTGATCTGTCTGTTAATTTTTCATCCTTCTTTTGTTTTCAATGCATTTGACGTTTACCAAATTTCCATGTCTGTCTCTTTTCCTAACTCTTTCCTTCAATGGATATTGGCTCTTTGTTAGTTTGTATCCACGAGATGATTTAGATCTTCCAAGTAAATGTTAATTCAAATGAAGTAAACAACAACAGAAGATGCAACATCTAAAATAACACTAAAACATTCCAATGACAGCAGCCACTGACCTAAGTATAAATAAATAGCAGTGAGGCTATGTGATACTCACCATGAACCCAGGAGCACATATACAGGTGCCTGTGACAGGATGGCAGTCGGCTCCGTTGGTGCAGCTACAAGGCAGCGAGCATCCCTCTCCGTAGAATCCAGGAGGGCAGGTCTCATTACAGTAAAGCCCTGTCCATCCCGCAGAGCAGGTGCATTCACCAGAAAGCGGGTGGCAGCTACAACATAATGAGAAAGAAAGATGGGACAACAGCAGGAAGAGTGAGGCAAAGTTTCAGCTCGGAGAGCATCAACACTTCATTCGTGAGCAGGGTCAAAGTGTGAAGTCTGCGCCAACAGCAATTCATCCATCCATGTGTCTACGTGCTTGTTTCAGATAGATGAGGTGTCCCTTTTCTCCTTCAGTCTGTAATGACTTCTACGGTCGGTGCCCAACTCCAGCCGGAATCAGAGCATTAACATTGCATTAACTATGAATGCTGCTGAGAAATTATGAATGAAGCAAAGGTCGCGATTAAAAGCTAACTGGATGACATGGCTAAGAGGTGTCCAGACTTCAGAATGAGTGCTGGCTTAGAGCTTAGATGAAGCAAAATTGGAGTTGGAGGAGTCTTAATTCATAAGGTGCTACGGGGGGGGGGCTCCACTTCAGGGCTCGGTCAAAGTGAAGCTGTGTGCGGCCTTGCACTGATGTCTCACTTACCTCACGGTGTTGGTGGTATTACAGGGGCAGTACTTGTCACAGATGAGGCCGTAGAGGCCTTGGGGACAGAACCTCTCTTGGCAATTAGGGCCTTTAAACCCTGTTTCACACAGACAGGCTCCATTGATATGGTGACACTTGGCTCCGTTCTGACACTCACACTTCTGGTTACACTGCGGACCGAAGGTGCCCACAGGACAGTCATCCTGACACCTGGAGGAAAATGACACTGTCTTTTAAATTGGTGCTGTAAAAAGTACATAAAAAATTTAGTAAAGAGTGGTTACATGAAATTCAAATAAAAAGGTTTGGTGCCTCTGTACGCATGATACATTAAAACATCAGAGCTGAAACAATGAGTTTATTAACCAATTCATCAATAAGAAATGAATCAACAGCTACTTAGTGCTACAGCTACTTAGTGGCCCCACTCACTCCTGACGACTGTCGTTCACTAGTGTGACTCTCCGGACCCAAACAATGGTCCAGTGAAACTCCACTAACGAAGTATTGTCCTTTGAGAGTGGTGGGCGTACACCTCCACAGAGGTTAAAAACCTGAGTCTTACTCCACTGTTTGTCAGACTAGTGGGGACTAGTCAGACCGGTTGCGTTACGAACTGATGAAGCCGCTTGGATAAGAGGCGAAACGTCTTCTAGACAAATCTAAACCTAGGAGATTGAATAACAAAGACTGCCTGAAACTAACCTCAAGTGGCTCAAAGAAACATAATGACAGTCGTTCACTGGTAACCACACATCATGCCTAACGACTGTTGTTCACCAGTGGCCCCACTCACTCCTGACGACTGTCGTTCACTAGTGTGACTCTCCGGACCCAAACAATGGTCCAGTGAAACTCCACTAACGAAGTATTGTCCTTTGAGAGTGGTGGGCGTACACCTCCACAGAGGTTAAAAACCTGAGTCTTACTCCACTGTTTGTCAGACTAGTGGGGACTAGTCAGACCGGTTGCGTTACGAACTGATGAAGCCGCTTGGATAAGAGGCGAAACGTCTTCTAGACAAATCTAAGTCCAGTTGCCTATGATTCAATTGTTGCCAGAATGGAATTGACCTGGATAAATGAGAATATCCACAGACTTACTACTGTGATGATAAATTAATAGCGTATGTAAAGTTTTGCTCATTTTTCTGTTATATATAATGATAACTTTAATATCTTTGGGTTTCAAAGTGTTGGTCGGACAAAATAACCCTAAGAAAAGCCACTCTCCTTTTATTTAACAGTTAGAATTGCTTTATTGTCATGGCATGGTCATGTTAGACTAAAAAAAACTCCAAAACAAAAAATTAATAAAGGCATTTTAATTCTTTAAAAACAGAGTGCCTTGGAGCTTTCTCGTGATTTTTGCTTCTTCTATCCCTTTTAATTTTAATTTTAACACTGTGAAACCATCACAGTGCATTTTTTTCACTATTCATTTTATTAAATTAATCAATAAAATGATTATTCAAAAGAGACTAAGCAGTTGTTGGCACAAAATAAGTACACATTTTTATATCATTCATGTACATGATGAAAGGGTAAATACCACCACTGCTGTTACTGCTTCACATCTACTACTTACATATTACTACAATAACAAAACAATAATTATGCAGTTTGGAGCTGAAATTCTTAGTGTTTAAAAAACAGTTGTTGTTCTAACTTCAATAAAATATGCTTCTCTGAGAGGAGGGAGGAAAAGTAATAACTAACTTTCATGACGATGATTTTGTACAATGCAATGTTTCTCTGCAAACAGCAGCTTTTTCATTTTGGAATGAAACGTTTTAGCTGCTGTTGTAAAAAAAAAAAAAAAAACGTATATTATTAATAGTCTTTTTATATTTCATAATTAAAATAATGAATATTTAATTTGAAAACATTTTCATAAATCCGAGTCAGGCGTGGACAAATTTATACTAGTACATGACGGGGAAGCCCTAAAAGCAGCCCCATGCTGTCAGCAGGCAGGACTTCTCCACAGGAGCTGGACAAGACTTAGTAATCGTCATCAACCAGAGAAATAACAACTACTGAAGAGTTTCTCCATATGAAGAACTGAAGTACATCAGAAAATGGATTGTGTCTTCACTTAAACATACTGACTTAACTATAAATCCTGGTGGAGTATCAATCTCAAGAGTCTAACAAAGCTATTACAAATAGCTCAATTACATTACAAAATGGGCGAGTTATGTTTCATGTTTAAATTACCCTAGCTTTAGTTTTATCAGGGGACAATGGTATTATTAAACTAGACAGGAGAGGGTGGGGGCTAACACAATCTCAGATTATTCCTGGCAGGTTAATTCACCTGCCACTGACAAAATGAATGAGGGCAATTTTACAAAATAATAAAGTAAAGGAAAGGTCTTGTCGAGGAAGTGTTTCCATCCAAGAGACAATTGCTTTAGCTGAACTAATAAACCCAGGCTGCTCTGGGCTGCTCTGGCAGGCATGGGGAACTAAAAAGATCTGTGGATTTCAATGAGACCTTAATATAAGCCCATTACTTATAATTAATGAGCAGAATCCAAACAGCATGTAGCCCATGGTGAGATCAATGGGCAGGCTGGGAGTGGAGGAGGATGAAGGCTGAAGACATGAAACCTTGCTGGCCAGCATGAAGTATAAGATTAATTAAACATAAACACCCCTATTAAAAGCTTCCATTCCACCTTCAAATGGACTAATGGGCATTTATAAATGCTTATTTCTCCTGAGCATGAGATTATAGCATTTCCTTTCTCTTTTTAAAGAACAGCCAGGTTTGCACCTCATTTGGACGTCAACAAAGAGAATAGGTCAATGAGTGACTGTTGAATGTCTAACTGTCGGCATGAAATCATCCCTTTGCATTAAATACCAATATCAATAAATCATGCTATTGTCTGACCTATTTTCAAAGTAGGAGCACAAAAGTTTGCGCACAGTACTTCACAAAAGGCTTTTGTGCATAACAATTCGGCAGCCTCTCTGCCAGAGGTGTCAGCTGTGTACCTGCGTCCACTGAAGCCAGCTGCGCACTGGCACTGCCCCGTGACATGGTCGCACAGTCCGCCATTACGACAGGAACAGTCCTTGCTGCAGTTGATGCCGTACTTGCCAAGAGGGCACGGCTGGGCACAAACTGAACCCTTTGAAAAACAGCCAGCAAAGAGCCACATGAGATACATCGCCCACGACCTCGTCAGGACAGAAAACACCAAACTTTCACACCTTTGTTTTACTGATATTTGGAATATTTGGAAATGCTGTCTGTATTTTGCTATCTGTTTCTGGCATGTGCCTTACATCCTCCTGCTTAGATGAGAAGATAAAGACATAACCTCAACTGACAAAACAACTTAAAACAACACAGTTCTTCCTTTGACACTATTTTGACACATTATCTTGAGACAGTTCAAATTAATGCAGAGTTTTTTTTACATGAGAAAAGCGACCTTCATACCACGTTGCAATAACATGGACACCAGCACTGTAATATTTTTACTGAAGTGCTTAATCAATCATCGTTGCTGTAATGGCAAGTAATTGATTTAAAGTGGGGTTGGGCAGTATGACGATATAAAGCATGAGACAACAGAAATTTGTCGATCCTCAGAGATTTTATCACACTGTTTAAATCTCAGTGTCTGTCCCTTTAAAATCACTGGTTGCTTTAGGTAATTATGGGCTGTGTTACACGTCAATAAGCAGGAATGCTCTACAGCTAAATTGGATTTATCTGTTTTTTAATGAATGTGATGAAGTTTCTCAATTTGTCAGGTATTTAATTCACTAAATCAGCTGAAAACAGGCGTTTGTGACTGGTTGTTTTATATCCAATCAGTTTCTTGCCTGAATTTCCAGAAAATACATCTTATCATGACACATAAATGCTGCAATATAAAATCACGTACACCTAAAGAGAGGATTTTAGAAATGCCAAGAGCTGGACAGTGCTTTTAAATGCATATAGTCCTTTCCAAAGCTTTCTTTAAACAAATCCTCAGACTAATTGTTGGCATTACACGTTACTGCAAACCACGGATATGTAACATTTGTACAATATTGTGTAGTGGACATATTGAAACTTTTGTTTGTTTACGTCTCAACAACACTGTGGTTAATGTGTGGTTATGTTGAGGCACAAAAAACACTTATGGTTAGAAGACGGTCATGTTTGGGCTCATAAATACTTGTTTCTGGTGGAACAATCATGACAAGGGAAAGCTGCCAATGTCTTGCTAAAAAACAGCCGCTTTTGTCGTTAGTCTCAAACAGTCACCTGTAGCTTGGCAGCTGTCATGCCTAGGTGATTGCATCAGAGTTGGGAAGGTTACTTTTAAATGCTGAATGGTTACCCTGTTAAACATGTTACAAGTAATGTAACTATCTCAATTACTTTATCAAATGAATGTAACTTATTACATTTAATTACTTTTCAAACTTTTAAACTGGGCAATAAAGCCGAAAAATGTCCGGAGATGGGCTGTGCCAAAACAAGGCTTCACTAAAAAGAACATATTTAGATGTAACCCCTTTGTAATGACCAGTATTTTGATTAGTAACTCTACTTTAATTACATACTTTTCCCAATGACTGTTTAAAATTACAATAATTTTGTAATTTAATTACATGTAACTAGTTACTCCCCAACACTGCACTCCATCCACCATCCCCTCCACCTGCCAATGACAAAATCAGGTCACGTGTTATCAGAACTATGTCACCTTAAGACCGTATATGACATGTATGAAAAGTCACATGTAACATATGTGGTTTGCAGAAATGTACAACGCCAACATTTCTTCTGTCAACTGTTTTTGTTTTTGCTTTGTTGCCTGTATTTAATAGTTTGACAGCAGAGACAGACATGTGGGTAGAGCATAAGCCAGATGTCATGCAACAAAGATCCGCAGCTGGAGTCCAATCAGGACAGTTCCTTTAAAACACTAAACAACTGGGACGTCCCTAAACTATCACTTTATACTGGTAACTGCGGGTGGCCATGTTCACTTGACTTTACATTGTGAACTGAGGTTTATGAAAGCATGCTCAACCTCCCCACAAGGAGCTCCAATTCTCTTTTTTTCCTTGCCGGGAGTAGAGAATCCCACGTTCTCATTTATAATTGAACACAGCATATTGATTCTAAGGTCCATGTTCTCAACATGTCAGTCTCTGCTGTAAAGACTTCATTAGAGATATAAACGTTTTTTTCCAGAACACCAACGATATCCAAGCCTTTTCATCTCTCAGACCTTTCCTCCTCACTGCCCTCACACCTTTACTTGTGTGACCTACCGTCCACCCGGTGGGGCAGGAGCAGTCTCCAGTGATGTGGTGGCACGTTCCTCCGTTCTGACAGGGGCAGCGCTGCTCACACTGAGGCCCATGACTACCGGAGGGGCAGCGCTCTCCGCAGCTGTCACCACATAAGTCAAGTCAAGAGTCAAACGTCTCAGACACATAACTTACGTTTGCCTGCAGTTCTTTGCATCAACAAAGAACGCTCAGACAAACAACAGTATATCAGTATTTTTTTATAGACACCAAAGGAAAAGTTGCAAAGGAATAAATATGTTGCTGGTACTCACAAAGCCCCCGAGTACCCCGGTGCACAGATGCACTCTCCTGTCTCGTGGTTGCAGGTGGCACCATTGAGACACTGGCAGGGTAGTTGGCATGCCTTGCCATAGTAACCGTGCTCACAGAGCTCCTCACATCGCCATCCCTGGTACCCATCAGTGCAGACACAGGCACCTGTGATGGGGTTACACTTAGCCCCATTTTGGCACTGGCACCGATTACTGCAATGAGGTCCCCAGTAGTCACTCTCACAGCCTGCAGGCACAGAGAGAAGTGGCATCAGACAGAGCAGTGACAAAACAGAGAAGGAATACGCACCAGCATTTATCCTTGAAAACATGTGATATCATATCAAATAAATGCAAGCGACTGATAAAATTACTCATAAATGGACTCCTTTAATACATATAATGGTTCAAGATGAATAGTGGATGTTTTTGTAAATGACACCACTCAACAAATTACTTAACACTGTGAACGAGTCAACAGTGCTCCATAAGCCTGATATTCTTGACATTGATATTCAGCTTATACCTGTATTATTAACTATTACGTATGTGTTTTTTAGCTTACAGGAAGTATTGTAGAATTCTTACTCTTTTTACTGTCAACAAATCCCAAAAAAAGATTGAAATCCACAATGAATCAATCCTACAAATATTGTCTGAGCAGCCAAAGCCTAATGTAGCTTATTCCTCTGTGCCACAGAGCTCAATTGTCATCAAAAAACTATTAAAAACACATCAATTAGCCACATTGTTGCACTGGGTAACATGTCTCTTCATTATCAAGAACATGGGCTCTGTAGTTGATTATGTGTCAGTCTCACAAACACCACCACCAGCTAAACACTCACTAGTGGACCCAGTGCTGGACCGAGCACATTCGACACCAAAGCAAGCTTCCCCTGGTGCCATTATTATATCATTATTATTATTATTATTATTATTATTGTTGTTGTTGTTGTATCTATTACTAACAAGAACAAGAGTTAATGAGAAATCAGCACAAATAAACAACTTGGCTAACACACAATAGGAGAAAAGGGTATTTAATATTCGCCTTGTTTTTGTACTGTGCCCCAGATTGTTTGTGCCTCTGTCTTCCACACGCACTCCACTTCACCATTTCTCTTATTTTTTTGAATGTCAATATCATGGGTGGCTGCCTATGTCACTGTCACTCAGTGGCAGAAATTTACTTTTTTGAGTTAATGCCAAAAGCTACAGTGTCCAGCTGTTTAAGCCATGTAACATTATTTCTAATTCGAAAGAAATGAAAGCATAAATTCATGACCCCATGACCCTATTCACATGTGTAGTATGAATCAATGAGCCTGGGGCTGAGAGCCACAGACAAGGTACGGAGGTAAAAAGTGTTGAGAGATGGACATGTTGTTTCACAATCATAAAAAAATACATATATAATATATCACCAGCTATATCTTTCAAATTCATTCATTGTCTCCATTCCTGCTCAGGGTCATAGGCTGCAGAAGTGTATCCAAGCACGCCCTGAGCGAAAACCAGATGTTGCTATCCATCACCGAGCCAACATTGTCAGACAATCGATCGCTCACATTCAGAGTAATAGACACACAAACACAGGAAGAACATGCAAACTCCAAACAGAGAGGACCCGAGCCAGAAATCAAAACGAGAGTGTGTGTGTGTGACCCGAGCTTCTGTTTCACACCTACAAACACTCCTCTGGTATATGTGCAAAGCTTGTGTGAGACAAATATAAAGCCTGAGACACGGTAGAACAAAATTCATAACGCCTGTCAATATGAACCTTCCAAAACATTAATCAAACTGTAACCAAACCTGTTGGTACCCCAGAGAAGTGACGAGAGAAAGCTTCTGGCTGAAAAATACTCTGTGTAGGACAAACATTACAGCTGCTTCACAGACAGGTCGCTCAATCAAGTTGATCATTTATCTTTCTTTAAGGCACTAAACATATGCATGTATTGGACATGTCTATACAGGTAATATGAACAATAATTACAGTAAGCTTTATTACATACTTGTTGATTTTCTTCTCTTTCTGATGTATTTGAACTCAACATTGTAAACTTTATAGGTGTTGTTTATTCCCTAGACAAAAATATGACAGTTATTTAATTACAATACAAACAGTCCTAAATTTACCAGCTAACCTTTGGTCATTCGATGTTTGGTAATTAGCACGTAACTGGTTCAGCTGAGTTTGTTTGCTTTAAGAAGCTGTCTAGAGGTTGATGAGTGCAGGGCTGCAACTATATTTTCATCGTCAGTTAAGCTGCAGATTATTTTCTTGATGGTTTAATCGCTTGGCGTACAAAATGTCCTAGAGACAAAGGTAATGCTTGTAAATTGCTTGTGTTGTCCTCAATGGTCCAGAACTCCAAAGATATTAGGTTGGAGATTAAATGAGGCTCAGGAACACACACGTTTTCACATTTAAAGGCCAGAAGCAGAGCATTTTTGGCCTTTTTTTTCTTAAACATTAATCTAAACAGTGAATTAGTTATCAGAATAATTGCTGATTCATTCTCTGTCAATTAATTAATCACTTCTCTAGTAATGAAGCTCGGCGTAAGTTTAATCAGGAAGACTATCTTTGTGCTTTATTTATCACAATTCTCTCTCTGTTACTCACCCCCCCGGCTTCTTCCTATCAGCTCATTATCTGCGTTCGCATCTCCAGTGAAACCAGTCAAATTTTGCCATGATCTCTATCAGCCAATCATGTTGCTGATATCAAACTATAAATCTGTGGCATGTTTCATCTGAAAACAGTGTGCATCGTTTTGCTACAGTAAAAAAAAAAATATCATATAAATCAAACTTTTTTTATTTTACATGTGGACAATGTAAACGTATGTTTCCCCTGCTGATAAAGTTCCTCTTGATCTGAACTGAACTCAACCCTGCTGTATTAAAAGGCAGTGAACCTGCATAACACAAGGTGCTCAACACACCACTGTTTCTGTTTCGTTTTGCTACGATTTGTCAGGGCTGAATGCAGCACTTTTCTCCTCTCTGCTCCTGTCAGCTGTCATTTTAGGCAGAAGCGTCACACCCTCCTCCACCTCATTCACCTCCATTCATCATATCCAGTGTCTGGGTGAGGCTCATCAAACATCCAGTACTCATCACATCCACATCCTCAGCACCCTCTTCATCTCATCACCACCACCACCACTACCATCATTGTCTGGACCTCACAGGTGGGTTTCGCTATTATACAAAGGCAGTGATACTCAACTTACAGCCCCTGGGTCAAATCTGGCTCATGATAGGATGCCGGGTGGCCCGTCTAATTCACAATGAAAATTAACTGATTCACACTGAGATATTTTTGTACTTTGGATGTAAATAAGATGCCAGAGTGCATTAAAAAGTATCAAAATAGAGCTTGTTTATCTAAAAAGTGCCAGGGAAGGACCCCCTGGCAGAAGTCCTGAATGTCCTCAAATCCTAGAACCACCCCTGCGTGCATCTGACCAGTGCGGGGCTGCTGCAACTGGATTGCCCTCAGGCAAAAATGAGTAAGGACAGCAAATGTCGAAAGGTTGAAAAAAGGCAATTCATTAATTATATATGCTGATAGATATTTTTAATGTTTGTTTATTAAGTGGTCCCCTCTTCTGTCATTTTCCAAAAGTGGCCAGTCCCTGTGCTACGGCTCCACCACCCCCCTTAAAATATATGACGTCACGATGGGGTCTAACTGCCAAGGACTATTCACACTTCCCATACATCTTTGCATGTGTAAATGAATATTCTTCCACTCAGAATGAGTCTGTCCTGATTGAAATCATTTTCACTCAGCCCTAAAGTAAAATCCCGGCATTTCAATATGTTAAACGAGGTAAAAAATCTTTGTAGTATCGGGTGAAGTTTCAGCATTATTACCATTACACATTAAGTCATTAGCTTTAGTGTTAATATCAAAAATATGAATGCAGGTTTAACTCAAATTGCTGGTAGTTCCCCTGGAGAAGAGCACTGAAACTCTGCATTACCAACAAGTAAAATGTTACGATCAAATGTGCAAACTACAGGTCTGTCACTCTGAGACTGGTGAAGATGTATACTGCACCAGACTGAGAGAGAATATGTGATGTTGACATACCACAACCAGCACAGAGGAAGGCATGAACAACACCCTGAATTTAATCTGCAAAAAGGGAAGCAAATGTGCAAGCTGTTCACACCTCGAGATGGAAGAGCAAAAGAGGATGCAAAGATTATGAAGAAGAACAAGTCATATTTATATGGAACAGTTTGTTACTTGTATGTCTTTTAACACCTTTTTTCAGGTGCAACTTCAGCAATCAGCTGTCAAAAAAAAAATCTTAGGGTACTGGAGCCAGTGAAACAAACTGCTGTAGCTCTGGTGACAAATACTTACTTTTCAAACTTTGCTAAATGTACTTTAAACGGGCTAATTGTATTGAACTTGGAGTAATAGCGCAGAAAGCTTCAATTTGATGGAATAACACCTGGATGAGACAATGTTCATTCTCTGTGACGACTGTGCAAATATGCAGACCCCAGAGGTGTCATCCTTCAGTAACGATGAAGAGCAAAATTAGCTTTCCCAGCCGTATTGTAATATTGGCACTCGAGAAAATTGGTTAAGTTATATAACCTAGCTGCTTTACGTGGGTTAATGTAAATAGCTCAGTGACATTATTAAGTGGTACCTAAGGGAATGATGTAAAACAAGCAATTCCCACTTTCCTCGGGGGATGTCTCTGTTTAGAAAAACTCAATAAGTCCCATAAACTGCGAGCTAATACCTAATCTTCAAGGTTAAATGAACAGCCGGCTTTTATGTGAAGAACAATCGGCACAGAGCCGGAGTGGTAGGCAGTCTTCCCTCTCACCAGGGTAATTGTTCTTTCGAGGATGTAGTGGTGATTTAAGTGATTGGTATGGCCTTACGTCTCTCCGGCAGCAGCTGTATTGCCTCACATAAAAGCCCAGCTTGAGATCCAGGCCGACACAGCAGCCATGGCGGTGAATATTCCACTATTGATTCTCACATCATCGCAGACTCAGTTGTAAATGTAAAGACACTACTCCCCCTCCTTGTATGCTCGCTCTGCCAGAGCTGTGATCAGCCAGAGTGGGAGCTTAATGAACCCTGTTTCATGGTCGGCACTGAAGCTTGTTTTTCCAGGTACACAGCAGGAAGATGATCAGCCCTTCCCTGATACAGACAGGTCTGCCCTGAAGGGGGTCCTGAAACTCTGGGCTAGTGCAGTATTACTTCAGCGGTCGGACAGACTAGAGGCCACATCACAGGGCTCACACTGATTTGATCTAATCTGCTCCTGGCCTCCAGTCTGGCATGAATGAGTTCCCTGAAGGTTGAGCTGCTGCCACGCAAACGACCCTGGCACATTAAATCTGAGGTGTGTGCGGGCGGCCGGGGGTAATGGATGAGCAGTTTAGCTGCAACTTGGTTTAGCACTCTATAAGCACTCATCAGAGCTCCCTCGGCTCAACAGTGCTCCCTCAGCACAGTACAAAAACAGGCAGCGCCTTAATAACTGGAGGCATCATCACCTCTGGTTTCAGCTTCAAACCTTGACCACATTAATAAAGAGTGCATTTTATATTCCTACATGTATAACTCAAAATGTGATGTCAGTAAAAAAAAAAAAAAATACCCAGAGCGGCAGAGAAAAACAGAAATAAACCAAAATCTATCCAGCGCTTAATTTGCAGACTTTTCTGGTGCTTAGGAGCTCAACAAATGTTACCATTTGAAGTTTTAAACCTTCTTTAGCTTGCAGTTAGAGGCCTCAGCACATTGAGAGCAAAGCCCATTATCTCGCTGTCTCTCTCCTACACAGAGGTTCTCAAACTTTACCCAGTAGTCTCTCACTTCCCAGCTCTGACAGCATTTAACTGTGATTAAGGAGTCAGAGTTCATGATGAGCTGCGGGCAAAAAACAGAGAGAAAAAGCAGAAGAAAGTAGCATGTAGCATGAAGGCTTCAGCTTCTGGAGAGTACAGCTAAATTGTGCGAGGTGATGAGGACCCCCTGTGGGTTGTGGTGTGTAGGCAGTGAATCCCACTCAAGTCTGAAAACTAGAGAGGCTGCAATCCTGCCCATTAACTGGACTGGCCTAGGTCAGTGAGCCTAACCAAAGGACACATACACTAGTCAGAACAGACTCTCAGCGCTCATAACGCATAACAGTTGGAATGTGGATAACCTCACACACAGGGAAAGGTCCAATCCCAAGGTGCTGGGTATAATCCCCTTGGCTGGAACAAAACCGATCACGTTGAGGGGTACCGGCAGATAGTAAACTTCTGAAGGTGATGTCCAAAGAATGGGCTGAGAGAGCCATCGTAGTGGTGCTGAGCTTTGAAGTGTGCTCAAGAGTCTGCATGATCAGGGGCTGGCTGCAACAGGATTAAAACCAAACAGCTTTCTGCAAGCGACTTCATTCAGAAGTTCTCCTGAACTTGGCCTCTTCAGCAAAATGTTTGTCACTGTTCTCTATGATGGGGAGTCTGTGCCACAGAAAGCCTCTCAAAGCTAAATTCAAAATGCGGGCCTGAGTCAAGCTCTTTAAAACGCAGAATATCTCTCCCCATTCAAATGGCTCCAGAGTTTTAAACTTCATTTATTCAGCTGCTGGACGCTGGGCAACAGCAAACCTCAATTTGAATCATGGCTGGTGTAAACGCCGGCCACTCGAGGTGGTGGGTGCAGACAGTCGCTTGCTGCTTTGCCAGCTCTAACTAGGAAAACCACATTATTGCTATTGGAATATTTGGCACTCAGCCCGAGTTCAATCCCCACTGCCTGAGTCACTCACTGTCACATAACTATTATTAACACACACTGTTGACACTCAGGGAATAACTCAACTCATACAAGACATTAGAAGGCAAAATGCTCTGGCTCCTGAGAGCCTTTTACTCCGCGCTTACTCTTTAGCAGAGCTTGTGGCAAAGCAAAGCAGCGTGACTCATTGTCTTGACGAGTCTCCTGCATCGCCTCTTGAGAAGAGCGCACCTCTGAGTTTCATATTGTCTCATTCACGCTTTGTACCACTAAGCTTTGTTCTTTTTTTCATTCCTTGACAGATCTGAATTTTCAAATTACACTCCATGACCAGAATTAATATGGGCAAGTCACTGTTTTTCAAAATGGCATGAAGAGACGGGCTTTCTTTACAGATTTTTAAATGTTAAGATGATAATTCTTAAAAGGAACAATGAAACAACTCTGCCTACAATTTAGCTGACACAAGAACGTGTTATATTCTGTTCTTCAGTCAATATGAGTTATTTGTAATAGGAGTTATTCAATAAAAGCCCGACTCAACATTCAGCTATTCATCACGGCTCCCCGACTCAATGACGCAGACTAATAGAGTGAAAAGACGACAGGACTGGTACCAGGGTCTTGAGGGAAAGTGATGATTGTTGTGTAAAGTGGTGAATTTGCATTGAGTGATAAATGTCTCTCAGCTTTGTTAGACTTGCGGCTGTAAAAGCTGCCAATACTCTACAAGACAAGCCCCTACTGTCCCCTCCATGTTCTGCTGACACCTATTACACTGTTATTTATTAGTCCTCAAAACCTAGACACGACAAGTAAACAGTTTAGATGCATCCCTGTGAGCTTGACAAATGAATTTCTAAATATACAGAAGAAACTGCCAATAGTCATGGGGGCAGTTCTGCTGAATTGGAATAACAGCGCGCTGCAGCTTCTGCTGTTGGGCGTGTCGTTTGTCCTGCCCTAATTCATCTTAGCCGAGCCCTTGTGTGTTCACATTCCCCTGGGGGAAAGAGCAGCACAGGACCAAACCCACAAAACAACACGGAGACTCTCTTAACAGAGTTTGCTGCTCAGACCGTTCACCATAATGCACCACATGCTCCCTCCTGATACCACCTTGCAGCTGGATAAGAAGTAACAAGATCTGACTGTTGCCTACTTGAACCCACAAACTAATGAGTGAATAACTTAATTCTTTTAAGACTATACATTACTGATTAAAAAGTCTGACGTGGTTGTTTATCCCGCAGAGGATCTGATCATTTGTTTAAGTTCTATTCAGGATGTGAACCCGGATCAATAAGAGCCGTGCAGGTGCCAGGCGGTTCCTCTGCAGCGTAGCTCTAACAGGGTTAACGGGGCTAGTGGTTGACCAAGACAGACAAGGCCAGGTCATCACATGCTTATTCAAAACAAGCACTTAAGAGTGATGTGACTTTAAGAGCAGCCCCTCTCTTTCTAATAAAACAGGCCGTGTTGAGCGGTAATGCAAGCAGCCTGTGAGAAATGCTTTTGCCTCAGTGCAGTAAACCAGTCAGTTGTTCAACACAACCTGACACGGCTCATGAAAGCTTCTGGATCAGCAAATTGTTACACAGCCCACTGCTCCTTCCAATTAATAATTTACCCTTCACCCTGTCCTGCAGAAAACAAACCCTTTGCTCTCTTGCCACGGGACAACAACAAAAAAGCAATCAGAGCAGAGGTGGACGTTTATCTACAGTACATACCAGCACACAGTGACTGGAGTATAAATAAAGCCACGATTGTACCGCATCACAGACATTTTACACACTACAGTGGCTCAGGCACGGGCAACGTCGTGGCCGCTCAAAAAACAGTGTCAACCCAATAAAACCAACTGTTACCACACTTAATTTGCACACATTGATTTCCTATTTTCAATTATTAATTCTAATTAGGATGAAGTAGAATGTGCCATGGGGCAACAGCAGTCGATGTGACGGGGTGCGGCCACAGAGTCGAGACTGATGTACGTTCATATAATGCCAATAGGGGCACCCCTGTCAGCATCACGAGAAAGTCAAAGAATCATCAGGGCAATTTTTCATGAATGTTCACTGTGGCGTTAATACAGCTGTGTGTATGAAGAATTCAGATTCTCTCTGCACAAGAAATAACTTAGTGCATTACTGAGGTACTATATTAGTACTGTATTTTGTATCCCCATTTAATGCAACTCAAAACGTCTACATTTTAGAGGCAAAGACTGCACTTAAACTCCTTAACATTTATGTCAGAGCTATAATTACCTTCTAATCTTTCATCGGTTTAAACAATATGATGCACTGTCATTGATAAAACTACCACACAGGCATGTAAAGCAGTTAAAATTTACCCCACCTCAATCCACTTCATTAAAGTTCTGCTTAACATATTACTGCATCAATTGTTATGATCCAAGAATATCTGCATAATGAGTAAGTTTAATTTTGATCGCTCAAAATATCTTTTTTTGTACTTTTAGTGACGTAAATATTTTTAATGCTGGACTTTTACTTGTAATTGGGTGTATTTAAATGTGTGCTTTTACTGCTTTTACTTTAGAAAATGCTCTGAATACCTCATCCACCACTGCAGGTAAATTAGGGCTGCACAATACGAGGAAAATATGCAATAATGTTGTTGAATATTGTGATAACAATATTCCTTGAGATAAATAAATAGATATCAAAGTATAGTTTGCCTTTCTGCTGCTTTCAGTATACTGCTAAAAATAACAAATTGCCTGTTGATTTAAAAAAAATGAGGGAAGGAAATTATTTATAAATATATTTATATTTCTAAATACAGTTGTTCAAATACTGATACCAGTATTGGAAATGCCTCTGATACTGCCTAAAATGCTGGATCAGGTATGAGTGAGTATGCAAGTCTATGCACCAATGTGATGCCATGTAAGTTATTAATACACTTCAAAGTAGTTTCACATCAAAATAAAAGTTTTCCTGGAAATCAGTCCATCTTCACTGCTGTAAACTGTAGCCACAAAGAGTTGTGCTGTGCAGCCACTGGCAGCTACTGTTTTAGAGCAGCGAAGAGGAATGGATTTCCAATAAATAGTGTAGCATTAGCCGTTAGCAATATGTCAGAAATGTATCAATATTTTACCCTGTTAAGTCCCACCAGTTTAGGGTTTAACCTGAGCCATGCCAAACAGCAATGGCAGCAATCATTTTACATCCATACAGGGTTAGTAGTATATTTTTTAAAACAATGGTATCAGCTCAGTACTTGGCATCAGTCAATATTTAAGTATCAGAATTGGTGATTTTAAAGAGTAGTTTTCTGCTGTCACTCTTTCAACTAAAAAAGTCTCTGAGGGAAATATTGCAGCTTTCGTGTTGTGTTTATCATACAAGCTGACAATGTAATGAAGATATATTGTGTAGTCATAAGGTAAATAGGAAAACCTTACCCATTTTTTACCCAACCACATTTTGAGAGGGTACATCCCATTACCCTGAGAAAGCCACAGCTGATGTCTATTTTTATATGTACAATAGATACAGTAATAAACAACAAAAGAAGAACACAAACACCTAAAAAAGGGTGTTCCATTCAATAATCCTTGTCTTTGAAATGTGAGACGATGAAATAAATGAAATTAGAGATTCCCGAGATTTCCTGATGAAATAGAAAATGAACTAAAACCTCAAATAAAGATGAGATGAGCAAAACTTGGCGCCAACACTTCATTTCACAGCTTCTTGTGGTTTATAGTGATAAAATCACAGTGTGCTCCTTCACCTGCGCTCCTTCATTTAGAGTGCGAGGCTGCAATGTGAGGGGCTATTGTTGTGCCTCAGGTATTCTAATTAGAGAATTATGACTGACTTGATTTGCATAAGTGGGCTTAATAAATGAGGCACTAAACTAGAGAAAGCTGTGGCTGTTAAATTTGTGCACATGCTACTAATTAGTGCACCTCTATGTGCATAGTATGACTTCTGGAGTTAAGCAGAGACACAGAAAATCCAACTCAGCCCATTAACAGTTTTTGTAAATACTACGGTATAAGGAGTTCAACGTGACACAAGTTTGTTCTTCTCCACACAGAGGAGGCAGAGACAGTCATAGGTGAATCTAGGACATGCTATCAGGTGGTGCAAGCTTGAAAGAGATTTTTTAAACCAGCCTGTTTTAACATCAACATGACATCAATTATCTATGTACGTGCCAGGCTGTTCTGCTGAAAATAGCAGGTTATAAAAGCAGGTTTTGTCTGGTGCATCACCAAACAAAACCACAAATATTAGCGCCAGTGCAGCTTCTCACACTATACGGACACCTGCAGCCTGCAGCTGTCAAGCTGAGCCCCTCACTGCACCATACTTTCAACACCACACCACAGAAAAACATTCATCTCCACATGTTTCTGACACAAGGGGCCATTATGCACAAATACCTAGCACTAAACAGTCATGGAGTTAAATATAGTTTGTACAGCACAGAGTGCAAACACATTTTTTTTAAACAATAGCATGATTATTTTGTTTTTTTCTTTGATAAAACTCACTGGATAAAATCACCTCTGGTTACAGTGTTATTTTCGCGACAAACCCCTAACACAGAAAATGAGATCTGGGAAGCTTCCTAAAATTAAACTACACAGAAAAAAGATTTTGATGTTTTCTTTTAATATGAGCAGGGCTGCATGACTTTCTTTACCTCCACATTTAATACCTAAAGTCTTTTCACCACCAAATACTCAAAACCTCTTTAGGCTTCAAACGTGGCATTTTAATCCTTCATATCGAACAGTGGTCAGCTTCAATCCATGACAGTTACATTGTACTTTAATGGTGACAAGTTTTCACAGTGGAAAATGTTTCAAAACATCCACAGGAATTTCTTAAATCACTCCTACAGCATAATTAAATTCACAGATGACTACCAGTACACTCAGTGTGTTGCAAACGCATATTTTTTTTTACCCCTTTTGGCTTATGTGGTGAGCTGCTTACATTGATTGCTCTAGTTTGCTCTTGTGACTACAGATGCAACTACAAATAGAATCAGTGGATTTAGCTGTATTTTGGTACAAGTCTTTGGAACATACTTAAAATACAGTCAATAGAAAGTTGTATGTGCTGCAAGAGAGGATTGAGATGAATCCAAACTTAACAGCGCAGGTGCTGTAAACTTTGCACTGTTACCTCTCAAACTTAAATATATAGGCAACATATAGACAAACAAACACACAGACATACAGACTCATACAGAACTAACACCTCCTAATTAATGACCTATGACCAACTGTGTGTATTTTTCTGCAGACTCTGCCCTTTGCCTGTATTTTCTTCTTATTTTCTGCATTCAGGACATTTAGGGTGTGTACCCCCACAGCACTCAGGTGAGGCTGAGGCTTTATAAAAAGCCACAACCACAATCAGCGGGCATTCAAGAGGCACAGCGCCAAAAACAAAGAAAAAAAAAGAAATTTCAGCGAGGCGAAATGCCAAACGAGAGTAAATCTAGGCTTTCTTTTTCTCTGCAAGCATGTTAACAAACAGTAACGGACAATCCTGCCTATTATATCTTTAAGGAGGTTATATTTTGGGGAGGAGAGTAACTTAACTTAAATCTTAAGAATTCCCTATAACATTCAACACTTAATGACTAAATGTGCAACAATTAAAGTCAAAGTTTGACAAAATAAGACTCAGCTAATCGTTTGAGGCCATCTTACCGCGATCAACTTAAAAGAGCAGAGACAAAAATAAAAAATAAAAACCAGAACAGAAAATCTCTCATGTGTAATAACCAGATTTATTCACACTTTGCTAGACAATTGTGTGTTCAACTAGGACCACATCACTCATAGTAAGAAACTTATTGAGAAAATAAGTTTACAGGGCCTCTGCTAAGACACAGGTTCGCCAACACTTTGCTTCAAGGGTTGTAGAGGTTTAAACACGAAACAAGTCATCCCAGCATTTAATGTCGAAGACTTATTGTTTGGTTCTTTGCTGCTACTAATCAATAATGTGATCTAGTAGTATACTAACAGTCTGTGTAAGAAAAAAACACTCCTGAATCCCATCTTAGACATACAAACACTGCTGCAAATGAAACTGGTTAATTCCAGAAAATAGAAACTGCAAATTTACATAGAGAACAAACTAAAACTAAACTAAAATCTAACATTAAATTAAAGATACACTGTGCAGGATTTTTCTAAAAACAATGTATGGACTCATACAGAAGTAATCCTTCTCAATCATCACTTATAAGCCACTAGAAGTGTATGGAGGTGTATTTTTCTGCAGAGACTCTGCCCTCTGCCTGTATTTTCTTATTTTCTTCTCATTTTCTTTGAGCAGGACATTTATGGGTGTGTACGCCCACAGTGCCCAGGTGAGCTGGGAGCTTTATAAAAAGGTAGCGTTCAGGTGCCAGGCCGTAAGCAGCAGGCAACCAGTAGTGAAATGCCAGACGAGAATGAATCTGGGGTTAGCGTTTACTTTCATTTTCACTCACAGTAACTGACAATCCTGCCTAGTATAACTTTAAATAAGAATTAAAACATTATCACCCTGGGCAGAGAGGATAGGCCCCTCAGGCAAATTTGTGATATTGGGTTATATAAATAAAATGAACTTGACAGGGACAAGTACTTTTATCACTGCTAGGTTTACATGCCTCCATGTCAGATTTCCAGTCACTGAAAAACAACAATTTGAAGTGTAAGGTTGTAAATGATGTTTCCAATCTGCCAATTTCATTATTTGAATGACCTTATGCTGTACCTATGCAGTAAGCTATAAAGGAGTAAAATTGGAGTCAAAGAGCACTAAACCATATTGACAAACACAGAGAGGTGTATGAATGCAAATGTAGTGGAAGGTAGTATTTTTTCTGTTTATATGCCTTTGACCGTTTCTTTCTGTGGTGGAGTGTCAACAAACGGCGCTTGTCAGTTGTTTACTCAAAGGAACGATTTTATGTGTCTAACATGTCACAGCGAAAGGATCCATCCCTCACTACAAACACCAGCATGATTCAGTTTAAAGAATCAGCGCGCCTATCCACCTACCAAATTAATCCCAACAATACAGAAACACACACAAACACAGGGATAATTGCTTTTTAATGATCTCACATTATGCTAATGCTCATCATGAAGCCATAAATCTTTGGAGGAGTTTCTACCTGCCTGACCAGCGGTGATGCCAACAGACTGACAGGTTATGTTGTACGGAAAAAGCTGTAAAGCAGAGACGCTTACTGGCCTCTATCTGCTGATCTGTGCAATCATATACGTTATAGGTGTACTATGCAGAATTGTCAGTTACTGCTTGTAAACGCGCTCGCCAGCAAAAGTGAAAGTAAAAGCCAACTCCAGATTCACTCTCACTACATTTGCATTTTTTTTTAGCTCTGCATCTTGCTGCTTACGGTCTGGCACCTGGTTGCTACCCTGACCCCGACCCTCACCTGAGTGCCATGGAGGTACATGCCCATAAAAATCCCAAACACAGACAATAAGAAGACAGTAAAAAATGCAGGCAGAGGGCAGAGTCACTGCGGAAAAATATACTTCCATACACTTCTAGTGGGTCATTAGTGATGAAAGGGATTATTTCTGTATGAGTCTATATGAAAATCCTGCATATAATATCTTTAATACTGTGCATGTAAATGATCTCAATAAGAAGCCAAAAACAAATACTAGAAATGTCTCATTTTAACTTTGACAAACCTCCTGCTTGACTGATTGATATTTATATAAAAATGGGTGAAATGTGGCATAGCAGTGTGTTTAATATCCCACTAAATTAGCACTGGATCCTGTGAAATATTCAAATATCTGAAAAATAAGAGTTTGAAAACCACAGCAGTGTGTAACGCTCAATTAGGTATGAAGAGCTGCGGCACTGGATGGATAGATAGCTACTACAATATGAAAGGACAGAAACAGGAAAACATCTCTAGCCTTTGATTAACACAGAAAAACTGTAGATTAAGGGTTTTTTTCCTTTATACTATCATCTCTCCAGGATAATGTGGACCCTTTGGAGACTTCTCCGAAAAAAAAGAAAAAAAAGAAGAAGAAGAAGAAGAAGAAGAAAAAAAAGGAAATCTTGGAGTTCATCTCAAATGAACTGCTGGCTCTGAAAGCAGTGTTGTTCTCTCAGTCTCTGAAACTCACTAGGCCCATGAATTATTCTCCCCGATTCTCAAAGTCAAAGTGAAGTAAAAAGTATACAACAGCAACTTAGGGAGTATTGTGTGTGTGTGCATGTGTGTGTGTGTGTGTGCGTGTGTGTGTGTGTGTGTGAGAGAGAGAGAGAGAGAGAGTGACAAAAAGAGAGAGACGAAGGGAGGGAGAGAGATACTGACATTAAAGAAGCATCTAAGAAATGAATCGAGCCATCTGGGGAGAGCAGGAGGTTCCAGCACATGTCAGCATGGGGCATAAATCCTGAATCTCAGTCCACATGACGTTTACAATGAGTGACAGGGCGACATTTAAAATTTTAAAAAACAATAGATTCAATCACTGGTCACTTTTGATTACACTGAAGTTGTCTGGTTTAAGGGCAGACGGACGATACAAGAGGGAAAAAATATGTCTATCCAAAACCTTATTTCAGAGTCAAGGCAAGGACTGGTGTTATTGATCCATGGACCTTAACCCTCTTTTTGTTCTGTGGCTGAGGGCGATTTTGTCATTCATACTACAGTATGCCTTCGCCAGGAATGGAAGTGAGTCCCAGAATCATAATACGAGCTAATGTTTAAAGTGTGAGGCTGAGAGAATCACATGGTGTCAAGTTTCTTTGCAAATCTAATTTCTCAGGGGGGATTCATCACTTTGAGGATGCGGGTGCCTGAACCAGTAAGTCAGCATTTTCTGTCTTTTATCCATCTAAATTCAATTGAAGGGTCTTAATGAAGTGCACGCTACAGGAGATGATGAGCTCCTATTGGTCTGCTTTTCTGCTCAGACTTAACATCGTATTGGCTGACGACACGTGTTCAGCTGCTCCGTGACAACTTCAGTGGCATTGACCTTGTTTTTAGTTGTGTTTTTTCAGCTTTACAACTTATTTTGAATCACTTTCTGCACAACACAGATTGGATCCTCATGAATGCATCCTTGTGTCTGGTAATGATTGCATTTCCTCTAAAATTTCCTTTGATCCTTATCATCCAGATGCCCTTTTGTCGGTGTTTAGATCCCAAGCTACATCTCTTTGTTCCACTTAGTACGCCCTAGCTATGCGATAGAGTCTCTTCGCGTTTTGTCCTTTTCCTTTTTTCCTCTGTGGGAAAGCCACCAATTTAATTGAATTTCTGGGCTTTTAATGTCTGCATTACTCTAATCAGAGAAGAGGAGAGTAGATTTGTTTATCTCGACCTTGGTAGAATTAGCAGAGGGTATTTGTGGAGATGTTAATGCTTCGGAAAAAAAAAACTATTCTGCAAGATCGTAAGCGGAGCTGATATTGATCAACTAGTCAAAGATGCTTATAGACATTCCAGACACTGACCGTCAGGCGTCATGGAGAAGACATGTTCTGGTGACAAAATGCTGTAAACTCACACCAAAGACACTCCACTCTGATTTTATTTCACAGACCAAAGCACAGCCTTTTGTATAAAACAATGCCAGTGTGGGCAAATAAATTTTATATGAGTTGACCTAGCTTCCTTTTTTCTGCTTTGTGACTGTATATTAAGATGCTAGCGCTGGATGATTCATCAGTCACAGACAGTGGAAAGATAGGGCTGCCATTAAAGTAAGGTGCGGGCATTCTGCTATCTCACACAAACAACATGCAATATAACCTTCTGAGAGGGTGGCACGGCTGCAGGCGAGGCAGAACACAGTGGAATGCAAAATACAACCCCAAATACCCTAGGGCCCGGAGGCAAATTTGATTAAAAGTTTGTTTTTCTTCACTCTCAACAAACGGAGGAGCTCGTCGATGCGGCACTGACAGTTAATTGGACTTGGCAGGGCCACGAGTTCATTCGTCAGCATTGTGTGGGGCTTGCCTAGGAGGAGCAGGACAATCGATGTCCCTCAGGACGGCCTGTAATCACTGCAACACTCCAATGAAGTCCAGGGTTAAACATCAGGAGATTGCAGGTGCACCAGAGGATCTGAGAAAGACTGCTAATATGCTCCCACTCCCGAAGCAAACCAAGGACACTGCAACACAGCTCCCAAAGGACCGGGATGATACCTAAGAACAGAGCTACACCTCAAGCTATTATTCTGACCAAAATTATCATCAGCTAAAGGTCCTGGGAGGTGATACGGGAGTCTATAACAAATATTTTGCAAATATGAGACTTTGCACAAGCGTAAATCAGTGGTTCCCAACTTGGGCATCAGGACGCCTCCACAAGGGGTTGCAAGTATAATCTGAGGGGTCTCAAAATGATTAACAGTATATTAAAGCTGAAAAACAAATTTCTACCACACAATACTCAATTTATTTTTTCAGACTTCTGTCTAATCTTTGCTTTTATCTCATGAATTGTTGTTATTATCTATTGGATTATTGTATCTAGACCTTTATTAGTTGTCATCACAACTGACAGACATATCAACTATGAGGAGTTACAAGCCAAAAAAGGTTGGGTCCACTGGTTTGGATCAGCAGTTTCCAACCTGGGGGTGGGACTCAACCAAGGGGTTGCAAGAGACACCTAATCTGAGATGATTAATAAGGTAGAATGGAAGAAAAAAAAACAATTTCTCCTGCACAGATTCGGACAGTTCTCCAATCTTTCTCTTTTTATTGTGCAAAAGAGAGTATTTTTATTTTTTCATACCTTTAAAAACTCCAAAAGAAGACACTGTTTACTTCAAAGGGTCACAAGCTGATGCTGCCTTCACATGGAATTGAGGAGAAACTGGATATCATTTTAGCGGACAGTAAAAATTAAGTGAGGCCTTTCAGAGTTAAAATATTTGAACTTTTTGCCGTCCTCCACAACACAGTTTACAACCAATGTTACACAGCTTCCTCACACGAGGGAAAAATATGGGTGCAGTGGACTATTACTGGACGCTGCTAGAAAAATACATAATAAAAATAAAAAATAATTGTATTTAGTATATTCTTTTCCATTCTTCGTTCACAGTTGGACATCACCATTGCAACAAATCATCATGCATGTTTTGTCTTAATGTCCTGCTGTTTGTTTTTCCCGTGCTGTCCAGAAGGTGTTACCCATCTGCCGTTTACTGTCTGCCTGATTCCATGTGAATGCAGCATAAGTGCCACTGGTCTTAGTATTAAAAAAAAAAGATGATATTGAAGACTTACAGGGCAGCGAGACTTTACAAAACAAAACCGAGCAGCGTTTTAAAACCATGGCAGTCCGAATCAGGTGTGTGGAATTATGCCTACCACACACTGAACTGTAAAAAGGTCATCAAAAGCAATGGTCAATAAAAATCTATTGAATCTTTGGAAACAAACTTCATAAACATGGCAATGGACCACAAAATCAAGTGTGACTTATAGACTGTGAAATGAGCCTAAAACAGCTTTGTTCTGCATTAGTATTCAGGAGATATCTTATCTCTCTAAACTGTTATCATAGCATTTCAGCTATTTTAGACACACTGACCTTCTCTTAAGGACAGGAGATAAGGCTTTTTAATGTCCTTATTAAATCAAGCCATCTATGCAGACTCTCAGAGCAGGGTAGTGTGTTCCAGGAGCTCTTCACTCTCTCTCTTACTGACTAATAAGCATCACGGTGATAATGACCAGTGGGACTGGATGCTGTATCTGCTCAGTTCAAAATTATCGTATCATCCTAACCATCACTACGATATGCCATGATATCCACCGGCTTTTTGTGCTCAGGTTATATGCATGAAGACAAAGCGCACTCACATTCACACACACACAGATACACACACGCACACACATTTTAGGCTTTCTCCCAAAGGTAATGGAGCATTGAGCTCTTGGGGAACAATAAATCCTGCTTAATGGGATGGTACAAAAAATCTTCAGAGCCCGGCAATCTGCATACTGGGCCAATGAGGCTTATATGTACAGAAAATGTTGTAGACATGCGCGTGTGTGTGTGTGTGTTCGTCAAACCAGTTGATGCATGATACTAATGCGAAACCTCTTCAAAAGATTGTGGTTGTCGCTTTCAGTGAGAATATTTTAATATTTAACTTGTGATCAACATTTGTGTGTGTCTTCAGCAGTAAAGACGGCTGTCAGCTACAGAGCGTGTGCCACAATTCATTCGATGGACTCACCATCAGTCAGCCGAAGCCTAGGCACAGTGATTTACACCACACATAAGTCACATGAGTCACTTAAAGACATGGGAGTAAAGATCTGAGAGGTTTGCCGTCCAATCCACATCTTGAAACATCTCTGTCAGAGGCTCAGCAGTGACATCCACACAGTTCAATTTGATGAATTTAACAGCCACTATCAGTGTCTGTTTCCAAGCTGCACCGACTGAAACAACAAGGTTTGCTGATGAAGTCCTGCCCAGGTTCGACAACTAAAATTATGGGAAAACATCTGTGGCACAGTCTAATCAAAAACGTGGTGTTCATGTATCACTGAAGTCTAAAAAACATAATGAATATATTTATTTTCTCATACTTTTTTTTTCCAAAGCAGATTTTTTTTTTAAAATATCTAAAAACCATGCATGGTTTGCATCCATATTTACCGCCTTCTTTACTGTCTTTGCTGCTACATTTCTGCTCGTCACTGTCAACAACTTTCAATCAGATACCAGCAGCAGGATGTGGTTGCACACTTGCTCAGGTCCAGACTTTTGAATCTCCACCCAGTTGACTGATTGGTCTGGCATCGTGAAACGAAACGGTGGTTTCTCATTTGAAATAAAAAATGACCACTGAGCGCCACAGGGAGACAACTGGTGCCAGCGGCTGGACTGACGCCGGAGTCCAGCTGTTGTCAAGCGATGCGCCAGAACCAATGAGAAGGATTAACAACAATAGTGAGCACTGTAGACTAAATAGATGCTGCTATCGAGGCTTTTTAAATTGATCTTCCCAGTGTCGGCCAATATTGTAGTTTGCTCCGCTCCAAAAAAAAGTACGTTGGTTTAGAAAAATTAGTTGGTCATTTAGTCTATAAACATAATGTTTTGAGGTGTTTTTTTCTTGAAGATACAATTTAAAGTGTTCCAAGTTTACATCATAATTAAACTGTATTTTGATCAAGTGTCCAGTTAGATGTGTTGATGTTAGACCACTCTTTGTCAGTTGGTTCAGTGGGTTACATTTGTATGTAAGTCACTGGCTACAACAACAACAACAACTATTCTCAATATAAGAATTTCAATATGTTGTGCAAACCTCCTAAGGGGTGCAAACTTCAGCAAACAATGGACGGTTGTCTGGACGTTCGGCTGCTGTCTGGCAAAAGTTTTGCTAAGCTGTAAACCAATCAAAAGTGTGCAGCATAAAGTGTGCTAAGTTTGCAGCTGAGTGTTATTTGCCCTTTTTGCATCTGACTGCAATTATCCATGTGGCAAAGTTTAAATGTTGCCTTTGTGCCAAGATTACAGTAGGCAAGATTCGCCTGGCAACACTCACTGTTGCCATGATTACTGGTGTCGGTGTGACACCCCTTATGAATCTGCTTCAATTACCACCAGCTCAGTTTTAAAACCCAACGGCTATTGTCTGCTGACGATAAAGCCTCTGGGGGCAACAGCCAATATTTTTGGAGATCCAGTGTAGCTAGCATATATCTGGGCCAAGACTTTCTCTTCTATGTGCTGATCATTGTTCACAGTTCGATTAGCAACTTCAGACAGGTCCAGACAAGATTTCAGCTAATCTTTATTAAGAGATATCTGCATATGAAGGCAGACAAATTAGTAAAAACCTAATAAAAAGCTTACCTGTCATCAGACAACAGCCAATGGCTTCTGAGAGTGCATTTCGGCTAGTGTTATCTGCCTCTTTTGCTCTCCACGAGGACTATTTACCTACAAGCAATGAAAGCCTGCTCAAAAGTGGTGAATTTACTTGGACTACAAATGGAAACCACAATGCTTTCAATACCAAAAATGTGTGCGTTGCCTACAGATTCCACACACATATGCAGATATGTGTTTAAGGAGATTAGCACTAACTCTCTAACTGTGTGCAGCTCTTAGCGCTGATCTTTGTGAACTGGACTGTTTTTACAATAAGGTTCATTTGCATAGAAAGGGGACACTTTTGCACCAAATGGATGCACATTAGCAATTAAATATGTGCAAATAGCACAGGAGCACCGGGATGCTATTTGCTTGACAAAACGGTTAGGGGTGCGTTTCACCGTTTGGAGGTGCTTTGAGAATAACACGGTTTCTTTTTGTCTTATTTGTGCAGGTTTTGCACACTCAAAAGCAGTGTAATCCTTTTGTGAACTCAGCGTCTAAACTGCTGTATTGCTGAGTTTTGACGCATGATAAGCCTTTAAACTGAATGATTTGTGACATGATTACTGAGACTGGACCTCCTGGATCATATTTAACTGCCTCAACGGTACCTTAAACAACACATCACCACCATCACTAATGAAGCCCCTGTTGTTTTAATACAGGGCTGGTTTTAGTCTGAACACCTATTTAATCTAAACTGTTAAACAATGATAATTAGGTTGATTTAAATTTAAGGAAAAGTGTTGAAAATGGCTCCAGTTCATCAGAACAATATAGCCAGAAAAGAGGTGATATCTCAATGAGAATGAACTCTGTGCTGTGGAGAAATAAATAACACTGTCACACACTTGGCAGTATATAAACTGGCTGCAACACTCCCCGGGAGCCCAGTGTACTACACAAAAACAAAGCTCTGTCAACGCAGGAGGGCTTCATGGATAAACACACACACACACACACAAACACACACATACAGAGTAGTAACTGTGTTCCACGAGGCACTATAGATCGGTCCGTCTTCTGTCCCCTCGAGAAATACAGTTGCCTGGGCGCTTTGATCTATCAAAATGAATGAGGCAGGCGGCATCGACTGTTACATGCAGCAAGGAACCCCTTTCAGAATGATACAGTTAGAATATTTATAGTTCTCCCAAAATGTCTCTCTTTACATGGTTGTAGGCCTATAATGAGGAATTCAATCGATTTAGACTTCTTTTTTAAAAGTTGGTTTTGAGATCAAATCTCACTTTTCCATTTTTTTTTATATGGGGCCATCATCTCAAAGAAAAGCGACTTATATTATAATTGATCTCTCTATCTGTAAGATTAATGAACAGAGAAGTTTTGAGAGAAAAGTACAGAGACGCTTGTGGAGTGATGTGTGGAGCCACAGTAAATCTGCGTGTGCATCTTCTGTCCCATTCAGTGTAATTCACAGGCTCTTGGTCTTTGACAGCGATGCATGTCAATGTCCTGCTGCTGTGGGATTGGAGAGGAACCATCTGGCTCAGATGCACTTCTGAGAATAATGTGTAAATTCTGTCGACGGGTGCCAGAGAGATTCCTCACAAGAGTGTTTTTCAAGTCAAAATGAAGTTTAACTGCACGGTTTTGGTCTGGTTACTCTTTCATATTGCGTCTCTGCCGGTTGGTGCAATGAGCAATGAAAAGAGCTAATGAAGCTAAAGGAAATGTCTGCCATCTCTGCTTGACCCAGCCCAAATTCTCACTTCAACACAATGGGTTCAATATCTAATAAAACCAATCACTGATTTAAAACCTTAATAATGAATAATCTCACTGTTTAAGTTGAGAATTAACATAAAAGAAGTATCATGTAGCCCCCCTGTCTGGTGCAATATCCTATAAACGAGTATTCATAGGCCACATTCATCAATTAACCATGTGTATAGCACCCGCAGCAGTGGCTGCCTTCCCATTTGAATACATTAGGGAGGAATATGTTACCTCATGGACCACGGCTGACCAGCCACATTAGATTTGACTATTAAGTGTGATAGATTTCTTCTTAGAACACAAAGGATGCTCTGTGGTTAACAAAGCTAAACTACTCCTTGGACTTTTCAGATACTTATCTTGGTAGCATTGATTTCTAGATTCTCTGCACAAGTCGGTGAACATTTCCACCACAACAAGGAAAAGCAAACTCCAAGAAGGCAGAGAGAAGAAACACTAAGAGCTCCATATTTCTGCATATTTCTTCCCCCTGAGCGCCGGGAACATATCATTATCTGACTGAAGCACATGAAATCAATGTTGTGCTTCATTGCACCTAATATTTTACAAGTGACGGCAGTCATAGCTAAATATACCTTGTGCATACAACATCTATCTTTATCATTCTCTTTATTTGAGAGCTGTTATTACTGTAGCATATAGTGACCCTGTGTGACCGACTCATCAGGAGGAATTAAATGCGTTGAAAAGTACACAGCGATGAAGACTTGGTCATTTCTCTGCAGCTTCAGAAAGAGAGCGTCTACTTTTAAACCCAAGAAACTCATAAGTTTCTGAAAAACAAACTTTATATAGTTTTCATTCAATAAACTTATAATATTCTACAAAGATTTGATTTCCCATTTCATCTCATATTGTGTCGTTCTTTTTACAGCAGCATACTAGATTTGTTGCAAACTACAACCAATAATATAAGTACTTTGGCAAAACCTAGAACTATACTTCAGTAGACTAAAATGACTAAAGACATACTGTTCAGTCCCATAAGCAGAGCTCCATCTATCTGAATTGCTTTTGCAAAAATGGCTGCTGTCCCTGTTTTATTGAGTCTCGTTTTTTTTTTTATTTACATGGTGAAAAATCCTATTGAGAACAATGTTGTTTTTGAAGACAAACCCTACTGACAAAACAAAGTATACACAGTGGCACAGAGAAGACAAACACAGTGCATTTCAATATAAAAAGAGGAGAAGACAAAGAAAACAGAAAACGCAAGCACAACAGAGAAAAACAGACAAAACAAACATTAACAGGTACATGTCACCACATTGTTTTAATGCCCTGAGCTGTTCAGTGAAACAAGGAGAAAAAAAATCATCTCATGACATATGATCAGAGAAACATGTTCAAGACCACGTTCCACAAACACAACACACAGGCATTAGAGCAAACACACCAACCAACAACAACAACAATTAATCATTCATCACTCTTTTGGGAAAAACAGCCTCAACTCAGAGTGCTCCAAATCCACACGTGATAGATGTAGAACGAGACAACATTTTCAAACAAAAGTCAGCAGCAGACATCCTGCTTTGCTGTTTTATCTGTGGTCCACATCTACCAGTGTGTCCTTGAGATGAGTCTCAGACACCCCAGGACTCCAGGCAGGTCACAGGGCAGGTCTGGTCTCAGTGGGACTGTTGCCTCAGGCAGGGGAAGAGGATGAAATGGTTTCTGGCTACAGCAGGTGAACACCAGCGGGTGAAAAACAGGTGATATCTTTCTTCAGCCTTCACCACCGCTCCCAACACAACTTACTGAATCTCTCCCACCTTATCGCCTTCTCTTTTTCTGGCCACAAACAGTCCGACTCTTTATTTTCACCACCTGACCCATATACAAAACTGCTTCCTGGTGGGTGCTGCTCCAGAAACGAGGTCCAAGCCTTTGATGCGGCTCCAGATCACTGGCTGAAAGGCTGTCACTTCAGCTTTAGGCCGCTCACCATCCCACGGCAGCTCTTCATCTCCAAGCCTGGGCGACACACTTTTCATCACATTCACACATCCTTCATCATGTGACCAGCTCATTCTGCCCTCTCACCAGCTATCATATCAGGGAATTGGCTTTTATGCGAGCACAAACACCTCAACTCAAACATAATAGCGGTAAAATAAACAGCAAATAAACCGTGGCATTGATTGTGTTGGAACTGAATAGATGTTAAATGTGTGCTTTCCAGCCGACGTGAGCCATAATATGATGGCTGCATCCACTTACATGAGAACTACTACAGCTCACATCACCTACCTGAGCTGGGTGAAAGTAAAATTCACCGTGAAAGACAAAAAAAACATGCTGAACCATTTACACGAAGGAAAAAGAGGGCAGATTTAATTTAAAAATTGGCACGCATTCCTCATTTCTACAGATGAAAGCTCGTAAATGAAAAAGCCTGGAATCATGCCTGGTATGGAAATCTAAAGTTATGAATAATGCCTCTGTCTCAATCATCAAGTCTGTTTTAATAAGGTGGATTAGCCCAGCACCTGCAGGCTGGAAGGCACACACCGCTGCACTCCTAACCAACCAAGAGTGGGACAAGAGTCCCTGGGGGCCCTGAACCTCACATCCTCCCAGTTGGACCCTCACCAGCCTGTAGGAGTGAGCAGCGGCAAACAGCTCAGGCTTGTCATTTATGCCCATGAATCCACCTCCAATGGGCCGGCGCCACAGCGAGAGCAGCTGATTTACACACAGTTGCTAATCAGGGAATGGCTCTCTTGCTAATGAAAACTCATAGATCTATACAATAACAGTACTGATATGATTTTAGCTCCCATTACTCATTCCTAAATATGCAATAGGCAATAACAGTTAACTACTACAGGGAGCAGACAGCTGAAGTTAGGAATATGGGGTCAGACATGTACACTGGGTCACTGCTATCTCTGTCCTGACCTGGGAATACCAGCCTCCTGTACGCACATTCACTGTGTCTCTGCAGACATAAATATCACAAAGGAGTAAATAGATTCTTTCCTCCTGTCTGGCCTCAGTGACGCTCCAGCATTTAGCTGATTGCAGGATGGATATGCCTTACTCCACCCTCCAATCCCTCCTGGAGACCAGCTCTGGGAGCTGGGAGGAAACCCCGGTAAACAGAAAGGCCAGCACAATGGTTCGTTCCTGCTAGGCATTGATTCATCATTCCACTAAACAAGTCATAGGCACCGGTCTAATCATGATTAAGACCATAACAGAGAGCTCGGTAGACACAGGGGGGGATGCAACCATCCATCCATCCGCTAGATTCATCAAGCAAATCACTTCCACTTCCAGCAAATGAGAATGAATTCATTGTGACTTACCTGTTCCATTGGCTGTGTTTGCTAAGAAGAGAGGACACAAAGCTGAGCAGCTTTGAGATAGACGTACATTGAGGCAAAACACTTGAAGGATTCACAGTAAATTCTTACGGACTAACAGGCTGTGAAAGCCATTTAGGAATAAATGAGTCTAAGTGACTAATTGTGGGTTTAGGAGTTAAGTGCACTCACCACTGGAGCAGTCCAGTCCGCCCCATCCGGGCTCACACTGGCATGTATCAGGAGACACACAGCGGCCATGGACACACTCCTCTGTACACAGAGCTGAGACACACAGACACGTTCCCTCATCAGTGTAGTTTATAATTGAGTTAACACACACACATAAGCAGAGTGTAAAACATCATTAAACCACCAATAAACAGCATAATGAAAACCACCAAGATAACAGCTGAAAGAAAATGGCCCATAAAATTGAACACTCAATATCTCCCTAATACCATCAGGGGACTAAATCTCAGCCATGGCACTCATATTCAACATCCATCTCCACCACTTGACACTGGGCTAAATGATTTCTTAGGAGATTGAGTCCTTGGTTAACATCTCTGTTTATCACATAGCTTTACTTTCCACAATGAGCTGTTATCAGGAGGCTGAGCCATGAAGGAACAAGCTGTAAATCCCCTCTAATTTGATCAGCCAGTGCTTTGTCATATAGTGATGCTTTAATGTAGCAGGTCCAGGCACCTCAGTGTTTACTAAGTGTGCAGTTTTCTTGATCATTCATATTGAGCAACACGGCACCCGATTGATTGGGTCGGCATTAGTATTCCTGGGAGCGTGTTCACAGGGTTTGGTTCAGCTGGATAATAAAGTGACCCACATGGAGTTTTTGTTTTTAGCCACAGCGCCAGTTTTTTTGTGTAAAGCCAAGAAGGAAAAGTATCACAAAAATAGGCACTTAGCATGAATAAATGTGTGGCAGCCAAGGTCATCTGACCAGCAGGGTTAAGACAGACAGGCTCTTATCTGAGGAATGAGACAGTCAGGCCAATACGACGAGAGAGAAACCCCGCCTGATGGGAATCAGCAGTCCACTAACACGGCCTGTGGAGGGATGATACACAATCCAAGGGCAGCAGAACAGACAGACCATCGCCTTAACTGATCAGACCTCATCCAACACTTTATCCAAGCTTCTTTTGGTCTCCCCTTTTTTTGTTTTATGATCAAAAGTGAAAAAAGGACAGCAGGAAAGCATCTGTTGGTTTTTTTAAACAACATATGCCCTGGGGCGATTTTGCAGTTCTGTGTGCAACACTATGGCGCTCATCCTGCAGGCAGAGAGGTCAGCAGAGAGCTGGCTGCAGGCCTGAACAGAGCTACTATAGATTATCACTCAATCAGGCTTCGATTAGGATCCACCGCCAGCAGGAGAGATGCAGCGGGAGAGGAGAAAGAGGAGTGAATCCCAAACACCCACAAGCCGGTTCTAATCGCAGAAATGCTCCCAAGGCAAAAATGGTAAACCAGAGATTGAAAGATAATTTAGGGCAGATTTCTGAGCATCAGTAGTCTGGCAGAAAACTGTCTAATTACAGTAAGCCAGCGAGAAGAAGAGGGAAGAAGAGCTCGAACATTTGTGCTGACGAAGGTGTGAGATCGACTACCTGTAATCAATGAGTCCACAGTGTGCAGAGTATTCAAAGAGAAGAGGAGACGAATTCAATGTCACCATGATGAGTTGATTTCGTTTACTTTCAATCAGCAAATTCTGATCAGCGAGAACAGGGAAATGCAAATGTGTCACATCCTTTATAAAAAAAAAAAAGAAATATGGAAATGAAGTTTTGAATATGGGAGAAAGGATAAAGCGCACCCTTCTCCTGAGATCTGAACCGGTGTTCTGAAGGGATGGCATAATAAAGTAGGAGGAGGTAGGTCTTTCATTTTAATTGAAATTCATGAATCACTCTGCTTAACTCATGTCTAAGGAATCTGTTGGAAAATTGAGTCTTTCATCTAGATAAAAGGCTAATCTAACTCATTATGCAGAGGTGTTATCAGAACAGGGAACAATGGAGCTAATTGGTGATTGTCATTCAGTGTTAATAAATTCAATATTCTCGTCCAGTCAAACTACAATCTTTTAAAATGTCTGATAAAATAGATCTTTTTAGTCTCTACTCAAGCTGCGTTATCCGGCCTGTTTTCTGAGAGGTTTCCTGCAGTCAGAAAAATAAAGACCTACCAATACAATTCTGTGTGTTTATGATTAATGTAGTAGTAGTGTTTTGTAGTACACTGCTAGTGAGAGTGAAGTGGAAAAAAACACGGAACATTATGATGAAGCTGATGGATAAATCAGTCTAAGAGATCTGCCTACAGAACATATCAAACAACTCCCTCCAAAGCGTCTTCCACTTGCCTCTATCTAGCACAGAGATGATTCATTTTAAAACTGTGTCTTTGAAGCATTAAAAAAATGCAACAAAGCCAAAAATGAAAATGAAATCAAAGGCACAGAATCCCTTTCTGGAGAAAAATCTCATCATCTTCCCGATCATCAAAACCCGAATGTGAAATGTGCTAGCGTATTGCCGCCTGGAACTTTATCAGAACCCGACTCATTCTTCCGCCAAAATCATTTTTAAGGATTACACTGCATCACTGGACAGGCAAGAGTCATGCAGAAGTCATCTGACCTAAATGCTCTGCAAAAAGAGGGACTCATAACCCCGCAGAGCCTGTCAGCCTCTGAAGATATTACGAGCTGTTGTCATTAGCGAGTTCCCCTCATGCACAACTGTAATAATCATGCTTATTAGGAGGGAAATGAGTTCCTCACATCCTCTACATAGGCTAGTTACAGATTAAGGTAATGACTTACGACAGATCAAAGGTCACAGAATTAATAAAGACCCCTAGTCGGAAACTTCAAGCACTAATTAACGAGAAACAGATCAAAGTTCAACTTATCGGGGAGGGCTTTGAGAAAATTAGACAATTACTTCCAAAAGACAGAGCGAAACAAAAACAACAAACTAAAGAAAAAACATCCTTAAAGATAATGTTGCCGATTTAGTGTCAGTCTCCTTTTGTGTGTTTGGGTGATAATTTTGGTTCATTTAAGGTCCTCACATCCCCAGATTCATTTAGCCTCCTCTCATTGGAGCTAATGTGAGTGTTGATGTGGTGCCACATGACAAAAAAACACAGACAGGATTAAAAGGCAAACACTCTTGAAGCATTTCGGACTTTTAATGAAATAGACTTTGCAAAGAAAGCTACAGTAACAATACACAAGGGGAGGGGGTATTTTACATTCAGTGAACAACAAAGTGTCCTGAAATAGACGACTTGAGTTGATTTTGGGTCGATTTACTCTATAATGCCCCCTTTTGTCACTGCATGCAAAACAGCTCGGGGAGTACAAATCTCTTAATCCTGGTAGTGAGAGTGCTAGGATTAAAAGGGGTGGAACAGTTTGCAAAGGCAGCAGAAAGCAAAACTGCCCTCTCGGCCCCTATCAACTAAGGCTCCCCACTCCACCTGAACGAGGGTTAAAGGGGAGGGCGGCCTGTTTCCACTCTCAGCCTGACATAATATCAAAACAGAACCTTTCTTTTTCATACAGTGAGGAGGCCAGATTTAAGAGGCACCTCCGCAGTGTGCAGATTCACCTGGTTAACACCATGAAAAGAGTGTTAATGAACAAATAGCTCCATTGTCAGTCAAATGGTTAATGAATACATTATTGATCAATCTGCGCCTCCCTCCTTAAGACCCCCAGATAATCACACCGGCTCTTATTCTTCGCTGGCTGGCTTCCCGGTGCTCTGCTGCCCTAAGGCTAGTAAAGCCAAGACAAGGACAAGCTCAGCTGTGGTCAAAGAGCATACCCACATGGCTGCAGTCACTGTATCAGTCGCTCCCTCATGTTGCAAAAGATCTAGGAAAATATTAAAGTGCGATTCTAATCTTATTTAAAGGGAATAAAACATTAGGTAAGGCGAGAATATCAAAAACGTAACTCTCAGAAGCTATATGTTCTGTCTTTATTTGGCCAGCATGCAAAAATATTCAGTTTGATGTGCGTGAATAAAAATAGAAATCAATGACCATTAATGAAGCTGTAAAAACGACAGGGAAGGATTGTTATCAGCACATTGCTCCAGTCCAATTTTCACGGCTTCTGCTCTTTTTATGTTATTGAATTCCTGTGTGGTTTTATAGCGGGTGCTATACCTACTCAGTCTGTAACCAGGACCCTCTTGGCTCGTTAATTTTTCCTCATTGTTATACAACTTCAATTAAATTACTCTTGCTGGAGGAGTAAAGCAGAGAGCAGTCTACTGTGCCTTCATGTTAAATCATGCTCAATCACCTTAAACTGAGTAAAGTCACATGGACGGTGGCATGCTAACAGAGGAGGAGGTGGTGGTGGTGGTGGTGTGTTATTGGGTGTTCATGATACAGAGGATCAGACTGCCGTGGGGGCGACGGAGGCAGGGGCCGACGGTGGCCTGGCGGGGAATTGTAGCTTTATCTGCAAGCCACCCACAGTCAGGATCAATCCTAATATTTACTCCTGTTCTCTAAATGTCTACCAGACATAACCTGAAATGTCATCATTGAGGACAAAGGGGAAAAGAAAGGATACTCACGAACACACAAGTCTCCGCTCTCAAAGTAACCAGGGCAACACTGTGAGCGGCGCCTATACATGGTCCTCACTCCCCGCCGATAAGCTGTCTTATAGCTGATCCTGGAAAAACAGACACACCGAGACGGCTACGTGATGTAAGGAGTGACCCTTGTGAAGGGCAGGAAAACATATAGAGGGGAAAAGTAAGTTGCACCATAATTTTCTGTTGTTATTGGCAAGTTTTTAAAGTACAGCGAGGAAATAGAATTAATAGTCAGTGGAATTTTGTGTATAACACCTGCTACATAAAAGCCAGTATTTGGGAGGTGACTCTGTGTACTTATTTAGCTGGATGCCCACTATAAACCTTAATGGAGTAATTAAAACATTTACTGTGAGATGATTACAGTCAGAGGCATCCTGGCTCTGAGCACTTCACTGTCAGCCACATTAACAAGGACATTTACTGTGGCCTTCATTGACTTGGCTCTGATTTTGGGGGACAGTAAAGGGCGAGTCGCTCATGAGACGAATACGGGGACAAATGAGAGGCTCCTCCAAACTTACCGGTGCCTTGTGCATTTAAACCAGTTAAGGATGTCTGTGCATCTGGTGTAGTAGATCTGGTCAAATGGGTGAGCGTAGGATTCCTGGACAGTCACAGCATAGCTACAAGAGAGATGTAAAGATATCAGTGGTAGAAATAAGTACTGTACTTAAGTACAAGTTTATGATAATTTTACTTTTTCTTGACTACTTCCATTTAAGGGTACTTTATACCTAAGCTCCAATATATTTCAGAGAGAAATATTGTACTTTTAACACACTACATTTATCTGTTTTCAGATTCAGATTTTACATAAAAAAAAACCCCATAAGCTGATAAAACACAATGAACTGTTAAACAGTAGTTCTCAACCTTTTTGGCTTGTGACTCCTTAAAAAAAAGACTCAGTATTTAGTTAGGGCCCCTTTTCAAGTTTCAGATGTCTATTAGTTGTTAGCAGTTCAGCCAAAGAGACTATCTCCCACTTAGATGGTCTCAATAACAGTTTGAGGGCCAAATATAATAATTTACAAGAAGAAAAAAGAGGATATTCCAACATGTAAACACAAATTCATGCAGCAAAATTTTTTTTTTTCTTTTTCCTACCCTATTATTTATCTAAACACCCTTCAGATTTATCATGTGTCTCTTTGAAAGGGCTTAAAACCCTGGGTTTGGAATGACTGTACTACAGTGGTTAAAACTAGCTCAACCTTGACCAGCTACAACAGTAGAATGCTGCTTTCATAATTATACATCTGAATTAACAATCTAATAATATAGTAAGTAATGATACATCAGTCACAGGAGACATTTTTCTGAAAAACAAGTTCCTTTAATGTGATATTTTAGGTATATTTTAGTGGTAATACTGCTGCATTTTTATTTAAAGCTCGGGAACACAGTTTATTTTTGGCTTTGTTGGGCAAAAACCCCATTATAACCTTCGAGCATATTGTAATTAAAGTGGGCTGAGAGAAAACTAGACTTCTGCACCTCCTCTTGGCTCTGTTTTCAGGTTTTAGAAAATCTAGGCCGTGATGGAAGACTATGGACAATCACAGGTCATTTCAGAGAGAGGGCGTTCCTATTTGCTGTTCTACTCATGCCGATGCACATGCCGGTCCCTTCAAGTCAGTTTAATAAAAGAGAATCCTGTGGACAAGGTTGCTATTCCAGCATCGGTAACTGCCCACACTGCAAAGGAACTCAAACAAGGGAGATGTACTTATCAAAAAGAGAGTCTAAAAGAGAGTCTGACAGTAAATACAATAAAACACAAGCCACTATTGGCAAAGAAATGATCAGAAAATGTTGCTATGGTTTAGCCCTCTGCTAACCAGAGCTAAAGGCTCCAACTGAGGCTTTAAATTCACGTTTATGTAGTTAGCAAGAGCCTTGAATGACAATGTATTCTCCGCCTCACTCCAAGATGCCACAGACCACCTCACCAGGAGGAGAGTGAGTGTCAGTTTTGGAGACCGACCCCCAGTCAGCGACCATAGCAGTCTGAATTCAGCCAGTGCAAATCCCAGCTCAGCTGGGCCCATACAGACAGGTAAACTTTCTGCTTGCTGCCGTTACACAGGGTATACTTGACGCAACCATTGACCACCAGTCTGCTGCGACACCTGGCACTGGGGGTTCTGCACTGGTCAAATTTGAGGCACTACAGCTGCTGACTGAAGGTCTGTCCCCCTGAGCTGCTGCCCACTGCGGCAGGGAGTGAAGCAGAAGGACTATGGGGTGGTTAGCTAGCTAATTGTTGTCTCATTTGCAGTCTGATAAACAGAGAGACAGGGAGTGGGGCAAGGAGGGGCTGAGAGAATGAGCTGCATGTAATGAAATCTGCAAATGAAAAAGGATTTTATAAATCAATGTATGGAAAACACTGAGTTACTGTATGTAGTGTGTGCATACGCCCCTGGTCATCTGGTGGGAGGGGCTTAGGAGAGAGAGGGGAGAGCTGCAGGACAGGGGTGTGTTTAAAAATTCTGCTGTTTTTGTTTGTTTTGTTTTTGCCTTTTCAGATTTCTGCCTACCCCAGCTTTAATTAACATCATGAATGCAGGGCTTTTACATGTAATGGAGTATTTGTACATTTGTACTTTAGTAAAGGATCTGAATACTTCTTCCATCAGTGAAAGACAATACTGCAATCATAGTAAACGTTCCAGGAAACATAGATTTTCATGCTCCTTGGAGATATCTGTAGAAAAAAAAAACAACGCAAAACAGCACACAGGTCCTGTCAATGGATACAGTCCCAATGAAAGTAATACAATAACTTTGATATGCAAAGAAAGGACTTGAAAGGAGCTTTTAGGTGATTCATGTTAGTGATATATTCAGCCCGAGGCAGTCTGAGGATATTGGAGGACCTCAAAGCCACGAACACAGCCCACTTAGGGAATTCATTTCGATGCCAACAAGGTGGAACAACGATCCCAGAGTACACTCACCTTGGTCAGGCAATAATCTAGATAATATATCTTCTCAGCTTTCTTTCCTCCCCTTTGCATCGAGGACAGAAATTATTCCTGCTTATTTCTCATAAGTGACACTGCCCAGCACAACTGATAATTATTCAGGCTCTATGGCTGTCGAGATTGATCGGGATGAGAGTACACTGATCAATTTGCCTGCGTATTTCATTTGAAGCTGCAACTCCTCCCATCTCTCAGAGCTTGGCGACATGAGCTGTGTGAGATCGATACTGCTGTATGGACTTTGAGAATAGATCTGGAACTTTACTTAAAAGCACTTGTAGCAGGTACATTGAAAAAGTTCCAAGATCGACGACATCCGTCCTGGCGCTGCTAAACTATCAGATTCTCAAAATCTAAAATTCAATGTATTGTGGTAAACACATGCGGATAATGACTCACCTCTCCCAGTGACTGCAAACATTGGGGTCATCGGGGTTCAGACTCCATACATTAGTGGTTAAGTCCAGAACAAGCAGCAGGGCGGACAGGGCAACAGATGACCCCATTCTTCACTCTGAGGAGGAAGGCAGGAGGAAAGATAGATGGTTGTACCTTAACTGTAACTTGGAGTAGCGCTCTTATTGGTGTTTCAAATAAGAATCTATTTGTACCTTGGAGTGGTATATCTCCAGTAATCTAATCACCTTGAAGTAGTTTTTTAGATAAGAATATCAAAACTATGCTTGTTTAAAGGAATAGTTTGATTTTTTGGGAGATGCACTCATTCGTTTTTCTGCAAAGACCAAGATAAAAAGATGCTACTCTCATCAGTGGTTAGTGGAGCGTATATGCAGGTATACCCACCCCTTTCTCTGGTCATTTACAGTATACCCACCTATCAGCATGCACGACATGCACACATTTATGTATACATCATGGATGTAACAGGAGACCTGGATACAGTCTTGAGAGCTAGGCCTCGTTCATTCCTCCAGAGTTGCTCAGTGGTGCATAAACAGTTCAACTAGCGTGTATAAAATTACTGAATTAGTGTAACTAAGCATCACGCACTACTTCCGCCCTGTGTGGCCCTCAGAGCAGGCGCACTAGAGACTTACAGTAACTGAGCGCGGCCAAGTGCCTTACTTCCACCAGCCAAGTGGCTTACCTTCGGTTTAGTGCTCCGTTACCTTGAATGAGGATAAAATTATTTAATCTTACTGCTCTTCTAGACTTATGAAATGTTAGACTGAATGGATCCTGAAACAAATCATTTCGCAGGGTTTGTGATGCTCAAAAAGACAGACCTCTCTTTCATCATATAAATTCATGGGAAAAAGTCACAGGGCGTCATGTGATGGACCGCGGAAATTGCAGTACAACTGTTTGGCCACTATGAAAATTGTCTCAAAAGTCTGGCGCACCTCCTGTGGGCCTGGTGTACATTTCTAACTATCTTATGGCTGACGTCTGTACACTTGTTACATTAGACAGACCCAAGCTAGCCATTTCGTACTCATTTCCAGCACAGATTTATAAAGAAAACTGAATATGGCCATAGACTGTAAAAATAATGGACGTAGCTACCGTGATGTCACCAGTGGGTTTGTGGACTCCTGTTTTGAACCCTCAAGTTTGGCATTTTAGCCATCGCCATCTTGTTTTTGGAGCCACAGGTGACCATATTTCAGAAATGCTGGTGCTGTGGAGGAGCACGGGGTGGATCTGACTATGAAGCCAAGGACGCTATTGGCAGAAAGCCTGTCACTCAAAGCAACCCGCACTTAATGATGCGTAACTTTAAACCTTGATAACATATAACAGGTGAATTATTTTTAAAAAAAATCACTCCCTGTACAGCTGTCATGACATTTGAAATTAGCTATAGAGACCAAAACTGTTTTATTGTACCAGACTGTAAACATGTTTATTTCTGCTGTAAAGTTGGGCATTTTAACATGGGGGTCTATGGGGATTGACTCGCAGTTAGAGCCAGCCTCAAGTGGCCATTTAAAGAACTGCAGTTTTTGACACTTCCATGTTGGTTTCATTTATCAACCCCAGAGGTTGCTACTTGGATACAGCCTTGGAGGTGGGGGCTGCATTCACTCCTATGACAGTTCCTTAGATGCACATGAAATAAAAAAAAAACACCCAGGTCTTCTGCACCATGAGGGCCATGAAGCCAGCACAACAGTGTTTCCTTTGACCCCTACTTACTACACGCTCGGTCTCAGGCTCGCTGTCATGAATGACAGCAGGAAAATAAAATTACAGAAAGCTCTTTCACAATATAAGTCTATGAGGAAAAGGCTTTCTGGGCTCAAATGGCATTACGTGACAGACACAGATGTTGTAATTACACAGTCTGGCCACTACGTCAAATTCACAGCCCATCTGAGTTCCTGGAGGCTTAATTTCCAGTCCTGTCTCCTGACGGTAGCTTCATAATTACCAGGAAAGCAGTATTGACCTCCTTGTCTAACACTCCTCAAGAAAACAAATAAGTGTGCTTCCCAAAATGTCAGGTCATTCCTTTGAAGTAGTTTTCATGCTAGTATTCTTAGAATACATGCCTACGCTTGTTTAACATTTGCTCCTGTGCTTTTCTCCTTCAGTAAGACCTTCAAAAGCACATGTGGTCTGCTCTGTGAGCAGCTGCAGAGATGAAACCTCCCTGTGACAGTGACAGAGATGCTGATTTGTTTAGACCAGCAGGTTATTTCATTAGACCTATAGGCAGAGGAAGAGTGCATATGATCAACGGGAATGACAGTGATGGATTTGCCATACGAGCAGGTCTTACCTTAGCGCATTGCTACAGAAGATAAAGATATATGGATGACACATGTATGACTGACACACAACATCTCTAAAGGTTAATGCCTGGACGCCATTAGTAGTAATGTGACTGTATCTTATGTGCTGTGTGTCGGGACTCTGAACACGATGTGGCCTTTTGAGAATGGAAAACTCACACGTTGCTGTATCATCAACAAACATGAGAACTCCTGACTCGTCTTTGTGAATTTGTAGAGCTCAGTGTATAGTGATCGTATGCATACGTGATGGTGTGTTTGCATGTACACATTAGGCTGTGTGTGCCCTGCATGCTCTTTGTTGCATTATAGGGGATGGGCTCAATATTTCTGAGTGACTGTATCCAATAACACAGGCATTCACATGTTCAGCTAATCTTCTGCATTGATAGCCGCATGTAGTTCACTCACATGTGAAAGAAAATCAATCAGACTTCCACTTCCTCTAAGTAGCAGTTCATCTGAACAGGCAGAGGTTAAAGTCATGTTCATTTCCTTAACAGGATGATTAATCAAGATGCACACATGTTAAGGGGCTACAACTACTTTCATATTCAGGCCCTTCTCTGAAACAATCCTGTTAAATACTACAGGGACTCTGCTTGATTGACTAGAAAGCTTTTATTGCTCCTGTGATTAGACCACCACCCTCAGTCATTTCTCTGAACGGCTCTGGACAAGTGGAAATACCTCATAACTTGTCATGTCACATTTTGCACACCTCACAAGCTCTCAGTCACAAGCCTGCGGCTGTGGGCCGAGAGGTGATAAAATTAGGATTATCCTGAATATGTGGCAAGGTAGCCAGGACAAGCAGCCAGAGGCACGTGGCCTTAAGCTCACCTAATCCTGCAGCCTGTGGTCCCTTGGCGTTTTTTGTGGATGCTGAGGGGGCTCTGGAAGCACAAAGTGACAGAAGTGCCGCTGTGCCCAGACACACACACACTCACTGGGAGAGGTGATGACAGGTCGCAGATCTGTGGGAGAGAAGAAAAATAATGAGCTTATGATGACACACAGAAGACACATGCTTCATTGCTCGCTCTCACACGCATGCGCGCACACAAACTCATAAATTTCTTATGGGATCAAGAATCTCAACAGGGATGTAGTTCACAAAAGCTGCTCTTGAAAGGCCAATTTACTTTGCGCAGCCTCCACATCCGACCACACAGTTTTCATTCCATTTTCCAGCGTCCCTCCTACCTGGTATCCACAGACACACTAAGTTACCCACAGGAATAAAAGCCTATATTAACTCAAGAGGGCCAAATACAATGAACTCTGTTCACACTTCAAACACTACAAGTGGCTGGTCCACAATGTGACAAGATGACGTTATGTGTGCTCATTAACAAAGCCTACACAAAGGTTATTGCGATGATAATGCAGGACATGAACAGAACATTGATGTGTTTATCAGCTCTCGCACTACACTGCTCTTAATGATTCCTCCAGAAGGTCAGAGGGGGAGGTTTGAGATTCTTTCGCCCTTCATGTGCTGTGAATTCTGAATTAAGATGTAAACATAAGAGCGACAACCTAATATGGCTGTTTTTGTTCCTGCCTAAATAAATAATTCAACATTTTTCTTTTGCATGTAAACTGTTGCTGAGGCCCAGCTGGGTGGACACTGAGACAGAAGGCTGACGAATTATTGTAGGCAGACTCATTAGGAGAGGGGATGATTTAGAGATCTCTGATTGGTAATCAGAACTGAATTTAAATTAACCTGTCTAAAGAGGCACCATCATTCAGCTGGCTAACAAATGCGTTACACCTTTGCAACAACAAGCACAAATAACTTTAAGACTTAGATAACCGGGTACAGATTTGCCTGATTGTATTCAATTTTTTGTATCTAATTTCACTCAACAGAAACCATGGTAAAAGTTAGTTTTTGTATTTTGCTTCTACAAAGTTGTGGTAATATAAGTTCCAAATTTAGAGCTCTATGTATTGACTTTTTCATCAAAACACATCCATTTGTTTTACCAGTTTTTTAATTAACTTCTTTAAACTGCAGTCTGTAACTTTTATATAAATAACCTTTTTCATATTTACTAAGCTGTCACTATTGTCACACAGCACTAAATAAGACAGATAATCTGTGGAAAAAAAATCGTACTCCTCTGCCTACTCTGTTGCTTTGTAGCTTTTCTAATGGCCTTACTGCATATGACCAAAAACAACTAATCAGAGCTGAGGAGTCTCTAACGCAGCTGTCAATCATGTCAATCACTGCTCATGAACTGTGGTCTAGGCAGCACTGATCAAATATGAATCAAAATTCTGTTACTATATTGCCTATTTTTCACCTCAAATGTCTTCACCAACATATTTTGGTGAACTGTCTGGCTGTAATTTAAGAAAGTTTGTGACTCGGCCACCCGGAAACAGCTGAGCCAAAAACGAAGCACCGCCCACTGACCAGAGCGAACATTCTGATTTTAAAGTTAAACAGTCCACTAGACCAGTGTCTGAAAACATTTGAGGTGAGAAATAGGCAATGCAGTAACAGAATCTTGATTCATATTTGATCAGTGCTGCCTAGTTTGACCGCAGTTCACGAGCAGCGATGCACATGATTGACAGCTGCGTTAAAGACTCCTCAGCTCTGATTGGCTGTTTCTGTGAACCGCAGTGGATTATGGCAATGCCATAAAAAGCACAAAGGGCCTTACTCACTAATATGTGCACAAATTTGTTCTTATCTGCGCATAAAATAAGTGCCCACGCAAACGGATTCATATCACGTGCGCACCTCCCGATTTTGTCCTGACCACCACGCGTATGTTGGTGAATCAGAATCATTCGTGTTTTGTAGTTTTCCTGTTTTCTGGTTGTATTTTGTTTCTGTTTGCCTCTGATTTTCAATTATATATTTGTGTTACGCTATGATATAATGTTTGTTTGTGTGGACTCCAGGAAGAGTAGCTGCTACCTTGGTAGGGACTAATGGGGATCCAAATAAAAAACACAGTTTCTCTATATAAGGAGTACATTTGTCCAGAGGTGATTCACGGAGAAAGCGTTAAGTTGTTTCTACACACATAATAAAGTAAATAAAAACTGACACACCAGTGTTGCACCATTAGTGAGTGTCTGTGAATGTCAGCAGTCAGAAACAGCTGATAAGCTGTTCATCGCTCTCTTCAAACATCTTTAAACATGTCAGTCTCTGATGCACTCTCTCCTGAAGGCACAGACTGCAACATCCTCCAGCAAGGTTAGATATACTATCTTCACACCTGCTGGAGGTAGATCAGAATCTTTCATGTACCCTGCATGCCTATTAATAGGCTACCAATTAATACGTTGGCTACAAATGAATATATGTGCTATTTCTGAAATAAAAACTGGGAAACTCCTTTTTTATAGTTGAATATTTAAATTAATGAATAATGAGGATGAAAGGGTGTCAGTTTCACAGTTATTTAATACATTTTATCAATGCCGTGGTAATTAACGATTTTAAACATTATCTATTAAAGCCTTTTTAAGTAATTATGGTTTTAATATGCTATACATTAGATAAAAAGTGTGTGTTTGCATTTTCTGAAACAGCTGAGCCTTTATCATTTGTGCAAACCTATGGTCTGAGGCAGTTCTAAATTTGTTTGCAGAGCAGGAATAAATTCAGGTAAGAAAATATTAATGAATCCCAGATTTCTACAAAAACGTCTGTATGCACGGTTCAAGCACAGATTTGTGTGTATGCACTGTTTGTGAATGAGTTCCAATGAGTGGGAAAAGGAACCTGATTTTTTTCACGTCTCATGTACCTCTGTATGGATGTAGTGACAGTTTCAGCAAATATGACAAAAAGTTATTGTTCTAAAGTTGCCAACTGTATTATGTATGCAACAAAGCACTTAGTTTATTTAGGATTTGCATATTTGTCCATTGTATGATGAGTTTTTTGTTTGTAGCCAACAGGAATTACTCTGCATGCTGCATTTATTTCTCAATCCACTATAACAAAAAAAAAAAAAAGACTGCAGTTGCCTGATCTGAAGCTAGATCTTCAGTCCAGGTTGTCACTATCATGCCATGTTATCACACTGAGATTTCATGCCAAAGCTTACCCTGTTAGATCTGGTCACAATGTACTTCCACTAACACATTTGTGTGCAGCACAGCATGTGTGAGTAGAACAGGCTGGTGACTTTAAAAATCTGAATGTCAAGGACGAGAAACTCCCTGATGTTTTGTCATACCCGAACAGATCCCTGCCACGTCCTTTAACGTGGAATTTAACATTTGAATGTTTAAAAAAAGACAAAATGTAACACACTTTTAATAATGGTACACTGGGTCGAAGTGAACTTCTGTTCATTGTCGATTCTGCATACAGCAAGTGTGAACAAAGAGCACCGCATAAGACGGAGAAGTCGGATCAATATGACGCTCATCACTTGGGGCTCTCCTGTATGCCTCCACCCTGTATCTGCCGACATCCACGAAAACAGTTTGTTTCTGTTTTGACTTCAAAAGTGTTCACTTTACACCAAACAAAATGTTCTCCAGAGACCCTATTCCCTCCTAAATGAATTTCTCTCCTGTTCCTCGCCACTTTGATTACCGACACTATGAAACCCTCTCAATAGCTGAGCTGCTGCATCTGATCCCGCTGACAAACTGCTGAAATAGCAACATCTTTTAGGCTATTGATGGAGACACAAGTGCAGAGTACAAGAGGCAGGGTATAGTGTTAAGGTGTAAGTAGGATGTGGTGTATGTGAGGATATGGACCTTTGAATCTTGACACGGACACCTATGGTTAACAATGGACACCTGCCTGCAGAAACATTGACACTGATGAGCCAGAGCCACCTATGTCCCCAGCACTGCCTATCAGCAGAGACATCTGCATGATTAAAGCCATGTGTCTTCGGCGTGTGACTTATTAAAGTGCAATGCAATTAACCACCCCGTCCCCTGGCTGACCAGCACCTGCACTCTTCCATGAATGATGCTCAGCAGGCATGACTGACTGGCACAAGTCAGAAGCTCACCTCCCATCTATAGATCCCAGCTGCTTCTCAGGCTCATCTCAGCTCTCTATGTGCTCATTTATCACAATGCTCAGTTTCGTCTTGCTTGTGTTAATTTACATCTACATAATGGAAACCAGTCAACGGAAACATTGCTTGGTATTGCAATCTTGTCTGGAGCAGCAGAGAGAATGCCTGATCAGTTGTGGGCTTCTGTGTGTAACATGTCTTTGCACAATCAGCCTATTATCTCTCCTCCAGATTCAAGCGGAGGGCTCATATACAATTTTTATGAGAATTCTCCCGGCCACTCAATCTGTTTTGTAATCACTACTGAAGGATTCCCGGAGCAACCTAATTTGGAGTGATCTAAAGGTTACAGGTGTAACCGCGCAGCACAGAGTGCCAATGAGATAAGCCCCACTGCTGGCCATCTCTGTCTGCTGCTGGGGGCTGTGAGTCATTAAGAGTCAGGCCTCATTAGAGAGGCCATGGTGTGGTGCATCATAGACACCGCTTCCCCTGGCTTCAGCCACACACCTGAGTGTCTGATGTGTTGGAGGCCAGGAGGACAATGACATGTCGGGGGACGTGCTGGTTTCTGACAAGTGGAGCTGCGAAACAGCACAAAACTAAATTCTGCTGCTACCAACCGCAAAAACTGTAGTGAAGCTCCGTGGATGTTTCACTGTGCTGCGTGATGGAAAGTAATTAAGTATATTTAAGCACTGTACTTAAGTGTAAGTTAGAGGTACTGGTGCTTTCATATTTATATTTACAATGACTTCACTACATTTAAATGGAAAATTATGACATATTTTTCATACCTGGTACATTTATCTGACAGTAATAGTTGCTTTGCAGATTAGCGCTGCATTCATGTGCTTCTTGAATGTGCCGTTTCCCGAGTTGGGAGGTCATTCTTCTGACTTTGGTGTGTTCATGAGCTTTGAGTCGTAATGTAGAAACAACATGGATGGGGCGGCCACTGATTGACGTGGTTTAGAAGACTTGCCGCAGTGGCCGAGGGTTCCATTTCAACCCACAGCCATTTGCTGCGTGTCTCCCTCCCCTTTTCAATCTAAAAGCTTCTCTATCTAATAAATAAAGGCAAAATGCCAAAAAAAAAAAAATCTTAAAAAAAAAAGAACATCATGGACGCTACCAACATGTGTTGTATTTTAGCATTGAGCATTTAAACAACATGCTGGTAACAGTTTGAAGCTCTATATTATTCTTACTATTGTCCTACACTTGTTGCTGCACCAGTACATCCTCTAAAATATTGTCTCACCTGACTAATGCTAAAAAATAATGTTTCTATCTAATCTAAAGGTCACTCTACGGGGACAGCAAGTAACAGTCACAACCAAATACCATATTACAAATTACATGTGAGCAAAAAAGTGACATCCATTATAAGGAGTGTGCCATATCATCTCGTTCACGATAATACCGATACCATTTTCAGTATGATAAGAAAATTTCATATCATGATACACGCCATATTTCGTCTTGTTAACAGGTTTGCTTTATACTGTTACCCACGGCAACAAAAAGCATGGCTGAAAGCAAAATTATTACTGACTCTGCGGAGGTTCAAAAAAGAGGAGCAACTTCAGTAGTGTAGAAAAAACTGCGGCGTCCTGAATGTTTTATGAACAGCCCCGGACTTCTCAGACTCTTTTAGTGAGTTACTGCTCAGAGGGAACTCATTCAGCGGCTCCTCTGGCAGCAGCACAGTGTCTCTCCCTCTGTCATTTGTCATTTCATCAAGAATGTTATCACAAAAATACCCTGAAATATTGTGATATTACTTTAGGGCCACATCATCCACCCCTATACATTACGTGAATTAATAATAAAAATAATCACCATCAGCTAAACATTTACTACTGACCACCATGTTTCTGCATATATCATGTCAACTCATCAACTGGTGTACCAAAATTTTCATTGAATTTCCACCATTTCAACAAGGTTTTGTTCTGACTTGAGGAGGCGTTCATGTGAATTTTCCCAGTGTGGAAGTAGTTTTTCGGATTATTCCGACACCACATGAATGCAGTGTCGGATTGAAAAAAAAAAAAATCACATTATGCATTTATTTGTTGTATATTATTGATATAGATTTAACAATTTATCATTAAATTCTCCACCTCTGCAATAATTAAGCATTGCTTCATGTACCAATACTAATAATCAGCTAATATAATGTGTAATGATAGAATAGGACCATTCTGCATAAGGACAAACCAACTTTAACTTTTAATACTTTAAAAACATGTTGCTGATGATCTTCTGTACGTTCACTTGAATACACTTTTGAATGCAGGACTGAAGAAATGAGATCTGAGTACTTCATCACAGACAAAATTTTCCATTGAAAATAAAGTTATTTTATGCTGACCTCTGTGGCAGTGAAAAATCTAGTTAGTGGTTTTTCTTATTTTTTCTCAATTTTGTGTTTTATTCCTCTCTATACACACACATCACTTTAGAGAGAGACCAAACACATGCACTAGCATCAAGTGTATTGAAGTCGTAAAGCCCGAGAGGGTGTTTGTCGCTGCATTTATGGGAATTTCAGTAATGCTGACAGCATGAAGTGCAGCCAAGGCAGCAATGTCTTATACCTGATCTCAGTAAAAATGCACTCCTGGGTACTTTACTTTTTATTACACTTGAATGATTAGGACTGCCAGCTTGACATGATCCAGCTAAGGATTAACTTTACAATCTTTCAATCTCAGACTGGACACTGTGTGACCATAATACTACTTAGTTATGGTTATGGACATTAGAAGTCAACTCATTTGTGAGGAGAGGACGTAGTGAATTCACTATATCTTATATATTTTATATAAGACAGGAAGAATGTTGCTTTGGGCTGTAGCATATCATTTTCTTAGCAGAGAATGAAGATGGAAAGAAGACAGATGTGCAATATTCATATTATCAGCATGGACAACATATTTATTGATATTCATATATATGCAGTTTTCCGTTTCTCCCAGGAATGCTAACACACTCTGCCACCATGAAATTCACTATACATTGTGCCCCTGATGATATATTGTAATAGAGAATGGAAAACATACAAAAAATAGTGTTTGAAGACTTGATATTGAACACTGCAGGTGTCCACTACAGACTGTAACTTTGATTGCTTGTACTTTCACTCAATCAGTGTGTATTCAAATCAACCTGATTTATGTCTTTTAAAGTCTCAGCTTTTTTCCCTCACTTAAGATCAATATATTTATGTTCATCAATCAAGCAGACACATCTATCACAAAAAGAAACTGTTCATTTTAGAGGTCAATCAGTTGAAGGACAGTTAAAGGAATACTTCACCCACAATAAACCATTTGAACATTTGTATATCAGTAAGTCATGCAGTGTTATCTTGAATTCAGGAGGAAACTTTGTTTTTCTTGCATGCCTCCAAAACAGCAAATATATTGATTTTTTATGATTGATTGGGGACCACATTTAACAACAACAAAACAATATCACATAATCCGAGTCTCATGTATACAGTCGTATGCTTAGGAGTTTGCAAACAGATGCACTTTTGCTAAAAAAAAACAAAACAAAATAAACCTTCAAACTTGGCTTCAAAGACAGTGTAGATAAAGTTTACTTCCAGTTCAGTTTTAAATACTCAGTTTTTTAGTGAAAATGCATATGTTTGGAAGGTAATGAGTGTACGACTGGATAAGAAAGACTTGTATTATATTGCACGAGTTGTGTGAGAGTTTGTGAACAGAAAGTTTTGTGTGGTTTTGCTGTTCTTCACCGTGGTCCCCAATCAATCAATCAATAAATATACATATACATGGCCATTTTGCAAGGTGAAGTATTCTTTTAACTGGCAAATATTTTGATAATTAATTTACTGTTGGAGTCATTTTTTCCAGCAAAATTGCCAAACATTCTGGCACCCAAGAGCTCAGAGGTTAGGGTGGGCATCCCATGTACAAAAGAAATGTCCTTGCCGCAGCGGCCATGGCTTCAATGCATGTCACACCCTTTAACGCTTAATCTGTTCTGTCAAATAAAGGCAAAAAAACCCCAAAAATCTTTAAAAAACATTTACTGGCGTCAGCTTCAGACAGAGCAGGCTATTTATAAAATTACAATGACCAGTTTTCACAATCTTCAGTCATTTAGACCAAACGATTTGTTGATTAATTGAGAAAATAACACGGAGATCAATCGATAATGGAAATAATTATTAGCTGCAGCCCTAGAGTGTTTTGTAGAGGGGAGACCAAGTCATTGTTTTGCAAGTGACAAGTAAGTCTCGCATCTTTGAGCTCAAATCTCAAGTCAAGTCATAAATCAAGACTGACAAGTCCCAAGTCTTAAACTTTGAGCGTCGAGTCCTAAACAAGTCATAATGCACTGTTCACCAAAAAGCTATTTTAAATTCACAAAATTCGGAAATGGATCGAGCTGGTTCAGCCAGTCAGCTCAGACTGCACTGACTGATACACACAAGTCACTCCCCATATGTTATCTACAAAACACACCCCTCTACAGTATGTTGGCAGTCTATTTAAGCTGCAAAGTCTTCCAAGCTCTCCTTTTGCATTGTCTATGCTGCTGCTGCCCTGCATCAGTACTGCCCGTTCGCTCTTTCAGCCCCACCTCCACCCCAGCATCCAGCTGCAGGCTCTGGCTGTTGAAATAAACATTTAAACGTGAGTTTACTTTTTAAAAAATATATATTTATTAAAACAAGTGCGGCCAAACTTAATTATAGCATATAACTCTATCAACTAATACCACTCATATAGGCTCACATAGCACGCACATTTGCTTGCCAGCGATGTTAATATTAGCCTCGCCTTCTTCCCCTGTTCTTTGTGTAGTTTCAAATGTCAAATGAAGTTGTTGCGTCTCCATCTGTAACTTTTGGCTCGCCTGTTTTGCATACTGCAGTTCTTTTTTCATTGACCGCTGCATAGTTTTTGCAAACAAAATAATCTTTAATATCCGTTTTTCCAACTGGCGCTCAGTAACGTATTATTTATGGCTCTCTCCTGCAGTTTGATTTAGATGCTGTCAGACTGGTCTGAATAAATGGGATCATCTGGGGAATTGCTGGGAATTAATAGCATTAACATTAGACGATTCAGGAAATAAATTGATTTGTGGCACACTTTTTAACCTTTGGGCTTGAGGGGAAGGTATTAAGCATTTTAAAGTCAAAAGGCTCAAGTCCAAGTGAAGTCACGAGTCACTGGTGTTAAAGACCAAGTCAAGTTGCAAGTCTGTCGAGTCTAAAGTCATCAAATTGGTGAATCAGTTACGACTTGAGTCCATACCTCTGGCGTTTAATGACACTTTATAAATATCAATATTTGAATTTAACAAGCTGTTATCGTATTGAATTAATTATGGGATTGAAATAGATTATTTAGTGGAGGTCTCCTTCAAACCTTCTCCACTTGGCTGCATTGCATTTTCAAGTCACTCCCCAACCATTAATAAACTCATAACCATCCAACCTTCAGCTGACAGCCATGGGTAGAGTTGTAGGAATTATCAGCGATTAGGTAAATCCTCAGAGATTTAAAGACTGGGAGTTCTTCAGCTGCTGCACCGGGCCATCAACAAGCGGCCTCATGAAACTGCTATAACACAACAGCAACAACAAAACTTTCACTACTGTGATTTCCACTCTGAGGTTGAGGCACCTGGGAAATTGCTGTGCGTCGTTTAACAGGAGCTTAATTCTGGCCACATGGTTTATTCATGTGGCGACCGCTGATATCACGACTCTCATAAATCACGCAGTGCGGCATGCTGGACGTCCACGCGCTCGGGCAGGGCTCACTAATCTCAACACCATCTTTCATCTGAATAACCTTGCCTTACCGCAGGGCAGGCCAACACCAGACACAGCCCATTGGAGGGAGGCTCTCCTCATACTTTTATTTCTTTCACTCTGGGCACAAAGACTTTCTGCAGCCTGTCAGAGCAGACAAACACTGTCCTGTGTGCTCCCAGGCAAGCAGTCTGCCCACTCTCAACCACAGGCAATAATAAGAAATTGCTTCATGGACATCAGAGGAACTAATCTAGTCTAACGTTAGCTTTATGAATGTAGAATCAGGCACACAAGGGAGGAGAGCAGCGGAGCCGGTCGAGCCATCTGTTCAGAAATGGTTCAAAGAAAGAGCAGGAAATTTGAAACTAATGTGAGTAAACATGATCATCAAATATAGATAATAGAATATAGCATATAGCAACTTTGGCCTCGTTTTTCTTGTGTTTTTTCTACTGTCAAACATTGTTACATTTTTTCATAATTAATTGGATTTGGGTCCTTATCCACATAACAGGCACAGAATCTACATGTCACCAATTACCAGCTTTAGGCCTACATTTTCCGTAAGAAAACTAATTAGTGAAACAACACCACTTGATGAACTAAAATAACAATGTGCCTGATGTCACATAGCTCTGCCTGCTGCTTAGAATAGTCACTGTCTCACCCCATGCTTCTAATAACAAACCCCAGGCATCACAGTGACAGCCAAATGTCTTGCAATGCCCTCTGCACTACGTCTGTCCTCTCTCTGCGGCCTGGTTCTGGCCTCCTGCTGCCACCAGGAGGAAGCACCAGTCAGGCTCGTCCTCGCTCCAGTAAAAGGCTCTCCTTCCCCACACAGACAATTAGCCACCCTGTGACTGACTGCGAATAATGAGAGCTGCTGGAGAACAGTTGGACATCTTAGGACAAATTAATGTGTGAATATTAGCCTGTTGAACCTTCTGCTCTCTCCCACCAGGAGAACAAAACTGAGCCACTCTGTCACTTTGAAGCTCTGGTCAAGGAAGCACAATCACACAATCATGTACACTAAGCAGCCGAGACGGTTATTACTGTATTCTATAAAGTTACATCCTCTACAGAGAGAGGGCCGAACTCAGCAGAGGCATGGTGTGGACAGAAAAACAAATGAAAGAAAAAGGTGGAGGGAAGAAGGCACTGAGGAGGCAAGGAGGGACGCTAGCTGAGCAGCTCGCCATGAAATGCTGAAACAACAGCACGGCTGCCAGGGCAATTTTACACCCCAATAGTTTCACACCTCAGCCACCAACCCCTTCCAACTCTGAACCTTGTGTCTTCTTGGTGTCTTCATTTATTTTGTGTCAGTGTCCAAGATGTGAGAAGCCAAGCAGTGAGAAACTCGTCCCAAATGTCGCAGGGTAAGCGGTGTGTGAAGCAGACGGGGGGAGCGAGGAAGAGAAAAGCCACTGCGCCTGGATGCACCTTGCTTTCTGTGCAGACAATCCTCTGAGATCTCACAGGAGGGTTGATTTTTTTTTTTCTGAGAGCACTGCACTTCACATTGGTTTTACACATAGGAAAACAAATAACATGTAATTGTATGCTGATCACTACATTAACTGCAGAGGTGGATGAGCATGCAGAAACATAAGAGTACTAATAGATTTATGTAAAAAGACTCTGCACTTGAGGTAGAGAGGTATTATGCACTGTTTCTGCAGAAAACAGCCTGTGCACATAAGTGTCATTTAAACTGGGGATGCTGGGAACATGTCTCCAGCACTTTTTAAAAGCATAATTTGTTAGAAAAAGAAAATTCTGAAAATAGCCTGCACCACAAGATATTAACCAACAAATGAGAATGCTTTAAGGAAGGTAACTCGCACAATAAAAAATACATACAAGAAGAAACAAATGACAAAAAAGTACTGTAAAAAATGCCTGCTGATTCTAAAGTGACCCAAAAGCGTGCCTATCAGTGAACAAATTCTTAACACAGTTTCATGTGTTCAACATTTTTCCATACTCTCTCTCTGTGAACATGACAACACACATGAGCTATTAATTCCAGAGGTTTATAAATTAATTAAAATCAACTAAGGTGTCATTGACGTGAATAGGTGCCCCATGCATATTTAAAAAGGTTACTTCCCCTAACAAAGACGACTAAAGAGTAAATCATGTCCGCATGTGTGTTGACTCTGTAGTGATAACCCTGAATGAGGAAAGTTAATCTACAGGAGGGTAAGGATTTGAAAGCAATGTAGAATGCCTGACAGCCTTGCTGCGTTAAATTGTTGAATTGATCTCTTTGCCTGATTTTAAAGCTTGTACAAGTACAAGGATGTCTGAGTCAGTCAGGTCTTGTCATTGTGTGTAGGTGTTCTAATATTTTTACATGTTACTGTGTATCTTGTGTTTTTAATTGGGTCTTGTCTTGGCCAGGCCTCACGTGTAAAAGAGATTGTTGATCTTAGCGGGACATGGTTAAATATGTTTAAATAAGTAAATATTATATTATATTTCTAAATTGTCACCTGCCACCTGAATTTTGTGTTTCCCTCTACTAAAACAGAGACATATCTACCATAAATTATTGCATTAAAATTTACCAGAAGACGGGAAATGACGTGTTTGACCCCTGACCCCTCACTTCATTTGTGCCCCCACCATCACCACCAATGTTGAAACAAAGTCTGTCTTTAGTAGTGGCCTAGTCTATGCCCTTATACCGCTCACACCTGTCCTTGGGAAATATTCCAAAATGGAGGGATACTTTAGACAGCCCTATACCACGGAAACTGTTTTTTTGGTTTGATATATAACTGTTGACTCATTCACAAAGTACTTTCAATTAAAAGTAACTTTCTGGTGATTAGAAAAATGCTTAATACACACACACACACACACACACACACAGATGCTGGATTTGTGGTTCAGAACCTGAGTCAGCAGTCCATCTTTTTTAGTGTTGGCATATTGGGGAGAGGTTTAAATAATGCGCTCAAAAATGAGTTTACATCTAGAACTGGATCTCTTCTCTGTGATGCTGGGGGATGTTACAGAAACAAAGACCTATACTGTTACTTTAAATATAGTATTTGGGAAAAGGTTAATTTATAAGGCAACTGGAGTAGAAGGATTTTATACAAATAACAAATGTTATTTAGACAGATGAGGAAAATTTATTGAAGCTGAAGGGCGGTGAGAACAGATATGTGGCCTAACTTAAAACAGTGACTGGTCTCTATTCTTATCTCTTCAACAATGCCCTTTTTTCCTTTTGTCAACTTGTTGCTATTGAGCTAGTTTGCAGTATTGTCACGCCAATATGAAATTTACATTGTATGGCTATTTGTCTCTGTGTTGTGTGAGGTTCATTGTTTAGTTTTTGTCTGCTGCGTTTTTGTTTTGTTCGTTTGTTTCTGTTTTTGTGATGATGGAGTGATGCTGTTTTTTTGTGTATTGTTGTGTTGTATGTAATGACCACCTGCATACACTGAGCTCCACTTCTAAATGCAAATAAGTGGAAAAAAAGAAAAAGATGAATTATTCACATTAATAATGAAAAAAAGAGAAAAAATGAGAGGAAAATGTCCCCATGAGGCGGCTTGGTGGTTAGGTTATTAAAAATAAATACATACACACATTTAAAAAGCATGTTTTTTTTCCACAAACACCATCTACATTGACCTCACACCAATCCAGCCATTACACTGCCTAGAATTAGATATGTTGAGGATCATTTTAAAAACTAATTTGAGCCTTATGTCCTAACCAAATTGACGCCCTTGCCTCTGGCACTGACATGACAGTATTAGACTGTTAATACTGATGCATCAGTGTGTAATCAGTATCTTACAGAAGTAGCTGGTTGAGGTGAAGCTGATTTTAACTTTATACACTGTTTGGGAACCACTTAACCACTTAACTCCCTAACTTGGGGTCAGCCCCTGTCTAATGGGTCCCAAGATAAATCTGAGGTGTCACAAGATGACTCATGGGAGAGAAAGGAAGATAAATTCTGACACAAAAATCTGTTTTCTTTTCTTTTTTCTCTAATTTTTGATTTTCTGTAATACACTGGACAATTGAAATGAAACCACGTGAGGAGTTAAGAGAGGAAATGTCTCATAGGAATCTGAAACATGACAAGGACTCACAACGCGACACTGATTTTAAACTTTAAGTTTTATTTATATTTTATATATTTTTATTATTATTATTATTATTAGTTATATTTTTAGTGTTTTATAAACTTATAAGGATGGTAATCGAGAAACAGTTTCCAAACTGTGGGATCCATAGGAATCCTATGCCTCCGAGCTTATCAATATCTTTCACCAATGCCTGCATGCTTTTCTGACAGTTGCACATTGCAAAACAATGACGTCAAACTCATACGTCTACGCTGCTATTTGCAGCAAGGAGGAGTCACGGTGGGGAGGAAGAAGCGGTCCAAAGCGTGGCTTCATTTCACAAAGAAAGATGACAACAGTGCTGCTTGTAATATCTGTAAGACGATAAATTCCAGTAAGGGTGGAAACACCATCAATATGCTGTAACATCTTTCGATGCAACATGGGCTTAAATTCCAAATGCCATGTATTTGACACTCTACGCACGAGTGCAACAGCTTCTCAGCCAGCAGCATGTCCATTTCAGAGGGTAAATATCCTGTATTAATAACATTAGCACCATGCTGAGTCATATGCATGCCTTTTTTGTAGTCTGTTTATACACTGTGGTCAGACTCAAAAGATGATAAAACAGATGTACTGATGCTGAAAACTTGTTTAGACCTACTCTTTCCACACAGAAAACTGGCCAGGAATAAATAAGGGCATGGAAAGTATCAAACAGAGTTGATAATGGCATTCGTAGTAATTAATCTTATCCATTCCCATCCAAAAAACGTATCACATAGCTGTTCTATGTAAAATCTAAATCTAAAAAGTAACTGCAGCTGTCAAAATACAATATTTCCATCAGAAATGTAGTGGAGTTGCAGTATAAAGTAGCAGTAAACTACAAGTACCTCAAAACTGTACTTACACACTGCTTGAGTTAATGTACTTAATTATTTTCCCCCTGTAGCTTCGGTATTATTACAATCAGTGAAGTTCAGGCCAAACTCCAACGCTGATTCAGACAAATTAAAGACACTGCGGGATCTCTCCCAAGAAGAATCCGTGTATATGTAAGTGAAAATTCCTTTTCTAAAAATTACCAATTACAATAGAATATTAACTCTTCATATTCGACTAAAAGCTCCCACATCCCTCTCCAGATCAATGGTTTGCTCCCTCTGCCAGTGTAACACATTAACCTTCTGGATCAGTAGTCAATGACTGAAAGAGGAATGATTTGCCATCATGATTATTAAATCTGAAAATATGCTTCTGCAGCACGTTAAACCCGGCCATCGTGCAACCAGGTGATCTCAATTTGGTGAAATGAGAGCTCCATCAACCGGATTTGCATTAAAGATGTATGCCCAATTTTTGCCATTGTGACCTTTTAAATGTCCTTGAATCCTCTTGGGCAAAACACGCCTACAGTACTTAGACTGGCTGCATTTTAAAAAATGAACAAAAGAGAGGAGTGCTTGTGGCTCTGTTCAGCCTACCTGATGAATACATGAGCAAGACGCTTAAATTCATCACTGACATGACAGACTCAGATGAAGCCAAACTGTAAGCGATAGTACAAATACTCATAAATCAAAAGGCATTAGCAATTGCTTGTACAATCATTAGGATACATAATGCGCTGAAGAAACAATGCACTGAAATGTGTTCTATATAAATCATCTGCTTCATTAGAGGTTCACATTGTTAAAATTCTTCCTGTATCTCTGTTTCTCTGAAGTGTAAAAAACTAGAATATAATTGTGTCATACATCACGCCGGTGTAAATATCACCGTGCATTCCAACATCAAAATAGAACAAATTTTATGCACTCTGATGCTCTCAGTGTCTTTGATTGCAGCCTCCCCTGCCATCTCAACCTACACAGCCTTATGCTGTATATAAAAATACTCCTAAAAATCCATACAAACCTAACTAAAATGATCATTGCTGTAAGTTTCTCCTCGACATCCTCACAACCTTACTTGCTACTTTTTCTGCCATTACTCTCTGCAATCCCTCACGGCTGTGGCAGGCAGGACTGCCCGGTGCTGGCGCTTGGGGTGCCAAGTATTTGCACCCTGACCTTCTGCTCTCTGGACAGGTCTGAGTGTGAAAGCATCGCCTGTGAGGGGCCAAAGGAGATGGGACACTCGGCTGCCTGGTGTATTATTCATGAGTCGCCCCTGTTGAGTGGGCAGTTATTCAGGATCCGAATCCCAGATGTGGTTCAATCTGTGCTCCATTCACTGTCCTGACTGCTGGCCATTGATCACAAGCGAGGTACCCGGGTGCTGAATAAGCGCAGGGGCTTTATGTTATAGGCCTCAAAGCATCTCACTGATAGCACAAAGATCCATCACTAGACATTGGATGTGGGCCAGAGTTTGCTCGCTGGAACAGATCGGACAGGCTGAGTGGAGATGCATCTACAACATTTATTAAACAGGAGTAGCACAGCATGTGGCTGGGATGTGGCAGTAATACGTTATATGTCAGGTATCCGTGCAATGTAGCAATAGAGCTGAGTGTATGCAAGTGAGCATCTCTGTTTCTGAAACAGATTTCTCTTCTACAGAAGTCAGCTGCACTGTGATTATATTTATTCAGCCAGAAGTACACACTCAGACGCACACACTGAGAAACAGACAGAGAGAAAATACTATGATGAGGTCCCTCTCTGAAAGGTGCCAGAGGCAAGGTATCACACTCTAATAGGCATCACACTATTAATGGACAGTTGAGCACAGTGAATCATTTGTCCACTTTAATCATCAATCAAATATAGGCAGCCAAATGTGGCATGACCACAACTCTTCCCTGTCTGCATTTGTCAGGATGATGATCATCCATCATCGATCATGTTGCAGAATTACTGTATAATATGGAATCTGAATAACAATTACCATGTCAGCTCGCCTGCTCAGGCATACAGGACTCACTGTGGTACTTATTGAAACTCCTATGTAACATCTTGTGTCCTCGAGAGTTCACATTCAGGTCAGCAGGTTCACGTTATTTACATCATTTTTTAATATATTTTTCTATTAAACCCATCAGGCTTTCTCATTTTACCTTTCAAACCGTCGAATGCTAGATCTTTCTTTTGTTAACATGTGACATTTCTGATTGTTTGATCATAAAGAAGGAATTTGAGAAGTCTCACACATTTAAGACCCATGTAAAGTTCACACCCACACACTGCTGGGGAATGTCTGAGTTTGTTTAACCTCTGTTTAACAGGAATAAGTATTGTTGGGATTTGTTTTATCTATCAAGTATTAAAAACGGCCTCGCTCTTTTATCCGAGTTATGAATGCTCTCCTGCATTTCTTGGGACTTTTATAAAATGAATCAAATCCATTTTAACTGATTTTCTCAACATTTTAAAACACTCTTGGTGCCTCTCAGTACCTTTTTGATGCTGTCAAATTAACATTAAATATTCAATTTCAGCATGTTTCTGAGAGGACCATATTTCAGTTCTTCCACTTGACAACCTCAGTAAAAAATTAACCAAAATTTAAGATGCTCACTGAATATCATTGGTTTCTCTCCAGTATAAATAAGTGATTAAATCCCTTTTTTAAGTAATTAGTAATAAAAGCCGGTACAACTCAACTGCAAATGTAAAGCTGTGAGTAAAGTATGCGTAAAAAGCATATGCCTGAGATGGAGAAGCGGATTTTTGCTGTCTAAGGCATAATGATGAATAATAGCCTTATCAACAAAGCACAACACACCCCAACACGCTGAGATCTTATCACTGCTCATTTCCTCAGCCCATGTATTTCCTGTATCTCCGGTGGAAAATGTGTCGTGTGGTTCCCTGCACTCCCACTGACAACCTAGTCATGTCAAAAGACTCAGGCTTTCTGGTAACGGTCCTTTCACAAGACAAGAAAGAAAAAAGTGGCAGGTGTAAGCAGATGCATCAGCACTATTTGCAAAAAGTCACCAGATTCCCACAAGGGACATGCTTGTCATTAAAACAAACAAGAAAAGAACTGATGAGTGCATTAATCAGAGCGCGGCCAAGCATCGGTGGTGAGCTGTAGTCCGTGGCGTTCCTCCCCAGGAGCGGCTGCACCTGAGGGAGGGGGGATTAACACAGCTCCACACTGGAGCTCCTGTATCTGAAATCTGCCTGAGCTCATCGTTTCTGCTCCTCGCTAAGAGGCTGTGGCTGGATATCAGGCTCAGGCAATCTATTCCCCTGCAGAGCACCGGCTGACCGACATCAATGCTGTGCATTGTCGAATTATTAATTAAATGCATGCAGGCGTAATCAGATGCAGACATGGTCAGACCTTTGGGACAGCTAACATAGAATTGAAGCTGAATCTAAATTGCAGATTTCTTCTTATTTTTCAATGCCAGCTTGCTATGCGGTTTTAAAAATTTAGCATCACTTTGCACTTATTTAACTTTGTTGTGATGCAAATCATGCACGGCCATGACTTCTCGTTACAGTCAAGACTCACACACACACACACACACACAAAAGCATTACAAAAGGGGACTTAAACAGGCCAACGTCTCCTTTTACAGTCAAACAATACAGTATGGGCTGCAGCATAAATATGTTTACATAGAGGGATAAGAAGTGGGTGTATGCTGTGCTATATTGTTTTTATTCCCTCTCCACAGACGTGCAAAATGTAAATGCCACAGCCTTCAAAAGTAAAGCAAAGTCCAGATCCTGCCTCCATATATTTCATTAACTTTTGTTAATGTAGTTGCTATGGCTCCAGGGTGTTTGCTCAATGCTCAATGCACTTTTGCTGAAATAATAAGATCTATCAGTCAGCGCGAAGCTAAAACAGCTTAATTTGCAGAATAAAGGTCATTGGAGCTGTTACTTTTGAGGGGCTTTGACAGAGAGCTGTGTTCAAAACAACAAACTCTGGAAGAAACTCTGCCTTGAAATATTACAGTACACTGAGGTCGTCACTTGTAGTTCTCAAAATCAGTGTCAAGTTTATAGCGCTGGGCTGACTATTATGATTTGCCCTTGTGAACCGGACCCAACCCACTCATTTTCCTACAGGACACCGTATATACAGCATACCTCGATATGCTGCTGGAGACTATTCACACTGCCAACAACAAAACTGGCCTGTGGGGAAAAACAGTTCCTAAGCATATGTGCTGATGAGTGTTTCCGCATCTTTTAATTCACATTTGATTAAGAGATTATTGAGCTTGCATGGGTCAAAACCAGCAGCTGATCAAGTGTTAATTGCATTCATTGAATATTTAAAGAATGAATTATGTGTTTTCTAAATCTAACAGAGATGTAAACTGTACTTACACACTGTTCCTATGCATTCTTTCATGATTTCTAATCTGAATTATGAATGGCTATTGCGCTGTAAAATCAAATTCCTACCATGGAAAGCAATTTCTCTGTTTGCCAATAGAATGTGTCCTTGTGAAGTGAGAAAGCTGTCTGCCTTCAACAGCCACGCTCTTTCATTAATCAGCACTAATTAAACGTATTGATTGAGCCAAACATCAGGATTTCCAGTTGAAAGGGTTTACTAGACTGTAAAGTGCACACACACACACACACACACACACGCATACACAAAAAACTACCAAATGCACGAGCCACTTATGTGCCCTTGAAGGTTCCGTCGCTTTGAAAGAGCTCAGAAAATGAGACAAAGATGTGTCCGCTCACTTCTCATTAAATAACGCCAGAATTCACGGCGTCTCAGAGGCAAATGTCGTCCTTGGCTCGACTGAGAGCTGAAGCCACTGAGGCTGAACTGAGTATCAATTTGTTTTCTGGCAGCATGACCTCTCATCGCAGGAAAAAAGATGTATGAAATCACAGCTTGAACCGACCCTAACCCCATGGAGGACCACCGGATGGTACACAACATCAACCTACAGATCACAAGTTTTGATGAACAGACACTTTATTAAAGGGGAAAATAACTTTAAGGCTCAGTGAACATGTTACTTCCAAGTGCACGGCATCCACCAACAGCCTGAAACTACTGTATGTGGGTCCAATAAAAAACAGCATCTTTTGGACATTATAAATGTGCTGCACATACAAATAAATATAAAAAAATGACATCATAATATTCTTGTAGGCGCAAAAAAGAGTTGTGTAGATGTGAATATATGATATGAATGCTCATTGTCAAGATAACGCTGTCCTAAGAAAACCATGTATCTCCAAATTTGGTGATTCAGAATTTATTTGATGAACTGATGACAGAAAATCCTCCTTTATCTTAAGATAAATAAACAATTTAAAACCTCCATGGCATGGCTGAAAATTGCATTTTCACAAAGCAGCAAACAAGGCGGTTATTTTTGCTCAGGGGGAAAGTTGACACTTAGAAGATACACAGTTTTCACAGGACAGCAATAAAATGTACAAAAAGAAATACATGGATTTTGTCATTTTGTTTGACAGCCTAAATTACAGCTGCACGTGAAAGTCGTAAATGAAAGAAAATAAAACCACAGAGATGTTTGTCCACATTTTTCTGTTATTCTGAAAATCACAACTGGCTTTGTTTGTTGCTTTAGTGGTTTAGAAATTGTTTTGACAACGAAATTCGTCATCTCACTTCTTAATACAAAGGCAAACAGTAATTGTAAGTTGAACATGAGTTTGCATGATGTGAATTATTTATTTGTGCATGTAGATGTTTGTGCAGTTAAAAGGGGAAAAAGAACGAAGGATGTTAAAATTGGGAGGTGATTAAAGACTATCTGAAAACAACAGGACTTAAAGGGAAATTAAGTGTAAAAGCAAATCGAAATTCTTGAAAACATGGTCTTTTATGTATATGTTGCGTATGAAAAGTGTCAGTCTAGGGGTCAAAACAAAACCTGCATTGCTTTAGTGCCAAGGTACATTTTTGATAAATGACTTTATGACAAATTGCTGTAATGCGGGGAACCCATGCAGAGCGTGGGCTACAATGTATGCAGCTCCAACAGGGCAAAACAACAGTGTCTACTCCAGGGCTCCAGTTGCTTCAAATGAGACAGGGTGTGTACGTGTGTGCGTGTGTGTGTGTATGTGTGCGTGCGTGTGTCCACCTAATGCATCTGCCAGTGATTTTATAAAAATCATTGATTTAACAAAAGCCATCTTGGTCTGTTTATTTATTCCACAAAGGGAAATCAACAGCAGTAATGATTCCATTATTAAACCATGGCGCAGATCTGCTCATTGACTAATAGACTAATGCAAGTTTAATCAGCTGCTTTAGCTTGCACTCTGTTGTCATCTAGTGGCCCAACAATGACATAACATGCCGCATGTGATCTTTATTCCAGGCGGAATCAAAATGTTCATCACAGATAGCTGGATTCACTCCTCATCCTTCACTTTGAAGGACATGAAATTATCTTAAATCCTTGTCGAGAAATTAATCTTGGAAAGGCAGTGTGACATTGTGGCATCACACAGGCGTCACTTAAAACCAATGTTAATGTCAAATGTAATAATTTAATGTGAACCAAGAAATGCAATATTATAACCAGCTGCATTCACTTAACTTATCAGACACATTAAAAACAATAACCATAAATGAGGTAAACTTTTTCTGAACTGCTTATGCATCCTGTAACACACTTCCACATCATTAGCATTCACTGCATAACAACAACAGGCTTTTAAATCTCGGGTTTTTCAAACTTAATAGTTTTCCTGGCAGATCATGCAGGCTGCGAGCCGTGCAAAAAAAGGAAAACACACAATAGGCTACATGTCTGCAGAATTATAAAACTCTCCGGGATGATACAGCCCTTTTCTTTGGCACAGCACGCACATTTCCATGGGATAGACTCGCCAATAGCCTAATTAAATAGAAAGCACAATTTGTCACATCAACCAGCCAACAGCAGCAAATGCCAAAAGACTGCGCCCTAAGTTACTGCGGGCCGCTTCAACACAAACAAAAATACAACAAAAGCTATTCATCTCTTTGGGCAAACATCTGCAAAGCTGTTTATCACCACAGATACTGTCGATGGTGGTGACATGCCTGCTGCAGCATCATTAGCATCCTCTGCCGATTAAATCAAAGCCCTTTTTGTTCGGTTTGCGGGGGAAATGCGTGTGAACTCACCCTTTCTGGAGACTTGAGGTTTAAAGTTATCGCCCTCGACAAAACAGATTTCAGCGGGTCCGACACGGTGCAGCTCGGTCTTCCATGTTTCATTAGTGAGAAACTCAAAATGCAGGTAGGTTAAAGGAGGTAGTTTGTGGAGTTCACACCGACACTGTTCAACACACGAGCAGACGAGCAGAAGTCAGGTGTTGTTGAGAGGAACCGCCGCTGCTTCCTCCCTCTTCTCTCTCCTCTACTTCACTGGGTGAAGCGCGGCCCACTTTAAACTCTGGTGACGTCATGGGTGCTGATGCTGATGATGCACCCCCCCCCCCCCATCACCCAGCATCACCCAGCATCACTCCCCTAAACACACACAAACACACACAAATCTCTCTTTAAAAATAATCCCACAATATTCCTATAACGACTTGTGAACTCTTACCTATATTTGAAACTTTAACAGGTAAACAACCTGTAGGATGCTTTCAAAATGCAAAGATAATTTTCTTACGCCATTAAAGATTATCTGTCATCTTGCCACATGGCTGCAACTTTCAAAATTATATGAGGTGAAAGTGGGTAAATTGCGCGGAACATCTTAATGATTATAATTAGATCCTATATTTTTCTGCAAGGGTGAACACTCTCCTCTGAACCAGGGAAAAAAAGTTCGAGTTGGATAAGGCTAAAAATGAGGTTTTCCTTCAGTGTTTAGATGATTGCAGAAAACCCACCTGTGCTGCTGTATCCTCACCTGCCTCTGACAGATTTATGCTTCAGTTTAGAGATGAAGTTGACCAACAATTGATCACAGAAGGTCTTCACAGTGTTTCAAGCATCACTATATCCAACTGAGACCTGAACTTTTGTTTGGTATGATTTTAATTTCCTCTAGCTATTTGGGATCAGTTGGACCCAATAAAGATGAAAAACTAAACATCGTCAATGATAATTGAGTCCCACTGTCCTTAAACGAGATGATAGTAAAGTCCTACTGTCTTCAATTGAGTACTTTGTTGTTAAAATTAGTCAAATTTGTTGCCATATCAAACTACAAACATTATTCATCATAAATAAACAAGTTTCAACCATTACATGTGATCAGGTTTTGGACCTTGTCCACTTTTGTGTCAGGGTTGGCTGCAGACTGACTTGGCAGAGATGGCTGCCATCTTGTTTTTACATGGATAAGTGTATTGTGGTCTTACTACCACTAGATGGCACAAAAAGTGTCCATAAAGGAGGACAACAGGTCCAAGTTAATTAGAATAAAGTATAAGGCTAAGTAAACCCAAAATTCAATGTCCTCATATGAGGACGCAGTGTCTTAGGAGGTTATGTTGTAGAGCAACCTCGCACCTTGTAATCCTGATGTTTTCCAGAACAGACAAGATCCACCTTTTGATTTTCCACATGGAGGATTTGGAAACTTATCACTGAATCTAGTTTCTCACTGTGACATTTAATAGAGGTAGCTATGTCTCTTAGAGGGAGGTCAGGGGCTGGTGAGTGTAGTGAACAGATCATCCAAGGTAAATGTCTCTTTTTGCACTGAATGATTGTATTACTTGAAAAACATTTTTAAAGGATCAGTCTAGTAATATTCAATATTTTCAAATTTTCAATTTATGAAGTGATCCCACTGACAAGTACTGTCTGTGTTTCCAAAGCCTGATGCAGCTTTAATCTGGGTTTGGCAGTTTAATTAAGACATCACTGGGCAAAAATCTCACAATAAAATGTTAGCATATTGTGATTCAAGTAGACTGAGAGAAAACAAGACTTCTGCACCTCCTCTTCTGTTTTTAGACTTTAGAAAATCTAGGCCGTGACAGGACACTTTGGCCAATCACAGGTCATTTTGGAGAGAGGGCATTCATATTGGCTGCTCTAAAAATGCAGATGGGCATGTGTGTCCCTTCAGATGGTGAAAGCCTCATTCAATGGTGAAGAGTCCTGCAGAAAGTTGGCAACAACTGCCTAGACTGCAAAGCAACCCAAAAAAGGAAAACAAGCTTATATAAGAAAAAAAAAGTCTAAAAGAGAGTCTGACAATAAATTAAATAAAACGTGTCAACACTGGCAAAGCATTTAGCAGGTGGAGAGACAATGTCGCTAATAGTTAGCCCTCTGCTAACCCAGGGGCCAACCATTGTTGCTCCAAAATAAATAATTAAATCTGTCTGGAGCCACAAAATATATTTGAGCCTTATAATAAAGATAACACAGCCTTATTAAGTCTAAATTAGCTTATCAACATTATTAATAAGTCTAATCATTGATCTGTTTTACCATCAGGTGGCAAATCTGCTGTATGTATGAATAATTGGTACCTTGCGGCAAAAGTAACAAATCTGTCTATGCATTATTAAATTCAATATTTTTTAGACTTTTTTAGACTTTTCTTTTCTGAATTTAGAATCCACAGCTAGCTTCACTAACAAGACTTAGGACGAGCAGCCGCTCTTGATATTCAGAAAATTTAAAGATAAGGCGTCAGGCCGTAGACATAGCTATGCCTTACATTTTAGTTCACGAAATGTTAAAACATTGAATGCCCCCATAGACCACCTCACCAGGGGTCGAGTGGACAGCAACCCTGGAAACAAATCCCCAGTCAGCGGCAGTAGCAACCCGAAGGCTGGTTAGACCCAGTGCTGCTGGCCACCAGCCCACTGTGACACCCAGTGCTGGGGTTGGGAAATAAGATGACATAAATCAATGTATGGAAAACACTAGTTTACTGTGTGAAGCATGTGCATATGCCTGTTGTTGTCTGGTGGGAGGAGCTGAAGACAGAGAGGGAGAGCTCTAGGATGAGAGTGTATTTTCAAATTCTGCCTTTCTTTTTCATGCCTTTCTGATTTCTGCCTACTCCAGCTCTAAGTCCTCTGTGCCACTGACCAAAAACTATTAAAAACACATCAGTAAACCATACAGTTTGACTGTGTGAAATGCTCATAACAATATTTTTTAGGTCAACCCCTAATACTCCGTCCTGCTGTTGTAAACACTAGAGCCCCAAATGTGTATTAATCTGCAGCTGATAATAATCTCCCCCAAAAATGCACCTTTTATGCTTATTTGAGTAACACTGGCTGAAAACTGTCCACTGGTTTCAAGAAAGTACTCTGATTTTGGTTTTTAAACGAGCCAACAAAGAACAGGATCCGAGAAGTCTTGCTTGATATTAAGTGATACTGACAACCATAAGAAAAAAAATACAAGGAACTCTGTCTTCAGGCAAAAAACATTATAAATTTATTCTCCGAGCATATGGGCAATTGCCAAGATTTCCTGGATCCTGTGTTTGTACTTTCACCTGCCCCTCTAAAGAGCACCTGTGCGATCAGCCATCAGTGCCATGACGTGTTTCCTTCCTACACTGTGAGCCTTTTTAATGATTTACTTCTTCAGGAACAAATGTGCTTGGGGTCGAGTGCCACAGACAACACAGGGATGTCAGAGTGAAATGAAAGATGGACTGAGACATTGCTAGTTTTGGATTCTTCTTAAGGCTTGTTGATAACAAAAACATATAGTTTAACATGCTGACATGTCACAGGAGCTGATGAGATAACTAAGAAGTAAAACATGACACAACAGGGAGCATAACACGTGTTCATGGCTTACTTTATAAATGCTCTGGATCTAAGAACAGCTACAGCTACAGCCACACCACCAATTAACACCTCGGCAGCCACTCCAGTTTTGCTACTGGCCTCAACTAAACTCTACTGAGCCACTCAGCTGTATCAAAATGTGCTTTTTAAAAATGTTTTCACAACCTATTACTTTCCATGCTGCCCTTACTTTGTCAGATGTTTCTCAGTGATTATGTTCAATGTCAAACGCCCCAAGTCCCTGAAATAACAACAACAACAAAAATCTTTCACACATTACACTCTAAAAATATACAGGCTATTTTCAAAGGGTCAGTATCAGATTTTACAGAGTCTCCAAACACATCTACATTTATTTGCAATTAGCACAGCATGTAAACATGACCTGGTACATAAAAACAGTGTCAGAGGAGGCACCAATGACACACTTGGTATTTATTGTGCATAAACTGCAACATATTATTAGAAAAATGCACAAAAGAAAAAGTACTTGAAAATGGCTCAGGGTAGTGTCATAATTATGTAGAACTCTTAACCATTGATTTAATTATTGACTGTCATGGTGATTATTTTCTCAGTGAATTAATTGTTTGGTCCTTAAAATATCAGAAAATAGTGAGAAATGCCCATTACACTTTCCCAGGGCTCAAAATGACATGTTAATATTGCTTGTCTTGTTCACCCAGTGGTTCAAACTCACACAGCATTCAGTTTACTGTGATTTAAGACAACGGAAAGCAGCAAATTCTCACATCTGAGAATCTGGGGTCATGAAATGTTTGACATTTAAACAATGACTATGTTAAATTTTCTGTTGATCCACTAATCAATTAATTGACTGGTAGTTTCAGCTCTAATTTTATGTAGTGTTGGAAGATTAATCTCTAACAATTCAACATATTTTAGAAGGTCACCATGTGTTTTGTATTCAAAGACCTAATTTGTAAAGTAGCTAATTACTATACCTGTGAATTATATACTCTGTAGAGTGTAGTAGAAGTATTAAGTGGCACGAAATGGAGATGCTCAAGTGAAGTTCAAATTTCAAATTTGTACTTAAATGGATGGTTCACCCTTAAATTAAAAATACATATTTTACTCTTACCTTTAGTGTTATTTGTCATTTTCAGTTGTCTTGGTGTGAGTTGCAGAGTGTTGGAGGTATCGACCGTAGAGACATCTGCCTTCACTGAATATAATGAAACTAGATGGCACTCTGCTTGTGGTGCTCAATGCACCAAGAAAATTCATCTGAAAACTCAACAGCAATGTCTCTTTTCAGAAATCATGACCGGATTACTCAAGACAATCCACAGACCTTGTTGTGAGCAGTTTCATGTAAGAACTATTTTCTTTCTACCAAACTACACCTGCCGACCGCATCACCGTGCAGAAGGAAGCATGCATTTATTCATGGACAAGAGGCTCGTGCTCGTGACATAGTGAGATGTAAACATTAATGGTGTCCCCTCGGCTGAGCTGTTACATCAGTGAGATCAGTGGTGAGCTAGCAGTAGATGCATGTTTCCCTCTGTGCAGTGACACGGTTTGCAGGTGTGGTTTGGTAGAAAGAAAACAGTTCCTACATGAAACTGCTCACAACAAGGTCTGTGGATTATCTTCAGTAACTGGGTCATAATTTCTGGAAACAGACATTGCTGTTAAATTTTTCAAATGTGTTTTTTTGGCTCTTTGAGCACCACAAGCTGAGTGCCATCTAGTTCCATTATATTCAAGAGAAGGCAGACGTCTTTACAGCCGATATCCCCAACACTCATCAACTCACACAAAAACATTCTTGATTGATAAAGAGGTAAGAGAAAAAAATATGTATTTTTGATTTGGGATTGAACTGTCCCTTGAAGTACAATAGCTGACTTTATGTATTTTGTACCTTTACACCATATGAGCAGCTCTCAGGTGAATGCTGTCTGTTTGCTTTGATCAACTTTAACATAGTCCATCCCGCTAAATCAAACCTGCACTATTCCCAGCAGCGTACCCCGTGTGGGTGTGTGCGTGTGCGTGTGTTCATGTCTCAATCATTTACAAGTACTTATTCTGCCTCAGTACAGCTGAGTGTTGGACTTTTGTTTTTCGTACTTTATCAGAAATGTGTTTGCAGCCACATTCGGCGCATGCAGTCCTCTGTGTGCCGTCTTTGGCGCGGCTCCAGATGAACTACATCTGTCCAAAAGTAAAAGAAGACACAGTTGCCTTTGCTTCTGTATTAGCTTGCTGAGTTATCTTACCCAAACAGAAGGGCACAGCTCCACCTTCCCATTGCCACTGGCAAAGGGACATTATGCTCTGTATGAAACATGAAAATCCATTACACCACTCAAGGATCTGCAAACAAGTTCTTTTTTGGAAAAATCCTCTCCTGAAGTTATTTGTATTTCCCCCTCCTCAAATTCTCCTTTGTTTTCTTTTGATCCTTTTCATGCATGATTTTTTGCTGTTATCTTTTTAGAGATTTGCCTCCATCTATGCAAGCCATTAGTTGAGAAAACACATATTACTCAAAGCACATTTTAAATAGCACAGAATTTTGGGGGGAAATTAATTTAAGAAGTCTGCTTTAGTCTGAGTAGATTCCACCTGGACCAAGGGGAGGACACTCAAGGTGAAAGAAACAATGATATGAATTTCATTCTGTAAAAAATGATTAAAATGGGCCAACACTTGAATATGAAGTCCATGTGTTTCGCATGATTACCTTGAGTGTGGATCGAGGAAGGAATCTCAAACGCTCCAAATGAGATTCGACTACTGAAGAGAGAGAAATTAGTATTCTTATTAAAACAGTTTTCCCAAGAACTGAAAGAGGAGCACGAGTACCCAGTTGTCCTACAATAACTGTCCCATCCTGTGGCTAAATTTCTGTCTTAGTCATTGCACAGATTTGCATGTTTGGGACCCCAACTGTTGGCCTCTCTTCTCAGCCGGAGCAACTGACTGCTGTTATCGGCTGCTTCAGAAGCTGCCTTTGTGGCCTGCTGTAATCCCTGACCACAAATCCCTGACTCCCCAAACAAAGTAGTGGTGGATGAGGCAACAAATCCGCAGCATCAAACAAGACATAGCGTATTCTGCTTTTCCAGCACTGCTGCTTATCCTCCATCAGTGCATCTGAGTTTGTTCCTTTTATGTTTCATCTGCTGTCTCCTCATGGTGCAGCAATGTCTGCTGAGTAAATGGTGTTGGACTGAAACTCTGGAGCTGTAAGTTGGCGGCCTGTGTGACGTCTGTTCTAACTCTTGGTTACCATTGTCCCTTATGTGTGTTTGCCCTGCAGCGATCTCTGACTCTTTTGCCTTTTGCCTTCCCGCTTCTAAAAGTTAAAGGGTCAGTCCACCCAAATTACAAAAGAAACATTATGTAAAACTAAATGAAAGAAAGAAGTGTTAAAAAAAATACTCAATTTGATATTCTGTGCAATAGAAAAAAGGTGAACACATAGCATGCACAAGCATTCAGTTTACAGGTGGCAATGCCCCACTGTCCACTGTCTTGGAAGATGTTCAGGCCAATCTCATCAGGCAACCTGGTCTCACTCCAAAGTTGTCGAAATCTGGCACTTGGGCAGTGACTTGCAGAGTCAGACACTGACGAAAGAAGGCATCCTTTAACGTCGGCATGATACGCGGCCATTAGCTGTTATAGTTTAATGGCGCTCAGCAGCATAGAGGGGAAACATGGTGGGACAAAAACAAAAGTTAAGAAAGTCCAAATAGGGCGGGTGAGAGGGGTGGTGAATGGGTCCAACAAACACTGACTTTTACCAGGGAGAGTGGTGTTCACCTCCCGTAAGATTATAAAGCCAAACCCTGTTTTGTTTTTCTTAAACCTAACCACATGCTCTTGTTGCCTAAACCTGACCATATGCGTTAGCTGTTCAAGAAAAAAAAAGTCACATTTCATTGTTGTACCGACATAGTGCGTTTATTTTGAAAGAGACAGTACGTAAATGATAAATATCCTGTGAAAACGGAAGTGTATTTTGAAAGAAGACAATGCATGTAACAGGCAGAACTTAAAAACCAACACACACACAGGGTACATTTCATGTCATATCTTGACGTAGAGAGCCCATGATCAAACGTCAATATGTGACGAGGTCAGAGTGAGAATGTGTTGCATCAAGCAGTTGGCTGACATGGGGGGGTCATTGCCTTGATTGAGCTCACCTGGGCCTTCCAGGCTATAAAAGTTGCCTCATGTTTTCACTCGATCTCTCCCTTCCTACAGCAGACGTCCACCCTGCATCATTGTTTTTTGGTTTCATTGCAGCACCCCTGAAGTACATCCCTGCATGGCTTTCATTACTGACTTTGCTGACCTACAGACTCATTATTTATTTAAGTCAGTCTTAGTGTAATAAATTCTGGTTATTTTTATGAAATCTTTTGTGTGGACTTCCCACTTGTCACATTCACTGAGCCAGTTTGTGACAAGCTAAGACTGATTAGCCAACATGAATACACATTAGGTATTCAACCATGATTCAGATAGATACGCCCGTCTCCAGCTACTCACAGTATGGTTTTCTCACATAGGTAAGCATAGACTGCTTAAATGATCATTTGAGAGTTACAAATGTGCAGCATAAACCACCAGATGCCAAACAGCAGAAAATGAGTGAGAGAGAGAAAAGAAAAAAGAAATGCTGAATGTAAAAAACAAAATAAACAGAGTGCAAGGCTATGTTGTATTTGTTTATTTCAAGTTTGACCGCAAACTCTGGCTCTATCTCTGGCTCACAGAGATTGAGGTAAATTTGATGGGTGGAAGTTAAAAGTTAGATTGCTTACCAATTGAGTTGGAAGCAGAGAATAAATAGTTTTTCATTTTATTTGCCCAGGTTTTCAGATATCTGTCTCTCAGATTTCTGCTGCCACTACATTAAAATGGAGATACATATAATTTTTTTTGCGGCGTTCACAGCTTTTCACTTTGCTGGATAATCTACAGACCTCACAGTCTGCTGTTTTTATCTTAACTACTGTCTAACCAAGAAATAGTCCTCCTAAAAATCTGTTGAGGTCTGTGAATTATCCACAGAATCAGGGACACTGACTCTGGAAAGAAATGTTGCTGCTGAATTTTTTAAAGATCCCCTCCAGACATGTTAAGATATAAAGGAAAAGACAAAAAAAAATACTCTGCTTTGAATAATAATTTGAGTCTGATAGGGTTTTTCCACAAAAAAAGATTCAATTACTTTGTTTAAAAAAATCTTAAAATTACATCTGTTCCTTCTTCCTCATTGAAAAATCCAGAATCTCTATTATTTATATAAAAATGTTAACTACTCGACCCAAGATGTCTCCTCCATCACTGAAATATCCATTCTCAGTATGTGCACTGGAGATTTCAAGTTTCCACATCACATTTTGTAAGTTGCATATTGGACCTGGATTCTTAGTTAAACAATGATGTCATAAAATCTGGCTCGTATGTACACATGTTAAACTCCTCTTTAAAGTGAGCAACTTCAGAAAATTCGCCTTCAGCAGATGAATGGAGAAAAAACTCTGCTCATCCTTTGACACAATGAAACTCAAATATCCAAGTGAAAGAACAGAACACATTTTTGTGAGGAGCTGATTACCTGTAGAAGAACTATATATCATATAATATCACAATTCACAAATATAATAATTTCTTCATCAGAACCAGTCCTACCCATTAAGCCAAGCAGTTCCTGGGGGCTCCCTGGTCTCTGGACACCTCCTAGAAAATATGTATTTTTTGATGAACACAAAAAAACAACATATGGTCCTAAATGAAAACTGAGATTTCATGCTATTTTTGTCAACAGATAATGACAATACAATAACCTCAGAGACAGGCAAAATGGACAGTTTAAGCAGGAAAAGTAAGTTAATTACTGTCCCCAACAAAACAAGCACTCCAGGATTCTGTGGAGAAAAATAAATCACATTTTGCAGTTGCATTAGACATGACAATTTAAACAAAATTAATGATTAAAAGTCAAGACAAACTGGGATGAATACCCTCACAACCTATTTTTCAACAGTTTGACAGTGCTGCAGCCCATGATTTAAGTTAAATAAATTACATTTGGAGTTCAGTCTATGAAAATGGTGTAATTCTTTTCACGTTGCAACAGCTATATGGCTTGTCCTTACATGCCCACACGGTAGATGTTTATAATTTACTGTGTCAGTACAAAATATATTTGGAGCAGCAGTAGCTCAGTCCATATGGACTTGGGTTGGGAACTGGAGAGTCACAGGCTCAAGTCCCTGTCCGGAACAAGCATGGAGTGTAGACTGGTAGCTGAAGAGGTGCCAGTTCACCTCCTGGGCACTGCCAAAGTGCCCTTGAGCAAGGCACCAACCCCGCAACTGTTCAGGGCGCCTGTCCATGTGCAACCCTCTCGCTCTGACATCTCTCCATTCAATTCATGTATAGGTCCTGTTAGTGCATGTGTGTATTTCGGGCCTGTACTTCTTCTTCTTCCTCTACTTAGAAGTTCTGCATAAGAAGTCATAAGGAATAGCATAACTTTATGTAATGTAATAATAATGATCACTTCAGGAAAAAAATACATTTGATTAAAACAAGTCTAAACTACTTGCCTATTTACACTTTTGCTTCCTATTAAAATGGTAATGTTTTACCTGTTACTATAACTTTGACCCTTTTCTTGGACAATTTCAGGTAAATATTTGGTTGAAACAGTGCTCCCTTTGTCTTTCTTTCTCATCAGTGTACCAGACTTTGAACCATGATATTTGTCATTTTAATGAACAAATGTCCTTCATCATTTGGCTGCGTTGTGCATAATATCTTTTGACCTTGTCATCCTTTCTGCATTCAGACATCTTACACATGAAGACAGGTGAGATTCAGCCCTTTCCAAAGAGAACACAACACTTAAATATGAATCAAACTTTGAACAGATCAAGCAAAAGGCCCTGAGCGGGATAATTCATGAGTTTATGGGGTAATAAACCAATACTGCATTTACTTAAGTCTATTAAAAGAGGCCCTATGATGCTCATTTTCAAGGCAACATTTGTATTTTTAGGGTCTACTTAGATAGCTAGACATGCTCGGATATTTAAAAAACATTATTTTTCTCATATGGCCCATTGCTGGGAGACCTCTGTCCGAAACACTGGCCTGTGTGAGCTCATGGCCTGCTTTCCAAAAAGCCCAGCCTGCTCTGATTGGCTCACTCTGTTGTGATCGGTCAGTTGCCTAGAGCGTGTGTCGAAAAAATGTCACGCCCCTTACCTTAACCAGATTTCAGCTCCTGAGGCTACCTGAACATCTAAAAACACTGCTGTAATCAAGGTTACAATGGCGTCAGTTTTCCCATACCAATTTGAGCCTGAGTCTGACCCTAAAGGGGAAGAAACACAAGCCGAACCATCATTGCAACAAAGACTGGAGCAGAACATTTCACGGTGGTAAGTTATTATTTTATAGTTGTCATATATTTCAGATGTGACATGATAACTGTAATTTATCTAACATTACATCAAGGTAACAGCTGTATGTCCACTGACTGACTGAAAAGTTAGTTTTTTCTTGTCTTATTCAGGTGCACTTGTGGAAACTGCGCGAAAATGCCAAGCGAAGTTGAAAATGTCTCCTGCAAAGAAGTACAAAAGGTTTCAAACAATATAATAAATTACTACATTAGGTAGCTACCTGGAAACAACAATAGGAGCACTCACACTGAGCATAGCGTTAGTTCAGGAAGGACACAATGTCAAGCTCAGCTCACATATCAGCTACATCAGCTGATCTCAAGTAGCCCAATAAATTGATGCAGCAGCTGACTGATGGAAGGGAGTCGGCTGATAGATCACATGATTCATTTCTATGCAACCAACTGGCAAATCTCATTTAGGGCACCCTCTTTAAACTGCTCTGGCCTGCCTACTGTTGCTGCTTCCTCTGCAAGCCACCTCCACCCCAGCTCCTCCTTTTCATGCTGTGTCTGACTTATCAGTGTCATTTCTGTTCGTCATTGATGTTGCTTTGTTCTGTTCCTGGGCGGTCTTTGCTGCTGCTCTCCCTGCATTGGGCTTTCCATGTAGGCGCATGGAAGGGCAGGGAGGTTTGCCTCTCTGCCGTAAGGCTTTCTACGTAGGCCTAGGAATGGCAGAGAGGCCCAAGAACAGAGCCATACCACCAAATATAATACTGCAAATGGAAATCAAATTGTCATTAACTAAAGTGGTCCCGACTGAACCAAGGTTATATGCAATGGTGTAAAGCATAACTCCTTTTTTTTTTTTTTTAAATCTAAGATTAGACTAACGTAGCTTGTGTTAGGTCCTGATAATACATTTAGCTCATAATATGTTCCCTGTTTAAAACCACACCAACCAACCAGGTGCTAGGAGCCTGGGAGGGATCACTTGAGACAGCAAAAGTCTTTACTTTCATAGCCACTTTAAAAGTCTGGCAAGATGTTGTGTGTGTTAAGATGTTTTAATGTTTTACATTTACCCAGTTGGAAGGGGTGGAGGAGTAAATGGGGGTGTTTGTTTTTATAATGTTAAACAGATTCCAAGTTTCAATGTTGCTTCATTCTTTTTAGTTTGTATGTTGCTTTGTATACTTGCTGTCATTTTCGAAACATTATGATTGTCTTTTTTTTACAATCCTAATACAACGTACCTCTAAGAATGTGTTGGAAATAAAGTATGGGGAGAATATATATATAACTATTTCTGTCACACTGCTGCAACACCTACCTTTGCATTCTCCCAGATGAAAGCGATATTCTTTTTGAGTGGTTCCCAGCCAGCTTTTGAACCCATAATGCAAAGCAGTATCTACAGTACATGCAACATCTTCGATCCCCAGGAAGGAAAAATACTGGTGAAGATGTTTTATGGTCCATGTGGGAGAGCGGGTTTGCAGTCAGGTCTGATATGCTTAAATGCCCACAACCCAATTTGTCAAAAGCAACTTAGAATTCACACGGTTCCTGTCCATGGGCCCGAGATGGGACACGACCAATCTTTCCTCTCTGTCAGTCTTGGTTTATGGAGAAAAAGATGATTTTGGCGGTAAGATGCTTTTGGTAAACCAAGCACGGCTCAGTGGCCTTGTGTCTGTCAGGACAATGTGTAGAGACTTCAGAGCAGATTGTAAAAATGGCAGCCAGTTTCAAGTTGTGCTTGATGTCTAATCTACATGGTACGGTGAAGCTGACAGCTGACACATCATTCACTGAGGAAGGTGATGGGCTCCTGCCTAACAGGTGAAACCATTCATTGGTGGGTTTGATTAATTTTTTCCACAGAGGTCAAACAGTTTGACTCGTACAGTATGTACTCTAAATTAAAGAGAGATCAAAAAGTTTTTCCATTTTGTGATCTAACTGAGAGAACAGATCAGAACATTTAATAAATTAATAAGTGCTTTTCAAATCTTTGTAATGTTCTGAGATTCATCCTAAAAGAACAGCTTTATATGCAAAAGCCATTAGAGATTTGATATTTTAGCAAGTGTATAAACGGTAAGCAGGGCATTGAAGTTAAAGCTCTGGACAGTTGAGCACAAGTCTGAGCTCCTGTTAAACGTCAAACCTCTTGTTCAATATAAAAAGACTCATCAACAGCTTCTTTTAATTCTCTCAACAGCCGCAGAGAATTTCAACAATAATAAAACCAAACAGGGAAGTATTAATCTTACTGTATATTTACACTGTGGAATTACAACGTTTACTGAGGTAAAGATCTAAATTCTGCAGCTGGTCTCATGTCCGACTCTGTCTAGTTCACTGCTGACATTTCCCTCCTGTTCTTGGCTTTCTGTTGTGTTTCCTCTCAGGTCTCTGCAGAGTCTCTTTCTGCCCTCTGACTGAGGTTTCAGTTTCCTGGAGACCCAGAGGGGAAACCACTGCAGTTTAAAACCCCCAAATCTACTGTATGTTATTAGCTACACTCAACTCAAACTACTGTAGTTTCATACAACAGCCCTGGAGAAAAACAAAGGTTTTAGCTGTTTTGTTAAGCTTTATGGTGACTGTAATGTATATTTTAACTGGACGCACCTCACTAAAAGTCCATCAAGAATCATCATATTCATCTGTGAATACTCAAAGCGCAGTACAGTAACACAACAGCCTCACTGAACCATAATTGACTCAAATGATGATTTGACCCGAAGGTGTCGCAAAAATACCAAAAATTTAAACATTTGTTTTGTGTCTGGAATTTAAACATGTTTCTTCTCTATTGTCCCATTTTCACTGCTGAGCTCCTAAGTGGCATTGTTTAGCTTATTGTGATATTTAGTGCTGCCAACATTGTTTTCTCACAGAATACATTTCCCTGTTGTTGGTGCAGTTGCTGCAAAACACTGAGTTTCATTTACAAAATGAGTCACCACATTTGACTCAGAGACAGCAATTCCTTCACTCAAAACAGGTCTTTGTTTAGATATTTGTCAGATTTCACTTTAAGATGAGCAAAAGAAACTGATTTATATTCAGCACTTTGAAGTCAAATGCAGGAATTGGTGGTAATGGTGGACGGATGCACAACCAGCAGGATCTGTTTTGGCTGAAGTATCTTTGTAATCTTTACCAGACTTTGTCTTCACCATCTCTTAACTAATGGTCAACTGAATACATTTACTACACATTATTAAGTATGCTTGAGTACAAGTCTGGAGTACTATGTTAAACCTGAGATTTTTCATTTCATGGCACTTTATACGTCCATTGCACCCAGTTGGGATGGTAGAGCAGGTTGTCCACTAATTGGAAGAGCAGCAGTTTAGTCCCCGGCTCCTCCAGTTCACGTGTCAAAGTATCCTTGAGCAAGAAACTGAGCCCCAAATTGCTCCCGATGGCTGTTCCATCGGTGTGTGGGTGTGTTAAAAAAATTGAGTAGCAGGTGGCACCTTGTATGGTAACCTTAGCCACCACTGTATGAATGTGTGTGTGAATGACTCATAGTGTAAAAAGCACTTTGAGTGGCCAGAAGACTAGAAAGGTGCCATACAAGTGCAGGCCCATTTACCATTTACATTTCAGAGTGAGATATTGTGCTTTTTTTTTTGACAGCTTTAGTTACTGCGTAATTAAAATATGATGCATTGTTTTATATTAAATAACAAACAACATATAAAATAGTTACAATGGGCTACAACAATGAAATGCTGCTTACATGTTAATCCATAGTGAGTACTTTTACTTGAAGTGAAGTATTTTTACACTGTGATACTTAAACTTAAGTAAAATTATTAAAATAATTAAGATTAAAATAATTTTTCCCATGTTGGAGTTGTGGAATCAATAAGCAAAATTAACAGCTGCGTACCTGGTAAAAGATTAATACAATTTACATTCACAATCATTCACAAGGAATCAATGCAATGAAGCAATTTATTTTATTTTTTTTACCACCATGAAGTGTGAACCAAAATGGAATATAATTTAAATGTAGCAGCCGCAGGTCGGCTTGTGCTGAAACAGAAGCTCTTGTAGCACTTTGGTCTGATTCTGTCACCCCTTTCACTGTCAAAGTTGTTTTTCAGTGAAGACACAGGGCTATGTTTTAAAGGACAGCAGCTTTTGCTAAGGATGGAAGGAGCTGCAGGAAGCTACAGTCAGTCAGGATACTCAGGAACCAGAGGCAGGGCTTTTGACAACAGAGGAGAATGACTGAACATTGGGTAGCAGCAGAGCAGTGGGGCTGCAGCTTCTGTGGCTGCAGACAGAAAACCTGAGCTGTTAGAGGGGTTTAAGGAGGCAATAAACCAATCTAATGGAGGCTGAGGACACTAAGATGCAGTGGTTGATGCCTGTTGTTGTTCTTCATCATCTCTGTATCCTTCCTCTTTCTCTTCTGTCTTTGCCTCTCCTCTGCCCTCTTCTCTTCTAGTTGTTGGGGCATGACCAGCCCCCTCCTTCCGAGAAGTAGGCCCCCGTAATCCTGCATTTTTGTGTCTCACCCTCTCTGGATTGCTGACACCTGAAACCAACAGCATATAAAAGATTCAATCTGGAGTCCAGTTATACACCCATACACCTCCCAACAGGAAAGAGTCAACAGACCCCATTTGTATCATTTGTTGTTGTAAGTTGTTACAGAGTGCATGTTGGCCTGACGCTGTTAATCAGCTATCTTTGAGCTTAACTGAGTAGAATCACTTTGTTCTCCATGATCATTATTTCATGATCATTATATCATAGAAGATATTTGTGTGTGTATTCAAATAAATGGTTGGGCATTTTGGGAAATATGCTTTTTTTTTTTTTTTTTTTAAAGTCTAATTTTAAGATTGAAGTACGTAAAGTATGCAGCTGGACTCAGACAGCAATTAGCCTGGCTTGGCAGAAAGACTAGAAGCAGCTAACCTGGCTCATTCCAAAGTTCAAAAACACCAATACCAAATACCAACACCTCTGAAACTCACTAATTAACACATTGAATCTTGTTTGTTTCATTTGTGCAGGAAAAGAAATTTAAAAACAACAATTTGTGGTTTCAGGGGGTATTACAGGTCACTTTGTGCTGCTGAATCACTTTTCAGGTTGAAATTTCACATTATAAAACATTGTCTCTGGAGGAGCCCGAACATTGGATTATAATCTGTAACTGTTTATAAAATAGTTAAAATCAGCTACAACAATAAAATGCTGCTTTATATTGATGCATCAGTATTAATAATAATGTCATTTATTGTCACGGTAAGTTGGCCCCAGGGGCTGATTTTCTGCAAAGTAGTGCTTTTACTTTCCGTTAATTTAGTTGATGGTAATTTTACTTTTACTTTTAGGAGTATTTTTACATTGTGCTATTGGTACTTTTACTGGGGTTAAGAATCTGAATGCTTCCATAGTTAAAAATGAGTGTGTATCTAAAGGAGGAAATGACATTTTACGACATTTGCTGTGAAAGAATTTCAGTTGACTTTCTTCCCTCTACGTCAGAGGCGGTGCTTCTGCTGAACGTTCATTTTGATGTCCCTGTTGACACTGTCTGTCCGGGCATTCAGCCATCAATTGTTTAGCAGACTAGCATTTGTCCTCCTCTTATCATTCTCCCTCTTGTTCCTCTCTCTTTACTCTTTTTCTTTTTTTCCCAGTCTCCTGTCTTTTTCTCTCTTTCTTCTCCATCGTCTGTCTCTCTTTGTCCTCCCTCCTCTGTCTTATTTACTGTATTTCTGCCCTATCGCATGGTGATGGTGATTCTTTCCGCTCTCTTTCCAGTCTTTCTCTTTCCTCCTTTCTCCCTTGCCACACCAAGAAATATTCCTCAGTCCTTCTAATCCTCTCCTGCTTCTCCTCCTCTTCCCTGTCCCAGTCTTTGATAATTTGTTGGACCCCTCTCTTGCTCTCTTTCATCTCCTGTTCCTGTCTTTCTTTCTTTACAGCCTCCTGTCTTTCCCTGTCATTGTCCTGAATAGAAGTAGATTTTTTACAACTCTGTGGTGACGCCTTAAACATAGAAAGACCAACCTTTCCTAGAGAGGGAGACCTCTTGAGTTCCAGGTCACAGGATTCAGGAGAGATGTTTTCTGCAGGTGACCGATGTTTCACCTTCATTCGCCTCTGTCTGAGAGCCTTCCAGGTGGTCGAAGGCTCATTGTCTTCAGAAGATGAAGGGCTCTCACCCCCTCATCCCTGCTGCCTCCAGGTAGAATAAGGCTCATTGTCCCCATAAATATTAAAGGTTTACCCAATAAAGTTCTTAAATGTGGCAGCTTTCACATTTTTAAAGTTAAAAATGATGACTTGAATTATGTCCGTTCAATGTCCACTGATAATAAATATATTCCATCCTGATTAAATATTAATTACATCAAATGAAGTGCCTTTCAAATGTGTTTGAACGAGTTTAGTGCATTAAAAGCATTCACACTATTTGCATAATAATGACACAACTTGCATGAAAGCAAACTCACATTTGCATGTCATTCACTTTTATTTTTCTAGTACACTCTTTTTGGCTCTTGATTTGAATACATTTTGTGCTTACATCTGGTAAGTCGGTGAATTACCCGAAACGGGATAATTGAAATTATACATTTTAGCATGGAGATTATTGGAAAGCCCAAGTGCATCATTGTTATTCTGCATTTTGGATAATTAAACAGTTAAAAGAATATAATGGTGATTTATTTTATGAGAAATATGCCATGTTCAGCTTTATTTATACTGCCTGGTTTTCTCATTGTTAGACTCTGTGGCACAACAGCCAAGCTTGCATCTCATCTCTTGTGCAGCTGCACTGGAATATACAGGTTACAGGTGGCTATTGTTGTAGGGGAGAGTGTGGTTGGTTGTTACGTGGGCTGGTTGTCACATTCATTAGATTTCACTCTGTAGAGGGTGCTGTTTAAAAATGTTGGTACCAAAATGTTCAGAATTGGGGTCAGAGGTCACCTACAGGGTCATACCTGGAGTAAATCACTTGAGATTGAGGTGAGAATGCTTTTATTACCCAGCTCTTCTCTGATTCTTTTAAACACTGGGTTTGTAATTAAACAATTATTGCCATTTGGGACCATGTTCACCAAAGCGTTTTTTAAGTTTTCTAATGCTTTGCAACAGAAGTGCTGTGATTTATACTGCACTACAAACACAGGCAGTGCAATGAGGTGCTGGGTACAAATTCTGCGTTGAGTGCTGCTGGTTAGGCTTTTTTTGTTTATTTGTTTTTCTGAGCACCGAGTTGAAAAATGTTCAGCTCGGGGTGCACTCATCATAGTGTAATGACCTAAGTATGATTTTTACTTTCTAAAGCCATGTTCAACCAAATGATTGAGTTGTCCTTTTATGGTAAAGGTAGTGATGCTAAGATAATGAATTTACTTTTTTTTTAATTTAAAAAAAGGATGAATATTCACTGTTGTTATTACCATAGATGTAATGTTATTCCATTATATATTTGATTTAAAAAATCATATCAATATGATTTCCTACCCTTTTTTATGAGATGTTTTCAAAGTACTGTAATGGTAAATATGTAGAATAAATAAATGGAAATAATATTAGTACTGGTAATAGTACTAATGCAATGGTAACAATTCAATTTATGTTGGTATACGAACATATTACTGGTGTTATAACAGCACCTAGTTTGTAATTTTGTATTTTTTTCTTTCTGTTTTACAAATACCGTGAACTGATATCCATTTCGTAGAGGCCAATATTTTTTAAAAAACCTATGGGATCAGTTAAAAAAAATATTGTTTTTTGTTATTATTGCCCAAATGAAATAAAAACTGCAAAGAAAACGGTTTTCCATATTTTTTTTTCTAGTGTGAACAATAAAGGGTTAAGTATATTTTGATGCTTAATCTTTTAGATAGATAGATAGATAGATAGATAGATGTATTCTCCACCTCAGTAGACATTTGTCTTTGGCTTCTTTTAAACAGAAAGGTATATACAGACACACCATTACAACAAATACACCATCAAAAACATACAGTTTTACAAAACACATCATACAATAGTGCAAATGGGCAGGTAGGAACAATAACTTTACTTAAGTAAAATGTTTTATTTGTATTTTCTACACTGTTGTTTTTCCATGGACTGAATCCGCCAGGGGGCCCAAAGTGTCAGGGGCCGCCCTGGTCTTCATTTCCAAAATGTAACCACAAAAAGACCACAAAGAGATGCTAATAAACTGTAAAGAGACACAAAATAACAACCAAAACATGCAAAACGACCCCAAAGAGACAGAAGAAGGCAACAAAAGACACATAATACCCTCAAAGACACACAAAAAGGTGCATTGGGACTAAAGACAGATGCAAAACAACAACAAAAAAAGAGGCTAAACTACCACAGAATCGGACCTTTTGAATGTCTGTGCCCAGGGACCCACTGTCTCTTGATCCGCCCGTGTGTACTGCTGCTGAAAGATCTGAGCCCTTCTTCCTCCACTGATGTAACACCAGCCATCACCAGCAGAGGGGGCGCTGTCCCTAGCACAGCCATGCTGTCCGGAAGACGAATGTAAATATTTTTGTGACGTTTCATCTCCCGGATCATTCACATCCACCCATTAAGAAGAACATCAGCCCCTCCAGCTCATGACTGCACAGCTGTGTGTCTTCTCCTGTCAGTCTCTGACGAGCAGCCTGTCAGTGTCGCTCTGATACCACAGCTCTGTTGTTCTTCGGGGTTTCCAGCCATATTCCTGCAGCCCGTGTGTTTCTACAGCAGCCTGTTTGTTGTGTGTAACATGCAGAAGAGAAGGAAGCCAGAGCCGATCCAACTCAACCCGATCCCCGATGGAAACACTATCAACGGCACCGGGGCCACAGAGTGAGTGTCAATATTCAGCTACTACTGATATTCACACCGGTATATGAAGGTTATTGATAACGGGCCACTGATTGATCAGGTATGTTGGATTCATGTTCATATGCTGTGAAGGCTCCTGACAGATGCAACGTATAGATGACTGAATACCCCCTTTACAGTGTGTGTGTGAGTGTAAACTTCTGTCCTTAATATAAGACTCTGCACCGTGTGTGTGTGTGTGTGTGTGTGTGTGTGTGTGTGTGTGTGTGTGTGTGTGTGTGTGAGCTCACTGAGATTTACACTAGAGCTGCAACCAATGATCAACTCTATTATTATAATAATTATCATCATTATTATTGTTATTATGGATTCAATTCAGTTCAATTCAATGGAACTTTATTTATCCTGGAGGAAATTCTTGTGTCAGAAAATGCCTAAATTACCGTAACACTATCCAACCACTGGGTTCCCCCGAGTCAGGGTCACTCACTGGGCCCAATTTTAGAACAATAAAGTATTATATATCCGGCAAAATATACAGTTATACAAGACAGATGTGTTTTCAATGAGCAAAACCAAAAACCAGTGCCTAATAGAGGAACAATAGGAGAATGATAAGTACTTAAAATAAACTAAAATGGTGGGAAAAAAAACAGACTGCTCCTGATAACCGATGTTATATTGAATATGGTATAACAAAGTAGTATTGCACATGACTGAGAGAATAACATTGGACTACAGTGATGAGTTAACATGATATTGAAGAATGATATTGCACATGATGTTGTGAAAAAATATTGCACAAGATATTGAATTGTTGTAATGTGTATCATAATAGGTCAGAGGTGTCAAACTCAGTTTAGTTCAGGGGCCACATACCGCCCAAGTTGATCTCAAGTGGGCCCGACCAATAAAACCATCGCACAATAACCTATAAGTACCATAAGCTCCAATATTTTCCCTTTTTTTGTGTAAAGAATTACAAGTACATTCTGTAGATGTCCATCCTTTTACAAAACAGATGAACAGCCTGAGATGTCTTTAGAACAATAAGTATGTCTCAGTTTTTCCACATTCAGTCAGTCTACTGCTCATTGTCATTACATGAGCATTTATCCAGACATTTCCTGATACAGATTATTTTGAAGTGGAGCTGCTGATTGACAATATTTTGCACAATGTTCAATATCATTAAACATGCTCACAGTAAGTATTCATTGTTATATCAGAGAACTGTGTTCTGGTCAGGGTGGAAAATCTTATGAAGCAGCATTTTACAAGAAGTAGGCAACACATTGTTTTCCTTGCTCCTGAAACCTGGCACCTCTTGGTTTAGTCATCTAGTGGACTAAATTGGACTCTTTGGCGGGCTGGTTCTGGCCCATGGGCTGCATGTCTGACACCCCTGTATTAAGTAATAGTGCACCTAATGCAGGTGAATATTGCTGTCAGTGTCCTATATACTGGGATGTTTTGATAAATGACTGAAGTTATTGAGCATTTATCATAATAGTTACCTGCTGATTTTCTTTTAATAAATGCCAGTAGTTGATCAATTATAACATTTTCGGTCGATTAATTTTCCCTTTGATAATCTTATTGCTTCGCACACAAGTTTACACTAAATATTTCAACTGCTATCATGTTCACAATTCCAATTAACAAGCTCTGTTGTGACTTGCTTTCATGAATTCATCATGCTACATCGCTCCTCAGCAGAGAAAATGTAAACATCATTGACCTTTTTCACAGAAGAGAGTGAGCTAGCTCCAGGGTCCTCATATTCACTCACTGGCTTTGCTTACTGGAACAGTTGATGGAACGGAGCCATCATTAACGATTATTTGTATCACCTGTTTGTTTGCTTTGAGAAAAGGTCTATTACATGCAGCTCTCGGGTCCTCAGGTCTTCTCTTCGTGGTGTCACGGATGAGAAGGTCGCTCCATAACTCTAACAGCCCACTTTGTGTGGACAGTGATTAGTCAGAGATTGACCTTTGCAGGGAGGCACCGTGTAGAATAATATTTCTGTGCGTTGAAGAAGTTTTGTGTAGGCCTGTTCCCACCACAGTAATGGAGATATTAAACTGTTGTGACAACATGCTCTAGTTCTCAGTTCACAGAGAAAAGCCCAGTCAGTCCGGCAACAAGCTGCATCAGTTGGCATGAGGATTACATAACATGTCATCCCTTGTGATAGCTGGTTTTCTAATGTGTTGCAGAGGTGTAATATTTCATTGTTTTATCACTGGATAACACATCTGGAGGACATGTGTGTCTTTTGCAATGAATTACTGAAAAATTGACGGACTAAAATCAAATCCTGCATTAAATCTGAATATAATGTTAAATTAAACGTTTAGGTGTCACTTTCCACAGCTCACCATTTCGGTAAATATTCATACGGCTGGAACAAACAATTATTTTCAGTTTATCTGCCAAGAGATTTTTGGATTGATGGATTAATCATTGGTAATGTCAGAAAACAGTGTGAAATGTCCATTTATGAAGCAAGTAGCGTCTTCAAATTGCTGTTTTTGTCCGTCCTAAACACAAAGACGTGCGGTTTATTGTTGTTAAAGACAAAGACAAGCAGTAAATTCTCACATTTAAGAAGGAGGAACAGTTATGGGAGGGGGGGTGAGTTGTGCCTTGGCTTTGTTTGTCGATGATGATGTAATGTTTGGCTGGCAGAGGAGCAGCATGTCGGGATAAAGCAACAATCAGGAACTCTGAATCAGATATTTGGAAGTCTCTGCTGTGGAGCGAACTCACAGTGTCTGTGTGCTATGTGTGTGTCCGGTAATACTGCTGTATTGTGCCACTGTGACATTCAGACTGACACACTGCTGACAGAAAGCCATGCAGCCTGGTGTCACTCCTGACCTCTTTTCCATAAAAAGACATCTGGGTCCACACGTTCAGCTGTCTAAAGCTCTGAGGAAAAGCAAATCCCGTTTCAGGCCAGTGATGGTAGATGACGGGTCTGCAGGCACACAGTTGTCCGTCACACTCGGCACACATTTTGTTCCTTAACACTGCATAAAACCAAACTCCTGCACACCCACATGAAAAAGGAGCATGGGTAACACTTGTAAAAACATTACAAGTTCAATTTTATTTATCTAGTGATGAAACTGTACGTTGCATGGCAGATGGCAAATGGCCAGTGTGAATGTAAACAGGGCAAATATCTTAACCAAAGTTTAAATATTTCCTGATTTCCTAATTTTAGCTCTGCACTGGCCTTAAAAAAACAAAATGTATACAGGTGATTTGTTTGTGGAGAGCTGGATCTTTGCCATACATTTGCAGACCAGTGAAGGGGAACGACTGGATTTAAAGAACCAGGCTTCTTTGCTCCACATGTGGTATAATAGGATGGGTGTGTGTGTTTTAGGCTACCCAGTGCCGTGCACAGCCATTTTGTGGGGCACGTGCTCAAGCGGAAAAAAGGGCAGTCCTGTACTCATGCAAGAAGCTCGCAAAGTGCACCCTGCCAGGAGGTTTCGGTGTATTACTGGCACCAGAACAGCTCTTGAGGCCTAAGAACATACAGTGCATTTATACACAGTAATGAGCAGAGAAAATGTCTGTCTAGCTTATATTTAAGGTGACTCAGTATCTTTACCATATGCACCTAGCAGCCTCTACACATACACTTTGTACATGTATCATTTATTTATAGAAGGCAACAACGACAAAGAAAACAATGTCACATTTTGCACGCTTTGGTCTATGAAATAAATAACCATTTACAATGAACAGATCTTTACACGAAATTGCAAAAATGCTGTTCTCTGAATGCATAAAGTAATAAGCCAACCAATCATCCTCCAAGCCACAAAGTATGCCAATGTTCAGTTGCATTAAACAGGTTAAGCATGTTCTGCTCTCCTCTTCTTCCTCACTGTATTCTTCACTCCTTTTTTTTTTTTTTTTTTGCTTTTTTTGCTTTTTAAATAGTCACATACTTATTATTATCTTCTAAATAAGCTTGAGATATTCTCAAAGAATCCCAAAGAACAGATGCATGAAGAGTCTGCAGCTCCGCGCTCCTCTCCTCCTCCTCTGCACTATTTGTGCACACTGTGTCTGGAAAGCACAATAGATATAAATCATTATTATAAATAAATTATCAGACCATAGATATGCTCCCATTCTATAAATATTAGCTACAAAGCAAGAAAAACTAAACAAATCACATTAACCCTTTAAAATCTGGAGCAACACTTCTCTTGTGCCGCTTTCAGATGTCTTTCAGAAGTATCTAAACGCCTGAACCTTGAATGGCCCATAAATTGCAAAAAAAAACAAAAAAAAAAACAGGGAAACTTAGATTTATAATAATTGTTATTATTTTTATATTTCAAAATTATGTTACAGAATTATTACAATTTTGAAGTTCTATTTCTAGATCATTTCCTTGTTTCTTTGTTTTTAAATGCCTTTCTTTGTTTTCTTTTTAAAAACTAATTTTCTTGTTTTTAATTTTCTCTTTTTTACTAATTTCTTGTTTATTTTTTGGTATTTTTTCAGGTTTTAAACGGTTAAACAGTGCCACAAAATTTTTAACTAGATGGCCATTTTGCAAACAAATACACCACCATGCTTCGTCGCCACAGGTGTTTCATATTTTGGCTGAATGTATCTCTTCATAGCTTACACCTCTTTCATTCTTATTGGTACACTGAGCTTAATAACGTCATGTAATCCACAGCATAGCTCCGCCCCATATGCCCTTTGTCAAAGCTGACATTTTGAGCTGTCATTAAAGGAAAAGCATAGGTGTTACTAATAATATTCATGATGTCATGATGTCTGCTCTGCCTCAGTGTTCCAGTGAGCCATGACAGTGTGACAGCAGCATGTACAATACCAGGCCCCTGAAACTGAAGCAGCTAAATGGAATTCAGCCATCATTCATTTTAACATTTACACCTGAGATTTTTCTACTGTGACATGTCAAGGTGTGTTGTGACAAAATCAGCTTGTGCTGTATAATGTTCAATCAGTAGTTGTGGGTGACATCTATTGTCATAATACAGTATCATTATTATAGCTGAAAACCCAGCAGTTGTTTTGAATAGAGAGGGGAGACAGTGCTCATGTTTCAGAACAGACACACGTGAATTATCACATTATTTTGGGTCATTTGGACCCCCACACAGAAGGATCTGATACCCGCACCAGCAGCACAGGTGTTGCATATTGGGTGCAGATGATCTTAATGCAATCGATCATCTCTCATTGAAACCAGACCATACCACTCTGGTGAAAAGGAATTGCCATTACAGCCCACAAAATGCTTTCTCAGCATGAAATGGCTGGCAGCCATGGGAGAACTGTACTGAGTGGCCCACATAATGCCAGCCAAGCATGTAATATTATCAGAGGAGATCTGAGAACAAATAAAAACAACCTGTTCTGGATAGACCCGTTCAGGCAATTTGCTAGTTGCTAAAATATTGGATAAGATCCTACTGTCAGATATATCCAGACTTACAGAGCACGCCTGTGTTCCTGAGGGAATCTTTTTTGCTTTATTATTCAGAAAAGTGTTGCCGTTCATTCTTTTGTATAGGCTGTTAGAGAACTTTGTAATGATTTTTTTTTCATATTGACACAATGTGCATGTGAATGTGCAAAAAGAAGATTAATGATTAACTCATACAGCATAGCTGACCATAGTTTGTGGTGTTGATTCTTCATAAGTTAGATAACACTCACCATATCCTGTTTTACCACAAAGGAGTTGGTTCTTATTTGCGTGCAAAAACATTAACATCCCTTCACTTTAAACACAGTTTAGTTCTTGCATAATAAAATCTTTTGAAGCTACAATCATCTCTTCCTTCTGATACATCAGACTATATTGCTTATGTGCATTTTGCCTGAGTTAAACTTTATAATAGAAGTCAGTGTTGGGAAAACTTCAAACAAAGCTCAAAGTCCTCTGTATTTAAAAAGCAAGGATGTTATGATGATCTCTTTCCCTTGAACCATTTTCCATCCTCTGTGATTCATGTTATGTAAAGTATTCGAATACTTTTGCAGCCAAAGTCACAAGGAAAAACAGCAATGCCATCCTGTTTCCGGGGCTTTATGGCAAGCTGTAGAAATATTTCGTCTTTTGCATTCAAGTTCTGGTAGATGTCCTTGGACATTGTGTGGATGGAGCACAAAAGGCCAGCATCGTGCTCACTGCCTCCTGCTCCCAGGAAGGGGGGGGGGCTGCAGTGTGCAGCTGCCGTGGTCCCTCCCACATACGTATTGTGGAGTGTGTTTCAGGCTGCTCCTCTTCTCAGTATCTCCAGCCTCCTCCACCTCCAGCTCTTGTCGACAAGACGCCCACGCTACCCACAACCAACTCAAACTCAGCACCTCGTCTCCATGGATATGCAGGCCTACTGTCAAAAATAAAACCACTTAACCCTCTCTTTGCTGTGTGGTGGAGCAGCGGAGAGAAGAGCTCACTGCCCTGCTCTACCTGCTCTCCACTGAGTCGTGATGAAGTACAAAGATTTTTTAAAAAGCACAATTACCACTGAGCTTGAGGATAACCATTTTGTTATTATCAGATAAGCATGCAAATAGAAAGACTAGCACTTAAACTTAAGATGATTTTTTTGTTCAAGGCCAAAGATGGATGTACACTTGCATGCATATGAAACGTCTTTACCATCAAATCTTGCATGGTTTTGTTTTATTTTTATTTTTATTGATTCATTTATTTAATTAATGCTCATGTATGCCTTGAAGACTCATCGGTCTTCACCTTCTTATCTTGTTAATGATAAAAGCTTAGACTGACTTTGTGTTACAGTGTTTGGAGACAGTGGAGTGGGAGGGGAAGGAGAGGTCAAAGAGCAGCATGTCAGAAGAGTTCACTCCACGATTGATTTCTCAAGGAAATGCATCGCCATGACAACAGCGCCAGGAGAACGGCGTCAGCGCTCAGAGGAACTTGGAGCTTCCTCACACTGAGATCTGGGAAGGAACACTGAAACACACCCTGTGACCCTGTCTGTCTTCCTGCCGGCTCTTTGGTCGATTGTCGTCGTTCCCGGAGGCATGAGAAGCAGTTGTCACACACTAAGCTCTGTCTCTTCTCCAAGCTTTCAATAATATAATACAGTAGATCTGGATGCACCTTAGATTGTCTCATATCTCCCAGGGGGACACCCAGTACGTCCGGAAAAAAAACCTCTGCAAGAGTTCAGTCTGAATGGACTCAATGACCTGTGCATTTAGAAAAGAATACATTAATAATACATGAATTACTCATCTTTCTCTCTGTTATTCTTTATCCTCTCTCTAAGAACAAATTTGGAGGCACTGCAGAAGAAACTAGAGGAGCTTGAGTTGGATGAGCAGCAGCGGAAGCGCCTGGAGGCCTTCCTGACACAGAAGCAGAAGGTGGGAGAGCTGAAGGACGATGACTTTGAAAAGATCTGTGAGCTGGGTGCTGGTAACGGAGGAGTTGTCTTCAAGGTCTCTCACCGACCCTCTGGTCTGATTATGGCAAGGAAGGTAAGTTGCGGCCTGTCGGCACTGTAGTGAGGACACTGAAAAAAAGCCACTTCAGCTCTCAGGATGCCACTCAGCCTTACATATATAATAAACAGTTTTCTTCTTCTGAATGACAGACAGAGATTGATTTTTCCAGGCATCATCACCGTTTGGAAAGAGTGTGGAGTCAAATGTGTGTCTCATTTTCCAGTATTTTGTGAACAGCATGAACAACATGTGGGTTAGTGGGACATTTGTCACAACATTCAAGAGCCACTGTATGATATCCACACAGAGAAAGAAAAGATTGAAATGCCAACAGGAACATGCATCTATATTAAACATTTTTCACTATGATCATTTTTTTGATAATAACACATATAATAAATAATGTTCCTCTGTGTGTATAGATGTCCAAATGGATGATTTAAAGGGTCACTTCACCCCAAAATCAAATATACATATTTTTCCTCTAACATGTATTGCTAATTTATCAATTCAGATTGTTTTGGTGTGAGTTGCAGAGTGTTGCTGATATCAGCTGTAGAGATGTCTGCCTTATCCCCAGTATAAAGGAACTAGATGGGACTCAACATGTGGTGCTTAGAGTGCCCAGAAAATACATCTGAACCACTCAACAGCAATGTCTCTTTCCAGAAATGATGATCCGTTTATTCAGGATAATCCACAGACCTTGTTGTGAGCAGTTTCATGTAGGAACTATTTTCTTTCCGATGACCTACACCCGCCAACTGTATCATCATGCAGAAGGAAGCGTGCATCTACTCATGAACAAAAGGCTTGTGCTCATGACAGTATGAAATGTAGGCATTAGTTAATTAATTAATTAAGTGAGTGAGCAGTAGACACTTCCCTCTATACACCCACTGTTTTGTTCAGTAGAAAAAAAATAGTTTCTACGTGAAACTGCTCGCAACAAGGTCTGTGGATTATCCCGAGTAACCAGGTCATGCTCATGACAGAGCTGTGACATTAGATCAGTGGTAGGTGAGCTAGCAGTGGATGCATGCTTCTTTCTGCATGGTAATGGCGGGTATAGTTCTATCGAGAAAAAAAAAAATAGTTCCTACATTAAAACTGCTCACAGCAAGGTCTGTGGATTATCTTGAATAACTGGGTCATGATTTCTTGGAAGAGACATTGCTAATAAGTTTTAAAAATGTATTTTTTGGCACTTTGAGCACCACAAGCTGAGTGCCATCTAGTTCCATTATATTGGAGAGAAAGCAGACACCTCTACAGCCGATATCTCCAACACTCAACAACTCACACAGAAACAATCTAGATTAATTAATAGAACTACAGGTAAGAGGAAAATATCTTAGGGTGAACTGTCCCTTTAATTTCCTGTTATATCCGTTCTGTGTAAAATGAGGACACATAATAAAACCTGAAGTCTGCCGTGTTCCAGCTCATTCACCTGGAGATCAAACCAGCCATTAGGAACCAGATCATTAGGGAGCTGCAGGTGCTACACGAGTGTAACTCCCCCTACATTGTGGGCTTCTATGGAGCTTTCTACAGCGATGGAGAAATCAGCATCTGCATGGAGCATATGGTACTTATCTTTAATAAGTTCTGGCTGCCTGTGTGTTGTTTATACAGCATTCACTTTGAGTGCTGCTTTACAGACTGTGCTGTAGATGTCTGGCATGTCTTCCCTTCCATGTACAACCTCATTAGTGTTGAAAGAATCACTTTGTTTAAATGTGTTGCATTTCATAAATAGTATTTTCAATTTCAAAGAGTTCTCTTAGTAGATGCTCTCCATATTTTTGCCTTCCGCTCTGGTTATAGGATGGTGGTTCCCTGGACCAGTCGCTGAAAAAGGCAGGCAAGATCCCAGAGCAGATCCTTGGCAAAGTCAGCATCGCTGTGCGTAGCTTCAACACCTCTCCCACCACTTTCATGCTCTGGTCGTCATACAGCTATATTTCTGATCATCACTGATGCATACTGTATGTGCTAAAATATTTAGAATCCTTACCACGCTGATATGCAATATTTGTTTTTCTAGGTCATTAAAGGGCTCTCCTACCTGAGGGAGAAACACAAGATCATGCACAGAGGTCAGTCACTATTTTATTTACTAAAAATGTCATCAATATGAAAAGGTTTCACCCGCCTGTACATTTATGAATAAAGACTGAGCTTTAAATAACTCGAGGCAGAGTATTGATCTTTACCTTACAGTAATTGTCTTATTTCAGATGCATCAGCTACATCTTTGTTGCACTCAGTGGCGTACATATGAATGATGAAAGGAAGTGTTATAACACACAAGCACACATTGCACAACATGCACTGAGCCTTTGCAGCAGTGTGCTCTGTGCTGCTCTCTGTTCCCCGTTGAACACTTGCCCCCTATGTTCTCCTAAATATACTGCATGTCCCTCTTTCAGATGTCAAGCCCTCTAACATCCTAGTGAATTCCCGCGGTGAGATCAAGCTGTGCGACTTTGGAGTGAGCGGGCAGCTCATAGACTCCATGGCCAACTCCTTTGTGGGCACTCGCTCCTACATGTCTGTGAGTTAAAATGGACACGCTCCTCCTCTCCTGCTGCTCTCATTCACACATTAGCTTTTACGATTCCTGAAGAAATCTCAGATTCGTGTGTGTAAGGCAACCAGAGTCCCCAGTTCGGATTCTATTCCCAATTACGATGAGTCACAAATCAACTGGGACTGGCTTTATAAATAGGCAGGCTTCATGTCTTCTAAGCATCAGCTATGTTCAAAGTAGACCCACATGTAGACAAAGGCTATGCAATTTGTGTAAATCAACCACTGATGGGATGATGTAATGCGGAGCTCTAAATCGATGTCGCTTGATCAAATACTAATTCAGTTTCTAAACTTAGTCATTGTATTAACATGACTGTTATTGATGTGACAGATGTAAGTTATTTTATATCAGTTTGCTAGCATTATTTGACTAAAACTGGTCACTTGAACTCTGACTCAGACATGACCTGAGTGATCTGAATACTGAGGACATAAGAAGTGAGCTGAACTAAATCATCACGCAGGGACTCCCATTTGATAAGATTTCACTTAGTGGACATCCAACTGGAAAGACTTTGCTTGTTAGATATGATTAAGACCAGAAATCTATAGCTGTCAAATACAGTTAAGGAGATAACCGAGGAGGAAGTGAATCCTGTGAACGTAATAGCCACTCTCACGATCACTGGGCTCACTTCAATAGTGAATTAAATAGACTGAGTCACAGTGTTTGTTGACAATAACCTCCAGGTAGAAAACCCCTGTGTCACGTACATAAAATGAGACAGCGTTGAGCAAATGCTGCCTCAGTTGATTTGTTTTCAGTCACCTTAAAAAAAATTAATGTCAGTTTAGGTGGACACTATATTTAGAATATTTTCAGAGCTGTACCTTGCCGTCAGACAGCCCTTTCTGAAAGGGATCTGAAGATGTAACTTCAAAGGCACCAGATTCCATTGACAAAAACATTAATTTTAGAACAGGGTTGTCATGCGCCACATACAGCCCGATTCAATCGCAGGTGGGCCGGACCAGTAAAACCATTGCATAATATATAATATTAATATATATATAAGTACATTTTAAAGGGGCTCATCCATTTACAAAACAGATGACAAACAGCCTGTGATGTCTTCAGAAGAATAAATGGAATTTCAACAATAGTCAGTTGACTACTCGCTGTCATTACGTGCATTTTTCTATACACCTCCACTTCTGTGCAGTAATCCTGACATCATCACACCAAACTAAAGTGAAAGAAAAAAAACTGTATTCTGGTCAGGGTGGAAAAGCCCGTGAAGCTGCATTTTACATGAAGTAACTCACTGTTAAAATTATTCCTAAAACCTGGCACCTCCTAGCCTTCCTTGTGCATTGCTATTAGGTGTGCAAAGTCATACAGTGAGCCGGATTGGAGCCTTTGGTGGGCCGTATGTGTGACACTCCTGTTATAGAACATGGGAGTTGCTGGTCTACTGCTGCCCTGATGAGTTAAGTGTGTAAGGTGAAGCTGTGAAAATACTGAAATATAGCATACACTTAAACTAATGTGGATTTTTTTAGGTGTAAAACACGTCTTACTGCAGCACCTGTCCACAGTGGTACACTACTGAGCTTCAGGGTTGTTGGAACTGGTTTTATCAAAGATGCTAGTAAAGTAACACAGTACATAAAAAGAGCAGCAGAAGCGTCAGATGGCTCCGACCACCGTGTTTCACTGTATATCTTTAAATGCTAAAGTTACAGCTGAAAAAACAACAGAAATAAACAAGTAGGCCACAATTCAAAGCAATTGCCAGTTGTCTACCCAGAGGTGTTAGCGTGACATCACAGTGATTTCATTTTTGTGAAATGAAAGTATTCATTATTTTTGGGGACCCCCTGGCACTATGTCAAGGGCCTCTGGGGGTCCCCAGGCCCCTGGTTGAGCACTGCTGGTCTATTTTATTCACTGTCACAAGTTATAGCATGACAAAAGCCTAAGAATTCCACTGTCTCATTGCTGTGAACACTGCACTGGAACATATGACAACATTAATAAAAACGAAAATGATCCCTTTAGATTTTGCATGTCACTATTTAATGTCTGAATGTAAATGTTTTTGTACTGCTGTGTTTTCACTGCAACTCAATTATTGTACAAACCAGTAACGGTTCTAGTACTGATGATACTGCATGTGTTTTGCAGCCGGAGCGTTTGCAGGGCACCCATTACTCTGTTCAGTCGGACATCTGGAGTATGGGTCTGTCCCTGGTTGAAATGGCCATTGGACGCTTCCCTATTCCACCACCTGATGCTAAGGAACTGGAACAGATTTTTGGCTTCCCAGTGGAGGGGGAGGCAGCCTGCAGTGAGTCCTCCCCAAAGCCACGGCCCCCTGGGAGACCAGGCAGCTGTAAGTCTGAGATGATGCTGGTTCATTCTGTAATCCTGCAGTGGCTTTTTTTTTTTTTTTTTTTTTAAATCATAACAGTTTTAAATGAAAATATTTCAAAGGGTTTATTGAATTTGTTAATGACGACAAATCAATGGACTTTCAGTAATAATTAGTGCAAAGGACACAGTGCATTATGACAAAGGCTGAAATGTGTATTTTCCCTCCCAGCATACGGTCCTGACAGCAGACCACCCATGGCTATATTTGAGCTTCTTGATTACATCGTCAATGAGGTGAGTGTTCCCATTATATGTCTAAATCCAAACATGAACATACTTATATACCAGTGTACATTGTTATACTTTTGCCAGCAATTTGAGCATTAAATTTGATCCATTCAGTGCTGACAGGACCTTTAAATTTCAGCCTCCGCCAAAGCTGCCCGGGATATTTAGCTCTGAATTTCAAGACTTTGTGAACAAATGGTACGTAGGAGAAATTTTTACTGGCATGAAACACAAATGGAATATCCCCTTCAGACTTTCTGCCACCTAGTGGTGTTAAGACACTACATCCTAAAAGGTTTGTCTCCATTGCAGTTTGATTAAGAATCCTGCAGAGAGAGCAGACCTGAAACAGTTGATGGTGAGTAGTCGTATTTGGCAGTGTTCTCATTTCCTACATTTCATAATCCTTTTAGCCATCTTACACATTTCTCCTTTTCACCAGGTGCATCCTTTTATCAAACAGTCTGAGGCAGAGCAGGTTGACTTTGCTGGCTGGTTGTGCAGTACCATTGGACTCAATCAGCCTCTCACTCCCACCCACGGCACGGCAATGTGAGGCCTGTTGTGTCTCCAACAAACCCCATATCCCAGGGTCCTCTGATGACTGGGTTTGTATTATGGGTTATATGTATTTATACTGAGTACTAAATGGGTTTAAAAGTTGTGCAATCAATAGTTGTATATTTAGTGTACAAACCTACATGCCAAGTGAAATTAACTATGTATTGAACAAGTCTTTGGGCTACGTTGCAGGCCTGCCTGAAAAGCCATCTTTTTCTAATGATCAAATTATTTAATCATGACAAATGCTGCTCAACCTGTGTGCTTGATATTCCTCTTTGCCTTGTGTTCTTACAGCGCCAACAAAATAAAGTCTTTGTTAGCTTATGTGAAATAAATAAGTCTTGTGAATCAAAATTTAAAATGACTGATCTGACTCAATTATTTGAAACAAATGATTTATTATCACTGAACTCTTGTCTGCAAGCATAGAGTTTTATGCCTTGGGTTTGGCAGGTGCACCCTTCTTTCCAGGCTTCTTCTTGGGTTTCAGCATCTTGGCCTTGATCTATGGAGGGAAACAAGATTTTTAAGTCATAATCAACACAAAGTCTACAATTTTTGTTCCAAGCTTGAATTATTTATGTTCTTACCGCAGGGTCATGCTTAAGGATGGCATGACGTCTTGCAGTCTTGGCGTAAGGGTTCAGTTTGAGCATTATCCTCAAGTTCTTAAGAGGATTCTTCTTCAGTACTCTGCGGTTGATCTTCTTGCTGTAATGACAAAATAACCCAGTCTTAACAATAGAAACTTCTGCTAAAGTTTTATTACGAACTTGTAGTTTGTGTCGCTCAGGACTTCCATATAATCAGGATTCAGAAACACGGACCTGAAGTGGGAAAATCATCATGGTTGACGAGCTTAAACCAATTTCAAGACTTTTAAAGTGAGCAGTGCTTACTTGGGTGCACGAAGTGCTTTCTGGATCTCCTCACTCTTCAGAATCCTGCTCAGGTCTGTGTTGGTCATCTTGTGCATGGGCAGGCTGGAATAAATGAGGCAGTACGCATTTAATTCATCACGTCGGAAATGATAAAATACTTCACCTATGAGTCTTTTGATGCACAAACTCAGAACTTCGTTAAATATCACACAGTTTCAAAAACACGGACCATGAAGTGGAAGCTCATCACTGATGGGATCAACAGTTGTACATGTGCTACAGTGCGACTGCTCCGGAAACACTTACTTGTAGCCAGCCTTCAGGGTAGCTGGTTTACGCCAGGTGCCGTACAGCTCATCCAGCTTGCGGAAAGCGCTCTCAGTCCAGATGCAGAAGCGTCCAACATGACCACCAGGGGCGAGCCTCAGGAGGTTCAGTTTGTTCACGTTCTGCAGAGTGATGCCTTTATAACACAATCAAACACCCACAGGTTGAATTATATTGCTGTTTTAAAATAGTGATTTAATTTTTTTTAAGTTACGGATAGCACAGTGTTACTACACCCGTCTTTTAAGTTTGTGATACCCACTGCATCTGCACTACACATAGTTAAGTATTTAAGATTAACACTAGTTTAGTACATGTTCCGACATCAATTTACCTCCAAGTTATGAATTCTACAGCTGTACAAACTACACACCTGGGATATTTCTGAAGGCTTTGGTGACACCGGCATCCTGGTTGTAGATGATACATGGACCTCTGCGTTGGATTCGTCTGCGATTCCTCATCTTACCCTTACCAGCACGCATGCGCTGAGAGGCGTAGACCTGGGAATAGACAAGTTTATATTATTCCATCACACCATTAAAAGACATAAAGAAACCTGGCAATGCCTCATAAATATCCTACACCTAAGCAGTTATCACAGGCAGAGAAACTGTTCCAATTAATCCTACTGAAAGTAACAAGTTCAGTCTGAGGTCTTACTGCTACACTCCATATCATACATATGAATCAGATAACAGATGCTAGGCAGCGTCATGCTTTACTCAGCCTGTGCTGCAGCATTCTCAGTTCTTCGCTTTCCATCTTTACTTCAGGTGAGTAAAACCTGCTCAAGAGATTCCTTCTGGATTGAGGTGACTATGTATAAAAAGAGCTGTGATTCCTAGACTCTCTACACTATACAGATATGAACAAAATCAAACAGCATTCAAACTAAAATCACCACTTTAACTCCATGATCTCCATGATTACATTCAAACCATGATCCTCAGTGGAGTACTCAGTCAAGCAAATAGAGACTGAAACTGTTAGATTACCTTCTTGATGTCATTCCAGGCTTTAAGCTTCTTCAGCAGCAGAACTGCCTCCTTGGTCTTCTTGTAGCCCTCAACTTTGTCCTCAACCACCAGTGGGACTTCAGGGATTTCCTCAATGCGGTGTCCTAAAAGAACAAGACAGCCGTGTCAAAGATAACCACAACCAAACGTGTCTGTCGCACACTACAGTGCTGCCAAACCTTGCTCAGAATTTAATATACATCAATACCTTGTGACAGCTTAGAGACAGCAGGCAACTGTCACTGTTCACAGGATCAGACGCAAATTACACCATCATGGCAAGACAACTGTTTAACTGTACATCTGAAAATGTTATTCAGAATATTTTAAAACGGCTTCCTAATTTTTTGTCTTAATAAATACTGTTTTTGAGCTTACCTTTGGACATCACAAGGGCAGGGATGGCAGAGGCAGCCACAGCAGAGCAGATGGCATAGCGTTTCTGGGTTGTGTTGATTCTGCGGTGCCAGCGGCGCCAGGTTTTGGTGGGGGCAAACATGCGACCTCCACGACACATCTAGGCTAAAGTCAAGGAGGTCTGACAACAACTGAAGTAACATAGTGGCTTTAGTATCTAGTACCTGCTCAGACTCAATGTTCGTCAACCATCTGTGCCAGCATATGACAGCAGGCATTCTGTCACTGGTCACAGAGTCAGTCGCAAATTACACCATCACTGCAGGTCTTTTGTGTCTGTTTTAGTTGTTACAATTTTGTAAGAGGAAGAAAACATAAAGCTTCACTACTGGACAAAGGATACATTTCCAAAAGCACCCTGGCCAGAGCGGTGAGTACCACCACCTCTCACACGAGGGATACGGGCCACAGCTCTTCCTGTACCCCAAGACTCTGCACTGGTCTGGTGGCCTGAAAGAAACAAACACAATTAAACACCTAAATTAAAAACAATCTACATCAGATTAGTGAACGCATGAGCTCGATCACCATCTTAGATTTCTTAAACTATGACGGTAAATTTTGGTCAACATGCCGGGACAAAACAGAAGTATACACTCACCTGCCAGTTCACTGACTGCATATGGCTGGCGACTGTTCTTGCGCATGTTGGTGTGCACAAAGTTCACAACATCGGGGCGGATTGGAGCCTTGAACACAGCAGGCATGACAATATTCTTGCCTGCGGATTCTCCTTTCTCGGAGTAAACCGAGATCAGGGGTCGGGCACAGGCCTAGAAAGAAAACCAAACAATAAGTTTCAGGCAGATACATAATGTTGAATTGGAGAAAGTCATACGAACTCTATAAGGCATAGTAGCTCTTTAAAGTAACCTGTCATGAGAGCAACCCATGGCATCTCCCAACATGTGCGGTCCAAAAGAACTGCTAACTATGGTAACACGCGACTCTGCGAAACTGGCATGTCAAATCCAAACGTGCACCTCGAACTTTGCCGACACATTAGTAGCTGGGACTGCACATTTACTTTACGTATTTGGACGAATTCACTGAGAAATGTGCCACTGCTGGCGTTAGCTTAGCTCGATTATGCTAACGTGACTTAGCAAGCCACTCAGACATTTACGGTACATTGTCCACTCATTCTGGCTTTAAGGCTATTACGAGCAGGAAAACACTCGTATACCACCACTAGTATCTAAAACGAGAAAACTATGGATGCTATCTAAGCGACATCTACCAACTGCTTGTCACTGGTCTGCCACTGAGGCGACAACCACACGTGTAACTGGGTTGAACTCCTGAAGCTGATCGTCCAAAATGGCTCCTCGTGTTAGCTTAGCTAGCCGGGAGCATTTCAACTCACTGCTGTTTAGAATCTGATTTTAAGCTTTCCACAGACAAAGAATACAGCCTTACTTGAAGACTATACACAGTGGGGTATATATAATGTATTACACCGTATGTTAATAACAATCTGAGTGGAATTTCTCACCATTTTCGGTAATTAGTTTTCGGCTCGCCGGGAACCACGCTCCTCACGCTATGGCGGCCACAGTAAAAAGGAAGTTAGTGCATCACCCTTAATGCTTTATGCCTCCGCCTTGACGGATATCACTTCCGCCGACAGATTAATTTCCACAATTGTTTTACTTACCGCTGAAAAACACACATGATAATATGTATACGACTGTGACAAATGATTTCTTAAGCATTTTCAAACAATTTCTCACGGCTAAGCAAAACCACCTTAAAGTTGATTGCTACATTTGGGACTATTTCTTTACGCCATGTTGGCGCAGGATGTAAAGGACGTAAAGACCGAACTATTTTCTACCAAACATTCTTTTATACATGATATATTATTTAATTATTTACATTTCTTAGTTTACGCGTGGTGTGATTATATATTTATATACACTTTAAAGAAATAATTGATTAATTTCTGATATGTAAAACTTGTTAAAGTGATGACCTATGACCTCATGACGTCACCGCCAGAGTGAGCGCGCGACCGTCAAAATATCAACAGTAGCAGCCCAAACTTCACTACAGTCGTCCTAAACTCTGTTAACTTCTATTTTATTCTCTTCATGTTCTTCGCTCTGTAATAGTTGAACAGTGCTATAATTTGGCAATGGGCTCCAAGCTGATATCTAGTGCTAAGGAGTTTTATAACATTCTACGGTGAGTTAACTTTTTATTAATTACTTAGCTCTTTTAGCTAACGTCAGATGAACGCTACGCAGTGGATGAATTGTCAGCCTTTAGCCTATGTTCTCTATTTGATTGCTTTGACAACCACTAACTACTTGTCTTGAAAGTAAGGTTCATTTCTGTGTGTTATGTGTTGTTTGATCAAAGGTCTCTTCAAAATGAGGAAAGCAACGGCCCATGTACATATGAGGTAATATATTCATTTCCCCTAAAGCACAATCTGTTGCAATTTGTTGACTGTATCTATGTTATAGTAAATATGTTGTTACACTGTCTGATTGGTTTCAGGAGGACATCCAGATTTCAAAGATGAATGGAGACAAAATCCCTGTGCTGAACATGTATTGTGGGAACCAGCCGGTCTTCATCTGTGAAAAAGCAGTGAGTAATCTTAATGCAGCGACTCACTGAATATATTCACTGTGTCTGCAAGCCCTAGACATATATCACTGTGTAATATGGTAATTGAATCACAGGTAAATGAACAAATTAACATCTTTTTGCACTTTAGTCTATGGTATGATTTGTTGTGCATTGTTCTCATGTTCAGGATTTTTTTTGACACTTTAATGTTGTTATTATATGGTGCACATTGAGTTTAATAGCTAAACTGGAATCACTCCACTCGCCCCGAATTTCAGTTCAGTTTCCATAATTATGCATGACAACGGTGCACCATTTGAAAGCAAAGAATATAACACAAAATACCTGTAGAACCGTGTTTTTATTTCTTTGTTTAACAAGGTTCCAAAAATAAATGAGTCTGATGATCAACCAATGACTAAAACAACAAACTGCTCTGACGATGAAGCTGATGATGCTGATGCTGATGATGATGCCAGTGCTCTCCAGACAGAACTGGGACCACAGCCGCTCACAATCATGAAAGCAAGGTGACCAGTACTAAGAAGTTTAAAACTTCATCCACATGACACAAGTGCTAGTAGGATTGTATAACCAGTACATCTAATACACCACAGATGATAATCAAAATGTTTTCTTTGTTTTTTTGTTATAGGCAACTGCTGTCTTGGTACACATTGTCTCACAATACTAATGTGTCGGCTGCGGACAACAACCCTGCCTTACACCCTCTGTGGGTGCGATGTGACATGTCTGATCCAGCTAGAACAACCTGGTTTGGAGCTGAAACAGTCTGCATAAGCAATAAAGTGTCCGGTGTCAAATTATACTCTGTTACCTGCAAAGGTATAGATGAAATGCTTCAACTCTGTTTCAGTATACCATTATCAGTGTAGAATATTTGTTTTTTTTTTTTATTAAGTCAACTTACATTGCCTTAGGCTCAACTGCAGACAAAAAATCTCTCATAACCTTGGACGAGCTTAAACAAGAGCACAAGAAAAGGCACCCCCCATCCTCGGTAAGTTAGTGTGCATCCTTTCTTGTAAGTCAGTGTGGGTAAATGTTCATTCACTTACATTTGTCAATGCTTCCAGATGGCCGTCAAAGGCAGTGCCAGGTTCAGCTTGTTTGGCTCCAGTGTTGTTGAAAACACCATGATTGAGTCACAGAGTAGTGTAACAGTGGATTTCAAATGGAGCGATGTGGAGAGTATCTTTGAGACCCCACCCCTGTCCTCTACAGCAACACTGGTAAGCATCAGTACTTCACATTCAAAACATACTTGACCATAATTACTCATTTTTTGTACTGTAGGTATAAAGCTGACTTTTAATTTATTAATACACTTAAAAATGCAGAATAATGTTGCATATTGTTTGCACTTGCTATGTTAATTTCTGTTCACTTGCAGAATATCAAAGTTTCCAGCGGGGACATGAGGAGCCCAATGTATGAGATGTACAGGGAGCTAGAGTTTCTTCAGGTTTGTGTCCCACGATAATCTGAGAAATATGTATCAGTACACAAATAAACAACTAAATATATCAGATCCCTGTCATTTCAGACTCTTGCTGATGGTTTGAGAACCGGTGAGACTGAATGGATGGAACCTTTGGAAAGCACATCAGCTGTAAATCTGACCAAGGCCCTCCTAGAAGGTGGCTGCTTTGTTAAATCAATGCACCTTCACTATAATTTAATGCTAACAGTTATTTAAGAGGATTATTTTCGTTTCTTTTGATCTTCTTTCAGAGCTTCAGGGCACTGCAAAGATACAACAGGACCAGGTTGCGAAAACAGCTGAGGTATGATAGTGTTAAAATCAAGGGACATTTCATAAATTCATTCATTTTGGAATAAACATTGTGGCTTTCTTGCCTTTTCATCTTTGCTTAAAGCCCACAAAGACGAAGACCGAGACCGACACTCCCATTTTCAACTCTTTCTTGGAACGAGGCGATTTAGATTTTCTGGAGCAGCTGTGGGTTCGAATGAGAAAGAGTGAGTCAATTCCTCTATTAAGGAAACTAGGATTCACTTGATTTAGGATTACAAACAGACAGTGACAACCGTTCTCCTCCATTTTGTTTTTCATTACAGGTGTGACTTCATATCAAGATATTGGAGACTGCCTTAAATTGGTCACGGAAGCTCTAAGATACGGTGATTTCAAACCCTGGGTATGAGATAATGCAGCTTTTGAAAACTGTATCTCTGAGGAAATATTGGGGGTTGTTGGGTGTAAAATTATTTGTCTTTTTTTCTCCAGATTCACAGAGACAGCAGCAGCTCCCTCAGCAAGCTCATCCTGCAGTCCTACCACCAGCAGATCGATCATGTGTCTCTCACAGGTGTCACGCCTGTCCACATGCTGCTAGAGATGGGTCTGGACAAGATGAGGAAGGATTACATTAACTACCTCATAGGTAACCTCTTACTTACCTCTCTGAATCTTTTTGTTCTTTACATGTGATTCAAAGTTTTACAGTAATATTCAACCACACTGCATATGAATCGTTAAGCATAAACATTGCAACTTTTTTCCTCAGGTGAAGAATTGACAACTCTAAATCACTTGGTAAGCTGAAGATTATTTTACTTACAACTATTTTCAAATGGCTGTCAACAAAATATTCAAAGTTTAAATATTTCTCTATGTAGTGTTATTACCTGAGCACCGAGGTTGATCTGCAGGAGCAAGTGATCCGACTCAGAAAACTGCACCATCTGCTGGAAATAATTGTGACCTGCAGTACTTTCCTGGGTTTGCCCTACGACCGGCTCTTCCTCCTCACACAGTAAATCAGTTTGCCCTTTTCTGGTAATGTGTTCATGCACAAAATGTATTTTCCTATAGATGACATTAAAGTTTACAGTTTAATTTCCCCCACAGATCATGTTTGCAGCACTACAAAACATACCCATATGATGAGGAGCATGAATTCAAACTGCAAATCAAACCTGCGCTAATCAGCCACTTCTACCAGAAGTAAGGAGCACAAGCCTTTGCACACGCACTACTTCATTACATCTAAAGAAATTGTAAATTAAACTGGGACATTTGCCTTTTCATTCATGTTTTAACAGAAAGTAGGGTATTTGTTTAACCCTCACAAGTGTCAAAAAAAAATAAAACAAGGTGGAGAAAGGTAGTGGGGGCCATTTTGTACCTTGCATCAGATATGAAATTTAAAACCTTGCCTAAATCGTTGACAGAAGCAGGTCAACTGTATTCAGGTGTATTCATGAGAATTGTTTTACTTTGTATTGCAAGAGACACATTTTCTTCCACTTTGAGCTGCCCTGCTGTTAAGTTTTAACACATGTTTGTGTTTGTTTCACAGGGAGCACCCGGTAGTGTGGGGGGCTGAGGTGTCCAGCGGCCACGGCCCTCGTGAGGTCAGGACATCCGTACAGCTCAGCGACAGACCACTAGTGGATCATGTCATCTTTGAAACAGGTGATCTTTATGCACCACCTCAAAATACAGTACATGCCATAAAGTTTAATGTATGCTATGCAAGATTTTCCTCAAAAACAATGTACTCGAACATCACTTCGGACCCACTAAAAGGTTGAGGTGGTGTATTTATGTGCAGAGACTCTGCTCTCTGCCTGTATTTTCTTCTATTTTGCTCTGTTTGGGACGTTCATGGGAACAGCACACAGGTAAGGTTGGGATGCTATAAAAAAGCAGCGACCAGGTGCCAGACCGTAAACAGCATGTATCTAAGAGGAAGCTACTGTTACCGTAATCGCAGATACAGTGCTGAAAAAACACAAATATAGCGAGGCAAAACGCCACTCGGGTTGGCTTTCACTTTTGTTGGCAATACTGTTTACAAACAGTATCTGACAATTCCTGCATGGTATACCTTTAAAAGTAGTCCAAGTAAAGTACAAACAACATTTTTTCTCTTATACTGTTTTGTCTTTAGATTACCCAAATGAAACAGTGAATGGGGACAATGAGGATCCCGCCTTCTTCTCCACCATGGTGTGCTGCAGTCTCGTCAGCTTTGCATAAATGTATACAGAGCACAACTAAACAACAAAGGAGACATTTATTGTCTTTTAATATTCTCATCAGCAATTAAAATATTTTAAAATGGTAGAAGAAACAGCCTTATACTAAATCACAAAGTGTCTTTCTTGTTTCTGTTCATATACTGTATTTTTGTCAAGTGATTTGAATAAATAACTTTCAGTCCTTTGGATATATGTTCTGTGACACTGTCAATGTGTTTTTAATTGCATCTTTATTTTCACATTTGCTGATTTTTTTTTCATGTTCAGTATAGCAATTGAAAGAAATTTTGCTGAACAACTCAAAACACAAAGTACAATAGATCACAAGGGCTGTTTGCAATGGTAATATTCCACAGCAATATCGTAATAAGAAAATCCAACATGTTGTAGGGCTATCCACACTGTTTGAGTGTCTGGAACTAAATTCATTATTTAAAAAGGCTAAACCAATGTTTTTACAGCAAACACTGTCTGCACATCAAATTAATGAAGTCAGTAATCTTGAAATTCAGATTAAATAGTGTATTTATGCTCACACATGATCCTTTAAAGAAATGATGCACTTACAATATGAGCGGGTGCGTATAGGTGTGTGTGATTATGTGTGTATTGATGTTTGTGATTGTAAACATGCACACTGTCTAGTTCCGCCTCCGCAGCAGGAACATGAGGAAGACGGCACTGAGCAAAATAGAGAGCGTGCACACAGTGGGAACAACAATCTCAGTTACCATCTCCATGTGGCTGGTCAAAGGGTCTGCAAAGCACACACACACACACACACACACACACACACACACACACACATTAACAACTCACTTGCATTATTATGTAGTCCACACACTGCTTATGAAGCGAATGGTGATGCTTAAGCACAGCACTCAAAGGGTTAATAATTTCCCCCTAAATCAAATCATCCTGTAACTGATTTATAGTGAGCATGAGTGATTCCTTACCATGTATAAGTCTTAGAATATTGGCAGCAGTACTCCGCTGTTCCTCTAATAGAAAAAGAGAAAGTACTCAGAGTTGATTAACGACACTTTAACCCTTTGAGAACTGCATGCAGCTACTGGGGAATATTTCAGAAAGCAGCATTTGGATCATAATGGGCAGATAACTTTGAAAAATCAAATCTAAAATGTGATTACTTGTCATCAGCTGACATGGCTGAATCAAGTTCTTTCATCTTATGTTGAGGTTTTGTTTTCTTAATTCAATTCCAATATATAAAACAATTTCACAGATGATATCTGGTTAACTTTATAATCCTGCTTTATGAAATACCCCGTGGGCACAAGTCCACAGATAAGCTTTATGCTTACTGAGTTTTTGTCAAAGCTGCTGTGAAATCAAAAGGGCTGCTCTTGTTTGCAAATTAGATTTCAGCACACGTAAAACTTCAAATAAATAAAGACGTAGTTGCACGCTGTACACACAGAGTACAAGCTTGTTTCAGAGGCATGTATAAGTGTTAAATGCAGAGGCTTCATTCTGTTAGTCACATGTAAAACAGCACAAAGCAATAACAATAAAAAAAAAACATAATTGAAGACATATACCCTCAAGTTCTAAACTTCATCATGCACTGGCCAAACCTTTGGCATTTCTGCATGTTCCTTGGATTTTCTTCTAGCTGGAGGGGCAAACAAAAAAGATGTCTCAGATATTCTGTCAGAGACTGTGGTAATTATTATTTTAATAATTCCATCATTCTTATTTAGCTAATAATTTGTTCATGTGTTTTCTGAGGTGCAGCAACACACATTCAAGTCAAATTAGTACTCTTGATCTTATTTGCGTTTAAAAACTGTTGGCAAGTTTTTGATATTTAGTTCAGAATCTTTGTTTGTTTACCCCAGCTAGCTGTTCACCTCTGATCACTGATAAACGTGGTCAGAGATGCTTTAGACGAACTGACCTGCAGCTAGGAGCTGGTTGCTGGAGGAACAGGTCTCAATAGCCTTCCTCCTCCAGTTCTCAACCTGTGGGGGGGGGGGTTACAATGCAGTTGCATATCAAAACCAAAATGATTTTTGCGGCACAATAGAGCATTAAGTAGCCAATCTTAATGTTTAACAGAAGTGATACTCAACTTGTGGCCCCTGGGCCAAATCTGGCCCACAATAGGGTGCCGTGTGGCCTGGGAATTTTTTTTTATATTTATTGTAAATAAGGTGCCAGGGTGCATAAAAAGCATCAAAATAGAGCTTGTTTACAAAAAAGTGCTAAGCTGAGCCCCAAATGTCCTCAAATTCATAAAATCCTCCTGCGTACATCTGACCACGGGGCTGCTGTGACTGGTTTTGCCTCTTGGCAGAGATAGGTAAGAACAGCAACTGTTGAAAGTTTGAAAGGGGCAACTAATTTATTAGCCTATATATACTGATAAATGTTTGTTTATTAACTTGCCCCTGGCGTCCTGTCATTTTGCAAAAGTGGCCCGTGGACAAAAAGCAAGATGAGTATCCCTGTTTTAGAGTCATATATCTGAAAAGTTTGTGTGAAAGGGATTAGAGGCAAGACTTTGCAGTAGCCACTTTGTGTCTCTTACCTCTCTCTGATTGGGGAATCCATTGGAGCTGATGACGCGTTTGTAAAACTGAACAGAGGCTTTGGGATAGCGAGGCTTGTTCTTATTCCTGAAGTCCACATAGTACAAGCCAAACCTCTCGGAGTAGCCTTCGTCCCACTCAAACTTATCCAGCAGGGACCATGCAGTGTAGCCCTTCACATTGACTCCATCTTTGATAGCTGAGTGAAACCACAGAGAGTGAGCTGGGTTGGATTTTAAATAAATTCGCTCCAACTTACCAAACAAAAGTATACACATATGAGCTCATTCACCTTTCAGCATCTCATTGATGTAGTCTTTATAATACTGTATCCTCCAGTCGTCACACAGCTCCGTGCATAACATCTTCTCAGACACTCCATTCTCAGTCACATAAATCATCGGGTTTCCATACTGAGTCTAGATGGGAAACAAATCGATATGTAATAAGTTGCCATTATGTCATTTCAGGTTCAGCACAAATGTCAACAAGCCCGTTCTGCATCATTCACTCTACGCCATAAATCACCTTGACAAAATTAAGCAGACGTCTGAAACCCCAAGGCACAGCGTAGAGCCACTCAGACCCAGGGTCAGGCCACCGTGGGTCAACCAGCTCAGCCAGGTCACGGTCAGAGAAGTAGCTGCTGGTACTACGACCAGATGGGTTGTTCTTTTGGGTGATGTAGCGTGTGGTGAAATGGCCAACACCGAGAAAGTCACACGTCCCCTTGATGTAGCTCTTCTCCTGGGGGGAAAATGTTGGCAGGCGAGACGTCCCGAGGCCCTGCTGGACGCTCTTTCTTCCTGTACACACAGTTACAAGCATTCCTCAATGACTAATATCACTTTAGGATGAACTGTTTACAGTTTAAAGCCCCTCTCCAATGAAAATCAAGTGCTTAGTCGTCAATATGTCTGTGTGTTTTTTTAATTTTTTATATGCTACAAGACACCATGGCTGAGCATTCCCTCCTTGGAACTGCAGATAATCAATGTCAGTCTCAAAAACATGGACTCAAAGAACCAGGGTTTCATACCTAACATATCTAAGGAACCAATCCTGTCAACTTTTGTGTTGAAGGTGAGCAGGTATACTCAAGCTGGCTGTGAGCGGCTGAGAGGTAGGTGGAGATAACGGAGGGGACCAATTTGTATATTTATAGATCCACACATATTAAATGAGGCAAATGTGTAGAGTTACATCTTGGCCTTTTTTACGTATAAAGGGATTTTGTTTTTCATTCATTTTGCTTTGGTGGTGCCAGAAGAGGAACGTTAACTCACCTATGAAGTCTTTCATCACTTGAGGGTAGTCACCATGAAAGATGGGTGTTGCAAACCAACCCAGGTAGAACTGGACATATCTCTCGGCTGCTTCAATGTCTTTCTGGTTACTGATATCCACCGGCTCTCCCCAGTCTCCAGACAGAGAAATGCCAACCAGACCTGCAGATGTGAACAGCAGCTCTCCACATTAATACAGACAGTAGTGTTGATGGGCAGATAGTAAACAAAGTAACATTCAAGAGTTTTGTTTACCTTTTTGTTTCGCCCTCCATTGTGTATCATAAGTGTGCCAAACTTTGGCATGGGCCTAAAAAAAGATTTGAATAATAATTATAATTACAGTAGTACATTAATTGCTAAGTGTTTGTCAATAACTGAATGCACTCTCCTACCTTGATGATGTGATGGGCAGCTCTGTATGCTCCTGTTCCTCTCAGCTTCAGTCCAGGAGCGTGCTCACCAGTCTCATAACCTTCCACTGCTACAGACTGAAGCAGGTGAGCAGATTATGGAGTATTAGTGTGATAACAGTACTTTCACTAACAGGTAGATGCATAATAATTCATAAAGATAAAAATCAACCACTGGCCAGCTCACTCAGTGTAAAAGTCAGTCCGAAAAATACATCCGCATCAGGGTATAAACAAATTGCAAATGAAAATGAGGTAAATATATTACCTCATTTTCATTTGCAATTTCTTTCAATGTGATTTTTTTGTGTAGTGGGTTTCACTAATATGTCATGTGACCTGTGTCACATGATCTCTGCATGAGTTTTTAAATTGCACACCTGTTTCCAGTACATTTTATACCCTGATGAAGACTCTAGTCAAAACGTGTTAGTTTTTCCGTAAATCAATAAAGGATTTTTACAGTCAGAGTGCTTCGGATGCATTTTTGGACTACCTGCCTGTAGCATGGACACCGACTGAGCTGGCCAGTTGTTGATTTTTATTTTCATGTGACTATTTGTTCTATATTTGAAGAACACCTGATTTTTTTTTTTTTTTTTTTTTTTTTTTTTTACAGTTGACTACAAAGTGCCCTAACCCAGTGCAGCACTGCCTATTTTTTCTCTGTTAAATATTAATCTGTGCTCTATGACAGTGGTGGAAGAAACACTAAAACCACACTGTAAAAATAAATAAATAAATACTCCACCATAAGTAAAAATCCTGCAGTCAAACCTTAATTAAGTAAAAGTATATGTGTATTGCAAGCAATATTTATACTTAAAGTATAAAGACTAAAAGTGTTCATTGTGCAGTAAAATGTTCCCTGTCAGTGTTTTACTATTGTATCTGATTTAAATGTGATGTTTTTTAATTAATATTTCTATGCATTGATGTGTACATTGCATTTTACAGCTGTAGATGTTTCAGGTTGTGCTCATTTTAACTCTTTTATATACTGTTGGGTAGTTTAATCTACAGTAATGCATCATATTTTATAAGATCATTATATGTTTGTAGAGTCGCTATCCTGTCGTAACCATGCATCGATAAAAACTCTTTGTGCTTTGTGATGATGCATTTCCCAGCTAATCCAAGAGGGTTTTAACGAGTTTATTTAGCTTAAGAAGTAGAAGAATTTTCTCAACACATTAAGGAACATTTCATCCTTGAGTTCAAAACAAACATTCAAATTCAAAATCACCAAACGTTGAGATTGATGGTTTACACTGGACAGGAAGTGGCTGAAAAAATGTAATGTGAAAAGCAACTAATCTAGCTGATAAATGTAGTAGAGAGAAGGTACAATATTTGTCTCTGAGATGTAGTGAAGTAGATGTGTAAAGTTGCATGACATGAAAGTACTTTGAATTTGTATTTAGTACTTCAGTAAATGCACTTAGTTACATTCCACCACTGCTCTGTGAGGCATTTTAATGTATTTTATAATTATTTCTTTTGAACGTACCCATGGATTGTTGAATGTCATCCAGTATTTGACTCGGTTGCCAAATCTTTCAAAGCACAGGTTAGCATACTCATTGAAATGATTGACCATGCTTATATTCTGCCATCCACCATATTTCTCTTGTAAGACCTGTAAAAGGAAAGAGTACAGTAACTCGTTAAAGAGGTATAGTGCTGTCATGCAAAAAGGCTGAAGTTAGGGATTATCTGTATTTTGTATACCAACCTGTGGGAGATCCCAGTGATACAAAGTGACAACAGGTGTGATCTTGCTCTCCAGAAGGTGGTCGATCAGTTCATCATAGTACTGTATTCCTTTTTCATTTATATGGTCCGCTGCAAATAGTATTAAAGTGTATATAGATCCTCAGCTTTAGCAATCAATAGACTTATCATGTAAGTTCAGTTCTAAACAGCAGCTACTCACACTTTATGCCAGTGGGGATGAGTCTAGGCCAGGATATGGAGAAGCGATAGTGGTTAAGCTTCAGCTCCTTCATCAGAGCAACATCATCCTGTACAACAGACACACAATGGAGTGAAATATTCAGACATTCAGAGATTCTTTTGCCCCACTTTGTTGTCTCCATATCCCTCAGACACACCACACCTGATCACCCCACCTTGACTTTGTGGTAGCCTTCACAAGAGGAGTCCCCGGTGTCATTATATTGGATTTTGCCTTTCTTATGACTGAACACGTCCCAGATGCTCAGTCCTTTTCCATCTTTGTCCCAGGCTCCTTCTGTTTGATAGGCTGAACTGCCGGCACCCCACGAAAATCCTAATGATCACAAAATTGACAACAACCAGATGACCGGCTCTTATAGGAGGGATAATATCACCAATTACTGAATCATTATAATGCACTGCCTCTATCCCACTGAAGACAAGAACAAGTCGTGTTTACCAGCTGGAAAAGTGCCATAATAGAAGGAGCTGTGGTCGTTCTTTGTCCAGTCGAAGTCCTCAGCCGAAGACAGACACAGCACCAACACAAACACATGACACACACTGAATGCACAGCGGGGCAGCATGGTACTCCTGAGCCTGCAGCACAGTCACTGTCTGGTTCTGCTCCAGTCCCTCACTGATAGCTGTACACAGGGGAGAACCATTCAGCATCACCTCTTAATCACAATAATCCGGTTATATCTAAAACATTTAAACACATGCTTGCACTCCTCTTTTCTAAAGAAAAAAATTATAAAAAATTAAAGACAAAAATTCTCAGTGTAGTCACAATAAACGTTCATTAAACAGTTTGAAAGCATCCAATGCGATGAGACTATGGGGGGTCCCGCATCCCTAATGCAGAGCCAAATGCCCCTTTTCAAACTCAATGGAGTGTAAACTCATCTTGCTGAGGCAGACAGATCCCATACAAACGATGGTTTCACCTCTGTAAGCAAAGTTAATGTTAGAGAGCTTGATATATTTACAGTGCACAGTCACATGACAGTGGATGATAAACCTTTTCGCACATGGATTAAAAGTGGATATGGAAACTTTCATTACTTCATAATTTGGTAATTATAAGGACATTATTGCAATGTTACATTGACATGGTTAATGCCCAGATTTTCTAAAGAAATGAACACAGTTTTCTGCAATTCCAGGTGTTGAGGAGCATCTTATCACATTCCAGTCTTATAGCGTAATACGCCTGCAATCAGTTTGATACATGAGCTCTATCATAATGCAGCATTAAAGACAATGCACCATGATAACTCCAGGAATTTTATATCAGAAACAGTAAAAGCTTAGACTTATAACCTAAAATATCAAAAGCCCCTGCAATTGTGAATTCTATTTGTCGTACACATTCCTGTTTACATTTGTTTTTTGCTTCCCACATATGTAATTCTTCACTTAGTCATTTTTGTGTTTTTTCAGTATTCCTCCATCACAAAATCTATAACCATCACTCCATAAAGCTTGACTAGCAATAGCAAATGTACCAAATAAACATCTGATTACCTGCCTACCTTATGAGGAATTCATTTGCAGCAGGTGTGTGTGCTTTGCCCTGGGTAAATGGGAGCCTCTCCTGGAACAGCAGACCACGTAGAAAGCTGTATATATCTATTGATGCACTCTCTATTGTACGTTGCGTAGCACCACCCTTCTCCAGAGCTGTCCCTGCTGTCAGTGTGAAAGCTGGCCTTATTGTGACGCTCACTGTATTGTTTTAGCTGTTTAGAAAATGCTGAATGGTTTGCTGGTGGAAAGTGTTTGCACTGCATTACCCATTCGCCTGGGTCAGGTTAGGACAATTTTACATACGTATTACCTTAATTGAAAATAAGATTTATCCTCTTATTAACCGTTCATTATATCTGAAAAACATTACTGTATGTTGAGAAGGATGTTGGCACAAAAGTATGAGTGTAGGCTACACTATAAAAACCAGTCACATGAACCCTATGCAAAACATTTTATTTTGTGCTTACAATTATCATCTCTTACACAATGCATACACACTATTTTCTTATATGGCCCAGCCATACATTTAATGCTAATCCTCAAAATGCACAATATGTCTAGTAAGCTATAAGCACCTAATAACACTGTCTTACTGCATTTCAGTGAGACATTTCTCACAGAATTTGACACGAGTTCTAACATGGTGTGTTGTGGATGACATGCCTTCAATCAGGCAAAGGGGAGTGTACTGTTAGCACCACACATCATTAAACTGTAACTGTTACTCACTCCATCCAAATAAATTAAACCTCAAAAGTGATAAACAGGTGAACAAATAAACAGACGTCCGTTTACACGTGGTTCTTCTTCAGTGGTGCAAATATTAAAGCACCGTGAAACACTGAGAATCTCAGTAATCATCCTCCTCCTCGTCCTCCTCAGGCACAAACCCAAGCTCATTTTCATCTTCTTCTTCCTCATCATCTTCATCTTCCTCCTCCTCATCTTCTTCCTCCTCCTCCTCCTCTTCCATGTCGAAATCTACAGCAGCATTCAGTAGCAGTTTGGTTCGATTAATCTCGCTCTCGTCATCAAGGTTAATATGAACCTGAAACAAAGGAAACAAATAATAAACATTAAACCTGTTAATGTTTTTCAATTGAAATCGTAAAAAGTCAAACTAAGTGTACAGGACAGAACTTTAATAACAGTTATGAGAACAGGACCAAGACTGTAAAATACTTTTGTGCAGCTAATTTTCATAGTTATTTGACATTGGTACTGTTGTATTTTCATGACAAGACAGAGCTCAAGTGGGAGTGAACGTCTAGCTGGGGACACACAAATATCTCTTCACACAGTTTCGGAAAGTGCACTAAAGAAATCTAAGTACATCTAAGTTGTAACTTCTGGCTGAGCGCATTTAAAATTTTCTATGGGAATTTCAGGTTGTGCCTTAAAAGTAATTTGTGGCAATTTCAGTCTTAAATTACAGTTTAATCATGATCATGCCTCTTAGTTCATGTTAAATAGAAAGCTAGTGTATAGTGCATTAGCAGTAAAAAGGAAAGGTGTTTCTAATTCAGAGGTATATAACAGTTGTCTACAAAAGACACATAAAACCATCTGTAACAGTATCACTTAAATGAACAAAGTATAAATTAAATTTTTTTGTGAAGCAATTTGCTCAAACAAGCCTCCTAATAAGGCTACATATGTTTCTGAGTGGAAAAAAGTACAGGAAAAAAAACTAAAATGTTCTTGTCAGTGCCTTTAGGTGCACTGTAATAATCGGATTATTTTCCACAGATTAAGAGATTAGAAGAAAGCCAATGAACGATGATTTCTTAGCTGTGTATATCTTAATTGTACTGTACGTAAACTAGGGTTTTAAAGTAATCTGATTATGCACATAAGCATGTTTACCAATATCCTGTCTTCATGTTAATACACAAAGAAACCTTTTGTATGGATGTAAAATGTAATCAGTGAGGTTATCCAGGCCTGAAAACTATAACACCCTCACAACACAGAACAGTAGTGTAGTAGCGGTGACAACATCTGATCTTCACTCTCAACAAACCAACTCCTGCAGGAATTAATCAGCTAAAACAGGCGAAAATATTAGTGAGAATAACTCAAATCAAAATTTAGCAGGGTTGTCCCCTGTTGTTCTCTCTGGTATAGTGACTTACCTCAGTTTCTGGGGTAGAGCGTTGAGAGGCTCCTTCTTCTGTTTGAGCGCTAATGATAGATTTCAAGGCCCCTTCTTCAAACTGAAACACAGAGTGAACACATAGTATATAAACCACAGGTACCACAAACCCCCAAACACTCATGCTGTGGACTATCTCACTCACCTTCAGCCTGTTCAGCTGGTCTTGTAACATGACTTTGATTTTGAGGAGAGTCTCCTCTTCCTTCTTCAACTCCTGCAGACGGCTGTGCATCTTTACTGGTACTGCTGCAGTCAGACCATTCCTCAACACTGAAAAGGAAGACATCAGTGATCAGAGGTACAGCATCATGTAGATTTTATGTTGATTATAAAGGGGATAAAGGGAGGGGTGGCAACGTTTCTAACTTGTCAAAATGTCTCTGCCTTATGACGTGCAGAACATCCAAATATCTTCACTAAACTCACTGAGAAGTCTTATAAGTATCTTAGACCATACTGAATAGAACATGACGGGCAAACTAGCTAGTGTGCGGTTTCATCCTGCTCCTGTCCCAGTTATTTGTATTAAAGTTTTCAATATGACAATTCACCAACTCTGTTTATCAGCTCCCAGCAACAGTAGTCGACTAAAATTGGGTATTTAATAGCGCTATATAATAGTGCTTCTATCACATCTAGTTACGAGCAGATCGGCGTTTAATCTCCACAGAGACAGATGATGTCAACACACAAAAACTGGCAAAGACACTATACTGTTGCTGCTAGCTACGGAAAACAATGTGGCTAAATAGCGGTACCCCAAAATGATACTTTCCCCCCCAACACATGCAGTAATATAACCCAGTTTGAGACTATTACCTTTGTTTATAAATTCTGCCTACAGCACCATAATGCGGTCGAAATTGGTGAGAGATAAAATAACGTGCTCCCGACAGCTTTTGTTTTGAATACTGATAGCTCAGTTGTTATGCTACATGTGCAGCTACTAGCTAAAGTTTGGTTCCTGTGGTTATGCGGTCATATCCGGTTTAGTGTTGCTTTAATTGCTGTCGGAAATTTTAGAGTGTAGTCTCAGTAACGAATGATGTGACAAATAGGACTGTCAGAGCACAGGTCTGCTAGTGACAGCGACTTACTTGAAACCTGTGGATCAACAATAACCACTGATGATAACATCATTAATAGTTTTTGTCAGTAAACAGTGAAAGGCATTTGGTGTTAGAAGGTCCGACTTTTTTATAAACCTGTTACCAGAAAAGTAATTCAAAAGAAATGTGTTTACACGTCTCAGAATTTAGAGAGCAATCAATTTATTATACATTTGGCTCCGCTGTTAATTTGGTTTTTAATTACAGTCGAAGATCACGTAACTATCCTTTTAATTTCGGAAATCCGACCTCACGAGAAGCACATAAAGGCATCATTCATTGTGAGGAAACGTTGACGCTGGCGGCATCTCGTGGTCAAAGGACGGTAATGGCCGCCTTCTTTTTCGGGTTAGAAGTAAGACTGTTTGATAAGTATTTGAACAAAATGTGGTTGTTTGTGGTTGTACTAGCATTGTTTTTGTAAACTATGTCAGTTACGTACCCAAATATTTTTTTTTATTAACAAGCCTCAGCAATTCTGATGTAAGTTACTCCTGCTGGTACCCTGCTGTCGTTTGACCAGGTGGACATTTGTTAGCCGAGCTAATTAACGTTAACTTGAATTAATGCAGCCATTTCATTCTGGTCGGTTATCAATGGCCGTCCTTCTTTCTAAAGAAAGGTTTGAAGTGGCAGGTGTCAACTTTACGGCAGTAGGAAGCCTAATTTGTAACAAATGTAGTTCACGGTGTTAGTCTCCCTCATAAAACATAAGGGTCACACTATTGGAAGGCAAATAGGCCTTAAAAGCAAGGCCTGTTTGCTACTTCACCAGACTGTATGCTGGCTGTAACCGAGCTAGTATGCAAGGTGTAAATTTGCCTTTCATGCTGGCGTGACTCCAGATTGTGGCTTCAGCTTGTGATTGGCAAGACTAAAAGTGAAAGAGACATGCATAACAAACGTTTGAGAACATGCTTTGAGGATAACTTTTTTGGAAAACCAGATTTATGGCAATATTTGTTAGAGTTTTTAAGCATTTTCATGCATGTTCAGGTAGAGAAAAACGTACAATTTTCATGCTTGCTCAGTGTTATAATGATGGAGCAGCTCTCCATGTTTATTCAAGTATCTTAGCTGTCCCATAAGCAAATATTCAGCAGTCTTGCATATTACCTAGAAAGCATAGATCCCATAAAGTACACTAAAAGGAGGCATGTAGTGTAGATAACGCATTTAGTGAAAACTTAAATAAATCACAGATGGCACTCACTGATGTGAACAAGATCTGAAACTGCTCTTAATCAGTCTTCAAAAAATGTTAGAAGAGCCCATTAGGTTCTTTATAGGATTCCTTGACTAACTCCATCCAGATGTGTGCATTGATAATCACAGCAGGCAGGCACGACTGGAGTCTAACAATGGAGCCTAGCCAAAAAGAGAGACATACCTGTCTCCGTTCACACACACATGAAAACAGGACTGCTGCAGGACGTAGGTTCCTCAAATTCCCTAAACCAGATGCCTTCTACTGGTGTGCTGCTAGACAATAATCTCAACAACGCAGGTCATTATCAGGCTATGTAATGAAACTGTAAAATTGTACGTGTAAAATTCTGCAATATATTGCCTGAATGATCATAGAATTGCATTATTTTTAATATCCTGTAACCACAATACTTTAATTTTCACAAACACTGACTTTCCGTACAGTATAGTCGTACTATTTTACATGTTATAAGGATGAGATGTAGCTCACTTACCCTCATGGTACTTGTGAGAATGTGTCAGTGGTTATCTTGCCTGTGAATCTGCATGCTTCTTGTTTTAGCTCATCTGTACACTGCACCATTGTCTTCATCTTTAGGCCTTTAATTTCACTTTGTAGAAATACTGTATGTTGCCTGTGCTTCAGGTGAGAGGCAGCAGCTGTTCGGTGCAATGCAGTGCCACTATTGAAGACCCAGGAGCATTCTCAGATGAAACAGAGCAGGGCAGATGATGGGAGCTGACAAGAGGGTGTCAATGCGTTTCTGATAAAGGTTTGACATTAAGTATACGTGTCACTACTGTTCTGAACTGAGATATACTGCAAGCAGATGTGTGCAAAATATATTGATTCTTCAGAATTTGGTAATTATTTCTACTAGAATTATTGCACTATACTCTGTCATACTATGCCTTAATGATTTCAAGGTAAAATGTAATATAAACATGCAGTACCTCATTGACAAGACATCAACAAGACAATTTTTTTTTCATACCATTCAATTTAAAAACTTAATTTCAGTGTAAAACAGTTTGTGTTTAAAGCCTTCAAATGACTTTTGTTCTACAGTATCTTCAGGTGAATTGACTTAAGAGAATGACATTATTATGTGCAGTCTATCCTATTTATAGGTAATAAGCAGTTGAAATGCCTCATTTTTACAAAGCCTCCATACACACACGCAGCACACACATGCAACAAGGTGGTAGCACTGGGTCAGCCATGAATGATGCCCCTGGAACAGTTTAGGGGTTTGGTGCCTGTTTTTTCAAAATACAAAATGAGTCATGACCTTTGCAGTGAAATAAGTCAGGCAGTGATCTTTTTGATGTCTCTGCTACTGAGGGAGACATGTGAGGGAAATAGTCAGGATTTGAATCCATTAAATTTGTGTTGATCAACTAATGGGCAAATTGACTGTTCATTACAGTACTGCACATGTGCCATGTTGTGGTATTTGACCACATACAAGAACATTGTTGTTTTAAGAGCCAAGCACATAGTGAGCCTTAGAAGGGTGAAACTGGAGCTGTGTGTCAGTGTACTAGAGACCTAAAGGATTTGGGGGTCAGACGAAAAGGTGCTCTGAGGCCTGCGCCCCACTATCGCAGCTGCCACCCTCCCAGCACAGACACGAGAGGCCCCACTCTGGCATGAGGGTTTTACTTGGAGCTGGTTTCAGCAGCTCGGAGGTGGCTAATACTGTACAGTTATCACTCTGCTCCTTGAGAGCTACAGTTGCTTTTACCTTGTCATCACGGAGACTCTGTTGCTGCTACATTGCAATTTCTCCCCAATCAAAGCTCTCCTTGGCAGGGCTTGAGCCTAGTGCTGAGGCCTGGTGGCAGCTGAGGCTGGGGCTTAGTCGCCCTGCGTGCCGCTGCGAGTGGTGGTCTGCTATGCTTGTGCAGCGTTTGAAGGTGCTCCCACTGTCTGTGGAATGCAGCGCTGGGCGTGTTGGATGAGGGGCCTCCCAAAAGGGAGAGGAGGAAAGGAGGCGGGGGGAACTTGGAGAGAAAGAGAGAGAGAAGAAGGGTGTGTGTGGGGGGGGGGTGACCTTTGAACAGTGCCGTCAGGAAGTTATGACTCAATTTTCAATCGTGGCAGTAAAACACAGAGTAAGAGCATGGAAATAGAGGAGGGGTGAAAGATGCAGGAGAAGAGAGGGAGGGAAGATGATGATACAGATTGTAAGGTGAGGCCCAGAGAGATAAGATTGTAAAGCAGCAGTGAAGCATTTGTGAAGTCGATGGGGTTGGTGACTCACTGGGGAATGATGGGTTGTCTTGCAGTCACAGCTGAGGAAAACCAGATCATAGCCAGCTTTGCTTGTCATTTGTCCCAGGTTCAGGAACAAGGCAGAGCTTTACTCTGAAATGTGCTTGTGTGTAACAAAGTTAAACATTTTAGTCAATGTTTTACATGACTGTGATACACTATAGGTCAAGCCATCTATAGGAGGAGGTGAAGGGAAAGGTGGGGGTGGCAGCTCCAGGATGTCCCCTCTTAAGCATTACAGTGATGTGGACAGGAGCCTCAGGCGCCTATGAAAGGAAAGGGCTCGTGGTGATGTGGAGATGTGGAGGAGCCTTTGTTTCCAAGGAACTACCTCAACCTTTACATTTCCTGTCCTGAACTCCCACACACACATATTCATGCAAAGTTGCACGCACACGCAGTGGGACAAATGTATTAGAGCGCATTTATTGTAATCAGCACAATCTTCTGCACATACACAAAGCCAGAAAGATATTAATGCATATTTTGGTTTAGAATACGTGGATGTGTAAGTGCACTGATACAGATCCATGTGTGAACAGATGGACTTTATGTGGTTAAAAACATGCTTATAGACATGCATACCCGTGCATGCAGCATACAGTGCCAGAAGAGAGAAACATGTTCATATTTTATGTTATGCAATCATTGTAATGTGCAGATATTCTCTACATGTAAGTGAAGATGTAGAGTAATGGTCCGGTTTGCTTTAGTTCTTTCCACATTGAAACTTTTCACACTAAATCAGTCAGCTGCTTAATCCCAGTGGGCTCGTTGTCACTGCATCACAGAAGATGATTGATAATAGTGTTAAACACCCCATGAACCACAGCAGTGTAGCATGATTCACAGTGTGGTTTTTGTCTATCAACACTTGAATGTGTATGTGTGTAGGTGTAAGTGTATATGTAGGTGCCCGCTGCAGCTATGATGCTGTCCTCATTCATCAAGCAAGTGTATTAAAAGTCAAGTGTTGCTCCCCTGTCCATCATTGTTGCCGTCAGCATTTTATTATCTGAAGCACTTAACGTACCAGAAGACACTCGTGGTTCTGCGCCCTGATCATGAAAAGTTCAGGAAAGCTCATTTATCCCATGTTCAGGTTTGATTTCTGTCCGCTTATGTGGTTTTTATTTTGCTTTTACAGTTAAATTCATCTGCCCAGAGAGGTTTACGTACATTCAGTCAAATTGGAAAGGATGTGCAACATGTTGTGATCCCAGGGAAGTGAAAAAGCAAAGTGACAAAGTGGTGGAGGTCTGGTTGTCAGACGTATGTTGGACGCATGAAAAAGGGGCTAAAAGCGCTGGCAGATCCTGGATGTAAGGCGATCCAATGTAACCACAGTAAAAGGCTGTTGATTTAGGTTGAGCTAAATCGAGTGAGCTTCTTTATGCTGCAGTCCGGGGAATGCCTCGGATCACGGCATGAGGTTTGGACCCTGATATGATGTGGTTTGGTCAGGGATGGCAGGAGGGAGGTTGGGGCTGAAGAGAATGCCTCTGTCACAGCTGAAGTTTGTAAACTGATTGACCACCCATACACAGCACCGCTGTTCCACTGGCCTTTCTCTCAAGACTGACAAACAAACCCAGAACTCAAGAACACCTCCACCAGACCAGGCCCTCTGACTGTAGTGTGATTAATTACATTTCCCTTTTCCTCTCTCTTTCTTTCTCGCTCACTCTGGCTCTCCTGAGCCTGGTGTATTAGTCTGTGTAGTTCACCTCCCTTGGTACCCTAAGTTAAACATCCTTGTAATGTCAAACCAGCCAGAAGGAAATCCACTGTTTTCCTTTTCAGCTGTTGTTTTTTCTTTTCATAATGATTCATTATTAGTAAGTCTGCAGGCTCATTTTTCTCCTTTAGTGAGCCTTTTCAATCTCAAATATCCAACTGCCTAGTCACAAAATGTGGTAAAAGATCTTTTGGAGAAAGGTGAGAATAAACAAACCCTTTTGACCCTATTCACCGCAGCCTAAAAGAGTGAAAAATGACGGGGTTGTGAATTAAAACACAGTACAGCACTGGGCAAGGGAAAGTCTGAGGTGCTAATGCCAGGGACAAAGGTCAGATAAAAACACAAGGTCAGATTACTCCCGTAGGATTGGCTGTGATCATGACATTACATCAGCTAGGTAACAGAGTGTTATCAGTGTTTGTCTGTGTGGGATTGTGTGTCATGTTCTAAAGGTGATGCAAGTCAAACGTTTGGCTGCTTATTTTGCAGGTTAGAATGTGTTCTTTTGGGCTCAATGTTTTGGCTGGCATCCCAGTTGTAGCTGGTGAGAGACTGAGCTGTTCTTATCATTTCATCTAAAGCAAATATTGACTACAGAGGTTTGGGCATTCCTCACATTCCTCATGGAAAGGCCATAGCACAGGTACTGCACTTCTGCCTTTCCTCTTGATTTCCTCACTCTCATTAACCAAGCCATCTACTCCTATTGTACGGCCTCAGCCAAAGGCATGCAGTGACCTATCACATTCCCCGCGGCCATAGTGATGTTTAAAGAGGCTGTTGGGAAGACACGTTGGGAAATATCTTTATTCTCTTTCATTCTGAGAGTTACATGAGAATTGACGACTCTATTCTATATAAAACCACAGCCAGAAGACAGTATTTCCAAAAATGTCAAACTGTTTCTTCAAAAACAATTTCAATGATTGTTACATTTTTAAAAATTTGTACTTTAATAGATAACTGTAGGCCATTTCCATGTCACGTAACGGATGATGTTAGATTGCAAGCATCGCTTTATCCCCTCTGTGAAGTCCATGTGTATGTAATGAGGTGATGTCAGCAGTCAGCTGTGAGGATGGCAGCCTATGCTAATAGAGGTATAAGGCAGAGCAGGCCCATTGGTTGGAGGAATGTGTGAACACAGTGACAAAACCATTTATTTACAGGCACTTCCACAGCGAGGTCTAGCACCCGCAGCCCAAGTGCAACCCCAGGGAAGACACAGCTGCGTGTGAACGTTGTAGCGCCAGCCCTGCTCACTTTGATCGTCCGACATGAGAGCGGCCCTGATCTTTAGGAACACCACCCATCTTGTCTGATATTCTGAGTGCACAAACTGAGACATTCCAGACGTGTGAACTGCCCGTGACAAATGATCGCCCTTTGGGTTTTCAGCTTTCGCATGCTGCGGGTTTCTTGGCACAGTGAAGTGGGTCCAGGGCTGAGAGTTTTCCCCTCTCTACGACTTCAGTAACTGGAGCGGCACCACAGAATGTGGACAAGTTCTGGTGTGGATTGTTATGTTAGAGAGAGCCTTCAGGGTGGGGCTATGATTTAATATTGAACTTTTTCAACATCGGACAGCCTGCACTGAGAGAGAGCATTGACAGGACTGTGGGGACTGTGTGTCATTTAGTGAACTGTTGACTGGATTAAATCAGCTTGAACTAGAGGGGCACTTGGAGAGCTCAGACCCCCGCCAAGGCTAAATGCCTTATATCACAATGTTAACGACAGTGAAGAATAATTCTATTTGCCCTGTGACTCTGATTCACTTCAAAATTTAATGGGCTCTTCCTTGGCCCATGCTGCCACCAAGTTTCATGAAAATCAGACCCGTAGTTTTTCCATAATCCTGCTGACAAACAGAGAAATTAACAAATAACCTGAACTGAAAACATAACCTCCTTGGTGGAGGTAACATTACAGATCATAGGCAAAACACAAAAGAAGCTGGTTTCATTTTAGTTTCAAGCCATAACCCTTTGAGAAGAGAGAAGTGAAAATAACATCTATTACTGCCAGATTAGTCACTGCATATTAGGGGGTGATGTTGGTTTTGATTGGACTCCAACTCTGCTCCAATTTCTTCTGCGGTTGCATGAAATATGTCCTTTTTTAATTCACAACTGGAGTCACGAGGTGTGCTCCATGTTTTAAAAGGCGTTATAGAAGCCCATTGACTTCTCCATTTCATTAAACAGGCCTCGCACTGTGCCATAACTGATGTCATTCTACTGTTTCCTGTCATTTTCCAGCTCAGGCACTGTTCCACATGCCCTCCTCCAAAGTCCGTCCAGTCAAACCCTGACATGATTGATTCTTTTACACTTCATTTATAGCATTCATCAAAATTCCATTGAATCATGAAACTTTGGCTGACTACCGTCCAAAGTAATCTAACTGCAGCAAAAGAAACTCCAGGTCCTCTTGGGATGTAGATTTCCCAAATGAACTGATGACATTTTGGTAACACAAAGAGAACAAAAATACTGCATTGAAAATGCTCTGCCCCCATTCAGCTCAAGAGTTTTCCCTGTAAAGTTTGCCTCAGGCAGTTGTGTCATTTAAAACTGTATTAGATTCATATTTTGCAAACACGTCTCACATTGGCCCTCAGAAGAATAAAGGAATATGGGTGAACACTGATTTCTAGACTGCTGAATTGTCTCTCTGCAGTTGCTGGATTGCAGTTGAAGTTGTAAGCAGTATATGCATAAGGTTACCCCCTCCCCACTCCTGCTTTTGCTACACTCTGGTGCAAATGGAGATTACTGCCAGAAAAAGTCGACAGCAGATTTAGCAAGAATGCTTCCAAGATCTTAACTACTCCTGTGCGTGTGTGAAAGCTTGCACATGTTCATGTCTGCATTCGTGTGCTCAAGTGTTGTGATGTACTGTTAGTAGGCAGATCGTAATCGCAAACGTCATGTATGACCAGCTGTGGCTTGTCGGAGACATTGTCTGATTAAAATCCAGACACACACCTTGGATGAACGTGGATAATGAATCTCCGATTAAGTCTTCAATGTCACTTTTCAGTTGCAGCAGCCAACATAATAAAGATGGTTTCATATAAAAACACAGTTTTGGGGAGACGGTGATGAGTCAGAGTGGTTACGTAACTTTCATTGATTGGCACTGACACATTACTATTTGGTGATCACTGTAGCTTGGAAAAGATGATGCATTAGGGCTGGCTTGAAGTACTACATGTTGTATTTAAAGAGGACACTGAGAGGTAGCAGTGTATTCATCTTTTTTCCCATAGCTGGACTGTGTGGAAGTAGTCCTCCTCGACTGCGGGTTACAATGTGGGACCAGGGAGGAAGTGTTGTGGAGGGGCCGTGAGGCCGTTGCTAGGCAACAGGGTGGGCAACTTGGCGTAATGAGCGCGGGGCTCAGGAGCTGTCTGCTCAGTGTTCCAGGTCCTGACAAGAACAGACAGGCTGGCCTGGGACGGCCTGCATGGAGCTGCCACCACGGCCACCTGCTCACAGCAATCATCACCAGCGCTCCAGCCAGCCACCGATACAGCATACAGACCCAATTAAGAGCCCTGCATGTCCCCCTCCAGCCAGCCATCACTAACACTCCTGCAAGTCTGACAAGGCTGCCTTTTTTCCCCTTAGCAAATCTCTAATTAACAACGTTGGTAGTGGTGAGGCCCGGGCTGTACAGAGCTGCTGAAAGGGGCTGGGACTCTGCTCGGGTAATCAGCTTAAATACAGGTTTATTTCCTGCCCCCTGTGCCTTGCTACTTCCAGCAGAGATTGCATTCTTTTATCTGTTTATCTCCAATTTCCTCTGACTTGTAACGTGTCTCCTAGACACACTGTCACCTCCACTTAAGGCCAGACTGGCTGCTCCTGCGATCTGATGGTTTCAGAGCGGTGATCAGAGTTGGTTTTGGCAGGCCATAGCTCTCAACAACATCTCTGTCTGTTCCATTACTGCCTTACCACCTCCTCTCCCTCCACTCCCACCTCACTGAAGGCCTCTGATCTTAGCTGCAGAAACACTACTGAACATCTAAAGGATCAAAGATCCTCATGGAAATATACCCTTTCATTAGACTTTATTAAGCCACTTATAAATTTCTAAAGAAAGTATCTTATTAAAGATAAAAATCTATCACAAAGTTTAGTTTCTGTAACTGGCCAGATTTTAATTTGTTAAAATGAAAAAAAAAAAGAAGGGAGAAAATTATATTGTGAAATGACCTCATTACCAGAGCCGGATTAAGAGAGCTGTGTGTTCCAGCCGAGAGCAGAGGAGGTGGAGGAATTTCCTTTCAGTGGGGAGGTGTTATTGTTGGAGCCCTGTGCAGAGCTGCTGGATGAAATATCCTCTTCCCCAGTTTGGGATTGACTCTTGATACAGGACCGCCACTCTTGATTGTAAGGAATTATGCAATTCAGACAAAAGTAATCTGATTAAGCCTACATTAAAATGACAAATTCAAGTGACAAGGTCATCTGTGCGACTGTTGATTCACACAGGAATTTTTATTTTTCATCCATACATCATCTGATGCCTGTTATGTTTATTTTCTGGCTTGTAAGGAGAGAAAAGTTGGCTGTTAGAAGTGGATAGTTTTCCAGAGATTTGTGCTGTTGGATTTGGATGTTGCAATCAATAAGATTTGTTCATGATGATACAGTGTTGCACTCTATGTGACTCATTGGGTACTTAATAAGACTTTTGATCAACAATAAAAGAATAGGCTGACTGTGTTTTCCTCTTGTTTTTTATGTTCTTTTCCCAGAAATGTGATTAATGCCGTTCACTGTAGAGGACAAAATGCAGACAGTGTTTTTTTTTCTTTGTAATGACAAGCTTAAAAGCATTGTATGTGTTCATTTAGCCAGAGCTTGTATAAAATACACTTAACAAATGTTATTATATGATATTTTGATGGATTGCAAAAATATATTTTCACACTGTTGCTTTGAAAAACAAGTTTTTTTTTTTGTCCTGTGGCTTCACTTACTCCAAAGCTAGTTCAGCTAATGGGTGTATGTGAATTTCTGTTTGTGTGTTTGTGTTAGCACTAGGAACTGGTGACTTTTCTGACCCTGTGCATGCTGGGATAGGCTTCAACCCCCTGGATCATGAACAGTTATGGGAAGTGGATAGATGGATAGTTCAGAGGCTACACAGCAGAGGGTGCTGTTCATCAGAAGGGGTGAACCCTTTGCAAGAGTGACTGCTATACATACTAGCAAGCACTAGCAAGCATGTGTTAATAATCTGTTGATCAGAATACTGTTTCTTTTACCTTTTTTCCTTTTTTGTTTTCACCTCTAAAAGAAATTACAGATATTGTTGTGTGGTATTTCATAACTACCACATCCAGTAGTTCTTCCTCATGTAATTCAAGAATTAAGATCCATCTATCTTCATGCTGGTGTGTTAAACATTCAGTTTAAGGTGTTTTGTGATGTATTGTGTCATGTATTAATTTGAGCTGGGTAAACCCACGACAGCTGAGGTGCTAGCTGGCAATCTTCAGGGGGCTAAATCAGATAAACCACTTGAGCGGCACCTGGAAACACCTCTCAGATAAGACAGCATGCAAACACACTATTTCCTGTTCACACAACAAGACAGCCTGCGTGTGCACCAGAGTTCATCCTACCATCGTGTCTTTTTCCTCCTTTTGTTCACTGATGGCAATTTGCATTTCTAAATGTTGATTTATGAATAAAACTCTATCTTTTTGCTGACATTTGTGTGTTCTGAATTAGACAACCCGAGAGGCTGCTTATTTTTTATTCAGGATGCTTGTTACTTTCAGTAAGTTTTAGAGTTGGGTAGGCTGAAAGCTTATTGAGCTCTTCTTTCATTGCCTACCATGCATGGAAACTTGTGTGCTGCCCAACACCCAATCTGTTCCTGTACAGGCAGTGGTTTCAGTGCAGGAGGTTCAACAAATACCTAAATTGGGAGATTTGGGTGTGGGGCTGAAGAGAGGGGAGCAGTCTAGCACCAAGCCTCACCCTTTACCTGCATTAGGTCATAGCCTGAAAAAGGGGGAGGGCGTCAGTTACCACCTCAAACCCCCCTGTGCTCTGGTAGCCCCCCCATGACTGATCGTTCTGAGCATGCAGATTTTTTCTGTAGTGAACAATGACTTTGTAGCATCAGGTCCTCCAGCTGGGCTGTGGAGAGAGGGGAGGAATGATAGGGGGGGCTGTCATGTCTTTGGCTGGCGCTGGACTGGCAGGGTCTGCTCTGGTGAGCCTGGTCTCCAGGGCCCTCGTCTCACTTAGCCCTTCAATATCCCTCTTTCTCTCTCTGTGGGGCCAGGGCTGCTCTGGATGAAATTTCAGCAGGGGTATGAGGGAATGGTTCATGGAGTTTAGCACCTTCTTAAACATAGGCAAAATAAATGACTTCTCCTAATGCTTTAATTGGTGGCAGTTTGATGATCAGGTATCACTGGCCTTCAGGGCTGAAGCACCTCGTTGTTTTACTACAGCTTGGTGAAAGAGCCAGTCTGTACCTGTTGCTTCTGGGATTTTTTTCAAATAAGTAGGGAAAAATGCTTGGTAGCATGTGGTCTGTCGGGTTCTCTGAACTGTCTTTTTTCCATGAAGTCAAAGTAAAGCATTTGACATTTTACGTTAAGCCTGGCTACTGATCTCTCCTCCTCAAAATCCCTGCCCCCTGGCTGGGATCTGCGTGTGAATTGTGAATCAAATGAGTGGCTTAAAAATGGTTCAGCCACTCTCTCTCTGGCTCTCACTCACTTTTTCTCTCTCTGTTTGTGTGGTTTGGTAGATGACTGTTCAGGCTTGAAGATTTTGAGCAAGAGGTGGACAGAAGCACCTATTATCTGCTTCCTCACTTTTCTAAATCTCTGCTCCTTTCCCAGACACGTGTCAAAGTCAGAGTCAGACCCCCTGCTGTTGTGCTGCACCAACAGTAAGGCCCATACTGACAGACTAGATGTGTGTGCTTTGCCTCGCTGATCAAATTGTCTCGCCCATCAAATACATCCATCACGCTGCAAATAGCTGAACTGACTGAATGAGATGTCAGCCAAATTTTGACGTCACTGAATGGCACGGTTTCGTTCACAAAATAATCCTTTGATTTATCCAACATACCCCCCCCCCCCGAGGAAGACGTAATTCCCATGCCAAACCTTTTAACCCGTGCCAGAGTGGGCTTGTTACACTGCCTTGTGTATGAGAGTAAACTGAATTAATGATCAGTGAATCAGGCAGCTGGGTCTGTGCCCAACACATGCTGATGTAGAGTTGTGGCTAAAAGCAACTGTATACATATTATCTGTGGAGAAGAACCAGACGTACTATGTACTGTACAAGTATATACTGTAAAAGAAAGTTGTCTGCTTCATGGTCAGTTAAGGACTGTTGCAGACTGTGCTCTATACAAAATGCAGAGTGAACAGTCCTGTTTGTCTTTCCACAAACATCGCTTGTTTTTATTGTTTAAGGGGGTCACAGGAAAGTTTGGAAAGTTTAAATCTCTCAGAGACAGTGTTCTTACTTTAGAAATAAACATAAACCACATTGTTTTGTTGCTTCACCCAAAGAATGTTCATAGTGTGCTGTTTGCAAGTAGATTTTGGGAAATGAAGAGCGTGAGGTAAAACCTTTACGTGTGAAGTGAAGGACAGTGGTACATCGGTGTCAGTTTGTTATTGTACTGCATGCCTCATGGCTGCAGCATGTCACTTTCCATCACTTTCCCAGGTTAGCCCTGTGTAAGGCTTTAGGTTGGCCCGCTGTTTACAATACCTCCCATTCAGCCTGCTGCTCCTCAATGAAATTTCTATTTATAGAGGCCACTGGCGTGCAGAGAGTCATCTGCTTGTTCTGAATGAGGTCTGGTGGTTTTGACAAGGTTAGCTGGATTAAAGCATTGGAGGGGGGGCTGAAGGACAGGTCACAGGGGCTGGTTGGGGTGAGAAGGCCACCACGAGAAGACTGGCTGCCTTTATTGTATGTGATGGTCAATGTCAGCACACTATTTAGTTAAATGCCGGACATGTGATGAAGCTGAGTTAGCCAAACATTTACTCAAAACCCAAACTCCAGTTTTATCCCTTTAATGTGGCGTTTGTGTCTGCCCTTCACCGACACTGACGCCAAGTATGCATAGATTTCTGTTCTCATGACGGGAAGTCAACATAAAGTAAGAGCTGTTACAACCAGTCAGCAGTGTCATGCACATTGATGTAATAATTTTGACAACACTGCCCTATAGATGGCCTTATGCCCCCCACCCATTCACTCAGCCAATGGCTCACTGAGAAAGAGGCATTCTCCAATCAGAGGCCAGCTTTTGTAAGAGCCTGAAAAATATTTTTGAAAAATATTTTGACTGAATACAAAATGTTTTTGACTGATGCACTAATGACCTTAATGTCTGTTGTCAGTTTCTTAAAGGTCCGTTATTTTGTCAGAGGACCTTTTGGCTAATAACGTTGTTGTGTTGAGGAAATGTTTTCTGTCGAATTCAACGTGGCAAAACAGAATAGGGAAAAAATGGTAATTTCCTTAATCCTTGCAGAGTTTTTCCCCTTCTGTGTCTTTGTTTTGATTCCTCGGTGTGTGTGTGATGGTGTTTCCCACACAGTGGTGCTGCAGCCAACTTGCCCTGCTCCATTGTGCTGCTGGCCTCTCTTTGAACCTGTACAGCTATAAACATGGCTAAGTGCTCTCCATCAGAAGCGGGCTTGCAGGAGGACAATACTGTGACAGGAATTTGCTGTTCACTGTCCCCAGCCACACACTGGAGCAAAAAGGAGAGGGAGACAAGAGCCTGGATGAGGCACTTCAACACAGCTTACTTACTACAATCTCTGACCCTTGAGACAAATCTAAGCAAAGATGTCTGTCAGATTTTAGGAAACACCCACAAAATACACACACGCACACAACATCACCGTCGTCATCTGCCTCCCATGTTCCTCCAACCTCAGGCTATTATCTCCTCCTTGCAGGGTTCAGCCAAACCTAAACAGAGAACTGATCTTTCTCTCTCTTTTAATATCGAAATGGAGCCTCTTGCTGATCTCTGTAAGCTGCTGATTTGGTTTCAAAGATTTGGCCAGCTATCTCCGCAGTATCTCCCAGAAAAACATTGTCAATGTGTGGTCAGGATAAGCTGTGTTGGGATGAAGTGCAAATGAATGCCAGTGTGGTCGTGTTTGGACAATTTAGCAAGGCTGCAGAGGAAAAACCCTCAAAGTCATCTAAACATAGAGACTCCTAAACCTCCCAGTCTCTCACGGTCTTGACTGAGTGGCTAGTTGATAGACGGTCCCTGAGATGACTTAAGATGGATACTATTCCAGAGGAGTGGACAGCTTTGAACAGTTTATGCCATACAAATCAGTACTTTTTCCACTCTTTAAAAGCTTTTAGTGAAATTTGTCTTTTGATATGCTGAGTGCCCTGTTTGTCTCTCACATGTGTATTTTTGTAGTGCCCCTGCTCTGAGCTTCTCCTCTTAAGCCACAGCTCCCCCTGAGCAGAGACCCTGCCACCCACACAGCTCAGATACCATCTTGTGCATAAACACAACCAAAAGGGGTCTCTCTAACATACATATAAGTACATAAACATACACACACACACAATTGCTGTAAGATATTGTAAGTATATTTTTTTCGTCTTAATTATGCAGGCACTCTGTTCATCATGTATAGGTTCCTACCAAAAACACCGTGTCCCACACCATGTTGATTTTGTCGACACAAATGCACGTTTTAGTCCAAACGGTAGCTATTCTGTTTCTGAGTGAGGGTTGAGACCTTCCCAGTCAGCGCAGGGTTTACTCAGATCAGAGACAGTTTCATTCAAGACTTCAATTAAGGCCTCCACAACCCTTGACTCATTTTCCACTCTCTAATTTTTCTAATGGCTGGGACAGGAGGCTGGGAGCAGCACAGCCAGCTCTGCACTGCTCATTAGCTCTAGCACCGCCGCCCGCGCTGCATTTAACTTAATAATGAGGCCAAATTAACAGCAGCCCTGGCCTTGCTCCAGGTGCATTGTGGGTGAGAGTGAGGGTTAGGAGGAGCGGAGGGGGTGTACCTGGCCATCTGAGGGGGGTTTAGACAAAGCAAGGCGGTAATGACTGGAAACACAACATTGTAGGACTGCCTCCTTGGTCTCTAAATGGCTGTCTACTCCTACTAATGTACTCCACCTAGCATTGACTATGCTTATTGTTTCTGTAATCTAAAATCTGCATACTTTTCTCAAGCTCAGCTCTGTATTAATTGCCTCTGTTGAACCAAAGCATACAAATACTGAGTATATTTGCCCTCAGGACCTGGCTAGCTGACACTGGAGCAAGGGTGGAGGGAACTGATATATGCCAGAGGAGGGTGCTGTGCAGGGCTGGGTAAGGTTGAGTGTGGATGGGTGGAGAAGACATGTCCTCATCTCCTGGTGTGCGGAGGCTGCACAGTCGTGGTCGTCCTCCAGCTCAACCCGGTGCCAAAGTGGGTGCTGCCAAGGGCTATGTGTTAATGAATCCAGGCAGCCTGGGAAAGAGTACAAACAAACAAGGCTCTGGATGACAGGCACTTTTCTTTAGTCTATATACGCCCTCACTCATGATTTATTTTTTGTTCTGCATCATGTGTTTCTTGGGTTAGCCTTTGTCTGCCGCATTCAGAGGAAATGCCACCCAGATCTGGCAAACACATGTCTCAAGTCATTTTGTATCATACATACATGTTCTTACTTAACCAACAGTCAGAGAGTGTGTTCAGTTTATACTTCAGTCAGGGCTGTGCTGACTGATATGTTTTGCTTTGTTTCTTATGCTTAACCATATATTAACAAATATTTTTCAATCCCAGCTCTTACAATGCTAAAAAGAGCAGTAAAAAGAAATATCAGGTGATTATTGAAAACCCCAGAAAGTTGTTTAACACACTTATCGATCTTTTTAAGGTGTTTCCAGAAACCTCACAGACTCAAGTTTTGTTCACCTTTCCCAAGTTATTTCCTATCCAGAGCATTGACATATCTAGGTGCTTGATTTGTACAGTACAAGAAAAATATAAATATTTGGTATGATCATATAAAGTAATGGAAAGTAACATCCGTAAGACAAATTTAACCTGTAAGTAAACTATTTAATTGGGTTCATTTTGTACAATTTGAGCAAAGACATACGTCATTCCCGGCTACCTTCTTTGTTTGGATTAGGAAAAAGTCGGAAACAGGTTTTATTCATGCAGCAGACAGAATATTTTTTCATCCACCTGGTTTGAAGAGTCTTTAAAGATTCTGGAAATGCCTTCAGAAAAGCAATACGTGTTGTTAAACAACCTTATGAGTTTTTGAGACATCATCTGGTATTTATTCTTCAGAAAAATAGGTGCTTAGCTCAAACTTAAATGTAATGATAACACATGAGAGGCACAAAGAGGAGCTAATAGCACTTTAATGGGATCTTGCTAACATATTGTAGAGATTGCTTTTTAGGATGCTGTAGAGGGAACGAAATCTTAATTAGACACAGACCCACTAAGACAGTTTTGGATGTAAGAGAAAACACCATTCTGAAAGCAGCATTACCTCCAGCTCTGTGCCAGGTGATGACAGCATCTGCTCCCCAGAAGCTGCAGCATGTTGCTCAGAATATAGAGTGAAGTGTTTGTTCACCTGCTGAAGGCCTGGCAGCCAATAACCTCAAACATCAGTTGCCAGTGAGGCGGTCATGTGACTTCTCTCCTGCTACCATACCCCTGATGTGAACCCTGACCTTGTGACAAGGCTAATGCTAATTCCCTCTGTGGAGCGTTCAGGAAACAAGTTCCCATTTTCTCACTCTCACGCACTCAGTGTCGTGACAGGATGCTCTCTGTTTAGAAACCCATGTAATAGCATGGTTTTAGACTGCCGTTATGGTAATGCCATGGCAGACTTCAGACTGTTAATACAGTGTAGAGGCCAGAGGTGATGGGGGTGATGCATACATCAGGTTTTGATTTAGTATATGTGTTTGTGTTACAGTAATTTATTCTGACTCACTTCAGTCAACAGAGAGGAAATGACTGTGCATGAATTGAAGCTCGCTTGTGCATGCACACACAAAATCACACTGACTGCCTGCAAAATTTCTTGGTGTTGTAAACAAAGAAAAGATTATTTTTGTAAATGAAGAATGACAATGCTATTGGACTCGTTATGTAACTGTGTGGTTTTGCCTTTTCTCTGTGCTGGATATGTACATTTTCCATGACCTGGTTTTCAACTGGCAAGCAGCCTGGCACATTGTAGGTAATTGTACAATTTTCCCCTCCGGGTAGATGTTGTTTTTTTAACCAAAGCCTTTGATATTTAAACAGATTTTTATTCAAGCTTTTAATGTCTCCCAACAAAATCACTCAGGAATACATTGCAACTGACTGAAATACGTTTGCATCCCTGGACCATACAACAAATGGGTGTTTCTCATTATTAAGAAACGCTTGCTTAAAGTCATTTGATGACTTGTAGGAAAACATAAGCTAAGTAATATCCAGCACTAATAAGGATAAAATTATTGTGTTCTGCTTTAGCCTCATACTCTGGTTGACTGTAAGTGACTCAAACTGAATATCATCTTTGCCAACAACTGGCTGGCCATGTTGTAAACATTATGATTTTACTAATACTTTGTTTCAATATAAATTGAATATGATTTTAGTGTAGTCGTCCTATGTTTATGTACTTTGTGTATTTAAATGACTAGAGGGAGTCTCAGTACCTTTGGCCTGTAATTTCTTCACATCAATCATTGTCCCAGGCGCTCTCTGTGTGTATATGCCCATGTGTATGTGTGTGTGTTTCTGTGTGTTTAGAACAGAGCCCCTGGTGTTTGGACAAAGCAAACACACTATCATTACTGGCATGATTATGGGGCATTGAAAGTTTAAGCAAATATTCAAAAGGCTTTGTCTGTTTTTAGGATTTTTTGATACACTGAAATAGCTAAAGCGCTGACAAGGCCAAGCCCTGCTTTGTTCCCCAGTCCTGACAGCGTGAAGTTGGTAACTCTTTGCCACGGGTACAAATAGCAAGTCAAGAGAATTTACTTAGCATTAAAGGACTCCCCCGTCTCACTCCAAGTTAAAATAATGTTGTTCTGGATATAATCATCCAATTAGGGTGAGGGAGGCAGGACTTGGCTGGGACAAGGATCACATTTCAAAGACTCGTGTCTGCCAGCCTCCACACCGATGGTAAGATAGCCAGTAGTTAGTGCTCAAGTTTGTGTGCAAGTTAGGAGGAGAAAAGCATTCCTGTGAGCCTATGTATGATCACGTGCAACTCTGTGTCGCTTGCTCTACCAATAGTATGGAAGATATTGTACACATTGCACTGTTATCTGAACTCATCTTGAACATTCCTGCTTTATCTCTGTGGGTATACCAGCAGGCACATAAACTGGAGTACTTCCTAGTGATTTGAATTGTTGGAGATGGCTAGTGGAGGCTTTCTCTTAAAATTATGTGCTGATTTATTGAAAAAAATTTCTTAAACCACCCAGGAGCTGCTGTCACCTTCTCTTATTACACTACATTATGTGGAGAGAAGTCATATTATGATACATAAGTGTGTTTTTGCATTTTAAGGGCCAAGAGCATCATCAGGTCATTTACCATCATCTAATGCAAATAAGTAAACATGAAAGGTCACTTCTGTAATTTGTATTCATTGAGAGAGTATACTTGACCTTCTTGTGTGTAAGAAAGTGTATAAGGGAGAGGAGGAGAGACATCCTGCCACTGACACGTTTACAGGCCGCCAAGCCTGCAGAGTGCTGGAGGCGTGGCCTGATGGCAGCAGTGCTGTCTGAGTAATTACAGGCTCCCTGGTGGATATTACTAAGGTCCCAGCGATCCAGACTCCACGCAAGGCCACTCTCCCACTGTAGTTAAGGCAGCAGGGGAAAAAAATCTTGACCAAAGAAAAGTCAGGGAATGAAAAAAACAAACCTTTTCCTTCTTTCTGGTCTAATTCAACAAGTACAGCTCTGTTTTCTGTGCATAGCGCTGTTTGGCTTCTGCCAGAAATATGTACCCCAGTATAGGCACATTTTTATTATCCAGCAGGGCTCCTGGTATTTTGAAAATGAGGTAAGCTCAATTACCAACAAAGGGCTCCTCTCAGGGGTCTGTCATCACACAGGGGTGAATGGGAGGGAGAGAGGGGAAAGAGAGACCCCTCTGCTTGTGCTTTGATACTACAGGATTATGGGCACAGTGGCATGGATTGTAGCCATATTTTAACTTGTGGTCTGTGGAGACCAGATGTTAAGATGACATGCAGGACAGGGCAGTCGTGAAATGTAAGTCTGTATAATCCTTTATCAGCAGTGAGCCCAAACTACTCCATAAACTTCCTACAGGGAAATACTATATTTCACAGCAGATATTTGGCATCATGGTTTCTCTGTGCATGTTGAGACCTCAAGTTAAATTGGAACCTAAGGTCATTTTATCCAGGAGGTCCTCTGACTGTTACAATGGTTACTGAAAACTCCTTAAATCAATACAAAATCAAACCTAAAACAAATTGAGCTCTGAAAACTGTCCTTCATAGTAGCACAGACAGCACTATGCCACACTAGGTCATCTTCTTAGGAACTGTGTGCACATAGAAACCTGCAGTGTACTGGTACTTGTTCTTTCAATGACAGATTGTGCTTATTTGACTTCTACTCAACAGAGAAGCCCTCATAGGCTTCTCATAATATAACTTTAAAGCTTGACGGAATTGCTATTGTAGAAATAACTATTGTTTTGAAACCTCTGGACAAATTTTAGGATCTTAAGATGCTGTTGTTAGACATGTTTTAAATACTTGTGATATATCCATGAATGTTCTTGTGTTTTGTATTAAATTAGACCATCATCACTGATGTCAAAATGACATATTAGTCTATTAAATAAGACAAATAACCCTATGAATAAATACAAATAATATGAATGAATAGAAGCATTGTGAAATAATTCTCAGTAACGTGGTTATTGTAAAACATGACCTTAGGTTTCTTATTTTAATGACCATGCCTAACTCAGCACTGTCATACATAATCATATGAAATAAAAGTGTCACTGGAGAAGATGCCACTGATACACCAATAAAAGAGCTGTAATGGAATAATCATGAACTTCAATAAAACTGTACTGTAGAACAACACAAATAGGAATGATGAAATGATATTTTATGCTAAAGAATTATGAATTATATGTTAGCCTGCATTTATTTATATGATCATTTCATAACATCTCGGTCATTTTGGAGTTGTATCTACATTTTGTCATTTTCTTGTCATTTCTTTTGCTTTTTAAATAGAGTCTCAAATCTTTTGAGGTGTAGCTGAGAGTATTTTGAAATTAAGACAAATGTCAGTGGAGGCTTACATGATTTCATTTAAAATGCTTTTATCTCAGAAGAAGATGAAGAGAACCTATTAGTCCTAATAGTTACACATTTGTGGTATAACATGTGAAACAACACCAATGGAAAATGCAGTTGTATTTTGACTTTTAGCCTCAGCCCCTGGTATAATGTGTTGAAATAGTTTTTAGACAGCTGAAATTGTCTACAGAATTTTCTTTAGAAGAATGTATCAGGAATACTAGAACCTGAAACAATAAACCTTGCTGTCAGTCTGAAATGTGCTCATGCATGATTACAGTTTAAGGTGACTATTACATACATTAGGCTTGACCTGTGCCAGCCAGAGAGGAATGTTTAAGTCAAGCCTTAATTTTTTTTTGAAGTGGCACAGTCATAGTCAAAGACTAAAATAACAACCTAAGATAATGTAATGTAAAAATGTTGCAATGTACCTTTCAAACATAGAGGAAATTCAAATAACTTCACATAAGGGAAAAATACATTAGAACAATAATGATAAATAATGCAAATAGACAAAACAATAATAGAAAAGAAATCCAGTTTTAGTTAAACGACAGAGACTTTTTGCCTAAGGAAAGATATTGATGAAATATTTATCTCGGGAAGGACACAGCAATGTAACAGCTGACAGATTGTTGACTAAAGGCTACATAAAAGTATTTCATAGGCATAAACTTTTTTGTTAAAGGAGAAGTCCAGTATTTTGCACTTTGAGCCCCATTCCTGGGTTGTTTATGATGAAATAGAGTGGTTAAGACCAAAATCTTGATGATTGCTCCGTCTTTGAGAATTTGAGAGGATTTGGCTTTCCCCTGCCTGGCTTAACAATGCTGTCTATGGCCATGTGTAAATCTGTCCTAAAACCACCTTAAACGTTAGTTTTCAAAGCCATGAAGCTCACCGAGTGGTCAGTGGTGTTCGTTGATGTTCTGACATAAAAATCGTAGGCTCAAAGTGCAAAATACTGGACTTCTCCTTTAATAAAAAAGGTAGTATTAAAGAAATGGGCGCAAACAGCTTGTTATGTTAATTATGATTGTTTTTTTTTGTTTGTTTGTTTCTTTCACGTGTCTGTAAGTGAGTGGTGATTCCCGGGGGCAGAGGGCCTCCTGCTGTGGTGACGCAGTAGGCACCAGAGCTGTTTGGGTTCCAGCCTGTCCTAGGAGCCGCCTGACGTCTCCTTGCTTCCTTATCTTAATGACCATTAACCGTTTCTGCTCTGTGTCAGCTCTGCAGCTTCAAGAAAGGGACAGGAAGAGAGAAAAAAAAGAGCAAGGGAGTCAGAATAAGAGAGCAAAAGAGATAGTGAGGGAGAGAGAGAGAAAGAGGGCCTCTGATAGAAAATTCCTGACAGCTGATAAGAGAGAGAAGGAGATCCAGTTTACTGCACAGATAGGGTAGGAATGTGCGGCCAGATGATGATGACTGGGTCCATGACTACACTGCCCCTATCTGTGCCTGCCAAGACACATCACCACTGGCTCCCTGCATGCTAGCCAACCTCCCTGTTTCCCAGAAAAATACTGGATTTGGTGTGCTCCTTCATGACTGTGCCTTCACCAGTCTCTCTGACTTTTGCACTGTAATATCACTGACCCATAATTATGTTACTGCCATAGTACAGTGCAGTCGGCCCAAAATCACTGTTTTCACTGTCTTACACCTGACAGCAGAGTCTATATGTACAGCGACATAATATTGTGGTACATAAAATATTCATACATGCCAGCTGTCTAATTTTAACACAATCAGTATGCACCACAAACTGCAGGGCTAAATGAACCTTTCCTTGGAAACACACAATTTCATGTGAATTATTGGTCTGCTACAATAGCAACGAAATGGACACGAGAGGAAATGGGATCCAGCTCAGACAGTGTGGAGCATGGCCAGGCAGCCAGAGAGGGCATTTTAGCTGTGCAACTGAGCTCCCAGCTTTTTAATTTACTATAAATCACAGTGAATAGATGTACCCTAAAAAGGCCTGCGTAGACGCCGTCTCTCGGTCAGAGACAGAGAGAAAGAGCGGGGTGAAGCAGATTGGGTTAGTGGGAGCCAGGGCTGTATGTGGATCAGACTCCCGCTCAGCTGTCTCCAGAGGAAATCAAACAGGCCTGTGTGGTTCATTATTTCGTCAGTCGACTCAGCAGCAGAGAGCACTGGCGACATGGCCATTTACTGCGAGTCTCCACTGACCCCGCTTAGCATGGCTACAATCAAAGCAGCCAGTCAGCTGGAAAAGCTAAGGATCCACTGCCTTGCAGTGTTGCCGTGGATTTATTTCAAAACAAACTCCTGTTATGTTGTCTTCTGTTTGAAAAATGACATGAAGGGAAATTCTCTGAAACTTTGATCTTTAAGCTTAACATGGGAATAAAGTGAGAATCTCTCCCCAGGCACTGCCCACACACATCGCTGATGTGAACATGAGCTTTGTCACTGAGTCTTTAGACAGTCTTTGGAAGGAGACTGGGGGAGGGTCTTGAGGGTCAAGGTCTCCGTTGTTTGTTCTCCTCTTTGAATACAAAAGTCCTGTGCGGTGACCCCATCACCAGACTACCAGTAGACTTACAGTCGACAGGAAGCAGCAGCACACATGCACAGCAGACCAGTACTCAACCTCTGAACTGCAATCACCCCACCTTTCACCTAAAGAGAAAAGTCGGGAAGAGGGAGACATGTAGTGAGGCACGTTCTCCTCTGCACACTATGTTGCTTTGTTTCTGTTCTTTTAAATAGAGCTCAGCCTTAGAGATATCAATTCCAGCAGGCTGGGAATATGCTATATATTGTTCCTCTTAATCCTTATTTAAATAAAAGAAAAGCTGCGAGTCAAACTGGGATGTATGTGTGTGTTCTGACATGACCTCTGCTGATGCAACAACAGCGTTAAGTAAGCTCCTGTTGCATTATCAACAGCATTAACGATTCAGAGGAAAGAATGGCTTAATTCTTGTTGTTTTTCCATTCTTGCACATCTCTATTTTTGAACGGAGAGCGCCCGACGGCTATCGGCCAGCTCAGACGCCAGTCTCCACACTATCATCAGGGTCTGATGAAGCAGATAGCACTGGGAGCGCTCACTGCTTTGCAGTGTGCAGTCAAGCATAGCGCGATGGGTGGAGTTGAGGGTGCAGGGGGGTATTCAAGGATGGCTAGACAGTTTGCAATCTGCTGTGAGAAACAGACAAGAAACATTCTATCAGCTGGTGCGCCGAAGACAGAATGGCACCAGCAGAGCGCCAGCCAGGCACAAAGCTGGCCAGAGGCATAGGTCACAAATGTTATCACCCGGCCTCTGGTGACATACTAACTCTATCTCCATCATCAAGGTCAGGTTATTGTTTGCTTTGTCTGGGCTGAATCATGGCCAGCGCCCCTGCTTGTTGGTAGTGGACGAGCAGGTTTGGGTGGAGTATGAAGCTTATGGCTTCTATCAGCTTTAGCCCGCAGGCAGAGGTATTTATTTATGAGGATGGTATTTATGAGATGCACTCATTTTTTAATTATTTTTTCTTAGAACCAGTCCACATCCCATGTATTTTATTAAGCATCTGTCAATGCCAAAAACCTGTTTGAGTGCTTATTAGATTAGTCATTCGTATTTAATTGTGGGTAGTATCTCATCTTTTTTTTAAAAGGATAGATAGCATCTGTGCACCTTTAACATATAATTACAGTTGGATGTTGTATGATAGGGTGGGGGCAAGGTGATGAGGGAGGTGCAGTGGCATGCTCTTGGACAACTGGCTTTTTCTGAAGTTCCCAAAGTACAAAAAGTGCCAAGCAAGCACGCTTGACTTTGCCTTTCTATCTGTTAATGCCTGATGCACACATTTTTTAAATCAGTTGGAGACTACAGACATGACATCAGTCAAAACGCAGGAATACACACTCACCGTTTATACTAAATGATGAGTGGCTATTCCAGGGACTTGGGATATCACAGAAGCTTGCATGATCAAACAAGACTTAAGAAAAACAAAACAAACATAAAGGCAGGCTGTTGTCACCAGTTAGTTTGTGTGTGCTGTAAAAATAAAAAAAAACCCTGTGGTACTTCTTGCACAAGACATTAAACAAGCACTCATACTGTTGCCATAATTTTACAAGCTTGTCTTCTTTTTCTACTGTCCATCGGGCTTGGGAGACAAAAGTCCTATTCATGCTGTTGGCAGTGATGTTTCTGTTCTACACAAGTACGCAACATTCGGTTGGTGACAACATACCAGTCTGTTGAGGGTACTGCTCAATTATTCTCAATGTTCCTTTCTTACCACAGGATTTCAGATCAAAAATATGAAACATGTTTGATATTTAGGATTTGAAATCAGGGCAACTCGGATTCAGTCAGTAACATTAAGATTATGTCTGTTAACCCCTGACACTACAGGATCACCCGTGTTCATGCCAGCCTCAAACTGGTAACACCCCCACAGATGTTGAAGGGCGAATTGGACCCCAAAATCTGCTCTGTTTTGAGCCATTGGAATAGAGTTTCTCCATTAGTTCCTACTGCATGTGCTTGTCATTGCATGAACACTCCAAATTAGACAGGTGATACATGGAAAGGTGTGATGCATTCCATCAGTCAGTGTCATTTATGAATTTGAGTCTTCAGACTGTGACATTGTCTCCGTGGCACCCGCCTATACAGGAAAGAGCCTTCCCAAGAACGCTGAATAACTTCCCACTGAGACAGAGGGCTTTTAACTGTGACTGATGAGATGTCTGAGTATGTTCAGGCACAGTGTTAAAATGCTGTGAATCAGCTAATTGCACTGATAATTATAATGGAGGACTTGCTGTACAGAATCAGAGAATGCCATAAACCAACAGTGCCGTGTTAGTCCTTGGCAGAGCTGAGCCAGTCTGAGCTGGCGTTGTCGTAAAAAGAGCCAAAGGAATGCCAACATGGGATCACAATGGAAGAAAGGAAAACTCACAAAAATGTGGTCATCTTTGTCAGGAGAGGTGGCAAGACAGCCAGAAAGCAATTTCAATCATTTTTTGTTTTGTTTTGGGGTGGTACCTGTAGTGGTTGTGTATATTGGGGTGAATACTGTCAGTGAATAGCTACTTTGTATGTTTGTTTTGGTGTATACCTTTAGTTAACATACAAGGACATAGAGAACGCTTTTTCAAACCCAGATATCTTGCTTTATACTTGAGTGCCCATGATACGCTGCAGCTAGCTTCATCCACAGTTTTACAGCTGTGGTAATCAAAAGCATGCCATCACCCCACAGCAAGGTATACAAGTTCTTGAAAAATTCCACTGTCACTCCACTAAAGCTCATAACTTGACATAGTGTAACTGCAGGAATCCCGGAGCCACTTGGGAAGTGCAGTGTAAGGTGATCTGGAGTCATAACGGCTGTCATACTCTGCATGAGGAGCTTAAACCAGCCAATGGCGTCCTTCCAGTTTTGTAACATATCGGGGAATTCTCAGCAGGAGATCCATTCCAGTGTAGCTCTCTCAAAATGTGGTCTCTGTGGCAAACAACAAAGACAAAGTGGCGACAATAATACATGGAGCAAAGGTTGACAGGATGCCCCTGTTTCAATGGCTGCAGCTGAACTCTATCCTACAAAACAAGTCACTTTCCATATTTTTTTTTTTTTATCTTATCACTGAAGCCCCTTTCCCACCGCATAAAAAACACACTTGACACCCACTATCATCTGGCTTTTGTATTTAATGGGAAAGGTTACAACTGACTTTCAGTCCTGGCACAAATTATTCTGTAGTAGTCGCAGGTATTTATCCACCCCAGCTCAGATCGGCTCAAAATTGCATTGATGGAAATATGACACCCAGATGAACATGCTAATTTCCTCCCCATTTCCAGGTGTTATACAATGACGTTCCGCCACAAAACACTGTCTGCATCTGTATCAGCAGCGCTCCAACATTGTTCAAAATTAGTTGGGACCAGGTTTGAAAGACATACTAAATAAGTTACAGATATAAAAAAGAAGTAACCACTCTAATATTGTCACTGGCCTCCATGCAGCTCTCTACTGTTTTCTTACCTGTTTTCTGGTGCTTATTTGTCTACTACATACTCAAGTGTATGGCTCTGGTCTACTGGCAGTGGTGAAGAGTTTATACCCTGCTTTGAGCAGGTTTTCCTGCCTTTAAAAAACCCTGCATACACTACGCTAATTTTGGTGGCAAGAGGGTATTAGAGTAATCCTAATCATACAATTACAAGGAGTCCAAGATGTTATGCATGTCACAGAGAGAAGTAAACAACTGAGCAAATGTAAGGCCAGTTTAACAATGACAGAACAGCATAAAAAGCATTATTCCCCAGTTTCATTTAAAAGTGATTCGTGGCATTCAAGGGGGGAAAAGATGTGACATCTGAGACCTTATTTTGTTCTTCCTCTTTGCTCCATTTCTCCAAAATGCAAGGGTGAATTCTTAAACAGGGCACTGTTGCCCACTTTAATGTGATTTAGAGAAAATAAGCTTTAAGCCACTAGAAGTTTATATGATATAGTTTTTAATGCTAATATACATATGGCAGAGAATGTTGTTAAAGGAAGACAGAAAAGAGAAAAGGGAAAGTCCAACCCTGGATGCTATTTTGTGTGACCCAGTAGAGCCATAACATTTTACACAAAACATGTCCGTTCATTTCTCTGTATATAAAAAACAAGTTCTCTCAAGTCAATTATTGATTTCATAATAGCCTCCAGGCATATGCGTGCATCCCAGCTACATGTTATTAAACATATCCACCAAGCCCAGTGATCACAGTGACATCTTGTTCTTCATTCCTTTGGTGTGCCATAAAAGGCTGTATGTTTGTGTTGGTATTGGCATGAGTCCTTGTCTGTATTTGTGAGTGTTTCTGCCTCTCACAAAGCACACTTGATCATGATTGTGTAACTCTGCAGCACGGAGGCAAGGATATTAAAAACAGATGTGGCCTCCTTAGTCGAGAATATGGGGGGGTGGTCTTGAATGGGGGGAGAGCGAGGGGGCTCTGGGCAAAACATTCCCACATTATTGATTGCTGATCCTCTGGTATGTTTGGGCTATCAGCAGGGTTCTAAGGGCTAAAATGATAAATTGAAATGGTAGGGGGGTAGATGGGCAAAGAAGAGAGGAAAAATGCCATTCAGTTTAATTCATCACAAGATATGCGAAGTTTAGAGTTTGCTTGTTTTTAATTTCCTACTTTTTTATAGCATTTGATATTAAATTAGCTCAAGTTAAACGGTAGGCAAGCGCTGTTAACAGTCTGTCCAAACACTGGCAGATTTTATATGCCACACCCTACCATTTTATGTCTTTTTTTATCGTTTGTGACTTCTGATAATCCCACCTTTTCCACGCCAAAGCCACACATGCACTCATTGCCACCTTCACCTTTCACCCAACACTGTAGAATGGAATTCATTATTGTAGGAAGATACTTTGTTACTCTCCTTCCCCCGACACATACACGCATTGTCTTAGAGTGACAGTGGAAACAGGACTGTTTGAGACGTGTTTTATCTGTGGCAGGTTGCAGTGTGAGGCAGAGAAAGAAGAAAAACTTCCTTGTGAAAGTAGGAATGCAAAGTATTCCCCACAATGCCACACTGCTGCAATTACTCCAGCGCCTGGTGCCGGGCCAAGACAATGAGATGACAGCTTGTGGTGTTGAGGGGGAGAGCAGTTCAACTCCCATCTCTCCTCTGTAAGCTGTGGGCCTGCAGTAGACCTATCCACAGAGTAACTTTGTTTCTCAGACCTCTACATGGCGGCCTGCTGTGTGCAAAATGAATGTAATTCCATCTGGTACTCAGATCAGTTGGTTTCCAAACATCATAACCCAATAAAATCTTGCCTTACATTGCAAATTTTTTTGTTGAGCGACAGAGCGAAATATCGTGTATGTATGTGCTTTGTGTGAAGCTGTGCAAGTGAAAATGAATGTGTCAGTATGTATTAACTGCTCCAGCACTGATTGTCTCCTAGATATCATCTCTCGCTGTTCTTTCTGCTCACCATGCTGACTGATAGTTTTCACTCTCACTTGGCAATTAACTGGCACCGTCCTCCTCTGTGAAAAAAGACAGAAAAGAAAAGAGGTGAGATTAGCCCGTCTGGGGGGGGAGTGAGGGATGTGGGAAGGGAGCTTGCTGCTGCCAGAGTGTCTGCCTCCCCAGGCCTTGTCCACTGCCGCCAAGGGCCGCCTGCCCTCCCGCCGCTGTTATCAGCTGGCTCAGCAGCGGCAAAGAAACGGCTAAACAAGGCACTGTTTATCTGTGCAGACTGTATTCACTGCACATCCCAGCTGCTGGGCTGCGGCACCACTCAAATCTGCCCGGCTCTGCAAAGAAAAGGCCAGCAGACCTGCTCTCAACAACAGTCTGCATAGAGGTGCCAGGGGTGCAGATCAATAGGCGACAGTGTTCCAGCTCTGTCCGACACTGCAGACCCAACAACCCCACCTCTCCACCCCAACCACCCCCAAACGATCTCTTATCCGCGTTCAGCTCGGTACATGTACATGTCTCTCTGAATTAAAAACTCTGAGGCACTTTTATCTGGTGGTGCATTGCTTAAGAATGAGCTGGGTTTGCCCTCAATTAAAATTATTGTAGCTGATTCAGTGCTACTGACTCATACAGCAAAATGCCATACTGACATGGCCATCAGACCATTGATCCAGAGCTGAGCAGATTATGTTGCAACCTTTAATCAAAATTTATTTTAGTCAATTTTAATGGTGATCATGTGAAGAGATGTTTTTTTTTTGTTTTTTTTTTACATTCCTCACCCATGTTAACTAGAACCATCTTGAATGCCTATGATTTCTGATGCACATGTGCTGCAATGGCTACCAGTTAATTTCAGGATTTGTTGTAGAATTGATAACCTACATTTTAAAGAAATTCATGTCTCAATCAAACAATTTCTTCTTGAAATTCTTTACCCTAACAAGTGCCTGAGGCATAAACATCATTTGCCATACCAGTGTTGGATTACGTTATCAAATGTGCCAACCAAAGCGACACCGTCCAGCGCCCATGAACAGGCTCTTCAGATGGAGCAGCCGTGTGCGGACTCCGTAGAGTAACAGTTTGTCTGAATAATGATTTAAGGATCTCCTCTTCATGAGGTATAATCGCTGCTTTGGTTATAAACACATAAATAAACTGGACTAGTCTACTAAAGCCATGGTTTGGTGAGAGAGAGTTTGCCATTTAAATGTGTTCTTCTTCCTTTAAGTTTATCATTTCATCATGTTAAGGAGTACAGTCTCTTATTATTTTATTTAGGCGTATTATTTTGAGACAATTAATATTTGTACTATGTGGTGTGAGGAAGACCACCCCCTTTTTATTTCATTCATTCATTTTCCATAACCGCTTATCCTGTTAGGTGTCGCGCGGGTGCTGGAGCCTATCCCAGCTGACAGTGGGCGAGAGGCGGGATACAACCTGGACAAGTCACCAGACTATCACAGGGCTGACACATAAAGACAGACAACCATCACATTCACACCTTCGGCCAATTTAGAGACACCAGTTAACCTGCATGTTTTTGGACTGTGGGAGGAAGCCTGAGTACTGGAGAAAACCCACGCTGACACGGGGAGAACATGCTGACTCCAAACAGAAGGGCTCCCCCACCCTTGGTTTGAACCCCTCCACCCTGGGTTCGACCCAGCAACCCTGCTGCAGTGTCTGAGCTTTGTTTTTTGCTGCTATGTACATATGTAAGGTTTAACATTACATTATTGTTAACTTGTAATTACATGACAGTGGTTCTCAGGTGATGTTGCAGAGTAATGAAATTAAGTATTGTATTATGTAGTGTAATGACTAACTAGAGCAACTAGGAAAGTAATGCATTACTTTTTAAAAGTAACAAGATTCATGCAATCCATTACTTTTTTTAAGTAACAACCCCAACACTGACTGGAACTGAGAAATTTTGATGAAAACGTCTCAACCAGTCGCAGAGATGCTGCGCTGTATCAGGCCCAGCACCCAGTGTCAACAGGTAAACAGGTGTATTCTGTAGACAAGCTGAAGTTGTATTTCTTATTTTCAGTAACCACTAGTCTCACAAAACTCAGAGTCTAGGGCCTGTCCAGTGGGCTGCTCAGATATGCTGGATCTGTAAGCACTCTCTCATTCTTCTCAGACGCACACACAGACACACATGCACACACAAAACCGTCCCACTCTTATCTGTGGGCCGAGGAGCCCTGACTCCAGCCTGTGCAGACAGTGCTATCTAACTGGGCCATGTCTCTATATACACAAGGAAATCACCCACTCCTCATGAAGAAATGAAATCTGCTTCAGACATCCTGGCCCTGAGCAAGGAAAAAAAGGGAGAAAAAACATATTTTGAAAGGCTAATTCCGCTTGAGACTAGTCACACACAAGCCCTTGTTAAAAAAAACCCGAAAAACACTTTGGGCTTTAACTATTAGAACAAATCCCTCTTACTCCTTTGAGCATGTTAAGGACAATGTCTTTGTTGTGGCTTATGCCGCTTTGGCCTCTGTCCCAGGCCATTTATCTATGAAGCATGACATAAGCAGTTGCATTTCATTCAGACTTCTCACTAGATGAGCTGTTAGCCTTTTTCTGTTAGTGTTCATAGCAAGGATCTGCATTTCAGTCACAGTCACTTTTGGGGTTGTGGTGCTGTTTGAGAATGAGGTGGGCATATTGACCGATAGGCAGGACACAGCAGACAGCACAGTGCTGGAGGCAAGAAGTCAGGAGTCAGAGGTCACGGGGAAGTGAGGATGGCTGACCTCTCAACAGGACAAACTGTTAAGTGATGTTGACTTAACATTGGCCAGACTCTGGTGGCGGTTCTCACCCTCTGGTTTAGCTGACCCGTCCAAAGTGTTCACGACAGGAGAGATCAGCAAGATTCCTCGTAATAGCCCGATGCGAGACCCAACACAGCGGGAGTTCTTCGACACTGATACCCCCAGGATCCTCAGTGGCAGAATATGCTGACTTATCAACACCACTTGATGAAACACGTGTTTTAGATTCCTGGAGAGTGTTTGGTGTTTCCATGTCAGTCAGCCTCATCACTGCAGGAGGTGTCACAGCTCTCACAGCTCCAACATAGCTACAAATTAAACACTATTTCATCCTTGTGGCCATGATGGAGGAAGATGACATCTATCCAGTAGTTCACAGTTGTCTATTTAGATATGATTACCATAAAAATCTGAGTATTTATCAGACTTGCTTGCTTAGAGTTTGTAAAGTAAACATGTATAAAAAGCACAAGATAATATATTTTCATTAAGCACTTAGTCAAAGTCCGTTAGTAAACATAGAGCAGGATGAGAACCAGCCACATGTTTCACTTTTGGGAAGTATGAGGGGGAAGTAAGTTAGTTTGTGTTTACAAAGCAGACAAAACAGTCTGAGAGCCTTGCTGCATGAATAATTGATGATTATTCAAAAGATGACTCACATTAGTGGTTTCTATGGTAATGAATCATTTTGTCGTTGTGGAGCTATGCGGAGTAATAGGCCTTGGCCTGTTCCCTGCCTCTGGCTAGATGTTACAGAGGCCCCTCACACATAGGCTTCAATCAGACTCCAGTGTTGGGGATAAGACGCCATGGGCCAAAGTTTCATGTTGGTGACACGATGGCTGAGCTGTCTGACAACTGGACAAGATGCCTTCTATTATGTTGCCTGACTGACATTACTGGGAAGATCGTCCTTTGGTTAATGTGCAGCTATCATCGTGGTTTTGGTAGATCATGTAGAGCACCATGTTTACAGTGTTTGCACTCAGTTTCGGAGTGCAAATGACTAGTGGCTGGAATAAACACTGTTGCAGCGATGATCTTACACGCATTACGTAACAAGATACTCATAATTACACACTTAAAGGGACATTGTGTAAGAATTACTCCCATCTTACGTTGAAATCGTGTAACGCATTCAAGCGAATAGTGCACTCTAACGCCTCACTTCAAACACGTATTGCAACAACAGTAGCCGCCATGTGTCAAAAAGCCTCGACAACACTGATGAGACCATGTCATCCTCTGCTATCCAATAAGTACACATATAACAACACAGACACTACACATACAGTGAAATCCGGTTATACTCCTCTAGTGGAACTGTATGTTTACGTGGTTTCAGTAGCTTTCATAGTCGCGGTAAAGCCGGACTAAAGGCCGATGGGAAGGCTTTATAAGCTGGCATTTACTGTGACAAAAAGCCGGCGTTTACCGCGACTTTGAAAGCTACTGAAACCACGTAAACATACACTTCTGTACCAACGAGGCTGGTGTATTTTAGCAGGATCTACTGTTATGCTGCCTGTGGTAACGAGCAACACTGTCTAACAAAACCGAATGAAAAAAGTTAGCTTTAGGCTAATTTAGGCAGTACAGTTGACTTACTTGTCGAGGAGAAAGCTGGCAACTTCAGCGTCCCTTTTAAAATCTTTCTCCTTCATGGGCTCCTTCCACCTGGGTAAGGCTAGCCCGATGTTAATCTTTTTTTGAATGCTCCGGTCACACTGCCTTTTAAGTTCCCTTTTTCGCTTTCTTGGCGATGGTGAAACCGTCTCCTGTGCTGCTGCATATGCATGGTCCTGCATTATGCTGCAGTAGTGCAGATTTTCAAACTTGTCGGGGTAGTAAGGCCTCTCTCGCTGATCTTCTCCCCCGGCGTCTCAATCACTAAGGTCATTCCTACTCTGCGCTGGCTCGCAGGGAAAACGCGTAGTTATTCCGCGTTGGTGCTATTTGTCCCTTGCTGGCGGCTGTAGTTTCAAGTTTGGCAGACCGTCATGGCGCTTCCCACCAGCTTACCCGTCGTATGTATAAATAAATCTAAAATTCTTCGCTTAGGAGAATGTGTCAGATTATTAGTGGAGGCCATAATACACCAATGATAACACATATATAAATGCAGACATCGATTTTGGCAAGTAAACAACAGAAAATGTTCCACAATGTCCCTTTAATGCATGTTTACTTGACTTAAATTATCAAACTAAATACGAAACTACCTCAAATACTGGCCAGACTATTGCCACATTTCCACTGAGTGGTTTGGCTCGACTTGACTTAACTCAACTTACTTTTGGTGCTAGGTCCTTTTTCTATGTCATTTTCGACTGCTGATAGTGCCCCCTTAGTGTAGGCAGATTTCTTAGATGATTGCCATAGTGACGCCACACAAAAATGCCATGCCGACATCTTCACTGCGACAGTCGCTGAAGCGTTTCATCTGCAACCAAAAGAGGAACTTCTGCACTGCATCAATTGTACGCTGTAGTTTCCCCAGGTTTGTGCAGGATGTCCTTGTTGCATGTATGATGATTCTGTGACTCCACTTTCTAGTATCGATTCAGCTTCCTTGGAAACTTGACCAAAGGGGTATCAAAAAAGTACCACATCCTCTTCATAACTTTTGCTAATGGAAAAACCAAAAAAAAAGAGTGAGTCGAGTAGAGCCGTGCTGTACCGTGTAGCGAGGTGCAGCATATGAACACTGGATTGGAAGGCACTGCTGGTGTGCACAGTCACCATTAGTCACATTATTACTGTTTACCTAGTTCCCTGCAGTGACCGCAACATGAAAACCACAGCAGCCTCCCATCCTAGACGCAGAAAATGTATCCACAGACTATTTCAAGCCAAACTCTTAAATAACTTCATTAATAAAAGTCAGTCCTCTTCTTTGGATCAGCCTGGTATCACTCAACATACTCTATGCTCAAGTGTTAGCATTGCACCAGCTATAATTATCTTCCAGAGACAAATTTATTAAAAAAAATGTGTTTCTATGTGCTCATCACAAAGTGGGTTTACAAATCCTCTCCCAGTATAGCACCTGTAGAAAATACCAAAGCTTATGTAAAGCATGCAAATGACCAAATTATTAGGCTAAGCGCTCCTATTTCCTAATTTAAAGGGCCATGGTCTGTTTTCAATAGTTTCAGCCCATGAAAATATCATCAAAGATTTTGTAAGATTAACCAGTCACATAATAGATAAATAGATGTGTCCGTTTACAGCACATGCTGCAGTTTCTTCATTCATGGTGAATTACGAACTCTTGTGATGTTGCTCCTGCACCATGCTGTGCTGTGCTCTCCAAATCTTGCCCTTTCGTATTTCGGCCTTTTTGACTTCCCAGAAGTTTAATATCGCCAGTGCTCTTAATCATTTCTGTCTGGATGTGGCCTGAGTGACACAGCGGGTGTCTCTGGATCAGGCTAGAGAGAGGAGGAGGGCTTATTTTTACCACTGGTTTGGGAAACACTGGGCTGCAATCACTTGGAGAAAAGATGGTTCTAATTACAGATCTCTCCCTTCTCTTTCTCTCTGTGTGTCCTTCTCTTTCTGCTCCTCTCAGTCCGTTTAGCTTTCTCCCTGTATTTCCATATCTCTCTTAAAAGGCTGAAGTTCTCCTTCGTCAGCTGTTGTGTGGCTTATTTTGAGTTTAGACACAAAATGTATCAGTTTTAAAGAGAGAAATTGACTCAGAGACAGAAGGAAAGAGGATAAAGGGTTCTGTGCAGCACTCAGCTCCAAGCTGCTCATGAAACAACATCTGCAGCAGCTGACCAGGCCAATGATAATGTTGTGTTTAAACGATAATGGCTGTTTTCACAAGTGTCAATTTGAGATTATGATGTACTGCTCTTTACTATGATGGACGAGTGTATGTTATGAAAAATCAGGTGCTGTTATTCGATGTTGATGCAGGGTCAGCATTATGTGGACCACCAAACATGATGAGGCATATACCCCCATATGTCTGGCAGCTGTCATTGTATGGTAAAAAGTTACATTCATACCAAACTAAACCCACAGACAAAGATGGTGGATTAGAGGCTTCCAGGTCCTAGGGCCGGTTTAAAAGCTGTCCTTCATGGAGGATGATTGGAAAAATGCGTGGAAAGAGAGAAATCACAGAGGCAGTAGTGAAGGAGGAATAAGAGTAGGGGAGAGAGAGGTAAAGGGATTGAGGTGGAAGGATTGCACTAGAGAGGAAAGAGAGGGGGAATGCAGGATTAGAGGCTAAGAGCAGTGTGGAGAAAGGGATCAGAGGCGGGGGGAGTGAAAAGAGAGAAAGAGACATAGCAGAGGGGAAGGCGTCTGCGCCCGCCAGCAGGCCATGGCTGTCAGTGGCAGGGCCTCTCTCCCAGCACCAGGGGCTCCAGGGCTGTGGCCACATAATGAAGGCTTGTTTGAGTTCACATTCAAACATCACAGAGAGCGCCTGGAAAAACAGTGCCCCACGGGCTACTTTTATTAACCCGGCTAGGATTCCCAGCCTTCAACCCAGTGCCAAAAGGCTTCCTCGCTTCTCATCCAGACACACACTGTCTGTCTGGTAAAAACTTTGTCATGTTGAGCCTGGAAGGTTTGGTTGTGACTCTGATGGTGTTGGAGACCCTTCTGTCTTCCGGCTGTGAGAAAATTAGCAAATCTCTTTTCACAAGCGAGGTTAATTGAGAATGGGACTGTTACACAAGATAGGGTTTATTGCTGTTACACTTTTGGCTGTTTCTGTCTCACGCAGAAGCCCATCTGACTGCTCTGCTGTTTGTCTTGTCTTTCTCTACCTCTCTGTCATAACACACACACAGGCCTGCTGAATGATGGCCCTGAGAGATTCACTGGGGAGGATATTTGACTCAGGATTTTCCGATAATAGGATTTGAAGCATGCTTGCAACAGATAGTGGTTTTGTGGTGAAGGAAAGGAGTATGTGATCCTGCTTCTGTATGTAAATACAGAAGCCATTTGTGACGGCAGTTATACAAAGATCATTCTGGATCTTCTTTTATGGCTGGAACAAAAGACCATGTGAGAACCAATTTGTTTAAGTTGGAATTTTTGGGAGGACCAGTGGGCACTTTCACTCTGTCACAAGTCATTGGGGTTGTATTAGAGAAACAAGGCTTTGTTTCTTTTACTTGTAATGTTCAGTTTGAAAAAATATCTCAGCTGGACATCTTAGGAAACATAACAAAAGAAATAGGAAGGCTTTGTTGTTAATTAGTTACTTTGGAGTTGAGCTGAACGACATTTAACTAAGAGGGCTGGTTGAAATACAGCATGGATAGGCGCCCCCTCATTTTTTCCCAGGGTTGCCTGTTTGAGGGGCCCGTCAGTCTTCTGGACTCACACAAATCCCCTTAAAACCCCTGGAGTCACTGAGGGTGTATCAGGCCCCTGGATCTGCTGTGTGCAGGGCTGGGTGACGGGCTGTGGTCCGGAGCCAGCCAGGGGGAGAGGACAGCTACTGTGAGGGCGCCCGGAGAGCTGGGAGTCACTCAGCCACAGAAACCCTGTGTTTGTGTATGGAGCGCAGTGCTCTTATCTCCCGCCTGTACTGACGCCACACTCTTCCTGTTTCAAATCTTTACTGCTGATTTTCTCTTCACTCTTGCCTCAGTCCCAGCCAGTCCTGTTGTTTTTGGTGTTCTTGTTCTTTTCAATGGAGATTAGATAGAGTTGCTGTGGCGACACAAGAGACAGAAGCATTGCTGGTTTGAATGTGATAAGCAACAAAATATTAGCCAGTTTAAGGGCTTTTAAACAATGTATTAATACAATTAATCCTATGTAAAGCATGTACTGCACACTCTTTTTCTGTTTTAATGCTGAGACTCAACAGTGAAAAAAGAGTAAAAGAAAAGTCTATAACAAAACAGGTTGCAATACAACAGTTAGCTGCCTTTTTTCCTAACATGCTGTAAGATGTTAGAAGTACACGTAAATCATGACATGATACTGGATATTTTAAGTATTTGTTACAGTTTAGTCAGACTATTCATGAAATACCTAATTCATTTAAAATTAAAACAGTATTTTTTTGATACCATGAAACCCATTTTTATAAGGGACACTTGCTGGTCCTCCATTATCGCTGCTTGCCGCTTTCTCGACAGCCCCTCATCCAAGCAACTTCACACTTGACATTGCACTTCCATGGGTCCTGAGCATTACAGTTGCCATGACATTGTTGCGTCCTCTAACAGTACCAAAGTATACATGTCATATGGGTGCAAAAGCTCACACAAACATTTAATGGCCTCACTGAAGTGAAAGCACAGCTACAGTATGTGCGGAAACAAAAGCATTCATACCGAAAGTTACATCACTGATGCATGAAATGTTTGAGGTTGCTACAATGTAAAATCTGCGGTCTCTCTCACCTTATCTGTTCTTGAATGTACTGTAGCAAGACAGAGAGTGAGCTGTACCAGCATGTCATTGGGCTGTGTAACAGTTAATAGGGGTCCCTTCTCGATACACTACACAATGTGTACATAACACACTACTAATAAATATTTCCTGTAGATCTCAAGAGCTCACACTCTAAACTGCACTTCCTTTGATCCACAGCAATACACCCGCCAAGTGTGAAGTCAATCGGATGAACAGAAACTACATTAGCCTATATACAGCAGAAAAAAATTAAACAAGGAAGTAGCGCTGCAACATAAAGAACAATAGGTAGTTAGAATGAATAGTTTGGTTAATGATTTTAACATTCACCTTTAAAGTTATTATGTGTAATTTTCAGCAAACCCTTGTTAATAATGACAATGGTGGCCGTTTAATGAACTGTACACAGCATCCTGTTGCTCGCGCCAATTCTCACAAACCGTAAGCCTGAGCCAGCTAACATTAACCAGCAAAAAACAAAACATCAAGATGTTTTGCAGTTGCCATTTGCAGTTAGTTTTTAGCTTACTTGTTCAATAGTAGGAAAGCCAGCTTGGGGTCAGTTTTGATCCCCATAACCAAACAAAGGTCCCTCCATGAATTTGTAGTTTTTCCACGACGCTGTTCGACTAGACGGGCTTCACCAGGTATAATGTTTTTTTGTGCTAACATGGACTTTGGGTTCCATTCTGTGTTGTGTTGGGTGCTGGTCATTTGCTGATGTTAGTGGACTCCATTTCTAAGCTAACGTTAATAAGTGCTGCACCCTCTAAGCACTTTAGGGGAGTTGAAGAGAGGCAAGGTACTCGGGAGCACGCATAAACATCACATCCTTTGGATTTTCCCAGAAAATACATAATACGTCCTGAGTCTTTTAGATAAAAATCAGTCCACAGGCTTTGATAGAAGACTGAGGAAGTCGGGAACGGTCTCACAATGCGTTCACCCATTGGCAATAAAAATGATTAGTACATGTATGTTGTTACACACAGTACTTGTAGGCAAGGCTGTTCACTTTCAGATTGTAAGCGATCCTTTCCCCTCTTTACATAAACATAAAACAGTGAATATACAGAAAAAAAAGCAGCGTCTGCTGCCTCCGCAAATTCTTTTCCATGAGTTGTCACGTAGCAACAAAACTGCATCCTCTGGAAATGGATCAGGAAGATATACAGTACGTGTCTTACTTATGATCAATTATAGCCACATATACGTCTGAGCTACTGATGATATCCTGACTGGTGCCCCAAAAACTGTTGAGCAGGTAGTTATTTTCAAGTTGCCTTTAAAGTCTACACTTCATGATTGTTTTGCTGTTGGATTACTCTGTTCACTTCTAATGTTAAGTGATATAATACTTTGTGTTATTCAAAAAAGTAATCATTCATTATATACATAAGAAAAGAAAGTTGTGTCAACAAACATTCAGTATGCTGAACATCAAAACAGGTTATATTGCATAATTTGCGCACAGAACAAGTGTAGTAACTATGGCAGGCGTCTATCTTTCGTCTCCTGCTTTCTAAAATCAAAAACAGCCATCTAAAATACATAAACACTGAAAGAACTCCCTAACAGTCCCCTACTTGGTATTTGCAAGCGTCACTACCAGTCTTCCTCTCCCCTGTCTGGCCTGCCCAGCTGCCTGGATGGCCGATTTTGATGGCGCCAAGCACTCTGCAACTCTGCCGTAATCAGGAACAGCGAGGGGCAGTCTCTATCACAGAGAGTTTCTTTCCTTTTCCTTTGTTTTCCACAGATTTCCTTCCTCGTTTTCTTAGATATTCTCTCCCCACTGATGTAAGTCCAAACAGAGGCCTATTTAGAAAGTAAACAGATGAATGAGGGGAGGTTCTGGGCCTGGCGTCCATGGAGTCAGGCGCAGAGCGGAGACGTCTCGCTCCACCCGCCCTGTGCTGACACAGCCTGTAAATATACAGCATGACAAATGGCATGGCTCTGCAGCAGTCCCCCAACCAATCTCTGGCAAGCAGGCCTGATGCCGGAGAGGCTAGCCGACAGGCCGTGTCTGATTCACTGTCACAAGAGACACATTGTTTATAGGACAGAGAGACACTGTAACACAAACACTAATACCCCTCGAGTGGGTGACACATTGGGAAAACCCTTGGTTTGTGGCTCCAGTCTTGGACTCAAGGAGAACATTGCAGTGAGAAGTTTGTTACAGCTCCTTGTTGAAACACGTGTGTCATACACATATCCTGCTGATCAATCACTTTCCTGTACCCAGATATTTTCCTGGCTCTCTTAAGATTTCTCCAAAGACCCTGTTCTGGTTACACTAGGCACAGCTTGCCTGTTGATGCTTGTCTTCCACCAAACATGTGTGCGTCTGACTATAATTGGGATGATATAATTTCATTATAATCAATCATCAATTTATTTTCATGTTTCTCTCGGAAGGATATCCTCTTTGGGGAAAATCCTTCTTAGGTGACCTCATAACAACAGTTTTTCTCCCTTTATGTCTGTCTCACTTTTGGCAGTAATCTTGGCTATCATGCCGGCCCAAGTTATGTGATAACTCTGAATAACTAAGTGAAAGCCCATACATGGGGAAAGTATTGAGATGTTGATGGATCTGAACGGTTTTGGAGGCAAGGTTTAGAGACAGGAATGTATTTGAGGAGGAGGGGGAGGGAAAAGGGAGTGTGGGGGCCCCTTAGGGAAAAGGCTCTGTCTGACCTCCAAGGATAGACCTGCAAACTGAAATGGCCGCACTGTTTCCGGCTATGCTCTCTACCAGGATTTCCTTCCCTTCTCTAGACCCACATCTACTGAAGCACCATGGACATGGGCCACAGTGGGCCACCTATTGTGAGCGCCGAGCAGGCTTACTCGCTGAGGTCACACAGGGAGTCTGTGAGCGCCAGACTGGCAGGCGATCCACAGTTTCCTCCAAGATAGGAGATCAAGTAAATCAGAGTTAGGAGTCATTGCCCTTTAAGAGTCCTAATGACCACTGCTCTTTTCCCCTCAGCACACAACTATGTCTGGTGTGGAGCATTATGAAGATGGTATTTTGTGCTATCATCCGTTTTTCATCGACTGGCTCTCCTTTCAGCAAACATGATATCATCCTGGTATCATGGCTAACTTAATGCAGCCAGTATTAGTGTTGTGTTATGTAGCATTAGCATATAGACTGGAGCTCCATTAGTCATGCTGTGGACTTATGCCCCACATGGATACTGTGTTACCTCTTAAGAGGATCCATTTTTCACAGGCTGCCGAGGGCTATAAAGACAAGAGACAAACCAATTGATTTTAATTCGTTGGCAGTGTCAGGGGAGCCTGTTGAAATAGACACATGGAGATTCATCTCCCAAAGCACTAGTAATGACAAGATTGTAATGACAACCAGCTGATCAGCACGGAGCTACTGCTGCTGGTGAATACATTTTACAGCATCTATGGTTAGAACCTACATAAAACAGAAAACAAACTAAAAGACCTTCAGACGGCTTCTTGAAAAGATCATTGATTTCATATCTGCATTTGATTAGATTGCAGTCATGTCTGTACAGATTTTTATGTGACAACAGGATCATGCTCAGATTATCTCAGTTTAAGGCACAGAAAATCATAGTATTTGATATGATCACCACAGCTCTGATAGGTCTGAGGCTCTGTCGGCTGGCACGATACCTGCTATGTTTTGCCTAGTACAGACTCTCTTAAAAACTAGTTGTGGAGGTCAAATCAGGTTTATACTGTGCTGGGCTTTCCCATCGTACAGGGCTAGCATATAACAAAAAGGTATTTTAGAGTTCTAGTAACAATTAGCATCACATATTTGCAACCTGTTTTCCATCATGGCAGTGTACAGACTTGCAAAGTGAATTAATCACCAGGATCAAACATACTGGGGTTCAGTTTTTAGTGACTGGGGCCATTAAATCCATATTCCAGTGGTGTATCATTATCATGTAGACTATAGTCATTACATAGCATACACTAGTGTGACAAACATGATGATCAATCCAAAGTGACAGTTCTCATGTTAGAATATGTGAGCATATCACAATAAACCACTGTCAGTGATGGGTGCATGCTCCCAACAGACTGTGAGGATGAGACTCTCAATTTGAATCTTGAAAAACTGGACTCTAAAATCCAGGGTAATATCCTTTTTGTATGTGCATTTGCACCAAATGAAACAGAGTTTTGGATAAATCTTTTCTGTCAGCAGAGGATTTTATGTAGAGAAATGAATGACATATGTTTTGTTACAGCGCTAGCTACATTCTTTGGAATCAGTCCTTTTTGGTGGATCAGCGGAGTTAGTCATTTGCCATGGGACATTCAAGTTCACTTATCTGTAATGTGTAACTGTGCTGCAGGTACATCGGGAATTTTCAGACTCACTGTTGGCGGTCTCAACAATGTGTTCCTTCTCAAGCTTAAGGGACTCGCAGGGATCATTCACTCACTTCCTCTCTCTCTGCCTCACTCTGAGGCGTACACAAGTCCAGCTAGGATACACTGGAGCTGCTTTGTTTTCAGTCTATGATTCAATGCCTCCTGTTCTCCTCTCTTATTGATTTACTTCATGGGGCCCGGCAGTGGAAGTGTAGCATCAGGGACGGCAATTACCCTTCCTGTGTAGGACCAAACAAGTGACTCTTACAAGTGACTCTTCAGGGAGGGCCAAAGCCAGGGCAGGGCCTGGGCAGAGGGGGGAAAGTGTGCCCTCTGTGCACAAGTAAATCATCATTGGGGAAAGACAGGGTCACAAAGTTGACCCCGCTGCACCAGCAGGGTTTAAATCACACCATCCTTGGGTGAAGAGAGACAGTGCAGGCTACATAATGAAAACAGCATGTTCCTTTGGACATGGCTGCTGTCTCAACTTTGCGTAGTCTGCTTAAACAAGCTCACTGAAATATTTGAGCTACATGTGGAAAATCAAGTGCATATGGAACTGTCTGAAGATGTTTGTCCTATATGGCTGCAAAGGTTCTTTGTATCTTAGGTCACCAGTCAGGTCTGCGAGATACACAGTGTGTTGTCCTCTGACCACAGCCAGAGAGACAGAGCAGGCCTTACACTGTTAGTGATAGTGAATTGGCCATAATCATTATCAGCTCTGTGGTAGTGAGTGGCTCCCACTCTATACAGGCGGCTCCATGTCTGACCTGTCTGTGGTGTGGCAAGGCTCTGCTCAGTGGGAGAACTAAATGCTGAGGGTTGGGGTCACTCAGTGTCTGCCGCCTCCCTTGAATATCTGCATGCCATTAACAGCAATGACTCTGATGACATGTTCTTCCTGAGCTGGCCTTGTCAGAGCTCCTTTGCTTCGGTTAGAGGTGCCTGCGGCCCCTTGTCTTGAGGCACTTGTCTATTTTGGGAGGTCATTTGGAGCCGGACACTCTGTCTCCCCAACGCAGCCTGTCTCCTGATACTGCTATCAACTGCCGGCTTTTAACAGGGAGCCATGGCAATTTACTAGAGTGACGCCAAGCAAGGCAGTTATCAGGACCCCAACACCAGATTAGCTGGTTGGTCTTCTAATGAGCATCCTTGACCAGGGAAATGGAGGGAGGACTCACAGAGCACAATAATAACACTATTATCCGTGGTCCTGACAGAACAGGAAATACTCTGTAAAGTGCACCATCGAAGAGAAAATGCAGTCTTTTTTTTTTCCATGTTTCTTTTTTTTGCTGTCTGTGGAGAGAGGTGATAGGAAATAAGGGGAGAATCATGGGGAATGACATGCAACAAAGGTTCCCACTTCGGAAACAAACAGGGAGCCAAGTAAAGTAGTGTACACTAGGGATCGACCAATATGGTTTTGTCATGACAGATTCCAATACCGGTTGTAAATAATCATGGAGACCAATAACCAGTACGTGGAACTGATAAATGTTTGCAGCAAAGATGAAAATCTTCAGCACATCTTCAACATAGAGCTTTGTTAAAATGCCTTTAAGCATCCTTTGTTTCATTAAATCAGGAATTTTTTCAACATTATCTTTAAATTAAGAGCCATTGCTCTTCTCCCTTCTTTGCATGTGTTGCAGCCTGCCTTCCCTGGTGGAAGTATGTGTTACACTCTTGACAAAACACTGACTGGCAACAGGGTTTCTATACCAGTGTGTTGAGTTTCTGTGAGGTGCAGTCAAGTTTGATAAATTCACACATAAACAGACACATAAAACATGGCTTAATTGCAACAACAATAAACAAAGGTGCAAAATTTGACTCCATTGTAACTCTAGGCTAATACTCGGTCTAGACCAGGCTGATAATTGGTGGTTACTTGGTGTACACCAAAGCCACTGGGATGTCCAGTGAACTATTAAAGTTGAGTAAATGCGCATCATATGGGGTCTTTGAAACTACTCAATGCAAACCATGTTCTTTCCTTGAGGTTTACACAATCCAGTTAGTTGCCACATCTAAGTAGCAATTAAAGGGATAATGTGTTTGTTCCTACTTACCTTGAGAAATAATCCTGCAACTAGCAGCCCTTTGTACATGCGTCCACAGCCACAGTGGTAGTACACAAATGCGTAGTCTGGAAACTAATGACAAACTGCCGTGTAACTCAAAAATGTTTCATCTACTTCAGAAGAAAATGACAAAGTAAAATGAATAAAAATACATTCAGTGCCATGCAAGTATTAAATCTAGTGCTGGGTGGTCTGACTTTTTTTAGATTCTGGCAGTTTTATGGTATATCATGGTAGTTCTTTATTTATTTATTTATTTTTGCATGACTGGGCCTTTATATAGGTTTATAGTGGCTTATAGTGGCTTATTGTACTGTCAGGACTACATAAAATACCAATGAAACAATTTAATGCCGTCATATGTACATTATATATATATATATATATATATATATATACTGAATGCTTTGATTACTATACGGTTTGCTTGGCCTCACAAACTCATACAATAACGAAGCAATCAGAATGCATGAAAACTTTGCATAATGTAAACACTTTTGTGCAAACTGCAAGGTACTAAAAACAGCTTAAACACTGGTATGTCAAAAAATGTGCTTGTTTTTCAAAACAAAATATTTCAAGATAGCTGTGAAACACAGTAATCAAAGCCTTCAGTATTTACATAATGATGTAAAATGTTTTTATGTTTGATGTACTCCTGACAGTAGAACAAGTCACAATGAATGTATATTCTCAAAGTATTTAAGTATTCAAAGACATATTTCTTAGATATTCTATTGTATAAGTAAGAAACAAACCAACCATTAATTCACAAAAGTTTATGAAGTATTTTCACCCCATTAAAACATATCTCAAATCCAGTGTTTTAATCATTGCTCCAAGCTCTTTTTTCTCGACTGTCTGTAGCAGGACCATGTCCTTGCATAGATGGAGTGTTTTTACATTTGTAATGTTGCTCCCCCGAATGTTTTTCCTGTCGTATACAGTGTCATGAGCAAATGCTGCTTCAAGAGACATCTGACCCTTTGGTTTTACCGTTCCACTGGCACTACTGACAGCCTCAAATCTAACAACCGTAATCGTATTTTTCAACATGTTTTCTGCTCAGGTCATGGTGATGTAAGTTGCTAGTGTTACCACTAACACAACAGCGGCCCTACAAACTAAAGTTACATTGAATATTTTAAGCCAAAACACTTTCAAACAGATACACAAGTTTCTCTGGTGCATCTCCAGTCTCTCCTTCATCCTCCACCTCTCTTTTCTGTTTGTCTAAATGCACTGTTGTGACGTAGCTTCTCCAGACTGTCATGCTAACTGTCTAGCTGGCGAAGGTGTACCCACCTTGCCTCCATGGTGTAATTCTGTAAATGTAATTATTGATATTATAAATTGTTTATGTGCTACATGTCCCATGCCACAGTGTTTTCCGTTAAAGAGAGTTAGTGTGGGTTATTATTTGTTTTGTTATGAAGTTATAACCATTAGTAAGAAGGGTATGCAGCTGACAGGGTTCTCCTCTCCCATTCAAATTAGCATTTCTATATCGTAGCACTCTTTCCTGCTTAGCAACGCACTTCAGCAACTGTCACAGCTATGCAGCTGTATGACGGTAGATATATAAAATTCATATCACACAGAAACTCAACACTGGTATACCTGATGAACCGCTATACCGCCTGGTACTACTTAAACCCTCAGCATTGGAGAAGGTGTGTTTTCCATTTTTGATAGGAGCTACTGCTTGAGCCAGTAAACATCTGTCAATGGAGCAAAGCGAGGCCAACAACAGTGTTAAGGATAATCTTATAACTGCACACTGATATATAAAAAGCACCCAAGAGCTTGTCTGTCTCTGGGTGGGTAGGAAAAATAGTAAAAATCTACCACAACTGAACTTAACTGAAACTTCAGCAGATGCTTTGCGTGTAGACAACAAACGGCACTGATCTCTCTCCCACCTCTTCTTCTTGGTTCTCTGAGTTTGCCAGTCAGAACTGGAGTGAATGACTCAACCCGCAAAACTAGTCTCAGCCGTTCAGCGTGGCGACTGAGTTTTAAACTGGACTCTGTGGCCTGCCCAACCCTGGTCTCTGTAAATGAAGTTAAAAATCATAAAACGTGTCTGCGCGGGGGTGATGTCATACTTGGCATAGTGTTTGACTGTGGATTTTAGGAGGGTTAGATTTACTAGCATTCGGGAAACATTAAAAAGTACAGTGGTTCACACTAAGTGCCTGTGCTCTCTGTAGTGTTTCCCCAGCCCCCTCCTGACTTCATGCAATATACTGCCACTGTTGGTGCAGAGCAGTAAAAACAGATATACAAGAGAACCTCACAGAATATAAACTGAAACCATTGAACAGTTTATTCAAGCGGGATTGAAGTTTGTTGTTCTCAAAACAGCACGCTCCCTTTTGTCAAGTTTAAACATGGAAATAATGAGTGAATGAATATAAACTTTCCCGAGCATTTGCATGTGAATGTTATGCCAATGTGGGTGTGTGATATCTTCCTGAGGTGTGAAAATCTGCTCGCTGCCAGTTGGTCTTGGCTCCTGTGCTCCTCTCCTGGAACAGTATTTTCATTTTTACTCTGCCTGTATGGAAGGCCACGGGCAATCCAACATCAAATTTATGAATGCATTAGGCACATTTAGACAGTTCAAATGAACTGAGTGCAAGTATGCAGCTAATTATAATTCTGTGGTAGTTATGATTTTATAATTGCAGTCAGCTACTCTTTACTGTAGGCAAATTGCAGCAGCATATTAAAAATACATAACATCAGCTATGGTTTAATACATTTCAATGAGTGTGCTGTTAAGTGTGGGCTTGATGGAGGCAGCTTGCAACAGGAAAGTCCCCTGTGGATAATTCGGACCCCTGGGGCAAGATGGCGCCCACACAAGAGAACCTGTGGCACCACTTGGATATGACAGCCAGTGATTATGTTGCATATTGACATAAAGCATTCAACCAAATGTAGATTTTCCAAAACAATAATAAGGAGGGTGGGGGTTGCATTGGGTCGAGACAGGGTGTGGCTCCCACCACAGGGCTTGTTACCTTTGCTCTTAGACAGCCTAATTTGCAGCCAAGAGGAATGTAAAGGTGACAATGCAAGTAAATGTGAGTTATAAGTGTATAAAATGCAGTCTGTCTACATCATCAAATGAAAACATGCTGATAGAAAGGACATATGTATTTTTATTGTCAAAAATACCTTGTCATGTTTTCAAAGCTCTGCTGACATAAATTTTAGGAGGTCAAGAAGGGCTCCTCAATTATGGCAACAATAATAACCACAATTACTTTGATTGATATCAGGATTATTTAACGATCATGATCATTTGCTTTAAAAACATCACACATTGATTGAACATTACTCCTTGTGTTTCTTTTTAACTGGATGTCTTTTACATTTAAATACGATTGAACTTGAAAAAAACAAACAATAAAATAAATAAAGTGAAAGACTGATGCAGTGGCAGGAGTAGAGGTGCCGTAACCATTTTGTGCTCTATGTCTTTTTATTACTTGTTCATACACTAGTTTGTGAGTAGACTTCAAGTGTTGGAACAAATTGGTTGTGTTGCTTTGTGGTGCAGCCACGACCGTGTAACACATCTTGCACATGATTGTAGTTTGTTCCAAGTCTGACTCCACGAAACCAAAGTCTTTCCACACCACAGAGTTTGTTTTACTTTTCTTCTCGACCAACAACTCTCTTTCTGCCATCTTCCACCAACGAAGTTTCAAAACAACTTGAGAGGCAATGCGTCGTGGCTCGCTGTTTTCAATTTGCGCTGATACTTCTGTTTGGACTTTGGGGGAAGGGGCCGAGAACATCCACTGGGAAGGGGTGCGCTTGATTTACAAAATAAAAGACAAAATGGGAGTAACATTGGTAGACTCGTCATGCAGCACAAAATCGTTTTATCTTGATTATTTTGTTTTGAAAATCGAGGGAAGCCAAAATTGTAATTGAAAATAAAATCTGATTAATCACCCAGCCCTAGGGTCAAGACAACAATACACGTAAGTGTAAACAGCAGTGAATATTATTTGTTTTATTTCTTATCGTGTGTGTGGGCTGCAGACTCTGGACAGGATTGTGTGCTGATCATGTTATGCTCATGTGGCTGGTTGTGACTTTATCCCCAGACTTTAATCTAAGTTTGTGTTTGTAGTCTTTGAGGTGTGGATTAGTGGGAGTGTTGAGTCAGGCCCAGGCGAGGGCCCAGGAGGTCAGCCCGGAGAGAGGCCCACGTAAGCAGGCTCCAGTGCTGCTGAATGGGCCGATAATGGCCTGGATCAGAAGGAATGTGTTCATGGAGCCTTGCTACTGACAGCCGGCCCCTGGGGACACGAATTACTCTGACTGATACAGAAAGAAGATGACAAAAACACTGCCTCGGGCGCTGTCTCCCCGGACTCCTTGTCTCCAACACAGCTAAATGAATCAAATTGCCTCCAATTAAAGATTTAACTATTCTTCTTTCCCCTCGGCTCTTCCATTTTCTCTCTCTCCAGTTTCATGATACAAAAACACTTTTCACTGCATCACTGCAGCAAAAAACAAACAATAGGTAAGCTTTGTAATGTTTACACAAGTATTATTGGAGTGCACATGTGGTATGCAACTGTTTTATATCTGATTTTTTTTTGTGTGCAAAGAAATAGTTATATAACGGATAATTATATGAGCTATAGAAATGCATTCTTTCATGTGTGTTGGAGAAGAAAACAGTCTTGTTCTGCAATAAACAGGCAATGCAATGAACCTTATATAAGCTTAGGATCTTCACGTAGTTTGGTTTTGGGCTTAAAGATGATAGATTTCTACATACATAATGCATCTAGAAAGCAAATTTTCCCTTAACCACACCTCTCTTAAGTGCCCTTAACTCCTATAACTGCCACTCATCCATAGTTTGAGCAATTTGGAAATTCTAACCACGTTGCAATCTCTGCAATGCCTTGATCCCCAAGAGCCGTGTCAGTCAGGGTTCATTCTTGCCTCACTGCTCTGTGCTTTACTCAGTGTGTTGTAAAATACTTTTATTCTGTGTATTTCATTTGTTTCCTTTGATTTAGTTGAACTGTTTTATTTAGTCTGCTTTCTTTTCTCATTAAAACTATTGCATTAAAGTTGTTTATAAAGTCAGATTAGATTGTGCTATAACATGCTTTGCCAGTTTAGTCCTTCATGAGTTTATGTTAGCAGGCGCAATTTATAAACCATGCTCAAATGCAACCATGAAATAAGCAAGAACTTTAGATAAAGTAGGCTAAGTATAACCACACATTTTGCTTGTCAGTTTATGTATAGCAAGTAAGAAAAGAGACCAGATCTCACACGTAGCTTGCTTGGAAATTTACAAAATAACAATGTAGAAAACCTGTTTTCAAGTAACATCATTGTTTAGCTGATTGTTGCAAACGACAATTAGGCATTGCTGATCGTATAAAAATATAACTTTCCATTTATATCAATCACTTGTCATAAGCTGTATCAGTTTTGTAATTTTTATGATGGCTTTTTTTGTACAAGAATTATAATGTTGTCATGAGTCTCTGTGTGTGGATAAAACGGTCTTTTAGGTACATTTCCTAAAGATTCAGTTGTAAACGTGGACTAGCAAGCCAGGCAGTCTAATGTTACTGTATTCTCTAAAGAGGACATTAACACAGTTGATCAATTAGGGAGCCAGAGAGCTGAGATCACCTTCAAATAAACTACAAATTAATTAGGCCCAGCTTTTATTACCACAAATTTGCTCTGGGACCGAGCATGTTCTCTCCTAAACCGGTTCCTCTAACCAAATGGGGTAGACACTTTGTGTGGCTTTTATCACAGGTTAACGCCTGACGCTGTTGACATTTGACACCAGTATCCTTATTGTAACTGCGGCGTCTCTTCAGTTCCCAGTGGCACACATTTGCATTAAGATGCTATATTTAAATAACAGATTTATTTTATGCAAAAGCCAGGTTTAAATATTATTAGCATCATAGTCACTTTGCCCATGAGTTTTAAGCACTAATAATCAATTGCTTCACAGAGCTAGTTTGTCACAGTTCTTGACGATGTCTTTTTGTGGATTTGGAGTCTGGCCTGAGAAGGTTTTTGCTGAGATAGATCGGAATATTAACATAGTAAAAAAAAAAAAACACTCTTGGCCTTGTTTTTAATGTGTTTTTTCTACTGGATTTGCACATGCAGCAGTTCATATATTACACCTCTCTCTCATGTTAAATGTGAGTTGCTCACCCACTTGGTCCTAAGCGTCAGTTGGGAGCTGGGCTGGCGTGACTGCATTATTACCCAGGGGTCTCCAGGGGTGCATGGGCCTGGACCTTCACAGGGAGAGGGGCAGGCCAGGGGACAGGCCTGTGTGAACAGCTGTGCCCTGTTTTAGATCCGCGTACTCAGTTACCTCTTACTCTTTGAAGAAGTCTTTCCTTACACACTTTCACACATGCAGCACACATTAGTAGAGTAGGGCTCGGATATGAAGAGTTCAAATGCCTAAACTTTGATTTCTCGATTTTGAAAACGAGCCAGATGGTTTTGGTGGCTTTTTAAAACTGCACTTTTAAAAATGGTGAGTTTTCAAAGGTTCTTCAAAAGAGCTTTATAGAATCATTAGTGTCTGAAGAACTTCTTGAAAATGTGCCTCTTCACTGCTACAGGGACCAATTGAGAATCCATATAGCTAGTAATCGTCCAATTTAAAACCATAAAGTTCTTTGTAGAACCGCAAATTGTTCTATGTATAAGCCATAGTGGTTTTCATTGCACTGTAACACGGGGGCACATGGTCGTCACGTGGTACAAATGATTGTACATTCATGTTGAGCTGCCACAGCAACATTTCAGAGAGATAGCCTCAATCCTATTTTAAGCAATGGTTGGCCTGACAGTTCTGTGTTAACTATGTGACATTGGAATTCAATTGCATGACAGAAATCATATTAAGAACATCAGTTCTGTGTGGTGACCACAAAATGTTTCCATGTTGGAACTTCTGACAGCCCATCTTGATGCTCTTATAGCTCTGCGTACATCTGGTAATTTGGCCAAATTAATAATTCAGTGGTGTCTGTCTTGCTACTCTTGTATCGACAATTAACATGGATTGATTAATGATTCAGCTTTTACTTTTTAAACACAAGTCATCTGAACTGATGTGCCCTCACAATTTGAAGATGCATCACATTAGAGAACTGATCTGATGAGCTGCAGTTCAAAACAACACAACAACCATTGACACTGTGCAAATAAATTGAGATAAGAATATAGTAGATATGACTGAAAAATCTTACAACTGAAATATGTTTTGGTTGTTTTTTTTTTTGTTTTTGCCCTTGGCAGCAGCATGACATGACGCAAAGAAGCCAGGTTGTGGTGGAAGGTTGTGTGCAAACCAGCTATTTATTTGAATCACCCATTGTAAATCCTAAGTGCCCCAGTTAGGAAAGTATGGTACTACACACAACACACTCAGGCCCTGATCAGACAGAGCACATTTAAGCAGCCTGGGGTGGCTTTTTCTATTAGTTTTCAGTGAGAGAGAAACGTTTTGCTTGCTGCTTTTGCATTGATATGGCCTTGTGTTTTTCTGATCAAGGTGCCTTGCGCTGAAAAAACTTTAACTCAAGAGTGGAAAAGCACCCCGTGACCATCTTTCTGAGGGTCTCATGTCCCCACACAGATCTCTGTAAAAATAAGAATAAGCAAGCTGCAAAAAGCGCACTGTTTGATTGGGGCAAGCCAGTGCGGTGCGCTTTGCGTTTTGCAACCTGCAAAACACACTCTGTCTCTGTCTCAGGGCCTCATGCTTCATTCAGATGTGTAAACTGACAAATGTTACATGAAATGTGTCCTTCAAGTCCTGCCAATGAACAGACTTTATTGGCATTGTCAATCAGGACAGGTGCAACACAACAAGCAATGACATGCCGATCGGCATTTCTGAACCGCAGAATATAGAGAGCATCTCTCTGCCAGCAGCCGCACAATACTTAAACAAACAGATGGACATATTAACAATTTATTAATGTATAGTGCTAATAACAGTTGTAAGTGTCTGCCTTTGGACCAGTGTTTTTCACTGGTTGACCTGCAGTATAATGGAGTAAATGTATATGTACATATGAATATATTTGTTGTTTTTTTTTTAAAGAGTCAAAAGCCTCAATGTGTAACACCATGTTATGACACAGTTTGGATAAAGTTCAGCATTTAAAGTGGTTTTCAATGATGAGTGACCTAATGGCGACTACATTTTCATTTTCCATTTCGCGCAAATCATCTGCTGTCTTTCACAGCCCTACAGTAAAACGACTTTGTCAGACCATGAAAATTATAAGCAGCTATTTGTGAAAAGCAAAGACCCCCATCCACTGACAGACTAAAGCACAACAAAAGGAAAAATGTTCAAACATTTTGATGCTTTGTATTTTATATCAGACCTCTAGTTTTGGATTCATGAAAAGTGGTAAAACGTGTCTTTATTGGCTTTTTTCCCTCTCTCACTGCAGTAGTCTTTATTTTTGTGAAATAATAAGCTCTTGAGATAACATTGAAATCCAGAAGAAAACTTGATTTGCTTATAAATGAGTCTGCACAATTTCAGAAATGTATCTCAGTGATCAAATTCAAGTCTTAACTCTGTGTATTTTGTCTGTAGTCAGAGTTGAGAAGCCTATGAAGGTGGGTTAAAAGAGACAGATCAGAACTTAGTTATCTCCAAATAAGAAGCTGACTTATTTCTGATGATACAAAGAAAACGCTACTGTGAACAGCAACATTTTCCTCTGGGAACTTCTTGTAGATATTCGTGCAGGTTCTATAGTTAACTCACTGTAACAGTGACCGAGTCAGGACCCTCTTCCAGGGTCACTGGATCATCTGTATGTAACTTATGCTGTACCAGATTCAAAGCATCTAATATGTCTGCATGCCCCTGATGCTTTCAGACATTTGTCTCACGTGAATCAGTTCCAGCAGCAGGAATAGCAGAGCAGACAGCCTCAGTGACTTATGAGCCAGCTGGGTTTTCCTTTGACTTAATTGAAAATTGCATGACACTGATTTAAATGAAGCGGTGCTCTGTAATAACAGTTTTCTTTTCCTTGTCTGACATGTGATTGAGTTACAAAGGGGAATGCATTTGCAACAGGTGCCTCTAACACAGTGCAGGCATGAGGGCCTCCATGTCCACCCTCAGTAACCTCCCTCTGCCCCAAAGCCTTAAGGCTGCCAGGGAAACATGATTCCAGTTCAGACACTGGCACACTCTGCTGCTGCAGCCCTCAGAGTCTCCACTGGTGCAACCCTGAGAGCTTCAGAGATGTCCCAGTGAAGACAGGGTGTGTGTGCATTATAAACTTTTATTAGTGTGTTTTAGAACACCCTTAAAATTCACATTTCATAGCATAAAGCTTGTTGGTAATATTTCACGTCTTGAAACAAACAATACAGTATTTTTACTGTCAATATATCCATGGCTCATGATTCAGCTATGTTGGTAACACATGCAATGACACAGTTTTAAATGTGTTGTGTTTTTAAAATAACATCAAAGAATTGAAAGTGTGAAATAGGTGTGTCATGTGAGTAATATTAGTTATTCAGTAATATGATTCTTGTGTAGGTGAAGCTTTGGTGCATTGGCACATCACCAGAAATTAAATAATTGTATTTTATTCATGACTACTTACAAATTCATTATAGGGTGGGACTTTTTTCACCAAAGGGCAAGGCTTCAAGGTTTGTTAGCCAATTAGCACTACATACTGTTGATCTTTAACATCTTGGACCATGTTAATACATCTTGGGTTCTGGCTTTGCCTCGCTGATTTCGAGCCAGGTTATTTTAACTCTAACAAGGCCAAATAAAATTAAACTGTTGTCACTGTAGTGACCAAATAAGGGCTCAAATGAGCAGAATGACAACAGATTAAGTTAATTTAGTAATATGATGTTCTGTCATTTCATCTTCTGACAAAATCTTCTTTTAAAAAAAGCTAAAATTGGCATTTAGGGCTTGTTTGCCTATGATGGTAAATAGCTGCTAAGTATCCGAACAAGAACAGGAGTTCCCTGTTATTGACTGTTTATCCTGACAGGACAAGAAACACAAGATACGGTGGTGACAGACTTGTAGGGAGGTCAGTGAGTGTGAATTCACCTGTTGTGTCATGGCAGCCCATTCATTCTAACTAAAGCTACGATGGGTGCCCCTTATGTGTGACTGCTAGTGTTTTTCTCTGGCCAAGCTGTCTGAGTGGAAAATAATACTAATAATAATAATGATATCTTTTTGAGAATTTTTCCGTGTATTTTCTTTGAATGTGTAACACTCAGTTCAGTAAGCACTGCAGCTCTTGTCACGATATGAGATATGGATATCATGATTACTGACAGAGGAAATATCATGGTTTCACAGTTTTCCAAATTATTGATCAGGGAATTTATATAATAATAATAATAATAATAATAATAATAATAATAATAATAATAATAATTTGTTCTATTTTCTATCATCATTAACTATGTTCACTTAGTGTTTTTAGTGTATGGTTTGGCCACTTAAAAATAATCTGTAATGGTTTAATGGGAATAGGTTATAGAGAATGTAGAGCACGTAGGTGTAGAGACAGGCCCTGTTTACACTTGGTATAACATGCGTCTTGGGTGATCCCATCACAAGTGGACATTTCATCATCTTACAAGCTGTTATAGATCACTTCTCTTGGTGAGCAGGTTTATACTTCTGCACTGAATCGATGCCCTACCTACAGTGTGGATTCTGCGTAGACATGCAGGCTTCATTGTAGCCTGGCGTGCACCTCCCCAGAAATGAAACTACACATCACGGTAAAGCAGACCTCCTTTTTATTTTTGTAAAATGAAAACCATTGCCCTCAGTTGAAATTAAGCTTTTGTTTAAAGAAACAATACAGTGTGCAGACAATACTCCCTCACAAAAGAGCATTTAATTCTCATGTAATTTATCCTAGCGTCATATGAGTAAAGGAGAGTCTGCTAGCCACTAGGCTAATTAATGCAACAGGGAATGTTGTGGACTTATGCTAATAATGTTAGCAAGTTGTATCTGTGGGGAAAACGTGTCTAGCAAAAGACAGTAGTTATAGTGGAGTTATAATTTTGTACTTTAGTTTAATATTGACACTATTAAGCTGTGGTTTGTGTGTTTTTAGGTATGCCATTTCAATCAAACTTAACTGCACTTCACAGAAACTGAACACAGTGGCATAGAAACCCCACCGCCAGCTAGTGTTTTGGAGGTGTAACTGCAGAGCGACACAGACACCCCATTGCATGTGTATAAATGCTCACAACAGCACAGACACCTTACGTGGGCTGCTGCTTAGTCTGCGTAGAGCCTACGCACATCTATAAATCAGCCTACACTGCGCACAGGATGTCAGCTGAGTAGGTGGTCCTTTAGTGTGGCAGAGGACACATTAGCGTACACGCTGCTGAAAGAATGTGGCCTTATGCAACCCAGATTGCCTCTTAATGTGGTGTGAGTGATCAGACAAATTGAGGATGCTGTGGGTGGATTCACACCTGTACTTAGAGCCCAAGAAGTGTGGATATCCATCTTCTACAACAACTCCCTGGTCATTTTGTAGATATCAAAAATGCTCCCACACTGCTGATTTACGGCGCTTTTTTGGCAGATATAAGGCTGGAGTATCAGTTTCCCTTTGACATTTTTACAGCTCTTCACTCAACGCTTCAGGAGAGTGGAATGACTTTTACACACGCAAGTGTTTCTGGGCCTTTACGTAACTCGCAAGAGGAGATTTCACTTCACACACAAACGTGATGCAGTATTCGTTTTCACAGGGACACAATTCAGCAATCAAGAGGCAAATTTTCTTTACCTAAGATAGCGAAGGCATGACCCGCCTCTGACTGACTAGCACTTGTTGCCTTTGTTGGTTGGGTTGGTTCGGTTTAGGCATGAAGAGTGAAATTGGTTAGGGTTAGAGTAAAGTTCAGTTCACAGTTTTTGCGCTCGTGTGATTGCATGGGTCCAGTTTGGTTGGTGTGACGTAAATCTTGTCATCCACCCATGTCCGCGGGGGTTCACATGGACCCCTGCGTGGACATGCCTATGCATCCCTTTTTTGTGACCATGCAGATCATAGGCATAGCAAGCACGCCGACATCAGCAGTAGGTGGACAGTAGCCTCACCTCCTGGCCCTCCAGTTTACTGCCGGGGGCTGAAGAGGACCGTCAGTTGTATTATGAACAGAATCGTATGTGTGTGCGTCTGCATGACCACAGTTCTCCATGGATGTTCGATGTGGAAGGTATGTCCGAGTCTTACGAGTGTCAGGGTAAGCCAGTCGGAAGCAGAGTAAGGCAGGCCATGCCTTCACTATCCAAGGAAAATGAAATTCGCAATCAAGACACCATATCGTAGCTTGTTCAATTCTTATAGTTATAAAACCATGACATTATTTTACTATGGTTACGGCAAAACTAGTTAATCCTGACGTCTTAAACTTGTCAGTTGTCTTTGGTGTGTCTACCAAAGACAACTGACAACTTTAAGATAACTTAAGACAATACAGAACTTTATTCATCCACCTGGAAAATGTCTCATTTTATTTATATATATATAAAACCCTGTCCCAGCTGCCACCAGGCAACTGACCAGTAGGAGCTGCTAGTGCCATTGCCATGACACTGGTGTGAACACGCGTTAGCTTCTCGAAGGCAACGACTAGCCCTTTTTAAATAGGAATTGTGCAAATTTGCAGGAAAGCCCAATCAGTCTTCGTTCAGCATTGGCAGTATAAAAACAACATCGGGGAGTGCAGCGAAATGCCGCCTGCCTACTTTTGTTCATACAGAATGTGCCTTTTTCGGGGCAATGGGGGCGTGAGCAAATAACAAAATGTGTAGCTCAGCGTGTGACATGTGCGCCTTGCTCCAAGGGAAGCCACGGCTGGTCAGTCCTTCAGCAATTCACTCATAAGTTGGCCTGTTGGTGTCAACGTTGTTTGCGTTTCCCTCTTGCTACTAGCCAATCAGCTGTTTCCTGTTTTTAAGTCCACGCCAGTGGGTCGCATGTGTGGCGTCACCAACAGCTTCCCCCACAAGTCACCAACAGCCCCTCGTGGCGGAAGGACACATCTTTCTTTTTAAACCAAAAAATACAACTACCCTACGCGGCGGAAAATTGGGCACCTTGGATCAACTCGCCAATCCAGCTCTGTGTGTCTAAACGCTCGCAGCTTGCCTGCAAAACGGCCCAACATTCGCCGAAAATCTGGCAGTGTAAAAGGGGCTACTGCTAACTGTGTTCACCAGAATGCGAGACCCAGTCAAATCCAAGGTCTGGTGTTGGGCCAGAATTAGATCCATGATTCACAGTTGTTCCTGTTTACAAAAATAATATCTTGACACAAGTCTTGGTGCTTTTCATGTTATATGACTAGTGAGTCAAAGTGTGATATTTCAAGGAGTTATTTTTGTGCTGTCTTTTTAACATCTTTTTTTGGTTTGGTTTATTAACGTTTGTCAAACTTTACTGTTGGCTTAATTAAAATCGTTTTTTAATTCTAATCCCTCATTTGGAAGTTACTGTTTGTGTAAATATAGCGATCTTTTTGTTGCCTACCTAATATTGTAATTTAGTGTTTGAAAGGTTACTTTTGAAATAAAATAGGTTACATATCATTAGTTACCCTGTTGAATAAGTTGGCCCAATAAGAAATGTAACTATTTTATTTACTTCATCAAAGTGATGTAACTAATTACACTGAAATACTTTTTGATTCCTTTTCTAACTGTGCGCTAAAGCTGAAAAATGTCTGTAAATAGGCTAGGCCAAAAGAAAGTACAACATAATGAATGCTGTACATGTAAACGTTGTACCTAAAGAATATATTCAGATGTAACCGCTTTGTAATCACCAACATTTTTATTTGTAACTTTAATTACATATTTTTCCTCAGTACTTGTATCTGATTACAATTACGTTTCTTTTGTAATTAAATTACATGTAACTAGTTACTCCCCAACACTGTTGGTGGTCACATCACTACAATGCTGATAGTCCTACTTGAACATATTTTCAGTTTGAGGCTCCTGTCAGTTGTGAGATTAGTGTGTTAAAGTTGTGTGTCCACTTCACATTCCTCCAGTACTGAGAGCAGTGGTCACACAAGTCTTTTGTTCTGGGGAAGTCATTCACTGAAGTCACTGCATCTGAAATGTAATTGTAGTTTTTTTTTTGTTTTTTTAAAAGGAGGAGGGCTGATGACTGGCAGGATGTCCTTAGTGGGGAAATGAAAAAAAAAAACCCAGCACCACTCCTATGCATGGAAGTTTCTCAGCTGCTGGGTCTTTTTATCCTTATTTTCTGCTCATAATTAACATATAGCACGCATGTAAATAAGTTTTAATAACTTAAACTTATAAACTAAAGCTGGGTGTTTCACTTTAAGAGTTAAGAAACTTGAAACCTTGTTCTTGTTTGCGCAACAATCAGTGCAGCTCACAGCCGCCAAAGTGTCTAGACTAGCACATGATGGTAGTCAGCCAATGGCTCCACCGCTCTCCTCGGGGGCCCCGTGTGTGTATGTGTGTATGTGTGTGTATGTGTGAGGAAGCGGGGGGAAAAAAAGAAAAAGAGAGAGAAACGGAGAAAGAAAGGGATCTGGGCTGCAGTTTGGTTTAGATCTGAGTAGAGAAGCAGGAGCGCGATTCAGCCCCGGATTGATCCTCTTCATGTAATTCCAGCTCGCATGGATATTTTGTTGGGATTGTAATAAAAAAAAGAAGTGCACTGACATCTCAAGAAGACGACAAGGATCCTGATTTCCAGTGCATTTTCTTGGGATTAAATCGCCTCGAAGTACCTCATGCTCTACGTGCCGGTGTACAGAGTAGATTTGCGCTTGTTAAAAGTCCGAAACAGTTTCAGGCTGCGAGTTGCCGTCTCGGGTTGAAGGCTACTGGCTTTGGATTGTGTTTCTAAGTATATGATGTTATGTTATTATGTATTCTGCTTTTTTTATTCTTTCGTAACAAACACATAAACAGTCAGCTCCGCAGCGATCCTGGATAATAAGTCGCAGTTTCACCCGCTTGGTTATTTACAGTTTATTCGGCTAAGTGAATGCATTTTGATCGGAATGCTGGAGTGCATTCATTGCGCGATGTTGTTGTTATAAATGCAACAAACCAGTCTTCAGTCTAATGTTGCGGTTTTGCCACCAATGCTCGTCAGTCGGCTGTGCATGCATTGCACGGCATTTCACAGACATTAATGTTTTGCAACGACCGTAGAAGTATCTGTAATATTCGGATATCCGTACAAGAGTAAAAACCCTCATATAGATTTTCAAGTTGTCGTATGTTCAGGACGAAACGCTCAGGTCTTGTGCGGCGACTCTGGAGAAGCCGTTTGATCCCAGATAAAGAAGGGGAAGATGGAAATGGCAAAACTAGTGAGGGCTGTAGGGACGATCTGTTCGGAAACAACCCAGAGAAAATTCCCAAAACGGAGCTCAGACCGATGACCCCTAGCGGGTCTCTTGTAGGGGACATAGGGGGTGTGTGCACCCGGAGCCCCGTGGAGAGCAGCGGCTTGGGGGTCACGTCGGACCAAGATGGGGGTGCGGTGTGCGTCCAGGAGCAGGGGAGCCCCCGCTCCATACAGGACAGAGAATGCAGGACAGTGACGTGCTGCTTATTTAAAGACCGGGACCACTCCGAGCTTAGGGGTCCAGAGACGGCTCAGGGCACCAGGGATCCAGGGTCGTGTCACTTCGTGCTGAGGAACCTTGGACCACGGGATAGCGGCTCTCCTGAGGCGCAGGAGGCGATGCCACGCACGGTGTTGGAGCAAGAACTGAAATCAGCCACATACTCTCTTTTAAAAAGGCTAAAGGAAAGAGCGCTGGATACCTTGCTGGAGGCGGTAGAGTCCAGAGGAGGGATGCCGAGCGACTGTGTTATGATTTCCCGGACAGAGCTGAGGTTGGGCGGCCATGTGGCATCCCCACAGCTGCTTGTGTGTAAACTGTACCGCTGGTCCGACCTCCAGCATCCTGCCCAGCTCAAACCGCTCTGTGAGTGTAAGAGCTTTGGGGCCCTGGACAGTCCAACAGTATGCTGCAACCCCTATCACTACAGCCGGCTCTGTGGGCCAGGTAAGGGCATCTGCCAGATCACACTAACTGTCTGTAGCACCTTACAGACCCTATAGCTAGATGCTGCTGTTGAGGGATAAAGTCACCAGGTAGTCCATTCACTGATACTCACAAGGTGTCTTTATAATGTTTGTTTTACCAGCGTAGGTTTTCCATAACTTTATTGTCTTGACCCACACACATATAGGCTACCATCTTAACCTTTGAACTATAACTGTACAAGTAAATCCTGCAGGTATACCTTCATAGCTAGGTCTGTTTTTGCAATTTGCTAAATGATTATACAGAGAACTGCAAAGGTCATGTTGATCTTTAAATGGCAGAAATTAACTTTTCAAGACTGTAAAATTGCTATGGGTCTTGAAATATGCTCAGAAAACTCTCCCTATCACCATGTTTTGTTTGTCTGGTACTGTTGGCTTGCTTTCATACTGAGAGATAGAGAAAGGCTGGTCATTTGATTAAATAGTTAATGATTAATAAAGCCATCCTTATGGCAAGGTGAACAATAATAAAATCCTTTAGAGCAAAGGATATAAGCTGAGGTAGAGTTGACAACACATAAATGTAAGACAGACTACTTTTTTTGCCAGTTTGTTGTTATTATGATGTTATTTTTGATTCAGGTTAGTATATTCAGGAAAAATAGTCAAATGAATGCAAACTATTGATTTATTGTAATATGTTTGTCACTTTTAAAGATTTTAGTTGCTTTGAAAGTTGTATGTTAACAGTTTTGCATTAGACCAGAGCATCGCTCACACAAGCCTGCAAAAACTGGGCCTTTTGATGAAGGAGATTGTTTGTTTATACTGCTGCTGTCCTTCCAGCTCCTCTAGCTTTAAGACTTAATTAATTCTATAAAAACATAAAGTACATGACATCCCTAATGTGTTGTAATACATTAGTGCCCTCAGTGTGATTGTCAGCACAGCCGTTTTCGGTTTTTACCTCTGTTTGTTGCAGGGTTATTGACAGGTAGGCCGATCCATCAACAGTATATGACGTGTATATGATTGTAAAGACTCACTCACAGGTTTGGACCTGGTGCCACAGGTCAGTTTGGTTGTTGTGGTGGAGGACTGAGCTTTATTTTCACAATCAATGAGCTATCTATAGCAGAACTCCCTGACCTATATTAAACTGATTCAATTTTGGCAGGGGGCAAGCCTGTGATTTGGCAAACCTTAAACGCTGGGCCACTCGACCCCACTGACCCGATGACAAGTAGTGGTATCATGTGTAAAGATGCGAGCGTCAGTATTTCTGTCTTCTCACTGGCACAGGAGGTGGATTTTCCATAACATCCATGTTTACTAGAGCCAGCTGGCTGTGGCAAGCACTTCAAAGTCATAAGTCCAACAATATCAGAATTCATAGCACGCAAATGTTGGAAACTGATGTGGATTTGGCCCTCATGTTCCACCATACTGTCTGATTTGATAAGAATTGAATATATATGTAGGTGTACTGATAAACTGTGGTGTCTGTTGGTTTGAACAGACTGTGTTAGATAGAAAGACTATGAAATGTGCTCCTCCTGCTGAAGTGGATGTCAGGCTGCACTTCTCTTTCTACTAAAACTAGCAAGATGAATTGTAAGAAGAGTGAGAGGGGCACATACCCCATATTGGGACTAAGGCTCGTAGTAGACATAGCTCACATGCGCTCATGCGTGGCCCGATAGAGCTGGTATTTCTTTCATGCTATTCAAGAAGGGGGGCTTTGAATCAAGACCTTAATCACTGGTTTTTACATTGTTTGCAAATGGGGAAGAAAGAAATATGGAATTATACGAGAGTAACATACATGACATAGATTTACATTGAAAACATCATAATTATTTGTAAAACAACTCAAAAAAGATGCGTAAAAACAAGTTGTGTCAAAGTGTTTGTCAACTTCAGTTCAATCTACTTTAGGTTGATTTTAGACGTATTTGAAACTGAACAACTTCACTAGGTTTTATGTAAGAATTTTAAAGAATAAAGCAGTATGTAATGTGTGGAAGAGAGCTTGGACTAAAGTGGACAAAAAGTTTTTTCTTTTTATTTTGCCAGGCATTATACTTTTCGAATGAGATCAGTTTCAAGTTGCGCTTTAAAAGCCCTTTTGTCCTAAGGAGGTCCCCTCATGCTATTTAGGTGAAGGAGTGGTGATAATATACAGTTTGCATACTACTGGCGCCAGACTGACGAGCTGTGTATCTGAGTGACTGAGTTCAGATCCCAGCAATTACTGCCGCCACTCTTAAAGGACCCGCTGCTATTATGCTTTTCTCCTTCCCCTTTTCCCTGTAGGCGAGGTCACAGTGTGCTCGCAAAGTTTTCTTTCCTTTGTGCTTTTCCTTCGTGTGCAAGTTATTCTCTTCATTTCTCCTCTTTTTATTGGATAAAATCAAGGTCTCTGAGCACAATGAAGTTAAAAAGCAGAGATTTACTCTGATTCATTAAACTACTAACTAAAAGTTACGGTTAGTCTCTGTGGTTGTTGTAACGACTGCTTCAGTTAAATAAAACGTGCTTAAATTATAGAAACAAATAGTGTTCTGTTGGCTTTATTAGCTTTTTAATGAGAGTTTGAACAAAATGATTTAATTCAGTCGTGCAGACACAAAGCTGTGAGAGCTGAGGTAAAGTCTGTTGTTTACAAATGGAAGCAAAAATGTCTCAACAGTCGAGTCATTTGTTAAAGCTTGTGATGGCTTAAGGTTGTAGTGTTGGCATGTTTCTTTTTACCTTTATGCAAATGACGTCAAACAATATATGACGCAGTAAACAATGTTTGGTTTAGAGCTGCAACAAACAATCGATCAGTTATCAACAATTAAATTAATCACCAGCATATTTGACAGTTGATTAATTTGAATAATGTTCTATGAAGAGAAATTATAAATTCTCCTATTCCATTGTCATAAATGTAAATAATTTTTCTGATTTCTTTGCTCCTCTATGACAGTAAACTGAATGTCTTTGGTCTGTGGACAAAAAGACATTTGAGGATGTCATCTTGGGCTTTAAGAAACACATTTTTTTACTGTTTTCTGACTGTTTATAGACCAAACAGCTTGTTGATCAATCGAGAAAATAATCGAAAGATTAATTGACAGTGAAAATAAACATTAGTTGCAGCCCTTGTATGGTTACATTCAAATTACGGTGATATAAAATAGTAAATAGATTGGGATCTAGATGCGCAAAGAAGCATGTGTATGTGTTACAAGGTGTTAACGGTTATATCACTAACCAGCTTTGCAAGCCACTTTACACCAGAGGCTTTGAATTTGTTAACACGGTTATTTTCTTACAATGCAACTAAACAGTGCTTAGTAAACATCAGATTGATCTGCTTAGAATCCCAAACAGCTAATTTAAGTTTGAATAGCATTCATACATCCTTTTTACGTTAAGTGACTTCACAGTAGGGATTGAGTTTTACATTTCATTCTTTAAACTAGCATTTCTTCCGTTATAAGGTGATTGACAAGACTGTTTTGTGTTACAGAGTCACCCCCACCTCCATATTCGAGGCTTTCCCCTAATGAAGAACACAAGCCACTGGGTAAGTGACACAGATGAGCTCTGTGCACCTGGAGCTTTCTATTTCATCCTTACACATCTGAATTCTGTTGTTAATATTGATCCTCTGTGTTATGGCTTGTAACCAGGTAGTTGTAAAGCTGTAATTACTTGATTTATGATCTTTTTAGTCATAATTGCAGATATTAAGAGCCTGCAAATTGCAAAGGGCACGGCCAGTCTTTTGTTTAGGCTCTGGCACGGTCAGTCCGTTGTTTAGGCTCTGGTTTAACAGGAAGAAGAGGGAATAAAGCAATGTGGAAAATTTAAATGGCTCTAATTGGGCACAGTTACTGGCAAACTGCATGGTAGCTTTGAGATGAGACCAAGGCCAGCATGTGGCATAATGTCAGCATGCCAGCCAGAGCCAGTGTGGGTCGTATGGTGTGGGTTGTATGCACTGTGGGCTGCTGGGACTTTGGAGCCTGGCTGCTAGCTGGGGCTGCAAGCCTGAGTACAGCTGATGTTTCTGGCGGCATCTGGGGATGTCATCAGGTAAAGCCCGTTACTGACCTTGCCAGGTTATCTACTGTGGGATGTTAATTGTTTTGAATGTGATACGAAATACGAAACATTTTCTCCTTGAAATGAAGAGGTACACAGAGGTAGCCGCTGAGTCTCTTGTGTAGATGATTAGTGAGAGTTCAGACGAGCTGTAGATGAATAATTTCCGTTTTATTCCCCACAGATCTGTCAGACTCCACATTGTCTTACACTGAAACTGAGGCAGCCAGCTCACCAAATATCACACCAGGGGAATTCTCAGGTGGGTGTGTTTCTCCAACTGTCGTCAGTCTCCAAATAAGGAGTTTATATCCGAAATGTCTTATACTGATTTAAAAAAATTAATGATTACCAGAAGTTTATTATCCCAGAGGAGCTGCTCTGTAAATACTGAAGTAATTAGCCTGACAACTGAATGTGTTTTTCTATTGTGTTGTACATTTTATCAGAGTAGGGGGCATTTTTTTTTGGTTGGCACTGTAGACATACTGTGAAGCTTTGGGTGGCCACATGACAGTCAAAGTGTGGTTTGACATGCAGTACATAGAAGTGAGTGGTTCTAATCATTTAATGATACGTCAGATACTAAATACCAACTTAACACGTGTGAGCAGTTGCTAAAGTAGTAGGGCTGCTATAGTGACTCATTAACTAGCTTGAATAAAGAGTGACTGTAGAAACATAACTTAAAAAAGAGCTTCCACTTAACATGTCATGTGAAAATATTATATTTAGTACTATACTATTCAATTTTCCATCTGGTTGAGATCATTAATACATGGATAAGGAGCTCTGCTTTTTCCCTGATGTATGATTAAAGTTGATAGTTTGAGTAATAAAGCACATAAGACAGATGTTAATTTGTAAAAACGAGATAATTGTCTTCCATGCTGATATGTTAGCACTTCTGTACATACAGCTTTAAATCAGAATAATACCGTCTATGAATTACTCTGTTATCATGGTAATAAATCACAGGGCTTTCATGATTCTTTTCAGTGCTGCATCGTCCTGTGTTTCTGGCTTTGAAATAGTTAAAATAAGACTAGATAAAAAGTAAGGAATTTAATTCTTACAGAGTGTACTTTACCAGCAGTTCAGTGCTCCAGTCTGCATAGCTTTTGAGAGTATCTGGATGAATATGCAAACTTATGAAGGTAATTTCATTTTGATGTTGCACTTTATTCCCTCTCATTAAGGGCCATTACGAACAGTCGGAGCTTTAAAGATAAAGGTTTCATTGTGAGCGGTGCAGAGGTTCAGCGGGGCGTGTGCATTGGCCACAGAGCCGGCCTCCCCTCCTCTGTTTTTCTTTCAGAAATATTTGAGTGGGATCAAACTGTAATAAGATCCAAGCTCGCTCAGAAACACACACAAGCACACATAGTTGTGCACATGCATGTGCGCAGACACTCACACGTACAACTCTATCAAGCCTGGCTGTAAGTGGGCTGCAGGGAGGGGTGGGTTCAGGGAAATGGAGTTGCTCCTGTGAATGGGGCCACACCAAAGGAAGCGAGTAGAAACAGTCCTGTCCTCTGATTTGAAATGAAACACTCCCTTCTCATGGCATAGTGTGAGCATGCTTCCCCCTCTCATACTAGGGCCACAGCACGCATGCACAATATCATGTGGACGGGGAGTCAGAGCCCTCATTTTGGGGCACGCAGGGAACAGCATTTCCTGTGAAAGGGTCTGCCATGGCTCAGAGGCCTGGACACTGAGCAGTTGACATGGCTACCTGGCAGTGAAGTATTCAGTCAGCAAGGGCCCCCCCTCCTCCCCGGTACACATGCTGTCACCACCTCAGCATGGCCCGGCGACACTCCCTGAGTCAACAAATGAGGGGCTTGTCAGAGCGCGCACCACAATTCCTCAGAGACTGTGGTGAGGAGGGAGGATCTAGACATGCAAGGCTTTGGTTTCTTCCAACTGTGTTGCTGCTTGTACAGGCCGGGCCAGATCACTGTGCTTTGGCTGTGACACACTTAGCAAGTTGGACTTGGGAAGGAGAATGACCAGTGCTCTACAGGGTGGTGGTTTTCCATGCTGTGAGCTAATTTGTGCAGCCAGTTTGTCTCTGATCATGTTGCATTTGGACCATATGATGTTTCTTTGGTTTTAGATACAAAAGAGTGTCCATGTTGAGTGAAACAAGCCATTAGCATCTTGTCTGTGATACAGATCATCCACCAAGTATTTGCCAAACACATCCCATCATAAGACCAAGAGCCTGAGGCTGTCCCTATGAAGCCCAGTTAGTTCTGCTTAAACACACAGGCATGTAAAGCATATTGTCAAGCTATCCTGTGTTGAACATGTTGCTGTCCTGGAGATGACTTTCTCTGTGAATCCCCCTGCAGCTCGGGTAGAGAGAGTGTCAGTGTGTAACCGGAGTTGTATGGGATCGAGACTCCACCCCTCATGCAGGAACAAGTAAACCTCTTAAAAGCAAGTCTGGGGGGCACTTGGTGGATGGGTGGGGTGTAGTCATATAATCAACTACAGTTTGCAGCCCAGGGCTACAGAAATACCCACAGAGCATTCTTCTGCATCACACAATGGCAGAGAAACAGATCGGAACTGGTTGGTTTAGTAGATAAGCTCGTTCTTCCACATCAACCAATATTCTGAATATATTCAGTGGAAAGTAGTTCTCCCTCTGCTTTAGATTATTTAGTGCCATACTAATATGAAATATGTCTTTAAATCAATACGCTCTTATGTTGTTAAGTTAATGTTAGAGTTACATTTAAGTGCAGATACATTTCTCTCATCCCTCTGGCTCATTCTTGCAGTTGTTTAACATGCTAAAATGTTCTCATGCATTCTTAAAAAGCTTCTCCATGTGCATATTATTGTATTACTCTCTCAGTGTAATACTCATACCTTCAGCCACTGTGTGGTCATAGGCATTTGAACCATTCACAGTGTTTTATTTATTGACTGTGTCACAATGTGGGAGAGAGACAGCCCCACCAGGCACCCTGTGATATCTGTTTACGTCATGAGCGGGCCCAGCTTTCTAGTCAGTGTGTACACAGTATACCTTAGTACTCTGTGTGTGAGGGAATGTGCCTTTGGTGGTGCTGCCCCCCCATTCTGCCCGCACACCTGTTTCCTCACTGCCTAGGCCTCGTCGTGTGGACATCAGAGTGAAGCCCTTTGAAGCAGGTCTCATTGCTTCCTGTATGACTGTCTGAGGGGGTGTTTCCCCCCTACACATTGACTTTATTATGTCAGTCACATTGTCTCTGACATCGGGGGCTCTTTATGTTTGTCACTTCTTCATTATAATGCTGCTCTCAGTCTGAAGAGGCATGCCAAGATGTCTTTGCATTGCTGCTTGAGAATTTCAGTCATTGAAGATTTTTTTAAAGAGCAATAAATGTCGCTGTGTGTAGTGATTACCATATTAATGATATTTATGCAGAATGAATGCTGCAGGCCTTCCCTCTGTGCCTGGTTTAGCCCGTTGTAAGATCGTGGCTCCAGTCTGCCTACATTCTTCAGTCATCAGAGGTTGTGTCCTCAATCAACCCACTGGAATTTGTCAGCATAACACTGTGTGTACACGCTCATGTTGGTGTGAGTTGAGATCACCGATGTGAATGGAGGGGCTCCCTCAGTAATGCTGGGTCAGGTGACCAGGAGACATGCAGAGTGACCTGAGTCACTATCCTTTTATTTTATTTTCCTCCTTTTTCTTCCCTTTCCTGAGAGTGTAGGAAAGTTGGACAGGAGGAGCGGAAAGATTGAAAGTTGTTAGACGTGGATTACACAGAGTACTGTAGCGCTTACTGGAGGGGAGAGGGCATCAGCAGGTAGTCAGGGTTCCCACACAGTAATCACACAATGCTCGCCTCCGTCTGCCTGCCTGTCTCTGGAGGAAGGGCCAGTGCTGTCTCTCTGAATGTCTCGTCTGCAGACAGGCACTGTGTCAGGTCCACTCTGGTATTGACTGATTCTTCCAGGCAGAACAAGGCAGTTAGTAGATAGATGGGAAGGGCCTCATGCGAGTCTCGCAACACATTGCTCAGGGAAATTACAATGTGCAATGTGTAGGTGTAGGGACCGCAAAAACATACCTGTAAAGCTTTTGTTTATACATTTTTAAGTCTATCATTCTTCCTCAGGGTCTTCATACAAGTCCAGATGCATACTGACATATATTCACACGCAAGAGCGAAGCAAATTAAATTGTGCAGTCAATACTAATCACAGCCGGACCGTCTGTGTCAGGAAGAGGCCAGCACTAAGTATCAAACCATTCCCTCTGTCTGTGTCAGAGACACTGGAAATGCATGGAATAATTAGACAGTCTAATCAAGGCATGTGATGCTTCTCTTGATTAAAGCAGATTAAACCAGACTCAAACTTGTTGATCTGACTTTGAAGGCATGTGATTCCACTTCTGCTAGGAACTAATTAAATAGCATATCTACTGTATGCATCTGAGAAGATTTGGGATACATTGCACCTCTAATTTTCTCTCATGTTTTGCCGTATTAGATCATCCGTTTAATTCATTGCAGTGGCCTCTGTATTTTATGGATGGCTCTTTTAAGTTGTGCTCTATTTTTTCTCCCCTGATGTTGGGTGACATAATGCAGGTGACATAATTTACAGCACACCCAAATCCACGGCCTAATGATTAATTTATAGTTGAGGAACCATCAAATTAAATTGAATGGTAAAGATTGTCATCCTGCTCTACGATCTTTTGAGGATTACTTTAAAATGTAGTGTGTTACCGCTGTGCAGACATCGAGCCGTCTGTAAGTAGCAGCAGTACTCTGACTCTGCACTGCTCAGACAGAGGTATGGTCTGATGGAGTGACAACTGCGTCAGCATGTTAGCGATGTCCCCCTCCCCACCTCGAGGCATGATCCCCCTGCTCCGTCCCACAGACCCCAGAGTGATGCAGCCTGGGCTCATCTCCCCCTGCAGCCTGGCACATGGCCTCAGGTTTCCACCGCAGCCCTGAGCCTTCCCAGCGCCTGGCCGCCCACACTCCCTCAGGAGCCCCAATGCTCCAGGATACGGGATGTGGAAATAATGTGACTCGAGTGCTTCCACCCTGCCTCCCGAAATCAGGTTTTGCGGATTGTTTATTTGAGGGGAAGGAGGCCTCAGACAAACATCCTGTTTTAAAAAGCTGCCTGGGTTTTGTAGCAGTGCAGGGCGGTGAATTGCCCCTTTGACAGCGGGGGGGAGACTGAGGAATGTTGAAGAGAAGGCCAGCATCTCGGGGGACGTGAGGGGGCTCTCCTCACCCGTTTGTCATGTCCAGTTTACAGAGTCCATTTTTAAGCTGGGGGCGGAGTGTTGCAGCTATACATCCTGAAGGGTCTTGTGCTCTATTCTCTCTGTAGTGGTGTAGGGCCTGTACCCACAGTCCTCGTCTCAAGTATCCGTTCCTGTCCTGGGAGGCTGGCTTCCGTTTCCCCTTACGTAACACACATACACATAGAAAAAGAGCCATTGATAAGAGCGATAAGGCCATTTTTCATTTTCCCTTTCTCAGCATTGTTAGACTGTGGTGTGTCAGAAATCTACTTTCAACTTGTTCTCTCTGGGGTTGTGACTTTCGGGATCCTCAGCAGAGTCCTCCACAGTCTACATGATCTATTGGCTCACTAATATAACATGTTTATTGTTGTTTATGGAGGGGTGTTGCGTGTTTGTATTTGTGTGATTGCAGTGTAGTTTGTTTCCCATCTGTCAGATTGCAACAAGGCCCTCTGGCCATTAGATTAGGATCTTTTACTTTTTGTTTTCCAGCTTTTTTGAGTTCTGTGAAGATTTTAAGATGAGAGCCAAGTCAAGATTAACAGCAATTCCAATCTGCCTTTCCAAAGGTAGATAGAGCTCCTTAGTGTGGAGTGTCTGTATCAAGCAGCAGATATGTTAGCTTGAAGTAAACACTTTCTATCATCTCAAATTGTCTCAAAGATGGAGTGGGGGAGTGCAGTTGTCATTGTGTTGCGATTTCTTTACACTGAATTTGCTCTTAGAGTTGATTTTCAGTGAGAACTGGCAACACAGGTCCTAGACATGGTGAGGTAATATGACCTCTACGTGCAGAGTGAAAGCCATGCTAATCTAAAGCAGTCCTTGGAGAGGCCTGAAACCCCTTACATGTCAACAGAAACTAGCCTGCTGAGCTGAGTATTTATCTGTCTCCGCTTGGCAAGCCAGAGTGGTGCCAGTGCTGCTGGGTGTTTGACTAACTTCTGAAGGGCTCACAGATAAAGATAAATCTATAGCCTCATACATGACTATGAGTCTAAGCTCACAGTGCTGCGCTTGTCATATGAATTTACAGAGTGTACTGTGCTCAGCCAGGATAAGGTGGACTATGTTTCATTTTAGGGCTCACCACACAGATAGAAAGTAAAGTCTGCAGAAATAACAGGAGGTGTGCTCAGGCTATAATTTTTGCCCCATATTCTACGTTAGCAAACAAAGTGAGTGAGCTAATCTTGTCGTGTGCTCAGGGAGGGCTGCTGTTACCATCTTCTCTTCCTTCACACCGCAGCACAGCACCAGCCTTCACCAATGGCTCCATTCATTCAGCTCAGGGCACAGGGTTACAGCAACAAATAAAGAGCGTGCAATGCCATTAAAAATGTATGGAATGTCCAACTGTTAGTTTAGTGTTTTAGTGTGCCTCCTCTCAAGGCTGAGAGGAGGAACAATACTCCATTTGAGCTGGCCACTGTAAATGTGCTAGCCTTGCAGCGCCTGGCAAGCAGTAGTGAAGGAGGTGCCAGTTGTGGACGCTGTTTTTATTTTCTGACCATTTTACCCACAATTATAAATCCAGACACTGGCCTTGGCCAGCTATGATTTAGGCCTGTGGTCTGATTGCTGGCGAAAATAGATTTAAGATTTTTTTCCCTTCCTCCCCAGAGGAGCATTGACAGTTGTGTCTGAACCTATGGCTGTCAGTATTTTTAAAACTCAGAATAGCCAGCGCATTCTTTGAGCCTCCAGAATGCTGTGTGTGGATTAACTGTAGGGGCCCATGTCATTCGACATCTCTACACAAACCTTTTACAGCCAGAGGGAAAGGATAGGAGCTCATTGTTGATGGCTGAGCAGTAAACTCCCAGTGTTTCAAGGCCTGGTTCATTTTCTCTCCTCTGTACATGTGTAAACTGAGAGACAGGGACTGCATTTTTTTTTCCTCTTTCCTTATCTTGAACTTGATCTACTGGAGCTATATCTTCATTCCACTCCCTTGTCCTAACATGGGGCCAAGTATGATAGACATCATTTTGAGCCTTTGATCTTGTTCCCGAAAGATGATGCCTTTTAAATCTGAGCAGAAAACCTTTATTTTGAATGATGGTCCTGCAAAACCCCCCTCATAATAAAGTGTTTACAATGGCTTAGCAAACTGAAGAATTTTATTCCTGAGCATATACAAGTATGTATGTCCTCAGTTTCCACACAAAGTACAACTTGACATGGCAAATTGTACTCTGGGATGAAGTTTTTGCAAGCAGTATTTATGTGAAAATTCTCATTGATTATCTTCCTCAGGGAAAATTATATTTACTTTTGTAATGCGTGTTTTACTTATCTTTTATTTGTGTGCATTTCTAAAGTCTTGGCTGTGTGGCTCAGTACGTGCAGTCAGGCTGTCGCATTTCAGGGTACGGTTTAGATTAGAGGTCTGGCTGTAGCTTCCCCCTCTTCCCCTCTCTGTGACTGCCAGCACATAATTTACTTAATGAAATCCTGCCATTCCCTTTAGCTTCAAGATTTTTTGCAGATGTTGACAGGGAAGGACTTTGTGAATTATTGGAAATGTTCACTCCTGCATTTTTAATGAACGTCTTGCTTGTTGTGAACGGGCTGACTTGTCGGGGATGGGGGAAACAGTTGTCTTTGTTTGGGGAGCTGGTGTCTGGATGCCCGCGGTGGAGCAGTGTGGGTTACAGCCCCAGCAAGTGTTGTGATTGAAACAGAAACTCTGGTGCCACATTATCCTGACAGAACACATTCTCCTCACAGACTCTGATCCACTGGGCCGATCAATAGGAAACCATTGTTTGAACGGCAGCTCTGTCCATCATAGCGGGTTCACCTCCCAGCCTGGTGGAAACCAAATACCTACCTTTCGCCTTAAATTAGTCAGACTAATATAACTCGTAATAATAGAGTTCCTTGTTATTGTTCATTTGAAACCAAACCTTCAACATAGCTTGAGTATATAGGCCAGCTAAAGTCAGTTTCCTCCCTTAGTGTAGGGTCTTGCTTTTGGACTCTGAAGAAAAGTATTTATTCAATAAAGAATAATGTGTATGTAAAGGCCTTAGACCACACATCCAACACTTCCTCTCTCACATGACCTGTGATTTGGTGAGACTTTTTCACCAAACCAGACTCTTATAGGAGAAAGAAAGCAACCTTCTTGCTGCACCCCCACCCCCCACAGTCCTAACCAGAGTAGGAAGTTAGGAGGCACAGCGAGGGGAGGAGGGGGGAGTTCAGGAATGTGCAGGGTCTCCTCTACTCAAATGCTCCAGCCTTCTTGGCTCGAACCTCTCTGACACACTCACAAACAAACACACTCACACACACACTCGCACACACACAAACAGATAGGTTGTATGAGGAGGTGAAAGGGCACAGCCACCCAGCAGGATGTTCGCTGAGTGTTTTGCTTTCTGTGCTCTCTCGGACTTCGCTGGCCTTTAACGCCGCCTGTAGATATGACATTTACAAACATCCCCCACAGTTTTCACAGAGCTTTTACATGCCCTGAAGGACTCTCCTAGGCCTCACTTGCATCACCACCATCACTTGTGCTCTGTGTCTCTGACACATCGCAGAGCTTTGGAGGAAAGTTTGAGGAAATGAGCAGCACATTCTCTTCCCCTTAAAAAAAGTCTTCTCCCTCAAACCAGTGGTCTCTTACTCACGCGCCCAGACGGCTCCTCCATATTAGCCTCCTTAGCTTCCTGTGCTTTTTACACCCTCTGTTGTTTATTGATTTAATTTATGGATTCTGTTAGTTATCTGCTATCAAGGGTACAGCACTTTTCCTCCCTCGCGGGGTCATCCCGAAACAGAAACGGAGGGAAAGTGGAAAGGAAGTGGATGACAATGTAAAGCATTCCTATTGTGACCAGCCAGACTTGGTGACTGGATTCAGTTTCTCTGGCTCCCACAGTGTTTTCTCCCAGCACATATCTCTCTCCCTCCCTTTCTATCTATCCCTCTCTATCTCTTTCCCTCTCTCTCGGCAGAGAAAGGCCAGACCTCAGGGAGAAAAATCCATAGACATATAAGAGCAGCTCCAGTTAGCGTGTCTGTCTGATAAAGCCGACTTTGATGGCAGCGATAGCCCAGACGCCAGCCTAAATGTGGCCTGCTCAGGGGTTATAGCCGGCCTGTAGGAACCATTGTCTATAGAATTAAAGCCATGTCATACACTGAACAGGAGGCGGAGGCTTTTGCTTTAGTTCCACTTTGTTTTTTTAGTTGTAAAAGAAAGTTAAATCGAACAAGTCATTGGAGGGGGGGGGGGGGTTGCAGGAATGCACAAAGAAAATAATTTGTTCTAAATTTTCACACACACAACCACAATGTACACACACACACAGAGACGCACAGACACAGTCCTCATGCCCCCCTCCCCACCACCAGCCCCCCAGCCTATCAGTTCATTGGTAGAGTCTAATAGCTGGAGGGGAATCTAATCCTTGGCACAGGATGAGAGACTGCTCCCCCCTCCTCTCCTTGCTGCTCTCCTCCCCTCGACTGCACTGCTTAAAGGGACTCGCTACAGTGTTTTTCTTTTTTTTTTCTTCCTCCTCAGCAAAGTTTTGCAGGATTGAGTTCATCTCTGCTCCCCGCTCTGGATTAGGAGAGATGAAGTATAATGGAGGTGGCCCCGGAGCTTGGTGGGGAGATGTTAGCACGGAGGGGAAGCTGTTGTTTGTCTGCCTGTCCCTGACACTCGGCCTCCCATTCATCTCACTCCAAGGCTGCGGAGCTGTGTTTACCCCGGGGCAGCTCTTTTCTGCTTCTCCCTCTGCCCTTTCCCCCCCCTCCTTTTCATGCTGTCTTTAAAAGCATTACTGGATGATCATCAAGGATTGCCATTGAAACTTTCAAGCCCCCATTTTTGTGTACTTAGTAGTAATTATCCAGACTCGCCCTCGAGTGCAAGGAACTCATAGCAGGGCGATCTGCTTTCTTTCCATATGTAAACCTGTGGAAAAGTCTTGGGCAAGTTGTGTTTAACATAGGCATATTTAAGGGTTGTGTTAATGGCATGTTGGTCTTCTCTCATAACAGAGGAAAAATGATTTAATAGCTATAATTATGATCAGCATTTTCTGTTTGTTGGCCTGTGGAAGTCACAGTGGCCTATATCATCTTCAGTGGTGGAATGCAAGAAGTACATTTATTTAAGTGCTGTACTTAGGTACAACTCCCAGTTACTTGCACATAGGGCCGGGCAATGTATTGATCTTACATCGATATCATGATATGAGACTAGATATTGTCTTAGATTTTGGATGTTGTAATGTTGTAAGTGTGTTTTCCTGGTTTTAAAGGCTGCATTACAGTAAAGTGATGTAATTTTCTGAACTTACAAGACTGTTCTATCATTTGCCTTTTCTCACTTTGTCGTTATATCCACCAGGGATGGGCGTCAGAACTTGATTGTGACGTCATTCGTTGTCCGTATTTCTGTACAGAGTAATCACAGCCCAGCCTGTCATGTAAACATGGCTTTTTTAAGGTATTTTTTTTTGCTACTTTAAATAGGTAAAACCTTAGCTCATCGTAGAGCTGCATACAGTGTATTGCTTTACTATGCTACGCTGTCGCTTTCTCTCTGTTTATCATGACACTACTGCTGCAGGAGTGTGAGCTCCATACTGAGGAACTGTTGGTGAGAGTCTGCCCGCATGCTCACACACAGTGACGGGGCTAACTGTTAGCATATACGACTTAAGTTATCTAAACGTTATCAACGACAGAGCTGAGCTGTTTCAGTGTCACATGGCTTTGTATAGGATGTTAGCCGCTGCCGTGTGAGCTCGTGCTAACACAGATGAAAGATGTTGAATTGACCAAGGGAAAGCGGCAAAGATAGTCCTTTAGTGCTACAACTAACCTATGTAATGGACAACAAGGCCAGTGACAGACAATTATTTAATGGTCCTATGTTAATTATTGAAATTATAGTGTATGGTCTTATTGAAGCCTGGTTTTTCAACAAATTAATTTCAAATTGCACTTGTTTTCCATTGTTGGCATCTTTACATTCCTATTCTTACGCTCATTTTTTTTTGTTGTTTGTTTGTTTTTACTCTAGTAATTGTGTGTACAATATGGGTATCAAGGTATTTGGTCAAAAATATTGTGATATGTTATCTTCTCTGTATCTTCCAGCCCCGCTTGTTCTGTGCTTGAGTATTTCCATTTCACACAACTTTCTACTTCATATTCCACCACATTCAGGTACATCTTTAGTTACTAGTTACATTCCAAATCAAGATTTTACATACACATTATAAAAAAGGCTTATAATTCTTCAATTTAGGTCCAGCTCCACAAACAAAACAGTAAAAAACTACTTATACATGAATGCATCGGTAATAGTAATCCAATAACATCACAATATAAAGCTCACAGGGGCCTTTTTTTTATTAATGTTATATTTACACTTTGAATGCATTTTGCCAATGCCGCTTACATACCTTTACTTAAGTGATATTTTCATTGCATGACTTTTCACTTAAGTAAAACAGATCTGAATTCTTTCTACATTATATTTTAATTTTTTATATTTCATGCAGAATAATATGTTTGTATTAAACCAAAATCTTACAGCTGACACTTGAGCATGTGTCACTGTTTGCTGTCTGAGTTCCAGTGAACTGATAAAAGTCTGTGTATGTTGCCAAACCTGATGTCCTGCTTTTGATACTCTGAATTCCTCCAATCAGACAGGCCGCAGGGAAACAGAAAAATCAACATTTTCACATGGTTTCCATGGAGCTCATGCCTTGTTTTGAAAATCGAGCTCTGCACACCAAACAGTGTTCCTTAAAATCTCTGTTTATTCTGTTACTTCATCAAGACTACTAAGACTTGTAGTACGTGCAGATTCATGCGACCAAGGTTACTAATTCACTGTAAGTGTGAGCAGGCTTGTTATATTTCGAGTGTCGTAATCTGTTTACTTATTTCTTGACGCTTGAGGGAAAACCAAACACAGACTATCCTTATCATACTGCTAGAGCACTGCTGGCTACTTATTCCATGTATTTCCTGTTGGACATGGGACATTTTGTGGACCAAACAGCTTCCACAGATCCATGTATCTCTACTTTTTTATACCAGCACTTTGAAATAGGTTATGTAAGGCGTTAGAGTTGATTAAATTAGATCATTGCCCCTGGCAGCAGGAACAGGAAGTGCAGCGGCCATACTGTGGCTGCGTCCGTTGACTCTGAGACTGACACTAAGAGGAGAGGCTTTTGAGAATAAAATAACAATAATAACATGCGCTACTATTCTAATGGGTAAACGGAGCTGTTAAAAGGTGGCAGGGTTAAATGGATGCAGAGCACCAGTAATTGCTCCCAGCCCGTCATGGCTCCGCCCTGAGCAGACCCTCTGAAAGCCCAACATGGAGTCGAAGAGAGTTGGGTGTCTTTGCTGTGGTCAGAAGGGAGGAAGACACACGCCCTCCCTTCACCGCCTCATATCTGACTTTTAGGTTTGGTCTGAGCCTTGGCCTGGCCTCTGTCTACATCAGCTTTTGATCATATACTAATAATTAAAGCTGGAAACTGCTGAAGAAACAAGGTCTCCCTAATTTTTTTAAGACTTAGAAGAGCATTTGAAGAAGATTGAGCAGAAGGCAGCTTGAGCTCTGGAGTTGAGGCCATAGTTGTTGTGGTGATACAGTCCAAACAGGCTGCCAATTGGTGATAGCTGTGCTCTGTTAAAGAGATCCTAATGAGTTCTTCTCTCAGAGCCCTAACCTCAGTACCCCCACCTAGCCAAAACACACAAGTTCAGGACAAAAACACAAACACACTGACTAATTTTCTTCCCTGTCCAAGCAGACACATGTGCGCACAGGCACACGTAGACCCTCAACACAACAGAGTGACAGGAAAAGGCCTGGCTCATGGTGTGCTCATTGTCTTCCCTCAGGCTTAACATTTGATACATTTCTAACCTTTGTCCTGCTCATTCCTCTTCCTGGTCCTAGCAGTCTTACTGGCTACCTTCGTTCCAGGCTACGTGTGAAAACTAGACACTATTGACCAAATTGCTTTTGCTTTATTCTTTCCATCTAAAAAGGAGGAGACAGTAGCCATTTGGTCTTTTGTGTTTGTGTGCGCAGTTTCAAAGTGAGTTTACCTTGATGTGTGGGCTCCATTTGATTTGAGACAATAGAGGGCCGTAAACAAGTTGGGGCTGAGTTCTTTGTGTGGCCGAGCCGCGCTGAAGTAAAAGCTGAGCTCAGAGTGGAGGAGCTGGAGTGTGGAATTCACTAATGGCACATGCATGTTGGGGCCCCTGAAGAGAGGGGGTCATTTCAGCCATCAGTGTGTGCGCAAACACACAGAGAGCCTGTCTGCAGCTTCCCCCCACCCCCACACATCCCCACTCACTCACTCTTTTCCTCCCCCTCCACAACACAGAGAGCCTTGAACCAGCAGGCGTTTTGTCTGTGCAAGTCTGGTCAACGTTTTTGCTAATCTTTGTATAAACTTTACTAGTGTGGGTCACTCAGCAGAAAGGTTTAGTTGGGTGGGAGGTGAGCGAGGCATTTTGTTGCTGTGTGGATCTGCGATGCTCCACCTTAAAGGCGTTTGTTAATGGGGCGGGCGGTCATTAAGCCCTGAGAGCAGAGAGACTGAAAGGAATGGGGCCACAGGCCCAGGCTTTAAATCCTCTGTGCCAATAGACCCTCTGAAGCAAAATAATGGCATCACTCTGTGTGTGAGTTAATGGGAGCTGATAGCATGAAGGCTGGGGGGTCAGCGGGTCACGGGCTTGTGCTAAGTTGTCAGGGAGCTGAATGCCGTCCCTGGGCCCACAGCAGGGGGAAGAGCTGGGTGGAGGGGGAGGGGGACCCCCTGCCTGGCCCTCTCCCGTCACCCCCACTCCTGTGGAATGTGAGGAAGACGAGGGAAGAGGAGAAAGAGGCACCCTCATACTGGAGAAGTAAAGGGTGAAGAGACGGATGTGAGATCATGGGACTCTCTGTGCTTTTTCTTCCTCCTCCACCAGCCCCTCTCCTCGTACCACAGATTTTATGAGCAATATAACTGTATGACAGCTACGAGCAGTGTGCACTGAGGCCGCCTCTGAAAGTAGTCGACAGTGCTGTGTATCTGTTCACTATGGTGAAGATAGAGGTCCACCTAGGGAGCAGTAACTCACTTTGGAGTGCCGAGGGCTGTCACTGGAAAGAGTTCACAGACTGCAGCCATGAAAACTGAATTAACAAGCTGATTTACTGGACAGAGATGTTTAGGGATGAGATGCCAACTTTGTTCCACTGTGAAAAGAAAAAAAGTGTTTTTGTCTTAAGCAGTGTTTATTAAAATATGCACAGGCAAAACATGGTCTTTCAGAAAGTAGATTTTTAAATCCAGCTCCAACACACTACTGCTGGGACTTATTTGCCAATTTTCAGTGGAAACACTGAGCGTAATTCTAAATTAATTTCAGTAAACATGATCTGTTTTGAAAGTGCATGTGTGAGCAGCAGAGACTGCCTCTGTGCTGGGTGGTCAGTGTGTAATCATTACAGTGCCCTCCTGAGGAACAGGAGGAAACTGCAGGTTTTCAGTTGGACTGACCTCACTACACTCTCCACCCCCAGGATATGTATAGTAGCTTGTGTGTGTGTGTGTGTGTGTGTGTGTGTGTGTGTGTGTGTGTGTGTGTGTGTGCTGGACGGATGTACATGCAGTGGTATTTATACAAGGCTTAGATTTCAATACAGTGCCTCCTTCAGTATTTATAGTGTGGCCATCTGCTCTGAACAATAAAAAGAGATAGTTAATCCCTTAAAACTCAAGCCTTCCTTTTTACTAGGCCTGTTTGCTTTTGTTTATGTTTTGTTTAATGACTGTCCTTCTGTCTCTTCTAGATGCCAGTATGTCGCCTGATGCCCCTAAGCAGAGCCACTGGTGTAACGTGGCGTACTGGGAGCACCGCACACGCGTGGGTCGCCTCTACACAGTGTACGAGCACTCCGTCAGCATCTTCTATGATCTACCTCAGGGCACGGGCTTCTGCCTGGGCCAGCTCAACCTGGAACACCGCAGCAGCACCGTACAGCGCACACGAGGCAAAATCGGCTACGGCATCCTCCTCAGCAAAGAGCCGGACGGCGTTTGGGCGTACAACCGCAGTGAGCACCCCATATTTGTCAACTCCCCAACCCTGGACGTGCCTAACAGCAGAACTCTGGTGGTGCGAAAGGTGATGCCAGGCTACTCCATCAAGGTGTTTGACTATGAGCGCTCGTGCCTCCTGAGGCACACGACAGAGGCTGACCTCTTGGACGGACCCTATGACCCCAACAGTGTGCGCATCAGCTTTGCTAAGGGCTGGGGTCCCTGCTACTCAAGACAATTTATCACCTCCTGCCCCTGCTGGCTGGAGATCCTCCTCAACAACCATAGATAACACAGACGGACCCCACAAACTATCCCAAATATCATCTACCTAGATTTAATATAAAGTTTTATATATTATATGAAATATATATTATACTTGTAAATACGGAGTCATTTTTACAATGTAATTATTTATGTATGGTGCAATGTGTATATGGACAAGAGGAAAAAAACGGAAAATGCACTTTGGCTTATATATATTATATATATAAATATATATAAAGATAAAGAATCTTTCAATACCAACGTGAGAAATTATACAACAAAATTAGGATGAGCCTGGATTTGGTGTATAGTTTTCATATACTATTAATATCCAGACAAAAAGCTAACACCATTCACACATTGATAATAAAGTATTCGCATAATAATTCTCTTTGTTTGGTCTGCATCATTAGCTCTTTGTTTACAACACATTTGTTTACACGTGAACTGACATGATTTGACCCTACATTCTTTGATTTTCCTGAAATACGAATCATCACAAATCTTGGAATACTGCCATGTTTCATGTATTATACTGAAATAAGGTGTATGTCATTGTGTTCAGGCCAAGGGTTGGGACTCTCTGTTCCCAGTTAGCCAGGGAGTTGATGATTTAAAGATCAGGGTTGAACTCGTTCTTAAATTTGCCAAGCAAAGATCAGAGCTGCTGCCATTTCACCACTTACTCAGAACGGTCGTTGTGAAGACTAGTGAAACGTCTGCAGTCATAGGTATAGCGGACGTTATTTAAAACAGTGGTTCCCAACTGGTGGGTCGTGGCCCTAAAGTTGGTAGCAGGCTCATTCAGACTGGACCACAAAAGACACACCAACATGTCAAGTTTGTAAAAAAACACACTTTATTTTTAAGGACAGTGAATTTCTGGCACAGAGCTTTTATTTAAAAGTGTCATTTCCTGTTGTAGAATGAGTGAATAACAGACAGCTACTTTACAGTGACAGCAAACTAGCTCAACAACACGGCCAAACGCAAGTGTAACACTGAATATATTAAACTTTGTGGACCTTGAACTAACGACTGAGAATAAATCTGGACCCCTTGGCTGGACCAGTTGGGAACCAGTGATTTAAAAGACAAAGCTGATGATATTTATTCAGGGTTCCCACGGTCATGTGAAACCTGAGGAAGTCATAAAATTCCACAATCCCATTTTCCAGGCCTGGAAAAAGTCCTGATTTAGTAAACTCCTTTATGATTTTGGAAAACTTCATTAGGTGCTGACGTACCATAGCTTGTGTCAGTGTGTTGCATCTTGTTTTTTACAGTGTGCATTTCTTGATTTGCTCCCTTTGTTCAGTCTCTCCCTCCGTGTATGCCAGCTAGCTGGAATTATGTTTAATCAGTGTTTGAATCTGGTATGTTGAATAATGCGGGCAAGAAAAATGATGTTGTGACAGTGTTATTTAACATGTTTCCATACCTATGCCCCTGGGCATTCAGTTTTTACTTGGAGGGCCGATGTGCACTTTGGTTTTGTTTTAACTGCTTTGAAAGTAGAGCGTGGTAGTTTGAAGGTACAGAGCTTTTTTTAAATGAATTAACCCACAGGCCGACCGAATTGTCGGCTGGCATTCCCCCAATCTGAGAGCTCTATTGGTCCATGTCTGCCGACTGCCTTTAACTATATAATTAACATTTGGAGTATACAGTTATGTTTGTTTTATACATCGTGAATGGTCATTTATTATGGGTTCTTAAAAATTATGGAAAAGTTTTGTCCATGACAGCGTGTGGGAGCCCTGTATATCTCAGCAGCATCTACATCGTGTTCATAAGAAGATTTTAAGACAAGCGAGCTCAACTGATCCACATGTCCTTGAGGTCCTAAGGAGCCCCAGTAATGAGGACCGAGAGGAGATGGTGTAGTGGAGGACAGTGTGGGAGGAAATGATGAAACTCCTCAGGCTCAGCAGTCAGGCGATCCTTCCGAAGGTGTTTCTACTTCAGCACATCATCGCTGGCCCTCGGTCGCAGGTCTCGGGTCCCCGCAGCCAGCTCGTCTCACAATGGACGTTGTTATAACTGACCAGGGATGCGGCACCCTGAAACCGCCACAGTGATACTGGAATGTATGCAGAGAAACCAAGAAGTTTTACAAGCCTACTGGAATCTTAAAAACTACAGCCAAGGTGGATGTGGTTTAGCTGGCTTCCTTCATAATTGCTGGTGTTGGGTTGTCAGATTGGCGGTGGTGGTAGTGAGGAGGGGGGGCAGAGGTCTGTGCCAACATTCAGCAATAGAGGCATTCAGTAACACTCTGATTCTGGTTTAATGAGTGCTGAACTGTGCAGTTACGAGGAAATGCGTTTTTAAAAGTGGGCTCTCTTCTAAGACATCGAAACTGTTGGATGAGCTGTTTGAAGTCGGAGAGGAATGTAGTTTGAGCAGAGACACAATGTAGAGGGGCTCTTTCTTATGACAGGTTGTCATATTTTGTGTTGAAAATACTACTTTCCAATGGTGTGTGTGCTGCTGAGTGCAGCGTCTCTGTCCTTCCCCTCCTCCATAAAGGCTCAGACAGCCTCCTCCAGGCCTGCTGACTGTCTGGAGCCAAGACTGTGTAGAGTTCAAACAGCAGAGAGGAGTGGCTCCACTCCGCCTCTGTCTCTGCCTCCGCTCTCTTCCCTACAACTGGGGGCCATTATCCTGCTCCTTTGTGTCTCTGTTATGGGAAAAGGGCCCACATCACCACTGGAGAGGAACTGGCAGACAATTATATGGGGTGGCGAGGAGCTAAGACACATAGTGGGCAGATTACACAAGCCACCACAGAGGGTATGAGAGGGGGCCTAATTAGACAGGGCTGGGGAGGGGCCAAGCGACAATACACATCTACTGAAGCTGCATCTCTGGAGAGGCGCCTGCTCTGCTCAGCTGTGCTGTGCTCCAGAGCTGGAATAGTTGTGGCAGGAGGACTTTGAATCTGGGCAAGATGAAGGAAAAGCCATGTAAGCAGCTTTGTGTGCTCCATGAGCTCAGGAATGGTATTGATTAGCAGGCTGCAGCCCTCAATCATTTTCTGGAGAAGCCTGTGTCGCTCTCGGCCCCAAAAAACCCAGCCGCCATTTTGTTCCACTGTTTTCGATACGCCGAGCTGTAGTTGCAGCGCTGCATTGATTAGAAACGGATGTTAGAGAGAAAACAACATAGTAGCTACTTTTCACAACACAAACACGAAGCACTTCAGGATGCAGAAATGCTACATGTGGATATATCTGCAGTTGTCTGTGCACATATGAGCCTCTCTGAGCTTGTGTGCGGACAACTGCTTTTTAAAGCTCCCGAGTTTCGAAACCCTGTTATTATGGCTTCTGTCCTGCCAAAGCCTCAGTACATTCCTCAGACTGTAGATTCTTGTCTGTAAGCCTCTTCTAAAGCCTGGTTCTCCATGTTCACAGTTGGCAACAAAGGATTGAGGTCTCTCTGATAATTACAATCAAGTCACTAAACTCATCTGTTCTCTTTTAACAAAAGGTGAGCGCACACCTGCAAAAACATCCCTCGGTTAAATGTGAGAGTAAATTTAAAGTGGAGAGTAATAATCTAAACACAAAGGTGGTCTCAGCCTCTCCTGTTGTGCTCGTAAGAAACGAGGGAGTTAAAACAGACCCGAAAGTATTGAAGAGTTAGTAGGTCATTTGAGCCGGACAGATGTGGAACTACTGCAGCTCGCTACTACTCCATTTGATGACCCTGTCTTGCACATCTGGCCCCAGTAAAAACACAGTGAGGTAATAGCACCTTTTGAAACGAAGGGAGATTACACAGAGCGCCTGAAACACTTCCTGCTCTCTCTCCCTCTCTCATGAGCGCTGGCCTACGGAAGTCTTCTCACCTTGGCTGAGGGTGTTAATTACGGCTCCTCGCAGCTGCCATGCTCGCCACTTACTGGGCGTGCTGACACATGCCGGCGCACAGGGGATCCACGCTCTCAGAGGGGATTATGGGCCGGCACGCAGGGCGAGCCAAGAAAGGGAGACTTTTCCTTTTGGGTGTTTTTCCACCTTAATGGGCTGAATTTTAAGACACAGGGATGAGAAGCGGTGTGACTGATCTGTCTGTGCTTTGGTGTGGGTTTGTGTGCGTCTTTACCTGCACAGGTGTGTCTCTACAGCCATCACACGCACTTTTTTTTTAAGCACTGATAAATCTTGCTTCCAGAGTGACATTTTTTTTGTTTTGTATCTCCCAGATGACAAACCATGATTGTGCTACTGTGCTGTAGGCCTCTAACTGAGCCTGGAACAGACCATTGAGTAAGCATTTAGGTGGTTTTTCAGAAGCCAAAAGCAGCCCGGTCCTGATGCTCCTCTGCAGATCCCACCCTCCCTTCGGTAATTACAGGGTGCACAGGGGCCTCTCTGACGTACGAAAAGGATTTATTTTAGTGAGTTTCCACAGAGGTTAAAAGAATGCCACAGTGTGAGCACACGCACACGGACACACACATACACACCCTTAGGCTCATTTCTGACAGCATTTATCAACAGCCTATAGCTGCCTCCCCTCGTCCAACTCAAATCACAAGAGCACAGTGGTCGTTATCGTTGCATCCAGTGATATTAAAGATGTTTTGGAAATTATCTGAATTATGTCCAAAAAAAATCTTCTCAGCTGATTCACGTCACTTCAAGAGGTTCTCTGTAAATCCTGTCGTCGATTGTCGTTTGTTAGCATTCTGCTCCTAGAGAGTACAAGGCTGAAGCAGGCAGTCTCACTCCACATTCACTACAACACACTCAACCTGACTGAACAGAGGCGTCTCTTTTTTAAGTGCACACAAGCATGACACCGCTCGGCCTCTCTCGCCTATACTAGGATGTTTTTTCCCCCTGAAATCAGAATTCCTCTTTCAGTTAACCCGTACCAAGGGACAAGGCTTCATTCACTGCAGAAGCCGCTAGAATTACATTCTTTAATATTCAATTTTTCTTGGAGAGGCAAAGTTTTCTTCTGTCTGCATGAATAGTTTCTCTGATGGGGAGAAAAGATGTGTTAGCAGAGTTCTGTGTGATATTGTCTGAAAAACGTCTCTAATTTATACCAGCCTTTAATAGTTTTGCTTTATGGGCTATAATCAAATCCCCTCCAGAGCCTTCTATCTAAATTGTGAGGCAATAGCACATGAATGCAGTGTGCTGCAGCAGTGCTGAGATACATATTTTTATGCCTGCATGGTTGTGGTTGTGCCTGCCTGTGGGTTTTGTGACTCTTTGAGAGAACCAATCACGTATCAGTTTTACACTTTCTGCTAAGTAATACAAAATACATTCACTTAACACTGAGTCTCACATGTTTTGAGAAGTAATCCTATATATTAAAATATGTCATGCTCATTGATCTCGCCAAGAGCTCAACAACTTTTTTCCAGAGGCCCAGTTTGTCCTTTTAGAAGTCTGACTTTTTTTTTTTTCTTTTTTTTCCGAGGGGCTGTAAAAGAGAAGATCTAGGAACGCGGCCCCCTTTTTTTTCTACAGGGCTTCTAATATGTTCCATATTGTGAGTTTAAATGGGGTGGACTCAGGAAATGCAGTCACACTGCTTTGCCTTCCAAGCTTCCAGTCTGAGGTTTGGCCTGCAGTGCCGGTGGTTCTGTGGACTGGGGCTGATTGGGCGGCTGGAGCTGCCGAGGCGGTTAGGCTCAGCCATGTGGGCTTTCTTCCTCCTCTCCTCAGGAGCCGAGATGTCCACGTCGCTGTTTCTGTGTTGTTATGTTTCTCTGCCTGCAGAGGAGCCCGGGCTCATGTAGACTGCACGTTAATGACTCTCATCCTGGCCCACTCACACTTTGTTTGCCCACCGCAACTTTCTCAAAGCTGCATCATCCTTGTTTATAATGCAGAGTAGACTGAATCATCATGACGTCACGCTAACAACAACAGTCACTTTCAGGAAGACAATTAGCAGTTGATTTCAATTGTGGAGGTATGTGAAATTTTGAAAAACATCTTTGATAAAACCCAATCTGTTGGTACGGAACCCAAGCAATGTACTGGTGTGGACGGGCTCACAGCAAAACGCATTTTAGCCACCTAAGACAATCAGTCTCAGTTTAAGTGTATGCTATATTTGGAATACTTTCTTCTTCTAACAATCTAGGCAGCGCTAGACCAGCAGCTCCCGTGTTCTGTGAAGTAAAAGTACTGTTTTTGTCAATGGAGTCTGGTCGCTTCGAGGTAACGGCTTCAGTTCACCATTGTAAAGGGCTGTCTGACTGCAAGATAAAGTGGTAAAAATATCCTAAATGTAGAGTGAACTTCAACTAGTGTTGATTTTGTTGAAGGGGTTCCTTTTTTTAGGTGGCTAAAAATGAACCAATTTATAGAACGTTTGCTTAGCACAGTTTCATGTTATGTACAGGACGTGAGGAGTTTTAACCCAGAAGTAGTTTGATATGTTGTAAAAATGCGCTATTTGCTTTCTTCCCAAGGAGCTAGATAAGAAGATAGACACCAGTCCCATGTCTGTATGCTAATTATGAAGCTACAGCTGGTTAGCTTAGCTTAGCATAAGCTCAGCAGACCGGAAACAGCTAGCCTGGCTCCATCTGAAGGAAAACAATTGTATAGCTCAGAAATTCTTGAATTCAAGGTGAAGTTGCCATGCAATAAGCGGCTAATTCAGGAAGTTGCAGCGTGTGACAAAGAAAAAGTGCAGCACATAATCCCCCGTAAAACCACAACTTGCTAAGCTAAGCTAACGGCTGCACAGACATGTGAGTGGTGTCAATTTTCTAATCTAACTCTCTGCAACAACGTGAATAAGAGTCTTTCCTAAAATGTCAAACTGTCCCTTTAAATCGTCCTTTATCCTTTAACCTGGAGTCACTAACACTCCCCTCTTGCTGCTTATTTTGTCTCCAGCATGTTGTGAGATCTTCATTTAGCTGGTGCCAGAGCTTTAGAGCAGCCCTTCAGTTGTTGGAGATGACTTTATGTAGCAGTTTAAGTACTCTGCTGGGCAGTGCGAGGCCCAGCTATGAGAGCCTATCTCTGAGAAGAGTGAAGATGAGTGAGGAGGCTCAAATTCCAGCCCAGAGGTCAGGTTTCGCATTCCTGGGGCACACACCACCGCCTGTCTCCACACTGACATACCTGCTGAGCGTATGAGTGCCAGCAAGGGGCCAGAAATGTGTGTGTGTTTCTCATGCAATCTAAACGTGTGAAAATGAACATATTACATTCCATTACACATCATCACACATACATACACAAACCTATCCAAGCAAACAAAGGAGTGAGCTGTTTCTTTGTGTGATACAGGGGGAAAAACACAGATGTAGAGAGGAGTTGGCTCACCAAATCAAACTAAGCACTCATTACTCCGTGCACGCCATTCACAATCAGCTCAGAGGGTGGGTGGGAGTCCAAAAGAGCAAAAGAGAAAAAAAAAGAAAAGAAAAGCAGGGCTCCTTCTAGTCTCATTCGAGCAGAGCTGGTGCCCTTGAAATACAGAGGAATCCAGAGAGGGGAAACCGCTGCAGCTTTTAACTGCTCATGGTGCCTACCGGGCTGCTGTGCTGCAGCATTTTTATTTCAATGTAAAAGCCTCGCTAAACAAAACTGACTTGTCTTTGTAATTGTTCAGTCATTTTGTTGTGATTTTAATGGGATGAGGGATATGAATACCAGTCCAGCCACACACAATGGTTTTCATTATCTCAACAATAGTGTTTATTTCACAGTCTTTGAACTGGGTCTGTATGAGTATCATGAGGGAAAGTAAATCACTAATTTGATTTAAATGCTGCTTTCTTTTTCACAAATACAGTTACAAAACAGATTTAAACTTGAGTTCAGAGCAGCATGGATTGTTTCTGTATCCTCGGGCCTCTAGCTGGAAGGACATTTTTTCAAACAATAAAACTACTAAAAATGCACTAAAACTTACATTAGTCCAACCCTGTGTAAAACTTTTATGGGCTATGACATCGTCTTGGATGTTAAAAGCAGTATTCATGATGCTATCTCAATACAAAATTTATGTCAGGCTTGGCAACCCCAGAGCAGTCTAACTTTACATTCAATACTCACCTCTTTGCCAATAGAGTCGCAGTAGACGAGGCGGCCTCTGGCTAGGAATTGTTGGCTCATCTGCTCAATACTATGGATCAGCAACACAATACCTCCCAGCAGTAATTCATCAGTATTTCATGGTCATTACATACTGCATTTCAATTTTTAAACGTTTGTCCAGGTTGAGGTTTTTCATTGAACTTTAACAAGTTACACAAACTTGGCCCAGTGGACGAGTGTTCAGTCCCCAGGCTCGGTGCTTTTGTGGGGTCCCTTGAGAACAGAAGCGTCCTCCCGAGGGCTTCCCAGCCACCGAGAGCAGCTAGTGTTAATAACATGTCTTATTCCTCGAGGGCTGTGCAACATGATCTCCATCTGACATTCCTGGGCTTTTGTTTGTCTCCGTTTCCACTGCGCTCCAGCCCCAACTGCCTCACTCGTCCCGTGCCATCCCATATGAGGCTGTTTAACATCTTAATCTGCTGCTGTCTTTCATCTGGCTCCTGTTAAAGCCTTAACAGAAAGATTGTGAATGCTAACTTCTGTCAGCACCTGGCTGTAAGAGAGTGAGGGAGCGGTGCAGAGAGGGAGAGGAGCAGACAGGAGAAAGACAGGGAATGAAGGGTTTAGAAGAGCGTGGAGGGAGTGCACACTTACCCAGTGGTGGAGGGAGTACTTAAGTAAAAATGTCAATACAACAAAGTAACAAAATACTCCATAACGAGAACAAGTCCTGCATCAAACTTGAAACACGTCCTGAAATGCTATATGATATCACCTATTTGGACCTGGTTATTTAAATTAAGTCATCTGAGGGGTTTGGAGAGAAAACCACTGGGGGAAAATGAGAGGGGGTCAAAAGTTAAAATGAAGTTAAAGCTCCAGTGTGGAGCTTTAAATTCTGGGTCAACTATTGACAGAAATGATGTTTAATATTCATAACTATGTTTTTATCAGTGTATATACTTACCTGAAAATAAGGGTGCTTTCAGACCTAGAGTTGTCTTGCTTTGGTCCGACTCAGGAAATGATTTTGTTACAAAGTTGCATAATTTCCTAGAGTTGGTTCGTGTTCTCACGGCAGCATTTACAAATGGACCAGATCAAATGCCTTGCATGAGAAAGCTGCTCTTGATTGGTTAGAATTTCCATGCAGGAAGAATCCAGGAAGTAAACAAAACATTGAAGAAGAGTACACTTGCAAGAAAAATGTGACACTTTCTAATGTCACAATGGAGGGACAACTATGCGGGTTGATTTTAGCGCTGGCCATCGTGTACTATAGTTCTTGCATTGTTCACTTTAGGAAACCATGCAGTTTGAAAACGAGGCGCGAATGCTCATATTAAGGCAGTACAGGAGGAGGTGCACATTAATAATCCTCCTGGACTGTAACATGCTCATGCTTGTTTAACCCAAACAAAGTGTAATGCGACTGCAGCTGGTTCGGATCGAGGTCGGAACACATTCTCACCGCATCAGCGTTCATTTGTAACCGGGCTGAGACCACCCCCTCAAGAAGATTGTTTCGGTGCACACCCAAATGCAATTGCTGTGTTCACACACAGGGCAGGTGTGAAAGCACCCTAAGAATCATTGTGTTTTTGGTGCCTTAGAGATAGCCGTCTATCTCTGTATGCAGCGGGTTCTCCTCTGTGGAGCCCGTCATGTTGTTCTACAGTAGCCTAGAATGGACAAATTAAACACTGTCTTTATATAGAGCCACTTGTGTTCTTGCATTTTCATGCTGGCCACAGTAATTCTCCTACACGCTTGGCCCACAGGAGAAGTTTCAGTTCTGCAATCTCACCACTAGATGCCACTAAATCCTACACTCTAGACCTTTAATCCATAAAAATACATTGTATTATATAAGATTATTGTGTTTTTTAAATGTAAAATCTTAATCTGAAAGGCATCTTGTAATTACAGATAAATATAGTAGAGTAAAAAGTATGATATTTCTGTCTTTAGCAGAGGTACAAAGTAGAATAAAACAGAAATAAGCAGGTTAAGTCATTTTTCCCCTATGTCCAGTACTTGAGTAAATGTACTCTCCTCCACTGCATGTGCTGTACACATTTTCTGTAGTCAGTGCTGCACTTGGCTGCCCCTCCGACTCCCCTACATGAATATTTATGTTCTCCTACTGTAATTCATCATGAAGATCAAATACTTGAGTTTATGACATTTTCTGATAACTCTTCCCTCTGTGCCGCCATCTCTCCGGGTCCTACCTGTGAAGATGAAGGCTTGCCTTCATCTCCACGCTTGCTTGCTTTGTTATCTCTGCTGCTCTTGTTGCTGTGCACGATAGCATGGTTCTCACAGATTCCTCTGCAGATTTATGTGAACACCCATCCCCTCGCCTGTGGCAGCAGGTACGAATGGCGGCAGCCTGTCAGAGCTGACGGGCCTGATGATGTTCTTACAGCCATTAACATGGCAAACAATCGCTAATAGGAATGAGCCCCCAGCTACAGAAGCCAGGTCAGCCTCAGTACACCGGGCCCTGGTGTATCAGACAACTGGGGATCTTACTGTCGTTAGGAGGACAACACTGCTGAACATAAAGCAGCACATAGATCAAGTCACTGAGCACATCTCCCCTCTCCAATGGCATTCCTCTAATTGCTTCAGTCTTTTTTTCTTTGGCCTGTATGAACAAAATGAAGCAATCCAGGGGAATTAATATAAATGCTGTAATAACCGCCCTCAGGGCTACTCAAAATCAGGATAATAGCAGGCGCCTTGCAAGCAGAAAGAAAAAGAAAATCCTCATTACACTTGCTTCTGCATTCTTTCTGAATGGCCGACATGCTGCAGCTTGTCACTCTGGCTTGGAAAGTGTACAGACTTATCTACATTGCTGTCGTTCATTCCTCCTGCGCCCCAGAACAGGCTGCAGATTGGAGGAGGAGGCCAAAATCTGGCTGAATTATGTGTTTGTGAGGGATGTAATGAAATTCATATTTTTTGTGATGTGTTTTATGTCCCGTGGCGCTCTGGTGTGAAAGTTCAGTTCTTCTCCAGGAATCCAGAAGCTGCAGTCTTGAACTCTTGTGCCAAGCTCTCACTCTCGGGTATAGGTTTAAGCTAAGGGCAAGGTAAATTTGGTCCTCAGTGTTGGTTTATTTCTGTTGGCACGCGCACGTTTTTGGGCACAACCAGGCATCTGCTAGTATTTCAGGTCTCTGGCACGGCCTCAGTCGGTGAGGTACAGTATCAGGGGATTTCTTCCCTCTGGCGATGGCTCCAGTCCAGCCTAAGAGGCCTGTTCACGTCTAAAGAGAGGCCCCCTGTGTCAATGTGATCACTGTGTGAGAATACAAGAGAATAGGCAGGTGGTTGTTACAGCAGGACAAGCTGGAGACTGAGGCTGATCAGACTCACTACACAAGGAGTCAAAGAGCTGTTTTATTTTGTTTTGACTGGACAAATATTTGTGAGTCCATTATGAGGTTACACCTACAGACATGGGCTTAGGAGACAGTAGGAGTTTGTTTTCATCCTTTTCATCTTCCCCTCGCGGCTCCCCCTCTTCCCTCCCTACTCTAACTCTCCCCCCTCGGCAGAGTTTTTAATATCAAAGTGCGCTGTCTGACAGGGGTAAGTCTCAAACAAGGGCTCTTTTGTTGGGTCTCCCTCCAACCGGCCAGGAACGACAAGAACTTGTCAACCCTTGTTCAGTTAGAAAGGAAGATGAAGAGAGGGGGAAAAGGGTCGGGACAGAATTGGCTCTTCTGCAACGTACAAAAGAGATTATTTAGGTGTCTGGCGGTGGGTATGAAACTGAATAACTTAATTTCAGCTTATTAAGGAGCAGACATACTGTAGATATGAAAACACCATTCATTTTTCAGATTCCCCATATATTTAATATCATCACACATAATAGGGACACAATTTCTGTCTGTGTCTGTGGGAGAAGGGGAAGACTGCGACCACAGCCAGGATAAATATAATACTCCATCAGTTTCCCTGGTATTTACACTAATGTCTTGTCATCTGGTGCTGAGGCTATATACAGTATGTATGTAGCAGTGCTGGGAAGTAACCATTTACTCAAGTACACTTCTGAAGTACAGTTCTGAGATACTTCACTTAAGTAGAGACAGTTCAGGGGCAAATATTGTGCTTTATACTCTACTACATAATTATATAACAGCTATAGTTACATTAATTCTACAACTAAACATTTGATCAACTTATACAATAAGAATTATGAATTTGTTTTATACCAGGATTGATGATAAGCGTAATATTTAAAAAATGAAATATTGTTATCATGTCAATAATACACATGATGATAATGTGTAAACAATCCAGCACCTTTTAAATCACTTCTGCCTCTTTCCATTCTCACTTTTTCTCCTCTCCACCCCCCTGCACTTGTATTCTGAGTGTATTTTATTTACCAAACTAAAATTACTGTCCTGTGGTTGTATGCCTCCGCACACCAGTCTCTCACAGTTTACATCCATGTGTGTGAAAACACGGATGCTTCACATGTATCTTCCCCATGGCAGCACAGAAGATCTATACCATCAGCAAAGCTTCAAAGTGGACACCCAATATAGTGTCACCAATTCAGTATCTGACCAAATGTCTCCCCTTCTGTTCCTGAGATAGGAAGTTGAGTAACGGCCAGTTAAGTGTTTTATGCAGAATATTATGACATCACAATGAGGTTGACCTTTGACCTTTTAGATATAAAATGTCATCACTTCATCATTTTACTCAGTGAGACATTTGTGTCAAGTTTTGTCATAATTTGTGTAAATATTTTTGACTTGTGGTGAGGTCACACTGACCTTGACCTTTGACCTTCAACCACCAAATTCTATTCAGTTAATTTTTTAGTCCAAGTGAATGTTTGTGCTTGATTTGAAGAAATTCCCTTAAGGTTTTCTTAAGAATGAGACAGATACAAGTTCACAGTGACCTTGACATTTGACCTATGACCACCAAAATCTAATTAGTTCACTGTTGAGTCGGAGTGAACATTTTTGCCAAATTTCAAGGAATTCCCTCATGGCATTCTTGAGATATCGCTTTCACAAGAATGGGACGGACAGACAACCTGAAAACATAATGCCTCCAGCTACGGCTACTGCCGGCACAGAGAAATAATAAGAGACAAAATATACAACAAAAAAAGTTAAAGATGAATTTGACTTATAGCATTATTATTATTGTTTTAAATTTTTGTAAGATATTGTGATAATGTTGTTGCCCTTTTATGCACTAGAGGCCCTGCACGCCCCATGCCTGCTGCTTAGTTACGTGGCTGATCAGACTTATTCAGGTTGCAGTATAGGGTTAGGGTTAGGTCTGCCACCACCACTGGCTCATCTCTCTGCTCCATGTCCTCACCCAAAGAGTTAAGCTATGAAGCCATGAAAGTAATGAAACCTAAATGACACGAGAGCTTCTTAAGGAGCACTGACAGGAAGGGTGTACTTGTTTGGGTTATCAACAACCTTTCTCCAGACTCACTGACTCCACCTTTAAGGAAAGGATTTAAATTCTTCTTCTTTCTACGTCATATTACCTATTAATAACCTCGAAAGTATCTTCCAGAGAATTGCATGCTCGTATTATGGAAAAAATGAAATGCCCTCAGCTCATGTGACATACCACAGTACTTTTATGCTTCTGTTTGCGATGTGAACATCCTCATACCGGCTTTGATGACAAAGATCGTCATGCTGATTTAAGGACTGATATTTAGTTTGTTCCCACAGTTGTAGAGAGCAAGGATGAAGTCACGGCAGATAGCGTGATCATTTGATCTAGAGGATTAACAGTCCGCGCTGCATTTGTGCATTCTTTTAAGTTCCTCTTTATCTGATCACTGACCTGCCATGTCACCACTCCAGAATGCATTGACTTCAATCTCTGTGAAGTATTTGTTCATGTTAGCAACATGGGTCCTGTGACAATCAAGATGAGCTGGATATCTGTGCTATTCTTGCTTGAAACACACCTTCAAACAAACCAGGATTTGCACTGAGGCAAGATGTTCTTCCCATGCTATGTGTAAACTTTGTTTGACCTCTGTCCACAAAGAACGTCCCTATGAGTTGTGGTTCAGGCCGTAGGTATGAAAATGTACGTTTACAGTGAGCTGTAATGTACACCAGGGGAGAAGGAGGAGGGAGTGCATGTGGCTGGTGGCCAGCTGAGGCCCCAGATGTGCAGCGTTGTTTGGGCCTTGTCCTGTGTTGTAAGTGTGTAGTGTGGAGTCGGCTACCGGACACACACTGAGGGATCTGGGCAGCAGATGACGGCTCGCTGTTCCCAGTGTGTAAGATAAACTGTTGGCTATTAAGGATTTACAATATGAAAATGTTAACAAAAAGAAACCCTTGGTTAGTGAGAAAGGAAGATGTGTGTGTTAAGAAAACATACAGTTAAGAGGTAGTGTGGGAAAATTAACTGCTCTTAGTTTGACATTGGCAACATGTTAATTTTAGCCTCCATTTGATCATGTCAAACTAGAACAATTTCATCAGGTGAAGTCCAATATCATGTCATTTTTTGCTGAATATCTGTGCCTGTGATTTCATGTTAAACAATTCACACCAAAATGTGAAGTGCAGGGTTTTTTTCTTACCTGTTAGTCTAGGTTGTTTTGGTGTGAGTTGCCGATTGTTGGAGATATCAGCTGTAGAGATATCTGCCTTCTCTCCAATATAATTAAACCAGATGACTCTCGACTTGTGGTGCTCATAGTGCCAAAAAATGCATTTGAAAAACTCAACAACAATGTCTCTTTCCAGAAAGTATGACCCTAAAGATAACCCACAGACCTTGTTATGAGCAGTTTCATGTAGAAACTGTTTTCTTCCTACCCAACTATACTCACCAAGCGTGCATCTACCCACTGACAAGGGGCTCCTGCTCGTGACAGCGTGAGATGTAAACATTAATGGTGTCATCCTTGGCTGAGCTGTAACATTAGCTAGCTCAGTGGGGCTAGATGAGCAAGCAGTAGATGCAAGCTTCCTCTAGTGTGGTGGTATGGTTGGCTGGTGTAGTTTGGTATAAAGACAATAGTTGCTACAGGAAACAACAATTATCTGTGCATTATCTTGAGTAACCGTGTCATGATCTCTAAAAACTGACATTACTGTTGAGTTTTTCACATGTATTTTTCTTGTCTTTTCTTTTCTTTGGTTTTATTTTATTATTTATGTATTGGCACTTTGAGCACCACAAGCCAAGTGCCATCTAGTTTCATTACATTCAAGAGAAGGCAGACACCCTAGAGCTGATATCTCCAACACCTGGCAGCTCATCATTTTTGGAGGGCCAGTATCATTCTTTTGGAGTTGTGATAAATCTAAGTCCAATATTCACTCTCTTTCAGCTCTGTTTTTGGTCTCCACCCACTCCTGATGGAAATATCTGTCTCTGTACCTGCTAAATGCTCCACGATGTTCACCAGGTAGTCACTAACTTTGTCCACTTGCTGTTTGGTGCTGAACGGGTAGTGTACAGAGTTTTTAGAGCTTTTTTGTAATGAAAATAATTGCCTGCTGTGGTAAAAAAAAAACACTTCTATGAGAGCAGTAACAGTGAATGAAAACAGAAAAGTTGCGTGCCATAAAAACCAAAACAACCAGTGGAAAGTGCTCAGTCGACATTTCTCATGTTTCTTTGTCAGCAAAAAGGAATTGATCCCTAATTTTCTCATTGCTTTGTAGTTCTTCATCTTTTGACATCTTGTAAAGTGCCCCTGGCTTTGACCCTGGTTTTTGGGTGTAGAGCGGTAATACTGAGACTATTACGCTCTTCTATGGATCTCCTCCTTCACTATTTTCAGGTTTTCCTTTCCTGTCTCCCAGCATGTGAGTCTGAGTTTGTCCTCCTCTTGCCTCGGTTTTCCCTTTTTCCATGCTGTCATGGAGATGGCTACCTGTTCCCACACTGACTTGTGAACAGAGAGCTGCAGCAGCGGCGGTAATGCTTGTCTACCTTCCCACCAACTTGTTTGCGTTCCACCTTACGCTATGCATGGAGAATTAAATCGTGCTATTTTAAGACACTTGAGGGGGGAAAATACTCCACCCAGAAGTTATGCAATTTAAAAACATAAAAATGTTCCATATTTCCTTCGTGGACTTTTCAAGAATGGCCAACGCTCCTCGAGGGCCACGTGTGGAGTCCATGAAGGGTTTGTTGGACGGGCATGGCGAACACACAGCTCGGGAGGGAGTGGAAGTGTTCTGTCATGGTTGAACATGGGCGTCTGGTGGTGATTAGAGACCATTTGTTTCTGTCAGAGCACAAAGCTTCAGCCTTCTCTCTGCGTGATAGATGAATTAGTGGAAGTGAACTGGATAAAAGGAAAAAAAAGGGGGGGGACACACTCATCAATGAAATACTTTGACACTGAGACGTTTGGTGATTACCTGCGCTGGAATGTTTTTCTGCGATCGGCCAGATCAGATTTAAGAAAAGTCTGTTTTTCTTCCCTGCGTGTGTGTGTGTGTGTTCTGTGTTCTCACGGACAAAATTTTCCATTTGTATTTCAAGCCCTTGTATCCAAACTTGCCCTCTTCCCATTCTACCCCCCTTGTTTTCCTCCCTCTCACACACACATGCATTTACGCACATACATAATAAACATACTAGCTGATGACCTGGCTAATGCTTGTTCTTGTCTAAAGAGCAGAGATAAAGACAGAGAGGAAAGTGGCGAGCGGTGCAGTAGACCCCCCTCCCCTCCTGTCCTCCCCAAGGGGATCGGATGTTCTCAGCCGTTATAAGCAAGCAAAGCTGGCGGCCGGCAGACCGTCTGGCTCCAGAGCAGCCCGGGCACACAGACAATGCCAGACCTTCTGTCATGAGGTTTGCTTTCACTGAGGTCAGCTAAACAAGCCTCTAGGCCCTAAACACAGCCATGTGCACACGCACTCTTCCATCTTCATACACACACGTGCACATCTGAACACACTCAAGATAACTTACTTTATTTCCCACCTTGGGCAACAGTGTCGGTCTCTTGTTTGTGTTGTCTGTGCCTGTGTTTGCGGTGTCACTCTGTCCTGCAGTCAATGACCTCCTCCTCTAACTCAGGCGAGAGGCCGTCGTTTGACCCGCTCGCTGTGCCAACATCGACATACTTTGCATGCCATGGCATTTTAATTAGAGCATCACTCTACATTATTACGCATATGACACTGTGTCACCAGCACCTGTCAGAGTGAGCTGCAGTAACTGATATTACATGTAGTGGCATACATCATACTGTTTGTGAGTAAATCGAGCTGGCTGTGGACTAGTATTGATATGTGTCTCTAATGTTTGTGTCAACCTTATTAACACATATGTAGAAACAAACTATTTGGATCACATTACAAGAACATGTACCCAAGTACAGTTTGAGATACTCTACTTGAGTGTTTCTATTTCATTCTTCTACTGCACAACATTTTAGAAGGACATATTGTTCTGTTTTACACTACTGCATTTATTTCACAACTACAGTATAGTTGCTTTACAAATTAAGATTTTGCATACAAAAAATAAAAACATCAGTTTATAAAATATAATGCCTTGATACATATTAGATTCAGCTTGCCACCAGCTACAAAGGCTGCAACAAATGATAATGTTCACTGTCGATTAGTCTTATTTTCTTGATTTGATTTGATTCTCGATTAGTTGTTTGGTGTGTGAAATGTTAGCAAAAGGTGAAAAATGTGAAAAATGACCTCTTTAAGTGTTTTGTTTTGCCCACAACCAAAAGATATTCAGTTTTCTATCATAGCGAAGAAAATAAAAATCTGCAATTTTTCACATTTAAGAAGCTGGAATGAGACACTTTTAACTTTTTTTAAATAATTACTTAAATAGATCAGTTGATTATCAAATTAGTTGCCAATTCATTTAATAGTTGACAAGTAATCTAAAGGACGGCACGGTGTTGCAGTGGTTAGCATTGTTGCCTCACAGCAAGAGGGTTCCTGGTTTGAACCCAGGGTGGGGCAGCCCTTCTGTGCGGAGTTTTCATGTTCTCCCCGTGTCAGCGTGGGTTGTCTCCAGGGACTCCAACTTCCTCTCACAGTCCAAAGACGTGCAGGTTAATTGGTGACTCTGTCCGTAGGTGTGAATGTGAGTGTGAATGGTTGTCTGTCTCTATGTGTCAGCCCTGTGATAGTCTGGCGACCTGTCCAGAGCGTACCCTGCCTCTTGCCCAATGTCAGCTGGGATAGGCTCCAGCACCCCCGTGACCCCGAACAGAATAAGCAGTAACAGAAATGAATGAATGAATGAACTAATCTAACTGTTGCAGGTCTACTGGCTACAAAATGAAAAGGCTGCTTACACAATAATACATTGATACTAACAATCCAATATGCATAATGATACAAAACTAAGAGGGGCCACTCTGTTGAAATACATGCAGACTTTACTTTAGGACGAGGCGTCTGCTGTCACGGTATGCATAATGTCGTACTGCAGTATTGATATGTATCATCATGTCTGACAGAATTATTTATATCCTGTATCAGCTTGTTCCAGCTCTTCTTTGACATGATAAGATGTTCACACTTTGTGGAATATTTAAACCTGAGACTCTATGTTCTGTATGGCTGCACTGTTCCATCACGTGGACATATTCCAGGTGTTTTTGGGCATCAATTTACATGTATTTCCCTCGGACCAATTTAGTGTCCTTTTGTTCACCTTTTGGATTTACGCTAAAATTAAACATAAAGTTGCGTGGGTGTGAGAAATGCTTTGCTGCACAGCATGAGTCTGTAATGACTGATTCACCCTCTGCTTGACTTTTGGTGCTCCAGAAGCATATCTGCATGTTTTGCCATTCAATGAATGCAGTCCCACTTTTGTCCCCTCCTCTATAAGTAAACCAAGTTTGTTGCGCCTGTGTTTTAAAGCAGCAAAACACGCCTTTATGTCAGAGAAGAGAGGAGAGCTGCTGGATGGATCTGGTCTCCTGTGTTTGGGGATGCGCCAATCAGCCTGCACTCAGGAGAGCAGAGTAACTTTTGTGAGTGAGTTATTCCAGCTGAGGCTTCTTTGTAGCCCGCTGCAGCTGTTTTTGATTTCACAGTCCGTCCCCCTCCGCTCTCCCAGCCAGCATCTCAGAATGGATCCCCCTCCACCACCACACTCCCTCCCTCCCTCCCTCCTCCATCCATTACCACCCCTATACTACACACTGATACTCACTTACATTTACTCTCACATGTTAAAATAGCGACACGCACCACAACAGGTGTTTACACTCACTTGTCTGTCCACACAGGTTTCAGGGTGATTTATGAGGGACCAGAGAAAATTAAGCATGAAGGATTACATTGTGTTTAAAACACCGGCATGACCTGCAGCGTGTGTGTGGTGTTGTCTCTATGAGGCTGCAGGCCTGTAAATGTAATAGACTGATTCATCCTTAACAATTATGAATACTGTACACATAAACACAAAGTGACATGCACAAGACGTTTGTGATGTCAAAGACTCTAATAAATAAGAGGATATGTTATATTGTTAACCAAAACCAAGAGATGTGATCACATCACTGCAGTTTCAGCCTCTTTACACTGGCTCCCAGTATGATTTAGAACAGATTTTAAGATTTTACTGATTACTGTAAGGCTCCTCATGGTCTCTCTCCCAGCTATATCCCCAACCTTTTAGTACCATACACACCAGGACATACTTTAAAGTCCTTGGGCAGAGGTCTTTTATCTGTTCCAAAGGCCTGGCTGAAAAGGTAAGCGGACAGAGTGTTTGCTGTCATGGCCCCGAGGCTCTAGAACAATCTACCCGAGGAAATCAGGTAGGCCTAGTCAGTGATCTCTTTTAGTCCCTTCTTAAAACATACTTTTATAGGAGAGCCTTTTCTGATTTTACTTGAGTTTTAAGTTCATTTAGACTCTTTTATGTCCTTAGTTTTTATATACTGAAGTGTTTTTATCAGTTCTTTTAAAAGTTTTTGTTTTCATGTCTTCTCTGTTTTAATTATTGACATGTAAAGCACTTCATAACTGTTTTGAAAAGCGCTTTATAAATAAAGATTAGTATTATAATATTATTGGGAAAAACATATTTAGGATTTTTCTTACATGTTAACGAGTGTAAGATTTAGAGATGTGTAAGATTTCGGGGAATTTAGTGGCATCTAGTGGTGAGGATTGCAGATTGCAACAAGCTGAAACTTCTCCCAGTTAGAATTCCTTCAGTGTTCATTGGTCAGGAGGTTTTTACTGGGAGCCGAATTATCCGCAAAGGTCTCTACTTCTCCAAAACAAACGGACCAGGTGATTGAAACCAGTAAAAACACTGCATAAAGCTGTTTGACATTACAAATCAGTGTTTCTTCAAGGTTTGGCATGTTGCAGACAGGCTGCTTGCCCAGCACCTGCTAATGTGTGCTCACCTTTTCCTGATTCGAACATTCAAGAGGTTTTTACTGGGAGCCAAATTATCCGCAGAGGTCTCTTGCTCTCCAGTGTCATGTTAACAAATTGCCATTTTACCATCGCTCTTGTTGCAGAGGGACTGCTTCAGTGGCTGGTGTGCAAAAAAAAAGAAAAGCCCAATCTAGAGCTAGTGTTTGGTTTGTCTGTTCTGAGCTACTGTAGAAACACAGTGATGTCCATGGACAAGAATCCGCTCCCTGTGTAGATCTAAGGGGCTCATTCAAAGGTCACAAAAACACAATTCTTATTTTCAGGGTGATTATACTCTAACGACGACATACTAATTATTTTATGTTCCATTAATGTTTCTATTTCTTCCAATCCCCCTACACACTGAACCTTTAAAAGAACCAAAATCTTAATGTATAGATTTGTCTGATTTGCATCTTTTTTAAAAAAAAAAAATCTCTTGTACTTTTTGGGCTCCCAGTCCAAGTTCCTCTTTGTCTGTCATGGGCACTTTGGCATCTAAGAGCAACCAAAAAGCTGTGGCAATTATATTAAAAATACACAAGCCTGATGATGCCTAGCATTCTGTATAAAATACATACTGTTTGAACTTGAGACAAAGGACTGGGCCAAGGAGAACAAACAACCCTGCCATTTTAAATTGAGAAGTCTACAGTGCCGTCTCCAGAGAAACAAATAACATCTACATGCTCTAAAATGTTTCCTTTTATCCTCCCTCCCCTTTGGCCTGCTCCCACTCTGCTTTCTTGTCCATCCTTCTCTCCTATATCTCCTTCTCTTCCTTCTCACCCACCCCTGTTTTTTATCACTCACTCTCTCTCTGAATGAGCTGCCCTCGGATTACTGGGGTTTGTGGAGGTCTATCAGAAACATGTGTGGAGGGTTGGAGGCGGCTGATGGGAAGCCCTTCGTCAAGCGGCTCACCCTCATTTCTCCCAAAGAGCCCGAGCCAGTGGGGAAGAAAAACTCTCAGCGAGTTCAAAGACAGAAACTTATTGGCTTTTTACAGGATATTATTTTCCACTGAATGGATAAACAGGAAAAAACTTCTCACCCTAAACCGCTCTCTGTAAAATACAGGAGCCAGTTGGAAAACTGGATCATTCACCCGCCTCTCTCTCAGCACTGCCTTTAGACATCACTGCCCCGGCTTTAGGCCAGTGATTCTCCTCCTCAGTCTCTGTCTGACAACCCAGTATGTGTCTGACTTCATATGATAACATCAGTGACATGACATGTTTGGATTTTAGATTATCATATATCACATATAATCGTGGATGATCACACAAACACATGCCAGTAAATGTCAGAAAAAATGCCCCATAATCAGGACGTCTTTACAGATAGTGCAGTCTGCTGATTGTAAATGTCTCATCATAACAATGTCGATACCTAACAGTCATAGAGGCAGCCACTGAAGGACTGACACTTTGAATTCACTTTATTTGGAGATCATTCAAACACGTGTTACACTGCCACCTTGTGGACTCTGATTGTATTGTCCTAGTGGGCACAAACGTGCAATAAGCTAAACAAAACCATAGCCCTTTAAACATGCAAACACACACAGAAGCAGTGTGTGCTTTGTGTGTGTTTTCTTTATTTATGTGTGTGAGCACTCAGCCTGAAATGGGCAGTGGTGGCACACAGTTGGGAGAAATTTTCCTCAAGGGCTTTCTACCAGAAAGGGATCTCTTGGTTAGGGTTAGGAAAAAAGTCATAGATTGGTTTAAAATGAATAGATTTCTCTCAGAAAGGGCTTTTTTTTTGGAGAAAGCATACAAGGCAAACTTCTCCCATTTGTTGGTGGAACACCTGCTCAGATAGTGTAGTGCTTGTATTTTTACTTAAGTAAAGACTTCTTGAGCAAAAGCACAAAAGAATAATGAGTAAAATGTACTCAAAGTGACAAAGTAAAAGTGAGTGTGGTGTTATTAAATACGACATTATTAAATTCAGAGATGTTCAAATACCATTTTTTCCTTTCAGACACTAGTTATAATACCTGAACTTGCATATCAGCTGATACTGTGCACAAATCTGATACAATGGCCTTTAAAAAGTAACAGCTGTATAGTGCTTACATTGTATGGATGTGAAATGTTTGTTATTGTTGTATGGTATGGCTCAAGTTAAACTCTAAACTGGTGGGACTTCCCAGTGTAAAATATTGCCACATAGCTGACATTTAGCTAATGGCTAGCGTTACACTATTTAATCAGGTTTCCTTTACTGCTCTAAAACTGTAGTTACTAGTGACTACACAGTTCAGATACACAAATTTGTATTTTTAATTTTTATTTTGGGGGTATTGTGTAAAATTGTATGAGATTTTTGATGATTTTACTGGAACACTAGTTCTGGTGTGACTGGAAACTCTCATACTATTTCAGCAAGTCTGCTGCTAAGGCCCTGCACATGAGACATGTATCAGCATAACTGCATTTGCATTTAGACATTTCAGCTATAGTTGACAGTGTGCAAACAGTGAGGGTCATGTACAACAATGATCAAAGTTCTACGGCCCCCGCCTTAAACAAATCCCTCACTCACTTCCAGTCTATGTTGTGTTAATACACCGGTTACTGTAAGTGCATTACGAAGCTTAAAACCAGGTCTTTGTGCTTACTAAGAAGCAATCACTGCAGAGGAATGCTGCTGAAACAAGAAAATGTCTTCCCGCTCTCTCTTTCAGCTACCGAGCAGAGTCTGTGCCGCCTGAGAATGGGCCGGAGAGGGAATGGAAAAATCCACGGCATTTAGGTAAAGCCATGTCATAAAGGCAGCACTAATGAGCCGGAGGTTTTAAGAGAGGGAGAGGAGGAGGAGGAGGCGGGAGGAAATGGTTTACATATGGATTTGAAAGAGCACAGGCATCACAGCTATGTTGTGTATTTAATGAAGCAAAGTAATCCTGGTGCACATGTCTCTCTCCAACACTGCTGCTACCACTCCCCTCACACACTCACTTCTGTTTCTTTATACACATTCGTTTGTTGCAAAAGTAGGTTAGTTAATATTACAGAATGCTAATATACTTTGAGGAGCTTAGTACCAAGGAAATGGATGTTTGTGCTTTTGTCATTTCGTTGGCATTTACAAGGTTCCTTTCTTGCATACCATTAGATTGTATCTCGCTTACACCTCCCTTTTCTCAGCACTAAAACAAATAACTCGAGAGTGGCTAAACTGCTTCTTAAGCTTAGCAAAGTATAGCTTGACCAGAGGCGACACGAAAATGCATAATAGATAAATGCATGGAGGCGATTGCTGAGGACTACAACAAGCCTGATTGCTTTCTTTTCCTGAAGCCACGTTAAATCATCTTCTAAGCCACATTAAACTCCATTCCCATTACAAAGATAATAAGATTGTAGTTTTAATTAGTGATAGGTACTGTAGTACCTGAAAGGAGACAAAACCCACGGACATTAAAGATGTTTCGGGCTCATTCAGCTGCTTCATCTACACATAAAATGGGATATATGACATACATTACATTAAGCGACCATGCTAGTGGTGTTAGCCCATTTACTGCAAGTCCCATTACTTTATATCACACAGTTAAACATTTTGCAAAGCTAATATAATTTAGATTTTTGAATGTACTACCATTCCAGGCAGCTGTTGTTTTTCATTCATGTCTGTACACTGGGCAATCGATAAACAGCATAGATCACATGAACATCAAGTCTGCGCTCAATTTTTGTCAGTTTAATTACTGTAAGAGGTGTTCAATTCAATGTGCACCTAAAGGTCCAGTGTGAGGACTGAAAGGCATATACTGGCAGGAATGGAATATAATATAAATAACCATGTTTTCATCGGCGTATAATCACCTGAAAAACGTGTTTTCGTTAATGAGCCATTATATCTATATGCAGAGTGGGTCCTCTCCTATGGAGTCTGCTATGTTGTTCCACAGTAGCTCAGAGTGTACAAACCAAAAACTGTCTCTAGACAGGGCCATTCACGTTTTTTCGTCAGCCACCATAGTTCTCCCACACACTTGGCACATGGAAGAAGTTTCTGTAGCCACTACTATCAATTGAAAAAGCCACCAAGAGACTGAGTAGGCTCGTAACTGTGACTGGTTCAATAAAATCCATGCTGGAGTCCAAAGATGTGTTTAATAGTGGTTTATTTACCAAACAACTGAATAACGAAAACAAAACGCGATGAAACAAAATATTACGTGACGTGATTACGATCAACAAAAAATATCGGAGCCAAAAACTCACCCTCTTTTTCTAAAAAGCTGCCACGCCAGTAAACATGAACAGGTAAAATAATGTGAAACCACAGCCGTGTGCTAATTACAACTACCGGAAGTGAGAGTGACCAAAAGGACGTGTGCAGCCGAAACAAATAATAAACAACAGTTTGAATGCATATTCTGGCTCCTACAGTTTTAGTTCTGCGTACTCACCACTAGATGCCACTCAATCCTGCACACTGGACCTTTAAACTGTATTAGGGTTCAATGATAATGTAACATTGAGATGAATAAATGCAGTCCTGATGTTGACTGTGATACATTGCACAATGCAAAAAATGTTTTGCAGGTATGCTAACTGATTTTCATATTGTATAGAAGTGAATGGAAAGCAATTGCTGTCTAGACTAGTAGAAAAAATACGGAGTGCTGCACTGGTTCAAGGCACTGTACAGTCAATTTTTAAAAAATCAGGTGCTCTTCAAGGATAAGGGCAAATAGTCACATAAAGATAAACTGGCCAGCTCCCTCAGTGTAAAAGTCCATTCTGGCAGGCAGTCCAAAAATGCATCCGAGACACTCTGACCGTAGTTAAAAATCCTTTATTGATTCATGGATTAACCAGTGTGTTTCGACCAGAGAGTCTTCATCAGGGTTTAAAAAAGCTGAGCTGGCCAGTTGTTTTTTTATCTTAGGTCAATGTCTAATACCTATGTTTGTGATACACAGCTCACAATATACTACAGGGTGTTGCTGAAAAGCATTTTAATAGGAGTGGAGTTTGGTTATGATGGAGACGTCACAATGTCTAACAAACACACCACTCAGCCTACAAAAGTACATTTAGCCAACTAATTTACAGGCTTTCTGGAGCTCAAGTCTGCAGTTGCAGAATTAGTTGAAGGTTTAAAAAACTACATGGTAAAGATAATTAAAGACATTATATTTATGGTGCCTTATGGTATCTTAATGCAGTAGTTCTCAACTGATCCAGCCACCAGGTCCAGATTTCTCCTTAGTCATTAGTTTGAGGTTCTACAGTTTAATACAATCAGCGTCATACTTGTGTTTGGCCATGTCGTTGAGCTAGTTTGCTGTCTCTGTCACGTAGCTGTTGGTTAGTCACTCCTTCTACAGCAGGAAACAGCACTTAAAAAGAAAAGCTCTGTGTTGGAAATTCACGACCCACTTTTGGACCACAACCCACCAGTTGGGAACCGCTGTCTTAATGGAAATGTTTGCAGTCTGGAATTACTCATCTGTTGCACTCTGACATTAATTGCAAACATTTTGCACAGTAGAGTTAAATATTTCCTTTTTGTCCACTCAAGTTTTCTCTGTTTTGTTTAGACTTTTTTTTTTTAATCTACATCATGCAGACCAAATGTTGACTTGATTTCACTGCCACATATACTAGTCTTTAAAAAACACATGACTAAAACACCCTTACACTAATTACTTAGAAATCTTTTTGTGAAATGTAAATGTAATTGATGAAGTCTTGTGAATGCCCTGATGGTGATTAGTACACCCAAACAGAGGGAGGATGTGCCCATAAAAGATTTTCTCCGGAACTTGATCAAGTTACTTAAGTGTTGTTTATGTGTAATTACATTTTACTGCAGCCCCTCGATGTCACGGACATTCTTCACTTTGACCACTGAAAAGATTTGGTTTTTATGTGGGAGTTTTTTAAAGACACTGTTTTATGTGACACAGATAATTAAGGCAGTTTGGTCTTGATCTGGTTGTTCCCCTCCTTCAGACTTAATCCTCTTTTATCCCCCACATCTGTGACTCCAAGAATGCATCCGTTTTTGAGTTGAAGAAACAGTCCAAACACACATTTCACAAAAGAAATAAAGAGTATGAACAACTCCACTGCTTCAGTTGCAGCTTTTTATCCAAACCTTATTGACACATCTCTGACCTTGCTATGTCGCCCTGGGTTTCAGGCCTGCAGGTACACTTCTATTTTCTAACACTATTGACCCCCTGTGGACTGGATGGTGAGTGGACACAACGGGGATGACTGCAGCAAAACAACATAGATGATGCAAACAAGGTAAACACAACAGCTGAGGGACAGAACGAGTCTCTCCTGTCATCACCCAGTCCTGAAGAATGTGTTTATTTACTACCTTGAAACAGCTCAGCTCAGAAATGATTGCCTGAAGGTTGGTGACTTGTAGGAAGGTCACAGTAACAGGAATATGAGTTATAAATGTAAAACACATTCCTTGTGAAATGTTCACACAAGTATTTATGTTTTAAAGGAGCAGTGTGTGGGAAATGGTGGCATCTAGTGGTAAAGATTGCAGATTGTAACCAGATGAAACTTATCTTGTGTGCTGAGCAAAATCCCAGTTCGGATTCCTTTAGTGTTCATTGTTCAGGAGGTTTTCACTGGGAGCTGTTTCAGTTTTCAGCCCAGCACCTGCTAATGTGTGCTCACCTTTTTTTCGCCTGCAGCTCGAAGTCGTCTCTTCACAGTTCACTCCCAGAATCTTGTCTTCATACTCAAGTTTCCTCCAGTTTCCAAGTGCCTTTTGTTGATGTAGCAAACAGTATTCACTGGCACATTGGCTTTCTCTGCAATTTCTCTAAAGGTAGGGTCTACACAGTATTGTCTAAATACGCTTGAGATGGTGCAGTAATAGTAATAGTCTGTCCTGACACTGCTTTTATACACAGAGAGAGTTTGTAAGGAATCAACAAAAGTTGGGACACCTGTAGGTATTATTTACTTCACTTACATCGCTGCAGAGCAGCTGTTGTTAACCAATTACTTTTACCCTGAAACAGACATTTTATAACTTCTTTTCAGATTTTGGTAACCTAACTTGAGATTGAGGTGCCGTATTCACAAAGCATCCTAATGCTAAGAGTTGTTTCTAGTGACAAAATTCAAAGAACTCTTAGAAGTGTGACATTTTTTTTAGAATTTTCCCTTAAAGTTAAGACTAGATCCTTGTAAAGATAAAAGTTGTTCACAAAGCATCTTAGACTTTAAAACAAACTCCTAAGTCAAAAAACTGTCAGGAGTTGAGAGGAGGACTTTAAGAGTTTCTTAAGCAGAGGAGAAAATGGTGGAAACACAAAGAGGTCAGAGAAATATTCTCCCAACGCTGGATGACAGTGGGTTAATGAAATGCTACAGATCAGATCATGAAGGGATAATATTTGTGGTCAATCTCATCAGGACTATGCACGCATTTCATACCCAACACAATAACGCTACAATGCCAGACATAAAATGATCACATTACTAAGATATTTGAAAAACTGGATAAATGCAACAGTGCAGAGTGATTACACAAACAGTGAGAACACTTTCACAGTCAGCAGTTCATTTCATTTCCACTGGGTGTCCACACCTTACAGGCTCACAAAAGGATGTGTCTGTGACAACCAATCACATCTGTCTTTTCTATGAGAACTTTCTTATATCACTCCTAAGCTAGGACTCCCAACTAAATGTTTTTAGGCTAAGATAGATTCTCTCTAAGAGTAGTCTCAGAATGTTGCCCCAGAGGTTTAGGAGGTTTTTACAGGGGGCTGAATTATTTGCAAAGGTCTCTTCCTCTCCAAAACAAACTGACCTGGTGATGTAAAACAGTAAAACACAGAATAAAGCAGTCATGTTAAAAACCAGGGTTTTTTCTACACTGTGCGAAGGGACTGCTAACTACGGTGGCCGATACAACAATGCAAATGGCTTAGTGGTGCAACGTGACTCTGTGGACAAGGACTCTCTGCCTATGTAGATATAAACGGCTTATTCTAGGGTGACAAAAGCACAGCAGTCTTATTTTAGGGTAATTATATACTAAACAAAACATATGATATTCCATTTCTGCCCATATAGCCCCCTAAATCCTACATGCTGGACCTTTAATATTTCATTATATTTCCAGATTATCAGAAAACCATAGAAGAGAACACAATAGAAAGCAGTTAGTTTAATGCATTTTCATGCACTATTGAATATCACAGTCAGTAATGTTAGTGAGGTTTCAAACAGCCAACACACCTTGTGTGCGACTAGAAAAAGTATTGCTAAAAATGTTTTTTAAAAGATTACAATTGTTAATATACTCCGTCTAATGAAAACCCATTTTCAGGATACAGTAAGAGAGATCAGAAAGTTTACAATTGCTCGCATACTAATACTAATGAGAAGACATTATAGGGAGACACCAAAAATAGTGATGAGTCCAATAAGAGCTCCTCACTGCCTGCAGCTCTCTGAAATAAGCAAGTTTTAATGTTCAAAGAGTAATGCTTAATTATCCATACATGGCCATTTACAAGCATATTGCCACAGGGCTCCGGCTTCACAACAGTCCCCAATCTAATAGAAGATAGCATTATTGCGTTCAGTCAGAATTATTCACTGCATTACCCACGATTCATAGCATGTATTAACGCAAGCAATTTCATGCATATGGATACAGTGGGTCTTAGCAGGGGAGCTCCTGATTGCTCTGAAACTAATTTCACAATCATTAGTTTTGGCGGTGGTGTGAGTGACAGAGTGTATTTACCAGATCTCAGAAAATGACAAGTTCCACAAGCTTTGTGGAGGAAGTTGTAAAGATGAAAGTCTGATCTGTGTGAAGCTCTGTGTTTAAACTGTACACTGACTGCAGTGTTGTACGTTAAAGGAAATCTGCTTCAATTTCCAAACTTTTCCTTTACAAATACAAAAAAGGCCAAACAAATAATAAATAATCACAGTTATCTAGCGTCTATAACTTATGATATCAATGTGCACCCATAAAATGGAGTCACAGAGGGGGAGATCCTTTGTAAACACAGGGCCGAGTGCTCGAGGTGCAGGCCAAACAGAAAGCCATTTTAGCCCGGAGGTGAAATTAATGAATCATGGCAAAGTGCTGCATTCCATCCATATGTAAGATGAGGAGATATTTGGCAAAGTCTCTGAATCAACTTAATGCTGTTATGGGCCATTGTTCACAATAAACATGTAAATTGTGTTTATGGAATAGCATATAAATCAATGGCACTGATTCACAAATAAATTATAATCACTGTGACGCCTAACCGTACTTGGGCAAAAAACTAAAACACACACACAGAGAGGGAATGTTCTTTTGTACATGAATCCAAACAGAGAAATATATATTTTCTTTATATAATGAACCTTTTTTTTTTTACATTCTCACTTCTCATAGTAGGAAAAGCACAGGAGTTACTATTAATATTAACAATGGCTCTGTTATATTTAAGTGTCCCAATTAACAGTGCTGGAAAATAATATAGTGTATTATTTTAGATAGTGTAATTGCTTAAGCTCTATTTTAAGGTGTATAAGTACAGTGTTGAGACACTTGTATACTAAACTGGAGTATTTCTATTTTCTGCCATGTTATCCTCCCACAGTACACTATTCTTTAGTTTTTGGTGACTTCACATAAATAATACAAAATTCAAACTATCAACAGTTAAAATGTGATATATTGTTGCAGATTGAGAGTATGTCAGGTAAATGAAATTAGCCCCACCTTTAACAGCTGCAACAGTTAAGTGTTGATAACATACAGTATGCATTAAAAACTATAATCCAACAATATAATATACATTACTATTGAATCGTCTGTTCTGCATGAGGAATAGTTTGGGTATTTTATGTATATTTTGATGTTCCACCGCTGCAGTGGAACCATGAAAACCATGACACTGTGACACTGAGACATTACACACACCACCAGAACCCTAAAACTAAAGAAGCTGAATGGAATTAGCAATTGTTATTTTTATTATTTACACCGGTGCTTTTCCTACTGTGTACTGTGAGAAATTCTTTTGTAAAATAAATAAATAACAGGTTGGTAGGATATCTCATAGAACATATTTGCCACAAAAGTTAATAAAAATCAGCCCTGTGTCTTCACTGTATGACCGTAGCACATCACATGCTGTAGTAATAGTTGTTAGCCACTGGGTGGTAATATGTTATCTGTTTTGTTGCTACTTGCATTTCAACCAGTGTACCAACTTGAGATTGTCATGGATTGATGTGATAAATCAAACATTATGCCACAGATCTGCTAGCAGCTTTGGAAAATATATAAGAATAATATTGTATATGTTGAAATAATGTAAGATTAGTGCAGAACAACACTGCGTGCTCTCATTCTGAGGGTCCAAGTCAGTGGTTTCCAACCTTTTCTCTATCATTAGGTAAACTGATGACCCCTGAACAAGTTAAGAATTTCATAAATATTTCATATTATATTCAGCACATATTAATAACAGCAACTGGTAAACTGTACAATTAACCCAAATACTGAACACAATAACTGCAGGAAGTTGCTGTAAAACGAGCGATTTGCATGAATTTTAGCTGAATATTTCTGCTAATATTGCATCAGAGAAGAGTTTTACAGATACTGATGATAATTTTTTGTACAATTCTCTGTCTGCACTGTGTTTTTTCAAAGTTATTAACAGTTGCACATATTTTATGGGCTTCTTTTTTAACGACTTTATTGCACTCTTCTCCCCGATGCTTGGCCATTGTTCTGTTAGCTTTTTGTTTGCTTTAACTGTGTACTTTTTGATGTAGGATGATTCTGATGAGCAGAATGAAGACTCTGTGAATATAGCTTGTGTTCAGGGCTTTACTCTGCCCTTATCCGGTGAGATTTCTTCTACGTTAATATCTTGAATAATAGTCTAAACTTTAAAAATAACAATTAACTTTTCTTCACATAATTAAATGAAATGCTGGGATATAGGTCTACTCTCTCTATATATATGTATATATTTGTAAGACTTTTCTTACACCCTATAAAATTAAGAAGGCCTAGCGACCCCTGTGAAGCTTAGGCGGCCCCTAGTGGGGGGTCGGGACCCCCGGGTTGGGAAACAGTATGCAAGTAAATTGTAATAATAGTAATAGTAAAGTAATTGCAAGACTCTGTACCACTTTCTAACAATTTTCTTCATTTGATAGGACAGATTAAGTGTGAAAGGGGGAGAGAGAGGGGGGTTGACATGCAGCAAAGGGCCACAGGATGGACTCAAATCCATGGCCGCTGCGGCATGGACATTGCCTTTGTACATGGGATGCCTGCCATACCCACTGAGCTACTGGGAGCCCCGTCTCTATACCACTTTCTAATAAGGCGCTCTTTTTGAAAAAGGTTTAAGTCAGGTGGTAAAAAATTTACTCATGCTAAAAGATCCTTTAGAAGCCAGGAATAACAAAAGGTTCTGGGTTGCCAGGTTGTGAAAACCAACCTTTGGCTAATAATAATAATAATAATAATAACTTCAATTTATATAGCGCCTTTCAGAAAACACCTACTTTACACTAGGCTAGGTATGACTCTTTCTGTTTGGTAAAATAAAGGTCATAAATGTAATAAAATGTAATGATAAATGAACTGTCACTGTCTAATAAGCTGTCATGTCAGCATGTGTAAATGTTACTGTTATATTGTAAATAAATGTGTTTTGTTTCAGATGCTCTGTCAACCTTTCCCAGAAGTTAAAGGAATACTTCACCCACCAAATGACCATTTGTACATCACTTAACCATGTCGTTTTACCTTGAATTTGTGTAGAAAGCTTTGTATTTCTCACACATCTCCTTGGTAAACGGCAAACATATTGATTTGGTGATTGATTGGTGAACATGTTTAACAATAAATCACCAACTAGCAAAAGAGCATGTGTTTGGGAAGTAGTGAGCATATGACTGGATAAATGAGACTTGGATTATATTGCACGAGTTGTGTTTGTAAATGGGTGTTTTAATATAGTTTTGCTGTTGTTAAACACATATAGTTTTCTTCACAGATTTAAGGTAACACAGCATGACTTACTGATATACAAATAGTCATTTTGTGGGTGAAATATTCCTTTAAATCCTCCTGATAAATCCATCAGTTACAACTTCTTAACCCTTTGTGAAGGGTGCCTTATTAAAGTACCACAAACTCATATCAATAGGTGAGAGGAGTGAGGGATCACACATGCAGACACATGTGAGACAAAGAGAAAAAAGAAATATACAGAATGGAGAGAATCGCAGTGAGGAGGCAAGCAGAGAGGAGGATAAGATAGTGTATCGCCTCTGTGGGTATGAAGCCAGAGGAAGAGGATTTAAGGGTGCTTTGGTTCAGGCCAGAGGGAGGGAAGAAAGGAGGGAGGTCACCACTGCCCCAGATTTGGAGGTGCCACTGTCTGGGGAGAGATTGATGGCTGCAAGCAACAGATAACAGCTTGCAGTGTGAAGGGAGATTAAAAAAGGAGGCATAGATTGCAGGAAGAACCGGACCCCACCCGTGTGGGGCTGTGCTGAACAACTACGTCTGATTCTAGCACACTGCAATTAGCTGCCGAGGCAATTACAGGTTTGTGGAGTTTAAATGTGAGCTTTTTTTTATCGTACAATATGTTGGAAGGTATAATTTATCCTACAGAATTTGTGTTTTTATAGCAGAGCTGTGATTGGAACTGGTTGTTTTAAAAACTGGAGTCATTTTATATAAGAGTTCAATGGTCTTATAACACTTGAAATGTCAGTGCAGTTTGCCCATATGGACACACAAAAGGCATATTTACTCTAATTGCCACTCCATCCTTGTCTAAGTATTGTTGTGACAGCCACCCAGCTGATCAGGCCCCTGCAACACATCCTGCTTGTTTCCCACGTAGCCCATGAGCGCTCCATCACAATGCCATTGTTATCCATCAGATTGTCTGCGGTCATTACTTATTCACCCAGCCGTCGTGCCTTTTGTCCAAAATCATTCCTCACTCTGTCCCTAAGACCCTTTCCTGCCTGCTGAGGCCCATCTGCCCCCCCACACCGTCTGACACACACACTGACACGCAGAAACTCTTCACGCCAGCTGTCCGGCTCGTGTCCCCTGACAGTAAAGGGTGCCGGCCCTGAAGCAGACCATCAGAGTAGGACTGCTTCAGGGGGCTACTGTAGGCGGTGCAACATGGTAATCTCCGTGGACGAGGATCGCTCCCTATGTAGATATAAATGGCTCATTCTAAGGTTACAAAAACACAACAATTCTTATTTTCAGAGGACAAATAACCAAAGAAAACATACTTATTATGTTCCATTTCTGCCAATATATCCCCTTAAATCCTACACACTGGAGCTTTAATTGTGTCTTGCTGAAAGTTTTGCCCTTGGCCCTATGTAGCCTTAACTGTAAGCCCTTCAGTGTTTATCAATAATTATTACTATAAATAGGGCATGCTTTTAGATACCCATGCTAACTGACTGTCCTACAGAGAGCCACAAAGTGTCCTTTAATATTATTTTTCAAGTGCCACTGCCAAGATAGCTGAAATATTTATTTAAGAAGAAGGAAGTAAGAAGCCATGCCAAATACTTGCTTAAAAATAGACAGCAGTCATTGATGGAGGTTATAAATAGACAGAAGGAAAGAGGGGCTGGTCCTGGACAGGGATATTTATAGCACAGGCACACTGCTGTTTACTGGAGGCAGCAGCCAGGGGTGCTCTTATCAATAACACCATAAAACCCCAAATACCACTGAATGCAGTCGCCTCCCTCATCCATTTCTGGAAAGATGCATCTGTGGTGAAATAAAATCACTTTTATGAGGGGATGAAAGGGGATTATTCCTAAGGGTATTCTATTCATGGACAGAGTAAATGCAAAAGTTGGATCACTTTTCAGTCTCGGCATATCTCTGATTACAACATTTTTTCCATTTCTTGCCTCTTGAGTTTGGTGTATGTTGAATAGATGCATGGGACAGGATTTAAATCACTGATAGCGATAACCTAGCATGAATGAAAATGAAGAGGACACATCATTTTAAAAGATTTAACAAAGGCATCTGAATTAATAAAAGCAAATTAACTCATGCTGTTAATGTAGTTTATTAGACAGAATGATTTTATCAGTGCATTTTAGTTTAGCTGTTTAATTGGTGTACCCTGCATTTAAAAGTCTAAGGGGCTTGAGCATTATCTGCTGCATTTCTTTTTCCTGTTTAATAATGTTAAATTTAGTGGTGGTGCTGTAATGTGTAGAAAAATACAGTTGTCTTGACAGACTTGGTTGATGCAGGTGGAGGACAGACCAGCTGACAGAGGAGGAGGAGGAGGAGGAGGAGGAGGAGGGGCAGACAGACAGCCTGGCTGGCAGGCAGAGGAGCTGATCCAGTCCGACAGACGGCCAACTTGATCGGAGTGAACCTGCGACGCACGCCGCCGCTGCTGCTGCTGAGTCCCCGGCAGCGACCAGCCACCCGTCGGTCTGGGAGTTCAGCCAGCTAAGCTAACTAGCTAACTTAGTCGTTGTTATAGGAACGACAGCCAGTACTGTGAGCAATTTAGGGAATTAAATCAGACTGCTGTGACTAATTGTTTAAGTTGTAATATAAAATGTCTATATTACCGTTCACTCCTCCAATCGTGAAGAGGCTCCTGGGCTGGAAGAAAGGAGAGCAGAACGGGCAGGAGGAAAAATGGTGCGAAAAGGCTGTCAAAAGTCTTGTGAAGAAGTTGAAGAAGACGGGACAGTTGGACGAGTTGGAGAAAGCCATCACAACACAGAATGTCAACACGAAATGCATAACCATACCCAGGTAACGACACAGACAAAGCTAGCTGGCTGCCTCGTAGCTCGCTAAGGTTGATGACAGCTAGCTAGGTAGCTACTTAGCGTGCTAGTTAGCTTGAGCTAATATTATTAGCATAATAAATATTGAAGCAGCTTTCTTTGTAGACGTGTTAACGTTATCCTTGACAGGTTAATTACTAAATTCATTGATGACGAGATAAAAAAGTGTGATGTTATGCAGTGAGGTTTGATTGCATGGATAGTTAGCATTAGCTGCTATGGTAAAAACAATCCTGCATAGCAAAGCTAGCATTATCTGATCAATGCAAACTTCACCTGCTTTTTAGTTAACATTTTGTTGTGTAAACAGGTAACATACAGTTGGCATTTTATCAGTCTCACGTACCGATACATGGCAAACAATGTAGCGTCTATAGTGCTATAAAAGCTAGTTAACGTTACTGTCTTAAGTCTGTGTTACATTGTTAGGTTGCACAATTAGCATGATGATCTAGCTGAAATATCATAAATGTGTAGAAATGTGATGCACACTGTAGATGTGTCTCTCAAATTTCGGAGCAGGTTTAAAAAATGTCCCAGCACCTGCTGACATGGTAGCTGTGGTATATCTAGTGCTGCATAAACAAGCATGTCCTCAGTTCACACGTGTGATGAATAGGAGAAGAAGGGGTGGTTTGGCTCAGCAGAGCTGTGACTCATAGAGGATGTTTAGACTGGAGTGTGTGTACTCTGGGAAAGTTGGAATAAGGGCTCGGTTTGGGATTCCCCATATGGGATACCCATCTGTCCAAAAAGACCAGTAACTCAGTTAACTGACATGTGAGGTGGATGTGGCACTGTGCACACACACTGTTGTATTCTCAGTGGTCTGAATGAGTCACAGGTGTTAAATCAAATGTTTTCACTGGGTTGGACATCAAACCAAAATATTGTGCAGTTTAATTAGTTTAGTTGTTGGATGCTGTCTTCTGTAAAACTGTAAGTGAGTCAGTGTCTCGAATATTTATTTCCATTTGTTGTCCTGTCCAGATGTGAAAATGTAACCTTATATAAAATGAAAATTGTTACCAAAAACTTCAGTCATGACTCATATAATAGACACAACAACACAGAGTACACTGTAAATACATTGCATTATTTGTTATTTATTTTTTGTCACTTTACTCTTTGTTCCTACATGAAATAAATAAGGCAGGTACACATCTTGGCCCTGCTGATAATAGGCTCTGTGGCGGGAGCTGGAATACACCCTCAGTGACTTCTTTAATTGTTGCGCATCTGTCAAAGTTTATTAGGCAACTTGTAGCCTAATTGCTAATGAAACCACGAGTCCCCCATCGTGGTCTGTGTAGAAGTCAGAGATTGGGTGTTAACCTATACTAAAAAGTTTCTCTCAATTCTTGGGAATGTGCTCCGGGCTCTAGGGAGGGCGTGGGCCACTGTTTGGATTGTGGTTTAATCTTGGTGGGTCCGGAGACAGTAAGTTTACAGAATAACAGCTGTTTTGCTATCTGTTGGGGATACAGAGATTCACTCAAAGTGTGTGGTATGTGTCATAAATGCTAGGCGACCAGATTCCACAAAAAAGCAGTGAAATTACCATTTTCCATGTTTTATTCCTAATGTGCAGGAACAGGGCAGTACACACTTGTTTATTGTGTAATGTCATTAAAAGTGCTGGTTGAAGTTGGCTCTTGGACCTAAACTCTTTAACAGGAAGTGGTTTGTCTCCCACTCACTGTCAAAGGATAAGAGATGCTACATTGGTGTTGAGATGCCTGTGAATCCTTGACTGGCTGCTGCACGTTTGTTGTGTCTTCTGGTGCATAAGAGGGTTGTGTCAGTCCAGCTGGGTGTCAGAGTGGTCATCATGTCTGAGTGGCAAATCAGGGAGACAGGACATAGCCCAGGCCAATCTCAGCAGAGACTTGGGGGCAGTGCTGGAAGATGAGTCTGAACCCATCTCTATAGAGGGGGTCAATGATGTGGTCTTTGGTGTGTTTGTAAGATATTTCCAATGATTTAGATATCACACTGCTCAAACTGGTCCTACATGTGCTGTACTTCTCCCAGTCTCATTAAGCTTCTTTGCTTGCATGAGGTAGATGTGTCTTTTTTAAAACTCTGGTGAGAAGCCTCTTATTCATTTAAGCCTATATTGTACACTGCAGTATTTAAAATTCAAGAGCTTATCCATTGCATCATTTAGCTGTTGATTTCTATGCATGAAACTACAAAAAAGGTGAAATAAATCTCTTTCATGAACCACTAGCTAGAGCTATTAGACTTAATAGCCTTATAGAGACAGCAAGCTCAACCACACTAATGGGCCAGTCTTTATGTCAAACAACATCTGACCATAGAAATGATTTGTAGTGAATGAACTGTAGTATTTTATCTAAAATTTAAACGTGCCAAAATTGTAATTTCAGATGTGATTAGTATGCACCATTCCCACTAAGACTAAAATAATAAATAACTTTAATCCTAACATGTCTTGGGTTTTCTAGATTTTGTCAAATGTTTGATGTCATAATCTTCAGCCTAGTCGTAATGTATATAAATATTAAAAGAATATGATATTTGGCTCAGACACTGCTTTGTTCCTCACCTTGAAACTAGCTCCAAGCTACCTTTACCTTGTTTATCTTGAATCCCAAGTTCTCTGTGACATACTTCACAGGAGGCCAAGCCATGGTAAAGAATGAGAACCATATGTTTCTTGTCTGACAGCTCAACGATGGGATGAACTGTTGTTGAGTTCAGCTGGAAAAAAAGCCATCACCACACTGGACTCTGCGTGAGGCGGGGTAGATCGAGGATCTGTTACAGTCCTTCCTTTCCTTTTTTAGTCATTTGAGTTTCATGGCAATATATAGGGTCTTACACCTCACAGTTAGATATGCTTTCCATCTACAGGTCGAAAAGCTCTCTTTTTATACACTCATTGCTATTTTAACTTCATAGTTTCACAGTATTACATCATAATTAAAAACCCATATTGGCCATGTTTGATATACAACAGACAATTTTTGCATTTAAACATTACTAAGACCAATTTCTTTTTTGTAAGTCTTTTCCTGACTAGTGCTGCTGTGTGGAAAGGGCCGTTGGAATGGGAAATTATACGATTTTATTGATAATAATGCCATTATTGATTCTGCTTATTGATCCAATTCTTTATCAGTTCCCTTAGTGGTTCCTGATCATTTTTTTTTGTTCGGAAAAAAAGTAGGCCTACACAAGTTTGCAGCGTCAGTGCAGAGTCAAAGACATGGCATTCCTGGAATTTAAGCCTATGTTGCGTGGGAAGATGTTTCAGCATATTGCTGGTGTTTCCACCCCTAGTTGAAATGATCATTTTACAGATGTTACAAGCTGCACTAATGTCATCTTTCTTCCTGAAATGAAGTCACGTTTTGGACTGTTTCTTCCCTCTTGTTGCAATTTCCTAGCATTGTAGACGTATGTGTTTGACATCATTGTTTTGCAATGGGCAACCATCAGAAAAACATTGCTACATCAATAAAAGGAATCGAAAAGCTGAGAGGCATATGGTTCCAAATGGGTCAGAGAATTTGGAACCAGTTCTCAACTGGAGCTAGTTCTTGATCCTTATCCTTAATGGGCTGAGGGAATGGTTGGCATAAAATACTTTCTGCCCTCAGTTAATACTGATCTATTTAGATCTAGAAAATTTGTTGAAGGTTGCATCTTAAAATTCAAAAGCATAATTTCAATAATAGAGCATAGACGTAAGTAACACTTTAAGTATAATCTGCCTGTACAATTACAGTCTTTTTGCTGGTGTCTTTCAGATCTTTAGATGGGCGTCTCCAGGTCTCCCACAGAAAAGGTCTCCCTCATGTGATCTACTGTCGCTTGTGGCGCTGGCCAGACCTGCAGTCCCACCATGAGCTGAGGGCTGTCGACCACTGTGAATTTGCCTTCCACACCAAGAAGGATGAAGTCTGCGTCAACCCCTACCACTACCAGAGGGTGGAGACACCAAGTAAGTTCAGTTAATTGCTACATGGTCCAAATTACTGTATTTAAAATAAAGGTTTTGCCATACAGAACTGAACTAGTCCTTTATCAAAGTATCTGTGTCTCCAGTTTTGCCTCCTGTCCTAGTACCACGACATACAGATATACCCGCAGAGTTTCCACCATTGGATGACTACAGCCCATCCATCCCCTGAGAACACCAACTTTCCCGCTGGCATTGAGCCACAGAGTAACTATATTCCTGGTGAGAAAAATAGTGTCATTATCTCTAAACACAGAACTTAAAAGTATGTTAATACTTATGATATAGTTTGGAGAGCACTGTCTGGTTATTGTAGGTACATTTGCAAGAAAAGGGAACTTCACTGTGAGCAGAAAAACCTTTCTTGGTAAATGCTGGTTGCATTGAAATTCTCTGATTCTCTAACCTCTAATGTTCAAGATGCCACAAAAAGGTATTATAGCGATTGAAGACATGTCAAAGATGATATGCTGAGATCAGACGTGTGTTCTTAGTCTTTGTTTCTGTTTGTATGTTCTAGAAACTCCCCCACCAGGGTATCTGAGTGAGGATGGTGAGACAAATGATCACCAGCTCAACCACAGCATGGACACAGGTGAGTCACACGAAAGTACACACAACTCAAGCTCATACTGTTCTAATTATGCCTTATCTGGATCATGAACCAAACCTCTATTACCTCCCTATTTCAGGTTCACCCAGCCTGTCGCCCAATCCTGTGTCACCCGCAAACAGTAATCTTGGTAAGCAAAACCAAAGAGGTCAGCTTTAATTGTAGAGCATATCATTCATTATGTGTACTTTTGTGGTTGGTAGCGATGACAGTATGCAAAGTATCACTGCTCATACAGTACCTTTTTTCCCAACAAACTGTCACATGTAATCAAATTATAAGTGTAAGTCATCCATTTTCTATATTGTGTTGTTTTACATAGGCTTGCTTATATCATCATCATCATTTTGCATCACATTTTTAAGCCTCTGCACAAGTGACAGCGGTGGCCGAAGTTATTATGTTTTCGGTCCAGGTCAGTACATCCCAATCTCGTGAATGTGATAGCTCAAGAACGTCATGAGGGAATTTCTTCAAATTTGGCACAAACATTCACTTGGACTCAAAGATGACTAGCTTAGATTTTGGCAGTCAAAGGTCAAGGTCACTGTGACCTTGCGTCCATCTTATTCATGTGAATTACATATCTCAAGAAGGCCGAGAAGGAAATTTCTACAAATTTGGCACAAACATCCACTTGGACTCCACTTGCACCACATTTGGAGCTTTGTCAAATGTCATGGCGACATATGAGCCTGGACAGATATGGATTTCAACTGTAACTGCAACCTGGCTGTTTAGCAGAGGCATACAACCGCGAGGCGATGCTTCCAGTTTAAGTATGAAACTGGTTTCACATTAAATTTGCACTTTTTCTATGAGGCTATTTATCTAATCTAAGTTTGTTTTTGTTGCACAAACTAAGGAACACAAACTCCAAGCTTTTCAGCTGAATCCACTGAAGGCTAAACTGTCACTATCATTACCTGCAGTTAAATGCTGCGCATTCATTAAAATGTCAAAGACATGTCTGCATCAGAAGTGTGTGGTTATACTTTACTGCTACTGGAAATGAATGAAAACTCGACAGTCACCATTGAGAGTCCTCAGTGGTCACGGTGTAAATTAGAATTAATGTTGAGGGTGTTCTGGTGGCTCAGCCGGCTAAGGCACATACTGTGCACCATGTATGTTGTAGGTGTGACAGTAAGAGCAAACATGTGGAATCCGTACTGCAGACCTTTGACTCTGAATCACCCTTTAACAAAGGACTGTACTACAGAGAACGTGTCTTGTCCTGTCATACCTTTATAAAATGTGTTGTGCAAAGGAATCATCCTTACTAGGAGGATAGCTTTAATCTGCAGTAGCACTGTTTGAGACATGTTATCTGTATAACTCCCCTCTTCTGACTTTACTCGTGGACACAAACAAGTCAGTAAACCAAAAATTAGTCGTATCTTATCGATGGTGCTGTTCATATGAAGAAAGATTAGAATTTCTTTGTGGGGGTGAGTGTGTGTGTGAGAGAGAGACAGATGAGCAATATGCAGGAGCGCTGGACTACGTCTGGGAGGCTTAGCCTCGGGGCAGTAACAGAGTAAGTGTGGTATGAATGAAGTCTTTGTCTATGGTCTGTCCTCATCTGTGGAAAGGCCAGAAACAGACAGTTCAAGGTAATGCAATAATAATAATATCCGGTTGCCAGGTTATTCTATCTATGTGGAAAGCCACCAGGAGGTCATGTTTAAGAAAATAAATAAATACGTCATGTCTTGGCCATTCCTGGCCGGGGCCACGAGGGTCGTGGGAAAAGAGCTTTTGTTGAGAAATCAAAGGGAAACGTTATCAGCTGTTTGCATCTTCTCAGTAAAATGGTCATTTGACCACAAAGCAGTACCTGTTCTCACGAGTTCCTTAATTTTTTTCTCATGTACCAAACTGGAATTTCTCAGCTCATGTCTCTCCATCTAACCCCCACCCTCTGCTCACACAGACTTACAACCTGTGACATACTGCGAGTCTGCCTTCTGGTGCTCCATCTCCTACTATGAGCTGAACCAACGTGTAGGAGAGACCTTCCATGCGTCCCAGCCCTCCCTCACAGTGGATGGATTCACAGATCCATCCAACTCTGAACGCTTCTGTCTGGGCTTGCTGTCCAACGTCAACCGCAACTCAGCAGTAGAACTCACGCGCAGACACATAGGTACTCGTTTTATCTCACAGGGACCATGTAGGCTTTGAACTAATTTGCCTTTTATGTTTGCGCTTGACATAACCAGCAGATAGCTGTGTGCTGAGCAACAGTCTTCTCTCTTCCCTCTCCAGGACGGGGCGTGAGGTTGTACTACATTGGGGGAGAGGTGTTTGCAGAGTGTCTCAGTGACAGTGCCATCTTTGTTCAGAGTCCCAACTGCAACCAGCGCTATGGCTGGCATCCTGCCACTGTCTGCAAGATACCTCCAGGTTAGCATAAGAAGATACACACAAACACATTTTTTCCCTCACTGCTTTTAACCCTAATAATTTTTTTCCCCGCAGGCTGCAACCTGAAGATCTTCAACAACCAGGAATTTGCTGCTCTGCTCGCCCAGTCAGTCAACCAGGGCTTCGAGGCCGTCTACCAACTCACCAGGATGTGCACCATTCGCATGAGTTTTGTCAAGGGTTGGGGAGCTGAGTACAGGTAATCAAATACATTTTAAACAAATGAAGACAATTATAATTATATTACAATCATATAAATACATTAAAAAGCACGTTTGACATATTTACATGTTATTGACTGTATATGTGTCAGAAAAAATAGAAAGAGAGTAGAACAGACATTGAACTGTTTGCTGTGGTCATTTGATCAGTAAAAGAAAATGGTGTCAACACACCAGTGGAGCCGTAAAGTGTGTCACACTCACTAGTTTAGAGAACTTTGTTCTGGCCTACTCTCACACCTGTTGTCTGTATTAAACAGAAAAATATAGCCACTGACCAATTAAGTTCCTTTCTCAGGACTAAGACTAACGTCTTAATTAACACTTTATTGCTTTGTTAACTCATCGGTAAAAACACTTTATTCAAACTCAACGGAAACAAAATAAAACTCACCCAAACTGTCTTAGTTAGTCTTGTTAGTACAGTGAATTTCCAGCACCAATCTTTTATTTTTAAGAGCTGTTTTCCGCTGGAGAGTGAGTGACTAACATACAGCTACTTGACAGAGACAGCAAACTAGTTGGGAACCACTGACTTATGGTAATATTTTAAAGGTAACAGATTGCTTATTTGAAAATGTACTACTCCACTGCTTGTCAGGTCACTGCTGCAGAACCTCAGCTCAGTGAATTTGGGACTTACTGCAGATTAATTGGTTCATACAAAAGTTAATTTATAAGTTAGCCTGTTACAAAGGTCGCAGTGGCAATGGTACTCATAAAGATGGTCAGCACTCTGACCACCCTGCCTGCTCTTCCAGTCTGCATGTCGAAGTATCCTTGGGCAAGATAATGAAACCCCAAATTGCTCCATCGGTGTGTGAGTGCATGTGAATTTTTACTCGGTAGCAGGTGGCACCATGCATGGTAGCCTTGACCACCAGCGTTTGACCGTGTGTGTGAATGGGTGAATGTGATGTGCAGTTTAAAAGTGCTTTGAGTGGTTGGAAGACTAGAAAAGCGCTATTTGAAGCACTGGACAGGTCAACGAGTTTATGTTCAAGTAGTTGCTAAGACAAATACATATTATACTGTTTACTAAAGATGCCATATTACAGGGAGTCAAATTTTAGCCATTTTTCAGTGAGGTAAGTTCTACTATAAGAAAAGACATGTCCAGTCAGTATTTCTTATTTTTACAATTCAGTTCTGATACATATAGAATTTGACTGGCAGATCCTAAACTTACAACGGAGTAAACAAAAAACCTGAAAAGTAGCACTTAACTGACCCAGCAAGTGACTAGCCTTCTTATATCACATTGCCTCTTCCTTTCTTCTCTCACACAGTGCTGTGTACTTGGATAAACACAGAGTGGATGTTGAGGGAGGCTGTCAGGTCTGAGTAATCCCCAGGGTGTTGGAGGGGGACTGAGAATTTAAGGGGGTCTTAAGTGGGCCCTCTGTGAACTAGCTCTTCTCCGCTCAGGGCTCTTCTCTTCATAGAAGATGTCATTTTGCAGACACAACAGCACATAAAGCTGTTTACAGCCAAAACCAGACACACTGTGTACCTTTACCTTCTCACTCGCTGTTTTTTGTTAGTTGTGTAAAAAGCCCATTCAGAGTTAAGTGCTCAATTAGCTGTTTTTATTTCAGCTTTCCAAGGTGAAATAAAGCACCTGCCTTAACACACAAGCCATATGCTGTTGTCTGTATCCCAGCCTGTGTAAAGTTTTAAGGGTTCATCACTGTTGTTGTTTTCCTGGAGTCTGTTGCACTGCACACATTTAAGACACAAAAGTTTCATTAAGCTGTGCGCCCCCAAATCTAAGAAGTAAATGTTGTTACAGTCAGAATAATTAATGTGACTTTTTGAATTAAAAAAATGAAGGGGTGCTGTGCACAGATGAAACAAACTTGGAAGAGAAAAAGAACGTGATGGGGGTAGGGTGCTCCTGTGAGTCGGCAAGAGAGGGTTGAGTAACAGAGAAGGAATGCAGCAGGCATGCATTCGTAAGGGGGACATTGAGTGGGAGGTGAACACATTTCAGACACCCTTTGCAAGGGGGATTCCCACCAGACTATGAGTGGTGCGTGTTATATTTCTGGCACCAAACACCTTGGAGGAAAACATCTCTGATAGAAACTTGAATGACTTCAGAAATAGCCTGTGGAGTTGGCTTCAGTGTCGGTGCTAAGTCAGCTTAGACAAGGAATACTGAGTAGACTGTATCCTTGCATTGACTGTAATGAAGTGACATTAATAATGACTTGGATTTTAAATATGTGGTTTGATGATGTATGAAATTCTCTAATTAATGACAAACTCTGTCGCCCCTTTCCCTCTCTGCGCCCTGCAGACGCCAGACAGTGACCAGCACCCCCTGCTGGATAGAACTGCATCTTAATGGCCCTTTGCAATGGCTGGACAAGGTCCTTACACAGATGGGCTCTCCCAGCATCCATTGCTCCAGTGTGTCCTAGGAGCTGCACTTACCTCCCAGAAACCCTCCTTTCCATCCACACACATATACACAAACCACCTAGGAGAACTCGAGCGTCTCTCAGTGATAATAAGGAAAGAGACGCCGTTCATCAAATCAACAAATCACTGTCCTCCCTCGCTGTCTCTAACATTTCACCTCACATCTATAGCACTTTGCTCACTACCATTTAGTGTCTCCATTCGATGGTTATTTTAGGACTTGTACATTGTTTTGTTTTCATGTGTTCGACGGGCAGCCACAGGGTATTTGCAATAGGTTTCAAAAGACTAACCACATTTTTGTCATTATTCATTCAGACATTGTGTCTATGCTCAGTGTTGTAATTTGTTTTTTTATAAAGGAGATTGCAATGTTTGTTCCCCAAGTTGAAGTTATGGTACAGCTTCGGCTTGGCCACCTTTTACATGTTTCAAAACATTTTTGATTCTATGAATTAGCTAAAATTAGCTCCCATCACTGGTGTTTCAGTGTGCCAGTTCCACTCTTTGTAATCACTGAATTAGGAGGCTTATTTATCAATTGAACCATAAATTAACATGAAAAAAATCATTCTGAGTGGTGATTAAATAGAATATATTTAATTAATATCTTAAGTACAAGGTACTTTGCCCATATTGATTTATCTGTATGAATTAAAGTGTCAATTATCTGATTGATCATGTAATTGGTATTTTATCTATTTTAAACAAAATATAGACATTAGCACCATTGTTTCTTGAAAAGAACCCTTGTATGAAAACTATTTTGCTCAGTGAAAGAGACATTTTATAAGTTATTTTTGCATACTGTCCTGCATGGGAATATATTTTTTTTATTGCCTCGATATGATTGTACATAAATATTTATAGCTTGTGATTTCTTGTAGTCATGCAGTGCTTGAAACAGTGGACCTGACTGACCTCTGGCATGAGTAGATTCACAAAAAGACTTTGCTTTAATGACCCAAAACTTGGCCTGCTTAACTGCAGGCTTTTCTAACCCGGGTCAACTGGTTCTTAAGTGTGACACATAGGATTACTGTACCAGCTATTACTGTTATTTCATAATAGGGACGTAGAGTATGACACACAGTATGAGTATGATCATAGTGGACTGGACCTCAGTGTGAAGGGAACTCGCTAGCAGCAACCATGGCTGTGGTTCATCCATCGATGGCATGTAGAGTAAAAACATAAATGCAGATCTTTTCACATATTACCAACTGTTAGCCAATAGTACACTATGCTCCTTGTGGGTAAATGATGCACTTCCAATTTACTGTGTTGATCAGTGTAAAGCTTTAGTTCTAGTGGTAATTTGCTTGTCCAGTAAAGACTGTATATTACATGTACATTGCTACAATATAAAGCATGTGTAATATGCTCGCTGTCCTTGGTCATTGTCTATGAAGCCACCATGTTTATCCTGCACTTACTTACAGTACATAAGACTGAGTCACCATGTAATTTATTTAAAACAGTCACGCAGTGCTTAACTGAAATACTGTGTACCACAGTGCGTTAGGTAGTTGGTAGATCTGTATCAGTACTTGTGTTTATTGATATTCTTAGTTGGTGGTTTTCTGTTCCAAGTCTTATGTACATGTTTTTTTTTCATGTAGCCTAATATTTGTTCTCAAATGACCATTGTTTTGTTATCTGTGAAAATTTAATAAATTGCAACTGAGTAAAAAGATTTCAAGTCAGTGTTTCTTCTTTAAAGGATGACTCATTAGTACACTGTGACTAAAAACTAGAACCCACCGTACATGAACACAGTCAGACATTACTGTTCTGAAAATAAATATGAAGCTGTCAGAGGTGATGAGTCCAGGGTTTCTACAGATATTAGGTGTCATATGGTTATTAGTGAGTGAGTATTTTGCCAACATAAATTTTCAACTAATTATCCGAAGCCAGGTCATAGGGGGCAGCAGGCTGAGCAAAGTATCACAGACGCCCCTCTCCCCAGCAACGCTTTCCAGCTCCTCCTAGGGGATCCTGAGGTTATTCCAGGCCAGACAAGATATATAATCCCTCCAGCAGGTTCTGGGTCTGCCCCAGGGCCTTCCACCAAGTGGACGTGCCTGTAAAACCTCTAACAAGAGGCGCCCAGGAGGTATTTTGCCGACAGGTAAGTGTGAAGTAAAAGACGGTATTTGGTTCAGTGGTGGGTTGAAGATATGTAACATCAGAAATAAGGACTTTTGTTTAGAAGAGCTTGACTCATTTTGACAAAAAGTGGTAAATATGAGTAGATAAAGACCTCACAAATTCAAATTTAAGACCATTTAATGACTTTTAAAGCCTAATATTTATAATACTGACTTTAAGACTTTACAGGTTCCTGCAGACACCCTGGATGAATCAACCCTCGGGCAACTTTTGAGGCTGTAGTTTGTGGTGGTATTTTGTTGAATGGGATATTGTAAAGAATGTTCTTTGTTTACATTTCTGCTCCTCCACAAATGTAAGAGAGAAAATATTTCACCCTTCCAACACCCTTCAGTATAATGTCCAACACAACACAGGGACTGAACCTTTTATTTATTGCAGATGTACTCCACTGCAGCATACAGATGTTCCTATTTTTCCGGTCTGCATATTTTTCTTTATGAGCATGAAATGAGCTGCACATAGTGCAACAGTCTTGTGTTCACAATAAATACACAAGAGGAAAAATAAAATAAAATCACAAGTCTTTATGTTGATTCAACAGAATATGCATTAAATGTCTTACAGTTCTTCTAAGGATAAGGCACATTATGTCACTTGCAGATATATGTGACAAGTGTACCTAAGGGACATACACATACATTATTTTGTTTTTCCACCTGCGATGTCATCATGTGTTGAGGTTCACTCAGGGGCTTATGGCAGAGTGAGGGACCCAGGGGAGAAGACTGAGGGTCAGGGCCATCTGCAGGATCTCTTCTCTCCCTACTCGAGATATCTTCTCACTATACACCGGTATCGCAATCATTTCATTTAAAGAATCAAAAGTTTCTAAACATAACTGTGCCTACAGCACCATCTGTAAGCATCTCCACTTTCCAGGTGCAAGAAGCAAGTCAAAGGGCGCTGGATCTTGTGGGAGGCCCAGGAAAAGAGGAGGGCCAGGAGGAAAGAGAATGAGTCACAGGCAGCTACTTTTAGCTCTCCTCACCCGATGATATTCCATCTATCTCATCATCATCACCACCGATGGCCATCCAAAACGCTTTTGCTACCTGGAAAGTAGATTTAGTGTAAATACTCGATACAAGAGTTTAAAATATATTTACCCACACAATTAATTGAGCCAATCAAGGATTTAATCAATTTGATTAGAATAAAAAAATAATTGTTTTAACTGTCACATGTATTTAGGCATGGACTGACTAGTTTGACAATGGTGTGAGGTTGTGAAGATACTACTATCGGTTTGATGAAACAATGTTTTAAAACTATCTCATGATAGATGATCCATTTTTATATAACCAGGATACACAGATTATGAACATGAACAGGTCCTAGTCTTTGTGTCTTGTAACCAGAGGTGAACACAGTTACTTACCTTCTCTGCATGAACCTTTCTCTGCTCGTGAGGCAATGAAGAAGCTTTATCTGCAGGTTGAAAATCAAAGAAAACCAAAACATCGTTAATGGCACCGACTAAAGAAACATTTTACCTCCACAACCGCAACGACAGTGAGGTATGTGCACACATCCAAGTTGTGGGTTCACTTTACATTCCCCAATTACCTTTCATCTCTTTCAATTTGGTAAAGAGACGTTCAAAGTTATCCACATCTGCATCTCCAGCCGTGAGATTAGCAAGTTCCTGAATGTCCAAATCAGTCATTGCATCTGTGAGAATAAACATAAAGTGAATATTAATGAATTCACATTAATTGTCTTTTCCACTTTCATCAAAATATCCATGTTTTGGGTATATATGGAAGAAAATGTGCCTGCGGGATCAGCATGAGTTTTGGGGAAATTATGGAGTTGTTCACTTACCAACTACTGTGTCTTGCTGTGTGTCTGTGTTGGCACTGCTCTCTGTATGGTTAGCATCCTCACTAACAAGTGAGCCCTCTACTGGCAAGCTGGAAGACTGCTACAAAAAGGAGCTCTGGTTAGTGTGCCTCATTGAAACCTGACAAATTTTAAATCCCATTTAAATTGAGATGTATTGATGAAGCACGAGGAGGAAGTGAAAACAAACTGATAGACAATTATAAATAAAAATTACAATCAAAATAAATTAAGATGGTTACATCAAATTGCAACTAACCGGTGGATCTTGTGGACAGCTGTGTGGGTTGTTGTGTCTGGCAGCCACCAAGCTACTCATCAGATCAAAGCCCTGATTGTGGCCTATCAGGCAGAGATATAAACTGTCACATAGCAGACATACACAGTGATAAATTACATAGTCAGGGGAAAGTGCAACAGGTAATTATAATGATCTCCTCTCACCATCCTTCATCTCCACACTGGACCACACGTTAGCATTGAGAGCCTGGACAATTCTCTTTACTCCAGTGGATTCTGGAAAATCGTCTGATGAGGCAGCAAAGAAAGTGTGGATGAGTTCAAAAAGTTGCAAAACCTGAAGCATGAAAATAAATGTATGCAGTGTCACTGGAATATCTGCTGTCTGGAAAACTCACCATCCTCATCTGGCAGCTCCTGTGGATTGAGCTCCACCAGCTCAAAGGCATGAGACAAACACCACTGTTGTGCGGCATGCCTGGTCACCCCTTGAATACAAAATACATGTAAGATGCAATATAGTACCTTGCACAATTGTTTTGCAAGCTAATAGAAACTATAAAGAGCTAGAGCACAAACCATTTTCGCAGACTCTGTCACACACCAGAATGAGCACCTCTGGAGCAAGATCTTCCACCACTGATATCCAAGGCTGCAGCTTTTCCAGACCATCTTTCTGCAAACACCATGCACACATGGTTAACACATGCACATGTACCACAGACTATAGATGACTTTAACGTAAGCGCATTTATAAATCACGTACCACTGTGCTATCAAAATAAGTGATAAAAGCCTGCATGGACTGAGCAATCTCCGATGACATCTGGAAAGTGCTTGGTACGACACATAGCCTGACATCCGCTGTATAGTATTTGTTGTTGATGGTCCATGGATACCAGACTACGGTTTCTTCTCGCTTGATTGGCTCAGGTAAAGTCTTCGAACTGAGGATCTCTGAGGCAAAAACACGTTTGTTATAAATCACACAAACAAATAAAAGCCACTACGTTTAGTTAAACAACTTGCTTTCACTGTGATCACCGGTTAGCTGCCGAAATAAGATAAACCTAACCTCCCTCAGCCTTACCTTTGCCGTTTCTAAATCGACCCAACAAAAGTAAACCACTAACTAACTAACCCCTGACAAATTAGTTATCAACCTGAATTAGCAACATGCAGGTGCTACTAAATGCAATCTACTGTGCTAGGAGGAAGTTAGCTTTGTTTAGCGTTAGCCTGTTTGCTAAATCATGCACGTAAAGCTTTTATAAACTTACGTTTTATCAGCTCTTCTTCTTGAAAACCACTGTCAGAACTAGTGATGACCACACATGGAATTGTCATCTCTGTGTCTTCTTCTGTAGTGGACATGTTTATAATATTAGGGACAAGCTTCTTTAGCTGCTAGCTTGACGTGACGTTAACTTCGTTAACCTTTCAACTCTGACTGAGTCGCTGCGATTATCTCTTCCGGTGCACCGTTACTATGAAGAAACAGGGCTTACTGTAATAACGTCTTTCGATACATTTATGTGCACTGCTATCAGATAAATTATTCTTGTTCTACAGATATTAAAAATATAAATTGTGTCTACGGCAACACTGACATTAAATGCGCTTCGCGTACTCAAACGTTGTAGAGTAGTATGGGGATGTATTCCCTAACTTTTACCTTTCAGGCAAAGCGCCAGCCCAAACGCTCTACCAATGAATTAATGATAGATGTTATCGTTAATGTTTACAGAAAGAAACAATTTGGGCCATGGTTGATGTTTTATCAGCCTATTGTAACGAAAACTGGCCGGTGGTGTGGAAGGACTGTCTGACAGTCCGTACTTGGGGACGAAAAACACAAACTATCCGCTTGCCGTTGTCATAGTGACGAGTACTGTTAGCAGGCCTTTGATTGATTAGTAGCTAGTTTGGTTACAATAGTTAACGTTAGCTATTACAGGTCTTCATTATGATATCGTGACACATATTTGACTCAAATTATTACTATCATTATTATTATTATTATTATTGTTGTACAAAAAATGTCTGACACATTTAAAAATGTTGAGAAGTTGGGAGAAGTTTTCCTTCAGGTAATGTCTGCCTTAGCTAATAAATACCTAACGTTACTTTAGTAGAGAATAGTGAGCGCTAGGCTTTAGCTAATTGTTAGCTAGCTAGTTTATGCAGTAAACTCAAGTTAACAAGTTGGCTAAGTTAAAATATGACGACAATGCAGACAATAACTAAATTTTTCTTAAACCTAAAGCCTAATAATTCTTTATTTTTTAACCACTAGAAATAAATGTAGATAAACTAAAGCATCTGTGGTTAGCCTCAAATATTAATTTACCTCACATCATGACTTGGTCACACAGGCTTCTCAGAGAAACCTTATGGGAGAGATACAAACAATATGTATGACTTTTTTTAAATAGTGGTTATTAGTGAGCAGTTGTCACAGGTGCCTAAAGCCCACTATGTTACCAAGTCAGTGTATGAGGTCCCATAAAAGGACTAAGGGGCAAGGTTGTTGGCTGTTTTTGGCCAGTTATACAGAGTATATACATCACAGACCTTTGCATTACAGGTTCAAGAGGATTTGAGAAAACTCAGATGTAGTCTCAAGAACATCACTATCAATGAGGAGGGAAAAACAGTGGACATTCAAGCTTTGGATGCTGCCATTGACAAGACAGAGAGTAGCATCAGGGTAAGGATGCTTTATGCAGAACAAGCACTGATAACAATAATACTGAATGTACATAAACTTAACTTAATTTCAAATGGACAACTTTAATGTTCTTTTATTGTAAATAGAAGCATGCAGAGGATTATCTAAAAACAGTGACTAATGAGCTGCTGGTTCTTCCAACAATTGAAGACTTACAAAAAAAGAAGCAGATTCCCAAATGGTGAGTAAGGAGAAGCTTACATGTGTTATTAGTAAATAACTGTCTACAGTGGGACACTGTCCTGTATCATCTTGTTGTTAGAGCTCTTAAGGATTAAGATTAGAATTGCATAAATTATGGAGATAGGGTATTGTGAGTCTGAAATGGAGTCATTACACAGGAAACCTGCGCTGGAGAGTTTCCCAGATATGCGTCCACAAAGGGAAGACCATCCAGGGGCTTCACCTGGGGAAAAGGTAGATCACTTTTTATGTTCAGAAATGAAAACTCAGTGATATAATATAAGCTACACTATATACTGTGTGTAGGCAAGTTAGAAATTCAACAATTCCGTTGTATTACACATTAAGACAGGCAAGACAAACAAAAGTAGACATGTGATAGAGCAGCACATAAGACAAAGGGAAAGCACGCTAAGGCTTTTCTGCTTAGCAGTATTACACATACATTTCAATCTTTGATATTGCTAATTTAAAGGTTTAATGCTTTTTCTCTATCTGTCTCCTTTAGCACAAGTCAGCGTTAACCATGCGTTTGCTGTGTAATCCTGCTCACCCAAACAACAGAGCCATTATGCACCAGAAATTTGGGATACCACTCCCTGATGTCCACAAAAGGAGCACAAATAATGCAGTAAGTAATCTCACCATAAATGTAGATTAGACTATTCTTCTTCTTCTTCTTCTTTACACTATGTTTTCCATGGAAACGGTACTTAACAGATAGGTTTGATAAGGTATTGTTAAAAAACAGTCTGGCTTTTTGGTCATCAGTATCACGATAAGTATTTTCAATTTAATTGATGCTAGAAATAATGTTAAAAGTATACTTAGTGACTTTCGTGTTAGTACCTCATGGTGATGTACTGTGTACTCCTGGCAGGTTTAAAGTAAACACAATTAAAAGTCTTCTTGGCTAAAATCAGCCCTAAAGCCTTTCAGGCTTTTTCTGGAATCAAGGTGATAGTTGATTTTTTTCTCCCATAATTATGTACTGCAATTTGTTGCCAGATTGAGAAGCATACAGAACAATCATGGAGTGGGCGACAGTTAAATCAACTGTGGCTTTGTAAAACTCAACACCCAGGAGATTTTTAACTTTTTATTTGCTGCAGAGATCAGGCTACACATGGTATTTTTGCTCTCTTAGTTATGGAGCAGATTTTCACATCACACTTCAGTCTTAGCTGGAAAAGACTGCAGTCAACTGTAATAATAAACTATAATCAGAATAATGTTATGTCCTCCAGTTATTTGCTTTGCACTGTGAGAAATTGATTCCTGTGTCTTGAGTCTTTGTTGATATTAATTGTAACATACAGCACATGCCTCAGGAAAGGTTTGATTAGAAAGCATTACAAGAGTTTCTGCTACAACTAAGATGAATTGGATATCATTGTTCCTTTTCCTGATGCTTACTCCTTTAATTCCCAGAGCAGACACTTTATGCTGGAGTAAAGAGTGATGGTACAGGTCTGCATTAATAGATGCTTCAAGTCTCATGCTCAGAGAGACAGTGACATAAAGGTCACCTGGCTCAGTGGTGACAGCCAGCACTTGTCACAGCAAACAAATTAATCTTTGCAAAGGTCGGCATTAGTTTTAGATATATTTTACACACTTTCTTTTCCAATATGTTTTTGGTAATCTATACCTGACATGAGAAATAGCAGCCAAGACTGTCACTCTGATATAGGAGAGATGGAAGCGCTGGCTGCAGAAAGCGGAAAGCAGCAGATTGCAGCACATCAGCATTCTTCTAAAGAAACAGGCGCCTGATTGCTGTGCTATGGGCTACTGGTTTACAGCTGTCTCAGGACAGAAGTGGGTACCTGGTCCAGCATGCCAATAAGACAGCCGTAGCTTCCCCAACTGCTAACCACTGGCTCTCTGCCTGCTGCCTCCTCCTGCATCTCAGGCCAGCTCTTCTCCACTCCATACCCATGCCAGGAAATGAGCTTTTGCATTTTAGCAATTTTACAAAAAGGTGCCACCTTTTCCCAACCCCATCTGAAACAGATGTGTGCCTTTGAGGGGAGATTCTCCCAGCACCTGGCTGCTACCTGTGGTCTGTCAGAGAGCTCAGTGGTCTGAGGAGAACGAAAGAGAGGACATTAGGTGACAAGTCTGGAGGATCAGCAGCACAAACTTTGTGTTTTATGAGTAATGACACATTTGATTCTGTTTATAGTAAACTAGGCCATTAAATCTACTTTTAATTTTATTACGATACGGTAGTGTGTTTTAAAAATGTTTAGCAAAACAGAATTGCTGTGACTCAAAGTGTTTTACAGTAAACCTATAATCTTGGCTACTTTGTGATTAATTGATGTAGGGTTAGATTGGTTACAGGGCAGTTTACAACTTTGTCAGTGCCAGTTTTATGGCTCTCCTAAATTTTTTATGAATACAAGAAATGCATTGTTTGTAATCATGTAGGCTATCCAAGGCCTCTCCTTTGTACTTGTTCTGCTAGAAAGTTATCTTATCTTAAGTCAAAGCTGCCATGGGTCTATTAATAGTTGGTTATCTGATATACTTATGACAATATCTAGAAAAAGAAATCTAGCCGCTGAAAAAAAAATTTAAACAAGCACTCAACGTGTAAATGTTGCATTTAGTTTAATAAAACTAGGGCCAGCCTTCTTTGACTGTGGGCAACAACTTTGAAGGTACAGACCAGGAAATACTGGACCAGGATGTGGTGGCATTGCTTTGATTTCATTCATGTCAGATGTACAACTTCTGATCCTATACAAATATTCTGTTAAGGCAAAACATCACAGAATGATCACTCGCCCTGTGAAGAATCTTCCAGCTATTGAACCAAAGGGCCGTCATAGCCTGGCAATGCCTGAAGAAGACATGGGGACAGGTAGATATGACATAGCACCACCTCATCCCCAACACCTTACCTCTGTTATTATGCAGACAAATGCTCAGTCATTGTGTGTATCTGAAACTTTTATGAAGAAGCACAATGTGTTGAAAGTTGTTTTTGTTTTCTTTTTCATCACTGCCAGATCCAAATTTGCTTAGTATTTTGATCCAGCACAAAGCTGCCTCTCTTCACCCCAGAGAGGATTCATATTCTTCTAAGACAGGTCTGTTGCACTTGGAAATATTGTGGCAATCCAATATATTGTGAGGGATTTTGGGCAATTATGCATTTTGTCTTCTGTTCTGCTCTCTTGCCATTTCTCTCATTGTTTTGATTGTCTTTTAGTTTAAACCCCTTAGTGACTCTGTTGTTGTAAGAACAGCTGCTACTTTATTTGACACTGATGACTATTTGCCACTGACTGATCAGTGATAGAGTACAGTTGAGCATGTCTGTTTGTGACTTCAGGTCTGATAAGCTCGAAATCCAGGTGTCACAAGCAGCTGAAATGGGAAACAGAAAACGGATCCACTCGTGAAAGAACAGGTAGAGATCTCACACCCCTCTGGACCACCAAGACACCGCCTCCATCCACAACCTCCAAGAGCATAGACCACAGTGGTATGATGCAAGAAACCCATGGTCTTGTTCCTAAAAGCCCGCAGGTAAGAATAATGTTATCGTTTTAAATAGATGTTAAATAAAATCAAGATAGAGAAGGTGATCTAAGACAATATTTAGTTTCTTTAATCAGATTAATAAAGTCTAGGTTGGTTGCCTCTCACTTGTTTCTCTGTGTTGTGTAGAATCTACCTGTGCAAGTTTCAGTAACCATCAGCAAATATCCCTTTACCATCATAAAGGGACGGATCAACCCACTGGCGACAGATTTCTGTCACTTCAAGCAGAGCTTTAGTTTTTGCTGGAGCAGTGTGGTAGATGCTCTGGAGGCCCTGGAAAAGCTGCTCAGGGACTTTGCTGTGCCTCAAGCCAAAGTGAGCGGGGAACAGCTAGTGGAGTTTGGGCATGGTTTTGATAGTAGTTGGAGAAAGGCTCCTCCAGTGATTGGCCTCCTTTCAGTGCTTGAAAACTGGGAGGAGGTATCGGATCTCGTTTTACGCCCAGGTCAGCGCTACAAGGGAGAGGGAGGCATAGAGGCAGCTGCCATCCACATCCAGTCCTGCTGGAGGCGCTACTTAGCCCGGACAGCCTACCTGCGCCACTGCCGGCGCAAGTGGGCGGTAGGTACCATCGCTATCTCATGGTTGATGCGCACTCAGATGCGGCGTGTCAGGAAGGCCCTTCAGGCCCGACGTTTCAGACAACTGGAGAATTACCGCAGCAGAGCCGAGGTGATGTTGCTTATATTCAATGTTTGCTTCCTCATTTACTCCTCCTCTTACTTTATATTGCTCTGTCACCTTTTCAGAGTTGGCATTTGTTTCTCTTTTTTTTTCCACAGTTTTCCCAATTTCTCAAAGTTAGAGTCATACTTTTATTCATGATTTTAAATTAAATTAAACAAGACAAATCCTAAATGTGGATGCACATAGTTCCATTTGAGGTATTATCATTTATTATCAAAATTAAATTATCTGCATAATCTGTGTTTAAAATTCAAATATGGCCATTTAACTCTAAAAAAAAACTAGTGTTTTACACAGTTCAGGTGAAAAAGAAAATGACTGTTCTACATTTCAGCCTGTTTCTGTAAAGTTCTTTATTCCATTCAGTCAAAAACTCCAGTGTTTTACAAAGGGCCAGTCAAAATCTGTGTTTGAGCAACATCTTACATGTACTACTAATGATGTAAATGATTAAAAAAGTAAGAGAGAGATGTGTCAATAAAATGCAGGGACATTAATCATGGTGTGTAACTTTAAAATGTGCTGCTTTAGTACTTCTGCTTTGAGAGTAACAGAAACACAGAACAGCAGAGGGGAGCAGTGAGACAAACCAACAGAGTAAAACAACAGAAAGAAGCAAGACAACATAAAACAGGAGGAGTTAGATTAACAACAGAGAGAAAGAGTGAGACAGATTAAGAAAAAAAGTAAAACTGCAGCCACACTTAGAGCAAAAGAAGACAAATGGAGAGACAGTGATTATGAGGGCTGGAGATCAAGGACACGGAAGGTACCCAATCCATTCCAACAGTTAATTATAATACATGTAACAGCACCTAAATATATAATGATATTCTGTAAATAGAAGTAATATTATAGATAGTTTAAAAATGTACATTTAAAAATGTATTGTGGTGATATTAGGTTTAAAAATGAAAATAGATTGTTGGGGAAAGTTATCTTGCATCTGAATTTATTCAGAGTAAGGCCTGGAGTTTAGTAGGATACATAGAGGTATTGGTTTGAATGGGGTATTCCTTAAACATGAACTTAACCAGAATTGATTTAATTTAATGCAATTAAGTCTTACTTTAGAAGTTTTCAATTTTCTGGGGGTGTATGCCTTGTTAAGCTGTGAATACCAACATTATTTGTACCTTCTTCTCTGCCATAGCAGAACCCTACAATCCTCAATTCAAGAAATAAAAATCAACTTCTATTTAGCTCTTCGAGGGAGCGGTATGACAGCACAATTTTCCTAGATGCATAGTGTTCTGTAAATTTTTCCCTATTCAGCGTAGATGTCATGTCTGTGCTGTCATCTGGGTTGAACATCTTTTCGAGCACTGACACAATATTAATTAGTGCCTACGAGTTCATTTAGTTTTAACATCACTGTGTGTGTGTATACATGCACTAAATGTATGTTCTCACTCTTTAAACATTCATACCCTGTTAATTAAGCCTGCTAATCTTCCCCTGGCAGTAGCATCATGTACCTTGCTGATTGAATTAATTGTGAGAAGATGTTTCTAAAGTAAACGCTTAATTTAATTAAGGTGGTATTTTATGCTTGGTTTGCTTCTGTTAGCCCAGAGAGAGATTGGCTTGATGTGTTTTAGCTATGCAGTGATGATTTGTGTGTGTGTGTGTGTGTGTGTGTGTGTGTGTGTGTGTGTGTGTGTGTGTGTGTGTGTGTGTGTGTGTGTGGGTGTGTGTGGGTGTGTGTGCGTATGCGACGCGTCCAAGCAGTCCCCTCTCTGATCACTCCTTTTCTCCATCCCCAGCATCTGGCAGCCAACTGGAAACACATCCAGTCCTCCAAGAGGACCATTATCCACATCCCTTCATTAGGTAGCTTTCTCTGCCTGCTGCACACACACACACACACACACACACACACACGCACACACACATACACACATACACATCTGATCTAGCAGCAGTCATCCCCTGTCTCACCACTCTGCTGCTGCCCCAGTCTGTGGCCCTGGTGGAGGCACTCTGTCTCGTTCAAATGACTCTCTGCAGGAAAGCACTCACAGGATGATGACAGTCCCCATGCCAGGGAACTGAACAATTTAGTCTCAATCGCCATTTAATTTGCAGATTAAGCAAATGAAAAGCCATTATGTTGAATATTTGCAAGAGGCACAAAGGTCTTATTTTATTGCTTTGCAAAAAACACACACACACACACACACACACACACACAAGAGGAAGAAGCCGCTGTGTTTTTGCACTAGACGTAGAGTGCAAGCTATGATCCGTTCTTGTTCTAATTTCACCATGGCACTCACATTTAGACTGTAATCAGGCATGTGCATTGTAAATCATTGAGCGATTGTCTAAAATTATTAAGCCTAATTACTAGCAGATGGAATGCTTTATTTGCACTTGGGGTGGCTACAGAGAGTGCTGTGTGAGCAAGGATAATTAGAAAGTTGAACCCCATTGTTGTTAATTAGCATGAATCCAATCATTTAATTACCTTGATTCAGTTGAGGATTCTCTCTCAGGCAGAAATCCAGACAGACATAGAGTAAAATCCTGGAGGTACCACTGGATGTAGCTCAGCGGTGGCTGGACATGTTGCAACAGGACTCCCAGCACATGACAGACACTGCACCTGCTAGTTATTAAGCTAAATTAATCATCAGATTGCGCTACTGTGTGATTAGACTTAACTACCCCACCCCCAAGTCTAGAATCGTGCACATCTGAGGGTACTTGTGCAGAGCTACAGATTTTTAATAAAGCCAATTAGAGATGATATGAATCTCTCTGTGAAAGTCTTGTGCAGACTTTTGTGACCTTGTTCTGACAGGATACTCTCAGAGCCAGCGAATGAACTTGAGGGGATTTGATGTCCTACAGAATATCCAAATAGGCAGACTGTGTGATACTAGAGGTAGGAGCTTTTCACAGCCTCACCGCCACATACATGTTACCTTTCTTTGTCTACATCACTGTAAACTTCTCTTTGTCTTTGTACATTTTAAGATGAAAATGTAGAGGTGATCTACGTATGTCCGAAGCATCTGGGGGACGACATTTTGCATTATTACACCAGCCTTCTGAAGTGTGATGGAGCCACAGTCGAGGACGCTACCACTCAGGCCTCATCCTCCTCTGTTAGACGCTTTATCATCGTGACACCTGAGGCTGTAGATTATTTCCCAGTAAGGTCAATCACATCCACATTTTTTGTGCGCAAATGTAAACTAACTGACTAAGTGCGCTTAATGTTTCAGCAGGATCTTCGAGTTCACTGTAGAGATTGTGTTGTGCTGTAGAGATGCTACAAGCATGTGTAGTTTGTGAGTTGTCCTCTAGAGGGTACTACAGGAGATTGTTATTATACAGTTGCCTTGTGAGAGTTACACTGTTTAATATTTTTCATCCCCTTTTACTACTTTTGAAATTAAACATTAGTGTTATTTTGAAGTAAACACACTGAAGCTATATTAAGTTATACTTAATTAAAATACATGCAACGGTCTCTAGCTGGTGTTCAGTAAATAATTAAATTCCATATTAGTTGGTTTTATTAACGGTTTATTCCATCTAACTGCTGCATTTTCAGACGTTCTGAGTTGTTTTGATTACCTCAACACAATAAAATGAAGGTGTTGTTATATTGTCTTTTTACATCCAGCCATTCTATCCATCTTTTTACATCCTTTTGCGCTAGATTGAATGTGCAACATGACATGGTCTTCTTCATTTCTTTCTATTGATTTTCCCGCTGTTTTGTTGTTAAACTGTGCCAGACGTGTTGCTGAGATGAATCACTGCTACCCATGGCTGGCAGCGCATTCTGCCAGTGACAGAAGGGATAATTCCATGTGGATCAAATAAATACAGATGTGAAGTAATTAGTTATATTCCCAAGGAGCTCATTGCTAGCACACATTAAAGATGTGAAGGATAGGGGAGGACTCCCACAGGCAGCTTTTATCAATTCAACCTGCTGGAATACAGGAGAGGTTAAAACCCTGCTGGCTATTACAATAATAGATCTGTTGTGTGTACACAGTGATAAATCAGGTCAAGAAACAACCCTTGGAAGACACACTTAGAACTCTTAGCTCCAGCAGAAATCTTTTTTTCCCCTCTTCCAGAGCCGTAACATGTGCCTGTCCACGCTGCTAAAGTACAGTCCACGCACCCTGAAGCGCATCAGGAACCTGATCCAGGGGAAGCAGGCCTATATTGTGGGTGGAGTGGCGCATGTGGATGACCTGGCAGTGGCTGATGAGCTAGGAGTGCCAATCCTGGCTGCAGAACCGACTACTGCACAGCTCTACAGCGCTAAGTCTGGAGGGAGGAGGATCTTCGCTGGGGCAGAGGTTGATGTGCCGCCTGGTCAAGGAGACATCTACTCGCTAAACCAGGTCAGAGATTAAAAACACAAACGCGTACTCCATTACTGCAGGAGGTGTTTTATCAGTGGCTGTACACAGAATACATTTTCATTTTCACTTTTATTTGAAATAAATGATATTATTTAGTTTGTAGTTCACACCTCTCTCCTTTGGTTTAGCTTCATGAAACACTTGCTGAGCTCATGACCCGAAACACTGATGTGCAGCGCTGGCTCTTTAAGATGGACTCTGAGCATGGTGGCCGTGGCACAGCATACTGTGATGTATGCCATCTTAGCTGCTATAACTGGGCCCTGCAGGAATGCCATCGTTACGGTCCTGAGCTATGGAACACAGAGTGGATTCAGGTAATTGAGAGGATTACGTCACTCCCTCCCTGTCATAAACTATAGAACCACTTCTTAAAGGACATTTTATACACTTACTTTTATGCAGTGCTTTATTGAATTTGCTTGAATTTTGGTTTGTTTTTTATTATTTTTATTTATTTCCCTTATTACTTCTCCCTAAATTGATGTTTTTTACTATTATGTCTTGCTTTTATGGCTCCCTCCAAAGCACTGGTTTTAGAAAAGTGCAATACAAATAAAGTTTATTGCTATTATTATTACACACATACCAATGAGGGATCGGCCATTTAAAGTTAACATGGTAACAACTAGATACTTAACAGATAACATTACAGTAACAGCTAGATATTAAAATGGAGATTGTGCTCATTGTTGAGATGAGACATCTTTAAAAAAGAGGTGAGATTCTCTCCTGTCATTGAATGAAGAAAAGGTCATAGTGGGGTCAGAGAGATGCCATCATTTAGCTGAGAGTGGGGAAACAGTCACAGTGCTGGTCCCTGTTGTACAGTATTTTGAGCATCGCCCCCAGAGCCACAGAACATTAAATCAATAGATAAAAATATCTGTTTATACACACAGCCATTATCCATTCTCTGAGGCACATACATCAACTAGTGTCTGTGTGTTGGGGAGAACAAAAGCCTGTCCAAAACTCAACTGACAATGACAATTAAAACACAGTACAGGCATTCTGCTCAAAAGAGCGTTTCTTTTTTGTGTATATATTTTTATTAAACCAGTGTGCTGATCAGTTTCACACAGATTCACAGCTGATATAATTAGTATTACAAATGCCTTGAAAGTATATCATATACATAAGTACAGTGTACATACAAGTTTAGTGTCATTTGTACAAATGACACTAAACACTGTAATCCTTGTTTGCAGCTGATGCTGATGCTTTGATCTGCTGCTCCAGCATTACAACATTGAGCTTTCTGTCTCTGTCTGTCCATAACACTCACTGGATTGGTCTGAGCCATTTATATTTAGACCATTTTAGTGCTAATACCATGTGTAGTGTTAAAAGTGTGACATTGTAGTTGTTCTGTTAAATTTAAACATTTGCTTTCTCGTCAAAAAATAAATTCAGATTTAATCTCAAACCAATTCAAAACAAATGAAATGCACTTAATCATTGGTAAACCATTCATTTAGTACAGATGCAATCTGTACACAGCTTCTGAGCCCCTGGCTCTTATTTCTCATATGCTTACAAAGTAGCCTTTGATTTTCTGTCATGTGTTAATTACCGTATTTTGCCATTTAACTGGGAGCTTTGTGTAAACTAATTACAGGCTAATGATTGTGGGCTTGGAGCACAACGATTTTACTTTTTATTCCATTCGAAAGAACAGCAGTCATCTCAAGCTTCTTATGGCTCACTCTGTTTTGTTCCTATTAGCTCGTTCTTTGATTCATAGTGTATGTGCAGTGCGGGGCTGTAATTGTTGTGGCATTGGTGCTGTTAATTATGGCAGAGAGTGGCTGAGCCACAGCCAAGGTCCATAATGGTGGCTGAGGCAGCACAGGAAAGTAAATGGGGTTTGTTTCACCAGCTGGGGTCCCATGGAGAGGGAAGAGTGCCGAGGCCCCCAGTGTAGGCCGACAGCCTCGGGGCTTCTGGGCCATATGGACACAACACTTTAACTGGCCTTTATTCTACACCTTGCTCTTTTAATCAAAGCAAAGCCCACATCCTGTGCTCCTCATTGCATGCTTTTTTTTCTTATGACATTGTTTTCCCCTAAAATGTATTAGCCCCTTAAATGTACTACATCGTCCTTCTGCTGTTGTACTCGTGTATATTGAAGATAGCAATTTGGCTCTATATGCTGAAAGATTACAGAACAATGTTGTTGATTAGATAGAAACATATGAATATTTTATATCAGTGCTATCCTCTCCTCACAGCAGAAACTGTAGATGGATGTTTAAACGTGGCAGTATATTTTGAGATATAACGCTCATTAACGTAGCACTTTGGTAAAAAGAAGTAGACCTAATTGCAACGGCAATGACAGCGAGTGAATAGGATGGATACTGAATATTTATATAATATTATAAGCATTTAAGCAATAGATGTTTAAAGCTATGTTTATGAAAATAGTCGCAATTTAATTAATTATTAATGAAACACAAATGATCAGATGAAGCATTTTAAATATTTATTCATAATTACCAAGAATAACACCAAGATCATTGTTTACCAAAAAAATAACAAATAAGTGTTGATTGAAGTGTATTTTATACAAGTATGTTGTACAATTCAGTGGAGTGTCTCATGCCCTTTATAATCACTGTAAAAGTAGAGAGAGGATTAGACAGTAAACTTGGCCTCCGTCGACACAGACTGTGTGCATATTTTTGTAATTATTGCTTGTTCTGAAGGGCTCAGCATGAAGAAGCCTGACTCACAAGAATACCATGTGGTCTTTTAGAATAATACCAACAATCAGATCCCTTCTGGCGATGTAAAAGAGAGCCTAAAAGGGTACAACAACAAGAAGGAGGAGGGATCACAGCCACACTATAGGTGCTTCCAGAGAGGTCTAGGAGATGAGCGCGCTTTTCTGAATAATGTGAGGCCCACAGCCTCCAGCACAATGTTTCAGCCCGCAGAAAGCCCTCGGGCCTCTTTTAGCATTTACACAGAGAGAGGTTAAAGACATGTAGATCTGCACCCATGCAACGCCTGAAGGGGGCCACACACACACTTAAGCGCTCACACAGCTTGCATATGGATCATTAGGCACAAGAGGGTAAAAATTACACCTAATAGCGTCAACAGATGGAGTATTTCTTTTTGTCACGCTGTGTACAAACAGATCTTGAGCAACACCTTATTTAGGTTAAGTTTGTCAACGAAATGGGTCATTTGATAATCACTACCACTGAAGAGGTGCGGGGACATTTTGTGCAGATGTTTTCTGTCTAAATATTGTGCAGTCTGTGTTTGCATGGAGGAGTTTAAATATATAATGTTCCGCGTTAACATAATTCACCTGAATTTACCTTAACAAGATGTTGAATATTTCCTAGGGTCCACATTGTATAAGTGTTTGCTTTATGTTTGCTTTCATTTCACTGAAGGTGAAAGTGCTTTTTATGCAATCTTTAAGAGAGGAAAGGTTGCTGTCCTTGTACGAAGATGTTAAAATTCAACCAGGGATGAGGAGAATGTGATAACAGGAGAGTGACTTAATGCTTGATTCACATCAGTATGATGCATGAAATTAGTCATGGGCTGTTGTAGATTGAGGTTCGAAGCGTTGGTGGGACATGATTCAGAAAATTAATATTCATATCAAATGTATGACTAGTCTGATTATATCTCAATATTACCGAGACTTGCTGTGACTTCTCAGTTGTTTCACTATGTAATGGAGAGATGGAATGGCAATCAAAGAGGCAGGGCAACATCTGTTTTATTTATGACCAGATTGCTCGGCTTTATGTGGACACCAAGCAAAGCCTGAATCCTATCACAGGGTACTGTACGCAGTTTAAGTCCAAATAATTTATTGCAAAATACCTCTCTTTCTTTTCTCCCTGTCCTGCTGTTTCTGTGAACTGCATAGGCAAAGTCCTGGGGTGAGCTTGCTCTTCCGTTGAAAATGACAACCGTTCCCTTACACTTTTTGCCGCACCATTGTGTGCTTTATGGTTTGTATAGGGGGAATCACTGTGTAGCATTTGACCTCGCCTCTTACAGTACTTGAATATGATGATGGCTGCTACATGACTGGAATATCAACAGCATAATCTCCAGTCCTGTCTCCAGTGAAGCCAGACAGCATATACTCAAAACAAAGTAACGCTCTAGATAGAACGATGAAAGAACAAAGACATTCTTTCCATTCAGAATTTAGTCATCTTTCACACAGGTTTCAAACATTTTATTGTGAATGACCAAATTAAATTCCTTTCTAATGGTCATACACAGACATTATTACACACAGAACCCTGTATTTAAACAGCACTTGGACTCTTCATACAGTTCACATAAGCATTCAGTTGTAGCTTTAATACACAATATATCTATGGTATAAAATGACAGCTAAACGTGTAGTAGAGTCATTGTTGTGACTATTTTTCAGCATTTTTCAGAGGAAACTGTGTACTTGAGTTGCCAAACTGTTTAAGAGACACCTAAAACAAAAGTTAGAAATTAACAGCGTAATTAAGTGGTGAAACCATTATGGCATTTCCTAGTTACAGAAACAAGAGTGATATCGATCCCAGTCAAGCCCTGATTGATCCCCAGATAGATGGGGTTAGCTTAGGCATTCATCAGCTGCCCAGTGGAGAGAGTTGTTATTGAGGGCAGGTGCTGTCTCTGTGGCTGTGAGTTAAAGCCATTAGACTCCTGAGGCCTTCTGATAATAGGCTGTCACTCACAGATAGACCCTCCCGCAGTATCCATCAGACACTCGCACAGAAATTGAAGCAGCCACCAAAGGTCTCAAGGATAACAAGCAGTCACTGGAGTCATCCGGATAACACAAGGGCATTTCCAATAATGTAGTCGACACCTAAAAAGCTTTGATAATGGGACAAAATAAAGTAGCCTGAGCTTGTTATTGGCTTGTATTTGAATTACCACACATGCATAATGTCAGATCTGTCACCAACTCATTTTCAGTTGATCCCTAATGTATGCATCTTCACTTTCTCTCTGCAGAGGTCTGTACTGCTCAGATATTTAGATGAAATCCCGGAGTGGCTTGCCCGTTACGCCCGGCCTGCTAAAACCTCCTGCTATCCCAACTGGGCCTGCTTCCTGAAGACCTTCTTCAGGCAAGGTCAGATACCTATTGTCAGGCACTGAATGCTATTCACCTGCAAATACAACCATTTGGAATAGGCAGTCATTTCCTATGTCCTTCCTAGATCCCAGATGTTGCCGATGTGACCTGACAAGTTTAATAATTTTCATGTTACTCTTGTGGGTTGTTAAACAGCTGCTAGGAGAGTTTTAGATGCTGTATCATCGATAACTTTTTGTTGTCTGTATACTGGAGCCATTTGTCCGCTCTCATTGTGTGTCCAGGCGGTGTGGTGGAGGCCTACCCCCCTTCAGACAGTGTCACCTGTCTGACAGTGGATCTGCTGCTGGAGCCCGGGGGTGAGGTGACCATGCTGTCCTGTGGAGACCAGCTTCATGGCTCCTGTCAACTGGAAGCTATAGGCTCCACTGTTCCTCAGACCTCTGTGCACCCAGAGACCTTGCAATCCATCTGCACGCGTGTGGGCCAGGCCTGTCTACAACGCCATATTGTGGGTTATGTCTCCGTGGACCTGGCAACCTTTCTGAACCGCAACACCATGGAGCAAAAGGTGAGACACAGGCGGGGCAAGAAACGGTAGCTCATGCTAGCACGATAAATATAGTCATTGGTGGTGTCAAAGCTCTCTGTTTCACGATACTGGTGAAACAGATCAATTTTTAGGCTGGATCAGGGATCCATATGAGCAGATAGGTGTCTCCCTACTGCTCCCCTGGGATTTGAAAAACAGGCAAGGCAAACAGTGGGCACAGAGACCAAATGTGTCACAAGGCCATCTAATAAACTGTCAGGTCTTATCTTGTCGATACACTGATTCCACCATTTAAGGCTTGCCCTTTAACCTCACAGTGCCGAGAAATTCAGAGACACCTATCTTTCAGACAATAGGTCATTCTAAAGTGATTTGGCAGCTTCACAGGGATGCCCTGTCAGTGTTTAACCCCCAGCTGTTTACCTGCAGTGGTCTGCCGAAATGTGTCCCGTTATTATAGCGAGGCACCGTCGAAGCCTTATCTCATTTGTCAGGATTAAGTTTTGTTGAAACCTTCTTGATTTATGATATTGGAAATGGGCTGGTTTATGATGGTTTAACCTCTGCTCCTAACATGTGGCTGCATTGACTGCTTATTGATCCAGAGCTGTAAAATGAAATGCTTTGTTTATAACATGGTCTATAAAATACTAAACCTGCAAAACAGTGGAGAAAGCACTCGAGCTGCTTTACAGTTTTACAAAAGGACATGAAAAAGGACACTGAATGTGTTCAGTTTTTTTTTTCTGTCATTAAATATCCATCAGGTAGCAATACACCTTCCTCTCATTCAGGACATTTTAATACATCTCCTCTGTTTTTTGTGTGTTTCTCTTCACTGTCAAAGCTTTATGTATGTTTGCATTCATTATGGATTCTCAGTATAACAAATGGATTTAGAGTAGACACTAGTTAAGGACATGCTTGCCACTAGAGGGTGGTCTCCTATGGATGAGATGTTAATACAGTCTGAGCAATGCAGTGTTCAGACAATGCAGTTTCTGTCCTTAAACTTTAAATATCTTGCATATAAGCAAGTTTTTATTTTAGTGCATTAGTGATCTTAGTTCCTTTAAGTCTCAAAATGCAAAAATATTTTTGAGTGGTGTTTCAGTAGTGTTAACATGGACTGTGGATTTCACCGTATTGTATTCACTTCAAGGAAAAAAAAATATCTCACAGTATTTCTTACATTTCAGGAATTAATCTAGTCACTATATTGTAATTTTGGTGACCATTAAAATCCAAAAGTGTATCATAGCGACTGAAGCCGTCCTTTCTTTAACTGTTCAGAATAATATAATGACAGCCTCAAAATTAATTTTCAGTTTCGATGTTGACCCAAAATTGAATGGGATTCACTGACAGCATAATTAAGAACAGACTATAAACAGCCTGTGCTTCAATAGAGGCAGGAGCATTAAAGACAGATTCTTAACCATCTCCCCACACACACAGAGCTCAGACAGAGGAGAGTCACATGGGCAAACCTGTCTGGATTTAAACATCAATTTAGATTCAAACCTGTTGCTAAAAGCTGCCTACTTTATTTGATGGGAAGAAGTGGGTCACATATGTTTGCCCTTGCAGTCTTTCCTCACATTGTGGAGCGGTGGGGCCCCAGCTGCAGCATCAGGATTTTTAATGAAAATGCAAGGCAATAGAAAACAGGTACAATCCAGGCTTGCATTTCCCACGGCTTTGTTAAGAGCGACAATGAGACATTGGAGTATGATTTTTAGTGAGTCGAGTGAATGGCACGGTGGAGTGTGTCCATCACTCGGGCTCAGGTATCAACCTGATGCATAGAGAGGAGCATCTATCCAGTGGTAGCTGCTGTACCTCTGATAGTAAAGGTGGCAGAGTGAAGGATATACCGCTGAACTTGTGCTAAACATGAATGTACACAGCTTTGTTTGACTGTACTGTTTCTAACACTTAAAGCATCTGCTGTATTTTTTTTTTTTGCCATTCTTATATACACATAGCGTAGTCAAAATGTTGAATTTACATTATTCACTCATGCAATTACAAATGATAAGCAAACTTAGGTTGGATAATATTGTCTCAGAAATAATCATGATAAACGATATTATTGTCATTTTAAGACTATTTTATGCCTCTGACAAAATTATAATTTAACAGCATAATCATGCAAGTACAGCTTTTCAAAGAGCAATGAACTTTTAATTTGACCAGAAATGACAGCAAAACGTGTCTCAGTGTGTTTTTTTTTTTCCCTGGTCATTCATCTTAGCCGCTACACCCAAGTCCTGTAATGGGTGGAAAAACCCTGCTGTTTATTCTGGCATCATTCTGGTATCACGCTAAAATGTTGGTGACACTCTTTTGTAAACAAACGCATTTAAACACAAGGGCAATATTGTGCTATGTATGGACATGATAAATATTAGCTGACCTTGACAAATCAATAACATAATTTTCATGACTTTAGTACTTGGAAAACTGTTCCAGGTAACAGTAGGTCATGTTGCCTGAAATTATGCTATCATAAAGAAAAACATTTTTGTGGTTCATTGGAAGTGTTGTTAATTTTTTTTTGCATTGCACAGACCTTTTAAAATGCGCACATTATTATACTTTAAATGTGATAATGTGAATTTATGAGTTTTTTTCTGATAAAAAACATTTAATTATGATAACTGATTAATCTCTCTGATTATTTTCAAACAAAAATGCAAAACCATCTCTGTTTCTAGCTTCTCAAATGTGAAGATTTGCTGATTTTCCTTTGTTGTTTTAAAGAGAATATGTTTGAGTTTTTAAACAAACAAGACATCTGAAGGTGTCACCTTGGAAAATGTGATAAGCATTTTTCACTATTTTACTGACTTTTCATTGAAAAAAAAGAGTATTCGAGAAACTACTCAGTCAGTTTAATCGATAATAGAAATAAAAGTTAGTTGCAGCCATAGACTGTGACCTATGTTTCACAATATATTTGAATTTAATAAAAATAAATAAATGTGGCCTATAAGTACTGTATATGATCAGATGTCTATGTGTTAGTGGAGATAAAGTGCTCAGGTTACAGAGACTGCGGGGTTCAGACAGGCAGCGATTTGCATTCAGTGGCAGGAGCGTTTACTTTGACAAATAGGAACAGCAAAAGGAGGCAGCCGACTGCCACTTAGTTATTAACAACTCCTTCACTGGTGATTTATTTGCCACTTTTGAAGAGAGGGCATAGCTATTAGGTTATTATTGGGAAAATTAGCCCTGTTTAAGCAGAAGGCTATGACCATACCTGACCCCTTAATATACTTATAATGATGCCATTTACTATACATATCTGAACTTAGCTTCTCATCAGACCTGCGCCAAACAAACTAGCCCAAGGCACACTGAATCCAAATACACAGGGAAGGATCTACTTTGTGCACATGTCATTCCACAACTGAATTACCTAAATCTGTCGAGCACACACCATTAACCGTGTTTTCCTTTCTCCTGCCTCTCAACATGGATAACATTGTAAGGATTAAAAGGTACTGACCCCTCTCTTTATGAGGATTGCTGGGTGAAATACTTTGATGTTCCATTTTTTGTGATTAATTTGGAATTTAAGTTTACAGTGTCTGTTTTTCTCTGCTGTGACACAGAGTTCATGATGTCTTGTTTGCAGGTGTGGGCTATTGATCTGGACCTCACATACAGTGACCAGCTGGCCATGACCCAGATGCTTCTGATGATGACTGGAGGAATGCTGAATTGCAGCACGGGCTGTTTAGAAGTGCCAGTGCCAGTCAGAGAGAAATGCTGTGAACACCAGATTGTGGCCAAAGTACCATTTTATATTTGCTTATAAGGACAGTTTTGATAATGTTACATTTTTCTTAACATGAGAGGGTTGATTTGAAGTGCTATATTTAAAGTTGTATGCTTTTGCAGTGTCCCAAATTTGTGTCCTTAACAAGAAAGAAACCACCGGCTCTAAAGCAAGCCGAGACTTTAGAGGGTATTATTACACCGCCACAGTAATCATAAAGATAGATCAATGTTTTGCTCTTCATTTTGGTTAAATACAACTAAATACTGTAATTACGCACTGAGCTCAATTGGTGTTTAGGTGCTGAATTCATTATCATTTTGATAGATGAGCCTAAATAATCAACACATTAATAATTCATACCATTTTCATTATGCATGTGTATGCATGCTTGAACACCTCATCAACCTGGTGCCAGGCCTTAAACAATGGAGTTCTTTTATTAGCAGTATGCCTGAGTTTACGCTTGTTAATCTGCGACTTGTATTATTTTATCAAACATTCATTTAGTCGGTGGCCTGGTGCTTCAGTGCAGCAGTTGAGCCACCGCAGTGGTTAATGGCTTTAGCAGTGGCCATCATTAGGGGCCTGCATATTACAAACACAATTAAATCCCTGTTGGACACTTTTATTGTTGTGTGAGGGTCCTGTGTTTGACAACCGCAAACACACACCCATCACAGCGAGTTATGGGCCATCTCCTGAGCTCACAGGGGCTTAGGCCTGCTCTTTTTGTCTCCCAAAGGTGCCTAAGAACCAGGAACATTTTTATCCTCTTGAGCCCTGCCACTTTTAAGTAATCAACCTCTCTAGTGTTACTTATGACACTCACATGCTCAGAACCTCTCTATTATGGTGATATGTATTGTGCGTTGAGTAGTCCTTTTGTGCATTCGGTATAGTGCTTTTGTCCCAAATTGAATGAAAACACTTGCACTCCCAAAACTGTGGTTTCTTTGATTGGCATCGTACAATTAAGCTCATCTTGTATTTGGCATGTCTTCTAAACATTAATTGTTCCTCCCCGCAGTTAATTAAGAAAGGCCCAACAGTTTACCACATGTGCCCCACACTCATCATGTTTACTAATCACACACACTCCCCAAACTCAACAGTGACCCTAAGGACATGTGTATGGGGTTCAACCATCTCTTCTCATTCTACACACACTACCATCTATTATACGTTAACTCAGAATATGAACGTAAAATGATTTTGTCTTGTTTTAGATTCACAAAAAGACTTATGACACTAATGACATTCTAAGTCTGTTTCTTGTTTTCTTCTTTTTTCCAGCCTCCTGTGGTGAATCGTTATGCAGTTATTGGGAGCAACTTGTTTCACTCTAACCTTTCCATGTTATACCATAATGTGTTCTTTATGGTGTGCAAGGCTCATGGTATTGGATTTAACAAGAAGGTAAAACCTCAAAATTCACCTGTTTGGCTTTATATCATCCCTATGTCTTATTCATTTTTGCAGCTTAATATATAATTGATTTAAAGGGGAACTTACACATCAAAGTCTGATTACAGGTCTTGGAGAGTATTACTGCATATGTTAAAAGCTACACAGAGTCTAAGAAGTTGCCTCCAGTGATATCACTTGAGTCAGGGTCAGTTGAGTCTGAAGACTACAAGGTTTAAAATGAAACAAATAAAATCTGGGGGGTTGACACCCAAAGATGTGAGCTCACCAGACATCTTTATCCTGCTTCTCATCTCTTCTTGGGGGTAGCAGGATGAGGCTACATTAGCTACTAGCATAACATACCCAAATACCCGCCAGCCCGGTTTCAAGTCTTCACAGCTCACTACTTGGTGGTGGGCATGAAATGTGTTGAAATGATGTGCTGGCAACATGAAAACAATGCTGGTGCAAAGGGCAAGAGGATCTTTTGTTGTGTTGGACACACAAATTTAGTATGAAGGCCGAGAAAGTCCACACAGGGTGGGTGGGAGGGGTCAAACACACACGGACTACCAACCAGGAGATAGCTATTTGTGTCCCGTGTGATACCAAAAGTCAACGTAGTTATGTGACTTTACATAACAACGCAGAGTACTTTATATAGTTACTTAACTATGCAAGTTTATGTAATTCTCGTCCTGTACGTAGTTATCTTAACAGTAGTTATCTTTTGCTAAATTTAACCAAGCGTCTTTCTTTGCCTGAACGCAACCAAGCTGTGACCATCTCAACACCAAACTGCAGAGCGTTCATATTTGACTAACTCATGTCTTGACAGCTCATGATTTAAACACATTCCATAGCTATCACGTCATGCATTTTTAAGAGGTTGTGTCCATTTCATGTTTTTCTGTGAGACTGTGCTGAACTGTTGGTAGTCAGTTGCATTGTGGGTAATGTAGGCGCCATGTATTGACAAAAAAGAAGAATATATAAAATAAAAAATGGACGATATCTCTGATTCTGCTACATTGTGATCTTAAGGTTACATCAGAGGTCCGACGATGTTAGCAGAGTGCAATGCTGAATCAGTGGAGGTCTCTTTTAATCTGCAGTATGTGATAATGGGGCTCTTCCTTTGACTGTGTGTTTGTGGCTCTTATTTTTCAGAGGAAACAAGGCACTGTCTTTGCTGTTTACGATAGCAGTGAGCGATGCAATATTGGGATGATGTAAGTATTTCTTTTTGCATAAAAAAAAAATATATATATATATATATGTGTGTGTGTGTTAATATACAGTATTGATGATATTTAGGGTTCATCGCCAGGGGAAATAATTCTAAGCACATTTAGGTTTGCTTTACTTCTCTCTGCTCACATAGACAAGTCCAAAAAAAAAAAAAAACAAAAGCATAGAGGATTAGGCGGATGAACCATTTCTCCAGACTGAGAGTAAAGACAGTTCTTTTAGAGGATTAAGATGCCACCTCTGGCTTTGTAACTGTTGTTGCAAACTCTAGAAGTTGTTAAGCAGAGGGTTATTTAACATATTTATCACTCAAATCCTTTAGCTTACACAGTGCTGTAACACTTAAATCAAGCTGTGCTCATCCCCCTAAAGACTGAAGATGTTGTCTGCTGAAAGTTTCATTTAACCACAACCATCAGATGAACAAGGTGATTGTTTCTTAGCTGGCAACATGGGGAACATTAGTAAACTCGTTTGTTTGGGGTGTCGTTAACAGAACAGTCTCAGAGGATCTCCAGGGAGCTCTGGTGACCTTTGCTCGGAATCTGTCAGTCATTCATCAGGAAATATCGCCCTCTAAAATGCAAGGAGAAACCAATTTTAAGGTACCATGTTAATGACTTTAACGATCCCTCCTCATCTGGTTCATTATGAAACTTGCATCTTTAGTCAAGCTCTGGTCAGCTGGAATGGTTTTTTTAAGTAATCTTTGTAAATATATGTTAATACTATTAAAATATTTCCAAATAAAAGACTGTTCTCATGTGAATAAAAATGGGTAGCAATTTAACTTCTTTTATATTTTGTTTTCTTTGAGGATCTGATCAAGGACATAGAGGACGTGCTGCAGATGACTGCTCAGAACAAGATGCGAGCACTGGAGGATAAATCTGCTGCTTAGACAGCTGCTTCAATAAACTCGCCTTACTCTCCTCGAGTTAAGTCATTGTGTCTTTGCCAGCTTTAATTTCTAATCACACTGTGAATACGTTGACTCAAAATGAATCACTGTTGATCAAATACAGATATCTGAATAAATTCCTGTAGAATCTGTCATGAACCATTATAATAAATGGCTTTGTAATCTGTTTTAAATGCGTGAATATTATTAAATATTGGAAAATGACAGCTATTAAAGACATACAGTAAACTATGCACAAGGCACCGGGAATCATGGGCTTCATTAATTAAATTATTAGGTATTCATGCATTCAAATAACATAAATCTGTTTAATTTTTGTCGGAAACTAAAGATTAAACATGCATAAACTACAAGCATGATGTAAAGTTAATATGTATTGTGTTTATACTGTACGGTATCTTCACTTTGTGCCTAGAAGTATTTCTAGTATTACATAGATGAGTATGAGTATATTGAGTATATTTGGTGAGATGTCCCATGCTGCATAAACCTGTGCCCACACATTACTGTGTGCGGTTGATGAGCAAGTGATGCTGGCTGTAATGTGATAGCCAAAGGGCTTTTCTGTAAGTTGACTATTTTTTTAACACAGAAATTTTACAAAAGGACATGCTAACTTACTCTTAATTATTGTGATTTGTGAATGTGATTGTTTTCTGATTCCATGTTTTACATTTAACTAGTAGTGCAAATTAGCCACTAATGTCAAGATTGCAGATGGATTATTTACAATAAATATGCACATTTGCAGCAGGCATATATGTGTTTTTTATTTCATCCAGATCCTGATCAGGTGATGTAGTTCAGTTGATTTGGAAAGTCAGAAGCAGCCTGGATTTAACTGCTTCTCCTGCATCACTACATCCTCAAGTGGCTTTTCTTCAGGTAATAATTAATGTTAGCTTTATTCTTCATACTGGAGTAAAGTTGTGAATTGCAAAAGTCTGGGAAATTTAAATGTGTTTGCAGGTTAGTTGAATTTATGAATGTTTGCATTCACACACAATTTGCTGTACAGCTACTACAGAATGATCTACATATTGGGTATTCAAATGGTTTGAAGAGTTTATACATCACTGATCACTCACAAACCACCCAGAATTCCTCATACAGTATTTGTTTGTGTGTATGTGTGTGTGTGTGTGTGTGTGTGTGTGTTATGTATATGTTTTAATCTGTAAATCTATGATATGTACTGCTTCACTTTATATGTCTGCTTTTTGTAGCCCACAGTATTATATCTGTCTGTGAAGGAGAAAGTTTGGTGTAGTTGTGGTGTTTGTGGACTGCTGTCCATGGTGCTGATCTACTGCAGACCACTGAATGATGATTGTAGATATTTCAGCAGATGCTTCAGTGTCTTGAGTGGATTATTTTGTACTTAAAGGAGGATGGTGCCGGTCAGGAGCACAACAAAAACTCTTATTACCACTGAAGTCAGTGGTGACAAAAATTGGAATGATATTATATGAAGCATTTGTTATAGTCGCTGATAATGAAGTTCATGATACTGATTTAAATAAATATGGTAAAATACAATAAGAAGGTGGGAACTAATAAAAGCATGGTGGAGGAAAAGAATATTTTCACTAACAGGTCATTCATCACATTCACACATATTGAAGTGGCGTGAAGTTTTTCTAAAATGATAAACTATAGAAGCTAATTTTGGTTTTAACCTTTGTTGTTTTATAGGATGGCCTGGTGTGAGCGTAGTGGGAGCTGAACGGTCACACAGGACACATGAGTAACATCCGGTGAACAGGTGAGCACATAGAAATAAAATGCAGGTTGTAGCCGCTGATTCTGTTGAAGAGGAACATCTGTACAGCGCTGCGTTTCCACACGGAGGACTTTAGCAGGAGTACCAGGTCTAAGCTAATGCTACAGCACGTTAGCGCGCACAGAGAGCGTCTCTCCTCTCAGGTCTTTTAGCTGTTTAAGTTTAAATTGTATGATTGTGTTCAGTATGTGTATCCGGACATGTAGCTCTGTGTAGAGGAACTTCTTCAGCAGAGTCACTTTGTGTAGCTTCTCAAACAGAGACTGTCTTGTTTGCTAACATTAGCTCACATTAGCTGCTCATGTAACCTGTCCTGTGTGCAGCGCTGCTTTGAAGGACGTGTAGATACAGCATGTTTTGCTTTTGGGCATCAGCTGGTTTAAAAATGACGGTACATTTAATATATATCCAGTCAGAGCTCTTTCTTTGAGTAATTTGTAGCGGTCCAACTGCTACAACACAAAGAGCAGCAGGTGAATCACTCACAAGTCATGAAGGAGGTTTTAAGAAAGGTGCACAGCATCTTTTTAAAGATCGTCCTGTTTCCGAGGACACTTGGCAGGACAGGCCCGCGGCCGGCTGCCTCAGAGGTGCTGACCTGCCACCTGCTGCAGCGGAAACTCCCGCCGTGGACCTCATACTGTGTCCGCTACAGCTCCGTTCACAATGACCAGTTTGGACTGTCCAACTTTAATTGGAGAGTCCAGGGATCCAACTATCAGATACTGAGGACAGGCTGCTTCCCATTTATAAAATATCACTGTACCAAAGCGCCTCCACAGAACCTGGACTTTGAGGACAAATTTTTCACCATGTTGAAACTTCTTAATCTGGGTCAGTAGATACATTTAATGCTCTACCTTATTCCGATAAAATACAGATTATATTTCATTTTTCAACACATGTACTAGTAAGCACTGTGTCCTTTTGTTGCAGGCATCCCATGTTTGGCCTATGGCATTGGCTGCTGGATGGTGGTGGGAGCTGCAGAAACAGTGCAGACAAGTGTTGGACCTGTCACAGTTTATTTTGCCTACAAAGAAGATGAAGGAGCACAGTACTAAATCGTGAACAAAGCACTATTTTGAGAGTGTTTTTTCAAGAGACTCTTGTTTTCCAAGCTGCTGTATTTACAACAGTTCACTGAGTGATGCTCTGGTGGACCTATTGACAAAAGTGCCATCTTGTGTCACTCCTGTGTGCTCCTGTTGTCCGACTGACAGGTTCATTTGTGTTTAATTATTTAAGATTTAAAAGTTGCAGCGCAGGAGTCAGTTATGCATGTTATTACACTGACATACAATACTGACAGTGTTTGTTAGGAAAGCTAACTTTCCATTAAAGTTTAATGGAAAGTTTAGGATTTCTCGAAGAATAGACGTTTGACACAACGCCTTTTCCTGGATGTTTTCATGTTTGTTAAGGAACACTGTATCACCCTCCAGTGTGTGTGTCCTCAGAGTCCGTACATTGTAAAAGTATATATTTTGCAACAAACATTAAAGTTTATGAAATGACTGAGATGATTTGGCTGTAGTGGTTTTTAACGCCATCTGTGTGGGTACAAGGGTCAGCCAGCTTCTCGAGATAAAAAAAAAAAAGTGATGACAAGCAAGGCAACTTTTCATTTAAAGCCTAAGTATTAAGAATTATTAATAATTCATATGAGTAATACCAAGTGGCATTATGTATTTGACATTGCCATGTCTTCTGCTTCATTCTGTGTGACAAATACAGGAATTTAAATAACCTTGGCTCATTTATTTAAAGGTAAATTAGTGATCACTCTCCATGCAACAGATAGTCAATAGTGTTAGAGAAAAACCAGTGACAAGACAGGTCTGATAAAATAGGTTTTAATTACCAAAGTGTGGCCTTTGTATAGAGACATCTACATCCTTTCCTTCGGGCCTCTGCTGGCCTTTGATTTCTGGTAATGTGCTTTGCTGACAGGGCACACTTACCAATGCTGCAGAGTCCTGCTCCCTCTGAGAGGCAGGTTGACAAACTGCAATATTGATTTCTTCACTCCTCAGCATCTCCTACTAATAGCATTTATCAGCGACCTCAATTTTCTGGCCTTGGCCTCTTCATTTTTAGCAACAATGAAGCCGAACGAATCATTTCTTGTCGTACATGTAAATCAATGCACCTCTTGACCTTAATTGCAGTTGAAGGCTACGATATCGGCCTACATGTTTTTCATGATGTACCGCCTCTTCATGAGTGTCCTGTTTTGTAAAACTTGCTCGTCCTATGCAAAAACATTTAACAGAGTGATTAAATTTAATATAAAAATATATCAAAAATTGTGAAATGTTCCCTCCTCATGGTCTTAAGATGGGAATCCGCAAAGGTGTAGGTTTTGGGAGGGAGGCAGACCCGTACTTACAACGTGTGCATTTGTCTCCCCCTTAATAAGAGACTAGCAGAGGCTGTTTATTTTGACGAAATTAAAGACAATTACACCATAAATTGATGCAGAAAATACACAAGAATGCAGAATATTCAGTGTTTGATTCCCTGGCGGAGGACCCTTAAACCTCCTGATTCATATGTGCCCCCCAATGTTAAACTGAAACCTACACCCATAGGAATCTACATTCACTGCAGGCCTAACCAGCACTTACACTAGCACCACCATCCCCTCCTTTATACCTAAAACTCTTTTCTTTGCTGAAGCAAGCCCACTAATTACTAGATGAGAAATTAAACAGATATGTAAAGTCCCTGGATGCACAGTAATTTGCATTTTTCTAAGCAATGTAACCTTTGTTGTTTAAAAAAATGTGCAAACCTCATGCAGAATTCATACACAAAATCCTCTTAAACAGCGTGATGACACCACGCTATCTCTTAATCATACTAATTGCCTTGAACAAGGAACATTTAGACACACTTATGGAAATCTGATCCGTAGTATCAGGCTGCACTTAAATCCCCCTCCTTTCATTTCCAACCTTTCATCAGGACTGAAAGTGTGCATGGGGAATGCTCAGGCAACCATGTCTTAATTACTCATTGACCCTTTGACCCACGAGCTGCATTGATACCGCCGTACGGCCAGACACAATTGCGTGGGGTTGCAACTCACTGCAGCTTTGTGTGCGGCTATTACAGGATGATGTGAGTCAGTGAAATCTAAACTGTGGAGCATGTGAGTACATTGTATTCATTTTCAGGGCTTCACCTTTGAGTCACTCTAAACTACAGGGGAGGGCACCCCTTCAGCTCCGGCAGAGGCTTAGCGTTACACATCGAACCTCCGTCACCGCCAGTTCAGGTTTAGGGTATCTGGACTGCAAACGAGCTGCTGTAAATTAACAAAATATATCAGCATTTGGTGCGAGATTGATGCCTTTTAATAGCTGTGGTAGTCTAGTCCTGTATTGAAGTGTCTAAATTACCCAACACACATCTAATGTGGTAATGAACAAAGAATTAATGCCTGTTTGGCAAGTTTAATTGCATGCTGAAGCTGGTAATAAGTTTTGTCAAGGTGAAATCTTTAAATACTTGTACTGTTTAGAATTTAGGTAAGTAAAGCAAAACAAGTGCTGAAATGGAGTGTAGTGTTGCTGTAAATTGTTAATGTTCAACAGTGAAATTGCTAATCAACTTGCAGAGACTTGTAATTATCTTCTAATTAGCTAATAAGTTCTCAGTTTCTTCAGTGCAAAAAAAAAAAGAAAAAAAAAATACCGCAAACCATGTTCATCTTCTTGAAATAGTTGATGCAGCCGATTCTTAAATCAATTATTTAGCAGGAAAGTCACAGCAGTTTTTTTCTCTGTCATATAGATATATAGCTTGGCAGAAACAATTATTGTGTGAACAACCCCTGCAGCTAATACTGGCGAGGTTATCATTATTAAGCCTCTGGATCGGCCACCGGCACCGTCGAAGCGCTTGCTCCACGAGCAGCGGGGGTACCAGAGCCATCACTCAGATCACTTTAAGAATCACATTGGAATTACATCTCAATGCAGAGGTGTCAGCCAACGTTGTCACAATATTCTCTGTGAAATGGCACTTTTTGAATTACAATGTGACAACAGAAACATGAAGCTCATTACTTTTCAGGTAGAAGCATCTCCAGGTGCAGACATATGTACACTTTGATCAGCTTTAAAGGTAACTCTTACTTAAAGCAGTATTTTACCACTGGAAGGATAGTCTTTTTATAAACTACGGGGGCTATGCAGTAAAAAGGTGCGAATACTATTGAAATTGGTGCTACATGACCAGAGGAAACAGAGGGAAAGGGCTGTAGCACTTCCTTTTGCTCAAGAGGTAGAAAACCTACAATTACCAGAATGCACTGCACTACACCGGACCAGTAAATGCTCCCACTGGTAGGTGACGTAATGCGTGTTTGGCTGTTTTTCCACAGGAAACAATATGGTGGCTCGCTGTTATCAGACAATCCTAAATTACAGTTTAACAGGAAGCTCAAATATGTTTCTGAAAACATTTGAGGCAAAAAATAAGCAACACAGTAACAGAGTCTTGGTTCAAATTTGATCAGAGCTGTTTTGTTTCACTGTTTGATCTCAGATTTTTCAGCCTCCGTTTTTACAATACAGAAAACAGTATGGCGCCTACTTCTTGTTCCAAAATTCTCCTATTCTCCTAATTCTCCTAACAGTGCACAAAACTATGTTCCTGAAAACGTTTTAAGCAAGAAATAACACAACACAGTAACAGAATCTTGGTTCGTATTTGGTCAGCGCTGCTTTGTTTCAGTGTTTTTGTTTTTTAAACCTCTGTTTTTACAATACAGGAAACAGTATGGTGCCCACTTTCTGTTCACAAATTCTCATATTACAGCCAAACTGTGCACTAAAATATGTTTCTAAAGACATTTAGAGTGAGAAATAGGCAGTGCACTTGGTTTCTATTTGATCAGCACTGCCTAATTTTACCATTTCATCTGTGTTTGAGACAGAGAGGGGCGGTATCTCTATTGATCTGCTTTTATACTCTTTGTGTCTGCAGTGACAGGCACACTAATATCAAGGAAACTATAAAAGAAGAAAAGTTAATGACAGGGACAGCGTTCAAGTATGGAATAGAAGCTTGAGTTTGTTGCCACTTCTATTAAAATCAATGGGGTGGGCACTGTAAATCGCACTATAGCACATCATGTCTTTTGTCTTTCAACTTTGACTGAAAAATTATTCCACAAAATCATTTACAGTTTAAAGTTGTGTTATTTACTGATAACCAAATACAGGTAGCGTTAGCTATCTTAGACCAAACAGGAGCTTGAGATGGACAGAGCCATGATCCGTTTGGAGACCAATAACAAGGAGAACATCAGTCAACATCATGTAATGTGTGTTTTTTAATATTGTGAAAGGGTTTTTCAGACAAAGATGAAACAACAAAGATATGATGGACTTTAGTGATTTGCCACGCCCACCCCATTAACTTCAACAGAAGTGGCACCAAACTCTGGCGCTAATGCAAAATTTGAGTGCTGTCACTGACGTCATGTCTTTCCCTTCTTCTATAGATTCTTTGACAAAAATGTGGGAGCACAATCTGTAGTTTGAGCAACAGCCATTATTATACGTCTATAGCAATAGCCTTGAAGCCAGCGAAAATGCGTCATCCAGCGGATTTGAGCTGAGAGACCAGCAGGGAGATCTGGGCACTGATAACATGGAGGGAAGTTTACCACAGTTCATTTACACATACTACCCACGTTATTATGATACAAAGCTGGTTGAAAATCAGTAAATTATCCCTTTAAGAGTGAGACACATCAAAAATGTGGTTTTGTTATTGTTCAAAGATTTTTTTTTTCAGTATTTAATAATGGCTGACCTCTTGTCATTGACACTTGAATCACTATTTTTCTTTTGGAGGGGTGATAGCACTCTGAAGCTGTTAAAAATCTATTATGGTGTATTTCTTCACCCAAGGGATGACAAAGGGGCACCATAATTCTTTTCTTTACACCCCCCCTCTCTTCTCTATCTTTATGACATGTTGTATATGTGTGTGCTGGGGGAAGGGGAAGTATTGAAACACTATGCCTGCTGTGCCAATCAGCGTTGCCAAAGCTACTGTCAGTGGGTGGCTGAAATGTCTGTCAGTCATTTATTCTGGCTTTTCTGGTTCAGGACCACTCCCAGCTGACATTAGGACTAAGCTGCAGTAAATAAAAATTCTGGACAAGATTCCTCATATTCTATTTCACATTTAAGCATGCTAATTTACTATTCTTGGAGAGAATCTAAATTTCTATAGTTTAATATATCATTGTCATTGTTTTTTCTGATGCCCTTAAGCTTCTGCACTTTAACTTTATGCCCAAATCCGTTTTTTCTCCCAGTTCAAGTTGATTATTGTTTTGTTTTTCTTTCTTGTTGATGATGCAGCATCATGTTCCCTCCATTCATACTCAATGCTTACTCTGTTGACATTAAGAGAGTAATGGATTTTAATAGTTTTTCCACGACTTATCGGGAGAGTTAAATGAACTATCCATTTTTATTATATATTATGCAGTATTTAAAGTTTCAGCTCATTAAAAAACAGACGCCCTCCACACCCCCCAGGCTGTCTTTTACCCCCCACCAGCATGCAGTCAGGCTCCTCTAGCCACAGGCTCTGCTTGATCTGTTTTTCCTAAGTCAAAATTGAAATATTCAGAAATATTTATTTATTTGCTTATGCCTTTTATTTCACCGAAGAACAGCCTAATGTCTTTGTAGCTTAAACAAGCGGCGTCAGTGGATCAGAAAAAGGGCACGATGCATGGTTTTGTTTGATTGATATAATTTGTCACATTGCATATATGTTTTATCAGACCAAGATGAAATATCTTATATATAAAAAAAATACTGTGTGTACCTTAATTTTGCACCAGAGCAGGCCCCTTGTGTTATTTGATTGCCCTGCTTCTTACTTGCACAATAAGCAGCAACCTACACAGCAACTCGATGCCAGACTGGGGATTTACATTAAATACACTGATACTGATGCTGCATACAAACATAGAAATGGAATAAATCAATTTTGTTCTCAGAAATGCTTCACATACTTTTTGATGCAGCGTGATCTCCAATCTTTCTGCAAATGAGCTGCAGTCCCTTGTAATGGTTTCTGCTCCTCGTGGGAGGCCGGTGTCTCAGAAAAGCTGCTGATTGAGGGAGAAATGTAATACAGGTGTAAAGCAGACTTGATAGGGGTCTTACACGAGGGTTATGCATTTTAACAGTGATATACATACTGTTACATATTTATCAAAGAATATGGAATTTGCTGGGTTGACTCTTTCTGGCCTGCAGAGATTTGTAAGTTTCTGCTGGAGTGTTGTTAATTCGGGCAGAGAGGGTGGCTATTATGTTGAATTAATAGGAATTAAGGGTTTAAATTGGTTAAGTAAGCACTTCATTAATCGTGAGTGGATTGCTGCGTGTGAGAGGTTTATAGGGGGTGTAGACCACTAGTGCAGGGATGAAAGAAAAGAAGGGAGTTCTGAATTAAAATGCTGGTGGTACTGAGTAGATGTAGACCAGAAATAAACGACATAATGCAGAGCTGAAACGATTAGCTGATTGGTCAGTCGATAGAAAAATCATTTGTAACTATTTTTTTGATAAGTGATTAATAATTTCAGTCACTTAACAAGCAATAATAACGAGAGGAGGCTCCGATTTTTGGGGTTCCAGCCTCTCAAAGGGGAGCATTTACTGCTTCTCTTCATGGGTGGATTATGAGACAATGGGCCCATGGGCACAAATACGCAAAAGGCCCCCACCACCTCTCCTACATAGATGCAGGACACATGGACTTTGTGGTGGTTTTGCCTTGTTTTGTAGTTGTTCTGCATCTTCTTTATGGTCTGTGTCTTTTTGAGGTAATTTTGTGTCTTATTTTGACTGTTTTTCCCCATTTTATAGTTATTTTGTGTCTCTTTGTGGTCATTTTGAGTCTTTCTGGTGCATACATGTTAATTTGAGTGACATTTTGCAGATGAAGGAAAGGTGTGAGGGGGCCTGATACTTTGGACCCCAGGTCTGTGCCCAATAGGCCTGTTCAGTAATGCGTCCTTGCTTCTCTTTGACATATATCACAATGTATTAAATACTTTTGGGTTTTGGACTTTCAGTCAGACAAAATTTGAAGGAGTATTTTCACCATTTTTTGACATTTCAAAACAACTGAGTATTAAAAAAAATAATTGTCAGATTAATTGATAATGAAAGTAACTTTAACGTTTAATTCAATTCAGTTTTATTCATAAAGCCCAATATCACAAATCACAGTTTGCCTCAGATGGCTTCACAGCATACGACATCCCTCCTTGGACCCCCACGGTGGATAAGGGACTCCCCAAAAAAACCCTTTAACTGGAAAAGAACGGTAGAAACTTCGGGAAGAGCAACTAAGGAGGGATGCCTCTTCCAGGACGGACAGATGTGCAATAGATGTTGCGTGTACAGAACAGATCAACATAATAAATGTACAGTACACATGACAGAATTATAAGTTAATTGCAGCCCTAATGTACTCTACATGTTACAGCAAATGTTTGTTCGTCTGTGTCTGTCTGTTTTTTCACATAACTTTAGTGTGCATATTATGTATTTAAACCAATGTGAAGGTAAAGCACCAGTGGCAAGGGGTTCTTTCAAAGTCCTTCATAGCCTCGTTGACTGCATATCTACAGTAAACATGCTGATGGTGCATTGTACGTACTGTCCAAGGCTACAGTTATGTACCTGAGGGTCTTCTGTATACATATACTATTTTCCAACTTTTACTGCAAGGCACAGACTGGAAATTTAGGGATTTAATTTAATTAAAGCCTGCCTTTGAATGCTGAAACCTTTAAGCAATACGTGATTGTTCAGTAATGTAATCTTTTGGCCTTAGTCTGGTCACGGCTAGAGCTGCCTGTAAGTGAAGTTATGGCACGGGTCAGGTGGAAGCGTCTGCCTTACTTGATGTGGCTCCCCCAGCAGAGGTGGACTAATTGAGGTGTGTTTTTATCTGGGCTTGCTAATGATGATGAGGGTGCTGGAGAAGTAGACTGTCCCCTTAGGCTGAGGAATAGCATGACTTAGCCAACCTTCTGTACTTATTGTCCAACAAAGGGGGAATTCACTTAATGCAGTGCTTCAGAAAAGTGGATAATTGTGGCCACGATCAATAAAGTAACAGAGCGGAAAATGAACGGTGTGTGCAGTGTAGCTGTGTTGTAGATATTTGACGGAAATCGAAAGGAGCGAGGTTCTTGTTTTTGTGTTTGTTTCAGCCAAGTCATCAAACGAGAAGTCGATTCCAGTTTATGCACACAATATACATATGCAAGCAGGCTAAGCTATACATGTTTACTTTGTGTAGCTGTGACCACAAGCACGTGTGTGTGTGTGTGTGTGTGTGTGTGTGTGTGTGTGTGTGTGTGTGTGTGTGTGTGTGTGTGTGTGTGTGTGTGTGTGTGTGTATGATAGAGGGGGTAGGTTTGGTTGGATGAGCCACATTGTTCCTGTGCGGCCTAGTGACATCGCTGGAGGGCAGAGAGGGATGGAACCTGAGAGGGGTGACAGTGATAAATAGCCCTTTTAATAACAGCTGCCCCACTTGGCCAGCTAGTCCCAGTCAGTGTCCTCTGTGTATTTATGCCTATGTTTATTTATGCATCCATAGCATGCAGGAAATCACCACCGCAGGGGTACAATCATTCTTTTTTTTTTTTTTTTTTTTGTGGTGGGGGGATTGCATTGGTCTAACTTTGGGAGGGGTAAGCTAGCTCATCTTACATCGAGCATTTATTCATTTAACCCTCCGCTTGATCTGTTGGTATGTCTGAAACATACACATATTCACATCTGAGAGAGGACTCTCACCATAGCTGCATTTCCATCTATCTCTTTATATGTGCAGTTGTGCATGAAATAAATCTGAGTGGAAACTAAAGTTCTGATATCGATACCAGTATTGGAACCGCCCTCGATACTACCAAAGACAATGAATGCAAGTTTGTGAGTCTATGTACTGATCGGACACCATGTCATTTATTAAGAAACTTCAAAGAAGTTTCATACCCGGATAAAACGTCAGGTTATCTCAGAAATCATTTCTTCCTCCCTGCTCTAAAGCCTACACAACAAACTGCAATGTGCCGACACTGGCAACTACTCTTTTAAAGCCACAAAGAAGAATTGATTTCTGGTAAATAGTGTAACGTTAGCAATTTGGCAATTTCTATGGCATTAAAATAAGATTAAGATAAGATTAGCCTTTATTGTTTCCCTCAGGAGACAATCCCTGTTTTACAAAGGGTTTAACCTGAGTCAACAACGGTAGCAGTCATTTCAAATCAATACGGGGTTACAGCTGATACTTTTTTTTTTTTTTTACATTTCTCAGTATGTCAATGCAGAAGTTTGAGTATCTGAATTGGTATGGGGAAGGAAAAAAATGCTATCAGAATGTCTCAGAAAATCTCAAAATATAGCAAAAAGCTTATACGCTTGGGAACATGGGAAAGTTGGTGTATTGATAAAAGGTAAACGCGACCAAGTGCAATGGAAACAAATTCAGCGAATAAATAATATGTACCGTCACTGCATAGGACGTTGCAAGCTCGCTATGTCGTCTCTGGATGGCTTCCAACACGCTTATGTACACAGAGCTGTTACCAGAACTCTTCCAAGAGCACATAGCTGCAGTTCAAACTCTCTATTTCTATTGTCCTGTGTGCTCTCCATTATTACAATCCATTGTTTTTCTTTGTTTTAAGCTTGACTGGCGGTCTTTTAGTGATGTCATCTTGTTATGCCCTCTTCTGGCAGAACCTGACTGGAGAATTAGATGAACTAACTCCCAATATTTACCTAATTAATATGGAATATTTACTCCTAATAAAGTAGTGGATGTAAAAGTGCATAAATTTACATTATCTTTTGCTGATTTTCTGAAAATTTGGATAAATTTGCGCTACGTTTGGATGAAAACCCAACTTATGATACTTGACGGACAAACAAAAGTCCTGATTATACTTTAATGTGTATGTCACAGTTTGGGATCTCACTGTAGTGCTAACAATGGGTTTGGATTCCACGGAGATAGATATTTGATTGGTATATGTATTAACGACCCCTGCATGTTTTTTTCTCTGAGAACAGATCCAGTGTTTTAACCACCCTGAGCATTTTTTAAAGGATCAGGTTGTGCTGTTACTTTGTGGTATAATGGCTCGTCTGATTCTGTATGCAGCCTTCAATCTGCATGGCTTTTAAATTTTTGGTTCATTGTTGTCGTGTGACTGAAGTCAAAAACCTTTTGTCTGCTGAAATATGACCTCAGGCCCACGTCTGTGAATAGAGAGAGGGGAGGCTGTAGATCAGAAGTGTCAAAGCTTCTTCCCCGAGGGCGATGCCGGCGCTGTTCCCACTCAAACCAGTTCCCTCCCTTTAATTGGTTCAATTAGTTAAGTATCCATATACATTATCGTGTATGCATTTTTCATGACTCTTCTTAACGCTCTGTTTAAACAGAACAACTTCCGGCTATGATTTGCCATTTGGATGAATGTCAAGGAGACTAAATGATTGCGCTAATTGAGTAATTAAAAGCAGATGTTGGAGCAAGAGCCAACAGCATACACTTTAAACACTTTGCCCTCCAGAAAACCTACAGTGTTTTTGACACCCCTGTTATGTATGGTTATCCCAGAGGTGCCTCTGTAATAGTTACAGTTTCACCCTTGTGATTATTCAGTTGAAGTCTTTGCTATTGAACCAAAATGGTGTTTTTATGCTATTTTGACCATGGGAAATGGTCTGGAAAAGAAAAGCCCATCATGCAGCCTAATGGCCAGACTCAGTGGTGCACAGATTCAACACAAGCTCTAGACAGGCAAAGCACGGTATCTCCGCACTCGCCCTATCACTCTTACACCCCGCTGTCCTCTGGTGGGACACGAGTGGCCCGTACGAGACTCTTTTGAGGGAGATGATGTTATGTTGAAGGTAATTAACATTGGAAATGTGCCAGTAATGAGAATCAGTGTGCCATCAAATCGCAAAGGAACAGGGTGTATTTCCACGCTTTTGACAGCTGTGGTGATTGGAGCATTGCTGGAAGGCGTTACAAAGTGCAGATCAATAAGTAACAATTTTCCTATTAAAGAAAAATTACTTGGACATTGCACTAAGATAGCTTGTGGCTCTTTCACTTCACACCAGCTACAGAGGAAAGGTCTCTTGTTGAGGGACGGTTTGTGTAATTTTGTCTTTACTCAGGTGTCTTTGATTTTTTTTTTTTCATTCTACTATTTGGTAATAACTTAATTTTTTTAACCGTATGTTTCGAAAAGAGGTGGTATTCTGGACCCCCATTTTTACAGGAGAAAGTAACATGGTATTTTTAAAAATCCAGGGTGTATAGGCCTATTTGTTGAATTATAACATCAAGTGTTGTTGTATCTGGTTGTAGTTTTATTTGTGTTTTTCTTAGAAATGCTCTAACATCGCACAAACCACACATTTTCAGCAAGTTGCACCTGGTGCCTGTACACAACTGACTTATGTTACGGTCCTTATGAGTGTTTTCACTGTCAGATTTACTGTGACAGTGAAATTTACACATTTCTTATCTGATTTGTTTGCACTTGACTGTCTGTATCCATCCCACTGTTACCATTTGTAACAGTGCAGACAGTAGTGAACTCATATGTATCTAACAAGCTCCCTACAGGTGTATCATAGCTTCTCCAAAAAAAAAAGGTGAGAAAAAATTCTTGTTATCAATTATTAGTTAATTAGTTAATTATTAGAGCTGTCACAACTGGTTTCAGTGTCTTAAAATGCAGTGATTTATTGCTGTACTGTGTTTCCATCATTTCAAATTAAATATCTTTCAACTGATTTGTCAACTGATTAATCAAAAACAAAGTGTTTGTTACAGCCCCACTAATGGTTCATTCATTCACATTGCAGAGGAGAGAAAATTACTTACAAGTGATATGAAAATGGATTTTAGGGTAGTTTATTTTGTGGCATAGGTGGTGGGGGGGCGCACGCATCCCCCTTACTATTTAGAACAAATAGGATTTTTTTCCTAACTCTTTGTTGGGGTTTTTAAAGTTTAACAAACCGTGGCAGTAGTATAAAAGTGGAAACAGAATTTCTAGTACAAAAATATCGAAAATATTCAGCAAGTCAAAAATTTAAATACCCTTAGAGGTGGTTTGTCATGCATGTATAGAAAAAGACACAAGTTTTAAAAAATATAATATTTAAAAGTATAGTGTATTGTGTGATTTATCGTTCTGTTTAAAACAATGAAAAATAAAATAAATAGGTAAATAGTTAGAAAAAAAGGGGGTGCCGGGAGGATTTAGAAGATGTGATTTAAACTAGACTAGTTAGGGGAAGAACTTGGTGCATCTTTCTTGAAGTGGTCTGTAAGAGGTTGCCAGATCTGATAGAATTTGTTTTCACACCCTCTTAAGGAGAATTTAATCTTTTCCAAATGCAGGTGGTGCAACATCCTTCATAAGAGCGGTATGGGGAGGTGCCTGTGTTCACTTCCAAGTTAATAATATCAATCTCTTGTGCTAGTAGGGTTCTAACTAACATGATATTATGTTGGGAGCTGGTTAACACAAGATCAGAACCTTTAAAACCAAAGAGTGCGGTCAGTGGATCAGGATCCACAGGTCTACCCAGGACATCTGATAGTGACTGAGACATATTTTACCATTATGTTTTATGAACAGGATATTTTTACAAAACTAAAAACATTTACACCATAAATTGATGCAGAAAAGGCCCCCCCAGCCCCTAGTTTCATATATGTCCCCACTAGTGTTGAAACAAAACCTACACCCCTGTTTGATGACCTGATATATTTGTGTTATCATACATTTCCCCCCTGGAAAACCAGCAACACTGGGCTCATCAGGAGCCTCTGACACCGGACACTGTATCAGAGCGTTTTCAGTACAACCTTTTCCATTCGGCTGTTTCACCTGTAAAATTATTTATCATACAGAGAAGGTAATAATTGCACACTTTACTGCCAAATGCAGCCAGGATATTCAAAAGCAGTGGAGGGAGTTGATGACAAATCTTGTTTTAATAAATCTCTAGGCCACTAGCGTGGCTAATGAACTTAGTAATTACTCATCACTGGTTGGAAGAGTTTAGTCCGGGTGAGATGAAAGCAGTGGCTGCTGGGAGCCACAGGAATGGCACAACAGGCAACAATCAACACAGTGTCTGCACAACAATCAATCAAAACTGTCAGGCCCTTAACAGTCAGAGTAATTTGCTGGTGTTTTTCAGAAATGAGTACACCTTGTAAAATGTAGCTAAGATCACTTTCCCAAACACCTTGCAGCACAATAGTTTTAAACCAATGAGATTTGTGTCACATGATTTATCACAGTGCTCTCGGAAAAAAAAAATTATTATTTTTAGCTAAGGAACTGTTTCATGAGCTCAAATTACTCCGGTCAAGCCTGAAGTCACTTCCTCTTACAATACAGTGGACTGTGAGGTTGAATGTGAACATTTCTTTATAGGTTTGTGGCTCAGTGTTGTAGCTCAGCAGCTTCTGGTATTTATTTTGCTTTTCACTTCACATTTAATGTCATTAGTATGAAACTATATTATATTTTGTTAGGTCAAGAGATAATGAAATATACAATACACATGCACGATAAACATAGAGAGCTTATACATAAATTAAAACCAACAAATATCTATCTATCTATCTATCTGTCTATCTATCTATCTATCTATCTATCTATCTATCTCACACTATTGAGCATTTAAATACGAATTGTCAAACATTTAAATATGAATTGTCGTGTTTTACTGAACATCTGTTAAACTGCAGTGATATTTAAATACGAGTCAGAGCAGGGTGGTGAGTAATACTGGACTATTCACAGATGCTCCTTTCTGCAGAGCTCTAAATCATGTTTCTTAATTCCCAGAGCCACATCTCAATCATACTCCTTGCTAATTTGAGAGTCACCCTCATTTCATTTTAAACGATTCATTTTTGGCAAATTTGTAAATGGCCCCGATGTGTTCTACAATTTAGTCAATTACTGTTTCAGCCAGCAGGACTCCGGGGACCAGGAACATACATCGCCTGGAGGTACCATCTCAATAATTGTTTCAGAAAAGTTGGGAATGGATTGCTAACGCTCTGTTCCACTTATTGAAATGTCAATTGGAGCCAAGACCCTTTTACTTCTCTTCTCACTCTCTTTCAGCACAGTGTATGACTGCCTCACCTTTTCTTCCCTGTCTGAGTCCTAACCATTACTGAAGGGATAAAACTGAGCTTGATATTTCATAACATTTAATACACAACAGCGTTTATTCTCTCATACAGATTATCTACCAGGACCTTAACTGAATAGCAATGGTTTTTACTAGCTTGTTTAATGTTTCTTTGAATTAATCCATGACTTGCAGTTTTCCTGTCATTTGTAAAATAAAAATGTCGCAGATAATTTGAACTTTAACGTATACTGAAATGGTAATTAATTATTAATTAGCTGGATAAAATTAAGAGATGATAATAATCCAAATTAGGTCTTAATGGGTACTAATTAAGAGGAGAATCCTTCTTTATGGAACCAAACAGCGTGACCCGCAGACCCCAATTAATGAAGTTATTATTAGCCGTTTCCCTGTGTTTGGCTGATCTGGATCTTGTTCAGTTGAAGGCAAAATATGTTACAAACCCCAGTAAAAATGTGCTTCTGTTTGTTTTTCCACAAGGTCCCTCACCCATCCTCTGAGCCAATTAACCTGTGATGAGCCTGTTGGTACAACGCTGATTAATTAGAGCAGGGAAGGGATCTATGCATGATGCTGCGGGGAAGCCCTCAGGTGAGCACAAGATAGTATTTAGCCGTTATCTGTTGGCTTTGTTCCCTCATGTGTGCACCGAAACACAAGGACCTGCAAAGTGAATTGTTCAGTCATCCACACAGTATGATGCAGGTCATGCTTTGAAACCTCAATCAGTGGGGCAGCTTGAAACATACCTTCTTCCCCGGTGTATATGCAGTCATTGTTAAAGTCCCCCTCCACTCAGAAATGTGTTTTACTTATGTTTATGTAGCCTAAACTGTCTGACCTTGAGTATATTGACTTGTATCTGTGCAAAGTTTGTCACTAGAGAGGTGTTTTACACTCCTCAGCTAAAGGAGGCGATGGCTGTGCATTTCCCTAAAATCTGGCAAGCAAGATTAGGCACGTCACTAATACAAAAGCCAATCTGTCTAATACAGGAAACACGTAACAACAGGGAACACACTTTGACACATCAGCAAACCTTAGCGCAGAACAGACTTGTCAATACAGACAATTAGCGTTAGAGTAGTGAAGGTTTTGACAGCAAACATGATAGAGTTTGCTGTTTCAGGATCTAAACTGGACCCTGGATCTTTCTCTAACTAACGCTGTGTCACCTACTGCCAGTTCACCCACAAACCAACAAGCTAACAAACAACATATATGAAAGATGCTAATTAAACGTACCTTTCTGATACTTCTGCGAGTCGCCGATTTTTGTGCACAACAGACTCCTCGTGAGTTGGTCTGACTGAGGCTCAGACTCCGATGTTTCCTCTAAGGCTCATGCTAGCCATCTTGTGCTCTGCTCTTTTACCATCAATTTAGCAGCGCTGGAGAAAGCAGAAAGCAAAAATTACTGAGAGCAAAGTCCTCAGTAGAGAGCTGCAGCAATTATGATGTTTTGTAGGCCGACATGGAAGCCTATGGGATTTTCAGAATGGATTTTTGATTACTGCCAAACACAAGTTCTGTGGCAAACAAAAGTTTATGATATTTACACATTTCGTCCAGCAAGATAACCTCCACAGATTAACTTTTATGATTTTTGAAGCCTAGGCAAATTGCAGTCCCCAGAAGCAAAAAGCTAACGTTAGGCTCTAAAAAAAACTTTACCACAGTCGCATGATTTAACATCACCACCACGACAAGGCTGTAACATAGACTATATATAAAGATGGACAACATGACAGCTCCCCAAATGTGAAGCCAATCATTTTGATCGCCTCCTGGTGGCTGGCTGCAGTACACGTCATTAAGTCCACCCGCTCTATGTTAGTGGAGGGGACATGGGCCACACTAAATACTCAAAGTACACATTAAATAAATTTTTCCCAAAGATAGTTTCTGTCATTTAAGGTAGTTTTCACGCTGCTGTATGTTCACGTTTTCGTTTTTTTCTGCTAAGTTTGGTTTTAATTAGTTATTTAATGCTATAAAACTGGGAATTTACAACATGATTGACAACAGTGGCACTCCTTGCAATTGGTCAGGTGGGCGTGCAGAAAACTTGATACTGCCGAGGTTGCTACTGCGCAGACTCTGGCTCTGAGTGACATCACCAGAGGAAGATAGCCGATATTTTAGCTTCACTTCTCTACAGAGGGGTTAAGTGGAGACACATCGTCCATCTTTATATACAGCCTATGGGCCGTGTTGACATTCGGTAGCCTTATATAGCCACTTGTTACCAACTGCCTTTTTCAAGACATAAAAAAGCTTCCAAATCCATTCATTATGTTGTAGAACAAAATATGAAATAGTTTGTGTGAATTATTTCAGACATCTAACCACAAAAACATTTAAAAAAACCCCACTGACTTCAAAACAGGGAAACCAGGAGTGCTGAAATCCTACTCATTTCCAGGTTTTAGGACCTTTCCTGCACCACTCTATGAGGGAGAGATAGTAAATCTGCTTTCATTTCCTTGTCAGTTTTTTTTACTATTATATAGGAAAACCATGTTAAACAAAATTTTAGTATATGTATTTTTATGCTCTTTAAAACGTGTCTAAAAAGGGACCTTTAATAATAGAGAGAGTAGAGTATGTCTGTACTGTGGGTCAGCTGCATGTGTCTGTTCTGATTACTGGATGGGTAATTCTGTACTTCTGTGCGTAAGACCTTCAGCTCTATTCTATAATTAACTTTTGCCTGCGCCCATCAGGCTCCATTCCACACTTGATGTGTCCATAGTGACTGTTACATGCAACCAGCTTGCCATTCAGTATGTATTAAGCTGTCAGAGTGGGCTGCTCTCCCAAGCCGCCTGTCTTCACTGAACAACCCAGCCTATTAACTCCTATTGACTGTGACACACATGTCCCTCCAAAATGAGCGGTTCCGTATTGATTTTTCCTGAGAGCTGCTCACTTCCCCCTTTCATGCCGCCAAGGGTGAGATCTTTATCCTGACTGATTGTATATGTTCATCGTATCAGAGGAGTGTTGTGCATTTTGCCATTTCAGACCTGTGAACCCTCTTCTGCTCTCCCCCTCCCGTGTATCACAGCTACTTGTACGCAGCCAAATCTCGATGAGACAATTAAAAGGCCTGACTCCCCTGTGTCCCCTGTAACACTGCGGTCAAATGGAGCTGCAGACCTTCCACACGGCCTGTAGTCTCCCTGCAGCTTAATACAGCACACGACATAAGACATGACAGCCAGCTCTTCTCCCCCCACTAACACACTGCCTCCCAATCAATGGACCTGAATAGAAGGGTGCCATATCCTCTCAGTGACGCTCTCTCTAACTGCTACAGCCAAAATGAACTCTGACAGCATGTATCGACGTCATATCAAGCTCCACCATTGAGAGAAAAATGATTATCTGCTGGTGAAATCAGTTATTGACATGCTGCGGAATAGCTTCCCTTCCCCAAGGGATTTATTGATACAGTTTATAGTATATAAATATTTATCTAATATGTGTCTGAAATAGATTTGTCTAGTTTAGGTGTACAGTGCGTGTGTCTGGTCTGGTCTGTGGTTAGCCCATAGAGGGCTATCAATGCCTCGCTGTCTCTCCCTCCTCTGCCACTCAACCATGACTCTGCCTTTCCCTCTCGTTGGATACTGTTTTTACAGGCAGCATGAAATTGCCTCGGCTGTTGCGACTCCGTCTTGAAGTCAATAGTAAAACATGTTGTAATTACATTTTATTGCCTCTCACTCTAGAAAATCAAAATGGCTTTACTGCGGCCATCATATTGTAAATGCATGTAGACGTGCTATGTGTCTTGCTATCAGTGGAGTAGTTATTCAAACCCTTTACAGGAGTACAACTAGAAATACGTTAATGAAATGTTTCGTGCATTTCATTTACTTAATGCTACATGTGATGACATTTTCATTGTGCAATATTATCTTTTAATATTTACCATTGTTGTCTTTGTTGTCTGATTTAAGATTTTTTAAAAATTGCAAAGTGGCACAGAACTTGAGCAAAAGCACTTTGTCACTTTGTCATTTTTATGCCTGGTCAATCAAACTATTGACAAATTATTTGCTCGTGATTGCAGGGTGGAAAATGGCTGTGTTTTATCTTTCTTCATATGGGGAAAAGATCAAGTACATTAATATCTGCCACTGCTTTTTGTCAGCAGCCAAGACTTTCTTATAAAACAGCTTTTAACTAGAGGTGTTTGACCAGAGACTCAAAATTCACCATAGACAACCTTTTTTGGGTGGAACCCTGTAAAAGTGTATTGTAGAGGAAATTAAAGGGTTACCTCTATATTTTTAACCTGGACACTATTTTTCCATGTTTTTTGTGTTTAAGTGACTAATGGAGACAAACATGTTTAACTGGTCTAGTATTGAGCCAGAGGGCTGCAGCCAGCAGCAGTAAAACAGGCTGCAATGTAACATTAATGGGCAATTGTGCACAGCCAAAAGTGCTTGTTTTTGCCACTGACAGACTCAAAATGTTAATATAAAAGGATCCCTATAAAGAAAGACCTTTTGTTAAAGCGCAAGGTACCTTTTTGTTTAACTAGAAACAGCCCCAAAATTGCTATTGTCAAACCCACCAGACTCCATTTAAAAAAAAGGCAATTATATCATTGTAAAACGCACTTCACTAAAAGTCGACAGAAACAAAATAAAACTTACAAAAAACATCTTGGTTTGTCTCTCCATTGTGCCAACAATCACCAACTCTGGTTTGGTTGAAATAAACCCTTAATTCACCCTTAATTAGATTTGGAAAATTGCTGGCTCTATTCAAGCTAAAATAACTGTTTATTTATATGGAGTCTGGTGGGTTTGTCGATAGCGATTTCAGGGCTGTTTCTGGTTAAACAAAAAGGATCTTACACTTTAACAAAAAGGTCTATTTAAAAACAAGCACCCCAAGTGGATGTAAATTGACAATGCACAAATGCTCCAACTAGGGATGCGCGCGATTAGTCGTCTAAAGGATTAAGCGTCCATCCCTTCGCTAGTCGGCACCAGAAATATTAGTCGGTTACACCAATTATAGTTTTATTCATGTACAAGGCCACTTAACTGTCACGCAGCCGCCCGCCACTAGTGGGGGCTACAGAGCCGTCAGACAGCAGCCCCCCTTCCCCGCGGTAATGTTAGAGTAGACTGGAGTTTTAAAACAGCAAGGTGGGAAATTCTTCTCGCAGTTTGGCAGTACTTTGATCTAGAAAATGAATTCAGCAGCAATTTATCTTTTTTGAGATGTTATATTATTTGTTAACTTTAAATGAGTTGTTGTTGGATAATGTGCAGGGGTTTACATTCATACTGCACGGCGCAAAATCTCGTTTCAGCTGAAATTTAATTAATAAATTAATTAATGATAAATATTATTATCAACAACAACAATAATAATAATAATAATAATAATAATAAATTAGATGTTGTTTTATAACTTTAAAGTGAATTGCTGTCATTTTTGTCGGATAATCTGCAAGGTTCAATGTGCCCCACATTTCAGAGGCAATTTATTTATTTTAGATGTTATTTTAGTGGTTAACTTTTGACTGAGTTGCTGTCATGTTCACATTCATATGGTAAGACGCAAAGTGTCTCCAACATGGTTGTTTAAGATTGTGATTGAAGTCTTCAAAGGGCTCTTAATGCACACAATATTTTTGGGGACATGGTTTCAAATACTTAACAATTAATTGTGCTAAATTTTGACTGTTTTCTGAGTGTTTTTCCTTTTTTAGACTAGTCAAAATTTTCATTCAGTCCACAGGGAAATTAGTCGCCAGGAACATCCCTTGTCCCAACTGACAGTGCAGCCTCTTTCTCCGCTTCTGGCTGCAGCGCTCTAGCTCAATATTGGACCAATTTCAAAAATTATTGTCTCCGCTAGCACCTTATACAGAAAAATATCGGAAAAAAGGGTTCAGGTTGAAAAATACCAAAGTTAGCCTTTAAAGGGACTCCTCTTGTCCCATAATACCAGTATAGGGGCCTTGTTTTCAAAACATCTGTCCTGGTTGCTTTTATCAAAATTAGATGAAACAACTCTAACCAAACAAATCTGTCACAGGATTGTCCATCAGCTTCTTCTCCCTGGTATTATGGTTTTATTGTACAGCAAATGTTATATTGATCTTCCACCTCTTGCAGCAGCTGAACTTGAGGTGACCTGCTTTGCCGCTCGGATGTTTAGAGTTGGGGAGATATGGCCACGGTATTACAATCAAACAGCTTGACCTTTGCAAATTTCCTTTGTTAGTTACATCCCATTTCTGTAAAAGTTGATGTGGAGATAAGGTTTGCAGGCTTTAAATGGCAAAAGAAAACTAAAAAGCAGAAAATTCAGGGACTTTTTTTTATGATCACAACGTTGCAGGAAACACGACATGCAGTCTTATTGTATGTTATTGATTTTTGCAGACAACCACATGGCACACTGACTTTTTCTCCTCGATGATGCACGGCTGCGGCCTCGTGAACATGACAGGCAGTCTCAGGTCAAATACCTCTGTCTCCCATCCTCCGCTGTGTCTCTATTACAGTCTGTTGGCTCTTTGGCTGACTTATTGACCAGCTCTCATGCTCGTTACTCAACAGAGAAGTACTTTGCTGTGATTGATACCACGACTACTCTAAGACCGCTCTTACCCCCCTCCTCTCTCCTCACCAAATCCTATCTGCGGTTTTAAAGCCATGAGTGGGTTTCATTAATGGCCTCTCCTGTTTATGACACCATAATTAGAGTTGAGGAAAAGCACCTAACTACCACGGGTTCCACCATACTGAGAAAGTCAATAATGCAAGCCCAACAACTTCTCACACAATTGAGCCCCGTGGAAAATCTATATGCTCTGCTGCTCTATGTCTTTATGGTGCTGTTTTAGAAGAAGCCACCTGATTTGTTAGTGTTTTGTCTTCCACTTTTAACTAATCCCACAGAATTGATTATTAACACCAGCAATATCATTTAGCTTCCAGCAGCCTCCACAGAATAGATGGTGTGTGGGATGTATCCTCGAGCAGCCGCTGTGCGACACCATGTTCAGTATGGCATGCGAGGCCGAGCCTTGTGGCCATTTACCTGCTTTGTAATTTGTTTTGTGCTCCACCTCATGTACATGCAGCGACTCTTGTAAAAACCCAAGCAGGCTGACCGCTACGCCTGGGTTATTTGTGTGGAGCAGGTCATGGGGGATATTACATTAGATTGCTTTTCTAGAAAATAATTCTGCCAGGTGGTCTATTGGGCTTTTCTCCGTGTATCTGTCAGGCAGGATCGCATGCAGTTACACAGAGAAAGAGAACTGTTTGAATACACACAAATACACCCTGTTTTTTTTTTCCTTTTTTACTCACCCATCTGTCTTTTTAATTAAAACAACAACAAAAACAGCTAAGGGAGTACTTGTGCTTGCAGACGAATATGTAGTGTTGCAGGCTGCACCTTAGATGATGAAAGAAATATGTTGCTTTATTTTACAAGCTAGTTTCAGCCGCACATTTTATCAGTGTTAACGTAAATTCAATCATTCAGGAACCACACTGCTACTTAAAAATAATTTCCCAGTCTGGCACTTGTGTCAAGCTCTTGATGTATGTTCTTTGTTTCCTTCTATCACAGGTTAGTGTGAGACAACAGCTTTTAGGGAGGTGGTGTTGAACAGAATAGTGTGTTTGGTCTTTAAATGCTCAGCAGATGGTGTTCCTTTCAACTAAAGACAAGTCAGGTTTTATTTATGTGGAGACCAATATTGCAGAGCATGCCTCAAAGGGCTCCACAGAAGAAAAGGATGAAAATAGTGGCCATGTAGAGCCAAAAAAAGTTGGAATTAAAATAAGATTCTGTTCCGTTGAGCTGAGGCGTCAGTATTTGTAACACAGCCCCTTGTTCTCACTGAGGTCACGACTGTCATCCGATGGGTGCTTTAGAAAGCACCATGAATAGTTGATGTCAGAGCGTTCGCTGCGGCCCAGACTTGAATGTAAATAAGATGCAGGTGACTGGGACACCATTTCAAGGGTCATGCTCACTACAGCTCTGTTTCACGCGGCTTTGCTATTTGCACATTTCCTGTAGGCCCTAGAGGAACAACATAGCTGCATTCACACCAATAGTGGCTCTCTGTGATGAAATAAGTTGTAAAAAGTTTTAAAATCGTGTCTCGTAGTATTATAGACCAATGTGCTGTTCTTAGAAGCATTCAGACTCACAGATCTGTTCTCAAACTGGACTTCCTGGATCAATTTTAGGTTTCACTGGTGTTTGAAACAGGATGCCTCCACCACACAGCCACCTGTGTTTTAACGCAGGGCTGATTTTGATTTGAGATGAGTGGCAGCAGCTCGTACAGACTGTCATCAAGCTTTGAGCTACATGCTAACATCAGCATGCTAATGTAAGAGGAGATTTATTTTCGTGAGGACGTATCAAGTAGATTGTCTTGTTTTTCTCTGTTCATTATTTTGCAGCTACATAATTCAATGTTCACTACATTCATATATTGTTTACATCTTCTATTTTGCTTCTCACATTACTTTTGGGAACTATTTAATATCGTGCACCTTACATGCATTAATAAGAGTTATGATGAAGTTTGGCGGAGTGAAATATAAGATGTGAGATGCCACTATTGTTGTCGATTTTCAGTTGTCTTGCGTTTTTTTTGGGAGATTAAAGTGGATCAAGTCACTCCAAGGTGCTGTCCCCGTGGTCTTACTTGACCCGCAGCCCTTTATTAGATAATTCAGTAACTAGTAAGTTTATAGATAAGACAGGAGGAAGAAACCTGCTGCCTTACACTAACATCCTCACAATGACAATGCTAACATGGTAATATTTAGCTGGTAATGTTTACCGTGTACAGCCGAAACTTAGCACGCTAACATTTGCTAATCAGCAATGAACACATAGTAGGCTACAGCTGACACTGATGGGAACAGCATTAGCGTTGCAGGTTTTTGGTCATAAGCTCAAAGTATTATCGGACATAGTGAAATTTTAGCCTGATGATGGCACCAGCATTGCCAACTCTTTTGCAGTGAAAGTAGCTAGCATTAGCTCCAAAAGTTGCCACATGATGTCATACAGTCATTTGCAAATTGGTGATGTCATTGCATATTAGTGGAGACATTGAAACTTCAATAGACAAATCCTCAACATAACATTTGAATGGCAGGAGAGCAGCAGCAAAAGCTGTGGACTGCATCTACTTTGAGCACCATGCATGGTTCTGAATAAGTCGCTAAATTTGTCGCTAGTCTGAAAAGTTGCAAAATGTAGCGAGAAAGTCGCCAAGTTGGCAACACTGAATGGCACTAGAAGAAAAGAGGATCACCAAAGTCAGTAGGATGAATCCTCTGGAAACCTTGAATGTCTAAGCGAAATTTTATTGCAATCCATCCCATAGTTGCTTGGCAAGGCTAAAAACCTTTCATCCAAAACAACTCCCCAGTAAAAATGCTAATCACAAAAGTAACCACTCTACAAGTTTTATCTTATAGGTAGCAGTCACGTTGCAATATTCAAGCAGTGTTAATGAGGCCAGGAAAACATGTTGAGATGACAGCAGTCTAATGACTTCCATGACAGTATACAGGCACTGGTGTAATCACAACTAAATGTCAGACACCATAAGGCCTGGTGCATAATGGCTCCAGATTGATATCTCCCTCTTGCTTTAATTAAGAAATGCAATTTTTGCTTAAAAGGTATTGATTGTAGTTTAAAGGAAGAGCAAGCCATCAAACTAAAAAGTGAAGAGAGGACCCTGGAGTCATAACAGACTGAACAGTTGTGTGGGGAGGGATTCGCTCTGTGAAACAAAAGACAGGGAACCACTAGCCGGTTGGATGGATTGCTGTATCTTCCATGAGATGAAGGTAGAGGTTAAGTAAGCACTGTAGCCGTCAGGGTTGAGTTAATTATCAATTATGATAGTTACCACTCAGGTGCAGACGTTGGCCATTAATCAAAGCAGTCAGTCAGGAACCTGTGAAGCATTTTTTCTGAGTAACTGAATCCCCCAGAGTGAGCTGCGTCACTCACTTTGCCGGGCAGGAGATGAACCGGTGCAGGTATAGACAGAGGATAGTTATATATCATGAATAAACTAGGCCTCTGAGAGCGGAGCGACAGGAGGCCGAGCTGCACAGAGTGGGACGCCAGGATGGGACGTTTCCCCCTGCGGACCCCACACCCTCTGGCTGGCCTTCCAGGGAGATTAAATGTTATCTGCTTGGGATCCAACATGTGCTTCTGTAAACGTAAACCAAACTTAGCTCATATCGGTTCACCCTTGACTGGAAACCTAACCTCGGTGACTGAATGAACCAGTATCATAATTAAATCATCAGTGCTTCGCTTTTACTGTGCCTGCAACCCTAACCACAGCAGGGGAGAGGTAAGAGGAGCGTGGCTCTGCTGGCCAGCGATGACAGTGAAACCAAGAGCTGGGAGCCTCTCTGAATGGTCTAGCATGGCAGGAGCTGGTGGGGCAACAGCCACCCACCTAACACCCGCTTAGACCTTATCTGGATATCTGTGCTATCGCTCTCTTAGTTACTCCTACATTACCCTTACTTACCGCACTCCTTTTAAACATTGTTCATTACCTTTGAGAGGGAGGGTGCAAATATAGTTATTAACCTACAGATTACCTTTTCATTCTCAAACCTATATAAGCCTTTATACTGCCATCAGATGGTGAACGATCTTAAATCCCCAACCTCCAAAACACACTGCTGTTCCTGGAGTCTTCCAGTCATGTCTCCTCTGTGTTACTCTAATGCCTAGTGGCTTGTTGCACTGCATGTGTAATGACTGTGGAGCTATCTGAGCTTATCCTGTTGAACAGAGGATATTAAGGGGGGTAGTTACAAAGGCCAGACTTTAATTTGACCTCTGCCTGCCCTCTTCTCTAGTGAGGTGGCTCTGAGAAGCAGGCTGGTGGTTTGGGCAGTTGGTGATGAATGACTGTATTTGGTGGGCAGATTGTTACAGTTCCACACTAATTGAGGGGTCAACACAAAGAGCAAATGTGGTAATTGAGTCACTTGACTGTGGCTATAGAGCTTATCGCGGCTCTTTTGACCCTGTAGCCTGCCCCGGAGTCGGCAACAGAGCACTCTCCTGCTCCCTGTTTTTATTGTGGCATCCAAAAGATATTAATATCTTGTTTATTTGTTCTTTTTACACACAGGTCTTGAGTCTGAGCTAGATTTATAGATTTACAACTGCTACACATTTTTTTCATGGGAATAAGTCTTAAAAAGCAGTCTGCAGTGCGAAGATTTGTTGTCCTTGATATTGTTGAACCGTTGCATCAATGGGCAAACCATTAAAGGTCCTGTGTGCAGGATTTAGGGGGATATATTATCAGAAAGATAAGATGTATAAGATAAGTACATTTTCTTTAATATATAATCTCACCTGAAAATAAGAATTGTCTTGTTTTCATTGAACGAGATGTTTATATTTACATAGGGAGCAGGTCCACAGAGTCTGCCATGTTGCAGCCCCAAGTTTCTACAGTATCCCAGAACAGACAAACCAAACATTGGCTATAGATAAGGCCATTTGCATTTTTGCATCAGCCATTGTATTTGGCAGCCCCTCTGTGATGAGCCAAACAGCATCAGAAAAACACTGATTTGTCACATGAAACTGCTTTATTCAGTGATTTGAATTGTTTTGATCACCTGGTCCATTTGTTTTGGTGCCAAACAGACCTCTGCAGATAATTCTGCTTCTAGTAAAAACCTCCTGAACACTGAGGGAATCCTTACCAGGAGTTCACACTTGGCACACCAGAGAAGTTTCAGCTGGTTGGAATTTACAATCTTCACCACCAAATTCTACCCACTGTTCCTTTAAAATTACCAGAATATAGTGCTGTAATTTTTTGTGTCCATTGGATAGGCTACTGCATGTAGCTCAGACTACACACGTATGGAAATCATACACATTTACTGCAATATGTCTGAAAAGGTCTTTGTTTATACATCTTGTTTGTTCAACCTACATCCTGTCTGTTGGCCAGCATGGGGCGACTCCCCTGGTTGCAAAAAGACATGGTATTCAATTTGTAAATTATGGTTCCATTTAGAGTAAAATAGATGATAAAGCAGGGTATGCTTTAGGGCATCGCTACCTTGTAATTGACAAGTCACTGCCATGGCGACCTGTGAGAAGTGTCCTCCAATTCTTGTTCCTCCACAGCTCCAATCTCTCCTTCAAATATGGTCACTTCTTGCGCTGAAAAAATCCAAGATAGCAATGGCCAAAATGCCAAACTCAAGGTTTCAAAACAGTGCCCATAAAACAATGGGGGATGTCATGTTGGCTACGTCCTCTTTTTTTATACAGTCTATGGTCTTAACTTACACATGTTGTCTTTGGCAGCGGGGCCAGTTCTCCCTGTTTAGTGTCTTGCTAAATAATTCATCAGTCCAGTTCCCTTGCTTCCCTCTTACCTCTTATCTGTACTGTCAATGGACAAATATGTTGCACATAGAAACAGAGCTGCAACCCATACTTATTTCCATCATTGATTAATCTGCCAGTGTTTTCCTCTGATAATCAATGAGTCCTTTGGTCTCTAAAATGCCATAAAATTGTAAAACACACTTACGATGACTTCCTAGAGGCCAAGGTGACATCTTCAAATGGTAATTAGGGTTTTTTGACACAACTTCACCTGCTTTCAAAGTGCACAAAAAAGGAAAGGAGCCTGAAAAGGTAAAGACTGCTGCACTGCAGCTCTGTAGTATAAAGAACAACTTTATGGTGAGACCAGCGTAGATGAGGATGACCTTGATGAAGGCTACAAGCCAAAACATGTTGACCTCACAATAAAGCAGTTCTTTATAAGACAAGTGTTTTGACCTCCTCATGTTTTGTCCAATCTACAGGTTGAAACCCAAAGATATTTCATTTTAAAGGAGCTGCATGAGACATTCAGAGCATTAGCAGCAGACGTTTAGTTGCTATGTACTGAAGTAATGGCGTCGTGAGCAGAGAATAAAGACTTGCTACCTCTGTGTGTGTTGTACTCTGGGCTTCTCTCTTAGTTGTTGTGGTAGATGTTAGGCTGCCGTGAGTGTGAACCCCTGGCTGGCTCTACGCCACCGCCCTGGACTGTGCTCATACGATGGTTACCGCTGATATCAGGACAACGTCGCTGCAGGAAGCGCGATGCCCACCCTCCATTTCCCCCCAGGTATTTATTGTTAGCCATGTCAGCACTGTTGTCACTGTTAGCGCTGTTTATGGGGTTACTACTGTTAGCTGCTAGCTGCTAGGTCAGCCACCTCCATGTTCAGAACCGTGTGCAGACAATCCCGCCCTAGACTCTATCCTACCCTCTGTTTACACAAAGATCCTGCAATAGAGTGGCAGCGAAGACTCTTCATTACACTGACTTTGCTTTTTTATACAGAACCAAACACCGGCATAATATCACCACAGTGTGTGACTTTAGATAGCATGTCGGTTTTCCCGAAGAAAAGAGGTTTGACGGGCATGACATGTAACACAACAGCATTGGCCTCTATGATAATATATAACATATGTGTTGGGCAGCACGTTATAAACAATAACAATGGTATAACATGGCAATAACAGTCATTTACCGTCCTTGTTACATGGCTGTTGATCTTGTCCTTTGGAAGAGCTCCCGGACCTCAATGTCTCCCCAACTTGGTTGCTGTTCTTCTTTGAGTTAGCTGCTAACTGCTGCTAGCTGCTTTTTAAATGTCCTGGTGGTGGGACATAGACATAACACTCCATCAAAATGTCACACTCATCCCGTCTTGCTGGCTCACACTTTTACACAGACATCGTTTGGTGTTGTTACTACCTCCGCTGCCAGCTTAAAGGCAAGACCACTATCATTTATTGTCAAAATAGTGGGCGATTCCTTTTATTTCTTTTTTTGTCAATCCATTCATTGACTAATTTTTTGTAGCACTGTGAGTTATACCTTCTTCTGTCTTTCTGTTTTATGAAATAAAAGTTAACAGTAATCATAGAATTATGTATTCAGTGGTGTACCAGACAGTTTTTACCTTCATCCTCAGAGATATTTTGGCTGAGCCTCAGGCTGGTGCTATTTTGCCAAAGTAGCATCCTTTGTGGTCGAGACAGTGCCCTGTGTTATTGGATGGATTTAATGGATCCGTTGGCCTTTGCATTTGCTTTGCTCCTGGAACATGTGCTCAGCTGAGACTTGGGCAGAACACCATCCATTTACACCTAATGGCCATCGCCTTTGAATGTGGTGAGTTGTGAACAACAGTGTATGTGTGAGTGTGCATGCGCGTGCGTGTGTGAAAAGCTACAAGGACAAATGCATTCTGCATTTAATGAGTGTGGGCAAAAGGGAACCTGGGTAGTTAAAACTGAGAGTTGGCGAGACTATTTTGTCCCTTGTTACCTGACTCTTCTGTTGCACCTTTAAACTGCAACATGCCACTAAACTACTCTGATGGTCTCACAGGACAGATGTAGAGGCTGCAGCCCTGTGTGAATGGGATTGATGGACCACATTAAACTCTGAGCTTCATCCTGCTTAAATGCTTTTGCACTCTAAATCTTTCCTGCTATATCACTACGGGAAGACCACAGACTGTAGGAGATTTATCCACGAGATTGTTGGATTGTCATTTGAACTGTGTGTGTGGTTGATATGTGGGTTAACAATCATCGCCAACTTGTGTGTCTATTTATTTTATTGAATGCATGGCTGGAAACAAAGATGAGATTTCTTTGTTTACCTCGGCACATCCTCCCTAAGGTCTGTTTAAATGTCCACCATTCTCCTCGAACACTCCTTACTCCTGACTAAGATGTGATTGTTTTAATGCACAAAATGTGGATGTTGTAATTACCATTTGCAAAAACAAGACAGCAGCTTCATTGATATGCTGCGGCTGATAAGGCAAGAGCCTGGCAGCGAGACAATGGCTGAGGCCACCAGGGGCTTGCCAGCAACCAGGGACACGGGACCGTCCTGCCTCCTCCGTCAATGCAGACGACCAACAAAAGCGGCCTGTCATTCACCGCACACTAGCGTTTTTAATTAATTTTCAGTCAGCTCTCCTCGGAGTGCTTGTGTGGTGACGTTGACCCCCAGATCTGCTTCATGAATGTGGCTTTCCCCTCAGCCCTGGCTGTCAGGAGGTCAGCGGTGCAGGCTCCCCAAACAGGAGCCCCTTTTTTACACTGCTGGACTCAGGAGGCTGTGACCATTGTCCTAACCAGGACGGTGCATGTGTTTGAGAGTGTGTATGTGATAGAGGTCAGTAAGGGAAATGGCAGTTCAGTCGTTCAGTGCATAAGAGCATGCTAAACATAATGAACAGTATTGATTCTGAATATTAAGGCTTTGTGTAGTGTTCAGTAGTATGTGACACTTATTTTGGCAGTTGCCATGGTAATTGTCTTTATCATGGCTGCATCAGTTATCGACAAAACTGTCAAAGCAAATAAGCCTTAGAAGGACGTAATGTATTGTCACATCCTCAAGTTGCTTTAAGGCTCCACGGTGAGAAGTTTAGTGCCGCTCTCGCTCGCCATGCTTGAGTACAAATCTGGGCGGCCTGTGGATAAGCCGGATCAGAGTTGATCAAATTGCTGTTGTCTCAAAGCCATTCTGATTTGGATTAATCCACAGGAGTGGTCACACCCGCTTGGTCTGTAAATCTATAGGTCCTTATGTTTCCACCTTGCACCCCCACCGAGCTTTGTGATCCGCTGGGGCTTTGGCAGGATGAAAAGAAGTGGGACTTGTTATTTTTGTTAAATGTGCCAACTGTGTTCAAGGGGGCTTTTTAAATAAGTGCCCTTGACCTATTCTTAGGTTTATCCCGCTCTTCTTGTTACCCCTCTTTTGTCTCCATAGGGAGCTAAATTTAGTCTGATTAACTAATGGCTACAATGTTATTAGAAATGAGGGTTTTTGTGTGACTGCAGAGCTGTCTTCAAAGCTTTGTCATCACGCAGGTTGCTCTTCGTCTTGGCTTTGAAGGAGGAGATTAGTCCCGCGGTCCACCTGATCTGCTAACTTAAATCTCACTGATGAGTACAGGATGTGTTTCAGTCATATCCTTTTCACTTTTATTACTTTTATTACATGTTCTTCCCTCTTTATGAAGCTTAACTCTAGGCTAGACATGAGATGAGATGAGATTTTATGTCACGATTATCCTGGCCCAAATAATTGGGATTCCCAATATTATCTTAATAATCATCAAAATATACTTCACACTCATTTAGGAAGAGTACCATGGTGAGGATGTATCTTTAAAATGACTCAAATTTCACTCAAATTTCTCCTCAAGGAAAGTCTTGTTTTATGACATAGCTAGCACCTCAACCTTCTTCCTTATGGGGACTGCTTCCTTCCTTCCTCCCATGCATTGGTCAGGTGATTGCAGCCTTCTCAAATACGTGGGTTATACGCAAATTACTGGCTCATGATGACGTAGGATATGTGAACCCAGTCTCACTCCGAAGTTGAAGAAATCTGGTACTTGGGCAGTGACTTGCGGTGTCAGAAACCAATGAAGAAAGGCGTCCTTTAACGTCGGCATGATACGCAGGCGGTTGCCATTATGTGCCAGATGGCAACAGGGGGAAACGCAGCAGGACAAGGACGAAAGTTAAGGCAGCGAAAGTCTGAGTGGGGCAGACTTTTACTTTTACTCGAGAGAAAGGTGTTCACATCCTTCAAGATCCTAAAGCCAAACCCTGTTCTTTTTTCCTAAACCTAACTACATGCTTCCCTAAACCCAGCCATGTGTGTTTGTTGTTGAAGGAAAAATCGGCAACTTGCGGTGTTGTACCGACATAGTGCATTTATTTTGAAAGAGACTGTATGTACACTGTAAATTTCCTGTGAAAACAGAAGTATATTTTGAAAGAAGACAATGCATGTAACAGGCAGAACTTGACACAGCGTCCCAGAACGTCAACATCCAACGCACCCAGGGTACCTTGCACATCGTATGTGGACGCCGGGAAGTCCATCACCAAACATCAATATATGATGAAGCGGGAGTGAGAATGTACAAATTTTGCTATATTACTTTTTGTAGGAAAATGTAGTAACAGTTCATGAGAGCAGCCTGCTTTACCTTACATTTTGTTAAGAAACTGAAATTTGTATTGGATCTTTTTTAGAGAACGTCCTTTGTAAAAAGCAAAAAGCCAGGCTTCTCACTAATTTTAAATAGCATCACATCTTTTGATAAGAAATATGCCGATTCTTGATTAAGATCTTTTGCTTTTTTTGAGGTTGAGTCTCTTTTATTATTGGTTTCCCAGCAGTCTCTTTGTTAGTTAAAACATTGTATCAAAGATAAGACATTGTAGGTAAATTTTTGGCTAATCTAGGATGGCATTATTTCAGCAAGCTTTTGAATCTGGCCCTTGTGGCTGGGTAAGATGTCCTCTGGTCTCTAAAAGCATTAGATCTAATGGTGGACCATTTTGCTCACAATTAATAGAGCTCCCCAAGAGACCGGGAGCCTATAGACTTGTGGAAATACTGTAGCAGCCTTCAGGCAGCTGGCTAGATGTGGCTTTCTTCCCCGTCACTCACATTTGTCGTAATGGCACGAGAGCCTCACTGGCTATTCCCCAATGCTGTGTGTATGCATGAGTGTGTGTGAGCCCACTGCCCCAAGCATGTCTCATTTCAAAGTGCTGTCACTCCCTGCTTCCTGGCATCTATTAACACCCACCATTATCATGCTAATCTACATTGTATGATTACATAAAGTAATTTATGCACACTTCTATTCCATGGCTGCACAGGGATGCGTGCTCCTATTGTTGAATGTTTTAAAAAGAACATTTTATGATCGTCGGATTCCTCTTTATTGTCTCTCCTTCTTTGAATTTTGTCTGTTTTGCTTCCTCGCACTTTCCACAGTTGTCTTCTGACTTTACCAACAAAATCCGTAAAAGCTCTCACAAAGATTTGGAGGCCTCTGCCTACTGAGAAAATAATAGCTAGAATCGCCAACTGAGCCATGCTGCTTTGTTCATGAAGAGGCGATGAGTTGAGATCACTTTCCTCACAGTCCTCTTTAGCTCCATATCGGAAATGGTAAGAATGTGTTTTGTGTTGAAAGCAGAGGGCAAGAGATGAGCTCTCTTCCTCATTTATTCACAGCTAGTGGAGTAATTAGGAATGCAGAGGGCTGTTAAATTAAAACTGAATTGCACTTATTAACATTTTAACTACCAACCCCACCCTCTTTAGACACTAAACAAGGACAGTTTCAGCTCTAATATGCCTGAAGAATCCCGCTGAGGGGACTCTTTATGTATCTCTAAAACAAAGACGTTCTTTAAAGTAAGATCTCCCTTTTGTTTAAACAACCAAGCATTTAACATTCAGTGTAATATGCCAAGGCTTCCTCCATGCTGTCAGGAGACACAGCGCCAGAGCTTCTCAAACTCTTTGCTTAATGGAACACTATTTGTGGTCAGATTGGATAGCTAATGGTGGTCCCTTTGAGGGTAACTCTCCAAATTAAATAGCATGGATTCACATCTGTCAGACAAAACCAGGAGGCTCTTTGTAATCAATGACCCAAACCAAGAGAGGCTCCACGGGGGGCGCCTCCACTATGATGGCAGCAAGCATAAGGAGCCACCAGGGATGCAGGCGGCTCACCTGCACTAACAGCCACTGTGCTGGGCTTGTGGAGCAGGCTCGAACCTGGGAGGGAGCACCAGCAGGGTTAATGTACATTTATAGAACAGGTCAAACTACTTAAGCCAGGCACTGATTTATAATGCAGGAGTGCAATGTGACTAAACTGTAAAGGGAATTCTTGTTTTTCTGTGCAAACATTGCCGTCGGTGTTGTGTTAAAATGTTGAACCCCATTAATTTTATCACTCCCCCTCTCTTGTTTCTCTACGTCTTTAAATTTTGTTTGGAGGAGAGACTAGCAAGGCCTCCCGCTGTTCTGGAGAATTTCCTCTCGTTGTTAATTTTCCCTGCTCCATATGGCGCCACAGACACTTCACCTGCAGGCTGTAGCAGGCCGCGCGGCAGCCAGCAGACATCCTCGGGCTCAGGCTGTCATTTACACAGGCCTGTGCATCTGTCTGAGCAGAACAGAACACAACAGAACAGAGACAGCTCTTCCCTTCACCTCACAGCCTGAGTCCGGCACCATCCACCTGACTAAATCAGATGCTATTTCTGAAACACGGCGACATATAAAGGAGGTGGCAGGTTAAGGCGAGACCTTCCTGCAAAAGACTCACGTCCTCACTGCCAGTTTGGAAAAGTCAAGCTGGAAAATAGCCAGAGAGATCATGCCAACTGTGTGTGTGCGTGTGTGTGTCTGTCAGTCTGTCTTTGAGCGTGCGCTTGCATGTGCGCACACAAGTGTATGTATGTGTGTGTGTGTGTTTTCAGGGGGCTTGAAGTTTGCCTATGGCAGAGCCATGGAAGAGAGGGTTTCATCCTGGCTTGTCATTGATTAGAGAAGGGTCTTTAATTCCATCCCACCCCATGTTGTGATTCATTTGCATTCTGTGTCAGGAGGTAATGGAGTTTTGCTCTACGGTTTGCTCTGAAAATCTTGAAGATGTGGTCTAATGTGCATGCAGCCGCTAGCAAAGAGCTTTCTGATTTATTATGTCTCTTGTGTTAGCTCATTTTTTCCCCTTCTTCCTTGTCTTGGGGTATGTGCTTTCAAATGGTTTGCAGAGAGGAGAGGTGCAAACACTGCCAAGACTCCCAAGATATTTGTCATGATTTTCAGTCTTTTATTCTGAGCTCTGAGCGTTTTACAGCCATTTGTCTATGGCAAGATTAAGATAAAGGTATGTGTGAGGTTACAGTGATTTATAAGTGTGAAAATAGGAAAACTTGTCACCACTTTCAAATTTATTTTCGTATTTTTCAAAACATAGTTACAAAGTTTTTTATGCTTTATTGAGTTTCTTAAAAATAGATGAAAGTTTATTATGCAGTTTTGCACAGCTTCTGCCCACCCAACCCTCCGCAACCACCCTCCACCCCATGGTGCAGCAACAGCCAAAAAAGTAAATAATTTTAAAATAAAATAAGATATATTTAACATCTGCAAATCAGTAAATGGGAGAGTAAGAAAGAAAAAAAAAAACAAGTTACAGAGCATGGTTTGATTGACATTTTGATAGTGAGGAAGTTGTGCTTTAACACTTTACAGTTTGCAGTGGAAAGCCAAACATTGCCATACATGGCCACAAACAGCAAACGCATCACAACACAGCATATCACCTAATAGTCCGTGAAGCTGCCCTCCTCGCCATAAAATCTATTTGCTTTTAAAGTCCTACTCTTACATCTTATATTGTGATAGAGTTAATCTAATGATATGTTATATTTTCAGTGTTTTTAACTAAAAAGAAAGTAAAGAAATAATTGGCATTAATTTTACATCATGTATTTCTACTATTTAAATGACTGTAGATAATTTGTAAAAGTTTTGTGGCTGGTGACTGAGCATAATTTGATAATTACAGCCTAAGAATTTTTCATACTTGATACTAATTTCTCTGCAGTAAAGGCTGAGAGCTCTCAATGTCCCTCGTCATTCCAGCACGTGCCCTTATTTTCCATGAATCTTAAAAGATTCCTGCTCACAGAGGTCTGATTTTCCCATTATGTCTGAGATGAGATATGAGGTTAGGGGGAAGCTACTGATGGGGCTGGATTGGCTGTGGGTTGGCGCGTCGGGTTGGTTTTCTGAGCAAAGTTGGGAAAATGTGGTGATAAAATTTGTCAACCTCTGGGGGAGGCCATGTTCAGGGTCACAGCTAAATCTGTGCGCCGCGGGCAAAAGGCTAGCCCATAATTCCAGCACAGACGAGCGGAGAGCTGACCTCAGTACAGCTGAGGCCAAGCCGCACTGATTTCTGCCCACCTGCAGGATCGTCAGTGGGATAACAATGAAGGCGAGAGGACAGACGGGGGTCTCTCTCTCTCTTCTTCTCTCCTTTTCTTCTTGGCCTGTCTGTGGAGACACCTGAATGTCCTTGCACATTGACCGTCTCCCTGCTTTTCTTCACTCCCGCTCAAAAAAATACATCTGTTCACATAACAGCGAGCAGCTTTTGAAGTAGCAAATGGAATTTTCAAGGCATCCTTACAAACACTTAGCCTGTCAAAGAAATAACTCAATAAATATCTAAAATGACAAGAATTGCACTCTTACAGTTGCTATCCATTTTCATCCACATATTGATTTTCTATTATGTTAAAGTGTTGCATCAACATGCAATCATGTTAATACATCTTACCTATTGTGAGTCACGGCTCATTCAACTGATAAATATGTAAATTAAAATGTTTTATAGTTGATAGCCAACATTAATCTCATTTGGATGTCTTAAACCAAATTAAATGAGAAAGTGTAGCACATAGCAGTTTAGAAAGTGTGCCGTGAATTCATCTCTGAATTAAAAAGGAAATGAGCAGGGGGACAGAACTTGCTCTTTTTTTTATTACAAATGTTAATGAAAAATGTTATTGACTTGAACAAATGGAGAATACACCTGGAAATGTATATTAAAACCCCTTTCCAATTTCTCTCTCTGCGTAGTTTGCAATTATAGTTATTTCAGCAATAGTGGGGGAATTAATTTTGCGTGCAGACTGATAATGTTACCAGTGTAAGAAGAATGGATATTGTGTTGGATAGGGGGTCTCTAGGTATTTACAAGGAGCGGAGAGAGCAAAGCTTTATTTAATTGAAAGAATGAATCAATAACAGCTGTAGCCCTTTGTCAGAGAAGGCCTTGCAAAATGAGCAAGTAATTTACTGTGGACTATCCGAGGCCCAGTGGATAACTGATTGAAGGAGTGTATTCTGTTAGACCATCAAGTGTAGATAGATGCAGGTGGGGATCTTAAAAACTTAACAAACAACAAGGACAAGCACTTCCATGGTTAGCGTCAGCGCTGAGGAGTGACTGAAGTAATTTGTCAATACTTTCTTTTTTCTTCAGCATACGATGACAGAAACACTGGATGTGTCTTTGCCACTCGTTGGATCATGAAGTGCATAAATGTAGCAAATCCATAATTAAGAATGAGAACCTTCAACATGTCCTTTCCATTTTCAAGTGATCCATTTTCATGCAGCCATTAAGAGTAAACCCTTCATCCTTCAGCGTATGTTTGTGCAGGTTTCAAAAGTTTGTAAAGTGAATTCTTTTGTTGTTTTTATATTTGTAACTTTGTAGAATTCTTTTCCTCTCTTAAGAGAAGCCTCTCAACTGTGCATCAGTAGAGACAGAATTGGCTTTTCCTCACTAGTTACATCTTACAATCCAGTTTTTCATTGCTGCTGGATGTTGGTAAATGTTTTCTCAGATCTCACTTATGCATCATTGCTCTCACGCCATCACAGAGATCCTTTAAAAAAAAAAAAAAAAAATCAATCTTTAAGGTAAATTAGTCTCTGTGCACACTGGCAGCCATCCCAGTATGTAAATTCATGTGCTAATTCACAACATGATTTCATTTCAACTTCCAAGCAAATGAGATTTTAATTGAAAATGAGATCTTCCATAGAGTCTCTCACTGGAGATGTGCGGCAGGGGAATGATACTTTTTGCAGATTGTTTTAAGAGACAAGGAGACTCTCTTTTTTTCCCTCTTCCAAGCCATTTACAAAAAGATTGTATGTTTTCTCAGCCCGCCGTTTCCCCACAACCTGCAGGTTAGTGAAAATGCTCTGTGAAATTAACATTGTGCTTCAGCTCCTCGTCGGTATGAAGAGGCGGGCTATTAACATTTGTGTATTTTCATTATGTTAATGGTGTTAACACATGCCCACAGATTGCCACCAGTGGTGCAGTAATTTTGCCTTGCTGATCATAAAGTGTCCGAGTGGGTCATTTTGATTATGACACGCTAATTACATATTGCCTTTCCTGTGCACCCCCCCCCCACCCAACCCCCCCAAACTCAGAGAGACCTCCAGTCTTTAATGGTAAGCTTTTATGAGTTGGAAGAAAGAAAATAAAAGATCTCTGCCTATGTTCCTGACGGCTATGTGGCACGCATGCTTCACTGCTTCCCTTTAAACTTCCTAAATTGTGTTTCACAATAAATAGATGCCCAAGCCTTTAACTGCCAGTATTAGATTAGATACCATTAGATGTAATAGAAAATTCTCTCCCTGTAATATTTTCATAAGAGTTTGAGGCGTTTGATTAATCTGACCACATTTTATTGCATTAATGATTTTTTTTTCCTTTCCGCTCTGCTGTAAAGACATTGTATACAGGCTAATGCTGTTTTCTCTCTCCCCTCTCTGCTCACTCTCATTCATCCTCAGCCGTTATTGCAATGCATTGTTGATGAGGTGAGTCGGCGTCTTATGTGCTTTCACTCCTAAAGTCATTCCTAATGGAGTGGAAACCTTATATTTTGTTTCCTAATGAAGCACAGGAGTGGCAGACAGCTCCGCTTGGGCTGTCCTATGGCTGCCTGCAGGTTGAAGCCACCGGCCCGAGCCAAGCTGCTCTGAGGGAGCCAGCAGGGGATGTTGGGCCGGGGCAGCAGCAGACAGCTTACACATGAACTTATGCAGGCCGCAGCAAATCTGTAGACACAAAAAATATGCAGTGGAAGAGAATGTATCCAGATCTATTACTTTAGTAAAAGTACCAACACAACAATTTAAAAATACTCAATTAAAGGGACATTTCACCTGCAAATCAAAACACATACAGTTTTCCTCTAACCTGTAGTGTTATTTAACAGTCTAGATTGATTTGGTGGGAGTTGCAGAGTGTTGGATATATCAGCCATAGACATATCCATCTTCTCTTCAGTTTAAGGGAACTAGATGGCACTCAGCTTGTGGCTCAAAGTCCCAAAAAATACATCTGCAAACTCAACAGCAATGTCTCTTTCCAGAAATCATGATACAGTTACTCTAGATAATCCACAGACCTTGTTGTGAGCAGTTGCATGTAGGGACTATTTCCTTACTACCAACATACTATTTCAAGAGTTTCACTAAGTTAACTCATGTTAACTCAGCTCAGCCTCAATGTTTACATCTCACACTGTCACAAGTACGAGCCTCTAGTCCATGATGCATGTGACATATTTTATTTTAATGTTGTGGCAAATTTAGCTACGTTATATACTCAAGGTAGTTTGATATATAATAATTCATCATATTTTCCAAACTAATTATAGTTTTTGTATGTTAAACCTTAGAGGAACAGTTTGAAATTCAGGGAAACACACTCATTTGCTTTATGGCCAATAGTTAGATGAGAAGAACAATATCACTTTAATGTCTGTACAGTAACTGTGAAGCTACAGCCAGTAGTTGGTTAGCTTAGCTTAGCATAAAGACAGGAACAAGAGGAAACAGCTAGCCTGGCTTTGTCTGAAGGACACAAAACCCGCTGACCTGCACCGCCAAAGCTCACTCAATATATTACACTATACTTTGTTTGTGATATTTTTATAGACACCAAAGAATGAAAATGACAATTTACTGTCTTGCTTTCAAAGAGAGCTAGGCTGTTTTCGGTCTTTATGCTAAGCTAACATATCTGACTGCATTTGCACTGCATTCCCTTTTATCGGCAGTGTAACTACTAGCTGTCAGGAAAATATAGTGGAGTTTTAAAAAGTAAAGTAGAAGTATCTCAGTCATCTGTCAAGCACAGTACTAAAGTAAATAGTTACATTTTACCACTGAAAAAAGCAACCCATCTCCAGAAGAAATGTTGGCACTGTATGTTTCTGCAAACCATGAATATGTTACATTTGTATGTTTTAAAATGTTTTCAGTTTTCAGTTTAATGTTGTGACAATGTTAACATGTGGTTAGGTTTAGGCTCAACAACCACTTGATTAGTGTCAGGAAAACATAGCATTTTGGCTTTAAATAACCAGTTTGGACACTACAAACATGGTTGGACACGTCCTGAAGTCCCATTAAAAAACACCCGCTTTTGTCGCTACAAGTATGGCTGAAAATGTCCCTAATTCACGTTAACAAACAACCACTTTTGTTGGTCTCCAACTGTGGTCTGCTGCTGTCTGCTGCTTGGCCGCCATCTCGCCTAGGTGTCATGGCATCCACCATCCCCTCTAATCTGAGCTACGTCATATGTTTGAAACATACAAATTTAACATATCTATGGTTTTCAAATCGCACATTGCCAGTATTTTATTCTAGCGACTGGGCTGAAAAAAGTTCAGCAGTTGCTTGTATAGACAGCCCAGCAGCGTTTGTTTTAACAGCACATTAAACTGTAAAAAAAAAAAAAAAAAAAAAGCTGTATACAGTCTGACTATATTACAGCATCACAGTGCTATATTCTGATTTAAATTATAAAGTTTTTATCAGCAAAATATTGTGAAGATTTGACCACCCTGTTCACTGTTTAAAGCTCTGTTTAACCAGAACCTGAAGTGATAGGTCCGTGCACCGAGAGTCCGTGGAAAACTATCTGAGCTATTCTGAGCTGAGGTTTCACAGCAAGGTCACTTTTAAAACAAAATGTCTCCTCCGCTATCTAGGTCACAGCACATTCTGCTACTTTCTCCGAAACTTCCTTCCTTCCTTCCTTCCTGCCACGGCTTATAATTAAACACACACAATTATCCCAAATTTAATGGGATTTCAGATCCAGGCTTTTATTTAAGAGGTAATGAATAATATTTTAATTGCATATGTAACTGTGAGATCGAAATGTGCTTCTCTCATCACGTGTAATTACTACACCACATTTTTCTGCTGTGATACTCTGAGAATGCAATCAATAGCTGATGAGTGTCTTTTTTTTCTCCTGTATTTTTTAAGGTCACCGTGTAACGGTTACTAATTGTGAAATCATCCAGCAGGGAAAAGAGGAGACATAAGCACACTTAAAACATATGGACAGTGTCCTATTGTTTATTGATGTCTGTAATTAATGATATAATGCGTGCCACTGAAGTAGTTTGACCTCTGAACCGATCATTATTCAGAGTGTAGCAGCATCAATCAAACCGTGCTTTTCGCAGATCTATTTCTGTACACCCCCTCAGGGACAGACGGGGCACCCACTGTATCCTCATTTGTATTCAGCTGACCAAGGCCTTAGTATGAATGATTTAGAAGTCTGTATCGGGCATAGACTGGATGAGATGCAGTAATATGAGATTTTACAAGCTGCTGCTGAAGTTCATAAAGACCGCAGCTTCTGCTCCGCTGCCTCAAACTCTCAAAAAAAGTCATTTTCTTTATAGGACTTTGGTGTATTTACTGATTCTTTTCCTCTCGATTCCACCACAGAAACGACATGTATTTACTCGTCTTTGGGAGATGTAGTTTTCGGGGTCCAGTAATGACAGGCTCAGTGGCGTTATTCACCCTCCCCGCTTCATAATGACCATATGAATGCCTGCCTTTTGGATGGAGTGCTGGCCAGATTGTTTGGGCTATCTGAAAGGAGCGACATGCATCGCTGCCCAGCCTGAGGTTTAGAGGTGGTGTTGATGTCCCACTCCACCAAGCATCCCAGGCTCTCCTCAGGACGGGCGTATTAGAATAAGTCATTTCATTGTTAATTTAAATGGCTTAATACATCACTCTAAGGTAACAGAGTGATGTGTGAGCAGCAGAGGGAGAGAGTATGAGAAAGAGCGGGAGAGAGATGCCAAGGGGTGTTTCTTTAATATCAAATGAAATTGAATCCCGCATTACCTCACTTGTGCCGTTTCTCAAGCAGCTCCCAGGCTATTAATGGAAAGCTGTAACAGGATTGGTTCAGTCTTTCGGTTCTTTAATTTCACCGCAGCTCCCAGATGTTAGGTCTTTGTCTCATTGCTGATCCCTGGCTGATCTATGGTGTTGTCTTTATCCTGCCTCCAGTCCATTGTGGCTGTGTGTTGTGTTATTGGGTCAGGTGAATCTATCAAGGACGGAGAGTTGGGCAGTTCACACACCAGGGGGATAATTACAGGGTGATTGGTTTCCTCACGCTCTCTGCTCTCACTATCTTTGTCTCCTCTCTGTTAGCCTCGCCCTTACATAAACGCACACAGCATGTCTGGCACTGGAAGTCGACCAAAAAAAGCTGCTCAGTGGCGGGATCCCGGCCCTCTTACCTGTTCGATCTCAAGGGCCCCGTTTTAAACAGCTGTGTTTGTTTAATAGAAAACATGTGCGCCATTGTTTACAGATGTTTGTGGATTTATTTACACCAGTGGATTGACTAGAACTCAGGAGACAACAGACTTTAATTCTCCACCACCACATCTACTGCTATTATTAACCTAACCTCCTCCCATAGATAATTCATCACCGTTACCTTCTAATCTCACACTTTTTGTGTCTCACTCAGCCCTGAATCCTCTCATCTACGTGTCCTTTCTGGGTCATAATGACACACTCTCTGCAAGCTGCTGTTCAAGTTCACATAGAGGGAACACCAGTTTAATTAATTACTATGGAAAACCAGTTCCAGTTTTGACCCTTTAAAAGAGTAGTTTGACATTTTGTGAGATACTCACAGTCACTTTTTATTGAGCTATCTTAGAAGAGCGATATCACTCTCTTGTCTCTCGACAAGAGGAGATCGTTAGCTTTGTTTAGCATAAAGACCAGAAACAGTGGCCCGGCTCTGTCCAAAGAAAATAAAATCCAGTGAGTGTGGACAGTGCCTGACATGACGGACATGGAAAGCTATCTTGCCAGCTAATGTTAGCTAGCTTGCTAATAAATACCTCGAAATATGATGTTGCTGGTACATTTTCCATTTTCTACGTTCCGTACCCGTCTCCCGACTCACCGCTAGCCAGGTAGCATCACACATATGGTCCACTTTGTATTTTTCATCTACAATATCATGCATTATCGGCTCGTTAGACATAGCAACAACAATATCTCATCCACACATACATCTTTGCTATTGGTTGAGGCTGCAACTTGGACAGTCACATTTCACCAAAGTTGAACACACAATGCGAAGATGCAACTTTGCTTTGCCACTGTTAGCAAATGTTTTATTCGCCCCTCTGCTCGCAATGAATGGAAGTGAACTGGAGGCGAGTATTTGCCAGTGTTAAGTTCGCTTGTGTGTGACCATGCACCAATTCTTGGCCGGGCACAGTTTCTTCCTGGAGTGACCTTTCCCTCGTAAAACCACAATGAGTCATTTTCTACTTTGGTCTTTGTATGAAACATAGACTGTATATTAATATGGATGACGGATTGTCAAGATCTTGCCCATAGCCCTCCCCCAACTGAATCAGGCGCTCAATCACAGCTGTCGATCATGACGTTAGACGCCCTTTTTATAGCATCAAGTGATTATTTAAAACCAAACTTTTAAGAAAAACAAACACTTAAACATACATCAGCGTGTTTATGCCTCAAACCATCTTTGGGAAATTGACATGTACTTTGATCTTTTAGTTTGACCTGTGTCTCATCCACCAACATGGAGGGGGCGGTGTTTATGATCTATACTGCAGCCAGCCACCAGGGGGCGATCAAGATGTTCTGGCTTCACTTTTGGGGAGCTGTAGAGGATATATAAAAAGACCTAAATACAACACTGAAGGCAGGGCCTCCTTTATTCCTAAGAAAGTTGCTAAGTGGCGCAGGAAGCCAAATAACCACATCGCGGGAATAAGATTACCTGCTAATGTCCAGTGTAACCCTCCGCTAACTTGAATAGGGATAAAAATGATTTAATCGTGCAGCTCTTCTATATCTTGCAATATGTTATCAGACCAACTGGATCAAAGCTGGGTCATTCCTGTCATTTTAAATGGAGTTGTGACAATCAAAAAAAAATTTATCTACTGATTTACAGGTGTCTCTTTCACAATGTAAGTCTATGGGAAAAAGTCTTTTTAGGCCTAATGGCATCACATGACAGATCTGTAAACTGTAGTTACACAGTTTGGCCACTGTGTAAAATTGGCTTCAAAGTGTGGCACACCACTTGGAGGCATGTAGCTGTATTGTCGATCATCTTTACACACTGTGTATGGTGCGGGCTAAGCAACTTCCTGGAATTACTTTTCTCTCATAAAACCACAATGTGTCATTGTCATGCTTTGGTTTTTGTATGGAACAAACAAACAACGTACTGGAAGGCATACATTTTTTTGGCTTTCAGCAGAGCAAGGCTAGTTGTTTTCTGCTGAAAAGACAGCCAAATGTAGGTTTGTTTTTTGTTGTTGTTGCCTTGCTAGCTTGGAACAAAGTGAAAAAATGTTGCCAATTTTGTTGATCACCCTGCCACATTTCTTTATTCATTCACCTCTATCTGTTTTAACAAAGCAGTCTCTAATCACCATATTTTGAGTGTAGACCTAATCAGTGCAAAAATGTTTCCATGTGAAAGCGACTTGTGGCCAACCTCCCTCCAAAATACCTGTCATGAATCTCTATGCTAACACAATTTCTAGTTAATCAGATTTTTATAATAGTACAGGTATGTTATCAAAAAATCCAAAGAATTTTTGTCTGGATCTGTCGCCCATCAAAAGACTTCCACAAACTCTATTTAGTATGTCTGGCTACAAACACATCAAATAATGATGAGGAAACACATATATCAGTTCCTACTGAAACACTGGAGATCCTTTGTAACATAAAAAAACCCCATAAAACATTGTTGGACCTACAGCTAGTGGGGCCACAAAACCTGCCAATGATAATTTTAGTTATTATTTTTTTGTTTAAATTAAACAATGCATGCAGGTTAACTCAGCTGCCCCTGTTGGTCATGTGAACCTCACCCTACAGGTTGTAGTGGTCAATCCAGAGTCTTCCTTTCCAGTCTTTATGCTAAGCTATAAGTTATCTGGCTGCTGGCTGTAGCTTCATATCGTTCATTCACACATGAAAGTGGGATCAGTCTTCTCATCTAATTCCTAGCCAAGAAAGCAAATAAGCATATTTCCTAAAATGCTACATTTCAAGCTCCTGTAAACGATATACCTTCACTCCCTTGCATGTTGAATAAGCCTTATATTTCTGGGATGTGTGTGCTTTAAAAGTCTGTAACCTTGAGAGGGCAGGTCTTTTTGGGAGGGGGCTTTTACTTGTTTGTAAGGCAAGGTTTCCCCCAATCCCTGGTGCTGACAAGTATGTTGCACACCCTCTCACCTGCATGTGATCTAGATGGAAATCTCTGGTCCTCTGTTCACACTCGCTCACACAAACACACACAGATAGGGAGCCCTAGCTATTTGCACTTCCTGACTTTGAGAGCTGTCAGCAGAGTAACAGCGGGCTGTTTCAGTACTCTGGACAGTTCCTCCACAGAGACCTGCAGAGTGTTCAAACCGGAGGCTCTCACCTCACCCCGAAGTCTGACTGGGGACACCAGGACTGAGTCCAGCACTGAGGATTGCTACTTACAGGCTATGTTTGTGTGTGTGTGTGTGTGTGTGTGTGTGTGTGTGTGTGTGTGTGTGTGTCTGATGAGTCCACTGAGTCACCCAGCCCTTCCCCCACACACGCATATCATCCACCCAGAGCCATTCTATCTGTATGGAAATTTGGGCTCCACAGCTGGAATCCCACAAAGCACTGTCATCTACTAATAGTTATTATCTCTTTGGCCTGCTCCCTCACAAAAACCCTGCAATACAAGCACATCGCATCTTTATGGTAATGCCCTACAATATAGCCCCAAGCTATGGTGCATAGACCTTTGTTATCATTACGATAATTCCCATTCTCACTTGACTCCTCATTACACCATTGAAACTGCTCGGGGTTGGATATAGACAAATTCCTGCATCTTTCTTTATTACACTGTAGCATCCAGTGTTGATACACAAAAGTTAAACCCTCTAAATAAACATAGCGAGGCAGTCGGTGTAATGACAATTAAGCATAAGAGCTGTCGTGAATTAGCAGCAGAGAGGCGTTTATTGTGCTTATTTGTTGTAGATATGGCTAAATGATGAGTCGGTATTATCATAGCATTATGTCCTAGTATTATTTTTTAAAAACCTCTGTTGTTATAATTAATAATTGGAGGCAAAGTGAAATTAAAAATTAACTAAATAATTTGTTTGACAATGGACCTTGTGGTCTTGAACTTGTAAATCTTGACAAAATGAGTTTTTATTTCTCACATGTGAAGAGTTTTGTCTGATCTAACACAGTGTGAAACAAAGCACACAAATTTGATCATTTCATATGCCCTTTTTTTTATACATTTGCCATGTTATGATGTATATCACCTCAAGGGTGTAAGTTTGGTTTCAGCACTGGGGAGGGAATGCATATGAAACACGGTACAATTTTGATGCACCACTGTTTGCCTTTTCTGTCTCTATTTACAGTGTTACTAACTTTCATTTTGTCAAAATAAAAGTCCCCTGCTACATTATGTTTTTATTGAGCAGGGGAACAAATGCAGATGCTCTCAATACTGTGATATTAAGGGGGACATGTCTCCTGCGTCACCCCTGATATCTACACCTGTGTATCACCGTCAGAAAAATATTTGTATGCTAATACAGATTTCAGCCACGTTGCCAAGGCCTAGTGGTAAACACAACTTAATATACCAGCTCTCAGATTAAATACCTTCACAACACAGTGAGATGAAGAAAAGCTTCCACATCCTTCGCATTCCTTGCATACTGCATATTCTATACATTTTACTTTTTAATTATATTTCTATATTTTTCATCTTGAATTTAATCCTGTATGTATGTTTTTGTCTAATTCTTATTTTACCCCACTTTAGGCATATGCCACATTGCATTTCACTACACAGATTATTATAAAAGAACAGATAAACCTGTGAATCCTTCCAGTGTAAAATGTAATCCTCCTCTCTGATGGGTATGAAGTGCATAGTGAAAAGAGACTGAATTTGCCAGAGGTTCTCTTGTCAGCTTTTTCAACATTCAAATCAACACAAGAGCAGGTGATTTACTGTACATGTAGGTATGCCTTGATGAGCTTAGGGTCAGCTCTATGTAAGAAGCAGAGCGCAGAGAGACACGGGCCTCGCCGTGGCTGCTCGTGTCCTTGCGTCTCTCAATGAATGCCCACACAAGGCCTCTGGATTGACACAAAAAAGTAATTGCGGAGTGATTGGCACAGCTTGTCCCGTGCAGCCTGCGTCCTACACTTGAAGCCTCTCCTCGGAGCACCCTCATTGTCACACAGCCTTTTAGCACCTTTGTTCCTGCCTTCCCCTAGGACCTCACAGCTCACCATTGGCAGATGAGTCCCTGTCTGTGACAAAAGGGTCCCTGCGCTCAGCCTCATTTGATGCAGTGATGAACTCCCCCAACTCCCCCCCTTCTCACACACACACACACACACACACACACACACACACACACACACACACACATATATTGCACACCACCTCCTGCGAGAAGAAATGTTCCGTTTAGCGGTGGAGGATGTGGGGGTCAGGACCCAGGGGTGGGCTTTTAGGAGACAAATAAACATCAGAGCAGGAGAGGAGTGATGTCTTGTTTACACATTAGCAACCATTTAGCAAGTCGCACTGTTTCCACTGCGTCTCTCCGGTGGCCTCTCAAACAGCTGATCTTTCTCTTTTGTTGTCTTTGCAGCTCAGAATCCAGCCAGGACCAACACTGTGGTCAACGGTGAATGATTTGAGCAGTCTTAATTAGGATCTGTGCAGCTATAACTGACAGGAAGTCCGTTAAAATAAGTCTTGTGTCACATCAAGTTTCTAATAAACGACTGTGACTCATCCAGTCATAGAGAGCAGATTAGAAAGATCCAGAATAATTAGCCAGCAGCACTTTTTCCTGTGATTGTCTTCAAACAGTCTCTCCACATTTTGCTCCGCTCTTACCCTTCCACTGTTAATTTTTGTGATACCCAATCAGGCAAACACACACACACACACACACACACACACACACACACACACACACACACACACACACACACACACAAACTGCATCTTTCTAATACCATCTAATGAGGTGATGACCAACCACTTGTTATAATTGCTTCAGTCTCCTTTTAATTTTCAAGCTTATTAATCATATGTAGAGTTATTTAAGAATGCATAAATTAATCTTAGATTAAAAAGCCTATCAAAGCCTCAAAACAATTAAAGAGTAAGGTAAGATTTCCCCTGGGCTGGCACTTTTATTTTAATAGAGTGTTCAGGTGATTATCATACTTTGATGCAGCACTGTGATTAATGCAGACACACTTTTAAATGAGCTGTTCTCTCTTGCACAAAAAAGGTAGAGGAAGCATGAGCCTGATAATGACCTCACTGACTTTTTGGGTTACTTTTCTCATTTCCGTATGCAGGCACTCTTGTTACACCACTGCACTGAGTGAGTCTGTGAATGTTACATTTAGTTAGAAAATATGAATCAGAATTTTAAGGGTTTATTTGTACTCTCTTTGGTTAAAAAAGGCTTTCCGGGTCATTTCATTCCAGTTGGAGTTGTTCACACTGTCAATAAAGCTTTGGATTTATCCGAAGGCAACAATGACTTTTAATTAAGATGTTTGTGTTGATGACAGTCGAGGTTTAACAGGCCATACCCGTTCAATAATCGATAGATAAGCAGATGGGGGAGATAGCTGCTCGATTTGAATTTGCCGTTTTGACGTGAGGAGACGCCTCAAGTGGGACCACCGTCTGTTCACTGACATGGACTTTTGCTTGCAAACAAAATGCATTTTCATATTTAGATTTATACAGCATGTTTTTGACATTGAGCTCAGCTGTTTAATCCTACAGGAAAATAAATTAGAGATTGTAAAATGATAATTTTAATGTCAATTTTATTATGAAATGCTCATTTTGCACTCATTTATTATATATATATTTTATCTTAAGCTGAAGAAAGAAAGAAAAATGTATAAATTAAGTCAGTTTAATGTAAAGGTTTCCTTTTAAATACCATGTGCCCCCAAAATAAGTAATAACAGTGATATTGTTGCATTTTTAAGTGTTTTATGATCAAATTATTATTTTAATAGACCAGACATATTATTATTATTTGAAAATTATTTGCACATATATGAATGCCGCCTGTTTTCAAACATTTCCTCTCTTGAAATGACTGAATAATTATGGACAAATTGTCATTAGCTCAGTCCCAGTGAAGTCAATAGGACCAACAGGAACGTGTCCTGTTACCTTCATCAATATTACATCAGTGCAGGGCGCCGCGCGTGCTGCCAGATGAAAACGATTCACCCAAAGCTTTATTGACTTTAAAAAGTTAAACGTCCGTCGCTTATGGCGCGAGACATTGTTCCTCTGTCTGATCTTTTTTCCCCTTTCAGCTCGGAGAAAGGAAAAAAATGAGCGCAGATCACACGGTGACCTTTGGAGCAGCTGCTTATTGTCAAAACGCATGTAGGCGAGGTGTAGCTTGTAACCGATGAATCCGTGGGAACTCAGCACATGTTGAAGGCCTGCACGCCGTATTCACCAGCGGGCCCTGACTTCATGCACACAACAATGTGTCGGAGGGTCCCTGCTGTTTTTTTAGCGGAATGCCAAATCCCACTGCAGCCTCCTCCGTGCATAATGTCACTAACATAGCGATTTTTAAAATGCAAAAGAATTAATTAAATGCATTATGTTGGACACGATAGGCTGCAGAGTAATGAAAGATTAATGTATTTAAATAATTCAGAGGGTATTTAAACATATAGGCTGCGTTTAACAACGTGTTTAGTTAGTGTTTTTTATTATTTGATGATAGACAAGACTTTGTCCATATGTGCAGACCTGCAGGCTGCTATAAGACCAAACACTCCAAACCATCTTCATTGGTCATGAATCCATAGTTAATGCAGACTGTCTGTGTGAGTGGGAGTGCCTCGCCATAAGTTTTGCCGTCACTTGATTGCTGTGTGTGTCGTAGAGGGGGCTGTACCTACTACAGTCTGCCTGCCATGTGGACGCTGCTGCTGCTGCTGCTGCTGCTTCTGGCGCAACAGAAACCATCCGCACACACCGACAGCGGAGCAGAGAGAGAGGAGGCACAGTGAGCAGGAGGGAGGCGGTGCTGCACGGACAACTGCGTCCCACTCCTAAAGCAAACACCTTTACATCCTCCAACTCAGACTATAGACTTGTGATCGCTCCGACTTTCACTTGATCACAGCTTTCTCATTCACGACGGAGGGGAGCTGCGCGGACATTGAAGGTGAGTTTGGGAAACTGATTTCGACAGTAGTGCAGTCTGTGTTTGTGTCATGACTTCAGTTCATCTATTACAACGTTTTTACGCACAGTTTGTTGAAATTATTAGATGAGATTATTTAGAGTTTAAACGTGCTGTTAGCAGTAAAATGAGGCTGCAGTTGCGCGTAAATACAGTTAATTTAGGTGGAGTTTTAAGTACAATGAGCGCTATATCAACTGCTAGTCAACATGTTACAAACATATTTCTTAATCAGGGTCTGTTTTTATTCTGAAGGATTGGTCTGAAAATAAAAAATCGCCTTCTTGCAACTTTATTTAAGAAATAAAGGCCTGTAAATGTCCACCCATTTCCTTTTTTAGTAGATTTAACTATCTGATATGAAACTACAGCCTCCATTAAATGATTATAAAGCTCTATTGAAGCTGTTTTTACTTTGACCACATCTGACATCTTAATGTCAAACGTCGTCCCTGCAGCTTCCAGGCCTCCAAGGATGGACCCCATACCTGCGGGACGAGACTCCAGCTCCTCGCCAAGCTCCAAACAAGAACTTTCCTACCCGAGCTCCAAGAACCTGAAGCCCAACCAGGTCGGAGAGACGGTGCTGTACGGAATACCGATCGTGTCTTTGGTGATAGATGGCCAGGAGAGACTTTGCCTTGCACAGATATCTAACACGCTGCTGAAGACTTACAGCTATAACGAGATACACAACCGGCGCGTGGCGCTGGGGATCACCTGCGTCCAGTGCACCCCTGTCCAGCTGGAGATCCTGCGGAGGGCCGGAGCGATGCCAATCTCCTCCAGGCGCTGCGGGATGATCACTAAACGGGAGGCCGAGAGACTTTGTAAGTCGTTCCTAGGAGCTCATGCGCCGCCTAAACTTCCAGAAAATTTTGCTTTTGATGTTTCCCACGAATGCGCCTGGGGGAGTCGAGGCAACTTCATCCCGGCCAGATACAACAGCTCCAGGGCCAAGTGCATCAAGTGCTCCTATTGCAACATGTATTTTTCTCCAAATAAATTCATATTTCATTCACATCGCACGCCAGAGTCCAAGTACACGCAACCAGATGCAGCTAATTTTAATTCTTGGAGGCGGCATCTGAAATTAACAGATAAAGGCACCGCAACAGATATACAACACGCATGGGAAGATGTGAAGGCCATGTTCAATGGGGGCAGTCGCAAGAGGACGCTGCCAGGCAGCGGGTCAGATCACCACGGCTCTTCCTTAAAATCACAAAACCGTCCCCGAGACTCACCCGAGATCCCTGCAAAAATCCTCAGCTGCGAGGACAACCGGGGCGGCATGACGAGCACACGCAGCTACCCGGTCATCCCGGTGCCCAGCAAAGGCTTTGGGATGCTGCAAAAGATCCCACCGCCGCTCTTCCCTCATCCGTACGGCTTCCCAGCTTTCGGCCTGTGCCAGAAGAAAGACGACAGTATGATGGGAGAGCAGAGCAAAGCGGGCCTCCCGGGTGTCCTGTGGCCTGGTACCAAGGACAGCGCCTACCACTCCTTCCCCATGTTCTGGCCCGCGGCGGGCGCGCTGCCCATGCCTCCGTACCCCCAGACTCAGCACAAACCCCCGCCAGAGCTGCTGTGTCCCCCCAGACAGACAGACATGGACATATCTGAGCACAGCGACCGGAGCACCAACACGTCCAAAGACAGCATGGTTGAAAACGACCGGTGCTCCAGCACTCAGTCCACGCGTAATGAAGACGACAAGTCAGGAGACGAGGCGAGGCCGCTGGAGGGGATGACCCTCGCGCCCCGGAAAATCAGCTACGTCTCCGCCTTCAGACCCGTCATTAAAGACGCCGACTGCATCGCCAAGCTGTACGGCAACAGGGGCGCTTACAACGGGTGTCGCACCGGCTATTTATCGCCCGATTTTTTAAGTGAGAGCTCAAGTTACCGCTCCATGTCCCCCTGCGTGGACAGCGATGGCGACCCGGACGTGGATGTGGAGACAAATAAAACACCAGAGGAGGAGGAGGGCTGCCGGCCTCTGTCCTCGGTGTGTCCCCGGACTCCTCCCGGCTTGGCTCACAGTGTTTCACCAAACGACTCAGACTCCAAGAGCCTGCAGGAGAGCAGTCTGGTTGACTCCCAGAAAATGAGCCTGCACGTGGCCCAGTCCTCTGACAGAGAACTGCAGAACAAGCAGTTATCAGAAACCCTCATAGCTGCGTCTTTTACTGAAGTGAGTGACTTATAACTGAGAAACACTGGCGATAAATACAAGCTGTAATATTTCTCTAAAGTTTCCTGCAAATGGGTTTCTTTCCTTGGCTTGTGTGTATTTTTAAAAACAGATAAATCTCTGTGTTATTGTGGGGAAATGTGTCTTTTATGTTTAAACAGTGTAACAGTAGCAACAAACAGCATGTTCACAACATTTAGGGAAAAATATAAATCAACCCTTTAAATAAAAATATATACACTTCAGCATAAAGTATATTTTTAATTATTATTTTTAGAATTTATTTCAGTTATTTATAATTATTTTACAAAGCCTCTTGTAATTTTAAGAGCTCAAAGAAGTGGTGATTCTGTCTTCTTTAGGTGTACACACCGGAGAGGGGTGAGCTGCAACAAAGGAGCAGTCCGTATCAGTTCAGACCTGCGAATTACCAGACTGGAGTACTTACAACAAATGGTTAGACATTTTTTTTATGCTTTTGTAAAAGCATTTCGCTTTAAGGAAAAAAAAACAAGAAAAAAGAAAAGGGGGTAAAAGTTACATCGATTTATTTTCTCTTAAGATGAGAGTGCAAGTAAAGAAGAGCCGTCTTCTACAGTGGAGGAGATCGAAACGAAATCTTTTAATGAACAAAGCAGCGAGGAGACCCAGCGAGAGCCGGATGAGGGTAAGTTACACCGAGGTCAGCGATTAGGTTTTTCTTTCTCTGTTAAAAAACTCTATTTTTTAAAAAATATATAGGCCTAATTTATTTTCAGATACAGGAATATAATTTATTTTCTGTGCATTCAGGCGAGGACGCGCCAGCCAGAGCTCTGCCAGCACAAAGAGCCATAGAAAGTCTGGCAAAAGGTAAGACCATGTCTTACTGTTAGATAAAATGCCTCTTAAAAACATTATTATCATTATTATTATAGAATTAGACTTTATAATAATTAAAACCTTTTTACTGGATTTAAAGAAAATTGGACAATTCCTCCAGTTATTTACTTTCTGTTTTTGCCTTGAGGCATATTCTTTGGCATTTGTCCCATAAAATATGTATATAAAAAGACAACATTTTTTTTGACTGCAGGCCCAGGAAGACCTGCTCTGAATAGTCACTGTAAATGATGATGGTGTCCTCATCACTGTCATTAAAAATAGAAAACTGTCCTAGAACGAAGATGATGCAAAAGCCTGCTGTACCTTTCCTCCTCCAACGTCCTCTATTTTTGTCTGCTTTTTTAGAGGAACTACAGAAGCAGCTCTTAGAGCAAGTTGAGCTGAGGAAAAAGCTGGAACGTGAATTTCAAAACTTGAAAGGTAAGCTAAATTCTGCAACAGTGCTTTTTTTCCCCCCCACTATTTTATTTGGCTTTTATCAGCACATCAGGTGATTGGCAAGAGAGAGACTCAGAAGTCTTTCTGGTGCATGTTAAGTGTTGCTCTTCTGTCACGTTTGTGATTCAGGCCAAAACATGAACCCTTGGCATGCCATGACCAAAATGCACCTCAGCAGTGGCAAGCATGTGCTCTTCTCTGCGGAGCAAAATTCTTTTACAGGGCATCATTCTTCCAAAAATACTAAGTGGTTCAGGGGCACACTCCCCCTGGGAGGAGATGCTTTCAGAACCCCTTTTAACAATGATGTGATTTTAACCTTCTGTCCAAAAACATTCGTGCATCCTTAGAAAATAGGGAAGGAAGTGTAGATATTTTGGGGCTCAGTTTAATTTACAAAAAACCCTGATTCAGTGAGTACACATCATTTTCAAGGTAGATATGTACACACAAATATGTATTAAATGATAACGTAGAAGAGGGGGTCTCATGCCATAGCTGAGAAATATGCCAGTTTAACTAATTCTAAATATCTGAATTGGTATAAAGCTTTCTTGAATGGCAACGCAGTTAAAAATGTGACAGAAAATTTCCGTTTGCATGCAACATTCAGAGCATCTGCACTTACTGTACATATAGCCTATATGACGTTACTTCAGAACTGCTCACTGGGGCTTTAAAGATCTTAATTCTTCATTTAAAACTGTATCCATGTCCAGAAGAAGCAGGTGAATTCAGGTGACTTGCAGGACAAAACACCACTCACACTCTGACCGCTGCAGTATGTTTAACTGACAATAACTCTGAAACACCTTCTCTCCAAAATGCTTGAAAACATCTCACCCACTCAACTCCTTTCACACTCTGTTTTGCTAAAAAGCTATTTGAGAATCTCATTAAAATGGAGATGCACTGCACAGAACTGCTCTACCAGAGCAGTGGGAGAAAAAGGAAATCAACAGTATATCCCAAAGATGTCCAGTGTGTAACATTTAATTTAACTGTGTGAAATCTCAGATCTACAGAAAGGAAAAACAGAGGACTCTGTCATGTTGTACAAAGGTATAAAAAAATCAAAATCTAAATAAAATAGGTTACAATACTAGGCCGGTGCATCTAATCCAGATTAGTCCCTATTAGTTTGGGGTGTAAATAAACATCATACACTTACAATTTATGAGAGAAGTTTACCAGCAAAAATACCTCAAATATGACTTAGAAATGATTTTGTCTCACCTTTGTGCAACATGTTAAAGAAAGAATTAATTCAGAACTATAAAATTCTCCATAAATTCACTTCATTCTCTCTAAATTGTATTCAGGGTTTCTGAATGTTATCGTTCCATCTCTTTCTAAAAAATGTGATATCAGTCCCCAGTGCTTATGAAAAGCTGTGTGGTGGACTTAACTTCAACCCACAAGTATATTTTTTCCCCTTATACATGCATATTTAGATCCAGCTATTGGGAATTTGATTTACACATGGTGACAAGACAGCTCAACTGGTTCATCTGTAGCATTAGCAGTTGGTGCAAATGCCTTTGTTCTACATGAATTCAACATTTTTATTCCACTTGATTCACTCTTAAGAGACACTGAGGAGGGTAAAGGATGAAGTCCAATCTTAGTCTGCAAAAAAGACAATTACAGATTCTGGCGAAAGCATGTTGTTTACAATATCAACCAAAATGTCTAAACAGGTCCTGACATGGGACATATTTAGACTTTTATTATTAAGTTTAGTTTAAATAAAAGAGGATTAGAGCACTTTTGCACACAGGTTTTCCATTTACACTTTAATTCTATCTCTTGTTGCTGCGTTCATCCAAATTTTCTGAAACCCAGCGATGAGATTGTAATTTATACGAAGCATAATTTATTCACACTAAATTATTCTATTTCTAAAAAGATGCTAAGTTCTAATCTTAACTATAAAACATAAATATAAGTATTTTAACACCAGTATGTGTCACAGTGAGGAACCTTAGAGTTTGTCGCTTTATCTTGAGAACAGCGCCCCCTAGAGGCTGATCAACCCTCGGCCCGGACCAGTTTAAAGTAATCAGTGTTATCAATCTACTAAAATTTTAGGGAGGATTTCATCCAACTAGCCTCATGTCCTTTTTGTTATTTTTACGTGTTTACGTGAATATTAAAAACAAATGTCAGAACAACAAACGTGTATAAATCAGGAAGTATTTACAGTGTTTTCGGGGTTCAAACTGGCTCAGTTAATGCTTTGTGTGTGTGTGTGGAATTAGGTTTTTATTGATGGTTGTGCTGTTTGTTTGCTTTATTTGTGTGTTTGCTTGTTTTTTGTTTTTAAATGGGGGCTCACCCACCACATCACTGACTCGAATCTCTGCCTGCCATTTGTTCCTCAGATAATTTTCAGGATCAGATGAAAAGGGAGCTTTCCTATAGGGAGGAGATGGTTCAGCAGCTTCACATCGTCAGAGGTGAGAGAAATAAAGCAGAGGCAGCGGATACAGCAGCGGGGATTTACAGATTTACTGTGGCATGTTTGCCGACGTGATTGATGACAGCCTATATGCTCAAAATGCTCTGTGTATACAGGATGCCAGGGATCTGCGTGGGTTGTCTGTGGGCTCTCAGTTATTGTTTTGATACGCAAAGTGCCCTGTTATATTCACGTGAATCACTTGCACTTAACACTGCTTCCTGCTTTTTCTCACACTTAACTTGTGATCAAATTGTTATATTCCACATGTTAATTAAATACAGACATAGACTTATAGGCCTGGTAGAAATAACAAATAAACATTATTTCATTTCGAGATTTAAAGTGATAACCTGGGCTTGTATAGTGAGCATCTGCGCCTTTATGTCATCCGGTTTAGAAGCTTTATGCAGCAAGTTGGACCAAGAAAGACAAACTTGTTATGCTGTTTAGCAGAAATTAAAAGTAATTGTTGTAATAGCAGCCAGGGTGATGTGCAGATTATATTTCTGCACCCAGAGGCTCATAGAGACAATTAACTGTCATACATATAAAACGTATTTTTGCAGCATTGCCTCGAATCAATTAATCCTGTCATTGTGTAACTCAGACATCCCTGATGCATATATGTCTAGTGTGTGTTACACCTTCATATATTGCTCAGTAAGGTTGATTTACCCTCACATGCACGAACACTATTGATTGTTTTATCTCCTTCTTCTTAGAAGCTCACGACGCTTTACACCATTTCTCGTGTAAGATGTTGACTCCTCGCCACTGCAGCGGATCCTGCACCTTCAAATCTCCTCTGCTCCCACCCTGAGTCACATCACGACACATTTATATGACAGAAAAAACACTAAAGGACACATCTACAGCTTCTGTCAAACCATAAAAAAACCCTCTGAGGAATCAAGTTGAATGAACTTGTAATTACTTGTAATATTTTGAAATGTGTATCTCCACCCTCAGCGTTATGTAACCACCTGGCATACAGTGTAATTTGTTTTACCGAAATGATACCATTGATGATATTATTATTATTATTTGTGGCAAAGTGCAATGACAATGTATGTATCTTGTAATAGTTATAGGTTGTTATTTCGGTTTTTTTCGTTGTCAATAATAGCAGCTTTGACTAGCCAATTCATTGCTCCTTATCCTCTCAGTATTGTGAGTTAGCCTACTACTTTTGCTGTGTTCTTCTTTGCAGGCCAATAGCTTCCTTTGGATGTTATGCACTTTAAACTGATGATGGGACTTACCATAAAAAAAAGCTTGTGCATTGAAATAGGCCTACAATATAATGATTTGTAACGGTCAAACCATGCCTATTGTTTGTTTCTGAAGACTTACAAAACACAGAAGTTAGTAGGCTACATTAGTACACCCGCGAACATGTAAGTAGCGACATATTCTATTAAGAGTAGCCTATTTGTTCATGTAATATTTGTTTTCATCGCTAATGAATAAATCGTTTTATTAAAAGAAAAGCGCATTCTTGCTCTAAGTGTTGTCAAAATAGTTTTTATCCTGTCAACTGGATTCATAAATTGTAGTTTTAGACATTTATCTTTAGCAGTGTGTTTGCTCAGTGTCTGAATTCATGTGCAACTTTCACCTTCATGTGATTACTGAGGATAATGATAATGATGGACGTTTGATTAGCGCAGAAAAAGAAGAAAATATCTACAAGGAAACACCTTAAATGAGGCTATGGAATACAAAAAAATGCAACTAATGATTATTCTTCCCTGTTAAATATTTATTTGATTAAATGAGAAGTTTTTTTAGAGAATGTCAAAAACAGGCTAGTAGGAAATAGTCCAACACAAGTTCCCAGAGCGCGAGGTGACGTATTCAAAAGTTTTTCGGACTTACAGACTAAAACGAAAATAATCTGTATTTATAAATTAATAATTACTAATAATTTATAATTATATAAATGATTAATTGGTTATTAAAATAGTTGACCATTAATTTTCTGTCAACGAACTCATCAAATACGCCTGACCGATTACTCGTTACATCTTGAGATAAGATAAAATATAACCCAATTTAAAAACATACACAACTTTATAATCTGGAGCCTACTTACAGGGGCGTAGCAAATTCTGGGCACTATGCAAAAGGAGTCTCCCGTCTTGATCCATGTCTCTCACATTCAGCTATTATTTATACATTTCTTTATTTGTTTATTTACAAATTCAGTTTGATTTCTTTCACTTTGCTTTCTTCTTTCTTTTTTGGAGAAAGACATGACAGTGTATGTTTGTGCTCAAGCAGCAGAAGCAGTGACTCAAGATGGTCTAGCTGCATTGACAAATCCTGGGGGGTGGACTAAACCATTTTGTGCCTTTAAAGGGTGATAGGGGCCTCAAAGAACTTCCACATTTTTTTACACAAAGTTCAGTCTTTCAACTGATTTGTTCAGACAATTTTAATTCAGTTACAACACTAATTACTTAAAATTAAAAGTTGCAAACAAAGCCAGACTCTTCATTGTCGACTTCTTGAGGCCCTCCCTCTTATAGAGTGCTCCAGAGACGATGATTTTCTATAGGCCAGTGCAGAATTTAGCATTGTATTGGTTCCCTTATCAAAAAGCCTATGGGCTTTTTCTATTGGATTTTGGGATTATTGCCAAATGTAAGCTCTGTGGCAAACAAACATTTACACATTTTGTTCAGCATAATAATCTTCAACAATGAACACTATTTTCATGATTACTGAAGCCTGAATGCAATGCCAGAAGTAAAAAGCTAAAGTTAGGCTACAAACAAACTACGCTACGGTAGCATGACCTAACTCACCACCATAACAAGACTGTAAACTGTTCTGCGTGGCTTAGCATGATGACACTCGTTAGTCTCATTTAGCCACTTGTTAGCAGCCCCCTTTTTTGAGACACATAGAAGCTTCAAAGTTCATGAGTGTGATACTTACTGGTGTATTTTAAGTCGTAGAACAAAGTGTGAATGTCTCATTAAGCTTGTGTTGACCACAGACGCATCTAACCAAAAACCCATAAAAAAAACCTATTGACTTTTACATGGGGAACTGTGTGTGGTAAATGCTAACTCGTTTCCAGGTTTTAGGACTCATTTCTGGCGCACTCTGTTGGGGCCCTGGATAATTAGTCCCACATCCCCCCCAGCTATGACACCCCTGCCCACCTTACCACTCATTTTATTTTTGTGTATTTTTATATGAACAGAACAAATTCCTCAAACAAGTAAAACGCTATTTCAGAGGCAGGCACAATGAGCAGCATGAAAGGACCTTGACTTCCATTGTGAAGTTTTCTGTGTTGCTGCAGCGCCCCCTGCTGTCTGCTGCGAAGAAGCGACACAATTTTGAATCTGCTCTGTCCCTTGAGGATGGCAGTTGCGCATGCGCACCTAATGTAACAAGATGGCGGAGAGTGCGGAACTGAAGGTAAAACGAGTCCCTACATTAGCTTGACAAATAGACGTTTCACACAGTGAGATTTAAATTTTAAACCTCAGCGCCGTTGTAACTTAACAGTAGTGACCCGATGAATGTGTTATCAAAGTATTTAATACCAAAACAGCAGAGCAGTGGAGGCCAGACAAACTGTTAGCTGGCTTGCTAGCTCGCTAGCATTAGCTTTGTTATTGTTGCCGACGTTCCGTTAGGCTGCCTCTGCTGTGCGGCTCACCTGCAGATAAGGCCAGATATCGCTTTTGGTGATATATGAAAACCATGTTCATGTCAACGTTTAATACCTAACGGCACTGTAGTGTTAGCCACCTGACATAACTAGGAGTTCACCGGGCGGACCTCAATGTCTTTTTAAAATTGGGCTCTGTCTATTCCCTGGAAGACAAGCGCAGTTTAGCTTCCATTAGCGTTAATTCTGATTTGATGTGACGGTAGTCCACGAAAAATACTCACTATCTACAGTGTGGTTGATTGAAATGTAACTCATGTTGGCGATTGTTGCTCAAACCTACGAGATAAAGTAAATACAGTACTAGTAGGTTTTGTTTCAGGCAGATTACACCGGCATCACACAGGCGCTGTAAGCTAGTTAATGCTAACTCTACGCTGTCTCCTTCCACCTTCTCTCTTAATGTAGGTAATAAATTATTAATTGACAGAAAACACTTATTGTGAACTGCTTTATATTGATCTGCTCACTTCCTAAACAAATCTCTGCACTGTTGACACTCCTACTATGCCTCATCGTACGACCTGTACTATATACAGTACAAAATGCACTTCACATATGCTCATCAAAGTTTAGCTCATTTATTGACTAAATCTAAATGTATCACTTGGTATGTGACACCACATTTAAATAACAGGTCAGTTATCAAGTGTCATCGGGATGTTTATACTTACTGTAAGTGTACCATTTGCAGTTCAACAGTGAGTGCTAATTGGGCTCGTTAATTAACACTCAGATAACCTTGTCTGATAAAGTTGTTTGCCAGTTACATGTGCATATGTACTTTCTATTTGCTGGTTGTCTTTTTATTGCAAACACTAAATGTTTCATTCGTTATTCACAAGAGATTACTATACATTAGGTGGACAGAAGGATATGACTACATGTGCAACCTGATGTAACATAATGCAACAGGAACGCTGCCTTTGCTGGGATTAAAATGTGTTGTTTTTATTGCCTCTGTGTCACAGAGGATGTTGATCCAATTCTTTCTTCATTTATAAGGTTGGTGATGTTGCTTTATGGGATTGCATTACACTGAACGACATATCTCGCTAAGAATAAAAAAGACAGTGTCATTTGATTGTATTATGTTATTAGATGCTGCTATTATTTTGAAATTCTCCTAAAACAAAATAACAGGATCACCGCACAGTGTAATGTACTTTAATAGAACATCGCAAACCACTTTCACAGAAATTGAATTAACACCTCTCTGACACTGTCTCAAGAAAAGTTCTCTGAGGTATTGGATTTCGTTATGTAGTACAGACACTTATGTTATTGTGTCCACACCCTGTATTATCACTTGCAGCATGTGGTGATGTTTTATGGATAAAAGCTTTGAAACGCTGATTGATTGTAAGACATGCGGTTGTTGCTTCTAGCCAAAGGGCCATCTCTGCCAAAGTCATCTCAGAGTGACTGAGTTTGTTGAATATACTGTATGATGAAGCTCTTGATGTTAATCTTTCATTGAGATACAAGCCAGACAAAGGCCAAAGAAATTATATTAGTCTTCCTGCTCCAAGCATGTCTCAAAAATTAAATATTATGGGTGTGGGTGATTTGCAAGCTAGTAAAGGATTTTAATGATTTACAGAAATGAATCAGGCATTCTTTTGTAATGATAAATTCTGTACAATTAAAAGAAACTTGTTTCTTCCCATCAGAATAGGAAGTTGTGTTTTTCGAGGTGTAATAGCTCATTTTTCCCACTCTTCATTTTTCACCAGCAAATGGTAATGAGCCTTCGAGTTTCGGAGCTCCAAGTGTTGTTGGGGTATGCAGGACGGAATAAGCACGGACGCAAACACGAACTTTTGACCAAAGCTCTCCACCTACTCAAGGCCGGTTGCAGTCCTGCAGTGCAGATGAAGATCAAAGAGCTATACAGACGGCGCTTCCCAACCAAAATGGTTTCGCCGGTGGACCTGGCTCTACCTGGTGTTCATTCTGCCTCTAGCCTGCCCGCTAGCCTTGCCCAGCTGGGATTTGACGGCCACGGTTCCCCATCGCCTCTGCTGCCTGTTTCTTTACTTGGGCCTAAGCATGAGCTGAGTCTGCCTCACCTCCCCTCCGCCCTGCACCCTGTACACCCAGATGTCAAGCTCCAGAGATTGCCATTCTACGACGTTCTGGATGAGCTAATTAAGCCAACCAGCCTGGGTGAGTTCATCACTTCCTGCTCAAATCTGTGTGTAGCGATAAGACTTTTTTCTCATCTATATACTGATGAAGCATTGTGACCACGGATACCTGAACCATGACTTGTTAAAACCACACTCAGTTAAAGTTCAGTATGAGTTGATTAGTGCCTTGTGACTTCTATAGATTTCCTCTCTGACTGTCATGTTCTGTTCCTGGTTTCTTTTTTGTAGCCTCAGACAACAGTCAGCGGTTCCAGGAAGCATGTTATGCCTTTGCATTAACACCACAGCAAGTTCAACAGATCAGCAGCTCCATGTAAGTGAGAAAACTCTCTGGTAAGAGATGAGAGCGAAGAAGAAATAATACTGTGAAAGTGCTGTAACTACCGAACCATTTTTCGGGGTACTGCTTACATGATTTAGTAAGCAGGTGTTGCCTTAACACAGCAGGCAGTCAGAATAAACTTTGTTAATAAGTTGTTGTTATTAAATTGTGTTGACCAGCCTGATATGAATTCTGCTCTTATTCTTTAGGGACATATCTGGGACCAAATGTGACTTTGCTGTTCAAGTCCAATTAAGGTATGTCAAACATACTTTTCTTAAGAGCACAAAAACTTTCTCTATTAACCAAGAAGTAGTGAGTAGTGGGTTTGTGTTTTAACCAGAAATAGTTGTGTCACGTGTATACATAATTACTTCTTGTAATTTCAGTCTTTCTTTTAAGGTTTCAATCTGACTTTCAGATTGAGACGTAAAATGTTAAAACCTTTACCCAACTTTAACTAAAGTTATTTATTAGCGTACAGTTATTAGTGATGATTATGACTAAGATAAGAATCTAGATTAGTTACCATGAGAACAGGTTACCAATTGTTGAGTGAAGGATGCAGAGGACGCTTGTCTGCTGATTGCACATGCTCTAAGCTTTTAATCACAATGAAACTGAGGTATTAAAAAAAAAAAAAAAAACATTAAAAATGTGAACACATTTTACTGAACAATACAGGCAAAGTGCTGTATTGGCAAAAACTTGTTTAAAAGCATTGGTGGCATTTTCACCCACATGCTTAAATATTTGTTTGCAGTTAAATTCCAAGAGTGTAGTCTTTTTGTAGTTTACAGACAAGCAACTGTGTCCCTTAACTTGCTGAAAGACCATATATAAAGTAATTAAACTTAACAGGCACACTTTGTTGGCATTGTTTTACTTGAGAAGAAATACCAAATGACATAAAGAAAACTGACATTTTTCTTAGTTGCAGAATAAATACTCACTGTATGGATGAATGCCATCCTTTAAGAGGTGCTCTCCTATATCTTAGATGGAGATGGCTGTACTTGACACAACTGAAATGGTAAAATAAGCAAGCAAGCCAACCTTTTTGTGAAAGTGGCAACTTTACAGAAACAAATTGCTTTTTGAGATTTGTCCCTCAACATAAGGTCTTAACACTTATGTAATGTATCTTCTTTATTTTCAGATTTTGCTTATCAGAGACAAGCTGTCCCCAGGAGGATCATTTTCCCCCTAATCTGTGTGTGAAGGTGAATGGCAAACCGTGTAATCTCCCGGTGAGTCCAGACAGTTTATCAGTCTATCTTGTCTCAATATCTGTGTATCACAGCACTGGTTACTGAGAATTGAGGTCACTGATGTTTGATGTTTTGTCTGCAGGGATATCTTCCTCCAACCAAAAATGGAGTTGAACCAAAAAGGCCCAGTCGCCCCATCAACATAACCTCTCTTGTCCGACTGTCCACCACAGTCCCCAACACAATTGTGGTGTCATGGACTTCAGAAATTGGGAGGGTAAGAAGATCCAGGCAAAGCTTTATGAACCAAGTGTCATTGCTCATTTAAGAGGATATTACTCATCTCAGTGTAACTTCTTTTGCTGGCTTTGTCAGAGTTTCTCCATGGCTGTTTATCTGGTAAGACAGCAGTCGTCTGCCGTGTTGTTGCAAAGACTACGGGCCAAAGGAATTAGGAACCCTGACCACTCAAGAGCTCTGAGTAAGTTGCCACTTGATTTTTTAGTAAAAACATAGGACATGTGTGGCCTCTACATCTGTTAAGCAGGATTTATACTTGTGCAGCAGACCCTACGTCGTAGCCTTCGCACGTTGCCTATGGCGTTGTGAGTATTTGTACTTGTGCAATTGTGTGTCTGTGTCACTCTGCAGTTACACCTCCAAAACAGTAGTCGGTTGGGGAGGTATCTGTCGAGTGCTGTAAAGTTTAGTTGATTCAAAACACACATTAAACATGGCTTAATAGAGGCAGTTTTAAACACAAGTACACAAATTGGCTTCACTATAACTCAGGGCATTCACAGACAAACACTTGTCTTTATCTGGACACATTTTCCCCACAAATACAACATGCTAATGTTATTAGCACAGGCCTATGGCATTTTACATTGTATAAATTAGCCTAGCAGCTAGCGATCTTTTCCTCTTCTCATATAAAAGCAGGGACAACGGCAACATTTAACAAAGGTAACAATACATAATTTTGTTTTTATTATACTAAACACGTTTTCTAAACAAATATAACATGCTAACATAAATAGCACAAGCTTATGGCATTCTACATTGTATATATTAGCCTAGCGGCTGGCAGAGATTTCCTCTGCTCATATTAAACCAGGATAATTACGCACAAGACTTAAAATGCTATTTTTGTGGAGGCTGTATTGTCATTGGAATGTATTGTCTCTAATCTCTGAAATAAAAGTAAATAAAAGCTTCATTTCCACTGAGGGAAATGCTTGCAAAAATAGACAGGAGGCCTGCGTTGCTGCTACGTATTGTTACATTTCTGGGGAGGTACATGTCAGGCTACGGTGTAGGTTACGGTGTAGGCTCCATGTCAACGCAGAGCCTACGCCTTAGCTACAGGCGCAGATTCAACGCAGAAGTAGAAATTCTGCCTTAGGGTGTAGGAACATCAAAAATTAACTTCTTTTATATAGTGACTCCTGTGCATTTGTGGCCTGTTTGACCACATAGTCACAACAACGTGGAAGTTCTAGGAAATAAACTAAGGACCCTAAAAAAGGAAGTTCTGCCAAGTTCTGCCAAGTTCCTCAGTTCCCGAAAGATTTCCTGGAAAAGTTAGTTCGCTGTTCCACTACAGGTTTTGCCTACACATAAAACATTTTCCTCCATCGTATTTTTGTACTGGTTTTACCGTGGTATGTGAAGTTATACAAGTCTAACGTTTCCCTTTACATGTTTGCAAAGGGAGTTTGAGGTCCTGTTTAACAAATGAAAATATTGCACACTTTGATTAAACAGTCATAATTCTTGTATTTAATCTTTGTTTTTTTCTCTTTCTTTCTTTCAGTCAAAGAGAAATTAACAGCTGATCCAGAGAGTGAGATTGCCACCACCAGTCTACGAGTTTCTCTCCTGTGTCCTGTAAATACTCCAATATAATACTTATTGAAAAAAGTAGTGTTGTAGTTATTGTTACTGTCAGTGATGGAATGTAACTAAGTAAATTTACTCAAGTGCTGTACATAGTCACAGTTTTAAGGCACTTTTACTTTCCTTGCATATTTCTATTTCTATTTCCTCCACTACATTTCAGAGGTAGATATTGATTTTTTACTCCATTAAATTCATTTGGCACTTATAGTTACAAGTTAATTTTTTACATTGATATGTTTATATGATGTGCTGCTGTACTATACTACTAATGTACTCAGTAGTGTACAAAGTATCTAAAATTGGCTACACATAGACAAACTACAACATTAAAATGCTCTTACTGTGCTTGTATTTGCTACTGACAAAAATAGAACAATATATTCTATAATAACCTGACCCTGTGAAGGAGCTATTGTGCATCATGAGTACTTTTACTCCAAGTACATTTTGCTGATAATACTTATGTACTGTCACCTGAGTAATATTTTGAATTCATGACTGATACTTAAAACAGCATTTTTAAACAAAGGTTTTTCTTCTTTTACATTAATAAAGGATCTTAGCACCTCTTCTACCACTGGTTATTGTACAATAGCTAGTTGTGAGAAGTATACACAGTAACCTGGAGAATACCTGTAGAACCAGTTAAACCAGTCAATTAGCCTATTAATGGGTGAACATTAAATTAATGCACAATTCTATTTATATAGTGAATTTGAACTTTGTTTTACTGCTCAGACAGACAAAAGATATTTCTCCGTATACTGAATACTTCATTAGAACACAGTTGCTTTGTCCTACAAATCCATCATTATAAAACAAACTGGTGCAGTGTTTAATGGACCTCTGAGGTGACTTTTTTTTCTTTTTGCTGTTTTATTTTAAAGCTGGGGAAGATGAGGCTGACAATCCCTTGTCGATCGATGACCTGCTCTCACCTTCAGTGCTTCGATGCTACTCTTTACATCCAAATGAATGAAAAAAAGCCAACCTGGGTGTGTCCAGTCTGTGACAAGAAGGCACCGTATGAGCACCTCATTATTGACGGGTGAGCACAACATGTCACACATTCCTGGTACATTATTGTCACACTGGATAATGAGGTAATTTACCTGGTGGTAGTTGAGACGGAGGATAAAATAATTGCTGCTGTTAAAGCCTTTGAGAGAAAATCCGTCTTTGTGGCATTATAAAGCACTCAGAGGTGTCTGATGAGTCTTCAAAGTCATGGACCTATTGTCTTAGTCGGCTTTCCTGCGTCATATTTCATTGTCTCATTTGTACCTGAAGACGACACCGAAGCAGCCCCACGTCTTGATTTATAGAGGTGCTGTTTGGTCTGAGTGCCCAGATAGGAACTGCATCGTTAAAAAGTGCAAAGACACTAAAGTACTAAAGCGTATGTAATTCTGGTTGCAAAGTTGCCAAACTGTACTGAAATGTCATGATGCCTTCACAGGTTGTTCATGGAAATCTTGAATAGCTGTTCTGACTGTGATGAAATCCAGTTCAAAGAAGATGGAAACTGGGCCCCTATGAGGTCGAAGAAAGAGGTGCAGGAAGTGTCTGCTTCGTACAATGGTGTAGACAGCGGTATGTATCTGGCACATTTCAGATTCTTTAAATGTGCTCATTCATTGTGATCTGTGAGCACAGTGTGAGTTGACTGTTCCTTTTGTAGATTCGTCTCGGACAGAAACGCACGAGCAGAAACGGGGATCGTCTAACGACAACAACAAGAAAGTTGATGTGATTGACCTGACACTGGATAGCTCCTCAGAGGACGAGCTAGATGATGAGCCGCCTCCTAAAAGGCCCTGTCCCTCGCTGTCACCTGTCTCTCCACCTCCAAACAAGGGGTGAGTCTCTAAACCACAAACAGGGAGTAAGATCACCATAAACAAATGTATTTTAGGATCTCTGTGCTCAGCTCTGTCATGTTACCTCTTTTGTCGCTAAGGTTATGTCCACACTAATTTAATTTTTAAGTTGCTATTGCTATGTTTGTCCCTAGCATCTACACCACTCCAGAGTACTGTAGCCCCTAAAACTGAGACTTTTTAAATGCTGCTGAATCTATTTTAGTTTGAAAACTCTGGGGTTGCGTTTAGTGTGGATGTGCAGAAACATACTTTTGAAACAGTGACGCACACACCCATATTTGCTTCCTGATTGGGTCTTGTCAGTCTACCATATTTGCTTCCATCACCTTGACCACTTAATACTTTTGTTGCTTGTAGTAACAGTTCTACCCTGTTGTTGGTCCAAGCTAAGATATCTCTGGCCTTACTTTTCACCATTGTTGTTCTTCCTTCATAGTATTAATCTGCAACTAGGCAACCAAATGCAGAGTAGACAATCTGCTTCCTGTTTACATTAGCACACTCATGCCTCGTGAAGGGTCACTTGATATGCACAGGCGTGTTAAGGCCAATTCACGGTTTCCTCATCAGCATTTCAGCAAGGGCCCACTTTGGTCTGTGTGACGTGAATCTTGTCATCCACCCATGTCCACAAGGGCCTGTACAGACCCCTTTGCAAACGTCAGGGTGCAGCCCAATTTTTGTATTATGGACAGCAAGTGCGCCGACTGCACATCTTCTAATCTCTTGTTCCGCACTCTGGTGCAGTCTAAAGCACTGCCAGTCAAGCCAGGTGCGCCATGGTGAGGTTTTAAGTTGGTTATCTGGATAATTGACATTCACTCCAGACCCAAAAACAGCTCTTAGTTTCACTTTCACCCAACATTGGCAGTAGGAGGATGGTAAGCTCACCTCCCAGCCCTCCTGTTTACTGCCGAGGGCAGACATGGACCGTCAATTGTACTATAAATAGAACTGCGTGCGTGTCCGCATAACCGCAGCTGTCCACGGACGTTCACTGTGGAAAGTATGTCCGAGCCTTTGGTATCGAGGGAGATTATTTCTGAAACTATGCTAAAACGGTGGTTTCTGCAGACATTGTTTTAAAATGAAAACATAAGTGTGGATGTAGCCTAACCTGATGTGGTGTTGTTTCTCCTCAGAGTACTGAACCTACACAGCCAGGCCTCACCTGTGAGCAGAGCACCCAGCATGCCCCCTGTGGAGACCAGCTACATTCCTCCCCCTCCTCCTCTTATCCAGGACTATCGCTACTATCATCACACAGCTAGCGACCTGCCAGGTACGCCTGTCACTTGTCTTAAAGGAAAGATTCAGAGACTAATACAATACTCACAAGCTCATGTATGTTGAAAAGGTTATTGACCACAGGAATCATTTGTTCTGTCCATACTGACTATGGAGCAATATGTCTTCTAAAGCTTGTCTGAAGCTAACATGATGCTGAATCATTTGGGGGATCTTTCAGAGTTATAGTCTTTGTGTTTATTTCCTGAGACGTGGTGAAGGGACATGCCCTGATGGTTGTGTGCAGACTTGTTGCTGGGACAAAACCTCAGCAGTAAACCAGATCACATGACTGTCAGGAGGAAGACACCCACTTGATTTGATTAACTCAGTCCGCTGAAGCCTCATATAAGCTTAAGATGAGTGTTGGCATGGAAACACGACTGCAGATAGTGTGTGCCCAATCTCTTTAAGCTGGAGTTTTCAGTGTCACTGTGAGACAGTTGCAGCCCACTAACTTCCTGTGACTCTTATTATTATTATTGGGTGTGAAGTCTGCAAGCATCCACAACCTATATTGTTCTACAGCAAAAATTCTGTATTCTTATTTTTGGCACGCTACTCCTCCCACATTTTTCAACATAGGCACTTTATTCAAACATCAAAATACTCAGCTTAATGAGGCTCATTTTTTCCCACTCAAATAAATGGACGGGATGTTCAAACTTGATACAAATGCTTTTACATTCATTTTTAGCTCCTATCTCCTCATTCATACAGTCATGGAGAACTCCATTCAAACTTTAAAATGTTCCAGGTGGTGTGTAAATTCTGGCTTATATTCAACTTTCAAATCCCATTCAAACTTTCTGACGTATTTATACTTAAAAATGCCCTTTTTAGGTTTTTACAATAGTTAGTTTTGGACTGAGTTTTCAAAGTTATACTGCTCTACAAAGGCAAACTGCAGTAAGTACGCTAACACTGAAACTAAGAAAAATGGCTACAATGTTTTTTGACTGTTTGACTAGGGGTTTGGCTGGATTGTGTAGTCACTGCAATTATTACCCCGTATTTTCTCTACGGAACAAGATTGAACCAGGAAATTTTGTCACAACATAGAAAAGATATCCAAAGATTTAAGCAAAGTCAAAACCTGATTGCGACCAAAATTGTTTGTAGTTGGGATTAGCCCTTCAAGGCAGCATAGTAAAGCACTCAACTGTCAGAGTGTAGAGCCCTTGTAAAACACTAACTCGCTGTCACACACACACACACACACACACAGAGTGGCACAGCTGCAGAACGAGCTGCAGGTAACACACATGCGGACATACACACACGACTTAAAACATTTTCAGGATTTTCTGTAGCATTTTTCAAGTTCTCTCCTCTCATTCATACTTTAAACTATAAACTTCATTCAAATCATACAATGTGTCACATCTTGCAAATATGAATGGTATTATTCAACTTGTAAAGGCAGGACCTTCAGTTTACCGTCAGCTTTTCAAAAACTATAAAAATATTCCACATTTTTCATGCGTAATGGTTATTATGTAACTTTTCAATTACATTCATACTAATCGAACACCTTACCACTTTTCCAACTATTCTTACTACTTCACCTTCTTACACATTTAAGGCAGCATAGCTGTGTAGCTTCAGCTTTTCAACAACCCTTTAAACATTTCACATAATGAGTATCATTCAGCTTTTCACTGACATTCATAATAATTAAGCCCATTCCTACTTTTCTAAGTATTCCTACCAATTCACCCTTTTTTGCACATGTAAGCCAGCAATGCAGTGAAGTGTCAGCTTCTCAAAAACCTTCAGATATTCCACGGTATTGGTGTCATTCAAATTTTCAATTTAAATTCATGTTAATTACACCCACTTATACTTTATCAACTATTCCTAACACGCAGTCTTACTCTTACACATCAAAACCAGCAATTCAGTGTAGATCAGCTTTTCAAGAAACCTTAAAATATTCCACATCATTAATACATTAATCATATTATTAAACGTTTAAAGCCAGCTTTGCAATGTAGCGTCAGCTTTTTAGCATGCAGCCGTTACACCTGCAGTTTCCTCAGAAATTGCGTTCTCCAGTTATTATTTGTCTCACTCTAACTCGGGGATAATCAGGCTCCTTTTTAAGGCTATATTTGTCAATATTTTGGTAAATTGGCACCATTAAAGTAAACTGAATTAGGTATTTGGTGTTCCTGATTGTATTGTCTCCATTGATGTACAGACAGCTATTACTTTGATACCAAAAAAAAAAAAGTGATGTTTCTCAGACGAGCTCTGGAGTCACAAGGACGCGTCTTTTTTCTCTACAATTTCTAAGGGGATTTATAAATGTAAACTATATATTGTACATATATGTACACATTTGTTCTGGACATTGCAGTGCAAGTGAAAGTGTTAGTTGCATTAAATTTAAAAATATGTGGATCATGTCTGTGTGTTCGTATTTATGAAGGAGTGCGACTTTTGACACAAATTGTGGCAGTCTGGCGCTTAGGGTTTTTAAGAAGCCTTCCTTAATTTATTCCATAAGCTGTGTGTCCTAAAGCCTATTCACATGTGACTAGTATTACCTGAGTGATTTATAATAATTGCGGAGGTAGTCTGTGATCTTAATCTTGTGCATATCTGCTGGGTGCATAATTTGTCAAGTTAAAATTCCATCATGAATAACCTGACATATTTCCCCAAACACAGAGGTCATTCTATGATTTTAGTCCCATGAGAATCGGCATCTCTGTGATTTGGGGTTGTATTTAGTTTTTCTTTGTTTTCTTATGCCTCATTTCTGCCTCTTTCCCGGTCATGAATTACAGAGGCTGCATTGGCAATTATGAATGAAAGTATTGACAGCATTTTGGGTGCAAGAGGCTCATCTCGCTACGCAGCATGAAGACCCATTTACAGAAGAAGCAAGCTCAAATCAATCAAAGAGCGAAATCTCGAAAGATGATGAAATTGACAACGTGACAATTTGGGGCAGAATTGTTTCTGTTTGTTTAACCTACTTTTTTTTTTTTTTTTTCGAAAAAAAGGAGGCTATCACTGTACATGATGCTGCTGCTGTGTAGTGTTTCTGTGTCGTGCAGAGTGGAGTTAGCAATGACTGCGCTCGTCATATCCAGGAGATAATGTCAGTAAATTCGAGTAAAATACAGATTTTACTCATCCGTGCAAATGCGGGACATAAAACACAGACATGGGTGGTAATTTCTAAATCACAAGAAGTCCCCAGGTAATACTAGTCCCATGTGAATATAGCTGTAATCAGTGCTGCAGCTCAAACTGCTGACTGTGTTGGTCAGAGGACCGGACTCCAAAGGAAGGGATCACTTCACAGTCAGCCTGGGCAGTAGGACTGACTACAGCGACCCATCCGTCTCACAGTGCACATAAGCCAATACAACTTTTGTATTAAGACAGACTTGACAAGCGAACCTATCTTTGAATACGGACATTTGCTTGTTATTAAATTAATATGTAACTGTAAATATTGGTAGTGTGTATCCAGAATGAAGTAAATAAACTGAGTCTTCTTCCTTTTCTTACAGATCTAAATTTCTTCTCCTTCCTCCAAGGCGACAATCAGGTATGTTTGTTCAAACAACTGAACTCAATCAGCATCATATTGCAGTGTGTTTATGTTTGGTTGTGTTAATGGTCATTCTTTTCTGTACTGTTAGCGCTACAACATGGTGATGGCTGCTACAGCAGCAGCGTCAGCGTCGGCCTCAGAGGACCACGACCTGCTCCTCAACCGTTTCCTGCCCTACGGCTCCTCTCAGATGTTACGGGAGCAGCCGGGCACCCCAGGGAGCAGCACGCTGGCAGCCACCAACGGAGGCAGCAATAGTGGCAGCACCAGTAGTTTGGTGTCTTCCAGCAGTCTGCGGGACCGCGACAAAGACAGAGAGCGTGATAGAGACAGGGACAGCCACACCATCTCAGGATTGTCGAGGTCCTCGGTGGAAGCTGCAGCGGCGGCAGCCATTTATGGCTCCATATCTGACGTTATCTCTCTTGACTAAGATCCACACAGAACTGAAAGACAAGAGAGACCTGGAGAACAGCTCTTTGTAAATAAGGAAGAGGAAGATGAAAGAATACAGTGCTATGTACAGAGAGGAAAATCTATTTTCAATTTTACTTATCATGTGTATATAAACTTAGGACGCTTCTTGTCCGGTGAGTTACTTCAGTTGATATTTTTCTGTGAATACTGAAGACTTTTTCACACCTCTTCATGTGGTCCTTTGATTATATTGTACCTTTTGTACCTGGTTTTTACAGTTTTGTTTCGATATTCCATGTCAATGGCATTATTTCAGTATAATGTTATGTGCACAGAGTCCAATGAGGTGACACCTTATGTAACATGATATTTAGAATATAAAGAAAATGGGCATTGTTATAGATGTACAAAAGGCAAGTCACAGCAAAACAGGAAAATGTGTAACACTTTCTTTATTTTCTAAATGGCATCATTTCTGTCAAACACGTTTTGACAGCAGAAAGATCTGGCCATTTTTGCCATCACTGTAGATTTTTCTGTTTCATTCATGCTGTGGTCATAATATTTTTAAGGATTTATTTATGATGTAAGTTATGTTGGATGTATGCTGTTTTTTTAAAGAAGCATTCCTTATGCCTCTAGGAACTGTTGCCACTAGAATTGCAAAAGCAAACGCTAGATCCTTCTGTTGTCATAACTCTGCACTCTCTTCGCCTGTTTCAGTCAATCAAATATGAACAATAGTGTATAGTTTAGACTGTACCTAAAATACATATAAATTGGGAGTAAGTCTGTATTGTAAGACCAGGCTTTTTCAGTGTGTGAATGAGTGGCACTAGTCCAGCAAGCAAGCAGCCTTGTTGTGTATTTTTCCTTATAATTTTATTTTGCATTTTACACTTAAGTGGAAGTGGCCGGTCGACATGTTTCGAGACAGAGCTAGCGTCTTGTCCACTTGAGGTAATTCTTTAATTTGACATTTCATGATGTCTTTATGTTTGATTTTAGCACTTGCTTCTTTACATAAAGGCTGTGTGGAGCAGTGAAGTGTTCACAGTTGCAGCAAACACTTCGAGAGTAGTTTTCAGCTTTGCATGTCTCTGCAAATTACCTGAAAGCTCACCTGTGTGAGTGCTGTGCTGTTCCTGTGTGAGGCCACAGGATGCATAACCTTTTTTTGTCGTTAAGTGTATTTGCAACAGCCTACAAGACAACTGTGATAGCTTAGTCTTTGAGTGTATCACAACATGCATTTTGGCCCAGAAGTTAAAATCATTGAAGTTATTATGGACTCATCCCCCTCCCTTTATTTTTCTTGACTTGTGCTTACAATTAGGATTATTTATTATCATATATATTTTCAGCATTTGTTTGATTCGTGGATATGCATTGCTGTCATTGTATGTGATATTTCTTTTGTAATTATATAATTAATGCTATTTAAAGATGTCATAGTTGCTTGACATGCATTGTAACATTTTCTGTTTGTTTTACTATCAGATGATGTCAATAACTCAATAGAGGCTTTGATCATTTTGAACCGCTACAAGGTCTACTGTGCTGTTTGATATTTGTAAGAATTAAACAGATATAAGAAAGTGTACCTTTGGAGTTGTTCTAAGGACAGTCCTGATTCAGCTGCATGTGTTCTCATGTTACAGGATGCACTCTGATTCAGTTTGTTTGGCAAAAGACAAGAATTTTGTTGTAGGGAAATACTAATCTGATTCAGGCAGTTTAGAAATGCCATCCCAATACACAGTTTGTCCACCAGAGAGCACTGACTACAACGGAATAGCAATAAGAATGCTTTTCAAAATGTTGGTTTTATTTTAAAACTGACCTAATATATATAATATTAAGTCTGGCCCAAAGGCCAATTGTGGCCTGCAGCTTGTTTCTCAAAATATACTATATGTGGTCTGCTACATAATATTAATCTGGCAAGTTATATATTTTTTTCAATATCACACTGACAACACTATCATTAAGTTCGTAGACATGCACAAAGCAATTCAGAAAAAGTTTCCCCTGCCGTACATGGAGTATATGCTGCTCCTCATACTGTACATCAGCACAATGACCTTAAAGTCACTACAGTCTAATCTGTGAATGCTGAAAAACTGTTGCAGGCAGTGCAGGGCATTGAGGAAATCATATTCTTAATTGTTTGTGGTTACCTTTGAGGAGGACTTTGTGTTTTCTAGTAACAGAAAAATGACACTAATAATCAACATACTTCTGATTTTAGGTAATTAAAATGACATTAAAAACCTTCATGTATAATTCATTTCTGCATTACGTTCCTGGTAATGAAAGAAGGTTTTGAGACAGTATTTAAACCACCAGAAACAACAAGAGTTAAAAAATAATGAAAAAACTGATCAGCTTTTTTTGCCTGTTCATCTGTTCATTTTAACGGTTTAATTTATTGTTTGGAGGAAGTCACTTTTTTGAACTAAAATATGCCACTAGTTAATATTAACGACTGAAATAAGACGTAATTATATGCTTTAAACGCGAAACGTATTTAAAAAGGCCGTTATTTTTCACTTCACACACTTTAGATGGTCCATTTATTTCGAGGCGCATCTGTGGTCGCGGCATTATGACGTAATCGCGTTGGTTATGACGTTTTTAGAGAGCGGCGCCGTTTCAGACTGGAATGGGAGCTAGCAATTTTTCCCATATTTTGATAGTTTAATCCGTGAATGGCGCCGAAACAGGACCCGAAGCCTAAATTTCAAGAAGGTAACAACCCGTCTGTTTTCATTTCTGGTAGATTTATGGTGTCGTTCAGGGCTGGAGCCGTCGGAAAGGTCTGAATTGTTAGCTAGCTTTAACACCGCTAGCCATGTTAGCCTTCATTGTTGTTGCACAGAACAGGTATTGGTGATTTTTATTCGCCACGTTGGTTATACAGTCAGTATTTCTCTTTACAGCACTGTGTGGCGTTAGCAATATTATGCTGTTAAAATCTAGAGTTTGAATTTCAGCGATATTGTAACTATCCATCAAAAAGCAGTAGCTTCATTCATGCAGCGGTGTTAGCTCCTCATTGATTTCACCGCCCACCGATTGTTAGCACAGACTGCTGTTGACATGATGTTTCTACATCTCTCATCTCATCTGTTGGTGTGGCAAATCGAATTTTTTCACGTAAAAAATAAATTAATAAATTTAGTTCATTATTTCATTAATCAAATGAAACATATCACATAGTTTTTTATTCATTAAACATGTTCATTAATCATATCAACAATGTTAATCATGTTTTAAAGCTGTGTGAATTTTGTTTCTTATCAACAGTGATATCAGTATGAGATACTTTCTTAAAATAATAATAATGAAACTTCATTTTAGAACACTGTTTATACCAGGGATGCAGCACAAAGTTTTCACAATGAAGTTGCATCACAAAAACAAAAATGACTATAAGATAAGACAATAAAAAGGCACGCGATGATAAATGATTTAATCTATAATAATAATAAGAAGAAATACATTAATTAGAAGCCAGACTTAATAATCAGGTTTTCTGTTGTTGTTTAAAAATGTTCACTGAGCCCACATCTTTTATAGCTTTTTGAAGGATATTCCATAATTTTTGAGCATGGTCAACAAATGCTGTACTGCTTATTTGTCTTCTTGAACTTGACTCAAGTTCATGTAATGTGATCCGATTCCCTTTGTGTGTGGCTAAAACTCATTAATAACTTTGATGTATCATAACTGTTCTTTGCCATCGTATCTGGCTGTATTTGTAAGATGTTTAAGAAAATAAAACTTAGGGCGTAATTATTGTTCTTGTGTGTTTCCAAGTAGTTTAGCCAGCTTTACAATTTCATTGTGTTTTACTTGAACCGCTTTCATGCTGATTTTAATTGACCAACACTGTGTTCAGGTGAAAGAGTGCTGTGTTTTCATGGGCCATTGCTCTACGAAGCTAAGGTAGGCTGCCTTAGGTAGTCTGTTTCTCTGATCACGTGATCCTCCTCTGAGTCTCTGATGTCAACATTTCTTGACCATGATTTATGTCTCTCTTTGCAGTGTGTTAAGATAAACATCAAGGACAAACAAATCAAATACTTTATTCATTACAGTGGTTGGAATAAGAAGTAAGTTTTGGTTCAAATAAATCAAGTCTTAAGATTGGTACAGTAAAGATTTTCCATGTGCTTGATTTCTTTCCTGGTGTTTTGTCTTCCAGCTGGGACGAATGGGTTCCTGAAAGCAGGGTGCTTAAGTATGTGGACAGTAATCTGCAGAAACAGAAAGAGCTTCAGAGGGCCAATCAGTGAGTCCATACTCTTGTTTTTAATGGTAGTTTCTACTAACTTTAGCTTTTACCGGGACCACTGTAATGAGTTTTTTATGACCAAGGTCCATAGAGGGCAAAGAAGGAAAAAATATAATGTAATTTTAGTAGAAACTGTTGGTCTACTTAGTGAACACATAATACATAATATTCCAGTATTTAGAAAATACATTTTGTTTAGAAGCACTGACAGCCCTACTGAAACAAAACAAAAAAAATACAGAAGTTTGGAAAAAAAAATATGCCGCCTAGATAAACCCACTGCTGTCCTGAAACTTCCTGAAAACAGACTGACTATAATATAAATGATGTAATCTGAACTAAATAAACTTTTTTTCTTAATTTAGAGACCATTATGTAGAAGGAAGAATGAGGGGTGCTGCGCCGAATAAGAAGATACCTGTTGCACCACAGAAAAATGATGTGTGAGTTAAAGTCATTAGTTACTCTACCTGTCACCTGCCAAACTGTTTCAAAGGTGTGAAACCTGTTAATGATTTTTTATTGTTATTGTAACACCTGTCTTTTTTTGTTGTAGGAAAACCAAAAAGAACAAACAAAAGAGTAAGTATATCATGATGCATATTTACATAATTGACACTGTGTAAATGCATGCCCTTCAAAACATCAATTCACAGGTTTTGCACAAGTGTGTTACCATCATTGTTACAACTGAAGCTGTAAATTATCAAAGAAAAGAGAGTATAATTAGAGTCCTTGCAGGGTGTCACAATAACTTTGGCATTTATTCTTTTTATGAATGAAATAACAGTGAAGTAAGTTTCTGATCTTGCAGCTCCTGGTGCAGGAGAAGGGACTAGTTCAGGAGGAGACCCAACCCACCCTCCACGAAAGAAGAGGGCACGCGTCGATCCAACTGTTGAAAGTGTAAGTTCATGAATCGACTGAGTTGGTTTTAGTAATGGTTTTTCTGGTTGGTGGTTTCTTTAATTATTAGTTTCATGATAGATAATACTGAGCTGCACTGAAAGCTAAAAGTAACAGAGCAAGAAGTTAAATTCTCTGCAGCAGGGCTGTCCCGAATACCAGTTTCAGTGCTTCAAAGCTTCATTGAGAAATACCTGTGCTAATCAAAGCTTCAAAGGGAGGCAGCCATAACATGCAACCATTTGCAAGTTATGGCTTTGAGAGGACTTTTTTTTAAAACATCCATTTTTAGTCTTTGCCCCTAAAATTATGTGACAGTTAGCCTCTTTGTAGCATGCAGGTCAGAGTAGCTTTAGCCATAATAGCTAAAGAAGAGACTACTTTATAAGACAGTTAAGCTGCTACAATTTTCAGGTGATTTGCCAAGCAGGTTGTAGATTTGTGATATGCCAGTTTTCTTTTCTTCAGACACCTGTGTTTTTGGGGGTCATAATTGTAAAGTGTGAAATTACTACAGACGCTTGACTTTTTCGACATCTTGCTAGTGTATCTGTGGGCCTGTCATGGGTGGTCAAACTGTCGGTGTCACAACACTAGGCGTAACACTAAGTTTAAATGTCCTTGTATGAGAATGAATAATAATTGGTGTTGGTGCATAATGAATTATGGTGGATCACTATTTCTTCATTTATGAACTATTTGGAATTTTTGGGGTGATGGTGTAGAAAAACGGAGCCTTCGAATACTGATTTGGACATCGATTACCATGGCAACGATGGAAACTTCATAGCTTCGAAGCCTTCTGATCAGCACGACTCTGTAGTTACAGCTGTATAAGGAAAACACTGAGATTTATGAAAGGTTTGAGTGACATTAACTGTGTCAACATGTTTAAAACGCTTCCTCTCATGGTTTATTTTTTAAATATGTTTCTTTCTGCTCAGGAGGAGACCTTCATAAATCGAGTGGAGGTGAAAGTAAAAATCCCAGAGGAGCTGAAACCATGGCTTGTGGATGACTGGGACCTCATAACAAGGCAAAAACAAGTTCGTAACCTTAGAATTTGCTGTCTTTTTTTCACAGCATTTTATTCAGTAATATTGTCACATACATTATAACATTCCCACAGCTATTTATCTGCATGGTTCTCTTTGTCCTTCTGTTTTATGTCTTCAGCTGTTCCACCTACCTGCCAAAAAGAACGTTGATGCAGTCCTTGAAGATTATGCAAACTACAAGAAATCAAGAGGAAACTCTGACAGCAAGTAAAAATACACACTGTTACACTCTGTCATGTTGATTTCTCACACTTACTAAGCTGTTGTAGTTCAGTCCAAAAACATGACTTGCTTGTTTGCTCTGTGCGTCATAGAGATATAACTCGTTTTTCCTCCACTGCTCAGGGAGTTTGCTGTGAACGAGGTGGTTGCTGGTATCCGCGAATATTTCAATGTCATGCTGGGGACACAACTTCTCTACAAATTTGAGAGACCGCAGTATGCAGACATCCTGGCCAACCACCCAGATACATCTATGTCTCAGATCTACGGCGCTCCTCACCTACTCAGACTCTTTGGTAAAAACACCTGCGCAACATTACTCTGCTGTAGTGTTCATTAAAATGAGGATGGCTTTAATGCACCTCTTTTGTTGAGCCACATTAGCCCACGGGGTTCTGGGGCTTATGGGAAATGATGTGCACTAAAGACAGCTAAAAAACAAATACTAAATAAACAACAATATTAGTGTTTTTCAAAAAACTGTCTTCTTATTTGAACACATGAAGCAAGCCACACAACATACTGTTGAGAAAGGCTTTTTTCCAAGGCTGAATTTGTACTTAGAACCGATATTGCAAATGTCAGTGTCATTTTACGTAAGGTTTCAGTTCAGCTCTTGATGTCAATATAGTATTTTTTAAACTCTCAAACATCAGTATTGGTATTGGCATCAAGCAACAGCAACGTGTAGCTCCTCCTCTACAAAAAAAACCAAAAGATTAATTATGTTTGTGTCTAAGCTTTTAAAAATGTTAACTTAACACTAAACTGTAGCTGCTACATTGTTAGCAGAAAACACCACGAGCTCTTTCTTACACACAGTGTATGGAGTTAGATTAGTCTCAATATTAATAAATGCACACAGAAGGATTCACAAATGCATGTTAAGATTTATATATAAATGACTCTCTCCACACAAATATTTTCAATGCACACACATATATTTGGCATTTTATATAAATGTAAAAAAAATCCACAAATAACCAAAAAAGTTTCACAAATGTATTTCTGATGCACACACAAATATTTATTGTTTTAAATATATGCAGTTTTCATCAAAACATTTGTGGATGTTGATACATTCATATACAGATGCTTTTATTTTGTGAACCTCTGCGCATTCGTGTGTGAATCTTTTTGAGACTCTCCTGACGTGACCCGATCCACAAATGCATTTTTTCTACCAAGGGGATATAGGTAGCCAATCAGATGTCTCCTTCCTCTTCAGCCAATCACATGAGCGTCCCGCTACCACCCCCACGTGGGGTATGTTTTAACGTCGTAGTGTCAGAGGGTGGCAGTAATGCACAACTACATTGTTTGCCGACCGCCACATTAATAAGGACGAGAAGAAGAAGAAGAAGCAGCAGCAGACAGCGGTCAATGCAGAGCCCCGGGTCAGCTCTTGACCAGGGTTTCCCCTAGAAAAAATTGGCACCGGACAACCTGATCGGCTTTCCGACGTGTTGATCGTGCCCTTGTTCATTTGTTTGTTGGGTCCTCTTTTCATGTTATTTTCTGCAGTTATTTTTGCATTTGTTCGTGCCCATAGCTAGCCTGTCTGGTTTAAGTGTTTTTGCTTTGTGTATTAATCTGTATTGTAGCAATAACCTCAAGCTGTACATCCGTCATCCATTCATCCATTCGTATATGTCCGTGTGTGTGTGTGTGTGTGTGTGTGTGTGTTTCTCAGTGAAACGAATTTCCCGAGTTGCAGAGAGGAGGGGAGCAGCAGCATCAAAATAATTTTAAAAATCCTCTCATTATTTCGGTTTTTATGTCTTTTCTTCTGCAATATTTTATAAAAATTCACTATATAGTCAACAATATAGCAGACTAAAAGTTATATACTATTTGTTATTTAAGAGTGTACTAAGAGTGCTAATTGTCATTATCAATGGAGACGTGAAGCAGCGAAAAAAATGCGCACGGTAAAAAAATTAAATACATTTTAAAAAGCTGACTTGTATATTGACATGAGGCGTTGAAAGGTTTGCTGATCCTCTTGACTGTGACATTTTGTTCATTAAATTTAATTGCTGGTACGTTTATCTAAAAAAAAAACAACAACTTCTTGATGTGCTTCTGAGCAAAAACAATCGGATTGTGTACGACGGTCTGGCTGACCGCTGCTAGAATGTTGGCGGTCCTAGTGTTAATAACGCGGCGTGCTGCCAACTTGAAATAAAAAAGTCAGTTCGCTATTGAAATATATATGCAATAAAAACTCTAGATAAACAAAATGAAAAAATCCTTTGACATGTTTAATTCAAATTGTGCTTGGAGGGAATATTTTCACCGGACTTCGGCAGATTTTACCGGTCAAAGTCCGGTAATTACCGGATAACGGACCATTGACCCGGGGCTCTGCATTGACCGCTGTCTGCTGCTGCTTCTTCTTCTTCTCGTCCTTATTAATTTGGCGGTCGACAAACAATGTAGTTGTGCATTACTGCCACCCTCTGACACTACGACGTTAAAACATACCCCATGTGGGGGTGGTAGCGGGACGCTCATGTGATTGGCTGAAGAGGAAGGAGACATCTGATTGGCTACCTATATCCCCTTGGTAGAAAAAATGCATTTGTGGATCGGGTCACGTCAGGAGAGTCTCAAAAAGATTCACACACGAATGCGCTGAGGTTCACAAAATAAAAGCATCTGTATATGAATGTATCAACATCCACAAATGTTTTGATGAAAACTGCATATATTTAAAACAATAAATATTTGTGTGTGCATCAGAAATACATTTGTGAAACTTTTTTGGTTATTTGTGGATTTTTTTTACATTTATATAAAATGCCAAATATATGTGTGTGCATTGAAAATATTTGTGTGGAGAGAGTCATTTATATATAAATCTTAACATGCATTTGTGAATCCTTCTGTGTGCATTTATTAATATTGAGACTAATCTAACTCCATACACAGTGCACCTGTCACTGCTATTGTCTGACCAACACAGTTGTCATTTTCAAGGCCAGCGCCCACATTGTTTAAGTACTTGCCCCCATCTGTGCGTCCATGAGGTGTGGTCAGGCGCATTTCTACCTGATGAGCAAAAACCTGATTGAAAGTCAGAATAGAAGAGCATATTCCTGCTATTGAAAGAGTTCATTGTTCTGATAGTAAGATGCTCCTACAAAGATGGGTTCACAACATGTGTAGGCTCTGCTTGTTACACACACACACACACTGACACACAGATGGGTTGCACGAAGGTAAAATAATACATTACTAATGAGGGAAATATTAATTACACTCTCAAAAATATGAACAGAGCAGAGCTGCTGTCCGACTCTCAATTTAGGGAGACCCCTTTTTTTTACATTTGCACACGAGGAGCCCGGTAACTTAATTGAGTATTTCAGAAGCTAAAAGTTTAGTTCTGTGTCCTCTGTGAAGTTTATCACTACAGTTCTAACTTTTACTGCTTAAATGTCCCAGCATTAATGTTACTGCTCTCACTGCATTACTCTCAGCAGAAAACCACTCACTTCTCCAGTTTGTAGAGTCTGCCATTTAAATTGCAGTGCGCTGGGTGCAGGCTCACCTGGCTTTTAAAGGGAATGGGAGAGGACGTTCTGATTGGTTAAATTCACGTTATGCCACAAACACGCCTGTGATTATTAAGGGACTAAATACACAATACCCTTTTGCCCCTTGTGCCTTTTGTTGCGCCCAGATTATGCAGCATTTAATTAGCAAAAGTGGAGCTTGACATGCCCTAAAACGCACTTGCACTTTAGACCAAGCCCAGTCTCACTCTGAGGTCGTCAAAATTCAGCGCTTGGGCAGTGACTTGCGGCGTCAGAAACCCAATGAAAAAAGGCATCCTTTCACTTAATGATGCACAGCAGGTTGCCGTTATAGTTAAATGGCATCCGGCGGCGTCATGGAGTAATGTGGCGGGACAAGGACAAAAGTAAAGGCAGCGAAGGTCCAACCAGAGCGGGCAGGAGTCGTGTTGGATGGGTCCAATGAACACCAACTTTCACCTCAGAGAGCAGTGTTAGTGTCCCTGTATGATTCTAAAATCAAACCCTGTTGTTTTTTCCTAATCCTAACCTCGTGTGTTTGTTGTTAAAGGAAGAAAATGGCAGTTTGCGGTGTTGTACAGACATAGAGCGTTTACTTTGAAATAGACTGTATGCAAATGTTAAATTCCCTGTGAAAATGGAAGTGTATCTTGGAAGAAGACAATGCATGTAAGAGATAGAACTTGACACGGTGTCCCAGAACGTCAACAACCAACGCACCCAGGGTACCTTGCTCGTCGTATGTGGATGTAGAAAGTCCATGACCAAATGTTAATATGTGACAAGGTTGGAGTGAGAATGTGTTCAGACCGTGCGGTATAGATTGTTTAAATAGGGCCCCAAATCTGCAAACACAGGGCTTCTGTGCCTCCTTATACTCGTGGCAAATGTTGGCCTTTAACTTTTGAGTCCTGACATTAAAATCCTTTTTAAAAATCACATATTTGGAAATTCAGAAGTTTGTTGTAAACATTTAAAGCTGAAAATCTTTGCATCAGTACAACCCAAGCATATAAGTATGATATTTTTCATTTGTACATAAAGAAATAAAATACTCTTTTACACCACATCAACTAGAACTACACACAGATATTGGAAATAAAAGTGCACTTTCTTTTAACTACCTTTTTGTACACACCAGTATTCATCTGTATTTGACACTCTGACCTGTGTTATGTGCTGTTTCAATCACTTGAATTACCTCCTTCAGAATCAGTAAAGTGGAATTATTGAAGCTTTATTAGTCCTTATAACGGAGGTTAGAGGCCGCGTGGTGTGTAAAATTCTGTCTTTGTTTGGTTTTCAAAGTGAGAATTGGAGCTATGCTGGCGTACACTCCCCTGGATGAGAAGAGCCTTGCACTGCTGCTCAGTTATCTACAAGACTTCCTCAAGTGAGTATTCGCCAAACTCTAATTAATTAGGCTCCTGTTGATTCATCTGCAGCAGAAATGAGTGAAGTGTTGCTCCATTCCAGGTACCTTGTAAAGAACTCTGCGTCGCTCTTCAATGCAAGTGACTATGAAGTTGCCCCTCCCGAGTACCACCGCAAGGCAGTTTAAGGTTTTTTTTATTGTAGGATCTGAAGCCTTTGTGTGTTGAAGTGCGGAGACGACATTCTTACCTGTCGAAAGGATGTGATTTCACAAAAAGCCCTCGGAGAACGGATTGTGCGAGATCTGTTGATTTATTAAGGAAGAATCAGAGCAAGATGTCACACTAATCCCTGGACAAATTCATTTTCTTTCATGTGGAAAGCTGCTGAGTACGCTCTTCCTGTATTGGTATGTTTTTGAGTACCACTTTTTAGTTTCTATGACACTTGTTTCGTCCGGTGTTTTACCAAGATCTTTTGAAAAGGAATTTCATCATGTTTTTTTTTTTTTGTTTGTTTCCTGTCTTGGTTCAGATGCTGGCTAAATTTGTCTTGTAGGCTGTCATCATTTTCTAATAAAAGTCTCATTCTCAAGTCGGTGGTCCCTCTTTGATTTTTGATTTGAAGGTCATTTTAGCATTTACTGTCCCTCATCTGTGGTACTGGTCCTGTTGTTAATGACAGCAGCACATATGGTAGTTTTATTGTCTTAAATGCTTCTATCTCTTGTGTGTGAAAACTCTCAATCAAAAAATGCATTAGAGTAGAGTCAAGAGTACAGATGCCAGATGTTTCAGAGAGGAGCTGTGTGTGGTTTGTACCTCGAGGAACAGTAAATTATTGAAACTGTCACTCTGAAACTGCACACAGTGATAAAGGATGTATATATTCTGTGGTCACTGAAAGAGGAACTGACATCAATTTGCGCCATTAACTAAATGTTACGGTGTTATTGCGTACTTTTTGATGCATTAAATCTAATTGAATATAAAGACAATAACAGAAAAGGCCAGTGGAATTAAAATGTTATATTTCAGTCAATATTTGTTAGACAACTTAAACCTAGTTAGACACTTAAAATCTTATGAGGATTGTTTAAACAATGAGGCAGTCATTCAGTCTTTAAACCTTTTGAAAACTGGATAATTGACCTCAAAGCGTTAATAAATGCCAGTTCAAACTAAATTATAATTAATTAAATGCCTTTGATATTTTTTATTTCCACGTCATTAGTGCTATAACTAGATTAAAATTGGCTGAATGAATTGGTTGACTGAACTTTGTATCGAAAAAATAGTGGAAACTCTGAGACCCCTCTCAAAAGGCACAAAATACTGTTAAACGCAGTTTTAAAAGAAATTAAACGCCGAGTCCCTTTTACTAGCCGAGTGTGGCGACACATTTTGACACATAAATGCCCGTCTCAATTAGACGTCTTGTCTGGTTGCCAAGCAGTTCATTTTTATAGAAGTTTTTTTGATGTATAAAACTGGGTTGTTGGCTACCGACTTGAGCTAACATCAGTTAGCTGTTCAGATCACACTTATAAATATAAATGTTTTCACTTGAGTCAGTATGGAGATGCTACACATTGTTAGCTCAGTTACATTCTTCACAAATCATTTAAATCAGGAGAGACAGAATGAAGTAAAGATAATATTTAGTACAGAAATATGAGCGTACATGTTAACAGATGATTTGTGTTTATTGAGATTTAACAAAAGTTTTTACCACCTGGACACCAGCGGGAGATATTTTGTGATTGAGGGACATCTGAGCAGCAGCAGCAGAATAAATCCTCCCCATGGAGTCCAGACACTGGTGGAGGTGGCGGATGTTGACTCTGAGGCTGATGAATGTGTAAAGACTAGCTGTCATAAAGTCAGAATATGTGTTCATTCCTTGAATTCCCAGTAAGTTACTGATATTTCTTTATTCCGTACGGGTCCTCAGATCAAAAGAATAGAAAGGGTTTTTCATAAAAATTAATCCAAGTTGTGAGTATTGTTTTAACAGGATAAAGTGGCGTGGTGTCAGTATGCTGGGTGCCTTAAACGAATGTCGTGACTCTTTCTGATGCCCTGTCTGTCAGAGCCAGATCAAATAAATATATTCATACTTGATATGTTATTCGAAGCCTAATTTTTATGCAAATAATATTCATACTGGTTTAAATAAACAGTTTTGAGCAACAGTTTTATGTGAAAGGAATTAAAGGCCTGTCCCAAATATAGGCCTGTTGAGTTCAGTGATTGAAGCAAATAATAGCCCGGGCTATTAATTGTTTTATGGTAGCTGCGTTCATGTGAATTTTCCTAGTTGGAAACAAATTGTTCTGATTATTCTGACACCACCTGAAAAATGAAAACACCTGTGTAGGTGGACTGAGACTTTGAGCCTTAACGTATAATTTAAAAATACAGTTTTATTTTTTGTTTCAGATGAAGAGTGTTCATCTTACTCTCATGCTGTCTGCCCATTTATTTACTCTGTGATGGCTCTGCTGGGATAAACAGGTACTTGATTAGTCTCTCTATCTATCATGTCTGCTCATGTCTTTGCTCTGTCTGCTGTGTTTAGTTAACCTGGGATGTTTGAGCTGCATCCACTCTGACTGCAGCCTGCTTTATTTCAGCTAATTGTGGTTTTGTGACTGCAGCCAAGACTCCGTCCATTTCTTTAAAAAGTGAAATAAAACTGATGACTTACTATAAACTGGACATGTGGTCTTAATTTAATCACTTAAAAGAAACGTTCTTGGGCCTGTGCTGCAGCTCTGCCTCAAAGCTTTTATTACTCCACTTAAAAAATAATTTCAAGCAAAGTGGTGAATGTGATCGAGCTCTGAGGTCACAGAGACACCTGTGAGCTTTTTCCTCTGATGTTGGCTGAGATGATTTTTCTCTGATGGTGAATTCACCAAACAAGGGTCTCCTGCTGCCAGTGGTGGAATAACATCCTGCTGATGGGAAGCATGTGGTGCAGTCAGAGCATTTTGTTGAGGAAAGAAATGTAATAGGCTATTGAAACCAGGCCACAGTCCCTTCCTCCTCCTCACCTCTCTGGATGAAAATGTGTTCAGCAGAGTCCCCCTCTCTCCTCCCCTTTTCGTCTGTTGTGACTTGCTTGACATGAAAAAGAGAAGCATAATATTAGTTTCAGGCTGATTTGTGGTTTTGTCTGTGTCAGCTGCTCACAGTTGTTATGGCAAGAACAATTCAGACCATTTCAAGAAGAATTTCTTTAATCCAATTTCCCCCAGCCTTAACCAGGACCATATGCGTTTTCACTGGAGTGTGCTCTCAGATCACAGCGCCCCGATGGCTTTTAACAGCCCATCAGAAAGACTGACACGCACACAGGACGCCTCTGCAGATCCGTTCAGGGAGACACCTCAGTGCCTGCTCCTTTCTTGGCTCCATTTACTGCTGCGATTAACACTCCACACTCGGCGTTAGAGGCAGGGTCACCCAGAGGCCTTCCTCTGGTGTGAGGGCTTTCATGTGACCCTGGTGACATAGAGCCTTACCGCTGTCATTACCCCGCAGATGAGAGAGACATATGCATGATACAGCCACGTCTAATGAGGCCGGTTCGAGTCTGAGTGATGATTTCAGCAGGTTTCCGTCCCCATTTGTCTGCTCTGCCAACCAAAAGACACACTTCAGACAGGTCTGCAGGAACCGCTTGGATCAGGGATCAGAAATGTCCTGAGTTCATTGCCCTTTGGGGACGATCATAGGATTTAACAGAATATTTTAGCATCTATGTATGGTTCTGTTTTATATATTACAGCAAATAAGCTTTGGCTCTTTTATGTGTAAGTGTAAAAAAAGTCAGTGGTGGAAAGTACATTCAATCTGTAGTAGTAAAAGTACTGCACAGTTTTAAGGTACTTTATATTTTACATTACTTTATACTTCTACTCCACTAAATTTCAGAGAGAAATACTTTTTTTTAACTCTACACTTTTAAAGAATAAAGACTGGAAACGGGGAAACAACTAACCTATGTCTCTCAACAAGTTCCAAAATCCACCGTTAACACATTATGTCTTGTTTGATTAATATGTACAACAACCAACATGTAAAAATTAATTAGCAGAATTAACTACCTTCTGGTTGGGACCAGTTTCTTCCTGGAGTCTCCGCCAGTTACCAGGCAAGTAGCTGGACCAAGAAGTTGTCCAGTTGGTACATAACTCCCAAAATGTCAAACATTTCAAACCTGCAATACCTGATTTTTTTGTTTGTTTGTTTGTTTGTTTGTTTGTTTGTTTGATGTGTTGTTTTTGCTTACACCACCTTAAAGGAATATTTCAGCCACAAAACTATCATTTGTATGTCAGTTTCTCATCTGTTACCTTGAATTTGTGAAGAAAACTTTGTTTTTGTCGCATGCCTCAACAGTGAACGAAGAATCCAAAATCAGTGAATGAATTGGAGTAAAGGAGGCCACGTTTCACAACAGCAAAACTTAAACAAAATATCCATCTACAAATGCTTACACAACACTGCAGTATAATCCAAGTGTCATTTATACACTCGCATGCTCAGCACTTTCCAAACAGACAGACCTTTTCTACAGGGAATTGAACAGAAAGTGAAACTTAATCTATACGCTCTTCAAAGCCAGATTCCATTGACCAAAACAGTAAATTTTACCTTGGTTAACATGGGAGCTGCTGGTTGCCTGCTGCCTTGATCAATTTGTTTGCACTCTTGTGTGACGTTGGTGTTTTAAAGGGTTAATTTAGACTCACCAAGTCACAACAACACACACAAACTACCAATCAAGGCTGTAGTAGTACACCAGCAGCTCCCGTGTTTGGTGAAGTAAAATTACTGTTTTGATTCAGTTTTGCTGTTATTAAACGTGATCCCCCTTTACTGAATGTTCACTGTTTTTGGATTCTACGTTCACTGTCGAGGCATGCAAGAAAAACAACGTTTTTGTCACAAATTCTAGGTGACACTGACTTTTTTTTTTTTTAAGATTATTTTCTGGCATATTTGCCTTTATTAGATAGGAAAGCTGTAGTGTGAAAGGAGGAGAGGGGGGATGACGTGCAGCGAATGCCTGGGGTTGGAATTAAACCCATGGCCGCTGTGGCAAGTGCATGGCCTTTGCACATGTGCACATGGGGCACCCGCGCTACCACGTGAGCTAATGAGAGCCCCAGAGGGTGAGGTATTCCTTTAAGTTCATATGAGGAACCTGTTGGCGAACAGGTGTTTATTTACACAGCAGTTTTGGTCTCCATCATCTCCTGAGGGAAATATCTGTTTCTTTAGCTGCTAAATGCTCCACTATGTTCATTACTGTGTCTGTCGGCTGTTTGGTGCTGGGCATATAGAGTACGTTGGATTTATCTGAGCTTTTTCACTAAAAACAGCTGCCTGCTGTGGTCGAAACAACACTATGAGAGAACTGTGAGAGCTGTGAAAATGTACCCAAACAGTTCGTTTGTGGGCTGGACAGCTCAACAATGAGCTGGAAGTGGAGCTGAACAGGTTAATCACTAGTCAGGGACTCTTTTCACATTTTTCATTTGATGCATTGATTTTATAAATAACAAATATTATAGTGGTTTTAAGTGAAAGATCTCAATACTTCTTCCACGACTGATTTAAGTTTGATTTGGTGTAATACTGTGTTAGAGCCACCAGGTGGCAGGATTAAACAGAAAAACTACAAACCCACAAAGTTGTGCATCTTTCAGTTATAAATCTGAGTAATTGGGATATTTCTGTGAGACGCTGGGATGTGACACTGGTGGCTCCTTTGATTTTTTTTTTTTTTCCAGCGATTTGTTTCTTCTAACAGGAACACATTAGAGACAGCCTCTCTAATAAAAAGATCGTCATTTAAGCCCCCTCTGCCTTCCATACATAAGCCCAAGACAAACTCCTGCAGGGACCGCTGTGATCCCCCCTCCCAGTAGACAACAAATGTTATCAGTTTGACTGACTGATGAAAGCCATTTGTGCTCTATATGATTCCTTCAGAGCGTATCCATCTGCTTCAGACTCTCTGAGGTGAAAAACCGTCAGTGTTTAATGTGGTCGTGAATGTTTCCCCAGACTAGGAGTTAGTGGTAGACTAATTACACAGTGGGCACGCAGCCTCAGTAGCACGCTGCTGCCAGAGCCTTGTGTGACTGTATGTCATTAGTATTGGAAAAGTGCATTTGCCACAAAGGGCTGCGGTCACTCTGAGCCATTAAAACATGAAAGAACATACCCCGCTCTTCTGGAGAAGGAATTTGCAAGACATAAACAGCCTGTAAAATGGAAAACTACATCTGTGTCCATTTGTTTTCCTGAAAGGCAGGCCAGATTTGGTAATTCTTACTGAAATTCTTTCCAATAACAGAGAGCAGTCCAAATAAAGGGGAAGGACTGTTTGATCCATCTGTTTTCAATGCGGTGTAGTAGTGGTTTTATGCACAGGATCTCGACTCAGTGGGAGACTAAGAAATTGTGGAGGCCTCAGATCATGTTGGGGCCTTTTGCTCAGTTTACACTCTGTTTATCATGTGTGTGATGAGCCCTCCTCTCAGCTGAAACAGGAACCACCACAGAGAAAGTAACCAAGTACATTGATATTTACATTGTATGTTTCTCTACACTTAAACTCCACCACATTTCAGGGGAAAATGTCGTACTTTTTACTCTGGCAGCTGTGATATTTTTATACTTTTGCTTTGTCTTATTGGATTTCCTAATCTGACATAGAAATGAATGATTTCATTCACAAAAGCGATTTGACAATATTAAGTAGGGGTAGGGGAAAAATCGATACAACATAGTATGGCAATATTTTTGTATCGTCACAGTGCCAAGTATCACTTTTTAAAATTATATAAATGATCTATATGTCAAGTACAAATCAAACTTTAAGTAGCCTACTAGAACAATATAATCAATTGCTTTTTCAGTCCTCTAGATACAATTTACTGCTGCAAAAAATGGCTGAAGTGAGATGAACAAACTGAAAACTTTATCTTCTTAGATGAAACCGACGTTGACAAAGTTTTGCTTTGGGGACATACTTTACAGTTGAAAAAAGGCAATACATTGCAGTATATTTTATCACAATGCTCAACATATCGTAACATATTTAAAATCGCAATTGTATTGTATCGTGACTTAGGTATTGTGATAATATTGTGTGGTGGATCCTCTGGCGATTCTCATCATAATTATCCTTCACTGAGATTCAAATGAAAGAAACTGAGGAGACTTTTACAAGAGTATTTTTTTTCACTGTGGTGTTACTACCTTTACCTCTACCTCAGCTCTGTCTCAGGGTGCGGTCGTATTATTCAGATTAGAGTGTAACTGAGGCAGTGTTGTAGTGAAGACCACCTAAACCGAGACCAAGTCAGGAAGACCAGACCAGTGCATGTCCAACACTGCATAAATCACCTACAGCACTCTGCAAATTGATCTGAAAGATCTATTTCCCTACAAAGACCCACAAAAAACAAGTGAAGATTCCTCTTCATCCATGTTTTTTATTGCCATATGTGTTTATATACATGATAAATATGAGAAATGTCTTTATAAAACAATCAAAAGTCACTGCTGAGGTGAATTTATGTATGATAATTTCCCTTTGTTTTCTGTGAGTGAACAAACACAAACATTAAGGAGCTGACATCAACTTAACCATCTTGATTCAACATTCATTTTTTGCAGAGGCAATTTAGTGATGTGTTCTTGAAACAAAATCCTAAGTCCTTCTGGATTTACACTGAGACAAGCCCGAGCAAAAATGTGGTGGAGTCCGAAACAAGACCTTCAAAAAGATGTCTTGAGATCAGTCTTTAGTCCTAAAACACTGAATTGAGGAGAGGCTGACCTGAACTATCTGGGCATTATCTTTGCTTGTTTAACTTGGGTTTTATGATCCTGGTAAAGAAATTAATCAGAAAAGCAGAACACTGTCTTTTGTGAGAATTAGCAAGAATTTGTAAATGATAAGTAGAATGGATTTGGCAGTTTTAATAGTACAGAGAAGTCCACCCAACCATTTTGGCTTGTGCCCTGTGTAAACAAATCTGTTGAAACCTCTCTTCATCTGTTTTCTACAGTTATGTCCATTTCAACAAGACACACTTGTCAGCAAAGCAAAATTTTGACCTGCTGTTGGGGCTAGAGGAAAAGTCAGGGGATCACCAGAATTTTTACAATTCATCATCATGATGGGTACATGAGTGTTGAAACTGAAAGGCACAAAGTTCAACCAAAGTCAGGGGATCACCAACGTCTGTGGGATCTGACCTCCGGAGAACAAATTCCATGGTTATCCATTGAGTAATTGTTGAGATATTTCAGTGGTGGAGTGACTGACCAACATGGCCACACCGCTAACGTGGCTACGTCTGTTTTCCTCATCTGTCAACCATTTAGAGATCCCTTAAATGTATCTAATGACCCCTTGTTGGGGCCCTCATTGGGAACCAGTGTCAAACCAGTGACTCACAACACACACCACCAAGTGTGAAAGCGTTGAGGTCGTTAGTGCCCGAGTATAAGTGAGCCTGTCAATGAAACAGTTAAATGTTAATTTAATCTCCAGGGACCTCCCTATTATTAGACTTCACTTCGCCTGAAAATTGAGTTTTCTTTTGATGTCGAAGGGATGTGAAAGGCTGCGAACTGGCAGCTCTGAATATCTAATAAGATAACCCTCCATCTCTCCCTCATTAGGCTGAATACTGAGCTAAAACACCTTTTCATGTCACCTTAGTAAACAGCTTAATGTGTACCTCTTTCATCTGCTATTCCCCCGTGTCTCCCCACAGCTTTGATCCATGTCTGAGTGTCTGGGTATGATTGCACCTCTGCGCTGCAGATTTGTCTCTATGTTAATTTAGATTTTCTGATAAGTCTTTTCTGAAAGCCCCCTTCACAAAATAAATGCAGGGCAGAGGTGTCATTTAACCTTTGACACCTCTTGAGAGGGATGGATCCCCTTCCCAGTATTTTGCAGCCTCATGGTTTTAAAAAAAAAAAAGTCTTATATCTGACGCATCATGCTTTTACCCAAATTTATCAGGAAGCTCTTCTAATTTAGTTTCTTTTAAATCCTAATTATGCAACACAACATGGAATACAAGTATGATATTACATAATTTATAATGCAGGTGCAGCTGTTTAATGCAATGGAAAGAAGAAAATAGTAAAACATAACATACAAAACTGGACGAAACCAAACAAACCACAACACATTGTAATAACTAGCAGGACTAATATATAAGTTTAACTGTGACGATGTGGCACTATGTTTTATTGATGGGTCATAAAGAAAAGGCAGCGAAGCAAAAAAAAAAAGAATGAGATCTGGAGGTAGGGTGGAACATTAATTGTTTACTTTTCACAATGCTGTAGTAACAACAGCAACAACAACTTTACACTATAGAAAGAACTGGTTCAACTCCTCAAAAAACTTAATTAAGTTGAGCCAACTTAATATTTTTCCTAAAGTTGTGGTGACATTAAGTGGTCAAATTATTTCACATAAGATATTCTATATTATTATTATATTCATTAATGTTAAAAAATGTCACTTTTTTTTTTGACCGACTTCTTAAAATAAGTTGTCAACTCATTAAAACACATTAATGAAACAAACGTAATTTAAAAAAAAAAAAACGTTTTATTTGGCATTCAGTTTTTCAGATAACAGAACATTTCCTGACATAGGGCCTCTTAAAGATTATATATTTAAAGACAAACACAACAAAACAAAGCAAAACATGGAGGTAAACAATATACTTAGGTACATAATTATTTAAAAAAAATCAATTGAACAAACACAAAACTAAGAATTACAAAGGGTGGTTGCATTTACAACAGAGCAGGTTCAGGTTACAGAGGAACACAACACTGGCAATTTGAGTGATACTCCATTATAATACAATCTATTACAACAACCCATTCCAGTCAATCTGATCCCCAGATACAGTGTAACCAGAGTCCACCTTTGTGTAAAAATGGCCTGTTTTCAGCTGCAGACTTGTTGTCATTCATTCCATCGTGGAAACCATTTTGAGTCTCTGCGTCCACTGGATCATAGTTGGTGGTTTTGCATCTTTCCAGTTCACTGTTATCATTTTCTTGGCAATCAGTATGTGTATCCTCAGTATGTACCTCTGATTCATGCTATATCTATCTTAAGGTTTAACTCCTAACAAAAATATTAATGGGTCTGGCAGAACATCTACCTCCATATTTTGTCAGTGTCTTTAACGCTTCTCCAGAATCCTTGAATTATTGGGCTGTCCCAAAAAATATGCGCGACCCCCAATATTTCCATGTAATTTGGAATGCTGAAAAACTTTATCTTAGGCGTTATCCACTAACCCCATGAATCTTTTTTTTTTTTTGAGTGTATTTGTACAGCAACTCTCATACATAAAATACAGCTGAAAGTGCTTTACAGTATGCATTAAAAGAAAACAAACAAAATACAAGTAGAAAAAGAAAAACATGCAACAAAAGATCATAAAAACAGAATAAAAGATCCAATGATAAAAGCAGAGAAATAAAAGTAATAAAAATAGTAGAAATAGATAAAAACATACTAAAACCTGCCTGAATTGGTGGGTCCTAAATTGATTTTAAAGATGCTGACAGAGCAGCTAAAAGCAGTTACCCTGCTCTTTCTGTGGGCTACTTTAGGAACACCTAAAAAAACCAGCAGTCGAGAACCAAATGCCTCCTATGGGTTGATATGGACATAAAAGGTCAGAAATGTAAGAAGGTGCTGCACCATCAAGAGCTTTGTATTTGAGTAAAAGGACCTTAAAATCAATTCTAAAAGAAATGGGGAGTCAGTGCACGGTAGCTAAAGGGGAATAACATGCTCTATTTTCCCAGTCTTTTGTTAAAGTCTAGCAGCAGAGTTCTGAGCTAGATGAAGTTTTCTTGTCAGCGTTTTTGGCAGGCCTGTGAGGAGGACATTAGAGGACGTTGCAATGGTCCAACCTGCCAGTAATGAAAGAAACAATGTCTCAAAATCCTACTTTATTAGGAACGACCTTAGTTTGGCAACTGTAGGTTTCTCCAGTTTTGAATGAGCTGTCATTTGGTTTTACGAGTAGCTTGGGAATATTGTAGTTTTAGCTTTGCTTAGTGACATCAAATAAGTTTGTGGAAGAATTCTTAATATAAAGACGTCACTAGGCAGTGCAACAGTGGGACACAGGGAGATATAGCAGTGGAGTATTTCTGATCTCGATCTTGACCTTCCAGACATTTTGGACAGTTTGACAAAGTCAGGGGTCATGGAGGTAACTGTCTATGGATGGGATGATGTGAACAGGTGTTAAACTGTTTCTAAGTTCAGTAACATGAACATGAATAAGTTACCTATGATTGTTGTTACTCAGCTCTCTTTTAGTATCAAGTTTTTTCCTCTACCTTTGATGACAAAAAGTCCTGACACAAATAAATGTGTTTCCATGACAGATTTGGCACACAGTTGACATGTTTGAACCTGCAGATGGCAGACTTAGCTGTGAAATGAGCTGACAGAAGAGAGGAGAAGCTTAACTCAGTTACTGTTAGGCACACCTTGCCACACAGCCACCCTGCAATAAATCCTACCTGTAAAAACATGTAATGTCCAACATAAAGGAATACTTCACCCACATTATGACCTTTTGTATATCAGTTAGTCATATTGTGTTTCTTTGCATTCATATTGATTTACCGATTGACTGGGGGCCACATTTAAGAACAGCAAAACTATATCAAACCAACACATTCTCACTCTGACCTTGTCACATATCGACGTTTGCTCATGTCTAGATATGACATGAAAGGTACCCTAGGGGTGGTGGTTGACCTTCTGGGATGCCGTGTCAAGTTCTGCCTGTTACATGTATTGTCTTTTTTCACAACACACTTCTGTTTTCACAGGAAATTTACTGTTTACATCCGTCCATCCATTTTCAATCCACTTATCCTCTTGAGGGAGCCTATCCCAGCTGACACCCTGGACAGGTCGCCAGACAATCGCAGGGCTGACATGTAGAGACAGACACCATTCACACTCACATTCACACCTACTTAGAGCGACCAATCAACCTATCCCCAATCTGCATGTCTTTGGACTGTGGGAGGAAGCCGGAGTACCCAGAGAAAACCCACGCTGACACGGGGAGAACATGCAAACTCCGTACAGAAGGGCTCCCACACCCGAGATTGAACCAGGAACCCTCTTTGGGGTGAGGTGACAGTGCTAACCACACCACCAGTGCTAACCACCACACCACCGCCCCTATTTACATACAGTCTCTTTCAAAATAAACATAGTACTTTGGTACAACAACGCGAATTGACGTTTGTTTTCCTCCAACAACAAACACACGTGTTTGGGTTTCGGAAAAAAGAACAGGGTTTGGCTTTATAATCTTAGGGAACGCGAACAGCGCTCTTACAGGTGAAAGTTGATGTTATTGGACCCATCCACCACCTCTCCCACCCGCCCTACTTTCGCCGCATTAACTTTCGTTCTCATTCCGCCATGTTTTCCTCTGATATTGCCAAGCACCGTTAAACTAAAAAAGGCAACCGGCTGCATATCATGCTGACAAAAAAGGACGGCTTTTGTCATCAGTGTCTGACACAGCAAGTGACTGCCTTAGTTCTTCTGAGTGAGAACAGGTTGATCAAAACATTTTACAAACTCTGACATAACTCGTGCAGCACAGTCCAAGTCTCTTTAATCCAGTCATATCCTCAATACTTACCAAACGCATGTATTTTTGCTAAAAAACGTTAGTATCTGAGTCTGGCTTCGACGAGAGCAGAGATAAGTTTCACTTTCAGTTCAATTTAAATGGTAAGGTCTTAGCAAAAATAAGTATTTCGGAAAGTACTGAGTGTAAGACAGGATAAATGAGACTTGGATTATACAGCACGAGTTGTGGGAGAATTTGTTAACAAATGTTTTGATATAGTTTTGCTGTTGTTAAATGCGGTCCCCAATCAAGCACTAAATCAATATGTTTGCCATTTTCTGTGGAAGCGTGCGAGAAACAAAATTTTCCTCCCAAATTCAAGGTAACATGGCTTGGCTAACTGATTAACAAATGATCATTTTGTGGGTGAAGTCTTCCTTTAATGTTCATCCCATTCATATCCAAGGGTAAACCTAAATGTAAGAGACACTTTTTAATACAGCATGACACAAAAGGAGCCTTAAAAATGTCCTTTAAGTTAAATCAACACCTTTCTAGAGCAGTTTGAACAGAACAAAACACTGTGACTTCATTAAGGTAAGATTTATTGCACGGCTGTTGTATGATACTGTGTTTGTTTTGGCATGATGTACCTAATAAATGCGTGCATGATGCACTTGTAGTTGCATTGCCAACAAGGTAACAAAATACTGTTTTCATTACACTCTGGATTCAGCATAAACTGGAATAAAAGTTAATAAAAAGGGATAAAGTATGCAGTGCAACAGCACATCATAAAAACCTGTCTCTCTAAATGGATTTCTCAGCAGGACAGGCAGCAGCATACTTAAGATTTGTAAGAATGTAATGGTGATATCTCATTAGGAGGCCTGAACCATGACAGCTACATCTCCTCCAACTGTGCTGTTGGTCAGTTCTTGGTTGAGTGATTCCTCCTGACCTCGGCGTGCCACAGCGCTGCCCTCAGTGTTCAAACTATCCATGTTGCTTGTTGACAGCAGCTCCCTTCTGGGGCTGCCGGGGATTGGCCCGATGCTGACCCCCTGCCAGTCCGCTGAAGGAGAGGAGGAGAGCGGTTTGGACTGGGAGGAGAGAGTGAAGACGAGAGGAGTAATGAGGAGGGGAGGGGAGTTTCTTGACAGCTTTTTGCCTCGCCTGACACACACAACACAAACACACACACACACACACACACACACACATAAATTTGGTCGAGTTAATCTGAGGTTTTTCCTCCCACACATTTCAACCGTGTGAGTCAAAGGGCAAAGTGTTCATTTATTAAATTACTACCTTCTTCTTACTTCCAGGTGCTTTTTATAAGTTATAATTAGTTGTCAGGTGTATAATGACAAAAATATTTTGACGGTTGTTATTTAATTTGCTGATATAATGGAGCATGAGCTGGCTCCATGTCCAACAGGGTGTGTTGACTACAGAACAGGGAGCAGTGTATTATTATAATTTTAGAGGAAAATGATAGGTTCCCTCTATGCTCATAAATAGTCTATCATCACCGAGCAGCACATAGTGGAGCTAAATTAGCCCAGAATTTTGTGCTGTAGATCAAACAGAAATGGCAGCGAATCAATTAATGATTAATATGCCATCTGTTGGTGGCGGCGTTTTGAATATCAATACGACTCCCTTCGGATGTTTAATCACCTGATACCATTGTGTTGGAACACAACAACAGAGCTTTTGGAAGTGCCGTAGTGTCAGCGAGCTCAAATGTTTTGATCCACCTCCACGGTGCTCATAAGATATTCACCGCTCCAGTGGAGAAACATGTCTACAGGGCCCCAAACAGCGAGGCGTGCATGCAGATATCTGCTCTGTGTCTGGGGCTGCTGCTGGAGATCCCACCCAAGGCAAGGCTCTATTCATGCTGCAGCATGGAGGATGTTATGGATATGGCCTTGACAACGCGCCTTAACCCCGAGGCCTGAAGAGGGACAGGAAACAGTTGGCTCTTGGTCGACTGAAGTGGTGCCTGGGACTTTCCCACACGCCTCAGGATCCTCCTCATTCAGCCTGGTCTGTGGTTGGAGCGTGTGTCTGCACCACTTCACACCAGGGAGAGGGGGAGGAGGAGGGGTGCAGGCTTGCTGTAGAAGTTGGAGAAAACTTTTCAGAGGGGATTCATTGCCCCTTAACTGAGAGAACAGCATAAATTATTTGCGCTGGCAGATGTTCACAGACCCAAATATGCATGAATTTGTAGAGCTGGCAGGCTTCCCTCAGCCAAACGTACTGGTTTTCACGATGCGTGCAGGAGCAGTTGTTATTCTGGCTGTTTTACAGAGAGCATTAATCTGAGCTGTCAGCACCACCAACCACTTTGGTGGAAATTATTTCACTCCTTAATAAGGGAACTCTGGTGCTGTATTACATATGGCGGTCAGGGCAACATTCTTGGTGGGTCTGTCATCATGTAGCTGTTCTCCAACAGTGGGCCTTCTGTGTTTGGCCTGTAGCACACTCTGTAACCCAGAGATGAAAAGAATACACTAACTAGACATTAAATGAAACCACTACCTCTCACATCCTCTCTGCTGGTGGAGATGAAGAGTACCTCCTGCCAGGAAGTGGGAGAAATCCAATATTATATTGACTTGTCTCTGAATTTCCATTAGTTGTTAAACTAAAGCTGGAAATGTTGTTTTGACAACAGGCTGTTTGTCTTTGCTTGCATGTAGATCTTTGCAGCCAACCGAGCAGGGGCGGATTTAGTGATTTGGGAGCCCCAGGCAAACTCTGTCTCGCTACATTTTTACCCTGTCTTTAACTGGGAATGTTGTTATTGGCAGCAGTAGAAGAAGTACTCAAGTACTTTTTTCATTAGTAAAAGCATTAATAGCTCACAGTAAAAATACTGTTATTAAAGTCAAAGTCCTGCAATAGATTTTTTTTTAAGTGACAGAGGGGTATAATGCCTCCGTCACACACAGTTTGGTTTTGTGTCCGTATGACCGTACAGTATACAGAGTACAGCCCTAGTGCTGAATGTGAGGAAATGCATCTCTTTAAGGATGGATAAAAACACCACCCTAGAAATGTGTGTTTTTTGCCATCCCAGCCCACATGGAGCAGCGCAGAGACAAAAACAGAACAAACAACGTATCGTGACAAATAGGTGAGGAGGTCGGGCCTGTTAGATGTGTAGCCAGTTTTGTAAAAAATTTGTGTTACACAGCTAGCATGCTACCAGTGCTAGCTCACTAAGCATGCCGTCAAACTTTTTACTCAGAAAAAAAAGCGTAAAAAGAACTTCATTCATTAATCTGTTAGCTAATTAATTTTCATGCTAACTTCCTGTGGCACCGTGCATATAGTTTGTCCAAAATATGCTGCAAAAGTTCAATTTTTGTCAACGTACTCTTAGCAATTTCCGGACCTTTTGTGGGTTCTCTACCAGGAAATATTGAGCATCAAACACTTGATTATGTCTTGCAATCTGGTGAATTTTAATGCACCATTTGGGGCATTTTCTGAATCAGTGTATTGTGTAAAGACCTGTGTGTCCCCCCTGAAAGTGTGGAAAGTGTGGGAAAAAAAATAACCTGAACAGGTGATGATATAATGATGTCTACTCTAGTAAAAACAGCCTTAGAAATCGCCTCAGAGTCAACAACAGGGAAACTGAGCCCAGATATGAGCTGCAGTGCATGTTTCTTGATTATTGTTGTTGTTTATTTCAGTCTTACACATTCAGTTGAATCAACAATGTGTTGATTCAGTCTCAACAAATGTTAAACATAACAAGCTTCACAGGGATGTTATAGTCTATTGTATTAACATGACATGTTTTTATGACTTAAAGTCTTTATATATGAGTGCATTGGAAAATGGATTAAGAAATTACCTGTCCGAGTGTCCTCTGTGGTCAGTCATGATGGCCACACTAAGCAGTGGTCATTATTTGGGCTCTGGTGTGCAATTAGTTGCAATTTGCGTTACACTTATAGCCAGTGTTTGTGAAGCATCATCGTACTATTTTTCAATGCCTTTTTATAGGTATGTAGTCATATTTGTGTCACACCTGCATGTGGAGCACATAACATTAGGCATTGTATAATCAAGCTATCATCAGCGCTCCAAGATGCAAATAACAATAATAAAGGTAAAGTGAGACAACCTGTAACTGTCACGCTGTATCTAACTGCTGAGGGAGAAGTGACTTAGAGTCTTTCCTACAGGAGGGCTTTGGCAGACTGCCACTTACTGTGGTCCCCCTGAGGGCTCTTACTCATGAATCAGAGAAAATGGGAATTACACATATTAAAGAGGGTAAACGTCAGTAATCACAGCACTGGGAGGATGCTTGAGGACTCATCAGGCCCGCTGCTGCTTTTTTAGAGACACTTGTTTCAAGGAGCCACCTTGTTTAGCAGCTGACAGCACCGCGGCGACGGGCAAAATGACATGTTTCAGGAAGGCATCCACCTATGAGATTCGCCGTGGGCACACCTGTATTTACTCTCCAACCATCTCTTATCCACACACTGATGGTTTTGTACTGCAATGATAACACCATTTGACCTCCTGATCCATGAGTCATCCAGCAGCCAGGTCGCGTTACAGCCTGTCATGTCCGTTATTGTCTTCTGTCCATCGATATTTGCGGCATGTTTGTCCTACATTGACTGCCCTGTGGTCCAGGCTTGGTAGTTTTGACACGGAAAAGTTTGTTTGTTTGTCTGTCTGGTCAGCAGAGGTCACACAGCAGTGTGTTTGTTTGCCAGGTCAATTGAGTCCACTAACAGTGAAGGCCGGTGAGGAGAAGTGATGGAGGGAGAAGCACTCATTAGTGGCCCTTCCTCCCTGTGTGTTCCTCTTCTGGTGGAAATGGCCAGACCACCAGGCCCTTTACCCTGACTCTCAGATAAGACGTCTGGAGTCGCTCCACATGACTTAGTGCTGTCGGTACTTTGACAGAAAACAACCCTCAAGGGAAACTCAGGCAACCATAAATATTTAGGCACCAAAGAGCTTTATGGAGTTTGTTGTAAAAGGATTTATAGCAGCCTCGGAGGCGATGCATCAGTGTCAGAGGGCTTGAAGCAGCCAGTGTTTACAGCATCGCATGTGAATCCTCCCACAACTCTCGGCCAAGCTCGGAGAACTGAACCAAATAAGCACTTCAGCACTAGGAATGCAAACATCACAATTTTTCTAAACAGGTTTCAGAAAACAGGTGTGAGCTCAGCGTCCTCTTGGTTCAAAAATTGTAATCGCCTGCAGAGATGATTCACAAACAAGACAAGTCAGTGGCCTTATATGGACTGGTTTGGAAATGACGGTTCTGTGCCTCGTGAGGATCTGATACAACTATACGCTCTATTAAACTGAAGCCAGCAACTAGAAAGACAGTCAAAAAGCTTGTGATAGACACATTTAGGGTTAGGAATAGACGCATTCCTAACCCTAAATGTATCTATCACAAGCTTATCTGTCACGGCAGTGTACTTTAAAGGAATAGTTTGACGTGGGAAAAATACTCTTATTCACTTACTTGCTGCAAGTTAGATGAATTATTATTATGATGCTACAGCAAGCAGTTAGCTTAGCTTAGCATAAAGACTAAAAACAGGTGGAAACAACTAACCTGGCTCTGTGTAAAGGTAAAACAGTCTGCCTAGTGAGCTTCAGAGGTACTGGTAGGTTTTTTTTTGGCTGTTGTCGTTTTTTACCTTTGGACAGAGCAATGCCTCCAGTAAGTGCACCGGGCTGTGACGCTTATTGTCTTAGTGGCCAAACAGTGGACTTACATCCGTTTTGTGTCACATGATGCCACAAGAGATGTCCGTAAATCAGTAGAAAAATTTTTTGGTATCACAGCTCCTGTGAAATGATTTCACTTTCAAAATTTGATCAATTTGTTCTGATAACATTCAGAAAGTCTAGAAGAGCCATATGATTGAATCATTTTATCCCATTTCAAGCTAGTTGAGTGCTAAACCGGAAGTAGCTGCTCCACAGGCCACACAGTGTGCAAGTGCCGATCATCCCCATAATTTTATATGCAGCTGTTTCATGTGCCACTGAGCGCATGAAACCAATTCTCTCTATCCATCCATTAGCCAGGCTAGTTGTTTGCCCTCTCGCCCCTTTCAATGCTAAGCTAAGCTAACTGACGGACTGCAGGCTTTAGCTGCATATTGAACAGACAGATATGAGATCCTCTGACTCCCTGCAAGAAAGCAAATAAGCATCATTTCCAAAATATTGAATATTTGCTTAAAACCTGCAATAATAGCAGCAGAAAAAAGTTGTGAACTCAACATTAAGATATTATCACCTAACTTCAGATGAAGCAAAACAGCTGCTTATTTACACATCCAGCAGACATGGAGCAACATTATCATACAAGTCATGTTTCTGGACACATGGGGAATACAAGTCTAAATTTTACTCTCCTTTTAGCTCTGTTTTTGGTCTCCAGGACGCATCTCCGCTTCCTTCCACTTCACAAAAATAAAGCCAAAATATCCCGAATACAGGCGCTGCCATCTTTGTTAATTGGAGCCACAGTCTGCACGGTAGCGTTCGTGAAGTCGAGTAGCAGTATTGAGTTTCAGCCTATAAACCCATCCAATCCAATTGCAAGCACACCAACTGACACACACAGCTGTCAATAGTAACATTACACCCTCTTTTTATGGCATCAAATAACTTAAGAAAGCCAATGAAAACATTAACTTACTAAAATTACATGACAGTATGTTCACAAGCTAAATGCTAACAAGTGAGACTAGGGGTGTAAAACCAAAACAAAAAGCTGAAAGACATGATACAGCTCTGTAGAACTGAGGAAAGAGCTAGTGAAGCTTTTCACACACAAATAGAAATGTGATCCATCATTAATATGGAAAAATACTCATTATAGCTGCTTTAAGCCTTGGAGATCTTCTTAGTATTTAAATGTTGCCTCAGCATGTGACGTGTTGATCTCTTATGCAAAATTAAGCAATTTATGGACATATGCTACCAGCTTATATAAACAGGTGAAAACAAACAATCTTCCTGTGTAAATGATTAGTTACTATTTCCTCAGTTGCAGTCTGATGCTGAACTGCAACATCTGCACTCCTGTACACCTGCTAAACAAATCACTTGTAGCAGGAGGCCGTCTGTGCAGCCTCCACCACTACTCTTCCTTTACCTTCACTCTCCTCATCAATGTTGCATGAGCTGTTATCTGCAACCCTCTCATCTCTGCCTTCCAACCCAGGTTCTGTCCTCTCCGTCTCTTTCATCTCTATCCTCCAGGGCAGCCGGACATCTCGGTCCACCACCCGCACCACCACTGCCTCTGTTGTCCTCTTCGCTCATTTTCCCCTGCTGTCCTACTTCTTCCCAGCGGGGTCACAGGCCTGCTTTGTCCCAGATTGCTGGAGGATCAGGATTCCTCATCATCCTGTTAACTGTACATTTATCTGACAAGACAGAGGAGAGAGAGCGACCCCCAGCATCATTAAGCTTTAATGGACAGCCTAGAAATGAGGGAGAAGCCATAAAAGCAGGAGCCTAACCAGAGTCTCTCTTTTAATGTCTCTGATCGCCCTGACAGGATTATTAATCAGGAACTAAAGGAATTTAAAACCTTTGCTCTTGGCTTCCTCACTTAGAGTCTTTAGCTTGCACCATTACATAGCAACCCAGGGTCAGGAGGTCTGCAGCTAATTGGTTCTACAGGGTTTTGAATAACAATGAGCTGAGCCCAATTACTGAACTACAGAGAGGCGGAGATGAGAGGAGAGGGAGGGGGACCCAGTGGAACAGGCACATGGAGGATGGAGGGAGGAGGAGGAGATGGGGGAGGCTGTTTCACGGCTGCTGTCTCTCTCCTCCTCAGAGTAGGGATATTAATGAGATCAGTAAATGAGTGCTGGCAGAGACGGGGATGTGCTTCTGTAGAAAAACAGCCGCCCTGCCCCTGCAGGACAGCAGCAGCTCCTCATTCGCTATTCCATTTGACTCCCGGATTCACACGAAATATGTGCGCCTCATTCTTTTTGTCCCAGATTTTCCTTTTTCTTTGTATCTCATGTTCATTTATTAGTGATGTATTTTCTTTTCTTTCCCCCGACACGGGGGATCTGTTTCTGTGGTCCTTTGATAGCACACTGTATTCCAGTCTGTCTTGTTGAGCCTTTAATGCTGTCTACAGGGGTTTGTATTCAGCAATGGCTAATATAGTTAGTCCCAGCAGTTTAGAGGCTGTAAATTCGTACTCCATAGCCATAACGGCTACTGATTGTTTCTTATTTTTGTGACCCCTGCTGCTTTGATGGACATCAAGGCTTGTTTTTCATCCTCTTTCTCATACATCATTACGTGCTGCTGCCGCACATACAGTGGGGTAGATTAGGCTGCACGCAGTATCTGTACAGTGTCTCTCCACTGTAGTGTGTCATGTCGTGTCCCCCTTGCCCTGATATTGCTGATGAAACTGGTTTGGATGGAGGCATTATCAGATTTAGAGAGCTAATTTGTTCCAGCGGCAAAAAGGGCTCAGTGCTCGTGGTCGTGCTCAGTACTTTTATTTTTTGTGCTCTTGAAACATTGCATCAATGTTGAGCTGTAGGACTTTTCAAATTGATCTCTGCTTAAATAATCTCTTTCAAATTCATGAATTCACATCGAGCAATCCCCTCTTCTGAGCATTCATCACTTTCAATAAACCCCGGAGAAGCTGTCATTATGCCTCAACCTCCTCATCCCGCTCTAAACTGCTGTTCAAGGGCTGCAAATTGGAAATGTGATTTAAATATTGCTTGAAATGGATAGCTCATATTCACCTAAGCCCCCCGTGCCAGGCTCTGTCATGCGATGAAAGCCGAGGATGTCGGCTGATGATCACTGTACTTCCTGCGCCATGAGTCAAAGACATTAATTGCTGCTAGCAGAAGGTTTAGCCCTGACCTTTCCACATCACAAGGCAAACAAAATTCTCTGTAGGCCCCGCTTCTCCGCACGCTTTTGTCACTTGTTCTTCATGGTTGGATTTCTCAGAGATGAGAAGGATTCTCTTTGCTTACACTTTTAATCGGCTATAGAGCAGTGAAATACTCCAGCTGGAATGAGGAGGAGATAAATGCCTTAACTCTAGACTGCAAATGAACTACAAATCCTTGAGCTGGATTGCTGTTCATTCTTCAATTATGTAAGCCGCCATCTGTTTTTTTTTTCCTACTCAACGGTGTCAGTGTGTATACACAAATATACTCTCGCCAGACAAGATTTATAATCTCTTTCAACTTTCAAATACAAGCATTAATAAGAGTATGAGTCCATTTAGCTCAGAGTTTTTTTTTTAAGCAATACAAACATCAAGTAAGCAATGCATTCTCTGCTGATGATCTCCTGAAGAAAGGCTTTGAATATTCATCATCATTGATTGATTGGCTTCATATAGATTTGCGCAAGGCTGTCTTGCAAATACACTTTAGAAATTCCTCCTCAGCCGTGTGCTTGGATGTGGATTATGTGTTGAATCTCATCATCTTAAAAATGGTTGCCAATGCCATTCATTCCAAACAATCCTCTGAGCCCTTAATGTATTCTGAACTCTTGAATCTGCATATTTGCATACTGTAACAGAGTTGCAGCTGTGGTCTCCGAAGAGTTTATCATTATTTCACATTTATTTTGTCTCCCTAATTACCTAATTAATTCTGTTGTTTTGATTGTGGTGTTTACCGTTTGCTTTGTGGAGGCGTAATCCTGTTCTATTTGTCTGTTTGAAGAAGGAGCAGTCTCACTGAATTATTCATGCTGCGCTCCAGCGACAGCACAGCCGTTTAAATGATGAAGGCATTCGTGAAATCCTCGCTCTCTTTCTCCCTCTCTCATACACACACACACACACACACACACTCTTTCTCTTTCTCACTCTCGCCTCTCTTTCTCTGTGAGTGCCTGAGGCGGTGGAAGTGGGATGTAAGGAGGGGAGAGGATTTCACGAGGCTCACAAGCGCACCTCAAATGAGGCGATGGGAAAACATGTCCCTCTAATGTGTCTGACCGCAACTCGGAGAAGGCCGGACTCAAAGCCATGTCTAATCTGACACCATAATGTGACCTTTCATCTCCGCTTCTCACAGGAAACATTGCTCCACCCTGCACATTGTGCATGCCTGTGTCAGTTTATGTGTGTGTGGGTGCGTGTGTGTGTGTGTGTGTGTGTGTTCCTGGCCGGGCCAAGCGCCCACTGAGCAGGAATGTGGACACTTGAGTCGACACAGGCCCTCTGGAGTGCTGCTGATGTGTCAAAACGTTGTTCGCTGATTGGATATCGCTGTGTCATGTGGTGGCTTGGTGTCCACTTCACACCTTCAGCTGTGACTTTCTCCAGTGTTGAGGATACTTGATAGAGCACAAGTCAGCAGAACCGGTGGATCTATTCGAGGGTTACTGGCATCTGGTTTGACTTTTTTTAAGAAATGCTGTGTCTTCACAGTCAGTGTGGTCTTAATGGTGTTCCCTCTTTAAGAGCCCTTCCTCAGGGAGGCGAAGGAGGAGGAAGAGGAGGAGGAGGGAGGGAGGTGATAGGCCTCTCTGGGGATTGTCTGTTTGTAGTGTTTACTGCCAAACCCTTAAGGACTTCAGGCACTTTCATCAGCACTAAGTAGTACATAGTACACACCTCCCTGCCTGTGTTCCTCAGCTTTTAATGTCTTACTTTCCTCTCACACCTCTGTGCATTTAAAAAAAAACTATATATGACACCTCAGAGTCTCAGGTGCCACTTATCTGCGTCTGTAAGGACTGATTGCCATCTTCAACTGGCAACGCACTCCCATTATACACTCATTTACATGAAAAGCATCCTACACCAGCCGTCATTTGTTCGCAGTTTCTTTCATAGTTTCCCCTCAGGACGGCATTGTCCTTAAAACGCACAAATCACAACCAGTCGCTCTGGTTTTCGTGATGCCTGTTTTCTTTTGATGATTGCAGGCTTGATGGACGTTATCAGCAGCCGCGACTCCAGGCTCAGACAAAGCCTCCAGCATATACAGTATGTATGGTTTTATTTAAAATCTTTTTTAATGTGTTGTTTTCTCTCTGTGGGCCTGTGGATTCTGCATTCTATTTGATCTGCCCTAAACATACATCTTTAATCTTTCGCTGCAGGCTGTGTGAGAGCGAGTGTGTCACTGCCTCTCTCCACTGAGGCTTCAGGCCTGGCTTTCACAGTGCTGCAGCCCCTCTGGGGGGCCTGCAGAGGGCAGCATACTAAACACGGCATCACCCTCTACAGCAGCTCCTTTTACACCTGCACCAACAGGGCCACCACAAGCACCACCACAGCTATCTTTATTAACATACATCTTCATTAACTCACAAGAGGAAATCAGGGGAAAAAAAGCAATGGAGAAAAAAAAAAAAACACAACAGGCTGAGAATGAAACCATCATGGGCCCGCGGGGTGTTCTACTGTTTGTACTGACACAGAGGACGAGTTATGCTAATTGAGAGTTCTTTGCATAATTAGGGAGAAAAAAACTTTATCATTATTATTAGTGGAGAATAGCCAGACAGAGGGTAATTTCAAGTTTCCCAGCAGGGTGCTGCCAGAGAATAGAAGAGAAAAGGACACACTCTCAATGTTATTCCTGCTGTCTTTTGATGCAGGGAGCATAATTCATCTAAGATACTTAGCCTGAGTACGCTTTAATGATGATGACTTTTCCCAATGTGATTTTTCAAAGTGTTTTAATGTATTGTCTTCATAGCGGATGTGTTTGCCGTGTGGTAAATTCGAGGACTGCATATTAAGTTATCCACCTAAATGAGTTTTTTCTTTCATGTTTAATGAGCCTTCACTTTTTGCCACTTTGCGCAGACGTCTTCATGCTGCTCCATGTGCATTGTGATCGTGGCTCTTGTACCCGAGTGTGTAGAGTAGGGAGCGGGGAGTGTTGTGCGTGTAGTGAGATCATGTGTGATACCACTGAGAGATGGCTGAGAGGTGATGCGGCTGGCTGGCTGGCCGCTCAGCCTCACAGAGCTGTGAGTAAGTGGGCCGTGGTTATAACGGGCACACAGGGCAGTCGCAACAGAGTGCTGAATCCATTAGTCTCTCAGCAGGGTTTCAGCAGGTCATTAAGGTTCAATAAGATCCTGTGATATCCTGTTATACACTTTTCCTCTTCACCTAAATCTGATGATGCTACAGCCAGTGGATGCTGCGTGCAGGAAGTTGTCTTTCCCCTCAGAGCACAGAGCCTCATGTGCTTGCTTTAAGACTGTGAACGATAGTTTATGCCGCAGTAAGTATTCCTTTCAAAGGCTTTACAAGGCACTGGGGATTAAGAGACTGTACCACACTCATCTCATTTGTGTCAGGGCTGGGAAAAAGGAGCACTCTAAATACACGCTGCACCAATAAGCCGTATGGGGTAGAGTGGAGACGAGGGCTCTCAGATGTGAGGGAGAAACATTGCACCTGCCCCAGTTGTTCTCCACCAACATGGCCGTCTGTGCAGCGCCTGCTTCACGAATGCAGAGAACATTCCCTCGCTTCAAAGGTTCCCCCACTTTTTTTTCATCTCTGTGCTCCAGCCCACGGCCAGAACCACGGATTAATATTTCAAAACATGTTTCTTGCTTGCACCCCCTCCTCTCTCTATACCTCCCCTCCCTCCTTTGCCCCCATGATTCTCCTTCCCCCCCTCTCAACATCATCTCTCACACACACAGCCCATTCCCTGTTCACCACTTATTCTCCTCCATATTCCCCCCATCCACCCCCCAAACCTGCCTGCCTGCCTGCTTGCTCGCCGAAATGTGTGATATTTTTCCATATCTCATGTTTTGCTGCTCCACTGCTCCCTTCAATCCAATCACCAGCGCGGTATGTTTTATGGATTAATAAGAAATGATCCTGGAAGGTCCAGTCAGGCAGTTGAGAAGCCAAAAGCAGAAGGATGAGGCAATGAAACGGAGGGGGAGAGGGGCAGGGTGCCGTCTGCAGTCGAATTTTAATGAGTACCAAGGGGAATATCCTATTTTTTTTTTCTTGGGGTATCCTTCTGGTGCATCGCTCTAAATCACTGTCACACAAACAAGGTATTTCCCATCATGCCTCTGGTTTGGCTTGGTAACTGTGTCATCCTGTGGCACAGGCGCCTTACCGGCGCACCTGCTCTGCTATCCTAATTGAACAGATGATCTGCCAATTTGTCATGTTTATCTTCAGAGGCGTTCTGGCGTCAATGCCCTGCTCTGCTCAGCCCCCTCAGAACACAGTGCAGATGTTAGCAGAGCTTTTTTTTATGACAGATCTTGTAGTCATTACTGAATAATTCATCGCCGCATTCATGTCTTTAGATAGCATCTCCAGCATCTTGCTCCGCTTTTTTGGCTCCCTCTCTTTTCTTCCTTCTCCGGCTCCTCACAAGGGAAAACTTTATTATTCTCTCCACTGACAGCAAAGTATACGGATAAAAGATAATTGCCTGGCTTGACTCAGCCATTGATATGAAAATAGGATTGAAATTATTCACTGTGGTTTAAAGGTTAGTTGAAGGTTATTATTCAGGGAAAGGCGTGGAGGAGAGGAGCCTCTCCGTACAGCCTGGTGGCAGGCCTGACAAGACATCTCTGAAAGGCTAATATGCTGCGCGTGCTGCAAAGGCCATTCAATGAATAAACCGAAAGGGTCTCCTGAGATCTTAACACCGGAGAAGTCAATTATTTAGCAGCAAATTATGGCTCACTCTGTGCATAAACATGATATGCTCCAAATAAGATTGTGAGCTTGATTTTCAGCACACTCCAGTATCTTTTATTCAGATTATTGTTTGTCCTTTCATTCAGCCTTTCATGCATGGTGGAATGTAATATGAACACCATAATGAAGAGGGAAAGGGCTTTCTCAACCAGTTTAATGTATTCGATCCGTTGCATGCTTATAGGCTTGTTATGGTTCAGATAGACTTTGAACACGGGCTTAATAAATCACCTCCACCAGCAGTCGTCTGATGTTTCTGCCTAAGAGCCGCTCTGATGTCTGTGGTTGGCCCGTCACTACTTACGCCAGTCTCTATTACCATGGCAACTGGGGGGGATGTATGCAGGTAGCGTGCTGTAAGCTGGAAGAAGTCATGGTGTGCTGTTTGATAGCAGCCATACAGCAGCAGAGCAGACGGCTCTCTCGGTCGGTCTGTCTGTCCGCAGGCGAATGGTCCTCTGCACATCTGCTTCCACACCAATATGTTGAGTAAATATTCACTCAGATTCATAATTTAAGTGGTGTTTTTTTTTTTTTTTTACAAAGATTTATAGATTTATTTGTTTTTTTTGCGTTGCCATCCATATTCATGGCAAACCCAATAAGGTGGAATTATTTTTCCACTCTATAACTTTCTTACTATTCTTTTTTTCCATGGACAGATTACTTGTTGTATTTTTATTTACTGGCAGCATATTAACAACAACGTGATGTGAAACAATATAATGTATCACAATCAATTTTCAGGCATTTAAAGCTTCATTTCAAGATTCTGCGTTGGCGATACTTTCATGTGAATACATCAAAGAGAAGTGAGATGAGAGGCAGAAATGATCACACTCCTCCTGGGAGAATGTTATAGTTCACACTTCCTCTTCACCTGTTTCGTCACTCAAACCTTTTTTTTCCATCCGTCGAGGTTCAGTGTCTTCATCCAAAGATGCAGGTGTGATCATTCACCCGTTGGCTGGTAGTCGAAACCGCCTCTTCTGCTACCAAAATAGACAATTATTCAAATTTCCATCATCAGAAAGCTTGTCGTTTTTTTCCTTCACTTTTCACAGAAAATTCACAATTTGTCAAAGCCATTCAGCTACACTGATCATTTTTTAATAGAAATGCATGAGTGCACATTCAGAGAGCATTTTCTCTCCTTTGAAAACAGGAGACTGAGAATTTCAGGAATGTGGCTCGGCTCATTCCTCAGTTGGTTTTTATTTATCAGTGATCTGCCGCCTCTCTGATGCTCCTTTTGAAAATACTCTGACATGTTTTGGCATCAGGAACCATTCCTGCACTTAAAGATATACTGTGAAGGATTTTCCTTAAAAAAAAAAACAATGTATAGACTCACACCCTCTAGAAGTGTTTGCGGGTGTATTTTTCTCTCTTCTGCCTGAATTTTCTTCATATTTTTGTGTTCCAGACGTATATAGGCATGTGTACAGGCACAGCACTCAGGTGAGATTGGGTCTTTATAAAAAGATAGCGAACAGGTGTCAGACTGTATGCGGCAAGCATCCAAGAGACACAGTGCCAAAATAACATGAATATAGCAAGGCAAAATGCCAAACGTGTATGAATCTGTGATGGCTTTTACTTTCACTTTCACTGGTGAGTACATTTACAAACAGTAAAAGGCTACAAAGAGTTGCAAACCAGCTGCAAAGAGACACAGAGAGACTCTCAAAGATGACAAAAAGGGACAAAAAATAACAAAGGGACACAAAATGTCTACAAAAAGACGAAAAATTACCACAAAAAAAACAAAAAACGATAACTAAAAGAGGCTAAACAACTACAGAGTCTGTGTGTCTTGCTCCAGTGTAGGAAAGTTATTGGGGCCTTCTGTATGCCTGTGACCAGGGGCCCATTGTCTCTGCATGGTATACCTTTAACTGATCGAACCAAGCCGATCTGGTGGCAGAAAAGTATAAAGATTGTTTATTGTACTGTGTGCTAAAGGATTCAGTAGTGATGAGGTCTCACTGGGTCACACAGGGGCAGAGTCAGACCTTCTGTGCCGATGATAGACAGCATGCTGTCGATATCTGTCCGCTCTTCTGTTTCAGGCCTGTAGTAAAGATCACTGACACTGTATCTCTCTCCCTCCTTCCCTCGGTCCTCTCCTGCACTGTGCAAAGAAATTGGATCTCGTCCTTAAAGCTAAGCACTTGAGGATGAAGTTTTTCTGAAGCCCAAACTGTTCGTGTGATTACAGACAGATCGATACCTTGTGGTGTCCCCAGCCAGCTAACCCTGCTGGCACAGGAAATGATGCGATCCATCCGCCTCTGACATTGACAGGCCCCAGAGAGGCGACAGCTTCACTTACTAGAAAAATGCTCTCCATTAGCTCGGCTGGGTGGCTCTGCCCTGTCATTGTTATGCTAGCGAGGCTGTGACATTTGTGTTACGTGGATGGCAAATGCCTTTCTAATCATCTGCTCGCAGCACAATTTGAATTTTCATCAACTTTGATGGACAGCTCCTGAAGAATTATCATCAAGAAAATGAAATCTTCCCTGACCCTAAATGCCACGGCTGCTGCCACTCCCTGACGGCGTCCCACAGTGCTGGTGACAAAAGCTGCTGCCCTTTAGCTGTTGTGCTGCGGCTCAGAGGTTAAACCTCATGACTTTTCCCATAGTTGTGGAGAGGCTTGATGATAGGCTCAGACCTCACAACACCGACCCTCTGCCCAGGATGTGGTGCTTATATCCATGTCAGAGAACAGCAGCACTTTAGGGCACGTGTTTTTTTTTATAGCTGAGCCAGCGTCTCTTAAACCCAAGCACTTGTATTGACCCACCTCCCATCTCTCTCCTCTCTCCCTCTCATCCCCCACTGTTTCCTTGTTTGAAACAATATAGCCTGCCTGTTGTTATTGATTCCAGAAGATTGGGCCCCGGTAAGTGCTCCTTTGAGTCTGGTGTTATATTAAGCAATTGTTCCAACAGCAGATGACAGGGCTGGGAAGGTTTTGGCTGGCTCTAATAGGCCTGGTATTACCCGTGTGTTAATTGATTGGGCAGCAGAAGGAGGGAGGAATTGGCTGCACTGAGAATTCAAGGCTAAGCAGATGATAAATAAACACTAACTCGGAACATTCACTCACATAATATGACTAAATAGTTGTGGCTCAAACAGCTAAATGAGTCCTTTCATACTATTAATATGCCTTATCATTTCATCATCATGAAGCACAAGATAACAACAAGCATGACTGAGAATCTGAAACTAGTCTGTTCTTAAAGGGACAGTTCACCCCAAAATCAAAAATACATATTTTTCCTCTTACCTTCAGTTCTGTTTATTAGTCTAGATTGTTTTGGTGTGAGTTGCCGAATAGAGATGTCTGCCTTCTCTCAAATATAATGGAACTAGATGGCACTAGGCTTGTGGTGCTCAAAGTGCCCAAAAATACATGTTAAAAACTCAACAGCAATGATCCACAGACCTTGTTGTGAGCAGTTTCATGTAGGAACTATTTTATCTTTCCAAGTTGCCTGATTTCAGACAGAAACATTACACTCTGTTTCCACCTTCAGCCAACATTGAATCCATTCTAACTAAATGGAGATGGATTCAATTTCCCCTAAAAATCATTAGAAACCTACGTATCTGCCTGAATCTAATGTCTAACATCAACATGCTTGAAAACAGCTTAACAGTGTTAGTCCCGCCCATGGCACTGATAGGCTAACTGAGTCCCCTTGCGGTGCTCATTGGTCATGTTTTTTTTTTTTTGGTTGGTTGTTTTTTTTTTACAGAGGAAGCGTTATTTCATGTCACAGTGCCAAACAAATTAATCAACTCAATCTTGGTGGACTGGACAGATCTCAAGGTCTGGACCCAGGCAAATATCAGAAGGAAGCTTGCATGTACTGCCTAACTCACCTAGCACCACTGAGCTAGCTAACATACCAGCTCAACCAAGGAGGACGCCATTTATATTTACATCTCGCTCTGTCACGAGCATGAGCCTCCTTTACATGGGTAGATGCACACTTCCTCCTGCGCAGTGATTCGGTTAGTGAGTGTAATTCAGTAAAGAAAATAGTTCCTATATGAAACTGCTCACAAGAAGGTCTGTGGATTATCTTGAGTAAACAGGTAATGATTTCTAGAAAGAGACATTGCTGTTGAGTTTTTCAAATGTATTTTTTTGGCACTCTGAGCACCACAAGCTGAGTGCCATCTAGTTACATTATATTGGAGAGAAGGCAGACGTCTCTATGGCTGCACGCCAAAACAATCTAGAATGATAAAAAAGTACGACAGGTAATAGTAAAAATACGTAATTTTGATTTGGGGGTGAACTGTCCCTTTAAAGTGGATTCATTCATAGTCTGAATTCTGTTGGCATCAGTGAAGCCTTACTTTATCCGTTTGGCCCTGCGGAGTGTATTTGCTAAGGAGTCTGAGCAGCACAGTCAGTAGCCAGACATTGTCAGCAGTACGAGGGCACTATTGCATGGAGGGCTGTTTTATGGAAGCCACCCGAAGTAAATGCTCCATTCATCCTGTCCGTCTGCACTGGCCTCCATCTCCTCCTCTGTCACACGCATGATTAAGACCAGCTTGAAGCATTTATCACAAGGCCAGAACATGCGGGGCGGGTGGTGGGGTGGTGGAGTTCAAGCAAAAGGAAACGGAGCCCACCTCGCTTCTTGTTTATCTAACATCCAAACATCTCTCACTTCTCCGACTTGTCAGTAAAACGTCAGCAGTGAAATCCCCCCTCAGTCCTCCTGTCAGAGCTGAACAATGCCTCAGGTCCATGTCTGTGGAAGTGAGGACATTATTTTGACAGCCATAATGCATTATGCATCTAATTCCATTAGCTGTGAGTGGTCATCAGTTGTTTTCAATGAATTCATCGTGTATGTGTGTGTGTTTTTATTTTGGTCAAGTGAATCCCATTAGATTCCATTTCCAATAACAGCATGTTCTGCTGCGGTTGCATTTCAGTAGAGAGGTAATTTGCTAATGGCATGGCCCTTATTAGAAAGCAATTATTATTAATTACCAGTGGGTGATACAAGAGCTGATTTAGTCCTTAAAGCCCACAGTTTTTCTGCCAGTGTGGCCAGTGTGTGTGCATATTTCTGTGTGTGTGTGTGTGTGTGTGTGTGTGGTGTGTGTGTGTGTGTGTGTGTGTGTGTGTGTGTGTCCATGCTGTCTTTCTCAGAGATGATTGCCAGCCCCACACCATCGCCCTCACCTCCCACTGGCCTGCTGCCAAGCAGCGACATTGTCATTATCAGTGTGCCAGAGGGCTGGGTAAATGTCATTATTGTAGCTTGTGGATTCCTCCAGGGAATCAGCAGCTACCCGATTAATTTCTCTAACAGCCCGGGAAATATTTGTTGCATCACCAGCCCGGTTCACGGCAAACATCTATCGCTGCTATGCAATTAACGACATAGATCATTTACATAGTCACAGAGCTAATTTTCATAATGTTCCCTTTATTATCAGAGGAAGAAATTAACCCAGGAATTTATTTACACACCCACTGCAAATGGTAACAGTGTGCTAATTGGCTGTTAGATGATTAATAAGCTTATAGCACATGCTAATGAATGGTGCACTCACTGTTTCAGAGGTGCTCCAGCACTGTGCTTGTGTTTTGGCAGCTTAATTAGACAGATAATTATGTACTTGTTGCTTTCGCTTTCAAGCAAATACCATCAAACATTAAAAAAGATTAAACTGGTTCACATTGCTATGAGCTTATGTTGGTTCTCTAAGTTATGTTTTGTTATAGATGGCAGGGCCGTAACCAAATGCGTAACACGGGGGGTGGGGGCCATGAAAGGGGGGGCTGGTGTATTACATTTTTGGAAACTTAACAGCTAACTGACAATTTTGAAGCATTTTAAAACACAAATCCTACATGATTTATGTGATGTTATATGAAAGGCTAAGCTGTTCATTTAGCATTGCCAGACTTAATCACATGTTTCTCGATCAGGGTAAAATTAAGAAATAATTTAGGTCTGTGTGTGTTTTTAAGTTTTAAAAATTCTATGGATGAAAAGACAATATTCTAATAAGTTTTTTCGCACATTAATGGCAACTTATTAAGTTTATTTGTGATTGCATTAGCTAATATTTATCTCAGATAAATATTTATTTAATAATATATGGGGGTCCACCTATTACAGTCTTGATCCTGGGTCTTCAACCCCTACTGCAGTGGTTCCCAGCTGATGGGTTGCGGTTCAAAAGTGAGTCGTGGGCTCATTCTGAATGGACCGCAAGTGACTCGCAAACGTGTCAAGTCAATGCATTCTCACTCCGACCTTGTCACATTTTGGCGTTTGGTCATAGACTTTCTACATCCACGTACGACATGCAAGGTACCCTGGGTGCGTTGATTGTTTACGTTCTGGGACACCCATCAAGTTCTGCCTGTTACATGCATCGTCCTCTTTCAAATTACACTTACGTTTTCACAGGAAATTTAACTTTGCATACAGTCTCTTTCATAATAAACACACTACGTTGGTACAACACCGCAAATTGACATTTTTTTTTCCTTCAACGACAAACGCACATGGTTAGGTTTAGGAAAAAAGAACAGGGTTTGGCTTTATAATCTCACGGGATGCAAACAATGCTCTCTTTGGTGGAGATTGGTGTTTGTCAGATCCATCCACCACACCTCCCATCTGCCCCCCTTGGACTTTCGCCACCTTAACTTTCGTCCTTGTCCTGCCATGTTTCCCCCTGATGCTGCTGGGCGCCGTTAAACTATAACAGCAACCGGCCGTGTATCATGCCGACATTAAAGGATGCATTTTGTCATTGGTTTCTGATGCCGCAAGTCACTGCCCAAGCGCAATATTTCGATGACTTTGGAATTAAACAGGGCTCTTTAAGTTGGTAAAAAACACACTTTATTTTGGAGCACAATGAATTTTCGACACAAGCTTTTATTTCGGAGTGCCTGCTTTGGAGTGAGTAAATAACAGAGAGCTACTTAACAGAGACAGCAAACTAGCTTGACGACATGGCCAAACGCAAGTGTGACGCTGAATGTAATAAACTTTGTGGACCTTGAACTAATGACTAAGGAGCAATTTGGACCGCACCAGTTGGGAAACACTGCCCTAGGGGGCCTTAGAGTCACTGCAGATGGTTTGATAATTGAATTTAAGGTTGTTGTTGTTGTTTTGTTTTTCAAAAATTCAAATATGTCTTAAAATACACATTAACATAAATCCAACATATTATTTGCAAAAATAAATTCACTTATTCATAATAAAAACCAAACCCATTTAATTCACAGTACACAACATTGATGATAGGCTAACTGTTACCCATGAATCCTTGTGCAATCATGTGAGCTAGCTAACGCTAAAACATTGACTGGCATTCATCCATAACAGTGAGGTGAACTAGTTTGCTAACATTTAAATACTACTGAAACATATTAGTCAGTAAGCTGTGTTATTATTCCAAGTGTATGGACATTGTTGTTAGCCGGAGTGGATTGCTTTGTAACTTTTCAAGCCAAGACAGTCCACGTATCAGAAGCCCTGCTTGGTCCAAAAAAATGTGTAAGATCCCTGCGCTTAATAAATGACCGTTTTAAGTCAAGGCTCTCATTTGTTAGCTGTCAACTGTGTCTCGAAATAAAACTACATTGTCACCATTTGTGCAGTTTATTCAATAGTATATAACCAATAACTGAAACAGGAAAGCTTTTCATTTTTGCATAATTTTGTACGTGTAATAAGCTACATCATCATAACACTTACATTTTAGCTTAAGTTGTCTCTGCAGTTTGCTGATAGCATTTGAAGGACCAGCTGGAGACACCTACTGCTTTAATTCCCAAAACTTTTTTGTTGTTTCACTTTGTTAATACAGTGATCATTTTATATTCATTTTGCTGTTGCACTTAAAAGACTGAGTCCACTCTTAAATTATGCCTCAGTTCTTTAGAGGGAATCATGAAGCGAAGACCAAACACTATCTGATGACAGGGCTGAGTCTGTCTCAGGAGACTGCTTTCATTGACTGTATAATACTGTTGTGTAACTGTGTTTAACATGTTGTTGGCTCTCTGGTTGCAGGGGAGGATAGCAAGAAAGCAAAGCCTTTTTTTCTGTTTAAAGTTCTGTTTTCTCAAAACATAAAGCAGCACTTTGTAGATAATTACTGCAGTTTGCAACTTTCCTTACATAAGACCCAATTTGGAGCAGCTCGGTCTTTACAGAGAATTCACTCTGTGGTTTTGTTTTCCATCTGCTCTGTATAGAATAAAAGTCAGTGGTTGTCTGTGGTGGTGAATCCTCTGGGATAGCTGGCTATGAATATTTGATGTAAATCCTCCTTTTTATCACTGACACGGCTCAGAGCAGCAATCCTCATTGATCTGGTGTTATAATCACAGATTAAAAGAACTCTCCCCAAACAATTCCCTGATTAAAGCCCTGTTTATACGCTCCGCTCATGTCCAAGAGAGATTCACACACAGGCATTGAAGAAAGCCCCCGTAGGATGAGCAGAGCTGCGAACACACAGTCTTTAATGTGGCTCCCACTGGCTAATGTGAACACCAAGTCTCTGGATCTGTTTCAACTCATTAGCTCCAAAACTTGGCCTGAATCTAACGTGTCATGCTTATGAATTGAATCCACAGAGAGATGAGGAGATACAACAGAAATAAAAAAGTGAAAGACAACATTTTCAAGGAGATTCAACAGATTTGTTTACTGTGGATCGTTATGCTGTCTTTTTCAAACAGCATGTAAACTGTTCAGCGGATTACACAAGATAGGATCAGTTTCTCTTTCAAATGTACGGTGCAGGAAGATGAGCTCTAATCTGAAATTAAAGGTTTAATAAGCAGGATTTTCCTAAGAAAAAAAAAATCAATCATCACTTATGACCCATTAGAAGTGCGAAGAGGTGTATTTATCTGCAGAGACTCTGCCGTCCGCCTGTGTATTCTTATTTTCCTATTATTTCGCTTTGTTCAGGACATTCCTGGGCACAGCACACAGGTGAGGTTGGGACTAAACATAAAGGTAGAGACCAGGTGCTAGACCTTGAGCAACACACACCTAAGAGGTAGCTACATTAAATCATAGACACAGTGCCAAACAAACACAAATAAAAGGCAAGTAAAGTTACTGAGGTTGGGGTTAGGAAAAGAAACCCGAGGAGGTACCTTTAAATGACTCAAAGTTCACTCAAGGTCCACACGGTTCCGAACACGTGACACCAGGGGAAAGTCCTGAGGGAAAGTCCAGGTTTTTGTGACCCATCCATCACCACAGCCTGCCTCCTTACATGATGGCTAGCGAAGCCTTCCTTGTTTACTCCCATCAGCGTGATGATTAGAGGAGAACTGGCAGAGCATAAAGGTCCAAGTGGAAAAACTCATTTACAGCTCAGTCATCCTGAAATGTTGTGATATTATTTTAGGGCCATATCGGCCACCCCCTCGTTACAGTTCCACAAACATCCTGATTTATTTCCTCCTTTTTGTTCAACATCCCACGACAACAGCAAAAAACTTGTCGCCAGCTAGCCAACATTGTCCCATCATGCCAGTGATGATGGAGAATGTTTTTGGGAAGGACAGAGATCTTCCCTTGGACGCCTCTAGGACAAAAGGGGTTTGTATGAATGTATTACTAATGCTTAGCAAATGACAAACTAAACTGAGCGAGTAAAATGGTGCGCATCTTCGTGCTCTTACCACTGGGAGGAGAGCAGCACATTGAGCTAACAGAGTTTCTCTTCATAGGAACATGAAGTGTTAAACAGTAAGCTGCAGTTTTATGTGACAACACAACAAGTTCACAATAAATAAACATACTTAAGTATTTCATTACTACAGTTTGGAGGTAATGCTAAAAGTACTTTGAGTTTGGAGTTTCAGACACTTTACATCTGTTCTTACATTTTACCAAACTTCTGTCAGAGATGACAGTAAGTAACCAGATACATGTACTCTATTCTGTACTGAAGTGCACTGCTGAAGTACTTATACACTGCAAAAATAAGCTGTTTGTTTTAACTAAAAAAATTTTGTGTCCGGGATGCCTCAGTTTAAAAAGACATGTTGAATCATAACAAAATTACCTTAACTTGTTTTCTCAAATTTTGAGGCAGCCTGGACACTATTTTTTTTAAGTTAAAACAAACACTGTCTCTTTACAGTGTACTTAAATGTGTTAGTTGCGATAAATTTCCTCTTCTGTAAGGTATTGTTTTACAAAAGTTTACATCTCTGCCATTGAAAATATACTTTGGCCACCAAAATTAGGGGCTCAGTGGCCCATACCTTTAATGTAAACTGCACAAAAGGGTTAATTTGTGACATATTTCCCTGCATCTGATGTTTTCTGTGTTCTCAGATATATAACCTTTACCCACAGGTTTACTGGAATCCTGAATACTGATTGAGGAAACTTAAATACTGGCTCCTTCATTCTGCAGAGACAGATAAATACCTAAACTGCAAGCCAATGGTATTTCAATGGGCTCTTGGCCTTCCGTCAAACCTCCATTTGTGAGCTTAAATGATTGGTGAATTTCATCTTAATTACAACAAAGACGAGCCAAGCCCAGAGTTCATTCTCATCTTGTTCGGTTTGCCAATTATGGATGTGGCTGGCAATGCAGTGGCTTCCACCTCTCATTTCTCAAACCCATATTGTCCCCGGAGCAGAGGAGATTGGTGCGTGCCCGGCGTCCCACTGCTGTGCTCAAAATGAAGCAGATGAGATTACTCTGTGTGCATGAAGACGGTTTCACCTAATATCAACTCCGAGCCCGTCCCATGCATACTAATCATATGGATATGTTCCTTCATACGAACTAGCTCTCACCTTCATTAGTGTCTAAAAGGAAACATCGTTTTTTCACGTGATTGATATTCCAGAGAAGTTTACCAAGAGACTTCTAAGACTGATAACTGTGACAAAGCTGGCTTCTCCTTCACAGGTCTGTCTGTGCTGGAGAATAAACTCGCTATAGAGCACATTAATACATGAGAAATCAGGACAAAGAGGGGTGTTTTTGCTTGCACTGGGTTGCAGTAAGAGGGGCTGTGTTAACTCATGTTTTCCCATATCAGATTAAATTTGCTTTCTTCATGCATGTGCTAAAGATAATCTGTTCCAGTGCTCAGAGTTATGATTATCCTGGTGGCAAGGACAGAAAGATAGAGAGGCTATAGCAGCCCCAAGTAATTAAATTAGCCCTGAATGGCTAATTGGATCAATTTGGAAGGCAGACACTGTCAAGGATAAGAGTAATCATCTATGCAGTAGCAATCTTTTATTGCCCAGACACGTCTTGTAAAAAGACAAGGTGTGATCCCGAAGGTTAATGTAATTACTGTCCAATTCTCTCACTCACTGTGCACAATAATGCTAATTAATCTAAGATCTCTGGACTATAATGAAGCGCGACAAGCCAGGTAATGCTGATTATAGTATTTAGGACATGGCTGAATATTCTCTGTTATTTCCTCATCCCGGGCTCGGTGATGATGCTACAATTAGCCCACTCATTTCTCACACTTTTACAAGACTATTGGCTTCAAAGCATTCGATCTACTGCAAAGTGAGTATATTTTGTTCTCATCTGCATGGCGTTTTAGTATGATAGTCATGCATTTTACCCCAATAAAGCAGTGATTTACATTTCATCCAAGGCGAGCTCTCCGGGCTCAGCGAGGTGTAAAGCAATGTAATGAGAGAGAGACTTGGCTTATGAACAGAGCATTCATATTCATTAGCAGCAGGCATTAACATATGATGCCCGTGACAGATCTGTGATGCATGTTTTATGAATGCAGTTAATGGCACGCTGACAGCACGGCAGGCCATAAAGGACCAGAGCAATCCACCAAATGAAAGCCACAGAGTAGTGGGACGATTATTGATTCTCCCCTGTGTCCTATTGATCTCTGACGTTTTCATCTGGCACAGAGCTGCTAATCTGCTGTGTATCAGAGAGACACCCACAGTGCAGCCCATTGACTCTGCTATCAATAGCCACAAAGCTGGATATCATTAAATCCTCATCACTTTGTTTCCCCCGGCCAGCCGCCACAGACGACTGAGCACTCTGTGTGACCTCTGAATAACCACTGTCCACTGGCTTGTTTATGGCCCCGGCTTCTGGTGTGTGACATTTACTGCCTCTTTTTTAATAGGCCAGTGTAACAGCTCTGCTGTACACACAACTGATATTGACCACTGCCTCAAAGTGTGTGACTGGACATGGTTTTATCCCATCAAGTGAGCACATATAGTAGGTCACCCACCGTCAACAGAAAATACACTCAAGCTTTGTCAGCAAACGTGGGCTGCAGCTTTCTATTTGTCATCGGGCAAATATTAGAAACACGTTACAAGCTTATTGGAAACAAGTCGGCACACTCTACAGAATACACTTCACTAATTTTATACATTAAGAAAAGTTTGAGGCTAAAAATGAAGCCAAAAACTAAGTGCCAAAAACTGCAGTACCTCTAATGGCCACTTGAGGCTGGCTCCAGTCAATCCTGATTGACACACGTGTTAAAATGCCCAACTTTACAGTAGAAATAAACAGTTACAGTGAGGATGTGCTTAGTCACTACTTGATTAAACATTGCTATCCTCGCTAGATGGCACCGGAAATGCTAGTCGCTTTAACTTATTATCAAAATTATTATTTTATGCAATTGTGTTTACCCAATAAAAATGCTATGACAATAAACAGGCATATTTCCTAACCATTTATTTTCCTATATTGTTTTCAATAAATGTTATTTGTTAACTTTCATTTAGTGAGTTGTTATGTTTTATGGGATAATGTGCAATGTTCATAACGCACTGTGCACAGTGCCACATATATAAACAGGATTTAAAACACAATTACAGCTGGCTCCTGTAATATACACAATATTTTTTCAGACTGTGTTGACCCTTATAGCTTAATTTGTGCTGAATCTGGACTGTTTTCTGAGTGTTTTTTGGTTGTTGTTTTTTTGTAAACTGGTCAATTAGTCTAAGTTTTTGTCTCTGTAGCTAATGTCCCCGCTCATGACAGCTGTACAGGGGTGAATTTGTACATAACTTATTCATTTACATTTTATAAAGGCTTAAAATGATGCATAATTAGGGTGTGGCTGCTTTGAGTTGCAGGCTGTCTGCGAGCTGTTGCTACAGACTATTAGTCAGATCCACCCGTCACTCCCCCACAGCTCCAACCTCTCATCCAAATATGGTCACTTCTGACTCCAAAAATCCGAGACAACGACAGCCAAAAATGCCGTTGCCAATGTTTTGAACTCGAGGCTTCAAAACGGGAGTCCACAAACCAGTGTGTGACGTCAGGTTGGCTGCATTCATTATTTTTATGCAGTGCATGGTTTGAGGGTCATGGACAATGGAAATCATTGAATAATGTCTTCTGTGGATCTGGAGGGAGTGCTGCAGTATGCCAACATAACCCTGATGATGTCATAGTGATGTCGTCAGGGTTATCTCTGCATGGGCTTGGAAACAAATTAATAGTTTTTAATAAAAGTCAGAGGTGTGGAGTTTAAAAGACATGGCTGTTTACCAGGCAGAGAGTGTTCATGAAAGGTGCTATCAAGCTGGATTGTGGGAAATGTAGGATCTTGTGTTTTCAGATCTTCAGCCATACTAGAGGAAAAAAGCAAAAGTATTTCTTCCTCTACTGCTTTAATTTTGACTGTTCTTTCTTTAACTGTCTTTCACAAGCTCTCCAGTTTCAAGGAAGTGACATGCTGAATGTGTGGAGTTGCCCTTTAACATGATGAGCAACCTTTAAGATACAAAGAGGACAATTATGACTCTTTCTTGCTGAGTGTGGTAAGCATGAATGTGTCAGGGGTCAGAGTATGATGATATGCTCATCATTGTTTCCAAACTGCTTCTATGGGGCTGACGGCGGCTTCTAATAAAAGGACAGAGGAGAGACTCATCAGCAGGGCGACACCGATGAGAAACATCTTTCAGTGCTGACAGTACAGGAGGAGCCACCCTCCCCCAGAGACTGGAGCACCAGGGGGCAAGGACGGGTGATGTGGGGATCGATGGTGCTTAAGGTGTGGGGGGACAAGGACAGGTGCAGGGGAGTGCCGTACCACGGTCCATTAGAGACGGAGGCTCCCTGCTGAGAGCAGACAGCATGATAAACAGCTTCAGCTCTGATAATAGTGCAGCTGATCAATAGCCTGTCCGCCCGCTGTCCCTTAGGGACGAGCAGGAGCAGCAGCCACGACAGCTGACCTGCAGGTCGTGTGTGTGGGTGTGTGTGAGTGTGAGTGTGTGTGTGAAGGCGGGGGACAGAGGGAGGTTTTGGGAGAAAACTATCACTGAATCAGATGGAGCATCGCATTGACCTTTTGACCTTTCTACCTAACCTTATCTTCATAGTGTAATAGAATCATCCAGGCATATCCAATTACTATCTGCATGTCCTTCACTTAAGCTCTAATGGTTTATTCATAGTAGTACATAGGAAACATTTTCACATCCTCCCCTGTCGTTCTCGCTGAGCGCACTTTCTTCCAGCTGCCTCTGTCCTGCACTCCTCCCCCATGGGGAATTCATCCCAGTGAGCCCAGACTGTACAGACGGATGGTTGTTACTCTTACGTATTTGAAGAAGCACAAACAAGAAGTCGATCAATTATTCTAAAGACTGATTAATCACGTAATTTTTGAAGCAACAATGCCAAACACTCTCCTGATTGTAGGTTTTGCGGCTTGTCTTCGTCTTTTTTTTAAAATTTATTTGATATACTTTATAATCCCGCAAGGGGAAATTCAATGTTTACACTCTGTTGTCAGACACAGGTCCAAATACACACACATGCACAAACGGTACCTATACATGCATTAAATGGAGAGATGTCAGAGTGAGGGGCTGCCCATGAGCAGGCGCCCCGAGCGGTTGGGGGGGTTCGGTGCCTTCAAGGGCACCGAAGCAGTGCCCAGGAGGTGAACTGGCACCTCTCCAGCTACCAGTCCATGCTACATATTTTGGTCCGGACGGGGACTTGAACCGGGGACCCTCCGGTTCCCAAGCCAAGCCCCTATGGACTGATATATATATTTACATTTTTGACTGTTGGTTGGATAAAACACATCTGAAGATGCCCTTTATGTTCTGGAAAATGAGGATTTTTTTCCTGTTTTCTGACATTTTATAGACAAAAAGACAATAATCAAATTAATTAATAATGAAAATAACCATCAGTTGCAAAATACATAACATGTAGAGGCTCCGACGACAACATTAAGGTGATATGTGTTTAGCACTGCTGCATCATTTCTAAATGCACATTTCTACACTAATAGAGAGCAAGTAGTTTTGTATTGTACTTAAGTACAATTTTGAGGTACTTGTACTTGACTTTTTGGAGTAAAAGTACAGTATACAGAAGCTGTAAAGTTACACAAAAACTTTACAGTTCTGTACCTTCTACTCCACAGCAGTGATTTTACAGTAACACGTGCATATTTCACATAAAAAATGCATGATTAACTTGTGAAATAGGATGCATTGATAGAGATTTAAAAAGCCAACAATTAAAGTTAGCCGAACCTCAACCACAAACAGCTGTTAAATAGTGTTTACATTTTAGTGTCTCAGTAATACAACACACGTTAAAAGTGGAGTTTCTGCATATTGAGTATATATTCAGTATATTACTTTTAATCTCAGCATATGTGTGCTAAATCTGTAGGCAACAGGACAAGATTTTGGTATTGGAAGTGTTCTGGTTTCTGTTTGTAGTCCATTTGTAGCCTGAGTAGTATTGACCTAATCACTTTTGTAGGGCAGGTATATAGTCTGTGGGGAGAGGCAGAAAGCGTTGGCCAAAAATTCAATCTCCAAACCCTTCAGCTATTGTCTGACAATGAGTTACCTTTAAATTATATTTCTTTAAAAGTATTTAGATTCATTAGCAGATATCTGTTCATAGAGATTGGCCGAAATGACTGGTGCACAACAGAGGAAGTCTTGGCTCAGATATCCTCTGGTTACACCAGATCAGCCCAAAATATCTATATATATTTTTTTATACCTTTTATTTATGAACATATTTACGTACGATAAGTATGGAAACAAAAGAAAAAATACAGAATAGCAGGGGAAAAAGGACAAATATGAGGTCATGGGATGTTGACAAAGTCATGACTAATTTTCCTAATTTAAAGTAGCATGTCATATATGGTACATACAAAAATCATGTGGAAACGGTCTCATTTGCTAAAGAAACACATCATTTTCTCCACTGTTTTTCTCCCAGTTCTTTCTGAAGTCGTATGGAATAGGTCATCTGTTCCAGAAGATCTAAGTGTTTAACAGTATTAACATAGAGGCGAGCAGTGGGGCAGTTTTTCTGGAGCCAGCATTTTGTAATAGCCTTTGTACATGCTGCCAGCAAGATCTTTAGAAGACAGGTATCATCTTTACTGAGAGCCCAAATTACTGACCCTTGCCCTCAGAGGCTTTATCCTTTTAGACATTAGCTGATGGGTTCTGATATGGATTTACTTTTGATACTTAGGTATATTGTGCACATAATATCACTGCACTTCAGTAAAATGCCTGAAAATTTCTTCCACCACTGATTTCCTTTGTACTTATTCAAAATATCTCCGCTCATTCTTTCCAGTAAAAGTGTTTTGGGCTGTAAACTGTTAAGCAGTAGATGTTTGAGGGTGCTCGCTGTGACTTTGAGGGAATCTGAGGGATTAGTCCCACAATGCAACAATGAGGGATTACAGAAGAAATATTAGAGACTGGAGCAGTGGGTACAGTGGGTATCTGACAGCCTTTGACCTATTGAGGTTGAAATACAACCAGTTTAATCACTGAAACACTGATCTGAGCCAAGATTCCCGAGACTTTATTGAATCTCAGAAATCAAAGGAGCTATGTAGCTGAGTGGCCTTGTAGTGGAACATGAGCGTTTCTCCGTCGCACAGAAATACAACCGTTTTTATATTCATCATTCATTTTGTTCATCTGAGTACAAGTACATTAATTTTGCTTGTTTGTCAGGACTGCCTAATTAATTTATTGTCACAGTGAAAAGGAGCGTGATTAACTTTGTCGTGCAAGAACCTGGCAAGTGTAAGGACTCATAAATAACTGCACGTTTTTGGATGAAAGCACGTATTTGAAAGTAGAAAGAAGAGGAAGCAATAGTGTTTCGGCAAGTGGCTGCAGCACTGCATCAGTGGGTGGATGTGGAAAAACAACATGAGCTGAGACACACACACGCATGCACGCACACACATACACACACACACACACACACACACACACACTGTAGTGTTGTCACTCACTGAGTCAAGACCACATGTGTGCTCTGAAGTCCTTTCCTCTCAACGTGCCTGCGTTATCTCACAGCTACAGTTGTGGCTTCAATGGCGGTGAGACATCCTGACTTGGAAAGTGAGACTCCATATCTTGAGCAACCCCACAAGCCATAAACCACAGGCAGCAGCTTCTGCAGCCCAGCTTGCTGTGACTTCAAACACTAACAAGCTGGAATAACATTTTGCTTGGGGTGGCTTCCCTTGACGGCTCCCAGCTGCTGGCAAGCTGATGGAAGGAAGACAAGATTTATTACAGGCCTTGTCGCATTTGGATAAAACCTAACCACCTCGTATAGAAACTGTGGGATCACAGAATGTGTCATTACTGCTTTTTTTCTCTGTAGATCAGCACAAGATCCGGGGTGGAATCAATCCCTTGGAAAATCAATTTCCATGTCTGAGCTTGCGTCCTGCTGTCAGTGGTTCTTGAAAGCCGTGTGTGGAATTAAATTGACATTTGAGGTTGATAGTGAATTGCTTTAAAACCTGCTTCAATTTAAATGATACTATAAAGCCAGAAATGCTTTACCATCAGCATAAAAAACACTGAGGAAGAAAAAAAACAGTAGAGTTTCATCTTCATGCTGTGATAATCTTCCATCCTACATAGTTTCCGCTCTCATGGTTTGTTAAGATCTGTTCTACACTGTGCCGGGTGTCATGCTATTTCATAACAGGAAATGTGAGGTGATGACGAACCGCCGATCTGACCCAAAAACACCCTCTCCGTGGGACTACAGGAGTACAGATGGGATGACAAAGTGCAGATCCGTGGGAGTCTGGATTTGAAAAATGTATACATATTGGCCCGAGGACACCGGTGAACTGTCTCCGCTGAATCACCATCTTAGGAATGAATGTTAAATACACAAAAAGGATACTTAACTCAACAGGTCTGAACAGATCTCGCTGTCACAGTTCACAGTGTTACCTCATACCTGTAGGACAAGGAAGTGAAGACACAAGTGAGCAACACAGTTTCACCACAGAAAAAAAAAAAAAAGAGAAGTGGGTTGAAAGTATATGAGGAGCTTTTCAGTTACAAGAGGAGCTCGTGAGCTGTCATCACTGCTGTTGAAAGGTCAAGTAGTGTGCGTGTGTGTGTGTGTGTGTGTGTGTGTGTGTGTACTGTGTCTGCATATGGTACAACATCAGCTCTGCTCGGCTGCAAACACTCCAGCAGAGCAAATCTATCACAGATGCAGCAACAGACAAGCGTCTCAGTGCTGGGAGATGATATGACACTCTAACCCTGCCTCCATATTGCCATATTGTTCTCTACACGTAATCTGTTTTACCTTCTCTCACCCCGACTTCAATGTGTAATTCAATACAGCAGTGGATCAAATTACATTAGAGGCCATAGAGCTGCACATGTCTAGTTTAAACAGCGCGCTGGCTTGTTTCGATTTTAATGAAATTATAACTGGGCAGTTTGTTTAAAACGTAACAACGGGAGTTGATTGTTGCAGGATGCGTGCTGTTTATCCTCCTGAGAGAGATGGAGATGAGAGGACGCTGGGACCACCCACCTCGACTTGAATATGAGGCAGGCAGGCCGAGGCCGCAAAGCAACGAGCCCTCTCTAACCAGATAAATCTCTGCTTTCATGAACCACATGAGAAGGGTTTACATCTGCAGAACATTTCAGACGACGTTTGGACTTAGTGCAACTTACAATTTAAACATCAGAGAGCTGTGAAGAGGTGGAAATTAGGGATTTGGGTCTGCATGATGGAAAGTTGTGTGGTTACACAAAACAGGATGAGTGAAGGACGGTTATTCATCTGAGCTGGGCGGATTAAACGGGACACCTGTCTGCCTCAGCACCCTGTCTGTCTTCTGTCTGTCTGTCTGTATCACTGTGCAGCTATGTTAACAGCTCTGAAAGCCAAATTGTACTGTGTGATCTTAGACAGGAGCTTCTCTTTGTCATCAGCAGCATACACCTGTGTGCAGGGGCGGATTATCAGACACTGGGTCCCTGGACACAGAAATGCAAAAAGACATATAGTTGTTTAGTCTCTTTTTGTGTTGTTTTTTGTGGTTTTGTGTCTCTCTTTTTTTTTTTTGAGTTGTATTTGGATGTTTTGTTTCTCTATGTGGTTGTTTTGCCGCTTTTTGGAGTTGCTTTGCATTTTTTGTGGTCATTTTGAATCTTTTCATGGTCAGTACCATAGAATGTAAAAAATAATGGACGTAGCTACAGTGACGTCACCCACTGGTTTATGGACTCCAGTTTTGAAGCCTCCAGTTCGGCATTTTGGCCTTCACCATCTTGGTTTTTTGGAGTCAGAGACAAAGATATTTGAATGAGAGGCTGGTGCTTTAGAGGAGCAAGGAGTGGATCTGACTGAGCAGCCGAGGACACTATCGGCAGACAGCCTGTCACTCAAAGTGGTCTACTTATAATTATGCCTAACTTTAAGCCTTCATAAAATATAAACAGGTGAGTTATACAAAATTCAACCCCTGTACAGCTGTCACTAAGGGAAATTAGCAATAGAGACCAAAACTGTTTTTGTACCAGAGTAAACATGGTGTCCAAGGAAAAAGGGATGTCATATGCTGTAAAGCCCTTTGACGCTAACTGTGATTTGTGATTTGGCAACAATGAACTTTGACTTGACTAATCTGTACAACACTTTGGGTTGCCCTAAATATTGCTATATAGATAAATTTGCCTTCCCTTTGCCCCCCATCTCTGCTGTAAAGTTGAGCATTCTAACATGGTGGTCTATGGCAGAGTGTGGATACCCAACCCAAGCCCGACAAGATGGGTCAGAACAAAGTTTTGCTCGGGTTTGGCCCACTTGACATGCTGCTGTGTTGTGCTACGGCCTATTCAAGTGCTGGAATATGTTATTTACGTGACAACAACTGTGCATGCGACATCTTTGACTGTGACTAACAGCAGCCTTTTGATGGTCATTTACACACTGCCCACGTGTGATCATGCTAAACAGACAAGCTGTAACCATGGTAACAATAACTATATCAGGTAACAAACTGTGTCGGGCTCGTGTCAGGTTAGGACCTCAAATCAAAAAGTCTTTCAGAGTCGGGCCAGGCTTGGTTATAACTGTCTCGGACTCGGGTTGGGTTCAGTCAGGAAAATGTGGCCCGAGCCGTGCTCTAGTCTAAGGAGATTGCCAGCCTCAAGTGGCCGTTTAAAGAACCGCAGTTTCGGGCACTTCGTGTTGGCTTCATTTTTCAGCCCATGAGGTCGCCACTTGGTAAGCACATGTTAATTTGAGTGTCATTTTGCAGGTGAGAGGCAGCCCCGCCACCCCCCCACTTTGGGCCCCTGGGCCTGTGTCTGGTACTCCCGTTCAGTAATCCATTCATGCCTGTGCAGAGTGTGCCGGGGTGAATCATCACCTCAGACAGGCTAAATGAAGTTAAGAAATAGAAGTTGATGCTTTTTTTTTCTTCCCACATTATTTTGATTCATAACTGCAAGTCAGGCTGCATTGCACTAAAAATAACAAAGGCGCAGAAGCAGCGCTCGCGGTTCTGTGATTGTATTGATTTTGATAGCGGGCCCTCGTGTTTGTGTGGCTCGGGGCGTATTTTATCGAGAGCAGTAAAATAACAAAGGAGATGGGCTGGAAGTTCTCTATGTATACCAATCAGAATTTATAAATTGCTCCATTACCTTTATTTCCCTTGGTTACTCTGGGAACATTAGCAATTATTCTCTCATGGGCTTGGCTCATAAAACTAATAATCTGGTGATTTAGTGCCTCGTGGCACGGTGCACCCAGTCTAGCCCACTCTAATCCATTCATCTTGCCACCTATTAGTTTTATTTTGGAGGGACAAATTGCTTTCCAAGAGAAAATGGGTCAATAGGTGTCCTCTATTAGAAATTGCTAACAATGTAACTGTTTTTTTTCCCTTTCTGTGCATATGTGTTTGGTAGAGTGGCGCAGGCTGATTATCATTCTATTTGCATACTGGGAGGTTGCCTCAATTATCTTTCTTGGGCTGCATGACAAATTGCAAATAGCCAAGGTTATATATGCAATACTTAATTTATTCTGTATTTGCTTCTGTGCAAGTGTGTGTGTATTCGTCTGTGTGGGTGCGTGCTCGTATGTGTACGTGAACATCTCCGTGTGCTGCACAATGAAGTCAACATTGTTCTGTTTCTTTTTGTTTTTTTCTTTCAGTGTGTGATCATGGAGATGGATGTCAGGGCCCGTGAGCCGAGAGGACTTCTGCTGCATGGTGGCTCCATCCCACTGTTCCATTAGTGGCTCCCCAGGGAGAGAAAGACCTGGAATCTGGAGAGACAACCCCAGATTAGCTCATAAATCACTGCCCTGGGGACCGAGGCAAAACAGTGACATCATCACACTGAGGCCTTCTGTCCTGTGATCCGGCTGACGGTGCAGTCCAGCAACAGTCGCGTTCAGCTGATATGAGTTGGCAGCAGACTGTGCTACAACACATTCCTCCCGAAACTGCCACGGTCAGTTAACATCTGTATCACTTTACTTAGTTTGTCATTTCAGTGACTTAATCTGCTTGTTTTGTCTGTGAAGCAGCAAAGGTTTATTTTTATTTTTCTGTACATTCAAGTGTGCATTAAAAACATTAGATACCAGATATGCCTGATTGTGATTGATGGCATCACACAAGCACACAGTCTCATGCTGTCACAGTACAAATCCTGCAGTGTTTCTGCTGCTACTCGGCGGCTGCTGCTGGCTGTGAAGTAGCTGTTTGTGAGGCCCAGTGTGTAGTCGGGTCTGTAATAAGGCCTGTGGATCCCTCCCTCCCTCCCACATACACACACTCAGAGGTCTGTGGTCACACAGCTGGCCCCGTCTGGCCAACCACTCCAACCTCACCACTTCCCCTCTCTGGGTGGGATGACAGACGCAGGGAGCAGGGATAGAAGAAGGAAGGGGGATGGCCTCCCATTGGTCGCTCCCCAGATGTGGCCTGTCTGTCTTTCTGTCTGGAATGTGCTGTCCATACAGTAGACGAATAGAGAGACATTTAGACAAACAGGGAGGGTGTGTTTATGTATCCTAAAATGAACCTCTCACAGTCACATGGCACCTTTATGGCCCCCGGACCGCAGAGGGCCTGTCCCACGTCAGCTGGTCGGCTCTCCTCCTGTCAGGACACACACCTCCACACAGCTGTAACACAGACATTTATCCAAAGTGAGGCATGCTGTCCACTAATATCACTATCACTGCACACAGTGCGCAGCTGACAGTGAAAACAAATGCTATGGGGTGAACGTTTTGGACTAAATGGAAGTTGACAGTTTTAATTCCGGTTCCTTTGGGGACTCACTTTAACTGGCTGAGAGGAGCCGTCTCCCACAGTACACTCCGGTCCTGCTTTGTTAGTCCATGAAGGGTGGAGGGGATGCATTTGTCGCATGAGGGGAGTCATCACGGTCTCCCGGCGGCCGGCCTCTGTCCCCAACAGGCTCTGCTGATGTAATCTGCCAGACTAAAACTTACATTTACACAGGATCCACAGATGAGATAAGAGGCCCCAAGGCTGGCTTATCTGCTGCTATCAGAGGAGAGGAGCCGAGCCAACTTTCCTTCTCCTTCTCCCCCTGTGTCCTACAGCCCTGTTGCTCTGTCAGACTGCAGCAGATTTGTGTAATGACATCAGAGGGAGACTGAGTCCTGGCGACAGTGGCCCAAAGGCGCCCGAATCGTAAACCTAATTGGTGGCTGTCGCAAGTTAACTACATAGCAAATTTCCACATTCTCCCTGCGCTGCTTTAGTATTTGAACGGCTGCGAGCTGGGAATAGTGATTTTAAACAGCTTGTGTCATTTGTAAGCAGCTTCTGTATATGAGGGTGTTGCATGTCGTGTGGAGGTATTTATACAGATGTTTTTAGTATTCCAGGACAAGAGTGTTGCTATAGCTTTATTTCTTCATGGGTACGATCTACAGCCTTTGCTCAGCTTGTTGCATGGTTAACTTTGCCTCGTAGAGAGGTTTGGGGAACATGAGGAAAGGTAACGAGGACATAATGAGGGAAATGATGTGCACATTTATGAAGGATCTTTGGCTTCTTTGCCTGAGGAGCCATTATAATGATGTGTAGGCTGCCTCGGTTACACAGCCATAGTCACTGCACGCAACCACAGTACCTCTGCCGGAGGCACCCACTACGCCACCACATTCAAAAATACTGTGTTTGGCCCAGCCAATCGGCTGGCTCCACAGCCCAGGGTTAAGCGGCTTCCCGACCTCAAAGCAAGGGGTCAGTGTGGAGGAAAAACATCACACAAGAGCCACAATTGCAGCCCTCAAACATGAAAAGTCTCTTTTTATTTTTGACAGGCTTCCCACTTTTAATAGCCGGGTCTACGTGCTGCATAAACAAACAGTGAGGCTTGGTCTGCGCAGGCAGCCAACAGCGGTGGCTTTGGTGGTGAGCTGGATTACAGGCTACGATGGAGCTGTGGTTAAGATGGCACACACTGAGCTCCACTCAGACTCTGTGACAGTCAATCGAGCTCTCTCCCACTTTCTAACAGCTCAGTGGTGACTGCAACATTTCCAGATGTCAGAGCTGTGGCTTCTACAGGAGCCAGTCCACACTGCAGGCTCAGTTAGGTGTAAAATATTTCCTGCATCTGCTGTTTAATATAAACTCAGTTGACTTTATTTCTTTAGGCACTTGATAGACCGTGTATACTGTATATGTTTAAATCCAGCAACTCATATCACAGCTTTTTCCTGTAGGAGTAGATATATTGTTAATCTTAAAAGAAAGCAGCCTCTGTTTTTGAGTAAGTCAGCTTTTAAGAGGATTTGTATCACAGTATAAACTTTAAATGCAAAGTCAGGAGTTCCCTGTATACAATAAAGTTATATCTAATCTCCCTCGTCACATATAGCCCCTGTGTGTGTTTATGTTTGTGTGCTGCTGCTGCTGCTGCTGCTCTGATGGATCTGCCTGTGTCTCTCCTCCCATTCCTGCTGCAGCGCCTCCTCTTTCCAACACTGCTAATGACAGTAAGTTTAATTAGTGCCAGCAGATCCCCCCACTAACTGTAACTTCATTAACCGCTGTCAACAGGCCAAGCAACGTTACACATAAACACAGCTCATTATGACTCTGCCCTATCTTTTGTCTCTCCCTGCTCCAGAATCCCACACTATTTATCTCTATCTCTCTCCCACTACATATACATATATAAATCTCACACCATAATGAGGGTCCTCCAGTTGGGATGGATGGGAAGCTGTAAGGCCATTTTTCACTCCCTGCACTGTGGAGCAGCAGAAGCACGCAGGCTTTTGTTTTAGTTTCCCATTAAAAGGTGGAAAAAGCTGTGGTGTTTCATGGGAAAATCCAGCGTTTGGCACTTTTTATCCAAACAGTAAATGTGATGGTTCATATCAAATGAATCTTAATCACGAGACAGTAAATTGGAGTCAATCAGGCTATTGATTACATGGTGGAACCCATGTGAAAACCATCTCATATTGATTTATTCTCTGACCCATAAATCTAAAGCATATTAACTTTACATCAAAATGCATTGATTGACCCCTGCTCAATCTTTAGCAGCGAGATCAATTCTCCCTTATAAGGATCTGTGATGTTCAGCGCAGGTCCTTAACAGTGATTCTGGCAATGTGCTAGTAACACAGTGCCAGTAAATCCAATCCCAGCCCACAGAGCAGTGATTTATAGACTGCAGAGGGTAAACTTTCATGACTTCATTTCTTTTTTCTGAAGAGCTGTGTATATGACATGTAAATGTGTTCATCTGTCTGGTCAATTATTCTCCATCCTTACTCTATTTGGCTGGCATTGTGCAGTGTTTCAGCACTGTTTGGCTGCTGATAAAGAGATAACCCCAAGCCTTGTTAGATTCCTGACAGGCGCGGCTTGTCAGTCTGTGGTTCTGAAACCTCCCTAATCAAAAAATCTCTTGGAGCGAGCCAGTGGATTCTGCAGGGGTGAGCGTCATCAGAGCCTTTCATGTTCCCTGGCTGAAAGGAGAGAGAGGGAAAGGGGAGAAAGCTTTAGCAGGTACACTGTGCTCTTTGTTTACCCTTTCTCTTACCAATCTGGTGCACAGATGGCCAACAATTATTTCTCTGTGTGCGCATTGCCGCTGGCGAGCCACCAGCTTTTCAGAGATTGGTGTAATCCTTTATTATTTATGATTGTCTGGGATTTTTGGATCAAGATTGAACACAATCTGTTGAATAACTGAGAGGAGCGGGAGGCAGCAGAGTGGAATGAAATGCAAACAAAGAGAGTGGAAATGGAGAAGTCAGGGCATCCATAATGAAGATGTGATGCTCACTGTTAGTAGAACTGCTCCTGAATCCAGCACACTTTAATCCCATTAACACTGACTAAATATACCATTTGTTTTAAGCTTGCCAGTGGTGGTGTTTATGCTAATAGCGTGGTCGCTCCAGGCGATTTCAGAAGACTTTTGGAGGGCACTGGCTAATAATTAGATTTAATAAGGAAGTCAATTTCTATCCTCATTTGAAATAAAAATAAGAGGCTTAGCCTCTCATAGGACAGGCATTAATTTGTTGATTTGCTCTCGCTTTCTCTCTCAGGGCTTCTCTCTCCATAATTCTTTAACCCGTTTGTGTCCTTGTTTAGGGAACAAAAATGCAGTTATAGCAATATTCTGGGGACCACACACACCTATATGATCAATCACACTGATCATATGTGAATAATCTACTGATCACAAAAGTACTTACTAATATGAAGGCTGATGAAAGGTGAACAGCTGTGAAACATAACCCAGTACATTCACTACAAAGTACAAATTCTGCTGCTCTATACTTTTTACTCCACCACTTTTATGTGTCAGCTGTAGATGCTTTGTCAGTTAAGATTTTACAAGCAAACTAAATGATTCGTTCATAAGATGTGCTATATTGTTGTAGATTAAACTACCAAGACAGTATTTAAAATAGACCAACTGCAACAGTAAAATGCTTTACATTAGTAAAGTACATTTTGCTGATAATGCTTACATACTTTTATTTGAGTAATATTTTCAATGTAGAACTTTTACATAGTGTAGTATTGATACTCTTAAGTACAGTGATGGAGGGAGATTTCAGGCTTTTCTTAAGGAAAGTAAAAATACATTACAAGTAAATGTTCCAAAAAAAAAAAAAAAAAAATGTCCCAAATTCAAAATCTTTCTTAAGTACAAGTACAGAATTATAGAGAGGCAAAGTCCCTCCCCTTTCAGTGGTCCACCATGGGAGATCATTTTGGAAAGAAATACGTAGGCGGTGGTAGTTAATGGCAAGAGACAAATAATTTGCGCTACTCTGAAAATATGTAATTGGAAAAACTACACACCAAAAAGTTGCGCAAGTGTCAGCTGAGATATTCACTGAGAAACACGTCTTGGTTGTTCTTTCACTTCCCAGATGATAAAAAGGCAAGCTGCTGGCTAAAATACATCAAGATAATGTCACATTTGTGCATGGAACTTACTTTGTTACCTCGCTAGGTAGCAAACAATGAACGTTTCGCACAAAGTCAGATGGCACTATGAAATATCAAGATGCGACCTTTTTTGACTTGCAAAATTATCTTAAAAATTGACAAAAATCACATGTAATTCATGGCACAGTTCAAACGAGATTAAAAAAAAAAAGTCTCTTGCTGTTGACTATACCATACAGGAATTTTTGGCAAAGACTTGATGAGCCCTACTCTCCCTGTGAGAGCTAGTATATGTTTCCTTTGTTGGTTGGATTGGTTAGGTTTAGGCAAGAGGAGAAAGATTAGTAAAGGTTAGATTAAGTTAATAAGAGGCAGAGTAAGGCACAGTGGGGCGGGCCGTGCCTTTACCAACCTATGAAAACAAAACAAAAAAAAAAACCTTGTCTACCACCTACTGTACATTTAAAAAAAATAGTCCCCATGGGAGGCACCAGACTTTGCTTTTTACACAGAACCTGACGACGGCAGCATCATGACCCTCCAGTGTATGATTTTAGATAGCATGTCGACATACCAGAAGCAAAAGAGGCGCGAGAGAGGCAGCAGCGAACAAAACATAGCCTTAACGTCAGGCAGTGCTTTCTAAACAATAACAATGGCATAACATGGCAATAACAATCACTTGCTGTCCCAGTTACATGGCAGCTGATCTCCTTCCTCCCTTGGAGGGCAAGGAGCTCCTGGACCTCACTGTCTCCCCAGTTTGCTGACATTTTCAGCTGTTGTTCTTCTTCTTTAAGTTACCTGCTAACTGCTTTTAAAGTCTCCCAGGGGTGAGTTATACATATAACACATTGTCAAACACCACACCTGTCTTGTCCGTGGTCCTGTCCTGTTGCCTGTACCTTTTGCACAGACGTCGAGGAACAGAGGCAGAATAATGGCGTGACATTCCCACCTTGAACAGTCAGTGTAACGGGTGCTACTGGCTTGCTATTAGTCAGTGCTCTGCACTGCACTTATACGGCAGTTACCGCCCCATGGTGGCAAAAAAGCGTTGTAGCGGAAGCGTAGCACGCATCCTCTGGTTCCCTTCCACCCCACACCCCCTGTTAACCGTTAGATCTGTCAGCACTGTTGCAGTTGTTAACACTGTTTGCACTGTTTGCACCACTAGCTGCTAACTGTGTGCAGACAGCTCCTTTAACTTTAACAATATATTTTATAATTCCCACTGAAATGTGGTGAAGTAGAAGTATAAAGTCGCATAAAATGTTTATACTCTGGTAAGTTACTCAAAGTTGTATTGCAGATGTACTAAGCTACTTTTCATTAGTAAAAGATTCTAGTATTTCCTCCACCACTGATGGTGAAGTGTTGTGCTGTGGTGTAGATGTGGAGTTGATATACACTTCAGTATATAGGTGCTACTGCTCTGACCTGTCCTGTACAGCAGAGCTCATCATCCTGGCCGACTGCTATGGGCTCTGCTCTGCCAGGTTCATGAGCAGGGGTTCCAGCTGGAGGAGCTCTCTGATCTGCTGTCAGACAGCAGGCTCACTCTCCGCTGCCCTGATAACTTCCTCAGCTCTCTATTATTCTTCTCTACCCAGTCAAGCTTCTTTTTTCCTTCTCCCCATCCCCATCCCCTCGCTCTGTCTCTCTTTTTCAACTTAATAATGGAATCAAGTACCCCTCCAGAGCAAGCAGCAATGCTGGCTGCTGGTGAAGGAATCATTTTCGGCGAGCATGTGTCAGTCAGCAGGTATAGGAGCACTTGTGGAGTCAATTTGGCATGGAGGAGTGGAGGAGTATATTACTGTGTGCCAGGGAATATGAAATGCTCCTCAGTGAGGCAGAAGTGGTGAAATGCAGTATACGAGGAGAGAAGCTTGCGGTCTCCTGAGGAGATTTCTGAGATACTACAGAGCTCACATTGTCATTATGAAGGCTGTTAAAGAGCTCTGCTTACCATTCATTACACTCTGTGATAAATTCCTCTCAGCGTTGACCTCCACAAGGTTGCTTCATCATATTTCTTACCACACACAGTTATATCTCTGTTTGATGTAAATGAATATAATGTTCGCCCTCGTGAGACACTTAGCCAAACAATTCACCGACTCTGACCTCAGTAGCAGTTGCACTTTTCTTGCACGGGCTGTTACCTTGACAACATATTTTTCTTTCGAGACAGTCATGTGAAGTCATTCCCATGCCATGTGAATGTAATCATGGACCATAACTGAATTTAGGCCTAAAGAATCCTTTTTAATCACATTAGCCATTTAGCAAACTGGATTAGAGTAACACAATCTTAGTTGAGCAGCTCAAGGTCTTCTCAATCAACTGGTACCGCTTGTTCCTCTGATCAGTTTAATGCTGAATCTTTTTATAGCGTTTGTGTCCAGAAGGAGACTGCCAGCGGGGAATATATCAGCGCACGCAGCTACTAGCTGTGAGCCTGTAACGAGCTGTAATCTGCAGTTTGTTGTCAAAATAGAAATGATGCGGCTATGCATTTCCTGAGCTGAGGGTCTGTTGAACAAGCTCTCTCACCGCAGCAATTCTGATTCTCGATTATGCAGTGTGAAGTGTGTGAGTGAAACATGAAGTTTAGAAGGACTACTATGAGCCACCATCACCTCTCTGGAAGTATGCTGCTGAATTTAAGTGGATAAGAATATAACTGGCAGCCCTCCAGCTCTGCTGCGTGTGGTGGACACAGAACAATAACAACATAGGAAGACAACAACTTTGTGTACAAAGATGAGGCGGTGTGAGGAGGAGGAGATGTTCATCTATCAGCTGTGTGAGTCCTGCTGGTTCAGCACTGAGAGTTTCTGAGGCTTTCCATGTTTTAGTTTCCTCGTGTATCAGCATTTTTATACCTGCATGGACTCAGCGTGCTGAATGAACTCGCTGTGATTTATATGTCTAAACTGTAATTGAAAGATGAGGACGTCATGGTTGTTAGATTAACAAACACAGCCAATAAATGTTCCTGACAGTTTTATTGTTACCCTGAGCCTTTTTTAAATTGGTATGTCAACTTTCTGGATATTAACAATGTACTTTACTTTTCATCATCACTTTAGTATGTATGAAAGCATGTTGAAGAACTGATTGAGGTGTTTTTCCATAAAACCAAATTATGTTTTCTTTGAGTAAATCTGAAGGTGACAGAATTTTCTCCAAAACTTGTAACACAGAGAGCCAGAAAAGAGACGAGTCATGGGAAATATTAACACATAATAATTTTGGCAGACGCGCTTTGACTACATACAGTTTTTGTTAGTGATAATTTTCAAGACTCTATACAATCTGTCTAATTCCAGTGTGTCATAATATAACTGGCAGAATGTAATTAACTTTGAATTCTGAATTGGCTTGCTTCAGGAACATGAAATATGTTGTGGAAAGTAAAACTCTTCCAACTATAGAATATTATTGGCACATTTTTGAGACTTTTTTTTTTTTTTTGCTATGGCAAGGAACTGAAGTGCAGCTAATCCTCCAGGAGCGAGTCACATGAAATACTGCTGAAAGAAATTGGGAAAATTTGATTATTTACATGAAACAAGATGCCAGACATGTCATATAGCTATTTTTGTTTCCAGAAATGAAAACTAAAAAAAACACTTAGAAATAGTTCTCAAATGTTTTACATGTAAACAGTTCACCTGAGTTTTACCTCTATTTGATCTGAAGGCCAAGACAAACCATACTGACATCAAAGAACTGGTGGCGACGAAATCGACGTCTGTGTCCCTGCCAAAACTTAAACTTGAACACTTTGCAAAGACTACAGCCAGTGGCCAACTATCACGTATGTTCTGCGCATGCATGACAGGAAATAAATCTCCATACCAGCAGGTGGCGGTAGTTTGTATTTGTCATTCAAAACGAGAAATGGGAAGACCGCCAGGACGGATTCAAGATGCTAGTTAGCCACTTAGCACATTAACACAATCCAATGCTGAAAGAACAAAGCATATTTGCCGTGCACCTGTGAATAGTAATACAAATAATTACAAATATGGCTTAAAACCATTTCAGCCATTTTCTTTCCATACTTCCGTTCTCTTCTCCTGCACTGAGTTTAACCGCCAATCAAAGTGACTTCCGCTGGCTCTAACGCTGATTCAACATGCTGAATCAGCCTAAAAAACAGGTGACAAGAGCTAACTAGTGCCAACAGTGCTGTACACACCGCAAAAACTAGGGCGACACACGCTCAGCGTCGGCCCAACGTTGACAAACAGCCGACTATCAGCTCGGTGTGTCAGGACCTTTAGGGAAATCACACACACGTAAAGCAAACTTTACAGTGCACAGTTATATGTATTGTTATTAATGTCTGTCCTTATGTTTATCAGTGAGGGACAGCTGATAGCAGAGTATATTGATTTCAGAGCAGAGACGAGCTCAATGTCCTCCTCAGCCGAGGGCTAAATACGGCTGCCAAAGACCTCATCTTTTTGTTTTGAGACGCTCTTCATGTCTGCATTTTTCTCCTTTGATAAGACTCTCATCCTGTTTTCATTGATTACTCCCTGATGAGTCATCCTGATAATACAGTACAGGCAATTCATCTTTCCACCCCACACTGTAGGCCCTTTGTTGTATGGAATGTGTGTGTGTTAGTGAATTTCTGCCTCCTGCCTGTGAATGACGTGGCCGTGATACACAGCATGCATGTGTTTATTTGTCAGTGTGCAGTATGTCTGCATGCATCTCCATGTAAACAGCAAGCCAGTACCCTGAAGTGGAAGTCACTGCAGTACAAACCCAGCCTTTGCAGTAACAGAGCCCTCATTTTCTGCTTCATGAACAGGAAAGTGAGCCTGCATGAGAGAGAAAAATGGCCACGCGGATTATTAACTGCAAGTCACATTAATGAGCCAACACTGTGTAATCTCCAAATACATCCAATATAGGTTGATGATATATAGTTCCACCATATCGTTGATCTTTGCCTCGTTCTGCGGCTGCAAAACTGTGATTTCAAATAGTACCTCCACAGTAGTAAACGCAGAGTGTGACAGTTAGCTACTTTGGACAATAAGCCCCACAGTAATTGTTATGTGGAAAAAACTGAATATTTGCTCGCCTGCTGTATCCAAGCTATGTGAAAAGTGAGTTGCTCCTCAGTTCAAAGTGGAAGCAGTGAGGACAATCCCTGCTCTGTCAAGAATTAGAGCCACCTCTGCAAATAGGCCAGTGTGTAATGCCTGAGGGTGGGAGTTTCACTGAGGCTGGGGTTTCCGTGTAAATAAACAGTGTGGGGGTCTCAGTGGGCGGAGGGCCCCCTCTCCCTGGGGTTTTGGCCCGGCCTTTTGTTGCCTTTAATCCAAGCACTCTCTATTGAAAAGCATGAGGGGGTGCCTGGCTGAGATTAGCCCGCCAGCCCTTGTGTGTGCTTGAGTTTCTCACAGACTGCCTCCATACTTTTGGAAATAACACAGTTATCCCACATCCTCAAGGTGGCTGACAAGAATGACAAGTAAGACCACTGCTGGGCAATCTCAGACCTTAACATGACAGAATGACCTTCGCGTTCCCAAAAAGATACTGCTACACTCAGTGTGAAACACGGCTGGTTGTTTTCAGATTTAGTCACTTACACAGGCCCCGTACACACCACACTTGTATTGTTCATTTAAATTTGCTTTATTGACACGACCATAATTAAATTCTGTTTTGTATAAGATTACATGTTTTAAATGTGTAAACACTTCGTTGTAACCGCTTAAATGTGTGTTATACATTAAAAGACTGGAGATAATATAATTAGGCTGCTATTTTATGCATCTGGCATTGTTTCCCCTCATTTCACAGGCTTGTTATCAGAGCTGAGAAATAACATACAAGAAGACAAGTAAGACCCCTGCTGGGCAATCTCAGACCTGAAAGGCACAGACTCGCTGAAGCGACATCAAAGAACTAGTGGCGACGAAGGCTGACTGTTTCGTCACCCCGCATCACCAGAGTCACCCCACATCACCAGTGGCCAGCTAGGACGTACGTTCTGCGTCTGCATGAGAGGAAATAACTCCATATCAGAAGGCAGCAGTAGTCTGTATTAATCATTCAAAAAGGGAAACCTGAGGACCACCACGATGAATTCAAGATGCTAGTTAGCCAGTTAGCACATTGACAGCACATTGGCTTTTGGGTGATTGAACAAAATAAACTCTGTGTCAAACAAAAGTTTACGATACTTACATGTTTTGTTTAGAAAGATAGTCTTCACACATTAATGCCACTTTTATGGTTTTTGCAGTGTTAATGCAATCACTGCAAACAAAAAGCTAACGTTAAGCTATAAATGAACTACACCGCATTAAAATGACTAAGGCAGCCACCACAACGAGGCTGTAAAGCTTTGTTCAGTGTGATGACGTTGTGTAGCCTCATTTGGCTACTTGTTAGCAACCGAAGCACCTCAGCACGATAAGTGATGTATTTTATGTAGTGAAATAAAACGTGAAAGTCTTTTAAGCTTGTGTTAACCACAGACCTTATTTCAGGCATCTAACAAAAAAAAACGTTGAAAAAAAACCCATTCGACTTTGAGACAAGGGAAACTGGAGTGCTAAAATGCTAACATATTCCCGGGCTTTAGGATGAATTCCTGCACCACTCTATTCACTTATAGGTTTACCATCACTGACGCGGATTCAGCATGCTAAGTCAGCCAAAAACAGCCAGTAGGGGCCGACTCCAACCTCAGTCTTTGTGGGGACACACCACAAAGACGGCCGATGGTCATCTTGGTGTGTGAAGGCCCTAATACACTCAAAACAGATACTGCCCTTCTTGTGTGAATCATGGCTGGCTGTTTTGCAATTTAGTCCCCTATACAAACATCTTACAGATCACGCTTAAATCATTAATTTGAATTTTATTCATTGAAAACTATTATTTAGCTCTGTTTTGTGTAGGATTACATGTTATAAATGTGTAAACACTCCACATGACTTGTCTGTCGTTAACGTATCAGGCTTGAATGTGTACGATACATTGAAAGGCCGGAGATGATATAATTAGGCAGCTATTTTTTATGCATCTGGCACTGTTTCTCCTCTCATCACAGCCGAGAAATAACATACAACTGATTTAAGTAGCGTCTTTAAAAACAAGAGGATGAGTGTCTTATTTTTGGATGTCTGATTGTTAAAAGCACAAGATTAATATCACACTAATGTTAAAACAGGTTCGATTGGCCTTTGTGATAAAAGGTAAACAAGACCCCTCTGTGTGCTGGTTACATAGGCCCATATGTAAAGGAAAACTACAGGTTGTAATGTTACAACTGTTTGCATGCTTCCTTTCTTCCTTTGTTTAATGTAGGCTCTCATTACCACGTGGTGGTAACAGATTGTTTGAACTGGAGAGAAAAGCCATTCGAAGCTAATTAAGCAGCCATTCCAGGCTCTATTCACAGGCAGAGGACCGAGGAGCACAGGCATTTGTCAGCGCTTGACCCCGCGTGGTATTGATTGACAACGCTGCTCCGTGAATGACAGGCTCGACGCTGCAGGGCCAATGGGAAGCCGGCGAGTAAGTGCACCGCGCCGCCATTGGACGAGAGGCCTTAAAGCCGCAGAGGAGTCCCACGTGGGGCAGGAGTTGAAGCTTCAAAACAAGGCGTAGAGGCTGCGCTCAGACATGGCTGATGTTCATATCAGACAAAGGCAATCATCTCTCCTCTCCCCGCAGTGCAACTATTACACAAATGCTGATAGGCTGGCGCGCGGGTGTGTTGTGCAAGAATCACGAGATGTTTAAGGCTTAAAAAAATGTGTGTCCGGTCGACTTTAATTTGCAGGATATCGTCGATCGATTGGTCATTATTGTGTCCTTCACGGTGCATGTGTGTTAGGGGGAGTTTAACCCGCGCACTGTCTGACTTTTGGCTCCCACTTTGGATGCTTCACGGCAAATGCTTCACATTTTATAACCGTGTATTACAAACAAGCTCCCATCTCCCCTCTTTTCCCTTGTAAGGGGATAACAATTGAAGAATGCTTGTTGCACCGCACACCTCCCTCCCTCCTCTCCCCGCTGGTGGTGGTCTCACCCAAAAAATTCATCAACTTTATTTGGACGGTTTTAAAAAAAAAAAAAACACCCTAATGAAGCGCGGATGTGGAATCTGCGCTGTCGCTGTCAAATTTGGATATCATCGTCGGCACATCAATGCCTGCTGTTGTTGTTGTACATGGTGGGACGGACGGATGATGCCTTGTGGTTCCGCGGGATGATGTCATGTATCGTTGCACCCCACGTGGGGGCCGTCGCTCTCCGATAGGCAGATGTGGCCGTATTCCTTCCGCGTAATCCGATTGGACAGATAGGCGCTTTCACGGCAGTTCAGCCCTGCTGCCTGTGTGTGGCAACCGGGGTAAGCTGGACAACTGGGGGAAATGCGAGATTGTGGAGAGTACCATGTTACGCTTTTAAAGAATCTCCAGCCTCTTCGAGTCGGAAGACAGATTTTTTGGGAGCATTTTTTTTTTTTCTTTTTGGGATTAACCAGCCTCAAAAGGCGCACATTCCTCGGAGGTTCGCGGCTGAGAATAAAGTAGTTTAATCGAGCCCGACCGCACCAAATTTTCTCCCAACTGCTCCCCCAGTCTGGCTGGGTGCGCTCCGGAGAGAGAGGATGCTTGTCGAGAGCTGCGTCCACCACGCTTACATTAGGAGGGATTAAGCGCATGAATTATAGCCCTACTCTTGTTTTTTCTTCAGGAACAAAAGTCGGACGGACGGTTAGGACGCACGCACGGGTATGTATTTACCAGAGCTGTTGATTTCTTTCAGTTTTTTGGGGCGTACGCTCAACAGCGCACCGTTTCCATCGCTTTCCACGGAGTCAAGCAGTAGGTGGAAGCCAGCCGCTGTCGGTCGTGGCCTGCCTGGAGACGTCCAGAGCGAGGTTTTGGTCATTTGATGAACATCAGTCAAGATTAAAGTCACAAATTAAATGCAAACATTAAAATTTGACTGCGTAAAAGTGGCGTCTTTATTCGATCTACATTATGTTTGCACCAGTTTAAATTGTAAATTGAGATTTTCTTTTCGAGTCTATGACTGACCACTGACCGAATAAGGTCATCAAGAAGACAGAAGCGCAGGACTAGTGCTGCTTTTTGACGCGTCTCTCCAATAACTGGAAGTAGTTTGCAGTTCTGACTACTTATTACCAAACAACGTGCACTGTATTGTGTTTTTTTTCCCTTCCAAAGATTAAACCGCGTCATTTTTTCAACACAGGATTTTCACGACCTCCCCTGCCCCCCCACCCACCCCCTGCCTGCTGAGACCGGTGTGGCTGTGAGCACATTTCAACCATTTTGCCAAAGGACCTGCACACTGGAAAGATAAACAAAGGATACATTTCAAGATGTATCCACAAGGCCGACATCCGGTAAGACGCGCTTCCTCTATACACTTACTCCAGTTTACATATTTATGTGACAACACTGATGTTGACATGGTTCCTGACTGTGCTGATTCCCTCTGAAATCTGCCCTGCAAAGCGTTTTCCACCCCTTAATGCAGCTCGTCAAATCTATATGGTTATATCACAATGCATTTATGCTACACCAGAATGTGCACTTAGTGGTAAATGGATGCAGATGGTTTGCATGCCTGGAGATATTTACTCAGCCATACACTAACATATGACTCTGCTGAATAAGGAGACAGGTGGTGGTTTTAATTCATTTTTGAGGTTAGGTTTCATTTTTCAGTGTGAGAGTGTATTCTTGTTGTGTTATTAGCTTCTGGAGGTGTGAAGTAGACCCACCTCTCTGGGGTGGGAATGTCTTACTCACTGCAGAGGAGATATTATCTGGGAAGTAGTCTAATGTGAGAACTATTCTTTTTTCCCCCTCAGCAGCAGAAAATGAGGAATAAAACTTTCTGGACTGTACTGATGTGATTTTTTTTTTTCTTTTTTCACAACCTTTCTTTCAGGCTCCACATCAGCCCGGTCAGCCTGGCTTCAAATTCACTGTAGCAGAGTCTTGTGACAGAATTAAAGATGAATTTCAGTTCCTCCAAGCCCAGTATCACAGGTAATGATTACAATGCATATCACCAAAGTATGACAGTGTTAACATTTACTCACGATTGAATAATACAGATTACGGCTAATGTTTAGTTGCTGAATGAAATCTGCATGAATGACAAAAAGACTTTTTTTTAAATCCTCTGCTGTCAAGTGCTTAAGTGTGAGTGAGTTATTGAAGAGATAGAGATGCCTGAAATTGACACCTTGTCTTCTATTTTAGTCTTAAGGTGGAGTATGACAAACTGGCCAATGAGAAGACGGAGATGCAGCGCCACTATGTCATGGTGAGATTATGTTACAATAGGGAGCAATTATGGTTCCAAATTGCAAGGCTTGTTGGAGATCTAGTTGGGGTGGAGCGAGACAGGCTATTGTGATCACCTGTGCGGTGGTTAGGGCGGGTTGAGTGTCAGGTACAGGCCTGTGAAAGGCCCCAGGGGGGTTTGATGTAGCTGGTTGTTACGGAGGAGCTCTTCCTGACAGGCAGGCGGCAGCGGGCTGAGGCTCCATTATAGCGCGCCCCTGATCTCCAAGGGTCGACTGCAGCGTTGCCCTCTGTGTGTGCTGATCTGATTATTCTCCTAGGAGACTCCACGCTCAGACATATGCATGGCCATAAATTAGGTGTGAGCTGATGGTGGAGGGCCAGAGCAGTGTGTGGGAAAATGCACCACGGCAAACAAAATGGAGGACCTGGAACCTGCTGCGGTTTATTTCACACAAGCGTAGTTTCTGTGTAAAATTGTTGTGTTTTTATTTTAGCAGGCTTTTAGAAAAACATAGGCGTGCTTACGATGCTGGAATGTATCTCAGACATGATGCAATCAGGAGGTTCTTCTGTAGCAGTGTGCTCTGTTGTCCCAGGTAAACACACCAGGGATGACTTAAACCAATACATGCAGGCTTAAGTTAAACATTCTTTTCACAGGAAAACAACATGTCAGCCTGACAGGGAGGAGGTTAGGTAAACATGTAGGGAAGTATCCCACAGCCAGCACTGGGTGTCAGGTTACGCTACGGCTGTGGGGCTCTGATCTCAGACAGAATGGCTCTCTTGTTTGAGAGTAATTTTCGAAGAAGCTAATGGACTGAATAATGCATTGGCCTCATCAAATAGACGCTGACTGGAAAGCCATTTCTGCCCTGGCTGCCACTTGTGGGCTCCACGGATTACATTTCAGCCAGACAGACTGACCTGGCTCGAAATATCAAGAGTGTTGAGCAATCGCGTTACGCTAAGTAAATAGACATCCTGGAGATCTGAGGGCTTAAGATGGTGATCAATAAATCTAACCCTTTCTTCTCTGTGCCTACACTATAAACAACAAAATATTGATTTATTGGCTATTCGCTGTTAGCTGCTCAAAGAACTCCTTTTCTGTCTCATCTTAGTTTATCATGTTTGTCAGCAGAAGCTGGATTGTGTTTAGGTTTTAATCATAATGTTCAAAACCGTTTGATAATGTAATTAGTGCTGTCATCAATGAAAATGATGATCTGTGGCTGTATACAGAATATTAAGGCCATAGGTTTTGTTTCAGCAAGGTGGAGGGACACACACACACACACACACACACATACAAAACACGTGGGTGTTTTGGGGTAGTCCACCAGAAAATCTTGAGCACTAAATGCTTAATGTCTTTATGGTGAATATTTCTGCACTATTCTGTGACTTTTCTGCATTATTTTATGGTGTAAATGTTTTTAATCTGGTCAAAAGAAAAGTCCTCTGCTCTACTTAGTGCTTTTATCAGAGGTGGACAAATGCACATATTCTAAATATTGGCAGTTACGTGTCCCCTGCCTCCACCTGAAAATCTACATCTATGTTAGTCATATTGAAACGATGTTTATGAGCATAACATCATCGCATACATATATTAAATGTTGGCACAACTTGATTGTAAATGTGACTTTTCTGACTTCATTAATCACAATGAACTCCTTGCTTTCGTTTCAGTATTACGAGATGTCCTACGGGCTGAACATAGAGATGCACAAACAGGTAGGCATCATCATGCTCTTCATATTTTTCAGCTCAGTGGTTTTCCACAGCGTCAGGGGATGTCAGACCCAGGAGGAGCCACTCGTAGGCTGTGAACTGAACTGAGCATCGGTAATAGGCTGTAAACAGACGGATTTACTGCACACAAACAAGGCAATGCGATTGTAAACTTGCACCATGACTTGTACAATTGCTGTGGCTATTTTTTTTAAATTCGCTGGTGGCGTAAAGCCTGGATTTGTCTCAGCCTTTTGATAAGATTAAAGGTAGACTTTGGCAGGCTCGGCCTTTGACTTAATGATTTAAGACAGAGGACTGCTGATGGGTCAGTATTTCTTTTTAAGATATACAGTAATTAAACGACAGGGGCAAAAGTCCTTTAGTCGCTTATTGTGCCCTTATCTGTATCCAACGATCCTATCTTGTATTGCTCCATAGATCAGTCACACTGATGTTTTAAAAGATAAAGATTGTATAAATGAGTAATCTGGAGATTCCCATGCATGCTGCTCTTAAACCAGTGAGGCTGTCCCCTCTCCCGCCACGGCCTAGCCTGGTTAATGACAGTGTTGGAGGCATGGCGGATTGGTGTGGTAGGGTGATCCATCAGTGTCTGGGCCGTGTGTCACACTGCCACATGTCTGTCAGGGCTCGGGCCGCTCTGATAGCTTCTGTCAGGCACTTATCGCCAACCAGAGGAAAGAGGAGGGGGATGGGAGCCGGAGACGAGTTGGAGAATAGAGCTGGGGGAGGGGCAACAGCCCAGCTCTGTGTAAACAGGTTAATCGACTGATCCATTTTAGCGCCTGACTTTTATCAGGAACCTCAACAGAGCTGATGGAAGCGCTTGAATAATTCATCAGTGGGGCCCTAACCTGCTGAACGGCGTGTTTGTGAGCAAACAGTGTGGGCCCCGTCCATGCAGCTCCCCCAGCTTACAGCTCAGGCAGGGGAGGAGGAGAAGACGGGGAGTGGTTAACAGGCAGGGTTGGGATGGATTATTGGATGCACATAGGCATATTATTTTCCTGCCAGGAGATTTATTCCATAGTGAGGAAATCCATTCCTCTAACTGTGCCTTTTTCATTACCGTGCAGGGACATAATTCAGATTTCAGGACGCACACACACCGGCACAGCTCAGATGGACTGATGTGGCAGTGTTATCTGATCCCTCTTTATCAGCCGTGACAGTATGTAGATGCAAACGGCTAATTTCTGCTGCTTGATGTCAGCCAGTAATTACCATCATCTGGTGCTTGTTTCCCAAGTGCTGCGCTGGGTTTTGGGTGGTGGTGGTGGTGGTGGTGGTGAGGCTCAGGCAGATTTGGCTGTTACCTGTAGTCCTAACACAGACACAAGACACATGGCTGCGGGAATCATTTGCTAAGTAGCAAACTATCTGCCATACCCGGGGCCAAAACAAACTTGGTCAGCCAGCAGACTGTCTGCAGTGTTCATACAAAAGAGGCGTGCAGTGAAAAGTGGTGGGAGAAGCTGTGGCTCTCCAGTGCTCCCATATTCCCAGTCTGTCATTTGGGACTGGACAGGAGTGTAATAATTACAGGGTGTGAACAGTTGGATGTCAGATCCATTTATATAAACAGAGAGTTATTGTATTTTAAGACATGGCATGATTAAGATGGTTATGGTTTTATACTGTTTTTGTTAGAATAAGTTTATTGTTTTAAAGTCACAGCCGTCCTTTACCCAAGATAATCACCTGACTGACTGCTGCGGCTGACAAGGTTAATCGTAGTAATGACTCATGCAGCCATTTAGGCAGGCTTTTGGCCTTTCCCAGATCAATACAGATAACTTCAAATGCCAATTAGAAATTTACTCTGGACCTCACATTAACAAAGGCTCTGAGGCTTTTTGTAACATCTCAGTTTAGTGGAAATGTGTGTCATTTTCTGCCTTAGATGAGCCGCTGGTGAAGTGCGAGTCTAATTTTCTTCCTACTAGAAAAATCAGGAAACGGGCGATGCTGTCATCTTGGACAAATTGGAAGCCCTCTAAATCTGACTAGTCAAGTATTGTTTATAGATGGATCATGTGACCAGAGCCACCAGTAGTTTTCCCTCTGTATTTAATACTCATCAGTGTCTCGACTCCATTTTCCCACTGCTGATAGCAACAGGCGAATGCCTTTCTGCACACCATTGACAAGCCAGCCTGAGAGTGCTCTTAAAGTGGTGCTACACAGGTCCGAGTACCTGTAATTGTGTAGCAGCAGCGCAAAGCTGGCCTCTCAAGGGCCAAGCTGTCATCTACTTAAAGTGACAACAGCCCCATTTTTATCTGCTAGCAGAACGGGGGGAAAAAAAAATCCAGCACTGCACTGTATCTTTTCTGACAGCAGTTGCGAGCCGAGTTGATGCCTTTTCCATGTATTTGCATGTTGTGTTGTGAGAGTGTGGAGGCTGCCAGTTGTTTAGGGCGCAGTGGATCAGCCACCTCCTGACCTCTCCCAGCCAGCTGTCACCATGACACTAAGCTACAGAGGAATGGACTGTGCGCTCAAGGCCTTTTCACAAATCCTGTCAAATGTTCGACTGCTATTGACATGGCTTATCTCAACAAACATGGATTATACAGGCTCTGTAGCTTTTCAACCATTTCTGAGGGCATTCTTGAGCTCTTGCTAGAGCACTTACGACATTGCATTAATACTAATGCAGATAAAACCTTTATCTAACCCCCTCCTTGCTTTATTGGTTGTAGGTCACATTTATTGTATGTCAGAGGAGGCAGAGTCTTTCTTGTCTGCAATCAAGTTATAATCAGTGTTGTTTTATGGACTCTTGTACTTTCTGTAACACATGCTACCATATATTTGTTTCACATTATTGCCTCTGATCCCGGGCTTTACTCTGTCTCATCTGATATTTCATCTTCAGCTTGTTGTTTGTCCTGCTGGCTTGCCCGGCTAAGTGGCTATCCATGTTGCAGCTTGGGTCAGCAGGTCTCGTTCTGTTGGACATTACTCTCCAATCTCTCTGGCTCTGCTCAGAGGTAATACGTCTGGCTGCCAAAACTGCCTGGCATTTCTGCCATGTGTAATAAATAAGCTGGCGGTCTGCAAAGTACATTGTGTGTGCTGCTCCAAATGAAAAATCGGAGAAAATCCCTGTGATGTGTTTGTGTTCCGCAGTGGCCTTGGGTTGAACTGCAGCTCATAAATTCCATAGATGATGTAGCTTTGGCACTGTTATTTTTCTGCTCCCAGTGCAGAGCTTGAACCTGAGAGTCTCATCTCCCATCCCTGGAAGAAGAAGGAGGCAGAACGAGCCGGCTGTGCAGTGTTTTTACAGGGGAGGGGGGGGGGGGGGTGTATCACACCCATTGCTCTTTTTATCCACCATTCATTTGCTACGTTCATGTGATCGACAGGCTGAAAATTCAATTTAATGACCTGCCTCCAAGCACGTAATATGATTTTAAAGCCTGTTACGGTCAAGCAGAGGTGCCATTTGCATAATGATCCCAGCAAGATAGGGCTGCAGCCGTTGCCATGGCAGTTGGTAGACAAGCAGAAGAATGGAGGCAGGGCTCTGTGGATGGATGAGAGGTTGGGAGGGTGGTGGGCTGGGCAGCTGATTGCAGTGAGAAATGGCCCAGGCTTCAGTCTTGGAGAGGCAGAGCTCTAGCACACTGAGCTCTTAAGTTTTACAGGCTGGTAGTTGTCTTCTAATGGTATTGATCATGTATTTGAGGCGGGTTGCCCTCGAGGTCATTATGGTTTGTAATCTTTGCTCAAACTGCAGTTATTACCTTTAATGTAAATTGCCTACACTGTCACATGTAAGTAAACAGTGCAGTCTGGTCCGTGGGCCTCACTTCCTGGGGTGTGGTTGTGTGGTTTAACTCTGAGGTTAACTGCAGGACAGCGCCGTTGCAGATGAGGGGAAGGAGGGCAGAGTGAGAGAGGATCCTCTCAACACAGCAGCACTCTGCCTGCTCATATCCGTTTAGCATGGAGTGCACTCTCAGCACAGCTGTGCTCCATCCCCCTGGGCTCTCCTAATGTTTTAAATATTTCAAATGTCAATATCACGCTGTTTAGAGGATGTTGAGTCAAGCAGTTCTGATTGCCGCAGTAATTGACTTAATCGGTGTAAACATTAAAGGCGGGGTTATATGAAGTCACTGTCTGTTTCATACTTTACCGTCTCATTTTGCTCCTCTTTTGTTTTCCAGACGGAGATTGCCAAACGGCTCAACGCAATTTTAGCTCAAATTATGCCTTTCCTGTCACAAGAGGTGAGTTTTGAATGCTGCTCTCAAACAGTATCACAATTTAAAATAAAGTCACTTATTGTTGCCTGCATTCTTAAGATACTACTTCAAAGAAAAAAAAAAAAGAAATCAGGCAAGGCAATTTTGAGTAATTGTGTGTGGCGTTTGCCCTCACTTTTAAAATTGTAGCAGCACTATGAAAATTAAGTGTGAAATTCTGTGATAAGTGAGTGTGGGTGCATGATAGATGTTGGCATGCCCCAATCATCTTTTGTAAATGTCTTCCCACAGCACCAACAGCAGGTTGCTCAGGCAGTGGAGCGGGCTAAGCAGGTGACTATGACTGAGCTGAATGCTATCATCGGGGTACGTGGACTTCCCAATCTGCCTCTCACCGTGTGTATAACCCCTTTTATTCCTTTATTTGACCTGCACATAAGATGATTACTAGTTATACGTAGTGCTTTCCATTTTTCAGTCTTAACTGTAAAGTAGATAGAGTGTGATACACTACACCACCTGCTAAAGTTGTAGTGCATATTTGCCTTTTCTTGAATCAAATATGTTCCTATATTTTGTCCTATTTATTACTATGTTCATCGCCAATATATTCAAACTATACAACAAGTGTTGCTCTCAAGAGCTGGTCTGTTGCTCCAGCTTTGGTCTCAGCGGTATCTTCACTGCCTTGTTGTGTGTTTATAAATGCGAGCCTGAGAGCTCTTGAGATCCCCTTCGCAGCCTGTATTGCTTTAATTGGCTAAGGTTTTAACGAGGAGCCTCATCCCTCACTGCTGACCTGGATAGCTGTGGGAATTAAAAGGCTGAGGGTGAGCAGAACACAGCCAGCGCTGCAAGCTAGCTGAGACAGTGCAGACAGCAGTCAGCCATCACAGCTCTGCTGCGCAGTCCTGTTTGCACACCGCAGCACTGAGCTGTAATGTATGGTGTTCATCGCCGCTTCAAACACCATCTGCTCCTCATTGATCAGCTGCCCTCACCCTGCCCTTCTGAAACTCAAGTGATTGGTGTCACCCTCGATGCAAAGCTCAGGCTATCAGTGGTCTTATTACTACAGTTGAATCTTGCGGAGTCTTTAGCATGCACAAGAGGCAGGCCCAAAAGGCTGACTTGATGACTGGAGGCACATATTGGAATTCAATTAATGCCCCCTTGGTGACCTTTTGTTCCAGGATAATTGCTCCCTAGAATATGTCTGACTAGGTGTCTTGTGGTGATGGAGAGCTGCTTGTTTTTTATATGTTTATAGCACTTTCACTAAAGCAGAGCCGCTGTAAGCTGCAGTTGTTTCTAAGAAAAGCTAATTTAATTTGTGGCTCCTTCCTGTGTCTGTGATTTTCCCATTTGGAGCAATATAATGCTGGAATATGTCCGTACTTTCGAGTTTGTACCTGTGATCCTTCCACTGTGGCTCTCCGTTGGCCTCTGGCTGTAATTTAAAATTAGTATCATTAAAAATCTACATTTTATAAAATATTGGACAAGTCCATTCATGATTTTATTATATGGTCCTATTTGGCAGCCGGCCTGTTTTATGAAACACTCAGGCCTCCACCCAAGTCACGCCGCTTGCTCATGTCAGAGGAGGTGGAAATGTAGCTACTGTATGTTTTACGAATACCTTTCCATTAGTTATTCATTGAGGAGAAGCTCTGTAGGCATGCCAAAATCCTCATGCATATTGTAGAGCAAGGTGGGGTGAAAGAGCGTGCCAGGCAGACAGGCAGCAGCCAGGAGCCAGCTGCATGCCTTATTGATGGGGCTGAGGGCCATTAATAGGATGCAACTAGGGCAGCTGCTTGCGTTGAGATGAACCTGACTGGTGGCGGCTCCTGTTTGATTAGAAAACACACGAAATATTGAAGTCGGCCAAGAAGTAGTTCAGATGAGCCCACCTGTCTCTCAGCGAGTGGCCACCTGTACGAACCCACACAATGGCTTTGATTTAAAAGGATGTTAAAGTTAAAGAGATTTATTTTGTGTGTGACATCATTGATTGCAGTATATAATAATAATAATAAAGATAGAGGGAGAGCGTCTAGAGTAGCTGTTGCCCTGACTGTTTTCTGTCCTCCTTTTCAGCAGCAGCAAGCTGCCTACCCTGCTCTCATGGTCAGTGGCATCCACAAATATCTGTATGTGCCATGCTGTTGTTAATTGACTTGGTGTGTGCACACATCTGGGCTTAAAGGGCTTGTGCATGTTGCAAGTGCTATGCATTAGTTAGTGTAGTTAGTACACTAGAGACCACTGTAATACATTTGCTCAATTTTGCCCGTGTGTGTGTGTTTTTTTTTCTTTAGCTTCACACAGTCTGAGAAAAAAAGGGGCAAAGAGTAGGTCTTTATCTTGGAATATTAAATTAGAGGAAATAGGCCAGACTCCTTTCTTTATTTATTATTGTCTTCATTTATGGCCCTCTAATGAGGGCTCTTGCTGATCAACCATGCATATTACCCATCAGTGCCTCATTAAACACAATGAGCAAGGATGGCTCTCCCCTGCCAATGAACTGGCTCCTTAATTTCCCTCATGGACACAATATTATAACACACTCGCTCTCTTGCTCTCCTTCTCTCCCTCTCTTTCTCTCCCTCTCTCTTTGTGTCCTGGGTACATTTTGTAATTGGATTGACATCTGCCCTATGGAGCAAAGGACAAGGTTGCAAGTTAAAAACCTCCCTATTTTCCAATCTAGTCTTCCCTAGCTCCAGGGCAGATAATGTAGAAGCAATTAAAAAGACCCTCTGGATATGATTTTAAGGACGTGTTTTAGAAGTAGGTGCCCTTTGTAAGACCTACGACTGAATATCTCTAAAGTAAATTTGAAAGCAAGTTCCTACGGAGTTAATGTATTTTTAACCGTGTGTTAGGCGGGTCCACCACATTGTGCTGTGTGTTGTACCAACTCCCCAGTCATTATGAAGTGCCTAATATTCCTGAAATGGCCATAAATGGTCACTGATTGAAGTCCGTCTTGTAAAAGAGAGGAGGCGCACGCTGTTACAGCAGCTGAATTATTCAGCTGGCTCGTAGACGGGTAATAAATTGCTGATGTTTTTATTGGTGTCTCAGCTAAGTATTATTTAACCTTGCTTTAAACTGCTTACTTCCATGCTGAGTGCCTTTTAACTCCCATCCATTTCCCCGTGCCTTTCAAATATTGATGGTGAATATTGGAGGGTTGACTGAGTGCCAGCATGGGACCCCTGGTCCTGGCTCCCACAGCAGCCTTCCAGACGCACACACAAACACACACTCAAATACTTAGACTGAGAGGGAAGGAGTGCCAGCTTCTGGCACTTAGTGTTCCCTCAGTGTCTTAAAGTATGGGTGTGCAAATGATTCATGTTCTGTTAATCCAGGAACATGAATATGTGAGGAGTAAATAGACGCTGGTTGTGTTTTTGAAGTGTTTAAAAAGCAGGTGGTTGTTTAGCCCACAGGCTGACAGATTCCTACACAGATTCATGTTCCTCAAGAGGATTGCTCAACTCACTGATGGCATAGGAGTGCTGCAGTGTGAAATGCACTAGTTTACCTGATGTGAAATGATTCCTCTGCGTTAAACGGTGGTTGATTAAATTTTGCTTTGCTGTTTGTCGTTAATGTAGAATACATTTTTGTTTTATTCAACTCATCATGCACTGTTAACGCTATCAAGCCCTCCGTCTGATGTGTTAGACGTGTTGAGCAGTTGATGGTTAGTCATAACTTCTACTCTCCTCAGCACAGATCTAGGGCTTATGCCACCCTGGCCTGGTATGGAAATAGCACTGAGGGGGATTGCTGTCGGATCCTGACAGTAATAGATGTGTGAATGTGCTAATATCATCCGGGGTTTAACTGATCAGCCTCATGTTTAGTGTGTGGTTTCTCCTTGCCTTTTCCCTCCGACCCACTCGGTGTCTGTCTGTCTATCTCCCCCTTTCTGCTTGCAGCAGCAGCAACTCCAGGCACAGCACCTCTCCCATGCTGCTCACGGGCCTCCGGTCCAGCTGCCACCTCACCCCTCAGGCCTGCCGCCGCCTGGCATCCCTCCTGTGACAGGCTCGGGATCAGGCCTGCTGGCACTCGGTGCCCTGGGCAGCCAAGCCCACCTCCCAGTGAAGGATGAGAAGAACCACCATGATCTTGAACACAGAGGTGAGGAGTTCAAGCATATTGCTGTCCAATTGGGCATTAGCTGCTTAACCAGTTTATTTAGAGGAAGTAAAATGCACATTATTTTTAACATTATTGCATTGATGTTAAACAGGGAAAAACCAATTTAGTGCAGAGTGCTTCTCACTCTCTAGGGCAGAATCGTAGGGCCCTTAGGTGAGGAGCACATCCTGTCTGTTCACATTCTGTCTGGGTAATGAGCTGGTACATTCCCAGCCCATGACTGCATAAGCTATTCAGCAGCTCTAACACACGTTGATAAGAGAGGCCTTATGCCCTGCAGCTGATTCTCACACGTTCAGCCAGAAGCATCTGTTATGATATGCTAACTGACGTGTTTTTCTCTTTGCTCCACTTGGTTTCCTCATAACCTCGGCTGCCATTGTGATGTCTGCGATACAGAGAACACGGTAAGTGTCCAAACCCGCAACTATTTTTGTTGCAGGGCTTGTTGGTTTCATAATTCATCAAACTTCTCCGCCACGAATGTCAAGTAAAAAAAATTCCTGCCAACAGCACGCTGCAGCTGATTTCATGCACTGTTGTAATCTGCTTTCAATAAAATGATTAATTGGAAATGAGGCTTGGAATATAAGTCCTGTGTGTTTAATCCAGAAGGGAAATGACTGGTATCATGCTGGAGAGATTAGAAGCCTTGTAATTTCATCACAATTAAAGAAAGACTTTGACTTCCCCTTCTTAAAGGATTTATTTGATCCCTTCTACTGTCTCCCTTGTTTACCAGCTCACTCTCCTCCTTGGCATGTGATGAATATTTATGAACACAAATGGAGAATTGTTTTGTTTTCTTTTTTCTCCACCCCGTCTGGCTGGACCTGCTAAAGCGTTTTATTTGAATGGCTGCGATCTCTGATGGCTTGTGATGTGCCTGTGAGATTGTGTTTCTGTAGGCTGGGCCAGTTGAATGGGTGCAGTCATGTCTGAAGAAATGGAACTCCTGGGGCGATTAGCAGGCCTGTTTTGTTTCTGTGCTCTTGTCCCAGGTCATCTGATAGCAGAGTGGTGACTTTGGTTAATGAGTCACGCTAAGCATCTCTTTAAAGGTCAGCCATTATGCAGACAGTGGCCCTTTGCCCAGACTGCTAGTCCATCGGCCATTGTTCACTTCTCTGGGCTGCCACTGACTTAGTCCATGTTGTTGCTTTGGTCTTCAGAAGAAGGGACAGAGGGAATCAGGAGAACTTGGCAGTTTACAGGCAAATGGCAAACTCCTGTGAAAGCCGCTGGACACCTGCCTAGTTCCTCCCATTCTGTTGGCGTTTGGAGTGAGCTGTCCCAGCTTGTGTGGGCAGGCAGGCTCCATGAAGAAGCACCAGTCAGTCCCACGCTGCCGTGCCCACTGGCAGGATATAGATTCTCTTTCTTTATCAGAGCTCAAAGCCTGAGCTGACATGGTGCCCAAGCGCGCTGCGGCAATCAATGCCCACAACATACAGCTTCCCTCTCTCTCTCTTTTTCTCTGCGTCTCTCCACCCCTCTCTCTCTCTCACGCTTAGCCTGACTGACTCCGGAGAAAAGGCCCTCTGTTCAGCCACAACACACTGCTCATGTCCCTGTGAGGCTGTTTGTTGTCCAGCTATGAGGAGGAGGGAGCCCAGCTCAGAAAACAAGCCCTCCTCCTTTCAGTTCAGATAACGGCCCATTCTGTTGTTTGGCCAGGGACAGGCTTGTGTGTGAGATTGGGCTTGGCTGGTGTCAGGGTACTGCTTGGAGCTGGCCTACAGCTGCATTTTAAGAGTCCGCAGCATCCACAGTTGCGTGAATGAGGCATTTTTAGTGTTTGGATTGGCACAGTGTGTTCTCTGTGAATTTGTAACGGATGAATGACTCACTGCTCTCTTTTACAATGAAAGACGAAATGGTAATAAAGTATGTTTGGTTTTTCTCCTGGCAGAATAACTCAGTATCCCCCTCCGAAAGCTTACGCACAGCCAGTGAGAAGCACCGCAGCTCTTCTGACTACAGTTTGGACTCTAAGAAACGCAAAGTGGAGGAGAAGGACAGCATGAGCAGATATGTAAGTCAGGAAAGGAACCGTGCAACATTTTGGGGAATCCGCTCATTGACCTTCTTGCCTAGATCAAAATAAGATAAGTGTTCATTGTTTAGGAAGTTTTTACTGCAAGCCAAATTATTCATAGAGATCTCTTCCTCTCCAAAACAACCTGACCAGGTGATTAAAACCAGTAAAAACACTGAATAAAGGAGTTTCACGTACAAATCAATGTTTCTCCAATGCTGTTTGGCAAGCCAGAGATGGGCCCGCTAGCCCAGCACCCGCTAATGCGTGCTTACCTCTTTTCTCTAATAACTTAAGATCCAGACATTCAGAAGTATTTTACCGGGAGCCGAATTATCCACAGAGGTCTCTTCCTCTCCAAAACAAACGGACCCTGTGATTTAAATGAGTAAAAACACCGAATAAAGCAGGTTTCGTGGTAAAAATCAAGTTTTTCTGATGCTGTTCGGCTCGTCATGGAGGGGCTGGTCGACGTGAAAATGCAAATGGCCCTATCTAGAGCTAGTATTAAGTTTGTCCATTCTGGGCTACTGTAGAAACATGGCGGCGCATTATGGCAGATTCAGAGAAAGAAGAAAACATGCTTATTATATTATATTCCTTTTCTGCCAATATATCCCCCTAAATCCTGCACACTGGATCTTAAAAAGCTTATACCGTGTTTGTTTAATCCACACAAAAACCAAAGTGGGAAAAAAAAGCCAACACATTGTGGTTTTATGGGGGGTTCGTTTTTGGCCAGCAGCAGACACTTCCTGGAGTATTTGCTGGTTGCCTGGCAACCTCATCGTGACTCCAGGAAGTCACTGCTCCTGGCCTCTGGCTCCAGGCTCATCCAGCTCTTTGGCAAGAAGGCAAATAAACGTATTTCCCAAAATGTCAAAGTACTCTGTCAACCCTCCTGTGGTCAGAGACGTATTTCAAAGGTTTAAAAAAATAAATTGTCAAAGTGACTAATTTGCCCATTATCTTTACAGGACAGTGATGGAGAGAAAAGTGATGACCTGGTGGTAGATGTGTCTAATGAGGTGAGCAGAGCAGCACATAATTGTAAATGGCATATTGACACGCACTGAGATGAAGCTGTTACATTAACGTCAAAATCTACTGCTGTGTTCCTCCAGGATCCTGCCACTCCGCGGGCAAGCCCAGCCCACTCGCCACCTGAAAATGGCATCGACAAGCCACGCCCTCCAAAGAAAGACACACCCAACAGCCCTGCATCAGTGGCATCCTCTGGAAGCACCCCATCATCCAAGGCCAAGGAGCTCAGTCATGTAAGACACCAAGAGTTACGAACAAACTAGGACAGAAAGGGTTTAAATGAGAATTGCAGAGAGAGCAAAGGGATATGTGCAAATAAATCTAGGACGTTTTCTGCAGTGGATTAGGAATGGCTGTCGGTGCTTTAAGTGCATGACTAAACGTCAGGGATAATATTGTCCCGCATCAGGATCAGTCAGGTCTTCTCTGTTAATAGCTCAATGTATTTAACTTCCTCCAGGATTTTTTTTCCCTCTGCCTCACTAAAAGATTAAAGCCAAAGCAGTAAGGGGATAAAAACGGCCCCATCTCCATTGTGGCCATAATAGGTTTTAGAATAAATAGCAGTTTATGGCTCTGCAGGACTATGAGGGTTGTCAGAATTAGATTGGATTAAGTTCAGTTTGCTCTCAAATTGTCAGTCTGCACAGTGCCTGGTTTCCGGGATTGTGAATGTGCTTGCTCTCTCGTTCCCTCGACAGAATGACAAATCCTCCACGCCTGGCCTCAAGTCCAACACCCCCACCCCCCGCAACGATGCCCCCACCCCTGGCACCAGCTCCACTCCCGGGCTCAGACCCATCCTGGGCAAACCACCAGGCATGGAGGCTCTTGGTTGGTACCAATCTCTTTCCTCGCTAGCAGCTGAAATAATCTTTTTCCATCCTCTCCCAGTGTACTGTTATATCACATACTAATATCCTTCTCTTGTCTTTGTCCGTAGCAGCCCCAGCTTTGCGGACCCCCCTGTCCATCGCAGGCTCCTACCCTACCCCCTTTGCCATGATGGGCCATCATGAAATGAACGGAGGCCTGACGAGTCCTGGTGTGTATGCTGGTCTGCACATCTCCCCTCAGATGAGCGCTGCAGCAGCTGCAGCCTATGGACGCTCCCCCATGGTAACACGCTTTCCTACCCTTTTATGTAGCTGTATTTGGGATTATCTAAAATCACTACACATAGTTAAATGACTAGTTTGACATTTTGGGAAATACAGTCATTTTCTGTCTTGCCCAGAGTTAGATGAAAAGATCGATACTTCTCTGTATCTGTCTGTTGAAGGTTCCTTGTGGAGTTTTATACCTGCAGTAGCACTATAGAGCTGTTTATCGTTAGCCCCTTTTACACAGCCTGTTTAAGACGGGAATGTTATGCTGTTATTACACCTTGCCGTTCTGTTTAAACGGTATGAACACAGAACAGAGAAAGTTGTTCTGCCTTTAAGCCAGCAGCGGAAAGTAGCAGTAGCAAAGGTAACAAAGCCGAATTGATGTCTGTGTAAAAAGTGTGAGCTGACAGGACAAGTGTGACGTTTCGATGACGTGTTATGTGTGCGACCCACTGCAGGTAGCTTTAAAAAGCAGCAAGCAGTAGTTAGCAGCTAACTCAAAGAAGATAAAACAGCAACCAAAAAATGTCTGCAAATTAGCAAGACAGCAAAGTCCAGGAGCTCCTTACCCTGCAAGTAGAGGATAAGATCAACCACCATATAACAGCAACTGTAAATGTTTGTTGTTGCCAAGTTATGCCATTGTTATTGTTTTTAAAGCGCTGCCTGACACGTATATCTTGCGCCAGACACCAGCGCTGTTTTGTTACACATCATATCTGTCACGCATCTCTTGCTTCCGGAATGCCGGCATGCTATCAGAAATCACACTGTGTGGTGGCGTTATGCTGGCGCCGATAAATTCTGTATAAATACACAATGCCTGTGTAATGAAGAATTTTTGTTGCAGCAGTATTGTGGGGTTTCTGTTTATAAAGGGCTTATGAGTGGGTCGCTGACAGGTGAAAAATGATAAGGATTTTTTTTTAAACTTTTGGACAGAGCCAGACTAGCTGTGTCCCCCTGTTTCCAATCTTAATGCTAAGCTAAGCTAACTGGCTGTAGTTTTATATTTAAAGGAAAAATATGAGAGTGGTAGCAATCTTCTATTAACTCTGAGCAAGAAAGTGAATTAGAACATTTTCCAAAATGTCTTCTTTCAGAAAATCGCCATATGGATTTGACTGTGATAATTGGACAGAAACAAATTTGTTATTGAAATGTTTCCATCTTGTCATTTTTCAGGGGTTTGATCCTCACACCCACATGAGAGCTCCAGGCCTTCCAGCCAGTCTGACATCCATCTCTGGTGGCAAACCGTAAGTGTCTCGCCAAATGTGTTCACGTCATACATTTTTAAAAACAGCAGTGATATAAAACAAGTGCCTCCTCCATCAGGGCTTACTCCTTCCACGTCAGTGCAGATGGTCAGATGCAGCCCGTGCCCTTCCCACCCGACGCCCTGATCGGCCCCGGTATCCCACGCCACGCCCGCCAGATCAACACACTGAGCCATGGCGAGGTGGTGTGCGCTGTTACCATTAGCAACCCCACACGTCATGTCTACACTGGTGGCAAAGGCTGTGTCAAAATCTGGGACATCAGCCAACCTGGCAGCAAGAGCCCGGTGTCCCAACTGGACTGTCTGGTGAGCACCGCTGCTGATTCACGTTTGACTCATCAACAACTTTTTTTTTTACACCTAGTTCTGTTTGCGTGGTTGTTTCGAAAGGTAATGAACTGTATACACAACCTCATTCCATTCACAATGGGATAATCCTTTGTTATACATGAGGACCACAACAGGCACACAGCAAATGTACTGGTACACAAATGCAGCTGATGCTTTCATTCAGTGTTTGTGTAAAATAGAAGAAAATACTTTTGGCAACAACCAAAGAAGACAGTGAAAAACAGCACACAACATTTTAAACGGTAGCTGGCTTAAAGTGTGAACATCAAATAAATGTGTAAACGTAACAAGCTGAAAACTCAAAATATTGCAGCGTAGGTCTGAGAATACCCTGAGGATGGTTTATTATGACAGAAGGATTTTCATCCTCTTTCCCACCGACTTGTTCCTAAATCTCTCTCCAGCTCCACTGACCTGAACATGTATTGATTCGCTTTGTCCTCTGTGCAACAGAACAGGGATAACTACATCCGCTCCTGTAAGCTGCTGCCTGATGGTCGCACATTGATTGTTGGAGGCGAGGCCAGCACATTGACCATCTGGGATCTGGCCTCTCAGACACCCCGCATCAAGGCTGAGCTCACCTCCTCAGCCCCGGCATGCTACGCCTTGGCCATCAGCCCTGATGCCAAAGTCTGTTTCTCCTGCTGCAGTGATGGGAACATTGCCGTTTGGGACCTGCACAACCAGACTCTCGTCAGGTTGGAAGAAAACACTTATTCACACTGTGTGGGCTCTGGCCCCACAACAGGATTGCTGTTGTGTGAGTAATTTTAAAAGGGGATGTCAATAAATGTTTGTATGCCTCCTGACTTTGATTGCAGGCAGTTCCAGGGTCACACGGATGGTGCTAGCTGTATCGACATATCCCATGACGGCACTAAGCTGTGGACGGGCGGTCTTGACAACACTGTTCGCTCCTGGGATCTGAGGGAGGGTCGACAGCTGCAGCAGCATGACTTCACTTCACAGGTACAACCCCATAACGAAAAAAGAGATGGATAACACACATCCGCAGACTCACTGTGGAGGGCAGTTTCCTTTTAGCCCCAGAACTGTCAGTAATTACTGCTCTGTCCCATTTCCAGATCTTCTCCTTGGGCTACTGTCCGACTGGAGAGTGGCTGGCTGTGGGCATGGAGAGCAGCAACGTGGAGGTGCTCCACCACTCAAAGCCTGACAAGTATCAGCTCCACCTGCACGAGAGCTGTGTCCTCTCCCTCAAGTTTGCCTATTGTGGTATGAACACACACACACATAAAATGAGGGAGAGATAATGCTGACTGTACTTAACCTGCAGAGGGGCCTCAGCCTGTCCTATTTTATTTAGTGCTAAAACTACAGCGCCCTTTTTACAGTCTGAATGCCTATTGTGTTTTGAAGGTTACCTGATAACTCTTCATTTGTAGGTATTTTTAGTCAGGCTGGGACGATATCCCTGTCATCTGATTTAAAGCTACTATAATATTTGGGTGCAAATTCAACATGTATTGCAATTTTCAAGCATTGTGACTTGATATTACAATTCATTGCAATTTTTTGTTTACTTTTTTAACACTAGACAAAGAAAAGTGAAATCATACACTTGTAGAGACTGTGTATCATGAGGCATATTTCTAAAACAATGCAAATCACATGTCAGTCAGTCTGTCTGACATTTATTTCAGCATCATACACCACATCGAAAAGTGGAAAAGTAAACTAGCAACTGTTTGTATTATTTATCTATTTTCAATCATTTTATGCCAGTTAAGCACTTTGTGACCTTGCTTTGTGGAGAGTGCCATACTAAATAAAGTTTACTTACTTACTTAATCAAACGTACAAGTTAATTAATTAATCAAACTTGACCTGCTACATTTTACTGTCCCTGCGGTGTTTCCCATACATTGATTTATTTGTGGTGACCACCGCAATATTAACACTGACCACCACTTATAGATTTTTTTGTTGTTTTTAGTATTTAAAATGGGCAAAATCTTATTCCATTGTAGAGCCGCGTGCAGCACATTGATTTACTCAGCCCCTTGCCACGCTCTCGCTCTTTCACTCTGTGCTCATCAGACCACAGATGAGACAAGAATTAGCTAGCTAGTGCACCCGTGGTCCGTCTGCGTCACTCGCCGCTGCTAGGAGACTTGTCACTGAGATACACCCTTAGTGGCAGCTGTAGCAACTCGAATTTAGACAGCCCAAAACCCAGCGCTGGGGTCCACAATAGGCTGAGTCTAATTTGTGTAACTGCAGCAACAGAAAGTTTACTGATCAAGCAGGAGTTTACAGTGGAGCGGCTGAATTCGAGTCACTATTTGAACATCTGTCATTTTCTGCTGTCTCGTTTCGACTTTGTTTTTCCTAAAGTGGATATAACATCACATTACTCATAGATTACCACAATAAAAGCAGCAACTTCTTTGCAACTCTGCATTTGAATGATATTGATTCAGGCATTTAAACAAACATTTTAAAAAGTTGCTGCACGGTGCTACAGTGGTTAGCATTGTCACCTCACAGCAAGAGGGTTCCCGGGTGGGGGAGCCCTTTTCTGCGGAGTTTGCATGTCCTCCCCCTGTCAGCGTGGGTTTTCTCCAGGTACTCCGGCTTCCTCCCACAATCAAAAAACATGCAGGTTTATTGGTGACTCTAAGTTGTCCGTAGGTGTGAATGTGAGCATGAATGGTTGTCTGTCTCTATGTTAGCCCTGTGATAGTCTAGCAATCTGTCCAGGGTGTACCCCACCTTGCACCCAATGTCAGCTGATCTAGGCCCCAGCCCCCCTGTGGCCCCCAACAGGATAAGCAGTTACGGAAAATAAATGAATGAATAAAAGTTGCAATACCGAAGTGAATGAGGTTTTTTTCCCGCCTGATTCTTAAACCACTTCTTAGTCCAAAGAGACCTGATTGCACTGCTGTTTTCTCTGCAGGTAAATGGTTCGTAAGCACTGGGAAGGACAATCTGTTGAATGCTTGGAGGACTCCTTATGGCGCCAGCATATTCCAGGTATGCAGATCAATACACTCTGTCTGCAGCCAGTCCAAAAGTATGCACAGTTGTCTCTGAGAGGAAGGGCACAGCGACCGCTGTCTGACAGGACTCTCCTATCAGTGAAAACTGAACCTGAATTATTGACCTGACAAAGAAGTCTTTTTGAGGGGCATCAGGCCAGAACTTGATGTCATTGCAATCTCATCTTGCCCTGTAGTCAGCTAATCTTCTCCACTTAACTTCAAATGTCGTTCAGAATGTTAACTGCCTCCAAGACTAACATGTTTTTTATCTCCTTCAGTCCAAGGAATCCTCATCTGTCCTGAGCTGTGACATCTCGACAGACGACAAGTATATTGTGACAGGCTCTGGTGACAAGAAGGCCACTGTATATGAAGTGATCTACTAGAACAGACTGCTTTGGATCAGAGCATGCTCGTGCTCAGGAACAGTAGACTCTCCTCCATCTACCTTCCCTCACACAGACAGCATGGATGTTGCCTGCAGCCCCGGGGTGGATGGGCAGGAAGTTTGGCAGTGCCAGACTGAAGTGGACGTTGGTGCTGTTGTGGCCGTGGATGCTGTGACCTTCGGCTCTGCCCTTCCTCACTCATACAACTAACACTTGTACAGCAAGTGCAGTTCCCCAAGGCACTAAGAAGAAAATAATGTCTTGCTGTTTTTCTGTTTGTTGGATATTTCTTTTTTTATTCGTCCTTTTTAATGTGGAGATAAAGTTCCATGACACAACTAGAAGCGGCGCTTCGCTCTGGAGCTTCTCCCTTGGAGGTCCTGTGAAAAGTGTACATAATGGAGTAATAAAAGGCCTTTTATAGATTTATATTTTGGTGTCCAGTTACGCTTGTGATGGTTCTTTCTTGTTCTCTCCGTGATTTTCTGTCCCCTCTGGGGATGGAAATTAGATTAGGACTTTGTAAGAGGATATTCTATTTCATTTTTTTTCCCTCCTCTGCTTTTTTTTCATGTTCGTTGTCCAGAATGACCTTTTCGGAAATCTAATTTGGATTTTTTTTCTCCCTGACAACGGCATTTTTTTTTTTTTCGCTATTTGCTGTAACACAGACGTTTGTCCCATGGATTTTAGCAGTGGAGATTCTGGAAAGGTCCCTTTTTTTCAGACTGGAAGAAGGAGAAAATCATGGTTTCCAGTTACGTCTACCCTCTGGCCCTGGTCAGCAGAAATTCAACTTTATAATGAAGACCTATCACTGAACACTGGCTGCTTTCAATGACATTTAAATGGATAACTATTAACTGGAGGACTCATGGGTTTGTTTTATAGAGAAGCAGCTGTGATTTGAGTTCAGCCTGTTGACTCGACTATTGTATGAATCTTCATTTCTCCACTCAGCAAAGTTTAGTCATCAGTCTAAGAGTTAATTATTGCCTCTCTCGTTTGACTCTCTGTGACTGATGAGCAAGACTTACATGGTTACTCATAAAGGTGGCAGGCAAAGCCATTACCACATTTGACATTTTGGGTATGCTCTGTTTGCTTTCTTCAGTATTTCATAATATTCGACTACAATCTTCTCATAGACAGGAATGGTCTCTCATAAACACACATTAGACTGTGTAGCATACACGTGTCATCATCCCTAAGGATTGTACAGTTGACAGTTGTTGATAAATCAATAAACTGTTTTTATATAAAAGAAATAATCTTGGCTGAATTTCTACAGTGCTGGTGCCTTGCTAGTGTTGCACGTTTTAAGGAATAATTTAAATTTCTGGGCAATAAGCTTATTCACCTTATTGCTGAGAGTTAGCTGAGAAGACTGACACTGATCCGGTAACTCTAAAGCAGCCAGTTAGCTTAGCTTAGCATAAAGATTGAAAACAGGAAGAAAAAGCAAGTCTTGTGCTATCTAAAAGTAACAAAATCTGCCCACGTCAAGCTTCGTAGTTATCTTGAATCTGTGCTGACAAGGTGCTGACAAGACTCTAGGGAGCTCCTGGCCAAGAAGTAGTCAAGCACATAGCACACGGTAAAACCACAACGTGTAGTTTTAACACTTCGACTTATGGATTTAAAAAACAAGGTATGATGTGTTAATTAGTGAGCTTTGAACGTGCTGGTTGGCGGACTTCAGGCTTTTATACCAAACAGTTCTTGGGACTTCGTAAGAGGAACTGCCCATAGGGGAGCTACCCTGAGAACTTCATACCTTCAGGGGCTTTTTTCCTGGTTTCCTGGTTGCAGTTGCACTGCCAATAGGAATGCTGAAGTGACGGACAGGGGTTGGTATAGCAACATCAATTTTGCTTTGACGAGTAAAAATAGCATTGTATTTCTACCATCACTGCAGTCCATATGTCTGTGTTTTCTTCCATTTTTTCATAAGGAGCTGTTGTTTATGTTTTGTGTTGTCTGTTGTTTACACGGCTGACAGGTTTTTAAAAATGGCGGTTGCCAGTGTTGCATTGGCTGTGTTTGACCATTCGGCCACACTTGTGTAACTCATGGTTCCTTGTGTGCTGGGCAAGACGCTGAAAATGTCCCTCAAAATGGCGTTCTGAGAACAATGATCATTCCTTGTTTTTGCTGTGCCGCACCCACAAAAAGGTGGATTCTTAGAACTTAGTTCTTAGCCAAGCTAGCTGTTTCCCAGTTTTTACTCTTCATGTTATGCTAAGCTAACTGGCTACTGACTCATATTTACTGTACATGAGCTTTGGAAGTAGCATCAGTCCTCTCATCTAACTCTCAGAATGCAAACCACAAAGTTTATTTCACAAAATGTCAAAGTATTCCTTCAAGTAAGGCAGTTTTAGATTTATAGATTGATGTTAATATTTGTTGCAGTGCAGTGTAAACCAGCTAAAGCAGCAGCTGACTGCACCAACTGAGGGAAATACACTGCATGTATTGACATGCTGAGTGTCTCCTGGCTTGACTGTTAAACCAGAACAGTGTCCTCAAAGTGTACATTGCCCTGTGCGCTTGCTGCTAGTGAGGGCTCTGCCTGGCTCAAGTCTGCATCTAAAGTAGATACAGACTTACTTACAGGCTCTCCTTGACAATAAATGGAAGTACATCACTAAATGGCTGTAAATGCATCCAGATAGGACTTGACAACCATCTCAGGAGACCGCAGACATGAGAGGAAGGCAGTCTGGGTGCTGTTAGAGAGGCTGCTAGGGATGTCTGGCAATGGCTTTAACTCAGAAAAGTACTGACTTGTTGCAGCTTTCAAAGTCGCAGTGTACTGTAACAAACCGTGGTCATTGTCTGCCACCATCTTTTTTTAGGGATGTATCTATGTATGGTGACAGAGCTAAAACCGCACAGCCGTCTCAAAGTGATACAATAAGGCAGAGTTTTTTATGCAGTGCCACTTCAGAAATATGACGCAAACACTGCTCTTGAGTTCTCTTGAGTGGTCTTTTGGTAGTTGAGTACTTTTGGGCAGGATGAGGTGAATGGCCCAGTCCTTCCACTCCAGAGCAAGGCTCTTAGGACTCTGTGCGTGAAGCTGTGAGCCCTTCATATGGCTGCCTCTTCAGAGATGTTGTTGTTAGATTATAAAAGCGAGGCCGGATGCTTTCAGCATGGAGCCAGCCGCCATGCTCGGCTCTCACGGGCTCATTTGTTAAAAGCTATAGTCTTTCTTTTCCCACATTGCTGAAGTGTGTACTTCCTGTGTGCATTTGTAGCTTAAGCTCCTTGCTCAAGTAGAATTTTCTTCCTCACTTAATCAAACAGCGGAATATCTGCAGATGAAAGGTTGTACCTCTGAGTGGCTATTGCTGGACACTGAGGGGGTCATTGTCTCGCCTTCCGCTGATCTACCTCTCAATGGAGGGCTTTCAGCAGGTTCTCATGCGAAAGCCCATGCTGCCTTGTTCTATTTAGAGGAGGGCTACAGTGCAGACTAAGAAACTAGAGTGGCCTAAGTGTTTTACAGCAGCTCTAAACATAAAAACGTAGTCAAATTCTCTACTTCTGCTTGGATTGTTAGAGCCAAGACCCTACAGAATATCAAGGGGGGTCTGTATATGTGGGCTTGCACATGCAAACCACTGTGTGAATGCTTTTTTTTAGTTGCCAGGCATTGATCACAGTCCACCAGAATTCTGGCTGGTTCTTTTGGCTGGCTTTCTGTTTTCCGCCCTCCCCCATCCATCACACAGAGAATCAGGGTTTTTTTTCTTTTTTTTTTCAACAGCGAGGGACTGGCACCGTGCTGAAATGCAGAATAATAATCCCCTAATCACCTGAGTATTGCCAGTCCTAGGTTTTATCTGCAATGGATGTGAAAGCCCCCAGTGCCTAGTGATTACAGCATTTGATCTGGGTAATAATGTCTTCACTGTTGCCCTGCCTAGGGCCCGAAGGCAGTGCAGCTCTAATCCACAGTGCATTCTAGTGGAATCGCATTACACAAAGACCACCAGGGTTCTCCTCTAGAGGGGAGGGGTGGGGGTGGGGGGGTTAAAGGAGGAGGTTGCCATGGAAACAAGCTTCTCTCTCTCTCTCTCCGTGCATCTCTCTCTCCCTCACACAGACACACATACATAATACACACTCACTCTCTCCTGGGATAGATAAGCAAAGGACAGGTTCTATGTTTACTTTCCATGGGCCCTCCAATCCCTGAGCAGGCTGAGCCCTGATAACACGAGGCCTGTACAGCCACCGACCACTGACAGCAGATAAGCACCCCAGCAGAGCAGAGCAGTCATCACCCTCCAACCAGGATGAACAAACCTGGGAGACCCGGATTCATTTGGATTAGGCCGGATTGCTGCTGCTCTTGCCGCCGCTGCTGTGTTCAGACTACTGATGTTCACAGGACTTTCTACATGAGAACTTGATGTTGCACTTCACCCCGTGGAGTCTCAGAGCTTAGTCAGAGGACACAGGCACAGTAATGGACTGGATGCTATTTTAGATATTGAGGTCAAGGGACTGTCTGCACTGGGCAGGTTTGTGTCAGCGCAGCTGGAGGGCTGTGAAGCTGGAAAAGCTAAATTCCTCCTGATGTGTCCTGAGGAGCAGATGACCACACATTATCAGTGTGTTATTTCACCATTGTCTCATTCTTGCCCTTTTTGTAATGGCCGTTTTCCACTGGAAGGGCAGTTGAGACATTCCTTTGTATTTGTTCCAAGTATCCACTAAAACCCAGTAATTCAATACCCAGAGTAATTAGATTTGTATGATACTAATGCCCTGAGAAGGAACCAGCATGCTCTTTGATGTTGAGATCAAGACAACTACAAGTACTTCTTTATTATGTGCATTATGCTAACATGGTAATTATATTTCCACACACATTCTTTGATTAAGGCACAGCTGGAGGTGTATAAGCAACATGACTAATTACAGAGGAAATTGTGGTATTGAGCTAAAGTGGTGGGAGTTGGATTTCCCTTTGGCCCCTTCTTCTGCCTGTGTTTACTTGTAAGATTTTTTTATTTTTTATAAATCTGATTAACAGCTTGAGCACATACTGTGAATTAAAAGAGGGGGACTGTCCACTAAATATTTAAGGTTTATAGGCCTATATTTCATAAGTTGTTAATATGGATTTATCTTAGTTTGTGTCAGTAATTATTGTTTGAGTTGATTCACAGCATGTAGTAAAAACAGTCTAGGACCAAAATGTTACTTACAACACATTTCCTAAACTGAATGGGACCTTCTGTCTGAGACTGTTGTATCAGATGGGATTGCCATGTTTCATCTGTGCCTTCAGTGAATTTAAATTACCAAGTTAATACAGAAGTATTTCACAACAATATAGGCTACTTTTATTAATGTAATTCAGGACATATTTATTAAATATTAATGGTGGTTCCTCTAAATGGAGAATATACAACCATCAGTGTTCTCTACTTAAACTACACTTCAGCTGATATGCCACTTGAAATTTAACTTTTTGCAGCTTTACATTTTGCAATTTGTCTTACAGGAAGTAGCACAACTGCAAAAATATTAGCATTTTTAAAGATCTTTATTGAGTTTTACAATAAACTTACAGTGACATATAGGCTATTAATGCAAAAAAGTGCAACCAGTGCCAAAGCACAAACATCCATAAAGGGCAATGAGTCAATGATATGTATGAAGTGCTGACAGTTCATAAGTCCAATATGTACCTTTGCAGGAGCTGAGATTTTTCCATTCCTCTCCTGAGGTCAGCCAGCATTGTGTCACTGTCAATTACAGTCTGTGAATAACCATAGTACATCTTGTTATCTACAGCTTTAAACACACAACACAGACTAATTGTTTGTAATAGATGTGTATGTTTACATGACAATTTATCTTCCATAATATGTCACTAACTGCCATTTCTACACTTACCTAATATTTAGAGAGAAAAATGACCTTTTTATGCTATTTAGAATAATTACATTTTAAAATATAGTCATTTAGTTTAATTAGGATTGTATACAAAGGCATTAATATTTAGGTGATAGGGTCATACTGTACATACACTGATAATGTAAATGCAGCAACAACACTCATCATAAATGTAAGTATTGTTTAATTAACAAGACACTTTCTTTTTTCTGTTTTCTTTCTTTTTTTGTTTTTGTGTGTTTGTTTGTTTGTTCATAAAATACAACACCTGTATATTAAAATAGTGCAGCTCCTCCCATTCAGTTGCATGTTAGCCAGTGCACCTGTCAACCCTCTCTGCTGGTTCACTCTGAATAACTACATTATTTTCTGTTAGCTAAACAACAAGCAGCCCAACAATAGTTTCCATTAACATTTCAGCATACTATACAATGTTATTTACCTGACACATTATAAATAGCAAATGTTTCAGCTATGCATGAGTCAGCCGTGTCGCGCTAAGCTAACCATTAGCCATGTCCTTGCTGGAAGTTTTCAACTGAGGGCGGAAGTAGTGAATTTAGTCATATTCTGTCAAAATGATCACCTTTGACGACATACTGATTATACAGATGACCCGCGGGGATGTGGATTTTGCTGAAGTGACCATTTGATATATTTCTGTGCACGTTTCGACACCCCTTTTCCGCCGTGAAAAGTTGTCACAATTTTGATCCATTACAACGACATGAACTCCAGCTAACAAGCTAGCAAGCTAACAACAGGTGCTCCGAAGGAAACGACAGCCACCTTTTGAAGCCTTCAGTCGGTGAGTGTTTGATATCAGTTGATGTAACAACAGCTCCAGTAACAATTCAAAACTATTTTGAAAGACTGAAAATAGCCAGACTCATGTCAAATCAACAATCACATCAAGCTAACGTTAATCGAGTTAGCTAACTTAGCTTGATTAGATTGGAAGAACAAGGCTCTGAGCCCTCATGATTAATTCGAGTTTTAAATAGATTGTTGAGTTTGTTGTCCAGATATTTAGATCATTATTATCATCACATGGTAGATGTTAAGTCAAATGGCTTACCACATCAAGGTTTAAGTAGTAATGGTCTTTCTCTATCATGTAACTAGCTAAATAAATCAGGTGCTCAGAATGTATAGTGTATTTAACTAACACTTCCCTTTGTGTTGAAAACAATGTGTTTCAATATTTTTTACAGTTGATTTAAACTTAATGTCACTATAATTATAATCATCATAATCTCATCACAATCTTATACGTCATGTTTGTGTCACTGTAGCAGCAATACACTGTTAACTGCACTTTACTGTGAATATGCTCCTCTCCTGGTGTTCCTGGTGATATACACTGAGGGGGGAAAACAAAACAGAAGACAGAAATAATGGGCCGTCAGATAAATGTGACAAAACAACTCTCTGTAGAAGTGTTGATCGTAACATCACATCCACATCCACACAGACTACTCTTAATAATTTGAATTAAACAATCATCGCTTAGTATACATCTTCTCCAAGATCCTAATTATAATTTCACAGGAGTTTCTGAGTTTACACACCAGCCTTGCCTTGTTCTAACAGCACAGTAGATTGACTAGTGTGAGGGAAAGGTCATGTTTCTACCCATTATCCGAGCAATGTAACTGTCTCATACATTGCATCTCATACTCTGGGAACGCTGGACCTTTTGCTTTTCTCAAAGTAAATGCTCTCATTTCAGTATTGCTATAGTGCACTGTAGTCATCACTGGAGAGGTGCAGAGAGGCAGCCTACACTCTAAAAAGGCGTATACTTTGATCACAAGATTGTCCACCCTTGTCTCTTGGCTTTTTGGAAAGCTCTTACACATATAAGTAGTGAAGTGGCTGCATGATCTCCGTGCTGGAGAGCTCAGCCCTGTCCAAATACTCATACTTGAAGCTCAAGTGTTATTCTCAGCCACAAAGTGATACACCTACTGGGCCTCAGGAACAAAACATTTTGTTAGACAAAGTTTCAATCTGGACTATAGAAAATCCATTGCTCCGTAATGGTCTTTAAGGCTGCAACTAACGGGTTTCATTGTTGATTAATCTGCCAGTAGTTTTTTGTATATTAGTGGATAAATTGTTTGAAAATAGTCATAAATAGTGAAAAATGCCTGTTATCATTTACCACAGCCCAAGGAGAGCTATTCAAATGTTATGTTTCATTGAAATAGCAGTACCAAACCCAAAGGTATTCAGCTTACTATCATATATTACAAAAAGAAAATAGCTTTAAAGGTGCGGGGTCTGGAGGGTGTTTGGCATTTTTGCTTAAAAGTGACTGAAATAATGAATTTATTATTAAACTAAGTTGGCAGTTAATTTTCTGTCAATATATATTTCACTTTATTAACTAACAAACGTATTGTTGCAGCTCATATATTTTACTAAATGTACTTTTTGCTATTAATGGTGACAGTTTTGAGTTATGAGTGAAACCATAGGCATGATTTTACGAACGAGACAGCTCTGCAGGGTATTTATTTTAGAAAAAGTAAACCCAGGAAAATGTTGACACCAGACTAATAAGATTCGTTTGATGACATTGTTAGCGAAACTGCATTTCTTGCCCCTGCTTCCGGTCTCTGGTGATTTTTTTCTTTCCTGGTAAACACTTTATTTCTATTCCTGTTTGGTTCATTGAAGCATCTGTCATTCCCAGTGCTCCCACTGCGCCTGACAAAAGCAGAGCCATGTTAGATTGAAAAGACAGAGGGGCAATCTTTCAAATGGATCTCTTTTCGAAAATATATTATGACATAATCATGTTTTCTCCCTAAAAGCCCAGGGGAGGCCTGTCTGTCAGATTGCAGTCCTCTCTTGGCTGCCTGGCCTGAACAGAAACAGCAGTTGTGTGTTAATAGAACCCAGAGGCACTCTGAAACCTTACCCATTCTGCTTTACGCTCTCAGCCAGGAGATTAAAGTCAGGGAAACATTACAGGAGGCTGGATAATTGCCCCTGTGTCTCCAGCAGACAAAAGGCAACGCTCCGGCAATTCCCTCGGTAAATTGTCAAGAGAGGCTCAAGGATCCTTCAAGGCTGCAGCAAATTGTACAGTGCTGTCTAACAAACTACCAATCTCTGGATATTATGAGGCTTCCATATATCCTTGGCCATAATGACAGCTTGCACCGCTATAATGGAGTGCAGGCACAAGATAGCTTTTGTGAACACACTTCCAATAGAAAAATTACTACCTTAGTTCCCAGTCTGCACTTTTCATTTTTTCTTTTGTTCCCATTTGTATTTTGATTTATTCTGCTATCATTTTTATTTTCGTTTTTATTCAGAGCTGAGTGTTGGCTGCTGCCACCAACAGATGATTGCAACCTTTACTCCTGAGGGCCACTTGATCCCCCGACAGCAAAAAAAAAAAAAATCTGCAAGCAGTTAATGAGTTGCCATCCATGCCTAGTGTTAAGGGCGTCTACAAATTAACAGAGGCTTTTGTCAGGGCTCTCTCGCTCTTTCCTGCTCTTGCCACCACTTTCTCTCTCATTCTACTGCCCCCCCACCCCACCCCTCCCCTCCTCCCCCATATTGCGCTCCCTCCTGCTCTTCAATTTTCTCCCTCTACCTGCCTGCTTCACGCCCCAGTAGCTCCGTGGCGGGAGCAGCGCTGTCTGGCTTTGGCTCTGAGCGGCACTCATTGTCAGTGCGGTTCATGTTTAGAATTAGCCATTTAATGAGAACAAAAGAAATTAATTGGTGGTTTAAGCCTAATGAGACGTCTGTGAAATTAACGGGCCTCATCAATAGAAACAAATAAAATCCTTCAGCTTGTTGTTGTGGAGCATTATTCTGACAAAGCTTTTGACACAATGATGAATAGCAGGTCAGGAGAGACCATCTGTGCTTTTTTAAACCCCTGCAGGAGGGGGATGGAATGTGGGCTGGCTCGAAGAGATGGTGATAAAAGAGGGAGAGAGGGGAAACGGGGGGAGGGATGGGAGAAAAGAGGAGAGAGGGAGAGGAGAAAAAAAAGCTGAGAAAAAAACAAATTCACCGGCTTTATTCATCGCCCTTTAGCATGATACCGCTGTCTAACCATGGTTACAAAGGAAATAAAAAACACCGGCATTAGCATGTGAAAGGCACTGGGTCTCTGACTATGCGTCCAGAAAGCCAAAGAGCTCTGATTTCGAGGGATATTTAACCTCCATTCAGACAGCAACAAAGGCCTGGCTGTCGCGCTGAGAGCAGTGGTTCAGCCTGATTGGGGCTCGGGAGGGAGGGAGTGGGGAGAGGAGGGGACAGGCAGGATCACAGACCTCATTTGTTCCCCCTCTTTACTTTAGCCTGTCTCTATTCCCACTGAAGAGCAGCATTTCCTCTCTATAACCCCCCTCCTCCTCCTCCCCCTCCTCTCAAAGTTGTAAATGTATGACCTGAGGAATAAATTGGATGGGAAGGAGCCGAGGAGGCAGCACAGAGAGGAGTAATACATCTCTATCATGTTCGGTGACCTTTATTTACCGCGCGTTGAGCAACATCGTTGTCCGTGTTATGTGTCTGCCTCGCTTCCTTTGCTTTTAATGCCCCAGTATGGAAGTTGCGGACGTGATGGAGGCGGTTATCTGCCTGTCTTCAGCAACTCAGCCCTGCCCTTGCTCTGTGGCCACCCAGCAGGGCCGGCCCAGCCCAGCCTGTTTGTGTATCATGGAGAAACTGTTTGCTTTCCTGCGCTGATCAAATAAACAGGCCATGTCTTTGGGGGCGGGAGGTTGGAGGAGTGGTGTCTGTGTGTTGTTTAGCTCTCTGGGTGTAGATAAGGAATTGTTTGATGGGGTAGAGAGAAACGAGAGCGATTTAGGTCAGCTAATCTGATTTACACAGAGATGGTCTGGCCATTGCAGGGAGCAGTAATTACATAGAGGGATTAGAAGCCCCCCAAAGCTCCCAACCTACAGAGAGGAGAGAGGGGTGGAGGCTTTAAAGGCCGGAGAACTGCTCGAGTATGTTGCTGCAACAACAACAGCTTGAGCAGTTCTTGGTGCAGATTAAAAATGGCCGAGATTGCGCTCAAACAAAAGGGGGCATTTGGCTAAAGTAGTATTACTTAGCTTGTTTACACGCATTTACATCTGCTGCTTTGATCCCACAATTATTAGAATTTGTTTTCTGTAGCCAAATATCACAGTTGTGTCTGCCAGGGAATCCGGCAGTACCAGCTGATGTCATCGGTTTAGTTGTCATCACGTTTTTTTTTTTTCTCCAGGAACTTGTTTACAAAGTACACAGCATAAAATCTCATGTTACGTCTTCCTTACTCTGGATCACCCTCTGTCACTGCTGCAGCTGCTCAGTATCTGAGTGTGTGCTACATCATTTGCAGATTGATCACTTTCAGCCTTGGCATTCTGTTCACGATTAGCTATTTTTCCATGTTTCTGCTAGGTACACTGAGCAAATATTCAACGCTTCTCTCGCTGCCATTTGTCTGTGTATTTAAAATGCACAGCTGAATAATTGCACTGCCAGAGCCATTACTTCATCCACAGGAATGACTTGCACGCTTGGCTGCTGTTTCTAGAGTGTGCTTGGCTAATCCACTCATTGCTTTGTGCATTCAGTGCTGTGAACCATAGGGCACCCGCTTGGATGCCCGTGCATAAATTACTGCCATGGAACATAAAGTGCTGGGAGGATTTTCCTTAACGATCGCCAACGCTTTAAACGCTTCTGCTTCAACAGTCGATACTGCTCAGCCCATTCAATTATTCAGCGGCCCGTCCCTCATTAACAAAATCCTGACCTTGACATGTCTGCCCTATTTCTCTCCCTTGACAGACTCAGCTCTCCAAACGACTCTGTTTGCTCTGATATTGGCTTGGAAATCCATGCATATTGATAAGTTGTTTGCAGTGTAATTGAAAATGTCAGTTATGAGGCCCGTGCAGACAAAGGTCGGCCCCAAGAACAAAAGCTGACAGGCTGCTATGTATGGAGCATATATAGTGTAGGGATGAAGTAGAGGAGGAGCACAGTAAATTAAATTCTGATTTATACTCTTGTATGCGTTTATGTCTTACTACTTGTGTGTTCACTGTGTGCTGAAAGGACTAGTAAAAACAGAGAGAACATTTTAAGCCTGAGGTAATTACATGACTCCACTCTCCATTTTCATAAAGTTTTATGGATTGGTTTGTGGTCACTTGATTGAAATTCTAATCTGTCTCCAAAGGTCAAATTGTTCATCATTCATATCTCATGGTCTGGGTAAACATCCACGGCTCAAGCACTCGATAGGACTTATGAATATGCTCATCAAATTTGGTACCCTGCTGTCTCTTGAGGAGTCACAGGTGTCCTGTGGGTCCTGTCTTATCTCAGTGAGGTGTTGTACCTTGTGCATCTGTGATGCGATGTGTCAATCAAAAGCCGGCGCGCTCTGCATCTCAGAGCACTACCCGCTTGCAATCTGACCGTCATAATCTGCTCCACAGGGGTGGGATCTGAGGTTAAAGTGCTCGCCACTATTTCTACATAAACAAAGATTTGAACCTCAATCCCCAGGAGCCTCAGCTGGCCGACAAGCCCCCACCCCCGCCATGCCCCGTCCTGCCTGCAGGCAGAGTGGTGACTGCCTGCTGGTTCTTTAATCGATTGCTAATGGGTTCAATTCCATCGTTGAGGAGCTGCTTGGAACCTGGCCCTGAGACTGAATGAAGTGGAAATACCATTTGCGGCTTTATGAGCCGTTATACTGCAGCGAGAGACCTCTATTCGGCATGCTTCATAGCGCTGCCGAGAGTTTTGCACCACCGCTTGATGGTTTTTCTTATGCCGGCTCCTACTGCTTTCGTCTCAGTGCTCTCCATTTACACTGTGCCCTAAAGCATTTACATCCATTCAATCTACAACAAAATTGCTTTGCTTTGCTGCATTTTTCACAAGGCTTGATGTGTAGGGTAATTACCATAGTATATCTCCCTTGTACACATGAGGGCCCAACAGATTCATTCCATCTTTAAGCTGTGATATTATTCATCAGTTTTTATCAGTAGCGTGTACCTATGGCCCGGTGTAACTCCGAGGCTTCTGGGATCACTGTGTCTTATTACCCACAGCAATGAGCGTGCAGTTCAGACAGTATGAAATATGTGAGCAGCGGATAAGTTATGAAACTGCAGTTGTTGTTTTTTTTTATTGCAGTAACATGTTTCCACCTTCTGTAGATGTTGCAGTGAGAGAGGTTGCGCCTCATACTCCACTCTGCCTGGTTTACAGATCTGCCCAGATTTCTGCAGTGCTCTTATGAGCTTGCTCTGGCTGAAATGCAAAGCTAAGCAGCCAACACTGCTCTACATTTCACATCCAGTCCCAGCAGACATGTGCTCTTTGAAGCATTTCTGGGCCAGGGATACAAGTCTTGTTTGTTCAGTACTTCAGGAGGGAAAAAAAAAAGAGAAAAATGTAAGCTATTTTTTCTTTCACTATGGCAGAGAGTAACATTCTTTGACGTCTCAACAGAAAGCCTTGTATTACAGCACTTGCTGCCAGATGCCTTGATAGAATCACCCATGTCAAACAGGAAGAGAAATAAATGCTTCATTGAACTAGAGCTTAGCTTAGTGATGGTGGGAGGGAGGAATGGCGAGAAAGAGAAAGGGAGGGGCGAGCAGGCTTCTGTGTGGGTGTCTGTGGGTGTCAGTACACTAGTGGAGGGTTGTTCTCAACCCTCAGTATAAGCACTTTCTTAGATGTGGTGTGAATAATTAGTGTGCATGGCCTAGATAGTCTCATCAATGAACATCTAATCTTCTAAAAAAAATAGGAAAGAATAAAGCTGTAATCAAGGAAACCAACGATTTTGGTAGCCGACCTGGTGCCAGCAGTTGCAGCAGGATACAAAGCGCATGTTTGTGTTTGTTCTTTCAGGCTCATCTTCCAGCGCCAAGTAGAGTATGACAGGATTTACATGCAGGTTTCTAATCTCTGTAAGCGAACCTGTTTCGGGATGTAATTCACATGGTATGTCTTTTGATTCGGATTAGTCTGGGCAATCCTCTTACCCGTGGCTCAGTATAACTTATCACTGACAAGGCCGTCTCGTGGAGCAGTGCAAATCCTCATATCCACCCCTCCCAGACTTCCAACTCTTAATTCTAATCTGTCCAAATCTGATCTGAGACTTTAACTTCCAAATACCTCTTGAAAGCCAGAGCTCAAGCTGAAGTTCATGCAAGGGCTTTGGATTACATAAATTGAGGTTAGGGATTTCCAATATGGCCTTATGTTTGAGAATAGAGCAGGATTTGGATGTAGGTTGTCGTGGCAAATCTCCTGCATTTTATCACTTTTTCTCTTTAATGTTGAATCTTTAATAAAGGGATCATGATTCATGTTGTATCCAGTATCCTTTGGTAATTGATATTGTACCTTTCGTATAAATTTACATACACTAAATCATTTTATACCCCATAATATTCCATGTATAGTCCTACTTTTGTTGATGCAGTTCATTTGTATTTTGAGAATTAAATTGTGGGATATAAACAAAGTTTTCTAAACACAGCATACTTTACTTGCTGATGTGCTTTGACGTGGAAATACCGTAAAACATTTAAATGTATGAGTCACATTCCTGATCCTTTAAGGTTCTTTATAATTCAATAAACAGGATTTAAAGTAGAGCAAGCATGCTCCACTTTTCTGCCTCAGCCGGAAGGCCACAAACGGGCTCTTATTAAACGTTGTAAGATTATGCCTTAATCTCACTGAACACATGTTGGGTGGAATAAAAGCAATTTTATTTCTGAAACAGTGCTCCACACAGCACTCCCTCTCTATAATCTTATCCCTGCTTCTGCTACAGAATGAAAAGTCCTGTTGGTATGCCAAAGCTGCTGTGTGTTTTGAGGAGGCGAAGAGATCAAGGTCCTAATTGAGAGTTAGAACCCATTAACGTACCTGTGTCCGACTTGAACTGCACCTACAGCCCAAAGACAAACTCGGTTCCCAGTCGGAGAGGATTTGGGTGCCATGTTCTCTGCTCTTGGTGAGACAGTGGTGTGAAGATGACGATAAGCCAAAGCTCTAAATCCCAGACTCAGCTGTCTTATCTGGAGCTGCTGGGCCGTGTGGCATGCTTTAATGGAGGCGGCTCACTGTCTGAGCTTTAGCTACAATCGCATTAAGATTCCCCTTCACCTCAACTAGGCTTGTTTGTTGTCAGTTTTTTGATTGAATCTTGTGAATTAAGGTTTCATCTTGGTTAAAGTCGCCCCACGGTTTAATTCTTCTGTGTTCCCAGGAAGGAACAGTCTAATTTAATCTCTTATCATGTGAGAGAATGACAATAATTCTACAACTAATAACACACTAATACCCAGAAAAATAATCAAACTTTGAATGCGGTGTAAAACAGCTTTGCCATTTTGCCCTCTTTGTTAGCAGAAAAGAAGAAAACCTTTAGTACAAAAAAATTATCACTTTTTTATGCACATGAAATGAATTCAACTTTTACTTCAAACAAAACACATCTTCTTTTAGCATCTAATGACAGAAAAATGGCTCGTTAACAAAGCTCTTTGAAAACAATACTGTGCAGTTGTTTGAGTAGCACAAAAAAAAGCATTTTTTTCCCTGTCACCTGCAAGCAAGGCATTTTATTCTGAAGAAAAACTAAGCCTCACACAAGTTAAACAAAATGTTTATAAAGCCAGAACCGAATTAACTCATGTCACACATATGCCTGATTTAGCAGATTTGATAAGTCGGTGAGAATGTGAAATGGATAAAAACCGAAAAGGTAAGATAAGGGAAACTGTATGAGAAAATGTACACAGTAAAGATCGTTTTTAATTAGGAGCATAATTTGTAGTCAGATGTTGTCCTGACAGACCAGGAAACATTAAACAGATATTCCACAAGTGTCTAATGAGTTTATCCACTCTGTCTTACTCTGTCTATAAGTCTGTGTTTATTTAGCAACTTTCATGATCACCATTCCTTATCTAGAGAAGACGGTTATATGTGAACAATCACTATAAAGCCCTCTTTAAATACACATGCTAAAGTCACTGGGATCATCATGCGTCTGTCCTGTGACTGGCGCATGTGCATTTTAAGGTGGCGCCTTTATACAGTATATATACAACTAAGTCTGAAGAGGAGCTCGAAACGTCACTTGTGGATGTGCTAATAAACAGCACTTCAGGGAGCTACAGTGTGCAGACCTTTCTTTGTGTTTTTATTGCTGTCTTTTATTGGTCCAGCACCTGCCTCTAACGATTTTTAGACGTGTGCAACTACTATGCTTTCAGCGTCAGACAAAACAAGACATCTGAAGACATCGTGTCGGTGTGGGAAATTGTGATGGGCGTTTTTAACTAGCTTCAGGATACGGATACTGTGTGCAGGGTCAGCTGGCTGCCCCTCACAGCCATAGGGTCATGTAGAGGCAGGTTGGATTGACCTTGTTTTAAAGAGATATCCTGGCCTGGCAGTACCTCTGGCATTGTTGTGCTTTTGCTATTATCTTCCCTCTGTTTATCTCGCCCCCCCCGCTCACCATCCCCTACCCATCCACCCACAAACACACACATGCACATGTGCACGCAGCACACCCATACCCCCAGTGAGTCCCAGTCTGTTTACTCAGGTGCCTGCTCGCTCGGTGCAGTGATGAACTCCTGTGCAGACTTTAACACTCCGCTGCCTCTCAGGCAAATGCCAAAACAAATCTTGTCATAATTAGCAGTAATCCTGCTCATTACCGTCTGCTTAATTATCCTATTAATAGCACTTCCTGGGAGAGCTTGTTTGCTACGCAGGCAAATGTTTGTTCCTAAATTAGCAGACAAGAAGACAGCTCCATTGTTCAAACAGCAGCTTTGACAAAGCAGAACAGGCAGGATTAACAGCAGACAGAACGGGCCACAAGCTCATCTCCGCTTGGCGCTGACAGGCAGGGAGGAGGCAGCCTGGGCCAACAACAGCACTCTTATCCTGCAAGCTGCTGTATAATCTACATAGTCAAGTACACACAATCAGCACAAGCAACTTGTCATATCAGAGCTGCAGTGTACTATGAAATAAGCATGAGTGACAAGAATAGAACAAGCTACAGGTGCACTAGGATTAATAGCATAGTAAAGTTAGTGTTTTAAATGTGTCTGATGTGTGGCTTCTTATTACTGTGAATGGAGATAAAGCCACGATGTTGTTCTTAATAGGATCCAGTCAGATTCCTCCGACCTGGGAGCCGAGAGCATTACTGGAGCACCCTGCAGACAACCGCCCGACTAACCTCATTACATTGCAGGTAACAAGACACTAATGTGGACTTACAAGGCTGTGTGACTTTCAAAGGGAGAGTTGTCCCTACTCCCAATCTTGTAAGGCGATAGGCTCATCATTGTAAAAATGGAGGTATTAGTGAATTGGATCTGTCTTATCCATCCAGCCTCCCAAGTTCCCAAACAAGGCTCCAGAGGAAAGCTTTTAAAGTAAATAAGGCAAGTGCTCAGAGGGAGGTGAAGACCAGCCGCACAGAGCTATGCACACTAACCTAAGCAGACCCAACACCTCACGCTCCAGCAGGCCTATACATTATAAATGACCCTCTCTCTTTCCCCCATGCACCAACCCCCTATACATACACAGCGTGCCATAGCTGGAATAAGCTGAGCCCGGTCTGTGGAGCCTGCAGCACTGTCAGCCCATTGATGTACAACACTCTGCCCTTTGTTCCTTGTACACAAACACACTTTCCACATTAATATTTCACAGGAAATGTACTCCGTGCTTGTGATTTAAAGCCTTTTCTTGTTAACAATGCTGTTTTCTCTATTCTGTTGCACTGAATTATGAAGGCAACTTGTCAGAAAGAAGACATGCCCATTAGATTATAATACTACTGGAGATAAATGATTACTGGCAAGGCACATGTGACTTAATCCACTGTGCCTCACTGTGTTCTAGTTCAAACATGTTCCCTGAGGTTGCACTTGCAGCTATTAGTTAAGAGCACGGAGATGTGTTTAATGTGGTGCGCGTACAGTACGTGTGAGTGAGCAGTTGTAATGTGTGTACACATTATGCACATATGCATATCATACATTGCTTTATTGCCCATGCGTTTCTCTCAGATCTGTTTGTCGGAGTGTGAGAAAATGTACAGCCATGTGATGTCGCTTGTTTGTTCTTGTTGTCAGAGAAAAGGCAAGGATCAATGGATTTTCCTTGCAAGAGTGAAACATGACAGACATAACGAAAGCCTTTCATGAGAAATGAATGAATAATTCATGGGCGCTCTCTCGCTGTGCTTTGTTGTGTCTCATACAGATGGGATTACAGAAGGCTAGATCTTGGAAACATATGAAAGATTAATTTGTGATCTGGGACACTGCTTGCTTACAAAAGGACTAAATAATGATTTTACTGAGAGTGGCAGGGATCTGGGGATGGGTGTGATGTGCACAGGGGGCTGGACACAAAGAGCCTGCAGAGAACGCGGCACACAGCGCTCAGAATAATGTGACCTGACAGATATTCAAAAACTTTCTGTGAAAAGTGAACTTCAGCTTTCAAATATTTCTCTCATTACTTTGATTGATTTATGTTGTGATGCAGTTCAATAAAAACTGAGAGACAAGTTAGCGTTGGAACAGCATTGTTAATCATTTTCTGTATTGATCCCTTAAGAGCAACGTCAGTTTGCTTTACCCTATTTTACACAGGCAGGTCAGACTCATAGCAGCTACAGAACATCTTTACGAGCTGCAGGGATTTGCTGTCTTGCTCAAGGACACTTCAGCTGGCCGGATGCTTTTTGAATCCAAGCCCTCCAGCTGAAGAACTGACTACAAATTAGCAGCCTGCTGCACAAGATTTAACAACAGTAGACCCGGTGCTCAAGTGTTCAGAGTTGCTGAATGTATAGCATTAAGGGGTTGCCTGAAAATAACTCATATCTTTTCAAAAGAGCCCTCCAATAATTCACCAGGGAGCACGAGAAGCTGTTGTCTGGTGTCTCCCAGATGGCAGAGACTCTAGGGTGGCACTGCTTGTTGTTTTTGATGAGCTGTGCATATACAAAAGCAAAACATCTGGAGCCGCCATGTGGCCTCTCCATTTGGCCAACCCCATACCTCCCCGAGCCAGATGCACCCAAACAACTGTGAGCTAAACAGCATGAATGATTCATAGAGGAGTGAGAGGCACAGCTCACACCAGAGACCTGCCAGCCACTTTGATTGGAAATCTGAAAAAGCTATGAATATGCACGAGACATTAAGCCTGCTAGGGGGGATGATTTGTCAAATGATCTGTATTTGACCAATATGGAGAAAGCTCCTGTGGTTTTTTCTGATTAGAAAATAAGAATTTTAATGTTCAAATGCCAGAATCATTAAATTATTAAGACATGTAAATGGTTAGCGAGGTGCTATGGAAATATGACTGTGGCGTGGTGCTGGATTGCTTCCCGTGTCAGAGATAAGCAGACAGTGTGGCAGGAGAGGGATTCACACCTGCTCCATGACTCAGATCAAACTTAATTAGATTCTAAATTGGAGACACTTTGCATCTGATATCAGACCATTTATGCAAGAATCTATCTGTGGAAATAAAATCAGTCAGGATGAACAGACGGTTGTGGTGAAAATACATGCGGTCATTAGATCAGTACGTGAAACATTAAAATTGGTAATTTTGTTTGTTATATCCTCTGAAAAACACAAATGTTGTAATAATATCTAATGAAAACAGACAACTTTTTAAGTAAAATAGCAAGAATCGACACACCTGTTTGATTCAGTTTCATCTTAGTTTTTTTTAAAGATTAAACTTACAATGTTTTCGTAGTTGTCAGCTCCTAGTGCAAATTTTGTGTGAGATCAGATACAAGTTGAAAGTGTTCACAAAAGCCCCATTTCCACAGAGCAGTACATTACGGCACAGTTCAGTTCAGTGCGCTTTTTTTTCTGTTTCCACTGTGAAAATTTGTGGATGGTACCAATGGAACTGTTTCATACCGTCCCCATTTTTGGTCCCCCCTCTGTTGGGGTACCTAGCACACAGATCTGGTGATTTTTCAAATAAAATTTCACTTTAACAACTTTGACCATAACTTTAGTTTTTATATGACATTCACTTTTAGTAATGACTGGATCTTAAAACGTTTTTATTTATTAATTTCTACCAGGTTATGTGAACAACATATATTCTCATCCTCACTCAGGAAAAAAAAGTGTTGTGGAGTGTTGTTCCTGTGAGCTCCTGCAACACTAAACCCCTGAGCTTGCCTGAGAAGGACTAAATGCACAAACCCACTATTTTTAAATGTCCCATGAAGAGAGACTCTCACTGCAGCCTGTTGTACTTCATTCTGAAAATGTTGACATGTAATCTTCATGTTTCCTTTAAAATGTTACTGAACTTAGCAGTGAACCAAAAGAAAACACGTTGTTAAGTAAGCATATGTTAGACTAAGTAACACTACCAAACAAATGTGGCAACATGCATCATTTTGTAGATTTATTCAAAGCTAATATGTTTCATCCTGCTGATTCTCCCTCTCTAACTTAAAGAACATGCAGTGGAGATCCACACTTTCATACTCAGACTCAAATTTTCACCGGGCACGAAAGATTTCAGGCATGCCTTCCCTTGAGGAAAAAAAAAAATATTCCAAGCTTTGACTATTTTGTTCTTGCATAGGTACGATGTTGTGCCTTGGATGTCTTTTCATGTCTTGCAACTGAGTAACTTGTAAATTCTGTGCACTTCTAATTCAGTTTTGCTTTTCTGGAAACATTTTCTCTGATGATTTATCTGTTATCAACAGAGGGTGTGATTTATATAGTCTAAAAGGATTTAAGGATATTCCATAATTTGCCTCTAAAAACAGTCTCTATCTTATTTACATGACCTTCATTTTGTGAAATGTTTTTAATACATAGGGCGACTTGCCTACTTATTTGCTTTATATTTTAATGAGTTTGATTTGATTTTAATGGGTACTTTTTGACAAAAAGTATGACTTTGTAGGCTATATTTAATAATATAGTTTTACTTTGAGTTACTGATGAACCAAACCACATTTCCAGATACTTTTTATTTAACCAATTGGGCTTTAAAACTAAATGCCCGTCTGCATCTTTTTTCTTCTCTCACTTAAGTACTTTTGGGATATTTTCTGCCCCTGCTCTATATGTGTTATTAATGTATTATGATTTTTTCTGGAAAGTCTTTGACAAACATTAAGTAGAATCCTGCTGACTCATAATCACTGTTGAAGTAAGCTGATAAAACGTGAAGGAATACATGAATATTCATAGTCTGGAATTACTCATCAAGTCATTTTGTAAGTTTAGCTCTAGAGTAGTGTTTTGTGATGTAGAGACAGAGATGTAATGGTGATGGTCACCGTCTATAAACAGACGGATAAACATGGAGAGCCACTGCTGCAGGTCTGTGGAGGAATGTGTCATCAGAGCTCTGACAGCATGTTAAGACTCAGCACTGATGCCATTCACTGTCTAATGAGATGAGCTCTCACTGCTAATTAACCCATCCATAACTCCCAGTGCTCCATTCATCATCACAGACAGCTAAGTGAAAACAGACACAGATAAGGACAACAAAATGTTCAGACCTTGTTAATGTCTCTGCAGAGATTTGGGGCACATTTGAAATTAGTTACATTGACATTGTTTTGAAAAAGATGAGTCATTTTTTAAAGTCTGCTCCTACTTTGCACAAAAACTAGTTTAGCATTTTCTGATCATATACATGAGTAATTGCATTCAAAACAAAGGTTCGATCATCACATTTGAAAGACAAAACATATCACAGGTCCATTAACAGGAGCAACATCACCGACATACAGCTTATGTACATACTGTATATAATGCGATCCAGTACAGCAGCCCTGCAGTGATGATGGTAAGTGTTGGTTCTGGTCTCTGGAAAAGAAACTGCGTAACTCTATTTGCATGTTTAAAAGGAAAGTTGTCATTCAAGTGGTCAATCGAGACACATTGTTAATGGGTTGTGTAAACTGCAGTGTGCTCAGTGATATCTAGACACAAGACACTGTCTGTAGAGGGCCAGGGATTCAATGCTTTACCTTCAGAAAGTCAGTATAGTTTCACAGCTTTGCATTTATGTGGACAGTAAATCACTTTGCCTTACTGTATATGAGAAGTAGTGACTGGTCAGACCTTGTGTTGACTTACACTAATCTGTTTGATCGCTTTAACTTTCACTCAATAATCCAGTTAGTAAAACCTGACACCTGAGTTTTATGTGTCCTCACCTGTGAACTCCCGGTGTTTTGTCTCTCTGCGGCTTTCTCCAGTTTACTGAGCCTACTCGCAGCCTGAGCAACTGATATTCTGCAGTTTAGCCACAACAGTAATATATATGACTGTTGTTCACACCAGCTTTAGCATTGCTAGTGCAGGGAACACTCATGTTGATTAGTATATTTACATGCACACAAATAACTTATTTATTGTTAACGATAAGATTAAAGTGGTCGAAGCATTAAATCATTCATAGAAACCAGACTTCCCTCATGGTGTGAGATCATACAAATTGTTTAGCAGAATCGATGACAAGAAGGTAGTGCGTTAGTGAACAGACTATTGATAGCATTTGTAGCGTAGTAGCAAAATTGAGCGAAACATCAATATTAGACGATTCTGCTGAACCCAGATTTTTTTTACAACCATTGCCAATGTTGCTAAAAAAAAACATACTTGGCGTAATATCTGCAAAGGATTATGGTTATGGTAAATAAAATATGGTGACAGTTGCTTAAAAAACACTTGGCTATGGGAAGGGAAAGATTGTGGTTATAGTAACTGTGAAAGGAGGCAAACTGCAGTACATAATGAGCACACTACTTAATGCATTAGCAGTAAATGTTAGCATTGGACATAAATTGCGAGGTGTAGAATCGCCAAATATGAATGTAATTCTTAGGGACACTGGGCTGAATGGTGCGGGTGTTCATTGTTTTTCACTTTTTCAATTATTAAAAAAAAAAAATTCTTAAAGCCAGTGTATTTTTGCATTTTTATGATATGTCATATTTTGTACGTGTTATTTCCTGACAATGTTGATTTGTCACGCTGTTCGCCAAATATTTTTCGACAAATAATTTGATTTTGTGCTTAAGGTAAAAAAAATAAATAAAAGCAGGTTGTTGCCTAACTGGAAAGATGAGGTATGACCATAGTAGAGGCTGCAGGTCATATGTCATCCTCTGTTATAAATATCATAAACATCATTGTGAGCCAGATAGTTCGCTTATCTTATATTTTTCTATAATTGACCAATGCTAAGTCCCACCCCCACATGGTAATGCCGTTTCCGCTTAGCAGGGTGCCACGGTGTTAATTAAATAGTGTCTCAGACTATGTAGCTTCAAGAAGCCAACAGCAAGGACTACAGACTGAGATGGAAGGATGTATTTATGATGTTAACTTTTATGAATAAGGCAAAATGACACAAACTGAGGCTTTCTGTCTTTATAAAAAGAGGATAAATAGAGGTGGAGGATGACAGGACTATCAGTCAATTCTTATCCTGCACTACTGGGTATGTGTCCCACTCCTGGGGATCGGTAAAGTACTTTGTGTATTTATTACTTAATACAGACCATGGTGGTGACCCAATGCTAGTCTCTCTTTACTTTAGAACGTTACGTTTGTTACTTTGCAGCAGCATGTAGCGTTACAGAGATAATATAAACATTGGAGCATTAGCTTTTAACAGTCCTTCATGTCAACTTAAAGATATGTCAGCAACCAACCTATGTGTGCTTTTCCGAATCTCTTTAACGTTACCACACAAATAAGGAGACACCTGGCTAACATTGTTGACACTAGCCTTACTCTTCTTGATGTAGCTACACATCAGCTAGCTACTTAGTTAGCACTTTGCTAACATTACCTAATTTAAGATGTGATCACATGCAACTTAATCTGTTTGTGAAGATTATGATAGTCCTCCAGCCACATTTTTTTAACCATTTTTAAAATCGGTTTTCTTAATATTTGAACTAGCATATACAATATCTAAGTACAACAGTGAAGTTAAATATTGACAGAGGTTCCTCCATGTTCCAAGCTTGCTCAACTGTTATTGTATTGTATTGATACACAGCGTAAAGGGGCGGGATTAAGGAAGGGTTAACTGTTACATGGAAATAAGCTCACATTAGTTTGTAAAGGTGACTTGAAAACATATATGAGGTTGGGTTACATTTAGAGCAACATGGCATAGCAACATCCCTGTTAACAGATATTTAAGTGATTTGTAGGGAATATATGTACCATATATGATATTTTTTCATGATCAGAGGTTCTAGTTATAAAAGAGCGACTTCACTCTGTTTTCAGTATGCTGGCTTGTTATGAGTCATACTTTGTTTTTGTACGTATAAGGGATAAGCCAAAATTCAGTTTGCTTGTTTTACTCGCTGCCACAAGAAAATCTCTCCCAAAGTAACAGTCATCAAAAAGTGTTCCTCTAAAGTCAAGTTATTTTATTTGTACAGCACAAAATCATAGAACTGATCTCAGGACAATTTTCATATAGATCAGGTTAAGACCATACTCCTTTAATTTACAGACCCAACAATTAAAATGAATTCCCACCAAGAGCAAGCACCCATTTTTCCTTGTTGTGCGACGGGGGTGAGGAAACGACGGGGGTGAGGAAAAACTTCCCTTTAATGGGCAGAAACCTCGAGCAGAACCATGACTCTATTGTGGGTGACCATCTGTCTCTGCCGGTTGGGTTGGAAGCGAGAGGGACAGACAGAGAGATAGGCACAGCAACTGACATAACTAACAAGTGTCATAATAGTAGAGGTATGACTAACAATAATTATAGCAGTAAAGATAATGGAACTATGACCAATAATAACAGTAGCAGTGGGCGTCAAGCAGGGTCACCGCAGTAGCTGCAACCATGATACAGGTGCTCCCACGATCTGAAGAAACCTGCAAGGTGAGAAAGCACAAAGACTCGGGGGAAGAGGCACAGTTAGTTAATTGGACATGATTGAATACAGATGGATTCAACATGAGAAGGAGTGGAAGAGAGAGGAGCTCAGTGTATCATGGGATGACCCCAAGCAGTTAAGGCTTAAGTAGTAGCGTGACTTGGGGCTGGTCAAAGGCAAGCCTGAGCCAGCCCTTACTCTTTAAGGGGAAAGTCTTGTGCCTACGCTTAAATGTTGAGATGCTAAGGAATTGCACAAGTCCAGCCTAGAAGTAACAAATGCATGGACTAGTTTGTATGCATCGGTTTGATTTGACGTATCTTTGGGAGGAAACCGGAGCATCCCGGGGAAAACCTATACTGGTACAGGGAGAACATGTGAACTCCACACAGAAACGCCCAAATGTTGTGGCAGGTCCTTACCCAAAGCCTTTTTTTTTTAACCCCTGCACCACCATACCAGCCAAAATGTGATGTCCTCCAATCTTCTACCACCCCATCCTCTGCAAGATCTCCTGCAAGGGGCATCTGTCTTTTGCTGGGATGAACTTATCCCAGAGGGCCAGGAACTTCTTCTGGTGGGCAAGTCCCTGGAGCATCTGCTGTCTGTGGTGCCTGTACAGAAATACATTCCCATTAAGTAATTTAGTGTATAAGCATAGTTATAAGATTGTGACTAAGATTGAACAAACAAACGGCATTATTCACAGGACCCACAAACCATAAGATCATACAAGACTTGGCAACCCACCTGACTTCTGGAGCAGCATCCACAGCCATCTTACTGACAGCAGTAAGAAAACGCTCTGCAAAGGTCTTCTCTGATGTCAAAATGTGGTCCTCTCTGATAATGTTGGCCAGCTGGTGAAGGTGCTGTGCTGTGCTCCCCCTCACTGCAGCACAACGGTGGCTGAAGAGGGACAAAATGTGGAGAATGACCACCATGTTTTCATTTAATACATGCTTCCTACTCAATCCTGTTCAAAACTCTCCTCTTACCTGAGCCCTGTGTTGACAAGAGTGCTTAATATTTTTCTAGGGCTGCAGCCCTCCACCAGCGCATCCAGTGCAAGGTTGGCCTGCTGATGGATGAAGGTGCTGGTCGTCTGTGCCAGCTTCAGCAGCAGGGCGTGGCCTGTCGTCTCCGCCTCAGGGTCCATGGCCATCCCAAGTTGAACATGGAGTGCTGCTACTGTGTCCATTGCAGCACAGGCCACAGAATAGCGCAGGTTATTCACCTAGACAATCAGAACATCAGTCAGTACTTCTGCGTATACAGTACAGGTACATGCACAAGTAGGAAAATGAGGACTACATGCAACACAAAGACACAGAAACAAAGAGGAAAATGTCTTCAATACCTCTTCTGCAAGGACCAGGCAGACCAGGATGGTGTCGTGCCAGAGCTTGGACAGATTTTTAATCCATCCAGTTTCTTCTCTCTATGTTTAGATGACAAAAATGAATTCACTTTGTTAATTATTGCTTTAGAAACAACTTGTGTCCTTGCTGGCTATGCATTTAAGATCTCTCTCTACACTTCTTTACTGTTGATGTCCTACCAGTCATCTGAGTTGAGTTGCTTGAAGCAGAGGGACAGGCTTTCTGTAAGTTTGGCCAGAGGCTGGAGGTCCTCCTGATTTGTAACAGCCTTTGCAGGGCAGAGTTTTGTCCCATGACGTGGTCCTCTTTTAGTGGGTGGGGCAACTGTCGATGGAGGTGCTGGAACCTTGGGTGCTTCGGCCAGGGTCCCACGACAAAGCCCTCTTCTGTTGGGCTGGGAAGCTTTTGATTGAGGCACTGAAACCTTGGGTGCCATCGCTGGGGTCCTTCTGGGGGCTGCTGACGGTTCAAGTGAAAGTCAGCGGACGAGATGGAACTCCTGCAGTGTTTTAGTGAGTTCCTCGATCATACTTTGAGCTGACTGGAGCTTGCATCCATCAGCTACCTCTTTGCCTGTTCAGATTTACAGCAATATACTCATGATCCAACTTTAATGTAATCACATCTGCACCTATTTCCATTTAAGTTTCCATTTAAAAAAAAGTCATCATTCAAAAGTATCAACATACCTGCTCCACCAACTTTAACGGACAGCACCAGGAGACAAGACGTTCTCCTGGTTGCTGCAGTGGGAGGAGGACTGGGGGTGAAATAACCAATATGTGGAATGTCCCTCAGCTCAATATGTTTGTCCACAGAGCTGAGGGAGGACTAAAGGCTTGGGCCTCTGCTTGGGTCCTCTTCATCCAACTTTTGGTTGGTCCTTAAATTCTGACCCCTGTTGTTATCTAAAACGGGCCTGATCCTCCTCCTTGGATAAGAGCATTCAGGCCTCCTTTTGGGTGAAGCCGGGGGCTGAGGTGAGGGGAGGATGGCCTGCTGGATGGAGAATCTCAGTCTCTCCAGAACAGCATCGTTGTGGGCTTTCTGTGAAGCGCACAACTTCTCTGCACGTTGAATGAGTGCAGCCGTCTCAGCTCTCTCAATGTCCAAGATCCTGGACTGAATGTTGGAGCCACTTTCTCCACTGTGGCTCTCAGGTGGCTGTGAAAAACATAGAGATATATTTTTGTTTTTTAACTTTATTCAGTCAATTGCAAACACTAGGTGTGTAATTGGTAAACTTTATTTTTATTCTTATTTATCCGTTATTTAACAAGGCGAGTCCCATTGAGATTGGCATCTCAAGTTTGGCGTGGCTTGGAGTGATAACGTTCTGTGGTCTCATTTAGCCACTTGTCTGCAACCACCTTTTTTAAGACACATAGAATCTCAAAGTTCACAAGTGGGTTATTTACCGTCATATTTTATGTCACATATTTTATATTTTTAGCCAACCATTTCAATGTTTATTAATCACTTTTAGCTAACTAATGCTCTTTCAACTGTTTATTAGTTACTTCTAGCCAACTATTTCAACATTTATTTATCACTTTTAGCTAATTAATGCTATTTCAACTGTTTATTTCTTACTCTTAGCCAACAATTTTAACATTTGTTGATCACCTTTAGCTAACTAATGCTATTTCAACTGCTTATTAGTTACTTCTAGCCAATTGTTTCAATGTTTATTTATCATTGTTAGCTAACTAATGCTATTTCAACTGTTTTTAGCCAACTATTTCAACATTAAGTTTTTCAGTCGTTCATCCATCAGTGTTTAATTACTTCCTGATTGAGAAAATAATGTGATCTCCCCCTCAAATTGGAACATCAACTCGAAAAGTTGGCGAAAATTTTGGTACAGGAGTCGCCAAGTTGATGTAGTACATGCAGAAACAAAGTAGTGTTTGGTTGATGGTAGTAAACTTTTTATGAACTCACATAACATCCGTTTTTTTTCTCCAGAATTTTTTTTTCCAAATTACAGGATGAGACCCAACCTGAATGTTTTACTTTAGTTCACACTAGTCTGCTACTACAGACATTAAAATATCCATTTGCTTTTTAGATTAATTGTTAGTATTTTGTATTTTGTTAGTATTTTTAACATTATAACTATATAGTTGTATTTTGACATCGTTACTAACAATGTGTCTCAAATTGCATACCTCTGTACTTAACACTTTATATTTGGTGTGCACTAGTGTGCTAAGTGCGTTTACACTGCATAGTATGGGAAAATGGAGTGTACTACTGGTGCACTCAAAACGGTCCAAAAGTTGAGTGTGGAATAATGGACGCTTCCCGTTCGTTGATGAAGCCATCAGTAATGTTTGTGAGGTCTGTCATAATTTGGTACTGCGAACAATAATGCGAGTGCTAATGTTAGCTTGTTAACTACTTAGCTAGCAAGCTAACGTAGCTAGCATTGCTAGCTGGCTAACTTGCTCCTAGCTATGGCAGGACATTTTAATCAATGTACATTATGGTGTAAGTTAGGTTTATGTGTGGGCGGAGACAGCAGTCAAATGTATTGCTCCACCGTCTTTCTGCAATTTGCAGTTTAAAAGGAAGATGAAGAAGAGGCATTTAAAAAAAGGAAAAAGCTGTTGTCACTTCTGTAAGTGCAAAATGGCAGTGCGCAATTTGAGACAACACTACCCTGTTGAAATTAGTGCACCACGCAAGACGTACATAGTGAGCATAGGGTGCTAATGGAAGAATGCGATTTGAGATACACTCTAAGTTAGAAAACTACAAAGACAAACTGACAGACAGTCAACGGACAGACAGATAATCAGACACACCTAGAGAGATATAACTAAGGCTGTAATGCTACAATTATGATATGTATGATCTGCAGCTTATACCATAATCATGCATCATTTTCCCTGTTTTAGGGACAACTCATTCTTTTTTTTTTTTTTTTTTTTTTAGCTTTAAGCACAAAATTAAGTAATTTGTCAAAAAATATTTGGCGAACAGTTTGGCTTATCAACACTGTCAAGAAATGACTCAGAAAAATATGAAATATCATTTTAAAAAAATGCCAAATTACACTTGAGGGGGGCTTTAACACAAGCCTTTTTGCCTCATCACATTAAATTCAGTTAACTCAGCTATCTTAATCAAATCATGGTTACTCTTACCATCACCTTCCTCTCATGCTAATTGGATTACAGTATTAAAGTGCGTGTTAACTATCTGAATGATGCAATGTGTCCTTTGGGCCAAATTAAATGGCACAGCGGTCTAAATTTAAGACACCACATGGAACAGTGAACTCAGTGAAGCAATGTGAGGAAAGCCCAACTAAGGGAAGGTGAAAATATAATGACCTACTGCTGGAAACTTGTTATGCTTTGTGTCCGTTGGAGTCGTATATTATTCACAAATCTTCTAGTTTCCTGATGTATTTTGATTTTTTTTTTCAGCTTGTGTAACAGTACATTGCTCTGCAGTGAGGGACACAGATGAACAGCATTAGTGCCCTTGTATGAGAATTAGTTTGTGCCCTTCTGCTTGTATTTGATTCTGGTTTATTGCATTGATGGCAGCTTTCAATTTCCCCCAGTTCCCTTTGGTTTCAGAACTAAGCTGCGTAAAAAAGGATTAAGATTATGCTTTGAACGAGTCATCACTTTAAACTACAGATGGAGTTTACAGTTCAAAAGGGATTATAAATATTAAAGAGGGCATTTTTTTTTTCTTTTCAAATGATTGGGTTTTGCTCCAGTGCATTGCTGAATCACACAGCATACACAAATTCAAAGGATTAAGCAAACATAAATCTTCAAGGTCTCTCTTATGACTAGGTCTGCATTTGAATTACCTCTGAATAATATCCAATTAAATAATTCATTGTTCCTAAGACAAACAGGCCTGTCACAGAGGCTGAGTGAAAGCACCGGAGGTGAAGTCCACAGATAATCGGTTTGCTTTGATTTGCAGAGGGCTTCATTTGATCAAACAGCTCAGGAGCTTTTTGCTCTTTTCTGAGTTTTGAAAGGCGGCACAACTGTTGAACTAAAGCCTCGTTTCCCAAAACAGCACACTTTACTTTTCTGAGCACGCATCGCTGTGGGAAAAAATGTACTGTTATTTCATTAATTGCTCTAGATGATAACAAGATATTTAACTACTGTAGTCCTCACTAAAGGGATTTTTTTAAGTGACTTTCATCTGAGTATAAAACAAAACAGGAGTAATGTGCACAGTTAAGATATTTTTCTGTCTTTGAAACATTGTAAAACATTAGACTCCGGTAAAAACTTGGTATGAAAATTAAATGGAAACAGAATGAGGGACTTTTTATTTAACAAGGTCTCCTGAGTTACATCTTTTCCATGGCAGACATTTTGTAGCTGGAGAAGCATTAATGTGTGATTAATAACATTAATCAATGACTACTCACATAACCATTAGCTTTGTAGATGTAGCGCACAACTCCATCACAACTATGGATTAAAGAAACAACATACAAAATGAATTGGTGAAGTTAAGAGGTTGTAAGCTTTTTTTTTTTTTAGCTTTGCATAGAGCCATGCTAGTTGTCTCCCCCTGTTTTCAGTCTTTATGCTAAGCTAAGCTCAGCTAAGCTAATCACCTGCTGGCTTATATTTCACAAAATGTGGATGACTATGGGACCTTATTTCAGAAAAAATATGAAGGGTCATTAGTCATATTCCCACTTTCTTAACATCTGTCACCAGTACCACTTACTAGAGGTGGAAATCACTTTGCTGATTTGAATTGTTAGGTCAATTCTCATTTTATTTAATTTTTTTAAGCTTAGCATAGAGAGGTGAAGTCCCTCCCCTTGTGGTGGACCACCGTGGGACCTTATTTCAGAGACAAATATGTACTGTAGTTAATGGTGAAAGACAATTTTTGATCCCGTTCGAATCGCGTTGTGAATTAAACATATGTTTGTAAATTTAAAAGATAATTTTGCAAGTCAACAAAATTACAGTTTATTGTTAAACTGTTGAAGAATACGGCTACATACCCAAAAGTCATGTAAGTGACTTCATAACTTTCCCCTTGCTGAGGCTACAATGCCTGTGTTTCATACCAGAATGTAACCACGCGAGCATAGCTCCAACTTTCAACATGGCCAGATTTGTAGTGAATTTCACCTCTTTTAAACTTTGTCCCTTGTTCTGGAAGAGGGAAGTGAAATGTGCCAAAGTCCAACCTACACCATATTGGTGTTGGTTAGGTATAGACAGGAGGTGTAGTTCACTGAGTGGTCTCACGTTAAACTAAATAGCACTACGATGAACTGCAACTTCCTTGACTTGCAAAATTGCCTTTTAAATTGACAAACATCATATGTGTAATTCATGACACAATTCAAATAGGATCAAAAAATTATTTGTCTCTCACCAATAACTATTGTACATACTTTGTCCGATGGGAGACAGCAGAAGGGGAGGGACTTTGCCTCTCTATTGATTGAAGTGGCTCATTCAATGGTTATTTGTTGGGTTATTGGTTTTAATTTGTGGCTGCTAAAAAATTATCATTTTGAAAGAAAAGTAAAAGTAACCAAATGTAGTAAATATCTGATCTGATCTGACCTTTGGAAACACCAGTTGAAAAAAAACAGTGTCAGTAGCTGTCCTGGAGCCTTCAATCGTAACACATGACCTTCATCGACAGGAAGTAAAGCGAAGTTGTTGAAACTGTCAATATAAATTTACAAATTTAAAAGTATATTGTATCTTCTCCATTTTTGTGACAACTGGGCAAACTCCATCTGCTAATTAAAATCATGGTATATGATTGAAAGCTCCAGAGTGGCTCCAGCTCTTAAATTGACCTTGTGTTGAGATTTTCTCGCAGCAGCTAGTGAATAATTACATAAAATAGAAATGTGTCCTCTCATGCCTGCATGATTCGATGTGCGATCGTGGCCTCAGACGTATTTAAATCATATTAAATCAGTGAAACTGTTTCAGTGCGAAAGCCTCGGCTCTAGGTGAGTGTAACAGGGATACAGGCCATCAGTGGAATGGAAACCTCATATCTCAAATCTGTTTGGGAGCAAATTACTGGCCGGGTCGATGACCAGTAAGCACATGAATGGATCAATATCTTCACTCTGAGGGAACAATCTTCACTTATAATGACAATGTATTGACTTTTTAATAACCGCTCATGTTTCAGCAGTGCTAATCATTTTGCTTCCCCTGAAAATGGATCCTTAACTCTGTGTGTGTGTGTGTGTGTGTGTGTGTGTGTGTGTGTGTGTGTGTGTGTGTGTGTGTGTGTGTGTGTGTGTGTGTGTGTCAACATGTGTCTGGGTCCCATTTATGGAATTAAGTCCAACCTGAGACGACTAATTGCCCCGGTCTTGCTTTCAAATATCTCTTTCCCTTTTTTTCCCTCTGTAAAACGAGATGCTTCTAATAATTTAGAGCCACCTGACAGGTCACTTTGACTGTCTAGGTATGATGATCCTTGAACCAACAGCCCAGCTCTTTGCTGGTCCTGAGCTGCAGGTTTGGAGGCACAGTGGCCAACATGAACCATCCTGTTCTGACAGACTGCCCCCTATGAATAAATGATGGACTGTGTGTGCAACGGTCAATGACTGAAATAGCAGCACTGCTGACGTGCTACTGCTTTCATCTCCCTTGTTTCAACAGCTGGGAGGTGCAGGCTGCTTACACAATTTCACTGAAACAAGATCTTTTGTTAGAAGTTTATGATCAATACAACAGTGTGTACCTTTTTGGATTTTGGGGGTGTATGATGTATGTTATGAAATCTTCTTTTACATGTAAAAGAAATACAACAAGCATTTATTTTTTTAAGCATGATATATATATTTTTTTTCAGCTGAAAATAATCTGCAAGTCATCTTCAGCCAGACTAGCAGCATCACTCAAGGGACAAAAATGTCTTGTCCATCACCTGGTTGGTGGATGCAGCACTTTGGTTCTGACAGAAATATCTCAGCATCAACCAGACGCATTGTCATGACATTTTGCGCTTGCCTTTATGGTCCCCAGAGGAGCTATCCCAATGACTTTAGTGATCCCCTGACTTTTCCGCTAGTGCCACCATATGGTTGAACTTTGTGGCTTTGAGTGAAATGTCTTGACAAGTATTTGATGGATTGAGTTAAATCTGGTACACACATTCATGATGACATCCCTAATGATGAATTGTAAAAACTTTGGTCATCCCTTCACTTTTCATGTAGTGCCATCATCATGTCAGGATTTTAATTTGTCCAAAACCAAATATCAGCAAAACTAAAGACTTTACTGTCAACCTCAGCTGTACGTTGTTAGTGTCAGAATGCTAACATGCTAAACTAAGATAGTGAACATGTTCAACAACATCAGAATGTTAACATTGAGCATGCTGACGTTAACTTTTAACTCAAGGCACCAGTGTGCTCAACAACTAAAAATGAAGTTCAAACTTTCCCAGTGGCTTCTAATAGCAAAAATATCCCCTGCATCCCAAAAAACATTTCCCCATATACCGTCACTGAAGAAGAAGAGGACATAGTTTATAAATCCCCAGGGGGAAATTAACTGTTTTCAGTCTGTTGTTATTTACATGTTCCATACCCCCATATGCATTAAATGGAGAGGTGTCAAAGCGAAGGGGCTCATGGGGGTTCGGTGCCTTGCTCAAGGGCACCTTGACAGTGCCCGGGAGGTGAACTGGCACCTCTCCAGCTACCAGTCCACACTCCATACTTGGTCTGCATGGGGACTTGAATGCCAGTCCCCAAGCCAAGTCCCTATGGACTGAGCTACTGCCACACTGTGAAAGAGATGTCCGTAAACCTGTTGACAGGACACCTGAAACTGCAGCTTTCTATCATTAATGTTTGATCCATGGAGGTTTTATATTTGTAAAACTTTAATTGAAAATGAGAGAAGCGATTTTAAAATCCATGACGTCATCGCAATGTGAAGTCTATGAGCCGAGTGGGAACTTGCGAGTGGGGCCAGCGGAAGATAAACTATTGTTCATATTCAGTGGGCCTCATAATGTGGAAGTAAAGCTAAAAAGCTAGAAACTTTTTCAGCATATGCGCCAGGCGAGCAACTCCATTGGACTAAATAGGTGCCACCTTGGTGTCCGCTATCTAGTTATTATTATAATACATCTATGCAAAGAACATTCTCATATATTAGCTTGCGTATCTGTAGACGCCTGGTTTTGTTGCTCAGTGCATAGCTTTGAATTTGGCCTTACTAAATCTGTAGAGATGTTTTCAGTCTGCATCATATAGATAAACAGAGTTTGCACATGAACTTGATTTGATTTTTATTATTAGGGACACTGCACAAATTGACAGTGGGAATAGTTTTTCGGCAAACAAAAACTTTCAAAGATGCTATAACAACAAAAAAATGTACACATAGCGGCGTTGGATTTCTTATTTATTGAAAGGTCAGAATCTGCATTTGTTATTTTTGGATCCTTCTGTGGGTTTTTACATTTTATATCCACAATTCATAAACATATAAGCTGTTATTGAAAGCTGTAACTTCATTATGTGGCCATGATAGAAGAGGGAAAGGAAGAGAAATTATTAGATTCCTCACACTGTGTTCTTCATCATTGTGAGAAGGGAGTTTGTGTCCTGAGGCAGTGTTGCTGGATTTGCATGAAAATCAAATAACTTAATTTCTGGATGAGGTACACTGGTAATGTTCCATTAGCTAGCTTTAGAGGTGTCCACCTGTCACTTACACTGTTTGTCTTAGCCTTGAAGGTTGGCACCATGATAGAGCAGAATTCATATAAGTTTGGGCAGCAATGAGTCTTCAGATTTTAATGTGACAACAACTAAGGAGGCATTTGGCTGAGAAGCTCTGAAAATTCTCGACATATAAACTAAATGTTGGCATAAATTTCTGCGTAGGATTGAAAATAACTCTCTAATCTCACTTGCAAATTTTGAGAGTGCTCTTTTCTGAACATTTCCCTTCTGAAAAACTAAAATCATTCCCTCCGTGTGCACATGCAGCAAGCATACAACCTTTTGGAATATAGAAAGTGTTATACCACTCTCCATATTATCTTTTAAATGTAACCTGAGTGACAGACGCATTTGTACATATAGGTGAAAAGCAAATATAACCCAGAGTGCAATTTCCCTTCCCCACTTGTGTCTACCTCATTGCAGTATTCAGAGAGAGGAGAGGAGCAAGAGGCCCTGTGTTAAGTGTCTTATTAGTGGGAAATGACTGCAGTGTCAGACGAGCCCAAGCTGTCACAGTGCAGCCGTCATTAGAATAAGCATGAGAAGCTCTTGTCGTGGATGGAATCACATTTTAATCCCCACCACATTATTACTGTGGTGAGGAAGGTCAGCACTCAGGCACATTTAAGCAGGAATAAACCCCCTTGAGAGCTTATGATAATGTCTTCCCTCAATGGGAAATATTGGTCATATTTTAGTTTCAAGCTTTTTGTAGAATACGGCACGGCTAATGAAGAGCCTAATGTAATGCAGCTGTGCGGGCCGCCATGGTAACCATGAATAATTCAGCCTACTTGTTCTTTGGTTTCCTGGTCTCAGGAGGGTTCTGCCTATATTGTCCATTATGACAGGCCATTATCCAGCCTTCAGCCTGCTAGCTCTCAGATGGTGCGCAGAGCCCATTTGTTACCCCTCTTGCCCCTGGTAACCTTCAACCAGCTGGAGAGAATGATTGAGACTATACTGTTATATAAACATGAGAGCAAGAGGTGCAAGAGGCAAGAAAACCAAGAGACCCCTCCACACCGGGGAATTCAAGGAGGCCCTTCCATTTCATTACAAGTGCATATTACATCTGCCTCCAAAGCCATCAGTTACTCTTTGAATACAAATTGCACCAACAGACCACTGTGATGTATTAATGTGCATTGTGCATGTTCTGTTTTAAGCAGTGGGGGAAGACATATTCAGATGCTTTACATGAGTAAAAGTAGCACTACCCCGCTGTGAATATACTCAATACAAGCAAAAGTCCTTGTATTTAAAACATGATTTAAATATGCAAGTATTGGCAGCATCATGTATATAAAAATGTCAAAAGTAAAAGTTCTCATGATGAAGAATGGTTTCTCTCAGTGTTAAAATGATTATGTTATTGGTTTGTTAAAAGCAGCACTTTAAAGGGCAACTTCACAGATTTTACACATCAGAGTCTGTTTACACATTTGGGGAGTACTACACTGGGTGAAAAAAATGTGACCATAATCTGAACGTTTGGGCCTAAAAAAAGGTTTAAAAATGAAAAAGAAGTGAACTTACCAGACCTCTGTAGCACGCTCCTCATCTCTGCTGGATGCTTGTGACTTGAGGCTACATTGTGTCGCTACCAGTATAACACAACCAGATCTCTGACAGAACTGTCAGTGGTTGACTTGCGTTGTGGGTAATAAAGACAGCAGGTTTTGACAAGGAATAGTAGCCCTTTTCACACACATGTGCTAGCTTGACTTGGTTTGACTCAACACATCAGCCCAGCACAGCAGGGAATTGCATCTCTACACAAAAGGGCTACCTGCTGAAAGGTGTCTTTAACAGATAATGAGGCACTTGTCTTGCATCCATGACCTTTAAAATCAGTGCCCTCTTCAGCACTCTTTACTGCCAACAATTGTTGGTAGCTACTTATCATCATGGATTTAAAGGCTGTAGTATGTCTGGCAATAGCGGCAGAGGCTATGTGAACATGTCTCTGAATTGTCATGGAATTATGACAAAGCCCATCTGACGTCACTACAACCAGGGCTGCACCATTAATTGAAATGTTATCAAAATCGCTATATGACCAAGTGCAGTATCCAAATCACAGGAGCTGCAATTTTTTGATGAAGGTAAATTGTGTCTCAACACGCCATTATAAATAGAGCACTGAGGTGCTACACAGAGGCCCAGGGCTACAAATCAAATTCCAGATGTAAGGGAACATGCTTGTTTGGCACAGACCCCAGCTAAAATCACGTAATAATTTTCGTATTTATTCAGTGAAAATGAAAATCTACCATTACCACTGAAATCGCAACTCATATCGCAATAGCAAGATCTGTCAAAATAATCGCAATGTGATCTCTTTTGTATATCGGAGGCGGTCAGGTGTGCGTTGACCCGTCTCCTGAGATGGTCCATCTCACGCTTGACTTGGCACAACTCGGCACATTTACACTGGTAATGGAAATGCAAATCAATGTGGCATGGTTTGACTTGGTGCAGCCAAAGGTGCCAATTGTGAAATCCTTTAAGAATGCATAGGGAAAAAAATAAGATATCTCTGGTTCTGCTGCTTGATTCTGATAATAGAGATTCTCAAGTGTACAAGTACTCCAGTATGGCAAATACTATAAAGAAAAAGTACAAATACTTTAAAATTTTGCTTAAGTACAGTACTTTTTTTGACTTACTTATTTTGAGCTGTTTTCATGTAGCAGTCTCACCAACATTTAATTCATGGGGAATATCAATGATCGAATCACTTCCTATGGATTGAAGTAAAGAAGGCGCAAAGAATAAATTCAGAGTCTAAAAGGGAATTAGTTGTGTGATTGTATTTGGTCTGGAATGTAGTCAGTATTGGACCGGCCAGTTGAGGAGGTGTGATGCATTTGATCTAGTCATTAAGACGGGCAGGGTGCTCTGCGCCCTGGTACCTCAGCCATTTCGAATCAATGCCTGTGGCGGGTCTTAAATCAATGAGCGTGTTGCATCTCAGAGACTCATCAGTGGGCAGTCCCCAGAGAGCTTGGATAGCAAGGAGGAAGGAGAGGGAGATAGACATAGAGAAAGAGGAGGGAGGGAGGGAGGGTGTACACTCTTAGCTACTGACCTCCGTAATTACCCTGTGCTACTGCCTGAATCCAAATGTGATCCGATTGAGATAATTGCCTATTGGAAACACCATTGAACCTCACTCCAGTCACAGCTCTTGCTGCTCTCTGCCTGGACAATCCTGAACCTCTGTCATGCTGTGGCCGAGCTGCCGCTGTGCTAAGGCCTGATATTTAGCAGAGGAGTAAATTGAGACTGATGTTTGTGTTCTTGTGATTCCAGCCCAGCCATTGTCCCAAGGGCAGGGCAGTGTAATCAGGGCCGTGATAGCATCTCTTGGGGGGGAGGAGGAGGAAGCAGGGCCTGTGGGCTGATCCAGAGGGCAGATATATTTATCTAGGTAATGAGAGCCCAAACACTGTGGCTCAGTGGGGAGGGCCGGGGACATGGCCTAGCGCGCTGAGAGACCCGCCAATGCCATGGCGGCGCGGTCCCCGTGCTGCTCATTAAACTTCCATCAGCGTGTGGTCACCATGTTCCTGCCAGGCCTCCAAAGTGCCCGTTATTAATTCATGAAAGCACACTGCACATGTGATTGAGTCTGGCGAGCAGTGAAGCATTGAGGCACGAGAGATGGGGGAAATATTGTCTGTGTCTGAACACCCAACCCTCCACCAAACCCCTCCCACGCTTTCCCTCTGGCAGTGTGCCCTTGAAAAAAAACTGAGACAGAGACACAGATACACTATGTTGTGAAACATTAATAGCCACTGCTGCAGTTTGCCTACAGCTGGAAAGAGAGCAATGCAGGTCATGTGAGTGTGTGTGTGGGGGTGTGTGAGCACATTTGTGAATGTATATGCGTCAGGGTGTGCATGCATGTTTGGAGCCCATTTGCTTTAGTGTTTTATAAATGTGGAGGAGGATGGTTGTGTATTGTCGAGACATTCTGTGTGAATATATTACCAACAAACGCAGTGTTGTTTTGGGATGGGATGCTTGTATATATGGCGAGCCAGCCGCTTTTATCTTCGCTCCACAGACGTGCTCTCTAAAGCTTGTGTTGGGAGGGCCGCCTTTAAAAAGGAGACAGTAAATTGGCCTGGATATGGATTGTTGCAATTGAATTTAAAACATTAGCTCCAGGATAATAAGGGTTGCTATAGAGAAAATCTAGGAAATGCATTTGGTCGTTAGAGCATGGAGGGATGGGACTAATGGCGCACGGGGGTGGGCTGGGGGTGGAGGCAAAAAAACGATGAAAACCATTTTTAGGATGAATGGGTTATTTCAGGGAGAGAGCGAGCAAAGAGAGGGAGGGAGAGGAAGTGGAATAGAAAAGGGGAGACGAGGGAGACGGCAAGAGAGAGGGGTGCTACATGATTTCAAATTAACCATTATTGTAGGCTGTGACATGTATTATGTCTCCTGAGGCTCCGAATCTTGAGCTCATTTTCACGGAGAAGAGGGGAATAAGAGTCCACTGTCACAGTTTGAACGTGTACAGCTGGCTTGAGCTCCTCATCTTACGGCCAATTATAACTCCTCTTCTTCCAAATCCTTACCCGAGCTCTCCAAGGCAAATCTCACCATGCATAGCTTATTGTTAGCCTCACTCGATGTCCAATTAACAGAATGTTCCTCTCACTTCCTCCCCTCCCCCCGCAGTCGAAAATAAGACACCGACTACTAAAACTGTGTTAAGCTGCAGCACTCTTTATCACTGTAATGATAAGATAATAGCAGTGGGAATATTTAGATGTTATTATGTCTAAGCAAGGAAGAGAGCATTAAAATTGTATAATTATTTCTTGATAGAGACATTTTGCTGCTTTCACGAGTGGGAAGTTATTAGCACCATTCTTGTTCTGTTTGCATCATAATTAAAATTACAGATCAGGGACTCCATAATATATCTATACCTTGAGTTAACAGAGGCGGCATGTGAATGAAAATAGCATCTTAATCACTTTTGTATGACTTCTCATAAATCAACAGTTCATATCTGCTTTTTCTCTGACAGTAATTGAGCTGTTCTCTGTGGTATGAGCCTTAAGTTATGTATCTACTCAAGCTCATCTCATAATTGGCGTTGGGAGAGACCGAAGATTAGACAGAAAATGAAATTGACCTTGTCCTAGCCTGTGAGGAAGACAAAAAATACCTCTGCGTCAGCCTACCTTACATGGCTAGTCATGTAGAAAAGACAAAATGGCAACTGTCGAGAGAGACAGAGGAAGTCTCACTACATTATAATAGCTTGTGTTTACTATGTTGAAATGTGAAAGGCAGCGGTAATAATGTGCTGCTGTCCAGCCCAGGAGCTTCTCTGTCAGATTTCATCAGAGCGTAATTAATAAGAGAGGCTGAAAAAGCTCTTCTTGTATTAATAGCCGCGTTAAACTGCAGTGTTTATGATATCATTAGGCCAGTATGTGGTGTCATTATCAGATGGGTGGAAAATGTAGCACTACAAAAATACAGAGAGGTTTAAGTCTAGTGTGAAACAAGCTATACTTATTACAAGAATTTCATTACAGACCTAATGAGCTATTCTTAGTTGTTTTGTCTGTGATATTAATTAAATTGTTGTTTCCTGGCTTATGCAAGTACATCAGCAACACAGACCTTCACCCCGTGTTGTCCACTCCGGTTTAGCCAGTTACAGATATAAGAAATGGACACAGCATTGGCACCAAAACAGTGTGAGTCCAGTCCAGTGATTAAACGTCCATATCTCCAGTTTTACGGCTCACATAACCTATGTGGAAAAAATTGACAGGGCAGATATTTATAGTAGAACAAGGGTCACGGTCATGTGAATTGATAACTGGGTATCCGATGGTCATCATAAATTTTACAGCGACAGTCACCTCAATATTATGGGTTTACAGTCATAGATCAAAAGTCCCTGTGAGCACACAGAGCCATGACACCAGCAGGTGCAGAGATGTCCATTTATACGTGTTTATTACTTTGTCTTGCAGTGTAGTTGACAATCAGGAGAAACAGAAAACATTGTGACACAGTACTACAGGCTGTTTTATTCTTTCTGACCTTATATTGGCAAACTGATCTCCTCAACATTTTCCAGAATTGTTAAATCAATGCAACAAATTCCCAGGGTAAAATGGATAAATGTTTGATTTCTTGGTTAATGTGAGTGTAAAACGCTTGTTACAGGATCCTCAAATCTCAAAGTCCTTGACCACATGCACCACAGAAAAAACGTTATGCTACTGTGTTATGTATTTTTCATTAACCGGGAAGTTTACACATCAACACCCTTCCCACAATTATTGACTGTATTCAGAAGTGTTTGGAAACTTGGCCAAATGTGACAAGCATGAGCAGGTTGCTGTAATGTTTGTCGGATCCCAATGATGTAGAGAATAATCATAGTTTTGCACTTCCCCTATGCACTGTTAGTAGCATTGTAAGATAAAAAGCCTCCTTCATCTTGCTTCATGACTCTTCTTTAACGACAAACAGTATTAGCAGGTCAAGCATCAGGCTTAAGCAAACCAGTCACTGTGTGGTGGTGATGATGAAGGCTATCTATGTTAGTTCAAAAGAGATGCAAGAAAAGGTGCACCTTATCTACAGTAGTGGGTGCCAGCCTCAGGGTTGCAGCCTACACAAGTTGTGAGAGGAATCTAAGATGTCACAAGATCATAATAATAAAAAAAAAATTGTCTGTGTTTCTGACTTTACTCTAAAAATCTTTTAGCTGAGAAGGGCAGCTCTATAGCTCGCTCTGACTGTTAGTTGGTAGCTCAGTCGGCTGGTTGGTTGGTCCACAAGTATTTCCCTACCCTTTAGCAACGACAGTTCTTTCCGTAGGAGGCTGAAATTTGGAATGGGGTCAATTGTGGGTGTGTGAAGGTGTGTATTTGTGTTCATATCAACTGGCTAAAAGGGGGTGTGGCAATGAAAGATTGTGTAAAACTTCAAATGGACTGACAGGCTTGTCCAAAATTTTGTAGAAAGATTGGTCATGAGCCAAAGGACAGTGCGACGTGGTCACAGCTATTGCAAATAACTGCTTGTTTTCATGTGGAATTCAGTGTTACTTCTTCAGGCTTCTGAAAGTCAAACAAAATTAGAAGGGAAAATCAGTCTGCAACAAAGTTAGTCTTGTATTTTTCCTAAGTTTTTTAATTTTATTTTAGTTTTCAATTCTGTTCAGTTTAAGTTAGTTTCTAGAGTTGGTTTGCTGATTTCAGTTTGTTTTATATTGTTTAAAAATGTTTAGTTTTAGATAAGTTTCCATTAGATTCAGTAATAGTTTGGGGTTTTTTTTTAATTCTAGGGGGCATTAGTCAGGGGCAAGATTTAAGAAGTTTAAAACAGGTACAACTATGCAAACACAAGCCTTTCCGAAGGCAATTGGCTCACAGTCATATCGACATCCCAGTGTCAGTAAATATCTGCAATAGTGTCTCCTGATACTTGTGTTGAAATATATGAATAAACTGACAAAGACCAAAACTTAAGTCACTTATTTTATCAAGTCACTTATTTTATCAAGTTTTTATTTTATTTCAGTTAACTAAAATGTTTTTCATACCAAGTTTTAGGTTATTTTTTTAGTTTAAGTTCACTATGATAACCTTGGTCCTAGGTTGAACTGCTCACAACTCAGACATGCAAACTATGACATGGGCTTGCAAGTAGATTTGGCGTCATAGTAATGGGTCAAAGGCAAAAGAGACCTATGATACAGGTACCATGATACGTCCTGCCCTGATATGACATGAAGAAGTCAAGTTAAGACCCAGAGCCATGACTGCTAGCTTCTTGGCTACTTAGCTACTTGGCCCAGCGATGTAAAACAGAATCATCAGGAGACTGTAAACTGAGATCTCTGACAGGATCAGCCTGGGTCTGCCTCTGTAGGCCTTTTTACAAAGAGATCCTGCAATGCTGAAACTACAAAGATCCTTCATTAAGCCAGCTTTGCGTTTTTACACAGAACCAAACAACACTGGTATAATGCTGCATCAGGGTGTGATTTTAGATAGCATGCTAGTTTTCCAGAAGCAAAAGAGGCATGAAGGGTGTGACGTGGAGCACAACGGCAATGGTATCTGTGTGACATATTACATAGGTGTCAAGCAGCACTTTCTTAACAAAAACAATAGCATAACATGGTAATAACAGTCTTTTACCATCCCTGTAATATGGTGGTTAACCTCGTCCAGCCCTCGTTGTCTCCCTAGTGTCGACATTTTCGATGGCTATTCTCTTTCTTTGAGTTAGCTGCTAACTACTGCTAGACATTGCTTTGGCTATGTTAATACCTCTGCTGCTGGCTTAAAGGCACAACAACTCTAACCCTCCTTTCCATGTTTACACTATACCTTTTACACAGAGTGGCGAAGTGGAATAACAACGCATCCCCGCCTTTAACAGGCAGTGTGAAAGGGGCTTATGACTGACTGGGGTTTGCATTGTCCCTGAAATGTGCTCATGCATGTGCATATAGCATACGAATATACTGTACGGACAAATACACTCACACACATAAGGCTCAGACACACACACCGCAGACGTGACTCCTCTTTTGAACAAACCCCTCTGAGCTCCTCCAGGGAGCGATTTCTCGTCTCACCTTCAGAGTGAAAGGCGTACAGTATTAGTTCACATTTACTGCAGCTTGGAGAGAAGCGTGCTCTCTGCCAGCAGAGCAGAGATTTACCACAGCCAAATGTGTGCCACCTGTTTGCCCTGTCTGTCTGCCACCAGAGCTGCTGCCCAAGAGGAACCAGTACTAGACCTTTCTGCCACTGTCTCAGCTCTCACTGGGCAGGACATCATCTACTTTTTCTATTAGGTTAAAAGTCATCATGAAGTCAGCAGTGTGTTTATATGCTGCAGCGCTGCTCAAACATTTTGATGGTGTAAGAAAATCAACTGCCTGAGAAGCATTATGTTGTTATTTCAGCCTTCAAATTGCTCCTCCAAACAGTCTGCTAAGTCTCTGGGACGCCGGACTTCCTGTAGCAGAAGGACATCTGTGTTATATGTGTCAGAAATGTGTTAGTAATGTAGTTGTCGCAAGGGGCGCTGTGGAGGAACAAGTCCCACTGGGAGACAGATGGCAGTGGCCACAGAAGTACGAGGCGTGTGCTGGCTCTGCACATTCACTGTAGGGCCAGATCTCAACACCTCACCCCTTTCGATTAATCAAGCCTGCCTTGGTTATTTAAGGCCCCCGATTAATCACGCAGGATAACTGAGGTGATAGATTAGGGTTAAAGGAAAGTTTTGGGGATTTGAAGATAAAAGAGTTTATTCAGGGTTAGTCTGGCACCGCAGCCAACAATCATCTGACCAAGAGGCTGCAATCGGGGTATCAGGACCTTTTCGTGCAATGAGTTTATGTATCTATCACTGAGACAAATTCTTTTCAGTCATCATTAGTAATGTGATATTTTGACTTAGTGAGCTGTGTCCGTGCTGTCTGTCCCATAAACAGGCGGATCAAGGTCACAGGCCACAGAATGCGCTTAAGTTACCTTACTTTCTCGGTAAAATGGTAATGATACTGCAGGTGGTAATGCAGAGGTGTTAATACGGGGAGTGCCCTTTTCGTATTCATTATGAAGAAAAGACGTTAACCTTCCTTAAATGATTTTTTTTTTAAATCAGAGGTGATGTGAGTGTTAATTCATTCTGATGAGGAAGTGAGGCAGCGAGAGCCTGAGAGCAGTGCTCTTCAGGCCTCTTCACTGGTAATTTAACTGCAGTATGTGAGAGGATATGCATACATCAACACTCAACACCTCAACACTTGCGATTGGCGGGGACTGGGGGAATGTGTGAGTGTGAGTGTGTGTGTCTTTTTCTGCAGCTCAGCAGAACATTGGCATTGAATCTGCATAAGGAGCCATCAGAATATCATTTCAGTTCCTCACTATGTGAATGATAGCTGATGTTGAGAAATCAAGATTGCAATTACTTGTGTTTATGAAAACGTGTTTTGTACCTCCTTTAAGCGGCAGGTCTATCAGTGTAATCAAAGCATTAGGTTGTAGTGAATAATGTCTTCATGAGCCGGCATTCCCTCCGCACTGCAATAACAAGTCCTTGGTTTGCTAATGAGCGTCTAAAGTGAGACAGTCTGGTGTGCTGTTAAATGGCAGGGAGAGCTGTGAGGATCTTATTCTAACACTTAAAGCTGACTTGATCTTCTGTCTTTACTCCTGCCAGCTGCTCTTTGCTCTGACAGACACGAGCACATTCCTTGGAAAGAAGATTCTGGTTGAGCCATTTACCTGCCAATCAAAACCAAAGGGGTCAACCCCCCCTGGGGGACAGCATGCTCTCACAGCCTCAGCTCGTCATGCACTGTGGGTCTCTAGATGAACCCTGTCGCATGTGTGTTGATGTAGGATCATTTGAGCATGTCAGCAGTGTGTAGGCCAGCACACCACGTCTATAAGGGGCCACAGTTAAGTTTACACTAATTAATGGGGCTGAACTTTTCAAGGCAATGCATAGCTTTCCAAGCAGCAGGACCACAATTCTATATTTAAATCTTACATGCAGCAGGGTTATTTACAGCTGGGAACATTATCCAACACCTCATTTTGCTGAATCCAAATGAAAACTGCCACCTGAGTGCACAGATTGGGAGACATGAGGGATGCTGGTTTCTTCCATTTATAAATATATGTACAGAATTTTACTTCAGTAAAAGTGCAGTAATATCAGCAGAATGTACTTAAAAATGTGCAGAACAGTTACTTTAAGTGTGATGCTAGTATGTATATTATTATTGCTATCATTAATGTACTAACTTACAAGCAGGATTCATCCTATAGTTTGTCAAGATGGTATTTTAACTGCTCTATATACTTGGGGGTAGACTAATATTTCATAAGCTGATTATATGTTTGTTTTTATGTAAATTTTTGATCTGTTAAGTCTGGTGTATAATCCAACTGATAAACTGGCTGACTGATATCATCAACTGATATTAGCTTATCACAGATTTATTGATAGTAGCACATATGTTGGCCCATTAGTAAGAATAAACTGGTTTTAGACAGCTTGTTTTAAGGCTGTGTCTAGGAATAAATATCTTTTGTGACATTTTATTTGTGGTTTTATAGTTGCATTTGTTTATTTTACAGATTTGGCAAATCTTATGCTGTTTTTTAAATGCGGGAAAACCTGTTAAAAATAGGCGATAGACTGCTTTCCCACTCTCTGTTAACCAGAACTGTTAAATAACCTGCATACGTGGACTTATTTTGGTGAAAAAAGAATTGTTTGTTGCCTAAAGTACAGTACTTTAGTAAATATACCTAGTTATTTTCCACCACATATATATATATATATATATATATATATATATATATATATATATATATATATATATATATATATATATATATATATATATATATATATGTATATATATATATATATATATATATATATATATATGTATATATATATATATATGTATATATATATATATATACATACACGGTGTGTGTATATATATGTTTGAAAGGGAGGACACAAATATGGAAGGATACTGTGACATTTCACAATAGCAATCTAATCTGAGCTAACGCTCTTAAACAATGTAGCACCTGATTGTCTGTTTATCCCAGGGCCTGTGGTTACTGAGGCCTGTCGTCCAGCCGGTGCCCCGCTCTCTTGGGGCTTTAGTGAAGCACCACTGCTGGGAAATGAAAGGGGAATTGCCTGCTGAGAGGGGTGGAGTGCACAGCAATGTAGGGGTGCTGAAATTTGTGCTCTCATAAGACTCTCTCCCTCTCCCCTTCTCAGCGGGGCCCTGTTGCCACCTCCCCCTCAGCCTGTCTCCCCCCCTGCTCCTCCCACATGACAGAGGAGCCGCCGGAGCAGCTGGGGTTAGGGATACTTGTCAGCAGGGCGATCGTGTGTCCTCTGAGTCTGTCCCCTGTCTGTCCCGCAGCCATGTCGACTGACAGCCAGCATCAGCTGATTATCGCCACTGTGGCAGTAAAAGAAACCCACTTTGGCAGTGACAGGCTTATGACCTGCAAGACATGCTCATATTGAGTAACCAGCACTTCATCCAGAGGCTCAGGCCGTGTTACCCTAGCCTTGAGAACACACTACTGGGCAGATAGTCTGACACATTAGCAATCTGTTTAAGGTTAAAGGATCAAATCATAGCCATGCTCATAAATTGCATCTGTTACCCGTACAAGATGTTTATGTGTTTGTACGCTGTAATTGAACTTTATTGCTTCTTTGATACACGGTAGAGCGATCGCGCCGGGCTAAATGTGATTGTGATCATATCTAGAAAACCATGTCTAGTTGATGATTAAACCAAAAGGTTTACTCATCATTAAAATTGTGCTTTGCTATGTTTGAATAAGTTATATTGCTGACCGAAGGCGAATGTGGAAACGACAGTATATGAGCATGGCACTCAGAAAAGTTATTTTAATCCCTCCTGGCCAGTCGTGCTTGGTGTTTGTGTATTTTGAGAATCTCTGAGAGGTTAACACCCCATGTGCTCAGAGGCTCAGACAGACTACTGGTGTCTGGTATCAAGCTGAATTAAAGCTATGTCAACACATTCAGTCAGCCAGGCTTACATGACAGAGGCCCCCATTCGTCTCTTATCTGAGGCACAGACATACAGTCAGCTACATTGCACACACACACACACACATACACACACACACACACACAGACACAGATATTCCACAGCTCCCAGTGTTTATTCTCTAAATATATTTTTGTGTTGAAATTTAAATGGGTTTGGAAATCTTTCTATTGTCTGCTGTGAGGACATGTTTGCCTTGTTTACAATGCACAAAGATTAGAAAGCACTGAGAGATATTATTTATTGATGGAATCAAATTAAAAGTCTCATACTCATACCCAAAAGCAGCAGCATTGGAATTAAATTATTAAGTTAAGTTTTCGGGGTTGTGTGCTGGCTGGAGTGTTGTTCTGGAGTGGCAGACATTGTAACTTCCCTTCCTGACTGAGTGTGTTATTGTGTCACCAGCCTCGGGTCCTCATGCTGCAGACTAACAGTAACTGACTAGCTCTGGCTTATGCTGTTATGTAAAGAAGCCCGGCCCAATGGGAGAAGCGGACTGCTGCCTGCCCGCCTGGTAAAGTCAGCGTGAATGAGGCGTCGTTGATGTTGTCCTCAGACTCCTGTTGTTCTACTGATTGCCTGTGTGTGCGGCTTGTTAGGCTGCTGAAAGCATTGTGTTTAGCCCCAGAGATGGTGGCTTGAAGGTGACATCTGTCTGGGAGGTAGAGGGGAGAGGAGAGGAGAGTGCTGCGCCATGCTGCTATAAATACGCAGTGGCCGTGACAGCTCACAGAGGAAGCAGCTGAGGAGAGGAGCTTTGCTATGCTGCATACCTCCTAGTGACCCTGTCACTTCCACAGAGGTCTTAATTATTCTGCACTGGCAGCTCCCCTCTGCTCACTGCTGAAGCTGTGACACACAGGGGCCTGTCAGAGGAAAGGGCCACACTGTTCTCTCTAACATACTGCACCCACAGAACATGTAAACAGCAGTTTAGTTCAGTGTATGAGCACAGTAGTCCCTATACAAATCTGTCACTTAGGTTTTAAATTAGTATGCCCTTGCGTACTCCAGCACATAAGCCTGATGCCATTTATCCTGCGATTATTTTGTACTTACTCCTGAGACTGCGTGCTGACACACAGAATTTGTCATCTTTTGGCCCACAATTACTTCAGTGGCTCTGTAACTTCAATTTGTCTGCGATATTTCATTTTCGTATTCTCTGCACCACCTCTATTTATTTGTATACACCCATTGCTTATGATTACACCTGTTTTATTTACTCTCGCAAGCTCTTTTTTTTGCTGTGTTTGTGTCTGCATGTCACTACAGAAATGATTCAGTTAGATGTGCAGTTTCTAATCTTATACTCAGGGTTGCAGTCCATAAAACAAGTCATATTTTAGCATAGTGTGAATGACCTCTCTTACCCTGCCAATGACGCTAGCGGCTTTAACGGCTCGTACTGGTATGGAGGTACATCTTTATCACCTTTGCAGGCTTAATGGCAACTTATAAATGGGGCTAGTGTTTCCACACTCAGGTTTCAGTGTGGTCAAGGTCACCAAGTTCCTGTTACACATGCAAAAACACTCACACACATGCCCAACACTGACACACACATACAGCACACACATGCATGGTTTAAATTTCTTTATTTTGGTGTTTTTATGAGGGAAAATAATAACGTACCCCAGGAGTTTTATTTGCCTATAATCTGATCTAAAGCATCTCATAATAACGCAGTTTACGTCCCTGTACATCACATGATACCAGCCAGCATTTTTGCTGCATCTTCAATTTTGCTCCCCATAGCTGGCAAGTTAAGTGCCCACTGCTCACCCTGAAATAATTCCTCATGTTGTTCCTGCAGAGCCATAACCAGCACTCTGCCCTGACAATGACTGATACTGTTGAGTTGCCTTTATCTGGGCCCCATTGTGTGCTTATGCATGAGTGTGTGTGTGCGACACTAACTGGCACCAGTGGATAGATTACCTAATACAGTCCAAGCACGTTATTAGACCCCAGGGCGCTGGCTAAGTCACTCTGAGTTCTGTTTCTGGCCTTTTAATTATTCATCAAGGTATTGCCTGGGATGTAACCTCAATTACTGTGGGCTGCGGGGCCAGGTCACGTGTTGTTAACACTGCGCTGTGATCAGAGCCACCACAGGGAAGGCTGCCAACGGGAAGAAGTGCTCTGTGGCTTGGCACTCCACCCACCACCACTGATTGGCTCACATTTAGCAGGATGCTGGCTGCACTGAGGGCAGCGAGGGGAGGGGCATTCCTTAGATTCCCCGTAGCCACAATGGGGACAGGAGGATGGTGTAAATACTGTAAATCAAAGCTTGATTGGTGTGATCAGCGTGGTGTGAGCAGCCGTATGAGGCTGGAGGAGCGAGGAGGGGGAGGAGGGGGAGGAACAGCTGAAGGTTTTAATGAGCCAAGAGGAGGGTGGGTGAGATGTGAGCTCTCTCTCTTGGGCCCACCTGTAGTGGGCAGACAGGCTGTGCACCTGCAGTCCTGAAGCCCTCAGCACACAGAGCAGAGGGGGAGAGAGGAACTGGCAACCCAGCAACACTTGACAGAAGGACACAGGGATGAGAGGCTGGTCTGATTTGAGTGGCTGGAAGGTGCCAAAAGTAAGGACATTGTCCATCACACGCTCCCTGTTTTTAGTGTCATGTTGAAATTAGGGTATTATCTCACCTTATTTCTTCATATTTAAAACAAAGACAGGAAAATAAAATGAATTGAACGTTTCTGCCTCTCAATTTGCACCTTAATAAGGCATCTGCTTTTCCATTTGTAACATCCATAAAGTCGAGCAGCCAGAGCTGAATTTCTGTTCTTCTATCAGATTTTGGTGAGACTGATCAGGCATCCCATTTCTCGGCTGATTTGTGGCGATCATGTGTGGCCGTCCCCTGTGCCTGCGTCGCTCTGACAACCATGCCATGCATATCCAGGTAGTGATAATGAGTGCTGCTGTCATGGCGATCTATGACTAACAGCAGTTTCACGCTGTGTTAAATCAGGGCCGCTGCCTTGTTAGAGTCTGCTCCCTCAGGCCACACCTACCTTTACCATCTGATAACGAGGCCTCCAAATCCCACGAATTAGGATATAAAAAGATGGCTATCATAAGGTGACAAATGTACAGATATTTTTACTGACAGTGTTATCTGCACGCACCCTCACAATAGCACAAATAATCCACCGTCCTCTGATGTTTCACTGCAGTGATCCAGCGTGACACCTGCCAATTCGGCTGCTGTGAACTCTGTGCACTGGTTAAATATACAGCGCACTAAACATTACTGTAAGGTTGCCAGATGGGAAATGTTAAACTGTGGCACCAGAAGCTTGAAATTATCGTATTTTGAAGAAAATGATTGTACACAAGTCATAACCACAAGAACAAATATGTGTATATGTGTAATTTTACACAGCATATTTAAATGCCTTTGACACACATGTAAAACTGCCCACATTTTTTGTAAAAGCAAGCTGATGTATATGATGCACGGCGGAGGGTATGAGTCTGTCAGTCTGACCATTTTTGTAATAGCATGCTGATATAAAAATAAAGTACAAGACAGAATGACTGAAAGCCTGTTTATATTCTGAATGAAAACAGTTAAGGCCATATGCTAAGCGAATTGAATAAATAAGTGGGCTTCCTCGTGCATTCAAAACAACTTGACTTGCACACAGCATACCTTAGTGGAAAAGTTCAAGCTCATCGTGGCCTACACCAAACCTGAATCGCTGGAAAGAGGTCACATGAAAAGAGTTGCGTAAACACAGACATATAGGATCCATATTTTGTTATCATGATCATGTCGGGAAATTAATTAAAATAAGGCAGCACAGACTGAAATGAAGTATGAATTGTATACGTCACAGAATCGTCTAATTATTATACATTATGGCACTTTTTGGCATTATTAAGTGTACATTGTACACAGGGCAACATTATTGGACAAATACGACAATGATCATACACCTGTCAACACTGCAATCAGGATCAATCTATTACCTGATTCAGCAAAGGTCAGAAATATAATCTGCAACAATTTTAATAACGGATTCATCACTTAAGTCATTGCAGAAATGCCAAACATTCTCTGTTCCCAGCTTTTTAAATGTGACTTTTTGCTTGTTGATAGTTATCTAAATATCTTTGAAGATGTGGCCCTGGCTCCGGGAGCTTGTGATGGACATTTTTTTACTATTTTCTGATATTTTAAAGACCAACCAATTGATTGAGAAAGTGACTGAAGATGAGTCAATCATAAAAATAAAAGTTAGCTGCAGCAGTAAGAGGACTCGCGCACACAGGTAATGTGATACATGTTCCTACCAATGGCCTCCCATCGTTCTACTGACCTACAGGTGGTGGTAATATGTCAAGAAACACAGCAATGCACCAGTAAAGGCAGGGAAGAAGAACACTGAAGGCCAGTAATTGAGAAGCTAAAATGTAGGATTGTTACGTAATACTTTAGTGATTAATCGATTAGTTGCCTAATATTTTTTTGTTGATCAACTTATTGTTTAATTGATTATTTGCTCCACCTCTAGATCAAATGATCAGCTATGAAATTAATCGATTGTCACCGCCCTGAATATCATTTCAGTGTGTCTGTAGACAAATTGTTTTGTGTGAGATGAAGCTCCGCCGCTGTGGGCGACTGTATTGCATTACACCCAGAGGAGAAGAGCAGATGTCCCAGAGAAGTGCTACTAGAGCTCCAGGCAGCCCGTCCTCGGGGGGCCGGCAGACAGGAAGCAGCTCCAGATGGGACATCCTGTGTCATAAATATTGTGTGAATTGTAGTGGCTATAATGGCACATGCCTACTTGTGCTATGCTTCCGAGTAACCTTGACCACGGATTTACAAGTACGGACATAAATTGCAGTGAATGATTTAGAGGCAGCGAGAGTGTTCGGTGAAACACGTGGACAATGTTTAGAGTTATGCCCTGTGACTGACATATTATTTTTAATCCAAGTTTTCCTCCGTGATTGTATGGTATATAAAAGCAGATGCAAGGTTTGTCTCATTATCCTACAAGGCAAGTGTAGTAACTAGTGTCTACAAGAAACAAAAATGCACATATTAATTTACTACCCGACAGCTTTTCGTTTTTATCTGGAGGTTTAATTATGTCTTCTCTCTAAAGGTCTTGTTTAGATAATGTAGTAGGTGCTAATTAACCAGCTTGCTCTCCCACTTGTAGCTAAGGTCACGATATTGCTTTGTTCATGTTGATCCAGCAGCTAAGCCGTAGCTCTCGGCTTTCCATTATGCTTAAAACCGGAGAACGCTGAAGTAAACCTACAAAATGAATTCTGGGGCAAGAAATGCAAACGCTATGCGAGCCGCGTGAGCTGAGTGGATTATCTATAGCTGCAGTCCTGCTGCTTCCCTTGGATAGTGCCTTTTATTATGGAGTGTTTTATTGCTGCCAGGAGTAAAGCTGACAAGGAAGAGGCAGCTATAAAATGAAGCCTCCCATTCTTGGTCGTCTGCCACCTCCTGTGAAAGCTCTGCAGTCTGTACGCATGTTCATGTGTACTGTATGTGCATGCACGGGATTGATGTGCATTGTGAGCTTGTTTGTTTGTTCAGTTGGTATAAGATGAGGCTTCGAGAATAAATAAGGCATCAGCGATTACTCATGTGTCACTGTAATCTATGTGGCTCTGATACCTAATCTGTCCTGTACTCCAACCCCAGAATGCAAACAGGGGTCTATGTGTAGAACAGCATCAGTAGAAAGTTTGAGAAATGATTCATTTTAATGTGCTGCCACATCTGGTTTTTGGGCTGACAGAGTTTTGGCTAAAATTAAGTGTTCCAAATATTTTTTCCAGAACTCACAATGAGCTAATGGCCCCATCCATAAAACAACATCTGAACAGTGCTGTATATCAGTGAAGTGTGTTTGCTTTTCACTTCATATCTCAATTAGTCCAAAACATCAGGATCAATAGTTAGAGCCTCCCTGGTGGACAGCGGGACACACCCAGGGACATTTTTCCAGCGTGCGGATGACCATGTTCACATGCTTTGCTTTGGGGAGCAGCAGGGATCAGTGGAAGCACAGCGCTGACAGGTTGTCCCGTTCCAAAGCCCTCTGTCATTACAGGGATCAAACTGTTCAAGGCCACAGACTTTCACTTTTACTCCTCCCACTGAAAAAATGCAGCTCCTGCCCTCTTCACTCACACAAGTACAGTTACATGATCAGACAGTTCAAGGACCACATCGGTGTAATTCTGGCCTCTCGACATTACTGTTAATGATCTCTGTCTTTAGCAAATTGTGTGTGCATAAGTGTACACGATGCATGCTTTAGTAGATCTCAGCCTGACTGCCATTCATGTGGAAAACACTCTGCCAGGCTTGAAAGTTGCCCGGCATTCATAATTTTACCCTCGTGAAAATTATGCAGATGCTTATTTTTGATGAAATTACTGTATTACTCTGCGACAACCCGTAGAAGTTTTGCACACAGATATTAAATCTCTTCTACTTTTATGCTTCCAAGAAATGAATGTTTTTCCTTCGCTGCATCGCCTTTGGCCAAAATGTCTCTGGCCTGCTCTCATTGGGCTTTCTGTGTGGGAAAATAAAGACAGATGGGAACAAAGCATATCCTCCAAAACAGCAAAGACCTGATATCAGTTTCCTACCCTGTGTCACATAAATTATTTTTATATACTACAGATTTGTTTTGCCAAATATGTTTAGAAGGAAGCATAATTGCTGGCTGGTTTACGGACACTGACAATGTTTTTTCCAGTAAAGGAAGTGCTCAGTTTTTGTACTGCACAGAAGTCATGGGGAAGCGGTCGCTTCACACAGGGAGACCGGGGTTCACATCCTGTCCTGTGGTTAAGTTTAGGCCGCTGAAACACTTTGGTTTAGGATAGTGAAAGATTGTGGTTTTGGTTGAATACTGTAAAATTAGACATGTCAAGTCTTGCATGTCAACGTTGATTTTTTTTTTGGGCTATATTTAACCGCGGACCACAAGCTTTTCCTAACATTAACCAAGTGCTTTGAATGCCTAAACATAACCATAAACAAGATTAAGAGTCTGCAGCATTGATAGAGGCTCTGTGAGGCTGTTCTTACGCACAGCAGTACTTTAAACAAATGCTAACATCTGCATGCTAACATGCTCACAATGACAATGCTAACATGCAGATGATTAGCAGGCAATGTTCCCCAGTTTTGCTGGTATTAAGTCATAAACAAACATGTTGGACAAGGTGAAAATTTGACCTGATAGTGGATGAAAAACTAAGGGGTCAACAGAGTCAGTAGGATTCATCCTCTGGGGAACCTGCATGTGTGTACAGAATTTAATGTTAACTCATCCAGTAGTTGAGAAATTTCTGTCAAAACCAAAGCACCATCCCAAGAGCCATCCTTCTAACCTGACTAAAAACATTAGATGTCTTTTACATAGATGCAGGTATGTTTAAGAACAATGTGCTGCAGGGGAGCCTTCAAACCTGCAACTGAGTTTTCAAAGTCGTTTTTTAACAATAGGTTTTTTAGTTAGATGCTGTAAATAAGGTCTGTGGTTAAACAAGCTTAAGAGACTTTTACATTTATTTTCTACGACATTTAATATGTCAGTAAATACCCCAATTGTGAATTTTGATGCCTTTATATGTGTCTTAAGACAGGCAGTTGCTATCAAGGGGCTAAATGAGACTACAGAATGTCATCGCGCTGAAAACAGCTTTGCAGCCTCACTTCGGTGGCGGCCGTAGAGTCATACAGTTGTAGTGTAGTTCATTTGTCGCCTAACTTTAGCTTTTTACTTCTGGTGAAAATGTGAAAGTATCATAATTGTTGTTAGTGAGCTTATTTTCTGTAATAATCCAAAATTCAATGGAAAAATTCCAGTCTCTTTTTATTTAATTTATTTTTTTATGGAGGAACCAGGGCCATGTGAACTTCCAGGTTGGCCTACAAAAAACCGTCATCCCTGCAGCACTTTATTTGTCCTCATTATGTTGTTAAAAACTGTAATTAGGGCGACATTATGCTTCTCTCAGACCATATTTACTGCTGCTAATTAGTAGTATAAACACATAAATCTAGAAGACAGAGTTGCCGTTTCGTGAGTATGAATAGCTCAGAAATTCACAAACTTCCCTGAATGGTATTTAGCTCACAGGACAATCTCCAAAAAAAGGAAAGAATTTAAAATAACGCCAGTCTGGTCCTTTAATAATGGCTTCCAGAAACAGAGGAACCCGTCAGATGTTCAGCACTTGTTTGAGCAGTATATCTGGTGCAATAACAGAGCAAGCTATATGTGTACGAATGCGTTTGCGTGTTTATGTTTTCTAACAGTAGAGGGAAAAGGAAGGTGTCTGTTGCGAGAAGGCGTGTTTTCTCTCCTCTCTCCTTCTCTGATTACTGCTGTTTTGGCAGCTGACGCCCAGTAATGGAGACCTGGCTGTCAGGGAAATTTGTAGCTGTCTGCCGTAGCGCAGCTCTTCATTCCAATCAGCAGCTGTCAACCCAGCCTAGGCCGTTATTAATGATGGCCACTAACTGCCTCACAAATTCTCGGCACTATTTGAGAGCCAGCGTGAAATAAGGTTACACTCTCCCAGTGTGCTGCTGTGGGTTAATGGAGAGGTCTCGAATATCAAACAACACTAGAAACTACTTCTGAGCCTTCTCTCATTTTAAGGAGCTCATGCATCGTATAAAGAAAAAGTTTTGTGGTCATGGAATGTAAACAAATAATAAAACTGACAAATAAAAGTTTTGTCCTTGAGAATGGTTCAGCTGTTGGAACAGTTTGCTCTTTAAGTCATTGTAACCATGCTGATGCATGTGTCGTCATGTCACTGTGTGCATGGCTGAAGTAGCCACCCTGCTTGATTGACTGAGATAACTGCATCATAAAAACTTCTTTATACCCTTGTATGGTAGAGGTTGCACTAATAGAATTGTGTGTGAGGCCATAAATGCGACCGTGACAGAAAAAGCATGTGTTTGTCAGCTGTTAAACATGGGCCACGGGCATTCAGAACGGCACACTGGGGAACAGCTGCCATATAAATCACTCACCTTTGAAATGCTGCGATGAGCTCGCCGCCCTCACCGTCACTCTACGGGTGAACAGAGGAGCCATTCAGGGCGGGGAGCGGCTGACACCGGGGACGTGACACCACCTCCCATCTGCCTGGCCGGCAAGGCAGCAGAGAACACACTGGACACTTTTCGTCAGGTTCCTCGCTGCTTAAGCTCGCTGCACCTCGGCCTCCTTTTGTGCTCGAGGCAAAACGGTGCGGTGCTGCACCACCCAGAAAAACACAAGAATTTTACCACAAGCTACTTCACTACGTGGTTGCATTGACTCACGTGGTTTCCATCTTATCTTTCATCTGCCAGATTACTTATCCACCCTTTTAGGTTGATGAGTTACACCACAAAGAAGATTGACGCTCTTGGCTATTATGAGCCTTGTAAAAGAGGGAAGATTCCTGTCCTGTGACAGGTAGCAATTAACTGTTAAAGAGGTGTAACAAGGTCCTGGATTATCCTTGTCAGAGGTCGTATCAAAGAACAGCATGTCTGCTGTTTGTGAGTAGACGCAGTAGAGACTGCTGTGGATTTTTTTGCATGACCTTTGGTTCACAGGTAATCTTTATCTCAGGAATCTTGAGCCTCAAAGGTGCGGCTGTTTCCTACCCTCATTCACAGGATGATCTTTCCATCCCTGCACAGTCTGCAAAGGAATGCTCACACCTGTAGCACTTCACCCAAATGTGAAGCCTGTTGTGAGAATCCAGCAGGGCAAACCTTCCTCTGCTAGCACATGCTGATCACTTCTCAGATAACAAGCTGTTGTTTTGGCAACAACCAGACTACCTGAGAAATGATAGAGCGAAAGAGGGGATGATAGTTGTTATAATGATAATAATAATAATAATAGTCACTGTTATATGAGGTGCTGGCGCCCCAGAGTCCTGCGGCTGTTTGCGGTTCATTAAGACCTGTTCTTCCTTTGCTTTAGTGTTGAGTCACATTCCACAGTGTGTTAAGTTGTTTGTTAGTGGCTGTGTCGGTGCAGTGGAGGGTGGAGAAAGGGATATGTGTGTAAGTCAACAGCTCCACTGATCTGGGATTGAGGAAAGAGCTGTGCAGCTAACCACTCAACCACCTGTCAATCTACACACACTGTTACCACCCCGCCCTGTAGGCACATCACTGGGAAACAGCTGACAATTACAGGATGCTGTAGATACTGTTTCTCTAAGAGGAGGAGCGAACACTTCTTCAAGTATTCTGTGGTATTTGACCCGCAGTGTCAGCTTTATGATTTAAGTGCTGTTGCGTCAGGCTGATGCTCCTCTGTGGATTCATCTCCCCTCGGCTGGAGAGTGACAGGGTGGCAGAATAACTCCAGATCTGATAGATTTTCTTCAAGAAAATATTGCAACAGCTTCGGGTTATTAACGCCCGTCACGTTTGCTCAAGACAAGCAGAGGCAGAACAGCCAAACAAAAGAATACAGGAGCCTGAAGGCACACTCGTCTTCAAGCGTTAGGTCTAGTTTCACATGCCAGTTCAGCTGATGCATAGTTGTCATTCGCTGTCAATCAGTTTGACTAATTGTTCATATGTAACAAATATAAGTGTGTGAAGTTTGCTGGTTTCTTCTTCCGTCTTGTTTGTGGTGTAATCACAGTCGAACCTGTAACTCAATCACACATCTGAAGAGATGAAAGGAGGGAGTGATGTGACAGAGGGTCGCAGAGCCTGAGGCAGTGCTGGGAATACGTGGTGGTGGTGGTGGCATGTGTGACACTTCACACTCATACAAAGCAAAACCAGTTCCATTATTTTTTTTTCCTGTTTGTTTTCTTGCCTCCAGTTTTCCTCTGGCATGTGTTGTAACCAGATTGATAAGTTAAATCACTGCTGTATATCTTTGCAGTGTGTGTATCTACGTAATTATTACCCACTGATGAGTGAATATTGGCATTTTGTAGAGAGATTTATAGATCTAATCTATTGATACATAAACATGAATGTCCCTGCCAAAGTTCATAAGAGTGCATCTGATAATTGTCGAGATATTTCACTCAAAAACAAAAATGTCACTGTCAGTGTGGTGATAGAGGGAAAGTCAGGAGATCACCAGTTATTAGGATTTATCCTCTGGGGGACATGAACATCTTTACACCAGATGGCAATATATTCAATAGTTGTTAAAACATCTTAGTCTGGACCAAGTGGTGAACTTAGCAACAAGCATTTACATATCTAAAACCAAGCCGCCAGCATGGCTAAAAACAAAAATCATTCATTCATTCATTCATTTTCTGTAACCGCCTGTCCTGTTGGGTGTCATGGAGGGGCTGGAGCCTATCCCAGCTGACACTGGGCGAGAGCTGGGATTCACCCTGGACAGGTCACCAGACTATCACAGGGCTGACACATAGAGACAGACAACCATTCACACTCACATTCACACCTATGGACAATTTTAGAGTCACCATTTAATCTAACCTGCATGTCTTTGGACTGTGGGAGGAGGCCGGAATACCTGAAGAAAACCTGCGCTGACACGGGGAGAACATGCAAACTCCGCACAGAAGGGCTCCCCCATCCCGGGTTTGAACCTTCCACCACAGCTTCAAACCAGGAACACTCTTGCTGTGGGGTGACATTGCTAACAACTGCACCACCGTGCCACCACAAACCAAAAGAATCAAAAAACATTTACTCACATAAAAGTGGTCGTGACCAGATGGTTACCCGATATTTGTGAAACTTTTTGGTGCAGCTGTTTAATTGTATGGCAACACTATGGTTAAGGTCTGGATAGGTTTAGGCACAAAAGCAGATAATGGTTTGGGTTAAAGTGATTACTTTAAAATATAGAACATGAAATCTCGTGGAGTTTTCATGAATCTTGGGTTACCATCAAACATGACACAAAAGTTTCTGGCTTCCTCTGAACATAATGGTTCATAAAAATATACCATGTTATACAAGAAAGGTTGAAAAACTGTTCACACAAAAGTCTCTGATGGTAATAATTTAATCCAGAAACTATTTGATTCATCTCTCAGCAAAGATTCAGTGCGTCATAAAGTCTCCCCTTTATTTGATCAAATTTGATAAGAATGAATTTGATTATTTTCAGTCAGTCCAAAAACAATAAGATTAACCAAACAGATTCCACCTAAATATATGTGAAGCTTGCAGCAAGTGTTATCTCAGACATCTATTTTTGTGGAAAAAAATTCAGCCATCACCAAGGCAGCAAGAGAGTAACCAGCAATAGTATTGTCATGAAAAAAGAAACAGTATCTATTAATCAGTCCCAACTCTTCAAATCATTACATAATTTTAGTCTTAAATGGTTCTATACACATTTTTTACACAAACCAAAGAGTAGATATACAGTATATACAGTATGTAAATATAATGAATTACACAATCGTAATGTTGTTGTAGTTTATGTTCTCTGTGAGAAAACCTTTTTTTCCACAATTTCCTGACATTTTATAAACTAAATAATTAATTAATTAATCAGTAATTAAAATACATGTCAGCTGCAGCCCTACCAATAATAGTTAGGGTGCATTCACACCAGGATAGTCTGGGGGACTCGGTTCAATTAGGCGGGGAATGCCGAAAAACTTCACACCTTCATTTGGTTCACTTTCACTTTCACATTGCACTTTTTAAAGTGGACCAAACCGCCTGGACAACGTCACGCAGTTACAACAGCTGCTCATTTAGGGGCGGTATTGCCCGAAACGACCACTGACCAGGAAGAAAAAAAGCATAAGGAAGAAGAAAACCCGGCTCATTGATTGGCCAGGACTGAAAACGGAAATCCATCCTCTTCAGCCGGCTTGGTCACCACAAAAACAATAGAGCAACACCAAATTTATGCAGTCTTGGGGTTTCTGTTTTTACTTTATATTGCTGTTGCAGTTTTTTTACCTTGATGTGACACTGATCCGCCGACCATTTAAATCCACGTGTCGCCATCCTCTCGTCTGCCGGTTCGTGCTGTTGGCTGTGTTTTTTTTTCTACCCAAAATGCACTGCCCTCTACGTCACTTCCTCTCTGTGGTTCACTACTGGATAGTCCATTTGCATTCCCACTGTAAGTGAACCGCACCAGGGTTCACTTGCAAGTGAACTGAGACCCCCAGTTTCAAGCACACCAGGGTTCACTCATTTGGTCTGCACCAGAGTTCGAATCAGCATTCACACCACTCAAAACGAACCGAACTATCAGTGGAAGCAGGCCAGGGTTTGTTTAAAGCGGACCAAATAGCGCCAGTGTGAATGCGTCCTTAGTCTCTATTTGTAACATGAATGCTAAATTATTTCAGGACTGGGAACATAATTTTTCTTATTATGGCTGAGATTAGCTTCTTTATTGTTCAATAAAATAAACAATAAATATTTTACATGCATACTGTAGGAAGGAGATGTATGTCTTTGTTAATTGACTCACAGAATTCTCCCCAGAGCAAATATAAGTGACGTTAGGATCTGCTAAATCCATCAGCCTTTGCGAGTGTAACACCAGACTGTCAGGGGAAATGGTAAACCTCACTATTGTACATGTCAAACATAACATGATGAACAGCCATAAAGTCGCACAGCATTAAAACTTGACTTTTCCCACGTCGCGCTGCCACAGAGCAGGGCACGTCTGCAGAACCACAAGACCATAACTCATGCACGCTCTATAAACTAATCACTTCCTGGGTTTCCTCACACTGAGGCGAGACTGTTTCATCTCTGTGCAGATGAAAAATCTGGGTTGTGAAATTTACACTCACTCATGTATCAGCTGCTTATTCTTGAATACTCGGCGGACAAAAAAAGTGCAAAAACTATTTCATAAGGGAGCTGTTATATTCGCAGAGTCGCTGTTCTTCTGTGCACTTTTATGGATCTAGTTTCAGATCCATGAAATAAGATTCCTCTGTCTGGGTAAGACCTAGACAGAGGTGTCTGTAGGTGTCAAATTGAACATCTGTGTGGCTGGGAAGTTGTTTTAGCTCAGGTCTCTGGAGGAAAAGCAGCAGTTAAAGGGCGCTTTCTCTAAAAAGACTGGTCTGAGTAACAATGACTGCAGTCCTCAGTGGATTCCACACTTCCATACGCTTACAGTTTAAATCATGTTTTTTGGATCACGGTGGATGAATAGCTCACAAATTGCACCCAGGCCCCATAAGATTGTTTCCACTGAGGGTCGTTATTTATTGAGGTGGATGTTTGTGACCTTACAGACCAGCTTCTAGAAACACTACAAGGTGTCACTTTAGGATGAGTGTCACAGTGATTCATTCACCAGAGAAAAATGTAGGTCATCGATTTATTCAATGACACACCTAGAGTCTAGAGTGTACAGTTTCTTGTTAACTCGGCAAACTCTGTCTGCTGATGAAGATCTTGTGATATGATCGAAAGCTCCACAACACCTATTAAATAAAACTGTCTCATCAAATTACAGTGTGCTGTTTAGAGATGAGTTAGAAAAAGGTAATTACGTTACGCACAAATTAGGCACGAAACATGACCAATTAGAAAAAAAGCCAAATAAAAGCAGAATAAAGTACTGAGTAAAGCAAAACAACAGGATTTAAAGGGACAGTTCACCCAAGAATCAAAAATACGTATTTTTCCTGTTAAGTTCTGTTTATCAGTCTAGATTGTTGAGAATGAGTTGCAGTGTCTTTCCGCGCTTGTCTTCCACAACCCAACCCAATAAGGGAAAGAGAAGTTCAAGAGTTTCACTGAGCTAGCTAATGATACAGCTCAGCCAAGGAGGACGCCATTAATGTTTACATCTCGTACTGTCACAAGCATGAGCCTCTTGTTCATGAGTAGATGCATGATTCCTTCTACGTGGTGATACACTTGGCAGTTAAAGTTTGGTTGAAAGAAACTACGTGAAACTGCTCATGACAAGGTTACTCAGAATAATCCTCAGACCTTGTTATGAGCAGTTTCACAGTAGTTTCTTTCAACCAAACTACACCCACCAAGTGTATGACCACATAGAAGGAATCGTGCATCTACATACAGACCAGGGGCTTGTGCTTGTGACACAGCGAGATGTAAACGTTGATGGCGTCCTCCTCAGTTGAGCTGTAACGTTAGCTGGGTCAGTGAAACTCCTCTTTCCTTGAGTGGGGTGGGTTGTGGTAGACTACTCTGGTGATACAGTTGGTATGGGAGGTATTAAATTGGTTGCCTTAAAACTGCTCACAACAAGGTCCATGGATTATCCCGAGTAACCAGGTTGTGATTTAAAGAAGAGACATTGCTGTTGAGTTTTTCAAATGTATTTTTTTGGCACTTTGAGCGCCACAAGCTGAGTGCCATCTAGTTCCATTATATTGAAAACAAGGCATCTCTGCAGCTGATATTTCCAGTACTCCGCAACTCACACCAGAACAATCTAGACTGATAAATAACACTACAGGTAAGAGGAAAAATATGTATTTTTGATTTTGGGGTGAACTGTCCCTTTAAGGCGGGATCTCTGCCTGTGTTTAGGCTCATAAAGGGTTAAAAAATTCAAGGGTAGAACTAAATGTGCCATAAAACTTATCCAGTGAAGATATAATTTAAAAGTTGTCTCCATGCCTTAGCCCTTGGCTGTCTATCCCAGTTTTAAAATAAGCAATTAATTAAATTAATTTATTAACTACAAATATTATAAATGTGCACCACTAAAGCCTGTACGCACAAGACAGTGTATAATTTTTTTGATACTCCCATTGTCGACGTGTACTCAACTTTCACTTCAAATCCCCTGTGGCCTATGTAGCCTAAATTGGCTAATGGATTTCTGCCAGATCTTAAAATCAGCTGTAAAATTAACAGGAATCTGGAATGAGGATAATATGGCAGCTAATATGTCTCCTAATCCTCGTTAAAAGTGTGGTTGTGATTAACCTTATTGTAGCCAAGTCGTTTCATGGATTAGATCACATTATTACAGCCCACCTTTTAAGACGGGCTTCGAAAATGCACTCCTGTGTTAGTTTTAAGAGTCACAGGGACACATTTATCATCGAGGGAGCACTGTGTGCACTGCCTGTAGGCTTTTCATGACAGTGTCCATGATGGAGTGTCGTGCTGAAACAGGCTTTGTAAAGAGGCACCCACAAATATAGCAGCCTGTTTCCCTGACAGAGCGTTTTGGGGTGACAGGGCTGTAAAATGTGGGGAAGAAAATGGATCATGTGAAACACACAAGGCTGACAGAGTGATGCTGAATATCTGTCCATTTTATACACTGCCAGAGAACACTCAAAACAAGGAAGGGGAACCATGGAAATTAACAATTTTGTGGCTAAGCTATTAGTGGCTTTTTGGCTGGCAATGCTAAAGATGGATAGCTTATCTGACTTTAATAGCTGGCACAGCAGCATTAGTGCTGAGCTGGAGCGAGGAGAGGAACAATACGGCACATTAGAGGAGCAGCCAGCACACGCCAGAAACTGCTCCAGACTTCTAATTAGCATTCATTAACAGTAGGGGAAAGAGCGATTATGGTCTTTAAGTAGTGCATTAGCTAATGTTGCTTTTTCTCATGTCAGCAGATTTAGATAGGGAAGAGTGTGCTGCCACATCAGAGCCGCTGCTTTGTGCTGACTGGGAGGTTTTGGTTGATGTTTGTGATGACCTTAAAATACACTGCTGCTGTTTGTTTACACTAGTTATTACTGCTAACAAGGCCACAGGCTCAGTCAAACATGACTGACTGCTTGCTACCATCACAGCTGCTGCAGAGGCTTAGCTGAATGTGTGACAGCCATCACACTGTTTTTATGTCGCTACTTTACACACTTGCTTGACAGATAACGCAAGAAATGCAGCTCTCTGTGTAATCTATAAACCTGATTCTACACCTCTGAATCGCAGCTCACATCTCAGATTCAAACAGTCGGTAATGAAGTGACATGAAATGTTAATTCAGTTTAATTATCAATAACTTTTATGTATGAATAGCATTTATGTTAACACTTCCACTCTCACACAAATATAACTGGCAAACAAGAAGTACATCCAGGTTGTTGAAGCACCAGAAAACATGTACGTCAAGTTAACTGGTGACTCTAAATTGCCCATAGGTGTGAATAGGAGAGTTAATTGTCTGTCTCTGTGTGTTAGCCCTGTGATATTCTAGCGACCTGTCCAGGGTGTACCCCGCCTCTCGCCTAACGTCAGCTGGGATAGGCTCCAGCACCCCTGCGACCCAAAAGGATAAGCAGTTACAGAAAATGAATGAATGAATAAATGTGTGTGTTAACCGCGTTATTGCCAGTAAACAGGTTTTATATATAAACACTTGACATCACCTTTTAAAGAAGCCTGCCAACTTGGAAGCAGTGAAAAGATCACAGACAAACAACAGGTTTTTTCATGGCAAATTACCACTATTGTTCTGACTTCTCATTCATGTGGGTTCCCATCACTTAGAGCGCTGGTTTAAACACAGGCTAGTCACCAGAATAAAATGCTGCCATTGTACATTTGCACAAACCAAGGAATATGTCACTTTGCAAGTTTCATGCTTATCATACGTCTCTGAAGTGACATAGTATATGAGCTGACTTTTGTCATCAGGAGGTGGAGGGGATGTGGATGGTGTTTTACCGAGCCAAGATGCCTGCCAAGCTGCAGATCACTTTACAAGACCAACAAACAACAAAACCAGGTGTTTTGTAGCCAGCTGTCGGTGGAAATAATGCCATGAAAAGCAGTTGTTTTTCACTGAGACATCACTTTTTCCTGCTGAGATTGTTGCATGAAAACAGGGTATTTAAAGCCAAAACATTTTTCTAATCATAACCAAGTGGTGTTAGTGCCTAAATCCAACCCAAGTGTTGTTGAAACGTAAAGTTTCAATGTGTCCGCCACATGATATTGCGCAAATGTAATGCAGAAATGTACACTGCCAACATTTTCTGGCAACTGGGTTGTTAAAAATTGCATGGCTTGTGATTCTTTATAGTGAAGCAATGCTAGTGTACAAGTTGTGAGCAGGCTAACTAAAGTATGATTATTTTAAGTGTATCTAATTTCAGTAATTATGTGGGTTTAAAGAGGTGAAACTGTACCGTGTTTTAAAAAGATTGAAAAAGACAACAAAAGAAATTAGCAAAAAAAAAAAAAAAACATCATGATCTTGTTGATGATATTGCGACCCCTCAGATTTATTTTGCAACCCATTGGGGGTCTAGAGCCACAGCTTGGAAACCAGTGAGAAAATTGGTTATCAAAGCCCTCAGAACATCCTCACAAATAAAGTATAAATGACAGGAATAATCAACACACCAGCATGCGGATCAATAACAGAGTATTGTTTGTCCACTTCTCTATTCTTGTCATTTTAGTGAGATTGGCAGATGCAGAAGCTCAATATTTATCTGTTTGTTTTCCAGAATCTCCTGTAGATTAAACTGTGCTGGTGGATGAATCCTGAACAAACAGAAGGTGCTGCTAGCTGATGGGTTTATAATTTCCTCTTACTTTATAATTGCAAATGAGGCAAAACTCAAACATTATTCAGCTGCCCTCTATAATTAAAGCTTTATTCAGCCACAAATATGCTTTATGCCATTGTGTGTTTTATGTGGAGAAATCACAGTTAATGGCCTTTAGTACCGACTTCGCTTTGAATTTATTCATCCACAGCACATTTATTGAATGGAAGATTTAATTTAGTAGTTGAGCAATCTGATAGTGACTATCATAATCAGGCTGTTGATATTGGCAGCTGTTTGACCTTGAATAAACTATAAAAAAAAGCCTCTCCTCCAAGAGTGAAACCATCTGAAGTGTTGAGCTGTTCATGTAGGACTGTCAGCAAGTCCAGGCTCGACTGCACAGAGCAGCGCCCTCGGCCAGCAAAGTGAGGAACTCTGGCGTCTAACAACAACATCCACATAAAAGACGGGCAATAAAAGAAATGTCACTGTCGTCAAACACGGAAGCTACTGAGGCAAAAGTAAGCAGGAGTTTGCTTTCTTCCTTTTTCTTATTATCTTTATTATTATTACTGCAACGGACGGTCAAGGTTCACTAACAGAGCACACTTAACCATGTATCCTGTCACACACACACACACCCACCACACACACACACACACACACACACACACACACACACACACATAACTCTCTGTCTCTCTCCTAACACCAGTCCTGCTCTGTGTGCTCTGCTAATATTGACTCTCCTGACTAACACTGCCTCTATTGAGTCAAACACAGAACTGTTTGACTAGAATTAGAACATCATTGAGATAACAGACGTGGACCTGTCCAGGCTGGAGCTGTGGTGCTAATGTAAAGCAGAGCAGGAGAACCACAGCTCATGATTGTCAGTGAGCGAGCTCAAGGTGCAGAGGTGGAGCTCGCAATCTGGTCCCTACACAAATGTTTTCTCACTCCGCGACTTTTATCACCGACGCACAACAACAGCCACTTGTGAAATCTCTTCTTGTGAAATCACACACACACGGCATTCTCGTTTCGTGTGGGCCTAAGCTGTGTTTATGTGTGTGTGGTTTTTATGTCATTAAGCTCATTGAGTCCACGAGGTTGTAAAACTGGCTTGTCACTGGGGCCATTGTGTCGTTTGGGCCTCTGCGATGAAAACAAAGTGCCGTCAAACTTGTTGGCAGCAGGAATAAAAGCTTGCGTTGTGTGCCAAAGCACGTTTTTAATCTGAATGCAGGTATTAAATTCTTATCTTCGGTTACACATTGCAGCTATAATGTTAACAGCTCTACCCAACCATAAAACACATACACACAAAGAACACACAGATAAGCAAACCTACTCGACTACTCACCACTCGCAGGCCTACTTACTCACTTTATCGCTTTATCTCTGTCACATATACATTTCCCAGGCTCAGGCTGTCTGAAGTCACTTCCTATTTACTATACTCCTTTCATACTTACCCACTGCCTTTTTATTTAAGTGTGTAGTTTATGTTATATATAGTACCCTGAAAAATGTTCATCCATTAACAAAAAAAAGTAGCAGCCACCTAATTTACATTTCGTTTTTTCTGTAAACAATACCACATGGTTCATGTTGTCCAGAGACGAAGACAAATCAATGCATGATTCTAATGCATAGGACGACAGCGACAGCAGAAACAGCTGATCAGCCATGTAAGTTGTTTGCTATGTCAGAATTATAGACTGTATAATGAAGATGGACGACATGACAGCTCCCCAAAAGTGAAGCCAAAACATTTTCCAATCACTCCTCTGGTGGCTGGCTGCAGTGAAGGGTTATAAAACCCGCCCCTTCCATGTTAGCAGATGGTACATGAGCCAAATTAAAAAATCAAAATACACGTCAAATGAATGTTTGGTTTTATTGAGTTATTTGATGCTACAAAAGGGGTTTGACGTCATGATTGACAATGTGCCAATGAAGTGCTCATGATCAAGGGCGTTTCTTGTGATAAGTTGGACAGTGGGAACTTGATACCCTAGAGCTCACTACTGCACAGACTCTGGCTTTAAATGACATCACCAGCGCAAAGTGGCAGCGGCCATATCCGGTATATTTTGGCTTCATCTTTGTACAGGGAGAGGGCGTGGAGACATGTTATCCATCTTCACATACAGTCATTAGTCAGAGCTTATTCGGCAAAGACATTTCCATATCCCCTGTAGATCATCTCTTTTTTTGACAAAGGCAAAAACCACCACAAGCAAGCATAAAAACTTTTTTGTGCAGTTTTTCTACTGCAGTACTTCAAAATATGCATAAAAATAAGTTCATGGAAACACAGCTAGTGATGATGCAAAATGACAAGGATTGATAAGTGTCCGAAATCTTGATTCCCTGCTCACTGAAGAGAAATGTACTGAGAATCTATTAACAAAGAAGTGATTTTAGACAAAGCATTTCTAAATTTAGTCTGCTGATAAACGGACTGTTAGCTAAGCTCCACTCTCCATCAGTTACTGTTGTCTTTCCTGTCAAGCTGTTCGTTCTCACACAGTACTGAAGCAGTTTGCAAAGACAACAGTGGCAGATTTAGATTTTTTTTTTTTTTTTTTTGGTAATTTTAATCATTTTAATTTCTGAAATATTGTGTCATTGATTTCACACTGAGGGAAAGAATACTAGCTGGCGACCGTCCATTCTGCATCTTAAATGGCAACTGTTGTGGCAGATTTTATCAGGTGTGGGTAGCTAGCTAATTAAGCTAATGCGTTTTTAACGACTTGGTTAAAAATGCTGTTTCTGGCTGACTTTTTTAATCTTGTCAGCTGATTCATTTTAAAATGAGAATCTGGTAAAATTCTTTATTTTGCACTTGATGGCTTCATACATGACGATGTGATAAAAGTCCTCTCCAGTTGATAATCAATATGAAAATAGCGTTTTTCTTGTATGACAGTGTTGAGCTAGTTAGTCCAAGGATTGAAAGTATGATGGGGAGAAATCAATTTAACATAACTCTGTTAAGCTTCGTAGCTTACATACATGTTTCTACTGTTAACACTAGAAGTGAAAAGGCTTTCGAGATGAGGACTAACCAGTGAGTTTGGCAAACCTAGCGTTTGGTAAGGTTGACTGGGGTCACCTCTGTGTCAGATCTGGCCCAACAATGACAAAAAAGGCATGTTATAAGTATTATTAATGGTATTTTAGAGTTTGTAATTTGCTGCACTCAGGGACGTATTAATTCGTGTCTAATGAAACACCTTCTCAGATTATTATGTCCCTCCCCCATGACTATAAATTCTGCCACTCGCCGACTGGCGTGCAGACCTACAAGCTAACTAGCAGTTAGCGGTGGTGATTATTGCTAATACCAGTCTTGCCAATGTGGGTCAGGACGTCATTGTTGTCGAAGTGTGATGCCCACCTTTTGGTTCCCCTCAGGTTGCCCCCATTAACCCTGTTAGCTCTGTCAGCACTGTTGCCATTGTTAGCACTGTTAGCATCATTAGCAGCGTAGCCACTTACATGTTTGCTTGTGACGTCAAATTGGCTCCTGTAAACACTAATCAATATCTGTGACAAATCCATCCCTAGCTTTCTTTTTTCGCAGGAAAAACGAAACTATGCAGAATCAAAAAATCTGCCAGTCATTTCACGGGAACTTAAATGGAGTATAACTTTGCCACATCCATTAAAGAGCATTACAGAGCTGCTAATGATAGTCTGGACTCTTTAAAACATCCATGACCGGCGTCAACACAGTGAATAAATACTACACAATAGATGTGGTAGTTTTTATTACGTTGTTGTTTTTAAGTCACCTGTAAACCTTCAAACTAATGCGCTTAGTTAATAATTTGCTTCTTGACCTTGGAAGTAATGCTCTTGAAGCAGATAAACAGTGCTTTCTTTATATTTCCTTTAAACTCTATAATTACCAAGTATTTCCCCTTCTGCAGCTTCAACATGTGGAGATATCCAAATCTGGCAGGGGCTGTTGAACAATCGCTGTTGCAGGATAGTGTTTAGCAAATGGTCAGCTCTGCAATGAATCTTCATGCTGCTGTAAATTATCACTCAGTGTTTTTAACTGATATTCCTTGTTGGTCCCACACATCCGGGAGAGGGGCCAGGCCATGTTTGTCGACCACATGAAAGAGGAAGAGCTGAATAACAGGCTGCTGCAGATGGCAGTGCAGCAATTTTTTCTGCTTATGTGGTTTCATTTTATCCCTCCAGGCCCTCTTGGTATTTTGAATTGCCCTGGGTTATGTATTCACTCGGTCATGTAAGCTAAATGAACCATCCATAATGTAAATGAGAAAGAAAGAGAGATTGAGAGAGAGACAGGGATGCTAATGCAGTGGTGCCTCTGGTGTTGGGAGGGAAGAGAAAGAGATGTCAGCATTTTCCCATATTTCACTTTCAAATGAGCCACAGCTGACTGGAGAGTCAAACCTTTTGCTCTGCGTATACCAAATAGTGCAATTACTTACCAAAAGATTCAACAATATGTGAATTTAAAAAGTCAAAAGCATCACAAATGTGATTTATTCTCTAATTTGTACAAAATGCTTCTCGTCCTTGTCTTGGATTTGCATGTAGAGAGATGATTCAACAGTCCCGGCTCCATCATTACAGAGTTGCTGACTCTTTCTGAAGGCTGGCAGAGTTATGTGCTCCAGTGTTTATTGTGGTTGAACCTCCACCCCCACTTCTGCTTTACCCACTTAGCACACAAAGTCCCAAATGCACTGTTTTCCCATTTAGGAGACGGAAAGCGCATTTTTAAATAGTTATTAGCTTTCCAGGGACACAGGTCGTGTTTTGAGTGCAGAATAATCACTGCTGGAATTTTTTTGTCTGCCTGTTCAAGTCCCAACACAAGGTAACCACACAACAACACTGCTGCTGTCTGCACTCCATCTCATTTCAATCAGTAATTACCCGGCATATTTGCACTTGGCACTGCGAAACATGATGCAAGTTATTTTGTGTCCTCGATGAGAAATATTTCCTGGCATTTCACTGCCTCCAAAAGTGTTACAGCCAATTTGATATTAGATAAATATTTGAGCTGGCATGCAATGAAGCGTATGTCATTTGAGCAAAAAGCACTGGCACTATGGATGCATTTAGCCGCTCAAAGGGAGGAAAAAGACAAGGGAGAGGCCTTGTCTGTTCTCCATTAGATTCCACTCAGTTCCCTTTACAAACAGAGAGGATGCTAGCCAAACAAGCTTATTCAAGGGGGTTCTGTGTGGACCGTGTTAGCTCAGCAAATCCAGCTCCACAAACATGCTTCAAAGAATCCTGCTATCTCCGCAGAGCCTTTGATGTGGGTATTGATCATGCAGCGGTCTGTGAGAAAGAGGGATGCAGTGGAGGTTTAATATTGTGTTCTGGCTCAGATAGAATAGATAATAGCAAAAACATGCACTCCCATCACGCCGCGCTGTGCTTCAGTTATGACAGCTGCACAACCATTTTCTGGCTCTGAGGTAGATGCGATTAGGAGGTAAAGACAAGGGAAGAGCAAATCAGATCATTTGCCCCGAGGACAGGTCACAGCGCATTATGTTTACCGCAGCAGAGGAGCCCGAGCAGAATTCAAATAGAGTCAAAACATGAGTTGACAGACACACCTCCGGGTGACAGTATAAACAGTCTGAGATTTGTCCACCCACTTCAAAAACCATGAATACATTCCTATTTTATAAGGTCACCTCATTCTCAGGAGGGAAACATGGACACACTCTCTTATAGTTCCTGGTGTCGCACTACAGTGGCAAACAAAAACAAAGCCAACACTTCCAGAATCACACAGTCACGCTGTACGCTATAGAAAGACAAACAAAGTCTGTTCTTCTTAGCATGGTAAAACAACCACCCACAGCCCTGCTCCTGTCTCACACTGAGACCATTAGTCACGATGATTTCTCTGCCAGCTGTCCTGGTGTTTGCTTAAGCTAGCCTCGCAGGCAGGTTGAGCCTCATTTGAATTCTCACTTCAGTTTATTAGGCATGCGCTGGATCATTAGTATCCAGTAAGGCCCATGCAGATGTGTTCCTCAGGTAATGTTCAAATGCAAACCTGGACGGCCATTAATCACGCGGATAAACGCACCATGAAAATAGCATGCTCTGTGAATTATATGAACCCACAGTCATTCGGCGTTTTTGCTTTTTGGAACAACTGTCCCGTTCACCTTGTCAACAGCAGTCGCAGCCAGAGCTCTAATCTTATTTGTGCACATGGATGCTGTAATCTCAGCCTTTATACTCATACCTGGCCCCTGTGTGATAAAAAGTTGCCTGCTTTATTAGAATGAATGAACTTTGCAACTTAGCCGTATCTAATGAATTAAGTAACAACTCCTTAATGCGCCGTGTGTAATTGCCTACCATTTACAAAGTGCAACGTGTAAGGTGCTGGATAAGAGCAGCAGTTTGGCAGACTATTTTAAGATAAACAGCTGATGTGTGCGTTCAAAGAGGCTTTTGTGTTTGCTTCTGCGTGGGATTTTGTGTGTAGGGACCTGACTGAGCTCTATACAGATAGGAAAATCATGCAGTGCTATTTCACCCTCTTCCAAATGCCACCTATGATTGTTCACAGATAAGATGGTTCCAGCGTGAGTAATTTGCATGAAAGCTTTGGCAGGACAAAGGTTTGAAATACCATTCTCCTTCTCACTGTAGCAAACTCACAGATATCAGTTTAGCAGGCTAATATGAGGTGTTTTTAGCGCTCATTTATTCTTGCAGAACTGCAGTTAGAAGATTCATGTGATGTGAGAAAGTTGAGTCAATCTCCACCACATCCCAAATAACATTTAGTCATCATACATCATCCTGCATTGTGCCATTGTCAGTACAGTCACTTCTGGCATCTCCTCTGCTTTCATTTCATCAGCAAACTGCTCGGAGCGCTGCTTAAATAATCAGCCAACTGCACGCAAAGCCCGGTTACGCCGCAGCGTTAACTAGATGAGATCAACCACTTGTAAAAAACGCAGTCGGATTTTTCTGTGAGGGACACGTTGTGGTTACAATGAAAGTGAGTCAACGGAAATCAGTCATGGCATACTGTCACCACAGTAAGGACACAGCCAGCTAAAAGTGCAGCCAAGCCACATATACTGGGCAAGGAGAATACACTCAACTGACAGCTGCAAGCACTTAGTCCACTGCCAAGAGCAAAGACAGGGAGGAAAAAACACTATTCAGCCCAATTTGGCTATAATGAGCCTACACAACAATGGCTTCCAAAATTTTCAATAAGAAATCAGTCATGTCTTGAATTATGTTTGTCAGAGGTCAGCTCTCTGTGTTGATATGTAACCACAACAACAAGCATGAGGACAGAATGGATTCTTCATTACAGCTTAAACTTGAGATGATAATGTCAGGAAGTAAAATGGACAGTTGCAGGAGTTAACATATGTTGAAGTCATCTTTGGAAAAAAGTCATCGACAGCATTAAGTAAGAAATCAGATCGGCGAGATCTCACAGAGTCTGAGTGGAGCAGCTAAGTGACATATCGGACTAAAAAGCAGAGCAGCAGGAGGAGGCAGCAGATGGGATGAGGTGTTCTGAACCACTAACCACATGCGCTTAAGGGTCAGAGCAATTCTCATCCAATGTGCTCCTAAACAGCTGAAAAACCAAACTTTACCTCCGGGAGTCTCTGCGAGTTTGTCACTCTTTGACCCATCTGCTCGTCACAGCCGCACCAGCAGAAAAGAGAGCGTGGGAGCTTTTACCTCTTATTAACACTGAACACGCTGCCTCATGCCTCCACTGTGCGTTTTAGTATGCATTAAGGCAGAGGAGCGTGAGGTGAGCAAGCAGTGAAGAGGAGCCCCACGAAAAAAAAAAAAAAAGCCAGATGAGTCCCGAGAGGCTGGGAGATGGGCTGAATGACAATTGACTGGCTGTCAACACTCATCTGCATTCGCATATCTTTCTGGCCCGACACATTTAGCTGGCAGGCAGCCACGGCCTTGACATATGAAGACGTAGTGTACAGACCCGGCTCAGAGCTTTGGTTTGCAAAGCTCCGCTCTCATGCAGTATTTACTTGTGTTTCCCACTAATTGGCTTTCATTGTCAGGGAATTGTTATCCTCGCCACTAAAAGCAGGCAGAAAACCTTGTAATGGGTTCTGGTTTAAAGGACAGCTGTGGCTGTGATTTAGGCACTTGCTTCGACATGCCCTTCAAATCAGCAACCATTCAGTTGTTATGATACAGCTTTGGAAGCAACTGAGACCGCCATCATACCTCAGATGCTCTGTACAGCCAAGTTTAGAGTGCTACCAGATAGGGTTACACTTTCATCACACCTATTTAAACTCATGCCCACTTTTCACAGCCTGATTCAGTACAGCGTGTTAATCATGTGAGCAGGAAGAGGTCATGAACCTGCTGCTCAAGTCAAATTTACCAAAACAAAATAGCAACATTAAAGCTGCTATAATCAATATTTGATATTAATATAGATCAAATGACTGTGTCATGTGAAACATGTCAGTTATGGTGACAAACCTGGAGCCCTACAGAGCTGTAAGGTCCAGACACACCAAACCCACATCAGAGACACTAGTGCCGACAAAGGCCGACTGTTGAGTCGCCTGGATCTCGGCCAAAAAGTTGCATTTGAACACACCGTAAAGACAGTGGCCAACAGCCAACTAGGACATACGTTCAGCGCCTGCATGAGAGGAAATAATTCTCTGTACCAGCAGGCTGCGGTAGTCTGTATTCATCATTCAGAAAGGGAAACCAGAAGACTGACAGGACAGATTCAAGAGCTAGTTAGCCATGGTCTTGCCCTAAGCCACACAATTTCTGGTCAGACATTTTTAAGTGTTTTTCAGAAGTATACAACTGTGATATTACATCAGACCCACGTACTGCCAGCCTGGGTGAAACCTGACATCTATTAGCTCTGTCTCACATGCAACAAAAAGACAATACAATGGCATGGTTGTGGCAAAAAGGAATATTTAACTCTTTGGAAACCTGAGGATGTGCCTTCTTTGAAGACCTGGTTGGCAGAAATCACCAATTAAGAGTTAGATACAGTGTTTCCCTCAGCTCTGTAATCTTTGATAAAACATGGCAACCATTTAAGTCCTATTTATTGAGAATAGCCTGAGGAGTTTGCATATATGTAATGGTAGGACAAACAACGTTTGTGGACTCGTACTATATGCATATGTACAGACGTCCATTCTGCCTATAAGAGCTTTTTTCGAGTGTGTCTTTTTTTGTTTTTGTACTGTTCATTTCCGAGGGTGGGGGGTGGGTGATATGTATTTGTGTAAACATGACTCCAGATTAATGTTAATGTGTTCACAACCTGATGGATGTTTGCCAACAGGTTTGCCAAATCAACTTAAAAGTCCAAAGGCCTCTGTTAAATAGAGATTCTGCAGCACTGTCATTAAGAAGATCTGCCATTACGCTGGCTTTTTTTACACTGAACTAAACTACACCAGCATAATGTTGCCTTTTAGTGTTTGATTTGAGATAGCATGCTGTCATTCTGAAAGCAAAAGAAGCATGATGTGTAACACAACAGCGTTGGCATCTCGTGTCATTTTACAGTCGTCGATTCGGCTCATTTAAGGCACAGACACACCAAACAGACGTTAATGAACTGGTGGCGACAAAGGCCGACTGTTGCATCTCCTCACGTCGCCTGTGTTGTTAGTTTGCTTTCCTCACTTCTTTTTCTGCTCTCGTGCGCTGAGTTGATCTGTCAATTAGAGTTATTTCACTCACAGAGAGGCTCCGCCAGGTATGATGTGGCTTTACCATGCTGCATCAGCTTAAAAATAGCCTACAAGGACTGACTAATGCCAACGGTGTGGGACACGCTACAAGAACTAGGGCGTCAGATGCCGACCTGACATTGACTGACAGCAGACTGTTGGCTCGGCGGCTTGGCATGTCAGGGCCCTTATATATCTGCTGCCGGCTGCATGGCGGAACAACAGTCCACCCCGATTTCATGTTCGTACGTTTTATACAGAACAGCGAGGCGGAGTAAAGCTGCATCATTCCTCTCTTGAACAGGTTGTATTTCACTGATGTGTTTACAGCTTGTTTTTTGCCTCAAAGTGACCAATAAATAGTTATAGCAGGTTTAAATGATATAAGAAGGCTAGCATTTGAGCTATCAGTGAGTAAAACGACGTGTTATGAAAGTAGAAAATATAGTTTTAGTCAGATAAGGTTTGAGGCAATGCTTATATGACAGGTGAGAATAGTGGACAGTGTTATTTTGAACCAGTGAATCATGAATGGCCCTCATCAGCATCATAGATTGGTGTGAAAATGATTTCATCCTGCCTGTGCCAAAAGGCAGCTTAAGACCTCTTTATCAGAGTCATTCAAGCAAAGAGTCAATAAAACATTGCAATTAGGCTTGCTCTTTTAAAATCTGAGATGGTCTAATTGACTGTGTGTATTCAAGTAGAACATCAGAATTCCCTCCAGCAAGTTTAATAACATTGATAAGCATAATGCACAACCATAAGCCTGAAGCCTCTGAAATGCAGAATGATGTATTCTTTCCATACCGTTGGATGAACGCTGTTGTCTTTAAGACTTGGTTTATGCTTATTGGAGGCCTTTGTGTGCAGTTTTCATTTATTTTCCTCAAGTGTCTCTTTGAAACTGGTGATGGGGCTCAACAGGAGTTTCATAATAACATCTTTATAATGCTCGCGCCACTTGGTTGTGGAGGGCTTGCAGTGAGGAGTTGGGGATAATAGTGTGGTGCAGCACACCAAACAGAGCCTGGTCAAAAAGCAAAGCACTCGATATCTCATAGGAGTGAATTTAATGGCCACTGGTTGCTCTGGGCTCTTGACCCTCTCCAAGAGGCTCCATGTTAGTCACTCTCCAGTGCTTTCCAATTGAAACCCAGCCAGACTGGTAGTAGATGAGATTTCAACTGTCTACTCAAAGCCTGGATGACTGTACCACTAGCTTCAGCTGGTCATTACACTGGTGATGCTCAGTTGATAAGAGATAGTGAAACTGGACGCTGACATTTTAGTACGTTGGAGTTTTGCTGCAGTTTTCAAGTTGAGGGTTTTGTCTCACTCTCCTGTTGCTTTTAGTGGTTTGAGACGTGTTGTAGATTGTTCAGTTTGCTTTTTCATCACAGCCAAAAGCAGCAACAATATAAATACGGTGATAGAAAGTAACTAAGTGAATTACTCTAGTACTGTAATCAGTAATGAAGAAAGTATTAGGATCTTTTGCTTAAGTTAAAGTAGCAGTACTGCAATGTAGAAATACTTAGTTAGAATTAAAAGTCCTGCATTCAATCATTTTTTCATTTTCCATAACCTCTTATCCTGTTGGGGGTTTCAGGGGGGCGGAGGCTATCCCAGCTGACAGTGGGCGAGATTCGGGGTACACCCCTGAGCAGGCCGCCAGACTATTGCATTATGTGGATCAGCTCATTACAGAATAATATATATGATTGGATTTTAATTATTGATGCATTAATGTTTTCATTACTTTAACATTGCAGCTGGTACAGGTGGGGCTACTTTACGCTCTGCTGGGTAGCCTACACTATAATAGTACATCATAATATATTAGTTGGTTTATATTTCATATAGATTGTATAGATGTGTAAAGTAACTAATAGCTATTTGCTATCACACAGATGTAGTGGATTAAAAAGTAAATTTTTTTCCTTTTGAGATGTAGTAGAAGTAGAAAATAACATAAAATAAAAATACGTAAGTAAAGTACAAGTACCTAAAAAATTATACTTCAGTAGAGCACTTGAATAGATGTACTTAGTTTCACTAATTAGGTACTTGTACTTTACTCGAGTACTTCCATTTTACTCCACTGCATTTATTTGATGGATGTAGTTATTAGTTAGTTTAAAGATCACTATTTTACTTATAAACATAAGATCCGCATATAAAATGTGATGCAATATTAGAGGTTAAATTATCCTCAACAGTGCTAAAAGCAGTTAAAATTTTAAATGCTGTAAAATATCATTAAAAATAATCCAATAACCTAATATGACACAGAAGCTAGTGTGTTACCTAATGAGTGCTGTTACTTGTAAAGTGTTGTTATCAGGTGGTATTACTGCCTTTACTTTATAAAGAGCTTTGTACTTTTTCTACAGATAACAACATTACACCCTTTTTTGTGGACAATAGTCAGAAAATAACTTATTATGACCGAGTTATGATTGGGACATACTCAGGCTTTATATTACTGGAGACCCAGCTGACTTTACCTGAAGGCAGCCAGCCAGACTAATTTAATGTGGATTTATATACAAGGTGTCTTGTTTAACATAATGAATATCTAATCAAGCATGAGCACAGGAAAGCAATTTCTGCAAAGTAATTGAAAGCAGACTTTGTTTATGTGACAGAGAATATTGCTACACTCTTGGCACAGGATGGCCCAGAGCTCTAACGGGACGTTAAATCTCTTTTCAAGCTTAATTTTGAAATAAACAAGCAGTCTCTCCTTATTAGCCCATCAACAGTTCTGCTGACTGCTAATCTGTTGTTCTAAAGCTGCACGAAATTGGCCCTCGCAACTGCAAAGATGCTACAATTTATCACTAACTGAAAATATGTGCTTCTCTTCAGTGACGTTCATTAAGTTAGCATTTCTTGCCATATTGTTAACGTGCTTGCAGTATGAAGGATTCCTCATCATAGCTGTCAGGCCTCTGGAGTATTCCTCAGTGCAACTGAACCTCTGTGTTCAACATGTGTAACCTGCTGCTGTCCTGTGCTGCCATCTAGTGTTCAGAAATCATCCTGGCACTAAATCCTTGAAGCAGTATGCTCTGAGCCTCACATTTACATCATATTTAGTTTACTGTTCACAGGGTTCCCACACATTTTCATGACGCAAATTTCACAACTTTTCCATGACTTTTTTTAAGGACCCATAATAAAATTCCAATGACACAAAGATTGTTCCATCTCAACAAATGCAGTGGCCTACAACTTAAAAGATGTAGTGGGGCATAGCAGAGGTCTGGAAACTTTGGTATTCATGACCCTATATCAGTGATACTAAACTTACAGCTTGTGGGCCAAATCTGGCCCAGGATAGGGTGCCAGGTGGCCCCCAGACAGTCTTCTAGTTCATAGTACAAATAAATTGATTCACACTATTTTTTCTTGTTTGTAGTGTAAATGAGGTGCCAGAGTGGATTAAAAAGCATCAGGAACACCCCCAACACAGCCCAACAGAGGTCCAGGCTAAGCTACAAATATTCTCAAATCCTTAAAATGCTCCTGCATACACCATACCTGTTTGGGGGTGCTGCAACTGGCCCCTGGCCTCCTGTCATTTTGCAAAATGGCCCCCAGGTAAAGCACGTTGACTATCCCTGTCCTACATGTTAAGTCACACTGTCACATTATTTTCCTTTTATTTAAACATATCAGATCCAAATATAATTTTAGCTAGCTGGCATACATGGAGGAGACAAATGTAGGAAGAAAATGAAGAAATGTCTGTGATGGTAGACAAAATGTTTTCACACAATAGAGCTTTGATAGAGCTATGTTACTTAGCTGCAGAAAATGCCCACTCTACCCACTGAGCCCCATAGGATCCATATTTTGTTATCCTGATTATGTCAGGAAATTGAGCTACTGGGCACCTGACTTTTTCAAAACTTTTACTAATCCCATGACTTTCTCAGGCCTGGAAGACGAGATTGTGAACTTTTATGAGTTTTCCTGCTTTTCTGTGACCATGGGAACCCTGTGTGAATATACACAACAAACTGTTGCTTCAAAGGAATTTTATTCCTGAGTGTAGTGAAGGCGGGATAGTTCAGTTTCATTAGTGGCAGAAGCAAATTTTATAAAGAAAGAACTGGATTATTCAAACTCTACTTAAAACTCAGTATAATTCACCAATCAAGAGACAGAAACAGACAAAAATTAATAGTGTGGCAGCTTCACGACGACTCCTTCATGTGCCAAGTAACAAATGTGACTGTTGGCACATAAACATACAAACAGACTCTTTTCAGCAGCAGCAGCGCCACAGCAGGAGATCTTTGCCACCATCCTTGACTGAATCAGATAACACTTGTTTTCTATTGGTTCAAATACAATGTATAAAATATTTTTACAAAACAGCTTTGGTGACACATGTATATACACTTTTGAATATATATAAAAAGTGTGGAAAATGTTTAAATATCACTAGAGCTAAATATAAAAAAAAGTTCAGACTATTGCACAAGAGCCAGGTGAGGGCAGAGGGAGTGATCAATGGAGCAGCGGTCAACTGCTTTTAGGGTTTTCTGCGCCTGTTTTAAAAAAAAAAAAAAAAAAAAAAACAAGAAGCAAGTTAAACAAATATTGTTGTGCACTGCAGAGGAAATGCTATTCACGTATGTGATCTGTAAAGGTGACAGCTTACTTGGTGATCCCGTGATGCTCATAGCCAGGACCCATGTTTGATCCAGCCCTCATCTCCATTGCAACAGAACACTGAGAACAAAAGACAAATTAGGAACAGCACAATGGAGATTAACACTTTGTTGCTTTGTTGTTACTGTCTATCTGCGTCTGTTGTGGTTGTGTCATGTTAAGTGCTACATGAAGTGACCTGGGGGGAATTAATAACACCACGCACAGAGGCTAAGATATTTTTACATTGTTGGCTACTAGTTAATCAGGATACATCACTACTGCAACTCAATACAAGAGCCCTGCAATAAACCCTATCTTGTGTTTGGTTGTGTGACAGAGAAGTATTGATTAAGTCAGCAATCACGTTTGAGTCTGAGTAGTCAGTGGGTGTTGAATTTGGGCTGCCTTGTTTTTGGAGTTGAAACAATTTGGTATCTGACACAAAATTAATCAGCATCTATTTTGATAACTGAATACTAGTTAATGTCATTTTTAATGCTTTTTCTGGTAACACTTTAAAATCATCATTTAAAAATGGTAAATTAATAGTTAATTAAACATATTAGTTTAATTATAGTTATTTTACAGTTAATCAATGAAAGAATAATTAATAATGTTTAGGAATTGGTAGTGTTATAATTTATTATGTCAACGGTTTATTGTTGCATACACAACATTTCATATACTACATTAAGTATTTGTTGGATGGCAGATGGCTATAATGAAGTTTCATTGATGATTATGGCCCAATAACTTGTCAAATTGTGAATAAATACTGTGTAGTGGATATTCACTGTTAAAATAACAAACAATAGCATTACTAGTAATTAATATACATTATCATTTCACTGTTTAACAGTAAAAAAGTGATAGTTATTATAAGTCTAACCAACTTTCTTTGTCAGGTGGTTTATTAGCATTGCAATTTGATCTTTTGGATTATTGGTGAGCTATAAGAAGCAGTTCGGCGATATCACATCTTTTTAAACACATGTTCAGTAGTTAATGGAGAAAATATTCAGTGGATAATCAGTATCTAATTAAATACTTTGTTTATAGTCTGATAACAACTTTTTCTAACTAAAAGAATAAGAGACATGTTTGGATGTGTGTTTAGGCTGGCCACCTCACCTCTATACACATGCAGTGATAGCTTGTTGGAGACTAATCAATAATATCATCCTACCCTCGTCTCCACATCAGTCCAAGCTCCATCTGATGCATTTTCGTTGGCTGGTGCACCTTCTGAGGATTTTCTTTTGCGCCTTCAGACACAAAAAACAAAACAAAAACTGTTAAGATACTGTTATGACTTCCAGCTACTCTGCAGCTTATGACTGTGGGCCGTTACCTTGGGACTGCGGTGAGCTCCTGTTTGAGAGTCTCGATGTCAGTGAACTGGACAGCCTGTCCTCCTCCTCTGGTCTTAATTACCTCACCCTGAAAAATGAATAAGTGTGAGGTGATGTCCAATTTTAATTAACATAGCGAGTTAGCAAGCGCAGCACACAGTAATACTGTGTAGTTATATTGTGTGTTACATTCTTGCCTCAAACCAGCGTTTTATCCCCTCCATGCAAGATATAATATACCACGACTGGCACAGAAAAGGCATAACATGCTTCAGAGACTGCTTTGCCTCACTCCTTTAACTGTCTCTTAACTTGCCAAAGGCCCAATTCTTTAGATATTTACAGATCAGACGCTTTGTGCAGTCTCAAATATCCTGCTTCCCCAAAGGCACCTGACACCAGTTTTATTGATGTGGCGCTCTACTTCAGTCCAGTAACCACAGGATCAGTGTGTATTCTCTGTGACTTAATATCAGGCTGAAAATGTGCCCCTTTAACCGAAATAAAAGCAACTTTTAGTAGACTGATATTTGGTCAAATCAGTATAAAGTAGTGGTGAGTTAGGTTAACCCACCTTTTATCAACAGGTGCAGGTACAAAGAAAATTATTAGGTTCAGCGGAAGGTTTAAATGTTTGTAACATCAGAAATTTGGACTTTCACGCAGAAGACCTCGACTCATTTTGACAAGAAGAAATTAAAGGTTGGGTCAATGAAATAAATAAAATGCTGGTGGAGATTAAGGCCTCACAAATTCAAATTTAAGACGATTTATTGATTTTTAAGGCCTAATATTCATACAATTTAAGAGATTTTTAAGGACCTGCGGAAATAAATAAAGTCTTAAATTAACACATTCCTTTGATTAATGTGTTAAGAACATTAACTGCTTCTAGCACCAACTATAGCAGCTTCTACTGCTACTGAATATGATATCGATGGATACCTCACTGTCTATTGATTAAAGGAAAAACAGCCAACATGAACATTCCCACAGACTGAGTAATGAAGTGAAACCAAATAGCATTCTGATTATATTCTGTAAGATTCTGGTATTTTTCAAACGTTTGTCAAATATCCTGTTGCGGCGTACCCACCTTAATAAGTTTGGTCTGTATCTCGCCGTCAGAGGCGACCTCCTGGTGCGTTAACACATATCTGTCACACTTGGACAGGGCCTTCTCGCTGGGTGCAGACACCTGGATGGCATTGGGGATGACGGGCTGTAAGACTGTACCCAAGTCCATGCTGGAGGAGGGCTTGTGGTCCACCCACTTCTCCCCACCTGCAGAGCGGGAGCGACGGTGCAGTGGCCGCACCGGTGTTGTCGTCTACAGAGCGAGGACGCAATTTTAAAAAAAAAAGAAGAAAGACAAACATACATAAAACTAGGACAAAAAAGATACATAAAATCCTGACAAAGATATCCATCATGACACTGCTGGGCTAGCTGGGATGTCTGCAGTTCGAGGAACCCAAACTTGGGAAGTACTTAGTCAAATATTCTGCCTGTTTTGTGGAGAAAAAAGATCTGCGTAACACTTCAAACCTAATCAGAGACACCAGTTTCACTGTAAACTCATGCTGCTGCCTGTAGCCGACTCACTGACCCTGTAGCTTCTCTCAATTATGTCTAAATTAACTGGAGGGGAGCTGGCTTCTTCTTCTTCTTCCTCCTCCTCTCTAACCCAACGCAGAGCTCTCCGCCTTCCCCGGCTTGCCGAGGGGCCTGCTGGGGACTGGGCTCTTGTGGGCGTACTAGGGGACTGGTAACCCTGCCTGCTGTTCTGGACCATTCGCTGCTCCCATTCAGAGACGCAGCTAGACACAGACAGAGAGCTGCTCGTGCTGGGGACGGGTATGGCGGGCCTGGGGTTCATCTCAACCTCCTCAACTCTAGTGGCACTCACTGGCCCTGGCCCTGGCCCTGGCCTGACACAGGGAGAATCAACAGGGCACTGGGGGCAGAAGGGGAAAGACGAAGCAGAAGTACATACATGCATGGTTGGACAGGTTAGTACAGAGAGTTCACATATGAATTAAATATCCCAGTAGCTGGTGGAATGAAGCAGCAGCAGACACCTGCACAGTCAAATACAACAGTCCTAATACACTTTAAGCGTTTGTGAGGATTGTTATATTTTTGTTGACTGTGTGGAAGAGTTGTCTATGTTGTTGCAGTTGCTTTGATAATCAGTTAAATGTTTAGGTTGTGATGGTTGCAGCTTCTCAAATGGTAAAAATTAGTTGCTTTTCCTCATCATACATGATATTAAATTGAGTATTTTGAACTGTTCAGACAAATTGAGACATCACTGTGATGTCACTATGGGCTCAAGAACATTGTGATGGGTATTTTTTTACAGTTTGATGTGTAGATCAAGTGATTCAATAGATAAATAAATCAGCAGATTAATCTATAGTAAAAAATAATCATTAGCTGCATCCCTCGTGTATATAAATGTAGGTACAAACTAGTAACACCTTGATACATTGCAATTTGGAGCTGAAATCATCAATCGAATATTTGACATTTTTACCTGATAAATAACCAAGTTGTTACTAATTAATTCCAACTATTTGCTGGTTTTTAAGTTCTTTAATTTAGGGATTTGTTGCTTTTCTAGGTTTATCATTGTAAACTAAATATCTTTGGCTTTCTGGCAATGCATTCGGGGATGACACCTTAGACTCTGTAAAGTTGTGATGGATACTTTTCACCATTTTCTGTAACTAAACATTTGAGTTATGGGAAAAAAAGGATACATAGATTAATCAGTAATTTAAATAAGTGTTAGTTTCGGCTCTATTCCAATGCAACTCAACATCAAAGACACAACTTTTACCGCGTTTCACAACTGTAGTTAACTGCTGCAGGACTAATGCACTGTACTGTGTACAGGTGTTTATCTTAATGCATCTGCTGGCATCACATTGGGCTCAGTAATGTTAGTCTGGTCAGGAGAGTATTAGTGTTAGGGAGGAGGGCACGGCAGCTGCCAACTTTGAGAGGATAGACTTCTTCTTAACTGCTGCTGTCGTGTTATTGAAGAATATCTATTGACAGATAAATTAATCAGGAACAAGGGGTGCTTGAGATGTGCATCTGTCAACCCAACATACAGGGACAGGCGAGGGAGAGGCTGATCTTTTTGCAGGAAGACGTTCCTCCCTGGAGGGCCGCTTAGGCTGCGTCTGACGTGGTGGAGGATCAGGACGACCTGAAGTCTTGCTCTCGGTCACGATGGCCTTGAGCTGCTTCAGTTTCTCGTCTTTCACCCAGAGCTTGTTTTGCATCTCCAGCTGCATCGCATTGACACGTCGGTCCTGCAACAGAAGAAGAAGCATAATATGAAAGTTCAACAGCACTGATTCTACAAACGATCTTTGGAAAAGCTGAAGTATGACAAAAAAGTAATCCAAGGCGGTAAACAATCTGCTACTTTAGCGGGCTCTAGTACACAGAAGGCTACCTACTTTATTGCTCTCTGTACTAAGAGGAGTAACTCACACATTCTTTCTCCCACTTGTACTGTGTTTCTGTGACGACGCCCTGCATACGCTGCTCCACACGTCTCTTGTCAGACAGCTCCTTCTGCAGCCTCTGGTCTCTGGTTTCCAGTTCGTGCATCAGTGAGCGCTTGTCGCCCTCATAGATTTTAGTAGTTTTCTGCAGGATGTCAATCTGGAGCAGAACCGTGTGCAAGGCTTAAGAAACTGAGCAACGTGTCTACCAAACGAACCAGCAGTCTCCAGGTGGTTTGAATGTTTTTGTCTCTCACCTTGTGTTCTTGCATCTTTGTTTTCTTCTCCAAGCGTTCCATCTCTGCCTTGTTGTTCTGGATGATTTTGTCCTTCTCCGCCAGTTTGCCATTTTGTTCGTGAATGAAATTGTCTTTAGTAATGAGGCTGTTGTCCAGTTCCTGAAGCATGGACTTCATCATGTTGGCTAAAATAACATGAAAGAGAGAGAACATGTGAGCCAAGATGTGACATGCAACTCTTTACATGACCTGACCAGTCAAAGCTGAGAGGTGAGAGTCGAGCTAGAGTGTGAGCAGGCACCTGCTTTGTTGTATTCGTCGATCATCATCTGTCTGATCCTGTGTCTGTTCTGCAGAGCTTCAATGAGCCTTGGCAGGGTGATGTCATCATGAGGGTCAGTCAGCTCAGAGGATGGCAGAGGTGGGAGGCTGTGCACCAGGTGGTTTATAACAGAGGGCAGGTCTGAGGAAACAAAGAGGATTTGACTTCTAACAGCTCTTTGCATGTGTGAAACATGTTTGAATACAGTAATATCCCAAATACAAAGGCAATGGTTTGGGGAGATTAAGCTGCACTTAAATTTGAGGACTAATGTCATTATACATTGATTATATACATTATAAGCAGAGGGTGGTTGTATGAGATGACAAGTATATGACTAAATAATGACTGCATAAGTCTGCATGAACATTATCACAGCACTTATTAATCTTAACAAACGGACAAAGACCTGAATCCACTGCTTCATCGTGATTCTCTTTGATGATACAATTAAAATTAGAACTGTCAGTGGGCTTTGGTTTGACATCTGCTGTTACATTAAAAAAGCTGAACTCAATATGGTTCCCATAAATCCTTAAAAAGTATTTAAAGGTATTGAATTAATCTAAAAATAAGGCCTTATTTGGTATTAAAATGTCTTAAATTGGTCTTTCAAAAGTCTTAAAAATGCTCAGACTTGGGAAGTAGAATTTTTAAAAGGTTTCTTTCTGATGTTGGGTTGTAAAATCTCAAAATAACTGATAAAATTGTTTAACCAAAAAAAAAAAAACTATTTATAACATGCCTCTCGCATTAACGTCTCATAGATCAAGACAACAGAACCAGCAACACTTATATTTTGTTTCCAGCTGGGATCCTCAGAGCAGAGGATCCACTTCCTGCTCCCTGTACCCTGGACATCATGAGGAAGTGCTAATTCAATGAAAACTGGCTATTTAACCAAGATTTTGCAGCATTGCTGAAAGCACTACAAAGCAACAAGGCTCCGTGTAGTTTATGCAATAAGTTATTTAAACTGCAGAGAGAGAGAGAAACACAAAATCGCCAAGACAATTTGCCAACAAACACCCAGTATTTTCCAGTTGTCTTAAACTCCTTTGTCTACAACAAACCAAAAAAAGTCACGTTTTACGTTACAGTAAACATTTGGGAATAATTGTCCCGAAACCTAATTTATTAATGTCGATTCATGTTTTTTTCCCCTTCAACTTTGGTTATTGCAAAATTAGCCTTAAATTCCACTCTAAATGACATTTAAAAAGTCTTAAATCTAACTTGCCTTGAACTGTAGGAACACTCTTTAAAGTTTAACTTTATGTGGTCACTTTGTTAAAAAAAAAAAATTGTATTCATTGATTTACAATACATTTAATGATCAAAATAAAAAATGAAAACGGTTCCTGTCATCACACCCATCTAACATTTGAGTACATGGTACTTTAGTAAAGCATCACAATTAATCACAGTCTTATTTAGCAGATTTGACTTACACAGTGCATATCTTACCTCTGTCTAGCGGGCCGCCACGCTCCTCCAGCTTGCGAGACAGTTCCTCTTTAAAGGCCTGGTTTCTATGGCGACGGCCCGGGGTGAAGCCACAGATGGGCCTGTCCACTGGGCGAGCCACTTCCACCTCCTGGGTCATCTCTGCAAACCGCATCACCAGCTGGACAAACAGAACGAGTCTTTAATGTGACAGCGGAAAGAAGCGTATACGTTCATTCTAATAACAGAAGGGACACAGTCAAGGTGCAGCGTGAACTCACCAAGGTTTCCTCGTAGTCGTCGCCTTTGGGATTGACACAGACAACCATTCTGACTTTGCCCTCGCCGTCAAAGTAGTTCTTGAACAGATGGGTTACTTTAGAGTCTCTGTAAGGGACCATCTGTCAGAGAAAACTTACATTACCTACATGGTTCATCAGTAAACAAAATGACAGTGTTCGGCTTTAGTCTGGGGATTCGTACCCGGTTTGTGCCACACATCTGGTTTTCTCGAAGTATCTCGATGCACGTCCGCAGATTCAGCAGGGACTGATTAATGTTACCTGGGAGGTAGCAATGTTGTTTAATCTCACATGAACTTCAGCTACAAATAAAACCACATTTTGAAATTTGGGGCAACAAACCTGCTTCACGTATACGGGTGCCTTCTGCCCCTGTCCTACCAGTGCGCTCACTTCCTGCCAAGTCCACCAGGCACAGCTGACTAACAGTCACCTGGTTTTTATCCTGACAAACACAATCAGAAAACACTTTGGTATCAAATGCTTCCACATATGAGTCTGGGACCAGACATTATGTTAGAGTTTCAGCTGACCTGGAGGATGTTGTCTCCGTCTGCGTCAAGAGGCGCCTGAGCCAGTTTAACGATGAGCACGCTGTGGGAGCGGCTGGACTCTCTGTTCAGGCGGGTGTTCGCAACTTTTCTCTTCTTCTGACCTGGAACATAGTAAAGGTAACTTTTCAAACATGTTAACTCACAGGTAGAATCTTTAACTGCAGTTTCAACTACTCTAACCTTCTTTAGGGAAAACTTCTGTGTGACCCGCTCAGAGAGAAGATTAACTGAGATCATTTCCTGGCCAGAGCTGACCCGGAGGCCAGCAATGCCAGGTCAGTCCTGTCTACAATCATCACTGCAGTGCTTTGACTTATTCCTCTTTTTCCTTTATCCCCTTAAATGTGACAATGTTACATAAATTTACCTCTCCAGAATACTTGAAAGGCCTCCTCAGCAGACTTGACTTCGACCTCCATACAGCCAGCCACGTACATGTTGTGATTCTGATCCTCTCTGAGGATTTTAGACTGAGGTGGTCTACATTGAGAACATAATAGTGTCAGTCACTGAAGACATGTAATTTCATTTATCATGCAACAACAGATGTGGGGTGTCAAACATTTGGAGGGTGATATTAATGTTGCGTAATTTCAGCCAAGGTTAAATCATCAGTGACAATCACGAGGCGCCAAACAAAGCAACACAGAGCAGGTTTAGGGAGATTCAGGAGGTTTGCCATAACAAAGACTACAAGCAGAAGGAGGGTGGTGTAATGATTTTTAGGACTAAATGAACAATAATCAACACTGGAGACATTACCTGTTGAAGCCCCCTGTCAGTGGCTCTGTCAGTTAAGTTTTGGGTAGGGCTGAGTAACAAGCCTCAATGTTTTATGGGCACTGACCAAATGTGTCCATAGAATTCTTGCTTAGATTAAGACTTTTCCTAAATTATTATGAATTTTTGATTTAAAAATTGTACTTGTGCTAATATGATATTTCATTCAGGCACTGTTTTTGTACAGATGCTTCTGTTATAACATTTGAGAACTATTTTACATAAATGATACATAAGATGGTTATTTTGTGGTTTTTTGATTAGTCTTTTGATTATGAAATGTAAGAAAAAGACTTCTAAAAATTACAAAGTCCTTGGTGGACTCTGAACTCGTTTACTCTAACCAACAGTCCAAAACATCAAAGCTGTATTTGGTAGCTTTTAAAAACTTTGTCATATTTCCTGAAACTGACACAGTGGTACATGAGACAGACAATCTGTGAAAAAATAATGCTCTTCTGCTTCCTTCTAGTGCTTCTAATGGCCTTACTGAACATGAACAAACACACATGTATGCATTTGAAAATCTCAAGTGATGTTTCTTTACAGAAATCATCAAAACAACTTGTCAGAGCTGAGGAGTCTCCGCCGTAGCTGTCAATCATGTCAGTTACTGCTTGTGAACTACAGTCAAACTGTCAAACCAGGCAGTGTTTAACAAATATGAATTAAGATTCTGTTACTGCATTGCCTATTTCTCGCCTCAAATGTTTTAGGCAACATTTTTTAAGGTACTGTTAAGCTGTAAAATGAGAGTCTCTGACCCAGTCGCCATGTTGAAAACAGTATAGTGAAAACGAAGCACCGTCCATCAGCAGAAAAATACAGAGATGTACAATGCAGTAAAAGAATCTTGACTCATATTTGATTAGTGCTGCCTAATTTGACCGCAGTTTACAAAGTGACTGACATGACAGCTGCAATAGAAACTCTTTAGATCTTACTGGTTGTTTTTGTTGCAGCATATTCAAGCAAATACCATTAAAAGCACTGCGAGGAGGCAGAGGAATATGTCTGTCTCATGCAATACTGTGCGGATGCAGTGACAGTTTCAGCAAATATGAAAAAAAAAAAGTTATTTTCATAAAAGTTCCCAACTGTACTTTTAAGTTCATATTAGTATCACACAAAACACAGAATAAAATAGCAAATGCTCACAATGGACATGTCTGGAGCCAGAGCATTTTTGGCGTTGTTGCCAGAAAGAAAAAAAAAGACCCCAACCACTATTGATTACTACAAGTTATTAAAATAGTTCTGTCAGGTTACTGATTGTTTAATCACTTCAGTGGTATGTGGCTTTTCGCCCAAAACATGTTTAAAGTTCTTGTTTAAAAGGTAAACTGTCAACTGGGATCATGTCAGAAATCAAGTCTCGGCATTTAAACGTGTTATCCTTTGAACTGGCGTATTTTCTAGATCCATAATTAAAATAAATTAAAATCATCTATATAAAAGTATTGTTTTGGTGTTGGTCCTGAAACTCAGCCCTACTTCAAGGTAACTTCTTACTTGTGACAACTGTACTCAATTTTCTAGTGTAAGAAGTTTCCATAACAAGTCTGAAAATGTCTCCAGTGTTGACAAAGTTCGATTTAAACTCTAAACTGCAGATTTGTGTGTAACAGGGAGAGTTCATCTGAATCAGGCTACTAGTCGGATGATGTACGAGTATTCACTGGTCACATACATGAACTCAGTGTTCTGGCGCACAGGTGTGCCTCCACCATTCCACCTGGTAGAAAGAACAGACAATAATTTTGTCTCCTAGCTACTCTGACATAAAATTATCCTCTCTACAAACGACTACACTTTAAACATCTTAATGTCTCTGAACATTAAAACATGATAATGCTGATTTACAATTTGTCAGTCTGTCTCTGCATTATTATTATTTCACTTTAAATTTCCTGGACTTACTTTGGTTTGATTGCATCTTCCTGATTTTCCTCCAGGAGGTCATAGATGTAGTTGTTGTAGATTTCTATGTAGGAGACGAAGACGCTGTAGCTGCTGTCCTCATCCACACCATCACCTTTATAAGCGTCCTCTGGCTTAATCATGTCAGCAATTTCAGGATCAAGCTTTTGTCTGAAATGAAAGTAGTGACTTACATGTTATGTATCAGTCACAGTATAGCAGAACGCTAGTGTTTAATAGGACTCGGACTTACCTAGAGGAGGGTGTTTTAGGAACAGGCAAGTTGTTTTCCCGTCTTTGACGTTCCAACAAAGCATCGACTTCGTTCTGGACCTCCATGCCATTTTTGTCATCAGTCTTGAAAACCTGAGAAAAACACAGGAGGTGTTAAATTAGATAAATACAGACTTCAGAAAGTGTTATTAAGATATGTGGTTACAAGAGATGATCAACACATTTCTTGAATGTTTATTCTCTTACATATCGTTTGGCCTGATAGGGTCCGATACTGTTAAAGATCATGTCGAGTGAGCGAGGTAGAAGTCCACCCTGGCCTGGAGAGCCAGTCATGGTGAACGTCTTTCCACTTCCTGTGACCCCGTACGTGAAGAGCAGGCCTGCAACAACGCAGGAAAAATCAATAGCAGGAAATACAGCAGAAGTACTGAAATTTAGTTTGCAAATTAGGCAGCTGGCTGAATTTAAACAACTGGTTTAGAAAAATAAATGTGTCTTGTCTCTGGAGCTGGCCAGTGCTTTTACCATTTTTTCCCATGGATGAGGTCATCAACAAGAGGTTTGGCCACACACTCAAACAGCTCCATCTGAGATGTTGACACTCCAAAGACTTTTTTGAAGGAATACTGAGTCTGAGAAGCAAAAGAGAGTGGAACTATATTACATTAAATGGATAGGGCTAGCAACAAATCAAGTAAAAACACTAAAACCACCAATGTGCTATTTTGTCTCAATACTTTCTGATGTCACCCAGCCTTTCTGTGGCACTCAACCTTAAACCCATTGTTTCCTACTAAAGACAAACAAACAAATAATGGATGGATGAATACAAACATAATCCCCAAAATCAGATGTGGACCACAGTTTTGAGAAAACTTTGTTCGACCATGAGAAAACAGTGCTTTTGTTTCCTTTGAAATAATAAATAAATATATTATTAAGAAATTTGGTACACTATTGAGTATGTGTAGGATTGTGTATGTGGGACTGACTCAAAACAATAACATTACCCATGTGCCATGGATGTGTTTTTAATAGCTGTTTTTTTAACAACAGTAGCTAAGATACATCAGGCTTTGACTACACAGGCAATATTTATTAGTAGGAACAATATACTGTTGGTTTTGGTCTTTTCATTGGATTTGTTTACAATAAGAAAAATGCAGAATATCACCAACTGTATCCTTTAAATTCAAGTAGACAGTTAAAGAAACAGTTCAGATTTTTTGAAGTGGGGTTGTATGGGGTACGTATTCATTGTCAGTTTAAGACATACAGTAGATGCCAATCAGCATGCCACCAGGCTGGAGTTTGACATGGAAGCTAAGCAACGTACTTCTGTGGATGGAGGTCAGTAACAAAATGTATTTTAGCCACTTAGAAACAAATAGTAAATATCAGATCAAGTGTATGCTATATTGAGAGTATTGTCAGCACTTTACCTTTCTGTCAGACAGCCCATTTGCGATGGGGAAACCATTGATGGGTTCAGTTCCCCATGTATGCTCTTGTCAAAGCCACCAGACTCCATTGAGAAAAACAGTAATTTTAGCTCGCTGAACATGGGAGCTGCTGGTCTATCGCTGTTACGATCAGTTAGTTAGTTAGTTAATGTTATTGTACAACTTAAGTGAACCCGACTAACCCTTTTCAACCCCACAGTTACAGACAAACTAACTGATTGAGGCAGTGACAGACCATCAGCTTTTATGTTCAGCGATGTTAAATCACTGCTTTTCTTAATGAAGTCTGGCTTTAAATAGAGCATGTAACTACTTCATTTTACTGTTGGAAATCACTATCTGCCATTAAAGTAAGGCAGTGAAAATACTCTCAATATAGCATGAACTCAAACTGATATTGATTGGGTCTTTTTTAGGTGGCTAAAATATGTTTTGATGTTGCCCCCTTCACAGGAGTAGATTGCTTGGCTTCCATGTTGGGCTCCAGCCTGCTTCTCCAAACTGGAGCGTGCCGACTAACGACTATCTACTGTTTGTAATATACTCAGCACGTTTACATGCACGCAGTAGTCGAGCTAAGTTCATAGCTCAGCTAATCAGTCAAGTCGGAATTCTCGTCTTGTCTGAGTATACATGCAGAAGAGAGTATTGAAATTCAGACCAAATGCGTCTGACTCCGCCTCGATAGGCGGCGCTGCATCCTTTTTAGTAGAGAGCGTATTGAACTAGTTCTGGTTGACCCGAAGAGAGTTAACAATGAATGTAGATGGCAGAGATGGATGTAGTTTCCTCGTCCATCCAGAAGTGCATCCTCTGCTTCTCAGTCGCAATGGTGTTTGTTTTTCCCGGGAGTTACTGCACTGTTATATACTGAACTGCTTCCACGTCACCTCCTTATTCTTCCCGGTGAAAGCCCACGAAAGAAAAAGTGGTGCATGCGCAGAACGCGTTGGGCTATGGATAATCCAATTTCAGTCGGACTAAGCCAATAATTTGATTTTCTCAAGCTGCATGTAAAAGTCCTGACTGTCTATGGATAAGTGCCCCATTCAAACCTACTTGAAAAATATACTGAACTCTCCCTTTAAAGTACATGATCATTGTGTAAAGAAGACATATGCCATTACCCTTGAGCAGTAGAACAAAGGAGGGAAAACAACAAAAAACACTTCTGGTTCATTAGATGTGTTACCTCTTTGTATTCTCCATTGCGGTTTGTTTTGAAGCCTTCAGGCGCGTGCAGCTGGATGGTGGTGCTGCTGATCACCTCGATGCAACACTCCCCGTCCTCCGCACCCAGAGGTCGTACACGGCAGTACACCTGAGTACACACATGAGGAGGAGGACGTGTTTCACTAATGTACTACTCTTACTTCATTGTACCTTTGGGAAAACAAACGTAGTATGGAGCCTTACCTTATAACTACAACTTCACATTCATACATCACATCCCGGAAGTACATGAACGCTACAGTTTGTGTTGTTTGCTAATTCTTGAACAAACTTAAGTGACACTCACCCCAACCGGGTCTTTCTGGTTGCTGGAGGGCTTTTTAGGAGGAGGCCTGCGAGGGGTCCTACCCTTCCTGAAAAAAATAACCACATTTCATCAGCACAGTGCAGCGTCAGTGTTTCATTACAGCGACGATGCGTTAACAAAGCCGCCGGCTAGACGGCTCATAGCCCCCGGCTAACGTTACGGCTAAGCTAGCTAATCATCCGTTGTTAGGATTCCGTCGACAACACCGTAAACTATAACACGACACTTAGCATTAGCATAGCATTTGTAGTTAGTCTACTTTAAACGCAGTAAAGTTAAAATAAATATTTTAGTCCACTTACGCTTGTCTGTTCATTGTAACTCGCTGCCTCTTGAGTTTTTTACCGTTCCTCTTCCTCCAATTTTGAACTTTCCCTCCGCCTGTAACCAGAGGACTTTTTCAAAACGAGCCGGCAGCAGCCAATCAGATTTCACAACAAGCTGACACGTGTTTCCGCCTTCAGCTCCGAGCCTTGTAGGGAACATCAGAAATGTGAAGTATGTAACAGTCATCAGATAAACTGATACCAGAGAACAACCTGACACTTATAAAGTAACCTAAGAAACCAGAAAAACGGAAATAAACAGCAACAAGAAGAAGTGGGATTCTCACAATGACAGACTTTATTTCTTTTATTGTAGATAATATGATAATACATGAATTCATTATTCTTAATGTAGGAGAGAGGTGTATTTCAGATTATCCTATTAAAAGGCTGCCAACATGAAATAATTGAGTATGTTTTTATACCTGAGTTAATATATAAAAATATTATATACGATGTTATTATCTTATCATGATTGGCCTGTATACATATACATCATATACATATCCTTATCCTTTATATTTCTACTGTGGGATGTTCCTGTGCACTTTCACCATTAACCATTGTTTATTCAGTGAAAATTGACTGGGTATTAAGCTCTTTTACAGCAGTGTCCTGAATTCACACTCATAAGGGCTGGAAGGATACATAATACTGGAAGACTGCAATTAATAGAATAGAAAGAACATTATTTATCCCCAAAGGGAAATTCAGCTGTCCAGCAGCTCATAAAAGACAACAAACAAAATAAAATATGTTAGAAATTAAAATAAGAAAATAGAAATTATAGTAAGATAAAAACTGTCCATTTCACAGTCCAGCCAGTTGTGGCTAATGTAATGTATGTAAGAGTGTGTGACTGGATTCAGATCGTGTTAAACAGTCTTATTCCCGTGGGGACAAAGGATCTCCTGAAACGCTCTGCTCTGCAACGCAGTGAGATGAGCTGACTGCTTGCTGCTCCTCTGTCGCTCAGGAGGCTGTGGAGAGTGTGTCTGCTATTGTCCATTGTACCTTTCAGTTTGTTCAGTGTGCTCCTCTCCACCACAGTTCTTAGTGGGTCCAGTCTCCTGCCGAGCACTGGAGGAACACAACAAACATATCATCTAGCTTACACTTAAAATGATCTAAGGACACATACCTGTCTAATTTCAATATCACTTGTAACTCGTTCCATTTATTTGGTGTGGAAAAAAAACGAAGCTAATTTCCCAAGCTCAGTGTTGATCTGAGGAATTTCAAGAGATGAAAAATCCTGTGAGCATTTGAAATTAGATATGGATTGGGTTTTTAAAAAAGAAGTGAGGTGAAAGGGTAACTTAATGCCTTACAATGACAATTCCCCTATTGTGCAATACTTTACCATTTAATGTGCAATAAATTTTATATATTTCTATATTTTTCCAGTAAAAAAAAAAAAAATACACACCATGTGTGTTTTAAAGTTATACTGCACAACCATCAATCATGGACATTCAGTAGGCCTATCTGTAAAAAAGTGAAAGGCGTATAAAGTGTACATGTATTTTATATTATTTTATTTTTATTATTTCTGGTTTGTATTTGTGTCGTATTTTTATCCTTATTTTGAAGAGGATATATACTTTATTTATCCCTGAGGGGGAATTCAATTTTTTCACTCTGTTGTTATATACACACAGGCCCAAAATACACACATACACGCACAAACAGGCCTTATACATGCATTAAACTTATTATTATTTATCTTGCTTTTGACTCTGTCAAGTGTGAATTTCCTTTGTAATGTGTGAAAGTCTCATCTTCTCTTATGTTATCTTACCTTATCTTATTATTTTTAAAGAGTAGATAGTCATAATAGTTTGTCAAATTTAGGTTTTAACCAGTTCATTAAACAGCCAAGAGATTCAGTGTATATTGCATTGTTACAAAATTATTATAAATAAATATACAGCAAAGGACCACATTGTGAAAACTAATTGTACTCCAAATAAAGTATAAAGAAACGTACAGATGCCACAGGTGCTGCTTGTCATAGATATACAGGCATATAACTCTAAATATATACAATAATAATGCCTGATAATATACTGAAGTCTAGGTTAGAAAATACCTTTTTTTTTTTTGTCTACCTGCCACTCTAGCAGGTGGATTTCAAAATCTACCAGCCATTCAATTCAGTATCATTATTTTATTGGCTGGTAAGTGAAACTAATTTAGCAGCCACTTGCATATTTTATTAGCATTTGGCTAGTGGCTGGTGGTAATTTTCAACCCTGGCCTATACCACAGTGGTAAAGGATTTTTGAACAATATGTTTTCAAAAAGATAAGCAGCATTTTGAAAACATCTATTGCATATGATAAATAAAAGGGTCATGATGTAAAAATAATATTTTATATAAAATCTTTCATAATAATAAAACAACCATTATTATTATTATTAGCATATTATTATTATTATTATTATTATTAGTAGTAGTAGTAGTAGTAGTATTTTCTTAAATAAAGCCTCTTAACTGAAAGCTGATCCGTGGTCGGTTTGTAGTCCTATCAGAACTCCAAACATGGCGTCCACTCAGGGTCGTTGGTGGACAAACAGTGACGCCTACCGTCCACCAGCTGTAAAGACACACAAGTTACAAAACAGCCGTGCAGCCATTAGCCTTCTCACGTGTAGTGCTGTGTTATGCAAACACTGGAGTTCCTGCACCGCTGCGTTAAACGCTGAACATCACAGGTGAGCAGTCTGTTTTAACCTTGTTATGGCAGCTAGATGAGTTTATGTCGAGTCAGTCCTCCGTGTTGTGTTGGACAGTTAGAGTCTTGTTGTTTTTTAGGGCGGAGAAATGAAAGCCAAATCGACGAAGTCAGTGGATGCATCTGAATCAAAGAGTAAAGTGAAGAAAAGAACCGGGGGAAGGAACTCTGCTCCAACTCTCGCCAAAAAACTACGAGACAAAGTTGATGAAGAAATATCCAAACAAGGTGTGTAGCTCTAACAGGACAGGGCAGCCTCGGTACTTTGCACCAGAAATGTTCTTGTCATGATTTGGTTTGTGCGTCTTGCAGAGTCTCCCCTCAAGTCTGCAGGAATCCGGAAGAGAGGAGGGAATGGGAGCATCCTGCACTACATTTACAAGAGCACTCTGGGACAAAGTCTTCACTCACAGATGAGACAGGTGAGACTGCCCAAATACAGAAACTAACAGTGTGCATCAAATCATTAAGTCATGGATGTATATGATTGTAGTTCTCTACAGAAACTGTAATTTACTGACTGTGCATGTGTGCATCATTTTCTGATATGTAGAAACATACACTCACCAGCCACTTTATTAGGTACACCTTGCCAGTACCAGGTTGGACCCCTTTGCCTTCAGAAGTGCCGTTATTCTTCATGCCATAGATTCAACAAGGTGCTGGAAACATTCCTCAGAGATTTTGGTCCATGTTGCTGCAGATTTGTCGGCTGCACATCCGTGATGAGAATCTCTCGTTCCACCACATTCCAAAGTTGCTCTATTGGATTGAGTTCTGGTGACTGTGGAGGCCATTGGAGTACAGTGAACTCGTTGTCATGTTCAAGAAACCAGTTTGAGATGATTTGAGCTTTGTGACATGGCGCATTATCCTGCTGGAAGTAGCCATCAGGAGATGGGTACACTGTGGTCTTAAAGGGATGGACACGGTCAGCAATAAGGCTGTGGCAATGCTCAGTTGGTACTCAGGGGCCCAAAGTGTACCAAGAAAATATCCCCCACACCATTACACCACCACCACCAGCCTGAACCGTTGATACAAGGCAGGATGGATCCATGTTTTCATGTTGTTTACACCAAATTCTGACCCTACCATCTGAATGTCGCAGCAGAAATCGAGACTCATCAGACCAGGCGACATTTTTTCAATCTTCTATTGTCCAATTTTGGTGAGCCTGTGTGAACTGTAGCCTCAGTCTCCTGTTGTTAGCTGACAGGAGTGGCACCTGGTGTGGTCTTCTGCTGCTGTAGCCCATCTGCTTCAAGGTTCGACATGTTGTTCGTTCAGACATGGTCTTCTGCAGACCTTGGTTGTAACGAATGGTTATCTGAGTCACTGTCCCCTTTCTATCATCTTGAACCAGTCTGGTCATTCTCCTCTGACCTCTGGCATCAACAAGGCATTTTCACCCTGAGAACTGCTGCTCACTGGATATATTCTCTTCTCAGACCATCCTCTGCATGGAAATCCCAGTAGACTGAGACCAGCTCGTCTGGCACCAACAACCATGCCATATTTAGAGTCACTTATATCACCTTTCTTCCTCTCTCTGATGCTCGGTTTGAACTTCAGCAGGTCGTCTTGACCATGTCTACATGCTTAAATGCATTGAGTTGCTGCCATGTGATCAGCTATTTAGCTATTTGTGTTAACGAGCAGTTGAACGAGTGTACCTAAAGAAGTGGCTGGTGAGTGTATACTCATGACTGGGTTATTTCCCCAGGGTGCAGTTGTTCATATAACTCTGTTTTCCCTTCCAGTGTTTTCAGGAGCCTTTTGTTCGCTCGCTGTCATCCTATCATTTCCACTCTGCCAGCAGCCCCTTCACCCGCAGAATCACCTGTCTGGAGTGGCATCCCACTCATCCCACCACTATGGCTGTGGGCTCCAAGGGTGGTGACATATTTCTGTGGGACTACAAGGCGCCCGCAAATGAAACCTTTATTGAAGGGGTGAGTTCCTGCATGATGGTCTGGTTTGTTATACCATTAACGTCAGGGACCACTGACCTCTTAGTCATTATTATGAGAAACTTTCTTACATGAATGAGCTACTATCTCAAAAAAAGAAAAACTTTCTCAACATAATGACAAACTCTTAGTATTGACTTGGTATCTCAGATAATGTTTTTAAAACTAGAAAAAGTGCACTAAATAGAGTATAAATAGTTGCATTATGGAAGCCCATTTCTGCTATTGTGATAACAAAAAAAAATCTGTGTGTCATTATAATGGGAAACTTTCTCAAAATAATGACTGTGTATCATTTGTCTTTAATTTGAGACACTTAGTCAGTATTATCTCCAACAGGCATAAGCACGGGGGCATCATGCGTTTGAATGTGTGTGCGTGAGTGAGTCTGTCTGCAGCTAATCTTGCAAACTGTTAGACCAATCAGCCTAATATTTTTTGCTCACATTCATGACGATATGTTCAAGGATCTGTCGTGACTGCGGTGATTAATAATTGTTGAAGAACCTGCTTTATCGACTGTTTTATATCATCATGAACTGCTGACTCCTCACTCCTCTTAGCTGGCTGGTAGAGGCAACAAGTTTCTCAGAAACTGGCTCGACTAAAAACAACAAACCTTACCTTGGGGCGGCAGTAGCTCAGCCCATAGTCTTGGGAACTGGAGGATCACAGGTTCAAGTCCCAGTCAGCACCAAATGTGGAGTGTGGACTGGTAGCTGGAGAGGTGCCGGTTTGCCTCCTGGGCACCGCGGAGCAAGGCACCAACCTCCCATCTGCTTTGGGTGTCTGTTCATGGGCAGCACCCTCGCTCTGACATCTTTACATTCAATGCATGTACAGGTCCTGTTTGTGCATATGTGTGTATTTCAGGCCTGTGTGTGTATGACAACAGAGTGAAAAAATTGAATTTCCCCTCGGGGATTCATAAAGTATATCTTGCTGTTGCAGGACACATTTTGGCCTACTGACATCCAAAGAAAAGTTTGGTCTCATTTTGAGTGGGAGCATCTGCAGATAATTCCATATCTGATATATAATGATCCACTAAAGTTGGGCCCATTACAAGATGGATTACGTGCCCATACGCGCCTATTTTTGTTATCTTTGCAGCAATCTTGACTGTGAGGAAGCTGAGAGTGACGGTTCCACCTGGCGCAGCTGTGACCCTGTTTTTGCACGGTGTCAAACCGGGAGCATTTCAGAGGTGGAGCATTTGGCCTGCCTGATTTTGTAGACGTTGCAGATTTTGTTCATTTTTGTCATTTTTTCTTTATATTTGTGCTTCTACTATAAGTCAGTAACCAGGCTATGTCCTTAAATGTTTTCTTTTTTGTCTGTTTTAATTGTGTTATTTCCTACTCTGTAGCACTGCAGCCCACAGACAAATTTAACACAGTTGAAGTCCAGTTATGAACGACATGGATCAAAGATTTTTGGCTGTGTTTTAGTTTTAAAAATACATTCATCCTGATTATTTTATCGCGTCTATATTTCACATATAGTGCCTGTTAGCAGGAAAACTTAATCTGCTATGTAATGCACTGCAGCTGCATCAAAAATACACAAGGCCTGTATTTTTTAAGTTTCTGATATGCTGCTGAAAAACACAACGGTGCCTCTGCTGGAATTACAAGAATCGTCTAGAGTGGCCACGGTCAGTCCAGGTGGCTGCCTTGCAGAGATTTGCACTCTTCTAGTTTTGAAAACTTTTTCTCATCATTTTGAGCTGCTAACAAATTATTTTAAGGAAGTGTCTCAATAGAATGACTTGTAGAAAAGACGTTTTCCCGACAAAGGACTAGTCACCGAAATGTTGCAGCATTAAAATCATTATTTTTGCAAGTGTGCAGGAGTCTTAATACTTCTGGTCCCTTTACTACACACCTGTCAGGAAATAGATGTGCAAAGTGTTCCTTTGTTTCCAATATAATGACCTACAGGATCTTTTTCCCCACAAGCAGAAATGGGCTTCCATAATGCAACAATTAGAGGCTGTGAAGAATTACATATCTGTGCAAATTAAATGTACATGACGACACACTGTCATTGGTTCTCTGCTTAGATGGGGGCTGGAGACTCAGTTACAGACATGAAGTTTAACCAGTTAAACCCCACTCAGCTGTTCACCTCGTCTATGGGGGGTATGACAGCACTTCGAGATTTTAATGGGACAACTCTAACGGTGTTTGCCCACACAGACGAACTGAAGTAAGAGACTGTGTCCCTTTTGATTTCTGTAAGCTACAATCAAAAAGGATTGTAGATCTTAGACCTGAGCATCAGTCTTCTTGTCAGGTGACCCTCATTGGTTTAATGGTAAACGTTTGCGTGGTGCTGATAACTGCCCTGTGACAGGCCTGCATTTATGTTTCTGTGGACAGAGCGGAGCAGGAGACTTTATCGGAGGGATGAAGTTCTGCCCAACGGATCTCTCCAGAGTCTATGTGGCTTCTGGTGAGGGCACGTTGACCATGAAGAGCTTTGATGGCCGCACAACCACCGTTCTGTCCAGAACTCAAGACTGTGGCCACGATCACCACAATGTTTGGTGAGAATACTGTCAGAAGACTGATGCTCAGAGAAAAGATGGTGTGATTATCTTATGCTAAAGTATATGTATGTTTGTTTACATCTCCAACAATCCAGCTCTCAGTTTAGTGATAACTTTAAAATGCCACATATAAATAGTTTTGACTGGACCGCAATGATAAGAAATATTATGTTCATGAATGAGGTCTGTTTCAAATGTTTATTAATACGCATCCTGTTTAATATCTTAAAAATGTTAATCATTAGTTAATTGATAGTTTTTCTCTGTTGGATCATAACTTTATTGTGGCAGTATGAAGTCTAAGGCTTCATCTCTGTTTAATTTTAGTTATATCCAGTAAACTCACTTTGGTCTTTGTTTCTTACAGCTACTGGTACTGCTGTCTCGACGTGTCTGTAAGTCGACAGATGCTTGTGACAGGAGACAATGTGGGACAGCTCGTACTCCTGGGTTTGGATGGCCAAAAGGTAAGTGTCCTCTGCCCAGTGAAGTTGATCATGTAGTTATGCAGTGTTATAATGAGAAAGAGCTCATGTTGTCTTGTAGCCACTAAAGACGATCAGCATCACCCAAACAAGCAGCTATTGTCATGAATTTAAAAGCGGTGCATTTTGATTGCTAATGCCTTCTGTTGTTTTGATGTTGCAGATTTTCAGCAACAAGTTGCACAAAGCCAAAGTGACCCATGCAGAGTTCAACCCCCGTTGTGATTGGTTGTTGGCGACGGCCTCAGTCGACCACACGGTGAAACTTTGGGACCTGAGAAACATCAAAGACAAGAAGAGCTTCCTCCATGAGATGCCTCATGAGAAAGCTGTCAACTCTGGTAACACTCATTCAAAAAAGATAAACCTTTCTCACTTAAGTTTTGACTTTCTGTCTCTGCTACATACATTTGTTTTTATAATATTCTGCAACATTTGTGCAATTAAAATAATGTCGGATTAAAGGACACATCAGCTGCACTCGTCCTGACCTTTGAAGGGACCTCTGGTAGTCTACCATCCATGTTTCTCATTTAAGTAATAATTTCAAGATGTTCATTTCAATAAATGTCCGTTAAGTCACTGTCTGTTGCTGAATGAGGGAACACAATGGTGACTAATGAAAGCTCTTGCATTTATTATGAACTCATCCAGCAGTGGTTCCTCTGCCAGAGAGAGCAGGTGGAGTTAACGCAACAGACTCGTTCTTTAATTCACTTATGTGTGAAGTGGTGTACTTTTTCCTGATCTCTGCTAGTGTTGCGAGTAAACAGTTACTATAGTCGAACAAACAAAAAAAAAATAACAATGACACAGGCGACAGTGTTTGGATCCCTGGTAAGTAAGGGTGTTTTCACACTTGGTCTTTTTTAGCCCTCTAAACGGACTCAGAGCAGTGACTCAGCATCTTTTGGGCATATGTGAACCCTCATAGAGAACTCAGACCCCTCTGAAGCGAACCAAACTCACTTAACCTGTGCCTTGTGAACACAAAGCACTTCAGATTTATTTTGCTCTTTGCCATTGTATTCAGCCCTCTAGATCACATGCTGTTGCACTGGGACACTTGAAAAAACTGACGAAATCCGCTGGCCTGTAACACTTGTAAGGACGCAGGATGAGTAGTAGTTTAGTCCATAGAAGATCAGTATATATTAGTGAGAACAGAAAGAGGACCGAGGCCCCGTCAGAGCTGAAGTTCGCCAGAGAGAGAACTGAGTCCTCTTTCAAATGAACTGGCAGTGTGAACACGAAGAAGAAAGTCCCTTTTGTGTTGGTCCACTTTTTGGTGCACTTCAGGAGGGCTGAGTTTGATTTGTTTATAAAGGACTTTATGTGACAACACCCTAAGATCCAAAACCACACCTGCAGATTATTTTGGTGAAGCTGTTGCTGTCGTTTCCTCGCAGCCTGTTTCAACCCACTGGACTGCTCCAAGCTGCTCACCACAGATCAGTATGACCAGATCCGTGTCTACTCCTCCTCTGATTGGTCGAAGCCTCAACATATCATCCAACATCCACACAGACAGTTTCAGCATCTCACACCCATCAAGGTTTGTGTCTTCTCCAGATCTGTATTTATCCTCTGTAACTCATCCTGAGGGATCATAACTTGAAAAACCAAACTAACAAACATAGTTTGGTTGCACACATTATGGAAACACACACACAAACAGCATTAAAGACAAAAGACTAAAATTAAGTTTAAGTCATTGGTTTCCAGCCTTTTTTTGCGCTGTGGATCTTTTTTTTTTTTTTTTTTAATTAACAATGTTGTTGCAGACTGTAAAGCACAATTAGATCGCATCACTAGTTTTTTAAAATATTGTAGATTGAAGAGAAACATGTCATACCTAATTTTCTTTAAACACAAACTAAGCTGAGCCAAAGTGTTTTTACAGCACACACAGGAAAAAAAAGAACAGAAGCAAATGAGGAGAGAGAAAACAAAAATCTGGGCGTTAATAACAGTAATGATAACATATCATACTGTCCCCACAGTGTGACAGTAACACCAACACAGACAGTCACGTTATGTTCAATGAAAGGCAATAGAATGAAAGTGTGTTTTAAGATGATTCTTGGAAATCTCAGTGGTGGGTGAGAGTGGGATGGCGGGAGGAAGAGAATTCCAGAACTTTGGGGGCAGCGACGGAGATAGCCCTGTCCCTGTAACCCTAAGTCTTGGATCCCAGGACTGACGAAAGAGAGAGAGAAGTCTTTGATCAGAGACTTCTTTGTTTAGATCTTTGATTAGACCACATCATCGGTAACAAAATAGGTGTAAGAATCTGTTGTCGAAATAATTTCAATATTGAGGTCATTTGTAGATACAGTGGAACCTGCCTTTAGTGATCATGGATACAGTGATTTGTGTGGGTCAAAAAGCTTGAGACAGAATCATTCCTACACAGATGCTGTTTAAATAATTTGCTTATAGTAATAAGTCCACTTTAAGTGTTCATTTGGGGCTTTTCTTACACGATCATGTATGGAAAAAGATCTAAAACTAGGGTTAACTCCCATGATACTTTGCCTGGAACACATATCGCTTTCTCTCAATGAAAAGAAAGTCTCCTCAGCTTAAGGCGAACTGTCAAAAACACACAAGTGAAACCTGGTGTTCTTTTGGCTACCTTGTGTAGTCTGCTCAAACAACAAGACACATGGGTGCTGATGGAGACAGAAAAGAATGTGATAGCACCTGTGAGTGAAGCAGCCCTCGTCAAGTGGATTGATAATGCCCGGTCATGCAGTTAAAGGATAAATGTTAATGAGATGGTAGCCTGCGTGAGGAGTAAAGAAAAAGAAAAAATACTCAGTCATAATAATCGTCTGCTTATAGTGATCAATTTGACCCGGACAGACGTGACCACTGTGAGAGTGGACCAGGTGGCGTTTGAAGAGACATACCAATATCTTGTCATTTGTGTTTTTAATAACAACATACTGCCATTATTTCTCTGTAGGCCACATGGCACCCTGTCTATGACCTAATCGTGGCGGGCCGCTACCCTGATGACCGAGTTTGCCTCGGAGATCAGAGGACCATCGACATCTTTGATTCCAACACAGCAGAGCTTGTGTGTCAGCTGCAGGATTCCAACGTGAAAGGGATTAAATCTGTAAGTATGTCTTTAAAGAGACCACAACAAAAGACAAAGACAGGAAAAATTATTAACACAGAGAAATGTTTATTTACAGGTCAACAAATTTAGTCCATTGGGTGACGTGATTGGATCTGGAATCGGTGAGTTGTTAAAAGCATGTTGTTAATGTGTTGTGTTATCTGATCGAAGCAGTTCTGTGAGAGGAGGTCAGAGTGAGTCACTGAGGCTGCTGAATGTTCACTCACAGGTGTGACGGTGCTAGTTTGGGATGCAAACGAGTCATTGATCGATGATGGGCACAAAGAGCTGGAGGAAACCTCGACCTCAGTGGACAGTTTAAGAGGTCAGCGGAGGAATCGGCAGCAGCGCTCCACCAGGGACAGGAAACGTCCTGCTTTGGACGCAAAGCTTAAGAAGAAACTGGCTTCTCTGGAGGAATCAGAGACCCAAACCAAGACTAAGACTGGTTGTACTAAACGAAAACAAGCAGAGATGAGGAAGATGTAAAATATATCAGTGTCCTGCGCTTGATTATATTTCACTCCAGGGTCCTCCATCTGAGAACAGTTTGGTTTTTACATATGATTAAGACCAGAATTTTGTAGTTGTCAACCACAGTTGAAGAGTGAAACCTGTGATCAGAATAGTCACTCTTTCGCCTCCGCTGTGTTCACACTGCAAGCAACACTGCAACAGTGTGACCAGCCACAGTCGCTGTTAAAGTGTGCTCAAATGCTCATTATTACAGTTATGTCCTGACGGCTTGTGTGCGTCGGCTGCTTGCCACAAAGCTATTTGATTGACACCATCTAACGTTCATATTTGGTCAAAAAAATCTGTTTTTAATCAACATCTGAGCGCCATTCAAACATCTCATTTCACTGCCCGTTGTGTCGCTGTGCGCACAGCGATGCACCTAAAGTTAGCATAGTGTCAGCCAACTAAGCCAAATAAAACACCACCACTGCTAGAAAACAGCAACATATGACCGGTTGTCGCTTCACCGTGTTATTGGAGCGCTCAAAAGACGTTGAGTCAAGCTCAGCTTTTAGTGCAAAGTGCTGGACGTCAGTTTGTAGCTTCCTGTCCGCAGCTTCCACTAAAAATGACTTTTGGCTTGCCGCTGTGTCGCTGGTAGTGTGAACACAGCCTTTCTTACATTGGGCTCACGTGTATAGTAAACTAATTAGTAAAAATACACTACTCTCCAGTTTTCTTGGGACCTCCTGGAACCCTCCCAAGGACCCCTGTGGGTCCCCGTGCCCGTGTTTGAGAACCACGCAACTATACAATAGAATTGGATGTTAAAAATCCATGTATATATTGCTTTGTTACTGTTTGTCGTGTCTCTACCTTCAGGGATTGTTTGAATGTTTAAAAAATGTTTCTGATGTTTTATAAACCGGTTTAAAACTGGAACTCTTGTACGTTCTCACGTGTTTTTCTACTGTACTATAATAAAAATTATGTTTCATACATGATTTAGTTCTTATTTTACAAATCTTTGACCACATGCGTTACGATAAATACATGTTAGAGGAAGATTTAAGGCAATGGATTTGTTGCAGAGAGCTTTATCTGAGTCAGAATGGCAGGTTGTGTATCATGCATAATTGAAGAGATAGCTTCCGCGTAAATCATAGACCGTGACATTTGCCAGCTGGAGGAGCACTTCACTCCAGGCCTCTTGTTCTTCGTCTGTCTCCTGATGCCAGGCCTGCTGGGCGGAGTACACCAAGCTCAGGACAACACTGTCAAACTGATCGGGAGTCAGCGGCCTCGCCCTCCTCTGACTCTTCAGCATGGTCACCATCTGCACCATGGAGCTCACACTTCTTGGAATGTTGTCATTGATCTGAGACAGAAACGTCCGCCCTTGCCTCATCGATGCTATCTCCTTGTCGAGCAGGACGATGTTGTTGTCCTCGTCGAGCTCCACCCCGCCCAGCAAGATCTGCGCACAGGGCAAAAAAATAAATATGCATCACTTATTCTGCTGGTAAAATATGGCAAGATATGTGATTTAGCAACGTGTCGACTTCTTTTAACTCTAAAATGAAAAATACCTCAAACATCAGGTTTGCATCAGAGACTGTTGGGCCAGTTATTACAGAAGTTGGACGACTGCCTGCAGCCACATCTAAAGAAGAAAATACTAAAAGTTTAACTGTAGAATAATTTAAAAACCAGAGAAACTGTCGGTGCCTGCACACACTGACAGTTTTGCTGTTAACTGCATATTGATCAGCACATGCAGTGTCATTATATAACAAGCTAAAAATGTCTGTGCTGTTCGAAGATCTTCTCTTTCTACTTACCTTGCAGCACTTGTTCAAACGAAAGCAATAAAACGACCTGAAGGCAGATATTAAGGTGTGTTTTCATGTCCATTCTTCTTTTGATTATTGCCGACAGATAAAACGCAGCATCCTTCTCACCTCTCCGCTCCTTCGCCCACTTTTGTGAATCCAGGCAGAAGCAGCTCAGCCTGAATACCATTCATTTTTCCACCTTGGAAAAAGGGACCAAAAGCCAGATGGCTGTGATGCAAAGCAGAGAGCAATAATATTTTTATTCTGGTCCTTCATTTCCACTGCGTGCAGAACTTTGAGTTAGTGGGGCTTAAAGTTCACACAGGAAACAACCATAAAAAGATTTAAAAGAAGAACAAAAATGGCATCAACAGATCCTTCTCAATAAACATAAATAAAACCAATAAAAGAAGAGGTTTGCCCTTTATGACAAGATTTTGTGAGTATTAGTAGTTTAGTTCATTCTTAAATTTGTTCATTCAGGAGTATTTTCAATTATAAAGAAATGTTAACCCAGTAAAATCAAATTATTTAACACAAAATCCAACTGTTTCTCCTTCCAAACTGCTCCCAACACATATCACATTTAGTCAGTGACACAAGCTGTGAAAAGATAACCAGAATTCCTGCACTGATTCATACTAGAAAAAATTTGCTCTGCAGTGTTAATATTCTTCTCACAGGATCCACAAGTATTATTGTCCAAATTAAACATTTTTTTTCCCAACAGTATCTTTACTCAACAACAACAAACAAAGACATACACATGCACACATCCAGTATGTGAACATACACATCCACAGAGAAGGACAAGAAAAGGACACCAGGACATCTTAGTACAGCCGCCGAGTATTTAACACACATGTAACCCCACCCCCAACCCAAAAGTATGAATTTGAAGATAGATAAAATAAAATAAAGTTAAATTAAATTAAATTTAAATGAATTTTTTAAACTAAAATTAAATTAAATTAAATTAAATTAAATTAAATTAAATTAAATCAATTAATGAGAGGAACAAGTGAATAAAATTAAGAGGGGAAAGAAAATTATAAATTACAGGTTGAGGATCATTTTAGTGCAATACATTACCCTTTAGTTAAAGTACACATTATATTATACAAATTTTGACAACAATTAACAAGAATTTTTATATCCCTGGGTACCTCTAACATGTGGATTAACTCTATAACACATGAAGGGACCCCAGATCTTGTGAAAGAGTGATTGATTACCCCTGATAGCCCCATTTTTTTGCAAGAATTCATTAGATTTTTTTTTAAATAATTTTTTTTTTTCTCACAGTCATAACATCATTATTTTTGTAACAAGCATGAGCTTGATGAAATAATACACAGGTAAGTATTCGTGTAAGTAAATTAGTAAAATAATAATAAAAATAAAATTAAAAAAACAATAACAAACAAATATCAAATAAAACAGTACGGGAGAAAAATACATTTTAAAAGATAAATAAATAATGCCTTTATAGTCGTATAGACACACATTATTCACAATAAGATCAATTTTACGCACATGTACACACTGTTCTTAATTCACTATTGTTTACATGTGAATCACTCATAAGATGAATTTCAGGAGAGCCTCTGGAGCTTTGTGCTGCTTCCTCTCCAATTGTTAACTGTGATTTCAAAGCTCCCCTTTTTGGCTTTAACCATTCTGGTGATTTTTTTCTGCATCAGTTTGTGCCTTTTCCGCATCAATATATGGTTGAAATGTCTTTAATGTCATCAATGAAATTAAATGCACAAGCTCTAAATGCTGAGGGGGGTGTGTCCCCTTCATCCATCTTCAATGTACCCCCACGAATATAACCTAAAAAACCTCCCACAGTTGGTGAAAATAATATGCAGTGCATACCGTAACAGGCTGTATTACAACATCCCCTGGAGTCAATTACTAAGTAAGATATTGAGTAATTAGCCAACCATCCAATCTACATAAATGACTACTTTTGCTTTAAATTACTTATTTAGTATTTTGACAAACTACACCCTGTGAGCTGAGTGTCATACAGTAAGCTGTATTTACATCAAGAGAAAAGGGGAGTAACTGCAGTACTACAGCTTCACCACCAGGGGGCAGCACCATCAGTTCATACCGGACACTCGTGTCGTAAAAAAGTTTATTTACTTCCGGTGAAGAGTTCAGCTGCTCCTGAATGATAAAGTAGTGGAGATAAAGGTAAACACGATTGTTTACTTGTCACTTTTAAAGTGTTAGGACTCTATTGTCTCGTTTACAGTCCTAATTATAACTCTGCCTCCAGGATATCACAGCTGAATTGTCACTCGAGGGAACGTTAGCCAGCCAGCTAGCTGCTGTGGTTGCTAACGCTAGCTAATCATAACAACATAGCTAGCGTTAGCTTCTCAGGCACTGCACTCTGACCTGTCTATGAAAAGCTGACATTAAGATCCAAAAGCGTGTTTCAGTAGCTCAATTAATGGCAATATAACCAAGCCGTTGAGCAGCTGCCTCTGATTTTGCATATTATAACGATATACACCCATTTTCCAATATTAGCTAATACTAATGCAGTCTAACGTTGATGTGACAATCCTGCAACAATCATAACCTTCATTGAGGTTGTAGATGAGGTTTATTCAACTGTACTGTGATGTTGGAGGCTTTAACCTCAGTTGTGTTGTACTGATAGATGTCTAATATTCAGTGTCTCATAGGTGAACTAAATGAGGTGGACAAATGTTTAGAAACACCTTTAAGTATAACCTGATACGGTTTAACAGCACCACGAAACAGTCTCCACAACAACCATAAAGTTGAATTAACATCCAGACTACAGGGATATATCAGCTGATATGTAGCAAAAAATTCCAGTACATAATGGTTACATGTGTTTGACTGTTACCATTGCTAAAGACCACTGACACATTTTTAAAATGTCCCATTCAGGTGAGGCTGGGAGTCCTTGGGTCCTAGCACTGATGTGGATGCCACCTGACCTGGTCCACCCACCCAAAAGCACCCCCCCCCCCATGGCATAAAATGGGCCATGCCACACTGCAAAAACTGCTCAGGAATGGCCTGAGGAACGTGACAAAGAGCTCAAAGTGTCGACCCGGCCTCCAAATTCCCAAGATGCCAATCTGATTGAACATCCAAAGGTAGTGCTGGTACCCCACCTCACAACCCACAGGATCTGCCGATAAATTCCCCGTTCCAGACACCACAGGACACCCCCCAGAGGTCCTGTATTCATGCCTCAACAGGTCTGAGCCAAGTCCGATTCAAGGAGACCCCACTGTGGATCAGGGGTAACTCTGTGGTACCACCACATCCCACAAATGTTCTATTAGATTGGGGTCTGGGGAATTTGGAGGCCAGCTTGACACCTTGAGCTCTTAGACATGTTCCTCAGGTCATTCCTGAGCATTTTTCACGGTGTGGCATGGCACATTTATGCTGGGAGTGCCACTGCCACTGGGGAGTGCTGTTGCCAAGAAGGGGGATACTTGGTCTGTCACTGTGTTTGGGAGGGTGGAGTGTGTCAGGTGGCATCCACATGAATGACAGGACCCAAGGTTTTCTAGTAGAACTTTGCACTGTAACCAAATGAACAATGCTCTTCGCACCCCAGTGGGTTTAATGTTTTGGCGGATCTGTGTATATCATAGTCACTGGGGAAAAATAAATCCTTATTAAAAATGTTTTTTATCTAATCTATGTAAAAAAAATATTATTAATCAATATATTGTTTGCTTTTAGACACTACAATATCAACATCTGTATTGGCCTCCAGAGTAAGGCTGTAATCATCCTTCTCTACCAAACATTATAACTTAACAAAGGCAGGATTCTGTGGTAGAGTTCATTAGTTTTAGGCAGACATATCATATAAACTGGTGTAAATGGATGCTCTGTTGATTGTTGACTTTGTCAGGCGAGCAGCAAAGATGGAGTCCAGCGAGGAGGGGGGCCTCAGTGTCGGGGGCTCTGTGGGAGAGGAGAACTACTTCCTGGGATACACCTTCACTGACCGCTCCCACTCCAGCCGTGTAGTGAAGAGCATCATGGACCTGTGTCTGGAGGATGGCCTGTTCGCTGATGTCACCATCACTGTGGACAGCAAAGAGTTTCACCTGCACCGGCTGGTGCTCTCGGCACAAAGCAGTTTCTTCCGCTCCATGTTCACCTCCAACCTCAAAGAGTCCCACAACCGCTCTATAGAGCTGAAGGATGTAAGCGCAACTGTCTTTCAGCTGCTGATTGACTACATCTATCATGGCACGATTAAACTGAGGGTGGAGGAGCTTCAGGACACCTATGAGATGGCAGATATGTATCAGCTGACTGCATTGTTTGAGGAATGCTCCCGCTTCCTCTCGCGGACAGTAGAGGTCAAGAATTGCCTGCAGGTGATTCGCTGTTTTCACAAGTCTCTGCTACTTATTCATAAATGTGTAGTATCAGTTTAATGATTATCTTTTTTTGCTCAGGTGATGTGGCTTGCAGACAGACACAGTGACCAAGAGTTATATACTGCAGCCAAGCATTGTGCTAAAATCCACCTGGCCCAGCTGCATCAGACGGAAGAATTTCTGAATCTGCCTCTCTGTCTGCTCTTGGACATTATCAAAGGTATGATCTGTCGCTCAATCAGTGTGTGCCATGACTTCCTGGTACTTCCTAGCAAAGCCATAGTAGCTAGCAGTGATGACATAGTACATCATTTGTAATCAGCTAAAACATGCAAAAATAATCTTATCATCTTCACATTTTATGGGGCATCCTGGTAACTAAAAGACTTAGCATTTTATTATAAACCGTAGGTCCCTGGTTTGATACCTCCCACCCTTGTTTCTTGTCCGCCTCTGCACACTAAAGTATATCGTAATATTTAAAGGGTTTGTTTGTGTTCAGATGGAGTTCCGAGCTCCCAGAATCCGACAGTGGCCATCGAGTCGTGGATAAACCACAACAAGGTGGAGAGAGAGGAGTTTGCCTGTATCCTCCAAGAAAATCTCAAGGTGACACTCTCTCATCTCGTGCTGGAAAATGTTTTTGAAAAGGGTGCTCTCATTTTATCTCTGTTGTAACTGTTTGTATCTCTGATGTCTGACATGTCTTCATCTTGTACAGGAAATTGGTGAGAACGTCCACATTTACCTGATTGGTAAAGAGGAGACACGGACTCACTCGCTGGCCGTGTCACTTCACTGTGACGAGGACGATGCGATCAGCGTGAGCGGCCAGAACAGTTTATGCCATCAGATCACTGCAGCCTGTAAACATGGAGGTGACCTGTATGTGGTGGGCGGGTCCATCCCTCGCCGGATGTGGAAGTGCAACATGCACACCATGGACTGGGAACGCTGCGCCCCACTGCCCAGAGATCGCCTCCACCATACCATGGTCTCTGTCTCTACAGAGGACGCTATCTACTCACTAGGAGGTAAGACGTTGCAGGACACGCTCTCTAACGCCGTCATCTACTACACAGTGAAGGACAACATGTGGACAGAAACCAGCCAGCTGGACTCTGCAGTGTCTGGGGCTGCTGGTGTTAACCTGGGAGGTACCATCTACCTGCTCGGAGGGGAGGAGAACGACATGGACTTTTTTACTAAGCCATCTCGGCTGATTCAGTGCTTTGACACCGCCTCCCAGAAGTGCCAGATCAAACCCTACATGCTGCCGTTTGCAGGCTGCATGCACGCCGCGGTCCACATGGACGTGATCTTCATCGTTGCAGAAGGAGACTCCCTGGTGTGCTACAACCCTCTGCTGGAGAGCTTCACCCGCCTGCGCTTCCCTGAGGTGTGGAGCTGCGTCCCTTCACTGTGGAAGGTGGCCAGCTGTAATGGCTGCATATACGTCTTCAGGGACAAATGTAAGAAAGGGGACGCAAACACATTAAAGTTTAACCCGGCCACATCTGTTGTCTCCGTTATCAGAGGAATAAAAATCCTCCTCACAAACTGGCAGTTTGTTTTGGCCTAAACTGTCCTCTGGATGTTCACGCTGTGGTCCGCACAGCCGCCACAGACAATCAGGGAAGACTGTTGGATAACTTACGATGACTTCACTGTTCAGACATCCTGTGAGGAGACCTGTTCTAAATGTATTTACTCAGCTGGTTTCTGTGTCACTCATTCCATTCAGACCAGTACAAACAGTTCAGCGGCGTGCGTCACTTGCTTGTATTATTCCAGTGTGTCTCATCGTGGATTCCTTTAGCTGAGAAGTCAAACAAATTGTAGTGATGCTGTGACCAGTGATGAACTAATTGACATTGTTTCCTGTGCACTGCTTGTTTATTGACACGCATGAACAACTTCAGTGTAAGAACTTTACTGAACATAAAACATCCTTCGGTATATTGTACGTGAATACGTGTGTCATGATGTTGTGGCTAAATATCCTCAGATGTCAAATTTGAAGTGCATAAACATGATAATGGAGGATGTTTTCTAACTTTTCAATTTTTCACAGTTTCTTGTCTTGAGATTGTATTTTTTGATGTACATGTTAAACTGTTAACAGAAATGTCAAATATATATCGCTGTAGCTAAAATCTTTCACTGTTTGTCCTGGTATTTATGTCCCTTTAGTCTTTATGCATTAACTATCTCTCACTATTTATACTATGCTTATTCCCAGGGGTTTGGGATCTTTCATTCTTGCAGTTACACAGTGATGCATTTATAAATGGCGCGCTTTGTTTTCACGTAGCTATTGAAAGCTTTGCCACAACAAAGACATGACTCCTAACGGTATTTATCTTTGGACTGGTAATGCATCTTGTGAATGGCGAGGTGGTAAAGGTGCCTGTTTTGTCCTTGGGGGAGGAAAAGGGGAGTCGAAGGAGAGAAAGCTACTACAGAGAGGCCAAAACTTTGATCCCATTGATGTGTTGCAGGAGGCTGCGCAGCTGAAACCCAAGCCCAGTAACATGTCAGACTTTGTGAACTATTCTAAGCATCAGTTGCTGACGCCAAGATGAGGGGTGGGGGTTTCTGGGGGCACATATGCGTCTCCATAAGAACTCCCAATAGGAACTGACGGCCACTACCAGCACCATCTGACATGCAGTCCCTTAATGTTGGCCCTGTTTATAGCCCCCGTATCACAGCTCACAGTCCCACATGTGACAGTGTGGTGAGGTCAGTGTGTGTTTAATGCTCCGCAGGGTTGAGATGTAAAAATGTGTAGTCCAGTGTCTGGCCAGTGAGTGAGGTTTACTGCGAAGGTAGATCGCTAGGAGCTGTAGTGACCTTGGGACAGCTTGCTGAGGGCAGGACAGAATTCCTGAAGGGACACATGGTCTAGAGTGACAAGGCCATCTGCTGTAGCGCCAGCAGTAGGAGGAAGGTGGAGGGGGTTGGACACAGGGGTGCTGAGAATTCCTTTCGCTGGGGTGTGGAGGGAGTAGATATTCTGGGATATCACTGCGAGCACTCCGCCGGGAAACGTGTTTCTTTGGCATTTTTCAAGCGGAAATCGGAGGAAGAATTTCTGAACACTTGATGGTGAGAAGGGATCATTGCAGGGTTAAATGGGGAAGGTATTTTTCTGGCTCTCCAGCTCTCCACGAAGCGACTGGTGATAATGGTCTTGGTGTGTTGCCGTTTTACTTTGGCGGATCCAGTTTCCTCTCCATCTCAGCACAGCCGGAGCTGAGAGAGCGGGATCTGGTAGGCCTTCTGGCAGCGACCCTCACGGAGGATCATCTTCAAGGGATCTTCTTTGGAGTTGTTCTGTGCATGGCAAGGATCTACTTTCTTGCTGCCTCACTGAAATTGCATGGCCTAAACGAATGAATATTTTTATGAGGCGCCTTGCACCAGAGATGGGCCAGGACCAAACCAAGCAGCAGATAGAGAAGGGCCTGAGGTTGTATCAGTCCAATCAGACAGACAAAGCCCTGCATGTCTGGATAAAAGTGCTGGAGAAGACCTCGGATCCTGGAGGGAAGTTTCGGGTGTTGGGGTGCCTGATCACGGCTCACTCAGAAATGGGAAAATATAAGGATATGCTCAAGGTAAGCCTCCCAACGAGCCGCATACAGTAACGTAAGTTAACCACAGCGTTCTAGTGTTGTCATTTGATTTAGATATTTCACGACATTTCTCTCATTTTTACTACTGTGTGATTTATTTTTTGTTATGCAACCTGCACTTTGTGTGTGAGCGTGTGTGTGTGTGTGTAACTGAATATCCCATCAATTTTATATGTCGTCATGTCCGCTCATGAGTGGCAGACTTTGTGCTGTAGTTGCATTTTAACATTTCTACAACGTCCGAGTGACTATTGAACGAGAAGAGGTCAAAGGTCACCCTCTTGGTTCCATTTACAGTGATCTTGAGAAGCATGGGTTAATTTGTGGCTTCCACACGATGCAGAGTAAATAAGTGCCCTGCAACCCGAGTATCAGTGTGGGGTGTCTTGTTGACATAACCGTCTTTACTCAAGCAGCACCTACTCTCTTTCACCCCGCTTTCATGAGGACGTTATAAAGTAGAGGCCTCATGTTTTCGAATAACTGTATCTTATCATTTCTCTCCTTATTCATATGAATTTATTCAAAGTTTGCCTGCAGGTTTTCCATCCTCTCACTCTCGCTTTCTCTTCGCAGTACGCTCTCGATCAAATCGACACAGCCAGAGAAATGGAGGACCCAGACTACCTGACAGAGGGCTACCTGAACTTGGCGCGCAGCAACGAGAAGCTCTGCGATTTCCAGAAAACGGTGTCCTACTGTAAGACCTGCTTAAACATGCAGGGCACCACAGTCAGCCTGCAGCTCAATGGCCAGGTATGTCTTAGCATGGGCAATGCCTTCCTGGGCCTCAGTGTCTTCCAGAAAGCTCTGGAGAGCTACGAGAAGGCCCTGCGCTACGCACACAACAACGACGACAAGATGCTGGAGTGCAGAGTCTGCTGCAGTCTGGGAAACATCTACATCCACCTTAAGGTAATTTTATGATGTTAATAAGATTTGATTGTGTTGAAAGCTGATTGTGATCATTTTAGTCTTTGCTCAGCGTCACGCTTTGACTAAATGTCTTTAAAATTATTATTGTATGACAAATTAGAGACAAGGAGTCTACAAAGGAACCTTTCCCTTTCTGATAGTTGCAGATCATTTGGGTAAAACCTTGATTGGATTGCATGTGTGACTTGATTATGCAATCAATACTGATGTTGCCAACGTGTTTGTGGAGTATGATAACACTGCAGAGCATCCAAAGAAACATCATCAATGATTAGCTCACGAGGTACTGGGCATTGTGAAACCAGGGCAGAGTGAGCCGGCTGGCTGGCGGGGGCTTATGTAGTACCCTTGACATCAGAGATTTGTAAGAGTAATCCCTTGGCTTCCTGGGGAGGATTGGTTTCAATGGGATTGTGATGAAGTGGCATTTGAAGAATGCACTCGTATGTCACATTATTTTATGGAAGAAAACATAATACGTCTGCTAATAATAATATCGGAGACACATATATCAAAACTGCTCATTTTCTGAAAGGTTCTTTTGAGCACTGTCAAAGGTTGAATCGTCATAAAAAGGGGATTACGAACCAGAATGTCCGTGTCAGTAGTATCTAAATAGGACGTTTGACGAAGGTGCTGCCATATGTGGGCAATAATTGGACATCAGTGGTCTTACTCATCAATAACCTTTGCCAACAGGACTATGAGAAAGCCCTGTTCTTCCCCTGCAAAGCAGCTGAGCTCGTCAATGACTACGGCAAGGGTTGGAGCCTCAAGTATCGAGCCATGAGTCAGTACCACATGTCTGTCGCCTACAGGAAACTGGAGCGCCTGCCAGACGCCATGGAGTGCTGTGAGGTATTGTTTTATAACCAGTCGACATGATTACAATCCCCTGAGACGTCACTTAGCCCCTCAAAGACAAACCTGCATAACTTGTGGAGAATGTAACAGTTTTTGTTTCCTCACCAATTCACCGCCCCCCCCCCGATGTCGGAGCTGTACATACAGTAGATGCTGTGCTGCCGACAGGTGCAGGCGCCAGTTGTTCTGTCGTACCGGGCCTTAGACCTCGACAAAAATATGCTCACAGAGGCGCTGGTTTAAAGTGTTAATGAAGAGGGTGGCTTTAGTCTTCACCCTGTTCTAATTATGTACCGAGGGTGAAAAATAACTTGATGTCATTGCCTTGGAGTGCAAAAGTAAAGTAACAAGACAGCAGGATGCATTTCAGATTTATTACATTTGCCAAACGCATTTAGACAAACAAGTTACACATGTTGTCATGTTTAGAATACCAGAGTACAAGAGGTGTCCTAAAGGTGAAACAACAGCGTGTCACGTTCTGCATCAAGTCTGTAATTTATTTAAGAATATACTGAAGCAGCTAAATGTGATAACTGCAGGCCTGTTGTTGAAATGATTTATAAAGATTCAGTTCAGGATTCACACGTCTTCACATCACGACAAAAACAACCCTCTGCTAAACGCTCTTCTTTTTTTTATTAAATGTACCCAATGGAATATTTTCATTCATAATAACTCCATTGAATTAAAATGAATCTGATGATGATGAACCTGACTAGCTTGAAAGTCCAGTTTCCAAATTATCAACATTGATTTCCCATCAGCACATTTCAGCAGGTGGTGATTTCAGGGGGGGTCAGACGAATTCCTCTCTCCTCTCAAACCTCTGTCTTACACTTCAACAGGAATCTATGAAGATCGCTCTACAGCACGGTGACCGTCCTCTGCAGGCTCTGTGCTTACTAAACTTTGCAGACATACACCGCTGCAGGCGTGACGTTGATGTAAGGTGCCACCCTTTGCGCAGGCTTGTCCATTTTGTGTTTCTCACAGAACCTTTGAACTCAAATATTAAGTTTCTTTTTTACTTGTTGCTCCGGCATCTATATCATGAGCTTCATTTCTTTATTTCTTTTCATCCATCCAGAAAGCATTCCCTCGCTACGAGTCTGCACTGGCTATCATGACTGAGATTGGAAACCGTCTCGGACAATCACACGTCTACCTGGGAGTTGCAAAGTGTTGGCTTCTGCAGAAAGAATATGACAAGGTGCCTATTGTTATTCATATGTCACTTCAAATCTCTTATGACTTTATTGTTGCTCATAATAAGCACTCTGTGGTTATGACACGCCCTGCCTCGCTGCTTATTTTCCAGGCTCTTGATTCTTTGCAGCGAGCTCAGGAATTGGCAGATGGGATGGGAAACAAGGTAAATGATGATACACAGGACACAAGTACAAGTAGTGCCACATTAACAGCTGGGCAATATATCAATATCATTTAAATCTCTTGATATGAAACTAGATATCATCGTAGATTTTGGATCGTAGTGTCATAAGTCATGTGTTTTCCTGGTTTTAAAGGCTGCATTACAGAAAGGTGATGTAATTTTATGACCAGACTGTTGTAGCTGCTCATTACTGGCCTTCATCCACTCAATCATTACATCCACATTACTGATGATCATTTATTACAAATCTCATTGTGTAAATATTTTGTGAAAGCACCTGTAGTTAACTTTACAATATTAACACAAAAATATTATATTTGATGTTCTCAGTATCGCCCAGCTGCGCCTGTTAGTCATTTAAATGATAAGCTGTTTGGCAGAATTATTCAGCAGCTACTTTAATAATCAAATACCGTAAAACTTCAATTCAAAGCCTGGCCCCAATTAAACGCCCAGTCTCTTTTACTAGCATGTTGTAGCTACAGATTTTGACAAATAAAATTCAATGCCTGGTCTCGGTTGTCAGGCAGTTTATGTTTATAGAAGTTCTTTGGATGTGTAAAAGCAGATTGTTGACTACTCACTTGAGCTAACAGTAGTTAGCTGTTTGGATCACACATTTAAATATAAATGTTTAAACTTTTGCCAATAAGTCACTCAGATTTACATGACAGAAAACAAGTGAACTGAAGCTGTGCACCAATCAAAAGAATTGTTTTTCATTAAAAATTAATCCAAGTTATGAGAGTTGTTTTAACAAAGTGGTGTTATGTCGGTGTGCCGGGTGCCGTTATCCTCGGGTGATGTGAAACAAGTATCATAATGTAACACACAGTTACACAGTTTTGTGTTATAGGAATTAAAGGCCTGTTCCATATAGACTCCTGTTGAGCAAATAATAGCCTGGGCTACTAATTGAAGTTTTACGGTAATTGTTTTAGTTATTTGTTTAAGCAAAGATGCTGATGTCTTTGTAATGCGTAACTGTAAACTAAATATCTTTGTTTTTGACTATTGATTGGACAGAAGAAGACATTTGAATGTGTCAAGGGAAATTTTAATAGAACTTTTCAAATTATTTGACTCATTTTTTACAATATTTTCATTAGGTTTTCCACATATTTCACACATACAGACAACAAAGACAACATCGACAATACCTCACACATTTAAAGAAAGAGAAATAAGTAAATAACAACAAACAAAATAAAACAAAAGAAAACAAAAACATATCAGACTAAAAAAAGGACAAAGTGAAAGACAATAACATAACAACACTCTACACACAACTATTTCATAATGAGTGTGTTCCCTGATGTCCAAGAAATTCCACGAAAGGCTTCCACATCTTTTCAAATTCTCCTGCCCTTCCTCTGGTTATCTAAGTCATCTCCCTCACCCACATACATCTCGAAGGTATTTGATAAAGCGATCATTCTCCTGGCCTGCAGGAGTTCAAAGTCAATTAAAGCTATCGGTTGTGAACTAGTGACAAAGTTATTTGGATATATGCCGAGCACACACAGTTTTGCTTGGTGAGGTGCCTTCGTATAGTCTCAACTGTTTTCCAATATTCTTATTCCTCTAAACATTTAATACAAGTGTCGGGGGTGTCAGGGGACCAACAGTTTAGTGTAATTTCTCATCAGCCATTTAAAGATCTCGGTCTCCATGTCTCAAGCCTATCAGTAGTAGATTCTGTATCATGTGATATCAGAGCTTTATGTAATAAAGAAACCTGACTTCTCCCTTTCAGGTTGAGAGTCATGAGATTTGTAAGATGTAGTAAAGGTGGTTCAGATGTTAAATTCTTGTGCTTAGATAGTATGAAGTGCTTCAGTTGTAAATGTTTTAACAAGTGTTTTTTAGGGGTATGGTGTTTCTGACACAGCTGATCAACAGTGAGAAAGTTACCATCCATATGAAGGTCCTCTATTTTTTGTGCACCTTTGTCATCCAAATTTTGAAACTACCATCTGCCCTGAAATATGTATTGCCCCATATAGGACAGAAGCAGGAAATAGAGGGGCTATCCCCAATATGCTGGTGCGCTGTATACCAAATGTCAATAGTATTTTTGAGGAAAGGGACCTCTGTTGTGCTTGTCAGATTCTTGAGTCTATCATTTGACTTCTCACAGACAGCACTCACCTTCAGTAGTTTTTAGTTTGAGCCTCACACACGAGCTGATATGACAGTACACAAACACAGCGACTACACGTCACACTGACAGTCTTTTTCTGATTTGTGTGTTAAGCTGTGTACGCTGAAGGTGCACTGCCTGAGTGAAGGGATTTATCGGAGCCGGGGGACAGCAGGAGGAGCTCAGAGAGCAGGTGGTGAAGTTCCTGCAGTGTGTCGAGGAGCTGGAGCTCTACTGCGGCATGTGTGGAGAGTCCATCGGGGACAGGGACCAAAAACTGCAGGCCTTACCCTGTTCCCACATTTTCCATCTCAAGTGGGTGTTCTCACACAGTACTGTTTATTATATTGGCACATTCAGATTTAACACATATTGTTTAGTGTGATGTTCTTACATAACTCACTTACACTGATGAATACAGTACATAAATGTACTCAAAGACAGAGGTTAATGTGTTTTTATTTATTTTAACAAGCTTACAGGCCGCGAGATGACACTGTTGACACTCTGCTGTTTCATCCTTTCAGGTGTCTGCAGACGAACGGGACGAAGGGCTGTCCTAAATGTTTCAAGTCCTCCATGAAGCCTGGATTTGTGTGATTGTGAGACTGCGTTTGTGCGTTGGATCTGCAGACACAGCGCGAAGCCTCACGGGCTCCTGACTGATCTGAGAGAAGCAGGCGGCCTCGAGATGTGCTGAAAATGTTTGAGGAGTAAATGATTCACTGCTCTGTGAAGAGGATGCTGAACTGAACCCAGGGTGTCGCAGAGTGCGGCTCTGAGGACACAATCAAGGCATCCGTCTGAGTTACAGCTGACGGAGGACGTATAAGTGACAGTGTTACATTTTATTATAAGCTGAAGAAGAAAGAACCTACGCTGTCTCTGATGACTGGCCTTTTGAATCTAGAGGAAGAAGGACCGTCCGAAGAGCATTTATAACTTCTATTTGCTATTTTATGCATTAGAATTGTTTCGTGAAATCAAGATGATCGTCAGTGATCTTAGTCACAGGGTTTGTTGTTCAAATTCTGATATTACCTTTTACACAACATCCACTTTTTCTTTAATTAACAGTTCTCTGATTTTTTTTTGTATCAGAACACAGAGCCATTTCAGAGTTTAACTGATTTCATACATGGTATATTTATTATTGTATTCATGTACATACTATTCTCATGTTAATTTGTTTTAAACGTTTGATTTACTGTATTTGAGGTGTTTTGTAAAACCTAAAAACGAGCTAAAATCTCTTAACCATTCAAAACTAGTATGTCTTTACAGAGCAGATTCACGCAGCTGTTTCCTTTTTTTTTGCTTATCACAGAGACTAAAGAGCCGGATCAACACAAACTGTGTTCGTAGAAATTCCTTATTTATCGATGTTTAACTCTTAAGTCTGACATCAGTATAATTCTGTGGCAATTTAAGGACAAATATTGCTGAGAAGGAAACCTATTATGGAAGGCTTATTTGACCAATCACACACTTGTCAGATAATTATTTACAGGAGATCAATGCAGTATGTTTTAATGTAGTGTTTTCATATTTGTAGTCATATGTAAATATTAATTAACTGGAGGCAGAGGCATTGTAACTTTAAGGCAGTTTTAAAGGAGAAAGCAAAAAAACTGAGCTATTACATGTTGCATGTTTTATTTACAATGCCAAGAAACGAAGGATTACATCAAATTATGTATCTGTGTAACTGTATTTACTTATTTCGGAATTGTTTATTATAGTATTTCTTAACATTAAGTGGCTTTTATGATTCATATTCCTTATATATTTGTTCATTTTAATGGAAAAGAAGCCATGTCAGTCAAAATCATCATGGCTGAAACGAGGTTTTTCATGTCCAGTAGGTTTTCCTCCAAAACTCCTACTAAATTTCTTTTTAGTGAGACTGTAGTTTACAAAAATATTCTTTCAAAACACTGATTTGAGACAGAAAAGTTCAATTGTACGGTCAAAACAAGACGAATTCATGTTGCTGCAAGGACAAAATAATTTGTTTGAAAAATACTGTTAACCCTTTATGAAACATTCAAAATTCAAGCAAAGAGGTGATGAACTTGTGTCATTAAATTTAAGGTCTACATACCCTCAAATTTAAGAACAAAACATACTGTAGCGTTTAAACATTAAGTATTTTGTCGTCTCTCTCCATACATGTGAGTAGGTAACAGTAGTGTGTCACGATGCTTGAATTTCTAACTTTGATACAGCTTTTGATCCGAAAATATGAAATAAAAGTTGACATTGAGGGCATAAAATTTAATATATTTTTTTAAAAGATAAATATAACAAGGCTATAACATGACGATGATGACTTTTCTTAGTAGCAGCAAGAAAGCACAGCTTGCGGAAAATTGATATATATATGAATTTATATTTTGACAACACTAGTCAGCAGCATGAAGAGAGAAAGACCAGCACATTATCTTTTACTGCACAAGCACTTGAGTTTCTCACACATCACTACTTCTGAACATCACCTCGTTCTTGTTTAAGGTCCCAGCATCCAAAATACTGTTGATTCACTGTCTGTTTACCTGTAGTACAGAAAATGATGTAAAGCATAGATATCATTTAGACTTGTTATTCTTGGTTCTGGGGTATAAAAGAAGATTTCACTGACAGTTCAGCCACTCATCGTTAACAGTTTAAACTACCTCTGTTTTTGCCTCTAAGCTTTGCCCACCTTAGAGGATTAATGCAGTAATAACACCACATTTAAATACATGTAGAATTGTTATGTTTTTCTAGGCATCATGTTGATATAACCATGATTTAGAGTCTGACTTGAATGCATTGTTAATATATTTATGCATCGAGTCAAACCATGTTACTGTGTCGAATATGGAAACATTTCATTATGGAGAATAAAGTGCATCAAAAGTGAATGTTCGTTTTTGTTCTTTAACATTGTCTGTATTTTTAAATTGAAAGTCAATGTCAGTCTGCCACCATGACATAACAGGTTTCAACATATAGTATGTGGAATACGTGATAGGTATTCAACCAGTTGTACTAGTTTGTCAGCATTGACAGAAGTTTCAGCCAAGCGTTCCCAGTTGAACCGCCTCCAGTCACTGCACCTAAAGAGCAGGAGGGAAGTTTTCCTGTAACCTCACTTTACAGGAACACCTCAGCCTGATGGCAGCGATTGTGTTCTCTGAAGAGGACTTACATTGTCCGCAATGCTCTGACATCTACTGCCTTCCTGTTCTCCTAAATTGTGGCCACAATATTTGCAGAGTTTGTTTACACAAATTCTGGGAATGGAAAGGATCTCGAGAATGTCCTGTGTGTCGCACAGTGTCTGTCCCTGGGAGGCCTCCTATCAATTTGGCACTAAAGATAGCTGCGGACGAATATCAAGTGCACAAGACCAGCGAGAAACAAGAAGTTTGTCGTCTTCACAGTGAGAAGCTGAAGCTTTTTTGTCACAATGACGAAGAGCCCATCTGCCTTGTCTGCCAAACATCAAGACAGCACAGAGTTCATGAGTGCTGCCCAGTGGAGGAGGCGGCCCAACAGAAAAAGGTAGAGTAAAAATAGAAACTGGAAAAATAACAGGGGGATTTGCTGCATATTTACTCTAACACAAGAAACAATTAGATATCTGGGAGAGCAAAGATTTATCGCTACTGTGGTTGTAAGCTTTTTAGGCATAGAGGGGGATTTAAAAGAGCTGCAGCTAAATTACTTTAACAATAGACTCATTCAATTCATTTTCTCAATGAACTGATTCATCATTCAGTCTAAAAAAAGTGCTGATCACAAATTCCCAGATCAAACTGTCGTCTAAAACTCAAAGAAATTTAATTAACAATAATATAAAACCAATAAAAGCTGCAAACTGAATTTCAGGGTCGTTGCAAATAAATGTTTTGTCTGTCAAAGTTTGAGCTCCAGATTTTGACTCTTTACAAAACAGTTCACCCCAAAAATACATATTTTTCTTCTACTACATAGCACTCGACTTTTGGTGCACACACACACACACACACACAAAAAACAGAAACCATGACCTGGTTACTCAACATAATCCACAGACCTTGTTGAGAGCAGTTTCATGTAGGAACTATTTTCCTTCGACTGAACTAAACTTGTCAACTGCTTCACTACAGAAAGGGAATCGTACATCTATTGCTACCTCACCTAGCACCACTAGGCTAGCTGACGTTACAGAACAGCCAAGGATGACACCAGTAATGTTTACATCTCGTGATGTCATGTCCATGAGTAGATGCATGTTTCCCTCTGTGTGATACAATTGGTGGGTGTAGGTCGGTAGAAACAAAGTAGTTCCTATATGAAACTGCTCACAAGAAGGTCTGTGGATTATCTTGAGTAACCAGATAATGATTTTTGGAAAGAGACATTACTGTTGTGTTTTTCTAATGTGTCCTTTTTGGCACTTTGAGCACCACAAGCTGAGTGCCATCTAGTTCCATTATATTGGAAACAAGGCAGACATCTCTACAGCTGATATCTGCAACTTACACAGAAACAATCTAGATTAATAAACAAAACTGCAGGTAAGAGGAAAAACATATGGTTTTGAATTTGGGGTGAACTGTCCCTTTAATGATTTTCTTTTAAATGTATTTATTTATTTATTTATTTAACATTTCAGGTAGAGATTGCAGCCATGCTGGAGTCCTTGAGGAAAAAGCTCAAAATACTGAATAACACAAAGGAGCACTGGGAGGAAACCAAAAACTACATACAGGTAAAAGTAACTCTTCAATTTATGAAGACTGAACATTTTATCACTGAATCTTTAGTGTCAATTGTTAAATCTACTTTTGGCCCAGAGAGGAAAATCCCTCTCAGTCTGGCACGAAAACATTTCCTTGGTTTACTGCCAAAACTAACCAGCTCCCGAAACATTTCAGAGCCAAGCTTATCAAAGTGAGGTAACGATTAAGGAGGAGTTTGAGAAGCTGCACCTGTTCCTCAAGGAGGAGGAAAACACAAGACTGAAGGTGCTCAAACAGGAAGAGGAAATTAAGACCCAGGTGATGTGTCATAAGCTGGAAAACATCAAGGACCAGATCAAAACCCTCTCTTCCACCATCAGTGAAATTGAGACAGCCCTCACAGTGAATGACTTACCCTTTCTACAGGTACAATTACAGCCATCGTTTACACAATAATATCATTTAAGCCATAAAATGACAAGAGTAATATCTGCACGCTAAACCCAAACCACAAATGTATCCATGTAGACAACATGTCCATCCCGGTCCGATCATCCTCTTTAAGTAAAAATGTTTAATAATGGTCAACACACCCTAATGTATGCCTCAACAGACTGATGGGCTCTGACAGGTGTGGCTGACTATCCAACACGCCCAGGCTGTACACAATGAAAACTCTACACTCCTTTGGATTGATGCACTCTTAGCCAAGACTAATTAAGAGAAAATAATGCATTAAATATATGAAGCACATCAAAAATATTTTCATATTTGTACTTGACATATTGGATGTCTTATTGTGTCTGACCTGGAGAACATCTGAGTGGGATCAGAAAGTTGCCAATTTAAGTGTTGTGGCTTGGAGTTGTTGTGCAGGTGTTACTCTTTCATCAGTGCTGATTTCCAAAGCCATATGATGTCTATATAACTACACTCCTGCCATGTTAATGAAATGCATTTCTTCACCTTCTTTCTGTGACTTCAGGGCTACAAGCAAACAAAGAAAAGGTATGCATAACTCACTACCTGCAAAACTTAGCACTAAGAGTCTCCATAAGACAATGCAGTGATTATTTCAACATGTTTCAGGGCAAAATGCAACACTCGAGAGCCAGAGTGTATCAGAGACATCCTGATCAACACTGCAAAGCATGTGGGAATACTCAGGTTTGGAATTTGGAATAAGATGGCCAACATCATCGAGTGTGGTGGGTGAACAGACAGTGGCTTAAAATTAAAGTTTACTTTTGAGTAATTTCAATACATTAATTTTTGGTTATACTTTCAGCTCCTATCACTCTGGATCCAAACACGGCACAGGCCAACTTGAAGTTCTCTGAAGAGCTGACCTGTGTGCAATACAGTGGTAAGCAACACCTTCCTGACAACCCTGAACGCTGCACCAGTCGGGTGTGTGTGCTGGGAGCGACCGGCTTCACGTCTGGGAAGCACAGCTGGACCGTGGAGGTGGGCCAGGGCAAAGACTGGTACATCGGAGTGGCCCAAGAGTCCATCAAAAGGAAGAGTACAGTCTTCCTTAACCCCGCGGAGGGTTTCTGGGTGATCGGCTTGTGCAATGGAGACACGTTCTGGGCTCAGACCTCGCCTCGCAGCAAGCTCACGTTGAAGCAGAAGCCTGAGAAGATTACTGTACAGCTGGATTATGACAAAGGAAAGGTCGTTTTCATCAACACTGCTGATTTGACGATAATACATGCATTCAAAGACAAGTTTACAGAGAGGATTTTCCCCTACTTCTCTCCTGGATTGTTCGACGAGGAGAAAAACTCCATCCCGCTGAGAATCTGTCCTCTGACAATAAAAGTGGATGTAGAGTAGAAAAAAGACTTTGTTGAGAGTGTTATAGCTGATACAGCTGATTAAAACAGGCAACACGTTGCATAGTTTCAATATGAAATTCAACAGCAAATTGTCTGATATGACATAGTATCTGATAAAAGGTTATAAAGGCAACATATTCAATATTTAATCAAACCAGACTGTGGACAAAGATTTGAATGTTTAATCTTATTCAGAACAATGTCTCCAGTTACAGTAATTTATACAGGGTCATTTGGTAACATTAACTGTTACTGTCTTTGTCTTTTTTTGGTTTTCTTTGTGATGCCATATCTTTCAGTTTAGAGTCCAGTTTCCTTTGCAAATAGGCTTTCTTGTTGGGGTCCATGGATTTGTCTTTCTTCCCACTCCCGGCGTAAAGGATGCCTTCTTTGCTTATTCTCATCCGGGCATGAGACTTGGCTTTATCTCCACAGCCGTGAACCTAAACAGGGTTTACAACATCACAATCAGAACCACAATTCTCTTTCATGTTTCACCCCAAAATCAAGAATACATATTTTCCTCTTACCCGTTGTGCTATTTACCATTCTAGATTAGTGTGAGTTGCTGTGTGCTGGAGATATCGGCCATAGAGATGTCTGCCTTCTCTCCAATACAACGGTACTAGATGGCACTCAGCTTGTGGTGTTCAAAGTGCCAAAAAATACATTGGAAAAACTCTACAGCACTGTCTCTTTCCAGAGATCATGACCTGGTTACTCAAGATAATGTAGTACAATATAATTTTCTAAGTCATGTGCAATACTACTTCTCATTATATATCATATTCATATCATATTTAGGCACTGCCTAAATCTCTGAAAACACATCTATCTTGTATATTTGTAAATTTTGCAACATATTTAATTTAGTTTTTTAATTAAGTTCTATTAAATTTAACAGAATTTTATTGAATTATTTGCTTTCTACCGCACTACACTCACCAGCTGTATCACTGCGCAGAGGGAAGCATGCAACTACTGCTAGCTCACCTAGCAGCACCGAGCTAACTAACATGACAGCTCAGCCAAGGAGGATGCCATGAATGTTTACATCTCGTGCTTTCATGAGCATGAGCCTCTCATCCACGAGTAGATGCAGAATTCCTTCTGCACAGTAATAAGGTTGCTGGGTGTAGTTTGGTCGAAAGAAAATAGTTCCTACATGAAACTAGTTACAACAAGGTCTGTGGATTATCTTCAGTAACCAGGTCATGATTTCTGGAAAGAGACATTGTTGTTGAGTTATTTAAATGAATAGTTTTGAGCAACACAAGCAGGGCACCATCTAGTTCCATTACATGGAGAGAAGGCAGACATCTCTACGGCTGATATCTCCAACACTCAGCAACTCACACAGAAACAATCTAGACTGATGAATAGTGCTACAGGCAAGAGGAAAAATATGTATTTTGATTTTAGGGTGAACTGTCCCTTTAAGCTGTCACTTGTGGTGAAATGTCATCATCCATACATTTTTAATACAGCTACACAGTCTAATAAAGACACAAACCAAAACAAATACTATCTGATTGGAGTCTGTTCCTTTCTTACCTCTGGTATATGATGACTTAGACAATACTGCCGGTTGCAGAACAGGCAAAGCTGTCCAAGTGTCAGCACGGACGCTTTGCACTTGACAAAACTGCACACGCTGTCAGCCTTCACGACAGCACTGATAAGTGTGTCAAAGTCATCATCTGGAGCGGCAGCAGCGGCGATGCCACAGGCGCCTGTCTTTATCCGGCTCTTTCCTGGGAGAGAGATGGTAAGGGTTGAATTGCTGCAAACATGTCGGAACATACACTTCAAAATAGACGTTTGACAACAAACCTTTAGCTGACTTGGGCTTCTTGGCTGACTGGACCTGAGCTGGTGGGATAATGTTCTGCTGCTTCTTTTGTTGAGCAGCTTCTTCCCTCTTCTGCTGCTCCCTCTTCATTCGCTCCAGATGTAAACTTTTCAGGTCTAATGGAGGTTGACACAGAGGCTTGCTTTGAGGTTCGGGGACTGTTTCTTCTTCGTCTTCTTCTTGCTCTTCTTGTGCTGGCTCCTCAGCTGGTGTTGACACCAGGGGCCTTGTGACCGTGATACACCGGTCTTTCCCCTCGCCTTTACTCTCATGCATGAGGCCCAGCTCCTCAGCGATCTGGTGAACCAACAGGCGGTCATGAGAGTTAAACGATGATGGGAACTGTAGTTCACTCTGATTTGAGTCCTTTAGAAAGTTCTCCACCTGCGCTCTGATCTCAGCGTATCTGTTCTTTTGCTCTTCCTCTGTCTGTGTGTTTATGCAGGATTTCGTGTGCTTCTCTGTACCTGCAGTATTTTCATTACTGCTGCTACCAGCAGACTTCTTTTGCTGCTGCTTCGCCCTGTTTGGAGGTTGATCTTTAACCTTCTGCTTGGTAGACGTGGAGCTGCTGCCAGATGCATTAGCCTTTGTGTCTTTGTGGTCGCGGGTGTAGTTTTGTGGTACGATATCTTGGATGTACTCAAATGCTGTTCTGACCTCGCCAAACTCAGTCATATGGTTGATCAGGGACTTCAGGAAAGCGTGATTCTGGACAGTCTGGGTGTCACACACAACAGCGATGTGACGTCTCGCACGTGTCACGGCCACATTAATCCTTCTGTCCTCTGCCAGAAATCCAACTTCCCCTAAAATAAATGTATAAGTTAATGCTGCTAATGTTCATGGTAAGGCAGAAACATTCATGACTTGAGAGCAAAATAAATTACCCTTTCTGTTAGACCGCACCAACGACAGCACCACAGCCTCTTTTTCTCTGCCCTGAAATCCATCCACTGACTTTATCTCCAGCTCCGGATGCCTCGCAGAAAGTTTCTGACGCAGAAGATCGACCTTTATAGAGATAATAAAACATCCCATCAGTGAGTTACTCAGGATACAACTTTGAGATCTTTTCATGTAATTTTAGATTTGTAGTTTAATATTATAATTCTATATTAAGGATTTCATTTTCATTACTGTAAAAGTGTACATGTTTGGTTGTTTTGAGATTTCTTTAGGCTTTTTTCCTTTATTTGATAGGACAGCTAGAGTGTGAAAGGAGGAGACAGAGGGGTGGAATGACATGCAGCACAGGGCTGTGGGTTGGAGTCGAGCCCTCAGCTGCTGCAGCAAAGACACAGCCTTTGTACATGGAGCACCTGCACTACCAGGTGAGCTAGTGGGCACCCCAAAAGTGTGAATCTTTGATTTAAAAAATATGGAAAACAAAGTTTTGCATTATTGCTACGACATGGTACACTCATAGCGGTGAAGATATACTTTTAAGTTCCTAAAGTCAGTTGCTGCATCTGAAATCGCATACTATGTAATAATAATAATACACTATCTGTGTATTATCGTTTAACATACCGCTGTGTGAATTAACACTAGTATGCACCTTTTCAAATGCACTGCGCTGTAATTACCACGTTATTTTTGAGAGCGCAACTACAGTAACCTTGTGCCAACCTCAGCGCTAAGGGCAATTTAGAAATAATTTTTAAAATAATTACACTTTGCAAAGTGAAACCTTATACTTTCACTTCAACTGAAAGGTTACTGACATCAAAAAACTGTCTTGGTCACTGTCTTATAAACACTGTCAGCTACTGTATTGCATTGTGGGATATTTATGCTGTAGTGTCCAGTGTTTGCATACTGAAATATTTCACCAGAAAAAGCATGCATTTCATGTACTATTGATTTCATACTAATGTTTCGGACACACAAAAGAATCTCATACGGAGTTTTAGTGTACTAAATAGCAGTGACTTACTTGTAGATTGTACGGAGCAATAACAGCGATGTCTTTGGCTTTAACCCCAGCTTCAGTCAAGGCCTTTATGTGCAGTTCAACAATGTCTACCTCACCTGAGGATAAACGCGCTGTTAGATCCCACAACACACCCACTGTGATAACATTAGATATATTTTGATATGAAAATGACCAACCTTGATTGCCTTTGGACTGCTCATCTGCGACCTCCATCTCACTCAGACCGCAGCCTGCAGTGTCGATAAGAAGAAGCGGCGTGCTGGTCTCTTCAACACACGTGACTCCTGGTAGATCTCTTTTGCATCAAAGACAACATATTTAACACTTTCATGAGTTGTCATTCACTGAAATACAAAAGTGATACACTTTTCATTATAAAGCTTGCACTCACTTTAACAAGGTGTCTCTCTACGGAGCTGTGAGCTGTTAGTCTTCCCTGGTACATCTCCTTGGAGGCCCACTCCATGATGGCACTGTTCATGCGGTACTGAACTGTTAGCATACGTACCACTGAGTCCCCGTATATCTGATGAGTCTCTCCATAAGGCTGAGAGACAAGCCTTTTGATGCAGCCCTACAGCACAAAAAGAGACTGTAAGCCTCTTACTTTGATCACTGAGGTAAAACTGTTTTCTCTATTTCATTTGAGTGATAGCTGGATTTGTGTTGTTGTCTGTGCTCTTCCCACTGGTTTGACGTGGGCATGGCTCAATTGGAAAAGGGTGATGTCACATATTTCTAAATGAAGTTAAAGCAACACCGGCACATTTACGTTTGCCACAAAAGTCTAATAAAGACATCTTTGTTATTATTTTTAACATGTCTAGATATCTTTATTTGTCATTATGAAACTTTAGTGGCACGTGTGGGCATTGCTTCTCCCTCGTTTAGTTTTCTGAAAGCCTTGTTGGTACATGATATGTGATGACTGCTCTCCTTCAACATATTTCTAGCACCAATCAGAATTGATCATTCGAATCAGAAGGTGATGAGGGATGTTTTTAGATTTTGTGTTTGCCAAGTGTCTGTATGTTGAGCTGTTAAATAACAACATGAGATGCTGTTGTTGATGTTTCTTATTTAGTCATACATGCTTAAAAGATTTCGGATGATTTCAGGGGCTTTATGGAAAATGTTTCAACTGTTGTCACAGAACAAACATAAAATCGTGAGTGTTATTTATTTATATATGCATAAGCAAAAGAAAGCCTGTTGTTTTACGTTTGTGATTTGATGGTCGGTGGTAGCTGCTTGTAGTCTCCAGCCAGAATGCACTTGCGCGCTCTGAGCAGGGCAATCCAGCAGCTGCTTTCCAGAGCCTGAGCACACTCGTCTATCACCACCCAATCAAAATGCTCTGCTGGCAGGAACTTCAGAGGGCCGTCATCACAAGCACCTGCAGACACAAACAAGTGCTCTCTGATTGCCTTTCATCATCTGCAACGACTGCATTACATTTTCTTTGCTCGAGGCCGTTACTGACCTGTGTTGGTTGATAACACAACATCAGCACTTTTCAGGATCTGGGCGATGGCTGTTGTTTCCCTTGTTTTCAGCTCTTTTCTTAGCTCTCCTATTTCCCTTTTGTAGTTCACCCGGTCTCCCTTTTCACGCATCTTCTTCATTCCCATCTTGGAAAAACAAAAATAAACTATTACAAATCATTCAAAATGGCACAAATGCTAGTAGGAACACACACTAAAATACTTACAAATGCTTTATCCATGTCTTTACGGATGTCAGCGATGATGTTTGCATTGTCACTTTGAGCGAGGATGGCATCCAGTGAATGTTTCTGTATGGACTCCAGCAGTCTGGCGGGGTGACCCAGCCTTAGGACCTTTGCCTTGCACTGCGCTAACCTCTCCACTAAATTATCAACAGCCACGTTAGAGGGTGCGCAGCACAGGACCTGCACAAACACACAATCCAAATGTGAAAAACACAACTACAGCAACAAATGACGATGAAAGATGCAGAAAATGTAACTGAAATAATCAGTGGGAGAAAAATACAACAATAATAATTAACTTTATGTATATAGTGCTTTTCAGAGCAAAGTTACAAGTGCTTTAGAAAAATAGAAAATGATAGAGAATTATAAAAAAAAAAACAGTTATACAACATAAGGCAAAAGGAGCCACATATGAGAAAGTAACATAAAATAAATAAAATGGTCAATAAAATGAAAGTTAAGAGAATGACTTTGTATAAAAACAGGTTTTAAGAAGTGACTTATGACAGGAGTGAGTTCAGGCCACAAACCCTGAGAAAGCACATCTATAAAAATGTGTTTTTAAGAGGGATTTAAAAGAGGATAAGGAATTTGTCAGTCTGATCTTCTCAGGGAGGCTGTTCGAGAGACTGGGGGCTTCAACAGAAAAGGCGTGGTTGTGGAATGGCGAGCAGAGCCTTGGCTGAGGACCTCAGGCTACAACCATGCACGCAGAAGATCTGAGATGTACACAGGTGAGAGACCAGAGTGGGCCTTAAAAGTTATCAATGACATCTTTCATTTAATTCTAAATTTTAAAATTTTACTGGGAGCCAATGAAGAGAGGCTAAAGTAGGAGTAATATGCTTTCCTTTTTGGTTTTGGTGAGGAGTCTGGCAGGCTGAATCATGGACAAGCTGTAATTTGTGTAAACTCAAAACTCTCTGACTCAGACATGTGTCGAGAGAGTTACAGTGGTCCAAACCAGAGTAAATACATAACATTCACATATACACTAATAAATTCAGCTTCCTGCGTGGACTTTCGGGAAGCCAATCTTTGGCATGTATTCTGGGAGTGTCCAGTTAATAGGCCTTTGTGGGCAGAATTTCACAAAGCAAAACAAAACCCTAACCCTTACGGCCAGATATTGTGGAGGTGGATGAATGACTCTGTTATATTGTTGTATTTTAGCAGACCACACTGACTGATATTCTATCTTGTCTCCCCCTGACACAGTTTTCTTTATCTCTTCCAAAATGTACAATGTGTTCAAAAATCTAAACAGCAGGGAAAATTAAACAGAGTCTGTCCTGATGTATGGTGTGTAATATAAACTTCTGTCCAAAAAAAAAAAAAAAAAAAAAAGGAATTTCATAAGAAAACGTTTTTTTTAAATGAACTTTTAGCACCTTTTGGCCTTGTTTGACTGCTTGCAGGATGATCTCCACCACTGTGGTGGTCTTCCCGGTTCCTGGTGGTCCATGAATCACAGCCAGCTCTCTCTGAGACAGAGTAAATGTCACAGCTTCTCTCTGGGAGTCATCCAGGTCCGAGTTAAAGAATTTAACTTCATCTGATGAAACAAAATAGAAAAGCCAGAATTAGTCCATGTATTGTATGACTCATGCTGATATGGAAGGTTTTAAAATCAGTGTAAGAACTACACTGTATACACTTGTAACAGCTACCAAGAAGCACAATTTAATAAAGCAACTATCTTTTGATAGTACTTGCTTTGTTAAGTGTGACTTACTTGGCTGTGATTGAGATGAAGGTTTTGTGTCTCCAAAGAGAACATTTATCAGATTGGCAGCTGGTCCATTGCTGTATCCATTTAATGCATTCAAGGCACTGCAAGGCACAAAACAAACAGTGAACATAAGCTGTTTCAAGGTCTCATAACTCACTTGTATCCGTCTCACATTATGGATGTCACTCACTTTTTCATTCGTTTGTAGGTGACGTCATTTGCCAACTTTAAGAGGTTGTAAAGAGCATCTGAATCAAAGCTGAGGCCATCCTTTGAGTCGTCAAATGCCACGCTTATAGAAGTTTGGCTGACCCTCGTCACTATTCCTGTGCCGATCTGTGAGGCTGCAGTGCATCCGCCAGAGTCATACAAGCCAACTATGTCCCCTGTAACCAAAGACGTAAACGTCACATTAAGCAAAATGTGAAACTTAAGTCACAAAGAAACCCACAGATCAGATGTTTTATTCATCCATCTTACCGGGTCCAAAACTGTTGCTTGGCAGAGATGAGAAACCAAGATGCTTTCTTGGCTCAAGGATGACGACTGTGCGCCCGTACAGGCCTGTGGACTGACTTCCTATCTGAAGTTTCAGCAGGCAAACTCCTTTATTTTGAAGATCTCTGAGAGAGATGTTCTCCTGCCATATCCTGAGAGCACAAACGAGACTCTGTCATTTCAGAGTGACTCTTATCAATAGTAAGATTTTGGGATTTTGTTTTGTGGGAAAAACTTTGTAGGTTAAGGTGGAAGTTTTGCCTTACTTGTAGATTATACCATAATCTCTCAACAGAGAAGGGTAAATTTACCAATTTTACACGTACAGGTCAGTTTACCTCTCTTGTCTTGTCGCCGTGGAGGAGCTTTGGCAAATCAGAAGCCTATCAACTGGCATTATAGGGAAACAGGGGATCTCATGTTCTTAAAATATGACCCAAGTGCTAAAACTCACAGTAACTCTGCTGCTTCATTTTTTGCTACTCTTTTTTAATCTACCTCTTCCAAGTCTCCCAATTTCATGTTAGTCCAATGCAAAATTGCCGAATCATCCCTTTATTTAGTAAAATATCACAGAGTGGATGTTATTTTACGTACCTGGTCTCCTCTATTTCAGCGTCCCTCTCCTCCTGTAGAAGCTCGAGAGTGTTTGACACAAATTTTTCAACCGCCATCACTCACTGAAAAGAGCCAAAAGATGATCAGCACAAAATCCTTTGGATGTCTGTTTTACTTTACATAAGATGACAAACTAGAAGAGCTCCTACTTACTAAGTGCTGTCAAGTTTGTTCTCATCAGTGGTGTAATGTAACTAACTACATTTATTCAAGTACTTTACTTTAGTGCAGCTTTGAGCTACTTGAACTTAATTGAGTATTTCCATTTTATGCTATTATACACTTCCACATCCATTACATTTCTGGGGTAAATATTGTACTGTTTACTACATTTTTTTATTAGCAGTTCAAATTAATGGAGCAATTTAAAGTTGTAATACTTGCAATGCTTTACGTTGAACGTGTAGCCATAATATTAAATTTTGCATCCAATAATAAAACCTAACACTGACCCCTGGTAATTTTGATACTTTGGGTTAATTTTGCTGATTAATTTATGTACTTTTAATTGTAATGGAGTACTTTTGTATTGTGATAGTGGTACTTTTGCTTAAGTAAAAAGCATGAATAGTCTCACAGTCCATAACTTAGAACTTTCAGTTTGGTACATCTTGTTATTCAGCCACAAGCAGGAGAGTATGCGCAGATATACAGGGTATACCTACCTCCTTTTCTGGCCTTATAGTACAGTTGCATGCACAGGTTTGGGTCAAAATTTTGTTTACTGTGTATAGCTAAGCTTGTAAAAGATGACCTGATGACCTAAGGCATGAAGTTTATGACACATTTCTTCAATATTTTAAGCAAGATCACCCACAAGTGTGGGCACCCTGCATGGTCAGTTTTTAGTAGCGCCCCCTTTGGCAAGAATTACAGCTTCTAAGCACTTTTCATAGCCAGCTAAGAGTCTGTCAGTTCTTGTATGGAGGATTTTCAGCCATTCTTCCTTACAAAAGGCTTCTTGTTCTGTGAGATTCCTGGGCCGTCTTGTACGCACTGCTCTGGAGATCTGTCAACAGATTTTTATGATGTTTAGGTCAGGGAACTGTGAGGGCCATGGCAAAACCTTCAGCCTGCGCCATTGTGTATTTAGTCCATTGTGTATTTCATGGTGTGTTGAGGATCACTGTCCTGCTGTAGAAGCCATCCTCTCTTCATCCTCAGTTTTTTTTTTACAAATGGTGTGATGTCTGCTTCCAGAATTTGCTGGAATTAACTGAATCCATTCTTTCCTCTGTCCGTGAAATGTTCTCCGTGCCACTGGATGCAACACAAGCCCAAAGCATGATCAATCCACCCTCCTGTTTAACAATTGGACAGTTGTTCCCTTTTTTTCTCCAAACATACTTTTGCTCATTGTGTCCAAAAATTTCTATTTTAACTTCATGTGTCTGCAGGACTTGTTTTCAAAAAGCATCAGGCTTGTTCAGATGTTCCTTTGTGAACTTCTGACACTGAAATTTGTGGTGAGGACACAGGAAAGGTTTTTTCTGATGACTCCTCAGTCATCACAGTAGAAAGGTACACCACCACTACAGAATCTGCGAAATCTTCCTGCAGGTCTTCTGCAGCCAAACAGCGGTTTTGATTTGCCTTTCTAGCGAGCCCTCAAGCAGCTCTCTCAGAAAGTTTTTAGTTGTCCAAACCTCAACTTGACCTCCACAGTTCCTGTTAACTACCACTTCCTAACAACATCATGAACTGAGGAAACCGCTACCTGAAAACATTTTACTATCTTCCTATAGCCTCTTCCTGCTTTGCAGGGCATCATCTACTTTAGTTATCAGTGTGCTAGGCAGCTGTTTAGAGATGCTCATGGCTGCTGATTGTTGGGACAAGGTTACAGGAGTCAGTTTATAAAGCTTTGAAATTTGCATCACTTGGCCTGTCCTAACAACAATGTGAACAAGCCAAAATCTAATACAAGACAAAAATTAATACAGTAGTCTTGCTTAAAATGTTCAAAAGCATGTTCCACCTTTAACTTAATTCCATTTGGAGATCAGTTTATCTTCTGCTCACTTAACTATTCACAGTAAAAAAAATTTTGACCCCAACTTGTGCATGCCACTGTATACCTACCCACCCATCAGCCAAAAAGCAATTGGAATATAAAGTAAAGTATGCCAACTTTCTCCTCGATAACCTACACCAGGGTGCCTGCAGGTATCAGACAGGTAAATGTAATGCTTTTTAAGACCCGTTCAAGACACCTTTTAACCAAATTAAGGGCAGATTTTTGGACAAATCATGTTTTACTTTTTAAGCATCGCAGGTAGGAACTGTAGGCAAGTAATATATATGTGTTCTTGTGCAGAGACAGGTGTTATGTCGGAATATGGATATTAGAGTGAGTTAAGTCAATCTACATTTTGCCAACAGGTGAGTGCAAGTATGACGTAAAATGACAGTGTTATAGTAGTAATATTGGAAATGTGGACTTTTACATAGAAAGGCTTCACTCATTTTCATAAAAAGAAATTAAAAATGGATGTTTGTAGTAATTTAAACCTTGCAAATTCAAATTTAAGACTATTTAATGACCTTTAAGGCTTTGTACATTGAATTTAAGACGTTTTAAGATTTTTTAAGAACCTGTAGACTCCCTGCTACACACCTCCCTAGCGGTAAACCCACCTCACCAACTACCACTACACCATTGGCCCCAGGTTTTGCCTGTCATACATTATCATTTTATTTGATTGCAGTTAATATTAAGGGTAACGTTAATACACGGGAAAACGCTTGTCAGGAAAAACTTAGTAGTTTAAATCAGCCATATGTTAAAGCTTCATGAAGACAGTTGTCTAATTTCCAGAAATGTTGACATGTTAGCATGTTAGCATGCTAACCACACTGCACTCAAACACTTACATGTTAGCTACAGTTAGCAAGAGTGACACTCACCCGTTAATGTCAGTTGCCTGAACAGACACCGGAAAAGCAGAGGACAGAAAAGCTAACGTTAATTACACGAGAAAACTTGGAAAACGCTTGGTATTATCTTTCATGGCATGACACCAGTGGGTTTGTTTGGCTCATGTTGTCTTCTTTTACTGTGCTAGCTTGTTAGCATGCTAGCTACACTGCCACCTACCTGCTCAGATGACTTCTCGTCTCGCGCTCGCTCACGCATTTTATTTTGAAAACCCCTCCACGCGGAAGTCAAGCAGCTTCGTTGACGCTTCAGAAACACGTTGAGCTAAGTTGTCAATCAAACTGAGACTCACCGACCGACAGTCAAAACCAGGTTGTTTGTTATAAATTCTATATTTTAGCAGTGTGACCGGGGCCATGTTGGCGCGGTCATGTGTGTGACTTTAACCCGCAGGAGGATATGCTGGATTTTAATCTATCTGATCTCAGTCAGGAAGGAAGCACTTGCATTGCAAACCTGCAGACTCTGAGCTAACCCATTTTATATTTAACTGCTTCACCACTCCTGCTCACTGCGTTTTTTGGAAATGAGAACGACATTATTGCTGCTGCACGCCATCTCCTGCTGCTGGCTGGTCAGTGCCACTCTCTCCAAAACTGATGCAAAGAAGTCGCATAAAGCTGAGGCTGAGGTGAGTGTAACTTAAGGGCTTTACCTTGAAATGGATCTAAGCTGTATGTGCTGACAGGTCACACAAGCCCTCTGTCTGCCTGGCATGTCACCGGACTCACCTGTCTTTGACAGAATCAGGAAGAAGCCCTCACCCTCACCTGTCATGTGTCCAGTCATGATGATGGATATCTGTCACTGAAACTGTGTTTTTCATTTGATCTCACTGTTCAGACATCTCCAGCTGAGCTGTCTGTGTTGGAGAGAGGCCTCGTTGTGTCAGACCCGCCCTGGAAAGACATAGTGAAGGAGGAGAAGAGACACTGTGCTCACATCAAGAGAACATTTCAAGGTCCAGTGCTTGGATATGTCACACCTGTAAGTCACCAACATGTTCTGCTGGTCAGCATTTGACAGCAAAGACAGGTTCAGTCAGATTATCTTAAGTGTCTTAATGCAACACTCACATGCCCTTATGTACATTGAAAGAGTTAGTCTTCCTCGCCAAACTTGTTGTAATGAGATCTCTCACATTGCTGACAACAGTGTAGGAGATGGGCGACAAAATCCACAGCCCTCATTCTGTGCATAAATGCATTAGAGTTCAGCTGAAGCGAGCATGACTTCATGAGCCTCAGTCTGAGTTAATCAAATAAAGTGGGTATTTTCCAAGGTAAATCTTGTTATTGCAAAATTCCCCGTTTGGTTGAATTGGACTGTGTTCTCTGCAAAGTAACACAAATGGTTAATTTCATGCCATGAAGACTGACTTTGGTAGAGCTGAAACTATAAGTTGATTATTCCACTGACAGAAAATGAAACAAGAACTGCTGCAGTAATCCGTTTATAATTTAACTGCCTTTTCAAGCAGAAATGACAAACATTATTTTTTTTATTTAATCAGAAAAACTTTTTGAGATTAAAAATCTCTTTTTTAAGAGTGTCCTGGCCAAGACGGGCAGCAACATAAGTTACAGACAGACAACATGGAACAAAAATACGGAATAAAAATGTAAGGCTCTAAAACAAGCAATGTAAAACACAAAATAAGATTACTACAAAGAAAAGCCAAAAGTATGTTAATATATACTAAAAATGAACCATACACATGCACATGACTACAAAGACCAGCTAAGACACACCGTGACACTGACATATAGAAGATTGTGTACAAAAATCCTGCAACAGTGCTTTGAAACGGCCGAGAGGAACCAATGAGAGCAACTTTCAGTCCCTCTGCAGGAGATTCCACATGTAAGGAGCTGCATACATAAATGCTCTCTTACATGTACCCTCGGTACAGACAATAAAAACATGCTTTGTGAACGGAGAGCATAGCCATTCTCAATTTTTTGCTTAATGTACACACATAAGTGTGCTGGAAATGGGCCAAGAATTGCTTTGTAAACAAGAGAATGCCAATGGAAAAGTCTTCGAAATTGTAAGGAGAGTCAGCCAACCTGAGCATACAGGAAACGGTGATGAGTTAGTGGCTTACACTTGGTAATAAATCTCAGTGCACCATGGTACACAGAGTCAAAAGCATGCAAACACTGGGTGGGTGCACTCATATATTAGACATCCGCATAACCAAGCACAGTCAAGACTGTTTCATTTGCAGAATCCAGCTTCTCTATGTTTTAAGATTTGATGCTTGTTTATTGTCTATCTGTGTTATATGATGGTACATTTAAGATATGGGATTATACTGGGCATGTTTTGTATGCCCTTGTATGCCCAAGTGTTTTAAATACTAAGGTTTTTGCAAAAATGCATGTTTGGGAAGGTCTGAACATACGACTGGATAAATGAGACTTGAATTATACTGTACAAGCTGTGTGACAGTTTGAAAATGTATGTTTTGAAAAAGTTTAACTGTTGTAAAACGCAGAATTTTCCCTATTTTTGGATTCTTCGTTCACTGGACTCATGCAAGGAAAAGTTCTCTTCCCAAAACCATTAATTGACTGATGATTAATCCATACAAATGATCATTTTGTGGTTGAAGAATTCTTTTATCTTTCAAACTTAACCAGTGTGATCGACTCTTAGACTGTTTTGCATTTCTAAATAACATGTCTTATGTCTCCCACCCTCCAGTGGAATTCCCACGGCTATGATGTTGCCAAGACATTTGGTTCTAAACTAACTTCAGTGTGTCCAGTTTGGCTTCAGCTCCGCCGAAGGGGACCTGAAACCTTTGATGTTACGGGACTCCACGATCATGACCCAGGTAGAGGACCTGCGGCACTTAGAGTGTGACTGAAAATGTTTTGTAGTGACTGATGTACATTAATGGGTCTTTGTGTCTCTGCAGGCTGGGTCAAAGCTGTACGCAAGTCTAACAAAAAAGTCAGGATGGGTGAGTAGATGTCCTCGCACTGACCACAGCTCAGATCTGTTGATGTGTGCAAGTGACTGCAGATGAGACTCTTTTGTTTGTTTCATTTTCTCTACCCTTAGTGCCCCGGCTGTTATTCGATGGCTGGTCTTACCAGGACTACATGAGTGTGCTGGGGAGTGAGGATGAAATTGAAGAGCTGGGAAGTGAGCTGGTGGATGTTGCAAAGGTAATTAAGTGTTGAGTTTAGCTTTAAACTCCCTCGCAGCAGTGTTGTGTTTGTCCTGAGTGTGTCTAATGAAGCTGTGGCTTTGCAGACTGAAGGTTTCGATGGTTTCACTTTGGAGCTGTGGAGCCAGCTGGGAGGGAACAAAAGGAAGTGAGTTATTCTTGTGGCACACATGTATTGTTACTCTGACCATTACTTTTCATTTATCTGAAATGATGGGGGAAACACAAATAACCAGACATGTACTATCTTCATACAGGGAGCTGGTCCATTTGGTGAAACACATATGTGAGACTCTGAAGGCTAAAAGATTAGACTGCATTCTTGTCATCCCACCTGCTGTGACGAGGTAAAGTAGTTTACTTTCAACAATTATAAATGCCAAAATAATCAGTGAAATTGGTGTTGACTTTCTTTTTACCTTTTTGTTTTTATTTTCCATCACCATCAGTGTGGGGCAGCCGGGTATGTTTGGCAGGGAGGAGTTTGAGCAGTTGGCCCCTGTCGTCGATGGATTCAGCCTCATGACGTACGACTACTCCAGCGGTGCCAGGTGAGAGTCACAGACAAGTGATGTCCGTAGATTCAATGCGACAGAATGGAAATTTTACAGGAAGTGACATGATTTGAGTAACTCGGAGTATTAAAGTTGAAACAGACAACTTTTTAACTTTCATCCTCCGAGCATTTTCTAAGAACTTTTTTTGATACTTGTTAAGAACTGGGCATGGCCACCAGTAGCTACTGGAGGAAACCAAAAACACTATCTTCTTCCTGTGTTGTCTGTAAAATAGTTGATGCGCTTCCTTTATGATTTTAACCTGAGCCTTTTTTTTCGTCGGAGGTCACACCTGGTGACAGATAGAATTGCATCATGAAAGCAAGCCTTATAGGGAACTTGTCTTAATGCAGACGGCATCATTGCTTCATAGCCATTACATTGTGCATCATCATTCACTTCAAAATTATAAGTTACAAAGCAAAAACCTTGTTTATTTTCACTTTCAGAGTTATGCTTCTTTTTTATTTCATTTTTTCCAATAGACCGGGCCCGAGCTCTCCCCTGCCCTGGGTGAGAGACTGTGTTCTCCAGCTTGCTCCCAACACTCAGTGGAGGCAAAAGATCCTGCTTGGACTCAATCTGTATGGACTTGATTTTGCAAGCCAGGGAACAGAGCCAATACTGGGAGGAAGGTAAGATAATGATTTTAGCAATTAAAGTTTAATATGATTCAAAATTTGAAGCAGTTTTGGACTCATAATGGACGTTCTTCCTTGTCAAAACCTGGTGCCTACATTACCCACAATGCAACTTGGCTGACGACAGTTCAGTTAGAAAGTGATGTGTGTTATGCTAGTAGTAGCTAATGCAGCCCTGAGCCACTAGCCTCGAGGAGAGATGAGGAGCAGGCTACACAGGTCTGATAAACTCACTTGTTTGTAACTCCACACCCCAGATTTTTTTCATACTCCAACCAATGCTGCGTCAAGCGACATCACTTGAAGCAATTTATCAGATTTTGCAAAGCTCACTCTGGACCCAAAGTAAAAGGTTTTGGGGGGAAACCATCCCTGTGTGGGTGGGGTTTGATCATATTTGATCGGCAGTGGTCTGGCAACAACCACACAACTGATTTTTAACCCCGCGCTCGTCAAACCAGCAAGAAGAGCACTGACAAAAACAGAAATCTCTATTGAAATAACCAAAATGTTTCTAACTTTGGCAGAATTGTAAGTTTTGTGTCTGACAGAAGTCGTAGTAAGAGAAAATAGGATCTCTGGGCCTTTACCACTGTGTTAAACTTGTCACTGATTTCCTGCAGGTACATCGAGATTTTACGAGAACACAGACCAAAACTACTCTGGGATGAATATTCTGCAGAGCATTACTTCAGTTACAAGAGGTACTGATTTAATGACACTTAAAGTAAACAAATTATGGCTTAAATCTTAAACTGGTAGCATCCTTTAACAAGATCTGTGACATTTATTTCAGGAGCAATGCTGTTAAGCATGTTGTGTACTATCCATCGTTAAAGGTAAGTTTTTGTTTTGCATCTTTTAAGTTCCCTTAATTAACCAAAGTGTTATCGTTAGGTTAACTGCTACATGGAGAGATTAACATTATTTAAATTCGTTTACAGTCAATCTACCTGAGGGTCTCGTTAGCTACTGAACTGGGAACAGGAATTTCCTTATGGGAATTAGGACAAGGTCTGGACTATTTCTATGATCTCCTATGAGAGTTGGACTTGATAGTGAAGACTGTGGACTGTGGACCATCAACACATGGATTTTTTTTCTTTGAACATGGAGCACCAAAATTCAAGCGCTGTGTGCAGGTATTTTTTTTTCTGTCTTTGGCTTCTGGGTTACATGAACTCTGAAATGAGCTGTTGACAGGATTTAGTTAATACTAAACCTGTTTGAGGGTCATGAAAGTGTTGAGAAATCTTCTCTACACAAACAAATCCGGTACTTCAGTATGTTTTATTCCATTTCATTGATGGTACTGTGGAGGAATTTCAACTTGTACAATTTAGTCAAGAGCGCAGTGACACATCTCCATTCAACAACAGAGGGTGCATGATCATCAACATGTGTAACGTTTAAGTGAAGGGTTCTTCTCTTGTTCACGTGCCGCTGACATCTGCAGCCTCTCTTCAGTTCAAATACAGAAATCTTCTGCTGTTTTGCTCTCCATTGTCCACTATGAAGATGCATCCTTCTTTGGCTTTCAACATCCTCAAATCTGCTTTTTCCCTCTCTTTTTTTTGTTAAATTTCCAAATCAAGACATTTGATTGTGTGGCTTTTATTAGGTTTATAATAACAACATTGACAAGTAAAGACGTTGTATTTACAGTGTTGCAAAAAAAAAAGTTCTGTTCTGACCAGCATCTTCCAATATTTGTCAGAGATGAATGTTTGTTTAATTACATGAATATAAATGTGGAACAACTGAGCAGTTCAATTTGAGTTCTCTGGTTTTTAAACACTTCCTGTTTTTACTTGGCACTAGAGAGCAGTATGAGGTTATTTACAGCGAGGGTGGTTGACTGCATATTCTGCCCAGTTATCAGGTGTCTGTCCACGACTACGTGCACAGCATCCTCTTGACTTGCTGAAAAACAAAGAGATAGATATGAGAGGGTTTTAAAAATGCTGCTTGAGTATTTTCTCTACCAAATTGGTGTCTGTACTCTGCAGGTGAGCTCACCTGTGTATGATCCACCACTGTCTTTCACAAAGTCTTCCACAACCAAGGGCAGGTTGGCAAAGTCAGGCCTCCGCACCAGTTCAAACACTGATGGCTTTCAGCAGAAAAAATTACTGTTATTAAAGGGTTAATGTTGGTATTTTTCAACCTGGACCCTTTTCCCCATGTTTTTGTGTCTGAGTGACTTATGGGAACAACAGTTTTCTGGATTGGTCCAGTCTTCAATGAGATCAGCGGCAAAACATGCTGCGATGTAACCACTTCGGGCATGTGTGCACCGTCAGTGTTCATCCACTTAAAGTGCTTGTTTTTGCCACTGACAGGCTCAGATTGTTACTGTTAGTGTCAGACATCATTTTAGAAAGGATCCTTAAATAGATGGAACCTTTTATTAAAGAGCAAGATCCTGTTTGCTTAACCACAAACAGCCCCGAAATCGCTATTAACAAAGCCACCAGACTCCAACGCACATCAACAAAAGTTGACAGAGGCAAAATAAAACTCAAAAAAAAAAAACTCCTGGGTTGTCCTGTTCAAACAATTAACAACTTGTTTCTGTTGTTGAACTGTTTCTCGTTAAACTAAAAGGATCTTACTCTTGCACAAAAAGTCAATCTCTGAAGGGATCCTTTACATAATGATTTCAGATACTTACAATAACAATCTGAACCTGTCAGTGGCAAAAAAAGCACTTTAAATGGACATAAATTGACTGTGTGCACATGCTCCAGTTGGTTACATTGCAGCGCTCTCACTCAATACTGAACCAACTTCAGAAACTGCTGTTCCCATTAGTCACTTAGACACAAATACATGGGAAAATAGGGTCCAGGATATCCTTTAAATACATTAATACATAGATATTTGGACATACTGCCTCCACATTTAATTGAGGAAGACTAACCCCTGTTAAGCTATAGCCACTGAAGATCCACCTCTGCCCCTCAGTGGCACAACACAGCGCCGACACTCCTTGCCCCACCGCACAAACAGGTTCTGTACACAAAGAAACACGTCTCTACAGCAGACATATAGATTTCATACTGACTGCTTTTTTTAAATTAGCCCCACACTCACTTTGGTGAGAGATGAAGTGTGTCAGAATGCGGTGCAGAGAGCCGCTGTGTGCCAGGTCATTCAGCGCTCCAGGGCAGTCCGGGATGAGCAGTGCCTGGTATCGAGCACCTGGAGAGGGTCATTGTGATGTAACTGAGCAGAGTCCAAGCAACAGCACTGATAAACACAGCCAAATGACCATGGAATGGATTTTCTCACCATCTATAGATTCAAGTTTGGCGGGGGTTGCGTAGGGTTTTACGTTGAAGTCCTGCACCCATCTGGCAGTGCTCTCATCGACTCCAACAAAATCTATTGGCTTCCCCTGCAGTTAAAAAAAGAAAAGAAAAACTTAGGTCCCTCTTATCTCACCTTTCTATGTTACTCTGCTGAGGTCTCACCTGTTAGTTTTATTTATATTATAACATTATTTCCAGCAACATCACTACAAACATGGTCCTGCTGTTTTACCTTTATGTAAGTTAAGGATCTGAGCACTGCTAACTAATGGACCTTGTGTTGAAACTGTTTCATCGACTGCTGTTTCCAAGGCACAAGAATGAACATTGAAGCTACAAAACATTTTTAACAGTTGATACACAGTAGACATATTAACTTTGTATTTTACAGTTATAAATAGTCTTACCCCAGGTGTGGCTGTCTGGAGATTGAACACTGAGGTACAGAGGCTGAAGGACTGATGGAAAGACGCTGCTGACACCCCTGAGGAAACAAAACACACCAGCTTAATTCAACGTAGCAGAGAGGTCATAGGAGCAACAGAGAACATGGCTGTATTGTTTCATCTAAGCTACCTAGCAAGTGATGTTTGACCACAGTTAAAGGGATAGTTTGGATTTTTTGATGTGGGATTGTATGGGATACTTATCCATAGATACCCACCGAGCATTTTTCGGTCTAAAATCAGTCTACCACCGGTCTAAAAATTAAAGTTTTTTAGCCCTCTAAGCTTAGACTAGCCGTCTAATAGGGTTAGGGTTAGGGTCTAAATCGAGTCTAAATCTAAACTACACTGTACATTGATCAATGACTGTTAAAAATGTTTTAATCCAACATTTGGCCATCATTTATACAACTTACAGTTGTTTTTTTATTTAATATTTAATAATTAATGGATTAAATTCTATCGTCTAGAGTCGGGCTAAAATATAGACCGATTATAGACGGGTGAATTTCGGTCTAAACTTAGACGAGATGTCTAATAGACGTCTAAGGCTCAGTGGGTAGTGTTTTACCTACAGTAGATGTCAGCCAGAGAAGCAGGCAGGAGTCCGACACAGATGCTAAGCAAAGTACTGATGTGAATGGGGGTCAGCAACAAAACTTATTTTAGCAACCTGAAAAAAATCATGATCAGTTTAAGTGTATGCTATATTGAAAGTATTTTCACTGCTTTATGTTTCTGTCAGTCAACCTGTTCCAACAGAAAAGCCCATCTATGCTCTTGTGAAAGCCACCAAACTCCACTGAAAAAAAAACAGTGATTTTAAATAATTCACATGGTAGCTGCTGATCTACCACTGCTTTGATCAAGTGGTGCGTTTATGTTATTGTGTGCCTTCGGTAAGGCACACAATAAATGCCAAAGTCACAAAATAAACCAAACAAAATATCTGCTGGGTGCAGTGGTAGACCAGCAGCTCTCGTGTTCAGCCATGTTAAATCACTGGTTTTCTCAATGGAGTCTGGCATTGAAGAGAGTGATATAATGGCTTCATTTTCCCGTTGGAAATCACTGTGCTGACATTAAGCTAAAGCAGTGAACACACTCTCTATATAGCATACACTTTTTTAGATGGCTAAAACTCGTTTTGTTGCTGACCCCTCCACAGCAGTACATTACTTAGCCTCCATGTCGTCCTCCAGCCTGCTTCTCCAAACTGGGGATGTGCTGACTGACACCTACTGAACATAATACACTGACATAGATAAGTACCCCATATAACCCCACTTCAAAGACCTTAACCCTTAACAGGTTGAATAAATTAAGAGCTGACGCTAGCTAAGCTCCAACTGATACATAACTGTCTTAGTAAACTCAGTAACCGTCACTACAGTTGGTCAGTCATCACTTTACAGCTACATCCGCTGGTACATGCTAACGTCACCCACCTTGAGGAGACGCGCTCGCCACAATCAGACAGGTCGGCTTCGCAGACATTTCATTTATCTCAGTGTTTCCTCCGCATTAAGTATTTTCAGCGTAATTGAAATGAAAAAGAAGATAACTGTGGGTGAAATCATGCAGGAGAAATCCGCGAGGAGGAAGTACTGTCACCTGACAACAACATCCGGTGAGAGATTTCAAGATAAAAGTTCAAATAATAAATGAAAGCCACTGAAGAATGATAAATGGGAAGCATTTTTATTTGCATTTCAAAAGCAAAAACATATTTTCTATCTTCATTATTTAATAGTAATTTTGTTAAACAGTGTGATGTATTACAAAAATAGATAAACATCAAGACAAACACTGATTGCACAGCATGCTCACATTTCTCTGCTCTTTAAAATGTGTGTTTTGGTTACAACTTCATCTACACATCATTATTTTAACATAAAAAGGAAGTTATTCAAAGCATGCAATGGCATTTTGCAGAAAACACCTTGCTGCCCAGCAGCATTTCAGCATCTCTCCTGTATGTATTTTAAAAATCACCTTGCCATAATTTGATTTGGCAACGTCACAGCATCCAGAACTGTGTGAGGCATTAAAATACCTAACCAAACAATTTACAATCCATGATGTGACACAGTTTGCAACTATAAACAACATCAAAAATCAGTATGGGTCTTCTTTTAAATTTTGATAAAGGCAGCAAGTAAACATCATCCCAACAAGCTGAAAGACAAAAGAAGACATGAGCAACTTGTTAGTTCCATACTACACACAGAAAAACCATTGTTCACAGTTCAGCTGCTGGGATTTTGCTCAACAGACGTTCATAGCAACCTGTATTTTACTCAGTGGTTACTGCTTTACCTGTAGAAATGCAATCCCAATGCCCACTGCACCGAGAATATACAGCTGACTCAGGATGAACTCCTCTAATTTCATAATGCAGCCTCCCTGGAAGCACGAGAGAGGAAAGAAATTAAAACTTTGTCATAATTTAACATTTTTTCACAGCCAGCTCTACCTACCTCGACTTTGTAGATGTTGGAGGGATGGTCCCTGCGGCCACAGAGCTCACTTGGACTTTTACAGCAGCTATCAGGAACGAGCCGCTCGTTCTCTGGTGACTGGATCCACGCACAGTCGGCCCAGTCTGAGGAGTTGAAACTGCCACAACACTTGAACTGAGAGGGAAAGATAAAAGATGAGACTGTGTGGACTAACATTGGGTTGTACTCACATGCAGGATAAAGGGACACATTTAATGTTATCTCATCAAACTGTCACTTGACACTGATTTACGTGGTATTAATTCTGTCAGTCTGGCACTTAAATTCTCAGTCTCTCTTCCACACCTCCTGCTGAAGCTTATCCACAGCCTGTGTGACACTCTCCTCCCCCGGCTGCTGGTATTTCTGCTGCATGGTCACCTTCAGGTTCTGCCTGAGCTCCTCGTTCAGCTGTGAGAAAGAAAGCAGCACTTCAGTGATTACTCAGGAGAAATTCTGTTATCTGAAAATCTCCTCCCATCAATAAAAATAGCCTCTGGTCAAGTGTCTTTCCTCCCCTGTAACATTCCTCTCTATCTGAGCAATGCCCTCACATAAATCAAAATATATGAGCTCCTCTGACCTCACTCCCTGAGCATTCTTCAAATGAATTTGCGAATAAAGACAGGTGTGTTGCTTGACTGACAAAGTTCAGACAAACCATTTTATATCAACCTGCTAGAGAAACAGTTTGATATTAAAATGGAAACAGGTGGCAGCAGATTACCTGGTAGCAGAGAGGGAAACACTGGAGCAAGAAAAAGGGAGGAGAAAGAGAGGAGTGAGAAGGATGGAAAAACAGCACAAATGAAGAACACACAGAGACACATGCAGAGAGGATCTCACAACAGAGAGTGAAGCAACTGGGGCATTTTATAGGTGGTAAAAAGATTTAAATAGAGATGATGGTGAATGAGGAATGGTGTTTGAAATCACATTAAGGGTTTGTAGAATGACAAAAAACACATAATTTCTGCAGTGATTTAAAATAAATAGTAGCTAGTGAACAAAAAATACAATCAGCTGGTCATGCTGTACAAGAACTTATAAGGAAATTGTAAACTATATTGAATTAATATCTGTCACTATCCTTTGGCCAGATATGTACAAACACACAAACAGAAGGTAAAGCATTCACCTCTTGGTAGGTAATGTACGCCAGCACACCAGCAATGATTTCCAGCAGGAAAATAAACAGCAACAAGACCAAATACTGCAGAGGAGGGACATGAAACAAAGAAAAACACAGCTGTGAATAAACTGAAGATGAAAAACAGTAATTCTAGCATTTTTCAGATGGTGCTTCAGTGAATGTTTGCTCTTAAATATGATACAAAATCATTGAGAGTACCCACACATGACTAAAAAAACAGAGAATAACTGATTAAACTGTGGTAAAGGAAGTTACTCATTACAAAGGTCATGGCGAATATGAAAACAGACATAACGTCACAGAGCTCGTGCAGTTTTGCTTCTGTATTATATCCTCTCACTTGTGTCTGTCTGTCTCTCTCTCACACTCTTCAGTCGAAGCAGCCGCCTGTGATGCCCTTCATTCCTCTGGCATGAGCCGCACTCTAAATCTAAACTCTTAAAGACACACTGTGCATGACTTTGTCTGTTATATCTGACAGTCATGCCTGTCTGACATAATGAGCTGCACTGAATTCAGGCAGACGAGACAGAAGGTCACCAAGGATTAACTTTCAACACGCCAGGTAGTGTGTGTATAAACAGGAACTTAAAAGTGCCCGATTCAAATGGGGTTAATTCTTTAGTGAAGTGGAGTGAAACTAACACTTCTCTGTCACAGGGCAGTGTTTTGTGTGTGTGATTCATCCCACCACAATCAACAGACTCCTCATCTCCTTCAGAGTCGCACAGCATCCGATGATCCCGGTCACTATCACAATGACCCCGGCAGCTATCAGGATATAAGCCGAGGCCGAGTAGAGGCTGGAGTTCAGTAAACTGATGTAGTCGCTCTTATCCACCAGAGTCCACACTCCCACTGCCAGCACGGCCCCTCCTGCCAGCTGAGAGAACACACAGCTATCAACTCAACTCAAACCAGATGCTCCTATCAAGAATGCACGACCTTATTTTCTTTTCTTTTTTTTTCCAGGCTCCTAAAATGTGACAGTGATGTAAACAAGACAACGCCTTACTGTTTTATTGTCAGCCTCAAGAGACTTTCAGCTAAATTTGTTTTTATATGTGTTACACAAGGCATGATCTCGTGTCTTAGTGCTTAGTACCTGATGGGACGTTTACACAGGACGTGATTAAATCTTAAAACCTAAATGCAAGAAAATTTAAGACTGAAAGAAATGAAATGTTATGATGTATTTGATTGCCTCCGAAGTATTATAACTTTTAGTGCATTGCTGACACAAAATCTGCATCATAAATGTACTTTATAGAAACTATGTGAAGCATAACATGACACTTTTTTCAAATATAGTTAAGGAATAAGTTGGGGGGTTTTTTTCAACCATGAGAAACAATAGAAATTGTGCGAGAAAGAAAATCTTCATTAACATTTGTGGCATCTGAAGCAAAGCAAAAGTTTAATGCTAGAAGTAAAAGTCAATTATTACTACTAATGGTACTAATAATTATAACAGCAGTGGTGGGACCAAGTCATCGTTTTTCAAGTCACAAGTAAGTCTCAGATCTTTGCACTGGAGTCCCAGGTCAAGTCCCAAGTCAGGTCCTAAGTCCTAAACTTGGAGTTTCGAGTCCTACACAAGTCATAATGCACTCTTGACTAAACGTAATGCCATTTTAACAAGAGAATGTTTTTCTACATGTTATATTTATTTGTCAGAAAAAGTTTGTTGGAAGTTGCTTCATCAATGTCTGTAATTTTCAACCTGCATGTTTTGCATACTGCAGTTTGGTTTTCGTTGACCACCATGTGTTTTTATTTTTACACGAAGAAATTCTTGGTATCATTTTTTTCACCTGGTGCTCAGTAATGTAACATGAGTTCCTCATGATTCTCTCCTGCAACTTGAGAGGATGCTGTCGACTTGGGTCTGTAGAATGAAGTGTCGACTTGCTGGGAATGGATAGTGTTAAAGTTAGTTAATTCAGGAAATTAAGGGAAATGAATGGATTCATGGCACACGTTTTTAGGGCTTTTTTGCCTTTATTAGAAAGGACAGGAAGAGCGCAAAAGGAGAAGAGAGAGGGGACAACATGCAGCAAAGGGCCACATCAGAATCAAACCCGAGGCTACTACAGCAAGCACATGGGCTTTGTAGGTGGGGCACCCGCTCTACCATGAGAGGTACTGGGCGCCCCAGCACACTTTTTAAATACCTTTTTAAATTTAAATTGGCATACTGTTTTAATCTTTGACCTTAAGGGAAGTATTTCAAGTCAAAAGGCTCAAGTCTAAGTGAAGTCACGAGTCATTGGTGTTCAGGTCCAAGTCAAGTCTTTTTTGATTTTTCAAGTCCAGCCATTCGATTTGTATCACGAGGTCACACCTCTATTAAGTCATATATCATATATTCATCTGTGGCGTCTGAACAAAAGCGTACCTTTAATGCTAGAAGTAAAAGTTAACTTTTACTACTAATGGTATTAATAATTGGAATAATATCCAATAGAGCTTTTAAAAGACGGGTTTTGTTGTCTTAAATTCAGATAAAATCTAACCACGACATTGTTAACGTACCCAAAAAAGAATGTTGAAGAGAAAAAGTAGATATTTCAGACAAATTGTCCCACAGCTGTGTGTTTTTTCAACTGCCATTCTGAAATAAAAAGAAAAATATGTATGTTAGTACAGTGCAGGTTAATGCACACACAGGGAGAGTGCTACCACGTGGAAAACTTTCTGGAGAAGATTAGACAGCACAGCTCACCTAGGGAATGAACACCAGATGCTGAGAGGAGGTCACACCCTCTACCACTGCTTTCATACTACAGTGAAGATTATTATCACACAGTTTACTACCTTTATACTCTCATGATGGTGAGCTAAATCCTATTAGTGCTGTATCTGATTGAGACTAGTCAGTTGTGGTGTACATGTAGGAATTTCCTCTTTCAGTCTGCTTTAGTTTCACGTTTGGTGTGAAAAGGTGATTCACAGGGTGGATATCTAACAGCGTACATGTCATTTCCTGACATGTTTTTAAGATTTATATGTCACTTTTGAGTGATGTTACACTGTAGACAGAGAATAAAAGGTGCATTTCAAACTTGCCAAAAGTTGTTTTGACAGAGCAATGGAGACAGCTCAAAGATGAAATCAAATATGTTGTGGGGAAAACATACTTAACAACTTGTGTCACGTTATCCAGCACACAGATATATACGTCCAACCATCCCAGTAACTTAACCTGGTCTTCTCACACTCCAGTGGTATACTGTTGACTTTTAACTGTTCACTTTATGAATTCAAAGTCTGTTTTTATCCTAACCCAGACTGAACTGTCCTCTGCTTCTATTTTAGGAAAAGTTGTGCCCCTGAGCATCACGAGAGATGGTGACTTTAGGGATCAGTGAACACTCTTTAAACATGGAAAACTAACCAAGACTGAGTAAAGGGACAACAACTACAAAACATTAAAATATCTTTGTTGTTTCCCAGCCATAAGACAAAATGCTCCATGTGTAAATGTGACTGTCCATCTGCAAAACAACAACTCCCAATGGTCATATTTGGAGTTATTTTTAACTCATTGTGTCATGGAAAAACTGCTCTCCCTTTCCGCTGAGGTTAAAATACTCCTACCTGATTTTAGACGGTGGGCTCTGAAGGATGTAGATTATCGGGGTAACGTCTTCCCAGATCGCACCAACCCCAGTGTCAACGTGCTGCTGTCTCTGAAGGTTAACTGCAACAGTGTTAGTTGACACTCAGACCAGAGCCTCCTACTCAAGCGTCTGAGCGTCTGTCCTCTTTTGGCACAACAGGCAGCTCACCCCTCCAAACACACAAGCTATATAGAGTACATGGCTGCCCCCAGCTGGTTTCTCACACATATGAGCTCTAAAACAATCGTGCATCTCGTCAGATGTTGTTCAAAGAATTTAAAAAAAGACTATGACAACAAAGGAGTCATCAAAAATATATTTTATTGTATGGCTTATATACAAACATTACACATACTGTTCAGTAAACTTGTTCGCAGAAAGAAGGCACAGTAGTGTCATGAAATGATTTAAGTGACCTCATGACTTCGGCCTCTTTAAGTTTAAAGTCTTTTCAAAAGCCTTTCATTGTCTGTTTATGTGCAGCAGCCTCTTTTGGGAATGTCCTCAGTCAGTAAAAGTGCTTCTTCACGTTGGCGATCATGCTGTGAGACTAACATCCTACGACGAAGAAGAAGTTTGAATCATTGTGCAGCACAAACCACATTTGAGAATAACAGTTAACTGCTGTCTGGCGTCATCTTAGCTGTGAGATGAACTACACTCAGATGCCAGATTATCAGGTGCTTCACTTTTATATCCATGACAGTAGACTAAATATGAGCAACGGTGCTGAAACAATTAGTTATAAATTGATTAGTAACTGACATGAATGAATGGCCAACAAATATTTTCTTATTTCAGCTTCTCAGTTTGGTGATTTGCTACTTTTCTGCTTCTGTCAGACAAATCAATGCCCCGCTGAGCCCAGTTTGTTCAGAAGAAATCTGATCAGATCTCAGCTTTTGAATTGGATAATGGGTTGTTCAAAAGAAAAAAGGGATTCTGGAGCATAATCCTGTTTTGGTTTTGATCTGAATAAAAACTTCAGTATGTGTTGTTCAAAACTTTTTAATAGGATCAGGATACCTTTGATCCAAAAAATCAAGATTATCCTGACCCCAGCAGAGGAGTGGATTCAGAGTGGATTTCAGAAACAAAATGTAATAAAACTTTGAGAATGGTCAATTATATATACATTTATTTATATTATGCACTTGATTTGTGTAATCGTTACAGTGTTTAAGTAGATAAAGTTGACATTAGGCTACCTGTTTGGTCTTTTAGTACAGTAAAGTAAAAAAAAGATATATATTTTTTTCCCTCTAAAATAACCCCCAAATAATAGTTATTATCAACCAAAATTACCTAATTCTAACTTTCATTTATCACTTTATATTAATTACAATGACACAGTAAAAATGCTGTTTTATGTCTCTTTAAATAAAAACACTTAAAATGCCCACACACTGGCCATCCTACATGTTGATCTTAACATACCGTAAAACTTCAATTAATAGCCTGGGACAGGCCTTTAATTCCTTTCACACAACACTGTTGCTCAGCAAAGGTCAGGAAATACAAAGAAATTGTTTATTTGAACCAGTATGAATATTACTTAAGATAATATATCACTTATGAATCATTCACTTGATCTAGCTAGGACCCTTATGGACTACAGGAATATGAATAACTTACAGGGTAATCGAGGAATGGACACATAATTTTAGGTAGCCAACCCATTTTTTTTAAATTTTATTTTAATTTTATGTACTTTATTAATCCCGCAAGGGGAAATTCAATGTTTTCACTCTGTTGTCATTTACATATACACACAGGCCTGAAAGACACACACATGCACAAACAGGACCTCAACATGCGACCCTCCGGTTCCCAAGCTAAGTCCCTATGGACTGAGCTACTGCCGCCCGGTACAAGGGACTGTGCCTTTAATTGGAGCTAGGCTTTTAACTGATGCTTTGCAGTAGCTAGTAGCCTACACTAATCTTAAAGTTTGTATTCACATCAGGGTGATCCAGTCCAATGTTGCTTTGAAAAAAATGCACAAAAGTCCAGGATGGCAAAACAAGAGATTTCCAAAACTGGATCATTCTGATTCAGAATTTTTGTTGAACAGCTGGGTCCCGAGGCTCTGGGGAATTGTGATGGGAATTTTTCACATTTTCTGGCATTTTGTGGACTAAACAATTAATCAAAAGTCTTAAGATTGTTTGACAATTAAAATAGTTGTTGGAAACACCTCTCAACAGAACAAATATATTACGATTCAACAGCCCCAAAAATGACTTGAAAGTTGAATCAGCACGTCTTCAATCATCGACATTCATGAAAATAGGATGTTTTGCATGGCTGTTGTATTGAACTGCACACAGACTGGTAACTGAGTGTATTTTGGCTACAGTGATAAATTTAGTGTACCAAGAAAATGCCAAAAATTCCACAAGAACCAGATGTGAATGACATAAATAAAGAAATAAGATGCCATACCCAGCCAGGTATGTCATCAGCTCCTCCACGTTACTTCCAGTTCTGGCACTGCACTCGTAAAACAAAGCTTGGTGCTGCTGTAGAAACCAAAATACAAACATTTTCTTTAATTTATTTCAGTTGATCCTTACTCCTCAGCAGTGTGAGTAAATCTCTGTGAAAAGTAGTTTGAATATTCAAATATGCCTCACCTCTGCTAGTCTCTGCCCCTCGCCTGCTGTCACCTCTCTGCTGTGCCTGTCTGCCAGGTCAAGCTTGTTCGCCAGCAGCATCAGTACCGCACCTTCACACATCTTCTCCTGGGACAGACATTCAACAGGTAACAAAACACACTCTTAATAATGGCTTTCCATTCCAGTGTCCAGTGTGTGGGATTTAGTAGCATCTAGCAGTGAGGCTGCAGAACTGAGACTTCCTGTGTGTACAGTGTGTAGGAGAAAAACATGAACAGCCCCATCTAGAGCCAGTGTCTGGTTTGTCTGCTCTGGGCTACTGTATAACAACATAGCAGACTCTGGGAATGAGAAACCGGCTGCAAATTTGCGCTACTCGGCCAACAAAGGCATGACCCACTCTCCTCTGCCTCTGATTGGCTTACCCTGATATTCTTACCCTAACCCTAACCTAAAACTAACCAATAACACAATCGTAGGCAGCGAGTGCATGGCAATCAGAGAGAGAGAAGGGCAGGTCATGCCTTCACTATCCTAAGAAACACAAATTCGAGACCCGCTTTCTATGTAGATATAAACAGCACACTCTGAAGTAAACAAAACACAACAATTCTTATTTTCAGGTCATTATAAACTATTGAAAAAATATAGCTATGAATCTTATATTCCATTTCTGCCAACGGATGCCCCTAAATCCTACACACTGGACCTTTAAGTCACTGATGCTGACTCAATTGATGCAAAGGCATCAGCTGTAACACACAAACCAAAATGTCCACAAACGTTTAGCTTTGCTCTTTGCCACTTCATTTATTGCTCTTACATATTTACAACCTTTCTTGTATCTAGGTAGATTATCATCAATCGTACAGTTTGGCAGCCTAACTACATTTAAGTTACTGCCACGCGCTTGGATGGATTACTGAATGTGCTGGGCACATGACCAGGAGCCCGAAAGTATCAGCCCCTGCCCCACCTTCACCAGCAAAATGTCACTCAAATGAACACATACCAACCACGAAGACTAAAAATGACCAAAAAGAGATGCAAAGGAACTGCACAGAGACACAAAATAACTATATTAAGGGACAAAACGAACCAAGAAGACACAAAATTACCTAAAAGTACACAGAAAATGCATAGCAACAACATAGAAATGCAAAACAACGAAAAAAAAAGGCAAAACCAACACAGAGTCTGTGTCATGCTCCTGTGTAAGAGAGGTGGTGGGGCATTTTGCATGTCTGCACCCAGGGGCCCATTGTCTTATAATTTGCCCTTGCATAGCCACGGTCAAAAAACTGTATGCCCTCCTGGCCTGCAACACAGCTGGCTGGTTTCATTACAGGTTACTGCCACCCAGTGTACAAAAAGTATATCATGCAAAAAACAAACAGACAGGCAAACAGATAAACACTCTCACTGGTGTGAAGCAAAAAATACATCAATGGCAAGTGAAGCTGTGACATTTTCTGCACAGACGTCAGACAAAATTAACCTCCAAAACAGAAAGACGAATCAGAGTTGAGATTTGTCACCCAGGTGGCACTAGTGTCAATGACCTGCATCTGTAATCAAATTGGGACACACTGTTTTGCATGTTGCACCTGCTTACCTTCACAGAGTCCATCCACCCTCTCACAGCGGCAAAGGAGGAGGCTTGAGTGATGTCATACATGGCAAGGATGCCGTCAGCTTTGCGGTAGTACTGCTCAGTGATGCTGCGAAATCTGAACAGACATGAATGAAAGGAACAAGAAAAACTAAAATTACTGCTTTGTGGTTGCACGCCTCCGAAAACCAGCCAAGTTGCACGTACAGTTTACAATCATGTCTGTGGCAACGTGGATGCTTCACACACATCTTAAACCCTGCAGCACAGGAGATCTACAGCACAGTTTCAAGGTGGACACCAAAGATTAGAGTCACCAATTCAGTGTCTGTCTCTTCTGCTCCTGAGGCATGACGTTGAAAATGCCAGAAAAGTGTATTTTCAGAACATTATGATGTCACAGAGAAGCTGACCTTTGACCTTTTGGATAACAAATGTCATAATTTCATCATTTTATCATATTAGACATTTATAAGAAATGTTGTCATAATCAATAATACATTCTTGAGTTATGGGCAAAAAAAAAGTTTTGTGAGGTCACAGCAACCTTGATCTTTGACCGTCAAAGTCTAATAGTTCATTCTTAAGTCCAAGTGGATGTTCGTGCCAAATTTGAAGAAACCGACAGACAACACGAAAAGATAACGCCCCAGGCTAACTTAATTATCCGGTGGCAAGAGAAGAGATTCTACAGCTCAAATGGTGGGGTGTAAAATACCATAAAACTTTTTGCTTACATCACTAAAATCAACAGGCCTATATTTGGGACAGGCGTCCATATGGGACAGGCCTTTAATTTCTTTCACACAAAATTGTTGCTCAGCAAGTATATGATTAAATTGTTCATTTAAACCAGTATGAATATTACTTGTTTAAAAATTGTATTAATTTCATGAATAACCCTTTTGATTCTTTTGATCTGATGACCCTTACGGACTAAAGGGATATGAACACCTTACAAGGTAATCGAGAATGGACATATAATTTGAGGTAGCCAACAAACTGGTTTATACACCTGAGGGATATGTGAATAAACATGTGAATACGCTGTGTTACATCTGACCTCTCCTGTCCTGCAGTGTCCCACAGCTGCAGTGCGATGGTGGTGTCACCCAGAGTTAAAGTCTTCATCTGGAAATCTATACCTACAAGCAACAGACACCCAGAGTGTCATACTGTACTCATAACAACACTCAGGAGCATTTTAATCATTGTGAAAGAGTGATAATAAAAGTAAAGCTTACCCACAGTAGCGTTCATTTTACTGGAGAAGTGTCCTGTGCAGTAGTGCTGGATGAAGGAGCTCTTACCCACCCCTGAGTTGCCCAGGAATACCACCTTGAACACTTGCTGAGGACTGACAAGTGTGCTCTAAAATTCAGGTAAAGGCACCAAACTTAATTTTGACATCAGTTGTATTTGGGTTTTTTTATGTTTAAAAGGACACGTTTAATCTGGTGCTGCATGTGCATCCTGATTATTACAAATGTCTCTGGCTGCTTCAGCTGTGTTATAAATGCATGGATTTCTTTAGATTAATGTATTTATAGATTTAATATGTTCCCTACCTGAGTTGTTTGCACCTGTTCAACATTTTCACACCTGACTCTACGTGACGGTTGGTGTCGCTTGGATGAATTTGTCACCTCAGTGTCTCTGTCCTGCTTCAACTCATCAGATGAGCTCAGCTGTCTTCAGAATCAATGAATACACAAAATTAGTTGCTTCCTCAGGCAGTTTGCGTCGTGGTAAATGTGGTATCAGATGTGTTCAGTCATACAAACCTTTTCAATGGCTTCTCCTGCTGTATGTAGTTACCTATGATTGACCCTTTCTTCTGCAAAGGCTTTGTGACATTTGGACTCTAAAAGGTGTTTGTGGAAAGTGAGGCAGAAGAAATGAATAGCATTAAGATTTTTTAATATATGTTCTTTATACTATAAATATATGTGTATCCAAGGAACATTGTGTGACATTGTAGCAATACTTAAAGCTTCACACAGGCAGATTACATACACTGAACAAAAATATAAACGCAACACTTTTGTTTTTGCTCCCATTTTTCATGAGCTGAACTCAAAGATCTAAAACATTTTTTTTTATACACACAAAAGACCATTTCTCTCAAATATTGTTCACAAATCTGTCTAAATCTGTGTTAGTGAGCACTTCTCCTTTGCCGAGATAATCCATCCCACCTCACAGGTGTGGCATATTAAGATGCTGATTAGACAGCATGATTATTGCACAGGTGTGCCTTAGGCTGGCCACAATAAAAGGCCACTCTGAAATGTGCAGTTTTGCTTTACTGGGGGGGTCTGGAGGGGTCAGAAAACCAGTCAGTATCTGGTGTGACCACCATTTGCCTCACGCAGTGCAAGACATCTCCTTCGCATAGAGTTGATCAGGTTGTTGATTGTGACCTGTGGAATGTTGGTCCACTCCTCTTCAATGGCTGTGCAAAGTTGCTGGATATTGGCAGGAACTGGAACACGCTGTCGTATACGCTGATCCAGAGCATCCCAAACATGCTCAATGGGTGACATGTCCGGTGAGTATGCTGGCCATGCAAGAACTGGGATGTTTTCAGCTTCCAGGAATTGTGCACAGATCCTTGCAACATGGGGCCGTGCATTATCATGCTGCAACATGAGGTGATGGTCGTGGATGAATGGCACAACAATGGGCCTCAGGATCTCGTCACGGTATCTCTGTGCATTCAAAATGCCATCAATAAAATGTACCTGTGTTCGTTGTCCATAACATACGCCTACCCATACCATAACCCCACCGCCACCATGGGCCACTTGATCCACAACGCTGACATCAGCAAACCGCTCAACCACACGACGCCACACACGCTGTCTGCCATCTGCCCTGAACAGTGAAAACCGGGATTCATCCATGAAGAGAACACCTCTCCAACATGCCAGACGCCATCAAATGTGAGCATTTGCCCACTCAAGTCAGTTACGAACTGCAGTCAGGTCGAGACCCCGATGAGGACGACGAGCATGCAGATGAGCTTCCCTGAGACGGTTTCTGACAGTTTGTGCAGAAGTTCTTTGGTCATGCAAACCGATTGATGCAGCAGCTGTCCGGGTGGCTGGTCTCAGATGATCTTGGAGGTGAACATGCTGGATGTGGAGGTCCTGGGCTGGTGTGGTTACACGTGGTCTGCGGTCGTGAGGCCAGTTGGATGTACTGCCAAATTGTCTGAAATGCCTTTGGAGATGGCTTATAGTAGAGAAATGAACATTCAATTCATGGGCAACAGCTCTGGTGGACATTCCTGCAGTCAGCATGCCAATTGCATGCTCCCACAAAACTTGGGACATCGTGGCATTGTGCTGTGTGATAAAACTGAACATTTTAGAGTGGCCTTTTATTGTGGCCAGCCTAAGGCACACCTGTGCAATAATCATGCTGTCTAATCAGCATCTTGATATGCCACACCTGTGAGGTGGGATGGATTATCTCGGCAAAGGAGAAGTGCTCACTAACACAGATTTAGACAGATTTGTGAACAATATTTGAGAGAAATGGTCTTTTGTGTATATTTCAGTTCAGCTCATGAAAAATGGGAGCAAAAACAAAAGTGTTGCATTTATATTTTTGTTCAGTGTATGTTTAAAAAAAGCAAGAATTCAGTCCAGTAGTGACATTTATTCTGCTGCAAAGACGTTCAACATCATAATTATTTATGAGCAATACACTTGTTTGATTATAAATTATATGGCAAGACAAAAAAAAAAAGAAATAAACAACAGGCGCTCATTGTGTTACGGTCAATATGGTTTCTTGAATAAACATTTTGAATTCTTTGTTGAGAAACTTAAATCAAGAGATTCTTGGATGTTCAAATAAAATAACAGCTTTGACCGAGATGGCACATATGAACATGGATGGGATGACGGGGAACCTGCTAATAGATTAGCATTTTATAAATTATGATAATAAAAATCTTTATTCGTTTGGTAAATACTGACCCTCTTCAGTTCAACTGCATAATAGTGCAATGTACAGTGTCATTATAAACATGTAAAACATTATTTTCTTCAAGCTGACAGACAGAATAAATGTCTCTTCAACAAAATCCTTCACTTCTCTGAGCTACAAGAAAAAAAAAAACATTGCTGATGTCGCAAAAATCCCAAACGGGGTCAATGAACACACGGTCAGTTAATAACCAAACAATAACAGCTGCCCATATAAATAATCATTGTCCAGAGGATGGAATAAAGCATGAAGCCAATCCAAGACTTAGCTTAGGTTGGATAAATCTGCTGAGTCCACGGGGTACAAAGGTCTTCACTGAGGTAATAAGTTAATGGCAGAGGAGGACGGACAGAGCGTCTGTGACTAACCGTCCTCTGAGACTGTTGGGCGTCTTTCTCATCTCGCAGCCTTTTGTTCATATCCCTGACACAAAGAGAGAAAATCACTCAGAACCAACATCACACTGGCTGATGTGTAGAGAGGTGAGAGGTGGAAAAGGCGGACAGCAGCGGTTTAGACTTACCTCAACAGCTCCAGTTGTCTCAGGAGACTGTCCTTCTCTTTCTGCATGTTCCTCGACACCTTCATCACGTTTCTACAGTGAAGCAAACAAAAGATTGTTAAAGATTGTTCTATATTCCTCTTATTATCAAGAAATCCCAAGAAAACCAGCAATGATTCATTGATCCTTTTAAGTATTGCCTACGTAGTCAAAGCCTGATATAACTCATTTCTGTGTGCCACAGAATATTAAAAACACATCTGCCACACGACAAACTGTTGCTCTGGGCAACATGCTCCCTCATTATGATGAAAATGGGCACTGAAGTTTATTTTGAGTCAATCCCACAAACACTGTGCTGCTGCCATTAATAATGACTCGAAAATACACACGTATATTAAAGCTCAGGTAGGCAGTTTAATTTTGGTGTCTCTGGGCAAAAATGCCACAATAAACTTTCGGCATACTGAAATTGAAGTGATCTGAGAGAACACAAGACCTCTGCACGTCCTCTTGGCTCTGTTTTCAGGCTTTAGAAAATCTGGCCCGTGACTGGAGACTTTGGCCAATCACAGGTCATTTCAGAGAGAGTATTCCTATTGGCTGTTCTGTAAATGCGGATACATGTGATTATCTCTTCAGTGAAAGCCTGATTCAACGACCGAAAATCCTGCAGAAAAAGTCGCTTTACCAGCGTTGGCAACAACTGTCTATACTGCAAAGCATCCCAAAAAAGGAAGATGGACTTATCTAAAACAGAGTCTGGCAATAAATGAAACAAAAAACATGTCCATATCAGCAAAGCGTTTCAGAGATGAAGACAAAATGTTACTAATAGTTTAGCCTTCTGCTAACAAGAGCTAAAGGCTCAAGGCTGTGACTTCAAGTTCACGTTTATGTAGCCAAAGATGGAAAGAGCCTCAAAGAGCCTCCTTGCTGGAGGAGGGGATACTGTCAAATTTTTTTTTTTTTTTTTTTTGCCTTTTGCAGATTTTTGCCTACCCCAGCTTTAATCCACGACAGAAAATACTAATATTTAATTAATTAAATCAATGTATTTCTGTTTAAGTGACATTTGCTGACATCATAGTGCCCAGCTGTTTTAGGTTATTGCTTAACAACCTTTTTTAAAACTGAAACTACATGTCCTCATGTTTAGGGACAAACATTTTTAGTCCGACTGCTACACACAGGACAGAGAAGTCAGAGAGTAATTAAGAGAGAGACTGACCTGCTGTTGGTTTGGTCTTTTCATGAAATTGGTTGAGAAATACAGAACTATGTCAGCCTTCTCCTGAAATAAACCCCTGGTATTCTTGCAAATATGATCAGATCAGCTGCGTCAGATGTAAAAGTCATTTTTACTCTCAACTGATAAAACAAGTCCAAATGATTGTTTCTGATTTTCTCTACATTTCGGTATTTTTGAACTTGTCTGACATGGAAATGTTTTGCATATTTTTAGATAAATCTCTCACTGGCTTCAGTAACTTCTGTCTGGTCTTGATCAGAAACAGCGTGCAGCTCTTTTGATTGTCACTGAAAAGAAATCATGTGACTCCCACATGTTATGTTTTTGTTTTTGGAGCAAAGCCGTCAAACATTTTCCCTCTGTTTCAAGAAGCATTACTGACATAAAATGATCCTCATTATTATTAGTAGTAGTAAAGATAATTTAAAGCCATACCACAAGAAGAGACAGTGAATGTCACTGATTTTTGATCTTGTACTCAAGACACTCAGGCAGCTCCTATCCTCTCACCTCTGTCTGGCCACTTGTTCCTGGGCAGCGTTGAGCTGCAGCAGGCTGAGCTGACCCAGAGCGGCCTGCAGCTGCTCTCTGCTGCTCTCCACCTGCTCCTGTAGATGGATGTTGAGGCTCCGCAGCTGCTTGTTCTGCTCCTTGATGTTCGCCTGTTCAAAGCTCAGCTGCCGGAATCTGGTCTCCAGCTTAGGATGAAGACAGGTCCTGTTGATTCGCTCATTAAATTAAATCTCTTCAGAAACAACAGCAGCACTACATGTAGGCCTACCTCCTTCTGTTTGGCCAGTGTATTCTCCAACTCTTGCTCCCTCATGTTCAGCTCCTCCCCAAGTTGTTGCTCTCTCTGCTTCTGTCTAACACTGTCCTTGATTTCACAATAAAGTCATTAAATGCTATTGTGAGGATCACTTTTGTTGAATGGCACAAAGGATTTACTAAATAGCACATGTCTGTACCTGAGACAATCGTTTTTCTCTCTCCTCTCTGATTTGGTTTTCCATTTCTTCATATATGGACCGAACAACGTGATCATGTTCACTCTCCCGTCTAAGACAGAAAAATTACAGATACATGATTTTAGAAAACTCATAGTTCATTAGGGTATAATGAGTTGTTCCACATATAAGGGCCAGTGGGAGGAAGTTGGGACCTGCGTAGAGCTTGTTCCAGACTGTCTCTCTCTCTGATGGAGTCCTGTAATTGGGACACTGCGTGGAACAGGATGTTGTCCAGGACACTTAGCAGCTCTGGTCTGTCCCTCTGGAGTTCACACCACAGAGAAGACAGCTCCTGCTGACTGACAAACAACAAACAACAACCAACTGTTAAAGCAACTGCAGCACATTCCTTGATTTCTGTGAAAAGTTATCCAGCTCAAGTTGCCCTACAAAGACTAACCACAGTAATGACTGAAATTAAACCACTGGTTATCTGTTCCGTCTTCTGACAAAATTTCCTGGTTCAATATTATTCTGTTCTGAAGAAAATCCAACGTAAAAACTGCAGTAACAACAAAACCCAACCAAAACACGAGGCAAACCACAGTTAAAGTAGTTGGTGCACTCTGCCTTGAGTTCCCAGAGATTTGGGATTCTATCGGGCCAATATAAACTGCAGTGAGCATATGAACGGTGAACGAGAGAATGCAGATGATGCCAACAACAAAATGATTGATAACATGATAATGACCATAATAAGATCAGTGATACAGATGTTAAATGGACTGCACTTGTAAAGCGCTTTTCTAGTCTCCACTCAAAGTGCTTTAACACTACATGTCACATTCACCCGCTCACGCACACAATCACTGGTGGCCGAGGCTACTATTCATGGTGCCACCTGCTACTCAGTGACCATTCACACACACTCATACACCGATGGAACAGCCGTTTGTGTCTCGCCCAAGGACACTTCGATATGCAAACTGTAGGAGTGGAGGATCGAACTGCCAATCTTCTGATTAGTGGACGAACTGCTTTACCTCTGAGCCACAGCTGCCCCATGTCAGATCATTTTAATTTAGGTAAAACGTGATGAAGTGAATATTACGACCAAATAATATCTGATGGTTGCTAAAAATCTCTACTACTACTTTTAAAACATTGATTCATCCATTTTTTCCATAACCGCTTATCCTCTTGAGGGCCGCGGGGGGGCAGAAGCCTATCCCAGCTGACACTGGGCAAGAGGCGGGGTACATTCTGGACAGGTCACCAGACTATTGCAGGGCTTTTAAAACAGACATCTATAAATAAAACAAACAAATTGGATTTAGTAAGAAATAAAAAACAGTTGTCATCAGACGATAAAATTTCGGACATTAAAATTGTAGTTACTGCACTTTACCGCTGTATCATCTACGTAGCCGGGGCGGCAGTAGCTCAGTCCATAGGGACTTGGCTTGGGAACCGGAGGGATGCCAGCTCAAGCCGCCGCCTGGACCGGGTGTGGACTGGTAGCTGGAGAGATGCCACTTTACCCACTGGGCACTTAACCCCAAACTGCTTGTAGCACCTGGTCGTGTGTAGCCCTCTGTCTAATGCATGTATAGGTCCTGTTCGTTCGTGTGTGTGTGTATTTTGGGCCTGTGTGTATGACAGAGTAAAAAAACAAATTAATGTCCCCTCGGTGCTAAATGAAGTACATCTAAAAAATTACTTTATTAATACATATTTAATAAGTGCATTAACTTTTTTTTACTCACAACACATTTGGCTGGACAGTCAAAACACTTTGAAGCCATTTTTCTCAGTCTGAGTGTCAGCATAGTTACTGCCGTTAGCCTTTGTAGGACAGCAAAGATTTACACTGTTTGCTCAAGAAACTAATTTTTACTTTTTTTTGTTTGTTGTAGAGAGAAGAATGTAGATATATCTATTTACAATACAAAATCACATAAGATATTGAACATATATAACGTTGTATCAAAGAGGCAAAGAATCACGTTAAAGTAAAGATAAAAAATAGCATTTTCACATGGACCTGCCAGGACACAATACTGTTGTTTACTACAACTGCAGATATTTACCCACAACTGTTTAGTTTAGTCTTGTTGACAGCAGCACAATAGAGAAAATGCATCATGTGGTGTTTATTCATTTCACTTGCCTTACATGTCCCACACTAATTATAAGTAGTACGTAATCCACCTAAAGCCCCTTCTGCAAATATTTTGAAGATATAGGCTACATTCAGTGGCCGGTTTATTGGGTACACCAAGCTAAAACAAAGTGTATTGCATTATTCTCACAGGTGTTACCACTATTTTGTCCACTGCATTTATGACAGTTAAGGTAGCATTAGTTTGAGCTGGGTGTGCCTATAAATTGAACGCAGATGGTGCTGTGTCGTTGCTACTAAAGAAATCATGAGGAAATCTTAGTGTACAGTCTTGATGGGACTCAAAGGCAATGATTTTGTGACAGTGATCTTACTCTTTGAAGAGTTTGTCAGCACCCAGCTCCATCAGTATGTTAGCAAATCTAACTGCAGGAGGGTCCTGGGAGCAGTCCACCTGATCTGTGTCCTCCTCTGCTTTGTCTTGACTCAGTTCAGTTGTGTCATCCAGTCCGACAAACTCACCTGCACCAGAGAGAGAGAGACACACAGAGGATATGGGTTTAAAGCCAGTGACAGATGTTTGTGAAACAACAGTAGCTTTCCACACAGAGGTCACATTATTATTATTATTATTATTATTATTATTATTGTTATTATTAATAAAAAACAACAACAACAAACAGATAAACAAACAAAACAAGACAGAGCAAGACAAACAGACATTGAATAGAGTTCTCAAAGCACTCACCAAGTCCTGCGTTGAACTCAGCAGGAGTAAGGAATCCATTGCTTTCTCGGTCCAGACTCTCAAACACTGTCTCCAGCTGTTCAGGGGACAGTGGCAACTCCACCTGTAGCCTCTGGACAGAGAGAGATGGAAAGTTCAAGACACTAAAATCAACCCATATTACTGTTATTCTACCACATGAGCTGCTCACCTGCATATCCCGCTTTGTGATGAACCCTTTCCCCTCTTTGTCACACAGCACAAACAGCTCCTTGGCCTTGCCCATGGTCTCTGCCTGCGGGCTTCCTGGCATCGCTACCTCTCTGACTGTGGGTGAAGCCAGTGGACTACGTGTACCCCGGCCTGGCCTGGGGCTCCCAGCTGGTAGGCCCCGCGTTCTGGGGCTGACTGGTACTGCCTCGCCACTGCCTTGACCCACCAGCACTTCACCATCATCCAGCCACTTAGACATTACTGCACAGAGGTGGACATGTAAGGGCAGAGTCGGTGTGCGTTTGATTAAGTATTTTATACAAGCTGACCTCTTAGTTTGTCATTTGGTACTGAATGCTTCACTCTATTTGTCCAGTAGTCAGGAGAATTTGCGAATTAAATGATTAGTAGATTGACAGGAAAATAATATGCAACTTTTTTTGATAACTGATTAATCATTTCAGTCATTTTTCATCCATAAATAGTTAAAAAATGCCAACCAGCTGCTACTTCCAGCTTCTCAAATGAGAGAGAAGCTGAGAGCTTCTTTGTCATATATCATTGTAAAGTGAGTATCTTTGAATTTCGGACTTTTTGTCAAACAAAAGAAAATATTTACATGCACTCTAGGAGGTTGTGATTAGAGCTGCATCTAATGATTGTTTTAATTGTCAATTAACCTGATGATATTTGTCTCGATCAGTCGATTAGTGGTGCCTTTGATTGCTCCAACGCTACTTGGATAACTGTGGCAATTCTAGAGCTAATACATGCCAACAAGCGCTGACCTCCAGGGATGCATGCGTTTATCAGAAACCCAAAACTAGCCCCATGTGGGCTAGTAGGAGTGGCACTGTGTTGCAGTGGTTAGCATTGTCACCTCACAGCAAGAAGGCTTCTGGGTCAAGCCCAGGGTGGGGGTTTCAAACCCCGAGGTGGTGACCTGTCCAGGGTGTACTCCGCCTCTCGCCCAGTGTCAGCTGGGATAGGCTCCAGCCCCCCCGTGACCCCTAACAGGATAAGCGGTTACGGAAGATGAATGAGTGGATGATAGATTAGTCGTGCGGTCTACACAATGTCAGAGATTGGTGAGTGTTTGTCAAAGTCCAAGATGACGTCCTCAAATGTCTTGTTTTGTCCACAACTCAAATATATTCAGTTGACTGTCACACAATAGTAAAATAGGAGAAATATTCACATTTAAGAAGCTGGAATCACAGAATTTTGACTTAAAAAAAAGTGCTTGATGACAAACTGATTATGACTGATCGGTTATTAAATTACTTTAATGGTTGACAACTAATTGATTAATCATTGCAGCTCTGGTTGTTAGTTGTTATGGCAATGTTCCCCCTATTTTTGACATTCATAACTAAACTAATTATAAGAAAGACAGGCAGGTGTAATCAATCCCAAAAAGACAATCATGAGTTCCTCCCCATTTAGACGTCTCTCAGTATTTGAACAAAATTAAAGTTACTTATTTCTGGACACTATCAGTCTGAGGCATAATTAGAAATATTCACTTTTACTTTCTTGGTGAACCAAAATGAATTAAAAGACACTTAAGATCTTCACTCTACGTGCTGCAAGATATTATGAGAAGCTGGCCCTACAGGTCCTCCCTTGTCAAACATGAGGTGCAGAGCAAACTAAGCTGTGACTGTGCACATTATCTACAGCTGCTGTGATCATGTGTCAGACGTTTCTACACTCAGTAAGATTTTATAACTGTTTGAAGTATCCAACGTGACGTGTGGTGTTATTTTACACATTTCTATGAAAACTGTTGATACTCCTAAGCAGAGAAAAACATATATTTTTAGCTTCATGCAGCACAAGCAGTCGCCCTCACTATTTATTTAGAGGAGGAAAACTTTAGAAATGTGATGCTCCCACTGCTTGTAGCACGGGTGACTGTGCACCAGGATGTGTTGAGAGTAAAAAACAGGATGGTGTCATGTGAGAAGAGTTTCTGTGTACTCGAAGGGGAGGGAGGATAGCCAGGGGAGAGGAGATGCAAATTAATCATTTGCAGTTGTTTGCATTTTCAGAAATGCCACAATTGCAAACAAATTTGACTCCTAAGAACTACGTGGAAAATAAGCCTCAGTATCTCCATAAACGTTCATAAAACAGTGATTTATGACAGATGCAAACATTAGATGACATTTGTGCCAGCATAAATCATACATGCTTTCATTAAAATAGAAATAGAAACACAGATATTTCTGGAGGTCTTCAGGCAAAGGTGAACACTAAATTGAAATCTGTGTTAGTGTTTAATAAGATATAGTCTCCCCTTCCTATCTCTGCAGTCATGTAATCTATAAGGGTGTAAAACCAGTGCTTAAAAAACAGTTTGTACTGATAATAGCCAGTAAAGCATCTGCTGATGATCTATGAAGATCTAAACTTCCTTACAACATAGGAGATATACTGGGATCCAAGATAAGAGACCATGTAAACATTACATGCTAAGGATTTTGTATGTCAATTAGCCAACAGCCATGCCAAAGGTCAAATAAACTCACACACCTAACACACTATTTAGCAAGGTCGGTGTGTGAAGCAAGGTGGAGTCTCTCCCACAGTCAGGGAAAGTGAATTTACAACATGTTGCAGGCTACAAAACTGTCAGTCATACTTAAAAAGGTCCAACATGTTCTGTTATAACTTCCCACCGTCTCACTGTTTAAACATATGTTGGTTGACAGCACTCAAGTTAAACAGACAGCATGTTGATTAGCGTTTGCGACTTTAACAAAAAGTTTGACTAAAAGTCAGCTCGGCAGCCTACAGTGAAAGAAATAGCTGACATGTTGCCAGTTTTGGAGCCTTGTCGCTAGCTGAGGTAACCAAAACCAAGAGAGTGAAGTAATGCACATTTATTATTAAAGGAGAAAAAACCACACGCAACAGCTGGTCGGTTGTTAAAGCACCACGGTGGAGAGACTGAACACAAACGTGTTAATATGTCTAAATGACTCACATTACTTCATTAAACATTAAAAATAAGTTGTAAAAACTTTAGTCTACTCACCCACTCTGTGCTGAAGACAGGTGTCCCTACCTTTGATCAGCTCAGTGCTGCAGTGACGTACTGACGTTAGCCGCTGGGTGGCGGTGAGCGCAGAGTGTGATGGAGGTTTACCGTAATGATTGATGTAGCCCGAAGATATGGATGCGCTGTGGCCCCGAGCTTGGCCCCCAATTTGTGATCTGCAGCAATAGTTTCAGCATCTGGTTTATTTTTGCGCTGGTGAAGCTGGCAAGAAAACTAGAGAGAAAATTAGGGATATATAAGATATGATATAAATGATCTGAGTATGTCTGATTATAGAATATTAACCCCAGAGCCACACACAAATACTCATACACATACACACACAAACACACAGACACACAGAGCTTAACGTGATTTAAACAGAACAGAAAGCAGAATCTCTTGCTGAGGGGCACGGAAAAATGTACTGCCATTCACACCAGAATGGCCAGACGACTGCTGACAGGTGGCTACACAACATTTAACACATCAGGGCACTTCTGTGTCCAGTGTGAACCTGGTGTAAGTAATTAGTACCATAATTATATTAAAATTGGGGAATAAGAAAACTGAACTTTGTATGAAAAAATAGTGGAAGCTCTCTGAGGGCCCCTCTCACTCCTTAAAGGTGCAAAATGGTTCAACCCACCCCTGCACTAGAGGTTGTCTCTAAACGCAACTGGGGCCAAGTGAGTGACTGCTTCTGCTGCTGGAGCACCGATGTGAACTATCATGACTTTTGCCAAGACAGAGAAATTGCAAAAATGAAAAAAAGGAAAGGAAAAGGAAACAAATTGACAAGATTTAAAAAAAAAAAAAAAAGATTAAAAGGCATGTGAAAGAGACATGATCAAGAGAAGAAGGGTGGGAGGTCCCCAGTCTGCTGATATATGGGGTCCAGAATTTGGTGCTACGCCCCTAGAGCATGCCACATAAATAAAATATTATTGGATTATAATTATTGATGTATTAATGTGTTCATCGCTTTAATGTTGCAGCTGAAAAGTGTGGAACTCATTTTAATTATTCCATATACTGCTATACTAGTTAAATCTATAATTTATTAGTTGATTTTTATTATTAAGATGAATCTGCAAAATAAATAAGGGATTCCCTGGAGTCCCCTACAGAGTCCCAGTGTCCTCAAACCCAGGAAACGCCCCTGCCCTCCCACGTGTTCATTAATTGTTTCACTTCCACACAACAGCAAGTTTTCATTACATTCACAGAATAACAGTCACTGCAAGAAATACAACAACGAAATATGGAAAGTCTCTATGGTTCTTTTTAAAGAATATTCCGTGAACCTATACATCTGTTATTACGGTAAGGGGTACCGTTACCATGGAATTTGCGGAAATACATGCTGAAGAGCTGCAGTGGTCGCGCCAAATGGTAGCATTGTCTACAAAAAAATAGGATTGTGAGCGATTTAATGGTTCTTGTTCGCTCCAGATGACTTGTTTCCATTCCTTACACGTTTTTCTGGTAAGTAGTTGTTAAATAATATTTGTGCAACCGACTTATACAACAGCGGACAAACAATGTTGTGATGGTCATCGTTAGCAAACGCGTCTGGAGGGACTTCCTCGAAGTTAAAATCCGAGCTGTGCCACTGCCAGCCGCGTGATTTGTTGTGGAGATAAGATTGTGAAACAGTTGGTAACTCCATTATCCGTCTCCAGGATTATCTGCTGCCGGGGCTAAATAACGTTGGGCCACCGTCATGGGTAGATTAGATACGTGAAAAGAAAGAAAGTGTGTGTCCCCGGGGACAACAAAACAAGGGACAGTGGTTTTTTCGCGTAGGTGAAATTAAGCTGTAATCCCAGCTTTGACCTTTCCGTGCTCGCCTGTGTAACAGCCTGGGTATGTTGACCTTACATGGTTAGGTTTACTGCTAGTTTAGCTGTCTGCTACAGACAAGTTACATCAACCCTCACCCGCCCTGGAGATGGCTGCGCGGCGAAGACATGAGATGTGAATGCGCTTCGGAGGAGACAACAATCACAATGTTGTTTCTTCCTATAACAACATTTGTTGTTTTACAGTTTATCTGTTCCTCCTCACAGGAAATGCAGCAGAGGAGGGGAGTTTCCACACCGAAGATGTCAACATGCAGCATCTGAGAAGATGTCACACATCTAATGTGACATCGTGGACTGCCTGCAGTCATCACCAACATACTTCTTCCATGAGGACAACAAACAGCATGTTTATGAACAGAGGGATGAACTGGAATAAAGGACACCAGAAGCAGCACAACATCTAAGAGACAAGCCACCGGTTTCTGACTATGTGAATGGACAAGCTGTGAAGCCAGTACTGTCTGCCTGCTTCATGACCTCTGCAGTGTTTTGTACTCCAGTATGTAGGGGGTGAATCCAGATCAAACAGACCTGTACCACCACCAAGTACCTGTGTTTTGTAAGCATAAAGGATAAACAGCCCGAGGCAAGGAGGTGTATAGACTGTGAGGATTTGGTGGTCTGCGGGATCAGCTCCTGAAGATGCTCCAGACTGGGAACTACTCACTGGTGCTGCTGATTCAGCTGACACTGTTGGCCTATGACCTCTTCGTCAGCTCCTTCAGTGAACTCCTGAGAGCAGCGCCTGTCATCCAGCTAGTGCTGTTCATGTAAGTCACCAAACTACATACTGAAATGATTTGTAAATTATCAGTTAGTAAAAAAAAAAAATCATTTTAAATGACTGTCTGGTTAAATCTTTTCCTCACCTCATATCGATATCATTTATTATATATTTTATGTCATATTATACATTTTAATCTTTTCATAATTAGTTGTGGCTCTCATTTGGAGGAGATGGGGTAAAACTAAATATGATTAAGGCTGCAAATAGCAGTAATCGATGATTAATAAACTAGTACATCAATTAAATAAAGTAACAGCCAACCATGAATTTAGAGTAGTTGATAGAGAATTGCATTATTCAGATGCTCACAACCAATTTAATGTAACTTATAGAAAGGCTCTGCACTTTTTTGTGGCTTATTGTCATTGAGTTTGGAAATGGAAATGAATTTGCAGCTCTATTTTGTCAGTAACTTGTAGGCATCAAAACTCCTGTTTGCTGCACTTCAGTTATTTGCAGTGCTTCAACTGCTCTGATGTAATTCAGAGATCCCATTTCTGTGCATTACAAAATGTCCTGCTCAGTAAATGAAGCTGTGTCATAGCTAGAGCTCATCTTTATGTTGTCAGGACCATGCAGGGTCTATATTCATGTATTTTTACTATATGGCCTTTGTTTATAAAACTGACCGCATGCTAGTCTTGCACAATTAATCTCCTCTCTGACATGGTTACCTATATTTTTTGGGAAAAAGGAAAAAGCCACACACTGGATGAAGCTCCCAAGTGAGTTTAAATAAAAGTTAGAAAATGAGGATTTACCACAACAAGGTAATGTTTCAAGCCTTCACTGCTCTCATGTGGTAAATCCTCATTTTCTTATGTTTATTAAAACTCACTTGGGAGCTTCATCCAGTGTGGCTTTTTCCTTTTTTCCATGTTTGTACCTTAGCCAGCACCTGGGCCTCTACTATTAGGATGTGCGCCCTTTTGAATTTTTTCTACTCACCTATATTTTTTCTTCACACACCGCTCACTCTGTCAGAAACCAGCATTACGAATAACTGACTCAAATCTGTGTTGACAGCATCCAGGACATCGCCATCTTGTTCAACCTGATCATCATTCTGCTGATGATGTTCAACACCTACGTGTTCCAGGTGGGCCTGGTGTCCCTGCTGCTGGAGAAGTTCAGGGCTCTGCTGATATTCTCTGCTCTGTACCTGACGCTCAGCATCTGCTTCCACTGCTGGGTGCTGGTAAGCTTCGTCACACTGACACAGACACCAGCATGTCAACCCCAGTGCACCAAAACGCTCACATTTAAACAGTCTAAGTGAAATGCTGATGTAACCAGTGTCATCTTGTAACTAAGTAACTGTGGGGAATTTTGATCCAAACAAACTCCTCCTTTTTTCCCCAGAACCTTAGATGGCTCGAGTCAAACCGTTTTGTTTGGACAGATGGGCTTCAAGCTCTTTTTGTTTTCCAGAGAACAGGTAATACAGAGGATTAATTCAGAGGTACATTTTCCATCGCAGCTTATCTATTTTTGTGGTCATTGAGTAACTGTACTTCTTTCTGTTGACAGCGGCAGTGTTGTATTACTACTTGTACAAACGGACAGCAGAGTATATGGGAGACCCGAGGCTGTATGAGGACTCTCTGTGGCTGCGGGACGCCTTCGCCAGAGCTCGTCAGTGAAGAAGAGAGTTCTGAGAAAGACTTTAAAGGATCTGCAATGGAAGGCCCTTCTGACATCTTAACACTGGGCATCATCAACAGCTATTCTGAATTTTATACTATTTTCACACAAAATAAGTTAAGGTTGATGCAGAATCTCGACCAATGTGTTAACTGGCTCTTTGTAGCCAAGCGGGCAGTCGGTCAAATGGTTTACAGTGGCAGGTAAGCCAACTTTAGTAGTATTGTATTAATCGGGATTGTCTCTGTTAATCTATGTGGCCTTCGTGAATCAAGTTGCAGACAGAATGCAACACACTGAAAGACTGTTACATTCAGGAAAGAATTGTTGCAGGTGGCAACTTGTACCATTGTACCATTTGTAGAACACCTAGTGATACCTATGTTGGATAGCTTCTGTTGTTCCCCCCGCTTATGAGGAAACCTGTTGGTTTATTTTGCCTTATGTAAGGTTAGTATGTGCTGTTTACACAGTCAATGTCATTCTAATAAGCCAATTTCATGTGAAACCAGTTGTCTTTGAGTGGGGATCTTTGAATCGTGTTCCTGCTGTTTTTATTAAATAATCCTTCTCTAATCCCGGTGTAATCCTTCATCACTAGGGTAGTCAGTATTATCCTGTAGACAAGGTGAAACAGACTGCTCTATTTATAACACAAAGATTAATCGGGGATTGAGGGTTTTAGGCGCCACTAGTGAAACGCGCCATAAATAGTCTTCGGTGTGTCAAAATAAACGTTCTAATCTAAAGAACCCAGCAGGTCAAGTTCCAGTGAACTTCAGGTCTCATCTAAATAAAATTGTTGGTCAACATTTTATATAATTGTTCAAATTTATCTGTGGATTATTGCAGATATCAGGATAAACAAACAAAAACAAGACACCAAAAGTTGTACAAATCCCCCTTTACTTGTGACAAGAAACCCAGAGTCCATATGATCCCAAAATGTTGTCAGTGCAGTCCAATTAAATCCAGTCCGTGTTGTGTGTGATGTTGTTCGTTCCACTGGAATGTGTCATATTCTTTTAAGTCAGTCACCCGAAACTGCAGGAAACAAGAGGGAGAGGAACAAAGTTAACCACTAGCAAACTGTTTCAGTAATTCAAAATAAAAACTACGAGACCGTCAAAGGGCTGCAGCTAACAATTACTGTCATTGATGATTAATCTTTCAGGTTATTTTCTTGAATAATTAAATAGATGTTTGGTCAAAAAAATGGTCAGCAAATGGTGAAAAATGTCAAACAGTGTTCCCAAAGCCCAATATGACGTCCTCAAATGTCTTGTTTTGTCTACAACCTAAAAGTATTCAATTTACTGTGATACATGATTAAAAAAAAATCTACATTTAAGATTTTTACCTTTAAAAAAAACTAGAAACAGATCAAATATCAAACTAGATGGCAATTAATATTCAAAAACTATGTGGTTAATTGATTATTCTTTGCAGCTCTAATCTGTGTGAAGATTTTAAACGTACCTTCATACATAGATGCCAACCCAGAGTAGTAAGAAGAGCACACCAAAGCCCATGAAAAGTGAAGCCACGAGGGAAATCAGCAGCTCTTTGTAGACATCCCTGGTGTATTTTGTTGACGTCACCTCGTAGCTGATGAGTGGTTAAGGGCCAGCTCGTAAAATACACATGTAACAGCCAAATTCTGAGCTCTCTGCCAAATCTAATGCCTCCTGCTGTGTAGCTTCTTATGCCATGACCCATAGTCCATGTCGTAGTTGGAGATGAAACTGTATGAAAATTTCATATTACGATCATAGTGACTATAGATGATCATGATTATCAGTATTATCATGTTATTGTTAAAATGTGCTGAAAACGTGCCAGAAAGTACTGATACACACACTGAAATCATTTCACCACATTTTACGATGAAAACCACTTTTTGTTAGTAACATTAAAGGTCAGTGTGGAGGATTTAGGCAGATGCATTAGCAGAAACTGAATACAACACATGTATAGTCAGTGTGTTTTCCTTAATGTATTATCACCCTGCAAAGAAGAATCTGTTGCGTTTTTGTTATCTCAGAGTGAGCCTGTCTATATCAACACATAGAGTGGGAGATTGCCATGTTTCACTGCCATGTTTCTACAGTAGCCCAGATTGGACAAACAAAAAAAATCAGCTCTAGATAGGGCCATTCACGTTTTTGCATCAGCCATTGCAGTTAGCAGCCCCTCTGTGATGAGAGCATTGGAAAAACAGATTTTTTTTTTTTTTAATGTGAAGCTGCTTTATTCAGTGTTTTTACCAGAGAGACCTCTGAGGATAATTCGGCTCCAGGTAATAACCTCTGAACACTGAAGGACTTCTAATTGGGAAAAGTTGCAGCTGGTTACAATCTGCAATCATCTCTGAGGTGCCACTAAATCCCCCTAAATCTTACTCATTGTTCCTTTAAAATAATAACATAGGCCAATACCTTATGTAAACATATGAAAACTGTATCACGTGCATTAACATTAAAGACACTGTCTTTGAATGCTTGCTCAAGTGACTGTGTCACTGTAGATGACAATAATGGACCTGTAACCATCACTGGGTTTACCTGCTGCACGCTCACTCTGTAAACAAGGAGACTGCAGAACAAATCCATGTTGCACTCTGTGCCTGCGCGCCTGCATCTGGAAGACTGTTGCTAACTTTGGTTAATGCCGGACAGTATTTACTGCAAGTTTCTTAAAGAGCAGTATTCAAACATGGTTTTATTGATAATTCAAATTTTTCAACGGTAATACTGACCATCAGGAATTTTACTATGATTTTTCGTGAAACTAGTTACCATTTAATTCCTAATCATAGTTTGGTGTGTACACTGTCATCCTGTATTTCTTAATGACATTTGTATAAAATCACTGTTGACAAAAGCACTGCAAATTATGAGTTTAATGAAAAATTTGTACAATTTGAAAATGTGCCTGTAAGGTACCAGTTTTTGTAACATTATCATTGTGAACAAATATTGCAAAGCATCTGAAAACATGACAGACTGCAATTTCATCTTTGTCTTTGTTTCAATCATGCATTTTGAATTTTTATTTTCATGTTGGCCACAGTAGTTCTCATGCTTGGCACAGGGAAGAAGTTTTAGTTGGTTGCAATCCGGCCCCCCGAAAGTACGCTGGTCTTTGAAGCCAATTTTCATAATGATCAAACAGTGTAATTACATGACTTCCCTTGATGCTTTGTAGCCCCAAAAAATACTTCTTCCCATAGACTTGCAAGGGGAAAAAGATGTCTGTAAATCCATAGATACATTTTTTGAGTGACTCGTATCACTATCACTATCAGAATTTGATACTGTCATAACATTTGGAAAGTCTAGAAGAGCCGTAAAATAATTGAATGATTTTCCTCCATTCAAGTTAGCAGAAAGCTAAAGTGGAAGTAGCTGGCTCAGCCACAGAAGTCTCCAGTGTGCCTGCTCTATGGGCCGCACAGTGTAGAAGAAGTGTCAGGTAATTTTATACGCGGCAGTTGAACTTTTGTGGCTTCCTGCACCACTGAGCAACTTTCATGGGAATAAATAGGACCCTATCTTTAACAGTCAGTACGTTTACATGCAGCTTGAGAAAATCAAATTATTGGCTTAGTCCAACTGAAAGCAGACTTTTTAAATGCATGTTAACTGCTTAGTCAGACTGAAATTGGACTATCCATAGCTCGATTAACACACCCAGATGACTGGAATGAAAATCGAAACTATTGCTGCATGTTGATTGGAGTCAGACCCGGCATTCTGCGCATGCACCATGTTTTCTTTCACAGGCTTTCACCTGGAAGAACAAAGCAGCAGTTCACTCCTGGAAAAACAACCATACAAACACCATGGCGACCGAGAAGCAGAAGACACACTTCTGGACGGACGAGGAAACTTCATTCATGCTCCGACAGCTAAAGGAGCTAAACACTTAGAAGTTTATGGATGGCAGGAGAACGCGAGACGCGGATTTATTTAATTTAATCTGTTATTCCTCTTTGGGTCAACCGGAACTAGTTCAATACACACTATATTAAAAAGGACACAGCGCCGCCTATCGAGGCGGAGTGAGATGTAATTTGTCAGAAATTCAATTTTCTCTTCTGCATGTATACTCAGACAAGACAAGGAGTCCAACTTGACTGATTAGCTGAGCAATGAGTTTAGCTCGACTACTGCGTGCATGTGAGCATACTGACTGTATCCAGCTCTCTTCATACATCCATGGATGCAGTCTGCAGCCTGACCACTGGATGCCACTAAATCCGACACACTACACCTTTAATCTGTTACAGTTGCAGCAGCCTATGATGCCTGGTATGACCCCTTCTCTTTAACCACGCACTCAGAGTTATATGGAACAAGCAGTGAAAGGATACACGAAGAACCAGGCAGTGAAGAACATGCCGATGGCCAGCAGGACCACAGTGAGGTGGGGGAACACAGCCGGGTTCACCGGGCTGGTGTATCTGGTCATAGCCTCGAGTTCCTGCAGCCACAGCAAACAGAGTTTAGATACAAGTAGGTTAGACAAGGTTAATGTATCGAGCATATAGCGTTTAATTAGTGGTCAAATAAAGTGTTTAAATAAAGTTACTAAATCAATGAATTTGACATGAGAAGCTAACGTTGCTCTGCTAGTCTTCCTACCTATAGCTTTAAACAGGATAATTTCACACAGAAAACACATTGTTTAGCTAATGAAATTGTGAACAAAGTGCACATATGTACCGCATATAATTGTAAATTACAGTTACATTTATATAAACAAGATAAAGGTTTGTAAATCTACCATTTTACAATGAAGCGGAGCTCCTGCCTGTGTGGTACGCGATGATAAGGCCACGTACTGACTGTCACTTCCTGGGTTTTCGTGACGTAGCACTAGGCTGAGTGTTTTTTTGTCCTCAATTTAGCCTGTCAGGCTTCTCTTCCTCTAAGCTAGCTGCGTATAACTCTCGTCTCTTTTGGTTAATCACGCATACATCTATGTGAATACTACATACACCACGATTAAGTTATTTTAAAGCTTGATATTCGGCAAACATCGCAACACCGGCGAGATGCACTCTGCTACCTGAAAGGCAAATTATAGGGCAAGAGACTTACCTGTGCACTAAGAGTTGTTCACTATTAAATCCTCGGCTGCCATCTAATGGACAGAATCAGCAACTTGTTTTCAGCTCATGAAGCAGTTTGACAATCAAACACAACAGAAAATTCAATCACAAATTTATTTACTACATGCATTTACATTGTATTACAGCATATTTTTGACAAAAGGCTTTGAATGTAACGATAAAATGGGCTAAAAAGGTAAAGTAGTGATATTAAAGTACTCAACGAGTTTTAGTGTCATGGTATTTTCTCTTAACAAATAGTGCTAAAATTAGAAATGTATTGGTGTGTGTGTGTGTGTGTGTGTGTGTGTGTGTGTGTGTTGTGTGTTTACATGCTTACCAATTATTTCTGGGCTCCATTAGCTAAAGGTTAATACATTATTGATAATACAACAACCCCCCCCTCCCAAAAAAATATTAACTATAAAAACAATATGATAAAACACATGAGATAAAAAGGAGCATTGGTAGTAACAAACGAGGCTATACAGTTACATGTAATGCAGTTCTACCACAGTATATGAAAACAGTCTGGTGCACTGGATAGAGCAAAAGCAGTCCATATATACAGTGCAAAAAGTGCTACAGTGGTTTCATTATGCTAGCTGGTGCATTATAAATAAGCTAAAATAGTACACTACACCCACTGAAGTCATAATAAGTATATTGAAAGCATTGTACAGTGTCTTAATATTATGATAAATTCCATAAACTTTTGTCTGATGGCTGTTTTTCCTATTCAATATTGATTTTACATGTGAGATACACTATTGTGTTTTTTCTTTATGAATACAGACACATATGGAATATGGATTCAAAAACAAATTTTGACCAAAGCAACGAGAGCACAGTGGTGAGAGTGAGTAGAGAATGGCTTTAAGACAAGACAGGATGAAAGAAAAGAAAACATCATACAAGTCAGTTATACTCAAAGTGTTATCACTGCATATTCTTAATTGTATAAACACAGGATAATTATTCAGAAACATCCAGAGAAATACACAAACAGTCCAGTGTATAATATCCAATTATATCTCTGCAGTGTGCGTAAATAAATGCAACTCCCTCTCAGCTTAATGATGAAGCCATTAAAATGGAATTTCCATAGCTGAGGCAGCATTTGAGTCGCCTCCGAGCTGAGATGCATCATTTTAGGAAAATGATTGGGCATGCACCTGAAATGATATATGCCATTTATTGCCTTGCCAGCATTCTGTCCAGTTAGCAAAATACAGTGTAAGCTATTCCAGTGTTTCTTGAAATATTGTCAGTGTTGGACTTGTTGGATTTCCACCATCAGATGCTAAAAGCAGTCAGTGTTTCTACATGTTCATTTCCAGTGATTTGTTTTCTTATCCAGTCTTATCGCATGTCTTCCAGTGAATCTGCTGAAGTTAGTGTGACTTATATGCCTTTATTTAAGGAAGGATATTGAGGGTTTGGATATGCATAATCATAATGTAACAATTGATGTTTCATTTAAAGGTTCACTGTGTGGGGGTGAGGATGGCAGATTGCAACCAGCTGAAACTTCTCCCAGTTAGAATTCTTTCAGTGTTTATTGTTCAGTTTTTTTTCAGGAGCCGAATTATCTACGAAGGTCTCTTCCTCTCCAAAATAAACAGACTGGGCAATTTACACCAGTAAAGACACCATAATAAAGCATGTTATAAATCAGTGTTTCTTCAAGGCTATTTGGCATGTCAGAGACGGGCCACTAGCCCAGCACCTGCTAACGTGTGCTCACCTTTTTCTCTGATATATTAAGATCCAGACATTTACCAGGTTTTTACCAGAAGCTGAATTATCCGCAGAGGTCTCTTCCTCTCTAAAACAATTGGACCTGGCGATTTAAACCAGTAAAAACCCTGAATTCTTGTCTTCTGTACAAACATGGTGGTGCAACATAGGAATCTCCGTGCACAAGGATCCACTCCCTATGTAGATATAAACAGCTCATTCTAAGGTAACAAAAACAAAACATTTCTTATTTTCAGGTGATTATACATTAAAGAAAACATACCTCGATATTTTATTACATTTCTGCCAATATATCCCCCTAAATCCTACACACTGAACCTTCAATGTCACAATTGAGATGGAAATACTGCACAGCATGTCCCTCTCTGTGCAGTGTTCAGTCAGATTCTGCGTGAGGAGACAGCAGACAGTCTAGTCGACTGCAGCAGCCTCAGACACAATGCTCCACTGTAGAGACCCAGGATTTGCCAGTGTGCACTACTGAGGTATATTTTCAGTGCGAGTTGCAACTATTCACTGAGGCCTTCAGCAGAGGCCAATTATCCTCTCTCCAGTGTATAAAACTATTGAAAAGTGTTTTTGTTTTCAGTCGACACTGGTTTCAGTGTACATAGAGAAACCAAAATGTGCGCAGCGTCTTCTACAGTATCTTTGCCTGGACTTCATTTAAAGACTTGAATTCGGATGAAAATGTAATTATGGCTTGTAAGTATGGAAGACTTGACGATCATTAATTAAATGAGCTATACACTCATGGACTCAGTTAACAGTGACACAACAGTCATATTACAGTGATCTAAAATATTTTCAGTGACAGAAGAAAAAAACAGTGTTTCAAACTCAGCAAAAAGAGATGTCTTAATGCATATACATATGAAGGGGATTACAGTGGGGACGGTGGTATATAGTTTGTTCTGTATGAATATCTTTAAAAATAATGTACAATAGCGAGACAAAACCCTATCCCATCACAAGCGTACAAACAGCGTACAAACGTAACCATACAGGAAATATGTGGTGTACTGTAAAGGCACTGGGACATGTCGTCTTCCCTCTCACACGCAGCTGCTTTGAATGAGAAAATGGTAGTCAGAGTATGATGAGGCTTCTCCTTCAGTGGCACAGCTGACTTCACTCTGTCAATGGAAAGCATGTGGAGATAAAAAAAAGTCATCAATCAGTCATTGACTGTTCAAACTAATGCCTACCATACATTTGAAGACTTTGAAAATACTTTATAGGTGTTAAAAGACTTAAGTCTAACCCCCTCTCACATCTAAAGACAATGTGAGCTTTTCATCACACACCATTAGATTTTACAAACACTTAGTATCTTGCTGCATCAATATTAGCAAGACTAGATTCCTTTGAAGATTATTTCCCATCCTGCTCCTTGTGGAAGCTATTACACCAAACTTCCTTTAAGAAATATAACATATTAACAATTTCTTATGTGTCTGCAAAACACAGAATTCTAGAAACACAAGATAAAAGGCGTCAGGATTTCTCACTAAAACAAGTGCTGATTGGTGGATCAGATACATGCCGAACTAAACGCGGCTTCCTGTTTCCACAACTCCATTCTCCTACTCCATTTCTGCTTTTCGACAGTCCAACAAAACCGAGACTTGTTCACATTCTTGCGCCTCCCTGGAGTCTCCTCCATGTTTAATATATACCTGGTTTGCAACTTCCTGTTTGGTGTTTGAGAGAGTGCAGCTATTGGTTGTTGTTGTTCACATCATTGAACTTCAGTATTTGCGTGAGCCAAGACTAAAAGCTTAAAATAAATTAAACAAGTCTGATTTTGTTGGAACGTCAAGATGAAAAAAACTGAGTTTTATGACCAACTGATGACGAACAATCAGGATCGTGGGAGCTCACACCAACTGAGGTAAAACTCTTGTGATTGTACTCCAACATTGGAAATTTTTCTGCGAAAGTTGAAACGTCGTTTGATGTAAAAGCCTTTGCATATTGAGTCTGTTTTCATCATCCGAAATTGTTGCATGTTAAAAAATAAATATGACCTCACACTGTGTCAATCACGTTTGCACACTGAGTCCGAAACTTTCATCCATCTCAAGAGTTTTTGGAGCTGGTTTGATTTTCTGCATTGCATTTTCTGCACTCTCTAAATGCTGTAAAAAGCATTTAGAGAGTTGTTCGACCAAGAACCAGTGAAGGCCAGCAAAAGTACTACAATACTTGGATCAAACAACACAGAGGAACCACACAGCGTCTGAAAGCCCCTCATATTTTGGAGGACAATTTACTCACAGACATGGAGACACGGAAGTGATAGGTGACGTCCTGGAAGGACAGCACAGGCACTGACCACAGGTGATGAGTCCCCTTAGAGGAAAAATAAAGCATCAGTTTGAACAAATAATTTGCACTAAGTCACCCTTGGGTAAATAAGTTCTAATAAATAACAATGGTAGTTTAACACATTTGTAGTGGTGCACAACTACAAAAGAAGGAAATACGTTTTGATTATGATAGGTGATGATGATCATTATGTACCTTTGTTGATGTACTCTGTCCACCATACAGCTCTGTCTCTGTGTGGTTGGGGCATAAACGTCCCTTGGTGGCTCCACATTGTCGTACCCACACACTGATCGTGGACCTGCAATGAATTAAATATAATATGTCTCTGTGGCCTGCAGTTAAAGTGTTGTTTTTAGTTGCACAGGTTAGACCTTTTTATGGTTCTGTTATTTACTAACAATTTCCCAATTATTTTTTGAATGTTATTTTGAACTTATTATAGGGTCAGAAAAAAGGAGCAGTTTGCACATCTTTTTTAAAACAGGTACGTAGCAGAGGGAAGAGCAAGACACAACTTGAAGAACTTCCGCACACTGTCAAACTTGGCAAAAACAATCAAATGATTGTGACGTTTCTGTAACTAGACCTTCATCAGGCAAAACCTGCATGATGAAGGTCGCAATAAATTGATTATTTTTGCAAGTTAGACAGCGTGCGGGAGTTTGTCTTCAAGTTGTGAACTTATTGTAGCGAAAAGTTAAAATTTATTTATCAACTTTTGTCTTTATTACTGCTTAATTGCTTGCTTGTTTCAATCAATTAAAAGCAGTTCTTTTTTACAAATACTTAGTGTCAAATTACATGATTTTTTTACAGGAAACCTTAGGACTTTACCAACCTGCGAAATGAGGCATTATCATTGCATGCGTACAGTTATGTATATAGAGTGATGTCTGTGTACTCACATCATGTGCAAAGTGATTTGTGACATGGAGGAATTTCTGTTTCCATGGAGTGATACTGTGTAGCTGGAGTAAACATAGAGAAAAACAGCATCAGCATTAGGACCTGAATTCAAACTGTAACTGTATAAAGGGCAAACATACAGAGAAGTGACAAATCAAAGGAAAAACTTCAAGGAATGACTGGTGAAACATGATAAATTTAGATACTTCCACAGAGGGCATGATGTTACATGATTTCGATGACTTTAAAAATTATGTGAATCACATACTACGGCCTTCAAAACTGAAGCATCTCAACCTGACTGAGCCCCTTTTGGAAACTTTGGACCAAGGAGTAATACAGTGCTGTCCACCACCATCATCAAACAGCACATTGGCACATTAGCACATACATATCTTTTGGGAAAATGGTGTTCATCCCTCCAGTAGAGATCGAAACTTGTGGAATCTATGCCATGAAGCATTGAAGCTGATCTGGCTGCTAGTGGGCCAGCACCTCACTAGGACACTTTATGTCCTCTTCCTTGAATTTGTCACCCATCTGAACAATGTCAACACAAGACTAGTGCGACTTTTAATTATATACCTGCAGCTTTCAGGTGTGGTGCAACGTTGTGCTGTGATCTCTTGGTTTGTCTCCACGATATGTAGACTAGTCAGAGAGGGAGCTGACCTTCCTCCTGCAGAAGTAAGAAAAGCTGTACAATGAGCGCTGGACCCATACTGTAGCATTCCACTGTACATTCTGTAGATAAGCTTTGTTTGCTGTTGTGCTGCTTTACGATGTTTGCATACTGCATATTATATGTGTGAAAACAGTGGCGTGTCTGGGCTGTGTTTGTAGATTTACCCTTTGTGTGTAGGCTGCGTTGTCTGCGTGGCTGTGGCGGCTGACCTGGGGGCAGGCGGTTGGTAGCTCCCACTCCACCCAGGTCTGTAGGTGCTGGCTTTTTGGACTTGGCAAAGTACAAAGGTGCTGAGGTGTGACTCAGGCGGTTTCTATTGCGGCCCTCCTTGTCCATTGATCTGGACTTAGCCTTCTGATTAATATAGCCTGGAGTGGGAACTGGGCCACCTACGTCTAGAGGAAGAAGATAATTATCCTGCATTGAGGACAAATGTAGATGACAGGAAAACATTGCATATTTGTTTACTTACCTGGTGTGGATTGGTTGTTACTCAATGTCAGAACTGTAGCTGATTGGTTGTTTATGGCTGAAGTTGAACAGCAAGCTGCAGGGTTCATGAAAAAATGAGAGAAAAGAATCAAATCTCAGTAAAATGTACTGATATTTTATGCACTTAGTGAGACTGTTGATTGCGGTATCGACAAAATAACTCTTTACCAAGTAGTATTGAAACTTCTTCAGTTAAATGACACCTGCATTTGATTCTTTTTGTACCAAAATCTAGGGAAAAAAAAACATCTATCTGTGTGGTTTTGCATGAGGCCAATTGCCTCAAGCGTTCTTTAGTTTAGATTGGCCCATTATTGCAGCAGCTACAGCCCATACAATCTGTGGTGTGGTAAAGTCAACACAGTGTATTGGATGGAGTTGGCAGTATAGCGTGTGGAGATGCCACCAAACTGTTTGAAAGTATGGCTTTACTACAGGCATGTGGGATGTGGTGTCATTTCACCCAACTATCACATGATAGGTATCGCATGAAGTAGAAAATAAAAGCATTAAAATAAAGTACTCTATGGTATCAGTGTCACTTTAAGGGTGCTGGTATTGTAGTTTTTTAAATGTTTCCCAGCCCTAGTGGAGTGACTACTCCACTCACCTGGTGCAGGGGTGGTGGACAGTGGAGTGTATGGACTCTTGCGTGAGGATCCCAGTGCAGCTCTGGACCTGCACCAATCAGATGGCAGTACAGGAGGTCAAGAGCATGCTTCAGGTAGCACAACGATACATGTAAAACCCAATTAATTTCAGGCTGTTTAAATACATGACTCATGATCTCCTTTCAGGAAAAAAGAAACACCCAACTAAGCAATCAAAGATAAGACTGAAAGAGAAGATCAGAAAATGAAACAAGTAGCAAGAAAGGCAGGAAAGCGTACCATGGGCAGACAGGTGGACAGAAAGTGACAGTGGCAGTGAAGATGGGCATCCAAGAGATGTAGAGACACAGGGAGGAACATAGCTACAGAAAGCAGGAGCAGATTTTATAGAAAGATGTTAATGGAGAAGTGGAAAATTGACTTTTTTTTTCACTATAAAGCTCAAGTGTCTTTCTTCCTCAAAAGCACATACCCATCTTTCTCTGTGACGTCTCCTCTATGGTGAAGAGTCAAGACATAAAGGACGGACATGGAAATGACACTGTTTGGAGACAAATAAAGATCCATTACATCATCATCATGTCACTACTGCATGTAGTTGATGCTGATTTTTTTCTTAACCCACCACTTCCTCCCCAAACACATGTGGCTCAGTCTAACCTGAAGGCCATGACAATGACCAGTGCCAGGATGGTTCCCTGCATGAACCTCTGGCTGATGCAGCCTTGATCTGGAGGCGAATTCTGCAATAAAAAAAAAACAAGGATTACATTAAAATGATAAATCCTGCTGGTCACATATTACAGTTTAAATACATAATTATCACCACAGACCTTGCTCCCAGGTTTGACTGTCTTCTTCTTGAGTGGGCCACTTCCTGTTCTGCTGAAATAACTCCCTGATTGGCTAATAGAAAAAAACAGTGATCTGTTAATTCTTTTCTAATCATACAAGATTGTGTCTGTCAATTACTACATTAACATGCACACTAATGTTCTGTTTTTTTCCCTTATCCTGAAAAAGACATTCCTACTGAGTTGTTTACATGGCTAATGAGAATGAGTATTCCACTAATATTCCCATTTTCATGCCAGAATCTTTTCACCAGTGGCGGACTTGTTTGGCTGTACACACACACACACACACACACACACACACACACACACACACACACACACACACACTTCCTCCTTAACTCCTTTAAACACGTTCTGAAAAGGTCGGCATTATGATATTCATACATATCCATAAACCTGTTGATATCCAAGTCTTTCATTATATTTAAGGTGTGTTTCTCCTACTGACCAGTAATGTGGGCTGTTCTTTTGGCCATGCATCTCCACATTAGCCTTGCAAACTGTTGGCGAGTTGGTTTGTGTACAAAGTATCCATGAAAATGCACAGAGGTGATTGTAAACAGGCAAGATGCCGTATGTCACAGATGGCTGTGAAAACCCCAAAAGAGATGCTCCTAAAAACTTGAATAACATCAGCATATCCCACGTCTTAATTTGAAAATTCTACTTTTGGAATAAGGCCTAATTCAGAATATCCAAACAGGATATGCTGTTTACAAAACCAACATCAAATTCTGTATATTGTTATATTCAGTATAATAGTAGAATTTTAGTGTGCATGTAATGGCGCCCTGTGTGTACAACCACCCTGAAGCCTACATTTGAGGGCTCACTGCTCTCACCTGACAGTGCCTCCACTCACGGTGCTCTTCATGCTGTCAAGGCGTCGCAGCTTGGCCAGTTTGCGGCTCCAGCGCTCCAGTTCGTCTATACGAGTCTCCAGGTTGTCTGTGAGCTTACACAGCTCCTTCACCGCTCCCACGTTCTCCATGAAGATACGCTCCTGTAAAATAATAGTGAGAGCTGTTAGTGTGTTTGGAAGTGATGTCTGTGTGCACTGTATGTTTTTTGTGTTTTCATTACCTTGTTGACCACTAACAGGTTAGGGATAGTTTCCCCATTGGCACACACCACATCACCCCCCTCCTTCACTGCTTCAGGCAAGATCTGCTGAACCTCTTGAGCGATGACTCCTGCAGGAGGACATAACAAGTGCTGAAGTGAAAAAAGAGCAGCAAAAGCATGACAGTGTGTACAGTCACAGGACACGTATGTAACAATGCACATGGAGCAAAAGACAGATCAAATATTAAGACACAAAGATGACAGCATGATGTGCAGTGTACAAAGATATGAGATGATAGAGGCAAACATTTAAAGTTGTTATCTATGAAGTTGTTACCAGTCTCTGCAGTGTTCTCTATGCCCACGGTGGCAGCAAACTCAGGCTTGTACTGATAATGGACCAGCCTCATCTGAGAAATCCGTTTCAAATTGTCTGTGGTGTCGACCTACACACAGACAGAATGACAATGACGTCCATGCAGATGGTATGAAAACACAATGTTCATGTTGCAGATGAAAATGCTTGGATCAAGAACAATGAAAAGACAAACTCAGAGTTACACTGCACAGTCAGCTGTGCTGAGCGTGAGCATTTGGATGACATGATTCATGATGACAAGGCACACAATGACACACTGACACTTTGGAAACACACACACACGCACATGCACAAACTCACACCCATATACATACACACTGAGTGTCATCCTGACCTCCTGGACATTTTCTTTGGCCCTGATGTCAGACGGATGCACCAGGGAGCCCATGACCTTCAGGTTGCCATGGACAACAAGGGCCTCATCCGGCCGGTCAGTGTTGATGCCGACTCTCCCGTGGTGGTAGACTGAGTCCGGCAGCTGGCCACGCTGCCACAGCACCTCGTTGTCACTTTCAAACTGGCCTGGGTTGGATGCCTGTAACAGAGAGACAAAGGAGAGGGTGCACAGACAAACAGCAGTTCAGATGTTTCTAAAAGATATGCCAAAAAAAGATCCAAATAACCACAATATTTTTAAAGGAATAGTTCTACATTTGGGAAAATATATTTATTCACTATATTTATTCACTTTCTTGCCAAGGGTTAAATAAGAAGATTGATACCACTCTTCCAGACAAACAGTGGAGACTCCAGGAAGTGCTCTGCTGCCAGTGGTGAAACACATAACCCCCCCATAAAATAATCAAAATATTGTTTTTACACTTTCTTTTTTGTTGTGAATTTTAGGGGAACTAATTAGCAGATTATATTGATTTTGTTTTGTCGGACATTGACAGGTTAACTGTTTCCCCTGTTTCCAGTCTTCGTGCTAAGCTAAGGTAACCTAGCTGCTGGCTCCAGTCACATATTTACCATGCAGATATGAGGCAAGAAAGCAAATCGATATATTACACAAAATGTGGAATTATTCCTTTAACACAAGCCTAAGATGAATAGTGTTGACTTCACATTAGACCTAATAGCTTAGCCAGTGTTTAAAGTGATTGAAAAAGCAAATTTATGCATCAAATTGTGTTCTCACATAAGCCTAATCAGCTGAACATAATTGTAGTATGATTGTACAGATTTCAAATAGCTCTTAAACTTATTGAGCTCATGCAGTTAAAGATACACTGTGCAGTGTTAAAGATATAAAGTCCACTGCACCACCGTGGGCGGCACGGTGGGCAGTGGTTAGCATTGTTGCCTCAACAGGGTTCCTGGTTAGAACCCAGGGTGAGGGGTTCGTAGCCTGGGGTGGGGGAGCCCTTCTGTGTGGCTTCCTCCCACAGTCCAAAGACATGCAGGTTAATTGGTGACTCCAAATTGCCCATAGGTGTGAATGTGAGCGGAAATGATTGTCTGTCTCTATGTGTTAGCCTTGCGATAGCCTGGCGACCTGTCCAGGTTATACCCTGCCTCTTACCCAATGTCAGCTAGGATAGGCTCCAGCGCCCCCGCGACCGCTAACAGGATAAGTGGTTATTATACAATGTGTAGACTCATACAAAAATAATTCCTCTCAATCATCACTTATGAACCACTAGAAGTGCGTGGTGGTGTATTTATCGGCAGAGAATCTGCCCTCTTTTTTCTTATTTTACTGTCTTTGGGACGTTCCTGGTCACAGCGAGCAGTTGAGGTCAGGACTTAATAAAAAGGTAGCAATCAGGTGCCAGACTGTGAGTAGCCTGCATCTAAGAGGGAGCTACCAAATCACAGACACAGCTCTGAAAAAACTGCAGATATAGCACAGTGTAATGCCACTTTGTTGGCTTTCACTTTTACTTTTTCTGTTAACAAACACTTCCTGACAGTTACTGCACAGTATACCTTTAACTATACACTATAATTCCACGTTTTTTTTTTTGTACACATCTAGTGTAATTGCAATGCCATCGCTGTCCAGTGAAAAACATGCATTTCCTTATTGATTTTTTTTTATTGACTGTGTGGTCAAATGTGTCTTTATGGGCTAAGACAGTTCTCCTTTGTAAACAATGTTGCTCTTCTTAGCTCATGAAAGTTTGACGTTGTAAAGATACATGGTTTTCACAGCACAGTTTAGTGTGTATATTAGAGTGTACAATAAGTGTGCTGGGGATCACAGCCACGCAGATTAAAGGAATGGAAAGAAAGACAATGGAGAAGATGTTAAGATCTACACAGTGAGTCTGAAGTGCAGAAAGGTATGTTAAATAGACCAAAGGTGTCACATTCACAAGGGATATGATTGTTGTAGGAGGCAGACAGACATGGCCAGACGTTACCCTGACGATGATCCTCTCAGACGCTTGGGCAGCCACAGTGTAGCTCTGACTGTGGGACTGAGCGTGCAAAGCCACCACCAGCATGAAATACCTGAGAGGACAAAAATATCAGGACTAGATGTGACTGCTGAAGCTTTGAAGGGATCATAGTGACTCGTATTGTTTACATGATGTGGGATGTTTTTCACCTCTGGTCAGGGTTGGGTTTGCCCTTCTTCCTCATGTTATTTGCTGTGGTCTCGCTGAAGTGGAGCCGCCCCACTGTGACCTTTGTGACCTGCTCTGAGGGCAGGGTGACCCTGGAGGGAACAGAATCACAAACACATTATGCAAAAAAGATCCTCCTTCCACAGCTGAATACTGCTGAACTTATCCATTAAAGTGTTGAGACTCACAGCACTGGCTTAAAGGGTCTCTTGCTGCGGTCAGACTGTGACTGCTCCACACTGATAGACTGATTCATGGCCTCCACCTGGCAATCAAGAGGGAAATAAAATATACACTAAATACTGTAGAGCTAATTATCTGTTAAGTAAAGTAGTAGCTCACTGTTTTGTCTCCGCGCACCTTTACTCCGTTGAGTTTCAGATAGAAGCAGTCGATGGGCTGCAGGCCCTCACTTGTCTTGATGTACTTGGGCTCTCCCAGCATGCCTATGTATACTGTGACCTGGAAATGATTCTTCTTCTGGCAAACAAAAGCATCATCAGCCAAGGAGAAGTTGAAGCCCTTGTCAGCATCAACGCGGTAGGTTGGCATTGGACTACAGACAGGGAAAGAGGTTGTGACATATGAAAAATGTGAACAAGAAGCTCACTTAGGTTGTAAGGAAAGTGGAAAAACTGCTGCATACTGCTGGGTTTTGCCATTTTTATCACCAGGGGGAGACTCTTGACTATTAACAGGAGTCCTCTACATGTTTTTAGGTCCAAGCCCTCAGAGAGACATACATGTGGACGGAGCATATAAAACAGTGTAATTTGACAAAGATATGGACAATATTTTATAATATATATGTGGGGAGCTAATGTGATATAAGCTAACTGGTATAAGCATCAGTACATCAACAACTTCCGTATTCTCAAATGACTTTTTGTCAATGGAGTCTGGTGTCTTTTAGGTAACGGCTTCAGTTCCCCAATATAAAGGGCTGTCTGATGGCAAAGTGTTAAAATATTCTAAATAAAGCATACACTTAAACTGATAAAGATTTTTTTTTAGGTGGCTAAAAACGAAATAATTGACACAGCATTTGCTCAGCACCGTTGTGTGCCGCGTTTTTCCACACAGAGGTTCTTGTAAACAAACATTGTGATTCAGTCTACAGGATGTCGGCATGACAGGATGAATTTTTATCTTTGGCAGCTACCTTTTTTCCTCATATGATCTACAGATTATAGGCATTCTAGTATCTCAAATGGCTTGAAAAATAGTGCATATATGGCTGCTGTAAACTGCCCCCAGACCACCCTAGGTTTGGGCTGAGCCCCGAATGTTTACAATGTCTGGCTCCACCCCTGGATTACCGCCCCCTTCACCCCATTTTCTTGCCATTGCTTTATGACACTGAGGACCAAAATAATCTCAGAGACTATATAATAAATCTAATGTAAAACAAATGAAAACCCTCTGTGCCCTTACGTAGGTGTAGTGAGCTAAATGTTGTGATGGGCAACCAGGTGGTTGTGATAACATATCTGAAAGGTCTTGTGAGTTCATTTCAACCTTCCTCCCTATCTATGCTTTTTTTTCTGTTTTGGCATCGCAAAAGCACAAGTAGGTGTACACTAATTTCTCCCTTTACCCCCTCCTCGCGTTGTCTTTCTAAGCCGAAACCCTGCACTCGTTCACTCCCCTGCACAGCTCACCTCTGAGGAATTTGTAGACCTCTGCAACCCTGCTTTTCCTTTGACACTCCTGCTGTATACTTTGTTGAATTATTCATTGCACCAATTATAACATCTTTTCATTCTTGGCTCTCTGCAAGGGACTTTCAGCTCTTTTCTCCCCCAGAATAAAAACCTTAAGATGTAAGATATGCCAAAATAAAGTCCACCCACAGCTCTTTGCAGTTTGCGTCATACAGTGGTGTCCACTTGTTCTGCTGGTGAGGCTGCCACTTAATGCACTGATAGTTTGGGTCCAGGTAAGCGTTGTCTGCATCCTGCATTAAACCTGTGACAAACAGAGCAGCAATTAACGCAAGATAGAAGAATGCTGGGAATGTGTTCAGTGAGTTAAAGGGTAGATAAGAGCAGGTGAGCGTGAGGTAGAGGAGGCGAGGAAGAGAGGAAAGATGCCTGCCTACCTGGTTCTTGTTTGATGATACCTGTGAGGATTTGGGAATTGAGGGTGCTGTTGGGGGAGTCAGAGTGCTTCCTCTTCTTGGCCTGGTGAACAGGAATGCCGCTGTGAGAGGAAATGGAAACACAGTCAAAAATTGCGCATATTTCCACTCTCTTCCATCATACAAACTGGACAGCCAAACCCTCCCTCCCCCCTCCTGTACATGTCCATGACTCACTCCTGCCCCTGAGGATGCTGCAGTAGCTGATGGAGCATCTGAGTCTGCTGCATGTCTCCACTTCCGCTCGTGGCTGGACCAATGGGATACTGGGATATCATGGGCTCAGGCTTCAGGTACATGTCCCGATGCATGCTGGGGTAGTGCCCATGTGGTGGGAGGGGTGGTGTTGGAGTCATGTGACACATGTTCTCTGGTGTCATGGTCCTGATCATGTGAGGATCTGGAAGACACAACAGGAAAGGAGCATAAGATCTACACCAGGGGAGTCAAACATACGGCCCAAGGGCCAGGACCAGCCCGCCAAAGGGTCCAATCTGGTCAACTAGATGACAAGACTGAGAGGTGCCAGGTTTCAGGAGCAAGTTAAACAATGTGGTGCCTACGTCATGTAAAATTCTGCTTTGGGGGCTTTTCCACCCTGACCACAACACACTTCTCTGATATAACAATAATACTTTCTGTGAACATGTTTAAAGATATTCAACATTGTGCAAAATATTGTCAATCAGCAGCTCCATTTCAAAAGATTCTATATCAGGAATTGTATGGATAAATGCTCATGTAATGACAGTGAGAAGTAGACTGACTGAATGTGGAAAAACTGAGACATACTGTTGAAATTGCATCTATTTTTCTTCAGACATCTCAGGCTGTTCATCTGTTTTGTAAAAGGATGAATGTCCACAGAATGTATGTATGTAATATTGGAGCTAATGGTACTTATAGGTTATTGTGTGATGGTTTTATTGGTCGGGCCCATCTGAGATCAAATGGCCCATGAACTAAAATGAGTTTGACACCCCTGATCTACTTTTTCTCCTTTAGACTGATCTGTCTGTTCTGCATTTCAGACTGCACTTTATTCTACTTCCTTACAACCTTAACTAAAGGTATTTTCCATTGTTTCAAACTGGAGAACTGGAGGGTTGCCCATCAGATAGCACTCTTCCACACCTTTTTACTAATGGGCAAGACCAACACAGGTGTGTAAGCGGCAAGAAGTACACAATGACTTTGAGCACTGTTGTTGTTCAGCCTGTAGGTTGAAACATGCCAAACATACACTAGTTCATTCTTAAAATGAAAGCTTAGCTGATTTCAGTACATTTAATTTAGATTATAAAATCCATTTTCTAGACAATTTATGTAAACTGTTGATTCATATATGACATACACACAGCACTCAGTTTATTGATTGGTTTGTACATTAACTTCTTTTGTCTTTATGCTCTGTTCAAACACAACAAAGTGATGAGTAACAGATATTGATGTGACTGAGACCCGCATACACCTTGAATACTTCAGTGGGTTACTCTGACTGTCTGAGAGCAATCTACAGATTAAAGCATGATTACTGTTTGTCACATGTCGTTGTCACAATCGTTCCATACACTTATGCAGTGAGAGGAAAAACATACTGCTTACCATTCACCTGTTGAGGAGAGTAAGGCTCTGAGCTGGAGTCTGGGGGGGACTCAGGTAGTGTCCTAAAAAAGAGAAGGCAGCCGATGTTATATTCACAAAAACAGTAATATTCCACTTTCAAATCATAGAATCCTTAAAGAAATACCATGATTTAAGTGTGTGTGAGTCCTCTCTCTTATATTCTTCTTATTTTCTAAACTGCCATTATATTTAAGAGAGAAACTTTCCTTTGGGATCAGATTAAGTTCAGACGTTATTTACACAAGATTTTGTGCGTCAGGATTTTTTTTGCAGGATGTAATTTGACTCTCTCTCTCAGGCTGTTATCAGTCTCCCTCCCCCTCAGGTCCAGCTAGTGTTTTATTTGTACAAATGAAGCTTAATCACATATTGATTGCATAATGGGCCTGTAGTAGGGTGTGTGTCTGGTTTCACTGCCTGCTTTAAAAATATATACGTCATCTTCTGAAACTGCCTGATTTCATGTTTAAGGTGGGAGTTGCGGGAGCATCTTGAACATTCCTAAGTCTCAGTGCATGCTATACTTTCTCCTTCTTGTACTTCTATCTATCCACCTCCATGGTGTTGTGCTCACCCTGGAGCGTAGTGGCCCCTGTGCTCGGGCTTGACGTGAGCCTGCTGTTGCTGCTGCTGGTGTTGGTGTTGCTGCTGCTGCTGCTGCTGCTGCTGCTGCTGTCCCAGGCAGAGGTAGTTGTGTCGGAGGCCCAGAGATGGACCTGGGGGGTAGGCGTTCTGACAGTTAGGAGGCCCAGGCGGAGGGGCTCCTTGGCGCAGTGGAATAGGGGGGCTCACACCACACACCAACCCCCCAGAGGAGGACGCTCCTGCCTGGGGAGATGAGTAATTTGGTCCTGGGGTGCTGTGGACCTCTGAGAAACAGCTGGGAGAAAGAAAAAGAAGAAAAAAGAGGATTAGCCTTATCAGAAATAACAAATTCCTTTGTAACGACATGATCTGATTCGGTTGGTGCGTGTTGTTTTGACTTTGCTGGGTTGGTTTGGAGTCCCTACTGACATGTCAGTGCTATCGTCCTCCTTGCTGATGTACTCTTCCAGGATACTGGTGTCGATGTTGGCTGGCTCCAGAGAACTGATAATATCATGACCTGTAGTGAAGGGAGGGTCGGGAACACAGAGGGGAGATGGAGAGCATCTGGGAATTAGCAACGGGAATCTTTCAGCAACTCCACACAGTGCCACTAAAGCCCTAGTTTCAACACAAGCTTGTGTTGTAACAATTCCCTGTAAGACTATCTATCTGTCTAATAATGCATTATTAACCCTGCTTATCATTTTAAGCTCTTTGTGCACACTCCAAACAACCTGATTACACTGAATCCTTGCATTTATATTAGACAAACTCACAATCTTTTGCCAAACACATATGAGATCATGTAGAGCTTAGAGCTTAATTTACAGATTAAATTTACAGGAGTGAGCCAACAGTCTAAAAATGTGTTAGTAATCAACATTACAGATTACATACTGATGATTCAGTGCCTCTAACTGCTTACATATATAGACTGGAATCACTCTAGTTAACAGTTACTATTACGTACCTCAGCTACCATTAATAAAAGAATCACGGTTGACATAATTAAAGAAGAATTTCACTGCTGGAAAGACGCTCTTTCCGTAAAACTGGGCTGTCTGTGCACCACACCAGACCTATAAATGCTCCCACTGGTGGGTGATGTGCTGTGAGCTTGACCGTTTTGACACACAAAGTAAAATGTCGGGTTGGCTGGAAACAAACGATCTTGAATAACAGTTAAACAGTAAGCTGAAACATGCTTCTGAAAACATTTCAGGTGAGAAATAGGCAACACAGTAACACAAGCTTGGTTCATATTTGATAAATATCAATGTCAATTTTTTCACACTGTGTTTTTACAATACAGGAAACAGTATGGTGCTCAACTTCCTGTTCGTACATTCTCATATTACAGGCAAACAGTGCATTAAAATACATTTCAAAAGACATTTTAGGTGGAACCCCAAATTGCTCCTGATGGCTGTTCAATTGGTGCATGAGTGTTAAAAACTGAGTAGCAGGTGGCACCTTGTATGGTAGGCTCAGTCACCAGTGTATGAATGTGTGTGTGAATACGTGAATGTGACTTGTAGCGTAAAAGGCGCTTTGAGTGGTTGGAAAGCTAGTGCGGCGCTATACAAGTGCAGATCCATCTACCCTTTACCTGGTTTTAAAGTTTGATCTAAGTTTGTCTGAGACAGAGAGGGACGGGTCTCTCTCTTGATCTGCTCCTGTACTCTTTGTGTCCAGGGTATATGGGCATATGAAAAGTACAATCTGTAGTTTGAGCGTCAGAGATGAGCATGGAGATCTGGGTGCTGGTAAGATGGAGGGAAGTTTACCACAGTTCATTTCACATACTACCTACATTGTTATGATACAAAGCTGGTTGAAAATCAGCAGTTTCACTTTAATAATACTTATAAAAGTACTAATGAGTTACTAAACTAGATTGTGTTGTCTCCATTTTCTTTGTTTACTACAACTGACATCTATCGTAAAGGTGAACTAAATCTTAAATGTTTTTTCTTCTCGTCATGTCCGGCATAATTCAAAATATTTTAATATAATGATATAGCATATTTTTTTTTGGTAATTTCATAATTCCCTAATGCTCGCCTTACTTCACCCCAGGGTCATTTTCACCCTTTGATAGCCAAAGCCGCACAAATCCCAAACACATGACCCCACTTAATCTTTAAAACACCAACACGCAGAACAAGCGCTTGCTTATGCATATATTTGGAAAAGAGTAAATCACTTTATATAAACCAGCCTTTGATGGTGCATCCAGAGCATCTAACCAAAGATGTTACATGAGAGAGAGATGCATTTTCTTTTAAACTGTCACCAGTTGTCCCAGACTGCAGATGCTGGAGACAGAGTGAATGTAAGAGAAGAGAGGGGGAGCAGGACGGAGGGGGTGAAGCAGAGGGTAAGGAACTGGTATATAGTGGGTGGGCAGGCAACCCCAGTCTTTCTCTCTGTCTCCCTCTCTGACACACACACACACACACACACACACACACACACACACACACACACACACACACACACACACACACACACACACACACACTTTCTCTGATAGATTAGTGGCTACTCAGTTGGGAATGCAAGGAATTTTTGTGTTAGCATTGGAAAAAATTCTCCTTTTCCCTCTTTTTTTGTCTCCCACTAATGCTTCACTCTTCATCAGAAACAAAACTACAATGTTACTACCGGTGTTAGTGTCACAGATCCCCTCCTAACCATTTCCACACACCGTTCACCAGAAATGATTTAATAGACCATATTATCTCGGGAATAATATGTGCTTTGTCCCCAGTTAACAGAATAAACATTAACATCTTACAAACCTTTAATCATTAAACCTACAAACCAAATCACCTGTCTCCAACAAATCAAATAGGGAACACCCTAGATTCTGTAGTTTACCTTCATAATTCCTCACATTACCAAGTTTTGGGAGAAAACTAGCATGTTTACACCGACTGGCTTTCTTGCTCTGGACAGAAACAGATGGTTAATGTCTCTTAATACGTGCCAGTGTGAGGGGAGAAAAGCAGGATGGTTCCCCTTAAATAAGATCCAGATGTTCACCCCACCCAAATAGGCAGTAAATTTAAGCTGGCAGGCCTGATAACGAAAAAATAGAGAGAGATGGAGGGAGAGGGGAGGGTAGATAGATGAAGGTTGAGGAGAGCGGGGGCAAGAAAGACAAAATACGAGTTTGATGTCCAAGAATGGTATTATAGAGGGGAAAGCCTACAAGGAGAACTGAGGGCAGAATATGAAACAGGGCTGTAATCAAGTTGTGTCCAAGAGAGGTCAAAGACCGAGCGCAGTTGAGTTCAAGTCAAGAGTGGCACGAGTTCAAGATCTTGATCTAAAATCCAATCCTCTCCTAAGACCCACCTGTGTACGTTAAATATTTTTAAATTTAGCGCTGCGTTAGCTGCTCTTCACCCTTTCACAGAATATGGTAAAGTGAGACATGCCTACATTTGGAAAATAATTCTTTTAAACAGCTCCAAATAGAGGCTGAGCTCTTACTAGGCAAATTTGTTATCTGGGGCAATATACTGTGCATGCATCGACTGACTTGAATATACTACTGAAAATAATAGACATTCAAAACAATAATTTACATGCTATGTGTAACTCTGGAGAAAGATAGTTGATTGATGAGTCTCATTTCCAGATTGTCAAATACTGATGCTTTGGGTTGGTGGTATGGTCCAACTGCCAACTGAGAGTCAACCATCAACTATCTTTCACCAAACTTACAGCACCTTTAAACCTGCAATAACTGATTTGCTTTTGACATATGAATCATTTTAAGTTGATATGACAAACTTGTGAACAAACAGTTTCTTATTTGCACATCCAGCAGGTACAGTAGGGAGCAATATCATTCACTTAGGGAGCAAAAACATTCATTTGGAGTTGTGTGTCTGTCCAACTGATGAATGTAAATCCTTCCACAATCCCTCTTTTAGCTCTGTTTTTGGTCTCTACCAACACCTGATGGAAATATCTGGCTCTCTAGCTTAATGCCGGACAGATAAACAATAACCAATGAAATGCAGAGAGGAGCTATGAGTGGTAATTTTCGACAATCACTATGGGTGACCCCTTTCACATTGTTACATTGTTTTCATATCGTCATTTGATACACTGTTAAAGTAAAAAAATATTCATTATAGCTGCTTTACCTGGCTGATCTTAACCTTTCAAAGACTGGTACACAACGCTTAATGCTCAATTCTAATTTATTCCCCAAATCCGACGTGTCTGCCTTTGTTTTCGGGATAATGAGCTTTACTGTCTCTATTAGCAACTTTTGCTGGTAGCTCTGTGGTTAGAGAGGTTTAGGTGCGGCTGGGAGAGGAGTCAGGACTGGAGAGGTTGCGATGTGGAGGGTTTCATGGAGAAACAGTTCCTCCAATCCTATAGCATACATTCCAATATGTCTGTCAGTGCCTTATGACAACGCTGTCACGGCATGTAGGCAAACTGTCCCCATCAGAAAGCATCGGGCAGCCTACTGTAGTAATGGTATGGCTTTGGCGGCCTTCTGTAGTTTCAACGGACTGCTCCGACACAGTACAGTGAGCGATCTGCGTCTGTGCAGTGAAGTATGGCGTGAAATAACATTGATGGACGGGAAAAACACATGAATTTTGATATGACTGTTTTCAAAGCAGTCGCATGGCCAGTGATTAGATATGTACGGGATTTAGGACCACATATGAAAGTGGCCCACATCTGATCAGTGTTCACACTACTCTAAAGAAAATCAGATCTGTGTCACATGAGAGAGAAAAAAAATTGGATTTGGGCCTCATAAATGTTTTAGATGCCCATGTTACACCTTTATTTATTTATCTAAATGAATTTCCAGTTGAACAACAGTAACATTTACACTTGAAGGTTAACACTTTCTCACACAGACGGGACTATATTGAAATTGTACATTGAGGCAAAAAAATAAATAGTAATCTTATTTGTAGCCTGCCTGTACAGCAAAACTACTGAACTGAAAAAGCACATCTTCTGTAGGTAAGTTGAAAGGAGGTACCAGGAAGTTAACAGGTGTACAATTCATAGGGTGGAGTAACGTCCGGCAACAGTGTGGAAGTAAAATTTCATTGGTGAAATAAAATCACAGGAGCTACAGGTATGCTGGATACAAGTGTAACAAAAAAACAACAAACCTCAAAGCCAAGGCAATCAAACTCTCTCATAACTTTGCATCTGATGAACATGTTCACTAAGATCAGATACAGCATGTTTGTTGCCTCTTGAAGACACTTTCATCACCTTTGTAACCATCTACAAACAAGAGTGTTTTTGCCTTTACAGTGTTCATGTACAATGATTAAAGGACAGCTATGGGAAACGCTGTCAGAATGCTATTCTTGTGTGGGTAAAGACTAACAGAAACATAAATTAAGTAACTGTAATCCCCAAATCAATGAATCAGTTAAGTTTAAATAGCTGAGAACTGGATGTGTAAATTTCCCCGCCCTCTATGTTTTTCTCTGTCCAGCTGTGTTCAACAAGGAACAGTGAAATGATTGTCAGTCCAACTTCGATACAGACTGGCCTTTTGAGAGATTAGGGGCTGAGAGGGGAGTGTGTGTGTGTGTGTGTGTGTGTGTGTGTGTGTATGCCTCTAAGCATTCGCGTGCATGTGTGTGTTTGTTTGTTTGTGTGTGTGTGTGTGTTATGCCACCATTTCAATGCCTTGGTTGTCAGCAGAGTAATAATCTAAAATGAACACAAACAGAGGACCGAGTGTGTTAGTGCCAATCAAACATGATTTGACTTATATCAGTCAATCAAATGCACAGCTTTTCCTTTTCCTTACACGTTTCTTGAAAAATGGTGGTATGTAATGTCATTATCTCCCTACAGAGCTGTGTTAACTGTTATTAAGGCCAATTACAGACGAGAAAACTAATTTAAACTGATGTAAAAGCTTAACAAGACCTACATATTACACAGATTTTTGCCTCCAAATGAGATTTGTATACCCTCACATGCCTGTGTTAATAATTAAACACTTTCAAAGAAGGAACAAAGTCCATCTGATTATCAAACAGTTAGACTAGAATGAACATGGCTGCACACCCACAACACATACACACACATATCGTGCAGACGGTGAATACACTTTCTAAGAGCCTTAACATCAAATTAAATAATGAAAAGCTAAACAAACATTCAAACTGATGTTTGTAGAATCATTCAAGGTATTACATAACAGGTTGATGTCTGCAGTAAATGAACAGGTGCCATTAGTCTATGTCCTGAATCTTAATGCATTTTTTGGAGATCATTTTCACAAAAACAAACTAAAAATAACCTGACGGCTCTTAGCGATGTCAATTTAATCAACGTACAAAAGCAAACAATCCCTCAGTTGTTCTACAAGATGCTGCACAGTCTACGAGCACAGGGATTGTGCCTACAATGTAACACACACACAGACACAAATGTAAATGAAAGGAAATGTGTCAAATCTACACTAGGAAGTGTTAGACAGCTCTGATATTGAGCCTGGGAGTTACAGACCTTCTCTATTTGTTTACAAGACAGTGTTACTGGTAAAAGAGTAAAGAGAACATCACTATATTGATTAAGGCGTGAATACGGACAGAAAGCCCCTCATCAGGTAGGGACTAATAAATCACATCTACAGAGAAGCAGAGCAGACAGAGCGGCAGAGTACCTGCGCGTAGCCAAAGCATGTTGACGTCCTTGAGATGAAAGCACCTGAAACAGAAGATGAGAAGAACAATTCCTCTCTAATTTTTCACATGTTTCCCTACTCGGGCCGAAGGACTTTCTTCTGTAGACCCAAGAGTTGCAGATCAGGGTAACAAATGTGTGTGTGTGTGTGTGTCTGCGCGTGCATGCCTATGTGCAAAAGCATATGTGTGCGAGTGTGTGTGTGAGAAAGGCTCGGAGAGTGTTATAATGAGGATTATTCCCCAGTCATGAGAAAGGGCTGTACCAGGCTACCACACACAGCCCTTGTCGCACACAAGCACTGGTCGCACCGGCGGACCTGGCTCAGGAGATTACAGGAATGACAAGGCTGGGACCGGGACACGGAGCGAGGCTGGAGAAAAAAAAAACGAAACACTGCGAATGTCAGGTTGAGTTTGAGGGCCAGACGATAGAAGAAGATGAAGAAGACATCAAGGAGGAGGAAGAAGAAGAGGGTATACAGGAAGAAGAAGCTGAAGAAGGAAGATGTAGCATGACATGAAGAAGAAAATGAGGAAAAATTGGCTTATTAGACTGATAATGTTCAGAAGCACTATCTCAGAAGAGAACAAAACTGTGTTGTTGTTTTTTTGTTTTTAACGGCTGAATTTTGGACACAGCAGCTCTTATAAACACCTGCAGCCATCATTGCTGTGCTTTGGTCACATGCCTCTGTGACAATGACTAACATAATATAGGATGAGATTCAGGATGCAAACAAACATCCCCTTACACTCTTCTACCACAGTCCAACTTTTTTTTTTCCAAACAGCCTCTCTTACCTTATCACACACACACACGAACACAAAAAAAGTGAATTAATCTCCTGAAGTCCAGTTCAACCACAAACAGCATTCAGCGGCTGAGGATTACTCAGTTGGCAGTCAGCACTGATGGGAGTGAGCCACAACAATGAAAAATAAAACCTACTTGTAAAGCACTGTAAGCCTGGCTGCTCAAAAACAATACATTCCTCTTACTGCAATTCACCGCTAAACCTGTAAATCAGAGGAACTGTCCAAACTTTGCTGTTTCACACAGGTTTTCCAAGATGGACGACGGCCTTCCCATCCATGATTCACAACTACTGTGGGAGTGCAGCAGGCTTAATGGGAATTTTGATTTACTAGAACATGTGATGAGCTGTTCATCTTTTAAGGGCAATATGGAGTAAGAATGTGATGAATTCACCTTCTGACTCAGATGGTTCGGAGGAGAATGAGCTCAAAGTTTTATTTCTAGTACATACAATTCAAGGACAGTAACTTCCTACTAAAAATGTTCAGTTCTAATTGAAGGGTTTTTAGCAACATTAGTTGTGTGACTCTCTAAGTACAGCCTAAAGACCCTGACACACCAAGCTGACGGTCAGCTGTCGGGCCGTCAGTAGGTGCCTGTTGCCCTAGTTTTTGCCATTTGTGTGCACCATTGGCACTACTCTGTCCTTGTTGGCTTTCAGCATGTTGAACCAGCGTCAGAGACAGCAGAGCCTGTCGGTGAATGAAATCAATCTGATCTGCAGTTCAGGTCAGTGCACAAGAAAAGAAACGGAAGAGAGGAAAACGAACAACTAAAATCACGAGAGTGTGAGAGCGAAAAAATCTTCTCATACTAAGTAAGATTTTTTTTAGCCATTGAGCTCTTCAGCAGAAGCACGCAGGCGCAGACTGTACTTGATAGTTGACTATTAGTCTTTGCGGTGTGTTCAAGTGCAACTTTTTGGCCCACACAAGGGCAACTTGAGAAGACACAGCAGTCAGCCTTCATCACCACTACTTCTTTGATGATGGTTTGGTGTGTCTGGGCCTTTACTGAGCTGCTACCATGGCTGAAGAAACTTTTTCTAGTTTATATACTTGTAGTCTACTGTTAGTCTTTGGCGGTGTGCAGCTTTTTTGCCAAGACAAAGGAGACATGAGGCGACGCAATAGTCAGCCTTTATCACCACTAGTTCTTTGATGTTGGTTTGGTGCATCTGGGCCTTCAGTGCAGCCTTGGGGCCCTGACGCACCAAGCTGACTCTTGGTTGTTCGTCAATGTCGGGCCGTCAGTGAGCATCTGTAGCCCTACTCTTTGTGGTGTGTCCCACACGGTCGGCAGTAGTTGCATGGTTGACTCTATTTTATTTATTTTTTTGGCCAATTCAGCATGTTGAATCTGCGTGGAAGATGGCGGAGCCTGGCGGTGAGAGAAATCACTCTGATTGGCAGTTCAGCTTAGTGCACGAGAAGAGAAACAGAAGTGAGGAGAGCAAACAAATAAGTAAAGCAAACTTGTTATATTAGGTAAGATTAATATTTAGCCACTGAGCTCCTGAGCAGAAACTGTTTGTAATTGTTTGTGTTATTGTGTGCCAGTGCACGGTAAATATCATTTGTTCCCTTAACATCTCATTGTGTTGTTAATGTTGCTAAAGTGCTAACTGGCTAACTAATGTCCCGAATCCTTCCTGTCAGTCCTCTGGTGTCCCAGCTGCCTGCTGGTATGGAGCATTATTTCCTTTTCCACAGGTGCAGAACATACATACCAGTTGGCTGTAGTCTTTGTGATGTGTTCAAGTGCAACTTTTTGGCCCAAACAAAGGTGACGTGAGAAGACACAGCAGCATCACCACTAGTTATGTGATGTTGGTGTGGTGTGTCTGGGCCTTTACTGAGCTGCTGCTATGGCTGGAGACTCTTTCTAGTATATATACGTGCAGTCTGATGTCTGCTCGATCCAAATTTACCTCAGTGGCAAAAACTATGTTGCTGCTAAGGTATTCTCCAAAACACTTCAGTCAGTTATGGGTCACTGTTTAATCAAGTGTTTGGCTGACTTAGGATGGGGCATTACCTGGAGAAACACAACACAACAGCAATAAACGTCAGGATCCTTTTATGCGCTAACATGAGCGACTATTTGTTGTCTAAGTGAGTCAGAGACGAGAAGGTCAAGTTTTGGGGGAGGTTGGTGGTTTAACCGGGTTTCTCTCAACAGGCCAGTCTCTCTCCACCCTGAGTCTGCACTATCTCACCTCCTCACCCTGTCTGCTCACTGTCACTCTAATGGAGTCGGAGAGAGCGAGCGAGTGCCTGGGGAAGGCCAAATACTCGAGGAGAAACACCAGTCTCACCTCATTGTGTTTTAACAGCCACCGGGGCTATGCCAGGAATGTACACTGTGCATTAGTGTGAATGTATACATATTTCACTAATCCTATTAAAACACAGTTTACCACTGCCGAAATCCATTATAGTGCTGTGTGTATGCACTTCTGTGTGAGTGAGTGTCTCTTTCAGATAAAGGGCAACATGGACACAGATACTAATTATCTAATATATCAAATATAAGGCTTATTGGTGTTACTTTTTGTCACCAAGGTTGATTACCAAAAGGCCTGAACCCAACATCTGAGAGAGATATAATTAAGAGTTTGATATCACCAACAGAAATAACAAGTTAAATAGGAAAATAAGCATCTAAGGCTGCACCTACTGTAAACTTTTTACGGACAAGTTGACATTTTAGTCCAAGCAAAAGTGGCTGAAATAAAGCCAAAGTAAGAACATCTCTCTTACTCCCAAAGCAAGAATGTAAACACATTAAATTCCTGTCAGAGTGGCAAGGAACCTCTGACAGTCATGGATGGCTGTGTATATTTAAGTCAACACTCTGTGTATACTATAATCAAGTGTTAAGTCTCTCTGCAGATAACTTATTATACATAAACCACGCTATGTGTTTTATGTGCACTTGACTTCTTGCACATTTGACATTAAGTTTCTTAAAAAAAATAAACGACTACTAGCAAGATGTGACTTATGTGGCAAGCTGTAAATCACAGAGCGCAGTGAAAAACTCTTAAAACAAATGTGACAAAATGTAATAGACTTGCCTGTGAAATCTGTAACGTACTGCAGCAATATGATGGATGGAATACGGTTCATAAAGTCATGAATATTCTAAAAATGTGACTGAATAATTGAATGCAGCACAGTTAAGATCTTCAAGCTTCAAGTCAACACACACAACTAAGACGTACTAAAAAGGGTTTGTAAATTGGGGATGTAATACAGGAGGAACCAACAACATCTTTCTGTAAACTTTGATAAGGTTTACTGACTAAAATCTCAATAATTTTAAGTCATAGCATATAATGATGCATTTTTATCAAGCTGATTTTACGGGCATAAACATAAATGACAGCTTTTCTGAGCTGATTTTATTTCTATTTATGGCCGTTTGCGTTCTGATGAACAACCCTACTGGTTAAAATCACATTTCTCATGTCTCTCTTGTGCCACAGCACCCTTGCAAAACACACCATTTATCTTGACTTGAATTCCTACACCCTTCCAACCCTCAACTCCACCCTCCTCCACCTTGTTTTTTTCCTAGGATTCCCCGTTTAACTTGATCTGTTACCCATCACAGGCACTTTTGCTCCCCACACCTCCTGCCTTCTTGCATTTTTTAGTTTTTAAGATGAACAGCCAAGTGGAATAATTTAAGTGGAAAAACAGAGTGCAGTGCACAATATGTTTGGGAAACTTTTAAAGCCACAAACTTTAAGATCTCTTGCAAATATTATACCTATTATTATTGTGACGTCAACCACCTGCCATGTGTTGTGCGTCAGAACAGTTAAACCAGGCTCTTTGACACTGAAGTTAAACTATGCACCTGGTGAAACTAGATTTTAAGGAAACTTAAACACATTTAGTTCCCATCACTAGAACAAATTATTTATAAGTCAAAGTGGTTGTAAAAGTAACAAAAATCTAATATTTTCCGCTTTATTATTAATTTTCTGTCCGATGAGTTTAAACACTGAACTGTATTGATGAATAAAAATCATAATCAGATATTCTTACCTTCAAAAAATCTCTGTAACGCTTCTGTTTCATCTACCACGTCCATCCTAGCGGGTCCCACATAAAAAATCCATTAAAGTCTCCCCTTGTCCGAACGAAATCAATTCGGATCGGGGAAACTTCTCAAATACACATCACGGAATCCAGATGATATTTTAGTGGCGACTTCTTGTTTGTTTTAGTTCACATTAATCCAACGCTTCATGCGGAGAACTTCTTTCTCCTGTTCAGCTACTTGGCACTGGATTGACGTCCGTGAGCCAAACGCCTCCAATGACGCTCCGGTTCAGGCTATAACTTTAAAACTACAGTCTTAGGTGTGTTTTAAATTAAGGTGCTGAGAAAAATCCATGAGAATAATGTTAAAAAATTCTGCCTTCAGGCGCACCTTCATTTCAGCTCCCATGAGCTTCATTTAAAGAAAAATAGCATCAGCCCGGGGAAACATAGGCAGGGAAATCTTTCAAAGTAAGAAGCGTGCGTAAAAGTTGGCCAAACTTGGCCCTCAAGTCCTTTCTGTTGATTCTCTTCCTCCTTCGCCTCTCCCTCTCAGACAGGATGTGAGCAGCAGAGTCGGAGGAGAGGAGCTGAGGCAGGTGAGGGATGTGCGCCAGGCTGCTGCTGCAAATATCCCCGGACAAAAAGAGTTAATGCAAGGACGAGTGTGTCTCCACAGAAGGTTTACCAACACTTATGTTTATTCATTTTTTTTTTAAACGCCAGTTTATGGGTTTTTGCAGAACGGTGTAAGTGCAGTAAAGAAACATACCAACAGCAAAACAAAAACAGAGCATTGTTTGCAAGACAAAAGAAGAGAAAAAAAAGGTTACACAGAAGTTATCCCACATGTTACAGGGTACTGACATATGACATCATGGCACAGTTAACCTGCTAAACCATCACCCATTCACTTTAATTCTTCAATCAAACTGCCAGATTTTATTACAGGGTGAATCTAATTTTCTCTGAATGTAAAACATGACCTAATTCATTCAGCCACATATCAAATGTTGGGAGTTTCTCAGATTTCCAAAGCTGAAGCAACAATTTCTTGCTAGCAATGTGGACAGAGAGATGACCTGAGCTTCACACCTATCATTCACTCTTCCTGGCTTAACCACTACAAATAGAGCGGTTAAAGGGGCAGGGGGAAACTCCTTCTTAAAGGCCTTAGTAAAAAAGTCAAACACATGACCCTCAAAAAGTTTGCAAGCTATGGCATTGCAGGAATTGGTGAGAATTGGTGAGATTTCATTTTTTAACATTAGTCTTTTACCTCATAAACTAGAAAAGAGCTGAAACAAATGGTCAATCTTTTATTCAAAGAAAAGCAACAATAATGATAATTGATATTTTCCATAGGTGTAGACACACGTCCCCCTCAGTATTTAAAACATTTCATAGCAGAGAACTTTTATTTAGACAAAAGTAGAAACATGTACATCGAGACATGATGCAATAAAGTGTGATGCTCAACATTACCTAGCGGAGGACCCTCTGCTAGTACTACAGATACAATGGATTATTACTTTTGTGCACTAACATATAAGCAGAATTTTAATGTTGTAGCTTGGTGAGATGGAGCTAATTCTAACCACATCATATACTGTTAAGCTTATGTACTTTTGTTGAGTATTTTCACAATTTATAACCTACATATTTACATATACTTAGTCTCTTATACATAGGGACCTGGCGTTTAATTGGGATTCTGCTTTTAATTAAAATAATACAGTGTACACCATAAGTTAATGCAAAAAAAGTCATAAATTGGTGCATAAAAATCTCAATGATTTTATTTTGCTTCCCTAATGAGTCCCCAACATTTTAAGGGGACAAAATCTAAACACACTCATTGCTACTTCAGTCTATTTTGTATATGTCACCATATCTTTCCAGCCCTGGAAGAAAAATCTCTCAACTGTTGCTCCTCCTGAGATTTCTCCCTATTTTCTCATAGGTTTTTTTTTTGTATCCTAATGGAGACTTAAAAGATGAAAGGTGTTAAACAGAATTTAAAGCCATGTACAAAGTTGCAGTTGGGGGTTATAAAAATACAACTGACGTCACTTTGCTTCAACTTTATGAAAGCACTTTGACTTAGAGCAAACAACAAAATGTCTTCCAGCAGACTTGATCTAACGTGCTGACAAGTTCAGTTTTAACACTAAGGTATTAAAAATAATATTTTCTTTCTCACTGATGTAGCAGAGTGAAAATATTTGTTCCACAGGTTGTTTTAGTGATTTAAAAAACTTGTGTGCAGCCTTTTTAAACAAGCATACAGTAACAGGAGTGTTTTGTGTCAGGGCTTCCCAAGGGGAGGATTTGAGGGAATGATCCATTTCTCTCAACCTTATCAGCTGCATCCCACCCCCCCTTATAACAATGCCACTGTGTGCAGCCCCCGCAGCCTTGACGCCCACCCCTCCCTTCACCCACATGTGAGATGCTGTTGTGTTGTCTTGTTCCCCCACAGCTGGAGCATCTCCCTCTCCACCCCCTCCACCCCTCTGCTTTTCCTCCATTCAACCCAAACAACGCCTCCGTTCTTTCAGCCACACTATGCAGATTGTTTCAGAGGACAAGCAAGAAAGAGAAACAGATAGAGGCTGCAGGGGACAATGAAACAGCTGGCTATGCTAAAGCAGTTCATTTTGGTATTCTATATTTCTTATCTCATATAGCTCTCCAACTGCATGTGCATGGCTGTGTGTGTGCGAGTGTGTAGCCCCACTTGTCTTACATGTTGTGTGGATATAAACCCTCCCTGTTAACGAAGTCACATTAAGGGGACTCACCTGCTGTTGGGGACAAAAAGCAGGTCCCCACAAGGTCAAATATCAAATCTTAGCAGTGAGGTAGGAGTAAAGTTTAGCTTCCACATGTTGGAGTGAGTCTCTGGGAAATATATATAGAGAAATCCAGAGATGTGCACTTTCGTGGCAACAATAAGTTTGTCTGTGTAATGCTGAAGTCATTTAAATATTGAACATGTCACTTAAGCGACATAAAAAATAGTGTCCTCATACATCAAAAGTTAAGAACTTTATGGAGGGCGTTATTAGCCTATAATTCTCCTGTACAGCAGTGGTCCCTAACCTTTTTCCTTAAGTGACCCTCAACTATATGACATATGGATATTTCATATATTCAATGTATAACAATAATAGAACAGAACAAGTAATAAACTGTACAATTATTCCAGCAGTGAACGCTGTAACTGCTGGAAGTTTTGAGCAGATTATTTCCTGTTAGTGTTGCATCAGAGATGAGCTGTCCTCATTTTAGGAACTTGTGATACAGCTCTCTGTCTGTATCATCAGTTATACTTGATAGGCTTCTGCCTGACACTTGGCCATTGTTCTGTTCGCTCTTTGGTCGTTTTAACTGTGTACTTTTCTGATGCAGGATGAGGCTGTTTAGCAGAGAGTGATGGGTGTAAATACTGCTTGTGTTTAGGTCTCCACTGTGCCCTTATCCTGTGAGGTTTTTCTTGAGTTTTTATATTGAATAATTATCTAAACTTTGAAAAAACAACTTAATTTAGTTTTCTTCACAGAAATGGATGAACTGCTGAGTTAACGGCCTACAGTATATTTTTTAAACAGTTTTCCTACATATCATAAAATCAAGGAGGCTTTGCGACCCCCCCAGTGAAAATTTGGTGACCCCTAGTGGGGGTCAAGACCCCAGCTGCTGAACAGTGTATAGTGTGCCAAATGGTTAAAGACAACAAACTTTCATTTAAAATAAAATAATAAAAAAAACTCAGAAAAGTCTTTGGCAATAAAAGGTTTCTCAATATCTTCGTTTGAAGTATATTTCCTAATGTATTTCCTAGTTTGTTGTTTTTTTTTTTTGTTCGAAATAAAGTCTTTCATTCATTCATTCATTGCAAAAACTTGATGTCATGGCCGCTTACCTTAGCATCTGTCTTCCAATTGTAATCCATTATTTGGAGATGCTTTGTTTGATTTTTGGCCACGAGGGGGCAGCTGAACAAGCTGAAAAGAAAAAAAACCTCAACATGAAATCACCTTGTAAAAAACATGTTAGCGAATCCAGCAGACATTGAGCAACATAAGCATCAATTTCTCCAACTCCTGAGAAAACTTTCTGCCTCTTTAGCTGCTATTAAAGTTTTGGCGTGTATGATTCAAGGGTAAATATTGGCAGCATCTAATATAATAAGTTTGTTTTCTTCAGTGTATAATTACCTGAAAATTACAATGGTAGTGTTTTCGCTACCCTAGAATGAGCCGTTTATAGCTACATAGGTGTACAGGTGTTTTTGCTTTGGTGAAACTTTTTACACTTTTAAAACCTGTGACGTTTTTATGTGAAATTAAAGAATGCCTTTACAGTGTGAGTTATGTGCATTTGCAAATCAATCTGTATTTTTGTGGATGTGACTTTACACACAGGCCTGTGGTCATTCATGATGCAACCACCTCCCAGGTCTCTCATTTAACCATCTGGGCATCTGTATTGACAACTCACTGATGTGGAATACACATGTGAGCGGCCTCTGTAGTAGACTACAGCAAAGGATGCACTTTCTTCACTGTCTCAGGGTTCATGGTGTTGACCAAAAATGTTGTTAGTTTTCTATCGAGCAGTCTTGGAAAGCCTTGTCAGATTTGGCATCACAGTTTAGTTTGGTAATCTCTCAGTGCAACTGAGGTCCAGATTGGCCCAACTGATGCAGACTGCAGGGAAGATCATAGGGGTAAGACAGCTCCCCTCTCTGCAGTCCATCTATGAACAGGCTTCTCTAAGACAGGCTCATAAAATAGTTAGTGATGCAACCCATGTATTACATGATAAGTTTGAACTAATGCCTTCTGGTAGGAGATACAGGTTACCCAGGTGTAATTTGAACAGATTTAAAAACTCATTTGTCCCTGTGTCAATTAAACTGTTAAATGATGTATTGAAATAGGATCACATGTACAGGATAGGATCATTATTGACGCACTGTCACTATTGGGTCCCGCTCATGTCTTTTGTATATTTTAGTCACTGTTTTGTGTGTGTTTTTTGTGGCTGCAGCAGAGGTGGAAGCCCAAGCCAAATTTCCCTTGTGGACAATAAAGTTTACCTTGACCTTGACAACACAAATGTAAAAATACATATTTGTGGATAGTGAAATGTTTGTGGATCATGGTACACATGTGTAGATTGTCTACTGTGGGTTACAAATAACAAAGTCCAAAACAAGCTTTACAATGATTACACTTCACATTTGTAAACAAATAGGAAGGAAGTCACAAATATCACATGACACACAAACTGACAGGAAGTGATCCACAAATGTGCAAAACCAGTTTCAGTGTAGAAATAGCTCCAATAAAGTCTAATAAAATCTTCCAGCCCCTCTGAGAGGACAGTCAGAAAAATAAACAGATTTTTAAAATGTGTAACTGCTTTGTCCTGTATTTTTACTAGTTTAAATCACTGGGTCCATTTGTTTTGAAGAGAAAGAGACCTCTGCGGATAATTCGGCTCCTGGTAAATAAAAAACCCTGAACATCTGGATTTTAAGTTATCAGAGAAAAAAGGTAAGCGTACATTAGCAAGTGCTAAGCTAGCCCAGTGGGGTTTTTTTTTTTTTTTTAATATTATTTATTCTATTTATTGATTTAAATCACTGAGTCAGTTTGTTTTGGACAGAAAGAGACCTCTGGGCGTTTCAAATCTTAAATTTAATTGAGGCAGTGTAAATTACACTTACCTGCAGGTCAGCTGTTAATGGAGCTATGTTTGAGGAGTTCACGGGATTCAAACATTAGCCTGCTCGCTAATCAAAAAAGAGATAACGTTAAAAGCCGGTACATGCCTGCTTTGTTGACAAGAAACCAGAAGCCTCTGTGTATGAGTATTTTAACCATACACTTCTATTACTTCACTGCGCTCTTGTGTTGTAGTTCATCTTCCAGCCAGTAGGCGGAGACGTTCATCTCTTTGTTTGGAGGTGAACAGGCTGAGGAAGAAAATCAAAATGGCGGATCAAGTAGGTGGACGCGTTGCCATGGTTGCTGTAGACACGCCTGCAAGCTGACTAACATTAGTTACATTACACGGTTAACAAAGTCATTCATAATATTTACAGTCACTTTAAAGGAAACAGGAATCGATACTCTGACTTTGGTTCACTGTGTTAATTCAAGAAAACGAGCAAACTGTTAATTTCTGTCTGTCTGTCTGTCTGTCTGTCTGTAGGAAGATCAGCCTTTGACATAATATTTTTTATTAATATTTTTATTAATATTGTTTTTTTGGTATTTATATTATTTTTTATGTGTTGCCAAAGCACAACTATAGTTTAAGACTGTGAAAATTAAAAAAAAAAACAATAATGTTAACAAAAAGGCAGAGTGTGATCTGTGATGAGATGTACTATATGTTGTTGTGTTGGTTGTCTCTCAGGCTGTGACATGCACTGACATATCTTGCTTCATCAATGGTGCTGACACTATTTTCTCCAAGTAGATGTTGCATTTTAGTCTGGTCAGAGTGAATCAAAATCTTGGAGTTTACATTTATGTCTTGTAAATAACTTTGTTCTGATGTCTTCATATGTGCTACATTGTGGGAGGAAATGTTGCTCTGTCTCCACCTGTCTCTGAGGACGGAGCTGACACGGCCTGCCTCCTCTAGGCAGCCAGGTCTGCCTGTTACGTCCTGGCTGTGATCACTGAGTCTGTACATAGTCAGTATCTTTCTCAGTTTCTGATCTGTCACAGCGGTCAGATAGTTTGCCATCGTGTACTGTCTGTTTGGGGCCAAATAGCATTGTGGAATTTATGCATTTGCATGCTCAGTACTTACCAAACACTTGTATTATTGCTTAAATGTGACAATTTAAAACTGAACTGAAAGTGAAATGTATCTATGCTCTCTTTAAAGCCAGACTCCAAAACTAAGGTTTTCATTAGCAAAAATGCATGTGTTTGGGAAGTACTGAGCATATGACTGGATAAATCACACTTGGATTAATGCTTGAATTTTGTGAGGTTGTTTTGCTGTTGTTAAACGCCCTCCTCAATCAATTCATAAATTAATATGTTTGCTATTTTCCATGGAGGGATGGGAGAAAAACAAGGTTTTCCTCATGAATTCAAGGTAACATGACATGATTCATTGATATAAAAACAGAAATTTTGTGGGTAAGGTAAATGTTTCCAATGGAGCGACATTATGCAGACGTTACATCGGCTTTCAGATTTGTCCTGATTTAGTTTTAATCGCAGAGCAACCTGGTTTTTGTTGTTTGCCTTCTAAATGTACTTTTCTAACAACATTGCAATTTCACACAATCTCCACTCTTAAAATCGTCACCATGCAGCAACAGACCAGTACTGACTAAAACTAAAGACAGCTGATTTTTCACTGTAATATGAATTTTGACAAAGTTTAGGATCTCTGCACGTGTGATTTTGTACCTTGCAAAAGTAATTGTTTCTCAAGAGCTGCCTGTAGGATGACAAAAACTTGTCTGTTAGTATAAAATCCTGCTTTGAAAAATGGTTGAGTAAGATATATCCTGGCATTGGTCAAGTTCTGGAAACCCAGGACTCAACCTTTTTCATGATACAGTTGAGAGTATCATTTCATTTGACCCTCCTTGTCTGGTAAATGCCCATGTTCGCCTGGCCCCAATAACTGTCTGTTATACATTTTTATCCTTCCCTTTAACAGCAGAAGTAACTGACAATCCTCTTCTGTCTTTGGCCCTGTCTGCAGGTATGTACCTGGCGAAGAGTGCGTGAGATATTCTGGCTCACCTGATTGTGACAGTGACAGCTTCCCTGCTGTCAGTCTTCATTGTGGTGTGGCAGACGTATGAGATACAGGCAGACATAATCCTCAGTGGTGTCTCCTTGTTATCTACAGCTTAGATGGCGTCCTGGTTATCAGTGCTTTAACCTGACTGGCCAAGTCTTTTCCAATTTCATTAGTTTTCATCACAGACATTCTATATTAAACCTCAACAGCCATGATAGATGGCTGTATTGGATTATAAGACAAGTGAAATCACAAGCAGTCTTTTTTTCATAGCTGCTTGTCAGCATTAATGATAGATGTGACAGTAAATTACAATACCTAGTGTCATACGTAGATAACATACTTCATTATCACATGAAGAGACTGGCCTACATTTTAGTCTCCATTTATTTTGATTGACAAGATATGTCGACGTAATTAGCATCTCATACGTGTGTTTTGAAATACCTGACTGCACCGAGCTTTTCTTTTGTTCACGCCTTTGTCCATGAATGAAATAAGCCCCTGTTCCCTTTAGGACTTGTTTGAATTATTGATATGGGTGGCATTCATTCAAGTGATACTGTATACCTTGTACAATGTCGTCACATCCTTGAATTTTCCTCCCAAGATAGATCAACAATCCAATGTCTTATTCTGAAAAGATGGATATTTTTTATACATACAAATACATCTATAAATCAATGTGTGAGAAACTCCAAACTAAAGTAGTTATTTGCACAGTTGCTTTTGAACAACTAAACATTGATTCACATGCCTTTAAAGGAGAACTTCTGTATTTTTCAACCTGGACCCTGTTATTTCTATGTTTCTGTGTCTACATGACGACTGCAGACAACAATTTCTGCAATTGGTCCAGTATTGAGAGAGTCCACGGCAGCTGCAGAGCCAAACAGGCTACAATGTGATCCCTACAGGCAATTGTGCACCTTCAATTTATGTCCAATAAAAGTGTTTGCTTTTTGTCACAGATGGGCTCAGATTGTTATTTAAAGTGTCTGACAACATTGTGGAAAAGACTTTACAGAGAAATCAAATGTTTTTCTGCCTCTCTCCTGATTTGGACTGTTTGTTAGTGCGTGTAACCGACTCAAGGAGACGTCTAATTTTGAAATCTTGCAGATTTTTCACATTGTGTAAGGCTCTGATCACACAGAAAGCATGTTAGCAGCTGGAGACGGCTTTTTGTAATTGTTTTTAATGAGAATTAAACGTTGCCTGCAGTGTTTGCATTGCAACGTGCCTCCCGTTTCTGCGCTCTAGGCACCTGATGTTTTTACTGGAGCTGCTCTGAACTCCTCTGAGTTGAAAAAACGTCAACTCAAAGTGGAAAAATGCCCCAAGTCATCTCTGTTTTCGTCATCTTTTTCCTATTGTCCAATAAAATAATTTGAGAGGCGGCGGGTCTTATGTCGTATTCACGACAACAAGTATACAGTTGGTAAACAGTGGAGGAGAAACTGCTGGATACTAAGAACTATACGGCCCGACGATAGCAGGTTGTCAAACTGCCTCTGAGTCACCCTAAAATATGCCTGGAAACGACCATCATGGAGGCGAAGCTCCTGGACAAACTGGTGGTACTCCCCATGATCCACCCTCTTTGTTAGGGTCTCATGTACCCACATAGATCTGTTTCCCTGTGCCCAACAAACTGTTTACTGACAGCCTCTCACCCTCAACCAGAGCTACAGCAAGTACCCTCTGCCTGTCCAGTTTAGGGACTAAATACTGATTACTGTCAAATAATTAAAATAAATAAATGAACATAGGTGACACTAAGCTACACTTTTAGTACTCCAACACAAGAAACTCTTCCTAACACCCCTCCCTCCAGCTCTCACTAACGTTTCCACCATTGTTATTCCTGCAAGAAATCACCCCTTGTGAGTTTTGAGCGAAACAGTCACAATAACAGACCAGCAAGATGTGAGGAAAATGTTTCATTTCTCTGTAAGGTCTGGTAGCTGAGGCCACACAAAGTAAAAGCACAGGTGGTAATATTATTCACACACTCACTTCACTACTTTGTAAAGTACACAAGTTAATTTTACCTTGCAGGGAACCACACCCCAAACAATTCATATCAAATTCAACTCCACACTACACAGTTTATTTGCTTTATAATATCTTTACTTTTAGCCTGTTTAAATGGAGTGCACACATGTTCACATTGTAGGGCTAGGATGAGTTATTTTCTGGTATATTAATCATTTTCTTTGTTCTTTGGTCTATTTGAGTTACTGTGCTGGTGGGAGGTTTCTTCCTGGAGAGGCAAAAGATGCAGCCAAGGCCAGACAGCTCCTAAATACTGTGGCCACCTCATCAGACATTACCATCTATTGCCATGTCAGAGGGGGGGATTTGCATAGTTAGTTTTTTTTTTGCTTGGTTCCTGACAGGCCTGCTTACCATAGAGACATAGTAACAGATTTTCTATTATCTAACATTTCCCTATGTTTCTCCTGTATTTATTGTCTCACGTGTGTTGGAGATAAATATCTATATTTCTGTTACAATTGATTCTTTATATTAAATTTAATAGGTCTCATATTTGTTCATCTTTACTCCAGCAGGGGGCAGAATTGCTCTGATTAAGATTTGAAAAGTGACCACTGATTTTAGTAATAAAAAAAAAGAAACTTTCTTGTCCATGTTGTCCTGTTTTTTAGGACTTCAATAAGTCAATAACTGGTCAGCTGTAGGGTGGTCACACTCAGCTGCACATGCTAATAACATTCCAATCATCCTAAAGTCCTGTTAGTTGTGCTACAATCTATTTTAGATAACCTGACACCGACACTTACTCTGGGTTAAGAATTAATGTTTTAGTTTGGCTCCTTAAACTTTCAACTGTGCACATTTGATGTCAGACCAATATTGATCCTCTGCACTTTATTCATTCAGGTGAAGAGCTCAGTTTTTATTGTTGTAACTATAAGTCATTTCCTGATCTCTATAAACAGACATCTATGCAGATATGTATGCTTATCTTCATCAAATCAATGGCTGAAGGGTTCCAAGACTGCTCATTTCTTACCCCACATTCTTCACTCAGGTGATTTCTCAGCACTGACAGCTCAAGTTAATCATCAAACCCAATGGCAAGGTTTCCAAAGTAACCAGTTTCAAAACAAATCACATTTCAGAGTGCGTGCGCTTGAGCAACAGCCGAGCACATGGAAAAAAACACTAGTGCATGTCACTGACTGCAGGCCGAGCCAGTCTGTGTACAAGCATTCATATTTTACCTTTTTGCTGTCTCTTCCTGCTGGCTTCATGAGGAGGGTTACATTTTTTTATTTTGCTGAAACACAATCTTTCAGGTGGCTGGTCACATACAGTGATATAGAAGAGGGTGGCTGCATTATCTTAATGATTTTCTTTGAAGGGACAGCTGACTACAGCTGGACAAAGAGTGGTCATTCTTACCAGCCGGTGACATTGAAACCTGGGCAGTGTTCCACACTGTTGCTCCTCTTTCATTCACCCCGTTGAATCCAACTAGTTTCAACCAGTCACTGCTTTGCTGCACAAAGTGAAACCTGCGGAAATTAGATGATCCCACAGCTGAGGAGCTAGCACATAAAATGAAATTAGGCCTGTGCATCTGTAATTGCATTTGTTAATCATAAAAACAGTTAAAAAAAAATCAGATTTTATTGCCAGCAGTGATTCCCAACCTCAGGGCTGGGATCCACCCAGAGGGTCCCACGATACATCAGAGGTTCACGATTATGAAAGAACAAAAATGGCATTTCAGTCAGACAGCTCATGTTTTAAATGTTTATTTCAAAAGCAGAACAATGCAAAGGGAGAGCTGGCAAGATTTTGCAGCTTAAACAGACCGCTAAATTGGGAGGGTGTGTTTTGTAGATGACATATGGAGAGTGATGTGTGACGTGTGTGTATGAATCAGTGCAGCTTGAGTTGACTGCCTGAACTAGCTCGCAGGTGTTGCCCCATTTCTGTAAATTTTGCAAAATCTAAAATCAGAAATCCTTAAAATTAAACTGCCTTAGGAGGATATGTATCACACTTTGACCTTAGCTTGTGATGTGGGGTCACAAGTAAACATTGGTGTAGTGGTACTTGATGAGTTCAGCGTACTACTAGGGCCTATAGCCACCTGGGTATGTAGTCGAGAAGGAAGAGGGTATGCTCTCCTATTTTTTTTTCTAATCTGACACTTCCTGTATCAGTGACATCTTTTAAATCACTTCTTAAAACTTATCTTTAAAAAAAAAGCCTAAATTCATCTTGGCACACTGCTTATTTTATGTATGTCTCATTTGATTATTTTTATGTTTCTATCTTGTGTTGTCAGTGGTTATTGTATTCTTTAATTTTGTAGTACTGTAATTGTTTGATTTGCTGTACCTCAGTGCAATCTATGGGCAATTAGTTGCCAGATTTGCTTATCAGTGATGGTATTTTATCTTTATTTTATTTGTATTGTTCTTTGTATTTTCTTAAAATTGCCTCATTTCGTTTGCTTGTATTCTGCATTGTTTTAAATCGACCTTGTAAAGCACTTTGTTCTGAAAAATGCAGTACAAATAAAGCTTACAATTATCATTATTGTTATTATGATATATTGCAGTGGCTTTTTGGTTGATAGGTGGGTAAACAGCCAGAAAAAGGGGTGGGTATACCTGCGTACACCCTCCACTACACCACTGCAAGTAGATATAACTTTATTAAAGGTGGTTATAAAGGTTTGGAATCAAATACATTAGATATTAAAGCAACCACCTGGTAATTAGACAACAATACTTCAGCTCAGTGTGGGTTATTGTTGCTTTATATAATGCAGGGTTATAAAACAGACAGGTGTGCATCACGCATGCATCTAAGCATTCAGACTTTCAGCAAATTGTGTGTGAGAGAAACGCTCACACTGATCGGCCCACCCACACAGTAAGGTAAAGTAAAGTGTCCGTGCAGCTCCTCCCCTCTCAGATTGAGTTACCTGCACAGTCACCTATCGCTCACCTGCTCCCGCGTTGCCTCCTCAACCACTGAGGGAACCGGCAAACAAACTTGTGCGCTTTGTGTGTGACGGTAACTGATTAGTATACAGTCTTGGATTTCTAAACGGGTGTACTTTAAAACAAGCGGCCACAAATATCGACACTTTCCCGCGGAGTTTCCTGTCCTGGTCGGGCTGTGATGGCAGGCTGATGCTTCACGCAGCGCTGTCTCGCCCACGTTTGTCACCTTGAGCATCCCGTCCGGAAAACAGCACTGTGAGTTTCTTTCTTTCTTTCTTTCCACTTGACAAATCACACTACAGGACACTTCTGGAGCTTTCGATCATATCATATGATCTTCTTCATTATGTTTTTTTTTCCTGAGCTCTTTAATGACTTGATGCTGTTTTAATAAATTGAGTTGGTTAATAGGGATTATGAGTGATTGCGTTATTAGGAAATGGCTCCTAATATATTAATTGTCAGCCCTTAAACTTAATGTTTTGTGAAAGCTGCAGGTTTGATATTGATACACTGGAATTGTCCAGTGATTCATCAGAGTTATTCAGATACTGTAACATTTGCTGTTGGCTCTGCTTTTTTTTTTTTTTTTTTTTTTGCAGTGGAGCAGAAAACTACATGTTGCTAACACACATTTAAATCTGATGTCACCCTCAGCCTTAATTACAGCATTTAGCTCTGTGGTGAGAGGAATGTGATTTCATTTCTGTGCAGCAAGTTTAAGAATAACCTCATCATGACTACACATTAACAACTAAATGAGAAACACTAATTGCTAATTTCACAGTCTTGTTAGTGTATTTTTTTTCCTGGCACATGATTCTGCACGTGTTAGGAAGGTTATATGAATGTCAAGTGAACAGATAGAAATCATATCTGTGAAATCTGACCTTATTTGTCTTGTACTGGAGTGTGCCCTGATTCAGAGACCTGTGTACCCAGAATAAACCTGCAACATTATCACCAGATATCATAGCAGTGTAGGGTGATTCAGCCAGGTGGCTGCATTACTTGAAGTACAGAAAATCAGGTAACTGTTAAGTCTTAAAAATGTTTACTCAAGAGCATGGAGCAAAGTCCAGATTGCTCATATCAGTGCAAACCCACAGTTTTTCAGACACATTGCATAAGCTACCACTGTCAATATTTTTCTAGTTTTGTTAGTATGATAATGTTAAAAAGTGTTGATATTGTAATCAGACTTATGTGGCCTAGTGCTTTGTGCAATATCACACTGATGTAGAAGTTTAAATGACACACTGAGACTGTTAAAAAGAGAACCACACTCGCACAGTTGCTAATGAGCATAACAGTGTAAACGCTGGGTTTATTTCACCATTTTAATGCATGTCAGTAGTGATTCTTGTTGTCTTGTTGTATTCTTCTATCTTCTTTTTAAGCTTCAGAGGTATTCTCATGTGTTAAAGCAGTTGTTGTTAGAGATGGCTAACAGTTTTGTTTTGCTGCTTTGTATTATCATGCACTATTGACTGTGTTTCATACCTGAGCTGCTAAAAATCTGTTGTTTTGTTTATACTTGGTGCATGAATTCAGATTGTTGTCATGCAAAACAGCTGATGACATCCTCTGAAAGACTCAGCAATCCTTATTCATTCATTTTCGGCTTACTCAAATATGATAAAGTTTTTGACTTAGACACTCTCGAATGTGTGCAACAAGGTCACAGACCCAGAGCCAACTCTGGCAGTTTTTTGGTGTCGCTCTTAGAGAACTGAATCTGTCTCAACCTGATGCCCACACTGTCGCCTTCTTGTCGCTGTAGCCGGACGTCTCATTAAATGTAATTAGAAATCTAGCTCCCCCTCTATGCATAGTCACTGGGTTGAGGAGGTAATGGTTCATTTGAAGTCAGAGAAGCTCAGATACACGACTCAGGGCTCGGTTGATACATTTCAGCAAGTGTGGCGACTATTCCTGGACTACTGTAATAGTATCTATACTACAAAAAATGCCTGTAACTGATAAGCATAACTGCATAGAATTGCTGAAAAAGCTTTGTTTTATTTTAGTGTCTGAGGGTTTTTTTTCTCCATAATCCTTATTATATTCCTTATAATATTTGTTACTATTAATATCATTATTTATTGTTTATTCCTCTTTTTCCAATCAGAGTGTGTTGGCCAGTCTCCCAGGGGTGGGGTAAAATATGAGCAATGTGTAGATGTTTGAATAATTGTTTGGTGAGGCTTGATAAACCAAAGGGTTGCAGCATAATTTCCCAAGATAATGCACCACTTATCAGACATGCATACCACTGTGCTGTGATATATGGTATGGTTAATGACTTATGTTAAAAAGTGTTGCACTATTAGGACAATTTCAGGGCGTCTTGTGTGCTTTTTAACTGTTGGCATGTTATATGATAAAATGATGAGTTTCAATCCAAAATGAGATTCAACATATGAAAACAGAAACAACACACACCACATGACTGATACCACACGCTTAAAATATATGAGACTGTATGAGGGAAGGCTGAAACAGGACTGTGAAGTAATCATTGTCACTCTGATCGCTCTCAGAATGATTTGTCTTGACTAACATCATTCCAATTCAATATTAAAATCAAAGAGTCACATAATGCCAGTAATTTTGAGGAAGAACAGACATTAATATGAGATATAACTGCCTTCATCTGTCGCCCAGGGTGGCAGTAGCTTTGTTTCTGGGGAACTGGAGGGTCACAGGTTCAAGTCCCAAACATGGAATGTGGACTTGTAGCCGAAGAGGTGCCTCTTCATGCGCCCTTGAGCAAGGCACCGAACCCTCAACTGCTCAGGGGGCCTGTCCATGGGCAGTAGTCTTGCTCTGATGTCTCTCCATTAATGCATATAGGTCCTGTTTGTGCATGTGTGTGTGTTTCGGGCTCTGTGTTTGTAATGAGTGAAAAAATTGAATTTCCCCTCGAGGGACTGATAAAGGAACCCTTTCTTTCTTTCTTTACAGTGTGCGTAAGCCTATAAGATAAGCATCCTGCACACTCTGCTTCCATTTTTGTGTAATTATTGTTCTAATACCGTGTAATTAGCTCTGCATAAAGGCTTGTCATTATTGAACAATAAGAACCTTAGGCTGAGTGGAGGAGAGGTGTGCAGAGGGCCTCTTGCCATGAGGTTGACAACACATGACACCCAGCCTGTCCTGCTCCGGCTTCACCTCCCTCCTGAAACCTGGCGGAGGGCCAGAGCTGGGAACAATAGCACAGAGGGATGATGACTGGAGAGATAAGGACAGAAAGAGGAAGTCTACCTTTTGTGCAGGCCTAATAAAGTAAATAGGATTAGTTTTCTTTGCTCATTTGCATTTCTCAGTAGGATTTTGTTGTAGATGATACTTTAAGATGGCTGCATGGAGCTACGTATCTGAACAGAATCATTCTTTGGCTGCAGTCACATTGGTTTGTATCTGTGAGAGCTGCTGTAATCATTTGGCCTCACTTCGTTTCAGCAGATATGAGCAGATAATCTGTTGAGGGAGATTACGTTTATGATCAGCTGTGAGATAAGCTTGAGTGACCGCGCCTGTAACCTGTAAACTGTCGTACACAGTATTTACCTGGTGTAGTTTACCGCTGCTCATTATGCAAAAAAACAGTTTTATACTTCAGGGGGGAGATAAGGCATGCCATGAGGAAATGGTTGTCTCATAACACTGTCATGTACAAGTGGTTAGAAAACGATACCGAAATGTTCATAGCAGTTATGGGAAGCATGCCCAGTGTCACAAACTGACATGAGGTCAGTTGTTCCTGCAGAACATTTAAGTGCTTGCTGCTGAAACAGGATCCAAATGTCCTGTCACCAATTAATAATACAAACTGAAACAGGTTCTCTAAAGCGATACACGGCTCCTTGGAGTTTAAAGTCACATAGGTAAAGGTGATTATTATCAGTATACAATTCACTTAAGCCATTAACGTGAGAGCACTTATCGTGGTTATCGTAAAGGAAACCGAGCAGAGCCCACCCTGTTGTGTAACAGCTCTTTAGGGTCTACAGTTAGGCTGATACAGGAGGTGTTTAGCCACACTGTGAGCCTTAGACTTGAAAGACATTACATAACTGCATCATTTCATGCCTTGACAGACAAGACAGAGTCCCCAGCCCTAGAGGGAGAGGTGTGGGAGAGTTTCGTTCTCCTATTTCCTACTCCAGTTAACCAGATTTAGAAGCAGCACTCCACGCTAATTGTCAGATAGTTAGTGTGGTTCGGTGTAAAACCAAACCAAATGAATTAATTGTAGCTATGCAGATATAGTCATCAACAGAGTGGATCTAATTACACAGTGCATATCAGCCTGCTGTCTGCCATTGTCCCAGATCAGTTCCCCGACTACCAGCAGCACAGGCCCAACACCTGGCTCTGCACAGTGGAAGAACAGGCTGCTCAGCCGACTACGCCTCAGCCTTGCATACCATTTCTACAACCTTAATGAGCTATTACTTTATAAGCTTTAAAGAGGTATTTCAGTGCTGCAAAGATGGTATTTTTATAGGCTGTCTATGCAGTGAAAAGATGCGCAAGCTTTTGAAATTGTTGCTACGTGACCAGAGGGAACATTTGCTTATGCTCAAGAGATGGAAACCTACAGCTACCAGAATGCACCTGCGCCACACCGGACCTATAGACCAAATAAAAGCGGCAACCTCCGAGGTTCAGAAATGAAGTCAATGGGAAAGTGCCGAAACTGCAGTTCCTTGAATGACCACTTGAGGCTGGCTCCAAAACAGAGTAAATCCCCTCAGACCTCCATGTTAAAATGTCCAACTCTACAACAGAAATAAACATTTTTACTGCCTGGTACAAAAAACAGTTTTGATCTCTTGCTAATTTCAACATTCAGAAGGGGGGAGTTTTTAACTCTTGTAATAAGGCCCAAAGTTATGCATATTTAAAGCTGTGTATGAGGCCTCACCACAGAACCAAAGACTGTGATGAGATCCACCCTCTCGTCCAAATGTGGTCACCTCTGGCTCCAACGGCCGAGATGCTAAACTTCAGAACAGCAGTCCACAAACCAGTGACATCATGGTCACTACATCCATTATTTTTACAGTCTATAAACAAATCATAATGTTTGTATACAATAACTTATGGGTAAAAAACCCTGCATAATGTAGATAAAATGATCAGTGTACACTATATTTATAATATTTTCACCACATACCCCTGCCGTCAGACCTAAGGCTGTTATCTCAAAGCCACCAGACTCCACTGACACAAACAGTAATATTACGTAGCAGAACAGGGGAGTTGCTGGTTCACTGCTGCTACGATTGATTAGTGTGTAAGGTAAAGCTGCAAAAATATTCCAAATGCAGCGCACACTTTAACTGATAAAGACTGATTTATAATATGTTTTGCCGTGGCCCTGTGGTGGTAGATTTATTCTATCAAAGACACTAGCAAAGCAACACAGTACAGAAAATAAGCACAGCTGAAATGTCAGATAGGTCAGACCAGTGTGTTTAACTATATATCTTTAATGTTACAATTATTGCTGAATATGTCAACAGAAATAAACAAATTTGCAGATTTCACACATCTCCGCAGTTCAAATTAATTGCCAGTTTTCAGCCTAAAACTGTTCTGCTGGTGGGTGACGTAATATGAGCTTGTCTGCTTCCCCACATGAAACAGTATGGTGGTTGGCTGGTAACAATTTATCTCGAATTATAGTTATTTAATCAACACTGCCCTGTTTTAGCGTTTGATCGCAGTGTTTGTAGGCGAGGAAAAAGTATGGCACCCACTCCTTGTTCATAGGTTCTTATATTACAGCTAAACAGTGCACTAAATTATGTTTCTGAAGACATTTTAGGTGAGGAAGAGGGCAATACAATAACAGTGTCTCTGTTTATATTTGATCAACCCTGCTTATATTTACAGTTTGGTCTGAGTTTGGTCTCTGTGTAAGAGAGAGCAGGGAGATTTGGGCGATAGCAAGATTGAGGAAAGTTAACCACAGTTAATTTACACCAACTACCCACATTGTTATGACACAAAGCTGGTTGAAAATTGGCTAGGTGTCTCGTTAATTGCTTTATAAGCTTTAACACCAGGCACGCTATGTCAAAGCTCACAGTAGTGGCATGAGAGAGGAAAATGAAAAGATGGCTGATGCAACAGCCGTTTAAACAGATAAATAATGCATGTTTGTTTTGGTGTTAAATGTTTACCCTCCTCCTCCAGCTGCCTCCCTCTTTCAGTCTTTCATTAACACCCACTCTTTCTTTCGTTGATTCTCGTCTGTTTCTTTCCTCAGGTGGATGTCTTAAATCATGAGTGTCCCGGGACCTCGGTCGAGGCAAGCCAAGTAAGTGTCGCACACATTCCTGCTTTCCCCTCATATATTTACCTTTCTGCCGAGTTACTGTCACGCAGGCGCGAGAGAATCACTAACCCAGTATGTAGAAGGTGGTTTAGGTCAGGGACCTCGGGCACAGAGCGGCTCTGTTGAGAATTGTTTGCTTTGCCTGGGTTCCTGGCTCTAGCCTCCCTCCATGCCCCCGCATACGTCCTTTCTCCCTCCCCCTCCTTTCCCTTGTCCACTCTCCCTCTCTCACCCTGGCTGGTCCATATGCTCAAAATCTCAGGCTAATCTCATCCAGTGCCGGCCAGTCTGCTGACCGTATATCACTCCCGTTTTGCCGTCTTGTGTTCATGAGAAGTGACAGTGTGGGAGTTTCAGAGGGTTTCTGACTCTGACATCCAGAGGTGCAGGGGAGAAGATGAAGAGCATGCAGCGTAACCCCTTCTCCTCTTCTTGTCATTGCAGTGGAGTGGCCAGATCGGACAGCAAGATCAGCGCCAAGGCCCTCTACGGTAAGTGACGGCATGAAAGTGTGAAGGGAAGTTGCTCTACTTGTCAGAAGAAGGAGTATTATATTGTTGGCCTGTTTTCAAGACTTTGCCTTTACATGCCCTTCACCTGTAATTACACTTGGCCTTATTTCTGTGGCATGAGTCACTATAGGCTGTTAACAGTTTATAGCTTAAAATGAAAGAGCGTGTGCACTCTTAACTGTCAGGGAATTTATGAAATGAGTTTTATGAAAGCATGCACACTGTTTTATAAGTACGTACTTTTTCATCACCCATTATTATTTCTACACTTAAAGGCAGACAATATACTAGATTCTTCATTCAGTTAATTTACTTTACTTATTAACATTTCCCGTGTGGCCAAACCTGAATGTCGACCTCCATTGTTTTTGATAGACTATTAAAACACATCAATGACTCACACTGTTTTTTTTCACTGGGTGACATTGTATCATATTTATTCATCAGAAACAGTACATATAATGAACATTACTGTAAATGTGCCAGAATTAGCCTGGAGGCTATTTTTTGTCTGTAGTCCCTGAGCAGGTGTGAGTTTGTCAGCCTAAAATCAAGAACACATTTAAGAGCAATAATCATCATGTAAAGCATATCAATTATGGTAAAAGTAAAACAAAGACAGACATAACATACATAGACATGGGCAACAATAAAAGCAAAATAAATTGCAGTTCAACAAAGCACAAGACGTGTTACTTCATTATGATCAACAATGAAAATTATGTGATTTGTTTGAGTCAAACCCACATCCTGGTTCAGTGAGGAGCCTCTAGTGCAAATGTGTATTAATCCGCAGCTGGAAATAGTCCACAACAAAAACGCTTTTTATTCCAGTTTGAGTAACTTTTGCTTAAAATTATGGTGTCCAGCTGTGTTTACTTTTTTAAAACTGAAATATTTGTGACCTGTTTTGGAACAAATTGCAAACAGAATACAGTATATAACACCAGCCTTATCCTTTGATACCTTTCCAAACTGTCAGCAGTCAAGCTGTGTGGATCAGCGCTATAACTGACTCAAATCACGACAATATTTAATTTGCTATGCAAATGACTTCATGAGGAAATCCAACACTTTCACTCTCCAACATGTTCCTGCAGCCCTGCGGCCTTGCTGGTCTATCACAATCCTCTCTCCAGAACACACAGTGATAAGAGGGGGCCAAGGTCCTGCTGTGGGGCCCTGTCGAGCTCAGGCTGCTGACACCTCTGTCAGACACTGAGGGACATGGGAGGGAGGCAGGGCTCCTGAGGGGAACATGAGTTTCCAGCTCTGTACCAGGCCTGCACAGCATGCTGGGATATAGTGTCAGATGCGTCAGGCTTTGGGTGTTTGCCTACAGTTTGTAGTCAAGCTGTGTGCAGATTTATATTCATGGTGTCTGACTTTCAGTCTTTTGTGCATACTTTGAATTGAAGGATGTGTTTGTGTTATTGTAGGGCTCCATTTGTATCTACGTTGCCAGGCAGCATTACTGATCTGTCATGGCTGAGGTGAAACTCAGTGATACAGTTATGGCATGACACGACTTTTTATTTTAGCTGTTACATACTTGCGTTAGGGTGTGTGTGACTGAAATGTGCTATGTACAGTAGGCGGGATTGCAGGGTGTGCCTGTTTTTAATGTGTGGTTGGAACAGGGTGGGGATGCCCATGTTTTGCAGGTGAATAAAAGACGCATTGAAAAGTGGAGAGGAAGAGGCGGACTCACCTCTGGTCCTCCCCACGCTGCCTCAGACATGAGCTCACTGGTTCCTGCCAGCACCTCCTTTCACACTGCCAACATAGAGGAACATTGTGCAGCATATCATATGCCCAGATAGAAACCTAAACTGAGGTATGACAGGACAACCTGCTCTCGTGCATGGCTGCACTGTTCCAAATATAAACCAGCTTCACATGACAGATGATAGTATTGTAGAGATGCAAGATGTTCCCAAAGCATCTGACTGTGCACCTCGGTGTCAGTGAAATATTTTTATGCCGCAAGTTATCCAAATATCCACAGGAGGCACCCGCTCTTGTGATCTCTGTGAAATATCCCACTGCATGTGTGTGCTGTTTTTCATTGGCTCGTCTCATCTCGTGTGGCAGATGGTCACCACTACCATCTCACTGCAGGATGACAGCAGCATGCCTGTCCTCCCGAACCACAGAGGCAGGAGAGTGGACAATATTGTGCACCGTCCATAACAGTGGGAGATATTTGGATAGATGAAGGTCTTTTGCTGAGTGAACATGTAGAGGAACAACACCAAAGTCCCAGCTCAATCTCCCCTATGCAAAACTCCCCATCATTCACACAGTGCAGAGCAGCAGACAACTGATGCAAATGATGCTCAGGTCCTCCCACCTGATCTGTTATCAGCAGCTTCAGGGCAGAGCAGAGAGGTGCCACATTAGATTCATCATCCCTGTGCTTCAGACCATCCGGCAGCCTTCTTGAGTTTTTGGGTTTCTGGTTGAGGAGCATGTCTCTGTCAGGTAAAATGTGTTTGGGCCAGGGGATTGAATTATCTCACTGTGATCTCATCCTGCTTCACTGTCTTTCTGTAATGTCTGGGTATGTATGAAATTGTCTATGATAGATCCACTAGTGAAATGTCTGTTTGTCTTTGTTAAAGCAGTGTTATCAGCTGGTTGTATTTTATAAAATAATAGTGTCTGGCCTCTTACTGCTCTTGATAAACAAATGCACAATGTAAATCTATTTTCATTTGTTTTGAGAGGTTTTGAGAGTTTGAGAGGACAACTCTGTGGTGTGTCACTCCCTGAGGTGTGTCGATGTGCGATGTGATACTGTCTGGGGTCATATGACCAAATCTTTGTGGACACAGCAACTTCCACACTGCTTATTGTTTGAGTTGCCCGTGGCGCCTTTTGAATTTTCCAGAAATTTTCAGTTTCGTATCAAAGCTCAGTCTGTTTAAAGGTCCAGTGTGGAAGTAGCAGTGAGATTTAGTAGCATCTAGAGGTGACGATTGCAGATTCCAACTCTGTTACAATTCCTTCAGTGTTCAGGAGGTTTTTATCAGAAGCTCTGACTAAAGCAGTTTCATGTTACAAATGAGTGTTTCTCTAACATTGTATGGGCCACTAGTCCAACATATGATAATGCATGCTCACCTTTTCTCTGACACTATGCAGATTTGGTGGTTACTGCCTGTTAATGTGCTCGCCAGCGAAAGTGGAAGTAAAAGCCGACCCCAGATTCACAATCGTTTGGCATTTTGCCTTGCTATATTTGTATTTTTAAAAAAAAAAAAGCCCTGATCTCACCTGAGCGCTTGGGAGTAGATGCCAATATATGTCCTGAGCACAGAAAATATGAAGAAAACAAGAAAATACAGGCAGAGGGCAGAGTCTCTGCAGAAAAATACATTGCCACACATTTCTACTGGGCCATAAGTGATGATTGAAAGGGAGTACTTTTGTTTGAGTCTGTTGTTTTTTTAGGAAAGTCCAGCAAAGTACACCTTTAAGATGCAGGGGATCTGAAGGTTTTTACCAGTAGCCGTATTATCTGCAGAGGTCACTGTCTCTCGAAAACAAACGGACCCGGTGATTTTAACTGGTAAAAACACTGAATAAAGCAGTTTTATGTTAAAAATCTGTGTTTTCCAACACTTTTGTTGCAAAGGGGCTGTTAACTACTGTGGCTGACGCAAAAATGTCAACAGTCCTATCTAGAGCGAGTGTTTAGTTTGTCCGTTCTGGGCTACCGTAGAAAGAGTTCCCTATGTAGGTATATACGACTCATTCTAAGGTAACAAAAACACAACAATTCTTATTTTCAGGTGATTATATACTAAAGAAAACATACTTATTATATTATATTCCATCTCTGCCAAAATATTCCCATAAATCCTGCACACAGGACCTTTAAATGGTGGTTATTACAGAGGTCAGATTGTCTGATTGATCTGGGCCGTGTATTGGTTTGATGATCTGCCAAGCAGCCATGTTTATCACTGGTCATTGACTCTGGAGAGCCCTGAGGGTCTGCCCATCTGCCTGCTAAGTGGCTCTTATTGCAAGCTGTTGCAGCACTGTGAATTGATTGGCATAAATGTCAGGCCATTAATAAGACATGGGGCGAGCTCGACTTTCAGTTCGACACCTGACGCTTGTGTTTCACCTGCGGGGAGCCAAGCAGGAAGGAATCAGCAGAGAGGAAATGGCAGGGACATGAGTGCGTCATTTGGGCATTGACAGCGGTTAATAAAAAGGTACAGGGAAGAGTCAGAGCAGTATAAAGCATGTTTACTTCACTCTGAATCATCAATAAATGGATATCAAATACTGGAATGTACTTTAGGGGCTTGACACACATTTTGTTAAGTGTTGAACAAACAGCAGATCTTTTGTGTCACCATAAAGCACGTAAAGTGAAATGTGGCTAATGTCTGTATGAAGAGAAAACCTGTGTGGCATCAAAATGTTGACTCTGTTGGGTGGGGGACAGAAAGAGACCTGATATGAGATCTGGCAGTGGAGTTGATAGGAACATGCTCTCATTTAGCCGTAATTGTTACCTGCAGACTATTCACCTGGTAAATAGGTCAATGAGCACACTGGCACACTCATTCAACATTGGCCTGTTTAAAGACAATGGCCCCAGCCAACAGTACACACAGTGCTGTAAACAATGGCGTTTTGAAAATGGAATGAGCTACGAACATCATTAAAATTGTTCACGGGTCACCAGCTCTGACCTGTATTTGATATCTTGTACTGGTTTTTAAAAAATGCAGTTAATCACGAGCCACGACATCATTGCAACAGCTGGTACTGTTTCCATTGTGCGTGTGTGTGTGTGTGTGTATAGAACCTTTTGTAGCAGGAACTACCACAAAAGCAGGTGTATATGTGTGTTTGTCTGTGGACAGATTTTTTCACCGTGATAGAGTTGAACGTGCAAGATGCAGTCAAGAAATTATCACAATGAAGGCAAAGTTTAGAGATGGGTGTGGTCTGAGTAACGGCGGCCAAAATTAAGGGGGTAAGGGGCAGGGAAGAGGCCATTAACCCCCACCACATCCACTTTATGCCCCTAGATCACATTCATTAGAAGTTACAAATTGCTATATCCCGGCTGGAGTGATCCCATCGCAAGATGGTCTCCAAATGACCATTCATGAATCAGTTACTCACGAGTCATGCTGAATTCTTAAGGAAAGTGTTTGCCTCACGTGTCTCCAGTGAACAAAGAATCCAGAAATATGGAAAATTCTTGATGAATTGAGGTAAAAGCGTTCTTCGGAATTTTAAAGGCCTAGTTTAGATTCACTTAAGTCACAAAATAACACAGATATTATAACTAATGGAGGCAGTGGTAGATCAGCAGCTCCTGTGTTCGGCGAGGTGAAATTACTGTTTTTGTCAATGGAGTCTGGCTTTGAAGAGAGAGCACAGAGGGGTTTCACTCTTAGTTCAGTTCCCTGTCAGAAAGGGCTCTGTTTGGAAAGTACTGAGAATACGACTGAATGAATGAGACTTGGATTATACTGTACAAATTCCTGGAGAATTTGTAAAGTGACGTGTTGATATAGTTTTGCTATTGTTAAACACTGTTGCCTATTTATTTATTTAATGTTTATCTGTATGGGGACTAGTATGTAGCATACATAAACGCCGCATACATTTATAGCCTGAGCTAATTTGCAATGCCCGTCCCTAGCTGGGCCTTAAAATACAGAAGACTCAGCAACAAGAACACAGAACAAGACACAAACTGCAATACATAGTTAGTACCATACAATGGGAAGAACCAAATCACTCATGACTGTATAACTGACTTCTCTTCAAAAACTGTTTCAGTTTGAGTTTAAAGTGATCGAAATCAGGATCCAGTTTAGTAAGTCTATGACTTAAATTAATCAAGAATTTTCTTAGTTTGTTGTTTGTTTGTTTGTCTCTTAGTTTCTTAGTTTAGTCATTTGGGGGTAAAGTTGTCCTTTAAAACTGCTATGATCTATACGTTTTTTCATAATATCAGTGCATCAGATGACAGTGCCAAAAGCAATGTCACAATATGACAGGGGTCACTCGTAGTGATTAACCTGTCAAGAATTGTCACCCGAATCTGCAGCTCCCCTCGACTTTACAGAGCATTTCAGCTCATTGTTCAGCTTTCCAGCCCATAACTTTTTGTTTTGGTTCACTATCACCACTTGCATTGTTTTTGGGTCAGCAAGGCAGCTGTTGTTCTCAATACTCTTGTTAAAGGGACAGTTAAAACCAACATCAAAAATATGTATTTTTCCTCTTGCCTGTACTGCTGTTTATTGGCTGAGATTGTGTGGTGGAACTGGATGGCACTCAGCTTGTGGTGCTCAAAGTAATGTCTGTAGCAATGTCTCTTTCCAGGGATCATGACTCGGTTGCCCAGGGTGGTCCTGGGACCTTGTTGTTAGCGGTTTCATGTGAGAATTTTAAAACCCAGAGTGAACACTGTTGAGCATTTAGCAGCTAAAGAGACAGGGGTCTGTGCATGCCCTCCCTCAGGAGATGGTAGAGACCAAACACAGAGCAAAAAGAGAGTGAATTTTGGTCTTACACTTATCAAGTGGACAAAAACACGACTCCAAAGGAATGATAATGTTGTAGTGTAACTGCTGGATGTGTAAATAAGCAACTGTTTGCTAACAGGTTTGTCATTTTAACTTAATAGGTGATGAAATATAAATGTCACGTAGATTCTGTTGTTTAAAATAAGGGAGTAGTAGATATGCTTTTTAGAGTGTTTAAGTATTTATTACACTGTTGCATGTGACCAGACAGAAATTATTACTCAGAGCAGAGAATTATATATTGTCTTAAAACAGGTCGCTATTTACAGTAATCTCACCTGCCTTGGCAGTCAATGGGTTTGTTCAAGAAATTAGAGCACTTCCGGCTACCTTCACAGATATTATCAACTACAAGGTTACGCGTGACAGTCTACAATACTGTGCCATGGATGAGGAAGCAAGCATAGTGCTGTGGAGAAGTAGTGTCACTGATCTTTGACCCTGCAGCAAATCTCTGCCTCTAATTGTTGCCCCATATAGAGCGAGATTTAATGCCAGCCTGGCAAACAAAGTATAATGTCAGACTGGCACATCCAGTCACACAGACTCGTTGATATGAGATTTAATATTTAACTTCTCAGATAGGTCTGTTTTTCATTTGACTTGCCCTCTGGCAGGACATGTTTGGATATAAAATGGTGTTAAAAGATTAAATATCACAAGCGTAGTTTCATATTTTAAGTATATTTAAGTATTACATTTCTTGCAGAGAAAAGCCGCTGTAGGTTTTACTGCAGTTATTTTAAAATATACTGCAATATACACTATCAGGTTGCTAAAATAATCACCTTACTGTCCGTGCAGTTTTATGTGAAGATCTAACAGTATAGTTGATTGTGAGGTCTAAAGTCGAGCCATGAAAAAAGACACACATTACGTGTCTTTGTCACTTCCTTATTGCCCTGCTGGTCTCTTCAGCTCGCACGACAGTGTTTCATTTCATCTGCTCACTGCCCTGAAGCGTGCAACATGTGGGGTTTAGGTTAGTGTCACTGTTACTACTGGCTGTTTACATGGTGGGATTTACAGTAAGATCGCAGGCAGGACTTGGTGGATTCTCAGTTTTTCACTCTCTATGTCTTTGTTTTCTCTTCAACAGAACAGAGGAAAAAATACTCCAACTCCAATTATATCATGCATGAGACGTCACAGTATCATGTCGAGGTAAGAGCTGCTCTGTTTCTGTTTATCTGAAAAATTTAAGTTCTGTGTTTTAATTTTGGCCTGTCTTGTATTTTAAAAAAGTTTTACCAGTAAAGAAAATTATGTCTACCAAAAAAAAAAAAAAAAAAAAAGCTTGGCCAAAGATTTGAAACTCCACTGCATATTTATTCAGTGGTATTATAGCTGAGGTTGGGAGGTAAATAGATCAGTCTTTACTTATTATTAAGGTTAAAGATAACTTAAATACTCATTAAAGGGAAATAAAAAGTTAATGTTTATAGTTTTTATAATAAGAAAATCTCACTATGAGTGATACCAGACATTTGCAGTTCCCTGTATATTGCACTGTGTATCATCAGTCTGTATTATTTAAATGTTTTATTCACCTTTTCATATAATATACTGTATTATCATTAGAATTTTGTTGCTAGTGCATTGGTGCCTGTTAACCCGCCTTGTGACTGGGTAGATAAATAAAGGCAGTGGAGATGGGAACATAAAATGAACTCATTAAAAATAGAATAGATAGCAAATGTTAAAATATGTATAAAAATGAGCAGCAAAGATAGAAAATCTTGTTCTTGCTCTAGTAACCCAGTTGTTTTAAACCCTTTCAACCCTGTGGACCTTTGTTCTCAGTCATCACGCTCTCTTTGTCTCAACGTTTCCTGTCACACTTTACTGTAAACTGACCTAAATTGACACAACACAAAAAAAGGCTTTTAAAAGGAAAAGAAATGAATTTATACCTGAGGTCTACAAATGTCTAGATTTATAATTTAATTTAAAAATGGGCCCTGGACCTCATGGGTAAAATAAGGTACAAGTAATGGACTCTAAATGTAATGGTGTATTGTTCATTTGGCCAGAAATAAAAGCTGACACAATCTCTTGATTACATCTCATTTATGGGACTCTTACGTAATATAGCAATCACGCCTCTGATTGCAGCAGTGGGGAGCCTGATGCAAGGAAGCACTGAGAGACGTGCTTTTAGGTCAGGGATGGTGTTGAACTATGTCCTGCGTCTGTGCGGATAGGATTTCTCTTAATGCCTCTCCATTATCACACATGAGCAAGTAATCACAGATAACAGCCACGCTGGCAGCAGCTGCATGCAGAGAGAACCATGGACGTGGTAATATTGCAGTTTTGATAGCAGATTAAACAAGTAACTCACACGGCTAAGTGCTGCCGGCAGCTGAAGGCACTGTGAGAAATGTTCAAGTCAAATATTTTTACAGGTAATAGCTGGAAGAAAACAGGCCTAAACACTCAGTGCAGTTAACAGATACAGTTTAAGAAATAGTCTGACATTTAGGCAATATCCTTATTTGCTCTCTTGCTGAGAGTTAGATGAGCAGACTGAAACCACTCTCATGTTTGTATTTTAATATGAAGCTGGAACCAGCGGCTGGTTAGCGTAGCCTATCACAGGGGTAGGCAACCTGTGGCTCTGAAGCCACATGGGGCTCTTTGGCCCCTCTCTAGTGGCTCCTGTGACTTCAAAAAATTATATGGATATGAATAGTATTATTTTTTAATATCTAAATTTTCATTCATCACTGTTGTAGACCAAACATGATTCTTAAATTCTCCAATTTTAATTAAAAAAAAAAAATGCTTTAGTATTTCGTCAACTAAAATGTGTTTTTATCAGTCTCAGCCTGGTGCCTTTTCCTCTAAATTTTGCCAAACCATAATAGTGATGGCTGGTCTTGAGTCTATTTTTGTATCCAAGAAAGGGAAAAAAAGACAATTAAATAGTGCGTAGACAGGTTCATTTGCTTTTACCACCAACACTGCCAAGTTAAAGAACCCAATAATCATAAAAAGCTCACTTCATAGAGGCCACGTTGTGTAAAACATATGATTGAATGTTAATTTAGACCTACTGGCTAATTTAGATGTAATAGGCTGTGTTATCTTCATTATAAGGCTCAAATGTGTTTTTTTGTGGCTTCAGGCATTTTATTTTTCTTTTACTTTTGGCCAAAAATGGCTCTTTTGAGAGTAAAGGTTGCAGACCCCTGGCTTAGCATAAAGACTGTAAACAGAAGGATCAGCTGGCTTGGCTCGGTCAAAAGGTAACAAAATCTGCCGTCCAGCATCCCTAAAGCTCACTGATTAATATTTTATTATGTAGGTCTTTTTCTTTGTTTATGTTTTTTAACCCCCTAAAATTCTAAAAACGGCAAGTTGCAGTTTTGGGGGGGGGTTATGTGCCAGACTACTTCATGGCTGGGAGCAGTTGACAAGGTATAACATGTTAGTGAGCTTTGAAAGTAATAGTATGTAGATTTTATGTCAGCTTTGAACAAAACCAACCCAGCTGTTTCCTCCAGTTTCCAGTCTGTATGCTAAGCTAAGCTAACTGGCTGCTAATGTGCACTCAGCACCTATAGCTGCTCAGTTGAATTTTTGTGTTGGCGCTCTAAACTACAAACTACAAATAGCATTGTTTCCAACTTCTCCAACTAGGCCTATATCACAGAATTCAATAACTGATGTCAAATATGAGGAGTGCTATCAGGGGTGTGACAGTGCAGGTAGTGTGATTGCACTGGGGCCCCTGGGGAGAGAGCGGGCCTTTGCAAGCGAGGCCACCTTGGAAATATAGCTGTGTTCAAAGATAAAAGATTTTAAAAAAGAATATTATTAATTTAAAAATGGTGCCATTTGCTATATGTATGTCATGTTTTCTAGCTATCTAAGACAAACATTATATGCTTTTTCTATGTAAACTATAAAATCTATAAATATTCAATGACGATTGTTGGGTAACATATATGTCGATGTTGTCCAATGTCAACTCTCCATTTGTGTCAAGACAATACATGCACTACGGCCTGTCATAACTTCCTTACACCACTGAGTTCCACTGTGACAACCTGCCCCACTACTGTAGTAGGTTGTAACAATAGAATGAAAACTTTAAAAATAACACAAATATATAAAGTACACATAAAAAACATACACATACAATAATAACCAGTTCCTACTGAGATCTAATTCTCTAACTTGTACCTGTCAGATGCTTAGTACCTCACATGGAGTCCAAAATGCAAACCTGCTGCTTCAGTTAAGTAACCGGTCAAACATGCTTTTGCTGCATACTGAAGACATTTTGACTGCTGTGATCCCCCACAAAGGGCAGCTGTGTTGATCCTCTTTGTGTTGATCCTCTTCTTTAAAGGTTTTGTCATTTCTTACAGTGTCTGACTTAGTGTCACTCGGCAGAAAGAGTGTTATTTGGGGACTGTATTATTATTTCCCTGCCTCACTCCATCTGCTGAACAAATGAGTTAGATAGATAGAGAACATGTGTTTAGCTGTCATTGGGGTTAGCTGTAACTCTTTCATAAAGGGTGTAATGACCATCTCTGCCCCTGTCAGGTAATGAAATTAAAATGTAAGAGCAGTGCAGAAGTAATGAATACTTTGCTATGGACACTATGAATACAGTTGAAGATAAATATATCTACAGATACCAGTGCAGATGCAGTTTTTTTCATGTAAAAGGTGTTTAAAAGTAAAAAGTAAACTAACTGTATTAAATAAGGAATGCTGGAAGGTTAAAAATATAAACAGCACAGAAGGTGAAATATTAAATGCAAGCAGCGGGTGAATATCTAAGTAAGTACAAATGCAAATAGGATGTAAATACCCAAAGAAAATGTAAATGCAAATTGTGCAAGGTTAATATAACCAGTAACTGAGTGACACGCAAGGTCAAGAAGGAAGTAGTCGTCTAATAAAAATGTACTATAACTCATCCCTTCTTGATGAAAGTGGTGCTGTTACAACCATCCCCTGTCTTCCCTATTATTTTCTCATCTAACTTTCTGTAAGAAAGCAAAGGCAAGGCAAGTTTATTTGTGTAGCACATTTCAGCAACATGGAAATTCAAAGTGCTTTACATAAAAGATCAAAAACATTGAGACAAAGTGCAAAAGAAACACGTTATAAGAGGACATTAAATACATACAGTATAAATACAAGAACGTTATTTTCCCAAAATGTCAAATTATTACTTTAATACATTTTTGCACCAGGTCTTCGTCCCCTACCAACTGAAAATCATCATCCTTCATTCACCAACTTCACTGTTTTCTCCTCAGCATCTCTCCACGTTCATTATGGACAAGACAGAGTCCATCGCCACAGTGGATGATGCCATCAAGAAACTGGTCCTTCTGGACTCAAAAGACAAAATCTGGACCCAGGAGATGCTCCTGCAGGTCACTGACAAGGCGGTCAGGCTGCTGGACTGTGACACACAGGTATGTCTCCATGTCTGTCCACACTTTATGAATATTATTATGTTAACAAGCAGTAAATGTTCCCAGATTACGCCCAGGGAATTATGGGAGTAAAAATGAAAATGAAACAGGGAAAAAGGGACAAAGGGGTGAAACAGTCTAAATATATATATATATATATTTATAATATAAGCACAAAATTAAATCAACTACTTGCTCCTGTGTAGGGGAGATAGTGTGGCCTGTTGCATATCTGTGCCTATGGGCCAACTGTCTCATAATCTGCCCACGCCTCTGACCATTTCTCCGTTGTGCTCCTGCAGGAAGAGTTGGAAAACTTCCCCCTCCCCACCATCCACATGTGTCAGACAGTCCTGAATCAGACACGTTACCCCTCCGTGCTGCTGCTGGTGTGTCAGGACAAAGAGCAGCACAAACCCGACATCCACTTCTTCCACTGTGATGAAGTGGAGGTGAGTCTCAGTTTAAATGTTCCAGGCTTGGCTCAGTTTGCATCCATTATTGTCCGTGCACGGTCGGCTGGCTTTGTGTTTTATGTCATTTGTAAATCCGAGCTGCTGTTGTTGCAGCGGCAGGTCAGATTTCAGTGCTGTTGGTGGCAGAGTGCTTGTGTGTATCCTTTTACATTTTTACAGCTTTGTTCAGAGATATTTGCTCAAGGGACGATCTGTCCCTGAAAGGATATAACACTATAACTCACTACAAAGACAATACCTTCACAATCACTGCTAGTAAGAAACTGTTGATTGTCATTTTGGATCCATAAAGACTGACTATAGTGAATATAACAACCTTTGGATTATCATATTTGTCTTGACTGAAAGAATACACACCAATCAGCAAAAAAATAAACCACTGACAGGTGAAGTGAATAGCAATGACAATCTTGTTATAATGCAATGTATAATGCAGTGTTGCAATCTTGGGTCCTGGCATTCATGTTGTACCGTCCCCTCATGGCAACAGCCCCAAAGAAGTCCTGTGTTCATTTCATACCTTGATAAGGAGGCCCTACTGTGGACTGGGGTACCTTTTTGGTATGTCCCCCAGATGCTTAATCAGATTGGGATCTGGGAAATTTGGGGGCCAAGTGGCAACCACATGAATGCTGGGACCCAAGGTTTCCCAGCAGAAAATTGCATCGTAACAAGATGACTGATATCATTCAATTCAACTGTCAGTGGGTTTTACGTTTTGGCTGATCAGTGGAAGTGGAGTGTCTTACTTATTAAAACTGTGATGCTTCTGAAACTTAATGTGGAGAAAGAATAGAAAAGTTTGTCAAAATCTTATAGATATGGTTTCAGGAGAAAACTTAACCTGCATGTAGGTATGAATGTGATTTTCAAAAGTTCACACAGCTGACCTCTCTAATGTGTGTAGGACGTCACAACAGCAGAAGCTTTGCATCAGCCAGAGCTTTGTGACACAGATGATCATAGATAAAAAGACTGAAAATGTGAATTTATTATAAGTAACTCCAGTGCCTTTGGTTGTCGACTTGAAATTCATAGACAGAAAATCAGAAACAGGAAATAAGAAGCATTCCTATATAGAGAATCTAACTGATAAGTCTGCCCTGTTTAGAATATATTAATTTCAACATGAGGTCAATGTTATTGTCAGTCTGCAGTGAGATATTAAACTTTAAGAACTCAGTTTGACATGAAAATATTGCAGGTTTCTCAAGGCTCTGGATCTGTAACCATGGCAACCTGTGAAACTGCCGTCAACCTTGAAACTGTACAAACATATGTGAAGTTTGGCTCTGTGTGTCTCTCCTCACCTCCTGCAGGCTGAGATGGTTCATGCAGATATTGACAGTGCCATTGGAGACAACAAGCATGGAAAGAAAATGAGGCTTCAGACTCTGAAGTGAGAACAGTGCTGCAGCACACACACACACACACACACACACACACACACACACACACACACACACACACACACACACACACACACACACATAAACAGTGTGAAGGAGGTGACACTGACCTGTAATTGGTAGTTAGATGCTAACTGTGGTGCTGAAGGTCTCAATGCCTCCTCTTCTTCCAGGGTGAACCAGGAGAAAATGAAACGTCACAGAGAAACCATCCTCCCTCCCTCAGCCCCGAAGGGACCCCCGCCTGTTGCAAAGGGACGAGTGGCAGCCCCAAACACACAGGGTGAGAAGACACATACACACTCAAAGGAAAGCACGTGCAAAGCTCACATTTTATTCAAAAGCTGCATTCACATGAGCTTTTTTTTTTTCATGTAGATCGACGAGCCTCCGCACAAAATGACACAGAGTCCCATGAAAAGCTGGCCCAGCGCATTGAGAAGGATGTGGTGAGCGTTTTTATCCACACTAACACCTGTCATTACATTACACCGTCTCATGATGGTATATTCTTCATGCTAAAGCCCAGGGTTTGTCTCCCTCAGCAAATCCTCAACTGTGCCCTGGATGACATAGAGATCTTTGTGGCGCGGCTGCAAAAGGCGGCAGAGGCCTTTTCTCAGCTCAACCAGCGCAACAAGAGTAAGAAGAATAAGAAGAAAGGACCAGCAGGTCTGTCTCCCTTTCTTCTGTTGTGGTGGCACGAATGCAGTGACAATATGTTCATATTGCTCACGTCGCCATGTTTGTGTCTTTTTGTGTCCTGTGGCCCGGGACTCTCGTCTCCAGTGATTCATGTGTGGTAGCAGTGGCCAGTTTGGGGTTCTGTTAAGTCATAACAATACTCATTACTCAGTTGTTATTACTGAGGTAATATTACTTATTCACTCCCTGTCTGAATTTAAGTGTTTACCTGACAAAGTCAAATTATTGGCAATATCAGAAGGAGGCTGGCATGAGATACAGATTATAAATGAGTCAAACTATTTTAATCTTTAAAGGGATTGAAACCAAACGTGTCATCTTATTTTGGACTAAAAGTGTAATAGCAGCTGGTTCCCTATAATTATAACTGTGCAAAGTAATAATAATACATGTTGCTGAGTAATGTTTAACCACCCAACACTGGCAGTGCTGTGATGCTGTGTTTGTATTTCAACACATCTTGTACCCTGTGCAGCGAGACGTGCTGTACATGTAACACATGTGAGGCTTAAAACGATGTGTTGTTTTCTGTGTGCCTATATACAGTACATGTTACTTTCCCCACACATCATTTGGTATAAAGTAACATAAATGACTACACAGTGGGGATGTGACTTGATAAGATTTTATTGATACCAATGCCGCTATTGATTCCTGATCAATTTTCTGTGTAGAAAAAAGGAAGTCTACACAGGCTTTCAGTGTCAGTGCAGCTGTTTATTATCTCTGAGTCTGAACACAGTGTAGATGAAGTGAGAGAATGTTTGTACACTATTGATTCACTTCACGAAAGAGCACACAAACCATCACCTCAAACAAAGAAGCAGCTCTGTCTCACACACAGGCAGCACAGAGCTGAATCACACGGGTGCTACTGCAGTAATTTCATTCATCCCTAGACTGATATTTACATAGCATGTACAACAGACTATGAATTGCACTGTAGAGCCCTGAAGCAGCACTGTAGTCATCTTTCTTTATGAAATGAAGCCACGCTGTTTCCTCCTCTCTGCTGTGACTCCTTGTTGCAGGTTCCCAGCAGTATAGAGGCACGAGTTTGTCATTGTCAGAAACATATCAGCATTGATAAACAGAATTAATGAGCTCATCCCTAATACATAAACAGATGTGCTGAAAATGAGGTATTCTCTATCCAGTTTCTCAACTTTGGGGTCAGAATTTCAGCAAACTAAAATATTTCTGAGTTGGAACTAAATCAGTAAGTCCGCTATATCATAATCTTTATGTAATTCAAAACTACTTACCCTTGAAAATACAATTTGATGGAACATCACACTCAAATTCACATTACATAACTCTAACTTCTGGGGTTGTGAGAATTTTGGGACCTTGTTGAGAAACCCTGATGCAGCACATTCTTTTTTTTTGGCTTTTACTCTCCGGCCATGGTGGACTATCTGTCTGTAAAGCTGTTTATTAACTAACTAACCATTATTATATTGCTAATCTCATGGAGGGATTACTGAACATGTCACAAGGGAAAGCCCCACTCAAATTACTGTAACATGTACCGACCAGGAAATGACTCAAAGTGACCACAAAGGGATGCAAAGGAACTACAGAGAGACACAAAACCACAAAAAAGAGATGCACAACAACAGCAAAATAAGAGGCAAAACCACAAAGCCTGTGTGTCTTGTGTGTATGTAGGAGAAATGGTGGAACCTGGCTTTTGCATATTTGTCTGTCTGTGTCATAATCTACCCATGGCTAACCTTTATTTCACTGAAAAAAAACAACAACATTTCTTTGAACCGCGGCCAGAGAGTAAAACCTGCATCCTGTGTGTAACGTGCCTGTTTGGCGGGCCGGTAACTCTGGAGTCTGTGTGTGGTCATTGTTGCTCTGGTTGTTTACAGAGGGCATGCTGACCCTGCGAGCCAAGCCCCCCACTGAAGCAGAGTTCATTGATAGTCTGCAGAAACTGAAGCTGGCCCTCAACCTCTTGGTGAGATATCACAGCTGCTAACCTCTCCTCCTTCATCAGCTGTCCTCTGTTTATCACCTCCTCACTGTGTGTCTGTCATGGCGCCCCCTGCAGGCCAAGCTGAAGAAACACATACAGAATCCCAGTGCGTCCGAGCTGATTCACTTCCTCTTCGGCCCTCTGGAGCTGGTAAGAGCTGTAAATCTGTTTAAAGTGTGTCTGATGTCAAACAGGTTTATGGATGATCATCCTGAACACATGCCTCTTGTTTCTTTTGACAGTATAAATCCATGTCATGCTAAATAGCTCCATGTCACTGGATACCCACAACACTGACCGAGCCCACAGGCATATCTGACAAAAACACACTGAGCTTTTTTAAATGCACAGAATCAAAGCAATTTAGTGTTTGCATTGTCGCCATTAGACATTCCTCTTGTTGTTTGTATTTTTTCTGGCACCACACCCACTGCCACTCTGCTAAACTCTCACCAGACTGGAGCGACGTGGCTTTCAGCACTGACTCAGGTGCAGCCACACTTACGTAATGTTGGTTTCCCAAGCTGTAGTGTTCGTGCCACACCTTCGATACTGCTGAGTAGAAACGCAGTGATTAGGCTCTACCAGTTGATATGGTGCAGTAACCTCTGGACACGTTGGATTTGCTTGATAAGGACGAGATAAAGCCGGCGCAGTAATATTGACAGTGTGGCCCCATGGCCTCCAGCTGTCCTCAACAATCAGCCTCAGCGTGCAGCAGCTTTAGACACATGTGTGGTCTGTTTTAAATTGTTTTACAATGTAAATAAGATGCAGTGATTTGTCATGCAGTCACCGGTTTATATTTTATCCAGTATACTGCTGTTGTTTATTGCTGATTATTTATTATTTTCGTGCTTTCTGAAAGCAATAAAGGCATCTTTGGATTAAAAGGACAGTTCACCCTCAAACAAAAAATACATATTTTTATCAGTGTAGATTGTTTTGGTGAGTTGCCAAGTGTTGCAGATGTCTGCCTTTCCTTGAATGTAATGGAACTACATGGCCTTACTGTCGCGAGCCTCTCCTCCATGGCTAGATGCACACCTTCTTCTGCATGGTGATATGATATTGGAGTGAACTGTCCCTTTGAAAACCAAAAGTATATTTTTAGTTTGACTTATTCAGTGAACACCAGGGCTGGATATCAACCGTCAGTATTTTTTTAAGTTTGGCTAAAATGTGTCCAGAGTATTGAGTATAGAAAACTTTTAAGTACGGAAATTGGCACTGAACGTTTGGTCAGATGTTTAGTTTTGTTTACTTATTCTCTAATCACTTCAGTAATCATTTCCTGATTAAAATTAAGAAATAAGGAACTAATGCTGATTTTCAACAGTGTTTTACGTTGTGTAGGGAAAGTTTTTGAGCAGCTGCTTGTGTTTGACAGCACTAACACTGATGCATCAAGAAAGAAAACATTTTTTATGGTACTTATAATGTAGAGTATATGCATTAAATATGTCCCTCTGTCTTTACACATTGTTAAAAAAGAAAACCTTTAGTCTGTAGTTGATTGGTGAACTTCTGAATATGTCGACAGGTGCTGCAGAGCTGTGGGAGTCCTGAACTGGTGCGTACAATAATCTCCCCCCACCTTTCCAAAGACACTGTCGACTTCCTGCGAGGACACCTCACCCCTAAAGAGATGACCACCTTTGAGCTGCTGGGAGACGGATGGACCAAACCCAGGTACATAAATGTCCACTCTTTTATCCAAAGCACTTTACACTTTACCTCTCATTCACACACACGGCAGTGAGCTACCAAGGTGCCGGCCTGACCATCGGTTCAGTGTCTTTTCCCAGAACACACTGCATTAATACACATTACACATTAATGCACATTAATGCTGGCTCTGTCTGTATGGATGTACAGCTTAAAGGTCTCCTTTTGACCAACCTGTCCCTCCCTCTGCAGAGCGGAGTGGCCCAGGGATCAGTGCGCTCCTCTCTATCTCCCCAAGTTTCGTAACGGCTGGGAGCCACCAGCAGAGATCTTCAGGGCGGCCTCGTGGGAAACAGAGGGGCCCACGGGGCCATTAGGGTCTCCCACCAGCCCTGATTACAGAAAACACTCAGCTGAGGACGTAAGGGTTTTGTTTATTATCCACCATCTGTGAATGTAGAGACAGTAACAGGTCCCAACTCTGAAAATGTAATAATCTGTCTGCTTTTTCAGTATTATGGAACTCATTCCTCAAACTCGTCAAATGGGTAAGTAATGACGTCCTTTACACACTTTGCTGACTCTGTCACACAAAGACGCATCAAATGGTGATGACAGGAAACCGTGTGTCTTAACAGGTCTTACAATGGGACGACCCTCACTCGCAAATATGCCAAAATTCGCTACCACTTTGTAGCACGGAATGCCAACGAGCTGTCAGTGCTGCAGGACGAAATCCTCGAGGTAAAGACGAAGTTATATTAACTTGCCCTTCATGTGAAGGTTGACACAGATGTACATTGTAGCATGTGGCAGGGGTGATGCAAACCTTCCCTGACCCTTCTAGGCCAAGGGCAGCATAAACTGACCTTCTGTGATGGTAAAGTGGAAATAGAAGTTTTTTGCTTTAACTTATCATCATGAAGTAAATATTAATTGCACAATCACATCATCTGCATTTAGATTGGTTCTCACAAGCCTCGCTTTCACTGTGCAATCCTGTCTGCCACCTGGTACGATCTGCTGGGAAAATGAGGGCTTAATTTAAAGAACAAGTGCATCAACTATTGCACAACAAAAACAGGAAGAGGATAGCACTTTAATTCCCCTGATAGCTATTGGTAGCTCCCCATTGTTAATAAAGAGTATCAGTGTAAGTTCTTTGCTGTTACTATCCCCAGTAGCAGAAAATAACAGACTGTGGAGCAACCGAATTAACTGTAGAAAACAAAATGCAGTGTGGCCTGTGTTGTCGTAGCTGCTGGGCTGTAAAGAAGATGTAAAGCGATCCAGTTGTCTTTGTGACTGTGGCACAAACAATATCGCTGCTTAGATACACAAGGGGTGGATAAAATGGAAAAGTTGTCTGTTACCACTTTAAACATTTAACAATTGCTAAATGTGATTATGTTTGCCGTTAACTCATAAAATGAACGTCCAGTGTTGAAGAGTGAAAGGTCCCTGCCGTCACTGAAGAAATTTTGCCAGGTCAAGTGTGTGTGTGTCACACAAGACTTGAGTTTAATTACAGTTTTCAGTGCTGTGGAGTGAGATGTGAAATGTGTCTCGCAGGTGATAGAGGATGACAAACAGTGGTGGAAACTACGGAATCGCAGCGGTCAGGCCGGCTACGTCCCGTTTAACATCCTGGATGTTGTGAAGATAGAGGAGCCAGAAGCCATCTATAACCAGGTGACCTGCTGCACTATACATTCACTGCATAAACATTACATTCTTTGATGATCAGCCGTAATACTTTGTTGGGGTATGGAGAGGGGAAAGATTCAGATTCGAGGTGTATTTTTAGCATTCCCACAGAGAATGTTCCCACAAGCTGCATAGAAAATATTTTAGACTTCAGGTTTTGCAGCAGTTTTAAGAGTCCAGTTTGTCTGCTTTTGGCTCAGTATACCAGCCTGCAGCCACAGCACATGTTGTGTTTTGAATAAGATTTTCCCAGCGTTTTGTACCTTGTATATGTGTCCTTATCACTTCCAGTTACTTTGCCTGCAGTCGTGATCCTTATCTGAACTGCACAAGCTCAGGCGTGTTGTCGAGAAGTGTCACAGTGAATTCTGGGAAATGTAGGAAGTCAATAATGAAAGTCTAATTTAATGAGACAGGTCAAGGTTTCTTTATCGCTGCTTGTAGCTTAATTTGTTTTGGGAAATTGTTTCATCCGGGTGTAAAGTACAAAAGATGATTAGGATATGAACAGATAACAAAATTAGTGTCATGATAAGGAGACTCCAGAGATACAAAGGAAATCAGACAAATACAAAAAGTGCATATGTACAAATTACTTAACATTTTTAATTTAATACAAAGTTTATCACAGGATAATGAAACAGACATTACAGGTAAAAGCTAAATAACAGGAACACTTGTAGCCATGTGAACACAGGACCTAGATCAGTGCAGCTTTATGTACAAACTCTTGTGATTGTGCAGCAGTGTTTTCCCACCCTCGCTGAAAGCCTACATTCCTACAGACACACACTGCACTCATTCACGCTGCATGCAGGTTCACCAACGCCCTGCAGCAGGTGCTGCATGCAGCTTCTCTTCCTGGTGTCAGATACTTTCACACACATATTTTCTCTTTTGGCTCCTGGGCAAAAATGTATCAGCTGCCAGAGAGATGAAAGACAAACCTGTTTTTGGAATAATAGTGGCTGCGGTTGTTTTCTTATGAAGTGTGTTTGCGTCTGTGTGTGCGCAGCAAGGCTACAGGACGTCACCGCCTGGTACCCTGAGCCATGGAGACAGCTTCAACAAGGGCAGACCCAAAGACAAAAGTGAGTGAACACAAGTCAGGAATCTAGGAATTACAGATATGAAAGAGTTCTCGTTCTGATGTCTGCTTCCGCCCTGTGTCTGTGCTACAGTTATGGATGAGGTCAACAGTGAGTTATTAATTAAGATCACTGCGAACAAGAGCCAGCCGCCCACCAGGAAGTTCCGCGTGGAGCGACCATCCGGCAGCCAAGTACCGCTCACCTTTGACTCAAATCCAGAGCAGGTGACCGCATGGCTCAGCTCGAAAGGTTTCTCGAAACCGTAAGTCATCCACGACGCTCATCAGTCCAGCAAATCAAAATACCTCCACACACCTTCAAGTTCTCACTGAAATATCAGGAAGTATTCAAAGCTGCATTGTATTTCTTCACCATAAGAGATTTGTAGTACTTTTTACTTTGTTCAGACATTCGTTTTCCTCCAGAGCCACCATGGGGTTGATTGAGTGAAATGTCTCAACAAAAATTGAATGGATTGCCATGAAATTTAACTGCAGTGAGCAGGTGTAATTAATAATATGAATGATGGCAGTTTCATTAAATGAGCAGTGAGCCAGCATGCTGGAAAAGACACAACCCAAAGGAAACTGGTTGTTATTAATGTTATTAATTACATCTGTGCTTTTCTTATCTTTTGACTGGTGTACTCACGACTGGAAACTGTGCAAATTAAGAACTAAAGTAAATTTATGTATGATAATAATAATAATAATGATAATATGTGGATGAATTGTCTGTTTGTCTGCAGGACCGTTGAATGTTTGGGGATCCTGACCGGAGCTCAACTGTTTTCTCTCAATAAAGAAGAACTGAAGGCGGTGTGCGGAGACGAAGGCGGCCGTGTCTACTGTCAGGTCACGGTGCAGAAAGCAGAGCTGGAGGTCAGTCACACACACACACACACACACACACACACACACACACACACACACACACATTTACACCACAAAAACAGTAAAAAAAAGTAAAAAAAAAAAAAACACAACACAAATGAACAAACCTGTTTGCAAAGAGATCTAACAGTTACTAGATATGAATAATACCCACCTGTCTTCGCTTTCAGTGTTTACCTGGGCATGTTGGGACAAGTCAGTATACTCAAATAAAAGCTGGTGCCAGCTGTCAAATTATCAGAGAGTCACATTCACATTATAATGAATACAGATGCAAACCAAAAAGTGGGTGTGAACACGCTTTAATCAGGTCAGAACTAACTACGCAGGATTATAAGACAACTCCCTACAAAGACAATAACATAATAACAAGCACTTATGCAGATTAAATAAATACACAAAATGCAATTACACCATATAACAATATGCAGTCGATGAATCTTGTTACACTGCAAGTATTGTGAATGTGAACCTTGTGGCACACCTGTGTATGACTCAGATGTTTAACTGTAATATAATTCATTACCTCTGATATTATTCATGAAATGTAAAGTTAACGTGGTCTCTGTCAGGGTAATCAGGGTAAAGCGATGAGTACTAAGTCGAAGCGAAGTCATTTAGTGAAATATGGAGGGGACAAAAAATTGCCACAGAGAGAAATCTTCTTGATCTTTCAGTCAAAGATTATTGAAAGTCCTGGCCTGGAGTTAAAGGGATACTTTACCAATTTTCACCCAGCTTTGTATTATAACAATGTGGGAAGTATGTAAACTGTGGTAAATTAAAGGCCCACATCTCCCTGCTTGTCTCTCAGCCATATCATCTTGTCCACAACAATGCCAGTATAATGTATAATATCATATGAAAAATTCAAATTGTGACACTTGCGATATTTTGACTTAATGACATGTTGACGTCACACTGTTACACACTGCAACCAAAAGCATGGCTGAAAGTGAAATTATTACTGACTCTGCGGAGGTTCAGAAAAGAGGAGCAACTTCAGTAGTGTAGAATAAACTGTGGTGTCCTGAATGTTTTATGAACAGCCCTGGACTTCTCAGACTCTTTTGCGAGTAACTGTGAGTTCCCCTCCCTACAGAGGGAACTCATTCAGCAGCTCCTCTGGCAGCACACAGCTTCTCTCTCTCTCCTCTCTCGCTGTGTGCACAGGTGACTTTGTCATAAACCTTTGGTAATGTAAACCTACGTGATGCTCACAGCTTGACAAAAAACTACATATATGTGAATGTGCAATAGTTATGCCAGCATAACAGCCTGTCGCAGGTTACGGCGCGATGATTAGAGGAGAAATGGCAGAGCATAAAGGCAAATGCCACAGTGCTTTTTCTCTGTTTTCTCTGGTCATGTAGCATCAATTTTAATTCAATTAGGAGAGACTCCTTTTTACAGTAAAAAGAATATTTATTAACATGTGCACATAAGAATGAAAAATGTGGAAAGTCTTTGGCGATTAGACCCCATTGAGATGGTATGATTTAAGAAGGGCGACAATTCCGCCTAAAATGACAGCTGACAGCGGCAGAAGAGAGAGCAGAGTTAAAATTTTGCAGCGGCTTCCTGATTGGCTGGCAGAGGTCACGGCGAAGTTTGATTAGATAGGATTGGATTTGGAGTGGGACGGAGAGAATTGTGAATGGATGAGCAGAAAGAAAGTCTTCATGAGTACTGCTTGTGTCTGTCTACTGCATAGACAGCCCAGTTTTATGAAAGGACCATCTCTCCAGCTTTGAAATACTTCTTTAAGAGTCTGTTCGAAAAATATTTAGTTTTGAAGATGGTCGTCCCTGCTCGCTCTTTCCCCTCTGCTTTTCTCATCACCTTTAAGGTGACAAGTTTCAGTGAGCTTTTACTTTTCCTTTGTTGTTTTGTTCTTTTACTCCTAATTTTCATGTCCATCCTTTAACCATGTATGAATGAATGAGTAATTTTTATTTCGGTTACATACATCTGGAAAAACAAAGACTATTTCACACAAATTTTCTCAGTCAGTAACTGAAAAAGGAGCAGGCTTAAGGCCTAGGCTTATTTCTGCCTGTCCTATATTAACCAAAGGAAAACCCAGAATATCAACATTACCAAAGATAGGAAAATAAATAAATTAATAATTGGATACATTATACTCTTCATTATAATCCTCAACTCTTTTACAATTTGATCATTTTACATTATAATCCATAACCATTTTGCAGTTAAAGGTTCTCACTTTACATGTTTCATAAATAAACAACCCTCTTAAATTATAACTACCTCCTCTAAATCTAAAAAAGATTGAGTACAGACAGAAAGGTTTCTATTATCAAAGTATTTCCCATGTTTTTAAATACACAATGTCTGGAAATTTTAAGGTGTAAGATGTTATAAACAATTGATCAGTAGATTCCTGATGAACTGCTTTATGTATTATTCTAGGGGCTCTTTTCTGAGGTTTAATTATAGGATCTGTATTTGTTTTGTATGCATTTCATGCAGCTTTCAGCACAATAGGACTTATATGGCATGACAAGTGAACAATACAATATGTGCAACCATTTCTTATTTAACATCTTCCTTGACAACAATAGATATAAATATTTTCTGTTTAATATGTTGTGTGTCGCTTCCAACATAGTTTATGATCTATAATCACTCCCAAAAATGTTGTTTCATATACTCTTTCAATTTCAACACCATTTAAGTTCAGTTTTATTTCACAATTAGTCCTAACGCCACGGAACACTATAGCTCTACTAAAGCTCTACATGGGCTTCTTTTGCAGCTTGTGGCCTCTGTCGCTCTTAAATCCTCGGTCTCTCTTTGTGATAGCAGCATTTGAAAGAGAGAAAAAATAATAAAGATGAATTTCATTGTGTTTCCTTCACAGAAGACCAGGGGAGACTCAGAGCTGCAGGAGATCATGAGGCAGCGGCAGAAGAGGATCGACTCCGGCAGCAAAGACTGAACCTGCCGACCAACACGACCCATCCAGACGCTTTCACTCTGCGACTGCAGCAGCTTCTTCAATCAATCTACTGTTAGTTATGACCTACAGTAGAACATACTGAAATGTTGTATACATTTTTAATTGTATATTTATTTTGTATCACCTAATGTGTATGTATTCCAGTGTTTTCATATCTAATTATGTTGCTTTTGTTTTCATTAAATTTTGTTGTCGTACCCATATGACAAGAGGAACATATAAATATATGTACAGTTTTGTGTGTGTGTGTGTGTGTGAGTGTGGGAGCGTGTGTAAGCACAACATGCATGTAACGTACATATTTGTACGAGCAGTGTGGTCAGTGTTTTAATGCTCATTGTCAATATTGCAGCTGTTTACTGGATGACTTAAGTAGATTGTAGCTGTCGCATATCGAAATCTGTGCCAGAATGTTTGACACGTTTTCTGATATATAGCCAATTATTTTCATATTACTGTTTACAGTCATAATAATAATTCAACGTGCTCTGTGTATGTCATAGTCGCCTCATCATCCTGGTAGGTGGCTGCAGATCAGCGTTAGGTATTATTATAAACACTGTGGCAAGAGAAACTGTCAGTAATCCTGCATGAAGTTATTGTCAGTGAGATGCTGTCATTAATGTGTTTTTATGCAGCATGACATTTTGCAGAGTAAACTGCGGACACGCAGGAATTATAAGGAATATGTCAGAGTATGTTATAATATGAATAATGCAATTTAGACAAAACATTTAAGAGGGTTGTACATATTATGGGACACTGTTTAAAAAAATATAATCAAAAAATAAACTTGGTAAATATTTGCTATCAGTTTTTTTGTACAGTATTTCTTGTGTTTGTCACTGAGTTAATAAAACCAAACAGCCAATACAGTTCCTTTATTTAAACAGAAGCAGAGCAGAACAAGAGTTGCAAGTAAAGAAGTTAAATTAACTATAACTAATACTCAGTTATACAAGATTTGTCATATTTTATTGTTTATGATAGATAATGAAGAAACATCACTTTAAATACCTCACATCAGTTTTCACAACACCGTACTACTGTTGTTCAAGACACTGTAAGGCAACCAGAGAAATCCTGTAAGCACTAAAAATCCGGCACAGAATCTAAAAAAGACTGACCTAAAACACTGGAGCTAAGAAAAGATCATTCCCACACTATCAACTGGAATATTAACTCAAACAGGTACAATCAGTTTATGATGCAAAGGAGGAGAAAAACATCACTCCTCGTCGTGTTGAGAATAAAATTGGTCATTTATGGAGATATGCGTCAAGCCAGAGGTCACCTGAGTTTTTCAATGATCTGAAAAAAAGAGAACACACACAATACCTCAGTTAATCAACAGCCTTTTGTCACATCACTGTGTCTTCATTATTCTGTCAGCTGCTCTTTCAGTTCAGACCTTTGTTCAGGACATCTGCACACACACACTCTCCTTTTGTGGCCTTTTCAGACTGAAAACCATGTTTTTTTATTGCTTTGAACAACCTCAACACGTCTCATCCTGACAGGAAATAATAAAATAATGTACTTACATGAAAACATCAGCGAGGCCTCGCCACAATGTTTTCACCTGGTAAGGAATCCCATGTTTCTCACACAGTGCACGGACCAGCGGGGCCACCAGGTGGTAGTTGTGGCGCGGCATCGTGGGAAACAAACTTCAGAGACAAAAGGAGCAGAAGGCGTCTATCAGGCATAACAGCATCCCACATGTCCTGACAACTGGGGTTTAAATTAACATGAATAATAATAATAATTTATACAGTACTGTTCACCATTGTTTAACTGGTGGATTCAACACATCCAGAACCCAAATATGTTCCAAACACAAAAGGAAAAATATATTGTAATGTTGTATTTCTGCTCTGTGCTCATAAATCAACAGCAAAGAGAAAAAAAATATAATAAAATTAAAATTAAAAAATAATAAAAGTTTCATTAGGATACTTTATTATGTGTTATTTTCGTATGTCTATTCCAATGGACAAAGAATATTAATGCAAAAAAATGAACAGTTAAAAAAAATGACAGTAAATAGTCTTTACAGACATTTTTTCAACATAAAAAACATTATTTTGTATTTTTTTTATAAATGGTTACTAATATTAATGAATAAAGTGATGATTTACAACACATTGCAGATAGATTTTGTATTGTATTTGTCATCATGACTCAAAATTAAAAATTAAAAACCTCCTGAGATTAATAAAATTATGTGTATATATCTGTGTGTGTATATATATATATATATATATATATATATAAATAATTGTAAGCTGATTGTATAATTAGAAAATCAAACCAGAACAGTGTTTCCCTATTTATTTTACGGTGATACTCAGATCCACTTTTTTGAAAAAAAAAATTCCTGATTAAAAGCTGTAAATCTTTTTGATCTTTGGTGTATGATTCATATTGGTTTATTTGCACTAAACTAAACTAAACACACAGAAATACATCAACAAAAGAAGAACAAGTTGAACAGGTGAGATTTAAGAAATCCTCAGGGGCTTATAGGTAATCTCACCTCAGTAAGCATAATAATCAAGCAATACAACATCTCATGTTTACTTTAAACACAGTGTAAACACAAATTATGTCCTTTAACAATATGATTAATAGACTGAAATGTGCTTTGGGCTTCCTCCTTGTCTCAAGGTCGGCCATGCGTATTAGAAAAAGGGGGCGTGGCTCTACTGCAGTCCACTTTAGATGATGTGGAACACTGTGACTGGATTATAGACAAAGTTAATTTGTTAACTTAGGTTCAGGAGCAGGGCCACGCCTCAACCACTCCCTTGATTATGTGTCAGGCCTACTTATACCTGGTCAACCCATCCTGCTCTGTTTGTCTCAGATTTCTCGACCCCACCCTCCCTTTCCCTTCCCTTCATCCATCATCCTCCCCACCTCATCCCTACCAACATTCCTCCATCCTCTCTACCCTTCTTCCGTCATCTTTTCTTATTCAATCTGTCTCTTTCTAGGTAACGTCTGGGGGCCTGTAATCAGCTCGGGTAGGAAAATGCCTGAGACAGAACCCCCACCCAGAGTCTCCCTCCACCTGATCTCAAATTCATCCTCCCAGATTAACCTAACAGAAGACATTCCTCTTCCACCTTCACCCCCACTTACATCCAGTCACCAGTCCTCAACAACTAACACCTCCTGAATTACAATAAACATTTAAACGACATATTGTTGTGGTGTGGTCCTTGCTACTGAACCATCCCATTAAATACGTCTGTGCATTTGGGTGGAGTCAGACGACAGTAATCATAGATCTAGACATCCCAGACAAGTTCAGTCCATTGGAATGGATGGGGAATCTGAATGTGTTTAAACAGCAAAATCTGCAATGTCCGACAGGTAAACCAGGTCAAACTCGGTAAAAAGTTTGAAGTTCAAATTTGCTGTATGTTTACTCCTTTGTAAATTATACTGGACACTGATGAAAGCACTTTTTGAAATGTTTGCACTTGTTACCCCTCTGTTTTATAAAGACATAAAGATGCAGGAAAGGAGAACTTCAATGGACTATTTATTTACTCTGAGTGCAAATCAATATACTGCTAGCTGAACACTGAAGCTGTGGTTCACCCAGAAATAACCGTTCAGTCTTTTTACTGTCATTTGCAGTAAATTCACAGGAAATAAAACTCAATGGTGTTGACTTATTTTTTTAAATACATCATGTTGTGTTTTGTAGTTCTTAAATGCACTTAGGATCCTGAATGTTAAATGTTCGGTTAAATTGTAGTTCAGAGAAGTTCGATGGACCTTTAATCATTTTTGTGTCTGCAGAATGATTGTTTCTGATTTATTCTTTGGACCTTTGTGTCTGTTTTTCCAAAAACTGGTGAAAGCAGGCTCTCCTTAGACTCAATTACTGACTTACTGGTGTTCGATCTGAAAGTTGAGGTGTCCACTGAACCAGTCGTTGAAGGGGGATTGTTTGATGTTACAGGTGGCTTGTAACTAAAGAAGAGAAGGAGACAAAAGTTAATACATCAGCAGCACCTTCGGCAGGCTGTGGAGTGTTTCCTAACAAACCAGGTACCTGCATGGACAGCCAGTCCTGGTGCTTCTCGTGGTCGATGTCCATCGGTAGATGATTCATCTGAGTCACCCACACAAACCAGTGACTCTCCAAAAACCTGTCATTCATAACAAGACAACAACAGCCGCTGAATAATATGTCTCAACATGCAGTCAAGGTGTTGTATAAAAATGTGGTGTCACTTCCTAATTCTTTATAAAGGGTTTGTAAGTTGAAACTAAAGGGTTTATTTAAGTTATATTATGTAAGACATTTAAAAGAACAACTTTCTGCAGTATACTATTATGGTATGTGTGTGTTAGGGCTGTGGTGGTTACCTGACGAAGCTGATGAGCAACACTGAGCCAAGGAGGCCATACATGGGTATGTAACAGCACAGGTAGCGCAGGTAGTAAGACATGGACCAAGCCAGATCCTTCATAAGACAGGAAGATTAATATGATCCTTGTAATAATCCAGATTCATGAATCTCTGACACTCATATCCTACAAATAGAAAATCTTTATGTAACAATGCTATGTCTTGTTGTTTTCCCTCTGTCTTTGTCCCCTTTGTCCTGTCTTGTCGTAGTTTATTGTGATTTTTTTTTAACTTGTGGTGTATCTTACTGGTTGTTTTTTTTTTTTATCATTGCTGTTTGAAAAACCGATAAAAAAGAAAAAAAAAACACACACAGAGGACAGCATCTTACCACCCAGTCATGGCGGGAAATCATGGTGCGTATTATCTGAATGTGGAAGTAGACTGGAATGAGCAGGGGCGGTCCGACTATAGGAGAAAAAGACAATATTTCAGTGAAGGTTTTATAGTTTCACTTTTTTAAATGACTCCAAGAAACTTACCAAGAAAGAAGTACTGGTGTTGGTGATGATAGGGCATGTATTTAATCTTTTTTATGCCGTACTGTAACAGAGAGGAATACAGAGTTAGAATGAACAGCTGGTGAAACGTTAAATACTATATGTTATATACTGGATTTTTAAAGGGAAAGTTCACCCCAAAATCAAAACTACATATTTTTACTCTTACCTGTAGAGCTATTTATTCACTCAGATTGTTTTGGTGTGAGCTACCGAGTGTTGGAGGTATCGGCAGTAGAGATGTCTGCACTCTCTCCAATATAATGGAACTAGATAGCACTCGGCTTGTGGTGCATAAAGAGCCAAAAAAATACATTTGAAAAACTCCACAGCAATGTCTTTTTCCAGAAATTATGACACGCTTACTCAAGAAAATCCACAGACCTTGTTGTGACATAATGTCTGTAAAGAGATATCAGTGCTGAGTTTTTCAGATGTGTTTTTTTGGCATTTTGAGCACCATAAGCTGAGAGCCACCTAGTTCCATTTTATTGGAGAGGAGGCAGACGTCTCTACGGCTGATATCTCCAACACTTGGCAGCTCACACCAAAACAATCTAGATTAATTAATAGCACTACAGGTAAGAGGAAAATTTATATTTTTCATTTTGGGGTGAACTGTCCCTTCAAGAGCTTTTTTAAGACATCAGACATATCAGTAGTAACTTGCCTCCACTGGTTGAGTGGTTCCAACTACAAAGATGTGCAACATGTTGACATCGGGGTCCTTACTGAAGATGTTGGGTTTAGCATGGTGCTGGAAATGCCGGTGATTCCACCAGTTGGCAGACGCTCCCTGAGAGAACAATCTTTTAAACATCCTTGTAAAGTCATCAGGAAATAAATATACAATTGAGAATTCCAATCACCTTCAAATGGCCAATGGCGAACTTGTGCAATATGTGATTCCAGCTGGACTTTTTGAAGACAGACAGGTGGCCAAAGTCGTGCTGCAGCCATCCAGCCTGCAACTACAGACGAAGAGGAGCAACAAGCACTGACTCACAGTTCATCAACAACATTTCGACAAAGAGATAATGATGTTTGAGTCACCTGAGCGGTTGCCAGCATGATGGAGATCAGAAACGTCAGCGTCCAGCTGGTTCCCCAGACCCAGATGATGAGCCAGGCGAGGGCCTCCAGCAGCAGGATGTGACCCAGGTGGAGGCAGAAGAACAAAGGCCGAGCTTGAAACAAACCCTCCCTCTCCACCTGCATCCGTAAAGTGTGGAAATCCTGTATGATTGTTGCCTGAGAGCAGAGAAGAAGTTTTGGGGGTTTGAGAAAAATGTAAGTTCTCACAGCATTTGAGGATGTGCAGCTTCAGGGTTTTAGTACAGAGATAAAAAAAAGGCACTGAAGTAGTTTGAGTTATTTAACAGCTGATGAAACCTGAGTGTCCAGAATCTCAGATGTGCCCGAACACTGTCAGACTCATGAATAACAGAACAGATCTGTGAATGGTTTGACCTACTCCTCTTCCTCAGGTGTTTCTGTACATGGTGTCCATCCGGCCATGTTGTCCCTCTGGCACTAAAGCTGCTACATGAATAATGAGGTGTTTTTTTTATTTGAAGAATCTGAGACGGATCTCACGTTTTTGTTTCGGTCCTGGCTGGGCTCTGTCGCTGCCAGCTCTCCGATCAGCAGGGGCTTCAGAAACTTTTGCACAAACTTTAAATCAGGATGAAAAGCAGTGAACGCCTCCTGGAAAACAGAGATAGGAAATCCTGTCAGTAAACTTTCAACCTCAACCCATTTCTCAGATGTTTTTGTGTCTGAATGAGAAATGGGGACAACAGTTTTTGAAATTGGTCCATGATGAGCGACAGGGCTGCAACCAGCACCCACGAAACAGGCTGCAATGTAATTATACCCATTGGGGCGACCTCTAGCTCACCAGGTAAAGTGTGCGCCCCATACAGGCTGAGACCTTTGCAGCAGTCTGATTCCAGCCTGTGGCCCTCTGCTGTCTCCCTTCGTATTTCTTTTCAGTCTAGAGCTGTGCTGTCATTAAAGATAAAAATCCCCAAAACATAATTTAATAAAAAAGTTGTGCACCATTAGTGTATGTCCGCTCCTTTTGCTTGATCCGGCTTGTTTGTTTTTGTCTTCTTGCAACAACTCAACTCGCAAGAATACAAAAGGGGACTTCTCGAGCGAGACTCGTTTAGACACAATAATAAACAGATCGGATCAGCAAAAGGTACGGAAAAACTGTGAGTAGGTATAACTGCAGCTGGAGCAGCTACATTAACCACCCTCTAGCTACACGACTCACCCACCACACCTACATGCGAATTTGCGAATCCTAGGATAGCAAAGGAATTGCCCACCTTACCATGCCCTACTCTGCCTCTTATTGGATTACCCTGGCATTCTACCCTCAGTCTCCTTGTGCCCCCACAGTGCTCATTTAGAGCGCTGCATTTTAACCTAAACCTAACCAGTCCAACCAATGAAGACAATGAGTACGAGCCAATCATAGGGGATGTAGGGCGGGTCATTCTCTCACTATCCTAGGATTCGCAAATTTGCTACCTGCAACTCAGTCCATGATTAGCCCCCTTCGCTCCTTGGCCTAGAAGCCGTAGTCCTGAGGAAATTTCCAAGTTAGAGAGAGGTCATTAAGGTTAGGGTAAAGGTTTTGGAAGACTACATCTCGTTACTTATGGTAACGCTACATTAGCAATGAGCTAACATTAGCTGTTACGTATTACATTAAAACAGAGGCAGTTAAGGTTAGGATAAGGGTAATACGAAAGGTTACATTTCATTACCATAAAGTGAATCATGTCTTCATATATTATAAATTATACATTGACTTATTACTCCATATGTTCTCATTTATTCACTACAGTGTAGCATTGTCACAGGGTTCAGATAGCTGTCCTGTTGGTGGGTTTGTCTTGTACTAATGGTAGGCGTGGTTTGTAAACAGAGTGTGTCTGCAGCTGAACATGTCTCAAGAGAAAAATGTAGAAAAATACCTAAGCTTCCGCTTAAGTGAAAATACAGAAGTAATTTCAGCAAAATGTATCAAAGGTAAAAGTAAACGTTCTGCAGAAATATGGCTCCTGTCAATGATATACTTTTATATACGCCAGTTTTAGTTTAGTGCAGTGGTTCCCAGCAGCAGGGTCAGGCCCCTTCAGAAGGTCACAAGATAAATCAGAGGGGTCGGGAAATGATTGGTGGGACACAGACGGAGAAAGAAAACAGAATTCTGTTATAATTCAGTTATAGCTAAAACTATTAACAACTCATAGACCTCTAATATGTGACAAGAGGCCCCAACTAATCACTGTTTGTTTGTTTGTTGTCCTTTCTGTGATGAGTCACAAGCCCAAAGGCTGGAAACCACTAGTTAAACAAGAAGTGGATTTTAAAAGCTTTTCATGTGTGATTTTTGTTGTTTATATATATATATTTTTATAAATAATTCAAATCTGCAAAGTAACTAAAGCTATCAAATGTATAAGGTGGAGTAAAACTAGACTACAATATTTTTCCTTTGAAATAAAGAATCAAGTAGCTTCAAGTATCTCAACTTAAGTACATGTACTTAAGTACATGTACTTACTCACATTCCACCACTGACATTTATGAACACCACACAAACAAAAGTCACTTATATTCTCAAGAATTTCATTTACACCTGTGGAGTAAGTACATTTACTCAAGTACTGTACTTGAGTAAAATTTGGAGGTACTTGAGTATTTCAATTTTCTGCTTCTTTCCTCGCCTACGTCACTACATTTTGGGAGCAAATACTGTACGTATTACCTCACAATATTCATGTGACAGCTTTAGTTACTTTGCAGATTTACTAGGCTTAGATTGTTGATACAAAATATAAATTAGTCAATAAATAATGATCTGTAATGAAACTATCCAGCAGTATATTTAGTTTTTAAAGTGAGCTCCACCTGTAGCAGCTGCAACATTAAAATGACAAACACATTAATCACTTTTTATAATATTTATGATTCTGCATTATGAGTACTTTTACTATTTGTACTTTAGGTATGTTTTGTTCTTTTCCTTAAGTAAAATGTTGCTGGAATTTTACTGTAGCTTTCTGGTGTTGCTACTTTTAGGCACTTGAGTAACAGCTCTGATTACTTAATGATGTAATAGCCTGATTACAACAACATGTTACCGTGGCATCCTCTCCAGCATAGTGGCTGATGACCCGGATCCCTCCTGGGTGCCTTTTGGCCCACTGTGTGATGTTGTAAACCTTCCGGTCGATCACCAGCCACTGGTCATTCCTGCTGCAGTGACTCTGCACCTCCTCCCAGGTGTAGACACCACCAGCCCGCCCGCTGCCCTGCTCTCCTGGCTCCGTCAGCTGGCCTCCACCTCCCATCCTCACTGCTGTCTCTGGCCTGGGTCCACCTGCACACTAAAGGGCCAGTCAGCCACAAAGTTTGACACCTGGATGTTAGAGAGAGGAAAAGAAGGAGTGTGTAACGCCCCTGTCTGACAGTGTGCAGTCACAGATTGTGCAGAGGGAGCAGCAATGAGAGGAAGAGTGTTTGAACCTGTTGCTCTCTTTACTTTAACCACCCAACTCATTGTAACACAAGAGAAGTCAGACAAAGAGCAGAGCAACATCCCCACTAATAATTGATGATGAAATCCGACAACCAGGAGGCTGCTCGTGAAGCAGGGCGCATTTTCACATATGGATCATTTGTCTGTATAAACATTAACCTCTAATACACACGCCGCATGATAAAAAACACTGGAAATAATCTATATTTAGCCTCTTAGTGCGTCTTTGTGCGACTGTTCATCTCCACAGCAGCGCATTTACGCAATAAGTCGCAGCTCATCACACTAATATCCATTTAAAGCGCAAAAACAAGACACAGATCAGATCCATTAAACCACAAACTGCCTATCGATTAACGTTTATCACCCGCGTATTGATTAGTTGAACAATAATGGCAGAGAGCGGCTGGCGGGCTGCACAGGCCCGCTGCATGAGAAGATGAAAAATATTTCTCACTTACAGTATCCAGATTTTGGCTACTCTCCCTGGGTTTCAGTCACACTGACACACCGGCTCATTTCATCTGCTCCCGCTCCGTTCAGAGTCATTTCCAATAGTAAACATCCCAAAATTCATCCTCTTGTCTTCTCTAATATGTTCACGGACTCATTCACCCACTCATTCAGTACAAATTCCGAGCAGATCATTCGAGGGTTTCTGGGCCAATCGGCGTACAGTATATCCTGGACCGCTGGCTGATGTGCAATAGGCTCAACAAGCAGCTCGTCTGAATATCACACAGTCCACACACACACACACACACAGTCAGTGCGCTCACACGGAAACAGCCGCTCACACACCAGCCACCATTATATTATGTACAGTACGTTATATGAATATTATCCACCATTATATTATATGCAGTGTGTCATATGAACATTATCCAGCATTATATGATATACAGTATGTTATATGAATATTATACCAGTGTCTCTGGGCATTATCATTGTAGCCTACAACATTAAATATGATCGCAGTGGTTATTTTAGTAGGGTCTCTAAATGATGATAGGGACAGTTTTTGAATTTCCTCCTTCTAAACTAAGCACAAAAAGTAAGGAAATTTGTGTTTGGTAGATTATTTCTGTGTTGTAACAATGCTTCTTGGCAACAAATCTTATACCATTGGAAAGCCTGTTTATTTCTCTTTTAAATGGTGCCACATTTGTAAGGAACATGCATTTGTGGGATGAGCAGCAGAGCTGAGTATGTGGGTTGTGCCCATGAAAAATTTGCCAAATCTTCTCTGCCAATGCCAAACAGCTTTTTTTTTTTTTTGCTGATGACTCTTGTTTGGTGTTGTTTGGTGGATCGGGGGATTGAAGTCTGAAGAAACAAGACATATTGGCAGTTTAAAAATGTATTATTTTAACAAACAGGAGCCTCAGTAGCATGTGGAGGAGCCATCTGTAGAAGACTGCCTACGGTTCCTAAGTGCTGACAGGATAGGGAAACTGTCTTCTTGGGGTGCCATCTTCTCAGGACGCCCACTTCTCAGCCTGTCTCTGACATCCCTTGTTGTATGGAACTTGGCCATCAGTTTGCAGATGGTACTGGGGCTTACTCCAAATAATGCCGCACCTGATTGTTAGCACCTGGGGTACCAGAAGCTCAAAACAAGAGTCAATAGCAACAGCAAAAAAAGCCAATTGGTGTTGGCAGAGAAGATTTGGCAAATTGTTCATGGGCACAACCCACATACTCAGCTCTGCTGCTCATCCCACAAATGCATGTTTCTTACAAATGTGGCACCATTTAAAAGGGAAATAAACAGGCTTTCCAACGGTATGAGATTTATTGCCAAGAAGCATTGTTACAACAAAGAAATAATCTACCAAACACAAATTTCCTTACTTTTTGTGCTTAGTTTATATTCTCTTGAGACCCTGTGTTCTCATACATTGACATCACAATTGGGGTTTACTGGACCTTGTACTTCATTTTACTTAACTTAGGCCTATTGTCCTCATTCATGGACACCATCTAGTGGTAGTGAGACCACAATACACTAATCCATGTAAAAACAAGATGGCAGCCATCTCTGCAAAGTCACGCTACAGTGCTACAGCGATCCTGACACAAAAGTGGACAAGGTTCAAAATCTGATCACATTTTATGGTTGAAACTTGTTTATTTATGATTAATAATGTTTGCAGCTTGATATGGCAACACATTTTGCCAATTTTAGCAACAGTAACAAGATAAGACGCTGTCCTCATTCGAGGACATTGGGACTTTATTGTTGCCTTGTTTGGGGACACTGGGACTAGTACATAAAGCTAGTTCATAAATAAATTATTTTTGTGGTTGAGGATTGTTCTGCACACATAAAGAGGTTGGGAAGCAGTAATGTAGAGCATACACAATGGTTGTCCATGGCAAGGATGATAATTTTCTTTATTAAATTTCTGGCGGTTCAATTCAAAATTTGAAAAAACTAATTTCCTATTATATTACAAGTAAAATATAAAAGAAGGAACATTCACCACCACAGTGACAGGGTTTGAGGAGCCAGACTTTGGTATTCACACCCATAACTCATCAAATCTTTGTTGTTTCAACTTCAACGGAAAAATCCTTCCACCAGATTAAAAATACAAATCATGTGATGCTTACTGATGTTTTATATCTAAATATCCAAACAGACTGTGGCTCTGTCCAGCAGCTTCATCTCAGCTTCTGCTGGACAGAGCCATGATCTGTTTGGAGACCAATAACAAGGAAAACAAATGTGCATATTTAGATAGAAAAAAAAAATCAGTGAGCTTCATGTAATGTGTGATTTTTATTCTGGTAGAATGGTTTTTAAGTCAAAGTTGAAACAATAAAGATATGATGGGTTATAGTGTGTTGGTGTGATTTGCCTTCTTGTGGGCTACCTGAAAACTATGATGTAATAAAGACATGAAGGTTGATTAAATATGAGCATGTGAGCCGTGTCCTGCTGGGGCAGAGCAACACCACTTAGACAAACCACATACATGCACTGCAGTACATCCAAGCAGCAACCTCCAGGGCTGAAAATAAAGCTAACGTGTAAGTGACAAATAGTGCAGTTCTGCAAATAGCCACTTGAGGCTGACTCAAGACTATCTGCCTGCCTGTCTGTCTGTCTAAGTGAAAACAGATCTCTGCAAAATGATCTTCATTAATCTACTTTGATTTCATGTAGTAAGACAATAAAGCATGACAATAAGTAGCTGATAAATGTTCCAAATAAGTGTTACTGTAATCCATACATTTTTGAGAGTGGGTTGATGGCAGGGAAGCTGACTAGGTTGGAGGGGTTTGGCTGGCTGGGAGTGTGGCGAACAAACAGGTGGGCAGGCAAGCGGTGATCCTGTGACACAGGAAAACACAAGGTAAGTATCCACAAAACAAAGGTACACAAGCAAAATCTGAAGGCCTGAAGCTTGGCTATATAAGTGGTAGACTCAATGATCTGGCGATGACTGGAGAGGGGAGCTGGTGTTTTATACCACGTGGTTAATTACTGGATGGTTCTCAGGTGAGCAGCAGAGAGCAGGTGAGTTGAATGAATGTAATCAGGAACCCAGGCTGAGCGAGGGAGTTGCCACGCCCACAGCACAAAGCCCTCCAACAGGACTATGGTGATGAGTAAACACAGAGCCAGCACAGTCAGCAGTCATATAACTGTATCTGTATATCTCTTGAAATAAGTGTTTTTCCTTTAAATTTGAAATGAGAAAGTATTTATGAATATAAAGAAATAGGTGTGTTGCAGTTCCCTCCTCCACCAGCAGATGGTGCAGATTTGTTCCTTTAAGCAGACACCTTCCTTGGCCTGATTTAACCCCGAGGATGCAACAGCAGGTATCATTTCAGTCTTGTGTTACATGTGTCGTCATCCAGAAATAACATGCAACAATAAAATACCCCCCAAATGTGATGTTTTATTATTCATAATCTGCTTTTGGGTGATGAAAAATAACCCTTCAAGTTTATATTTGTTCCAGTTTTTTACTGTTGTCCTTCCATATGTTTCCCATGCCGGCTGGGTCATGAAACTGCCTCATCTGCATTCAACACATTCACCTCAGCAGTCACATCCATTCACCGCCCCGGGTCTCTGTCTGTCTGTCTGCTGCTTACAGTCCATTGTGTCATTTCAGGGTCGTTTGAATGCGATGCAGAAATTTGCAAATCAGCTCTTTTGGTCCTCAGCATATCAGACAGGATTATCCTCAAGCAGCGTGCGGCCTGTCTCCCTGTTTGTCCGCTTCTTCTGCCACAGCTCATCAGGCTGACAGAAGAGCTGCACATCTGACCCCAGCAGCTTTTCTAGGCTTTTCTTCAGTATCACAACCGACAAAACAGGCTGTCAATCACAAAACATGTCTGCTATTGTCAAGAATTCAATGAAGTAAATAAGTATATTTCCTGCAGTTTTGAGGTTTTGGAGCTTTTCTTGAGTATTTCCATTTTGCGAGACTTCCACTCTCCTGCATTTCAAACAGATGTGTACTTTTTACTGCATTACATTTATCTCATGGCTGAAAGTTTATAGTCATCTTTTTTAAGATTATATATGATGCATTGCTACAACAGTACATAAAGTAGTTTCAGTCATGTACCACCTGAAGAAATAATACCATTAACACATAGGAGATGCTTATTTACAGTGAGTACTTTGATCTGACATGTTGCTGCCAGCGCTACACAGTGTTGGAGGAAGTATTCAGCTCGTTTGTGCAAGTAAAAATTAGCAATAATCACATGATAAAAACATTGTATTGCAGTAAATATTCTTGCATTCAGAGGTAGAACTGAAATACTTGTACCTCTGCAGAAGTAGTTTTACTTAAGTTGCACTTAAATGCACTTAAGTTACAAAAGTACTTACTAGGCAGCAGAATGGCTGCTCTTGGTGTTATATTATTGTTACAGAATGTATGTGTATTTGGCAATTTATTCCTTTTGTAAAGCACTTGGGTCAATGTGAGTTATTTTTAAATGTGCTTTCTAAATAAATTTGAGTTGAGTTGAGTTGAATAAACATATGTGTATTACTGCATTTTTGGATTAATATAGTTTATGCCTTAGTTTGTAAGCAACACTGTAGTGTTGTAGCTGGTTAAGGTAGTCAAGGTCAATAATAATAAATCATATATCATGTCTGTAAAGTCTTAATCTTCAAAATAAATGATTACTAAAACATTCTAATAAATGCAAAGTACAATATGTCCTTCTGAAGCACTGAAGCGTAAAATGGAAATCCCCAAGTATATTACAAGTGCCTCAGAATCGTACTTTACAGTACTTAAGTAAATGCACTAATCAACATTTAACCCATTGTACTACACTCTCAGTGTGCTGTTTTAATGGAGTATTTTTACACAGTTTTCATTGGATAATGATGTGAACATTCCTCCACTGGATGAAGTTAGCTGGTGCTGTTACTGCTGTTGCTCTTTTATTTAAAACTTGCTCTGGGCTCATCCAAATTTTGGAGCTATTTTGAGCCGCAGTGTATGAATATATTTTAGTCCTGTCACATTCATTCACACAACTGCATTGTAGTGGATGGTAAAACTTTTACTTGGTTATTGGCCTTTAGTGAGACTTTTACTCCACAAATCGATTCCAATAAACTTACAAAAGATGTTTAAAAAATATTGCTTATCCTGTAGTTAATGCATCAGTAAACACTGTGAGGGTCGGCAGCAGTTTACAGGTTATTATTGTTATTTTGTGTCTGCTTTGCGTCAAAGCAGAAAGTCACATGAAGTTTGTCGTTGCAGCTTTTAATTGGTCTATAAAACCTGCTGGAGCTAATGTCTGTGGTGTTTGATACAAACCAGCACTAAAGTTACCTTCTTCGGAGGTCAAGGAGACTGCATGATGATTACTGGTCTTTTAATAAAATGCATTTTTGTATTATTATGTATTTACAGTGGAACAAGTTCGCAGATCCTTCACTTACAAGTTACCTCAGTCTAAGTAAGTATGACTCGCAAAATGTACTTAAAGTACCAAAATAAAAGTACTAATTACACAGTATAATGGCTCCTGTCAGTGAATTATTTTATTGGTCTTTTCATGATTTTCAGATACAGATTTTGAATAGACTCTAGTTCACTCATAGTTACTGTGTATGACCCATAATAGTGCACCATATTTTAGAAAAGTATGTTTTGTATATTAAAATCAGCAACTAACTAATGACTGTTAAATAAGTGTGGTAGACTTGGATTACAATCTTTTCCTCTGAACTAGGTATGAGGCATAACATGGAAATCTTCTAGTACCTCAAAACTGTACTTAAGAGCAGTACTTGAGAAGATGCACTACCAGTGTGTATTTCTGGCTCTGGTGAGGGCTTGAAATTACTTATTTTCTTTTATTAGTGCAAACATAGCCTACATAGTCAGTGCTCCAAATCATATTATACAACAAAATAATATATGTGGTTTTAAAAAACTGCTAAAAGAGCATTACTTAAAAAGAAATGTCACTAATTAATAGTGTTCTCTGGTGTGTAAATGTTTCATGGGCATTCGATTGTATGAGATATGATAATATTTATCTGTTTGATTATGATGGATTCAGTCGGAACCAAATTACTTAGGTTTTTTTTTGTGTGTGTTATGTTAGCTATGTCAACGATTAGTGTTTCTTTTACAGTGGGTGTGCATTATGGTGTGTTATTTAGTGTATTGTATTGTGTAGTGTGAATGTGTGTTTTGTATTGACCCCAGGAAGAGCAGATGCTGCAATGCAAAAGCTAGTGGGGATCTCAATTAACAAACAAACACACAAACTTGTACATTAAATCATGACTTGACAGAGATAATAGGAGGAGGTAAATAAGTACAGCGACTCAAGTACTGTACTTATAATTTTGTATTTATATTTTATGCTACTTTAGACTTTTACACCAGGTCATAGGGAAATATTATACTTTTTACTCCACTACATTTACTGGATACCTTTATTTACTTATTACTTTGCAGATTTAAATGAATAATACAAAATATAATTAACAAATAAATAATAATGTATGAGTGTGGGCTGAAAAGTTCATAGGCTGACTAAGAAGGAGTAATGCCAGAGCAATGAAACTGGGCATGCATTAAATTCAACCTTTCCTGATACTAACTGCATCGTTTCCTTCTGATAAACCCACATTTGACAGTTAATTGAAAATTAGCACTATAGAAATTTCATGAACATGGACAAAATTTGGCACCATGGTGTTATCAAATATCTGCAGAAAAAGGGGGTTAGCCCCAAGGACATTCATGCTGACATGGCTGCTACATTAGGGGATGATGCTCCAGCTTTATCAGCTGTGCAGAAGCGGGCAGCTGAATTCAAGAGTGGTAGGGAGAGCCTTAAAGATGACCCAAGGTCTGGACGTCCTGCCACAGCCACCACCCAAGAAAACACTGATTGTGTTGTGAATAAATGTTACTGACCGCTTGGTGATATTAACAAGCTGCCCAGTAGTGTATAGTGCCACCTTTATCAGGTGCAACATGAAAGTGATGTACACATTAATATGATTTATATTATTCTGAAATGGGCCATTCTGCATGAGCACTTTCACTTTTTGCACACAGTATTTTGGTGCTGATACTTTTATACTTTTACATTGGTAACATTCTGAGTGCAGGACTTTTATTTGTATTTCTGCTGTGGTATTGTTACTTTTACTTAATTAAAACATCTGAGTACTCCTTCCAGCACTGGGAGTAAGATGTAAACAATATGACAATATTTTTTATATTTTATATTTCAACAGATATTTATGTGTAACCCTGAAAGTGCTGACGTTTTCTTATCACGTGTTAAAATAACGTGAGTTATAGCAGAGAAAGTTTTTTCTGCTGTTGATAGACTACTTTTAGTACACGCTCACACACACACACTGAGACACACACACACTCACACTGACCATGTGATGTGAATGCCCCCTGTTCCGGTTACAGAGGGAGGGAGGAGGGCGGCAGCAGTTCAATGTAAACCCTCACAGTGATGGAGAGCAGCGGCCAACATCAGGAGCGGACTCAGTCACTCTGTCAGCGCTGCAATTTCCCAAAATGTGCATTTTCCTTCTCCGGCGCGGATTAAAACTCCGGGAGACCTCGGCCTCTAATGGGGAGCAGCAGCATTAACTAGTGCTCTGACTTCCATTAACTGTTTTTCTTTGCCGCCGGCCAGGTCACAGAGCTGCGCACGGCACTGTGGGCTTATCCACCGACACCCGGCAGGAAGAGGGACATTAAAGTGACTATTTAGAGTCCTAAAGTGGCACTTTTTCCCTGCTCTGAAAGAGAGACCGCATCACGTGGACAGGTGACCTCAAAGCTGCACCTTATCTTTCTCCTGAAAGCCTGGAGGAGGTTAAAAAGGAGAGGAAAGGGTAAGAACTGCAAGAATTTAATATCAGCTCAAAATCCTGCTGTACTTTGTTGAGCCCAGCCACCAGCAGCTCTATTATTATTATTACTACTATTACTACTACTATTACTATTACTACTACTATTACTACTATTACTATTACTCCACAGTTTGTTAGATATTTATTAGATATTTTATAGATGAAGGGAAGAAGAGACACCTGACAAATTGCGGTGGCATGGCTGCACGAGTGTTAATTGGCCCGGACTGTGATGCAGTTTGCAGCCGGGGGGTTCATAAACAAGACAACAGCAGCTCCCGGGTGGAGGGTTAACTTGTCACAGACACTGCCTCATCAAATGACTCTGTCCTGACTCACATAGGAGTCAGGGGCCGCAGGCCACAGCATGGGTAACTCCTCCAGGAAGGAAGAGGGAGAAGAGGAAGAGGAGGGGGCGAAGGATGGCGAGGAGGGAGAAATCACAGAGAAGAAGAAAGAAGAGGAGGTGGAGGTGGAGGAAGAGCTTCCGCTAGGGGTGGAGGAGTTGTTCGAGAGCGGAGATCCCGTGCTGGACTTGAGTTACCGTAAATTTAAGCGGCTGCCGTCACGTGTGAGCGGATTGTTGCATCTGGAGAAGCTGTACGTTTGTGGGAACAGCCTGCGCACTCTGCCCGACAGCATCTCCCAGCTGCAGGGCCTGCGAATCCTCGCCCTGGACTTCAACAAGATGGAAGACGTTCCCCCGGCTGTCTTCCAGCTCACTAACCTCACCCGCCTCTACCTGGGCAGCAACCGGCTCATGAGCCTCCCGCCCGAGGTGAGGAACCTGCAGAGTCTGCGCTGCCTGTGGGTGGAGAGCAACTACTTTCAAAGATTTCCACGGGAGCTCTACGACCTGCCCCACCTCAAGTCCCTGCAGATTGGGGACAACCGGCTGAAGACGCTGCCCCCTGACCTCTGGCGTATGGAGGCTTTGAGGGGATTATGGCTCTACGGGAACCGCTTTGAAACCTTCCCCAGAGTCCTGCTGCGTATGGAGGGCTTGGAGATTTTAGATCTGGACCGCAACAAGATCTCAGAGTTTCCGAGCCTGAAACGTCTCCATGCCCTGCGCCTCTTTTCTTACGACCACAACCCAGTGGAGGCCCCACCTAAGGTAGGCGAGGAGGTGCTTGTGGTTGGGGAAGGTGCAGCGGAGTTCTTGGAGGCTCGCGAGGCCAGGAAGGAGAGACGACGAAAGGCCGCAGAGCAAGAGGCGGAGGAGCTGGCTCTGGCAGGAGAGGAGCCCGTGATTCACGGTATCCTGAAGAACAGCAGCTCCAACTCAAAGCAAGCGGCAGGTGACTGTAGAGGAAGGAGACATTAAAGAGAAGAGGCAAAGGAGGAGGAGGAGTGTGTGGAGCTGCCTGTCACTGAGTACGACGGAGCTGAGCTTGAATATGACGAGGAGCTTGTTGAGTATGAGACAGAGGAGCTGATATGTGAGGGAGAGGGGTTTGAGTATGAGGGCGATGAGCTGGAGTACGAGAGGGCTCAGATGGACTATGAGTACGAGGAGCTGGAGGACCCAGGGAGACAAGATGAAGGGGCATGAATAACCCCTCATACATCCAGACTCTGATGATCTGCAGGCAGGTGGAGGTGGATGACAGAAAAGAAGCTGACACAAATTAGCTGTGCTTAGGGATGTCAGCGATGAAACTGTTCATTGATTTACCCCTGAGAATGATCTTGACCTGTTAGGCATGTCAGTGTGTAGGTTAATTTTGCTACTCTTCAGTTTACTGCACTGCACACCACCTGGGTCTGGTGGGAGCAGGCCTCCAGGAAAGCAGCTCAGCCTCGTCTTCCAATTTTTCCCAGTGGCCACTCACAGTACTGCAACAAAAAAAATCCCCCACAGCCTAAAAGCATTTTCTTCTTTACGTCTGTAAAACTGCTGACAGGACAATGTGAACTGACTTTTTTTTAACCATGGAAGTTTTATATTTACAAAACTTTCCTCAGGCCGAGAAAAGCAATTTAAAAATCTGTGATGTCATCACAATGTAAAAAGCGGAAGCTACACTACTGCACATATTCAGTGGACCACATAATGCAATGAAAACCCAAAAGCTAGAAACATTTTTTGGGGTGTACGCCAGGAGAGCAATTCCACTGGACTGAAAAGGCATCTGGTATGTAGTTATTATTGTAGCTCTATGGTTACATCCGAGCTGCTTAAAAATACGGAAACATTGTGCACACTACCCACCCTCTGGTCTCCACCAGCTAGCCTTGGCCGCCGTGCACCCTGCACCAGCCAGGCCCCCAAAAAGTGCGCCTACATTAAGCAATTACTGCTAGTTACATGGCCACAACCTAACAGCGTTGCAGTGGAAACATTGTGCCCACCCTCAGGTCACCTCTTTGAGTAAGCGGCTCAATTTTAGGAGCAGCCAAGGCTAAAGTTAGCTAACTAGTGGTGCCCAGAGGGTGTTTCCGCAACGCGGGCAGCCAGCTGTCTGTCAGAATTTCAAATAGACAGCAAGACATATACATCACAAAAGAATAATAGAATAGAAAAATAGAAATTCACTACCTTTAAACAGATAGCACTTTGAAATGTGGTGCTGATTAGCTCATTGAGCCAATGCAGTGCCAGACCAAATGGGAAGGCCTCTTGTACTTGTTTTTTTCCCTTAAAAATTAACCGGTTATTTACCCATTAATGGGTGTCAAGCTATTGAAAGCAAAATTAACCAACACTGGCATCCCTAGTTGTGCTGCTAATTACTGATCTATGTTGTTAACTGTGAAATTGAATGAGCATTGAGGCATTAAGAAACTGTGAAGTGACAGCACCTGTGACATCTCAATCAGCTGCAAATGACCAAATCAGAGCAGGACTCAAGGTGTGTGTGTGTGAGCGTGCAGTGTGTACGGGTGTTTTACATTAGGGTTGTTTTTTGAGTGTCTTCCCTTATTAAATATGATCTCAGCTGACGAAGTCGGTGTCAATCACTTACTGGAAAATGTGTCTTAATTGGGAGCCAGTGAACGCACCAGCTAGTGTTTACTTCACTGACACTCTGTAGTATTTCCACTCATCATGGTCAGTGTCTGCTTTATGTGCCTACCAGTGCACCTCGGCTCATTGCTGTTGTTATAAACCATGCGTGTGCATGTAAATGTGTGTATTGGATTTAGATTTATTTATGACATGTTAAACACAACCCCCCCAGTCCTTGTCAGTGTTGTGTAAGCAGTCCTGTTAATGTCAGTGCCAAGAAAGAGAGGGAGACGAGCTGGATGATTAGAGCGATGAATAGCTGGGGTGCCTCACCATAAAAGGTAAGTCCATAGGGAGGCTCCAAACATGAAATGGACTCACAAAAATATCAAGCAGGAGGTCCGCAGGTCAGAGATTCTCAGGTCTGTCATGACCTTTGTGTACTCCTTTTTGTCGGTGACTGCACCTTTTCTACCTCCGTCTCTTACATGAAGCAGACCCGGCCCTTGTTCTCCTCTCATCTCTGCACGCATTATTTATGTGGGGCTCGTATGTAATCCAATCCTCTTTCCCTCCACGTATCTTTTTCTCACATCTCATTGAAAGAGTGAAATATTTATCCCAACGCTGAAATATTTATGCTCGCACTCGTGTGGCAGGCGTGTCTCCACTCCAGTGTCTGTGCAGAGGAAAACATTTGGAGAACAGACTCAAACTGGTGATTGCTTTTTCATAAGTTTCTCATTTTAAATGCAGGAATCCTCCTATTTACATATAAAACCATTGATCTTACATGAACATATGTCTGGGTGTCTGTGTTGTGTCTGGGACTGCAACTGATTAATTTTGTTACCTGTTAATCTGCTAATTATTGTTTAGAGTATTGGATTTATTAATATATAGAATATATGGAAATAGTGAAAAGTGCTCCTCAGAGTTTCCCAGAGCAGCTTTTTTTTTGACCAACAGTTTAACACTGAAATCGATGAAAGCTTTTGATTACAGAAATCAGCAAATCTTTCAGAAGCTGGAACCATTTAATTTTTTGTAATTTAAGATTTAAAAATAGCTTAAATTGATGCCAATGTTTCTGTCGCTTGAACTGATAATTATTTTCATTATCACTTAATGTGTCAACTGTTTTCTTGACAGGTGTTTTGTCGATAAAATGTCAGAATACAGCAAAAAAAAAAGCTCATCTCAGAGTCCCAGAGCCCAATTTGACATCTTAAAGTGTCTTGTTTTATCTCACAAAAACCCCCCAAATGCTTAATTATTGTAATTATGATAAAGACAAACAAAGCACCTTATCCTCACACTGGAGCTGGAACCAGAGAATATTTGACATTTTTTTCTTGAACAGGAGTTTACAATGACTATAGCTGCAACAATTAGTCGATTAATCAGTCAGTTGAAAGAAAATTAATCGCCAACTACTGTGATAATCGATTAATCGTTTCAGTTTGTCAAGCACAAATGTCAAATATTTGAGGATTCTAGCTTCTTAAAAATGAAAATTTGCTGCTTTACTTTATCTTTTATGAGAGTAAGGTTGGTTTCGAGCTGTTGATTGGTCAAGAGAACAAATTTTAAGAAATTACTTTGGGCTCTGGGAAACTGTGGTGAGCATTTTTCACGATTTCTTTTTGACATTTTATAGACTAAATGATCAATTAATTGATAATAAAAATAATTGTTAGTTGCAGCTTTCACAGCAGCACAGCAATGCATAATGCTCACAGTTACAATGCTATCATGCTGATGTTTAGTAGGTGATGTTTACCATCTTGCTTGTTAGCCTGTTAGCATGCTAACATTTTCTTCATTAGAGCAACACAAAGTACAGCTGAGGCTGATGAGAGTATTTTGGTCATAAACCAAAATATTGGACAAAATCTCATTAACCTGATGATGGTGCTGGAGGAAATGTTAAAGGACCATCAAAGTTATTAAAATTCATCCAGAAGGGAAACTGAATATCTGAACTAAATTTCATGGCAATACATCTGATAGTTGATGAGATATTTCGACTGGACCAATAACTGTATATAAAGATGGATGATGTGTCTCCACTTCCTCCCACTTTACAAAGATGAAGCCAAAATATCCCTAATAAGCGTGCTGCTGTCTTGTGCTGGTGACATCATTTGAGAGAGAGCGCCAGTGTTTGCGCAGTAGGGATGGGAAAGTGGAGTTGCGGTATCGAGTTCCCACCTATATCTTTGTTCTATCCACTTTGCTGCTGTAGCACTGGAAATTTCCCCACTGTGGGACTAATAAAGGAATATCTTATCTTATCTTATACTGCTGATCCTGAGCACACACAGCTGTCAATCATGATGTCACACCCTCTTTATATAGCATCAGATAACAGTTACAGTTGAACATACATCAGCAAGATAAATGAAAGAAACCATCTCTAGAAAAATATATTTGACATGTAGCTGCCTACATCATTAGTAGACTAAGACGGAGAGGGGCAGGCTTTATGACCTATACTGCAGCCAACCACCAGGGGGCGATCAGGATGTTTTAGCTTCACTCTCAGGGGAGCTGTCATGTTGTCCATCTTTACTACACAGTCTATGGTCAGGACTAAATTATTGCACTGACCACAACTACTACCTCCAGAGCGATTAGCACGGATAAATGTTCATCAGGAACATAATGTCACTGCTCAGGAAGATGTGAATGCAGCTAATTAAACATGATCTACTGTCTGTACTTTGCTGACACCAACAGTTCTTTGCAGCCACTGTGTGGTTTTACATATCTCTTATTTTGACACAGAAATCCTGTGTTTATTTGACTTATGTTGACAGTGTAAAACTACTGCAGATTCTGAGAGCTGTCACACAGTAGGTGTAGAGTATGGTGCTACAGTATACGACACATAATGTGACGCATTTGGAAACTTGACCCTCCTTCTCGCTTTGTGCTCTGCAGCTCACTCCACAGCTGTGGGTGGCAAAACAGTTTGACACAGCGCAGACGTCGATGGGAATCGATGCCATACTCTGAGTCTGAGTATAATTATTTTGCTCATTAGTTTACACTCCTCTCATTCTCTGTAGGTCAGTGACAGCGAGGCAGTCAAAGACAATGCATCATCTCCTTCACTCCCTCTTTGGCTTTCACACTACTTCACTTCACACAACTGTCTGACTGGCAGCTTTTCAGCTCGCACAAAAAGGGATTCACAAAGAGATGAAAATGAGACGTTTTTTGACAGGACTATTGTAAACACAACACAGACGGGGGAGTGATGAAGGTTTTCAGGATATGATTATAAGGATATGTAATATTCATAGGAGGATTATGAGACAAAAGGCCCCTGGGCAGAGACATGCTAAGGCCCCACCACCTCTCCTACAGATACACACAGATCTCTTTTTTTGTTGTTGTTTTGCATCTCTTCTTAGTTATTATGCATATTTTTTGTGGTTTTGTGTCTCTGAGGCAATTGTGGTTCTCTTTGCAGTTGTTTTTGACTTTGAGGTAATTTTGTGTCTTGTCAGAATCAGAAATATGCTGAAAAATTTTAACGCAACACTTTTGCTTTTTTCACAAATATGAAACACACTGGAGTTGGCTTTTGGTAGTAAAACGAACATTCAGTTCACGATCAACAGCTCTGGTGACATTCCTGCAATCAGCATGCCGATTGCACGCTCCCTCAAAACTTGGGACATCTGTGGCATTGTGCTGTGTGATTAAACTGCACATTTTTAGAGCAGCCTTTTATTGTGACCATCCTAAGGCACAGCTGTGTAGTAATGATGCTGTTTAATCAACATGTTGATATGTCACACCTGCCAGGTGGATGGATTATCTCGGAAAAGGAGAAGTGCTCACTTACACTGATTTTAACAAATTTGTGACCAAAATGTGAGGAATATGTATCTATTACGTGCATAAAAAGTCTTCGATCTTTAACTTAAATCTGTGGAAAATGGGTGCTGCATTCAAATGTTTGCTTTGTAGACTTTATTGATCTTGGCGAGGCGGATTTTCTGGTCATTTTGTGTCTCTTTGTGGTTGTTTTACCCATTTTTGTAGTTTTTTTGTGTCTCTGTAAGGTAATTTTGTGTCTTTTTACAGTTCCTTTGCATTTCTTTGTGGCTTTTTTGTGTCTCTTTGTGGTCAGTTTAAGTCATCCTGGTCGATTCATGTTAATTTGAGTGATATTTTTAGGTGAAGACCAGAGGGGCCCCTGACACACTACGCCCCTGGCTCTGTGCCTGGTAGGCCTGTTTTGTAATCCATCCATGGTAATAGCTTAACAGGTCTTATTCACACATCCACAATTTTATTTCCCCACAAATGATCCAGATTAATGTGTTAAACATTTTATTTTAAGTCACGCAGGTACCATCTGTGGTGTGTGAGGGTCTAGCCCCTAAAGATGAACCTGTGAAATAAAAATAGGTCATGTCAGTCAAAGGAAACATATGCATGATGGGGCTTCATGTGTGCGGCTTGTTCATATACCTATCCATGTCTCGACGATTGTATCCACTGTCCATTTTTGCACAGATGATTCCTGCACAAGTGGGCCCAGATTTCAACTTTTCATAAGCAGCATTTTGACAGAACCTGGAAAATAAGGTGGATATTTGTCAACCACACAGGTGCTTGGATAATATCCTGTATGCTTAGTATTATTGGACAGGATTAAACATACTTACGTGCTTTTATAATGTGTGGCAAAGTGTGAACAATCAAAAGGTGTGTTAGGGAACACCTGGACTGTTTGGAGCATTGAGGAGAAACCCTGTGGGCTCCTAGAAAACACAACAACAGACTCAAAACAACAGCTCCAAACAGACAGAGGAAATATTGATTTAAGGGAAAAACAAAACAAAAAAAACCTATAAGATAAAAATATATAACCTTGTTTCCAATTGTCCTCTCAGTTGGTGCATTACTTTTAGGCTGGGGTGATGGCAGAGGGGAGGTCTGGAAAAGCAGAGGAAAGGATGTTTATATCATTAAAATCTCCAGCACTTGACTGGAAGGAGGTCGATACTCACTGGGCAGGCCGAGAGAGCTGTGGCACCTCGAGTGAATCCTGTTTCTCTGGAAAAATGGCTGCAGCTCAGGCTGGGACTCACCTCAGTGCCCTTCAAACACAAAGTACAAAAAGACACAGTTAAACCTGGAAGATTCTGGAAAAAAAATATTACAAACTGCATCCTTTGAAAGGAGAGGTCGGAGTGGATTCTGTCCTGTGGGTCAACCTTTAGAAATGACGGCAGGCATGAAGTCATTTTTCATCACTGAGCTGTGAGTCTGCAGAGGTTCAACCTGAACGAGGCAAAAAAGTGACAGCAGATGGGGCAAAGACAGACCACACATAAGAAATAACTATATGATGCAAATATAGACTACTGTAGTAATAGTATTGTATGTCTCATATATTTTACAAGAATTACTTTTTACAAAACCTACCAAACAGCTTTTTTTCTCCTGAAATGTGTTTAGTCGAAGGTCTGTTCCCTCAGTGAAACCACTCTCTCTTTTGGACCCAGAGTCACATGATGCAGGGAGACTGTAAGAAGCACAGCGGTGTAAATGCACCATTTAAAAACAAACACCGACAGCTCATCAAGTTTAAGTTCTTTATTGTCACCTGCACAATAATTACAGCGAAGCATTTCATTGGTAATTAAATCCTTAGATCTCAGGGTCCCTCTAACAATGCCACTACAAATACGTACAAAAAAGATCACGCAAGTAAAATCTAATTAGAAACAAGACATAAAATAGAGCAGCAAAATAAATGAATATAATGTAAAATATCTAATAAAATGAAAAATAAAACTGTGGTAGTCTAGTGTACGATAACAGCAGGTCATGAGTTTTCATTCCCTTAATCATGCCAACAAAAGCAGCCAAGAATAAAATTATGATAAATGGACCTGCACTTGTATAGCACCATTCTAGTCTTCTGACCACTCAAAGTGCTTTTTAGTGCTACTCAGCTTTTAACACATTCACACACCAATGGAGTAGCCATTCGGTGTGGGTTAGAAACTGAGCTGCTGATCTTCCAATTAGTGTACAACCCACTCTACCTTATGAGCCACAGCTGCCACATTATGTGTTGTCTTTCCCACATCATCTCGTTCTATTTGTCATGTCATTAAAACTGTAGTTGGTAACTTTTATCATTAAAAAACTTTTATCAAAAAAAAAAAAATCAGGTTTCTCCTCCTTCTAGTGCTTCTATTGACATTTGCTATATTTACAAAAACAACCAATCAGAGTTGAGGAGTCTCTAACGCAGCTGTCAATCATGTCAATCACAGCTCGTGAACTGCAGTCAAATGATCAAACTAGGCAGTGCTGATCAATTAAAAATCAAGATTCAGTTACTGCATTGCCTATTTCTTCCCTTAAACATTTTAGTGGACTGTTTAGCTGTAAAATGAGAACGTTTGTGACCTGGTTGCCATGTTGGAAAGAATTGAGTGATGCATTAAGCACTGCCCACCGGCCAGAGCAAACTGTCTTATTTTACAGCTAAACAGTACACTAAAATATGTTTTTGAAATCATCTGAGAGTGCTTTCAGATGTAGAGTTTGCTTGCTTCATCCTCCAAATCAGGGGCTAATTTTGTTACAAAGTTGCATAATTGCCTAGAGTTGGTTTGTGTTCTCAAGGTAGCATTTACAAGCGGACCAGATCAAATGCCTTGAGAGAGAAAGCTGCTCTTACTTGGTCAGAATTGAGAGAAGAGTACACTTGATTTTAGCGCTGTTCATCGTGCACTATATTGCTTGCATTATTCATTTTACATACAGTTTGAAGACCAAGGGCAGCTCTTTGTAGAAAACAACATTTTGATACATTGGATGTGCCGAATGCTCATATTAAGGCAGTACAGGAGGAGGCGCACATTAATAATCCTCCGGGACTGTAACATGCTCATGCTTGTTTAACCCAAACAATGTGTGATGCGACTGCAGTTGGTTCGGTTGTAACCGGACCAAGACCACCTCTTCAAAAAGGTCTTGGTCCAGTTGTTTTGGTGTGATTGTTTTGTTCACACCTGCCAAAAGGAATCGCACTTAGAGGGCAAACAAACTTGAGTTTGATTGAACCGAACCAAACAGGGCAGGTATGAAAGCACCCTGAGGTGAGAAATAGGCAATGCAGTGACAAAATCTTTGTTCATACATGATCGACGCTGCCTAGTTTGACAGTTTGACTGCACTTCACAAGACATGACAGCTGTGTTAAAGACTTCTCAGCTGTGATTGGTTGTTTTCCATTAGCTGCGGTAACATCAAGCAAACGCCATTAAAAGCTTAACTAGGAGGCAGAGGAACATGATGATTATCACAGATTATCTGTCTCATGTAACACTGTGTGGATGTAGTTACAGTTCAGGTAAATATAACAAAAGTTATTGTCATAAAAGTTACCAACTACAGCTTTAAACTTTAAACCCACATAAACTATTATTTTACCTGTTGGCGTGAGCTGATGCAGCACAAACAATCTCTGGTACTCTGTCTGAGGAGAAATATTCATGAAGACAGATAATTAGGACTTTACCACTCAGTATTTATGCACATGTGACACTTCTCAACATCTCCTGAGTGTTGTTATCTTTCCGGGTCCTACCTTTTCCTCCACAGCCGCTGTCTTCGGACGACTCCTCAGCTGATGGAAGCCGCTGTCTCGGGGTTTGTTAATGAGGTTTGGCAAAGACCCCGAACAATCAGACCGGATGTGAGGCTGGTAGTGTCGTTTAGTTTGAGACACGAAGCTGTCAGATAACAGGAGTCTGCAGACAAAAACAACACACCTGTGTTTGAGGAAACAGGCTTTTTGAAGCGAGAGGGAAGCATTAATTTTATTTATCACAGTCAGTTTAATCAGTTCAGGAAGTTGGTTTACACAGAAACACAGAGGAACTTGTGCTCTTGTATGCGTCAGTTCAACCAATTTATGAAAATGTAGGTGTTTTATTGTCTGCAGAGGCTTCTGGCTTTAGTTTTATTTGATTAAAATCACCTGTGAAGATGTACTGCGGGTGTGCAGGGCTTTAAAGGCATCCCTCTCTGGGATTTCTGTCTCCACTCCAATACAAGAGGTCAGGAAGGTTGTCTTTGTGGAGCTCATTAAAAAAAGCAGCAGCAGTAACAGCAGCTATATAATAGGGCCTTTTTCTTTGGTACAAAGTATCACAACAACACAGAAAGATCTATACATTAACCAGATTAACAGGGACATTTTTTATTTTTATTCAAATTTTAAATAATATGAGCACCACTTCCTTAAAAGCCCTGCACACCCATGGTTGATTCACACAGGTGATTTTACTGATTTTGATTGCTTAGGCCTGATTAGGTTGATTAGTGACTCTAAATTACCCGTAGGTGTGAATGTGAGTGTGAATGGTTGTCTGTGTCATGCCTGTGATAGTCTAGCGACCTGTCCAGGGTGTACCCTGCTCTAACCCAGTTACAGCTAGGATAGGCTCCAGCCCCCCCTGTGACCCTTAACAGGATAAGCAGTTACGGATAATGAATAAACGAATGAATAAATTATTAGGCCTCTTCCCGAGACTGTGTACAGACAGTGCTTGATTTTTAACCTTTCATTGTTGTCTCCTGGTAGCTTTGTTGCACCTGTTAGGCGTGTTCCAATATCACAGCTGACATTCTGACTTGTCACTGTATGAAAAGCACAGGTGTTGATAATGACATGAACGATGGCTGAATTCCATTTAGCTGCTTTGATTTCAGGATCCTTGTATAGCACATGCTGGCTCACTGTCACTCTCACTGGGACACTTGAGTAGAACAGAGTCATCGTTAGTGTCAGTAATAACACCTGTGCTTTTCCTTAGACAACAAGTCAAGATGCTGTCACTTTGACTTGTCACAGCAGGAAAAGCACAGGTGTTACAGTTAACAGTAACGATGGCTGTGTTCTATTCAAGTGTCCCAGTGAGCCATGACAATAGCCGGGTTTCCATCCAAAAGTTGCACAAATTTTAACCAATTTTTTATATAATAGGCAAATGAAAATATGCCAACTCATTCTCTCTCCAACCTCGTCACATATTGACTTTTGGTTATGGACTTTCCACATCCAGATATGACGTGCAAGGTACCCTTGAGGCGTTGGTTGTTAATGTCCTCCAACAACAAACACACATGGTTAGGTTTAGGAAAAAAAGAACAGGGTTTGACTTTATAATCTTACAAGATGCAAACACAGCTCTCCCGAGTGAAAGTTGGTGTTTGTTGGACCTATCCCTACTCAGACTTTTGCTGCCTTAACTTTCGCTCTATAATGGCGACCTGCCGCGTATCATGCCAACATTAAAGGGCAGCTTTTTTCATCAGTGTCTGACGCCACATGTCCCTGCCCAAGTGCCGGATTTCAAGGACTCTGGAGGGAGACTGGGTTGGTTATGCAAATTTTGGGAGCTGGTTCATCAAGATAGGCAGTATGGGGTGCTATCCAGTCAGGTGCCACTGCAGATGAGGCTGCACAAGATGACGTAATTGAAAGAGCGTAAGTCAAACCTCAAACAGAGGGAGACATGCATAGCAGCAACCACATCCTGTTTAAAGCGTACAAGACAAACCCAAAAACACAACAGTTATTTGAACCCTGCAACAATGCAATGCTTTAGTGAACAAATTCGAGGCTAAATGTAGTAATAATTCACTTTATAATTCATTATACATGATTCACCTCTTAAGTAACAAGATGTAACCCCTCCCATCACCCTTACCGTAACAGCCTGTCTTTCCCCCAACACCTCATAGCTATCTAAACAATAACTTCAGGGTTTTCTTCTAGAATGATGGTGGGTGGGTCACATAGCTGCTGCAGCTGCAGATATACCTACTCAAATGAAGGTAAACAATGGATGTATAATAACAAAGTGGACACTTAACTATAGAAAAAAGAGTTTTGATCAAGTAATATCACAGCTCTGTGCTCTTGGAAGAGTTCTGGCAACAGCCCAGTGTGCACACAGAGGTACATCATGACTGTCCGTCATCATTTATTCACTAAGTCTGTTTCTACTGCACATACTCATTTACCTTTTATTAATACACTAACTTTTCCACCTCACCCAAGGGTAAAACTGAGCCAGCACGCACAGTGCCTGGATCCTGAAATCAAAGCAGCTAAATGGGATTCAGCCATCATTACTTTTATTACCTACACCTGCGCTTTTCCTGCCGAGACATGTTGTGATTTGGCTGTGAACACACACACACACACACACACACACACACACACACACACACACACACACACACACACACAGTGTACTGATACAGGTGTTTTCACTGATATTGTCTGATTAGACCTCCTCATTTTACACCTTTATCTTGGTTCTTTTTACAGTTTTTGGTATTTGACATCATTTTGAGCACACAGTGACATACATGAAAAGCGACCTTGCTTGCTAATGTTAGCTAGCTTGCTAATAAATTCCACAAATCATGATGCAACTGGTACATTTTCCATTTTCTTATGTTCCATGCTTGTCTCTTGACTCACTGTCAGCCAGGCAGCGTCTCTAATGTGGGGCAGTTTGTATTTTTCATGGCCAACATCAAACAGTATCGACTTGTTTGACATGGCAATAAAATTCCTTTCACAGTTTCAAAGTTGAACTCCACACAATGCCAAGATCCGACTTTGCTTTGCAACCAGGAGTAAATGTTTCATTCGTACCTTCATTAGCACTGAATGGAATTGAGCATGAGGTCAGTATTTTCCAGTGTTTATTTTGCTCATGTGTGACAGTATGGTCATAGGGCTGCTGTGAAACTGCACCTACTTGGGGCAGCAAAAAAGTTTGTCTTGGGTGCGTCGGTACAATATGCAGAGGAAATACCTGCACACCAATGTAACTGGGCTAGAGAGCCACAAAAGGGTCCACAGGCTGACATCATATTAATTTAAGACATCTATGTTCTAAAAAAAATGGTGCTCAAAGTGCAAAAAAAATGATAAAGAGTGAGTAAAAACAGCAGCAAACGTTTCAGCCCTTGACTATCATCAGTGCAGCACTGATGATGATACCGACAGTATGGTCACACATTTGACTGGCAAAGTCGTAGCTTCAACTAACAGCAAAGGATTATGTGTGAGGAAGACACAGATTGTTGCTGTGTTTAACCACTCGATACTGTGTGATGTTGGCCATGAAAAATACAAACTGTCCCACATGAGTGATGCTGCCTGGCTGCCAGTGAGTCGGGACACAAGCATGGAATGTAAGAAAAGTGAAAGTGTATCAATGGCATCATATTTAGCTAGAAGCTAACTTTGTGTTTGCCTCATAACCAGCAGTGCCTCAGTGATGATCACTCATGTGTGACTGCACCCAGCTTCTATTTGACTAGAGATCTGATCAGACAGGGTGATTGGAAACACCTGTGTGTGGCCTTGAAGTCAACTAGCATTGTTACAGTCCTCACCTGCTCTGACACTTACCCAAACTGAGGGTTGTCAATGTGGTCCAAACTGGGCCTGTAATACAGAGCTGGTCTCTGGTTTGATGTGAAGCCCGACCCACTGGGCTGTCTGACGTAAGAGATGGTGTTTGCTCTGCCTGGATCTGTTTTGAATCCTAATCAGTGTGATAAAAGTTATTTCTGTTTATGTTGATACTCTCTAAGTCCTTTCATGTGAAATAAAAGTTCACCACTCTCTCACCATATGACGCTCTATAAGACGTGTTGCAGAGTTTGACTGTGTTGTCGGTCAGTCCTCCCCTGCTGCCTGTTGCTCCGACAGTCGGCATGACTATCCTCCCCTGCTCAGCCATCTGTGACTGCTGTAATGGAAACCCTCACTGACAACAGTGATGGATGGCAAAAATCCTCGGGGCATGTGCGCACTGGTGTAACCACAAACAAAAGCAGCATCAGCGTGTAACTCCTTTGTTTTATGGCTTTGACAGAATCCCACAGAACTCAGAGCTCTCTGAAGAAGTGATTACAGAGTCTGTAATGCAATAAGTGCTCCCTTTATCAAATACTGTTTGAGTGGAGAGAAAAGCTACAGATATATTTATTTAAACTTGATATAAATGAGCCCAGAGAAAGAAAGGAAAGCTTCACTTAGACGTACCTTCAACTCCAGGCTGTTTGTCCACCTCTCTGTCTTGTGTTGGTTTTGTAGGTAAACACGTTTCTGTTGCTAAGAGATTCAGCACAAGGGCATCAACGTTACTGCTGCAGAGTGACTAGAGTGAAAGACTGACTGCTTAACAGTTAATATTAGATAATGTTTCTACTGCACATCAGGTATATGCCTTATCTCTTAAACACCTGCCCCATGCAAGTTATTTGATCATAACAAAATAATTAATTATTATTTAATGTTGCAGCATTTTATGACCAAACACCAAATATGTTCCAAAAGTGTTATTTATATAAATTTTAAACGTTATTTATATAATCCTGAAACTGCAGCCTGTTCCAATTCTGTTCCACCACTTTGTGAGTGATTTCGGTGTCAGACACTGATGCCAAAAGCCAGTTTTTGCTGTGGTATGATACTCCGCCGGTTGGCTGGACGGCACAGACAGGCAGCGTCGGTTTATAACATGGCCTGAGGGCATCTGTCACTGCTGTATGATATGCCATAGAATGGCACCAGGGCTGGTAATGACTTAAAAGGTAAAGGCTTGGTGGGAGGGGTGGTGGAGGGGTTCAACATACCTTGGACTTTCAGCTGGGAGGCTAGTATTTGCTTTGTGAATGTAGAGCCAAACCATTTGCAGATGATGTTTTTTTCTAAACCTAACCACATGCTTTAGTTGACATCCTGGCATTGGTTGCAGCATCCTGGAACATCAACAGCAGATTCAGGAGGATACCTAGAGCATAATATGTAGACCTGAAAGTCCACTGACAAAGCGGTTATATCTGACAACTCTCAGGATTGGGTGTCAGACACAGCTACCAAAATGAGGATTTTCCTTCATCACATGTATGGATCATGAAACATTTCACCTGAATGATATTCTTGTCAAAAGTACATTACCTGTACTGCATACTAATTTCATCCAAGTGTTCGGCTCAACTCTAATCCTTAGTTTCCAGACAGGGTTGTATCCTGTGCAGCCGTTCTACTGTATCATAGCTGGTAGTGATGTTATATGTGATAATGGATATACTAAAGATCAGCCTCTTACTAATTATTAATTTACTTTTGTGTTTGTTTTTAGTCCTAAACTTAAATATGCAGACTTTTTTATAACAAATGATAATTTCAATCTCATGTTATTAAAGTCACACGTGCCCCTTGCTGACTGCATTAGTGCCTCCTGAGGTACACCATGTGTCACTACCTCTGGTTGTGAATCACTTGACTGCCCTGTTTTACCACGTTACTCATTCAAAAGTGCACTTTACAACAACATACTTGCAGTACAGAACAATGCTCTCAAAAATATATTACTATTACTACTACAAGGACTAATGATGCTAGTTAACACTGTACTGTCTCGCATTGTATTACATTTATTACCTAATTTATTTTATGTTATGTTATATTGCATTTTCTGTGGACTTTCTCCATTCATTTTGGATTATTATGTATTGTAGTAACACTGTAGTTAATCATTTATGAGCAGTGTATAACATAATTGCTTATTTATAGACAAATATGAAGTACATTTTTAAATGTTAATTCATGTACAGTATTTTAATTCTGTTCATGTTGTCTGTTTATGTACCAGAAAAAGTTCTGGATGCATCACAGGAAAAGGAAAAGTTGTTGACAACTACATTAATGAGCATTTAAAAACAATCTGCTTACAGCCAGAGTACAGTGTGTTATATACATTTATTAAATGTTTCCATAATGCTTATAAATGCTAAATTGGAAGGCTCAAATTTACTATTACTGTGTAGTGCGTGTATATTACATATTGTAATAGACATATATGTAATATAGCTTTAATATATGTCTTGTACATACATCTGAACTAAATATCTTAATAGTTCATGTATATTGTATTTATTATTCATATTTATTCCTGTATTTACATCATGGACAGTACACACACGGGCTGCTTCTTTTGCCTGACTTGTTTTACTCTAACATGTCACTGAACTACCTCAGTAAAAAAATACTTCTGCACAGATTTATTTGCATGACTCCATATATGCATTTATATAAGGTTTTCTACACAACATTAAAAACATTGATCATCTTGTTATAATGCAATGATCTGCTGGGAGACCTTGGGTCCTGACATTTGTGTGGATGCCACTTCAGACACCTCCCACCCAAACACTGTTGCAGGCCAAGTACCTCCCCCTCATGGCAACGGCACTCCCCGATGGCAGTGGCCTCCCACAGCAGAACCATGAGCCAAAAACATAACAAAGAGCTCAAGGTGTCAACCTGGCCTCCAAATTCCCCAGATCGAGCATACGGGACCTTCCGGTACCGCACTTTGCAAGCAACAGGACTCAAATGTTCCACCGCCAACGTCCTGGTGTCCTGTGACACCACAGAACACCCTAACGGGTCCTGTGTCCATGCCTCGACAGGTCAGAGTCAAATCCAGTCCAAGGAGGCCCACTGTGGACTGGACTTGACTCTGGGGTATCAGCAGGTCCTACAGATGTTCAATCAGATCTGGGATATCTGGAGGCCAGGTTGAAGCCTTGAGCTCTTTGTCATGTTTCTCAGGCCATTCCTGAACAGTTTTTGCTGTGTGGCATGGCGCATTGTCCTGCTGGGTGGGGCACTGCCACTGGGAGTCCCGTTGCCATGAGGGAGTGAATTTGGTCTGCAAAGGTGTTTGGAAAGGTGGAGTGTGTGAAGGTGTCATCTACATGAATGCCAAGACCTAGGGTTTACCAGCAGAACATTGACATGTAACAAGATGATCGATGTTATATACTTCACCCGTCAGTGGTTTTAATGTTGTGGGTTTTCAGTGTATATGATACATATAGTTCTTATTTATTTAAATCAGATAGTTCCTTATCTGTTTTATGATATAAAGCCTTTTGAGTCAAATTTGTGATTCACAAATAGAATTGACTTACATTAAATTTGAGCCTCTCAGCTCTCACACCAGACATCCTCAGCAGACTGGACAGTTTCTCCATGTGTCCATTGGATGGCAGTGTGATGCCACAGTGGCTGTAGCTTCAGTCTAGCCCAGAAAAGATGTAAGGTTATGTAAAAAAAAAAAAAAAAAAAAAGATGGATGGCTTGAAATTTGCATGACATCTTGATAAAAATGTCCATCCGAGACAGAGAGTTATCATCCACCGCTGTTAGCAGGAGAAAATGTCCGTACACCATCTATGCATCTGTACACATACATCTACATGAGCATCTCTATTTAATCTGGAGGATATTCAGCTCCTGGTGTATTTAGGACATCTGGAAAATCAGTCTGAGCTGGACATCAGTGTCATTTCTCCAGATTAAGATACAGATTCATATTCTTACTAATTAAGCACAAACAGGAGGATTTTTGTACCAATTAAAGGTGTAGGAGAGTTATATTTATACAGAACCTCTGCTTTATATCGGAGCTGCACTTCAGACACACGGTGTGAACACTTCAAACAGTGTGATTTTCTTCCCTGTTTCATTATCAGGTGGGAATTACAGTATAAAATCTATCTGGGGTTTTTCCATGACAACCTGATCACCCCGTGGATCACTAAATCTGACAATGCATCATCGTCACATCATCTCCACACACTCCTTTAATTCTCACTTCCTATTCCTTCTCTTTCCATCTCATTTCCTTGGACTCACGCTGCATCTTCACCTCTGTCACATCCCTTCTTGCTCCCTCCATCTGTCCAAACGCTGGCAGTCGGAGGAGCCTATCTTTACCAAGCTGTTGCTTGTGTTGCACAGTCTCTCTTGCTTGACGTGCTGTCGTGCCAAGCCTGAGACTGTTCATTATCTTCTCCAAAAAATAACTACAGGGAAACGCCTGCATCATTGGAACTGACAGTCTCATTTCCTGCTTCTTTTCTCTTAAACACAATGTGCACATTATTGGCATTTCTAATTATAAACTCACAGGGATCCATACAGCAAGAATAGACCAGGCGCCGATTTTCATTCCACTCAAAAGATTACACCAGATGATTTCGCTTATTAGAACAACTTCATCCAGAGAGTCTGAGAGAAGTAACTGATCAGTGGAAGCACCTGCTGTACTCTGTTTGAAATGAAAAACCTGCAGACTCTCCACGTGATTGTTCATCTCTTCAGAACAGCAATCTGCGTTTGTTCTGCATCTGCATAATTCACATATAACATGACTGAGATGTAGCCAGGCTCAGTTATGTAGGCCAGATTTTTTTTTTTTATCAAATTGACAGTAATACTGGAGAAAGAAAAAGATAAAATGCTGCACCTTCTGCAACAGTTTACACTTGAGACAATACTTTGAATACAAAGGGAGCTTAAAGACGAGAAAAAAGGTGGGTGCAGTGGGTCTAAAAATAGATGGAGGTGATGCAAGCACGGGTCTCCCGTCGAGTTGATGCGCTTGGCTCGCCTGCAGCCGTCTGTTGTAGTTCAGGGAGGGACGAAACCTCGGCCCCTGTCTGCAGGAGCTCGGCTGGCTCGGTGCTCGTCTGCGTTTCCTGCCCAGCTCTGATACTCTGCTGCACCGGGAGGAGAATCTCGACGGTTTCTCTGTCGGTTCAATAACCTGTTTCTGTGTCTGCCATAGAATAGCATGGAATTAATATTTAGAGAGACATAAAGAGACAGCTCAGGCGCTAAGACCCCTCTTTGTGTGTCAGGTCTCAGAGGTGCTCTCTCTGCTTCACCGCCTCACTGTTCTGGGTCTTATCTCCTTCCTGCTTCCTTTTTGACTTCTGTACTTAATAGGCAAATCTGGCACGGACGGTTTGGAGTAAATTGCATTGTCATCTTTTTCCATTTCAAGTTTCAGTCAGCTTTGGTGCGTGTAATGCTAAGGAGGCAGGCTGAGATGAACAGAGGGGGATTCAGGGATAAAATAAGACATTTTAAGTCAAAACGTGTACAAGACAGGATATCCTGTAACTTGATGAGAAGCAGATTAAAGAAAAACGATTCCACCGTCATGTTGATGCTGCGAGATATGCCTTTGAGTGTTTGATGTGTGACGGATTGAAGCTGAAACACACACAGCTGTTGGACTGAAGTCAGAAATGAAACAAACTGTATGAACAATGCAAGAGCTAATTAATGAGAAAATCTGTCATCATCCTTGAGAATAGGATGAAAGATTCCCTTAGAGTGTAGCATGTAGCTGTGCGATTCATTTACCTTCATGCTGACTAATGTGCTGCTCAGAGCAGACGCTTTCCACTATACATTTTTAATTGCACTCAAAGGCAAAAACAATCTTTGCAAATTGCAGCCTCTATCAGCTTCGGGTGGAACATGTTAGACTGGAATGGTGTCATTACAGTTTCTAATTATTTATATTGTAGTTTAATTACAGTATGTGTGTGTGCGTGTGTAAGTTGGATTTAAAAAAAAAAAAAAACAGAAGATACATCATGTTATGACAAGTATGTGGACGCCCCTGTTCATTACTTTAAATTTAAAAAGTTACAGCGCATCATGACATTCCCATTGCCAGTAGAGCAGAGCTGTGTGCGCAGCTCTGCAGCGAACAAGTATGCTTTTCTGTGTGTGTGTTTTTTTTTTTTAGGTGTGTCATGTTTGACATCACCAGAAAACAGGTTAGTAAACGGCACACAGGAGCATAGAGGCCAGTGAAAATATAACAGTGAAAACTCTTTTTACATATCTGTTACTCAGTCAGTTTCTCTTTTAAACTCGGTGCAGACTAGATTGGAAAGATGTTTGTCCTCTCCTTGGGTTGACACAGATGGTATTTTAAGATGGTGCGTCATTGCATCTCACCAGTAAAGAAGCTAAAATTAGCTTGTTCACCTGGGTGTTGTGGTCCATGAGTGTTGATCAGAGCCGGAGCCAAAAAATACCCATGACTACTACAGGTTCATTTGACCCGGGAGTGAATGCTGATTAAAACCTCTCCCACTGTATTAAAAAGACAGATGTTAGCTAGTGTTAGCAGTTTTTTGTGCGGTGGGAAAGGAGCTTTAGACAAAACTCAGTGTGCCTCCAAGTTCATCAACTTAAATCTTTGTGTTTTTTGTTTGACCAAAAAAAGCAAATTGATCTACTTAATATTCAAGTGCCATGTTTTCCAAAGCTGCTCCTAATAAATAATACCTCCTCTTTAGATCTCTCTTGTCTCATCAGAAGCTCGCACTTTTTGTTGGCCTTACAGCAACAAGAAAAATGTTAGCAGTTCGCTGGCAGGCTCCTCAGTCTCTCTCCCCGAATCACTGGTTACAATCCCTATTAGATATAACATGTATGAAGATGTCAGTAGCAAAAATGCATAATGTGAAACAGTCAACCATTGGTGCCTGGGCTTCCCTTAATGACAAAGTGATTTTTATGTTTGTTTTCCTTTCTTTTTGATATTTTTATTTTAATGCAAATTATCATTATTATTATTATTATTATTATTATTATTGTTATTATTATTATTATTATTATTATTATTATTATTATTATCATTATTATTATCATCATTATCCTCTTAATTTCTTTTTCTTTTTCAGTTGATCTGCTAAGGGCAATTCATACGGACTAGTTGTCACCAGGGGTGGAGGGTAGGTGGAATTGTGTATTATTGTGTTTGCTATTTATGTTAAAAAAAAATAAAACTTGATAACAAAAAAGAGAAAGCTTTTTATTGTTTTAATATAAATAGCAAACACAATAATACACAACAATGCACCCCACCCTGCAAGGTCCATTGCTAACGTCAGCATGCTAATGTTCTCACAATGACATTGTCACTGTCCCATGTTCTCCACCTCAGTTAAACTTGTTAGCATGCTAACACTCGCTAGTTAGCACTAAACTACAGCCTAGGCTATCATTGGTTTTGCAGCAAATTTCAAGGCAGTCCATCCAGTAGTAGTCAGGACGTTTAACTCAAAACCCAAAATGTCTTCCTCATGTTAGTGCTAAAGAAAAAGTAAGATCATTATTAAAGTCAGAAAGACTTAAAATTAAATGTTAGAGGTAGATTCATTAAGATGTCAATATCTGGTTACAGAACAAACTTTTTCAAATGTCTGTTTTAAGATATGAATTCATTTTGTTTGATTTTTACTTCCTTTCTATTTGTTTTTGTCTGTAAGTATGTGCTTTTAATTATGCCACTGCCTGTCTTTGCCAGGTCTCAAAGAGATTTTTTATCTCACTGGGACTCTCCTGGTTAAAGGTCCAGTGTGTGGGATTCGATGTTTCTACAGAGGCCCATGATGGACAAATTAAACACTGGCGCTAGGTAGGGCCATTAGTGTTTTTGCATCAGCCACTGTAGTACCAGAAGTTTCAGTTCTGCAACTTCACAACTAGATGTCACTAAATCCTACATACTGGACCTTTAAATAGGGGTTAAATAAAAAAAAAATAAAAAAAATCCTCTGGGGATCATGAATGAATGAAGCTATCCAAGGTTGTTGAGATACTGCAGTCTGAACCAAAGTGGTGCCTTTCCTAGAGCCACGACACTAACATGGCTAAAAGGACTCAGCTATAGCAGCATGGTGTTAGGTGTAATGTTTGTGTGTCCACATACTTTTGACCATTTAGTGCATCTCCACCGTCACTGGCTATCACTCCTCAAATAACCTTAAAAGAAACAAAACACAGAAAGAAAGACCATTGAATCTCTGCACACGAGTGTAGTAAAAATGATTCTTTAATATGGAACAAAACCAGAGCTCAGCTCCATGGCTCCATCCACCCAACACACTCTGTAACACTGATGGGTGGAGGAGAACGAGAAAATCAACCAGTAAGATCACAGTCCGCTCGGCCAAAAAACAGGAGAGGCTAAAAAAACATGGAACGCAAAACCAAAGTGCTACTGGGTTTGACCTTGAGACGCCCTCGCTCCCTTCCTTCCTGACCCAGGATGTGACCGCAGGGACAGGCCTCTCTGCAGCCTCCCAGGGCTCTCCCACCTCCTCACCTGCCTCACCCTACTCACTTCCTCTGGAGATCAGCGGCTCCTCAAACCAGTCGGTGACCCACTGACCTCTCAGAGCCCGGTGAGGTCTGCGTGAAGGCGGGTTTTCAGAGGAGCAGAGAGGCGAGTGTGACGGTCTTTATGCTGAGCGTGCTGCCAGTTCTCAGAGACACAGGAGCACAGACAAGACGTCTTGGTTATTATCATGGCTCCAGTGGAAATGTCTGTGGTTCAGTCCCTCTGCTGTGTCACTCCCAGCCTGCATGATAATCTAATCATCTTTAAAATGTTTCTCACTTGAGATTTAGATGGAATGTTTGAAGTTTTTGAGGAGATGAGGCGAGACAGGAGGGAGAGGACGTCTGCGGAGGTCGCCCAGTAAGAACCCGTTACTATATCCTAACACAGGGACATCAACAGAAGTACTACACAGATATGTACAGAGCAACCAAGCAACACATCAGAATACTGAGTAATAAATCTGGCGTGGGAAAGGGAAGGTAATAATAGTCCACTATAAATGCACATATCCCACTACTCTTTTTTTGTGTAGTTGGTCCAATCTTTAAGGCTATTCTCTTTCTCTTGCTACAAACGGGGCGGCGGTGAAGCCACCACAACATAGATTTGAGTCACAGGTCTGTGCTTGACATCTGAATATGGCTGCTTTGTGTTTCTGCGTGCTGAGCCGGCAGCTGCCCCTCTCCTCAGAGAGGAGGCTAAAAGTACAACACCGTGAGGAAAAGAAGAAACACGAAGGTGCGATCTGGGATGAGGATGCTCTCTTTTTTTGTGCTAAATCATTCTCTGGTCCACAGAGCTCTGCAGGAAAAACAAGGTGATGTGGAGGGTGACGGATGGGAGCTGCTAATGGACAAAGAATAGCAGATAGATGAGGAAGCATGGATTACTGGGAAATTAGACTCTGGTGGTGTATGCATTACCAGCTGAATGGGAGAGTAAATGAGCAATTGAGCAGAGGAAGTGGAAATCTATACTTGGTGGAGGATTAAGATGAAGCGTAATGAAGAAGCAGAGCGGACATGAGGAGACACACACAGAGGGAGTGAGGGAGAGAGGGCATCTGCCAGCTTCAGCCAACAGTCATCCTGCACCTTAACACACACTGCGTCACATGACAAACTACATCAGAGAGGGAGGGAGGGGGGAGGCACTGCACAGAGAGCACTAGCACTACCATGGACGGACACACACCTAAAACACACACACGCACGCACACGCACACATACACTACTGCACAGGGTCCCAGTCTGCGTTCCACTGCACTCTCCTGGCTGCCAGAACCTCGCTGTGTCTCGTCAAGGAAATAAAAAAACAACAAACGAACCCATTAACAAACAAACGGACGAAATAAGAAGAAACAACACACACTTTGGATCCCACTGGCAATAATAAAAAAATAAACCAGAAACGAAACCTAGGATATAAAAAGAGCCAGTGGCACCAGGTTTTACAGAAAGCATTTTCTCAATGACTGGCTTTTGAACAGCTCTACGCTTTTTCTTTTAGTCTACCAAGTATATACTATTAACCTTACCAGGCAGCTAAAATCTATACAGTACTGTCATTTTTCATATATTTATAGATATTTATACACTATACAAAGTTGGCAAAAATACATAAATAAATACATTAAATTAGATTGTACACATCACAATTGTGTGTTTTAAGTTAGAGCACTCTTTGTTGAAGAGGTGGGCCATGGCAAGTTGAGAAAGGAGGTGAAGAAACAGGGAGTGTTACCCGCGACATCACCCTCAACGCAAAGGAGTCACCATCAGACTTGGTACGTAATATCTCAGTTTATGGCGTTAAGATTAATTAGGTGTATTGCTTATAATCTACCTGATTAAAAATGTCCACGTTATGGCAGGAGTTAGAGGCTGCTCTAACCGAATCACAAAGTCTATTTACAAACAGCGAGAAAAGAAAAAATACAGGTTTATTAAGGGATCTGGATTTAAGGAAAATGTATTTTCAGTGCATCGAGACACGACAGATTGTGTGTGTGTGCGTGTGTGTGTGTGTGTGTGTGTGTGTGTTTTCCAACTCCCCGTGGGACTCCCTCTAAAGGATGGTATTACAAATGAAGGCAGGACTGTATCCCCTGTCCTTCCTGCAGACAGCTGCTGGGAGTATCTGCTGTACCATATCATGTCTGTGGCGGAGACAGTCCTAAAAGTAATACCAAACTGATAAGCTCCGTCCCTGCACTGTACGCAGGCCCTGCCAGATTCATAAGGCTGTGGCATATGGAAAATAGGGAAGTAGGCGTACAGACACCTGCAGTGAAAATAACTGGATGACAGCCCTGGGCATTTTTTATTTTTTGGATGCAGCAGTGGGCACAGAGAAGGCACAGGGCACGTTTTGGACATTTGGAAAGATCAATCTCCCTCTTTTATTTTGAATTATTAAAGACCCTTATTTCCACTACGTCCGCCATATGGCAGTTTATAGCGCCAATCCTAGGTTTCTCTTGCTTGAGTTTGAGCGTTCTTACAAATATCTGACTAAGCAGGAGAGGAGCATATTATGTGGCGAGTTCACGGCAGTCAGTTGTGCTTAATCATGAGTCTAACCCCAAAATAAGAGGCTGAATCACAAGCATGCAAATTGTCTTTACAGGGTCAGACGGCTGATGTACGTCCTTCCACTTTGGAATCTTTTCTCTCTCCCATACATGCCCATCCCCATGTATGGCCTCCAGCAGAGCAATAATGACTCCAAATTCAATGAGGAAGGCATCATCAGTGTCAGTACAGGGCCAATCCCGTCTAACACAATGGCATTACAGTAAATCCCCAAGCCTATAAGCAGACAGGGTGAGATGTGATGCCAAGCGAGCGGGGCAGACTGACTCCACAGGGAGGTGAACAGTCTCCTCACGCAGCCAAGGAGCGCTCCATTTTTGATGTTTGTAATAAAAATACAAAGATGTTTTTTCAGCGTAAATAACACAGGCTACAGTTTGCGCTCAGTCTGTTTCCTGAAAATGAGTAGGGGGGTAAAAAGGTATGTGGCAGTGTTGCTACAGCGGGCCTGGGATGTGTCGGGTATCACTCCATCCCTTTGTTTCTCTTGCCCCGACCTCACGACACCTCCAACAAAAATACAGCGGACATCAAAAGCCCTTATTCAAGAAGGGCAGGTATAATCAGCTTCAGCATCATCAACATCACCACTGTTATTCATCAATATCATTGTTTTCTTCATCAGTTCAAGTGACAAATGAAAACTCGGCATACAACAAATGTTAATTTTCACCAACAATATTTACATAAAGTTTTCAAAAACAGAAGGATTTTCTTATCACGTTTTTATAAAGAAAGAAACCAAACACAAGAACACCAAGCACACACATACATACACACTGACCAACAGTCAAATGTGAACAGAAAGGAAAAAAACATATTATTACTTGTTATTGTTTTTCATATTCATTTTTGTTACCATTCAAATAATGCTTACTTGAACCCTGATTGGGAGAAGTCACATTGGTTTTCACCAGATGCTTAAAACAATTGAAAGGGTGCGTTAGGGGAGGCGAGGTCTGTCTGCGCAGGGCGAGACTCGCACACACACACACACACACACACACACACACACACACACACACACACACACACACACACACATACACTGACTGGACAAATGACAAAGGTGACCCAGAAGACTTCTGGGCTGACTCAGCCATCATAATATGATTCAGCAGAATAAAACATCAACTGCAATCCCTCCAGGATGAGATTACTACAGCCTGATTTTAACCCACACACACACACCTAAAGTTCTCCAAGACATAAAGCACAGTGTAGCCTTAATTTAATATCGCACAAACTACAGCAAAGCAGGCACCTTTCCAATTCAGTGAGTCATTGACGCTCATCTTAAGAAAGCCATATCCATCAAGGAAAACTAGTGTCGCAGAATAAGGAACGGGCTGAGAGTATGACAAGGACAAACAATATCACCAGGCTCAGAGGAATATCTTGCTAATCCCTTGGCAAACAGGTGTGACCCCTTCAGCCAATAAAGCTTTCTGTTATTTGGAAAGTAAACAGAGCATAGAGGCTGCAGGTGACAATGATAAATTTGGGGTGGACACACCCATCTCTTAAATAAATATCTCAGTGGAGATGAAAATGAATCCTCTCCCTCACTTTATCCAGCTGTCTACAGTCATGCTAACAACTCTGTGAAATGCTAATGTCAGCATGCTCACAATGGTAACGGCTGCATGCTGATGTTCAGTCAGCCCAGTCGGCAGACGAATATGTACATTTCTGCAAGCCACGATTACATTTGTACGTTTCATGCCAGTGTCATATCAGTGTTTCTAAAGTGATGTGGCAAATGAGCTCATTTTTTCATCGAGTGGTGGAGGGGATGCTGGATGGAGTGTCACCTAGACGAGGCACCTGCCCAGCTGCAGACCACTGTTTGAGACTAACAAACAACAAAACCTGTTGGGATTTAGCGAGGTATTGCTGTGTTTCAAGCGGCTTTTTAGGCAGCTAGCGTGGGTGTTTTGTAGCCAACCAACGCTGTATTTCCAGTGGAGATAGTGGCAGGAGAAGCAATGTTTTTTACCAAGACATCATTGTGTTTTCTGCCAGGATAGTGAGATGAAAAGTGGTTGTTTTTTACTGAATCAACGCTGCATTTCCTGCTGGGAAAGTGGCATTAAAGTGGTTGTTTTAAACCGAGAGTTAAATCACAAGTCTCCACCTCACCTGCACTCCTGACTAGACCACTCCCCACAATATTATGAAACTCCACCCCTCAGGGCTGTGACTCTCTTTTCCCCTCCAACCATGCCAGGTAGAACAAAGAGAGGACTGATGTAAGCGTATGTGGGCTTTTCACTTTTATAATGTTTTAATATGTTAATCCTGTATGTACTATTTAAAGTTAACAGACTGTTTTGTGTTACTATTCTAAGATTCCTAAGTTTACACTGCTGTTAAATAGCGGATGCATTTATGACGTAAGTTAAATGATACTTTATTTTACTATTATTATTGTTAAACATTATGCAGAGCAAAGACATTTTCTTTAATATTTCTTGTTATAGAAAAAATCATCCGACAACCACAACTGAACTGTTCAACAACTCTGTGTCTGCAGTAAAATGTTGAAACAGCTCTCTGGATCCTGTCTTTAAATGTGCACCCCAACATCAGATGTTCCTTGAGCCAGCAGCAGCATAACTATAAGTTTTTTCACAGAGACATCGCTACTATTCCCTCTAGAATTGTGTCCCCAAAAGCAAGTATTTTAAACCAAAACATGATCTTGTCCATACCATAACCAAGTGTTTTTTGTGCCTAAACCTAGCCACATGTTAACCACAGTATTGTTGAAACTCAAAAATTCAATGTATCAGCTACATAATATGCAAATCTAAAGTATCCATGGTGTGCAGAAATGTACGATGTCAACATTTTTTCTGGCGACTGGGTTGTGTTTCACAGATATAATGTTTAACATGGCTGTGACAAACTGTCTGTGCTTTAAATAAATATGCAGAAAACCTGGAAATAGAAATCAGAAAGCGTTCCAAAACCCCACAGATTGAACACTAACTAGAGAGAAATCTAATAAACTGAATAAAAATGTCATTTACATAACTGAAAAGTCAATTTTAAGAGCCTTTATTCAGTGGCAAAGTTGTGGGCAGTGTTGGCTGTGCCTGTCTCCTTGAATTAAACCTCAGTAATCAACCAGTAATTATCCACACCTGCACCGACCAGTTGGCTTCGCCAGGGAATGAAACACTGATGAAAGACAGAGCTGAGGCTGAACACAAGGAGAGCAGGTACACAGAGTGGAGTTAGTCTGAAAGAAAAAGTCTTGACTGGTAGCATCTGCAAAGCTGCCATGCTGTATTCATGAGCTCAGGATTGTTGAAGGTCGTTGCTGACAGTGTTGGTGCCAACACAACGCAATACGTTTAGAGGTGTGAGACAGGTGGCAGTATAATAAAACTGGGATTTGGAAATGGCTTTCTCCTTTATACTGTTTGGCTCTGAGCTCACCATCCATTTTAATGGTGCTGCTGTTTGACTGCTGGGGATGAGAGAACATTATGTTTGAGACTTCTGGTTATTTTGTGGAAAGTGCAACTTTCTGGAGACTCTGTGATGAATCATATGCCACTGTGATACACGCAGTTTCCAAAAGTAAATAACTTTTGAAACTGGATTTTATGAGAGTAAAGGCAATAATACAGTCACGTCTGAGAACTTTGTTTTTGCCAGTTTTTAGAGGTAACAGTTCACTTCGTGGGCATGAGCATGAACAGTCATCTTATCTTATCTCTTTTAATGTAGGTGAAAATGTTAAGATACTGTAACTGAGGAACTAAAATTTGCATATGTACAGATTGTAAGTAGCCAGTTATTCCTTTAACCCTAAAAACTTTCTTCACATTATTTTATCAGCTCAATACTTCATGACTTTTTCCTAATTTTATGGAAATGATTGAGCTTGATTTTGAATTGATGACATGTTGTGTTCGACACTTCTGTTTGAGCTTTCAGAGCCTAATTTGGAGATGGCCCAATCCCCATTACAACAGTAAGTAACACCACTACTGTATGGTGGATAACATACTGTACTTTTGTTTTCACTTTCAGGCAAACAAAGTAAATATATAGTCATATATATAATGAATAAATGTATGGCTTTGTGATCATTTTTGTGTATTCTTTTGTTTCATCTTCGTCAAATATGCAATTTATGGCATCGCAAAGGTTTAGCACTTTGATACATATCTGAATGTTAGGTTTTGATAAGGATACGATTTAAAACTAACTTATGCAACACTGACATTAGGCTTGGGCGCAATCTATTTTTTTATACTTTCCTACCTTCCTGATATTTCATCTGGGTATATAGTATATGACAGTATTTGTGTAAAAAACAAAAACAAAACAAACAAAAAAACGATAAAAGCTCAGCTACTGGTGACAGAGGTCATTGCAGCATGTATGTTTTATGTCATGATCTAGCCTACAATGCTGTGTTTCTAACTTGCCATTTGCCAAGTCTTGTTGGATTTGAATACTTACTGCCCACAGAATAATAAAAACATCGGAAATAAGCGGCCTTCTTGCTGAAAGACCTGCTACGGCGGATACCAACATGTCTGTGGGCTGAACAGAGATGATGTGTTTAATAAAATCATGTGGCTAATAAACTGTATTTGTAGTTGGAAGAAGTCATTTTACGATGAAGTTACATATGGGAATACTCCCAAACAGAGGCAGAGGCATTTTTCTTTCTTACTAGTCCTGTAACGTTATCCCCACCACAGCAGTCACCACCTTCCTCAGCTCAGCAGCCTGTTCCACCTGTGGACTCTGACCTATGGTGGCGTATGCTGTGCATTATATCACCTCAATACGGCATCTCTGTTTCAGTTTAACAGAAAGAGGAGCATCTGTAATTTTGACGGTAATGAAGTCTAACAAGTCTAACTGACATATCGTCACATTTTTTAGTTGATAGTTGCTTATTTGCACATCCAGCAGTTACATGAAATGACTTCATTCATTTGAAGTTGTGTTTCTGTCCACCTGATGAATGTGAGTGTGTGTGATATTCACCCTCTTTTATCCGTTTTTGGTCTCTACCAGCCCCTGAGGGAAATATCTGGCTCTTTAGCTGCTAAATGCTCCACTATGTTCACCAGCTAGACACTAACTGTGTCTGTCTGCTGTTTGCTGCTGAGCAGGTAGTGCGCAGTGGGTTTTTAGAGCTTTTCCACTGAAACCAGCTGCCTGAAGCTACTGAAAATAAAGTTATAAGAGCGGTGAGAGTGAGCCAAGACAATGAAGTTGTGGGCTGGGCAGCTAAACAATGAGCTGAAACTTGCTAATGAGCTCCGTCAAGCCGAGGAGAGCTGCAGATTCAGCTGAATTTCACATTCGCCCATTGTCACATGATACATTGTTATTGTTAAAAGATAAATTGGCCACTTTAAAAGAGAACAAATGGTTAATTTTGCCGTTATTAGTCTTTTTACATACACAGCAGTGGGGTCTGGGTGAGGCCAATGTCAACTTAACACAATGGGTAATAAAATGACATAAAGAAACACATTTTCTAGCATTTCACTGTTCTATTTAACTCAGTAACCTCTTGTCTTTGCCCAGTCACAGGCTAATTATTTGATGACCGTCCTATTTAACTTTTTAAAAGTAGAAAGTATTGAGCATTGGATTTAACAAGTCTGTACTCAGAGGCACTCAGTAAAACCCTGCAGCCCTCCAGTCTACCTTCGAGGATCAGCGACATCACACTGTGCCTCATGTTACTAAAAATAAAGCCATATCCCCCAGTTTACAGGGTCACTGATGACTAAGCTTTGTAAAGCCTCGTAGCATAGCAATTTATCACAGCTACTTGTAATCTTGGTGAAAGGAAATAGCCGTGGTATTGTGTTGACTCATCACCTGCACACCTGCACATTCAAACCACGTTTGGTTTTCACAGCTTCACACAGCCTACTGATTATTGTCCTCATTTTGACTGACGAGCCTTTATCCTCGTCCATCATCTTCCTCATGCGTACTAATGAGAGCGCTCCATAGTTTTGGTTTTATTCTTGGCGAGTATTACCTTCGCAAATAGTGATTCCCACAGGTCCAAGAAAACAGATATTGCTCCTTTCTGACCACCTAATGGGAGTGTAATGTGCTGTGACACTGCAGGCAGTGGCTGTCAAAACAGTGGGCCCTGTTCCACGGCTGGCCAATTGTTCTGAAGGGTGCTGGACTGGATCAGTGCATCGCAGCAGCCAGCACCGAGTCTCACACGAAACACACTGCCCAGAACACACTCACAGCACACAGTGTGCTGCCCGGTCCAGCTTTCAGAGACAAAAGACCAGGACTAACCTGGTGCACGTTAAACTACAGTTACATAATCTTTCAATCTTTCTCCTGGTGATCAGGTTATCGTCATGGCATATCAAAACAAGCACAAAAGCATGGGATACTATTAAATTATTCCATGATATGAGAAAATAAACCCACGGCAGGGCACTCACTGTTTGAGGAAAGGATTTTAATGGGGCCAGAGTTAGCAGGAACTACAAAGGGAGCAGCGATGCCTCAACTAAAAAACAAACAACTGATTATATTTGCTTGCTAAGTCAGTCTAACACGAGCGATGATTGAAAGGTGGATGCTCATTTAGACATAAAAACTAAGCCGCCCCAGTTAAAAACAAATCCAGAATAGCTGACAGGATTATGCTTCAGAGGACTTCATGAATGTGAAAACACAGACAGACAGACTGTTACCGTCAAGTGTACACTAAGACAGAGTAGACGTCTGTGTGAGCAGCTCTTAATGGCTGAAGTATTCATGTTGCTGCTTTGTTTTATTTACGTTACAGAAACATCGAGCTGAGCTGAATGTGCCCGACAAGCAGAGTATCTACCAGTACACTCTGCAGTGCTCTCAAGCACTCAGGGAAGAGATGTCTAATCTGGTTCTACAGTATCGCACAGCAGCAGATCAGACCATCATCTAATATCACAACAACTGTCTGTGATACACCGTCGTTTGTAGTTTCTGTGAACAATGACAAAAACTCAAAGAAGGACTTGTCTTATTTTTCTTGCACACCTGTCTCACTGTTTCCAGATTCATCAAATCGGCAATACATCACTCAGCGTAGGCTCTCATCACCACGCCCCCTTTTAGGGGAAACAATGTAGCGTTCCATGCAGACAGCAACAGCGTACATAAAGGCGGTTAAAACATGTCTCAAAATCTTAACTTTAAACATACCAGTTTACATTAATTAAGAAAGCTAAAGCACATCTGTGTAGCTTGTTACACCAACAATAAATCCAAAAATGCAGATCTCCGAATTGTTTCCCTGCCATGTCATAAAAAAAGGCTTTGGCTCTAAGCTCTAGGCCAGACAGGTGTTGTGTCAAAGACTGCTTTCCCGGGTTATGTGTTTCCCCCCCAACCCAAACTTGAACCAAACCCTTAGCCTTAACCTTAACCACCAAGGGGGGCACTACGCATGAACAGAAATGAGACACTATTTGAAGGGGGAGCGCATTTTGACAAAACATCATCACCAACTCTGTGTCACCTTTTGAAGGAAAGAAACGCTGTCATAGAGAAACAGGAAATGCCGATAAGCTGTTGCGTAGGGGGTTAACCAAGATGTTTGCACTGAGATCGGAGGCACATAAGATTCTTGAATTTTGTCAGTGTGGTAAATTGCTAAATGTTGCTTGTTAGTGACAATTACGACTGATGGATAGCTAACGTAAGTTGGAGTGGGAGGCTTCTGTAATACAGTCATACAGTGCAGTCTCCAACTAAATCTCAGCCTAGATTGAACAGTTGTTTATTTACCAAGTGGCAACCTCCGGGGCTGAAAAGCGACGCCACAACAGAAGTGCCAAAAACTGCAGCTTGAGGCTGGCTCCAGATGTGAGTCAATCCCTGTAGACTTCAATGTAAAAATGTCCAACTTAACAGCAGAAATAAACATGTTTACAGCCTGGTGCAAAAAACAGGTTTGGTCTCTAGCTAATTTCCCTGTTCATGGCAACGGTGTAAAATTTTATCAATGCTTAAAGTTACGCCTTATTAAGACAGGCCGCTTTGAGTGACAGACTATCTGCCGATAGTTTCCTCGTCTACTCAGTCAGATCCATCCCTCGACCCCTCCACAGCTCCAGCCTCTTGCCCAAATATGGTCACCTCTGGCTCCAAAAAACCAAGACAGTGATGGCCAAAATGTTAAACTTGAGGCTGCAAACGAACCAGTGGGCGACGTTACGGTAGCTACCTCCATTATTTTATACAGTGTATGCTATTAACTTGTAATGTTGGGGATTGGGCCTTGTAACGATGGCCTAACGATACCTGGTGATTCATCAAATGAAGTTTAACGTTAAGTCAGGAAGACTCTCTTTATGCTCTTATTCTATTCACAGTTCCCTCTGCTCTATCAACTGACTATAGGTGTCAACCTATGTTATTCCAACCAGATTTTGCCACAGTCTCCCTCGGCCAATCATATTGTTGCTATCGGGATTTAAAACTGTTCTCCTCTCTGCTGCTGTCAGTTGTCTTTGTAGGACAAACAGATGCAACTCTCCTCTACCCCTGAAGCGATATTCGTCCACTGTGTTGGGTTATTTATCCACTTTGATGGGGGACGGCTGAAGGGGCATGACGGTGATCGACCTGAATTTATTAAGATACTGAGAAAGCTCAGGTTCAGGCTAGGTCGCAAAACAATTATTAGATATGTCTATAAAACAAAACTTTGCTTAACAAGAAATAAATGCATACAGACGTGTCTAAACTATCATCAAAACACACGTCAAATTGCATTGACATCTACAGGATCTTCGGCTTTCTATCCCCCAAATAGAGGGCACAGCCTTGACATTTTGCTGTATTGTCGGTCTGATGTATATGCGCCAATGATTGAGCATCACAGACTCATGCAGGAGCATCCAGACTCTTGGTTAGAGCTCTGCCCATGCTCCCTGTTGTTCAACACATTGTGTAACAGCACTACTGTGTTGGCTGGCCTCCGTGTGACAAGCCTGATCTCTCCATCCTCACCTGACATTTCAGACACTAGCAGCCTGCCACCAGGAGTCTGGTAGCTGACATACAAACACACACACACGCAGACACACTTGTACACAGGTACACAGAGGAAAACAGAGGAACACAAAGAGGAGGATGAGAGCCCTACATCCATCCTCTGTGTCCTCCACCTCATCTCCAAACCCTGAAATCACAAAGCAGACGTCTCCTCTCCCCAACTGCCACTCACCCTTTCAGATACTCCTCCCTTAATTTTCACCGGTACTATAATCATCATCAAAACTGTCATCATCATTATTATTGTTATTACATTTTCAAAAAGTGCAGATAGAACTTCACTGAGCCCTCGTTCAGAAGGCAGGGCAGTAAAGGAGGACGGGGGAAACAATGGCAGTAAGAAGAGCAAGAAGAGCACAAGATGAGAAAGAGAAAAGAGAAGAAGATTTCTGCCGAGTCTTAATTGTGTTGCTCCTGTGAACACACACACACACACACACACTCACACACTCAGCAGCAGGCACACATTAACGCAGCACACCATACAGTCAAAGCTGGTGGAGACTGACCCCCATCAGCAGAAGACAACAGCACAGGGCAGCAAAAAGAATTCATAGCATCAATAAACACACAGAAGTGTGCACACACAACCGAATGCATGTGCACAAACAGCGCAAACTTTTTGCTTCTGTTTTCACCTTAAAATTGGAAGATTTTAAATTGGTTTCTTCAGTTGGTGATGCTGTGAAAAATGACATCATCGTATCACGGGGGATTTGTTGTTGTTGGTTTTTTTCATCTTCTTTTTTCTCTCTCCACGTCAGGGCTTTTTGTCTGGAAAAATCAGGAGCGATCCATTTCGTAAGTTTATTGTGTTCCCGCTTTCCCAGTTTCGGAAAGTTCAGTTTATTTTTTTCTTTTTTAATCTCTATTTTTGTTGGAGCTACAGCACAGCACCCACAGCACACAGACGACAAGAGGGTGGGGGTCCAGAAAGGGTTGGATCACTAATATTGTGCCAGAGGAAGAGAAAGAGGGAACAATAAGGAAAAAGGGGGATAAAGAAGAGCATAGAGAGGAAAAAAGAAAAAGAGGAGGAAGAAAAGAGACAGCAGTATCAACAACTCCATCTTGAGTTCAGCTGGATTCATCACACACCGAGTATTGATTGCGTTCCACAACTTGAGCTGAACATTATACCACTTTTGAGTAAAAGGAGGGAGCACTGAAATGGGGAGAGGATATTGTACACTTGAGACAGATGACAAGGCGACAAATGAAGAGACAGGAGAGATGGGAAACAGCAGACAGGCTATGGATAACATACTGTATATTAGTCATGTGTATAGGGGGAGTTCTGCCAATCTATTCGCCTAATATATTAATATGTATATGTACATATTGTACATACTGTATAGTATTGTGTACCTGGAATAGTCATACAATAGGATTATATGAGATTAGATCGTTACTTAAGATTCTCTGTGATCCCACGGGACTGGCACCATTAATGGGTCAGGGGCTGCAGTGCAGTTCAGAACCAAGGGGTCGACAAAGAAACTGAACATCAGACCTCCACAGGCAAAGTGCATAAGGACAGACAGACATACAGACAGTCAGAAACAGGGGGACCATTGGCAAAGTAGGTGAGACACAGGAACTAAGACACGGCTGTATGAAGGAGAGGGAACAGAGGAGGTGAGAAGAGCCGGAGAGGAATAGAGATTTTGAAATAAAAGAGAAAAGAGTTTAAAGGTTTAAGAGAGCAGATGGCTAATTGTACCCGTGTTTCGCAGCCTGGCAGCAAGTCAGTCTTGTGCATAAGGACGGGAGTGGGAGGAGGGGAGGGAGGAGGGGGAGTAGGAGACGGGAAGGGGCCATGGAGGAAGCTGGGCGGTGCGATCAGGCCTTGAGAGCGTGCCACTGGGCGACGTTAGTACGCGGCCGAGCGAGCATGTCTTTCCAGTGCTTCACCTCTGCTGGTCCACTCTTCCACGATAGGTAGATCTGAGAGAGAGGGAGAGGAGAAGGGACAGTGATGTAGACCTGTAAAGTAAGCTATAACCCTTTTCAGACCAGTTAAAGTAATGGCTTTTTGTGATGCAGCCTTAAATTTCGTCTTTATTCAGACATGACAGAAGTGTTTTGGAAAGAGCCACGATGTTTGTGCGATATTTTGCTTCTGGAGCAGTGGCACTGCCGGAGAGCAGCGATGAGTTGAAAGGTAATGAAATGAAGGAGGACGAGTGGTCTCAGGTCTCTCGCAGGCTGCATCACTTATGGATTTTGAAACCGATTTTGCCGTTGCAACCTTAATCAATGAGGCCTATTTCTTGGCTGTAACTCCCTGGAGTCTCCGCTGGTTGCCTAGCAACTGCTCCCAACCAAGAAATAGTCCGGCACATTACCTCCTGTAAAGTGTGGTTTTCACACTTTGTTTTTTTTTATGGTCCAGCAAACTACACATAAGGTGTAAATTACTGAGCAGTTTTCAAGCAGTTTTAGAGCAAGCAAGGAATTTCGTCTGAAAAATTCTTCTTGTGAATTCTTCCACATCCATGCAGAACATTTGTGCGGTGGGAAAAACAGTCTATTTGGACGCTGTCATGGAAAAATTATTAAATATAAAAGTATATGAATGTCATTATGAATAATAAAAATTACAGCAAGAGGGTTCCCCGTTCAAACCCAGGGTGGGGCGTTCGAGCCCATGTTCTCCACATGTCAGCTCTGGTTTTCCTTAAGTACTCCGGCTTCCTCCCACAGTCCAAAGACATGCAGGTTAGGTTAATTTTTGACTCTAAATTGCCCGTAGGTGTTAATGTGAGTGTGAATGGTGTCTGTCTCTACGTGTCAGCCCTGCGATAATCCGGCAACCTGTCCAGGGTGTACCCCGCCTCTCGCCCAATGTCAGCTGGGATAGGCTCCAGCCCCCACGCAACCCTTAAGAGAATAAGTGGTTAGAAAATGGATGGATGGATGGACTCTGGCTTCCTCCCACAGTCCAAAGACATGCAGGTTAGGTTCATTTTTGACTCTAAATCACCCATAGGTGTTGATGTGAGCATGAATGGTTGTCTGTCTCTATGTGTCAGGCCTGTGATAGTCTGGCAACCTGTCCAGGGTGTACCCGCCTCTCGCCCAGTGTCAGCTGGGATAGGCTACACCCCCCCACCCCCCACCCCCGCAACCCCCAGCAGGACAAGTGGTTACAGCGGTTACAAAATGAAATGTATGAATGTGTTTGATTCATCCATGGTAATGGTTCAAAGGCCTCAAGGTTCCTCACTTTAGCCTTAATCTTAATGAAGACTGACGAGAATACAAGCTTTTCTACATCAGTCAGACCTCAATTATAAATGCATGTTTGAGCAATGAAATCCTTTGTTCCAGCTGATGTTGTACCTCCAGGTCAACTTGTTGCCAAAATGAAGGAGCGTCTTAAAAAACTGGTTCCTCAGCACCCAATATTGTACTACAAACACTGTGACAACTACCCCAACAACCATATAAAGGACGACACATGGCTTGAGATCACCCAGCAGCTGGGAGACACTGATATGCCTGCTGACGTTACATGTTGGTTACAGATAGGGGCCACAACAGCTAGCATAAGCACCAAATTTGGGGTCTGATTAGTTTATACATTGTATAGTTAGTAACCTCAGCCCCTTAGACATTCTCTGTCTGGGTAGGGTTTTGTGTGTGGTGGACATGGGCACTATTTAGGAGGAAAATAAGCAATTTATTTCTGTCTTTATTTTGAGGAAAATAGAACATGGCAACACAGATACTCTGCACCTGACCCAGCATGCGTAGTTGTCGTGGAAAATTTGCATACAGGTTTTCTGCATTTTCTCACCACATATTTTTGCACTGCACTGGTAAGAAACAGCTCTGAGGGATGTTGGTTTGAGGATTTTGTTACCTTTGTACAGAGCCAGGATAGCTGGTTCCCCTCTGCTTTTAGTCTTTATGCTAAGCTAAGCTAACTGTCTGCTGGTAGCAGCCTTATTTTTAGTTGCCAGACATGAGAGTGGTGTGAATCTTCTCATTTATCTCTTTTCCAGAATGTGAAAAAGTATATTTCCTAAAATGTCGGACTTAAATGTCCTAAAATGTCAACTACTGCTTTGAATTAGAGGAAATGGTTAGCAAGAGAAAACAAGCATGACAAGATTAATACAGAAAGTTTTGCTAACTAATGAATGTTGTTTATTGGCCCCTGACCAGATAATCAAACTTTGAAGCTAATGTTGCTCCTGGACTGTTTCTCCTCACTGATTTCTTTGCTCACTGCTGGAGAATAATGTATGTGTATAATTCAGTAATTAATTACTGTAAAGTTTTCCTCACTGTGGTTGCCATGGTCACAGGGCGAGCTGACCTCACTGGCGGCTGCTTGCTGTCTAAAATTCCCTTTATTTAGTTGCATTTTCAGACAAGAGACCGACATTTGCCATCACATTTATGTAACAAGGAGCTGAAGGGACTTATGTGTTGTAACCAAAGGCAACAACACAAAGAGCACTGTGAAGCGTTACCTTGCCGATAACGTCGTTGCGGCTGAGCCTGTCCTTGTCCATGACGGTGATGATGATGGTAGTCTCCCTCAGCACATGGGCGGGCACGTCAAAGGGGAAGGACTCGTTGAAGACGGGGTTCAGACAGCGCTTCATCGTCACCGTCTTCTTCTTCTCTACTCGCTTGTCCTTGTGCATCAGCCACACCTTCACATATGGATCTGCAACATGGACGCAGGGAACAGCAGTTTACATGAGAGCGAACATGAAGATGCCCACTGAGGGTGAGTTTTAGTGTCAGGTTTGCAATTACCCTCTTAATTGTTAAAGTCAGGGAAGGCAGCAGGGAAGCAGATACCTAGTTTGAGCTCAAGGTCAACTCATCCCCTGAGCCAGGAAACATACAAATGAGGAAGTATTTATGGAAATAGGGTCTGGGATTTGTACTACCAGTTCTGGAGCATTATCATAATCTGTAATACTAACAGACAACTACTCCTACTACTGCAAGAGGAAATAATTCTACAAAAATAATCAATCCACAGAGAGACCTGATACTTAAAAAACCAGCACCAGACAGGGCTGACACAGATTTGGCTGGGAGACTGAAGATCCTCATAGATATACAGGAAGAGAGAGAGCAGGAAAGATAGAGGGCAAGGGAGAGATGCTTGATGTAATGTCACCTTGCTGCCGCAGCTATCTACGGTGCAACCCGTCTGAGGAGCCAGACGGCAACCGTCTTCTGCACGGACGGGTCAGCAAATGTTTGTACACGTAGACGGAGCTTCCAATGTCATGAGAAGGGCTTCAGCTGGGTGAACGAGGGTTAGAAAGAGGAAAAGACTCAGCAAACATACCTGAGGTGCCCCCGATATCCATGGCTTTGAGATTACGCGCTTTGATGATGTTCACAGTGATGGTGTTGGCAGTGGGATTATAGCAGAGAGACACCAGCAGGTCTCCTCGTCTCCCCTGAGGAACACAAACATACACACACAGACACACAAACACACAGGAACACAATGGCGTATGAATCACCCAGTCTAATATCAGATTTCATCAGGGAATATCAAACTCCAGATTACTCACTAGCTCGTTGTGAAATCTTACATCACTGCCCTTTCTGCTCTAACCCCTTCTGCCAAACACAGATGGTCCACTGACCAGGCTGGCTTAGCCGAGCCCGTTGCTCACCCTGAAATTACGTCAATCAAGCTTCGCATGCTGAGAGCAGTTAACAAATTGCATCACACTGTTAATAAAACTGTAATTACAACATGTGAATGAAAACACGGGATTCGTCATCCCTTGGCCTGATGGCCAGCCCTCCTTCTCTTACACTGCCATCACTGCAGGGTTTGAGCTCCTTCCAGAAGGTCTTTATCTGGCCCAGTTCCACCTTGTTAAGGGGGATTGACACCTCTCCAATGGGGTCATTCCTGCTGAAGCGGTCGTAGTCCAACACCTGAAGGTAGAGAGTGCGCTCTCTCACCTTCTCATAAGGGAAGCCTGAAACAGAGACAGAAACAGATAACATTGAGGGGAGAGCTTAGTTACAGAAAGTGAGAAACATATTCTTGACAGTATGGAGAGGCCAGTGTAATCTGCGCCGTGCTAACAGGGAGGAACTTGGCAAAGGCCAAAGTGCATTACGAAAACTGCAGGACCAGCCGGCGCTCTCTCAAATGACTGAGAGGGATCATTATACTCTAGTCACAAAGAACTATCTCGTTCATTTTTCAAGAGCACTGGCTATTGTTCTAATTTTGGAGCCTTTTGAACATTATTTTGGCTTTTCTACCATTGTGCTGTCATCCAAGTACAATGGTCATAATGAAGCAACTTCAGATCATACAGAGGTGAGACACTAAACTGCTCTCTGCATGTCGGCGGCTGAGCACCTGCAGTTTGCAGTGCTCAAGATTATTATTTTATTTAACAAAACCTGTCTTTAGTTTTTTTGAGCTGGAGGTTTAATAAATGCAAAAAAATGTTATAATTTCACACCTTGTTTGTGAAGTTTCACACAACTCCCACAATGCTCTTTCTGGGTTGAGAAACAACTCTTTGTCACTGCCATGAACACTTAAGGGAACAATGGTACAAACTTAGATTTTTGATGAGTGCTCAGAATGTGTTTCAGCAACACTTGACTGTAACACAGACACTTATAATGCATTTTATTTATGTCTATAAAAGGAAAATATAAATACCACTCTCATGTTTGTGTGTTAAATAAAATGCTACAATATAACCAGAGATTGGTTTCTCTTGAGAAAATATTCTTAAAACTGTACTTCACCTCTTTACTCGGGTATATCTGAGCCAGTAATCTACTCTTTACTTCACTGCATTTGCCATTTATACCCTTGATACAACTAATCTGCTCGTAATGTGGAGATTGTGCGCAAGAAGCACCTCCACTGCAGATACCAAGTTACCAGCTGCCTAAAAGAAAAAGAAGCACCGCCTGTCTTTTGACCACATTTTGATGATGACAGAGCAATACCCAAAACAAGAGGCAGCTCCTAGCAACAATCCCTGGCCACATCAGACTGTGCTTTTTCATACCAAAACCTAAAAAAGACAACAGTTACATGATGAGGTGCCTGCTGAGCCTCCTGAAATTCAGAGATCTCCACTTTTGAACTCCTCTGTTAAAATCAACAAGCACATTGAAATAAGTTGCGCACACTGTCGTTGAAAATGTAGTTAGCTAGCTATTTTTGTATGTGTAATGTCAATCTTTGATGTTGATAACATGAAAGAGAGGGGCAGAGAGGAAGAGAAGCAAAGAAAGTGGGAGATTGTTCATATCTCAGTTGTATAGGCTTTCCTCATGTGTTTGATCAGCTGACCTGCTCTTTAGCATTATAAAAGCTTTATCAACAAGTGCTGTTTAGTCATTACTTTGCATTGGCCTGCACACCTTAGAAATATTTAAATGAAAATGAACTTGCGCTTTAAGTAACCAGGTACTTTTTAACATTTACTTAACATTTTCACTTTTACTTGATTATTTTTTTATGGGAGTAACTGACTTAAACATAGATTTTCAGTACTCTACCCACCACTGAGCTTCACAGGAAAAAAGCTAGCCTGGTCCTACATTTTAATACTTTTTTTGTACATATTAAACAAAAAAGATACAAGTTGTTAATTAGTGAGCTTTCGCTGTTGCTAAGCAAATAAGCTCCAGGCTGTAGCTTTATATTTAGTATACAGATGATGGTATCAATCATCTCATCTAACTCTCTTTCAGAACCATATTTGTCTGTGACCCAGCCAGTGCATGGTGCTTCGTTTCAGTTAAGTTAACTGTACCCAACAAGGCAACCGGATCACAAACTTTCTCACATTACAGCTAAACAGTACACTAAAATATGTTTCTAACAACATTTGAGGCGAAAAATAGGCAATGCAGTGACCAAATCCTGATTCAGTGCTGCCTAGTTTGACAGTTTGACCGCACACAAGCATGATTGACATGAGTGACAGCTGCATTAGATACTCCTCAGCTCAGACTGGTTGTTTACGGTGTGCCACAATAGATTCTAGAAAATCCATCAGAAGCAGTAGGAAGAGGAGGAAGAACATTGTTTTTCCACAGATTATCTGTCTCTTGTACTTCTTTCAGAATATAGCGACAGTTTCAACAAATATCACTCAAACTTGATTTCATAAATGTTACCAACTGTAGCTTTAAACAGGATTCATAGCTTTGCCAGCACTAATATTGGCAGCCATTCCCCTCAAGCTGGCAAAGCTGATTGAGAAAATAGGCCCTGAAAACCAATTTATCAATCAGCCTCTTGTATTGAGAAATGTCGTCTTATCTGCCAAAGTTTGAACAGTTTGGTTATTTCACATTCAAGAGTTGTTAATAACAAAAATACTAAATTTATTTATTTACTTTAATTTGAAATTGTAATTTGAAGTGTTGCTTATGTAATCATGCATATTTATTGTTATAGGAATATGCATAGGATATGTGACCAGATTTTGAAAGGCTTTGATGGAAACACTTTTAGGCAACATGACAAAATGTAAAACAAAATATGTAACAACAGTTACAATTGCAATAGCTCTTCGAAAAGTAGCTGAAAACAGCACAGACCCTCAAACAGGAAGGTTTCGTTCCAGTGGGGGTTGAGGTTCTTCCTCTTGACCTTGGTCTCCAGCTTGTGCTTTTTGTCGGGCAGCAGGTAGATTTTGACAAAGGGATCGGAAGTGCCGGAGAAGTCCTTGGCTGGGAGCTCCTGGCCCCTGAGAACTTTGACGGTGAGGGTCGTGTTCTGGAAGCTGTAGCCTATGCTGAACTGGATCCGGCCCAGCTTCTCACTGATCGGCCCTTCACCGTCATCATCCTCCGATCCTGGAGACAGCTGTGAGGGGCCACAAATGCACTCAAATAAATATAAATACATGCAGCAGCAGCCACTTTCATGAAAAGTTCAGTCCAAGGGCACACACTTTCTCTGACACAAGCACGTGCACACAGACCGTGACAGAGTGAAGCTGCGAGGGGAGGAGATTTTAGAGCTGCGTTTCTATCATGGCGTGCTCAAGCAGCTGCTCAAAGGCAGAGATTGGTCTGACATTAAGAAGACTGAGAGAGTTTAATTTCCTTTCTAATGTTCTTAAGAGGCAGGAGGTGCTCAGATTGAAGATAGGGAAGCTTTAGACCACCCATTCTCTCTCACAGCCACTCCGACTGCTTTATCACTGCTGTGCACTAAAAGGCCACTATCTGATAGAAAGCAGCGGACAGAGAGGGGGAAAGAGAGAGCGAGAGACAAACAGAAAGAGCAGGAGAGAAAGAGAGCATAGCATGAGGGGCATGGAGAGACCGCAAGCACAGCTCAAGGTTGGCATTCTGCACTTGCAGCCGTTTGTGTGGTCACTTCTTTTCTCCCCGTGGCTCCACCTTCTGTCTCTGTCCTTTATATTTCTCCTCTCTCTGCAACAATGGCACTGATTGGAAATGAGGACTTTGATGAAGATAAGACAACCAGCAGATCATAAGACCACTTTGTGCAAGTGCCTCCACTGACGCTTTGAAAAAGGCCAGCCTGGATGTCTGGTTTGCATGCAAACTCTTTCTCGAAGCATCACCTGAAATTGTTGATTTCAGTGCTTTAGGTCAGAACTTCAATTTCAAAGCTGAAAAGACTCACTCACTCAGCTTTTGTCAATATGGGTTTTAGAACTGACAGGCAGAGCAAGTGTGAAATATTCCAAGTCTAATTTATCAAACAGTGTGAGTCACCTTGGATGGGCTGTCTCGCTTGATTGCCACTGTAGGAACTGCCTGTGTGTTTTTTTCCTATTATGGCTCTCTTATTACCACGTGCAGCTTTAAATCAACCTGGAGGATGACTCGGCAACACTTATCCTTCCTGCTGACTAAGAGTGACGTGGCCAAAAGTATATAGACAGCAGCATATTGCACACATAAATGATCACTTAACATTTCATTCCAAAACCACAGGCATCAATATGATTCCTGCACTCTTCTGGTTTCAGCCTTTCCAAATGATTTTGGAACTTGGTTAGAGGGATTTTTCTTCCATTCAGCCACGAGAGCATTAATGATGTCGGGCACTGATTTTGGCTGATTAGGCCTGGCTCACAGTTGGCGTCCTGATTCATCACCAAAGATGTTGGATGGGGTGGGCAGGCTAGGCGAGCTCTTCCACACCAAACTGGAACTGTCATGTCAAGGTCAGTTTACTCATCATGAGGACTGGAGTACTACTCAGCCAGTGAAAACAGCTGCATAATGCCGTCTGTGGCTCTGGACGGAGCTCTCTAAAGTCTGAGACAATAATGATTTCATCAGAGTTGCCCAGACTTGGAGACTGCAACTTTTAAGCAGGCAGAGAATTTAAAATACACAAGCATTTAGGATGTAGGATCTAGTGTTTTGGGGATTTGAAACACACTTGGGACAAAAAATCGGAGTGTACTGGCCTGTCTGCTTTAATTCATTTTTTTAACTGTGTCTTGTGAGTCCCCAAGTTTTTAGAAGTGAAACATTAAATCACTGGTGTGGCTATTTCAAGTTCTCTTCATGAATAAGTCTGGGGAATTTCTATACATTTTTCATGCTGTCAACAAATACCATGAACAGCAAAAAACGAACAATGAATTGATCCCACTGAAGGTTGTCTGTGTTGCTGAAGCCTCATATAGCTTAAACCTCTGTGCCATAGAGCTTCATTGTTATGTGAAAACTATTAAATACGCATTAATGAGCCACACTGTTGCACTGGGTCACATGTTCCTTCCCAATCCCACATATGTCATACTGGTGCTGTAATACCAACTAACTGCATATTCTTTTGCAGCCAAAAATAGTCCCAAGCAAAGTTTCTATTTTGTCTATTTGACTTATACTTGCTAAGATCTACAGTGCCCAGCTGATTTAGGAAGTAACTGTTTTTAAGGTTCACATGTTTAGTAGGAATCAAGTGGCAACCCCCTAACCCTTAAATGAATCTAACCCTGAAGTGCCAGAAACTGCAGTTCCTCTGATGACCACTTGAGGCTGGCTAAAAGAGCGAGTCAATCCCCCTAGACCCTCATAATAAAATGCCCAAATTTAAAGCAGAATTAAACATCTTTACAGACTCCTATAAAAAATGGTGTTCGTCTCTGTAGCTAAGTTCCTCCTTCATGACAACTGTAGGGGGGTTGAATTTATATCCAGCTTACCCGTTTAATTGTTATTAAGGCTTAAAGTTACGTAAAAGTAAGGCCACTTTGAGTGATAGGTGGGTGCCGTCAGTTCACAAGTCGCTACTTCTGCAACAACCTTGTTTAGGTAACGTAACCATAAGAGGTGGGAATCACCAGAGGCTCCACAATACGATATTATCACGATACTTAAGTCACAATACAATATTATTGTGATTTTTAACATGTTGCGATATGCTGAGTATTGTGATATGATATATTGCTATATGAATTTATGACCTTTTTTTTAACTGTAAATGATATCCCTGAAGTAAAATCAATATCTGTATTATCTACCTATTAATGATATATATAATTGAATATATATGCTGTATCGATTTTTCCCCCATCCCTGGTAACCATTGTGTAACCCAAGATTCACAGAGTTTGGGCGTATTCGAAGCTGTCGCTATTTCAGTGTTCTTTCAGTTAAATAAATTTAACTGTAAAGTTTTAGTCAACTAGAAAAGTCTTGTTACGTGTTTGGTTGTACTAAAAGATCCCAGCAGGAGTCATACGTTCAGTTCTTTAATTAAGTACATTTGACTTGAATGGTTTTAAGCCTGTTTGTCTCTAGCAAGAATTTGCATTAGCATTATCACAGTTAACCATAGATTGTAAATGCACAGTGCTAACCAAGCTAGCAGCTGGCATAAGGGTTAGCTTGACCCTTTTGTCCAATTCTGGCTCCAAAAATACAAGATGGCAATGGCCAAAGTGCCAGACTTAAGGCCTCAAAACAGGAGTTCAAAAAGCAATGGGTGATGTTACAGTCTATGGTAAGAATTCTCAGGGTCGGATAGCCTGAAAGTACTGAGAGAGACTATGACAAGGTTCAGGGATATGTTGATGATAAAAAAATACAAAATAACACCCACATTATCCTCAGAATAGGAGGGGTCGATGCTGGGATAGACGGTCTTACCATCACCATGTCTCCAGTGAGAGAGTTGGCCAGGTCAGTTACAGAGGAGTGGCCATCAGCATCAGGGGGTTGGCCCTTAGGGCTGTTAGCTGGCTTGTTGCCCCTGTAAGCAGAAACACAGGTTGACCCAGAGGGAAAATGGCGAGGACGTGCTGAGAAGCTAACTCGTCTCCAGAAAGAGAGAATGTCTGAGCACACAGGGAGTCCAACCTCCACCTGTTTGGCGCTTGAAAACCACCTATCTGAAACGACCAATTGAGTCCAAGTTTGCTTTGGATAGATGTCACTTCAAAGTAGATTGTGCTTTCTCTAGCTATCATGAGCGAAGCCAAATAAAATCTGCCAAAGATTTGACAGATTAACAGCGGGCGCTAGAACTGAGGACATTTGATGCTGTGAGTTGTGTTTGATGAAACTTGGAATCTGAGATGACTATGCATATGTCCAGTGTGGCAAACATCCATATCTCTAACAAGAAAGTTACCTCCGACAAGTAAACAAACACATTTTCAGACACAACACACTAAAATTTAAAATTGATAGAACCCAATTCATTATCTCCAATCCCCACAGAGTTCATGATCAACCCGTGTTCCCTCTACAGACATTAACGAGACACACATGTATACTGACATGTATAGCAACATGACGTCACTATATATATATATATACAATAGACAGACATGTATAGCAACATGTAGAGGACCAGACATTTAACGGGACAGATGTACAACAGTTTTGGAAAGTGTTTGCGTGTTTAAATCTCTCAGTTATTAAGAATCTGCATCAACAACACAAAATATTAATAAAAAAACATGAAAGAGAGAACAGAGATCTCCCATGGCACAGCTGGTACTTAGGTACAAATGTTAATAGATGTTAAGTTTAGTTCCTTCACACGAGGATTGTTGAAAACATAACGTTAAAGTGGGACAAACATTCTGGGAGAAAAACCTCTATGTTCATACATCATGAAAACAACAAGAATCACAAAGTGTAAAGAAAAAAAAATCAGCAAAAGAAGAAAATAAATCAAAAGAAGAATAAATATTATGAGATTAAAGAAATAATGAGAAAAGATAGAAGAAGAAAGAGCCAAATGTGAAAGTCCTGGCCAATGTAATGTGACACATTGGACACACAGCACTCCATAGATGACTGGTCAAGGCACATGGAGAGGCTGAACATTGAAACACTGTTAGGCAATAAACAAATAGTAAGTAGAGAAGAAAAACGACAAAAGACACACAGAGAAAGAGAAAAGAAATGATCAGAGAGAGGATGCTGAAGTTGCAGAGACACACACACACAAACACCGGACAGAAATCATAAAGACTGTAGATAAGATAGAAAGGTTCAACAAGAAATGTAAGAAATAGAAAAGCAAAGCTGAAAATTATTTATCTGTATTAGAAGAGATAGAAAGTATTAATAGCATGAACAGTGAGGTTACGAAAACCAAAACCAAACAGAGAGTGAGATTGTTACAAACACCAGCACATTAGAGAGAAAAACAGAGCTGCAAGAAAAGATAGGGAATGAAGGAGGGAAAGCCTGGAAACACAAGAGAGGCTTAGTTTGGTCAGTCTGATAAGTATCAAAGAATAAGAGACAAAAATAAAGAGCTATGCAGACACAATATCTCTAACAGAAGACAAAGGGGCGAACATGCTGAAGGGAGAAAAAGACCACAGAGAGGAAAAGAAAAAGACAATAAATACAATTGATCACCAGGAAAAGGAGGGCAAGAACCATCGTTCTTTACGCGAAGAGCTCAAAATAAACGATAGATGAGATATAGTATGGGAGAGAAATAAGGCGTAGATAATACCATACAAAAATATGTCATCGAAAACACGAAAAAGGGACATAAGAACATAGGAAATGCACATTTAGAGTGTCACAAAAGAGGATGTTGGTAGAAATGAAGTACAAATTACAGAGGTTGACTTTAAATCTAACCTGATTTTCCAACCTTTCAGCAACACTCTAAAAGTGTGGAGTGGGGACACAGGGGCCAAAGCACAAACTGGCATTGGCTACATGTGCATATATAATATATGCAAGTAGTTGTCACTCAGAGAGTGAAGGCAATGCCCTGGACAGGCAGAAAACAAGGAGCCCATAGAAAGTCTGTCTGTCTGGCCAGCAATCTCTGTCGAGCTTTTCACTGAGAGAATGTCCTTTTTTTTTTTTTTCGTTGGGCGCTCTGGACTGCAAATTTGGATGAGAATTGATGTTGAATGTAATAATGTGTACATTTTTGCTGAAGACAAGGACAGAACCAGGGGAAAATATACTGACAAATAGACAGACAGAAAAAGCAAGCAAACAAGACAAGCAAACAGACAATCACTTGAACCAGCAAAGGAACCAGAGCGAGACGGGGGGGAAGGAGGGATGTTAACCATTTCGAGAGGGGAAGGGAATATTCATCAATTGGTGTTAGTCGTATTAGTTGCCAAGGGAGGTAATTGCATTTGCAGGGGCCTGTTTATCTTTTGCACAGACTCTAAACTGCAGGCAATGAGTTTGAGAGGCGAGGAAAAGGCTGGGCTAAAACACTAAACCAAGATCTGAGGATCAGCTCAAAAGAGCTCTAAAGCACGAAGAGAGACTTCGGGTTTGAAGTAAAGCAAGGCACCTCCCTCCTCCTCCACCTCCCAACTATCGATGGGGGAGTGAACGTCTTAAATTATTCATTCTCCTTCATGCTTCATTCAGGGGTTCAGTGCATTCTCAGGTAAGAGCTAGTGCAGCCAGGGGAATGGCCTTTCTACCAGCCCTGCTCTACAGCACCTGAGGAGGTCCTCTGCTCCAGCGCTGCCTCCAGGCTGTTTAAACAAAGCGGCTGGAGCTGCGGATTTGTTGCAGAAAATAAAGATACTTCCTCCAGATCATACAGTACATCATGAATTGAAAATGAATATTGGTTTCAGTTTATTTAATTTCTAAAAAAGCAATATTAATTGTGGCAGATGGTAATACTACAACTGCTACATTTTGGTGCCAATGCTTTTTCTGTCCGACCCCATGGGGGTTTGATATGGAAATTGACGCTTTAAAGCCTGCAATTGTCTACAGTATCCAGTGGGAGGCAGAATGGACTCGAGTTCAGATCAGATTCTCCCACAGCTAAGGCACAGAAAGTGGGCTGTTGGCATAGCAACGGCTCTAGAAACACAGACCATACATTTGGGGGTTTGGGGTGTGTGTGACAAGAGGTTGAGGGGAGTGGGCGCAGGGGAAGGGTGTGTTTAGAGGGGTGCAGCAAACAGGCAAACACACTGAGAACAAAGAAGATAAGGTATAGGATATATGACAGGTACGGGTGAGAACCTCGCAGACACACACATGAACAGACATATGGAGGCAGGCGGGGCCACTTTGGGTTTCACCGTCCTGTGATACTATCCTGTTTTGTTACCTGACCGAGGGCCAGCAGCTCGAAGAGAGGGGGAGGGGGGAAAGACACTCCACTTCTAGGCTGGAGAGAGACGCGAGAAAGAAAGCCCAACCCAGCCCCTCTTTTTTTTTCTCCCACCCCTCTGCAAACATGTCACACTCAAACAAACACGCTCGCCTGAGACCATGAAGTGATGTATTTTCAATGTCTATGCTCAATTTCATAGCCGCCCACTAGATCTATCATTCTTCAGGGGCCACAGCACACTTCCCAGGATCATACACAGTCAAAACCACAGCAGTGAAGCATGGCACTGCTTACATAACTCGTCATCCACATGAAACACATGTACATTCACACTGGAGTCAGCCAGTCATTCCTGCTGCTTCACTTCTCAGGCTACGACCAAAAATTCTGCTGCCGCGTATAAATATGGATGCTTTCACTGTTAACTAATTACTTCCTGCATGTTGGAACTGGAAATGAGTCTAAAATAGCATCGTTTACTGAAATCCCATTTCAGGAAGAAGCAACAAGGGAGGTGCTAAATGCTGCCTTCTGTGTCTCTGCTTCTTCAAATGGAAATAGAAAATCACAAGACAATTCAGCGGATGCCAAATGTTGATCTTCATAAGCACTGTTTTATGTCTATTTTCAATTTATTAGAATCTGTGTATCAGATGCACTACTTTTAACTTTGGTGGCCGGCGATTGCCCTGTTGACATGATATAGTTAAGCATTGCAAACATGATTACTGCTGAATCCAAAGATGAGCTTAGAGTCTACCCTATCTATAACAGTTGAGCCCCATCTCCCTTTATGGCCTCCCAATACTCTCTGCAATTTAGCATTCATAATGTCTCCAAGCTCAATTAAAACAACTACAGTGTTGTTCCAGGGAGTTTCAGCAACATGAAATCTTCAAAACATTTTTAAAAGTCCATTAAAACTCTGTACACGGGTGTACCAAATGTTTTGAATCCCGATTAGATTCAAAAGATTGCCTCTGGGGCAGAGGCTGCTGCAGATGTGCCACCTGTTCTAAGGCAGGACACAAGGGTACTAGGTTAATGCTCTAAATAGCTCATCTCCCCATCCATCCATCTATCTATCTGTATGTATGAGATGAGCATGTGTACCAGCATGTACCTGCTGGCTAGAGTGCTGCCTTCAGCAGCACATAACGCATGGATGTGCAGAGTGCAATAAGTACTCCCTCCTACTACTCTCATGAAAGGAAGATGGATGTACACCCTGAATATTCCCTCATCCTGCCCTGACATATGGATGGATGTACGTACGAATGCACTAACCTCCGCCTCCTCTCTTTGTGACTCCTTTTTTCCGCCTTAGTGCTATCTACTTCCCCCTCTCTTAGCACGAAGCTGAATGCATCTCAACATTCCCCCTGTGATGTCTGGATGAGCGTGGTGGCCACAGGGAGCCAAAGCCTCAGGGACAGTCTTAAGCAGAGCCCCTGAAGACTCTGCTGATTAGCCGGGCCCGTAAAGCCCCTGTCACAGGAGGAGCAGACTAGTAGAGCATAGCGAAATCAATTTACATGTTTATGTACAAACAGATTATATCATCTGGAAGCATTATAACAGCAGCTTTTTCTATTATCTAAGAATACAAGACCTAAATTACCACCTTAAATGTTGCTCTGCACATATAAGTGACCTTAAAATGACCTAACATTACATTAGCCAAAACACACATCCTCCTCCACACAAACATTACACTCCTCCTCAGACTAATGCTGTTAGAGCACAAACACGCAGTGCCTTTAAATAAACACACATTTATATTGATTTAGGTTGAAGGTCATAGCCGCCATACGTTATGTTTGCCTTTCATGTCAAGTTAAGCAACGTAATAAGCTCATAAATTATGAAGCAATATTCTATAGCCCACTTGGCAATTAGCAGACACTCAGAGAGAATCCCTCTGAGTGCATCGCGTCTTTGAGGCGCACAGAATACATCTATATTTATCAATATAAGCAAGACGTATTCTCAAACGAGAAAAAGCTCCACTGTCTTACACAAAATTACGTAACATGCATGGATGAATAACTGAAAGACCACAGGCAAGTGGATTGAATGTTAATGTAGCACGAGGATATTCCCCGCCTCCTCTATCCTGAACCTCCGTCCTCATTGGGCCGCTCGCGTGCTGCTCAGCGAGAGATCTAGATTCAAAGCTCTCGGGGATTGTGGCTTCTCTTTATAGCAACACTGGAGGAGAACCTACAGTATAGGTTCACTGAATCACAACAGAATGAGTGAAGACCAATGAGGCATTACCAAGCCACTCCAACATCCTAATTAAGCTTTCTAAGATCCACAATCTATGGAAGCCTGGGATATAAACATCTCAGCATGTGTGGCCCCAGAATCACAGCAACACACAACCTCTTTAATCCAGCCGAGCTCCTCTGCTCTTTTATCGTGCAACCCTGCCTCCCTCTCTGTCCCCTGAAAATATGTAACCTTGGTTTGAAAGTCTCAATCACTACCACAAACTCTGGTGCAGTTCAAACTGTCAGTCAGCTCCTGCCTCACTTCATAAACAAATGGCCACGCAGATCACTTTCATCCAGCGACCGCACACACACACACAAGGTCAGTGAAGGAGCATAATGAATATCACGCTCTATAACACCTTCTCATGGCCAGTGGGGATAACAGTGTGTTTGTCTGGCTTGCCTTCAACTATGGGCGAGCAACAATGAAGCGTTAACACATGGCTGAAGAGCAAACAAAAGGCCCCTCTGTTGATATTTGTGCCTTAAGTACTTTACATACATGTTCCCATTAGCAAGATTATTTAGCTAATTGCAGAGCAAAGCCAGGACAATTACTGTTTCCAGTGGTGGAAGAAGCACTCAGATCTTTTACATAAACAGAAGTAACAACCCAACGATATAACCATTATAAGTTCTACATTCGAAGTCCTGCTCAAGTTAAAAGACAGAAGTATTATCAGCAAAATATAAGTAAAATCTGACATCTAATCTGATATATGACACAATAAGGTGCAAAAACTGATGCATCAATGTGTAAGCAGCACTTTAGGGTTGCTTTACTGTTGGATACTGTTGTCGCTGCTCTAAGTGGTTTTAACTTCTTAATTTACTGTTTAGTTTAGTCCAGTGGTTCCCAACCCAGGGGTCAGGCCCCCTCCAAGGGGTCACACACTAAAATCTGACGGGTTGTGAGATGAAGTTCTGCTTCATCTTATTTTTCTTTGTCTTTGTATGAAATATTGGATATTTTGGCGTCTTTGGGTCTCAAACTGTCTCTTAAATGACAGCATCTGAAGTTCAGAGGGGGAGTGTCTCCTAAACCCAGTTCAGACCAAAGATTTGTGTCGAGACAAAACCGTTTTAGAATGTTGGAGAGAAAAGTTGCAGCGATGTGAACTGGCTGCTCTGAGCTTGACCCAAGCCAGCTGATGGTGTCACTGGTGAAATCGCCGGCAGCTGGTTTTAGAACATAAATCTCGTCACCTGTTTCTACAGCCAATAAGCTTGTAGTTAAGTCCGCTTGTCAAGTCTAAATGACCGCAGACGGCGTCTTTGCTTGCTGCTGCAGGTGCTCCGTCCCTGTAGAGCTATACATCCTTACGTGTGCCGGTGTCGGATGTCTGGTCGCTGCTGCCGCTTGCTGTATGTGCTATTCTTCAAACATTCACACTGACTGATTAATTGGCACTGGTTACTTATATTATCGTGGTGTACTTATTATGAATACAGTCCACCTGATGCTCATTTGTTTGTTTTGTTTGTTCGTCACTGTTTCAACACTACAACAAATGCAGCTGTAGCCAGTATCTCACTATCACTATCCTTATTCATATTTTAGGAGGCTACAAATTATATTCAGCCACAAAATAAGGCTGAAAAGCTGGAAATCAGAACAGAAGTACAGAGAGTGGTTGCACAGAGATGATATGCTGTCTAATCTAGTTGCATTGGTGTGAACTGGCAGATTTTTAGCGTGTTGCAGAATGGCGCATTGCAAATAGTTGCATGTTTCAACTTGTCTTGTTGCAAATCTTTAGCCTGAACTGGGCTTTAGGTGGAACTGCAACAATTCACAGACATGTTTAGTGTGCAGCCCTGTTTTCTCAAATGTCCAGCGAATCAGATCTGGACATTATCCAGAGTTTCCCTTTCACACATGTAGCACACAGCAGGAGATTGTCCATGTCAGAGGTGTTCTCAGCTACTGGAAATACTCTACAATTAGGTTTTTTTAGGTGAGTGGTGGCGCCTGGTAGAGCGTGCAGAAGACAGAACATGACGCTGATTACACTGTGGTCACGTAGCCGGTTTGTGGTTTGGTCATAAACAGCAGAGTCTCTTGCTATTCCTTTAAACTGTCTGATGACTTCAGCTTCAGCCCTTACTGACAAAAGTTCCTGAATCTCGTTGTCTCCACAGTTAGACATTTTTGTTGCTGGCTTTGTTTAAATAACCCTTCTCCTTTACCCACAGATTATTTTTCTTACGGTTTTCCATTCACATACCCACTCACTCACTGTAGTCTCCAGACAATGACCTGCTCTATTCACACATGGGCTCAATCAGATCATGACACAGACTTTGTACTAAGGAGCTGGCAGGATAAAGTCTGTTTAACATCTGATCCAACTGATTCGGACATGTGCGTTCTCACATACAGTTCCACCGAGTAATGACTAGATAATTTCAGGTTTGAGGTGCATGTGTGAAAGGGGATCTTATCTTTGTATATAACTAATTTGACCCAGAAAACATGTTTTTGCATGAAACCTGATGTTGAGCGACTTTTCTATTAACATAATAAGGAAATGTTGCTGATTAACGGACCCGGCAAGTCGCAAAAATGCACCGAACGTATCGGCAAAATGCCAAAATAGACCATCTTGCAATACACTATCCACTTGTATTTTTTCATTATTACCTTTTTTTATATACATTTTAACAAAATAACCTAACCTAACGACAGACAGGAGTCGGGACATGAACCTGGGGTTTGGTGTCACAATCCTGCATTTTGTATGTCTGCCATCCACCCCAATCACCTCCCTGTAAATCCTGGGCAGTAGATAAATGTATTCTTTCATTAACTCAAACAATATCTCCAAACAAAATCCAGGTGACAATTACGTCTTCACCATAATGTGATCATGAGAACAATTTGGTAATATACAAATGTAATTTCTAGGAGATACAGTTGGAAATAGGACAAGGGGCTCAAACTAAACACTGCTTTTTTTGTCACAAGCTGGAAACCACTGGTTTAATCTTTAACTATGCATTATTTTTAGAAGTTAATCAGTATTTTAATGTCAAATCCGAATCTGTACAGTAACTATTTACTATAGCTGTTAACTAAATGTAGTGGAGTTACTTAACTTAGTCACCACTGGTTGTTTCCCAAATGTAGGGCACCATATATCCGTTGTGCAGAGCAGCTCTTTGATATTAATCACCAGTGGAGAGATTTCCCTTTAATGTTAGCACTGATGATGCTAATGTTTGAGAGTCACATGAACTATTTACATTAACTTCAAAGGCTTTATGTTTGACAGAGATAATTTGCCAGTGACATGTTCAGATGATCCATTTAGCTAAATAAATCCATGGGGAATAACATGAGTGATGCAGGTATGGAGTGATGGGCACATGAAGGACATGTTTGATGTAAGTGCACAGATTGCGATGATATAGCTATATAAGGGGTGTGGAGAGCGGGAGACGAATGAAGGCGCAGCTTTGTCTCCGGCTCGAGAGCCCCGTTTAGAACGAGCAATATGCCAAGAGCATGATTGATTAAATCATGGTCAGACATCTGTGAAGTCAGCACTAACACCACGGGGAATGATATACTCCCAGCAAGCTTACACCTTGCATTTCTAATAAACTGTGGACTGGCAACATTTATTTGAGGTTCTATATTTAGCATGCAATTAAAGAGTGGCTAAATCATTTATTATACATTTGAATTAGTAATCTATCATGAAACAAACAAAACAATGAGTGGCTCAAGTGGAATTAGTTTACAGCTCAGGAGAGGGATACACAGGAGCCTGATAAAGGGCTGAGACATTTGAAGCTTTCATTATATTCAAATCTTTTTTTTTTTTTTTACTTCCGAGTCCTCTATTGTTCACAGACTGTAAGCTGCCAGTCATTCTGTTTTGACTGAAAGAAATTAAATGAACCTCAGGTTAATCTAGAAAATGTCACAATGCACTCAATCACTGCTAAGTCAAGGTGAGTCCACGAGCTGGACGGAGCAGCCCACAGTTCCTGATGCTGTTTAGTCTATTAGTGGATTTCACAACCCATTTAAAGAGGTTTCCAGGTGAACACAAAAGCTGGGAAAGCCAGATGTAATGTGCACAGCAAATTACACAGAAAATTGTGCTCCTCTGTGGCTCTGCAGGTTTCACACTAATCCTGAACAATGGAGATAGTTTTGATGTTCACAAAAGCGACATTGTTACTGCAAGAATATTTTCATGCTTGTTTGTAACTCCATGCAGCGTCGTGCAGACTCTAGGAAAAGGCCACAGGATGCTTCGGGCCAAGAGACTAAAATGAGGCAGACAAACCCAGAGACAAATATCTTTCACTAGTTGCTGACGTAGTGTAGCTCTGAAGGCTAACTTTTGGTAAAAGGTGCTTATTAGTTCAGCTTAGACAGTTTCGATGATAAGGACACAAGAGACCGCAGTAAGTGTCTCCAGTTGCACAGCCCACATGTGCGGCTTCATACTGCAGCTGTGAAGTCTTGATAAGAAAACAGTTACCATCTGCATTATAATAGAGCCCTAGTTTTAAATCATGTGTCAAATTGATGAAACACTTGTGAATGAGGAATAATTGGTGTGACAGGTAAATCAGAATTTGTTCGCCCTCCCCTGCCATTTTGTTTTAAGGTGTGTGTCATATTATGTATCTCCAAATTGTCTCCAATTTGTCACAGAATCAAAGTGAGGTTAAAACGACCTAATTGGACTGCTGAGGAAATCGAGTGTGTCGCATCTGCCTACGGCTGGACCCAACGCAGGATTTCACTCTGGCTCTGTGGTGTTACACGCTGGCGCAAACAATCAAAACCACCCTCCATGGCCGAAAAGATGAACAACAGGAGCACAGTGCGGTTTGAGCTGTTTGTTTCGCATGACACAGCCACTGTACTCATTTGTTAGTCTTAAACCGTTCCACGAAAAAATTGGTCCAATTCCAGAACAGAATGCAAAACTAATTATTTTGGGAGATAGGGAGATGCGAGCTGGAGTGGTGCATCCTTATAGATGACTGGAAATATTTTGGCTTCTAGTGTGTAAGGTGGCTGGCAAGGAAAAGGTTTATTTTTAGCAGCGTGTTTATGTAAGTGACTAACATGTTGTGGAATAATGAGGAGGCTCTCTGGGCCCTCGGTGGAGTTACAGAGACGGGACTCTCAGAGCAGCAGAGGGTGATTGAAGGAAGCTAATGAGCAGGAGGGAAAAAACGAACACAGGAGTAGAAAATGCTGAGATAAAAAAAGCATGAAAATACAAAGGAAATACGACAATTACCAATGGGAGGTCTCTGTAAGGCAGGAGTGAAAAGACAAACAAAAAGAGATGAAATGGCAGAGGAGAATGTCATTGCGATGGGGGAGATAATTATCATGGTCAAGAAAAAAAGACCACTGGCATGAGAATACAGTTTTTATTTGATTGAAGCTGAAATTTTACCCCTAAAAGCACTAAAAAGGGACTGGAGTACCAGCGAGCATCTCACTGCTGTGATTTATGAGCTCATTACTGCTTTACAGCTAACATCCAAATTGCTTTATCTCTTTACTCATCTTAGAATTACAGGCATTTTTTTCTGCATTTACGGTTTAATAGTCAGCTCTCAATTTTATTTCTGTAACAGAGTGTCGAGCTCCGGTGCTATTTCAGGTGCAGGTCTGTGACACAATGCACTTAAGTGCAGTGACTCACCGAAAAACACTACAAAACAATACTAGTCTCCCCTACCTAGATTCTGAAATCATCTCCTGCTTTTCTTCGATATCATATCCTGTACGTCCGTTCATTTGCACAGCATCATCCGCTCACACACAACAAGCACTCTCATACATTATCTGGTACCTCTTCTCAGGAGGGGGCTCCTGATTGGCTGGTGGTGGTGGTGGTGGTGCTGCCTGCGCTGTTTCCTGCAGGTCAGGGATATTGGCAAAGTCATCTTGCTCGGCCACACCAATGGCCAAAGCCAGGACCACCATCTTCCCTTCACTGGTTCCCCATAAAAAAATACAATAAAGAGATAGAAACAGAGATAGAACGAGAGGCGAGAAAAGAGAACAGATGCAAAGGATAGGGAAATCGGACATAAAGAAGGTGTGGTGCAGGGGGAGAGAAGAAAAGAGAGGTCATTTCAGGTGACAGCGAGGACAGAAAGCAGAGAGGCGGCGGGACAATAAGAGACCATATGAGAGTAAACAAGAGGAAGCAGTAACAGAGAAAATGGTCATAAAGGGAAATCTGCTACGCCCAACAGTAAGCACTTTGTCCAGGGAAGGATATTAAGAAGAAACCTTAAACTGTAAAGGCCAAATTAATAATAACGTAATGATTCTAATGAAGTGGTGCTGTCAACAGGTGCAGGCTGTGTTCACATCATACAGACAACAAATAATTAAGGGAACTGTTGGTGATTAGTTAATGATTGTTAATGGATGTGATATTCAGCAGCTTGCACATCAGCTTCCACACATGTAAAAGGTATGTACAGGCCCCATACACACTGTCACACCTCCCACACTTGCAGTAATTTATCTAGTTATTTAACCTGCCTTCTGCTTTCCCTCCAGACTCACCTTTCCCTATCGAACATGCCTGTCGTCTTTCTCCAGAGTTAAGATTTAATTAAGCCTCATTAAGAAGATCTGGACTAATTGTTTCTATTTGAGTGACACAGTATCTTGAGGTGCTCGGTGTATGTCACCGTTTTCTGGGTCACTGCTCTCTCACTCTCAGTGTTGCACTCTTCTCATTTCATCTTCTCCATTATGCTACACTTGCTCTCCAAATCCCCTTTCCCCCTCATCGCTATCCTCTACTCTTAATTCTCTGCCTCCTTCCCTCCTTCCTGTCACCCACACCCACGGTTCTATAGCTTAAGCTTCTGACTGCGTTACAATATCTCCGCTAAGAAAATACAGTGCTGCCAAGCTGTGGAAAGATATCACCCTAAACTTCACAATTTCATCTTTCTTACATGCTGTCAGAAGCTTTTCTTGCAGCATCGTGAAGCCGTGTTTAATAATCTCCCTGTTATACATCTATTCCAGTGGTTTGCCAACCTTTTATGCCTGACCTAGCCCCACAACCACCCTCAGATAAGTACCACTTCACCGACACCACCCGTCATAAATGTGCTCATTTGAAGTGATTGATCTATATTATCTATCGCGATGTTAAACCATGTCTTTTGTCTTACTATTTAAACAATTTATTCATTACATTTTAAAAAACTATTTAAACCGTATATTACTTTTAGCGATTTGATTGTTTGTCCTTTACTTTTAGCTAACTCTAACCTCTTATCATTACTGTCATCGAACTGTTTAAACAGTTAATCCATAACTTTTAGCTAAATATTTTACCATCTGTTTATTATTGTATCTATTTAAATGATTGATACACTACTTTTATCTATTTTAACTGTTATCCACAACTTTACGTTTAGCTAACTATTTGAAGTCTTTATCCTTTACTTCAAAGCTAACTACTCAAAGTGTGTATCCTTCTCTTTTAGCTAACTATTTCACCTATTTATCTTTGACTTTCAGCTAACTATTCAAATTGTTTATCCTTTACTTTTAGCTAACTATTTAAAGTCTTTATCCTTTACTTTAAAGCTAACTACTTAAACCTGTTATCCATTGCTTTTAGCTAACTATTCAAAACTGTTTACCCTTTACTTTTAGCTAACTACTCAAAGTGTGTATCCTTCCCAACTATTTCAAACTGTTTATGCTTCACTTTTTTCTAACTATTTCAACTAAACTTAACTTTTAGCTTACTATTTCACCTATTTATCCTTGACTTTCAGCTAATGACTCAAAGTGTGTATCCTTTACTTTTAGCTAGCTAATATTTAAACCTTTTACCCTTGCATTTAGCTAACTATTTAAAACTTTTTAGGCTTTACTTTTTTCTAACTTTTTGAACTAAACTTTACTTTTAGCTAACTATTTCACCTATTTATCCTTGACTTTCAGCTACATATAACTTTTTATCTATATACCTATTACAACCTTTTATCCACTGCTTTTAGCTAACTACCTATACTGTTTATCCTTTACCTTTAGCTAACTATTTTTTAACTATTACCTATGTGACTATTAATACCTCTTATCTTTTATTTTTAGCTAACTATTTGAACTTTTAAAGTGTTTATCATTACTTTTATTTAATATTGAAAGCATTTATCTTTTACTTTTTTTAGTTAAATATGTATCCACTATTTATATCTAGCTATTTTAACGGTTTATCCATTTAAACTGTTTACCATCTAACAACTTCAACCATTTATCCATTAATTTTATCTATTTAAAAAAAAAATCCATTACTGTCATCAAATGATTTACACCGTCAATCATTTACTTTTAACAATTTAAGAAGATTATACTTAACTTTATACTATACTTTTTTTTTAAACCTTTATCCATTACTTTTAAATAACTTTTTGAACTGTTTATGTTTTACTTTTAGCTTATTGTTTCAACTGTTTTAGTCTATTAGCTAACTGTTTCAACTTCTCTGCTTGCTTACTGATTAGTTTCACTCAGCAATAACAGCAGATTTTCATGTGTTACAGCTGACTCAATATTTGGATTTTTTAAAAACGAGATCATATTAATTTCTTAATTAATCAAGTAATTAATTAACTGAGCTACTCCACAATCTTTTCACATATCTCCTGGCTCTGTACTCTGTAGCACACATACACCTCTGGTTGAGAATCACTAGTCTATAAAAAAAATTAATGGCATGGTGCTTTTATTGATACTATAGGTAAAGGTTAATGGTTAATGCTTATTGGATCCCTCTTCTACCATTACCTTTTAAGTACAAGCCTTTACACTCAAGGATATTGGTAAAACACTTCAATTAATGCAACAAACGTTAAGGAAGCAGAGGCGAGAGAGGGAGCAGACATTAATGACACAAGGATACGTTATTGATTTAAGCCAAAAAGCACGAAGACCAATCACCCAAGAGATCCATTTGGTCAAATGGCTCCAAAGGCTAGATATCTGTGTCAATCACATAAACACATTCATTGAGCAATGATTCACCCAGATGGGGAATCTGGCCAAGATTGAAATTAACTGTCTTGAACAATGGGTCATGTCTATTACTGGACCGCTCTGTCATCAATCATACCAGGTGTTGCTGTTGCACAGGAAGAAATACAACGATGACCTCAATTTTACGATGATGAGTTGACTAGTTTAGTTGAGGATTATGGGCAATATTCTCAATGACCTTGGTGGTGGCATGTGCTACGCTGCTAATGCGCAGTTGGCCGGTGACATTAGCTCAGCTGTGTCATACTTAAATGCCTGAAGAAGCTTTAACACGAATAAAAAAAAAGAAAAACTAATGGTGGAAAGCTTTAAAATGGATTCTGCGCAAAGGGACATTAAACACATGTTGTACCTTGGCAGTGTCCTTCCTCATCCCTTCACCCCCTCTCCCCCTCATCTGCCCTCCCTCCTCTTCTGGCCTGAAGTAACAATATGTTGTAGAGGTAATGGTGCTGGTGACATAAGATCAATGCTTCAGGGTTAACACAAATCTACACACAGCTGCTTAACCCCTGTTCTTTTACTGATGCACAGTGACACGTGGACGGTGTGATGTACACATGCTGACACACACGCCAGCAGGCTAGCAGCACAACCGACAGACACAGATTTACTATTAGCATAAAAGTTACAGTTAAACCGGAAAAAGAGGTGCCAGTTTAGTTGCAAATACTCATGAAATATGGATGAGTCCTACTGGTGTGTCTCCTAAGCAGGATATTTAACAGTCATTCCAAAGGATGGCTCAGAAATAACATCATGTAATTGAGTGGGACGGTGTGAATATAAAATGTGACTTTTTATGACACCATCTCATGAATATTATGAACTAGCACCACCAGCTCTGTCCTGTAAAGACAATTGCAGCAGACAGGCTGAATGCCATCCAAACAGATGTTACTGTTTAGCAGAGCATAAAGTGTAAACATTGAACAATTTTTCACAGAGTGGCATAGAAATAGCCCACAATATGTCGCAACTTCCCTGCCATTTTTCATGCACATGATGTTATTCATTCTAAAATTAGGAAAAATGCGTTTTTCAACAGATTGCTCAACAAGACGATTTGTAATTCATCTCAACCAATACAGCACTGTGCATTGATGTGAACAAAATATCACTGCTCACGATGTAATCAGTTTAAATTTAAAAGGATCATATACATATCATATAACTATATGTAATCCCCCTCTACTAATATAATCTGATAGACATAATTTAAAATATTATCAGCGTGTGATCTATGACGTCTTGATAAAATGAGATGTTGATCCATCTCTTACACAACCACAGGTCTTAGAGCCAAAAGGCAACAGCTTATTTACATTCATAAATACCCTTATTAACATTTATAGTGGTTTTATTAAATAAGACAACCTATGGCCTCCTCATCTGCACTCAACTTCACCATCCTCCATCAACATAATGAGCTGTAACATTGACTAACCTGCCTTCATAACTGTATATAGAATACCTCACTGCCAGTGTTACAGTGAAAGGTGATGATGAAACTCTGTGCAATGCTGCAAACACACAATCTGGTATAGCTGTGAACCACAAAAACACAAACCTGTATAATATACATTAATACATGTAGGCACACAAGCACACTGTATGTATTTTGACAGATAGAGGTAATATCCTTCCCTGGATATCAGATGCAAACTGGAAGAGAACACCCGAAAAAGAGGCACAGAACAGTATTTTACAAGGGTTAAGGGTAAAACAGGTTAGTTATTTCTTAAACATAGAGACATTATTAACTAATTGATTCTAAGACATTAAGCACTGAACATTAAAGCAAAGAATTACCTTAAGTGAATGCATAAAATAACTCTACAGAGCATAGCATTGCTTAGCATGTACTGTAAGACACAGATAGGGACAGAGGCCTAAGCAGGTGACACTACAAAAGACTCCATAAAGATATGAAGGAAGACTTTAGAGACTCACAGGAAGGACTTGACGTCCAGGCCGCGATTCCGAATCTGGTCCATCATGTAATCCCAGCTGCCAGGATTGGCACGTGAGCGCCCTGCTCCAACTCCCCTATTGCGAGAGGCCCCTGCTCCTGCTGTGCTGCCCCGTGCACCCCTGGGACCGCCTCGTGTACCTGCACCCCCACCCTCACCCCTGCCACCACCTCCCTCTCCTCTCCCAGCACCCCCGCCTCCCCCAGGCTGTCCAGGTGCTGTGTGTAATTGTCCCAAACTCTGGGATGTGGTGGGGGGTTGGCCGAGACCAGGGCCTGGTGGGTGGATGAGAGGCTGCTGAAGGCTCTGCTGGCGCAGCAGCGTCCGAGGCCGGGTGGGGATGTGCTCCAAAGTGGATGCATACGATAAGACTGGATCCCCAAAGCTGGGAGGGCAGAGGAGCAGGGAGGAAAGAGAGCGCGAAGAGGGCCACGGCCGGCAGAGGATAGGATGATGAGGAGGGAGGAAGGAGTCAGAGGTCACGGAAGAGGAGGAAGAAGTAGATGTAGGAGAGGAGCCGTGGCAACAGGAGGTGAGTTTGTGAGAAGTGGTGAGGTCAGGAGATGGGATGTAGAAGAGAGGGAAAGAATCATCAGAGATGAGACAAGGTGGCACAGGGCAGTAGGGAGACACAGCGGAAGAAGTCAGGTTGACGTCAGGATAGATACAGGAAAGTTCATCCAAACAGGAAGTTGATGGTTGTGAGGGGGAGGAGGAGGAGGAGGAGGAAGGAAGAAGAGTGGTATTTGAGGACAAAGTGGAGAAGGAGGCAGAGGGAGGAGCGTTGGGAGGTGGAGACAGGAGGAGGAGGAGAGAGAAAGAGAGCAACGTGAGGCAGCAGCAGTAACAGCAGTAGCAGAAATAGCAGTAGAAGGTGCAGCCTGAGTGATCGCTGTGTGCCGTGTACCGCTCATAGGGCTGCGTCGGGCAGCAGTGTGCAGACTGTGAGCTCGCCCTGTGCGTCTGCGTCAGATGTGTGTGCACCTTGCGTGTCTGCGCGGTCTGAGCGTGCTGTTTGCGTGAGGGTGTGTTTCGCGTGGGCAGCGGTCGGATGTGCACCGTCCGCACGGGTGTGGCCCGGTTCTGCGCCACGTGACCGTGTCGAGGCGTGTGGGTTGTGGTTTTGCAGGTTCCAGGCCTTCTTGATGAGGGTTTTTTGGTCTGATGAGAGATCCCCATGTCCTCTACTCGTCAGTCAACTTTTTCCATCTCTGATAGCCTCTCTTCCTGTCTCTAAGTCTTTTTCGTCTTTTAAATACATGCTGCACCTCTAGAGACATCCCAACAGCCAACCAAGTCCTACAGTATGACTCCCTCCCTCTGTCACCCTCTCATTTTCCACTCCTCCCCTTTAAAAATGCTGTTTAATTGGCTCATTGCCTTTCTTACTAATGTTTCAGCAGCCACATCAACATGAAGGTGTGTGACACATGTTATCTAAATGTCATCACTTACTTACACATACATCATTTCTGTGATTTACTGGCTCTACAGTATCCTCTATCATCTTCTTTATACTTTTTTTTTCTACTCACCAAATATATCCTCTCTCTCAGATCACTGTGTAACCCAGACTACAAGAATTAGGTCATGAGAGAGCTATTCACATCAGTTAGGGTGCAGTTTACTCTGCTCTGCATTACTTCACCTAACATAATTTCGCATAAGGCTTTTAGTGTCCATCATATTTAACTGTCACAAATAAAAGGATAAAAAGGGTAATGGAAGGTTTTGCAGAAAGCAAAACAGTTTGTGGGCAAAACAGAGGCAGAGGAGAATAAAAGGAGTGGCTTTACACAGCGACAGAAAGATGGAGAGAGCGATGGGAGCGATAAGAGCAGAGGGTGACGATGGAGGAGAGACAGAAAATGGGGTGCGAGACACAAACACAAGAGACACAGACACTTATAGCAGCCTGAAAATAGAATCCAATTATAGACAGGGGGCAAAAAGAAAGATGAGAAGAGGAGAGATGGAGGGAATGAGGAGTGAGGTAGTGATGAGCGTAAATGTGTTGTGGAGGAAGAAATCACAGGCACGAGGTGCCAAAGGAAGGTGCAAAAAATCACGAACTGAAAATTAACTGCCTCATTTACAACACGCTGAATATAGACTCTAACTTATGTCATACGTCATGGCTGTGGGACACATGCAGTCAGTAACCAACATGCGTTTCACATTCTAGCCTGAATCTTAATTAAAATGCGGGCTGGCGTGTGTGAGGCATTATTTCTGTCGGAGTGTGAAAATGAGACTATTTCTGTATTGCATTTTTGTAAGTACACTTGCAGGCTGTGCAGTTCCCTCCATAAATAAATCATATCCTCCTGCAGATTCACATACGGGGCTACATTGTGCAGCTGGGCCGACTGTGTCAGCTGAAGGTTTGAGTCAGTGTGATACAGCTCGAGCAACTATTGTTATCGTGATGACGAGAGCACACATTTCCCCAGTGCTCACACCTTGATCTGTTCCCACACGCTCACCTTGACACCTGAGCTGCACTTTCCTCCCTGCTGAACTCGACCTGACTCTCCTTGTTTCTACTCAGAACTGATTCATTCATGTAATCGTGGCTGCTGCTGAGGCAAAGGTGTAGGTTTTGTTTCAACATTTGGGGGGGGGACATATATTTAAGTCCAGGTAAAGTAAAATCTGAGATTTCTTGTTAGAAAGTACTTGTTGAAAGTGTGAAAGACTGCTAACTGTACAGTACTGCATTGTGGAGTTAGACCAGTGAACTGTTTGGGGGGGGTCTAATAGCTCTTTCAGTCTAATAATTACAGTAATAAACAATTCAAAAGCAAAATAGCCGTCATTAACGTACCTTTCAGTCTTTTAGCCTGAATAGGCTACCCTGCACGCCAGCAGTTACTGGTCACTGCAGTGTGTGTATGCTTTGTGCTAACATTAGCTGCTGAAAGGAAGTCCGTTGCTACACAACAGCTTGTTCTTTGGCCCTGGAGGGGGGGGGCTTGTTCTTTATTTCAGTGCCTTCAGTGGACATGTCTCCAATGTTTTAGAGCCTAATTCTATATACTAGGAGATTTTTGTAATCATTCAAATTTGACTGGTTAGTGACACATTTTTATGTGATTTGACAAACACATATTTATTTTTGCTTTACCTTGACTTTAGGCCTCGGCCTGGAGGTCCTCCCCCAAGAAACTTAAGCATCAGATGCTTAATTTCCTGCATTCTCGTTATTCTGCTGCAACAGGTTTTCATCATTTCTGCCTCTGTTTATGGTGGAAATGTGACAGTACTTCCTGCTTCTTGCTTCTTTCTGCTTTTTGACGAATTAAAACTGTTGCTTTTAAGGTTGCATATGGTCACCACCTATTGTACTAGAGGCACTGCTATGTCATGTTTTCACTCTTAACATTTAGAATGGCGTGCCCCCTGCATTTCTCCTAAAATCAGCGCATATGTGTTGAGGTCTCCAGGTTCTCTAGCTTCCTCCTACAGTCCAAAGACGTGCAGGTAGGTTAAACTGGTGACTTCAAATTGCTCAAAGGTATGAATAGTTCTCTGTCTCTATGTGTCAGCCCTGTGATAGTCTGGCAACCTGTCCAGGGTGTACCCGCCTCTCACCCAGTGTCAACTGGGATAGGCTCCAGCCCCCTGCGACCCTGAACAGGATTAGCAGTTACAGATAACAGATGGATGGTGTCCCCTGTGTTCCCCCTCCCTCCCTATGCCTATGTGCTGAGGTGAAAAGAACACAAGAATAACTTTTGTACTGTAATAATGTGTTTACTTTGCTGCACAGTGACTGAGATGTTTGCTTTTTTTCTACCCGATTCTGAACTCACTCGCTGGGTCTCAATCCTCCGGACTGCATGTGGCCCTGGACGGTCTGCCACCTCCCGGCCTTCACTCCCTCTGTCACCATGCTCTTCACGCTGTCACTGCGATAAGGACCCCCCCCATCATCCCCATGCCCAGTTGCTGCCCCCTTCTGACCCCCTGACACTGCCCCACTAAGAGAGAGAGAGAGAGACAGGGTGCGGCGGTCCCATGGCAGACAGAAGGTATAGAAGAGGGAGAATAACGACAGGCAGAGGAGAAAAAAGACCAAAGAGCGTGAGAAAGACAGACAAAAAACACACACACACATACACACAGGAATTGAGTAACCACATGGCTAAGGAGGTGAGACAGATCAGTAGAGTGTGTGAGAGGGCAGGTCTAGTTTTCCAGGCCAAGTGAGAGGCAGGTGGATGAAAAGGTCTGTGTGGAGTCCAGTGTGGAGAAAGAGAGGGATGGGGGAGAGGAGAGCAGGGAGGAAGAAGAGGAGGAGGAGGAGGAGGAGGATTTACAGGGAGCCTGTAGAGGATGGAAAACCAGCAAGATGTCACTCCTTTGGGCCTGGAGGACCAATACTACAGCTGCCAGCATTCACTAGTGGCAACAGTGTGTGGACTCCGGTCATTTAGGTCTCATTCTCTCATTCATTTAGGCATTTGGGGCTTGAGATGTGCCACTACACAAGGCCATTCAGTGGTAGGAACTTAGAGCAACTGAAGGATGGTCTGTACTGAAGTGCCCCATGAGCAAATAATCAACTCATTTGGGAAGTCATCCAAGTGACATTCAGTTATTTACAAGTGCATTTGTTCTTGTAAAACATCAATTACATTCTATTTTTAGATCCTAATGTCTAATGTTTCGTTTCGTAAAGATCTACTTGTCATCTGATCACCACTTAGCATCTATAAGAGTAAACAGGAAGTGGTGAAATACCTGCACCACACAGTAGAAAGGATCATAAGGGCAATGTAATCATATCGACCTCCTGAAAAGGTACAGAAATTAATCCGTGTTCTTACTTAAGAGCACTTGCCAACTCAAATTTCCTCTCAAAACTGGTTTTAGGTTTAAAATGTCATATCTACTCTGAAAGCAGTGATGATCAAAAATGAAGCACAGTAGTGCCCTCTGGTGACATGACTACATTTCATTAATATGCATGGTGCTCCTGCTCCAGGAGGCACAAAATATGAAGCACTGTCGTCTGGTGTGTAAGCATGGGGTCGGGGGGGGGTGCGCTACACTTGCATCATGTCCCTTTGAAGGTCACCTTTCACATTTAATTCTGACCAACTGACCTGACAGTGCACGTGGATAAGTCATCAGTCATAGCAACAGCGTGGATGACACTGCGGATGGTCAGCACAGGGGACGTGGGCCTCATTTATCGAGCACAAGGTGAACGTCTTTACTCTTTATTAAAGGTGGGAACACGTGTATAAATGGTACCAATGAATCACAAAGAGTATTTACAGGACTATAGCAACCAGATATCAATCCTGTTTCTGACTGAACTTCACTGACAGTAAAAATGATTTACAAAAGAAATATAGCCACAAAATCTTTGACAGTTTTTCATGTTGAAGCTGTCAGATTGATCAAATAAAGTATAACGCGTAAATTTGAAAAATCGTTTATGTCAAACGACTACTTTTTCAAGATTGTGTCATGACTGTTGCTGGCATCTAACATGTAACAAGTTCAATATTGAAAAATGATAGTATTGAACTTTCAATCCAATAAATCCTTAAACACAGAGATTGATCGTGCAGGGCAGGTAACCCGTTTGATAAATGAGGCCAAGCGTCATTACAGAGATTGAAAGCTGCTGATCTCGAGAGAATCTCAAACAGGAAATAATTCCCAGCTGTCTGTTGCCTATATTATAGTCGGAGTCAGGAGGTCGTCCCCTGTCTCTTCTAGTTAAAAAATTATCTTCGTGTTTTCTCATTTTAATTGAATTTCTGTGTTTTTAATGGCTCACACACGACTGATAAAAAGGCTCATTTTACCATCACTGCAGTGAAAATTCATTTAGTTTTTTTTACCACTGGAAAGACAAGACCCGCTGAAAAACAGCTTTATGGACAATAAATGACAACCTTGAGGGTTTTTTAAAAAATGAACTCCTCAAACGCGATGCACTAGGGTCTAAAGCTGGTTTCTCGAGATCAGCAGCCATCATCTTCAGGCAGAGTTTTCAGACAGCAATCCATATATCCACCACGTTCATAAGCACACTGCTGCCTCCTCTCTCCAGGCAATTTAACACACAGTCCTCAACAGCTAGGTCTATTAAAGATGACCAGTTATTAGACAGTTTATCAGACAGATGCCTGGTAGCAGGATGTCTAAGCTCAGAGCCTCCTCGGTGCCCGGAGGGAGATAGGTATGACCTTGCTACTGCTTTATTGGATTCAAGTGCCTAGTGAGTGAAAAAACGACTTTTATTGCATCAAGTAAAAACACTGTTGCCTTATCTCCCAATATGACAGACAGTAGACACAGATCAAGTGCTACAATGTTAGTGCAGTACACGTTAGATATTAGGTTGATGGGAATCAGAGAGAGGCCACAGATGGATGTAAACCACAGGTGAACACTGGCACCACACTGCAACCTGGTTTAACGGTCAACCCTCCACAAAAACAACAACAACAAGAATTTCAGTTGACACAAGCAAAGCACAGGGAGATACACAGATTTCAGAGAAGGTGGGTTAAAGTATACACATGTCTTTTTGGAGAGGAAAGCTACGAGGGTTGTCCGTCTCCATGGTTACAGCCCCATGGGAGAGAGGTGAGAGGTTAGAGGTCAGGAGTTAGTGGGACCGGCAGGGCTGTAGGGAGTGGGGGGGCATCTGAACATGCGCCTGTGTGTTCATTAGAAGGTGACGGGATGTGAGGAGTAGCGGCAGAAATTAGCCCGGGGAGGTTACAGGGCTGTGCTGCTTTGACGCTGCAGTAATAGTCGAATGGCTGTCGTGGGGATGCTGTAATGTGCGTGTATGACATTTTCCACACTCGCATTTTCGAAGCAGATTATGACTAATCATTAGTAACCATTTGTGCCCTCCAGTGGTCTAACATTGGGTGGGTTGTTATTGTTGTCGTTATTACTATTGTTGATGGAAATCGCATTATACAACAATAATAAGTCTAGAAATGTGCAGTTTGTGTATATTGCCACACTATGACATTTATAGAATTGGCTTTTTCCAAAAGGCCTTAGGCTAAATATCCCCGGTTACTCATGAGAAAATTTTGTCTTCAGGAGGGTAAAAATAATCGAGATTACGAAACTAGGTGGATTTAATAAGCTGTCAGGCACTATAACGTCGACATTCTGTGGTTCAATTTGATGTGTGGCTAGCGGTGGTGGCTGCACAACTAGAAGAGGGGAAGGTGTAGGAGGGGAGAGAAAAGGAATGCAAGGAAGGGACTTAAGGGCCGTCCACACCAAGAACGACAACAATATATATATATATATAGTTTTAAAAATCTTTCTAACTAAAGTGTAAGAGAGAATTCATACCACAACTATAACCACAACGTCAGTAGCGAACAGTATTGTTTGGATCATTTTCAGAATGATTTGATGAACGATGGGACATTGACAGCCAATCAAAATCCATTTGAATTTACAGGGCATCACATGCCTCATAGCAGGAGAGACTCATCATTCACTACCTTTACATGCACTCTTATTCTGAAAAAGACATTATTCCTACTAAGCTGTTTACATGGCTGATAAAAATGAATATTCCACTAACACTCCTGTTTACATGCAGCTGTGCTGACTCTGATCGACACCCCCTAACATCTTATTTATCACGTCAAATTTCAGAGAAGTGGAGTGGCTTCAGCCGCTTGTCATTTTGCTTCTTTGCATTAAAAAAGGTTTTTCAAAGTGTTTTTTAACAGCGGCGGGCTTGTTGGACCATGTGAACACAGCTTCCCTCCTCACATTCCTTCAACCACCTTCTTGAAAAGTTATGCGATGCGATATTTGTCCAAAAACCTGTTGATATCTTTTGGTGAGTCAGTTTGTGTACAACATCTCTGTTACAACGCACAGAGCCTACTGTAAACATGCAAGAAGCCATGTGTTGCAAATTAGCATATATTGCAAATGTCCTGTATACATGTCTAAACAGTGCTATTAAAACCTTATTATTACCGGCATATCCCACATGTCGTAATTGGAAAATGCTACGTCCCCAATTAGGCCTAATTCGGAAAATCCAAACAGAATATGCTGTTTACATGACTCACATCAAAATGAGAATACTGTCATATTCAGAATAATAGGGGAATATTAGTGTGCATGTAAACGTACCCATTGAGTATTAAAAAACGCACCCCTGTTTGATAAAACAAACAGCCTCTATAATGATGCTCAGGCTCACCCTCAGGATCAGTGTTAAGTGTTTTTTAGTATTAATGGAGCTGAGGAGATGTAGCCTACAGCAGTAACAGGTCATCAATATCCATTTTCTAGAGCTGGAGCGTGCAGCACGTGCTTGGCACCACTGTTTACAGAATGTTATCTTTCATCAGTGGGAACGGTCACATCAGTTATCGTTCTTTGTGAGGACGGCCTTTAAAGGAAAGGAGAGGGACAGGGAAAGGGAAGAGTGGCACTGCCCCTGCCTCGTTACAGCCCTGCTCAGGGGGGAAGTCTCTTACCAACCTTGGACCAAGACTCACTTGAGTGTGAGGCGAGGATCTCCATATGGGGCATAGGGAGAAATGTTTAGTACGAACTCCTTGGGCGGATAGGAGCTCCACCTCTGCTGCACTGTGCTGCTGTCATTGTTATTCCAAAAGTCTCTGTCTAGATCACTGCGGCCAAAGAGAGAGACAGGTCAGAGCAACACAACTATGGACAGCCTCGGCACCAGCCAACCATTCGCAACAGGTGCTCCTGCTTTGATGCGGTGGCTTGGTTTGAGGAAGAGGGGTTGGTCTTACAGCCGCACTGAATGGGAGTTTGAAACAAGACAGGCCCAGATTAATGTCTATTTTTCCACCTGAGGTTGACAAATCACCATAGTGGTTTGATTTAAAAATAAAAAACAAGGGGGCAGCCTGGGGGGGAAAAAGGCATTCACAAAAGCTTTTCATAAAGCAATGTGCTGTAGCAAAGACACAGAGAGACAGAGAGGGAGAAGCAAGAAAAGAGGAAGTCATAATCTGATGAATACATACAGCATGTGATTACATTCTGTTCATCTAGCACGGCACCACTGATGAAACACACTTGAGTAAACATTAAGAAGTCTGGCCCCCATCCTCGGCGTGAGCGGTGAGGACGCATGAACGCATGAGACACAAGGCAGAGAGATAAATCGCAGACAGTCAAAGTAGAGGAGGAAAAGGTGAGCAGATTCACTGATGTCATACATGTCACACAGCAGTGGTCAGAGCTGTAGCACAGGGACAGAGCGGGAGAGAAAGGCAGTGCACAAAGAGAAGGAGTTTGAAGCTGAAATGACAAACCGAGCACATCAATGCTGCTGGAGCCAGTGAGAAAGAAAATGCAAAAATTAAGAGACCGCGGGACTCAAGTCAGAATACATTCACATAGTCAATCTTTAGTGCTTAAAACCGTCCGCACAGAAATTAAAAAGTAAACACAAGACATTCAAAAATAGCTCAGACAGCAGCAGGCTATAGAAGAGAAGTAGTGATGAGCAGGTTAACAGAGGCATTTTGTGGAATAAAGTATTGTACTTAGCATTACAAAGCTGACATTTTCCAGTATTGACCTCTAGCCTTGTTTCATCAAGAACAGAAAATACCTTAATCTTAGTTTGAGCCCTGCAAGGAGTGTTAAATCAAAATCCTCCCAAACATTTAAACTCTTAACAAAGAGCGCTCAAGCCCCGCTCTGTTTACTTAAACCTGCACCATTTTAAGCCATGCAGAGGCGTGGCTAAAGGCCTGCACTTAAGGGAGACCTATCTTACAACCCATAAGATAAGTGCAGGAGCAGGCTCGTCCAGCCAAAAGCTTCACAGGTAAGATAATGCAGATTTAATCTATACTGATTAAATCACTAACCTTTCATTTAATGTCTACCCGAACATGCTCTTGTAGCGATTGTGCCCTTCAAGATAAAAACAACAGGCCTCATTTTCTGCCTTGTTTGTGTGGCGTACATCACGGGACACAAAGCTGAACCAAATGGAGTTCATTATCACCAGATTATTCTACCCCAACCAGTTACCAGGCGCTTACTTGATGGCTTTCTTCTCCCCTCGCCCACGTGCCGAGTCTGGAGTGTCTGCTGTTTCCACTCCTGGCTTATTCCTCTTCCCCTTGAGCCAAGCGGAGGGAGGAGATGACAGAGAAAGCAGAGAAACAAAAGGTTAGCTTAGATTTGTCCTTTGAAGCTGTGTTTTTGCTATACTAATTTCAAGTGTAAATGCCTCGCCCATTATCTCAGGAACACTGTGCCATCAGTCCTTTACCTGATGGTCTCCTGATTACACTCATCAAAGTCAAATCAAATCTGCTGTGGAGAGCCATTTCTGACTATGATTATCATTCGCACCACCCTGAAATTTACATGGCAATTGCCTCTTTAAGGTAATCCGCTGGGTACTGGAGAGAAGCCTCTAGAAAGTCCCGCACCAGCCTGATTTCAAATAGCTAGAGCATGACCTGCTGTAACCATGGAAATAATGGCAATTTGAAGGCTTCGAAAAGTGAGGTCTGCTGGGCGCATTCTACTGGAAAAGCTCATTACAGTTAAAGGTGTTTCACACGTGTCACAATGCGAGTAATCTCTATTGACACTTTGCCACAAGTGGGACAGGGAGGGGATCAGTCTAAAGCTGCCCTGCCCCCCCAAATACCACACATGCTTCCCTGAAAGTGATGCCCTGATACACATCGAGAATAGGTGATGATTCTCTGGCCCAGAAAATGAGTGGGAGGAAAACACGCTGAGCTGCCACCGTGGCTTGGCTTGGACAATTGGATTTTAAGTTGAAGGGCAATTTCCTATAGTAGGCTTGCTTGGTGGGGGCTGAGCATGGAGCTCGAGACAGGAGATCTTAGACTGGGCAACCTCCCTGCTTCTACTTTTCTCTTGTAATGAGCCTTCATGATAAGCCTTGCCAGACCTCACTAGAGATAGAGGTTCTGCTATGTGGCTCTAACCACAGTGTCAACATATCAGGTTCGTGTGTTTTGTCATGAAGACGTTAGGCTCTGGTTTGCTTATTTCTAAATATAGTGTATCATTAAATTCTCCTTCTTTCTCTCTCTGATTATGCCAGTCTACATCCATGCATTTTTTTATGTAACACTCAGTGGGAGGGGCAACATGGCATAGCCAATGTACTGCATTAGCCTAGCAAGCTAATGATAGCCTGGTAGTCAGAGTTCAGCCCTTTTCACTAATACACTGCAAACCTGAAAATATCTAGACATCCATAAGAGCCTTGGTTGTTAATGACCAAATTACAAACTGGCTACATGACTGCAGTGTACTCTGTACATGCCCTACCTGGGCACCACTCCTCACCTTAACCAAATGCAGTACTACATGTAGGTGAGAATGCGTCTGACATGGAAAATCTCCTGTTGTGTGCTCCATACGTGAAAGGGAAACTACGGACAATGCAAAAACGGCTGGAAATACCATTTCATTTTTTCATTAAGGTACACTGTATTCATGGCAGCCATTTCCCTGTTTGATAGAAGGTGTTATTTTGTGTCATTTTGCCATTAGTGGGGAGTAATTAATGCGTTCTGCCAGCGTCATTTTGAGGTGACACGGAAAGCGCAGGCTGTGAGACATTTAATATTTTCCATATTGATCAAAGAAATATCCTGATTCAAGAGTTCTGTAAGTGGAGTTGTGCAGCTGCATCAGTTTAAGTGGTGGAAGTGAAGCTTCTCATAATCTCGGCAGTTTAAAAACAAAATGACCAAATAAAGGCCCCACTCGCTGGAGATTTTAATCCTGCTGTTTCTACATTATTGAACAGATGTGAAAGATGCAGGATTACAGTTGTAGAAAATAGTATATAATAGTATATATAAATATAATAGTATAAAAAATAGTGTAAAAATAATTTTATTTATACAAGAAATAAACAAAACAAAGGGACAGATGAGAAAAACTACAAAAACCTTTGGGGTCTGTTTAACAAATGGAGTGAATGTTAAATGTCTAAATAATCTCACAGTTTTTTGCCAAAAGACATCAAATACCGGCCATATTCATCAGGTTAATTTGGGGAAAAGGCTAAGATGATCATGGTAAAGCCTAACCCTTAAGGCACATCATCTATTATTAGGACAGGTTATGGTGTTATTTGCAGTTTGTGTGGTGTCGTTATCATTAAAAATGCAACCTAAAGAGTAATGGCTTATTGGCCAGTGTAAGCTGCATGTGTTGTGCGCCAATGGGCTTTGTTGGTCTAGCATATATTTTATTGTCATTGGCAGTTTTGTTTTATTTGGTGAGAAAAACCTTTGTTGTCCTTCCAAAGCATGAAGATTACTTTGTCTTTGAGAAGAATTAAGCACTGGGTCTCATTATTATCCCTTTAAAAATATCTGTATACATGTAGACAGGGCCTTGGGCTCATTTAAAATTTAGACCCCTATCATTGATCAATGAGCACCATGATTAGTATTACAAAATCAGTCCCCAGTAGCAGTCAGATCAGCACCTTGGCACCAAGTGCAAGATGCGCCTGCAAAATATTTCTGCCCACCTGTCTCCTCTAAATAGACAGATTCTTTGAGGCTTGGCAGCATATTCCCAGCATTTACACCTGCCCATATTCAAACTGTCTTTACAACACAAACCCACAGAGCACGAAACACTGGAGAAAAAAATCTCAGAGAGGCAATCAGCCGAAGGGTATATATGAGCTTCTAAAAGAGACTGAAGTGACTCAGATCTATGTATGATGCATGCAGTGCTCATAAATAGCAGAAGCTTATAGAAATGCAAATTGTGCCAAGGCTTATATGCTGAGCATCAGAACCTAGCAGGCAGAGTGACGTAGACTCGACAAGGTCTGGATAATAGATATCATTTCAAACTACAGTCCACACCTTGGATATTGTGGCTTTGGATTATTGTTGGACCTGTTACAAAGCCAGAGTTGACAATAGCACCGCTGAGCAAAAATGATAAAGCCCACAATGGCACTCGGTAGCAAAAATGATATCCATCACACACAAGGAAACAAAACCGCTCATCTGTTGTATAATCAGCACCAACCTGAAATAAAAGGTCACCAAATGAATAAACATAGATCTGACGGGAGCGACTAGTTAAACAGCTGCATACAAGAGGTGTGTTTGTAATTTAAACACTGACTTCTACATTAACAGTCTCTTTATGAGCCATCATGGGAGTCTATATACTGAGCACATCACATGTTCTCTGCCAGCATTAAGATCATTCATAACTCTCTATAGTCTGCCTCAGGCATTTAATAGCTGCCATCATTGGCTTGACATGCTAGCTGAATACATTACATGACCTCATAATTTTGTACACCATTTTGAAAACAGAAGGATGCATACAATCCACCATTAAAGCGTCACAACATCTACACGCCCATTAGGAAGACAGAAAAATAGATTACATGAGCACACCACAATAAATACAATACTTGTGTACGGCAATTTCTGGGAAGGCAGAACGGTCTGAATCTCTGTCAGGCGAGGACAAGCTATCAAAGGAAACTCATGTATCATTCAATGCTATCGTAAAATTTTCAGGAAGGCGGGAAGACACAGAGGATGAGCTAGCCTAGAGTCCAGTACAGAAAGAGGGGTGAGAGCTGAAAATAGAAATCAGATTTAAAAAAAATAAAAAATAAATAAACAGAGGCAGTCAGAGGGAGATGAAAATAAGGACAGTGCAGGACGGTATGTGAGACAAAGAGATGGGAGGGAGAGACAGGTGCGGAGACTGAACTGAGAGAAACAATGAGTGACAGGAAGTCCCGAGTGGATTGGATGTGAAAACAAGAAATGGACGGGCATCTAGTCCCACGATCCTCATTTCCATACACACACACAAGCTTCAAAACCATCTCCTCCACCTTTCCTCCAGCTCATTCATAAGAGCGGATAACAAACACGCTGCTTCTGTCTTCAAGGGAGTTGCGGAGACTGTAGGGATCCACAGTGATGAACATAACAAAGCTCACCAGCTCTGAAGACAAGAAACAATAACGAAAATCAGCTTAATAGCCCAAATGAGGGTTAAAGCATACCAATGGAAGAGTGAGCAATCCCCCCCCCCCCTCATGCTCTACTCAAATACCCTTGAAAATACTTAAGTCTAATTTGAACCAGCCGTCTTTTTGTTAACCGACAAAGGGTTTCACACGATTACAGTATTCAGTGCTGTCTGGCTCTGAGCCATGAGTTCAAAATAGCTCCAACTGATATGATGAACCAATTATTAGGCACATCGCAGCAAGCCTTAACTTGGACCAAAAAAATCCCCCAATCCACTAACACTTTTTAATGATCAATCCCCAGCAGAGAGTGTTGTGAAGTCTAGTGCAGTAGATGAGCAGGTGCGTCATATTGAGGATGACCAGCCCAGTCGCAAGAAGAACATATGGACACCTCACGTTTCTGCAAACCACGGATATGATACATTCCTCATTTTTATATGTACTATATCAACATTTTAGAGTGACATAGTTCTGATTACAAGTAAATTAGCTCACATTCTCATCAGGAGGAGGATGGCTGCCAAAAAAAGCCTGGAATCAGGCTTTTTTTTAATCTTGAAATATGACTTTTGTTAAATTTATTAACATTATACGTAAAGTATTCCTGCTGGCCAAATAAATATAAAGCCTCTGTCGGGGTCTTTCATTTTTATTAGTGTATATATATATGGATTGTGCCTTTAAGTTACTTAAGTTTTATTATGCTACTTCCATGATGCAGGTTGCAGAGGGACTAAATGACAGTTCCCCAAAAGTGAAGCCAAAACATCTCATTCGCCCCCTGGTGGCTGGCTGCAGTTTAGGTAAGAAGCAGATGAAACATGGGCCCAACTAAATGGTGAAAGTACATGTCACCTACATTTTTCCCAAAGATGGTTTCTGTCATTTAGGTAGTTCTGATCACCCTGATGTGTGTTCAAGTGTTCGTTTTTCCTTTAAGTTTGGTTTTAATTATTTATTTGATGCTATAAAAAGGGGGGTTAGATGTCATGATTGACAGGTGTTTTGTGCCAATTGGTGTGTTTGCTATCAATGGCGCCTCTTGTATTTGGTTGGACGGTTGTATGGCTAGGAACTCGATACCATAGAGATCGTTATTACACAGACTTTGGTTCCAAATGACATCGCCAGCACAGGATATTAGCAGCTGTGTCCGAGATGTTTTGGCTAAGTTTTTGTACATGAGAGAAAGTGCAGACGTGTCATCCATACGTATATTCAGTCACTGGTTGCAACAGTGTGGGCACTTGTTGAAAACTGATCTGACTTAGAATACAGCATTCCTTTCTCATGAGACTGCCCTCCAAGATGAACGACAGCTTCAGTTGTTTCAGCCAGGGCCGCAAAACTACATTTTTACATTCATGTGACAAAGCCCTCTGGTGGGAGGAATCATTATGACAGGAGTAAAGGAGGAAGTCAGGAGTATTATAGAGTGACAAAATCTGTATAGGGTCACAAGACACTGGACTATAACACTGAAGACCGCTGTTTGTTTCCTGTTTCAAACCATGAGACAATTTTTCTTTTTTAAAAGCACAACTACAGCTGTTCCCTAATCTTAGCCACATAATAAAGACATGCCTATGTAGGTCCCCTAGTAGCCTTCACAGAGTACTAATGTTAACCCAAACCACAATGTTTCCCTGAATCTAGCCAAGCTGTTCCTTGTGCCAAAACCTAACCAAACCGTAACCATAGGGTTATAACATCTTTTTAAATCCCAACTAATTACTGATTTCAGTAGTTAATCGCACGTTTAAAATTCCATTATTTTGCATTTCAAAACAGTTTTGAAGTCTAAATTAACAGAGTAAAGCAAACCATGAAACCATGACAGCATGCCAACCTGACGACGTCCCTTAGACACAAGTCTTCCACAATCATGACTGGTCTGCAGTCGGTTGCCACCCATTTTGCAAGTGCCGTAGTTAACTTCTTCGATTTAGTTTCATCCACAGATCTGTGGCAATTCACACACTCCAAGATGGAGCCTTGCCTGCTTTGGCGATGTAACTGTACGCTAAGATCAGTCTAATTAGCTGCACCTTTACGCTTGGAGGCTCAAACTCAAAGTACTTTGGTGACATTTTAATTCTGTTTGACACTGTAGTGGGTTTGATGCTTTTTAAATAAAGTGGGGTGCCAGTCAGAGCCATGTCTGACAAATAATTATAAAAAAAGAAACAAAATAGCTCAGTCAAACCACAGGCCAGCGACCAACAAAGCACACAGCAAATAATTATATATCACCAAAAACTAGCACAGCACAAACAAACAAAGACCACAGCTCAGTTAAATTCAAAAAGTGTATGCAGTCTTGCTGTGTGTGTGTGTGTGTGTGTGTGTGTGTGTGTGTGTGTGTGTGTGTGTGTGTGTATGCATATAAAAAAAATCATCCTACAATCTCAAGAGTTCAATCCACTGAATCTATTTTTGGTTTTCTCAAAAACCCTTCACAGCTCAGTCCCAGTCCAGTTTTTAACCTCAAAAAGAAAATACAGCTCAGAAATCCGATCTGGGTTTTACCGGGGATACCCACAAAACAAATCAGGAAATTAAAACACAAAATAGCGTCCATATTTGTGGTTCACTAACAGGAAATTATTTACACTACATTTACACCACAGTACCACTGACCAGTCAGTCAGTTAATTATCAGGCATCGGACTTAACTCACTAGCTTGCTTTCCACAAGTAGACTAAACAACATGGACTTACATCGCACTCTGATGCAGAGGATAAAGCTAGCATACTCTTCTTCACTGACCAACAGCAGCAGCAACTCTGAGAGATACTACTAGCTGTTCTCTGCAAATGCATATTACTTTTGACTCGTCAACTGAGCTGTCTGAGAGTTTTTTCTAAAGTGAAATGAGCCATTAAAAAAGCGCAGTAGTGTCATTATTTTCCATCACTGTGGCAGCAGGAAGCAGGAAGGCTCTGCACGTCTTGACTGGGGTGCGTGGAAGTGACAAAATAGCAGCACACAATGAATGTGATCAAAGAAAATAACGCATGCTCTGACTTAAATCGCATTGCGATCAACACGTTAATACTAATAGACCTATTTAAAACCAATTCATTTTTCAACAGCAATTTGTTTTGGGAGGTACAGATAAATGATGTCATCCTGCCGGTAAGAAAAGTCAGATTAGAAAATGCCTCTATTACCCCTTTTTCAGTAACATGAAACTGGTTCTATTCCAGTTTGAGCACCTGATTTTAGACTGTTGAAAACATATAGACCAAAAATAAATTGGATTGGAACCCGAGAGGTCTGTCCCAGCTGCAACCAAAAATTACCAGGTTTTCCAAAACCTGAAGTGTGACCCACGATGACATCAGTGAGTGTGTCATATTCACACAGGTTGCAAAGAGAGGACGTTGTGCATGTAAATAGTCTTCTCCTTCTTCTTGTCGTTAATGTTTAAATAGATTTTTTTCATAAAAACAAATATCTGTCAAAACTAAAATAAGCCTGCAGGTGATCAATGCAATCCACCATCTTGCTACTACTGTTTACTGCTATTGACGTTGTGCAACGCCCTCTGTTGATGACACATTCTTAATTTAATGGTTTTCAAGATTCCTGAGGAAAACCGGTTCAATAAGCAGAGCTTATTTGGTGGAAAAGGGGTATCTGTGTAATTCTAGAGAGCAACGGCGCATAAATGTATTTTGTCATTTCCACCTTTGTCTTATGACAGAAAAGTGAAAAAAGTACGGGAAATAATCTATAAAGTAAAAAAAAAAACTCATAGTGAGAGCTTCACACAGTAATTACAGTATGTTGACAGTTAGGGCTGAAATATGCTGAGAATTCAGATTGTGCAGACTATCTTTAATTAGTTATCAACACTTAATTACTAATCTTCTTAATAACCTGTAGTGGTCATGTGTTTACTTGCTGATTCAGGTATTTGTAGAAGTGATGTTTGAAAAGAGGCAGGGGGCCCGCTGAGGCTCCATCTGCAAGGGCCCCAGATTTTTTTTTTTGCTATGGGACTGCAGATGAGTGAGAAAAGACTTGACGCTGGACTGCCCAAGGGGATGCTGAGGGTTTTCTGGAAGAATCCAGACATGAGAGGAGACAGAGTGAAACTACCGCTCTCTCTGTCTCAGTTGGCAGTGCACTGCCTTCCAACACCCAGCTGTGTTTGTTTGCTGTGAATTAGCAGACAGCAAGAGTCTACATGCTCGCTCAATATTACCCACATCACACCATAATTAGAGAGGAGTGCACTATTAAAATGGTTGTCCGCTGATAAATCATCAGGCGATCGTTCCTTTACAGCATCTGTCAAAGCAGCCTTTTTTAGTCTTATTTTATATCACTGTGTTCATGTGTGTCAAGAAGCAAGAAATTACAGAGACGTACAATTTACATAACGCTATCTGTCACTGAAATGTGACCGGTCAAGGCTTTAGATCCAAATATATTCTTATTATAATTTTCCAAATAGCTGACAATTCTTCAAATTTCTGTAATTATTGATTTCCATATCCTCCCTCTCTTCTGATTGGCATAATTACTATCATCCTCCTAATAACTGTGAACTCCTGACTCCCACTTAATGCAACCAAAATACTGACGGTTGTTGATACAAGCCCAACAGGGATCGAATCAGTCTGTGAATCTGGTCAGGTCCAATCTCGACTCCACTCACAACTATGTCACGGATCAAACGGCACAGGGCTCACAGGAGCAAGCAGAGGGTTTCTGAATGCCAAACAGCCGCTGCTGCTCAAACAGATGTTAGCTGCACCACCTCTGATATCCAAAAATCCCACCCAACACCTACAACAAGAGCCCCTGCTGACAATCATCAGCCCCACAGTGCAGCAGCTTACCGACCATGTGACCATATATTTTGTTTTGTTGTTACAACCTTTGTCTGTAATTATAAAAACCCTAATAAAGACAGACATAAAAAAAAAAATAAAATCAGTCAATACAGTGGAGAAGAATACTTGCTGTGAAACCTGAGTAAAAAATGTGAAGTCGCTTGTAAAAAACGTTATTGGCTCAGCGCATATATTCTAAAAATTTCATGCTGATGCATCTATAAACAGCAATAAGGAAACAGACTTAGCAGGCAGCAGAAGGGGACGATAGCATTCAATGCGCAGTTTTTCCAGGGGGCTTAGATAACAGAAAGCCAAGCAGGAGGGAGGCTTCAGGATGACTGCACATGAGGACTTTTAAAATAAAACCCATCGCACTGGTTGCCAAAGCTAAAACACCGAAAGCAACACTCACCCAAAATGTCTTGTCTATTAACCTATGAATCATAACCAAAACTGGCATGGGCCCACTCGCAACTGACACGTGAAGCTTGAGGCAAACATTTGTTCTTATGAAAGCTGACACTGTCAAAGAGTACACTCGGAAACATCAAAAATGAAAGTTTTAGACGTGGCCTGGCTTGTGGTGGCTTGATGTGAAAAGAGCATTAACCGTTGAGCACTTCTTTTTACCTAATGAGGATATTTGTACAGACTGCATGAATTTGAAATACACTACATATAGTATGCATCTATAATAAGGGGTCTCACTTGAAAGTAACCGTATTAATGCAAATTATACTGTACATGCATCCTAATCATGTGTTCTGGGAATATAGGGCTACCATGGAAGATAACAGATAAAGAGATCAAGGGAAGTGAGGGAGTGGAGACAGTTTCTGTAACAAGAACAGATTGTATAGCTGCCGCGTCTTCATGGTTGTTAGTCACATATACAGAACATTGCACCTAAAGATATTAATATGCTAAAAAAAGATTTTAAACAAGATTGCTAGTATTTATCCTTTGTCAAAGTGCAGTGCATCATCAATAACAAGTTTATCATCGTAGAAACGACTGCTGTTTGTCTCAGTCACACTTTATTATTTTGTACATTAAGCAGCTGTGTTTACACATCAGTGGGTGCCTGACATTTTTCCAAAAGTAAGTGGTCCGAAGACAAAAAAGGGCTTAATTAACATCTTGATGCCACTCTGTGTTACCCCCACCATCAAACACAAACACACACACTCTGACGTAACCAGGGTAAGATGCACTGATAAGAAAGAAAAATAAGACATGCACAAACAGCCTCCCCACTGAGGCCACATCCACACTAATACAGATAGTATTAGCGGCTGTACACATGCCACATTTTTGCACCCCTTGACATTCTGCTGTGTTGTGCTATGGCCTATTCAAGTGCTGGAATATGTTATTGAGTGTGTGTACAGTGCTATGCTGCTGTGCGAGCAGCAAGTTTGACTGTGAGTAACACACTGACAAAACAATAACTATGTCAGGTAAAAAACTGCGTCGGGTTCGGATGGGCTCACTTATAATTGTCTCGGACTCGGGTTGGGTCAGGAAAACACGGGTCAGCTCCAGCGTGCTCACCTGTGTGTGCGCAGGTGTCTGTTTTTGTGAGTGTTTGGGGCAGAACTCCGCCGTGCACGATACAGAGAGCAGAGGAGAATCGTAAACGCATGACAATGTAGAGACAGAAATGACATGCCGTCATGTAAATAAGATAAATAACATAAGGCTATTTACAGCCCTGTGACGCAAACCTGTGAGGCACCCCCTGCAGCTAACCATGAAGGGGCCCTTGTTTATTTATTTTAATTCTTAGAATAGCCAAAATGGAAAGTCAGCTCCTCCTCCTCTCTTAACCTGGCTGGAAAACAGAGAGCTGTGCTGGATAGAGAGTTAAGTTTCCTGACAAAATTATAAACAGTATGAACTTTTTAGACAAATTGTCACAGTCTTTGTCAAGGTGCTGATCCTGTGACTGTCAATATGTGGGAGCTGTCCATGGTGCTCCGCTATCTGACCGCTCCCCAATACTCATTGTGTTGATTTAAAAAAAAAAAAAACACTTTCCCACCCAACTTAGATTACCACATTACTGTACTTTGAAAACAGAACAAACACTTAATCAATTTAATTCCAAACTGGTTAATCAAGCAGAACAACAACGTAGCGCACGATCACTTCAACAACAGGACCACAGCAGGCAGCTTGTTTATTTACAGGCCTAGCAGGCGAGTATACATGCTTGGATCTTTTGGCATACCGATGTGCAAATTCCCACACGATCCTCTTTAAATCCAAGCTGTGTGCGCATTTATTTTCAATGCTGAGAACGGCCTCTCTTGTGCCATGCTGCTTCTCAGATATGTTTTCATCAGTTTGAGTTTGGAGAAGGATCTTTCGGCACTTGCGACAGTTACTGGAATCGTAAGGAGCAGTTTGATAGCCGTGGCTACATCAGGCACACTTGATAATAAGGGGTGATGCTTTATGAACAGAGTGTGCGCCAAATCTTGAACTGAGCCATGTTCAATTTCCTTTAATGCAGACACTAATACGCATCTAAATGAAAGCACTTGTGCTGGAAAATCCACGGATAAATCATCTTTGTATTGCTCAGCAAGGTCACCTGCTAATCTACATGTCTTCATCGTTTTTTGACAAAAGTTCTTTTGGGCGTAGAAACCCAAACCTTCGTGCCACCTCTCGCATGCCACGGAACCTGCGTGTCCCCTGCGCAATAGCGATGTCAAGACCTGCGGAAAATACAGAGACTTTGAAGTGCTCCTCTGCATCCATGAGCCTTCCATCCTCACACAGCTAATCAAAATGCCTTTTGGTGCGCCTAGCGCATTTTGGAGGAAATGAAGGAGAAATACCCCATGACTGGGCAGGATTTTTGGCCGTTTCTCTTAGGCTGTGAAACTCTCCTCTGAGTGAGCTGAGGGTCTCTGATACGCTCGCGAGATATTTGCTTGCCTGCAAAATATCTACGTTCTGCTTTTGGAGACTTTGTGAAACAAGGCTGACACTTTCCAGAATTTTGCCTTGTATCCCTGTTTGGAGGACAAGGTCAAAGTTTTCCATTCTATGTTTGAGTCGCTCGGCCTCAGCACACTCGTCTGGCTTTTTGGATAACAGGCAGAATTTTGTCAGCGCTTTCATGACACCTGGGAAATGAAAACGGAGTGAGCGAACAGCATAATTTCTGGATGAACTCTGCATCTGGGCTACAGGCTAAGTTCACACATCTTGTTATCACTATCAGTATAGCGGACTATGAGAGACGTAGCCTACCTATTAACAGTGACTGACTGCATCTTTCACTGCAAACCGTTCCAAAAATAGAATAAATTTTTGGGAGTTTGGCTGTAAAATCTTTGGATGTTTGTTTTTTGTGCTGTTTTTGGGCACCGCTTTGATAATTTTGCTTCATTTCTTCTAAACAAGGCTGCGAGCCTGCGGCGTCACTGCGAGTTTCGAATTTACCGCAGATTGTGGCAATTGGACCAAAGTCTGTGACGTAAGTAACAAAGTTAACTGTCGACCAGCAACGATTTTTTCATATATATAATTTTTATTTTTACAATGAAAACACAGAGAGTATCATGACGTGCACCCCATACCATACATGTGGCCAATAAACATAGTCATGAGAAAAAAAAAAAAAGTATACTCCCGCAGGGGCTGCAGGGGTATTTAGTTAGTTTACTTAGTTTAATAAAAGGACAAGGTATATGGGAAAGGTAACTTTAAATGACTTCTGTCGTGATCTGGCGCTATATAGAAAATAAAAATGAAAAATAAATATAAATAAAAATGTATATATAAATCAAAATTAAATAAAATGAACTTGACCTTCAAGAGGGGTGGGGGGTGCTGTTGTGGGGGCGGGGCCTAATATAATGGTAGGGGAAAAACTGATGTAAATGCATGGCAGGCGCCTACTTTTCAGGGCACGGCGTAAATATTAGTCTGTGGTAGCTATGGAAAAGTTGATCGTTTTGGTGCAGGGCTGCCAGAGCTTTACATCTGTCCCACGGATGATAGGCCTACACACTTTTAATAGCGCCTGGAAGAAGATCAGCTCTGCACTCAGGATTTCAGGTAAATAGGCTATGATACATTGCTTGCTAAGGCTGCATAGCAACTGCAGACACAACCACAACCCGCTGCTGCTGCGCTCTTGACAGCTGGCTCAAAAACGGCACAAAAGTAGCGGGCAGTGCCTGACCTTGCATTTTCCAGGCATCTAAAGACGCGGCATGTGTACGGGCATCTTAATTTGCTGTGCTAAAATGAAAGCTATCTCTGTACACACGTGCGTTGAATAAGACTGTCAACTCTAAAGTTTAAAGTAACAGCAGTATGTAGGTCAAGGTGGCAGAAAGCTAATTTGGAGTCCTTATAGAGCAAATACAGCCACATATTAGAACAATAGGAAAGGAGTACCCAACCACGAACGATAAAATCACAGAAGGTATGTCGACTTAGCTATGGTTTGGCTTGACACGTTGTGACTAACAGGACTAGGTATGCACTGATTTATCGGACGCACATTGTTATCGGACGATATTCGTGTTGCTGACTGCCATCAGCCTATCAGCAATTAAAATACACACACAGATAGTAGTGGCCGACGTTTTATTGTTGTGCCATATAAATTTTGTGCAGGCTAAATAGTAAGGGCTTCAAACTAACTGTGTCCCATCCCCTAAGGAATAATAGAAAATATGTTTGGGATGAACAGAGATCTTCCCCGTCAGGACGCCATAAACTCAACATCCACCCTATTGTTTCCCTGATAATGTCACATTGTGAACAATAAATCCATGTTGAAAACAGCAGGAGGAGAGCTGGTTAATGTTAGCTGTTAGCTGTTAGCAGTCTGTGGCTGGTGTGCAAGATTAACTGGTGGCTGAATTAACTTATGACAGAGACAGATCGCTTTAACAACTAAAAGGAAAACTATTTTTGTACATATGTGTGCTTTAGCTCTGTTTTAGAAACAGAAAACTGTTTATTTCCTGGTAACTTCACAACAGGTTCTCAGAGGCCACGCCTACCACACATCTGTCTCTATCACCAGATAACGTAGCCCCCAGTACATCTTGCACACCGGAACTAACAGCTGACGGAGGACACACTGAGTCATATTATGAAGTGCTTAAGTTTTCTTCGGTAAAAATGAGTAAAGGGCAAAGTTAATTATAACATTCTCATGATGTGTTCAAATATAATCTTGCTAAATGTGTTTTTTTTTTTTGCAAGAAACTTGAATAAATACAGCTGTTTGAAGGAAAAATTTGTCAATGTTTTCACAGCAACATAGAACAGATATTAAAGAGGGAATTAATTATATATATCGTAAAAAGGCTTTTTAAGCAATTTTTCTAATGTTTTTTGTGTAAGAAGGTTGTTTGATATATGTGTATGATTTAGTTTGTCCTCATTTAAAGGTGGTGTAATGAAGGGCTTCACAGTTCAGTTTTTTTAATAATGATTTCTTTGTTTGCCTGGCACAAAAGGGGGAATGAATAACAACAAAAACAAGAAAACAAAACACCATCGTTATCCGTAATCAGACAAATTGTCATATTAAACATCGGTATCTCTACATTAGACCTAACTGGGAGGGGAACTTGGGTAACTGTGTCATCAATTCCAAAACTCTTGTTCTGCTGGTCACACTAAAACACAACCCCAAAGTTTTCAAACTAGAACGAGGTCAGCAGTGTATTCAAGGATCTTTGTTTTAGGGGTTCCAGTTGCAGAGTAGTGTGGACGCTGGGTGTATGCATTTTAAAACAAAAATGTATTAGGTGTGGATGACACCTGAGGTGTGAGGATGTGTTTGATAGTGGCCTTCACAGGGTCATGAGGCCAACATATTGTCAACTTATCCCAGGTCTCCTTTGCTCTGTGGCCGCTGCACGACACTGTCACAGGATAGAAATAAGATCCATTTACAGCAGAGAGGACTGAGGGCACGGCACAGCGCAGGCAGAACTACCTTCATCCACAGCTGGAACCCAGGAGTCATTCACTGCTCCATTTACTTTAAAGTGGAATATCAAATATAACACGACGTTCCAGTGAAGCAAACAATACAAAGACTATGCTGTACTACTGTCCCATTTCAGCACAGACCATTTCCTCCCTGAAACAGTATAACGGCATCGACCAGTTGCCTAGGTACAGTCACCTTCTGGGGATTTAAGCAATGCAGATGACATAATGTAGAGAGACATGTGCTGTGTGGAGCCTGCTGCAATGCCAAATCCTGCCATCTGTGGACCAATAAGTTTCACAGCAGTGCGATGGCGAGCTGAAACAAGTTGGGGCCAACATTAAACTTGAAATAGGTGACCTGTGTTCCTGGGTTGTACAAGCACAGGATGAATCAGAAATCAATTAAGTTTAAAGGCATGCAAATCTGAAAGAAATCAGCCAAGTGAAGTGGCACTCAGCCGTACAGCTCTGTCTGCCTAATGAGTGGTTGCCTTCCTTTAATCAATCACATTTCATACCACATAATCACAATGACATGCCCTCTATTGGAGGTCACTCTGCTTGATCTGTGTTCTGTTTCTCCTCAATGAGTGGACTGGTACTGATGCTGTATCAGCACACTTTACTGATGTTGGAGCTGCGTCTGTCTGAGGGATTAATTAGTTTGAGTCTGCACTGCTCTGGTCATGTGCACACTGACGCAACTGTGGCCATTACTGCTCCACAGTACTGTTGTCAACGATATAATATTTAACATTTCAATATTAAAATGTATAAAAATGACTAGAGATATGTTATATATATTTTTTGAGTTGCGTACTTAATTCATCCCAAAAGTTTCCAATAATGTTCAAACCTAGAGAAATCTGTAATCTCATTCAAGAAATTGCACGTGTCACTTGGTCACCTGTCAAGGGCGTCATGTCCCCTTTACCCCCCTCTAGTTGATTTAACTTCGATCAGAAACACCAGATGATATGTCATTGTGAATCATACAATGTCACAGAAGTGTAGTAAATAGAGTGGTGCAGGAATGAGTCCTAAAACCTGGAAATGAGTTAGCATTTTAGCACTCCCAGCTCCCTCGTCTTGAAGTCAATGGGTTTTCTTAATGGGCTTTTGGCTGGATGACTGAAATAAGGTCTGTGGTTTACACAAGCTCAAGAGACTGTCACATTTTGTTCTATGACATAAAATACATCATGCCAAAATTGTTTTGGTGTAAGGTGTTGAATGCTGAAAATATTAGAGATGTCCGCCTTCTCTTGAATAATGGAGCTAGATGGCACTTGGGTTGTTGTGCCCAAAGCCACAAAAAAACACATTTGAACACATTCGTTACTCAAGATAACGCACAGACCTTGCTGTGAGCAGTTTTATGTGGGAACTATTTTCTGTCTGCCGAACTAAACCCACCAACCATACCACTGTGCAGAAGGAAGCGTGCATTTACTCATGGACGAGAGGCTTGTGCTTGTGACAGCATGAGATGTAAACATCAATGATGTTCACCTCAGCTGAGCTGTAACATTAGATAGCTCAACATATAAGCCACAGTGAAAGTTTTTAGGTAGAATAAAATGTCGGGGCAACAAATACTTTGCATGCCTACAAAACCAGAAAATGACACCACTTATCAGTTATTTGACATAATGTGCTATCTAACGTTTTCCCTGGGGCCCATTAGTCTGAAAACTCTGTGCACTGTTTGCTACAGTTTCTTGGTTGAACATCATTTTTCCTAGAACGTGTGAAACGATGTGCAATGAGCTTTGAGGTACATTTTCTCCTGTTTGGTGGGTGTGTCCGAAGTGTCACTAAATCAGTAGTGACCTGTAGATTAATGCTGCCATATTAAAAAGGCAGCAAACTTGTGTAACACAACATTAACAACAAGGTGCTCAATGCACCAGCGTTTACACTTAAAGGTAATACGATTTGTCAGGGCTGAATGTGCCCCCGTTCTCCTCAATGTGCTGCTACTGTAAACTGCTCAATCCCCCATTTGTATGCGCTGTCAATTTGGGAAGCTATCTTCCAGCAATTTTCCCACGTTTTCCTGCTGCTTTCATGTTTGGTAATGTTTGGTAATCCTCTCAGAAAGATGCCTGAGCTCCTGATAGTCTGTTCTTGACCTGGTACCATCCCCTTCAAATAATAACACACATGGGAAGCAAAAAAAGTGTCTTCTTTGACAAGCTAACATTAACCGTGAGCCATTATTTCCCTAGAGATACACTCCACCTTGAATCTGATTACTTTTTCCAGCGGTTTAGTTTATAACAATATCCCACAGCCTGGGGCGCTGACGTGTTTAATCTGAAGTTTTTCTTCAAAAAGCAGAATTTCAAATTCATGCCGTAGAAGATTATCCACATTAGTCATTGTAACAGCAGTTACTATCTCATTTAAAAGAAATACTGACGTCTACAAGCAAATGACAACAACAGTACTTGGCAAGCAGCCAATCAAATTGCAGCAGGGCAACAGGCGACCAGCTTTGGCCTTGCACAATGTTGTTTTGGCATGTGGCTCTCTGGAGCCAAGCACAATTAAAATACCATTTTAAAACTATTAAAGCCAGCCACTGACCTTAAACTGTAGAATAATGATACATAACAGACATAATATGTCATGCAGTAATCCAGAGTTATAATAATAAAACCAGAGTTTTTTCTGCTGCCTGTAGGTGTGGCTACACAGGGGCCAAAAATACTTTCATTCATGGTTCTTTAAGTACATTTTGTTGCCTTACTTGAGTGGGACTTGGATGCGGGACTTTTACTTGTAATGGAGTATTTTCACACTGTATTTGGCATTTTTACACAAGTAAGAAATCTGAATACTTCTTCCACCACTGGTAATATGTTTTCATTAATAACTGTCGTGTAACTGAAAATTCTCAGTTCAACAAGACTGTACATAATATTTGCACATATTTTCATAATATTTGCACACATTGTTGTTTCTCCAGTGCACCAACGTGTCTTTTTCAAGCACAATCACAGCAGACAATGTTTATTAAGGCTCTCTGAATATTAAAGCATGTTAAGATGGCAACAAATGTGACTGGAAGCTACAGTATATCTGTTAGTGAAGCTTGTGCGTACATGTGTGTGTGCTTGTGCGTGTGTGTGTAAACTCACCAGCTTGCGTTGACACCAACCACAGACGCCACAAAGAGCCACCAGCCAAACAGCACACACTGTCACTGCGAGGGAGACCAGGAACACACTGAGGGACACTGAGCCTGTACACACAAACACATACACAAGGGGGGAAAAAAAATGAGTGATGCTTTTTTGCATACATGGTTGAATTTTCTCCACCGTGTGTAAAATAAAAACATGGGATTTTTGCTACAGAGCCGATTGCACGCCACAGTGAATCATGTTGTCAAAGAGGGCAACCCAAAACAAAGCTCTCCCTCTACGTCGTCTAATTGAATAGCCAGGCAGAGCTGCCATTTTTACATTCTGTCATAAGGGGCTGAGAAATACAATCTCATCACTACCCCCTTCGTGCCGGAGCATTTCAATACCTTTCCAATAAGGGCTGCAGCCAGGCATCACTCAGTTGCACACACATCACTGTCATGGTGTCACAGCTTGTTAACTGACAGGCTGAAAGTGAAGGGAGGAGGGGGAGGGAGAGGAGAGGAGAGAGGAGGGGAGGGGAGGCTGGGCTGACAATACAAGAGAGCTCATGATTAATGGGTATCAGTAGATGCCCAGTGAGAGAGGTGGCTCTGGAAGAGAGTCATAAAAAAACATCATCTATTGCTGAGAGAGTGTGTGTGTGAGACAATTCACGCCTGCACCTGTGCGCCTGCGTCTGTTTACATTCTTGTTATAATACTGCTACAATAAGTGGATTCAAACTCGTGAGCACTTTGCGTTTCAGGCTGCAAACATTTAAACAATCCAGCGGCCTTCACTTTAGAGGACAAGCATATAAAGCCTCATTGAGCTTTGATATTTGCGCGGCGGGGAAGGATGGTAATGTATTCAAATTTGTGATTCCCTTCTAACAATTCAGATTTCTAAATATACAGTGATAAACGGGTGTCAGGATGCATTTTCACACCGCTGAGTGACAAACACTGACAAACACCCATGCTTTCCTTTCAATAACTGGGTTTGTCTTCTCCCCAATTGCTGCCTCCTTCCCTTCCTTTGCTTGTCACAACTGGCCTTTTCATCTCACTCCTCCATCCGATCTCCGCTTTATTCTCCACCCCGCCGTGTCCTCTGGGAACGCACCATCTCAAAAAGGAGGAACAGTGGTGGGTAAACTTGTTTCATATGGAAAATAAGAACGGGATCAGCACTGTATTCCACAGTCTTCACTCAGCCTCAAATACTGTTCTGAAGTCGACGTGACACCTGAGGCCACTCGCAGTTTTAAAAAAGAGAGAGTGCATACAGAAAAGCTGATTAGACTACTACTGTTAGACAGTCCTTTAAAATCCCAGGAGAACACAAATTCTGTAGTGTGACTGTAACAAATAAACCATTTAGTTTTTGCATGTGCACAAAAGTAAGTATGGAAATGTTGGAAAGGAGGAAAATCTTGAGTTGTGGATGAAGAGACTGAATGCTTTGCTGCGAGAGATGGAGGTGAGTGAACTTTACAAAATGGCTAACGTCAGCTGTGCAGTGAGTCTTCAGTAAAACCAAGATAAAACTTCTTCAAAATTTTACTTCCCTGTGCATTTCTTATGTTCATTGTCCTGACTTGTCCTGACTACAACTGGCTGTCTATACACTGTGCATGGTGTCACCAACTGATTCTTTTCACCTGGCCGGTTCATTTTATGCTTCTTAAGGTGGTTTCAGACAGCAAGCAATTTCTGATGCTGCCTTCATTGTTTTAATGTTAACACTTCCATGTTTCTTATATGTTTAAAGGGTTACTTTGTCGATTTTCAACCAGCTTTGATCAAAACATTGAAGGTAGTATGTGAACATTAACTATGGTAAACGTCGCCCTAAGGGCCTGCGTCCACATAGCATTTTTTTTCTCAATGCTGGCATCTTTTTTCAATTGTTCCCAACGAGGAGCAAGTGCCAGATGTAGCCACCTAAAGACAAGGCGCCACGCCAAACATCTTTTGTTCACAGTGTTCTGCTTTTTTTGTGCGGCGACTCCAAACGCTTTGAGTTGAAAATCTCTACCGTCTACTGATCTACTGTCACAACAAAAGCAGAAAAACTCCGGTGGACACTGGATGTTGCTTTTATGTGCTTTTATCATCGTTCGCTTTGTAAGCTTGAGGTTCACTGTGTCAACCCCCCTGGTGATGTTGTGTTATGTTAGCTACCTAGCTAATGCTAGTGTCAAGATATTGTTATCATAAAATAAAACTTATTTTTAAAAAGTGCATAATTATTGCAGATTTCTCACTACAATGTCTTTAGAAACATACGTTTGTGCACTGTACGGCTGTAACACGATAATGTGCGAACAGGAAGTGGGCACTAATCTGTTTCCTGTACTGTAAAAACAGAGGTAGAAATTACTTTTCAGAAACATATTTAACTTAACCATTTAACTGTAATTCCAGATCATTTGTTACCAGCTGGCCACCATATTGTTTCCTGTGGAAAAAGAGCCAAGCTTACCAGCAAGAGTGTTTATTGGTCTGATGCGGTGCAGTGCATTCTGGTAGTTGTAGGTTTTGTACCTCCAGCCCCTTTCCTATGTTTTCTCTGGTTATGTAGCACCAATTTCAAAAGTATTTGTATCTCTTTCTACTGCACAGACAGCCCAGTTTTATGACCATCTCTCCAGCAGTGAAATTCTTCTGTAATTCACTACTCTACTACATCTTCTCAGAGTGATCACATTTCTGTTGTATTGATGTGGTTGTGCTTAAAATTCCATACTAGCATACAGCATACTACATACTCAGTATGTACTGCATACTGTGTACTAAATTAGTGATTAAGTACACCATTAGGCTCCTTTGAGATGAACCAGGCCTCCACAGAATCAACCATCAGCAATCACTGTGTCAATGTATCTGACTTGATCCCAGCTTGCTCTGACGGTATGCACAACAATAAACTCATGAGGTTAAGGTTGCTGTAGTTTTCAGAGTAAGGTGCATAGGTGCCCTCCACAGACTGCAAGACCCAGAGCATGATGGGAAACGCCTGGCTGTCACCTGATAAAAGAGCTGATTGGCTCTTAATAATGACCACAAACACCATGTTTTGTAGAAAATCCAAATTTTCTGTGTGATTGTAATCAATGTTGGGCTCATTACTTTAAAAAAATGTAATAAATTACTCACTACTTGTTACTCATTTTGTATTTCAAGTCAGAGTTAACGTTATAGCAAGAGTAACGTAGTAACGAGTTGTTTGGTTTTGGAGTAATTGTAATTTTATCATTGAAATTTTATCAGTAATTAGTTTCACTACTCATTACGAGAAAAAGTGACGTCATTACTGTAACGCATTACTGCCCAACACTGATTGTAATATTTAAGGCTAGACTGAAAGCTGTTTGTCTCATGTTGTGCAATGGAGGTTTAATCTGTTAACAAATCTTGTGTGGTTATTAATAATGATAATAATAATAATAGTAAAGGTTGTAGCATGGTCTGCAGTGCAAACTAGAGGCAGCCTACTAATGGATCTAACAGGATGTAAATATTTGTGTGACTTCCTGTACGTTCTTCAGCTTTTAATCACCGTCTCCTGCTGCTGCCTCTCATTCACTTTCCAGGCGAGGCATAATTCACCTCGAATGAGCCTATTGCCAGCAGCGTGTTCAAGCTGAAGTCTCCTAAAGCAATATGTCTTCTTTGCATCATACAGTATGACTGGACCGATCACGGTGTTTCCAGTCCAAGCTACTCTTGAATAAAAATTGGTCATCACAGATGTAAATCAATGTTTCTTCCTCTATTCCGTTTAATATTTTCCACTATTTTTTAATAGCAAAGTAAAATTATTGAATACTTAAGTGTTAAATGTCTTTTCTACAGTATGTGAGTCACTTACCATCATTCGTGACTATTTTATCCAACAGTTCATTATTGTAACCATCTACCTCAGCAGTCTGCCATTGGAGCAGTTTAGTATGTCCATTAAGTTTATGTTTTACACTCAGAAATTCTTGCTTATCTACATCCAGGCGTTCCTCGCATACATGAAATCCATGCACTATGCACTTGGAAGGCACTACATACTCAATTTTATGTTATACTTACTGTAGTATGAGTAGTATGTTAGTATGCAATTTCGAACAGTTTATGTTTTACTGGTCCTCTCAGAAATATATGTTCATGTCGCTTTAAGACCTACCATCGCTTTTATGAGGCAAAATATGCATTTCCTTCCTCATAAAACATTTGCAAAGCACGTTTTTCTAAAACTTTGAAACCCGCATCGTTTACATTCATTTTAATTTGCCATTAAACTCATTCTTCCCTGCCATTTTTAATACACTGTTTCACTCTTTATTAGTATTACTGCCACCTGTAGATCCAAGGAATAGTGTTAAACGATTGGTAGGAATGTGTATCGCATTGCCTGCATGCAAACAAAACGGGGACCGGCTCATAAAATCTCCACAGGGCACTTTTAATGGGCACTCTAAAGTAGTCAGTTGCTTGCGGGTACAAAGGGGAGCCACAAAGTTTTCAAACTGTGTTTGTCAATGCACCTTAGTGGATTCTCAGAATATAGAGACAAAGACATTTTCTCCAGAATAATATTTTGTTTTCATCAACCTATAAAGTATTAACAAACCCTTTTACTGTATGCTGTCATCCACAAGAGGAGTAAGTGTTTGGATAAGAAAGTCAGCTAGAACTATTCATCAAGATTAGATCCTACAACATCTCATCCCTTGCAGGTGCTTCAGCCAACCAGTACGAGTCATATATATTGCTTTAGAGATATATATACATCCTAATATACATCCTAAACATCACACATGAGTTTATGCACTGGAAAAAGCAACTGCTCCAGGCCTGAAAACACTTGATCCGACTTGAATGATCTTGTTGTGAATGTGAAGGTTAAGATTACAGTTGTAACACCCCCCATCTACAGCCAAAGAGTCACAGAGACTGCTAATGGTTAAAAAGGCATGTCCATGCCCTCCTGAGCATGAGAGGGTCAGTGAAAGACAGCCAGCTCTTCAATGATGAACATTATTAAACATTGACATTCAGAAATAGACACAGGCTATATACTCTGTTACTGTATATTCATAGAGAGGTCAATAAAGTTAAGTCCATTAGATACTACGACATCAGCAAGGGTAGCAACGGCTCTTAGATAAGGGAATCTGAACTGGTCTCCAGCTAAGGGCATCTATGGTAGCATCAGTGCTAAGTGGCTCAGTGATGGATGTCCTGATTCCTGAAGGGCTTAGAGAGTCAGGTGGAGCCAGCAGCTGATGTAGGGCTCCACGTCCTGTGCTCTCTCTGAAGGTCGCGGGGTGGGGTGAAGGGTGGTATGGTTTATGATCTGTGTCAGTCACGAGAGCTGAGGGAGTAAAAAGCCTCCAAATAAAATACAGCATCCACAGAGGCCACGTTAGCACCCTCAGTAAACGGACAGCTGGATTTCCACTTCATGGAATATAACTTCCTTTTTAGAAGCTACAGAGAAGCACTGTGTGCAGGCAGTGCAGGGGAATAAAAGGAAGGAAATACACCGTGTTGAGGTATTAGGGAGATATGCAAATCCTCAGCACCATGGCTGTAGAGAAAAAGAGGCGTCATTAGAGTAAGAGAAGTCTCCACTACACAGAACTATCACAGCACTCAGGAAATTCAATTTATCTTCCCTCTTGAACGAAACAAAACTTTCGGCTTGAAATACTCAAACAGGTGACGCATTAGTAAAGTGAAAGATAAAACAGTGTTTGGATGCTGAAACTGGAATAAGGAGATAATTTCACTTGACGTTAAATAAGAACCACTAATGTAATGTAGCAGTCTTCACTCTATTTAACTGGGTAAGGAATGAAAAGTACTTCCAATGGAGGGCGATGAATCACATCTAAAATGGCACGACTTGGTAAAACTGACAAGTGAGCTGAACAAGCCATTGAACCCTTTGATCAGCAGCCTTTAGAAGTCAGAGCACTCTTGAACTTGAAAGTCGCTTGTTTGTTTTAGATTTCAGTGGCTATCTCTTTTATATGCACATAAAAGAGAAAATAAATGGCACTATGCACTGGGGTGAGTGGTGACAATGATGGTGTAAATGAGCTTGCAGTAAACCCTCTCGCTGAAGAGCACAACAAAGACGAAGTCATGCTGAGGTTAAATATGGACATTTAAGGGAAACGCAGAGGCAGAACTTGCAGGAAAGTACAGTCTTTAGTATAGAGTGCTCTTTAGTGTTGTCACGATGCTGGAATTTCTAACTTTCATACAACACCTTGAAAAATATTGACATTTGATACCAGTGGGAAAAAGGTGATATAGAGGGCATACAAGTTAAAATTTTTATTAAAAGATAAATACTATAAAAGTTCAATTAATATCCCAGGCCTTTATTTGCTTCAGTCACTGAACTGGGTTATGTTTGCGACAGGCATCTAACTTCTTTTGTACAAAACTCAGCCAAGATGGGAAAGGATGGGAAATACTGTCAAATTGTTTGCTTAAACCAGCCATTTTATGGCATCCGAGGATTGTGGCACCCAGTATACTAACACTACACCTCTGTTAATCCTCTTGAAATACATTCAAAACTTGGTTTATTTTTAATGAAAAACTGATACTTTTGATTGTTATTCCCTTACGGACTAAAGGAATATAAATAATTGAGGAATGGACACATTTGGACTTCATGATTGCTTTAGAGGGTCGCCACACTTTTTGTCTCTCTTGTTTACCATGCCTGTAGATCTGAATGAATTATACTTTGGTGCGCACAGTTTCACTAAAATGAACTGAACAATCCAGAATCTAACCACGCTAACGATGTGCAGCATGTCCATACTGACCCAACCTGAAACACTTACATTTGTATGTGTGATCAAAACAGCTAACTCATGTTAGCTCAACCCATTGGGCTTTAAGAACTTTTAAACACCTAAAGAAGCAGGAAAAACCAGACCCAGTGTTGCACTGAAGATATGTGTTTCTCACTACCTAAACCAAACCCTAAACATTAACAAAAGGGGAAACACTATTCTATGGGGGAACACGTTTCAATCAAGTGGCAACCTCAGAGGCTGAAAATGAAGCCAATGCGCAAGTGCCAAAAACTGCAGTTCATCAAATGGCCACTTGAGGCTGGCTCCAAAACAGAGTCAGTCCTCAGTGACCTTCATGTTAAAATGCCCACCTTTACAGCAGAGATAAATATGTTTACGACCTGGTCCACAAAAAATGGTTTTGGTCTCTGTAGCTGATTTCACCAGTCATGTCAACTTTACGGGGGTGAATTTTTTTATAACTCATCTGTTTACATTTTATCACTGCTTAAAGTTACGCATATTTAAAGGCAGGCTACTTGAGTGTCTGCTGATAGTGTCATCTCGTCAGATCCACCCCTTGCTCCTCTGCAGCACCAGTCTCTCCTCCGAATATCGCAGTCTACAAACCAAGGGGTGATGTCATGGCAGCTACGTCCATTAATTATGAAGTCTATGATTTCAATACAACACAAGCATCTACCTAAGCGTTAACATACCATCAGTTCAATGAAACTGCTCACCTGGTGCGTGCACCAAAAAAAAAGGGGGTTTTTTGTAGTATGTGCAGTAGTGTTCCTCCCGCTGGCTCATAGACCTTACACTGTGATGACATCACAGGTTTTTAAATCTCTTGTCTTGGCTCATGGAAAGTTTTGCAAACATAAAACCGAAATTTCATTATAGAAAGAATCATAATTGCCCTTGTTTGCAGTTTAAGGTGTCTTGTCAACAGTTTTACAGTCGTCTCTTTTACAGTGGTGGTCTATGGGGGAAATGCTTTTAGGGCCACAGGGGAGTTTGTGCTGCAGTACCATGAGTGGACACTAGGGAAATTGGCTCCAAGGCTGAGCAGTGTTCTTCCAGGCCAGACTGAAACTTGCCTTAACAAAAAAAAAAAAATGTGTAGCCAAACCTGGCTAGTAAAGGGGACTCAGCGTTTACTTTAGGCTTGTCTTTAAGAACAGCAGGATGACTGAAACATTAACAATAAGAGAGAGCAAGAAAGCACAGCTGGCAGCGGTGTATCAATACTGAGGAAAATAAGTACTGAGAGCCTTTCAAATATTCAGAATCAATATGTATTATATATTGATATTTTTTACAACACTAGTGCTCTTAGTGTATAACAGCATTGAGTACAACAAGCATTACTGTGGTTACAAAGAGTGGGAGTGTACATGTAGGTGATCTGGCCCACATGCAGTGAGCTAAGCCAAGCAGAAAGGGACCAGTCCTCAGGGGTAGAAGAAATTGCTAATTGGACAGGCGGAACTGGAGCAGTGTCCAGTCAGCAGAGCTGCCACACCGCATCTTTATGCTCTGACTGAGGTGGAGAGGGCAGTGCCTCAGTAGCTCTGGGTGCAAAGCTCACAGCCTAATCGCCACTTCAAAGTGCCCCCTCCTTGTACTGGAGCCTGGGTTCTGCCCTCTTTATAACCACTGAGCTGCTGTTGGGGTAATCCTCAGATGTCACTCAGATGTCTTTACAGTCTGTCCCCTCTGAGCCACAATCTGTGTGCAACAGCAAAATGTTACTTACTTCCAGTTATGCTGTGATACTGAGTGTTTCAAATTGCTTCCATCTACCTTCTGGCTCAATTCTACGCTGCAGTTTATTGCTTTTGTTTTGGAGTTATTTCTCAAGACAAAAGACTGGGTGGTTGTAAGCAGCACTTGCATTTGAAGGCGTTCTATCTAAATATCTTCCTCCCCTGCTCAGGCGCACAAAATAATTTGTGTGGGAAGAGCGTAAAATTGATTCAAGTGAGGAGATGTGGATAAAAATGAATAATTATGGTGGTTCCAGGTAAATAATGCCATTGTCAAATAAACTGATGAGGTCACATTTCACACAGTGAGCTTAGAGGTGGTTGCTAACAGTGCTGTGGTATGCTCAGAGGATGAGCTGTTGTTTTGGCATGTTTTAGCCCTTTTACTGTTGTTGCAAAGCCAGCCAGTCTGGCAAGGCTCAACAGACATTTGCTTGAGACAGAACGTCATTTCAAGTAGGATGTACGACAGATGACTGACAGTTCTGTCCTCCATGCAGACATCATTGTGAAATCTTCCCACTGCTATTTGAGCAAATGTACCACTTGGTGGGTGGGCATTGGTATTTGCTTTTGATTTACAGCCCAAAAAACATTGCAGCTCTCTGAAAATGTCAGATATCTCCTAAACTGTTCTACAGTTGTAGCTCATTTTCTTTAATACATCCAAGGTTTGGGGATTGTGGAGTGCATCAAGGAATTTTCTCAATGCTCTTTTAGTTTACTGGTTAGACCATTATCTGTTGTTGGACTCAATGGACAGTTTACAATGTATACTAATGCTTTATATACAAATGTACACTTTGCATATTTGCCATCCATTTCACACCTTTGATTGTTGAATACATTTTTCCTATTGCCCAAAGAGCCCTTAGTTTCAATCAAGTGGAAAACCTCCGAAGCTGGAGCAAACGTGGAAGTGCCAAAAACTGTACTTCCTCTAATGGCCACTTGAGGCTAGCTCCATCCATGTTAAAATACCCAACTTTACAGCTGAACTACCCCAGATTCACAGAGTATAGGTGTAGCTGTCGCTATTTCAGTGTGTTTTCAGTTTATGGAAGTTAACTATAACATCTGGTCAGCATCTGGTCGAACTAAATGACCCTCTAAGGAGTTGGATATTATATTTTGTACGGTGAGTACATTTTGTTTCAACGCTTTTAAGCCTGTTTGTCATTTATAAAAATCAGCATTAGCATAAGTATTTTCACAGTATATCATAGCTGTAAATGCAGCATGCTAACCAAGCTAGCAGCTAGCATTAGGGTTAACTCCACCCTCTTGTCTAAATATGGTCACCTCAGCCAAAATGCCAAACTTCAAAATAGGTGTCCTTAAACCGATAAGTGGCATCACGGTGGCTTCATTAATTATTTTATATAGTCTATGGTTTCTATTTGTTTCAGTAGAGTAAGAAAATCCACCAGAGATTTTGGTGACATTCAGTCAGCTTTCATTTATAATAAACTTACTGCATGCTATTGTTTCATGAATGAAAGGGCTGAAATTGTTAAGCAAAGTTTTTCAAGTTGGTGCTTTCAAGTGCTAATAGGGAGTTAAGACATCCATTACTGTGCTTGAAAACAGAAAAAAAGCTTTTTTTTCCAATGCAAGGAGCTACAAATTTACATGATCCTTGACAACACATTTGTGTGTGCTTATTGTTTGTGTTACTCAGTTTGATCTTGGCAGGGAACTCTCACTAATTTTTTGGATGTCAGTGCTTGCTGCCACCACTTAATGTTACATTACCATGCAACAATAATTTTTAAAAACAATACAGACAACTTAATGTTCTCTGTGATGGATTCGCTATCTCAGGCAAGTTGGCAGGAAAAGGTCAAAAGCAAATTGATCCAGAAGGTATGGCAAACATCCATTCATCTAAAAAAGCTCTGTCATGCTTTGTAAAATTAGTAGTAGTATTGTTGAGTTTATGCAATTTACAGCAATTTGCAGTAACTGGTGAAGTGACACTGTGATATGGTCCCTTAACCACTTTAAAATCCTGTTCCACAGTGGACACTAAAGCCTCATGTGCTGAAAATCACAGGGTTGTGTAGAGCAGCCAGTGAAATTTTGACAGGTGGAGAGCACCTGTGGTGAGAGTGAGTGTCTCTTGCATCCCCTGTAGGCTACAGGGAGTTTTGCCTGTCCTCTGTCCCTATATGCTCCCTGTGGCTCAGCTGCAGCACTGCTGTGCTGTCACAGAGGCTGTTTCACAGTGAGAGTAAGAGGACTGCCACCCACGTTCTGTCTGCTCTCGGATGAGGGATAAGATCCATCTCAGCCCAGTGACAAGCCCGGCTGGAGTCGGACCAGTAAGACGTCATGTGACACATGCCTGGTGTCACCTATAATGGCACCATCATCTTATTAGCACCTCTGACACTGAATGGGTGAATCACCCATAAAAGCCAACGAGATCTGGACTCTCGTGGTGTAAGTGAACTGAAGCTGGGATAATGTTTTGATATAGTTACAAAGGAACAAAATCAAGAGTGGTATTTTTCTGACTCTTCCATACAACTGATATAAACATGCTGTATATACTGTGCGAAATGTAACTGCAATACAACAGATGCTATTTTTGTCCCATGAACTAATATTCTTCTGTGACTTGGGCAAACACCACATTTCATACTGTATATTCACGAGTCCTAATAAAGCTTAGATATCCTTTGGCGTAGACCATTTCTTATGTAATTATTTAAGCGTCAACAAATATAATACCCACATTAATAAAACATTTTAGAAATACTCTGTTTTCTTATCAGCTGTATGTTAATGGTAGATATTCAGGGGTGTCTGTGAAAAACAACCAGCAGCCTGCTCACAGTTAGATGCTCAATGAATGAACTGAACTGCTTGACTTCTGTGTGGTAAATCGGACTGTGTGGTTTGGCCGCTCGATTGTGACAAAAATGCTAATCACAATTATTTTGGTGGATGAGGTCACGATTTAAAATGACTACTTATTGACTTTGAAAAATCATGCTTTTATTCACCTTTAAAAAATGTCATTTTAACAGTGTATTGTTTAACTTTAAATATAATTTGAGTCTTTGAACAGAAAGTCCCGCACACTGCTCTTGCTCAGCCTCACAATTACTAGTAACACTAACGTTTTGGACCTTCATCAAGAGTGTTCAACACCATTTGTTCCAACATTGAGCTTAAATAGAAAGTGCTCCACCCACTTCACAGGTGTGCACAGGTGTGGGGGAATTAATCAAGGTGTGGGTGTGTTTCTCAATAACTGACAACAGCCTGTGCACCGTATGTCACATATCCCACAAATGAAAAAAACAAGGGACCAAGAAAAATACAGGAAAAACCTAGAAAACTCATGCTCCTGACACAATAAAGGCTATTTACAAGATTATTTGCAAAAAATGTTGATCTTATGAATGAACGTATCGACCCTGCAGCTTTCATAAATCATTCAAAATGTTCAACATTGTATACTCTTATGGCAGTTGTCATAAATTGGTCTTTTGAGATGCTCAAATCCATTTTAGCATGACAAGCCATGGTATCTCATCATTTAATCCTCTGGGAGATAGAGTTTGCAGATTAAATATCCAGTATACTTCCCTTCTGCTAAATATTTCCTAAATGTTACCACCTCTCTCTGGCAGAATAACTTTTCAGCAGTGTGCGGGATTTTCTGTTCAAAAACACACCTGCATCTAAGACAGTTGGATGTGCAAATACCTTTCTTCAGACTTTAAATGTAATAAAACTAAAAAACAAATGTAAAAAAATCCACATATATATACACAGTAAATAATTCATAATATATATAAATATAAACAGGATGCAAGACAAAAGGGAGTGACCCTCCCTGGACAGCTGGACAGCTGGACAGCGGTTACTCAGAGCAGCATGTATAGGATGAATTACAATATATTTGAATATATATCTCGCCTTTTCCCTGATGGTCTGAATAAGTCACTAAATTTATGACTAGTTGCTTTTTAGAACTAATGTTACTAAGAGGGTCTGAAAAGTTGCTCAATCTAGTGCAAAAGTCACCAAGTTTTCAACAAAGAGCAGACCGCTGTAAAGGAAAACAGTGCACTGGATTTAAAACAAAAAACTAAACAAGAACATCATTGCGGAACAAAATGGGGCACAATTATCATTTTATGTCGATTATCTTGTTTTTATAATCACTGGAGGCCAAAAGTGCAAAATAAAATCAGATTAATTGCTCAGCCCTGATGTACAATGCTGTCAAAATTACATACTGTATTGTAAATGGGAAAAAAATGAATGTGTGATTACTGAATATTTCCTTTGCAGCATAGTTAAAGAGGCACATATGGCGTCAACTCTGTTTTAATTATTATGACTTTTATACTTCTTTACAACACCAGTTTGGGCACCTATTGTTCCTCAGGTAATCCTTTCCTTAGAGCCTGATGCTTCACAGAGAACTGCATTCTGCTGGAAACTGTAAGATAGGAATATATCACACAGCAAAAACAAGCGGCAACGTCCAGGGCTGAAAAATGACGCCAACGTGGGAGTGCCAAAAACTGCACTTCTTAGAATGGCCACTTGGGGCTGGCTCCAAAAGAGAGTCAGTCCCCTTAGACATCCATGTTAAAATGCCCAACTTTACAGCAGAAATAAACATGTTTACAGCCTGGTACAAAAACAGTTTTGGTCTCTAAAGCTAATTTCCCCCTTCATGACTTACGCAGAAATAACAGCTGGCAACATGGACTGATTAGTTGTCTGCGAGGTGTCACCACAGTCTAAATCATATCCACCTCTTACTCTTCCACAGCTCCACCCTGTCATCCAAATCTGGTCACTTCTGGCTCCACAAAAAAACCAAGATGGCGACAGGTGACAGCACGCTAGCAACAAATATTATTTTCTACAGTCTGTGGGTAAAAATTGAAAAGCCCTTGTTTCCAGACCGAAATCAACATGTTGGATTTTAACTACTTTTCTTTAATATCGTGGTCTCAGCGGAAGGTAAATGAATATTATCCATTTTTAATTAAATTACTGATGAGTGATAAAGATAACATTTCAGTTACATCTAATTCTCCTGATGTCTTTGATCAGGACTTTATACAGAATGCATGGTTTTGATCTATCACATAATCTATCAGTGTCTCTGCCGTAATTTTCTCCTCCAGCTCTGCCTTCAGAAGGACTGAATTAACCAGTCAGATTGAAATGGATGACTTTCATATGTAAGCCACGTGAAGGGACTCAACACATTTACCAAGGACGCTGTCCCCCTGCCTCACAGGCCCACTTGTTTTCCAATTTGTAAGTACCCCTGCCTTGCATCAAACACACATTAATAATGGATTACAGCCATATATCACCGGATGATTCTAAAACACTGCGTTAAGAGAGGCCCACGCATCTGCCTGCATGGCTATTATTTTGGTGCCGCACATTTGTCGATGCAGTTTATGAGCTAATTACTTTTTTGGGTAACTTTGATTGTGCCGGATCTGTCAGCACCGAATAAAATATTCAGGAATATGATCATTGATTCATCCTCTCGTACCTCTTGGCTTGACTCAGACTTCACCTTTCCGCTCTTTGCCAAGTACTCTTCCCATGTTCACCTCCTGTCCTGAGTGTCACACAGGGACAAATGGCTGTTATATATTCCAGAAACCTGATCAAGCTGAATGAGCTCCTCCTGTTTAGTGGCCTCAGAGCTTTAATATGTTATGGCTCCCTCACAGTCACAAACAACCTATTACTCACCAGTCCCACTGATGCCCTTGACTTTATTGACTTAAGTCCACATGGTGGCTGTTGATACTCTGGAGGTAGACTAGTGTCCATCTCAGTAATGAGCTCGAGAGCTGTAAACCAAGTCAACCATGACTAACATTATTCCAGGTTCAGAGGCATTAGATTGCCTATATATAGCCTATTTCATTTGTCATGAGAGAGGTTAGGGTGCGCAATAAAACAGTTCCTCGCTAAACTGTTTTACCACGCTTCTTCCCCAGTGTCTTCTCCTTTCCCACCTTTTTAGTATGTTCATTATTACTCCAATCGATCATTCACTGAGCTCTGCCCCCCTTTGTTACTGTTACGGGCCTGTCACGCTCTCCGTTCAGATTTAGCACCTCATATTCTTTGTAATCTTTTATTAGATACTCATAGCTGGCAGCCGTTGATTTGACTGTATGAAATGAGAGCTGTTGCGGGCAGATTTTATTTTATAGATAGTTAATAATGAGGCTAGTGTTAGTTCAATGAGCTAGTTGAAAACGCTGTCTTTTATGGACTAATGCTTCCAGTTTCCTTGTTTTGGAATTAGAATCCTGTAAAAAGACTTTTAATACACACAAGGCTACATACATGATATCATGCTAAAAGACTGAGGCTAAAGCTACATGACGATCCATGTTGCAGTGACCAGACATCCCAGTGTGTCTGGGATTGTCCCAGTTTCAAGCTGCGTGTCCCTGAGTCACGACAAATATCTATAAAACACTAAAATGCCCTGTTTTTTGACATTCACTACTAAACTGTCCCGGTTTCACTACAATTAAAATAACAATATAATATTATACTTGTTTTCAGTGCTTAAACAGACATTTAACATGTTCCATCCACTCGCTATGACCTAACCCAATATAACAACAAACAACACACCATGTGTTTGTTTGTGTGTCAGTCAACTAATGTGTCGTTGTCAAGGCTGTTGCTGTGGCGCTTGCGGGCCCTTTCCGACAGGACCTGTCAGTAGGCTGTGCTTACGGTTAACGTTAGCTGTCATGCCGAAGAGAAAGTCAGAGTTTTCTTAAGGGCTCTATAGGAGCCTTACTCCTTCCTTTGTAAAGTACCCAACAACAAAATGCTGTGTTCTACACACACTGCAAGAGTACATTTCTGGTATTGCTCCATGGAAATGACAGCCAGACATACGCAGTGGCTACAAACAGGCAGACTGTTATGACCTACTTGAGCAGTGCTAACGCAGGTGACAGCCATCTGAAACCAAACGGGCAGCTCAGGTGGGGACCTTTGCCGACCATCTGGTGAAATACAACCAGAGCTTTCAATCCACGGACTGCACAGCTGGTCTTATGTGTCATTGTGTTATTACACTTTTTTCAAATAACTTTGTTTGGTGGATTTTAGAAGACAAAACCCAATTTTCTGACTATGGTACGTGCATAAATGTAGTAGTGAGTATGGTCACCATACTCCATGTAGCAGACAATTAAATAAAAAACAGCGTTATTCTAATATTGCAGCGTAGAGTTAGTTGGTCGTAGTATTATAAATATAAAAAGGAAAAATGTAAAATCACACTCATTACACAATAACACACATTACTTGGTTACATAACCCTGTTTGGCTAGCTTCCATAGTTGCTCATATTTTCAAACTCACCTTTAACCTTACAAGAGAAAAGGCGGTTGGGAGGAGGACGAGTTTGGCAAACGTAACTCAGATAACACTGGCTGGGGAGTAAACTTCCTAACAGAGTCCAATTAAGAGCAGATCAGAGCATCCAGGACTGGCGTCCACACAGTCAGGAAAATTACTACACAGTGGAAGTGCTTGTTGTGAACTTTTTTTTTGTTTCACGTAACCTATAACCCCACAAAATAAGCTAACCCACTGCAGTCAGTTGATTAGATGCTCCTTGGCCTTGAAAATAACACCACCACTGTTTGCAGTTAGCTAGTCTGGCAGACATGCTAAAGTTTGCAGCTTATATAAGAATAGATAAGCATAGTGTAATCCATTCCTTACACTTTTGCTTTTAAATTATTTTGCCTTTAAGTGTATGGAGAGGGGCTAATTAGTAAGGCCTGCAACAGTCCCACTTCCTCCACTTTGACCGTGTCAGCCCCAGGAGTTACGCCCCCTCGCCCCAAAGGACCCTCGAGAATAAGCAGCTATTGCTACCGGTTGGATATCTTCTTTGAGGCCCAAAATGGTAACAGTCTTTTGCCAAACATTTTGCCTGGCTCCTCTGACTTCCTCCACCCCCGCAATGTTCACTTTCTATCACCTTCTTCTCCTCTGTGCTTTAATAAACTTCAGATTCATTGCTGTACCCCCTTTACCATCTGCAATGAAAGTTGTGTTTTAGTTACTGCCTTTCTAAAAAAAAAAAAAAAAAAGCCTTTCTAAAACAAGGGGCACAATCGCATGTGCTCCAAAATCACAAACACTAATACACACGCACTCTTCCACTTGACACAGCTTTAGCACTGTGACATGAGTGGGAACACATGCGCTTTAGGGATGTGAAAGAACCAAGAAAGTGGAGAGAGAACGGTGCAGGAAAAAGCAGAGTGGGAGTAAAGGGAAGAGGGACTCAACTGTAATGCTATTGAGGAGCAATTTGTGAAGCTTGTGCATATGCATACAGACCTACAGTCCCCATCTGCCCACATCATCAGCTCACTGCTGGTGACATCAACCAAGACAAAGAGGTCTCGGATGCTCCAGATGTATTATGTGGGTGGCATTATAAAATCTAATCCAAGTCAAAGTCAATTGTATTTGCCTAAGGATACAGGGCAGAGTCGCATGCATTCATGGTATGTGTGTTTGTGTACGTGTGCGGATACTTGAGCGGTATTGTATCCATGTCCAATTTCCTGTGCCTCTAGTCACGTAAAAATATCAGCCTAAATATTCTCACTCCATCAAAAAACGGGAAAACAATTATTGAGGGTGTAATTAAAGTATTGGCAGGACAAGTGCAGCGGTAATTGAATGACAGCTAAATGACAGTCCAATGACAGTGAAGCAGCCTAGTCCCGGCATCTCCGTTATGGTTTTATGAAATCTCATCAAACACCACGCAACCACACAATGAGCTTAGCATAAGACTTTCACATGATTATTCACGACCAAAACAGACACACATCTGTCGAGCACAGTTCCCGTGAAAAAGCCAGACAGACTTCATTTGTCATAAATGAATTAATTCAGATTCATGACTACCTGGAGGCCTCTACCTTTGCCTTCTTCATTCAATTAAAGACTGCTTGTAAAAAAGCACTTTATTACCTGTCTGGACGGACCAGGCAGTAAAAACCCTGGACACGGCAAACCCTCGCCTCTAGCTAGAGGTTAGAGTACTCAGCCACGAACCCAGCCAAAGTCGTATCCCTTAAGACTCCATAAAAAAAGCCACTAAAAGACAGACCTCACGTGACACGATGCCACCCATGCGTGCCTGTCTCCTCATCTGTATTTCTGCCTATATTTCTTTGTCTTTCTGCAAGTGGCACTCTTTTTCCCTGGAGTCAAAACCTCACACTGACTAACTTGTACCCTCGGCTGGTGTGATGACTGATCACTCTGCCTCGCGTGTGACCACAACCTTCTCACAACTGGTGTCAGGAGAGCTGACGAGGGAAGGATGTACAAGTGCGCGACAGCTAAGTGAGGGACGCCAAAAGGTTGCTTTGGGAAGAAGTAATGGGTCCGGTGTTGTCTTTATATGTGCAACAGGCGGCCAAACTGTAATTCACACCGTCATAGGAGTGCAGAGGGAGAACAGAGTAACTCCTCTACAGGGTGCATTATATTTGCTCAGTGGCTGCTGTTTTCATCAGATGGAAAAGAGAATCCCATCTCTCCAGCGACCACCTTCCTCCCCAGGTGACCTTTCTCGTCAGCCGCTGTGCATTAACGGTAAAGCCGCACCATGGTCGAGGTGATCCTGTCCTCTTTAGTGCTGTGGACTGAGCAGAGGCCCCTGGGAAGACACTACACTGGCTCAGTGTCAGGAGGAGATTTAAATACCCCTCTGCTTTTAGACTCCAGCTGGACAGACACCACAGAAAATAACTCTCATTAGCATCAGCCAATGTCAATGGAAGGACGAATTAAAGTAATGAAATATATCCTATAACATTAACTGTACGTTTTAATGTAAATGCTTCCTCTGGCTCATAAGTGGGTTTCTTCCAAAAAGCACATTTAATAATTAATAATAAAATTTAATATGCCTCATGTTCCAGAATTAAGTTTTACTTTTTGCAGACAGCCAGCTCTGTATAAACATAATTTGCTCCTCATAAGCACAGGGTCATTTTGGACGAGCCTTCAGCGCTGCTGTCTGTTGCTTGACTGCCCATTGATGTGTTTGCTTGTATAACTGTCAACAATTTACAGCTGGGTAGTACCCAGCAGGCTGAGACATATTGACGATGCCGTGCAGCTGCTCGCTTGCAGCAGGAAACAGTCAAGGGCTCATGGGAAATATAGTTTTCCACAACTACCGGTCCATGTGGCCTTCACTTCTGCTGGGAGCAGCCTGTAATTTTCCTTCCCCGTTAACTCAATTACACAGCACCTGAGGACATTTTAGCCTTGCTCCATACTGTAATAACTTGTCTTAATTCTTACTCACAAGCATATTAATAGTAGCTGTTGTAGCAATACGAGCGGCTGTTGCTGCAGTCAATATCACCTCCGAGTTCAGGAGTGGCCACAGTACCTGCAGTGCCGTGCAGTATGTCACTGTTTATCACGTCTACCAATACGGCGATGTATTCCATCTGGCTGGCAGGACTGCAGAGAATAAATGGCAGGCTTGGCTGCTGCCATTAAGCAGAGTGACACACACACACACAGCTCTCACACCTACTTGACATTATCACCCTTACATCATGACAAGGATGTCATTTGGCTAACTATTGCAGGCGTAGCTGAGGGGGGAAATAATGGAGGGAGTGTGAGTTCAGGCTGGAGAGCGAGAAAGAGAAGAGATTTAAGTTATTACTGGAAATCACCTTAAGTGTCTCTTTGGCAGGGTAATAACGAGAAGCACAGTATTTCTACCACAAATATATGATTAATTGTGGAAAGCGTGTTGGAGCGTTGTTTTCCATCACTTTCTCAATTTACTCGGTGCCCTCTTGAGAGCACAGAGTGCTGTGCTCACTAGGCAACACCTGACCTCCGCACATGCAAACTAAGTTGTCACAAACAATCTAACTGGCATTACGAGCATTATTTATTGTGATTGGAATGAAAAACAAAGAGGCAGAACTAACCTGATCCGTGGCTGATTTATTAACTCTCTTCAAGAGAGCTATAACTCTCGTCATGTGTAATGGGCCAGATGGAGTAGGCGAAGAATAACGGATGCTGTTGAGGCAGGCTCTCAGCCCCGTGTCTCTATGAGGTCTGTTAAATTACTAAAAGGACAAACAGGGCGATTGTGTGATTTGTATGCAACCTGACCTTTAAGTCAATTGAGGGGCTCTTGAGAACACAAAGCTTTCCAGGAACAAACAGAGGTTCCTGTTAGATGGGTAGAGAAGATTTGGTTGTATTAAACAGAGGTTATTACAGATCATTGTTCCTGGTCCTTTATAGGAAACATTTACTTCAGTAGTTTAATTAGGACTGATTCGGTTTGGTGAGGATTGCTCAGAAGACAATTTAAGACAAGCTGCTGGCATCAGTCAATTAGCGCCTTTCTTTGGTTCAAACTGTTATAGCTCAACAAGTATTCAGTGGACTGCAATGAAACTTGGTACCCTTCTTGTTCCCCTCAGGATGAATTGTAGAAAGGACGCAGAAGGATAACACGCAATTCATGAAGCATGATCCCGTTTCATCTTGTGCCATAAAAATTTTGCTTTGTTCAATACTTAAGTTTCTAGCCAAATACCTCCAAAATAATGGCATCAGCTTCAGTTGCATTTTGTGCTGAGTGAGAAAGAGACAATGCCCAATGGCGTGTCCTTTATCAGGAATTGATGGATGACAGGGTGTCCATTCATTCCCGATTATGGACATCTCAAGGGCATTATCCCACTTATATCATGGTCACTTGCCAAATTAAAAAAAAAGACCATTCGTTTACATTTTCTTGCATTTTGCAATCAAAATCTACTTTTTTTACAAGCCATAACTCAGTTTCCCTGGTAACCCTGGCAGCCCCGCCTTCAGGGGGGGTCAAAGGGTGTAGATGACCCCAGACCAAGGCTAAGGGGGGACCCATGAGAAGGTCTATGGTTGACCCTTAATGGGAAGTAGAATAATTTGCTTACTGACTTATGTCACTGACAATAAAAGTTATATTTATTTACATGATAAATTAATATATATTGTTATGATTAAAACAATGCGATCCTCCCCCCCCGCAGGTACCATGAAATGGTGCAGCCCATCTGACATAGGTCAGGTGCACAATGCAGACAACTCATAAGTGCCACAAATTCCAACATGTCAGGCAGACTGCAGCCTGATTAGCAAAGTCAGCATGCCTCACCAAAAATCAGGAGCTCCTAAAACTAAATCTGCTGTATCACACTAAGTTTTAAAGCTACAGTCATATTAAACTAGAGGACATAAGGCTCTTGCTATCTTGTCGTAAAGGGGGCCAAATAATGCTCCAAAGTTTAGCTAAATTTTGGCGAGGGAAAAAGGAACGTTGCCATTTTTAGAAATGGTGTATTTAAACATTTCTGCATACTACGGTGCCTAAACAGTCTTGGAATTACATATATTCTGTGTTACTGGAAAACTGAGATTTGATTAAAGTAGCCTCAAGATTGAATCTCAATAAATGAAGAAAAAAATGATCCTGATTTGATCTTGTGATTTATTACCATGCATTAATTTCTTCAATCAATGTTTGATTTTACTGTAATCATTGATTGGAAGCCATTTTTTCTGCCCAGGACACACGTGACTACCTCTGCTTTTGGATTAAATTTGCAGGAAGTGTAAAATATTGCAAGTGATATTACAGTAATGTTGCTCCCCTCCCCTTGCCTCTTCAATGGGTATGGACGAGGGGCCTACTTTTAAAAATGTTGTCCCCCTGTCCCATATTTCCTAATGACTGACCTGAACCCTGGAGAGGGTTTGACTAATAACTGGAACAGTCATTACCATCCCATAAGGTTCTTATGCAATGGAAATGTTAATCACTATTCCAGTAAACAGGACAAACCTTAAATACCACTTGACAGCAGGAGATATTTCAAGTCCGCTCACCTCATAGAACCCTTCAGCTCAGCTATGAGCCAGACAGCTAACGTCATGCTAGTACGACTCAAACTTTATAATACTGAGTGCGGCTGACATCAACAAGACTAGCTCACTATCCAGGCCATGTCCTTGTCCCTAAATCAATATCAAGATTTTCACAAACGTGTGATAGGCATGACCCACCTAAGACAATCAATATCACTTTAAGTGTACTCTATACTTTCACCACTTCACAGTGCCATCAGACAGCTCTTCCCGATGGGGAACTGAAGCCGTTATCTCAAAGCCCCAGACTCCACTGATATTAACAGTCATATTTACTTTGCTGAACACAGAAGTTGTTGGTGTACTGCTGCTTCAGTCACTTAGTGTGTAAGGTAAGCAGTGAAAATATAACATAACATACGCTTTAACTGATACTGATTTTTTTTAGGTCCCTAGCTTTACCGTGGCCCCGTCCACAGCAGTGCATTGCTTGGCTTCCATGCTAGTATATTTGCTTTATCAAAGACTATAGAAAAGCAGCACAGTACATGACATGAGCACATCAGAAACATCATAGGGTTGGATGATTTAACTTAAAATGTTAGTTACAAAAATGACATGAGAAATTAACACGTGTGCAGATTTAATATATTTCTGCAACTGCAATCAATTGCCAGTCGTCTACTCGTGTGTGATTGTTGCTGTTAGTGCAACACTGTGGTGATTCAGTCTATATCAGGAATAAATGGACCCTGCAGCCTATTAGAATCAAGTATTCATCCAGACATGGTTAAAAAACACCCTAAACTGAAGGTGAACATGGTAAACATCATACCTGCTACAAATCAGTACAATATTAGCATTGTCACTGTGGGCATGTTAGTGTGCTGACATTAGCACTGAGCTCAAAGCACTGGTGTGCCTGAGTGCAGCCCCACAGAGCCCATAACGAGGCTTCAGACTCCTAGTTAAGAAATAATGCTGCATTATATCACAGGCATCGTTACATAAAACACATGCAATTAAGGCCCAAAAGTAAAATAAATATTGGATCAAGCACTTGAGTGCTTTGTGGACATTTAGTGACTAAACACACCACTTCTGTTTGAAAATCAGTGGCTATTCACAAGTTAATGGAAAGGTTTTACACACATCCCTGACAGTTATCTAACGAGTATGTGTAAAGTGGCTCGCACTATACCATTGCAAAACACTAATTGATGCACAGATGAAATGTAAGGTTCAGGGTGTGTGTATGTGTGTGTATGTGTGTGTGGGTACGTGTCCGTGCCCATTTGTGTAATTGCTGGAACGTGTGCCGTGCTTAGCCTGTGGATGCAGGGTGAATCACCAGGCTGTTCTGGAGGATTCCTGAGTGGGCTGACAGTCACGGAGAACCAAATCTGAGACGAGGGAGAATGGGGAAAGAGGTGCAGGTACAAAAATCTGTGCTTCCCTTTGGGACTCTTTGCCTCCAGCGACCGACCGGTAAAATGACAAGTTTCACTTCCACAGCGTTCCTGCATGATGTATGGTCGAGCAGTCATAAACGGATGATGCAATAATAAGAAGGGGGAGGGGTCTGAAGCGTCACTCCTTCCTGCATCTGGCCTGCAGAGACTGTGCAAACCTTTGCTCAAAAAGCACCCAAAATAAAATTAGTCCATAGCACGTTAGGACTGCCAGCATGCCCTACCTCAGGGCTGTGCTAGTTGGGTAGCTGGCAGGCTGGTGGCTGGGGAGGGGGAGAGGAGACCACGCGTATGGCTGGCTGTGGCTGTGTAGCCTGGCTGGAGGAAGACAGTGAGCGAGCATGGGCATGCAGGCCTACAGATGCTCAGAGGTTTTCATTAGCCTGCTTTCCACTGCAAAGCCAAAAAGGAAAAAGCAAGGCTTACTCATCACTCTTATCACTAATTTCCCCCCTAAAACAACTGTGAATCTTTTCACACTTCGTTGCTGACAGTAATGATTGCCAACTGGGTTACAGTTTGATAAGAACAAATAGTATTTTACAATAAATACACATTATTTCTACCTTTTCCAGCTGCCCACAATTCTGGCAAATCCTATATGGCCTTATCGTGGTGGCTGTGGCCCATAATCCCGTCGGAGAACAGCCCTTCCACATGTGTTTCATGCCCTGTTCAGTTCAACTGTATCCAGAATGTGTCTAGATTGAGCTGCAAATCACACTTGGCATCAGAATGTGTCTAAAAGTGACTACATTGCTTCCTGGCTCACATTTGATTTTGTCTGTGGGAAACTACAACTGCTGCTGAACAGAAAAACACATTTGTGCTGAGCCACAGAGACAAGAAACGCTGTTCAGACCTCCCCTCATGAATCCACTTCAAAACACTGCCCGTGCTCTCTGCCACAAACAAACAACTTGTCGTGCTGTGTGCGTGTTGTACAAAGTTGAAAATGACCCCACGGCCCATGCTTTCACGTTACACTGAATATGCAGTCACATGCATCACTGACCCTTCTGAATGCTGTTTGAGCGATTCAATCCCAGGGGAGCCTCAAAGCTGTGTGGGTGCAATTACACCTGTGTTTAGAGCTACTCACTGGTGATCGGATAAGATGCATTTTGGCTCTAAATGCAAACAGAGCCTCAGTAAGAAGGGTTAGTCATAACAAGCATGCACTCAGCACAGAGATCCCAGCATTTCCCAGATTTTCTCGCCAAAGTCCACCCGTTCTCACGAGGAAGACTGCCTGCAAGGCTATGGGATTTTTGGCATGTATGAATGTGAGACAGGTCTCTTAAATGAAAAACTAATTCATTTCCTTTTTTTTTTTTGATAGAGAAATCAGCATTTTTACTGCTTAAATTGGACACAATATTTAGGGTCTAATTGCTACCTACACCACCTGATATTTTGATTTTTGGGTAATTTTATGCATCACTGCGAAGGGAGTACTGTAGGGCTGTGTGTGTATTCTAACAAAATGGTCATGTCTCTAAGTTAGTTAACGTTAGGTTTTGCTCAAGCTCATAAGTACATAATAAGTAAATAAAATGCTGCAGTTGTGAAAGTCTAACTGGCTATCATACTGATTTACATTCTTAAAGGGAAACTGCAGATTTTTAGACAGATTTGTGTTATCACAGTGGCACAAAGCTGTGGGTAGTTTGTGCAGATGAACAGTGTTTGGCTTCTCTACGTGCTACCCTGAACACCACTCATCCGCCGGCGGGGGTCCCTGGGTTTTGCGTCATCCCAGATGACCGGGGAGCTCAGGGTGCCGGCAGCCTGGAGGGAGGCTGACGTTAACACTATTGTTAATGTTACCTTCTGTGGAGTCCACTCTGTGCACTGGATGCTTACCTGCTGAGATGCTGAAGCACTGACGTTGTGCTGTTGTGGTAAGCTAGTTTGGTTTTACGCACCATGCAGAGTTTTTGTTTTGTTTCAGCTTGAAATGCTCCCAAACTTTCTCTGGTGTCTCTTCTCTTTGCACCTCATTATTTTCTCTCTTTTGTCATTTTGCTATCCATATTAAATCACATCTTCTATTTTGAGCACGAATGTATGATTTTATGTGTCTTTATATGTCTTTTTTATGTCACATGTCAACATACTAAGCATTTTGTGCCACAGTAATAATCATCCGTGTGAAACACAACACACTATATGGTTGTGGAGCCTTGAAGCAAAAATTATGTCTTCAGTACTTAAAGGATTTAAGGAACAAAACTGCATTTGCTTGTTCCCTTCCATTAAGTTAATCAAGTTTCAAGGAATCATTTAAGCTCTAGCTACATAGACTACTGAACATAAAGGTTTTGTAGGTTAGGTTAAGGCAAGTAAGGTTACGTAGGCTAGGTTCAGGAAAAGAAACATGGTTGGGCGTCATCATCACATTACATATTCAACATAAAGTTACGTAGATTAGGTTTAGAAAAAGAAATATGGTTATGAGATATCTTAAAGTACGTTGTAATAACACAAGGTTCACTTAGTTTCACACAAGCCCGAACACTAGTCTCTTGAGGGAAAGTCCTGTGTTGTTTGACCCATCCCCCACACTAACCTGCCCCTTTACTACGGGCAAGTACTTAGTTCGGACATCAGTATTCATTCTTTGTATAGAATAACCTTTTTATTGCTTTGTAAAAGAAAACATAAACATATATTTAAAAAATACAATAGTGAATTTACCCTGTTCTGTATTAAAATGTACGTTTTTTGGACACGTCACAGTGATGTAACTGGTATTGATGAATATCAGCACAGATCCATTTAGCAAAAAATGACAGATCTGCACTGCTGCAGATAACATTCAAAGTTCTAAGTCAGACATTACTCGATCTGACGTTACAGGCAGAATGACACAAGAGTGATGTTTGGATTTCCACAAAATACACAGAATGAATGTGCAGTGCAAGCTGTGTAACGTTAAACCTGCATGTTATAACTAATCTCTACAGTCTGTGGAGTGCAGAAAGGTAGGCTACTCTAACTTACACCCACATTCACACCTAGGGTGTTCCCCTTTTTGAAACCCTTGTCTTACATTAGATTAGTTTACTTAAAAAAAAGCTACTTAAAATGCCAATCCCTACTCATTACATGGACTTTTACTCTTAATACTACTTTACTCCTGTCAGCACACTGGTCACATGCTCGCAGCTTTTTGATTACAAGCGTTAAATACAAATTACTGGCTCAATATTACATAGGTTACATATGAATTCTGGTGCATTACTTTCATAGGTATAAGTATAAACAGTGTATGAGAATAGTCTGAACTGCTGTTGGCAAATACTAATAATAACAAGTATGACCTTGAAATGCAGTTATTACAGTATGATAATGAGATACAATGCTCAGCTACAGAGATTTCCTCCTATTACGTTTCATGGTGAAACGACAGCTTACAGTCCAGCTGCATGGCAAAATATTATGTAGAATAAAAATGATCAAAGCAAAGTTCAACATCTCTAAATGAAAACTATGCAAGGGCTTCAACAAGCAGCTTAATCAGACATGCAGGTCTCCATCCCCAAATCAGTTTGCACAGCAGCATCCAACAGGTGGAGCATCGGGTGCATAACAAAAGCCTGATATTACAACTTAACGTCCAGGAGCAGTGCCTCAAACCAGTGAAACAGCACGACAACGGCTGCACGCAATCCATTTCCTTCCCCATCACTGCACGCAGTAATAACCTCAGGTCAGCACTATAAAGATGGTCATACGCTCCAATATAACCACTCAAAGCACATTAAAGCTCATAAGAGGTTATTCGGGAAACCAGAGCATCACACCGGTCTGTTTGTTTAGTTTTATTTTTGCTCCACTGGAATCCAAAACTAAACTTAATTCATAGTGAGAAATCCTAGTTTCCTCATTAATCAGACTTCACCTGCCTCTCCTCTTGACACTCAGTGCTCAGTTTTTTCTTCACTCTTCTACCTAAACCTCCCAGACTCCACATACTTTGAGCTTGTGATCTCTTGGTAGATAGTACTCCAAGAGGAGGTGTTTTATGCTCCACGTCCAGCCTGTCAAATGTGTCTGGAGCACATTACACAAAGTGCTGCTGCAAATAGTGGGTAATAAACAGAGGGAGACAGAGCCGAGAGCGCTGTGTTTAGAAGAGGAAAGAAGAAGAAGAGGAAACTGGAGCAGCCAAAAGGACACAAGAAGCATTTTCATTGAACTTTCCGAAGCGATTCCCAGCTCACACACTCCACACTCCCCTCCTCTCCCAACCATCCGCAGCTCCTCCGCCATTCTCATTCACTCCCAGTCCTGCAAGTTTTTAAATTTCAAAGGTAATCTAAAGTAATACTGACCAGCCATTTATGAGATGCAAATATGACGCAGAATTAAATATTTAATACAAATAGCCTATTACATTATATTAATATTTCAGACGAGTAAAGGAGAGGGTGTGAACGTGGCTCTGGGAGTTGGACTGAAACAGAGGTGAGTGCAAAATCTGTCTGCGCTGAATGATAATATTCCCACTGTTATTAAAACAGGGCCCACCATTTTTCTTTTACACCAACATGTAATACAGCATGAGGGACAGACAGTAAATACCACACATACATCACGTGTGCTGCTGTGCTTATAGTTAAAAGATTATACAGCACAAAGCCCTATATCTCCACGCATAGGCTCTAGTGTACAACCTTGGGCGAGTCATGTTTTATACATGACCCTTTCTTGGTATGTCTCATGTCAATAGTGCCTGCATGAACAGTCCTTAATGAGGTTTGTCAGGCGCTTTAAGAAGGAGGAAGACTGTTGGAAGAAGCTGGGAGCCACATGCCTGTCAATCCTCAGCCATGTCTGATGTGCAGTCATTGTGTGTTTGCCTCAGAGTCAGAGCCTGTTCAGTGGGGGATCTCAGAGTGCAGCCATCATCAAATATTAACTGTAATTTTTGAGAAATGCTACTTGTAAAACAATCCTAATTATGAACATTCTCCCTATCCGGCATCGGTTTCTCACAGCTGTTCTCATGCGCCCATTTTACCTCCTCTAGCTACATGCTGAAAGCCTCTTCTTGCGTATTTTTGGCTTTTGCTCGTTTCTCCCACTTTGTCCTCACCTCCTCCCTCTGTTGCTCTGTAATTAAGCAGGGTGTTTTAGAGGGCAATGGACTCGGAGACAAGGGAGGAACAGATAAACCCCAGGGAAAGATGGTGTGAGAGGCAGATAGTATGACGCCCTATGCATGCATTATGCCTCTCTATGATAGCTCAATTAACAAGTGGAGAGCGCCATCATCTCGTTAAGTGTGTGCTGACCGTCACTGGTGGGCAAACAATACATTGTCGTTATCAAGTGGATAATCACATATAAGACAACATAATTTAGCACAATCAGTCTCGTGTTGCAGCTCACAAACATTACCACCCAGGAAGGAGCATCACCACGGGCAGGATGCACTGTAGAGTCAGCACTCTGGATGATAGCATGACAATTATTTTATAGTGGTTTTTGGCATTCGGGCTTCTTGTTTTGATTATGTAATCAACATGCTTATTTTTGTGGTGAGTGAGCTGAGCTGAATCACAGTGCATTCTGGGAGCTCTCTGTTTGACCTGCGTGTTTGTTTTTCCGGGCTGTGTGCAGCAGGAGCCTGCCTGTACCCAAATATCCTGAGCGCATGGAACACACCATGGGACTGCAAAGTCAAGATTTCTCTGTTTACTTGTGCAAATGCGTGTCTGAGGGCATTTGAGCGCGTGCCAGCTCTGTGGGCAAATAGACTCCTAGAGTGAGTGTCCAAATATTGAAATATCACCCAATGTCAAGACTGTTGGAGTGTATAATTTTTCGCCTTTTATGACTCATTAAGAGTATCAGTGGCCCCTCCCAAGCCTGAGAGCTATAATCACTAAGAAGGGTCTCAGGGCGGTTGGCATTAATCAATGAATGTTGCGCGCATGAAAAATGATCTGTGGATGTAGAAAAGCGCTGCTGTTCATTAGCGTGAGAGAGAAAAAGAGTGAGAGATATTTCTATAGCATGTCAGATTTGTGGACCAGTGGCACAAAAGGCACATTTCAGCTTTGTAGCCCAGACCAATCAGAAATGTACTGCTTGGACGAGCCAGCTCAATCTGGTGTGTCTCAGCTCTACTGAGTCCGGGGCTGAGCTCTCTCAGCTCACTCCCATGCATGCACAATTGCTTGCATCCAATTCATTGTGCTCTTCCAGCTGCACCAATTCACGCCGCTGCCAAGGCAAACATAGAATGATAAGCCTGCGAGCGCAAAAAGTTAGATGACTGGTGGGGAATCAAGAGGAGCAACGAAAACAGTAATCCAGATCAGTTTTGGAGATGGAGTGGGAGGAGAGAGAACAATAACAAGAGTCTCCCAGCTGTTGGTATCAGTAATTTGATCTTTTTGTGTTCATAACAGGTACTCAGTTACACCATGAATGGGGTGAGCGCCGCTTTTCTTTAGCGAAATGTTCAGCTGATGAATCCCAAGCACCCTAATCTGCCCCCCTCCCCAGCTTTTCCATTTCCTAATCAGTCACGTGAATCCATATTTGGGTTTAGAGATGTGGGACTGTGCATTTCTTTTGTCTGTGTCAGGTTTTCCCACACACATCATCTGTCCCTCCTGCCTGGGCTCATTACTCCCTGCTCTGCCTGCTCCTCCTCCTCCTGCTCCTCCTCCTCTCCCCCATGCTACTTCCATCCCATTCTCCACAAGGAGCTCTAGTGGGGCACCACAGGCACAAAAGATGCCAATTTTTAAATGCCTTATTTGCCCAAATGGCTAGATACACGACTAAAGCAGACATAATAACTGTGTGAACGTGTCCGCTGAAATGTTATCTTTTTCAATTTACCGAAATTCAAAAAAAAGAGCAAAACGAGGACATACTGAGAGCTGAAAATCTTTCTATCATTGTCACTATGGTTCTAGTAAAAGCATGAGTGTGAAAACAGTTTGTGTGAACTCTCCCACACACAGAGACACGCACAATCACTCTGTTGAATCCTGTTTATGACCCAGCCCCTGCAGAACAATAGCTCCCTCTTCTTCTTCATCTACAGTATTTGTGAATTTTCTAACTAGTCCTGATGCGGCACCAAAGTGAGAACAGCTCTAATGGATGAGAGTAATGCACACAGAGCGCTCGCTGCCGTCTGTGGCATTTTAACCTCACACTGTCACAAGCTTCCTCCCTGGCTCGAGTGCACGGGAGACAGACCTGGGCGGCTGATCCATCAGGTATTGTAGCTACAGTTATGGAACAGTGAGTGGACTTAATCCAGGGAGAGGACCTACCTATACAGCAAGCTAGATAAGGCAAATGAAGGAAAAATATCCCTTGCCCTGCTGGTCACCACTGAAGCAGGGTAATAGGGAGATGAGACGGAGGGAGGAAGGAGGAGCGAGGGAGAAATGCTCAGGCAGCCAAGCTGAGGAGATGGCACTCATACAGCCCAATCTGTCAGTCTGACTACCTTGCCAGATACAGGGTGGCTCACACAAAATCACACACTTTTTGCTAAATACCAAGAGACAGTGCGGCTACACACACAAAAACAGGAATTAATGCTCGAGCAAGCACACATACAAACTTGTGGAACACGCTGTACTGAAGCAAACGCAGTGATACATCTCCTGTAATAACATTCATTTATATTCTTAAAAAAAAAAAAAACAGCTTTTCAGTTTTTCACCTGTCTTTTTTCTTCACAGAAATCTGCTCCTGTACACTGTCAACACTTATTTTATGAGGTGTTTTTAATAAATTCACCATAAGCGTCCATACTGTGTGGGCTTATTTATCTCTCTTAATTTTTCTCCTACGCGTCTGTCTAAACACAGGTGTGCAAAGGTCTCCTGTCCTTGTATACTTCTCTTTCTTTACTACATATTTTGTTTACTATTAAAACACTTTTTATTCAAACTAACTGGCTGCTTGACTTTCCTATGAAGGAATAATTTAAATGTTGGGGTAACGCAATCATTTGCTTTCTTGCCAAGAGTTAGATGAGAGAAACCATAACACTTTTATGTCTGTATGCTAAATATGAAGCTGTCGCCAGCAGCCGCTTAGCTTAGCTTAGCATAAAGGTTGGAAACTGGGGCTCTGTCTAATAATCCAACGTCAGGAAGGTGTGTGGGGGGTCAGAAGGTATTGGACCATCCAACAAGCAGTTCTGAGTAAAGTATTCTGGCTCCTCAAGCATATTACTTTAATGACTAAGGCAGTTTCGTTTCAATCAAGCTAAGTGTCGGAACACCCCTGTGGATAGATGATGGTTAAGAAGATACAATATAACAGCATTTGATTCCAGCTGGGGACCTTTCCTTCCTCCCTCCCCTTGTTTCCCTGTCTGTCTCTGTCCAATCAGCTGTTCAATATAATGATGTAATACTTAAAGGGATACTTTGCCATTTTTCAACCAGCTGTGTATCATAACAAAGTGGGCAGTGTGTGTAAATGAACTGTGGTGAATAAGGCTGCCTCCTGAAAGCTGAAGATTTGAATCTCATCAGCTGGAGATCCCTCAGTTGACTGAGATCCCCAAAGCCAAGCAATCAGGGTTTGTTTGTTTGTTTCTTTGTTTGTTTTTTGTCAGAGACTGTGCAGTAAACTTCTGAGGACGTTTCGGTCCCCAGAATAAGCTGCAGAGTGAGCGCTCCTCAGTTTCACGGCAGCCGCCCAGAGAATGAGAGGCTTTGCACCCTAAGGCTCTGAGATAACATTTTCTTCTGCCTTCTGCTTAGAGGTGATAAATTTATAGCTTACAGCAAGCTAATACGATACAGTCTCTGGCTTTTGTTTGATATCTGGTGTCCGCAAAAAATGTTTTTGCTATTTCCAATCCGTCGTTAGTGTAGTTAGCATGCATTAGCTTGGAGGGCTAACTTGGCTTGTTGGCGATATAATGTGAACGTCAGTCTTACCCTAAATGTAACGCCAAACCCCGTTCAAGTTCTCAAACTCTACATGGAATAAAAGGAACACCTAGTCTAATGCTCGTATCGAACAGCCAAACTCAGCCCAAATGATCTTAGCAGCGCCCAGATCTCCCTGCTCAAATTCGATTTTCACTGGCACTGTTGCTCAAACTACAGATTGTACTTCCACATTTGTGTATGCCTGCCACAACCACAGATACTAAGAGTACAGAAGAGGCTTGAGAAAGAGACCCGCCCACCTCTTCTCTCTATCTCTGACCAAACTGTAAAAACACATTGGCAGTACTGATTGAATACAAACCAAGATTCTGTTACTGTATTACTCTTTTCACCTAAGATGTCTACAGCAATATATTTTAGTGAATTGTTTGGCTGTAATATGAGAATTTGTGAGCAGGATGTGTCCCGTACTGTTTCCTGTATTGTAAAAACAGAGGCTCAACAAAATGTGATCAAGTAGTAAAAGTAAGCAGTGCTAATCAAATTTAAACCAAGACTGTGTTACTGTGTTGCCTATTTCTCACCTAAAATGTTTTTAAGAAACATATTTTAGCTAACCGATTAACTGTAACTCCAGATCATTAGTTACCATATTGTTTCCTGTGTCAGAACGGACAAGCTTGCATTACGTCACCCATCAGCTGGAGCAGTAATTAATCCGGTACAGCACAGGCTGCATTCTGGTAGCTGTAAGTTTTATACCCTTTTGAGCAAATGCAAATTCCACGGTCCTTCTTCTCTCTTTTCTCTGGTTATGTAGCACCAGTTTCAAAAGTATTTGCATCCTTTTACTGCATAGTTTTACAAGGAGACCATCTTTATAGTAGTGAAATACTTTAAGGGTCATTCAGAGCATGCACTGCGGGTCAGTTCCACAGGGTCTGTTTAAGATGAGCACAATTACAGTCTATAGCTGTCAAAATGCTTTGAACCCTTTATTGCAGAAGCGATTACTCTTCATCTGTGTAAAATCATGGTGTGGAAAGATTAATTACTCTTTGGAATGGTAATGATGTCTGTCAACAGGATAATTTGCCAAGAATTCGCTGGGAGTCTTCAACTGAATGCGATTGTGTGACCACTGGAGGTTTAATGTGAGGATTAGTGGTGGTGAATGCATTCCAAGATGCCAGGGAGGGAAAAGGGACATTTTTCTGCAAAAGTAAAATAAAATAACATCAATGGAGCATGAACACATCAAGACAGAGACTTTGTTCAACAATGACAGTAAGAGCTGGGAGTGACCTCAGGGGGCCGACCGCGGGGTGAACTCTTGACCTCCTCTGCAAACAAAGTCATCATACGTTATCACGACTCCACACACCATTGCTCTGCAGAGATAATGTCACAGAGCACCCGAGCCACCTCAGATCTTTCACATCAGCACCTTGGTGCTTCAAAACACTATGGCAACTGTTCACAAGCGTAATCTCTCCTGGGTGTGAGATGCAAACAGGGCTAATATGTTTGAAGAGACAGCAGTGATCACATTTCCAAGTGACTCCTTGCATCCTGCTGGGATAACCGAATAAAGGATGTTCTCAGCAAACCACAATCCTGCTTTCAAAACACTTGATCCTAAGATGACAAGCACCGGGCTATCCATTATGCAATAGTCCCCCTTTCTCCATCGCTAATCTAAACTAGAGCAAGTTCTCAGGATGGGATTAACGGTTTCCTTCTCGTCTCTTTGCTTTCAGAGGACAGAGAGGTGGTAGGATGTACCTCCAGCAGAGCTATTTACTTTTAACAGAATGCATCGTGGCACCTACTGAGAGTGGGCGCTGCAACAAGACAGCGAGGGTCATCGAGTGGTGAGGGGGGAAGAAAGCAACAGAGAGAATAAAAGAAAGCGACTGCAAAGAGAACATGGATCAACACGACGGGACAGGATGGTTATGCAACATCATACATGGAAACGTTACACACAGATGCGGTGTAATCATAAACATTACAAATGCGCCACCGCTGCCTGAGTGTTAAAAGTAACACGTTTATTAAGCCATGCCTGTCACAAACAGAGAACTGAAGAGTATATTAAGTATAAGAAGAGTGTTGTGAAGCCATATTACAAGCTCTTTTCATCTCTCTCTTTCCCTCCTCTGCTTCCTTTCTTCATCCCTCCCCCATAAAATCCCTGATTCCAGACTAAACCAATCTGCTGTCACCAACCCTTCATTCTTTACTATGTAGGCCTCCCATCCCCACTGTTTTTCCCTCAACACACACACACATAGACACATGCACGCAGGGCCTCCTCTCCTCTGTGTGACCTTGACTGGCTAGCACTCCAGGGCTTGTTCTTTGCTTCTCCCTCTCCCTCTGTCTCTCTTGCTCTCTCCATCTTTTCACGCTCGCCTTCACTCTATTGTCTGCCTCTCTACCTCTTGCTTTCTATCACTCCCCCCAACCCTCTGACCAGCTGATTTTAACCGGCGCTGTCCTTTTTCCTCCTCCTCCTCCTCCTCCCAAAGACACAGAGGAGAAAGGGAGAAAGGGACAGAACATGGCTGAGAGAGGAGAAGTAAAAGACCTCCCCCTCCTCCGCAACGATCCAGTCAGCTGAGAGCGAGTCCACCCTAAGAATAACTATCAACAAGTCTCATACATAGAGCCTGTCTCGTTTCTGATAATGTGTGTATTCAAAAACAGGACTTCTATAATTAATTAAAAGGAGGCTGAATAGGTCAAATTAAATGAGAAAATATTCTGACACCCAGGGGCTGCAACTAACAATTACATTTATTGTTGATTAATCTGTCCTTTATTTTCACGATTAAATAATTAGTTGTTTGGTCTAATAAAAAGGTCAGAAAATGGTGGGAAAAAAATTGTGTAAAAAGGTCAATAAGTGTCTTCCTAACCCCAAGATATCATCCTAAAATGCCTTGCCCAAAGTTATTCAGTTTACTGTCATGGTGAAGTGAGGAAATCAGAAAATACTCACTTTTATGAAGCTGAAATCGGAGAATTTAGAAAAAAAAAAAATTCTAAAAAATTACTCCAAATTATTAATCAGTTAATTCAACAGTTGACAACAAGTCGATTAATCATTGCAGCTCTATATCCAGTATAATCTTACATAACTAACTTAACATTATGTAAGTGTGGTATTGCAACCATTCTGCAGGGTATTCAATAAAGAGCAGTTTATTTTTCCTATTCTTTGCAAATGCAATTTTATTTCTTTGCAGCGTATTTTGCTCAGCGATTCAAAGTGTGATTACGCTTTGCTCTAATCAGCTGATACTGCTTCCTGTTTCACCAGGGGAGGATGATGAGCTCTCTCAGTGGAACAGTGAAACAGCAGGTCCAAATCCATGTTTCATTGCAGGTGCTCCTACAAAAGCATCTAATTGCCTCCACTGCAGCATTGTAGCCTGATCCTCTGACTCCCGTGATCCTTGAGATTTTCCCAATGGCTCGGCTCACAACATACATCTGTATAATAAATTGGAGTTGTTAACCGTTTGAATATCCATTCAAAGCTAAATAAACTTGAGCTCAAGTGATGGAGTGATCTATTAAATGTCAAACAGGCTGATTAAGCGCTCTCTACAATTATGCTATTCCCTTTGCCAATTTATGTACCTTACATATCTAAAGGTCTCCGCTGCGATTGTGTTCGCCAATCTGATGCTCGCAGACTGAATCCACTGCGTTTAATTCAGGCGTTGCTGTGAAATATGACATTTTCATCTACTCTACAACTGATATCAACACAGCGAGCTGACAGGACCACAGAATAGCTCGCGGCGGCTGTATGCTTTAAACAATATTAGGAGAGAAAATAGAGGGCATCATGAATGAATATCTCCAGCAATCTTCCTTTTAAGTTTGATCACAGAAATATAGACTTGTTGAATGCAGCTGTTAAGCCCATAGCGATACCTTTTCTCCCAGCATCCGTCTCTTTTTCAATTCATTTTGCTCTAAGAGGCATGGACATTACAAGACTGCCACAGCAATCCCCCCAAATAATTTCCCATCCCACATTAGTAAAACAGCCATGAAGTAGAGGGACATCATCAATTTCTACAGGGCAATAATAACAAAGAGGTTAGGAACTCACAGTCTTCTGCTGACACTTATACTTCACACCATGTTAAAGACTCCCCGCAAATTCCTTCAGTTTCACATTTCATTTCCTGAGCAGTTAAAATCCTTTGATGCATACCGAGACACCATACAACACCAAGCTAGTATACCAAGACCTGCAAAAACCCAGGGCATAATGAAGGCCTTTTCATTTAGCGGTAAGTTACGACAGTGAATCACACCCTATACAAAAGCTGTGACCACACCTTTGAAAATGTAGAAGAAGTGGTAACAAAGTCGGAGGCCCACAACTAAAGAGTTGGATTGTTTTATTTCAATAGAAGCCTTACAGCCATACTAATATAATCCACCCATAAATGCTAACATGCTGATGTTCACCATGTTCCCATCTTAGTTTAGCATTTTAGTAGGGCTGTACCTGACTAAGAATTATACCAGTCGAACCAGCTTTAGTTGTTCAATATGAATATTCAACTATTTGTTCTTTTTTTCCATACAGAGTATGAAACTTTGAACAGGGTTCTGCAGGAGGTTAAGTGTGACAGTAACATTCAGGTAATGTCAAGGGCATTACGCTAACAACCGATGGGAAATGTGCAACAACATTTCTGCCAATACTAGATATCAAACAAAAGCCAGAGACTGTATCGTATTAAGTTGCTGTGAGAATAAATTCAAGAGCCCTACAGCGCAAAGCCTCACCTCCTCTGGGCAGCCACCTCTGTGTCTGCAGCAGCCTGTACCAAAGAGCACTCAATCTGGGGACCAAAATGTCCTCAAAAATAACTTACACTGCACACTGATGTCTGCTCGACTTGAAGTCAGTCGACTGAGGGGTCTTCAACTGATGATTCGAATCTCCGACTTTCAGGGAGCTAACATTTGCTAATCAGCAATAAACATAAAGTACAGATGCAGCTAATGGTGATGTCATTAGTTTTGTAAGCATTTTGTCATAAACCAAAGTATTGGACAAGTTAAAAGTTGGCCAGATGACAAGGTTTGATTTATACATTATATGACCATTGAAATTATTTGAACTCATCCTATGGGGATCATGAATGGCTGCACAAAAAATCATCAAAACCCATCCAATAGCTCCAATAATTCAGTCTGGAGCGACCGATGTTGCCATCTCTGGAGTCACTAGCATGGCTAAATAAGAGCAATTAGGTCAGTCAGTCTCAGAAAAACAGACGAAATGTCCATACGCTATTTTATAAATGTTTGTCTTTTGAAACATTCATGGTATCCCTCCCACTTTAACCATATCAAAACCATTTAAGGTTGCAGATGTATCTATTTATAGCAAAAAATAAAGTCTACCTAAGGATGTCTCTTAGTGCAGGCCTAAATGCCAGAGTCACGTCAGTTAGATTGGTTACCCCTGGCCGGAGATTTAGAGTCCAGCCCAAATCCCAGGCCAGCATCAACCTAAATCAATAGTGAATCTGACGTCTGACTATAAATCATATTGAAGTGGTAGATAGTGTAGGATGCCAGGCAGAGTACAGGACCACACATCAAATAAATTTAGGGCAATTTGTCCCTGATGCACAAACTCTGTCTCCAGACTTAGCATCACAAAAAGGAGGGAGATAACAAAATGTCGACACACAGTAGGATAATACTTTATGCTTCAAAGCAAACAAGTAAAGTCCTGATACAGATTTCTTCATTGTTTTTGGATTTATTATATTGTAGCTGTATTATTCTGTACTGGACTGAACTGGACTCTGCAATAAGACAACAGGGGAAAATGTCCCGAGGTGACATTGCTGCACCATGAGAGGCCATAAAGCTGTATTACTGATCCACCTCTTGTTGTCAGTTATACAGATCAGGGTGATTACATGCATAATACATGAAGTCAGTCAACCACAGGTTCCCTCTCAGAACACGTCTACCCAAACCTAACCTGTACCTGAACCTTTCTCCCTCAGTGCAATCGATCAATAAAGGCATCAGCTCCCGTCCAACAATCTATTACAGTCAGTTCATCAAAACAGTCATCAATAGATGAAGCTGGAAGGCTCTTCATTTAGTGGCCCCCTGCTGTTTGACAAGCTGAAAACTGCACTGTGTTTCAGTTGGAAAGAAACCCTCCAGTTTCTGGCTTCAATTCCTGCTGAAGTGGGAATAGAAGTGAATCTGTGTGGCACAGACATTTCACAAGTCGGGACAGTCTTCTACTTGTGCATGGGGTGATGATGCCGCCTGCCTGACAGATTTTTCACACTTGCTGGTGATAGTTAAAAAGGAGAAACACACACTATCATGTGTAAAGCCCCATACAAACCCAATAAATAATTCACTGAGAAAAGAAAAATGTGGTCAGTTAGCATAATTATCATTTATTAGGACAAACTAGGTAGTGTTGCAAGAAAAAATCTTTCTTTTTCTCACCGTTTCAGTTATTTTTTAAGCAAAAATGTGAAAGATTTGCTGGATCCAGCTTCTTTGATGTGAGGATTTGTTACTTTTCATTGTCCAATATGACAGCAGGCTTAATATATCTTTGGATTATGGACGGTTGTTCGGACAAGAAAATAAAAATAAAAAATAAGTTTGCAGATCACACGTTGGGCTCTGGGAATTTAAATGGTCTGTTTTACTTTTTTTGGAGAATAAACCATCAATCAGTTGAGAAAATAGTTGGCATATTAATTGATAATTACAATAATCATTACTTCCAGCCAACAAAGATGTATAATAATCATAAACGTTATAACATCCAACACCTTAGTCCTTTGAATAACTGTTGCATGGGCTTATGTGATTAAATAGTCACTGGATCCACATCTTAATTGTGTCTGTTCTCTGGTATACTGTTTATGTACCCTGTTTCCTGAAGCGCTCCGTTTCGATCAGTACATTCCTTTTTTTGCCAAAGGCAATAGTAAAGTGATGACTGCCACACCCATTGCAAACAAAAAATTTGTTTCTGTTTGCCTATATTTAGCTTTGTGACAGTTTTGTTAAAAATCACATTAACCTGCTGAGTACACATAATCTAAATACATTCTTAAACTGCCCTCTACATTAAAGAATAAACATTTTTTTAGGAATATTATCAAAGAAAAGTTGGCTGTGTGAGGGCTGAATGGTCTGAACATCCCCAGGTTGTCTGTTAATGGCCTACAATCAAACCCGGCAGGAGCCCACACTGCTGCATTTTGAACATCAGTAAGTAGTCTAAATAGTTGTTGAATGTTTTCCTGTGGGTATAAATAACGAGCCATTTAGCCGTCAGACTAAAGAAACGTAAGTAGGGTGCCACTTATCCCCAGCATTCACCCCTTTCTACTTTCTACAATTTACTTTTTTAGGTTCAGTATTGATTGGAGCCCCCTTCCAGTCTTATTTCAGATGTTTATTTGGCGGTAGCCGGCAGTTTGTGTGATTGTCAGGCTCACATATGATCAACCTGTTTGTCCTCACCCCCCTTTAATCCTCTGAGGCCATAATCGATATATCCCTGGTAGACCTTTCTCCATCTCCCTGGCACTCCACCTTGAGACGCGGTGTGAATTTAAAGGCCACAGCAGTGCGGCGAGGGAAACACCCGCTGGAAAGGAACACCCACTCACACAAATCAATTAAAGGCGTGCCAATCAAGCAGTGTCCTCCTCACTTAAAAGTGTAGCCCCGACACATTAGTAGTCAGCCTACTCATAACTTTACTACGATAATTGCAGTCCATTAATCCCCAGCAACAGCCTTTTGTCTTCGCCTGAGCTGAACAACAGGTTTCTGGTACAATTACTTTGCAACATCTTGCCTTCAATAACTTCACCACCTCACAGTAATGCTCACACCTCATTCTCCAACCTCACCTACTGTAACACCTGCTACAAACCAACATGACCTCCCGGATCTGAAGTCCCATACACTATACACTGTTATGCTGCAAACGTTTCCCCTTGCATCCTCCTTTGACCTTCAACAAGAAAAGAGCTAGCCACACTAGCAGCTCTGTGAGGTTGTACCAAAGAGGCACAATAGGTGCTTTGAGCTAAATGACAATAAATAAAACTAAGATGGTAAGTCCTAAAACCTGGAAATGAGCTAGCATTTTGCCACACCCAATTCCCTCGTCTCAAAGTCAGTGGGTTTTTTTAATGGGGTTTTTGGTTTGATGCCTGAAATAATGTTTGTGGTTAACACAAGCTTGAGAGACAACATACAATTTGTCAGTAAATACCCCACTCATGAATTGTGAAGCCTTAAAGTGCCTTAAAAAAAACGGTTGCTTACAAGTGGCTAAATCAGACATCACAGCTTCACAGCTGTGCTGTGGGGGCAACGTTAAGTCATGCGATTACAGCGTTTATAGCGTAATATTAGCTTTTTACTTCAGGCCATTGCATTTAGGCTTCAAAAATCATAAAAGTGGTGCTCATTTGTTAAGATTATTTTGCTGAACAAAGTGTAAGCTATCATAAACCTTTGTTTGCCAAAGAGTATATTTTCTGCGTTATTATCTTATTATCATCTTAACAAATCAAATGGAAAAGTCCCCTGGGGTTTTTGACGAGGGAACCAGGGCCACACTAGCTTAAGCATCAGCCTACAGAGAAACATCATCTCTGGAGCACTCTGTAATACTTACTAAGCATACTAGCATTGTAATGTACGCATGGCAATGTCAGTAATGTCAGTAAGTAATGTTCACCATCTTAGTTTGATGTGCTAGCATTTGCTACTTAGCAATACACATAAAGCACAGCTAAGGCTGATTGTGAAGTCATTAGTTTAGTTAAGGGTTGGACTTAAAATATCACCCAAACATTACGCTAAATGAAAAGGAAGAGTCTCATAACATGAGGCCCAAAAATGTCAACCATATCAGGATATCAACAGATACTAGGATTCATTGTCAGGGGAATACGGACGTCTGAAACAATCACAAAATGAAATGAAAATCAATCTAATGGCTTCCTTGGTTAATTATATAGAAATTTAGATGTTAACTCACCTCCCTCAGCTGTGAATGGACTTGGCAAGAAGGCATATCCTGTCCTGTCCACACTTCCAAGTAAAAAACACAACAACTCCAAGCTAGCATCAACAGTTATACAGCTAGCTAATGCTAATTAGTTACTTGCAAGGAAAACTTATAAATGTAATTTCGTTTAAATTAGTGTCAGTATGATTTTTAAAAGAGCGACAACTAAAAAAAAAACAAAATAAATAAAAAAAATTAGAAGATGGCATCAATTATCCTGACTGAAATCTGAGTCGTAGCAAATTAACTGGCAAGGGCATTCCTAGCTAGTGCCAGCTTCCAACCACTATGATAATATGCCAAGCTAGCATCAACAGGTACACTGCTAGCTAATGCTAATTAGTTACTTCCAAGACATGTGTGGTGTGTAATTCTGTTGAAATAAGTGTCAGTATGATTTTTAAAAAGGTGAGAACTAAAAAAAATAATAATAAAAGTTTGTATCTATAATATTATAGCCAAAATATGAGTAGTAGCAAATTAGCTAGGCTATTGCTAGCAACTGACAATGTGCAACCACTATGATAATATGCCAAGCTAGCATCAACAGGTACACTGCTAGCTAATGCTAATTAGTTACTCCCAGGAAATGTATGGGGTGTTATTATGTTGAAATTAGTCTTGGTGTTATATTTAAAAGGGTGACAACTAAAAATAATAATAAGGTACACTGCTAGCTAATGTTAATTAGTTACTTCCAAGAAAATTATGGTATGTAATTATGTATAAATTAATGTCAGTTGGATTTTACAAGGGTGACAACTTCAAAAATATTAAGTTAAGATGGCATCTGTAATATCCTGACTGAAATGTTAGTATAAGCAAATTAATTAGATAGGCTATTGCTAGCTAATGACAACTCACAACCACTACAGTAACATGCTGAGCTAGCATCAATTGGCACACTGCTACCTAATGCTAGAAAAAAAAATCCAAGAAAAGTATGGTATGCAATTCTGTTGTCATTAGATGCACTATGACTTTAAAAGGGTGACAACTAAAAATATTAAGTTAAGTTGCCATCTATAATATCCTGATGAAATGTTAGTATAATCAAATTAATTAAACAGGCTATTGCTCGCTAGTCACAACTCACAACCACTATGATAGCATGCCAAGCTAGCATCAACAGGTACACTGCTAGCTAATGCTAATAAGTTACTTCCAAGAAAATTATGGTATGTATCTCTGTTTAAATTAGTGTCAGTATGACTTTAAAAGGGTGACACCTAAAAAATGCTGAGCTAAGTTGGCATCTATAATATCCTGACAGAATGAGTAGCAGCAAATTAATTAGCTAGGCTATTGCTAGCTAGTGACAACTCACAACCACTATGATAGCATGCCAAGCTAGCATCAACAGGTACACAGCTAGATAATCCTCATTAGTTACTTGCAAGAAAATAATGGTATGTAATACTGTTGACATTAGTGTCAGTATGACTAACTAGAAAATGCTAAGTTGGCATCTATAATATCCTCCTGACAGAATGAGTAGCAGCAAATTAATTAGCTAGGCTATTGCTAGCTAGTGACAACGATTACAAAGGCAACCAACAAGGTCATCTGTAGCCACAGTAGCCTAAAATAATGTCAGGTCAATTTTAGCTTGGGGGACTTTTTGAACCTACATATTTCTTTAATTGTGGTACTGGGACTTCTGTGTAGGTCAGTTTAAAGTGACCTTACTGGGTTTTCTTATTAAATAGGACAAAAAGCCATTAAAATAACTTTTTGAACGTAAGCACAACGTATACATTATCCTTTATATGTAGTAATGATTGCAGCTTGAGGGTTAGCTACATTTGTATTTCTGTCAGCACATACAGGGGCTGCTCTCATCGCCAGCCACCATCCTCTTCCTACCCACGGATGCTGCTGCTGCTGCTGCTCGCACACCTCCCCGTACAGTATCATGTTGTTGTCCGTGTGTGGTGAGCTCACATTATCTCACATCACAGGGAAATGAACAAAAATGGCTCCTCCCACTCTGCCTTTTGCTCTTTTACACCCCCCTCCTCCCCTCTCCTGCCTCCCCTCCCCTCCCTCCTCCCCGGTCCTCGGTAGCAGCAGGTGTTATTCTCCTATAACCTGAAGATTTAGGTGGTAATTAGCATTACCTCTTAGCCCCTGAGAGTTATTTGTGCTTCATGGTAACAGCAGGGGACACGAGTCGAGTGTGTTCCTGGGCACCCGATGAGAGAAGAAATCACGCCTCAAAAACACGTGGGAGAGATTACTCAAATATGCCTCCTTTGTACCCTCTTTACCCCTGTCGCTGCTGCACGGTTATCTCTCCCCGTTAAGCAATAAGCTGTATTTCGTGAGTATTTTTTTTTTTTTTTTTTGCAGGATGTCGGAAGCTGGGGAGCTCCACAAATAACCTATATACACTTGGGTTTCATTGTAGCTAGAGGCTTTGACCTTGTGTTTTGTTGCCCTTAAGTAGGTGTTGTAAATGTCCAAAATACTGACAACACAAGGCAATGCACACCGGCAAAATTATGCATATGATAAAGTGGCTCTGTCTACAACAGGTTCACAATTAATCGTCCACGGTGCATTGGAATAAATGCAGGATTTGGGCATATGATAAGCATCCTCCTAGGAGGCAATTAACTGCACTGATATTACATAATGACAGCCCACACTTTTCACTAACATCACCGGTGCATGCCAAAGGATAAGGCTGTTTTTAATAAATGATATATATATTAATACGTGGTGGTGGTGTGACAGTACATCCCCACCTTTTCATGTCAGGCAGTCACCTCAAAGAGAAACAGCGGGTCAGAAATGAAACACCTTGAAACTGTCAGGATGCTCTTCGCAAAGAGTGGCAATTCTTGACAGGATCTTACCTTTGCTATTGTCCTCTTCCCTGTTCAGATACATGGCTGTTACTTCACTCCGAGGCAAATACGATGGCGTTGTCTCAATTATTTGTTGGTACTCCTCTGGCGTGTATCGTGAACTCCGCCGATGTGGTTTGTAGTAGTAGCTGTTTATTGTTTTGTTGCTCCTCAACAGCCTCTCCTCTCCTCCTAGTGGATAGGTGGGCTAACCAGTTTGAGACTCTCACTATCTCCCTCCCTCTCCTCTCCCTCTTTCTCTCTCCCAGCCTCCGTCTCTCTCTGTCTCCCTCCCTCTGTCTCTAATAACCACTGGTTCACTGTGGCTCAGAGGACAAAATGGGAAAAAGTGACTTTTTGCAGCTGCTGTTAGGAAGTCTGTTTGCTCTGCTGCCACGTGCCATTGTTGATTCTGTTTGTGCATGCATGTGTCATTTTTAAAAAAGTATTGCCATGCATGTAATGAGGAGTGCGGTTAGAGCCCACCCATGGGACTTAGACAGGGCTTGCACCCCAGTTACATGGTTTAATTGGGAATCTCATTAGAGAAGTATCCAGATCTTTATAATGAAGTAAAAGTACCAAAGTAAAGTCAAAGTCAAAACTATACGTAACTACAACACTGATCTTCTAAAAGTAAAATACCTCATTATATATACTGTATTTTTCTTATTTGTTTATTTATTAATTTTCAACGTTGTCCCCAAGATTTCACACAAAAAATGACATTACAACTACCTTAAAATAAACTGTAATTTTCTATTGGTTTATTTTAACCATTTTAATGTTGCACCTGGTCAGTGTAGAGCTAATTTTAGCTGCCTTGTAAACTGAAATTGTAATTAATTTCCAGCTGTTATTCATAATTGATTGGTCATTTAATGACTAGTTGACTAGTTCTCCGATGACAGCTGTTTTTCTCCAGTTTATTTAATTATGATATGAACATGTTTCTCAGATAAAACAATGCATTTGATGATGTCACCTTGGGTTCTGGGAAATTATGATTACAGAGTCGACTAATTTAAAAAGTAATCCACACATAATAATTGTTAGTTGCAGCTCTGAAAGTATAAAGTAACAGGTAGCTGTCAAATAAATGTTGTGGCGTGTAACATGCCATATTATGAAGAGAGAAAATGGAAATACTCATGTAAGTGCTCGTACCTCAAAACTGTATATGTGCAGCACTCGAGTAAAAGTATTGAGACGCTTTCCATTAACATATTTCTTAAACCACAGTGACAAATGAGTCATTAAAGCAACAACATCCTGTGTCAGCTAACACTGATGTAAGGAGAGAAGAAGACAAACCCATCTGGCCCTGTCACTTCAACCATGCCCCACCTGCTGCACATCATCCTTATCCCTTATACAAACGGCGCTCACATGGTCCCGTATTCACGACACTTTGCTGTTCGAATTTATTGACCACATTATTAGGCACAGGCCAGAGATTAAGAGCTGTCGAGGAGTAATTGTGTGTGTCCTCTGCCAGTTTATGATGCAAGGTAATGTGGCTGCTATGCAAATACTCCCTGATTTAGATGCAAAAATGGGATGTGGATTACTTTAACACTCAGTATTCAGGCTGTCTTACATCACACATAGGCAGCCCCTGTAAGTGCTGAAGGAACAATTTGTCCGTGACCTTGACTTAGTCCTAGAAAAATCCACTCTGGAGGCAATTTAAAACAATTTCTTCAATTACTTTTCCTTTCTGTTCACAGAGCAAATTTCCAATTTGTGATGGAACTTCTTGTTACATGCAGCTGGCAGACGGAGACATGGGACATTATAAAATAAATGGGATAAGCCATGACAGTTATTAAAAGTACAGAACAGGGCCAGCATCACCGCTGTGCCATTTGGTAGAAATGGTTGAAACAGAAGTTGTGTAATTACTCTACGATATTAAAAATGGAAATTATTGCAGTGCGCGCTCATCAGCCAATAACCTCTGACCTGAAATCTTTACAGTGCGGTCTGTAATGTTTTTTATTGTACTTCACAGCCTTTCAGCGGCTCTCAAGTAATAAATATGCAGGTTCTCCTTACGAGCCTGCAAAATAGAAAGCTAATATTCCATTCAATCATGTGGCTCACTGATATCACAGATTACAATTCAATAGGATATGAGTAGAGCCGTACCGTGGATGCAAATGCTCTGAGCAATACCACAACTAACAGTTTGCCTGCGTTTTGTCAATAAAGCTGGGAAGGTCATTTGCTCAAAGCATCCTGCAGTGATTTCCATTTGATTATATTTTGTTTTGCGCTGCGCTCTGTGCTATTTGCTCACTATTGAGAATCTTTTGCCATTTGTTAGGAGAATTCTCTGCAGACTAATCTGACCACAGTCTATTCCCAGATTTTCCTCCTCCTGTGCTCCCAGCATCATTGTGCCTGTCACTGATGCATCTGTCTCCACTGGTATCTATAAATACCCCCCTTCTCTCCCCTTCAAAAACCTGATTCCCATTGATTTAGTGACCTATATACACATCAACACCATCCCCTCCCTTCCTCCGGCTCTCTGCTCCTTCTATCGATGGCCCTTTACTGTCTCCACCTCTTCATTTCCCCCTTCCCTCCATCGTTCTCCTTTAACTTAGACTACCCTCTCCTCCACCTTCTCTCCACTTACTAGAAAGCCTAAAGACTATTAATAGTTCGTGGTGGAAGCTCAAGTCATGACACATGAAAGGGATTTGAATGAGCATAAGAACAGTGGCTGGTGCTCATTTCTATTTTTCAAAGTGTTGTCATTGTGGTAAACTGAGCCCTTGGCTAATCTCTCCTGTGTGTGTGTGTAAACACTGGAGTAGATATTCTGATGAAAGAAGTCTCTCAAAGAGGCACAAAATTCAATATGAAATCTGACTCTGGCTGAAATAAGACCTGGATACAAGAAAGACAGCAGTGTGTGTGTGGGAGAGAGAAAGTGTGTGTGTGTGCGGGGTCATACGAAGGTACTAAGATTTAATTATGCTGCAAAATAGCATTCTGCAAAGTAATGCTATAAACAGCAATGTTGAATACACAGCAAACAGCAGGGGATTAATAATGAATAACCCTGTCATAACATCAGTTCTGCTAAAACATGCAGGAATAATATGGGATTTATAAACCTCCGGTGAAATCCACATTTCCATATTCTCATCGTGCAACTTATAAACACACAAAACACCTTGTTTATCAGGTGAAACCACACAGGTCGCAGGAGCACATCTGTGTACAAGCAGCACCACAGCTGCACGAGATAGAAACTAGCATGACTGAGAATAAGATAGCCTGACAGAGAGTGAGATTGAAGTGCGTGATTTACTGCCACACCGCCCAAGCTTAGCATACACCTGTAGTACATAGCAGTGCTCATGCCCCCCCCCCCCACTCCCACCACAGCAGCACTGACAGCTCTTCTGCGACCCCACACTGACACCTGGTGGCTCCACGACGCAGCAAATCATCAAAACTACACAAGTCTCAGCTGCTCTCGTGCCCCGAGGAGCCACAACGTCATCCTCATGTTCTTCAAAACATCGCACTGCTGTTTGGTTTTCACAGCACTATTACAGACAAAAACGGCAGCGTCTGTTCTTTTGTATTCTGTCAAACGACTGCTGGACCTTGAAAGCAGACACGGTGATAAAAACAGTGTAAGCCACAGCACAAACTACATCAGGCAATTTAGGGACAGTCAGTTTATTGAACAGCAAATTGTGACAGGGAACACAATTTTTTTTTTTCAACTGCATTGTCAACAATGTCTAGGACAACTGTGTCATTCACCACACATATTCATAAACACCCTCTTTGCCACAGAGAGAGACTTTGTAGATGGACAGTAAGGTGAGGGTCCTCGTTTTAAAGTGCTATAATGCACAATTCCTCTTGGAGGAAGACATCAGAGGCTGTGAACAGACCCCAGAAAGCCTCCAAGGTCCCCGCTTGCATCATACATTGTGTTGTGTTTCTTTTTTATCTAGTGTGTGTCTGTGTGTGGCTTCTACTTATTGCATATCAGTGAGCTGGTTCATGAATTTTTTTTTTTCAGTGAATGTGTAAAGCACAAATCTGTAGATTAAAATGTAATAAACTCTTCACTATAATTATAATACATCTCATAATATCTAAGATACATTCTTATATCTGATTCATTTAGAATATGTAGGCGATATACATTTTGTGGATAACTGCTGATGGGTGACATAGTGGACACCATCATACGAGTCTCTTATAGTGACCTGTCGTCTCAGCCCTATGGATCAAGTTTTACAGACATAGATAAACTTTCTCACAAGACAAAAAAGTTAATCTCAATCGACTCCTCTACTGAAATAAACCAGACTTCAATCCGTGTCTGCAAAAGCAGCACATTGTTTTCCAAGGACTTTGTCTGAGTATATTCAAAGTGGGTCGCGTGGTCTCTTGTGCCTAATAATCCTTTGTGCTTTCTTTGATTGTATACACTCTAAGTCATACATTTGGTGTTTTAGAGCTCCTCTGAATTTACCTGCACCCCGCGGCTGTGGATGCTGATGGCAGAGGAGTGTGACAGATAGAAGGAAAGAGGGGAGAGAGCGCGGGTCTGACAATCAAAGAGAAAAATACCGCAGTGTCACGCTAACAACTACACATCAACTACAGCACTACACAGTCAGACACACACACACATACATAACCAAATGCACAATGTGTGAAAATTCACAGCTGAGTAAAACAAAATGACTTGCACAACATTTTTTTCAAGATTCAACCAAAGAACAGATTAAAAAAAAAATCTTAAAACAACAAGGGAGGGGCGAGGGGGGAAGGTGGGGAGGCTCAAAAATCATAACAATAATCTCAACAACACAAAAATAGGCATTATGATCACATTAACAGCATAAATGAGATGAACTGGCAATCGGAATGTTGGAAAACTACGACAGTAATTCATAAAGACAAGCTCACATGAGTCGACGGGTCTTTTTTTCGCCGTTCCCCTGTGGCTCAGCTGTCTTCTGACAACATGGCTGGAGGTGCCAGTCCATGTCTAGCAGCTCTGTTTGTCCCTCCCTGACCTATGGCTTTCAGTTAAGACATTGATAACGCTGAGATTTGCTTGCTAGCATGTGATTCAGTCGGCACAGCCTTGGTCGTTAGTGCCATCGATGTCATATTGCAGCTACCTCATGAAAGAAGCACCATTCAAAAAGACAGATGTCAGATTTACAGTCTGATGTCAGCAGGTCCCTACTGGCTGTATTTCACTCCCAGAACCGTTTAAGTAGTGCCAGAGGTCATTCACTTAAAACTAAAGACATGTCTGCGTTTGGTCCTAGTTGATAAAACTGTAGGAAACAGGACAATAGGCTGATCCAACTTAATGGCACCTCCCAAAAAGCCATCCTAGATCTACACCTGTGTTCCTCTTTGCATACAGAGAAAAACCCTCATCAATATGCTGCATTTAAGTTGAAATGATGCATTAAAACATGTTCCTTCATTTGATATGTCCACACCATCATAACATAAAATCACCACGATATGGATTGAGGGGTGGGGGTGGGGGGGGGGCTGGAGAGGTAGGTGTGCAAATAAGCCATCATGTACAAAACAAACAATAAATCCTAAAACATAAAGTTCATATCATCTGCTTCTGTACAATATAGTTAAGGTGGACACTTTGACACAGAAAAAACAACACATACAAATATATAGTGCTATACTGCCAATAGAAAGGAATATTGATAAATAGACCTCACTCCCACAAATGATAATACACCTAAAAGTTGCATCGCGTATCTACAGTGCAACAGCACAACTGACGAGCTGCTTGAACGGTGGGAGCGAGGAAGGAATGTGATTGGATAATACACGTCAAAGTCACCTTGATCTCCGGCGAGATAAACCAATGGCAGGGCTTCAGTGTTGTGTGATGCATAAACAAGATACGACGGGGCTGCTTTTCCCGAGCAGCTTAAAGCAAACGAAACCTCTAAAGCAAACGAGCTGAGATGTTTGGTAAAAATCATAGAACACTGAAAACAAGTTGGTTTCTGATAAAGAAGAGTTTATCATTAGCTCTTTGGGTCCTGCCACTGAATTCAAGTTTGGACAAAGAATTTAAATCGAGCGTGAACTCATCTGTAAACAATAATAATTATGTCTGGATCTAAGGGGGTTGAGCTACTCTAGCTGAGGTCTCACTGGCTCCACAACAGATGAGTGCACTCAGGAGGCCTCGGCATGTGATGTCTGACCATTTGTCTGCGTAATTACTAAATATCTACTAATAATCTGCCCTTCTATTAAAATTACTTTCAACCCATTTGATGTTCGCAGCTTTCATCTGAACCCACAATGAATCACACAGGGCAGCTCTGCTCTGCTCTCTGTGGACTGAAATGTTTTAAAGCGTGCAGCACTTTTGGCCACAATCCAATCAGTGATGTCACAGCAGGTGTTTTCCATCATCCCTCCGAGGCAAAACCCCTGCTGTGACATCACTGATTGGGGGCGTGACCACAAGTACAACATGCCTGCTGGTCTCAACCCATAGAAAGAAGCACAGAGGCAGTTTGAAACAACGTGTACGTGCATAATGCCCAAACATGGCACGACGTCTCTTCAGTGTTTGGATTTGACTACGAAAGACGAGATATCTTTTCCACAGAGGCAAAACATTGTGGTAACACTGAATACCAGCTGGAACCTGATCTACTTAAAAAGCCAAGGCAATCAAAGTCTGCTCGGAGCTGAATGGCTGAGTTCATTACAACCACTTACAGGAAGGGATGTGGCTTCTCAGGAAAGATCATAGGGGGTGTGCTGGTAACACATCAACACATTCCCTGTGTCTTTGTCTGAAATAGAGGCATATTTTTCTCTGATTCTAAATACACTATCTTTTAAGACATAAGGTCTGGGGGAATTCTTTGATTAGCATTTTTAGTAAATGCTCTATTCTTTTAACGGTGTCATATCCTTCTAAGTAAAGTACGTGCATTTAATTTAGCTAGTTATGGTGTATCATTTTCAATAGATCTGTCATTCAGAGACTAACGCTGTTTAAAAAAAAATAGGTAGTGTAGGGCGTGCAGAACTGCAGCAACCAAGGGCAGTACATCTACTCTGAGGATTTGACAATCTTATTAAAACAATGCAATAAAATGCTGTAATTAAAAAGCAACGTTCATTTAAAACTTCAACTGATATTTGTGGCTTCATTTCCAGAGAGCTAGCTCAGCATGCCTACTGGATTTTTGTGTGCCACCACAGGCAGCTTGGCAAACGAAAAAGGCTCCCTCCTAAACTATTTCAACATTCAACACAACAAATTTAAAACAACATGTACTGATCGGTCGTGCTGCGACCCATCAGAATGAGATGAATCCTCACGCAGTTGGTGTGATGCGTGATGGGAGGGAAAGGCAGAAAGGAGGTGCTTCTTAGTTGTCTCTTTTAGGCAAGAAGCTGAGGATAAATTCACCAACACCCAGGAAGTAGACCACCTGGGCGATGCCAAACAGAGGTGCAATGACCAGGGCTCGACAGTAGGCTCCCTTCAGGAAGGCTGATGGACCCTCATTACGCAAGATTTTCCTAGAGAGCAAAAAAAAGCTTGTTATTTCTTTTTATTTTATGTATTAGGATCCCTAGTAGCTGTAGCATTGGCAGCAGCTATTCTTTCTGGGTTCCACATACTATACATAATCACAAAAACATCATACAACCACAACAACAACACAGGATCTAACGCTAGATCGGTAAAACTTAAATTAGCTGGTTTTCACTTTGGGTAGTATTAATCTACCTCCCTTAAATAACTGAGTAAGTAAGTAAGTTAAGCAGGACAAACACTTATGGATTGTATTTACAATAGTTCTGTATGAGCATCAAAGGGTACAACATGCTGCTTTTAAACTGGGTCATAGACGCGCTGGACCACACAGCTGAGCAGAACTCCAGATGAGATCAAACTACTGCCTTAATGAGCCGTCCTGTTACATTTTGTGTTAAAAAATGTAGAACATCTCCTAATAACTAAAAGACCTCTCCCCATCTTACTTACCAAATTATCACTACGCTTAGACCAAGATTAGAATTTACTATCTAATGTTATACCTACAAGTTTGGTTTCTTGAACTTTGTTTAACTGTAACATCTTTTACATACAACTTTAATTTGGGCATTTTTCCTGACAGACAATTTGACTTGATTTATTTGTTAACCATCCAACAACCAACTGCAGTTTGGTATTTAAGACATCTGCAGGTTGTGGATTCTGACGTGTGAACTGTTAAATCATCAGCATACATGCTGACTTTTGCCTTTTTTAAGGGTTAATGCTAATTCATTTGTAAAAACAGCATTTAAAAATGGACCTAGACAGTTTTTAAAAGTGAAACACACACATGGTGTTTATCTCCATTTTGTAATTTAAGTTTCAGTTGTCAGTTGTTTCAGTTGTATCGTTGGAAGGGTCTGCTGTTGTTGTCAGTGTTAGTTTTTAGGTGTTAAATGTGTTGACACACTCGTGTAACGATGTACTTCTAATCCATTTTAACTTGACTCGACTACACACGCAGCATCACACATGCTGCAGCAGTAAAGACATAATGAGGTCACCTGATGCAGTCAGTCACTCCACTGTACGTGTCTTCTGTGCTTCCCCGGTTCAGCGACTGCAGTCTAGTCTTTATAACTGCAACACACAGAGCTCAGGTGAATATATAACATCAACTAACGGTGCACACGTTGTCTCTACAGTGCTCTCAGTCCCTCTGCTCACCATCGACAGGGTTGACAGCAACAGCCGCTGTGCTTCCGGCAACGCAGCCTGATATGAACGACACATAGAAAGGAGCAGGCCCATCTACGCCTCTTTTGCCCAGGTTGTTCAGGTTGGCAAACAGGGGGAAATAGATGATGGAGAACGGGACATCCCTACAAAAACAGAGACATAAGACAGATGATCACAGTAAGTCATGTGAAGTTCATTACAGTGGCTTGATAAAATAGTTGCCAGATCTGTTTTACCTGAGCAAAGTGGCACCAAGGCCCTTATACAGCCCAGCAATGCCCTTTTCCCTAAATAATTGTCTGGTGAGCTGCATGGCTGTTGGGGACTTGGTCTCCACAGTACCTGCTGCCACCGTCTCTGGCATCAGCTTCCTCTGAGCCGCTATGGAGCACAAGAAACACATTAACAGTTAAAACCTCATATAAAGCCACTAGAATCAATCTTAAGAGCAGGTAAGTGGGCAGACATTTTGAATTCATAACAGTGAGGAGAAACCAGAAGAAAGCTGCTGTAATCTCAGATATGGCCACATGAGGCCACTGTTTCTCCAGTTTATCCCCTACACTTCATTCCTTTACAAAAAAACGCCATCTGGATTTCATTTCCTCTCACCAATTCGTCCAGCATCTTGGAGCTGGATTTTCAGCATCTCCATAGGAGTTGTGACAATAACCTGTGACAAAATGAAACAAAGGTGTCAGGAACAGTGTCAACATATGCTCACTGTGAAGAAGGATTGATTAGTGCAGGCAAAATGCGTGCCCAGTGTAAATCCACTGGCATGCATGAGCTACGCGTCATCTCTTGTTTTCCTCTGTAATCCACGCACAGTAGTAACTAGTTAACTGGATTAAGGGTGAGATAGCCATGTTCTCAGCCTCAATCTTAATCCAAGGTCTGCTACACTTAATCTAATCACGTTCCTCTGGCTTGAAGCCTTTGCCCTCATTGACAAGAGGCATTTCCCTCTGACTCACTTACTCAGTGCACATGGCCGAGCACTCTCGCAACGTCTTATCTGATCACTCAAATCTAGCTGCCAGTGTATCGCCTGCTAACGGGACAACGTTTCAGTGATTAGAAATCATTAATGAAAGCGAAACATTACAGGTCACATTCACATCACAGATAACAGAGACAAACTGCGAGCATGCTTCTGCAACTACTAACTCCTCTCATTTAGAAGTGATCGTGGTTAATTCTAGCTGCAGGCAGTGACAAATGAGGCGATGGCTGAGGCCCAGTGGTGTGTACGTGAGCTGACAGTGGCAGTGCTAAAGGCAGCAGCTCCAGATGGAGAACAGGAGGATGCAATTAAAGCAGCACCTCACTCACTCACCTGGCATGTACCTGCCCCGCACCCAGCCAGCATCTCTTTGAACAGAGTAAGTTTTCTGAAAGAGAGGAAAAGGCGATGAAAAGCATGATCCCATTAGAGCAGGCACCAGACCTGACAGTGTGACTCTGATAACTTTATTTCTGCAGTCCTCAAAAAAAATGTTGTCACCATCTGTGCTGGTGATGATAATGTTTGTCTTCTAAATCAACATGTCAAGTGCAAGGGCAGATTAATAATTCACAAGGTGAGCGGCTGGGCCAGACAAGTCAATCATTCATCAGCTCGCATGTTTGTCACCATGGGGAGGGAGATTGATGCTCCAGAAACATTCAGGTTTATCATGGGGGACAATGGGTGGGTGATTGATTTCAGCAGCACCAGACGATGGCTGCTAATCTTCGGTATGTGATACCATCGTGTGCTAATTTTACTGGGTAACGTGATACGAGTAATTCTGTATTTTTAAACCAGGCAGTTCACAAACCACTGTGAAATGCCCGGTGCCTCGGAGGAGACGACAGAACAGTGGAGGATTAACGAGAGCCTTGGTGAGAAAACAGACAGCTAATGTGTCAGGTTACATGTTAGTAAACACGCCAGTTAATCACAGTGTGAATGAGGGGGGAGTGGGTGTGTGTCAGTCAGCCTGTCAGCACTTTCATGCCTCACCCATCCTTGGAGAGGTGATGCCTGAAGAAGTCGTTGGCAGCCAATTTGATGGCTTTCTCTGGTGTGACTAGTGTTAAGTTCACGGCCGCTCCTGGGAGGATAAAAAGGACAGGGAGCAAGAAAGACGGAGGCAAAGAAAGAGAAGAAAAAACAGACAAGGCAGAGACAGAATGAGGGATAATTGCCTGTAGCAGTGAGATCCCTGTATTTGAGCTCTGCAGCCTCTCTCTGAAGTTCAAAGTAATCACAGGCCTGTGCTAACTAATAGCTTTGATGAGCTCATTTTTTTACACTTCAGTGGGCTCACACATAAATTACAGAACTCTAAAAACTTACCTCGGTACATCCCAAAATACCCCTCTGACCGGATGGTCTTAATAAGGCAATCTGACCTGAAACACAAAACAGTTGTATGTTAGTTACCTCAGGCCCTGTTTCCACCGAGCAGTACGGTACGGTACAGTTCAGCTTGTGTTTCCACTGTGAAAAGTTGTGGATAGTACCAGTCGAACTGTTCCGCACCACCCCCATTTCTGGTCCCCCTTCTGTTGGGAAACCTAGCACACAGATCTGGTACTAAAAGGTGCAGGTCATTGATTGGTCAACAGACAAACGTCACTTTTGCTCGACAAAGCACTCGATGCACAAAGCAGAGACCCACCATTCTTAAAAATCACACTGACTGCAGCAGATTGTTTTAGACACTGCAGCCTGTCTTTTGTTATCTCGAAATGTCGGTGCGCAATAACGTTTCTTGGTCAGTCAACGAGGTGCAGACATTCCTCTCTATTATCGGAGCGGAGGAAATACAGCGGGTACTGGATGGATCTGTTAGGAACAAGAAGGTGTTCCAGCTCCTGTGTCAAGGAATGGCTGACGGCCAAGCAATGTCAGACAAAATGCAAAAGTGACTATAGAAGAATTAAGGACCACAACAGCCGGAGTGGCACAAACAGGAAGAGCTGGTGGTGGTGCGACGCCATGGACACCATCTATGGACACATTCAGGCGAGCATTGGAAGAGAGGGGGGCATTGAGAGTCTGGGCCCAGTTATTCAGAAGTAATCTGATCGGATTTCAGCAACTGGATTGAATCAAGTCTTGAAAATGGGTTGTTCAAAAGAAAAAGGAGATTCTGAAACTGGAGTAGATTGTGTTTTCTACTCTTGGTTTTGATCTGGATCAAACGTTTATTATGTGTTGTCCAAACTTTTTGGTAGGATTAGGACACTTTGGATAATCCTGATCCTAGCAGAGGGGTGGATTCAGTGTGGATTTCAGGAACAAAATGTAATAAAACTTTTAAATAGGTCAGATATATATATACATTTATTTAGATCTTGCACTTGATTTGTTGAACAGTTACTGTGATAAAGTAGATAAAGCAGACTTAAGGCTATCTATAAAATACTTTTTGTTTGATATTGACAGCTATTTGATCAGCTATCATTCTGATCCAGATTAAATGTTTTGAACAACTGGGCCCTGATGACAAGCTTGGTGATATTACTGATCAGTTCTGACTACAACCCAACAATATGTTTATACGTCTATATGCAAAGGTCAAATACAGAAATGTCATACATGCTGGTGTAAAGGCGAGATCCATTTTGCTGGTTTTGCAAGCGAGTCTTGGCCAGGTCAATGGGAAACACACAGGTCACTCCAATTAGGCCAGCGATCCCCCCATTGATCAATTTGGCAGGCAAACTGGACAAGAGACAGAAATAGGAAGTATAAGAGGTCAATAGACGAAAATAAGGCCACAGCGCCACTGTATTTGTAGTCATCCCACATTCTGGCTTACCTGATCTGCTTGTCAGCCATTTATCTGAAGCCCTGGCTGGTCAAAGTGTCAATCTGTCTGTCAGCTTGTCACGCGGTGGTCGTCCTTGTCTTCTGTTGTTTGTTACGGTAGTCTGATTGTGCTTTGTCTGCTCGTCTCGCTTGCAGTTGCTGTTAGATCAATGTAGGGGATATCTGTAATGAAAGAGGAAAGGTCAAATTAAACAGGCTCGTAAAGTGGCTGTTGACAAAACATTCCATAAGTAAAGGATCGGTACATTTCAAAAGCTTTATTAAAGCAATGCTGCCCTCACAAACACTACAACATAGACTTGCTTTTAGTAAACACCTAAAACGTTGGCCTTCAACAGGGGGTCCGTGACCCCTTGTGGGTCCTCAGAGTTACTGCAGGGGGACTGTCAATTATTGTTTAAGAATTTTTTGAGTTTTTTTTCTTCTAAAAATCAAAAAATGGCTGAAAATACACATTAACATGAATCCAACCTATTAACAAAGACATCCATTGACCTATTCGATCAAAAAAAAAAAAATATATATATATATATATATAGTGCAGTCCTCAACAACTGTTACCTCAGATTTTTTGTCAAATTAATTAATGATATATAAACACGTGAATCTGAATTATTTCAATTGCTTAGTATGTTACTGTAGACCCAGTTTATGCAACTCAGTTTCACATATGTATCCGGGGGGCCCTGCTCCGTCTCCGTCGGCTAAGGGTCCTTGACCTAAAAAACGTTAAAGACCCCTGACCTAAAATACACAATATCTAAAAATCAATATCAGACTATGGTGAAAGATGGGCAGTAACCCACTGTGAAGCCCACAATGTACCAAGAAAAGGTCTCCACGCTGACATAATCTCAGAGTATGTCATGAATTAAGCTGGTTAGATTTAAAAAGGCATCTTCTACTATCCATTTCAGAGCTCCACATAAACACAGCATTTTTCTCACCCATAACCGTCTCAAACATTGGCTTGGTTTTTCACTATGTCTGTGAGAAACTGGTTTTGCAAAGAGTACATTTAAGAGTCCCCAGTGATGGCTGGGGCTGTACCGCAGTAAGAAGAACATGCTGACTGTATTCCTTGGTACGCTGTAGAACAAACTTGAAAAGAGAAGTTTCTCTTTTCTCAACATCAAGTCCAGGAATCCTGATCAGAAACTGACTGTCCTCCCCCGTGTGCTGTGGACTAGGGATGTGAAGATGTACGATTTTATTGTGCCTCATGATAACAAGCATCTCATAGCTCTGGTAGTTACCAGATATGCTCCTCCAGGTGAGTACAGTTTTGAGAGCTGCTGGGAAAACTGCATTTTCCTACCATAGGCATGGAATAATCTGCAAAAAGGTCCACAATTACAAAACTATTATATCTATTGATATATTTAAGGGCATCATATAGAATGTGGTGATGGAGGCAGGTGGTTGTTCTTCCATTTTATTGTGAATTTTGTATTTAATGTATTGTAATGTGTTGTTATTTGGCACAGCTGCTGCCTCGGCAAGGTCTCTCTTGTCAAAGATTTTGATCTCAATGGTACTTCCTGGTAAAAATAAAGCTAAAATAAAAGATAAATAAAAATCGGGATAATCATGGATATCATCCCCAGCAGCACCCAAACAGACTGCTGGGCGGCCAACAATCAAAGACGCTACCTATCTGCCTAGAAGTACATCCACCTCATCACCAACCACGACTCTACTGCCCACAGTTGATTATCAAAATATCTGCATCTCACTTATGAATCCCTAAATAGAGACAATAGCACGAGATAGATTTCAGTAGTTAACCACCGTGCAGCTTAATTAGGAAACTTTGTTGACAGCATCTTAAAATCGAGTATTACTGATCAGTGTGGAAGGATTACTTTGTTAAAACAAATCTATCATCACTGGAACATCTGTGCGTCGTGTGTGTCCTTGAACACTGATGTTTTATGCATGAGCTCTCTCATTGTGAGACTGGAGTCATACAGTATAGGGGAAGCTCTGTCCTCTGTATGCTCAGAAAATCATTACTGAGCAAACAGATGAAATACTGTACGTCAAACGTGGCCAAGATGCTCCATATTTTAGGTACAGAATGCCCTCAGTGTAAAAAAGATGCTTCCCATTTCCCCTTTCATTCTCTCCACCCCCTTCATCCACCAATCACAACCTGCCTGTGCGTGTGCAACCCGCCTCCTCCTCTCTCCTCCTCACCGGCCCTCCCCCATCATTTCCCTCAGTCACGAGTCACGACTCACAAACACAGCTTTTCCGTTCCAGATCTTTGCTGACTTGTGGGTTTCTTTGTGAAGTGCATCTGCACTTGTATGACACGAATATAACTAATTCCTCAGATTCACTTTCAGAGAGGCTGCACAGATGGATGTTTAGGTTTCTGATAACTGTATCTGGGCATGAATGCAGCTGCGGTCTGGTGTGTTTAGTTTGGATGGGGACTTGAGGCCCCCGCTGGCTGCTCCAGAGGTGAAGGAGGGAGGAGGAGAGGGGGGTTTTCAGAGCAGGTCAGCAAGCCGCCTCTCTGGTCTCTGTTGGCTGAGTGTTTTCGTCTGCTCCCTGGAGCTCAACACAGCCGACTTCACAGCCCTCCTCCGTTGCTCATCGACCGCACCGTTTTCTCATCCAGCTGTGATACGAAGCACACCTTTCCCCTATAAGTGCTACTTTTGTTTTCCCATTTCTCGTCACTGACTTTCTCCTGAACCTAACCCCACAGTCAGCACTCTGATTCTCTTCAAACAATAATTCACAGAATACTATGGTCTGTTAGTAACAGGACGGAGGAGATCATGTATGGGTTTTTAAGAGCGCTGCAGTCTCACATGAGTCACCCATCTAACCGACATCTACCCTCCTTCTCTATCGTGCTTGCGGCTTTACTCTGCACCAGGACATTTATGTGACCCACAGTCATAGCCTGGCTACACTGTCTTGTCACGACAATTGGAGTCTGTATGAAAACAACCAGCCCCAGTGTGCAGCGTCCAGAGCACAGTGGCATCACTCATCAAAAAAATCTCCAAGGAATTCCTTTTATTCTCACAGCAGGAGAGAGAAATAACAAACTGTCAGGAAACTGCAGAGGGAACTGGTACTTCTTCTCTCACCACACCACATAAGCACATCACTACCAAACTCAGAGTTACTTCAAAAACATTAGAAGTGACTGAAAACTTCTTTATCAAACTAGCCAATCACAAGCGACTTGAAACATCTCTCTCTCTTAAACACCCACATACACACACGTATTCACACAGAGGTCATATTTTGAGTTTTCACCTCTAGAGCAGATAAGCACTTAGGTGTAAACAATAGACAAGGTGATTGTGCAACTTGTCTGCTATGCAAAACCTTGAACTTAACAACTTAACTCAGCAAGTCATTGGACGCACTTGATAAGAGAGCTAATGGAGTCCGTGCAATGACTGACGCAGATAAAAGTTCAGTTTTTGACCCTTGCTCATCATTTCAACTTGAACAATGAGGCAATAAACCCTGTTTTACTGACGTGGGTACTGAAAAGTTATGTTGAAACTTGTCCAAAAAGTAGCAAGCAATCTTGTTATGCTAGAAGATAGGATATGAAATCCCTAAGATTTTTTAAACTTAATATGAAATACACATTCACAGAGTTTAGGGAAAATAATTATATGTACATCATGTAGGTGCAAGGCTTTCAAAAAATAGCATACATTAAGGTAAAAAGTCAGACAACATTTCCATCCTACTTGGATCTTCGTCATGGCAAAATGTTTGAAAGGTTGAAACCGCACCCCTATTTGTACATAATACACACTAATAGGGTGACGAGCTCCGCTCCAGGTGTGGTTAATAATCAAAACAACAACAAAACTATTGACAATCAACAATTCAGTAAATGACACAGAAAACACAGATTTAAAAAAGTACATAGAGAAAAAACAGTAATGCAAAGGCCATACAAAAATACCGGACATATATCTAAATTAATAAAACATTATATCAAAATTCATCACCAGGCTACATCACCTAAATTAATGTGGAAGCAGAACAAAAGGAATCTCAAATACATGAGCAGAAATTGGGTCCAAAACACCTTTCTAAAAATTGTTAGATCAAATTCCATTGAAGGGAAAAAAATATCAGAAGGAAAAAACACCTGTTATATTAACAAAAAACATTTCATTTACACAGGTTTGTGTGTCAGGGTCTAGGAAAACACACACATGTATATACATAGGGAGAGCCCTCATGATACAAACACTATTATTTATTATAGAGAAAATGTTTGATTTCACACTGCTGATTCAGACCTGTGGGTGTAAGAGTCTGGAGAGTGAAAATATTAAAACTCTCTGTTTGGAGTAAGTATTTAAATCACCTCCTCTTCTCTGAGGTCGAAGGAATTTGATGCCAGTGTATCTGGGAGAGGCCACAGGGTGATTAGCCTCTCTGAAATGCACTGCCATCGGGTTACGCTGATCCCGGTTCCAGTTGCTGCTATGCTGGTTTCAAGAGCTCTTTGTGTCTTTTCTACATATGCTATGATTACAACACATGGACATTTGATAAGATAAAGTACATTCTTTGTGGAGCAAGATATAGTGCCTCTTACTTTCATTGTTTTTCCTGTTATCGGGTGGGTACATGGAGTACACTTATACTTAAAAACTGCACTGAGTGCATGAACCACACCAATAATTTCCTTGCGGAGGATCAAAGAAAGTGGTATTCTTAAGCCTCGTTTCCACCAAGCAGTCTGGTTCAGTTCAGTTTGGTTCACATTATAATGGTTATTTTTGCATTTCCATTGTGAAAAGTTGTGACTGTTACCACTAGTCCCTATTTTTTGTCACCCCTCTGTTAGGGTACCTAGCATGTTGATCTGATACTAAAAGGTGGACCTAGAAACACTTTAGTCCATTGATCAGTCAGCTGGAGAATCGACACTCTTGTTCAGGGGTGTTATGTGGCTGGTTTTGAGGCTTATGTAACTGCTGTTCATACATTACTGAATAATAGCTATGAAATGAGAGGATGTTTTTCTGTCCTTCCATCTTTACTAGTTATCAGCAGCTATAGCCTGGGAAAAAACAATTTAATTTACTGTGCGCCTGCCGGCAACTTTTAAGGTGGGATGTTTAGTTGCATGTACTTAATGTATGAGTTGGCAATGTGAATCAATCAACACACCTTAAATGTCAATATGGCAACTTCGACCACTCTGTTTGTTTTTTATTGTCACTCTTAGATGACATGCTGAAGTGATGGTTGGATCTTCAAGCATTAAGAAATATGAATTTCGATCAGATTATATGAACTGCGAATATTCTGTCTCCCTATTTGGAGAAAAAACACAGAGGAGACTTGTTTCAGCGCGCTCCGGCAGCACTACACCCCTGCTCTTGTGTGACAAGGACCCAATGCACAAACTAGTCTTTTTTGTTCTGAAAATGTCGGTGTGCAACCCCCGTTCTGTGGACGATAAATAAGATGTAGAAGTTTCTCTGCATCGCTGGCTAAGAGGAAATACAGCGAGAGCTGGGTGAAGCTGTGAGTTACAACAACCCCAGCTTCATTTTAGGGTACTGTTTGCAGTGGAAATGCTACAATCTAGGGTCTAGTTACATATCTGTATGGGTTACGTACAGTACTAAAGATACTATCCCTTAATTTTTGATCATTTCATTTTTTGATCTTTAAATTAATTTTTAAGTCGTGGATAAGAGTTTAAAATGTGCCAGTATTTTGCTTTTGTTTTAATCATGTTTTGAAAATCTATTCCAGCGCTGAATATTTTAAATAGCACCTAGAACCATTATTTGATGACAAGTCACTCTTCCTGTGTTATAGTGCTGAATCTGTGTTGTGCAGCTTTTACTTGACTTTCATTATACCCTCTTTCCTTGAATCAGTATTCTAGTTCATCTGCTTGTTTGTCATTATCAGTTTACTTTGTGCCAATTCTAATGATACGACTGTTCTGGCTGATGGGGAGAGGATGGAAATATTGCCCAGGTCAGGGGGAACATTTGTCTGTTGATTTTCTATACAGATCAATCACCACTGTCCTGCCCTGACACTTAACAAGAGTGTCCAAAAAAATGATTTGTTGCACATCATGAGTCACGGTAAATTTCAAATGTCCATAGCAGTGATTTAGATTCTCATGAAACTGCAGTTTTAAAACAGGCTACATAAAGGGAACTGAAATTTGCAGACATTTTGCTACACATGCAGTCCCTTTGCACTGCCTGTGTAAAGTAGAAATCTTCTCAAACACAAAAACATTTTTAGAATGAAAAATCTTTACCAGTTCAATGAAGCACTGGGTGCTCTGTTCAGTCTCAGGTGATCTTTGGGTGTTTTAGACCCAATATCTGTTCATGTATTTGAGGTTTCTTTGGTTCTATATCTAGCTTAATAAAATACAATTTTAAACACAGGTGACTGATGATGATTTTTTTTATTTTGTTTTACTAATTGAAACTGATATTTTTGTAGTATGGCATTTACGTTACTGTTTTTTTTCTCTTTGTACTTATTCTGTGTATTATCTATGTAATTAATTGAGTTGTTTATTGTCAATAGTTTTACAACCCTGCATAGTTTAGATTATTAACCACATCACACCTTGGAGCTTGCCAGCCCATAAATGTGTATTATGTATAAATATAGGTGTGGTTTCAACCTTTCACACATTTTGCCATGACGAAGATCTTCATTCAACTTGTGTGGCATGAAGTAAGTGTGCAGGTATTACATCTTACCTGATGACAAATTCACAGACCAATGCCTGTATAAAGTTAAATTCTTATAGATGGTGTCTGCAATTATCCAGTTTGTGTAATCCCACAAAGGAGGACTTACATACTATTTATGAATGACACTGCATATTTTATAAAGTGTAATAATGTAAAAGAATAATGTACCAAATAGAGCTGCAACAATCAGTCGTCAACTATTAAATTAACTGTAATTTGACAAAGGATTTATCGGCTGGAGTAAGTTACTTTAAGAAAAATTCCAGCATCTTAAATGTGAATATTTTGTGGTTTCGTCACTCTTCCATGACAGTAAACTGAATATATTTGAGCTGTGGATGAACATTAGACATTTGAGGATCAACATTTTTCATCATTTTCTGACAAAACAACTAAAAGATTAATTGGGAAAATCACCAAATTAAACAACAATAACAACAATCATCAGTTACAGCCCCATTTTAAACACACGGACAAGGATTGTAAATGGTTTGCTTGATTTTTAGAGTCTTTTGACTCACCTGAAAAGTCAAGATTATTATGTTATTAAGATCTTATATACATATATATAAAAATACGATGAATAAAATATTCATAACACATGCTCTTAAATCTTTCTGGAATTAGTTTCATTACAAGTTAAGAAGGTGGTGCACTTTTGGACAATAAAGATTTAAGATTTATACTGGGGTAATGGCTTTTTCCACTTATTATTAATTCATGTTAACCTTTTCATCCATTATAAGGATGGTTAAAAAAGAAGTGACAAAGGCATGTATTTACTGTGTTTATAAAAAGAATATAAGAAGCTATTCATTTCCAAAATACAAATGTATATTGTAGGTGCATTAAAACGCTGACAATACTGGATCAGTGCTATTATTAATTAGACATGAGGCAGGTGCAAAGCGTAAATGTAGCTAGCTGCTTCGACTGAGCTGCTCCGAGGTTTGTCTTAATTGCAAAAGACTCACAAAAAGATAAATATAACCATTCAGATACTAAAAGTCTGGAGACAAATCCATGCCAGTTCATTTCCAATGCAAAACTCAATGCAAATTTACTCCTCTCATTCAAATCAACCAGAGAAATAGTTACCTCATCCATCACAGCTCTTTGGCTACCTCTCTGTTCTCCAGTGCCAAACAGAGTAAAGGTCTTGCTGACTAAATGACAATCAGTTTGTTGAAAGATAGGAGGAAGTCGAGTGGCTGGCCTGCAGTGACAGAGCACTGTGGTAGTCAGCACTTCGCTCACGTGACTGTGGCGTGTCGAAAAGACAGCAAAAGAAAGGAAAATCACACGTACCCTTCCTTGTCAGCTCCAAGCAGGCTGTTGTTACCAGCCCATCTGTCTCACATGTACTGGTTTGATTAACGTGCTCTGAGCTCTAAGCCATCGACTGAGAGGCTGCACTGAGGATCTGTTTCAGACACAAGTGTGTTCCTGCAATCCTCTATCAGATGTCAAGTGCTTCTCTGAGCTGCAAGAGTACAAAGGCCAAATCTAATACACAACTCAATCTGTCCACTTTTCCTGCCTTTTAGAGACATTATTTTTTATATAAGCTCGCAAAACTATTATGAGCTAATATTATATGGCTAACATCCAGCTTAATATTGCCCTTGTGTATGTGTTGCATTGTTGAATTCTCCTGGAAGGTAGGAATGCATATTAAATAGTTCTCTGCACTGACAGCTGTATGTCTGCCGTTCTTCACCATAAACCTGACAGCTGCTGTGCTGCTGTTATCGTGCTTTTTTTAAATAACTGTTTATGAGATGCAATCTATTTTTGGACATCTACAGCACTGCGGAAACAAGGGATGAAATTTGTGGTGTCACAGATAAATCTGATTACTATTCCCTCTTCCGCACAGCATCAGGATTATAAACCTAATTCCTATTTCTGAAAGCTCTCTCGCAATCTCCATTTACAACCAGTGGAGTGAGAGTTATGATCTGGGCACACAGCGATGCATTTCCACTACAGGTGCTCTACACATTGCAGACATTAAAGCTGCACTGTTATACACCTGCTGTAATCACCTGCTGTAGATCAGAAATAACAAGTCGGGTTTCACTTTCAGGAGGCACAAATGCCCCTTCAGTGCAGAGAGGTGGTGTAGTGTTTAGTCCCTCCTCTGGCACCACAGGTATCTCTGGTGGCCCAGTTTCTAAAGTCACCTGGGGCATCTCCTCTGTTTTGCCTCCCTCTCGGCTTTCCCCCAGCCTTGATAGGAAAATAATGATACCACTGTGAATGGACTTTCCTTTAAAAGAAAACTAAATGCACCATTGAAGCATCTGATTACAGCTGGTGGATTACAGTAAGGCCTTGAATGAAGGACTGTAGCTTTCACACAGGGGCAAAGCATCTTCCCAGAGCACAGCTATACGTCACATTCATTCAGTGCACATAAACCAGTGACATTTAGTAGTCCTTGCCTCTGGGATTTTGGCATACTTTCCTGCATGCAGATTAAATGAATTTTATACACAATGTTGCTGTCTCCTCATAGGCTTAGATTTTGGGAGGGGACCAGCAGCTACCTCCAGAGCTGAAAAATGAAGCCAAGATGGAAGTGCCAGAAACTGTAGTTCTTTGAATGGCCACCTGAGTCTGGCTCCAGAAGCCAGTCAATCCCCGAGGACACCCGTGTTAAAATTCCCAGCTTTATATCAGAAATAAACATGTTTACTGCCTAGCACAAAAACATATTTTGTATTTTGTCTCTACAGCTTATTTCCCTCTTCGTGACAGCTGTACAGGAGGTGAATTTTTTTTCTAACTCATTTTATTAAGGCTTAAAGTTACGCATAATAAAGGGCGGGCCGCTTTGAGTGACAGGCTGTCTACCAATAGCAAACTATGGTCACTTATTGCTCCACAAATCCAAGAGGGCAACGGCCAAAATGCCAAACTCGTGGCTTCAAAATGTAAAGTCAACAAACCAATGGGTGACGTCACAGTAGCAAAGTTTGTATTTTCAGTCTAGAACTTGTGCATTTGCCCCCACCCCACACCTATAGAAACGTGAAAGCAGCAGAGTACTTTCAATGTGAAGAAATTAAATTTTTTGACCATAAACTAATGCAGACAAGGCAAAAAATAATGCTTAGAAAATTAAATATCTGACACTCAAATGACCTGGTGAAGAACCCCAAACACCCCCTTTCATATGTGTCCTCCTCAATGTTGAAAAAAAAACCTTCGCCCTTGTGTCTACTGGGTAAGAGTAGAGATGTTTTTAGCATTACAGCCAAAACAGGTACAACAGTTCCATTGGAAAACACAGGATGTCACCCTACACCCAAGAACGGCTCGCCTTATCAATTATTTCAAGGCTGCAGGAGTGCTTTATTACACTGCTTGGCCTCATCATAACCTCACCAACACACTGGGAGCAGCATGCATTACTTCTTGACATCTTGCTCAGCAGTTAAATGTCCCCTCATGTGAGGAGCTGAGGGCCTCAGCAGAGAGGAGGGGGGTGACTAGAATAGCAAGGTGGGCGAAATAGAAATGGCTTCCAAATGGTGAGATTTTCAGCATTAATAGTAAATGATTTAAATAAATATCCACCTTCCTTCCTTTCATCCTGTCCCAAGAAGTCACAGTGTGTTAATGTTTAGCTAGAGCCTGGCTGCCAGAGGTGAGCAGCTTCACTCTGCTCTACCAATGAAAAAGGAGGTGGGTACGGTTTAAGTGGGTTTACCCTCCACTACCAACATCCCAGCCCACATGATCATTACACCCTCACTCCAGAGCAGGAAGCCGGCTGAAGACGGCCGCAGTGGCCCCTTGAAGGTCTGGAGGAAATTCGAGAACATCCCAAAACCAAGCAAGCTAACATTTCCATACAAACCGACACAGTGATAATAAATAACCGTTACACCTGTCACTAACGGCGCGTCGGTTTTATGGGTAATAAATGACAAGGCATATAAAGGATACCCGTTATTCAATCATCATCAATAACACTCATAACCACTGTAGCTTACATTTTAACAGAATCACAGGCCTACCATAAACGTTACATATTTAAACCTACCGTATGTAACGTTACCGGCTGGGCAATAAGCTAGGCTCACACATAACGGAACATTATTTTCTGCCTCTCACAACGAAGCGGCAACACACACAATCCCAAAACTAGCTAGCTTTTTATCTCCATTTTTCCACAGGACATTTAATATGTCGCCTTCACGTTATTCCCAGGTAAGATTCTAACGGCTCCAAGCCAATTCAACACACATTTCTGAACAAGACACCCGCCACGATTCACAATGAGACTTTTCCTGCATCCCGTTATCTACATACCACATAGAGTCGTTTCCGTTATCTCTCCCGGTGTAGCTGTGGTGTGAAATCAAAGCCTTTACTGTCTGTATCTTTGGCTGACAGACCGACAATAGCTAACCTACCGGTGTTACTAGCATTTGAGTCCAGAGGAGGGAGGTAGAGGAGGTGGGAATGAGAGCAGGGAGGGAGGGGGAGCAGCCGGGCAGGCGATGCATGGAGTAGGACTCGGATAAAAAAAAAATAGAAAAGGGATTTAAAAAGGGGTCCTCTAGTGGTATGTAGTAGAAGTACAGACATGTTTTTTATTTGCAGTAAAGGTGTAGAGGGTGGGGGATGGGGGCCAGCGTCATCGTGACGATTCATCTCAACCCCATGACCTTGAGCACTAAAATAGAAAAATGGCTACAGCTGAAATATTGGGGATGATGTGCAGCATGCAGCTATGAAAGCATCTACAACAAGCAATGACTCACTGCAGGGCTCTCAGCATGAAGATTACACAGCCGACACATTTCTTTACATAACAGTTTTACTAGAGATGAAAACAGTGGAAATTCATACAGACATTTAAAAAACTCTAGTGTCCTGATATGTCACTGATATGTGCTGCAGCTAAGCTGGTTTCTAGGTGACCGAAGGCACACAAGGAAAACATTTAATCAACCATAAAAATGGCTCCTCTTGCACTTTCAGTAAGTAGTCGAGGCTTTCATTGTCCAACAGCTCCCAGTGTTTGCTCTGGCTCTTAACTCTGTCCTGAACAGGTAATACTGACCTTTCTGCCAAGAAATGAATAAAAATACTCACAGTAAGTCCAAATATTGAGATACAAAGGCAAAACAACAGTCAAAAATCTAAGTTACTGAGTTAAATTTATGACACCAAGTAAAAAAAATCACCAAAATTTGCACATATATGCAGGTTATTTCATTGCAGGGAAACCTGCTAAAAATAGGCAGTTGACTTCTTTCCCATTGCCAGTTAACCTAAGTAACCCTTAAAGTTATTTGTTTTTGACACATATGTGAATGAAATTTTGACACATAACACATCAAAATTATTACACCCCTTAAAATCAAGAGGGCTTCGCAACCCCCTGTGGCTCTTTGGCATACCCCAAGGTAGTCTCCCGGTTGGGAACCACTGCTCTAATCTATTTTCCAATGTTTTTTTTGGCTGATAGGTGGGTATATTGGCAACACAGTGGTTTGCTGCCAGTGGTTAGAATTGTGGCCTAACAACAAGGAGTTTGTCAGTGAGGGTTTTCTGCGGGTACTCCGGCTTCCTCCCACAATCTGGAGACATAGATTAGGTTTATTTAACTGGTTTATTTAATTGGCTGTAGTGTGAATGGTTGTCTGTCTCTATGTGTCAGACCTGTGATAGTCTGGCAACCTGTCCAGGGTGTACTCCACCTCTCGCCCAATATCAGCTGGGATATGTTCCAGCCCCCGCGCCCCTAACAGGATAAGCAGTTAGAGAAAATGAATGACTGAATGAATGTGGGTATACAGGTTGTTTTTTTGTTTTTTTTGGGGTGTCACATTTGGCGTCACTAACACACTGAACAACACAGTGAGTAAACAGTAGAACGCGGTATAGAGCCCGGTGGAAATGTTACGATGGTTACTTCTCTTTTATATCTGTTTTCAAGGGCCTAGGTTTCAACACTTCGCGGTGTCACGTATGAAGAGGGGGGTTTTGGGATCCTCCGCCAGAAAATTTGGAGCATCAAACACTTAATTACCTACATTCTGGTGAATTTTATGCACCAACTCATGCCTTTTCTGCACCACTTTATGGTGTAAATGTCAAAATAAAAGTCCTCCGCAACTTTATGTTTTCATCGGAGGGGGGCAGATGCACACATTCTAAATATTGAGAGGGACATGTGCCCTGTTTTCCCTTCAAAATCTACACCTGTGTTTGATTCTAATTCAGTTTCTCTTTCAAACTTGGTGCCAACTAATTTTAGACGATGGTCGGATGCTGCTTGGACAGACAGGCAGTATTTTGTGGCAGCAAGTCATTACGTCATACCAGAAAAGCGGCAATAATTAGTATGTCCAAATGGGTGTTGTGTTTTTTGATCATTGCCAATCAGAGCTGATCGGAGCTGGAACCAATAAATACCCATGACTACTGCAGTGACTGGTCCCAGAAATGAATGCTGATTGTAACCTTTCCCATTAAGTACAAAGCCATGAGTTGGTGTGTGTGTGTTTTTGCCCAATTGGAAAGGGGCTTTAGTCAAAAATGATGATGTTTAGCCACAAACATGCCCTGGATGACACTGAAAAACACTGATCAGAGCAATTATGTAATGTTAAAATCATCCCACCACACCTAAAGAAATCCAAACTAGGGCTTTAAGGGACCAGACAGTAGAAACCCCAGCACACTGTAGTGCAAGGAGTCCAAGCCAGTCGTGTAATAAATACTACCAATAAATACTACCTTTGTGAAACTATCAAACGTTTTGATTCAACTGATGATGTTGCTGAAGCATAAAGTCAAATTCTGACATTCTAGGTAAAAAAAAATTGATATTATAAAAAATTATGACTTAGTATCTCAGAATTTTGACTTACCACAAGTACTTTTAGTTTCATTATATATAACTTTTAATACATGTTTATCTCTTCCTGGCAGAAACGGGCCTCCACAGTACTGTCTTGCATACTGAAACAGTTTTAAAAAAGTAGAAAGTGGAAAAAACAAGCCAGAGGCCATCACCTTTATGCAGTCCATCCATTTCACCTGTCTTCTGTAGGTCCTCTTAAAGGTGCCGCCAGCTGGCTATCATGATTGTATTAAGATAGATTTTTTGTACTCCAGGACACTTGTTTAGACAGCAGGATGAGATGATGGGGACACACTGTAAACAAACAGGTTACTCAAGTGTAAGTCAGCCATCTGCACCCAGCATGGGTTTATCTACTGCTGAGTGTCACAGAGAGGAGCTCTCTGCTTCCAGGCCCACTCTCCTGAGCGACTCTGAGTACTTTGTCCTTCCTATATTGACAATGTCCTCAATCTCATCTGCCAAGTCTCTCCTGCCGCTCTCGATCATAGCGGCCACCAGTCGTGACACCGCTCCTGGTCCTGCATTCTTCTGTCCACGGGCCCAGTGGAACAACATGTCTAGCACCAAGTCTCCTAGGTTGTCCCTGGTGAGGAGCGCAGAGCACACACAAGAAATTTTACATCTGCTAACGTAACCTACAGAGGGTTTAAAAGATAACAGATTTAAGTATGTATTTTAATTTGATATATATTAGCTGTTCGGGCTCTCACATCACCGCAAGATTACATTTTGTTTTTATACCAGCTATGGCCATGAGCAGTGCTATATGTTTTAGTACCACCTCAGGATAAAATCATTTGGTAGATACGGTACCTTAAGCTATGAAATGTACTAGCACAGCCTATTAATATGTGCTATGAGGATCTCAATGCAGCTGGAAGATAAACCACGTATAAACTAAAAGATTCTGGATATGCATCCCCTGTTTCCAAAGGAAAACATTAATTGGACAACTTCCATCAAATACACATATCATTAAAGGGGGCTGAGTATGTTTTTCCTTATTATCTGTCATTTACATGTAATGTTACAGTGTCGGATATTCATATTAAACATGACCAAAGTTACAAATAATGAGGTATAAGGGTATGTAAAAGTAATCCCTGTGAGCAAAAGCTTCAGATCGTTCTGAATACATTTCCAATGTTTTTTTTTTTAAATTTGGCAACAAGATCAGCTCATGGCAGCTTCTTCATGTGGTCATCTGCTCCACGCACTCTACTGCAAGTGTTTACATTATGTAGCCTTAGCTACACTGCTACATAAAGCTACATGCTTCATTTCTCCCCAATTTCAGATTATATTCCTGCTGGAACATCTCCAGTTGTGTTTGTAAGCTTGTATTGGTGATTTCTACTTTAGTTTGGTTTATTTGATTATAAAAGGACAATGTGCAATGACATTAATCATTTACAAGACAGGAAAACATGGTTGCACCAGATTTTGCAAAACGCTACTTTCTATCTGTAGACACAATAAATAAAAAATAAAATTCAAGGTGTAATACATGTGCCTACTATAATAGAAGCAGTATGTACACACTAAATAGTACAAAATACAATATAAAATACACAATAACTATGCTGTCTAATAAGACAGAGTGTGGCTACACAGCCATTCCCCTGCTGCAAGTATACTGCTACATGTAGCTACATGCTAACATAAAGGAAATACGTCATCTTGGCTGCAGAGGTTGTTAATATCTCTGTGATGTTGGATCATATTTATATATTTTCACAGTAGAAAATGTTGCTGTTCTCTGTTACAGTTACTCCCTGGTTACAATGACGGTGCAGACTAGCTTTTAAGATACAGAGGAACAAGAAACGAGGACCAATTAACATTAAACCATGTACACATGTTCCAATGGAAACCCAAAATAAAGTATGAACATGAAAGGAGCACTATGGGTCCCCTTTAAAATTACAGTGAAAGAACTCCTATATAAAAACCTCACTCAGAAACCATTTACACAACATGTATGCATGATTTAACATAATGCGTTTTTCTTCCACCTCCAGGATGCGTCACAAGAGGTTTGCTGAGCATGAGGAGTAGGGGGGAGGGACAGATGAGCATCCGTCTGTGTGTAATCTCCTGCAGTGTCCCAGATGGCTTAGTGATGGCTGACAGTGCAGATTAAAACAATCAAAATTCTCTACCATTTCTCTCCCACTGCGGTTTGCCTTCACTCACAATACATCTCACTACATCTTGTTCCTGTAGAGGCTTTGGCTGTGCTAACACAGATGTGTGTGCACGCACTGGTTACGTCATTCCCTCATGTAGAGGTGCTTTGAACAGAAAATGTCCATTTTTAGCTACATCTCTTTTGAAGGTTTACACATCTTATTTTACATTTAGAGTTGGTGTCTGCCTTCTCTCGAATATAATTGAACTAGATGGCACTCAGCTTGTGGTCCTCAAAGCCCCCCAGAAATTACATATGAAAACAGCAATGTCTCTATGCAGAAATTGTGACCCCGTTACTCAAGATAATCCACAGACCTTGTTGTGAGCATTTTCATGTAGGAACTATTTTCTTTCTACCAAACTGCACCTGCCAACTGTATCAACTGTACCGCCAACCAAATCAGCACAAAGAAGGAAGGGTGCATCTACTCATAGACCAGATGCTCGTGCTTGGGACAGTGCGAAATAATGGAATCCTCCTCAGCTGAGCAGTAAAATTAGCTAGCTCAGAGGTGCCTAGGTGAGCAAGCATAGATGGGCGCTTCCTCCTGAATGGCGATACAGTTGGCAGGTGTAGTTAGGCAGAGAGGAAATAGTTCATGTATAAAACTGCTCACAACAGGTCAAGATTTCTGGTGAGAGACACTGCTGTTTAGTTTTTCAAGTGTATTTCTTTGGCGCTTTGAGCACCACAAGCCGAGTGCCATCTGGTTCCATTATATTTTAGAGAAGGCAGACATTTATACGGCCGATGACTCCAACACTCTGCAGCTCACACCAAAACTATCTAGACTGCTAAATTACACTACAGGCAGGAGGAAGAATGTGTAATTTTGATTTTTGGGTGAAGTGTTCCATTTTAATGTTGCACAGGCAAAGAGCCCACTGTCTTTTATTTCAAATCAAGATATCTAAGTTCTCAAAGAAACCAAATATATCTACATTTGTAGCTCCACATGTTGACAGTGTGGTGTCTGAGTCTGGACCTTAAAATAAAAATAGAACTGCATTGACAAACACACTAAATTTAGATGTCAAAACCACAGAGGTATGATCTAGCTTGTAAAAACAATCACCAAATCAGAAAATATAGAGTTCAGTCACTGAATTTTGTTTTAAGATGACGCAGATCATCACTTACCTGTACTTGAACTGGATGCGGTCCAGCTCTTGGTAGCTTAAGCCAAGATTGATTCCAATAACACGCCAGTCCTGTCCGATCTGAAGAGAAATAGACAACAGGTTGGCCTCTGTCAGGTAGCCGCTCTCAGGGTCACCCAGGTTCAGAGGAGGATACTGGATCTCTTCCATGATGTAGTTATTGTCTGAGTTTAGAGCCTGTGACGAAACCAGAGAGGAAATAAATACGTGCAGTGCTTCCCTAAGGTTTGAACGTTATATCGTAGGGAGCAGCTAAAATTATTTTGTTGCTTTAGATGGAAGAAATAAGCATCTAGCTTTCATGCTACATAACAATGTTTCTGGTCAGTACTCTGTATACTTTTTTCTGATTTCTATAAACAGATATTCTGATATCATAAATATGCACTTCAGGCTCATAACAATTCATTTACTATCCAGAAGTTCTTAAAATATCTACATTATTATATGAAATAGGAAAAAAAGCTATCACATCAACTGACAGGAAGTCTTAGTGGTAAAGTTGCAAGCCACTGGTTGTCAGGTCCTTTCCTCTTCCTCGCCACTTCCTCTGGTAGATTGCTGGGAATCTCCCCTCTATAAAAAGATACCTGTAAAAAAACATATATTTTCAATGTGTTGTCCACACAGACTGATTGATGGGACAAAATAACTACCGCATTTTTAACCGGCACTGAGCCCGGCAAGTGTGGTAACCTGGTACAATTTACACTGAGCCACCCAAAAGACAAACACATCTATACAATGCAGTACAATAAATACTGCCAAATAATTCTAACTTTAAATTAAATGTTTATTTTATATTGGTTTTATTAGAGACCAATACCTTAGATGTTTGTGTTTTGACTCAATTCTTTTGCACATTTCAAGGTTGTACTTTTCGATTTGATCTTTTAAAAAGTATCTTTTATAGTATATGAATTATCATAAATATGAGAAAGACATTTCAATATAATGCAGACCCATAACACCCAAAGAACACCCTTAAAACTTACTGTGGAGTTGAATAAATACGCCTGACAGTTTCACAAAGGTAGCAGGCATTACAGGATTGGCTTGGATCATATTACAGTATACAGAGTTTCTACTCATTTAAGGGCTCATTCAGATGAGATTTATTTCTCTAGGGAAGGTGGGGTGTGTTTAACATCCCATTATTACTCTGATCGGTGATTTCAATCACATCCTGAGCACGTTGGTGGCTAATAACTCACCTCCACCCTAGTAGTAATTACAGGGCACAATTACATCCTTTTTTCTCTGCAAACTCGCTGGTCTTTCTGTAATTTAAATCCTGCAGGGAGGGACATGCTTGTATTCTGAGTCAACCTATGATTTTATTACCGTACGCTGAGCTGTTGGTCCTCCTCTTTTTTTGCTTTTTTTCTAGGGACGTCCCAAACAAGTGTTTTGCCCCTGATCCCAATCCAAGTTGTGTGATACTGAGTATCTGCCGATACCGAGTCCCGATCTGATACTTCCCTAGATAATACAGCTGGACAGTGCACACTTGAGTTATTTAGTTATTCAAATCAAATGGATATGCTTGACAACTGAATAGCTCTGAAATGCTTTAAGAAAAAAATCCATCCCTGCATCCATCCATGTTCGTTATTGTTTATTAATGTACTTAGTACAAAATAAGTAAATAGGTATAAAATAAGAAACCCTGTCTTTAATTGTTTTGGCTTTGTCACTATTTCGAGGAAATTTCTCTGTCCCATTAAAAGACTGCAGCTTAGTAGAGTTACCTGAATGAGCTGTGTTCCACTGAGTGTTCGTTTCTGCACTGCTGTCTATCTCTCCTCTGCCCGCAGTAAAACACTGTGCACCATAAACGCAAGATATTCTCACACTGAGCTGGAATAAAAGGAGGGCTCATAATTTTGGTAAAAAATGTAAACAAACATTCTCATACTGCATTTTACTGACTGTTATGGCATGTTATGTTTCGCTGCGGGCAGCTCTTACACACATGGGAGCTCAGTGGAGTAGAGAACAAAAGGAGAGACGGATGTCTCTACATGACAACTTCACAGGTTGAAACACCTGGGTGACAGCTGACGTAAAACAAAGGATCGGGTCCTCTATATGAGTCAATATGGCCAATCTCAATCAGTTAAAAAATGCCTTGATAGGCCCCAATACCAATCACTGAGATCAGATCGGGACATCCCTACTTTTTTCTTTATCAGCTTTAACTGCTTAGACTTTTGTGTGAAAATGTAAATCAATAACCTGTGTTTTCTAAGCTGATGATGCTGACATCAACATATAGGCCTATTTGGTACCACTATAATGACAGACAAATTAAAGCCAACAGGAGAGCAAGACGCTGTGAACTCATCAAATGGGCTGTTGTCACTGCAGCTACAAGTAGGCACTGGTATGCTCTTTTCTGCCTGTATTTCAGGGTGTCTACAGGTATCAGACATTTAAATCAAATGCTTTTTAAGACCTGTTCAAGACACATTTGAACCAAAGTTAGGACAGATTTTGGACAAATCATCTTTTAGTTATTTAAGCGTCACAGGTAAGCATTGCTCACAAGCATTGGATTCTTATGCAAGCTCTGAGCATCTTTTTCTATAATTTTAAGCAGATTTATGGTTGTTTACTTGCAATGGAGATAATGATACCATTAGAAAGTGTAAGTCACTCTGAATAATATCAATATGTCAAGATTTGACTGAATTATGACTCCCAAGAATGGCCTGCAATCTCCTAATGGTTAAAATGTCACCTCCCCATGTTATGTAAACCGTGTGCGAATGGGGCTTTAGTGTGGAATTTATTGTTCAGTACATAGATGAGTGACTCGTGCAGTCTGTTACCTATTGTTTGGTACAATGTAAATGAGATCATGCAGTTCTTGCACCATGCCATGTAATGTGGAAATATAAAATTCATGAAGTGACTCTGACAATATGTGCACAAATAACGCAGCAGGGATCATTATTTCCAGCCACTGCTCTGTCTTGTCTGTCTTACTTGTCCCCTCACTGGCACCTTCTGACCCTGAGCAGGACAGATGAACACTTCCTTCAGATTCCTCAGGCTGGAGTAAAACTCAAAACACAGTCTTCCCGCCACACAGTCTGGTCTCTCTGGAGAAAACAGGAAAGCATAAAATGTTTCAAGGAGACTTCTTACAAATAGCAGTTTCAGGACAATCATTACACGACAGCACATCATTAGACCCTGAAAGGAAAGGAAGCAAGAGATAAAGTGTTTGTTTAAAATAGAACTTCAAAGAGGACTTCAGACCTGTGCTGATATCTAAGCCCCTCTCAAAACCAGCGAAGAACTGCTCTCCTTCCAGCATTTCACACAGGTCTGAAGGCTGAGGTCCATCGTATTGCTCTGACAAAGACTGCACTCTGCTGTCCACCTGGGTAGGAAGCATCACAATCGCTGCTTAGCATTTATGCGTAAGTGTTAAGATTTAATTCACACTGATTATGAAATCAGTGCCAAAGCTGAGAGAAGAGGCTGATCTGCTTTAGTGTAAGCAGCTCTACTCAACTACACAGTCATTACATAGAGAGGAGAATTACACACCTTGTTAGCAGGTAAACACTGTAGCATAACTTGTGAAGGATCAGTCTTCCTCTGGAGGACGAGGAACTGAACTCTAAACTGTTTAAGCCTTTGATAGACCTTCCTGACCACCCCACTAACAGAGCGCCAAGTCGTGTACCACAGCCAGTACCTGTGATGGTGCACACAAAGCTGTGTTAATACCATGTAAATATATAAATTAAACAAACATTATGAGAATATATTACAGATACCTACCAGGAGAAATGTGTGATGTAGAAAATGGCATACAAATGGGTGACATAGAGAGACACTTGCGATGTAATGTCAGTCCAGGTTTGGGCAGTGGGGTCTCCGTGTAGAAGACGTAAACAGGACATATCGACTGTATGGCCTGCAGAAGTGCCAGACATGTTAATATATGCTTATACAGTCTGTTCTAAACACATATGAGGATGAAGACACACTGTACCTGTGACTCCGGATGGCAGAGGGATCTGAACTTTGATAGGCTGGAGGAAATGTATGCTGGGAGTCTGAGAGAGGCAGAGGAGAGGGCTAACTGTGGCCTGAGGATCACCACACAGTGTCTGTACCTCTGACACAGACACCTGCAGCACCTACAGAAAGAGAGTACAAACTGAAGCCTTGCAAATCACAGATACCACAGTGACAGTCTGAGGTCCATATAATATAGTGTTACCTGTAGGGTTATAGTGCGGGTCTGCACGGTGGAATCTGGAGGGAAGTGGAGCTTAACTCCAGGGTCGGCGCTGGATACCAGCAAGGCGCCAGCTGGTGTAACAGAGCAACTGTCCTTTACTGGACGAGACACTGCCATAAACCAGGAGAACTGGCTCACCGAGCAGCAGGCCAGCTACGGGTACACCAGCACTCATTAAGATTTTGTACTGCCAAGGAAAAAAGCTTAAAAGGAACGTTCACCTCAAAATCAGAAATACATGTTTTTCCTCTTACCTGTAGTGCTGTTTATCAATCTAGATTGTTTTGGTGTGAGCTTGATGAGTGTTGCAGATATCGGCCGTAGAGACATCTGCCTTCTCTTGAATATAATGGAACTAGATGGCACTCAGCTTGTGGTGTTCAAAGCACCAAAAAAATACATTTGAAAAACTCAACAGCAATGTCTCTTTCCAGAAATCATGACCCAGTTACTCAAGATAATCCACAGACCTTGTTGTGAGTAGTTTCATGTAGGAACTATTTTCTTTCTACCAAACTACACCTGCAAACCGCATCGCTGTGAAAAAGGGAGTGTGCATCTACCCACTGACAAAAAGGCTCATGCTTGTGACAGTGTGAGATGTAAACGTTAATGACATCTACCTTAGCTGAGCTGTAACGTTAGCTAGCTCAGTGGATGCACACTTCCTTCTGCGTGGTGATACAGTTGATGGGTGTAGTTTGGTAGACAGAAAATAGTCCCTGCATGAAACTGCTCATAACTAGGTCTGTGGATCACCTTGCACTTAGCAACTCACAACAAAACAATCTCATGTATCTTTAAATTTTGGGGTGAACTGTCCCTTTAAACACAACCGTAATAACAGAGGTTTTATACTTTACCCTGGCTGGACGTCCACCAGGGTGGCTGCTGTGGCTCTCGCTTCCTCTCCTCAGAACAGTGGGCAGAGTGCTCCATGACTGTCCGTCAAACCTCTGCACCACCACCTCCCTTCTTTTTGTCCGATGATATGACACACACACCTCCACAGGCTATAAGGAGTTCAAAGATGAAGCACATTTACGTCAGACAAGTGCAGGAAAGTACACACTGTGTACACACAAGATGGAACAAGAATAACCTATGAACACAAATGATTATTTTCCTTAAGTCTTCACAGCAATGTAGGACTGCACTTGCATAAGAACTGGGAGGTTTCTAAAATAGGGATGGGCGCAAGTATTGGAGTCCTCAATTATTCACCACTATGAGGGAACTCAGTTGTTTTTTTAAATGTGTACATATAGCCTATATATTTTCAAATGTTTCCACATGTATGTATAGCTATTTGTTGGCTCCTTTTAAAAACATGTGAATGGAAAATGAACACAATGACGTATAAAAAAATTATATTATTTTGATGCAAGCGATGTTAATGGAGAGGAGAGGAGAGGAGAGGAGAGGAGAGGAGAGGAGAGGAGAGGAGAGGAGAGGAGAGGAGAGACATACTTCTCCCATTTTGGTGAGTTAATTCTATTGTTTAAATGGTATTATTTATTTTACTTGCTGCAGTTTTTGTTACTGTAGCCCATGCCTGTTTTTTGTTTTGATCTCACTACATTATAGTTGACGCCTTTGTGTAATTCATCGGCCAATCATTTAATGTTTTTCTTGTTACGTTTTGTTAGCTGAGAATAAGTTCTTTAAATCAAATAGTAACTGTGACTGATATAGTGCTGTGCATTGTTATTACTGCTGCCATGCTCTTTAAGATGCGTCCTTAAAATAGATTTGCCTCTACGAGGAATCGATTCGCCCCTCTCAAGTTATTCATGCGATCACTCGATCTGGGAAAACATTACTTGTGCCCATTCCTTTTCTGAAACACAGATTTCATAATGAATGATCAAACTCTGTGCAGAAGAGGTTGTCCTGACTTTTAGTCTCTATTGGGTCAAGCTACACAAACACTGAATCCTACATTTCCCACAATGCCACACTTTCCATCAGCTCATCAATGCCTGGTAAATGCCCATGTCTCTTAAACTGCACACCTTCAGAGTGTAATGCAGACTTTGTGTTATAGATTCTTCCCTAAGTCCAGACAGAGACCACCCTGATGACATCACTATGACTTCATCGAGGTTTTTTTCCAGACAAGGCCCCTCAAGAGCCTTTGACAACATCTTGAAATAGCTTTTTTACAGAGTCCCAAAAATGATGAGTAAATTGATGTACACAGGTAAAATCAGTGCAGCGTCCTTATAACAGATGTGGTACATACGCAAATTATGTTCAGTACCTTTAGAAATGTAATTCCATGAGGACGAAGTTCCAGTGGACGACTCAGCAAGACCTCGTGCTCTTCCAGCCACACCCACTTTCTCTCCGGCCTTTTCTCAACCCACTCCAGTCTTGTGGTTGTCGCCAGGCACCCCGGGGGGAACAGCAGCTCAGCCCCCCCTGGGAGAAACACATGACACCCAGCAGACGAAACACAGAAACTAAGGAGCAAAAAAGGAGCATGACATCTTTAATGTCAATCTAGTCAGAGACACCTTCATTTACAGTATTACTGCAGATTGAGAAAATGTTTCCATGCCGAGTGACAATGTACCTGTGCTGATTAAATCCGAGGTGCAACTCTGGAATTTTTGATTCTGCTTGATCTAGTTCGAAAACAGTGATGCAACAGAGTGAATATGTTGATAGTGAATGTTAACGCTGTTTCAATACAGGCAAAATTATTTGAGAGCTTATCAACTTCAAGCCTCTTTTCCTCTGCTCACCAGGTGTAGGAGGGAGAGGAGGAGGGGTTGGAGGACGTCCCAAAGGATTGTCACGCACATCTATTTTCAGCAGAGGCAGTTTGTTCAGACAATGTGGGATCACGCGGAGGTCGTTGCTGTAGATGACAAGCTCCCTGAGGGCGAGAAGGGAGCCTGGGCAACAAAGGAAAAATCATTTGTACCTTTCTGTTTTTTACTGCTGCCTTCATGCTTGAGAATTCCTGTTTATTTCTGTAATGGTCTGTCACTGACACGCCCACTCAGCCTTACACCCTTACCCATGCTCTCTGGTAGCTGCTTCAGCTTGTTGTGAGACAATTCCAGCTTCACAAGCTCCTCCAGACAACCAATTTCATCAGGTAGCTGCTGGAGGAGGTTGTGTGAAATATCCAGTGTCTGCAGTGCTTTCATCTGACCCAGGCTCGGGGGAAGAGAGACCAGCTCGTTCCCCAGGAGGGAGAGGTAGGTGAGGGAGGACAGCTGGCCTATATCGGGAGGCAAAGCTGAGAGGTGGTTGTGACAGAGGAGCAAAGAGGACAGCACCGGCAAACTGAGAAGGCAAGGTGGGAGACAGGAGAGCTGATTGAAGGAGAGATCCAGGTGAACCAGATGAGAGAGGGAGGAAACGGATGTGGGCAAACTGGTGAGGAGGCCGGGCAGTGGGTCACCTTGCGAGTCATAAAAACAGTGTCCTTGAATTAGAAAGAAAAGTGCAGTTAGAGGTAGGGAAAAGGACAAAGAATGACACCCACATAATGCATTAAACTACTACTTTTGTATGTTAGAACCAGTGAAATAAGGTGAATTGAGCCAGTGGTTCCCAACTGGTCCAGCCATGGGGTCCAGATCTATCCTTGGTCATTAGTTCAAGGTCCACACAGTTTAATATATTCAGCGTTACACTTGCGTTTGGCCATGTCGCTGAGCAAATTCACTTTTCTTCAAAATAAAGTGTGTTTTTCACAAACTTGACACGTTTGCGAGTCACTTGCGGTCCATTCAGAATGGACCTGCGACCCACTTTTGGACCAAGACCCACCAGTTGGGAACCGCTGAATTAAGCCATATAACCATCTATTCTAACCAGCAGTTGATACCACATGAAATTAATCCGATAATTACCCCTAACAGCCAATGAACGCAGCTCTGTCAGATGGTGTAGGACATCCAGTGCACCTTCCAGGGCTGGTTTATCCTCAGAGCCCAGTCTCAGGTACTGGAGGCTGCGCAGCTGCTCTGGGATGGACCCCCAAAGCAAAGGCAGTGCAGCTGCTCCTCCCTGGTACACATCCAGGGTCAGCCTTGTATCAGTCAACACAGCTGGGAGCTCCACATTGGGAGGCAAAGGTGGAGTCAGAGACACAGCAGAGGAAGATGAAGATGATGATGAAGAAATGTTGGCATGATAATGGGCGGGGAAGTAAGAAGAGGAGAGGCTTGATATGGAGGGACCACAGGTGTCCATGAGGCTGGAGGGAGACACAGAGGGAGCATCCCTCTCAGACGTCACACCGCTTGACACCGTCGGTCCAGCCTCCCTATCTGATTTCTCCTGATCCTGGTACACAAGCTCTCTCGAAGGGTGTGGTACTCCACCTGTGGATGTTGTTGAGGGCGTCACTTCCACTTCTTCATCCTCCCACCTGTCTGGCTTCACAGTCCAACCGGCTGCCAGGTCTCCATGCTCTTCATCAGGAGCTGCCTCTTCCTCGCTGCTTCTCTCCATTGAGGATACTGTTTACAACTACAGACAGCTAACTGGCTGAAAACTTCCTACTGGTCCAGCACTGGTCCGAGGTTTTCTCTCTGCATGATGTGTCTGTAATGTTACTCATTACACGGTCAGTGAAGTCAGATAGAGCTGAAAAACGCCGAGGCACATGTAACTGACATGTTTACTAAGTGGTATAACTGTTACAGTAGCTGTTAGCTAGTCACATGACGTGAATGTTAGCTAAAAGTCACATATCTGATGCTCTGTGGCGACATTAGTGACCTTTATGTACCGTTTCTAATGTTACTCACGAGCTAATGTTGCGGTTTTACTAAATAACACGAATTATTAATCTCCGTGTTAACCTGTTTCTCTCTCGAGCCCTCTGATTGTTTTCACTTCCTCATGTCCGACAATGTTTTTAAAGAAAAAGCTGTGCGTCACAGTCGCTGGTTCGTTTTACTGCACATCGTCTACCGACGGTTGACGGGAGCGTCTGTGTGGATCCAAACTTGAGGAGCCCCGCCTCACCGGTTGTTGTCGTGTCCAAAAACGAGCGCCTCGATGCTGGCGCCGCCAAATTTTCAACTCAGGGCGGGACAAGCTGACAACGTGTGCACTCGCTGTGGGTACCTGCTCGGCCAGCGGGCGGCGCTGTTCAGTCTGCTGTGTTAAATTATACATGAGGACATGACACATGTTCAAGTTCTAACAGCTCTAATTATATTACATTAAAATGTTTAAAGCGGCTGAGAAGAGCAGTTCTACTAATACATATGCTTTGATATGCTTTCTTTGGTGATGCATGGGTCCATTTATCAGGAGTTATATATTGAGTTTTATAACTAGTAATTCATCCAAGACAAAAAAATTTTTATTATTTATTTATTTTTATCATAAATAAATGAAGACATAAATAAATACAAAAGCATTTTAAAAATTAGTTTTGCAATTCCATTGGAATATTCGGCAATCATTTCTACATTTAAGATGGAATTTTAATTTATTTATTTGTGTATTTATTTATGTATTTACTTACTTCAGGTACACTTTTTTTTAACCAGGCAAGTCATTAACAACAAATTTTTATTTACAGTGGTTGCCTGGCAATACATTTTGAAAAACTGTTTCGCAAATCCATCGAAATATTCAATAATTATTTATTCATTTAAAATGGAATTTATTTATTTATTCATTCATTTATTCAGGTAAACTTTGTTTTAATCAGGCAAGTCATTAAGAACAAATTTGTATTTACAGTGGTTGACTAGCAATTCAATAATTATTTATTCATTTATGATGGAATTTATTCATTCATTCATTCATTCATTCAGGTAAAAAAAAATTAACCAGACAAGTCATTAAAAACAAATTTTTATTCACAATGGTTGCCTGGCAAAAGATAAAGGCTTATTTTCTTTATAATTAATTAGAATTTGGACAAGGCAAGTTTATCTAAATAACACATTTCAGCAACAAGGCAATTCAAAGTGCTCTAACTAAAACATCTAAAGCATCAAGACAAGTTGCAAAAGAAAAACGTAAAAGGACATTTAAAACATTTCATTAAAAGAACTAGAGAATAGAAACTAAAAAGTTAAAATATACTAAGACAGGCATAAGAGAATAAAAGTTACAGTGCAATTAAAATAAATAAAATTACTGGAATAATAAAAGTTGCAGTGCAGTGTAAGAAATGAATAACTATTTGATAAAAGGCAGAGGCAAACAGAAAAGTCTTTAACCTTCATTTAAAAAAACTTATAACAGGCTTAAGATAAAATACATGTATCTGTTTATAAAATATATATTAATATTAGCTGTGGTAGACTGAGTTTGCAAATTGTATTCAAGTCAGTTTAAAGTGACCTACTGCGATATAATTCTGTATGCATTAACATTCTCTTCACAGGGTAGCACATCTTGTTTTTATCTAATGACCCATTCGTGGCCCGTCAGTACGTACAAACTGTACTGCATATTGGCACATAAATTGTGTCAAAAGTTACATTTACTTATGTGGAAAAGAATTTGTTAAATTCAGATAAGCCGGGCCAAAGGGAGACAGTGGTTCACAAACCTCCCAGTGTGGCTGTCATCATCTGGTCAGACACATATGCATTTTGAATCACTCTTCTTGGAGCTCAGCCACAGTGACTTTTTGGTGCATCTAAGTCACTCCTTGTCCATTTTCACAATATGAATACTCTTTGTTTGTTTGTTTGTGTTTGTTTGATAAATTGTAATTCAGCATGTTTTTACAGTAATGGGCTACAAATGTGTTGACTTAAACATTAACATTTAAAAACAGATCAAAATGGGTTATTATTTTCAATAGTTTATGTAATCTTTCTCTTTTTTTGTTCTTTTTTTTAAGCCTCTTTATTTATTTAAAGGATCCCTGTTGATGCCATTGGCACCAGCTGGTCTTCCTGGGGTTTAGAAATCCAGTACATCGTATTCAACGTATAGACTGTAGAGTGTAGATACTGTGCAATGATTTTTATTGTTATTCTTGATACCATTAAACTGTTTCAACTGGAACTGTATCACTGTCAGCATGGGCGGATTAATTTGTTGGGTTGCCTACAGGGAATAAAACGCTGTTAGGCCCCTATTGACCCCAACTGCCCACCCAACCTCCCCTGTGAACCTGAGACATTTGGGGCCCTGTGTCAGATGCCCCCCCCCCCCCCCCAGCTCTGACTGGTAGTAGTCACACTTGATAGAGTGAGAATATTTTTTAAGACGAAGAACCCGAGCTGATGGTGGTTTCACAACGTGCTATATTCTCCGAGGAATCATGCCCCAAACAGAACTGGATCACTGCCCACCAAGATAAACTACTGGCAGCCTGATTCTGCGAAGAGTTTGTTCAGGGAAGTGTTCCAGAAAAACATTTCATTATTATTGTTGAACGTACTTCAAATGCAAGAGATGTGGGATTTTATTACTATTTATTGTGAAACCCTACAACCGTTTTCTATTTTGTTAAGAGGACATTGCAAACAAACCAAATTTGTACATTGTTATTATTAGTACACATAATTATAATAAATATTTTTTTGGGGTGGACCCCACCCCCAATGCATTGATTAAAAAATATAAAGAAAATAATGTATCCATGTAAAGACAAGATGGCACCCATCTCTGTCAAGTCAGTCTGCAGCTGACCCTGATGTAAACACTGACAAGGTACAAAACCTGATTGAATTTGATGGTTGAAACTTGTTTATTTATGATTAATAACGTTTGTGTTTTAATTGTGTTTGTATGATAGTATGGTTCAACATTTAAAAAAAAAAAGTGTGCATGTGAGTGTGTGTATTTTTCCTGTGTGCTGGCCCTCAATCATATGCTGGCCCCCTGAAATGCCACTAAGAAATCCCAATCCAAGATTTTTGTTTCAAAATGCTCTAAAATGGTCACTTTAGCTGTTAAGCTTCTAAAAATGTCTCCAGGGGGAATTCCCCCCAGACGCCCTGAAGGGCTGGGTTGCAGAAAGCGGATTGAAAATGGTCCCCCCATAGTGAAATAGCTGATTACGGCCCTGCCTCAAACCTGAGATGAAGTTACTGCGGGTCCTTTCTGGAAAAAAACGTTGAAAGTATTTGTTATTTTGCAAAATTATCACAAATAAACAAGAACAAACGACCAAAAACAATCAAAGGTTTGCTTTAATCGATCTGTAAACAATAGGCTCATGCACAGTCCGAAATCAATACACACTCTCCCTAATGATAACAGCTATTACAAAAGACAGTCCCGATATAACCTAGTTGATATGAGCACACAAAAACAATACGAACACATTGAGGCAGATAAATTTAGAAAGGACAAAACAAAACGCGTTGTTCCGCCTGGGGACAAAACATTTGACAGATGTCAACGCGAACTGAGTGCCCGCTGGTTGACTTCACGTGTCACAGCGGTGTGGATTGTGATTGGGCATTTCATCAACTCTTTCAACTGTGATTGGTTACTCTGCACGGCGGTGTCGATTGTGATTGGACAAGCTGCTTTACTCCTCCCAATACACACGGACCGAGTGAGTGAAATAACAACAACTGCCCGTGGCTCACAACACAACGTTACTACCTATTTAACCAGCTCAGGACTGGGCTTAATGACACATTCACTACCGCGGTTAAACTGCAGCATGATGTAGTTTTGTACTTTCAGATAAAACAACTTAAACGACGTCACCTGCAACGAAGAAAGTGACTTCTACCGTTAGCTTAAACGCTAAAAACAGTTAGCAAACAAAACCCATTATTCTGAAGGCAGCATGTAAAGAAGTATCATTAGCTAAATATGAACGGCGTTCAGCTTTAACAGCAGACTTACAGGTGATTTGTATTTGCCAATATTTGAGTGCGGACTTTGTCCAGCAGCTCGCCAACAACTTCCGCCCCAGTTGACAGCCACGGACGGACACCGGCATGTTTCCTCTAGACTCCCCGTGGAACATCTCGTTTGCGGGCTGCGGCTTCCTCGGTATCTACCACGTCGGTGTGGCCAGCTGTCTGCTGGAGCAGGCGCCTTTCCTGGTGCAACACGCCAGGCACATCTATGGAGCATCAGCTGGAGCCCTCACTGCCACTGCACTGGTCACTGGAGTGTGTCTGGGTAGGTATCTTTTACATATATATTCATCTCCAGGGGATGGAGAGGATGCTGTTAAAACAGGCAGCAGGGATGTAAAACTCTGGTATCAAGTTTACAATGCTTGTGCTGTAAACTGCTTCAGTTGCCTACAAGTAGCCTATAAATGTAGTTTTTTAAAGATATGTCAAGTACACTGTGAACATAACTCTTACAAGGAATAGTATTAGCCTTAGTGAAGCATTACCATCAAACTGTAAAGTATTGGTAATGCTCATTTTGCAGAATCATCTCTTTTACAGTGATAAGGTTATAGATTGTAGCTACTGTAGCAGTGGATTAGTGCTATGGAGGAAAACAAATATCACAATATTTGATCAAATACCTGGATATTGTTACTGAATTTAAAAGGTTGGTTATGGGTGCTTTCACAAAAATATTAACACAATGAGATTTTTGATACATAATAATCAGCAATGTCAATATAATGACAAAGTGGGTGAATGCAAATAATGGAACAGCTAGAACAGTCCAGAAAGTTCAGAAAATTACACCACTTTACTGTCATGCAGCCTTTAAAACCAGTAAAAGACAACACTTATAGTATTATGATAACCAAAATTTAAGACGTTATCTAGTCTGATGCAACAATATTGGTTTCGTATTGATATATTGCCAAGACCTTTGATGGATTATTACTTTTATTGCATTAATTTTTAATGTTGTAGCTTGAAGAGGTGGAGCTTTTTTTGGTGGAGCTAACATTACTGTTGAGTTTAATCTTTAACAATGTCACACATTTTATAATGTTCAGCTGCAAAGCAACAAGTAGCTACACTTGTCAGGTAAAATTAGTAGAGTAAAATAACAGTTTTTCCTTCTGATTTGTAGCAGAGTTAAAGAATAAAGTAGCATAAAATGTAGGCGAAATACTCACATTTAAAGCACCTCCAAACGTAGTTGCTTTCCACCACTGGTAGTTACATAAAGCACGTCCAAAGGTCCAGTGTGGTATCCTGATCATAACCATTCCAAAATGAATACACCAGAAGAACTTAGCCCTTTCTAGTTCAATGGTGCTCTTCAAAATGATAACCATATTCTTTTTTATAAAGACTTACTCTCAAAGATTGTCTCACAAAGGGGGGAAATGTTTAAGAGAAACATCCTCCTGATTGTTTTATAACAGAATAACTGTAGGCTTTTCTGTAATACTCACTTTGCCAAATATAGTTGAGCACAATATCTAAGAAAAATCTATGTATCTATGTGTATGAATAACTTTATTCATCCTAAAACCTCCTACAGAAAGATCTGTCTTATCTTTATCTTATCATTTACAGTAACTGTGTCTTAATGTCTTCACAGGAGAGGCTGGTGCAAGTATCATCGATGTGGCCAAAGAGGCGAGGAAGCGATTCCTTGGACCCATGCATCCTTCCTTTAACCTGGTGAAGATTGTGCGTCACATGCTGCGGCGCACTCTCCCGGCTGATTGCCACAATCGGGCCTGCGGGCGGCTAGGAATCTCTCTGACCCGAGTGACAGATGGAGAAAATGTCCTGGTGTTACACTACAACAATAAGGAGGAGCTGGTGCAGGTGGGAAACCAGTCTGAGTAAATTTCCCACAGTGTCTTGCTGCAGAGTTGGTTGATATTAATGGAGTCCGATGTCAGAGTACAGTTAGTTTAATATATTTTTTAGGACTGTGTTTATTGTTTTACCATAATATTGTACAGAACATACAAAAGTTGATTTGATATCTCAACACTGATAACGTGACAGTATTTTAGGGATGCCCATTGGTGCTTTCAGAGAGAAATTATCAGTAATTTGGATATGATGGTTTACTTTAGACCTGAGCTGATTAGCAAATCGATCAATTAAGTCATTAGCAAGAGAAAATGTCAAACACTTTGTAGTTTCAGCTTCTGAAATTGCTAATTTTATTTTTGTTCAATTTTATGTCAATATAAACTGAATATATTGTGTCTAGGTCACCGCCTTGTGCTCTGGAAAATTATTACATTTTACCCATTTACTGACATTTCTTAGACAAAACAAGTAATCAATCAATTTTAAAAATAATCTGCCGATTAATCAATAGTGAAAATAGTTGTCAGTTGTAGTCCTAATGGTAGGCAATGATTGTTTATTTGACTCAGCCACAGTAACGCAATATAATGTAATTTAACTCTAATGCATCCTTAAGAACAGAAAAAAGCAGCATTTAAGTTCTATCATGACACCGTGATAACCAGTAATAAACATTTTTACACTGTTATACCATTATAATATCATTGCATCATTCAACAGTCATTTCACCTCCAACAATTTGTCAAAAATGTTTCTTATATGATCTCTTTGGTGAACTAGGCATGTGTCTGCAGTGCCTACATCCCAGTGTATTGTGGCCTTATTCCTCCCACACTGCAAGGAGTGGTGAGTAGATTAAATATTATTCAGCCTGTGTTCTCTGTCCTTGTGTTGTCAATATCCTGTATTTGGTCTAATGAAAATAAATCACCTTAATTACTTTCATGGATTTTAAATTAAGAACTGCACATTAGGTATTGCTGTTGCAGAGGTGTAATGACCAGTCTACTTTCCTCTCATTGTGTTTTGTTGTTGTTAAATTTAGCGCTTTTTTCATCTTTAAGTGCCCCCATTGGTGCCCTCCCTTCCTCAGGAATGTGTTTGCCCTGAATGGCATGTGTGTGGAAACAACAATTATAAAATTCCTCAGGAGTTTAGTGTTTGTCCGAGATCTCTGAACTAAAAGGGGAAAGCAGAACTTGTATTTTTTTCTGTTGGACATGTATCTAGTGCAAAGGTTTTCTGGGCAATATCATTGCGCAATACCAGCGCTCCCACCCTCCCTCTGTGGCCTTTGTGATGGGTTTTCAGAGCTTACATGTGCCTGTGTATGTTTGTGTGTGTGTGTGTGTGTGTGTGTGTGTGTGTGTGTGTGTGTGTGTGTGTGTGTGTGTGTGTGTGTGTGTGTGTGTGTGTGTGTGTGTGTGCAGGGCCAAAATGTAAGAGTGGCAGAGCCAGATGTGACCACAATGACTCAGGCTTTAAAGCTTAAAGGAAAAGTTCACTCTCAAATCAGAAATACATATTTTTCCTCTTACCTGTAGCACTGTTTATCAATCTAGATTGTTTCTGTGTGAGTTGCCAGGTGTTGGAGATATCAGCCATAGAGTCGTCTGCCTTCTCCCCACTATAATGGATCTAGATGGCACTCTGCATGTGGTGCTCAAAGAGCCAAAAAAACACATTTGAAAAACTCTACAGCAATGTCTCTTTCCAGAAATCATGACCTGGTTACTCAAGATAATCCACAGACCTTGTTGTGAGCAGTTTCATGTAGGACCTATTTTCATTCTACCAAACTACACCCGCCAACTGTATTGTATGCGATATGCATGGTAAGTTAGCAGTAGATGCTTCCCCTGGCACCACTGAGCTGGCTAAGATTACAGCTCAGCCAAGGAGGACACCAGTACATCCCATGAGCCTCTCATCCATGAGTACACGCACGCTTCCTTCTACACAGTGATACAGGTGTAGTTTAGTTGAAAGAAAATAGTTCCTATATGAAACAGCTCACAACAAGGTCTGTGGATTATCTTGAGTGATTTCGGTAAAGAGACATTGCTGTTGAGTTTTTCAAATGTGTTTTTTTTTTTATGCTTGAAGCACCACAAGCTGAGTGGCTCTGTTTCAGGTAGACATCTCTATGGCCAATATCGCCAACACTCGATAACTCACACCAAAACAATCTAGCTTGATAACTGGTGCTACAGGTAAGAGGAAAAACATGTATTTTTAATTCTGGGGTGAACTGTCCCTTTAAGGTTTTTCTGTCCTCTCCAGCTCGTAGTGGCTCCAGTTCAACATACTGATGTCAGTCTAATGTGTCATGCCTCCCACCTCTAAGTTTGTTTTTACCAGCTTTAGTAAAAACAAACAATAGTCAGTAATGATGTCACTATTATGCAATGATATCCCTCTGTGCCCTCAGATGACAAACTCTTTGAAGAAAATGTGCAATTCATGATCTGTCTCTCTTTTTTCTCATGTTAATATTTATTGTTTGTCAATCAGCGATATGTCGACGGAGGAATCTCAGACAACCTGCCTCAGTATGAGCTGAAAAACACCATCACTGTGTCCCCGTTCTCTGGAGAGAGCGACATCTGCCCCCGAGACACTTCGACCAACATACACGAGCTACGATTCACCAACACAAGCATCCAGTTTACTCTCACTAACCTCTACAGAGTCTCCAGGGCACTTTTCCCTCCAGACCCAATGGTAAGTCACTTGATTACAACCTCGCTGATCCACAAACACACACACCTGCAGATAAACAGACTGACCAGGAGTGAACTCAGTGGACTTATTGTATGTGTTTGTTTTGAGTGCAGGTCATGAAGGCCATGTGTAAACAGGGATATAAAGATGCTCTGCACTTTTTAAAGAGGAATGGTAAGGAACAGTGATTAACCTTTTTTCTTGCCTGTCACCTACACATGTTATATTCTGTTTAAAAGAGTTGTGTCAGTAAAACAAGCCTATTTGTTTTTTTGTCGTCTGGCCTGAAGATATTCGTATGCAGAAACAGTGTCATCCTGATACGATATCAGCTTCCTGTGACCACGTGTCACTAAATCAATAGACTGCTTGTGACTAGATTAGTGTTACTCCTGATTGTGACTCACTTCTTAATGTTTTTTGGCAATATGTAAGCACATAATAAACATGGCATTACAGAACTTACCATCTAGTTGGATAATTTAACTAATTAAAAAAATTACCTCAGCACTGATCACGTTTTGCTTCTGTTTTCAGGACTGCTTAACTTCAACGGACCTCTCAGACACAGACCCCTGCTGGCTAATGGTGAAGGAAATGAGTACTATGATGATGAGGAGGAGGAGGACGAGGAGGACGACGACAATAGAGATGGTGGAGAGGAGGAAAAGCCACAAGTGGACGAGGCAGCAGTGATAATTCAATGCAGGTCCTTAACAGAGGAGCATATCATTGAGCACCTTCCACCCATTCTGCACAAAGGTAACATACTATGGAAGCATGAATGAAAGTTATGGCGTCATATCTAATCTATTGTCACTGTCCTGTAAAAATCATGCATCTCCAAAATATCAACTTTTCATGATGTTAAAAAAACAGCCCTGTTTTGGCTCCAGTGGGTGTTTAATTGATATTTATCTTTAGAGCAGGGAGCTTTGATTGATTTGATGGAGGTGTGAATGGTAAACACCGGGGTGGAAAGTGGGAATATTTAAATCTGTGTACTCCTTTTTGGACATGAAAAACGTATGTTGTTTACTTAATATCTTTGCTGGGCATTCTTGTAATATTACTTTAAAAAAAATTTTTTTTGCATTTATTTGCGCATGTTCAAAATAAAATCTAAATCTAAAAAACAAAATAGAATTTCATCACCCAAAAATAATGGTTAGTCTTTTAAATTTGGAGATACTTTGTACAAGGAGAGCAACACAATGTACTACGGTTGCATGAACTTTAGACGAGCACTGATATAATCAATGACTACATTTACAGTGTGCAGTAGTGGTTTATGATTTTAAAGGTATTTTCTTCTATTTTGTGGGTTTCCGTTTACTTCCATGTAAAAAGTAACACTTAGAACTTCCTTGAGCTAGATAAATCATCGTACTTTAACATCATATCTGCCTGTTCACGTATGTTTGCAAAGAAATGCAGTTAAAAGAGCAGATTGATTTGAGAAGTTGTCACTGTGTTACCATGCAAAGATAATGTTATCACAAAATCAGTAGGAATTTTATAAATACATACAGAAATTCAGAACACTAATAAATGGACGATGGTCAGTTCAAATATAAAGTATGTCTTTAAGGTACAGAACAGGACAAGAGCACAACCCTTGATATCAGTGAAGGAGAAATGCTGTATTTGCTTACAAGAAAGACCATTATGTTCACTGCACCGACATTTTTAATTAGATATACACATTTTAACACACAGTACGTCTCCTGTTTAGCTCATAATTAGTGCTACATAAGGCGGGTTAATGCTTTGAATAGTCTGAGGTAACTGTTGTGATCCTCTCTGCCTCCCTCTGCAGCTCTGGCGGAGGCCTGCATGGAGAGGAGGAGCCTGACGCAGTCGCTAAGCAACCTGCTTCCTGTCAGGATGGCCTCAGCCATGATGCTCCCCTACACGCTCCCCCTGGAGTCTGCTATGTCCTTGACTCTCAGGTGCCGTAGGACTTAATTACATCTGATCCCATTCCCTCATTATCTGATATGCACTCAGAGTAGTACTACAGCACAGAACTACTACTGTATGTCTACTGGGGTCTTACGAGTGTGTACAGCACAAATCATGTTATATTTTTAACAGTAACGCTGTTGAACATTAAAATGAAGGACAAGCTGTCTGTACCAGTGGACTAACAGTGACATATCTTGTGTGTAGACTCCTGGAGTGGCTGCCAGATGTGCAAGAAGATGTGGGATGGATTCGAGAGCAGATGCTAAAAATCCTACAGCATGTCCTTAACCAGGCCTCCAAGAGCATTTCCCAGCATGTATCTGCCAGGTAGGTGACTTTACAGTAGAAATAAACATGTTTACAGCCTGGTACATGGTTTGGTCACCACAACTAATTTCCCTCAGTCAGTGGTTTTAACGCTTTGGCTAATCAGTGTATCTAAAGTTGATAAGTCAAGCTTGTTAGATGCTTATTCACACATTCAGCAAACACAGAGCAACATCATCAACATTGGTGGAGTCTCATTTCGGTCCACCTGATGAATGTCAGTCCAATTTTAACTCTTTTTTTTTGGCCCTGTTTTTGGTCTCTACCATCTTCAGAGCAAAATATCTGTGGCAGGTTGTACCAAACACCTTAAGTTCATATTTCCCTTAAAGTCTGAGTTAAGGGTCCCTTAAAATATAATCAGTTGCACAAAACACCCTTAACACTTCTCTGTCTGTTTCCTTAAATTGTTCACTTAAGCATTTAGATTTTCTCTTTCTCTTGCTCTTATACTTAAGGAATCCCTTAAAGTTAGTTAAACCTTTGCGCATTAGACCTTAGCAACCAAAGTAAGGAAAAAAACTTAAGAGATGAAATATATTTTTGTGACGTGTTCCGTAGATTGTCTTGTTTTTCTCTATTCATTATTTCGCATCTACATAATTTAATGTTAACTACATTCATGTATTGTTTACATGTTTTATTTTGCTCTTTACATTAAATTTGGAGCTATTTAATATGGCGCACCTTACATGCAGGTTATGAGAGTAATGATTAAGTTTGGCTAAGTGATATATATAAGCTGTGAGATACCACGATTGTTGTCAATGTTCGGTTGTCCTACGTTCTTTTTTGGACATTAAAGGGGATAAAGTTATACAAAGAAGCCGTCCCTGTGCTCTTACTTCACCCACAGCCCTTTAATAGTTAACTCAGTGACTAGTATGTTGATAGGTAAGTCAGGAGAGAGAAACCTGCTTGATTAAGGCTTCACTGTGTTTTGCCTTTGTCTGTCTGCTGTTTGATGCTGAGCAGGTAGTGTACAGTGGGTTTCTCTTCACTGAAAACAGCTGCCTGCTGCGGCTGAAAACAACACTATGAGAGTGAATCAAAACAGTAGAGTTGTGGGCGGACAGCTAAACAATGAGCTCAAAGCTCTGTGCAGATTTGGGGGATAATTTTCCATAGGTTCATCACTACAAGTGACCACTTTCACATTTTCTCATTGTCACTTGATACATGTAGCGGTTAAAATATTAAGTGTAGTACTCATCCTCTATTTGTCTGAGACACATTGTTGTTAAATTTTAGATTGTGCACCGACTCCACTGGTCCAGAGCTCGTTTGTCTAAGATTAGCAGTGATGCTGATCTTACATGCGGCACCTGTAAACAGTCTTCACATGTTCTGGTCATGTCCGAAATTATTTCATTGCTGGGATTTAATATTTAAAACTTTTTCCACCATGTTTGGACGGCTGGTTTCCTCATCTATGTCTATCGCAATATTTGGAGTGACTCCTCTCGATGTTAAATTCAGTAGAGCCCGAGCAGACATTGTCTCTTTCTGTTCACTTCTGGCCAAAAGGCTCATCCTGTGTAAATGGAAGGACTCTTCACCTCCAACATTTGGACATTAGATCAAGGATGTTATGTTATGTATTAACAATTTAATTGTTTTATCAAAGGACCAACTGCATGCTTCTTTGCCACCTGGCGACCATTTTTAACTTTTGTGGCAAATATGGAAGCTGAAAAATTGTAATGAAACACACTATACTCCCCTTCTGATGTCACGAAAGTTCATTTCTTTCTTCTCTGTTAGATTTCCTTTGACTGGTCTGGCTTTCTCTGTTTGTTCCTGGGTTGATAGCTGGATGGGATTGTCTTTTTGTCCTTACTGGTTCTGTGTGTGTTTATTAATACTCTGTACATCTTTATTGAATTACCAATAAAAATACCTTGTTTAAAAAATGAAGTGTAGCTGCTTTTATAGCACTAAGTGAAAAACTTACAACTGTCTCCTCTTAACACTTCTTACTCTAGGTTTTCCTGGCAGCTGGAGCTACACCACTACCAGTACCTCCCATCCCAGCTCAGCTCTACCAACCTGTTTCCCAACTGGGTGAATGGGGGCAGTTCTTCAGTCCTGGATGCCTTCATGCGTCTCGACCAGTACAAGAAGCAGCTGCTGTCTGGAGTGCTGTGTATCAACATGGACCTGCAGGGCTCCTTCAATTCTGGACCCATGTCACCAGATAAGAGCCCTCCTCCCTCCATCCCCCCCGATGAAGGCCTCATAATGGAGATAGGTTGTGTTGATATCCCACCTGCTGCCAACTCTGAGGAAACCATCGGTAGCTCATAAGAGCTCCTGACGGGTTTCTGCTGAAGATGACGTGGCACTGAGGTTCAGACGTACTTATTCTAGGTCCAGAACATTTGAGCAGTATTTAAATCAGATTTGAACATCTGTTTACACCCTGATACTTAGATATTTTTAAGACGCCAAAGCCATTTGTAATCTTATCAGCCCCTTTGTGTAGTGTTTGGAAATGGTAATAATTTACCATGTTAACACTTACATATGTTAATAACACTGAAGTGAGTCTTCAGCTGCAGTATAATCTGGTAAACCCGTAGACACAGTGTGTCTGCTGCGTCTACAGAAGTGCATTTAATCTTAGCACATGTGCTCAAACATGTACAAGCTTGAATTACAGGACGTTACAAACAAAAAAGCACACTTGAAATAGCATTGTTAAAATAAGAGACTGTTAAAGGTTTTAGTGGAATGCAGACAGACCAGTAGTTAAACACAGTGTTCCTCCTGCGTCCGGTTATGAGCTCCAAGTCGCTTCTGACCATCAATGGATGCGCCAATCTGTTTGTTACACGTAGTTACTCCATGATGCAAGTATCAATGCAGTATTGTGAAAAAAAAAAAAACGTTGTCTTTGGTTTGTGTGAATGTCCTTGTTTTATGTCTTTATAATTATTTATATGAAAATTTATAACACTGCTCTGCTCTGTTTTACCAATCATGAAACTTGATTTACTTACATGTAAGGTACAGCTTTTTTAGATTGAATTTTTAATCTATTTCTGCTTAAAAATCTTTTGATTTTTATATTACAAATTTTACATTTTAATGCACATAAAGTAAATCAAAAATGTATTTTTTTAATTAATCAAAGAATCAGTTTAATCTAAATTGCACTTTTTCATCTAATGTTACCTGTTTGAATACTTTTCTTGTACTGTGTTCGACAAGAAGTTCAACGTTTGTGCCTTAAACTTTAATGAAATAATTGTCAAGTGAATTAAACATTGTCAAAATGTTGCAGGGAATACTATTTAAGTGATCATTAAATAAACTGTTTGAAACTGAAACATTAACTTCTGCGTGAGTGTTTTGTCATTGCTGTGAATACTCAGAGCTCAGTGGAACAACAGTGATACTCACATTACCCAGAAAAGCTGTGACTTACAGTGAAAAGCATACACAGAGCAGGGAACAGTACACACTCACTAACAGTAACCAAACAGTGAATCAGGCACCTGACATCTTGGGACGCTTCCAGGTTATTCCAGCAACATGACAAATAATCACAGAGTGTAAAGCACAGAAATACTGTAGCTGTTTAATGACACAGTTTGACAGTAACTAAAAGGGAAACAAAGTGTGTAATCTGAAAATTGGCAAGACAGGTTAATTTTTTAAATTAGTTCCTGGTTCATTTTGCCATTATATGCACCAAATTGAATTTTATGCTATGTTATTTCATTCAGAAAATCCTCCTTGGGAAAACTAGGATCTGTGATGATAAAATCAACTAATGTAATAATCACAGCAGTTACTTAGGTATCAAGAATATAGTAAAAGATATTGGAGAGGTGTTTAAAAATGATGAGATAAGATAAAGATAAGATTTGCCTTTATTGATTGCCAGACTCAGAGGGTAAATTCAGTTGCTGCAGCAGCACAAGGACAGAAATGAGCACAGATAAACAAAGAAATTATAAAATAAATTAAAGGTATATAAAACAATAAATAAAAAACTATACATGATATAAAAATAGGAATAGAAGTAAAACTAGAAACTATACAAGAACGATTAAAAACAAAAATTACAAGGTAAAAGTGACAGTGGTGTGATTATTAGCAACAAGAGTCAGCAGTATAATACTCACTGTTTCTCAGTAATAGTACAGAATTATAATAGGAAAATAATATAGTATGTAATGTAATAAAACAGTATAACACATTAACATGACATGTTATAGGTATAGTATAATATAGTATGGGAAATAAGATAAGTATAAGGTGCAATGTAGTGATACAGTAACCCATAACATAGGCTAATAGTAATAAATTACATACATAATTACCTACATTTTTTCAGTTTACTGTCATCCAAACATGTTAAAAACATGAGAGAACATTTAAAATAGACCTATAATAAATAATGAAATAACCTAAAAGCCTATAATAAATACAACACATAGTTTAAAAAAACAAGCAGCATGTTAAAGTGCATAATTTCCCCCTCTTTTTCCATCCAGCGTGTTGTATTATGTAGCTATTCTTCCCAAATTAAACAAATTTATTGACCTCACCTAATAAATATAAATAAAGTCGCATAACATGGTAATAGATGCTGCAACTAAAACAAATATTATTAACATACAGTCAGCGGTGGAAGTACCGTACTGTCAGGAGTAGTGGCGCATATCGGGAATCCCCTCAGCAGTGCAGTCATCCTGCTCACACGCACATCATAACAAACTCATCATCACACACCGTCTAATCAGCTGTGGTCTGTTGCGAAAGCTGTTTCACCGGGTGTCCTTGATAAACTCAGGGATTCCTGGCATCAAACGAGTCAGCTACAGAGACCAAATATTTCTTGAACTGGATTTTTTTATTACACTGATTTTTACCTTTTACGCGACATGCGCCATTATTATTGTTGCGTAGACAGTCTACGTGACTGTGCCTTCAAGTGGTGTCGGAAATATGGGAACTACCGAGCAACTGTATATATTTACTCAGACAGGGTTTTAGTCCTACTTTTTTAAGTTTGCCTCTGGAAAACATGGAATCTGTGATTTCTTGTAAAACATATGTCTCTGAAAATTATGTTGGCCTTCATGTAAGTAGCCTATCTGTAAATTATATCCATCATTTAACTTTTACTTGTCACTTATTTTGTGACGCTTAAAGTATAAGTTCATAATGTTCATATAAGTAAGTTCATAATGAACTGGTGTCAGTGGAGAATTTGCACTGAATCATAGATGACAAATGATCAGTGTGTGTGTGTTTGTTTGTGTGTTTTCATGCTAGCTTCTTTTTTAGGCGTGTCTTCAAAATAAACAATTACTTAACCACTTTATTTTTCCCCAGATGCTTTGCAGCACTGCACAAAAACACAAAGCACATGATCACATTATGTTAATACAAAATAAAAGAAACAGTGTACATAACTTAAAACGACTAAAAACTTAGTTAAATTATGAGGAAAAAATCTAAAGATATTAAGAATTTGGGTCCTTAAATAATATAGTGCTAAAATGTAATGCACCTGAGTAATGAAACTATACATACCTCAGTAATGAAAATTGTTTATTCGTTTATTCTTTATATCATTATTAATCATCCATTATGGTTATTTGTCTGCACCTTAGCTTGCGTAGACTTATTTTTCTTGTTGTCTTTTATAAGTTATCCATCATTGTCTTATAAGTCATAACCTAGCCTAGGAGAAAATGACACTTGTAATATCTTCTTTAATTTTTTAGACCGTTGTAAATGAACGTAAATGCAGTATTATGACGAAAACACACAGTCCCCTCCCACTGAATAAGAGAGTTCCGAGTGTCCTCTGAAGGCAGCACAGGACTGCCACTCAGTCAGAAGTTCGCAGTGAAGTTCACGGCTCCGGTTCCCGCGTGTCTCCACCAGGGGGCACAGCCCGGGGCAGGCTCAATCCAAACCAGCCACTCCGCTCCTCTCCTCGTACCATGAGCTGAATCTGTCCGGACAGACCAGGGAAGATGGCGGCCACTGACCATTCCCGGTCCGAAGCTGCCAAACAGCGACGGCAGGATCAGCTGCAGCGATGGCTGGGCTCGGAGACGGATCGGACGGGAGCGGAGGCCCGGGAAACTTCGAGCGGTTCCGGAACGCGGCGGGCGAAAGTCCGGTTCGCCCAGGGAGCCGTGTTTATGGCCGCCTGCTCCGCCGGAGACCGGGAGGAGGTGGCAGCGCTGCTCCGGCAGGGAGCTGACATCAACCACGCCAACATAGACGGACTGACAGCGCTTCATCAGGTAGGTTACTCTTTCACCGTTAATTATGATTTGCGTGCTCGTGAGTTTGTGCTAACTGTCGCTCAACGTTTATCCGTTAATTCTCCTCACAGCGAAGAAGCCTCAACTTCACTCACCGTGGAGTGAGTCAGAGGCAGTAATATAAACAACCCCGCTGCTTTTAACTAAGCTAAAGTGTAAATGAGCTTAAACTCATCACTTTATCATGTGTAGGTTAGTTTCAAAGTTCCTGCAGCAGTATTTCTGGCCTGTGTGTTGGTTTATTAGCATGTTTGGAGGCTGGGCCATCCGCACTGCTGTGTTCACTGAGTTATAGGCTTCTTTTTCTGGCATACTGTGTTGATATATGGGGACAGCAGTGAGCAGCAGACTGTAAAAACCGGTCGCCTCAGAGTCTGTGGGATCATTTTAGGCATTAAAGGCACTGACTCACACAGTCCCTGCTGGAGTCAGTAAAATAGTAGGACTTTTTCATCATCAGATCAACAGGTCTTAAGGAGGAAAGCAAAATAAAAGCCTGTCTGCTACCACTATCAGTAAAACATCTATGGCAGAATCAAAGAGGATTTTACATTCAGTTTCTGAGCACTGTTGCGTTTGCATGTCCCAAATTGGCTGCACTTCTTCTGAGCATGTTCCAGTCTTAATGCAGCTCAGCCTGAAGGTCCCTCCTCCCCTTGACTTCAGTCATAACACAGTGGAGCAGCCTGGACAACATCACTGTCACACAAGCCCTCAGTGATGCAGTATTTCCTCTGCTTTTATGATGCCGCGTGTCATAAACACATTGCCTGCCTCTCTGCATACACTGAACTCACAGTCACATGGATTCAACTTTGATATCCGAGGCGAGCTTGTCAACATAAAAGATGTTGTGCTTTTAATTTTCCTGCCCACTGGAGCTGAATTATGGTTCAGCTGTGTGTTCGCAGTGATGTCATGCTTGGAGATGATTGGTGCTTTCCCCCTAATTTAAGCCAATTGTGTGTTTTTGATAAAGTTGCCTTCCCATGACCGGTTCTGAGCGCGTTCCTGCCACGATGTTGGATGAACGTGCCCTCTTTTGGGTCGATCCACATGTCGGACTGTCACCCAGTGTGGTCCCTCTCCTGCCCTCCATCCCTTTCTCCCCTGTTGCTCATTGGCTGCCTGGCAACCAGAATTAAATATAGGCCCACACTCTCCAAACTTTCCATCCTCTCCATCCAAAGCCTTTCTGTCTTCTCCACTGTGCTCCCTCTCTCTCCTTTGCCCCCTCCTCCTCCTCCTCCTCCTCCTCTTCTTCTCTCTGCCTTTCTTTCTCCTTTCCCCTTGCCAATTCCCCATGGTGGGGACTTTAGGGATTTCGGATGAAGAAATGGAAAACATTCCTCAAACAGCACAAGCTGCTGTTGTCAAAGGCGATTTCCACAATGAGTCACTTGATGACCCAGTGAAGGAGTCTGCTGGGAGGCAGTGTGTGTGCACCCTCGTAACGCAGAGGGCGCGAGAAGTGCCCTCTGTTCATTCATTCGGCTTGGAGCACCCACTTGTTCAGAGGGATCCCCCTCTGCTGCCAGTGAACACTGCTTTTGACTTGCAAACTCCTGGCTCTGCTTCGCAGAACAAGCCTCATCTCCGGCTCTTAAGACAACCACGTTATTTCCCTCCCACCCTACTACCTGACTAATTATCTCATATTATGAAGAAGGGTGGAGACTCGTAGCAGCTTTGTGATTAGTTGATTTAGCCCAAAAGCAAAGCCTCTTAGGTGGCTTAAGATGGACAAGGTTCTGTGTGACTACAGACACTTGCTGCTGCGACGTCTTGCAGAGTGACTGATGATAATGAATGGCTTGAAATGTTGTCCCATTGGGGGGTGCAGCGTTGTTCTGAGCGGGTGTCATCTCCTCAGCTCTTAGTGATGAAATTAGTGTCACAGTGGGAAAATAAGAATACATAAAGGTTGGCCAGATCAAAATTAATAGTAAGATAGGTGCCTGCCCTTATTTTTTACACCAGTACAGATTAAACTTAGAATCACTAATGTTTTTGTTATTAACACTAATTTCAGGCGGATTTCTATCTGTTTTATACTGTAAAATCTTCTCAAGTATTTTTAGCCATGTTAGCGGCATGACTCCAGGGGTGGCAGTGTCGGTCTGTCGGTCTGTCAGTGCATCACTTTGGTCCAGACTGAAATATCTCAACAACCATGTGATGCATTGCCATGATATTTTGCATCGACATTTATGGTTCTAAGAGGATAATCCTACTGACTTTTGTGATCCCCTGAGGTTTCCTCTAGCACCACCATGAGATTAACATTTGTGGGTTTGAATGAGATGTCTCAGCTATCACAGGATGGTCATGAAGTTAGGCACAGATCCTCAAAGTCCCCCTCAGGGTGAATGTGGTGATCACTTGTGTTTCATGTGGTGCCGCCTGCAGGTCAGAATTTCACTTAGTCCAATACTTTGATTTATGACTAATGACAAATTTAAAATGGCTATGCACTCTTTTCACAATACATGTTTTTATTGTCTGTACTGACGGTACGTACAGAGTTTGGCAAGAGAGCATTTATGTATGCAACTCCTTATATGTGGAATCTCCTGCAGAGGGACTTAAAGTTGCTGTCATTGGTTCCCCTCAGCCGTTTCAAAGCACTGTTGCAGGATTTTTGTACACAATCTTCTATATACCAGTGTCACAGTGTGTCTTAGCTGGTCTCTGTAATCATGTGTAGTTGCTTTTTTTGCATTTTATTTTTCATTTCTAGTATATATTAACGTAGTTTTGGCTTTTCTTTGTAGTAATCTTGTTTTGTGTTTTGTATCGCTTGTTTTAGAGCTTTTCATTGTTCTATGTTGTCTGTCTGTAACTTATGTTGCTGCCTGTCTTGGCCAGGACATTCTTGACAAAGAGATTTTCAATCTCAAAAAGGTTTTCTGGTTAAATAAATAATAAATAAAACATTCCCATCAGTTTCAGCTGTACTAATGTTAAGTGCTAAGCATAGTAAGCTATGATGGTAATCATGGTAAATATTTTAGCTGCTTAACATCAGCATTTTCAGTGGAAACATGTTGGCATGTTAGCATTTAGCTTACCCTAACATTAACCAGTTTTACTCCTCTTGCCTAAACTTAACTAAACTAACCAATGATGACAAGGAGTACTAGCCAATCATAGGGAGAGTAGCCTGGGTCATTCCTTCGCTATCCTAGGAAATGCAAATTTACCTCACAGAGCTGTGTTGGCTGTGGATTCCTGCTCTTGCCTTTTCTATAATTTACATTTAAAGCCCTTATTTTCTTAAATACGTAAAGAAATAAGTCATCAATTAGTCAGCCAACAAAAATAATAATTGAATCTATCAACTGTTCTTGCAACAGATAAATTGTCATAGTAATTATCAGGTAAAATTGCCTCATATTTTCAGTTTCTAGCTTCACAAATGTGAGGATTTGCTGCGTTTGGCTGTTTTTCTATAACTTCTGGTTTTCAGACATAACAAGCAATATGAGGTTATTCCCTTGGGCTGTGGTGGACTGTTTATGGGCACTCGACGTTAGCTTCTGCAGTAATCAGTAATTACTTTGAGGTATTTCTTATTAGAACCAGAGACGGAAGATTATCTCAATTTAGGCTGCTCATTATCTTTTTCAGCAGTAGTTTCAAATGTACACCACAGAAAAATCTTTTCAAGTCATTTTTGGTAATAATTGAATAGTACAACTCTTACTATGTTTTAGAAAAAGGGGAAAACGAACTCTGTTGGAAAGTTATTGCAATCTTTTTCATGTACGAATCAGTTTCCTCCCTGCTGGTGCAGAGATCTGCTTCATTCTGTCGTTTTTCTTGAGAATTCCTGAAATATGTTTGTATGTAAAACAGGCTGATATCATCTTACCCCACTGGCTATTTTATGACTTTTTTTATTTATAAGAATGAATTTAATAACCTTAGGTTTCTGGCAGTATAAAAACTGTTGACTTGAAAAAGAGGCATTCACAGATCCTATCCTCCGAGTTGTTTTTCTCATAAACATTAAAGCAACATATCATAACATAATCCCATGAGATCCTCATGGGATTCATCTCGGGACTTGTGTTGGATCACATTGGGATCTCAGCTAGACTTTTTGCTTCAGGAAAAGCAGCTAAATAGATTCGCTGTTTGACTCACGCCACAAAATGACTGTTTTGGAAAGTACTTGAGGGCTTTTAGCGGCCCACTTAACAGAAAGTCATTACAAGTAGACACAGTAGTCATTGTTTGAGCCCCAGTGCTTTAGATGAATTTAATAGATTTTGGAAGTGTCTTTAGTTTTGACTTTCACGACAAACCAAAACGAAGTGGGTCAAAGATCGTCTGCACTGTACTGAAACTGGAGTCTGACTGACGTGTGCTGTTTTTTTTTTTAATGGGCGTAGTGGGGATTCTCATAACAAACGACCAACAATAAACACTTGTATAGCAATCCATCATGTGGCTGTGTGTCCTCTGGCAGGCCTGCATTGATGAAAATGCTGAGATGGTGCAGTTTCTGGTGGAGAGCGGGAGTGACGTCAACAGAGGGGACAACGAGGGCTGGACTCCTCTGCACGCTGCAGCCTCCTGCGGCTTCATCCAGATTGCTAAGTGAGTGCTTATCATCAACTCAGTGACACATCACTGCTGTTATAACTCAGATACCCCCAAGTACTAAGCTGACATTGAAGATGAGTCACTGTTAAAATGCTATGGTCGTGACTAATATGTATATTGCGGTTGTGTAAACACTGTCAGTGTTTATACATTTAACACACATTTAAGAAATATAACAGTTTCATTCTCAGCTCAACACTGTTGTCTTTGTTTTTGAAGATACCTGATAGAGCACGGTGCTCACGTCGGAGCAGTGAACAGTGAAGGAGAGCTTCCTCTGGACGTGGCCACAGAAGACGCCATGGAGAGACTTCTTAAAGGGGAAATCAAAAAACAAGGTGAGGAATCGCTCCATACTGACATTAACGCCTCCGCTCCACTTTAAAGTCCAATGCTGCTTCCTGTCTTTCCTGTTGGGACATGGCTGTGATCTATACGATAATCTCAAAAACATTATGACTACAAAATGTGACGTGTTTATGTTAGCGTTAGAATTAATTGTTAAATTAAGTCATAAATATTTGCTGGTTCCTACTCCACAAATGTAAAGATTTGCTGGTTTTATATCATTGTAAACTAAATACCTTTAAGTTTTGGAGTGTTTTTTTTTTTTTTATCAAACAAGCCAGTTGAACATAGCACACTGGGTTTTAGGACATTATCATTGGCATTTTTCATGATTTATGTTTTCTAAAAAAAAAAATGTGTAGTTTCTATATTTTTCCCAACAACTATTTTTTTCCACACTTAAATGTAATTATTTAACTATATTATTTTTTGATATGTTCAGTTAAAGGAATACTTAACTCACAAAATGATCATTTGTATATCAGTTACTCACCTTATGTCACATTGAACTCGTTAAGAAAACTTTGTTTTCTTCGCAATCCTCCACACCGAATAAAAAATGAAAAAATAAAGAAAGATCTTAATGAATTAGAGTAAAAGGGGGCTGTGTTTAACAGACATCCGTTTGAAAATTCTCACACAACTCGTGCAGTGTAATCCAAGTCTCATTTATCCAGTCGTATTCTCAGAACTTCCCAGACACATCAAGGCATTACTATTTAAAACATTTCTGCTTAATCTGTCAATAGCAAACACATGTGTTTCTCATATGTAAATATATTAAATAGTAATGTTTTAACAAAAATGCATGTGTTTGGGAAGTAGTGAGCGAATGACAGGATAAATGAGACTTTCTCTGTTTTTTAAATGTGCTCCTCTTTTACACCGATTCATCAGGAATGCAGTTTTTGGATTCTTCATTCACAGAGAGGGCAGGCGAGAAAGTTTTCTTCGTGAATTCAGTGTTACACAAGGGGAATTAGTTATATACAAATGATCGTGTGTGGTGAAGTATTCCTTTAAATTCTGATAGCTTTGACTGCCTGTTTTTTTCGGGGCTCCATGAGCTGCACTTCTAACAGTTACTCTTATTATTCATAGAACATTTATTTTGCTTTGTTCTGGTATTTCCAACTAACAGTTGTACAACTTACAGTGACAACATGCCGTTCTATCAGAAATATATCACGCTGACATGTTGTTATTGTTACTATTATGCCAGTATTTTTCATTTTGGAACCAAAAGTTTCAGTATGTTCAGTAATTGTGCCAAATTAGCTGAGAACTTTCTGCTTCACTGATGGGTCGACGCTTTCTTTTGGAAAAAGTCTTTAAAACACTTACTGTATATGTGTACATGAAGTATCAGATCATAAATTTCAAACTACAGCTTGAAGGCCGCTGATGTTTGAAACAATGTGAGCACAGTGTAGATGATTAGGTGCTTTTAGGTACTTTACTCTGTATTCCATGTGGTTTGAATGAGTGGTTCTCTACAGCTTTGGCACCCATAAAATTTTCTATGAGTGGAATAAATTAGGAACTCCTACAGAGCTCAGGCTACTTTGGGTTAAAAAAAACTCTAAAATCATTCTCATGAATTTTCAGCCCCAAAAACCTGCTTTACATTGTTGTCCTGTTTTTTTACGAGCGGTCACGTTTGAGGCACACGTCTCGCTCAGAGGATGCAAAAATAGGCAAAGAAATGAGGACAGAGTCACTGTGTACCAAATGTTCTGTGACCTTCAGAGTACCGGAGTGTGCCGAGCCTCCAGGCTTACATCTTTATCACTGACAAATACAGACATTGCTGCGATCCATCATGCCACTGAAGTCACAGATGATAAATAGCCTATAAGATAAATTAATATGAAATTGGATGTTTTGTCTTTTGTCTGCAGCTTATTGTGTGTGTTATAGATAAAACTGTCGTGATTTTTCGGCTTTAAAAGATCTAAAATCTGATGTGTGTGTGTCTGCTTTGTCAATGGCCACTGCGTGTTCACGTGTGCATCACAGCCATAGACGTGGACAAGGCCAGAAAGGAGGAGGAGAGGATCATGCTCCAGGACGCCATGGCGGTGCTGGCAGGAGGTGGCACCCTCACACCTCACCCGAACACCAAGGCGACCGCTCTGCACGTTGCCGCTGCCAAAGGCTACATCGAAGTTCTGAAGTGAGAATCGGTCTCCACACACAGAGAGGATGACAGCTTGTTAGCTTTGTCTTAATTTGGTATCACACCAAGTCAAACAGCTTTTATTCATAGCCTCTCCTCCTGAATGTTCCTCATCTCCCCCCCCACTTATTTGCGTTCCTCCCTCTTTCCTCCCCTCCTCAGGGTGCTGCTACAGTGCAGGGTGGACGTGGACAGCAGGGACACCGATGGGTGGACGCCCCTGCATGCAGGAGCTCACTGGGGGCAGGAGGAGGCGTGCTCCCTGCTGGCTGACCACATGTGCGATATGGGTGCTGTCAACAATGTGGTGAGTGGGAGACAAACACCCTCTCCTCTGCATGAACTGTTATATAAGTTGAAGCCTTTATTTGTGCGTTGACTGATGATGCACTCTCAATGTCCTTGTAGGGCCAAACACCTCTAGATGTTGCAGATGAGAACCTCGTGGACACTCTGGAGGAGCTGCAGAAGAAGCAGAACGCTGTGAGTCCGCCTTCACATAGGCTCCACAACTATCTCACTCAGTTAGATAAACCTGATATGATTGATAGTGTTACAGCAGCGAATGTTCTCCATGTTTATGTGTGTTTATATTCCTCTTCAGTTACGCAGCGAGAAAGAGAAACAGACTCCTGTTATTGAGACCAGCCCGCAAATCCCCATGGTACCAGTTCGCACACGCAGGTCAGTGCCAGTGTGCTGGTGTGTTGGCATGTGTTTGTGTGTGTATGTGGGCACACGCTACGCTGTTCCTCAGCTGAATCCCAGTAATCCCAGTACCAATAGTTTGCATGCAGGTATGATAAACCTCCCAGCATTTTTTTTTTTTTTTTTAACTGTGCTGCTTCTATCCACTGATATGACGCTGGATAGATGCAGCAGGCAGCGACAGTCTGTGTCCCAGTTTCATACTGAATACTGTTTTATAGAGTGTACACATTGGAGAAATTAAAAACGTATAGTGTAAACACTCTAAAATACCTCAAATTAAGCCTGGTTTTAATGGATACTTTTGTCTACACTGCAACAGAGAGAGAGAATGGTAGTCAGCTCTGACTTACTACAGTATTTCTGCCTTCACAAAAATAAAAATAAAAGTAGAATAAGAAATTAACGTTGCATAAATTAAGAAAAATTTTGAATATATGTCTTTTAAAGGAGCATCTAAACTCACTCTTTGGGATTTACAATATGGATAAAATCTATGGTGATTTGATATCACTGTATTGATATTTATCATAATGCAGTCTGAATAATTCATTGCAAAACTGTTGTTGGTTAAAATAACAAGACAGTAATATCTGTTTTTGGCATATCTATCAAAGTTTTTCAAATAGAAACACCGACTCAGGCAGTAGTAAAAAGCAGTGACATGGGTTACAACTCTGACGCCCTCCTCTTCCTCATCCCACACTCTGACAATATGACTGACTGTGACTATATCATGCATACGTGGAAGTGGAAGATGGTGTTAATTAATTATAATTAAACTTTTAATTACCTGGTGAAGAGACACAATACAATGCTGCATTTATACTGTATATTTCAGCTAATATTTATTTATACTGTTCTTGTATTTTAACACATTTATAGATAATGTAATAATAATAATAATAATTATGATAATAATAATAAACTTTATTTATATAGCACCTTTCAAACAGGACATGCAGCAGTGGTTTACAATAAGGGCAGCATAACCACTGAGTGCTTCACATGAAAATAGAGTGAACATAAAACAGAACTGATTCATAAAACTGTAAAACTATAAATCATAAAATCTAGTTAGATTTTAAAAGAGTTGCAGCAGCATGAAGTGTAAATAGAAAGTAAAAGTGTAAAAAGAGGGAGTGTCAGACCTGCATCAGGAAGTCAGAGCTAGTTAAAGGCTAAAGTGAACAGATACGTTTTTAGCTTTCTTTTAAAAATATTTAGCGAGCTGCCCTCCCTGATATCTATAGGTAGTGTGTTTCATAGCTTTAGGGTGTAATTGACAAATGCTGTATCTTCCGGTTGTTGCCGGGAACCTCCAGTAAACCAGCAGCAGATGATTGTAGTGTTCTTGGAGGCAAATAGTTAACAAGGGGGTTAGCAATGTAGCTCGGTCCCAGCCCATGTAGGGCTATGTATACAAGGAGATCCATAGTAGATCTATAGTAAGTGTATTACCTACAGTAAATAGCTGTCATCTTACTCCCAGTTTGGAGAAGCAGACAGGAGTACCGCCATGGAAGCCAAGTAATGCACTGCTGTGGACGCCATGTTAGTTTGGTTCCTAAAGTCACACAACAACAGAAAATCCTTTTTTTTCTCTGAGGTAGCATTATTGTTTCTGTTACAAAAAGTCTGGTAGCTATGGAAGGGGGCAACAGCAAAATATTTTATAGCCACCTTAAAAAAATTGTATGCTATATTTACATTATGTTCACTTTACCTTGCTGTCCGACAGCCCTTTCTGAAACTGATCTTTGCTTCCTCCGAAGCCAGACTCCATTAACAGAAACAGTAATTTCACCTTGCAGAACACAGTAGTTGCTGGTCTGCCGCCGCCTCGATTGTTTAGTTCGTTCAGTTCCAAAAGACACACAATGATACCAACGCATGTGTCGTTCGCAGCATTACATTGCTTAGCTTCCCAGCTGGTACTCCTGTCTGCTTCTGCTTCCAAATTAGGAGCGTAAGATTGGTAACACACAGTTTTTAAAGACAGCTTGGCTCAGTCATGAAGAGGCGCATTAGGGGGGGCTCAGGGGTTTTTATGTAGCAGCAGCATCATGCAGAAACCTATATATGTCAGGTCACGTGGGAAAACGTTTTTAGAAGGGCTTGGGAAAAGAGCACTTTGACGCTAAAACAAAGGTACACGACTGGGAAGCTATAGAATGAATGACAGAATGATAGAACCTCACCCACCACCACCACAAAACAATGGAGCTGCCCATGTAGAACAATATAAGTGAATTTCTTGCATACTGAAAGCCAAAACAGTTCACTGTCTAATCAGTGCAAAGCATATTCTTACTGTAGTATACTGTATGTGGTTGGGACACACATTTGTGTGAATGCTGTGTTGCAAGTCAATCCCCGTGGATTTGTGTGAAGTTATGTTATGTGCATTGTCACATATTGAGGAGAGATTATCCAAAATAAGTGATCAATTAAAACGCTGTAGTTTGAAGTTTCATACAACTAAGTGGTGATCTAGTGAAAAGACACCAGTGCTACACATGACATCACAGAAAGTGACCCACTGTTCCACCCACTGAAGTGTTGATCGGCGCATGCTCGCTCTAATTGGCTGCACGTGGAATGATTGCCCTCACTGATCAGCTCCCTGCATGCCACCTGTTGTTCCACCCCACCTTGGCCCCGCCCCTGCAGGACTTCTATCTCTCGTATGAGCAGTAAGGAGAAGATCTGCCTCCACGAGCGGGAGAAGCACCCACCCCCTGCCCTGCAGAGCAGCCCGGCCGAGGACGAGGAGGAGGAAGGAGGCCAGACGGGACAGAACCAGCCTCAGGGCCAGGGGAAGGCCTCCAGCAGCTCCAGCTCAGAGGAGGAGAGCGAATCGGAGAGTGACGCAGAGTCGGGTAAGAGAAGCTGCCGGTGTCTAATAATAATACTAATACTAATAATATTTGAGATAAAAGCTGAATTTAAGAGCTGACAGGTTTTATCAGGTGGGTTTTATCACTGACTTTTTTATGATTCTACCAGTGAGTTATTCATTTCTGACCTTTGCACGGTTGCAGAGAAAGCGAAAAACCGAGAGATCATAAACAACTTGAACAACAAACGCAATGCCACCAGCCTGCCTCCTACCTCCATGTCAACGAGTACTGCTGCAAGCCAAGTCAAAAAGGTAGTACGTAGAGATATTATAGAGAATCAAATGTGTTTTTTAGCTGTATGACAACAATCCAGAGGATGACCTCTGTTTGCTCTGTAGCAGGACCCAGGCAAGCCCCCAGCCACAGAGGCTCCGGGCTCCTGGAGAACGTCTCTGAGGAAAGCAGGCAGCTCGGTGACTCTGGGCTCAGCTGGACTTTCTGACTCCACCCAGGACCCCAGCAGACCTCCAGAGACTGTCCTGGGCATGACCCGCTCTGCCTCCAGTCCCCGCCTCAGCTCTGAGGCCGACACCAAGGTACACACCACGGGGGCTCACATGATTCAAGGATTCATACGCCCATTAAACTAGTTACTTTTTTATAAAGTGACTCCACATAAAGGCTTCTTTCACAGCTTCCATTTGCTGAATCATAGTAAAAAAAAAAAAAAAAAAGAAAATGATGAACCGCTCTCACCCCTTGTTCTCAGGAGCCGAGACTCGCTCGGGTACCGCCCATCCCAACACGGAGACTCTTCAGTATTCCAGACAGCAGCCCTGACAACTCCAACAGGTGGGCCGCTGCTCTCATATGCGTCTGCGCTTGTGAAACCAGAATCTGTTTTTCTGAGTCACTGCATATGTGCCCTTGTCACCCTGTCTCTCCCTCAGTTGGCTAAGTCGTAGCTCCTCTTACACCCGGCGCCTTCATAGTCAATCAGGGAATGATCTCACTAGTTCCACCCCCTCTTTGCTTCACAGGTCAGTCACGCTGCTCACTCCCCGTCCCGTATGTGATTGCTGCCCAGTTTGTGTGTGATTTTTGTTTTTGCTGTGTCACAGCTTATTACATTCCCTCAGCAGTGAATACTAATTTGTGTGTGTGTGTGTGTGTGTGTGTAGCTGTGAAAGATGCCTTTGTGTTTCCAACGGGCTTTGTGTTGTTTCTAGCTCATCTTATGGAAAGAGACTGGATGACCCCACCGTGACCTCAGCTAGCACAGGAACAAGCTCTGCTCCACTCAGCCGCCTTAATAGTGTCTTGGCCCAGAGGTATTTCATTTTTATACAAATTAATTTACCTCACTCGTCTAAAAGATCTGATAGTCACTGCTAATTTTTCTCCATAAGACTGCCTCAGGAACAGACAGAAAAGAAGGATCAGTTTGCCGTCACCACCTCCAACTCTCGAAGCACCACAGGCGAACAGGAGGCCAAGCAGAGGCGCAAGTGAGTCAACGCTGTTGTATGTGTGTGTGTGTGTATGTGTGATTGGATGACAAAGGGCTGATGTCTGTAAATTGTGGGCTTGATGTTTGACCTAAAAGTGTGTGCCTTGTGTAGGTCATATTTGACGCCAGTACGGGATGAAGAGGCAGAGGCACAGAGGAAGGCTCGCTCCAGACACGCACGGCAGTCCCGCCGCTCCACTCAGGTACAAACATCACCTGCTCAGGTGTTCACAGAAGTACTGTGTTATCAGTCCGGTGCACAAGACTATGTTTTGTCTTTCTCACATCTAGGGGGTGACACTAACAGATCTGCAGGAGGCAGAGAAGACGATGAAGACGGACAACAAAGGGAGAGAAAAGAAGGAGGAGGAAGAGAAGGAGAAAGAGAAGGAGAAGGAGGCAAAAGCGAAGAAGGGAGAGGAGGGGGTGAGAGCCATATATCAGAGTTATAGGCCTATGTTGGCGCTCTTATATAATGTCATGTGACGTCACAGAGTGCGGGGGATGTTGTGTTTACAGGAAGTGAGCTGGAGGTCTCGTATTGCCAGCCTGCAGAAGTCTGACCTGCTGGGCCTCACGCAGCCCGCTGGCACTCCACGCCCTCAGACATCTGACAGGAGAGGTTCGCATCACCACTTCCCTTTTGTCACAAATAGTAAAGCTTGACAATGCAGCCGTGTTTGTTGAAACATTTGATTTGCTCTTAAACCACTGCTGCCTGGCTTCGTTCCAGATGTTGAGGCCAGCACAGGGGAGAGTGAGACGGAGCGATGGGCCAGGGAGCGCAGGGAGAGGAGACAAGCTCGAGCCAAAAGGAAGGCACAGAAAACCGGGGAGGTAAACACCGGAGGAATGAAAAACTAAACCAGTCGTGTTGTAACTGTAGTTTTATATAAGAACATGCGTTGTCTTTGCTATCTGCAGAGTGATGACAATGATCCCAGTGGAGAGGAAGAGTTCTCAGGCAGTGGGCTGGATCCACAGGTGTGTGTGTGTTTGTTTATTTGTGGTATGACTGACTGACTGTAACCTTAGACACCTAAGACATAACTTGTTTGCTTGTCTTCTCTGTTTACAGACAGACCAAAACATAAGTTCCAGGTATGAATTCAGCCTTTGACCTGTTTGATTTTCCTTCTTTCTTCACTCTGTCAGCACAGTCTCAGTGATAGCAGTGTCTCTGACCTCTAACCTCTGCTCGTCTGCTCAGGTCCTTTAACGACTGCACCCAGGGAAGAGACTCTGACGCCAAGGATTTTAAGAAGGTCAGACAGACTGAAGTGATTTTGAGGTCAGAAAATGTGTTTTTCTTGTTTGTCCCAGTTATTTACTGCTCTATGTGTGTGTGTGTGTGTGTGTGTGTGTGTGTGTGTGTGTGTGTGTGTGTGTGTCAGTTGTTTGAGGAGGTCTCCAGAGAAAACAGTCAGCTTCAGTCTCAGCTGCAGGACACCCAGAGGATTATCAGTCAGACCAGGTTGGACCTGGAAAAGGCCACACAGGTGACGACACACTCGCGCAAGTTAAACACAAAGTGTTATTGTTAAATTCCCTGTGTAAAGACAAACGGAAACATCTTAAAGTAGTAAAACCGGTAATCAACAGGTTCTGTAAATGTGAGCAGTACTGACATCTTTTTGGCTCTCAGTTTAATATGTATTGTGTGACACTGAAGCACAGATGTAGATTCCGACAGCCTCACCTGTGCTGTGTCTCACATCAGATACTTCTGTACTTATACTTACTTTTGAGTGCATGAGTGCGTTCACACTGACAAGTATTGCAAAATGCAGTGCACTGTGAGTACACACGGTGCACTCATAACAGTCAAAACACTGAGTGTGGAACGTCGGACACTTCTCAATTTGCCATCAGTTTGTTTATTGGGTTGTGGTTATAATTTGGTACGGCAAACAATAACACAAACGCTAACTTAAACTTGCTAGCTAGCAAACACTGGAACATTTATTCATCAGGCTTTGACATTACATGTGTTGTAGTGTAAGCTTTACATTCGAAACATTTTGGAATTTTTTATTTGAGTCACTAATTGAGTAGCGAATCTTTTCAAGATTAAGGCATGACTTAAGAGTGAGAGAGTCTGACCATATCAATGATGTATTTTTGCACCCAGGCCTTCTGTTGATCATGTAAACCTGCCGTTGTGGTGATAATGTGTTTGATCTGCTGTATCCAACAGAGACAGGAGCGCTTCAGTGACTGTTCAGCCCTGCTGGAGCTGGAGAGAAAGGTAATGCATCCCTGCCGATGGTGTTAACCGTTGTTGTTTTTGTAGCTTTGACTGCCTCACTACTGCCACCATTGCTTTCTATTGACACTCTCTCCTCTCTTCTCTCCACTTGAACCACTTTCTCACCTAATTTCGCTCACCTTCTGTGGTCTTTTACTCTTCTCTACATCACCACCTCCTCTCCGCCCCCCACTCTCACTCCCGTTTGCCCGGCGTCAGGACCGGAGGATGTTGGAGCGGCGAATGGCTGAGCTGGAGGAGGAGCTAAAGGTGAGGACATGAGTCTTGTCATGGCCACAGACACTTTGCATGCTTCTGCTTGATTAGCTTGGCTTTAGCTTGTGCAGGCAGTGGTGTTGTGAAGGTACACTGCAGAGTTGTTCTACACAGTACACCCTTTTCACAACCATTTCTCAGGGGGGTTGATAATTGTCCTCTGTTACATGTGATAGATTAATTTGGTTGTTTTTCACATTAATGGATGTTTCTTTTGGACTACCCTAACAACTACCTCAAACCCATCTGATCTCTACGCTCTCATAAATGTCTGATGTCTCCAGCAATACTGAATGAATAGGTAATAAAGTCCTTTCCTTGTAAAGTCCTGTGTGTGACACTCAGAGCATTAATATAGCAGCACTATTTGCTATGTAAAGATATGATGGACTGATGGCGTCCTGAGCAGAGAATGAAGTTCTGTGAGTGGTGTAATTTGAGCTTCTCTGTGGTTTGTTGCGGAAATTCGGTCCAGCCTCATTTGTATGTCAGTGCATGTGTATAACCAACTGACTCACTTATCACAGCCGCTTTGCACTGTGCTCATATGGCAGTTACCACTGATATCAGAATGGCACGAAAGCGTAGCACCCACCCTTCACTTCTCCAGGTTAACACTGTTCACTCTGTCAGCACTGTTGCAGTTGTTTAGCACAGTTTATGGAGTTAGCATTGTTAGCTGCTAGCTGCCGGCTCAGCTGCCTTCATGTTGAGAGCCGTTTGCGGACAACTCATACACTCTCAATTTTGCATAAAGCCCCTTTAAAGAAATAGTTCAACATTTTGGTGAAATATGTTGCTTCGATATCTTTCTGAGAGTTAGATGAGAAAATTGATTCCACTCTCATGTCTTTATGGTGATTATAAAACTACTGCCAGCGGCTGGTTAGCTTAGCTTAGCACAAAGGCTGCTAACAAGGGGAAACAGCTAGCCTTGCTAAAGGTAACTTCAGTCTCTGGTGTGTAGTCGCTTGTTGCTTGGCAAAAATGTTAATAAATGCATTGACCAAAATGTCAAACTATTTCTTTAACTTTTTATATGCTCTGATTCTTCGATGCAAAACTATTTTTGGATTAATACACATTTATTTACTAATAAAATACCCTCTTTTAAACATGATTAAAATTAATTTCAGTGCTGTTGTTTCTAGTTTTCTGCCTCTTTACTTTTTTAGCTCCTCCATTTAGGCCTCTGACACTTTAAGCCCCGTTTCCACCAAACACTTTTGGTATGGTACCTTTGGCACCAAAAGTAACCCTTCAGACCTTGTACCTAGACCCTAGCGTTTCCACCGTAAACAGTACTCTTTGATGTGGGCGGAGTTGTTGTCACTCACTGCTCCGTCCAGCACTCACTGTATTTCCTCATCAGCGGTGACACAGAGGAAAGTCTGCACCTTGTTTATCGTCCACAGAACTGAGGCTGCATGCCAACATTTTCTGAACAAAATAAAACAGGCTGCAGTGAGAGTCTCTCTCAATGGGATATTTAAAAATAGTGGGTTTGTGCATTTAGTCCTTCTCAGGCAAGCTTGAGGGTTTAGTGTTGCCGGAGCCCACAGGAACGCTCCGTAACGCTTTTTTTTCTCCGAGTGAGGATTAGGATGTATGCTGTCCTGGTTGAAATTAATATATATGAACGCTTGAAGATCCACTCATTACTAAAAGAGTATGTCATATGAAAACTTAAGTAATGGTCAAAGTTGTCACAGTGAAATCTAAGGTGTGTTAATAGATTCACGTCGTCAGCTCATGCATTGAGTAAAATTATAAGTGACTGTTCCACCTCAGCCCTGAGCAGAGTGACCGTCTGCTATTGACCAATCAACAGACTGCAGTGTTCAGCTCCACCTTTTAGTACCAGATCTGTGTGCTAGCTACCCCAACAGAGGGGGTACCAAAAGTGGGGATGGTACGGAACGGTTTCATTGGTACCGTTTACAACTTTTCACAGTGAAACAGAAAAAAAATGTACTGAACCAAACTGTACCGTACTGCTTGGTGGAAATGGGGCTTTAGTGTATCCCACAGAGGATTCAAACATGACTTGTTGGCATTGCACTGAAGCAAAAACAGCAAAAGATCATTACTGTTATGGTTTACAAAAACCTAGCAACTTTAAAAATGACCCTGCTGTCTTCCTCTTAACTGTATTCGATATTAGTCAGGTGTCCTGCGTCCTCTGAATTTTGTGGCGACAGCTTTGTTAGAAACATTCATTGCACTGATGTGAATTAATTGTCAAAGTGTCTGCTGTGAAAACTGCCTGTAATGTATGATTTTAAAGGTACACTGTGCAGGATTGTTGGTTACTGTTTGTAAACACGCTTGCCAGTGAAAGTCAAAGTAAAAGCCAAGACCTAATTTATTCTCGTTTGGTGTTTGGCCTCGCTATATTTCTGTTTTTTTTTCTGCAATGTGTCTCGTGGATGCCTGCAGCTTCTGGTTTGGCACCTGGGGTTTCATTCATAAAATAGCACGTAAGATCCATACTAAAAATGTATTCCGACAGTTTCGTCAATCAGGCTCCCGCCTCACCATCTGCGTCGCCAGTTTCTCCTGTCAAGTCTGTGTATAGATCACAACTTTTGCATGGGAAGTTGTCTATGTCTCTTTCAGGCCTCATTTTGTGCGTGCGCTATGTTTTTAAATGAGACCCCTGGCCACTACCTTTTATATGTAAAGTCCTGACCTCACTTGAGTGCTGTGGCGATACACGCCCAACAAGAAGAAAATAAGAAAATCCAGGCAGAAAAATACTCTGCCACACACTGAGAGTGGATCATAAGTGAGGATTGAGATGGATTACTTCTGTGTGAGACTATAAACTGTAATTTAGGAAAATCCTGCAGAGTATACCTCTAAAGTCTTGTATCCCATAATCCAGTAACATCAAAGCGAGCAATAAAATCATCAAGCTGGTTTTGTATTTTGTTTTAATGTGAATTAAATTTTTACCACCAGGTTCTGGTCGACTTGAGAACGGACAACCAGCGTCTTAAAGATGAAAATGGAGCACTGATCCGTGTCATCAGCAAACTCTCCAAATAGACAGAGAGAGACACGAAGAGCAGGGAACCCCCCTCCTCCTTACATCCATCCATCCATCCATCCCTCCCTCTCTCCCTCCCTCCCTCCCTGCTTCCACACATTCCTCCCAGTGCCAAAGAGTGAGAGAGAGAGGGGGGGAGAGAAGCAGCAGAATGTCCTACGTACATGAACACCACAGCTTGAGTTGGATTGTGATGCCTCTCTGAGAACAGCTGGAGAGGCTTTTGTGTGCCTTACTGCCCGTTTGTCACAGGAAGACCTATGGCACGAAGGCCTGTGGCTTTGGTCAGAGACTACCACAGTTGCAACATGAGACTCGACGACAGCCAGAATGCCCACGGCTGGTGCAACACACGAAACATCTTCTACGACTGTGCATCAGGGGAACACTAACATGCACACACATTCCTATGCGTGCATCACATACTTCCTCCATGCACATTCCACGAGCGCACAAGGCAGCTTGGGCCTTAAAGCTCCCACTTAGTATTTATTATTATAATTTTTTTTTTGTGGACACACTCACGTCACACATTCACGAATTTACCCCACTCACAGTCAAATCTAACGTGTTGTCAAGAAGTAAAGGTTTTGGTGTCGTTCTTAAAAAATAAAAACAGCTCTGGCTCTGTCTTTACATTCAGCACCGTCCTGACGACAGGGGGGGAAGTCCACGAAGCTCTGTTGGGTTGTTTTGTTTCCACATGCAAGTGTTTGAACCCACCTACCTCTCCACCTATGCACTTCCCCACATACATTTTTATTTTTGTGACCACAGACACACTCCATGCTCTTAAAAAACGACCCGGTCAGTCGACCACAGCACTTTACTCTCTGCAAAGCAATAAAAGATGAGCGAGGCTTTGCCCGTCCTCCAGACAGACAAACTTATACAGAGCAGCGCCCTCTCACTTAGTAAGTAGAGGGTGAAGTCATAGCTGAAGGTCAAAGGTCATTGCACATTTATTAAAAAACAAAAGTTCTGTCAAAGCCTATCATGCCATGGATGGTTTTAATTATTGCCATCCATAAAGATATTATTTTCATAGTTTTTCATCGTCAATTCCTCTCCTACAAGGGAGCATGGTCATGTATATTATATGTGTATAAATATTAGTCTTGAATAATACCCCCCTTTGAAGTAAAATTCCATGTAGCCTTTCTTCACACGTTGGTTTTCTAATATATTGAATGGATGTCTGCACCCTAATAAAAAAAAGTGTTTGTAGGTTTGTAGCAACTGCCTGGTTATTAAGTACACTGTGAGAGTTTGTATCCACAAAATAAGTGATTAAAGTAAAATATTAAAGGTCCAGCGTGTTAAGATTTTGAGGGATTTAGTGGCATGTAGCAGCGAGGACTGCAGATTGCAACCAGCTGAAACTTCTGGTTAGAATTCTTTCTGTTTTCATTGTTTAGGAGGTTTCTACCGAATAAAGCAGTTTCATGTTACAAATCAGTGTTCTTCTGATAGTGCTTGTCTCAGAGAGGCTGATAAGGCCCTATCTAGTGTCAGGGATTGGTTTGTCTTTTGGGCTACTGTAGGAACATGGCGGACTCTGTGAACAAGGTACCACTGTTTCTAAGGTGACGAAAACACAATGTTTCTACTTACTATACTGTGTTGCATTTCTGTCAAAACATCCCCCTAAATCCTACACACTGGACCTTTGATTTACCTTTTGACAAGGATTCATCGTGACATCGTTTGCGACCACAACACTGAATCCTCCTTGGGTTCCTGGCTTCTTAGTAACACATTGTGACTGACAGAGTCATCAATTTGTGGTCACCTGTTTGTTTGTTTGCTTTTTGCTGCCTCATCCACACAACACTTGTATCATCCCTGCGTACAGTTGCTCTGTTTTCTGGTAGCCAGATGTCCTTCATCACTGGGGAGAAAAAAAACAGAGCAGCTGCAACACAATGAGCATAACAGAGGAAACAGGGCAACACAGATGTATTTACAGTATGTTTGGACTGTTATATTAATCTACTGCTGCTCCCAGGTGGACTGTACATCATGCCTGAAATGAGTGTCGTTACATGTGCTGCACGAGTGCTCAGTAGCAACTGGGTAAAAAGCTGTGATGAGAGTCTCACTGTCTTTTGAGCTCTCATCCGTTTGCACTCAAGAGCAGTTAACACCAGTCATCCATCTGTCTCATCAGAGCAGAAAGATGGACCACTGTCCTGCAGGGTAGAAGCACTGACAACAAGCTGAGCTCCTAATAAGGAAGGGCAGGCTGGCCGAGGCTCTCTCTCTGTAAATATCCCTCAGGTCTGAGAAAGACAGAGGAAGGGAGCTGGGGAGGAAGAGGGAAGCGGATGGATTGCAGCCTTATATGGACAAAGCACTGCTTTTCCCAGGGTTTGTGGCTCTGACCCCCGGCATGACGCCAGATGCCTCACAAACAGCTCCTCAGCTCCACCAAGTGGTGCCTCTAATGAAATGCTGCAGTCAGGCTGAAAAATTACATTTCTTTACAAACCTCTGTAAAACATTACTCCTGTGATCAGAGCTACCCAGCAGTGCATTACCCTTAATTGGAAATGTGTTGGCAGTGTGCTCTATGGCAGGGATCTTCAACGTTTTTCATGTCAAGGGCCCCTAAATTGATACAGATTAGATGCTGTTTGATAAGATTTGGCTTCAGGAGCCTCCATCTGAGAAGACTTTGGTTGTTAGATATGATGAAGACCAGAATTCTGTAGCTGTCAGCCACAGTTTAGGAGATAACTGTGAGGGAAGTGAAACCTATGATCAGAATAGTCGCTCTTATGTCCCTAACTCACAGCGGGCTCACTTCTACAGCGAATGAGTGAAAATAAACTATACTCTGTTTTTCCGGGGACCCCTGAGACTCCCTCAAGGACCCCTGGTGGTCTCCCTGGTTGAGAACCAAAGCTCTATAGCACAACAAAAGCTGACCCAGTGTCAGCTTTAATGTGGCTTTTCTATTTTTACCTAATCTCTAGCCCCTGTCATGTGAACGGGACAAATTTTGGTCATAATATATCAGTCTATATTACACTGACATGGTGCTTTTTTTTGAGAGTTCCCTTAAACTATATAGAGTCTGTCGGTCCAGTGCCCTCATCTCTCAAACTCCACTCACACCCATTTTGTGTCACAGTCAACCTTTAAAAAGATCTGAAGCCTGACATAGCCAGGTTTATTTTCCCAGACTTTAGACAGCTCTGACAAAACCACAGAGAGACATCGTACATCTGTTTACAGGCTCAGTAGTTGAAGTTATGTCCATGATGATAAAACTGATCTTTGTGTGTAAAATTAGTAGAGTGTCCCTTTAAGGGGAGACACAGGTGAATAAGGTAAAACTTTTCACTAATAGATATCATCATCAAACTTCCAAATATTTTTGTTCTAACAAATCTTCTGGAATTATATGTTTAAATGTGCAAATGAGGCAGTGTCTCATTAAATATGCACTAATCTGCATACATTAGTACAAAAATCTGAAGATTGGATAAAGCCAGGTTCAAAATTCTTGTTTCACTTTGTCATCATACTAGAGTCAAGAATTTGGGATATGTCTTTCCATCGTTTCATAAATCACAAAATACTGTCAAAAGCCATTTAAAAATCTTAATGTTTTCAGGGATACATGTTCTATAAATCAGGCTTAGGGTTGCAACAGTGTGAGGTTTTTTCAGTGTGATAACCTTTTCAGAAAATATTGCAGTTTCATGATTTCACGGTATTACAGAATTCATATTATTATGAGTCAGAATGAAAATGGAAGGGTTATGTTGGATGAACAAATACTATAATTGAAAATTGAAACCATTTTGTTAATGGAAGTATGTGTAAAAAGTCTCCCCTTGGAAAATAACTAAAATAAAGGCGAGATTCAACATCCAGTTGCATTTTTTTTGCAAAGTACACGGCATGATAATCTTCAACTTTTATGTCACGATGCCACTCAATCACTCAATCAATCAAACTATATTTATATAGCACTTTTGGTACAAACAGAATGCAACACAAAGTGCTTCACACTATAAAAAAACAATCATGGTAATGACTGTAATTATAACAGCACTCATAAAAAATGGGAACTGAGGAAACGCTATCATAAGTGGGGAAACACAAGAGGCAGGATAAAAACTAAAAATAGAAAACAATTTTAAATCAGTCATTACATTAGTAAATAAATATATTTTTTTAAAAATACATACCTTGAAACCAGTATATTACTGCAACCTTAATCAGGCTATACATGATCTATGAACAAAGCTCTCTGTAAGAACCTTCAGTTTAAAGACGGGATCAGACTATGACACCAAAAAAAAGGAGAAAAAGGCCCTTAAAGATATGTATTGTAACATTTCATATATAACACCTGAATGTGTATTTTGGATGTTTTCTTTCCACTAGTCTTAAAGAGGACATGTTATGGAAGCAAAATGACCTGTGCTGTCTTCCTTCTACACTTAAACATAACCACACTATCACAAACAGACAGACACCTGGGACAGGTAGTGTTCAGCATATATCCTCCTGAGACCTTGTGTCCTCATATGAGGACATCATATTTTGGGTTTACTGGAACTTGTACTTCATTCCACATAACGTAGGCCTGTTGTCCTCGTTCATGGACACCTTTTTGTGTCATTCATTGGTAACAAGAGCACAATACACTAATCCATGTAAAAACAAGATGGCAGCCATCTCTGCCAAGTCAGTCTGCCGCAGTCTTCACAGAAGTGGACAAGGTCCAAAACCTGATCACATGTTAAGGCTGAAACTTGTTCATTTATAATTAATAACATTTGTAGTTTCATATGGCAACAAATTTGACTAATTTTAGCAACGGTAACAAGATAAGACGCTGTTAATTAGGAAGTACTCGTTTGAGGACGTTTGGACTTTATTGTCGCCTTGTTTGAGGACACCGGGACTTGATTATCATTGACAGTGTTTAGTTTTTTATACTTATCGGGTCCAACTGATCCCAAATAGCTAAGAGGAATTAAAATGCATACCAAACAAAAGTTCGGGTCTCAGGAAGATATTTGGCTTATGAGGCTTTCGATGGGGGACCTATAACACCTTCACCTGAGGGCCCCACATCTCCTAACAGGCCATTACCTCGGCTTTTACCACATTTTTTAAACAGTATTTCTCAGACATTTTATGCCTTTTTTGGATGTGCATGGATTATGTTGCAGTTCATGTTGGGCATTTTAAATTTCACATGAATTCAGAATAAGCTCTTCTATAGAAGTGTGTTTGAAGAAGATGTTTAGAAGAAAAGACTGATTCCTGCAGTCCTCTCTCCTCAAGTAGGTTGTTCCAGAGGCTCTGACTGCAAAGGCTTTGTCCCAAATTACTCTGCAGATTGTTGAAGTTTGTTGTTGCACTCTGTCTTGTTGAAGTTTTATTTGACTAAAACAAGAGCGAACAGCAAAAAGGCAAACAGGGAGTTTAGAGCGACTGCTGAGCAGAGCGGAGATGACATGATTTAGTTTGGAGAGAGTGACGTGATACTTCTTGGAAGAGATAGGATGAAAATGTAAACACTCTTGCTGTGACCTGCGGAGTATTTTTACAGTCTCAGCCAAGTGGTGCTGATGTTTTAATTGTGAATATGTACACATAAGGTGGCAGCCATTACAGCCTGTAACAAGACTGTTTGTAACAAAGCCTGTAACAAAGTGTACAACTAAAGTGTATCTTAATATTAAGACCTTGTTCTTAAAGCTGAACATGTTGTGGTTTTGCACTCTCATGACATTTTACTGACATCTAACGAGGACATTCTACTTACTGATCCAGTTAAACTGCACAGCTACTCTGCTTTAGCCTGCACATTAAATCCACGCCATGTTTTGCAGCTGACCCAGAGGCATGTCCAGGTTTTCTCTGCAGCAGCAGGCTACATGACCTCCTCCTACAGTAGTGATACTCGACACTAACTTGGTCCCACTTTATCAACAACTTTTGAGTTGTTTGGCTCCAGCAGACATGAACTGTAAAAGGAATTAGACCATGTGAGCTGTTTTTTTGTAGGTTTAGCTGTTCAGGACAAACAGTTTGGGAAACTTTTGCACTTCACTTTCATCTCCACTGTAATCGTCAAGCATTCCTCTTTGTTGCAGAGACAGATGCTTCTTCCTGTTCACGTGAGAGTAAAACATTCCCTCTGTAGTAGTATTCTGAAAGAGTTGTGCTGGATGTTTATGCTGTTGACTGCAACAACTAACTTTTCAGGAGTGATCAAGCATGATGTCTGAGATTGTGTGTTTGTTTGTGTATTTTTTTTTATTTTTGCCATTGATTGATTTCAGACATGATTAATTGCTGAGTTTGTGTCTATTTTTAGGTGATTGGCCTGTATTTAAACTGTGTTCACCTGTGTGCTTGATGGATGACACGTCTTGTGACACCAAAGTGCCAAAGTACACAGTCTACAAATAGCCTTCACTGGCAGGAACCTGTGAATAGTGCGTGTGTGTGAGTGCGTGCAGTAAGAGTTTCCAGGAATGATCTAATGTCTCATGCAACTTGGGGTATTTTTGTTTTGTCCAGTGATAAAGGAGGGAGTTTACACTACTCTAAAAAATTAAGGGAACACTTCAAGGTTCAATGGAAACCAAAATCATCACCCCACTGAGGACGAGATTCAAAATCACACCGAAAATCAAAGTAAAAGATTGAAATCACAGGCTGATCCATGTCATGTGTTCAGTGTGAACCTGCTCTAATCTGAGAATGGGGCGCCAATGTCAGATCTGCCAGTTCTGGTGTTCTCTGGCGAATGCCAGTCGAGCTGCATGGTGCTGGGCTGTAACCACAGGTCCTACAAGAGGATGTTGGATACCCTCATGGAGTCTGTTTCTGACAGGTTGGTCAGAAACATGCACACCAGGTACCAGATACTGGTCCTGCTGCTGGGTTGATGACCTTCTACGGCCCTGTCCAGCTCTCCTCGTGTAACGGCTGGTCTCCTGGTATCACCTCCATGCTCTTGAGACTGTGCTGGGAGACACAGCAAACCTTTTAGGGACCGCACGTATGGATGTACCATCCTGGAGAAGCTGGACTCCCTTTGCAACCTGATTGGGCTGCAGGTACGACCTCATGCTACCAGTAGTGACAAGGACACAAAACTAGAGAAGAATCAGTCAGGAAGCATAAGGAGAGCAACTGTGTGGCCACCACATGTAAAACCATTTCCTTTTTGAGAGTTGTCTTGCTTTTACTTCTCCATTGCACCTGTTGTCACTTTCATTTGCACCAAAGCAGCTGAAACTGATTCACAATCACTTCTGCTTCCTAAATGGACACATTGATACATGTGTTCCCTTAATTTTTTTGAGCAGCGTACCAATAGAAAACCGATGTCAGAATATAGGTTTTTTTCAAACCATGTTAACTTGTTGTAAATATAATTATTGATTATTGTTGAAGAGCCAGGACCTTCTCAACAAACCCTGACTGAATTTGGGAAACCAGACTTCAAAGTAAAGACCACGCCATCGCCATGTCCTGTGATGAAGACCCTTACATCTTCACCACTGACACTCTACCCAGTGACCGCCGCTTCCTCCCTCCACTGGCAAATGGGCTTCTGGGATGGAGGGTATACAACAGGATCATGCACATGGGTGGTGTGTATAACGGGGAGGGTGGACGTTGTCACCGGGCAGATGTCCCCTGTCCTCATGCTGTGATGGTTGAGACAGACGAAGCAGGCCAGCACACCTACAGCCTGGACACCCACACAGGTAGAGTCTGTTTGACTGTCTGAATGCAGGAAACAGTGATGTAGAGAAGTATTACTGGTAATCGTGTCATCTTCCCCTCCAGGCATCTTTACCCACACTCTGAGCTCAGCCAGTGTAACTGTGTCACAGTCTCTGTACTCACACCGATACTACCACAACCTGATGGTGATGGAGATAATGATGGTGCGTCAGGTGACTTCAGAGCAGCCAATCAGTGTCAGGCTGGTCAGTTCATTCACACCTGAAAGCAAAGACATCGCTTTCGAGGCTGGTCCTGATTACAAAGGAGGAAGGTAAGGTCAACAAAAACTTGTTAAATTTTATTTCTATGCCTCCGCGTGGACGATAGCTCCATTAGTGCCTTTTTTTGTGAATGTAGTACCTCAAGAGCACCTTGAGGGAATTTCTTCTAGTTTTGCACAAATGCCAACTTGGACTCAACAATGAACTGATTCGATTTTGGAGGTCATAGGTCAAAGGTCACTGTGAACTTATCTGTCTCATTCTTGTGAATGTGATATCTCAAGAACACTTTGAGAGATTTTTTTCAAGTTTGGCACAAATGTCAACTTGAATTCAAGGATTAACTAATTAGATTTTGGTGGTCAAAGGTCAAGAACACCTTGGGGAAAATTCTTAAAATTTGGCACAAACTTCCACTTGGACTGAAGGACAAACTGTCAAAGGTCAAGGTCACTGCGGCCTTGTGTCCATCTCATTCTTCTGAACACGATAGCTTAAGAAGGCCTTGAGGGAATTTCTTCAAATTTGGAACAAACCTCCACTTGGAGTCAAAGACTAACTAATTAGATTTTAGTGGTCAAAGGTCAAGCTCACTGTGAGCTTGCATGAATCTTCTTCTCGTGAATGTGACATCTTAAGAACACCTTAGGGAAAAATTCTTTATATTTGGCCCAAACGTCAACTTGGACTTATGGACAAACTGATTAGAAATTGGTGGTCAAAGGTCAAGGTCACTCTAACCATGCATCTATCTCATTCTAGTGAATGCTGAATAGGGCCTTTGGTACCAACGTTTGCTTGGACTCAAACTCACCAATAAGAGTTTTAGAATTTGGTTTTTAAAAGGTCAAGGTAACTGTGACCTTGCATTCATCTCATTCTTGTAAACCTAAAATCTCAAACACACCTTCAGGGAATTTAATCAAATTTGGCACAAAACATCCACTTGGACTTAAGAGGGAATGATTACAATTTGGTGGTTGAAGGTCAAAGGTCATTGTCACTGTGACCTTTCATTCGTCTCATTCTCGTGAACATGATATCTCAAGAACACCTTGAGGTAATTTCCTCAGATTTTGCACAAATGTCCACTCGGATTTAAAAATTAAATTATTAGAAGTTGATGGTCAAAGGTCACTGTGACCTCACAATACATGTTTTTTGCCATAATTCAAGACTTTATTCAGTTATTGTAACAGAATTTCACACAAATGTCTAAAAGGATAAAATTATGAGGTTGTGACATTTACATATCCAAAAGGTCAAAGGTTACCTTGACTGTGACATCGTAATGTTCTGCGAAACCACTTTTCTGATCATTCGTCAACAGCATAACTCAGGATTAGAAAGGGAGGCATTTGCTTCATACAGTTGGTATGTATGAAGCATCCCCTACCTGTCACTTGACCGCTTCACGGATGCATACAACTGCAATAACGTAATTCTGGTTTACTATATATTACAAGTATGATGTCTTACACAGTCTACATCTGTCTCTTTCTCAGTCACATCCAAGGACAGGTGACCACTGCTGAGTTTCCAGGAGGTTTGTGTCCCTCAGTTCACCTTATCTGGACCCCCATACCCTCCACTCTGACACTGCTTCCAGAGCAGAGCCAGGCTCGCTGGGGCTTCATCTTGATTGCAGCCAACAGTTTAGACACTGCTGAGTCCAGCTTTGATGAGGGCCTTAATTTGATGGCGAGTGGTAACCTGCGTCCATCTCATGAGAAGGCCTGGAAAGAACTTTGGCTGCAGAGCAAGGTGGAGGTGCAGGGGTCAGAGAACCTCGGCAAAGCTGTGATTGGCTGCATGTTCTACCTCCTTAGCGCCTTCCCCTCCATACATGACACCTCCAGCTCTTTTGGTGGAGTCAGTCCAGGCGGGCTGTCTAATGGTGGGGACGGTCAGGACTACTGGGGCCATGTTTTCTGGGACCAGGTAAACAGTGGAAGTCTATGACCAGCTATGTTATTTACATGCTGTTTGTGTGGGTTTGTACGATGTATCACACAATGACTCTCCCTTCCTGTGACAGGACATTTGGATATACCCTGGCATAGCCCTGTTCTATCCCAAGCTAGCCCGAGCTGTGCTGGAGTACAGGGTGGGAACTCTAGATGGCGCAAAAGACAACGCCCAAAAGCAGGGCTTCAAGGTATGATGATCAGTGGGATACTCAAGTCTCACAATCATAGCTCTCCTGCCCTCACTAGTCTTGCATAGTTAAATCTCCACTCTTTGTTTTAGCATTGTGTCAGAGCTGGAGATAGTTCTGACTGAAACCATTTTAATCCAGTCGGTACAACACCACAAATAACCACAAAGGCTGAATCCTCTGAAGAAAAGTTGTTACCTTCACAGGGACTGAAGTTCCCCTGGGAGAGTGCTGTGTCAGGGAGGGAGGTGTGTGGAGTGGACATTTATGGACAACAAGAGATTCACATCAATGGAGACGTCACCCTGGCCTTCCAAACCTACCTCTGTCTCACTGAGGTACACTGGTTTTATCCTTTCTCATCACCACTGTGTCTCAGCCTGTTTCATGATATTAACTGGGCTCTTTGTTGCAGGATCTGTCCATGTTCACAGACGGCAGGGGCAGTGAGGTGATATACGGTGTGGCCGATTACTGGGTCTCTAGAGCATCGTGGAACCCAGACGACCAGAAGTATCATATCTTAGGTAAAGACCACTGTAAGACAGATGGTTATTAAACTGAATGTATCTGTGTTTACACGGTTATCAGGCTAATTCTTTCATAAAAGCTAAATTAAAGACATCTAGAAAACTAATTTCACCACAAAATGAAGTAGAACTTTGCTCTCAGTGTTATTGAAGTTTTGAAATGTTAAGTCCTTATTTTATTATTTCTATTCATATATTTTCATGTAATAGCACGAATATGTTTTATTAAAATACAATGAAGCATTGCCTTTTTATGTCATTTAGGGGTCATGCCACCTGATGAGTTTTATTATAATGTCAACAACTCTGTGTACACAAACACAGTGGCCAAATCCAGGTATTGTATCTGAATATTTCCCTGCAGTGCATTTTAATTTATGATTCCCAGATAATGCAAAGAGTCTCTTATTTGTCAGTCTCCAGTTCGCTGTAGAGTTGGCTGGCCTCCTCCAACATCCTGCTCCAAAGGAATGGCAGGAAGTGGCAGACAACCTCAAAATACCTTTTGACCAAGAATCCCAGTACCATCCTGAGTACGACGGCTACCTCAAAGGTTGTTTTTTATTCTTTTCTGACTCTGACCTGCATGAGAAAATCATGCATGATTTGACATGTGGACTTGTGGACCTCTCACAGGTTATCCAGTGAAGCAGGCAGACACAGTGATGTTGAGCTATCCTCTCGGACTGCAAATGACCCCAGAGGTCAGGAGAAATGACCTTGAAGCGTATGAGCCAGTGACAGACCCTCATGGTCCGGCCATGACATGGGTAATACACAGCATGCTGTATGTGACTGTATTAGAGATTTATTGTCAGATGCACTTTTTTTTTTTTTACACAGAATACATTTTAACGATTTATAAAATTAAACCGGTCAGAAGTGGACGAACTGTTCACATCCTTCACTGAAGTGAAAATTGCAATACCACAATGTTGAAAAAATGGTACAATTAAAAGTCATGCATTTTTTGTAATGTTGCTTCTTCATTAATTAGTCTGTGTCTGTACTAATGCCTTACTTTCCATTGAAAGGGTATGTTTGCAATCGGCTGGCTAGAGCTCGGGGAGGCTGATAAAGCTCAAAATTTACTTGAGAAGTGCTTCAAAAACATCCAAGGACCGTTCCAGGTGTTGTTTTGACTCACACAGCCACACAATGCTAATAAATGCCTCTTTCCTGGATATCACTTCAATGTGTGGTTACTTCTCCTCACAGGTATGGAGTGAATCATCAGACGGCTCTGGTGCGGTTAACTTTCTCACAGGGATGGGAGGATTCCTGCAGGCTGTGTTGTTTGGTTACACTGGCTTCAGGTTAGTTAATGGTGAAAAACACCTCAATATGTGCCCAGCATGTAGGCAGGGAAATAAAAGTGATGGACTGTGTTTTGTTTTTTCTAGAGTTCAGAAGGAATGTCTGGCCTTTTCTCCGCTTCTTCCCAAAGACATTTCTGAGCTCTGCATCCGTGGTGTGAACTACCTGGGCAGTCAGATGGACTGGCTGGTGAGGAAAGATGACGTTTGTATCATACTCAGGGAAAAGGCAGACAGTGCTGGCAACACCAAGTCCTGTGATCTGCAGGTTGTCCTGAAGGCATCAGGGACGAAAATCCCTCTGACACCAGGTAACACAAGCAAAGACACGCAGTGATGGCAGCTCATTTAGGTTTGTTTTAAACAAGGTTTTATTTATGCTTAAGTTTGTACATTAATAATAAAGAACACACTTAATCTCCCAAACCACAGCCCAATAAAAAGACAAGCGGATATTTTTTACATTACTCTTAACATAACACATCTCAGAAAAGGAAAAGAGAACGTGTGTAATATTTAGGGGGATTTAGTAGCATCTAGTGGTGAGGATTAAATCAGTAAAAACACTCAATGAAACAGTTTCACATATAAAAAAATCAGTGTCTTTCCAACACTACACATTGCAGAGGGGCTGCTAACTATAGGGGCTGGCAAGAAAACACAAATGGCTCACAGATGTATTGTAATAACTAGACACCAGACCCCAAGATGGTGCCAATTCAATCCAATGGTATTGCTCATCTGCTGCATACAGCAAAAAAAGTTCTGGCTTTGCAGGTTTACTTTGCAGTATGCGGATGACTGACTATGCGCAGTAGTGTTTTTGAGGAAAGTTTTACAAATATAAAACCTTCATAGATCAATATTTCATAACAGAAAGAGTCTTAATTGACCGTGTTTGCACTTCGAGGTGTCCTGTCAACAGTTTTAGCTACGTCTCCATGCTGAGGTGCTTTCCTGGGATCCTGGAATGTTCCCATCTAGAGCCAGTGTTTGGTTTGTCTGTTTAGCGCTACTGTAGAAACATGGCGGTGCAATATGGTGGTCTCTGTAGATGAAGAACTGCTCCCTATGTAGATATAAACAGTGCATTTTAAGGTCACAAAAGCACAGCAATTCTTATTTTCTGGTGATTTTACACTAAAGAAAACATACTTATTATATTATATTGCATTTCTGCCATTATATCGCCCTAATTCCAACACACTTACCTTTAATTTTAGAAGATTAGCCTGATAAAAAATTAATAACTATTACATGAGCTTGTGAAATATTTTACAACTCCAGAAATGACACCATCTGTCTAATGCAGGAAGAAAATAATGGAGAGCGCTCACACTCCCTCCATTCAATAAAAACTGGCTATTCAGACAATAAAGTGGTAAACGACAGACAGACCTTTTTAATACAGTATAATGCACCATTATGACTCCCACAGACCAGACAAAACTGGAGGCAACGGGGGTTGTCTGTGACTTTATAGTGAAACCATTTATAAGAGTGAATCTGAGGACAGGGATGGCAGTTGTTGCACACTGGAGGATATGAAGCTGCTGGATTGTAAAATGAACTGATAACCAGAGGAGAGATCAATAGTTTGATTAAAGGATGCAACAATTACACTACAAGCCTGTTTGACGTCATGTGCATGTATTTTTTCTGTGAATTTTCATTGCCCACATCTCCTAATAATAGTGCTGATGCATTAACAGATTATTATTAATTCACTTGTATACATCTTTATTTTCAGGGAATCCGGTAACCTTTCCCCGAGAGCCCGGGTGTGTTTGTAAAGTGCCTTCCATGTTTTCCTGTTGGCCTCTCTGAAACAGTGACCACGACCCTCCTAATCATTACATTTACCCACAATTAATAATATGTAGAACAAGTTATTTTGTACCTAAGCCAGTGTTAAGTTGTACTGTAGCCTTTTGTTGATCAATCATTGACAAAATGTATGTTTTTTTAGTATTAGTACTGTAATATGCCATGTTGCAACACCGTTAACCAATTGTATTGTTTATAAAATACATTCAAATAAAACTCTTGACATTTTGTGCAAAGTTTCCCTTTTGTTTTCTTTTTCTTGTGGATTTTTTGTCAGTGGTAAACAATATGGTTATAAAGTGTTCACTTCACCGACACACTTTTAATGTCTTGGAGCTTTGTTTACAAGGGGGAGGCAGCAGCAGTCCTACAGTCTGAGGTCATCACATATATCTTCACTTATATCAAAAACACTTTCTGCCTTTCAAATTGGCCCACTGTAATTTTGTTTTTGCATTTTTAAAAATATATTTCTACGTGTTTTCTGGCATAATAACCAAAACAACAGGATATAAAAAGCCACTGTCGCCCATGTGTTTGAGTGCGGTGGGCGGGGCGGAGCGAGCACCCTGCCAAGAATCGATAGGTTGATTTAAATCTGAGCAGCGCTGTGACTCCGCCCTTAACATCCGTTAGGTTTGCTCGATTTGAACCCGTGTTTCGACGGTTTCCCCGCCCGTGCCATTGCTTGCTATTGTTCCGAAAGGAGGGGCCCGCCCTTGCGGATAACCAGAAACAACAAATCGAACTTGCCCTTACCGACGTCACTCAGCTTCGCCTCGCGATTGGCTGGCGAAGTTTTGAACAAGTTAAACGGTTTCAGCGGGCCGGTGGGAGGATTGCAGTTACCGTCCGGGATGTGCCGTTTGTTCATGGTTAACACATGAGCTGTAAAGCAAAGTGGGGATATTTTATCACATTTGTTTTCACGTCACTATGCGATTGATTTAGCTTTTTTCTTTTTAAATTAGCGGAGCAACGAGTGTCGGATTTCTTTTTCAGAGACTCGGATATCAAAGGTAAGGTTTTCTTATTTAGACGAAGACAGTGTTAGCCAGCTAGGCTAACATCGTAACGTTAGCCTTTTAAACCTTGCAGAGCAGTTACAAATAATAACATTGTCACCACCTCAGTTAAATTAACTCATCGTGTCTCGCTGTAACTGTTACCACAGTATTAGGTTAGCAGTTAACTTTATTTGACTTATGTGGTGTTGCATGCTCTTTGGTAGCTAAGCTAACATGTTACCTGGGAAACATCAGCTAATTCTGTCCTCATCATGAAACGCTTTGGGTTTCTCTCAGGCTGATTTTAATGTGCCCCAGTCTTTGTAAAAAGATGTGTTAGTGCTGCTGTAACATGAAAACTAGTAATGCTATGCTACTGTCGACCATATTGTTATTAAATATCTGTAGAACAGCTCCTAACATCCGTCCGCGAAAATAGAGGACACTGCGCATGCACCGATTACAGTTACAAAGACAAAATGGATCTGACCCTGCATCACTAAAAAACAAAATAAATCATGACAACTGAAAAATATGTAGATTATTATCATCGCTTTGCAGAAATTAGTTGTGTTTATGGTCTTCTTTTTTTTTTTTTTTTACTTTATTGTGATTATAAGAAGAGTTTTACTTTATCAAATCAGACTTTGCAAAGTCAAAATATTGTAAAAAGTTAATAACCAATATTTTATCCAGTAATGGCTACGAGGTGTAACGACATTTTGTTGCTCAGTAACATTGCTTGTTTGTGACGCTGTTAACCTCTTAAAAGGGAGCTCTATGTGTGTGCCCCATTTTATAGTCTACATGAAGATATTTGACCAAACAGACAATGTGATATTACATTAAAATACTTATGTTGTAGCAATATGGAAGGTTAAAACTATAACCTTTGTAAAGCACCAATAATAAACATATTTTGGTGTCAGTTCACATTAAGAAACAAGGAACTCGTTTCAGATTTTTAATTGAAGATAACATGCTATCTTTCAATAATGGCTGCAGTAGGTGTTGGTTAGTTGTTGATGCATTACAAAATGTAAATGGCTTTTGTTGGCTAGGTTTTTACAGGTTGCCGTTGAAAGGGTTTCATACAAGTGAGTTCAAATAGTCATGTTAAAAGGAAAATAAAGACTGTCAAACCACACATAAAATTTTATGCAATGCTTCAGTTAATGTCTTTTTACTTTCTTAAGTCTGTTCCAGCTTGACTTGATTTAACTGTGTAATCTTTCCCTCAGGCTGTCAACATGAACTCCGTACTAACATCTGTACGATCCCTCATGCAAATGTTCGATGGCAAAGTCCAAGAATTCACGAATGACATTGATAATGTCCACATGGTTTGGCTTGAGGAGATCCAACAAGAGGCCAACCGCATGTTCTCGAGGTAGGTTTGGAGAAATGTCATTAAAACCCACTGAATAAAATTTTAGGTTTGTTATCTTGATTCACAAATTTCCATCTGCAGATGTCTTTTATTTCCTAGAATCTTCTTTAGGGTTTTTACAAGTGAAGCTATTTCTTGTTATTTCAGAGATTTCAATGCTGAACCAGAGTTAATGCCAAAAACACCGTCACAGAAGAAGAATAGTCGCAGGAAGCGTGTATCTGTGGGGCATCAGGAAGAAAATCAGGCCAGACGAAGGTTTGTTACTTTCCATTCCTATTAAAGTGAAGGAAAAAGTTTAAAAATTTAAAAGTAACGTAAACATGTTATACCTATTTTTCTTTTTAATTTCTTGACCAGATTTTCAAAGGGAAAGCGCAGTAACCTTCGTGGCTCCTCTGTCAAATCACTGAACTTCATTGCTGAAGAAGAGGCCATTCCTGAGGCTTCCTCCTCTGAAGCAAACACCACCACACAGCCTAAACGCACCACCCGCAAAAACAAACAAACAAAGTCAGAGGAGGCAGAGGATGTTAGCCAGTCACAAAACAGCTATGAAACCGAGGAGGTGAAGAACAAAAAGCCACAGCTGGTAGAGGAGGAAAAAAAGATGGACCAAAGTAACAAGGTGAACAATGCAGAAGACGAGCCAGACAACAAATGTAGCACTGCCATGTCTCCTCCTAAGATACCCTCGCCCGAGGTTATTGTCAGCATCTCTGCGTCAGACCGTTTGTCTGCTGAGTCTGCTAAACAGCTGCAGCCTTCTCCTGGCCGTACAGCTGCAAAGATTGCAATAGCTGGCACAACTCGAAGCTCGCGACGGAGCTCTGTACGATGCTCCCTCAAGCTACGTCACTCGCTGGCCGGTCTGCGGCACAGTATGACACAGGAGTCTGTTCGCCGTGCCTCACGGCGTTCCATGCTTAAGAGGAAGGCAGCTCGCACGGGCAACTCCACATGTAGCAGCAACGTTGATGGTGAGAAATGAAAGATATTTGGTTCATAGTGACACAAAATGCAAAACATTAGAAGTTCTTCGTTGTTAATCTGTATATTATATTTGCCTTTTTTTGTGCTTGTAGAGGATTCTTGCATGGACTCTGCAGAGGAAGAGGATAGAGAGCTGTGAGTAACATTTTTCTCTACAAATGTGAAATTGTTGATGTCTTACTGTAGAAAAAAATGAGTCTTTGAATCTAGTATTTAAACTATTTATAATTGTGACTGGTAAATTACCCTTAGTCACACGTGACTTGACATGAAGTCAGTGCTCTTTATTTATTTTGAAGTGTTTCTTACTCATATTTACTGCCGTAGTGTGCCAGAGGCTGTAAGTGCAGACACTGAGGAGAATGCTGCCGCTGAAGAATCTCCAGAGGTATGTATAATATGTCTTTGCCTTTTGAATGTGTCAAACTGATTTTGAATTTATCCTTTGGTCATTGATCAGCTGATGCTTTTGCTTACATTATTGTATCAAACAAATGTAGATCCAGGTTAACCAGAGTGTACAGCCGTCTGTTGGGCGCATTACTCGATCTGTGGCTGCAAACGCTGTGAGCACTCCTAACAAGAAATGTGGTATGGGAACTTATCATTTTATAAATTGGTTCTTGTGTAATTTAGTTTTTGTTGCTAATTCTGGTTAAATATAAACCTGATTTGGTATCTCATGGCTTTGTACCAAAGCGCAACTTCTGTGTGCTAAATACATGTTTGTGTTTCAGTTGCCCAGAAGCAACAGACTCCTCAGTCAGGCCGCAGGTGAGTGCTGTGTGTGTGTGTGTGTTGCACCAGGTGACTGCACTGTCTGATGTGTGAATGACACTGAAGGTGCTCTATAGTGACATTCAGACCACTGATATAGCAGCAAACAGCTATTTGCTGTGTAAAGACATAGTGGAGTAACGGCGTCCTGAACAGAGAATGAAATCATGCTCCTTCTGTGTGTGCTGCAGTCATTGTAATCTGAGCTTCTCTGTTCTTTGTTGTGGTAACTGGTTCAGTCACACATGTATATTAGTGCATCTTAAACTCATATAGCTCTTCTTTAAAGGACATATCAACTTGTTCAGACTCTTAAATACATTTCGTATAGCGTTTTTACAACACATATTTCTGTGTCTCCAGGTCACGCCAAAGTACCAAACGCAAAGCACCAGATACTGTCGAGGAAAGTCCCACTAAGAGGCACTCACCTCCCAAGAAAAGTCAAAGTGTAAGATGAAAAAAATCTTGCTGGGTGTTGAGGTTAAGAAACTGAAAGTACCTGGATATATGTATGAAGGATTTGAGTGGATCAAATAGTAACTTTTGGAACTTCTGTTGTTTTAAACACACAGGCAATGAGACCCCACATGAGGACTTTTCTCCACACTGTGCAGAAGAATCAGATGCTAATGATGACTCCAAATTCTCTTGGCCGAACTGCTGTTATTAAATCCTTCATTAAGCACACCACTCCTCTAAAGATTGATCCAAAGGTAAGCTATGCACCAAACTCTTTGCAAAGCAACATGGTCATGCAGTGGTATGCTCGCTCTGTGAAGCCTGACTGCATCACTTTTAGGCAGAGGTGGACCTAACAGTAGAGTTTGGTAAAGAAATGGATCAGATACCTACCCATTATAATATTACTGAATCATCTCAACCTGCTTTCTCAACTCCACTGGCTTAAAACAGACATGTAGTGATACACTAAATTAAAAATACATTGTATATTGGCATAACTTTTCATGGGAACTGAATTACATTTTCAGTTGAGCGCATCCCTAAAACCAGTATCTTTTGTGTTTTAGCACATGTTCAGTTAGCACATGTCCAATGCCACAAATAAACAAGGACACAATGTCACAAATTTAACCGACATTGTGATATTACAATGAGTGTGTGCTTTGAAATGTCGAACATACTGTGGCTCGCATTGTTGTTGAGCTATCAAATAATGTGGTCCTCTTATTTGGATGTTTTTTTATCTCCCCTCCCCAGTTGGGCGATGGTATAGTGGTAAGTGTAATATGGAAGCACTGTATGTTGTTTGTGGGCATTTTATGGTGTCTAACATCCCATTGTGCAAGCTGATTGAATGTCTCTTCATTTACCACACACCTTAGATAAGCCCCTTTCACACTTTTATGTTTAAACATTGATGGCATTGGTCTGTATCAGACCTGAAATTAAGGTTCTGACAGTTTGATGGCTCAAGATTTAGAAAGATTTTAAGGGTGCTTTAGGCTAAAGCTAAACGTGAACAGTAAATTATGCAGAGGCAACTCGTGGTCGTTTTGTCAGCTTGTCATTCTGTTTTGTTTTGTTTTGTTTCTTTTTCTATAAAGTTTTAGTTGACTGAAAATTCTCAGCATTTTAGTCTCATCTTAGTTAAAGAAATTTAAATATATTTAGTGTAGTTTTAGTCAATGAAAACATTTTAGGCTTTTTTTTTTTCGTCATCAGATTATTTTGAGTATTTCGCTCAGTCTAGTCGAGCCTAAAGCAGTCAAACTGACTTCAAGTAAGATTTTATCTTATCAGTATCTGATAAAAACACAGATTGAATCTTACTTGCCCTGCTATGATTTCATGGCTGCACCCCCTTGCATATTATCAATACTTGCAACACCGACCAACACACGCAATACTCGCTCTCTCACACACACACTCATATTTGCTTATCTGATTGGCTTGTAAAAGCGACCACTGATGAAACTAATTACAATGAATATCGGCAGATAAAGATCAGTGTCCGATCAATCACAGCACCCTTAAAAGGTTTCTGTTAAATTTAGCTCTAGTGAGAGCAGAAGCAACACTCCTGAGTAAATCATTCAAACAGTTGAATATTGTGTTGAATCTGACTCTACGCCACAGACATAAATGTAAATGACGGAAATATCACAGTAATTGAACCCTGCATTTTTGCAGGGTCCATATTTTGTGAAAGGGGCTATTGTATTTTAACCGTACGCCAAACTGCACTTAGTTAATGGTGTCTCTGATCCCGCGGGTCACTCATATTCTTACTTGGCAGTCTTTTAATCTAACAACCCTTTAAACCTCCCAGAATGGCTTTGGTAACCTCACTGTTGGTTGACTTTGGAACATTATTTACCAGAGTTAGACACTGAAGGAAAAATCCATCTGAACCAGAGGCCATGTCACTATCTGTTTGTGTGTCAGTGGATTCATTTGTTCACTGGGTGAAGAGGCCACACTTATTAGTACTAAAGTCATTGTCCTCTTTTTGTGGGTGTGGTTCGTGGTTTAGCGTAAATTGTTCTTGTAATTAGATAGCATTCAGCCACACTTTATGGTGGACAGTTGCGTGAGTGTTTCTGTTTCTCTGCTTTGTGTCTGTTAAACTGTATCTACATTAGATACCATTGACATGACTGTAACCAGGTTTTGCTGGGTGATGTAGCTCGTCCAAAGAGAAACAAGATCTATCTTAAGTAACACTCATCTGTGAGAGGTTTAGGCTTTAAAGATGGCTCTAAGTTTGTTTTTAAACAGTCACCTCCAGCAGCATCTTTCTCTGCGTGAGTCTGTTGCAGTCGTTCGCACGGTAGTTTGGAGACTAATGATCACAGCACAGGAATATTTGGTGTTACGAGCAAAACCTTAATTTAACTCTTTAGAACAATGGAAATGACACAGTGTCTGTCAGGGTGGATTTTTGCTTCATCCTTTGACTTCACTGGTATGGTGATCTTTCCACATGAATGAACTCCACCTGCTACTTTGTATTACAGTGTGTTAGAACTTGCTGATTTCAGACAACACACGTGCTTGTTTTCTCTTTTCCCAGACAAAAGAGCGTCACAAGCTGGAAGCACTTAAGAAGAAGCAGGAACAAGAGGAGGAGAGAATGAAAAAAATGGAGGAGGAGAAGAAAAGGAAACAGGAAGAACTTAAAAGGTTAACATTCAACCTCCTTAACTCACTGACTAGTCCATTTAGTAATTTATTCTTCTTGGATTAAAAAAAAAATTTAATGTTGTGTTTTAGGAAGCGGGATGAGAGGCTGAGAAGAGTGTTTGAGGCCAAAGTAAAAGAGGAGCAGAGGGAGGAAGAAAAGAAAAAGAAGATTGAGCAAAAAATGGCTCAGATTGATGAGAAAAATGACAAGGTATGAAACAAATTTGGAATCTGATTCTCTGAATCCATATGTTCATCTTGAAACATTTGAACCCTTTTGTCTAACCTTTGGTATGTGCCTCTTTGTGAAGCGCCTGGCAGAGGAGAAGGCAAAGAAGAAGGTGGCCCTTAAACGTCAAGAGGAGCTGGAGCAGAAGAGGAAACTGGAAGAAGAGGCTAAAAAGAAGAAGGTGCAGCAAGCAGTGAGACAATGCTGTAGCTGTGCTAGAATTGTGTTGCTGATGAGAAACCACATGTAGCACAGAGCAAAATGTCACTATCAAATACAGACATGCAGAGCACTCTCAAGATGAATCACATTTCTTCAAAGTAGATTATTTTTACCTCAAAATTGTGACAAGTACAGCTGAGTTTTCCCTCTCATGAATCCAGAGTACAAATTTCTCATCTCTTCAGCTGAATTTTCTTTACCATTACATGTTGTAATCAGGCTTTTCTTACTGTTGTGTTTGTTTTTCTTTTAAACTTAAGGAGGAAGAGAAGCGGCAGCAGGAGTTACTGGCCAAGAAGAAGGCTGAGGAGGAGGAACAGCGAGCTCGTAAGCTGGCTGAAGCTCGCCGAGCGCTCGAGCTGGAGAGAGAACGGCTAGCTGCTGCTGAAAGGTTATCTATCATTTTTTACTCATAACAATAGTACCATGATGGATCATTTACAAATTAATTAGACTAATTATCTCTAGATCATGGTTAAGGTGTAATAAACTGAAACTAGCATCTGTGAAAATGCTTAGAAAAAGGACTGTCTATTTTTCAGAGAACGAGTGGAAAAAGAAAAGGCTCTCGCTCTGCAGCGGGAACTGGAGCGAGCAGCAAGAGAGAAAGAGAGGAGAGAACTGGAGGAGAAAAGAAGGGCGCTGGAGGAGAAAAGAAAACTGGTAAGGAACTGAAATTTGAAACCAAAATATCTTTCACCACATGTCTGAGCAGTGATTGTTTTAGCAGTCCAAAAGAAATGTGCTTGGATATCAGATAAGAAACAAGCTTAACCACTTAACATGGTTACAACATTAACAGCATATAACATATGTACGACGGGACAAAGCAATCACGCAAATGTACTTTTTATGAGTACAAGTATTATCCAAGTAAATTGTGGCAGTATCTGGTGCTCTGCAGTCTCATTTAGCCACTTGTTACCAAGCGCCTTTTGTAAGACACATAAAAGCTTCAAAGTTCATGAGTGGGGTATTTGTAGTTTGTAGTTTACTGTTGTAGTTTATGTCATAAAACACCACCTGGAAGTCTCTTAAGCTTCTGTTGACCACAGACTGGGTGAATCCTGCAGAAACCCTGTTTAATGGCCAGAGGTGTTGGTGACTAATGTGATTTTTAGGAAATAAGTTGTTGACTAAATTTGATAAGCACCTCCATATGCCCGTGATGCTGTGTCCATGTTGACCTTATTGAGAAACCTTGTTGATAAGCAGTCCACTCATATTTTAAAGTTAACTCTGTACTCTGGGTTCATTGTTCTGGCTGCTCAGCTCTCTGGTTTGTTCATGTGATTTTTGCTCCACCAGGAGGAGCAGCAGAGATTAGCTGCTGAGGAGAAAGCTGCGAAAGAGAGAGAAGCTGCTGCTGCAGCTGCTGCTGCTGCTAAAAAGGCTGCTGATGCAAAGGTAAACCAGCAGGGGAGAAATTATACTTCAGTTTAGGTACACCTGCACAGTTGAAAAAAAATGAAAGCCACTTACAGACTTACATCAGTTGTATCCCCAGTGCACATTTTGGAGCTAAATGTTCTTCTCTTTATTTTCTCCTCTGTACTGAAGGCTGCTGCTGGTCTGAATGTTACTGTGGATATTGAGGTAAGAATCTAATACATCTGCTCTGAAAATCAGGTTTTAGTTTTTAGCAATCAGATAAACATTTTGGAATTAAACTTTCTTCCCAGTGTTCCTCAGCTGTGTTGCATGTAAGGCAGGAAAAAGAAGGAATTGTCATTGGGCAGTGTCTTTGTCTGTGTTATTCAGTAACTGTGTTAATACACATGAATCAGTTACCTGAATGTTTAAAGGTCTCTTTTTGGGTTTTCTCTCCTCTGTTTTTTTTTAATAAGGTAGCCAGTGGAGTTTTCTTGTTAAAGCTGGAATGTGGAACTTAAACATATAAATGATCTGTTACATTTATGCCCTTCCCACGAGTTCACATAATACTGATTAAGTCTATTCCCGCCAGGGAAAGCCCACTGTATTTCTTAGTATACCAGATTCATGGTGTCTGTGGTGACTTTCCCGTGCTAGTGCACCTGAGTGGATGTGTTTTACATCAACCAGCCAGAGCTTAATTGGGGGACGAACCACAGTGACAGAGCAGTAGCCAGGAGTATAGCAGAGGCAATGATGGAAAATCCTTAATGTCCAAGTCAAGTGTCAGGAGTGGATGCTACAGATAAAAAAGAAACTTGGTGTTGAGAGAAAGGATTAAAGTCAAAAAAGACTTGAAGAGAGAGCTGCTGGGAGCAGGAAATGTGGCGAGCCCACCTGCAGGCATACCTTTTAAGTATGCATCACTATTGTTTGTGTAATTCTTCTCACTGCCAGAGGGGGGAGACATAAGTTTCAAGCTTCAGCTTTAACAAACATAAGCACACCAAAACCCATTGTGTGCATCCTTGAGGTCTAATAACCATGTTGCATTCAGCTCATTTCTCATAAAACATTTGCAAATCTGATTCTTCAAAATTATTTTCATTCACTCCAGCAATGTTTACATCCATGTTGCTAGCTTGCAATCTTTTTCTTCTTGCCCATTTTTGTTGGCACATTGCAGCATATCCTGGCGTCTGCCTCGTTTTGATCAGTGGAATAGCATGACAGTAATGCATGTACGTGCGTCCATGTCTTTGTGCATGTAATAAACAAAGCTTGGTCCAGACATTGAAAAACAGCTTCATATTGCATCTAATAGGTCTAAAACTCCACAAGGAACCTGTAAACAGTGGTGTCAGACATATTTACCACTATTCCTTCTTAATTTTTGCAGCGCTCCGTGATGAGCACGCCGGTGGGAAAAGGTGGTGGCCTCAATGTGACTGTGGATGTTGAGGTAAATTTATTTATTTTTCACATATGTTGAATCATTTTTTTATTTTAAAGCACTATAATTTCTATGTAGAGCAAAGCCTCTTAACATGTTTTATGCTCCTCTGCAGCAATCACCACAGTCATACGCCATCACTCCAAAGGGCGGCAACAAACCTATTATGTCCAAAAGTGCCGAAGACTACGGGATGGACCAAAACAGTGATGACTCTACTGATGATGAGTCTGCCCCAAGGAAACCTATTCCATCCTGGGCAGAAGGTAGGCATGATCTTGTATATCTCATTAATTATGATGATCAGATATTTACCTGAGCCGCTATTGTGTTGTTCTTAATGAATCCAATTTAGTAATGTTTCAAAATGTACAAGGCTGAAATTGACTGTTCATTAAACCCAGCCACACCAGTTTATCCAGTCACAGTATAGCAAAGAAGCTACTTATGTGTACCTCTGTCTGAAAGTACACAGTCATCATAGTAAAGCTTCATGGCTGTGAGAAAACAGAGAGCTTGATAGGCGTAACAACAGTAAATGAGGGGGCTTAACAAACAGTCAACTGTAATATTGCGATGTATTCTTAATTGACTTGATCCTTTATCACAGACTGTAGAGATGGACAACAAGTCTCCACTTCTTTCTACTGTACAAAAATGAAGCCAAATATCCTGGTTATGTCTGCTGCCATCTTGCGCTGGTGATGTAATTTGGAGCCAGAGCAGTAGTATCAACTTGCCACCCATACACCCGTCCCACCACTGGCGAGCAGCGCCTTTGATCACAAGAATCGATTGACATACGGCTGTCAATTATGACATCAAAGTTCCTTTTTATAGCATCAAATAACTAGTTATAACCAAACTTATCAGAAAAATTAAGATTTAAACACATCAGTTTGATAAGAACTCTCTAAAATGACAGAAAACAACCCAAAGGAGACCTCTACTTATGAGTTTGTAGTTTGGCCCATCTGCTAACATGGAGGGTGAGAGCTTTGTGACCTTAACTGCAGCAACTACTGACAGCAATCAAGATGTTTTGGCTTCACTTTTATATAGCAGCCATGTCGTCCAGCTTTATGTACAGTCTGTCCTAAATGCATAACACGTTACATGCCTGGTAGCTTGTTAGTTTTTATCAGAGCTGTTTGTGGTGTGACTTCAGCCTCATGTTGTGTCGTCTTAAATAAAACATTGTATTTAAATGTTTCCTCCTCCAGGTCACAATCTGCAGCAGATAATTATGAAGCAGTACTTCAACCCTCCTGATTTAGACTCTTTCTTCGGAACAATTGAACCACCAAAACTGGAAAACATCTTTTACAAGAGCAAGCCGCGCTACTTTAAACGCACCAGCTCCGCTGTATGGCACTCTCCTCCAATTGGAAGCAAGTAATATCTGTACGCTGATACAGATACATGTTGCTGTATAAAGTTTAATCTTTGTTTTAAAGTGTTTCCAATAAAGTAAGTTTTCCTGGATGTTTTTGTGTTTAAGGGTTTAGTGGTAAATAGTTTAGGACTATTCTTATTAGTATATAAAATATCATGGATTCGAGTGATACACAAGTGAAATTGATGCTTCATGGGATGTTTGAAAGTTTTTCAATGATTTAAAAACGTTCATTTGTATGATGTCTGACCGACTGTAAATTATAGTAGAATTCTTGTGTTTCTTGTGAATTTATTCAGGTGCATTAAAATGGTTGGAAAAAAAAATCTTGTGTAGGTTTCAGCTTGGATTTATGACACCGTAGAAAATAAATACTTATGCTGCTGCTTTTAAGGCCGTGCACACTTATAGTTTTTAGTTATTTTAGCTGACTGGGCCTCTGCTCAGGTCACTGGACTCCATGCACTATTGAGACTTATAAAACAAGTGTAATTAGTCCCATCTACCAAGAGCCAAAAGCTTAAAAGAACCTTTGGAGATGTCAATCAAATGCTGTCTGTACACAGCCCACACAGTCCTGAGCAGAGGTATAATTAAAATAAAATCACCTGTGGGGGCATAGCATGCGTGTGCAGGGCAGTTAAGTAACACAATACAAAGTATTTATTTCAGCCAAGTTATTTTGATAATGATGGTCTCTTGCTTGATCTGTATCAATAAAATGTGCCTGAAGTAGGAGACAATACACCTATAACCCTTGGAAGGGAACATCTGCATTGAATGTGGCCATTTATGACATATTTGCATTTTTGTTTTTCCTGCTGTGGCATGTGGAACTGCCACATAAAGGGTCTTTTGTTGAAAGCCATTAACTGGTAATTTAGTTGCATGGCGTGGACGTGAAGTCTCAGAAAAATGGAAATTACACATCCAGGACAACTAAGCACACTTCACCAGCTGCTATGATTTAAAGCCCCAGAATCAGGATGAAATGGACTCTGAGGTCAGATTATTTCGACGACTGTATCTCAGTATTTGTGGTAAATTGAGTAAAACTGGAAACCTTTAAGCCTTTAGGTCATTTTCACCTCTTGTTTAAAGTTTAATTTCCAGTTTAATTCAGTGTTAGATTCTCCACACTTCATTTTTATGTAAAGTCAGCTGCAGTATCAAAGGCTTATCTTATGCATATATGCATCATAGACTCTGTAAAAAATATTTTCAAAAATAATAATAGTACACTTTGAGGATTAAATCATAAATATGACTTTTAAAACTTACTCTTTGATATTTGAAATTTAAAGTTAAAGAAGAAATCCTGGAGTTGAAAGAAGTCTTTTCTCTCTTGTCTTGCATGCTTGTCAGTGCAAATGCTTTATTTGAGTTAAGTGATTGTGATGAAATATCAGTATTTTAAGCTCAGATTTGGTTATGCTTTTTTCCCCCTCTGACATGATGTGTCCATGGACCATCTGAAATATGAAAATCTCACAATGATATCTATTTTTACAGTTTCTGGCTATGATAAATGATGTACTTTTGGCGATTTTTTCTTCAGAAAATAAGGCATGTTTTCTTTAAAAATCAGTGGTAAAATAAATACAAAACACAACCATTTTAATTTTCATGCCCCTCCCCTAAGGCAAGATAAAAAATATAAGTCCCTCCCCAGCACTTAAAAAATATTTGACATGCCTCCACCTTTTTGCACCACCCTCTCTCCCCTCATAAGGAATGAACAGTCCCTTAATAAAAATATAAAAATTAAAAAAACATATATATGAATGTTATAGTTTCCTTCGTTTTTATTCCAACTCTAGGGAGCGTTCACGTGAATTTTCCCATCGGGAACTCATTTTTCCGATTATTCCGACACCACCTGAATGCAGGGAGCACCTCACACGCTCCTCACGTTGTGACGTCGGCAGAGCGTTTATGCTGTGGCAGCAGGTACCGTTAGCCAGTCTGCTAAAGTCTGTCGTCGGACGTTTAACTTTTGCTACACAACCAGCCACTTTTGGGAAAAGTCAACAAACAAACCAGGTACGTTTACAGACCAGGTTTATGCACATCCTCCTGGTTAGCTTGTAAATTGTCACCTGTCGTGTTGTAGCTAACGTTAGTTAGCATGTGATGAACTGATGGAGATTTATTAGCTAACAGTGCCTAGCAACGGTAACCAGGGATCCAGGGCAAGTTAACTTGTAGTTAGCTAGCTAGTAACGTCAACCAGGGCTATTTTCCTTTTTAATTTAGTGTCAGCCTCCATATTAGTAAGCCTTGTCATCATTTATCAGCTCAGCTTGACCTGATATTTCTTCCCGTAAATATGTAAACAATCCTGGCTGGTGTCACAGTCATCGGAGCCGCTTAAATTGCCCCCAGCTATCTTATATTATCAGCATTAGTCATGACTTTATTAAAGATTTATTAATAACTAGCTAGCTGAACATCCAAGATGAGGCTTAAGAGTGTTTATTTAGCTTGGTTGTCGACGGCACCTCATTTAAAACACGTTATATAATTCCCCTAGCCTTTGTCAGTGATTGTGAAATGAAGGTCAGTTGTATCTGGATCAATATGAATGCAGTTAACGTTGCATCCTTAAATGGGTCCATGCACCCAAATCAGCGTCATCTACAGACCTGGGGCAAGTTTGTATCGGGCCTAATTTATTTGTAAAAGAGTATATTCACATTTAAAACTGTTCACAGTGAGGTGAACACCCCAGAGAAGTTGTTGCATGTAAATTAAATAGTTAAATGTAAATTATTTTTGAAATTCTATGCACCTCCATTGTATCGAGGTCAAGGCAGAAATCTCAAGGACATCTCCAAACTCGGGCAATGAAATCCAAAATGCACTACATGGATAGAAGTGCCTCGGGAAAAATGAGGAAAGAGTGTCCTTTTATATTTATACTGACATCCCTTTGACCGGTGGATGACAGTTTTTGTTAATTCATTGGTGTGCATGCATGGGTAAAGGTGCTGTCTTTTGTTTAGATGGTAGAAGTTGATATTGAATGAGAAGAATGATGCGTCAGGTGATGTTGGCAGGGATTATGTCAAGGTATCATCAGCCAGTGTCAGCTGTGATTTGAAGTTCATTTGCATTAGCTGAGTTGAAGTACCTGGTTAGGTCTGTTATTATCAGCTGTCTGTATTTATGCAGGCTTGTAAGAAAAATTCTTGTTCTGCTTGCATAATGTGCTCAGCCAGTGATGTAACGGTGTGCATTTAACCTGCAGAAGAGTACCAAGGAAATGTGTTTATTCACTCGTTGATTCATTGGTATAATTTATACAGAAATGACTTCGCAAATCCGCCAGAACTTCCACCAGGACTGTGAGGCTGCCATTAACAGACAGATAAACCTGGAGCTCTATGCCTCTTATGTTTATCTCTCTATGGTAAGAAATGCTTTCAAACAGCGATGCAGTGTGAATCTTTTTTGATAAATGTTTGTGTCCTGTTACGCTCAGAGATGTAAACAGGTTTTCTCTTCTTTATTTTTGTTGTTTTTTAGGCATACTATTTTGACAGGGACGATAAATCCCTGCCAAACTTTGTGAAGTTCTTTCATGCACAGTCCAAAGAGGAGCGTGAGCATGCAGAGAAGCTGATGACTTTGCAGAACAAAAGGGGAGGCAGAATTTTTCTGCAGGACATCAGGGTATGTACTGATGCGTCTTCTACTCAATAACCAATGTTGCAGTGTGTTAAGAGTGTCTTTTGCTTTTTGTTTTTGATGGGACAAAGACCTCTCTCTGTGTCGATTCACAAAGTAAATGCTTTCCACTTTTGCAAAATCAGTATAACACCAGTGTTGCATTATTGATGTCCATCTTAGAAACCTGATAGAGATGAGTGGGGAAGCGGCCTTGAGGCTTTGGAGTGCAGCTTGCAGCTGGAGAAAAGTGTAAACCAATCCCTGCTGGACCTGCAGAAAATGGCGACTGAACACAACGATCCTCACGTAAGCAGCAGATGAATGCAAACAGTATCTGGCTGCATCACAGCTGCCAGACATACTAGCACTGCTGTTGTCATCAGTGCAAGAATGCCTGATTTTTGTGGCATTCAATTTAAAATTCATTTTAATGGTGCATTTAATTTATTTCTGACTCTACACACATACACAGCAAAGCTATGCTAATTACATCCGGCTTAAGACAACACACAGCATTTGAACATTTGGAGGATCTGACAGTCTGATAACACAAAGCATTCTCTCCTTTTTTTCCACAGTTGTGTGACTTCATAGAAACACATTATCTGGATGAGCAGGTCAGATCTATTAAACAGCTCGCTGACTGGGTGTCCAACTTGCGCAGCATGGGAGCCCCTCAGAACAACATGGCTGAGTACCTCTTTGACAAACACACCATGGCTGACGAGGGCAGTTAGACTACACTGTGACACTAATGATCATCCTGGTCATCGCTGCATGCCCGCCTGCCCCTGTCCCCAACATGTAATACAGATAACGCTGCTTTATTCATGTTTGTTATATGTCAGTCAACTGCAAATTTTGCACAAAGCATCAATGGCTCTCAAAACTGGACTGCTGCAGACCTCACTTCACATCACATATCAGATAACAATGGATCTGTATAGAGATAAAGACTGAGAAAACCTTAACTTTATGCCAGTGATTTGTTCAGACTTCCTGATGTTTTACTGATTGTTTCAGTGTTTTTGGTGTTTACAAAGTGTGGTGGCTAAAACACTACTATTTAATGTCTGAGTTGAACTTTGAAACACATCTTTTAAAATACTTCTCTTTGAACAGTAAGTGTAAGGAGGCTGGACTGTGCCAGTGTAAAATTTAAAGGTCTGGTGTGAAGGATTTAGTGGCATTAAGCAGTGACACTGAAGACTGCAACCACCTGAAACTTGTCCTGTGTGCTGAGCATGTAGGAATACTGCAGTGGCCAATGCAAAAACTTGAAAGGCCCCATCTAGAGCTAGTATGTCTGTTCTGGGCTACTGTAGAAACAACATGGCGGATTCTGTAAAGGAGGACCTGCTCTATATGTAGATATAAATGGCTCATTGTAAGGTAAAGAAAACACAATAATTCTTAGTTTCAACTGATCATACAAAAATGAAATATAGTTATGGATATTAGATTTTATTTCTGCCAATATATCCCCCTAAATCCTACACACTGGACCTTTGTAGTCTTTTGTTATAACAAATACAATGACTAAGTTTAAATAACTTCATATATCTTTATATATCATGATTATTATTTTTTTAATTCTTAAAGTCTTATGATGTTGAATTCTACATGTATCACATATGATCCACATTTGTCTCCAGATTTAGCATTTGTTTGTTCTATTTTTTTTAATCCAGGCTTAAATCTATGAATACCTCCATTCTGATACTCTCATATCATTTTTGTACAATGTATTTCTCCTGCAAACATTGTGTTATTGAGGATATTTAACAGGACAAGAGCCCTTAAATCTGGAAATTGAGACTGGCCATAGTTTAGGTATCTGTTCTTGACGGCTGCTGCTGATTCTCTGTGCTGAACTTCTTTTAGTTCTGCGTGTCTTGAAAGAGAAGCATCTTTGACTTAGTTTGTAAATTAAATAAAACTTTAAAGCGTGAAGCAAGAGACACTTAAATTGATAGACACGTAAGAAAATAGATTAATCCACCTTTTAATGACAAAAATAGTTAATCATAATCAACTGCTGGGGTTACAATTAGAATAACACACTTAATCTCCATAATTTTACAGAGCGTTTGCTTTTAAATGCATCAGCTCTGAGTTGCATCCCTCATATTTATGGGTTCACTGCATATAGTGACTGTAATTCCTTTAATGTTCTCTCAGCGCACTGATGTGAATAAGCAGGTGAAATCCATGCAGTGTTTCCTCAGCTGTTTTCATGGGGACAGGTTGATTTCTCTGCAGTTGCTTTATATAATGTGATTAATGAAAATGTGTTGTTGTGAATTAAACTTTAAGTGCACAGACAGCTTCCTTGTATAATAAAACAATAATAAATAATTTCAAGTTTTCATTTTTTATTAAAAAACAAAGAAACATAACATATGGCACTTAATATTTATTAAAGAGAACACCTGATGGAAACAACTCTAAAAAGACTAGTTTCTTCATTTTGGCTTCTTGTTGAGTTCCTGAAGAAACTGGAAAGTGTTTCTTATTTTTCCTTCACATGTTGACGGTTAAATCTCATAAGGTGCTTTTTCCGTTACAAGTAGGTTAATTGTTCTATAAGAGCTTAACAGAAAGTAGAGATTAACTCAGTGTTTGCGACAAATACTTCTCAGCTGTGTGTAGGGCTCCAGATGACTGTAATGTGACATAGATCACTTCCTGTTTGTGTGAAATATTTTGAATGCCACATGTGATATAAAAACTGTCACACCTTGTTTTCGCAGTCCTGCTCCCTCCCTCCTGCCGCCTTGTTCACCCCTCCGTCCACCAGAGCGCCCAGCAGGTCCCCCTCAGCCAATGAGATTCCTGAATCATTGGGTGAGTTTTGCTGGTTGGTTTCTTGCTGCGATGACGCTGAGGTGGAAACTGTGTTCATGTTATTGCTCAGACCTGCCGTTGGTGCCCCCGTTGCTCGCCCTCATGTTGGTGCTGAAGTTCCCATGGTTACTAAAATTAGTATGACTTGTACCATTGCAGAGACTTCCTGTTGTGCCAGCGCTGTTGGTGCTTGTTGCATTAATGCTACCAGAGCTGCTGTTGGGATTACTGGGATTTGCTGCCGCTGTGCGAGAGGGGGAAGTGAACGAGAACACCCTTTCTCCTCCGCTTCCTGCCGCCCGAGCACTTGGTGGTCCGGGCTGGCTGTCAGCTGAGGGGTGGGTGTCCAGAGTGAGGCGGGGAGGCAGAGGGCGGCGGGACAGCAAGCCGTGTCCAGGTCTGAGTTTAGATATTGGGCAGAGTTCAGGTGGAGGGTCTGGGAAGGAGAAAGTTGGGGTACTCGGCACCTCACTACCTTCACTCAGCCATGGGAAAGCAGAGGATGGCGGTGGGGGGACGTGGTTGGGGGTGTCAGGAGGCAGCAGCTGTGAGCCCAACATTGGTGGAGCAAGGGAGCTGCAGCTACGGTCCCATTCGTTCTGAGTTCTTCGGGCAGGTCGAGGGCGGGGCACTGCAGGGGGGACGCAGTGGATGGGTGTTTGTGGGCAGCTGTAGAAACCTGGTCTCTCATACATGGGCATGGTGGAGAAGGCATAGTCTGGATCCCGCTCGTGGTTCAAAGGCTGGCGGCCTTGACTTGGAGTTGAGGGCGCCTCTGGGTGCAGGTAAAGAGGGAAGCGGCTTAACGGAGCTCCAGGGCGGCGACGCAGCAGAGGGACACGGGAGGAGCGGGGAAAGTTAGGGGACTGGACACCGAGGAGACGGCCCAGCCCTCCGAGCAGTGGGGTGGAGTAGTTAGCTTCCTCGTGTTCTTTGATTTGCTCCAGATTGGACTGAAACTCCATCTCCTCCTTAGGAACACTAGTGTAGATCACAGAGATGGTCATATGGTTAGAGGAGTATTTCTCCATATTTAAAACTGTCTGCCAGAAAATAGAAATACTGAACCTGATATCCAGGGCTGAGCCCATGAAGGAGGGTTTGCGGTGCTCAGCGCTGGCAGCAGTGTAGGGAGGCTGAGGTTCTGACTCATTCCAGTACATATCCCTCTCAACCAGCGGCAGGCTGTCGTACATCTCATCCACAGACAACAAGGACACCTGGGAGGCAACAGAAACCTCAGCAAGTACAACAAGACAGCCTCTGCCTGCAGCTGGCAAAGAAGTGGCAGTGAGTTTAAATCCAAACCTGTAAATTGCGATCGACGAGCCAGTTGGTTTCAAAGTCATCATCATCTTCACCAAAGGGATTTATGAGTTGCTCAGCCACCTGAGACCACGAGGAGAAAGGGACACAATACAGCTCAGAAATGGACAAATGAATAATGTGTCTTTTGCAGCATCAGTGTGACTTGATCTTCACCTTCAGCCAACCAACGTAGAAGAAAAACTGCAGCAGGGTGAAAACAGGCAGGTAGAAGTCCACATCGTGACCAGGGTAACCCTGAGCTGGATCCAAGAACTGACGACCAATCAGACAAGCCAAGAAGAAGCTGTAGACTGCCACTGTCGCCACCTAGTTACAAAAGATTCGTCAGGTGTCTTTCACAACTACCTCTGAGAAGAAAGTTTTGTGTGTGTGTTTCTCGAGGTTAGATTGCTAAATTTGATCAAACTGACTTAATCATTTGAGCTACATGATAACAAGCAATGTTTTTGTGACACCTAATAATTTATTACTTAAAGCTGGGGTATGCAGTTTAATTTTGGCTTAATTTGACAAAAATCCCATAATACATTTATTTAATTCATTCATTTTCCGTAACCGCTTATCCTGTTGGGGGTCGCAAGGGGTGCTGGAGCCTATCCCAGCTGACACTGGATGAGAGGCGGGCTACATCCAGGACAGGTCGCCAGACTATCACAGGGCTGACACATAGAGACAGACAACCATTCACACTCACATTCCCACCTACGGACAATTTTAGAGTCACCAATTAACCTAACCTGCGTGTCTTTGGACTGTGGGAGGAAGCCGGAGTACCTGGAGAAAGCCCACGCTGACACAGGGAGAACATGCAGACTCCACATGGAAGGGCTCCCCACCCTGTGTTCGAACGAGGAACCCTCTTGCTGTGAGACGTATCGTTATTCAAGTGGTCTGAGAGAACTAAACGTCTGCACCTCCTCTTGGCTCTGCTCTCAGGCTTTAGAAAATCTAACCTGTGACATGAGACTTTGGCCAATCACAGATCATTTCAGAGAGAGGGCATTCCTATTGGCTGCTGTACAAATGCAGATGGGTGTGCATATTCCAGCATTGGCAACAACTGCCTACACTGCTAAGCAACCCAAAAAAAGAAGATGGACTTATCAAAAAGAACATCTAAAAGAGAGGCTGACAATTAATGAAATAAAACACGAGTCGTTGTCTGTGAAGTGTTCAAGAGATGTAGAGAAGTTCATTAAATCAGTTCTTTAAGTTCATGTTTATGTAACTAATGTTAGCAAGAGCCTTGGATCACAGTGTGTCCTCCGCCTCACTCCCCGCTGTCGCAGATCACTTGTCAGGAGGAGAGCGGGCAGAAACCTGAATCTATCCAGCATAAGCCCAACACTGGGGGAGTGGACAGCCCCGACTCGCCACTGGAACAGCATACTCTCTGTGGCCCAGGGGCTGCGGGCGGAAGCGGGTGTTTTTTCAAATTCCGCTTTTGTTGTTGTTGCTGCCTTTTCCAGATTCCTGCCTACCCCAGCTCAGTGGAAACTATTAAATCTATTTGTTCTGCCACCAAGGTACAGCACAGTATTATCAACAAAACCTGAGTATAGACAAGAGGCAGGCTGATCCAGTCGTAACCGTACAGCTTCATACACTTCGCCCGTAAAGTATTCAACTCCTAAACAGAGAAAAAAAAGCACGACAGACAAAGAGGCCATTTTGAAATTATTGCAGAGATAAAATTGAAGATGTTCAGGCTGCAGACAGATGCACATGAAGACCTACAGTGAGAATGGCTGTGAGTGCCACGTCGTTGTTGATGCGACCTTCAGTCCGAGCCCTCAGAGCCAGGCTGACGAACCACATGCAGGGAACCCAGAACTTGTTGTGAGGAGAGCGCAAGTCCTCCAGGTGCCTCAGCTCCTCTGACGTCATCAAACCTGAGACACAAACAGCATGGAAATTGAGGAACATCTAAGATTATTGTTTGCATTTGTTTAGTTCTCAGCTGTTGTATCACCAAGTAGTGATGTGCTAATGGTTCACACGCATCATGTCTTGTGTGACCACTTCACACCTGTTTCTTCACGTCTTTTAAACAGTGCAAACAGAGCCAGCAGCTTTTATGCTGTGTGTATCAAGACCGGCAACACCAACCACAGTAAGTTTGGGTCGTTTCATCGCCACGTCGTACCTGCCTGCACCACGTGCTCCATGGTGGGAAACCTCTTGTAGACAGCTGTGCTGACGGAGCGGTAGATAAGCACACCAGAGAGGTTGGCGTATCGCATCAAAGTTCGTCGAGTCAGCCTGGAGGCCTCGTCAGCTCCACGAACATGACCACCCACTAATGCTGCCAAGCGGTCTGGCCAGGGGACATTCTCAAACTGGCCCCACCAACGGGACACGACCAAGGTGACGTAGAAACCTGGCAGAAAAAATGAACAAGTGGAGAACTAGATTTCTAACCTTCTGTGATGGTTTCCGTATGTGGATTATCTTTATAATCTAAAAGTAGAAACACAATCAGCTTCATCTCACCCAGCACAAACGACACGGGGATGAGTTCTGCATAGCGATCACAGTATATCGACAGCTTCTCAAACAGCCTCTTCTGATCATCGTTTAACACAAACCTGGTGGAGGAAACATCTGCTGAGTTCCACATTACAACTAAAACACAGGTAGGAGAGCCCTGTGACACTTTCTGGTCTAACACAGCTTTTAAACGACATGGCAGCATATTGCTCTTTAAATTTCAAGATATATTTATTTGTTTTAATTACATTGAATTAAGGAATCATGACATTATGAATTAATATATTTTTACTTTTTCAAACAGTAAAAAATGTCCAATTAGCAAACAAAATCAACATATCTTTAAAAACTTATTGCCAAAATAGCGTACCATGTTGTCTCATAAAAACAAGAAAAAATATTCTCATCATAAGTTGTTATGTTGTTTTTACTTACTCATGTTGTTAAAATGAGAAACGGGTCCGGGACAGTTAAAACAGAAATATTTGGTGTGTTGTGATGACGACAAAAATAGTTTTGATGTCTTGTTAGATCATGAAGAGGATCTTAAATGAAAATGAGAAAATCTTGTCTAGAACAAAAAACCAAGCAAATGTTTCTTTTATCATGGTGACAGAATAAATTCTGTGTACTGATCCCCATTTCAGATAATTTGTCAAGTAGGAATCCACTTTCAGTAAATTTTACTTTGTCATATGTGCAGATATCAGTAATGGATATATTTAAACACGCCCTGATACTATACAGTATATATACTTCATTCGCAAAACCTCTAGGAACAAAAATGACATTTGAATTTTACTATCCCTAAACTATCGATCCTCTGAGAGCCCCTTAAAACCTCCAGTAACCCTGAGACACCAGCTCAAAAAATTCCTACATTTGTTGAGCAAATAAAAGATGCAATAATCATTAACATTAAATAATGTCACTACTGGAGCTAATAAATCAATTTTGGCCTGATCAGAGCCAACATTCATTATCAAAAATATATTGGAATCGATGCATCTGTCGGCTGATGTTAAACATGAAATTGAAATAAAGAAATACTTGAGATAATTTAGAAAGAGTGCCTCTGTTACAGTTTGCCCACTAGAGAGCACTTCAAATTTCAACTATAGAGTGTCCTTATTATTTTATATCTTAGTCACAATTCTTCAGTTTACTAAATTGAAATGATAAGTGGAAATAGACAAGTGTAAATGTTGATTGCACAATGTAATGGCCAAATAATAAAGACACCATCTGTGTTTAGATTGCTTCTCTATAAGCTTCACTTTCACTATGCAATCCTGTCTGCCATCAGGAAGCAAATTTGCGTTACCTAGAGTAGCAAAGGTATGAATCGCCCTGTTCTGCCTCTGACTGGCTAGTGCTTGTTGCCTTCGCTGGTTGGATCAGTTAAGTTTAGGCATGAGGAGTGACACTGGTTAGGGTTAGGGCAAGGGTAAGCCAATCGGAGGCAGACTAGGGCTGGTCATGTCTTTGCTATCCTAGGAAATGCAAGTTTGCCACCAGGTACAGTCTCCTCGGAAAAGTCTTGATTTATGCCACAAAGGAAGTGCGTCGACCATCAGCAGTCTAAACAGGAAGAGGATTGTACTTTTGTTCTCCCTGGAAGCTTTCAATAGCTATCCCAAGTTAGCAAAGAGTATGAGTCTAAGTTCTCTGCAGTTACTATCCCCAGTATAGCGTGGCCTGAGGAGAACAGAAAGCAATCGACAGTAACACCACTTGGAAATGCTGGGGGGGGTAAAAGTTAAAAAGTTGAGTGTTTCCACTTTAGAAGTCTAGGTAAAAAATAAGTATCAGAAGATATATTGTTATCAGATTTTTTAAAACTCCAATATCTGTATCGGCCTAAAAAAATGCTGAATGTGTCAGGCTATAGTCGCTCTGCCTGCAGAATGGAGGACATGGAAGATTCCTATTAGAGTTGACAGTGTTTTCTGTAAGAGAGTACCTATAAACAATGCTGAAGAAGTAGTAGAGAAGAGTGAAGATGATGAGCTCTCTGTAGAGCAGTTTATAGATGCTGCCCTTCCATCGCAGAAGCAGGTGAAAGAAGGTCCCCAGACCTGCATCAGCAACCCTGCGAGAGTACGTCACTGTCATTGCTGCTTACTGGCCAACTTGCTGGCTGACTGTGGCGTGACATGAAGGAAACCAGTGTGGCGGTGTTCTCTGTGCTTCGTCTGAGCTCAAAGTCAGCGATCAACCTGGATCTCATAAGGCCAATGTGGTCATAAATCTATTGACAACGTAAAAACAAAACAGCAGGGTTAGTACTCACTCTACAATGCATCTGTTTGGACAACTAAATCAGCTGGAAAAGATAATCATCTAAAATAACATTTCATCTCATCTTATAGATGTAAAATACACCACTACATCTAAAGAGATGTTTCGTAGAGCCAACACAGGCAACACAATATACGAGCGTCCAGAAAGGTCAATTTTACCCACTCAAACACACAAGGCTGTGAAGTTCTTTTAACTTACCACACAATACGAAAAGGTCTGGCCATGGTACTCACTGTGGCCCGAGATGTGTGGTGGCAGCGTCCGTTGGAATGATGTTGGAGAAAGGGAAGCAGGAAAGAAAAAGGAGAGCAAGGGACTCCTACACCTCCGGTCACTTGATGTGTTAATCTGTTCCAGCAACAAAGCTGCATTGTGAGGCCGGGTCCTGTTAATCTGAACAAATCTGGGGACTACAGAGCACCCACACTGCCACAAATAGGTTGGTTAAAGGCATGAGCGCTGACTGGTTGTGTTCAGATTTTGGAAATATGACTCTATGAAACCATTTCCTGCAAACTTTAACAGTTATTTCTCTCTGTGTTTCATTAAACACACACCTTTCATCATATCTCTTGATTTCAGCAAACACCCAGAGGGAAGATTGATTATTTTCTGTTTGAGGCATCAGTCAGTATTGACTCATGGATCAGGTGAGACCGTGCCCTCCTCCCTCTGCTGGAAGAAATGTGTACAGCTGGGCTCTAACTGGCCAGAAGGTGTTAGTGATTAACCCTTCCTGTCTAACCAGGAGACCAACAGCAGGGCGAAGTGTGGACAGAGTTCAATCTTGAGATTATCAAAGCACCATTTCAGCTGTTTTTACTGATTTCTGATGCTCTGACAAAAACTGGGGATCACTTTTGAGCACTTTGGTGAGTATTTTCTGTGTATTTTTCTGTTCTTATGTCATCCTGGATTAAGTCTCTCGCACCCCACATGTGTGTGATACTGAACTGAGGTTGAAGTTATGTTTACACTGGATATCTCACAAGGAAACAAATTCCTTTGGCATGACAACCTGCAAATAAAGGAGTCTGAGCTCCTCTGGCTCTGCAGTGTTCAGACAGGGAAGACGTGTGTAAGTTACTCAGACACTGTAGAGGTCATGGCTTGTCCACTGGCTACTGCAAAACTTTGACTTCTTCAATTAAATGTGATTTTAAATTGAAGTACGTGACACTTTCTTTTCTGCATTGTAGGTGCTTTAGGACCATTAAATAAAGGCATTTAACAAACTGAATGTAACAGTGCAGACACCTACTTTCTGTTGAGACTCTGCTCTGCCTGAGAGAGAGACATGGATGCTTTTGAGGGGATTCACAGCGTGCAGATATCCTCTTCTCCTCCGTCAACATCAGCGAGCCCAGGATATGAAGTCCTCAAAACAGGGAGATCTGGAATAGCAGGTGTATTCCTCTGCTGTGTTTTTCGGCAAACCTGATGTCCTGGGACAGCCAGCTGCCAGACACAAGTGCAGCAGGGAACCTGAGGAGGAGGGCTGTGTTGTTGGACGGTGAGTGTCAGAAAAGATGAGTTCGTTTTAAGGATGTTTCCCAAAGTGCAGTGTGAGATAATTTCACTCCCTAAATGCTGTCACAATGCATTATATTAAGGATTCAAATGCTTCACTCTCTACTATATTGGCACCCCCATCACTCACAGAAGAGACAGTTAGCAGTTCATGTTGCACAGTTATCCAACAACAAAAATCTTCTCACATCCGCTTCGATTAGACACGATGTCAGACTCAAATTGTATCCATCAGGTGACGCATGTGACCGTCACATTAAAGTAGCAGTCACACAGTCAAGTCTGATGACTACATATGCAAACTAGCAAACAGACGTCTATATTTAGTCACTAGTTTTAGCCACTCCAACAATTCATGCTATTATCTTGTTTTGCATGTCAAGTCTTATTCTGCGTTGCAGCCAGCAGACAAATGTAGTGAGGAGAATCCATGCAGCACGTTCACAGACAGAGCACGCATTCAGTCTGGGGGCCTACTGCGGGGTCAGATTAGGGCGTGTTTTGATTTTATTTTTGCCTTTATTAGAGGGTACAGAAGAGAGCTGACAGGAAATGAGGGTAGAGAGAGAAATTAAGGATGATATGAAACAAAAGACCAGAGCTGAACTCAAAGAACTGAAGGGATGTGAGATTCAATCAGTCTTAAACCCCTCAGTCACCAGCAAGTTGCAAACATCCTTAGGTGTTTGATGTATATTTGCAGAGTGCGGGGGCAGTTGATTACTGTGGGAGGGCAATTTGCATTGAAAGCTTTTGTGTGTTACGCAGCGAGCATTTTGAGAAAGGTGTGTAGTTATTCCAGTCTGACAGCATATACAGTGTTAAGGTCAGGGAGGTCAGTACACCCGCCAAATTACCTCAGACTGATCTGATTAGAGGAGGGACTATTCAAGGTTTTGTAATCTGTGTTGACATAATTTTACCTCACATCCAACACTTGTCCTTATTTCCCACAGACAAAAATGATGCTTGAAACAAGTCAGTGTGTCAGAGTAAAGCACAACTTTGAAAGGTCTAGTGTGGAGGATTTAGGGGTATATATCGGCAGAAATGGAATATAACATAATCTGTATGTTTTCATTTTTGTATAATCACCACGATCCTACAGTAGCCCAGAAGGGACAAACTAAACACTGGCTCTAGACAGGCCATTCAGATTTTTGCATCGGCCACCGTAGTTAGCAGCCGCTCTGCAACAAAACCATCAGAAAAACTCATATTTTTTAACATGACAGCTGCTTTATTCAGTGTTTTTTTTTCAGTTTAAATTACAGTGTCTGTTTGTTTTGGAGAGGAAGAGACCTCTGCAGGTAATTCAGCTCCTGGTAAAAACCTCTTGAGCAAAGAACACTGAGGTAATTCTAACGAGGAGAAGTTTCAGCTGGTTGCAATTTGTATGTAACCCTCACTGCTAGATACCAATAAATCCCCCCAAATCTTAGAGAATACTCCTTTTAAATTAAAATTATCTTTGAGTGTCCTCCTATATTTTGTGTTTTTAAGAATTCCAACCAGGATATGTATCGTGACATGTCATAGTTTGGTGGACAAATGATGTCATAGAAAGCTATAGAGTATAGAGTGTTGAGACAGTTTATTTCATGCTCAATTAATAAATCTTTGCTTATACGTGTGTTCACTATTGTATTATTGTTACATTCACATTACAGTAGTCAAATGCTTTTTTAATTTTGATTATTTCATGCATAATAGGACCACAACATTTGATTTTGATATGCATTGTCATTGAATTAGCTTGGAAAGGTTAAAAAAGCAAACTATGTGAAAAGCAAACCACATTTATTTGATGGCTAATACTCTGCACAGCTGGGCTACCAGTTGCACAACACTGTAAACTAAGATAAGGCTTCATAGTATGTTATTTGGCTGGCGCTTCAATTGAAGATTTTATCAGCTGAAATGATAAGAGACTAAAGGTTGGTCCTGCTTTATTACTCGATCGAAAAAACATATTACGGTTATTTTGACAGATATTCCAATTGTGATATGAGTTTCGATATTGGTAGGGATTTTGTGCATTTCATTTTTCACTAATATATATATATTAATGATTACAATGTGATTTTTGCCTGGGTCTGTACCAAAAAAGGATGTTCCCTTACATTTAGAATATGATGCTTCATTTATAATGATATGTTGAGACACATGTTACCTTTGACTTTGGATTTGGATATTGCTTTTGGTCATATTGCTATTTACATAAATGTTTGATCTACTGACCCTTCGCTAAGTCCTGCCACCAGATGCAGGCTGGCCAATCATAACGTAGCATCAGGCCAGGCTCAGAGCAGGGCCCGACAACAATGCAGCTGTGCTCCATTGACTCCTTCATTTTCAGGCTGGTTTTGTGGATTTGGAGCTAAATGTTGTGCCTGGGGCACGCCGTGTATTAACGATACTCGTTACCTGGAGAGGTTGGGAAAAGATATATGTTTCTTACCTGTTCCAAAATCAAACCCTGAAAAGTGTACGGTCAGCTAGTAAGCTACTGAAGATATAGCCTGCTGAATGTATACACGTGCTGCTTTTGACCTACTCACCCTGCTGTACAGGAACCAGTGAAGGGAAGCAGGGAAACTTTGCTGATATGCATCCAGCGGTGTGTCATCGCATTATGCACAGATTAACGTCGTTTGAATTCCCCCGGAGATTCCTGCCTGTCTAGAGGTGGAGGTCCGGGTGCTGGCAGCGGCACGTGGGGGAAGCCAAACACAGTTCATCTGCACACACTGCGAGGCCACACAGCTGGTTCAACATCGGCCAAGATTCCCTTTATATTCATTGTCTTCTGTGGTGATCAGCAGTGATGTGGTGGTTCACCTTTACACTGTGATCTGTAGCCTATAGTTGGACTTTAGCTTCTAACTATCTTTGTCTTTTTAACCTGTTGTTGCTGCAGAGTCAGTTTGACATCCTGGATATATCCTTCAAACACAGACTGTAGACCCCTCTGTCTGCTTCTCGCTGGAATCACTGTTTCGTTTTTCCAAAAATATTATTATATTTCTTCAGGGAGTGCAGTTAGTTACAGTAAATTTTACTGACAGCTTGTCGGACCATCACAATGGGGCAGGGCTTAGCGAAAGGTCAGTTGTGCAGTCCTAGTATCCAGACCCACGCTGTCTTAAAAAGTGTCCCTCTGTACGTTTTAAGACCTTAATTATTTTAGTATTGTGTTTACATGTTGCACACAATGGATATGAATATTCATACTATCGTATAATAAAATTAGAGGCAGGTATTCTAGCTTATAAAGTGAAGAAAAACTGTACACATTGCACAGAGAGTGAAAGATATGGAGGCTTCATTGGGGTCCAGCACCCCATTATTGCCCTGGGCCTCCCTGCAGGACAATCAGGCCATGACATTCCTCCTTTAAGTTTACTGAATTTGAGCTAATTGAGCAAGTTTCCTCAGTGGTAACTGTTAAAGATCCGTTATCACTTGTTATTGTGACCTGCACATGCTGGATGTTAGCTTGCATGAGGCGGTGTGCTCTGCTGGCTCCACACCGGGTCCGTCGGTCAGGGCGTTGGGAGTGGATGCGCTGTCATGTGACCGGTGAGGAGAAAGAGTCAGAAACGGAGCAGAGACACTCGTTTTTCTTGTCTGGAAATAACTACACGGGGATGAGAAGAAAAACGGTGACGGATATGGCTGGGAAAGTGATATCAAAGTCGGCGTTACACTTTTAAATCGTTGTGTTGTTGCCGTCAGAGCGCTGCTGCTGTTGTGGAGCTGTCTACGTCAGCGTCCGCATTCCTCCGCTGATTTAAAACGGCTGAGATTAGTTTAAGTGAAACCAGCTAACGTTAGCTCGGATAGTCCTGTGTCTCCTAATTTAACAACAACTGGAGGACACTGGAGGGGAGAAGCTGACCGATACACACACAGGGCGGGAGGTTTGCAGCTGCTGTCCTGGACACTGACAGGGTAAGGGCGGATACTGAGGGGAAACCTCTCCGTATTAAAAAGTTGTAGATGTTAGCTAACAGCTAGCTAGCTAAAAGTCCGGTCAGTGTTTGTGGGCTACGTGAGTTTTGAGTTTCGAGCAAGGACTCTTTGGGAAAATGACACAACATTTGATCCTCGTTAAATGTTGGGACTCATATGCTGTAGTAGAGGATGTAAAGCTGTGGTCCGGGGTCCCTCGGAGGTCTGTGCTCGGGTTGATTCACTGACCAGAGTTAGCTGTACCTCAGTGAGGCAGTGGTTCATCATTAGAGCTGACAGACACAATGCTGCTGTCTTAACTGATGATAAGCAAATATTATGTAAAGAAACATAACTTTATGTTAAAGTGTAAAGAGTTGCTCCTCAGCACAACCTAAAGTTTTTAACATTTAAATTATATGTTGAACAGATTTTTGCATCCTAATCCTCATATAGTAAATAAGACATGAGTTTATTAGGTATAGTGAACTAAACCTGATGCAAACTTGTAATGAACTTTTGCACAGCTCTTTTAAAGTTATATTGTACACATTTGTTACAGTATTTTAATAGTTTCTTTTCCATCAGGGTGTCTACAGGTCCTTAAAAAGATTTAAAAATGTCTGTAATTAGGTTTTCTTAATAAAAGGCCTTAAAAAGTCTTAAATTGTCTTGAATTAAAATTCAACCGATTGTTGTTATTTTTCCTTACTGTTCATTTGAACTGACATCAGTGTGTTGACTTTAAAAGAGTACACATGTGCATCTCTCTCTCCCTCACGCACACACACACACACACACACACACACACACACACACACACACACACACACACACACATTTATACATAATGTGTTTTTCCATTGTTGGTTTTGTCTTAAATTTCATAAAAGGTCTTAAGAAGTCTTAAGTTTAACTTGGTTATAAATGTAGACACCCTGTTCATATTTGTCTCGTAATTTTTCCATATTTGTGTTCTTGATGTTTGCGGTACTTTGCCTTTATTTTTATGTCCTCTTGATATGTTTATGCACTAAACACTACAGCTGTAATGATTAATTGATTAGTTGTCAACTATTAAACTAATCGCCAATTCATTTGATTGTCAAATAGTTTGAGTAATTTAACAAATTATCTGATTACAGCTTCTTTAATACGAACTTTTTCTGGTTTCTTTACTCCTATGACAATTAACTAATTACTTTTTGGTTGTGGAGAAAACAAGACATTTGAGAATGTTATTTTGGGCTTTAGGAAACACTAATTGACAACATTCACTATTTTCTGACCAAACAACTAGTCAGTTAATTGTGAAAAACAATTGACAGATTAATCAATAATGAAAACAATCAGTAGTTGGAGCTAGGTTTGCAACGGTTAAGATTTTCACAGTACGAAAACCATCTCAGAAAATATCAGTCTTGACAGCCCTGCAATGAACCCCTTGACTAGTGAATTGTCTGGGTTTATGAATTGGGTGGTATTATCATATTGCAGATGTCAATTTTTTTGTGTGAACATTGGCTTAAGATGGGGCAGACAAAACCTTTTAAAAGTACAACACAAAACTATAAAACTGAAAATAGCCCTAATGTTGGTAGGACTTATTAGTTTTAGCCAGGTATAACAAATAATCAACGGAGTGTATTTAAGTATTGGATATTTTATGATGATCATATCTGTTTTACCCATATCACCCAGTCCGACATGAAAATGATGACGTAGTTGTTTTTTGCTCCTCACTTGCTCTTTCAAAATCTACAGTTAATTATCTGTAAAGGACACTGTACAGTATTTAATGTAAAAGCTGCAGTGTAATGTTTTTGTGCTGAAGTTATCTTAAAAGTTAATACACATCTGCAGTCACAACAGGACAGGCAAATTGTAGGGTCATCCATCATTATGATTACATTGACCCTATATCCTAAAGTGTCTTTACAACAACCCAGTTTAAGAATCAGGCATCTTGTTGTCCCCTCACTAACAATACTCATTATACTTCTGCTTGTGTGAAGGTTGGTAGATCTGGATCCAGAGCCAAAGTCCAGAGTGGAGGGAGGAGGCCAGGCTGGGCCCACCTCAGGCAGAGACCATGGCGACCTCTCCCGGCTTCGTAGCTCCTCACTGGAGATCAAAGAAAAAGAAATCCGAGAAAAGGGCTCGGAGATCCTCAGGGAACAGCTGGATGCTGCAAAGAGGGTGTTGTAACCTACTTAATGCTAACGCACACAGACACACAAAGCATTGTGTGACCTGAAAGAAAAAGTTGACAATGCAAATGTCCTTCCTTGTTGAATGTGTTTGTGACCTCTTCTCCTACACATTTCAGGAACTGAAACTTAAGGACAAAGAGTGTGAGCGTCTGTCGCAGGTCAGGAATCAGCTGGAGCAGGAGCTGGAGGAGCTCACTGCCAGTCTGTTTGAGGTACGCACTGATCATTGCTCTCTGCCGACTGCACTGTCACACTTTTGACCCTGACGATGAGGGAAGTGATGCATTATGAATCTTAAATTTCACAATTTACATTGCAGTAAAAACACTGCAAGTTGACAGTGTAATATTTCAGCTTTCCATTATAGGGAAACAACACACTTTGGGTGAGGGTTCACTTCTCAAAACCCCTTCAGCTGGACTAGTTTAAATCTGCACATATCAACACTTTATGATTTTATCAATGGATCAAATCAGATCAAATGTCTGTGTGTAATGTAAAAGGGGTTGCTCAAGTGATGAACCCACAGAGAATTTGTGCTCCTCTCAGCTCTTTGGAGAGTTTTGGCCTCTCATATTTTTGGTTTTCTTGCTCCAGAGTTGCAACAGTTGTTTTTATTGCCAATTACTCTATCTCTAAAACATCGCGAGATAATAAAAAAATATTCAGCATGGTTTTCCAAATGTCTGTTGTCTAATGGTCAAAGGGTCCTGGCACATCAAGCCAGCGGTTGGTGGTTGGTCAATGTCGGGGCGTTGCTAAGTGTCTGTTGCCCTGGTTTGTGTGGTGTGTCCTGGACCGTTGGCCCTAGTTGGTCCTTGTCAGCTTTTTTTTGGCTGATTCAGCATGTTGAATTGATGTTGGAGATGGCGGAACCTGTCAGTGAATGAAATCACTCTGATGTGCAGTTCAGCTTAGGGCACATGAAGAGAAACGGAAGTGAGGAAAGCAAACAAAGTCAAGAGGGCGTGAAATCATAATAAACTTGTTATATTAGGTAGGAAACTGATTTAGCCCTCGCAGATGTAGTTCATAACTGTTTGTGTTGTTGTTCGCTGGCCACAGTAAATGTAATTTATGTCTTGAGTCCATTCTGTCAGTCTTCTGGTTTTCTTTTATGAATGACGAATACAGACCACTGCTGCCCGCTGGTATGGAGAGTTATTTCCTCTCACTAGTTGGTTGTTGGCTTTAGTCTTTGTGGTGTGTTCATATGCAACTTTCTGGCCTAGACCTGGGTGACGTGAGGCGATATAACAGCCTGCCTACGTTGCCACTAGTTCCTTGATGTTGGTTGGGTGTGTCTGGGCATTACAACCCAGATATCCTTAATTTACAATGATATAATTTAAAAGAAAACCCACCAGATCCTTACTTTGGAGAATCTGGAGCCAATCAATGTTTGTTTTATTTAATTTTTCATACATTACAAATATCTATTATAACATACAATATGTACACAAGGACGTTCACACATATACAAACACACTTTTACCAGTGTATACTCAGACACATATGACTTAAATTAAACAAAGGCTTGTTCTGTGTTGTTGTGATATTGTTGATGTTGAATGTTAACTTGTTTCTTGCCCGCAAGTGTCACAAATCACTCATACTGATTTAAGCTTTTAACAGGTTCACTGTTCACCATTTGTAAATTATGTAGAATAACAAGTGATGTCAGACCCAAAAGCATATTTAGATGGAGAACAGACCTTGTGTTAATGTGTTAATCTTCATCACAACAGGAAGCTCACAAGATGGTGCATGAAGCTAACGTCAAACAAGCAGCAGCAGAGAAACAACTGAAGGAGGCTCAGGGAAAGGTGTGTGATCTTTCTCTGTTTCTGTGCTGCAGTTAAATCTCAAGGTGATGTTTCATGATTCTCATGACCCTCTGTCCTTTTAAAATTCCTTCATAGCAGCTGAACTATTTTTGAACTGAACTGATTTGTCTTTAAAATTGGCAGCTGCTATTACAAGTTTTTTTTAGATGCATTTGATGTCAGATTTTCCATCCATCGTCAGATTTTTGTCACCTTGCCAGTTTTTTTCTCTTCGTCTTCTGGCTCCCAGATTGATGTTCTGCAAGCAGAGGTGACGGCGCTTAAGACTCTGGTGTTAACATCAACACCTTCTTCACCAAACCGCCAGCTGCATCCACAGCTGCAGACTTCAGGAACCAGGGGAGCGTACAAACATGTCGGGGGTCATGCTCGCAATAAGAGTGCAAGCGGTGGCTTTCCATCCCCACCTGGAAAACCAGAACCCTCCTCAGTTTCCATTCAGCCTGCGGCCAAAGAGGACCGAGAGGTAGCCTGACTGAAGTTCGTAGATTTTACTCTCTTCTCCTTGGTGCATTTCTCTGTTTCTTCCTTCCTGTTTTTGGTCACATATTTCTCAAGTTCTCTTTGCTTTGTCTTTTCTCTCAGTACTAACATCTCCTTGACTTGTTCTTCCTCTCTGTCTCTGGTGTCTCTTCCTCTCTCAGCCTGCTGTTCCTGCTCTCCTCTCTCTGATTCTCTGCCTGGTTCCTGGCCAGTCTGTCAGTGCGAGCTTTGACCGTTACTGGCAGGAGCGGGGGGAGGGGCTGGGCACTGACAGCAGACAGGTAATAGCATCCCTTCAATTGGGCGACATAAGTTGTCAAATTTAGCTGCTGGCATGTGGATCTGTTTTCTTGGTTTTTTTTTTTTTTTTTTTGCTTTTACGGAACAATGAGCACATTATTTCTGCCCCAGAGTACAAAGTGACAATAATACACCGCATCTCTTGGGTGAAAAGTTGATCTGAGAGCATCAGTCTCTTAGTGGGCAGAAAGATATAAACTTAATGTGTTGCTTCGGTTTTCAATGTGGCTGTAAGACTTTGTGGCAGCATGGTGGTGCAGTGGTTAGCATTGTCACCTCACAGCAAGAGGGTTGCCAATTTGAAATCAGGGTGGGAGGTTTGAACCCTGGGTGAGGGAGCTCTTCTGTGCGGAGTTTGCATGTTCTCCCTGTGTCAGCATGGGTTTTCTCTGGGTGCTCCGGCTTCCTCCCACAGTCCAAAGACATGCAGGTTAATTGATGACTCTAATTGTCCGAAGGTGTGAATGTGAGTGTGAATGGTTGTCTGTCTCTATGTGTCAGCCCTGTGATAGTCTGGCATCCTGTCCAGGGTGTACCCTGCCTCTCGCCCAATGTCAGTTGGGAAAGGCTCCAGCCCCCCCGCGACCCCTAGCAGTATAAACGGTTACAAAAAATGAATGAATGTAAGACTTTATGTTAATTTCTTAACTTTATCTCTTTTGATAGTATTAATTCACGCAACACATTAATGGTTGAGAAGCTTATATCAAGCTCCTCTGTGTTACTGGTTTGGGAAAAAGTTGGTTGTAACATTTGGCTATAGAAACATAATAGTGGCTCTCTTTGAGCAGTTGTGAGGATGCAGCAGGGAAAGAAGCCTCACTTTGAAGATTCAGGGAGGTGCAGGTAGAAAAGTGATTGCATAGCATCCTTATGCCTTTTTGTCTCTGAGTACACCCCCACAGAGCTGCTGACATGTCTGTAGACTCTGTCTTGTTTTTGCATCTGTGTCTTTTAAAGTCAGGTTTCTTCCTCCACTCAGTTGCGTTGATTTTGTTTTAATGTGTGCATTGAGCAGTAAAGCCAGTGAGATTTTGGATGATAATGTTTCTTTATCAGAAATACTTCATATTTACTTTAAATGACATTTCAGCTGCTGTTTATAGGTTAATTGATCAGTAGCAATGATTTAATAGTAGTATAGAGTATTTAAAAAGGTGCTTGGATGTCTTGCTCTCTTGTTAAAATACTGTTCAGCTGTTAAAGGTTGTTAAAATCCACTGTTCTCAAGTTAAAAAGCAAACTTTTTTTGCACTGTATTTGTTGGATTAGTTAAGCCAGCCTCAGACTACAGGAGTTTTGGGCTGATTTATCCCTGATTCACCCCTCCAAAAAAATCAAAGGAGTGATCTGGTCCGTGACCTTGGTTAGTTCTGCTGTTTGGCCCAGATTATCTGGTAATATAAGGGTGCTTTCTTTGGTCCGAACCAAGGACAAATCAAATAGGTTAATTATCAAATATGTTGCCTAGAGTTGGTTTTTGTTCTCACGGCAGCATCTACTTAGCATCAAGTGGACCAAATAAAATGCCTGCGCAAGAAAGCTGCTCTTGATTGGTCAGAATTTCTATGCGGGAAAAATCCAGGAATGCGAGACTTTCTAATGTCACAATGGAGGGACAACTATGGGGGTTGATTTTAGCGCTGGTCATTGTGTTCTATATTGCTTGCACTGTTCATTTTAGGCAAACCATACAGCTAGAAAACAACGTTTTGATGCATTGGATGTGCCGACTGTGCATATTAAGGAAGTACAGGAGGAAGAGCACAATAATAATCCTGTTTAATGCTCATGCTTGTTTAACCTAAACAATGCGTCTGCAGTTGGTTCGGATCGAGGTCAGAACACGTTCTCACCACACAAGTGCACCAGAGTTCGGTTGTAACCAGACCGAGACCAACTCTTCAAGAAGGTCTCGGTCTAGTTGATTTGGGGCGCACCTGATTGCGATTGCTGTGTTCACACCTCCCCAAACGAACTGCATTTCGGGGGCAAAAGAACTTGTGTTTGATTGAACCGAAGCCAAACAGGGCAGGTGTGGAAGCACCCTAGAATGTGTACAGATCCAGTCTTAAACCTCCCAAACTGATCGCAGGCTGATTGGGGCTGCGTCGATGATCTCAAACATGTTTGATATTTAGGACTTAAAATCTGTATGATTAAGATTATGATGATGTCACTTTGGAGCAGTAAACAGTCTGAGCAATCTACCCCTTAGTCCAGCGTTAGTTAGCATATAACTGTTGACAGATAAGAAAAACCGACAGTTTAAATCTCACCTCCAGTTCTCACTGAAGACTAGACAACCTGTGTTGACCACATCTCCCCCACTATTTTGTCATGCAGACTCGTTTAGCCTTCCGCTTTTGTTTCTGACTGCAAAGCATTATTAACAATATAGGAGGTTGTCTCATCATGTCAGTCTCTGCTTTGTCTACATCAGCTTCCCAATGAGATCATGTGAGGTGGTGCATTCAATGCTCCCTCTGAACGATAATCGTAATTATGTCCGATAGTGGTGTGTGCGTGTTTGCGATTAGAGAGAAGCCCATGTGTGAAGTTTTCTGCAGCCTGATTTCAGAGTTGTTTAGGATTTTAAATCTCGTGCAGTCTTTGCTTGGCTTTAGCCAGATCAAATGTGATTTTTATCTTGTCCTTTGAAAGTCTCTGTAATTTAACATCATTATTTTGGGAGAGGGGCTGTAGCTGCTGACAGGCAGTTTTACCACTGAGTGTGATGAATTGTTTTCTCTTGGCAGATGGACTCTGTTCTGTATGCAGAGTTTTTGATGTGGAAGGAGAATCCAAGTATAGAGCGCTCCTCTGCCTTCCTGAGTCGTATCTACAGAGAAGACATCGGACCCTGCCTCTCCTTTACAAGATCTGAGGTCAGAACCTCATTTCACATAAATACAACTGCATTTTCTATATTTGAATGTTTGAAGTGACCTTAACATTATTGATAACTGTTGTCCACAGCTGTCGCAGCTGGTGCAAAGTGCGGTGGAAAACAACTCATTGACTATTGAGCCCGTGGCCATGTCAGCGTTACCGATGGTTAAAGCCTCAGCTATTGAGTGTGGCGGCCCTAAGTGAGTTATCTCGTCTACACATTAACTATCATCCTCTCCTCTCTTTCACCATTCACTGCTAAACAATGGCTAAGTCAGCACCGAAACTCCACTCTTCTTTGGTTTTAAATTCCCTTCTGATGATTAGTGGTCATAGCTGAGGGTTTTCCATTGTCTCACAGCATATCTGAGAAGGGTTTAATCAACGGGCACATTTCTAATCACTGTCTGATTTAAAAATCTTTTTCTTCCCAGTGGCTTTAGGGCAGCAATAGAGACGTAAGTCCTCTCAGGAACAATCACCTGTTCGGCTTTTCACTAACACAAAGTACTGTAGCATGAAATGAAGTCTGCCTATACAGACGTCTGGAAACAAATCTGTGAATTACTGAGTGCTGCATGTGTCTGGATTTATAGTAATGAACCATTTCCTCCTCCAGTGACTAACTTTCTCTGATTGTGCACTACTGTTGTTTGTGCTGTTTTGTTACTAAAATGTATTTGTACCTGGAATGTGTTCTCACTTAATAAAGGAACAGTATGTACGATTTAGAGGTATCTAGCAGTGAGGGTTGCAGATTGCAACCAGCTGAAACCTCTCCCAGTTAGAATCCCTCCATTGTCCATCGTTCAGTCGGTTTTTACTGTGAGCCAAATTATCCACAGAGGTATACCTCCTCTCCAAAACAAACAAACCCTGTGATTTGAACTGGTAAAAACACTGAATAAAGCAGCATCAGTGTTTTTGTGATGAGCTCTTTGTGGAGGAGCTACTCACAACGGTGGCCAGTGCAAAAAGCCAGTGTTGATTTGTTCATTCTGGGCTGCTGTAGAAACATAGTGGTGCAACATGGTCATCTCTGTCGACAAGGTAATGAAAACATGATTCTCTTTTTAGGTGATTGTACATTAAAGAAAACAAACGTACAGTATCATATTTCTGCCCATATATCCTCGTAAATCCTACACACTGAACCTTTAAGTCTTAAGTTAAAGTCGTATTGTCAATAACGCCTGATGGGATGTGATTCGTGTTTGCTGTGGTAAAACAATGACTCTGTGTATCCACGTCTTGTAGCTGTAACTGTCTGACAGCCGATCTTTCTGTTTGTAGGAAATGCGCATTAAGCGGCATGTCGCGCCTCTGCCGACATCGCATCAAACTCGGTGACAAGGGGAGCTACTATTACATCTCTCCCTCCAGCCGAGCACGGGTAACTATCATTGAATCTCTGTAACCTTCATGAGACACACTGCTGTTAGGTGTTGCTACATGTGACGTTGTCCTTCTTTCACCTTTCTAGATTACAGCTGTTTGCAATTTTTTTACTTACATCCGCTACATCCAGCAGGGCCTGGTGAGACACGATGGTAAGTTAACTCCAACATGTCTTATGTACTATATAAAATTATGCTATTTTCTTAGTATGAGTCCGTTTTGCCTCTTCTGCTTCTTGCTTTGCCAACAGGTTTTTCCCAGGCAGCTGACATCTTTTATATTTTGTTGTGTTGTCTTTTTTCCAGCGGAGCAGATGTTCTGGGAGGTGATGCGCCTCCGCAGAGAGATGACTGTGGCCAAGTTAGGTTTCTACCTCACTGACCAGGGCTAGAGGACCGGACAGTCCACTGAAACACCCGGCAGGACGGCATGATCTCAGCACCTTGATTATTTAAGGTCAGGGTTAAACTGTGGTAACAAACGGATCCTGGATCAGTTTTTGTAGCAGAGGATGTACAGCAGTAGTGCTGCAGCAGAGGTCGATCAACAAGGGAAGCAGAAAATGTTCCACTTTATGCAATAAGACAAAACATGAAACCAGCACAGCTAAAAAAGAAGTAAAAATAACACAAATTTAAAGATAGTGTTGTTCCCACAGATATGTAACATATACTTTTCTGTTATACTGCAGGCCTCCAGTAATTCTCTCCACTGGTGAGAAGTGTTTGTTTCTGTTTCTGAACCTCCCCGGTGGAGAACACACAACTACAAATAGACTCAATGTATCACGTTTCAGGTGTTAGTCTGTTGAAGATGAGCACAATGCATGAAAGCAGTGTAGAGAGTTTAGCTGGTCTCTTACCTCAAGTATTACATACTTATATTAACTATGTAATGTAATAGTTCTACTGTGAGAGTGACAATATTCATTATTTTCACATAATGCTCACTAGCATCTCTTAAGGAATACATCACATGCAAAAATCCATTGTCACATCAACTACTCACCGCGTTACCTAGAATTTATGAAGAAAACTTTTTCTCACATGCCTCTGTGATGAATGAAGAATACAAAAAAGTGAACATTCTTCATAAATTGAAGTAAACAGGGACTATGTTACCAACAAAACTATATAAAAACATCTGTTACAAACTCAGCCCAACAGCAACTTACACAGCCTGCGCAGTATAATCCAAGTCTCTTTTATTGTTGTATGCACAATACTTCCCAAGCTAGGGCTGTCTCCCACTAAGAAATTTTCTAGTAGACCAATATTCATCATGTAGGGCCATTGGTTGACTAATCGCCCACATGTTTACGTTAGTCATTTCATTATTAATTATATATTTTGGGCGGGGCAACACAACAGTTTGAGTTCAAGGTGTGAGAAAGAATAGTATCAGTAACATTGTTAACACTGTGGTACATTACAGAGAAATACAAAACCGTACTAATGAACCTTCATTAATATAGGCCTATATTTTATCTACAAGTGCACGTCACACATGGAGCGAGCCGCCTGTTAATGACGCTGTCAGCAAAGCAGTAATGATTGTGCTAAGAGGCTAACGGGCATGTAGCTACTTATATGTTTCAGATGATACGTCATGTTTGTAGTCAACAAATGAAGATGAGTTTACATATCACCTTGAGTTCGTCCTTCACCTTCTCAAAATGATCCCACACTTTGGATTTCCTGTCCAACACGTTATCAACTAGCCTGTGTAATAACTGCAGGTACCAGCCCTGTAAATTAGGGGCCGTACACATGCCATATCTTTAACCATGTGGAAAACATTAGGTCGGGTGCTGGGTGCTACTCTTGTGCCTTTTTTTGTGCCAGCTTTCAAGAGCGCGGTGGCGGGTAGAGTCTAAGGTTGCTAAGCAACCTTAACAAGCATCATATAGCCTATTTACCTGAAACCCTGAGTGCACAGCTGATTGTCTTCCAGGTACTGTTTATAAGTGTGTAGGCCTATCGTCTGAGGGACAGATGTAAAGCTCTGGGTAGCCCTGCACTAAAATGATCAACTCTTCCATATTTATCAGACTGAATATTTACAGAGGAAGGGAAAGATAAGTGTCGGCTGTGATTGGTTTGTAACGTGACTCCTGTCTGACTGCTGAGCGTGGCCGCTTCCTGTGTCTGTCTTTTCAAATTAAATTTCCACATGGTCCAGTCATATAAGTTTTGATTTTTTTGACAAGGTGTAGCTCCTAATAGAGTTTAAAGTTTCAACTTTTTTTTTTCTGCCCACTAAGCGACCAATGAAATCTTGCCAACTAATGACCTTCCTGGTCGACTATTAGGGGACAGCCCTATCCAAAATACGTGCATTTTGGCTAAAACATTCTTGTGCACAGCTGAGTAGTGTTGCTGGGCACAAGTGTGCATTTAAACTCTGCTCAAGCAGAGCTCATACGCACGTGTTACTGTGTTACTCATAGATGGAAGTGTTTTAAATAGTACGGTTTGGAGCAGTGGATGAATGAGACTTGGATTATACTGCACAAGTTGTGCTTTGATTCAGTTTTGCTGGTGTTAGATGCGGTCCCCGTTTTTTTTTAGTTTTTTTTCATAAATTCTAGGTATTACGTGGTGAGTAATTGATATACAAATGGTCAATTTGCAGGCGAATTATTCTCTTAGTTACTTTGAGTTTTCGGTTCAAACACCGCAGACTTTTTGTCTCAGCATGGCCTTAATTTTGTTGATGCACTCTTGCACTTCCTGTTCTAGATGCCTTGTATAAACACACAAATGAAACAGCTGCAGCCTGTTGCAAAAGCTTCATGTTAGCCTGACCTCGACTTCATATTCAGAAATATTGTTATTGACATAGTTATGACACCTCCACTCTCAAAATAGTGACAGTTTTACAGTATAGTCAGAAAACGAACAAGCTTTAATCCAAGTGATTACAATATGCACAACTGTAGCTTTGCACGTCTGCAGTGAAGAGTATGTACGTACAGTTAAAGCCATAAATGACTTTGCATGAATGCAGTACATAGCCATATTATACAATGTATATTGGTTGTACCTCATAATATAGATTTGTTATTATGAATGGACAGATTTTACAGAGAACAGTCTGTTGAAGGTAAAAATGAAGACTATTGTGTCAGAAAGTGCAATAACTGCTTCCTAGCCTTCTGTAGGCCTTTGAGGTTCCTACCCTCAGTGTACTGATCATTAAAACACTCCATTAAAGACGAGGCATTGTAGCCTCACTGCACCACCTTTGTGCTGTGTGTGATTTATAGGTCTTGTCTGAACACAACCTGATAGCAGGTAAATGGATCAGCCGCTTTGACTTTGATGTCAGTTCTTTGTGTCCTTTTGTGAAGTTTAGACTGAGGTTTGGGAACGCTGACTCATCGCTGTAATTTATTTTAACACAACCAGATGACACAGAGACCTATTTCTCTCAGGGCACAACGCTGATTTGGCTTTAGATTAAGGTCGTCGCCAGGAGCCGCCTGTTTACCCTGATACCAAACGCTCTAAAACACAGAGTTACCCAACAGGTTTGTGAGCAGGAATCAGGCACAGGGATACTGAGACGATATCCCGCTCAGAGGGGCTTTATGGTAAGAAAATCTGTTTTTGGAGCAGACATTCCAGTAAGATTTTAGTTTCCGGATTTAAAGGACTTTTGTAAGCTTGTTATTCTGTGTTCATGGCCTCATCATACAGATTACTACCTTAATAAATAGTCTGACTTGTAGTGAATGAATGAGACTGGTCAGTGACATGATGTGTAGTCAGGGGTCAAAACATGAGATCATACAAACGGGTCCAGTCATGTTTTATAGGTACGAACTCTGCAGTTACAACAGGGATGCTATTAATGTAATGGTGTTATATGGCTATTATAAATTAACAAGACAAAATATTCTACTACAATAGACAAAAAGTCCACAGATAAATATATTAGCAACCTAAAATAATTATATATACTGTAGAGAAACATTAGAACAACTTTTAACTTTTAACTTTTCGCCTGGCAACATCCAGCATTGACCAACTCTTCTTTCTTGGGAAAATATCTGCAAAAGAGACATTTAGTTATTTACATTTCACTTTTAAACTTATGTTTTATAATGTTTCAGGGTCAAACGAACAATTTCTAGAGCATTTATTTCAATTTACTAAATATGTGTGACTGTAGGAGAGGCAGACAATGACATCAGGGACTTTTATGAAAAATAACTTTGTGTCAATTGCTGAAACTGTCACTATATTGTTAAATTAGTATGCATATACATGAGACATGTCCCTACTCCCCATCTACTACCTGTAATGATATTAGATAGAATCAGACTGCAGCACAGTCAGCAACAACCAATCAGAGCTGAGGAGTCTCTAACACAGCTATCAATCATGTCATCACAGTTCATGAACTGCAGTCAAACTGTCAAACTAGGCAGTGATGATCAAATATGAATTAGGATTTTCTTACTGCGTCGCCTATTTCTCACCTCAAATGTTTTCAGAAACGTGTTAGTGACTGTCTGGCAGTAAAATGAGAAATATGGTCCGGTTGATGGGCAGTGCTTGGTGCTCTTGTTTAAGTTCAGTTAAGTTCTTGTTCAGTCACTAAAACATTTGAAAACATTTGAGACATGAAATAGGCAATGCCGTAACAGAATCTTGATTCATATTTGATCAGCTCTGCCAAGTTCAACAGTTTGACCGCAGGCAATAGAGTAGGCAGAGGGGTATGATTTTTTCTCCCCACAGATTATCTGTCTTATTTAATGCTCGTGTGAATATAGTGACAGTTACAACAATTACGAAAGAAGTAATTTTTTACAAGTGTAACCAACTGTAGCTTTAAGGAGTGATGGTTGAAGAGACGGCTACAGTGTTCCGGAAAAAAAAGTTCCACTTTTGTCTACTACGGGAGAACGACTGGTTTGCTGTAACCAGCAATACAAGGTATGTTTCTAAAACGCTGGAGCCGTCGCTGCTTAAAGTCCCTTTTTACTCAAGTACTGTACTTAAGTGCAAATTTGAGGTTCTTGAACTTTGCTTAAGTATTTCCATTTTATGCAACATTATACTTCTATCCCACCACATCTGAGACAAATATTGTACCTTTTACTCCACATTATTTTTCTACATTTATCTGACAGACTCAGTCATTTCTCAGAATACAATTTTCATCCCCTTCCTGTCAATGAAAACCATGTATCTCCAGATTTCGTGAGTTTATATTTGAAGTTTTCTGACTAAGTGTTTCTATATGTGTTGAGAAAATTCTCCTACTTCTTATGCTAAATAAACTACTTGAAAACACTCTCAGATCAGCTGGAAAATGCATCGTCAAAAAGAGAAAACGTCTGTTTTTCTGGCACAATAAAAAGTTGACCTTGTAGAGATGCATGGTTCTCACGGGACAGTGACACTACAGACATATATCATGATCTTATATTGCTGTAGATTTAACAACCAAATGGGATAAAAAGGTGATAAAATTAGCACAACCATAAACAGTAAAATGCATCAAACACATTGAGGCAGCAGTTATAGTAATCCAATAACAGCAGATATAAGTACATCATACAGCCCTCTTGAAAAACTTTCCCTGTAAGTGCATTTTGGTGCTTATAATTTCATACTTTTACTCATATAAGGTTTTGAATATGGCAAAAGAAAGAAAAAGTGTGTCAAAAACTTTCACAGTACAGTATGCCATTAAAAAAAAACATAAAAATGTCAAAAAATAATACGAAAGTATGCCAAAGACTGTCATAGTGTAGTATGCCATAAAAAAAATGTAAAAAAACACGAAGATGTACTTTAAAAAAAAAAAACATAGTATAGTATACCAAAAAGGTCATAGGATAATATGCAAAAAAATTGTCATAGTATAGTATGCAAATAAGTCATAGTATATATGCCCCAAAATGTCATATGGCATAAAAAAAGTCATCAAAATGTCATTTAAAAAAAATCATAGTGTAGTACGCCAAAAAAGTCATAAAAATGTAATTTAAAAAAATCTTAGCATAGTATGCCAAAAAAGTGATGGTATACTATGCAAAAAAGTTATAGTATAGTATGCCAAAAAAATGCTATAGTATAGTATGACAAAACAATGTTGTAGCATACAATTCCCAAAAATGTCATAGGATTGTATGCCCAAAGATGTCCTAGTATAGTTTGCAAAAAATTGTCATATTGTAAGCCAAAAAAAGTCTTACTATAGTATGGCAAAAGTCTAAAAATGTCATTTAAAAAAATCAGAGTACAGTATGCCCAAAAATGTAAAAAAAAAAATAAATAAAAAATAAAGTATTTTTTGAAGGTTGGATCTGAGCCACCTACAGTCCTGTAGTATTTGTATAAAATATCTAAATCTGGACCTGGATAGTGTTTTTAAAATAGATTCGTACCTTTGGTTACCTACCTTCTATAACAGAACATGATCATCAGCAGTGCAGCCACACCACCAATAACTACCATCACTGCAGTGACGACAGAGACGACGGACAGCGAGGGGGGTTCTGGATCAATCCACACAAACATGAAGGAACAATCAGGGTCAGAAATAAGAGATGCTTTTATGTTGTTCAAATTTAAATGTCTTAGCAGTGTTGAGTAAAAACAGATTCATCTACATTTCAGAACAAGTCACAAAGTGCCTCACAAAGAAAGCATTCGGCACCAAATATCAAACGGGCAAAAAATGTGCCTGAAAGAATGGTGCAGCATGTAACATCAAATGATCTGAACCAACCTGAGCAAATAAAGGAACCTGGTATGTTGAGACACTCCAGGCTTTGTGGGCAGAGAGAAGTTTGTTCTTCACACTCATTAATGTCTGCAACAATCAGGCAAAAACACTGGTATCAATGACACATGCATTTTATATCTAATGGCAGGTTAGTCACAATTATCGTTCATCAATCACTGAAAGGACATCATGATATGAAGATACTTTAGTATCATGATACACAAGCGTTTTCTAAACCGATAAACTTACTTATGAGCTACGAAATTTGGAATAGTAAACAAATATAGGCTACCTAGGACTGAAGCTTCACTTGACAATGACTGTTTCCATAATCAAGAATGAACCTTGTATCATAAGTTTCAAGCCAGAGTGGACAAGAAGTCGTTAAAATGCTGACAAAAAACGAAATGTGAACATTTACATTTCATGACATCTAGTGGGTTGTTTTGCCTATGACAGTTTAAAAGATCTAAAATTAACTTTAGAGTTTTGGTTCACATCTGAATCTAAACTAAACCTTTAACAAAGTTTTGTTAAAGGGTCAGTTTGGTATTTTTCATCATGGACCCTATTTTCTCATGTTTTTGTGTCTAAATGACGAATGGGAACAATAATTTTTGAAACTGGTTCAGTATTGAGCAGGAGGCGCAGCAGCTGGTAGTGGCGAAAAAGGCTGCAGTGTAACCACTCGGGGCATGTTCAAGATGTTTTTCACAAGTTTTATTTGTTTCTTATGTGTTCCAGCTATGTCAAAAGTCCTTGTTTCAGGCTTTGTACCTTGACATGTCGGAGGTGAGGGGCTCCACTGCTGGCTGTTTGGATCACAGCTGACAGATGGAGATCCCAGTAGCTTGAAGCCGGAGTGACACTGATACAGAATCACAGAGTCACAGAGCAGGGAGTAGCCAGACTGAATCCTGGGTATTGGACCACAGCTGGGATCTGGAAGAGAGGGTGGGCAGGTCCACATATTAAAAAAAAAAAAAAAAGCAAGACAAACCACATATCACATCCAGTACATTTACATGACATCAGAGAAAATCGATTTATTATGTTAGTCTGTCTAAAACTGGACTTTTAAAATACATGTAAACATGTTAGTCCAATTGAAATCGTACTAAATCAAATTTCTCAAAGTCGGACTTACACACATAGATAATGTCAGTCACACCCAAATTGGCGGAGGCGTTCTGCACATGCTTCCTGTGTCCATTCCAGGCTTTGACCCAGAAGTCGATGTCAGTTGTTTGGTCTGTGACGTGTCAGTGAAGATTCTCAGTCATCCAGAACATGGTAATCTTAAGTGCTATATCGTAGGCGTGAAAGAAGCCATTTTGACATAGATGGCTTCTTTCACGTTTGATATAGCACTTAAGGTTTGGTCTGTGACGTAATAAGTCAACCAGAAAAAGCTCCAATACTAACAAGCTGACATACTTCTGTCAGTGAATCAGTTCCCCTCCTGTGCTTGTATACTGGGACAAGGACAGTAGTCCAATTAAATGGCCTAGTCGAGCTATAACTGTAGCTCGACTTAACTGTGCATGTAAACGTACTGACTGTTTTATTTTCCTCTTCCTTACCTGTGTCTGATTCTTTCCACGGGCGGAGGTCAAGGTGGGAGATGTGCGGGTGCGAACAGGCCAGCATGTCCCCCGGCCTCTCGGTGCGTGTGAACGGGTCAGCAGGGACGTGAGTGATGCGGCTGTTGTCACAAATGATGCGGGACAGAGAGATTGTGCGGAGGTTTCTCCTCTGGGTGCTGCTGAACACTCCCTCCCTCTCCCACCAAAACCTCCGGAGACAAAAGACAGGTTTAGATTTCTCTTCTTGCATCATAATGTTACAGCAGAGGATTTAGTCTCACCTGTCCCCGTCTCTCAGCGCTCTGAACTGTCTCGCCAGCAGGCAGGACAGCAGCGGTCCGACTCGGCCTCCAGGCAGAGCAGGCTCAGAGATGGCACCCACCCACACATCGATGTTGTGTGGCGTCCCGTACAGGAGCTGGAATTTGTGAGCCAGAGTGAAGTTGCTCAGAATTTCGGCCAGTTCGGATGTAGTGTTGGGAACTGAGAGGCTGCAGGACCTTCTCCACGAGCCGTATCCTGACAGGACAGGAAGTGAGGGGAGAGCAATAAATACAGGGTTTCAGTTACCTGAAACAAAGACCACCTCTAACGAGCATCAGAATACATGAATACACTTCAGTCATCAACTTCTGGGACAAAAGACTAGACATCCTACTTCAGCAAATACAGTATATTTAAAGACTTTTACTACTGTTGACTGACAACAGTTTTTGTCTCGACCGACTAGCAACATTTACTCAAAAAACTACGAGCGGACTAGTAGGCCTCTGGAGTGCCAGAGTGCCAGTGAACATACATTACTACATCTGGACCTGGTTAATTAATTAACACTTTTTTTCACAACAGACATTGAACAACACAGATGTAATGACAGCTGCATTTGTTTAATGTTTACGTTCCAGAGCCCTGGTGTTGTGCATTTTGACTTACTATGTCCAATTTAATACTAACTCTATGAAGGAGAACATTCATGCTTGCAACTATTTATTCAATGCCGTTATGACAAGATCTAAAGGTTTATAATGGATTAATTTACACTGACTCTTGAGAAAACAAATGGCAGATTTCTCAATATAATTTAGCATGGAAAAAACAACTTTTGTTTCTCATGACATGGAATAATGATGATCAGGTCAGCTAGTGTTTGCTAATGCTGTAATCTTCAGAAAACAAAAGTCATGGATAATCTCCGGTGCAGGCTGGTTTACAAAAGAAGCTCAAGGAAAATTTTTACATCATAAGATACCTCATCGATATTATTTTACACCTGCCTGTCTTATAAAATTGGTTTACTGGAAAATAATCCGTGCTGGAAATGTATAAGGCAGGAAGGCACCTTTATCCGTGCAATGTGGGCCTGTCCTCTAGTTCTACCTTTCTGGAGAGAGAGAATCAAAACGACTGAGGTGTGATTAGGTGCGCCTGTTCCTGAATCAGTTCAGCTTTGTCTCTTGGAGGACAGGTCATGTCTACCCAACATCCCCAAACCAGCATTTGCTCTAGCCCTGACAGGCTTTATCTCAGCTGCTAGGGTCATCCTTTGCAGCTGGAAAAGTCAAGTTAGACCTGAATATAGAGAGTGGGTGAAGTTAATGACAGAGAATACATAATTTGAGTTGTCAGTAGCCAATCTGCATAACTGTAGAGAATCATATTTTCTTGTCAGGAATCTGTTTGTGTCTTTTCTGTAAGGATTAAACATGTCATAGGAGCTGGACACTGAACTGAAATGAACTATAAGTTGTTACATACAGAGGCTTGATGTGTAGAATAGGTCACCTAATATAAGGATTAATGCTGTGCTGATGGACTTTGGGATCATAAATGCTATGGACACTGTAGAGATGTGTCTTTCTTTAGTCTGCACTGTTTGTGTTTTTGTTTTTTGTGTTGATGTTCTTAAAATAGGAAAACCTCGATAAAAACTTAAACGACAACAACAACAACAAAAAAAAGAAAACATTACAACATCGTTATGTCATGATAAATTATCTCATTATCTCAAGAAATCAGCCTTTGGGTTTGTCAAGAATGGACTTGTAATCTTGACATAACAGCATCAAAAAATAATTGCAAGTATGGCCATTCTTGGCGTCTGTATAGTCAAAACTTTCCAAAGTAAAAGTGAAATGATTTATATTAAAAGCAATTTTATTTTCCTACAATTTTCCGTTGTTCTCTCACATCCCCCCTAATCCACCTAATGCAGCTATGAGAAGCTCCATTTCCTGTGTGCACTGCATGGTGGGACATTACATCAAAAGCACACTTGCATACTGACAAACTGTTTCCAGTTTCAACAGTCCTGTTAATGATTAGTGTGTAAAATTAACCCCACAGTCAGGTTTTATGTACCAGGCTGTAGTCTTATTTCATAGTAATCTGAACAGCAGTACTTCAGAGTGAACACACAGGCAGATGATATATTGGTCTGTTAAATTTAGAAATTTAATTAATTAAGAAAGGTGGTACCAGGCAGGCCGTGATCCCGACCCCTCTGCAGATTAAGGGCCCCGAGGTCCAGAGGCATCCCTCCCTGTGCCTGAAACAGCCTCTCTGTCAGCTCCTCCACCATCATCTGACCTGGAGTCTGCAGTTTGGCCGGAGACAGCAGAAGGCCGCGCAGCACAGGGTCTATACCACCTGACGCACCAGGGCAAAGACAAGATGATTAAAGGTCATATAATATGAGTTGAATGTATGACAGCATTGTAGTTTTACCTTCCTGCACGACCCTCCAAGAGGCAAACAGTGAATGATGCAGAGGCAGCGAGGGATGCTGGGAGTTCGTGGTGTATCCTGGCCCCAGCCTGGTCACCACCGGCTGCACAGTAACGTGGGCAAAACGAAAAGCAGCAGCTGCAAAGACGTTAGCGATGCTGGGATCCACCTCAGGATCATAACCCTGGTAGGGAGGCATCAGACGAGACATGGCGGTCTCACCGAGGACCCGCGGCAGGTAGTGCTCCCATGTTAGGATCTGGAGTGACAAAAGAAGCAGGTCAGAGTGCTGGGAATGCTCAGGATAGAGGTGAACGGATGGAGGCGGCTGGAGATACCTGATGAATGGCTCCCATGATCTTGCGGGCCTCCTGATAAAGTGTATCAGGGCTCCAGTGAGGGTTGAGCAGGTGCAGCTCTTTGACCAGACGGTTGTGCTCTCTCAGAAAGAGCGTGTGCAGCGCGATCATTCCCAGATGCTCATTCGCTCTCGAATCACCTGAGAGACTGAAATCATGAACAACAGCTCCACTGAAGCCTGCAGACAGATCACTACATCTACTCACTCACCAGCTTGAAAGCAGGATGTGGTGTTCTCCTGGCGCCTGGATCTGTCCGATGCCCGCGAGGTGGTGGAGTTTCGGGGGCCGCAGGGGTCCAGGTGAGCCTGCAGGCGTGGCAGGAAAGGCATAAAGGCCAGCTCCCTGTCTGAGTGCTGGGTGTTGAGGGCCATTGATCCCAGGGGAGAGGAGTGGTTTCTCAGAGCCGAGGCCAGGCTGGTGGAGCTGCCGTACACCATGCTGGCATCTACGAAGGAGGTGATGGCGTTGAGCTGCTCTCGGTGGCGATGAGACGGGACGCCAGCAACACAGCTGGGAGCAGAGCGGAAGAAAGGCATACAGCTCTGGACGCCATTGCGAGGATCTGACAGAGGGATCTAAAGATAGAGGTTACATTTATTTATTTATATATTTTTTGCATTTTGACCTTTATTGAACAGTCAACATTGAAGAGGGATGGCGGAGAGAGGGGAGTATGACATGCAAGACAGCTCCTCGGCTGGAGTCAAACGGGTGACGTTGCGTATATGTGGGGTTATATTTTTATAATTGTTTTATTGTTGATGATAAAGGGAAAACAAATTTTAACCGGTAAAAACAGGTATAGATATCTTGTTGTATTAGTTATTTATTGTGTAATTTAAAACATTGTGTTTCTTTATCGTCATGCACTTTCATTTGTACTTTGCACCTCCCTTTACTTCATATCATTTCTTTTTTATATTTCGTAATTTCTCTTACGACAATTTTTTTATATGTATGTAAACTTATCAGAATGAGACTCAGCATCAACTATCTTTCTCTTCAACTGCATACTGAACCTTTAAAGATGTGTGATCATCAAGCCCAAAAACAAGTATTCTGAGGAGTAGTTGATAGTGAAGTGCACCTGTATGGGGAAGCAGGGCGTGTCCCGGCTACAGGTGCGTGTGCAGTCAGCTCCTGTCCTGAAGGCGGCTGTACTGGGGCTCTGAGGCGTCAGCACCACATCGTGGTCTATCCACTGACCCCACTCCACCATCAGGTGGGACAGAGTGGAGTCCAGAGAGATGTTGTCATTGTGAGTGAACAACACTTCCTGAGACACCAGCCGCACCTGGACAACAAACAAAGTCAAGAGCGTTGGAGGGACAGCTGCCGATGGGACAGAGGACCACTGAGTGCTGCTGCGGGACTCTTACTGGAGGCAGAGTGGCATTATGGTAGGTGTGCTCTGGGTCCCAGCCTCTGGGCATCCCCCACACATCCTCGTACTCTGCAGGCAGCCAGCGGGAATACGGGATGTTTGCAGCCCCCCATCTGGGATTCTGTCTGAACAGGACGAGAACACAACAGACACACAGCGATCAAAAATCTATTCAAGACAGCTCTCCTCTGTTGCTGTGTGTTTTTTGTGTGTGTAGGCACTAACCTGTTGTTGCACTCTCCTGTGATGGATCTGTAGCGCTCAGACAGACAGTCGGTGTCACAGCTGGGTCTCTGCAGCTCAGCGGAGCAGCCAGTCACCTGCAGCAGATTCTCCATGTCTCCTTCACTCAGCAGCTCTTTGGGAACATACAGTAAACACAACACCTAGGTCATACAAATAATAACTTCAGTATTTAGGAAAAAAATACTTTAACTTGTTTAGAGTGGTCGATGCCTTGGTCGATTACATGTGAGCAAAAAAAAAAGGCAATTTGTGAATGAATAAAAAGTTACTATCAACCCAACATCTACTTGCCATTTACCGCCATGTTTCTGCATATTGACAATAACTCATATCCAAAATTTTTTGCCAACTTTCCAAGTTGTTTTAAGTTGAGGGGGCATTCATGTGAGTTTTCCCAGTTAGAAACTAATTTTTCCAATTTTTCCGACACCACATGAACACAGGAAAACAGGCTGCAGTTGAGTACCCCGAGGGTCGGGCTGCACCATGGTGTGAGTGTAGACCATCTCTCTGATCAGCTCTACAGTGTTGTCAAACAGTTCTGCAGCCCGGATCTGAGTCCTGGTTCTGGCTTCAGTCTGTTTAAACTGAGCCAGCAGGTCACTGGGTCTCAGAGCGCCTTCAGACAGAGACTTCTTCACCCTGGAAAAATGAATAGCTTTGTTTTTAGTGCCAACACACAACGCGTTATAGAGGTCAAATGATTAATGCTCTGCAGTGGGAATGAAATATTTCATCTGTACCTCTCACTTGTGCGGGCGTAAGCAGCATCAGTCAGCTCAATCGCCCGCTGAAGAGCCTCCTGCACAAATACTGATCCTGGATATACTGCTCCTGATGTAACAGCAAAGGAAAACAGACACAGTTAGAGAAGCTCCTCTGTACCTGGCAGTGGTGGAGGAAGTATTCTGGTCCTTTACTCAAGTAAAAGTAGTATTACCACATCGTAAAAATACTCTGTTGTAATCCTTCATTGAGATGTTACTTGAGTAAAAGTGAGTATAATCAGGAGAATGTACTCCAGATCAAGCTCGGTGTCTAAACCACTTTTTGAAGGTCTCGGTCTCAAACAAAGGGGACAATAGAGTGTTGAATAAAGATGTTTAAGGTGATTTCAGCTCCTTATATTTGTTTACTCAAAGAAAAATTCCCACACAAAAAAAATCTTCTGCAGTGCCCTTTGATTATTTTACCAAGCTATTTCTCATGGTTCACTGATACATACACACATATATACAGTGTATGGCAATAAAACAGCTGAGTGAGGAGGAATCTTCATCTGTCTGTTTGTTTTTATGGAGTGCCTGGTTTGCATGTTCTACAGTTTATTGTCATGCAGTATGGGACTCTGGTCCTGACTACAACACTGACTTAAAATAGTAAAAGTAACTCTATACTTTTAACACTATACTTTTACTTTAACACTATATTACACTATTATTACTGATGTGTTAGTGTAAAAGCAAGATTTTACTGTTGTGGTTGGTTGGAGTACAGTATGTTTTGAACTATTACCTAATGATTTATTTTAATGGATTAATAATCGATTGATTGTTTGGTTTGTGAACATCAAAAATATAAATATATTGAAAAGGAAAAGTGGACACTTTTGACATCTGTGAAATGGGAACCAGTGCCTGATCTAGCACATTTGGTGCCCAAGGAAAGCCCTGGACCCTTCAAAATAAAGTGTGTTTTTTAACAAACTTTAACCCTTTGTGAGTCACTTGCGGTTCATTCAGAACGGACCTGCAACCCACCAGCTGGGAACTACTGCTCTAGCATGTTCAGACTGTGATGATAATTCACTGGACTAAATGGACTTCTAGTCATCTGACCGCTCAAAGCGCTTACATTACAAGTCACGTTCACCCATTCACACTCACATTCATACACTGGTGGCCGAGGCTACCATACAAGGTGCAACCTGCTTTTAACACACACACCCCGATGGAGCAGCAACTGGGGGCAATTTGGGGTTCAGTATCTTGCTCAAGGATACTTTGACATGCAGACTGGAGGAGCCGGGGATTGAACCTTGACCCTCCAATTACTGGATGACCCGCTCTACCTCCTGAGCAACAGCCGCCATCTGTATTAGGGATGGTACCCCAACACAGACCCCCATCAGCATTAGATATTTGGATCATTTTCACTTATGTCAAATATAGCAGGGTTAAAAGCACAATACTTCCTTTTGAAATTTGAAATGAGACGGCGTAGACATATAAAGTGGCATGAAAGGAAAGTACTCAACTCAAGTACAAGTACCTCTAATGTGTACATGAATACAGTACATGAGTAAATGTACCTAGTCTCATTCCACCAGTGGTATCTGGTGCCATCAGTAATAATCAGCCAGAAATCCTACCTGAGGTGTTGTCAAATACTCTGTTCAGTGAAGCGTGCTCAGGGAAGGAGAGCAGCACAAGAGCCAGTCCAAGCAGAGAGACGGACACCTGAAACCAGAACACATCTCACTGAGTATCTCAAGAAATGTGCAACTTTTTAATTAAGAAAGTAAAAAAAATAAAACTCACCATGAGTGCTGCGTCCATCTAGATTGTTGAAACTGTTCAATCCGCGCAGAATGGAGTCACCTCAGTTTCAGAAAACTAATCCCGCACATAGTGACTTACTACTGCGCTGACCGTGACTCATCTTGAGAGCCAATCTGTGTGTGTGTGTGTGCGTTTGTCAGTGTGTGTTCGGCTCCGAGCGTCGAGGTTGCCATTTATACACTGGCAGCAGGGCCAACAGGTATGTGCAGAATCCCCTTATCTGTCCTCCTGGTGACAGGAACGCAACATCAAACACTGGACTCACTGCCTCGACCTAATAACGTTTCAAATCAAATTTACTTCTGTCTTCATGATGACAACCTTCTGTCATATTTGGATCACTACAGTTAAATTAAACCTTCACATCTCTAAAGAAGATATATCTTTGTAGCAGAGGACACAGTCCACCCAACAAACACAGGCAGTTAAATACTGAAGCAACGTTTGAAATAGATTAAAAAGACACAATTATTATTATTGCTAAAGGGACAGTTTGGATATTTTGAAGCAGGGTTATATGATGTTCTTCCCCATAGTCAGTGGGTGGCAGTCGACAGCTACCACCATGGACACTAAGCAATGTACTGCAGCAAAACCTATTTGAGTCACATGTTTTAGTTTACGTGTACACTAATTTTAGAACATTTACACCACTTTACCTTGCCATGAGAGAGCCCTTTCTGACAGGGAACTGAAGCCGTAATAGATACTCTCTTCGAAGCCAACAGACTCCTTTGACAAAAACAGTAATTTTACCTCACAGAACACAGAAGCTGCTGGTCTACTGCTGCCTTGAATTTCACCACTTTCTGACAGTCATCGACTGGTTTGACTTGGCTTGATTTGGGCCATCAGATCAGTACAGCAGGGATTTGCATTTCCATTTCAACAAGGCTACCTTTCTGAAGGTGTGTCTGTAACTGATGACGGCTTGTCTTGAGTGATGACGTTTAAAAGCTGTGGGCTGCATGTTTTTCCACAGCAGGGCAGGTAAAAGAAGTTTACCTGTTGGAGGTGAGCTGTCTGCAGAGGTGCAGTCAGAGCCTGTTGTCTGCAGCTCTTCATCAACATCTCACCGTCGCTGTTTATTCTTTTACTCTTCCTCTCTACTGTATTATTACACTTGCACTTATTAAAGAAAGGCTGCTAACAAAGTTCTGCCAGTTCAGTAATAACACATTTTATTTCCTATAGATTCTTCACAATAAAAGTCCATTATTTTGCTTTGTAAAAACTTTTGTTGTGAAGCAGCAAAATTGAGTTTTTGAGCAGCACAACTTTTAATACGGCGGATAGCGAACATGAAACAGTAAAATAAAGCAGATATCTAGAGAACAAACAGGACAAAGGAGAGAAACTAAACACCAAATCACAGAGAGTCAGTTAGAAGCTACAGAAGTCCTGAGAGCTGGACACACAGACTTTTATAATGTCTTTCTTACCAGTCTCCTGCAGACAGTAATCAGGAGAGTCTCGCAACACACATGCTTGTTGAAGGGGAGAAAGCAGGGTCGTCGAGGGTTCGCTGCGGTCGGCGAGATGTCACCGCTACCCTGCTTGAGTGTGGGCGGCCTGGCTTTTGGACCTACTCCTGAGAAGGTCCATCTCTGGCATAGCTCAGCACGGCATGGCTCAACTAAACTGAAAATGGAAACACAAATTGGCGCAGCATGGCTTTACTCGCCGTGGCCAATGTGAAATTTAGGTGTCAAAACTTGTGTTGTTGCTGCCCCCTTTCACAGCTGTACCTTGCTTAGGTTCTATTGTGGTACTCTGCCTTCTGCTGCAGGTAATACACTGACTATGGATAAGTAGCTCATACAACCCCACTTCAAACAATCCAAACTATCCCTTTAAGCAGCCAAATGAAATTTTTCAATGACACAGAAAGTACATTTTTTTGTGGATTATTTTTACCACAACTGTGTCTGTGTCTTTGCCACATGCCAAAACCTTCAATCTGATCATCCCTGTGCCAGTGACACAGACAGGTGGGCGAGCTGGATGATGAGGATTCTGGGAAATGACTGAAGAACCAGGGATGAGGATGGAAATAAGAACGCATTAAGGATCAGACAGAAAGGACTCACTTAAGCCACTGTAGAGGATGTGACTCATAAAGTGTGGTTGTGACCGTTAAAAGCCTCCAGAGCTTAAAAGTGAAGCAGCAGGCTGCCCGCGTCTTCCCTTTGATGCTCCAGGTGTGTGATACCATCAAATGAGTCATCATACCCATTTCATTACCATGTTATTAATATTATCTCTGTTGACCCATATTACCTATCATTTACTGTGTGTGACGTTCAAGATGGGAATTGTAGAAACCTTTTGTTCCCAAAAATGTCCAACTGAGGAAAATACAAGCAAATACTTGACCTGTAGGTAGATAAAGGGCCAATTCCACTGCTTTTTCCATACATCCATAATGATCCCTAGTTATGTGGACTCTTTTAGGTGGTTGGTTTCAGTTACATGCTTTTGAAACTTCAACAAATAAATTAAAACTATGTACACAGCTGGACACAAGAAATATGTTAAGTTTTGTTAAGTTTTCAGCAGGTTGGATTAGAGCCTCTCTCATGTTTATCCTTTTACTCTTTATGTGAACTGTTTTTTAATGTTACTGACATGGAAGAAATTGGGAAAAATACACGTTCACTACGATAAACTGTCATTTTGCAGACAGAAACCTTTTGCTCTTAAACAAACAAAAAATAAAATAAAATACAGACAGCTTTTATTCACATGATACTACCTGGTTAGAACATTTCACTGTAAATATTAACAGTTCATTTTTGTTCATAAAGAAATTTGTTTACCTGTACAAGCAAAAAAAACATTTAACGTTTATCATTAAAAAAGATGTGACATGAAAGTTAAAAACATAATACTGTGTTCACTGGGAGGATAAGCACCTGGACAGCTGACGAATATTACAGTGCATAAATTAAGTTGTAGCTTTAGCAGCAGTCACATACAGAGTTAGTTATCTTGTTTGGCGTAGACAATCTGCAGCTGATCTTTAGTTAGGCGTGCTGAGACCACAGAAACCGATCACAGCGCTCCAGCATCGTCTGGATCATCGCTCTGAAACAGAATAACAAAGGAAACTGTACTGTACCTCCTTTTTTATGATAATCAAAAGCAAGATAACTGTCACATGCTCAAAACCACTGAGAAACCTCAAACATTTTAATGCACTTTCTTTAAGCGGGGAATTTAAAAAAGTTAATGGATCAAAACAGTATTTCCATAAATATTTCAAGCAGTCAAAGGACAAACAGAGGAGCTACAAGTGGGCCTTGCAGATGTTTGGTTAATTTTTATTGTTGAAAACTAAAACATATTTGAATAACAGTTTGCTAACAGAGCAGGAACTCCTTCCCACACTAGTGTGCTTATTTAAGTCTGGTAATTTGCACGCTGACCCACCTCTGCCTCTTCTCAGCAACTCTCAGCAGCTCACAGACCAGTTTGGAGTGCGGCGAAAGGACCGGCTGCACTCCACACTCCTCCAGGACGGCCATGGCGCGGTTGGGCCCTGCTGTCCGAGCCAGCATCAGGGTCAGGCTCTCTGGGCTGATCTTTTCACCGCAGTCCGCCGAACCGTTGGACCAGCTGCTCCCATTCACACCTGTGACCTGCTCTGAGTCTGCTGCACTGCTGCACTGCTGAGATAACTGGATCAAGAGCTTCCACTCTTCCAGTGTCTGAGGCTCAACACCTGGTGAATAACAGAGAGACAGTACAGACGTAACACATGATGGTGATTCTTTTCGATGAAATTCTGAAAGCCAAACCTCTATATAAGGTAAACTGGTATAATGGTAAACTGGGACTTACATGCTGCACTACTAATATATCATGTGTAAGTACACTGGATTTCTATGCAGCCGAAATATGGTTTTCAGTACAGTATGTGTCTCAGTAACTCCTGACACACATCACTGTTACAAACTCTCCTCTGCTGCTTCGGTCTGAAAGTGTGAAAGGTAAAGTTTTACCATCATTTTCATCCAGCAGACTGATGTCGTCCAGCTGACAGATGGCGGTGAATGCTTCTGTGCGACACTGCAGCTCACAGCAGAGGTAGATGTAGCCTGTCCAGTACCTGCACACACACATTATACAGAAGGTTAAATTTGACAATATAAGCTCACAAACATGGACAGCAAAAATAAATAAATAAATAAATTACCCGTGACTGCGGCAAGTTTCTGCCATCTTCTGCTTGGAGGACAGGTCTGCAGGAAGACGAATGAGGAGAGACAGGAGGCGTCCATAACCCCAACTGAAACAATGAGAACGCCACCTGCAGCAGGAGTCACATGAATTCAGTTTCATTTATTATTGTACTTTACTTTCACGTTATTATTTGACCTTGCTGTGGCCTAAACAGAATCCAGAAGTGAAATGTACCCGTGATGGTAGCTTAGTTTACAGTGTTTTTATTTTTTGGTTTGTAGCTTCAAACTGAAAACTTACTAAGCCTTTCAGTCAAAGTTAAACATTAATTAAAGGATTTTATTTTGCATTTTTCACACACTAACTGGACCAGACCTGGGCTGACCATCAGGGGTCAGGGTATCACAGCGCTGAGGGGCATCGTGGGTAAGTGCCAGCTCCAACCAATCCTGTCTCAGTGATTCTGGCTCGAGAAGGGACTGCAGAAATGACAACCTGGAGATAGAAATGAATGTATAATTCAGCTACAGGGAGATTTGAAACTCTTGTTTGACAAATAGATTAAACTAAAGACGGACCTGTCCTCCTCAGTTCGTGATTGGACCAGATTATCCAGGTATGCCAGGAAGTGGCTTTGCTGAGCCATGGTCATCACATCAGCAGGAGTGATCGTAGGATAGAACTGTGTGAACGAGCGTACAGCCGCCTCCCCGTGCTTCTCATACAGCCTAGATAATAACATCATGAACTTAGTTTTCAAGGTCTGTCATTACTGTGTGCTGATCAGAAAGAAACACGTGTGCTGACCTGTGTAAGTGGGCGAGGAGAGGAGGTGCACTCCAGGGCTGCAGCTCTCTCAGACTGCGTAGTGATCGAAGCAAATCACCTCTCTGAATAACCTCCACCACCTTACTGGACTGAGTGAGGTCTACAGTGGACAAGACAGAGGTGAGGTCTGAAATGAGGGACTGAGGTGGATTATGAACTGTAGATACAAATTAATAGTTTGTTGTTTCACTACCTCAGAACCAAGCTGAGTAAAATCTGTCCATCAATATCAACATTATGTGACAGGCATTAACTAGCTGAGGTGTCACTTTCTCATTTATTTTGGCTTGGTTTTGCTCTGTGTGATTATTGCTTAAAAGTTTTCTACGTTAGGAGACACAAATCTGTGGAAAACAAGAAAAAGAGTTTCAGACATTTACGGACCTTTCCATGACTAATCTGAAAAAACTCTGTTCGAATTTTAAAATATCATTTATACTAGAAGAAGACAGAGACGATGAGTCGTTGCTCTGTATGTACAAACATAGATCACAACCTTGTGTTGGGTGCTTGTGGAGAACAGGAAAAAAGGCAATCCAGGCATGACCTGCAGTGGTCGAAACATGTTGGCTCTTTCAATGATTTAGCCACTACAGTTAAGGCTTTTTAACATTTCCCTCCTTGTTTTTAAGATTTTTTTTCGCAGTGCCTGGATTACTTTCCTTTTGATCACATTATTCATACTTTTTTTTGCCTTTCAAATAGCGGAAGCTCGCTGTTTTCTTTCTCGTAGGTGTGGGTTCTTTTTTACTGAGGTTTTTATATTATTCTGTAGCCTTGCAGTAGTGTTCCCTATGTATTCAAATATAAAGCGTGTGTGTTTTAGGGTCAAAATGCTATTTTCCCAAGCTCCTCTAAAAATGTTTTCCCACGTGACCTGATGTAGGTTTCTGCATGATGACGCTGCTACCTAAAAACCCCCTAGACGGCCTACTGTGCCTCTTCGTGACTGAGCCAAGTCCTCTTTGGGAATTGTATGTTGTCGATCTTCTTGTTCCTATAACCCCGTTACTGGCAAAGAAGTTAAGAAATGTATATCTGTAGACACCACGTAAGTTCGGATCTGAAAGTCACACAATAACACCCACAAACTAACAGATCAAGGCAGCAACTCCCATGTTCTGCAAGGCAGCATTACAGCTTTTTGAAAGGAGCGATATCCAACGCAGATGGACCTGCCATTTAAGGGCATTTTTTGGTCTTTTTTTTCCGCATTTGTAAAATTTGAAATCTGAAAATAAAATACAGGAAAAAATAAAGCAGAGATCTAGGAGAAGCTTCTGACCTAGCATGGCCTCAGTGAAGGAGCTCTGCACCTCCGGCCGCTCCTGATGACACAGCAGACACATTCTCCTCACACGCTCTTGGTCTAGCAGGAAGAAATAGCGGCGCAGGAAAGTTGTGCACCTCAGTGCTTGTTCATTCTCCTGGTTTCTAAAGCAGCTCAGCTCTGTGTACAGCGTTGCCAGTTGGGTGAGCTTAGCCAGGAGATCTGATGGTACAGGTTTGGGAGACATCACTCGAACAGGATCGGGAAGACTCCCATTTAAAACTTCAGGCTCCTTCTCAGTTGAGTCGTCACACTGGTCCTCTTCTTCTCCGAGCTCAGGAGACTCTTGTGTCTTCTCCTCCGTGGTGCTCTCTGCTGGTTCTTCTGATGGGAGGGAAGACTCCTCGTGTTGCTCTGAGCAGGAGTGTAGATAATCCCACCTCTCCTCTACTGGTCCATCAACGTTTGAATCATCCCCAGCAGTCGACTCTGGCTCTTCAGGTCCGAGTACTCGCTCCAGTACTGGCAGCCACTCCAGCAGAGTTTCTTCCAGGCAGACTGGATCCAGTAGAACCAAAGGATCTTGGATCTGGGAGCTGATGTTGGGAAAATGCAAATATAAGTTCAGTTTCTGCTGAGAGGCTGTAAAAATTTACAGCCAGGATTTTTTTCCTACAATTTTGATTATTAACATTTTCATGGCAGACTTGAATAAGTAGTACAGCGTGTCTACTTTCTAAGAAGTAAATATACATGGGTAAATACCTCTATGCACGGACAGATAGAGTAATAGGAATAATAAAAATCAATCAAAAAGACTTGCTTAAAAATAAATAAATGAATGGAAAACTGTAAATATATAAAAATAATATAAATAAAACCAAGATAATTCATTACATAAATAAATAAACTAATATAAAATTTAAATAAAACACAGAGATGGTAATGTTGATACAAAAATCTCACTGATAATTATTTAAATTAATTGAATACAGAATTTAATAAAATTAAAAACTATTTAGAGTAAAAAATTAATGAAATTGATAAACAAGACTTGATTAAAAATAAATAAATAAATAAAACAATGAAAAAAACATAAATATAAAAAATAATAAACTAAAAAATAAGATAATTAATAACATAAATTAATAAATATACTTAAAAAAATAGAGATTGTAATATTGATACAAACAAAAAACAAAATAATTATTAATTATTTAAATCAATAATACAATTTCAAAACACAATTTAGAGTAAAAAATAATAATTAAGGATAATAGAGAAAATATATAAAAATATAAAATCTGAATATTTTTACTCATACTTTTTCTAGAATGAAATGTATAGTTAAATTCATACGCTATATTAACATCTCCTAAAACGACTTGCAGTCAGGATCCCAACAAAAACAACACTTACATAGCTCGCTCTGTAGCTGATCGAAGTTCCTGCATGTCGGCCTCTGTGTTCGGCATTTCATCATAAACTCTGTGACAACAAATACAACTCACTGTTTTGATCTGATTTACTTTTATTAGTCTGTTTAAAACAAGTTATTGGCCCAAAGTTTGCTTAAAGACAAAGAAGAAATATAAGTGGCCTCATCTTTTCTCAGTAGAGAGTGGTTTTAGTCCACTTTCATAGGTCTGTACTTACTCATTGTCCATTTCCTCTGAGTATGGAGCTGTGGAGGCTGACATTTCAGCCTGTCCGCCCTCTCTGAATTCAGGTCGTTGCCAGAGCTCAGAGTTCATCTGCAGGGTGTTGATCTTCTCCGTTGTCTTCTTAACAAAACTAGAAACACTGTGAAAAAGAAAAATCAAATAATAAAACAATCTTTCACCAGTAAGCTTACATTAGATGTTCACAATTTAACCACAAGAAAGGCACAAAGAACCACAAACAGTAGACAATGTCAAATGACTGAGTGTGATGTTTGGAAATGAAACCTGCCACAGGCATCTACATGGGTGAACAATGTGAATTTAAAAAACTAGATGTGGGTTTTCAGTGGAAAGGGGAAGTAAACCGTCTACAAGTACAGCTGCACTTGAATAATTATAGTTACAGGAGGAGTTTCAATCCTCATGATAAAAAAGGAGCGCAACACTTTACTAGTGCTGAATTAGACACAAAGCTTCACATGATAACTTCATGCCTGCATGGCATTAAGTCACATTCATATATTCAAAGCTGTTGGCATGTCTGTCCTTTATTTCTCTGGATGTTCACCTGTCTTTGACAGCCTGCAGTGCGATGCGAGGGGGTTTTGGGCGGAATGAGAGGGGGAGGTGGAACTGCAGGCCTTGTTCAGATCGCTCGGCCTCCGTACGCTCACTGCTCTGTGGATCTGAATAAAGATGGGGGCAAGAGCCAGAGGACAAACACAGATGGATGGAGTACTGGAGGGGAATGATGAAAAGCAGAGGACATAATGCAAGCAGATGGAGCAAAGGTGCCGGACACCACTATAGAGAAAATTAAATGTTGCACAATGCAAATTAAAACAGAACCAAAAATGGTGATATATGTAGATACAATGGAACAGACAAGAAACTTGACATTAATTGACATTAACAGTGAGGCAAAGTAAAGACTGTATTCATAAAGCATGTCAGCTGTCAGACACATCATTCAGATCTCGCAGCAAGTCCAGTGATACAACACAGCAACACGACTGATTAAAGATTGTATGTGTTTTTCAAATCAAACATGTATTAATTTCAGTGGCAAACATAAAAGACAGAAACTGGTACATATATGAGAATTATGACAACAGAGAGTCAGAGTCAAAGAGTAAAATTATTGTCAGGTTTAAAATGATAAATCTTTCAGCAGCAAGAGATGCTCCAAAATACAAATGTTTTTTTTGTTTGTTTAAATTGAGGTATTTTATTTTTTCTGTGGATATAAAACTGAAAATAACTTCACTCTCTGTTCACACTGAGCTCAGAAGAGGCAGAAAAGGAGTTTGTTCCTGAGAGAGAAAAAAGAAGTGAAGAAAGAAACAGAAAGTGTGTGTGAATGAGTTTCTTGTTTGCTGCTGTCATTTTAGCATTAGTGCGACCATTGTTTGGTTCTGTTTGTTCATGTGTGCAGATTAGGGCTGCAACAGAAAACTATTTTCACTGTCAATTAATCTGTCGATATTTTCTCAATTAATCGTTTAGCTGTAATCATTTAGTGTATAAAATATCCCCCTGAGACCTTGTGACTTCACAGGAGGACATCACATTTTGGTTTCCTGCACCTCATATTTAATTCTGCTTAACTTAGACCTACTGTCCTCATTTGTAGACACTTTTTTGTGCCATGTAGTAGTGATAAGAGCATAATACATTGATCCATGTAAAAACAAGATGGCAGCCATCTCTGCCAAGTCATTCTGCAGCTGATCCTGAGACAAAAGTGGACAAGGTACAAAACCTGGTCACATTTGAAATTTGTTTATTTATAATTAATAAAGTTTATAGTTGGATATGACAACAAATTTGACCTGTTTTAGCAACAGTAACAAGATGCTGTTGATTAGAAAGTTCTTGTTTGAGGACACTGAGAATTTATTATTGTCATGTTTGATGACACTGGGACTTACTTATTGTTGACACTGTTTAGTTTTTATACTTATCAGATCCTACTCATCCCAAATAGCTAGGAGACATTGAAAATGCATACCAAACAAAATTTTGGGTCTCGGAGGATATTAAATCTCAGAAAATGGTGAAAAATATCGATTAGTGTTTCCCACAGCCAAAGATGGCGTTCTTAAATGTCTTGATTTGTCCACAACCCAAAGATTTTCTTTACAGAAAATAATAACATTTAAAAAGCTGGATTCAGAGAATTTTGATCGTTTTTAAAAAAAATATTACTCAACCAATTAATTGATTATCAAATTACTTGACGATTAATTTAATAGCTCACAACTACTCGATCAATCGTTGCAGCTCTAGTGCAGGTTAAACAAAAAGTAGAGGAAAATAAATTATTTAAAAGAAAGAAAATTGTCATTATTATCACATTGTTAGAGTAAATTAGTTTAATCCACCAAGTTAGTATAATTGAAAATATTATAATAACTGAGCCTTAAATTTCTGCAGCCGTTCTAAATGTGTTACGTCCTAATAAATGAATGTATAAATAAAGAACAACTATTCCCCCTCAATTTGATCTCATCTGATAACTATTATATTATCACTAAGAACTTATGTCATTAGAAGTAATTATTATATTACCTGTTTAAAAACTATTCATGAAATTAAAATAAGACTGTCCTGAGGGGGCAGTATGGACAAAAAAAATCTGAAATTAAGTATATATCAATTTGAATAATCTGAATATTTTAGGACAGCCGTCATAATTGACACAGTTTGTTCATTTGGCAGCTGACGGTCTCTTACCATGCTCCGCCTGATCATCCTCCTGCACAAAACTGAACTCTTTGAGCCGCTCCTCCTCTGATGTGGACTGATTGATGAGGGAGCTTGTCTCCTCGTCTGACTGACTTCCTCTGCGGCTGATTACACGATAGATTCCACAGTCCAGGACGTTGAAGCTCTCCTGGTTTATGATATATCCGAAATCAGTACAGTAATCTGTGGCAGATTTACAGCTCTATGCTTCAGTTACAACAGACTCACAGAATTTAATGTATTGAATGGACAGTTACCAAAGTGTGATGTATTTGTTGACACCTGCTAACTCTCACCAAACAACCAATTCAATGCCACAGAGACACTTGTCCTTCATCAACTGAATGGTATCCATAGCAACAGGTTTCAACAGGTCCCATAGAAACTAAATGTTATTGATCGTCTACAGTTACGGTGCTCGACCACCACCTGGCAAACTGTTTATACAAAGAAGTTACTTGAACTTACATGTGAGGAGATGCTACTCCTGCGGCTGCTGGAAGCGGAGTCCAGAGGCTCCAGTTTAGTGATGACTTCCTCCAGCTGGCCACTCAGCTCCAGGTGTGTGCTGGAGCTGAGCTGAGACTTGAGATGTTCAAGGCGGTCGATGGGAATTGATTTCCTGGCCTGAGCAGGGATGTTAAGCAAGGCTTTAGTTAATGATTTATCAAAACCCTGATACAAGGATAAGCTCTTACCAACATCATGAGGAATCCTGTTAAAGTAACAATCTCAAAGATTTTCATTTAAATACATGTCTGAGTCACTATCTATGACTGAATGAGGTAACATAACGAGCCTTATAGTTCATCAAAAATGTGTCTAACGGTCATCTTCAGCATTTTCTCAGAGGGGATCAGTCTGAAACATTGCAGGGAGTAATGAAACAAGGAGGAGCGGCCACAGTGAGCTGTTAGATGAAGAGCTGCAGACCTTAAAGAGCTGCACACCCTCAACTTAGCGAGGTAACCAACTGTCACTTTCACTGTGCTCTGCTGTCCACAGACTCATGCTCTGTGCAGCGTAAATGAGATTACAGATGCTCACAGAATTTACTCCAAACTTTAACCTGTAGCATGTACATTTCACATTTGGGTTTCACGATCTGCACAAACCTGGTGCACTTTTTAAACAGACCACTATAGACTGTCAAGTAATGTTATGTACAAGCTGTGTAAAGAATATCATGATGTTAACTATTGAGATAACCCCTTGTTACCAATGTATTTAAAGCAGTGGTTCCCAAGTGTTCCAGCCATGGGGTCCATGTTTCTCTTAAGTCTTTAGTTCAAGGTACACACAGTGTAAAACATTCAGAATCATACTTGTATTTGGCCGTATGGTTGAGCAAATTTGCCACTTGTGGTCCATTCAGAATGGACCCACGTCCCACTTATGGATGCGACCCACTAGTTGGGAACCACTGATTCAATGTATAATACTGTTAGCAGGAGCTAATATTTACCATCTGAACACTTCTGGTTCTTTTAATGTTTAGGATATTCAAGGCAAAACACGTCAGGTTATCATGTATATTCTGTGCTTCACAGGAAGTCAGATTTCATATGTACAGCCTAGACAGGACTGGAATCTAGGTTACACTTTACACAGGGATGAGGCATGTTACCATGGCAGTGGCAGCCATCTTACCCTGCTGGTGGTGATTGTGTGCTGGAACATACAGCACACCACAGCAGCTAGAAGCCAGGACTCCCTACGAAGCAAACGCTCAACACAGCGCTCGGCAGACAACAGGGACAGGTGGGACAGACGTCCACTACCATGGAGACAGAAGAGCTCGTTGCGATAGACTGCGATATCAGCCAAGTCTGGAAAACCATAAAACAGGTTTGGATCAATTTACAGTAAGTGAAAAGATCTACATGATCAATATCAAAGTGATTATATAATATGATCCTTGGTAGTGACTAGTGGTCCTATATCAACACATTTTCAGCTTGTGTGTGTTTATGAATAAAATGTTTGCTTATACTCCAAAGGGTCGCTGGTGGTTTTTAGGGAGGAAGCAGCACAAACACACCTTTGACTTCAGTCCACAGAAGCACTTGTCCACTCTGAGGTGTGAAGATATAAATAGCTGAGTCAGTCCAGGTCAGCAAGTTTTGGTCGCTACACATATGAATAAAGTGTACAGTTAGTCAAGTGACAGGCTTGCTGGTAGTTATGATTTAACAATGATGGGATACTGTCTGATGCCTCTTATTTATTAATGCACATATGATTTAAAAAACTGACAAGCCTAAGAACTAATATTTACACTGAATTTAATATTACCCAAAAAACAGCAGTTTAGGGAAGGCGATTGACTGTGGGCTCTTCTGCAGTGGGTTGTAATGCGGCTCATCTCTGCAGGCAACAAATGAAACACAAATTAGGAATTTGACCTTTTTAAGAAGTCAATTTAAAAGTGGGAACAATCAGTACCTGTAAGTGATGAGAGGCAGAGGAGGACAGGCCAGCGACTGTTTGAACTGATGGGTGCTCAGAACCTCGCCATTAAAACTGGCCTCCCATATTCGCGACCCTGGCCGGGCAGAGTACAGCAGAGGGGGCTGACCAACTAATAATCCCCTGTTCTGCGGGAAGAAACAAGCGCCATACTCCCCATCACGCTCCTTATTTCCAACACGCCAGAACTTTTCCCTGAAGGCACAAAAATACACCACTGCTGAGAGAGGTCCAGGGATCATTTTCAGGAGTATGATCAAAATGATACATGAAATACACTTTTACAGAGAGCCCAAATTAATTACTATTTTAGTCATTCATTAATTAACCTCATTGCCATACATTCAGCTGCATTTTTATTTTAAAGAGAATGATTAAGATAAATAAAAATGCTAGGGTCACAAGGACAAATGATACAGAGAAACATTTTTGCATGACCAGAGAAATTACTTGTAGCTTTCTAATAAGAAAACATAAATTACTTCATTACTGAAATGCCAAAATCAGTATTTCAAATTAAAAAAGGCAACATTTTTGCTGGCACATGAGCATGGAGATGTAGGCTCTGGCAAAGTGGAGGGAAGTTTAACACAGTTCATTTACACATGCTACCTAAATTGTTACGATACAAAGCTGGTTGAAAATCTGCAAAGTGCCCCTTTAAGTAGGGATAATATTTACCAATATGGGGACATTAACATGGGCCCTCTGAGAGTTTCTCACCCTAAATAGACGCAGCCATGCTGGTACTCACCTCTCTGTGTCACAGAGGTAGCAGCGGCTCAGGGAAGACACCAGCAGGCGGCCGTCTTGGTACCCGAGCTGAACCACTCTGGAGTCCACAGTGGTGACAGTCTGAACAGGGAAGATAACGAATGCTGACCCCTAGACACAAAGACATAATATCAAATAAATCAACTGTTACTGCTTATAAGAATATGTTTATTAAAACTGTCAGTAAAGAAGACTGGAGGAGCAACACTGGATCATCTTGAATCAAAAAAAGTGTAAGAAACTAAAAAAAAATTTCATTTTTCATGAAAGCTTGAGAGATTTTCCACTAGTGCGTCAACTAGGAAGTGACTTAACTTTATCAAAAGCCATATACCTGTATATACATTGTTATTGAAGGAATTAAAAGTGTTCACTGTGAATCAGCAGTCAATACCTTGCCCAGCTTGGAAGATCCAGCACGAAGAAAGGACACCTTGCCTCCTGTGTCCCCGACAAAAACTCTTAGCGCGCTGGTGTCCCAGCAGAGTGCAGTGATAGCCTGACCTCTGTGTTCCCAGGACACGCTGACTCTCTCTGGACGACCCCTTCGCTCCAACTGCAGCTCCCACACCACCACCAGACCCTGACTGCAGCAGAGACAAACACCTGTGATCAATACAGGCAACGCAATCAAACACAGAGACATGCAGGAAGGGAGAGAAGACGTGGATGGTGGCACCGTATAACAAGTTTGAGGGTAGATGGACATTTCTATACGTCATGGAGAGACTCTAACCTTGTTGCAACAGCGATAAAATCTTCATCATGAGGACAACACGCCACCTGAGTGATAGATCCCTCCTGAAAAAAAGTGCACAATGGGTTAGCAGTAGAAAAGAAACCGACACTTACAAACACTGCGTTCCCAATTATGTGTATCACCTAATAGCAGAACAATGTTCAACTTTGTATTTCTCAGTCACATATTACCTTGTGAGTGAGGATGAGCCTCTGTTTCCAGCCCTCCTTCTGGATAAGGTGCAACCCTCCTGCTGATGTTCCTAATGCGAGCCACTTCCTTGACACTGCCAAACATGTACACTGTAACACAGAGGATGCAGGGTTTACTCATCTGTTCATGTAAATACATTATTAGATATACAATTTTTTAGTGAAGACATGATGTGATTTATGTTGTTAGTATGGCCAGTTATCCTACGACTCAGACAATCTAATGTTTTAATCAGCTTTTTGTTTTTCTGCCTTTAAAGTGCATTGTAGCTGTTGAGTTTTTAATCTATGTTTGGCGATAAAACTAATTCGGTAATTCTTCCCTTTGTAGTACTTTAGAGACATTAAATAAGCTACTTTAAATTATCTATGTGTGAATTTCCTATATGACTGACTTAGACATGTGATGGTGAAGCATACCTTGAGCCTGCCGGAGTCTAAACGGAGAGCGGACAGAAGTGGGTCGAGGCAGTCAAACTCTGCCAGGACATGACTGTGGTTCTCTGGCACTACTGGCACCAGAGGCATCTTCACTGGTGATCCTCTACAACTGAGAGACAACAAGACAGTCAGTGAAGTATGAAAAAAATGTGAGGGATTTCAAGAGCCACCACTCTGCTTCCTTGCATACCACAGCCCTCAGCTGCATGGCATCATATGACTTTCAGTAGCGGACCTATCCTCTCAAATTGTCCAGTCATGACTCCAATTTACACTGTCTCCACCTTGGTAATACAATATTATATCTGCCCAGAGGGCATCATTCATTGGCTTTTATTTACTTGTTGTGGTTTCAAGTGAATTTATGAGGAAGCAGAAGCAAAACTAAAGCTGCAGATCATAAGAACAGTCAGATACTGTTGGCTAAAACATTACTGTGTGTGCAACAAAAATGTTTTAAAACAAAAATCACAGAAAATATTTTGCTCCTAAGCATTAAAGCAGTTGACACCAGTATCTCAAAATGAGGGGAAAAGTAACAGTAAACTCTGACCTCTGTCTCTGTATTTGTTAGCACTCAACTGAGACAGGAATGTATTTGGGGAGGAGGGTGTGCACAGATCTGACCATAGCAGAGTTGACCTGCTGATAAGACCCGTAGCAAAAATGTACACGGTGCAGCTCCAAATCTAGATGACAATCCAGAGCCACTCAGACAGCTCTGTCTTTGCAAATGATTGTGCTTGAATGTTGCACTGACAAAACAAAATTGCATTTAATTACATAACAACTGACAAGTTGAACCTGAGCGTCTAACCTCGGGCTTCGGCTTAACACTGTTTACATTTTTACACATAATCATAAGTAGTTTCAAACATTTGTTTTCCTCTAAAGGACAGCATGTATGCTTGTTACTGATTATCACTGATTTCTATTTGGACGTCAGCCGTGTGCATGGGTGGTCACAGGTAGAGGAAGTATTCAGATCCCTTGCTGGAAAGAACAGATAATACACTGTAAAAAAAATAACTGAAATTGCATGAAGTGGAAGTCCTGCACTGAAAAAGTCAGTGGTGTCATGGAGAGGATACGCAGGTATACTCAGCTCTTTCCCTGGTTGTTTACAATATACCTAACACACACACACACACACACACACACACACACACACACACACACATATATATACTTCCTTCTACTCATCTACCTTTTACTTCCACCACACATTAACTGCCCGGAAAAAATATTAACTTCACAGCAAAATTACTTCAAGCATCAAAAGTAATCAGAATAATGCCCTCTGCGAGTGTTACACAATTTGATATTATATTTAAATTGATGCACTAATACGTAAACATTTTATTGTGTAAGCTGGTCACGGGGTGTCTACAGGTGTCAGTTAAATTTAATGCTTTTTAAGATCCATTCAGACACCTTTTAACCAAATTCAGGACAAATTTTTGGACAATCATGTTTTACTTACTTATGCATCACAAGTAAGCATTGCAGGCCAGTAGTATATATGTGTTCTTGTGGAGAGGTAAGTGTTATGTAGGAATATGGTTATTAGAGTAAGCTAAGTCAATCTACATTTTGCCAACAGGTGAGTGCAAGTATGAAGTAAAATTACAGTATTATAATTTTGTTTAAATATTTGTAACATTAGAAATGTGGACTTTTACATAGAAAGACCTCACTCATTCTCACAAAAAATTGATAAATGAAGTTAGATAAAATGTTTGTAGAAGTTAAGACCTCACAATATCAAATGTAAGACTATTTAATGACTTTTAGGGCCTTATTGTATTGTTGTAACATTGACCTTAAGACATTTTAAGACTTTTAAAGGACCTGTAGACACCATGTGGTCAAAGTAGAGCCAATTACAACAAATTTACATCCTTTTTGGAGGGTTAAACCACAGCGATGTATCATATTTTGAAATCTCATGGTGTGTGTTAATGCTAGCAAAATCGTGTAGCGTTTCACTCACTAAAGCTGTCAAATACGTTACATGTAATGGAGTAAAATGTAAATATGTCCCTAAGGACTGTAGTGAGGTAAAAGTATTACGTGTTATGGAAATACTCAAAGGCAGTACAGGTAACTTAAATGTGTATCCTATAGGAGTACATACTTAAGTTGATGTACTAAGCTAACACGCTAGTTAATGGACACTAGTGTAACGTTAGCACTGACGTTGTAATCAAAGTAACTGTTAACATTAACAAACGACTATATTTCGAGCAGCTTCGTCGTCTAAGCTCATGTCGGTTACTGCTACTGAGTCAAGAAAATAACGTTAAATGGCTGGTTATTTTTCGTTACAGTTTCTGTTAATAATACGCTGTCAAATTAGCACATTATCGATTAAGTTGCTGGCAGCAAACAACTAAAAGGGGCGATTCAATCGGCCGATTATGGCAGCCTGCATCACGAGACCCGTCTGCTGACACTGATGCTAACGTTTCTATCAACAGTAATGGAGCACCGACAGCCTTAAAAATCAAATAGTAACATGGCATGACTATGTTAAATATGTGAGACGATTTATTACCTTCAAGATCAATATGAAGACTCTATTCAGCGCGTCAACTCGCCTCAGTGTCACTACATTTGCAGTAACAAGTTAGCATGCTAGCTAGCCAAGACTGATGTTGTCATTCACATTTCGTTTTGCGAGTTGAAACCGAAACTCACCAAACAGTCCGGGTGGCACTCCAGCGTTACTGTCTACAGGTCCACACCAAACCGCTGTGATACATCACTGGTTTTGTTCACGGATTTTACAGAAAGTCAGCGGTCAGTGTCACTCCACTCCGACTGCAGCCAGCCGACCTGTCACGGCTCACTCAGCTGATATGAGGACACTTCCTGCCTGGATGCTGTGTCACAACAAAACCATGCCCATTTTCTCCAAAGCACCAACGCTATGCTTTTAGAAAAGTTATAAACATCTACAGCTCTCTTGCAGTTTATAAAATGCCACAGGCATAAACACAACGTCTTTTGCAAAAGGAATTCCTGGACTGAATGAAATACTGCAGTTTCAATAGACAGTGGCATGAACAAAAGCTCACTTTAATTCAGTGACATTTTTGTCTTCAGTGCAGACAGAAGGTGCAAGACATTACAAACCAGTGACAGTGTGATTTGAGCCACACACACACTAATGCACTCGAGTGTGACATGTCTTTACAGTATTGCTAATATTCACTTTTGCTTTAGATTTTGCGGGAACTTAGTTCCACAAATCGACCCAGTGCTCAGAGGGGCTCCTCGTATGTCCAAGCTCTCTTTCTCTGCTCTGTGCACCGATGACACACACGTCGACAGTCCTCTGCTTGCATTTCACACACCAGCCTGTTGTCCTGAGTGCCTTGCTGATTTTCCATGTCAAATTTGGTCATATTACACCATTTTAAAAGTCCCGTTTAACCATTACCGGCACCGATCTCTCAACCATTGAGAAAACACAAACAAAAGAGAAAGAAACTAATTACAGTTATTTGTGACTGAGATGCAGTTAGTCTCTGTTGAACAGTTGGGGATATAGCAGCGTCCATCTATATGCTCGATAAGCCCCTGTGAATCTCATCCCATCAGGCTGTGATCTGTGGTCTCTTCACAGCAGTCTGGAGAACCTTCTCGGGTCACTTGTCCATATACTGTAACGTCTTCCTTGTCCTCTCTTTGACAAACCATCAGACCTCAGGTTTTCCTCATCATGCGACGGGTTTGCCAGATGTGGAACTTGCTGTAGGCTGTCTGCAGCATCTCCTCCAAATGCCCTGTGAGCTGTGGGGACGTCAAAGACATTTAATACTAGTGTCACCTGGTATGAGACATTGTGTCATTATTAATAGCTTAGAGACTTACATTAGTGCTTAAATACTGACGCTGAATCTTCTCCTGAAAAGGACGAACCTTAGTCATCTGAAATCTCTCGAGGTTTGACTTCATTTTCATCACCTGCATAAAAAAAATTGATAATGAGTAGATGATTAAACAAGTGTTGAAAGTGCAGATTGATTTTTTTTGTCAAAGTCATGGGCATTAAGACAGGGAATAACTTACTGTGTGACAATGACAATATGACCTTCAGTTAATACAGTTGTTATTATTAGTCACCTTCTCCTCCAAAAACGGCGTGTTTACAGGGAAACAGGACCAGAAGTGTCTCAACAACTCTCCAGCAGCTGCATAAAGATGCTTCAACTCTCCTTGAACCTCAGTAGGTACCATCTCTGAAACATGTAACAAAGATTGATAGGAAAACACACAACAGGCACCCGCTGATCACCAACTTTCGTGGTAGTAATAGAGGTAATAATAATGTTTGTTAGTAGTGGTGCAGCACACTTACGATTTATGGCTTGCTGTGTTGCTGCCTGCATGAGGACGCCACCTGGAGAAAGCGCTGCGATGGCAGAACTAGCTGTTGTGCTGGACAAAACCTGCAAAAGATATTACTATGTTAAACACCCTGAAGGCACCGTTCATAGTTTCAACTACTTACAACTGCTGACTTTTTGAACCTAATTGTCCCCGTTTGCACGTGTCAATTAAGTGTGCGACACATCAAAAGCCCTGATTAGCAGCCAGTGTGAGAGATAATAACTTTTAAAAGGAGAAAGCTGTGAGAGGGACAGTGGAGCGTTTTATTGTATGGGGCAAATTACAACAAAGCACCAGCAAAGACGACCTATGACCAAGAGAAAAAAAAACAGTAGACAGTTTTATAGCCATATGTTGTGATAAGAGGACTAACACATGCTACAGAAGCTATTGTGTGCAGATATAAATACAGGTGTGCTGTAAGATTTTGGCTTGTCCTTTGGGCACAAAAAGTTTGAAAACCACTGCTAAAGAGAACGTAAAGCACATTAAATGACCCTCTAGATAAAGTGCATCAAGTGCATTAAAAATGTCTGCCCCACCCATTAATCTTTTGTTAGAAGGAAGTAAATTAAAAAGGTTGTTAGCTTGGTGAGATGGGTCCTTTAAAGCTTAAAGACCCTTCTTTTGTAGCCTTGCTGTTCAGCTCAGGGTTGAAGATCACATCCAGTAATTCTAGATGCAGTATGCACCACTTTGTCTGTCTCTTGTCCTCAGCTGACATGTTGCCAAACCACACATTAACTACATAGGTAAGGATGCTCCCCACTGATGCTCTATACAACTACACCAAACCATCTCTTAATATGTCGCATTTTTTTAATTGTCTCAGTTGTGTGTGGCACAAAGGGTGATTTCTCACATATGCAGATACACACAGGGCCTCAGGGTGACAGTCAGTGCTCAAAGAAGTGGGACACCTGTCGGTGTGTGACGGGAGGAAGAGGTTTCCTGATCTTAACCCTCAGAATGTGTTGTTATTGGACTTCTGAGCTGCGTATGAATGAATCAAACTACGAAGATGATCATTAATCTTTGTCCAAAGGTCAATGATTGTTGAATCACAACAGAGGCTGTGTGTTCCATGCAGCCAGCTCGACTATATGACCCCCTTTTACACTACCTGTTTCAGGAGAGAATATCTCGCTGTTACACCGCCTCACCATTCTGTATATAAGGTACAATCACAGAATGGGGGGACAGAGTGGTCACGCCTTTAAGCCACCACGGGAGGTAGTAACAGCTCCAAAACAGTGCCTGTATAGACAGGGCAGCCTGCAAGACAGGATCATGGACGGCACAGGTGTGATGTTTTGATGACGAATTATGCTTGCAACCCACCGTGGGATGTTTGAAAAGCAGCTTAGCAGCTTACTCAAAGTAGAACAGCGGCCATAAATGTACGCAAATTAGGGAAAGCAATGAGGTCCAGGAGCTCCTCACCCTCCAAGCAGAGGACAAGATCAGCCACCATATAACAGAGAGAGTAAATGACTGTTATTGACACGTCAATACCGCTGTTGTTGTTTAGACAGTGCTACAAACGTGTATGCTTTATGTCACAGTAGAGGCAGACAGTGTTGTGTTACATGTCACGCCCGTCAAGCCTCTTTTGACTCTGCACAGCCGTGAAGCAGTGTATAATCACATACTGGAGCTGAATGATTCTGCAAAAATGCAAAGACAGCATAAAGAAGGGACTCTGATGCGGCCCTGTAGAGCAATCTCTGTGTAAGAAGGATTATAGTGTGAAGGATCTAACCTGAGTGAGGTTGGGTTTGTAATTGACCATCTCATGACGGATGAAGTTGACAGAGTTGATGATATCCTGGCTTGTCGTATACTGTTGGGACTGAAGTGGCACAGGACCGTGAGCATACCTTATAAAGAAAGAGAATGAGAAACACATTATTAGAACAAGTCACCATTAATCCAACCAAGAATACAATGCCTGTTATATCAGTTTAAAGTATAACGCAGGGGCTGAGAAACTGAAGAGCATGCTGACCCCTCTCTACCTGAGATCATTCACTTTATATACTGAAATGACATTTTGCTGTCATGGCTCACGGAAGAAACTTTAACACAGTGAAAGCAATAAATCTGACCTATGAAATAAAATACCAAATCTTTTTCAAAACAGCTCACAGTGAGCACTCAGTCCAGAGGAAGTGAGACTCGCACACAAAAGATAACCTTCTTCCTAAATTCTGCACAGTGGATTTTTCACTACTGAAACCTCAAATTCCTTTTTGTGATGGAGACTTTGTTAGAGCTGATACGACTTATTAATCAATTAAGTCTGTTCAGTTGATGGACAGTTTGATTATGATCATATCTTATTTTTTAAGTCAGCTATAAAGTAACATGCCAAAATTCACAATGGCTGCAACAAACACACTACACCCATGTGTTCATGTATTCAAACACACAAACAACCCCACAAACACTTGTCACTAGTCCAATAATGCTGCACTATGACATCCAGTTTGTGGGTAATGAAAGTGGATGTGTACAAAATTTTTGGTGGTTACAGATTCTGCAAGGCAATAAAACCTACATACATTCTCTGTTTCATATATTAGAAATTGAATAATTAATACTGAGTTTTGTGATGGTTTGACAAACAAAATAAGCAGTTTCAACACATCTCCTGCCTGTTCATGTACGATTCTGATAGGTGTTAGATGGAAATATTATTCAACAAAAAGTGTTTCATTAATCACTGCCATTTGGAGTTAACAATATTAATTTAACCAGCATGGAAAAAAAGAATAAAAAACTAAAAACAAAATGTGGGCAAACTGTACCTGTCAGACTTCTTGAGGTTTAACGCAACTGTTTTTGGTCTGTTTTCCCTTTGCAGATCTTCATATTCTATGGCTTCTTGTAACTTAACCTGAGGGAAAAAGTGACACCGTGTGTTACAGAGTAAGAACCATATTTGGGAAAACACAGTTAACCCTGCAGAGCCATTATACCTTCTTTACAGGAGGCTGGAAGAAGTCAGAATCCCTTGAGTTTCCATCTGTACTGCTTGTCTCACTAGCTTGGTCAGCTGTTGTCTCCCTTTAAAAAGATGATACTTTTAGTGAAGAAACTAAGAGACTGAGTGAGTTGTATTTTCTGTCACAATTCTTTCATTCAATTCTTTACCCCTTGCGGGAGCCTGCTGCCAGCACCATGGCACTGTGGTGGTTGAACCGCTTTATAATGGCAGAGTTGCTGCTCTCCTTCACCGTCCTGTTCGTATTGGAAGTTGAGGGCAGCATTGTGCTAACTCCGTAACCCTGTGTCACAGGAAATACCAAGTCTTGAGGTCGGAGGAAGAGGAGGAAAAAGGAAGCTATACAAGTAAATTATTTTTTAGCAACAGAATGACGTGGCTGTGATTGACTAACCGTTAGAGTCTCACCTCGTCTAATGTTTTATCCTCTAACGACAGGAGGTCCACCAAAGGATTCTTCACTCCTTGAACCACCAGAGACTTTAACCCTGCAGGAGGCAGTTTAAAAACATGACAACAGGTGTGAGGCTTGAATTAAATGTTGAAAAAAATACATGTACTGACAAGATATTTGCACCTGAAAACATTTTTGAAACTCCTACCCTTTTCATCCTGCTTGGCACACTCTGAGAAGATATCCTGTGTTCCTGTGTTGATGCGGTCTCTGTGAAAATAATGGGACTGGAAAAAGCGGGTCCAGAACTCCTTCTCCGTCAGGTTATGAGGCACATTTTCACTATACTTCTGCTTCACTGCAAGTACAACGTAAGATGGTATAAATATCCTTAGTCCAATGGAGTTGCAGTGTTCAGATCACTAGCTGCACATTTACTGTCCATTACTGAGGTGAACAGGAATGTACTACATCAGGGGTCAGAAACCTTTACAACCAGAAGAGACATTTTTGGTCCAAAACATTTAATTAATTCTGTTTGGAGCCGCAAAATACATTTCAGCCTTGTAATAAAGGCAACACATCCTTATTAAGTCTAAATTAGCTTATCAACGTTACCAATAGGTCTAATCATTGATATGTTTTACCACTGGGTGGCTACTCTGCTGTTAGGTGTTTATGAATATTTGGTAATTTGCAGCGGAAGTTAACAAATCTGTCTATGCATTATTAAATACATTATTTTCCTCCATGACTTTCACTGTCTGGATTTGGAATTCACAGCTAGCTTCTCAAAGGAGACTCATGACAAGCCATGTGCCAGGCCGCAGACATAGCTATGCCTTACATTTTAGTTGAAGAAATGTTACAACATTTTAAAAATTTGTTGTATGCCTACAGGTTACACATTTTTACAACTGGATAATGTAAAGCCCAGTTTACTAGACAACTAGATGAGACAGTGTATCATCTCTCTATAACAACTCTCTGTACTTCCACTCTGTTTTCCGGCTTTTCAAGCTTAATTTGTGGCTGAATATAATTTGTAGCTTCTTAAATATGAATGAGGACAGTGATAGTGAGATACTGGCTACAGCTGCATTTGTAGAAGTGATGAAACAGTGAAAAACAGAAAGAAAATGAGCATCAGATGGACTGTATTTATAATAAAAACGCCACAATAATAAGTAAGCAGCGCCAATTAGTCAATGAGAACATGTGTGTGCGGGGGCGAATAAGCACATTCAGCCAGCACACCGTGAGGACGGAAACAGAGGGAAACATGCCGCCTGTGGACATATTGACTTGACCAGTGGACTTCACTACAAGATACAGGTGACAAGCTGTCTATTCTAAAACCAGCTGCTGGCAATTTGACTTGCAGGAGTGCAGGTGACAACATCAGCCCACCTGAGTGGAGCTCAGAAGGCCAGGTCACACAGCTGCAACTTTTCTCTGCAACGTTCTGCAACGGTTTTGTCTCGTCGTGAATCTTTGGTCTGGACTGAGCTTTAGAATCATTTAGGCCTACAACAATGATGAATGAAAATTAAAATATTCAAAAATAACTTTGATTCATTTCCATGTAGCTTCATTTTTGGTCAAAGCTACAGGGAGCCATTGAAGAGCGGCTAAAGAGCGGCAGGTTGCCTACCCCTGCATTACGTTGTCCATCTACAGATATACAAGCTGATTTTACAAAGCAGTTCTTCCTCTATGGCTGACAGTGTGTTAAATGACAATCTGAGCTTGTGGCAGCCTCTTTTGGTCAAAAATTACTGTTGCAACTGATGAGTTAACTTCAGAGTTGAGATGTAATCGTTTACCTGCAGGGTATGTTCTGAAGATGGATTCAATAATGTCCGCTGTCAGATTATATCTCAAGCCATTGCAGCCATCTGTCTGAGGTCTAATGTCTGCCTGCAGTGCACAGAAATGACAGCCGTTAACTATGTGCCAAGTTGTCAATGCTTAAATCATTTATGACATTTGAGATTAGGTTTCAAAATGTTAAGTCTAATCGTGACAGACATAATGTACTCACCAGAAATGCTCCAGATATACCGACTTCCTGTTTGTTGTTGGATAAAGCGGGGTCCGCGCTGTTTATGTCCCCTAACCGGTTGGCCCAGAATTCATCTGCACTGATCACCTGACTCACCACGAGATCCTTATACAACTGGAAGAGCACTGGATCTTCTTGAAGCATCCTACAGAGGAAAATACATGAACAGTATTTTAAGAATTTAATTATTAACGAATGGACTGCCCAAAAACCTCATTAGTTATTTCAAGATGAAGACATGTGTTGTTAATTTTCTATTAAGTATCGATTTACTGTGTCACATCCTTTAAGACCAGGGAAAGACTTAATATAAACTAAATCATGATCCATTTTCCATTTTCATCTGCTCATCCAGGGCTGGGTCGCAGGGGCAGCAGACCAAGCAAAGCACCCCAGACGTCCCTCTCCCCAGCTACGCTTTCCAGCTCCTCCAGGGAGACCCCGAGTTGTTCCCAGACCAGACGAGATGTGTAATCCCCCCCAGTGTGTTCTGGGTCTGCCCAGGGGCCTCCCACCAGTGGGACGTGCCCAGAACACCTTTAACGGGCACCTCTAACCACCTCAACTGACCCCTTTCGACGCAAAGGAGCAGCTGCTCTACTCAAATCTCCCTCCGCATATCTGAGCTCCTGACCCCATCTCTAAGGCTGAGTCCAGTCACCACAAAGAGGAAACTCATTTCGGCTGCTTGTATCCGCAATCTCAATCTTTTGGTCACTACCCAGAGCTCATGACCATGATATTGCAAGAAAACTAAATCCTAGATAGTTTCTGCTCCCATATAATAAAATCAATATATATCAATATACACTCAGCTTTCGTTTTATTAGGTACACCCGGCTAAACCTAATGCAGTCTAATACAACAGTCCTGCAATACCTCCTAAGTAGCTCATAACATTCAGTGTTGATTCAACTGTATGGTCATTTTAGAGGCTGTAGTTTGCTATGTTGCTGAACTGTATTTTGTCGATCACATTTCAATCAGTGAGGCTAGAGTAAATACTAGCAATACCTCTTGGTATAACACAGACTGCAGCCTTTAAAAAAAGTTCATGGAGTTTGAGTTGAGATCATTTGGTCGCACATACTGTTCCCAAAGTCAACAGTGAACTCCTTTACTCAAGTTTCAATAAACACTGAACATCACAAACCTACCATGTTTGAGACTCTTAGGGTTGAGACCATTTGTGTGTATAGAGTAGGGCTGGCATGTTATCAGATTTTCACTCCAAAATTATTGTGGCCAAAAGAGTTCATGACAAAGATATTATCATGGTATCTAAAATCTGAAAACAAATAAATAAACAAAGTCATTGGTTGAATTCATCTTCAACTTTGACTATTGTGCCGTTTGTCTTTTTTTTTTTGGCAAAAGAATTACACTCAAACCACGGCTGTAGGGAGCTGTGGAGAGAGTCTGTAAACATAACTGTACAAATTCATACAAAAAAAACAGTTACACTTAATGTAAAGTGAAAAGGCAGCCACAAGGCACTTGAAGAGGGAGACAAAACATGAACTGTAAGAAACAGAGCAGATTTTAGAAGATGCTGGATTATTTACACGATATGATCATATGTGTATTGTTAACATGATATCAATACTTCATTTTAAACACCGGTATATCGCGACACCCCTAATATGGAGCATATAAAACTTTAAAAATGGGTCCCAAATACTCACTTAAATTATTTTTTATAAATTCTACATTACTAAAACAGAAGTTATCTGTAAGTTGTTTATGTTGTGGACGATTTGTTGCCCTCTGGAGATATACAAAAACCAGAAAAGTGTGTGTAAAATTGAGCCAATATACAGTACATGTGAGGCACCCAGTAGCTCAGTGGGTAGAGCAGGGGTTCCATGTACAAATGCAGTTTCCTTGCTGTAGCGTCCGTGGGTTTGATTCCAGCCTGGGGCCCTTTGCTGCATGTTATCTCCTCTCTCCTCCCCTTTCACACTTAATACTGTCCTATAAATTAAAGGCAAAACGCCAAACAACAAAAAAAAAGTACATATCACACAGCACGACAGTGTGACTAACCCGTGTGTTTTTAAATTGTTTTTGGACACAATGGAGCTCTTTGGTTGTGAGTGACATGGAGACATGTTACACAAAACAAGTGATCAAAAATAGCACAAGAGAAGTGACTGACATGAAAACAAACAGTACAGCACAAGACAAGTGGGGGAACTAGACTCTAACAAAGTGAAACAATAGACTGAGCTTAGATTGCGTGCGAGAGCGAGAGCGAGAGAGAGAGAGAGATTTACAGTCCCTGTAACTCAATATCTGCTTTTTTCTTTATTCTTTTTATTTTGTTATTTTCCACAATTCATGTGCCGCACAAAAAAATACTGCGACACATGAATATAAAATATAATAGATATTTATTTTTCAATTTAATTGATGTTGTTGTTGTTGATGTATATTATATGTTTAAATTATCTATTACATATATATATATATATTTCTTTTTCTTTTCTTTCCATACCTTTATTATTATACCTTATTTGTAAATTTGTATTGGCTTTGGCAATATTGTTAATCTACAGTCATGCCAATTAAGCTTATTAAATTGAAATTGAAGAGGGCTAAAATAAAGAAAACAAAGCAAAACTAAACAAAACCTAACAAAAAATTGGTGTGCTACTTTAGACCAAACCAGCAATGGAAATACACATCATATATCTATACATATACATATATATATGGTTAGTTTTTGTTTCATTTGGATTTGTTTTCTTTATAGATATAGATATATGTATATATACATACATATATCTATATATATATATATATATGTGTGTGTGTGTGTGTGTGTGTGTGTGAGAGAGAGACACACACACATGTAAGTAAACACATTGATGTCAGTTCAAAATGAACGGTAAGGAAAAAGGACAACAATTGGGTGAGTTTCACTTTCAAAATCTTACTGCTGTCAAAAATGATATTTATAATTGCAGTTCTTTGGCCTGTCCACTGATTGTAAACAGTCACTGGGTCTGTCAGGCTGGAGAAATTTTCACGGTAATATGAATGAAAATATTTGGGACCCATTGAATCTGAACTCAAGACAAACTGAGACAATTTAAGGCCCTATATTAATAAAACTTAATTTAAGACATTTTAAGACTTTTTAAGGACCTGCAGACACCTTCAATACAAACAAAAAAACTTGTTGAGAGGATAAATTCATTGTTGGTTTTGCCCTTTTTTAAAGTCATCTGAATGTGATTTGATGACAATAACAAAAACATAGAATATTACAAGACTTAAAGGACTATCTTGTGACACAGCTGCGTCTCACCTGTTTTTCTCCTCCAGTTCCTTGTTGGCTTTCTTCTTGAACTTGGGCAGCAGCTGCTGCAGCAGCTCCTTGGCAGCATCTCTGTCTTTGAGCGCACTGCTCTCGTTGGAAAAGTGGAATGTGGTGCTCTCGCCGGTGTGAAGCACCAGCTGGAGCTGAATTTTGGCTTTCCCATCTGGGCTGATCTTCTGACCTGTGCAGAAGACAAATAAAATGCAGCTTGAGAGCACCACCTGCACGTCATATTTCAGCACTGCTTTGTAACTGGATGGCAGCAAGTACTCACAGCGAATATCTGCATATAAGTGGCTGACTGTGAAGCGGTCCTTGCCCTCTGGACCCCAGGCTATGCGTTCAGCCATCAGATATAGAGTGCCATCCTGCTTCCTCTGGCGGACCTTCTTCACCACCAGCAGCACCTCCTCTGACAGTGATGCCATGACTCAAACAGAAAACTGAAAAAGCATAGAAACTGTCGATGAGTATCAATAACAATCATGTCCTGCACAGCAGTTTTGATCTAATCTAACTAATCTCACTGATAAAATGATAATATCGCATGAAAACATATTTAACGCTATGACGGCATCCTCTTGGCGGTAACGCTACTTGACCTGCAGTTACAGAATTAACGTTAGCAAGAATGAAGCGAGTAACGTCAGCAGGACTTGAGCACTTTGTATGAGACACAAGCACGAACTATTTCCCTTGATTTTACTACAACATCCTAAATGACTGTCACGCTCCCTACGAGGCGTTTATCCTCTGCCAGGTAAGGCGATGTAAACACAAGTAAGCCACCGCCGTGTTCACGGTTTTATCATATTAACTCAGCTAACCAGCGTTACGTTAGCTAACGTTAACAATCAAGAAGAGAAAAGCCTGAGGCAGAAGTCGGCACTAAACTTACTTTACCTCAAAATAAATCGATACTGCGACGGATACCTCGCTTTCCTTCAACACATAGTCTCAAACTAATGTATTCTAGTGTATAAAAAAATAACTGAATGAGTTATTTCAAACTGAATTTTGACTACTCTAACAGTGAGCGTCCTGACTTCAGCGCCGACATGACTGCCAGGCGGTGTGTTGCACTAAAAACGTTCCGGCTGGATAACGCGATAAAGAATCAGTTCCACCCAGAGCCCGCGGAACTCTTAATATACAGCAAGATCCAGACCCAATATTTATTCAACACTTTAACCATATTAATTATCAAATCTACTGGCACTAATGCGAAAATTATTAATTATGACCAGTGATACAATTAATACAATTTACAGAAGTACAGTTTTGAAGTACTTTACTTGAGTTTTTTTCCATTTAATGCTACTTTATATTTACACTCCGCTAAAATTCAGAGGCAAATTTTCTTTATTACACCAACACAGAAAAGTAAGCATCTCCATAGTTGCCAGAATTTTTGACGAGAGTGCAGAGCTTTTAGTTTATTTTTTATTTTATTTTATTAGATGATGCAGGCACAAAACACGTGAAAGACACGACGGGGACAACACTTTGTGTGAAATAACAATACACAGAAAAGACAAACACAGGCATATCGGTGTAGTGTATGTTGAAAGTGTGTGTGTGTGTGTGTGTGTGTGTGTGTGTGTGTGTGTGTTGATAAAGTTGATGAAATAATAAAACAAAACAAAAACAAAAGGGGGAAATGAGTTAGAAGAGTTAGAACAAGAGGAAAAGGAGACAATTAATAAATAAATATTTAAATGAAATTAAAATTAAATTAACAAAGAAATAAATCAAAATAATAATAGTTAAAAAAAACAAAAAAAACCTCACCTCCTTTACCGCCTGGATCTTTGGTGTAGACCACGCTAATGTTTTTTGGAAATGCCAAAATGCCAGAAAATAACTGTATTTTGGGAAATGGTATGTAAAGAGCTTCAGCACATACTAGGATGTGAGGTTCTTATCAGTTGTTTGGTGCTTTATCCATGTAAATTGTCTGAAGGAAATGTTATTGCTGGTGATTTTATTCTTTATTTTTATTTATTTAACCAGGAAGTCCCATTGGGATTGAGACTGAATCTCTTTTGCAAGAAACCTGGCCAAGGTAGCAGCCAATCAGAACCCATTTAAAATGCAACTAATACAACGTAATACAAAAATCCACAATAAAACACCTGTTCAAACATAGTGGTGTCTCAAGAAAGTCAAGCACATGTCCCTATTACCACATTCTTTATGATGCCCTTAAATTCATTGATGGATATAATTTTAGATCCCTTTGAACTGGTTGACCAAAACATTGATCAAAATATTGCTAATAGCAAGCAAGAAAGCTACCACTAGGAACTGGGGTAAAGAAACACCACCAACGAAGGACCAGTGGCTAACAACTGAGGAAGAAATCTTTTTAATGGAGAAATTGACACATACTGAGACTATAAAGAGCACAGCTAGAGAGAAAATGGGAAAAAAGGGACTCTATACAAGACTCAAAAAGATGACACTGGACTGGAATGATAATCAATAGATACACTAATCCTTAAGGCTGTAAAAATGTGCATTTACCCAAGCAGTTTTTGTTCCATTAGCTCTAATAATCTGTCAGTTATTTCATTATGCTGTTGTAACTGATATGTCAATGTCACAAAATGTTTTAGTAAAAAAGATGTAAGAGAAAAACAAAATTCAGGGGCAAATAATGTACTTTTAACACCACTACATTTATTTGTTAATTTTAGTTATTTGTAACCGTACTACTTTGAACATTGAGGTGATTTTTTTTTGCAAAATATTACAAAGAAATATGATATATTATTATAAATTAAGATAAACTAAGATTTTACTGATCCCCAGGGGAAATTTACAAGGACATAAAGTATAAAGTATTTTAACTTGATAGCTTCAACAACAAAGTGATGGACACATTAATGCATTAATACTTATAATACAAAAGTTTATTATACATTATTCTGAAACGGACCATATTTTATAATAACTTGTGCTACTTTTGCTAAAGTTAAAGTACTCATCATGCAAAATGGCCCATTTTAGAATAATGTACATTATAGAAATGTACATCAGTTTAATATTGAAGCTAGCAAAGTTGAACTTTTTTATACTTTATCTGTTTGTGAATTTCCCCTGGGAATCAATAAAATCAGTTTTATTTATATGTGTAGCTGCGACAGAGAGGCTAATTTGTTGTCTTATTTTAGCTGTGACATTACTGTTTCCTGTCGTGTTTAACAGCCACTCAAAGCGCTTGATGCAAAGTGCTGCACAGAGGAGCCAAAGACTGATTGATTTTATAGGTTTTTAAGAAAAGATGGTAAAAAGAGCAGAATATTAATCTGATTCTGTAAACTAACCAGTAGCTTAAGTTATCAAATACATGTAGTAGAGTAAAAGGCACAATATTTGCCTCTGAACTGTTATGACACAGAAGAATAATAAGGTAGAAAATGGAAAAACTACAAACACATTTAAACTGTACTTAATTACAGTACTTGAGTATCACCGTCATCACTGCTCATTTATTACCTGATCATCTGGCCCTGTCCTTTGAAGGGACCCTGTCCCCAAAACTGGGCCTTGTTCTGTATTTATTGTAGTTTATATTAGACTCACCAGATGTATATTGCTAAATAAACTGTATTATTCAGATTAATCTGAGCCCAGTGGCTGCCTGAGAGGGTGAAGCAGAACCTTGTTAATTCAACCAAAACAAAACAATGTGTTAGCAACAACTAATGGTCTTCAGGTTTTGATTGTGCACCTGTATCTCTGATGAGAGACATTTGTAAATAACGTCGTAAATACAAAGTTTTACTTAGCCTACTGTATATTGGGGTAAAGTACCACTTGCAAAAAAAATGTTGAAGTGGACTCAATGTATGTGTTTGTTGGTGACTGACTATAAATATCTACATATCAAATGATCAAAAGTAATGTGTATTAAATAACAGCTGAAACAATATAAATAAAACTATGAATGATTGTGCATTGCTATAGACAAAAGCAATGTATTTGGTATATGAAATAAATTGACAGTGCATCCTGCAAACACCTCAAGACAAAGCCACATAAAAAACGGCTGAGAAATAACAACGAGAACAAGAACACGATTGTCAGTAAACTTGAGTTTTAATGACAGATCTGCAGAAGTTTGAGTAGCTGTGAGATCACCTGTGTGGATCACCTGTGTGGATCTTTCCATTCCACCACAAACATAATCCCTTTGCCCCAGAAAATGAAATTCAATGAAATCATTTGCCGAAATAGAAAGAGAACCCCCCTCTAAGACTGAAAACACCACATTGTACAGTTTGTATAATAGAACATCCTCTTCAAAAGCTAAAAGAGACACCAGGACACAAATATGTGCTGTCATCAAAGCGCATGATGTGCACCTGCCTCCCTGACAACACATGAGAAAGTGATGACGAGTTTAAGAGAACAAGTTGACAGTTTCCAGAGGTGTCGGACATTTCAGACCACAACATATCTGCTGTTTAAAAGGTTTAACTTATTTACCCATATATGAGGCTGCTGGAAATACAGAGGTGTGTTTCTTCTTCACATATTGAGTCTTGACTCTAATAGTGTTTGGAGAGGAATCTTTAGAGTTAATGAAAGTATATTGGTTAGATTTTCCCTTTAATTAAGTTTAGGTTTAATGTTGTCTTGTGAAATGTTTACTCGTCCACACATTCAGTGATTTGGCAACCACACTTGTCAACGGAAACATAGGAGTGCTTTCTCTTGCTGCCGTCATTGCAGATCATCTCCACTTCCTTCTTACTGGTGGCCAACTCTCGACAGCAGGAGCATGAATGCATCATACGGTTGGACACTGCAGAGTACCTGTGAGCAGAGACAGTTTTGGACAGGACTGGTGTCAGTCACCTGTTGTTCAACGTAAACAATTATCTTATAACTTGGCATGAAAACTGACAGGTGGTTTTAGCATGACAGAGAAATAGGCTTGTCACAAATCTCACATTGATGAGGACGCTCCGCAAGATCCTGCACAGGCGGTGATCTCCACTTCCACAGCTGACTTGCAGTTATTTGTGTGCAGGTAGGTGGTGTTCCTGGTCAGTTCACAGGGAGCTCTGACAGGAGTACCTGTGAATGACAGAAATATCTTTTTCATCTTGCTGCAACAGTACAAGTTTTGGCTCTGTTTTTACGCAGCATTATAGCAAAATAGGTTTTGATTGACCACAGATGTTTTCTATTAATTAATCGAAATAACAGATTTGCATCCCTATGTTTTTAACAGCAGGCAGGTTAGGTTAAGAGTAACAGAGAATGACGGTGAAATTGTGTAATACGAATATATTTTAATGACCCATACTTACAAGTCTTGCAACAACCGTTCTTGTCAGTTTGTTCAGTTCCCTGTGATAAAGACAATATGGATTGTAAAATATGCAGAGGGACAACAGTGACAGATATCAAGGTACACATGAGTCATTTGTATTACTGGTACTTTTGCAGGGCAGAGCCACAAACACGTTGCACAGAGCAGACTGAGTTTTCCTGCTAACATGCACTTTATGTAAAATATAGAGGTTTTTAAATATGTGCAATTGAAATTCACAAATGTATGCATTTAAAAGTATTTGCAATTTTCATCAAATACACATGGTCGAACCTGTATTTACAAAATGCTTTTAATTTGTGAACTTCAGTGCATTTGTGTGTGGGAGTTTTGAGACTCCCCTGACGTGACTCGATTTGCAAATGCATTTTTTCTAAGAGGGGATTATCTGCAGCCAATCAGATGTCTCACTCCTTTAGAGCCAATCACATGAGTGCCTCCCCACGAGTGATGGTATATGACGTCATTAAAGCACGCGCAGGTTTGCTTTATTTGCAAATATGAGGTTTTACAAACACAAATGACATAAAATCATTGAACAGGCCAGGGGGTTTTAGAGTTCATTGCCAGTCTTTTAAAAAATCAAATAAAATGTGCAGTCTTCAACAGGTTGAGAGTCTTTGCAGCTTTGTTGTTGTTTACACATTCAAGTGTGGTGCTGTACCACTGGAGTTCAACAATGAAACGACGAAAGCAGGGTTTAGAGTCAGACCATTTTCATTTGTGTGTATGAAACTTTCCAAGGAATATTAGAAGTTGTATTATGTAGGCAGTGTTATTCTTAATCCCACTGAAAATAAAATATAGCATCACATCAAACTGGAGGAGGTCTGTCGCCCGCCAGTATTCAGAGAAAAAGAAGGCTGGCCTGCAGCAACATGGTGTCTGGTTAGGGAACCGTAGCAATTTAAGTGTAAGTGAAAAATAACATGTAGAAGCAGGCTCGTTCGAGATGAGCCAGGCCTGCGCAGATCCGATCACCAGTGATCGGCGCACAGTGCATGCCGGTTAGTTTTGTGTCCGACTTCACCCCGACTTGCTCTGACGTATTACAAAAGTGGACGGCGATAGAATCGCGAGAGCGAGGCGGCCACAGTTTTTTGAGCCAGGTGCTGCAGTTGCTCTCCACCGACTGCAGCGCCTGGCTCTCACCTGATCAAATTAAAGCACTTTGTAAATGCAGGTTCGACAGTTCATATTTATGTATTTGATGAAAATTGAAAATACTTTTAAATGCATACATTTGTGAATTTCAATTGCACATATGTAAAACAAGAAATATTTGTGTATATATGTTTATAAATCTTATTTTTTATATGTGGATTTTCTTTTACTTATATATGGAATGGAACATATTTTTGTGTGCATTGAAAAGGTGTTTGTGTTTTGAGTCATATATATATATATATATAGATATATAAATCCCTAAATACATTTGTGAATCTTTTTTTGTACATTTATGAGTTTCTGTGTGCATTTATTCATTTTGAGACTGTTCTAGCTCCATAGGACATCTGTGTAAAATGTTGTCATAATTAGTGTGGGAATTCTTGAGTTACGTCCAAAAACATGTTTTTTGAGCTCACATTGACCTTTGACTTCTGTCCACCAATTTCTGATCAGTTTATTCGTCAGTTCAAGCGGATGTTTGTGTCAGATTTGAAGACATTCCCTTGAGGTTTTCTTGAGGTATCGCGTTCACAAGAATAAGACAGATGAGGTCACAGTGACCTTGATCTAATTAGATCATCACTGAGTCCAACTGAACATTGGTGCCAAACTTGAGAAAATTCCCCTTAAGGCATTCTTGAGGTATCGTGTTCACGAGAATGGGACAGATGGACAAACATATGGACAGACTACCCAAAAACATAATGCCTCCAGCTACGGCTGTCACCGGCACAGAGGCCTAAAAAGGAACCACTTAACTGCCTACTTACTCATGGTACTTAGGGCAGAAGCATAAATATCAAGGAAAATTACCACGTCAACAAAATCTGCAAGTCTATAAAATCAGGTAAGCAAAACGCGCTGCTCCTGAAACCCAGAACAAGAGCAAAATTGGGTTGCTGCCATGGCTGTAACATGGTGCAACTGCGTTTAGTGGAACTGTCCCTCCTGCCTCTCTTACAGTTAAGATGGTGGCGAAGATAACAAATATGGGGGGGTCATTCATTTGTATTGTGCAAACTTTAGTGGGTCATAACTTACTGGGTTTGAAATTAATCTGTAGATGCTGCAGTTCAAAGACAGGCCCAACTTTTCTATGGATGTCAGTTTTTTAACCACTATGAAGACCAAAATGTGGCCTGCAACAGATGGTAAGGTTGTTGATTTTCACCGAGCCAAGTAAAGAAGCCGAGAATAGAGAACTGAGTTTTCCTGGCTGGGGTGTCTGATGATATCCCATTTTCCAATCATTTTGTGATATTTTGTTTGGTAAATTCATCTGTAATTTTTATTTTTTTCTTTCACCCCCCTACACATTGTTGTATTGTTGTTAATTCTGTGTGGGCCAATTGATACCCCCTTTAGTCGCCCCCAGGAAGCTGGCTGTAAGGGGCTGTATTCGCCAGTCGCCTCTTCACCCATCCTGAACAGTCCCCAGACCCGTTAGGAGAGAGGAACTACTATTACTGGTACTTGTGCTCAAGGCAATATACAGTTATTTTCTCGACACAGTGTGCTTGTGTATTTCAGCACATTTAGTGTATTTAGGGCGGCATGGTGGTGCAGTGGTTAGCATTGTTGCCTCACAGCAAGAGGGTTCCTGGTTCCTGGTTCAAAATCAAACCCAATCAAAGTTCTGGGTTCGAAATAAGGGTGGGGCAGCCCTTCTGTGCGGAGTTCGCATGTTCTATTCGTGTCAGCGTGGGCTTTCTCTGGGTACTCTGGCTTCCTCTCACAGTCCAACTGGTGACTTGGTCCTTTTCAGCCCTCATTTTTTGCACAAATGTGAACACCGCAAGAGAACTCAGACCCCTCTGTAGAGGTGGTCTGAGTTCGGTTCACTTCAAGTCCCTCGTGCAGTTCACTTAACCTGTGCCTTGTGAACACAAAAAACTCTGGGTTTGCTTTGCCTTTTGCTATTGTATTGTAGCCCTCCAGGCTTGCTGTAGACAGATCGCATGCTATTTCAGTGGGACGCATAATAAACAAATTGGAACCATGGCCACAGGACACAACCAGTGGACAAGGAGTACTTTGGTCTGACGATGGAACAATTGCCCTCCTCCAGATATGAAACGAGGAAAACATCAAATGGCAACGGTCCACAACGCGCAGAAACACTAAGGTTTCCTCCAGTTTTAAGTTCATAACTGCACTGCAGTGCCACATCAAAGTAAAAACAAAACTATGTCAATATATATCATATAAAGGCTGTAGTGTGAACAGAGAGAGGACTGAGGACCCATCAGAGCTTAAGTAGACCAGAAATAGAACTGAGTCCTTTTTCAAATGAACTGACAATGTGAACACAAGAAGAGCTAAGTCCCATTTCTTTCGGTCCACTGTTTGGTCCACTTACAGAGGACTGAGTTCGGTTCATTAAAAAAGGACCAAGTGTGAAAACACCCTAAATTGGCTGTAGGTGAGTGTTGTTGAATGTAAGTGTGAATGGTTGTCTGTGTCTATATGATAGCCCTATGATATGCTGGCGAGCTCTCCAGGTTGTACCCCGTCTCTTGCTCAGTGTCAGCTGGGATGGCTCCAGCCCCCCCGTGACCACTAACAAGATAAGTGGTTATAGAAAATGACTGAATGAATAGTATATTTAGTCTCATATTTCTCGAACTATGATGTCATAGTGTTTATCATTTCAACCTATTTACAGACACAGATATCAATATTTGGCTTGCAGTATCTATTTTAGTCTTGTATACAATCTCAGTACATCTAAAACCAAAATGTAGGGCCCTAAACACAGACAGAATTGTGGAATTTGATGATAAAAATGTAAGTAACTCTAAAACCTGGAACCTTAGAAGGTGTGTTTAAATGTGTAGAATAATTGGCCTGAATCAAAAGCCTAATATCAGGAATGTTGTGTGCATGTTGTACATTGCATTAGCAGAAATAGTAGAATTAACCTAATATTGTACAGTTTGGAAACAAAGTGCAATGTAAGATAAGCCAGCATCAGCTCAGTTATTAACAATGCTAGCTACCAGAAAAGAGAAGTTATGCTCCTTTAAGGAACAGATCACACTCACAGGAACGCAGTTTGCTGCATCAAATGGAGGACATGCTTCTCGTCTTTCAGTGATTATGAAGTCATCCTTCATCTTGTGGCATTCATAGCTGGTACAATTGTCATTTGGTGGTGACCAAGACTCAGAGGGCTGTCAGGTATAGAAGAGGTTGATTAGTGAACATGAACAAAAAAGTGAATTCTATTTGTCTGTTTTGGATTATGGGGCTGTTATATACGGAAAAGGTGCTGCCTGTACACTAAAATCACTGGATATTGTCTAACGCCCAGCCCTAAGGTTCATAACAGGTGATTCTTACAGCACCTATCACTGCCACCTTTACTGACAGGTTGGCTGGCCACAATTGGCTGTGAGGGCGAGAACAGCATTGGTATTTGTTCATTTATAAAGCTTCGATGCAGATGCTTCCACCCTACATTTCATCAGTCTTAACTCAGTGCCTCATTTCTGATCTTGTTTTAATTGAGAGTAAATGCATCTAACAATACATCTACACCTTTGTTCATCACCCTGTATTTCTACTTTTAGAGCCCATTTATTGTTATTGTTGTTTTGAATAATTTCATTTCTGTTTCAACTGATATGCATAATGGTTCTTTGTTTGCTAACTGACTGTTTTAACGTCTTTGTTGATGCTCGGCATAATTGAAAATGAGGGTCTCCCTCAACTGATTTCCTGAGACTTAAATAAAGGTTTGAATGAATGAATGGATGAATGAATGAATGAATTCTGACTGACAATTTAACGTTACAGACTCTGATTCTTATGTGTTTCCATTACTATGTACCTACTTTAATAACTATCGGAGAAAGAGAGCCTGGGTACTCCATGACACAGCTTGTCTTTTTACATGCTCCGCAACAGAGTCCAGGTATGTCTTCATGCACATAGCCCTGTTTGAAAAGAAAAGCACAAATCAATATGGTCCTGCAACTTAAATTGATTAAATATGTATACAGAAATGGTAGAATTTACACATTGCTTTCCCTCATAAGGACAGTATCATCTAAATTACAAAAGAAAACTTTTTTGCCTACTTACCCCAAAGTGGTTTCTAGCTATTTAGATGTGCAAATGTTTGAGATATCCATCCCTGAGATTCCTGCAGCCACCCAAACTGAGGTGAATGCAGTTTTAGTTTGTGAAGGTCAAAACACTAATCTTTTGTTTAAAAGATTTAAGAGTAACATCAATTGTCATTGACAATGTATGTCCCTGCTACCCTGGATCAGTGAAGAATTTCCTCAATAGAAACACCACAAACAAAATTTACATTCACCTCCAATGTTTTTGGTTGGCTGCAGAAATCTCAGAGACAAATGTCTGAAAATCTGAATAAGTAAAACAAAAACTTTTGCATGACTAGATACAAGATACAAAATGGATAAATGAAAAAATGAGTTATGTTTTGTGTTTTTGATAAACTTTTTTCAGCACTAGTATCATGAGTCATAACCTGGCTGCACTCCCAACACTGACATCTTCAAACCTATCATCATCTGGACATGAATAACAAAGTCTGCACAGATCAGCAGAACACTTCTCGTAAAATTCTGAAAGTAGTTAAATGTTTTTTGTGTAAAATATGTACAGTTATTGGCTTGAAATCAATAAAAACTGCAATGCTCTTAATAGACATATGCAAACGTACCTCTGTGCAATATACCAAACACTGCTTCACAAAACACCCGAGGGCGTTCAACTTGCTGCTTGGATCCTTATTTTCAGTACAGTAACATGTTTCACATGGGCTTTTGGAGAAGTTCATACCAGGCTGCAAACCAAAAAAAATGTAAAATCTGAGTCATATTTTATATAAAGGTCAGAAAAACAAATGTCACTCTGGTGTGATGACAGGGTGAAAATACAGACGAATGGTGAGTTATAATAAACTTAAATACTATTTAGATTATACTTTATTAATAGTACCCTTAATTTAAACATTCCAGAGTTTTAGTAGCACTTTAAAAAGCAAGTATCCACCTTATTCCTGAGGGCACTACTGTAGAAATGATTATGGGCGCAACTTTCAGTGAGATAGTGGAAGTAGCATTAAGCTAGTTAGTCCTATAGACTGTGGACTAGACTGTGGTTAGTCCCAGTGGCTACTCTTGATGGCTAACCACCAATGCTGGTTCTTTTCGAAAGTAATTTGCCTTCAGTTTAGCAAATACTGATTAATTTTTAACAAATATTTAACTAATGTTAACTAATGTCTTTGCGGAGCTGTGGTACCTGTTGCACTGTCGGGGTCTGTAACGACTAACATCCAGTCTTCACTAAATTTTTGTCTTCAGCAACTGTGTGTTGAACATGTAACCAGAACAATAAGGGATTGTTCTTGTTGCCAAAGGTACCATTGATATGAGAAATAAAACCACAAGAGTTTCACAAGACATAGCGAAAAAGTATTAAATCAGAATTTGCAGAAGAGAATGACACCTAGCCTGTTGCTCAACGTCAGTACATGATATCCATGTCTTTCCCCGTCTGACTTCATTCTAAACCTAAATTATAAAATACACTTAGTAACATACCTTGAAATATGTATTTAGTCATTAGGGCTGAGAATGTGTTACTGATTTACTGAACTTCCTTCATATCGTTGAAAAAAAAATTACTGCCAAATATTGTTTCTTTTCCCACTACTTTATTTTACTATTACTGAATTCTGCTGCAACATTCGGCATCTTGTTTCACTCAGAACAGTTTTTATTAAATCAGAAGTTAACAAAACATGTAAACTACGTCGTTAACGCAGACAAGCTGAGGATTAGCTGGGAGACATCACATTTTTTCACTTTACAGCTAATCAAGCTAATTGCTAGTATGCTTGGGTGAAATAGGAAAACCTATGCTTTGAGATGGCTGTCAGAGATGGCAGAGGTATGATCACATAATCCCGTTTGAGCTATAACAGGTGGTGTGTCCCACGTTTTATTTTCCAGTTGCTCTTGGAGAGAAGAATAGAGTACTGTAAACAAACTATTACCACTGGAAATCCCTGGTTTCAGTTGAATGCTGTAAGTTACACCCACAATTCATGCAAGGTATCATGGGGGCAAGGAATAAGGTGGATACCCTTAATAGAGCATATTTAAAAATATATACAGTGTATTATTCCTTACCTTGTACTCAGTATCATTGTAGACACAGACATCTTTGGGTACTAGAAAAACATTTTAACAAAGAAGATTACATGAAATGCCTAGTTTTGTTTTAAAGGAGAAGTGTGTAAGATTTAGGACAATTTAGTGGCATCTTGTGGTGAGGACTGCAGATTGCAGCCAGCTGAAACTTGTCCTGGTTAAAATTCCTTCAGTGTTCATTGTTGGGAGGTTTTTAGTGGGAGCAAAATGATCTACAAAGATCTCTTTTCTCCAAAACAAATGGACCAGGTGGTTAAAACTGGAGAAAAAAAACCACTGGAAAAAGTGTTTTTTATGTTACAAATCAGTGTTTCTCCGACACTGTTCAGCTCATCCCAGACTTTCAGGTTATTATCGGGAGTCGAATTACCTGCAGAGGTGTCTTCCTCTCCAAAACAAATGGACCCAACCATTTAAAACGTTAAATAAAGCATACTTTTTTACATAATATTACATTTCTGCCAATATATTATGCTAAATCCTGCACACTGGACCTTTAGGTCTTTCACAAACTAACAGCTAATGGAACTGAAACTTATATTTACAGCTTACCACATCGGGAAGACGGGCAGCAAGTGTCATTTGAGATGTGGATGTCCAACTCAAATCCTGGTTTGCATTTCTGTTGTGGCAACAAACAGCGGCTCCTATCACATTCTGTTGGTTGGAAGATAAGACATTTCAAGGGTTCATGAGTAGAACATAAAATTACACCAAGAGAACCACAAATTGCTAGATACAGTCCTAACAATTTCGAAAAATGATGTGAACAGCATGAGAAATGAAACTGCATCCGTCCTGATGTACATTTTGTAATACAATCTGCTGTCCCAAAATAAAGAATGTTTAAAAAAACACATATAGTAACTGAAATTATGACAGGTACTCCTGAAAAATAGGAGATTACTTGTTACATAACTTACAATCATTATTAAGTAATAATTGAACAAACACCATTTTTAACTGATTTACTGACTTATTATAGATACCAGAAGATACTGCCACATATTTAAGGGAAACACTTAATTTGGATGGTGCACCTACAGATGGTCTATAGAGTATTTGTGACATTTCAACAGCTTTTTAGTTGAGATCCACAATTCAACTGTTTCACTTTGTCAGTAGATGTTAAACAGACAACCTATAGAGTACATATGCCGATCAAATGTACCTTTATATTCTCAGAATAATTTGGTTCAACTTGAACCACTTACTCAGCTGAAGCTGCAGAGGTTGAGTCAAGTACAACTAAATTACTCTGAGAATATGTAGGTACGTTAGGAATGTTGGGCATTTAAGCAAGGAGGACCTAGCAAACTGGCATCAGAGTTTATTTTCTCTGAATTTTGATAGTTATAACACAAACAAGAAAGGAAGATATTATCCAATTTTTTCTAAAGCTGAGGACTCTCTATGATGAGAAAACTGGTATTTAAATCATTACTGTAAAACATGTCGGTAGATGTGGCACATGGAATCACTCACCACAGGTCAGTCTCTCACAGCAGTCCACTGTGCGATTCACCAGCACCTCACCCTCCTCAGTGCAGGTTACTGGTTTTTGAATGGTGCATGCGACAGGCTCACACTCAACAGTGTCCTCATCACAAGTACACTGCTGACAGCGACTCCGCCAAGTCTCACCAAGCTGTTTGAGAGACAGAACAGATTCACGTGGTAACAGCAACAAATTATTTGTGAATAATGTTAATTAGTCTTGTATTGTAGCATTTACCTGTTTAGGTTGTCCATCAGGTCCAGTGCAACCTAAAACAATAAAAACAATCAGTTTATTTGAACATTAAGTCATTCACAATGAATTAGATATTTTTTTTACATCAGAAAAAGCTCTTACAGGTGGCGACGCAAAGGTCAGACTTTGAACTGAAAAGGGTCATTCCCTCTGGGCAGAAACATCCCTCCACAAAGCCAGCGCAAGCTTCATTGATGTTGCCATTTTTTCCCTGGCATTGTTGTGTGAACCTCTCATTGTATCTTAATATGAAGACAATTGATGATGAAATTATTTCAGAGATCAATTCTAAATGTATAATGCAGTGCAAACACAAAGCATTGATTATTTTTTGCCATGTTAGCAGCATTGCTCTCGAAATAGCACTGTTGGTCCAGACTGAAAAATTTTAACAGCTATTTGATTGACTGCCATGAAATTTGTACAGGCATTCATGGTCCTCAGAGGATAAATCCATAGAACAGTTGATAGTCACTGTTTTAAGTAGATTTTCTAAAAACTATATGGTGGATTACAGTGCCATTTGGTACAATCTTTAATGACTCTTGGGGCTTTTCACACTTGAAATTCCGAACCAGGTTTGCATTTTTGTTACATTTTAACTGTTTAGTTTTGGTTTCACATTGCAATTATGTAAGCACACTAAATGACTATACATGACATACCTATGTCTTAGCGTCATTGCTTACATGAGTTGTGTTCTCATATACTTGACACTGATTGGTTTGTAGACGGGCTCTCCTGTCCTCTTGTATCCTCTCTCTTATCCTCTCAGAAAATAACTAAAAAGTGTCTGAGTTTTTGTGAGATACTTTTCAACGGACTCTATATAAAGTCCTCTACTCCTCTCCATATGCCACAGCGGCTCACTTTGTTATGCTGTGTTGTTGTGTTGTGAACAAACTGCAACCTACACCGTACATTTACAACAACATAACAACTTTACCGGCAATTTCTCCTCTGCTCCAATCACTAACACCTATGTATGATGAGTGTAGCCACTGTCACTCTGTCTGTTGCTAATCCACACACACACACACACACACACACACACACACACACACACACACACACACACACACACACACACACACACTGAGGTGCTACACTACTCTTAAAACTTACACTTGAGGCTAAATACTACTCTGCTAAAACTTCCTGTAATTGGTCCAAAAGACTGATCCATCCAAAAAAATGTTCACACCAGAAACAAACCAATTGCTGATGCTGATCAAGACCACCTCTTTTTGTTGGATCAGGGTTTGGCTGCTTGGTTCTAACCATGGTTAGGGGAGGCTTCAAAGCTCTAATTTTGGTTTGCATCAAAGTGAAAAGTCCAAGAGTGAGGACCAAACAAGGAGGCTGCTTTAAATATTTGATTCATGATATTTGTAACAAAACTGAACACTTACCTTGTATTGCAAGTTGGTACAATAGTTGGCCCACAAGCCTTGTAGACTTTATTTTCTGGACATTTATATTCTATAACAAGAGAAAGTAGATTTAAAAATCGATATAATGAAAAAAGGTAATCAGGACATCTCAAAATAACAATGTTAGCTTTCTACTAAAACGAAACCCTCTTACCACACTCTCCGTTTGTGGCATTTCTCCAGGTTATGCAAATAGATGATTCAGCACACTTCAAGGCGTATGCCTCCATACTGGAACAACGGAAAGTGGAATTTTCCATGTGGCAAACATCAAATTTGCAGGCCTCATAATACGGTTGTGGTTGGACTATTTTGTGGCATTCCTTAAACACACTTAATATACAGATAAAAAGAAAGTAGGATGTTAATCAGAGTGATACTCCAATATAAACTGATACATTGCGTTAAAATTTTTTCCATAAATTCTTACTCGCTTAACAGAATTTCACAGTTATCAGGTTTGCAGGGTTGGGGTGTAGATGTAGGTATCGGTGTTGGAGAAGGTTGTTTCTCACAATATGGCTTATCCTTATCTGGTACATGCCACTGTCCCATTTGAGAGCATGAGGGATTTATCTGGCCGTTTGGTAATCTACAGTCATTTTTCCTCTTGTTGTCACAGATACCTTGTGAAAGTAAATATTAACATGACAGATATTACAACCCATGTGTTACCACATTAGGTACATCCATTGACACTTTCATATTAAATCTAGCACTACTTTGTGAATGTCACACAGCCCCTCATTTTCTGTTCAACCAGTTCATTCTAACTGCTTACCACACTGCCCCTCTGTGTTGTTGTGGAAAAGGGAAAACGGTAAGTCCACGGAGAATAAAAGCCCTTTGAACATCACAACTGCTTCAATTTCCGGTATTTTTAAAAGCAGCTCAATTCCTGTACTTGTTATGATGAAGTCATCATTGGTGAAGGTTGGATTTACCTGTGTGCCGTTAATAAAGACCTAAAAAGATTGCAACATTAGTTAGGTGAAACATTTTTCATCATCATTATCACTGCATATCATTTAAATATATTCAAGTGTAATAATTAGTCAAGACACTTTGTTAAGGCAAAATTCACCATGTTCACGGTCCTGATGGTTCTATCTTGTGTAAGAATAACTTCATGATTTTTGTAATACACAATCAAGGATTTAGCACAGGTCACAGTTCCAGAGGCGTCACAGTTTTCATTGTTGATGTGAATCTTAAAATTGTGCCGAGGAATGATCTCTTTGACCAGGACATATGTGCAGTTTTTCTGGAAGCTGTAATACTGGCCATCAAATGTGATATAATGAGGATCTCCCCAGCCACCGCAAATACCTGCAAATATTAGTTTGAGATTATATCGTATGTAGGTTACATCAAATTGCAGCTGTATATATTGCAGGTTTGTTTTGTAGTGTAGCAGTTTAAAGATGTCGCTTGAATTTGACATTTCAAAAGGCTTTCATTTAAACTTACATTTGCATTCATAGTGGAAACAGCAGCCTCCTTCATCGTAAACCCTGACTGGTGGGAGCTCATTTTCACATACAGGGATGGTCGGTTCTTTACATGGCACATGTTCTGTTATTACTTTTGCATTCTCACATGTTTCTGTGGTGCAGTTGTCTGAACTCCAGGTCTCACCATGCTGTAAAAGACAAGGTAGTACTGTTAGCAATCTAATACCAGTAAAATAAGTATTGCATTGTGGTTGCACACAGCACACATTTATATGATCCAGGAAACAAGAAGATTATTCTACACAAATCAATGGTAATGAAATAAGTGAAATGCACAGGTGTTATTATCAATCCCACTAATGGGTTGAAATTCTTTGATAATAATGCTGGATTTATTTGTAGATGTCCTTAACCAACATACAACGCACTCAGTCTGTTAATGTGATGTGTGATAAGACTCCAGGAAGAATAGCTTCCATTTGATTAGGCCACTGGGGACACTTAAAAGAAAAAATAAAATTGAATAAAACAAGGGAGGCACAGTAGTGGTCAGCACTGTTGCCTCAAAGCACGAGGGTTCTGGGTTCAAACCCGCTGTCCAGCAGGGGCCCTTCTGTGTGGAGTTTGCATGTTCTCCTCATGTTAGCATGGGTTTTCTCTGGGTTCTCTGGCTTTCTCCCACGGTCAAAAAACATGAAGGTTAGGTGACTTTAATTTGCCCGCAGGCGTGAGTGTGAGCGTGAATGGTTGTCTATGTGTCAACTCTGTGATAGTCTGGCGACCTGTCCAGGATGTACCTCGCCTCTGGCCCCATGACAGCTGGGATAGGCTCCAGGCCCCCCCCCCCAACAGCCCTTATGAGGATAAGTGGTTACAGAAAATAGATGGATGGATGAATTAAACAACCATTGACCTTTGTTTCATTATCCTCTAACCACTGGGGAAAGATAGCTGATGACGATTTAAGAGATTCCTACTCTACTGGATGGGGACTTTTTCCACTGAAGATTTATGGTGTAAAAATGAATGTTGATATTTCAGTTCACACAATTTTAACTCAACAGACCAATGAAAATATACCACATGGGCATCAAAAGTTAATTTCCTTTACCCTTGGGACTAAAAGACCTTGTTTCACACTTCTTAGGATAGACACCCTGGAAACAAGGCCATATAAGAAATTGAATTTTGGAGCCAAAACATAATGACAGATTTTTTTTAATTTTTTGTTATTTTAAGATGATTTGTTCCTTGTTTACAAAAATAAAGTTACATACCTTTCTAGGTGGCTTGAGATATGAACAGTCTTTGATAATTTGTTTTGTAGTACCAGAACTTGTTGTGATGGTGGTAGGGGTTGGTGGAGTAGTAGAGCCACATGGTCCTTGAGACTTTTGAACACCGCATGTCAAATTGCAATATGCAGTGAAACACCAGCCTGCTGGATCAGGCTTATTATATATGAGGCTATCTGTATGAGAATGAAACCAAGGCAGTTAGATCAAAATGAATGATGATGTGAGAAAAAAAAATGTGTATCAGGGCTACAGTTGTCTTCACAATGCAACTTTTGTGAATACATATCTAACTACATTAATGGGGCCGCTGTGGCACAGCACATCAACCACTTATCGGGAATTCGATGGTTGATTCATGTTGAAGTGTCCATGGGCAAGGTACTGAACCTCAATTTGCTCCTAGTGAGTATGAATGAGTGTTGATGTTTAACTGATAAGCAGGTGGAACTGTCTATTTTAGTCTTGGCCACCACTGTATAACTACCTGTAGTGTAAAAGCAATTTGATTGGTCAAAAGACTACAAAGTTCTTTGGCATTTAATATTTTATAAATGGACACTTAAATGTAAAGTCTATGTAAGGGATCAAACTAAATTTACTCTACAATATTATACATAGTTCATGTATTAGTACAGTTCCAACTGTCAAACTTTCCATTTGTGCCCACTTATCCTTCCACTGTGTAGGCGCCATGAGCAACCAGGAAGAGTTGCTACTATTTGACAAATATGTAAAAAGTATTTCATTAACAGAATAATAGAGTGCATGTACCGCTGATACACACAACAACTTAACCACAATTTGATTAGGTTTTTTTCCCCATAATCCAAAAGCAATGTGTGCAAACTGTGGATAATGATAACAGACCTAATGATAACAGATCTCAGTGCAAAAAGGATTTGACCTCAGAGCAAAAACACCTTACAGATTAGGCTGTCTGTTGTGATCAGATGTGCTGGGTTGCATTGTAATGACAGTTGTAATCATGACCACAACGTTAATAATGATACATAAACAAGAATCGGTGGGAATAGCCAATTGCTTACCAGGAGGAAAAACACCACCCATGTACGTGCAGTGACATAAAGTTGATCTGCCTGGTGTTGAAGACTGAACAGTTGAAAGTGTTGCAGTAGTTTCAATAGTGGACTTCTCTGTGGTTGCTGTGGTGGGTTTTCCTGTCATTGTGGTGGAGGATTTTTCTGTGGCTGTTGTGGACTCTGGGGTTGTTGTGGCAGCAGGATTTTCTGTTGTTGCAGTTGTACTGGGCTTTTCTATGGTTGTTGTGGTAGATTTTTTTGTCACTGTGGTTTTCGCTGTGGTTGTGGCAGCTTCAGTGCTGGGCTTTTCTGTGGTTGCTGTAGTTGTAGCATTAACCTGGGGTCCTATTCTTGATGTTGTGATAACTGGCGTATTTGTAAATACTTCAGCGGTTGTTTTGGTGGTTTTTTCAGTTGGTGTAACAGCAGTAGAAGTGGGCTTTTCTGTAATCACTGTTGCCTTTTCTGTAGTTGCTGATGTGGTGAGCCTTTCTGTGGTTGTTGTGAATTCTTCTGTGACTACAGGTGTTGTTGTTAAACTTGCAGTTGTTTTTCTGGTCGGCTCCTCTGTGGTCTCTGTGGTGCTGTATTCTTTAGTTATGGTTGCAGTAGACCTTTCCTTTTCTGTGGTTGTGGTGGGTTTTTCTGTGACTGTGGTTGTTGTGGTGGGTTTTTCTGTCACTGTCGATTTTTCTGTGGGTGTTGCAGCAGTAGTACTGGTCTTTTCTGTGGTTGTTGTGGTGGGCGTTTCTGTAACTGTAGTTACTGTGGTGGGTTTTTCTGTGACTGTAGTTACTGTGGTGGGCTTTTCTGTAACTGTAGTTGTTGTGGGTTTTTCTGTGACTGTGGTTGTGGTGGGTTTTTCTGTGACTGTAGTTTTTGTGGTGGGTTTTTCTGTGACTGTGGTTGTGGTGGGTTTTTCTGTGACTGTAGTTGTTGTGGTGGGTTTTTCTGTGACTGTGGTTGTGGTGGGTTTTTCTGTGACTGTAGTTGTTGTGGTGGGTTTTTCTGTGACTGTGGCTGTTGTGGTTGTTTTTTCTGTGGTTGTGGCAGCTTTGGTGCTGGGCTTTCCTGTGGCTGTTGTGGTGCTTTTCTCTGTGGCAGCTGTAGTTGTAGGCTTAACTTGGGGTGCTGTTGCTCCTGACGTTGTAGCTACTGTATTTGTAACAACTTCAGAGGTTGTTGTCTCCTCTGTCGTTGCTGATGGTGTGGTCCTTTCTTTGGTTGTTGTGGATTCTTCTGTGACTGTGGTTGTTGTGGTGGGTTTTGGTGTTACTGTTGGTTTTTCTGTAGTTGTTGCAGCAGTAGTACTGGTCTTTTCTGTGGTTGTCGTGGTTTTTTCTGTAACTGTAGTTGCTGTGGTGGGTTTTTCAGTGATTGTGGTTGCTGTGGTGGGTTTTTCTGTTGTTGTAGGTGTAGGCTTACACGGCACTACCATGCAACACCTCACTCGTATTTCATAGTTATAACACCGACCAGAAAGGCCTTGCTCTTTGTTATGACAGATCAGTCCATCTGTTGGGCTGCATGTTACTTTTTGACCTAGATCACTTAAGGGTGTGTCAGTGTAATTTTTTGCTCTACATTCTATCTCCAGAGGGTGCTTGCAAGCACTCACATCAAAATCTGTAATACTCTGAATGCTTTCATAGTCTCCACCATCATCAGGGTAATCACTGCTATTCCAATCTGACCATTTACAATCATAGCAGTCAGTAGATGTTGTGGTCGGTGTTTCTGTAGTTGTTGAAGTAGTAGTACTAGGCAATTGTGTGGCTGTTGTGGTGGGTTTTTCTGTGCTTGTGGTACCTTTGGTGCTGGGCTTTTCTGTGGCTGCTGTGGTGCTTTTCTCTGTGGCAGCTGTAGTTGTAGGCTTAACTTGGGGTGCTGTTGGTCCTGATGTTGTAGCTACTGGATTTGTAACAACTTCAGAGGTTGTTGTCTCCTCTGTCGTTGCTGATGGTGTGGACCTTTCTGTGGTTGTTGTGGATTCTTTTGTGACTGCGGTTGTTGTGGTGGGTTTTTCTGTGCTGGTGGTTGTTGTGGTAGATTTTTCTGTCACTGTTGGTTTTTCTGTAGTTGTTGCAGCAGTAGTACTGGTCTTTTTCGTGGTTGTGCTGGGTTTCTCTGTAATTGTAGTTGCTGTGGTGGGTTTTTCAGTGATTGTGGTTGCTGTGGTGGGTTTTTCTGTGGCTGTAGTTGTTGTGGTGGGTTTTTCTGTGACTGTGGTTGTGGTGGGTTTTTCTGTGACTGTAGTTGTTGTGGTGGGTTTTTCTGTGGCTGTAGTTGTTGTGGTGAGTTTTTCTGTGGCTGTAGTTTTTGTGGTGGGTTTTTCTGTGACTGTGGTTGTGGTGGGTTTTTCTGTGACTGTAGTTGTTGTGGTGGGTTTTTCTGTGGCTGTAGTTGTTGTGTTGGGTTTTTCTGTGACTGTGGTTGTGGTGGGTTTTTCTGTGACTGTAGTTGTTGTGGGTTTTTCTGTGACTGTAGTTGTTGTGGTGGGTTTTTCTGTGACTGTAGTTTTTGTGGTGGGTTTTTCTGTGACTGTGGTTGTGGTGGGTTTTTCTGTGGCTGTAGTTGTTGTGGTGGGTTTTTCTGTGACTGTAGTTGTTGTGGTGGGTTTTTCTGTGACTGTGGTTGTGGTGGGTTTTTCTGTGACTGTGGTTGTTGTGGTGAGTTTTTCTGTTACTGTAGTTGTTTTGGTGGGTTTTTCTGTGACTGTAGTTGCTGTGGTGGGGTTTTCTGTGACTGTGGTTGTGGTAGGTTTTTCTGTGACTGTAGTTTTTGTGGTGGGTTTTTCTGTGACTGTGGTTGTGGTGGGTTTTTCTGTGGCTGTAGTTGTTGTGGTGGGTTTTTCTGTGGCTGTAGTTGTTGTGGTGGGTTTTTCTGTGACTGTGGTTGTGGTGGGTTTTTCTGTGACTGTAGTTGTTGTGGTGGGTTTTTCTGTGGCTGTAGTTGTTGTGGTGAGTTTTTCTGTGGCTGTAGTTTTTGTGGTGGGTTTTTCTGTGACTGTGGTTGTGGTGGGTTTTTCTGTGACTGTAGTTGTTGTGGTGGGTTTTTCTGTGGCTGTAGTTGTTGTGTTGGGTTTTTCTGTGACTGTGGTTGTGGTGGGTTTTTCTGTGACTGTAGTTGTTGTGGGTTTTTCTGTGACTGTAGTTGTTGTGGTGGGTTTTTCTGTGACTGTAGTTTTTGTGGTGGGTTTTTCTGTGACTGTGGTTGTGGAGGGTTTTTCTGTGGCTGTAGTTGTTGTGGTGGGTTTTTCTGTGACTGTAGTTGTTGTGGTGGGTTTTTCTGTGACTGTAGTTGTTGTGGTGGGTTTTTCTGTGACTGTGGTTGTGGTGGGTTTTTCTGTGACTGTGGTTGTTGTGGTGAGTTTTTCTGTTACTGTAGTTGTTTTGGTGGGTTTTTCTGTGACTGTAGTTGCTGTGGTGGGTTTTTCTGTGACTGTGGTTGTGGTAGGTTTTTCTGTGACTGTAGTTTTTGTGGTGGGTTTTTCTGTGACTGTGGTTGTGGTGGGTTTTTCTGTGGCTGTAGTTGTTGTGGTGGGTTTTTCTGTGACTGTAGTTTTTGTGGTGGGTTTTTCTGTGACTGTGGTTGTGGTGGGTTTTTCTGTGGCTGTAGTTGTTGTGGTGGGTTTTTCTGTTACTGTAGTTGTTTTGGTGGGTTTTTCTGTGGCTGTAGTTGTTGTGGTGGGTTTTTCTGTGACTGTAGTTTTTGTGGTGGGTTTTTCTGTGACTGTAGTTGTTGTGGTGGGTTTTTCCGTGGCTGTAGTTGTTGTGGTGGGTTTTTCTGTTACTGTAGTTGTTTTGGTGGGTTTTTCTGTGACTGTAGTTGCTGTGGTGGGTTTTTCTGTGACTGTGGTTGTGGTAGGTTTTTCTGTGACTGTAGTTTTTGTGGTGGGTTTTTCTGTGACTGTGGTTGTGGTGGGTTTTTCTGTGACTGTAGTTGTTGTGGTGGGTTTTTCTGTGACTGTGGTTGTTGTGGTTGTTTTTTCTGTGGTTGTGGCAGCTTTGGTGCTGGGCTTTCCTGTGGTTGTTGTGGTGCTTTTCTCTGTGGCAGCTGTAGTTGTATTTGTAACAACTTCAGAGGTTGTTGTCTCCTCTGTCCTTGCTGATGGTGTGGACCTTTCTGTGGTTGTTGTGGATTCTTCTGTGGCTGTAGTTGTTGTGGTGGGTTTTTCTGTGGCTGTAGTTGTTGTGGTGAGTTTTTCTGTTACTGTAGTTGTTTTGGTGGGTTTTTCTGTGACTGTAGTTGCTGTGGTGGGTTTTTCTGTGACTGTTGTTGTGGTAGGTTTTTCTGTTACTGTAGTTTTTGTGGTGGGTTTTTCTGTGACTGTGGTTGTGGTGGGTTTTTCTGTGACTGTAGTTGCCGTGGTGGGTTTTTCTGTGACTGTGGTTGTGGTAGGTTTTTCTGTGACTGTAGTTTTTGTGGTAGGTTTTTCTGTTACTGCAGTTGTTTTGGTGGGTTTTTCTGTGACTGTGGTTGTGGTGGGTTTTTCTGTGACTGTAGTTGTTGTGGTGGGTTTTTCTGTGACTGTGGCTGTTGTGGTTGTTTTTTCTGTGGTTGTGGCAGCTTTGGTGCTGGGCTTTCCTGTGGCTGTTGTGGTGCTTTTCTCTGTGGCAGCTGTAGTTGTAGGCTTAACTTGGGGTGCTGTTGCTCCTGACGTTGTAGCTACTGTATTTGTAACAACTTCAGAGGTTGTTGTTTCCGCTGTCGTTGCTGATGGTGTGGTCCTTTCTTTGGTTGTTGTGGATTCTTCTGTGACTGCGGTTGTTGTGGTGGGTTTTTCTGTGGCTGTGGTTGTTGTGGTGGGTTTTGCTGTTACTGTTGGTTTTTCTGTAGTTGTTGCAGCAGTAGTACTGGTCTTTTCTGTGGTTGTCGTGGGTTTTTCTGTAACTGTAGTTGCTGTGGTGGGTTTTTCAGTGACTGTGGTCGCTGTGGTGGGTTTTTCTGTGGCTGTAGTTGTTGTGGTGGGTTTTTCTGTGGCTGTAGTTGTTGTGGTGAGTTTTTCTGTTACTGTAGTTGTTTTGGTGGGTTTTTCTGTGACTGTAGTTGCTGTGGTGGGTTTTTCTGTGACTGTGGTTGTGGTAGGTTTTTCTGTTACTGTAGTTTTTGTGGTGGGTTTTTCTGTGACTGTGGTTGTGGTGGGTTTTTCTGTGACTGTAGTTGCCGTGGTGGGTTTTTCTGTGACTGTGGTTGTGGTAGGTTTTTCTGTGACTGTAGTTTTTGTGGTAGGTTTTTCTGTTACTGCAGTTGTTTTGGTGGGTTTTTCTGTGACTGTGGTTGTGGTGGGTTTTTCTGTGACTGTAGTTATTGTGGTGGGTTTTTCTGTGACTGTGGTTGTGGTGGGTTTTTCTGTGACTGTAGTTGCTGTGGTGGGTTTTTCTGTGACTGTGGTTGTGGTAGGTTTTTCTGTGACTGTAGTTTTTGTGGTGGGTTTTTCTGTAACTGTAGTTGCTGTGGTGGGTTTTTCAGTGATTGTGGTTGCTGTGGTGGGTTTTTCTGTTGTTGTAGGTGTAGGCTTACATGGCACTACCATGCAACACCTCACTCGTATTTCATAGTTATCACAACGACCAGGAAACCTTTGCTCTTTGTTATGACAGATCAGTCCATCTGTTGGGCTGCATGTTACTTTTTGACGTAGATCACTTAACGGTGTGTTAGGGTAATTTTTTGCTCTACATTCTATCTCCAGAGGTTGCTTGCAAGCACTCACATCAAAATCTGTAATATTCTGAATGCTTTCATAGTCTCCACCATCATCAGGGTAATCACTGCTATTCCAATCTGACCATTTACAATCATAGCAGTCAGTAGATGTTGTGGTCGGTGTTTCTGTAGTTGTTGAAGTAGTAGTACTAGGCAATTGTGTGGCTGTTGTGGTGGGTTTTTCTGTGCTTGTGGTACCTTTGGTGCTGGGCTTTTCTGTGGCTGCTGTGGTGCTTTTCTCTGTGGCAGCTGTAGTTGTAGGCAATTGTGTGGCTGTTGTGGTAGGTTTTTCTGTGACTGTAGTTTTTGTGGTGGGTTTTTCTGTGACTGTGGTTGTGGTGGGTTTTTCTGTGACTGTAGTTGTTGTGGTGGGTTTTTCTGTGACTGTGGCTGTTGTGGTTGTTTTTTCTGTGGTTGTGGCAGCTTTGGTGCTGGGCTTTCCTGTGGCTGTTGTGGTGCTTTTCTCTGTGGCAGCTGTAGTTGTAGGCTTAACTTGGGGTGCTGTTGCTCCTGACGTTGTAGCTACTGTATTTGTAACAACTTCAGAGGTTGTTGTTTCCGCTGTCGTTGCTGATGGTGTGGTCCTTTCTTTGGTTGTTGTGGATTCTTCTGTGACTGCGGTTGTTGTGGTGGGTTTTTCTGTGGCTGTGGTTGTTGTAGTGGGTTTTGCTGTTACTGTTGGTTTTTCTGTAGTTGTTGCAGCAGTAGTACTGGTCTTTTCTGTGGTTGTCGTGGGTTTTTCTGTAACTGTAGTTGCTGTGGTGGGTTTTTCAGTGATTGTGGTCGCTGTGGTGGGTTTTTCTGTGGCTGTAGTTGTTGTGGTGAGTTTTTCTGTGGCTGTAGTTGTTGTGGTGAGTTTTTCTGTTACTGTAGTTGTTTTGGTGGGTTTTTCTGTGACTGTAGTTGCTGTGGTGGGTTTTTCTGTGACTGTAGTTGCCGTGGTGGGTTTTTCTGTGACTGTGGTTGTGGTAGGTTTTTCTGTAACTGTAGTTGCCGTGGTGGGTTTTTCTGTGGCTGTAGTTGTTGTGGTGAGTTTTTCTGTTACTGTAGTTGTTGTGGTGGGTTTTTCTGTGGCTGTGGTTGTTGTGGTGGGTTTTGCTGTTACTGTTGGTTTTTCTGTAGTTGTTGCAGCAGTAGTACTGGTCTTTTCTGTGGTTGTCGTGGGTTTTTCTGTGACTGTAGTTGCTGTGGTGGGTTTTTCAGTGATTGTGGTCGCTGTGGTGGGTTTTTCTGTGGCTGTAGTTGTTGTGGTGGGTTTTTCTGTGGCTGTAGTTGTTGTGGTGAGTTTTTCTGTTACTGTAGTTGTTTTGGTGGGTTTTTCTGTGACTGTAGTTGCTGTGGTGGGTTTTTCTGTGACTGTGGTTGTGGTAGGTTTTTCTGTTACTGTAGTTTTTGTGGTGGGTTTTTCTGTGACTGTGGTTGTGGTGGGTTTTTCTGTGACTGTAGTTGCCGTGGTGGGTTTTTCTGTGACTGTGGTTGTGGTAGGTTTTTCTGTGACTGTAGTTTTTGTGGTAGGTTTTTCTGTTACTGCAGTTGTTTTGGTGGGTTTTTCTGTGACTGTGGTTGTGGTGGGTTTTTCTGTGACTGTAGTTATTGTGGTGGGTTTTTCTGTGACTGTGGTTGTGGTGGGTTTTTCTGTGACTGTAGTTGCTGTGGTGGGTTTTTCTGTGACTGTGGTTGTGGTAGGTTTTTCTGTGACTGTAGTTTTTGTGGTGGGTTTTTCTGTAACTGTAGTTGCTGTGGTGGGTTTTTCAGTGATTGTGGTTGCTGTGGTGGGTTTTTCTGTTGTTGTAGGTGTAGGCTTACATGGCACTACCATGCAACACCTCACTCGTATTTCATAGTTATCACAACGACCAGGAAACCTTTGCTCTTTGTTATGACAGATCAGTCCATCTGTTGGGCTGCATGTTACTTTTTGACGTAGATCACTTAACGGTGTGTTAGGGTAATTTTTTGCTCTACATTCTATCTCCAGAGGTTGCTTGCAAGCACTCACATCAAAATCTGTAATATTCTGAATGCTTTCATAGTCTCCACCATCATCAGGGTAATCACTGCTATTCCAATCTGACCATTTACAATCATAGCAGTCAGTAGATGTTGTGGTCGGTGTTTCTGTAGTTGTTGAAGTAGTAGTACTAGGCAATTGTGTGGCTGTTGTGGTGGGTTTTTCTGTGCTTGTGGTACCTTTGGTGCTGGGCTTTTCTGTGGCTGCTGTGGTGCTTTTCTCTGTGGCAGCTGTAGTTGTAGGCAATGGTGTGGCTGTTGTGGTAGGTTTTTCTGTGACTGTAGTTTTTGTGGTGGGTTTTTCTGTGACTGTGGTTGTGGTGGGTTTTTCTGTGACTGTAGTTGTTGTGGTGGGTTTTTCTGTGACTGTGGCTGTTGTGGTTGTTTTTTCTGTGGTTGTGGCAGCTTTGGTGCTGGGCTTTCCTGTGGCTGTTGTGGTGCTTTTCTCTGTGGCAGCTGTAGTTGTAGGCTTAACTTGGGGTGCTGTTGCTCCTGACGTTGTAGCTACTGTATTTGTAACAACTTCAGAGGTTGTTGTTTCCGCTGTCGTTGCTGATGGTGTGGTCCTTTCTTTGGTTGTTGTGGATTCTTCTGTGACTGCGGTTGTTGTGGTGGGTTTTTCTGTGGCTGTGGTTGTTGTGGTGGGTTTTGCTGTTACTGTTGGTTTTTCTGTAGTTGTTGCAGCAGTAGTACTGGTCTTTTCTGTGGTTGTCGTGGGTTTTTCTGTAACTGTAGTTGCTGTGGTGGGTTTTTCAGTGATTGTGGTCGCTGTGGTGGGTTTTTCTGTGGCTGTAGTTGTTGTGGTGGGTTTTTCTGTGGCTGTAGTTGTTGTGGTGAGTTTTTCTGTTACTGTAGTTGTTTTGGTGGGTTTTTCTGTGACTGTAGTTGCTGTGGTGGGTTTTTCTGTGACTGTAGTTGCCGTGGTGGGTTTTTCTGTGACTGTGGTTGTGGTAGGTTTTTCTGTAACTGTAGTTGCCGTGGTAGGTTTTTCTGTGACTGTGGTTGTGGTAGGTTTTTCTGTGACTGTAGTTTTTGTGGTGGGTTTTTCTGTGACTGTGGTTGTGGTGGGTTTTTCTGTGACTGTAGTTGCTGTGGTGGGTTTTTCTGTGACTGTGGTTGTGGTAGGTTTTTCTGTTACTGCAGTTGTTTTGGTGGGTTTTTCTGTGACTGTGGTTGTGGTGGGTTTTTCTGTGACTGTAGTTTTTGTGGTGGGTTTTTCTGTGACTGTGGTTGTGGTGGGTTTTTCTGTGACTGTAGTTGCTGTGGTGGGTTTTTCTGTGACTGTGGTTGTGGTAGGTTTTTCTGTGACTGTAGTTTTTGTGGTGGGTTTTTCTGTAACTGTAGTTGCTGTGGTGGGTTTTTCAGTGATTGTGGTTGCTGTGGTGGGTTTTTCTGTTGTTGTAGGTGTAGGCTTACATGGCACTACCATGCAACACCTCACTCGTATTTCATAGTTATCACAACGACCAGGAAACCTTTGCTCTTTGTTATGACAGATCAGTCCATCTGTTGGGCTGCATGTTACTTTTTGACGTAGATCACTTAACGGTGTGTCAGGGTAATATTTTGCTCTACATTCTATCTCCAGAGGTTGCTTACAAGGACTCAAATCAAGATCAGTAATATTCTGAATGCTTTCATAGTCTCCACCATCTGGGCCATTGCCAGGGTAATCATTGTCATTCCAAGGTGACCACGTACAATTATAGCAGTCAGTAGATGTTGTGGTCAGTGTTTCTGGAGTTGTTGCAGTTGTAGTACTAGGCAATTCTGTGGCTGTTGTGGTGGGCTTTTCTGTGCTTGTGATTGCTGTGGTGGGTTTTTCTGTGATTGTGGTTGCTGTGGTGGGTTTTTCAGTGATTGTGGTCGCTGTGGTGGGTTTTTCTGTGCTTGTGATTGCTGTGGTGGGTTTTTCTGTGATTGTGGTTGTTTTGGTGGGTTTTTCTGTGACTGTAGTTGCTGTGGTGGGTTTTTCTGTGACTGTGGTTGTGGTAGGTTTTTCTGTGACTGTAGTTTTTTTGGTGGGTTTTTCTGTGACTGTGGTTGTGGTGGGTTTTTCTGTGACTGTAGTTGCTGTGGTGGGTTTTTCTGTGACTGTGGTTGTGGTAGGTTTTTCTGTTACTGTAGTTGTTGTGGTGGGTTTTTCTGTGGCTGTAGTTGTTGTGATGGGTTTTTCTGTGGCTGTAGTTTTTGTGGTGGGTTTTTCTGTGACTGTGGTTGTGGTGGGTTTTTCTGTGACTGTGGTTGTTGTGGTGGGTTTTTCTGTGACTGTGGTTGTTGTGGTTGTGTTTTCTGTGGTTGTGGCAGCTTTGGTGCTGGGCTTTCCTGTGGCTGTTGTGGTGCTTTTCTTTGATACAGCTGTAGTTGTAGGCTTAACTTGGGGTGCTGTTGCTCCTGACGTTGTAGCTACTGTATTTGTAACAACTTCAGAGGTTGTTGTCTCCGCTGTCGTTGCTGATGGTGTGGTCCTTTCTTTGGTTGTTGTGGATTCTTCTGTGACTGCGGTTGTTGTGGTGGGTTTTGCTGTTACTGTTGGTTTTTCTGTAGTTGTTGCAGCAGTAGTACTGGTCTTTTCTGTGGTTGTCGTGGGTTTTTCTGTAACTGTAGTTGCTGTGGTGGGTTTTTCAGTGATTGTGGTTGCTGTGGTGGGTTTTTCTGTTGTTGTAGGTGTAGGCTTACACGGCACTACCATGCAACACCTCACCCGTATTTCATAGTTAAGACACTGAGCAGGAGGGCTTTGCTCTTTCTTATGACAGATCAGTCCATCTGTTGGGCTGCATGTCACTTTTTGACCTGGATCACTTAAGGGTGTGTCAGAGTGATTTTTTGCTCTACATTCTATCTCCAGAGGTTGCTTGCAAGCACTCAAATCAAGACCAGTAATACTCTGAATGCTTTCATAGTCTCCACCATCTGGGTCATCGTCAGGGTCAGCATTGTCACTCCAAGCTGACCACTCACAATCATAGCAGTCAGTAGATGTTGTGGTCAGTGTTTCTGTAGTTGTTGCAGTAGTAGTACCAGGCAGTTCTGTGGCTGTTGTGGTGGGGTTTTCTGTGATTATCAAAAAAAAAAGAAAAGAGTAAAAGAAGATGAACCTTGCAAGTTTTCATTTAAGTGTCAAAATGCAACAATAAAGTGGGTTTGGACATTTCTCACACCAATGCGTTTTTTTGGATATTTACCAGTTGTGCTAAAAACAAAGATTGTTGTTGTTGGTGTCTGGGTCGTTGGGGTTGTAGAGCAAGTCTCAAAGGTTCTGTTAATATTTCCCCTTTCTCCACAAACAGCTGTGATACAGGTTCCATCTCCATCATGTGTGTCATAGACTGTATCTCCGTATTCGTATATACTTCCGTGATATGAACAAGTGCAAGCTGCGAAATAAATAATTATATAACAATTATAGGAATGTTACTGTTTCAGTATATAATAGTATTGACTTTCCAATGAGTCTGTATGTTATGATCAATCACAGAAATGGACATAGCCATGCTCACCTTGGACACTATAGCTGCACTCCAGCTTTGTTGATGAACAATGACTAAATGGAAATGCAAAGTTTAAACAATGTATGAACATATAGAGTAATATTCTGGTGTTGGAGCATTTTAAATTACAGTACAGGCAGATGGAATGTTCTAATGATCAACATGATGTGATAGAGATTTTTACGATTAATCTTATAGTGATGTTCCCAGAAAAAAGAGTGGCATTTTAAATGTCTTAATTTGTTTGTGGGTCATTACCAAGATCATAGTTATGTTGCGATGTGAAGGTTAAGCAACTCTTCAACTTTCTTTCCCAGATTGTCAACAATTATTTTTCTATGTGAAGCAGAAGAATCTAACAGAATTAAACTTTAAAAGTAACTTCAGATACCTAAAAAAATACAACATGCAAACATACTATGGTGTGCAGCGTTATTTAATTGCATATGGTTATTGTATGGATTGTTAATATAGATAAAATTGTGCAGTTACAATTAACATGTCCAGAAACATGAATTCACCCTAAAATAAATTATCTATCCATTTAACCATAAACTGCGCCTGCTTATCCATTTTGAGGGTTGTCTAGGACCAGGGGCCTTTTTCAGAAAGAAGGATTAGTGAAAACTCTGAGTATGTTGAGCCTGAGATGAGGGAAACTTTGAGTTTTCCGTTTCACAACGCCAGCTCAGCATAACCCTGAGTCAGTTATTGTGGCAACATACTCCATGAAGCAAACCTGCTGGCTGGCAGGTTTGCCTAATCAAAGCCTAAGGCTACTCACCCGCTAAGCATGTAGCAGGAAGTAGAGACATGGTGTGTCCTTTTGTGAATAAAGTCGTGGACGTTGTGGCACAAATTCAGAGGCTGTTGCGTAAGTAGATGGTGATTAGAACCCATCTGGATGTCTCCCAGGAGGAGTGTCTATATGAAAGATACAATTTCACCTCACACTCTATCATTTATCTAACAATCTGTTTCACATTGATAACATCGTGGATTTACATTATCATCGGGGCAAACTTAATGTATTGCCCTTTGATTCACCGAACACATCAGCAAGACAGTGGCAAGAAAAGTGTCTCTGGCTCTGAAGAGACTTTTGGCCGTTTTTGTGGTTTCCCTGGGCATGAATCAGAAACGATTATAAAAGGAAAATTTATCAGGGCATTGGCTGGCTTAGTGGATAGGGCGGGCGCCCCATGAATGGGAGCCCGATCTTTGCCACAACGGCTGTGGGTTCAATTCTAGCCTGCAGTCCTTTACTGCAAGTTGTTCCTTCTCTCTCTCTCCCCCGTAGGCAACAAAAGCCCTAAAAATAATCTTAAAAAAAGAGGAATCCCACAGAACTGCTGGTTTGTCATTGTTAATAAGAAATTAATCTACGTGGATACATTATGCAATGATTTATGAATACTTGTGATATATGTAAAGATTCAGTGGTGTAACTGGCTCATTTAAGGGACTGACATCCCGTCATAGCTTCATCTGAGAATAAAGGAGATTATGTGAATCGGAAGTCATTTCACAGCAATTCAGTAATTCAATTAACCTGAGCCTAATATTGACAGAATGAAGTAAGTATAAAAACCTCACGCTGTGTAGCTGCAGCTGCCATCATAGATTTTTTTTTTTTCATTCATTAAAACCTCTGATTTAACTGGAATGAAATAAGTGGCTCTGCTTTTAACTCTGCTCTCTGCCACTGAAAATCGTGTTATCTGCACTCCATTGATGATGGCTTTTAGTGCTCGCCGTGAACACACTGCGCTCGGGCTGAACATACTCAGAGTTGATTGAACTAATGCTGATCAGGTGTTCTGGAACCGAAAAAATTCATGAGTTTCCCAGCTCAGGCTCAGTCAACCCGGGAATAATCCCGATCTCTGAGTTGACTGAGCCTGAGCTGGGAAACTCATGAATTTTCGGTTCCAGAACACCTGATCAGCATTAGTTCAATCAACTCTGAGTATGTTCAGCCTGAGGGAAGCTCGTTCACGATGAGCACCAAAAGCCATCATCAATAGAGTGCAGATAACATTATGTTCAGTGCCACAGCTGAATCTGAGATTTTAATGACCTCGAATGAAGACATGAAAAAAGAAAATCTATAATGGCAGCTGCAGCTAAACAGCATGAGGTGTGACGGGAAAAGATTGCAGAACGTGTTTATAGATAGGTGAAGTGACGCCATGTAATGTGATGCGTTAATGTGTCTTACATACAGAAAATATAGAAACATTTTTATATCTTTACAGTGTTCATATATTTTAATACAATTTGCTATAATCTCTTATTGAGCTGGTCTGATGGGCCCCAAACACACTTGGCAGCACCTCAAAATCAAACACAAAGATATTGTAGACTGGTACGATTCATGTAATCTCCTTTATTCTCAGATGGAGCTATGATGGGATGTCAGTCTCATAAATGCAGCAAATTCAACAGTGGAATCTTTGAATATATGACAGTATTCATAAATCATTGCGTAATGTATCCACGTAGATTAATTTCTAATTAACACTGACAACCCTGCAATTCTGAGGAATTCCTCTTTTTTTTAAGATTATTTTTAGGGCTTTGGTTGCCTGTAGTGGCAGGACAGCATAATGTAAAAGAGGAGAGAGAGAGGGAACGACATGTAGCAAAGGATTGTAGGCTATAATCGGACCTGTGGCCGCAGAAAACTGCAGCTGCAGAAGAATCATAGGACAATGCATAAAATTTGCTCCGATGATAATGTAAATCCACATTGTGTAATATTTGATATATCTGGGTGAAACAGATTGCTAGATAAATGATAGAGTGTGAGGTGAAATTGTATCTTTCATACAGACACTCCTCCGGGGAGACATCCAGAAGGGGTCTAATCACCATCTACTTACGCAACAGCCTGTAAATAATTTGTGCCTCAGTGTCCTTCATTCAGAAAAGGACACGCCATGTCTCTACTTCCTGCTACACGCTCAGCGCGCGATCAGGGTTACACTGAACTGGCTTTGTGAGTTTCCCTCATCTCAGGCTCAACATTCTCAGGGTTTACACTAATCCTGCTTTCTGAAATAGGGCCCAGATTACTACTGAACCACAATATTTTTTTGCAACGTTATCTAGTTTATCTGGTGGATGACATTGGTACTGTAGCCATTTTGCAGCAGCGTCTTCCATTAAAGCTGACATCAAGGAAGACAAATCATTTTTTGCTGGATGAAATGGATGACTGTTAACTGTACATATGGAAAAAAGCTCTTTTTCAAATATAGGGTGGATGCTTCTGAGTACTCTTGCTGAGTACCAGTGTTGGTTATGAAATAATTTCGGAATGATGGATGCTTTGAGGGAATAGTTTATTCCTTTAAGGTTTAAAGGTTAGTTAGTCAGTTATTAGTTTACCTAATTTCATTACGTCAGCTATTGTAAAAAGAATATAAAGGTTTTGTCAACTTTTGCACCAACTGTATAGGAGGGAATGTGACTCACCAGGTGTAACAGTTTTCCTTTGCAGGCATGGACTCCCCTTCTTCATAATGCCTTCCTTCATCATCATAGCAGCCACATTCGTTCTTTGACACACACTTCATGGTAATTTCTTCCAAATAAGATTTTTCAGGCGGGCAGCTTGGATAGCATCCTTAAAAAAATAAATGTGACTGTAAATTGCAAACCTAGCACAGAATAGGTAAGGACTGGAAGTCTAGCCAAAACAATGTGAAGATCTCTCAGTAGTGAAAGTAAATGAAAAGTCAATTGTGCTTAACCAATGGGCTTCACAACAAAACGTATGCATGGTCAACTCTTTAATTACAACTTTTAAAAGCGTACGCCATTTCTTTCATGTCATTTATACCTTCTAATGCTGGAATGTGATTGTAGCATACTCCTGAGGGATTCCTACATGTCTTCATGCATGGTTTTCCACAAGGCTCATAGTGCCATTCACACTCTCCATCAGGGTTGTAAAAATCACAGAATAAAGCTAATGAAAGAAAAGAAAAGAATATTAGTAAGATACAAGAAAAGATTACTTAATCATGCAAATTATATTCATAATCAAATGCATAAGTTAAGCATATCTGCAAATTCTATAATTTAAATGACAAAGGGAGCACTGACAGGTAACATATTTTTGTTTATTTCCTTACAGAAACACAAATAAAACACTCACGGCAGATTGCTGGGGTTCTCCATCTCACACAGGCTCCTGCTTCATTGCAAGCTGCTGCGTAAGCTGCTACAGAGGAGCAAAAACATTCACAATCTCCTCCTGTGTTGCAGGAACATGTGTCTCTCACACAGGCATCATAAAAGTGTTTTGGATCCACCTTTAAAAAAAAAAAAAGTCAGTTGAGGCTGAAATATATTCTTCTAACTTATTATACAGTATGCAGTTGGGTAGTCAGTTGCTTGGCACAATTCTTACCTTTGAATGGCAACTTGCAAATACTTTACTGTTGATAATGCTGCAGTGTTTTAATGCCCACGCCTGCCTGTGTGAGTATAGACTGCAGGGATTTGTAAGTGTGTTTGCATTAGGGCAGGTAGGTGACTCTTTCCAGCTGTTTCCAAACTCAAGGGCATCAACCACAACCTGTTTGTCTCGGGTGGTGAAATCATTTTTGATATTCCTATCATAATTACCACAAAGACCACAGACTTTTCCCTGAGAAAAATGAGAGTTCATTTGCAAAATGGCAAACTTATTAACATTTATCTAGACACCTGTATATCTCCTCACCCACCTTGAATGTAGTCTTGAGTTTGATCATCAGTGTTGTCTTCTTATTCCAAATGAGAACAAGTCCATTCTTTGCCTCAATGACAAGATATATACCCATTGTCTGGATGTGATAGGGTATGTCCTCCCCTTTGCTTTGTTTGATAACTCTGACATTTTCCTCTGACAGAATAATTTCATTGCTCTGAAAGAAATGAAACATGCTCATATCTAATTCTGCAAAGCTATTTTTTATTTTTAGCATTTTTAAAAGGAAATTTAAATGCATAAAATAGTTTCATATACCCCTAAGTAGAGTTTGATTTTAGTGGAGCAGATGCTTTCACTTGTTCCACATGGGATGCTCTCAGTCAGGACTCTGAAGGTGCCGTTCATATCATCCCCACAGTAATCCTGCAAGATATTGATGTCAGTATTACAAGACTGACTTCTGACAAATCACAAACAAACAAAGTCTGAATGTACGTCTGTGCAATACCTGAGTGAAGACGTAGCGACAGTCCCCATGAAAGGAGAATTTCTTTTCATCAAAGGTGGTGTAATGCCCTTCTCCATATATGGTACAGGTTCCGTCACACTCTTTATCTGTACAATTCCATTTTCTGCTTTTGCAAGTGCTACGATTTAAATAGATAAAGTAATGTCAAGTTATATACCCGCTAATTTACTGACACAGCTCTTCTTAAGCGTGGAAGGAATTTAAGGGCTCACCAGGTATTGCAGTCCACATTGACAGTCTGTCCAGAATTATAGGATTCTCCATTATATGTGCAGGGACAGTTCTCCTCTGTAACACAGCCTCCTTTACCATCAGACAGCAGGCCAGCAGGACATACACAACCTGGGGTACACTGTATACTGACCTATACAGTGTGACAGCAATGTATTAAAAAAAAAAACAAAAAAACAAAAAAACATATATATATATATATATATATCACTGCTGGAAAGATGGTCTGTTCATAAAGCTGGGCTGTCTATGCAGCAAAGGGCAAAAATATTTTTGATATTGGTGCGACATGACCAGCGAAAACAGAGAAAAAAGCGCTTTGGCATTTGGTTTTGCTCGAGAGGTAGAAAACCTACAATTACTAAAATAAATTACACCCACTTCACCAATAAATGCTTCCACTGGTGGGTGACAAATTGCGAGCTTGTTTGTTTTGACAAAAGAAACAATATGACGGCTGACAGCTTACTGTTTGATCTCAGCCTTTTTCAGCTTTCCTTTTTACAACAGAGTAAACAGTGGCTGTCCACTTCCTGTTCACAAATTCACATATTATAGCCAAAATAGCTAAACAAAGCTACAGCTAAAATATTTTTCTGAAGAGGTGAGAAACAGGCAGTACCGTAACAAAATCTCGGTTCATATCTGATCAGCGCTGCCTAGTTTTACAGTTTGATCAGTGTTTGGCTGGAGTTTGAGAGAGAAAGAAGGGCGGTCCTCTCTCTCAACCTGCTTCTCTACTCTGTGGAGGTATGCATATGACAATGCGAAAGGATAAACTGTAGTTTGAGCAAGAGCCCTAGAGCCAGCAAATATCTGACGGGTGATGTGTTTTGAGCTGGGAGATCTGGGTGCTGACGACATGGAGGGAAGTTTACTATTGTTTGTTACACATTACACAAAAATTTATGACACAAAGCTGGTTGAAAATCTGCAAAGTATCCCTTTAACATGTCATGTGTTGCTTTAGTATACATGTATACAGAATTTAACAACAGTCACAAATCAGTGGCTCAGTCTTACACATTCTGTGTCCAGTGTCTGGCAGCTTTTTTGGCACTCGGATCCCTTGTCACCTGGCTTTGCGTTTGAGCAGTTGATGAAAACCATTGGCTCTGTGCATGCTGATGACAATGAAAGAGTGTTATGAAGGACACTGCTGAATGCTTCATGTTGCTCATACTGTGTTTTGCAATAGAAGAAATACTATGATGAGTTGAGTGCTTTGTACTTACATTCACTTTTTTGGCCTCCTGTGCATGTTAATTTTCCACCACGGCAGGAGCTGAAATGCATACAAACAACAAGTGAGGTTAATTAGGGGCCGGGCAGTCTAAGCTGCCAGGACCCTATTGTTATCCTGCATGTTCTTCTATCTTCTTCTTCTTCCCTACTCCCCATGCGCAAAAAAATCACCAAACTTTGCACAAATGTCCAGTCCCATGCCAGATTGCCTCAGCTGCAAAAACAGGCCAATAGTCCCGATGGTGGCGCTACAGCAAGCCTCTAAAGTTCAAAATTTTGAAAATTCACAACAAATCAACCATATGTGCTACAGATTTGCAACTTTCACCAAAACGTAGCCCCAATACTTAAGAAACTTTTGTACGTTTAAACCTATTGCAAATTATGAAGTCCATCACTCTGTTTTTTTCAAAAACTGCAAAACTTATTAAACCTATCTCCTCCCACAATTTTTACTCAATTGACACCAAACTTGCTACAGAGCATCTTCAGACTGTCCTCCACAAACAATCCACACAGATTTTTGATTTATCGAAAACTGAGCCTACAGTGCATCAAAATGTTTGTCTGTAAACGGTATTGTAAACATATACTTGCAAATTCTTGCTAAATACATGTCAATGTTCATTAAAAAAATGACAAAATTTTGGAGTCATGGTAGATGATGTTTGGTAAATATCAGAATTTTATCTCAAAAGCTGAATTTTTTTTTTTACAGCATTTTTAATTTCACTCTCATGCGAACAATTAGAGTCAATGCAAAAATGGCATTTTTAAACATCAGTTTTTCACTTCTGGAGCCAATAAATCATTGTTAAAAACAAATTACCAACATCTCCATGCTGTCTAGATGCAATTTGTGTATTTTCAGGATTTTTGTCTTCATAAATGAATTTTTGACAGCCATTTGAAATCTGCCTTTACACACCAACAGCTGCTGTCTTACACACAGATGACTGGCTTAGTCAATTTGTGAAGCTACATGTGACATTTCCATTTGCCAGTTAGCTCAGTGAGATAGAGGATTTTTTTTGGTGTTGAAGATTATGAGTTCAAACCTCAGCTCGTGCAACATTTCCATATGAGAAATCTACCCAAACTTTTCACAAAGGTCCAGTCCCATGCCAGATGTCCTCAACTAGAAACACAAGACAATAGTCCTGATGGTGGCGCTACAGCAAGCCTCTAAATTTCAAAACTTTGAAAATTCATAACAAATCAACCACATGTGCTACAGCTTTGGAACTTTCACTTTGAAATTTGCTTCCCATGGCATGGATGGCTACTGTCTGGCACCCTGATGCTTGGCTTAGTCAATTTGTGAAGCCACACATGTCACTTGCCAATTAGCTCAGTGAGATAGAAGACAGACCTCAGTCTCAGAAATTGTGAGTTCAAGCCTCAGCTAAGGCAGAACAGACATTCTAATGTGAAAGTCCTATATTCAGGCATCATGCTATGTGGATTAGAGACTACTAAGGTTAAAATAATTATGATCCAGGCAGTTTCACACAGAGACAAATACTCTTTATCAACACTTTTCCCTGTTATCCCTTGTCTCTTTTCTCTGTTTATTTGTCTTAGCTGTCAGTCAATATGCAGAGTCTATCCAATAGCTACTTTTACATTTTAAAAAATGTTTTCATCTTTGTCACCATGGATAATGTTTAGCTTTAAGCTAGATCAGGCCAGTGTTCATAATTGCTAGCAGTTAATGTTATTCTTACTTTCTTGTTTTGCCTAAAATTGCCTGGCCCCGACCATTGCCGCGCAGCAGCTATAATTCTTGCATGTTTTTGCTCAGTTTCTTATTAATTTCTTGAAAATAAAATTAAATAAATTATTTAATAAAATTAAGAAGCACTGCAACAAGAAGTGCAAATATAGCTCTACAGAGACTCCTATTCTTCTATAACCTCATACAAAGAGGCTGCATTGAGGATGTTTTGTATGTGGTGCACATCATGCGCCACCAGAGGTCAGCCTGGTGCAACAGGCAGCTGAGCTGACAAACAGTAGTGGGGATAACGTCAAAGGACTGTAAACAGCCGACCCAAAACAGTGGAGAGAGAATTGGTGAAACAGTATATTTTCACATCAAACTCCCTGAATAACAGTTTTTTTTTTCTCAAAACCAGTTCTGATGATTAGGGCTGGGCGATATAACAACCATGTATGATATCTACATATTTTCAAGCAAGACGTAAATTTAGACATCACTGCTTATATTGATAAAGGGTCAAGTTTGCTTACACAACACACACCAATGGGCATCTCTTCTCTCTCACACTCTCTGCGCAGCTCCGCCCCACTCATTCACTCACAAGTTCTCCAGTAACACTACGAAAGACACTGTGCTGCTACTCAGTTTAATCTGTCTGTTAATTTGTCTACAGTGCCACATCAGTCTACATGTTGCACATGCTACGCTAAATCAGTCTGTGAGATGAATGAAATTACTGCAGCACAAGTGCAATTCAGTGCTGCGCTGCTAGTTTGTGTGTGAGGTGGATCATAGGGCGTTGCTATTCTTATGGGTAGTTTTTGTCTATTGTGTGACATGGAGATGCAGGCAACAGATGTGTTTAAAAAATGCAGCGCAACACAGACATTTCATTTACAAGACGTATATAACATGGACAAAGTGTCTCTTGCTCCTTCCCTCCCTCAGCCTCTCTGTTGATGCTATTTGCATAAATAAGATTAACAGCCTAAATCACTAAAAAGATTTAAATCACGTTCCAGCACTAGACTCATTTGAAAGGCCATGGAAAACGACTTCTTAACTCCCTCCCACAAAGATTTTTAATTGTTCCAAAGTACAGTGGATTTAGGCCTACTTGATACTTTTATAGTCATGTTATAGTTTTGTATCCTGTGCTGCAAACCTTTAAACCTCTGCAGCTCCAGTGCTGTGTGCAAAAACATTAATATACAGCTCTGTTATTTATTTTAGATTTTTTATTTACATGTTGAGCAGCTGTATATTTTCAAACAGGGGAATAATCCCCATCTTTGCATTTTATTTTGATCACAGTCTGTTATAAAATTGCTTGAGAAATGTTAGATGTGGCTTTGACTTGCAACTGAACATGTAGCCCATCTCATAGAAATTACCGAGATATCCTCCTGAGACCCTGTGTCCTCATAGGAGGACATCGCATTTTGGGTTTACTGGACCTTATACTTGATTCTGCTTAACTTAGACCTGTTGTCCTCGTTCATGGATGCTTTTTTGTGCCATTTAGTGGTAGTAAGAGCACAATACACTAATCCAAGGAGAAACAAGATGGCAGCCAGCTCTGCCAAGTCAGTCTGCAACCGACTCTGACACAACAGTGGACAAGGTCCGAAACCTGATCAAATTTTGATGGTTGAAATTATTTATTTATGATTAATAACGTTTGTTGTTTGATACGGCAACAAATTTCACCATTTTCAGCAACAGTAATATGCTTAGAAACTATTAATTAGGAAGTACTCATGTGAAGACATTGGGACTTTGTTGTTGTCTCGTTTGAGGACATTGGGGCTTAATTATCGTTGTCAGTGTTTAGTTTTTCATAATTATCTGGTCCTACTGATGATTTCAGGAGGTGTGTGATTGTGTTTCTCTTTTTAATTGTTTAATATGGAAAATAGGTATCAGAATATTACATTTCTTGACATTTTGTGAGTGTATTCACTTTATTTATCAGGCTGAAAAAGCCAGGAGAGCTTTTGGAATATAGTGAAGTTACCAGTGGGCAGTGGGGGGAGCAGCGCCACACACAATACCATCATATACTGTGAACCCGAGTGAAATTTCAGGAAGGTATGAAGGTATAAGAAAACAGATACCGCCCAAGCCTAAACCACAACATTCCCAGTTCGCCTCCTACAGCAGACCTTTTGATGTATTTCATTCCCCCACTTTCTGTCTTCTCATATTTCTCTTAAAGTAACCTAAAAATGACCATAAAAACATTTGCTTTAATGCTTCTGCTTTAATTTTACAAGAAATATTGAAATCCTCACCAAGATTGTCCAAGGTGTCTGATGACCTGCCCAGGGCGTACCGCCATGTCTCCCACATGACAGCGGCATTGTGAGGCTGGCACACAGTCTCCCTTCTCATTTTGGTAAGTTCCCTCAGCACAGCCGCAGCCATCAAGCGGTGTAAAGTCAACCTCGCATGTTAAGTCTGGTTGACTGAGAGAGTGGCAGGTGCGACCACAGCTTGTCATTTGGTAGCCATACACAAAAGTAGGGGGGCAGCCAGTTGTGTATTTCTCTTTTGAAAGGAAACAAGTTCACTTCGTGGTTAAATAGTAGGAATAAATATAGACTTAACTTTTTCATGCTTGATAGTTTGGGTTTAACTTACGGCATGCTGTGTCCCTCCATCCGTTCAATAAGACACCTTCAGCTGCACACGCATGGACATAGGAGGATATGGCAGCACACATGCACTTCTCACTGTTTTCACAGGCGCAACTGTCATATATACAAGCCTGCGGAGAGAAGCAGCAGCAAGCTAACTGAATTGTTGAAATATGCACTTGTTGAATAAGTAAAATAACACAGACACATACACACATACATACAAAATGCATACAAAAAGAAATGACTGCTTACAGCTTGATAGTCCTCTGGGTTAATTTCAGAATGGCACTTTGCAAAAATGCCACTTGGGTCTGACAGCAAGTTGCACCAGTGTTTAGCATATCTCTCTACAAAGACAAATCAACATCTTTACTGTTAAAATGTTGTGAATAACAACATTAAAATATGGAGCGTGATGTCTATAACCTACCCTTGTCAATGCTCAAAGTGCAGGGGTCGCCAAGTGGGTTTGTCACATCGCGACAGCTTCCTCTGGCTTTCCATGTGTTGACGAATGTTGCAGCCGTTCCCTCAGTCAATCCATTAGTGGTTCTGAAGTCATCAGCTTCCACATCATTAAAATCACCACAAAGACCTGGATAATGATAATGTTATTCAATAGAGTACACATTGCAAAGGGTGGATAATCAACACCATAATTAAAAGAAGTAAAACACACCCCTGAGTTTTCCCTTATTGGAAACACTGGCTTTGATGTAGACCTGCATAATGGGTGAAAGCTGAATCTCGAGATGAAGCCCATAGCTGGTGTGGATTACAATAAAGAATGTCGATGGCCTGAAGACTGTTATGTCATCTGCAGGAGGGGAAACATTTTCACATTTAACAAAGAGTTTTAATTTGAGCAAACTCAATTATAAGTCATGATTTTATCTGAGAATGAACACGAGAAAGAACCAAACACTTACCCATGAAAAGAGGCAGCTGTGTGATCAGTTTGTTATACAAAAACTGTCCACTAGCTTCAACTACAATCATCTGCGTGGGGGAGGAAAATGACAATATGTTAAAAAACACGTCAGGGTTAACCCTTTAAAGTCTGCAACAGAAAGACAGAAACCTTAGCTTTCTGCTGCAAAAAGAATGAATGTCCTGTTATTATTTTAGATCAGCATATACAGGGTTATACAAACAACAATCTGCCTTGGCCATTATGTGGAAATCCTGGTGTTATTACGGTAAGGAGGTAAGGTAAGGTAAGGTAATATAAGGTAATGAGGCAATGACAGAGAAGCCAGAAGCCTTTGCTTTCTGCTACAAAAAGAATAAATGCTATCACTATCACGGTTTTTATTTTATATATATATATATATATATATATATATATATATATATATATATATATATGTATATATATATATATACATATATATATATATATATATACATATATATATATATATATATATATATATGTATGTATATACAGGTTTAAACAATGATCTCCTGCAGCCATCATGGGGAAATATCGGCAGTAATTATGGCAAAATATAATTTTTACACGACACGTAAGATAAGGTAACATAAGGTCATGACATTATGACAGGGAAGACAGAAACCTTAGCTTTTTGCTACAGAAAGAATAAATGCTCTAGCTATAACGGTTCTTATTATAGATTTATTTAAACAGGATCATGCATATAGCCTGTGGCCGCCTGTGGGATGTCCGTTTTTAAAGGGTTAATCTGAACCAGGAGTCATCAAATGCATTTGTCCAAGGGCAGACACTGTGGATGCTGGACTTTCAAAATAAATGAATAAACAGTGAGGTCTAATTAGCCTATCATTGTTTAATAGTTTCACTTTCTTACAAAATTTATGTTTTTTTTAATATTAGCTTAAATCAGTGTGAAGAGATTCTGCAAAGAGTTAAACCAAATAATAAGAGCTATGCGTTTGTACCAAGTGGCAACCTCAGGGGCTGAAAAATGAAGCCAATGCACAAGTGCCAAAAACTGCAGTTCCTCCAATGGCCACTTGAGGCTGGCAAGTCAATCCCCATTGACCCCCATGTTTAAATGCCCAATTTTACTGCAGAAACATGTTTACATCTAGGTACAAAAATCAGTTTTGGTCTCTTTAACCAATGTCCCTGTTCATGACAACTGTACAGGGGTTTGACATTTTATATAACTCACCAGTTTACATTTTATAAAGGCTTAAAGTTATGCATGATTATAGGTGGGGTCACTTTGATTGACAGGGTGCTTGTGAGGCATCACCACAGTCAATAAGTCAGATCCATCCCTCACTCCTACACAGCTCCATCCTCTTGTCCAAATACGGTCACTTCTGACTCAAAAATCCAAGATGCCAGTGGCCAAAATGCTGAACTCACAGTTGCTATGTCCATCATTTTTATACAATCTACGGTTTGTTCCCTTACATAAAGATACGGCACAAGCCACATTCCATTTATAAAAGATGGAAATTTGTTTCAGCTTCACCTTAACAGAACTTATTTCCATTGCATTTGTTGCAATGCCACAGGCCTCAATTTGACTATCACTGATCAAAACCTTTACAGCAGATTAGAAATGGAGAAAAACATATAAATAAGTTTTCACTTTACAGTATGAGAGAACCATAATACACTGTAATCTTACCATGTGTTTAGGCAGTAGTAGGGTGACTGCAGCCAGGCAAGTTGATTTTTCTGAATTTTTACATTTGGCCAAGTCACCAAGGACACTGAACGTCCCATTAGTTTCCTAAAGTCAAAAAGATAAAAATGCACTCAATTACAAACTGTTGGCTCACTTACATGCATTGTAATTTTGCTTGTGAATTAAAGGACTCATTAATTTAAACTTGAAAGCCTCACCTTGGTGAGAACATAGGAGCAGTCTCCATGGAACGTATAAGTTTTATCATCATAGGTGGAGATGTGGGAACCACCCAGGAGGGAGCAGATACCAGGACATTCTATGTCCTCACAGTCCCACTGGCCCCGGGTGCAGGTGCTGTCAACAGAGTACAGTCAGTTCAGCTTGACAGATCACCTTAAACGCACATGATATGAGCACTGCACTGAAGACATTAATTACCATTTTTGACACGCCCTTGTGTACGATTCCCCTGGTTGGTAGGGCTGCCCATTGTGTGAGCAGGCACAAGTGTCAACAGCAACACAGCCACTTTGTTTAATGTCGTCAAAGACAGTCCCTTAGTAGAAACATGACGGCGTGATTAGTCTGGTCTTCAAACCCCATTATTAATTTGTGTGCATGAATAAACAAAACATAAGCTATATTTTAACCATTTTGCCATATGTTAAAGGGATGTCAAAGCTAACAGGGTATATCCACATATCGCCATCCAAGTCCTCACAGATTACACTGTCAATGGCCTGACAGCTTTCCACATTACTGTGCAGTACGTAAGGATACACAGTAGTATATGTGCACCTAACTGATAGCAGCCAAAGCTATGTCCAGTGTTGAGTGACAAGGACAAATATGACAAATGCGATAACTGACTATATTAACATGACGTCATTAATTCACTATTTGGAGGCGACTGAATAACAAAACAAAAGCCTTCTGTTAAAACTATAACTTCTGTTTTTGTTTGTTAAAACCAACTGGCAGCGATTCAAGAGCAAGAATTTACTAATTTTGCACACCAATGGCAAGAGTCAAGAACACATATAACGTAATTTGAGAGTATGAATCAATCACATGTATGAACGGAATAAAGGCTCTGACATCTGCCAGACTAAAAAAATCATCTGTGCTGGTTGTATAAACATGAAACTTACCAGATGGACAGAAGCATCCATCTATGCAGTGATCTTCACACACTTGGCTTCTCTGGGGGTTGCTGCAGGTGTCAGTGCAGGGACTACCACATTCTTTATACTCCATGTTGAAAGGACATGTTTTAGCTGCTCATCACAAGAAGGTACAATTTAAAAAACAGTGATATGAATACAGTAAAAATATTAAAATGCAAATGTATAACTGTTTCAGTTTCTGTTCTTACAACACAGTTGTTTGGTCTTCCATTGCTGTGGTTGTCCGCCTGCATGAGCACACTGACGGGAGTACTCTGACATGGTTGCACACAAACATGAAGTGCTGTTGTTTGAGCGGCACAGGTCCTTCACACAAGCTTTTATGAAGGACTCAGTATTAATCAGGTTTTGACAGCTGAGGAATGCTGGTCCTGACAGCAAGTTTGCACAGAGGTCAGTCTGTGGGTCAGAGAATATTATGTATTTAAACTGCACGTCAACATTATACATTGAATTACTTGAAGCGAATCCATTTTCACATACTTGATTTGCACAGCTCGGCGTGGCTGAAGAGGGCATTGCTTCACACTCTTCATTTGGACCATCGTTTTGCCATTTCTCCCCATAATATTCAAGAGTTACAGACTCTCCGCTTCCTAAAGGAAAAAAAGGTTTGAGAAATTGTGAAGACTGATTCTGTGCAGATTGTTTTAAACTTTGTTACTTTTATTTACCTGTACTGATGAACTCATCATAAACCTGGACTCCGTTGTAGTCGCCACACAGGCCACAGGTCTGATTCTTGAATTTTTCATCCAGCTCAACCTTAAAACCAGGTGAAAATTTGGGTTGAATTAAGTGAAGAAATGAAGATGAAATCTCTTAACTACTGGTTGATATTGGGCATTATTTTTTAAAGTTGCTTCCTTTTGATTTAATATGGATGAATCTATATATCACCTGGGTCAATTCGCTAATCTCTTAGATAGCAGTAACACAGTGTTGACAGGTATCAGACACTTAAATTTACTGCTTTTTAAGGCATTTTCAGGATAATTTTTTAAGATTTAATGGGGATTTTTTGGACAAATCATTCTTTTATTATTTAAGCATTGCAACTAAGTGTAAAGCTAAATACAAAGATACGTAGTAACTGTGTAGTCCCACACAGAGGTAGATTTTATGTAGGAATATGGCTATTAGTTTAACGGTAGGTGAGTTGGGTTGATCTACATTTTGCCAACAAGTAAGTGGAGTATAAAGTTAAAAGACAGTATTAGGTCAAGTGGCAGGTTTGCATGTAGAAATGTGGACTTTCACACAGAAGAGCTCGACTCATTTTGACGAAAATAAATTAAAAGATTCATAAATGAAACAGAATAAAAAGTTTGTGGCCAATAGGACCTGCACTCACCCTAATTAAAACTAAATATAGTGTAAATAAGTGTCAGTAAGTTTAAAAAATCAATAACAGATATTATTTATACCTAAGTGCATTGTAGGAGAACAGCTTATAACAAATAATACATGTACCTGGAGGGCGTCATCTTCATTCCAGTTGACGACCACACCGAGCTTTGTGTCGATTTTAATGTAGGAGGCACTTCTTGCAATTGAAATGCCAGCCTGGCTGTATGGTAAAGTGATACTAGAGGGGGCAACAAAGGTATCACAGTAAGACAATAACCATCCTTGCAACCAGCACATCAGATGATAATCAAAAGCCAAAACATCAAAACACACTCACAGTTCATCATCGACTTTGATGGAAGTCTTGTCTAATTGCACATCAGCTCCCTCCAGTCTTATGGAGACCTTTGTAATGGTGGGGACCCCATCCATCTCCTGCCGTTGGAACTGAATGTTGAAGCTATCATAGCTTCCTTTACACTGGGATGCAAGGACATAGTTGCAAGTGGAGGGAAGTTGGAAGAAATCTCCATCGAAGGTCTTAAAGTGGTAGTTTCCCCATGTACTGCAGACCTGTTCGTTGTGAGCAGGTTTCACTTCTAGTTTGTGGAGGGAAAAAAAAGATACTTAACTGTAGCTCAAACTGTATGTGTTTTGGTTTGTTATGTTTCATCTTTAAAAAAAAATACCTTTAATTACATGCACTTGGGTCATCGACGGCACTATGACTGAAAAAAACAACAAAGACACACTATCAATAATGTCCGACAAAAGCAGACTACCTAGGTTTGATTATATAAAATTTTCTTCCTTGGATAGGATTCTTTACACTCCATAGACAGTGCAGGGTAATAATTTGATTTAATATATACAGCTCTCTTTGTGTTGTGTTTAGTGTACATACCAATGCTGGCTGCAGATAGTCCGAAGTAGAGGGTGAGCCATGGTATCACCCATTCAAGTAGCATCCTGGCTGTTCCCATGATCCACGAGTCGTCCCTGTCCTGACAGGGATGGCTGAGCAAACTGGTCCACTACCAACAATGTCATGTAATATAGTTCATGGGATGTTTGCAGTTAAGGAGGGGTAAAGCAGACTTTCTGGGTGTCAACCATTGTGGTTTTTGTCCCCATTAAGATTACACCCATGGAGAGGTTGCTTGTGACAACATTTCATCTTCATAGGTCTGTGTCACAAAGCATCCTATTTGTCACTCTCCACAGCTCCATTTTGATGTTGATCAAAACTAATGCATCATCTAAGTAAAAATGATCTTTTAAATTCAGTTGGTGATGCCATGCACTGTATGCTTCATTTATGGTATACTTTTTATTCATGTCCTGTTTCTTGAGAGGGGAAGATTAGTATTTCTGTATACTTAAACAAGAATTGTGTACCTTTCTCGTTGATCCATAGCATTTAAAGCTGTGGGTTGTACCTTCATATTTGTTAAGTAAATTCATAATTCACTTGCTTGTATATTAACCAAATATTTGGCAGAGACTTATAGACCTTTAAAATGCAAAATGACAGTCTAGCATGCCCTTTCTCCAGATTCTGATGTAGTCCTGTGTTGTGCTTTTAGTATAGCAAACTAAAACTACAGATGTACATATCTGAGGCGTGAGTGTGGGAGAGCAATTAGGGCTGGGCAATATGGATAACGTTGGGCTACTGGTGCTTTCACAAAATATTTACACAATGCGTTTTTGGTTATGGGTATTGAGAACCAGTTCCATTTGAGAACTGGTTCCACATTGTCTGATCTATCAGAATCATATGCCTTCGTGCGTAACGATTCCTTTTATTGATGCTGGCATGCTTTTATGACAGGTATCTTTCTACACAACATGGGCTTGAATTCCAGGAATACCATGTATTTGACACTCTACACACGAGTGTCATTTCTTCCTAACACAGCAGCAGGTCTGTTACCATTGGTAAATATCCTGTTGTAACAACATTAGCGCCATGCTAGCAGCTTGTTTTTGACAAAACCTAAATGTAAGTGAATGCTGTACAAATATTCTCTCATTTCACCTACACTGTATTCAGAATAAGAGGAAATAAAAAGTCGACGCTAAAAACCTGTGTGGGCCTACTTAAAGGAATAATAGACGCACACATCCTCAAACTGTTTAGGGCGTGTGCTGGACTGATAAAAGCATGAAAAACATTAAGAAAGGTCAGCATGCTGTAACTCTCTTAGAGACTCGGTATGTAGGATGTAGGAGTGTTTTTTCCACAAATGGAAAACAATACAGTACTTTTTTTTGTGTATAATAATTTCAAGAAAGAACTAAAATGTTTACATCTACACAGGGAGTGGATCTTCGTTTATGTCTATCGCGGCCACCGTAATTAGCAGCCCATCTGCATGGAAAGCGTTGGAAAAACACTGATTTTTTTTTTTAACGTGAAACTGCCATTGTTTTGGGGAGGAAGGGACCTCTGCAGATAATTCGTCTTCCAGTAAAACCCCACTAAACGTCTGGATCTTAAGTTATTAGAGAAAAAAGGTGAGCACATAGTAGCAAGTGCTGGGCCAGCAGGCCATCTCAAACAGCGTCAGAGGAACACATTGACTTCTGATGTGAAACAGTTTTATTTAGTGCTTTTACCTTTTTAAATCACTGGGTCCATTTGTCTCTGAGAGAAAGATAACTCTGAGGATAATCAGCTCACATTAAAAAAACACCTGAACGTCTGGATCAGAAATAAGGTGAGCACACATTTGCAGGTGCTGGGCAAGTAGGGCTGTCAATGACATGGCAACCAGCATAGGACAAATATTGATTTGCAACGTGAAACTGCTTTATTAAGTGTTTTTACTAGTTTTAATCACCTCGTCTGTTTATTTTGGAAAGGAAGTTACATCTGCAAATTATTTGGCGCTGGGTTAAACCTCCTGAAAAAACTCCTCTTACTTTTACAAACTGGACCTTTTGGTGCAATTTATTTGCACATCCACGGGTAACGTTTTGAGCTCATGCTCCTCTTCAGACTTAGCTGTATGATGCCATCTATAAGCAGTAAATTAGAATTAGTATTAGTATTGAAAGATGGCATCTTTTAGTCCAAAGAAGAGCACTGGCTAGAAACATCACTTGTGAATGTGCTAATAAATTGCAATCAAGGAAGCTACAAAGTGTGAACCTTACTTTGTTTTTTAGGGCCTACTTTTTCTCCACACAAAAACTGATCGGGAATCAATAAGAGAATCAAGAAATAATCAGACCAAAAAGCAGAACTGATAATGGCATTGGCATCAACAACATCTGTATTATTTCCATCCCTAATATTTTGGATGAATAATGATGAGTAATGCGGATTTAATGACTAAGTTGGTGAAGGCAAATAAAGGACCAGCTAGAACAGTCTCTTAAGTTCAGAAAATTGCATCACTGTACTGTTATGCGGCCTTTCAAACCAGGAAAATAATACTTACGATATTACCATTTCCAGAATAAAAGAAAATGTCTAGTCTCATATCACAATATTGATATAATGTGAATTTAATGCCCAGCCCCACGAGCAATAACACATTTTTAATATTAAACAGTGCCTCTTAATAACTGCTTGCTTTTATTTGATACAGAAAATTATTTTACTACAGACAAACTTTATTAATTTGTTGCTTTTAAAGTATAGAATAGAATGCCTTCATAAAAGAGGTGGTATGTCAGAAACTTTTTGTACATTGTGCCATTATAAAGATATTATTGTATCTTATATACAATAGACTATATATCTAGAATATATATACAGACTCAGAGTCATGAGAGCCCGCACCAACAGACTGAAACACAGCTTCTTCACTGTATTTATTACAGTGACAATAAAGCTTCTTCTTCTTCTTCTTCTTCTATAATTACTACACAGGTGTGCCTTGGGATGGTCACAATAAAAGGCCACTCTAAAATGAGCAGTTTGATCTCACAACACAATGCCACGGATGTCGTAAGTTTTGAGGAAGCGTGCTATTGTCATGCTGACTGCAGGAATGCTGAGCCAGAGCTGAATATTCATTTCACTACCATAAGATGTCTCCAATGTCATCTCACTGCTGTGAATTTGGCAATACATCCAACCAGCCACACAAGCGCAGACCACGTGTAACCACACCAGTCCAGGACCTCAACATACAGCATCTTCCTTACCAGGGTCTTGACCTAACAGCAGTTCGTTGTTGTAACTGACTTGAGTGGGTGTTGACCTTTGATGGTGTCTGGCACTTTGGAGAATTGTTCTCCACACAGATGCATCCCCGTGTACACTCTATCAGGCAGATGGCAGACAGCGTGTATGGCATTGAGTGGGCGAGTTGCTAATGCCATCACTCTACACTCTATGACCACAGATACATTTTATTGATGGCTGGTTGAATGCAAAGAAATACCATAACAAGATCTGGAGACCCACTGTCATGCCATTCATCTGCCGCCATGACCTCATGTTGCAGCACAATAATGCACGGCCCAAAAGGCAGTCACCCCAAATACTGACTAATTGTTTGGGGTGTCTGTGACCAAGAATGCATTTCTGTAGCACTAGTCCTGTGATATCCTAATAAATGTCTTTTTCTCAAAATCAAACTGCAATTTTAGAGTGGCTGTTTACTGCGACCATGCCAGGGCACACCTACGTAATAACAATGCTGTTTAATCAACATATTGATATGCCACACCTGTTAGGTAAATGGATTATCTTGGAAAAGGAGAACTGCTCAGCAACACAAATTTTAACAGATATGCAACCAAAATTTTAGAGGAATGTATCGATTGAGTGCATAAAGAAGTCGTGACTCATCAACTTGAATCTGTTAAAAATAGGAGCAAAAACAAAAGTGTTTAAATTTTTGCTTAGTGAACTTATTCAGTCCAACAAAAGAAAACTGCTCTGTTGACTAACTGTGGTAAAACTGCAGAACTATCAAAGGCAAAGGAACAACCCAGGGAAAACAATTAATAATCAATAACAAATACTATTACCGTTATTTTATTAACAAAAACAGCCTAATCCTAACCACTACCCGTTGGAAAGGCACAAACAAGGCTATGGAGGAGTTGCATTTGGATTTTTTTATTTGATAAATGGATAAATACACTCTACATCAGCAGTTACCTGGAAACATGATCACAGGCAGAGTCCTGCATCAGACGAGATACCTGCTGCGGGTGATTTATTGGTGGTATTTTGTCTCAGTTTTATTTCCAGGTTCATTTCTGGGTTTAACAAAGACCATGAGGGTCAGATCATGGGTGCTGGATTATAAATATATTAAAATTAAAATTAAATAATAATAAAAAATAAAAAGAATAATTTGATTTAATGTTTTAATCCTCTGACTGCTGACTTTGTGTGATGCGATGCTCAATTATTATCAGTTATGAAAAAGAGCAACAAATATTCATTTAAATTGTATTTCCTTCATTCGTTTTTAAATATGTTATCTTAGTATGACATGTATGAAATGTCCCAAAATGATCACTTTAAATGTGCTGTCTAGCTGAATTATTATTTCCACTCCTCCAAACTGAAAACACAGGTTTCTGATCCACATCTGCAGCTGTTTCTCATTCATTTTATTCATTGTATTTTTTTCCTTCTCCCTTTTACATCCTAGTATTATTAGGACTTAAAGTGGTCTTAACCCCAACTCAGACTTAAATTTGTCTGATTGGAACAGCCGTAAACAGCACAAATCGGCCTGCTGACCACCATCTATGGTAGGCAGTACACTGACTATGAATTAGAGCCTCATTCAACCCCATTTCAAAGGATATTAACTTTCCCTTTAATAGTTTAAAGGGATAGTTCAGATGTTTTGAAGTGGGGTTACAATCACCTTAATATAAGATGGCTTATAGGAAAGAAGTAGGACATCATTAGTGTGGCCTACCTACCTTTATCAGCTATTGCATTTGTCTGCAGTCTTTTCACTGGCACCATGAGGACGCCTGGTCAGGCACAGGGGAAAATCCTGCTGCCCACACCAATATCCATCTGTTCCATGTTACGTTACCCACCACTGTGATAACCTGGCTCCCTGCCCTAGTGAAACAGAGAAACATATAGTGTGAAAACGTTTACAGTCAGATTTATGTGTAAACATGAAAAGATCAAAACAAAACCTTCTGCTGAAATGTTAATGTAGTTTTGATGCCCAGCTGTCTGGATTGTATTACAGTACACCACAGCTTTGCACAGAAAGTAAGATATATATAATACTACAGTTAGTATCACACTCTACAAAAACATAACAACCTCTGAAAAACGTATTCTAAAAGTGTCTATATATATATTGTTCGAGATATTCTATCTAAAATATTTCCGATTAGACTGTCATGGCGGTGCTGAAGTGAACATAAGCATTAGGTACACATATGACTCAGTTAGTACATTGTACAAGAGGGGAAAGCAAAGTAAAAGTCAATACTACTGAGATATAGCTGTGGAAAAAACTGCTTCCAAAGGCTTGAGCAAACTGTGTGTTACACCTTTCAAACAACACTTACAAGGCAGACATCAAAACCCTCTGTAAGCCCTGACATCTTATTAACACAGCAACAACTTCCAAATGATCAACTACACACCTATGAGAGCCTGAGCCAGCATCTGTAACTTCTTAAAATGTATAATTTCCAAACATCAATTCTTGTATTATTTTAACATTATTTTGTAGGAGTCACTGAGCTTTGACTGTATCTTTTTTTGTGCCTCATGGATGGAGCAGTGACCCCCTTGAAAACTAATGTTGGGCCCAGCTGACCAACTGCGAGACAATCCAGGCTCAAACACTATATACATACCCAGCAAAAGTAGGTTACACTGCATTCTTTCAGCAAAATATATTCCTTTTTTGAAGTGCTGAATGCAGGTGCTTTGCACATTCAGTAAAACAGAGGGTGAAATGATGAATCACTTTGTTGATTTGACTCACTATGTAGTTTTATCACTTTTCCCCCAACCAAAGCAACTGCATCACAACTTAAATGAATCTCATTACATGCATCAGTAAGTGAAAACATCACTGTATGTAATGTTGTGACACTTGGTGCTCATTCTGACCGTCTGTCTTCTGTTCAGTTCAAAATATAAGCGCTATTTCTAAAGTTAATAGTGCAACAGCAACCTCTTTGCAACAGTTATCAGATTATGATTGTTTCTGTTGCTTTTGTAGTCTTTTGTTAAACCTTCAACCAGGAAGTAACATAATGTGTATCACTGCTCAGGGTCAGTAACAATGGTGATTTAGCATAGTCAGTTAAGTGTTTAAAATCAATTCCTAACACCTCTAGTTGAAACCAAACCATTGGTTTGTCACATATCTGAATTGAGCCTGAAATTGTAAGATATCCTTATTGACATTTAATGCTAAAGAGTTTGCATTTGGCAGATCCTTCTAAACTGTGCATGCACTGCAGCCAGTAGGCTTTTAGACGGATGTCGTCTATTCATACTCAAATATACAAATAATGAACATCTCTTGCACGTGTATACATTCAATTGTACAAATAACTATAACTTGTAAGCTACAAGTAATATAAGCAGCTTGAGGTGCCAGGACTACCATCATGTTAGTTTTGTCAACAAAACCCTCCCACAAAGCACGTCAAAGTAGACACTGTGTGTTGTTACAGCACATTCATAGTTGTCTTTGCATACTGTCATGTCTACTCTGACGCATAGCGAACAGAAACGCTCACCCTGATGCACAAACAGAAAGGCTTGCTTTGACATGGTTCTTAACACAGTCAAATTTTGCTGAAGCCTAATAATCTCAGGTGAACTGAGGGTGTTTATGAATATACATGTGTTTGTGCAGCCCTGTCTCCTAGAAATACAATTAATTTTAGAACAGCAAATATGTTTTGATGGAAATGTAATGTAGAGTGAATTAAATTTCTTACAGACAACATCTATTGCACATCTGTCTGTTCTGGGAGAGATATCCCTCCTCAGTTGCTCTTCCTGAGGTTTCTATCATTTTCTTCCCTGTTAAAGGGTTTTTTCTCTCATAAAGACTTACAGAGGCTGAGCTCTGCCATGTGTGCCCAAACTGCTTACCTCTGCCGGCTGAATGGCTAACTTCCAGTTTAAAGCTCAGCTAACTTGAATGGGGATAAAAAGATTTCATCTTGAGGCTCTTCTAGACTTTCCAGATGTTGCTGGACCGAATGGATCAAATCCTTATAGTGAAACGAGTCATTTAATGGGGGCTGTGATGTTTAAAAAAAATGTATCCAGTGATTTACAGACATCTCTTTCCCCATGTAAATCAATGGGGAAAAGGGCACTATGTGATGGACCCTGGAAACTGCAGTACCACTTTTTGGCCACAGCGAAAATTGGCTTCAAAGCCTGGTGCACTTCTTGCAGGCCTGTGTGAGGGTCCAAAGACAGAGGGATGTTGTATGTTTTTAAAGCCCTCTGAGGCAAATTGTGATTTGTGACACTGGGCTTTATAAATAAAACTGAATTAAATGTTCTTTTAACCATGGACTGAAAAAATAATGGACGCAGCGACATCACCTATTAGTTTGTGGACTCCGGTTCTTAAGCCTCAAGTTCAGCACGACGACTATTGCCATTTTGTTTTTTGGAGCCAAAAGTGGAGGAGCAAGGGGTAGTTCTGACTGAGAAGCAGATTTTGGCAAACAGCCTGTCACTCAAAGCAGCCACACCCTTAATTATGTGTAACTTTAAGCTTTAACAAAAAGGTAAACAGGTGAGTCGTGTAAAAAAAAATAGACCCCGTACAGTTGTTATGAAGGGGGAATTAGCTAAAGACCAAAACCGTTTTTAGTACCAGACAGGGCCCATGTTTATTTCTGCTGTAAACTTGGGCATTTTAACATGGGGGTCTATGGGGAATGATTTGCTCTTGGAGCCAGACCCACGTAGCTGTTCAAGGAACTGCAGTTTTTGGCACTTCCGTGTTGGCTTCGTTTTTCAGTCCCAGAGGTTGTAGCTTGCGTTTTCACATGATGAGGATATGTTGCTGATTAATGTATCTGGCGAGTCACAGAAATGTTGATACTGTTTGTATTAGCAAAATTTACACTGACAATGTATTTCAGTGGTTTTCCGCCAAAATAGGCAATCTTGCAATACAGGATCTAATCCAAGCGGTAACAGCATAATGAAATGAAACGTCAACATTTCCCTAACAAAGTGCTTTTGTTGCCCAAACCTGAGACAAAAGTCTTTGTTATTACCTTTTATTGAAGTGTTCCTCAAATTACAATCTTTCCCTAACCTTAACCAAAGGTCTTTTGTTGTCTGAACCTAAGACAAGTCTGGATGTGAACCAGAGGCCTGGTGTCAAGGTCCTGCACTTTGTACGGTTTCTATCCTCCTTGCAAAGTCTACATGGTACATGACTGTAGTGTTTTGTTACACGAATCAAACGTTTTGTCTGAATATAATCCAGGCAGCAATAACACTGCCGTGACAATATACTTAAAAAAGCAGTTTAGTGACACAGGAATGTAATTTCTACAAGACGGGGTGTGTGTGTGTGTGTGTGTGTGTGTGTGTGTGTGTGTGTGTGTGTGTGTGTGTGTGTGTGTGTGTGTGTGCATGTGTGTGGGAGAGGGTTTTTATGATAACCTCAAACATATTTCTGAGGTTCTCTGTATGTGATATTGACATTAACTTAACTCATCTTTGGGGCTGTTTCTGAATTAATGGAGAAAGACTAATGAAAAATACTGCTGCATATTTTATAATTTCTTTGTTTTTTGTTACATTGCTGTTGTTCTCTTATGTTGAAACCTGTGCAGAATTCCAACACCATTCTTTGTTTGAACCGCCTCAGTGAGTTAATTCAGTTTGTTTGTGGAATGATGACGAGTGTTGATAGTTGTGCCAGTATTTTTAAGAGCGTATTGAACAGTCCTGCCTCTAATAAAAACTGTGTCCGATAATTTGGCAAACAGACTGTCCTCCCTGGAACAACACAATACAGGTTGGTAAACACAGTTAGCGTGTAAAGGGCAGTGTTCTTCAGACTAGGGCCTGGTTAGTACGTGTGAAGTGTTGCTCCTCCTTAATGCAAGGAAAGAAATGTACATTATATTTATCTTTATTTAATTTGTTGTTTCACCTCTCTACTGAAAGATTTACACCATGTTTGTGGTTAGCATCAAATTTGTAACAGCTTGACCTGAAGCTTTGGTGAGGATTTGTGTCACATTTATGCAGATCTGTAATGATTTACGGAGGGGCATAAATAATTACAAATGTATATATGTTCTACCTGATCATACTGTTTACATAATTTCCTGCTGTGTGATAATTTAGCATTTTCTTAGGTTTTCGTGTCAATATATGACTGAGATTTGGCAATAATGTCACATTGACAGTGATGCTAATTAAGCATATTTTCTTTGTACAGTACTTCCTTCTATCAAAGGGGTTCAGGCCAAGGCTGCAGAAAACACATGACAGACAAAACTTACAGGATAATCAGCAAACAAGCTCACGTTATCTTGACTTTGGCCTCCTCACAGTTATCTTAAACAAAGTAAACATCTTGAAATGTTCTGATGATGCATTTGTGCTTGGGTGGATTTATTGGGCATGCTGTAAAAGAAAAACAGGATGACGATATTGCACACATTGACTAAAAGTGCAGCAATCTCAAAGCACTGTATACTAGCCTGCAGATATTTTTGTCGTTTTTATTTTTGGAGCCTAAATCACCCCCACAACAAAGCTGTAAACCTGTGTTCAGTGAGATGACGTTCTGTAGTCTCATTAAGCCACTTGTTAGGAACTGCCGTTTTTAAGACACATAAAAGCTTCAAAATTCACCAGTGAGGTGCTTACCGACATATTTTATGTCATACAGCAAAACATGCAGATCTCTTAAGCTTGTGTTAACCACAAATCTTATTTCAGAAGTCTAACCAAAAACCCATTAAAAAATCCATTAACTTTTAGACGAGGGAACCAGGACTGCAAATATGCTATTTCTGGGTTTTAGGGACTCATTCCTGGAGCACTCTACAATTAGGTCCAGATACAACATCACTGTTATTTTAAATGTTTTGTTATTTTCTGAGTATTACAATAATATATATAGTGATATACTGCAATTTATTACCTTTTTTTAACTAAAGGAAAAGCTTTGTCAACATTAGTTTTACTTCATAACATAAAGTTTTTAGTCTGTTCATCTGACTTCAGTTATTTTTATTGCAGCAACATGTGGATTGTCAGTAGGCTGCCAAAAGTTTAATTTGCATTTGCAACAATAATAATTTATGTAATAAAAAATATATATTTGGCGAACGTGGATCGATCCAATATTGAAAGCAAAATATTGCCATAGTATGCTGTATTGTTTTCTTTGCCCCACACCTAGTACAGACTGAGATCTCCATGTTGCACATGCTGTACGTAGGCAGTATGGATGTATATGTAAGGGATAATGTAGAGCGAGCCGGTCACTATAGAGAAATAAACCCCGACAGGGTGATGCTGGACCCCGACGCGAAGCGAAAAAAACCTTACAATATTACGATATCAACATTCTAAGATTATATCTGGTCTCTTAATACTGATACATTGCCCAGCCCTTACTGAGTGTACACACCAGAGACAATCTGGATCATGTGGTTAATGGAAATTATCCTGAAATTTACTATTTTAGATTAAAAAGAAAATATGAAATATAAGACCCATCATGCAATTCTACTATGTTACATCATACCTTTGTGAATAAAATGGTCAAATACAACCAAATGAGTGAAGTCTCCTGATATTTTCTCTCGTGTCAAGAGAAAACAAAGATCAAACACAAATTGGCTTTCAAAATTCAATCAAATTAAGTTTTAAAAAAAATTCAGGCATAATATGATGCAAATATGGCAGCAGCACCTCTACATGGCCCTTTAGGACCACTGTAGAGCATGTTTTCTAACCCACTGAACATACTGTATCTTAGATGTTACATAATTTAACAGTAACAAACAACAAAAAATCTCTTCTTGGTGTACATGAGATAAATTAAAAAAAATAAAAATACAAACAAGACAACATTGTCATTTATAACTCTTTCTATCATTTTTAAAGTTTAAAAGCTCTCACAGCCCACACTTAATGTTTCCCTGTGATCAGCTTTGGCATATTAGTAAACCTAACAATCACAGATAAAGCAGATTTATACCAGTTAAAATAGCCTGTCCATACCTCTCATGTATTTCAGAGACAACACTAACTTCAGTTTCCTAAAACATAAATATTTCTACCGGTAAGCTAAAGTTGGTTATTTAGCTATAAGTGATTTTCTTGAAGGCATTTTCAGAATAAAGATATTTTACTTCCACTGCAGTGCAAAAGTTTTCAACGTGCCTTATCTCCTTCCTTGTTACATACAGAAATAAAACACTTTATTATGTATGAAAATTAGTGAAATAATGGAAAAATAACATTGCAGATGTTTCTGTTGTGAATACTGCCATGCTAGCATCAGCGTTAGCTTAACTGTTGATAAATTACCCCGAAAGATGAACAGGGATTTGACAACACATGACATTTACAAACTGGCATAGTAGTTAACAAAACCATTGCCAATCACTTTGTAATATTTAACCTTAGTTTATCCTAAAAAGCCATTTAAGCAAACAAACAAACAAACAAAACCATCTCTCACGGACTTAGCTTACCTTTAGCAATGGCTCCGACCACAGCTGTGACCGTTAATTGGACTTCCGGTCATTTCTGTTGCCCCCTGACGTCAACGCTGTTCTTACAGAGAGAGTGAAATTAAACCCCCTACTGTTTGAAACTGATATGACTGACAGGACTGTAAGTATGTATGTATGGATTTTGGTTAAAATGTGTGTAAAATGATGCACAAGGAAAGAATATTTTCATTTGATGGGATGGTGCAGCCATAAAAATCATGAAGAGTTGTGTCTGAAAATTGTACTCAATGCAAAAATCATGTAGTGAAGATCTGGAACAAGTTAATACAGAACATACAGCATGCATATGGGCAAGTATCAGTGTGGAATAAATGTTTTTTTCCAACATAAAACTAACCTTAGAGGAAATTTAAAACAGCATCAACACCTGACACTTCTCACTATTACTGCTAAATGTTCATACCAACACTGTTTGCTGCCTGAGCTCCCCTCACACCCACAGCCTCCTCCTTATGTGTTTTATTTTTGGATAATGTTTATTTAACCTGTTTTTTTTTTTAATTATGTATCTGTTTATTAGTTCTCCAGCAGAATTTCATGACTACTGCTGCAGTGGTGCAGCAGTATAAGTATTTGGGCACTGTCTTAGATGACAAGCTGAATTTTGACGTGAACACCAACAGCATCTGTATGCGCCTTTTCTTTTCAAGGAAGCTGAGGAGATTCAATGTAAATGGGACATTCACGAGATTGTGCTATTCTGCTTTTATTGAGTCTGTTCTTTCTTTTAACATTGTTTTTTTGGCTTAGTAATCAGAGCCTTAAAAACAAGAACAGGTTGGAAAAAGTGGTCAAGTTGTGCTTCAAGATCACTGGTGTTACTTTAAATAACGTCCAGCATCTGTATGAAGAGAGGGTCACCTCTAAAGTTCAGTCTATTGTCTCAGACTCTCAACATTCCCTCCATGCTGAGTTTCAGATGCTTCCATCGGGACAGAGATTTTGCCTCCCTAAATGTAGCATTAAGCGTTACAGATCATCCTTTGTTCCATCTGCTATCGCTTTTCTTAACCAGTGGTGACCACTAATTGTCCACGATTTACCCCTGACAGTGTGTGATACTAGCTTCTTTGTGTTACAATCTGTATCCCAAATTGCCCCCCAGGGACATTAAAGTTTTACCTGACCTTAGCTTACCTTACTTAGATTCACTAAAAGCTCCCTCAAAGAGCAGGACTCATCTCTGCCAAATCATTTTGCTATTCTTCACAAATCTATATCCACATTAATAAACAATGCAATATTAATACACACAGAGACAGAGGGCTGGTATCATTGATGCAAGAGGATAACCTACCCCTCTCCATTTCAGCACCTCGGGCAGCGCTCTCATGTTGTCGCACACGCTGTGCTGGCTGGACCCTCAGTTCAGAACTATAATATAGATGACCTGACATAAACTCTTCTTGCGTAGACATTGTGCAGATGACCTCACATGACTTCAGCCAGATGGTCTGACATCACTCTGACCAAATTTGGTTACGTGAGGAGAAGCAATTGTCCCCAGAACTGGTTATCGGAGTAACAGGAAACACCTCTTGATGTGCATTTGAAAGCTGTAGGTGTGTCAATTGATACTGCTTGTTTGTCAGACGCTATAAATTGTCATGATGAACCAATTCATTAGCTTTCTTGCAAGTAAACCCTCAAATGTCCGATGCTATGTATTTTTGAGTTTCTTTAATTCACAACATACACACACAACATATATTTACTTGATCCTGCTGTATTCAGTTTCATTGTTTAGTTTAGTTTGCCATGTTCTATTTGATACAAAATGATACTATACTTTCTTTCCACTGTGAAGGACCGCATGAGATTTATTTTTTGGGTCTGTGTGAAATTAATAATAAATGTGTTTTATAATAATCTTAATTCTGATTTTTGTGTTTTGTGTGTGTTAATAAAAAAAGCAAAACACTTAAACCATGAGCAAATAATAAAAGTTGTATTAGCACAAACAAGAAAATAAAAGAGATACGACATAAACTGAGTTGCAGTTGTTTTTATTTGATTGATTTAATAGGTAAATATTTTCTCTACAAAACTTTGTAAGAGATGTAATGATTGTTAAGACAATATAGAAAGAAACTTTTACATCCTTCATCCATTTAAGTGATGACAGATGTTTTTATTACACCAGTGTGGAGCTTCGCCTCCTGCGAGCAGGTTGTGCAGCAGGTTTAGTGCAGTCTGTGTGACTGCAACCACACTCCTCCACATGGATGTACACGTAGGGAATCACATCTCCATTCAGGCAATGCAAGTTGACAGTGCGATTGCTGGAGCGTGTCTCCCTACAGCAAGAGCAAGAATGCAGCATGGCAGCTGCTGCTTCAGAGTACCTGAATAAAGCAGAGGCAGGTGTGATTAATAAACTCAAAATCTGCAAAGTACACCCAAACAACTTTACATCTCCTTGTCCTCATGGGTTTGTGACTATTTAGAGAAATGTGAAATATAACTAATATCATCCTTACTTGGTAAAGGTGTTGCAGGTTCCTTCACAATATGGCAGATCCACCTCATTGTAAGACTGACAGTCCCTGTGCTTAATGTGTGTTTTCCCAGATACTAGCTTGCAGCCCTTCTCCTTCTCCACACCTTTTAAAAACAAACGCACAATTAGCTTCTTTTTATTTCAGTACCTTCTACTCAAAAGTAAAGTTAATGGCATACTCACAGATTTTACAACAGCCATTAGCTGATGTCTGAATGGTGCCCTGTGGAGAAAATTCACAGCATTAGCATGAATTGTTTCAGCGTGTGTTCTCACAGACACAGACATCCAGATTAATTTGCTGGAAGTCATAAAAGATACTTACAGGCTGGCAGTTGCTCTGATGGAATGGTGGGCAGACTATGTGTGAATTGAATGTTGTTAAAGTGTTTCCGACCTTAATGCAGGTGTAATGCAGACACTTATTCTCAGGTGGTGACCAGGTATCTCCTGGCTGGAGGACAGCAAGATGAACGTACACACACACACACACACACACACACACACACACACACACACACACACACACATATTAAAATCATGATGTACTTTCAGCTATCAACCATTATCATGTGGATCACAGTCAAAATGATGATCCAACTTACCTTCAAGAGCTTATCGGTATTATTGACACTAGCGACACAGTGTGTCTGTACACACTTCCCACAGCACTCATCAAAATCAGTTTCCTGATACTCATATCCCTGAAAGAAACGTTAAGTTGACAAGTCATGTTTTACAAGTTCACTCTCCCCAGAAAACAAATCAAGTTGTATTGTATGTATGAGTATAATGTGTATAATTTTTCTTACCAGGTCACAATTTTTGTCACATGTCTGAAACTCACAACGTTTTTTAAATAGACCAGTACCAGGGTCCACCTCATTGGTACAGATACATTCCTGACATGAAGGTGCAGGAATTGGAGAGCCAGGCTAGCAAATAAAGAAGAAATATATTCATACGAGTGGTTTGAAATATACAGAACTAGTGTAGCAGAAATCATTAATGACACATTTCCATTTTGACATACCTTGTATTCAATGTCTTTGTGGACACAAACTCTTTTAGGCACTGGAAAAGAGAAAGAAAACGTGAATTACATTTAAGTGTCAATACCAGCATTTGTTTTATACAAATTCAAACTATAATTAATGAGCTCACCACATGTGCGTTCTGGACAGCATTTTCCCTCAGGAACATTGTCCTCTGCCGTATATCCTACGTCACACTTCTTTTCAATGGGTGGGCAAGTGTCTCTGTGACATTCTGTGGAGATGATAAAAAGAGCCATAAAGATTGTTATCAATGTATAGCAATATAGCAAAAACTCTGGAGGACGAATTTGCACTGATGCTACAGGTCTTACGGCAAATGAAGGTAGAACAGCAGGGGTCTGACGGATTACTTTGGTTGACAAGGACAAACCCAGGAACAGTGCAGCTTATTATAGGTGGTGCTGGGCACGTCTTTGGCTTGCAGGTCACAGTCTTGGTGGACTCCTTGCAGATGCAGTTTTGGCATTTGTACACAAACTCCTCATCAAACTGAAAGAATAAACCACAGTTGTAACTTATTGTCTCCTGCAAGTAAACAACAGAGGTTATGATTTTAACTGAACATGAACAGAAGGCTTACCTCACGAGGAATGCCCTCAGGATCAAGACATCCTGTTGGAATATGAGCACTTCATGACTGATATGACATATGTATTACTGAATGACACAGCCTGAAAATATATCCCACACTTACCACACTTATCAACACATATGCCAGACTCTTTGTTGAAGAGTTTCATTCCATCTGGACAGAAGCAGCCCTCAGTAGTGAAGTTCATGGTTGGTTCGTTGGGACTGTAATTTTAAATCACCAAGAAAGAACATTTAGTTTGCATCATGTCTTTCAGACCCCTGAAACATACTTAATTTAATACACTGTATTCTACTCCACATATTGCCACTATGCTGCTACGAGAAATATCTATTGCCACAATCCATTATGATCTTTGTCTCAGGAAAACAAACTGTAAACTTGCACTTGTTATTAAACTTACTTGTCTTCACAGGTTGGCTGTTCTGCAGGACCACATGGCTTGTAAACTTTGTTTGAGGGGCATTCACTTGCTGTTAGTGAAGAAAAAACTCAGTTAGTTTATTTTGAAATATGTACTGCCTCCCTACTGTTTCTAATAAAACATGCAACAGCCTGTTCAATGTGTACTCAATGAAACAAGTGTGTTTCCTGATTTCACTGATCCCAGCATTCACAGGAAAAATAAAGAGGGGCTGCTTACCACACAGCTTAGTGTGGTTCCTCCAGTGCAGACAAACACCAGCCTGAGCACAGGCAGCAGCATAGGTCTGTAAACTTGTGCACTCCACTGCTGGATTGGAAACATGGCAGCTATCAAAAACACAGCCTCGGTAGAAATTCTCAGGAGAGACATAGGGATGGCACGCTTCAAAGAGACTGTGAAAGTAAAACACAAACACAGATAAAAATGAAAGTATGAAAAGTTAAATTGTTTTAACTGCCATACATCAAACTTGTAGACTTCTTATGATGTCTACCTGCTCCCAAGCAGGGGACATAAGGAGTCTGGCTTGCACGGAGTTAAGGTTGGTGAAGGTTCAGGTGCACTGGTGGGCACTACAGAAGGTACGTGGCACTCGGGTTTGTCAATGTGTGTTGCAGGCCAGAAGTCGGCCATCACAGCACAATTGTCCACCAGCTGGCCTCCAGGCAACCTGCAGTCATCATCCCGGTTGTTATTGCAGGTTCCTGATGGTAGAGTCACAAAGCAGTTAATATTACAGTCTTACCTAAAACAAGTGATTTACCAGTTTGGCCACCGGAGAGAGATATATTCTTACCACAATGGCCCTGTGTGTTATTGAAAAAGTACTGATTTGGAAGGAACACCCTGAAGCCAGTTATTCCAAATGTGATGACCACTTTTAGGCGAAGGATCTCATAAACCAAGTTCATGCCAGAATCCAAGATCTTAACACCGTGATTTGAATAGTAAGGTAGTGGCAGATGTTCACCATTTTTCAGTGCCTACGGGGAAAAATGTGAATACATTTTATCACATGAACAAATACAACATTCTATGACAAAAGGATCCATCAATGCTATTCCATATACATTGACAGGAAGTGAGTCTGGTGAGTTTATATGAACATGCAATAAAACTTGCACATAACCATGTATTGTTTTACCTCCAACTCCACTGCTCCAAGAAGGTTATGATTTATGAGCGTGATTACTTCCGATTGGTATGATATAATTATTGATCGTGGACAGGAAACATCTTCAGTGGGATCACAGTAGACATTGTCAATATAAATGACCAATTTATATCGTGGTGAAATCTCTTCCATCAAGACATAAGTACAGTTTCCTTGATAACTGTAGTAGCGTCCATCAAATGTGACGTAATGAGGATCTCCCCAGCCTTCACACACACCTGAGGAGAGACATAAAAAAGTTCAAAATCTTGAATGATTTCAAAGAAAAACACATCAGCCGATGAACATGTCGTACATCATTTTAAATACAAAATGGCTTACAATCACAAGCGTATTGTTGGCAGCAGCCCCACTCGTCATACACTAGAACAGGCTTGTTTCCATTGGCACAAGTGATGTTCTGAAGAGGTGGACATTCATATGGAACTATTTCAACTGTATTGTTCTCAATGCATCTGGCCATGGTGCAGTTGCACAACAAGAAGGTCTCATTTTGCTGATGTAAAGAGGAAAAAAGGGGAAAAATATCAGCATTTTGAAGAACTCAGAATAAATACAATTATATATTTTAATGTGCCACAAATATATCAAGATTCTTACTGAAACAGCCCATTCGGGGCAGATGGGTGGTCTAGGAGTTGTGGGTGTGGGTGTAGATGTGGTTGTGGCCGGGCAAAGTGCAGTCTCGTTGTGAAGTTCACAAATATCAGAACATTTCATTGTGAGACATATACCCGATCCAATGTGTTTCATGTAGAAAATGAAATCCCCTTAAGATGAGGAAAAAGATCAGTTAATTAAACAGTAATAAAAGGTAAAAAAAAAAAAAAGAACTCATCACTTGTCACTGTCAAAGACAAAGTAATTGTATTTTTTTTCTTACCTGGCTTATAATATGTGCCGTTAAATATACAGACGCATTCTGTAGTGGTTGGTGTTTCAGTTGTAGTAGTGGGTGTAGTTGTTGTGGTGGGTGCTTCAGTTGTAGTAGTGAGTGTGGTTGTTGTAGTAGGTGCTTCAGTTGTAGAAGGGGGTATAGTTGTTGTGGTGGGTGCTTCAGTTGTAGTAGTGAGTGTGGTTGTTGTAGTAGGTGCTTCAGTTGTAGAAGGGGGTATAGTTGTTGTGGTGGGTGCTTCAGTTGTAGTAGTGGGTGTAGTTGTTGTGGTGGGTGCTTCAGTTGTAGTAGTGAGTGTGGTTGTTGTAGTAGGTGCTTCAGTTGTAGAAGGGGGTATAGTTGTTGTGGTGGGTGCTTCAGTTGTAGTAGTGGGTGTAGTTGTTGTGGTGGGTGCTTCAGTTGTAGTAGTGGGTGTAGTTGTTGTAGTAGGTGCTTCAGTTGTAGTAGTGAGTGTGGTTGTTGTAGTAGGTGCTTCAGTTGTAGTAGTGGGTGTAGTTGTTGGTGTCTCAGTTGTAGTAGTGGGTGTAGTTGTTGTGGTGGGTGCTTCAGTTGTAGTAGTGAGTGTGGTTGTTGTAGTAGGTGCTTCAGTTGTAGTAGTGGGTGTAGTTGTTGTGGTGGGTGCTTCAGTTGTAGTAGTGAGTGTGGTTGTTGTAGTAGGTGCTTCAGTTGTAGTAGTGGGTGTAGTTGTTGTGATGGGTGCTTCAGTTGTAGTAGTGATTGTGGTTGTTGTAGTAGGTGCTTCAGTTGTAGTAGTGGGTGTAGCTGTTGTGGTGGGTGCTTCAGTTGTAGTAGTGAGTGTGGTTGTTGTAGTAGGTGCTTCAGTTGTAGTAGTGGGTGTAGTTGTTGGTGTCTCAGTTGTAGTAGTGGGAGTTGTAGTTGTAGTTGATGGGGTTGTTGTGGTTCCACATGGTACTTCACAACATACTGCGATCATATAGTCGAAACACTTTCCTGGAGGTTGTAACTGGTCCTCTTTTTTACATGTCAAACCAAGTCCGTTTTTACATATAGCAACTTGTTTAGTTTGAGTCAGAAAGTCATCAAAGGGTGTATTAAAATCATCTACAGCTCTACACTCAGTGTACCAGGGGTCATCGCATATTTCATAACCATGATTCCTGATGTTCTCATATGTTTCCCAGTCATTGTGGTCCTCTTGTGGGTTATGCACGTTAAACCACTCTGTCCACTCACACCGTTGGAACACACGGTGTAGTTGTGGTTGGTGCTTCAGTTGTTGTAGTGGGTGTAGTTGTTGGTGTCTCAGTTGTAGTAGTGGGTGTAGTTGTTGGTGTCTCAGTTGTAGTAGTGAGTGTAGTTGTTGTGGTGGGTGCTTCAGTTGTAGTAGTGGGTGTGGTTGTTGTGGTGGGTGCTTCAGTTGTAGTAGTGATTGTGGTTGTTGGTGTCTCAGTTGTAGTAGTGAGTGTAGTTGTTGTGGTGGGTGCTTCAGTTGTTGTAGTGGGTGTAGTTGTTGTGGTGGGTGCTTCAGTTGTAGTAGTGATTGTGGTTGTTGTAGTAGGTGCTTCAGTTGTAGTAGTGGGTGTAGTTGTTGGTGTCTCAGTTGTAGTAGTGAGTGTAGTTGTTGTGGTGGGTGCTTCAGTTGTAGTAGTGGGTGTAGTTGTTGTGGTGGGTGCTTCAGTTGTAGTAGTGGGTGTAGTTGTTGTGGTGGGTGCTTCAGTTGTAGTAGTGATTGTGGTTGTTGTAGTAGGTACTTCAGTTGTAGTAGTGGGTGTAGTTGTGGTGGGTGCTTCAGTTGTAGTAGTGAGTGTGGTTGTTGTAGTAGGTGCTTCAGTTGTAGTAGTGGGTGTAGTTGTTGTGGTGGGTGCTTCAGTTGTAGTAGTGGGTGTAGTTGTTGTGGTGGGTGCTTCAGTTGTAGTAGTGATTGTGGTTGTTGTAGTAGGTGCTTCAGTTGTAGTAGTGGGTGTAGTTGTTGTGGTGGGTGCTTCAGTTGTAGTAGTGATTGTGGTTGTTGTAGTAGGTACTTCAGTTGTAGTAGTGGGTGTAGTTGTTGTGGTGGGTGCTTCAGTTGTAGTAGTGAGTGTGGTTGTTGTAGTAGGTGCTTCAGTTGTAGTAGTGGGTGTAGTTGTTGGTGTTTCAGTTGTAGTAGTGGGAGTTGTAGTTGTAGTTGATGGGGTTGTTGTGGTTCCACATGGTACTTCACAACATACTGCGATCATATAGTCGAAACACTTTCCTGGAGGTTGTAACTGGTCCTCTTTTTTACATGTCAAACCAAGTCCGTTTTTACATATAGCAACTTGTTTAGTTTGAGTCAGAAAGTCATCAAAGGGTGTATTAAAATCATCTACAGCTCTACACTCAGTGTACCAGGGGTCATCGCATATTTCATAACCATGATTCCTGATGTTCTCATATGTTTCCCAGTCATTGTGGTCCTCTCGTGGGTTATGCACGTTAAACCACTCTGTCCACTCACACGTTGGAACACACGGTGTAGTTGTGGTTGGTGCTTCAGTTGTTGTAGTGGGTGTAGTTGTTGGTGTCTCAGTTGTAGTAGTGGGTGTAGTTGTTGTGGTGGGTGCTTCAGTTGTAGTAGTGGGTGTAGTTGTTGGTGTTTCAGTTGTAGTAGTGAGTGTAGTTGTTGTGGTGGGTGCTTCAGTTGTAGTAGTGGGTGTAGTTGTTGTGGTGGGTGCTTCAGTTGTAGTAGTGATTGTGGTTGTTGTAGTAGGTGCTTCAGTTGTAGTAGTGGGTGTAGTTGTTGTGGTGGGTGCTTCAGTTGTAGTAGTGATTGTGGTTGTTGTAGTAGGTGCTTCAGTTGTAGTAGTGGGTGTAGTTGTTGTGGTGGGTGCTTCAGTTGTAGTAGTGAGTGTGGTTGTTGTAGTAGGTGCTTCAGTTGTAGTAGTGGGTGTAGTTGTTGTGGTGGGTGCTTCAGTTGTAGTAGTGAGTGTGGTTGTTGTAGTAGGTGCTTCAGTTGTAGTAGTGAGTGTGGTTGTTGTAGTAGGTGCTTCAGTTGTAGTAGTGGGTGTAGTTGTTGGTGTCTCAGTTGTAGTAGTGGGGGTTGTTGTGGTTCCACATGGTACTTCACAACATACTCTGATCTCATAGTCGAAACACTTTCGTGGAGGTCGTAACTGGTCCTCTTTTTTACATGTCAAACCAAGTCCGTTTTTACATATAGCAACTTGTTTAGTTTGAGTCAGAAAGTCATCAAAGGGTGTATTAGGATAATCTACGGCTCTACACTCAGTGTACCAGGGGTCATCGCATATTTCATAACCATGATTCCTGATGTTCTCATATGTTTCCCAGTCATTGTGGTCCTCTCGTGGGTTATGCACGTTAAACCACTCTGTCCACTCACACCTTGGAACACACGGTGTAGTTGTGGTTGGTGCTTCAGTTGTTGTAGTGGGTGTAGTAGTTGGTGTCTCAGTTGTAGTAGTGAGTGTAGTTGTTGTGGTGGGTGCTTCAGTTGTAGTAGTGGGTGTAGTTGTTGGTGTCTCAGTTGTAGTAGTGAGTGTAGTTGTTGTGGTGGGTGCTTCAGTTGTAGTAGTGGGTGTGGTTGTTGTAGTAGGTGCTTCAGTTGTAGTAGTGGGTGTAGTTGTTGTGGTGGGTGCTTCAGTTGTAGTAGTGAGTGTGGTTGTTGTAGTAGGTGCTTCAGTTGTAGTAGTGGGTGTAGTTGTTGTAGTAGGTGCTTCAGTTGTAGTAGTGGGTGTAGTTGTTGTGGTAGGTGCTTCAGTTGTAGTAGTGAGTGTGGTTGTTGTAGTAGGTGCTTCAGTTGTAGTAGTGGGTGTAGTTGTTGGTGTCTCAGTTGTAGTAGTGGGTGTAGTTGTTGTGGTAGGTGCTTCAGTTGTAGTAGTGAGTGTGGTTGTTGTAGTAGGTGCTTCAGTTGTAGTAGTGGGTGTAGTTGTTGTGGTGGGTGCTTCAGTTGTAGTAGTGAGTGTGGTTGTTGTAGTAGGTGCTTCAGTTGTAGTAGTGGGTGTGGTTGTTGTAGTAGGTGCTTCAGTTGTAGTAGTGGGTGTGGTTGTTGTAGTAGGTGCTTCAGTTGTAGTAGTGGGTGCAGTTGTTGGTGTCTCAGTTGTAGTAGTGGGTGTAGTTGTTGTGGTTGGTGCTTCAGTTGTAGTAGTGGGTGTAGTTGGGTCAGTTTAGTAGTGGGTGTGGTTGTTGTAGTAGGTGCTCAGTTGTAGTAGGGTGCAGTGTTGGTGTCTCAGTTGTAGTAGTGGTGTAGTTGTTGTGGTGGGTGCTTCAGTTGTAGTGGTGGGTGTAGTTGTTGTGGTGGGTGCTTCAGTTGTAGTAGTGAGTGTGGTTGTTGTAGTAGGTGCTTCAGTTGTAGTAGTGGGTGTAGTTGTTGTGGTTGGTGCTTCAGTTGTAGTAGTGGGTGTAGTTGTTGGTGTCTCAGTTGTAGTAGTGGGTGTAGTTGTTGTGGTTGGTGCTTCAGTTGTAGTAGTGGGTGTAGTTGTTGTGGTTGGTGCTTCAGTTGTAGTAGTGGGTGTAGTTGTTGGTGTCTCAGTTGTAGTAGTGGGTGTAGTTGTTGTGGTTGGTGCTTCAGTTGTAGTAGTGGGTGTAGCTGTTGTGGTTGGTGCTTCAGTTGTAGTAGTGGGTGTAGTTGTTGTGGTTGGTGCTTCAGTTGTAGTAGTGGGTGTAGTTGTTGGTGTCTCAGTTGTAGTAGTGGGAGTTGTAGTTGTAGTTGATGGGGTTGTTGTGGTTCCACATGGTACTTCACAACATACTCTGATCTCATAGTCGAAACACTTTCGTGGAGGTCGTAACTGGTCCTCTTTTTTACATGTCAAACCAAGTCCATTTTTACATATAGCAACTTGTTTAGTTTGAGTCAGAAAGTCATCAAAGGGTGTATTAGGATAATCTACGGCTCTACACTCAGTGTACCAGGGGTCATCGCATATTTCATAACCATGATTCCTGATGTTCTCATATGTTTCCCAGTCATTGTGGTCCTCTCGTGGGTTATGCACGTTAAACCACTCTGTCCACTCACACCTTGGAACACACGGTGTAGTTGTGGTTGGTGCTTCAGTTGTTGTAGTGGGTGTAGTTGTTGGTGTCTCAGTTGTAGTAGTGGGTGTAGTAGTTGTGGTGGGTGCTTCAGTTGTAGTAGTGAGTGTGGTTGTTGTAGTAGGTGCTTCAGTTGTAGTAGTGGTTGTAGTTGGTGGTATTGGTGTTGTGCAAATTAAATCAACATGTATCACTGTCTTATTCTTGCATTTTGCATAGTAGCACTTTCCCATGCCGTCGGTCACATTGTAAATGACTTCATCTTCGTCGTATCTAGTGTTGTTGTAAAAGCAGCCCTCACATTCTTCCACACACAACCCAGTCTCCTCATCAAATATGGGTTTATCAGCTGGGCATACAGGATAACAGCCTGTACGAATCAAAGCAGAAAACATACAACAGTATTTTTTGGCAGTAAATGCATTGCTTAATTTTTTTTTTTTTTTTTTCAACTTTGGACACTGAAGCTGGCCAAAAGCTCTCTGAATCTCTTACGTCGCCACATACATTAAAGAAAGCCAAACTGGATCACTTCAACATTTGAGATTTTGACTGGCACATTAATCACAAGTAAAGTTAGATAGGTTTACATGCGCACATATTGTTCCACATATGACAACAGTCTGAATTTGAAGTGGGTAATGTAAACATTATATCCCACTTGGATTGTACAAATTTGGCCTCTTTTTTTCTGAATTTAGCATTTTTTTTTTATCAAGACATGTGGGATGATTATTATATAGTATTTTTCAACTTTTAATTGCATTGTTTTGTACAATATGACTTTGCCAGGTACGACATGCCCCTGGATCGACATTTCGCATTGCGTTCCAGGGTGAACATTAAACAGACACGAGGCCACACATAGCAATAATCCACTTTATAATTCATAACACATGACGACGTGATTTACTTTTTAAGTAACGAGGTACAGCCCTTACCATTATCCTTACCCTAACCTCATTTGCCTCTCTTTTACCTAGATACTGGATCCCAAGTTGGCACCTATTCATTTCAACTGAGCTGCTCACCTGGCGCATATGCCAAAAAAATGTTTTTAGCTTCCAGGTTTGCAGCCTACTGAATATGTAAAAAATAGTGTTCCTCCTGCTGGAGTTTCCACTTGGCTCATAGACTTTGTCATGACATCACAGATTTTTTAAATGCTTTTCTCAGCTTGCGGAAAATTTTACAAATATAAAACCTCCATGGATCAAAGTTTCATAATAGAAAGAGTCACAATTGACCTTGTTTGCAATTTGAGGTGTCCTGTCAACAGTTTTATAGACCTCTCTTTTACAATGGTGGCCTATGGGGAAATGCCTTTAGGCTGCACAAGATTTGTTTTTGATGCAATACAATGAGTGGCCACTGGGAAAGATTGGCTGTAAGGCTGAGCAGCGTTCCTGGGCCTGCTTTTAACCTGACGGTTCATAGCTAGCTAAATGCTAACTTAGCATTTCCATCAGTGCTTCCGCTTCTGGACCAGAAGCGAGGGGAGCTGATCGTGTAGGCATGGTGGGTAAGTCATGTAGCTAGTAGGTGGGTCATGTAGCTGCTCCAGCTGCAGCCATAGCTACATGTTACAGTTTGCAAAGCTGGTGCAGAAATGCATGCCCAATAGAAAGGTAATCATTCATGGTTGGAAGGAGATGCACACCTACTTTTAAACATTATTAAACAATTTGTTAGAGATGCGCAAATATTGCAATACCGACCTTTTCAAGAAGGTAACTGAGGAATGAAAGAGGGAGGCTGTGTTCATACAGTCAGACAAGTTCACTTCCAGTGAGAAAACTTATCTAAACTTACTCTGATGCAAAGAAGCAAAATGAGAACCAGCTCCATGCATCCCACTGATCTATATTTTGACTTGTGAAATTACATGTAAGGGCATGTTAATCGTAGTATGCAGGACTGCATGTAAATAAGATTATTAGTGGAATATTCATTTTCATTAGCCTGTGTAAACAGCTTAGTAGGAATAATGTGCTTTTCAGAATAAAACTAGAATACTTTGTGCATGTAACAGTAGTGAGTGTGAGTTAACCTCTTACCTTCCAGGTTGGGTAAAGGTTCACTACAAGTGCCGTTTGGATTTAAACAGGTCTTGTAGCAAGGTTTGTGGCAAGGGTTGTAGTGCCACTTGCATTCGTCTGGGCCATTGTAGTAATCACAAAAGACAGCTAGGCAGAAAAGACACAAAGTATGTTATGTTTTAAATACAGGAAATGCTGATTTAGCGAAAGAGCCCTCAAACTTAAACTCAACATGATACAATCTTGAATTATACAACCCAAATTCCAAAAAAGTTGGGACATTGTACAAAAACAGAATCCTTTGCGAATCATTTTCCATCTATATTCAGTTTAATACAGTACAGAGACTAGATATTTAATGTTCAAACGGATAGACATACGTTTTTTTTAATATGCACTCATTCTGAATTTGACACCTGAGACATCTTGCAGGGGACAGGGGCAACAACACTGGGGAAAATACCCCAAATACACCTGTTTAGCACATTTTGTAGGTAAAGAGGTTAACTGTTAACAGGTGATACTGTTATTATTTTGTATAAAAGGGACATCCTCAAAAGGACACGCAGTCAAGCATGGAAGATTGTTTACCACTTTGTGAAAAACTGTGTGGGCAAATAGTCCAACAGTCGAGTCCAACAACGTCTTTTAAAGCACAACTGCAAAGAATTTAGGGATTTCACTATCTACAATCCATAATATCATCAAAAGATTCAGAGAATCTGAAGAAACCTATGTACGCAAGGGGCAAACCCGAAAACCAACAGTGAATACCGGTGACCTTCAATCCCTCAGGCTGCACTGCATTAATAAAATGACACGACTGTAGAAAGGATATTATTACATGGGCTCAGGAACACTTTGGGAAACCACTTTTGGTAAACTGAATGAACAAATGCGAGATGAGACTCCACCATGCAAAGTTAAAGCCATACATCAACAACATACAGAAATGCTGCCGACTTCTTTAGACCTGAGCTCATCTGAGATAGACTGAGACAAAGTGAAGAAGTGTGCTTTGGTCTGACGAGCCCACATTTCAAATTGTTTTTGAAATCATGGACGTCATGTCGTCTGGGTTAAAGAGGTAGAGGACCATCCAGATTGTTACCAGTTCTGAAGGCAGTATCTGTGATGGTAAGGGGGTGTGTTAAGTTGCACATCTGTGAAGGCACCATGACTGCTGAAAGGTACATACAGGATTTGGAGCAACATATGCTGCCATCCAGATGTCTTTTTCAGGAACGTCCCTGCTTATTCCAGCAAGACAATGAGACACATTCTGCACGTTACAACAGTGTGTCTTTACTGCTATTGAAAATGTGTGGCACATTATGAAGCACTAAACACAACAACAGGGACCCCTGGACTGTGAAGCAACTGAAGCCATATATCAAGCAAGAATTGGATAGAATTTCACTTTCAAAACTGCAACAATGAGGTCCTCAGGTCCCAAACGCTTTCTGAATAGAAAAGGTGATGTAACACACGTAACACTTTTTTATACATACAAAAAACAATAAAGTTAATCAGGTTGAGCATTAAATATCTTGTCTCTGCTTTGTATTCAATTGAATATAGGTTGAAAAATATTTGCAAATCATTGCATTTTGTTTTTATTTATATTTTACATAGTGTCCCAAGTTTTTTGGAATTGGGGTCATATTTCTCTTAGACCTGAGGATTGTATTTAGTGTTTGTTAAACTTGGGAGGTTATCACTCACTTAAAGTAATCATGTACATAAGTTGTTGCAGTCTTTAAAAATATAATCTTCATGAAGCATGCACTGATGCCCATATACTGTCTATGATATACATCAACTTTGATTACATTTAGTGTTCATTCACATGTCACATATAATAAAAATACACAGCATGGAATATTAGATGCTCTGTCGATAAAGACATAAATAGCAAACCATGCTCATGTACGACAAATCTCTAAATGTATGTGGTAATAAGAATATTGGGATCTAAAATAGGTTCTAAGCTGTAGAAAAGGCTGGAAAAACCTCCATTTAATCTGAGGGTAAAATCATTGTTTACTTACGACAGATTTCTGGAGTTCTCCATGCAACGCAGACAGAAGCCTCATTACAAGCTTGAGCATAAGCTGCGACTGCAGAACAGAAACACTCGCAGTCTCCTCCAGTGTCGCAGGCACATGAGTCTGTCACACAGTTGTCATAAAATGGACGGGGATCTACCTGTGGAGTTACCAAAATATATGACAGATTTAAAAAAAAACCTGTTGAATGTTTTCAATCATCAAACTTTAAATAATGATAAATTAGAAATGTGTCATTACCTTAGAGTGGCACTCGTGGAATGTTTCTCCCACTATAATGCTGCACGTCATTTTTGCCCAGTGATGGCGATTGGGCCTTGCTCCACAAGGGTCGGCATTTATATCCACATCTGGGCAGTCACGCGACACTTTCCAGCTGTTTGCAAATTCTAAAGGATTGTTCACTACCAGCTGACCCTGGGTGGTGAAGTCGTTCTGTCCATCACCGTCAAAATTTCCACACAGGCCACACACTTGTCCCTGTACAGTCAAACAAAAGGAGTCAGCAGATTTTTATCTATATTAATTAATTCTATTTATTTATGGGGAGCATGTATCTTTCATATTGTGCTTGTTTTCAGGTTTATTCTTGTATTTTGGGTTTCTACTAGAAGATGTTTACATGCTTTAATGCTCAAAAAACACATTATTTTTCTCATACTGTCTGCCTGAATATACCTGTATTCGCCCTCTGTCTGAACCGCTTTGTTTTAGCACTTGTCTCTTTAAGCCTTCCTCTGAAAGCGCTCAGTCTGCTCTGACTGGTCAGTGTTTCTGTGTGTCCCAATGTCAAAACCATGTGCACTGTTATGCTACAGTTTCCAGGTTGAATGACATGTTTCCTGGAAATGGTTTGAAATGGTGTGCAATGGGCTTCGAGGTATGTTTTCCCCTCATTTGGTGGGTGTGTCAGAGTAGTTACCCAGTAAGCAGCGACGTGTATTATGAACCCAACTCTGGTCTTATTGTACATACATTTTTGTTTTTAATTTCACACTTGCTTTGGCATTGTAAACATGTGTTTCCCATGCCAATAAAGTCCCTTTTAATGTAACTGGATTAAACCCCATCATATTAAAAGGCAATGTGCTTGCGTAACACAACTGGGTGTCTCTGTTAGAATATACATTTTGCTACGTTTTTTGGGGGGGCTGAATGCAGCCCTGCACTTTTGGCGTGTTGTTACATTGTCCTTGCAGCCAAGGGAATGATTCAGTACTGTCGCACCACTTTCTATCCTTATATAACATTTCACTGGAATTGCATTACTAGGCAACAGCTTGAGTCCATGTTTATTACCTGTCAGCTCATGTCATTCACCTACACTCCAAAACACTCTAATGTGAAATACAGAGGAACCCATTTACAATTTTATGTTTAAATTTTGAAATAATCTATATATATGTGGCATCACAATTTAATGGGAGTCCTGACGGCTCATTTAAAGGCACAGTTTCTGAATACTGACAATGGGAATTTCTCTGTGGATTAAACATTTTGATTCTTTCACAGTATTTATACATCACCTATACCTGCTTTACATAAAAAAGCACATGGGAATCTGATTTTTTACTTGATGGGACTTTTAATGTACTGTACTTTAATATAATTGTTGTCTTAAACATTTATAAGTGTTGTAATAAAATTATCCGCAAAGACAGTTAGACTACAGATTTAAAGGAAAAAAATTGGTAGCCTACATCATATCAAAACTCCAACTCTAAACTCTTACTGTAGCGACTCACTTTGTGCTCTGGGTCCAGGATGATGCGAACAGTAGTTTTGTTATCCCACGTCACTGCCAGACCGATGCCAGATTCTATCACCAAATACAGGCCAACCTTACTTATTCGGTACTGAATCGCAGCGCCATGTCCTAGGTCCACCTCTTCATATTTCCCCTTTGAAAGTTTGATTTCCATTCGCTGTAATGATAAGGAGATTTTTGTTGCTTTTACTGTAATGTAAAAACTGCAGTTATATGTATACTGCAGTATACATGGCATAATTTACTTGAGTGTGTTCAATATTTTAGGCACAAAATACATATTGAGTGTTGGTATGAGATCTTACCCCTAGTTGGATTCGGACAGTTTTGGAGCATGTGGCGCCTGTAGATCCACATGGTACATTTTCTGTGATAACTCCAAAGTGGTTCTGTTCTGTTTTATCGCCACAATTGCTCTGAAAAGAGAGAGATTCATTCAACATATTTAATGTTTTCTAAGCAAATCAAACTTCAGCTTGGCTTTTACTACTACACAATACTTAAAGTAGGTTGAGGAAAAGCTAGAACCCAAAATAAAAGTGTAATAAATCCCTAGGAGAGTGAGCCCATATAGTTATCTGCCTCATTAAGACAAGCAGTCATCTTACAGTGAATATCGGTAAACATTACAAAATATAAACTGTCAACTTTGATGTTCAAAATTAACAATAAGTTATAATTTTATAAACGTCACATCTGTGACTCTTGAGATAGTATTTAATAGAACATTATACATTAAAGCATAACTCTTTGGCTTTGTCCATAATCACTTCCTATTTACTACACAGCAGAGGTGTGGACTTGAGTCACATGACTTGGACTCGAGTCAGACATGAGTCACAAATGTGATGACTTTAGACTCAACTTGACAAAAGTAAAAAAGACTTGCAAGTCAAAATACTTGATACCTTACCCCAAACATAAAGATTTGAGGTGTTATTTAAAGTGTGCTACCTGTCAGTTAATTTCCCTTAATTCCTGAATCAACTAATGTTAAAAGCAAGTCTTCAGATTCCCCTTATCCAGTCATCCAGTCAAGTTGCAGGAGAGAAACATCATGAACTAACATTACGTTACTAAGGGGCAGTTGGGAAAAATTATACCGAAGATAATTTAGTTGACATACAAAAACTATGCAGCGGTCAACGAAAAAATGCAGTACACAAAATGTGAGGGTTGAAAATTACAGATGAAGATGCAACATCCTCTAACTTTATTCAGCATTTGAAAGTGCACCAAGAACAGTGGGTCGAGGTTAAAATTAACATTGTTGTTTAGGACTCAAAACTCGAAGGTTAGGACTTGGGACCTGCCTTCACTCATTCATTACTCCCTACTCACTATACAGGGAGTTCAGTGTAGAGGACTATATAATGAGCTCATCTGCAACATGAAAAAACACTTTTGGACACTACACAGGTCATCTTGGCACCGTTAGTTATGTCATTGCTGTCACACAATTTAAACATGTCATATCAGTGTTGGCTGGTGAGCCATCTATAGCAAATACTGCCGTGCATAGTTATAATAAAAACATGAAATTATCAACATTACAAAATACTTTGGTATTATAAGTAAGACATGTGCAGCAGGTTGTAATCGAGCTTCTTTCTCCTCTCATCCCAAACGGTCTGTCTGTTCCTTTGGCTCAGTACATGATGAGATATTTTGCTTGGTATTGGTTGTACACTACTTTTCACAGTGCATTGTGGGATACTTTGAGTCCATCATATAAGGTATAATAATTCCCACTATGCATTGATAGCAGTACAAATTGGCGAACTCACGATGTAGTCCATTATAGTGAGTATTAAGTGATTTTGGACACAGCCTTGATTCCACCTCTGCTATATAGTGCACTACTGTACATTACCTGTCTGCCATTTTATTTGAGTGTCCAAAATCTGAATGCAGTATCACAGCTGAGCACCTCAATAGCTGTCAGTGATAACGTAAAATGCTGATAAGTAAAGGTATGAAATCTCAGTTTACTGCTCACCATTAAGTGTCAGTTATAGAGGCAGTAGTGAATGAGTGAAGACAGGAGTGATTTCAAACACAGCCTGTCTTTTGGATGATTTTAACATGCTTTGTTACCTTAACAGCAACATAGGCACAATCTCCATGAAACCCATATGTCTGCTGATCAAATGTATTGTAGTGACCACTCCCATACATAGTGCAGGTTCCTGGACAGTCCTTCGTGGTGCACTCCCAGCTTCCACGGTTGCAGGTACTAGATTCAGAAATGGTTGAATATGAAAGTGTTTTGAATACTGTGAACAAGTAAAACATCCAGGCAAATATGATAATATTTATAATACATTATATGACTGATTATAAACAAGGTCATACCAGTTGTTGCACTGTTTAGAGATTCGTGATCCAGAGGCATAAATATGCCCATTGTGTTGACATGTACATTGATTTTCTTTCACGCAGGAACCTTTGCCATCATCAAGGAGGCCATCTGGACATCGACAGCCAGATTCACACTCTGTGTAGTCCTGAGAAGATCACAGTGATAGAAAACAAGGAAACATTACTAATACAGTTAGTACAAATACAAATTTCTGTTCAAACCTCTCTAGAAACCACTGTGGACATTAGTGTTACTATGCACATCATACTGCCCACCACTAAGTTCAGGAAATAGATATTAGATATAGTTATTTGAGACTGACAACTCACACAATCATCGCTGTTCAAATTTAAACAAGTTCGAGCACACTGCAGTCCAAGCTCTCCTGCCACAGCAGCAGAGCAGTTGAAGAACACTTTTGGAGAAGTGCACACTACAAGAGAAGTAGAAACTTATTCAGTATACATATCAAGTACAAACCAGACCAATATCATCCAAGAATTAGTGCTGTGGTAAAACAAACACAACAAAAACGCACTTGATGAGCGGGCTCTCCAAGAATGGCAGTGAAGTATTCCATTAGTACACACACTATAAACAGACAACAAAGATATCAGATAAAACACAAAAGTACTTGAAAACTAACAATTTAGTTTAACTACATCTTAAAGGTCCAGTGTGCAAGATTTAGGGAGATTTAGTGGCATCTAGTGGTAAAGATTGCAGATTGCAACCAGCTAAAACCAGGTGATTAAAACCAGTAAAAACACTGAACAAAGCAGTTTCATGTTACAAATCAGTGTTTCTCCTACGCTGTTCAGCCTGTCAAAGACGGGCCGCCAGCCCAGCACCTGCTAATGCGTGCTAACCATGGTGGCCAATGCAAAAACGTGAAGACATGAAAATGTGAATGGCCCCATCTAGAGCCAGTGTTGTCATTCTGGACTACTTTAGAGCTCCCATGGAAGAGGACTCGATCCCTATGTAGGAATAAATGGCTCACTCTAAAGTAACGTAAAAACCCAATGATTCTTATTTTTAGGTAATTATATACTAAAGAAAACACACTTATTATATTATATTCCATTTCTGCTAATATATCCCCCTAATTCCTACACAATGGACCTTTAAGTACTGCAGCCATTACAATCATGTTAGATCCTTAGTGCAGGATAATAGAAGTCCAGTGTCACCAAATTGCAAACAGCTGACTTACCAGTGCTCGTCTTTAATGTTGATGGACTTTCCTGACTTGATGTAGGCTTCATTATGGTAGCAGGGACATTTTGCCATGGGTACGCAGTCACCCTTTTCATTTAGGTAGAGACCCTCAGCGCAGGAGCAGCCATCCACAGGCAAGAAGTCAGAAGTGCAACTTTGCTGCATTGTGCTCAGTGACTTGCAAGTCAGCTGGCATCTCTGATGCTGGTAAGAGAAGATCTGAGATGCTGGGCAGCTCCTTGTGTATTTATCTGTTTTGTGCACAATGTGAGGACAGTTACTTAACAGTGTTACGACTTAGGAAAGATGTTCATCAAACTCCAGAAGTCATTATGAGAGAAAACCCTACCGCACACGTTCTCTCTCCAGTCTGTCAGGAACACTCCCTTTGATGCACAAGCCCGAGCGTAGGAAGAGAAGACGGCACACAGGCAGTCCTCACTCTTCTCACAGTTACAGCTAGCATATAGACATCGCTGCAGGACACAGTAAACACTGTTAGAGAATTACAGACCCATCAAAATGTAATTCAATGGAAGACAAATAGGAGGGTTTTGTAGTACCTTGTGGTACAGCTCAGGATTCACCACTGAACGGCACTGCGCGAAGTTGCTGTCTGGACTCAGCAGCAAGGCGCACCAGTGTCTGGCGTACCACTCTGGAGAAACAATAATCTATTATTTTTAATGCCTACAGTTCTGTTGAACTCTCTAATTAAGTTAAAGACAACACACTAACAGACAAGCAAAAAGTGTTGAAGGCTAAGAATCAATCCAAGAAATACACAAACAAAAACACAAGATTAAAACATAATAATAGACTGCTGCTTTTTACCGTTTTCCACACTGAGAGAACAGGGGTCCTCAAGTCTTTCCTGTCTGTTTTGGCACATCAGGTTAGCCTTCCAGGAGTTAATAAAACTTGCTGCTGTTCCCTCCACGATCCCCTGAGGAGTCCTCATGTCATCAGACAGGACCATGTTGAAATTCCCACATAAACCTGAAGGAAACAAATGTTTAGGAATTAAATTTGAATTTTATCGGCACGTATTCACAGATAACAAACAATTGCCTGAAAACCACAAATGGAAAATGGGAGATGTTAATTACTGTGATGAGATGATAACTCACAGGATTATGAGTTTAAAGAATTTGTTTGAATGAAGAGGAAATATGATAAGGAAAAACAGATATAATACACTGATAACTGGGGTTACGCAGTGTGGTATTATGGTTGAGATTCCACAGCTTAATTCATGAAGAGAGAGAAGACGATCTTGTATATCTGAAGCCAAAACCACCACCTTTACATTCATTTGTATTTTTATATTATGTATATTGTTTTGAGTTTTTTTTTTTTTTATTGTGCAATTATTAGTTTAATGAATAATAACTATTAATTGAATTAAAAAGTATCATTAAATATAATCAACAGGGCCATACCAAATAATTCAAAGCTTCAAAGCTTTAAAGCTTTATTTGTAAGTTGACGTTCAAATTTTAAATCACAACTGCAGATAAGGATTAGTCTGCACAAATATTATCAGTGTTATATTATTTGTAGAATTAGATTTAAGCAGTGGCTGCGTAGGATTGTCTACAACTCATGTGTTCTGAACATTTACAATAACTCCAGAGTGTTGTAAAGTCAAAAGTTATTCAAATATAGATGTCATATAGACATCATTTCCAAAATTCACAACATGTTTTTATCAGATAAAATATTCTGCTTCATTCAACATTTGCTGGTGTTGTGTTAAGTCTTTCTTTCCCCATGAATTAAATTTATTCATTCAAGAAATCTAATTTAATAAAAAAAGACAAACTTATTTTATCACATGAATCACTAATTCAACTAATTTCTAGATTTTTTGGGGGGTTGATGACATCATAAAACATAATGATAAACATTTAAAGCTTTATTTGAAAACCTTAATAATAGCTTCAAAAGTAAATAAAACAATATTCGGTACAGCTCTTATCATCATGTACATTTGTGTCCACCTGTTCAGCACTACTCTTCCAACAAGTAGTGTGGGTGTTTTATTTATTTGTAATGTAACTGTACCGTATTCTCACGTAGATTTTGCTGTTGCCTAATGCTTCATGTTAAGACATAAACTTACCACGTGTCTTTGCTTTGTAGCTTTGTTCCAGCCTGACATAGACTTGCATAATGGGAACATGCTGGATCTGAATTTCCAGTCCGAAACGGGTCTGGAGCATGATGTGAAAGGATGAAGCGTGGAATATGTTGATGTCACCTTTGGATTAAGACAAATACAAAAAAACAGATCATTAGCTGACGTCATTGCACAAATGAAAGACGAGAGTAGCATGTTTTATTAAGTTTCTTATAGTCTGACTTACCTGAGTGGTACGGCAAACTGATGGTCTGCATGTTCTGCTTCACTGTGCCATCAGATGTGAACATTAACACCTGAATAAAAACAGAATCAATCATTTGAGTGTCGCTATCAGTGTGAATTTATAAATGACTGCAGTCTTCTTCACTGACAATCATTAACTCACATTGTTTCTGTCATTGTTCAGCAGGATTTTAAGGCTCTTCAGACAAGTGTCAAACTCATGACTTGCACATGGCACCAACTTAGCCAGGATGGTAAACTTTGGACTTGCACTATCCTGAAATATAAAGAGTGAGAGCAATTAAATAAATAACAAATAACATTTGTTTTTATATCGGCTGATTACATATTTTCTGCTATTTATTTAATTTAACAAAGCTATGCCTCATTCACCTTGCTCTCCACTTTGGCCAGGGTGTAGTAACAGTCTCCATGGAAGGTGTAGGTTTTCCCATCAAAGGTAGTTACATGTGAACCCTCTTCAACTGCACACGTAGCAGGTGCTTGAAGGTTCTTACAAGACCATCTACCCTTGACACATGTACTGAAACAAGCCAAATAATTAAAGTTAACGATAAAAATACACGATCAGGAAGACCAGATGATGTTCATGAAACATTTGACATACCATTCCTCTCTGTCCTGTCGGTAAACTTCTCCGGCATTGTAGATTTTGTGGTGTTTGCACTGACATTCAGACTGAGCGATACAGCCTCTCATGGAAATATCATCAAACACAGTTCCTGAAAAAGACACATGGGACATAATCATCCACAGACAAGGAAGATGAAACTTGACAGAATCTTTCATAAAAAGTGAAATGTGTGAGCAGCACTAACCAGTAGGACAAAAGCAGCCGTCCATTTTGTGGTCCTCACACAGTGAACTTGTGTCCAGAAGTGAGCATGTGTCCATGCAAGGGAAACCGCTCTCTTCATAAACCATGTTGAATGGGCACTGTTTAGCTGTGAACATAGGGTACAATTAAAGTAAACTGAGGCAGATGTGAGTTTATGTAATTTATTTAATAGCTAATCAAGGGTGGAAGTAACTCAAATTATTTTTTGCCTTAAGTGTAACAATAATAGATATTTTATGTTTTGTTACATTTTAAATCATATTAGTTACAATTGAAGTCAGGTGGAAAATAGGTATATCTGGCCTTTCTGTTTGCCACTTTATGTGTCTTTTGTTTTTTAATTGAATTTTAATTTAACCTTTATTTAACCAGAATAACCTCTTGAGAGTTCTCTTTTTCAAGTGTCCTGGCCAAGACAGGCAGCAACATAAGTTACAGACAGACAACATCAAACAAAAATACAGAATAAAAATGTAAAGCTCAGAAACAAGTACCGGTAATATAAAACAAAAAATAAGATTACTACAAAAAAAGCCAAAAAAGCATGTTAATATATACTAGAAATGAATAATAAAAAGATTGTGAAGATTGTGTACAAAAATCCTGCAACAGTTCTTCTGCAGAAGATTCCACATAAGGAAGCTGCATACATAAATGCTTGCTTGCTACTGTGCGTACACTTGGTACAGAAAATAAAAACATGTTTTATGAATGGAGAGCATAGCCATATATTTTTAATTTTTCCCAATAGAATATAATTAATCCTCTCATGCTAGAGCTGCATGGGACAGTGTAATCTGTTCAAACAGAAACACAGCGCCTGCTCTTCAAAGAACACTTCAAACTAACTGCTTTTCACTGAGCTGAGTTCAGTGCTTTAACACGCTCTCCACCCTGTGCTGTGAAACAAAAAGATGATAACAAAGCAGAAAAGAACGTTACCACAGAACTGAGGTGTCCTCCAGTTGGGAGGCTGCCCTCCTGCATGGGAACACTGTCTAGAGAACTCAGACAGCGTGCTGCAGACGCAGAAGTCATTTGTACTATTGCTGCAACCACACATGTCCTGCACACAGGCCTGGATGTAAGGCTCAGGGTTAATCAGTCTGGTGCAGGAGCTCCAGGGCTCTGAACGCAGCATCTGGCTACAGGTGGTTTTCTAAAAGGGAAAAAGAGACACGATTACTCAGTTGCAAATGCTACCTGTGTATATTCTGCTGACACTAGGTGGATAAAAAACTCACAAACTCCTTGCATGAATCCAGCACAGCCTCTGTCGATTCATCATCCTCTTCATAGGGGTCCTCACAATCATCGTTTGGACGATGGACTTTATGTAAGTTGCCAAATTCAATTGGGCTGATTTTGCGACCTGCATTTGATTGTAATTGTGGTGTGAAATCAAAGGCACAGCAGATGACTGTAGAAATGCATGAATACATAAACAGCAAAAACATAAATACCATTATGAATGAACTCATTCTGGACAGAAACACCATTGAAGTCTCCACAAAGTCCACAAGTACGGTACGCATAATCGGTATCCAGTTCCACCTACAGCAAGACAGTGAGAGGTTATGACGAGTGATTTTCACAATTTCAATGAATATGATAATAATAAAAGTTTAAAATCAAACAAAACACCAGTAAACTGCAATTGCCCCATTAATGACATGAATCTGTGCTATAATTTTGGTTTTAACTATCATAGTTTTGGATAACATAGTTCCATTAACAACAAAAAATATGCAAACATGACTGCATCTCTGAGAGGCTGGTCTGTTCCACATTTAAGACAGAAACATGTGTTCCAATCTGAGATTAAAAAACGAATCACCATAAAGGAGTGTGAACAAAATTTCATTCAAGTTCAAGTTCATTAATGACAATGCATTACTTAAAGTGTACTGTATGTGCCTCACTCAAGACACTTTAAGGAGAGCTGCATAGATTTATTTCTGCCAAGTGTTTCATACCATGACTGCATCATCTCCGTTCCACATGACAGTGATGCCGACTTTAGATTGAAGCTTAAAGTACAAAGCACTTCTTTCCACTTGTACCCCTGCACTGTAGTATGGCAGTTTGACACTGGGGGAAAAATACATTTTTGTGTCATTTTAATGCACAAACATTATAAAAAAGAGATGTGCAGTTGCTTTCACAGGTTATTTGATGTTTTACTTACGGGTTGTCATTCACAATGACCATGTCCTTGGTGAGGTAGAACAAAAGTTCATTGATGGTGACCATCACATGGCTGACTGTAGGGTTTCCATCTTTGTCCTTCCTCTTCAGGTGCACAGAGAACTCTTGGTAGGTCTCGTGGCAGTCGGAGACCAGGTTGTACTCACACATACCAGGGAACTGGTAAAAATCACCGTCGAATGTTTTGAAGTGCTCTCTGCCCCATGTGCTGCAGATGCTGCTGACATGGTTGCGTACTAGAGAAGATTTTAAAGTGTAGAAAACAGTCTGAGTTACCACATGCTCTAAATGACTGATATTAGAGACAGTGCTCTGGTTTACCCGTTAGTATGTATAAATACAAAGATTGATCAACATTGACACAGACATCATCCAGAACAACCTGAGCCTTACCCAGTCTGGCTTGAACATCAATGACACTGGCAACAGACAATGCAAGGACACAAAACCACACCCTTCGCCACCCCATGGTTGCTGCTGTGGGCTTGCTGTTACCAAAGCAGGTAATGGTCAGACTGCACTTGACAGCCCTTTATATTGAGATTACAATGTTTTTAGCTCACGCCTCCCGTTTGAGTGGCAACTAAAGATTTATTGCCGAGACATGGCAAACATGTGCTGAATGGATGTCTGACGCCTTTGACAAGTCCAATATAATAATTCCTACATCTTCCTTCTGGCTTGATTGAACAAATATGCACTTCGATTAAGAGATTCCTACAGGAATGGGCTGCAATAAAACAGTTTTGTTGACGGTGTGCTCCTTTTATTACATTGGTCTTGTTCTTTAATAAGTAGTTACTTCTGGATGAAATTTGTAACTTATCAGCGTCACAGAGTTGAGGATGCCATGCTGTGACAGATTTTGGTAAAATTCAACTTTCTGAGTAAACAATGACAACTCAACAGCCGTGATATCTTTTTATGAGAACTGTGTTATGATATGACAGGCAATAAAAATATTTTTCAATGACTGAGTTACTGTCAAACCCCGTCACGCCAAGTGTCAGCTGGGATATGCTTAAGTACGCAACACTGCACAGGGTAGGGTAGGGCAGATTACAGATATACATGTGAACAGCCTCAGTGTCAACAACGCAAAATGGCATTTATTTTCAGTTAGTATTACAGCATGTATTTTCAAAATAATGATTCTAATAACATCTAATAAAAAAATGTAAAATAGTAATGAAATAAAATTAAATTTTGACAATGTGATATTTTGATGAGCATTAATAAGTACTCTGCCAGGACCAAAGAAAGTAGAGATCTCTCGAGTAAGTGTGATCTTAATGGAGGGGTAAAAGCAGCAGTGTGTAGGATTTAGTGGCATCTGGCAGTGAAGACTGCAGATCGCAATCAGCTGAAACTCCTGTGTGCCAAATCGTGAACTCCCAGTTAGGTTTCCTTCAGTATTTATTGTTCAAGAGGTTTTTACTGGCAGCCGAATTATCGGCAGAGGTCACTTCCGCTAAAACCAACCTACCAGTACCTTGAATAGGTAAAAACACTGAATAAAGCAGTTTCACGTTACAAATCAGTGTTTCTCCACTGCTGTTTGGCTCATCACAGACAGGACACTGGCCCAGCACCTGCTAATGTGTGCTCACCTGTTTTCTCTGATAACGTAAGATTCAGATGTTCAGGCGGTTTTTACTGGGGGCTGAATTATCTGCAGAGGTCCCTATCTCTCCAAAACAAACAATTTTTTTCTGACGCAGCTCTTTGCAAAGGGGCTGCTAACTACAGTGGCTGACACGAAAACACAAATGGCCCTATCTAGAAACTAGTGTTTGGTTTGTTTGTTCTGGGCTCCTTTAGAATCATGGCAGTGCAACATGGTGTCCTTCATTGACGAAGACCAGCTCCCTATATAGATATAATTGGCTCATTCTAAGGTCACGAAACATGACTATTCTTAGGTAATTATAAACTAAAGAAAACATAGGCTACTAATTATATTACGTTCCATTTCTGTCAGTGTATCCCCCTTAACCCTACACACTGGACCTTTAACATACACAGACCTTAAACCCTGACTGTGTGTGTTCAAACAATGGGTTAAACCAGTGATCAGAGTTGGTAATTAGCACCAGCCAAACACTGGTAAAATATGCAAGTAGCTGCTAGATTTGCTTCACTTACCAGCCAAAAAAACAATAGTAATCTATTAAGTGGCTAACAGATTTTGAAATCCAGAGCGAAGGAATTCTTGATGTAAACATATCCCTATAGATTCATTTTTTAATGTACCTTTAAGATTTGGATATGTATTTTTTACAGAATGCTATTTAACAATAAGAACTTATGCATTTATTCTCAAGAACGTTTCTATCTAATATGAATTTTTGGGGGGTATGTTTAAGATTGTCACTAAGCTGTTTTTAATTTTACCTCTTTATTCTTCTATTTCTATGTAAAATGTTGATTGTTAACTTATTGATGTTTGGTATTTAGCCTTTCCACTACACGTGGGTAAACTCACTGAAGATGGCTTCTCTTTGTGACAAAACTGTTTGCCCGATGAAGGTCTAGTCTTCAAAATGTTGCAGCATTAAAATCATTATTTTTGCAAGTTGGACAGTGTGTGGGAGTCTTTCCTACAAGATTTTGAAATCCACCAGCTACAGAGGCAGGTATACAGTGGAAATTACTCTAAGGTATCATGACATCGGAAATTATTTGACAATGAAAAAGACAGTATCTGAAGGAAACTCTCAACCAACATGAAAGTTCTATCTAAATGTTTGCTTGACTGTGGTGCTAGGAATACACTGTATTATCTAAATTGCATCTGGGTCATGAAGAACACAGGATGTGCAACTGATTGTGCTACATCCTTGATTACAGTCATCCTTTACCTGCAGTGTCCTGTTACACACTAGACTTGGCATCATATCAAAGTGCAAACTTCCAAAGTATCAGGCAGAGATGCTCTGATAACATCTTTTCCTTCCTGATAATAATTCCAATGCATGAACTTGAATATTGGCAAATACCACGCACTGATCCGATGCCACTGCATAAGGAAGATATTTAACACATGTATTAACAATGGCATGGCTCAAGTTTAACCCTTTGTGAGACATGTACCAATACATACAGAGTATGAATCCATAGAAATTACCAAATTGCCAACATACTGCTAATGGCTAACGTTACACTATTTATCGAAAAGTATTCTTCTTCTGCCACGCTTTTATTTCCATTAGGCTGGATTACTGTAATGCACTTTTTGCTGGACTGACAAAGCAGATATTATTCAGAATTATTCAGAACGCAGCAGCCAGAGTTTTAACAAAAACTAAAAGGTGTGACCACATAAATCCTATTTTATCGTCTCTTCACCTTCCTATGTTGCTGACATGCTCACAGAGTACACACCACAAAGATCCCTTAGATCATATGAACTTATACCAGAACCAACAGGCATGATCACATCGTTCCAGTTTCAGCCTCTTTACACTAGCTCCCAGTATGTTTTAGAATAGATTTTAAGATTTTACTGATTACTTTTAAGGCTCTTCATGGTCCCTCTCCCAGCTATATCGCCAACCTCTTAGTATGAACTCTTAGCATGGGGGGGGGGCTGTAGCTATGAGGTAGCTACGGCTCAGGAGGTAGAGCGGGTCGTCCTACCAATCAGAATATCAGCGATTTAATCCCCAGCTCCTCCAGTCTACACGTCAAAGTATCCTTGAGCAAGATACTGAACACCAAATTCCAAGATCCATCGGCATGAGTGTGTTAAAAACTGAGTAGCAGGTGTCAACTGAGCCTTTGCCCGCCAGTGCATAAATGTGCATGTGAATGTGTAAAAAGAACGTAGTGTAAAAAGGCTTTGAGTGGTCGAGGGACTAGAAAGGCGCTATACAAGTGCAAGTCCATTTAGTACTATACACACCAGTCGGAAATCCAGTCGGCCAAGTCAGTGATCTCTATTAAGTTCTTTCTTAAAACATATTTTAATCAGAGAACCTTTCCTGATTTTTCTTAAGTTTTAAGTTAAACTGTCTTTTATTTCCTCAGTCTTTATACACTAAAGTGTTTTAATCAGTTCTTTTAGAGGTTGTTGTTTTCATGTCATCTGTTTTAATTATTGACATGTAAAGCACATTGCAACTCTGTTTTGAAAAGCACTTTATAAATAATAATAATAATTATTATAATTATCATTATTTTTAGTAGTAGTATTGTGCATCTATTATTTTCATTATGAGTTTCAATGACCCTTAAAGGAATGAAACCTAAAGTTGTTTTTTTCTTGGTAGAACAAATGCTTTATTATAACTGAAACTTAGAACCATTTCTTTCAACAGAAGTTCATGTTAGGTAAGTATATTTTCAATACTGTAAATATGGAAATGTACATGGTGTGATAAGTGCCAGTTTCCTTCCCATGGTTTCATGGAATGCAACCCTAGTAATTATTTGTTCAAACACAAGTAATGGGTGAAAACTCTTTAAGAGACTGAACCACAATATTACTTCAGGGTCAGTAAACAATTAACTTAACACCAAAGTCATACCCGACTGTCATTGGTCACCAGATGTTTGAACAGATTACTCACAACAAAAGTAACAATATTAATTATTCCATCTGATGGGTAAAAATTTCACTCCCATCACACATGATTAGTCCTCTTCAAGCTGTTTACACATTTGTCTTATCTGTGGTTATATCTTGGAAACACTTATAAAGTTTTATTTGTATGTTCTCAAATATCTTTCCAGTGGAAGCTCCTCCAAGTGCAAACAGGGCTTTGGACCACTCCCACAGGGGGACAGCTGCACGGTGAGGAAGGCGTATAGTTATTCCTGTCTGACAGCACATACAGTGTTGATTCAGGGAGGTCAGTACACCCGCCAAATGGCCTCAGACAGTTTTGATTAGAGGTGGGACTATTCAAGATTCTGTAATCCATGTTGACATAATATTATTTTACATCCAACCCTTGCCCTTATTTTCCATAGACTGAAATGATGCTTAAAACAAGGCAGTGTGTCAGAGTGCAGCACAAGTTTTAAAGGTCCAGTGTGGAGGATTTAGGGGGATATATTGGCAGATATGGAACATTATACAATAAGTTTGTTTCATTTGTGTATAAACCTGGAAATGAGAATGGTTGTGTTTCTGTTACCTTAGAATGAGCCGTTTATATCTACATATCTACACTGATATGTGCCATGATGTAAATTCTGCCACTCAGCCTGTCTATTCATTATTTTATCTTGCTTTTATCTTTTACTGCTTATAATTAATCACCCAGGTGTGATATCAGTATTGTTAAATTGCAATATCTATACTTCCATCAGTTAATAATGTAAAATCAGCCATTCAGTCTATCTCTTTATTACATTCTGCTTCTTTTTGATGCTTCTTAATCATATTGATTATTACTATATATTTTATTTATTATCTTATTTTACGTACTTACTTATATTTTGCTGAGTACCTTATTTTTTTCTACTGATGCTTCCTGTTTGCACTATCCTTTTGCTGCTGTAATGTTGCCAATTTCCCTGCGGGTCCTCGTCCACAGAGATCACCTTGACTCACTGCCATCTTACTTCAGTAGCCCAGAGCAGACAAACAGGCAAACCAAAGACAGGAACACTCGGGTTTTGTGTTGGCAGCCCCTCCGCAACGAGATAATGGGGAAAAAAACCTGTCTTTTTATTTGATTTTTTTTACATAAGTCTGATTAATTCAGTGTTTTTACCAAGTTTAATCGCCTGATCTGTTTGTTTTGGAGAGGATGAGACGTCTGTGGATGTTTTGGCTCTTGGTAAAAACCTCCTGAACAATGTAAACTAAAGGAATTCTAACCCGTAGATGTTTCACCTGTAACCAAAAAAAAAAAGTGCAAATAAATGAACTTGCTGAAGTATTTTTGTACATTAATTTAAATTTTGTCAATATATTTTATTTTAAATTCAAGCATGATTCATAGTTTTTCTATGGGCTACAATACACTCAAGAGATTAAAATAAAATGACTTTTTACACAGGTTCTGTGACAGAAAGTTGTTGGTTAGGATTCAGTTTAGGTCTGATGGGATCATTTGACCACAGAACAAGATTAACATGCTGTCTTCAATTATTTGGAAAGGGAAACATGTTATCAGAAGAGCAAGTTCTCTGTTTGCAGGACAGTAAGCAAAGACAACACTTCATGTACTGTAACAACACACAGAAACCACATACTGTGAGGTTTGGTTGCAAAAACAACCACTGCATCACTAGTATTGCAATCATTGGCAGCTGATGCTAATGCTGAAGTGTTTTTAAAAAATATTATTTCACATTTTTTTAATATTATTTAATATGATTTGATTAGTCAGTGTCACATAGTTGTTGAAAATACCTGTAAATTTTCAGAGCTCATTGTGATGCCTTCAAATGTCTTGTTTTGTCCATTTACAGATCACAAACCCAAAAGGATTGAGGTTACTATCACAGAAAACCTGCAAATAAATTTCGGACACTTTTGCTTTAAAACAAATGTTATAATTATTAGCTAATTATTCACAGTAAACAAAATTTTGACCGTGGGTGCCCAAACGCTTGCATGCAACTGTACACCTGCTCCAACAGCCTCTGCCTGTCATTCCCCCTGTGCACTGCAGGTGGCGGCATACACTTTGACTTCAGGTTGGTCCACAACGGGAAGAAGAACACGCAGTGTGTACAGCATTTGCGCATGCGCCTGTAGGGACTCGAAGTAAATGGAGGCTGTTTGAAATGTCGTCTGGAGACTGTAACATCAAAAACATGCGATGATATTGCATTTAATATTAACCAACTAGTTACGTTTGTGAAAAGCAGTCGCTATGGGTGAGTTAACATGTAACGTTGCTATTTGTGAGTATGTTAGCTAGATAAAAACCCGCTATTAGTAACTGGCTTTGCTTCTGCTAACTTAGCTAACGTTAAATTGTTAAACGTTAGTCACAACATCGCTGCCTTAAGCTAACGGAGGGTGTTTAATATTCAGCTGAAGTCAAGTATGTTTAAAGATATTAGGGGCCGAAAGAATGCTACTATTTTTTGTAATGTTGGCTTTTATATAACAGGCAATCTCCCTGCTCATAACATATTCTATGTCATGATAAAGCTTGTCGTTTGACGATACACACCGTTTTGCCGTTGCATAGGTACATCTTGCATTGTTGGGGTGGACACAATTTTAATGTTCTTCAAAGTAACGCTCTATAATTTAACCTCACCACACATTACAGCTTCCAAAATGACAGTGAAGTTGCTAAAACAGTTGCTCAAAGATCATAATATTATAACCGTCTTGAGGGCTGCGATAGTTTGGGGTACACGCACATAATAAACTGGCCAACTGAGTGTGAGTGTGACCAGTTAGGTTTTGTTTTTGTTTGTCCAGTGAACATCTTGATGCCCAAATCCTGAACATCCAATAAAGCAGTCCCTCTCACTGATGGTCTAATTTCACCTGAGCTTTTAACTACTTGTGTAGAAACAATATGACCAAAACTTATGGTATCTCAACTTCATGCCTCTGTTTGTTTGTTTTTTTCCCAGACTGTAATATTGATGGTGCTGAGGAAGTTGAGACTGAGAGATCCTCATCTCCAACTGGACTACAGTCTCCTGTAATGGACCGTAACCCATCACCACCCCCCGATGCAGCCGATGCAGAGGAGGATGGAGATTTGGACGCCATTGGAGACACCGTTTACAGCAAGCACTGGCTTTTCAGCACCCTGACTCGTCTAATCCATGTGGGTTGGCTGTATTTACTAAGGTCAAATATGTGGCATGAAATTTTCAGTAAGCACGGTTTCAGTCACAGGTGTACCGAAGATTATGCAGTGACAACTCAGTTTGAGTTGCATTTATTTTCTCGATCTATTTAGCAATAGCCTCTTTCAGTCAACCAACAGCTGTAATGAAAAATCGCCCTGTTTCTATTCATCCGATTGGACCATCTTTACTGTCGCTCTCTGCTGCATGCTCTCTAATGTACTAACATTTCCTCATGTTTGATAAAACGGTTGTCTCTCAGATGGTCAAAGAGCATTCAGAGATGGACTCTGAAGGTCAGATGGAGCTCCCTGATGATGATGAGGAAGATCTATGTAGAGTCTGGGATATGGCAATGGATAAGGTAGAGTTCTTTGTCCGTGTCCCATATGCTTCACATTCTTTGACTGGTCAGGGTTTTATTTGCCATCCTGTTTTACTGTCTTTTCTGTGGTTAAGGAGAATTTGTGTTCTGTTATAAATGGGGTGGACAAAATAACTGCAACACCTCTCAGTAAAATGCAATACATTTTAACATAACCACAAACTACTTCCTCCAAAATGACCATTGAGTTGAATCAACACTTCTCTGAAACGATTTTAGCAAAAACAAACATTATAACCTTCATGATGGGCGGATTTATTGCTGGGCAGTTATAGCTAGGTTTACGTAATAAACCTGCAACTGAGTATATCTTGCAGTAAGAAGCGAATGACGTAATGTTGTCATGTTTAAACATTTACTGATTACTGATTATTTACCAACTGTGTGCAGGATGTGGCTGGTTTTCTGCAGGAGTTCAAAGCAGCAGATATCCTTCTTGGTGTGATAGCCAAATCTCGTTGTCCACGTCTCACAGTGAGTGAAATCCTCTCCAGTTCATACATTCTGTGTCATAATATACTCATATTTATTTAATTTTGATGCCATATTCTTGGGCTTTGAGAATTTTTTATTTATTTATTTATTTTTTGCTTCTCAAGGAAATTTGTGTGGGAATCCTCGGGAACATCGCTTGTTTTCCTGACACTTGTCTGACTCTTAGCCAAAACGAAGACTTAGGGTGGGTAAAAGTCATCTTTTGTTGTTCCTAAATAAATGTCTTACACTCCGATGATTCATTCTTATTAATGCCACTCCCTGTGTGTCCACAGTGCGGTGCTGTTGCTTCTTCTTGGAGATACAGATCCTCCTACCCTTCTGGAAACAAGCAGGTGACATTTACATTTTCTGCAGACATGTATGACAGAAAAACTGAGAGAGAAGTATTTATCTTTTCTGATGGTGTTTGCAGATTGCTGCTGACCTGTGTCTCTCAGAAAGATGTCTGCTCCCTGTGGCTTCAGCGAATACGACAGCAAACGTCTGTGCGCTCCAGCCTCCTTTTCGTCATGTGCAGTTCTACCAACAGTACTGTGCTTTTACTCATCTCTTTTTAATCAGCTGGCGACAAGTTACTTGTTAATCTGTTTGACAAACCAATTTGACTCACATTAACAGTGCTGCAGTAAGATTCACTTGGTCCAGACCAAGAGATAAAAATGTTGCATTTTAGTTCTGATCTGGTTCCTTTTCACAAAGATTTTTTTTTTTTTAACAAATGAATCAAGACGAGTAAATATGAAGTCATGCAGACTTACAGGTAAATCTGATAGGACAGTCTGGGCGACTGTCATCCTTTATCATCAGGATCCACATAAGTTAATCAAATTCCATTCAACAGAAGTTTATGCAGCACTTTAATACTTTTGATGTGTATATTTATGTTTTTTTAGTGTAACAAAGACCTCATGAAGACACTACTTACAGGCGTTATTAGTATTATTAGACTGCAAAGTAACTGTGTTTTTTGAATAATGACTAACAGGTAGAGACAGGACGAAAAAGAGACGTCTTGTACGGTAATGATACAGGGCTTATTATTACAGGATAGCTGTCAAACACACTTTTTAATGGACTTAATGAACTGAAAGAGCACACAGAGTTGGATGCAATTACAGCAGTTTAGCAGCTTTTGAATTATTAATCAGGGAAAATAGCCATGCTGATGTGCACATGTTTTACCGTAGTTAAAAAATCATTAGTGTCACTAGGTTATATACACACAACATGGCCTTAAACAATCAATTCCAAGATGGCGGATAGATTTTAAGCTCAGCAGATGGATTATTAGTCTAGCTTTTGAAATTGGGCTAAAATCACATATTTGCTGTCATAAAATCCTGTGGTTGGTTTGTTTGGAAGCGAACCGAGACCCATCTTTTCATGCGGTCACTTTTCAGTTGTTCGGTCACTAGGGTTCGATTGACAGCTTTCACACCAGCCCAATGAAACAGTACTTGCCAGGCAAGAATATTGTTTTAACTGAACCAATCAGGTTAGGTGTAAAGGCACCCTGAGTCAAAGTCCCTGTAAGCTGTTTATCTCAGAGGTTCCCTGTGGAGCTTTTGACCTCTTGTAGCGCTGGGTGTAAAAAATGCTGGATTTAAAATACTAATACAACACATTTGGTGGACTTTAAGTACAGACATGGTGCCTTTTTGGTGAATTCTACTAAATGTAAACATAAATTGTTTACAAGACAACTCCACAGGGCACCTGCTTTTAAAATGATTACCATAAGTAGCACTGTGTGTGTGTGTGTGTGTGTGTGTGTGTGTGTGTGTGTGTGTGTGTGTGTGTGTGTGTGTGTGTTGCAGCTGACCTGCTTGAGAAGGTCGGAGAGCTGGTGGACAAACTGTTTGACCTTGATGAAGAGCTGATGAAGAGTTGGATCACAGCTCAACCAAGTGAGGAGGAGGAGGATGGTGAAAGCAGTCTGGATGTGGCTTCATGTCTTCTTGAGGCAGCCAAGCAGCTCAGGTGGGAATCTGAAATAGACTTTCAGGAGAGTGTTATAGAATTTGTAGTGTTTGCATAATTAGATGTACTTTGAATGGGAATTGAAATGTTTTCCATATAAATCAACAGTGTCCACAGGTTAGAGGTTATAAAGAGCAGACCTAAACTAACAGAGTGCCTCCAGTCACTCCTTTTCATATTTGTCTATCTAAATTCAGTTAATACAATGCATTGGTATATTTGTTGGTAAAATTTACATCTGTAAATCTAGTATTTATTGTTGGTCTGATACAGCAGAATTCATACTTAAATACATGGTGCTAATGTTGATGATTTATCTGACCCTCAGCATTCACCAGTGTTACATTGCTTTCCCAGATCAGAGAGTCCAAATGGATTAGAGGTTTACCTTCATGCCCTTCAACTCCTCACCACTGTAGATGAGGGCATTCAGACTTTTGGTAAGAGGAATCCACACAGTTTATATTTAGTTCAGCTGCTGGCACATCATTACAGAAGTTAAGGATGTTAACCATAGTTGTTAACGTAGTACACTCTAACAGAAGATGTTGTTTGTGAGTTGTTTGTATGTGTGTCTTTTAGCTGCCCCTGATGGACCCGGAAAAGCAGTGTGGGACTTCGTCTGTGACGTTGTGTGCGAGGACCTCTGCCAGCCAACCGATCTTCCAGTTGTCCTGCAGGAGCAGAAGAGCATTTTGGTTCAGGCATTTGCTGTGCTGCAGGCTCTTTATAGATGCCAGGATCAATGGCACAGCAAAAGTGACACAAGTTAGTTTTGCAACAGAATGACATCTGATCTGAGATCTGCCTTTTACAACGCATGTAGGGTTAGCTGTATGTTTTCTGGTATTTAGAATAGAGGTTATTTTATGGTGTGTAAGAAATTTTATTAAGGCTTACTCAAAGAATTAGGACTGGGGCCTATTAAGGCTTACAGGAAAAAATAAAATAAAAATATAATGACGCTATAAGCTCAACTTCAGTAATGAGGATATATCCCATTTTAGTTTGTATATGTCCATTTCTCAATCATAATTTATGTGTTTTGTGCAAATACCTTTGTCTTTCGCCTCCAGGTCTTCCCCTGATTGGAACCATCTTGCGGGTGCTTCAGTACCACAGCGAGGGCAAAGATGACAGTACCAGCAAAGAAGACACAAAAGATGAACAGCTTCAGATGCTGGCAGAGATCACAACTGAGTTTCTCGCTGACATCTGCATTCAAATCCCTAAGGTAATGCAACCAAAGGAACGCCCTCCTGTTGGATCAGATTGTTAAGGCACCGATCACACAGAAAGCATTTTAGCAGCTGGAGGCGGCTTTTTGTAATTGTTTTAATGAGAATGAAGCTTTTTGCTCGCTGTTTTTGCATTGCATTGTCTGCCCTCTCAGCACCTGGCGTTTTTGCTGGAGCACTCTGAACTCCTGGAGTTGAAAGACATTTCAACTCAGCGTCCCACGTGATCTTTTTTCCTATTGTCCAGTCAGATGATTTGAGAGGCAGACCTTCTGTGGTGATCAGTTTACATTTACATTTACAGTTGATAAACCATGGAGGAGAAACTGGTGGTAGTGGCTGCTGGATACCCCGAGCTTTATGGCCCGTCAATAGGTTGTCAAACTGCCCCCAAGTTATGCCTGGAAACGGCCATACCGAAGCTACTGGACCAACTGGTGGTACTCCCCATGATCCACCCTCTTTGTTAGGATCTCACGTACCCACACAGATCTCTATTTCCCTGTGCCAGACAAACTATTTGCTGACAGCCTCTCACCCTCAACCAGAGCTACAGCAAGTACCCTCTGTCTGTCCAATTTAATAACTAGCTACTAAGTACTATGAAACAAAGCACAGTGGCATTCAATTAAAAAAAAAAAAAAAAAAAAAGATAGTGCAGTGCATCTTGTGTTTTGCAACCTGCAGAGCTCTTCTGTGTGATCGGGGGCTTACAGAGCTTTCTTTTCACTCTGAAAGGCCACTAAAGTGTTTGTTGTTGTTTTTTTTGCTCTATGTAGGACACCGTGGCAGATCTAGTGAAGAAAGGTCACCTTACAGAGAAGACGTCTCTCACAGCTGCGAAAAGTTTAGTTCCCAACTTTAAGACTTCAGTAAGTGCTTTCTCCAACATGGTTTACGTATACTCAGATATGTATTACTGTAAAGGATGGAGCAACTAGAGTCATCCAGTCTGCTTTTTATTCACTTTAAAACAACTACAAGGAACTTCCATTTTGTGTCGATTCTGGCAGCCTCTGTTGACAAATGCAGTAGTGCTGTGAATCGTTGAGTAGAAATCACACCCAGGGACAGACATTAGGAGTCCTAAATAGAAATAGCTAATATATTTGCTGCTGGTCTCGTTTGTTTGCGTAGGTCATATAGAGGCATTCGTATTAAATTGAGACAATCAGTTAAAAACTGCTTTAAAATTGAAGTTCATTGTAAATTCCTCATAGTCCTAACATAAAAGTTTAAACTTTGCATCTAATACTGAATTTTACATTGCAATTTAATTTCTATTACTGTTAAAAAAAATCACTTGACAAGAAATAGTGTGTCTACAATTAATTAAATCCCTTTAACCCTTTGAAACCTGGAGCAACGTGTGCTGCTTTCTGACACCTTTGGCAAGTATTAAACCTTTAAACCTTAAGCTAATTGGTACAGTTTCTTTCAGAAACAACTTGGTAAGCATGTCCCACATATTGCGAAAAAAAAATTAGATTTTTTTTTTTATGGGGAAAAAAGAAAAAAGTTAGGGAAAATGTATATTTATAATTGTTATTATTATAATTAAATTTTAAATTATGTTACAGAATTATTATCATTTTTAAGCACTCTTTCCAAGTATTTCCTTGTTTGTTTGATTTTAGATTTCTTTCTTTTTTTAAATTTTTTTTTTAATAAATTATTTGTTTTGTCTTTTTACTAATTTCTTGCAAATTTTTAGGGTCATTTTTCTTCTCTTTCATTGCTTACTGCCCTCCTCCCATGTTTTTGAAAGAAATCAAGCCAATTTGCCCAAGTTTCAAAGACTGAATAGGTACAAATATGAGATGGTTGGTTACAGCTTCCTAAATTTTGCAGCTTTTCTGAGCTGTAAGCATTGTAAAACTGAATACCTTTTATTTTTTTAGACAAAATGTGCTAGTTTGAAATGCCACAATAGTTTATAAAAATGTTGCAGACTCATTGGCAATAGATTTATTAAGTTAATTACACCGTGAATTTTCTCTAATAGCCTAATCCTGTGCAAACCGCTGCCCGTCAGGTCATTGTTTCATGACAGAGTTTAGGATTTATTTTAGCGTTAGTGTCAGATTGAGACGTGTGATGGACTGCCAGCAGCTCCAGTGGAAAATAAACATTATGTTTCCACCCCGCCCTTCTTCCTCCTGTGTAGTTTCAGCACCTGCAGTCCATGTTGTCAGAGACTGATCCCCAACTGGCAGACATGGTGAGAAAAGAGTTTCCTGTCTGAGGCGTCCAGCAGATCAGTGTTCAGCACTCATCCACGCTGTCGCCGCTGCTTTTTATAGCAGCCTCCATTTCCTCTCCAAAGAGCCTGCTTCAAGTCCTGCTATTTGGATTTCCATTGGAAAGACTCAGTGAGGATGTCACACCATCACCAGTGGTGGACTGTATAACAAAAACTGTATCTCTCTTTTCCTCTCCCCTTTTTTTTCATATTTTGAGTCTCACTTGAAAGTGTTTTTATTGTTCTGTGAATGATATTTTTGTATTCAATAATTTACAGTCTTTAATAAAAAAAAGATTTCTTCTGAGAGTTTGTGCTTCAGAGCTTTTACTGTGTCATCATCATCATCATCATCTGGTAAAATCAGCAGGAAATTCCCTCACTGACAAAAAGCATTTTTAGCATTTAAGTTTTTGTTATTATTTTTTAGAAAGGGTTGGTACACAGCAGCCAGGTATGTTGTATATAATTTCAGGAAAATAAGAGATTAGTTCGATTTAAAAAAAAAGAGCTGGTGTCACAACATACTGGTATTTATATTATCTCATTAATTACATGTAAAAATAAAATACTGATATCATGTTAATAATACACGTGATAACATTGTGTAAATAATCCAGGGCCTCTAATAAGTTCTGCTTCTTTCTGTTCATTCCTTGGTCTCCCTTAATGCCATCTTTCTTTTCACTATCCAGTAATTGTAATTTCTCTTTTATGCTTTAGTACAGTTATGGTTACAGACTCTTTTTCTGCCTCTTGGCATTCATATTTTAAGTATAGTTCATTTGCCAAAAATAAGACAAAATTCATAGTAAATTCAAATTTGACCAACAGCATTATTATTATTTTTCTTTTTTCAATCAATTCAGTTTTGTTCACACACACAAACAAATACAATTCATAAGAAGTAATGGAGATGTGAAGTGGAACACCCTGATAAGCTATTGAAAGCTTGAGAATAGGGGCCCAAACATGAAGCAAATTCTATTTTAAAATGTGTGTATGAAGAAGTTGTATAGATTCTTTCAAAAAAAAAAAAAAAAATCATAGATATCGAGATAATATTGTTTTTGTGAACTGTTTTGGCCACTAGAATTGTGTAGTGAAAATCTGATATTATGCCAGCCTTGTAGTACATACAAAGTGAGACATTCATTCCACAGTAACATTAAGACAGTCACAGTCAATGTTTTGCTATGGTTAAAATCTTAAATCTCTACCATTGCATATACTGTACCAAAGTCTATCAAATCTGGAGCTTGAGCTGGTTTCTCAAATAATTCTGGAGGCTGAAATGATACCCACAATAACAACTGAAAATGCACATTTTGATATATTTGGTATCTGAGATTAGGGCTGGGTGATTTGTCCTGAACATTACATTTCGATATTTTTAAATCTTCATAAATGCTGGGACTGGGAGACAAAATCAAACACAATATTTCTGACCAAATACCCTCTCTGATGCAAAAAGTTACAGGGATGACTATGTTTGTTTTTCAGAAAATATTAACACAATGAGATTTTTGATCAATAATCATCAATAATGTGGATATAAAGACTAAGTGACTCAAGGCAAGCGTTAAAACAAAAAAAAGTCAGGTAAGTTAATAAAGTTACATCAATTTACTGTAATTCAGCCTTAAAAGCAGTAAAAAAAAAAAAAAAACACTATTTATGCAACATCATGACACAAAGATATCCAAAATCTAAGATGATATTTTGTTTAGCTTCATGCAGGCTTGTTTGTCTATGTGTAGGGTTTTTTATTTTTTAATTACTGCCCTTTTTTTCCCTTTTCTTTCTCTCAACATAATCTCTTTGTTTTGGTTGTTGTTAGTCTCCAGTATCCTTTATTTAATTAATTAATTTACTTTTTTGCATGTAACTGCAACTTGAGATGACAATTTATGTTACTGTCTTGTATGTTTATGGAAAATCTCAATAAATAGTTTAAAAAAAAAATCTAAGACGATATATAGTCTCATATCTCGATAACGATATAATAACTTCACATTGCCCAGCCTTAATTGAGATCTGCCCCCTTACAGACTAAACATGTATGGGCCACATACAGTCCGATTCGATCACAGGTGGGCCGGACCAGTAAAACCATTGCACTACATCCTATAAATAACAAACATCTCCAAATTTTTCCCTTGTTTTTTAATTCAAAATTCATTTTAAGAACGCTCATCCATTTAAAAAACATGACAAACAGCCTGTGATGTCTTCAGAAGAATAAATGTAATTTCAACAATATGTCTTAGTTGTTCCACGTTCAGTCAGTCGACTACTCGCTGTCATTACATGTGCATTTTTCTATACACTTCCACTCCTGTGTAGTAACCCTGCCATCACCACACCAAACTAAAGTGAAAGAAAAGAAGTGTACTCTAACCAGAGTGAAAAAGTCTCTGAAGCTGCATTTTACATGAAGAAAGTTACTCAGTGTTTATCTTGACACTTGGCACCTCTTAACCTTTCACAAATGCATCAATATTAGTTGTGAAAAATCATCCAGTGGGCCGGATTGGACCCTTTGGTGGGCCGGTTCTGGCCCCTGAGCCGTATGTTTGAGTTAGAGGGACGAATGACCCAGGACTCTGAGCCAGAATGGTCACTGATGCACATTCCCATATACAATATAGAAAAGGTCTCACTTCCATTCTGCACTTTGAAAACAAATCGTTCATCATTTTCATTCTGTGGAGTCATACTGTAGTAAATCATATATGTAACATATTGTATAATATTTAGATTTTGTTTTAAGTTTCAGAGCATTTTGTACAAAGGCTGCAAGTTGGCACCCAAAGATAATTTACATCAGAATCAGTATGCCTGTTATTGTCACTGTATCATTAAGAAACACAACAAATTAGGAGTGCTACTCCTGTAAGGTGCTGACAGTTATAAACCACATTCTCAGTGTATTCAACCATCCAATCCACACACTAATAAGTAATAAACAATAAATGAGTGTAATAGGTAAAAACTATATATAGTGTGTTTGTGAATATTGCACAGTGTTTAAAAATGTGACTAAAATGCTGAAACAATGAAGATTTTACTGCAATATTGTGCATTTTAAATGTAAATATATACTATGTAATTATGCATTTTTTTATAAGTCACATGCAAATACTAGGACGTGTCACAGTCAGACATGCATCCAGAAAACCTCTTTGCATGTTGATGCTTTAAGCATTAAATGCATCCATCACAGTATTTACTATTATATTTCTGTATAAGATGAAACAGTATTGACTGGGCATTGAGTCACCCTTCCAAGCATATGAGTAATGGTACTAATGCTGATGACAACATCAAGTGTTTACCAGAGGGTGACAGTCACTCGGTAACGACAATAAAATTAGATGAAAGGCTCGAGCCTGGCAACAATGATCTCATTTGGTTTCCAAATGCAGCATTTCGCCCACTCATGGAGAAGAGCAGGACAACCTGCGCATTTCCAGCAAGCTTACGAAGGCTCTGTGAATATAGCAGCTTTTTAATTAAAGCTTGGATTGATATGTAGAACACTCTTTCTAATGGAAATCCCAAGATGGTCAGAGCGCCTGAGGGACAGAGATCACCCTATGGGGAAAAAAAACCCCTGTCTTTAATCCTGTGATCTCAGGACACGATCTGAACCTTGACTAGACTTGTGATGCACGTAGGTAGCCGGTGCGTTAATGTGCGAGTCATGTGCTGTTTGTGCTGTAAATGGCTGGGATGATGTAAATGTAATCATGCTTGGCCTTTCAACATTGCTTGTGGCCAGTGACTTGCACTTTACCGGGTGCTCTGTCTTCAGGCCTCGCTCCGGGGCGTGTCACGTCACAGAGATCAGGCTGAAGCCCAGATGTTTCCTGCTGCCCTGCCAAACTTGATTGTCAGTCTGCCAGTCTTCACAGCAGCTTGATATGATCTGACTTCATGCGCACACCACAGTAGGCCGATCCACGTGTGGCTGCTGCTTTATACACATCAATGGCGCTGAGGCATGTCAGGCCTGTCTGACGCTGATGCTGGATGTCAGTTACTTCTTTTCCCTGTTTACCTCTGCCCACACAACTCACTGTTCTTTTAAATGACCTGACATTTTGCCTTACAGTAAAATATGTTCTATTTTTTTTATCACATTTGTGTGAAAATTCACATCTGGTACAAGTCCTTATGTAACCTGGGGAGAATGTAACACTAATATTCACATGACATACCCAGGAAGTGGATATTTTGATGTTGAGCATGAGGTTCATCAGGGGATTTTGGAGGAAATAAACAAACAAAAAAGATCTAACCTATGATCGAGTGGGATCAAAAGGCAATGAATGGGACTGAACTGCCCTCTAATGAAGGAGGACAGTCCATCCTTTAACAGAAGAAGAATGTTGGGTCATGCCTCAAGACGTGAACTGATCTTTCCAGGACTCTACAACGAACAAATTTATGTATGGTTTTGTCAAGCCTGGATCATCTAAATTAAGCCCTCTTGAGTGTGTAAAATGGCCCTGACAGTGGTGTAGTACCTGTTGTGTTGCTGGGTGAGCCGCAGGGATAATGAAGGGAGGAAGAATACGTGCACAGCGTCACATCGCCCTCCTTTGATACCAAGGCCCAACCTATTCGCAACCACCTGACCAAGGCGTGCTAATACGGACACAGGATGCTATTGGTTGCAATCAAAGCCCTCTTCAGCTCATTTCCTGAGTTCCCCTGGCTTCCTATCTCTTGTCAACAGAATCACAAAGAAACTTTCCCCCTCGCCATCCCTGGATATCAAAGACACTGACGTTTACTGCTCGCAAAAAGTGATGCGGTGACGTTGGTGTTTGCATTTGCCTTAACTTCCTGTGCTGCTTCTTCAACAACCACCTTACCTGTGAGGACGTTGTTATGATAAACTAGACAGCAAGGGTGCTATTATTGTAGCACATTGTCACCAACACAACCTTGTTTATGCAGTGGTGGAAAGGCTGAGCATCACCAGATATCATCTTCTATGGGGCACATGAGGCAGACTGATCCTTAAATCAATTTAAAAATAAAGGAGCAATAAAATAACTAGCTACAGTTTAACCAATAATAAAAAATAACTAACTTAATATATTATACATGTCTCATTTAGCTATTTTTTGCACCTGATTTTATTTTCAAATTCAATCAAATGTAGTCATATATATCAGAGAGCAAACAAACCCAGATAACCTAATTTTTATATGCAATCACCTCTATATTTAACTAGACACTTACGTCATTTGGGGAACTCTGGAGTGTAGACACAGGAGGGTCATAACAAAAAAAAGTACTTCTACACATTCAGAAACACATCTGTATTTATGGCTTCAGTTGCATGTGGACGGTATTGACCAAACTCCTCCTCTCCTGAGGTTATGGAGAAGTTGTGTCCTTAATCAGTCTCAGCAACTGTAGTGTTACTGGTGTCCACTTAATGCTGAAAACACCAGTCTTTAGTTGGGGCTTGGCCGTTATGCTTTCCATCAAATATACACTCCTTTTTTTCTTGCAATCAACACCCCAGGCAGATATGTCTGTTTTTTAGTGTCATATCCTCTGGCATGTCTCCCAATATATACATATACGTCTACCTCCATGATTTGCTTAATCTCCACCCGAATGTTTTTCCCTTATCCAATTTGGGACAGTCCCAAAAATATGGGTGTGGTCGCCAATTTTTCCATATTGTCTCCAGCCTAATTCAGAGGTGTTGCTGTATCTTGCCAACATACGAGGGGTCTTAATGATCTCATTCTAGTTTTCCACTCAAACTCCCTCCAGGCAGAGCTACCTGTGAGCATGTGACCCTCTCTTTTAGCTATTTTAATATACTAATTTAATGGTGGGTCTCATCTGTTGTATGTTACTGAGGAGAACAATATTTCACACCTATGCTAGTCTGGGTCTTCGACTCTGTTTATGTCTTACTTTTACGTCAAACTTACTTTTACAGATTGGCCTTTCCTGACAGTTGATAGATGTGTATATGGGAGTGTATGTATTTGCAGCCATGTGTATATGTATGCATGCTTACAGATATATAAGTGCTTAAGTGTATATGTTGGTGAAGGCGTATGTATATGCTTGTGTTTTATTAATATCGCTTTTGTTTTGCATTTTCTGCACCTTGGAAATCACTTTGTGCTTTCAGCTCGAGAGGTGCTCGACAAATAAAGTTATTATTATTATACGAGTAACTGTATTTCGTTACAGTTACAGTTTAGATTGCTGGTATTCTGAATACAATCACTGTCTTTAAAAATAGACTACTTGAAAGGATTACTTTATTTGTCTTTGATTGATGTGCTCTAACACTGCATCCTTACTGAATGTGACACAAGTAAGCATCAGTGACAAAATCAGTTTGAATGTTTTCTATAGGAATGTCAGAGCTGGCCATGGTCATTGCAGCACTGACGTTCTAAGCTAAACTTTTATCAGACGCCCTCTTATTAATTTAAGATCTATTTAAACTCTTACAGATACAGAAGCTGTTGTACATGCTTTTATCTCTTTGCGCCTTGAATATTGCAACAGCATTTATTCCTGTCTTCATCAAAAAACCCTGCAATGACTTCAGATTGTTCAGAAGAATCAAGAAGCACGACCACATCACACCAGTTTCACACCACCACCATCACACCAGCTCCCTGTTTGTTTTAGGATTTAAAATCTTACTGAATACTTTTGAGACTCTTCATTACCTGGCTCCAGATTACGTTTCCGACCTGTTAGTCCCTATAAACCTCTGTGTAGTTTGAGATCCTTGAGCAGAGGTCTTCTAGGGGACAGAGCTTTTCCAAACAGGGCCTTGAGGCTCTGGAACAACCTGCCCGAGATTCCCTGGCTCTCCTAAAGTCTCTCCTACAAACACACCTCTATCGAAAAGCATATCTTGACTTCGTCTGAGCTGTTTGTCTATTTATTGCTATCTTATTAATTTTATGTCCCATTTATTATCTTGATTTCATTTTTGGCCTTCCTTATTTTATCTTTCACTTAGGGGACATTTTATGACATGTCAGTTGTTTTATTCTCCTTATGTTAATGTGTTTATTGTGCAGCACTTTGTAACTGTGTTTTGAAAGGTGCTCTATAAATCAAGTTTATTTCCAGTCTCTTGCTTTAAAGGCTCTGCTTTAGACAAAGGACAGCTGATATGTGAAGCTGGATGAGGAGTTATCTACACAACACTTCCTTGTTTAACAAAAACCTAAATAAGGCGGCAGCTGGCCGGAGGGGGGTGTTATTTGTTTACATGAGTATCTAGACTATGTTACTTAGTTTGAGTAATCTAATGGAGATGTTACAAATTACATTTTAGGGTGTGTATTCAGTAATCTGTAGTAAAATAAGTTTTAAAAGTAATCCCCCCAACACTTTGTGGTATTGTCAATAAAGAGTCTAGAATCCTAAAAGTGTTGCTTAAAAGCGAGACTACTTAAATAATTTAAAAGAACAACAAAGTAATTTTTTGCCTAAAAGTGTAATGAAGGCTGCTTAACTTAATATAGTATTAAATGTATTAGTATTTAATCGAGTGTGATAGTAGGATTAATTAATATGACAATATTTGTTAGTGTGAATGTAAACAATGACATAAAACACATTAAAAAAAGCTTTTCCAGATTACCTGCACCGTGACTTTCAGTGACCATTTCTGAATCTCTTTTTTCCGCACGACATATCACGTTCCTACTTTGAGTGTGGCAGGTGTTTATGGGCGCAGCTCTATCCTGTCCTGTCCTTGTGTGCCGCTGACGCCTGTCACCAAGTGGCATATGCTGCTGTTTGTTCTGCAATGAAAAGAATTGGAGCTAATTAAAGAGACGCAGCGCAGCCACAGGAAGTGTACGTAAGCAGACCATTCACTGCTTTGATTAGTTAGTTGTGCAAACAAGGTTTAGGATCAGGTGAAAGACTGCAACTCTATTGATGAAGAAGACCTTGAATTCTCTGGAAATTCAAATAACACCAGTGTGCAGTGGAAACAGAGGCTAAACATCCCACTCAAGTAGAACCACTATACTGATGTCTCTTTAATTCTTTTTTTTCTAACAGACCGATGCCGTCTAACTATCATAGATTAATTTACACTTTAATGTTATATAGGAGTGTCAGAATTCACCAGCATTAATACACATATGATAACATCGTGTAAAAAATCCAGTGCCTCTTAAATAATCTTTATTTCTGTCCATTCTTGTTTTGTCTCCCTCCCTCTTTGCTCTATTTGCATGCTTTTGTACAGAGCCTCTCTCCACCTCGATATACCCGTACTTTAAGTTTAATTTATTTGCCAAAAAAGAGACAAAATGCACAATAAATAAAGTTAAAGATGAATTAGACTGTTGGTATTTTTTTCTTTGACGTTATCTATAATATCATGATAATGACATTATTGTAAAAACGCTTTTGGCCACAATAATTGTGAAAATCCTATATTGTGCCAGCTGACAAATAAATGTTTACTCTGTTTTCGGTTTTCATTTTTTTAACCAGATGAGATTAGAAGGTCCTGAATGTATTTATAGTTTGATGTTATATTAGTTCAGTTTTGGCTAATTTAAAGATTTTGCACATGAACAGCTGACTCAGTCTTTGTGCACTGTCCATATTTTAAAACACTTATTTTTTATTTATACAAATATTTTTAATTGGTAGCTTTTTAATTGTAATTTTTATCTATTAATCTTTTTTTTCTAAGCTTAAGATAATCCCTTATACATCCCACAGCAGGAAAATTTGCAACATTAAAGCAGCAGAGTGATAGTGCAAACAGGAAGCATAACATAACATAAAATAAAAACATAAAACCATAAAATAAGTAAAAACAAAGAGCAGTATAATAGCAAACAGTGTAAAAACACAAAGCAATATAATAAGGAAGCAGAATAACTGATTTTACATTACTGACCAATGGAGGTATCGATATTGACTGACTGTAAGCAGCAAATAATAAAAGCAAGATATAATAATAAATAGACAGGCTAAGTGGCAGACTTGACATTATTGCACGTATCTAGTGTAGAAGTGTCACAGTTAGTATATACAGATACAGATATTGCACGAGTGATGATTGATTGTCCATAGTTTGTGTCGTCTACTGGGAGCTGTGTTAGTTGTGAAACACTTTTTTCATTCTATATTTTTTAACTTTCACTTCAGTGAAATAAAAGAGAAATGACTGGGTTGAGAATATTAGTTTATATTACTTTGGCCCTGGATTTCTAAACTAACGGTGGTGTGACTTCAAACAGAAAACACAAGTATTATCTTAATTATTACTGTCGTATTTTAGAATAATTTATCTTCCCAATGCCCAGTGAGATGTGGTACAGTTTTAATATGCTCTGATGGGCACTTTGTTAGTACCAGGGGGTGAGATTAGCCAGAGAGATCTCTTGCAGCTTGATGCTCAGACACTGTGAGTAAATCCCTCTGATTGAAGTGAACAGAACTGGGACAGACTGGCAGACATGGCGAAGCCCTCACGCACCCACACATGTCTGACACGCGGCATCTACAAAAACCTACAGAGTAATCAGAAATAAGAGACTGTGCAGTTAACTCATTCATTAATAACTGTTATTTATTCCTGTGAGCATTAACAAGGGTTTGGTTGCCTGGTTGGCCTGGCAGTCCTTCAACCGTCTGTGCATGGCTGGTTTTCGTCAGAAGTAGGTTTCAGTAATGAGATGTGTGGATATACTGAGTACTCTCATTGTCTGACTGCAAAGGAGCATGATGTGCCTCATCAGGAGGTGCAAGAAATGAATACTGAGTGTCACGGAGCTTTAGCTTAAGAAAAATGAGCATAAAGTTAACAGGACATGCACATGTATTTTGATGATTATTTAAAGAACATTTGTGTTTTTGCAAAGTATGTTTTGCACAATTTATAGAATATAATGTGGAGGAATATTTCTGTCTCAGTATAGATGGACTGCTGGTGGTGAGAATGAACTATGTCCTCCGTTCAGTCGCACCGTCTCATCCTTGATGCTAATTATCCAGAGACCACTCTCCACATAAGGTCAATGGGTCACTAGGAGAACAAACCACAATGAGTCATCTTATTCATGTTGCACTGTCCGACCTCAAGGTACTCGATGGCTTAAAGCATCTCAAAGCACCTGTGTCAATTACCCTCTGAATGGCAGAGCAGAGACGGAACAAGCAGATATGATGCAGAAGCTGTCAGGACACGAGGAGATCAAAGATGTGGCCAGAGCATGTGCAGCATTAAAGTGTTTGTGTCTGTGAAAATGTATCTATAACTAGATTTGGACATGCTTGATGAAAGGCACCGTCGTTACTGAATCATGAACAACACCACAGCCATACCATTCAGTCGGCTTTGTTCTCTCCACTGCCTTTTCTCTTCTCTGGTAACTAAGCAAGCAACAATACCAATTCTAAAAAACATTTCAACCTTTATCCATGCATCCATGTGCTCTTTGTATTTGCTTTAGACCGCAGCAGCCTACTTGTGGCATTCAATGACGTATTCTGATGTGAATGGACCGCCATAGACCTACAAAGACTGTTTTTATGGAAGATGTCCCATTTCTATTCCGTCATTTTGGATAGCCACGTGCTTTACATTATAAAACATGTTGTCACAATCAAAGCACATTTGTTTTATCAACAGCAGAGAAAATGTGACAGAAGGAATCAGGAGTTTAGGCTAAAACTGATGCTGTCCAGTTACTCAAACTAAGCAGGTAGCACCAAAAGCTGCGACAATAAATAAAGACGAAATAGTACAGTGAATTTCATTGCTACTGTCATTTGTTTTTGTTTTTTTGTGGATGCTGTTACCAAAGCTGCCACAGAAAGTGAGACCATATCTCCTTAGATTTGGAGGACTCTTCACCTCCAACATATGGACACTGGATTAAGGATGTTATGTATCATTTGCTGGTGGAGAAAATTTGTTGTTTTATTTAAGGATCAACTGCACGCCTCTTTGTCCCCTACTCATGTCACACAAGTGAACACATTTGTCGTCATTTTTATTTATTTCTTTTTTCGGATTTCCTTTGAATCGTCTGGCTTTCTGTGTTTGTTCTTGTGAGGATGGGTGGGTGGGGTTGTGTTTTTGTCCTTACTGGTTCTGTGTTTGTTTAATAACACACTGTATATCTTTATTGAACTGCTAATAAAAATGCCCTTTTAAAAAAAATAAATAAATATATGTATTTTCATTGTCAATGACGCTAGAGGTTTTTCTACTTTTTAATGAACAGAACAAATTAATCATTTAGTCTATAAAATGTCAGAAAAGTAAAAACTGTTCTCACTTTGTTGTGCTTGATTTGTCTGACCAACAGTTCAAAAATTAAATCCAAAAAAATCCAATATTTGATTTACAATTATACAGCAAATCTCCTTTGAGAACCTGATAATGTTTGTGGTCTTTACTTTGGTTTAAGTTATTAAATAACAATCAAAAAGTTGCCTACCAATTTGATTTGTATCGACTAATCAATTCATCGCCCTTCTGTTTCAGCTGTAATAATTACTATGATGCCAACAGAAACCAGAGAGTGGCTGACTGCAGAGTAAATATGGGACGATAAATGATTTTATTGCAGATAGCAATAAACTTGATTGTGGTGAATTTCCACTATCGGAATCATGTCCAGCAGCACCCAAAGAGACTGCTGGCCAATCAACAATAAAGACTGCAAAGACAGGCTGCATACGCACAAATCTCATAATATGTAAAACATCTGCATATTAAGTATGTATTGGCATACTTCATATCCAAAGATATGATACCATTTCAACTGGTTAAAAGTAGGGGTGGGGAAAAAACTAATACAGCATAATATTGTGATATTTTTGTGTTGCAATACCATATCGTCACACAGTGCGAAGTCTCAATTTTTTTGTTACATAAATAATAAATATTACGAATACAAATGAAACTTTGAGCAGCCTCCTTGAACATCGTAATCAGTTGCTTTCAGTCCACTAGATACATTTTGCTGCAAAAAAATGGCTGAATGACTTTATCTCATTGATAATACATGTTTTATTGCAAAACTGAACATATCGCAACAGCTTTAAAATTGCAATAATATTATATTGTGACTAAAGTATTGTGATAATAACCTGTGGTGATTCCCACTCCTATGAAAAAGCCTGGCTTTTCTAGATGCTTGGTTGCTGTTCACTAAAAAAGATGCGTGTCCTATCTGTGCTGCAGTAAAACTATTTGTTTCTTGACAAAATGTAAGGTAAAATAATCCCAGTATGCTTTAGTGCCATATTAAGAGTTTTAAGCATATGTTGATACTTATTTGGATAATATTGTGATACAAAATTATTTTGGTCTGGGCAGTTGTGAAATAAAAATGTTCATATGGTCCCATGCCAACTGTAGAGTAGTGATGTCACAATGCAAGGTTTTCTAATTTTGATATGATACCTTTAAAAAATATCAATATTTGATACCATTTTAAATACCACAGGGAAAAAGTGACATTGAGGAGATAAAATAGATTTTTCTTAGCTTTTCTTTCTTCTAGTAGAGCTTCATTTATTTTATGAACATTTTTGGTTTTATTTCACACTTGATTTGGCAGTGTAAACGTATGTTTCCCATACCAGTGTAGCCCCTGTGAAGTGAACTAAATTCAAGGGAGAGTAAGTGAGAGGAGATGGGGCTATGGGGGGCACTGCAGCGGTGTGTGTGTGTGTGTGTGCGTCACATCACTGTCAGAGAGAAGAAAGCAAGAAAGTAGTCCTGATGTATTGATACTGCCGACAATGAGTATTGAAACTGCTTCAGATACTCAGAATTGATATGCATCAATAAATCAATATTCTTTGACGCCACAGCTTCAGAGTGTTTCTGTCAGCCAGCTTGTGTTTTTATAAGATAGTATATTGTGTGTTAATGTGGCTAACACTGCTACTGACTCCAAGTGGCGGTCAAATAGACATACAATGTTTCACATGACCTTTCAACTGTACAAAATATTCACTGTTGATTAGCTGTGTTTTGTTGCTTGGGTATATTGTGTTTGCACATTGAAGCAGAAATGTTTGCCTTCTGTAGGTGGAGGTGATAAAGAGCTTAAGCCAACAGTCGGGTAAACACGTCCACTCATGCTTCGGTGATGTTAAAGGGGGGTAAACTTTATGAGCAATGCATACTGGTACATGTAGTTACTGCTGGAGACGACCAGCTCTTCTGGTAGGCAGATGTGTTTTAATGGTCTACTGTCTGTCAGCAGTGCAGACTGGCTGCCCACATAATGCTATACTATCCTGAAACATGACCGCATAATGAAAGCTCTGCCTTGATACATTGCCACAACATCGAGAGCAGACCTGGATTCAGTTTCAGGGAAGAGGAAGTTCCCTTCACTGCCTCCTTTGTTGCATAAAGCATCTGTCCATGTCACGGGTGACACAGGCCAGGACCACCTGAGACACACCGCATGTGCATCAGCCACATGTATCACAGCATTAGAGCTGCGAGGAGCTAAAAGAGCAGGCGGACAGACAAAGACATCTCACCTGTCCTACTTGTAAGGTGACTGAAGCTTACAGAGAGAACAGTGGTGTTATCTGTTTAAAGTAATGAGGTCTCTTTTGATTCTGCTTGCAGGGGCCCTCCGAGGCTCTCTCCACTGATTGTCTTGATCTTATTAAAAGGCTCACGGTGTTAAAGACAGGAAAACATGCAGGTTATTCGTGCTATGTGCACGAGAACCCAGAGGTGCTTACAGTGCAGAGGATTTTGAAAGGGGGGCATGTTTGGATCACTGTACAATGACGGCAGGTGGGCTACGCTTGAATCCTCTTAAACCTTGACCTCCTCTTAGTCTCAAGGTGTCAACAAACAACAAGAATTAACTGCTTGTGTCAACATGAGGAGTCCACATTGAATTATCAGCATTCAAATTAAACAGGTAGCCTACAAGCTCAATATGACAGCACACTTTCCATATTTGGTTTATAAGTTTTAAATGCTGCAGATGAGTTTAACAGCAGAATACACCAATAAGCATGCTTTTTAGCTTTTTTTTATAACAAGTACTGCACTTTTTTGGTCAAATATATTGACATATCCAATAAAAAACAGTTCATTTCAATTAAATTCAGTTCAATTTTATTATCTCAGTAAAATCAGAATTTGTGATTGATCTCATTGAAGCTGTTTCAGGCCTTTAGGTGAAATAAAAGATACCCTTTTCCCCAATGACGTGAGCCGTGCCGCTCTTTTTCCATTTGCTGCTGTGGGTGAGATTATTGCCCCCACCTCTTTCTTTCCGCGGTTAAATAGCAAAGCGCGCTGCTTCTCAGGGCAGACAGCCCACTTTACACAGCGGTGGTTATTCAGGTAATCCACCTGCAAGAACTGTATTTAAAAAGGGGGCAAATAACCCAGCAGCACTTTAACATGTACTCAAACAAAAACGAAGGACCACGCAGAGGAAGATCTTTTGACTCCATGAACATTGGCTTTGAGGAAAAACTGCTGAACAATGAGGTAAGAAGAAAAAGTAATCCTTTGAAACAGACATCTGCAGCACTGATGCCTTTTTTTCTCTTGCTGATAAACCATGAAGGTGAAGAAGTTTTCTTGCATGTGATATTTTTTGACAGTGGTGGAGAGATCGTTCCGGGTCGTCTTAATAAATAAGCCTTCACTTTCTCGTCAGCGCAGATTAATTTAAGCCGTTTTGTTTGCCCATAGTGCGTTGCGTCAAAGGGTTAAGAAGGTTAAAGTGGGATACCTCCGGATTTCATGTAATAAAAAAAACTAATTAATGCTCAATCTGCACACCGTTCACCGATTTCAAGGAGAGATAAGAGATAAACCGATTAACCTGCAGAGTCTGTGATGTCTCCTTTACGCACATGGAAAAGGACACTGACAGGAGACTTTTTCTAAAGCGATGTTAGATGTAGAAATTTTAATAAATAGATCGCATCACATAGATTTAGATAACCAATTATTGTAATTGCAATCTTCGTCAGATGCGTGCCTTTAAATTTAAAGGTGGCAAAGATGCTCAACAAAAAGGCGGAAAAACAAAATAAGTACAACAAAATAATATGTTACTGTAGCTTCAGGCTTTTATATATCTTAAACACAGGGTGTTTGTGGATTTTAGGCCATTTATGACAACAGTAATGCTGCATACATTAAAATATTTCTGCAAGGGAATAGCAGCAACAATCTTTTGTTTCTCACAATGACAGGCGCAAAAGACAAGGAATAATGGTGCTGTTAAGCAGCTGTAATTAGGCTTAACTGCAGATTAAAATTTACAATATTCACGTGGACTTTTTGACGTGTAAAAATATGTAAAGCTGTTTATTATTTACTCAATGAAAGTAACATTAAGAAAAAGAAAAAAACAACAATGTAATGAAGAACATGTGTGCGTAAAATCACCGCACTTCGCAACCTCGAACCTGCTGCCGCGATTAAACGCTGCCTAATGTCTGCTAAGATCTCAACATGCAGGGAGCTAATAATAGGCTTCCCCGCTGCCTAAATGAGATTGCAGTAAGGCGATTCTTTGAGACAGAGACAAGTTCATCTTCGTTAAACCGAGACGCAAAGAGTTGACCCCGAGGAGCGTCCTGATCCAGTCTCCATACACTAATGCTTTCAGGGATACTACCGACAAGGGTCCACCGAAAACTGGTCTGCCGCGCTGTCTACACAATGCTCGAAGGACGGAATATGGTAGGCAGCAACTAAATGAAATTAACTGATTATTTTGACCTCCTTTGCACCCATACAACAAACTACTTTGACCCATTAGACTGTGTCGATGTTTAAACTGCAGCTTAATGTAGTTGCACAGATGCATGCTACGACTAAAGCGAAGGAGAAAGCGTCGCAGCCCGTCAAAACAGATTAGTTTTTCTGTGCTGCTGGCACGTTACAGCCCTGCTTCTAAAATCTGATGCAGGATTACCATGAATTTTCCGCGTGTGCAGCGCGCACAGCCGTGCGTCAACGTGAGAGCGCTGTCCAAGGTGCTGGAACACACGAGACGGGCTGGGTAGCCTCCTGTGGTCACTAATCTCAGCCCTGTCTCCACATGGATCTAACGCATTAATATTACCTGTTTCATTTTTATTTCACTTTATTGCCAGAAAAAAAAAAATCATAAACGTGTCTTGCATCCCAGGAAGTAGACTGTTCCACATTAGTACATAGAAATGACATTTAATCAAACAACAAAACCTTTCTACAAATGCTACAAATCACTTCAGAAATTATGAAAAATTAGTGCAGTGCAACAAATTATATTAAGTTATATATTACATTCATCAGTATGAATGTAAAGAAACAACCCACGTTTCTTTTTCAGGTGACAGAAATATTTAGACAGTTCTCTGTGACACTTACCCTCACTTACTTACTAGTTGTTAAGAGTGTTGCATGTTCATTTTTGAAGATGTTCATATTTGGATGGTTGTAGATGCTCTTAAGTGATTACAAGTTGTGCATACACGTCATTACTTGCCCTGAGAAATGCATTGTTTGACTCAAGTTAGGTAGAAACCAAATTAGGCAACAGTACATTTCAGTTGAAATGTTAGAGTTTTACTCAAACCATGCAGCACATGAGTAATAAAGTGCTGTCTTCACAATACTGTTCATCTATATTCTGTTAGTTTTTTAGTTTTAGGGTCTGACGCTAACAAGAAAGGGGGACTGAATCACATATGCATTTAAAAGTTGCTAAAAGTTGAATATCTCCTCATGTGACTATCAGAGGAGAGCTGCTATTGGTTGCTGAGGATGATAATTTGTGGCAAATTAAATCTATCTCTCATTATGGTTTTCAGATAAACAAATCAACCTTCACAAAAATTGAAGAAAACTCCACTGAAAAGAAGAATACATCAGAGAAAGGGAGAGCGACAATCATCTTCTCCCTGAAGAATGAAGTGGGAGGACTAGTGAAGGCGCTCAAACTCTTCCAGGTATGGACAGAGTTATCATGATTCCTGTTCCTGATACATTTACGACATTATAGAATAACATTTTCATACCACATGTCTCCCAGTGATTTATTTACTTATCATGCTACTGTTGAAGCAAATGGAGATGAGTTAAAAATGATTCTCCATGTTTCCTGCAGGAAAACCATGTCAACCTCGTTCACATAGAGTCCAGAAAATCCAAAAGACGCAACTCTGAGTTTGAAATTTTTGTGGACTGCGACAGCAACCACGAACAACTGAACGAAATCATCCAGCTGCTTCGAAAGCATGTGAACGTGGTGGATATGGAGCCTCCAGATAACTCCTGTCTAGATGAGGAAGGTAAATGAAATCCAGCAGATGCTGCGTTACAACTATATTATATTATTACAATTATTATTTTCTTACTATTATTATTATTATTTTTTAATTAATTATTATCAATTATTAGAGCGTATTATCAGTAACACTAATTTTTTTGGTCTCTCTTCTCAGAAATGTATAACGTCCCTTGGTTCCCAAAGAAGATTTCAGACTTGGACAAGTGCGCTAACCGCGTCCTGATGTACGGCTCTGAGCTGGATGCGGATCATCCGGTATGAAGCCACAAATCAAATAACTGGCTGACTTAAAAATGCACACTCCTTAAATTTGAAGATTCTCATATCCTCCTATGTTCCTCTCCATCAGGGTTTCAAGGACAACGTCTACCGGAAAAGGCGAAAGTACTTTGCTGATCTCGCCATGGCTTTCAAACAGTGAGTTTTTCTTACATATTTTAATGGTTATTTTGTAAATCTGTTGAGTTTTTACTTATACTTATTATGATGTTGCAGTGGAGATCCCATTCCTCGCATCGAGTTCACAGAGGAGGAAGTGAAGACTTGGGGAGTTGTGTACAGGGAGCTCAACAAGTTGTACCCCACCCACGCCTGCCGGGAATACTTGAAGAACTTGCCACTGCTGTCCAAATACTGTGAATTTCGGGAGGACAACATCCCTCAGCTGGAAGACGTGTCGCGTTTCCTCAGGGGTAGGCTTTTAATTTTTGCTCCTAATACAAATATAAGAGCTGTAACTTTTATAAATATTCTCAGCTTTGTAAATGTCATCACTCATGTGTATTTCAAACATCTCATCCTCTCAGAACGCACTGGATTCACCATCAGGCCTGTGGCCGGTTATCTGTCCCCACGTGACTTCCTCGCTGGTTTGGCCTTCCGCGTTTTCCACTGTACCCAGTATGTGCGGCACAGCTCCGACCCCTTATACACCCCAGAGCCGTGAGTAGTGCACAGCGCTATATCTAGAAAAAGGATGTCGATGTTTATATGAAGCTATTGGCTCTAATATTGTGTTATCTTTCATTATCAAGGGACACATGCCATGAGCTGCTGGGTCACGTCCCGCTGCTAGCAGAGCCCAGCTTCGCCCAGTTTTCTCAGGAGATTGGTCTCGCTTCACTCGGGGCCTCAGATGACTCTGTTCAGAAACTGGCCACAGTGAGTGACACTGATCGAGTCAAGTCAAATTTCATGTCCTCAAACTTAAAATTTAGAGTAATTCTCATAATTGTTTCTGTTTCATCGACTCTTGTGTTACAGTGCTACTTCTTCACAGGTGGAGTTTGGCCTATGCAAACAAGAAGGGCAGCTGCGAGCATATGGAGCAGGACTGTTGTCATCTATCAGTGAGCTTAAGGTAAAAACATTTTGAGAGGACCGTACAGTGGACATGTTGTCCTCCTAATATCTTCTAATTATATTGGTTCATCATGAAATATACGTTTAAAAGTGCCTGGACAACTTTATATTATCCACAAACCCTCCTTGTAACCAGCAAAACACATGACAATTAATACAATAAGCAAAAAGCAAAGTCACAATATAGGTTTTGCTATATTTAAACATTTTAATCCGTAACGGTCTCTTAGAATATCACCGTTAACCCTTTCATGCATAGTCCTCACTACAGTGGACAGCTATGCAAAAGCCGTTTGCTTGTATATGCATGGGTTTTGGTGCCATAGTTGCACACCAGCCACAGTGGACCCATGTGTGTCAAGCCATACACCGCCACCCACTGGCCAGTCATCGTAAATCCAGTGCAAATCTCTGAAAACCAAGATGGCCGCCAGAATGCCACAAAGGCTCCACAGCTCAGGATTATCTTGCCAGTTCTTCTATGGTGGCAGACTAAGGGTGTGAATCACCAGAGGCCTCACAGTACAGTATGATCATTATACTTAAGTCACAATACAATACTGCAGTTTTAAATATTTTGTGAAATGCTGAGTGATAACATATATTGTGATACTGAACTTTATTACCTTGTAAATTATGTCTCTAAAGGAAAACCCTGTCAACATCTGTTTTCTGAAATAAGATGACATGTCTTAGTCCCTACATCTCCCTTCATTCATTTGTATTGCAGCAAAATGTTTGTAGTTAAACAACTGATTTTATTTTTCTAGTAGGCTACCTAAGTTTCATTTCTATTTTCAATATTGATCATTTATATAATAAAAAAATAAATACTTGACATCTGTGTATTGATACAATATTGCAAACTTAGATAACATCAAGTAACAATTAAGGAGCAATACAGCTGTTAAAATTAAAAGTACTGATATTATTGTTAATTGATTCTTGATATTATTGATATTGATTACTGATTTATTTTATGTTAGGAGGAAATTGCAATGAATCACCTGTTTACTAAATTGGACATTCTTCATCACAAGCTACATTTCAATTACAATTAACACGATTACTGCAACTCTGTTGTTCTTGATAATACTTCATCTACAGGAACTTCTCTGGCTGTAAATCGATTTTATGTTATTAGAATGTAGCTTGCAGTTTTTGTGATAAAGACAAAATTTTGACAATATTTTTGCAGGAAAAAAATACATAGTTCCACTGAGGGAGATGGGGGCAGGGGCTGAGGAGTCAAGAGTTCAGCATTATACAGTATCACAATATGTCACAATAAAACAACAATATATATATTTTTTTCACATATAATTTTCAGTTATTGGTTTATATTTCTTAAGATGAAAACTCAAATGCAAGCTGTCCACTTGAGTAGATACGTGGAAAGGTTTTTGAAAAATCAGTGTTAAAAAAAAGTTGAGTTTTTTTTAGGCCTAAAGAGGAATAAAAATAACTATGACCACAAATAAAATCATTTGATAAAATTGGTGGTTTCTCTAAAAGATCCTCTCTTTCATTTGAAACATCTGCAGATGGGTTTTTGTTGGCTGAAATGACTGAAATGTGTGCTAGTCTTTGCATACAATAGTTGCAACATCTGTATTATGTTTCTCTGTTACAGCATGCACTCTCTGGCAATGCAAGGATAATGCCTTTTGACCCCAAAGTTACATCCAAACAAGAATGCATCATCACAACATTTCAGGATGTCTACTTTGTATCAGACAGCTTTGAGGAGGCCAAAGTCAAGATGAGGTGAGCTCCGTTTCTCAGTCATTAACTTACATGGGTAGATGAAAATGATTTAAATATGTATAGTGTATCGCTCAATGATGATATTATGTTCATGGTTTCAGGGAGTTTGCCAAGACTATCAAGCGTCCCTTTACAGTCCGATACAACCCTTACACCCAGAGTGTGGATGTGCTAAAAGACACTCCCAGCATCAACAGCGTGGTGGAGGAGCTTCGGCACGAGCTCGACATCGTCAGTGACGCCCTCAACCGGCTGAACAAGCAGCTGGGTGTCTGACTGCCCACATTCTAGTTTAAGTTATCCAACTACAGTCCATCAATGCTTGTTGTGTTACCCCCAAGCACCGCTGTACAGATACTGCTCCTGTATCACCCCTCGTCAGTACAATGAATGTGCACTGCTTTCAGCAAAATGCTCTGTTGTCCCCACTGCATGGTTTAAGGCTTACACAATTTACAGAGGTGCATTAGGTGTGTTTAGCTACTGAAATCAGTAAACTGCACAAACCCAAAGAGCTGTTTAACTTGAGACACTGTTTTTCTTCACTTGTACTTGGCTCAATTGGCTTCTGTATTGCAAACACTCAACATGCTTTCATGGTACTTAAATGCCCTTTTAAAACCTCCCCAGCTGTTACAAACACAGATGTGGTTTCCTCTTCCTGTTGTTAACTCTGCTGTTGTATATTATCATGTGAATTTTTTTGTATTCTTCTCTTTCTTCCTTACATTTAATCTTCCTCACTCCAGTGATATGTATAAAATGTACCCTGTTTGTATTCTTTTTGTGTATGTATCATGTTCCTTTATGTTTTCTGTTGAGGGAAATTATGAAAGTGAAAGCTGGTGTTATAAGAATGTTTTCATGACTGATCACGACAGATATGGCCCACGTACGCCGATCTATTTTATTTTACAGTGATGATTTTGAATACCTCCTCTTCAAGTGAATATAATTGTAGTTCTCCTGAAATCAAAACATTATTTTTCTACTGTAAAGAAATATAGATATTATGAGTAGGCTATGTATTTGAAACTACTGAAAAAAATAAAAATAAATATATTGTGTCTTCACAGTGTGTCAAATGGTTTGTTACCTGTGGTTACTTCTTGATGTCCTCATGGTGGCGGGTTTGGTTATGGATATTAGATGCTGAAAAAGATGCTGATGATGATCATGAGATGCAGAGTGATGACAGCGAGGACCCTGAAAGTAACAAAGGTTACGATCAGGCTGGAGTTTGTGTAATCTCGATTAAACTTTGTAGAAATAGTTATCCCTTTGACCCGAGGGCCGCATAATCAAAAAGTCTGAAATAGAGGGACACTGACTGACACTTTTGGTGCTGCTTTCTTGGACACTGAATTGGTGACTGGTTCTATGGGCCTGTAAAGTCTTTATTTTGAAAATATTTATACATAACATCCCAAATAGAAAATCTCAATGTCAAGTCAAAGGTCCCCTACGTCCTACTTAGAGAAGATTATCAGTCTTAACCTTCATGATGACAGGATTTATTTACCATCATGAGTTAGTTTGAGCAAGGTGTAAAGGTTAAACCTATAAAATGGCAACTGGGTTCAGAATTAATTGAAGCTGTATCAGTAACCTAGCTGCCTAGATTTAGTGTGTTAAGTAAATTAAAAGAAACAATAAAATAAAATAAAATAAATTATGAAATAAAATTAAACTAAATTTAAAAAATTATTAAAAGAAAAGTTGTTACCACAGCAGTCAGAATCGTCCAGGTGCTATTCAAAAAAGAGGGTAAAATAATGTATAAACCAATGTACAAAATGTGCGAATATGAGTGAAAACCACATCAACACAAACAGAAATTTCTATTTGGGAGCTTACCTTATATATAACGACTTCTAGAAACCCAAAATTGATCAGAAAGACTCTTTTCCCCCCTTGAAAACTGCTCTAAAACAGTCAGAAGGGTGTTACTTCTACAGGGTGGTCATTTTAGAGGTAGTTTGGGGTGTTGTTTAACTGTGTTACTATATACTGATAAATTCTAATAATCTGTCAGTCCCATTTATACCACTGAGAGTAGACTACATAGACTACATCACAGGATAAGTAGGTGAAAATAGGTGACTGAACTAAACTGGCAACTGTTGGTGATATAATAAAAACAAACTACATAAATTCATCATTCAAGTATGGACTTAAAAAGTCATACATTCATTTTCTGCTCACAAATATCACATCCATTCTTCATATCCTGAGACACCAACACAGCCAGACACCTGTTGGCAGCAGGCTTCACGACAGTGTCGCAAATCATGATGCAACGTTACTCATGGAAACCAAAGAAACGAGCTCGCGGGAGGAGTTTTGTTTACACTCCTGGGTAAGTTCGTTATTTTCACCGTTTAAGTATTAAAGTTGTGTACATCTGACCGTGTAGTTTAATTATTATATCTACTCACCGCCAGCAGAGTGACACTTCAATGTTGAACGTTAACGTAGCACTTTTGCTAACGTTAGCTTAACAGTTAGCGAACTAGCTCCAACATACAAGTAACAGTAAGCAGCCGTTAAGATTGTGCTAACGTTAATGGTTAACCCCTGGTTATCAATATTGGTGCTGTTCAGTAATAATGTGGGTGGTGTCGTGTCCGTCAGGGAGCCAACAGCTACGGCCAGCTGGGACAGGGACATGTGGAGGACCTGTCGGAGCCCCGGCTTTGTGACAACACTGCCCTGCAAAACAAGACTGTGCGGGCTGTGTGCGGCGGCGGGGGTCACTCTGTGGTTATCACCGGTAGGTTACTGTTCGCTCTTTTCCTTTAAAATACAAGCCTCATGATAGGTGTTCAGAAATGTGAACCAAGCCTGAACAAGCCGTGATCATGTAGCGCCCCCCTCTGGCCACATAAGTAAAATGTTGATGACCTGTATTTAGTCAAGTAAAGTTTATTTATATGGCTCAATACCACAAATCACTGTTTGTTTCATGGGGCTTTATAGTCTGCACTGAAATTCAAAACATTCTGTCCTTGTCGATCCTCCCTTTGGATAAGTAAAGACTCCTTCCCTCCAAACATGGCAGGGAAATTGTGGAGGGATCTCTCTCTGTGTGGACATATTTTCACATGTATTTTGTATCTAGTTGTGCTTGAACCTGCTGTCCTTGTTTTCTTATTTTGAAAAGCAGAGGTAATCACATGTGTGTTCTGGGCCAAAAAATAGCCTCCAATGACTGATTAGAGAAAGGTCAAATCAAACATTGACTGAAGAAATCACTGCAAGGTATTAAATCACAAGATCAAATCAGGAGTGGACAAATGTGTTCTTCATTTATTCATTCAATCTTGAGTACTACTTCTATTAAATATTGGTCAAACTGTGTGCTGAACAGAAATAGTGTAAAGAGTACGAGGCTGTCAGCTCTCAGTTTTCCAGTCATACACAATTTATGAAACTTTACGACTGTTTCAGGACCCCAGTATGCAGACATATTTAAATATTCCTAAAAATGGCAGTATTCCTTTTTACCGCATCGAAATTTAGCACATCTTTGGAGCATTATTTGGCCCCCTTTACGACAAGATAGCAATACCATGGTTGCCACCAGAGAGTTTAATATGATACCCATGTCTTCACTGTAGCTTTACAACTGAGGTGACACAGCGGGTTTTATTTGCTAAAAATGACTCTGCCTCACTTGTCACCTACAGCTCTGCCTGTCATACCTGCTGCGTCTTCACAGTTTTTTTGCCAGACAATTGACTGTCGCCTCTCTGCACCCTTTCCTTTCTTGTTCTCTCTGTACCCTGACTTTTACTTTAGGAGCGCTTGACTTTTGGTGAGGCATTCTGACTTAGCTAACCCGCCTGACATGACATGACATGATTATAGCGATACTTGTGAGCTCTGCACATCGCCTACCTGACCCATGTCAGATGGACAGCACCATTTCACAATAACTGCAGGGTATGGGAGTGTAATGTAAATACATGTAACTCGTATTGTCAGTGATTTAAGTCAGTAAGCAAATTGTCGTACTTTATCCCAGTTAAGGGTCAACCATAGACCTTTTCATGCCCCCCCCACACCCTGGCCTTGGGTCCTTGATCCCCCCCGACAGTACAGAATACACCAACGTAATACAGTTACAAAACAGACAATCCATATGACAAAATTTACATGAAAAAGATGCATCCAGAAAGATGACAAGAAGCTTGTTCTTTTAACCTTGAAAAAGGACAGGCTAAACAAACTCACTCAACTTGGTACATGAATAGCAAACTGAGTTGATGGTTCCTGATTGTTTGTGTCATATTTTGTGTTGGACAGAGAACGGAGATGTGTTTGTGTGCGGACAGAATGACAGAGGCCAGCTGGGACTTGGTCACAATGCAGACATCTCAACTCTTCAACTCTGCCCCATCCTGAGTCAGAGAGTCACTAAAGTCGCCTGCGGTTGGGACTTTAGTCTTCTTCTCACTGGTGAGAACCATTTTACACCAGGGTGTGGTGCTCTGTTTCAAATGTGCACTAGATTCAGAGGGAGTAGGACAGTTTCATGAGAGACCGTGTAGCATATACCCCAGTGTTTCTTTTAGGCAGGGATAGTGGATAGGATAGGGTGATGTTTTTTTTATCCTTCAGGAAAAGTCTGGATGTCACAGCAGCCAAAATAAGAGAAGACGGAAACTGAAATGCATAAGAACAAATTAATTACTTGTAAGAAAATACAATAAAGTGTGATCAGTGAGAGGACATTAAGTGGACAACAGTTAATTCTCATAAACCCACAGACTTATACCACATTCATGTCATAAGGAAGTTAATGTAATTACCAGTTTCCGACTTGTAAACACTACTCATGTCAACATCCAGTTTGTTATTACGACTAGGAGTTTTTACTGACCTCACTGATACATCCATCTTGACGCTTAATGACACAGAAGTGCCTAACAAAGCAAAAACTGTAGACTCTAATGTCAGCCAGTTCCACCATTCAAGATAATAAAACCCACATTTTATGAATACAGGGCTACACTGTCAGCGTGTAGTGTTTTTTAATCTTTGTGCAACCAGTGTGCTTTTGCGGTAGCTGCTCCAAAGCTTTGTAATAGCCTCCCACTCTCAGTCAAATACTCGCCCTCTATTGACACTTTTAAGACAAATCTTAAGAAGTTCATGTTTGTTGTGGTCTGTGGTTGCTCATAGTAATTTTAATATTTAAGTATTTTATACTGTTTTTATGTATGTAATTGGTCTTACCAGTGTTATTCTGTTTTATATTTGTGTACATGTTATATTGCTATATATTTGTGTGTCATTCTTTTAATTTTACAACATTTTGGTCAACTGTGGTTGTTTTAAAATGTGCTATATAAATAAATTTGATTTCATTTGATTTGAATATTGCAATCCTACAACTGTGTTTAGTTGTCTGATGACACATAATGTAAATGCAGCCTTAGACTCACTCCAAGTGATCGTGCCTGTCCTAAAACCAGCAATAACTGTAGGCCTCTCATGCAGACTATCTCTGCCCCTAGGCCCTTCTGTAAGTGTGAAGTCTTGCAGACTTTAAGGGAGTTACCCAGAATTCATGGCACAGTAATGTTAACAATGGGAATGGCAGAGGAAGCCTGGAGCTACCTTCCACTCAGCCAAATATCAAATATATTTCAGTGAGCTTTATTTAAAGAGACTTTTCTTTTCTTTTTATGTCACACTGACAGACTGTGGTCGAGTACTGGCATGTGGCTCCAATGCATTTGGACAACTAGGCGTTGGACAAACAGTCACACACTCAGCAGATCTGCTGGTTGTTGAGGTGGGCACATACGCAGTGTGTATTTAACTTACTTCCAGGAACATAATATAGGCTCTCTGATGTTTGCCATACCTTTATCAAATCAGTTCCAGGTGATCAAAACTGCAACAAACCAGCTTCACCACATGATCAGTTTGATCAGCTTCTATAAAGCAAGTGTCACTGTGCTGTTTGTTCTCAGAGTCTGAAGGAGCCAGTAGTGAGTGTAGCAGCAGGACTCAGACATTCACTAGCTGTAACGGGTAAGTTTGCACCAAAAACATCATAAGTACATTTTTTTTTAGCAGTCAATCCACAAATCCTAATATGCTGTTCTGCTCTCAGACTCAGGCTGTGTGTATCAGTGGGGAAGTGGTCTTTCTAGTCACGCTAAGAGAGCACTCAGTCCACACCCTGTTCCAGCACACCTCAACTCTACAGTGCCCTCTTTGGTTCCAGGTAGGCTAAGTGAAACTCTGCTGAGTAGAAATAGTTACAGAAAAGAATGTCTTTCAGCATTCTGTGATTTACAATGCCAGTGATGGTTGATGAACGTGACCAGATACTTGTGCATGTGCATGTCTTGCAGGTCTGGATCAGAGGACCGCACACATGGTGACTGCAGGCTCAGCACACTGTGTGTGCCTTACAGGTATGACACCAGCATATATGAGAATCTCTATGCTGCATTCATGACATTTGGTTTATTTAGCACAAATTTGAGTCTCTGACTAAGAAAAACATTTGTGTGAGCCAGCAAAGTGCAAGACGGATATGTTGGAATGTTTGTAGGCAGATGATTGTTATTACTGGCAATAAACAGGGCAACAGATCTACTTAACTTAGCAGCCCGAGGTGAACAGAAAATGCTTGATTTTGTGTCGTGACTTTGGATGCAGGCATTCCAGTAAGATATTTGCACCAGATACAATAGGAACTGGCTTCAAAAGCTGGAACTGTCTTTCGAACAAAAAGTTCAAGTTAAGTTGGAAAGGGGTTTTCTGCACACAGACATAAGATAGGCTATAATTTAAAAGCAGTTATGTAAAACATTTTGTACAGCTCTGTCTCAGAGGGAGCATTTACATTTTCAGGTTGTACTGGCGAGTTGTGGCCTCCCTTCTGCCCTGTAATTAGTTGACCAGCAACACTCAATTACTGCTCTGCCTGTCTGCTGCTGCCTCTGCTGAATGAAGAATAATGTCCCTTCTGTCATGTGTGCAGGAGACGGCGATTTGTTTCTGTGGGGAAGCAACAAGCATGGCCAGCTGACCGCCACAGAGCCCTTCCTGTCCTCTCCCACTCTTGTGAAGCGCTCACTGCTGGGTGGAGAGAAAGTTATCCACGTGTGGAGTGGCTGGACGCACACTGTTGCTCAAACAGGTGAAACATAATGACACATATTATCTCTGTGACGCTCACTGGTTTTCACAGGATTTAAAGGACAGTTGCCAACAAGGTCATCATTCATTCCAGAGAGTGGGAGAGTGTTGACATGGGGCAGAGGAGATTATGGACAGCTGGGCCGACAAGCATCAAGCAGTCAGAACTCAGAGGGAAAGTCAACAGGTCCTTCAGCAGAAGGTGGAAACCAGCCAGCTTGCCTCCCTGCAGAAGTTACACTCCTCCGTGGAGCGACACAGGTCAGACTTATCAGTGTTTGACACCTCTACAGACTGGAAAACACAGAAAGCATATGACAAACATTTACACATGTAATGCATTATAGCAGAGGTGGGACCAAGTCATTGTTTTGCAAGTCACAAGTAAGTCTCAAGTCTTTGCACTCAAGAACTGAGTCAAGTCCCAAGTCAAGTCCCAAGTCCTAAACTATAGGTTTTGAGTCCAAAACGAATCATAATGCAATTTGTCATCAAATGTAATGATGAATCAGTTTAACAACAGAGTAGGTAAAAAAAGATTACATTGCTACATTTGATAATGTTGGGGGAGCCTCTATCCCAGCTGACATTGGGCAAGAGGCGGGGTACACCCTGGACAGGTCGGCAGACTATTACAGGCCTAACACATAGAGACAGACAACCATTCACACTCACATTCACACCTACGGACAGTTTAGAGTCACCAATTAACCTGCATGTCTTTGGATTGTGGGAGGAAGCTGGAGTACCCAGAGAAAACCCACGCTTGCTGTGAGGTGACGATGCTAACCACTGCATCATCGTGGCGCCCTTTACAAACATCATGAATGCTTTTTAAAATTTTTATTTGAAACAAGTGTGTTAAAACAAGCACAACTGAATCCAATCATAAAAAGTAGTAGTGGTTTTTACCAGGAGCAGAATTCTGCGCAAAGGTCTCTTTGTCACCAATTAAAAAGGGGAAAAACACTGAAAGCCGTTTCCCATTTAAAAAAAAAAACAACAGTGTTTTGGGGATGCTGCCAGAGGGGTTGTTTTCCACAGTAGCCGACGCAAAAATGGGAATGGCCCTATCTGGAGCCAGTATTTGGTTTGTCTGTCCTGGGCTACTGTAGAAACAGAGGTGCAACATGGCAAGCTCCATGAACAAGGACCTGCTCCCTGTGTAGATATAACAGCCCATTTTAAGGTAATGCAAACAGGATTCCTATTTTCAGGGGATTATACACTAAAGATAACGTACTTATAATATTATATTCTAATTTTTTCCAGTATATTAGAAAGATTTCTTCAACTTTCTCCTCCCGAATTTGTAAGACATTTTCTTTAAGACAATTCCTCCTTCCAAATTATATCGTATGTTGCTTCATGTTTTATGTCTAAATGAAATAAAAATATTAATAATTGACTCAAATCAAGGGAAATGAATTGATTCGTGGGACAGTTTCTAAATAACATACTTTTCAATTTTGGGCTTGGGGGGAAGTATATAGTATTTTCACGTCAAAAGGCTCATATTCAAGCAAAGTCACGAACCATTGGTGTTTAAGTCTAAGTCGAATTGAAATTCAATTCAATTCAATTATATTTAGAAAGCCCAATATCACAAATCACAATTTGCCTCAGAGCTTTACAGCATATGGCATCCCTCTGTCCTTTGGACCCTCACAGTGGATAAGGAAAAACTCCTTGAAAAAAAATCTTAACAGGGGAAAAAAGTATTTTTTGACTTCGTTAAGTCGAGTCTAAAGTTGTCAAATTGATCAAATGTAATTACAGTCTACACCTCTGCATTTTAGATGAAGTGTTAAAGATATACTGTATTGATTTCTGCTGCTGTTGTGGCCGTCCTCCTGTTTTAGCAGAACATGTCTGTGTCAGTCCAGCAGGGGGCAGCAGACAACCACGAACAAAACAGGTTGCTGATGGTTTCTTAGTGTGAGCTGAAACACAGTGTGACTGAATGAGAGCCAAGCCCTCCAAGAGGAGCTTCTTAATGATTTGCATCACTATATCTACCGTGTAGAGCACACACACACTGCCAGAGGACCACTTACATTTAGTGATGCCAGAGGTCTCTTCTCCCATAAGGGCAATTATTTGTGAGCGTCATGGGATTGCAGCAGTTAACCTGAGGTCTAAATGGCAGCTGTATTGTAGGAGATCGTTGCCAATAAAGTGGATGTCAGGGACGGGCAAGGGCAAGCTCTGGATCACTCTCCCACTGCACACACGATCATTGCAGCAGCTCTGGCGTCTATCAAGGCGCAGTCACCTTGCGCGTGTGAGGCTAAAGGCAAGATGGATTAGCTGCTGGAATTATTAATCTCTCAGCCCACCATACCATGTTGGCTCCTCCTAACACTGTCCATACACACCCAAAGAGTCAATATTTATTAAAGTGTCACGTTTTTATGAGGCCTATGAACATTACTGGAGTAACAAATTATAACCTGTCAGTGGTTCAGGTTTCAGGGTGTGTTTCTATACATGGCTTGCCATAGCTGTATGCTTTTACAAAGCAATTCAAACTTTATTAGCAACACAATTCAATGACTTTTGTTGCTAATATAAGAACGTTTCAGCAATCTAAACTAAAATCTAGAAAGCTCTGTCTCATGTTTTTACTTTTGTTGAGGTTTGTATATTTCAGGGTAAGAATTTAAATTTCTCCCCTCAATTCTTGTTGCAGTCGTGAAGGAGAAAGACTGCGGGGAAAAAAGGCCATGAATTGGTAAAAGGTTTGGGTCATCAAAGGCAGGCACAGCTGTCCTGAGACAGTTTCTCCTACAGATAGACCAGCAGCAGTGTGTTTAAGCTTTTATGAATGAGCTGGCTTTTCTACAGTTTTTCTGCTCTGCTCTCTGATGATGCATTGTGGAGTGAGGGCTTTTATATTGGAGTGTCTAATGCATCTACGGGCGAAATCATCACTAATGTTATTTGCGTTTAGTGCACTTGTGTATGCAGTTTTGAATAAATGCGGGATGACTACATCTTGACACATGGAGTTTTATTTCACTTTCAGAGAAGATTTGGTTACAAAATGTCTCAGTATCCATGTTGGCATAACAAATTGTGCATATTATAGTCTTAAAATTGGCTTTCTGCTTTCAACACACATTATAAAGACTCGTCACTCTTCTTCTCTACAGATTGCATGCGGATCTGAGCATAACCTTGCCATCGTAGGTGAGTGTAATTTTTTTTGGCTCCTGTTGTTTTCAAAAATGATATCAGAACTCTGCAATGTTGCTGCAAAATAGATAAGCATAAACATCTAACATAATGCACAACTGCACTGGAAGATACATCAAAGAAGAACAGTAGCAGAAATAGTTTGAACTTAACAGTAATGGTTTCAGTAGGTGCAAAGGGCCTGAAACAAGAGACTCCACTTTTGGCCTGACATGACTCTGGCTATTACTAAATAAAAGAATAGGGAATACACATTGAATCAAAGAATGAGAAAGGGAACTATCTAATACCTTACAGTTTAACATGAGTGTGAAATATTAATCCTTCTGGTAATGCTGCAGAGAATTTCTGAGGTCAGCTCATAGCTCTGTTGCCTTTGCATCAGGAAGTAATTACAGCATGGATAGATGAGTATCATTGAAAGAGGCAATTACCCGAACAGGCCTGCAAAAGAGCTGAATTAACCGCACACATTTACAGGCATGTTTTTCCAGTTCCAGTGTTTGCAGAGCAGTCTCCCCTTTGTCCACATAAGAGCAGAACATAGGCATGGCAGTTACACACATCCCCTGAATAATACTAAACAAACACAGACATGTGTGGATGTTTGTGGTTCCTGATCAGATTTCCAAAGATATTAAATGTGCTTTTATTCTTCCAAGGCTTGCCAAAAGTCTCCTGCCTTCCCATAGTACCCGACTAGCTGCAAGAACGTTTTGGAAGTAAAATCTTTTGCATTAAATTTTGAACAGTGACCCACTTTTTTACATCGGCATGAATATAAATACAGCAGATGAACACTATAACACAAGCACAGGGTTCCATTAGAAAGGAAATTGCTGGTATTTCTACAAGCAAATGGTCATCCACTTTTAATGTTCTGACCAATTTGAGCAGTTAACTGGAAATGCCATTATAATTAGGAAATTGTTAACGCTGAGTGTCCGTCATAATGGCTGTTCTCACAAAGCACTGCTCTGTGCTATCAGAAGTTCAGTGATGTGATGAGAAAGCAGAGCCAGTAAATGGAGATCTCATGTGAACCTCCTGCACCTGGCTCCTCAGCTCCTCTGCCATGCTCTCCTCTTTTCCTCCTCCTGTCTGGAGCACGGCGGCAGGAGCAATGAAATAGCAAAACAGGATTGGAAGCAGAGACCTGAGTGCTGCTATTTCTGGTGCTGAAGTAGGTCAGGCGGAAAGGAACGGAGAGCATTGCATGCTGCTCATGATATCTGTTGCCTGCTCAGCCTTTGCCCATTTGCACCTGAGGAAGTGCTCCTCATGTATGAAAATCATCATCGTGGTCAGACGTGGGAGACAGGCCAAAGACGCTGTGGGCACAGCTCATCCAATCTGAGGAAAGATTTTTGTTAATGTGAACATTTTGAACTTAACAGGAATGTATAAGGACAAACACCTTGGATCAGGTCCTGTTTTATCTTGCTGGTGTAGTACGACTGAAGTCCTGCAGATTGCATCACTGTGGTTTTGTTAATTAGCTGTGAGATTTTAAACTGTCAAATGCAAAAACCAAATGACGGGATTTGTTTACAAGGAAATGGCTTTTGGCTTGAGTGTCTTGATTTTTTTTATCTCTTTGTTGTGCAGAATATTGTGCAGGCACTTTGTTGCCATGGAAACACTGATGTGCTGTACTCTAGTCAGTGAGTCCATGAATTGAGCACAGCACCAAAACAAGCCTTTCTCCCCAATGAACGAAACATGTCAACACATTAGGCTCACTCATAAAGGAGAACTAGGATGTTTACTGAGTAACCTTAATCAAACATGGAGACTCATGCAGCTATAAACGCATGCAGTATCTTAAAGACCGAGCAACATGTGTGTTTGTTACGTGTAAGCCATATCTGGCACAGTGTCACACTGGCATAAGTTGCTGGCACGATATCCTCTCTATTAACTGGCGAAAGCATATGTGTCACTTGGCGAATCCAAATCTTTGATGCCACGGATTTGCAGAGACGAGCTGAAAGGAAACAAAGAAACCCCTCGATGAAAGGAATGAAAAGATTGCATGAAAGACACACAACTGCAGGATGGGGAAAGCTTGAAGATGTGTTACCCTTGAGAAAGCAAGCTCGCTTCTGTTGCCATGGCAATGGAGCCTATTAGGTAACTGTGTTGCCATGGCACGTGTCTCCTCGGTGATGCAGACCTGACCACACCCACCAACAAGCTCACCAGCTGTGAAGAGCAGGGAGGCTTTATTGCTGGCTGAGTGTCAGCGTTGGGGACAGAGAGAGAGAGAGAGAGAGAGTGTTTCTGTGTGTGTGCATGTATGTCTATGTGTGTATGTATGTGTGTGTGTGATCGCATGCCTTCTGTTTTTTTGCACCCAGGCTTTTTTCTTCAGGCTACTAATTTTAGCCTACATGGTACAGTGCTGCAGCCCCGTCCCTCTCTCCTGTCAGCTCCACTGACCCATAACCCCTCTCCTCCTTTTCAGGGGGTTGTCTCCTCTCCTGGGGCTGGAACGAACATGGGATGTGTGGAGATGGTTCACAGAGCGACGTCTTTCAGCCGCAGCTCATTTCAGGTCTCAGACCTCTTCTCATTGGCTGTGGAGCCGGACACTCTATGGCAGTGTGCGCTGCGACCACTGACTCAAGACTCAAACTCTGCAACGACTAAGTATCATCGGAGCAGGAGCATTTATTCAGCATGAGGGGATCAGAGACAAGAAACACAGAATGATTTTGTGAATTAACATATTTCTGACTGACTAAGTGGTGTTTATGATTATTCTAAGTGCCTTTGAATATAAAGTAACTTTCACCTTCTAATAGGCCACTTTAAAAAGATCAGCCTTTTAACTGCACTCGTCATAAATACTGTTATGTGTTTGGATACAGGCTGAGTTATGTTACATGTGGACAGCGGCCATCATTTCTCTGACCAGCCCATCACTTTCATGGACGTGACTGGGGCCGATGGCTCTGCAGGACATGGTCATGCCTATGGCTCCTGGTGCACCTGCCGTGTTCGTCTCCCTGATTGTAGCCTCTATGGATCATGTGAGGGATGGGCTAGACTGGTGCTATAGCTCCATCTTCCCATGTCAGCAGGTTTATTGCTGTGATCTTGGGTGTCAGGAGGCAATCAATCTCTGCACTTCATACTTGGTCATCTCATGATTTACCACTTACACATAGAGTACAGTATTTTTTTCTTTGGCAACTGTCCATCACTTATTTATATTCTTGGCAGTCTGTGTCATATTCCTCCACGTTCTGTTTGTCTCATTTGCACCACTTTCATGCTGCATACTTCATTAATCCCTCTTGGGGGAAATTCGCCCGCTGCATTTGACCCAACCTACATATTTATAAGCTGTGGGCGGCCGCAGTGCAGCACCGGTGACCAAATGCAGGTCTGAAGCCAGTGTTGTGGTCAAGGGCAATGGCAAAACTCAGCATGGCTCATTGATGCAATTTGTTCACTTTTTTTTATTTAAACGTTTTTATTTTGTCTTTATGATTTATGCAAATTAAATAAATAAAAACCCATTTGTGTTACTGAAATTATGTATTAATGAAAGTTAAATTAATGTGCTTATACCTGGATTAGTTTGAAAAAATAAATCAACACTCGTTGAAAAAAAGATCATTTCTGTGTTTTTTTTATTTATCACTATTTATTGTACAAGCCTGAACTGTATTGGTCAAAAAAGACACAAAAATCCCTAAACAACAAACCAATCAAAATGATCACTGAACACCTTATTGAGATAACTAACCACAAAATGCACGGTGTTCAAAACACACACTCTGAAGTCTCACTAAACGGCACTTTTAGTTGCCTCGTAGTTGCTACTTTTTTTTTTTCCGTGTTGTAACAGCTGCTGTTATTGTTTTTATCCCGTGTCGGACAATGACCAGCACACTGTCCCCCCGTTTGTGCTCAGCTCTGTTGGCAGATTCAGATCTGCTGTACCTGACTGCATACAGTTCTCAGTAGGTTGTTGGCAGTGTGTTTGCAGTTGTTTGGTAAAAAGTTGGTCCCTTTCCACTAACTTTTCCACACAAACAGTGAAGCTGTACTTTGCAATCAGTTGCTCTCCTCTCTGTTTTTAATTAGGTATGCTCGTTACTTGCCTTTAGAAGCTGATCCCTATGGGGGTCCTTATTGTATCTGTGTGCTTGATTTAAACGGCTGGTGACTGATGACTAATGTGAAATAAAATGTGCATTAATTCATCATGTTGGTTAAGCTGTACTTCTAAATGATAAGAAGAATTTGCATAACAGAGGCACTTGTCCAGTGTGATGTGTGTAATGTCTGGCATTGGTTAGTATTACATATTAATACGCCAATTTGCATGTGTGCAGAAAAAGAATAATAATCTAGTTCTACATGATTGTCAATTAAAATACGCTACAGAATAACTATGAGTGTTTGAGCTGTGATATGAGTCGATGTATTTTATATATAAGCTGTCTTTGTCTTCAAAGTGTAGCTACGTATGAAGATATATCAACATTTAATTCATGTTGAATATCTGTTTTCCCTTTGTGAATAACCCTCTACGAGTTTTGATTAACCAAACAATTATTTACCAATTCTCAGCAGCAGACCTTGCCATTTTAATGCCTCATTAATACAAGGTAGGAGTGGTGTTTTTTTTGTTTTTTTTCTTTTTTCAGTATGACCTTTTTTTGTGGATGTTATCTCTTTGATGCCTGAAAACATATCAAAGGAATGTTAAAAGTTCACTGGTGCAAAACAGTGCAAAAGTCTACAAAGATGTGACGATGACAGTGCAAAGTTTAAACGATTTTCTTTCCATCTGTTTAGTCTGGCTGACATGACACGTGACATTGTTTCTGTTTTTTTGTTGTTGTTGTTTTTTTTTTCTTTTTTTTTGCTGGGGTGATTAAAATCGGAGCAACATTTTTTTTTCTTTCAACAGAAGAAGCACACAGATATTTGATGATCACTCAAAAAACATTGGGTACACACAACTTCAGCACACAAAAAAAGCGTATTTACAGCACTGGCACACACCAAAAATAGGCACACAAATTACAACACAGTAACCAGTCACAGATACTGACCTACATAAGGCTTGACAACAAAACTTCCTCAGTGCTACATCTATGCTGAGTTTGTGATGTACAGGTTGTCACTGTCACACCCATTTAAAAAGACTAAGTAATACACACAACAATGCTACAGCACTATCAGGTGGGTGATGGGCCATTATGGGTCATACACATAGTGGTTGGGACACCATGGTTCATAACACAAACTGACTCTGTTGGTTGTCTGCTCCGGTGCTGTCGCTGGGTCTCTATAAACATATAAAAAAACAATAACAAAAATAAATTATTACACAAATTATGTGGAATGGTGGAAATGATGGCGATGATGGATACCTCTGCGAGGGATGAGACATGACACTAGCTTGGAGAGTAAAGAAAATGTGCTCCATTAGTTCGTCATGGTAAACGACAGGTTTACCATGTGTTTCCCATGCTTAGCCAAGGCATCAGACAACGATGTACTGTCTGTGTGCAGAGGTTAGACTCTTGAGTCGGTTAATAAACATGCCCAGTCATGCTGCGTTTTACAGGTTGATGTACAGTAGTTCGGTCATTGTCATGCGTTCGTATACTTTGCGTCATGCTCTCACAGTCACCTCGTTTAGATATGCTCTCTTTGACCAGGTAAACGGAGGGTCAAACAGCGGTTCAAAGCACTAGCTGTGAGCTAGTGGGAAAGGAAAGATGTATGTATGCATGTGCTGTTGAATAAAAACGGAGTCTAAACGCTCATTGTGTATAAAATTTATTTCATGCAAGGACTTATATTTACATATTTTATTTGAATACTTTTCTGTTGCATAAATGGAAAATACATGCATTTACCTTTCCCCAAGTAGACCCACATCCCATGCTGTGTCGTATTGTACTTTTTTTTTTTTTTCACTTGAATTGCATGAGCATATAATTCACCTGCATCTCTTCACATCAAATCTTCACAAGGTTTTTTTTTTTCTTAAATATATAACGTCCATAAATTACCACAAGAGACATGACTCGAAATGTAAAACTCTGCTCATTCAGAATAAAAACAAAACTTAGATGAGTTGCTATACTTATATCTTCCTCTAGAAATTGACATTTCTGATTGGTCAACATGAAATTTGTTAAAGTGCCCTGAAAAAATTGTGCATAATTATTGGGACAGCATCAATACATGTAACAGTAACAGTATCGATGTTTTAAATCAATAGACATACATGCTGCCGAAGTCATCCTGACATCTCTGGTAACTCGATATATTTTGGCTCTGTAGAGTTGCCTGGTCCCCTTTAATAATTTGTGCTTTATCATACAAAAAATTCTAGAGATGGGGACTACAAAGTCAGCGTTTTCAGCTGATATTTTTACTGCTATTAAATCCTTAAATCCTAGTGTGTCTTGGATGGTGTAACAATAATAACCAATTTACTGTGATTAAGGGTACAAGGGTGGTGCAAAAGGTACAAGATGCACCGTATAAAATAAAGCTTTCATTACACTGTTATGAGCATGTTGTAAAGTGTATTGATGCTACACTGAGAGCACTTATGTAATATCATGTCAATTTATTACTCGCTTTTACTTTGCCTCGCCAGGTATGAAGGCACCGTTGTTTTATAATTCATGAGTCTCGCCTTAATTTAGGCACAGCAGCAGAAATAGAAGTCGCTGCAGACTACGGATACTGTTGAAAAACTAGAACTACCAGTAAATATATTTGTATAAAAACGATTTATGCTCATAACAGCATTAGTTGGCTTTATGACAGATCGTTCAAGTCAAATCACGCTATTTTAGTCGGAGGCCCCAGTCAAATGAATACAAGAAAATAAATATATGAATTTGGGGAAAGGCAAAGAATGGCGGCTACATAAAAATCTCTGCTATGACTGAGTCTCTTGTAAAGCTGTCTCAAAATGCATAAAAATGACAAAGCTTTAGAAGCTTTTGAAAGAAAGAACTTTTTTTTTCTTACAGGTACTGCGATACAGTTAGCTTCTTGTTGAACATAATTTCTCATGCAGTTCATGCAAATGAACAAAACAGTTTTAGTTCTGTTGACATTAAAATGTATTCATCACTAGTATCATAGGAATTGTCATCATCTCCATATTGCATTGGACATCATGAACATCATGTTCATTTTTTTTTTTTTTTTAATGGCCACTCAGATAACATTGAGCCTCGTCTGGATTGCACTTTCAGAATGATAACGTCTCTACTTTGCAACGTACAAAGCACTTAAGAGGAGTTCCCTTAACAGCTGGCAATGGTACCTTTTGGATATGTTTCAGAGCCATGTATTGTTAATGTCCAGCATATTATTAGCAGGGGTTACATCTTATGAAAGTTTCTTTCACAAAATTGTAAAAAGCAGATGAGAAAAAAGTTACTGGCAGAAGAGTATGCGAGATCAAAAGCAACAGAGCAACAGGCAATGATGTAAACACAGGGAAAGAGTGGGGTTAGCCTGAACAGTGCTTTGTCTGCAACTGAGGTGACCCATGCAGAGTGGCATGTGCCAATGTTGTCTAGTCTAGGATATGATGACACACCCAAGGAGAACACTTGGGTAAGCTTGAGTATTAGACACAGTTAAGATACAGTTTTCCAGAAAAATAATGAAATAAAAATGAAAAAAAAAAAAAAAAAAGCAAGAGTGAAGGCAAGTGTAAAAGCAAAATTTGACAGGTAAGATAAGAAGGAGGAGTGTGGACTGGCCTTCCAATGGCATTGTGTCTGCTACTCAACCATGCTACATAATGGATGGGATGGGAGAATGTGAGTGCTGCATTAGACAAGGTGGGCTGCAGGGCAGGGCGGACACTGAGGACACTCCAGAGGCATCCCCGCTCATGCCAGACATGCTGTTAAGGCTCCAAGGCTTTTCATAACCTTCAGTTGAAAAACAGAGAACGTTCTGAGTACACTGCAGCACTGAATCCATGACAGACTGTTTTTGGCTGTTTCCTCACTGGTAATACTACACCTGTTGCTTTCTTGTTTTTGTCTCCAAAGAAACAGGTCAACACAGACTTGAGACAGATTATTATTCTCCATGCATTGAGTGCATCAGGAGTACAACAGCATGCACCGGGTGGTACTGGAATGGTTTGGAGTATAACACTATAAAAGACTTTAAAAGGTAGGCACCTCAGGCAGGGAATGTATTCTCAGCTACAGGTTGAATTTCATACTGTAGGCCATTTACTGGTAGTGTGCTGGCTGCACTCACAGACTAACGTGACTTACTTAGAGGAATGTTTGGAAGATAAATACTAAATAAACACAAAGGCTTTAACCCTGGTATTAAAGTGTAAAAATCATTAAATTAGAATTTGGCTCTCAATAACATTAATAATAATATTTAGCCTTCCTCCATTTGTGTTGTGCTCCTTCACCATACTGATAGCACCCATCAGCAAGACACTTCATGCACCATTATGGTCAAGAGCAATGTACTCATAAGTCAGGATCCTGCATGGTATTTATCATTAAAACACATATACATACATGGTACACACATAGCACATAAATACTTTCTTAGGCATGTAAGACAACACATTCTAGATCATATCGAAAATAGCTTTCTTACTGGTAAATAAATAGGGGTATTACATTATGCATGGTATCAAAAAATATATTATGTAGATGTGGACAATTATTGACATTTGTGGTGATTGTGCTTGGCCTTAACAGATGTTTGTGTGACTTGAAATATATATACAATTCCAAAAGGGATGACTGAGGAGAAGCAGCTGCTGTGAAAGTGTGTAATAAGAGGTTTGTTGTTGTGTTTGTGTGTGTGCGAGTGTGTGTGCGTGCATGTGTGTGTGTGTGTGCCTGTGGAAACACTGAGGCGTAACACTCAGCAAAGAGAAGGAAAAAGGAGCGTGTCCTGTCTACGGTCTACAGGGTGTCAGTGTCTTACAGGGGCCTGTGATTGGCTGTTACTGTACGTACCCCTCCTCACTCTGCCCCCTGTGTGGTTGGGGCGTTCAGCAGTGGTGACCAGGAAGCAGGGCCGCTCTCTATCGCTGGGGCTGAAGATTTCCTCCGGAGATATGGCCTGGTCTATATGAGGGCAATCTTCGTTGGCCAGCGCTGCGTTAGCTGCCTCACCGTTTAGCTTGGAATCTTGTGAGAAAACAATAAAGAAGAGAAAAACAAACAACGGAAACCTGGTTTAAACGCGGTGAAGCTGCTTTTAGCTTCTATGCAGCTCAAATGTGAAACAAATTGCCAAAATAGCTCAGACTTGAGACACTGCTGACCACTTTCAAATCCAAGCACCATAGCTTGTAATTAATTTTCTTTTAGAGGAATACTTCACCCTGCAAAATGACCATTTGTTTATAAATTATGCTGTGTTACCTTGAATTCATGGATAAAACTTTATAAACAGTGAATGTAGTGATTCACTGATTGATTGGGGACCTAGTTCAACAACAGCAGAACTATATCAAATCACCCTTTTACAAACACTCACACAACGCCTGCAGTATAATCCAAGTCTCATTTATCCAGTGCTCGGTATTTCCCAAACACATGCATTTCCACCAAAAATCCTGAGTATTAGAGTCTTGCTTTGGAGCATAGACTGTAAAAATAATTGATGTAGATACCGTGATGTCACCTATTGGTTGGTAGACTCCTGTTTTGAAGCCTCAAGTTTTTTTGGAGCCAGAAGTGACCATATTTGGCGCTGTGGAGGAGCGAGGGGTGGATCTGACTGAGAAGCTGAGGACACTGTCGCCACACAGCCTGTTGCTGAAAGCGGCCTGTCCTTAATTATGCGTAAACTTAGACCTATATAAAATGTTAATGGATACATCATATAAAAACAGTTGCCATGAATGTTGGAATTAACTACAGAGACCAAAACTCTTTCTTGTACCAGGCTGTAAACATGTTTATTTCTGCTGTAAATTCGGCATTTTAACATAGAAGTCTTTAGGGATTGACAGACGCCTGGAGCCAGCCTCAAGCAGGCGTTCAAAGAACTGCAGTTTTTGGCACTTCTGTTGTGGCGTCACTTTTCAGCCCCGGAGGTTGCCGCTTGGTAAATAAACAACTGTTCAATCTAGGCTGAGATTTAGTTGGAGACTATATTGTATGACTGTATTGCAGGAGCCTCCCACTCTAGCTTATGTTAGCTATCCATCAGTAATTACCAAAGTTATAGTGAAAAAGCATGTTTGGGAAGTACTGAGCGTACGACTGGATACATGAGATTTAGATTATACAGTACTAATTGTGTGAGAGTTTGCAATCAGATACTTTAATATAGTTTTAATGTTGTTAATCATGGGCCCCAATCAATCAATAAACAACATGTTTGCCATTTTCCATGGAAGCATGTGAGATAAACACAGTTTTCTTCATGAATTCAAGTTAACACCACATGACTTACTGATATACAAATGGTCATTTTGTGGGTTAAGTATTACTTAAAGTTTGCTGTGTTGTTTTTATTGTTTTACTCTGTGTGCTTTTTTTCTGTTATCCTTCATTGTTTTTACTCTATGTGCTTTTGATTGCTTCCTTTAATCATTTGTGTCCTGTGTAATCTGTAAAGCACTTTGAGTTGCCTTTTGGCATGAAATGTGCTATGTAAATAAATTTGCCTTACCTTTCATATACCAGCTTTTTTTCCAGAATTAAGTACCACATTTTTTAATATATCTACAGTTTTCACATTCTTCTACCTGCATACACACAGGGATTACCTCCTCTAATAAAACTGAGTGTAAGGCTGCTGCCTAATGTTTGCTTTGCACTCTGTTGTTCTGTATATTTTTGAGCACAAACTACATCAAATGTCAGTTTATCTTTGCATTAACGCCACCAGAGGAACTCAGGAGAAAATCACCTATACTCCTGCATATACTATGCAGGATTGTCCTTAAAAACAATGTATATGCTCATACAGAAGTAATCCCTCTCAATCATCACTTATAAGCCACTAGAAGGGTGTCGCTCTCTGACTGTGTTGTCTTATTATCTTCTTATTTTTTGTGTTAGGGACGTTTATGAGCGTTTTTCCCCACAGTGCTCAAGTGAGGTTGGGGCTTTACAAAAAGGTAGCCACCAGGTGCCTAGACCTAACGCAGCATCCAAGAGACACAATGCTAAAAAAAACTCCACCAAAAAAGTGAGGCAAAACACCAAATGAATGAATCTGAGGCTGGCTTTTACAGTTACTTTTGCTGGCAAGCCTGTTTACAAACATTAACTGACAGTCCTGCATAGTATACCTTTAACATCGAGAATACGTGGTGATTACAGACTCTCAGTTAGTCTTAAGAGAGAGGAGGAGTGAACCGCTGCATTAAGAAGTGCAAAATCAATAGCAAGATTACTCACGGTCTGCCTCAATCTCTCTATTCTCCTATCCGGAGCAGAATATGCTCTTCATCACATATTTTATTGATTGTTTTCGGCGGGAAACTCATTTGTTTAATCTCATGCCTGAATCATCAGCTGATTGAAGTGTGGGAACAGACAAACAATGAAACAGCTGAGTAGCGATGTGGCTGCTTCAGGAGGACAGAGAAGTGATGAGACGACAGTATATCAGAGAACACATCATCTTTGTTCCTTACCTTGAAACTTTATCTCGAAAACGTCGTCATGGGGGATGGGGCTCGGATGTTGGGAGCTGATGCTTGACTTACAGAAGTTTGGAGAACCTGGTTGGGGTGCCCGAGGGATATGCCTGTTCTTTTTCTTTGGTAGTTTCTGTTTCGCCATGGCCAGAGAGTAATACATTCCAAAGTTGTTGACAATCACAGGGACGGGCATGGCGATGGTCAGCACACCCGCCAGAGCGCACAGGGCTCCGACCAGCATACCGGAGGTCGTCTGCGGGTACATGTCTCCATAGCCGAGGGTCGTCATGGTCACCACAGCCCACCAGAATCCAATCGGGATGTTCTTGAAGTGTGTGTGCTCGCTGGCTCGAGGGTCGTTGGGGTTAGCTCCAATCCGTTCAGCGTAGTAGATCATAGTAGCAAAGATGAGGACACCGAGGGCGAGGAAGATGATAAGGAGCAGGAACTCGTTGGTGCTGGCCCTCAACGTGTGACCCAGCACCCTCAGTCCCACAAAGTGACGCGTCAGCTTGAAGATACGCAGGATCCGCACAAAGCGGACGACTCTCAGGAAGCCCAGCACGTCCTTAGCTGCCTTGGAAGAGAGCCCGCTGAGGCCGACCTCCAGGTAGAAGGGCAGGATGGCCACAAAGTCGATGATGTTCAGGGCATTCCGAATGAAGTCACATTTATTCGGGCAGAAAGTTATTCGCATTAGAAATTCAAAAGTGAACCACACTACGCAAACGCCTTCAATGTAGGTGAGGTAGAGCGCAGTCTCAGTCTCCTGGTAGGTGTGCTCCACTGTGATGTTGTCCACCACCTCCACCTCGGTGCGGTTGATGATGGGGTTGAAGGCCTCGTGGGTCTCCAGACAGAAGGTGGTGATGGACACCAGAATAAAGAACAGCGAGGCAAGAGCCACCCACTGGGCAGGAAATGTATATAGGGTGCAGCGAAAGAAATAGAGGGGAGAGAGGAGGGAGAAGAAGGACAAAGAGAAGCACAGTAATTCATGCAATGTAATCAAGCTCAACACCCAGCAGCCATTCTTAGCACGTCACAATGCAATTCAATCTATTATCAGAGACAATGCCGTCTGGTTTGACAGTGACAGTGGCATTGACACACTCTCTCGCTCCCCCCTCCCTCTCCCTGCGCTTTATGTGTCTTGATTCAGAAGTGTCACAGTAAAAGGGACAATCAATGCACACTTGCTGTTCCTGTCCCCCCCCGCTCTGCTGTATCTCAAGGTCACGGCATTTTCAAGGGCATGCTACATTAGAATTACTAAGAGCCAGCAGCAGCAGCAGCAGGAGATGGGACATTAACCCACATGACTAAAATTAGCTAGGGCTCTTCCCTTCAGCACCATCACTACAGTACAGTAGGTCTTCCCTACACAAGGTCATACTATCCAGATGATCAACTCTTGGGAATCGTAGTGAGCTGAGAGGCTCGCTGAGCTGATGACAGACTTATATGAGGAACCTATATTTCCCTTAATGGCGAATGTGTACTTCAGCCTTCATTCTGTATTGATTAGAGGATCACGTTTCCTCACTTTTAGGCTCTGATATTTCTGATGCATACGACATGTAACAGATACAGTATTCTCTCCTGGGTAATGATTGCAACGCTTGTCCTCATGTTATCCTGCTCTGATCATACTATACTGGTTTACAGTATGTGTGCTGTAGCTGGGGTGGAGAACCTGCCGTATCTTAAATGGGAATCGGAGGTCAATAGATCAGAGTTGGCTGGACAAAGATTCAGACAGTTAGAGTGGATAGCTACTTAATCATCCTATGAATCACAAAAATTGAATCAATAGCAGTTTGTTCATGCATGAAGATGTCTTTATGAGAGTAAGTGAGTCTCTATGGTGCTGCTTAAACTAATGCACAGCCTTGTTAAGTAGCTGCGAGGAGGTTAGTTGGAGTGGGGCATGTCTGGGCACGAGGGCGTCTTACATATATTCCACTGAGCAAAGGAAACACAGCGTCTTAGTCAGTCAGGCCCATTCACAGTTTGTCACGCAGCACAAGATGGAAAACAGGCCCTCATCACAGCATCTCATCACTGGCAATTCACTGCATTGTGCTGAGGAAATCACTGTTGCTTATGAATGTCTGTTTCCCATCCATGTTAGTATGACGGTCCGCAGGGAACCTGTGCCTCTTTGTTCAGAGAGCAACTCACTTTGTGAAGATGATGAAGGTTAAGATGGAGACTCATTGCAATTTAAGGACTTTATTCTGGCATGTGAATGGCTTTGTGTTTTTCTAAATTATCTTTTAAATAAAAATTGTCCATATTTAAACACACTAATAGAATAAAGACTAAAAGAGCACTTGGTATATTGATGCAATCAGATACAAAATGACTTCAAAAAGTACCTTTGTCAGGCTAATAATGCTCATCTTTTGTTGGTACACTGAGAGAGATTGTGTGTCAGTTTTTGAGGCATTAGTGCAGTGTATGTGGTGCTGTTGTATTGGATTGCATAATATTGTTGTTTTGTCCACCCCCTCTACAGTATGTACTGTACAAAATAACAAGTACAACCTAGAATATAATACAATCCAATTCAACCACATTGAAAACTACGACCTCAAATAACAACAGATTGGAATAAACAGCAGAGGCTGAATTACCAACTGGGCAAAGTGGACAAGTGGGGCTGGGACCCTGGACCATTACGGGACCCAAGAGCCGCAGACTTATTGTCAGCAAATATGTTCTAATTTTATTAATTGCTGATTGTTTTAGAGTATCTTGTCTGCCTGTATCTAAATTTACATGTTGTGTATTCCTGAAAGTTTTGTGAAATTACCTCCAACAGGTTACACATGGGGGCATCGCATTGAGTTAACTGTCAACACCTAACCCAGTCCCCAGAATAAATGTTGGCATTGTACATTTCTGTAAACCACAGATATGTCAAATTTGTATGATTCATGTGTAGTGGATATTATGAAACGTTGTGTTTCTTTATGTTTCAATTGTATGTTGTGACAGCACTGTGGTTAATGTGTGGTTAAGTTTAGGCACAAAAAAAACACTTGGTTAGCGTTAGGAAAACATCATGTCTGGACTTAAAATACCAGGTTTAATTACTACATACATGGCTGGACATGTCTCAACCTCTCGTTAAAACATAACTGCTATTGTCACTGCAAACATGGTTGTAAATGTCCCAACCTCTTGTTAATAAATACCCGCTGTTGCTGCTATAAACACAGCTTGAGTTGTCCCGACCTCTTGTTAAAAAAAAAAAACACAGCTAGAAATGTTCTGAAAACTCGTCAAAAAAAACCTATTGTTATACGTTGGTCTTAAACAGTGGTCTGTTGCTGTTTGCTGCTTGGCAGCAGTTTCACGTAGGTGTCACACCATCTAACCATCCCTTTTTTGATGAGATACTCAGCTCATACGCATGTAATCTGAACTACGTCACTTTAGAAATGTTGGTGTGATACGTATGAAATGTTCAAATGTGACATCAGTGGTTTGCAGAAATGTACAATGCCATTGATTTGTTCTGGCAAGTGGACTGCAACACCACAACAATGCAGTACAACAAATATTTTATATTTTAGGTAGTGCTGAAACAATGAGCCAGTCAACTGAACAGAAAATGAATCAGCAAACTGTTTCTTATAGCAAAAAAACCCCCCAAAATTAACAGTCTAAAGTTTATACATAAAGAGTTACTGCTGGTTTTCTTAATTTTCTATGATTGTAAACTGAATCTCTTTGGTTTTTGGATTTGTTGACAGACAAAACAAGGTATTTGAATATGTCATCATGGGCTTTAGAAAGCTGTGATGGGCGTTTTAAGGCGTTTTTTAATTTCTCATTATTCGGTTAATCAAGAGAATAATCATCCGATATCTCAGTAGTGAAAATGATCCTAATTTGCAGGCGCTCTTGTCGTTTTGTCAGCCCGTGTACATCAGTTAGCAAGAGAACTGTAAAATAAACACCACCGTCACTGCCAGCACGCTTTAGTGTGATAAAGCCTCATTGTTATACTTTCCTGCCTCCTGACACACTGGCTCACTCAGCCCTCTGAACATCCCACCCCTCAAACTGTTAAACAAACGCTGCCTCTGATCCGGCCGCCTCTTACAGTAAATTATGTGTCTTTGTGGCAGTTAGGAAACAGTGTGGCCTGAAAGGGAGGGCGACAGGCGAAGATTGTTTGCTCCTTATTGGCTAATTCTCACTGTTACTGGCACACCACAGGCCTACTGTGACACGCAGTGACAAGGGTTTTCCACTGATGTATCCACTGTGAATAGAGTCTGTAATTAACTCTGAGGATCACTTCTAATTAATCTTCTTGCCAGTCTTGGTGGAGCTCTGTCAATCTTCGCTCTGCATTGTCTTGCTCACTGTTAAATGTGGGACACATCTGAGGAGTTCTCTGCTTTGGGAAATGTCCCTGCGTGCAGAAAGTGAAATCTGAAAGAAGTCTGTGTGTATGTTGGTTAAAGCCTTTTCACTAATGCTTGCTGTAAGAGTGAGAACATGTCAATACAGTTTACACTTGCTGGATGGGGCCTGGTAACTAATTAGACCAATCAGTGCTACAGCTGTTAAACCAGCGGGCAGCACAGCGGTCTTTGCGGGGGACAGTGGTCCAAAAAACACAAAAAAAATCACAAGGTGTAATGTCATTTCATTGTCACCATCAAGAGGCTTTACGCCCAGATGGAAAAGTGCCCATAACGATGACCAAAAATGTCACCTCAAACAGCAACCCAATTTTTTGTCTGGAAGTCTGCCACTAAAGTCCTGGTGGTGCCAAAGATCTGCTTTCCTAATGTGTATCTGACCTATTTAAGCTCAGAGCCAGACTGCTCAGGGATTCTTGTGCCCTGGAAATATCAATCCAAAGACCAGTGAGAGCCACAATCACTCTTTATCTTCTCCTGCCAGATAGAGGAGGGTGGGAGTGATGATTTGCATGTAAATGATTTTGACAGATGAGGTCTTTGGCTGATTTTTCCGCCCCTCCTTCTCTGTACAGTCGCATCCCTGCTGTGGAGACCCCTGGGAGGGCAATTTCAAGGTCATCAAAAGCCCCTTTAAACCTTGCATGGCCATCAATCTTTGTTTCACCACCAAAGGACAAACACATTCACAACTGAGCTCCTGTTCATGCAGCTGCTAAACATTTTGTGCGTGTTTTTTAGGCCATGATGTGCCCATGATAACTTCTAGTGAGGTTTCAGATCTTAAGTTCAATAAGGAGAACAAACCAGTGGCAATCATCTAAGACTTAAAAGCAACTCACCCTTGCATATTTAGAGGAGTAAGGGTCCTCAAACAGAGCCCAAACATGTTTCTGCCACCGGCTCCACAGGCTTCCACTCCTGGCATCATGAGTGTCTCCCTGCGCCAGCCTCCTTGTCATTTCATCCACATCATCCTCGGCAGCATGCTCCAGCTCTGGCTCCGCATCATCGCTCCCCAGGTCTAACAGGCCCCCCCCGCCGAAACTATCAAGGGCCTCCTCTGCCTCCCGGTGCTGGCGATAGGTCATCCAGCAGCATGGCTCCACGTCTGTCTCGTCAATGCCCCAGAAGGCCAGTTCCTCCTCATAGAGGGGCCCGCAGACATCAGCTGGGCAGTGCAGTTTACCTGTCCTGTAGTAATTAAGGATATGTGCAAACACGCCAGGGTGGCGGTCGAAGAAAAATTCCTCGATCTTGGCATCATAGTCAAAGTGGTTGGGTGCATCAGGCTCGGCCAACCAGGACAAGCGGGTGCCAGGTAGAGTGCGCAGGGTGCTGCGGTATGTCTGATGTCTGATCCCTCCCACGTTTATCACAATGCGATCCTTGTCGTCGCTCAGGCCCATTGCGTCCCTTAGGCATTTCTCCAATAAGTTCCCTTCATCGCAAAGGTAAGTCTAGGCGCCCCTGTGCAACCATGCACAGCAGTGATCACACTGAAGCAAACAATTACATAAAGGCAGCAGCGCACAAAACAACCTGTCGTCTCTCACCAACTATGAAAGAAATCGGGGCTGTTTGACACGCATCAGGCTACATTCACTCTAAATAAACTCTGTGTTTCCTACAAGCACCTGTCATGCAACTGGAGGATCATAAACGCTTATAGCTGCCAGACTCACTGGAGGGTATAGAATCGAAATCCAAAATGATTGCAGCCAATGGCATCACATTAAGAATGGACGTCACATCGTCTGTAAATCCAAGATGTCGAGATAAAAGCACAAACGCTGACAAATTTCCCCCCCGCCAGCAGAACAAATCCAGCTCATTGGACTCCCCAAGTTGCGGTAATTGATCAGATCAGTCCTGAGCAGGTTTATGACTTTCACAGCAAGGTGACTGCAGTGGTGCTGAGCGGACAGCGCCTGTCCGGCAGCTCCTGATGGAGACTCGGCGCTGTTTTCAGTCCCTCCTCTGTTGCTGCCTACAGACTCACCTCCTTCACACCGACGCTCAGCCCTCTCCCTCTCTGCGTGTAACGACACACCGCCGCTGTACAGCAGCTCTTTGTCTCAGCGCAGAGATGCTCTCCTGCATGGGAACTTTCCCTTTCCTTCACGCATTGCTGAGAAGACAAACACCCACAAAATGCTCTTTTTCTGTGCTGCGTGGTGAAACAACGAGAAAAAACGAGAGATGAGAGGGTGACAAAGCTCCTCTAAAAAACGCCCAAACTGCCTGTTATTCACACCGTGCCCAGCTCTCCTCTCAGATCAGATGGAGCATGCCCAGTGGACCCTGCATCTGTTAAAGCCCACTGTCAAGTCCTCCAATTAAAGCTGTTGAAATTGTCATCGCTGCCCAATTTTTCTCACTTGCAGGGTTTATGGTCGGTCAGCTGCTGCAGCAGTCAGGAGGGACTCTTCATGCACAGCTGGTTGGAGAAGGAGTGACCCTGGAGCCATGAACGCGCAGATCCGCCCATACCATCAAAGAGAGACTGATCATATTACCTTCTGATAGCCCCGTGATTTACTGATGGAAGACTCACGCTGTGTTGTTGACAGGCTGCATGTGTGTGTGTGTGTGTGTGTGTCACTGCACTGACTGTGGAGACATTTTAAAACAAAGAGTTGAGATGTTTTTTTTCTGATTTTGCGCAACTCTCATGTGTTGCACTTGACGTGTGTCATAGTAATAATTAGCCTCCACCTGTGTTTTCATGTGCCAGCAGAGGGCGCCATTGCTCATTGCTAAACAAGGTCCTTTTTGGTCACCTTCATTTTCTGTTTGTTAATTAACGCGAGATCTTAAAAACGTGTCAACACATTAAATACATGGAAAACTGGGCCATACTATAAAGGACGAGTGCTTACTTTTTGGTATGGGCGGATGATTTCATAATGTTTTAACAGCTTATTATACACACTTTGTCATTAATTAAACTTGAATAAGAAAACAAAGCAATGCCACACATGTAAACCTGCACCATTATCACTGTGTGTTTGCAGATGCAGATACCTTTAAAACAGGTTTATTATTTAAAAAAAAAAAATAGGGATTGCACTTCTTCCCTTCCTTCTTTCCTCCCTTTCCCCCAAGAAAAAAAAACATGGGACTCTCTGTCCTACATTTCATCTGACCATAACCCAATTTTAAACTTGCAGAAGAACAAAGTAGGGCTCTCTGTGTGCGCTCTTGCGGATGGGGAGCTCCCTCAGCCTTCTTCTTCTTCTTCTTCTTTTCCTCCTGTCTGCTTCACTTGGTGCTGGTGGGCAGTTCCCCGTCTCGGTTTTCACTCTTGATTATAAAGGAGGAGTTTGCAGCACAGAGGCGCTTACACCCCAACTGGCCTGAATAAACTCTGGCAGAGACAGTGTGATCCGGGACAGTAGTCTGACCTCACATAGAGTTTGATTTTGAGGGAAAAGGACGAGCTGATTTAAAAAAAAAAAACTAACTGGCATCATGGCTGTGGCGGGCTGCACGAAGTGTATTAAATACATGTTATTTTTCTTTAATTTTATTTTCTGGGTGAGTTGACCTTATTTTAATCTGAAGTTTTGACTGTGCTCCTTTGATTTGAGTAACTTTTGCTTTGTTAAAACTTTCTCTTGTTTGATTATGCGGTTGCACGTTTGCACATCTGTGAAGCTCAGGGCTTCAAGTTAATAAGTAATAGGAATCCTGGAGGAGATACAGCAGAGTTTCCCGCCCTGCTGTAGTAATTATGCTGCTTTGTCTTTGAGAGAAGAAGCACAGCTCACAATACTTTGTCCAGGCAGGAGCTGAAATGCTCTTCATCAACATGTATTTTCTGCCTGGCCGAGCACCAGTGCAAGGTGGCTGAGAGGAGCACTTCAGACTGGGTGGGCTCTGGTCTCTTCAGTCTTCTCACTGGGATAATACTGTCTTTTCTCTCCAGCATGTCTCTTACAACTCTGCTTTAGATCTATTTTTTAATTGAACTGAATGTTTGCTTATAATAATCAGATACTCCGGACAGGAAGATTTCATATCTGATGTGTTTTCTGATGGAAAACTGTTCAACATTGTCCTCAGTGTTGGGTGATTTCTTGCCACTTCAAGGAGTCTGGTTCCCCTCAGATTAAACACCCATAAAAAGGGAGCTTGTGAAGGACTAATAGAGTTTCTGGGGGAGGGGAAAGCTGTTTCCCCTCCTTTGTTCCTACCTGGTCACCAGACTAGAGCATTTGCTGCCTTTGGGAACCTTGTGCAGTTTCATTATTAATTTCTTGTACATTTTCCCTTCAAACTGAATCGAGTCCATCTTGTTTTCTCAAAAAAAAAAAAAGTTATTGCAGTCATAAGGGACTTGCCGCAGTAGTCACTAATGCAGCTGTCAGCATTTCACACATCATTACATCTCATCAGACTTCCTGCAGATGTGCCATCGATTTGTCCACTGGTGGCCTTGCTCAGTCAGAATTGATCACTACTTGTTTGGGAATTTCCATATGGTTTGTCTGTGCAGAGCAGTCGTCTTTTTTTAGATAAGTCACCATATCCTGGATCCGCCACACTTGATGGAGTGTTTCCTCTGTTGGTTTTGCTGCTGTGCCTGTCACCGTGAAAACTCTGAGCCCTCTCTTCCTCGTTTTGCTATTTTTCACATTGAGGATTGAGTTTCCTGTTTCTTGGAGAACAATGGAGTGCTGTCATGTCATATAAACATTGGCATAACGAAAAAAAAGTGTCAGCATGTAAAAAAAAAAATGCTCTGAAGTCACAGTAGTTACGACCCATCAGCTATTACTTTGCTTTTATTTTTACCCAGATATTTCTGCTTTTTTAGGTATAGAAAAGAGAAGAGATAAAGTTAAACCACAAAGTTCTTGAGTTAGCCTTAAACAAAGTGGTGTGGATGTGGTCTGCGCCCGAGGTCACTAAAGTGTCAGGATGTCCTTTCATTAGTTCTGTGAAAGGCCATCCGACAGTTCACAGCCTCACGGCGGAGCTGAACACAGAGGAACATTAGCAGAGTTGTGCCTTGTGCACTCTCTCTTGATGGGTCTTTTTTTTTAAAGTCTTAAAAATTGATAACCACAGGTTTGTTTTAATATTCAAGCTTACACCTCTTTAATATCAGACATTTTTAATGGCCCTGATTCTCTCAGAGGTTTCACCAAAGTTAAGAAAGATGAAAGAAAATAATTAATTGACCATTTTTCTCTTTGGGACAGCTGGCCGGAGGTGTGATATTAGGAGTGGCCCTGTGGCTCCGCCATGACAGTCAAACCAGCAATCTCCTCATACTCCAGTTTGAAGGCCAACAGGCGCCAGGCACCTTCTACATCAGTGAGTATTCAACATTCGAGCTTCACAATCACTCCATATGTTAAAGTGGACTTGAAAATGCTTTTTCCATATTTTCATCATTACATCACTGAATTCATTTTTCATGGAAAAGCTGTTAATATTTCACGCTTCAATGCTAGATGTCCACTGAGCGCCGTGGCCTCATTTTTGGCACACACACAGGGTGTACAAATGCATCTTACAATATACAGTCCCTCCAGGATTTCACGGGCTTTTTTTAGGGACTGTTGTGGCCTAAAAGTCCTGATTTGATGGCAGCTTTTCTGAAGAAATTGCAATTCATGTTGCAATGTGGCATTTTCTTGCAATGAAATGGAAGAATCAAGTGAAAATTGCAAAAGTAGTTGCATTTATTTTGTATGTTTCATCAATACAACATTAACATCACAACTTCTGTATCTGATCTAATGTAATGTGGATGTAACAGCCTCTGTCATGGCGATCTGTCTTGTCTGTTGTCCACATGTTTCAGACACTCTCTGGGTGACATTGCACATGGTGCAAAACAGTTAACCGCTGCTTTTGTGAAAAACATCAGGGAATTTCTTTGTGCGGCCTTTCGCAGTATTTTTGTTGGTAAATGTGGGACATTAATGTTGCACATGTCTGCATCCCAGACTGTATAAAAAAATGGACGTACCTACTGTACTGTCACCCACTGGTTTGTGGGCTGCTGTTTTGAAGCCTCAAGTTTGGCATTTCGGCCATTGCCATCTTGGTTTTTTAGCCAGAAGTGACCATATTTGGATGAGAGGGTGGAGCCAGACAGCCTGTCACTCAAAGCAACCAAGCCTTTATTATGCGTAGCTTTAGGCCCATAGTAAATGTAAAGGGCTGAGTTATATAAAAATTCAGTTGTCATGGAGGGGGAAATTAGCTATAGAGACCAAAACTATTTTTTGTAGCAGGCTGTGAGCATGTCAAATCAAATCAAATAAAGTTCAATTATGAAACACATTTAAAAACAAAGTGCTGTACAACATAAAAGAATGACACACAAATATATAGCAATATAAAATGTACACAAATGTAAAACAGAATAACAATGGTAAGAACAATTACATATGTAAAAACGATTATAAAATACTGAAATATTAAAACCACTACAAACAACCAAAGGCCATTGAAAAAAACATGAATGTTTTAAGATTTATCGAAAAAGTGTCGATGGAGGGGGATGATTTGATTGGGAGCAGAAGGCTATTCCAAAACTTTGGAGCAGCTACCGCAAAGGCACGATCTTCCTTACCCACCAGTCTGGATTGCGGGACAGTTAAAAGACATTGGATCTAAGAGTTGGGGAGTTGGAGTAGGGGCAGAGATATATCTGCAACATACTGTGAAAAATAAATAAGAGACCCTTAGCCACTGCAAACACGTTTACCTCTGCTGTAAAGCTAGACATTTAAACATGGGGGTCTATGTGGATTGACTCACTTCTGGGGCCAGCCTCAAGTGGCCATTCAAAGAACTGCAGTTTTTGTCACTTCGGCATCGGTTTTATTTCAGGTTGCTACTTGGTCTACATTTTCTTTTCTTTTTTTTGAATTCTGTTCATGTTGCTGCTATGATTGGAGTAACTACAATAATTGGTCAAATTTATGGAAAAGCTGGGGTGATTGGACAAAACTGAAGGTTGCGCAGAATTCACAGGGATTGGTTGAATTTGTGTTAATTGTTGTGATTGCGTTTTTCTGGAGTGGCTGAATGCAGCTACAATACAACAAACTATGGGCACGAAAATACCTTTAATATCTACTCCTGTCATCAAGGATGGATAACAGTGCTCACAAAAAGTATTTATTTCAGGGCTGCTATAAAAATGTGTTCTTGTTAATTTAGCCTCCTGTTAGCTGCTTTATCATCATCATACCTCCACCCGATGTCCCCATAAGGGGATGTCCTCTGTGAGACACTAGTCTTCCACTTGTATTTTTTGCTATTTCTGTCCTTATTTCTTTGTCTCCACATGACAGGAAGCTTACTGTTAACAGGGTGACGAAAGTTAACTAATTCACAGACGTACCTGTCTTTTACGCTCAGCTGGACCCACAAAAAAATCCAGAAATAGTAGGAGTGGCGTGACCTCTGACAAAAAGATCAGGAAACAGGACCTGCGTACATCCGCAGCATGACTTAAGAGTGACACAGCCGGCGTCTACACCTCAGTGTTTTTACTCTCAAGCTGTCACTCTAACACTGGTGACCACATACTGTAGGTGTTATTCTCTGAGTCTGATAAATATACATGTTTATAACTCCAGTCTGGAGGGTCTTTTGAGAGAGAGACCAGATGTTTCAGACAGATGTTGAGACATATGTGGGTTCTAAAAACAGGCTGTGAGCATAGTGCACAAATAAAGCAATCATGTGCCTTCTGTCGCTCCTACTTTAAAGTATTTGATCCTCAGGAAGTTTTAGTGTTTTTTGTATTAATGCAGTACAGCATGTTCTCTGTCTTTGTAAAAGTACTGCACAGATTCAGGGATACGTACCTCAGGTTATGCTCAGTGCATGAGCTAAAGTCGTAAATCATCATCATGTTTCCTTCACTGCCCGCAGCAATCCACAGATTGGCCCTAAAACCTACAATACATGATATGATTTAAACATTTCAAAGGTCCGTCGTCTCGGTCTGTTGTGGTTGTGAACTCTAGTGAGCCCATTAATTTACATTTGGGCTCCTGCTGGTCTCCCATACTTACCCCTCAGTAAGTATACAGAGCGAATGCGAGCCCATGCTTTTTATAGAGTTAAGGCACACTCGTGATTTTAAAGGCAGGGCGGCAAGAGAGGCCCACCCAAGCAAGATCAAGGGCCTTTTTTTTTTTTTTTTAGATTTACCCTCCCTTGAACATACGCCCTTGCATAATTCAAATAACCTTGTACATCTGCACATTACCCTTCAAATTAGAGTTTGGAGTGGATGTTTTTAGCATACTGGCACACCAAAGTGGTATTTATGTAAGTCTGAAAATACACATTCTCCTGCTTCTTAACCAGTGCCTGAAGGCATAATTGGTGGCAGTTGTCATAAGTCTGGTCCTGTTAGGGCTCCAGCCTCTTGTACTGTAGGAGATACAGTCAGTGTGACAGGTTTTGTAGCACAAGATGTCTCCGTTGCTTTACACTGTATGTATAATGCAGAGCCTGAATAAGTTTTCTGCATTATTTCGTAGCTGAAGAAAAAAAAAAAAAGAAACAAGTAAGAAGGTTGCATTGTGGGTTATGCAGGCTGTGAGGGGGGATTTGATATAAAATTGTGTGTTTGATTATCCACAAAGACAAACCGTTCCCCTGAAGCCTCTCAGCGACTGAAACCTGCTCTGTTGATACTTTGTCTAAACAGGAAATTCTAACATCTCCCTCATGAAAATGGCAATAAACAAAGATCTTTGGGGATTTTAAGGTCCCACTTATTGGAACTCTGTCTGCTCCATTTTTTCAGTAATAAAGCTGTTTATAAAGATCAAACCAAAGACGTACACTGCCACTTCAGTAGCTCTGATTCGCTCTCAGTTTAACAGAAAATTAAACTGCTTTTACTCTCTGCTCATCAACTAACACACAACTGATTTCTACTCTTTAACTGACAAGTTAACTACTTTAAAGGAGCTGTGTGTAACTCTGGAGAAATACTAAACTTGTGAGAGGAAAGTCAGAGCTAGTTAAAGGCTAAAGTGAACAGATACATTTTTAGCTTTCTTTTAAAAATATTGAGCGAGCTAGCTGCACTGATATTTATAGGTAGTCCGTTCCATAGCTTTGGGACGTAATTGACAAAGGTTACGTAAACAGCACAGCCTTGCTACTTGTGTGAGACTCTTTACACTGAATTGATTCAGATAGCGGGCATAAGGTTTTAGCATTTACAAATACTCTCTGTTTCCATCTTTAGTCTGACATTGGGTTACTCTAACTGCTTTTCATGGGGGAGGCAGATTTGATTTTCCTTCACCAATCACTAGAGACCCGCTGGTCACCTTAATCTAATGTCATTTTAAGTCCACACTGATGTGTAGTCATGACAATATTGTAAAAACAAGTGAAACAAACTACGTTGGGTGAAGTTTAGACTCAAACTCTCGAATTGGGCTGATTCAAAGGTCTGGACCCAGAGAAGATTCTTTGTTTACCGCGGAGGCATACGAGAAAAACTGAATTTTCTTCCTGAAGTCAAAATAACACAGAGTGAGAAGCTGATACACAAGTGGTTATTTGTGGGGTGAAGTATTCCTTCAAACAACAAGTTGTGAGCTCTTGAGTTCGTAGTCAGCAGATTTTGTTACAGGACATTTGGACAGATCCAATTCAGCTGTTTCTCCATGTCCATTCTCAGTGCTGAGCTGAGCTAACCGGCTGCTGCTCCAGCTTCATATTTAGCGTACAGACATGAGAGTGGTATCAATCTTTTCCTCTAACCTGTGGCAAGAACATGAGTGAAAAAATTTCCAAAAAAAAAATATTTGTCTATTCCTTTAAACTGCTGTCACTGCGTACAGACCAAGTGACACTTCAACTATTTACAGCGCGTAGTCATTAATCATTTCTGAATTGTGAATTATTTTAAGCTACAATCATATTGTGTAAGTTTATATTCACTGTGGAGGTCAACTGTTAAAGACACACTGCATGTCTGCTCCGCCCCTTTTGTTTCAACTCTTTGTGTTGAAAAGATGACAGGAGGAAATGTTTATATGAAGCCTTTTAAATGATTCATGCTCATCTCATCATTCATCATTCTGACACACTGTATGATTGGGTTCATCTCAGTGTATTGGTGTCATGCGCTGACAGTGTGAACATGACTTCACAGGTCTTTTTTTCAATGTTACTGGATGAGAAAAGTCCAAATGGAGCTTTTAGCCCCCTTCTTTTTCCCCCTCTGGAGATTACACAGGGAGACAAGAAATAAATGAACTTCCCCGGTGGTATAAAATTGCCTGTCTCCCTTAAAGTCTCAATAGCCTTCAAACCTCAAAGGGTGTTGTCATAGTAATGGAAGGCAGTGGAAATAATGCCTGCTTTGCCGCATTGCCGGGTTACTGGCCCTGGTAGCCGTTTCTCACTACAACAAAAACCTGACAGAGAAAGAGAGGAGGGGGGCTGAAGGAGGAGGGTGCTGGGTTTAGACAGAAGGAGAAAGGGAGAGTGTAGAAGTAACTACGGGGAAGGGCTGTGCGTGATATGTGAGGTACAGTGTGAGGTGTTTGAGGCCTTCAGACACAACCGAGTGAGAGTCTCGTACAGAGTCTGTCTGTCGTTTTTAGACCGCCCTGTCAGGCTACATTAGAGGTGGCCTGCGTGTGTTTTGTTCTCGTGTGAGTAAGAATAGAAAACAGATTGCTCCCAGTCCGTCTTCCTGAGAGCAGTGGTGTAAAAAAAGTAGTCAATAGGGCTGTACCTTACATCATTTTTTTTTTTTTACATCTGAAGCTTGAGCTGAGGTTTTTGAATAAGCTTCAAATGTCATTGATGAATAAATGTAATGTATTTGTCAGATTGCTGTTAGACCGTCCTGTTAATACAAGTGTGTGCCTCTGTGTGTGTGTGACAAGCTGTTTTTTGACCTTACTCAAATATTACTTTCAAAAGGCTAAATGCTAGCAAATATGAGTTAAAGCATAATATTTCATATTTGAATTTTGGAAATGAATGCCTCTTTTTTACTCAAACTTTTAAAAATGTAATTCTGACTTTTAGACTTTTTAACGCCCTAGAGTAAGAGGAAAAGTTTGGATCAAACAACCCTATCTCCTATAAATTATGTTTATATACTACTAATTTTAAACAGCACATAGGTTTTTGAGAGAAAGTTATTGCTGAGTGAATTATGTTTCTATCAACATCATGAGGGAATGCTGCTTTTTCAGTTGTTTTCTGCCAAAATAGATAATCTTGCAATACAGTATTCACAGTAGTGACAACAGCTATATTTATTTATAACATTTTTATTAACATTTGACCTAAATCATGATCTTTCCCTGACCTTAACCAAAGTGCTTTTGCTGCCTAAAGCTATAGGTGTCTGAAGACGAACCAGGAGTTCTGATTTCAAAGTCCTGCACTTTGTACACTCGGCGTTTTCCACCTACTTTGTGAAGTCTACGCGGTACATGAATGTAGTGTCTTGGTGCCTGAAAGAAATACTATCACTGAACATAAACCAGGCAGCGAATACATTGCCACAACAACATAATTAAGAAAGCAGTTTAGTAACGTACACACGTAATTTCCAGGAGACAGGTTGTCACACAAGTGGGAAACAATCCTACGCAGCCACCACTGGAATCTAGTTCTACAAAAAGTGTAATATAATATTAGTGTAGCCTAATCTTTATGTAAAAATGTGCAGAAATACAGGGTTTATACAGAATGAAAAACTGATTTAGAATTCATTTGTCATCATCATAAATGAAGCTTCGAAGCTTCAGACTTTTCGGCACAACTCTTGTATTCACATCCTTTGCTTAAGTAAAAGTACAATGCACTTTGTTGTATACTGCCAGGCCGTTTATTCAGTGGCTTCAGCATCTTGTTTGGGAATGAAAGTGCTGCAACACATTTGAAATTTGCAGTTTAGACTTTTCTCAAGTCTTTTTTTTTCTGAAATATTGGGTAATTCGACCTTTTTTGGGTCTCTAAATTATTTAAATGAAACCATCTGAGAAGTGAAGGGGGGGGGGGGGGGGTTGCTGTTTGGTAGGACTGTTGACAAACTTAGATAAGTCTGAAATTTGACAAGGGGCCTCAGTTAGCTTTTTTTGTAAGGGGATTAACATGTTGAGAGCCATTGGTTTAATCTTTTTCTTTAAACTTTTATTCAACCAGTTAAAAAATGATTGAGATAAACTCTCCTTTGCATTGGTGACCTGGTCAAGAAGGCGGCAAAGTTACATGAAGAGTACAAATCAATTACATAAAGTATATTCAATGAAATTCAAAACAAAACATCATTTATGGTACAAAGTAAAAAACTACTGTCCACATATTAGTCTCTAACAATGTATTTGGTGTTTCCTAAGCTTATTGTGTGTTATTGTAAAAACCTGATCTGAAAAGTAACTGGTGAAATCAAGTGCAAAGTGGAATCAAATGCACATATCTTAAAGTACCTTAACGTTGTACTTAAGTAAATGTATTGATTATTTTCCACCACAGACTGAAAGGATTTTTTTTATTGTTAGAGCTGAGAGGATCATGTGAATCTGCTGAGGTTATGGGGACGGACTGAAGTCATGAGATTATTCTGAAGCAAACTACAGCTTCTCTGAAACTTATTATTGATTTTATTAAATCCTGTTGGAGCAGAGCCACTCAGCCTCTAACCTCTGCCGCACCAACCCTTCCTGGAATCACGCTAATGGGAAGACAAAGGACCTGATTGCAGGAATTTGTATTCCTCCTAACATAGGTTACACAGTTTAAAAGTTCAGTTTATACCTGGGAAACAGCAGCTGACAAAAATACTCACCGTTTAGTAGCTGTTTAAATCGTTTCACATGATCTGCATCAGAGCATAAAGGAGAGAAAGTGGTCAGAAAAATAGCCAGTAATGACTGACTTTGTGCCACCAAGTGTGTCTTTGTACTCTAAATTAAACTCACCATACAGCCAGTACAATAGATATTTTTTTCACCTTCACTGTGTGTCCTGAACATTTTAACATAAGCCAGACTCTGCTGTAACTGGAGCTTTATTACTATTCATTGACCTTTCCTGCAGCAGGACTACCTGCGCTGTTACACACTCCTGTTTGCCATTAGCAGTCATGGAAACTGTATTTATGTCATCACTATGGATAATGGCCAGAAATAGTTTTTTTTAATGCTAGTATGTGGTTCAAGCTCTTTTAGACTCCTCTTTATAACACTGTAATCACACAAAGATCTGTGTGTTTGTGGGTGGGTCTCTGTGTGTCCACACCGTTCCCGCTGTTTCCTGGGGAAGGATAATGTTCGGGGCCAGGGGTCAGTGGTCAGTGCAGAGGGGGGTTTTGTGGGGGGTTGTGGGTGCCTGGAAGGCATTTCCTGGCCTGACAGATGAACACAGTCAGCTCTCTCTCAGGATCTGGGGGCTGTTTTTCTCCAGGATGTCAATAATGTCATGTCATCCTACAGGGAAGGCAAGAGAAACATGCAGGAAGTCCATTACCAAACAATGTGTGGATCAATGAATCAACTCACTGCTCTGACACTGCTGCCCCCCAGTGGTGCTGAGGACACAACGCCACCATGATGAACATGTATGACAGAGTCCTGTTGTCTGTGTTTACAGGTGTGTACATACTGATAGCTGTCGGGGCTGTGATGATGCTTGTGGGCTTCCTCGGGTGTTACGGTGCCATTCAGGAATCTCAGTGCCTCTTGGGAACAGTGAGTAGCTCGCCTTTTTACTTGTACTTTTTCTTAATACATTTGATTAAGATGCTTTGAGTCTGAGTAAATGAATGATTTTCCTTGTTTTCTTTCTTGAGTTCTTCTTCTTTTTGGTGATCCTCTTCGCTTGTGAAGTGGCTGCAGCGATGTGGGGTTTCATGAACAGGGACACGGTAAGCAACACTCACGTCTGCCATTGAGTGTTTGACGTTGGCATTGATTTTCCACCTCTGCTCCAGTGAACCTGCTCTTGTTTGTTGTTGTGTCTCTGAAACACAGATCTCCAAAGAGCTGATCAACTTCTACGACTCCGCGTACATCAAAGCTGTGGACGTCTCAGGGTCTCCCAGTAAAGACTCTGCCATCAAGGTGCTGGACGTTTTCCACGCTACGGTACGTCGTGATGTAAAAACACACGCTTCACATTTGTTTTGTCATGTGTACACGTGATATAAATCTATTTTCATCATGTGTTTTGTGGTGTTGAGTGACCCTCTTGTTTCTTTGCGGCCCCTTCAGCTCGACTGCTGCGGTAAAGGAGATGACACCGCTCTCTTCAAACAAGTCGTTGGCACCCTGTGTCCCAGAAAGTCTCCAGAGGATTTTCTGAAATCTCAGGTAGACACAAATTCTGACTTAAATTCTTAATTAACACAGTACCTGGTACGGGAATGTTTTTCAGTGGCAGTTGTCTGCCATCTTTTACATATATTTCAGTGGCTGCAGAATAGACAATGAGAATGAAGACATGCTGTTTGACCCCATGGGAGCTATGGGGTTACAGCAGACAGTGCTAGAAATAAAGTGATGGTATCTGCTCAGGAGCTCTCAGGGTGCACCCTTTTTAGCCTCTTTGGGTGCGCTCGGTCTGACAGAACTTTCTGGGTACGCTCAAATGGATAGCAGCTGATATACAATAGAACGTTTTCATATAGTAAGCATTTGTTTATGGTCTTAAAGACCTTTTCAGTAATTGCATAGTTGTAATTTTAACTCATATCTTTCTTCTTCATTTATATATTGACATATATTCAGACTGCAGACACCTCAGTGAAGCAGATCAGTCATCTCTGTGTTCTATAATAGCTATTAAGCCTTTCATCAGGTGCAGATAAGATTATACTGCGCACATGTTATACCCCAAGGACATGACGTGATATTAGGCCTCTTTTTAACCTCCGTGAGAGTAGACAGGAATAAATGCTATTTATTAGCAGAGGTGGAGCCATGGTGGGTCTCTGGGGTTCCAGCCCTGAATGTTTTCTCAAAAGCCTCAAATTACCTTCAACTATGTGTCGTTTAGATAATAACACATTCCCACTGTGTGTAGAAATCTAATATAACTCAGTCCATGTTCTTCTGTTGATAGAATTATATTCTAAGTATTGAAGACCGTGTTTACTTGACATTGTTGTGGATCTTTCGTCGGCAGTTACAGCAGCCCAGATTATTATGGGATGGATTCAAATGTAGCAGATTTAACAACTAAATAATCATTCTGTGAACTCTGCTCCAGCAGAAAGTAACAAAAACAGGTTTCAATATTAGTAATGCTGTTTACTGCACGCCAATTTCCTTCCCACCCGATGTTACGTAACTTCAAAATAGTAACATCAGACCATTTTGCCAGTTTTTAGGTGGAAGGAGTGAAAATTAGTCAGCCCAGTTGCCAGAAGAAAATGATTGCATTGTTTTTTTTTGCAAGCCAGGATTACGTCACATTTACACCTTTCATATGTGTCATAACAACGTTTATAAAGTGACACAGTGAATAAGCTGTGTCATCAGGAGGTGGAGGGGACGGAGAATGGCGTGCCAACCACTACAGACCACTGTTTGAAACCAACAAACAACAACAGTGGTTGTCTTTTGAGGACCCTTTCCTGTGTTTCCACGAGTGTTTGAGCCAACAAATCTGGGTGTCTTTCACTGAACTGTCCCTTTTCTTTTTTATGAGTGTTTTGGTCCTAACCATGAACTTCTCCTAGCCATAACCAAGAGGTTTTTGTGCCTCAAATTAATGAAGTCAAAACTATAATGTAACATCAATACGGTTTATCACCATAAACTCAGTCATGTTGCAGTTAAGATGGAGCCAGAGGTACCTTAAGTTTTTTTTTTTTTTTTTTTTTTACCATGCTTTGGTTGCTAAGATCTTTTGAGCAACAGTCCAGATAAGACCAAAACAAGGAGAAAACTATAAATACTTAAGTGAACATTTTAGAGACAACCTTAGGAAAAGACTTAAGGGTGTTTGGTGCAACTGATTTTATTTTTAAGAAACCTTAACCAGGACTTCAAGGACAATCTCTCACCTCTCAGAATCTTCACTACACACTGTATGGATCAATATCTCATGCTGTGTTAACTAAACCTTGTACCAATGGGCTGTTTTTACTCAGTGATAATATTGTTTTCTTTATGACTGTTGGGTTATTAACTCATAATAAAATAGGAATATTTTGATCCAGTGTTAGACACAAGACGCTGAAATTTTTACCTCAAATCACAAATGTATTTTCAGATGTGGGATATGACACTCAAAACTGCAGCAAAAACGACATATTATTAACAACCAGTAACACATAGTGACATGTATGTTTAAAAAGAGAACATTTCACAACCGTATCATATTTTCTGTGGGTTAATAATTCAACAGCAATATAAAAGATAACACCAACACATTGCCTTGGGTGGTTTTCCACCTACTTATTGTGTTGGTGCTACATTGACCCAAATTACTAACGCAGGCTTTTATCCTTTTTGAGTCCTCACTAGTGTTTGTGTTGCTAATAGATAACATATTACATAATTAATTATTTAGAGTTGTGCGGTCAGGAGCAGCTGATAAACAGCACTTTGCTTTGACAGCAGACGCAGCTCTCCATTTCATGTAACCCAGCACAGTGTGTGTACAGTGTGAGAGCTAAAAACTTCTCGTTTATCACGGTGGCATGGTCATCATCTTTACTTCTGCCCCCTCCCAGAGCTGTCACGACAAACTGATCGAGCTGTTCTCGGAGAAGCTCTACCTGATTGGTCTGGCTGCCTTGGTGGTTGCTGTCATCATGGTGAGTGTCAGAGTGAGCCACAGCAGAACATTTCTCTGAAACTGAGCTGCTTTTATCAGCACTGATAAAACTTATTGAATTAAGCCTGTCTGTCCCTTTTTCCCCATTTAGATCTTTGAGATGATCTTCACCATGGTGCTCTGCTGTGGGATCCGTAACAGCCCAGGAGCGTACTAAAGAGTCCAGCCGACAAGCAGCATCAGCCTTTAATGGGATTATTTTATTATGTGTTTCTATGCATCAGCTCCTCTTCCTTATGACTGTAACATGACAAGATGGATATCTCTCTTTTATTCTAGATTAGAAAACTCTTTTTAATAATACTCATCCATCAGCACTCATCTTTCATACACAATAATTGAGCTTCTCTCAGTCAGACGTTTTTTATTTATCACACTTCATATGAATCTTTTATACAAACAGTATGTTGTGAAATATTTCTCTGAGGTCTTAATGCTGTTTTTATGGATGTATAAATTGTATATATTCTTGTCATATATTAATAACAGTCAGGAGAGTGCATGTATTCCCTGACTGATTGTTTGTGACGCATGTGTCGCTGCAGTGTTACAGTGTTATAATATAATTTAAGCAGCAGGGTTTCAGTGGTCTGAGCTAATGTTCTGTTTGACTCTAATTATTGTCAGGATGATGAGTCGGCCTGTGTGTGCTTTTTTTTAGTCGACTTTGTGTCTCTTCTTTGAGCCTAATGAACCATCTTCATGCTGTCTTTTCTTTATTAACTTGTGAATCACCATGCCTTAAATAAACAGTGTATCTTTTTACTCCACCTGTTTTAATAATGCTAATAAATTATGTCACCTTTCCTCTTTTTTTGGGTGGAGCGTACACTTTGTGGTGTTTCTTAGCCTTTTATTTTGCTTGTGACTCCTTAAAGGGACACCCCGAAATCAAAAATGCATATTTTTCCTCTTACTTGTTGTGTTATTTATCAGTCTAGATTGTTTTGGTGTGAGTTGCTGGGTGTCAGATATATCGGTTGTGAAGATATCTGCAGTGTGTTGATTATAATGGGACTAGATGACACTCGTTTTGTGTCATGTCCTGGGTACTCAAGATAATCCCAGACCTTGTTGTGAGCAATCATGTAGGAACTATTTTCTTTATGTCATATAACTGGTGGGTGTAGTTTGGTAGAGAGAAAATAGTTCCTACATGATTGCTCACAACAAGGTCTGTGGATTATCTTGAGTAAGAGCGTCATAATCTCTGGAAAGACAAATTGCTGGTGAGTTTTTCAATGTTTTTTCTATATTTTTTGTGGCGCTTTGAGCACCACACGCTGAGCGCCATCTAGTTCCATTATATTGAAGAGAAGGCAGGCATCTCTACAGCTGATATCTCCAACACTCTGCAGCTCACACCAAAACAATCTTGATTAATAAATAACACAAATATGCATTTTTGATTTTGTGGTGAACCGTCCCTTTAAGATGAAGCAAATTCTTCTTCGTTTTAGTCTATTACTTGTGATCAGAGAAGGGTTTTCACCTCCCAGATTATTTTACTTGATTAATTTTTAGTGGCCTGAGGAGGTAAAACTACAGTATTCTGGGGGGGAAGAAGCATCTAATAGAGAAGTCAGGAAAATAAATACACTTTGTGTATCCTAATGAGTGAAGTGAGTCTGAGTTTTTTTTATTATTTCTTACATTTATCTAGTGACCCACTAAATTCATCTCATGACTCACTGTAAGGGGCCTTTTCACAGCATCATGTACAGATCCCAGTCCAAAAAATCCATCATGCTAATCCAAGTCCTCAGTTAAAATGTCTTGTGATCCTTCAGTGACATTCTTCACTGTGAGATGTTTAAATGTAGGATTAAGCTGAGTGTTTGAATGCCACACACATACTGTACAACATTTTTATTTTACATGAAGCTGCTCAGTCTCTGTCTTCTTCTTCCTGATATTCCCATTATTTCAAACCTTCCTCTAGGCCTACAGTATTTGCCGTGTGTCACCACAGGGGGGCGGTGTGACATCAACGCCCCTCTTGCTCAATCAGCACACACTGTCCCCTGCGGCTCATTTGAATACATTAAAAACTCAACTGACCTGTATTTCTGGCGCTGTGGCTGTGGCAACACCCAGCACACACACTGTTTGTTCTGCTAACAGGTTTACTTTCTCACGTCAAACATGTCAAAGTGTATGAGGCTCCAGCTGTGACTGTTTTCTCAAATGCATCAAATATTTTAGGTTTTTAAAAAATACCTTCAGCTTTGTGTTACTCAGATAATCATATATGCACATGATGTTTATCGCACTGTGCTGCTCCCTAAAGAAATCTAATATAACTGAGTAAACATTGTTCTGTTGGCCTGACAATCTGAGACCACATTTACTTTGCACTGTTAGGGATCTTTGATTTGTAATTAGTGCAGCCCAGCCCAGATTATTATGGTATGGATTCAGATGTTGCAGATTTGTAGGATAAACATTCATTCTGTGAGCAAAAATATGTTTCAACATTAGTTATACTGTTTACACGGCGCCCAGGAGCTAAATGGGGAGAGCGGGCTTCCCCAAGGTTCTCAGTTCAAACCTACACCCCTTTGCTGCATGTCTTTCTCTGTCCTATCAAATAAAGGCAAAAGCCAAAACAAGCAAACAAAAAAAGTAATGCTGTTTACGCCAAATTCCTGCCCTACTTATGTTATGTAACTTACATAGTAAGGTGAAGACCTAAAGTTGATGCAGAGTGCCTTGGGGTTTCTTTTCGTTTGTTTGGTGGGGTTTTTTGTTTCTTTGTTTGTTTTTGACTGTTGTCTGCACCATTTTAAGACTTAATGTTTTTTTTTTTTTTTAATAAATAGAAATATCAGACAATGTTGCCTCTTTTTAAGTGACAGGAGTAAAAAGAAGTCATCCTAACATTTGTTGTGTGTTGGTTTCAGAATGATTGAGACAGATGGAGAACAATAAGATACAAAATAGGATGTAGGCTCTACAGCAATGCTGTCAAACATACGGCCCAGGGGCCAGAACTGGCCTGCCAAAGGGTCCAATCCAGCCCACTAGATGACTTTGCACACCTAATGTTGATGCACATGTGAAGGCCGAGAGGTTTCAAGAGCAATTTAACAACAAAACAAACTTTAGATTGTAAATGGTTTGTATGGCAGAGGATGACTTAACCTGCTTCTTCAGTAGCTTCCACTTTAGTGGGAAAATCATGACTAACTGTGCATGTAATGACAGGGAGTAGTGGACTGACGGAATGTGGAAATATTGAGACATACTGTTGAATATTTTTCTGAGGATATCGCAGGCTGCTCATCATTTGTTTTGTAAATGGATGAACATTTTCAGAGTGGATGTCTTTACACACACAAAAAAAAGGGGAAAAACTGAAGGGGTTGCTTTTTATAGGTTATACTGCAGTGGTTTTACTGGTCTGGCTCATTTGAGATCAAATTGGGCTGTATGTGGCCCCTGAACCAAAGTGAGTTTGACACCCCTGCTCTACAGGATGATTTTTTTCTTGGCAGCTATAATGTTTTACCAAATGGTGAACAGATTTTTAAGCAGTCTTTATCTCAAAGACAAATGTATATAGCTGGTGTAAATGGAGAGAAACCTCTCTGGGGGAGTAGCATGCACCCAGACCCCCTATGTTGACAAAGTCTGGCTCCGCCCCTGCAGGAAGACAAGATATATTTTACGACTGTTTTATACAGCTAGGTGTACTGAAAACACCTTCAAACTGACTGTGCACTTGAGTCATTGTACTGTGTCTGCAAAGGATATCTGAATGAAATTTGGCTCTATTGTATTATTATTGTACTTTCATTAAGTTACACACACATACATCACAGTGTACAATGATATTTAGACATTCATGTGTTATGCTCAACAGTTTGGGGAAGCCCCTTTCCTGTTTCCACATGACAGTGCTCCCATGAACAAGGCCACGTCCATGTTACAGTGTTTTTCTCAGACGGATGTGAAAGGACTTGACGGCCTACACAGTGTCCTGACCTCAACCCTGTCCAACACCTTGAGGACAAACTGGAATGTCGCCTGAGAGCCGGCTCTTATCACCCTGACCTCACTAACGATCCTGTGGCTGAATGAAAATCCAGCAGCCAAGTTCAAAAATCTGGTGGAGAGACTTCCCAGAAAAGTGGAGGATGTTACTGCAGCATTTTCATGCACAAGGCAAACAAATACATTTAGGTTGCCAAATCAAGACTGAGTCAAACTCAGATCAGTTCTCTGACCCTCTGACCTGGAGAAAGCCGTCCACACCTTCAACTCCACCTCCCACGTTTACTGCATCTCTAACAGCTCAAAAAACAGACTTAAAGGGACACTTTACCCTAAAATCAAAAACACATATTTTCCCTCCAACATGTAGTGCTATTTAACAATCCAGGTTGTGTTGGTGTGAGCTGCTGAGTGCTGGAGTTATGCATTATTGGCCATAGAGATGTCTGCCTTCTCTCTAGTATAGTGGAAATAGATGGCACTCAGCTTGTGGTGCTCAAAGCTCAAAAAACTGTCAATGGCAATGTCTCTTTCCAGAAATCACGATGCAGTTACTCAAGATAATCCACAGACCTTGATGTGAGCAGTTTCATTTAGGAACTACTTTCGCTCTACTGAACTACACCTGCCAACTACTGTGCACAAAGAGGCAAACTTTTACTCATGGATGGGAGACTTGTGTGTGACTGTGTAAGATGTAAACATTAATAACATCCTCCTCAGCTGAACTCTAACGTTAATTAGGTCAGTGAGTGCCATCTGGTTCTATTATATTTGATCAAGTGACACGATCACATGTAATGGATTTTTATGCTCCATATCTAATATTAGTGTTGACAGCACTTTTAATGAAGCACCTTAAACCCAAATCCTAAATAAGTCTATTTGGGGGTCTGACTGAGACTCCAAACATGAGTAACATCACTGTACATTCATTTATCTGTGAATTACTTTTAGGCAAACAAAAGGAATTCATACTAGTTCGTGTATAGCTATGGGTGTATCACTGAACAGGACTACCTGGTCCAGGCCCAGGGGCTCAGGGGGGGCACTAAGCCAGAGCTTCTGCATTAAGTCGCTGTTACTAACTTCGCGTTTCTTGTCAAAGGTTTGACGCATCATGTCAATAACAGAGTCCCCAAATAAAGGAAACCTGAAGGAATAGCCTAAACATTCACTTTGTAGCAGTCCTGTCAGTCTGTGACTATGTGACATAGTCTCATAATGTGTCTGTACCTGCATCTACAGTTCTTCTTTGTAGATTTATGTAAAGCGTGTGTGTCGTCCTCATACTGCTGTAGTTTCAGGGATTACCACAGACAGACAGACAGTTGGCTCTTGACGCATGAGACAAGTGGCAGAGCAAGGGTGTCACTCTCGTTCTCTGATGCAATCACTTTCTCTGACGCACACACGCACTCAAGATCGACCTGAGTCAACCTTGAGGCTGATGTCTGTCACTCTGCACTTCTGATCACTGCTGGGAATACTTGGATACAGCTGCTATGATGCGCTACTGTTCTGACTAAATGACTCATCAATGAAATGTCGCAACGTCCTTCCAAAAAACAGCACTGATGTTGAATCACACTCCATAAATAAAAAGTATTGTGCAAATTTATTACAGGAAAAAATTGCCTCCCTTCCCAAAAACTGTTTTGTTATGGAAAAGCAATAGTTTTACAGAGGAAAAGCGAAAACACCCCTAAACAGATAAACTTTATCTCTCTGACTGGTTGTGTCCGACACAGTCAGACTGTTCCTCCTCTGTACACACCCTGTGCTTGACTCATCTCTTTGTTTTGTGTTCGCTCTGCATTCACCTGCTATGGAAATGGGACTCATAATTTTAGGGCGGTGACTGTGACTATACCTTTAAACACTTTCTAATATCCCACCAGATCAGATCACTTGATTAGACGAGCAAGTACACTTCATTTGAGAGGAGAACATCTACTATCGACACAGCATCAATGGTTATGGTGAGTCAAAATCTGTGATTTGGTTTTTATTGTTTATAACAGATTAGTCTCTTTTATTGCTGTTTTAATTATGAAGTTAATTAATCTTACTTTGCCACAGTCTCAAACTCACTGAGACATCAAACGCCTGCGTGTGAAGCTTTGAGGGATTGTTTCTATGTACAAACATGCAGTGACGTGAAGCTGGTGTGATTGAGTGTGAACAAATATGTGCAAAGGTGAAAGGTGATTTTTCAGGTAAATGAGGAGCTGATAAGCAGAGGAGGGATGCCTCTACAGATCTCCCTCTGCCTCTCACTCAGTGTAAACCCATCAACTTTGATCTGCTTTAGGGAAACGAGATCCTCTGCTGTCCCAGAGGGAAATGATTGGCTGATTAAATAACCTTCGGACAGGCTGCGGTTTCTCTTTTTCAGCTCAGATGCGCCTAAACAAAGGAAGGCAGTCAGGAAACAAAGCAATTAGAGCAGACAAGTTTATCTATACTTAAATCCAACGAGAGATGTTTATCTATTCTGCTCCAGTAGGGACTGTTTCTAACCATATAGCCATTATCCAGACAGGTAGACAGCATAGTGCAGACATGCTGCATGTATCATGTATGACTCCCACGCTTCATGTCGCTTTCAAGTATCTGCAGTGACTCACAGTTGCTAAGCTCAAATAAAACAAACCAGATAAAAAACTAAGGTGTGGCTCCACCTTAATAATAGAGTAAGGCTGTGCCACACCTGGCACACCAACAGTCCTCCATTCAAACATACCGTCATTAGAAAGACTGAAGCTAATATGAAGCCAATTTGTGAGGACATCACAGACAAAGCTCTCTAGAGCCCAAATGTCTTCACTGCAGCACAGTGAAGCATAATGTTTATAGGATATACATGTATTAACTGTAATTATCACAGGTCTAAGAGGAACAGCAGTTTCTCTGTTAAATAAAACCATAAATAAAACTGTTTGTTGCAAAACTAAAAAAACAGTGGTGAAAGACATACTCAGATTTTTTACTTAAGTAAAGTACTGTAACCATAATTAATCCATACATTATATTTTTTGGGTTATTTTATTACTCCTTGTGCTTAACAGTGAAGAGAAGTTGCTGTACCCCTAAGCTGGAATGTGTACTATCTTGCCGTGTTGGTAAAACTTAATCGAAGAGGAAGAAACAAATGTTGTAGCCGTCTTATTACCTATAGCCCGGAACACGGGGAGAACACCTACAATCAAGAAAAGAGGGTTACAGTACCAGTACCATAGTGTAAAATACTCCACTAGAAGTTCAAGTAAAAGTACATATTAGAGTCTAAACGTAAAAGTACTCATAATGCAGTATGGTCCATTTTAGAATAAAAACATTACTGTGTATCACTGGATTATAATCAATAATGCATTAATGAGTGAGCATCACCAACGTTTGATATCAGGGACACACTAACACTCTGTTTTTAAGGTCCCACGTACTGAAATTAAGGGCATCTAGTGGAATTTAAAATTGCACAATTTGCAAAGCAAGAATACATTTTTAATCAATATACAAGAAAGTCGCTGGACAGAGAGTGGGCTTATATATTAAGATGAAGATTTATTAATTAATTTATTTTATTTGATAGGGATGATTCAATTTAACATAGTTCCAATACAGAGTATGAGACTGATGTGTCGCACAGAAAGTTTATAGCTATTGCTTATGTTCAACTCTTGTCTCTAGTTGGGCTTTTACATATAGATCTAAAATGTTATTATAATATACAGTTTAAAACATAAAACCATGGTACACTTTAAACACGGAAGGCACAATAAAATACATAAACCACACACTTCAATAGACATACCACTGTACGTATACCACACTACACCAATACAATTAAAGTCTGAGTGCATTTAGCTAAAAGTGGGTACGGCTCTGGTTTGGTTTCATTTGGAACAATGTTGTGTTTGCACTAGAAGTACGTGCATATCACTATGTGGGGTGATTCGGAGGAACGATAGGAAGAGGAAGTTAAACAAAATGAAAATATCAGACAGTTATAAGATATTTTTTGCAAGCTAAGAAATAAGAAGGAGAATATAATGGAGATATTGCTTGTTAATACTTTTCTTTTCTTTTTTCATTTCACATACTTGACTGTGTAGTGTTGTTAATTATAAGTGGTTTAGTTGTGGGGATGGACACTGGAGTCTGTTTTATGTGACTGACTATTGACGGATTAGTAAAGAACAGGGGTAAGATGAGACAAACAACTTGCTTCTTTCTGCTTTTTTTTGGACATGAAATGTTTATTTAAGTTGCTTATTCGAAGACTGCAAGATATATTCACTGTTATCTGTTGATTTATGGCTGATTGCTTGTTTTTTCATACATATTTTATTTAATTTAAATGTAAAAATTAAGTTTAATCATTTTATTTAAGTGTCAGCTGATAAAAGTGGAATGATTTACAACTATTTTATATAGGTAGCTTCTGTAATAATACATCATAATTTATTTGTTGACTTATATTTTGTGTTAATAATAAGAGTTTCAAAAGTAACTAAAATGAGTTTTGGACTACACTGGCTTCTGAAATGTGGTGGAGTAGAAGTGTAAAGTATGATAAAAGGGAAGTACCCAAGTAAAGTACCTCAGAGTTGAACTTCACCAGCAGTACTTACAGCAGTTTATTCCACCCTATGAACAACAGTGTTGTAACACTGCATGACATGTGACATCACAGTGTTAATGAATTAGACTTGTCACATTTAACCTGCTTAATAATTTGGGTATGACTCCACTGACCACAGAGCTGTTAGAGAGCACTGAATCACTGACAGTTATTTGACCTGGTTTATCCACACTGTCACCTCATGTTTAACTCTGATTCAACATGGGCCTTTATTTGTTTTTTTTTTTTTGTATTTTACCTTACATTTTAAATAATGTAAGATTAAATTTTAACAACACATTAAAGATGATTTAACATTTTCTTAAATTTCACAGCAGTCTTCAGGTCACCTAGTTCAAGAAAGAAAACAGGATTTTAAGACTTAATACAGATTTCACAGATTTAAATTCATGCCATTTCAGGTATTTTCCAAATACATAAAATCACATATACATTTTGAAATCCAGTTATGCCTTACTCTTAATCTCTACTTGAACACTCTGTTGGAGATGTAGTCTTAAGTAAAAAACTAAATTTTTTTAAACGTTTAACAAACAAACAAACAAAAAAAGACTAAACCAACAGCAGCAGTGCGTAAAGAGGAGCAGCTCATCTGTGAGTCACCGAGAGTGAACAGGGCAAGTAGAGGCCAGTAAAAAGTACATTAGAGACAGTGTGGAGTACAGAAAATGGCTATTTGGTTTTATGAGAGCAGCTGGACTAATTACACGATTTTAAAAAATAGGCATAAAGGGAGACTGACTCCAGAGGGAGGCAGTAATGCAACGTTAAAGATGCCAATTGCACTAAAACCTGGAAGAATAAGATAAGAGGAGTAGCACCTGTGTGAGTCAGGTACTGATCTGGGTTCAGTGAGGCTCCACCTCCTGCTGGTGTGCAGCTCTGCTCGCTCTGTGCGCCTCTCTGTGCGCCTCACATACTTTCAGCTGCTCAAACAACCTGCCCGCACCACTGTGTCTGTCCGGACGCTTCTCTCGCGTCTCGTCTTCTTTAACTTGTCACTATGAGTGCCGTGGCCTCAGAGACCGTGTTTCTGACCGCTTTACAGCCCAACACCTCGGTCACCACCTATGGACTCCCGTCTGAGATCCACCTCGGGAACGGAGGCACCATGTCGGACGAGATGGCCAGAGCGCGGCGCGTCAGGGAGCAGGTCCAGATGAGAATGTCGCAGAAGTCCACACTTCCGCGTCAGAATGGATCAGCCTCACAATCCGCCATGTCAGGTAAACGAATCTATTTAACTCTCAAAGACCTGCAGCGGCTTTGTGTCCTGCTTTGTGACAGTATTTCCGCGTGGAGCTCAATGAGCTGACTTTGGGGTCAGTGAGGGACTGCTAAAACTGCAGCCACTCAGAGCCCACACAGGTACAGGTGCAGGTACAGGTGTCTGACAACAGTGCTGAGTTTATGGCCTAATAACCCACCATTTAAACAAGTAATTAAAGCTCTTATCTGACCAGTCGGTCTTGTTTCCTCTGGCCTCAGTCCAGATAAGTAAAATAAAATAATGTGGGTTGGGCTAATTGTATGGGACATTCCAAATTGCAAAACTGTTATGTTCCTGTTCAGATTTGTAAACTTTAAAACCCCTCCAAGGTTCACTCTTTGTTTTTAAGTCACACCACACACACATTTTAATAGACTGTGAACATGGAGGTAACTATCAAGTATTTTATTTTTTGATTAATCTACTGAGTATTTTCTCCAATGAAGTGAAGTGAAGTCTTCAAATTTCTTTTTTTTTATGAGATAGGTCAGTTCTACACCCAAAGATATTTAGCTTAAGGGGCAGGGGCGTAAATATAGATAGTGAAGTTGCACTGGGGCCTGTGGGGCGGGCCTTGGAAATACGTCTGTGTTAAAACAGAACCCATGTTAAATAAAAAATGGTGCTATTTCCTGTATATACCCTCGAAACGGCAAACCCAACCCAACTCTCTGTCATGGATTTTATCAGTTTTTGTAAAATAGTCAGTAACCGTCTATAACAAATGATTTGCTTATTCTACACAAATTATAGATAAACTATAACAAACATTACAGTTAAGTGGATTATTTATTATTTTATTCAGTGATTTTTTTCATGTACAGGTAATGTGTGTATTGATGTTGTCTACTGTCAACTCCATTTGATCATGTGGCAGAAGTATACGATAAATGATAGCTTTGGGGGGCCCATCATAATAGCATGAACTTGGGCCTGCTGTAACTTCCTCATGCCACTGTATAGAGGACAAAGAAAACCAGATAATATTCACATTTAAGAGTCTGGAACCAGTGAGGCTGTGCTTTAAAAATGACTGTTCAGTTTCAAAAGAGTGGACGATAAGTTTTCTGTTTCCTGACAGATTAATTATTCAACTAATCATTACAGGTCTACAGTTAGTTACTTTCTCTTTTATTTATGTATTTTACTGGAACCAGTGCCATAATTCCCCTCACTTAGATCAGTGGAGAAGCTTTTACTTTCAAGAGTGTGCGTGCATTAGTATGTGTGGTATATGTGTGTGTGTGTGTGTGTGTGTGTCCCTGCTACATTCCTGTGAACTTGTTTCTCATCAGCTCATGGGGGAATTTGTCCATTCAGCTGCTCTGCAGGTTCAGATGAACCTGAATCCTGGGCTGCGATCTCACAGCAGCTGTATACGGTCTACCTGCACATGAGAAAGGGTTAATGTGTAACAGGCTCAAACAAGAGCTGCTTTCATGAACTTCCCTGATAGCAGATCAAGGTGAAAGCCTCTCTCTGTGAGATTGAGTTTCAGGTCTTACTCAGCTTTAAGAGGTGAGGGCTGATGAGATACCTGGGAGATGACGGTGTCGTGAGAACCAGCTGTTGTGTTGTCTGTTTAAAGACGTCGCATTTTTAGTCGGTGCGTCTTTGAGTTATCTTGGCGCTCAGACAGAGTCACTCAAGGCGGGGTTGTTGTGTAAGCCGCAGGGGAAATTAAAGGATTCAAGGAGAGCTGTGAATTAGTTTATTCGATTGTTACAACTTATATAATGACTTGATGCGGTGAAGGAGCTCAGTAAGTGTTGAGCTACACTTAAACACATTGTGTTGTTTCTTTAGATCTGCTGACTCAAACTTGTGCACCTGCGTGATGCATGAAGACGTTCCTTCGTGTCCCACAATTCACAGTGTCCCTCAAAACTGCAGTGAGCGGCATGATGTCAGATTCTTGTTTAATAACCTTTAAAATTCTGGTTGTAAAGAAGAATCTTTTTCTCACTCGTCTAGTTTGAGCGTTTCCCTGAGGCGACAGCATAACTGCCTTGAGAGAAAAAACATACTGATCATGTTTTTTTAACTGCAGGGATGCAAACGGACACACGAGTTTGAAACTGAGTCAGTTTCTGTTTTTACTTCCATTATATTAGTCAAACGCTTTGTCAAAACTAGGCTGAGCGTGATGTTTCACAGTGTTATCTCTGCCCGTCCTTTGCCCTGGGCTTTGCCGGGAGGAAAACACACAGTCATAAAATGTCGCCACGTCATAATCATCGTCTTTTCAAACCTGTACCAGAGGGAGAGAAGGATTCCTAACGACACAACAGGGAATGCTGCAATTTCAGTGGCTTGTGGCTTTGAAGGAGCTCATAATGAATGCACGAGTGTTCAAACATGAGGAAAACACTCTGCAAGGAACGCCTCCTTTTTTTGTATTTACATACTGCAACAAACTGTGCATGTACGGGCTGATCGGTGTTTACAGGAAGGCAAGTCTCAGCAGTGGGTGAGAGAAGGGAAAAAAACAGCGTGTGTTTAAGTATTGGCTTTACGACCAAAGTGAATTTTTCAAAAGGCAACAGAGGAAAACAAAAAGTTCAGTTGTCAGGGTGTGTTTTCCCTGTGGTGCAAAGGTGTGTTAGGCGTAGCCGAGGTTGGGCTGGGGCCAAGTGACGTGTCAGTCACTCTCTATACCAACTGGTTTGGTGTGTGTGTGTGCTCTGTAGAAATGAAGCGTGACGACAGTTTGCCCCTCCCCTCTGCTACACATAGGAAATGTAAAACCTACAGCATGTAAGCATAGGTGCAATCACACAGCCTGTCTTTGCTGTTTCCTCAAATTATTGTGTTGTTTTTCTTGGCACTTACAGTTGCGGTCTGATGTTGCGAAGTGTCTGGGCTCCCTCAAGGCAAAAGCAATTTTGAATCATGATCAACACAGCCTGAATTTAATACAGATCATCAGCTTGTGTCAGAACATGTAGCTGATCTTCTAACACTGACTGCTGGCTACCTTTTCAGCCATGCTACCTGTGTGGCTCTATGAATGACAGTGTCAGTCAATCTGCCACTTTGATCCAGACTGAAATATCTCAGCAACTATTGAATGGATTGCGATGAAATTTTGTTTATGGTCCTCAGAGGATGAATACTGCAGACTTCCTGATGCCCTGACTTTCCTCTTGTGCAACCAATGATCATCAGCTCAGGTCATTTTATTTTGTCCAACTTTTTCACCATTTATCTGCAAAACTAAAGATACTCCCATCAGCCTCAGCTCAGCTTTGTCCTTAATGATACTTAGCAAACATTTGCATGGCAACACACTAACTAAGAGTGTCAAGGCCCTGACACACCAAACTGACATCAAAGAAGTATTGGCAACAAAGGCAGACTGTTGCATAACCTCACGTTGCCTGTGTCTTAGCCAAAACGTTGCACCTATACACACCGCAAAGGCTACAGCCAACGGCCCACTGGCATGCACGTTCTGTGTCTGCGTGAGAGGAAATAACTCTCCATACCAGCAGGTGGGGGTAGTTTGTATTCACCATTCAGAAAGGGAAACCGCAAGACTGGCAGGACGGATTCGAGACCCTAGTTAGCACAACCTGATGTTAAAGGAACAGAGGATATTACTGTGCATAATGGCTACAAACCGAGCTCAGCGGCTAAAAAACTGATCTTACATCGTATAACCAGTTTCTTGTATCGTACGCTGAGCTGAACTGTCAGTCAGACAGTGCAAGACACACCGCACTGATGCTCACCAACAGCCTGAAACTGACCAACAACCAACCGTCGTTTGGTTAATCAGGGCCCTTAGCATTTAGTTAAGAGCTGCTAACATTTGGTGTTAGTTTGCCTCACTGCAACATACCTGCAACAACAACTTGCTTCTCCTAAAGTCTGTTTCAGTTATTCTGAAAGTGAATGAAAGGATGATGAGAAATTATAGGAACAAAATTACACACCTGCAAAGATACATGTAGAGTAATTAATATGGTTTTGTCACTTATAGGGAGGTTTACTGCTTTCAGCTGATGCAGACATTTGAGTGGATAAACGGCGGCTACTTTACATGCCTGCTGTCACATTCATCACTCACCTGTCAGGTAACTCTGTGTTCTGGTTTTAGAGCAAAGCATTCACGCTTTCTGTGAGCTGAGAGAGCCGAGAATGTCTTGTCTTAGTGTGTCAGATGTGAACTGTTCACTCTGAGTAAAGGGTAACTAGAGACGTCAGACCTGGGGACTGGCCGGGTCTTGCTGTTACAGACTGTGTATGCAATTGAAACTTCCGTGTTCAGTGCAACAGGATACCTGCTATTCAAACTTTATGTCTTTCATGCAAATCATTGTTGTAAATAAAAGAGGCGTTTCACCTTGTAATAGCTGTGATTGTGATTAAATCTACCCCCACTGTGCCATTAGTTACACTAGGACTGTTTTTTGTGCTTTAAAATCTTAAAAAAAAATCAATGTCAGTCATATCAGATGGACTTACATGGATAACAATAAATTAAAACAATAACTCAAATAAAGTGTGCTCCAGATCACAAGCTTTTAAAGGAAACAGGATTCAATTTAATCGATTTCCTGACTGTATTGTTGCGTGCAGTCACACAGCCAAACGTCAGGCTTGGCTTGATACTGTATTATTTATGTATGTGGCAGAGCTCAATGATCAGTTGACACAACAAACACCATTCAAAGTTTTCTTTTTTCCAGGATAGCCAACTTTGTTCTGCTTCTACACGATTATAAAATGACATTTATCAATGTTTTGATTAGAGAAAAGTCCCCACATTTTACTGAAGGGTGACCTCACAGCAAGACTAAAACCAAAGAAAAGGACTTTGTCAGCTGAGTCTACTTTCCGAGGAAAAACAAACTCCTTGCTGGGAGAAAGTGAAACTACTTTTCAACACAGAACAAAAGACGAACTGTTTAACACGCAGATTGACACATTTCACAATGAGACGGTGCTTTTTGCAATCAAAGAGTTTCCAGTTTGTCTTTGTGTTGTTTCTGCCTGGACCTGTATTTGACAGTGATACTGCTGCTTCTTATAAAATAAACACATAAACTCTGTCATGATTTTTCTTGTCATAAAATTCCCTTAAAGTTTTGATTAGTTAAGTAGCTTTTTAGCTGAATGCCATTTCAAGAGGCAAACTAAAAAGTGACTTTTTAAGTGCTGTAATAATTCCTCCTGTTCATAGCAGCTTTAAAAAAATCTCTTGCTGATACTGTTTTCAGAGAGATTTAAAAAACTGTGAAGCCATCGTTTCAGGGCAGGACTGGGAGAAAATCAAATATCACAATATTTTCGGACCAAATACTTTGAAATCAATATTGTGATAACATTGTGGGGCTGACTAGGTGCTTTCACTAAATATTTAAACAATTAGATATTTGATAAATAATAAGTAGTGTGGATAAAATGATTAATTGGAGAAAGGAAAATAATAATAGAGCTAATACAGCTAGTAGCTTCAGAAAATTCTCTCATTGTAGCTTCTTAAATGTGAATATTTGTGTTTTTTTTACTCCTCTATGACAGAAAAATAAAATATCTTTGGGTTGTGGACAAGAGAAGACATTTAAGGACGTCATCTTGGGCTATAGGAAACACTTGTTGACATTTTTACCCAATTTCTGACATTTTATTGTTCAAGCAACTTATTGATCAATCGAGAAAATAATCAACAGTGAAAATAATCATTAGTTAGAACCTTGCTGTAATGCAGCCTAAAAAAAACAGGAAATGACAGGGCTTACAATATTACAATATCAAATTTTTACCCAATAAAGAGATAGAATAAATCATCATGATATCTATAGAACAGGGATGCAGCTCACATTCACACCTACGCCCAATTTATTTTACCTGTATGAGGGAAGCTGAGTACCTGGAGAAAACCCACACTGACACAGGGAGAACATGCAAACTCCTCCACCCTGGGTTCGAACCAGGGACCCTCTTGCTGTGCGGCGACAATGCTAACCACTGCACCAACGTGCCACCCATGATAAGAGTATGCATGAATAATATGTTGTTAATTCCTTTATGGAAGAGACTTGATGGTCACTAAAATTAGTTGGGGAAAAAAGGATATATCGATATCGGTTATTGGCCAAATAAGTTGTTATATGATACTGGTAAAAAAATCCAATATCGTGCATCCCTACTGTATTATAGCGATATATTGCTCAGCCCTACTTCAAGACTAACCATGTTACTGTTTGAAAAACGCAGTAAAATTACATGCTCTTCACTAAAAGTTTTAATTAATAGTTTACTGCATTGAAAAAAAGGTGTAAAACAGCTTTAATTTTTCCAGTAAAGCTTCACTTTATTACAGTTTTATCAATATGATCTTGTACAAAGTTTTTATCTTGTATTCTGTCTCTGCTTCCTTTCAGACTACGGTAGTTATTCAACAACGAAATATAATACCTATAACCCAAGCTACACCTCTAGATCATCCCATATGTGGTCCGGCTCCAAAACACTGGTGAGTACAGCAGCAGTATTTTACTGTTTCAGTGTGTATTCACACATATCATGGAAATATAACGCTGATCATGTCATGTTTCATTTAACTGGATGTTCTAATAAACCAGTCTGACCCTGTGCTGGTGCCACAGGGGGTCACCCAGGACACAGCATGTGTGGTATTTCACAGTACGCTGTGATGAGATCTGCTCAGGGTTTTCAAGTCCACCCTCTAGATTCCTCAATTTCAGTAATTCAACAGCAGCATCAGCTTTGTGCCACAGATGTTTGAGCTCTGAGCTTTAGAGAGACCTGAAGCTTGTGAAGCATTTAAGTCTTCATCATACTTTTCAGTCATTTTATATTTGAGCCACTTATAATACTGACCTCTGCTCCTAAATTATTGTGTCCAAAATGAGGAATGGAAATCAGTATGTCAAGGGCCTGACCCTTGTTTCCCAAAAGGTAGTGACATCCATCTGATCAAATTTAGAAACTATTTTTGTCGATATGCTGTGACTCACAACTAATCCACCCAGACATTCACAGTTCACTACTGGAGCAGGATGAGTGACTCTGGTCACACCTTTGATTGTAACAGTCCCTCGTCTCCTCTTCCTCAGGCTCCACGCATGTCCCATAGGTCAGGCTTCAGCTGCCAGTCTGCCGGCCCAGACATGGCCCAGATGCACAGGATCAGTGTCGGTGGTGGTGGTAATAGTGGGAGCAGTTTTTACAGAGAAGACATGCGCATGGGCAGCTACCATGGGGCCGCCAGGCCACAGAGCAGAATGGAGCAGGAGGCTCTCTCCATGGGCGCAGTGCGGCAGCACACAGCGCTGGTGAATCCCTGGGCGATGGATGGCAGCGATGCTGGCAGCTTGGTCTCCGACCGTGACGCCACCTTAAGCCGCCAGTATGCTCAGAGTGCAATCAACGGCTACACCACCCAGATGAGGCAAGGAGGAGGCACCATGTCCTTTACATCACCAATGCGCAGGTCTCTCAGTGGCACTCTCTCCCGCGGCGGAGGGATGTCAGGGGGAGAGGCGGAGGTCATCCAGCAGCATTCCTTCAAAGGCCCGGCCCAGCGCACCATCAACAGAATTACAACCCGAAACCGGATGAGCATGGGCTCCATGTCTGGACAGCAGATGTCATCAGGTGGGAGCATATATCGTGGAGGGACGGACGCAGTGGACAGAGCTTTCGTCACAGGCGTAGTGTCCTCTGGTTCCCAGGCGAACCTAATGCGTCAGGGCACCCTGTCCCGTGCCATGTCCATCAGAAGCGTGCATAGTGTGGGCAGGGGCATGGACATCTATGGAAATACGGAGATGGGAGCCAGCATGGGCAACCTCAGCGGGTGAGAAGCTCAAATGACAGTAAAGTTACCTGTTGTTTCTGCTCACATTCACAACAATGTGCAATACTGACTTCCTCTTGTCAACAAATCCTCAGAAAATTCCAAAACCAAGAATGAACTAATCCCACTAACAAGTTTTGTTTGTGTATGCAACACCTGATAGTAGGTTAATCCCCTGTGCTAAAGACCCTCCTATGTACACAAACTACTGACAACACATCAGAGAGCCACACGTTTGCACTGACTGACATGTTACTTTGTTACGATGAACTTGGTCACTGCACTTTATCTTGAGTTGATGCCACATACACCGTCCTGCTGTTGTATATACTCACAGAACCAGATCTGTATTAATCCGCTGCTGCAAATAGTCCCAAACAAATGTTCTTATATACTTCAGTTTGAGTAACGTTTGCTAAAAACTACAGTGCCCAGTTGTTTGAGGGACCCACTGAGGCTTTTTTAACAATTAAGCTTGATATCTGTGAGCACTTTTTAATAATCGGAACAAATGGATTTAGGGCTGAGAACCAAACACAGCATGGGAAGGTCAGAGAGTATTGAGAGATGGACTTACACAAGGTCTTTTCATGGGATTTTCTGACAATAGGAGGAATAAATAATGACACAAGCCTTATTCTCTAACCAGACTGTGATACACTTTGACAGAGATGACAGCTCTTGTCACTCTGGTGACTCAGAGTGTCGTATCCTTCCTGGACGTCAGTGATATTCAAGTGAATGTGATACACCAGCACAACTTTCATGTGTCAGGGGCTTTTAGCGAGGGAGTGTGAGATGTGAACTGTGTATTTCCTAAGAGCTGTGGATTGGGAGGTGGCTCCGTAGTGGCAGGACTGGTTTTGGGTGTGGCAGCTCAGTTTCAGGCCTCGCATTTCACACATCCCACAGCGTGTGGTTAGTTGAGCGGATTTGCAGACCACTGTGTGATTTGGAAGAAATTCAACGAGCTGACATTCCTGCAGACAAGAAACAAATCATCTATGAATAATTACTGTGGCTTCTCATTCAAACATCCAAGAGACATATTTTGTGCTACCATACATAACAGTGGGGTGATTACATAAATAAATGTTTTAGATTCTTTGGGTGAATTTGTTTGTTTGCTCCTTCACTAGGATCGCCTCCTTGGACATGCCCACCGCAGTGCAGAACCTGAGAGAGCCCGACCATGACCTGCAGGTCCTGGGTGCTGCCTACATTCAACATGAGTGTTACAACAACAGCGATGCCAAAAACGAGGTACTTCGAACTGATTAAACTTGTGGTTAAAAATCCTCTGGGTCCTTCCTCTCTGTCTGTGCAATCCTGTATTGAGAAACTCAGTCATGAAAATTGTTTTCCCTTCAGACGTAGACGTCCATTGATAGATCTTTCTCCATTTCTGGTGACATAAAGTAGCCACAGTTCTGCTTCTGTTCTGGTGTGCTCCAGTTGTTCCACATGATGTCAGTTTTTATCATCGCTGTAAACGTACTTGGACTCTGCCCTGTATAGGTGTTGAATGGCAGACTTACAGTAGGGATTAAAACTCTTATCTTTTGTGACAGATGGCTCAGTTGGCCTTGTGCTTTTAGCTTGTAGAGGTTATTTTCAGCTCTGAGGATTCAGTCTCCTGTGAGCTTTATGAAAAGAGATCCAGATGATTTTATATTAATGGGAATAGTTTGACATCTTGGGGGAAAAAAACTGATTTGCTTTCATGCTAAGATGTAGATGAGAAGATTGATACCACTCCCATGTTTGTATGGTAAAGCTGAAGTTAGCGCAGCTAAGCATAAAGACTGTAAACAGAGGGAAACAGCTTGCCTGGCTCTGTAACAAGGTAACAAAATCATCTCAGCACCTCATTTCTTTTCACCATACAAGAGACCAAACATGCATTTTCCAAAATGTTGAACTAGTCCTTTAAAGCCCCTAAGTCAGAATTTGGCAACTTTTATCACTGATATGAAAAATATACTGCGGCTGACAGCAGTGCATGATGGATCCAACCCATGGATACTGACCAAGCGGCAACCCCCATGTTAAAATTTACAGCAGAAATAAACATGTTTACAGCCTGGTGCACAAATTTCCGCCTCTATCCAAATTTCATGTTCATAACAGCTGTTAAGGGGTTGAATTATTATATCACTCACTGGTTCACATTTTATTAGGTATTTAAGTTATGCATAATTAAGGGAGAGGCTGCTGTGAGTGACAGGCTGTCTGCAAGGCATCATCACAGTTTGTGGGTTAGATCCACCTCTCGCTCCTCCCGAGCTCTACCCCCCCATTCAAATGTGGTCACTTCTGACTCCAAAAATTCAAGATGGCAACAGCCAAAATGCCAAACACAAGTTCACAAACCAATGGGTGCGTGAAGGTGGCGACACCCATAATTAAATCAAGTGTAAATATGCTCAAATCATGTAAAAATGTACATGGAAGGGGCTTCAATCCCTGAGAAGTTTAGTTCCTGAGCTATTGAAAAACCATAAATCACATAATCGCTGGAGAAAATAAAGTTACCAAACAATTAATATCCTAAGCAGAACGTTTTTCCTGCCACCCTGTCTCTAGGTGCGTCGCCTGAAGGGCATTGTTGAGCTGGTGAAGCTGTTCAACTGTGACAACCAGGAAGTGCAGCGTTACGCTACTGGCGCCACTCGCAACCTCATCTATGAGAACATGGACAACAAGGTGGCACTGATTGAGGAGGGTGGCATCCCACAGCTGGTCGAGGCACTCAAGGAGCCCGACGAAGAGCTCCACAAAAACATTACTGGTAAGAAAAACCTGATAGCAGTCATTTAAAAAAAACATGACAAAACAAGTAGAGCTGGTCTCAGACTGCTTGTTTTGGACTTTTGCCTCCAGCAGAAATGAGTGCAAATTAGTTAGTCACAATATTTGGATGCAACATGATCTTAGCCGTGGTGCCCTTGAAATTCTTTGAGTAAACAGTAACCTTTGAAAGTGATATTATTCTGCACGAAACAAATAGGAGGACAGTAGCAAGCTGTAACAAGAATCCACAGAGCATTTACTGTAACTAAGTTTCAGTTTGACATGTGAGAAACATTATTTTTTCTTATGGTAGAGTCTTGTAGTTGTGTTTCAAATTTACTCAGTGTCTTCACCCCTCGGCACTCATACGTTCTTAAAAGTTCATCTGGTGTCACAATTATGTGTTATCAGTAGAACTGTCAGTGATTCTTTCTAGGAAAATGAACGCTGACTGGAATTTAAGAAAAAACGATGTTGCAACTCCAACTTCATAGTCATAGTGTGTTTCAGTCTACAAGGTGGAGGAGGTGGAGCTGCAGACTCTTCTATAGGGTGTGTGAAGACGGGGGGATAAAGGCGTGCGTGGGAGTTGTCTGGGCCTGTGGACTTACAGTATATCTGCCGCTCCCTTTTATGAGTGATGGCCTTGTCACTTTTTCCTTTGAGCTGTTACACCTTGATTTGTATCTGTAGGTTGGCTAAAGAACACATGTCGGTGGGAGAGTGATGAATAACAGGGTTATTGCATGTGTGCACATTTTTTTCTGGTTGGTTTGCGAAAATGTGACACAGAGGTCTTATCTTACCCACAACTAATGCCAACCTATGTTTGAGCTTCACTGCCATTTCAGTTTCTCACATACGGTTTCGAAAGGAATTCACCAGTTTAAGTTCAACATTTTGGAATATCATTTGCTTTCTTGCTGAGCGTTAGATGAGAAGATTGATACCACCTACATGTCTGTATGCTAAATATGAGGCTGTAGGCAGAAGCTGGTTAGCTTAGCTTAGCATAAATACTTGAAACAGGGGGAAACAGTTTGCCTCGCTTTGACAGGTTGTTAATCATTTCAGACACGGACAGTGCAACAGGTACCAGAGCTCCGCAAAGACATTTAAGAATATGCTAAGTTAACATTAGTTTAATATTTGTTAAAAAAATTAATCAGTATTTGCTAAACTGCAGGTAAATAACCTTCGAAAAGAACCAGTGTTGGACAAGATACAAGATATAATGTGTTAATTGGTGAGCTTAAACAATTAAACAATGTTAAACAATTTCTTTAAACTAGGGGAAACATGCAAATCTTCAAGACTGAAATTAAAATGTCCAGAATTCCTGACATCCAGGTTGGGAAATGAAGCATTAAAGCTACAGGAATAAACAAAATAAAACACACTGTAAATATCAGATTCGCTCACTCTCCCCTGGTGTGCATGTCTGTGCAGGTATCCTGTGGAACCTTTCATCCAAAGACAACCTCAAGGAGAAACTGGCCAGGGAGACACTTCCTGACCTGACAGAGAAGATCCTCATCCCTCTGTCAGGTGGCGGAGACGCTGAGGGCATCCAGCAGTCGCCCTCTGAGGCAGACATCTTCTACAACACCACAGGATGCCTCAGGTGCACCTTTATTATCTGTGTCTTCTCTCTGTGGCCGTGGCTTTGTTAAAATCTTTTTCTTCCTGTTTCACCTTTTCTCCCATGACCACATCTGCATTTCGGGAACTTGTTCTGGCAGGGCACTCTAACTCGCGTGGCAGCTCACAGCCACTGGGGATTTTACCACACCCATCGCTTTTCACTGTTGTTTGCAAAAGCATGCGTCACTCCGGCCTCCAGTTGTCTTAGGCTCTGCTCTGTTAATGTGCACCCTGGAGGGTTTTTATCTACAAATTAATTGCTATTTGGGGGATATTTGCAGTGCTCCCTGCATGATATTCATCATGCAGCACAGTGACATAAACTGTGCTGCTATCTCTATTTGCACTGTCTGGTTAAAGGTTCCATATTTAAACTGTCATAAAAACTGTGACAGTATCAAAACGCTCAATCAACAGAGAAAAGCACAGTCCATATACAGCCTATAAAAGAGCTGTCAGGACTTCGAGGAAGTTGTGATATCATTACTATACTACATAAACAGAGAAACTGCTGCTACAGTGTCGTTATAGTCATATCTGGCTTCAGTAACAGGGCAGTGATGTGAAAGACAGAAACACTGACCAGTCAAAACAGACTTGGCTGTTTTGCAGAAAGGGGCTTTAAGAGGCAGGCACTAAAACAGAGTAATTCAGACAGAAGGTGAATACAGGTATATTCAGGCAGACAGCGTGAGAAAAATATAGTGTTTTTTGAACATTAAAGCATGTAAACATGTTGTAGTAGAAACCCAAAATACAAGTACGAACCCGAAAATTAGCTGAATATGGGACCTTTAAAGAAATAACATGCACGACTCCTGACTGAAATATCTCTCTGACCCCTCATTGGCTCTGTGTGCTCAGGAATATGAGCTCGGTGAATGAGAAGACCCGTCAGCAGATGAGAGAAACACACGGGCTGGTGGACTCTTTGGTGGGCTACATCAAGGCCTCCCTTGATGAAAACAAGTCAGAAGACAAGGTGAGACCAGACGAGAGGGATCTGAATTTAAGCTGCTGTTTCTGTTCAGGGCCAGGCTTGTGTATTCATGTGTCTGTGTGTGTGTCTGTATTCACAGGGGGTGGAAAATGCAGTGTGTGTCTTGAGAAACCTCTCCTACCAGCTCTACAGTGAGATGCCTCCATCTGCTATGATGCGCCTGGAAGGACCAACCAGAGATCAGGCCTCAAGGAAAGGCGACGCCATTGGTTGCTTTACACCTCAGAGCAGGAAAGCCAAAAATGTATGCATTGTGTGAGATTTACCATGTCAGCAATTTGTGTGCATGGACCAGACTCAGCCCGTCTCAACAATGTCTTTTTGTATCCTCCTTCTGCCAACAGAGCAAGAACCAGGATCTCTCCACTTTCACCGAGGTCGCTCGCGTGCCAAAGGGTGTGGAGTGGCTGTGGCACCCACAGATAGTGGGGGTGTACAACCGTGTGCTGCATCAGTGTGAGATCAACACCACCACCCGCGAGGCAGCTGCTGGAGCGCTGCAGAACATCACAGCTGGAGACAAGAGGGTAAGAATCATATTTATCAGTTCTCTCAAATCCAGCGATGCATAACTTTGTCCAAATATTTAAAAATGTTTGTCTTGCAGTGGGCGTCAGTGCTGAGCCGGGTGGCTCTGGAGCAGGAGCGCATGCTGCCAGTGCTGCTGGACCTCATGCGTTCCAACAGTGATCTGGAGCTGCGTTCTCTGACAGGCTTCCTCCGAAATCTGTCCCGCCATGCCAGAGATAAGAACGACATGGGTCAGTTTTAATTTTTTTAAATCCTTTTTTTGATAAAACATAATGCCTGTTGACCAAGTAAACTTGTTACCTATTCACTTAAATCAAAATGTGTTGTTATCTCACATTTGAGACAAACTCCAGTAACTGGTGCTCTGTGGGCTGACACTCTTCTAACCAGTGTTGCATCACAATGCTAATGTTGAAATGTAAATACCACTGAATTTATAGTGTTTAAATATTTTACTTTAAAAAGCATTTATCTAAATTTAAGAGGTTTGAATTCCCTTTGAACGTTTCTTCCAGGTTATTATCATTTGTTCAGATTTTATTATTTTTATTTTCTTTTTTACACCACAAAAAAGGAAATAAACAAATAGAAATGAAAGAGTATAACAAAATAACAAACTGCCAGCTCACAGAAAAAGTGCAAATATGCATGCCAGTTGGTACGATAACTGAAATGTCCACAAGTGGATTGAGTGTCAGTTGATCTGAATGTGTTTTGTTTTTTTACTGCAGTGCTAGCGAGCAAAATAAAGTATTTATTGTGTTGGTTCACGTAAACATTAAGCTCCTAATATCCATAGAGTTGGGTCCTGCCCAATTTGAAATCCTGTTATGTTTGATGTTAATGCGATACTATGTTTTCAACATAATGTAGGAGATCTCTTTATTGGTAGGTTATAAACACATTATTTTTTCTAACAATACTTGTTGGTTTATCCAGCCACAAAGGTGGTGAACAACCTGGTGACCAAGCTGCCTGACGATGGACACAAGAAAGAGCCGTCCAGCGAGGTGGTGGTCAACATCTGTGGTATCCTCAATAACCTGGTGACCAGCAGCAGTTTAGCTGCCAGAGACATCACCTTCTTCGATGGCATCCCAAAACTGGTCGGCATCAAGAACTCACATGACAGCAGGTGAGGCACTGTTTGTATTGTGGCATTGATTAAACATGGCATTAGCATGACATTTGATGAACGGTAAACAACCTGTCCTCTCACACAATATTAACCTTGGATGCGTCTTTCTTTTCTAGCTCTGGGAAAATGAAAGCAGCCAAAGCAGCGGCCACAGTGCTTAGCAACATGTTCCAGTACAAGACACTGCACAAAAACTTCAAAGCGGTAAGAGACTAAAAAGGCAGAAAATCAATAATATATCACAGATAATGCATCATTTTAAAAAAATCATTTTTTTTCCCAATTGTCCATTGCAATTTTCTGCAGAGTTTTTAGATGTTAATCACATTTAGATCGCTATAAAGGGATCAAATTATAATTTTTAAACCATCAAATCAACAGTAACAGTGTTTAAACATGTTGAAACTCTTTGAAAACTTTCTGAAAGCACAGATAGCAATGTTATAAAAACACTTAAATAAAAATATCATTAAGCATTACCAACTCATGTTAATGTCTAACTGTAGTGCACCTTAGGACTCCTTATTACAGGACTGAAATGTAAAGATACAAAAGACACTTTGAAGTAAAAAAAGATCAACTTAATTTGTGCATATTCTTTGATGACAACGCACTCACTGCAGCACACTTTAAAAATCTCTTTCTCAAGAGTCTCCTGACCTCTAATATGGGGAACAACAAGTTAAACTCTGTTTGTCGACTGCTGCAAGTCAAGCCTCAGTGAAAAACCTCTTCTCAAGGAGCCCCACCCTCATTCTTATATCTGCGTGTGTGTGCCTGAGTGTGAAAAAGAGTGAGAGTGACAGAGACTGTGTGTGTTTGTCTGTGTGTGTGTGCGTGACGGATGACATTCCTCTCTTCCCGGCAATTCCCTCATCTGTTGGATGGCGCATGTTCAAAACCCGCATATCTCTCACTGTTCACACTGCTGCTCTTTCAACACACACACACACACTGAGGCGCATCCATGTCTTTGGGCAGGACCAGGTACTGTGTGTTTGCTGCCTTCTGCAGATCACGGCTTGCCCCTCCCAAGGGTGCGGTGTCAAGCTTATTTCCCAACGAACAAGTCCCAACAGAACAAAAAATGCTTTTATGCTTGTCTTATATGCAGTTTGAAAGTTTATTCTCTGATACCTGTACCGCCACATGCTGTAAAAAATATGTACATATGCAGAAGTTAAGCTATGTAAAGCTACAGTCAGCAAATCTGGAGAAAGATTGTTGATATTTGAACTCAGCACCCAAAGACAAAAAAGACAAATACACTCCTCCTGTCAGTTTTACCGTCCCTCTGGCTCCCACTGCCTTTGTCTTCATACTTCCGTGGCCTTTCCCCTGTCCTGTGCTCGAGCGTGAACTCTCCTGATTGGCTGGAAAAGTGATGTGTGGCTTAGTCCGAGCCACTTTGTTTGTTTCCCATTTACAGAGTCAGATTTTTTTTCAGCGCACACACAGAACAGGAGATATTCGCTGAATCTGACAAAAGGTTTATCAGATTAGAATCGCTGACTGCAGCATAAAACACTAAGTTGTGTAACTCTGAGATGCATTGTGTTGAGTTCAGATGTCACTCCAGGTCACATATTAAAATCAAGCAAGCTGTTGTTTACACCTCTTTGGTGCACAGTGTAATCCATACTTGAATACATACTTACAGGTCCAGTGTGTAGGATTTAGGGGGAAATGTTGGCAGGAATTAAATCTAATAAAATACAGATGTTTCCTTTTTAGTGTATAATTGCCTGAAAATAAGCATTGTTGTGTTTTTGTTACCTCAGAATGAGCCGTTTATATCTGCATAGGGAGTCGCCCCTCATCCATAGAGTCCCCCATGTAGCACCACCATGTTTCTACAGTAGCCCAGAGCAGACAAACCACTCGATGTGGCCATTCACGTTTACACAATTTTGTCATATGGATTACTGTAAATTTATTATGTTGACTTGTTGTGTGTGCACGACATCTATTGCACGACTGTCTGTCCCTCCTCAGTTGCTCTACCTGAGGTTCTTCAGGTTTCCTGTTAAAGGTTTTTTTTTTGGAGTTTTTCCTTATACGCTGTGAGGGTCCAGAGAACAGAGGGGTGTTGTATGCTGTAAAGCTCTCTGAGGCACATTGTGATTTGTAATATTGGGCTTCATAAATAAAATTGAAATTGAAATTGAATTGAATTACCATGGTGCTTAGCAGCCCGTCTGCAACGAGCAGAACACCATCGGAAATCAAATTTTTTTTAAACTTAAACTGCTTCATTCAGTATTTTTTTATTGGTTTAAATCTCTGGGTCTGTTTATGGAGAGGAAGAGACCTCTGCGGATAATTCATGGTAAAACCTCATGAACAATGAACACTGAAGGAATTCTACCTGGAGTTCACGCTTGGCACACAGGAGTTTCAGCTGGTTGCAATCCTCACTGCCAGATGCCACTAATCCTACACTCTCTTCCTTTAAATGAATAAACACAGCATTTTTTTCTGTTTCATGTTCATGCAGAGTCCTAACACTGTCTCGTTTGTTTCTTTGTGTTACAGAAAGGGTTCACGAGACCAGATTTTGCAGATATGTCGATGTAAAACAAGAGTGACGCGGCACAAGTTTCCAGGCCTGTACTGCACCAGCCCCTTATGGAGTAAACAGACTGTTTATACTATTCAAAGATAACTTAGGTTAAGTTTTTATGTGCCGTACTTTGTGAGGAGAACATGGACACACAAGTGATGGAGGATCTACGTGATGGAAAAGGACTTCCTGTGTATTTTTAAAACTCAATGGACAGTTCAAGAAATGTGGATCCAGTGTGGCGGACTATTGATGGACTCTGATACAAATGTGTGCACCCTAAACATTTACTCTCTTTGTTTGAACACTGTATGTCTTAGTGTGGAATCAGGGATTTCTTTTTCTGTCAAAGCAACATGTACTCAGATGAAACTGCAGCTGTTTGTGTTTCTGCTGTTTGGAAACCGTTCACGACTGTTAAAGGACAATATGGTGGACACTTGTGCCTTATCTTCATACCGCTGCACCTCGATCACAGCATGAATGCAAACAGGTGCAGCACTAACATGGTATTTTTGTATATATTGCTTCTTCTTCTACACAGAAATCAAATGTTTTATATATTGTACTTTATATTTGTAGTTTTTGGATGGATGGATGGATGGATAAATATGTGTTGATAAAAGAGTTAAAATTTATAACACACAGTTATAATTGAATGTAAACTGCAGGAGATTTATAGAGTTGGATGTTAATTAGATATATAAATCTGGGGATTATGATTGTGCCTCTGATGTTGTTTTTTTTATGTAGTTATGTGCTTTTTTACATTTGCAAAATCTCAGTCTTGCCATACAAAATGCTGATGTGTGATGTTCGTGATCACATTGTCATTGAGTACTATGATGTCTGTTAATTTTCATTATACCTGCTGTTTATTTTCAAGTACAGGACAGGATACAGTTGTAACTTTGATCTCACAATGGATACATTATTTTTGTATTTTAGGTTTTACTGCAAAATCTGACACTTTCAGATCCCATTGAAACTTTAGATTGGCAAGTATATTTTAATTATATTTGTGTAACTTGAAATCATTCTTACAAAAAGTTAAAAAGTCAGATTAAACCTTTGAGTTATTTCTGCTCTGTGTCATAAATGGTGACTTGCTGTGTCTGTGTGGCTTCCGAATGTTGTAATGTTGTTTTGTGTACAGGCAGATGTATCGTGGATATTTTTCAGTTAATAAAGAGACGGATTTGGAAGTGAAATGTCACGTTGTAAGTGTTCCTCACGAGTGTGTGCTGCAGCTTTTGCTGTGACGGTCTTATACTGACACTATCATGGTAAAATGTCGGCCACTCCCTGTTTACATATTTTCTCCTGCTCAGACAGGAAAGATACCAGACCTTCCCTGCTGCACCTTTACTTAGGCTCTAATTTCACTGCCGGTGATCATTATTCCATGAGGACAGATATTAACCCCTACAGAGAGACATAGCCAAGTATTTTGTTTAAACTGCTTTATTAGAGTGATTACTGAGTTGTTATGAGAATGTGTTTACATCACACACAAACCCCCACCTGTACAGAAATGTCAAGAACTGTGAGTACTTCGGTCATGAGCGTAGTCCTGCTTTAGCTGACCGTTTTGCAAACAGATACCAGTGTTCTGGGTTCAAATCTGACTTTAAGACGCTGTCTTTACTCTCAATGTCCCAAACCTCTGAGTACTGTCAGCTGTTAACTTGTGACAAATGTTTTAATTCCACCTGCTTATTATCTGACATTACTCTGCCCTCTGCTGGGGACTTCATGACAGATCTTGCAGGGTTCCCATGGTCATGGAAAACCTGGAAAAGTCATGGAACTAGTGAAAACCATTGAAGTTTTAGATGAAACTGTTACCGTAATCTTCCATCGATAATCATCCACGTAATGTAACATAGCGGCAAATTTATTTTCTGGTACATCACATACATTTATCAATTTTCTCCCCACGTTCCATCTCCTTTGTTGTGTGACCGCTAAATCATGAATGCATAGAGTCTGAATCTGTTTGAGTATTTCTGAAAAACGGCAGGTGAGTGGGGCAAGAAAAGAACATTATGGATGCGTTGAAAAGTCAGTGAAAAGTTATGAAATTTTTTCCATGAAAATGTGGTAACCCTGATCTTGGCAGTAAAGTTACAATAAAATTTCCTTTTTTTTTCAATTGACATAAAGATTTAAGATAATTTCTCTCATAAAATATTTAACACAATAGTAAAAAATACAAAAACATTAAAAACAAGTCTTTGGTAAGTGGAAACAGACAAAGGTAACAATTTGATTTTAACAACACGCTGTAAAAAACATGATATTGACACAGATAACTATGAAGCGATATTGATGAGTATTTCCATGTTAAGTGTTAACTGTAAGTGAGGGAGTGTGGATCACATGTTTTCCTCTGTGACCAGGCAGTAGAAGTCTGAGCGAGCTCCGTAGTTGCGTGATCCCAGGTCCGACACGTCGATGTCAGAGGGTTTGGGCTCGGCTGTGGTGATGGGAGCAGGAGGGAGGACTGGAGCTTTACAGGCCAGAGCCTTGTACACAGGGAGACGAAGCCCTGCAGCAGAAAGAGAAAAATGCATGACAAATTAATTATATTTTTGAGCTGATTCATGATCTTTATGTAAATCTGAATAAAAGTTGGAATAAAATTTATTACCAAGTAGGTTTACACTTACAAGAAATTAGCTTTAGTTTTTGATACATACATTAAACATATTTTAAGGCAAAAAAATAAAGTGGAAGTACTGCAACAGTCAAGAGCATAATTATAGAATACCAACAATACAATAAAAATATGAAAAATATACTTTCAAAAAATACTGTAACATAAAATTACGTATAATGTATCTGTTTCAAATATTATATGTATCAGATATGTTGATATAAGTCTGAATTTTAGTGGGAATGGTCATTTGACCTAAGATGATGACGTGTTTTTTGAACCCAACAAGCATGTTCCTTTACATCTCCTTAATGCTTTCCCGCCGGCAGACGGCGGGACACTCCCCCTGACTTTATTACTATTAATTATTATTTACAGGGGTAACGGTAGGATTAGTTTTAATTTACTTTCTTCCCTTTTGTCAGCAAGGAGAGTCCAGCAGGATTAACCAGGTTATTGCTGGACGTAATGGTTGTCGATATGAAGTTCAGGCTAAAATTTTATATTGATACAACTGCTGTTTCCATATTGTTTTGTCTACAGATTATTTATTTTTGTTACTACTATTGCTATTAGAGATACTGTAGCAGTGGGGGTCCGGGGCCTTACTGATGAGGCCCATACACGCTTCAGGCCTCAGACTAAAACACAAATTTACAGTTGCAAGATGCTGCTCCTACATGCAAAGCTGGACTCATTAAAGGAGCAGTTTGACATTTCGTGAAACATTTGTTTGCTTTCTTGCAGAGAGTTTGAGGAGAATATTGATACCGCTCTCATATTTTCCCATTCATTGTGAAGCTGCAGCTGCAGCCTGTTAGCCTAGCCTAGCATACAGAGCTGAAACAGTGAGCGTGGCTCTGTACAGCGATAACAAAATCTATCTGGAAGCATCAGTAAAGTTCATTACCACCAAAATGTAAAAACATCAGGTTGTGGTTTTGGTGCTGAACTATTTGTTGTCCAGGCTAAGTAACTTTTAGACATATTTTAGTCACTTTTAGTCAACCAGTAGTCTATACACGTCTGTTTTTGAACCAATTAAATAAACAAGATGTTACATGGTAACTGGTGAGATTTAGAGGCACTGGTGAGATCCTGTTCCCAGTCTTGGTGCTACGCTGAGACAACCAGTTGCAGCTTCATATTTCAGTGAAGAATAAAGAAGTGGAATTGGTCTAAACATCCAACTCTGCAAATAAGCAAATGCTGAGCTATTTCTGTGACATGAAAGCATTTGCTTCTCAAATCAGCCTTTATACAAAACATCACAGACAAGCCGGTATAGAAAATATGTGCAAGCTCATCATGTGAAATGATTTCCTGGTATTGATATTAGAGATGAACTGTAGCTGAGTCTGTCTTTGTTGATTTAAACCAGTTTCAATGATGTACACTGCATAGAGAAGAGTCTCTATCAGGTTGGGACTTGCATACAGGCCATAACTTTTTATATTCTAATTCTCATGACACAAAAAGTACAAGAAATGCCAAACCGTTGGCAGGCAGGTGTTTACATCTCTGGATCAGAGTCAGCAGTACCAGATGGTTGTTAAACATGAACATGCTTGCCTCAGTGTGCTGTCCAGGTACTGAGTTTTTTAAAACAGTCACCTCACACTCATCTGTGCGAGGGAGTGCAGCTTTTTTTCGTTTGCATGAGCAAATAGAGTGACGAGTAAACCAAACATTAGTACGTGAGGACTTTTCTAGTCTCTTGACTGCTGCTCTGACCTAGATCACCAGCAGGGTCAGTGTCTGAGCGGCAGTCCAAGTAGTCGGAGTCAAGGGTCAGCATGGGGTCCTTGTCGTCTTGTAGGACAGTCTGAGGGTCGCCTGCAGACTCACTGCGGAAGACGACTTTACGAGGCATCTCTAAGGCCAGCTCCTTCCAGAAGACTGAGGACGGAGTCTGTGGAAACCAAACAGGACACATTACACCACGCTGTTAATCAGAATCGGAATCACAAATACTTTATTGATCCCCGAGGGGAAACTGTGATTTGATAATAATAATAATAATAATGATAATAATAATAATAATAATACATTTTATGTATGGGCACCTTTCAGACACTCACATTACAGGCAAAGATAGAGAAAATAACAGCAGATTTAAAAAGTCAGCGAGATAAGGAATTAAGTAACATAAGAAAATAAAATTATAATAACATAACAATGAAAAATATTCAACAAAAAATGTTTACAGTGAATAAACTTCTGTGTAAATGTGGATGTGTGTGGCTACGTGGGCGGATGTCATAATAAGGATAAGAGTATGAAATAGAAGTATGGAAATATAAAGCAATTTGCATTTAAAATAAAATGAAATAAATAAAAATTAAATGTGCATTATGCTACAGTGTTTAACACTAGTTGTTAAAATATTAAAAATAAAATATATATCGTCACTGTGCTGAGGCTGTAAGTGTAAAATGTACCTACTATATACATCAATAGATTAAAACAAGAATAGAAAAAGAATAAACGTGAGAAATATGTACAGTTATGTGCATGACAAAGTTGTATACTGAAAAAAGAGTCAAACTGACCTGAACTCTCCACTGCAGACGCCTTACTTGCATGTATCATCAAAAATATGATATATACTACACATTTATAAATTGAATTCATAAGTATATTTCTTTAATTCCACTGGAACACTGACACATTTCTACAGTTGCATAATTAGTTGTAAGTTAAGTAGACTATTTCTACTGCTATAAAAATCAACATTGGTTTTAGTGATATAATAAATATTTCACAATACAGATTTCTGTCTGTAATTTCTCACATTGGTTTGCACTGGACTGGGCTCACTTGGAGGAAGATAATGTCACGTACAGCACCCACACAGTCATACATTATTCAGTGTTATGCAGAAGTTTCCTAAAAAATGGACTGCACATCACTTTTCTAGGCTTCCAACCATTCAAAGCGCTTTTACATTGCACGTCACATTCACCCATTCATACAGAGAGTGACACAGCGGTGGCTGAGGCTACCATACACACTCACACTTATGGAACAGCCACTGGAGTCTTGCCCAAGTAAACTTTGACAGGTGGACTGGAGGAACTGGGGATTTGTCTACAGACTCTGCTCTCAGCCTGTATTTTCTCATTTTGTTTTACATGTTCTGTGTTTGGGATGTTTATGGGTGTGTACTCCCACAGCGCTCAGGTTTTAAAATAAAGGTAGTGACCAGGTGCCAGACTGTAATCAGCCGGCACTCAAGAGACACAGCTCTGAGAAAAAAACCCAAATAAAGGTAGGCAAAATGTCAAACGAGACATAAACACATACAGATAAAAAAAATACTATTTTATTGTGTTCTTTTTTCTTAGATTAAACTCTGATGGTTTCTTATTTAATCATTAATATCTAATGTCTTAAAAACATAAAACCAAGTTTACAAGGGCTTTTAGAGATCTATAAAAGGTTGTGTAAGACAGTCTATTCACACACTTATTTCACTGTAATCTGAATATGTACTGTGGCTTTAAGGGAAACACAACATGCCCTCGGAGGTAGAGAAAGGACAGACCCAGACACAAGATATAAATGTTAAAGATACTTTACACAAATGCGTAGTTTACAAAATAATATATTCATTCCATGTGAGTTGGCTTAAATCCAATTTACTGTCAGGGTTTTTAGTCAGAGGAGAAACACAATGGTGTTTAAAGTGACTCATATCGTATTTCGTTTGTTTGCTCAGAGAGCACTCACAGGTGTTATTGTGGATCTTACCACAGAGTTGTGCCTCCAGGTGAGCATGGTGAGGCAGTGCTGGTTCTCACTGAGCACCTGCTTGATCTCAGGCCTCATGCGTTTGGACTGACCCTCCAACATGATGAAGATGGGCTGCTGACACAACTCCAACAAGTGCATAAGGCCCTGTCTGAAAGCACACACAGATACAGTGTGTCATGATACGACATACTGGAGACACTGCAGTGCACGGGAGCAACACTGACCTCAAGTGGTGTATTATAATGACTATTATAATGAATGATTATAATGTAGTATTTACACTCAGTTTTACACTTTGTTCCTACATCAAATTCGTCTGACCTGAAGTCATTGCAGCACCAGTCCTGCTCAAGGTAAGCATAGGAGAGCAACACGATCAGACGACGAGAGCGACTCATGTTCATCAGCAGCTCTGCAGAAGGTTCTGGAGACACAAAAAATATTGTTGTGCATTGTTTGAAACTGGCAGCTTTACATTACAATTTGTTACTCAGAAGCCTCATTCACTAAAACTGCTTACACACAGATCACAAATGGTGGCAGTGGCGGTGGCTATGGCAGCGTCACGTCACACAAATGACTGTTGCTTGCAAATTCTACATACATCTGCAAATTCAACATGGCTCTCGTGTTCTCATATTTGAATCTCAAATGTGGTTTTTCTTTGGATTTGTGAAATGTCTCAAAATTAACAAAAGAGAGAAAATGAGCTCATGTTGCACATTGCATTGTACATGTTTCCAAAGAAAGACAGTCATTAGATATTTTGAGCCATTTGTCCAACTGAAACTTAACACACTGATAGACTGGGCAATTCAAAAATTTGGTTAGAGGCTTTACTGATTTTAGATGTGACTGTTTTACATAATATGTCTGTATTTGTATTCCTTTTTATACTGAGAATATTTTAGAATACATTTATATTTGGTCATGATGTTGTCTATGTGAATGTTTATCAGGATCACAACTATAATCAGAAATTTTGACTCATCACAGTCGCTCCAATGTATAGAGAATTATAAGAAGTAAGAATAAGAGTATGGGATAAAAGTATATAAATATAAAGCCATACAATAAAATAAAATACAATAAGACAAAACAAAATAAAATAAAAATGAAAATGTGCATTATGCTCATTCTGTTTTATTTGTATTTTAATGCACAAAAAATAGAAATATAAAAATAAAATAAGAAAGATTTAAAGATACATGTCAACATTTTTTTTCTCATTCTATGTCAGAGCCCTTATCGTTATTATTTATTTTCATTTTTTTCTATGTAAGTCTCATTTATTAATGAGATTATGATATCAGTGTGACTTCCTGATTAAAAAAGTATATATAAATTGAGTGAAATAACAGTGAACAGATGTATTGTGAAGATTAAAACAAGCAAAAACTGCATAAACAATGGATTAATATTAATTTCAATTTCATATTAATTAAGCTTACCTGAGCCTGGTAGGATATCGTTTTCATTGAGGTGCACCTTGTACGCATTTTTACTCTCCAGGTGAGGTTTGAGAATAAAGTTGACAAACTTCCTGTCATGATCATTGTTGACAAATGAGATATAGGCGTCGTATAATTTGCCATCTGAAGACATGGAGACACAAACACAAACCCCTGGTGTTAATAAAACATAACATTATACTTGAATATAAAAACCTGGCAGCTCTTCAACAGAAACCTCACCATTGAGCTCGTAGTCTCCGTAAGAGTTCTTGTACCAGAGTTTAATGTTGAGCTGACACCTGGAGTACACAACAGCAGCTACAGCCAGGAGGAGGAGGAGGACAATGGCTGCGATAACAGCAGCTGTGTGGTTGGGGGAGCCAGAAGGACCGTGGAAGCATACAATAATTTCTGAGAAAAAAAAAAATGAAAAGAAAAGTAATCAACAAATACTTAAATTCAAACTGATCATCACAAACTTTATGAAATATGGTTTTGTCAGTAAAGCGTGCCTGTATAACTAGGCTGTTTTAATCAAAAGAATCAAAGTCTGAGTAAAGCAAAAGAAATTTGTATTTGAGTTTGTCCCACCACAGAAAAATGTATCACTAAACACTGAGCAAAATTTGAATGATTTAAAAATTGACAAGCATATAAAACTGGTTTTTAAAAAAGCAGTATTCTCTGCTCTACGATGTTGGGGGGGTGTCTGCTGAAGGCGCCTAGCCAAAGAACGAACACACACACCCTGAGCTTAAGAGCAAGTGCCGCAACATAGCAACAGACTTTTGTTCAGCCGCTAACATTAGCACAAGCACACAGCAGTGAGCAGTAAGTGCCGGCTGGCCGGGTAACTGATTTGGGCTGACAGACTGAAAGGTATGTTAGTGACGGCTGTTTTGCTTGTGTTTTTATGGTTCATCCAACATTCAACAGAGATGTTTAGTCTAGAGCTAAGAGAGCTTGTTTAATGCAGTGAACTCTCCGCTAACAATCGGGGTGAACATATCGATACCGATGCTATGTGCTCTAATGTCTGGTTTTTATATAGTAGTGGAGGAGTTATGTTAAGGGTGGCTCCAGAGCGTCATCGAGCTATGATTTCAGGCACGCCCAAAAAAACGTGGACACGGAAGAAATGGTAAGATGGTGTAGTACTGAATCCCACAATTCACTGTCATTTCACATGTGTTTTCCATCATGTATAATGCGTTTAGAAAGAAATAGCCAATTTTGTTTTTCCCAGATTTTAAGTGCTGTATTGATTTTCAGTGTAAAGTAATTTATGGTAGGTAACATTAATCAAAATCAATTCATGTTGTGAATCACAAGGATCTCTGCTGCTGACACTGCTGGGCCCTGCTCCGCGCCAACACACTGTAAAATGATACAGACTGGATGTATCTGTGTGTGTGTGTGTGTGTGTGTGTGTGTGTGTGTGTGTGTGTGTGGTGTGGTATGAACAGGTGTGAGAAAGCAGGCAAAATGTGTGTGGACCTGGCTGACTTCCTCTTGCTCCAAAGATGTGAAAAAAGCTTTGATGTACACCTGCCATGTCTACAATACACTTTGCTATGATTTTTGATGTAGATGCTGCTGCCCCTCTTGTCTTTCACTTTTTTCTGGGAATGTCCCGACCTGATCACAAAGATCAGTATCGGGGCTGGTCAAGGCATTTTGTAACTGATCCTGATCAGCAATATTGAGTTAAATTGAGCCTGATCTGATTCGTTGTGTAACGTAGCTGTCACGCAGGTGTTTTAACTTGCAAAGCTTTCCCGCACAGCAATGCAAAGAGTGCAGCTGTCTTCAACTCTCCAAGTCCCCGCAAGCACAAAGCCAATGAGAGTAATTTGTTAGTGTAATTTGTGGTAAAGATGTACAGATGACAAAAATAAACACTCAGCAGAACACAGTTCATTCAGGTAACTCAGACACAGGCTGCACCGAAGCAACAAATGCTGGAAAATACCTTCTATCTCCTTATCTGCTGTGAGGGTCCAAAGACAGAGCGATACCACATGCTGTAAACTGTGACTTGTGATATTGGACTTTACAAATAAAATTTAATTGAATTAAAATTAGAAGAATTAGAGAAATTCCCTTGAGAGAAGAATCAAGGTGAAAAAGATTAAAGAGAGGGCTTGCTATTTCAGACTTAATGTTATTCTCTTTAAAATAAATAAAAAAACATTAAGGAACAGCTTGGAGGCAGGTCATTTTTTCCTTAACTTATTGCAGAGCTATTCAACTGTCAAGCATAGGCTATAGCCTACACTGAACTGATTTTAATAACTTTTAATTTGCTGTTTTTAGTGTGCACTGTGCCGCTGTCTGGGAAAATAGAAGTATCAGGTGGAGACTCAGACCTAAATGATTTGGATTGGGGACAAAAAAAAACATGAAAGCTTGGAACATCCCAACTGCTCTCTGTAATCTACATCATCACATATGTGTGTATCCATCATGTTTGGGTTGGTGATCTTTTTAGAAATATGACACAAGATGCAGGCCAACCCAGTGTATATATGTAGGAATCTTTAGTTGTCTTACCTGAAAGTATCACGATGAAGTCAGATGAAATGTTCCTCACTGTGCAGGTGTATTGCCCATAATCTGTCCGGTCTGTAAGGCTGATCACCAGCAGACTGTTCACCATCAGCTGGCCGGCAGCAGGAGACCTGATAATCAGAACAGAAAACTCCATCTTACTCAAATACTTTTTAAAGCAGGTACATGTACGTGATATTTTAAAAAGCTTCATGTCACCATGAGGAGGTATTCAGCATGTCATGTGAGTGATTGGTGAGAGGTTGGCCATCTTTACTCCACCGCAGCGTGGTGTCACAGTGCTCGTCTGTTGGGTCCCAGTGGAGGAGAGCAGCGCAGTTCAGGGTCACAGTGGATCCCAAAATCCCGTAGACTCTATCAGGGTGCTCATCATGTTTAAATTCTGGGGCAGAGGAGCATGGGGGCTCTGTGGAAAGACATACCACTGTTATCTGTGTTCACTGCAGGAGCTCCAGACAATAGAGGCATTCTTGTGCACTGCCAGGTACAGTCTGAGACTGCCAAGGAACACTGAAACTAAATGCCTCTTTGCAGGTGCAGCCGTTCAACCCCCGTACAAACTGTACTGCAGGGACAAATCATAGCTTACCGCAGGCAGACACATAATTACAGTATTGGGTTTGAGATGACTTCATTACACTTACACACGGAAATAACACTTACCTTTAACTACGAGACGCACAGTGAATGAGGCCGTGCTGTTGCCCTGTTGTGTGCAGGTGTAATTCCCTTGGTCCTCTGAGCTGAGGCTGCTAAACTCCAGGTAGGTCTTGTTGTCATGGGTGAGCAGCTGCTGGCAGTTTTTCTGCCAGGTAAGTTTGGGCTGAGGGGAGCTCTGGAGCTCCAGAGGGCAGTTCAGACGATATGGAGGCTGCTTCACAAAGAGCACCTGCTCCTTAAACTCACTCCCATTCACACAAGTTTGAGCTAAAAACAGAGATACAGAGGGTTTACACAGTTATCTTTATAGCAGGGATGCGACAACTTTATCCATCCGAAAACTGATTACAATCTCTCGACTCGTGCTGATCTCAAAACAGGGCTTTCTCTTTTTCACAAATTTAAAATTTGCATAACTCACTGCGTGGAATCATTTTTATGTGAGGTAACACGAGGCCAGTGCCTGTAGCCCTACTTGCCATGGACTTGACAGAATTTTAATAATGACATTGATCAGAATCAGGATCGACTTTATTAGCCAAGTATGCCTACACACACACGCAAGGAATTTGCCTTTTTTTGCATTGCTAACAATGTACCTGTGCACAAAAAGACACGACAGCAAGGAACAAGGACAACAAAGCTGGACAAATAATGGTCAAATATAGGCAGGACTATTATGTATGTGAGTAGTATGTGTGTATGTATGATATATATATATATATATATATATAAATAATATATAAAATAAATATAAAATATATAAACAATCTATATACATTTCAAGTGTTCTGCTAGTTGTAAACTATACAATTAGTGCAAAGTAATAAATACTGATTGATATACATGGACTGGATGTTTATGTACAGTGTGTAAATGTTTATATACTGTAAGCAGCATGCAGGTTTAAGACTGACAGTGACAGATAATACGAGGGGTGACTGAAAAGTTTCGATCCTAAACCAGAAAATAAGGAGCTAGGCAACCCAATGATATTTTTCATAATCTACTCCCTTATCTATTATCATGAACCAACTCATGATGTGGCGGCATGGTGGCGCAGTGGTCTGACAGCAAGAGGGTTCTGGTTCAGGGTGGGGATTCAAACCCAGGATAGGGGAGAAAATTAATGTTTCAAACTCTTTTTGTTTTATGTTTGCAGATCCTTGAAGTGAATTGATTTGTTGAAAATTAAGAAATTGGAGAATCACGCTGTGATCAAATATCTTCATCTCAAAGGAATGTCACCATCTGAAATCCACCAAGATATGCTCAATACTTTACATGACAATGCCCCTTCATGTGCCACAGTCAAACGCTGGGTACAAGAACTCAAGCATGGCAGGGAGAGTGTTGAAGATGGGTCCCAACCTGAAGAGTTCTTTCCACTGGGATAAAGGTGCTTCAGCAGCGCTGGAGCAAGGGTGTTGCCCTTGAGGGGGATTTTGTTGAAAAATAAAAGCACTGAAAAATCTGTATCTTGTTTTGTTTCCTTGAGGCTAAAAACCTTTTAGTCACCCCTCATATGTTTGGCCTGCTTAATATGAAAACTGCATTTAATGCCGGTCACGTCACAGCCAGGTCATAGTAAAACACTGAATGATACATCTCTATTTTCTGTTGTGTTGCAGCAAGCAAATGTCTACAATCTTCCTTTTGAGAAAACACTTTGCCCACTGTCTGCGTATGTAAACATTTTGCATATAAAAAAACTGTTCAGCTTTTAGCTTCTGGCAAAGAGCGAGTGTCTAATAGTGCATGAAGGTGAACCTGTTTACTCTTTCACCCTGGCTGACTCTGAGCTAATGGGTGTTATGCTGACATGGATGAAAAGATAAAACACACTTCTTTTCTGTCTGAGGAGGACATGTTCAATGTGAACAACAACGCCTCACTGCTCCTCTGTCAGGACAGATTTTCAATACATCTCAAACAATCTAATTAATGAGCTCTGCCCTGTTGAATCTGGACCTGTTCTTCAACATACTCAGCGCATGCGCTCATCGTGACTGCGGTCAACAAATAACCCGCACAACTGCCCTCTCTGGTTCCTCCCTGACGTCCCTGCGCTTTCCTCGTCTTCTTTTTAAAAGTATTTATCAAACAAAGGGGCACACATCCGGGTCCGAAGTCCGGGTCTGGTCCTCAGGTTGCCAGGCAACAGCATGTGACTGCCTGACAATGACCCTGTACCCGGTGACCACATGTGCACTTTCCTGGTATTTACCCACCCAGCATCCCGTAAACCTCACTGGGACATATAGATTTTAATGGACAAAAATGTACCAAAAATAATAAGGTGAACACTACAGCCATTAACAAATTAAATGTTTTTAATGTTCAAGATAAAGTGTATCATAACAGAGTGAATTCAAGAGAATAAAGTTGAATTTTGTGCCTCTTACCGTCTGCCAGGAAACTCTTGTCCCATTTCCCGCTGAACACCAGTATGACAGCGACCAGAAACAGAGCCATTAGCCGCAGTCTTCTTCTTCCTCCTCTTCCTCAGGTGACGAATAAACCGGGTGAAGACTGTTTTGTTAACTGCTGTTTGTTTTTTGTTTACCTACATCACTTCCCGAAAGATAATCTGTTAGTATGTTACAGTTTGGTTACATTATCCGGAGCCGTGAGGGTGACTACGCAGACGTCATACTTCGAGTTCATCAACTGCACCTGGAGATACCTGAAACTGCTGGCCATTGGCTCCCCGTGGTCACGTGGCGTCTGCTCCGGCTTTCACCTGCGCAGTGAAACTAAAGTCACTTAAATACTTAAAATACCTCTTTCTAAAAGGATGTATAACATGCAACTATTGGCTTCCCCCCTCAATTATTAATTTGCTTGTTTTTAACGTTTTACAAACACCGCCAAACAAGTACACAGACAGTAAAGACAAGATAAAATTATTATTATATTATTATTACTAATGGGGGAAATGATAACAACAACAATACGAATACTAATACTAACAATAATAATAATAATAATAATAATAATAATAATAATAATAAATAACATGAGTCCCTTACTCATCACTGCATTCTTTATGATTTGTTAGGTTGGACGTCACTGACAACTCGCAGACAATAAGACTGGTAAGTTTTTATTTTTAGAGAAATACTGGACCTTCTGCACCCTTCTGTGTGTCAGCTTTGGTAGTTAGTTACCAGCTACACTCCTCCAAGTGGTTGGTTTTTAATGTACACTGAGTTTTATTCTGGGGAACTGCATTTTCCTTCTATGCACCATGATGGGACAGTCTTCAAAAAGACCTAAAACTAGATACACTTACATCCATTGATGAATTTAAAGGCATCATAAAGATTGTGGTGATAAAGAGATGTGCTTGTTTCTCTTGAGAGGCCACAATGTTTGAAGAGTTGTTGTTTTATTGTGGATTTCTGTATTACATGCTGCATTTTAATGTGTTTTGATTAGCTGCTACCTTTGCTATGTCTTTCTTGTGAAAGAGATTTTGACTCTCAGTGGGACCTCCTGGTTAAAGAAAGGTGAAATATTAAAAATATAGTAATAGTTACTAAATCATTTGCAAACCAGTTTCAAAATTTGGGTTGCCAGGTTGTTAAAGATCCTGATTATCTGGTGTTAATTTGTTATTATTTGCAGTAAGGCCTAAAAATGTGGGTAACAAATTAATAAATGTTGATGAGTTTCCCACTTACTAAAACCCATTAATATTGGGTTAAAAATGTTGATAATGAGTCAATAAGGGGCGCAGTTTTCAATCTACACCTTCTGCAACGCAACCCTCAAGAGTGGACCTGAGGGAAATCCCTTTCAGGATAACTTTTTAGAGACTTCACAGTTAAAGGTGGCCATTTTAGAGCATGCTGAAACAAAAATCTTTCATCAGGGGTTTTTAAAAGTTTCGATGATTTGAAGTCCTGTTAGGGAGCAGCATATGGTTAAGGATCGCACAGGAAAAGTGCACACAATAGGAGTTTTTTGACACACTGTAATATGACTTTAATGACCATTTTTATGACGCACTAACACCTTACAAAAACTATTACACGTCGCTACAGTTATAGCACACATAACACTCACATTGCACTTTAGTTTTCCACTTTTTAATCAGTATTCTCACAAAACGGTTCGTATGATATCCGACAGAAAATGCATGCACAGCAGTTCGTGTAACGTTACGTCCTTAGCGTAGTTACGCAATTAACGTAAAGTTACGGAAGTTAGGTTTAGGCAAGTAAAGTTACTGAGGTTAGTTTTAGTAAAAGAAACATGGCGAGGACGTACCTTAAAATGACTCAAAGTTCACGCGGCTCCGGGGAAAACCAGAGGGAAAGTCCGGGTTTTTGTGACCCACCCTCCCTCCGTACAAGACTGCCTGGGACTACTTCCTTGTTTACTCCCGTCAGCGCATTGGTCACGTGATCGCTGCCTTTCAGAACCACAACATTTGGGTAAGATGAGGTAAGATGCCTCCACCCCCTTAATTCCTCTCCTAACTAATATATGGCGCTCAGTCTGCTCTCAACACGTTTTCAATGGATATGCTAGAGTAAATAGTGACATTTTATCTTAATCATTTTCTCTATTTCAACAGAACCATTTAGATTAAACTGATCTAATTCTTTACCACAGGAAAATAGTGATCCATGTATTTATATTGAGTTGTACATAAAAGGCTTTGATATGTATATATGATGATGGGGGATCTGTCGGGAAAGTCAATTTCTTTTCTAAGATTTTATTTTCTCCTGTAAAGTAAAAATGTAAAGTTAGACCCTTTGAAGCAAGACGCCCCCCTTAGAAAGGGGGTCAAAACCTCCAGGGGCCTCCTGTTTAGAAACGTTATTTAATTAGATTATCTAATATTTAGTCATATGTGACTTTATAGACTTCATATCCACATTCAGTGGTGGGGTCGCATTGTCGTTTTAACAGCAAGCTAACAATCATTAGCATAGCCAGCTCATTAGAAGTAGCCAACATTTTTAGCAAGCTTGCTGGAGGAAGACAAAAACAATTAGCCTGAAGGAACGGCTACAAGACTTCTAGATAATCCATTAATGGGTCAGGGTTGGGATTTTAGTTTAGTCAGATAGCTCATTTTGTAGCTTGGAGGCATCTTGCCCCAGGCAAGGCCCTTTACAAGATTTAATTTTTGTGCTGTAACAACAAAAGTGGCCACTGCAACATTTTATTTCTCCCAGCAGTGTGTTGGTCCATGCATCATCATCCTGTGCATGCTAAAATCATCCCTAGATACTTTCTAATTTTACAGTAAATTGACTTTGTTCTTAAGGGAGGCATTTTTTCCATCTTACCCTATGAATTTGGGTGCATTACTCTTCTACCCAAAGCAGTCGAGCAACAGCTTCTGCTGGTTTATTTCAACGCCAGAACTGCAGTACGCCATAATATCATAACCACTGGTAATAATAATGGCAATTTGTTATGTATGTTATGTTGTTATATATTTATGATTATGATTAGCCTAGATGTGTTAATGATAATTTTGGAAGGGTTAGAAGAGGTTGCCTATGGTTGCAAAAATTGGTGAGTTTTTGAGCACATTAAGATTCTTAAAAAAGTGATTTATTTGCATAAATCTGTGCTGCGCAGTAAAGATATAAAGATTAAGAACTACTAAAGTCAACCCTTAGCAGACACCACGTGTAATTACAGAATGTAAACTCCTCCTCAGGCCATTAAATTCCCCAAATACAATGTCATAAACATAATCGTAAACAATAAAGGACATGAAAACGACACTGACATAAATGTAGCTATTGAAATACCATGTGCATTTAAGGGGAGATACTACAGGTGACTAAGTTATAATCTTAAATAGATATCACCATGAAACTTCCTCAGTTGATTACTTACTTTAAGACAATTGTTTTTTATCACAAGTTTTCTGAAATTTTATGTTTAAATATGCAAATTATGCTTTATCTTATTAAAGTCTAATTTGCAGACATTTCCAGAACAGAAATCTGAACATTGAGTAAAGCCAGGTTCAAAACTATTGTTTAATTTTGTTGACACAGAGTCAAAGGTGTTTAATAATGGAATTTTGGATATCTGTTTTTGTCTGTCAACAGCCATAAAAAAAAAAAAAAGATTTTTGCCATGTTGTTAGTGATAAAATGTTTTCTAAACCGGGCCATGAATGATATATTAAAAAAAAAAAAACCTCTATAAAAACCTTCAGAATACAGGTAAGAATCAAACTGGTAGGTCTGGTGTATTTTTACTGATACTACAGTGGAGCTTTTTGTGGAAAAAAATAAAATGAAATAAGAAAATAAACTCATTTAGGGAGAATGGTCTTTAAACATGTTTTGACAAATTCCATCCATTTTAAACCAAAAATAAGATGCAACAGGGGGACAGAATAAAAACTTGAACAGATATGAAACTTCCCCAGCTGACACTAACATCAACGTGGTATTTGCTTTATAACAAATTTTCAATATGCACATGATGCATAATCTAAATAAAAATATATATCTGCATTTACATTTCCAGAACAGAAATCTGAACTAAAATAAAACCTAAATGTGTACATTGGAAGCTTTTTCCCACACTGGTCTGAAAAAAAGACATGTTATGGAAGCAAAATAGCCCAAAATCCAAAACTGACCAGTGCATGAAAAAACTGTTGGTAAAAAACGTTTTCACACGGGGTGTCTCACCTTAACATGTCACGTATGACATACCTTTCAAATGACAAGCTCAAATTCAAAGGACATTACATGAGGCAAAAGTTTTCCTCTTTTATTCAATAATATAAAATATTATAATGCAAAACATTCGTGTGTCATGTTTACAAAAGACACCATCAGATTCTGTCTGCAGTAATGACAATCATCACAGCGCTTTTAACAATATAAGGCAACATCGTAACACACAATCAGTACTGTATGTGCAGCAGCAGTATAAATTATCTGTAGGCTTTCAATAAAAACACTCACATACGTCTCACAAATATAGAGATCCAACAGTAAGCGATCAGTGCATTCTTACAATAGAATAAGAACAATCTCATGGTCAGTAAAATCAGTTACTGTACACTTGTTTTGTCCAAGAAAAAAATTAGTCTGCCTTCAAAGTCTGTTTCATACATGAGAATCCAGATAGCCAGCACTTAACATTTGACTGCAAACAATAAAAGAGAGTGAGAGCCCTCTGTCTGAACTCTTCAGAGAGACGATTGATGACTTTGAAGTTGACTCAACACTGTGATAGTCTGGACACTTTAATGCACAAGGCAACACTGAGCTCGTGTCCTCAGGGATAAATGTGTAAACTTTGAGTGTCTGAATCCGCTCACGCTTCAAATGAACTGTAAGAAATAAAAGAAAGGGTTGGTTAGTTACAGCATCTATTTCAAGGAAACTGAGAGCAACAAAGCACATCTCACAAAAACATGTACTATTTATTAATATATAATTAACATAATGAGAGCTGCAGACTACAAATGCCAAGTTTGTATTGATGAGACATCATTTAGGTGATTAGGATTCAGTTAAAATATTCAAACTAAAGTACCATTAACTTTGGGTGGAATATTTATTTTCTATTACATTTATATCTCTAATGCTGGCTGCATTTTATATCTCGTGCAGCCATTCATTTGCTTTCATTTTAGAGACCTGAAGAAATCTCACTGTCACATGCAAGTGCTAATACAGTGGGACACAGTTTCAAGGTTGAGGTGAAGTTTCTCTAAATTTTTAATACAGTGGTTCCCAGATGTCCCCTGCTGTGAAAAATAAAAACCTCTGCATATTTGATTAATTTGATCTGATTGGGCCTAGCTGGATTTATTCAGACAGCAAAGTGACATGTACAGCACATTCAAGACGGCCAATCACATCAGTCAGATTCAAAATACACAGAAGTCCGTCTTGCTTTTAAAATCACAAAAATAGCCGACAATAATCGGTCACATCATGGACGACACACAGTTGAGAAGTAATGGATTACATGTAATCAGAATTACACGATGGGATTACAAAAAAATTTGTGACTATAATCAGCAGAGTTTACATTTGAAAAAAAGAAAGTGTACTTAGATTACAGTTACATACATAACTTTTGTGTAAATACAGTGTCTAACTATCCATGTATGTATGTGAGTATCTATGTATCTGTCTAGTTATCTAGCTACCTACCTACCAGTCTATCTGTTCATGCATAACAGTTTTGGAAAGAATGAGCAATTGTGCCAGCCACCACAGTGTCACCACACATTACTTGAGACTGACCTGAGTTCCTCCTTTAGTCTGTTGAGTTTATCAAAGAGTCGATCATTCTTGACCTGCATTGGAGCGCTCGGCACAAACCAGGCTGCAATAAACTTGCATATGACGACAACGTGCTGCAAGCAGAAAAGGAAAATGTTAGGAATGTTATCTGCCTTTTTTAGTCAGTGAAAATGCGGTTTCATTAAAGATAGCACTCCATGATTTTGTCATAGCCTAGATTAATGTTGTGAAAGATTAAAATAGACAAACAGTGAGCTGGGAGGACACTGTGCATATTGTGACGGGTGATATAGTGCAAAAAACTGCTTAAAGAAATAAACATGAGAAGAAGTGTTTGGTGCTTTTGTTTGATCATGGTTAGGCTTACCTCAAACAGGATGACAAACGCAAAGCGCACAGCTAAAATTAGCCAGAACTGTGGGGTAAAACTGTAGTCTTCATTGCTCCTGTAGTCTTTATACCTGGGAAGAACAGCAGACCAGAAAGCAGACATGAACTCCCTGATCAGTTGTTTATAAATTAATCACACAGTGGATTATTATGGGTACCATCTGTAGTGATAGCCACAAACTATCACCTGAGGTTACACAGTCCTCACAGTAACAATAACAGCAATACAACCAGGACATCTGAGTGCACTGCAAACACTGAGTAGTTATTAACAAACCTGCACGAAGTAACATTGATGCCATTAGGAGTGATCATCTGATTGCCTGAAAACTCGTTGGCTATGTTCTGGTCGTCCATTCGTGCAATAGAGAGAGTGTTGTTGATGTATCCAACCATGCAGCTTGAAAAACAGAAGAATTTATTATTAAAATGAATGCTGCACACAACATGACAGAACTTAAACACTCTCTAGAAGAGTTCTCACTCAATATCTGTCACCGTGCTGTTGGCACATGGGCCGTAGCGGTAACGGTACACCAATCGAGGGATGAAGTCTGAAGACACACCGATGACCAGCCCATTTGCAATGACAGCTAAAACACCAATGGCCTCCAACACGTCTATCCACACACCTTAGAAGAGGAAACGATGATGTGAGGAGAACTTAATCTACAGTATAAACAAGAAAACACTTTTTAATTCTTAGAAGTTTTAAAAAAGTTTTAAAGAAACACGTCACCCCCCCAAATGTTTTTTTTTTCCGCATACCTCCACCATGAAAGAAGAAACCAAAAATTGAGAAAATTCTTGAGAAATTGAGGGCTTCACGTTTCACAACAGTAAACCATATTAACACATCCGTTTACAAAATTTTCACACAACTTAAAGTTGTGCGATCCTGGTAAAGATGAAAGTTATTCACAAAGCATTCTTTAGGAGTAGGAGTAGGGAGGAGGGCTTTTAAGGGGATTAAGAGTTTCTGAAGCAGAGGAGAAAATGAAAACGACTGGGTTAATAAAACGCTACAGATTCAACCATGCAGGGATAATGTTAGTGGTGGATCTCATTAGAGATGCACTAACATCTCCCACACTAAGATATTTGCCAACTGTCTCGACCTTCCATCAGCAGAGTGATCGCAGTATCAATGACAGCACTTTCAGTCTCATATTGTGATGCAGTTCATTAAATATCCACTGGGTGTCCACTCCTGTCACACTCACAAAAGGACAACCAATCACACCTTTTTAAAAGACTGGGTCATACTTAGCAACAGGGGTCGACCACATCTCCTCACCAAGGTAAAGGTTTGTGTCCTGTCCTTGCTCGGAGAATTTTCCTAAATCACTCCTAAGCTAGGACTCCTGGCTAGAATTTCTTAGCTAAGTTCGGAGCTCTCTGAGAGTGTTTGTGAATACAGCCCCAGGGCTCATTTTTAGTTTATCTGCTGCCTGGATCGGTAGTTTGTATTATTGTGTGACATTGCTGAATCCGAAATAAACCTTCAAAACCCTAAAGTCACACAATAAAACAAACTAACTGATAGAGGCGATGGTAGACCAGCAGCCACTGTGTTAAGTGAGTTAACTTTATTGTTTTTGTCAACGGAGTCTGGCTTTGAAGAGAGCATAGATAAATAAGACTTGAATTATACTGCATGCGTTGTATGAGAGTTCGTAAACTGATGTTTTGATATAGTTTTGCTGTTGTTAATTCTGTCCCCCATGACTTTAAGAATTTTCTCTGTTTTTGGATTCTTCGCTCACTGTGGAGGCAAGCAAGAAAAACAAAGTTTTCTTCATAAATTAAACGTAACACAGGTGAGTAATTGATATACAAATGGTCATTTGGGGGGTAAAGTACTCCTTTATAAAGTAATGCACACCAATATCGTTGGTTTTCTTGGGAACCAGTCGGCGCTCCAAAGTGACCATTTTAATGGCATCCAGGCGGATCTCAATGACATTATTAATGAGGGCCAGCAGAGGAGCGAGAGGAAACGCTGCCACAAATATAGTGGTGAAGCTGAACTGGATCACTGAAGAGAGAGCAAAAAAGAATACTACTCACCAAAACCAGAGCATTATTTGTCTACTGTGTTTACTGTTGAAGCATTCAGTGGAGTACATACCCATCTCCAGAAACTCATGGAACAGGCTGAAGGAGTCGACGTCATTGAGACGGTAGTTGCTGAGCCAGTCTCGGAGCTTGCAGTTCTCACACAGTTCGGCTCCATGTCTGGCCTCTGATTCGTCTTTCAGGTAGCAGTGGGCGCATTTCCTCTGTAGCTTATGGGTTCTTCTTCTCTTCAACCACCTGCAGAACCAGCTGATGCAAACAACACCACTTTTAAAATTCCAGAGCTGAAGTGAGTCAAGTGGATGATACAGTGCATATATGCAGTATATAATCACAGATCTGATTTATACTTACGGGCCAGTGAACTCAAAGACATTGCTGATGGTTTGCTTGAGTACCATGATAATTGCCATTTGGATGAACAGGTCTGTGAGACAGCCACTGGGATGACACTGCACAGGAGAGATACAATATTCAAAAATAAAAAATAGCAGTTTTTACTTAAAAGTTGACTTTAAATCTCTCTAAATGAGATATTCATGTTACTCACCTCCTCTAACCTCCATTTCCCTGAAATTCGGACATAACCACCAGGATGGCCGTTTATCCTGCGGTGTGTGTTACAAAAACAAGTCATTATTAGTCAAGTTAGGACAGAGGGGGTCAATATGTGAGGACAATAAGTTTCTTTCATTTTAATTTACAGTCCTTTAGTTCATGACAATATTGTTTGTTAGTTTGGAAATTCTGATGAGCATATCTTTGTGCATATCTTTTTGATACCAATACACAATTCATGACACCATCAACAGTCACAAAAAATGGATTTGGGTGGGCAATAAGGCCAAAATCTTCTAGCACTATATATAAGAAATGGGTTAAAATAACTAGACTGTACTTTATCACATTTGATTATTTTCTTTTTTTATCTGGAACTTCCATACAAATGAAAAACAGCCGCCTTCCAGTCAAAACAGTAAAACTTAAATTCTTTACAAATGGAGGCTTTAAGGTTCCTGAGAACAATCATTTCAAGTGTTACAGGTTTCTGTATTCAATCCTGAAATTCTTCCTACATGCCTGCTCAAATTACGTTACCTTGCGAGGCAGCTGATTCACAGGATCACGAGAGAATCCAGCCTTGATTTGTTCCCACAGTATAAACAGATCTCTGCTCTACCAGTAGATACATTTCTACTGTTGCTTGATATACACCAACATACTGCCCAACCCTAATGTGAACACTGAATTATTGGCCAGCCCTAACAGAGTCCACCTAGTTCTTACCTGCCGAGAAAAAAGGCCACGTAGAAGAGGGAGGAGAAATAGGTGAAGAACTGGAAGGTGAACATCTTGACGGTGAAACTCTTCTCTGTGGCAGCAAATGATCTTGTTTTCTCTGGTACAGACAGACTTCGTGTTAGTGTTCATGCAGTTCACTGTTTGGTCAATGGATGGCACAGTCACACCCGAGAGAAGCCCTTCTGTAGAATTTCAACCTTACACCTATTATACTATTACCTTTATTTACAGTTTATTTATCTACATAGTTCTATGTTTTATGTGTTTAAATATTAAGTTGTTGTCTTTTCTAATCTTTCATTTCTACAGGCAGCTTTTAGAAACTGTATTCAACACATCACAGCTGAACTTGACTGGCTGCCTGCGCTGCTGAATGGCCCAAAAGACAGTTTTTACACGGACAACACAGTGTACATGTCATAACAGGTAAAGCACAGGTGTAATTAATAACGTCATGAGAGCTCTACTCTAATTAGGTGTGCCAGTTCAAGGATCCTGATGTCAGACATGCTGCATTACTGAAATGAGACGCAACAGAAGAGCAATCACAAACCATCTACAGATATCACACTTTTAAGACTTTGTGATGTATATATTTTTTAACTCTTAATTTTTGTGACAGCACTTTATATTACAAATACATCGGGACAGATGCAGTATGACTTCCCCTGATGTTTATATTTTTCTAAATTTTGGGAGTGATAAAGTGTTCACATAACAGTTTTAAAAATAAGTCAGGGGGACTTTAAAAAAAGAAAAAAGAATAGCAGTCAGTGAGGTTTCGCTAGAATAAAACAACATAATGGGGTCATTTATCCAACACCTCCACAAAATCTGGCTGTAAGGGTCTTTCTAACGAATTTCACCCACATGGTCCAGAATTTAATGAATAATTTTTTCAGAGGATGAAGAGAAAGAGCAATTTTTTCAATAACATAAATGTCATTTACTATATCTATCCATTCCTGTATTGTGGGAGGTATAATTTTTCATCAAATTTAAGGCTGATTTTTGGACAAATATTCTTTTTGTTATTCAAGCATTGCAGATAAGTATAAAGGGAAATATGTAGTCCTATGCAGAGGCAGGTTTTATGTGGGAATATGGGTATTAGAGTGAGTTATGTTAATTGAAATTTTGCCAACAGGTAAGTGTAAGTATAAAGTAAAATGACAGTTTTAGATTCTGTGATATCATATCACAAATGTGGGTTTTCACACGTCTTGACAAAAATAAATTAAAAGATGGATAAATTAGATAAAATGTTTGTGGCACTGAAGACCTCACCAACTTAAATGTAATATTATTTAATTACTTTTAATGCCTAATATTTTCGAAATCAGATTTAAGACATTTTAAGACTTTAAAGGACCTGCACAGCCTGTTTGTTAATGTTAAATTACACCAGTGTTTCTCCCGCCATGACAAGTCAAAATATCTGTTGTGAAAAAAGGACTTTTGTGTCACTTAAGGGTCCAAATAAAAAATATACTATACACCCCAAACAAATGACATGTATAGGAGCTCAGATGTACTGTAGACTACAGCCATTGTCTGGCTTGTGATCCATAAATCAAAGGACATCTCCTCGTGACCTCTTGTCACATGTTGCTGTGTTGCAAAGTGTGATGTTGCCTCATCACATGGTTTCATTTAGGTCATTTTTAGAGGCTTGAGGAGCTAAAACTCCTTAGTATTATTCTTCTTGTGATCCTTCAGATTTGTTTTATGACTGTTTGGGGGTTTTGACTTTGCTCTACAAGACAGGGCCAGCAGACCAGATCTAAATGCAAAGACCCTCATAACAGCCTAAATTTTCACAATAATCTCCTTCTTCCTTAGACCCCCCCTCTCTGTCTGTTCCTTGTGTACTGTATGTTCTCAAGCAGTTTACTTCCTGTCATAACTCACCTTCCCTTGTATTGCCTCTGTAAGTTTCCTTCCTCTGATTATCACCATCATACGTCTTTACAGCATTTCCCCAGTCAGTGTACATGGTGGCCCAGTTCCAATGTCCACCCAGAGAGCTGTTTTTTGCTCATGCACTACATATGTGATAAAGACCCTGGACTTGCTGTTACAGTCTGTATGTGTGAACTTGCCATTAGCAGTATTTTTTAAATGTTTTTTGGTTGGTTGCCATTGCTTTTAACACAGGGGTGCTGATTTGGGGGTTCCAGAAAGGGGTCAAAAAGTCCACGAGAGCCCTTAAACACAGTTTCTCAGTGAGACAGCCTTGAGCCCTCAAAGGCTTTAAAAAACATGTAGGTAAGTCTATAAGTCTGTAAGAGCGGGCTTTGGATTTGGGCCACCGTGTACAGGACGGCTCTCAGTCTCTCTATGCCACATCATCTAGTGTTCCAGACACTACTTGTTATCTCTCTGTTATCTGTGTGTCTGACCTTCTTCCTGTCTGATTACCCGCCTCCCTGCTTCATCCCCCCTGCATTTGTTTGCCTGATTTCTCTGCCCACCACACTGTAAACCAACTGTAAATCTGTGAGAGGACCAGTGTGTAGGATTTACTGGCATCTAGGGGTAAGATTGCAGATTGCAACCAACTGAATACCCCTCCCCTCACCCCTCTTTGTCCAGGTGTGTGGTAGAACCTAATGTACCCTTCACTTCAATGTAAAAACACTTAAGTCCCTCTCTGGAGCCAATTTTTGATTTAACCTTTCTGGGCTAGTGTAGAAACATGGCGGTAAAGGAAATGGACTCAAGCCCCCCAGAACAGCGCCAATTTGACATTGTGGTCAAACAGTGAAATTACATCAACCTGTCCGTTATGTAATGCTATTGGGCCCAAAAAACATTTTCAAATAGACTTACATTGTGAAAGACACATCTGTAAATCAGTGTATACATTTTTTGAGCGCCATGACTAAGAATGTAATATTAGATCTGAAAACAGGACCCCATAATGGCACCCAATTAGTTTAATGAGAATTGCTCGCCTAGCACAAATGCCAAAAAAGTTCCTGGCTTTTGGGTTTACTTCAGTGGTACGTGGACCACTGAATATGCCAGTAGTGTTTCTCCCACTGGCCCCGCTCACGAGTTCCCACTCAGCCCATAGACTTTACATTGTGATGATGTTGTGGATTTTTAAACGCTTTTCTCGGCTCCAGGAAAGTTTTACATATATAAAACCTCCAGGGATCAAATAAAAAGAGTCATAATTGACTTTATTTGTAGTTCGAGGTGTCTACAGACGTCTCTATTATAATCTTGGTCTATGGGGAAAAAAAAATTTTTTGCTTTTCACTGTGATACTGCGAGTGGCCACTGGGACAAATTGGAAGCAAGGCTGAGCTGCTTTCCTGAGGCCTGGTCACAATCCCCCATGAAATGACTCGTTTCAGTATCAGAAGTTTATCCATTAGTCACATAACATTTCTTAAGTCTAGTCAAGCTGCACAATTAAATTATTTTAACCATATTCAAGTTAACAGATGGCCAGCATGGTAGTCTCTAGTGTGCTTGCTCTATGGGCCCAATGATGCAGAAGTTCTCGTACTTTTAAACCCAAGGAAGACAAACTTTTTTGGCTTCATGCGCTAATAAGCAACTTTCATAGGATTAAACAGGGTCCTGCCTCCAACACTGTATCCATGAATCTTTATACATCCATAAGCGGACTACCTGCTCCCTATTAGATATAAATGGCTAAGGTAACAAAGACACAATGATTAATGAAAACATAAATATGAATATTATATGCCATTTCTGCCAAAAGACCCCCTAAAACTACACGCTGGCTCTTTAAGCTAACGTTTAAATCTCCCTGGAAACATGAGTGGGATATTAGTTAAACAGCATCTCTCATCTAAAAACTGAATAATTAGAATAGTAAACGTACCTATTTCACAGAGCTTCATGGCCACAATCCTGTTGACCTGTAAAGACAAAGACATCGTCAGAGTCACAGAGAATATCTCTAAAGGGAGACAGGGATGCACATTTAGAGACCCGCGTACCCGTGTCATGACAGTGATGATGACGTAATGGAGGACAGCCCCCAGCATCATTGCCCCGCTGTTGGAGTGGTTACTCAGGAACTCCCATGATCCCTCAGCCAAGAGCACTGCTGCGATCACCCTGAATACCACCAAGGCATGTGTCAGACCGATGATCACCAATATCTGTGGAAAGACAAAAATCCTTTGTACCACTACAGTTGTGAGGGCCTCTATGGTTTCCACGACTGTGCGTGCCACACCTGAACCTCATCCAACTTCAACCTGATTCTTATTCTAACCTGAACTCTACAGGTGTAAAGGCTGTTTAAATAACACATGTGAGGAGTGTAAAATGATAGTCACCCACCATAACAGTGACACAGATTAAAACCAGAGTGCTGCGCAGATATGAGTGTTTATATTCTTTTGGTGCACAGTTGACATCGTTCACAATTTCCAGGATCAGCTCCTCCTACGGTTAAACATGATAGAGGAAAAAAAAAACACAGGAATGAAATCCAATTATTGCTAATAAACAGTTAATACTGAAACAGGATGTGGTATATAAAAGTGACCATACCTCCTCCTCACACCAATCAGACACTTTCCATTCGCACACATAAGACGCTCGATGTCTTTTCCAAAACTCCAAAAACAGTGTTGCTGTGAAGATGAAGGATTTTTATGAGTTCATAAAGCCAACTGAAAAAACAATATGAGAATTAAACAGTGGCAATTTTTAAAAACAGATTCACTGTGGTGGTATTGCATTTTGGCACTTTTGGGATATTTGGTAAAGTGGTGTAAAAAAATATCAATACATTTGAGTGTTACGATATTATGTTTTGTGATACTATATCAATTTTTAATTAATAATTTACATGCAAGGGTCATGGCAATGGTTCGTGAACCGCTAGATAACAGTGTTGTAATCTATCCTCATGTGTTTGACTCTTTCACTTGGACGTAGTAACATATTGCAAGCATAAACACAAAGAACACGGGCCTATCAAACATGCAGAGTCATAAAAGATTGCAATATATTGCCTTGTTTACAGTATGGTAATAGATTGCCATATGCTGAATCATAACCCCTGTATCATGATATGTATTGTATCACCAGATTCTTAATAGACAGCCTTAATCTGGCAGCAGTTTGAGATGAATTATTCTCTGAATGTATGAAAATATGGACATTCTTTCATTCAGGGTTTAACATCCAGTGAACATCATTTTCATTTTGACACATACACACTTTTTTGGTTGTAACCCACTCACACAAGGCTTCGTCTTAAAAACTAGAAAGCAGAAGAAAATTCAGGAAATGATCCCTACATCTGTGGTCTTACTGTAAACTTACTTTAACGGTAAATTGCAAAATTCTTTTTTAAACAATCTTTTAAACTGGAATTGTGAGGGGACTTCCATTCAGCTGGGCACAGTTTGTCCTGCAACGTCAATGTTATTCTGTCCTTGATGCATTTCTTTCTCTGTATATCACCACTCCCCAACACACTTCCTCTCATATACTCATGTAATCATTTTCTGAGGACTGCAGTGGCTGTTCCAGTTAAATGTACTCTTCCCACAGTTGCTATTAGACTTCACTTAAATAAATAATTTAACCATCATTTTGCCTGAATCCTTGCTTTCTACAGCAGGTATGAATCTGAAGTGAGAAGAGGCCTGAGTGACAACAGCCTGTAGACATTTAAGAAATCCACAAAAAGCAGAGGCAATAAAAGCAGAAAGGCTGAACAAGTCTGTAAAAGAGCATTTATATGTTCTTATAGATGACTGCTTGACCACCCCCACGGCCAGATGGCCTGGGCTGATTAAGATGTGAGAAGCCAGGACGAGTAGGATCTCTCAGTGATGTGGCATCTCGTTGGCAGAGCATATCTCAGTGATCATAAAACATCCAGTTGGATAAAATAAATGTGAGGCAGATAAAAGACCGGTTTGTTTAAGTCGTACTGTAAAGCCAAAATTATTTAGGCAAATAAACAAGAGCACTGGAGAGAAGTTCTGCAGCCTGCAATTATTTTGATTAAATGTGCCTGTTCCATGGGTCTTAATAGCTATGAAGCAAAACTGCATCTGCAGGAAGTACGATTGTGAAAAATCACAGAGATCTGTTTTAAACAGGGGTCTGAATACTGAAAATACATGATTATGTCAATCAACACAAGAATAATTATGTCATATAGACACACAAAACTCACCCCACACTGCCATGAACATTGCAAAGAGCACTGTGCCATTATTATCAAACAGCTGGCTCACCTGTAGGCAGACGAGAGCAGCAGTGAGCGCAAAGAAACAAGTACACCATTCAGCTGTCCGCTGTAAATGCACAGATGTACCTTGGCGTATGTGCAGGTGTCGGAGAGCAGCCACACTTTGCATCTCTTGTCACAAAGGGGACACATGACTGTGTCAGCTTCACAAACCTCCTTTCTACGGCACAATAAAAAGCTCTTTATTTATCGCAGTGTTACGATACAGATACTGTGAAGTTGTGGGAAAACTTACATGAGGGGTGAGCTGTTAAAGAACGCAAGGCCATAAAGGAAGACAATGACCCCGATGAGAGCAGGCGGGATGAGAAGATACGTGTACCAGCCCAACCACAGGTAGTACAAGGCCACCTTCTCCCCAAAGTAGTTCCTGATAAGAGTACACACAAAGAAGGAGAAAATGACACAACTCATAAGGTAAGGATATGCATTTAAAGTTACAGTTTGTGACTTAAAATAGGTGTCATTCATGTCATACTGCTCATGAACTGCGGCGCCACTGTCACACTAGGCAGTGCCAATCATATATGAATCAAAATTCTGTTTTCAGATACTTATTTTAGTGACTGTCTAAATGTAAAATGAGGACGTTTGTGACCCAGCCACCATGTTGGATACAGTTTAAACAAGAGTACCGAACACCACCCACCAGCAGGACCAACTTTCTCACTTGAACATTTAGAATCAGAATCTTGATTCATATTTAATCAGCGCTGCCTAGTTTGACAGTTTGACTGCAGTTCACAAAGTGACTGGCATGACAAACAGCTGTGTTAGAGACTCCTCAACTCTGGTTGGTTGGTGCTGACCGCGATGCAGTCTGATTCCAGCAAATGCCATCAGAGGCAGTAAAAAGAGGGGGAGGGACATGATTTGTGTACGTATGCAATGCAATCTGGTAGTGCTGTGACATGTTTTAAGAGACAGGTAGTCCACTCCTGTCTGCATTTAGTTGAATTTAAGTCCCCTTTATGCAAATCAGGGCCGTCCAATGCAACATGCACACCTTTGTAAACTCCTGAACAATTTTTAACGACCCTAGACGATCTTAAATGAAGACAGATTCAGTAAGTGCATGGCTTATTTTCTGCCTCAAATGTTTTTTAAAAACACATTTTGATGATCTGTTTTTGTGATATAAAAGAAAATTGCTGTGCTGATCTGGTTTTATGTCTTGGAGCAGACAACCCACGCACCTAGTCGCATCAAGCGCCCAATGCTGGGAGGCGACATGACCCCTCACGTCTAAAATGCCCCTGTGGACACGAACCATTATTGTTGCCTTTTGCAATTTATACACATGACTACACAATGATGTTTGCAACCAATTTCATACAGATTTTATACAATATTATGCTTAAAGCACTGTATATGCTTCATGTATGTACTGTAAAAATATACTTTGTAATATGTCGTACACAGGATGTTCGTTGTACATCAGTTTGTGGTACAAACCAACATTTGCAAAATTCTAGTCAGTGTTTAAAATCTGTACAAAATTTACTTTCATTACATAATAGAAACACTGAATGTTTGTATACAATGTTTATAAAACGATCATCTTACATCATAGATTCTTTATGCGGTTGTGTTTTTGCCTTTTGGTATTTAAAATAATTACACTTAAAAGGACAGCAAGTACTTGACTGATTTTGGCCAAAAGCAGTATAATGATGTACAGTGTATCTTGTCGCTATGGTTTGCTGATAATGTGGGTGGTATAATAAAAGGCTGAAATTGAAATCACACAGCCCACATATTCACATGAAGCAGAACTGGAGACATGTTTGCATTGTGTTCTTTTGCTTGGACTCAAGTGGATCTAAAGACTACAGCTCTGATCTGCACCAGCATTATGTGCTGTGTATGGTTTTTAAACAGAGTCAAGACAATGCCTGCAACATGTGTGGGTGACAACATGTTTGACATGGAAAACAATAATGCTGCAATAACTGCAAAAAACAAAAAAGACAAAAACAAACAAATAAACAAAAACAAAGGGCAGGATCATGAATAGGCTGTTGTGTTGCAGTCCAAACCTGACGGCAGTAATGGGTTGCCCCTGGAGACAGGCTGTCCATCGTGCCCAGCTCTCCTTCAGCTCTCTCTGTTTCTTTTTCTGAAAGCACAAGCACAAAACAAACAAACAAAAAATATCAAAGGAAATCAACATGAAGAGGAGCTTTGTGCACATGCATAAACACAACATACAGTCTGAAAACAGCTAACAATCAAAAAATATAATCTACTGAATTAACTCACGTATATATACAATTACAGTACATCCACAGTTATTTTATTTTTTTAATAAACTCTGGACATTTATTTACAATTATTCTGGAGGAAATGTCTTCACCTTCCACAGCGCTGTAACGTAAACACAAGAGCATACTTGTACATGCTTACACGTGCACACACAATTAGTGTCAATGTATGTTCACACACACATGCCCACATACTCCCAGCAATGAATGACTCACTGCTTTAATATGACTCCCATGGCGTGTCTGTGAACAAATACTTTATTGGCAGCAATGTATTGTTTTGGAACGCCGCTGCCAAGTTTCACGTCATAATTTTAGATGCTCTTTAAGAAAAAGAAAACACTTAAGTGGCCATGTGAAGAAAAGAGCTTTGTCAGTACATAATAGTGTCACTATCTTTAGTATGAGTATGTGAGGATCCACATGGTGAAAAGATACTATCATTCACACCCTGATTCAGTCTTCTGCTTTCATTTTTTTATTCATACAATCTGTTTAATCTGCAGTTCCTGTCCAAAAAAATAATTCAATTATCAAACCAGACACGGTGACAATATTGCAACCTGTAGTAGTGATGAATCACAGATGCTGCACAACAACAAGGCTCATATGGTATGTTAGGATATTTACCTCGTGCAAGCAGAACCTTGCCTCAAAAACCTTCATCTTCATAAGATCCCGCAAACCCTCTAGGAAGAACAACAGATGAGAGGAATAACATGAAAGATTAGGTTACCTGAGAAGGATCAGGATTAAAAATACAGTCAGCCTGTCTTACCTCCTGAACGTATGGGGGTGTGATTCAAGATGAAGTGGACAATCCTTATCCTGAAACAAGGAAAAGTATCACTGAGAATGCTGAACTTGCAATAAGAGACGATAAAAAGTTCATCAAGTCAAGAAATTTTCATGGAGCCTTAAAATTTTGGCTTTAAGTAATGATGAAGAACAGCTGGGTTTTAGAATATCACCTTCATACAAACACATAAAGTAAGATTTTATCTCCATTAGGTATGGGACGGTGCATGACTTTATCATGGATCACAATTAAAAACATTTTCAATAAGTTGATCGCTGTGAATCGCTGTGAATTTCCATTATCCTCTGTACTCAGCCACACGCTTTAAGATCACGTTTTACGATCACACATTTAAGATTGTGTGTGTGTGTGTGTGTGCTGGGGAAGGGTCGGGGGGGGGGACTGTTTTTAACATGTATAGCACTTTGTGCTGCATTTCTAATGTATGAAAAGTGCTTTATAAATAAAGTTTGATTTGATTTGATTTGATTATCGGGATAACCATGAGTGTCGTGTCTAGCAGCACCCAAAGGACAAAGAAAAAACAGCTTGAAAAAACTTAAAAGGATGTTCACTAAGAATGTGTGTCCATTTTTTCAGATTTATTCTTTATTTTGTCCCTCTACATTGGAATATCTCCTCTGTGAGGAAGTCCTTGTCAAGAAGGGCAGCAAAATTAAGACGTTTTAAATACTAACTATGATACAATAAAATTAGTTGTCTCTTAAACTGTTTAATGATTCCAGTTTGTTTTTGTGCCATTTTAAGAGTGTTAAGCATATTTTGATCATTATCGAAATAATATCATGAATCACAACTATTTTGGCCAGGATAATTGTCACGTGAAATCGTCCCATACCTAATCTCCATCCCACATATTTAGGAAAAAATAATTGTATTAAGATCATATGGGGCACATGAACAGTCACAGATACTTTAAATAGCATTCATGTAGGGCTGCAACGATTAGTCGACTAATCGATGACTAATCGATTATTAAAATAATCGGTGACTATTTTAGTAGTCGACTAATCGGTTTGAGTCATTTTTCATAGAAAAGTACTATAAAAGTACCCCAAAATACTCTTATTGCAGCTTCTTATGTTCAAATATTGGCAGCTTTACACACTCTCCCATGACGGTGAACTAAAACCCTTTGGCGTGAGTACAAAACAAGACAATAGAAGACATAATTTTGGGGTTTGGGAGAGACAGACCGACATTTTTCAACATTTTAACACATTTTTCGATAAAATGACTAGTCGACTAATCGTAGAAATAATCGACAGATTAGTCGACAATGAAAATAATCGTTAGTTGCAGCCCTACATTCATGATTGCTTAAAGTGCCAAAAACAGCAGCATGTTTTACCTGGTGCTGAGAGGAACAATGTTCTGATCTGAACTCCAGTTACAAGCATCAGACACTTTGAGCAGATACCTGTACTTCTCAAAAATTTCTTTAGGCGCTTGAATCCCATAGAAGACGAGATCATCATCTATGATTTTCTATTAGGGGATGAATAAAGACAAGATGAATGAAAGGATCTTGCATCCTTTCCAACAGTGAAGACACGTTTTTATTCAGTGTTAAAAGACTTACGGTAACTTTCAAGTTCTTTTTTTTCAGTTCTTCAATGTATTCAGTTTGCTTCTTGAACGTCTCTCTGTCCTGTTTGTCAATTGTTTTGGCAACCAGGACGTAGTCATATGATAGAGGTGTGTGCTGTGTGGCAAAGATCATACGACAAAGTCAGACTTTCAGACATAATAGGGATCAGTCTTAATCTGTGAATTAATTTGGCTTGGACTAGTTGGTGTGTTGTTAGAGTGGATACATTAAATTCTTACCACAGGTGGGAGCGCTGTCTGATCATTGCCATTCTCTCTGACCACTCCCATTAATTCCAGTAATTCAATACTGGGCTATACGACAAAACAGTAAAAATAAATAAATAAAAGGAGAAGTTTAAAAATGTAAAATTCCACACATTATGAATACATTGTTGTTTTAAAATGCGAGTCACCTCAGGCAAAAACACTTTCCAAAATACACCTGTAGGTGTTTACTCTAGTTCAGGTTTCTGCTCTAGAAATGTACACAAAAAGTGCGTGTTTCTTGGGAAATGCCTCCTTTGCATATTTAAACATAAAATTCAGAAAACTTGTAGTACAATAATTGTCTTCATGTATGTAATCACCTGAGGAAGTTTTATGGTAACATCTATTCAATTCAATTCAATAAAACTTTATTTATCCTTAAGGAAATTCTTGGACCAGAAAATGCTTAAAATTACAGTAACCACAACTTCAACGATTCACAACCAGTGTGCTACCTGGGTCAGGGTCACTCAGCGGGCCCTGTTTTATAACAATAGAGTATTAAATATCTGGCTATGTTAAAAATGTAACCCTATGCACCTGTAGTATCTCACCTTAAATGATTCGAAAGGCGCGAGTGACAAATAATGAGTCTATATAGGTATATAATTACAAGCTTGTGAAAATCTGCAGAAAGGTCATCATCTAGACTACAAAAGATTCCTGTTAAACTATGACGTAGGGGGTGTGTCAGTGAATGCCACAGGGGTGATCCTGACTCACTGCCAGAGGAGATGGTTAGTCTAACCTGACTGAACAGCATGGCATGTGGATGTGCTCTCACCCTCATGCCAATCCATGCTATTCACCTACAGGGCAGTCTAAACACTGATACTGTACATGTAGGCCAACAAAGTGAAGGTGTGGCTTACTTAGATATACAATCAGGACAGTGATACCAGTGGAAGCACATAAACATCCCATTTAAAGATAAATCTGATTAAAATATGTAGTGTTGGTTTGTGTAGCCTGCACTGGACTGAGCTTGTGTTGGATTTGTTTAGTCTGACAAGTGCAGGATTAAAGACAGCAGGTCTATGATCAACATAACAAAGGCTTATAGTAAGAGCTGGCTTCAAGACAGCTCCATTATGTGTCCATGTAATGTGTGTATGTGTGAATAAGAACACCTACCTGCCTCCTGTGGACGGGCATGATGAGTAGATGCTGAATGCAGATGTGGCTTCCCGGATTGAAAAAAAAAAAAAAAAAAAAAAGCTTCAGTCACCATTCAATGATCCCGGAGCCTCTCTGTCAGCTCACCGATATGCCCAACTATAAATGACATGAGTGCTGTTGAGCAGGCAGAAGGCAACTTCCGTATTTCCTCTAGGAACAAACGTGTTGTTGTATTGCAAGCTGAGGAATGTAAAAGCGACTCTACCTGTTGCTGCTGTCACAGCATTTATCTTTATCGCCTCCACCTGTTTTCTCTCAGTCCGGTCAGTTGAACGGTGCGGTCCAAAAACACACAAACAATCTAATGTGCTGTGTGTATGTGAGAGAAAACAGAGATAATGTCGATATGGCTTGTCAGGTGCAATGAAATGGCATATTTCTGCTGCCTCCTCCTCACTGATGTAACGTGACAAAATCCACCGTTAGATGGCAGCAGTGACCTCTGTTCATCCCCGAGCTGTGATTGAATCATCCTACACACTCCCAGCAGCACTGACTGTGACATTTGTTAAAAAAGACATTAACACTTCTACACTTTGAGTCATGAAATTACACCGTGAAAGCATCTCGAGGTCCATAATGGAGGCTGAGCAGGTCCATTACTATTCACAGCAGAGCAGGCTATTAAGTCGTGACTGAAACCAACATGAAAACAGACATAATTGAAATAAATTCATTATCACTATGTTGCATAACATTAAAAGGCAACACCACCTAAATTAAGAATTAAATATGTTATTTCCATGGCCGGTGGCACGGTGGTCTAGTGGTTACAGCAAAAGGGGCTCCTGGTTCTCCCTGTGTCAGCGTGGGTTTTCTCTGGGTGCTCCGGCTTCCTCCCACAGTCCAAAGTCATGCAGGTTAATTGGTGACTCTAAATTGTTCGTAGGTCTTAATGGTCTGTCTCTATGTGTCAGCCCTGAGATAGTCTGGCGACCTGTCCAGGGTGTACCCTGCCTCTCACCCAGTGTCAGCTAGGATAGGCTCCAGCCCCCCACGGCCCTCAAGAGGATAAGTGATTACGGAAATGGATGGATGGATGAATGGATTTCCATGGCCAAGGAAAGTCAAATAAATATTTATGAACTTAAACTTCTCTCTCACAAAGTCAGAAACCAGACAAGTACCCTAAAACAGTTAAAAGCTTCATCCCAATTAAATGCCCAGTCCGTTTTACTAGCCCAGTGTAGCTACATCCATCCATCAGTCTCTCAAATCTGAGTTTTAGCAATCTAGCTTTTGGATTATATAGACAGTTGTTCATTTTTACTAATATTTATGGACTGTACTAGACCACAGGAGTAAAAAGTATGAATTTTGAAAATGGGTGAAGTTCCTCCTGAAGGCCAAGTCTGCAGTGGCTCGGCTCTGAGTCTTTGCTGAATGTTTTCCCCTCTCTTTCCCCTGTCATATCTCTCTGTCATTATCAATAATAGCAAAAAAATGTCAAACAAAACAACACAACAAAAAAACAAACCAAAACAAAACCTAAATCCATCATATATATTAGCTTTAGTGTTACTTAATTCCTTTATAGCCATGAAGTTACCATTAGTTTTGCTGCAAATACAAGCTAAATTAATACAAGCGTATCTACTACATGTTTAAAATGAACTCACCTCATCAGACGTTCTATAGTGAGAGCCTGATCTATAGACGATGTAACCAATATGGGCTAAACCTTCTCATTTATAAGGTTAACACAATGCAACACCAGCTTTCCAAGTTGCTGCTTCAGCACTTTTACTTCAGCTGCAAGTTCCCGTCTTTTAACACATAAAACATGCCCATGCTTTAACATTTACAGGAAGTACCAAAACAAAGTTTTTAAAATAAAATTTAAGTAAATCAGTGGCAAATGCACATTTGCCAAGTGTAACTGTAGGTTTTTAGTGGTGGAAAGTTATGTACAATTTCAAAGGTAGTACTTTAGGCTTCGTAAAGTTTAAAGTAGATTTTCCATTCTTACACATAATTTTTTTTTGAATTATTTTATTATTATTTTACATACAAAATATATGATACAGATATTATGATACAGTGTGACTGATTTAACTACCAAACAGCATGTAAAACTATTAAACTTAAGCCTACTCCACCTTACCACAACACTGAAATGTTGCTTAACACATACATTGTATCCAGTAATGTAGTATAAATAATATTGCCCTACCAAAAGGGTAATTCTCTGAATGGATACTTTTGCTCGTAATACTTAAAGTATATTTTAGTGTTACCACTTTTACTTATAGGCTATATATGTACTTTTATTTTACAATGGTTTCTTGATGTGTCTGAACTCGGGTGTATATTTCCATATTTCTAAAACATATTCAAAAAAATCTTTATCTGCTTTAAATTATAGCCTTCTGACACTTGTAACATGAGTCTTCTCTAAACAGTAGTCAATGTTTGTGAGCTTATGATGTGTTTGTGTGTGTGCTTTTTAAATGTCTTACATGTGATTCCCATTGCACAGGCCTGTGGACCTATTTCTGTTCCCTATCCTTTCTCTGTGACTGTAAAAAAAGAAAAACTAACATGTCAAACGGGTGGCCCTCCATGCCTTGTTATTAAATATGAGTTTCACCATTAGTCTTGGAAACCTTGGAAAGCAGTGCACACCCAGGAGGACCCACATGTCAAGCAACAGAGGCGATACGAGGTTAAAGAAAAAGTGGTTGCGAAAATAAGCAGCTGTATTTCTGTACTCGGCCACACCCCACAGAGGAGGATCACATAATTACACCAGTACAGGACCGTGTAAACCACTTGAAGGGTGACAGAGGGGGCCGCTGCGGCTAAATTTGACCGGAGTGGAAGTACAGGGTAGAGAGGGGGCTGGGAGGGGCAGGGAAAAGCGGCTGATAGACTCCTTCCTGAGTTCCCTGTCATAGAGAAAACAAATATACTGATGAGGTGAATGACTGGGAAGATAAACTAAACAAAACGATGCTTTAAACACAACAAAACAATACACTAAACTAAACATCTAAGTGACTGCTGAAAGATAGTTTCCACAGTCCTGGAAAGGTCTCCTCAGTGAAGAACTGAACATCTGTTTCATTACATATAAATATATATGGGAATAGAGGTTTATCTTTAAAGGTCCAGTGTGTAGTGTTTAGTAGCAGTGAGGTTGCAGAACTGAAATTTCTCCCATGTGCCAGACATGTAGGAGAGCTATGGTGGCAGTGCACAAAAACATGAATGGCCCTGTATTAGAGCCACTGTTTGATTTGTCAGTACTGGGCTAATGTAGAATAACATGGTGGACTCAGCAGAAGCAGGGATGTAAAGAGATCTGGATACAGCATTGGAGGTGGCACTCTGCTCAGTGGCGCATGACACCAAAAACATTCAACTGTCATGTATAAAATTACTCAGATGATCAGTGCTGCGTCTGTGTCATTGGTCCCATAGAGCAGGTGCACTAGAGACCAACTGGGCCGGCTACTTCTAATTAAGCGTTCCGCTAACTTAATGGGGATAAAAATTATTTTGTCCTGCAGCTCTGCTAGGCTTTCCAAAAACATAGCAAGAGTCAAAGGAATAATGTCAAAGCAAGACTTTGAAAGGCTCACTCATGCCTTTATTTTCAGTAGATTAGATTACAGCAGTGGTCTGTTTGTAGGACTTTCAAACAAGCTGTTAGGCAGCTTATTCAGAATGCTGCTGCGAGGGTCCTGACAAAAACTAGGAAATATGATCACATTACTGCAGTTGTAAAATCCTTACACTGGTTACCTGTCACTCTGAGAACTGATTAAAAATCTTGCTGCTTGTGTATAAATCACTCTGTAGCTCAGTGCCTAAATATATCTCTGACATGCTTGTGACATATGAACTTTCTAGGACCCTGAGGACATCTGGGGCCGGCCTGCTGACTGTTCCAAGAGTTAGAACAAAACATGGGGAAGCAGCGTTTTGTTACCATGCAGCACAAACCTGGAATAACCTCCCAGATGATATAAGATGAGCCCTGACTCTGACCACTTTTAAGTCACAGCTAAAATCATTCCTTTTTTACAATGCCTACTCCACCCTGTAATGACCGCACTGTATTTGTAAACTCAGTTTTAAATAATTTTAAATAATCTTTTTATCTTTGCACCTCTTTTCTGAACTTTTGCTATTTTAAAGGTGATTCTTTTTTATTGTAAATCAATTAGTATTTAATTTTACCTTTTATATATATTTTTTCTCTTTACTCTTTTCTGTATCCTTTATTATATTTTATTGCTCTGTAAAGCACTTTGAGTTGCCCTTGTGTATAAAATGTGTTATACAAAGAAAGCTGCCTTGCCTTCCAAATGTTATTGGACTATTTGGATGAAATTCTAATGGTAAAACGAATCATTTTGCAGGGCCTGTGACTCAAAAAAGTAGCCACTGATTCACTGAGGTCTCTTTCTATAAGTGTACATCTATAGGAAAAGTCCTTGGTCCTAATGGCATCATGTCACAGACTGAGGTTGTAATTCCACTTTTTAACCACTGAGAAAATTGGAGTGGGCTCCGAATCACTTACTCTTTCTTTTAACATTTAGTGGGTACTGCAGCTGCCCTTAAAAAGTAAGTACTGTTGCATGCACTATGCACACAATCGGGACATAGTACTTTTTCATAAAATTACACCCTGAACTTTGACCTGCTTGTTTTTATATTCATGACCTTAGAGATGAAACAAACGGCACTCAAATTCGCCTGAGAGAAAGATCAACCTGGAAAGCTGTTCTGTTGATACTTTGCAATGTATGTAGTTTAACTTTAAAGTTAAAGCTGCACAGAGTGTAGGCTCTAACATACTATATTTGCAAAATTACATCAGCATTTCTCTTTCATAGTAATTTTTACAGTTATGTTGTTTTGTTGTTTGTAATATTTCTGATGATTTTGTTTACTTAATCAATATTCCCATGATTACTATTCGACTGGTCATCAATTACTTGAATGTGCTGTCGTCCGTCACTGTGATCAGCTGTCAATCAGCTGTCAAGCTGTCAAGCTGTCATCTGTTTGCGGCTCACTTGATATGATGTATCGTCCGCTGCGCAGAGGATTGTGGATCAGAATAGCCAGAAAAGCATGCTGTCTTGCAAACTGCAAAATTGGACCGGATGTAGTAGGACATCCTGATATGTTTGGCATACTGCATTTGACATACTATGCACTGGGACATACTAAATATTTTTCTAGCATACGATATAATATGGTAGTATTTATATTGGAACACATAGTTGGCTTTAAAGCTCAGCACACTTCCTGGGGGCCTCGGTGGAAGAGGACCTGGTCTGTATTATAGTCTATGTCCCATGTGTGCCTATTCTGAGGTAACAAAAACACAGCAATTCTGAAATTCAGGTAATAATAAACCAATGAAATCATAGTTATGAATATTAAATACCATTTGTAAATGCTCCTAAATCCCCTACCTTTAACTGTCTGAACATTTAAGGTGGGAGATTGAAAACTCTTTTTAAGAAACACCTTTGGATAGGCATGAGTTAATATGTGGTTGGTTGTGAAGGAGTTCCTGGAAGCACTCACTCTAGAAATTTTGCCAGACAAATTTAATTAATATCTAAGCAAATGAATGATCTGAGGGAACATAGCTGAAGCAGTACAAATCCTTGCAGCCTTGTAGTCTGTCTTGTTTAATGTAGTCTCGTTTGCATACTGACAAATGCTGAGAGTTGGATTACAGATGTTATCACAGGGCCTGGGTAATTGCTGCTAGGTTGTTATTTTTCATTGTTCAACCACTCGCTTTCACTTCCTACTTTTTTACCAAACACTGACAAAAGAAATAAAACAATGTCACAAAGATAACCCAGGCTCAGAGGTCACTTTAAGAATACTCGTTTCTGATTGGCTGGCGCGTGTCTAATCTCAATAAAGCTTTGGAACTTCAATTAAACGTCTAGTTACTATGGCAACAACCCCTTTAAGGACAGCTCTCTTCCAGTAAAAATGAACTTCGGGGTTAAACTGACTGGAAACTAACTTAAAAAATACGACTTTTCAGGCCCAGCCGAGGTATTTTTTTTCCTTTCTTAACTGTCAAGGTAAATATAGGCCACTGAAGTGTAAACATACATTCCTAGTTGTTTTTAAAGAATAATGAAGTTCATAGAGGAAAGCCTCCAGCTTGTCCGTTAGCTAACGTTAGCTTCTGTATAATTTAGCCTTATTGTTAGGTAGGTTAATGTTTTATATTGAGACTATCCGTTTGTGTTCGTTTAGTTTTACATACCTTAAGTGTAGACATTTGTGTAATGACAGTATTTGTTCACCCCCAGGCTCATTGGCTTGTGGTGTGGAGCCACTCCCCTCCTGTACCCTCCCTCCATGCTGAGGTGATGCGGCATTCGGCGGTCAGAGGGTGAAGCAGGGCAGCCTGAGCCTGGCGAGCAGCCTGCTGGACTAGCTGAGGCGTCTCTGAGGAGGACGACTGTGAAGGAGGACGGGTCGGAGTTCAAGCGTGGGAAGGCAGGACAGAAGTCGTCTGGCTGGGGATATCTTGGCGTACATGAGGACCGATAAACACGTCTTGGGTACACGAGAGACTCAACATGCACCGAATAACGGGGAAAGCAGGAGGGGACAGTTTGATTGAGATGAGCCCGACAGACTCTTTCAATGGTGAGTAGCTAAACGCCAGCCGGCTAGTCTGCCCTTAAGCTGCGTCCACTTAAAATGTTGCTATGAAGTTAATGTGTTGTGTTTCAGTAGTGCTGAGATACCTTCCTACTGGGAAATCAATGAGGACTGAACTAGAGACCAGACTGGTGTTCCCCAGTCTGTGAAGCCTTTAAAAATAGGCTAAACTTTTCGAGGACTACTAAACATATAAAACACTAAAACTCCAATCTTTTAAACATTACTCTGTATCAACACTGTGAACAAATAGCTTACAGGGACTGAAACTTTCCAGATACTAACAACATAACATTATCATTACATTCCTCTGTTAACAAAGGTAAACATTACATTTAAATTTAGATTTATTCCACTGACGGGCGTATGTTGGCATGTCCTTCTGAGACAACTTGCAAGTCACTGTGCTAGTAAAAACAACCTTACCATCTACACCTAAACACAGGATATTCTAATAATAATAATAATAATAATTATCTGAGCAACATTTGCTGAACTATTATAAAATGTACCCACCCTAAACATTTTCCCCTCTTCTCTGTACTTTCTATTGGAGCAGCAGTGACTTATAGCCAGCCAGCCTCTGACAGCTGGCCTGCTTACTGGAAACACTTTGTCACTAACAGGCGCCGCTTCATCCACCAGCACAAACCCCAAACCCTTCTCTGCTTCTGGCTAAATGTGAATTTTAAACAACGCTTAGTGGATTGTGTTTTTAGCCATTTATGGTGCTCAACCTGGATGCCCTCCAGAACCCTTATCTGTATGAGTTGAGGTAACCGTGTTGTGTTTCATCTGCAGCGTAGAGAGAATCATATTGGTATTTCAGCAGATTACAGCAGGATAATGAACTATAGTTACAGTTGGCTTGGTGTTGTGTATTTACGGTGTGTTGAGATGACAACGTAAGCAGTGTATACCACAAATCACACTCACAGCTCCCCAACATTAAATCACTGTAGTACTCCAGATCTCGACTGTTTTTATAGAGGTAAACACATTCTGCAATGGTCACTGCTGATATATATACATATATGTATGTATATATATGTATACAACATTCCATTTGTAGGATGCAGGGCCTGCATAAATAAGTTTTCAGGTTGTAAATATACACTCAAAAAGTCTTACTGTTACTGGTACATATCCCCAGTCTGCTAGTATTTCCAGACAACACACTCAGAGTCATATAATCTGAGTCTTTAAGGGTTGTTGCAAGGAAAATCAGACTGCACAAACACATAAGTCAAAACACAGGGATGGCTGAAGGTCTCACAGTTAGCTTACAAAGTCTTTGTGCACTGTATTTAAACACAGATTAAAACCACATTGACCGTACTGTAGGTACAAGTTTCCAGGCTATTCATGGTTGTGGTTCGACCATGTTGGTTCAGACTAACTTGGATTGTCACTTGTTTCTGCGCCAGTGTTTATCCTTACTGTAAATATGGATTACATTTAACTAGCATTGTCTTGACATGTGAACAGGCCTGTTAAAGCAGGTGTATGTGTGCACCTGAAACTTAAAAATGCTACATGTGAAAGGCGACCAAAGGCTTCCTGTCGCAGGAAGTCAGACCAATCCACCCACTGTGTTTGTATACAAATAACAAAGTTAAAAGTGGGGCTGCTGGATTTATAGTTACAGCTGAAAAACTATGGGTGCAAAATACAATACAGCGATATAGATGCTAAAGCAAAATAATATCTTGGTGATCGCATCTGTTATTAAAATAAACCATCTGTATTTGTTGTCACTGTGTTAGGATTCAGCAGGATTTCCCTTTTATTATCAGTATAACTGAGTTGCACATAACTTTCTTTGTGTAAATAATAGATGTACATTAGGACTGGAATCTACAGTCTGTTCAGTTGCTGTGGTAATAAAAAAAAGACAGAAGCAGCCTTGTGGCATTTCCACTGTGATCAGCTGCTCTCTCTTGAACAAAGCCTATACTGTGGAAGCTTCTTAGCTAGGTGGGAAAAGACTGTTGGCTGAGCTGAGTGGCAAACACTGAGTGCTCTAATACTGCGTCCTACTGTGCAAAAATATGTTCAGCTGTTTGAGAGGCATTCTCATGTGTTGTGATAGAAATATATTTTGGAACAAATTACAGCAGTGTAGTCAAAGTCAATATCATAACTGTTGTTAAGGAAGATGAAACAAGAAGTTGGATATGATGTTGTTAAAAAATACCATAAAGGTCTGTCATAAAAGGGTAGCTATGTGTCACTGCTGGTGGATTACAGCCCCCCCTAATCTTCAACATCCTGTCTTAACTTAAAAGACATTGGTAAAAATAAGCATGGTGTGTATGCAAATGTTAACAGCAAGCTTGATTTTTTTGTATTCTAAATAACAAATAACTACCAATTACATTTATTTTAGTTGTTGTATTGTTACTGTGAGCCACTGTCAAGAGCTTAGTGATTAACGAGAACTGAAAAAGTGAAAAACTGTGATTTAGTCCAACAAAATAAAAAAGCAGAACTCACCAGTAGGGAAAGCTGCTGTACTCCAGTTATGGAAAATGTAACTTATTTTAGTTTTGAACCACTAACTTATACTTTGCTGACTTGGTGTGTAATAACATCGAGACAGAGAAGATTTACATAATACAAGGTTCGAAAACTTGTTTCAGGTCAGTGTAAGCACATTTTCTGTGTTGAGTCCAGACTAAATATAACCTCAGAGAGACCATCAATTAGGACGGTTGCATTTCTTTTTAAACACAGACAAAGAGGCTGAAACCTTAAGCTTCATTTTTTTGACAATAGTAGTGCCAACAGTGCTGCTTTTCCACCCGCCCTGCTATTTGTTTATGTAAATCTCTTTATCAGAATGAATGGAAGGCTGTAATTGCATTTCAGAGCCAATAAATGGCAGGTGAAAGCAGAACTTCAGCACGTTTAAGCACGTTTCATATCTCTGGCAACTTTCATTTTCAATCACATTGAGGGGGTTTACCAAACCTCTTGGTCTCATATCCTGCCGTCCCTCCTGTAGCGGTAGAATCACAGCCCAGCAACATGGCTGGTTGTATTCTCTCTCAGTGATCCAGTTAAGTCATGCTGTCTGGCCTGTGGGAGCGCTGCCACAAAATGCTGTACAAATATAGACCACAACATTGGCCGCCTGTCAGTGTTCCTCTCCTAGTTGAGGCAGCTGTTCATATGCCTGAAACTTAACTTTACTGCCACCACCTGCCTGTCTGAGATTCACTATGCTACTGATTGTCATTTTTACAATGGTTACTGTTTTGCAGATGATATCAATGGCTACAATCAACACCCCTCATCCAGCACAGGATCCTTCCAGCAGGGACAGTCAGAGGTAAACACCAAACTTGCCACCACATGATTACAGTCACACAGCACATTCATACAGATGTTTCTGTAAAGGAACTTTTACCTTGATTGAGGACAGTCTGAGAAGGTTTCTTTTCATACGAATTCCAAATAGTATTTTCTTCACATCCCATGTCATCTTACATGTTTGCAAATGCCTCACAATAGATTGCAAATTCTTGAATGATTTGAATTTGTACCAGTTATTTTAATATGTGAAAATGTGCCCCTCCTATATGTTAATATTTAGCTTTCCAAGACAGATACATGAGAGATTTCTGTTTGACATATGTTCAGCTCCAGTGTACTGCCTCTGTGTGTGTTGGCAGGAAGTTCATCTTGTACTATTGTAAATACCTCCACTAATCAACAGCCACCATGTGGTTGAAGGGTTAAGCTTCTGGGTATTAATAGAGGACAAAACTCATAGACTCACTTTTGAGATTACATCAATTTTTCCAATCCAATCACAATAGTTTACAACCTGTAAATGTCACAAGGGAGTCAGAGATAACCCTTATGCTCCTGTCTATTCTCTCCCTACTCTCACACTGTACTTAAAGTCTTCTTTAAGGCCTGATGTGTGTGTTGACACCTGTGAGTCTCTCAACACCAGCCTGGCCTCACTGGCCCCCTCTGACCACAGCGACAGTCCAAGGTTTGAGGATCAGACCTTAGAGCGAATTAATGCTTTGACTGGGGTAAGACACCAGTCGAGGACACAGATGCATGCTGCAGTGTCAGTGTCTGCGTGTTTGTGTCATCTCACATCATCTCCAAACCCAAGCCTGTGAGCAAGACCTGACTCTGACTTTGCCTGACTTATAACATGTAGTGGTTTTCAGTGTGCTGTGAAGTGTTTTTTTTTTACATAATCTGTAAGTGTGGAGTGTCATTTTGAACCCCTCTGTAAGGGTGCTGCTATAGTTTTAGCTGTATGTTCTTTAATTTGTCGTGTTGTTAGGCTTTCCCTCACTATCCACTCGGTTCCTCCACAGCTGGCGAGAAAGAGGGCACTATTCCTGAAGTTTCGTTCCAGGGTATGGCATGGTAAAACAGGCTTGTGATGTGATGCAACTTTATGCATATGTCTGTCTGCCAGCCTTTATTTCCTTATTGAGAAATGTCTGTTCAGTATTGAGTTTCTCCACCGGCATTAGATGTTCAGCAAGGCTTGGACATCAGAGTTGAAATCAATATACTCTTCCTGGTAGAGAGCTGATGTTTTCTTCTGGAGAGCATGTTTTTTTCTGCAGAGAGTAATGGAAACATGCTGGCATGAGCTACGTGTTGATGCATCATAAGAGTTAATTAAAAACGGAAAAGGCCTTTTTACTTTGCTTTGCTCACCTGCGATTATCGTCTGCTTCACTGAAGAGAAATCAACAGCCTGGTGGTGTTACAGCATAATTAGAAAGTGCACACTTGCACTCACACATGCAGACGTGCACATGCACTGTATATTGTATTTGTCATTTGCCCAGCTGTTTTTGTGTGTCTGCATTTATGTGTGTTCATATACTTTAAAGGTATACTGTCAGTACTATAATCATGACCCTGCCCTTTGCTTATGACAGGGCTGAACTTTGCTGTGGCTAACCATATACAGTAATATACTGTAGGCTTCTACTTTCAAAACCTCTAAAACATGGTCTTTATTAGTGTGTAACCCATTTTAATGGAAAGTGGAATTATTGCTAATCATTGCTTGTTAATGGTGGCTAATCTTAAAGGAAAAATAACCCTGCAATAAGCTTTTATGGCTCCCTCCAACTAAGGGCTACGATTTAGCCAAGTGGAAGATCACATCAAGGTGTTTTAGAAGGGAGGCAGCTGCACTACATCGAAGACTTGCCTCTATAATGAAGAAGGGAGATAAAAGCTGAGTGTATGGTACTCCTCCTACAGTCCTGCAGTTTCAGCTGTGCAGCCTTCCAGCAGGGTTATCACTGTGAACTTTTTGGGAGGCTCACTGAACCAGATACCATTTTTTTCTGCAGATCTGGGAATCAGAGTATTCATTTTTCTTTTTTTAGCTCTGAAGAAAAACACAATTTTCACTGTGCTTAGAACAAGCCTGAGGATTGCAACAATGAAATAAAGCTATAATCCAGAGATATGAAGGCAACCATTTACTAAATTTGGTTAACAACGACAGAGCTATGTTCTTTCGAGAAAAAAAAGAAAAAGAGCGTTGATAGCCTTGCCACAAGGTTTTATTGGCACTAATATCAGATTGCATTTAAGACTTTACATAATGTTGAAGTGTAGAAAAGCTAGACATGAGAGTCATAGGGTGAAGAGAAGATTATTGATTATGACACAGTTTAGCAGCTGTAATATATTTAAAGAAGATGACCAGTTTCATAGAAGTTCTGTTCAAAACTCTTTTGGCCAAAAAGAAAAGAAATGCTTTGAAAGTAATATTTTAAAGAAACTCCTCCCTTAAACTAGTAGCCTATTTATCTAACTCTATGTTCTACATTTACCCTCCTTAATTAAGATGAAAGACATACACATGTTCAAACACCCAGTAGTTAGGGCTTAGCTGGTAAATGTATAGAGCTCTGTGGCCTCTACCAGCTTCACTGAGCAGAAGCAGCTCCCAGCAGATGCACTGATTCCATACGGCTGATCTGTAATTACAGCAAATTAGAGAGCTTTTACAGCGACGTCCCAGTTAAAGAAAGCAACCACCCTGCCATGGTCAACATGGTCCAACCTAGTCTGGGAGGTAATGCAGACCAGCGGTTAGGACGTATGCATAATTTGAGATGAGAAAACTGTAAAAAGGTTGAACGCGTAGACACAAATTCTTCTACACATTAGTACAGTAGGAACGCGGGAGGTAGATCCAGCTGTAGAGCTAAAAACAGCTGTCCTACTTACAGTATATCACTACATGTCTGAGGCAGTTTACAGCGATAGTGTCCCATCTACACTTTGTTCACCATTGTGGTGAGGTCTCAAGGTTTGTTTATTGATTAGCTTCAAGCAGTCAAGTCAGACTGAGGAGATTATGCACCAGTCATCAGTTGTGCAGATTTCTTCATGTGGTCAGTTGGATTTTCAGCTGATATTTCACTGGTTATCTGAAATATTAGACAACATGTTTGAGGGACACCGATGGTCAGTGTTGTGCAGTACAGTGATGCTACCTCCCCTGATGCTGTGCTCTTATTACATTAGCTAGCTAGCTGGCAGCCTCTATGTCCTCCCCGTGCTGATGTCATCTCTAGGAGTCCTCTCTTAGTCTCTCTTAGTATCCCCCCTCCTGTCTCACTCCCTCTCTCTTTTCTGGATGTCTGAGCAAGTGAGGGCTCGTCCAGGGAGGTGAGTGTGCTGGATGGAGCCCCTCTGGCCGGGGAGATCAGTAGAGTGAAAGTGAGAGAAGCAGTGAATTCATGGCTGAACTGTGCTCCCTGGAGAAAGTCAATTTTGCTCTACCAGGCAGCCGGCCTTTCTGCTGATGCATCATAACCATAAAGGGAGTGTACCATGGAGGTAAAGTGCTCTTCCTTTCCTCCCTACCCCCACAGCGTTGTACTTACGGAGAGGGCCGGCTTTGTCAGAACTACAGAGCAGTGCTATGTTGTAGTTTTTGTGATGCTAAACGCTAATGAGTTCTCTGAATTGTCTGCAGTCCAGTGTAGGAAGCTACTGTAGTGATGACAGAAGTAACTGGTACATGGTTATTTTTAGCTTTTCTGAACAGCTGAAGCAGCACTAGCAGTGAGCAGTCATGCCTTCCTTTCCTCCCTTAAAGCATTCCTGTGTAGTTCATTTAAATGCAGCCCTTTGGCTGCTGAGGAGACAGACACTGAAGGGCTAGCATTCGCTGGCAAGCATGTTTGGAATTTCTTGAGCCACCAGTGTGGTTGTTTTCAGACAATATGGATTTGTAAAATTCACAGAAAAGCAAGTGAACTCCAACAATGTTGGAGTGTTTTGCCTGATTTGGCTGCTGGATGCTCCTGTTGTGTAGAGAATGGTATCAATGAATTTGTAGTCCTCTCCACCTTTTTTCTGCTATGACATGTAAACTGAGGTTGTGTAAAATGAGTTGACAGATGCCTGAGCATCTATATCATGGATATCTCTCTGGATTGAATACTGTGATATGACAAAGATCTCTTCAAAAGCATATTCTACTCTTCAGTAAATCCTATGAAGGGGACACAAGCAACATGAAACATCTTAGCCTTAGAAGATGCCCTCCATTTAGCATGATATTGTTTGGAGTGAAAATATGACAGTCAGTATTTTTGTTGTTTTGGACAAACAGTCAAGTGTGATGTGGTGATGAGGCCTTGGTCCTTGGGTTTTTGCTGCCACTGACATAGTTTGCCTCTTTTTTCTGCTGTGCTGAGTGTATCTAAAGGCCTGCTGATGTGATTCTGTACCTGTGTATAAATGTGTGATTTTAGATATTGTAAACTCTGTTCCATCTCGTTGTAGATTGACAAACAACAACACAGTAAAGACTCTGTGTTCTTCCGTGATGGAGTGCGCAGGATTGACTTTGTCCTGTCCTATGTTGACGATAAAGATGGTGAGAGAAAACAGGTAAGAAACAACTTTATAAGTACTTTATGTCCAACTGTAAGTCACTAACTGTAAGTGCTGTGTGTGTTTGTAATAACTGATGTCACTGTTAATGTTGTATTCACAGAACTGAATATATTGAAATCCTAAAATATAACACAAAGGAACAGCTGGCGTTATTTCCACTTCTTCATTCAAACAATAAGAACGGATTCTTACAGGATATCCTCGGAGTTCACAGTGTGTGTCACCAGCATACCCTAAACACCACAACACTGATAAAGTTAGATAAACTGCTCAGCTCAGCCTGTGTCAGTAATCCCCTCAAGGAATTTTCTGAGAAGGTCACTGTGACTTATGGCCCCTTTTTCTTAAGTAAATCAGCCTTGAAGTAGATTTCCATACTGTCACTGGCCAGATTTGTCTTTTCTGGCTCATCTCTTTATCAGCTGTGGAGTGCTGGAAGACTGGTGTTTGATACTGAGCTGTTAATCTTCACATGTCTGTGTTACCACTTGGGTATGAGGCATTTTGTCACAGCCGACTCACTTTTTACCCACAGCCTCCCCAGTGAGTCAACACTCAGACCTCTGGCCTGGTCAGGAAATTGCTCATTTTTTCCACTGTATGAAGAAGGGCAAACAGGAGGCCAGTTCCTGTGTTTTATCCACATGTGTTGTAAAATGCGACAGTAAATTTCAGCTCTAACAAGGAACATTTTTTAGCTGTCAGTTTTTGATATAGACAAAACCTTTCTATGTGCTTATTATGATTAATTCATTAAACAATAAACCTAATTCCAAGTACCATATGGTAATGTTATATCATACTACTGCACTACTACAAGTAACTTTTTACTACCTGTTTGCATTTAGTTAGTGCTGCTACTGAAAATACTGAGCTAACTGACTCGGCCTCATCCCATAGATGTATAATTATACCTAAATACTGATCTCAAGGTGGCTTCTAGGTTTACTTCAGCAGTATGTGGCCCACTGAATATGTACAGCAGTGTTTCTCCCACTGGCCCTGCCCGCAAGTTCTCACTCAGCTTATAGACTTTACAATGTGGTGACATCACAGATTTTGAGACACTTTTCTTGGCTCGAGGAAAATTTTACAAGTATAAAATCTCCATGGATCAAAAAAATCATAATGCAGAGAGTCATAATTAATCCTGCTTGCAGCTGGAGGTGTCCTGTCAACAGCTTTACAGATATCTCTTTTATAATAGTGATCAGTGGGGAAAATACTTTTTGGGGCCACAGGGGATTTTTTTGCTGCAATACTGTGAGTGGCCACTGGAAAATTGGCTGCAAAGCTCAGCAGCATTCCTGGGGGCCTGCTGTATCCACACTGTAGGGTTCGAAGAGGATGAGTAAATGAAAGAAATCCACTGGCCAAGTATATTATATTATATTATATTATATTATATTATATTATATTATATTATATACTTTATAAAATCATAATTTGGCTTTCTGTGTCACATAATAGAAGTGTTACATGTAATAACAAGGTATTTTATAGAATACAAAGTTAAAGAGGAGGCCAGAGCAAAACTTGAAGTAAAAATAATTTTATGATTTGATCAATGGTTTATAATTTTAAGCCTGAATACAACTCAACAAGTCTTGATCTCAAAGTTCTATTAAAATATTGGCTTTTAAATGTACTTGAGTATCAAACATAAAAGTACATTTGAAGGTTTTGTTAATCTGTCTGATGCTTTTCCAGTCATTGAACTTAAATCTTCTCATCGGGCCCCTCATGCTTGACTGCAATTGCCCTCTTCTTTGCACGGTCCTCCTGCTCCTGACAGAGTCCTGATCAGCAGCATGTGATAGTTTAGTGGAGTAACTGACTGATGTCCTGTGTAGTAAACAGTGCAGAGAAACTAGGGGTGCTCAAGACAAGCAGTTGCCTGGCACTGTTTAGATATGTGTGAAAAAAAAATGCGGAGAGACTTTCAGCATAGGAATTTACTCATTTGGTACAAACATATACCAGCCACTGTGGTGGATAGCCTTTCAAGATTTATGTGCAAAATAGAAAATCTACTGGGATTTGGCACTTGGTGTTTATTTCATACTCTGCCACACTGGTTTAAACAGTAGTGCTGCACTAACTGTGACTTTGTGTTTACTTTAGTTTAACATATTTGTATTGAATTTTTATCATGCCATGTTATCCACATTGTATATCATGTTAATACACATGTCTGTACATTTCACAGTCTTAAATATTTGCTAGTCACCCTTTTTATGTTTAAAGTTTTCCCAGTATTTATTTGATTTTCTTTCAAGCTTTTGTGTACAATGTTTTTCTTCACATCATTTGTGTGTACTTGATTTTTTTGTGTAATAGATTTAACTGTTGTATAATGGCAGTAAAGAAGTTGAACTCAAACTAATATGTATATATGCTTTGTTTTCCTCTAAAGGAGAGGAGGAAGGTGTACGAAGCCAATCTAGTGAATGTCGGCCTGGAGCTGGAGACAGAAGATAAATCGGTAAGAGTTCCAGTTATTGATTTGATTGTGTCTAATGTCAAAGGAAATTAAGTGTACACAGTATGAGTGTGTTTATCATATAACACATCTGTGTTGTTGATTATGTTTTATCTTGTTTTACAAAGACAAAACAATGGTAAATCAGTGAACCAGTACACAAGTGTCTTTGGGTCTGTGATGGAAAATTCTGAGATGTACTGATGTTCGACTTGTGTGTTTTACATATTGTATAACCTTGTTTTTACGAGTATGAGTGTGTCTGGTAACCTAATTACGGTATGCAATTTATGACATTGACAGCAACGTGATAGCGGTGTGATGGAGGACAGATACCTAATGGAAGATAGGTTGGAGGTCATGAGTAGGGCCTTGTAAAATAGAGTGTCCTCATAAACCCGTAGGAATGCAAATTGTTGTATCTTTGTAGTGTCATCACCATCTGCGTGCCACATATTTTGACTATTGACACATGTTTAGAGAAAACTATAAGACTGGCAGAGTGAAGGACATTCTCACTCACTCACTCACTCACTGACTGTTCATGCAGTTGTATCTGTGTGTGATTCCATTCGAATGCTTATTAAAACTCAAGAAAGACAGCCGACGTATGAAAACTTCTCTTTAAGTTGTTTATTGATCAGATAGAAATCTTTTTTGCCACCACAAGTCTTTTACATAAAACCTGCAAAAGGCATTTTTCAGGGATCTCCTTTTATCAGTAGCCCCACACTCACTATCTGTGACACCTGTCTCACTGTCATTATTATCAGGAGTCAGAAGATGGAAAGACTTATTTTGTGAAGATCCACGCTCCATGGGAAGTGTTGGCCACTTACGCAGACGTGCTGAAGATCAAGGTGCCATTCAAGGCCAATGACATCCCAGAGAACAGTGAGATGCCCATGAACTGGCTGTCCACCCCCTTTCGTCTGCCGGAGCACATCATGCACCCTGAGCCAGACTATTTCACCGCTTCCTTCGACAAGAGCAAGTCTGACTTCTTCCTTATTGATGACAGAGACACATTCTTCCCGCCTTCTACTCGCAATAGGATAGTAAGGACCATGACTTTTTTTTTATCTTGTTTGTTTCATTTCATTTTCGAAAAGGCTCATTTAGATGACTAACCTTCAAATTTAGTAGGATATGTCTATTGTGAGTAATTGAATGTCCATTCCCTTAAACTGTTAAACTGATACAGAAGCAACTTTGTAAACTATATACTTTCATATCTCCCTCTGCCCAGGTCTACTACATCCTGTCTCGCTGCTCGTACTACAGGGATGAATGTGCAGATAAAGACAAAAAAGGGATCAAGAGGTTACTCAACAATGGCACCTACACTGCTGCCTTCCCTCTGCATGATGTGAGTTTCTTTTGGCACTTTTTTCTCATTGGAAAAAGACATGGAGTCTATAATGGAATGTCCACTCATTGTGTTTGAGGCAGTGTTGGATATTGCATCGCAAGGGTGAATAACTTTGCAGTAGCGCTATGAATGTGACTGTGTCTTCTGTGTGCGTGCAGTGTAGATACTGGACAAGATCAAGGGATGCTAACTGCGAAAGTGAGAGATACAGTCTCTACAAATACTGGGCCAGATTCTTTTGTTTCTTCAAGGAACAGCCCCTCAATCTCATTAGGTAAGACTCAAAGACAAAGTTAATATATCTGGTGTGTATTTATTCAACATTAGTCGAAAGAATTTAAATAAAAAATGTTGTTTTTCCTTCAACAGGAAGTATTATGGGGAGAAGATAGGTATTTATTTTGCGTGGCTGGGCTTCTACACAGAGATGCTGTTGTTTGCTGCAATAGTTGGGACAATTTGTTTCATCTATGGATTCCTCACCTATGATGACAACGAGTGGAGGTGATTTTTTTTTTAATCGAGAATACTAGCCTGTTTTGTTGGATGTCACTATATTATTAGGTATTCTTTCATCACTAATATCATTGTTCCTCGTGGAAATAAATTACTATTACTTCCCTTCAGTAAAGAAATATGTAGTCCGGATGTTGGAGGCAATATCGTCATGTGCCCGCTGTGTGACAAGAAATGTGGCTACTGGAAACTCAACTCAACGTGCAACTCCTCATGGGTAAGACATCCGGGCTTTGTGACTGAGTTGTTTTTGGTCATCATAAATTACATTCTACAAACAATAGCTAGCTAGTACATCAGTGCGCTGCTCAGATGAAGGGCAGGCAGCTAGAGGCAAAGACTACCAACACTGCACAAATGCCTGTGATTTGAGCTGTTCACAGCTGTTACAATCCAGAAAATTTGGAAAAATCAAGCACCACTTTAAGTCCCAAAAACAGTAGGATGTAAAGAAGCTAAAAAAAAAAGCTCACTGAGAAACAGCAGCAGATATGGATTTAGAACCTCCATAATCAGTCTGGAGGAGTAGAGTCAACTAATGTGAAACATTAATGTTAAAGCATTGTGTTAAACACACCTCGATTTGGATGCAATTACATTTGTGTTGTGACACGTTCTCTGTGTTTTTAGCCACAACGATTTTAACAGCATTTACCAGACCTCTGGAAATGTTTGACCTAGTGGGTAGAAAACAAAAGTGCACCTGAAGGCGGTGCATCCATGTACAGAGGTTGAATATGAAAGACGGTTATACTGAAGCAAATTTACTCACCTGGCCAAAACGTTGTGGATCCAGCTGCACATAAAACAGTTATAGTCTGCTAGACTCTTGTACACTTTCACTGTATAACGTTAGTAACATTAGGACATCCGGAGGACAAGATAATTTGTAACGATGATCATGTCCACATCGGGCAAATTGATCAAGTTGTGGGAGAATTCACTTTTTTTTGTTTTGTTTAGATCACACTCCCTGCCCACCATCTGAATTTCAAGCATCATAATAGTCACATGACTGCAAACAAATTACAGAGAGGGTGTTAGTTTTTCATTATCTCACTTTATTTCTCAAACATGTTCTTTTTTCAGCAATCACACCTGTTTGACAATGTGGCAACGGTGTTTTTTGCCATATTTATGGGGATTTGGGGTGAGTAAAAATGTCCGGTTTCTGCATTTTGTATATTTTCTAACCCAGTGCACCACCAAGTGGGGGCTGATTAACTGCTATGTCATTTAATGTCATTGTTACTTACTCTGTATTTAAACAACCTGTTCAACAAAATCAGAAAAAAAATATTTTCTCACTTACTTTTGTTCATTAAGGTGCTGAAATCTGACACTTCTGACACCACACCTATGTAATTGTGGTGAACTAGGAGGCATTGAAAAATTTTATTTGTGGGTTGTGTGCTCTGCAGTGACGCTGTTTCTGGAGTTCTGGAAGAGGCGGCAGGCTCGTCTTGAATATGAGTGGGATCTGGTCGACTTTGAGGAGGAACAACAGCAGCTGCAGCTTCGACCAGAGTATGAGACCAAGTGCACCAACCGCAAGCTGAACCGCATCACTCAGGTGTTTGTGTGCTCATGAAGTACTAATATGCTGCATAATTCTGTTCAGTATACTGCTCTAAGTCTGTGTAGCTGCCATGATGCTTTACCAGACACACATACTATATGGTAGGATCGGACAGACTACAGTATGTGTTGTATTCACTGGATAGGTCTAGACACTGAGTTTGTTGCAGTCATTCATTAGGCCAGTGCCTGGACTACAAAACAGATTTGAATGGAGACTCTTTGATGAAGAGTCTACCAAGTAAAAGTAAAATTGACCATCTGTGTTTTCAGGGAATTAGAAATATGTAGTTAGTGATAGTGACAGACACAGACGTGCGACATTAAACAGGGTGCTGTAATTTAACTTAACCACATCCCCCCCGTCTTTAGGAAACGGAGTGGGTTCTTGACAGGACCACTACAGATTTAATGGGGAAGGTGTTGCTCTGCTGGGCCACCGTGTTACTCTGGGTAAGGGTGGCACTTAATATGGAATGCCACATTGGTTGGAAAGAGGTTTTGGTGTGGTGCAGTTCGTGTGGATAATAGACATTTCTGGAAAGACTCAGAGGCACAAGTTTCTTTCTGTACCGCATTACTGTTTGTCTGGTAGATCAGTATCTTGAAAGACTGGCTTCACTAGGAGACCGCTAGATGAAAGAATTGGATCCGACCTGAAACACCTACACACAGAGAGCTGTGATTGGGCGACCTCACTCTGCCTCGCATCTGAGGCCAGTGATAATTAAAGGAACCTGGCCTTTTAGAGCTGTCTTTTCAGGATATAACAAAGGGTGACTGACTCCTGTGTTCATGCTTTGCTTGCCTATGATGTAGGAAATGGAGCCATACTTACCCATAACAAGCAAGTGTGCACGCTCATGTCTGTCTGGAGCCACCGTCCTATTATGGGTGAGCATTGTATTTTTGGTACACTTGATGAATCTAAATGGCTATCATCCTCCACCTGTTCTTCCACCTTGTGTCTTTTTGTCTGTCCCATCATACTGTTCACCATCATCACTAATACCATGACCAGGGCCAGTATGTTTGAAACTTTTAAGAAACTGAGCTGCCTTAAATAATTTGGGAGTTGAAACCAAGTCAGAACACTTGCTTATTCACGGCACTAAATCCTAAAAATATGGGCAAAATCATGTCATTCTCAGAATTGTGACCCATTTAAGACCAAAGAGTCGCAGCTTTAAACATACCGGCCCAGATTTAATTACTGTTGTAGACTGTTGTAAAAATCTGCAACATGTGAATGAGCTAATGTAAGGATTATGGTATAGTCCTATTAAAGGTGGCATGTGTGCACACTTCAAGCATAACAATTACTCCTAACATATTTGTTGGCAATAATTCACCTTGCTTTATACATGTGTCTATATGTGTTTTGGTTTTTGTACTTGCATCAGGATTGGTGTTGAGTTCTCACTGAGTGCGTTTACATGGATATAAATGACCCATTTGTTAGACTTATTCCGGTTATGATCATATTCAGGATAAGGTGTTTACATGAGTACAGAGAAATCAGGTTATTCATATTTCCCGCATACGTGAACAATACCAGTAACCCGGTTACTTATTACTGCAGTCCATTTGCACAGGCACTGCGATGTTTACAAAAACAAACAAATAATAGGTGATGAGAGCGACATGAAATATTAAAGACTACACAGTACATTTACCACGCTAACACTTGACAACTACATTGCTAATTTCTACTCTGCTCTGATCGGAAACAGCTGTCTGCCCTGAGCAGCTGCCTCTTCTCAACCGCACACAGACGCACTACATAGTTACTCACTTCCTGTAATTCCTCAAAGCAGCTACACTGCTCTTATAACACTGTCCTCCACACTGGTGCCAGCTTGTCACTGTGTCTGTAAGCTAGGGGCAGTGGTTGAAGACACGCAGCCTCTTTTGTTACTGAAAGACAAAAGTCTGTTTCTACATTGCTCCAGAAATGAGAGGCTGTCGCTCCTGCCATTTTTTGTATTTCTGTCATATCACTTGGCTGAAGCTGCATCTGTACAGGTATTCAGTGGCCCTCAATAACTGGTATAAGGTATATACAAGCAACGCTATCCCAGTTTCTTTAGGTGTTCTCCCAAAAATATTCAGGGTTTCTTATAAAGAGGATAAGGGCTTATTCCAGTTTCTGAAAACAGGACATGGTGTTTACTTGCTCAGACACATAAATTGGATGCTCCAAAAACCTGATCAGAGATGGGTCATTCGCTTCCATGTAAACGCACTCATTGTACTTTTGTCTTGTGCCATGCATTTGTCTTTCATGTTGTCTCTGTTGTCTCTGTCCTGAAGATCTCATTGATCATTGCCTGCATCATTGGGGTGATAGCGTACCGCCTGGCGGTATACGCAGCCTTCGCCAGCATCATGAAGGACAATCCCACCACCCACCTGCAGGTGGTTGGCCCCTACATCACGCCACAGCTGGCCACCTCTGTCACCGCCTCCTGCATCAACTTTGTCATCATCATGATCCTCAACCTCATGTATGAGAGAGTGGCTGTTTGGATCACTGACATGGGTGAGGGTCAGAGCGAGAGAGCGAATCCCAGATTATTACACTTCTGTGTCTTCTCCTTGAGTGTGCAAATGTTTTGGTTTGTGTTAGTAAAATATGTTTTATTATCTTTTACTATGTGGCAGAAATTCCCAAGACCCACATGGAGTATGAGAACAAACTGACGGTGAAGATGTTCCTCTTCCAGTTTGTCAACTACTACTCCTCCTGCTTCTATGTGGCCTTCTTTAAGGGCAAGTTTGTTGGCTATCCTGGAGAATATAAGTATATGTTTGGCAGCAAACTGAGGAATGAAGAGGTACCAGATATAACTACACTACATTACATTCTGTAAGATTAGCACTGGTAATTACACACCTCTCACCCACCTCTCCTCGATCTCAACCTGTTTACGCTCAGTGTGACCCTGGTGGCTGTTTGATTGAGTTGACCACCCAGCTGGTGATTGTGATGACTGGTAAACAGGTGTGGGGCAACATCCAGGAGGCTCTCGTCCCGTGAGTACTCCAACTGAACTGACCATTCAAAGCACAATTCATCTGCACACAGAGATGATACAGTGAGGTTAAAGTCACACACTCTTCACAGGCTTTGCAGCGACATCACATGACTCATAGCTATATCAGCTGTGGCTGGGGCCTTATTTTGTATTTTGACATTATTGATCCTTTTCCAGATTTAGTATAAATGTTAAGTAATCTCTGCAAAATAAGTTAAATTGTTAAAGTTTAAAGTTTAAATTGTCAGATAATTCAGGAAAGCACTCAAAGTAATTATGTATTATGGCATTATTCAGACACAAAATCAGTGAGATTACGACAGGAAAGACATTTTAACATGTAACAGAAGGAAAAGCAGGAGTATAAATAATATAATTAATTATGGATAATTCGATTTAGATGCCTCAGTTTAATGGTCCTGGCATTGTGCTTGTTGGCTCACTGACTGCGTTTACATAAACAGAATATTTTGGTTTTTGCCCATATTCTGAAAAACAATGTTCTACCAAGCTTGTCTAATGAAAATGAATATTCCACTAATATTCTGTTTACATGCAGCCATAACATGTTGTTTATCACATCAAAATATGGAAAAGTGAAACTGCTGGACCTGCTTGTGCCATTTTTCTTCTTTGTGTCAAATAACATTTTTTTTCAAAACTACTCGTGGCAGACTTGTTTGACCAAACAAACACAGCCTCCCTCTTTCATGCCTTAATTTCCTTCCCGAAAATCCAAAAACCTGTTAATATCCCACTCTTTTATAATGTTTAAAAGGAGGTGTGTTTCTCTTTCAGACCAGAAACGTGGGCTTTTCTTTTGGACATGCATTTCTACACAAGCCTTGTAAACTGTTGGGTAGTTGGTTTGTGTACAGTGCATCCATGACAGCGCTCAGAGCTGGCCATAAACAGGCAAGAGGCCGTGTGTCACAAACTGCAGTAAAAACCCCAACTGAGATGCAAATTCTGATACATGCATGTCCAAAGAATGCTCTTAAAACTAAATAATGCCAACATATCCCACATGTCTTAATCGTAAAATGCTAGTAAGGCCCAATTTTGAATATCCAAATGGAGCATGCTGTTTATATCACCTATATTAAATTCAGGAAGATTGTCACATACTGAATAATAGTGAAATATTAGTGTGCATGTAAATGTAGTGTCACTGTCATAGTTTATTGGGACACTTAAACAGAACAGAGCCATCATTATTGTTATTAGTAAAAACTGTGCTTTACAGTCAAAACGTTTGCTCTCACAATTATCAATTGCTACACAATCAGTTCACATTCAACAAAGACAGAGAAATTACACTTGACTCAGTTCAGATGTAAACGTTCTTTATAGCTACTGTTTACAATTCAGTACAGCCTCTTATGTGGCTATTAGAGGATGAATTATGTTACTACAAAGCTCTTTATCGCCCCCTTGTGTCCTTCAGGTGGCTGATGAACTGGTGGGGCAGCAGGAAGGCACGAAACCACCCCGAGAGTCTGTACAGCCGCTGGGAGCAGGATCATGACTTGCAGGGCTTTGGACAGCTGGGCCTCTTCTACGAGTACCTGGAAATGGGTAAACATTCTGCACATAGTCAAACCATTACACTAAACAAAAGATTTAGAGACTCTTGAAAGCTTGGCTGCAGTGAAGACCATTTTAGTGAAGTTCAGTTTCATTTAGATAACACCTACAGCAAAACCAAGACAAACATTTGTGATTTCCTGTTAAGGTACTGCAGCATAGTTGAGTGTGGATATGTAGGCAGATTAGAAAGATGCAGTGTTCTCTTAGAGTCTGCAGATGGTGCTGTTGCCATCCTACTGTCTGTCACTAGCCTCTCTCCTCTCTGTGTCCCAGTGATCCAGTTTGGTTTCATCACTCTGTTCGTCGCCTCCTTCCCCCTGGCACCCCTGCTGGCACTAATCAACAACATCATCGAGGTTAGAGTGGATGCCTGGAAGCTCACCACTCAGTTCAGACGTCCTGTGGCAGCAAAGGCCCACAGCATTGGCGCCTGGCAGGAAATCCTCAACGGGATGGCCGTACTCTCTGTGGTCACAAATGTGAGTACTGGACTACATCTGTGTACTTTGTGTCTGCTCCTTATCCTCCCAGTTTTATCTCTAGTTTTCCTCATTTCTCTCCCTGCTCTTCAGGCGTTTATTGTGGCCTTCACCTCTGATATGATGCCTCGGCTCGTGTACATGTATGCCTACCAGCCAGATGGTCAGATGAATATGAGAGGCTACATAAACAACAGCCTGTCTGTGTTTAATATCTCTGCGATCTCACCGGACAGCAAGCCTGATGACGGGGAGAGCCCTTCCTGGTTCAACAACTCCATTACTACCTGCAGGTGTGTGTGACTGTAAGGCTATATGTATAAGAGAGAGATTGTGGATGTAGGGCATGTTTCCACATCTGTCTTACAGATTCAGATTCTTTACTGAAGTTATAGCAGAAATACCATCATGTAAAAACTGAACATTTGCTTAATTTTAATCATGGATGCTTTAAAATGTAAGCAGCACTTTAATGCATCAGGATTAGTGAAGCTCATTCTTACTATTTTATACATTTGGGTTGGATAATTCACACATTCTGTATTTGTAAAACTGCCTTTGGTGATTTCATGTAAATCTCAGTCTTGCACAACTCCAACCTGAGACCTAAGACATTGTAGCTGAAAACACCTATGTGGGTGTGAATGCCTCAGTCCATAATATGGATCATTTTATATAAACTGATCATATATTTTGTATGTAAACTCAAAGTAACTGGTAGAACAAGCTGTTAAATAAATGTAGTACCACAATAAAAAGCACAATGTTCCTTCTGAAATGTGGTGGAGTAGAAGTATAAGTGACTGTACACATGCTTGTGTTTTTTTGCGCCCTCAAATTCATTGTTGTGTGGATGTGCAGTAGGCGCACTTATATACAGTAAGTGAGACCGACACCACTGCAACTTGCTAACACTCCTGAGCACCTGTTTTGCAGGGCGTGAAGACTTCACCCTGAGATAAACAGAATTCAACTTTTAGAAGTCAGTAGTGTGCTCGCATGTCATGTAACGAGGAACAACCAATGACAGATATCTTTCCTTAGAAGAAGTTGATCGTTTTAGTGCAGTGCTACTCACAGCTTTACATCTGTCTCATGAACAATATATTAAGTCTAAAACACACTTAAGAAACAACGTCTAAAAGAAGCTCTGCACTCACGATTTCTGTTAAGTAGGCTATGATGTGGTGCTGGTTATGGTTGCATAGCAACGTCAGGCACAAACTGCCTCTGCACTCTTGAAAGTTGGCACAAAGAAGGCACATGAGTAGCACCCAGCGCCCAACCTCGCATTTTCCAGGCGGTTAAAGATGCGGCATGTGTACAGGCCCTAAAGTAACTTAAAATTCTTAAGTAAAGGTAAAGTATTTCGAGGTGAACTATGCCCATTTTCAAAATTCATAATGTTATTGCCATGGTCTCAGGCAGTCCAACAATATCAGTATATGAACAACTCAGAAATCTGAAAACTAGAGCGCTAGAACTCAAATGTGTTATGTCATAGGATGTGAAGTTTGGAACTGGTTTATAGATAATGAATCGGGGAAGATGGTATGGATGACACTGAGAGCACCCAGGGGAATGTTCTGAGTATATAGGAACATTTTCCGTTTCAGGACTGAGAACATTAATATAATAAAGCTTTGGGTATAAAAAGAAAAGTCAGTCTCCCTTTCATTGTCTGTGGAGCAGCTCCAGACTTAATGCCCCATGACATCACACATTTGAGACTCACTTTTCTGGTTTCTGGGTTTGAAAGACAGTAGCTCATGCTCACAAATATTGATTTAACTTTCCTTGGCCATGTGAATAACATATTTAAATTCCAGATTATGAGGTGTTAAACCTTAAAGTACAGTATTTGAGAAAATGTGTGTCGTTACTTTTCACCACTGATATATGATATGTCTGGTCGTGATGTAAAGAAATAGTCCAGTGCCTTCTGGACACAACTGTGCAAGGTTTAGTGTCTTCAGTAGAGATTTTTATTTTTTTTAGCTCAGAATTTTAATGTAGCAAAGCCACATAAATACAACTCAGCTGAACTTGTGGCACAACACCTTTCATTTAAATCACTTTTTTACCTTCACTACTGTTTAAATGATCTTTGGTTCATATTGTGTTCTTCACAGTGGTGGAGGAAGTATTCAGTTCTTTAACTTAGTAAAGGTAGCAATACAACAGTATAGAAATACTGTGTTACAAGTACAAGTCCTGAATTTAGAATCTTACCTAAGTACAAATATTAAAATATTAGCGTCAAAATATACTTAAGAACAACAAGTAAAAGTACTCATCATGCAGACTGACCCATTTCAGAATATTATATAAGCTACTGTATTACTGAATTAGAACTATTGATGAATTAAACATCACTTTAATTTTGCAGCTGGTAAAAGTGGGGCCTATTTTTTGTGATATATGCTACTGTGTAAGCTCTGAATTTCACCAAGGGATCAATGAGGTTTTATTTTTATCCATATAACACATCATAATTAATTTGTTTATTGTCTTTGTGTTAATAATTTGAATCTGCAAAGCAACTTGTTGAGAAATAAATGTAGTGAAGTAAAAAGTTCAATACTGGCTACTGCAGTACAGACATTCAGCAAATGTAGTGGAGTATAAGTGTAAAGTAGCAAAAAATATAGTAAAAAGTAAGTAAAGTAAAAGTACCTCAACATTGTATTTAAATACAGTACTTGAGTAAATGTACATAGTTACTATCCACCACTGCCTTTTTACAGGTTTAATATATTTTTACCGGAGTAATTATTACTTCATTTGCCTTCATGCAATGGACTGAAGAATGACATTAAACTATTTTTAATCAAAACCTTTAAAAATGTTCCTTCTCTGTAGGTATCGTGATTACCGCTACCCTCCTGGCCATGAGAAGGAGTACTCCCACACTATGCAGTTCTGGCATATTCTGGCTGCCAAGCTGGCTTTCATCATCATCATGGAGGTAAAACTAGGCCGCAGTGCTTTCACCAACACCACCAACACTTACTGACCACTTGAACTGAGCCTCACATTCTTACTTTGGGCAGTAGTTGATTGTTACATTAATAGTAACCCCCGTTCTCCCACACACACAAATCCATGCAGCTTTTTTCTTCATCTGCAGCCTCACTGACTCCATCTTCAGGTGAAACTAACCTGTTGTGTCTTCTTCCTCCGCAGCATGTTGTGTTCTCAGTCAAATTCTTTGTGGCCTGGATGATCCCCGATGTTCCCTCAGACGTGAGGGCCCGAGTTAAGAGAGAGCGCTACCTGGTCCAGGAGTATCTTCATAACTACGAAGTGGAGAAGCTGAAAATACAACTCAGCCAAAACGGCCACAATGACTGTACCTGCACGCCCATGATCTATCCGTCTATTAAACACGAGGTTCTGTCAGAGTGTCTCTAGCCCCGCGAGCTGCTGGTCAATAAGCTGGGCATGATGGGAGGACATGGTGATGTAGATTTCCCTGCTTGTGTATTATGATAGTGACCACCACTTTGCTGTAGTGCCTGTTGTGCCGCACACACATACACACACACACGCACACACGCACACACACACACACACACACACACACACACTCATGCACAGAATTTAAAGAGCTAGAGGTTTCCTTAATTCACAGCCATCCTTCTTCTACTAATCTGCTGAAAGTTGAAATGCACACAGGTGAAAGACCAGGTCTGTGCATGCTGAAACCTGTATTAAAACCTCTGTCTAATACATACGGCTCTTCATTCTCTATGTTGTAAACAAAGTGCTGATGATAATCAACATTTGCTGTAAAGAAAGAGAAAATCTTATACACTGTGTCTAAACCAGACAACTTCTTCTTAGTTGAATATAAGACTATTTATTTAAGTGCCACTATGAGTAACCAAAGACTGGATGCCTTAATATATCACACACTTATCGTTGGTTCTCTCTGCCACTAGAATAACAACTAATATTATTTAGAAACTGGGAGCTTGCTTATTTTGAGTGTTTCCCTTGTTTGTATATGCAGCTGTATGAAGGGCTCCAGTATTATACTGTATGTTTATAATCAACTCAACTTTTTTTTTTTTTACAGTTACTGCAACAAATGTGAGCATTGTTTATTTGCATTGACATCACAGCACAGACGCAACACAACATTACCAAATAATTGTTTTCACTCCACTGTCAGTTAATTGGCTGGTAACATTTTGCTTTAATCTAATAACAGCCAGTTTCTCCCGGCCAGAATCTGACACGTGAAGTAGCTTTTTGAAGACATATCTGTGCAGCTGTTATTACTGTGAGTAAGGGCAGATTTTTGTCCTGCAAAGGCCAGTTGTTGAGCAGCAGCAGCTGGTGCATGTTGACTGTTGACAGTCCTGTTCCTGGAGATGAGAAGCGAAAAAGCCCTGAGAGAGTGAAGAGATCCCTTTTTAATGTGCCTCTGTTTACCAACATGTCGGCGCTAATGAAAGCCTGCCCCTACCTACTGAACTATGTTTGCTCCATTACACAAAGCACGTCCGCCATCGCCCAGTTCTTGCGCTTCTGTTTTCCTCAGCTGTGTCTGCGTAGAGAAGGAAAGACACACATTCTTTGTTTTTTTGTTTTGCACAAAGCACTTAATGAAACGTGACTACCAAGACGTAAACATGTCAGTGTAATTGTTGTGACACTACGTATTCATAATCAGTGTTTTGAAGCAGCAACGTGTGATAAACTTTGTTCATTTAGATGGAACAAGAGTTGGACTGTAGCTGAGAAGGAGTCTGAATTTGTATATCGAACTTAAATAACACAGACAGAGATGTAGCTTTTTGTTTTTAAAATGATATGAAGGACATAGAAATATGTGAGAAGTATCTGTTGTTGAGGTTTTTAAATTTTAGGTAAAAAAGCAGGCTGGCTGTGCTACAAACTCAGGCGACTAAATCTGTTTGTTTGAGATGCATGTAGATGTGACCACGTAGCCCAGAGTGACGTTGGACTGATCCAGTTTGCCTTTTTCATGCCCTGTGCTAAGCTAAACTATTGCCTGTTGATGCCTTTAACCATCTAATACCTTGTGTTTTCCTTTTTTATTTCCTTGTATATCTCTTTTTATGTTCTCTTCTTTTTATGCTCTAGTAATATTTTATTTTATTTTATACTGTTAACATGCTTTAAAAAAAAAGGTCAACCTGTTTACTGTATGCTTAGTTACATGTTTTCATTCATTTGTCATTTTTGTAATTGTCCTGTATCCAAACCCGTATTGTAAACAAAGACAAATGTCCAAAATAAAGTACCAGTTCAACTTGAGTGGTTGTTTGGATCCGTCCTAAACACTGTAGCCCATCGGCTCCTCTGCTGAGGGCACAAAAGTTGCTGTTCACGTAACAGATGGCCCGAGAGAACACTGATAACTATTCAGTGTTTGTTCACACTGGTGGGTGTGTTTTACACCAAAATATGTTGGCATGGTTGTTTCACTTGGCACACCGTGAAGCCACTGTAACAAAGACATGGGCAACACTCAGGTTCATCAGGTAGGCTGGAGAGATTTATTTTAATTTTAAAACATTTAATCTGTCAGCATAAAATAGATTTTCAAGAGAGAGATTGTGGTTTGTTGATGAGCTAAGAGTGTTTTTGTGTGAGGGCAGATATCCTGTCCACATCTTTAAAGTTGTGTACTGAAGGCTAAGTTTGAATTAGATGAAGCTGTAGATGAAGAAGAGAGGATACAAGTAATAGATCTGAACCTCTGTGCTCATGATCACCCAGCTTCCAGAAGCAGCTTTCTGTGACCTGAGCACAGGAGGTCTACCGGTGGTCCAGCTCTACGTCATGCCGTCCTTCTTCCTGGCGGTGCTGATCCTCGGGCTTCCCCTCAACCTGCTCTCCCTCTGGGTTTTCTTCCACCGCCTGCGGCGCTGGACCCGCAGCACGGTGTTCCTCTTCAACCTGGCCCTGGCTGACACCTCGTGGCTGCTGGCCCTGCCTTACCTCATCAACTACCACCTGGACAACCTGTACTGGAAGCTGGGGCTGCCGTTCTGCATGGGTGTGAGGATGTTCTACCACAACTACTTCTACCTCAGCATCTTCTTCGTCACCTGCATCAGTGTGGATAGATACCTGGCCATCGTGCACCCGCTGCGCTCTCTGGTGCTGCTGGGCCGGAGGCAGACCTGCCTGCTGTGTGTGGTGGTCTGGGTGGGCACCCTGCTCCTCAGCATACCTGTTGCCAGTATGACTCTCATTCAGACCTGCCCCGGGAGCAACCGCACCGTCTGCACCCTGTACATACTGCTGAGTGAGACCGGTGAGAGCCTCCCATACTCCCTCTTTTGCTCCTGCATCGGCTTCCTCTTCCCGCTGCTCTCCATCTGCTACTGCGGCCTGCGCAGCGTCAGAGAGCTGCGCCTCCGGCCCTGCCGCGCCGACCCGCACAACCAGCAGCGGCGGCTCCGGCGGGTGCTGTGCGCAGCGCTGGTTTTCTTTGCCTTGTTCTACCTGCCCTACCACCTGAGCCGCAACGCGGCCATCGTGATGCGCGTGGTCTACCCTGGCAGCCCCGCCTCCTGGCAGCACGCGGACCTGGCCTTCGCCCTGGAGATGTGCCTGTGCAGCCTCATCACCTGCGTCAACCCTCTGTTCAGCTGCTTCATGGGCCGCCAGTTCAGGAAGGAGTTTCACGGCACTTTTGCTGTCATGTTTTCTCTGTGTCTAGGCACGCGGCTGGCCTCAACCATATCTAAGAGGACCCGGATGACGGTGAAGAGAAGGCAGGGCCTGTCTACTGTCACACCTGTGTGCGCACTGCCTGCACCTGATCTGTAGAGATGTACATTAATACTGCTCTATGTCTGATATTCATAAAACTGTATAGAAACGCTTTTAATGTGCCTTGTTTAATTTGATTTAATTGGTGGAATAAGATAAATACACTGTACATGGCTGTATGTTGGTTTCCAGTCTCCTTTATCTCCCATCAGCTGAGGTTTGGTCTTTCTTACACAACACTGCCTCTGCGTGGTTGACTGCATACTGTACTTTACAGTCTGGATCACATGTGAATATTTTATTCAGTGAAAAATATTAGTTTATTTAATTTAGCAACAACAAATATTTCAACAAATGCATCCCTGAAGTTTAAACACTGTCTATAAACGCTGCAGGTCAAACCAAAACTCAGAAACAACCGGATGTGGAAGGAGGGTAGAGGAGGGGGGTCATTGCTTTGTGCCCGCTGCAGCAAGTGATTTATAATTGGTCGGAGCTCCTCCTGAAATCCCCCTTTTTTATTCAGTTACATATAAGTGAAGCAGAGAGGTTATGCAATTGGCAAATGTCGCTGTTAACAGATTTTTAGGTAGTAATTGAATTAGAGGAGAGGAGCGGAGGGAGGAGGGGCGCTGCTCGGAGCTGCTGACAGGTAGATGAGCTGCGCGCTGTCCGCGGTGCTGAAACCTCCTCCGGCTGCTGCCTCACCGGAGATCCTCACCTCAGATTAGACCGGAGCTCCGCTGACCTGCACCGGCTCAACATTTACACTTTTGTTCCCCCCACCTTTAATTTCTCAAAGAAAAAAAGAAAATCCAACTTTCCATTTTCCGCGTTGCTGTTTTCTAATCGCTGCCTGGATCTTAAGATGGCACTGCATGGATTAACATTGCGCAAGGCAAAAGCGGACTTATTTGACTGCTGTTTTGTGACTGTGAAACCAGCCCTTTCAGACTGAACGTGTTTTCTCCCTCTTTCTCCATTTTCCTGGCTCATCTTTTACCGGACATCGAGGCGTTTGTTTTCTGCGTAAAAAGACAGACGTGCGTTATTTGGATTAATATCTTAACAATATGCTCATTACTGCAGCGCTTCCATTTGTTATAGTGTTATAGAATTTTTAACATATTTTGGATATGGAGCCAGGCACGGAGAGAGCTGCCCCTTACTCTAAAGAGGGGATAAAACAACTCGCAGGAAAGGCCCTCGGGGGTATTTACAGGTAAGGTGAAGAAATCCCATTTTCTGCATGATTTTTAATCACAAAATTATAGGAAATTAGAAATAGAAAATATCCAGATGTTAACATCACATGAAAAAAACACACTGGCTTTAAATGTCCTTATGACTGAATTAGAAAGAGATCAAGGGGGAAATCTGTTCTTTATGAGATGAATCACGGACAGGATGCTGAAAGCAGAGAGTCGTGTGGCCCGAATATTTAAGGATCAGATATTTCCCTGGAGGATGATCCCCCTCCACCAGCTGCTGTGGGTGTTTTTTAATAATTAATGAAACAGAACGAGTCGTGACACAAGGTCGGAGGATATCTATTACCTTATGTATCCATCTGTATTAATCCAAGATCGATGGACTTCATATCAATTGACTTCCTTTATTCTTCTTACTGTCAGAAGGACCTAAATGAAATGTAGTCCAAAGGAAAGCTGATCACTGACTGCAAATCAAACAGATCTTCAATTTAAAACCAGATGAAGGGAGGAGGACGTAGAGGAGCAGTGTTTTCCATATGTATAAAATTGAATTATTTATTACTCCTGATTTGAAATGCGAATAAAATATCATTTGGTTGAATATTAATCTGGAAAAAAACGAAATTTGACACAAATTACTAAAAATACACATATTTCAGATCACCATTCGTGCAGGCACACATTTATTTTTTGCACTTTAAATGTCTCTCAGTTGTTGAACTTGATTCCAGGCTGCAACACAGAAACGTGACTCAAAGCTATGCATGAAAAAAAAATCTGTTGGTGTCATTTAAGCTGGAGCAGGCCTGGTGTGAGGCCTTCGGATTTTTTTTTTTTATAAAATGAGCCTTAAATTCCTTTGCACGAATTTGAAGTAAAAGCCAAAGCAAAATGCCGACGACATATTTTTAAAGGCTAATTAAAAATGGAAAGGGTAAAAAAAGAAGTCTAAACAATGATGCTGCTGATACTGCTGCAATGCGGTATGAAGGCAATTCTTTCCTCGTTTGCCAGCGTGTCTTTCTTTTATAGAAACATGGAGAATTTCAGAGGGGAACGAAAAAAAAGCAGTTTGACTTTAACTAAAGGGGAGCAGGCTTTAAGGGGCCTGAGCCAAAAATAAAAGAAGAAATTAAACACATTGAAGGCCTGTCTTTGAAAGGACATTAAGTAAAGATGGAAGCAATGTTTCTTTGTAGCACGAGCTGCAAACTGACTATAAGATGAACGTGAAGACATTTGTATACACAATTTTGTGAGCAGAAAATCACACATTTCCCACTGATTTCCTCGCTCCTTTAAATGCACCTTCACCTGCCTGGATGTTTGATTTCACACACCCAAGTGTCCACATTAAATTCAACATTTAAAAAAGGAGCATATGATCGGCTTGTGTCGTGCAGGAGGTTAGAAAAGCGGCAGCAGACAGGTGAGGCGATCGAGCTGACAGAGGATGGGAGACCCACGGCGGACCCGGAGCGGAAGAAGCCCCTGGTGGACTGCACGTGCTTCGGACTCCCGCGCAGATACATCATCGCTATGCTGAGCGGGATCGGCTTCTGCATCTCCTTCGGTATCCGGTGTAACTTGGGTGTGGCCATCGTCAGCATGGTCAATAACCACACGATCCATCAAAACGGCAAGATCATCATCAAAGAGGTGCCTGTTAAACTCCGCCCCCCCCTCACGAGACACACATATTTAATAAGTGATGAGGGCCAAAGCCGATACACTGATCGATCTCACACACCTGGAAACCCTCAGTTGAGCCTACATGTATTTTTAAATTGCAGTTCTTGTGTTTGGCCTTTATTTTATAACACATGAAAGCTTTATTCTAATTTTTAATTTCCCTAAAAATCTGCTTCTTTTGTGCTTTAATCGATCATATTATATATCCATTAGTGTCTGCAGGTATTATAGCATCAAATAAAAACAGATCCGACATCTTTTTGATAACCTTTTTATTCTAAGAGCCATTTTGATCACATATTTAACCAATTTCAATTGTTTTAAAGGCAATTAAGATGTTTTTTATTTTTATTATTTTTGTCTGAAAGAAAGCGAAATTCAACTGGGACCCAGAGACCGTGGGGATGATTCATGGCTCCTTCTTCTGGGGCTACATAGTTACTCAGATTCCAGGAGGGTATATCTCTTCAAGACTGGCTGCTAACAGGTAACTGCACGCGCACAGGTATAGATTGCGAGGGAGGACGCAGGGGACACGTCCCACTCAATATTAAAACATGTGCAGAAAGGTGCAGAGGACTTTTGATTTGATAAAATAAAAAAATACATTATAAACTGATGCTGAAAAGGCACAAAACGGGGCATAAAATCACCAAAATGCAGGAAATTAAGTGTTTGATGCTCCAAATGTTCAGCCACAGGATCCCCAGTGATGAAAGCTACGCCCTTGTGCACGTGACCATTTCTCCAAATTCTCTACCCATAAATAGTGGGTGGGGGTCTGAAGAGATCTGTTGTAGATATGCTCCTATTTTTAACCCATAATGGAAATGTAGGTGTAATGTTTGGATGAAGAGTGGAGGCTGACCTTACAGCAGATAAACTGGGGATTTGGCTGATGCCCACCAGGCGTGCCTCCTCATGTTAATGAGCTCCCGAGGGACCACCGTGTCTAATCCTTTATATTCAGAGGCATGGCAACCACACCAGCCAAAGCCCTGTGTGTGTGAAACGCGGTTCTAAGTGATGATTGTAGCGCGATTTCAATGACCATCCTGCCTCTATATCACATTATTGCACTGACAAACGATTAGTGAGCTACAATTAGACAAAAGGAGCAAAACAAATATGTAAAAAGTGTTAAAGAAAATCAAATTATAACAACAAAACTGCTGAATCTTCATAAAAAATAAACAGTCATACAACAAAAGCAACCAAAGTAGGATATAAGGCTGCAGTATAAGTCCTTGTACATCCATGTTATGGGATTGTTAGATTTGTCATGAGGGAAATGGAGCCTAAATAAGATGCAAATCTTGGAAGAGCCTCATCATGCCAAGTCAGCTGAGCCCACTGAGGCCTTCTGCTGCAAACACCTCCTGTCCTCACTTCAATAGAAACTGAATATGTGCCTGTTGTGTGTGTGTGTGTGTGTGTGTGTGTGTTCAATTAGGATTGATTTATCTTCAAGTTTATTCCTTCAGAGAAACATGTAGTATAAAATTGCACAGACGTAGGGGACATGTCCCCCCTAATATTTAAATTGTGCATTTTTCCCCTCTAATCAAAACATGACAGTAATGGAGGACTTTTTTGTGACAAAATTTAAGACGTTTACACCATATACCTGATGCAGAAAATGCACAAAATGGTGCATAAAAATTCACCAGAATGCAGGACATTAAGTGTTTTCCTGGACCCAATTTTGAAACGAACCTATACCTTTGTAACACTGTATTGATATTTTATTACTCATCTGATGTTCTAGTCTATTCAAAGCGCTTGAATCAATATCACTGCAGTTTATCTTGTTGAATAAGACGATCTCACTCTGATGATATTCTGACAAATACTCCACACTGTTTATCCAGAGTTTTTGGTGCTGCCATCTTGCTGACATCCACCCTGAACATGTTCATTCCCACCGCCGCCCGGGCGCACTATGGATGTGTCATCTTTGTGAGGATATTACAAGGGCTGGTGGAGGTACGGTTGCACAGTTTGCACGTCAGATCCTGACCTTTAAAAGCCTCAAAATTGATGCCTCATTATGAAGCTGAGAGCTAAACTCGACCCCTAATGAAATTGTCCTGACATTCTGTATTTGACCACAATTTACAGAAATCCTCTTGTACTGAACTCCCTGGCTTTTTATTTGAATTGGCACTGGAAATGAAGCCCATTATGAAGAGGCTCCATTCATTATTCTGTATACAATTGTCAGATTAGTTCACAAACAGCACACAGCATGAAACCCTTGAATAGCAGGGCTCATGTATGTTGGTTTACCTGGCGGAAACAGCTCCATGTTCACATAGAAACACAGAACAAAAGAGATAAAACCCACTTGATGCAGGCGGCTCCCCCCAGCCCAACAGAAGGGATTTCAGAGCTAGAGATGCTGTTATCAGACTGAAGGTCATCCTCCTTTGTGATTTTGTTTTGCTGCCATTTCAATAGCAGCTCATGACCGCCGAGAGAGCGAGCCGCCTGCGTTCAGCACCCACCGACTTATTACTGCAAATTAAACATTAGCATTTCAGGGTGTCTCCCACTGCAAGCCCCAGCAATTTATGTCTATCAATAGTTGATTGTATGCCACTTAGTGCGTAATGAAGATTTAATGGGAGCAGTTCAGTTTTTTTTTCTCATGAAGTGGGTAGTCAGCCTGAATCTGCACTGACTCACACCTAACCCATTAGTCTCTATTAGAAAGGTCAGCTACAATGCACGTCAGTTTGTTTGTTATTAACTACAATTTGTCTTGTATGTCTTTGGCAAATGAGAACAGACCACGTCAATCAGGCAGAATCAGTTACATTATGTAAATTGTGTTGACTGAAAGTGGAACAATAGATGTAAACTGGAAGTTATTTGCCTCAGATTGAGAAAAAACATATTAATGGAAAATGATCCTCGTGTGTTCAGACTGTGACTGTAATGTCATCTGTCACCGTGCAGGGAGTGACTTATCCAGCCTGCCATGGGATCTGGAGTAAATGGGCTCCACCGCTGGAGAGAAGTCGTCTGGCGACCATCTCCTTCTGTGGTACAAAATCTAAACACTGTCACCTTTCTGTGTAGATTTTATCATCATATTACTTCATACACTAAAATGCAGGTTTAGGATGACAAAATATTGCCCCTAAAATGTGTGTAAACATGTACTGAACACATTTGACATAAACACTGGAACAGTTCTCTGGAACAAGCAGCTGGGATCAAATTCTGCCTGGTCATAATATTTCTGTGTTGTTCAGGATCCTATGCTGGTGCAGTGATAGCCATGCCTCTGGCTGGGATTCTGGTGCAGTACACTGGATGGTCCTCTGTCTTCTATGTGTATGGTGAGTATCACTTTAATTGTAACACCTTAAAGGGAAAAAAGCACTAGCTCATAAATATTCATAAGTAATTCATTGCACCCTTTTAAAAAAAAAAGAAATCAACATAAAATTCAAAACACGAGTTTTGCTGCTGCAGTCTTACATGGACTGGTATGACCAGTAGCTTCTGGTGGCTAATGGTAGCTAATGTTTACAAACTTTAGACCGGGGGTAGGCAACCTGCGGCCCCAGACCCACATGCAGCTCTTTTGCCCCTCTCCAGCGGCTGTCCTGTGGTTTTGACAAAAAACATTAGTTAATATTTGTTATTTTATCATTGTTATAAACCTTCAGAAGTTCTTAGATTCTCCAACTGTAAAAATGTGTAGCCAGTGCACCAAACAAGAAACATGTTTCATCAAGTAAAATGTGCATCATACATCTACGCTTTGACACCTTTCCTCACCAAACCTCAATAGCAGTAGCTCATCTTGAGTCTCTAGGCTAGCTATAGATTCCAAATCCAAAAAGGGAAAGGTCTTGGAGTAGGTATTTAATATGGTGTGGACAGGTTTGTTTGTTTTTACTGCCAACGCTGCTAAGTAGAATGAATGCTAACTTAGACCTGTTATTAATGTTGATAGGCTAATATGGTCTTAATAGGCTGTGTTACCTTCAGATAAAGCTCAAATATGTTTCACGGCCCCAGACAGATTTTTCTTTTAATTATTTTGGTCAAAAATGTCTCTTTTGATCGAAGAGGCTGTCGGCCCTGCTTTAGACAAATATTACTGTTGAACTGATCAGGATTTTGACCTAAAATGCCTGATTTCATGTTAGTCTTTTAACATTGTGATGCATGTTGCCATGTTTGTAGCAAGAGGCAACCTCTGGTAAGAAAAGTGGTGTCAACAGTAAAGTGCCCAAAACAGTTCTTTAAATGGCCGCTTGAGGCTGGCTCTAGAAGCCAGTCAATCCCCATAGTCCCCCATTTTAAAATGCCTAACGTTACAGCAGAGATAAACATTTTGACAGCTTGGTGCAAAACACAGTTTGGTCTCTATAGCTAATTTCTCCCTTCATAACAACTGTATGGGAGAAGAATTTTCATATGTAACTCAGCGGGCCACTGTAAGTGACAGGCTGTCTGCTACTAGTGTCATCGTCTTCTCAGTCAGATCTACTTTTACCCTAATGTGGTCACCTCTGGCCCCAAAAGACCATGATGGCAATGGCTAAAATGCTGAGTTTTAGGCTTCAAAAGGGGGTTTCACAAACTTATGGGTGACATCATGGTAGCTACGTCCATTATTTGTACAGTCTGTGGTTTTTCGGATTTTTTTTGTTTTGCAAAGAAAACAAGTGAAAAGAGCAAAAATTGTTGTTGTTTTTTTTTTAAAGTGGATAATTCATTAAAAACTGAAGGTAACTTGCTCCATTGAGAGTTTCCCATTCATGCAACACTAATGTTACCAATTATCATGCATATTTAACATAACTCACCTAATCTTGTCAGTACTTGCAATAGATCTGGATGCAGCAGCCTCTGTTATGGTCATGTCTCTTGTCTGTTATCCACACATGTCAGCCATTTTGTGGGTGTGTTTTGCAGTAACCTTAGTAAAGTGTTTGTCAGTCGATGTTGTTTGTGTTCCAGCACAACATTGCACACAGTGTAAAACAGATTCCCCCTGCTTTTATGCAGAACATCTGGAAATATCCTTGCATGATCTTTAGTAGTAATTTTGTTAGTAAATGTGAGCGGCCTTGTTGCAAACAAGGAAGTGAGTTTGGTGATGTTGTGCGGGGGGACTGCTATGATTGGTGTAACTCATGGCAAACTGTGATGATTCGCCAAATTTGTGGAAAAGTTGCTGTGATTGGACAAAATTGCACAGCTGCACTGTATTCACAGATATTGGTTGAATTTTTTATTAATTGTTGTGATGTGACATCACAACATCTTAAAGGGTTGACTGACATTACTGAGTCAGTTTACTGTCTTTGTGAGTTTTCTCTGTGCTACTGTTACACTGAGTTTTAGCAGGTACTATTATTGTGTGTAGCTGCTGTTCAGATGACTAGCTTTAACTCACAGTTTCCCAGTTTTAATTCCTCTGAAGTGTAATTAAGGGGAAACTTCTCTTCTTTTTATGTGGAGGACCAACCAGTAATGATGGTAAATAAGGTCGATTGATGCAATAAATTCCTTAGTACGTGCTATACTGACTGAGAGAGCTGAATTCACAGTTGGAACATCTTCTGTTCTTCCTTCATCCAGTGCTGTCATCTGATGCATCAGTGACGTATTTGGAGATAAGGAAGAACTGCAGGCTCTTTTATCTTGGATTTCTATTCTATCTCCAGATTCAGGGGGTGTCCCCTAGATACTGCTCAAAAACAGGACTTCCCCGTTGTCTCTGTTTCTCATATTGCAACCTAGCTGTGTTTACAGCAGCGAAAATAGCAACCCAAAATATGAGTGCAGAGAGTGAGGATACAATTTACAGTGTTTTGGCTGACTCACATATTCAGCCATATTTGTTCAAGCCAGAGTCTATAGCAGAAGAAATGCAGCGAGCTGCAGAGGCTGCAGCTGCATGAGCTGTGCAAGAGGATATGGCTGGCATGGACCCTCCAGAACTTGAGCTACAGAGAGTGAATAATTCTTCTGCAATGAATTTCAGCATGGGCAGTTTTTGTTGGATGCTGTCGCCGATACCGATACCTAGAGAGAGCCTATGTGTGAGTTACTATGCATGAAAGTTTATTCCTCACTTGGACAGAGGTGTGCTTCTTCAGGAGACCGTCTTCAGGATCCTAAGGATAAACTGAAAAAGACAACCAAGACCAGCAGGGCCGAGGGCAGATGACCACAAAGTGAGGACTTTTGTCGCCTAATGCTATGTTCTGGTCAATAAAGCTTATGTCAATGCATCCTATTACATGTAGGCACTGCTGGCATGACTCTGCAAGCAGGAGAACTCAGCTTTCTTGGTCATGAGTGAGGATTTATTGCTTCAACTGACTACATATACCATCAATACTGATTGAACATCCATATAAACGGTGGCAAAATTTCCCTCTAAGTTTGGAAAAATCATCTTATTAGTCACTGACAGCATCATATTCTGTATCAGTTCGTCATTAGAGCTGTTATATGATGTTTAAACTGAGTGAAATATTCAAATCCAAGACTCTGTGTTTGTTTTGGCTGCACCACTCTATCATATAGAAATATTCTAGATAACCTTTGCCTCATTTTAAATACATTTTACTAAATTTCAGTCTGACATATTTGGTATCTTTGGGATCTCTTCTAGAATTTAAGGTAAAGTTCTGGGGGTCTGATAAATATTTGGCCACACAGGGTGAGTTTGTTGTGACTGACATGTTCATCACTGTGTTGATCTGTTCAGGATGCTTTGGGATATTTTGGTACATGTTCTGGATCTTTGTGTCCTACGAGAGCCCAGCGGAGCACCCGACCATCACTGACGAGGAGCGCCGCTACATCGAGGAGAGCATCGGTGAAAGTGCCCAGCTGATGGGTGCAATGGAGGTGAGGTCACAATATGTATCGACTGATTTGTGCACCACGGCGATTGCTGTACATTCAGCTGACTCTTTGTTTGTTTTAACAGAAATTTAAGACCCCCTGGAGGAAATTCTTCTCCTCCATGCCCGTCTATGCAATCATTGTGGCCAACTTCTGCAGGAGCTGGACCTTTTATCTGCTCCTCATCAGCCAGCCTGCATACTTTGAGGAGGTGTTTGGCTTTGAAATCAGCAAGGTAAATAAATCCCTTATAATGTATAGTGTCAACCCCAAAATATCTTTTAATATCATGTGATTAAGATTACAAGCTAAGATTTTCTCAGATATGAATTGTAAATTAAGAGCCTTCTTGATACTAGTGCTGTGAACTGTCACTTAAAAGTGTCATAGTACTGATGTTCATTTTGTAATTTGAACAGTCTAAATTTATACACATGTCCGTGTTATTTATTTTTGACCAAAGTGTGATTCTGAATAGTAAAGTGGCTATAATCGATATTTCATAAAAACAAGCACTCATGGTGATGAACCTACAGAGAACTATAACCTACATCTGTAGCTCCCCTCAACTTTAAGGAGCTTTAAGTGAGTTTCAGCTCAGAAACATGACTCCAAAAAAAGATAATGTCGCTACATAACTTCCGGATGTGCTAATAAGCACCTGTTTGCTAAAAGGTTTGCCATAACAACTTAAAAGATGATGAAATGTCAGTGTTGTGTTCACATCTTCCCCTGCCAAAAAGTGGCCAAAAAAATCAGTTGTTGCAGGTTTAAACATTGCTACTGGTATTAGAGTCGACCTAATATCGAGCATAGCATTAGTTCAGGCAGGACACGATGTCAAGCTCAGCTCATATCCCAGCTCCATCAGCTGATCTCAAATATCCCAGTCAGCTGATGGAGTAGCTGATTGATGGAAGGGAGTCAGCTGGTAGATCACATGATTCCTCTCTATGCGGCCAATTGGTAAATCTCATTCAGGGTGCCCTTTTTAAACTGCTTTGGCCTGCCTTCCTGTTGCTGCTTCTGTTTACCATTGATGCTTCTCTGTTCTGTTCCTGGGGGGGTCTTTGCTGCCTTAGGCTTTCCGTATAGGCGCATGGAAGGGCAGGGAGGTTTGCTTTCTCTGCCTCTGCCTTTCCTTGTTTGCACATGCCTCATGGCTTTCCACGTAGGTGTGTGGAGGAGGCTCTCTGCGTAGGCCTAGGAAAGGCAGAGAGGCCCCAGAACAGAGTTGTACAGGCAAATATAATTCTGCAAATGGAAATACAGTTTCTTTAACTGAAGTGTTCCTGACTGAAATGACAACCCAGTCACCAGGAAAAATGTTGCCATTGTGCACTTTTGCGAACCATGGATACTTTACATTTGTACGTTGTACGTGGACGAAACATACAAATCTAATGTATTTGGGGTTTTCAGGAAAAACACTGAAAACGTATTCTTCTGGTGACTGGGCGGAAAATGAATGGTTTAGTCTAGCATGCCTCGAGACAATAGACTCATAGACATAATTCCCTTAAGTTTATGTTTGTTCCTGCTTTGTAGCTTGTGTTACTGTGTTTCAAATCGTGCTGAACAATGTCACAACTGTTTCCACTGTTGTCAGTTATTAAGACCAAATTGTGGTTAGACTGTGAGGATGACGACATGCTCAATGCATATAGTGAAGTGGTGGACATTTTAGAATTCACATAGTTTGCCTAACTGTCTTAAACGGTTTTCCTCGACCGTGGGAATCATTTTGCGATGATTGCCTCTGAAGGTGCTGTGGTTTGGTAATTTTCTGATCCTGCTGTCCATGAGTGAATATGTCAGACAAAGATTCTAGTTAATCTTAAAAATCATACTCTTTACCCTCGCTGGTCAGTGTGAAGCATAAATCAAGCTGGTGTGGCAGGTGTAATTCAGCTTCAGGGTGGGCTGCTGTGATTACTGCAGGTGAATTATGGCTCAGATGTGTCGCTGCAGTCAGAGGTTGAAACAGACACAAAGATTGGGTTTGAGAAGAGAAGAAGAATCACTTTTGTTTTGACAGCTTCTTTGGAGTTGTCACATTTGCTTCAGACAAGTGTTTGATGCTTTCTCAGGTTGGAATAGTGTCGGCGCTCCCTCACTTGGTCATGACCATCATCGTGCCCTTAGGAGGCCAGTTAGCGGACTACCTGCGGACCCACAACATCTTGTCCACCACTATGGTCCGGAAAATCATGAACTGCGGAGGTGAGGCTTTGATAATCAGCTCTCTGTCTGTTACTTTGATGTTGTAAAATTATCCCTCACCACAGAAGTCTTGTCCTGTTGTTTTCAGGGTTCGGTATGGAGGCCACCCTCTTGTTAGTGGTGGGTTATTCTCACAGTAAGGGGGTGGCCATCTCTTTCTTAGTTCTGGCGGTGGGTTTTAGCGGATTTGCAATATCAGGTGAGTCTCAACACAGTGGATTCTTGTTCAAGTCCATTTGTGCTGTTCATTAGAGCACAAAACTCTGAATATTCACTCTTTGTTGCTGCAGGTTTCAATGTCAACCATCTAGACATCGCTCCTCGCTATGCCAGCATCCTCATGGGTATATCCAATGGTGTTGGTACCCTGTCAGGGATGGTTTGCCCTCTAATAGTGGGAGCCATGACTAAGCACAAGGTGAGTCATTGCTATTTATACAGTAATGTAAATGTTAATGCAGATAGGAACTTGAAAAGACCCTTAAAAAGTGGTTTTAAATCTTCTGTACTTCTCTACAACATTGAAAGCTGTTTCTCGTTATTTTTATTAGGATTATTTTAACACCTAATGTCTACCGGAGAAGAAAGTTACATTGAGAAATAAGCACTGTCGGTCTATCTGTCTCAGTGTCCCCTCTCTTTACTTTGCTTATCCTGGAGAGATTATCCCATTGAATGGCCAGTAGTGACATACTTTGATATTTTCAAATATTTTATCCAATCAGCAGGTGATTTCATCGTTCAACAACCTGGACTCACTTTGAAGTCATCGAAATCTAGCGCTCAGGCATTGACTTGCAGTGTCAGACACTGTCCTTTAATGTTGGCACAATAAACGGCCAGTCGCCGTATAGTTTGATGGGACTTAGTAATGTCAGGGGGGAAAGTGGCGGGACACAAATGAAAGTTAAGGGAACGAAAGTACAAGTAGTGTGGGCGAGAGGGGTGGTGAATGGGTCCAACAAACATTGACTTTCACCCAGGAGAGCGGTTTTCACATCCTGTAAGATCACAAAGCCAAACTGTTCTTTTTTCCTAAACCCAACCATGTGCGTTAGTTGCTGAAGGCAAAAACAAACGTCAATTTGCGGTACTTTACCGACGTAGCGCATTTATGCACCCAGGGTACCTTGCAGGTCATATCTGGACATGGAAAGTCCATGACCAAATGTCGATATGTGACAAGGTTGGAGTGAGAATGTGTTGCATTTAAGCTAACAAAGATCAAAACCAGACCTTACTAGTTAGCTTCAACCTCCACCTAGTTAGCAAAATACTTGCTGCACACAGACATATTTAGTGTCAGGATCTCGCCTGGATCTTCCTGCTGATGCCTCACACCTTATTGCTTAAATGCTACATTTTTTTGCTGTGCAGCTTGCAAAAACATAGTTATGGATTCTTTACCATGTTCTGGTGCATCTCACTTTTTTGTTGTTTGCTAGCTGACGTTAATGACAAGGAGGCATCATCACGTAATACAAAGGGGAGAGTGATGAATGGTTTGCCCCTCTAGTGGGGGTGGGATTTATATGCACTTTGTATCTGTGGTTAAGGCATGACCCACACTACTCTTCCTCTGATTGGCTAGTACTCATGCCTTTTTCGAAAGGTTTAGGCATGAGGAGTGAGATTGGTTAGGGTAAGAATGTCAGGGTAAGCCAGTCACAGGCAGAGTAGTATGGGCCATGCCTGTGTCACTGTAGGAAGATCAGATGACGAATGAGTGCTGTGCCTCTGTTTTGGGAGTGTGTAGCATATTTTTGGAGAAATGGCCCTTCAGAGCAACGCACATTTGTTTTGGGATAACAGGCTGTAGTACAAATGGGCTTTCAGTCCAATGGGACATTTTTTGAACTATTAAGACTTTGTAATTGTGGGCCTTTGGAACAATAGCATGGCATTTTATTTTCAGCTGGGCTGAAGACGCATGACATCGCCTTTGTCCAACTTTACGGACACCAATACAGGAATCTGTCATGTAAAACCAAAGCTGTTTGAACTTTGGCAGAACATTTAGGGGCCCAGTGTTCATTGTAAGAAGTCAGCTGAGAAAACACATCATCTGGGACTTAAAGAGATACTTTGCAAATTTTCAACCAGCTTGTTATTGTATCATTGTAGGTAATATGTGTACGTGAACTGTGGTAAACTTCCCTTAATCTTACCAGTGCCTAGATCCCCCTGCTCATTTGCCAGCAAAAATCTGCTGGGAGACGTGATTTCCGGGTGCTGGTCAAACTGCATATTGTACTTCCTCATTTTTGTATACCCCCCCCAAACTCAGGTCAAACTGTAAAACAAAGCAGTTCATATCAATTATAAATCACACCCTGTGTTGCCTATTGCTTGCCTCAAATGTTTCAGTGACATAATTTAACTCACTGTTTAACTGTTATATGAGACTGTTTGTCAACAGTATGGATATCTTAAGAGACCTGGATACAGCGTCAAAAGCAGAACTCTGTTCATTCCTATGAAAGCTGCTTAATGATGCATGAGGTCAAACACATTCAACTGCCACCTATAAAATTACCCAAATGCGTCCACTTCATTGGGCCCATAAAGCAAGCACACTCAGGACTTATACCAGCTGAGCTGGCTACATTGGGTTAAGCACTCCTCTAATATGAATAGGGATAAAATGATTCAATCTTGCAGCTCATCTAGACTTTCAAATGTTACAGGACAGAATGGGTCAGATCCTGATAGTGAAACGAGTCATTTTGCAAGGGTCGTGATGCTCAAAAAATACATCCACTTATTTACAGAAGTCTCTTTCAGAATGTTGAGTCTATGGGAAAAAAAGTCTTTTTGGGCCCAATGGCATCACTTGATGGATTTAGAAAGAGTAATTCCACATTTGACTACTATGTAAAGTTGGTTTCACAGCCCGGTGCACATCCTGGGGGCATTTTTAACAGCTGCCCGCCATGTTTTTTTCAGTTAAGCAACACTCATTATATCACCCACTAGTGGAGGCCTTTATTGGTTCGGTGTGGTGCAGTGCATTCTGATAGATGTAGGTTTTCTATCTCATGAACAAATAGAATAGAATAGAAAGAACTTCATTTATCCCTGAGGGGAAATTCAGCTGTCCAGCAGCTCATAAAAGACATAATCCAAATAAAATACCTTAAAATAAGTGCACAAATTGAAATTAAATTAAGATAAAAATTGTCCATTTCACAGTCCAGCCAGTTGTGGCTAAGAGTGTGTGACTGTATTCAGGACGTGTTAAACAGTCTTATTGTCGTGGGGACGAAGGATCTCCTGAAGCGCTCTGTTCTGCAATGCAGTGAGATGAGCCGACTGCAGCAGCTGCTCCTCTGTCGCTCCAAGAGGCTGTCCATTATAGCTTTCAGTTTTCAAAAGTGAATGCCACAGCCCTTTTCCTGTTTTCTCTGGTCATGTAGCACTAACTCAAAAGTATTTGCATCTTTCTGCATAGACAGCCTAGTTTTATAAAAAGACCATCTTCCCAGCAGTGAAATACTTCTTCAAGGAAGTGACTCAGCCTGATGCAACTATTTTCTTTCTCTAGACTCGGGAAGAGTGGCAGTATGTCTTCCTCATTGCTTCCCTGGTGCATTACGGGGGAGTGGTGTTTTATGGGATCTTTGCATCTGGGGAGAAACAGCCATGGGCCGACCCCGAAGAAACCAGCGAAGAGAAGTGCGGCTTCATTGATGAGGATGAGCTGGCCGAGGAGACCGGTGACATCACGCAGGGTTACGGCGCGATGGGCGGTCCGGCTAAAAGCTACGGGGCCACTGCGCAGCTCAACGGAGGTTGGGTGCAGGACTGGGATAAGACGGAGGAGTATGTACAGGAGCCGGCCGGAAAGATGTATTCTGAGCGCGGCTACTCTTAAACCAGACAGTTGTGGTGAGTCTGCTCACAGACTCGTCATGGATTGCACAACATTATCTTAGATATTTAAATCCATTCTGTGTATTCAAGTAAAACGGTTACTAGTTTCAAAAAGCCAATGTAAAGAAATAGTTAATTGCAATGCAGAACAATCCTCATTAGATTCTCACACGTCTCTCATCACATCTACCTACTGTAGGGCTTCACTATACAGAGAGCAAAGAACACTGCAGGCATATGTTGTCCTTCTTAGACACCCAAACCTCATCAATCTACTTGAACAACATGAGCCAGATGACACTGCAGTTGACCATCATATAGGGTCTTTCTAATACCACTCTGATTGCACTGAAACTATAAGTATTCTAAAAACAAGATTCTATTCTGTTTCTCAAATGTGTTTTATGTACTGTATATACCTGTATACTGTTTCTGTGAGACTATTGTGGATTTTGGGTCGTTGATCTGTGTTAACATTAATATAAAAGGCCATATTTTTCATGGACAGTACCTTTTCAGGGAGATGTCTGCTTGCAAAAAAGGTCTCCTCTTCCCCGAGCGAGGCCTGTAATACACTATAAGACAAAAATAGCGTGAGTGAAGTTGAACCGTAGAGTTTTAGTGTGTGTTTGTTTGCATGAATTTGCTCAGATCAATGTTTCAGATGCAGCCGCCTCACAGTCATAGATAGTCCTCATACGGCTCACTGCTTTGTTCTTAGATAAGCGTCTTCTGCCATAATGAATAATAAAATGAACTTTCAGGTGCCAGTCGTGATGTGAGACAAATCAAAAAAAAAAAAAAAGTTTTGAAGGCGATTGCTCAGAAGACATTGTTTATTGATGTTTGGTGTGCACTGCAATAAATTCTGTGTACCAGCCACCACCCATCACATTCTGTTCCGTCATGTGACACTGGCTTGCTGTATCTAACTGTAATTGTTTTGGAGTCATGTGATGCTCAACATTAAGGTGTGTGTTTTAACAAATTACTAGTCTGGAGAATCCAGCTTTAGTGCTCATGATGCAGGACATGTTACATTTTGACAGCGGGGAATGCAGTAATGTATGTGAACAACCAGGTTGTTGTGATCTCTTGGTGTTTCTTGGTTGTTCTCATCGTCACCTTGTTGACACTTTGATATTGTCACGTTTCGAGTGGAGCACATGAGTTAATAGATGGCTCTTCCACCTGACTTTATTTGCTATTTGAACACTTTATTCATTTGCTGTATGAAATCTGCAAGGATGTTTAAAAATATATGAATATTTAAGAATGTTTTAAGATGACCAAAAGATGCTATTACGGCTTTGTGCCTGAAGTTTATGTAAACAGATAAATGTGATTTTATGGCTTCTAATATTGTGTTTAATGAAGAGGTATGTTGATGTCAAAAAGTGTTATAAAAAATACTCATATCATTTTATAAAAAAAACGACCAAAAGTCACGTTTTTTTTGTCATTATTTACCATCTTTTCACCGCACTGTACTGTAGCATATCCAGCTGTTTATCTAAAGGTTAGTGGTCCTCAGAGACTGGAGCCAAACTACTAACCAGTATGAACTACCTTCTCCAATCTGTGCCGTGCATCTCCAATTCTCTCCACGTTTTCTCATTAACAAATCAATGACCGAGGTCTCTGGAGTCCAAGGGAGAGTATTGGACCCCGAAGCTTGGTAATTGTTAAAAGGAAAGTAGCAATGTTAACGCTATTACTGGAGTTTAACATCCCAACAAACCAGGATCACTGTCTGACTTAAATATGCAGTGTATGTGAGGTGTCAGTGTAGGTGCATAAAGGTGTGATAAACCAATTAAACCTCTCAGCAGCATCTCACACTTCTCTGAAATGTACAGGAAAAAGATCAGAGGCATAACTGAGAAAGAAGAAACACATTATGTGAATGTGATGTGAAATATTATACTTGTGGCACACCCTGTTTCCTCGCTGTGTCCTCCGCTACACAACTGAGGTCGACAGTGTTACATGAACATATTCCACTATTGACCCAGCTCCTGCATTAAATCGTGACAAATCAATACCATTTAACTCCAGAGCAGATTGGACTTTTAAAACGAAAACGCCTCTAATGAAAGTTTGAATTCAGAATGCATGTTGGTGACAGGGAAGGTCGTGCTGCCTTTATGGTTGTCACTGTGTTTCCTGGTTATTAGTATTTCATGTTTGCTAGAAAAAAATATTGACTCAAAACACATAAAGACATTGATGCTCATTACATTGCATTCATTTACATTTTATAACACTTGATTTAACTTGAGTGCAGCTTTAGAATCAGGTTTGATTCCTACATTATTAATGTTACAAGCAACCATTAAATGATGCAGAGTTGAAATACTGACGTTAAAAGGTGAAACCTGAATGCAACATTAGTTCCTTGGAGCTTTGGTCTGTGATGATGCCATCCAATGAAAATCGGCAACAGAATTTACTGGATTTTTAATACTAAAATGAGTTTGTTCCATCTTGGAGATGCTCTTTTTATGGGTGGAATATGGTCGAACTAAAAAATATGAAATGCAAGCCTTGAAAAAAAATCCATGGCACACTGTTATTGTTGTGTTGTTATTTTATATGGCAGTATGTATTTATGGGTCTAGTGTGTAGGATGTAGTGGCATCTGGAAACAACTGAAACTTCTCTCTTGTGCCAGGCATGTAGAACTATAGCAGAATATGAAAACATGAAGTGGCAAATGGCCCTATCTAGAGCCAGTGTTTGGTCTGTCCATTCTGGGCCACTGTAGAAATAACATGGCAGACTTTGTGGAAGAGGACTGGCTCTGCATGTAAATATAAACGGCTCATTCTAAGGCAACAAGTATTCTAATTTTGATGTGACTAAGCACTAAATAAAACATACTGATTATATTATATTCCATTTCTGCAAATATATCCACCTAAATCTTCAACACTGTTGTGTGTGTTGTGGATCATCATTTATCTTGAGGACTTTATTTGTTGTGTTTGTCCTTGTCACATGTTATTCATTTATGTTTAGTCTGTTTCCTGGTTTTATTTTCTCACTGTAGTTTCACACAGGAGGGTTCTGCTTCCTGCCTTTATGTGATTTTCTGCCCTGCCCTGATCTGTTTCATCTGTTCCTCATCTACCCTGTTGTCACCTGTCCCTCACGATCACTCTCTTTTGTGTTTAGTCTTTGTGCTCTCTTTGTGTTTCTCTGTTTGTCTGTGTCGGCCTTCTGTGCTCCTTGCTAGATTCCTTCCCTGTGTTTCCCAATAACGGGTTCGTTTCCAGTTTAGTTTTTGTGTTTTTCATTTGTAGTGTATTTAACTTCAGCCTACTCCCTTAGTTTTTATTCCCTGTCTGCGTTTTGGTATCAGCTTTATTTTAGCTCATCTTTTGCTCCTTAAACCTGTTAGCAAGGTGTTATGCATTTGGGTCCTCTCTCTGAACCATGAAACCTGACACAAAGCCACAGCAGTGCTTCTACTCCACTGGCTCCACATTAGGGTGAGTATGTTTAGGTTTTATAATACTAATTTGACCAAAGAAATTATTATGAAAAGACGATCGAATTTCTCTCTAAGAGACTGTTACAGAACTACGGAGCCCCTAAAGTCCCAAAATGTGTTTTTTTTTATCTTGTGCGCACAAGATAATAACTTGTTCCCTCAAGAGAAGTATAGTTTTTTTTTTTTTTTTTATAATTCACAGCAGATAATGTCTATGCAAGCAGTGGCTGTTTAAAGCACTTTATATTTCCTACATTTCAAAATAGGCTTAATGTTACTTATTGAATGCTTTTTCAAATAAAACAGATCACTGTGTAAATTAGTTCTTTGCTACTGATGACACACAAGTGAGAAAGGTATAGCTCATAGGCTAAAACTACAAAAAAATATCTAGTCATCACTTAGTTGTATGTTGATGGCATTCCTTAGTGTTAAATATAGATCAATAGCTTCCAAAGGGCTTTTACTGGGGAACTGTAAGCCCAGTTCCTCCACAAGTATCATGCAAAGATCAAATATATCTTCATCACAAGGAATACAACTGCGAAATACACATTGTCCATTGTCCTGACATATCCAGCTCCTCTTGATCAAGTGGCATGGCACAGTCCTCAGTGTCCCATAACTCTGGGGTGGAGTACATCACATTTGGGATTCCATGGGGCACATTTGGGTTGGACACAGTTCGGATTCGGTGTGCATTCCAGACACCCTTAATGTTATTCAGCTCTTCCTAAAAACAACAATAAAATGCCCATGTGTGACCACATTAACACCCAATCATCATACCTGAATTATTCCTGTTACGCACAGCTGAAGTATGGCCTTGTCCAGTAAACCTCCATCAAACCCTCCTTCATCCCGTAGCTCCCCAAGAAGCTGGATCCAGTATTCCATACCCTCTTTCCGGAGGATGCCCCACCAACTCTCAATGCGTTGGTTTGCTGTACTCACTCCAGTGAGGTAGCTTCGCTCTCCCGAAAAATCATCCTCATGGTTTGTGCGTAAACGTCTCTGCAGCTCTCGTACAAGACAGTTTTCTGTGCCACGGTCAGTGCGCTCAAGTTTGGGACAGATACTTAGTTTTTCTAAAACAAAATAGCCTCCAATAACTCTCGGGTCACTGCTGGGTTTGTAGGCATTCAGCCAAATTATTTTCCGAGAGAAGCCGTCGATACATCCATTAATACACACACCAAAAGGTTTTAACTTGTCATATGAATCAATGTGCCAGAGGTAATTGGGTCCCTTTGAGAAGTACTGTCTCCTCTGAAGCCTCCGTTGCTGTCTGTGTGCTGACCCTTCAGGATCAAGCTCAGCTAATATAACTCTAACTTCTTCCTTTTTTGCTTTAAGGCCATTTTCTTGGCACTTCGTAAACATCCATCTATACCCATGCATCTTCCCCGGACCCTGTAGTTGTGGACAAAGTCAATGACACGGCCTAAATCTGTGTAGTCCTTCCATCGGCTGAGCCTGTTGTCCTTCAGCATGCGCAGCAAATAATTCCTGCTGATAACAATCCCATGTCTATGTGCAAGAGCAGCAAGAATTTCACTGTATGACATTCCAAGATGAAAATAAAACTTGATTAAATCAGTTCTCTCCATTATGTGTTGGCTGTGTGCATCAGAAGTCGTTAAAGACGCATATGAGTTCATAGCAAATTATCTTGTGCGCACAAGATAATTATCTTGTAGGAACAAGTTATTTATCTTGTGCGCACAAGATAATAACTTGTTCCCACAAAATATTAACTTGTGCGCACAAGATAAAAAAATACCACCTTTTGGGACTTTAGGGGCTCCGTACAGAACAAAGCCAAAATCTGTGGCAAAACAGTATGATATAAAAAACAAAATATGACATATTTAGTCCAGAATAAAACATCAAAATATATGTTTTATAGTAGCATGTTGATGTTTAGGGTCCACATTCACAAAGGATATTTTACGTCAGTTTGCACACAGTAGGTGCAAAATGTGCTAAATTTTATATACGGTTCCAGCTGGCAGAATTCACGAGTAATGCCCTCACTGTTGAGCCACTGGAGTTGTGAGAGAGCTAATGGAGGCATAGTTGCAGATTTTGGGTGGCATGCAGGGGACACATCCCGCTCAATATTTAGAACATGAGCATCGTCTCCCCCAGTAACAACATTAACCAGCGGTGGACTTTTATTTCCACAAAATTGAAGACATTTACTCTATAAACTGATGCATTAAAATTCACCACAATGAGGGAAATGAAAGTGTTTGATGCTCAAAATTTCCTGGTGGAGGAACTCCAATGCCCCTGTGTTATATGTGTCCCCCAGATATTGAAAGGAAACCTACACCCTTGGATGGAAGTCTTATGATTCTGCAGTGTGTCAAACACGCCGCTCTGGAGGCCCACAAACTGCAGCCTGTTAGCGAGGTGGTGAATAATTCAGGAAAACATGGCGTCCATCCATTCACATGCATCTCTCAGAGTCTCTCCCTACAGCAGGAAGGGCTCAATAGTGTGTACGAGTCTGGATAAATCAAAGGCCGTGATTCTGACGGCGCCTTCCAGCCTCTGCAGGTGGGGATGAGTCATATGGAGCAGATACAGAATATGAGAGCAGTCCATCATCAGAGGTCTGACCAGCTTCCTGAAGGTCCTCATTATGCATGATGTCAATGTGACCAACTGGTAGTTATTAAATGTGGTAGGTTTCCACCTCCCTCTGACTGTAGGCCCGGGGTGAATATATGCAGGAAAAATCTCTGCAGCCTTTTGCAAATGAAGCCTTCGCAGCAGGAAATGATAGACAGGCATGAAGTTTGTACGGGTGGGGGTTAAGGTGTTGACCATAGGGTTTTATGCGCATGACGGACAGGCTGAAACAATTCAATGTGCAGTCTACAGTAACCTTGCTCTGTGTCAACTGATGCTTCGATCACAGGAAGCAGCTCCATGTCTGAAACCAGCAGCAGCAGCAGTGGCAGCAATTACTATAAATCTCAGCTTCTCCTCCGATAATCTGCCCGGCTGAGGAGGGAAACCATTAACGCTCAGCACCGCCTGCTTCTCGGTGCACATGTTAATTTGACAGAAAACACAATTGTGTCACCAGCCACGTGGAACATGTTTTCTCATGCCTAACCAGCCGGAGTGGTCACGGCTGTTGCACCGGTGACGTGCCTGTTGGGATGCGCCGTAATTGGACAAAATCTGTGTGTCGACATTTCATTCATAGGTGGGGATTCTGTCAGCGTTCACCTACCTCTAGCCTCCACCCTCTGCAGCATCCCAGACTATCATTGTGATGTTGTTGGTGCTGTTTGTGTAATGGTGAGGGTGAGCGAAGGAGGATTGAGTAGTTGACAGTGTGTGGGGCAGGTGCAGTTTGGCTCCTGAGGGACTGTAATGGGATGAGGCCCAGCCAGAATGAGTGTTTGATGACGGGGTTGCACTCCTCCCCTGGGACTCTGCCTGCATGCAATTATCCTCCTGATCCCTTCTCTCTTCTCTAGTCTGCGGTCCAAAGTGTACACAGCGATCTCTGCACACTGCCGCCTGAATATCCTTTAACTTATCCAAAATTCAACTCCCTCATATGCAAAAAGATCAAACAACTATAAGCCAAAATTTCAAAGCAAGTATTGGAGTAATTACTGTTTTATGGCACCCTCCAGCATGACATTACACTACCCTGGGGCAATTGAATTTATAAACACCTCCCTCTCCTCCCTTGCTAATTGCTTTATTAATGGAGAGCTTGGCACCTCAAATCAGTCTGTCTCACCAGACATGTTATATGTCTCTGCTCTCCTCCCACTGCCACACATGTGCACACTGAAACAAATATTTTCAAAAGATTGCTGTGTTTCCAAAAGGATTTCTGAATCTCCCCCACTTGTTTTTTTCAGAAAGCTCATGTTTTTGCAACGAGATGCTCAGTGTAACACAAACAGAAAACCCTCTCTTTTGTGATATGCAAATGGCATCCACTCTAAAATATCTCCATCTTGTTTAGCTCTCAAAAGCAACAGGGACTGTGTGCTATCATTATTTTCATCTGTGCACTGAAACATTTACAAGCACCAAACTACTAGCTCAGTTCTAAGGCAGGGAAACAGTGATGCTACTTTTTCAAGACCCGCCTTATTTGCAGTGAGGATTGCATCCTCCACAATCAGAGGAAGAGGAGGGAGATTGCTACATCCAATTGTTTTTCCTCCACAAAACTGGTTTCCTACAGTTGCGTGTGAGGTAATCTATCACAGGTCCTTCCAGCTCCCCTCCCCCATATCACATTACGTTGACGGCTTCATACCCTCCTCTCTACAGCATGCTCATATCATTGGATCACACACAAAGGATGAGAGGCTGATAAGATTTTACACGATATTCTTATTGCTGCCGGTGCGTTGCTTTGAATCTGGACAGAATGATCATGATGAATTTTCAGATGATAGGGGAAAATATTTTACAGCCTATATTGTGTTTTAATCCTCTGCATAGGACATGCTTTCTTTTAGGGCAGCATCTGACAGTTAATTTCACAATGGATTAATCGTTACAGCTCTACTTTCTTTTGTATTTTTTTCGACAAATCAACCCCTTCCTTCTCCTTGTGTGCCACAATACAACAGCATTTCTGCAACGACAGCATCTCACTGGAGTGTCTGACAGCGCAGTTTTTGTGGGATGTCCTATAGAGGACGATGTGAATTTCTTTCATCCTGTTCCTCACAGTCTGCACCGACATTTCATATGACTCAGTAAAAAACACAACACTCCTCCTGTCTTAATAAAGCATCCATCTTTTCCTCACTGCGAAAAAACCCAAATGAGAGAATCAATCCCGTCTCCTCGCCTGATGATGGTGGCCACCGATCATCAGCATCCTCTGAGTGGGACACAGGTGTGCGGTGGGGCCCTCCTGCCTCTGTGATCCGTCACCGAGGCCAGACAAGGGCCAGGCTGCAGCGGCTTAGGCACGTGCCGAGGGAGGGCTCTACCCCCCCTCCATCCCCCGTTCCACCCGCCCCTCTGAGGACTCCCTATTCACACCACCAGATGGGGGCTGGATCTGAGTTTTAATGAATGCTATCCCTCACGACCCCTCTGAGAGCCGCAGAACAACAGTCGCCCTCAGCACGTCTCACTGCAGCTTGTTACCCCACGCTGACACACAACAATAATGGATAGAATGGAAAAAAAAAAAAACACAGAGGGTAAGAAGTGAGAGCAGAAAATACTGAGTGTTTCATTTCTAATTTCACATCTGCACTTGAAGAAAGTGGTTTTATAAAAGAGGGAAATGCTTCATATTCCCACAAACACTAAATTCACTGTTCAATAGATTACCTGCTACTTCAGTGAGCAGATTTAAGCAAACCTCACACATTTAAATCAGGCTGGTGGTGGATATTATGGGGCTGTGTGGACCTCCTGATGTCTGTAGTGATACAATTAGACAACCCTGTAATTTTACCATGCAGGTTAAGAGCAGGGGGCAATTTGTTCACACTTCCGAGACAAAAACTAAATAGCTGCTTTATATCAGAAGGGTGGGCTTAATACTCATCAAATGACACCCTCTTTTATATTCAAATAACAGCTCTGCGTCAAAGAAAACTAAAGGTTTGGTGGCATAAAAGATTGACAGTAATTGCCTTTCTCTTTCTATTATCAGTTCTCAGACATGTGGGTATTTATCCTACATAAATAATGGGTAAAATGTGTTTTCACTTAGTGTAGATAGACACAGTCAGAGGACAAAATTGTAGGCTTCTCATTTGGAGTCAGACTAACACATCTGAATCATCACCATGGCTGCTAACCCACTCTGCCACTTATGTGTAAGGCTGTGAAGAAGAGTGAGAAACACAAAATCTAAAAATGAAAAAAATCTGTCAGTGTTCAATCCCAGAGGCTGAATGCTAACATGCAGCTTGGTAACACGTGGAGGAGAAAAATGCTCATCCGTTTGATTAATAAACTTCAGAAATTTGTCCCTAAATAATTTTCAAATCCAACCTAAAATCTGATCTAACATGATGAAAATGTACATTAAATGAATCTATATATATTTGTAACCTTGGAGCAGATGAGACCCCTTCAATCATTGTTGCTCTCCATCCAGTCAGATGCATATGTTCTTCATTGGATGGAAATAAATTGGTTGTGTACATGCAGCCCCTTACTCAGTGACCCTTGTCTGTCTCAACGTGAATTGCTTTCACGGCGTGTTAAACGAGCCGTGGTCGTGTTGGTGTTTCCCTCAGCACGGCGGCCGGCTCTCTAATCCGCTGTCTGCCAGAGTTATGTCACACACCAGCTATTGTGGCGCATTTGATTGAAGACGCCTGATCTGACTAACTGATCCCTCGCCGCAGAGGTGCTCTGACACATGGGCGAGGTCTGAGATGTGTGAATTGGCAGTCGAGTCACATGACTGGCATTAAACCAATCAGAATTTTTAGATTTAGACGAGCGCAGCTTTGTGGCGAAGAGGCGATATTGACAGATGGTGTGTGAGAAAATGATTTTAGGTGTGTACAGTTAGAAAAGGGAAAATTGGATCGCAAATGTTTCTGCCTTCTTTGGTTTTTGTAGTTTCTTTATGGTCCCCTGTCCTTTAAAACTAATTTGTCAGGACCTCATAAATCAGCAGCTACAGAATAATTTTTTTAGATGTAACTTGGGAGTAAGGTGGGATTTATAATGCTAAATGAAGCCTTGAGTCTCTAGAGACCAATTTATAAAGTGTAAACTATTCACTGCCTGACAATTACTGTCAATTTAATTCAGTCAAATCACGTGCTGCTACTTATTACAAGGCAGCATGTGAGGATACCATCTGTCCAAACCTTGTAAGCTGTGCAATTTTAACATCCAGTTGTATTAAAATGAAAAAAAGAAATACATTAATTCCACTATTACAAGTTGCATGGATACAATTTTACAAAAACGTTTATACTGTGACAGAAAAGGGCTAGTGCAACAAAATTTAAGGCTCCCAAATCCACTAAAATGCGCAGTTCTAAAATGTTGTCATCAATTGTGTTTTGTTTTTTCATCTTATTAATTTGTTCAGTACGTTGTGTTTCTGATTTTGTGATGGTCTGTATACAATTAGATTTAACAAGTCAAAAAAATGTAGCTTAGACGTTATTTAAATGGAAAAGAAATCTCTGTAAACGACCGGTCAACATTCAAGAGTTGTGTGATTTTTATGTGTTTTTTTTTTTTTAACTAAAAGAGTTACCAATATGGTACTTTTTTGACATCTTCCTGTTATGAATATTGTTTATCTACTAAATCAGATTTTTCATTTAAGAGGAAACCAAAGTTTTTGAATGTTATCAAACCCAAGCAGCCATATAAGCCTATCAAAAATGAACAAAATCAACCAAATTCTGATTAAAACAGTCTGATCAGAAGTAAAGAAGAATATGAATCTGAGCAAGAATTTGATACCAGCTTTTAGTTATTGGCAGCTTCAAAAATCTGTTTGATGAACACATTTTGTTTGGTATCAAAGTGTATAGAGGTTTAATACCAAGCCACAGTCAAACACTGCATAAAGATATACACATACATATACATTCAGCATCTCCTTCGGCTCTAAAGAATCCACAAGACTGACAGTCACTTGTTAAATGCTGACAGGAGGTCTCCCCACACGCTCAGACCTCTGACATCAAAGTCCCCATCAGAAATTTTCAAAGCATTTAGCTCTTTTTCTACATCCTCCCTCAGAGAGGGACAGGCCTCAAACAAGACCAGAAAGTTGTCCGTCAGTCTCTGGAAGGATACAGTTGGCTTTGTGCTGGCTTGAACCCATTCACCCTCACTTATATTGTACTCCATATCAGAGGCCCACTTTTTCAGCACATCACAATATGCATCTCTAAATTTCAGGTGTTTTTTGGCCAGGTCTATAATGAGTGTAGTAGGCAGTATAGAGCACATGTGCTGCAGCACACTTTGTTCCTTCTGCAGCCAGTCCAAGAGAAAATCCTGTGACGCAGTTTGTGCAGCTGAGTTTTTCGTTGTCAGCAGAGCTGCAGCGATGACCTGACAGAAATGTTGTGTTGCTCCTCCACATCCCTGGAGGACGGAGTCTAAAATGTGCTCTGTCCGGCAGGCTTCGCTGCCAGCACCCAGTCTCTCCATCAGCATCACCCCCTGCACCTCAGCATCAGCACCAACAGCTGACAGGTCTGTTAGAGGACTCAGGACTTTACAGGCAGATTTGCACTGAATGATGTGGCTGCAGAAGCCGGTGACATCCTGATACTCACTCTGCTGGTTGTTTACCGGACTTGTCGTGTCAAAGAGTATCTTCATGATGAAGATAGGCAGCTCAGGGTTTTTTAACAGCCCAGCAAGCAACAGGTGCTGACACCGGGAGAGGTCCGAGAAGGACACCTCTGTGCATCCAGGGAAGGCAGCTCGCACACTTTGATTTGAGAGCTGCAGCTGCTTCTCCATAGTTCTCCTTATAGAGGGGTTATTGTGAAACCTGTTAAAGAGGTGCTCGCAGTACTGGGCCCAGTGAAAAGCTCTGGACAGAGTTTGTTTATCCCACTGCTCGACCACACTGCTGTGCGCCGCCACGGCCAGCAGCTCCACCGTGCTCGCCAAGTTTTTCAGCACCGCCTCCATGTGGCGCTCTCCGCGTTCAGAGTTCAGCCTCTGAGCGCCGGTGGTGGACGCTCACTGCGGAGGAAAGCACAAACCATTCAACCAAACTGTCCTCTCACCTCCGCCGCCGAGAAACTACTGCTAAAACGTTACTAGGCTAACTAGCCGGTTAGCAACAGGTTAGCTAACAACAGCACTTCCGGTGGCACGTTTCAAAACAAAATCATTTTTAACGAATGATATTTTAGGTTAATGCCCAGCGTTACACACAAAAGACAGTACAGAAAACTAGCGAAGAGATACTTAGTATAAATAAACATAGTTTTACTCACTTATCTTTCAACTTTCTCTCGGCCGACTGCTGCTTGCGCCGCTTTTACTACTGCGCATGCGTACCTGAGTATAGCCAACTTTTTTCCTTCAAAATAAAAGCCGAGTAATTTATTGCCAGTTAGTAATAATAATAATAATTATAATAAATCTTAAATTGTTTTTAATGTTTGTTTTCTGGCTATTCAAATAGACTTATGGAATAAATCTTTATATTATATAATCAAAAATGATTCTAAAAACAAAACTAGGAGTAGAGGAAAAAACATGCCTGCATTTTTGACAACAGAGCAATTCGCAATTTATGTATCTGTGATTATGTTTGCTTCAAAATGATTTATTTACTACCACAAAACTGTGTTATTCAAATTTTGTACTCACTGCAAACGTAACTATAGATTTGACATTGCCAGGGTGTGCCAGTTGGATCAGATTACATTACATGCGGGCACACAGGAAAAAAGAAATCAATTAAAACAAAGTATATCGGCGGATTGTATTTCTCGGGCTGACCTGCTGAATTCAGTCCAGAAATGTCACATTGGAGTAACACAAAGCGGAGAGGTGGGAGGCACTGCCAGTAGGACCAAACTTCCCTCCCATCAGCAGCAGCAGCAGCAGCGTGCTGTGAGTGTAGCCTGTATGTGTGTATGTGTGTGTGTGTGTGCAGTCAGATCCTTGTGCAAATGCGCAGTGAGAAAGACCTCCCCGGTCCACATTGGTTCAGTGTTTTGGAGCCTAACCTGTGGGTCGGTGCACCGCGGTGAAAAAGCATGAACACTGGGATCCAGCGGCTCTCAGGACGAGTGAGAGGAAGGTGCGCACCAACGAGCTGAACCCCTCAGGGTGAGCACAGATAAAGAGTTTTTTTGGGGGAACTCATGCAAGAAATTTTCGCTGCTTTACTGCTGCCAAATAAATGTCAGACTTCTGAATGTCTTTATGCATATTCTGTTTTAATCTGGGGGGTGTAACTTGTACTTTACAGCCTCTTTCTTTTCTCATCAGAGGGATGCGCGCTTTGCAGAGTAATGTCATATTCTATATTAAAAAGTTGGAGCTCAGTTACGTCTTGATAGTTAAAAAACAGATAATTATTTTTTATATTCCTCACAAATGTAATTCCAGGCATCTTTAATTACACAGAATCTGACTTATTTTCTTGAGTTGCAGCTCTCAGTCATTTCATTGGTTTTAATTAGTGGGTGCTCTGCTGGATTTCAGTCATAACTCATCAGGCGTCCTCCCTTGATCCTATTTCCAGAGTGGTTATATGTCTGTTGTGGTTGTTTTTATTTGTGACAGTTGTAAAGGAGGAGACAGCTTTAAAATATTAGAACGGTTGTAAATGAAATGTGCTGCAGAGTGTTTAAAGAGGCCAAAGCAACACAGTCAAAAAACCCATTTATTGGACTAAATTTCGACACAGTAACAAAAGATCTGTATGGTGCAGGCATAAGTATGTAGATGTGCTGTCTGTCTGGAATGCAGTTTGTTGATGGTGAAAATGTTTACCACAAAGGAGTCCTTAAATGCAGGCCTGAGGGTGCCTGTTAGATTTGGAAATTATTTAGTCTAGAATAAATCAGTGCAGGATTTATGACACCATGTGGCGCACTAATAAACACAAGAATAGTATTGCTGGAATATGATATTGTGGATATGTAAACAAGCATCGTGCTGCTGGCCTGTTGTTTATCGTTTGATCATAAAGGGGAATATTCTGCCTTTGTTGACATTTTAAACCAGACTTTGTACTTTCCTGACTGCAGCTGATGACACCATCTGATACCTGAATATGACACTGACTCACAACACTCACAGTACTTATCTGCAGTGGAAACATGCTGAGTTTCCTCGTTTAAGTTGACAAATCAGCCTCCAGATCAGTTTACTGTTGTGGAGGAGAAAGGCACGAAGGGCGGCGAGGGTGAGGAGGACAGAGCCACTCTTGTTTTGTTCTAATTGATGTGTCGAAGTTCCCATACATATGTCTTTCCTGGAGCAATCTGCAGCCAACTGTGGCAGGTTATGACTTTTTTACGGAAGTCATGAGACTTTTCTGACAAGAAAATGTGTATGTTCATCTCTGTATATTGTCATACCTTTGGGCTATAAATTAATGTTTCTCTGATCTCAATCTTGAGTCTGTATAGTGTCATATTCTGAATTTGATTCTGGAAAATAACATGACATAGATGGAGCAGCAAGTTGAGCAGATGGTACATGCTACATAAAGCCAGGCGGAGTGGTGGTGTGGGCTGTGTTTTTGGCCTGCAGTGGAAGAGGTCAGGCTGCAGTGTGGTGTGAGGAGCCAGGTATGTTTAACAACAGCTGGTTGTTTCTTTAGGACTCTTTCCTGGGAAGAAATGTGTTTATTGATGATCCTGTCGAGAACAATACAGGTTTTTTAAGCTAAGGTGAATCCATGTTCCAGTTTACCAGAATATTTTTAAATGATTTATTCAGCTTAAGAAGTGGGAGAAAGTTGGAGTTATATGGCTTTTATTGGGCAGCAATAATATCTAAATACAGTATATTAAAAACATCATCCATGACAGATATGTCAAATACAAATGTTTTTATTGACACCAGTGAATGTGCCTTCTACTGTGAGACATGAGAAGTTGTCCCAGTGCCCTTGTTCTGTCTGTCAGCCTGCCCCACAGTTGACGTGGGAATGTAGCACCTGTGTGTGAGTGCTGAGCTCCAGAGTTTAGTGTGTGTATGCAGCGAGGAGCTCTTGTCTTCAGGAAGATAACACGACCTTGGTCGGACATCAAGGTCCCGATGTCCGGCGTGACACCACGGTGTGATTTGGTTGCAGCCAACTCCAGAGGGACCTTGAAATGTTACACAGCCTTAAAGGTCAGATTCCTCACATTGTGTTACACTCCCTCGGCATTCAGAGGACATTTTCAGCCATCACAGACTATGAACTAATTGTTCATGTCAGCTTTGCTTCCTTGTTTGAATAAGCTCTTCTTGTGATTTGCATAGAATTTCCTGGTGCTATTTGCCTACTGTGTACCATGGAAGATGTTCCTGCATGTGTCCAAGCTGAAGGCAAAACATTGTAGATGCGACAACTTGATTTCATAGTCAGAGTTGGTACTGGACTCAACCCACTTTTTGTTTCTGTAATGAAGCCTGAACAAAGAGCATACTGTGCAACATCAGTCATCTATGTTGTTAAAATAGCTATAAGAATAGAAAAGTTCTGCTGTCTCTTAAAGCTTATTACATTAAAAACCTCTTTTTGGAATCCTGAAAGAGTCTTTGCCCACTTTATTCTATTTCTTTCTTCTCAATTTGTGAAATGATGTCCGCACATATGCTCTTTCCATGTCAGGTCTTACATCTGGTGCCCAGTTGTTTTGTCAGTTACTCACTTGTCCCGGCACTAATGGAGTGACACTGGATTGAGACGTGAAAGATTTTCACATTATAGCTCAGACGGCGAGCGCTTGGCACACTGCAGCACCATATTGGAAAAGGCTGTGAGAAATGTCTCATTTACTCATTGACTTCAGTTTGTAGGCAGTGAGTAGCTGTTAAATATCACTCTGAATATTGATTTCAAACGCAGCCTCTCCATCAGGCTGTAATGTAAGGCCTGCAGCAGTGTCTGCTGGATGGGACTAATGTAGACGCTATGATAGACTGTATCTGTAATCTGAAGGAGCTCTTTGTTTGTGTCTGCTGTTTGTTGAATAGAAGTCCTACTGTATGACTCTGGCTGATATAAAAGTGTCTCTTGTCCAGTGAAGAGGCTGTCTCATGTCATCAGGTGGACTGTAAACCAAACCGGGATTTGGCCATGAGGACAAAAGCTCTCTTCTCTTGTGTTCATCTGATCCTCCTCTGCTCCTTTTGAAGAATACTGTCATGAAATTTCAGATTATAAGTGTAAAACCAAAATTTTCAGATGGTCTTTATTTTATGAGTCATCCTGTCTGTTGTCATAATATATCATCTTCATAACTACTGATTGGTTTCCTAAGAGCCACAGCATAGTAGTAGTGGTAAATAATAAATAATAATAATACATTTTATTTATAGTGCCCTTTTCATCACAGGATCTCAAAGGGCTACAGGTTTAAAAAACAAAAAAAAGGGGAAAAAAAAGAGTAATGGTAAATAAAAACAAGGCAAGCAATTTTATTTAAAAAAAAAAAAAAAATTTAAAAATGGAAAAAATTTAAAACGTCTAAGAGGGGGGAACCAAAAGTTTTGCTAAAAAGAAATGTCTTAAGACCTTTTTTAAAACAGTCAATGGATTGTGGTGCCCTCAAGGTGTCAGGGAGGGCATTCCACAGGCGTGGGGCAGCGGCACAGAAGGCCCTATCTCCCATGGTCCTCAGTTTGGTTCTGGGTATGTGGAGGAGGTTTGAGTGAGTGGAGCGGAGGGAGCGTGTTGTATTTTGTGGGTTAAGAAGTTCTTTGAGGTAGAAGGGGGCATGTCCATAGATGCATTGGTGTGTGAGAAGGGAGACCTTGTATTCGATCCTGGTGGAGACGGGAAGCCAGTGGAGTGAGTGGAGGATGGGGGTAATGCGCTCATGTTTGCGCACTCCCATCAGGATCCTAGCTGCAGAGTTTTGAATGTATTGGAGCCTCTGCAGGCTCTTGCTAGGATCCCGATGAGAAGTGCGTTACAGTAGTCCAGTCTGGAGGAGATAAAGGCATGGACCAGCTTTTCGGCATCTGAGAGGGAGAGCATGGGGCGGAGTTTGGAGATGTTCCGGAGGTGATAGAAGGAGGTCTTGCAGAGGTGGTTGATATGGGATTCGAAGGTGAGTTGGGGGTCCATTTTTACACCGAGATTTGTGACTGCTGATGAGAGAGGGATATTTGTGCCAGAAAAGGTGATGCTGGTTATGGGTGATGATTGGGTCTGGTGAGGAGTGCCGACCAAGATGGCTTCGGTTTTGGAGCTGTTGAGTTGGAGGAAGTTGTGCTCCATCCATACCTTTATCTCTTGTGATGGGGATGAAGGTGATGATGAGGGTGGGGTTGCAGCTGTGGCATTAACATAGAGCTGTGTGTCATCAGCGTAGCAGTGGAATGAAAATCCATGGCGGCTGATGACTTGACTAAGGGGGATGAGGTAGAGGATGAAGAGGATGGGGCCAAGGACTGACCCCTGGGGGACACCGCAGGTGACTGTGTGTGGATTTGATGTGGAGTGACCCATGGAGATGTATTCTGTCTGGTTTGTGAGGTATGACTGGAACCAAATGAGGGCAGTGTCAGTGAGTCCAGTGGTGAGGTGGAGCCGGTTAAGTAAGTTAAGTAGTATGAAGAATTTTCTGTATTCACATACCCTTATAGGTACACAGGTATAAGTACATATTGTGTGTACATACATTATACGTCTATGTACATACCACAACATATGCATACAAGGGTTGGACAGAATGATTTTTAACTTCAGTAACACCTTTAAAGTAATTTCAACCGACACAACAAGTGTGGCCCGTAAAAAGTACCTATCTGTCACAGTTTTAATAAAAAAAGAACATTATAAGATTCACATTTGAAGTATTTATTGTGGATCTGCTGTATTGCATTATACAGATGTTCCTTTTATTGATTTCCCATATACAACAAAAATGGTGTTAACAGTAACCAAAAGTGGTTCTTTGGTACATAATAATAGGGGAGCCTATTTTGGCGCTATATGGCACCCATCTTTTAATGATGCTGTACAGAGCTTTTATCTAATAGTGCTACATAGAACCATAAGAGGAGCCATGTTGTTTTTTAATGTTTGAACTTGGGCACCCTTAAATGATTCCAGATAATACCATGCATTAGTCAGTATGCTTCTGAATGACACTTAGCTTAGCCTCGATTTTTTTAAAAAGCTGTAAACATCATCTTGCAAGATTTTCCTGTGGTGTGAGGCATGTTAAAGGTGTTTTTTTTTACATCCTCCGGTCTGCTCAGAAGTCTATCCTGCGCACCCTGATTTAAAATAATTTAAAATGTTTCAATATTTTCGATATCTGTTGTGTGTGGGGGGAACCCCAAGGCTCACCAGTGGTGCTGGAGGTCTCAGAGGGTTTTAATGCAATTTAATGGGATTCAACTCAGAACTTACTCACCTCCAGCTCTTGCTGTAACACATACAGTCTATGTTCATGCTGTCTCTTTGACTTCATCCATATTTTTTTTAAAGTTGGAGCTCAGTTACGTCTTCATAGTTAAAAACAGGTAATTATTTTTTATATTCCTCACAAATGTAATTCCAGGCATGTTTAATTACACAGAATCTGACTTATTTTCTTCAGTTTTAGCTCTAAGTCATTTCATTGGTTTTAATTAGTGGGTACTCTGCTGGATTTCAGTCAGAGCTCATCATTTTTTTCTTTGTTTATATCCTGTAAAAAGTAGTGCAAAAACTAAAAGACACTTGTTGTTTACTCTCAAGTCACATTTGATCGCACAAGATATCTGGTTTTGAGAGTCTGGACTCTGATTGTTCATGAATAAAGTGTGTTAGTTTGTGGTGTGCTCTTCTGGGCAAAGCGTTGCTCTCCACTATAAAAACAGAACTGTTAAATGTATCATAAAATGTCGCTATGTTTGGAGTCTCTCACATTTTTAACATTGGGTAAGATTTAAAAAGTCTTTCAGTGTGGGTCAAGCTCAAGATGAAAAACCAGAGAACCTCTAGAGAACCATACAGGGGCTTTAAAGGTTCTCTACTGGTCCTACAGCTTAGACTATTTTAGTTTATTGGTGAAAGAACAAGTGTGAAGTGGTCAGGTCAGCACCTCCAAATCTGAGGCCATGGTCCTCCCCTGGAAAATGATGGATTTCCCCCTCCAGGTTGGGAGTGAGTTACTGCCCCAAGCGAGGGAGTTCAAGTATCTCTTGTTCATGAGTGCGGGTAGAAAGGAGCGTGAGATGGATTGATAGTCTGGTGCAGCATCTGCAGTGATGTGGACTCTATGCTGGACTGCCATGGTGAAGAGAGAGCTGAGCCGGCTGTCTACGTCCCAACCCTCACCTATGGTTATGAGCTGTGGGTAATGACTAAAAGAATGAGGTTGCCTTAGAGATAAGGGTAAGGAGCTTGGGCATCCAGAGGAAGCTTGCAGTAGAGCTGCTGCTCCTTCCCGTCGAAAGGGATCAGTTGAGGCAGTTTGGGCATCTGATGAGGATGCCTCCCATTTGAGGTGTTACGGGCATGTCCAACAGGTGGGTGGCCCTGGGGAAGACCCAGAACATGCTGGAGGGATCATATATCTCGTCTGGCCTGGGAATCCCCCAGGAGGAGCTGGAAAGTGTTGCTGGGGAGAGGGGCATTTGGAATACTTTGCTAAGTCTTTTGTCCCCACAACCTGGCTTTGGATAAGCGGTTGAAAACAGATGGATGCTAAAGAACCAGTAGAGAACCTAAAAACTGTGTAGCAGCAGTGCTATAGCACCTCAACCCACACCAAAGAACCACTGAGGGACCAACATTTTAGACAAGTCTGGAGTTCCCATTGCAAACTCACATTAAAGGTTTACAACTTGTCACTGTCTGTGTCGTCTTTGTGGGTTTCATCCTCCTCTTGTCTTTCCTCAGGCTGTCAATAGGGAACCATGTGCAGCTCCCTGAGCCCCAAACAGCCCAGTGGCCCCGGCCTCACAGATATGCAGCAGTATCACCAGTGGCTGGCCAGTCGACATGAAGCCAGCCTGCTGCCCATGAAGGAAGACCTGGCTCTGTGGCTCACTAATATTCTTGGTAGGAAACACACAAAATGAACACAAAAATGCACAGTGCTTAATAATCCTGCCTTTCTTCATACTTTTATAAATCTCAATCAATATAACAATAAATCAAAGGATCTAAGCTCAGCCCAGTTAGCAATATATCATTGATTTACACCAACAAAGTGGGCCTATGTCTTGTTCAAATATTAATTTTAATGTGTGAGTACTTGTTGATGTCATTAACAGGTTATATTAGACGAATATCTTGTATACACAGGATTTTAAATAGTTCTAGGTCATATCATTGCACTAGTGCCTCAATTGTTCATTTCCCCGTAAATCTTGCTAACTTTGCTAACAAATACAAAGTGCTGTTGCTGATGCATTCAAAACACTTTCTGAGAAAATAGCTTGGCTTTAAAAAAAATCCTGCAAATTCCCTCATCCTCAACATTAATTGAACTGGCAATGCTGATGTAAACACCTCTGCAGGGGACTGGAATCAATCTGAACCTCATTACAAACAATTTTAAAGCTGTGTGTGGACCAGTTTCCCCATTCACACACTTTCCCATAGATTTTCCTTAATTGAATAATGGCCGTCATTAAGAGTTCTGAAGTAATGCGCAGCCAGTGGTGGAGAATAAGCAGCAGAGGGAACATCAGCAAAAGTTTTGTGCAAGGTTGCTGTTGCATAATAAATCCCCCTGTGTGGTGGACTTCTCAAACAGTGCAGTCACAAAACAAATGCATGAAGTACTCTGAGGATCTGATTTGAATTAACTGACTCAAAATCAATTGGGCATGTATGCAGTAAGTTAAGGGTAGTTTGTGTAAATGAACTGTGGTAAATTTCCCTCCATCTTACCAGTGCCCAGATCTCTCCGTTCATCTCCCAGTCGTAATCTGATGGATGATGCGATTTTGTTGGCTCTAGAGCTGTTGCCTAAATTACAGATTGTACGTCATCAATTCTGAATGCCCACTGTAGACACAAAGAGTATCTCTCTCAAACTCAGACCACACTCTGATCAAACGGTAAACTAGGCAGTGCTGATCAATTATAAACCAAAATTGTGTGTTTGTATTGCCTATTTCTAGCCTAAAATGTCTTCAGAAACATATTTTAGTGCATTGTTTGGCTGTAACACGAGAGTTTGTGAACAGGAAGTGGGTGCTATACTGTTTCCTGTATTGTAAAAAACATATCAAATATGAACCAAGATTCTTTTACTGTGTTGCCTATTTTTTTTTTTCCCAAAACCTTTTTAGCTTATGATTTAACTGCAATTCAGACAGCCAGACACCATGTTGCTTCCTGCGGAGAAACGGACAAGCTTGCATTATGTCACCTGCCGGCAGAAATTTTTATTGACTGGGTGTGGTGCAGTACATTCTGGTAGCTGTAGATTTTCTACCTGTTCAGCAAATGCAAATTCCACATCCCCTTTTCTCTGGTCATATAGCACCAGTGTCAAAAGTATTTGAATCTGTCTGCTGCAAAGACAGCCTCATTTTATAAGACATCTTCCCAGCAGTGAAATACATCTTTAAGTTTCAGACTAAGGCCCTAATCACACAGAAAGCATTTTAGCAGCTGGAGACGCCTTTTTGTAATTTATTCTAATGAGAATGAAGCTTTTTGCTTGCGTTTTTTGTGTTGTGATGTGCCTCACATTTCTGCGCTCTAAGCATCTGGTGTTTTTGCTGAAGGGCTCTGAACTCCTCGAGTTGAAAAAACTTCAACTCAGAGCAGAAAAACGCCCCATGTCATCTCTTTTTTCATCATGGTCACGACAACTAGTTTACAGTTAGTAAACAATGGAGGAGAAACTGATGGTAGCAGTTGCTGGATGCCCAGAGCTATATGGCCCGCCGATAGACAGCAGGTTGTCAAACTGCCCCTGAGTCATCCTAAAATATGCCTGAAGACGACCATCATTGAGGCGAAGCTCCTGGACCAAATGGTGGTACTCCCCGTGATCCACCCTTTTTTTAAGGTCTCATTTATCAACACAGATCTCTGTTTCCCTATTTGCTGACAGCCTCACCCTCAACCACAGCTAGAGCAGGTACTGTCTGCCTGAACATTTTAGGAACTAGATGTTAATTACTGGGGGGAAAAAACAAACAAACAAAAAAAAAAAAGGTGGATTGATTACACAGGAAGGTTAATGTAAGGACATGTTGGTGTTTTTTTTTTTTTTTACTAGTGATATGAAGTTTTTTAAATAAAAGGCAGTGTGGCGCGCCTTGTGTTTTGCAAAACACTTTCTGTGTGATCAGGGCCTAACACATGATAGACTCAGTGTGGTTTATTTGAGCATGGGGGAAAAATGCCAATTTGCAGTTTAACTGGCACTAGTGACCAACCAGTGTCTACACAAAAATGTACTTGTTAGCAAAACACAAATTCTTACAATTCCTCCACCAAAGTAGGTCACAATTCAGCAGTTGTTCACTGAATTTCCAAGAGGCTAACTGTCTGTTAACCAGTATTTTATGTATCAGTATTTAAGGATTTGTCTAAGAATATATAGTCTTTAAGATGCGAAGCAGTCTGCTAATGAATCTCATTATCCAAGGTTTTTCTCCAACACTTGCTTTTGTAGTCTGTGTAGCTGCACTGAATGTGGTTAAAATTGTCCACCTAATGACTGGAAGTTACTCAGTGGGACATCTTGCACACTGTGCACAGTCCAACAATCATTTCACAAATCAGCTGGAAGCCAGTTAAGTTCCTGAAACTGACTCCTGCCTGTGTGTGAACAACTTGAAACAACTTCAGTATCTCCCCTGTTATCTCTGGCGGTCTGTGTGTTTGCTCTGGAACCAGCTGGTCTGCTGCAGTGAGGGATCAAGGATGAAAAAGATGAGCATCCGTGTGTGTCCTGTAAATACAAAGTGTCGAACCAGTTTGTTAGTTTATCGCCATGTCCTGTTGTCCTGTGTGTTCAGCACCTTACAAATCTAGGAAAGAAACCACTGATATACTTAGCAGGGTTTACAGTTTCAGGTGGGAGGAGCGGTCCAGCATAACGAGTCCGCTGATTGAGTGGGAGGCGGATGCTTGGTTACTCTGATGAGTCATATTGTTGTTGTGATGGGAGGTTGGAGGAGCTGAGCAATTTATAGGAGTGAGTATTTGAGTTGAAATGCACTGAGAGCCCTCTGGAATATATTTCTCCTCACACAGCGAGGGAGAGTTTGAGCATATAAGACGGGTGCTCACTGAGTATTTCTCAAGATTTCAATCTCTCTTTTCTGGGCTCAATTACAACATTTGGAACTCATTAAACCCCGAACCCCTCAGACCCCTCCTCCTATAAGAAACAGAAAAGGGATTAAAAAAAAAACTCTCCGGTTTCTTTCCACAGACACCCCCCTGCCACCACCTCCTATTTCACAATGATCTAACTATGAAGGAATGGTCCTCTGGAAGTCAGTCAACTGGACACCACATGTTGATCACCAATCTATCTCTGCAATCGTGCAGGATAATGAGGCCTAATGTGCACAATCAGATGCCCCCTTTTTATGTGATCTTGTCTTTGCCACCCCACGGTGTACTACCAGAAAAATCCCCCCCAGATTCCCCCAAGTCATGTTGTAATATGTGAACATTTGGCTTCTGCAGAGCTGCCGAAACCCAGCAGCACAAGCCAGGCTCAATAAGCCAAGCTCAATCAGCCAAGCGGTTTCTGAGAGTCAATAACATTGCATCAGGTTCAGCTTCGACTGGGAATGGACTGGAGAATACATTGTATTTCCTCATACTGTACACATACTTTAAAATGAACATTTTTTTACTTGAATTTATTGCTGGGTTCTCTGCTTTCTTTATGTGTCCCCTGGTCAGGTCTGGAAATCACCGCCGAGAGCTTCATGGATCGCTTAGACAATGGCTTCCTGTTGTGCCAGCTGGCTGAGACACTACAGGAGAAGTTCAGGCAAAGTAACGGAGACCTGCCTGTCTCTGGCAACAGCAAGGTACAGAGGAACCTGAGGATTACAGTAGTCTGGCGTGATAACGGTTACAGTGAAAACACTAATCTGGGAGCCAGGTCTTGGCAGAGAGTGTTCTTGGACTGACTTTGAGGTTGAGTGATTCGGCAGATGATTGATTCAGAGAGGGGAGAGTAACTTATTAGATTCTTTTGACTGACAATCACCATGGTCTCGACTATTTGAACAATCCTCCTGCTTGATTAGAAGAGAAATCCAGACATACTAAGTAACATGTTTTGGAAAAAAGAGACGACTGGTTCCTTTGAATAATCAAAAGTATCAAAAAAGTACGTTGGGTGCTCCTGGAAAACAGAAGAAACTGAGTAAAAAGGAAGACAATCCAAGTACTCTGACTCGAGTCACATTACTGGACTCAGACTTGATTCACACATTTAATAACTTTAGACTCAACAGTCAAAAAAGACTTGCAACTTGACTTGAACTTCAACACCGTTGACTCGTAATTTCACTTGGACTTGAACCTTTTGACTTGAACGCACTTGATACCGTCCCCAAAGCCAATTTGGGAAGAGAAAGTTCTAGACATTTTTTCCAATTTGAGATGAGTTAAATACAACAAGACAGGCTAAACACCAACACATTCTCACTTCGACCTCATCACATATCGACGTTTGGTCCCGGACTTTTCACGTCCAGATACGACGTGAAAAGTATCTTGGGTGCGTTGGTTGTTGACGTTACGGGACGCTGTGTCAAGCTCTGCCTGTTACATTTCTTCTTTCAAAATACACTTCAGTTTTTTCCAGGAAATTTACTGTTTACATACTGTCTCTTTCAAAATAAATGCACTACATCAGTACAACAGCGTAAACTGACAATTTTTTTTTCTCCAGATTTTAATTAATAGTGCTATATGAAAGCGTTATGTCAGTACTACTTTTTTCTGATGAAGTCGTACATGTAATATATAGTTACTCTGTTGAACGGCACAATATGACTTGTTTAGGACTTGAAACTCAAAGTTTAGGACTGAGGACTTGACTTGGCACTTGTCAGTCTTCACTTGGGACTTCAGTGCAAAGACTTGAGACTTACATGTGACTTGCAAAACAATGACTTGGTCCCACCTCTGCAAAGAAATATATCAACAGAGAAGAAAATATTAAAGGTTAAAAATCCCTGATGAAGACCCACAGTGGTCGAAACATGTTTCGCTCTGTTAATGATTAAGCCACTACAATAAACACTTTTTTATATTTCCTTCCTCTGTAATATATTTCTTCTTAGTGCCTGGATTGCTCCCCTGCTGAATACATGTTTTGTTTCTAACTGAAATACATGTTCAGTTTTCAGTATTGCCACATAAATAATCCCTTGAAATCCTGTTTTTTTTGCATAATTTATTGCAACCAGACTGTGTGAGGACATCAATGTTGAAGTTTTATTGACTCTCCCAGAGACAGGAAACCGCTATACCCCGATATCGGGTTTCCCTCAATAAGATCAATACAAGCTACACTTACAGAGTACCTCCCATCTCAAAGAAATTTTATCATAACCTTAGAGAGTAACACAGAGACAGAGAAAGACACTCAGACATTCAGAAATAAAGTCCTTAGATCTTACTTGTTGATTGGTTTTGTCAGCTCAGCAGCAACCATGAATCCCAACTTTGCAAGGAGCCTCATAATTTCAGAAAGCAGTGCACAAAGGGCGGGGTGGGGGATGGGGGCCTGCAGCCTTCAGCAGGGCAAAAAAAAAAAGAGAGAAAAAATAAGGCTGGCAAGGACACATTAACTGATGGGGCCCCACATCCCCTGTGAGAATTGGCAGAACTACGTTAAATGTTCATTTCTGGTGAGCCTTGTGTGAGGGTTTAATGAATTTTAAAGATTAAAGGGTAACCTTGTGAGTTGTAATCGTATATTTTACTGGGTCAGTGCTTCAGAAGGGATCGGGGTGCAGAGCCCTAGATTGTATCAGTGTCAGAGCTACTGCAGAAGGTTTGATGTCTTCCATTCATTACTTACAAATCAAGGAAAAAGAAACAGTTTTAAACACGTCCGTAACGTCTTGAAATGGATGCAGTTCCTCTCATACCTGGTTAGGTTTAGGCACAACAAAACTGTGTGGTTAGATTAAGAAAAAACAACATGGTTTGGCATTAAATAAGTGTTTTTGTCACTAATGTAATATTATGTATTTTACATGCCATATGTTACCAATGACACACCACATATGTCACAAGGGATATATGCTACACATACTAACATAGTAGGCTACGCTGTCATTACTTCCCAGTCTCCTGGGTGAAAGTCCTTTGTTCGTTTGACCCATCTACAACTCCTCACGCCACCCTGTAGAGCTTCTTCGATACTTGTACATCTTAAAGCTGACTTTGTTGCTTTTACTGCTAAGTCGTACACATACACGTGTTTCCTGTAATAATTACTACAGCCTCTAGAGGGGGTTGCCTTACAATAAACGTAAGTATCGATCGTATGGATTGACATTTTTTTGGTGAGAGCTGGCTAGTCCATTGCTGCCTTCAAGTGCAGTTGTGCTTACCGTGTTCACAAGAGCGGTCCATATGAACTTCATCCTGTTGTGGTATTTACGACTTCATAAATGTGTAAATTTTCCGAGAGCTCAGAGTTTGTGTTCACAACTTCCCATGTCATAAACGCGAGCTTACAAGTTTCATTTGAACACAGCATACAGAGTGCTGAAGGGTCACGTTTCTTGTAGGCCGACACAAAAGTTAGCATTGCCCTGGTTGCCTTGTCAACAGGTCAGTAAAATTTTTCCATTTTATTCAATTACTATTGCAGAAAAGAAGCTCAGTGACAAATGAAAGTTTATCCTTGTATGCTTTTTTCAGCAAGATAATCCTCACAGGTGAACACCACTTTTATGATTGTTTTTAACGGAAGTGCAATCACTAGAAGTGAAAAGCTGATGTTAAACTATAAATGAACTACACTGCGACCACATTACTTAATGACACCACCACAAAAAGGCTGTAAAGCCGCATTTGGTGTTATGACATTCCTTAGTCTCATTTAGCTATTTCTTTTTAAATTGCCTAAAAGCCTCAAATGTAATGATTTTGGTATTTATTGCTGTATTTCATGTCGTAGAACAAAACGTCTCTTAAGCTTGTGTTAAGCGACGACTTTATTTCAGGCATCTAATCAAAAACACATTCAAAAAACCCACTGACTTTGAGACGGGGGAACAAGGAGTGCTGAAATTCTAACTTATTTCTAGGATTTAGGACTGATTCCTGCACCACTCCATACACGTCCATAGAAATATCCTATAATGAGTGTTGACTTTGTAAAAGTTCCCTTTTATTTATAACCTTTAAACCTAAAATCTTGCTTCAAAAGAGTTTAAAAATAATCATATTTTTCATATCTGTAGTGACTATGGGTGTCTTTACTTATGCGCTGAACTCACGTCTGGTGCTCAGCAGGTTTATACGTCTCTAACAGAGGGAAACACCGATTATTAGGGCATGTTTCTGTTCAGAGGAAAAGAAGCAAAAGACTCTTTTGTTGGCTCTTGAGTGAGAGTTGTTGATGTTTGCACTGAGGCATTACTGTGCTGATGACGGTGAGTCTCCTGATCTCAGTGTGAGTGCAGCAGCACAGATGTGAGGAAATGCTTGAGGTCAGTGACCGTGGGACGGCAGAGGATCTACTGAAATAGAGGAGTCTATTGATCGTTGAACGCCAACAGACAGACAGAAGTCCTGAGGCAGATTGGAGCTCTAGAAAAAGAAAGAGAGAGTGGTTTATCTTGAACTGCAACTCAGGCTTTCAAATCAAAGTTCCATCATTATCTTTTATAGTTAATGGCTTCTTACATCTCAGTTTAAGTGCCTTTCTGTTAATGAGCAATGAAAGATAAATCACGTTCTCCATGTCTGTACCTCATCTCATGTCAAGTTTATAATTAATATCAAACAATTGTTGCTATATCAGCTCATCATGTCTCTTTAAGAGCTGTAGTTGTTTACCGTTACATTCGGCCACTTTAAAGAGAACTTCCATCTGCTTTAAAGCTGATCATAAGTTGCGTGTGTGGAGTGGGACTAAGTGATTCCAGCAGAGAGAAACAATAAATCCCTTTGTAGATGCTGTCTCTCGCACATCAATCAATATCAACTGCAGATGACTGGAGATGATATTTCAGTCTTGTCATATTACTTCCATGTGCCAAGATCAATACCACCACCTCATTAACTGCTCAAATTTATTACCGTACTACTGAAAATTAAAGCAGAAGTTCAGCATTTTAGGAAATACCCTTGTTTGCTTCCTTGCAGAATTACGTGAGAAGATTAATACCATTCTCACATCTGTCTATTAAACGTGAAGCTACAGCAGCACTTCCTTAGCTTAGCACAGGAAACAGAAACAGGGAAAAAGCTAGGTTCCTTGGCTCTATCCTAATCTATGTACCAGCACATGTAAAGCTCACTAATTGATGAGGATAGGCACTTCAAGTGACTTCCAATTTCAAGTACGAGTACCAAATTGTTACAGAGTAATTGAGTACTTGCAAATAAATAAATAAATCTAACGTAAGAACAGGAATATAAATTGGCCAATAATGGAAACAGCAAACTTTCTGTTGCTGCAGTTACATAGGTTAGACACAGACCGAATGATTGTCTCTGGAGTTCCAAACTGCCCTCCTCCAGTCAGTTAAATGTCTACTTGTTTGCACTCACTAACACAGCAGCAGTGGTTAACATCCAACATTAACTGGTTGAACAGTTCCAACAAACTCACACTGTCAGCCATGATGCAATTTCGATTCAATTCATGGGCCTGTGATCAATAGTAAATATCAGTATTGTAAATATCCTTATTGTCCATAACCATTGTCTGCCTGGCACGAGGCCACTAGCACTGTTTTAGGGTTTAGGAAGGAGGTGCGCTTGGATGGAGATGATGACAGTTATGCCAAGGGAATTTCAAAATGAAGGCGGATCTTAAAGATGACAACATGTATCAGTGTTTTCACTTTGCATCGATGATATTGGATCTTTGGTCATTGACTCGATATATCGATCCAGATCGATATATTGTTACACCCCTACAGTTAGCTCTGTCACTGTGTGTGTATGGGTGGACTCTCATCAACTGTCCCCCAGTGTGGAGCTTACACTCCCGCAGCAGCAGTCTCATGATAAATGGAGAGAGAGCAGCAGCAGGGCAAGGAGGCACTAATCGAAGCAATACACTCTCTACAGTATCATTCTTTACAGTGACATTAGAGTTTACCCATTTAAAATAGTAAAAAATATAGTCATGTTCACATGTGCAAAGTTGGGCGGAGATTACAATATGTTGAACAAATACTGATGTCCAAATTGAGTACTTAAGTACTCATGCCCATCCCTACTAATTAACGTGTTATATTTAATATGTACAAATGCTGAGGTGTAAATATGACAGTTTGGCATTTCAAAGGTTGTTTTTTGCTGACCAGGTTATTTCTTGGTTGGAACTATTTGCCAGGCAACCAGCAGTGACTCCAGGAAACTATTGCAAGGCCCCCAGGATCACTGTCCAGGCCTGCTTCCAGTATTCTCAGTGTCCACTCATGGTATTGCAGTGAAAAAAATCCTCTGCAGCCCAAAAAACATTTTCCCATAGGCCATCATTTTAAAACAGACATATGTAAAACAGGACAGGACACTTTGAACTGCAAACAAGGTCAATTATGACTCTTTCAATCATAACTTTTTGATCCATTGTGGTTTTATATTTGTAAAACGTTCATTGAGTCAAGAAAAACAATTAAAAGGCACCGTCTTGGCATCCAGTACTTTCATATTATTATACATCTATGATTACTGCGGGTGGCACGGTGGTGTAGTGGTTAGCACTGTCGTCTCACAGCAAGAGGGTTCCTGTTCTCCCTGTGTCAGCGTGGGTTTTCTCTGGGTACTCTGGCTTCCTCCCACAGTCCAAAAACATGCAGGTTAATTGGTGACTCTAAATTGCCCTTAGGTGTAAATGTGAGTGCGAATGGTTGTCTGTTTCTATGTGTTAGCTCTGCGATAGTCTGGCAACCTGTCCAGGGTGTACCCCGCCTCTCGTCCACTGTCAACTGGGATAGGCTTCAGCCCCCCCGCAACCCTCAAAAGGCAAAGCAGTTAGAAAATGGATGGATGGTTACTGCGCTGGCAATACTTGGGCACATAACCCCTCAAGCTTTAGAGATGCTGCTGGGCAGATTTTGTCACCTTGGGGAAGAGCCAGGCTTGCTGTTTCAATGTGTTTCCAGTCTTTCTGCTAAGCTAAGCTAACTGGCTGCTGCTAATAGATGTGATGTGGTGCGGTGTAATCTTCTCATCTTATTCTCAGCAAAAAACACAAAAAGCACAGCTCCCTAAATGTGGAACTATTCCTTTAAAGTGTGCGCATGCAGCTGTGACTGTAGAGACCATGAGAATCTGTATCAATAATTTATTATCTTCCCAAGTGAAAGAAAATTATTTGATTTATACACAAAGTACTTCCTTTACCTCTAAACGTAATGTCTTCCAAAAGTTATATGCCTCAGACATTAGACATGTAAAGGTGCAGATAATTCAAATGCAAGCCACCACAGAAATAAGAACATGTCATTCTGATCGTCAGATCAAACGGCACTGGCAATGTGGTCGACATTATTTCTCCAGGAATGCAAAGTAATTCAACAACAGAAAGGATCCCAGAAAAAGTCCGAAGCAGAGCCTGGAAAAGAAAAGAAAAATACCCACAAAAGCCTGCATATTTCCAGCATGAGCTCATTGCACCTTTCTCATAGCACAGACGCACATATCCTGTATAAAACCACAGCGAGGCGCATAAATCTCCCTGAACAGACCGTGTGGGGGCTGAGACCCATAAGCATGTCATTTGATCCCGAATCATAGAAGGCCTGGTAAAGTAGGCCCGGTTTTCTTGCCCGCCATCTTCCATATTGATCTGTATGGAAAAGGTCCTTGATCCTGAGCTGAAAGCAGCAGATGGAGAAGAAATCAGTGTAGATAAAGAGTGTGTGGCTCTGTGTTTTGATGGAAACTCTGGGGGCTGGGCTGGACAAGTCACCCTGATGGACGTTTGTTTTCTCTTTGTAAAACACAGTGTAAAAGTTCTGTCCCATTCATCAATGAGAGTTTCTTCATTTCAGGTTCATTTGTGTGTACAAGAGGACATCTACTAACGTCTCTGTGTCTCTAGCAGAGTATTCCCCATCGGAGGATACCATGTCGGCAGAGTGCTCCCTCCGGTTCTTTTTTTGCACGAGACAACACAGCCAACTTCCTGGCCTGGTGTCGTAAGGTTGGAGTTGGAGAAACATGTCTGTTTGAGTCAGAGGATTTAGGTGAGTTTACTCTTTTTGTGCCATAAACAACAGAACACAAGAAAACCTGAATCTCGGACAAACAGTGCAGCCTGTAAACAGACCTCAGATACAACACAGTCGGCCTTTGGCTGTCACTGACACTGCCAGGGTGCTGGACTCAGATTTCTATCTCCCGTGAATGGCGTGATTATGCAGGTAGGGTATCACGCAGGTTGGACTGCTTCCCTCTCCTCCCCTTTGAGGCTCAGAGGACTCACATCTCCAGGCTTTGCTTCAGCTCCTTTGACATTGACACAAAGCTCACAGGGACAGCAATCTGCTGGGAGCAGCTCTACCTGACAATAAGGATGTGTGCATCTTGAATACTGCGCCCATGCACAAAATGTTTGGAGTAAAACAAAGGGAGCAAAGACAGAAGCGTGTGAGTTAGTGAAAGTAGGCCAACGCTATGCAAATGTTTTCCTGAGCCCAGAGTGGGGACATTCTTCTCTCTTCCTCATTCACACACACTCACTATGTTATCTATGTCCCTCTAATCTATTGCAAAGATTTTTTTGCATGTTATGTCACTAAAATATGCAGTTAAGATATGCCTTGACTGAAATATTGTCCTTACAATCAGATGTACAGTATGTGACCCTGCCGGTAACTGACATACCGAGGATAGTCAGACATTCCTGTAATTTCTGACTAATGGCTGTTCGACCATCGCTAAGCAATTTCAGCTATGTAAATCATTTCTGAGGCCAAATCACACACACAGTTATTCATCAGTGCTGCACATTCACATGCAGCGGACACGTCATTGTGATATAAAATGTTGTAAAAAATACTTAAGAAAACAGTAACTTTTACTTCTTTCTCTCTTTTTCTCTCTTTCTCGTGTTATTTCTCTGGATGGATTTATCAGTTCAGCAGTAGATGTAACAACATCAGGTTTGCTATCATGCAGTGGATATTTTGTCTATAATGCATGGTGTGCTGTGTCACATGTATCATACATCTTGTCTCACTGTGTGGTCATGTATTTGGTGATGTTAAAGGAATCCTACAGCCCTCCAAATAATCATTTGTATATCAATTACTCACCCCGTGTTACCTTGAATTCCTGAAGGAAACTTTTTTTCTTGCATGCCTCCACAGTGAATTAAGTGTGATAAACATTCTTGCTGAATTGGAGTTAAAGGGGTCCACATTTAACAACAGCAAAACTAGATAAAAACACCAGTTTACAAACTCTCACACTGATCACTGGTGTTCACATCTGTCTGGGTCAAACTGATTATTAAGCAGATGATTATTGTAACCAGTTTTTTCTTTACTTATATTTATATAGATTCTATAAGATTACTATCTTATTGATATTTGTATATTTCTTTCATGAATATGAAGAATGAAACGGCCAGCTTTGCTATTTACTGAATTTTATTAATGTTTTCAAAATACAGCAGCTGTTTCATTACAGGAGCATTACGTGACTGGATATTATCAATCCACCTGACGAGGGTGGGTGAAACCAGATGAGCTTTCCCTGAGCATTAACTTTCACTGCTGTATCTTGTCGGCTCATTTTTGGTAGTTTGTCATAAGCATCAAGGAGACTGTGTTTTTCATTAAGAGAAAATTACATTCTTTTTCCTGTCATTATTTCAATGTGCAGCACTAGCTTTAGGTAGCCGGCTGGAGGCCAACAGGTTACCGTGAGGCAAGTATCATGAGAGTAAAGTAAAAACAACAAAACAAAACAAAGTATAGGTCAAATTTTTTTTCCATATGTTGTCATGAGAAGATGAAATGATCCAAAATAGACACCTGTAAGCAGATTACTTGATCAAGTTGTCAGTATAAAGTCATTTTGGGTCGAATTAAACAGGATTTTGATACATTTTTCAGTCCATACAAGCAGTTGATCACAGTAAGGGGGATCAATATAAGAGGTTTCAATTGTATTTAAAACGCTTCTGCATAAACAGAGCAGGCGCGCTACTCATCTGTGCATGAGACTGCTTGTGTGGAAGTTTTTTAAATCTATGGTTGTAGCAAAAATGCTTTTGTTTGGGAAATACTGAGCATACAACTGGATAAATGACACCAAAGATACTTTATAACAAAAGATAACGCATTATAAGCTGCGCCAGTGCCATGAAATGGTATACACGACACCTGTCTCCATAGCGGGCGTATTCTGCTCTCCTGCTTATTCCCCTACCTCATTTGGAGGTACTGTAAATGTTGTGTAGATGGATGAAAGCAGATTCAAAACAATACTGTATGAGTTTTTATCTACTAGTACAATATCTGATGTCAACCCAGTGCGAGATCATATCAGTCTAATAACGCTCTATCCCCCTCCAAAACAGTTAAATGATAACAATAATAGTATTATTAAGAAAAGAAACATAAGTTTTGTTTGGGTTTTACTTCTGATTCATGGTTTCAAGCCTAAGTCTATTTTAATTTCTGTTTATCCGGTTGGAAAGTGATGTAGGCAGCACTGCAGTCTGGATCGATATGTGGCTTTTAAAAACTGGATTCAGTATTTAAAGAATTTGTCATCTGAAGTCACATTCACTTTTCCCATTGGAATGGATAAACTCAGGGCTGCCTCTACTCTGTTAAAAGGGAGGGGCAGAGGTAAACCCATGTGACACAGATACAGGAAATGAATCTAAAGTGCACCGTTTCAGTTTATCGTTTTTTTTATACTGCAGGAGTTGCTCTAGAGTTTATAAAAAGATGTTTTGATACAGTTTTGCTGTCATTTAACGTGGCCCCCAATGACTTCAATTCATTAAGAATATTAATCATTTTAGATTCTTTGTTCGTCGTGGAGGCGTGCGAGATAAAGAAATTTTTCTTCCCAAATTCAGCATAACTAGGGGTGATTAACTGACATACAAATGATCATTTGAGGGGTGAAGTATTCCTTTAAAACAAACACCTCAAGCCTATTTATACACTCCAAGTCTGAACAATATGCATTTTCATGTGATTTGGGATGAACAGGATTGCAGAGGAGAGCAGCATTTGAATGCATGAAGTTCATGAGCTCATTTGTGTGTGCATCTCACCATCACACAACCACTCACACTCACTCATTACCTTTTCCCAGATACCATACAGTGTCTCTAGACTGGAAATACCAGATGCTGAAAATTTATTTATTTCTGTGGCTAAAATTTAATCTCTTCCCGTAGTTCTTCATAAGCAGCCACGGGAAGTGTGCCTCTGTCTTTTAGAGGTGGGACGGATAGCATCAAGGTATGGTCTTTCTTTTTTATATTTTCTCTTTATTTAAGTTGTTCACACGTGACTATTTTCCTATATGCTTTTTTGGTTTATTTTCTTAATCTTAATCTACTCCTATTGAACGACATTACCCTTTGTTTCTTGGTCTAGGTACAACGTGGAGCCTCCTGGCCTTATAAAACTGGAGAAAGAGATTGAACAAGAAGAAACAGCACCTCCACCACCTCAATCACCTGTATCCCCAGCTCAGCCCCTCCCTCCATCCCCCTCTGTATCCCCCTCCCCGTCTCCTTCCCCATCTCCGACTCCTACCAAAGTCAGCTCCAGCAAGAAAAGTACAGGGAAGCTGTTGGATGATGCTGTAAGTTAGCAGCAGTTAGCCTCTGCTTCTGTTTTGATATCAGGAGGGAAACATCTCTAATATGTTTATCTTCCTTGTGTGTGTTACAGGTAAGACATATCGCTGATGATCCCCCCTGCAGATGTTTGAACAAATTCTGTGTAGAGAGACATTCACAGGGTCGATACCGTGTTGGGGAGAAGATGCTTTTTATCCGGGTGAGTTTATTACGATAAGGGTTAGATGTATGCTGGATGAATGTAGAGTGAGATATTTCTCTCTGAAATGTAGTGAAACAAGAATAAAAGATTGGTAATTATCAAGCAAAGTGCCAGTGTCTATAAACCGAGCTGGACTAGACATTTACTTTGGATCTCTGCTGTTAAACATGTCACGCCAGCGAGTGAAAACATATGAGCTAATTGTGGTTTATTACTCTACGTATTTTATTGGTTTGATATATTTTACAACATAACATACAGACAAAGAAAAGCCTCACAAAACTTACACAATATGACATTTTTAGCTAATCTAATTGAATCTATTCTATTACTTTTCACATCAGTTTGGGGTTGATAACAATAAGGTCTCACACTGCAGGTGCAAACCCCTCTCCATTCACACAGCATATGGCAGTGTGTTGATACTTGGGGCTGGCTTTGGGATGAAAGTAACCCATTGTGTCTGCAGAGCCCGCCTTTGCTTCGAGGTCTCATTTACTGGTAATGGTATTCCGACAATGTCCATCTTCAGCCAAACATAATGTGGCTCACTGGCTATAAAAGGAAGCTAACAACCACATATTTCCATATGATGTGGAGTTATTACTTGGAATATATTTAACTAACCTTTATCACCCAGTACTGACCCGCTGCATTAATTAAACATTACAATCACACCGAATCCTTCAGCCCAGGAAATGTTACTGGACTCTCTGCGAGTGGAGGGATAAAGGATACTGGAGAGAGATAAATGGAGGCTAACACAGATTAGAGAAGTAGCGCTGCTCCCCTTGGGATCCTGGTTACTTGGCAACCCACAGCCAGGATTCACACCTCTAAGAATGTGATTCATGCCGACGGTGCGTTTCAGATGTGGAGACCTTCAACAGAGAAGTTACTCTTGGATGTCCTCTGCTGTTAGTACATTACATTGCAACTACTAATGTCCAATGATGAAAAAATATCTTTTAAAACTAATGCTGAAGAACTGACTAAGAGGCTTACATTTGATTTAGGTTCTTTTTTAATCAACCAGTGCCTCACTTATAGCTGTACAGTTGCAAATTGTTCAGGCAACATTTTTATCAGTGCTTGATTATACAGATGTAATTGACATGTGTGCTGCTGCCCATACACTTAAGCCCCTTGACACAATGTATCATAGTTCTCTTTATTACAGGTGGCAGTTTCAGAAGCCATCATTGTATCCTCTATGAGAACGTAGGGCAGGGATGCCAAACATACAGCCTTGGGGCCAGAACAGGCCCGCCAAAGGGTCCAATCCAGCCCACTGGATGACCTTGCACACCTAATAGTAATGCACTTGTGAAGGGTTAAGAGGTGCCAAGTTTCAGGAGCAGGATAAAGATTGAGTAGCTTTTTTTCCATGTAAAATGCAGCTTCAGAGGCTTTCCCACCCTGACCAGAATACAGTTCTTTTATTTACCTTTAGTTTGGTGTGGTGATGTCAGGGTTATTACACAGGAGTGTAAATGTATAGAAAAATGCACATGTAATGACAGCGAGTAGTTGACTGACTGAGCATGGAACAACTAAGACATGTTGTTGAAATTCCATTTATTCTTCTGAAGACATCACAGGCTGTTTGTCAACTGCTTTGTAAATGGTTTAGCATTTTATGTACTTCTTTAAACAAAAAAACAGAAACATTTAGAGGTGTTTGTTATTTATAGGACATTATGCAGTGGTTGTACCAATCTGGCCCACTTGTGACACTTCTGTTTCTCTTGATTTGTCTTAGTTTGTCCCTGTGATGTGTTACTTTTGTCTTGTGTTTATGTTGTATTTGTGTTTTCTTTCTATCTATCTATCTATCTATCTATCTATCTATCTATCTATCTATCTATCTATCTATCTATCTATCTATCTATCTATCTATCTATCTATCTATCTATCTATCTATCGACAAAACCTCATTCACAGCTGTTCTGAGACATTACTGAGGACAATAAGACTTTGCTGCTGGAATAACATGAGATACTGTGTAAATCTGAATATTTATCATCATTTGATGCCTTTTCAATGACTGAACGATTCAGTCTTCCTTGTGTTGCTGAGCAACCAAGGACAAATGGTGAGAATCACAGTGTTGGTCCACTGCAGGCTGCTGTACAGTATTTAGCCTACACCATCTTACATGTCCAGTCGAGGCAGTTTTATTTACAGGACTCAAAAGGCTGTAATCTTGTTAATATAATGTAGTTTTTCTTTTTTTAAATTTCTTCTTTTGGTGCTTTTTACACACTTAGTTTTAGTTGATTGGCGGTTTTATTGTTCAATCTATTGTAATTAAAAATATCTGTATTTGTCTACACATGTTCTGTGGAGCTGAATCTTGAGCCTTCACAATCTGTACAGCAAACGACTCCCTCTATGTGTAGACCTGTGATTCTGATAAGAAAAACAGCTCCTCTAAAAGACCTTTAATGGGGAAAAAAAATGAGGTAGCAGTATCCCTTTTTCCACACTAGATGTTGTATGCTTAGAACAGACAAAGTTAACAACAGGAAAATTACTCCTATATTATCATGTATTATTATGTGTACTCACAGTGAGATCCATCATTTGATCAGGCCAAAACAAGTGTTAAACCTCTCTTCCTTTGTCTCTCAGCCAGCACTCGTCACAGTCAAAATGCTTTAATTAAAATTCCTCAGATGGTTTTGCCCTCCAGCAGCTGCTTCCACTGAAAAGGCATGAATACAGTAAGGCCAAGTCTCTGTCTGTTGGCAGGCCTTGAGCGAGGACAACTGGCATGCAGCATATATGAGTCCACTCCACAATTATCTGTACACGCCTGGGAGACTGACCTTCTCAGCTCCTGGAATAAATGAGGTGGTTGTAGCCTCAACCAGGGGGCAGAGTAACATCACAGTGTTTGTGAGAAGTGCTGTCCAAGCTGAGCCCCGGGCCCCGTCCTTCTCTGGGCTGCAGAGGAGGGAATGGGCCCCGACAAGGGTCTTGTCCCAAAGCAGCGTGATTGAAACCCTTCTGCATCACACAGGTCCATTAAATCCACAGTCACAAAGCCTGAAGGCTTGGTGCTGGTGATTGGAAGCACTGCCCCAACAGTGCACTCCTGATTGATTCTTTTAAGGAGCTTATAAATGTTGCATGTTATGCTGCTGGAGGGCAGAAAGCCTCATATCAGGATAGACTGAGGTGACAATCTCATGAGGTAGTTTACCCTTTTTATCAAATCATTTAGTTTGATTTTTGTCAGATTCTTTCTCCTGCTGTTTGTGCTTTTAAAAACAAATACAGCTTTCAAACAGTCTTAATAATAACTTCCTGTTTATTTTGCATTTTATCTGCAATGGGCATTTGGTAAACAAGCTTGTTTTAGTAGAGGTATAATGTTGTGTTAATGAGGTAGGGGGGTGATAAGGCTCCATAGTGTGGCAGACATGTTTTATGTGCACAGCCTCAAGGGAATGTGAGTGTCTGAACATCCAATATATCAGAGGCTTTTATTTCTTCGTCTCTTTATTATAATGGCCGATGTTGCCATGGTACCCAACCTTGAGAATGTGTGGCAGGTGGCATCGTTTTGAAGCAAATGTTGCAGTTTGAATGATGAAAAAAAGACTGCACACGCACATGCATATAGGTCCTTGGTTAAACAGAGTGTATGCAGTAATTCTGTAGGTTTTGTACTTTTTTGTTAAGATAGAAAATAAAATTGCCTGAATAGATGTACGGCCATGAAACTTTGTACAAATATTCTTGGTTCCCATGAATGAATGAATCCCATGATGAATCATACTGACGCTGGTGATCCTCTGACTTTTTCTCTGCTGCCACCATGAGGCATTTTGTTTCTGAACAGTTTTTTGAAAAATCTATACAACTATTTAATGCATGTTACATTTTGTGTCACGGTGTTGCAGTGGTTAGCATTGTCACCTCACAGCAAGAGGGTTCCTGGTTTGAACTCTGGGTTGGGGCAGCCCTTCTGTGCAGAGTTTGCATGTTCTCCTCGTGTCAGATTGGGTTTTCTCTGGGTACTGCCGCTTCCTCCCGCAGTCCAAAGACATGCAGGTTAGATTAATTGGTGACTCTTACTCTAAGTGTGAATGTGAGTGTGAATGGTTGTCTGTCTCTACATGTCAGCCCTGTGATAGTCTGGCGACCTGTCCAGAGTGTACCCTGCCTCTCACCTAATGTCAGCTGGGATAGGCTCCAGCATTTCCACCTCTAGCACGATAAGCGGTTACAGAAAATGAATGAGTTACATATTGTAAAGGCATTCATGTATTCCAGAGGATGAATATTAATGACTTTGGTGACCCCTGTCTACTCTAGCACTATCAGATGTTCAAGGTTTTCACTTACCCAGTGAAATATTTCAACATCTGCAAAATGGATTGGCACAAAACTTTGTGCAGATGTCCATGATCCCCTGAAAATTAATCTGAATGACTCTGGAGATCCCTGGAATTTTCTTCCAGTGCATTTGTGTTTTTGAGTGAAATATCTCAAAAACTTCTGGATGAATTACCATGGTATTTTATACAGGCATTCATGCACCACCGTGCCACCATTATCTAACACCCTCATCAGTAAAAAAAATACATAGTTGGCCAATACTTTGGAATACTTCGGTAATGACTAAATACCTGCAGAACTAATGACGTTCCCACAGTCTTAGCTGTGTTTAGTACAAGTTAGCAACTTCTAGCATGCTAATTTAAGATGGTAAACATGGAAACACTATACCGGCTTACCATTGGCTTGTTAACATTTACATTATGAGCATGTCAGAATGCTAATGTTAGCATTCAACTCAAAGCATCACTGTGACAAAGTACAGTCTTAAAGAGCCACTGGCATGGCTGTAGACTTGTTTATTATGTAATTCCATAAATCCATAAATCAAACATGGAGATGAATCAGTCATTGTGTGTTTGTCTGTAGCCTGCTCATGAGGCTGGTAAAAGATGGAGAGAGCCTCCCTCCAGAGACATCAACCAGTCTGAGCCCCTCAACATCAATCGACAACCTCTGACATCAAAGCCATGCTTAACTGTTCATTCAACTCCTGCCTGAGATCCAAAGCCTCAATCAGTGAAATGACTGTAGTCCTATAGAGGGACGGGCTCAGGAACAACAGTTTAAAGCTCTCCTTTGACACACAGACATCACAAGTGACACTATAATCCTGTGTCTCCCTGCAGATGCTGCACAACAAGCACGTGATGGTGCGTGTTGGCGGAGGCTGGGAGACCTTTGAGAGCTACCTGCTGAAACACGACCCATGCCGCATGCTCCAGATCTCCCGGGTGGAGGGCAAGACGTCCCCTGTCAGCAGCAAGTCCCCTAACATTAAGGACCTCACCCCTGACAGCTACCTGGTGGTGGCAGCCCACTACCGCGGCAAAAAGTGAAGACTTGAGACTGTAATGTGCCAATAATAAACAGATATTGTTTACTCCCTAATGGACGTGGCTATATAACATATCCTTGTTCTTACATAAAATTTGTCTGCAGACACAGCTGTGGAGTCTGTGAGCAGATTAAACCTGGAATCACATCAGCAGGCCTTAACAATGTACTTAATTCAGTTTTACAGAACACAAAGATATGTCAATCATTACAATATGATATAATCACAATTTAGTCGATCAGGTATGTGGATACGGACCTGGCTGTATTTGTACGTTGTATGTTAAACACTTTTTCAGGATGAAATTGAAGTAGGCGGTGGAGGTTTCATTCAGGGCCTTTAAGAAGCTAGTCTTCATGGCAACCTGGTTTTTGTAATAGCAGAAAGCAAGTAGACATTTTCTGTGAAGGCAATGTATTGTTTTTAATTTGCCATTTATCTGATATCATTATTCTAACTGCCTTACAGTACCACATTCATGTTGCAAATAAAACTTTAATTATGAGTATAGAAGAGTAAATTGAAACTTTACTGTCCAAAGAAATTTACCAAATCTTTACATGGTAGTCCACTGTGTAGTATTCTTATAAAAACTGCCAAATCTCCCCTAGAAACCAAACCTGGGTCATAACATGTTATGGCTTTTTTTCTTTATAGTTGTTTTTATGAGGTTAATTAAAATAAAGGCAATGTTTAGACTGTTTACACATTGAATAACTATTCTATCAAACATTTTTATACTCTTATCATTTTTAATAATTGTTCATTATTAGGACGGCTCCTGTTTTATATCATTACTATTGTAAGAACATGGACAATCACGTGTACAAGATGCAGTATGAACAGAACCTCACTGATTTATGATTCATAGTTAAACAGTAGATTTACCCATTTATGAGAGACTGCAGTTTTTCAATCTGTTGTATGTTACTGACCTCTAGAGGTAGTGCAATCATTGAAACTTGATAATCTGTTTAGTTTCTTACAAATAATACATTCACATTATCATTCATTGTATTAATTTGTGCAACTTTTACCCTGATAAATCAATATGGGGGTTTTGTATGCGGTCACTTCCTATGCAAACAGGCTTGTATGTAAAGTACATGCGTCCAATTTCTGTTTTAGATGTACATTTTCAATAAATTCTCAACAATCTTCATAAATTGAAAAATCTACTTTGTCTGTTTGTACTTTCAGCACAGCTGGGTACATTTTCTGACCCAGAGCCCAAACCTTAAAGAGAAGTCTGCTTTGAAATTTAAACCTTTTGAATACATGCAAGACTGAATATTGGTAATTATTGAACACATCAACTGTTCAGATAAACTTAAGTCTGTCACTAAGTGTAACATTTTGGCAGGTAAACAGTATGTCTTAACTACAGTATGTTGCACCTGTATCATCTAAACTTGAATAATCTTTCTTTATAACTGTAGTTCAAATGAAATCCACACATCAGTAGCAGAAATGTGGTTTATTGTAGCAAATAACATTGGCTAGATTTCCCGTTCTACAAAATGGCGAGAGCACCGGAAGCATTTAAGGATCAAGTGAAGGCTGTAAAAAATGCACTCAGTTAAGCAAGTCAAAGTAAATACTTCACTACTGTACACACTTCACTTGTTCTCTTCCTTCAGTTTCTTCCCATTTCCATTATAGTTGACATGAATCTCTCCCAAGGTGGAGTGTGAGCAGGCATGTTTGCTGTTCACCAAATGATGACAAAATGTGTGCAAAGAGATATCTAACAAAAGCTTCTGTATGTAATATGGCAATTCACAAACACATTTCATAGGATTTAAATTAAGCAGGCATCACATCAGTGTTTTGCATACATTGTAATCAAATGGAACAAACTCTAATTGTGCAGAGACAAAACAAAAACGGCTCTATTAAAGGAGTAGTGGCAAAGACCAGTGCAAAGTGCATTAGGCCATGTGCACAGACGCATTAACAGCGTATCCTAGTGCACCTCCTTTTTTTTTTTATCTTTCTACAGGTTGGAGAATGTTTTAGTGTTGATTTATTTTATTATTCAGCAGTATTCTGTAGCTGCTGCATATTTTGTCAAGCAGGTAGTTTTTTGGACTTCCTGATGTTATCACCAAATTAGTGACCAAATGACACTGCTCAGAGAACAGGTAAGTTGTCAAACATATTCTGAGCACAATACCAAAGGAACAACACCTTTGCATTGCCTTAATCATCAACAAGAGACTCCCATGTGACATACACACTGCACTGGCCACAAATCACCCCAGAGACAGGCAAAGCGCATTACATGTTCAGTAAATACCAACAAGCACTGTTTGCACAAGTCTTTGTGGTGCCAACAAATAGAGCCTGAAATAAGGTGAAATGAGTGTTAACTCTGTGCTTCTTCACTGTATACTAATAAGCACTTACATTTTTGTAAACATAAACTGTTTTACTTGTAAAATGTGTCATTTGCATAACAGATTTTTTGAGAAGTTGTACAAAAAGTGATGTGGCCAATGTGGATTTACAGTAAATATTGACCCTCGACAACAAAAACCAAAAGCAGTGTAAAGTGAAAAGTGTTGAGGATAGCTTTGTCTTAATATGACGAGTCCGCAGAGATACCGCTGTACTTTATAATCATATTAATTTAGTGTTATCTACTGTTGGTCGCCATAAAACTGTCAAATAAAACTAATACAGTCTGACCTGTATATGTTTGCACATTGCTGTGTCATCCCTGACTTGTCCAAAGGTCCAAACTGGCTTGTATAACTTGGCAACAAGGGGGAAAGTCCCACTGTTCTGGTTTGTAATCACTTCAGATTGTTTTGCATAAAGCATGTAGTCGTTTGTCTTGTAACATCATAAATTAGGCAAAAAAAGGAAAAAACAAAACTGGACAGCAGTTCAAACAGCTTTCAAGTCATCTTGTCGCAATACTTCATGTTGTTTTGGACTTCAGAGTGAAGACTTCAGGTGTCACCATCCTGTTTTCAGCCCACCTGCCACTAGAGAACAAAGAGCAGAAAATCATCAGAACAATCTTCAGTCTTTGAGACATCGTGCTAACTGATGCAACAATATAATATCTATCAACATATTAGACTAGATGTTGTCTGGAGATTTCGGTTACGATACAATACTTTGTCCTCATAGGGAAATTTGTCTTGGGCTCAGGAGCTGGACAAGTATTGCTGCCTTACAATAATAGTCAAGAAGAAATTAAAAGCAGACACCATAAACAAAACAAACCAAAACATAACAACACATACTACACACAACAGTACTGCACATCCGCCACTCATGTATTGCCCTGCCCACTCATGTATTGTCAACCCCTAAGCATCAAGTAACATTATTTAAACTCTTAAATGAGGTTGGCACAAATTAATTTTTAAAACAGTCCAGTTTAAATTTGGGCATCCTGTATCGTCTGCCTGAAGGTAAACGCTCGTACTCAGCGTGGACAATGTGGGAAGAGTCAGACAGTATTCTTTGTACTTGTCTGAGATCAAAGTGCTCATACAGTGTCTGGAGAGACTGGTGTTCCTTCCTCCCCATGACCTTCATGGCTGTCTAAACGAGGCGAGCAAGTTTGGATTTTAACTCCACAGTCGGATTCCCAGACCACGCTGACATACCATAGCTGACAACACTCTCCAGAACAGTCTGATAAAATAAAAATATAATCCTCTGATCCACCCAAACACCAAAAGTCTTCTTAAATTAGTGTAATATTCTTATGTTACTGGTTATTGCGTTTAAAGATTACAGCTGAATAACACTTTTAGGAAAATTTTCAACTGCTTTATGGAAAGCATTTAACACATCTACCTGTACCTACTATCTGGTCTACTAATGGTCCTCAATACATATGACAGTTTCCATTATTTGTTATTTGAAAATATTATCTTGAAGGTATCAGTACTCATTGACAAAATATTATGACAATGGCTCAAAGCTATTGCAATATCCAATTCATTAATATCATTTGGCTTTACTAACAACCAAATCTGTGCTCTAGAAGTTGAATATTTCAAGAATATGATCTAAATATAAATGCCAATTGTGTACCTGAGTCCAACATCCCTTACTTTAGTATTAAACATGTTTAATTGCAATTCTCAGTCTCTCTCCGACAACCAGAGAACACAAACTCAACCTTCTAACACCATCACGTAAAAATTTGTATCTGCTTTTATGGGATTTATCTGTGAGAGATGGCTCAGTGTTACTGAACTGTATGTAGGATGACATTAAGTTTCACAAGGAAAAGAGTGTTCAACTGGCACTGGACCTCATGAATTACATTGATGATCCTCCCGTTGTTCTAGGATCACACATCTTCAGGACAAACACTAAACTAACCTTCAACCCGCCGCCACCACCAGACACAGAGGTGGTCATCGCCTGTTTTTCCATTTCTTCCTGTTTTTTCTTTTTTCTTTCGACCGCTTCTGGATTTTTAACACCCCTGTATGTTGTCTGAAAAAGAGAGTGGACCATGATCAAACAACAGCTAATGTTTTCTTATTTACTGCATAGTCAATAGTGTCATAAAAGTGTTTTCATCTTGTTGATATGTAAAAAAATACACATATAGGCAGTCTTAAAAAACATGCATGTGTTTCAAAATCAATACCACGACCTTTTAAAAAGCACAAAGCATGTTCAGTCCCAATCAGCAAAAGGGCATTCAACTGCCAGATCAGGTAATTCAGATAAAGGATGAAGCGGCTGACTGAAACGTGACTGTGGATTACAGCTCAGTGCTTTCATCTGCAGTGGTGAATGTGTGAATGTGAAGGGTGTCGGGGAGCTTTAAAGGAGAAAACTGTGACTTGGAGCAGAAACATGTGGTCGTTGAGTTATCAGCCAATCCCAAAGATTCACCTGGCCAAGAAGAGTTTTCATTCTGGTTCAATGTCTACTTACCTCGATAAAACTTTAGCACGGCTCTTACGGGTTTGCAAGTGGCTTTTCTGTGTAATGAAAAATCACTCACTACACTGTCATGTGCATCTACCTTGAATGGGGTGTTCATATGTAATAGAAGACTACAAAACCATAGAAACATTTACTTAACAAATTATTGGGTACATCTACATTCACCATCCATTTTATTAGGTACACCTTGCTAGTACTGGGTTGGACCTCCTTTTGCCTTCAGACCTGTGTTAATTCTTCCTGACACAGACTCAACAAGGTGCTGGAAACATTCCTCAGAGATTTTGGTCCATGCTGACATAATAGCATCACACAGTCGCTGCAGACTTGTCGGCTGCACATCCGTGATGTGAATCTCCTGTTCCACCACATTCCAAAGTTGCTCTATTGGATTGAGTTCTGGTGACTGTGGAGGCCATTGGAGTACAGTGAACTCATTGTCATGTTCAAGAAACCAGTTTGAGATGATTTGAGCTTTGTGACATGGCACATTATCCTGCTGGAAGTAGCCATCAGGAGATGGGTACACTGTGGTCATGAAGGGATGGACATGGTCAGCAATAAGGCTGTGGCAATGCTCAGTTGGTACTCAGGGGCCCAAAGTGTACCAAGAAAATATCCCCCACACCATTACACCACCACCAGCAGCCTGAACCGTTGATACAAGGCAGGATGGATCCATGCTTTCATGTTGTTTACTCCAAATTCTGACCCTACCATCTGAATGTCGCAGTAGAAATCTAGACTCATCAGACCAGGCAACGTTTTTCCAATCTTCTATTGTCCAATTTTGGTGAGCCTGTGTGAATTACAGCCTCAGTCTCCTGTTGTTAGCTGACAGGAGTGGCACCTGGTGTGGTCTTCTGCTGCTGTAGCCCATCTGCTTCAAGGTTCAACGTGTTGTTTATTCAGAGATGGTTGTCTGCATACCTTGGTTGTAACGAATGCTTATCTGAGTCACTGTCCCCTTTCTATCATCTTGAACCAGTCTGGTCATTCTCCTCTGACCTCTGGCATCAACAAGGCATTTTCTCCCAGAGAACTGCCACTCACTGGATATATTCTCTTTTTCAGACCATCCTCTGTAAACCCTAGAGATGGTTGGGCATGGAAATCCCAGTAGATCAACAGTTACTGAAATACTCAGACCAGCCCTTCTGGCACCAACAACCACGCCACGTTCAGAATCACTTATATCACCTTTCTTCCTCTCTCTGATGCTCTGTTTGAACTTCAGCAGGTCGTCCATGTCTACATGACTAAATGCGTTGAGTTGCTGCCACATAATTGACTGATAAGCTATTTGTGTTAACGAACAGTTGAGCAGGTGTACCTAATAAAGTGACTGATGAGTGTACAGCTAAAACCAATGCAGTCTGAAAAACATCTTTGTACCGGTTAATGATCAGTTTTTGATGTAACTGTTTCAGGAAAGTGTTTGGTTGCTTTTGGTTATTTTGAAGGCTGTGGTGTGTTTTGATTTTGAATTTGGACAGCCTTATATTGAGCAATAATAAAAATAACACAAGCAATTCCAATACAGTACAACAGTACAACGTCTATCCTACAATAAATCCCATCTTAGTGATGACAGGATTTATTGCAGAGATGTTGAAAGCAATACATTAGTTTTAGCTCGATGTACCTAACAATCTGGAAAACAACGGTAAACAGTTATTAAGGTGTTTTAGATAGCACTTATTTACCTCTTTTTGTCTCTTCTCTGCGGCCTCAGCTAATTGTCGTCTCCTTGTCTCCTGGAAAAAAAGAAAGCTTGTGAGCTACAGCAGTAAGCACACAGTCTTAGTATACAGCTAGCTGTACACTGTGTTAGGCCTGGAGCATACTTGACATGCCAGTGTTTACAGAGGCTAAACACAGGCAACGCCTCCTGAACATTACCTAGTAGGGCCTATTGCTGTTCTACAGATGATTAATCACATTCACGTCCCGTTAGGTTCAATTAATTTGCGTCAAATCACATTAAATATAGTAACACACGTGCGACATTGTGCCTTGACGAGTGACACAGCTGGTGATAAAAGTTTTAGTAAATTAACTCACCGGATCTGGAGTGACAACAACGTCGTCCGCTGCTCCACCAAGGCACGGTAAGCACATCCCCATACTGGAGCTGTTATCCCAGGCAGTAAAAAGGCAACGTAGAAAATTAGTTGTCAGTGTTAAGCCTAACTAGCTACCTAACTAGCAGGTAAGCCAGTTTCAAATTGCTGGGCTGATAGTTAAGGCAACGGAGGCAACAGCTTCTTCTCCCAACGGCTGTTGTTGGGTCGTCTGGCATAACGTTACCGTTAGCTAACGGCTTCTGTTAGCTCACGGTAACGTTAGCGTTCTAGCTAACAGCTAGCTTCAGCTACCACTAGCTACAAGCGCAGTTAGTTCTCCAAGCCAACTAATACATTAATTCTCCTCACACCTCTTGTTTAATCGTCTAGGCATTTGGAAAGTGTCTGTTTTAAAGTCAGACGTCAAAGACAAATATTTATCCCTCTGAGTTTGTTTTGGTCAGAGTTCAACTGGCTGAGTAATCTGCCAGGGTACGTTCAAGAACGTTACGGTTTTATGCTAGCATGCTATAAACACAAAAGTATCCTGTCATGTCAGCTAGTAACACGCTGCTAGACTACAGCTGGGTTTTAATGAATCACTAAGTAGAGGAAAGCTTATTCATAATACACTCTAGGGAACTTCACCGCGTTAAAATGTGTTTTAACGCAATGTAGTTTCAGTCTGTGTAACATGATTTTGAACGTAGCTCAGTGTGACAAGTGATGGGTGGATGCCACGCTGTGGTCCTCAAAAGCTGGTCCGACAGCACCACCTTGTGGCGAAGGATAAAACAACTGTAGTGATCACCATGGTAACGATGATACTATAATACATCCATGGCTACAACATACTGATGGTTGGAGTGGCAGTTCATTCACAACAATCACAATAATTACAGAGAGGGATCAGAGTATAGCTCACTAAAGAGATGTCCTGGATTCATGTAAGTATTATAGCCTATTGTGCTAGACTAAAGGTAAACAATACATAGAGGTCAAAGTGGGACTTCTATCCAATGACATTACAATACAAAATACGCAAAATAATCGATACTATAGGCTAAGTGTCACAAGTGTAATCACGCAGTAGCAGATTATGCAAATGATCATGCCCTTTAAGAGAGAGTCTCTCTTATCCGGTTATTATTTGTTGTCAGTCGCGTACTTTAGGCTAACGAGAAAAAGCTCCATGTGAAGTGAGTGATTCTCCACACAGCAGTTCCGTCCAATCAATACTCTACAATCAATAGACCTGAGAGTTTTAATGTTGTACCCCGCTTTACCCGACAACACTTTAAACTCCACCCATCCATCTTCGCTGCACAGCCCGGGCTACTTCACAGCTCAAAGTGCTGCACAGTGGGAATGACAGGATCATGAGATTGCACAGCCTTTTCTAGTTGTTCAAGTTGTCACTCAGAAACTTATTGATGGGGGATTTGCACTGAAGTCGCGGTACATGCAATGGAAGCCAAGGTGTCACAGGCTCTTGGCAGCTCCTCAGGTAGGTTTAACTCACTTCTGAAGGAGGCACACTGAGTTATAGTTAATCAAAGGCATGGCAGTAAAACTGCAGCTGGCTATGAGACTTAAAACATTCAGTGGGAATCTGATCTGTTATCAGTGTATAGACTACTATGTTATTTACCCTAGTAGGTTTATTAAAGTGTTATTGAGTGACATACTCGAGGAAAAAGTGCACAGCATAACTATTTTAATTGTACTGTAAATTCCACATGTATAAGTGATGAGAGCAGAAGAGTTGCAGTATGCAGTATGATAATCTACTTGATGACAACCGATCCTTCAGGGCTGATTAATTTATGAAGTGCCACATGGGTGCTTCCCTCATGTAATTTTCCATGAATGGGAAATAGATTAAATTGAGTAAAAATTACATAGTGCACTTCATATGTCTTTTTGGTTTGTGGTGTTTATTTTGTCATCATCATCATGTCATGAAAGCCAGTTGTAATCCTGTGCTGAAACATCTGTGGACAGACACAGACTGAAGAGATGAGAGCGTGACTGTTTTCTAGGGAAATCCAGCAAACATGTCCAGCATCTTTCAGTTTAATGAGCTATGTAATGCATGAATGCTGTGGCTTTTATTAGCTGTTCTAAATCATCACTGCCCAAGGCAAAGATGAAAATGCAAAAACTGTGGTTAATGCCCTGATAGCTAATAGGACAGTGTTTTCATCAGTGTTGAGCCATGTGGATAATGTTCAGTGGTGTGCAGAGACTCTGAGAAGGGCAAATGTGGTGATGTGGTGGCTCTGCTGGAAGCTGGGTCAAGTGTTTACCATAGTATAAATCATCATGCGTTTGAAGCTGTTTTGGATCCTTTAGTTTGTGCCCCCTCGCCCCATGGTTTGGGTCACTCCTCACTAATGACCAGTGTATAAAGTAGAGAAGTCGAATAAATTGTCTTTAAAAAGGGTGCCTCCCGTGGACTAATATATGAGTTGTGTGTGAACTCCCTGGGAAAAAAACTGTGGAAATTTGACATAATTGCCTCCTACTGTCTCGGGGAAATTAATTAGAGGCTGATATTAGGTTGCAGACTGCTTATTTTTTAAGATAGTGTGAAGGTAGAGGTAAAACTAGACAGCCTAAGGCATCCATTGGTACCAACCATGTGCGCATAGCTTGTCAGAAAGTGGGCTTAATAACACTCCAGATTAAGGCTAAATTTTGGCGAGTGAACAACTGGGCATTGCCATTTTCAAAGGAATCCCTAAATCTCTCACCTCAGGGTATCTGAATGGAAATGGGTTCAATTGGTGCCCATGAGTTTATAGAAGGCTTGTTCCCAGTAAATGTTTTGTTTCTTACAATCAATGTACTCCTTCAAATAAAATCTGTATATTTGTCTTTTTAAGGAAAAGGACAAGCAGCCTGTTTGAAGAACAATGAATCAGTCTAACATGTATAGACACATAACACGTTAAAACATGATTGTTGTGGAACTTAAAATGTTAACTGTACCGTTATTAGTCGATGAACATCAGATAATTAGTAACATTAACTGTAAAATAAGAAACCAAAGTGTATCAGTATGCCTTCCTTAACTCCTCATATTGACATATTTTCAGTTAACCTATATTATACAAAAGAATGATTGAATTCCTCAGATTCAGTTATAGCTTTTGGTTTTGATGTGCCACTCCAAGATTTTCAGCCGCCCCATCTGGTAACCCCTACAAAAAATCTTGGGGGTGCCACTGCTTCTTCTGTCTTACTATTCATTGCTCTATTAAAAAAACAAAACCAAAAAAACCCCCACACAACACAAGGGGTTGTGTATGACTTTTGTAGAAAGCTTCAGTAAGAAGCCACTGCAAGTTTCACTTTCTGTCAGTGACAGTCAGCGCTCTCTGTGGAATTTTTGTGGACCTGACAGGTCCAAGAGAATGCTGTTGTCAAAAATATCAATTTATCTGTATTGAGTCTGAATATTTTAAAATATTTTGAAGTTACAGAAATGTTATTACAGTCAATCTGCTGTTTTCTACCACTGACCAAGACAAGGAAAGTTGTTGTTCTCATGTTACAGCCTCATTACATTTATCTTTTAATACAAATTAGAATTTTTTTGCCCTCAATGGAAATTTTCCCCGTGGTGTTAAAAATGGTATTGGATATTGATATTTTGCATAGTATTGTATTAAAGTTAGAAATTCCAGTATTGTGACAATCTGCAGGAAGTCATGATCTTTTTTGGGACCGTATTTTTTTGCATTCTGTTTTACAAAGAAGGTCATTGTTTAGAAATGTATTTGAAGACTCTAACCTTTGTTTCTTTTTTTGAAATTTACTTTTATTGTTTTTAAACAAACCAACAACAAGCAAAACAAACAAACAAACAAAAATAACAATAATAAAATAAAACATACAACCAATAAGATATACCACAAGTTGAAAAAATCACAGCAAACAACAACAAGACAAGGACAAAGGGAACAAGGGCAGAGGGAAAACAACCGAGACAGAGCATTACATACATAAATATGTGGATGCGTGTAGATCTTGTAACACAGTCTTTCATAGGAGGATATTTTAGCCATTCCGTCAAACCCCTCCTTCACTGTTATATCTCCTTTAGTTTTCCAATGTCGCTGCACTATTTCTAATGTTTGCTTCTTAATGCTGTTTGGCATATCTTAACATTTCTTTCACATGAAAGAACCGGACATTTTATCTGCACAAATTGGATTAGAGACGGAGAAAGGAGCGTTATGATTTCATGGAGACATTTATGTGGCCTTAAGTGATCATTGCTGACTAATGAAAGCTGTTTAAGTGATGTAAGAGACACACACCAGGTTAGAGTAGCCATCATGTAATGGAAATTCTGCAGTATGAATCGCCTCCAGACTGCCTATACACCCCCTTTAGCTTATATGTATTAAGGTGATAAACACTGATGCCCTTTTTATTCAATTAACAAGTTGCTGGAGAAGATGTCCACCTGACTGCACTCAAACTAAATACATTTTCTCTATCAGCCGTTTACATTACCATATTGTAAAGTGTTTGTGCACATACAGTGATTATATTATTCCACCCTGTAAGGTTATTAGTCACCCAAGATTTGTCTGTGGCACTTATTGCAAAGTAGCAATTTAGTCATGGTAATAGTATTTGCCAGACAGTCTGGCTGTGGTGCTTATTGTATACCCCATGCTCGGACAGATTATATCTGCATGATTAATGGATGGAGTCACACTTTCCTCGGTATCTCATCATACATTCACGGTTACTTGAGAGGGGAAATAAGTGACCCTGGGCTTTGAAATGTATTTGTTTAAATAAATAATCAATGTGCCAGGAAGCAGGAAGTACCTGCTCATCAATCGATCTACCTCGTGTCTCCATAATTTTGAAATCCTCAGGACAGTATATTACTGCACTTAGACTACACAGCTGTAATGGACAAGGCACTTTTCAGGGAAAGTTGTTTTTTTTTCCTGACCAGTTGTCTAGAGTGCTGGTAACCTAGATTCCTAGTCAGTGGTATTTCTTTGACACTTACGTGCAGTCATCTCTGTAAAACGAATACTTTACCCACAAAATGATTATTTGTAAGTCAGTTAGTCATGCTGTGTTACCTTGGATTCACGAAGACAACTTTGTTTTTCACACAATTCTCAACGGAAAACGGCAAACAGTTTATTCATTTATTGATTGGGGACCAGGTTTAACAAGCCATTTACAAACTGTCACACATCTCATTTATCCAGTCATATGCTCCCAAACACATACAAACCTTAGTACTGAAGTCATGCTTTGAAGAGAGCATAGATAAGTTTGACTTTCAATTCTCTTTTAAAGTTTAAGGTTTTATGAAAAATGCATGTGTTTGGGAAGTACTGAGCATACGACTGGATTAATGAGACTTGCGTTATACTGCATGAGTTGTATCAGACTTTGTAAAGAGATGTTTTGTTAGTTTTTTCTGTTTTTACGTGGTCCCTGATTAATAAATAAATCAATGTATTCATTGCTTTCTGTGAAGGCATGTGAGAAAAACACACAGCAACCTCTGAGGTTGAAAAATGAAGCTACTGTGGAAGTGCCAAAAACTGTGGTTCATCAAATGGCGTCTTGAGACTGGCTCCAGAACAGAGTCGATAACCACAGACCACCATGTTAAAATACCAAACTGTACAGCAGAAAGAAACATGTTTATATTCATTGATTTTTTTTTGTAACCGCTTATGCTGTTGGGGGTCGCAGGGGGGGCTGGAGCCTATCCCAGCTGACACTGGGTAAGAGGCAGGGTACACCCTGGATGGGTCGCTGGACTATCACAGGGCTGACACATAGAGACAGACAACCATTCATGCTCACATTCACACCTTTGGTCAATTTAGAGTAACCAATTAACCTGCATGTCTTTGGACTGTGGGAGAAAGCCGGAGTACCCAGAGAAAACCCACAGCGAGAAGGGCTCCCCCACCCTGGGTTTGAACTAGGAGCCCTCTTGCTGAGAGCTGACAATGCTAACCCCTGCATCACTTTGCCGCTTCTGTAAAGGGTTGTTTTGATATAGTATTACAGTTTTACATGGTCCCTAATTTATCAATAATTTAATATGTTCAGCATTTTCTATGGAGGCATGTGAGACAAACAGAAAACCAAAAGCAGCAACCTCTGAGGTTGAAAATTTGAGCCAATGTGGCAGTGCTAAAAACTGGAGTTCATCAAATGACGTCTTGAGACTGGCTCCAGAACAGAGTTGATAACCACAGACTACCATGTTAAAATGAACAACTTTATAGCAGAAACACGTTTACAGCCAGGTACAAATAAGGTTTCGGTTGCTACACCTAATTTCGACATTCATGACAGCTGCATGAGGGTGAATTTTGATACCACTCACCTGTTTACAGTTTATTATGGCTTAAAGTTACTGAACTTAAGGCTGTTTGCAAGACGTTAGTAAAGTCTGAGTTAGATCCACCCCACGCTTACAGCTCCACACTCTCATCCAAATATGGTCAGTCCTGGCTCCAAAAAAACAAAATGGTGTTGCCGAAATCCAAAAATCAGTGGGTGACGTCATGGTCACTATGACCATTTTTTCCCCCGTTTTTCCTTATCCGCTGTGAGGGTGCAAAGGACCGAGGGATGTTATATGCTGTAAAGCCCCCTGAGACAGATTGTGATTTGTGATATTGGGCTTTCTTAATAAAATTGAATTGAATCGAAATTAATTATTTTATACAAAGTTTTCCTTAAGGTAACACAACATGACTAATTGATTAACAAATGGTCACTTTGTTGTTGAAGTACTCCTTTAATGGTGTTTGTCAGTGAAGCTCCACAGGGAGTTGAGAAACTGCACTTACTCAGTGAACATAGACTGAACTGGTTTAACTCTATTTGGATTCACTCAAACATATTGCTGTATTTTCAACTGTATTACAACACCCTCCATTCTTTCAAGGCGTGGGTGACACAGCCCTCTGGTAATACGTACTGTTGCTGTCACAAGTTGACATATTTAAAATTCAGCATTTCAATAACGCACTGTACGCACCAACATGTCTGGCAGCCATGTGTTGTCTTGTTGTGGGCTCCTTTGAGAAGACATGCTGAGGGGAGATGTCGCTGTTGAACCTGTGGAGAATCATTTCTGAGATGTAAAGTACCTCTGACTGTTGGTGAGTCATGTTGTTTGGACTCTGAGTGCAGCCCCGCGGCCCTTCCTGTTGGTCTTAATGAAGCTGAATGCCCACATGAGGGATGGAGCACACATCAGCGCACACTGGATGAAAACCTGACTGCAGATGTTATTTCTCCATTTGCATTTGCATTGTAAACAAATTAAAATGCATTATTGTATGCTAACTTGGTTAACCTAAGCAGTGACCTGTTTAGGATTCAGAATGGTAGCCTATTCATTTTTGAAAAAGCAATTACTGCAATGTAATGGCTCAGTGGATATATGCAGTAATGGTAAATATTAATTTATAACATGCATTAAGCCACTTTTCTTCTCATCGTGCTGATTACTCCCCTTGTAAACATCCACATTGTTAGAGGAGCATTTAGCATATAATATTGTGTTGCTTGCGTTGTATCAAAATTAGCTAACAAAAAAGTTTATTAGCATTTATGTCAATTTTCATTATTTTACTTTTGCTAACACTGTGAAACAAACTCCATTACAACAAAACTGCAGCTTAGCTTATTTATTACTGAAATCTTTAAAATGTATCCCTAAAGAGTTTATGTGTTTTGTTGTCTGTACTTTTTATTCGCCAACATTTTTCTGTCAGGTTAACTGTTGTAATAAAAAAAAAAATCTAACCTAATCAGTAACACAGCTGCTTGTGGAAAGCCAGAAGCCTTATTGTTCCCCATTAGTGTCAAGTATCAGAGGGTAAAAAGGAATTTTAAAGATATGTTAATAATGTATGAGAGCAGAAACACGAGAGCGCTAAGTACGGAGCTAGACTGCTGTGATCACCTACAAATTTGACTGTTCTGAACCTACAAGCTATTACATTCTCCCCCCTGATGATAACTTAAGAAACCAGTATCATGGTTAGAGTATGTGACAGGATGCCCTTCAAGATAAAAGCAACACTGTTATACTTGACTAACATCACGTCAGTACTGTAGACTCACACTTGGATCACTTTCTGTGTGTGTTGCAGGATCATGTGTTCAGGACAACTGTATGTTCCTGCCCCTGCTGGAGAGTCAGGCCTCCAGCTCCTCTGGGGCCGACAGGCATGCTCCTATCAATCCCACCATCAGCCCCTCAACATCCTGGGGCTCCTCGCTGGCCAACAATTTCCTCTCTGGAGACACAGAGACGGACAGCGACCAACTCTCCGGTGAGTTTGCCAGCAGCTCTTGTGAGCAAAGGTTTTTAAATGCATTACATCCATCTGAGATCCTCCCATACTTGTTTGGCATATTGCTGCACATCTAATATGTATATAAAGCAGGAGGTTAATATTGAGACTTTAAGGTAGTTCCTTTATGAATATGGACCATGCTGACTCTGCCATTATTCCATTAGTCAATTAGCTGAATTAAATTGGCAGAGGTTTCAACCATCGATTTATCATGAAAGTTATTCATCAAACAAAAACACCAAATATTCTCCAGTTCCAGCTTCCTCAATATGAGGATGTACTGCAGTTCTCTGTTTTTCAGCCTGTGTAACTTGCATATCTTTGGGCTTTAGACGTTTTGTCAGACAAAACGAGTAATTTAAAGATATAAGCTTGGACTATGGGTCAAAGTGAGGGCATTATTGATTTATATGCTGGAATTTTATAATGTAAATGACTAATCGATTAACTGAAAAACAATCAATAGAATAACTGATACTGAAAAAAACATGCTGCAGGTTTGACTTCAGTATGAAGACGAAGCATTTAGACCCTCAGTAAAACTGTTTGCTCTGAACTTTTAGAAATACTTCATCAGCAGATCCCTCAGCTGCTAAGCCTCAGAGCAAGACATCAGTAGTGATTTAGTTGAATGTGTTGACGTTGGAGGTCTTTGTCATTCAGGAGCCTCTTGAGCAAGCACAGAGTTCTTTGATTCTTTGAACAGCGTGCAAACACTGACCTTTTTATGCAGCAAGAGATGGGCTGAATAATAGGGAAGACACAGCTTTGATTGTTTCTGAATGTGATTAAATATTTCTCCCTTTTCTTTGAGTGAAATATTTGATTGCTGATTTAGCTGGTCATTTTTATGTAGCCTGTTACCATTTTAATCAAACTGCAGTCATATCATTTTGACTACTCTTTGTTAATACCCACAGTAAGCTGAAAATGAAGTTTGCTTTCTGAATTAGAAATCATCTTGCAGTGCAGATTTGAGAGATTTGATATGTTTGAACTGTGCAAATCATTGTTTGGCTTTTGATCTAAACACGACATGAAAGGTAACAGTTTTATTTGGAGGCTGCATGACTGGAATCTCATCAAAAGTGGTTCTTGATTGTTTATTTACATGCAAAGGCTGAGGTAAACAATGCAATAACGTGGTTCTTACTTGGTGTGCTTACAGCTCAGTCATTCACCTTTTAAACCACAAGGTGGCAGTATTTTATTTATGCAAAAACCTTGCCTCCTCTGCAGCGCTATCATCTGACCTACATCTCTAACCTAACAGGCAGGAATGGGAGAGATAAAATTTTAAATGGGACTGGCCATATAAGAGCTGCTTACTTATTTATTTATCGGCCCAGCGGAAGAAATGCATTTGCCCGTTAGTTCAATGACATGTTATAGGGGTTGGCGCGCACAGCCCTGCCATCAGTCCTCAATAAACATCAGCACAGTGGGAGGAGGAGAGGCATGCTGAGCTGCAAGAAAACAGATGGTATTTGCATCTATGACAGATGCCAGACTACTCCCCAGAATACCAGCGCAGACGCGGATTGATAAACAAAAGTAGAGAGACAGACCCAACTGCAACCTGTGTTACTGTGACCTTCTGAGGACTAACAGGATCACAGCATGCACACCAGTGTCTCCTCACATAGCAACAGCATGAACAAGACGGGGCTTCCCCTCTCATGAGAGCCTGACTGGAGGTCTGCATGACTGTATCTCTGTGTGGTTGACATTGAGAAGACCAGTGACCTTGCAGATCAACCATGATAGGATCTCTGTTTGGTTAGTATACTGTGCAGCTGTAGACCTACAAGGCAGAGTGTTATGGAGACACTATTGTATGTTTTAACTAAAAATAAATATAAATATAAAGGAGCATGTTTAGATACAACATAAATTGACCATGTGATTAATAATAAAATGCCTCATATTCCATATAAATGTCACATAAATCTGCCAGAAACAACAGTTAGGTGATAAAACAGGCACATTAGGGCCATATAGTTAACTTCAATGAAACAAATAAACTACAAATTTAAACAGACAAATGAAACAATATGTCAAAAGAGAGAAAGGCAAAGTGGTACGGTGGAGAAATCTCATTTTTAAAGTATAATAATAATGAACATCATTTATATATAACTTTTCTTAACAAGGATACAAAGTGCTTTTCTGAAAACAGCAGATAAAAACCAAAACAACAATAAATTAAAATAAAATAAAATATAAACAAGAGAGTGATCATAAAAACATAAAAACACTGGGGGATAAAGTAAAGTTTAAAGAAAGTGGGAGAAAATGGCCAAGTAGGGAGGATAAAACCTCGCAACTTATTAAATATTCATGAATGCTTTTCTATAAAAGAAAGTTTTAAGAAAGGATATAAAAGATGCTAATGTGTATCATGTGTGATCTCAATAGGCAGAGTGTTTCAAAGTTTTGGGGGATCTAACAGCAAAGGCCCAGCTATGGTCATGAGCCGAGATCAAGGAACAACCATCAGAGCTGCATCCGCTGTTCTAAGGGAACGTAGGAGGTCAATAAATCTTCAATGTAATTTGGAGCAAAATCAGTTAAAAGTATTGATTTGTTTTTAATTAAACTAAACTGTATTCTCATTGTATACATCCTGTTATCCAAAACCCAGAATTCGCTAAACATAAAACCTCTCAATGGCCAAATACAACTTATACATTGTCATTTTAGCTCAGTCCCATTTCTACAATAAAGCCAGCGTGACTAATTTACCAGCTTTAACATTGTGCGATCAAACTGTGCTGCAGCCATTTGCAACACACAGCTCAGTTTTCACGACTGATGTAACATTTGTTCTGTAAGAGGGATCCCCCTGCCTTTACAGCAGCAGTGTGTCAGCACAGCTGAGCCGTGAGCCCTGTAGTAGTAAGCTATAGTATTGATTGTTTTGAGTTTTTCTCACAGCCTCACAGTCTTTAATGCCTGCCAAAGCAAATGGTTCAGCCTTGAAAAAAATTAAATGGCCCATATTCCCTTTTATTGATATTTTGGTCTGTTATTTGTTTTATTTGCTTAAAGGGGAACTACGCCCATTTTCAAAATTGTTTGTCAGTTGATAAATACTTACTCCTATGGTCTGAGACAGTCGAAAAATATTAGTAAACATGGACAAATCTCTCTCAAATCCAGAGGCTGGAGCACTAGACTTCACATTTGTAAGGCCATCAAGTATAAGTATAGAACCGCTCCATAAGAAGGATATTATAGATGACACTGAGAGCACCCAGGGGAATGTTATGAGAAGCCTACAGCTCTGTTTCCTCCAAACACTTTTGGTATGGTATGTTTGAAAAACAGAAGTAACCCTTCAGACATAGTACCTAGATCCTAGCGTTTCCACTGCAAACTGAACCCTTAAACATGGGCATGGTTGTTGTCACTCACTGCTCCGTCCAGCACTCGCTGTATTTCTTCATTATCGGTGACACAGAGGAAAGTCTGCACCTTGTTTATCGTCCACAGAATGAGGCTGCATGCCAACATTTTCTGAACAAAATAAAACAGGCTGCAGTGAGAGTCTCTCTCCATGGGATATTTAAAAATGGTGGGTTTGTGCATTTAGCCCTTCTCAGGCAACCTAAGGGGTTTAGTGTTGCCGGAGCCCACAGGAACAACGCTCCGCAACATTTTTTTCCTCCGAGTGAGGATTAGGATGTACGCTGTCCTGGTTGAAATTAATATATATGAACGCTTGAAGATCCACTCATTACTAAAAGAGTATGTCATATGAAAACTTAAGTATGGTCAAAGTTGTCAGAGTGAAATCTAAGGTGTGCTGATGGATTCACGTCGTCAGCTCATGCATTGAGTAACATTATTAGTGAACGTTCCACCTTAAAGGTTGCTGTCGGCCCAGTAAATGAAGGTTTTTTTTTTCTTAGACTCCAGCTGCTGCAAGTGGCAGCAAAACATCCTTTCATTTTATAGTTACACTATTAAAACTCTCCACAGTATGAATAGTGGTTACATGAGCTTCAAAACCAGCCACACTCAGCCCTGAGCAGAGTGACCGTCTCCTATTGACCAATCAACAGACTGCAGTGTTCACAGCTCCACCTTTTAGTACCAGATCTGTGTGCTTGGTACCCCAACAGAGGGGTGACCAAAAATGGGGATGGTATGAAACAGTTCCATTGAAACCCTTCCAGAACTTTTCACAGTGGAAACTGAAAGAAAAGCGCACTGAACTGAACTGTACCGTACTGCTCGGTGGAAACAGGGGCTTATGGGTACGTTTTCTGTTTCAGAACCAAGAAAGCTACAATAGAATAAAGCAAAGTATAAAATAAAGCAAATATTATGGGTCCACACAATTAGGCTGCTATTCATTTATTGTCTGTGGAGCAGCTCCAGACTTTATACTCAGTGACATCACAAGTTTGAGACTAACTTCTCTGGTTTCAGACTTTGAAAGAGAGTAGATCATGTTCACAGATACTGACTGAAGTTTCCTCGGCCATGGAAATTATATATAGGAATTTTTTATTTAGGCGATGTTGCCCTTTAAAGTTACAGCTAACAACACTAGCTTTTTTTTTGTTGTTGTTGCAACAATGCATAGCCTATCTAAAAGGCTATTTTTAGAATGACTTGTTAAATGATGAAGTTTCAGTCCTCTCTTCAAGGCAGCAAAATGATTAAAGAATATATCTCAAACATGCTTGTAGTGTCTGAAATGTGAAGGTGCTATTACATAATATTTTTTGACCAGCACTGACAGCATTATATTTTGGTTAGCACTGTAGCCTAACTCTATCTGTCCTCCCTGATAGACTGTGTGATGTGATGCATATAGGATACAGCAGCTTTCAGGGGTGAAAAAAAAAGGATGATTGACGACCGAATCAATACATGTCCTTGTCGGTCCATTTGAGATGTGCCGCCCCTGGTAATTTCCCGCAGCTTATTTGGAGTCAGTAAATCAGGACGGAGGGGGGACGTGTCCATCTCAGGACCTCCCCTACCGCCCGTCACCATGACAACAGCCGTGGATGGTGGCGGTCGGGGAGCGGAGGGGGGAGCATGCGGAGCTTAGACAGGTGTTGCTGGGGTTTGCGCATCGCCCGTGAGATCGTTTGGCAGGATGGGAGCTGCGAGAACACCTACGCAACCCCACCATAGTTTCCCATGTATTCTGCAATTTTGCTCCTCGTAATACGGATTTCAATTAACGCTGGAAACCAACTGAACGTCGCAATGGTGCACCACTCGGGCTCCATCCAGTCCTTCAAGCAGCAGAAAGGTTGGTCGCTGATGTGATCATCTCGCGTCCGCTAAAGATTTCTGTTTGAGCTGTGTGTGATGTGTGGAGACTTTTCTCCTCTAGTTAAATAGTTTGTGATGTGAAACGGTACTCGGGGGTATCGGACTCTGTACTTGCTGTAAGTGTGACGCAGAGTTGGAGGTCTTGCAGCCTCCTCCTCCTGGGATGAAGCCTGCTTGTGAACCTTGTGCGCGCTGTTATTTTAGCCACTACTTTACGCTTCATTGACTCTATTAACCAAGTCATTATTTGTTAAGCAGAGGGCGACAGAAGGTCCAATTAAAGCAAATATTAATAACTAACACCTTTAAATATGACTACATTTATTTATTGTTTTTATAATTTGAAACCGTGTTTGTTATAATAGGGATGGTTGCAGTTAATGCTGCACACATGACCTTTCTTCATACACAACCACTGCAGATCCTAATAAGGTTGTTGTACTATGAACTTGCAGTGATGTAAACTGCACTCACAGTAATGTCCATATGCATCAGCTGTCGGGGACCTGCTTAAACATGTTCAGCGGAACAAGTGGGCTGTAAGCAGTGATTACATTATTTTATGCATGTGCTTTGAGGAAAGACACAAACTGTTCAGGAGTATGCAGAATACTTTGTGATAAAGCTTGCCAAGAATAGCTGCACTCAGGCTTTGACAGTAATAATAATAAAAAAAAAGATCTGAAGCTGTTAAAAGTTCCTGTCATTCAGTCAGCATCTCCACCAGGCATGTTATTGATGAATCAATATGAGACATCAGACTCCAGTTCATGCTGGTGTCCATCTGGCAATTCGGCGATAACGCAGACATAGATCATGTAACAAACTGTACAGTGAATCAATGATAACTGGTCTCCATGCAAATTTCTTCAAATCTATAAATAAATGCCCATCAAGTCATCAGTCTGTGTCTTCCTCTCCAGCTTGATTACGCTGCTGCGCCTGTATTGATTTCAGACCCTAAGTAGGGCTCTTTAGAGAACACTAGTGATTCTTTAATGCTCTGTGTTAGTTATTCATGTCCCTGCTGTCTGCATTTTGAAAAATGCTGGAGAAACTTCTTGTTTTTACGCTGACACATGAAGGCTGATAAACAGGGAGCGATGACCTCTTTTTGTTGATGTACCTGGCTAAGGAGGATGAAAGGGTCTCTCCCCTGGCTTCTGATGAGAGGATGCTGAACTGAGCAGTCAGAAATCTCATGAGTGAGGGATGCCCTGCTGAAGAAGGTGTTAGCTTATGGATCTGCTGTAGCTCATGTCTCTGCGCTGGTATTTAGTATGAAAAGGAACTGTGGGAGTTAAACATAACAAAGAAGGGAAAGCAGGCTATTTACACCATTTTTTTCTACCAAGACCTTCTGTACACACACAATACAGACTGAACCACATCCATAACAGTTGGTTTAGAATTTTTATGATAATCTAAACCGGGAATGTGCACCATTTGGCTACTAGAAATACTAGTCAGTTACACTTCTTATTAAAATTATTTTTATTTTATGTGACTGCATAATCATCAGGCCTGTTTCCTAAAGATTCATGTTCCTAAAGATTATTGTTTTCAATCAGTGTAAGTTGCTTACTTTTATTTTTTGAGTTGTTGTCATGTTTTGTAGGATAATGTGCCACAAATTTCAGCAGCATTTAAAACATGATTAGGTTACTGGAAATAGTGATTAATGATTTCAGATTGCTCTCATAATACACACAGTGCTCAAAGATATTCTATCAGGGAGTGTTGGTTACTGTTTGTAAACATGATAACCAGCAAAAGTAGCAGTAAAAGCCAACCCCACATTAATTCTTGTTTGGTATTTAGCCTCACGATATTTGCTTTTTTGTCACCTGGAGGCATGCCGCTTTCAGTCTGGCACTTGGGGTCTCACTTATAAACATTGCACACACACTAAACAAAAGAGAAAGAGGTGTACACCACCTCCCAGGCAAAAGTTGTGATGTGTTAAAACAGACTTCATGGGAAAAACTTAGACCCATGCTTACACACATTTTGGGGATGGGAAATTGAGACGCAGATGGTGAGGTGGCCTGATTGTATTTTTTGGTGCACACCATTTTTGGCTTTTGTCCGTACGTGCATTTTTGCAATGGATCTTACACATTGTTTTAGAAATGAGACCCCACGGTCACTGCCTATCTATAAAGCCCCGACCTTACCTGAACACTGTCGGAGAATACGCCAATAAATGTCCTGAACACAGAAAATAAGAAGAGCATAAGAAAATACAGGCTAAGGGCGGAGTCTCTGCAGAAACATACACCGCCACACACTTCCAGTGGCTCATAAGTGATTTAGAGGAATTATTTCTGTATGAGTCTATACGTTGTTTCTTAGAAAAATCCTGCACACTCTACCTTAGATTAAATTATGCTCAGTTTTATCTGTTTTCTGGGTGTTTTCTTACTTTTAGACTTGTCAACTCGTCTAAGTTTAAACCTGATTTTAAACACAAGGGAAATTACTCATTAGGAAAATCCCAAATATAAACAGACTTTTATTGAAATGGATGAATGATCTTTATTGTCACTACTCACACAGGTACAATGAAACTTTGTTTGGTGACTCTCTGGTGAATTTAAAATTGAACATAAACACTCAAAACTCAAGAAACTCAAAAAGACTGAGAAAAGCACCATAGTAAATAAACCAGCAAAATAAAATTAAAACCACAGCAATTATGTCATGTTTAAGAATTTGTTTAAGCGTATGAATTGTGTTCCATGCAGTAATTAATTCTCTCTGTGTAATTTATAACCTTGTATATCCCAGAGTGAGCCCCCTCCCAGCTTCGGTCCAGCCAACAGGAAACACATAGCACAACATGATATCAGATTTATGTAAAAAGCTTGACTACAGGCCTGAGGGCCCACTCAATATTTCAGTGACTGCTAAGTGCACCATTAAATTGAAGGCAAAGGGGTGAATGTTGGCTCACAGAAGTCCTGCTAAAGCAAAATTCAGATATTCTATTGCAGTTCCTCGAACACAATCAGTAACAGAGAGAACATTAAAAGGCTCGGAGCTGAATGCAGCTTTGTGTTCCTGTACACAAAGCTGCATTCAGCTAAAAGATGTTTTAGCATTACTGGAGCCAAGGTATTTACTGCTTTATTGGTAGTCAGTAAAATCTGAGAATGTATTCTAAATCAACTGGGAGCCAATATATAGTGGTTCATATGCCAGTTACATCTCTCTTCAAATTTCCCTTAAAAGGCTCTCCGCTGAGCTGCAGGTGAGAAAACATGTTTGGTTATAGACAGAACACGGAGGGTTAGAAAAGGGACTGATTATGTAAGTAAACATAAGGTGAGGGTATAAATGACTTCATGTTTTCTTCCTGCCTTGATAAAAAATATCGCTCAGCTGGTAAAAACTAGAACATACAGCTCCATTTGGAGTTCAAGAGGAAAGTGACTCACAGCCATCTGATATTACTTTTCAGGATTTGAGTGAATCTCAAATGTTCTTTGGCAGACTAATCATCAACTTGTTGACACACTGAACACTCAATATCTGCCAGAGAGTATTTGCTTTAAGCACAGCGAGATTTAAATGCAACCTGGTTCTACAGTCAAATACGTCTTTAGCAAAGCTTTGCTCGTGTTTCTACACGTATTATTCTACAGCTGCGACGATTAGTCAATTAATTGAAAAGTAAAAAATAATCTACATCAGTTAAAAAATCATTGAAGTCATTTTTTGACCAAAAAAAGTTAAACATTTGAGGGTCCCAGCTTCTCAAATGTAAGAATTTGCTTATTGTCTTGCTCTTACACAATAGTAAATTGAATGATTTCTGGGTCTGGGCTGTTTGACAGACTAAACAACATTTAATGGTGTCATATTGTGCTTGAGGACATTGTGAAGGACATTTTTACTGTTTTCTGGTGTTAAAAAACCAAATGATTAATTGATTGTTGAGAATTTTGGCAGATTGATAGATAATTAAAAATAATTGGTAGCTGTAGCCCTATTTTATCCTGCACTGTCAAGTAGTGTTTATATTATTAACAACCACCTTCTCTTATAGTTTCTAAAGAATCAATACTGCAGATCAAGCAACATCCTGCTCACCTTATTTCCTCATGCAAATAGTTTATGGATTAGTGTTTTATCCCCCCCCCCCTTTTTTTTTCAAGAAAAGCGTGTGTATGTGTGTGTGTACAGAGGTCCAGCAATACTGCTGCAAGGAAGGCCATTCATTATGCCAGCTTTCCTTCCCTAACTCTTAACACCACCCCAGTGTTTGATTTTAGACATAGCATGTCAGAGTTCCGAAAGCAAAAGAGACGTGACAGGTGTGGCGTATAACTCAACAGCGTCGGCCTTTAGTGTGACATATAACATACGCATAGGGCAGCTTCCTGGACAATAACAATGGCATAACATGTCAAAAACAATCTTTTACAGTCCCTTTAATATGGCGGTTCATCCTGTCCTCTGCTCGGAGGATAAGGAGCTTTTGGACATCATTGTCTTCCCAGTTTGCGGACATTTTTGATTGCTGTCTTTAAATTAGCTGCTAACTACTGCTAGCTGCTGTTTAATATCCTGGTGGTGGTTCGCACACATAACATGCTGACAAACTGTAACTATCGTCACATTCTGTCGGCTTACACTTTTTACACAGACGTTGCTTTGGCGCTGTCACTACCTCTGATTCTGGCTTTGAGGCCGAACAACTCTGTTCCCTCATTCTGTTTTTGTAAAAAGGGCTTTGGGCTACCTTCAGAGACACATTTCAGACTCAAGAACAGTCATATGGGGACGGCTTGTCCAAGAGGGGACAAAAGCCATGGTCCCCTTTGGGGAAAAAGCAGATTTTTGTGTCAGTGGTCACGGTTGGGGTTAGGTTAGGGTTAAGGTCCGGATAAATCTCCAGGAAATTAATGTAAGTCTATGTAATTACCCCAAAAGTGACCTCAGTAAACGTTGGTGTTTTTGTATGTGTTTGTCAGTATGTTGGTTTAGTGGCTGCTGAAGGACTGAGAGTCCTGTCCTCAGTTAGACTACACTTTGTAACATTGTATGTGTGCCTATACAGTGAATGTGTGTGTGTGTGTTCATGTGTAAACCTTTGGTTGCACAGTCCTAAGCAGGCCACCTGTCCTCTTATGCAAGCAGGCAGATGGTTTTATAGATACAGACATTAATTTCAGGGCAGATTTAGGGAGAGCACATATATGGTATCATCTGTGATTTAAACAGGCTGCTGTAGGATATAAGGCAGACATCAGTGTCATGTTAACTGATCCAGTCTGTTTTAAAAGACCCTGTTATGAAATTGTAGCACTTTGAGGTAGACAAAGAGTTTACAAAAATGACAAAACAGAGAGGTATTATGTTCTGCATGTGTGTGTATGGTCTTGCAGTTACCAGCTTTGACACTTTCACAGTCTTTAAATAGTCAGCTGTTGTTTTGTTGCTAGGTTATAAGAACAAAACAGACACAAGTTCTGCTGGAATCCAAAGTTACTCTACAGTTTAATCACGTCTGCAAAACACACTGTTTTTAGCAATTCTAGGTGGAACTAAAATGTTCTGCTGTGACCTTTTGTTGCTTGCTAGTATTTACTCTGCAGTTCGCATGCGTTCCCTGATGAGGTGTGTGTACGCAGAGACACAGCAGAGGCTTTGCGGAAAATCCTGTGACGTAGTAGAAATCACAAGCAATCAGGGGACATAAGAAGATAGTGTGGCGTTAAAGGAGCGGGGCAAATATAGAGATTGAGAGGGAAAGAAGATGTTTAATCTGCTCAAATGATGCAACCCAGTGGTTCTGCCAGGATTGTATAATGAGGTCCTGAACTGTTTAAACCGGGGGTAAAAAGCGCCATCTGCTCGGAGGTGTGTTCACGGTCAGGCTGTCGCCTCGGCTGCACGTGAGAGATAGACGACGATTAGCAACAGTGTCTGTGGGGAAAATTGTCAGCTGTTTTAGACTGTTTTTACTTTGATATTTAAATTAATTTTCTGTTGATCATTGTTAAAAAACCATAATTACATCCACTGTGATCCAATGTTGTAAAAAGTAAGACATGAGAATGTCCAAGAGGGTGAGTAGTTTTATAATCATTGCATAAAAGGATGCTGTTCTTCACTGTTGCTTAGAAATGGTCAGCTCCTGTAAATAGATCCTTCATGTTATAATCACACATTAGTTTCAGGTCAAGTCAATGAGCTGTTGTTATGTTAACACCGCATCCTTTAGCTATATTACATTATATGTCATTATCATCACTTAAATCAACAGCTTGTGTGGCAAAGTCAGCTAAGTACAGCATAACAGATTTGCATAGTTAACCTTTATCCATCATCATTAAATCAATCAATGAACAGCAGACCTAACTGATTTATATTTAAGTGGATAAATTAATGTTGTGGTAAATCACAGATCACATGGGGTAACTCACATTTTATTATTCCATCAAACATTGACAGAGAAAAATGAACATTTTGAAGCCATATGCAGCAAGACTTGTTTATCAAATAATTTTTTGTTCATAGAAAAATGAGAGTTGGTGCAGTCTGTGTTTGCCACAGTGTCTATTTAAACACTGGAAGTGCAGAAGGGGTGGGGCGAGGCACCTCACAATTCAGTTGGATTCTGACAGTGAGAATCTACAATGTGATTATAAAGCAATTATCGATACATCTTGATGCATCAAGATTTTTGATTTCTATACGTTTTTTTACTGTGTGACTGCTTGTTTGCTACTTTTTAAACATAGCATATTTGTAATGATATAATGAAAATAAATGGAGGAATTTACTTCCATGATCTTTTAGTAATACAATAGCATAAACAAATAGAAGCTTAGCCTACAGAATGTAAACATGATGCACGTATTTGTAAGGAACAACCTGATTATAATGTCAAGAACTAGGTATTAAATTTCCAGTTACTGACCTTTTTTGCAAGACAGGCTTTCAAGAGAGAATCACGATGTGTCTAAGGATCAATTTCCCCCCAACCCCTGAAGTGCAAAGGTCAGAAATGGCCTAATTCGATATACTGTGGCTTTAAAAGTGACGGTGTTGATGACTAGTTGTTGTGGGGCATTTCAGTAAATATGGGCACTTTATTTCTCCATGTTTTAAATAGAAATATTAATATTCTCCATAAAATCTGAAGTTGTAAACCTGCAGTCACAGTATTTGTGATGCTGTAGTTATTCGTTTGATACTGTGATGATTATCAGCTTTAGTGTTATAGATTTAATTTCAAAAAGCTTTTATTTATCTATTGAGTACACTGTTGTCATGCTGAATATATATTTAGCTCACCGTCTGTTTCTACCAGTCCAAGTTAGATTTTGTCAGATGAACATACGGGAACAAAAGTGTTTGAAATTCAACATTTTGTGATTGTGCCTAGTACAGTTGCCCCCTTCCCTAACAGCTCGGCTTTCACATCAGTAATATTGTTCTGTACAGGAGCACACTTACATCATCATCAACACAACATTTGTTAAAACTGTCGCTATAGTGTAGAAAAGAGCACACAAAATCCAGAGCCCATACAATGAAGTCTGCCTTCACATTGTGGCTTCAATGATAAAGTCAAGAATGACACTTACTGCCTTACCACCCATGGCTGCTGCAGGTCAGAGGGTGAGATCGGCGGATGTTGCGCGCATGTCCAGTTTTTGAGGAGGCTGGCGGAGCTGAGAAATGCCTTTGCAACTCTACTTGCAAATTGCTTCTCGCGTTAAATAGCAGTTCACTTCTGTGTTTTGGTAAAGTTGTTTTTCGCACCCGATGCAAACCATACCCAAAAACGTGAACTATACTGCAGACCACCTTTCAAGTGGACTTGGCACAGATTGACATGCTGTGCCTGGGTCTGCAGAGCAGAGTGTGGGTTTGGGGGGAACAATTGTGTGGCCATCTTGTTTAGGTCAACATATATAAACAAACTACGACACATGCCCCCAGTGACGCGCAAGATGGAGCGAACCAGAGTCTGTAGCACGTTCAAGGATGTCAGTGATGACATCAATGAAATCACTGGGTCTGTGGTGGATTTAATTTGTAAAGCAACAGCAGTAACTTTACCCAAAACTACAATTAAATCCCTCCACAGCCGGACACCATGGATTAACAGAACCTCCAGAAACATGGACAATTATAAAGCAGCAGCCTACAATGTATGAGGCTAAAAAAGGTTGAAGGAGTGGATGGGATCGCATTTTACTGGAGTTACCTTGTATGACTTCATGAGACAAATTAATGATTGATTCACTGAAGTGTACTCAGATCTGGCCTCCTTATTCTGACATTTCATGCATGGTTACACCCTCATGCCATCCACACCAGGGATCACTCATCATTTCAAACTTGTATTTGGTCAGCAAGAATGATCGTTGTGCCTCGAGTATTCACCATGTAACATTAGATATGAGCTGAATATTCAGAGGCTGTTAATGATACCGTTCTAAATGCTCCCTGTGAACTCAGCTCCGTCTATGTTTTCTTTGATATGGTGCCAGGCGGAGGATGAAACACACTCTAATTGCTTAGAAAAGGTTTCTGTAGGAGAGGCTGCCGGCCTCGCCTCAGTCCTGTCTCCACGTGATAATTTTTATAAACGCACCGCAGCAGTGGCTTGGACGTGCTTCTACAAGCTTGTGTATGTGTGTGTGAGTGATATTTTTTTCTTCTTTGCCCACTCTTTTATAGCAGGGTTCCCCTGAAATGCACTCTGTGAGGGGGAGGCAATGGTAATTTTTGTTGTGCTCATAATGCAGAATGTTCCTCAGTGAAAGCTGTGATGCTGAAAGTGCTATGAGCTGAACATTGATGAATTATTGAAGGTATAGAATGAGGAAATGCAGGGGCATGATGGGAAACAGCCCACTGACCTGAATTCTCTGTGTGCTACTTCGTGCAACATCCTTGCAGATAATGTCTCGACGCTGAAGTTTCTGCTCGGGTCCCTTAAGGCGATCATGAACGAATGACTAAAAGCAAAAGCATAATTTCGTTTTTGACACATATTGAACAGTCTTGCTGCATTTTCACATTATTGTTTTGCTTCCTCTGATAGATACTTGCAATTGATCATAAAACCCTTGACGTTTTTCAAATTAAATGTTTGCTCCTCCAGCTGGCTCAGAGATGATTGGCGACAGCAGCACAGAGACACATAGAGGAATAGTGCTGTGGCTCTGCCAGGGATATGCTCACTTTTTATGACAGAAATAATCAAGAGGAGCATAACGAACAAATAACAAATATACACAACATCCATTTCCAATGTTTATCACAAGCAGAAACATTTGTAGGCGAGTATACAGTACACAGTATACGTACACAATGTTACATATACCCACACACATGCACAGACTGAGAAAAAAAATCCTTTTAATCTCACATCACAAGACCGTCATGGACAAACTGCACAGGAGAGATCCAAATCCCGGATCACGACCTTCCCTGAATCTCGTCCAGCTCCCCCTCAGATGAGCCTGAGTGGGTGTTTGTGAGAGCACACACAGGGATTGCTGTCAAGGCCCCGTATCATGCTGATGCTGCAGAGAAAATTCAGAGGTGTTTTTTTCCCCTTTGTCACCTCTCGGCAAGCGTCCACTCCCTGGGCCTTTTGATCTGCTCCTTTTTTATTCTTTTATTCCCCTCCCGCCTGTCTCCTCTCCTCCCTGTGCAGGACTCAGACATTCAGTAGCAGCCCACAGACTGCCATACCAACTGGCACACACATGCACATACAGTCCAAGCACTCACACGGGATTAACTTTCTCCTGATAAACCAGTTTAAGCCAGTGCACAGCGAGATTAAACACAGGATTTCACATTAGATGAACCCTTTATATATTTATATAGACTTACACAATGCACTGTCTTCAGGATGTACTGCTCTGACTGGGACAGAGTTCACAGAGTCTGCCTGTATCAGAAAAATAAGCTAAAGCTTTGGAACCGGGCAATGATTGTCAGATAACCATTATTATATCCTTAATATCCACAGATCTACACATGCTCTGAAATTTCCATGGAAGCAATTTCACACAACACCAACTCCGTCCAATTTGTGGGTGTATTTTAAAATTTGAGAATCCTTTGGGATAACCGAGCCTCGCCCCTACAGGCCCATTAGCTCGCTGTGCTCTGATATATCGTCTCAGACATGTTGAGCCTTGCCAGTGTCTGTTGGGATTATCAGGACCAGCCAGGGTCCAGTAAATGTTCCTTTTTGATTATTCATGTACACAGCAGCCACTGTGTTATATTGATCAGCATAATGGAGGGAAAGTGGACAGGTATATTAAATAAGAACGCATCCACTCTTCAGGCCAATCCGCAGAGACTGTGAAATTACGGCACTTTAGGCGTTCTGGCCTCTTGAGTGGGAGCTCACCGCTCACAATGATGTACCAGTCAGTCATAAAGCATGTTGTTGCTGCTGAGGGGAACAAACCTCCTCACTCACTGGACCATGAAATCCCTGGTTTCTGAAATGTCATTGCAGATGTCGTACAGATGTAATTGGCACAATGTGACTCTTTAATAACAGCTTGACAACCTGCAGCTCAGTACTGATTTGAAATATTGGACTTAATGAAATAGATTGAAACATGAAAAGCAACCAAGGCGAGGTGAAAGCTTGTGTACACTGCAGAAATAATGAAAGCACTGGGAAATCAAGCTTTGTTGTTAGCCCTGAAGACAAATGAACTTAAATAGCTTCATTTAAAGTTTACTCTTATTGTGTTTTGTGCTGAGTTATCATACTCTCATGTTCAGAAGACTTTATATTTCAAACTATATTTCTAAATCTGTCTCTGGAGGAGAGTAAAATCCAGCTGCAAGCAGAATTTAGTTTCAATGCACATCAAGATTTACACAGTTTTCACTTTCTCAATAATTCATTGTGTAGCTTTTAACCGGAGCTCACAACTTCCATTCATTTCATATCTGTGGGGCTGCACAGGAAATAAACAGCATGATCAGTGGTTCCCCTGGGCCCTCAAGCTCACATCTCTAACTGGTTCCCTTTCTCACCCAACAGCAGTGGGGAATCCCACTGGGATCAGTGTCATGAGAGTGAGTTATTGCGCAGCTTGCAGCGCGGACCCTCAGGAAGCAGAGAGTGAATTATCAATGCAGCTGAACGTTTTCAGGAAGGTCACTGAGAGAATTCCTCACTGGAGGTGAAAGTACGTCACGTTCCCATTTGAAAGAGAGCGCCTACATTCAATGAATAAATGCCAGAGGCTGCAGAGGTGGAGCTGCTGCCTGGTGTGAAGGTCAGGCACAACGACCTGCTTCATTGTTCGACATTCAATATCAGTTTCTCTTTACAACTCATCATTACAGTGTTGAAGTACTGATTCAACAATGTGTCAGCCCCACTATCACCACATTGCTCTTTTATTACTGAAATAACCTTGACAATGACCTCTGCTGGTATCAATAAAATGCTAACGTTATGTAACAGCACACATGAATGCTGTTATTACACATATCTCTTTTGAACTGGTTGTAGCACTAGCAGGCGTATGTATGTAAGTACTGTGGTGCACCATCATGTGGCTTGTCTTGAGGTATTGAGCTGCGTGGTGATGGAGGGGGAGTGCTGATGGTTTTAATGCACTCCTCCATGAAGGGCAGACATTATTATCACCGCTGTAACCCATAAAAGGATGGACCAGCTGATGACTGAAGTGATTTCTCCTCCCCTCCTTTTTTTCCCACACACTCCCTTGTTATCAGTTTAAGCACTTGATCTACTAAGTATTGTACTGAAGGTTTTCTTACCGTTAATTCTTCTCCCTTGTTTTTGTTATTGGACATTTGTGCTTTTTTTTACAAAGTGATTCTTGTTGGTTATATTTAACAAGATTAGATGAGATATGATGGGATAAAAATGATGGAAAATCCAGTCAATAAACACACAACAAAAATGACAAATGCAAACAATAAAAGTTATAATTTTATGTAAACATAGGCTACTCCTACTTTAGCAGCTTCAACATGCTAAATAGCCTCGTAAATATGCACCACTGAATATTAAAAATATTATGTAACCCCTATATAATGCATAAATATTAGTGAATATAGTGTTGCTGTAAGGTGCAGTAGTTGCACTTGCATTTTTTAAATTTGAATTTGAAGTCATTTAATAGGGATGATGTAACTGTGGAAGTTGTTTCGGTGACAGCGCACTAACACTATAACCCATATTACAAGAAGTTGGATGAGGTGTTGCGTGACCATTCATGACACAACTGCTAACATGACTGGCGAGCATGCTAGTAAACAACTTGTGAGAATGTGGACATAATAACTGTGTGTAGAGCCTTTTGACCTTCAAGCATAGGTGACGTTGGCAGTAACAAAATCTGAACACAAGTGTTCGCATGATAGACACAGGAATGTGTAACATTGTGTCTCAGCTGTCCATTTGTGTTCAGATCACAGAAACACATGTAAATACCAGGTCTAAACAGGCTCATAGTTAAAATGCAGGTCATAAAACTGATGTGCTGTGGAGAGTTTATTGCTAATTTTCAACTATTGTCCCTAGCTGGGCTTTTATATTTACAGTATAATTAAAATATAAAGCTTTCAGTATCATAAATTGTATTGGCATTAGCATACTGGCATCAGCTACTTTACTCAAAGAACACTGGGGTGATTTAGTGCATCACTTCCATAAAGTTGGCGTACTCACACGAGCCAGATTTTTAAAAGAATGGTCAAAATTAATTCAGCTGAGGCTGAGACATCATGACTTTTAGTCCCTCGTACGGGTCAAGCTCCAGAAACTGTCCTTAGTTAAACTCTTCCTGCCTGATGAGTGCCCATATCTTTCAGACTCTAAGACCTCAGTTTGTCTGAGTTTTCTGTTACAAATGTGCTGTCAGAGATAAACCTGAAGACATCACCAGGGTTATTCTGTCCCACTTTATAAAGCTCCCTTCAGAGCTACAGAGCAGCATTATACAGCTGTTTTCATAAGCTGGTTAGTACTTCAAATGAACTTGTGGAGGGGAGTGGCCCTTTCATGCTTCCCTATACACTGACTCATTCATCAGGGGCACGCTGAGCCCTGATAAGGTGTAGCAAAACATTTATTTGAACGGAAACGGTGGTGTGTTGAACACCCTGTTGTGTATGTAAGTGCACTAACTTTTGATACAGCGGGTTTTATATATGCCTCGCTGGTGATTGGGTAGCACCTCCGACCTCCCACCAAATGAGAGACAACATACCTCAAGCCTGTTTCACACGATTTTGAGGAAATGAAATTCAATCTGGAAACTGTCGCAAAATGGTCTGCACCATCTTAAATTGAACGTGCCCCCAGTGTTGCGCCACCAGCTGACTAGTGAAATCCAGTCATACTCAGATGCACAGTGTAGCCAGAATGACCTGACACTTCTTCCTTCCCACTCAGCCATTACCTTCATGGGAATGCCATTTGCTGATGTAGGTTGTGGGCTGCACCACCCCTAACCTCCTCACTACGTTCTTTATATTGCTGACTTAAGTAAGATTTCATGTCATGGGTGTCCTAGCAGAGCCATCCATCTCTTAATGCAGGTGTCGCTGATTAAAATATGTTTTTATACATCAGTGTAAGCATGCATGCCTGATACAAAAATAATATACAGACAATTCAGGTCATCTTTTTATTTTCTTCTCATGTCTTTCTGTATTTTATAAATGTTAAAAGTGACTAGTGGAATGACCTCTGCTCTACCCCTGTCCCTCTCGTCCTTAGGCATGCACACCAGCATCAGTGAGATCCTGAAGGAGAAAAGCCTGAAGCCGTCTCGCCGCAGCCTGCCCTGTCTGGCCCAGAGTCAGACTCATCCAATAAACCTCAACCACTTCCTGTCTGTGCCTCTGAGCCCTGAGCCCAAACCAGAAGTCGAGGGACTGACTCAGAGCATCAGCACCTCCTGCAGCCTCCTGCCTCCACAGACAGGTCAGTCTGTTGGGAGGAACTTTGAAAGTCATGGCGTGTGAACTTATCTTACACGTAGTTCACACTTGAACAAAACATGTTCAACTAATGTCTTTGTAAACATATCAGTGGATAATATGCTTCAGCCGTGAGAGAATGGCTACGTCTGTTTGCATCGCTGTATGTGTTGATTCTAAAGTTTATCTCGGAGGAATCTGCATGGTATTCAAAGTAACAAGGACTTGGTGAAGAAGAATTTTAATTTGGGAGTTACTTGATAGTTTATTGTTATTGCCACACAGCATAGTTGGTGGTTATTGTTTTGGTGCAGCTTGGCGGCTCAGTTCCAGTGTAGAGAAAGAGAGAAGGGACAAAGAAACAAGCAACAGACACCATAAACCACTGAAAAATATAAATATAGTGAGAAACATATCATATGTACAGTTCAGTTCAGGTCCCCAGCTTATGAAGTAGCTCAACAGGCAGAAAGTACAACCCCAATTCCAAAAACTTGGGACGCTGTGAAAAATGTAAATAAAAACAGAATGAAACTGATTATTTTTTGGCTTTTGCCTTTATTTGGCAGGACAGTTTTGAACATGAAAGAGGGAGAGAGACAGGTGATGACATGCAGCAAAGAGACGCGGGCTGGAACTGAACATGCGGCCGTTGTGGCAGAGACATTGCCTTTGTACATGGGTCGCCAGCCTCTACCCGCTGAGCTACTGAGTCCCCACAAATATTTTTTGACCTTGATTTGATTGAATACAGTACAAAGACGGGATATTTAATGTTGAAGCTGATAAACTTTATTGTTTTATGAAAGAATGCACTTATTCTGAATGTAATGCCTGCCTCACATTCCAAAAATGTCGGGACAGGGGGTCAAAAGACTGGGGAAGTTGTGGAATGCTCAAAAAACACCAGTCTGACACATTCGACAGATAAGCAGGTTAGTTGGTGTCAGATTAAAGTATCATTATTGGGTATGAAACGTTGATGTACCAGTGCAAACATACAATGTCAATCAGTACAAGTTCAGTCCGGGGCCTGCAGAACAACGCAGGTCAGTATATGGGAACTTGTGGGAGGGCTAGCAAGGAGAGTTAAGTGCTCCGACTGCTGTAGGAAAAAAGCTGTTAAATTACTTATTATAGCAATTTCTGTATCAGGGGAGCTCGTATTGGGTGCCATGCCAGTTAGCAGAATTGCCATATATCATATATCTTTGTACTGGCTAGTTTTAACTCATGGCTTCTCTTCTATAATGTTGATGCTGCTTTACGCAGGTTTCCCTTGATAAATGAGAAGATTTTGCAGTTTTTTTGCTGCTGCACCAGCAAGGTCTGCACATTGTTTGATCTTTATAACCCTCTAGAGCTGGCAAAGGCTAAATGCTAATAGCGTTTAATTCGATATGAACCAGCTTTGTTCTTTTTTCATGATGTGTTTAAGGCCGCGATCACACAGAAAGGCAGGTACTTGCTCCAGCTCAGGCTGAGGGTGAGAGGCTATCAGCAAATAGTTTGTAGGGCAGAGGGAAACGGAGATCTGTGTGGGTACACGAGATCCCTAAAAAGAGGCTGGATCACAGGAAGTACCGCTAGTTTCTCCTCTATTGTTTACCAACTGTAAAATTGTTGTCGTGACCACCACAGAGGGCCTGCCTTTCAAATCATCTGATATGACAGTGGGAAAAAAGCAGAGATGATGTCAGGCGCTTTTCCACTCTGAGTTGAGGTTTTTTTGCGCTCTAGCAAAAATGCCAGGTGCCCAGAGTGCATAAACACGAGGTGCGTAGCAATAAAAAAACAGTGATCAAAAAGCTTAATTCTTATTTAAAACACTTACAAAAAGCTGCCTCCAGCTGCTTAAACACTTTCTGTGTATCCTTCTATTTTATTTAGATCCCTACAGGGAAGCCTTTCACAGCAAATCCATGTCATACCTGCGATATGACATATCTATCACTGTTATTCTGTTTTTTTTAAAAAATTACAATTAAGTTTATTTCTGTGTGTTGTTACTGCCATTTTTATCTGTATAGTGTGTTTCATCATTCTCTCCATACTCTGTATTGCAGGTTGTGCTCAACAGGATTTGGTTGCTGCACAGATTTTTTTTATGACATTTAAGGCATGTGCACTGCATTGATCGAGCAGATTGTGTTAATGCTGCAGCGGATGTGTCTGGTGCACTTTTAGAGGCAGTGAGATAAACAATGTGGTAAAACCGGAAAAAAAATGCAAATGGCTGTGGGAGAGGGAAAATTATTCAGTCTTATTAATATCTTCAGGAATATTCAGAGGCCATTGACAGCGGGGGCTCTATTTTCACCACAGTGAACAAGACTAGCTGCATGCAGCACTTCAACACGTGGGTATTTTCATGACCTTGAGTCGCTCTTTGCCCCGCTCTTTGTTTTTTTTTGCTGCTGAGTGGAGCATGCAAAAGTGGGAAGATAGGTGCAGTTTCATGCAGATGAGGCAGCACAAGGTGAGGTGTTGCTATTTTGGTGAAAAGCAGCTCTTTGTCGTTGTGCTGAAAATAGATGTCTGCAGAAAAAAAGGGTCTGCTTTCTGTTGGCCTGAGGAGGGTGCAGACTGAAGGAGAGAGTGAAGACAGACCAACCTGTGTACACTGACATTATGTGTTTGATAGGTCTAAGTTGGATGCACTGTTGCAAAATATGACATATGTTTAACTTTACTGTTGTTGTACTAATTTACTTTAGCATACAATTATATTATCAGTCATGTTACACAGCACTTTAAAGGGACAGTTCATCCCAAAATCAAAAAAACATATTTTCCTCTGACCTGTAGTGCTATTTATCAATCTAGATTATTTTGGTGTGAGTTGGAGGTGTTGGCCGTAGAGATGTCTGCCTTCTCTCGAATATAATGGAACGTTTGAGCCACCACAAGCAGAGTGTCGTCCAGTTTCATTATATTCAGGAGAAGCCGATATTTCCAAAACTCTGCTAGTCACACCAAAACAATCTAGACTGAAACAGGTAAAAGGGGAAAAACGTGATTTTAGTTCTGGGGAGAACTGTCTCTTTAAACTGGAAACACTCTAATACGGCTCCTTGCTGTGTGAAAACGTAAAACGATCCAGCAGCATAAATTCATAGTGCTTTTGGATTCTTTACAGTGCCCCATGTTGCCTGAAGGTCTGAGTCATTTTTCAGCACAGTTGACACTAATCACCAAATACAAATGGACTGGCTATATTGGCTTTCAGTGTGGAGGAAATCCACATTGATGTCCAAAAACAAGACACATCACCACAATCAGTTCCTCACAACTTTCTGGACTGCACCTGATTATCACACTGCTCAGCTGTGATCCTAAAATAGAAGATGGGATGGTTTTGTCTCAATCTCAGCCTGGATCGGGGAAGATGCTGATTAAAAAAATAAAGGGGAAAAAAACAGTCACAGCTAATGATTTTGCATTAAAACTAAATTCTGTCTGTCCAAGGCCTATTAATGCACTAACACACACTAAAACACATTATTGTCAGGAGACCCTAATTTAACTTCAGTTACTTAATGAAGCTGTTAAGTCTTGATGCTTTCGTAATTTAAATGAAGTGCTAAGAAAAAAAAAAGCAGACAATGAACCAGCACAGCTTCGTTTTTTGCCCCCTAAAAATGTTTTTCCACGTGTATTTGTAGTGATGCAAAGATGTAAGACGTTGATTTTCTTGGAATAAATTAGATTTCTCGTACTTGATTTCAGCACAGCAGTATCAAGACGTTCTGACAGTAGTCAGAGCGAGATGATCTGGTGTTGAAATCGACACATTTGAGTGGAGAAATGAGCTGAGCTGTCACACATAACGTGCTGTGCTGTGAAATGATACGTCTCTCTATAGCTATAGGGTGTGAACTATGTCCATGTTATGCCATTAGAGTGCATGTGTTATGAGATTTAGTCTTGGGCAGATGGATGCTTTACCCAATAAATCTACTTTCCTCCTCATAATAGCAGAACATACCACATACCAGTGGAAATGGAAAAGCCTCTGTTTGCTGTGTTGCGAAAGAGTTACTGCTCATCAAATCTTTTTTTTTTTGTGGAAATCTGATAAGGTTTTAAAACATTAAGCTTCTAGAAGAGAATTTCTTGGTGCAATCTTGATTGTTTGTCTTGCCTCACAGTGTGGGTTTAGCAAACCTTATTTTGTTTGTGCACATCAGTGGGATGTGTAAAGATTCAGGAAGGAAGGAAACACGATTGGCTGTCTTTCAACATCGGTACTTGGATCTGTTAAATTGCATCAAGGTGTTGCTCTCAAGCTGGCGCCCACATTTGAATAACTTGGAATTAGCTCAGATCTAATTTCGATGTTGGCAATTGGATTAAGGGAAATATTGACTTGAGCAACAACAAAAGACTTAATGCAGATAGAATACTTTGTGTGGTGTGCTACCAGTTCAATAACTGTCTCATTGATCGTGCTGTGTCTGTGCTCAGCAGAGGATGCAAAGGATCAGTACGTGGAGGAGTCAGAGGTGACTACGTGTGAAACCAGGGCAGACGAGTCATTTCTGCTACAAAAACCTGTCACCCGCGCTAAACTAGAGGCCCGCACAGACTCACTTCAGGTACCTCGCTCTCATTAATCTTGGTGCCATGAACGTTCACAGTGTTACACTGTAGTTGTCACTGACCAAATGAGAAACCTCAAACATAACTAGCATCCCTGCATCTGAAATTCATATTTAAAAAAACATTGTCGTTACAGGGAAAGAATCCAGCTGATTCTTCTGGGCTGTTTTTCCGAGATGGGAAGAAACGTATTGACTACATTCTGGTTTACAAGAAGTCCAGCCCACAGGTGGAAAAGAGGTGCACCTTTGAGAAGAATTTACGGGCTGAGGGATTGATGTTGGAGAAGGAGGTAAAAATGATTTGTTGTAGAAGACTTTAATTTCTGTGATTTCTCAACTCAGCTCTCAAACTTCTTATTCTCTCTTTAATCTAAAAGCCGTCCTTGACCAACAACGACATCATGTTTGTGAAGATTCACGCTCCTTGGGATACGCTTTGCAAATATGCCGAGCAGATGAACATCCGAATGCCTTTTAGGTAACTGTAGTTAGTAAAATGAAACTGAGCCTTTAAAGGGGACCTTTCATGCTTTTTCACTGTTTTGTGTCTTATACATGGTGTTACAATAAACGATGTTCTTATTAAAAGTGGCAAAAGTTTCAAACAGTGAGGTAAACATATGAAGATGTTATTTCTGTGAGCAAAAACCTCAGATTCCCCACTGTTCTGAACAACATGTTTCCAACAGTTTTCTCTACTCTGACTTCAGTACGATGTGAAACTGTGCCTAGAATAAATGACCATGTAAAGAAATCTCGCACTCTACTGTAAGTGTTACATTACACAGCCTACACTGCTAATTTAAGCTACATGCTAATGTCAGGGAAACATGTAATCTCCAAGGTCTCCCACACATACATTTATTTGCCACAGTAACAGCATCTCCCACCATGTACTGATTTTTTATTTTTAGAGCTTGACTGGTCATTAGGAGCGCTGTTGGAATATTGATACTGCTCAGTCATTCATTGCACACACTGTTGGAGCGCAGAGCATACACTAGGCACAGACAGAGCAGCAGAACGCCAGCTGCAGTGAAAGTGAACTTGTGCTGTTTGTTGTGCTGCAGCTAAAAGTTTGCATGCTGGGCGCTACTTTTATGACTTTTTTGAGCCAGCTTTCAGAACGCCAGAAATCCTGAGTGCAGAGCTAATTCTTCCAGGCACTTTTTATAAGTGTGTATTGTGTGTATTGTCCGATGTAAAGCTTTGGCAGCTGTGCACTACGACGATCAACTTTTCCGTATTAATCACAGACTGATATTTACAGAAGAAGGAAAAGATATCTGTCAATTGATGTGACTGGTTGGTTCTTGTCACATGATGTGCCAAATGCTGACCTCTGTTTATCACAGCCCAGGTCGCGCCCTGAAAATAGGTGCAAGGGAATGCATGTGCACCATGAAGGCGTCGCTCTGGCATCTCTCTGGCATCGCTCTGGCATCGCTCTGGCGTTTAAGCATGCCTGCCATGCGTCTACATTGAAAATACTGAATTCGAAGGCACAATAAACGCGGCATGTGTATGGCCCCTTATCTGTTCGTTTGTATAAACCGATCAATTATCTAGCCTGCGACTCATAAAGAGTTCCACCTGTGCTGCATTCATGGGCCTACAATACCCCCCCAACCCCCTTCAGTTTCAGATATATTGTTGCCGGAACATTTTTGGTTGGGTTAAGAACTTTTTTTAAGTAATTGTTGATGGTAGCAAGTGACGCTATTATCTGTTACAGTCATGTCTTTCTCCAGCTGCAAGTACACTGCTACACGTAGGTACATCCAGCTGTCAGGGAAACATGTAATCTTAGTTGCTGATGTTATTTCTCACTGATTTTAAATCATTTTCTTGCTGGAACATGTTCAATTGTTTTTAGAAGCTTTCATTACACACACAAAAAAATAAGTGCCGCTATTCTCCGCTATAATCACTCCCCAACTGCAGTGACGATGCAGAGATGCTGATATAAGGAATATGCAGAAACACTGCCCAATCAGAGCAGACTGGGCTTTTCCGAAGGGGGGCTTAAAGAGACATTAAAGCATGTATGTATGAACCTGAAAATGAGCATAATGGGTCCTCTTTAAGGTCATTTTTTTTCAGTGGCTGACAATTTCATCCAGTCTCTCTAACTAGTCTTTTTTTTTTTCTTTCAGGAAAAAATGTTACTTTACGGACTTGAAGAGCAAAACCTTGGGCGGGTAAGTAGATCTAAGGTATAGGATTATTTTTCTCTCTTGCTCCCTGTGGGCAGGAAGCTGGATGCTTCACTGCCTCTAATAAAATTCTTGAGTGGCACAGCTGTGAGGCTTTAGCCGTAATGTGAGCTTTGGATGGTGTTTTTTGAGTGAGGAACATTTGAGTCAGACCATCATTGTCCTTTTTAACCCAACCACTGAGTGAGAATTAATTAATCCAGGATTAATCACCCTTTATGTATAAAGTCTGGGATTAGATTTTTAAATTAGAAAGCCCCCCTCCCCACACACACACATGCAGTGCTGATAAGTAGCTAAAATGGTTGCAAAATTGTTTAAAAATCAGTGATTAAGTGCCGTTGACTGTTGCACTGTTGTGTTCGTTTAAATTAATGTGATTATTTAAACTCAAAAGCCAATATCCTGCACGTTAGGCACATTGTTAAGAGTATAACATTGGGAACGTTAACAGAGCTTCTCTATAAAATACTTGTAATCTCTCAGTCAAATAAATGGAGCTGCACAGGCTGATTAGCATACTATTTTTAGAGAGATGCACTCGCACTTTGATGTGATGTTCAAGCGTTGTCCAGGCTCTGCACAGGACTCCAAATTTCCATCTCACTGAAATGCAGATAGAAACAGTCCAACGCCAAATCACTGAAATAAGCTTATAGCAGCATCTTTTGTGTTGAATACCTTTGATTAACACACTGCATTTGTATTTTAATTTTATAAAGTCTACAAACCCTCCTTTACTTTAAAGGCCCTTAATTTTCTAAACATTTTCTCTGTTAAGATCTTGTTGTGAGTGATTTGGATCCCACCTGCACTCAAAGTTTTATGGCAAACTCAAACTAGGTTTTACATATTATGTTTGTGCTCCTCTCACTGGTTTGAAGTGGGAGGGATTCATTCGGAAAAAGATGATGTCACATACTTCAATGCACCAATCAGGATTTGGCAACATTCAAGTTAAGATCTGGGGACAGTTGTTAGGTTGTTTCTTCATGTCACTGTCAATCAAATCTGATCAAATCACACCCCCACAGTTCTGATACAGCAGATTAGCTGAGTTTCTGACTGTTAAACCCTTGATTTAAAAAATGTGTTGCTTGTTTAGTCATAAATATTTAATTTTGTTGAGGGATACACAAGGTTTGAGACCACATTATCAGGGGCAAATTCAAAAATACATATTTTTCCTCTTACCTGTAGTGCTGTTTATCAGTCCAGATTGTTTCTGTGTGAGTTGCAGAGTGTTGGAGATATCAGCCATAGAGATGTCTGCCTTCTCTCAAATATAATGGAACTAGATGGCACTCAGCTTGTGGTGCTCAAGGCACCAATTATACATTTTAAAGATTCAACAGCAATGTCTCTTTCCAGAAATCATGACCTGTTTACTCAAGATAATCCACAGACCTTGTTGTGAGCAGTTTCATATAGGAACTGTGCCCGCTACCAAACTATACCCGCCAACCATAGCACTGTGCAGAAGGAAGCGCACATCCATTGCTTGCTCACCTAGCACCACTGAGCTAGCTAATGTTACAGCTCAGCTGAGGAGGACGCCATCATACTTCCTTATGCGCAGTAGTGCAGTTAGTGGTTGTAGTTTGGTAGAAGGAAAATAGTTCCTACATAAAACTGCTCTCAACAAGGTCTGTGGATTATCTTGAGTAACCAGGTCATTATTTCTGGAAAGAGACATTACTGCACAATTTTTTTGGCACTTGCAGCACCACAAGCCAAGTGTTATCTAGTTCCATTATATTTGAGAGAAGGCAGACATCTCTACGGCCAATATCTCCAATACTTGGCAGCACACACCAAAACAATTCAGATTGATAAATAGCACTACAGGTAAGAGGCAAAATATGTATCATTGGTTTGGGGCTGAACTGTCCTTTTAAACCTGAAGCTCATAAATTTCTTAACAGTATTTTTCACTCCAGTGATGTGAATTAACTAGAACAATGTTTGCACCACAGCCGTGGTGACAGATGTTTATGAATAAGCCTTGAATGAGCCCTTGTAACAGGCAACACTTAGTGACGTGTGATATTCGTGCTCATGAAGTGCGTGTGGGTTTTTCTTATCCATTAAACTGCAAACATGGTGTGACTTATGTTGCTTTTGAACAGAGCTTATAAATGTCTCTGTTTTAGTGTTTCATGATACTTTACCATGCAGATTGAAATACTTTATCAATGAACTATCACAAATGCATAATGGATGCACATAATCTAGTCACTAATGTCTCAAAGTGAAGGAGTACACAATATGGATACTATTTATACTGATGATATTGTTATTTCACCTTTACAAACAATATCATTTGAACATTTTAATGTTCGACTTGGAGGACACACACACCTACGCCCACAAAGCAGACTTAGATCACGCAGACAAGAATCACCCGCCCACCTGTCCAACTGCGAACAAAGAGTGTTCTTAGTCACTGTGAACAATGAGGACCATTATGATTTCCTCAGAGCTCCTGCAGTCTTTCACTGAAAGAAAAATCTATCCAAGTAGTAAATAGGCTTTATGTGTTTACTAATGGTCTGTCACTAACTCATGTCCCTGTAAAGCGGAACGAATGGGCCGTGTGCAGGTGGTGACAGCTTCCTGGGTTGATATCATTACTTTCTGTACAGTACCTGTCCCCTCCACCACAACAATCATAAAATGCTCTCTGGCTACAGTGTGTTTTCGCCCCGAATTTCCATTTATATTCATTCACTCCATCTCAGAGCAGAACAAAACAAATTAGAGAAAGACCACTTCAGCAATGTTGGAGAAGCAGTGGGCAAATATTATTGTTTAGCCACACTAGCAGAGCTGGCTCTAGGGATGTTGATGTACTCTGTCTGTTGGTCCAGACTGAAGTATCTCCACACTATTTGATGGGTTTGCTATGAAATTTTGTGAACACATTATTGGTGCCCAGAGGATGAATCCTAATGACTTTGGTGGTCCCCTGACTTTTCATCTAGTGCCACCATGAGGTTGTGGTTTTTAACTGAAATGTCTTGACCGCTATTGAATGGATTGCCATGAAATATTTTGCAGACATGCATGTTGTCTGCAGGATTATATGTCTCTGAATGTTCATCATCTAGTCAAAATTGTAATTGTTTGGGTACTTTATGACCAGACACCTGCAAATCAATGACTTTGTACTTAGCCTCAGCTGTCCTTTGTGTTTAGTAATAAGCAAATTTATTACTAAACACCTCTGTTTTCTGTGCTCATGTCTAGGGTTAGGGTGTCCTCATTCGTGTTGGGACAGAGGGGTAGGGCTAAGTGTTAGGGCTACATGGCCCTCCAAATGGAGATTTTTCAGAGGCACACTTCAAACCAACTGTTACGAGAAATCATTGGATCATAATGCAACAAAAGAAACTCACAAATCTATTTCCTTCATTAAAAATGACCATAACCACCTTATTACCTTCATTTAATGTTTCAATATATTATGGTCTGCTTCTTTATATCAAGCATAACAAAAAATTGCTAGTAGTATGCTGATGTCTCTGTAGCTGACCAGCTAGGTACAACGTTAAACTGTTATTGCTGATTTGTGTGTGTGACAGTTGGTGGCGTATAACACCTGATATTTAAAGTCCAGCACCAAAGGTACTGCTTCTGTATCACCAACGCAGACTGGCACAGCATGGGTTTCTAATGTTAGCCCACAGAGTTGCCTTGTAATGAGGCAGTGTTTTTTCTTTTTGGCAAATGTCATTGTGATAGTACCATTATTGCCATAGTTGCATCTGTAAACGCCAGCATGACGTAACCATGACAATACAGATGATGTATTGGATCGTGAAGTGTTTCAACAACTACCCCTTGTAACTGTTCCGAGGGGCAAAAGGGGGTGCTTGAAACAAGGGGCAGAGGTAAAATAAGGAATAGTATCGGGCCTTAGCGTGCTAACAGGCTAAGCTATGATGGTAAACATTATGCATGTAAATATTGACACTCTTGGTATGTTAGCATGCTGATGTTAGCATTTTGCTTAAACCACTGCTGTTTCTAAGGAAAGCCTCATAGAGCTGCTAGCATGGCTGTGGACTTTAGTCTGTGGCTAGTCTCTATTCGTTTAATTAAATTAACTGTCATGGATAGTTTTGCGAGGTAAAGGTGATAGTGGACAGAGGAGGAAAGTGGAGACAGGTGAGCATCTGGGTGGGCGGGTGGGGAAAGTCCAGGCTCCCAGGAACGCTGCTCAGTCTTGTAGCCAATGTTTCCCGGTGGCCACTTGCGGTATTGCAGCGGGAAAAAAAATCCCCTGCAGCCTAAAAAACATTTTCCCCATAGACCACCATTATAAAAGAGATGTCTGTAAAACTGTTGACAGTACACCTTGAACTGCAAACAAAGTCAATTATGACTCTTTCTATTATACATTTTTGATACGTGGAGGTGTGTGATGCTTCACAATGTAAAGTTTATGAGCCAAGTGGGAAATCACGGGCGGAGCCAGCGGGATAAATACTTTTACGCATATTCAGTGGCACACATTAATTCTTCAAGCTAGAAATGAAGCAAGCAGCTCCATTGGAATGAATAGGCACCATCTTGGCATCTGGTGTCTAGGTATTATAATTTCATGAGAACGTCAGGTAACTGCAAGGCTGATGAGAGAAGTGGGAAGAGATGTGTTGATGCAGGAGGCAGTCAGTTGATGGGGAAAGGAGGGAAAGGCTGAGAAAAGCCTGAGGGTGAAAGGCATCCGTTTCTTTCTGCTGCTGTGCATTGTTAAAATTGTTACATACTAATTTACTTTGGGGCCGGCACCCATTATACTCTAAGTACATTTAAATTGAGAAGGCCAGGTCTTTTGTTTGAAAGGAGGGACTGTCTGAAGGCATCTGGTGGATGGATGGAAAATGACAAAGGGGGCCTGGGGAATTAGAAATGTGGCTGGAGAGAGGGGACAGAGAGACAGACTGTGACATAAACACAAAAAAAGGAGACAGATTTTAGAAAATCAATGCATGCTTTCAAACTTAAACTGGCCCTTAAATCATGACTGTGATACAAAAAATAGATTTATCCTTTGAGTTAGACTCTACAAGCTGTTATCTTGGATCACTGACTCCCCAGCTCATGAGTCACGAGCAACGTGAAAATAAAAAGCGATAGTCTGCAGCGTGATGCCTGCAATGCGTGCATGTACGTGCGTGTGTGTGTGTGTAAACTTGTTTTTCAGTGGGTGTGAGGTGGGTGGAGCTTGTCAGGGTTTTTGTCAGGGGAAAAAGGTTAGGAGCCACTGCTCCACATCAAGGAAAACAATCTTCATGTTAATCTGTGCTGTTAATCCTGCTTTCTCCGTGCGTCCGTGCAGCAGGTTTCATCTGAGATGTCGTCAGATAAAAAGCTGGTTTCCCAGAAATCCCATGAAGCTGGACAAAGAGGCCTTGCCTGACCTGGAGGAAACTGACTGCTACACGGCCCCCTTCAGCAGAGCACGCATGCATCAGTAAGGAGGACATGTACACAGTCATTCATACCACCACAGAAACTCACGCATATTATCACAGTGTCACATAATAGCAGTGTCTGTGCCAGTAGTGTCAGATGACATTTATCCCTAAACTCCCTCTCATACATCAGATCCATTCATGTCTGAGTTCTGAATAAGGAATTTAGAAACCAGCAGTCTTTTATATTTTATAGCTTTGTGCCAGAACTCAGAATGATAAAGACATGCTAATCATAAATAAGATATCGAAATACAGCAGCAGATGTGCATCAAATGATTAGATTTCTCCCCCATTCCTTCCTGTTTTTCCATTTTCATTTTCATTTTGATGAAACTTTGATGAAAGGCAGTGGATCACTTTCACTTTTCCATCACTTCTCAGCCTTGATGTGTTTTTTTTTTTAAAATAACAATACGAGAATGAGCACAAACTTTACAGCACAAAGTTTTTAATGAGCTTTGCATCGTTATTGGCTCAGCTCTCATTAAAGGCTGTAACTGGATGATATTGATGTGTCGTTACATGATGAATAACTGAAGGATTGCGCTGTTATTTTGCTCCCAGCTTCACTATCAACAATAGAGAGACCTTCTTCTCCAATTCCACCAGAAGCAGAATAGTTCATCATGTGCTACAGCGCACCAAGTATGAGGAAGGGAAATCAAAGATGGGTAAGGGACCTCGCTCGCTGCTTTTTCCTCTCGCTCCCCACATACTAAACAATATTTCTACCAGTGTCACATTAGTGTCGGGGGATTCCCGTGCTCATTATCTGGATATATAATCATGTACAAGTATCCATCATGATGACCTATTTAGGGCAATGTATTCCCTGAGAAGGGGGCAGAGTCTACATTTCTACATTTATGTTTATTTCTGTTGGTTTTACAACTTTGTGCTGCACTTTTAAAACCCAGAAATGAGTAAGTATCATTTTTTTTTTTTAATGGGTTTTTGGTTAGATGCCTGAAATGAGGTCTGTGGGTAACACAAGCTTAAGAGATTTTCCTTTTGTTGTACAACATAAAACATGTCAGTAAATACCCCACTTGTAAATTTTGAAGCTTTTATGTGTCTTAACACCAAGTGGCAACCTCCGGGGTTGAAAAATGAAGCCAACACGAAAATGCTGAAAACCGCAGCTCTTTGAATGGCCATTTGAGGCTGGCTCAGGATGTGAATCAGTGCCCATAGACGGCATGTTAAAATGCCCAACTTTACAGCAGAAATAAACATGTTTATAGCCTGGTACAAAAAAAAAGGTTTTAGTCTCTATAACTAATTTCCCCCTTCATGGCAACTGTACGGGGAATGCATTTTATTTTTTAGAACTCACCCATTTATATTTCATTAAGGCTTAAAGTTACTCATAGTTAAGGGCTGGCTGCTCTGAGTGTCAATAGTAATAATAATAATGTTGCATTTTATTTAAAGGCACCTTTCAAAGCACTCAAGGATACCTTACAGGACACAGTTAAAAAAACAAGCAGCAATGTATCCATAGATCATAAAATCAAACAATTCCACAATATACAATAAAAGTTAATAAAATGACTAGACATATCAGAATTATAAATATTAGGTAAATAATCATCAATCATAAAATCATCATCAGTGCAAGTCTCAATAAGTGTGTCACCATTAACTCAGACCAAATATGCCAGCTTGAAAAGGTGTGTTTTCAGATGGGACTTGAAAGTGGAAAGGGAGTCAATATTGCGAATGCCGTAGGAGAGAGTTCCAGAGGCGGGGGCCAGTGTTTTCGGCCTCTCAGTATAATCCACCACTCACTCCCACACAGAGCCAGCCTGTCACCCAATTATGGTCAGTTTTGGCTCCAAAAAAACCAAGAGGGTGACAGCCAAAGTGCTGCTTTGAAATGGTAGTCCACAAACCAATATTTTTACAAACGCCGCTTAAAATAGGCAGATGCCAATGAGTGGCTAACCGAGACTACAGAACACCACTGGAATTCAGCCACCTGTATCATTTCTAGAACCCCCTCCATAGATCATATCACTCCTGTTCTCCAGCAGCTTCACTGGCTTCCTGTTAAATATACCATTGATTTTAAGATTTTGCTTCTCACCCTCATGATCAAGCCCCTTCCTACCTGTCTGAACTTTATAGCTACACACATTCCCGCACTCTTAGATCCTACAGTTCAACTCACATTACCATCTGCCCGCCTCACTACCATGAGTTCTAGAACCTTCAGGCGTTGCAAGTCGTGCAACCCTGGTGTAATTATTTTGTAGCTTAATGTTATCTTTTTCTGTCTGGTGATTGCATTGATGCTTCAAAAATCCTAAAAGTGCATTTGTGAAGATGATCTTGCTGAACAAAATGTGTAAGTCTCATAAACTTCTGTCAGCCACAGAGTTTATTTTCTGCAATAATCCAAAATCCAGTGGGAAGATCCTATTAGCTTTTTGTCGAGGGAACCAGGATGTTAACTTCTGGGTTGGCCTACAAATAAACGTCATCCCCACAGCACTCCATTCACCAGAAGCATTGGTATTAGACTTTACAAAATCAGCCCAAAATAATTAATGCCAATTAGTGGCAATAAACAAACAGCACAATATTTCTGTATTTATTTCTGTCTCTGTGTTTTTCTGCCGGTTGGTTTATGTCTCTATGAAAACCATCAGGGACACCAGTGAAAGAGACTGTCTAGATTTTGCTGTTAATTTGGCTTCATGGAGCGACAGTAAGGTAGTGGGGGGAATTATGCCTTTGTTTGTTGTTTTTGCTGTGAGATGATTAAAATGTGGGCTGCTGCTGAGCTGTCAGTGTCATCCAACTTGTGGCTGATCCCTCCTCTCCTTCTGGCTGTTGTGTTTTTTGGTATCGGCAGTTACCAAACTGCCTGTCCACTCCCACATCTACTATCTTGTCTTACTGCCGCCGACATGTTTTGCTGATTAAAGTTTGGCCTTGAAGGGCTGAAACGGATTTCACATTAATATTTTAATACTGTTGACCACTCTACTTTCCAACAAATAAGATCAGCTCTGCCACAAGAGTGGAAAATCCTTTTCAAATCCACCCCTCCCTGCTCCTGCTCCCACTATCTACAGTCTCAGACAGGGGATGACAATGCAAATGAAAACACTATTGTGTTGTGAAACACAACATTTCATTCATTACTGCTTCACACAGTACAGGACCTGCAGCTGATTCAGTCAGTTTATTGTGATTGAGTGATTTTACACAGAGTAATAGTGGTCCAGAAAATTGAAAAAGGTCATTTTCAAGTGTTTGGAGCTATTTGGAATTCTAACATGAGTGTTTTAGGCCTCTAATGTGCTTGTTTAATGCAGCCTGTCAGTTACGTAATGCAGTGAACTGTTGAGACTGTGTAAGAGTAGGCTTTAAATGAAGCTCTCATTGGACCCCTCTCTGAATCGTGACTGGTACTGAATTTTTAATGTGTTGTCCTTATGCTTTTCTGGCTGATATACTTGCATCCTTTGACATGACATTGTTTATTCTACTGCAGGCATCAACCGGTTATTGGGCAACAACACATACGAGGCTGCCTTCCCTCCTCATGAGGTGAGAGGATTTTAATATATGCGAAAAAGCTGTAGAGATTCACTAATTATAAAACTTCTCCTTTAATGTGACTTTCGGTACTCTTTGTCTCATCAGGGCGGTTACAAGAGCAGACACCCGATTAAGACTCATGGTGCCCAGAACCACAGACATCTTCTGTATGAGCGCTGGGCCCGCTGGGGAATCTGGTACAAATACCAACCTCTGGACCTCATCAGGTATTCAACACAGCAGCAGGAGCTGTTTTTGGAGGTTTACATGAGCTCTGGTGTCCTGGTTATGAGCCTTGTTATGTCTTTGATCATATCCAGGATGTGTTGTTTAAATAGAACAAAATGTAAAACAGTTATTTTGCCTCACTGGTTATAAAGCTATCCAGGTTTCGGATCACAGTCTGCTCTCTAAACAGCACAGCATGTCTGATATTTACAAAATGATGGAGTTACTGTAACTGTTGAGAAATTGTAGAAGTTTGAATCCACTTAAGTTTATGGCTGCCTTGGCACTGCTGAGTTTTAGCACTGTATTCTCTTAAGAGTGACAAGGAATAGCTTGACATTTGGGAAAATACACTTATACACTTTCTTGCCAAGAATTACTGTAGGTGAGAGGATCAATACCTCTCTCGTGTGTGAAGTACAGAGCTTGATCCAGGAGACGACGAGATAAGCTTTGCATTAAGACCAGACAGAGGGGAAAACGTTACAGGTTTCCCTCTTAAACCCCCCGCCCCTTCTTCCAGTTCATGCCAAGCTAGGCTAATTTCTTCTGAAGATTTTATAAATTTGACAGCCATTAGAATTTTTTTAAAACTGTTATTACCAGGATAGGTGTACCTTTGATATCTACAGTGATACTGTGGAAATGCTACAAATCAGTAAGCAGATCTACGTTATGACAGTAATGGATTTTAAGCTGCTATAATGTTTATATATAAAATAATCTTTCCAATGACAATGTGAAAATAATGTGACAGTGGTCTGACACAGTGATAAACCTACAGAGAATTATTACGGGAATCAGTCACGCCCTTCAACTTTACAGAGCTCTTAAAGTGTTGTCGTTGGCCAAAGCGGGCAGCTGTTTTCAGTGTAAAAGCTCTAAAAACTAACTGTACACTCCCTGGTCAGCACCAAACAGCAGACAGACACAGTTTAGAGACCAGCTGGTCAACACGGTGGAGCATTTAGCGGCTACACAGACAGATATTTAACCTCAGGAGACCAAAATCAGATGGACAGAAACACAAGTCCAAATGAATGATAATGTTATAACATGTCTGCTAAATTTGTTAAGAGCAGCGTTCCTACATGCCCTTAAAATTTTTGAAAGTTTGTCTGAAAATGGACCTTGTTGTTGTTTTATTGATCCTGTTTAAAATCAATCTAAAATGAAAAACTGTAAGAGCTACAGCATTCACTCTTTTTGCAACAAAGAGCGAAGACTTACATCTTTGGCACCATCACATTGTCCACATGCGGTGACATCATCACATTGTGCTACAAGCGATCCAGGCAGTTTTTTCTCTTAGTTTTTGGGGAGTTTTTCCTTATCCGCTGTAATGGGCCAAAGGACAGAGGGATGTCGTATGCTGTAAAGTCCCTCTGAGGCAAATTGTGATTTCTGATATTGGAATTTATAACTCAAATTAAATTGAAATGAATTGAAAACGTGTGTTGACGCCACAGTATTGTCCCGTTGTGGCCAAGGGAGCTCGCTGTTTACATGATCCTGTTTAAAATCAATCTCAAATAAAAACTATAATAGTAAGAGTATTCTTTTTTTGCAGCAGAAATCTAAGACTGCTGTCTTTTGTGTGCTTGCAGTGACATCATTACGTTTTGCTACAAGTGGTGAAAACTTGCGGTTGCGCCTGTGGAATGACATTGCCTGCAATCGCTGTAATTGCACCACTGAGAAGTGTTCAAACATTTGAGCCTCTCTCGTAATTGTTGTCCGTGAGCTTCTGTAAAGCCTGATACTTCTCATCACAAAAATTCTCAGTGTTGTAACAGCACTTTAACAGTACTTTAACCTGACTGATGTCTCAAACTGTGTTTTGTCCTTGAAATTTGAAGGAATTGAACCTGGAAAGTCATTGAATTTGTTATTCAAGAAGGTGTGCAAACCTTTAAATAAAATATTGGTTCTATGTATCAACGTAGCAGGGGAGGGGATGATATTTCAATGTTTTTGTTCCAACTTCAAGCAGCCAAAAAAGCAGGTTTTTCAAGTTTCAAGCTTGTTTTGTTTTGGTTTTTTTTTTGCATCATTGTGATGAAGCACCTTTTGTTTTTCAGGTATTTCATTCATTGGATTAACTAAGAACAGACATTATTTATCAATCAGTGATTTCTTAGTTGAGTTTTAAGAACATTTTATTCACATCTCCGATCTTTTTTATCTTGGTTACAGAAAGCTATTGGCCCTTATCCTAAAACCAGGGCCCATGACTGGGATACTAGTGTACATGTTTCTTTCTCAGCCATGTCCTTCCTCATTGTTACTACAGCATTGCATACACACTTGGGAGATGCCTGATGCAGCTAATTGTCACTGAGCTGTTTTACTGTGGCAGTTGTGAGATTTGTGTTTTGCTCAAGGGCACCCTGACAACTGTGGTTTAGGAGGCAGATGCAGTTATTGATTCCCACCACAGCATTATGCTGTGTGACCCTTCAGCCCAGCAGCCTCCCTATCCATTAGGCGACCACAGAACAATAACTACACCCACAACTCTACTGCAGAAGAACATGGCCAGGTTTAATCAACAGGCAACAGCTTATTGGTGGATTCTGACCATGCTGTCTCTCTGTCTCTCTCCTAGACGTTACTTTGGTGAGAAAATCGGTCTTTACTTTGCATGGTTGGGCTGGTACACCGGCATGCTGATTCCTGCTGCCCTGGTTGGCGTTTTTGTCTTCCTCTATGGTCTATTCACCATGGACTCCAGCCAAGTTAGGTCAGTTCACACAACCTGTATATCATGCATCACAGTATTGATAATGTATGCCAGTTTTATATTACTACTTAGCCTTGACACCTTGGAGTTTGTCAATTGTTAGCTATGTAGAGGAGGTATTCTTTACAAGCCTTTTTGGCTTCCAGCTTCACCTGCACAATGTTGTAAATGTTTTGTTCTTTTATTGTCTTTTGTATATATATATATATATATATGTGTGTGTGTGTGTGTGTGTGTGTGTGTGTGTGTGTATATATATGTATATGTATATATCTATATATGATGTGCAAATAAACGAAACTAATTGTATGTGTAATTTCAAATATGTACATTCTTGATTGCTGCTGTGATTTCCTGATTTATTGTCTCACCAGTAAAGAGATTTGTGAAGCCAACACCACCCTCATGTGTCCTATGTGTGCGGAAACATGTCAGCCATGGACACTGAGTGACAGTTGTGTCTTCGCTAAGGTCAGTGCAGTTTTGGTATTCATCCGTAAACACAGCATTTCAGTATGTTAGTGTTTCTCGTTACAAACATTTTTAGGTCCAAAAACTCTCAACACCCCTTAATCGAGATAGTTGTCACTCCTGTTTTATGCTTGCACAATCTCTAATTCTGGAATATCTGCAAATTACACTGTCACTATTGAGCTATATTGAACATTACCTACCTTTTTTGGAATAAAAAGAATTATCAGAGATAACAACTAGAGAGTTGTCAAGTTGTCTTTTCTAATTAGAGTACGTCATGATCACAGAGATTGTGGAGCTTTAGATGAGTTATATTTAGTTCCAAAAATCATTTAAAAAAATACATTAAAACACAGTGAGTGAGCAGCTTTTGAAATACATTTTAAAGGTTTCGTATGACTTTTTTTTGGAAATACACTTAATTACTTTCTTTACTTGCCAAAAGTAGAAGATAGAAATGGATTCTGGAAGCTGGATTAGTTAAAAAAAAAACAAAAAAAAAAACGGTTGTTCCCATCAGTCACTTAGTCACTAAAACATGGGAAAATAGGGCCCAGGTTGAAAAATACCAGATGTACCATTTAAATAAAGGAAACATAACACTTGAATTACTGAGCTTTAGAGCTGCTATCAACCAGATTTGTTACTGGTGGACAGAGCTAGGATAGCAGTTTGAAAATATGTCAAAGTCATACTTGTTTGTATGACTGTTTCATGCCACCATTTCAGGAAGAACTTTTTCAGAGCAGCCCTTCATGTGCTTGTGTTTCTAGGTGACCCATCTGTTTGATAATGGCGGCACTGTGTTCTTTGCTATCTTCATGGCTATCTGGGGTAAGTGGAGGCTGTTTTTTTTTGGTTGTCCCTTTTTCCAGGTTTTGTGAACACTTGTTGTATTACATCAATGATGTGCCTCGCTTGATACAAACCCCTCTGGAATTCAAATCTATTTATACAATAGTGTGTCAGTGCTCATGCTTCCACTCTGCACTCAACTCCTCCAAACACATTAAGCTCCTCAGCCGAGAATCAAATACAGTAAACACTCTGCAGTGTAAACACAGAAAATCTTCACTTTGTAATACATTTGTCAGTAAATAAATCGTGGTCAGGTTTCTCTGCTTGAGCGTCTGCATTTACACTCCCAGTGCCATCCTGATGTAATTAGTCGGATAATTGAACATTTCTCCAGGGGGTGAGATGGTAGCAGTCGGCCGTCAGGGTTGCAGAACTGCACCATAATAGTGGTATAAAGCAGCTTTGGTTCCCACAGCCATAATGTCTTCATAATGTAGAGTGTGAGCGGCATCTGGCCCAGATCCATCTATCTGCCAGCGTTGTAAATAATCACCTGTACCCAGAGGGAACTCTTGGCACATTGTGTTCTGTGTTTGGGCTAAATGAAGGCCAAGGAGAGCTGAGGGAGGTCCAGCCAGCCTCGCTGACTGAGGTTTGCAGCTCTGAATCCTGCATAAGGCTTTTGGCAATGTGGACCAAAGTAACAGTATTGCACCACTGAGTGAGTGCACTCTAGGTCTGCTGTGTGTGAGCGAGATAGAGATGAAAAATTGGTTAGCCCAAGGGACCGAATGTAGGCATCTGAGAAGGCTGCTTTTCTCTCTCTTAAAACAAAAGTGGGTCAAGCTATATTAAACTTCAACATCTTAAACAGCAGTCGAAGTTGTTCTGACTGAGGATTCATATTCTGGTGCTTTTTAAGGTCACTATTCCTTTATGTGTCCCAAATTTATCTTCAACACTGGAGTCATTTTGTTTTACTCTAAATGTATTAACAAATAACACATGTAAGGCTGCAACTTACAATTAGAATCAGGTAATCTGATGATTATTTTCTCGATTAATTGCTTAGTCTAAAAACTGCCACAGAATAGTAATCAGTTCAGAGACCTGGGGTGATGTCATAGATATGTTCTTTTTTGTCTTATCAAATGTCTTAAACTTTAAAATATTCAGTTAACTATCAAATATGACAAAGAAGTTTGAGTGCATGGAACCAGGGCTGGGTATCATCTAAAAAGTTACCATACCAGTACCCTTCAATTGATATCGACACCAACAGAGTGTTTCATTTGATACGTTTTTTTTTCCAACTTCATTTGATACCCATCATGTGAATGGAGTGGTGTTTAGTATAACCATACTTTCGAACATTTTGGTGTTATCTTGGCACAACTCCATCAGATACACCATGCTCGACTTCACCAATCCACATACTGTATGGGTTGTAATGAGCCAATCACAGGTTGCATCAAATCAAAGGATGCTTGCTTAAAAGTAGTAGCTTGAGTACAGATACCCAGCCCCAGCTGGAACTGAGTAAATGTTTTGACAGTTTTGCTTGAAAAAATTGCTCAATTATTAAAGATATACTGTGCAGGAAAACAATTAATAATCCCTTTCAGTTATCACCTATTACCCACTAGAAGTGTGTGGCAGTGTATTTACCTGCAGAGACTCTGTTCTCCGCCTGTATTTTCTTATTTTCTTCTTCTTTTGCTGTGTTCAGGCCGTTCCTGGGCACAGCATGCAGGTGAGGTTGTAACTGAGATAGCGACCAGTAGGGCTGGGTATCCTTTAAGGCCTGGGTCTTCAGCAGGTACTCCGTGACCCCCAGGACAGTGGTTCCCAATTGGTCCAGCCCCGGGGTCCAGATTTCTCCTCAGTCAGTAGTACAAGGTCCACACAGTTTGATACATTCAGCAGCATACTTACGTTTGGCCATGTTGTTGAGCTAGTTTGCTGTCTCTGTTAAGTAGCTCTCCATTTCTCACTCACTGTACAACAGGAAACAGCACTTCAAAATAAAGTAATAAAATAAAGGCTCAGTGCCAGATTTTCACTGTACTTAAAAATCAATTGTGTTGAAAACCCCTGATTTAATGTATTGACCGATATAATTCAGTACCAAGTAGTATTTCTACAGTCAAGCCTCACCTGCATTCGATCCTTATGGACCCAGATTGAGGAAAAAAAGTATTTGTATTGTTTTGCTCACAACGAATCACCGCAAGTATCCTCAATTTAATGTGACATGTGATTAGCCCACTACCGCAGCAGCTACAGCCCACACAGTCTGTAGTGTGGTGAAGTCAAGCCCGGTGTATTTGACAGAATTGGCAATTCAGCATGTATATGTGTAGCATTAAGGCAGTACCAGACACCTGTGATGTCTGGTGGCATTTTATGCAACTAAAACCTTCCATTCACATGATGGTTATCAAATGAATTAGAAAATAAAGGTATCAAATGATGCACTCTGTCGATATCTGTATCACTTCAGTGGTGCTAGTTATACTACAAGTATCTTCATTTTTTGAACAATACCCAGCCATAGCGACCAGGTGCCAAACTATAAGCTGCACGTGTCCAAGAGAGGCTACAAAAATTGCAGACACACCACTGAAATAAGAAAAAAAACCAAAAACAATAAACATTCATTCATTCATTTTCCATAACTGCTCATCCTGTTGGAGGTTGCAGGAGGGCTGGGCCTATTCCAGCTGACATTGGGTGAGAGGTGGGGTACACCCTGGACAGGTCGCCAGACTATCACAGGACTGACATACAGAGACACATTCACACCCACGAACAATTCAGAGTCACCAGTTAACCTAACCCACATGTCTTTGGACTCGGGGAGGAAGCCAGAATACCCACGGAAAACCTACACTAACACGGGGAGAACATGCAACCAAGTAACCGACAATTCCTGCATAGTATACCTCCTAAGATAGCTGACGATTATTCACTATTAATTGATTAATTGTCTCATTGTTTCAGCTCCCAACAAACGTCAGATGTGTAGAAGAGCTGCGCTGAAGCTGCAGAGCACTGATCCAATACTCATGTCAGTTTTCATTAGACGATTGTTCCTCTGCTACAAAATCACACGTGTTTTAAAATGTATGTTTAATGAATACTGACAAAAGAGCTGAATCAGTGGTATAGTGTTACAGTGTGCTGTCCATCAAAGATTATACGTGATTGCACTGTTACACTGTTCTCACTGTTTTCCACTGAGTCCAAGATCTGCCTGTCACTGCCTTTGCACTAATGCTACCAAGACAAATTTTCCACATATGTTGAGCCACATAAATGTTGATTCTGAAGTGTGCGTGCCATTCAGCCTTTATAAAAGCCTTTTTTTTCTGGTGTTATGTATCTGTAATAAACCGGAATACATGACAGAAACAGATTACTGACATCATTTCTGATGTTGTGTGCAGCTCAAGTCACAATAGAGTCCTACACAAAAGAAACAATGCCTCCAGAGTGAGTTCTGCCCACAGAAAGCTTCACTTTTGAAGTCTTTCAACACAAAATGGATCTCGCCTGACAAAGACAAGACTTGGGGGTGAAATATTGTACTAGTAAAGCTTATTTGCTGTTTCCACTTTTCCTGAACTTCTCCACAGAAACGAAAGCAGTCTTTGAACTGATGGCTGTAATCAGTTTTCAAAATGGGCCGTGCACGTCACTGCAGCCGTGTTCCACTCAGGATATCTGTCCGCTGTCTGCTGTGTAGTGTTTGCTTTCTGTCCACAGTGAATGGAAGTCTTGTGATTATCAATCATGCTGTGTGCTACATATTAAAAGTCAATCGATAATGTAATTGATTCCTGATCCCCTCTTCAGCCACAGTATTCCTGGAGTTCTGGAAAAGGAGGAGGGCAGAACTGACTTATGACTGGGATCTCATCGATTGGGAGGAGGAAGAGGTATGTCAGCAGTATCCTCAAAATACATCAGTGAGCATTTGATTACCTCAACACATATTCTAAATTTGGCACTGCTTATGTGATATAAAAAGAAGAAGAATACGCAGTTCAGTAGTTCACACTGGATTATGTTTTGTGAATCAGGAGGAGCTGAGGCCTCAGTTTGAAGCCAAGTACTCCAGGGTGGAGAGAGTCAACCCCATCTCTGGCAAGCCTGAGCCTTTCCAGCCCTTCTCAGACAAACTCAGCCGGCTCATGGTGTCTGTGTCCGGAATATTCTTCATGGTAAGCCCTTTGATCTTTGACTAATCTCCCCTTTTGGGATTCAGGCACAGAGTGAGATCACCGTTATTTTGTGTGCCACCTTTGGAGCCTTCATGATGGTGCCAGCAGTGGCATAACATCTCCCCCTGCTGGATGAAAAGTGCATTGAGAGGAAATAGTGGATTTGGCCTCTGATGGCCTAATTTCTCCTGTTTACTGATTACATTTGAATGATGAGTTTGTTTACCTGAATACTTGTGTCTTAATCAATTCTTCTTTTTTTATGCTGCACTGTAGTACATTATAAGATAATATTAAAGCCTGTACAACCTAAACCGACATGCGTATCACACATACATGTAACATCCCCTCCTTTCTGCTTCCCTCTCTCCATCATCTGCACTTAGATTTCCCTTGTTCTGACAGCCGTGTTTGCCGTGGTGGTTTTCCGTCTAATTGCGATGGAGAAGTTTGCTTCCTTCGAGTGGTATTTTGTGAGGAAGAACTTGCAGTTTGCCACCTCTGGCACCGGCGTCTGCATCAACTTTATGATCATCATGTCGCTCAACGTGGTGGGTGTCTGGACAAGCATCATCTGGCCCGTTTACATATTCTGTCCAACCAATGTTTCATGAAACATTTACTTTGAACTTTGTTCCAGGAAAACTCACATCCACAGCCAGAAAGACTTTTTGTTTTTTTGTGCTGAGATTCCTGTTTGCCTCTCTTTTTTATGATGATATGATCCTTTTCCCTGTTGATGCTTACGAGTGCTATCATCTTGTCCAGGTGTATGAAAAAGTGGCCTATCTGCTGACAAATTTAGGTGAGGATTGTCCACATGTTGCACGCATTTATACAATCATTATTGTTTCCCAGATGCTTGGCAAGCATTAATTTTCTCCTTCGTCCACCCCAAATAACCCCTGTTTCTCCCTCAGAGCACCCACGGACGGAGTCTGAGTGGGAGAACAGCTTTTCTCTGAAGATGTTCCTGTTCCAGTTTGTAAATTTAAACAGCTCCACATTTTACATCGCTTTCTTTCTCGGGAGGTAGGCCGGCTGCCATGAACTCTACAGTTCATGTTTACAGAGAATTTAATGAGCAAAGATGTTTCATTTCAAACTCCCATGCCATGACGTCTGCCAAGACTCCTTCTCTTTCCCTCCTCACTGTATATTTACTCTTGAACCTCATGTTTTACCATTTACAAAAACTGCCATGACTAGAGATGTAACCAAGCTGTGGTTTATCGGACATAATTAGCACTTTTAAGTGTCTTTTTTTCCTCTGCTCAGACTTAATTAGTTCTCCTCTGATTGAATTTCGCAGCTAATGTTGCCAATCTCAATCTGTTCAGGTTTGCTGGCAGGCCTGGAAAATACAATAAACTCTTTAATCGATGGAGACTGGAGGAGGTGAGTGCAATTAGGCATCATCATAAGTGCGCTGATTATTGCCTGCTGTTTTAGGATATATTTAGAATTGCCACGTAATTCATCTTTCTAATGATCCGCCTGTATATTACTATGTGAACCATTAATCTCCCACATAATTACTGGGATTTTGAATTTTAATTATCAAAAAACAGAATGGGATGAAGTGTGCCCCAGGATTCGCTCGTGGCTTTGAATTATGGGGCATGAAATATGAATGTTACAGTTTTATTTTAATATATTTTTCTCAGTGTCACCCGAGTGGCTGTCTGATTGATCTGTGCCTGCAAATGGGAGTCATCATGTTCTTCAAACAAATCTGGAACAACTTCATGGAGCTTGGTTATCCGTAAGTAATATTTCATTGTAATCATGTGGTTCTTTCTCTATGAACCATTAAAAATGCCAAATTAAATCCGTAATGCTGTAAATTTAGGTGATTGGCAGTTTACAAACCTGATGTAATTTGTGTAGTTTTTTTGTCCTTTAGCTCATTAGCATATGAAAAGGTTTTCTCTTCTGCAGAAACACGTCAAATCCGCTTGCATGGGGCTTAGTAACAGGGCTCCAGCAGTGCTCAGTGAATTGTCAGAAATAATTGCTTTGAGTTGACAGTTAGCTACTTGCTCGGTTTTCAGTTTGCTGCAGAACTGGTGGTCTCGTAGGAAGATGAAGAAAGGAGGTGGTGGAGGGCCAAATGTAGAGAACAAAGCCCAGCTTCCACAGTGGGACAAGGACTGGAATCTGCAGCCGATGAACGCCCATGGACTGGTGGACGAATACCTTGAAATGGGTAAAACATCACGCTCTTTTTGAGTGTTATATTTGACTGAAGAGGGAGTGGAAACATTCAAAGTATGTGCATTGTTGGTGCCAGAGTTTAGACGGACATCCACTGAAGTCTATCCAAACAATTTTTTCCTTTGCAGTTCTCCAGTTTGGCTTCACCACCATCTTTGTAGCGGCGTTCCCGCTGGCTCCTCTCCTTGCTTTGCTCAACAACATCATTGAGATTCGACTTGACGCCTACAAGTTTGTCACTCAGTGGAGGAGACCCATGCCTGCCCGAGCCACTGACATAGGTCCGTGTGATCTGTGACTGCCCCCACACACCTCCTCTCTGTGTCTCACACACAGTGTCTGTTGTATTTTTAGATCACAGACACTTTTTTTTCCAACAGTACAACATTGTGGGAACCACACATTTTCAGTCCAATGGAGAGAGATATGTTCCCATATCCTCAGCTTCTGCACTGCCATATGCTGCACCTCACCTCCCACCAGCCCATCTCCCCATATGATTACAAACAACACCCTCCAACTGCCGTATAATATATGGCCAAATGCTTCTGTGGCATGTTGCCCTGTAATTAAAGGAAGAATCCACCCTGAAACGTTTAAAAAATCTTCAGCTGTAATGAACACATGATGTTTCACTCACACTGAATCAAAAAGAAAAGTTTCTTTGTCGGTTTAAGCTGACATTTACTGATCATACAGAGATATATGTGATACAGAGAAGGCAGAGAGATGATGTTTCTCCACTGACAGTACAGAAGCCTTATTTAGGCTTATTGTATTGCAGCCACAAACTGTTTGGTTAAACTATATTGCTGTATATGCACATTTAAACTATATGTCCTTTTACCATTTCTGGAGGCTGTTGAAACTTATTCTGGTAAATTATTTAAGTTGCTCTTTTCAACATTAAGAACAATGGCATAGCAGCAAACAACTATTTGCTATGTAAAGTTATAGAGGAGTTTTGGTGTCCTGAGCAGATAATAAAGTCACCCTGCCTCTGTGTGTTGTAATCTGACCTGCGTTCTTTGTTGTGGTAGACAGCCTGGCAGAGTGTGCGTGTTAGCACATGTGAGTTCCTGTGTGTGTGTGTGTGTGTGTGTGTGTGTGTGTGTCCCACTGGTATTATTTTATTCCCAAGCGTGTTTTACGTCACCTGAAACACGCTTGAAAGAATAAAAATTGTCCATCCCATTTGCTGGCTAATTGCCGCCTCTCGTGAGCTACCTTGCAATGTCTCTTGAAAGCTGCAGCGGCCACTCCCAGCTCAGCGAGCTGCAGCTGATTGATTCTGATGTGTGGCCAAACTGGTAGTTGGTGAAAGTTTAATAGTCTTCTCACCTGAAACACATGAACAGGCCCCCTGGTCACAGCAAAATGGGTAGTGCCCTACCTACAGCTCTACCCTTGTTTGTTCTGGCAACACTCTTGCCTTTGTTAGCTCCATTTGCACCTCCATGTAGAGAGCTGTGTGCAGGAGATCCTGGCTCAGGCTCTGAATCATTGATATGCTCTGAATGTTGTACACAGCTCCTTTCACTGAAGATAAGTTGTTTGTCATTATTCTCTGCTCAGTGCACTTTAATGTACATTTCACTGGAATTGTGTTCTATATGATTTTATGTGATTAATAAATAAATTGATGGATTTTTTTTCACCTATAAAAGGCTTTGAAGCCACACAAAACTCAAGTAGATTAAGTCATGCAGGTTTATAAAAGTTTTCTGACTGTCGTCCTCTCCCCTCTGTCTGTCAGGTATCTGGCATGGGATTCTCGAAGGAATAGGCGTGCTGGCAGTCATCACCAATGCCTTCGTAATCGCTATCACCTCAGACTACATCCCCCGCTTTGTTTACGCCTTCAAATATGGCCCATGTGTGGACAAGGGACACAACCACGGGGATGAGTAAGCACCGATGTGTAAGCTTCAGACATATCCGGCAGAGTGGCTCGTGTTATGGTCTGATAGCTTCTCTTCTCCTCCCTCAGGTGTTTGCGGGGCTACATGAACAGCAGCCTATCTGTGTTTGAGATGAAGGATCAGAAGAACAGCAGCCAGGTTAGGTACTGCAGGTACAGAGACTACAGAGCACCGCCATGGAGCGTAGAGCCATATGAATTTACCCTGCAGTTCTGGCACGTCTTGGCTGCCAGGCTGGCCTTCATCATCGTCTTTGAGGTCTGTCAGCACGTCTTTTTTGTATGTGTTTACCAGCAAAACAGAATGTTTTGTAGATTTAATTTTTTTTTTTTACTTTTACTAATTTATGTTGCTGTCATTGTTAACTGAAAACCTCACAAGCCCAGTTTAGGTGATTTTAATGCTTTAATTAAATCTTGCTGCCACAGTATGTTGTGGAATTTTACTAAAAACCCACAGAATAAATCCCAGAATATATGGTGCTCCAGCTAAAAAAAGGCACCATGTTTTTTCTTCTTTTCTTGAAAAGTTGACAAGATTTTCCCCTGACAGCGCTGCCTTATGTGGTGATTTTTACAGTGAGAAAAACTGGCATAACATACACCTATAAAATATTATAAGGCACATAAAAGTCTTTATTGTGGTGCACAGTGTTAACCTTTGCATGTAAATACTGGCAGCCTAAGTGTGTTAGCTCTGTGGCAGTTAACTCATAAATGATGAATGCTTCCCTCAGCACCTGGTGTACGGGATCAAGTCCTTCATAGCATACCTCATTCCGGACATGCCGAAGGATCTCTGTGATCGCATGAGGAGGGAAAAATACTTGATGCAGGAGATGATGTACGAAGCAGAACTGGAGCACCTGCAAAAGGAGAGGAAGAAGAACGGACGGCGTTATCACCACGAGTGGCCTTAGCTTTTACCCCCACGTCTCCACTACACGCCGCACAGCCCTCAACTCACAGGCACAACCTCCCCCTGCCTGCTTATATATGTATTTTAGCTTTGAGAGTCTAGCTTCACTCGGCTGATTCTGTACACCAAAGACACCCTCCTCAGTAACCAGATCCTCCCCCAAACCTGTCTGGCTTCAGGCTGTGACCCCGACCACTCCCTCGCCATCTGTTCCACGTCCAGTGTTGGCACTGCTCTTGGTTTTTGGCTCTGACCCTGTCCTACCTGCCACGCCCCGATCCCTCACCTGGCTTCATCCAGCAGGTTGCCCTTGGGTCTGTGCTGTGTCATGGCTTCACTGGGGAAACCTGTGCAATTGTAATGTTTACTATGCAGATCAAGGGCTGCAGATCACCACTGTTCACTTTTGGCACCCATCCTGCACTCTCTCTGTGTGGCAGCTAGCACTCCGCTTCAACTCTGTGTGATGCAGCTCGCAGCATGGCCGTGTTTTCTCTCCCGTGAGCATCAGCAGAGACGCCTCTCTGCCGGTTATATGTGACAGAGCTACTGTGGCACTTAGCGTTCCTTGTTGCAAAAGAGATTCTGGTGATGTGGCTACCAAATACAATGGACACTGTTCTTGCAAAGCGACTGTATATTGCCCTTGAAGCATGCTGATTAATATTTGCGGTCATTTCGTAAACTGCAAAGAAAAAAACAACAAAAACAACAGCACTCATTGTGGAGGATGTGAACATCCATTCAGTACATTTGACAAAGAATTCTCTATGACATTATATAAAGTGCATGGTAATATTGTTTTGTACCTTTTGATAGACAAAGTCCCTGTCTTGATGCCTGGTTCACGTGTGTCTGTACTCCTCGGTGTGAGCTGTGTGTTAATCTCTGTTTGTGCTACTGCTGAGCTTGACTGTCCTGAGTTGGGAAAATGTGAACATAGTGTGATTTGATTGTGCCTACAGTTGTGCGCACCACAATTGTGTCACCAACATCACGTGTGCCTGTTTGTGCTGCACGTGCTTTTTTTCAAGTGCAAGAAATATTCTCTCTCGTTGTTCTGTTGTGTGATTTTCTGTAAACTCTCTGAACTCTCCTGGTAGGATTTATTTTGGATGTGAGTCACACCACAGTACCTACTCGGGTCTCAGCTAATGGCTCTGAAACATGGTATACGTTGTAATGTGACTCCCATCATGAACAATGTATACACTCGCATGCAGGAGCCGCAAATCCGCTCTTCCGTTCTGCGCTCGCAGCCTGTTTTTAATTTGTTGTTGGAAGCCCTGGAGCGTGGTTGAAACTTGGATCACTCCTTAGACATACCTGTGGCTTTGGATGTTCAGCTTGCAAAGAACATCCATCCACTGTTCCTCACTCACACCAACACATTTCAGTTCTAGTCCTCTGCTAAGCACACGGTCAGGCGCGGTTTCAAGCTGCTTCCCGACCTTTTACTGATGTGAAACTGAGAAATTTGCTAAATGCAGAGTCATGACCTTTTCTTGTGGTCAGTTCTGATGTCATGGAGCAGCGTGTTTTTGGGAACTCAGGAAAATAGGCAGCATGAGCGACGCATCCATCTGTGAGGCTGAGTCAGAATCATAATCATTTCCTGTTTCATTCATGCTGAGATGGAGAGTTGTGGTGTAAACCGCATTAATGAGGGGGTTTGTGTTTTGTAGGTGAGGAGAACTTTTAAAGATATACTCTGCAGGATTTTCCTAAAAAGCAATTTATAGTCTCATACAGAAGTAATCCCTCACACTCATCACTTAGGACCCAGTGTGTGGCGATGTATTTATTTGCAGAGGCTCTGCTCTCTGCCTGTATGTGTTCGATACGGTTATGGGTGTTTTGCCCCGGAGTGCTCAGGTGAGGTCGGAGCTATATAAAAAGGTAGCGACAAGGTGCCAAACTGTAAGCAGCAGGCATCCAAGAGACACAGTGCATAAAAAATGCAAATAGCAAGGCAGAACATCAAACAAGAGTGAATCTGGGGTCGGCTTTTACTGTCACTTTCGCTGGCGAGTGTGTTAACAAAGAGTAACCGATGATCCTGCACAGTATACCTTTAACTTTGGCCCAGGAGCTCCAGTACAGGTCATGTTGATCATATGATGGCAAACATAAAGAATATCACTACCCTGAATGCATTGCACAACACTGAAAAACTCTTCATTTTACGAGAGTTGTACATTATTTGTTCTTTTATTTATTTTGCTGTTAGTTGTATATACATTTTATGATGTATGTAATGTTTTTATACTTTTTATTTTGTGCTATCAGTAGAGTTCACCTGTTTTCACCCTCAGATAAACAAAGTAACGTCCACATTTCTCAGGTGTCCTCTGAATGTTTTATATTTTCTAAGATGCAATCAAAAGGTGTCCTGCTTTTTAAGATATATATTTTTGCACTGCAGTGCATTTGCATGACTATAATGCACACTCACAGTTAAAAGCATGTTTGATTTTTCTTTGCATAATCACAGTAAGTATATTAGAGCAGATCAGAAATCATGAGATGCAATCACACAGTTTATTATGGAGACATGACGGAGGTCGTTGGTTGAGGTCCTGTCTACACGTATACAGATATTTTTAAAATGGTACCCTTTGTTTTGTTTTAAAAAATACTTCTGTCCACATGACCTTCATTTTACAAAATCTCTCTGTCCTCAGTAGAACGCAAAAAATGACTCCAAAGGCTTTCTGGCGTTAGCTGTCTTCAGCGCTCTCCCCTCATCACAGAGCTAGGCTAATGTTACCAAAACTCCTAATGGAGGTTTCATTAGCAGTAATTTCCATACTATATAAATACAAAGGAAGTCAATAAAACCTGTGAGTGATGCTCTGGACATACTAACATTATCCTCTCACTCCTCATTGACTGTGATCGCACTCTGGAAAGTGTCCCACCATCTGCTGGTTCCACCATCGCTCCTGGTGGACCTTAAACTGTGGACACTGAAGTTAAGCAAAACATTGGGTGCAGCAGACGCCTACATTTGTCCTTGAAGTGATGCAGCAATACTAAGTTGAAGCAAAAATAGCCATGCATGATTATGTCATAGTTTCCAGGTGCTTTACATGTCCACACAGAAAAACAGTAACCAGGATTTTGAAAATCTGCTCCTTAGAAGGTGTTTTTAAAAAGAATTCTGTTTTAATGGCCTAAAACTTGATTGTGTGTGAACAAGAGGTCGAAATGTAGAGGAAAAAAAATTTGTTGACAAAAATATCTGCATACCTGTAGACAGGATCTGAGATGTTTTCAGGTCATAGTGTTCATTCCATTGATCACAATCATTTCATTCACAAGAGAGAGATAATTGTTTTTAAATCTCATTCCAATACTTGGAAAACTAGTCCAGGTTTCCAGAATATCTTCTCTGCTATGTGAACATTGAAAATCTATGCATGTTGTTATCCTTGAATTTGAATTTGAAGCCGATGTAAATGTACTGGTACATTTGTACTGTAGAGTATGCATGACCTAACACCTGCTTTGAGCAGAGCTAACTTCTGTAAAGTTGTTAACGGCGTCTTAAACATATCACCTCCCTTTTTTTCAGTCGTGATCCTCTTTGGAAGTGCGGACAAGGCCTTTTATGTTTCATGATGATGTGGCAGAAATTTTAAACTGTAAGAGTATTTTCTAAATAAAAACTTGGACTCCAGACTTATTTATGTAATCTGGCCTGGATTGAATTTGAAGAAGAATCTGATAAAACTAAACATTCTCAGACTTGCTCTGTTTGAATGCTCAACTGGGAATCAGAGCGATGTTTAACCTCTTCCACTCCACCCCTCCCTACCATAGACCCAGTTTTTGGCGGCTGATCTTAAGGGGGAGATAGTAGGTCAACAGCATATGCTCCATAGAAGTGGTACACATCTTTTGAAAGTTGGGAACCTGAGGATTAATGTGAATACAGCTCAGCACTGTGTGTCAAGTTTTTCTAGTCATAAATATGTAATAAACATTGTGTTTTGGTCAGGCATTGTGAATGTTGAGAGTGCATAGGAGCTTAGAAGATACTGAAGGAAGTCTATGAGTGACATTACAGTTAATTAGCTGTTGCAGCAATTTTGGGGTTGACACCATTACACAGATTTAGTAATAAATGTAAGCATTTTTTACCACTTGAGAATTGATAAAAATGGTCAAATATCCCTTTTAAATACCACATTAAGACACCAAGACCTTATGCAACAGCATAGAAAAATCCATGCACATTGTATCCACAGGGATTTTAGCTGCAGTCATACCCAATTTTTGCAAGTCCAAGACTGTTCACAGACCCCAAAATGCAGAAATATTCTAATAAAATAAGCCAAAAAAAAAACCAAAACACATTTGCATTAAAAAAAATGGCATTGTTTGCACTGGCTTAGCATAAACCTATGCTAAACCTAAACATTTAACCTAACTTTGGAGCATTATTTAACCCCCTTCCCGACAAGCTTGCATGAAACAGTGGCGTGACATTGGTACTGATGTATTCCTTAGGTCTTCTAGTTTCATATGATCGCAGTATCTTAACTTTAGCCCTAAAACTTGCTGCTATAGCTTCTGAAACACAGTAGTGTCGGCTGAGGACGCCAGCATCCTAGTGGAGTGGAGGAGGTTAACCTCTAAAAGCTGAAGTGTTTAACCCAATGGGATCGGGGTAATTTGATGAACACATCTGACCTTGATGTTTGACTTACCCAGCTACTTATCATTTCCCTGTTATCCTCTCCTCTCTGAGAGCATCGGTTCACATTATCACTAACACAAATGCTGCACAGGGTTGGAAAGGCTGCCATCATGCCTTCCACTGTTGGGGATAGCACAATATGGGTATTGCATAATAAGTAATAATGGCATGACCTTGCACATCTCTGAAAATATAGCAGTCTGGGAGGGATTAAGCTTTCTGTTCAATGTTATGCCTCCTAATAGGATTGTGCTTGAGCAAGCGATGTACTTGACGTGGAAGCACAGTGACGTTAGACCATAGATTTAACTGTACTATAGGGTGGTATCAGTCGTGACATGAAGCGTATCAATAACATTGTTTACTTCGTTCCTGTTTACATGTAAAAACATTGAAATGTATAAAAATAATGTAACATAAAATAATTTGGATATCACTCTTTTCTGTAATAAATCATGGATTGTATCTTTTAAATCAAATCTGCTCACTTCATTTGTGTCACTGTTATGATATAAACAACAGACAAACAGCCTCTGGGCCGGCTGATATCATCTTCATGACTGTCTGAGTTTAACGAAATCTGCTTATGGAACAAACCAGAGCACAGAAGAGAGCAGAGATTGTTCTCTTTTTTTCCCCCTTCGCTATTATCACAAACCACACATCTTCTTGCCAAAGAGTGTTCATATAACATATTGTTAAAAAGACTGTGTTTCTATCGCAAACCCACCATTTCAGTAATGCAGGATTTTCCCACAGCATGTGATCATTTGCTGCCACTGCTGCTCAGCCTTCACTTCTAACTGCTTTTCCGCTCATGTCATGAAATCTAAACACTCCAGAAGAAACGGTTTACTTTGAGCTCTGCTGACAAATGTTTTGATACTTTTATTCTTTCCTGTATTCTGTCTTACTGCTGGATGCTCATCCTGAGATATTTCCTTTCACTTCTTTGACCAGCAGTTGCTATTGATGTATTGGCCTAAAAAGCTGCGGCTTAACATTGAAGCCACGTTTGGGTTCTATAGCAAAAAATAGCATTTCTATGTTGTAGTGCTGTCACCTCATATAAAGGGCAGGAGATGCTGTGTGGTACTGGAAAACTTTAAAGTGGATGATGAAGAGGTATATGTGTAGGAGAAGTCTATGCAAACATTCTGGAGTGAACAAAAATAATGAAATGGAGGCAGAACAGAACAAAAAAAGCAGCTTGAAATTGCAGAATAGAGGGGAGAAAAAACAAAAGGTAAAACCTGCAGCATTACAGCGAGCTGTCCAACCTAATCTCCTGAGTAAATGTTGGCATTGCACATTTCTGCAAACCATGGATATGTAAAATTTGCACATTACTGTGTAGGGAATATGTTGAAACTTTGCTTTACAATTAAACAGCGCTGTTGTTAACGTGTGGTTATGTTAAGACACAAAAATCAAATGGTCATGGCTGGGAAAAGATCAGGTTTTTGATTGAAATACCCATTTTTGGTGGTACAGTCACAGCTGGAAATGCTGCCATGTCTCGCTAAAAAACACCGCTTTTTGTTGTTCATTTGTCTCAAAGTAGTCTGCTGTGGTCTGCAGCTTGGCAGCCATCTTGCCTAGAAGTTATGCCATCCATCATCCCCTATACCTTCTGATGACAGCTCAGCTCACACACATGCATTCAAAACTATGTAACTTTAGAAATGTTGATATGATACATATGCAGTGTACAAATGTGACATAGCCGTGGTTTACAGGAGTGGTTTCCAACTGGTCCAGCCACGGGATCCAGATCTCTCCTTAGTCATCGGTTAAAAATCCACACAGTCTAATACATTCAGTGTCATACTTGTGTTTGGCCATGTCATCAAGTTAGTTTGCTGTCTTTGCCAAGTAGCTGACAGTTATTCACTCATTCTTTAGCAGGAAACGACACTTCAAAATAAAAACTCTGTGCCACAGATTCACTGTGTGTTTTTCACAAACTCCACATGTTTGAATCACTCGCGGTCCATTCAGAATAGACCTGTGAACCACTTTTGGACCGGGACCCACCAGTTGGGAACCACTGGTTTACAGAAATGTGCAATGCCAACTGTTTTTTTCTGGCGACCTGGCTGAGTTGCCACTTATTCTGCTGGTGGAAAAAGTACTCTAACCCAATCTTGGAACCCATCAGCTATTGGTCTGATGATGATAAGCCTCTGGGAGCGAGGGCCAATATTTCAGTCACTTCCAGTGTAGCCAGCAGATATTCCAGCCAAGACGTCCTCTTCCGTGTCTCAGTAATTTTGGTTAATCTTTATAAACAGATATCTGCATATGAAGGCAGATAAATTAAAAAAAGGGTAGGGGCACCCAGCAGCTCACTTTGTCAGAGTGGGCGCCCCATTTATTAAGGCTGTGTCCTTACTGTAGTGGCACAGGCTCATTTCCATCCTGTGGCCCTTTGCTGCATGTCATCCCCTTTATCTCCTTCTTTTCACTCCTAAGCTGTTCCATCAAATAAAGGCAAAAAAACTAATATTATTTTAAAAAACTAATATCAAGCTGGCTTTTCTCTCCGTCTCCATTCAGACTTTACCTACTATTCAAACGTGACTGGACAACCTGCAAATTACCAGAACACTTCCAATACCCAAATCTTGTCTCGTTGCCTCCAGATTCTGTGTTCAGATGCACAATCTGTTGATAGACATTAACTCTAACCCTTTATTTAAGTAAAAGTAACAATAAAACAATGTACAAATACTTCATTACAAGTTAAAGTCTTGAATTCAAAAGCCTTGAGTTAAAGTACAGATGTATTAACAGCAATATGTTCTCAAAGTATCAACAATACAAGTACTTGCTCTGCAGAAAAACAGCCTCTGAGAATTATATATTATTATATATTCCTTCTCTTTTTGTTACATAGGAGCAGGAACAAACTGAATGAGGACCCACACCTAAAACATGACTCAATAATGCTGCAAGTGGTCAAAATTTCCCCAGGGTACCTTAAATGATTTAACATGAAAAGATCTGGTTATGTTAGGAAACCACGGAGGGAAACAGCCACATGCAATATTTGCTCCTGACTAAAAGAAAGATGCTCTGGTTCAACACAAAATTCATTCTCCAGCTGAGTTGCACATAGCTTCAGCAGTCGGGGGCTTTCTGCAGGGCACCAGCCGTGGATCATTGGGTCTGTCTACCAGTAAAACAGAAGCGGTATTATTCACATTTTGAGCAGAGCACTTTTCCAGAGACATTATTCCAACCACAGCTTCATATATCAGTTATGTTAACCACTCTCCCTGCAGGCATTAGTACTCAGTCTCTAGAACACCACCAGCTGACTGATGTTATTCATATAGCGCAGCACAGATTTACAGTGCAGGTTAGGAAGGTAATCAGTGTGCCCGCTGAGACTGTGGCCATAAATCGAACAGCACTGAGGTGTAAACAGGACAGGGAGCCAAGGATGACCAGCAGGGGACAAAAGAGTCACGACACAGACGCCCACAAATCATCAACTACTGTACCTGTGTGCAAGAAACTGTTTCCAACATTACTGAGGGAGCCGTTCACTGCTCCGCAACCTGTGTTTAACTGGATCTGTTACAGGGATGGAAAATATGTGTTTGCACAAACATACATGAGAAAATGTGTTTATTAATGAAAATACTTTCCCTTGATTACATTTAAGTGTGCTAGTGCTAGTTGTGCAGATATTCATGATCCCTAGAGGTTGAACCTCACTGAATTTGTTGATCACCCTGTCCTCTACACCACCGTGAGCTGACATGTGATTTTCTGAGTGAAATGTCTTGACAATTATTGGATGGATTGCCATGACATTTTGTAGATATTCAATTAACCCTTTGAAACCTGAGCAAATTCACTTGATTTGTTTTTAAAACATGGGAAGAAGGCAGTGAGCACCGAAAGAAGAAATTATCCAAAAAATTAGCAAGAAATGAGTAAAAAGAGAAAATTAAAAATAAGAAAACAACAACAACAACAACAACAACAAATACAACAAATACAACAACAATAAATATTCTTTTTCCCTAGCTAAGTAATTTTTTTTTTGGTTCAAAGGTTTAAATACTTGCAAAAGGCATCTGAAAGCAGCACAAGAAAAGTCATATCGCTCCAGGCTCCAAAGGGTTAATGAAAATAATTTTGTTAATTTTCTAACTTTCCATCTGGCGCCACCATCAGTCAGCATCATTAGTTATCCTGTACCTTTGCTTATGACGAAAGTTTAATGACATTCCTGTCAGCCATCCGGCAATATTTTCGCATACTAACACGCTGAAGTGTATGATGGTAAACATTACTGCTTAAACAAAGCAGCTAACATGTCTCTTGTCAAGTCATGTTAGGTATTTGCACTTTAAAAAATGCATCCCTGTTCACAGGATATCAGCATATTTCTTATCAGCTCAGTAGCTTTGAGTCTACTAGCTCCTCTCATTGAGTGCTGAAACCCATCCTAGATGAGTTTTACTGATTTTAAATGACAGCACGTGTAGAAGGCCTTATTTAACATTTACAAAGCGGGAAAATGAGTTTGCACAAACGGAGCCAATGTGTTTAAATTCTGATTTTTTTATTGTATTATGCATTTTGCACAGCAGGTGGTGAGGATAGCGGTACAGCAGACATGGTGGTGAAATGGGTGTATGAGGGGTGAGATTCAGATGTGAAGCGTGAGTAATAAGAGTGACAGATGAGTTGACCTGAGTGAAACCTCCTGCACTGTGAAGCAGCGGACTCAAATTACTCTGCAGAGCTGGATGGATGAAGGAACTGACACCTGTACATGGGGTCAAGGTAAAAACCTGCTATTAAACCTCCTGCAGCACCAGGATGTAACTGAGCAGAGTCAGTTTAATTAATTCTGCACAAACTAGACATGATGTACTAAAAAACTGTAGTCATTATCAGCATTATTGCTGCTGTTGTTAGTTGTTGCAGCAGTGTAATGAATAGCATATGGATGCTGGTATGTATTGGAACTGAAAATAGAGGAAAGATTAAGCATGGGTCTAATTTATGTACATCTGTGCCTTTGCCATAAAGATTTTATTTTCTGGCAATTTATCGTACAATTTCTCTCACATGTTGCAATAACTGCCAATAAATTACAGACGGCTCCAGAGCTGATCCACTATCTTCTCTTCTTGCATGTAAAAATGTGATATTTTGCATCTGCTTGGCCACCTCGACACACGTGTCCAGCTGGTTTAAGTTTGAGCGTTGCAGTGCAGATTAATCTGTAAATAGCATTAAGCTGTTTTTCTGTTTATACAAATGTTCATTATTCCAGGTGCTGGCAGTGCTGCGGAAACACACATCACACATCTGTCAGGACACTGTTGTAAGGACACTGATGCTAACAGCTACAGTGTGACATGATTTGTTAACTGGTTTGTTTTGTCTCAGCATTCTCACTTTAATTGACAAATCATGTAACCACAAACAGTCCTGAAAACCTGGAAACTTAGACGCTTGATGAAGCATGAGCTGGTGAGCCAGAGAACTTGAAATCATTAGTTAAACAACAACAGAACGCTCAATGTCAACAGACACGGAAAAGGCTTAACATTTTGCACAAGAAGAATTTGTCATGAGAGCAAACAGTATAATGCAGAACAGTATGATGGGCAGAGTGAGGAGGCTGAGAGACACAATCCTGAGAAGTCAGGAACAAACAGAGAACTATCCTCTTAAAGTATTAACGAGCACAATTTTATATATTTCTGACTTCATTTAAAGAGATTCTGCATATATTCATAGTCAGTGTGTAAGAACAGAGTCTGGATTATGGGCTGATTTATACTGTATATATTTTGGATTTTCACCTTATTTGCACCTTATTGTTGTCTTAGACTTTTTTTGCACTCTTTGTATTTGTGGTCTTCTCACTATGCAACTTCTGCACAGCCGTTTTGCTCTGGATAAATAAAGTTTGGCCTTATCTGATTGGAAACACATACTGTAGAAATGCCTCCACAGCAGAAGGTCCAACACACACGTTGTCTCTCAGAGCGCTGTCAGCACTGGGAACAGAGAGAGAGTAACTTGTCATCACCATTGTTTTATTTAATGACACTAGCAGAGGCATGATGCAAAAATTCACTCTCGCTTGCACTTTTGAATTTCCATCTGTAACCCTCGGTAGGTTCATTTCCAGCAGATCAGTTTGTAATGCTCCCACTCTCCAGAAGGTTTCCAACCTTTTAAACAATGGTGAGTGTGTGGGCTTCTGAAAGTGTCATCATTCAGCTGTGGTCTCTGTGTGTAGGAAGGAAAATACCAAGACAGTGATTATAATACTATAGCAGGTGAAAGAAAGCAAAAAGTGATATGTCTTAATGCTATAAGCTGAAATACTCAAGTTTTTTTTTTTCTTTAACTTTTGCCTTTGAATCCGCCCACTCCAATTCTGTCTGATGTCAGGCAACTTTAACAAGTCATAACGAAGTACATGTTGATTGCACAATGTCATGGCTATAGACTAATGATACCATCTGCGTTTAGATTGGAGCCCTGACCCACTGTGTGAAAATATTTGCCATGAGAGTTTAGTACAAACAGGGTGATTAATCAGTTGCAGATCATTATGGAGATGAAATATCTGTCTCTTTAGGTGCTAAAACATTTCCTCTTTAGACTGATACCAACTGATTTTGATAGATGTGTAAATATATATATATATTTGAGTAAATTAAATGCTGCAGATTAGATTGTGCAGGGATGATATTTGTGGTCGATTTCATTTGGGATACGCACACATTTCCCACCTAGCGCTATAATGCCAGAAATAAAATGATCACAAAACCAAGATATTTGGAAAACTGGAACAATGCAGCAGGGCAGCAGTGATGACTTGGGTCTGTCTCAACCCTCCATCAGCAGAGTGATCACACTAAAAATTACAACACTTTCACAGTCAGCAGTTCATTTCATTTCCACTGGGTGTCCACGCCTTGCAGGCTCACAAGGGCATGTCTGTGACAACCAATCACATCTGTTAAAACAATGCATCACACCTAGCAACGGGGTCAACCACATGTCCTCATTGAGGTAAAAGTTTCTGTCCTGTTCTTCGTCAGAGAACTTTCCTAAATCGCTCCTAAGGAAGGACTCCACAGTAAGTTAGGAGCTTTCTGAGAGTGTTCTCAAAATGTTTGTGAATATGCCCCCAGATCTTTGGATCATTTTCCCCCTATGTTAGATGTTGGAAGATCTGTATAGAAAGGTCCACCGTCCAATGTACCACTTCTGAACTATTGGTCCATAAGCATAATGATTATTGCCAAAATTTAAATTTTTGGTGTCACTCAAGATTGAAAAGTGCCACTTTGTGGTCATTTATGTCTAAAAAAAAACCTTATGTTTAGCTCTCATTTTTCCTTGGTTTCATTATTTTACACTTCTCTTCCTGACTAACATATTCCATCATTTTAAACGGAGCTTTTTCTCACCACATCTCCCAGAAATGTTATCCATCTCCACTAAATTTGGCACAGAAGATATTTGCATGAGCATGAAAAAGTAATTTCACTTCCTGGCTGCCAAAATTACTCATTTGACAAAACCGACACATTTCTTGAATATATCACGCAATTACAGCAAAACCCAAGGGCACACAGACATGCCATCCAATCCTCCAAAATTTACATTCTGCTGATAAGTGGCACTTCAGCAACATGATACATTTAAATGGAGTTTTACTCACTTGAAATTCTTAAAAATGCATCATTCCACAGAGTCCTGATGTTTCCTGACAGGATTTATGACAAATATTCTCCAAAACTTATGATGTCCATCAGCATGACTGTCTGTCACTGTCTAGATTTGATCACAATGTTAAAACAAGGTAAATTAAAATAAGGTTATGCAGAAGTTCGTGCTCCCTGGTTGCCTTTTTTTTAAAAATATATTCTTGATTCGTAACAGGTAGTTTCCTCTAGGACCTTATTCTAATGAAGGGCTCCATAAATAAACCTTCCCTCGCTGCTAATAACCGACTAAAAACTTATCTGAATTGAAGTGGGGTCATTAAAGTTCACTGTGAGACTGTGAGTCAGCTGTCTGTCTCTGCAGCCTCCCACACAGCCTGCGGGCCCTCGACCCTCCTGCTCCCTAAGATCAGCTCTGTCAGGAAACACATTACCACCATGTGAAAGGCATCTGTCCACACTGCAGCCTTCAGGCCTCCGTATACACACTCACACTACACACACACTCACAAACAAACACAGACACAACATTATACAGTAGAGGATCAACAAGAACATCCCTCCCAACTCCACTAAATTATATTTGTTGTCACATCTGTTGCTACATCTGCTTTCAGGCAGCTTTGCCCTGCAGTGCCCCCGCTCTGCTTTGGAGAGCCGGTCAGTTTACTCTATCGGTGTTTATGTTGAGAGACGCTTTATTTATTCAGGTGTGTTACTGAAGAAGAAACAGAGAAAGGCTGCATGCCGGAGAGCCTCAAGCTGTCTCTGCTTGTATCCGTCATTCAACAGAGTGTTCGGCAGTACAATAGTGGTTTTCAAACAAACAAAAAGAGCTCTGGTGACCCAAAGTTAAAGCTGATGTTAAATACAAAACGTGCATTTATAAGGTTCCCCCGCACTTCTTCTAAAGTACAGCTGCAAAAAATATTTACACAACTCGCTTTTTGGTGCAACAGTGATACAACTACAGATGCTATCACTGTTTTTTTTAAACTGTTGTCCCCTCAGTGACCCACTGAAAATCTCTCATGAACCACTGTTGGGACATGACTCCTACTTTAAAGAGAGCTGCAACAAAAAGTTTAAACTGTGTCAAACATAGACTCCCAAAGATTTAAGTCAATCAGCACAGATATCAGCTCCAGATCAGCATTTGCATTAATAAAAGTCTGTTTAATAGTATTTGACGTGCAGTTAAATGATACAAACATGTATAACAGTATATTTCAAAGCTCCAATAATCAATATTCTTGTATTTACATAAATCCAGTGCTGTGTGTAATGTGTTGGTGGTTGTTTATACTGACAGACCCACAGAGAGTTTTCTCTTCACACATCTCTCAGCTTTTTGTTTTGGTTGTCTGACCCGCAGTTTTACTGTTATGGTTCAATCTTGCAACGGCTAATCAGTGTTACATCCAGCTGCAGCAGGCAACTACTCTGAGTGAAATAGCTCCAAAAACCTACTGAAAACTGCCTGCTCAACAACAACCGACAGACAGACAACATTAGTGCGTAGCTGGTGAACATATAGCGGAGCATTTAGCAGCTAAAGATACAGATATTTAACCTCCACAATGATCTGCATCTGATTAATGACTTTGTTTGCACTAATCTCTCCTGTCATTTCATTTTTCATGGAGGATATGTTGACAGAGAGCTTGTTTATACCTGGTATTAACTTGCATCTTGGGTGATCTGATTACAGTTGACAGCACTTAATTCATGTGTAAACAACCAGCAAGACGCATTGTGATCTGATCACTCAAACCTCTTGCTGAGGTGCTCTGGGATGGATTTAACCACAAATGTTTTGTGGTGACACTAATGTGTCCTGATGCGTCTCCAACATGAACTACATCATCAATACAGGACATGGTGGTTGTTTTGGTCACAGCCTCCAACACTCTGTTACTTGCCCATTTTACAGCAAGTTGGATTAAGTGTTGTGTAACTGTCCATTTTCCCCAATGGAAGATGTGTTGAAGTTTACTGAAGGCAACATCTCCAGCTGCACCGCCACAACTGCCAGTGTGACTAGCAAGCAGCTAGCGACAGTGTGGACGTAAGAAACATTCACAGGGCCCTTTTACCTTCTAACTTAAGTGATGTAGGCAGTGACAAAATCCAAACACAAGTGGTCAGCTGGAGATGCGTGATAGATACAGGTGTGAACAATGAAATGTCTTGACTGTCCACTTGTGCTTAAACAAAACGCATGTTAAAACCCATATTAAACAGGCTCAAAGTGTCATTAAATAGTGTTTCTGAATAGTATTGTTTTTGCTGCCGCTGTTGTAGAGATAACAGGATTGCTTTTTGTTTTCCTCAGGGCCTAGAACTTCCAAAGTTTCCACAGTTACTTGAGTTCAATCCAGAGAGACTCATTCTAAGAGAAAAAAAAATATTTATTTACATATGCACAGAAGTATGAGAAATGTGAAAAGTCTTTGGTGATTCGACCCCATCGTGATGTCAGGGATTTCAGGGATTTCCCCTACATGGAGTCTAGACGCTGATGGTGGTAATGGTGGTGATGAGATGAGATGAGATGAAGAGGGAGCTGAGGATCAGGATGTGAAGAGAAGTAGGCTTTGATAAGCTTGTCCTGGGCTCTGGATAAGGTGACCTGAGGTGAATGGAGTGGAGGAGGGCACGATAGTTCCACCTAATTTGACAGCTAACAGGAGCAGAGAGGAGAACAGATTTAAAGTTTGGCAGCAACGACATGGCTGAAGGAGACTGTGTCAAAGGGAGAATGAACACCCATAGTCATCTGAATGGTGGGAGTGGGATGGAGAGAGAATTGTGAATGGATACAGCATTAAGAAAGTCTTCCTGATTAAACATGCAAACTTCACACAGAAGGGCTCACCCACCCTGGGTTTGAACCAGGAACACTCTTGCTGTGAAGCAAGCTTGTCTAGTTCCACTTCAATAATATAAATACAGGCTGAACTCCATTTAGTTTTACTACTATTAGGGCCCTGTCACTGTTTATACTGCCTCACTGATATATTTAAATGGAAAAGAGCCATCATTAACTGAATTAAATACACCTGTGCTTTTCCTGCTGTGGCATACAAAATGTCTGCTCTGACAAAAGGCCCCATTTTCCTCCATCACCTGACCTCCACACCCACCTGAACCCCTGCCCCCAGTTCCCTCATCAGCTCTCAGTGTATATCTCTGTCTGCCCTGCTTGTTTCCTGACAGATTGTGCCTCTTAGTGTTCCAGCTTTGTTGTCTCGTATCTGCCTTCCTGTTTTTTTTGAGACTTTGATCCCAGAAAGTTTTTGGACTTCTGCCTGCATGGTTTCTTGGTTTTGTCTGCTGCTGACTGCCGACCTGCATCCTGCTTATTGACAAGGTAAATCCTGCTTTTATCCCTCTGCTGCTGTCTGAGGGGGAGTCTGCTGTGGCTCTCAATCCACAACTGTGAAGGAAGAAACATACACAGTAAATAAAAACTACAAATATGGTCAAACATATTTGATTCTCCAGTCTTTTAGTTTGCGATTGAATCAGACGTTTCATATAATATTCCCCAAACACCTGTGTTTCTATCTGTCATCTCCACTGAAGCAACAACCCCCCCCCCCCCCCCCCCCCCCCCCATGCTGCTCCAAACATGCTATGGAACATGAATGGATGGATCAAACAGAGAACTAAATCAGCCATATGCAGCTCTGTGTTTACAGCTCGCCATATGTTTCTAGTTTGTGTGAGTTTTGCTAACATACTGAAAGCCGTATCTGAGACCACCCTGTGATGATGTAATTACAGAAGACAGGATGTGCAGTAGAGGGGATCGTAGCCCAGGGGACTCTCCCACCGTGCAGTAATACAATCACCTGAGTGAAGTAATCAGAGTTCGCTCTAACTACACTCTCACAGACTGGGGATCCAGTAGAAATGTACCAAATAAGAGCTGTACACTGATATTCACTACATTTATTTGTGTACTTTTTGTAAGCAACAAAGAATCAGACCCTTTATCTTTTATTGCATGTAGTTTTTTGGCATGACTAACAAGATTTGTTAGAAACTAAAATAACCGATCTCATTTTGTTTTCTTCAAAAACATCAATTTGGCACTGTTGGTTATTAAATTGCAGCCTTCTTGAAGTTATGATGAATTTTATGTAAGTATGATGGATTTTTATTTGATCTATTTATTGTAATATGTGATCAGTGTCATCATCAGACCTGTACAAGTGAGTCACAATTATGTAGCAAAAATGAGACTTTGACTTGACTGCTGTGTGCAGTAGAGACAGGCATGGTAGGCCTTCAATTTTTAATTATTGTTGCTTTGCATTCAAGGAATTTAGCTGTGTTATGTTAAAACAAAAAACAGCTATATAATGGAAATGTCCAAATGCCATATCAGCCCTTGAGACCTTGAAAAATCTGCATCATGACTTGGGATTTGTTTATGAAGATGAGCTCTGGCTATAGTCATAATAGTTATATACTAATTTTAAGATATAAACATGGGGGATTATGAGACAATGGACCCCTGGGCACAGACATGCAACAGGCCCCACCACCTCTCCAATATAGGAGCAAGACACACAAGCCCTTTTTTACAAAGAGATCGTGCTGTAAGGTCGCTACATATTCTTTATGCTTCCTTTGCATTTTTACACAGAACCAAACAATGGCATCATTCTGGTCCAGTGTATGATCATACACTGCATCATGGCTTTACAGAATCAAAAGAGGTGTGATGGGCGCTTTCTAACAACAACAATGGCATCAATGTGTCAATAACAATAGTTTACTGTCCCTGTTATATGGCAGCTGATCTTGTCCTCTGCTCAGAGGGTAAGGAGCTCCTGGACCTCATTATTTTCACAATTTGCAGACATGTGCGGTCGCTGTTCTTCCTCTTTGAGTTAGCTGCTAATTGCTAACAGCTACTTTTTAATCTCCAGCAGTGGTTTGCAGGCATAACACACTGTCAAGACATCGGGCCTGTGTCACTTATGAGCCCGTGTTGCAGACTGTCCTGTTTATACACTGTTTCAGTGCTGTTACTACCTCCTGTGGCGGATTAAAGGCAAGACAACTCTGTCCCCTCATTCCATGATTGTACCTTATATGCAGCACGGCAAGGTGGCATAGCAATGTGGTATTGTGATTTTTTTTTTTTTATGTTTTTTTGTGTTAGTTTTTGTTGTTGTTTTGCATGTAGTTGTTAAGCATCTTTTTGTGGTTTTGTGTTTCTCTGTGGTAATTTTGTCTTGTCTTTTCTGTCACTTTGTGTCTCTGAGGCAATTGTGTTTCTCTCTGAGGTCATTTTGTGTCTCTTTGCAGTTGTTTTGCCCCTTTTTGTATTTTTTTTTGTTTCTCTGAAGTAATTTCGTGGGTTGGTTTGGGTTGGGGTTTTTTTGGTCTTTGTGTGTCTCTTCATCATTGTTTATTTAGTAGTTAATAGTTACTTGATGTCTCCTTGAAGTAATCTTGTATCTTTTTTTAGAAGTGATGTGTCTCTGTTGTTGTTTTACCCTTTTTTGTCGTTATTTGTGTCTCTTTAAGGTAATCTTGTGTCTCGGTCTGATTGTGTCCCTTTGTAGTTATTTTGTATCTCCTTGAGGTAATCTTGCGTCTTTTCTTTAGTTGTTTGTCTCTGTGTGGTTGTTTGGTAGTTATTTTTTGTCTCTTCATAGTAATCATGTGTTTCTTTTTTAGTCCTTTTCTGCCTCTGTTGTTGTTTTGCTCCTTTTTGTTGTTATTTTGTATCTCTTTGACTTAATCTTGTGTCTTTTCTTTGGTCATTTTTATGTCTCTGTGTGTGTTTTTTTTGTAGTTATTCTGGTTTCTCTTTAAAGTAAATGTGTTCCTTTTTTAGTCGTTTTGTGTCTCTATTGTTGTTTTGCCCCTTTTTGTTGTTATTTTGTGTCTCTTTGAGGTAGTCTTGTGACTTGTCTTAGTTGTCTGTGTCTCTGTGTGGTTGTTTTGTAGTTATTTTGTATATTTTTACAGTTCCTTTGCATCTGTTTGTGCTCATTTTGAGTCTCTTCTTGGTTGGTTAATTTAAGTGACATTTTGCAGGTGAAGATCAGTGGGGCCCCAGACACTTTGGGCCCCAGGCATTAGCCTGGTAGACCCATTCAGTAATCCACCCATGGGTATAAATCCATCTTGTTTGACCTGCCTGACACAGATTTAACTTTAAAAATAAAAAAAGAGTATTAGTAATATGCCAAAATGAGCTCCGAGTAATGTGCACAAATCACTCCATAAATGGCTGACAGATGATAATTACATAAGTTTGTAAGTTGGTGATAAATCCTGAAGCTGCAATAAATACAACTGAAAGAGAAAGCCAAAAAACCTTGTATTTATGAGCAGACCTTATTGATTCTGAATCCTGCTTCACATGATGTGGTCATTAAACACTTACACAAAATGTCTGCTCATATGTGGTAATATAGGATAATTAGAAACTGCCAGACAGTACAAGCTTTGTTACATTGTTGTGTGTGAGTTTTATTGAGAACTGTGGTTGTAGTAACGAGGGGCCACCAGGGGCCCTTCTGACTCAAACAGGCGGTCTGCGCCTTTTAGGTGACGGGGAACTGTGTAACATGAGTCGGGATGAAAACTGCGCGCTGGATCCGGCTGCCAGTGCAGATGCTGTTCGCCAAAGACAGAGAGGAGGTGCATGATGGATCCCGTCCCACTGCTGCTCATCATTCTCACATCTTGGCCGCTTTGCTCGGCAGTCTACACCGGGCCCCTCCAACCGGAGATCTCCAATGGCACTTTCCATCACTTCTTTGTCCCGGACGGGGATTACGAGGAGACTGAGGACCCGGAGGAGTGCCAAATGCTGTTTAAGTTCTCGGACGTGTATCCATGTGGGGCCTCTGAGGAGAGGGACTCCGTGGTGAGGGACGACTTCATCATCACTAAGCTGCAGGCGGAGGACGCGGCGCGGCTGCTGGAGGGCATCGGCCGGACTGTGGCGCACGACCTGGACGGAGAGGACAGCTACGGCAAGTTCCTCCAGCGGGAGATCTCCCAGATCGGCGAGGCGTTTTCCAACGTGGACAAGTCTCTGCTGGAGCTGGAAGTGAAGTTTAAACAAAGTCAGGAAACTGAGCTGAGAGAGGAGCAACAGCTGAACGGCTATGTAATGAAGCAAGTGAGTGACATCCGGGGAGCTCTGAGGGAAACTACAGACATCTCTCAGGGACTTAAAGATAAACACGAGCTGCTGTCTCTCATCATCCGCAGTCATGGTACCAGACTGAGCCGCCTGAAGACAGAGTATCTAAATATTGGCTCATAGTGGGGTTACTGAAAGCTTAGTTTGTGTGTTTGAGTGTGTGAGAAAGACCCTCCAGTTCAACAAACAACTGGAAAGTTAACTGTGGCTTATGAATATCCTGCCCTAGTATCTTGAATATCTCTGACCCTTGGCTGTCCCCATTCCTTGGACATGTGTCATTAAGGGAGCTCTGACAAAAACCTCAAGACCTTCCTCTGAGTCAGGAGGGAAAAAGGAAATGTGAACATAAATTATGTCTGCACAGAGCCCTCTGTGCCACCTCAGAGGAGTTCTATTCAGAAGAGAGTATAAAAATAGGAGCCCTCCGTTTGGATCTATCGGCCTCTGAATCAATGTTACAGCTACATTTTTTGTCTGTATGGTTTAACTTATGTTGTTTGCATAATTGTAGGCTATTATTAATCAAATAAATAATTTTTATTCATCACATATCTTAATTTTCCCTTTTTCTTTCAAGCAAGACAACATGTCATATTCATAACTTTTACTAGTCTGTCCGAGACACACACTGTCACACAGTGGTGTATTGTAAAAACTGTCTCCATCCTTTGAAGCTTGAGGTTTACATAAACAGTGAAAACCTTTTGAAATCTGAACTTTTGATCTCTGGCAGTGGAAAAGTGACCCTCCTTCCGTGCCATGTGCTTTACGTCACCATGTTTGTTGTTGGCACTATAAGTAGCCGACTCCACTGTCCCGTCGAGTGGCCCTGGTTAATTGGCGTCTGAGGTCTGTCACTGCCTCCCACTTCCATCTGGAAGTCATCTACTGGAGTATGAAATATGTTTTGTCCGAATGTGGCCACTGTCGTCATTATCTACCCTTTTGTCTGTCACGATCTATGAAATCTGTGGTCGATATGAAATGTCTTTGTGTTGAAATTTTGAGTGGTTTTGGATGATGTCATTTTTTCTAAAAATAGACTCAAATGACATACAGCTTGTTTAAATCTCCAAAGAAACCTACTCTTTTTGCTCCTTCTTCTGCTGTGTCGACACACATCTTATTTCAGACACACTGTTTATGGAAGGGAAGTTGTTTTGAATTCCTGAGAGGCATTAACTCTATTCTGCAGGGTCACACACAAAAACCTACCATCAGGCTGCTTTAATTTGCAGTGCCTTTAATTTAATATTATGAATGCCTGTGCATTTTCTGTCTTTAACTACCGTTAAAAAGTCTTTTGTCCCAGCCAAAGTCTGCAGCAACCACAAAGTAACTGCCATAAGGGTGCTCACTTTTTACAGAGATAATGTCTGTGCAGATGTGAGGGAGCCAGATGGGCTGCCATGGGCGCAACTGGGTGTGATTTCCTCTGTCTGGTTTTCCTCACAGTCCAGCTTCCCCTGAGGGACCCCTTTTTAAAAACAGCTCGCTGTAGCTCAGCGCAGTGCGGGCCAACCACGTCAAAAAACCCCAGAGCTGCATGAGCTCCATGTGCAGAGAAACCCTATATGTCTGTATGGCTCTTAATTTCCAGGGGTACTGCACAGGGCTGAGAAAGATTTGAAAGATTCAGTTAAAAATTCCACTGTGTAAGTAAAAGGTAGAGTAGCTCACGAAACTTCTCACAAACAGCCCACACATCTTATTTAATTTGTCATTTTTGGCTCAAATCATTAATTCCACCTATAGAAAAATATTTGCCTGTAGACTGGTTTCAGGTCCCTAGGTGCTTAGAAGGAGGAAGTCCTGAGCGTCGGGCAGGCTGTTAGAAGAACGTGTTATTCTCCTCACTGACATATTTTAATCATAAACAAAGAAAGGTCGGGAATGCAGAGCGGAGTTGACCTGAGAACACACTGATCCCTCTCTGCGCAGAGCACAAAGCCCCAAAACCACAGGCCGCTGTGGTGTTATTATTAGAAAGACGAGAGAGCTACAGCTGCTACTAGTCCAACCATTATTATCCCCGCCATGAATACTACTGTGTATTACTACAGCTACTAATAGTATTACCATCCGTCAGCTACATCTGCCACTAAATGCTTTTATGCCTCTGAGCTGGTGACCAACGTGGCAGGAGACGTTATGTTTTTGGGTTGTTGTCCGTCCATCTCATTCTCGTAAACGTGGTATCTCAGGAAAGCCTCAAGGGAATGTATTCAAATTTGGCACAAACGTCTTGTTTGACTCATTTAGATTTTGGCGGTCAAAGGTCAAGGTCACTGTGATCTTGTTACTCTGGCTCTGGTGAACGCGAGATCTCAAAAAGGCCTTGAGGGAATTCCCTCAAATTTGTCGCAAACGTTGACTTGGACTGAAAGTGAACTAATTAGATTTTTGTCAGGACGACAGGATGAAATAATGAAATTATGACATTTTATATCTACAAGGACAAAGTTCAACTTCACTGTGACATCATAATGTTTTGCAGAAACACTTTCCTGGCCGTTTTTCAGCGTCATATCTCAGGAACAGAAGGGGAGACATTTGGTCAGATACAGAATAGGTGACTCTAATCTCGGATATTCATCTTGAAACTGTGCTGATTGTAAAGATCTTGTGTGCTGCCGCATTGAAGATGAGTGTGAAGTCTCCATGTCTTAGAATTTGCAGCTTCTTTGTAGCAACATCCATATTTGAAGCTTTGTCTGCTGTCATGGCTACATGAGTCTGGACAGACAGGAGATCCGCAAACTGTATTAAAAGCTCCTAGTAGTTATAACTGTGCAACGTTTCAATCTAACAGAGATCTATGTCAGGCATTTTGACTGTATGAGTCTGGACAGCCGTGGATGTAAACTGTAACTGCAACTTGGCAGGTTGGCAGAGGCATACAGCCACGAGGCAGTAATTCTAGTTTATGTTGAATTTCTTGATTGAAAGACAGACAAACTTTTTTGAGAGTATAATGTAAATAATTTAAACTGAAGGTCCACTTCTGGTCTTTTTCGGGTTTTTAACTACATCTCATGGTCCTCATCAGCAGCTCAGCAAAATCTATTGAACTGTTTGGCTTTGTCTGTAGATGTTTATCTGTAGAGTACATGTGACAATTTCATTGCAACCCATGCAGCATAAGTTCAGTAAACAGTTCAAGTTCAACTTAATTAAGCCAGCTAATATAGGTATGTTCAGACATTGTCACATATACTCTACAGATAATCTGTTGAAGATCTACAGCAGAGGTCTTCAACATTTTAGGCCAAGGAACACTTAACTGAAAGAGAGTCGGAGCAGGGACCCCTCACTACACACATAACATTGAGTAGCATGTTAAAGAGGGCCTATGTTAACGTGGGGGGGTGACCTTAAGCTCCATGTATAAACATATCTTTATGTGGTGCTCACAAACAATAATTTGGCGGCCCCTCTGCAGTAACTCTGGGGACCCCCTAGGGGTCATGGACCCCCAGTTGAAGACTCATGAAAACAGCGCAGAACAGTTGAATTGTTAAATCTCATCTAATGTTACAAATACTCAGTAAGTTATCTTCAGGCAGACAATCTGATTAAAGTGTTACTCAGCCTTATACAGTGTCTGTCCCACATCAGTCAGATCCTTGAATCATCATGTCTCCAGGAGTCAGATAAAGTGTGTGTAACTCTGGGAGCATCAGCAAGGTCGACATCTTATCTTCCAGACAGGCAGGAGCCTGTCAACATAAAACATGCTGAGTGCGGCGGGTACTGATGCTTCTCAGGTCAACTACCTGTCACTGCACAAATCAGACATTCTTATGAGACACAGCGCAAAGCATTCCGTTCATGAACATACATTTTTCTCACACTGATTAGCATCAAAATATGCTCAAAGTATCACAAGTACTTTTTATTTATCAAAATTATATTCCCTGCAGCAGTTGAGCTACTTGCCATAGAGACAAAAAAAGATAGGAAGTGTCAATCTTAACAATAGTTACTGTATGTCCCTCCCACCCCACTATCCCAAAATCTCAAATAACAAAAACAAGCAAAACAAATGAACAAACAAAAAGAAATTCAAATAGATATGACAGTAATATTAATAATGATAACAATAATTATACATTCATACATATGGTAATTGCAATAAATAATAAAGAGGAATAAAGAGAATATGTGTGTTGCGCTTTCTTCTGTTTTCCTGTCCTTTTGTCCCTTCTCCTTTCCTTCTCCACTTTCCCCTGCCTTTTTACTTTTGTATAAAAGCTGTCTTCTGTATTCTCTTCCATCTTCCATCAGATAGTTTGGCTAGATTTCTAATGTTGACCACAAGTACGTATTATGTATTATGCATTATTGGATTATAATAATATTATTGATAATAATAATGATGATAAAAATAATCTTTATTCTCAAAGCACTTTTCAAAACAGAGTTACAAAGTGCTTTACATGTCAGTAATTAAAACAGACAAGACATGAAAACAACAACTTTTAAAAGAACTGATAAAAACACTTTAGTATATAAAAACTGAGGACATAAAAGAGTCTAAATTAAATTAAAACTCAAGTATATCACCAAAGGCTTGTCGATAAAAGTGTGTTTTAAGAAAGTGATCACTGACTCGGCCGACCTCATTTCCTCGGGCAGACTGCTCCAGAGCCTCGGGGCCGTGACAGCTAGTCATGGATGCATTGATGTGTACATGTGTTCATTCTGCAGCTGGTAAAGGTGGAGCAGACTGAAACATTACTGCTGGGCAGCTTAATCTGTAATAATACATCGTGTTTATTTTTCTAATAATAATTTGAATCAGCAGAGTGAGTAAATTTATCAGAAAAATGTGGTGGAGTACTAAAAAAATCATGTTAAAATAGTTTTATTGATGTGAAATCTTTTGAACCGTATACCCTGTTTTCTCTTTCTTTTTTGTGTGTGTGATTTTCTTTTCTGTTTTTGTCCTTTGTTGTATCTTAGGTAGCCTTGTGTAAGATCTTGACCAAGGGACTAAGGATAAAAAATAGCCTCCTGGCTAATTCTGGCATTTTTATACCATGTGTATTTATTTGCAGTGTCCCTCCTTAAATAAACCAAGTAGAAGTATGACGCAGAAGGAAATGGAATTACTCATGTAAAGTGCAAGTACCTCAAATCAATACTTAAGTACTTGAGCAAATGTACTTAATTACTTTCCACTACTGCTCAGGCAGAGTATATTACTCAGACATTGTTCTCATGTTCACTTGTGAAGCCATTTTTACATCTTTATCTACATTTTGGGGTAAATATGTACTTTCTGCTCTTTCACCACATCTGTGTGACAGCTGTAGTTAGCAGTCACTTTGCAGCAGTGGTGTAGTTGTAGTTGAAGAGGTGGATAGATAGGCAGATAGTTTACCAAGGAAGAAGTGATAATACTCTCCTATATGCCAATAGCTTTTGGGCTGATAGGTGGGAATACTGTAAATACCCTCCACCGGCCACACCACTGCTTTGCAGAGTGAAGTTTGACAGAGCTCATTAAAGTGAACGCACAGTTAGACTTTAAACTAGCTGGGAGTACATGGAGAAATTACACTGCCGACTATATTAAATGACTTTTTAATGCTGTGGGAACATGGAGGACATGCAGGAGTTTCTCCTCATTAAACACACAGTGCAGGTGTTCTGTGTCAGCCGTTACCACAGAGAGTCCAGTGCAATACAATGACAATGTAACACTGCAAGAGGAGCCATTTTTTACAGCTAGCTTTGATATGTTAATACACGTGACTGCAAATACTTTTATTTGCATATCAAATATATGAAAAAAAAAACTAATTTTAATGGATTTTCCAGGGTGGTATTGATACTTTACTTAAGAACTGCTTCTTCTCTCTCCACAGTTTGTACAATTCATTCATGAGCAGTAAGCCAGAGGAGATTAGCACTGCACTAAACACGAATAAAGTGCTTTAATTTCAAAACGGTCAATCTTTCAGCTGATCATAAAGCGCAGATAATTTTATTATAGATTTTTTTAGTCTTCATTTGTGATATACAGCACAGAATTTATTTTATCACAGATGTATAATTACTTACAAAAGCACAGTCTCCAGTGGCCAATATAGTTTTTAACTGACAACAGGGATTTCTTTCAAGGCTGCGGCTGCACATAATAACTCTGTGAAGATAATAAATTTAATTTGAGCAACACAATAGTGAAGAGGAGATGCTAAGCTGCAGGGAAACCTCAGTGGATGACTGAAGCCAGGAAGTAAATTAGATATGTCAGAAAGATTTAATTTCTCATAAAAGTTGTGGCTAAATAATAACAGCTCACAGGGGCTGGTATGCATCCTGTCAATGGAAAAAACTTTTAATAGTAATCAATCATAATACAAATTTGTGCTGTTGTCAGAAGAAAGTGTGTGATCAGAGAGCTTTTGATGTAGTTATCTGGATTTCATTTATTTTTTTAATGGATCATGGATGTTTATTTAATGAGGCTTTATTTTACTGTAATGCACAGCAGACAATTACTTCACTTTTTCTGCTCTGTGTTGCTGTTTTCGTCAGCGTCGTTGCTCAGTGTTGGTCATTGACTCAAGTTATGGTCACCGACATTTGCACGTGCAAGTGTTCAGAAGTGGTTGAATAAAACAGACGCTCTCGTAACACTAACAGAAATATAAACAGCTGCTGTTTTAAAATATGCTGCAGATGTTTTGACTCCATTAACAGACCTCTCTGCCTGCTGACATACCAGTGAACTCATGTCACAATGCAAGAGTAAAGACCACTGCAAAGAAGTTTACATGACGTCTGCTCAGTTGTGTTACACAGGAGGAAAGAATAGTTTTGCAAGGCTGTTTTATTTTTCAAAAATATTTCGATGGGGGTAAGACCTCAAGAACAACAAAACATTTCCCTCGAACACAGTTTGGTCTTAATGCTCATATTTTTCCTTGAATAAACACAAATGCATCTGCATACATACAATTCAAAAAGTACATGTACATATCTTGTTTTGAATGGGTACATAATGATACACAGTTGCCCTTTGAAATGTGACGGTACACATCCATAGTTTGATCGTCAATACAGATTTCAAAGTTGTGCTATTGATTTGCTGCCAGCTTTTCTTTTTCTCTTTTTTTCTTCTTCTCGAACTAGCAGATTTTACAGGAAGAAAATTTTGTATAACTATTCTCCTCTTGAAGAGCAAGCAATTTAACACTGAACGGTTCATTCATGAAGAGGGACGGGAAAAAAAGCACCAGAGGAACTGAAACCGTCTTCAGTCAAATGTCACCTCTTTTTCATTTTTCATGTGAGCGAGAGCCAGTGTCCTGTGCTTTCTCTGTGCCAAGCTTGTGTGAAGGCTCTCTCTGCTCTGAGTCCCTGGGTATAACTGTCTGTGGAGCAGGGCTCGTCACTGTTTCAGGATGAGACAGGTGTCTGTTAGATGTCGCGGCGGCCTGTCACACACAGCCGTTCTCCTGCCTGGGCTTGTGCACCACAGGGGTGTGTGGAGGGTAGAGGGAAGGAGCGAGTGTACACAGGAAGCCAGCCAGCAACGTCAGGCCCAGTCCACCCCAAGCACAAAACATGGACCAGCCATAACCGTGGCTGATGTCCTCTGGTATTCCAAACATGTAGCGAGGATAGCGGGACAGTTCAAAGTTGATCCCAGCCACACATGTGCAGAGGGAGATAATGCAGCACGTCCCTGCCAGAGAGGAAGAAAGAGTCAGACACGACAGCAACCCATTTTCATCTCCTCTGATGCATCATTCACTCCCTCATTAACAAAGAGCTCACTGCCCCTCTGTGGTGATTCAGGGTAGTGCTCCATATGTATATCACATCTTACCTCCCATGAGGAAGAGAAGTCCAGCCACATACTGCATCAGATCATGCTCCTTGCAGCAGCCCAGCACCCCTATGATCCAGCCGAACAGGATGATGGATATGGCCATGCCCACGAAGCTGGCAGTCATCCTCTGCAGGTCTGCAAAGAGAGGACACAGTGTTTGCTGGGGCGCTGCCAAGTTTTTCCACATTTATTCATCACATTATGAAAAAAGGCGCTTTAGGGGAACTCACGGAGCGCGTGCCACTCATCCTGCCTTATTGTTTTCGTCAGATTGATTGGCAGATTTCTGGGCAGCGCTGCTGATGAGTAGTAGTATTTTATTGGTGTGCAGCGCGGAACCAATCCTGTGGATGTAAACAACACAAAGAGGATGTCACATAAGCACTGAGATCAGATGAAGAGGATATCACAAGGCTCTCTGCTGCCACCCCCTCCCAAAAAAGCACCCAACCCCCTTCCACCGCCACCCACCCATCCACCCACACCATTGTAGAGTAGCTTATTGTACGCATCTCGAGGCTTCTGTTACTACAGCTTGCCCTTTTGTGCTGGAAAACAACACAGCACGTCGATGGTAACTGTACTCCGCGTTATACTGCGTGCGTAGGCCTTGAGGGTCTGTGCGCAGCATCAGCACCTTGGATAGCGCATTCGTGCACAAAGTATTTACTGATAGCACCTCACGCACAACAACACAAACGTCCAAAACAATCATTCTAGCACCAAATATGATCAAACCTTTGAAGATCAAATCCTCTGTCTCCAAGTCGTATCCCTCTCGGTGGCACTTTTGCCACAGTCCGGTGATGGTGGAGTTGAAATGCCGACTGCAGAGGGACTCCATGGCCGGGGCAGGAGGCAAGAAGTGCCGCTTAGCCCGCAGCAGCGCTGCGCCGCTCCTCCTCGCCACATTTCTCTCCTTTGGCAACATGCGGAGCGGGAGGTTGTTGTTGGAGATGTAAATGTAGCCGGGGTCGTTTCTTTTGTTTGAGTAATTCTTGCAGCGTTCCCGGTGCCTCCTCGCGTCAGTCTCGTACCAATTGTCAGTGCTGATCGCCACTGCTATCAGTCCCAAAGCGCAAAACGCCAAAAAGAGACCTGCCACGGTTAAAGTCCTCATAGCAGCCATGTTCCATGCGTATCTCGCCTCGGTACCGTGATAATTCCACGGGACAGCAGGACTCCGCTCCTGGCTGCTGCTGCTGTCAGTATTTGAGGTGGGAAGGAAATTCAGCAATACGTGGAAATGTGAAATGCAGATAAACCCCTGAAGCCCTCATTTCTTAGATTTTGTCAACCACCGCCGAAATAAACCAAATTCCGAGGCGGAGGATAAATAAATTTGGGCCTCGATGAGCTATTTTGGTTGTCTCCTCTCTGCCTCTGAACTCAGTCTAGCCTAGATACTGGTCAGTCCAACATTTCTTTCCAGTAGATGGAGACAGAGCAAATATTTGAAAGCACAACAAGCCCCAGGCCTGTACTTACAGTAGATCATGATCTGAGAGGATGGCCAAAGTTTGACACAGTTATACCAGAGGAAGTACCCTCCCTCAGGTTTTTTTAGACTTTGTATCACCTCGGCTGCTGTTGTCTAAAGTGGAAAGACAGAGCCTATTAAACCCCACAGAGGGCCCAATTTTCTTTGTCTGGTGTACAAGGAACAGTTTCATCACATCCAATAGATTGCAGCTGGTAACTTTCCATCCCAACAGGGCCAAACACACCAAACAATGCACTGGAATACTGCTGGCATCACTGTGTAATTCTGAGAAAAGACATAAAAACTCATTTTTTAATCAAACATCAAAAAGTAGCTGTTTAACCACAGTCAGAACAACATCACATAGGCTTTAAGTATTAGTTTTTAGCCATTAACATCTAATGTTGAGCAGGAAAATTACAACACAAGTTACAGGGACACAGTTCAGGACATTTCAGTCATGTTTTCACTGGTTTCATTCTCATGGTCAGCACTTCCTCAATTTAAACCATAATGCCAAACTAAAAGAGGAACAAGCTCAATTCCTAACTTCATTTTTGGTTTCGGCCTCTGTGTGCTGTAATACTTAAAGAAATTCCAACATGCGTAAATCTTGCTGGGGATTTGTTGTGATTGAAAGTCAGAAAACAAGTACATCATATTTTCCTGCACAGCCAGAGTAGGAAAGTCTGATTTGTGTTAAATTAAATAACAATGTGATTTTAGTAAGTTTTGTTTTTTTAAGGTCACAGCACTGCAGCACTTGAACTAACAATGAGAGAAGTTGAAGTATACAAGGCACTCCACTGAGTGTGTGATAACAAACAATGTCTGTTTTAACAGTGTGACTGTTTGCTCAAATACATGCCTCTCATTTGTTGTGTTGTTTAGGGAAAACATAATGTTTAAACAGCACAGTACCTTCTGCTATTACTTTTTCTCTGGAACATAGCAAATATGTTTTAAATAATTATAGATACACTGTAACTGCTTCTTATCTACTCTCAATCATGCCCCCTAAACATGCAGGAAATGCATGTAAATGTGATTGGCTCATAGTGTACATGACACTTGGCCATCAGGAACTAACTGATCACATGAATTTGAGATTGGATGATATGATCGCAGACAGTTTAGGGTCCAGCTTGTTTCACACTTTCAGTTCCCACTTGTCTGGTGAAGTCAGCGACGTTGCGTGTTTCTCTGTGAAGCAATAAGATAAAGTTAACATTCATCACAAGCTTCAAGGACCAAGATTCTCATGCTGCCTTGTTTATATGATGGACGGCTATGTTATATCATCTGTAAGTGCTGCTGCTCTATTATTTTATGTCTGGTCTTTGGTCATTGTTCTAGACACTGAGAGGATATTTTTCTGTTTATTCTACTGCTTATGTGTTTCTACTGCTGTTTATAAAAAGGGTTTTCTAGCACCAAGTAATTCTAATGGCCGAGCTGGGACTTAGAACTTAGACCTATTTATTAACATGACTAAGAGGAAGACAAAGGCTTACCTTTGAATTTTGTTAGAGTTTAGTAAGGACCTGTTCTTGCTGTAAAAAAATGGGAAAGTGCACCTTAACATACAGTAAAGCCACCCTCATGTAGAAACTCATGTATTTCCCTGGTGACCTGCTCTGTTCTGTTACTTTCTGCTATTTATTTTCCTGTTTTATGTTCTATTAAAAGCAAGAACGGCAAGTAATTCTAGTGTAACAACTAATGGTCATATTTGACTTTTTTTTTCCAGCTCAAAGACACTCAAACTCTTACTTTCTCTGTGACAAAATCTATTTCACCCCCTCAAAAGGCATCAGAGGAAATCCTTCCAAATGAACCGGAGAACTATCGACCTCCCGCAGAGCTGTACCCGTACCTCACTAATGCGGGGGAGATTTATGAAGGTGAGAAGACTACCGTTGAAAAGAGCACAAATCACTACAAAACTGGGGGCCTCACCTTCTGTCACATTTCAGACCACAGATGGACCTTTCTCCCGGAGCGTGCCCAGCCGACGGACTTTGAGAACTCTCCAGTGAATCACCTTGTAGAGCTTCAGCCGGTGTCTCCTCAACAACTGGTACAACCATACCGCTTCAGCAGTGAGTCTCTGCCCCTCCACCTGGACCCTACACTCGGACCTCTCTCTGTGTCACCACAAGTGAGTTCATCGGTAGAAATGAATGTTGGTTCAATTGTGAAAAGACATAATTTGTACAATTATGGCTTAAAATATTGATATGAAAGCATATAAGATCCCTAGATTTAATACAAGGCCAGTTTTGAATGTCATGTTATTATTGAAAGTAGTGTTTTTACACTGATGAAAAGGCATCATGTCAAGTATTACTACATTATGTGATTCATATAATTCATATTACTCACCGAATTTCCCTGGAATAAAGAAACATTTAGCCACTGCAGTCAAGACCCTATTGGGGTTTTTTTCCTATTCATTTTTAGTTAAGTTTGGTACTAATTCAACACAGTTTTTCCCTTTTGAAGGTCCAGTGTGTAGAATTTAGGGGGGTATACTGGCAGAAATGGAATGAGTATGTTTTCTTTAGTGTATAATCACCTGAAAATGAGAACTGTTGTGCTTTCATTACCTTAGAAAGAGCCTTTTATATCTACATAGGGAGTGGGTCCTGGTCTATGGAGACTGCCATGTTGCACCACCATGTTTCTACAATAGCCCAGAACAGACAAACCAAACGTTGAGTCTAGAGAGGGACCATTTGTGTTTTCACATCGGCCACTGTAGTTAGCAGCCCCTCTATGTAGAGTTCGTGAGAAAAACATTCATTTTTTCCATGTGAAACTGCATTGTTTACTGTTTTTATCAGTTTAAATCTATGGATCTGTTTGTTTTGGAGAGGAAGAGACCTCTACAGATAATCTGGCTCTTGCAAAAAAATTCCTGATCAGTGGATCTTAAGTTATCAGAGGATAAAGGTGAGCACATGTCAGCAGATGCTGGGCAAGCAGCCTCTCTCTGACATGCCCAAAAGAACTATCCACAGAGACCGCTGCAGATAATTCAGCTCCTGCTAAAAACCTCCTGAACAAAGAACACGGAAGGAATTATGACCAGAAGAAGTTTCAGCTGGTTGCAATCTGCAACCCTCACAACTGGGTGCAACTAAATCCCCCTGAATACACTGCTCCTTTAAGTGAAATTATTGCAAATTGAATTGTAGATAAGGGTTGCAACAATAATTATTAATTTAATCTATGAAATGTCAGAGAACTGTACAAAAAGCCCATCACTATTTGACATATCCCAATCTGACTCAGTCAAACGGCTGGATTTATCCAACCATCAGATTAAAACCCAAAGATATTCAGTTTATTATCATATTAGACAAAGGAAATCAGCACACATTCACGTTTAAGAAACTGTAGTCAGGGAATTGGGGGGATTTTTGCTTAAAACATGTCAAACAACCAATTGGCAACATTATTGCTGCTAATATACATAAATATGTGAATATTCATGGACCAGAATTGAACACTATTGATCAAAAAGAAAGGGTTCTTTGGACTAAATCTATTGCTGCTACAATAATAACAACATAGTATATATATTGGGAATTAATTTGTAGAGACCTTTATGGATTTAAATAGTTTAAAATCTAAAAAAACAAAACAAAAAAAATTCCACCAACACAGTACAAGATGTGGACAGCTGGGGATATTTTCACTGAAATGTCATCTGTGTCACGTGATCTTGCTGAGCATTGAGTTCTATTTTGGCAGAGGTACTTCCTCTTTTAGTACAATGACAATGTTTAAACAAAAATGTCAGCTGGTGGACAATTGCAAAACAAAAGAAAATTGCAGCACAATCACCCCTCTGTGCACACTTGAGCTATGACATGTTTTTAATTTCTCCTAAAGATCCCGTACTATGCGCCATCCTCATGCTACCAGTTCCAACCCTCTGCCTCGCCTGGACATTACTACTCAGAGGAAGAACAAAGAGGAATCAGTCCTCCGTTTGAGCTTTCAGAAGGGGAGGATGAATATGAAGACCACAGCCACTCCTCCCTCAGGAAAGACACTAGTGAGTATTTCTAATGCACATTTTCTACTGGCATCAAATCCAAGTGATCTTAAAGTCATATATTTACAATACATATAAAAACTGGAGAAACGGATAACTGCCAAACAAAATTGCTTTAACAGGTCTCATATTTTCCAATCAAGGCAACAAGAAGAAAATCCGCTTGTACCAGTTCCTCCTGGACTTGCTAAGAAGGGGTGACATGAGTGACAGTATCTGGTGGGTGGATCAGGAAAAGGGCATCTTTCAGTTCTCCACAAAACACAAGGAAGTTCTGGCCAGCCACTGGGGTACCCAGAAAGGAAACCGTAAAAAAATGACCTACCAAAAAATGGCTCGAGCTCTGAGGAACTATGGTAAATCTGGAGAGATTAAAAAAGTAAAGAAGAAGCTGACCTACCAGTTCAGTGAGGAAGTGCTGAGGAACTTCTATTTACGTCAGTATCCTCACTGATGAGGGAACGAAGGCTGTCTGTCAATATGCCGAAATCACTTAACTCGCAAGATTGTGTTTTGCCTGCAATTTAACTTGTTAGTTTTTCTATCACATTTTCTTACCTATTTATTTGTGATGCCAGTGTACATCTTCTGTGGCATTTACTTCCATACAAACTCTTTCAAACTCAAATGGAGTTTTTGTGAGTGAATTTATGTGTTTGTGTACTAGAATTAAAGGATAATCAAACATCAGGGATGAAAAAAAAAACAACTACATGATCTTTTTGTCACATATATGTGTAAATAAATATTACGTTCTATTCTTTTTGTCACATTACTTGAATGAACTAAATCCATCTTTACAGTTCTAGTCCAGTGTTCCCCTACTGGTGGGTCGAGTCCCAAAAGTGGGTTATGGGTCGCTTCTGAATGGACTGCAAGTGAACTGCAAATGTGGCAAGTTTGTAAAAAAATAAATAAAATAAAATTAATAACCATCTGATTTTGAACTACAGTGATTTACCGGCACAAAGCTTTTATTCTGAAGTGCTATTTCCTGCTGTAGAGTAAGTGAATAAAGGACAGCTACTTGACATAGACACCAAACTAGTTTGACACAAGTATGACGCTAAATATATTAAACTGTGTGAACCTTGAACTAATGACTGAGGAGAAATTTGGACCCGTGGATGGACCAGTTGGGAACCACTGGTCTAGTCTTTAGGATTTAGTGGCATCTAGTGGTGAGGTTACAGAACTAAAACTTCCCCAGGTGCTATGTTTGTAGGAGACTAATGGCAGGCCCTGTCTAGAGCCAGTGTTTGATTTCTGCATTCTGGGCTACTGTTTGAATAACATGGCATACTCCAGGGAAGAGAACCTGCTTTGTATGTAAAGATAAAAGGCTCATTCTAAGGTAATGAAAACACAGCATTTCTTATTTTCATGTAATTTCAGGTGATAATAACATGATGAAAACATAATTATAAAGGTTACTTATCTGCCAATAGATGCCCCTAAATCCTACACATTGGACTTTTACACAAGCACAAAACCTGTTCTGGGGCACAGTGGATGTGTACATATGTCAGAGCATGGTGTGGCCTAGCCTATTTCTAATTTAATACAGAGGAATGTATGTGTCAGAGCTGCAACATGGTGACAAATTAATATCTTATTGTTTGTAAGCCTTGTTATAATTGGAGAAAGGGAGAGCAACAGACAGATTAGGCAGTAAACAGCTGCAGTAATTAGCAGTGATTAAACAACAAAGAGAATTTCAGCATGCAACCAAGAAAGACAAAATAGCAGAGATGAATGTACCAGATAAATGGTGAAACCTAAAATGCAGTTTCATGCAGACTGTAAAGAGGTGGGGAAACTGGCAGGGCGTTGACCACAAAACCTGTTGTGCTCCATGCAGGTCTGGACAGACCATACACTGCAGATTAAAACAAAGGCAAAACTTTTACCATACAGAGAGAGACAGAAGAGAAATCATATAACACATAATCATAGACCACACTTGATGGTAATAAAGATATGAACAATTACAGAGCAAACACTGGCTGAGTCAGACCCAAATAAATAAAAAAAGACTACAAACAGGGGTCATGGTCTGAAACAGACAGATAGACCTTATGAATAAACAGATAGATTGTAAGACTGCCTAAGTCACCTTACTTTGAAGCACTTTGTTTTTTTCTGATAAATGCTTCTGGTCTGACGGAAATGTAGCTCATCATGATGAAGCAGTGAATTGCTACTTATTCATGCTAAAATTATTAGTATTAGTATTTGTTCATTTATATTACAATATTGTACACTGTCGCATATTTCTTCATATAACAGTCAAATCCTTGCGGTGGAAAATATTAGTTATAAAGTTACTTTTTAAGGATTTGCAGCCTGTAATTTTCCTAACGGGTGAACATTTTTTAAGTTTACAAAGTACCGCCCACCGCAAAACAGCTTCCGTTGACGTCACACTAACCAGCCAATCAGAGCCCAGACGTTGTTTCGGTGCAAGTTTCAAACCTGTCCTGTCGACAAACGGACGGGTCGCAACCAGCTGGACACCCGCGGCCACACCAATGTAAACTCGTTTTTTTTACGTTGAAAGACCCCTTTTGCGTTAACGGAGATTGTTTTATAACACTTTTTAAAAGTCTGCGGTGGCAACATGAGAGTGAGGTTAGTAACTTAACATTCTCTTATTTCTTGGAGACTCAATTGTTTATGCTAACGGTATATACTCAGTTAGCAAACTCATTTCCTGATTAGCCTGATGATTTTAGATAAAGCTACCTAGCTTTCGACGCACACCGCCTGTGCCACAGTGGGACGGAGTAGCCGTCACTGTACGCTGCAATGAGTAATTTTGAATAGTAATTAAATATTATGTTGATCTCATGTCACTCATTCTGAAGGTGGTATCATTTATCGTTACAACTAATGCTACAGCGTCCGGAAGCTAGCTAACGCTAGCTTGCTAAGTGAATGAAAGGACTGGACGTCTAACGTTAGCTCTCTGCTACTAACAGAGTCTGCTAACTGATTTTAAATTACTCGCTAGCGCTAACGTTAATACTGGACTAGTTTGACTGGTAACAGGTGTTTCCAACTCCAGAAACCTGACTCACTTCGCCACTGCTTTTCTTTCCAGTGAAGTCCACGCAGCAGAGTCTGTTGCCTACCTCAACAGAGCACTGGTCAGGCTGCAGGATATCTGGGAAGAAATCGGGATTCCAGAGGAACAGCGCCTACAGAGAACCAATGATGTTCACAAGCACATTAAAGTGAGTCCTACATCAGTTTAGATTAGATTTAGAGTCTGGTTGTTGGTCTTACAAAGCTAACAGGTTGACACTCACTTGTTTTCTCTTTTTTTTCCCCCTTGTCAAAATCTCGAATTCTACTTCTGAACACCTCTAAAACATAGGAAATGTCAATAGATTTTAAAGGGCTGCAACCCTCTATCCCTGCTTTTATCAGTGGGGGTGCAGTACAAACTGTTGGCTGGCAAACACAGGCTGCAGGTACCTTGGGACCTGTGTAATGACTTCATAAGTACTACTACACAACAAAGAATGTACTTTTTGAAATTGTTATCTTGTAATGTCCACAGTGAAATGCTCAGAATGTTTTATTGTACCGTTATTGAAAGTGTTTAATCCTTCTGCATCATCTTCTGGTTTGGTAATGCTACTCAGGCACAAAGACTGTTAGAAAAACAGTTTGAACCGCCAGTAAACTATTAGGAATTAGTTTACCAAGTATTGAATGCATAGACAGAGACAGAATGATGGCAAAGGCAAACAGATGCACCCCCTTGCTTCATATTTAATCTATTCGCACCTCAGTGATAAATTTTCTTCTGTATTCACCAAAAACAGAGCCAAGTTTTCATTTTCTCCAGAAGTTATTTAGTTTTTAAACTGACAATGCACTAGCACCTTATCCCATATGCACTGAGGGCACTTTGTTCTGGTCCTAAAAGATGTCCAGCTGGTCTGGTCTGTCCCCCATCCCACTAGTATTTGTGTGGGCATATATGGGTGTATGATTTATTTATTTATTTTTTGTATGTGTGACTTTCATGGTATTGATAAAGGTGTTTTTATGGTGACTTTGTGATTGTGCTGAAAACTAGTTTCTCCACTGGGAAAATTAAAAGTATCTATCTTGTCTTGCAGGGTCTGTTGGACCTAATGATTGCAGAAGAAGAGGAGCTCAAGAAGAGATTACTGAAAAGCATTCAGTCATGTCTCAAGGAACTTAATCATTTGTGCAGTGAACTTCAGATGCCCCCTTTTGAGGTACAGTGTTGTTTAGGAGTATGTGTTTGTTTGCTTGTCCCTGTTTGGGGAAACTGTTAATATGTTTGGACTAACTTTCTGGACTTCTGTGAAGGAGGAAGATGGCTGCACCATGTTGCAGATGGAGAAGAATAGCCGCACACGTCTTGAAATGATGAAGGAGCACAAGAAGCAAAGAATGGATGAGCTTAAAGGCCTCATTGGCAAAGACCGTGAGCTGTGCGATATTATGTGCACTACCCCATTTTGCATTGACCCGGACTCCATCCCATCCCTGAAGCAACTTGAGACATATCGCACCTACCTGGATGATCTGACCAAAGAGAAGGTGGTTAATGACATTTTCTTTTCTTTATTACTTGTCTTTTGTTTTGAGGGTTGTAACCGGTTCTTTTGTTTGTTTGTTTGTTTTTAGGAACGCCGCCATGATGAATTTGTGAGCCTCAAAAAGGAGATTGTTGTATGCATGGACGATCTGGAGCAGAGCCCAGAGACCAGTTTTGAGATGGATGTGATGTGTGAGGATGAGGAAGCATTTTGTCTATCAAATGACAACATTGCTGCTCTGAAACTACTCCTCAGTCAGGTGATTTTGTAATATTTGCATCTAGTTTGGTAATCTGACGCTATGATTTAAGTCAACAATATCATTTATTTGTGTCATATTGTAATGGATGTATGATTTTTATGCCACCCTCTAGTTACAAGACCGCAAGGCTGAGAATGAGCTCTGTTGTTCAGCTTTTCGCACAAAGATCCAGGAGCTGTGGGAAAGACTTCAGATTCCTCAAGAGGAGAGGGAAGCCCTCTCCGAGCATATGGTCAAGTCAAAGAAGAGAAACATCGAGGCTGTAAGAAATTTAGCCTATGTGGTCATTTATATTAATAAGTGATTTCAGACAATACATTGATGACTTGTTTCATCAAACACTTACATCACAAGTTTTAACAATGTGCATTCTGTCTTTCCAGCTCCGGGCTGAGGTCCAGCGTCTTGAGGTGCTAAAATTGCAGAGCATGAAAAGTGTCATCGAGGCTGTTAGAGCTGAGATTGCTCTTTTCTGGGAGAGATGCTTCTACAGCCGAGAACAGCAGGAAGCTTTTGTTCACTATCATGATGGTGAGTACCTGTTGAAAAAGTGTCGAAGCCCTAACACCAAATATATGCGGTTAATCTTCACAAATAGAGTTTTGGTCTCAGTCCATGTGTTATCTCTGCAGATGATTTCACTGAAGAGCTTCTCAACCTGCATGAGGCAGAGGTCGGGACCCTGAAGAAGTATTACGAGGACCACAGAGAACTCTTTGAGGGAGTCAGAAAATGGCAGGAGAACTGGACTTTGTATCTGGAGCTTGATGTAAGTACAAAAATCCTCATGAATTTAGCGGGGAAGCATTTAAATGTCATCTTGATATGGTAATGTGGATGTATTTACCTCTTTCCACCTCAGAAAAAGGCCAATGATCCCTCAAGGTTCAACAACAGAGGTGGGAATCTTCTGAAAGAAGAGAAGCAGCGAGCTGACCTGCAGAAAAGTCTGCCTAAGGTGAGGAAATGTTTAGACGTAGTGTTTAGGGACAAGTTCCGTGTGTTCAGTCAATACAAAAACGCTAGTGCTTAAGCAGACCATGTGTGAGGAGAGTGGAAACGGCTGAAGTTGTTGGTGCATTACCGATTCTGTCCAACAGATGGGGGTATTAAATATTAAAGTCTTAGTCCGTAGTCCCTGTTTGGGCATTTTAGAAACTGGATTTTTTTTTTTTTTTTATGTAATTAAGACTGACAGTCCACTGCTGACGGTAAATGTGATAACATGTCAACAAGGTAAAACTCCTGTTTTCTGTTTGTTCCAGTTGGAAAAGAGTCTTAAAGCCCAAATTGATGCTTGGGAGCAGGAGCATGGCAAGGAATTCCTGGTCAATGGACAGAAATTTCTTGAGTACGTGCAGCAGCAGTGGGATCACCATCACGCTGAAAAGGAGAAAGAGAAACTGGAGAGGGTGTGTTATTACTTTGAATAAAAACTACACCACGTGTTCAATTTCCCCAGCATACAAGGATTCTCAACATGTCTGCATTCTTCTTTTTGTTTGAATCAGCAAATGAAGAAAACTAAACAGACACAGGAGGACATGTTATATGGAACGTCTATGAGGACACCATCCAAAAGGCGGATAGCGGGGACTCCCACACCTGGAAAAGTCAGAAAGGTAATATGGTGCTGCAGTTTTATTAGATTTATTTCATTAACTGACTGTACCAGGGTAAGTGAATAGATTTAAAAGTTGATCCACTTTTTTCCTCTGTCCTCTTAGCTCAATGGCACCTCGACCATCTCCACTCCGAACAGCTTCCTCAGTTCAGGCCTTGGTGGAACCATGTGCCAGTCCTCCATTCAGAAACCACCTCTGTCTGCCAGCAAGGTTTGCTCACTTTTACCCTTTTGACTCATCTCATTGACAATATTTACGTTGTAATTTTTACGGCCTGTTGGACCCTGAACCTTAGATTGATTAGCTCTGTATTTGACTCTTGTCCAGTCTTTATGGTAATATTGCAGGGTGCAATTTTGTTTCCATTGTTGTGCGATTTGCATATAGAGGATTTGTCAGGGCAGTTCAAAACTCATAAATCAAAAAAATCTTTGTGTGCAGCTTTGGTTTAGTTTTGTCCCTTTGTACCCAACAATTGAGTATACTGTACAAACCATGACAGTGATAGATAGATGGATGTTAAGAAGATGGACAATAGACCGTTCTTAATGGAATACTTCATTTCTCTAATGACCATTTATATCAATAACCCACCCTGTGTTACCATGACCTCGTGAAGAAAACTGTTTTTCTCAAATTCATCCAGACTTTTTTTGTTTTTGGATTCTTTGTTTACTGGAGGCATGTGAGTCATAGGGGATCGTTTTTAACAGTAGCAAAATTATGTCAAAATATCTGTATACAAACTCTCACAACTTGTGCAGTATGATCCAAGTCTTATTTATCCAGTGTTATTCTCCTTGACTTCTGAAACAGACAGACCTTTCCAATGGGGAACTGAACTTATGTATGCTCTCATCGAGGTCAGACTCCAGTAACAAAAACAGGAACATTACCTCTATGTAACCCTTTAAAACACTGAAGTCACACAATAACACAAACAAAGCAGTAGATCAGCAACTCTCATGTCCATGTTCAGTGAGGTAAAATTACTGTTTATGCAAATGCAGTCTGGCTTTTAGGAGATCCTGGACTAAGTGTAACTTATTCTGTCTGTTTGGAAGCACTGAGCACATGACTGGATAAATGGGACTTGAATTATACTGCCAAGTTGGGCGAGCATTTGTAAACAGATGTTTTGATATAAGCACAAAAAGTAAGGAAATTTGTGTTTGGTAGATTATTTCCTTACTTTTTGTGCTTAGTTCAGTTTTGCTGCTGTTAAACACAGACTTAAATTCATAAAGAATCTTCACTGTTTTTGGTTTCTCCGATCACCTGAGGCATGTGAGGGAAAAGTTTTCCTCCTGAATTGAATGTAACACTGTGTGAGTAACTGATATGCAAATGCTAATTTTGAGGGTAAAGTATTGTTAAAGTGAACAATTCGTCCAGATATTCCAGTATATATGTTAAAGGTGATTCTTATGTAAATTTGATACAGTCAAGATGATGTCAAGCCCCACTGTTCATGTAAGTCCCCGTGCTCACCTTAATGATTTAAATGGTGCTAGTCAGTTTGAATAGGAAAACCCATCAGTCAGTTTGTGTATGATACTTAATAGCATAAATGAAACACTGGAAAATTCTACTGAAAGCTTCACTTGTGATACTTGGATGTGGCAGCTTTGCAGGAGTGCACTGAGAATGGGTAATACTTTGAGGCTTTGTGTTTTCATTGTAAGCTTGTGTTTTGTCCTTTTTATTACATCATCAGGGTCTTACAGTCTGAAATAAGGCAAGATAAATAAGGTGACAATAAAGCACATTATCACTGTAGTTGGTCTTGTTGTAGGGTCTTGGCCTGCGAACCCCTGGACATGGAAAGACTCCCCGTGCACTAGACCGAAACAAGGAAAACATCTCCCATCTTAGAAACACTCCAGGTGGCACACTAAGGTCTCAGGATACTCAAGATCACACCTTCACCTTTAACTCTGTTGCTGGCTCCTATTCGGAATTTGCGGTAAATGCGTTTTTACATCTATTTAGTCCCTAACTACAAAAAGTCCACTAAAGTACAATCTAATAAAGGAAATTACTAAATTTCCTAGATGACATTAGGGCCATAAAGTACCACGGACAACAGTATTCTATTTCCAAGTCTATAGGATTATATAGTTACATTTATGGCTTACCATGTAACCGCCATTTGGCATCACGGTTGAGCTAAAACAAAATTTCGGTTAACACCTGGACTAGTCCTGGACATTACATTATTTAAGTCTGAAGGAAGATTTTTTTCCCTTTTTGAAAATGTCTATTTTGCTACAGAGTTAAGACACAGTTCATGTTCGTATCTTACAGACAAATCTTAGAATATGTAATTTTTTAAGACCTTTGAAAAAGGTGGAAGATAAACATCTGTACAGCCCAGTTCAGACCAAAAATTCACGACTAGACAAAACCTTTTTTAGAACGTTGCAGTGGTGTAAACTGGCTGGTCTGAGCTCGACTCAAGCTGGGTGATGGTGTCAGCTGCGACTCAGCTGGTCAAATCGCTGGCGGCTGGTTTTAGAATGTAAAGCACGACACGTGTTTCAACAGCCGGTCACTTGCTGCAGTAGGTGCTCTGTCCCTGCCGAGCCCTCTGTTTCCGTCCTCACAGTGTGCCGGTGTTGGATGGTGAGACGCTGCACCTGCTCGCTGTATGTCTCACTCACTGATTATTGGTGCTGGGCACTTATATTATTGTGGTGTATTTATTATGAATACAGTCCATCTGAACGCTTATTTTGTTTGTTTTTCGCCGTTTCAACACAAATGCACTTGTAGCCAGAAGCCCTTTTTAAATAGGAATTGTGCAAATTTGCAGGAAAGCCCAATCCGTCTTCATTCAGCATTGGCAGTATAAAAACAAAATCGGGGAGTGCAGGCAAAATACCGCCTGCTTACTTTTGTTTATACAGAATGTGCCTTTTTCGAGGCAATGGGGGGCGTGAGCAAGTAACAAAACGTGTAGCTCAGCGTGTGATGTAAACAGTGACGTATTACACCTTGCTCCAAGGGAAGCCGTGGCTGATCAGTCCTTCGGTGATTCGCTCGTACATTGGCCCGTCCTTCACGGTTCCCGTCATCTGACGGTTAATGGCCTCCTCGTTAGCGAGGGCAAGGAGGGCGCGCAATTCTTTATCTCCCCAGTTGCTCATCTTCTGGTTTGCGTCTCCTTAGTGCTGCTAGATTCTCATTCCTGCTATCAGCTGTTTCCTGTTTTGAAGTCCACACCAGTGGGTCGCACGTGCGGTATCATCAACAGCCCCTCCCACAAGACATCAGCAGACCTCCCGAGGCGGAAAGCCGCCTCGCTCTTTTTAGACCAAAACCGTTCTGCCAGTATGACTACCCTACGAGGTGGAAAATTGGGCACCTCGGATCAACTCGCCAGTCTGGCTCTGTGTGCCTAAACGCTTGCCGGCAAAACGGCCCAGCATTCACTGAAAATCTGGCAGTGTAAGAGGGGCTAGTATCTCGCTTACTGTCCTCATGCATATTTTAAGAGTCTGAAATTATATTCATCCACAAAATAAGCCTGAAAAGCTGGAAATCAGTACGGAAGTTGTTGCATAGAGATGATATACCATCTCATCTATTTGCATTGCAGTGAACCACCAGGTTTTCACAATGTTGGAGAGCGGTGCATTGCAGGTAGTTGCCTGTTTCAACTCGTCTAGTTGCAAATCTTTGGTCTGAACTGGGCTTTAAGTGACAAAATGATTGCTAGCATGATGACAGACCTTGATTTTTAAAAATCTTTCTTTAAAAAAAAGCTTTGAGCCATCTTTAGTTTTAAGTTGGCTGTAAAGTAATAATATAGGTAATTAAATGGAGCAGCTAAAAAAGTAACAATGCATACCCTTGCCAAAACTAGCAATAGAATAAAGATAAAATACAAAAAGATATATATCAGAATTAGAGAAATATAAAGTACTAAATTTAGGCACAACTATACACAATACTGTTTACACTATAAACACCTTTCACATAATTTGCATCAAATCTCACATAATGGTTGACAATGCAGACATAAAATAAACACGTGTACCAGATTCTAGTTAATATAATTTATTTGATCAGTAGATCTTGACAACATGGTGAAAAAGTTTAAACCCTCCACTTAAAATCCTTATAACAACTCTTGACATAGCAAAGAATGAGTCACTGGCTCCCTGAGCAACAGTTAAACTTTCCACCCCATTACTTTGAAACCTGGACGCCATGACCAAAATGCTTTTCCAAAATAAATATATACGTTTCATATTACCATATTACGTGCACACACACTGACATTTTGACATCTTAGATATGAACAAAATTAAATGATTAAATGTACATGTTGCAGATACTGACAGTTAACTTTAACTTGTCTTTACAGAGAGACCTCTCGAAGGCTTCTAAATTGAATGTGAAGTCAGGAGTGCTGAACTCCACTGTCAGTCATCAGTGAGAGGTCCGAGGAGCTGCTCCAGCGCCAGTCATCCAGCTCAGTGATGGTGTAGTTTAAAGTGGTGGGCAAGAGGGAACTTTGATGTAAACTTCTTACAAAAAAATGTAAATATTTTAATTTGTGTGAACATCTTCAGTCTCCATCTATCCTGTTTTTTCTTTTCAACACTTCATTTCAGGTTTTCTGCTGTATGTATTTTTTGTGGCAGGTTAACAATGTTTGGACCGAGGCTGTCGTGGCTTTTTATTTTACATTTTTATTATGGGGGCACAGCGTTTTCAATGAAACGTTAACTATATCTAGAGCACTACTTTGTTGTTAGTACTGTAGCAGCTAGCATTTGCTTTTCAGAACCTAAATATTTTGAGTGCTTTTTTTTTAAAAATCACACTGTAAATAAACATTTTAAACAAATGTCCTACAAAGTGTGCCTATTTATGATCTTGTGAGATTTCTAATTGTACCTGAATGTTTTCTTTCTAGCTTGTATGGTTGCATTGCACAGATTTTATGTTAAAGCAGCACTTCAGCCACAAAATGGCCATTTGTATATCAATAGCCCCTTTTACACCGCCTCTTCAAGGCAGGAATTTCATGCTGTTGTTCCACCTGGCCCTTCTGTATAAAAGGTAGAAGTGTCAAAATGATGTCTGTATAAATGGGACAGCTGGCAGGACTGGATCATGGGTGACACAGCTGTGAAGTTTTGATGACCCACCACAGGAAATTTAAAAAGCAGACAGCAGCAATTAGCAGCTAACTCAAAGAACAGTGGCTGAAAATGGGAGCTCCTTACCCTAACACAAGATGAGTGATTGATATACAGATGGTCATTTTGTGGGTGAAGTATTCCTTTAACTCAGTCAGAGGGCAGAATCTGTTAAAAGTACATTTCACATATTGTAGAAAATAATCTGCCATGCAGACTAGAAATGTGAAGATATTCTCTTTAAGCCATGCATGTCATGAGTTCCTCTAGAGCCCCCTCGTGTTGGTTTTCATGAACAAGCAGCACTTTGATTGCACTTTGCTGGAAACCCATCTCAGTAAACTGAGTCAGAAGATGCAGGAACTCGGCAGCCTGAAACAGAACTTAAATTCAGTTTTAATACTGAAGTTTGGCTGCAGAGTTGCATTTTTCTAAACTTTCTGGTAAGCAAACGATGACAAGCAGGAATCACCTTGCTCTCACAGTTCTGAAACATTTCAAAGGCCTCTTCCACCTGTGCTTCATTGTAACCCAGCTGACACAGACGGTCGCTGGTTACCAGCTACTTTAGGATCTGCTGATAACAGGACAGATAAAGCACTGGGCCTTGATACAGCACAAATAGCATGAGTTAGAATTATAGGTAAATGTTAAGTAATTCTTCACACCACTTAAGTTCATGCTAAAAGGGGTTTCAAATATTTATGCTTGACAGATCACACAAGTTATTGCATAAGTACAATTGTTGCCAAGTTGTGAGCCCAAAAAATGAGTGGAATTAAGAATCTGTTTTTTTTTTTTTCCCTCTGCCAATTATTTTCATTACAAAAGCTTTAAATGCATGTTCGACAGCTTATTGTAATGTGTGAGTTTTCTTATTGCAGTTATCAAGTCTAGTTACTGAAGGCAACTCAAATATTTTATTTATGCAATAAAAACTGTTGTAGATGTGTTCATTAAAAACATGTGCCCACCTCCTCTGGGCTGTGATAGCCTGTCTTTTACAGTGCCAGAATAGCTGTGTGTAAAGGGTAGCCCCTCTCTGTGATGTTTCAAGTAGCTCCCTCTCCTCCTGGCTCAGTGCTGACAGCAACTCTAAAGCTGAGCCAGAGAAAAACCCACGCGGGCTACCCGTCCTCAGGACCTGATGACAGGAGGAAAACAAATAAAGATAGTCAGCTATGAAAAAAAAGTAAAAGAATGATGAATATATTTCTCAGAACAGGGTCATAATTATCTAACACTGGGGTGGGGGACTTGCTATGGCAAAACCCTTCAGCGGGAAATGACTCACAGGGGAAATTTTTAGAAGCAAAACAATTGAACTTTAAAGCATTTTGAAAAAGAAAATTCTAAAATAGCAGATTTCAAAATTTTATTGATTGAGTTTCATTTTAGGGATCCAGCATACACACTATCACTTAGTTCACTCTACACTTTTTTGACATAATATACTGCTTTTTAATCCATGCAATGTTTTTTTTATGACATACTATACTATGATGTTTTCTCACTTTTTTATAACTGCCATACTATGACATCTTTTTTTGGACATTATGAAATACTATGATGTTTTTCAGACATACTATACTATGACGTTTTTCTATATTTTTATGACATACTATATACTATAACAATTTTTCACTTTTTTATGACATACTATACATAAGTTTTTTCCACATGTTTATGATGACAATGCTATGACGTTTTTTTCAGTCTTTTTATGACATGCTATACTATAACGTTTTGTTTGTTTTTTACATTTTTTTGACATTTTTTTGATATACTATGCTATGACATTCTTTCACATTTTTATGACATGACATACTAAAAATAACTTTTTTATGACATACTATACTATGACTTTTTTTGGACATTTTTATGACATATCATACAATCACTTTTTTTCTATGACATAATATGCAGTGATTTTTTTCCTACATTTTATGACATATACTATATTATGACTTTTTTCCCATTTTTTTTAATGATATACTATACCATGACGCCCCCCCCCTTTTGTTTTACAAAATGTACTATGACTTTTTCCATATTTTCATGACTTATTTATGAAATACTATACTATGACGTTTTTTTTTACTTTTTTTATGACATACTGACTTATGACTTTTTAAAAAAAAAATGACATCATATTATAACGTTTTTTGACATTTTTATGACATATAATATCATGACGTTTTTTTCCAAATTTTTATGACATACCATATTATACCATATTATATTTTTTTCTATGACATACTATGCAGTGACGTTTTTTTCAGTTTTTATGACATACTATAGTATGACGTTTTTTTTTATACTTTTTTTTATTACATACTATACTATGACGTTTTTTCCACACATTTATGACACACTATACATAACTTTTTTATGACATACTGCACAATGACTTTTTCCCACATTTTCATGACATACTATGCTATGACGTTTTTCACATATTTATGACAATACTATGACATTTTTATCCCCACTTTTTTTATGACAGACTATACTATGACATTTCTATGACAGACTATACTATGACGTTTTTTTTTTGACATTTTATGACATACTATACTACCTTTTTCTATGAAATACTATGCATTGACGTTTTTTGACATTTTTATGACATACTATGACGTTTTTAAAAACATTTATGAATATTTCGTTTTTTTTTTTTTCACATTTTTATGACATAACATACTGACTTTTTTAAAAATGACATACTATACTATGCCATCCCCCCCCCAACATTTTTATGACAGACCATACCATTACTTTTTTATGACACACCATACTTTGTGATATTGATAAAAAGGTTAAGATTTAATTTTTTTAATATAATCATTTTACTGCTTTTGGTGGCACACACAGGGACATATAACATCAGAAAAAACTACCATCATACAACAGACACAAGATATACAGGAATCAGGAGTTCAAAAGAATCATGGGAAATAGTGGCTTTTGTTAACAGCAATAATATTGTTTTGTAAAACGAAAAGGATTTAAAGTATGTTAAATATGTGAAGAGAGGGTATAACATGAGCAACGTGTTATCTAGTTAAAACTTTCAACAACTCTCACCTGAGCTTTAAAAGGATCTGTTGCCATCTACTGGTCAAAAGGAGGAATGAACTGATAGTGACCCACAGGAAAATAATCATTTGTTGATTTTTCAAACTCCGCTCCACCTGAGTGAACAAAAAGGAGTGTGGAGTAAAGAAGCATCAGAAAGGCTGTATTAAAGCTTTGTGTTGCAGCTTGTTGCTCCAGAGAACCTCAGATAGTGATGGTAAAATTGAAGCTTCGTGAAGCAGTGAAACACTTTGACACACTGCCTCGAAGCATTTCATACATTCAGAAGAGTGACATCTGCTGGCTGTGTGTCACAACTGCATCTAAGTGGAAGTGGGTGACCTGCCTGTCACATGCTGCTGTGGGAGCGGGGGAAAGGAATGTGCTTGTGCCACTTTGTATAATACACAGATATAATGTGATGTTAATGATAGTGCTTCTGCAACTTTGCCATTGTGGTAATATAAATGGGGTTTAAAAGTAAACCAGGGAGTGTTATAGACTTTTATTTTAAAAAAGAAGAATTTCGACAGTGCGTGGTTTCAGTCTGCTCCTTTTGTGGTTGACTACCTCTCCAGCTTTAGAGAAGAGGCGCTCACAAATGTTGCTGGCATGTGGAGATAGTTTTTGGCCATCTTGAAAAGGCCATCTTAGGTATATTCTTTCGTGTAATGCCCAGTAAGTAAGCAGGTCTTCTCCTCTGGAGAGGTAGGGCCCAGACACATATCTTTGAACCTCCACTGTAGCATCTGCTGTTGCACTCTGAGATTGTTGTGTTTTACCTAAACAAAAAGAAAAGGGAAATTAGCCATCTTTCATGATAAGAAAATGATGCATACAGTAATAACAGGCTGCTGTCCAAAAGATCCCACAAGTTGTCTTCTGCTGAAGGCCCATGTTCTTTCACAGCAGCTGACTGATGGAGTTGATAACACTTCAATACATGTTACTAGAGAGGTATGGAAAACACAATAATAATATGGAATAATAAATGGTACACTACCTGTGATGTTGATGGTAGTGATCGTGAGGTGAAGCTTCATGAAGCATTGAAGCTTTCCAGCAAAGTGATTCAGACAAGGGTTCCTTTCTCGAGGCTTCATGTGCACACGAAACCACCTGCTGGCCAAAGTGTGTAAAACAGGCAGCTGTGATCTTAACCATGTAATCTGTGATACACTGTATTTTGTGTCAGTAACGGCTGTTGGGAATGACTATAAATAATGAAAAAATAGTCTGACCATATAATTTGTTTATATCAATAGTGAATTTTCTAGTGAGTATATTATGACTGTACTGTACTGTATCACACAATAATAAACTGTAGTTGTTTTGTGAATGCATCCTATGTGTGTAAACCAATCATTTGGCCAAAAATTGTATTGTGGTGTTGCATCACATAATGTAATAATGGCAGGAGGGGTAATATTCATGTTCAATTCAATTCAATTCAATTTTATTTATAAAGCCCAATATCACAAATCACAATTTGCCTCAAAGGGCTTTACAGCATACAACATCCCTCTGTCCTGTGGACCCTCACAGCGGATAAGGAAAAACTCCCCCAAAAAACCCTGTTCTGTATCCCTTCTGGAAAATGGCATTGGTTTAAGCAGGCAGAGGATGGTGAATGTGCTTGTGTAACTTGGAAGAAGGCACTGAATATGCTTATGTAACTTTCACTATGATTTAGAGTACAGGGGAGATTTTATTCATTTTTATCAAGAAACAATAGATTTTCAACTGTGTTTGGGTTTAGGGGATTTTTTTTTTGATACAACTTCTCCAGCCTTCGAAAACACCCTCTCACATGGCAAAGATGAGGCTGGTGTACACAAAAACCCAACGGCAAGTCTGTATAAATGTGGGTAGATCAATTTCTGCCTTTCCCAGTACTCAAGTGGGTCTTCCAATCTTCCAATCTTTGGTTCGGACAGGTAATATTCTGTGTTCTCTTCATTCCATGACGGTGTTGTCTAGATGACGCTACAGTTTGTTACCTGCCTCTCCCTCAGCTGCCTGATCAGGTAGTCTCCCATTTCCTCGCCACTGCAGCTGCCATATTTGTGGCATCTTCCTGAAGTGTCGGCTCCAGCATGTTCAGAAGTGGCACAACCTTAGAGCCGGAAACATTCTCCTTTGCTGAGAGCTCCATAGTGGCATCATCAAAGTGAAACAGCAAAGACAGGCACCCACCAACAATGCTGAACTCGTTTGAGGTCAGTGAGGGGATGTCAGTTTGTAGACTGGCTAAAGCCACCCCCACTGGCTCTCTGAGCTCCATCTGACGTTGAAGCATTTGAAACGTGCTGTTCCAGCGTGTCTCCACTTCTTGAATTAGCTTCAGTTTCGGCCTCCCTAGATGTTCTTGAACCAGTGCAAGCTTCTCCTTAAAAAAAAAAAATACAGATGAGCAGTTAACTCAATCATCCATGTTGATGGATGTCCACACGTCAGAAGTAAGGCTAACTGTAGCCACCTTCTATACTTTAGCCTTAGCCTTCTCCTTAGCTGTGTCGTATTTGGCCTCCACCATGGCCTTTACAGCCTAAAGGAAAGAAAAAAAGTGCTGAATTGTCAGATGTACAACGAAAGTACTCCTTTGCTTTATACATGCACCCATACACACCTGCCCTGTGGGGAGAACATAGGTAGGATCCAGTTTGGACACAAATGCCCTAAATCCCATATCCTCCACAATACTGAAGAGCTGTGTGTCCTTCACTATCTTGGAGATTAAGGCCTCATCCAGCTCTTGTTTTCTGGTGGCTGGATAAAGAGAATATATGTAAATGCAGTTTCTGTTAGTTTATTATATCCCAATTCCTTGGAATTCCTTACATTGCCAAAAGCTAATGTTTGAAATCGTGGGTCCAAAATGGTGGCTGAGACCAGAACTCTAATATTTTCAACCTTGCATCGCTTGACCAGCTCATGCTGCAGCTGTTTTATAAGATGAAGTGCTGTTTGGTTTTTAATGGCTGATGCTTGCACAGCCAGTTTGTGCTGTACCATTCTAATGAGTGGAACAACCTCTGAGGCAGAAACATGCTTTTCGGCTGACATCTCTGTGGAGGCCAGATGGAAGGTGCAAGAACATCTAAACCCTCACTGACTGTCTTATAGTCCTGCAAATGTGAGAGGAGGAATGTTTGTGGTGAGGGATGCCACTGCCGCACCAACTGGTTCATGTTGTTCATGCAGTCTTTGTAAAATCAAATATGTGGAGTTCCATCGGGTTTCAGCTTCTTGAACCAGTTTGTGAACTGGCTCCTGCAGCTGAGTTTTTCCTTTGCTTTTGTGCTTGTCCTAAAAATGTGACAATTCTTCTTCCTCTTGTTCTGATGTCTGCAAGTGAAGGAGTTTGATCCAGTGCCTTCTGCATGATAAGATTAAAACTGTGGGCTAGACATGGCACATTTCTTACAGTCAACAGTTTGACACAAAGGATCATATTTGATGCACTGTCCGTGATTAAACAATGAACTTTCTCTCTCAAGCCCCACTGATTAATTTGCAGCTCCATGGCATCCTTCAAAATTTTCTGCTGTGTGGAACTGTGTGAAATGTCCCACACCAAGCAAAACACTTGCTAGCTCCATGTTCTGATTAATAAAGTGGCAGGTGACCCCAAGATAGGCATCCATGTTCACGGAGGTCCACATGTCTGCACTTAAACTTACAGACTGTTCTTTCTCCAGTTCCTGTTTTGCCTTCTCTTTAGCCTCTTGGTACCTCTTCTTCACCATAGCTTGAAGCCTTTGTCCTCCACCACTTTGAGAATTTTGGGTCATGGATTATATACAAATTGCTCATGTCTTTCGCCTTGTGGCTGACTAACCTTTCTCTGTAATTAGGCAATTCTTTAAACATTTTACCTATTTACAAAATAGGCATTATAGCCAATTGTTAATTAGCCTTATTATATTATTGTGTAGCTTAGTATATTAAAGTAATACTTCAACCCCCAAATGACCATTTGTATATTTAGCCCATGTTATGTTGAACTGGTGTAGAAAACTGTTTTTCTTGCATGCCTCCACACAACAAAAAATCCAAAAATGGTGAAAATTCCTAATGGACTGAAGTCATAGAGGGCCACGTTTAACAACAGCAACCCCCCCCAAAAGGAAATGGTTTTACATGTGGTGGCCTCAGATTGATGCTCTCTCCTTCTCCTTCCTGGCTGATTCCTCTCTAGTTTTGTGTTCTGCTTGTGTCCCTGTCACTACTGGTAACATGAGGCGGTATCTGCAGCCTAATCAGGTTGCACAGGTAGTCCAGCTCCTCCAGGATGGCACATCCATACGTGCGGTCGTGGGTTGTTTGCTGTGTCTCCCAGCACAGTCTCAAGAGCATGGAGGAGATACCAGGAGACCAGCCGTTACATGAGGAGAGATGGACAGGGTCGTAGAAGGTCATCGACCCAGCAGCAGGACCAGTATCTGCTCCTTTGTGTGAGGAGGACCAGGAGGAGCACTGCCAGAGCCCTACAAAATGACCTCCAGCAGCTACTGGTGTGCATGTTTCTGACCAAGCTGTTTGGCTATTTTGTCTCGGGGTCCATCTGTCTGTCTGTCTGTCTGTTTTGTGCAGTTAAAGCAGGACTGAACACAGAACTAGGGCTGTGAAACATTACTTTAAGAAAGAATATCAAACACACAACAGCTTCTTATCTGGATTTAGATGGTGACTGCATTCCTGGTAATAAATGTAGTGTATCTGTGCACTATGTGTGACTTCTGCAGTGGTAAAATAGATATTTAAATACAATAAAAACAATTGTTTTGCATTATTATTATTATTATTGTTATTATTATTATTATTATTATTATTTCTCGTTTGCAGCTGACTAGGGTTGCAAAATTCCGGGAATTTTCAAAGTTGGAAACTTTCCATGGGAATTAACGGGAATATATGGAAATAAACTGGAAATTTACAAAATTGAAGGTTTATACCCTTAAGAGGGAAGTTAAATATAGTTGGGGAAAATATATTGTAGCATAATCTTCACTAAAACAACCAGATTTAATGCAAGCACACTTGAATATTTATGATAGTCCTCAATTACATGCACACAGCTTACTGCAGGGCTATTGAGGCCACACCCCCTACATGCACTGTGCATTCCTCCATCACATGCACTGATGATTTGTACAACCCTGGAGTATTGAGGCCACACAAAAATATTGATGCCACACATTTGAGCTTGCGGACTACATGAGATGAGATGAGATGAGATGAGATGAGATGAGATGAGATGAGATGAGATGAGATGAGGACTGGGGAAATGTCATGTTTTTTAATTGTTTTATTTTGCATGGATGTCTACTTATGACAAAACAAAATGTTGATATTTATGTTTGGATATGCAGTTTGTTGAAATTATCCACAATTTCCAGTTAATTCCCATAAATTCCTGTGGAAAGTTTCGAATTGGGAAAGAAGACTGCAACATAAAACACACTTGCCTCCACAAACTGATAAATCATCTGCAGCATCTTACTACAGATGTCTAGAGATAAATTTTTTTTATTTCAACAATTTCAACAAAGCACAATAATATATAAAACATGACCATCTGACTGAACTGACTGAACTTCCAGGCAGAGGTGGATTTAAGAAATTTGGGGCCCAAGGCAAAGGCAGGCATGGGGCCCTCTGAAATGAGAAGACAACACATTGCTAACATAGAAATACTGCACTTTCTACTCCACTACTGTACATTATTTACGTTGCTGGTTACATATTTTAAACCCTTCCTGCTCATATACCCCCAAAATTATGATTTAATGCTAATATTTGTGATAAACTGAAAGAGTGTTCCTTTGAGGGGTGACTTCTTAAGCCAAAACTCTTTAAAAAATCATCTTGGGCCAGCTGGAAAATGCATCATGACAAGGCTGAAAACAGGCTGCATGTCACAGGAGAGACTAATGATGCTACAAATATATGACAATTGCTTAAACTGCCCAACAGTAAATTAATTCATTTAAAATTAAAGCTGCAAGCAGCGTTGAATAGGCCCTCGCACCTTCACGCAACTCGAGGGTGCTGGCAGGACGTTGGCTGACGCCGCTGTTCATTCCTGTCGAAGGCAGACCCCTCACGCAGGAGTTACACGTCGTATCCCTCAAATCATACAAAGACATGTCATTTTGCCAGTAGGTGGCGCCGTACTAATAACCAAGTACTGGCGTATAGATATGTTCAGGGCAGGACTGTCATCAATCCTGTGAAATCTGGGGAAGAGTGGAACATGTATGGTGAAGTTGTGAAGCAGTTACAAGCAAATTCAAAATGGCTGGACTTCCTGTTGGGTTTGGCACATGGCTGCAAGAGGCTTTTTTGTACGTTTTTCAGTGATGCATGTTCCTACCAAGTTTCATAGATTTAGGTCGAACCACCTTCAGGGACTGCTTCGTAGAATATTTATAGGGAGCGCTGATGAGCCATGTTGGTACATCGAAGATCAAAAATCACATCACACAACACCAATTGGATCCTGTCATATGTGTGCCAAGTTTCATGACCTTACAAGCATCCCTTACCCCTCAAAAACAACTTTGTGTTTTATGGCGAAGAAGGCGTTGCCACGGTGACAGCGTTTGATGAATACTCAAATGCTTGTTGTTTGATCATCATCATGGTCTTGGGACAATGTATTAGCAAAAATGAGGTGGTTGATATTAACCTGCTAGAAGAGAGAAGAGAAGAATGAAAGCAGTAACTTTCTGCCGCCAGTAGGTGGCGCTATGACGGTGATGAAAAATTGTGCTGTCGATGTTTTCAGGGCTGGACTGTTAGAATATGTGTGAAGTTTTGGAAAGATATGTCCACGTAGAGTCAAGTTACACAACTTTTGTAATCATGGTGAAACATCAAAGTTCACTGCCACGTCATGGCCACGCCCTTTGACGCAAACTCACAGTGTTCACAATAAAACATCTTCTATATGTGATGGATAGATTGACCAAGTTTGAGGTGGATCTGGCCAAGTTGTGGGAGTTATACTTCAAAATATAAAACATGTCATTTCCTGTTACCAGTAGGGGGCGCTATATTTATCACAAATTATTGACATGTAGATGTCTTCAGAGCGGGACTGTCATCAATCCTGTGAAGTTTAGGGAAGATTGGACCACGTATGCTGGAGTCATACACTAATTCCTGTTTCATGGCGAGACCCCGAAGTTTGAGGCCCCGCCACGGTCGCACGGTGTGACGACAAGTCAAACTTTTGATAACTTTTCTTCTTCAATGTGTTGAGGTCAGACAGACCAAGTAAGAAGTCGATTGGATAAAATCCGTAGGAGTACTTACAACTTCGTATTTTATGGCGAAGAAGGCGGCGCCACGGTGACAGCGTTTGATGAAACCTCAAGCCTGTGATAAATTTTCTTCTTGTAGGTCATTGGGTGGGACAGACAAAGTCTGAAGTGGATTGGATAAAATCTCTAGGACAAGTTCGTTAATTTACGTCTCCTGGAAATTGCCAAAAATGCACAAAAGTGGCACAAGTAAAATCAAAATGGCTGACTTCCTGTTGGGTTTGGTCTATGGGTACAAGAGGCTTTTTTGTGTGTCTGGGTGTGATACATGTGTGTACCGATGTTCGTGCATATCGGTGAACGTCCTGTGGGGGTTACTTTTATGAATGGGCGTGACCAAGTCATTTAGCCACGCCCATCAACGAAACTCATATCACATGTTCAGGCCTGGACCGTTAACACACATATGAAGTTTCAGGCAGATATGACCAAGGACACTGAAGTTAAGGCCACTTTTATGGGTTTTGGCAAAACATCAACTTTGCTGCGCTCTGGGCGCAACGCCGTTTGACGATACGTCACAATCTTCATAGCATTACCAAGGTCTTGAGGCCTCTCTGATCAAATTTGAATTGGATATGCTGAACGTGCTCAGAGCTGCACCTCAAAGTCTAAAACATCGCCTTTTCTGTTTCCAGCAGGGGACGCTATGACAAATACCAAATTTCTGCATGTAGACGTGTTCAGGGTGGGACTATTATATATCCAGTGAAGTTTGGTGCAGATCAGAACATTTACCCCAAAGTTATAGCAATTTCGTTTTTCATGGCGAGACGTCAAACTTCTCCATCAAAAAGCCGATACGCCCCTCAACGGGTAGCTGATCTTTTCATAACTTTTGATCACAAACTAGTCTAGATGGTACACAGCAAGTTTGAAGTGATTCTGATCAATCCTGTTAAAATACAACACGTGGAAAACACCAAAAATGGCCGCTAAATTCAAAATGGCTGACATCCTGTTGGGTTTGGCCTATGGTTCCAAGAGACTTTTTTGTGCGTCTGGGTGTGATACATATGTGTACCGATTTTCGTGTATGTCCATGAAACCTGCAGTCGGGGCCCCTGTTTAAGGGCCGTGGCCCTGCCATGTTACCCTGCCCATCGCCGCAAACCATAATACACGTAAATTTTCAGAGCGACTGATGCGACCGCCAAATTTGGTAAGTTTTTGAATATGATAAAGCCCTCAAAAAGCCAATTCATTTGGAGGAAAAGTAATAATAACTCCTTCAGTTTCAATAGGGTCCTCGCACCAGACGGTGCTCGGGACCTAATTAGCTCAACCTTAAACATCTACAGCAGTAAATGATAACACACATTAAAGCAATATTAATACAAAGCTATAACACTGACAGGGATCATTTTAATGCAGAGTGAGTAGTTGTTAATAACTTCCTTAAGTTACATAGTTTCTATTGTTTTGAATGCATAACTTAACACATTAAGGACTAAAAACACCTGCCAAAATTACCTGTAAAACCTATGGGTGATTTTAGAAAGACCCCCCAAAGCCTGAAGTTTTCCTGGAAATTCAGCACGAAAAAAAAACAACGCCTACTAAATAATTGATTTCTCATCCTCTGTAGCAAATAGAAACGAAATTCAAAGCTTACTTCAAAATGGGGGAGGGTTGCTTGTCATCTGCTTTGTAAATGGATGCGTGTTAAAAATGTACTTCTTTAAACAAAAAAAGCAGAAAAAAAAAAAAACTGTCTGAAGCCAAAAAGGCAGTCTGAGGCACTCTGGATATAATAAAAATAAAAATCCTTTAATAAACAGGGATAGACCAACACGTTTCGACTTACATAGTCTTATTCAGGGTAAAAGACAATAGAGCACAGGTGTTTCTATTTAAAGAGTCCCAGTGATCATGTGATCACAGGACACCACCCACATGACACACAAAAAAAGAAAGAGACAATAGTGAAATATACACATTTCTTTTAAAGGAACAAGAAAAAAGAAAAAAGAAATGCTGTAACAAAAACCTTTGGTGCGCACCAGAAAATAAATTGTTTTAAAAATGGTAAAGGTTACATGAATTTTGGAGATGTTTTTAAAGAATAATTCTAAGCACTTAAATATTTTGAACAGTTATTAAGTATTTTAAAAGCTAATTTTAGAGAGAAACGTTTCTCAATCTTAGTTGTTTTTAAACGGTTTCTAGTTATTTTAAATTGTTTTTAGAGAGTAGTTTTAAAGGGAGAACCACTTAGTTTGAAGGGATTTTGTCTCATTTTTTAAAACAATTTTTAAGTATTCAAAGTAGTGGTTTTAGAAGAGCAAAAAAATGCTAAATGTTTTTTATAAGAGACACAGCAAAACACGCCACAATTGTTTTTAAATAATCGTTACAGAGAGATACAACAAACTGACAACAAATATTCCACAATGTAGTGTGGTGTGTGTATGCATAAGTGCATGCACACAAGTGGGTGGAGTCAAAGTTTTTGATTGTGCATTAAAGGAATGGAGAAAAGTCATTTTCCTCATTAACTCCAGGGAATGACGTGGCTCTGAGTGTGTTGATCCAAAAAGTTTCTCTTTTCAGCAGTTGTTTGTCTGTCAGCTCCTCGCACAGAACGAGGGATTACTTCCAAGGCCATGATTTTCAGTGAGTTGGAATTGGGGTGTCCTGCCTTCCTGTAGTGTTCTGCCATGGGGTAGTTTGGGTTCTGAGTTCTGATGGCATTTTTATGTTCAGCAAGTCTGTCACGCATCCTCTGCTTTGTCCAACCGACGTAAAAGCAGCCACATTGACACTCGAGCCTATAAACAACAAATGTTGTGTTACAGTTGGCGAAACTCCGGCAATAAAATGTCTTACCACTGGACATATCCACACAGGTGTTGGTTCTATTAACATTGTCACAGTGGTTACATGAGCCACACCTATATGTTCCTGTGGGTTTAGATAACCAGGAAGTGGGCTTTGGGGGTGGTAGATGGCTACTCACCAGGCTGTCTCTGAGTGTATGGGCTCTTCTGAAGGTGAAGGCTGGAGACTCAGGAAGTGCAGCAGAGAGGGTGGAGTCGCTGAGCAGAATGTCCCAGGTCTTGATGATGATGCGTTGGATGTCGTAGGCCATATTGCTTTACTGTGTGGAGAAACGGACTTGAGAGGGCTGTGGTTCATGAGGAGTCTTTTGAAGGAGCTGTCTCCTGTCAAGAGATGTTGTTTTGTGAGGGCTTTGTTGAGAACTGTTTTGTTGTAACCCCTCTGTTCAAATCTGTGATACATTTCTTTAGCTTGGAGTTCAAAATCTGTGTCGGTATCACAGATCCTTCTCAGCCTTTGAAACTGGCCATATGGTATGTTAGAGATGAGACTTTTTGGATGGAAGCTGTTGGCTCTTAGTATGGTGTTTCGGTCGGTGCTCTTTCCGTATATAGATGAGTGCAGTTTGCCATGTTGGTCTACAGTAATGTTCAGGTCTAAAAAGTGTATCTCAGTGCTGCTGTATTCCAAACTTAGTTTTATGTTAGGGTTTGTGGTGTTGAGGTAGTTGTGGAATGCAGTGAGCTGTTGTTCAGATCCTGAAAAAATGAAAAAAAGGTCGTCAATATATCGTCCATACCACATTATGTTGTCCTTAAAAGGATTTTGTGTGACTGTACACATACTTTTCCTCCCAAAGTCCCAGATACAGTCCAGCATAATTGCCTTTAAGCTGTCTGTAGAGTTGGTCCTGAAAGAGAAAAATGTTATTTTTGAGAGTCCAGTTTGTAAGATCCATGATAAATTCAGTGGGGGGAGTTTCAGTATTGGGCCTCTGTGTGGCCTCTCTTTTTTTCTACAATTCTGTTAGTCTTGATGAGCACCTGATATTTTAACAATCTGTACCCTTTTTACATTTTTACATCTCTCCTTGGACCCAGATTGTAGCACTCCCTACTGCTTTGTTTCTCAAAAAAAAAGCTGAAAATTTGGAGGTGTTATTTATAGGACTTAATGCAGTGCTTTTACTTGTCAGGACCCACCTGCCATCAGATTGGACTGTATGTGGCCCCTGAAGTAAAATGAGTTTGACACCCCTCATTTAGTCTATATAAACACTTACTGGAGAATTACAAGTTGTACAATAAGCAGCACATTTATATTAATTTCTATGCATTTGGTGTTTTGTTACTGACTCAATCATCAGTATTGTTTATGGACAGTGTTTCATTGTGACACAATTCTTACAGCATGCAGAGGGATAACACAAATGTTGGGTCTGTCAGGAAACGTCTCTCTGGAACAGCTGTGATAAAGCACATTCACTGATGTTTTTAAAGAAAATATGAAACTGCAATAATAGGCAAGTTTTACTGTATGTTTAAATTTAAGAATATAAACTGGAGAAGGGTCCAGATTTTACCATGTGAATAATGCGCCTCAAACATATTGACTCTAACCTTGGGGACATTTATTATTATGATAATCCAGATAAAAGGACTCTTGAATATCTAATTAATTTTGATATTTTAAATGCTAATTATTTTTTAACTACAGGATTCTTGTTGTTTCCTTAAAAAACAAAGCTTTTAGAAAATTGTGTTATTTTTTTCCCCTCAAATCCTCTGACTGAATACACTTTTGTCTGTGAGCTTGTATCTTATTTTTGTCTCTTTTGTTTGTTTGTTTCATTTATCTTATGCAATTGTCCTGGAATACTGTTGTGTACATTTCAATATACTTATGTAACATTTTTTTTGGTTATATATATATATATTTACATGTGTTGTTATAAACTACCCGATGTTTTGTACATGTTCTTATTGTCATAAAAAAGAGGCCAAAAAAATTTAAATAAAGAAAAACAATGTGGTTTAAAGATGAGTGATTTTAAATGCTAATTATTTTAAACTACAAGCTGAAATTACAGTTAACTTTGACCTTTTCTTGTAGAATCCAAGGCTCTTCTCAAGTCACTCTGGATTCTTTTTGTTTCCCAAAAAACAAAGCTTTTGGAAAATTCTGCAATTTTTCCCCCCTGGAGTCCTCTGACTGAATACACTTTTCTCTGTGAGCTTGCATCTTATTTTTGTCTCTTTTGTTTATTTGTTTCGTTTATTTTATGCAATTGTCTTGAAATACTGTTGTGTACATTTCAATATACTTACGTAAATAACGCATTTTTTTGTTTTATTTATTTTGTTACAAGTGCTGTTATTTACGATGTTTTTCTCATTAATAACGGACCCAAAAAGGCGGTTTAAAGATGAGTGATGTTTTGAGAGTAGAATAATAATTTCCCGCCTCTACTGTGAAGGTGAAGGGTTCATCAGTGTCCTAGTTTCTATTGTTAGAACAAATGTCTCCGCCCAGCAGAGCTCAACTACGTCCGCAGAAAGGATGTAAATCCCCACGCTCCCGACTCTGACCATCAGTTTCTCTAGGAAACAAGCTCATCTTGGACACAATGAGTGGACGCGGCAAAGGAGGAAAGGGACTCGGTAAAGGAGGCGCTAAGCGTCACCGTAAAGTTCTCCGTGATAACATCCAGGGAATCACCAAACCCGCCATCCGCCGTCTGGCTCGCCGTGGTGGAGTGAAGCGTATCTCCGGTCTGATCTACGAGGAGACCCGCGGTGTGTTGAAGGTGTTCCTGGAGAATGTGATCCGTGATGCCGTCACCTACACCGAGCACGCCAAGAGGAAGACTGTGACCGCCATGGATGTGGTGTATGCTCTCAAGAGACAGGGCCGCACTCTGTACGGCTTCGGAGGTTAAATCACTGTCTCATCTCACTGAAAACCAAAGGTCCTTTTAAGGGCCACCCACTTACTCATCTACAGAGCAGACTTCCCCTTATAATCAAATACTGTTCTGATCACATGATGCTGTTTGGTGTTTAACAAACAAGTCTGACAGTATTAATGAAGTATGTAAACCCACAGAAGGTGCTTGATTTCTCAAGGTTTTTTTTTTTTTTTGAATTATATAAACTTCAAACATGGTGTGTGTGAAAATTACCTTGCTACATAATCCCTCAGATGACTCATATGGATTGTTATTATTTGATCAGATCCTGTTTATGGTCTCGTCATCGTGTTAATTTTATAACATTCCAGCTCATCCTGTTGATCCTTTATCCAAAAGATATATAAAAACATTAAACAACGACCCCAGGGTTCTGATTATTTATTCATAAAATGTATGTCATTATCTACAATCAAAATAATGTATTCATTCAACCCTGTTACTTTGTGCAGCCCCACTACTCTAATTTCAACCCTGTTACCATATCATTTTCATTAGGAATCTCATAAGGTTGTAACATGTTGAATTTATAATAGTTTGAGTGATTATATGCAGAATATATTTAAAAATCAGTACTAAAATAACTAAAAAAATGTGTGACTTCTGAAAAGTTGGGCAAGATGATGATGATTTCAAAATACTCCTTTTCCAGGGTCCTGAGTATTGGTAACAGGGTCGCATCAAGCATGGCAGACAAAAACGTGTATCATTGATGCCTGAGCTGGATGAATCCAATTATTTGATGGTTTATTACCTGTTCTCCTTAAAAACAAAACAGAAAATTATAAAATAAAGGGTCAAGTTTTCTTGTCTAAATTGTCCTCCAGTTGTTGAATGACCCATTATTTATAATCTTGATAATAAGTCTTGATAAGACTTTAGTCCATGTGAAAAACATTGCAAAACTGCATGCTTTAGTGAATACAAGAAGATGGCTGTATGTTATGTTAACACCGTGAAACAGTTTTTAAAGATCATTGCACAGGTCAGACGTTGGTTCCTGCTTCGGCCTTCCAGTCTGTTGCACCTCCACCGTTTCCTGGCTGTGGTTTGCTGCCACCCTGCATCTTTCCAGGAGCTCTGCCAACTTGGTGAGCACTTGGTCGTGGCGCCACCTATAGCGTCCCTGGGTCAACGCCACCTTGCATCCTGACAGAATGTGCTGGAGGCTAGCCTTGGTGGTACTGCACAGTGGACTGCCTACCTCACTCCCGAACCACTGGGTGAGGTTCCGGGGGCATGGGAGGGTGTCGTAAACTGCTCTGATCAGGAAGCTTAGTCTGCTCTGCGGTGTCCATCAGATGTCTGCCCAGCTGATGCGCCTCTGCACCGTAGCCTCCCATCGCGTCCAGGCTCCTTGACTACCCTGGGATATAGCCTTTATGTGGAAGCACTCCTGCTCCACCCAGGTGACTTCGTCCACCACCATGGTCTTCTGCTGCCTCTTGGTGGCTTTGGATGAGAACTGTCATGGGGCAGCCCAGCCTAGGCCAGCACGACCTGTCTGGGTTGACCCCATCACCTCTTTGTGTTGTAGGCTGGAGATGGCATTTTCTACTTCAGTAGGCGCTTTCCACTTGGGACTTTTGCACTTCTTATTAGAAGGTCAGCGGAGTCCTTCATCTCCAGTACAAGGCGTGCCTTCTCCTGCTTGTATCCAAGACTGATGGATTTCAAAGGTAGCTCCAGCATGTTCCATCCAAAGAGGCCTGCATCTGAGAAGAAGCGAGGCAAGCCCATCCACTTCCTGATGTATCTGTTGATGTTTTTAACATACTATGGAAGCCCATTTCCACCAGTGTGGGTTATTATGGGAACCTTTCTAAAAAATAATGAGTTAGTATCTCAAAATAATGACCTGGTGTCTGAAAAAAAGAGGACTTGTGCAAAATAATGAATTTATATAGTTTTTAAAATTTGAGAGACTAAGTCATTCAGACTCATAATTCCCCCTAAACACTAACTCACCTCAATGTCTGTCTGTACTGTAAAGCTTTATCTGTTGATTTATTACATATTATTTTCATAAATCCTCAACTCAAGTGCTTGTTAGCAAATACACATGAAAGACACATGGAAATGTGATAAAAAATAGTTTATGACGTCTTAATTAAGTCAAACTCAACAGTGATTAGTCCTGATCTGATGAATATACAGCAGCTACACTCATATCTGCTGGGTGACACCTTATTACATTTTCCAGTATTCAGGAATGATATTAGTAAAACAGTGTAACCCAGGCAGGTGACAAGTGTATTTTATCATAAAAAAAGAAAACTAATCATTATTTTGTAAATTAAAATGAGTCCTCAGCAGAGGACATGTTCACAGTCACAGCAGCTCTGATACAAGTCTGACTAAACGGCGGCCATCACCAGTGTGTTTGCTGCGACCAGAATAACTTGAGTTTATTCCAAAGTCATCAACAGCAGATGTTTGTTTTTACACTGAGTCCCTGAACAAACATGTGGACCAACTGGAAAACGGCTTTGATGGAGCTGTGATGCATTTGAACTCATTTTAGGAGAGAAAGGAGAGGGAAAAGCCACCGAGGAGTGCTGGCCACGGCGGTGAATAGGTGAGGTTTGGAGGCTCCACAGACAAAATGCAGAGAGCATCAGAGCTCTACATGACTTCAACATGAAGAGACACAAGTCCGCTATCGGCTCCCTTCACTGTCAGCCTTCAGCACTTCTCCCACATTTCGTTTTTCACCTTTTATCAGTCAAGAGAAAACACAAGTGCTCCAGCTTTCACACTGCACAGAGGAGCCACGCGCTGAGTTGAGTCTCCACGGTTCTCATGGTGTGTTTAAGGACAGCCTCCTGCTCGGAGCTGTCCAACAGTCCAGTCAGACTCTCGACAGTTACTGAGTAGGATCAACATTACTGCAGAACATGGCAGAGACAGCTCCAGCTCCAGCCGCCGCGGCGCCGGCCAAAGCAGCCAAGAAGAAGACTCCTCGGCCGAAGAAGACCGGTCCCAGCGTCAGCGAGCTCATCCTGAAAACTGTGGCCGCATCCAAGGAGCGGAGCGGCGTGTCTGCGGCCGCCCTCAAGAAGGCTCTCGCTGCCGGAGGCTACGATGTGGAGAAGAACAAGTCCCGCGTCAAGATCGCCATCAAGGCTCTGGTGGCTAAGGGGACTCTGGTCCAGACCAAAGGGACCGGGGCCTCCGGCTCCTTCAAGATGAGCAAGAAGGCTGCCGAACCCAAGAAGGTGAAGAAGCCGGCCAAGAAAGCCGCTCCTAAAGCCAAGAAGCCCGCAGCGGCCAAGAAGCCCAAGACAGCGGCGGCTAAGAAGCCAGCAGCCGCCAAGAAATCTCCCAAGAAGGCCAAGAAACCGGCAGCGGCCAAGAAAGCAGCCAAGAGCCCCAAGAAGGCTGCAAAGAGCCCCAAAAAGCCCAGCAAGAGCCCCAAGAAGGTGGCCAAAAAGGCCCCTGCAGCCAAGAAAGCTCCCGCCAAGAAGGCAGCCAAGCCCAAAGTCAAGAAAGCAGCAGCCAAGAAGAAGTGAGCTGTCATCAGTCTCATCAACACAACACTGACAAAAAGGCTCTTCTAAGAGCCACACACACCATCCTTAAAGAGCATCTTCCTGTTACTTATTCTTAATATGGTAGTATCAGTAGAAATCTTGTCTCAGTTGAGAAATAAAGGAGGGAAACGTGTCACGTGACATGTTTTTCGTCCAAGGGCTACATGGTCTTCACATCTAACCACAGCTACTTTCAAGAAATATGTGCTGATTTGATGTGTTTACTGTGGTGGGATTATCTAATTACCCAACACTGTATAAAGGATGAACATATTTCTGCATCAATAATTTCAGGCCTACAGAATTGTGAATGGCTGCTCCGCGTTCAGTGAACACAGCACGATGCGTTTGGGTCCGCTTTCAAAAAGAAACATACTTTAATATTGCTATTAGTTAGAAATTAGAAATTGTTTTGTTCTTTCTTCTGATAAGTGGGAGTAACCAGCGAAAACATCCGTTTTTTAATGGAAACAACATATACAAAACATCGGGTAGTAAATAACAGCATATGTAAAAATAAATAAAACGAAAAAGGCGTTACTTACATAAGTATATTAAAAATGTACACATAACAGTATTTCAAGATAATTGCATAAATTTAACGAAACAAACAAGAGACAAAAATAAGATACAAGCTCGGAAAAAAGTGTATTCAGTCAGAGGACTGAGGGGAAAATAACAAAAAGAAGAGTGACTTAAGAGCCTTGGACCCTACAAGAATAGGTCAAAATTAACTAACTTCAGCTTGTAGTTAAAAATAATTAGCATTCAAAATTAATAAGATAATCAAGAGTCCTTTTATGTGGATGATCGTAATAATAAATATCTCCAAGGTTAGGGTTAATGTGTTTGAGGTGCATTATTCACAAGGTTAAAACTGGACCCTTCTCCAGTTTGTATTCTTAAATTTAGACGTCCAGAAAACCTTGCCTATTGGTACAGTTTCACTTCCTTCTGATTCTCCAGTAAGAGTTTGTGTTGATCTGGACTAGACAAGAAAAACGAATTTGGCACGTTTATGTAGGAACATGTGATTTCAATAGATCAACGTTTTTCTATTTAAAGTGACAAAAGGGTGAAGCCTTTAGATGAAGTGGGTGGCTCTTAGAAGAGCCGTTAGTTTAGTATTGGAGGCAGCAGCACAGTTTACTTGGAGCTGGTGTACTTGGTGACGGCCTTGGTGCCCTCAGACACGGCGTGCTTGGCCAGCTCACCGGGCAGCAGCAGGCGGACGGCGGTCTGGATCTCCCTGGAAGTGATGGTGGAGCGCTTGTTGTAGTGAGCCAGACGGGAGGCCTCACCGGCGATGCGCTCAAAGATGTCGCTGACAAACGAGTTCATGATGCCCATGGCTTTGGACGAGATGCCGGTGTCAGGGTGGACCTGCTTCAGCACCTTGTACACGTAGATGGCGTAGCTCTCCTTCCTGGTCCTCCTCTTCTTCTTGCCGGTCTTGCTGACGCTCTTGGACACGGCTTTCTTGGAGCCCTTCTTGGGCGCTTTCACGGTGGTTTCAGGCATGATCAATACTTGAGCTTTTCCCAAAGACGAATGATGGTCCACACCAAAGAGCGGTCAACTTGTATCCACTCGATGCAGATCTTACTGTGCTGTTGCTCGCATGTGATTGGTTTTCTCCTGAGCGCGCGATGAACCAGTAACCTGCTGTGCGCAGATTTATTTACTGCAGGGATCAGACTGTTAAAATAAAAGTAACCTACAAAAGGATAAAAATCAAAATAAACTTGTACGGTGCCAAAAGTAAAAGTACTCATTGTGCAGAAAGACCCATTTTTAATTGAATATAATTATTTATGTGTAAATCACTAATGATTGTTGTTATCTAATAGCTGAGGTATCTTCATAAGCCAACTTTTTAAATTTTATTTTCTGTGTTTTCTACAAATGGATGTGAAAATAAACTAAAGTGAAAATAAGTGAAAGGGTACTTAACTGCGATATTTGAATGAACGCAGTTAATGTACACCACTGGTATTGGCTAATTGATTACAAGCAGATAACTTCTGACAGAGTTCATGTTACTTTTGAGTTTATATTATATAATAATATGTATTTATAAGTTGTTTTACAGGTTAGTGTTACATATTTGTCCCCACTGCATTTCTATGAGCCAAGAAATCAAAGGAACAGCTCTCTTTATGTGTGAAGTAGCAACTGCTCGTAGCTGCTGTATATTCATCAGATCAGGACTAATTACTGTCAAGTTTGACTTTTATTAAGATGTGAAACCCAATTTTTTAGTCGATTTAAATAAAGCTTATTGTAACTATGCTGTTAATTACTTTAATTTTTCATGAATGCATCAACGACATGAGGAACAGAGGTCTTTATGAGGAGAGTGTGTGGCTCTTAAAAGAGCCGTTTTGGGGCTGGTTTGCAGCAGTGGGAGAGAGTGCAGCTTTACTTGGACTTGGCAGCCTTCTCGGTCTTCTTGGGCAGCAGAACAGCCTGGATGTTGGGCAGCACGCCGCCCTGAGCGATGGTGACTCCGCCCAGCAGCTTGTTGAGCTCCTCGTCGTTGCGGACAGCCAGCTGCAGGTGACGGGGGATGATACGGGTCTTCTTGTTGTCGCGGGCAGCGTTTCCGGCCAACTCCAGGATCTCAGCGGTCAGGTACTCCAGCACAGCCGCCAGGTAGACGGGGGCGCCGGCACCCACACGCTCCGCATAGTTTCCTTTGCGCAGCAGCCTGTGAACACGGCCGACTGGGAACTGGAGCCCAGCACGGGAGGAGCGGGTCTTTGCCTTGGCTCTGGCTTTGCCACCGGTCTTGCCTCTGCCACTCATCTTTGCTACTTTCTCGAGTCGGGACTCACAGTAAATGTCCCACTAGCCGTCGAAAGCTCTTTTATAGAGCAGCGGAGCGCGCGGGACAGCAGAGGGCGGCCCAGTCTGAATTTGGGCGGACACTTTGAAACGGACTTTCCGCCAATAAGCGGCGGAGATTCAGGCGGGGGGTCGCTGCTCGAGGCGGTGCTGAGCTCCATGAAGAGCCCCTCACCAATCAGGAGCTGGAGGTCTGAAGCAGCGTCACCGTTTCACAGCCGGTCCCAGAGTTTAAGAGGAGCTGCTGAACCCACACTAGCATGTTATTCTCCTGATCAGAGAAAGAGTCAGTCATGGCAAGAACCAAGCAGACCGCGCGTAAATCCACCGGAGGCAAAGCCCCGAGGAAGCAGCTGGCTACCAAGGCTGCCCGTAAGAGCGCCCCGGCCACCGGCGGCGTGAAGAAGCCTCACCGTTACAGGCCCGGTACCGTGGCTCTGAGAGAGATCCGTCGCTACCAGAAGTCCACCGAGCTGCTGATCCGCAAGCTGCCCTTCCAGCGCCTGGTGCGAGAAATCGCTCAGGATTTCAAGACCGACCTGCGCTTCCAGAGCTCCGCTGTCATGGCTCTGCAGGAGTCCAGTGAGGCTTACCTGGTGGGCCTGTTTGAGGACACCAACCTGTGCGCCATCCACGCCAAGAGAGTCACCATCATGCCCAAAGACATCCAGCTGGCCCGTCGCATCCGCGGAGAGAGAGCTTAAACTCTCTGCTGCTGCTCCACAAACCACAACGGCTCTTTTAAGAGCCATCTCACTCCTCACTCCAGAGCTCACTCCTCTACTCACAACACACGTTATTCTCAATGAAACAGGTCTCACTTTCATATTTATTAAATTATTTTAAGTGGTCTCCCACAGCCCGTACATCTTTACATTCCAATGCAAAAAAACTGAATTATGTAAAAGTATGTCACAGGTACTTTTTTCCCCCAGTGCTACAATCCATAGTGTTTTGTGTTCACGTTGTAACTGACTCGCATAAAATTCAAGTGACAGGTGGGTCAATATAATTGCGGAACTTTGAGTTTGAAAAATTCTGGAAAAAAGTTTCCCTTTACAAAGTATTGCTAAAATATTATGCTTTCAGTAATTGCCAAGCTCAGGCATAACTGATTTCAGATATTTATTTAAAAAACTGGGATGTTAACTCATTATTTGGTCAACTTTATTACGGACAGACTGTAAAGTTTTAACTTTGGGTAAATGTCAGATATTTAAACAAATTATTGTTCTTGGAAGAATATGTGTCTACTTACCTACATTTTCAATTATAATCTCCAATTAATAAATAAAATACACCTTTTTGTATTAAAACCCCTAATTTCACAGAATGCAGTTTACGGTCTAGATATTTTCTCCCAAAACTCCTGAGAGTCATGAAAATTTTCTTGATTAAATTATACTGAGCTACATATTTCACAGCTAAGTTTTTTACTTAGAGTTTAGGGAACAATTAAATATATATATTTTTGATAAACATAATGGTAACTTAGTTGACAGCATGGTGTCATAGTTGACAAAAGTAACAGTTGACTGGACATGAAAATATAATGATTTATTTATCAAATAACATAACCATGAACATATTAATTATTATTTTATGTTAGCAAACTGCATATTCCATCTCTTAGTGCATTGAATTAAGACCTTTTGATATCGTCATGACATAAACAAATAATACAGACTCAGACTAGTTTACATGGATCACTTGCAAGTTTATTAACTCACACAGACATTGTAAATTTAAGCAGTGATCCTAACCTACAAAAAAACCAACAACAAAGGTATCAAAAATTGCTTAACATTTTAATTTAAACATTTTTGAATACAGTGGTTTTTGAACAAAAAACAAAAGTACATTGCATTGATCAAAAAAATAAATAAATAAAAGTGCATTACACTGAGTAAAAAACATGAACCAAAATAGTGCTCTATTCTGTCAAAACATTTAACAAAATAAGTGTGCTGCATTGGATCAACATTTTGAAAATAAAGTAGTGCAAACAATTTTATCATAAGTACACTTATATTTCAGAACCTAAATTAATTGTTGGCATTACTTAATGATTCCCAGGCGCCCTGGACAATGAAAATTAAAAATAATGAATTGTCACCATGTAATTCTGTATTTTAATCTAATTAGTAATCTTTCATGAGTCATTGTTCTGTTTCAGGTACTTTCTACATAGCCCTCTAACCTTCCTGGTTGTGGAACTGGTTGCTCATCACTATCAGGACTCAAGGTGGGGTAACAATAGCAGAAGCCTGTTTCTTTCTGTGTCTGCTCTGTTGCTGGGCTCTTCCCAGAACTTTCTCTCTGCACGTTTCTCTCTCTCACTCTGTTCAGATAAAGGCTTATAGCATGTGCCTTGCTCTCTCATTTCTCTCCATTTCTGCCGGCCTTTAGCCAAGTATGCCTCCCTTTTTGCAGGGTCGATATCTCGCCGTTCACGGAAATGCCGCTGCTTTTCTGCAGCAGATAATCATGGCATTTGCCTGAAAAAGTTTACTTTTTATAATATTTATGGAAAACAGTCTTTTTATTTACTGTACAGTTAGAATATTAAATGAACTCCTGAAAACTACAAGACCATATCATGATTGTCAACTATGATACTCTTAGTTACCTTTACAGGGTAACATAGTTGACAGCTATCATAGTTGACATTTTTGCTGTTTTCAGGCCTAAAATCAACATGGCTGCCTATAACCAAACACCACATGGCATTTTTACAGAAAGATTCTTCTAAATATTATATATATAATTCAGTAAAATTGAAATCGAAAGTTATTTATAAAGATATTGTAGTAACACTGTTGACATGCGATAAATCCACACTTGACTCACACACTACTTTATATTAAATAACTAAGAAAGAGGAGAAAGAACATACCTTGGAGTCTTGCCAGTCTTTTCTTCAGGAGGAAATGACATCATGTGGAGCAGGTTATGTGATCTGGAATTAACACACTGCCTTGAGACGTGTTTTTGTAATGCATAACTTAGTTGAAAGTGATTTCTCGGACACAGATACAAGTTGTTATTTTCCATATAAAATTTGATATAGTGCCAAAAAAGAAATATCTGTCATGATAATCTCAATTTAATAAAAAGAACACAATCAAAACAATTTTTGAATAAGCTCATTTTATTATTGTTTAGCTAATTAGAAGGTGGTTGTTATTAAATTTGGACGGTTATTTAGTTGACATTTGAGTGATATCCAGTCATTTTTTATTAATAGGTGATTGTTTCCATAATAAATAATTATGGAATTTGATCATGAGACATGATCATAATGAACATAAATAACATTAGTTTTTTTTGTTTGTTTGTTTCTTTACTTTTAATAAAAATGTATGCAAGATATATCCCATGGACTTCAAAAGTCCCTCAATTATATAATGGCCCAACTGGTCACAGAATGTAATTTCATACATTAGTAGTGTATTTAAGTTAAATCTTGAGGTACTTTTATGTTTCGTGTTTCTGTTTTCTGCTGTTATTTTGTGACAGCAGTTACTTTGCAGGTGAAGAGTTTGAGCAAAACAATATGTGATAAGCTCCTAAAATAGAATAACCAGAGGTTTAAATTTTGGCATTTGACCCCTTATAACAAAACAGTGTGTAGTCGGGGCCCTCTGTCAACTTTTAGTTCTCTGAGAGCCATTTACCCTCTAAACATCTCTGTTGGTTTAATGTGAATAACTTTTTGATGCCCAAATTAATTAGATTATAATGGCAAAAAAAAGACTAAGAAATCAGATTTGTGCTTTACAAGTTTTTTGTTTGTTTGTTTTTCCTTTTGTTGTTTTGCTCCCCCTCTTTACTCTCCCAGTCACAAAATGAGATGCCTCAGATTGATCTTTTGAGCCTTGGAGGGGTCCTTCGAAACGGGTCGGGCCGGGTTCGGGTAACAAATCAGACTTCAACTTTAGCTTCTACTTGAGTTATTTTTTTGGTAGAGTATCTGTACTTTTACTCAAGTCTGGATCTCTGGAACTTTATACATCTCTGACTATTGCTTAGTGGTGCTGTAGACTCTGGGGCCTTTCAGAACAGGTGTACCGAGATCACAGTCACAGTCAGATTGCACACAGGTGTATTTCATTTAGCACAGGTGTTATTTAAGAGCAACATACCAAAAGGAGCTAAGACATATGGACACACCAGTTTTCTTTCTTTCTTTTTTTTCATAATTTTAAAAGTGTAAAAGTTTGTTTGACAGTTTGGGGCTTTGACGGCTTTTACTCATTGTTACCTGTTACACCAACAAAGAGCCCAAAACCAAATGGACAGCGTTCCAAAGGTGGAGAAGAATCTGACGATGGTTCAGGCAACATATCCATGAACACTGTCACCATCAGCACAGTGTAGAAGCAGCTGGAAGTGATGTAAACTCAGAGGATGGAGCCTACGCCTGTAAGGAATGAGAGACACCTGCAGAGAACATTAGAGGTGATATCATCAAACTTCTGCCATTGATCACATCTGAAGATAAGAAAAAGATGGACTTTCTTGTCAACCCGGTGCAGAGAGTTGGTGCATCCTGTGAAAATGCAAATCAGTACGTCACTGTACAGCTCACAATGTGAACCAAAATCTCTCTTGTAATTTCATGTGATAGTGTCATCCTGAAAGAGAAAAACTCCTGTTCAACAAAGATTTCATTTGATTTAATACATATTTTATTTCTTTAACTCACTATTATATTTAACAACATAAAGAGACAGTCAGTCTGCTCACCAGTTACATGATTGGCCACCACAGCACGACATCTGGCTGCGTTTCTCCAAAAGTTGATTCTGTTTTCTGTTGTTTGTTTGTTTGTTTGTTTGTTTGTTTGTTACATAGCTTCATCTTGTAGCCAAAGTAGAAGAAAAACATTCAAAGCAATATTTAGAACTTTCTGAAGCCTGAGGTTTTTACATATATTCACCTCATTATTTCAACTTTGGTCACATTCAGGGGTGTAAATATAGACAGTGCAGGCAGCGCTGCTGCTGCTGTGAGAAAATGAGCTGTATATGTGCGACATCCCACACAGTGTTTTAGAGTGTGAAGCACAAATCTGTTTTTAAAGCACTCAGCACCAAAGAGCAGCTCAGTCGCTGTCCAAGGTCCTGTTTCATGGCATCATCACTGAGTGTTTGTTTCTCATCTTGGATGTTTCAGCCCACATTAAGCTGTGATGTGATGCTTTGTATTGGACCATAGACACTGACACATAACATGTGGAGCAAAGGGAAATAAGAAACAGATGTGTCTTCACCTCAGGATGATCAACAAAATGCACACAACATGTGCTCTGGATTTAATATTTTTCATTGTATTTTTTGTTTTAATCTTTGAATTTTCCAAATTTGTGACAGGCTGTGACACATTCAGTGTAGAAAGGGTCAGACTGAAGGACAGGGAGTCAGAAATGGGAGGACAGGTGAGTGTTTTAAGATTTGTTGGTGAACACGAGGGAGCTGTCCAGGCTGCTTGTGCACACTGACTGATGGCATTCCTGCTACCACTAATGTATTTTTTGTTTTATATTAGATATTAAATATCGGTTATATCACATGTGGAGCAAAGGGAAATAATGTAGACTATACCTTTCCACATCAGTGCCTCTGAAAAATCCACTCATTGTGTGTCCATTTTACATTTTGGATCAAACTGGTTTTATTAAGAACAATGACTGATGTTACTTTGGGAGTTCTGAAGGAAGTCCAAATCTTAAATTCAGTCAGTCCTCACTTTGGACCTCAGCAGAAAACACAGATTAACTGTTGTGTGACACTTAATCAAGCCTTTTAATATTCAGGAATGATCTATGTATCAGTGAAACAGTGTCACTGTAACATTTAAAGTCATTTATTGCTTCCACAGACAGCTGACATGTATTTGTCAGTGTGTTTCATCATTAATGGTAAAACTAAATCTAAAGGAGTCGCAGCAGCAGCTCTGATAGGAAGTCTGACTGAACTGCATCATGAACCTCGGCGGCCATCAACAGTGTGTTTGCTGCGACCAGAATAACATGAGTTTATTCCAAAGTCATCAACAGCAGATGGTTGTTTTTACACCGAGTCCCTGAACAAACATGTGGGCCAGCTGGAAAACGTATTTTGATGGAGCTGTGATGCATTTGAACTCATTTTAGGAGAGAAATGAGTGGGAAAAGCCGCCGAGCAGTGCTGGCCACGGCGGTGAATAGGTGTGGTTTGGAGGCTCCACAAACAAAATGCAGAGAGCATCAGAGCTCTACATGATTTCAACATGAAGAGACACAAGTCCGCTATCGGCTCCCTTCACTGTCAGCCTTCAGCACTTCTCCCACATTTCGTTTTTCACCTTTTATCAGTCAAGAGAAAACACAAGTGCTCCAGCTTTCACACTGCACAGAGGAGCCACGGGCTGGGTTGAGTCTCCACGGTTCTCATGGTGTGTTTAAGGACAGCCTCCTGCTCGGAGCTGTCCAACAGTCCAGTCAGACTCTCGACAGTTACTGAGTAGGATCAACATTACTGCAGAACATGGCAGAGACAGCTCCAGCTCCAGCCGCCGCGGCGCCGGCCAAAGCAGCCAAGAAGAAGACTCCTCGGCCGAAGAAGACCGGTCCCAGTGTCAGAGATCTCATCCTGAAAACTGTGGCCGCATCCAAGGAGCGGAGCGGCGTGTCTGCGGCCGCCCTCAAGAAGGCTCTGGCTGCCGGAGGCTACGATGTGGACAAGAACAAGTCCCGCGTCAAGATCGCCATCAAGGCTCTGGTGGCTAAGGGGACTCTGGTCCAGACCAAAGGGACCGGGGCCTCCGGCTCCTTCAAGATGAGCAAGAAGGCTGCCGAACCCAAGAAGGTGAAGAAGCCGGCCAAGAAAGCCGCTCCTAAAGCCAAGAAGCCCGCAGCGGCCAAGAAGCCCAAGACAGCGGCGGCTAAGAAGCCAGCAGCCGCTAAGAAATCTCCCAAGAAGGCCAAGAAACCGGCAGCGGCCAAGAAGGCAGCCAAGAGCCCCAAGAAGGCTGCAAAGAGCCCCAAAAAGCCCAGCAAGAGCCCCAAGAAGGTGGCCAAAAAGGCCCCTGCAGCCAAGAAAGCCCCCGCCAAGAAGGCAGCCAAGCCCAAAGTCAAGAAAGCAGCAGCCAAGAAGAAGTGAGCTGTCATCAGTCTCATCAACACACTACTGACAAAAAGGCTCTTCTAAGAGCCACACACACCATCCTTAAAGAGCGACCTGTTATTGTCTTATTAACTGCAGTTTTTTTACATTAAAATGTATTTTTGTATTATGTATAAATGGATGTGTTGTTGCTGCAGGGGTAACGCAAAGTAGAGACACGACCCATGTCTGTTTGGAAAAGATCAGACTGCGCAGTAGAACCATATCAAATCTATAATTAGACACCTGGATAAAATTGAGTTTTTTCCTTTAAATATTGGAGTTATCTTCATCCCCATCATCATAGTAATGAGTCAAGCGAAAAACAACGCAACTGCTCTTTGATTTTAACTGATCTTCATCTGATCTTTGTGAGGTTAAAACAGATCTCTACGTCCCCCACAAACATCATCCTTAAAGAAGATATTTCCTGTTGACTTTTATTCCAATACACAAACACTGGTAAAATGTTTGTCATTATAGTGTGTGGAGTTTTAAATGTCAAGTGCAGTTATTACAATCTTTTTTTTCCCTTTTTCGCAGATCACTACATAATGTACCTATTAACAGTTATCCTCAGTGAAAGTGAAATATGTTTCTTCACATATGTATTTCACATTGGTTGAGAAAGGGAGAGCGAAAGGACCCTTTAAGGGTTTGAGTACATTCGGATCTTTACCAACAGCAGGTGATGCTGTGGATACACACATACCAATGAAAAGAATGATATTGTTATGCATTACTCTGACATAGCCTATTATTGTAATGATTAAACCTGACTTTGTACTTTGGTTGTTGAAGCCTACAGGCCTTATTTTAGTTAACACCCAGTCAGGGCTTCCTGATTCCAAGTAATTTCACATCTTGTGTTGATACTTGTGTGTACTAATAATACTGTACCCTTCGCCAAAACTGCAGACATATAGATAGATTCATCGATTAATACTGTCACACAAAGAGAAAGTGAGCTCTTCAGATGATGTGGGTGGCCCTTAAAAGAGCCGTTGTGTTGCAGTGATTTAACCTCCGAAGCCGTACAGAGTGCGGCCCTGTCTCTTGAGAGCATACACCACATCCATGGCGGTCACAGTCTTCCTCTTGGCGTGCTCGGTGTAGGTGACGGCATCACGGATCACATTCTCCAGGAACACCTTCAACACACCGCGGGTCTCCTCGTAGATCAGACCGGAGATACGCTTCACTCCACCACGGCGAGCCAGACGGCGGATGGCGGGTTTAGTGATTCCCTGGATGTTATCACGGAGAACTTTACGGTGACGCTTAGCGCCTCCTTTACCGAGTCCCTTTCCTCCTTTGCCGCGTCCACTCATTGTGTCCAAGATGAGCTTGTTTCCTAGAGAAACTGATGGTCAGAGTCGGGAGCGTGGGGATTTAAAGCCTTTCTGCGGACGTAGTTGAGCTCTGCTGGGCGGAGACAATAGAAACTAGGACACTGATGAACCCTTCACCTTCACAGTAGAGGCGGGAAATTATTATTCTACTCTCAAAACATCACTCGTCTTTAAACCGCCTTTTTGGGTCCGTTTTTAATGAGAAAAACAACATGTACAAAACATCGGATAGTAAATAACAGCACTTGTAACAAAAAAAAAAAAAAAAAAATGTTACATAAGTATATTGAAATGTACACAACAGTATTTCAGGACATTTGCATAAAATGAACGGAACGAAACAAACAAAAGAGACAAAAATAAGGTGCAAGCTCACAGAGAAAAGTGTATTCAGTCAGAGGACTCCAGGGGGAAAAAAATATCACAGGATTTTCCAAAAGCTTTGTTTTTGGGAAACAAAAAGAATCCTGAGTGACTTGAGAAGAGCCTTGGATTCTATAAGAAAAGGTCAAAATTAACTGTAATTTCAGCTTGTAGTTTAAAATAATTAGCATTTAAAATCACTCATCTTTAAACCACATTGTTTTTCTTTGTTTAATTTTTTGGCCTCTTTTTATGACAGTAAGAACATGTACAAAACATCAGGTAGTTTGTAACAGCACATGTAAATGTATCCCCAAGGTTAGAGTCAATATGTTTGAGGCGCATTATTCACAAGGTAAAATCTGGGCCCTTCTCCAGTTTATATTCTTAAATTTAGACATCCAGTAAAACTTGCCTATTGGTGCAGTTTCATATTTTCTTTAAAAACATCAGTGAATGTGCTTTATCACAGCTGTTCCAGAGAAAAGTTTCCTGAGAGGCCCAACATTTGTGTTATCCCTCTGCATGATATAAGAATTGTGTCACAATGAAACACTGTCCATAAACAATACTGATGATTGAGTCAGTAAGAAAACACCAAATGCATAGAAATTAATATAAATGTGCTGCTTATTGTACAACTTGCAAATCTCCAGTAAGTGTTTATATAGACTAAATGAGTGGTGTCAAACTCATTTCAGATCAGGAGCCACTAGGAGTGCAAGGTTATGCAGTGGGCCAGACTGGACCCTTTGGCGGGCGGTTCTGGCCCCCGGGCCGCATGTTTGACACCCCTGGACTAGACCAACGATTTGGCACGTATGTGGGCAATGTAATGTCAAATTACATACATTTTTCTACTTAGAGTGACAACAGGATGAGGCCTTTAGATGAAGTGGGTGGCTCTTAGAAGAGCCGTTGGTTTAATACTGGAGGCAGCAGCACAGTTTACTTGGAGCTGGTGTACTTGGTGACGGCCTTGGTACCCTCAGACACGGCGTGCTTGGCCAGCTCACCGGGCAGCAGCAGGCGGACGGCGGTCTGGATCTCCCTAGAAGTGATGGTGGAGCGCTTGTTGTAGTGAGCCAGACGGGAGGCCTCCCCGGCGATGCGCTCAAAGATGTCGCTGACAAACGAGTTCATGATGCCCATGGCCTTGGACGAGATGCCGGTGTCGGGGTGGACCTGCTTCAGCACCTTGTACACGTAGATGGCGTAGCTCTCCTTCCTGGTCCTCCTCTTCTTCTTGCCGGTCTTGCTGACGCTCTTGGACACGGCTTTCTTGGAGCCCTTCTTGGGCGCTTTCACGGTGGTTTCAGGCATGATCAAAATGATGTGTTTCGTCTAAAACGAATGACGATGCTGAGCACAGAGCCGTGTATTTGTAGCCCCCTGATGCAAATCGTACTGTGCTGTCGCTCGTACAGGATTGGTCAGCTTCTAAAGCTGGTGAACAATAGATTGGGTGGGTGGAGGGAGAAAGAAGAAAGAAAATCCAGTTATTTAAAATGTAAAAAGAAATAGTCGGCGTTGAGTTATGTATAAAATCATTAAGCGATTTAAATAATGTCACAGATATAAATGATGTCACTCATTTCCAAATTACACACGAATTAAATGATTTTTAAAAATCTGTACAAAAGCCTCTCTTTCTGATCTTTACAGGATTTTCAATCCTCACATCATCCACCTAACCAGGTTGGACTCTAAAACAAAAACTAGAATAAACACATCTTTTCAAACTTGATAGCTTGGATATGTTACAGTAGTGACTGATTCTTCTGATCAGTTAGTAGTTAAAGCCTCTGTCCTGTGTGGGGGTAATAATAAAAATTAAAAAAACTGGAGACCTAATGTTCAAAATCTAAATAAGGCTTGGGCACAAAAGCCACTTGGTTGTGGTCAGGAAAGATCATGTGTTGGCTTCAAACACCCTCATTTGGTGGCACAAAAGCTACAGGGAAAGGAGGGAAGGGTCAGTGAAATACACCCAGGTTGGTTTTAGCCTAGCCTGAGGATTGATGGTTCAAATGCAGCTGAGAAACACTGTGATGTGTCAGTAAAAACAACTAGAATTGCTGCCACAAACACTGGTGGATACCACTCTACGTGTCACCAAGAAGACAAGTGGCGTCGAGTTGTTAGTTTGTTGGTGGACAGTGGTCCAGACCTTGATATGCTCCTCGCTGAAGTGTGGTGCAAATTACCATCCCCTACACCTCCAGATGACGTCAGGGTCTGTTAATGACCAGGACAAAGAAGCTTTCTGTGTTCAGGTAACTTATCCAGTGGAGGCCTTATTCTGATACTGGTCCTTATATTTGCTGAGATGTTGGTGTCACTGTGGCTGCCATATTAGTTCACAGAAGCTACGCCTCCTAAGGCCTGCTTTTGTGAATACAAGAAGATTACTGTATGTTAACACCATGAAACTGTTTTTTAACCTACTAAGATAAGATAAGATAAGATAAGATAAGATAAGATAAGATAAGATAAGATAAGATATTCCTTTATTCGTCCCAAAGTGCGGAAATTTCCAGTGCTACAGCAGCAAAGTGGATAGCACAGATAGGGAACACCAGTAAGAGAATATAAATAGCAACAAGAGATATAAACAATATATAAAAAGTATGAAAATTTTAAAAGAGGAACACATGGAGTATAAAATATAGAAATAATACACAATATATACAGTCTGAAAATGAAGCCCATTTACACCAGTGTGATTTTAAAAATGTTGTGAAAAATTCTTAGAATTATTAGTTAATATCTTGAAAATAATGACATCTTGAAATTATGAGATGGTTTTTTTTTTTTAATTATGTTTTGGTATTTTGAAATAATCAGCCGATTTTTTTTTTTTTTTTTTAATCTGAAACTTTTGCAAAATAAATCTTTTGAGATATTAAATCATTCACAGAATGACCATCTACCCATTTGTTACAGCTCACTAAATAGAATAAACTTAGAAAGTAGACACAAGCTCATAATACCAACTAAAAAACTGTCAGTCTGTGCTTCAGTTCTTAATCTGTTAGATATTATTTTAATCAATTTTCATCTCAATTGCTGGTTCGCAAATATTATTCATAAAGGACACATGGAAATGTGAGCCTTAGGTTGTAGGGCTGGGAAAGAAATAAATAAATGACTGTTACTCCTAGTGCTTTTTTTCCCTTCTATTTCCCTCAAATCATGTGGAACAATATTATTTACTGTATTTAGGTAACAAAATACTTTTATAGTCTGCTATGCATACAGTTCAATAGGCGGTGATCCTGGTAGAGTACAAAGTTTTTTTCGTTTGTTTGTTTGTTTGTTTCTTTCTTTCTTTCTTTCTTTCTTCCTTTTTCCAGAGACTTTCTATATATTAAGGTATATAATCCCTGGGGATGGTCTGTTTGGTGATAACTGGTAATAAGGTTTATTGCCAAATGTGTTTATTTTACCTACAAGAAATTTGCCTTGATGCGCAAAATAAGAAGAATTTACAAAGGCAAAGTATTGCAAATGTCAAGATCATAATAATGAAATAGAAAAATTACAATAAAAATAGGCCAAGAAAGATAATTAAAAATAATACTACGTCTGCAGACTTTTTAATGTCTTACTCTGATTGGATTCTGAAAATATCAAGAGGTTTAATTGTAGGTAGTTGCAGTATTTATTCTTTTAAAATACAGCTCCAGACTACACTTATTTGTTCACAGGCTGCTTTGAAAACCAACACATTCACTACAATAACCCTTTGGACTCTAATTTAATCTGTTATCAACATTGCATTGATGACATTTTTTGATCTTCAGGAGCTCACAATCTGAGATGACTGCTTTTGGTGAATATATCAATTCATGTTTTGATACCATCAAACTTCATTTGTAATTCAACAATTCTACTATTCATTTTTTAGATACTCAAATTACGTTGATTGGCGGGACACTCCTCACCACAATATGTGAAGCCCACGGATAAGAACATTTTCACACATTACCACTGTAAAGAGCTTTGCCCTACAGCCAGTTTTTACTTATCACACCAATTTTCACTGATCCTGATTATTTTGAATTGGTGGCTAAAAAGAAGTCTATGATCAGGTTTGTATCAAGGGGCTACCCAGACAGCTGGCTCAATTCAGCTTTTTACAAAGCTCACTCCTCTGTCTTATTATTATTATTATTATTATTATTATTATTATTACAGGATGAAGTCACTGAGGAGCCTGTTAAAAATTGTGCCAGGGCAATGAGATGAAATTCATTAACTCTTACCTAACCATGCAACAGCCTCAGCAAGGCTAAATAATATCAACGTAATGCTGTTGTTTCCTCTTAAAGTTATGAATAATAGCAATAATAGCAGCAACAATTAAGGAAATCTTCTGTGTAAAGAGACCCATAAATAATGAAGGTTTTCATCAGAATAAGGTTCATTGCCAAATCTGTTTATTTTACTTCAAATAGTATTGCAAAAGTCAAGATCATGAATATGAAATGGAAAAATAACAATAAAAATAGGCCAAGTAAAAATAATACTATGGATGTCACATTTTACAATGTCCAGAGCTGTTTTTCAACATGTTCCAATGCAAATGTGTTGATGTTTTCACAGCAATATAGAATAGATATTAGAGAGGAAATGAATATATAGTATATATACTGTTAGGCATTCTGAAGTCATTTAAAGTAATTTAAAATGGTTTTCATGTGAAATGTGTTTTTTAAAGGTTGTTTCATTAATGTGAATAATTAATTTTGATTAATTAATTACAGGAAAAAATAATGCGTTTAATCGCATCTTTCTCAGTTCCCTAATTTCTGGCACACCGGTAACACTGATGCACACACGGTGTAGCCAGCCCACAATAGAGCGCGGCTCGGCCGCATTTTCCTGACCGAACCCGACCCGAGCCCGATGCAGTCTGTTACCTGACAGTTATTGTTACCATGGTTACAGCTTGTCTGTTTACCGTGATCACACATGGACAGTTTGTGAATGACCATCAGAAGGCTGCTGTTACTCACAGTCAAACACGCATGCACAGCACACACACACACCAGGTTGGAGAGGAGCCTGTGTTGCGTTCAGGCGTTGTCACGTAAAGAACAAACACCAGCACTTAAAAAGGCCATAGCACAACACAGCAGCATGTCAAGTGGGCCGAACCCGAGCAAAACTTCTGATTTGTTATCCAAACCGGGTAATCACACTCTGGCCCACAATAGACCAGATGATGGGGTTCAAACTGACAAACTCTCTGGCGAAATGAAAAATAAACATTTTGTTGTTTAAGTTCAGGTATATGTCTATTCATTGATTCAGTCCTCAACCAAAATGTATCTGAATTAAAAAAAACTTTGATTGTTTTGTCAAATATTGCTAATTGATAAAAATGTGATTAATCGAGATGAATTAATTACAAAGCCTCTAATTAATTCGAATATGTTTTTAATTGTGTCCCACCACTAGTATAATTGAATTTGTGCTCATTCTGTGAAAGTAAAATAAAATATTAAGTGACTTAAAAACTGCATTTTTCCCCTAATGAAATGTCTTTATGTCCCTGGAACAAAAGTGAGAATAGATAACAACATTAACAAAATGAACAAGAACAATAAAAAAAAAAAAAAAAAAACACTGGTATCTTTGGATGTTTTAAGAATTGGTATCGGCCCAGAGTTTGGATGCATCCCTTGTACATTGTGATACAAATGTGAACCAGAGGTTACTTTACATGAGAGTCTCTCATTCTCTCTTGGCCGTTTGTATCACAATGAACCTGATGACCAGGAAACCACAGAGTGGCCACCAGACGCATTGTGATACAAACATCCAAGAGAAATAATTTACATGAAACATTATCATTCTCTCTTGGCTGTTTGTATCACAATGTACATGATTAGCACCTTCATGTATTTCCTCAGCATATTGATGGTGGACAGTTCCAGAGGAACAGCAGGAAACGTCTCTCCTGTAACCACATTAACATGTGTGTGTTAATAAATAGGTGTGCTCCTGATGTGAACATTTTCATAACTATGCTGGACTGTGTGTCCTTGTTTGACTCATCTGCATCATCCAGTGAAGTTTTTGCAAATTATTTGTAAACCACATTTATTAAATTCATACTTCTTGCCTAAAGTATATTGCTAATGTGTGAAATGTGCATCAACAATCAATAGTAAATAGTAAACAGAGTTAAAAACACGACCACAGCTCTTCACGAGTAAACAAACTAAATCCAGTTTCTACTATTGTCATGCCTGCTGAGAATCTCTCATACACTTTTTAGGGTTAGGGTTAGGGTTAACCCTAACCCTAACCCTAACCAGGCATATTTTATAACCAGGTGGAGATATGGACACACATGGTGGAGGACTTTGGTGCAGAGATACAAGCTGAAATAATTAAGGTGCATTATGTTGTTTTGAAATAAGGTTTTTTGCACTGCTTGATTAGTCATGGAGATGTGGCCTCCAGTGGTGTAAGATTAATTCAGATCATCTACTGAAAAAAAAAAGTACCAACACAACAAAATGAAAATTATCCTGCATTCAAAAGTTAACACAAGTAGAAATGCAGAAGTGTTATCAGAAAAAGAGTGTATTAAAACTAAAATGAGTTGGTCTGGGAAAAAGTCCCCTGCTTCTGAAATGTCATAGTCCAGTGATTCCTCAACCTCGGGTCTGGGCCCTCCAGAGGTTCATAAGATCAGTCTGAGACGTCTGATATTATTATTGGGAGAAGAAAAAACACAAACAAAATGCACAAACCTGCATGGAAAATATTGGATAGTGTGACCTATTTGGTCTTCACATCAAACCATCAGAGATGTTTCGAGTGTAAATGGCTCTGGAAGTAGACACAGGGTTCTAACTACACACTGCTTTGTTGTAAACGGTCAAATGTCAGAAGGTTAAACCACTGGTTATTCTACTTTATAAGGTTATCACATATTGTTTTGTGGAAACAATAAATTGTGTCATATAAAAGTACAAATATAAAACAGCAGAAAATAAAAATACTCAAGTAAAATAAAAGTAAAATTACCTTAAAAACAGTGCTTTCAAATGAACTAAATTACATTCTGTGACTGGTTGTCAATTGATTTTAACCCTTTAACACCTGGAGTGACATCCCATTTCTGGTGTTGCTTTCAGACACCATTCGCAAATATCTAAACCTCTGACCCCTGAGCTAATCTAGTGATTTCATCCAAAAACATGGGAGAAGAAAGAAAATTATTTTCAAAAGTACGGGAAAGAGAAAATAAACTATGGAAAAACTATATTTATAGTTATAATTATTACATTAAAAAAATAATTATATATATATTTTTTTTTTACTAATTGATAAAAATGCACTATTGCATGAGAGATGCGATGCAAACGGTATACTCTGACGAGTGCAAAACCCCACAAATTGAAAAGAAAAACGTGTATGCTCCCGCTGGCAACAAACACACCTGAATATCACCAGAGCCATACACGTTAAAAAGACAGACAAACCATTTCCGCTCCACAGGCAGGTGGAGCCGCCTACTGGGCAATATAGAAATTGCACCTACCCAAATTCATACAGAGGCATAATGCAGAAAAATAAGGATACATAATGCATAAGAAATGTAGAAAATAAACGAAATATGAAACATGGCACTAAACCATGCAAATTGGCTCTAACAATATAGATTTAAAAAAAGTTAAAAAAAAAAAAATACCAAGAATAAATATTTATACTATACCAGAATGTTCAAATTACTTTAAAGCACTTTTTCCAGGTCATTTCCTTGTTTTATTTTGTCTTGTTCTGTTTTTATTTATATATATTTTTTAACTAATTTATTTAAGAAATAAGCAACTTGAAAATTTGTAATTATAATTATACATTTTTTTAAAAATGTTGCAGGACTTTTAAAATTTTTAAAGCACTTTTTTCCAGGTCATTTCCTTTTAGTTGTGTCTATATTAAATTTCTTTTTGTTCATTTTGTGCCTTCTTCCCATGTTTTTGAAAGAAATCGAGCCAATTGGCTCAAGTTTTAAAGGGTTACTGTGTCAGTTACAATGTTAACACATTCAAAATGATGGATTGTATCATTGTGACATTTTAAGCTGTAATGAAGTTTGACTTCCATCAAATCAAAACAACAAATTACAACCACAACAGACAAAAAAAACAACATGTAACATATACAATAATAACTGATTTGACATGGATGAAAACCTGTTTTAGTAACAGTTGACTTTTTATTAAGAGGGCCTGGATAACAAACAGATAGTTGAGGCTATAGGATAATAGCACTTTAGTGTCAAATAGTCAAATAGTTGTGTTGTGAGTAGAGGAGTGAGCTCTGAAGTGAGGAGTGAGGTGGCTCTTAAAAGAGCCGTTGTGGTTTGTGGAGCAGCAGCAGAGAGTTTAAGCTGTTTAAGCTCTCTCTCCGCGGATGCGACGGGCCAGCTGGATGTCTTTGGGCATGATGGTGACTCTCTTGGCGTGGATGGCGCACAGGTTGGTGTCCTCAAACAGGCCCACCAGGTAAGCCTCACTGGACTCCTGCAGAGCCATGACAGCGGAGCTCTGGAAGCGCAGGTCGGTCTTGAAATCCTGAGCGATTTCTCGCACCAGGCGCTGGAAGGGCAGCTTGCGGATCAGCAGCTCGGTGGACTTCTGGTAGCGACGGATCTCTCTCAGAGCCACGGTACCGGGCCTGTAACGGTGAGGCTTCTTCACGCCGCCGGTGGCCGGGGCGCTCTTACGGGCAGCCTTGGTAGCCAGCTGCTTCCTCGGGGCTTTGCCTCCGGTGGATTTACGGGCGGTCTGCTTGGTTCTTGCCATGACTGACTCTTTCTCTGATCAGGAGAATAACACGCTAGTGTGGCTTCAGCAGCTCCTCTTAAACTCTGGGACCGGCTGTGAAACGGTGACGCTGCTTCAGACCTCCAGCTCCTGATTGGTGAGGGGCTCTTCATGGAGCTCTGCAGCGCCTCGAGCGCCCGCCGCTTATTGGCCGATAAGTCCGTTTCAAAGTGTCCGCCTAAAGCCTCTTTTCTGGTTGGTCTGGCAGGAAGCGTCCCGCGCTCCGTGGGTATATAGAGGAGAGTTTGAGCTGTGGAGCCAACACTTGTCTTCGTGCTGTTTCTAGAGAGCATCGTCAAAATGTCTGGTCGCGGCAAAACCGGTGGCAAAGCCAGAGCCAAGGCAAAGACCCGCTCCTCCCGTGCTGGGCTCCAGTTCCCAGTCGGCCGTGTTCACAGGCTGCTGCGCAAAGGAAACTATGCGGAGCGTGTGGGTGCCGGCGCCCCCGTCTACCTGGCGGCTGTGCTGGAGTACCTGACCGCTGAGATCCTGGAGTTGGCCGGAAACGCTGCCCGCGACAACAAGAAGACCCGTATCATCCCCCGTCACCTGCAGTTGGCTGTCCGCAACGACGAGGAGCTCAACAAGCTGCTGGGCGGAGTCACCATCGCTCAGGGCGGCGTGCTGCCCAACATCCAGGCTGTTCTGCTGCCCAAGAAGACCGAGAAGGCCGCCAAGTCCAAGTAAAGCTGCACCCTCTCCCACTGCTGCAAACCAGCCCCACAACGGCTCTTTTAAGAGCCACACACTCTCCTCATAAAGACCTATGGTTCTCACTTGTCTTTTAATACACCATTGAAGAAAATAAACGTTAACGGAAGTTTAAAGTCAAACAAATCATCAACTGTTATTGTCTTTTAAAAAACTGAGTATTTGGCAGGAGAGTAGGCTGCCCTTACTGAGGTCTAAAACTGTAAAACACTGAACGCACTAACTTAAATTAAGTTCAACAGTTTCTAACACTGGGTGTATTCAGCTTATAGTCATTTGTATCAACAACCAATCTCTATTTTAATTACTTTTTTCTTGCACTCTGGCATCTTATTTAACTCAAATTACAAAGAAAGTAGTCGTCAGGAAATGTGGCACGCTATCACCGGCCACATTTGGTCAGTACGGTATCACTGTACTACAGGCTACACTCTCCAACAATTTAAAGATGACTCTGAAGCAGTTTCAACACCAACAGAATGAACCCTAAACCTCACCTTAAAGGGAAGATTTGTAGCAACACTGTTTATCAGACTTAGTTTTAGCTTGGTGTACCTATTAAACTGGCAGCTGTGTGAACATTCCCACAAATATAAAATATACAGTGCAGATGCACAGATAAAACCTTTACAGACATAGTTTAGCAGAAATACATGTCTGATCTGCAGCTCCCTTATTTTAAATATTTATATAAATCTGTGGCCCTCCTAAAGTGATTTTTGATTCATTCCTTCATTTTCGGTGAATTTAAGTGCATTTCACACCTTATTATATTTTAATGATTGAGTTAGTTAAGTCTCCAACTGTAGCTATAAGTATTATTCTAATAGTTTTTTTCCCTGATCTTTTCAATAATTCACATGTCAACATGATTACAAATGATAAATGGTTTATAGCACTTGGCAGGAATTCAGTGTGAATTTGAATATGTAAATATGCACCATGTCAGATTGTGTCCACAAGATCAGGGAATTAAATCAGACATAATCTGATGCATTTTACCCTCTATATTTCTGATCAACACAGTACACTGCTCATCCAATCGCTGTTGTTATTTCTGGACTTACATGTTACTAACTTGCTTTATGTCCTGTGCCCATTACCAGGCAGCCACCTCTGCATGCGTATGTCTGCAATATCTTTTATGAACCGCATGGTTAACTCTCTGTTGTATGGCTTGTGTGTTGGTGCACATTACTATGTCGTTTACCTTTAACTTCATGTTTTAATATTTTTATTGATTTAATATATATTTTATAAATAAGTAAATGAAATTGCAGTTTCCAGATTTGTCACTTATTCACACTAGAAATTAAATGATCTGTGTCTACTGTGAAGGTGAATGGTTAATCAGTGTTAGTTTCTATTGTTAGAAATAAAATGTCTCCTCCCAGCAGAGCTCAACTACATCTGCAGGATGGATGTAAATAAACACTCTCAACTGTCTGACTAGCATTTAATGGATTTAAACTTCAAACTCCCCAAACCACAGCTGTCAAGTCTCCCGTTTTAGCCGGGAAACTACCGTATTTTACCCCTCTTTCCCGCCGTCCTCCCGTATTAGTATTCTCCCGTATTATGATAAAAAAAAAAACATTCCTCTGCCTCTCCAAACTGAACTCTGTCACTAGCCTCGTGAGAGCTGCCACCTGCAGTAGCCTGGGCGGCAGTTGTCGCGAGGTTAGTGCCGACAACGGGAACAACCCCGGAACAACAAAAGAGAGAGATGGATGGATGTGACGAAGGAGAAGGCATTCCTGCCAAAAAAACAAAGAAGTCCTGTAAATATCTCGAAAAATGGGACAGCGAGTTTACTTTCCTAAAGAGGAGCAGGATGGGGCACATTATGAACTGAAAATATGTTTAAGCAATAAGCCCCGAGAAGCCGTGAGTTACAGTGATTTTACAACGGCTGAGGGGCACTGAACGCCCCTCAGCCGTTGTAAAGTCACTGTAACTCATTTGAATATTGACTGGTGTATTTTATCTAGTAAACATATTTTAGATACAATTATTATTTTTAAATATGGGGTCTAATTAAATGTATAAACATATATCTGATAATTATAACACCAAAGTGACATTGATTTAGAAATAACCTGACGTACTGCGGTAAGCGTGTTGTGTCATTTCCGGTGTTTCTGTGTTGGTGTCTCTCAGCTGCTGCAGCGATCTCTCACCAGCTACTTTTCTGCTTTTTCTCCTCACTTTAGCCGTTAAACATCCACTTCACTCCTTAAACCTCACTAGTTGTAGTGTTAATCACTCCGCTTCTTTAAACGACTGTCTTATTCATCTTTGCTTGCTCACACACCCTCGGCCTTGTTAGCTACCTTAGCTTAGCACCTAGCGATGGCTTCCTCTCCTGCACTCTCTTGCTCGGTGTGCCAGATGTTTAGTTACTCCTCTGCCTCCTTTAGCGATAATGGTACATGTGAGAAATGTAGTTTATTTTCTGCGTTGGAGGCGAGGCTTAGTCAATTAGAAGCTCGGCTCCGCACCATGGAGAGTCAAACTGTAGCTGCGGTAGTTAGCCAGTCCCCTGTAGCCGGCGCGGAGCCTCTTAGCATAGCCTCTGTTAGCGGTTCTCCGGTAACCCCTGTACAGCCGGGAGGCTGGGTGACTGTCCGAGGGAAGCGTAGTACCAGGCTGAAGCCCACGGCTCACCACCAGCCCATTCACGTTTCTAACCGTTTTTCCCCACTCAGCGACACACCCGCTGAGGAGAAAACTCTGGTAATTGGCAGCTCTATTTTGAGAAACGTGAAGTTAGCGACACCAGCGACCATAGTCAAATGTATCCCTGGGGCCAGAGCGGGCGACATTGAATCAAACTTGAAACTGCTGGCTAAAGCTAAACGTAGATTCAGTAAGATTGTTATTCACGTCGGCGTTAATGACACCCGGTTACGCCAATCGGAGGTCACTAAAATTAATGTTGCCTCGGTGTGTCAGTATGCCAAAACTATGTCGGACTCCGTAGTTTTCTCTGGACCCCTGCCCAATCTGACCACTGATGATATGTTTAGCCGCATGTCATCATTTAATCGCTGGCTGTCTAGGTGGTGTCCAGCAAACGATGTGGGCTTCGTTAATAATTGGAAAACCTTTTGGGGAAAACCTGGTCTTATTAGGAGAGATGGCATTCATCCCACTTTGGATGGAGCCGCTCTCATATCTAGAAACCTGGACAAGTTTATTAGTGATCTAAAACCGTGACAACACAGAGTTGAGACCAGGAATCAGAGTCGCAGTGTAAAACGCTTCTCTGAGCTTCTAGAGCAGTTACCCACCCATAGTATTATACAAACGGTGTCTGTCCCCCGACCTCCCAAATTATTTAAATATAAAGTCAAACAAAGAGGAGTTGTACATAATAACTTGATAAAAATTAAAACCTCTTCTGTGACAGAAAGACAAAACAGGAGAATTAAATGCGGACTGTTAAATGTCAGATCGTTATCCTCCAAAGCAGTGTTAGTAAACGAATTAATATCAGATAATCATATTGATTTACTCAGCCTCACCGAAACCTGGCTGTGTCATGATGAATATGTTAGTCTAAATGAATCCACTCCTCCCAGTCATAATAATACCCACGTTCCTCGAGGCAGCGGCCGAGGAGGGGGAGTTGCAGCCATTTTTAACTCTAGTCTATTAATCAGCGCTAAACCTAAACTAGATTATAAATCCTTCGAAAGCCTTGTCCTTAGTCTTTTACATCCGACCTGGAAAACCTCGCAGCCTCTTCTATTTGTTATTGTGTACCGTGCTCCTGGCCCGTATTCAGAATTCTTCTCTGAATTCTCCCGAGTTTTTATCCAGTTTAGTCCTTAAATCAGATAAAGTTATTATTGTAGGCGATTTCAATATTCACGTGGACGTTGATAATGACTCCCTCGCTACTGCGTTTATCACTTTACTAGACTCCATTGGCTTCACTCAAAGTGTACATAAGCCCACTCACCGTTTTAACCACACCCTCGATCTAGTTCTGGCGTATGGAATTGAGATTAATAACTTAATGGTCTTTCCAGAGAATCCCTCTCTATCAGACCATTATTTAATAACTTTTGATTTCTGTCTACTTGACTACGCGCCACTCAGTAACAGTTACTATACTAGGTGTTTATCAGATAGTGCGGTAGCAAAATTTAAGGAAGTGATTCCATCGGCGTTAAATTTAATACCCTCTGTAAGTGAGGTTTCCCGTACTGACTTTAAAGTCTCCCAAATTGATCATCTCGTCGACAGCGCTGCAGGCTCACTGCGAACAATTCTTGACTCCGTAGCACCTCTTAAAAAGAAGTTCGCAAAGCAAAGAAAGTTTGCTCCCTGGTATAACTCCCAAACTAGAAAATTAAAGCAAATGTCGCGAAAATTTGAAAGGAATTGGCGATTAACCAAACTGGAAGATTCTCGTTTAATCTGGTTAGACAGTCTAAAAACATATAGGAGAGCCCTCCGCAATGCCAGAGCAAACTATTACTCGTCATTAATAGAGGAAAATAAGAACAACCCCAGGTTTCTTTTCAGCACTGTAGCCAGGCTGACTGAGAGTCACAGCTCTATTGAGCCTTGTATTCCTTTAGCCCTTAGCAGTAATGATTTTATGAGCTTTTTTAATGACAAAATTGTAACTATTAGAGACAAAATTCATGACCTCCTGCCGCCTAACAGTACTAATCTGCCTTCAAACACAGCTATAAGTGCTGATACATATCTAGATTGCTTCTCCCTGATTTCTATTCAACAATTGACCTCGATCATTTCTTCATCCAAGTCATCAACGTGTCTATTGGACCCCATCCCAACTAGGCTACTTAAGGAAGTCTTACCTTTAGTTAACACTTGCATACTAGACATGATCAATATATCTTTATTAACGGGCTATGTACCACAGTCTTTTAAGGTAGCTGTAATTAAACCTCTGTTAAAAAAGCCCACATTGGATCCAGAGGTGTTAGCCAACTATAGACCAATATCCAACCTTCCCTTTCTCTCAAAGATCCTTGAGAAAGTAGTCGCAGACCAGCTGTGTGACTTTCTCCATGATAATAATTTATTTGAGGAATTTCAGTCAGGATTTAGAGTGCATCATAGCACCGAGACAGCACTAGTTAAAATTACAAATGATCTTCTGATTGCTTCAGACCAAGGACTCGTCTCTGTACTTGTTTTACTAGATCTTAGTGCCGCATTTGACACAATTGACCATCAAATTCTGCTACAGAGACTGGAACATTCAATTGGCCTTAAAGGTTCTGCACTAAGCTGGTTTAAATCTTATTTATCCGATCGCTTTCAGTTTGTTCACGTTCATAATGAATCATCTTCACGTACTAAAGTTTGTTTTGGAGTACCTCAAGGTTCAGTGCTCGGACCAATTCTATTCACGCTATATATGCTTCCCTTAGGTAACATCATTAGAAATCACTCTGTAAATTTCCATTGTTATGCGGATGATACACAGTTGTATTTATCGATAAAGCCAGAAGAAACGGATCAATTAACTAAACTTCAGAAATGCCTTAAAGATATAAAAACCTGGATGAGCACCAATTTCCTGATGTTAAATTCAGACAAAACTGAAGTTATTGTTCTAGGCCCCAAACAGCTCAGAAACTCTTTATCTGATGATATAGTTTCTCTGGATGGCATTGCTCTGGGCTCTAGCACTACCGTAAGAAACCTCGGCGTAATATTTGATCAAGATTTGTCTTTTAACTCCCATTTAAAACAAACGTCTCGGACTGCATTTTTTCATCTGCGTAATATTGCGAAAATTAGGCCTATCCTGTCACTAAAAGATGCTGAAAAATTGGTCCATGCGTTTGTTACCTCGAGGCTGGATTACTGTAATTCCCTATTATCAGGTAGCTCTAATAAGTACCTGAAAACTCTCCAGCTAATCCAGAACGCGGCGGCACGTGTACTGACAGGAACCAAGAAACGAGATCATATTTCTCCTGTTTTAGCTTCTCTGCACTGGCTCCCTATAAAATCCAGAATTGAATTTAAAATCCTTCTCTTAACTTACAAAGCTCTAAATGATCAGGCTCCATCATATCTCAGAGAGCTCATAGTGCCCTATTATCCCACCAGAACACTGCGCTCTGAGAATGCAGGGTTACTCGTGGTCCCTAAAGTCTCCAAAAGTAGAACAGGAGCCAGAGCCTTCAGCTATCAGGCTCCTCTTTTGTGGAATCAGCTTCCTGTTTCGGTCCGGGAGGCAGACACCGTCTCCACTTTTAAGACTAGACTTAAGACTTTCCTTTTTGATATAGCTTATAGTTAGGGCTGGCTCAGGCTTGTCTTGGACCAGCCCCTAGTTAGGCTGACATAGGCCTAGTCTGCCGGGGGACCTTCTATAATACACCGAGCCCCTTCTCACTCTCTCTCTCTCTCTCTCCCTTGCTAGTATTCATGTCCTGTTACTGCATCTCCCTAACTCGGCTCTACTGCATGTCACTAACTCGGCTTGTTCTCCGGAGCCTTTGTGCTCCACTGTCTCTCAGGTTAACTTGTGTCGCAGCTGTGCCTGGATGATGTGTCGTGGTTGTGCTGCTGCCGTGGTCCTGCCTGATGCCTCCCACTGCTGCTGTTACTATTAGTCATACCTGGACTATTATACACATATCATTATTGTCACATACATATATAATCATATTATTAATATAATATCTGTCTCTCTTTATGTCTCATTGTGTCATATGGATTACTGTTAATTCATTATATTGATCTGTTCTGTACAACATCTATTGCTCGTCTGTCCGTCCTGGAAGAGGGATCCCTCCTTCAGTCGCTCTTCCTGAGGTTTCTACCATTTTTTTCTCCCCGTTAAAGGGGTTTTTTTGGGGAGTTTTTCCTTAGCCGCTGTGAGGGTCCAAAGGACAGAGGGATGTTGTATGCTGTAAAGCCCTCTGAGGCAAATTGTGATTTGTGATATTGGGCTTTATAAATAAAATTGAAATTGATTGATATATCCAAAAAATAAAACATTTCAGAGAGCATCAGAGACGTCAGATGGTGGATTTCTGTAGGTCGACTCCCAGTGAGAGCTGCTGTATCCCAGAGTTACGTTACCAGAAAATGTCCAGTGATTCATTGTTACGAGCTTGAAACCCAAGAACACCTGTTAATAGACCATTATAGAGCACAAGAGGTCTGCATCATCTACAAAGGTCTGGGTGTAAATTTTAACATCTGTTACAACTCTGTGATGTATGAACTCTGATGAGAAGATGTCCCCAGAACAAGGAGAACTACTTCAACTCATCATCAGTATTGTATGTTTCAAATCATGGAAAACCAGCTGTGCAATGATCATACAACAGACTGTCATAGACAGCAATATGGTTACTAAACAAATACCCACCGACCACCAGAGGAGAACTATGGACAAAACTCAGCGCCTTCCCTGGCACATACTAGACATATAACACAGACTGAAGGACAAGTCTTTCCAAATAATTAACTATTACAAACAAAGAGTTGTACTGCCTTGCACTTTTATTGTGTGTTCCCCCTTTTGGTTTTGTTGTGGTATTGTTATTTTATATTTAAATCACAGTATTTCTGGTGCTTGTATTTGTTGTTGAAATGTAATAAAGTTCCTCTTAAAAAGAGAAGCTGTCAGCAGACTGGATTTAAAGCAGTTATTTCCCTCAGACAGGGTAGTTGGATGTTGAAGGGATTTTGACTTTCAGCACACTCAGGAACACAGAACAAAGAGAAACTCCTCAAACAAACTGCAGACAGTGAATGAACTCAGTCATCACACTCAATGCACCTGTGTCAGATGTTCAGGTAGCACACCTGTGACTGCTTCCAGGGAGTGTGCTCCTCTCTGCTCCTCTATCCAGCAGTCATGTGACCTCCTCTTCCAGCAGCTCTGGTTGTGATGCTGATCATCATATCAAACTGTATTTACAGAGATTTTGTAAAATAACTCAACTACATATAAAACTGGTTGACAAATTTGGTATCTAGTACAGTGTGTGCAGATACATGTCTGCATTAAAAAAGATGCAACCAGCCACCATGTCCAGCCTGTGGCACCATTTTCATCTGTCCAGACACGTATACAAACAAAGCAAAAGCCCAGCAGCAGTCCCACCAGCCAACCATTGTGACCACAACAACCAGGAACCCTTCCCTACACATTCAGAGAGCTGTGATGATGATGGTGACAGGATGATGATAGTGGTGGTGACACATCAGAGAAATACAAGTGACAGTGAGGACTTTAGTGCAGCCTGTAGGCCTTCCTCCCACAGGTCTGGTGGAAGTGAGCCCCTTGTCTTCATTCAGCTTCTTCCCTTCTTTCCCCAGGGAGTTTGTACCTCAAGGATATTCAAGGCTCTTCTCAAGTCACTAGGAATATTTCTTTTGTTTCTTAAACAATGTCCTTGTATTTTCATGTTGTCTCTTTTGTTGTTGTTTGTCGTCTCTTTGTTTTGTTTATTTTATAAAATAGTCTTGAAATACTGCTATTCATATATTTTCAATATACTTATGTAACACTTTTTTGTTATATATTTTTTACATGTGCTGTTGTTAACTACCTGATAATTTGTATATGTTCTTCTCATGAAAAAAGAAAAAAGAGAGAGAAAAAAAAAGGTGGTTTAAAGATGAGTCATGTTTTCACAGTAGAATAATAATTTCCCACCCCGGTGTCCAAGGCCGTCACCAAGTACACCAGCTTCAAGTAAACTGTCCTACTGCCTCAAATACTAAACCAACGGCTCTTTTAAGAGCCACCCACTTCATCTAAAGACTTGATCCTGTAGTCATTTATTTAGAGTTGTTACGTTGATGATATATGTTTCTTTCATCAGGCCTATTATATACACGTGTCTACATGTACATGGCAAGTACGACTATTATTGTGTTATGCCTTTTTTCGTCAGTATTGTTTATCGACCATAATTGTGACTCAATTGTGACATCATGCAGAGGGACACAACGAAAGCTGGGCTCCTCATCTCTCTGGAACAACTGTGATAAAGTTACCATGAACAAATATTTAACCTTACATAAATGGTTCCAAAGAGATTATATTATTAATCTCTTTGGATATGGCATGAGCAATGAACAGCTTGTCTGTACAGTCTGTGTTAGTTCCACTTATGAAAAACCATTTAAAATGTGTTGAGATTAATATAACACAGTCTTTACTGATGTTGGATGGAATTACGTGATACTAAGTGTAACAAGCATATACACTATATACACGTTTCAAATAAAGAATGAAACGGCACCAATAGACACATTTTTCTGGATGTCTAAAATTGAAAACATAAACTGGAGATGGGTCCAGATTTTACTTTGTGAATAATGCACCTCAAACATATTAACCCTAACCTTGGGGATATTAATTATTATGATCATCCAGATAAAAGGATACATTTTCAATATACTTATGTAACACTTTATTTTTTTATTTTTTTTACATGTGCTATTTTTTTACTACCCGATGTTTTGTACATGTTGTTTTTCCTCATTAAAAAACAGACTACCCCCCCCCAAAAAAAGGCGGTTTAAAGATGAGGGATGTTTTGAGAGTAGAATAATAATAATTTAATTATTATAATAATTATTATAATAATTATTATAATAATTATAATAATAATTTCCCGCCTCTACTGGGAAGGTGAAGGGTTCATCAGTGTCCTAGTTTCTATTGTTAGAACAAATGTCTCCGCCCAGCAGAGCTCAACTACGTCCGCAGAAAGGCTGTAAATACCCACGCTCCCGACTCTGACCATCAGTTTCTCTAGGAAACAAGCTCATCTTGGACACAATGAGTGGACGCGGCAAAGGAGGAAAGGGACTCGGTAAAGGAGGTGCTAAGCGTCACCGTAAAGTTCTCCGTGATAACATCCAGGGAATCACCAAACCCGCCATCCGCCGTCTGGCTCGCCGTGGTGGAGTGAAGCGTATCTCCGGTCTGATCTACGAGGAGACCCGCGGTGTGTTGAAGGTGTTCCTGGAGAATGTGATCCGTGATGCCGTCACCTACACCGAGCACGCCAAGAGGAAGACTGTGACCGCCATGGATGTGGTGTATGCTCTCAAGAGACAGGGCCGCACTCTGTACGGCTTCGGAGGTTAAATCACTGTCTCATCTCACTGCAACACAACGGCTCTTTTAAGAGCCACCCACATTATCCGAAGAGCTCGTTTCTGTAAATAAGTGTTTTCGTATATGACCCAGTGTTTTTTCAGATATATATAAGTACTGGGCAAGAGACACGCAACATAATATCACTAATTCCTATATTAACATATTACTTGAAGACAGGTCACAGGCGCATCGTGCTGTGTTCAATGACCACGGCAATAGTATATCTCTGCAGAACCGGAGGCAGCAGTTTCAGGACCCTCTAGTTTTCACAACAGCGCCACCAGATTTATGAGTCAGCCAGTCCCCTAGGCCCCGCTGCGCAGATTTCAAGCTGCGCTTATGCACATTGCAACTTTTTGTTTGTTTTTCAATAAAAAAGATGTTCACAAAAAAAACATGTCCTATGTTTCTGAATAAAATGTAAGGTAAAAGGTTTGATTCTGGCACACTTTAGAGCCATTTTTTTAATAATTGTTGCCATATTTTGATGATATTTGGATAATATGAGTCACAATTGTTTTGGCATTTGGGTGGAATAAACTTTTAATAATGAATCACAATCAAGTTTTTTTATCTTTTGCAGAAAATACAGGGTAGGGGGATGCAGAAAAGTAATCTGGGGGGTATTCCAGGTAGGAGGTTCAACAAACTCCGAGTCTAATCCTGAACTCTGAGTTGACTTACCCTGAGATGGGAAACTCCGAGTATCTGGTTCCAGAACAGCTGATGTGAATTAGTTCAATCAACTCTGAGTATGTTCGCCTTTAGTTACGCGCGTGCACAACTGCAATAAAAAGCCATCTTCAATGGAGCCCCGATACGCCGAGTCACCATGGAAAAAAGAGATCTAGTTAGCCTCTGGAGAACATGAAGCTGTATTCTGACATAAATGTAACACCGCTGCAGCAGCGAAAGAGAGAGAAACAGCATGGGAGAAAATTGCTACCCGAGTCAACGCGTAAATTTGAATACACTACTCCATTGACTTAACATTTAACTGTACTGGATCGTAACATACAGGTATAAATAATAAATAGGGATAAAATCTGATTTTCATTTAGGTGCAATCCAACAGGGGAAAAGTGCACTTGGAAGCAGCTAAAAATGGAATATAAAAACATCATTCAGAAAGGTAAGGCACATTTTGCTATGCTATGATTGCACCTCACTTTGATTTTAATTGTTTTTTTTATTTTAATTGACATAGGCTATTAAAAAAACTAAATATTAATTCAGTGGCTACTTCAAGTAGTAATTTAAACCCCTAACAAAATGTTGTTTGAACACATCCTCTCACTACTCACTTTGTAGATTAACACTTGATACAATGTTTACACATTTTTATTTTATACATATTGGAGCAATTTAAAATGTGACGATGTGTGCATGAACACTCAATAAAATACTAATTTTAAAAAAAGATGAACATTTGAGTTCTGCTCAGCCGACAGAAAGAAGGCAGAGGCCCGAAAAATGAGTGGAGGGCTATCACCACCACCATCTCTGACAGAGGCTGAGTAGTTTGTAGAACTGTGGGATTTAAATGTCGTCCATATGTTTCCCAGTTACCAGCAAAGGAGTTGTATAGAGTGCACCCCATGAAGACTATAGCAAAAACTGAAAAAGAGATGGTCTATCTGGATCGCCAGATTTGAAAAACAGACCTTGAAATACTGTTACTGGAATGCCAGTTGAGGTGGGTGCATTGTCCTGATAGATCCGGGAATCATGCACAGAGCCAGGCCACTTGGCTCCTACATTTGTGATAAGGTAGGCTGCATCACATATGATCTTCACAGCGCAGAGAATGACATGAGTTGCAGTGTATTGTAATGTACATCATTTTTAAAATGGTGGGTCATATACCTGGACATTGATGCTGTGAAAGGATTTTCTATTCACATAGTCCCCTTCATTTTCTGCAGGAGCAGTAATGGGAATGTGTGTCCCATCGATGCATCCAATCACATTGGGAAGCCCTGCAAAATGACAGCTAATTAAGCTACTGAACCCACTCTGAGGTCGCAGCAGAATGTATATCGTAATTTCAAATAATATATGATTTCGACATCAGTCACCTGCAATCCTGTGGAATTCCTCTTTGATGTTTCTCACAAGTTTGTGTCCGGGGAACATTACCATCATTGGTAACAGGCGTTTCAGTGCAAGGGTTACTTTTCTAACAGCTCTACACACTGTTGCTTTGCCGAAGTTTTCTGCGTCCCCAATATTATACAGAAAACTACCATTTGCAAAAAAACGTAGCGCTATGCACGAAATTTGCTCTGATGTGAGTGCACGTCCACGGTGCTGATATATCGCCGGAGAATATTATTGAGATAAATTATGCCATTTGATGAAAAGCGGTATCGTTCTAAAAGATATTCCTCAGGGAATGACAGGACATCTAATCTAGGTCGGAAGATTCTCTGGCGACGTAAGGCATTTCGAATTAATGCTGCTTCGATATTAATCGGATTTTGAATGAATGGACAACCCATGTCTGGAAATCTGCTTCAGGTGGGAAGAGACAGGTAGAAACTCAGGGTTTCTTATAGAAAACCTGCCAGCGAGCAGGTTATGTTCACAGGGTCTGTTACCATGGTGACGGACTCAGAGTTTCATTCATCTCTCTTTCTGGAACGGATAACTCAGAGTTTCCCTTATATCAGGGTCAACTTACTCTGAGCTTTCACAAAACCCGCTTTCTGGAATACGCCCCTGGTTTTGAACCTGTGACCAGCTGCTTGGAGCGCAAAATTTTATCCACTCAGCTATTAGTAAGCACATAAGATAAGATCTTCTGGACATCTAATTAATCTGTGTTGTTTTTTTATTACTTTTTTAAATTTTATTTTGTCTGCATTAATTGCCCGAGGATAACGCGTTAATTTGACAGCCCTACAGTCAATATTGTTTTTTTTTTTTTTTTTTTTTTTTTTTTTAACAAGTTAATATTTGTATAAAATTAAAGAAAGTTGAACTTGTTGGTCGGGGAAGGGCAGACAGTTTCTTCTCAGATGCTAGCGGAGGGCAGAGAGAACATAATATAAATGTCAGGTAGGGCAGTTAATTTAAAAAAAAGAAAAAAAAAAAAAAAAAAATATATATATATATATATATATATATATATATATATATATATCTCAAAATTACAACCCCCCACCCCATAAACCTTTAATAATGAATGACAATTATTTTGGCATTTGGGTGGCATAAAATAAACCTTCAATATTATCGTTAGACAGAAAATAGTATTTGCTGTCATCCAGTTCGATAGGTGGCGCTGTTGTGAAAACCAGAGGGTCCTAGAACTACGGTCCTAGAACTACGGTCCTAGAACTGCGGTCCTGAAGCTGTTGCCTCCGGTTCTGTAGAGACACCCCACTCAACAGCGGAGCAGCAAGTCAGAATTCTGTAAGCCTGTTATTATCGATCAGTAACCGGGATCTTAAGTAACTAAAGCAGCTGTCAGATAAACGTAGTGAAGACGTACAGAAATGACCTATAACCCACGATAAAATGGAAATACTGATAGAGGTGCCTCAAAACAGCCCACTCATTCCATCACTGTAAATACAACTGTAGTAAGAAGTTTTATTTCTGTCATTTTTTTATACATTTCTCTGTCTAATCTTACTATTTTTTTTTTTACTAATGTTATTATATTGAGAACAATAAACAGGAAAATGCTCTTTAAGGATGGTGTGTGTCAAATAACTACTATGTGCCGGTTACTGTAATAGCACTTACTAGTATGGTGTTGGTGAGGGGTCGAAAACCTTATTTATTTATTAATTATAGTGCTATTTGTAGTGCGTTTTTTTTTTTTTTTTTTTTGGCTGGCTAATCGGCACATTGGCACACATTCAGTTTGATCCAGAACTGCCAGAGCAGAAAAGCTGATGCAGCTGCATCCAGTCATTTTCCACTGGATTTGAGACAATGTGATATTTATGTAACACAATTCAAGATAACAGGAAGATGCTCTTTAAGGATAGTGTGTGTCACTCTTAAAAGAGCCTTTTTGTCAGTAGTTTGTTGATGAGACTAACCCTAACCTGCTCTCTGCATTTTGTCTGTGGAGCCTCCAAACCTCACCTATTCACCACCGTGGCCAGCACTGCTCAGCGGCTTTTCCCACTCATTTCTCTCCTAAAATGAGCACATGTTGTGTGCATTTTGTTGATCATCCTGAGGTGAAGACGCATCTGTTTCTTATTTCCCTTTGCTCCACATGTTATGTGTCAGTGTCTATGGTCCAATACAAAGCATCACATCACAGCTTAATGAGGGCTGAAACATCCAAGATGAGAAACAAACACTCAGTGATGATGCCATGAAACAGGACCTTGGACAGCGACAGAGCTGCTCTTTGGTGCTGAGTGCTTTAAAAACGCTTCACACTTTGAAACACTGTGTGGGATGTCCCACATATACAGCTCATTGTCTCACAGCAGCATTGAGTCATTGTTGTGATTGTCTGCAATTAGGTTATTGATTAGTTGGTTTTACCAAAGCAAAGTCATGTTTAGTTTGCTAATGCTGGTCACAGACAACGTCTTGCATGCAACTAAACATCTTCTGCACTAATCCAGACCCTTTGCAACACAAATCGCACACGCATAGACTCACTTTCAAATTGGCTTTCAACAGAGCTACACCCAAACAGGCCGCTCAAAGTTCCCGCTTATTTTCCTTTGTCTTTGTCCTGACCACACGGTCAGACAAACACCTCCCCCGATCTAAAGCCAGCTTTGATTCAGCCATCTTGTCGTTTTCTGTTGTCAGCCATTTTTTTTTACGGCCCTTCGATTACCACACTCGCCTTTGTTTCTCTCTCTCTCGCTCACACACACACTTACACACGTACACGCACACACACACACACACACACACATGCTTGTATATAGTTAGTTAGGATTTGTGTGTTTTGTTTTGCTTTGCTTTACAAATAAATAGAATTTTGGAATCGTACCTGCTGTCTGTTTAATGTTGTACAATGGCGAATGAATACTCAACCTCTGCTACGTCAAGAACTCCGAAATCCTTCAGGCTTTATTTTTAATTTGGTTATGGTTATTAATTTAATTATTAATCAAAATCCCAAATTAATAGTTTAGTGAACTTTATGAGACTGATATTAACTGGCTATCATTTTTCCCTTTATGGGAATGGTGCCCCACGAGGTGATTTGATGGTAATTAAGTCACGTTATTTGGCATAATTAATAATTATTGCTAATAATTATTAATTATTTCTGATAGCCAATTTGATACTTAAATTGTAGGTTCCCTACATTTATGGCGCCGCCGTACAAAGCCTATAAGTGTGGATTCCCAACATCTACAACATTCTCTTTAATTTTAATAACAGATCTATTTAAATTGATTAAAAAATGTGTTCGACATTTTAACACAATCAAACTCAACAGTAATTAGTCCTGATCTGATGAATATACAGCAGCTACACTCAGTTGCTACTTCACACATACAGAGAGCTGTTCGTCTCATTTCTTGGCTGATAGAAATGCAGTGGGGACTAATACATATATTAGCAACATCACCCTGTAAAACACCTTACTAATTTTTAATCAGTAAAATATCTCTAACTGTCAGAAATTTCTCACTGAAAGTGTTTCTAATCTTTAATCAAACCCACTTTAACTGATCTTTGACCACAGTGATGAAGCTCAACAAGCTGACAAAGGAAGTACTGTTCATCAACACCACAACTTCATATGAAGTCAACAACAAAATGAACTCTGTAAGAAGTAATCAGCTTGCAATCATGTTTTCCTCCTAATTATACTTTAAGTTATAAACTGTAAACATCTTCTTTCTTTGAGGATTTTGCCACAAAGTCTCAACTCTGGAGTTGGTCAATAACTCAGAAGTTCACATTTGTACATGAATTTGGCAATATGCTTTCCTATGAACAGTTTTCCCAGTTCCTGTCAGAGAATTAATTTCTTTGACTCAGATATACAGTGTAACACTAAAAACATTCACTGAAATTTCAAAGAAAGAATGAAACTGCACCAAGAGTAAAGTTTTTCTGAAGGCCTAAAATTGAGAACATAAAGTGGAGAAGACCTCGTCTGTTACCTTATGATTATTGCATCTTAAATAAGGCTAAAGACGTACACCTCAGAATTTTACACAAAAACTACCCTGCCAATTATCATGTTGCAAAATTTACAGACCATAATGTCTCCTGCTCCTTTTGTAAAAAATATAGGAAGTATTTCTCCTTTAACCTCAGGGACTTTATTTATTATTATGATAATCCAGATAGAAGCGCTCTGGAATCTCATTAACTTTGTTATTCTAAATATTAAACTTTGCAAAGGGTCTCGAAGGTTGTTTAAAAAAAAAAAAAAAAAAAAATATGTATATATATATATATATATATATATATATATATATATATATATATATATACTTAAAATATAGTGTGTGTGTGTGTGAGAGAGAGAGAGAGAGAGAGAGAGAGAGAGAGAGAGAGAGAGAAGAAATATTTACCTCAACATAACACAAAAAACACAATCCCTCGGATGACACACACACTGGACTGTTATTTGATCCTGTTTATGGTCTCGTCATCATGTTAATTTTATAATATTCCAGCTCATCCTGTTGATCCTTTATCCAAAAGATGTATGAAAACATTAAACAACAATCCCAGGGTTCTGATTATTTATTCATAAAATGTATGTCATTATCTATAATCAAAATAATGTATTCATTCAGCCCTGTTACCATATCATTTTCATTAGGAATCTCATAAGATGTCATGTTGTCTTTATAATAATTTGAGTAATTATATGCAGAATGTTTTAGAATATTTTTAAAAATCAATAGAAAAATAACTAAAAAAATAATGTGTGACTTCTGAAAAGTTGGGCAAGATGATATCAAAAGTTGCATGAATTAATTCAAGTCAAGTATTATCTGACATTAAATGAGTGTACAACGTTAAGGTAACAATTTTATATGTAATGGTAAAGTACTTAACCAACAATATTGTAAAATACTCCTTTTCCAGGGTCCTGAGTATTGGTAACAGGGTCGCATCAAACATGGAAAACAAAAACGTGTATCATTGAAGCCTGAGCTGGATGAATCCAATTATTTGATGGTTTATTACCTGTTCTCCTTAAAAACAAAACAGAAAATTATAAAATAAAGGGTCAAGTTTTCTTGTCTAAATTGTCCTCCAGTTGTTGAATGACCCATTATTTATAATCTTGATAATCATTAAGACTTTAGTCCATGTGAAAAACATTGCAAAACTGCATGCTTTTGTGAATACAAGAAGATGGCTGTACGTTATGTTAACACCATGAAACAGTTTTTAACATACTATAGAAGCCCATTTCCACCAGTGTGGGTTATTATGGGAACCTTTCTAAAAAATAATGAGTTAGTATGTCAAAATAATGACTTGTCCAAATGCTGATGATCTTTTTTTGAAATTGTTTTAGTAAAATAATGAGTTAGTATGTAAACATAATGACCTGGTGTCTAAAAAAATGAAAAAATAAATCGGGAACTTGTGCAAAAAAATGAATTTATATAGTTTTTAAATATTTATAGACTAAGTCATTCACAGACTCATAATTCTCCCTAAAAACCAACTCACCTCAATGTCTGTCTGTACTGTAAAGCTTTATCTGTTGATTTATTAGATATTATTTTTATAAATCCTCAATTCAAGTGCTTGTTAGCAAATACACATGAAAGACACATGGAAATGTGATAAAAATAGTTTATGATGTCTTAATTAAGTCAAACTCAACAGTGATTAGTCCTGATCTGATGAATATACAGCAGCTACACTAATATCTGTTGGGTGACACCTTATTAAGTTTGATATTCAGGAATGATATCAGTAAAACAGTGTAACCCAAAAAGGTGACCAGTGTATTCGTTCATAAAAAAAAGAAAACTAATAATTATTTTGTAAATTTAAATGAGTCCTCAGCAGAGGACATGTTCACAGTCACAGCTGCTCTGATACAAGTCTGACTAAACGGCGGCCATCATCGGTGTGTTTGCTGCGACCAGAATAACTTGAGTTTATTCCAAAGTCATCATCAGCAGATGGTTGTTTTTACACTGAGTCCCTGAACAAACATGTGGGCCAGCTGGAAAACGGCTTTGATGGAGCTGTGATGCATTTGAACTCATTTTAGGAGAGCATTTTCCCACCTATGTAATGTTAATTGTAAAAACAAAAGTGCAACATTTAAAGAGAGACATAGATTTTATTCAAAACCACTCCACCACTTTTTCACCTGTATGCTACGTGTGGTTAAATGTTAAATTATTGGAATAGTGCATTCAAATTCAAGCGTTGACTCAGGCAGCAATTTTCTCCCATGCTGCCTCTCTCTCCTTGGCAGCTGCAGCGGTGTTACTTTCTTTTTTACAAAATATATACTCATATTTGCTGTAGGCATTCATCAGCACCTCCAATTCCACAGGTGTAAAATAAGTTGATCGCCTTTTCTCTCTGGTTGCCATGGTGAATCGAGGTACTGGGGCTCCATTGAAGATGGCTTTTTATTGTGGTTGTGCACGAGCTTAACTCAAAGTGTGCCTACTCAGAGTTGATTGAACTAATTCACATCAGCTGTTCTGGAACTGGGTGCTCAGAGTTTCCCATCTCAGGGTAAGTCAACTTGGAGTTCAGGATTAGACTTTTTCGTTTGTTGAGTTTGTTGAACCTCCTGCCTGGAATAGGCTACCCCCCAGAAGATGAAAACTTTTACTCTTTTTTTTTTTTCTTTTTAAGTCTCTCATTTGGTTTTACTTTGTCTTTGTGAGTTTTGTATCCAATAATTTGTGTAGAATTCAATTCAAATGACTTTAAGTATGTACATTTCTGCTCACCGACCTATTGCTCCATCCACACAATGGAAACCTGGAAGTTTGGGACAGAGAAGATGCTAACATCATGATAATCAGATTCAACCATGTTGTGACTTTCCAAGGTCCAAGAATTTTTACTCTGACTGAAAGCACAAACATGGAGCTACACTAAAAGCTCATACACATCATACAATATGCACACACAGCTGGGTAGTAATGGGAGGCTTCTATTGGCGCACAGATTTTAGGCATAAAGATGATTTGGAAAAATGTCTTTGATACACCTTAGAAACACTTACAAACTTTTGAATGGGGATACTTTAGAAAGTAAAGTCAGGTAACATTTCACATTTTATTTTCACATGATTAAAAAATGTTTTTTTTTTTTAAGTAGATCATAATTTATTTTTGTAACTTCACTGACTTATATCATAATATGTTGCTATCAAATATTGGCAATGTATGTTACTACAAAACACAAATACCTTGCATTTGTATGTTTCATATGTATCATATCAGTGTTTCTAAAGTGACATAATATATAAGCTGATGTCATCTGGAGGTGTAGGGGATGGTAGTTTGCATGACACTTCAGCGAGACGCATATCAAGCTCTGAACCACTGTTCACCAACAAACTCACAAACCAACACCAGTTGTCTTCTTGATGACAAGTAGCGTGGTATCCACCAGTGTTTGTGGCAGCAATTCTAGTTGTTTTTACTGACACATCACAGCGTTTTTCTATCATCACCCCCACACAGGACAGAGGCTTTCATTACTAAATGATCAGAAGAACCAGTCACTACTGTAACACAGCCAAGCTATCAAGTTTGAAAAGATATGTTTATCCTATTCATTCTAGTTTTTGTTTTAGAGTCACATAGTTTTTCTTTTTTCTTCTTCTTTTTTTTTTCTTCTTGGCTCTCAACGAAGGCGGATGCTTTTTCTCTCGCTCCCTCCCTGCCCTTATCTGCCCTGCTTACTGCTCTTTGTCTTGTGCTGTCTCTGATCTATTGGAGCCTCTCTCTGCATTTCTCTCCGAAACCTAAATCATGGATTTGATCAGCTGCTCTCTCAACGCAATCGACCAAATTTTCTCGACAAAGAGACTGGGTAAAGGAGAACCCGCCTGCCCTTACGGTACGTTTGCAGCCGGATACATGATGGACTCCTGGGAGAAGTGGAGGATCGCGTGCCTGTCGATCCTTTCCGTTGGGGATGTTGAAGACGTGTACATAATTGGAATTATGATAACAGGCATTCTGCTGTTTGGAGTTAGCAGCTTCCTGATTTATCGCAAAGTTCGGAAGATGCATGCAGCACTTTTGGCAATCGAGAAGCTGCCATCATGACTGAGGGAATGGGCAGAGCTGTCAACACTCAGACTAAAGCAATTGGTGAGCTCAATCGCAAGCAGGATGCGATTCTTGATCAAAATCGCAGGCTGGATGCGATTTATGAACTCCCTCGCAAGATGGATGTCAACTTGGAGAAGTTGCCAGCTCGCCTGGGCTGAAATTAGCCACCGAATTCGGACATATTGGAGGCAAGCCACCGGGAGACTCAGAGAGACTCAAGGCAGATGGAAATTGCAGTGTCTGCCTGACCCAAAACAATTGTTATCTTCATTGGCTCCCCGAGATAACCAGCCTTCCCAAGGCCGGTTATCCCTCCACTCTCCTGGATGTTATGCAGACAAGATGCTCCAGCCCTATCTCCCTCCCCAACACCTCCCTACCCCTGTGAACTTTGTCTCTGGATCAGAACTCTCTGAGGTCGTCTCCACGGCAACGGCCGTGTCTTCGTCATCAGTTATCAGACGGCAGAGACAATGGTTGAGACTGAATTGGAGATGACTTACATGGGCTTACACATACACACACATGACACATATAACACACACACACCCTCCACCTCAACACCTTCGTGGCTCCCCACCCCCCTCCCTCCCTTCGTCGCGGTATAGCATGGGAGGTGGTGGCAATGCGCCCATTGTGGCTGCGTGCCCACACCGTGTCTGTGCCGCGTCACTTCCCTGCCCGAACATCCTCCCCCCTCCCGCATGTGCAAGTCTTTGAGTTCTGTTGTAATGTTTACTACATGTTTATGCTTTATGTGCTGAGGTGTTTTTTTTCCTAATCCCACACTGTGCCCCCCCTACAGGAGCCTAGTTTGGGAGTTGCTTTTTTTCCCTCTTCCTCCCTCTTGTTCACCCTTTTTTTCATCTAAGTCTTTTTATGTTTCTTGGATGGGCTGAAACTGAAACAAATTTCGTTGCTCTGTAAGATGTGCAGTGACAGTAAAGATCATTCATTCAACCTGGTTAGGTGGATGGTGTGAAGATTTAAAATCCGGTACAGATCAGAAAGAGAAGCTTTTGTACAGATTTTTTAAAATCATTTAATTCGTGTGTAATTTGGAAATGAGTGACATCATTTATATCTGTGACATTATTTAAATCGCTTAATGATTTTATACATAACCCAACGCTGACTATTTATTTTTACATTTTAAATAACTGGATTTTCTTTCTTCTCTCTCTCTCCACCCACCCACTCAATTCTACACCAGCTTTAGAAGCTGACCAATCCTGTACGAGCGACAGCACAGTATGATTTGCATCAGGTGGCTACAAATCGGACCGCTCTCTGACGAGCATCGCCATTCGTTTTGGAAGAAACGCACCAGTCTGATCATGCCTGAAACCACCGTGAAAGCGCCCAAGAAGGGCTCCAAGAAAGCCGTGTCCAAGAGCGTCAGCAAGACCGGCAAGAAGAAGAGGAGGACCAGGAAGGAGAGCTACGCCATCTACGTGTACAAGGTGCTGAAGCAGGTCCACCCCGACACCGGCATCTCGTCCAAGGCCATGGGCATCATGAACTCGTTTGTCAGCGACATCTTTGAGCGCATCGCCGGGGAGGCCTCCCGTCTGGCTCACTACAACAAGCGCTCCACCATCACTTCCAGGGAGATCCAGACCGCCGTCCGCCTGCTGCTGCCCGGTGAGCTGGCCAAGCACGCCGTGTCTGAGGGCACCAAGGCCGTCACCAAGTACACCAGCTCCAAGTAAACTGTGCCGTAACATACAAATAAGCAAACGGCTCTTCTAAGAGCCACCCACTTCATCTAAAGACTTCATCCTTCAGTTATTTTGTAATGAGGCAATATACATACATTCGTTGTATTTAAGTTATCCTTTATGTACCAGAAAACTTGTATACATTTGTCCACGACAATGTTGATATGAATCTAGTTTTATTGGTCTAGATGAGTGCAGACTGAGAATCAGACTTTACAAACAGCCCAGACTGTATAGTCTGGCAGTTTCAGTTTCAGAAAGATAAAGTGAATTTATCAGAAACATTTATCCTTTCAAACTGTTAAACAATTACATTTTTTATCTATGATAAATTTGGCAATATGCTTTCCTCTGAACAGTTGATGTGTACAGTTTCGAAAACCCCTGTCAGACATCATTTCTTCGGCTCATATGTAATGGTCACTGATCTTTCAAAGAAGTAAACTGCACCAAGAGGAACGTTTTTCCGAAGGTCTGAAACTGACAACATAAACCAGACTGTGACTGTTTGAGTTTTTCATCTTTAATAAGGTTTAAGACGTTTACCTCAGAATTTCACACACAAAAAACTACCCTGCCAGGTATACTGCTAAATTTACAGACCATAATGCCTCCTGCTCCTTTTGTAAAAATGAAGTATGTCTCCCTTAACCTCAGGGACCTTATTTGTTATTATGATAATCCAGATAAAAGCTCGCTTGAATCTCGTTTTTTATAATTTTATCATTTAAACTCTTTACCTACAAACACACGTTATTTTAGTCTGATGTTTTATACATGTTCTTATTCTCAGGAAATAAAGAAAAATGCTGTTTAAAGATGAGTGATGTTTTGAGAGTAGAATAATAATTTCCCGCCTCTACTGGGAAGGTGAAGGGTTCATCAGTGTCCTAGTTTCTATTGTTAGAACAAATGTCTCCGCCCAGCAGAGCTCAACTACGTCCGCAGAAAGGATTTAAATCCCCACGCTCCCGACTCTGACCATCAGTTTCTCTAGGAAACAATCTCATCTTGGACACAATGAGCGGACGCGGCAAAGGAGGAAAGGGACTCGGTAAAGGAGGCGCTAAGCGTCACCGTAAAGTTCTCCGTGATAACATCCAGGGAATCACCAAACCCGCCATCCGCCGTCTGGCTCGCCGTGGTGGAGTGAAGCGTATCTCCGGTCTGATCTACGAGGAGACCCGCGGTGTGTTGAAGGTGTTCCTGGAGAATGTGATCCGTGATGCCGTCACCTACACCGAGCACGCTAAGAGGAAGACTGTGACCGCCATGGATGTGGTGTATGCTCTCAAGAGACAGGGCCGCACTCTGTACGGCTTCGGAGGTTAAATCACTGTCTCATCTCACTGCAACACAACGGCTCTTTTAAGAGCCACCCACATCATCCCAAGAGCTCATTTCTGTAAATATAAGTGTTTTCATGTGACCCAATAATGTTTTTCAGATCTATCCATATTTCCTACGTAAGTACTGGGCAAGAGCTATAGTATACACGCTACACGATTCCAATAATTCCTATATTAACATATTACTTGAAGACAGTCACAGGCGCATCGTGCTGTGTTCAATGACCACGGCAATAGTATGTCTCGGCAGAACCGGAGGCAGCAGTTTCAGGACCCTCTAGTTTTCACAACAGCGCCACCAGATTTATGAGTCAGCCAGTCCCCTAGGCCCCGCTGTGCAGATTTCAAGCTGCGCTGATGCACATTGCAACTTTTTGTTTTTCAATAAAAAGGATGTTTTTCAATAAAAAGGATGTTAACTAAAAACACATGTCCTATGTTTCTGAATAAAATTTAAGGTAAAAGGTTTGATTCTGGCACACTTTAGAGCCATTTTTTTTTAAAATAACTGTTGCCATATTTTGATGATATTGGGATAATATGAGTCACAATTGTTTTGGCATTTGGGTGGAATAAACTTTTAATAATGAATCACAATCAAGTTTTTTATCTTTTGCAGAAAATACAGGGTAGGGGGATGCAGAAAAGTAATCTGGGGGGTATTCCAGGTAGGAGGTTCAACAAACTCCGAGTCTAATCCTGAACTCTGAGTTGACTTACCCTGAGATGGGAAACTCTGAGTATCTGGTTCCAGAACAGCTAATGTGAATTAGTTCAATCAAGTATGTTCGCCTTTAGTTACGCGCGTGCACAACTGCAATAAAAAGCCATCTTCAATGGAGCCCCGATACGCCGAGTCACCATGGAAAAAAGAGATCTAGTTATTTCACCGCGATGGAGTTGGAGGTCCTATTGCAGGCCTCTGGAGAACATGAAGCTGTATTCTGACGTAAATGTAACACCGCTGCAGCAGTGAAAGAGAGAGAAACAGCATGGGAGAAAATTGCTACCCGAGTCAACGCGTAAATTTGAATACACTACTCCATTGACTTAACGTTTAACCGTACTAGATCGTAACATACAGGTATAAATAATAAATAGGGATAAAATCAGATTTACATTTAGGTGCAATCCAACAGGGGAAAAGTGCACTTGGAAGCAGCTAAAAATGGAATATAAAAACATCATTCAGAAAGGTAAGGCACATTTTGCTATGCTATGATTGCACCTCACTTTGATTTTAATTGTTTTTTTATTTTAATTGACATAGGCTATTAAAAAAACTAAATATTAATTCAGATGGCTACTTCAAGTAGTAATTTAAACCCCTAACAAAATGTTGTTTGAACACATCCTCTCACTACTCACTTTGTAGATTAACACTTGATACAATGTTTACACATTTTTATTTTATACATATTGGAGCAATTTAAAATGTGACGATGTGTGCATGAACACTCAATAAAATACTAATTTTAAAAAAAGATGAACATTTCAGTTCTGCTCAGCCGACAGAAAGAAGGCAGAGGCCCGAAAAATGAGTGGAGGGCTACCACCACCATCTCTGACAGAGGCTGAGTAGTTTGTAGAACTGTGGGATTTAAATGTCGTCCATATGTTTCCCAGTTACCAGCAAAGGAGTTGTATAGAGTGCACCTCATGAAGACTATAGCAAAAACTGAAAAGGAAATGGTCTATCTGGATCGCCAGATTTGAAAAACAGACCTTGAAATACTGTTACTGGAATGCCAGTTGAGGTGGGTGCATTGTCCTGATAGATCCGGGAATCATGCACAGAGCCAGGCCACTTGGCTTCTACATTTGTGATAATGTAGGCTGCATCACATATGATCTTCACAGCGTAGAGAATGACATGAGTTGCAGTGTATTGTAATGTGCATCATTTTTAAAATGGTGGGTTATATACCTGGACATTGATGCTGTGAAAGGATTTTCTATTCACATAGTCCCCTTCATTTTCTGCAGGAGCAGTAATGGGAATGTGTGTCCCATCGATGCATCCAATCACATTTGGAAGCCCTGCAAAATGACGGCTAATTAAGCTACTGAACCCACTCTGAGGTCGCAGCAGAATGTATATCGTAATTTCAAATAATATATGATTTCGACATCAGTCACCTGCAATCCTGTGGAATTCCTCTTTGATGTTTCTCACAAGTTTGTGTCCGGGGAACATTACCATCATTGGGAACAGGCGTTTTCAGTGCAAGGGTTACTTTTCTAACAGCTCTACACACTGTTGCTTTGCCGAAGTTTTCTGCGTCCCCAATATTATACAGAAAACTACCATTTGCAAAAAAACGTAGCGCTATGCACGAAATTTGCTCCGATGTGAGCACATGTCCACGGTGTGTGACGTTGCTGATATATGGCCGGAGAATGTTAGATAAATTATGCCATTTGATGAAAAGCGGTATCGTTCTAAAAGATATTCCTCAGGGAATGACAGGACATCTAATCTATGTCGGAAGATTCTCTGGCGACGTAAGGCATTTCGAATTAATGCTGCTTCGATATTAATCGGATTTTGAATGAATGGACAACCCATGTCTGGAAATCTGCTTCAGGTGGGAAGAGACAGGTAGAAACTCAGGGTTTCTTATAGAAAACCTGCCAGCGAGCAGGTTATGTTCACAGGGTCTGTTACCATGGTGACAGACTCAGAGTTTAATTTACCTCTCTTTCTGGAACGGATAACTCAGAGTTTCCCTTATCTCAGGGTTAATTTACTCTGAGCTTTCACAAAACCCGCTTTCTGGAATACGCCCCTGGTTTTGAACCTGTGACCAGCTGCTTGGAGCGCAAAATTTTTTCCACTCAGCTATTAGTAAGCACATAAGATAAGATCTTCTGGACATCTAATTAATCTGTGTTGTTTTTTTATTACTTTTTTTTGTTTTTTTTGTCTGCATTAATTGCCCGAGGATAACGCGTTAATTTGACAGCCCTACTGTCAATATTGCTGTTTTTTTTTTTTTTTTTTAACAAGTTAAGTTTTGTATAAAATTAAAGAAAATTTAACTTGTTGGTGGGGGGGGGGGCAGACAGTTACTTCTCAGATGCTAGCGGAGGGCAGAGAGAAAATAATATAAATGTCAGGTAGGGCAGTTAATTTAAAAAAAAAAAAAAATATATATATATATATATACAGTACAGGCCAAAAGTTTGGACACACCTTCTCATTCAATGCGTTTTCTTTATTTTCATGACTATTTACATTGTAGATTCTCACTGAAGGCATCAAAACTATGAATGAACACATGTGGAGTTATGTACTTAACAAAAAAAGGTGAAATAACTGAAAACATGTTTTATATTCTAGTTTCTTCAAAATAGCCACCCTTTGCTCTGATTACTGCTTTGCACACTCTTGGCATTCTCTCCATGAGCTTCAAGAGGTAGTCACCTGAAATGGTTTTCCAACAGTCTTGAAGGAGTTCCCAGAGGTGTTTAGCACTTGTTGGCCCCTTTGCCTTCACTCTGTGGTCCAGCTCACCCCAAACCATCTCGATTGGGTTCAGGTCTGGTGACTGTGGAGGCCAGGTCATCTGCCGCAGCACTCCATCACTCTCCTTCTTGGTCAAATAGCCCTTACACAGCCTGGAGGTGTGTTTGGGGTCATTGTCCTGTTGAAAAATAAATGATCGTGCAACTAAACGCAAACCGGATGGGATGGCATGTCGCTGCAGGATGCTGTGGTAGCCATGCTGGTTCAGTGTGCCTTCAATTTTGAATAAATCCCAACAGTGTCACCAGCAAGACACCCCCACACCATCACACCTCCTCCTCCATGCTTCACAGTGGGAACCAGGCAAGTGGAATCCATCCGTTCACCTTTTCTGCGTCTCACAAAGACACGGCGGTTGGAACCAAAGATCTCAAATTTGGACTCATCAGACCAAAGCACAGATTTCCACTGGTCTAATGTCCATTCCTTGTGTTTCTTGGCCCAAACAAATCTCTTCTGCTTGTTGCCTCTCCTTAGCAGTGGTTTCCTAGCAGCTATTTGACCATGAAGGCCTGATTCGCGCAGTCTCCTCTTAACAGTTGTTGTAGAGATGGGTCTGCTGCTAGAACTCTGTGTGGCATTCATCTGGTCTCTGATCTGAGCTGCTGTTAACTTGTGATTTATGAGGCTGGTGACTCGGATGAACTTATCCTCAGAAGCAGAGGTGACTCTTGGTCTTCCTTTCCTGGGTCGGTCCTCAGTGCTCCACTTTCGTTGTAGCGCTTGATGGTTTTTGCGACTCCACTTGGGGACACATTTAAAGTTTTTGCAATTTTCCGGACTGACTGACCTTCATTTCTTAAAGTAATGATGGCCACTCGTTTTTCTTTAGTTAGCTGATTGGTTCTTGCTAATATGAATTTTAACAGTTGTCCAATAGGGCTGTCAGCTGTGTATTAACCTGACTTCTGCACAACACAACTGATGGTCCCAACCCCATTGATAAAGCAAGAAATTCCACTAATTAACCCTGATAAGGCACACCTGTGAAGTGAAAACCATTTCAGGTGACTACCTCTTGAAGCTCATGGAGAGAATGCCAAGAGTGTGCAAAGCAGTAATCAGAGCAAAGGGTGGCTATTTTGAAGAAACTAGAATATAAAACATGTTTTCAGTTATTTCACCTTTTTTTGTTAAGTACATAACTCCACATGTGTTCATTTATAGTTTTGATGCCTTCAGTGAGAATCTACAATGTAAATAGTCATGAAAATAAAGAAAACGCATTGAATGAGAAGGTGTGTCCAAACTTTTGGCCTGTACTGTATATCAAAATTACAAGCCCCCACCCCATAAACCTTTAATAATGAATCACAATTAAAATTTTAATAATGAATCACAATTATTTTGGCATTTGGGTGGCATAAACCTTCAATATTATCGTTAGACAGAAAATAGTATTTGCTGTCATCCAGTTCGATAGGTGGCGCTGTTGTGAAAACCAGAGGGTCCTAGAACTGCGGTCCTGAAAGTGCTGTCCTGAAACTGTTGCCTCCGGTTCTGTAGAGACACCCCACTCAACAGCGGAGCAGCAAGTCAGAATTCTGTAAGCCTGTTATTATCGATCAGTAACCTGGATGTTAAGTAACTAAAGCAGCTGTCAGATAAATGTAGTGAAATCGTAGAAACTGATAGAGGCTGCCTCAAAACAGCCCTACTCATTCCATCACTGTAAATACAACTGTAGTCAGTACTTGTTCATTGATTACATTTAACTCTTGGAGGAAATAGTTGTGTGTTACTCCTAATGGTTTTTTCTTTACCCCCTATGCGGTAACGTGGTTTCTTGTGTATCATGGAGTTAAATTATTTCCTGAAGTAGTATCGCTGTTGTGATAATAACCCTAAGAAGTTTTATTTCTGTCACTTTTTTATAAATTTCTCTGTCTAATCTTACTATTTTGTTTTTACTAATATTATTATATTGAGAACAATAAACGGGAAAATGCTCTTTAAGGATGGTGTGTGTCGCTCTTAAAAGAGCCTTTTTGTCAGTAGTTTGTTGATGAGACTAACCCTAACCTGTTCTCATTTTGTCTGTGGAGCCTCCAAACCTCACCTATTCACCGCCGTGGCCAGCACTGCTCAGCGGCTTTCCCACTCATTTCTCTCCTAAAATGAGCACATGTTGTGTGCATTTTGTTGATCATCCTGAGGTGAAGACACATCTGTTTCTTATTTCCCTTTGCTCCACATGTTATGTGTCAGTGTCTATGGTCCAATACAAAGCATCACATCACAGCTTAATGAGGGCTGAAACATCCAAGATGAGAAACAAACACTCAGTGATGATGCCATGAAACAGGACCTTGGACAGCGACTGAGCTGCTCTTTGGTGCTGAGTGCTTTAAAAACGCTTCACACTTTGAAACACTGTGTGGGATGTCCCACATATACAGCTCATTGTCTCACAGCAGCATTAAGTCATTGTTGTGACTGTCTGCAATTAGGTTATTGATTAGTTGGTTTTACCAAAGCAAAGTCATGTTTAGTTTGCTAATGCTGTTCACAGACAACGTCTTGCATGCAACTAAACATCTTCTGCACTTATCCAGACCCTTTTGCAACACAAATCGCACACGCATAGACTCACTTACAAATTGGCTTTCAACAGAGCTACACCCAAACAGGCCGCTCAAAGTTCCCGCTTCTTTTCCTTTGTCTTTGTCCTGACCACACGGTCAGACAAACACCTCCCCCGATCTAAAGCCAGCTTTGATTCAGCCATCTTGTCGTTTTCTGTTGTCAGCCATTTTTTTTACGGAACCTTCGATTACCACACCCGCCTTTGTTTCTCTCTCTCTCGCTCACACACACCTCCACACGTACACGCACACACACACACACATGCTTGTATATAGTTAGTTAGGATTTGTGTGTTTTGTTTTGCTTTGCTTTACAAATAAATATAATTTTGGAATCGTACCTGCTGTCTGTTTAATGTTGTACAATGGCGAATGAATACTCAACCTCTGCTACGTCAAGAACTCCGAAATCCTTCAGGCTTTATTATTAATTTGGTTATGGTTATTAATTTAATTATTAATCAAAATCCCAAATTAATAGTTTAGTGAACTTTATGAGACTGATATTAACTGGCTATCATTTTTCCCTTTATGGGAATGGTGCCCCACGAGGTGATTTGATGGTAATTAAGTCACGTTATTTGGCATAATTAATAATTATTGCTAATAATTATTAATTATTTCTGATAGCCAATTTGATACTTAAATTGTAGGTTCCCTATATTTATGGCGCCGCCGTACAAAGCCTGTAAGTGTGGATTCCCAACATCTACAACATTCTCTTTAATTTTATTAACAGATCTATTTAAATTGATTAAAAAAATGTGTTCGACATTTTAACACAATCAAACTCAACAGTAATTAGTCCTGATCTGATGAATATACAGCAGCTACACTCAGTTGCTACTTCACACATACAGAGAGCTGTTCGTCTCATTTCTTGGCTGATAGAAATGCAGTGGGGACTAATACATATATTAGCAACATCTCCCTGTAAAACACCTTACTAATTTTTAATCAGTAAAATATCTCTAACTGTCAGACATTTCTCACTGAAAGTGTTTTTAATCTTTAATCAAACCCACTTTAACTGATCTTTGACCACAGTGATGAAGCTCAACAAGCTGACAAAGGAAGTACTGTTCATCAACACCACAACTTCATATAAAGTCAACAACAAAATGAACTCTGTAAGAAGTAATCAGCTTGCAATCATGTTTTCCTCCTAATTATACTTTAAGTTATAAACTGTTAACATCTTCTTTCTTTGAGGATTTTGCCACAAAGTCTCAACTCTGGAGTTGGTCAATAACTCAGAAGTTTACATTTGTACATGAATTTGGCAATATGCTTTCCTATGAACAGTTTATGTCTGAACAGTTTTCCCAGTTCCTGTCAGAGAATTAATTTCTTTGACTCAGATATACAGTGTAACACTAAAAACATTCACTGATCTTTCAAAGAAAGAATGAAACTGCACCAAGAGTAAAGTTTTTCTGAAGGTCTAAAATTGAGAACATAAAGTGGAGAAGACCTCGTCTGTTACCTTATGATTATTGCATCTTAAATAAGGCTAAACACGTACACCTCCAAATTTTACACAGAAACTACCCTGCCAATTATCATGTTGCAAAATTTACAGACCATAATGTCTCCTGCTCCTTTTGTAAAAAATATAGGAAGTATTTCTCCTTTAACCTCAGGGACTTTATTTATTATTATGATAATCCAAATAGAAGCGCTCTTGAATCTCATTAACTTTGTTATTCTAAATATTAAACTTTGCAAAGGGTCTCGAAGGTTGTTTTAAAAAAAAAAAAAAAAAAAAAAAAATATATATATATATATATATATATATATATATATATATACTTAAAATATAGTGTGTGTGTGTGTGTGTGTGTGTGTGTGAGAGAGAGAGAGAGAGAGAGAGAGAGAGAGAGAGAGAGAGAGAGAGAGAGAGAATTTATTTACCTCAACCTTACTCAAATAACATAATCCCTCAGATGACTCACACATGGACTGTTATTTGATCAGATCTTGTTTATGGTCTCGTCATCATGTTAATTTTATAACATTCCAGCTCATCCTGTTGATCCTTTATCCAAAAGATATATAAAAACATTAAACAACAATCCCAGGGTTCTGAGTATTTATTCATAAAATGTATGTCATTATCTAGAATCAAAATAATGTATTCATTCAGCCCTGTTACCATATCATTTTCATTAGGAATCTCATAAGGTGTCATGATGTCTTTATAATAATTTGAGTAATTATATGCAGAATGTTTTAGAATATTTTTAAAAATCAATAGTAAAATAACTAAAAAAATAATGTGTGACTTCTTAAAAGTTGGGCAAGATGATATCAAAAGGTGCATGAATTAATTCAAGTCAAGTATTATCTGACATTAAATAAGTGTACAACGTTAAGGTAACAATTTTATATGTAATGGTAAAGTACTTAACCAACAATATTGTAAAATACTCCTTTTCCAGGGTCCTGAGTATTGGTAACAGGGTCGCATCAAACATGGAAAACAAAAATTGATAAAACCTCATAAAAAGTGTATCATTGAAGCCTGAGCTGGATGAATCCAATTATTTGATGGTTTATTACCTGTTCTCCTTAAAAACAAAACAGAAAATTATAAAATAAAGGGTCAAGTTTTCTTGTCTAAATTGTCCTCCAGTTGTCGAATGACCCATTATTTATAATCTTGATAATCATCAAGACTTTAGTCCATGTGAAAAACATTGCAAAACTGCATGCTTTTGTGAATACAAGAAGATGGCTGTATGTTATGTTAACACCATGAAACAGTTTTTAACATACTATAGACGCCCATCTCCACCAGTGTGAGTTATTATGGGAACCTTTCTAAAAAATAATGAGTTAGTATCTCAAAATAATGACTTGTCCAAATGCTGATGATCTTTTTTTGAAATTGTTTGAGTAAAATAATGAGTTAGTATGTAAACATAATGACCTGGTGTCTGAAAAAAATAAAAAAAATAAATCGGGGACTTGTGCAAAAAAATAAATTTATATAGTTTTTAAATATTTATAGACTAAGTCATTCACAGACTCATAATTCTCCCTAAAAACTAACTCACCTCAATGTCTGTCTGTACTGTAAAGCTTTATCTGTTGATTTATTAGATATTATTTTTATAAATCCTCAATTCAAGTGCTTGTTAGCAAATACACATGAAAGACACATGGAAATGTGATAAAAGTAGTTTATGATGTCTTAATAAAGTCAAACTCAACAGTGATTAGTCCTGATCTGATGAATATACAGCAGCTACACTAATATCTGTTGGGTGACACCTTATTAAGTTTGATATTCAGGAATGCTATCAGTAAAACAGTGTAACCCAAAAAGGTGACCAGTGTATTCGTTCATAAAAAAAGAAAACTAATACTTATTTTGTTAATTAAAATGAGTCCTCAGCAGAGGACATGTTCACAGTCACAGCAGCTCTGATACAAGTCTGACTGAACGGCGGCCATCATCAGTGTGTTTGATGCGACCAGAATAACTTGAGTTTATTCCAAAGTCATCATCAGCAGATGGTTGTTTTTACACTGAGTCCCTGAACAAACATGTGGACCAACTGGAAAACGGCTTTGATGGAGCTGTGATGCATTTTAACTCATTTTAGGAGAGAAAGGAGTGGGAAAGGCCGCCGAGCAGTGCTGGCCACGGCGGTGAATAGGTGAGGTTTGGAGGCTCCACAGACAAAATGCAGAGAGCATCAGAGCTCTACATGACTTCAACATGAAGAGACACAAGTCCGCTGTCGGCTCCCTTCACTGTCAGCCTTCAGCACTTCTCCCACATTTCGTTTTTCACCTTTTATCAGTCAAGAGAAAACACAAGTGCTCCAGCTTTCACACTGCACAGAGGAGCCACGGGCTGGGTTGAGTCTCCACGGTTCTCATGGTGTGTTTAAGGACAGCCTCCTGCTCGGAGCTGTCCAACAGTCCAGTCAGACTCTCGACAGTTACTGAGTAGGATCAACATTACTGCAGAACATGGCAGAGACAGCTCCAGCTCCAGCCGCCGCGGCGCCGGCCAAAGCAGCCAAGAAGAAGACTCCTCGACCGAAGAAGACCGGTCCCAGCGTCAGAGATCTCATCCTGAAAACTGTGGCCGCATCCAAGGAGCGGAGCGGCGTGTCTGCGGCCGCCCTCAAGAAGGCTCTGGCTGCCGGAGGCTACGATGTGGAGAAGAACAAGTCCCGCGTCAAGATCGCCATCAAGGCTCTGGTGGCTAAGGGGACTCTGGTCCAGACCAAAGGGACCGGGGCCTCCGGCTCCTTCAAGATGAGCAAGAAGGCTGCCGAACCCAAGAAGGTGAAGAAGCCGGCCAAGAAAGCCGCTCCTAAAGCCAAGAAGCCCGCAGCGGCCAAAAAGCCCAAGACAGCGGCGGCTAAGAAGCCAGCAGCCGCCAAGAAATCTCCCAAGAAGGCCAAGAAACCGGCAGCGGCCAAGAAAGCAGCCAAGAGCCCCAAGAAGGCTGCAAAGAGCCCCAAAAAGCCCAGCAAGAGCCCCAAGAAGGTGGCCAAAAAGGCCCCTGCAGCCAAGAAAGCTCCCGCAAAGAAGGCGGCTAAGCCCAAAGTCAAGAAAGCAGCAGCCAAGAAGAAGTGAGCTGTCATCAGTCTCATCAACACAACACTGACAAAAAGGCTCTTCTAAGAGCCACACACACCATCCTTAAAGAGCAACTGGCCGCCGTATTATTTACTGCAGTTTTCATCTGTAATGGAAGATTTAGAAGTCTAACAAATGAACATCAGGCTAACAATTTATATTTTCCTCAGTTAATAATCGTTATTAAATATATATTCATTACCATTATCACAGTGATAAAGTGAACATCACAGGGAAGTTATTTTGTACTTGCTGTAGGGATAACACAAAGTCCTCATTTTGTTAAACTAAGGATCAGACTGCACAGTAAAATTATTAGACACCTGGATAAAGCGATTAAAGGTTTCTAAGGTTTATTGTTCAAATGTTTATAATTATGTCATTATGGATATGGGTTAATGTTTGACTTGAAGTCCACAGTTTATCGTAACCATTGTAACAGGGTTAGATTAATTTCCTAGGCATCAAATGATGCAAGTGCAAATGATGAACAGATCACAACATAGAATTACACGAGGATTATCCTTAATTCACAATTTGAATAAACCATGTTAGTTATGATGGCTTTTGTTAAACAGTAACCGTACTTTACTTCAAATATCAGGATTAGCCTTTAGATGAAGTGGGTGGCTCTTAAAAGAGCCGTTGGTTTAGTATTGGAGGCAGCAGCACAGTTTACTTGGAGCTGGTGTACTTGGTGACGGCCTTGGTGCCCTCAGACACAGCGTGCTTGGCCAGCTCACCGGGCAGCAGCAGGCGGACGGCGGTCTGGATCTCCCTGGAAGTGATGGTGGAGCGCTTGTTGTAGTGAGCCAGACGGGAGGCCTCCCCGGCGATGCGCTCAAAGATGTCGCTGACAAACGAGTTCATGATGCCCATGGCCTTGGACGAGATGCCGGTGTCAGGGTGGACCTGCTTCAGCACCTTGTACACGTAGATGGCGTAGCTCTCCTTCCTGGTCCTCCTCTTCTTCTTGCCGGTCTTGCTGACGCTCTTGGACACGGCTTTCTTGGAGCCCTTCTTGGGTGCTTTCACGGTGGTTTCAGGCATGATCAACACTTGAGCTTTTCCCAAAGACGAATGATGGTCCTAGCCAAAGAGCCGTCAACTTGTATCCACTCGATGCAAATCTTACTGTGCTGATGCTCGCATGTGATTGGTTTTCTCCTGAGCGCGCGATGAACCAGTAACCTGCTGTGAGCAGATTTATTTACTGCAGGGATCAGACTGGTAAAGTAACAGAAACCTACAAAAGGATAAAAATCAAAATAAACTTGTACGGTGCCAAAAGTAAAAGCACTCATTGTGCAGAAAGACCCATTTTTTAATTGAATATAATTATTTATGTGTAAATCACTAATGAGCATTGCTGCTGTTTCAGGTGGAGGTAATTGTAATTACTTTATACATTTTATCAGCCTGTGAATACTTTTTTCCCCTGTAAATTGTACATCTAATTATTTTGCATTACTTCTTAGTCTGGAGCTCTTGATCAGTCATACAATCTTTTTCTTTTGTGTATGATTGTTGTTATCTAATAGCTGAGGTATCTTCATAAGCCAACTTTTTAATTTTATTTTCTGTGTTTTCTACACATGGATGTGCAAATAAACTAAAGTGAAAATAAGTGAAAGGGTGCTTAACTGCAATATATGAAGGAACGTACTTGATGTACACCACTGGTATTGGCTGAATGATTACAGGCAGATAACTCCTGACAGAGTTCATGTTACTTTTGAGTTTATATGAAGTTGTTTTGCAGGTTAGTGTTATACATTTGTCCCCACTGCATTTCTATGAGCCAAGAAATCAAACGAACAGCTCTCTGTATGTGTGAAGTGGCAACTGCTCGTAGCTGCTGTATATTCATCAGATCAGGACTAATTACTGTTAAGTTTGACTTTATTAAGATGTGAAACCCAATTTAGTCGAATTAAAATAGATCTTTCAGAATAAAAACGCACGTTGTAGATGAAGTATGCTTTAAATGATCAACTCTGATAATTGTAATTAATTATTTAAATTTTTCATGAATGCATTCTAGAGACATGAGGAACATAAGTCTTTGTGAGGAGAGTGTGTGGCTCTTAAAAGAGCCGTTTTGGGGCTGGTTTGCAGCAGTGGAAGAGGGTGCAGCTTTACTTGGACTTGGCAGCCTTCTCGGTCTTCTTGGGCAGCAGAACAGCCTGGATGTTGGGCAGCACGCCGCCCTGAGCGATGGTGACTCCGCCCAGCAGCTTGTTGAGCTCCTCGTCGTTGCGGACAGCCAGCTGCAGGTGACGGGGGATGATACGGGTCTTCTTGTTGTCGCGGGCAGCGTTTCCGGCCAACTCCAGGATCTCAGCGGTCAGGTACTCCAGCACAGCCGCCAGGTAGACGGGGGCGCCGGCACCCACACGCTCCGCATAGTTTCCTTTGCGCAGCAGTCTGTGAACACGGCCGACTGGGAACTGGAGCCCAGCACGGGAGGAGCGGGTCTTTGCCTTGGCTCTGGCTTTGCCACCGGTCTTGCCTCTGCCACTCATCTTTGCTACTTTCTCGAGTCGGGACTCACAGTAAATGTCCCACTAGCCGTTGAAAGCTCTTTTATAGAGCAGCGGAGCGCGCGGGACAGCAGAGGGCGGCCCAGTGTGAATTTGGGCGGACACTTTCAAGGGACTTATCGGCCAATAAGCGGCGGAGATTCAGGCGGGGGGTCGCTGCTCGAGGCGCTGCTGAGCTCCATGAAGAGCCCCTCACCAATCAGGAGCTGGAGGTCTGAAGCAGCGTCACCGTTTCACAGCCGGTCCCAGAGTTTAAGAGGAGCTGCTGAAACCACACTAGCGTGTTATTCTCCTGATCAGAGAAAGAGTCAGTCATGGCAAGAACCAAGCAGACCGCGCGTAAATCCACCGGAGGCAAAGCCCCGAGGAAGCAGCTGGCTACCAAGGCTGCCCGTAAGAGCGCCCCGGCCACCGGCGGCGTGAAGAAGCCTCACCGTTACAGGCCCGGTACCGTGGCTCTGAGAGAGATCCGTCGCTACCAGAAGTCCACCGAGCTGCTGATCCGCAAGCTGCCCTTCCAGCGCCTGGTGCGAGAAATCGCTCAGGACTTCAAGACCGACCTGCGCTTTCAGAGCTCCGCTGTCATGGCTCTGCAGGAGTCCAGTGAGGCTTACCTGGTGGGCCTGTTTGAGGACACCAACCTGTGCGCCATCCACGCCAAGAGAGTCACCATCATGCCCAAAGACATCCAGCTGGCCCGTCGCATCCGCGGAGAGAGAGCTTAAACTCTGCTGCTGCTGCTCCACAAACCACAACGGCTCTTTTAAGAGCCACCTCACTCCTCACTCCAGAGCTCACTCCTCTACTCACAACACACCTCTCACCATTCATGATAACACAACTATTTGACTATTATACCCTGAAGTGCTCTTCTCCTACAGCTTATCTATCTGCTCATTCCCCAGGGCTCCAAAGTCAATTGTTAATAAAATGAGTTTTCATCCATGTCCAATCAGTTATTGTATATGTTACGTTGTTTTTTGCCTGTTGTGATTCTAATTTGTTCTTTTGATTTTTATGGAAGTCAAACTTTATTAGAGCTTAAAATGTCACAATGATACAATCCATCACTTTGAATGTGTTAACATTGTAACTGACTCACATTAACCCTTTAAAACTAATTGGCTTGTTTTCTTTCAAAAACATGGGAAGAAGGCGCAACCGAAAACATTTGCAAAAAATGAGAGAAAAAGGAAAATGAACAAAAAAAATATAGTAAAGACAAACAAAAAGGAAATGACCTGGAAAAAGTGCTTTAAAAATTTTAAAAGTCCAGTAACATTTTTAAAATGTAACCATAATTACAATTTTTCACTTTTTAATCTATTATTTTTTGCAATCTGTTGGACATTTCTTATCAAGTTGCTTATTTCTTAAATCAATTAGTTAAAAAAAAAAAAATCGTAAAAAAAAACAGAACAAGACAAAACAAAAATAAAACAAGGAACAAGGAAATGACATAGAAAAAGTGCCTTGAAATAATTAGAAAATTCTGGAACATTATTAGAATGTAAGTATAAATATTGTTTATCCTTGGTATTTTCTTTTTTAACTTTTTAAAAAGTCTATGTTGTAGAGCCAATTTGCATGGTTACGTGCCATGTTTCATATTTCTTTTATATTCTACCTTTCTTACGCATTATGTATCCTTATTTTTCTGCATTATGCCTCTGTATGAATTTGGGTAGGTACAATTTCTATATGGCCCAGTAGGCGGCTCCACCTGTAACTTCTGATGTAACTTCAGATGTTGCCAAACAATTCTCCTATAGCCTCACTAAAATAGTAAATTAAATCTTTACAAAATAGCATAAATGAAGGGAAATTCAGCCACAAGAAACAGTAATAAATCCTTTGTTACCAATTTAGTAGTTTCAAAACATTCTCTTCTGTCAGACTGTCATTCTTTTTCATAACAACATTTTTGAAACCAGTTATAAACATTATTTGGAATGAGGTTTAAAAATCAGTAAGTGAGAGACTAGGTGTTTGTTATGTTGAATGAAAATTAGTGGGGCAGATAACAATTTAGTCATTTCAAAACTCTTCTCAAGTTCGAAGCGGAGTTCTTGAAGGCTGAAATGTCGACATGTTCAATTCAGTTCAATTCAAAGTGTTTATTGTCATATGCACAGTGAGGAAACACGTTTCCCTGTACAATGAAATTCTTCTTTTGCTGACTGCAATGAATGCCAGAAAAAAGATAACTAAATCCACACTCAATTTAAATAGATACAAAGTTAACAGTATAGATGAAAAAATATAAAAGGAATATATAAACAAAGGAAATGTACATAAATGTACAAAAGATAAAGATAAATTAAGACAGCAAGAAACTGTAGTGCAACAAATTGTATGTGCAAAAACTTTGTATGTGCAAAAGTCATGTGCAGACTGGATGTGTAACACGGTCTGAGGTAGTGATGGTAGTTATGACTCCTGTCGGCAGTTTAGGAGTCTGATGGCAGTGGGAAAGAAGGAGTTTTTCAGTCTAAAGAAAAAAAACACCGACATTCAGGAGCGGTGTGAGCAAACACGTCTGCCACGGAGGGCGCCATGTTACTACTTTGGGTAGACACAGATTACAGCGCATGATATAGCTGTTCTTCTTTGTAGTCTGTAAAGTAAACATGGTTTTCATGTACGGCCACGGGTGTTCTGCCTCCTCTGGTTCGCACGCCGTTGTTTCTGCCATTGTTGCCGTCTACTCTCATTCTTATGTGTGCGCTCCCGTGAAGTCACTTTGCTTCTGTGCGAGGCCGCGAAGAGTTCGTGTACGGTCATGTGACTGCCTGGCTCCGTTTGATTGGTGAAATGAAGACAAACGTCAGTATTGGCTACGTTTGATTGGTCAAACAGAGTCATGAGACAGAGCTTTTGGCGGAAGTCTCGCTGAAAAAACAAAGAGATTGTGCATTGATTAACTGATGAATAAAAATCCAAGTAATGAGCGGAATGAAGCCCAATGTAACGGAGTAAAAGTAGTGTTCCTTCTTCACAAATATATTCAAGTAAAAGTAAAATGTATGTTGCATTAAAACTACTCTCACAAGAAGAATTTATCCAAAAAGTTACTTAAGTAAATGTAACAGAGTACATGTAACGCGTTACTACCCACCTCTGCTCGTCAAGGTATACCGTTTGCATCGGATCTTTCATGTAATAGTGCATTTTGGACTGTTTTTGTGTGGTGTAAATAAATACACTTTGGAGTATCATTGCCACGGACCTGTGGAACCTAATTATTCAACTGGCAAGTGGCCCGTGAACGCGTCAGTCATATGTTTAGCCTAGGGCCAGCCTCATGGCTTGTAGTTTTATTGTTTTTCTAGTCCCAAGTAAGTCAAGCCATTATATATATATATATATATATACATATATATATGTGTGTGTGTGTTTGACATTTCTTATCAAGTTGCTTCTTGCTTATATCAATTAGTGAAAAAAAAAAAAAAAAATTCCATAGTTTATTTTCTCTTTCCCTTACTTTTGAAAATAATTTTCTTTCTTCTCCCATCTTTTTGGATGAAATCACTAGATTAGCTCAGGGGTCAGAGGTTTAGATATTTGCGAACGGTGTCTGAAAGCAACACCAGAAATGGGATGTCACTCCAGGTGTTAAAGGGTTAAAATCAATAGACAACCAGTTACAGGATGTAATTTAGTTCATTTGAAAGCACTGTTTTTAAGGTAATTTTACTTTTATTTTACTTAAGTATGTTTATTTTCTGCTGTTTTATATTTGTACTTTTATATGACAGCAGTTACTTTGCAGATGAAGAGTTTCCACAAAACAATATGTGATAAGCTTATAAAGCAGAATAACCAGTGGTTTAACCTTCTGTCATTTGACCCTTTACAACAAAGCAGTGTGTAGTTAGAACCCTGCGTCTACTTCCAGAGCCATTTACCCTCTAAACATCTCTGATGGTTTGATGTGAAGACCAAATAGGTCACAATATCCAATATTTTCCATGCAGATTTGTGCATTTTGTTTTTGTTTTTTCTTGTCCCATAATAATATCAGACGTCTCAGACTGATCTTATGAACCTCTGGAGGGCCCAGACCCGAGGTTGAGGAATCACTGGACTATGACATTTCAGAAGCAGGGGACTTTTTCCCAGACCAACTCATTTTAGTTTTAAAACATTCTTTTTCTGATAACACTTCTGCATTTCTACTTGTGTTAACTTTTGAATGCAGGATAATTTTCATTTTGTTGTGTTGGTACTTTTTTTTTTTTTCTCAGTAGATGATCTGAATTAATCTTACACCACTGGAGGCCACATCTCCATGACTAATCAAGCAGTGCAAAAAACTTTATGTCAAAACAACATAATGCACCTTAATTATTTAATTAACATCCTCCACCATGTGTGTCCATATCTCCACCTGGTTATAAAATATTCCTCTGTTTTATTCTGACTTGAATTTTTGCTTGTTCCTTCCTTTTGAACAATGGAAGAAAAAAAAAAGACAAAAGTCGATTTAATCTCTGTGACATTCTGATGTCTTATTCTAATATAACAACAGTGATCAATTTCAACTCTTATGTGATGGCCCCCATTTAATCTTCTCTTTTTATTATTAATTTATTGTATTTTAATATTAAAAAAGAGAAAATAATTTGAACCCAGGGTCAGGGAGCCCTTCTGTGCAGAGTCTGCGTGTCCTCGAACTTCCTCCCACAGTCCAAAGAACATGCAGTTTAAATGGTGACTCTAAATTGGCCATAGGTGCTAATGTGAGTGTGAATGGTTGTCTGTCTATGTGTCAGCCCTACGATGGTCTGGCGACCTGTCCAAGATGTACCCCGCCCCTCAGCCAATGTCAGCTGATAAAAGCTCAAACCCCCCTGAGACATAATAACATACAACATATGTAATGCAGATACACAGTGGATCCACACTGCTGTAATGACTGGGGAAAATATAAGAAATGAGAGATGGTAAAAACCAATAAATAATTCAATGAACTATACATGACATCAAGTCAGTTAATGCTGTGTGTTCTTTAGAAAACATTTACAAACAATTCACACACATTTTCATGATTTCACATTTTGCGGCCGTCCAAAATGAGTGTCACATGAGTGTTGTCCTCTCCTCTTTGTCCCTCCCTTGAGCAGAGCTGTGACAATAATCTGAAATAATATTCAAGTCTGCTCATCACTCCACTTCTGGTTTCATAATGTGACACTGACCAGCTGCAGACAGCAGGTTCCAACACTGTTAGGACATAAACAACCAGGAAGCAGGATTATATATTAATATCTATAGTGAAAAAAACATTATTTTATTGATGAAAACAGCTTCACAGAAAAGGGAACAAGTTTGTTGGCATTCAGCAGCACGTTGTGTGTTCTCTCTGTTTTCTCTGTCTCATCAGAATTGACTGGGAGGATGACTCTCCACCAGAGGAGCCGTCTGAAAGTAAAGATGATGAGCAGGACAGTGATGAAGATCTTCCTCCATTTTCTGTGTATCCAATGTCTTTTTCTTTTAATCTACTCTTATACCACCAAAATCTCAACTAACTGGTCTCATGTGGTTTCTGTTGCTCCTCAAAAGTCAACAGCTCCTGAGTCTCTGACTCTTCACAGTACTTGGCCTCATGTATTAGCATTTCATGGCCATCAAAACTGGACAGGTACCTAAAACAACAGGACCCCTGTCTGTAGTTCTTGCATGTGTTTAATTTCACACCCTCACTGGTGGGGGGTCACATGGTGCCCACCACCTTTGAACTGAATTAAGATGCAGTGTCCAAAAGAGCTAACGCCTCTTACCCACCACCCCCACTGGACTTGGAGTTGAAGTATAAGGACTTACCACCAAAGAAATATTGGGTTCCCATTTTAGTGTTGTCAAAAATACTCATTGTAATACTCACAATACTCATTTTCCATAGTATCAATCACCAATACCAGCTGCTCTCGCTCTTTCTTCTCTCCAACAGCAGGGTGACTTAAACACAGGCCTGAGGAATCTCATAGAGCTTTTCAATCAGCACTTTTGGCAGCACAAAGTCAAATAATGCAACGCCAAACTGCCTTAACATTGTCACTCTATACAAGCTGTTGCTTTTAGCACACACTGTGTGTTTTATTTGTTTTGCACATTACATTTTATAACCATTTCTTAATGCGTTAACCATTAATTATTACTGTGGTCAAATAACACAGAGGTGGTGATCATTCATGTGCATCATTTGGAAATTGGTTATAAGTTAAAAAGTGTATGAGAGATTCTCAGCAGGCATGACAATAGTAGAAACTGGATTTAGTTTGTTTACTCGTGAAGAGCTGTGGTCGTGTTTTTAACTCTGTTTACGATTTACTATTGATTGTTGATGCACATTTCACACATTAGCAATATACTTTAGGCAAGAAGTATGAATTTAATAAATGTGGTTTACAAATAATTTGCAAAAACTTCACTGGATGATGCAGATAAGTCAAACAAGGATACACAGTCCAGCATAGTTATGAAAATGTTCACATCAGGAGCACACCTATTTATTAACACACACATGTTAATGTGGTTACAGGAGAGACGTTTCCTGCTGTTCCTCTGGAACTGTCCACCATCAATATGCTGAGGAAATACATGAAGGTGTTAATCATGTACATTGTGATACAAACAGCCAAGAGAGAATGATAATGTTTCATGTAAATGATTTCTCTTGGATGTTTGTATCACAATGCGTCTGGTGGCCACTCTGTGGTTTCCTGGTCATCAGGTTCATTGTGATACAAACGACCAAGAGAGAACGAGAGACTCTCATGTAAAGTAACCTCTGGTTCACATTTGTATCACAATGTACAAGGGATGCATCCAAACTCTGGGCTGATACCAATTCTTAAAACATCCAAAGATACCAGTGTTTTGTTTTTTTTTTTTTTTTATTGTTCTTGTTCATTTTGTTAGTGTTGTTATCTATTCTCACTTTTGTTCCAGGGACATAAAGACATTTCATTAGGGGAAAAATGCAGTTTTTAAGTCACTTAATATTTTATTTAACTTTCACAGAATGAGCACAAATTCAATTATACTAGTGGTGGGACACAATTAAAAACATATTCGAATTAATTAGAGGCTTTGTAATTAATTCATCTCGATTAATCACATTTTTATCAATTAGCAATATTTGACACAACAATCAAAGTTTTTTTTAATTCAGATACATTTTGGTTGAGGACTGAATCAATGAATAGACATATACCTGAACTTAAACAACAAAATGTTTATTTTTCATTTCGCCAGAGAGTTTGTTAATTTGAACCCCATCATCTGGTTTATTGTGTGCCAGAGTGTGATTACCCGGTTTGGATAACAAATCAGAAGTTTTGCTCGGGTTCGGCCCACTTGACATGCTGCTGTGTTGTGCTATGGCCTTTTTAAGTGCTGGTGTTTATTCTTTACATGACAACGCCTGAACGCAACACAGGCTCCGCTCCAACCTGGTGTGTGTGTGTGCTGTGCATGCGTGTTTGACTGTGAGTAACAGCAGCCTTCTGATGGTCATTCACAAACTGTCCATGTGTGATCACGGTAAACAGACAAGCTGTAACCATGGTAACAATAACTGTCAGGTAACAGACTGCATCGGGCTCGGGTCGGGTTCGGTCAGGAAAATGCGGCCGAGCTGCGCTCTATTGTGGGCTGGCTACACCGTGTGTGCATCAGTGTTACCGGTGTGCCAGAAATTAGGGAACTGAGAAAGATGCGATTAAACGCGTTATTTTTTCCTGTAATTAATTAATCAAAATTAATTATTCACATTAATGAAACAACCTTTAAAAAACACATTTCACATGAAAACCATTTTAAATGACTTTAAATGACTTCAGAATGCCTAACAGCATATATACTATATATTCATTTCCTCTCTAATATCTATTCTATATTGCTGTGAAAACATCAACACATTTGCATTTGAACATGTTGAAAAACAGCTCTGGACATTGTAAAATGTGACATCCATAGTATTATTTTTACTTGGCCTATTTTTATTGTTATTTTTCCATTTCATATTCATGATCTTGACTTTTGCAGTACTATTTGAAGTAAAATAAACAGATTTGGCAATGAACCTTATTCTGATGAAAACCTTCATTATTTATGGGTCTCTTTACACAGAAGATTTCCTTAATTGTTGCTGCTATTATTGCAACAGCAACAACAACAGCAAACAACAGCATTACGTTGATATTATTTAGCCTTGCTGAGGCTGTTGCATGGTTAGGTAAGAGTTAATGAATTTCATCTCATTGCCCTAGCACAATTTTTAACAGGCTCCTCAGTGACTTCATCCTGGCAGCCCACAAAAAAGGTTCACAGGCTGAGATCAATGTAAAATAAATAAATTAATTAAAAGAAAAGTCTATTTAGTACATCTGAGCACAATAAGGAGGGTGCTCAAGTGCAAATAATAATAATAATAATAATAATAATAATAATAATAATAATAATAATAATAATAATAATAATAATAAGACATAGGAGTGAGCTTTGTAAAAAGCTGAATTGAGCCAGCTGTCTGGGTAGCCCCTTGATACAAACCTGATCATAGACTTCTTTTTAGCCACTAATTCAAAATAATCAGGATCAGTGAAAATTGGTGTGATAAGTAAAAACTGGCTGTAGGGCAAAGCTCTTTACAGTGGTAATGTGTGAAAATGATCTTATCCGTGGGCTTCACATAGGCTATTGTGGTGAGGAGTGTCCCGCCAATCAACGTAACGAGTATCTAAAAAAATGAATAGTAGAATTGTTGATTTACAAATGAAGTTTGATGGTATCAAAACATGAATTGATATATTCACCAAAAGCAGTCATCTCAGATTGTGAGCTCCTGAAGATCAAAAAATGTCATCAATGCAATGTTGATAACAGATTAAATTAGAGTCCAAAGGGTTATTGTAGTGAATGTGTTGGTTTTCAAAGCAGCCTGTGAACAAATAAGTGTAGTCTGGAGCTGTATTTTAAAAGAATAAATACTGCAACTACCTACAATTAAACCTCTTGATATTTTCAGAATCCAATCAGAGTAAGACATTAAAAAGTCTTCAGACGTAGTATTATTTTTAATTATCTTTCTTGGCCTATTTTTATTGTAATTTTTCTATTTCATTATTATGATCTTGACATTTGCAATACTTTGCCTTTGTAAATTCTTCTTATTTTGCGCATCAAGGCAAATTTCTTGTAGGTAAAATAAACACATTTGGCAATAAACCTTATTACCAGTTATCACCAAACAGACCATCCCCAGGGATTATATACCTTAATATATAGAAAGTCTCTGGAAAAAGAAAAAAACAAACAAACAAACAAACGAAAAAAACTTTGTACTCTACCAGGATCACCGCCTATTGAACTGTATGCATAGCAGACTATAAAAGTATTTTGTTACCTAAATACAGTAAATAATATTGTTCCACATTATTTGAGGAAAACAGAAGGGAAGAAAAGCACTAGGAGTAACAGTCATTTATTTCCTCCAACAGCTAAAAGGTCTTCTCCTTTCTTTTTCTTTCCCAGCCCTACAACCTAAGGCTCACATTTCCATGTGTCTTTTATGAATAATATTTGCGAACCAGCAATTGAGATGAAAATTCATTAAAATAATATCTAACCGATTAAGAACTGAAGCACAGACTGACAGTTTTTTAGTTGGTATTATGAGCTTGTGTCTACTTTCTAACTTTATTCTATTTAGTGAGCTGTAACAAATGTCCACCCTGGTAGACGGTCATTCTGTGAATGATTTAATATCTCAAAAGATTTATTTTGCAAAAGTTTCAGATAAAAAAAAAAAAAAAAAATCGGCTGATTATTTCAAAATACCAAAACATAATTAAAAAAAAAAAAAAAAAATCTCATAATTTCAAGATGTCATTATTTTCAAGATATTAACTAATAATTCTAAGAATTTTTCACAACATTTTTAAAATCACACTGGTGTAAATGGGCTTCATTTTCAGACTGTATATATTGTGTATTATTTCTATATTTTATACTCCATGTGTTCCTCTTTTAAATTTTTCATACTTTTTATATATTGTTTATATCGCTTGTTGCTATTTATATTCTCTTACTGGTGTTCCCTATCTGTGCTATCCACTTTGCTGCTGTAGCACTGGAAATTTCCGCACATTGGGACGAATAAAGGAATATGTTATGTTATGTTATGTTATGTTATGTTATGTTATGTTATGTTATGTTATGTTATGTTATGTTATGTTATGTTATCTTAGTAGGTTAAAAAACTGTTTCATGGTGTTAACATACAGTAATCTTCTTGTATTCACAAAAGCAGGCCTTAGGAGGCGTAGCTTCTGTGAACTAATATGGCAGCCACAGTGACACCAACATCTCAGCAAATATAAGGACCAGTATCAGAATAAGGCCTCCACTGGATAAGTTACCTGAACACAGAAAGCTTCTTTGTCCTGGTCATTAACAGACCCTGACGTCATCTGGAGGTGTAGGGGATGGTAATTTGCACCACACTTCAGCGAGGAGCATATCAAGGTCTGGACCACTGTCCACCAACAAACTAACAACTCGACGCCACTTGTCTTCTTGGTGACACGTAGAGTGGTATCCACCAGTGTTTGTGGCAGCAATTCTAGTTGTTTTTACTGACACATCACAGTGTTTCTCAGCTGCATTTGAACCATCAATCCTCAGGCTAGGCTAATACCAACCTGGGTGTATTTCACTGACCCTTCTCTCCTTTCCCTGTAGATTTTGTGCCACCAAATGAGGGTGTTTGAAGCCAGCACATGATCTTTCCTGACCACAACCAAGTGGCTTTTGTGCCCAAGCCTTATTTAGATTTTGAAGATTAGGTTTCCAGTTTTTTTAAATTTTTATTATTACCCCCACACAGGACAGAGGCTTTCATTACTAACTGATCAGAAGAATCAGTCACTACTGTAACATATTCAAGCTATCAAGTTTGAAAAGATGTGTTTATTCTAGTTTTTGTTTTAGAGTCCAACCTGGTTAGGTGGATGATGTGAGGATTGAAAATCCTGTACAGATCAGAAAGAGAGGCTTTTGTACAGATTTTTAAAAATCATTTAATTCGTGTGTAATTTGAAAATGAGTGACATCATTTATATCTGTGACATTATTTAAATCGCTTAATGATTTTATACATAACTCAACGCCGACTATTTCTTTTTACATTTTAAATAACTGGATTTTCTTTCTTCTTTCTCCCTCCACCCACCCACTCTATTGTTCACCAGCTTTAGAAGCTGACCAATCCTGTACGAGCGACAGCACAGTGAGATTTGCATCAGGGGCTACAAATACACGGCTCTGTGCTCAGCATCGTCATTCGTTTTAGACGAAACACATCGTTGTGATCATGCCTGAAACCACCGTGAAAGCGCCCAAGAAGGGCTCCAAGAAAGCCGTGTCCAAGAGCGTCAGCAAGACCGGCAAGAAGAAGAGGAGGACCAGGAAGGAGAGCTACGCCATCTACGTGTACAAGGTGCTGAAGCAGGTCCACCCCGACACCGGCATCTCGTCCAAGGCCATGGGCATCATGAACTCGTTTGTTAGCGACATCTTCGAGCGCATCGCCGGTGAGGCCTCCCGTCTGGCTCACTACAACAAGCGCTCCACCATCACTTCCAGGGAGATCCAGACCGCCGTCCGCTTGCTGCTGCCCGGTGAGCTGGCCAAGCACGCTGTGTCTGAGGGCACCAAGGCTGTCACCAAGTACACCAGCTCCAAGTAAACTGTGCTGCTGCCTCCAATACTAAACCAACGGCTCTTTTCAGAGCCACCCACTTCATCTAAAGGCTTCACCCTGTTGTCACTGTGAGTGGAAAAATGTATGTAAATTGACATTACATTGCCCACATACGTGCCAAATCGTTTGTCTAATCCAGGGGTGTCAAACATGCGGCCCGGGGGCCAGAACCGCCCGCCAAAGGGTCCAGTCTGGCCCACTGCATAACCTTGCACTCCTAGTGGCCCCTGATCTAAAATGAGTTTGACACCCCTCATTCAGTCTATATAAACACTTACTGGAGATTTGCAAGCTGTACAATAAGCAGCACATTTATATTAATTTCTATGCATTTGGTGTTTTGTTACTGACTCAATCATCAGTATTGTTTATGGACAGTGTTTCATTGTGATACAATTCTTATATCATGCAGAGGGATAACACAAATGTTGGGCCTGTCAGGAAACTTCTCTCTGGAACAGCTGTGATAAAGCACATTCACTGATGTTTTTAAAGAAAATATGAAACTGCACCAATAGGCAAGTTTTTCTGGATGTCTAAATTTAAGAATATAAACTGGAGAAGGGTCCAGATTTTACCATGTGAATAATGCGCCTCAAACATATTGACTCTAACCTTGGGGATACATTTACATGTGCTGTTACAAACTACCTGATGTTTTGTACATGTTCTTATTGTCATAAAAAGAGGCCAAAAAATTAAATAAAGAAAAACAATGTGGTTTAAAGATGAGTGATTTTAAATGCTAATTATTTTAAACTACAAGCTGAAATTACAGTTAATTTTGACCTTTTCTTATAGAATCCAAGGCTCTTCTCAAGTCACTCAGGATTCTTTTTGTTTCCCAAAAACAAAGCTTTTGGAAAATCCTGTGATATTTTTTCCCCCTGGAGTCCTCTGACTGAATACACTTTTCCCTCTGAGCTTGCACCTTATTTTTGTCTCTTTTGTTTGTTTCGTTCTGTTCATTTTATGCAAATGTCCTGAAATACTGTTGTGTACATTTCAATATACTTATGTAACTTTTTTTTTTTTTTGTTACAAGTGCTGTTATTTACTATCCGATGTTTTGTACATGTTGTTTTTCTCATTAAAAACGGACCCAAAAAAGGCGGTTTAAAGATGAGTGATGTTTTGAGAGTAGAATAATAATTTCCCGCCTCTACTGTGAAGATGAAGGGTTCATCAGTGTCCTAGTTTCTATTGTTAGAACAAATGTCTCCGCCCAGCAGAGCTCAACTACGTCCGCAGAAAGGCTTTAAATCCCCACGCTCCCCACTCTGACCATCAGTTTCTCTAGGAAACAAGCTCATCTTGGACACAATGAGTGGACGCGGCAAAGGAGGAAAGGGACTCGGTAAAGGAGGCGCTAAGCGTCACCGTAAAGTTCTCCGTGATAACATCCAGGGAATCACCAAACCCGCCATCCGCCGTCTGGCTCGCCGTGGTGGAGTGAAGCGTATCTCCGGTCTGATCTACGAGGAGACCCGCGGTGTGTTGAAGGTGTTCCTGGAGAATGTGATCCGTGATGCCGTCACCTACACCGAGCACGCCAAGAGGAAGACTGTGACCGCCATGGATGTGGTGTATGCTCTCAAGAGACAGGGCCGCACTCTGTACGGCTTCGGAGGTTAAATCACTGTCTCATCTCACTGCAACACAACGGCTCTTTTAAGGGCCACCTACATGATCTGAAGAGCTCACTTTCTCTTTGTGTGACAGTATTAATCGATGAATCTATCTATATGTCTGCAGTTTTGGCGAAGGGTAACCCTTCTTTTCATGGGTATGTGTGTATCCACAGCATCACCTGCTGTTGGTAAAGATCCGAATGTACTCAAACCCTTAAAGGGGTCCTTTCGCTCTCCCTTTCTCAACCAATGTGAAATACATATGTGAAGAAACATATCTCACTTTCACTGAGGATAAGTGTTAATAGGTACATTATGTAGTGATCTGCGAAAAAGGGGAAAAAAAAAATGATTGTAATAACTGCAAACATTTAAAACTCCAAACACTATAATGACAAACATTTTACCAGTGTTTGTGTATTGGTTTGTGGGGGACGTAAAGATCTATTTTAACCTCACAGAGATCAGATGAAGATCAGTTAAAAATCAAACAGGAGTTGCGTTGTTTTTCGCTTGACTCATTACTATGATGATGGGGATGAAGATAACTCCAATAGTTAAAGGAAAAAACTCAATTTTATCCAGGTGTCTAATATAGATTTGATATGGTTCTACTGCGCAGTCTGATCTTTTCCAAACAGACATGGGTCGTGTCTCTACTTTGCGTTACCCCTGCAGCAACAACACATCCATTTATAAATAATACAAAAATACATTTTAATGTAAAAAAGTTAAAAAGACAATAACAGGTTGCTCTTTAAGGATGGTGTGTGTGGCTCTTAGAAGAGCCTTTTTGTCAGTGTTGTGTTGATGAGACTGATGACAGCTCACTTCTTCTTGGCTGCTGCTTTCTTGACTTTGGGCTTGGCTGCCTTCTTGGCGGGGGCTTTCTTGGCTGCAGGGGCCTTTTTGGCCAGCTTCTTGGGGCTCTTGCTGGGCTTTTTGGGGCTCTTTGCAGCCTTCTTGGGGCTCTTGGCTGCTTTCTTGGCCGCTGCCGGTTTCTTGGCCTTCTTGGGAGATTTCTTGGCGGCTGCTGGCTTCTTAGCCGCCGCTGTCTTGGGCTTTTTGGCGGCTGCGGGCTTCTTGGCTTTAGGAGCGGCTTTCTTGGCCGGCTTCTTCACCTTCTTGGGTTCGGCAGCCTTCTTGCTCATCTTGAAGGAGCCGGAGGCCCCGGTCCCTTTGGTCTGGACTAGAGTCCCCTTAGCCACCAGAGCCTTGATGGCGATCTTGACGCGGGACTTGTTCTTGTCCACATCGTAGCCTCCGGCAGCCAGAGCCTTCTTGAGGGCGGCCGCAGACACGCCGCTCCGCTCCTTGGATGCGGCCACAGTTTCCAGGATGAGATCTCTGACGCTGGGACCGGTCTTCTTCGGTCGAGGAGTCTTCTTCTTGGCTGCTTTGGCCGGCGCGGCGGCGGCTGGAGCTGGAGCTGTCTCTGCCATGTTCTGCAGTAATGTTGATCCTATTCAGTAACTGTCGAGAGTCTGACTGGACTGTTGGACAGCTCCGAGCAGGAGGCTGTCCTTAAACACACCATGAGAACCGTGGAGACTCAACCCAGCCCGTGGCTCCTCTGTGCAGTGTGAAAGCTGGAGCACTTGTGTTTTCTCTTGACTGATAAAAGGTGAAAAACGAAATGTGGGAGAAGTGCTGAAGGCTGACAGTGAAGGGAGCCGATAGCGGACTTGTGTCTCTTCGTGTTGAAGTCATGTAGAGCTCTGATGCTCTCTGCATTTTGTCTGTGGAACCTCCAAACCTCACCTATTCACCGCCGTGGCCAGCACTGCTCGTCGGCTTTTCCCTCTCCTTTCTCTCCTAAAATGAGTTCAAATGCATCACAGCTCCATCAAAGCCGTTTTCCAGCTGGCCCACATGTTTGTTCAGGGACTCAGTGTAAAAACAACCATCTGCAGTTGATGACTTTGGAATAAACTCAAGTTATTCTGGTCCCAGCAAACACACTGATGATGGCCGCCGAGGTTCATGGTGCAGTTCAGTCAGACTTCCTATCAGAGCTGCTACTGTGACTCCTTTAGATTTAGTTTTACCATTAATGATGAAAAACACTGACGAATTCATGTCAGCTGTCTGTGGAAGCAATAAGTGACTTTAAATGTTACAGTGACACTGTTTCACTGATACATAGATCATTCCTGAATATTAAAAGACTTGATTAAGTGTCACACAACAGTTAATCTGTGTTTTCTGCTGAGGTTCAAAGTGAGGACTGACTGAACTTAAGATTTGGACTTCCTTCAGAACTCTCAAAGTAACATCAGTCATTGTTCTTTATGAAATCAGTTTGATCCAAAATTTAAAACGGACACACAATGAGTGGATTTTTAAGAGGCACTGATGTGGAAAGGTATAGTCTACATTATTTCCCTTTGCTCCACATGTGATATAACCGTTATTTAATATCTAATATAAAACAAAAATACATTAGTGGTAGCAGAAATGCCATCAGTCAGTGTGCACAAGCAGCCTGGACAGCTCCCTCGTGTTCACCAACAAATCTTAAAACACTCACCTGTCCTCCCATTTCTGACTCCCTGTCCTTCAGTCTGACCCTTTCTACACTGAATGTGTCACAGCCTGTCACAAATTTGGAAAATTCAAAGATTAAAAGAAAAAATACAATGAAAAATATTAAATCCAGAGCACATGTTGTGTGCATTTTGTTGATCATCCTGAGGTGAAGACACATCTGTTTCTTATTTCCCTTTGCTCCACATGTTATGTGTCAGTGTCTATGGTCCAATACAAAGCATCACATCACAGCTTAATGTGGGCTGAAACATCCAAGATGAGAAACAAACACTCAGTGATGATGCCATGAAACAGGACCTTGGACAGCGACTGAGCTGCTCTTTGGTGCTGAGTGCTTTAAAAACAGATTTGTGCTTCACACTCTAAAACACTGTGTGGGATGTCCCACATATACAGCTCATTTTCTCACAGCAGCAGCAGCGCTGCCTGCACTGTCTATATTTACACCCCTGAATGTGACCAAAGTTGAAATAATGAGGTGAATATATGTAAAAACCTCAGGCTTCAGAAAGTTCTAAATATTGTTTTGAATGTTTTTCTTCTACTTTGGCTACAAGATGAAGCTATGTAACACACAAACAAACAAACAAACAAACAACAGAAAACAGAATCAACTTTTGGAGAAACGCAGCCAGATGTCGTGCTGTGATGGCCAGTCATGTAACTAGCGAGCAGACTGACTGTCTCTTTATGTTGTTAAATATAATAGTGAGTTAAAGAAATAAAATATGTATTAAATCAAATGAAATCTTTGTTGAACAGGAGTTTTTCTCTTTCAGGATGACACTATCACATGAAATTACAAGAGAGATTTTGGTTCACATTGTGAGCTGTACAGTGACGTGCTGATTTGCATTTTCACAGGATGCAGCAACTCTGTGCACTGGGTTGACAAGGAAGTCCATCTTTTTCTTATCTTCAGATGTGATCAATGCCAGACGTTTGATGATATCACCTCTAATGTTCTCTGCAGGTGTCTCTCATTCCTTACAGGCATAGGCTCCATCCTCTGAGTTTACATACCTTCCAGCTGCTTCTACACTGTGCTGATGGTGACAGTGTTCATGGATATGTTGCCTGAACCATCGTCAGATTCTTCTCCACCTTTGGAACGCTGTCCATTTGGTTTTGGGCTCTTTGTTGGTGTAACAGGTAACAATGAGTAAAAGCCGTCAAAGCCCCAAACTGTCAAACAAACTTTTACACTTTTAAAATTATGAAAAAAAAGAAAGAAAGAAAACTGGTGTGTCCATATGTCTTAGCTCCTTTTGGTATGTTGCTCCTAAATAACACAGTGCTAAATGAAGTACACTCGTGTGCAATCTGACTGTGACTGTGATCTCACTACACCTGTTCTGAAAGGCCCCAGAGTCTACAGCACCACTAAGCAATAGTCAGAGATGTATAAAGTTCCAGAGATCCAGACTTGAGTAAAAGTACAGATACTCTACCAAAAAAATAACTCGAGTAGAAGCTGAAGTTGAAGTCTGATTCGTTACCTGAACCCGGCCCGACCTGTTTCGACGGATCCCGTCGGGCTCGGGTTCCACACTCTGCTCTGTGTGTGTAGTTAGGTGTCAGTGTGTGTAACTTTTAGTCTATGACTGAGCAGCGGATGGTTCCCTGCAGCTATCCAGAGTACAAAATCAGCCCCGTACACCAACCGAATGATTGTAAAATATGCACGTAGGTGGTAGATTTGCTTCACTCACCAGCCACAAAAAAGCAAACAAAACAAAATAAAACACAACACTAAATACATTATGTGAAACATTCAGTAACGCTGCACAATCATTGAACAACTCTACAAATCACTGTGCGTTTATGATCCTGTCTGTTCATTGTCCTCTTCTCAACATTTGTGACAGCTGCAAAATGTGAAATCATGAAAATGTGTGTGAATTGTTTGTAAATGTTTATACTGTTAATACTGTGTGTGTGTTTTTTTAGAAAGCATTTGTAAATTATTCGTAAGGAAGTTGTCATATAGAGTTCATTGAGTTATGGATTTTTTTTTTTTTTGTACCATTTCTCATTTGGGATTATTACTTTTAAATTAGAACAAGACATCAGAATGTCACCAACATTAAAACACCTAGGGGTTATTTTTTCCATTGTTGAAATGAAGGAACAAGTAAAACTCCAGCTAAGAATTAAACAGAGGAATATTTTATAACCAGGTGGAGATATGGACACACATGTTGGAGGACTTTGGTGCACAGATACAAGCAGAAAAAGGTGCATTATTTTGTTTTGAAACAAGAAAAATACAATTATTTGTGTTGCTTCCCAACCTCGGGTTTGGGCCCTCCAAGGCTCAAAAGATTAATATGAGGCATCTAATTTTGTGACTGGGAGAGTAAAGAGGGGGAGCAAAACAACAAAAGGAAAAACAAACAAACAAAAAAAACTTGTAATGCACAAATCTGATTTCTTAGTCTTTTTTTGCCATTATAATCTAATTAATCTGGGCATCAAAAAGTTATTCACATTAAACCAACAGAGATGTTTAGAGGGTAAATGGCTCTCAGAGAACTAAAAGTTGACAGAGGGCCCAGACTACACACTGTTTTGTTATAAGGGGTCAAATGCCAAAATTTAAACCTCTGGTTATTCTATTTTAGGCGCTTATCACATATTGTTTTGCTCAAACTCTTCACCTGCAAAGTAACTGCTGTCAGAAAATAACAGCAGAAAACAGAAACACGAAACATAAAAGTACCTCAAGATTTAACTTAAATACGCTACTAATGTATGAAATTACATTCTGTGACCAGTTGGGCCATTATATAATTGAGGGACTTTTGAAGTCCATGGGATATATCTTGCATACATTTTTATTAAAAGTAAAGAAACAAACAAATAAAAAAAAAACTAATGTTATTTATGTTCATTATGATCATGTCTTTACAAATTCCATAATTACTTATTATGGAAAATAATATAAGCCTATATCTGAACAGAGTGAGAGAGAGAAACGTGCAGAGAGAAAGTTCTGGAGAAGAGCCCAGCAACAGAGCAGACACAGAAAGAAACAGGCTTCTGCTATTGTTACCCCACCTTGAGTCGTGATGAGCAACCAGTTCCACAACCAGGAAGGTTAGAGGGCTATGTAGAAAGTACCTGAAACAGAACAATGACTCATGAAAGATTACTAATTAGATTAAAATACAGAATTACATGGTGACAATTCATTATTTTTAATTTTCATTGTCCAGGGCGCCTGGGAATCATTAAGTAATGCCAACATTTAATTTAGGTTCTGAAATATAAGTGTACTTATGATACAGTTGTTTGCACTACTTTATTTTCAAAATGTTGATCCAGTGCAGCACACTTATTTTGTTAAATGTTTTGACAGAATAGAGCACTATTTTGGTTCATGTTTTTTACTCAGTGTAAAGCACTTTTATTTATTTATTTTTTTGATCAATGCAATGCACTTTTGTTTTTTGTTCAAAAACCACTATATTCAAAAATGTTTAAATTAAAATGTTTGGCAATTTTTGATACCTCTGTTGTTGTTTTTTTTTTTTGTAGGTTAGGATCACTGCTTAAATTTACAATGTCTCCGTGAGTTAATAAACTTGAAAGTGATCCATGTAAACTAGTCTGAGTCTGTATTATTTGTTTATGTCATGACGATATCAAAAGTCTTAATTCAATGCACTAAGAGATGGAATATGCAGTTTGCTAACATAAAATAATAATTAATATGTTCATGATTATGTTAGATAAATAAATCATTATACTTTTTCATGTCCAGTCAACTGTTACTTTTGTCAACTATGACACCATGCTGTCAACTAAGTTACCATTATGTTTATCAAAATATATATATATTTAATTGTTCCCTGAACTCTAAGTAAAAAACTTAGCTGTGAAATATGTAGCTCAGTATAATTTAATCAAGAAAATTATCATGAATCTCAGGAGTTTTGGGAGAAAATACCTAGACCGTAAACTGCATTCTGTGAAATTGGGGGTTTTAATACAAAAAGGTGCATTTTATTTATTAATTGGAGATTATAATTGAAAATGTAGGTAAGTAGACACATATTCTTGATTATGCAATTATGCAGAACAATGATTTGTTTAAATATCTGACATTTACCCAAAGTTAAAACTTTACAGTCTGTCCGTAGTAAAGTATATAATAATGAGTTAACATCCCATTTTTTAAATAAATATCTGAAATCAGTTATGCCTGAGCTTGGCAATTACTGAAAGCATAATATTTCAGCAATACTTTGTAAAGGTAAACTTTTTTCCAGAATTTTCAAACTCAAAGTTCGGCAATTATATTGACCCACATGTCACTTGAATTTTATGCGAGTCAGTTACAACGTGAACACAAAACACTATGGATTGTAGCACGGGGGTGGGTGGGTGGTGTACCTGTTTAGACCACTTTAATAATTTAATTAAAGTGAGATCTGTTTCATTGATAATAACGTCTGTTGTGAGTAGAGGAGTGAGCTCTGCAGTGAGGAGTGAGGTGGCTCTTAAAAGAGCCGTTGTGGTTTGTTGCAGAGAGTTTAAGCTCTCTCTCCGCGGATGCGACGGGCCAGCTGGATGTCTTTGGGCATGATGGTGACTCTCTTGGCGTGGATGGCGCACAGATTGGTGTCCTCAAACAGGCCCACCAGGTAAGCCTCACTGGCCTCCTGCAGAGCCATGACAGCGGAGCTCTGGAAGCGCAGGTCGGTCTTGAAGTCCTGAGCGATTTCTCGCACCAGGCGCTGGAAGGGCAGCTTGCGGATCAGCAGCTCGGTGGACTTCTGGTAGCGACGGATCTCTCTCAGAGCCACGGTACCGGGCCTGTAACGGTGAGGCTTCTTCACGCCGCCGGTAGCTGGGGCGCTCTTACGGGCAGCCTTGGTGGCCAGCTGCTTCCTCGGGGCTTTGCCTCCGGTGGATTTACGCGCGGTCTGCTTGGTTCTTGCCATGACTGACTCTTTCTCTGATCAGGAGAATAACGAGGTGACCAAACGAGACACGCTGCTTTTAAACCGTAAGACAGGCTGTAAAACGGTGACGCTGCTTCAGACCTCCAGCTCCTGATTGGTGAGGGGCTCTTCATGGAGCTCAGCAGCGCCTCGAGCAGCGACCCCCCGCCCGAATCTCCGCCGCTTATTGGCCGATAAGTCCGTTTCAAAGTGTCCGCCCAAAGCCTCTTTTCTGGTTGGTCTGGCAGGAAGCGTCCCGCGCTCCTTGGATATATAGAGGAGAGTTTGAGCTGTGGAGCCAACACTTGTCTTAGTGCTGTTTCTAGAGAGCATCATCAAAATGTCTGGTCGCGGGAAGACCGGTGGCAAAGCCAGAGCCAAGGCAAAGACCCGCTCCTCCCGTGCTGGGCTCCAGTTCCCAGTCGGCCGTGTTCACAGGCTGCTGCGCAAAGGAAACTATGCGGAGCGTGTGGGTGCCGGCGCCCCCGTCTACCTGGCGGCTGTGCTGGAGTACCTGACCGCTGAGATCCTGGAGTTGGCCGGAAACGCTGCCCGCGACAACAAGAAGACCCGTATCATCCCCCGTCACCTGCAGCTGGCTGTCCGCAACGACGAGGAGCTCAACAAGCTGCTGGGCGGAGTCACCATCGCTCAGGGCGGCGTGCTGCCCAACATCCAGGCTGTTCTGCTGCCCAAGAAGACCGAGAAGGCCGCCAAGTCCAAGTAAAGCTGCACCCTCTCCCACTGCTGCAAACCAGCCCCAAAACGGCTCTTTTAAGAGCCACACACTCTCCTCATAAAGACCTCTGGTTCTCACTTGTCTTTTAATACACCAATGAAGAAAATAAACGTTAACGGAAGTTTAAAGTCAAACAAATCATCAACTGTTGTTGTCTTTTAAAAAAACTGAGTCTTTGGCAGGAGAGTAGGCTGCCTTTACCGAGGTCTAAAACTGTAAAACACTGAATGCAATAACTTAAATTAAGTTTAACAATTTCTAACACTGGGTGTATTCAGCTTATAGTCATTGGTATTAACAACCAAACTCTATTTTAATTACTTTTTTTCTTGCACTCCGGCATCGTATTTAACTCAAATTACAAAGAAAGTAGTCGTCAGGAAATGTGGCACGCTATCGCAGGCCACATTTGGCCAGTACGGTATCACTGTACTACAGGCTACACTCCAACAATTTAAAGTTGACTCTGAAGCAGTTTCAACACAAACAGAATGAACCCTAAACCTCACCTTGAAGGGAGCATTTGTAGCAACACTGTTTTATCAGACTATTAGTTTTAGCTTGGTGTACCTATTAAACTGGCAGCTGTGTGAACATTCCCACAAATATAAAATATACAGTGCAGATGCACAGATAAAACTTTTACAGACATAGTTTAGCAGAAATACATGTCTGATCTGCAGCTCCCTTATTTTAAATATTTATATAAATCTGTGGCCCTCCTAAAGTGATTTTTGATTCATTCCTTCATTTTCGGTGAATTTAAGTGCATTTCACACCTTATTATATTTTAATGATTGAGTTAGTTAAGTCTCCAACTGTAGCTATAAGTATTATTCCAATAGTTTTTTTCCCTCATCTTTTCAATAATTCACATGTCAACATGATTACAAATGATAAATGGTTTATAGCACTTGGCAGGAATTCAGTGTGAATTTGAATATGTAAATATGCACCATGTCAGATTGTGTCCACAAGATCAGGGAATTAAATCAGACATAATCTGATGCATTTTACCCTCTATATTTCTGATCAACACAGTACACTGCTCATCCAATCGCTGTTGTTGTTATTTCTGGACTTACATGTTGCTAACTTGCTTTATGTCCTGTGCCCATTACCAGGCAGCCACCTCTGCATGTGTATGTCTGCAATATCTTTTATGAACCGCATGGTTAACTCTCTGTTGTATGGCTTGTGTGTTGGTGCACATTACTATGTCGTTTACCTTTAACTGCATGTTTTAATATTTTTATTGATTTAATATATATTTTATAAATAAGTAAATGAAATTGCAGTTTCCAAATTTGTCACTTATTCACACTAGAAATTAAATGGTCTGTGTCTACTGTGAAGGTGAATGGTTAATCAGTGTTAGTTTCTATTGTTAGAAATAAAATGTCTCCTCTCAGCAGAGCTCAACTACATCTGCAGGATGGATGTAAATAAACACTCTCAACTGTCTGACTAGCATTTAATGGATTTAAACTTCAAACTCCCCAAACCATAGCTGTCAAGTTTCCCGTTTTGGCCGGGAAACTACCGTATTTTACCCCTCTTTCCCGCCGTCCTCCCGTATAGACCCCTTCACAGAACGTAAACATCCGGGTGGGCGGGGCGATCACTGGAGGCAGAAGTAGAATGAGCACAGTGGCGAGTCCAAGCGCGGCTAGCTAGCTTATATTGTTTTGGGCCTTTTTGGCGATCGTTATCGTGCACAACATGGCCAAAGAAGATGCTAATTTATCGAAGTATGTACAGACACTCACTATACGGGATCGGGAGTGTTATTTAAAAAAAACTGACGTTATCAGATGGGACCATCTTGACAGACCCCTACGCGCTCACTCAATGGAAGGACGACGTGACAGGTTTACCCTCTGTTGAATGGCCGGAGATTTACAGTTACTTAATAGAGAAACCAAGCGTCTACAGTAAAGAGAAACTAAGGGCATATAAATCGTTTTCATCTGTAGAAGCCTCGCCTACAAAATAAGATGAAGCTTTATCAGTGTCAGGCAGCCTAAGCTAACGTTATATACTGGTTGGTTGGGCTGCTTAACTTTAGCTACTAAGTTAGTTGATTACTAATTTCTGAAAATGTAATGTTAGGCACGGCAAGATACACCAGAAAATGATTTATTTAGCTAGCTACCTAGCTAGTAACGTTAGTAGAAATTACCTGAGGGGTGTACTACGAAGCGAGATTAATGGGTTAGCGAGGTATGTTGAGTCTAAAGTCAGAGTTTTCAGTGTCACGAAGGTGGCTCTCTTTTAACCTGGCTAGATCACCATGGTAACTGATGCTTAGCTCATAGCCTGGTCCCGACCAGGTTATATTCAGAGTTTAATCTTAAAATCAGCTGTAAAAGCGCAGCTGTTTCACAGTTTAGCGCGTTTGGAGCTGGCGTAACCTTTACTTTGAAAGTCCAGTGGAGCTGGATCAGAACCGAGCATTTGTACGGAGGGAGAGATCGCACTGATCCGCTGGTGTTTACTTTCTCTCTGAGCGTCTCCGCCTACAGATGTTCAGCTGAGGGAATACACCACTCACTGTTGAGCCGAGCGTCAGGAGGACACTGAAACAAGCATTACAGATAATCAGATAGGTAATCAGTGAAGTTAATCATTTCACTTTGATGCGGCCATGAATAAATGAATTTCAGTGTTTGGCCTGTTATATGGCAGTGTTGCCCAAACACAAACCTTGAATAGGTCTATGCTATTTTCACAGTTACAGAGGTCTTTGTTGTCATTGTACAGAGACAATAGGCTGTGAGATTTACTGTACAGCACCTAAAAAGTTCCCTGTATATTCATACGCACACCCAGCCTCACTTTCAATAAAACACACTCATTCTATAATTGATCAGTAAAATATATGAAAACAATATAAAACACAGTTTAAAAATGACAGTTGTTGCTCTAGTTTATTTTGTTTAAATGGATAAAGCTTCGTATTTCAAAGTACCTCAATGTTCAGCTGTCAGAAATTAAAATCAGCCTCCTCTCTTTACTTATTATTAATGATCATATTTGCAGCAACAGTGTTGCTTTTGGCTGTGATCAGGCTTTTTTATATCGCTCATACTCGCTCCATTAAAACAACCTGCTCCTCTTGGCTGAAATCAGCGACCATGTGTGGAAGTAGAATCATATGACGCCCAACGCCTCTTTTTATGTGAACGCGCAGGAGCACAAAGCTGAGAGCCAGACTTGACAAACCAAGTTGATAACCACCTTCGTGACACCGTTTAACTCTGTTCAGGGGCTTTAGGTTTTGTTAAGCCAGAACATGAACACAAAGCCTGGCTGTGTTGAGCTTCCTTCGTAGTACACCCCTCTGATATGAAATGCGCGCTGCAAACACGAGCATTTTTGATGATTGCCTCCGTCCAGTCCTTTCTTCTGATCGCATTTAGCCATAGTTGTCTTCGTTTTTTTTTGACTGGCAGGTGGTATCCGATAATATTTTAGATTTAAGCCATTACTCTTTGGGTTCTGGCACCCGACTGCACAGCAAGATGACACCATGATAGCAGAGATGGCAAAGTCCTGGCGCCAGCTAGCGACCAACGTTAGTAGCTGCCTGTTTGTTTTGCCTCCAGCTGAACACGTGACCTAATCGTGACGTAGGCTCAGAAAGGGTCTATTAGTATTCTCCCGTATTATGATAAAAAAAAACATTCCTCCGCCTCTCCAAACTGAACTATCACTAGCCTCGCGAGAACTGCCTCCTGCCGTAGCCTGGGTGGCAGTTCTCGCGAGGTTAGTGCCAACAACGGGAACAAACCCGGAACAACAAAAGAGAGAGAGGGATGGATGTGACGAAGGAGAAGGCATTCCTGCCAAAAAAAAAACAAAGTCCTATTAATATCTCGAAAAATGGGACAGCGAGTTTACTTTCCTAAAGACGAGCAGGATGGGGCACATTATGAACTGAAAATATGTTTAAGCAATAAGCCCCGAGAAGCCGTGGGTTACAATGATTTTACAACGGCCGAGGGGCACTGAACGCACCTCAACCTAAACCTCAGCCAAACTGTATTTACAGAGATTTTGTAAAATAACTCAACTACCTATAAAACTGGTTGACAAATTTGGTATCTAGTACAGTGTGTGCAGATACATGTCTGCATTAAAAAAGACGCAACCAGCCACCATGTCCAGCCTGTGGCACCATTTTCATCTGTCCAGACACGTATACAAACAAAGCAAAAGCCTGCAGCAGCAGTCCCACCAGCCAACCATTGTGACCACAACAACCAGGACCCCTTCCCTACACATTCAGAGAGCATGTGATGATGATGGTGACAGGATGATGATAGTGGTGGTGACACATCAGAGAAATACAAGTGACAGTGAGGACTTTAGTGCAGCCTGTAGGCCTTCCTCCCACAGGTCTGGTGGAAGTGAGCCCCTTGTCTTCATTCAGCTTCTTCCCTTCTTTTCCCAGGGAGTTTGTACCTCTTGGATATTCAAGGCTCTTCTCAAGTCACTAGGAATATTTCTTTTGTTTCTTAAACAATGTCCTTGTATTTTCATGTTGTCTCTTTTGTTGTTGTTTGTCGTCTCTTTGTTTTGTTTATTTTATAAAATAGTCTTGAAATACTGCTATTCATATATTTTCAATATACTTATGTAACACTTTTTTGTTATATATTTTTTACATGTGCTGTTGTTAACTACCTGATAATTTGTATATGTTCTTCTCATGAAAAAAGAAAAAAGAGAGAGAAAAAAAAGGTGGTTTAAAGATGAGTCATGTTTTCACAGTAGAATAACAATTTCCCACCCCGGTGTCCAAGGCCGTCACCAAGTACACCAGCTTCAAGTAAACTGTCCTACTGCCTCAAATACTAAACCAACGGCTCTTTTAAGAGCCACCCACTTCATCTAAAGACTTGATCCTGTAGTCATTTATTTAGAGGTGTTACGTTGATGATATATGTTTCTTTCATCAGGCCTATTATATACACGTGTCTACATGTACATGGCAAGTACGACTATTATTGTCTTATGCCTTTTTTCGTCAGTATTGTTTATCGACCATAATTGTGACTCAATTGTGACATCATGCAGAGGGACACAACGAAAGCTGGGCTCCTCATAAAACATCTCTCTGGAACAACTGTGATAAAGTTACCATGAACAAATATTTAACCTTTCATAAATGGTTCCAAAGAGATTATATTATTAATCTCTTTGGATATGGCATGAGCAATGAACAGCTTGTCTGTACAGTCTGTGTTAGTTCCACTTATGAAAAACCATTTAAGATGTGTTCAGATTAATATAACACAGTCTTTACTGATGTTGGATGGAATTACATGATACTAAGTGTAACAAGCATATACACTATATACACGTTTCAAATAAAGAATGAAACGGCACCAATAGACAAATTTTTCTGGATGTCTATTATTGAAAACATAAACTGGAGATGGGTCCAGATTTTACTTTGTGAATAATGCACCTCAAACATATTAACCCTAACCTTGGGGATATTAATTATTATGATCATCCAGATAAAAGGATACATTTTCAATATACTTATGTAACACTTTTTGTTTTATTTTTTTACATGTGCTATTTTTTTTACTACCCGATGTTTTGTACATGTTGTTTTTCCTCATTAAAAAACAGACTACCCCCCCCCCAAAAAAAAGGCGGTTTAAAGATGAGTGATGTTTTGAGAGTAGAATAATAATTTCCCGCCTCTACTGGGAAGGTGAAGGGTTCATCAGTGTCCTAGTTTCTATTGTTAGAACAAATGTCTCCGCCCAGCAGAGCTCAACTACGTCCGCAGAAAGGCTTTAAATACCCACGCTCCCGACTCTGACCATCAGTTTCTCTAGGAAACGAGCTCATCTTGGACACAATGAGTGGACGCGGCAAAGGAGGAAAGGGACTCGGTAAAGGAGGCGCTAAGCGTCACCGTAAAGTTCTCCGTGATAACATCCAGGGAATCACCAAACCCGCCATCCGCCGTCTGGCTCGCCGTGGTGGAGTGAAGCGTATCTCCGGTCTGATCTACGAGGAGACCCGCGGTGTGTTGAAGGTGTTCCTGGAGAATGTGATCCGTGATGCCGTCACCTACACCGAGCACGCCAAGAGGAAGACTGTGACCGCCATGGATGTGGTGTATGCTCTCAAGAGACAGGGCCGCACTCTCTACGGCTTCGGAGGTTAAATCACTGTCTCATCTCACTGCAACACAACGGCTCTTTTAAGAGCCACCCACATCATCCCAAGAGCTCATTTCTGTAAATATAAGTGTTTTCATGTGACCCAATAATGTTTTTCAGATCTATCCATATTTGCTATGTAAGTACTGGGCAAGAGCTATAGTATACACGCTACACGATTCCAATAATTCCTATATTAACATATTACTTGAAGACGGTCACAGGCGCATCGTGCTGTGTTCAATGACCACGGCAATAGTATGTCTCGGCAGAACCGGAGGCAGCAGTTTCAGGACCCTCTAGTTTTCACAACAGCGCCACCAGATTTATGAGTCAGCCAGTCCCCTAGGCCCCGCTGTGCAGATTTCAAGCTGCGCTGATGCACATTGCAACTTTTTGTTTGTTTTTCAATAAAAAGGATGTTCACAAAAAACACATGTCCTATGTTTCTGAATAAAATTTAAGGTAAAAGGTTTGATTCTGGCACACTTTAGAGCCATTTTTTTAAAAAATAACTGTTGCCATATTTTGATGATATTGGGATAATATGAGTCACAATTGTTTTGGCATTTGGGTGGAATAAACTTTTAATAATGAATCACAATCAAGTTTTTTTTTATCTTTTGCAGAAAATACAGGGTAGGGGGGTGCAGAAAAGTAATCTGGGGGGTATGCCAGGTAGGAGGTTCAACAAACTCCGAGTCTAATCCTGAACTCTGAGTTGACTTACCCTGAGATGGGAAACTCCGAGTATCTGGTTCCAGAACAGCTAATGTGAATTAGTTCAATCAAGTATGTTCGCCTTTAGTTACGCGCGTGCACAACTGCAATAAAAAGCCATCTTCAATGGAGCCCCGATACGCCGAGTCACCATGGAAAAAAGAGATCTAGTTATTTCACCGCGATGGAGTTGGAGGTCCTATTGCAGGCCTCTGGAGAACATGAAGCTGTATTCTGACGTAAATGTAACACCTCTGCAGCAGCGAAAGAGAGAGAAACAGCATGGGAGAAAATTGCTACCCGAGTCAACGCGTAAATTTGAATACACTACTCCATTGACTTAACGTTTAACCGTACTAGATCGTAACATACAGGTATAAATAATAAATAGGGATAAAATCAGATTTACATTTAGGTGCAATCCAACAGGGGAAAAGTGCACTTGGAAGCAGCTAAAAATGGAATATAAAAACATCATTCAGAAAGGTAAGGCACATTTTGCTATGCTATGATTGCACCTCACTTTGATTTTAATTGTTTTTTTATTTTAATTGACATAGGCTATTAAAAAAACTAAATATTAATTCAAATGGCTACTTCAAGTAGTAATTTAAAAACCTAACAAAATGTTATTTGAACACATCCTCTCACTACTCACTTAGTAGATTAACACTTGATACAATGTTTACACATTTTTATTTTATACATATTGGAGCAATTTAAAATGTGACGATGTGTGCATGAACACTCAATAAAATACTAATTTTAAAAAAAGATTAACATTTCAGTTCTGCTCAGCCGACAGAAAGAAGGCAGAGGCCCGAAAAATGAGTGGAGGGCTATCACCACCACCATCTCTGACAGAGGCTGAGTAGCTTGTAGAACTGTGGGATTTAAATGTCGTCCATATGTTTCCCAGTTACCAGCAAAGGAGTTGTATAGAGTGCACCTCATGAAGACTATAGCAAAAACTGAAAAGGAAATGGTCTATCTGGATCGCCAGATTTGAAAAACAGACCTTGAAATACTGTTACTGGAATGCCAGTTGAGGTGGGTGCATTGTCCTGATAGATCCGGGAATCCTGCACAGAGCCAGGCCACTTGGCTTCTACATTTGTGATAATGTAGGCTGCATCACATATGATCTTCACAGCGCAGAGAATGACATGAGTTGCAGTGTATTGTAATGTACATCATTTTTAAAATGGTGGGTCATATACCTGGACATTGATGCTGTGAAAGGATTTTCTATTCACATAGTCCCCTTCATTTTCTGCAGGAGCAGTAATGGGAATGTGTGTCCCATCGATGCATCCAATCACATTGGGAAGCCCTGCAAAATGACAGCTAATTAAGCTACTGAACCCACTCTGAGGTCGCAGCAGAATGTATACCGTAATTTCAAATAATATATGATTTCGACATCAGTCACCTGCAATCCTGTGGAATTCCTCTTTGATGTTTCTCACAAGTTTGTGTCCGGGGAACATTACCATCATTGGGAACAGGCGTTTCAGTGCAAGGGTTACTTTTCCAACAGCTCTACACACTGTTGCTTTGCCGAAGTTTTCTGCGTCCCCAATATTATACAGAAAACTACCATTTGCAAAAAAATGTAGCGCTATGCGTGAAATTTGCTCTGATGTGAGCACATGTCCACGGTGTGTGACGTTGCTGATATATGGCCGGAGAATGTTAGATAAATTATGCCATTTGATGAAAAGCGGTATCGTTCTAAAAGATATTCCTCGGGGAAAGACAGGACATCTAATCTAGGTCGGAAGATTCTCTGGCGACGTAAGGCATTTCGAATTAATGCTGCTTCGATATCAATCGGATTTTGAATGAATGGACAACCCATGTCTGGAAATCTGCTTCAGGTGGGAAGAGACAGGTAGAAACTCAGGGTTTCTTATAGAAAACCTGCCAGCGAGCAGGTTATGTTCTCAGGGTCTGTTACCATGGTGACAGACTCAGAGTTTAATTTACCTCTCTTTCTGGAACGGATAACTCAGAGTTTCCCTTATCTCAGGGTTAACTTACTCTGAGCTTTCACAAAACCCGCTTTCTGGAATACCCCCCTGGTTTTGAACCTGTGACCAGCTGCTTGGAGCGCAAAATTTTTTCCACTCAGCTATTAGTAAGCACATAAGATAAGATCTTCTGGACATCTAATTAATCTGCGTTGTTTTTTTATTACTTTTTTTTTTTTTTTTGGTCTGCATTAATTGCCCGATAACGCGTTAATTTGACAGCCCTACTGTCAATATTGCTGTTTTTTTTTTTTTAACAAGTTAAGTTTTGTATAAAATTAAAGAAAATTTAACTTGTTGGTGGGGGGGGGGGGGGGGCAGACAGTTACTTCTCAGATGCTAGCGGAGGGCAGAGAGAAAATAATATAAATGTCAGGTAGGGCAGTTAATTAAAAATATATATATATATATATATACAGTACAGGCCAAAAGTTTGGACACACCTTCTCATTCAATGCGTTTTCTTTATTTTCATGACTATTTACATTGTAGATTCTCACTGAAGGCATCAAAACTATGGATGAACACATGTGGAGTTATGTACTTAACAAAAAAAGGTGAAATAACTGAAAACATGTTTTATATTCTAGTTTCTTCAAAATAGCCACCCTTTGCTCTGATTACTGCTTTGCACACTCTTGGCATTCTCTCCATGAGCTTCAAGAGGTAGTCACCTGAAATGGTTTTCCTAACTAACTAACTAACTAACTTTCACTTTATTCACATCAGTTAAAACCATGTACAACATATTCATTTTTTGTAGTCATGTGAAATGGGACACCCTAGGAAGCTTAAAAAGCTTATTAAGAGGGGCCCAGGCACAAAATAAATACATGTATGATTAAACATAATCCCCCCCCCCCAAAAAAAAAGAAAAAAAAAAAAAAATTACATATTCGCATATATACACATACATATACACATAACACTCATCAACCATATACACCCATACGAGAGATACCCTAACCTAAGGCTAACCTAAACCTAAGCCCTAATCCTACCAAGGTCTAAGTGGTCACTTCATCAGCAGTCCAAGAAGAATTTAGCTACAATGTAAGAAAGATAGATAACCATATCAGAATCATGACTGAGAATATTTCAGCAACAGATACCTCCTTAGTCTATTTTTAAAAACAAGTATAGATGGGGACATTTGCAAGTCTCTATCAAGATTGTTCCATACCTGCGGACCTTTACAAACAATACTGAGGCTGGTACATTTGAGTTTCCGTTTTTTTCCCTTGATAAAATGCTTCTTCCTAGTCTGATATGAATGCAGAGGAAAGGAAATTGGAATAAGATCCCAAAGTCTTTCGTTGAGCTTATTAACAACACAGAACATAGTACAAGCATTATGAAAAGTATTAAGTTCAGTAATTTTCAGAAGGCCACAACGACAAAAGAGTGGGTCAGAAGGAGCGTCAAATTTAGCCCAAGACATAGCTTGTATAATTTGCTTCTGCAGAGTTATCAATTTGCCTAGGTGGCTGGGAAATGTATTGCTCCAAATAATAGTGCAATAATTAAGATGAAGCTCAAATAACGACCGATATAACATTACAAGTGCTTCACCAGGTAAGAAATGCCTCAACTTAAAAAATAATCCAACATATTTTGATAGTTTTTTAGTTAATACATCAATGTGGCCCCTGAAATTTACGAACTCGTCCATATGAATTCCCAGGAATCTAGTGGACTTCACTCTCTCAACAGGACTATCATTTATTTTAATATCGATAAGTTCAAGGTTACTTCGATTTCTGTTAGAACGAAAAATTATAAAGTTTGTCTTGTTTATATTTAGTGACAATTTATTGCATTTTAGCCATGTATCAACGTTGATCAATTCATCATTGAGATTCTTTTGCAGATCCTGTATATCAGGGCTATTCAATTACAAATTCAATTGGGCCGGATTTTAAAACCAAGGAATTTAGCTGGGCCAGACATTTTCAGTGGCTGATAAGCAGCAGGTAAGGATGAATTTTAAACCGACTCAAATGAATGTAATGGGAAAAAAACAATGTTTATTCAGTGTTTCCCTTTTAAATTTGGTTACATCTGACACAACCATATCAAAAAGTGCCTAAAAAACATAAGAGCTTTAATTTAACTGAACCTGAGGTTGCAGGAATACGATTTTTTTCCACTTCTGAAATAAAAAAAACAAACATTTTGGTCACATCTGACCATAGGCACATTTCAGAGTGCATAAAAACAAAGAAGAATTATCATTGTACAGAACAAGTAGTAATAAGATTTGTTTCACTTTTGAAATAAAAACAAATAACATTTTGGCCACATCTGACCCAAGCACAACTCAAAGTGCATAAAAACAAAAAAGAAGTATCATTGCACAGAACTAGAGCGATTGTAGTAGCCATACAATTTTGTTCACTTGCTCACAAATACATTTTGATCACATCTGACCCAAGCACATCTCAAAGTGCATAAAAACAAAAAGAGATATCATTGCACAGAACAACAGGTAGTGCAGTAGCCATAAGATTTTGTTCAGTTTTGAAATGTAAACAATAAAAATACATTTTGGTCACATTTGACCCAGGCACATCTCAAAGTCCATTTAACAGAACATAAAAAGAAACTATAAAAGCTGTCAGTGCACAAGTGCTAACAATAATGAACACACATGCATACAACGTCTGCTGCTGTACACTGAAGGAACATATACGTCCGTTTTCAATCACCACGTGTGATTATGGCTTTATTATGTATTCCACATTATGTTGATATGTAAGCCACGGTTACCCTGCTGACTTTCTTAGTGGGAGAAGTGACATTTTTTGCTCTGAACCAGAGCAGTGACTTTTGGCTCGTAAGATGTCAACGCAATCCGAAGGCATTGGTGAAGAGTACTGTCAGTGAGGGAGCAACGAGAGCTGCTTTTTATTGAGTTCATGTGCGAAAAGCTTGACTCACAGGTATATGTTGATCCAAACATGCTGAGTACGATGATTGCCACTTTCCTCACGTTAGGGAACTGATGAACGTTGACATCACTCCAAAACTTTGCAGGCCCGTTAGTGCGAAGCTCCCGTGCCATGGTTATGGATGACTGCATGTCGACAACTTCGAGTATGAATTTCCCCTCGTCGATGGACGGGACCACTTCCTTTGCTCTGGCGGACAAGTCCCCTTCTGTAGCAACAGTGAACGGGTCTCTGACAAAGCCCATCACCTCTGTGGGAAGAGCAAGTCCGTCCAGTCGACCAGCAAAGTTCTCTTTCAACCTCGCAATGAAGTCTGTCATCACAGCTGTGATCTGTGCCGGGGATGAGATGCGTTTGCGCAGCGTCGGAAAATGCAGCATTCTACCTGTGCTCAAGTCAGTCGCGAAAAGGTCCAGTTTGACTTGGAATGCGCGCATCTGTTCCAGAAGCTCAATGACAGTTTTGTCTCTGCCTTGTAGTTCCACATTTAGGTCATTCAGGTGTTTGAATATGTCGCTCAGAAAGCAGACATGGGCCATGAAGTTGTTGTCCAGAATGCGATTCAGGTGTGTTTCTGTCTTGTTTCGCTGCGGAGGAAAGTTGCGATCTCCTCGTTGAGATCACAGAAACGCTCCAGTGCTTTGCCTTTGGACAGCCATCTGACGTCATTGTGCAAAAGAAGGTCGCAGTGCTCAGCTGACATGTCTGACAGTAGCTTGCGGAATAAGCGATGTTGGAGGCTTGATGTGGAGCGAATGAAATTAATTGTTGACATCACGCTGTCCATTGTCGTTTTCAGCTCACCGCTTAGTTTTGCGCACAGCACAGTTTGATGCACAATGCAGTGCGCGGACATCATCTGAGGTGCAACAGCAGACCAACGTGCTGCCAGACCATTCACTTTTCCAGCCATGGATGGAGCCCCATCCGTAACAAGCATGCACACACGCTCCATATCCAGACCATTGTCTTTAAAAAATGCTGAAATTTTCCCAAAGACTATCTCGCCAGTTGTGTGTTCCTGTAATGGCAATAAACCGAGCAATTCCTCACGGAAACATTTGCCGTCAAAAAAACGGACATATATGCACAGCTGTGCAGTGTCAGTTCTGTCTGTGGATTCATCGACTGCTACAGACATAACATCAGCTTTCTTCAGTTCTTCTAACAGGGTTTCAAACACATCTGTAGCTAGAATTTCAATTCTGCGAATGTTTGAGGTGTCTGACAGGGGTAAGTTTTTAATGGCAGATGTCACACTCGTTTTAATTTTGTCGTCGTTTATTACCTCGTCCACGACGGCCAACATGCAGTCTTTCACAGTTTCCGAGTCTGTGAAAGGCCTTTTTTTTTTTGCTAGGATCCAGGACACACGGAGGGATGCTGCTGTAGCTCTCTCTTGGGCTGTGCATGACCGCACCATCGTAGCACAGCTCCGGTTGTAAGAAGCAATTAAACTCTGCACTTTTGCAGCCCTCTCCTGTGATCCCTCGGGAAAGTCCGTCCTGAAAGTCTGGTGTTTCTCAATGTGATGCCTCCGAACATTGTAATCTTTAAACGCTGCAACGCATTCATTGCAAATTAAACACATCGGTTTGGCGCTTGAATTTGCCGGCAAAATAAACAAGTATTTGTCAGTCCAGGAAGGGTTAAATCGCCGGTTTTCATTGTCAATTTTGCGTTTCAGGGTCGAGAAAGACATTTTTAAAGGTCGCTAGCCTACTAGTTACACCGTACTGGACACGTTTTGGCAACAACGCGCTGCATTCTGGGTTGAGTGTTGCTAGGCTACTCATAGTGGTGCATTCACGATCTTCACTACTGTAGGAATTTCTGTAGAAATTTCTGTAGGCCCACACAACACGTTTTCCCCGTTTTTTTCTCGCCTATTATGGTTGGGTCACTGGCCGGGCCACTCGGGGATTGCTTCTGGGCCGCATGTGGCCCGCGGGCCGCCATTTGAATAGGCCTGCTGTATGTTCTTGTGTGATAAAAATTAATTAGTATCATCTGCAAATAGAACTTTGTGTAGAATGTTAGAGCAATGTATAAAGTCATTTATATATAAAATAAAGAGCAGCGGTCCAAGGATAGATCCCTGGGGGACACCATATTCTACTGTTCTACATCCAGATTTGTGATTGAATATAGAGACATATTGTTTCCTCTCAAACAAGTAGCTACGAAACCAACTGAGAGCAGTACCTCTGACACCATAATATTGAAGCTTATTTAAAAGAATATCAATATCAATCGTGTCAAAAGCCTTTGACAAATCAAGGAAAACTCCAATGCCTAACTCGCCTTTATCAATGCAATCATAAATTTTTTCCAAAAGATTCAAGATCGCCATAGAGGTGGAGCTCTCTTTCCTAAAGCCATACTGTTGCGGAGATAGGATTTTAAATTTTTCTAAAAAATCACTCAGTCTAGTATAGACAACTCTCTCCAGTACCTTGGAGAAGACAGGTAAGATAGATATAGGTCTATAATTATGTAAGTCATTTTTATCCCCTGACTTAAACACTGGTACAATTCTTGCAATTTTTGACATATCAGGCACAACTCCACAGAGTAAGGAGAGATTGATAGAGTAGACCAGTGGTTCCAGAATTTCACTTATAATAGCTTTAACAATTTTACTGCAAATGTTATCTACACCAGCTGTGTGGGAGCTCTTCATTTTCATAACAATTTTCAACACTTCATCTCTATCAGTTGGCCTAAGGAAAAGAGAATTCAGATAGTTGCCTTTGAGGTATTGTCTAAAAGTGGCATTATGTGGTTGATTAATCTTTTGAGAGAGGTTTTTTCCAATAGAAACAAAATGATCATTAAATTTATTGGCGAGTTCAACATTGTTGGTGGCATTTCCAGTGGTGTTTTCAGCATTTTTGGAGTTTCCCTTGATTTTGGTGTCAGGAAGAGTAGTATTTTTATGCTTATGACAGAGGATTTCATTTAGAACCTGCCAGGATTTCTTTTGATCACCCTGATAAACTTTAATGCATTCAGTATAGTACCTTCGCTTGCTCATACGAATTACTTGTGTGAGCTTATTTCTATACTTTGTATATGCTTCTTTATTTGCATCACTAGGGTTTTTAACAGATCGTTTAAATAATTTATTCTTTTTATTGATAGATTTTAAAATACCCTTTGTGAGCCAGGATTTCTGTCTGATGGCACTTTGCTTTATGAGTCTTTCAGGTATAGAACAATCCATGGAATCGGTGATTTCATTAATTAGTACATTATATGCAATATTTGGATCCTTACAATTATAGACAGAATCCCACGTTTTAGTTCGCAGGTTTGCACAAAGTTTTTGAAGAGATTTTTCATTTAAGACCTTTACTTTAGTTTTAGTGGGGGAGTCATCAGCTTTCTTAACAAGATCAGTGAATAAAACAATAGGATAATGATCTGTTAAATCTGAGAATATTATACCAGAATCTATACTAGCTTTATGAGAATTTGTGAGGATATTGTCGATTATTGTCCTGCTAGACTCTGTAACTCTAGTGAAAGTATTAATTGTAGGAAAAAATGAAAAGGAATGTAAAATATTAATAAAGTCATTTGTCATAGTATCATCCTTAACAAGGTCTATGTTAAAGTCCCCGAGAATGAAACAAGTTTTATTTGTTTTATTTATACGATATAAGAGTTTTTCTAAGTTAATTTTGAAGATGTCAATGTCAGAGTCAGGTGGCCTGTAAATTACTCCAGCTATAATGTTTTTACTACTTTTTACATCTATCTCTATGAATAGAGAATCAGAGTGACTATCGGCAATAATAAATTCATCACAAACGCTAACTGAGAGTTCAGAGGCTGCATATAAACAGACTCCTCCTCCTGATCTACCCGATCTATTTTTATTGTATAATTTATATCCATCAAGATTAAGGATGTCCATATAAGATCCTTCATTTAACCAGGTTTCGCTGCAGCCAATAACTTTAAAGCTCTGGCCTATATTTGTTAAGAGGGAAACAAGGTCATCATGATGCTTGTTTAAACTCCTAATGTTAAGGTGCAACAATGAAAAATTGTTATTATGATTTAAATGTTTCAACTGATCTGGCAAAAATTGCCTGCAATTTAGCTTCCCATCATTATAGAGGCAAAGCTGTTCAAATTCGTCATAATCTTTAGTACAATCTAAATCATTTGATCCCATACAATGCAAGCTTGAGACAATAATTCAATGCTGGGTGCCAGATGAAAATAACTAAGACCAAAATACAAGACCTCATATTACTTCCTATCACTCTGCTCAAAACTAATCTAAGTCCCATTCCCTAACTACTTCTACAAGAGAATAAAAACAGATGTTTAAAAATCAATTCAATGTCCAGTACAAATACAAGGGCCAGAAAAATCTCCCAATCACTGCTTAAATCCAGCAGACAGCAGCATAATACTGTAGTCTGTGTGTGATCAAGTAATCCAAAGTCATTTGCGTCTAGAGTTCAGATGATGCACAACTTACTGGCATCAGAGAGTCTACTGATAACGTGCAGTTTCTTCCTGTGTGTCAGTAGGTGAATGCGCCCATCTCTAGTCCAACTGGCAGCCAGGTTATTCTTGTGTTTTTCCCGGAGATCTGCCAACAGTTTCTCTCTCTTGGTCGTCAGGCTCTCCAAAATATGCATTTTGGTATCCTTCAGTACTTTTTTCGCCTTGAAAACTCTGTCCCGAACATAATACTTCATGAATTTGATAATAATGCCTCTCGGTTTGGCCTTCGGGTTTTCAGGCTTTTGACCAAGGCGGTGGCTTCTGTCAATCTCCGTAGGCTGCACCTCTATTTTGAGATTGGTTTTAAGAATGTCACACACGACTTTGGTTGTATCCTCATCTCTCTTTTCCGGTACACCAAAGACAATAAGGCAGTTCCGTCGAGAGTACTGTTCTTGTTCATCAAGACTGTCAATCAAATCATCATACTTATGTTGCAGTTCACATAGTTTATCAGCCGTGTCTTTTAGTTCATATTGTATAGTTTCCTTTACCGTCTCCGTGATAGACTCTGCGATGGCCTTCTTAACAGGTTCGATGAGGGAATCCATCAATATTTTGCTGATTTTGTTGACAAAATTGGTGTCCAGAAATAGGATGTCCATCTGCTTGCTTATTATATCTTTTACATCAACTCTGGATAGCCGATCGTCCGCGTTTGTAGTGGCGTCGCCTTCATTTGTCGGCATGATGGTAGTTTTATTGCTGACAGTGACACGGTGAGAGTTCCGTTTCTGTCCAATGGACCGACGCTTTACTGGTCAGTTTTGGCGATAACAGGTGTTCCGGACACCAAAAACACGGAATCTAGTAAGCAAGCAGCAGAGGATCACTATAAAAAAAAAATACATTGTTTGCTGGTCGGCCGGAGCACGTTTAGTTACCCCCTGTCTCGCCCTGATGACGTCATGGCTAACAGTCTTGAAGGAGTTCCCAGAGGTGTTTAGCACTTGTTGGCCCCTTTGCCTTCACTCTGTGGTCCAGCTCACCCCAAACCATCTCCATTGGGTTCAGGTCCGGTGACTGTGGAGGCCAGGTCATCTGCCGCAGCACTCCATCACTCTACTTCTTGGTCAAATAGCCCTTACACAGCCTGGAGGTGTGTTTGGGGTCATTGTCCTGTTGACAAATAAGTGATCATCCAACTAAACGCAAACCGGATGGGATGGCATGTCGCTGCAGGATGCTGTGGTAGCCATGCTGGTTCAGTGTGCCTTCAATTTTGAATAAATCCCCAACAGTGTCACCAGCAAAACACCCCCACACCATCACACCTCCTCCTCCATGCTTCACAGTGGGAACCAGGCATGTGGAATCCATCCGTTCACCTTTTCTGCGTCTCACAAAGACACGGCGGTTGGAACCAAAGATCTCAAATGTGGACTCATCAGACCAAAGCACAGATTTCCACTGGTCTAATGTCCATTCCTTGTGTTTCTTGGCCCAAACAAATCTCTTCTGCTTGTTGCCTCTCCTTAGCAGTGGTTTCCTAGCAGCTATTTGACCATGAAGGCCTGATTCGCGCAGTCTCCTCTTAACAGTTGTTCTAGAGATGGGTCTGCTGCTAGAACTCTGTGTGGCATTCATCTGGTCTCTGATCTGAGCTGCTGTTAACTTGCGATTTCTGAGGCTGGTGACTCGGATGAACTTATCCTCAGAAGCAGAGGTGACTCTTGGTCTTCCTTTCCTGGGTCGGTCCTCATGTGTGCCACTTTCGTTGTAGCGCTTGATGGTTTTTGCGACTCCACTTGGGGACACATTTAAAGTTTTTGCAATTTTCCGGACTGACTGACCTTCATTTCTTAAAGTAATGATGGCCACTCGTTTTTCTTTAGTTAGCTGATTGGTTCTTGCCATAATATGAATTTTAACAGTTGTCCAATAGGGCTGTCGGCTGTGTATTAACCTGACTTCTGCACAACACAACTGATGGTCCCAACCCCATTGATAAAGCAAGAAATTCCACTAATTAACCCTGATAAGGCACACCTGTGAAGTGAAAACCATTTCAGGTGACTACCTCTTGAAGCTCATGGAGAGAATGCCAAGAGTGTGCAAAGCAGTAATCAGAGCAAAGGGTGGCTATTTTGAAGAAACTAGAATATAAAACATGTTTTCAGTTATTTCACCTTTTTTTGTTAAGTACATAACTCCACATGTGTTCATTCATAGTTTTGATGCCTTCAGTGAGAATCTACAATGTAAATAGTCATGAAAATAAAGAAAACGCATTGAATGAGAAGGTGTGTCCAAACTTTTGGCCTGTACTGTATATCAAAATTACAAGCCCCCACCCCATAAACCTTTAATAATGAATCACGATTAAAATTTTAATAATGAATGACAATTATTTTGGCATTTGGGTGGCATAAACCTTCAATATTATCGTTAGACAGAAAATAGTATTTGCTGTCATCCAGTTCGATAGGTGGCGCTGTTGTGAAAACCGGAGGGTCCAAGAACTGCGGTCCTGAAAGTGCTGTCCTGAAACTGTTGCCTCCGGTTTTGTAGAGACACCCCACTCAACAGCGGAACAGCAAGTCAGGATTCTGTAAGCCTGTTATTATCGATCAGTAACCTGGATCTTAAGTAACTAAAGCAGCTGTCAGATAAATGTAGTGAAATTGTAGAAACTGATAGAGCTGCCTCAAAACAGCCTACTCATTCCATCGCTGTAAATACAACTGTAGTCAGTACTTGTTCATTGATTACATTTAACTCTTGGAGGAAATAGTTGTGTGTTACTCCTAATGGTTTTTTCTTTACCCCCTATGCGGTAACGTGGTTTCTTGTGTATCATGGAGTTAAATTATTTCCTGAAGTAGTATCGCTGTTGTGATAATAACCCTAAGAAGTTTTATTTCTGTCACCTTTTTATAAATTTCTCTGTCTAATCTTACTATTTTGTTTTTACTAATATTATTATATTGAGAACAATAAACGGGAAAATGCTCTTTAAGGATGGTGTGTGTTGCTCTTAAAAGAGCCTTTTTGTCAGTAGTTTGTTGATGAGACTAACCCTAACCTGCTCTCATTTTGTCTGTGGAGCCTCCAAACCTCACCTATTCACCGCCGTGGCCAGCACTGCTCAGCGGCTTTCCCACTCATTTCTCTCCTAAAATGAGCACATGTTGTGTGCATTTTGTTGATCATCCTGAGGTGAAGACACATCTGTTTCTTATTTCCCTTTGCTCCACATGTTATGTGTCAGTGTCTATGGTCCAATACAAAGCATCACATCACAGCTTAATGAGGGCTGAAACATCCAAGATGAGAAACAAACACTCAGTGATGATGCCATGAAACAGGACCTTGGACAGCGACTGAGCTGCTCTTTGGTGCTGAGTGCTTTAAAAACAGATTTGTGCTTCACACTCTAAAACACTGTGTGGGATGTCCCACATATACAGCTCATTTTCTCACAGCAGCATTGAGTCATTGTTGTGATTGTCTGCAATTAGGTTATTGATTAGTTGGTTTTACCAAAGCAAAGTCATGTTTAGTTTGCTAATGCTGTTCACAGACAACGTCTTGCATGCAACTAAACATCTTCTGCACTTATCCAGACCCTTTGCAACACAAATTGCACACGCATAGACTCACTTACAAATTGGCTTTCAACAGAGCTACACCCAAACAGGCTGCTCAAAGTTCCCGCTTCTTTTCCTTTGTCTTTGTCCTGACCACACGGTCAGACAAACACCTCCCCCGATCTAAAGCCAGCTTTGATTCAGCCATCTTGTCGTTTTCTGTTGTCAGCCATTTTTTTTACGGAACCTTCGATTACCACACCCGCCTTTGTTTCTCTCTCTCTCGCACACACACACCTCCACACGTACACGCACACACACACACACACATGCTTGTATATAGTTAGTTAGGATTTGTGTGTTTTGTTTTGCTTTGCTTTACAAATAAATATAATTTTGGAATCGTACCTACTGTCTGTTTAATGTTGTACAATGGCGAATGAATACTCAACCTCTGCTACGTCAAGAACTCCGAAATCCTTCAGGCTTTATTATTAATTTGGTTATGGTTATTAATTCAAATATTAATCAAAATCCCAAATTAATAGTTTAGTGAACTTTATGAGACTGATATTAACTGGCTATCATTTTTCCCTTTATGGGAATGGTGCCCCACGAGGTGATTTGATGGTAATTAAGTCACGTTATTTGGCATAATTAATAATTATTGCTAATAATTATTAATTATTTCTGATAGCCAATTTGATACTTAAATTGTAGGTTCCCTATATTTATGGCGCCGCCGTACAAAGCCTGTAAGTGTGGATTCCCAACATCTACAACATTCTCTTTAATTTTATTAACAGATCTATTTAAATTGATTAAAAAAATGTGTTCGGCATTTTAACACAATCAAACTCAACAGTAATTAGTCCTGATCTGATGAATATACAGCAGCTACACTCAGTTGCTACTTCACACATACAGAGAGCTGTTCTTCTCATTTCTTGGCTGATAGAAATGCAGTGGGGACTAATACATATATTAGCAACATCACCCTGTAAAACACCTTACTAATTTTTAATCAGTAAAATATCTCTAACTGTCAGACATTTCTCACTGAAAGTGTTTTTAATCTTTAATCAAACCCACTTTAACTGATCTTTGACCACAGTGATGAAGCTCAACAAGCTGACAAAGGAAGTACTGTTCGTCAGCACCACAACTTCATATAAAGTCAACAACAAAATGAACTCTGTAAGAAGTAATCAGCTTGCAATCATGTTTTCCTCCTAATTATACTTTAAGTTATAAACTGTAAACATCTTCTTTCTTTGAGGATTTTGCCACAAAGTCTCAACTCTGGAGTTGGTCAATAACTCAGAAGTTCACATTTGTACATGAATTTGGCAATATGCTTTCCTATGAACAGTTTATGTCTGAACAGTTTTCCCAGTTCCTGTCAGAGAATTAATTTCTTTGACTCAGATATACAGTGTAACACTAAAAACATTCACTGATCTTTCAAAGAAAGAATGAAACTGCACCAAGAGTTAAGTTTTTCTGAAGGTCTAAAACTGAGAACATAAAGTGGAGAAGACCTCGTCTGTTACCTTATGATTATTGCATCTTAAATAAGGCTAAAGACGTACACCTCAGAATTTTACACAAAAACTACCCTGCCAATTATCATGTTGCAAAATTTACAGACCATAATGTCTCCTGTTCCTTTTGTAAAAATAATATCAAAAGTATTTCTCCTTCAACCTCAGGGACTTTATTTATTATTATGATAATCCAGATAGAAGCGCTCTTGAATCTCATTAACTTTGTTATTCTAAATATTAAACTTTTCAAAGGGTCTCAAAGGTTGTTTTTAAAATATGTATATATATATATATATATATATACTTAAAATATAGTGTGTGTGTGTGAGAGAGAGAGAGAGAGAGAGAGAGAGAGAGAGAGAGAGAGAGAGAGAAAATATTTACCTCAACGTTACTCAAATAACATAATCCCTCGGATGACTCACACACTGGACTGTTATTTGATCAGATCTTGTTTATGGTCTCGTAATCATGTTAATTTTATAACATTCCAGCTCATCCTGTTGATCCTTTATCCAAAAGATATATAAAAACATTAAACAACAATCCCAGGGTTCTGAGTATTTATTCATAAAATGTATGTCATTATCTATAATCAAAATAATGTATTCATTCAGCCCTGTTACCATATCATTTTCATTAGGAATCTCATAAGGTGTCATGATGTCTTTATAATAATTTGAGTAATTATATGCAGAATGTTTTAGAATATTTTTTAAAAATCAATAGTAAAATAACTAAAAAAATTATGTGTGACTTCTTAAAAGTTGGGCAAGATAATATCAAAAGTTGCATGAATTAATTCAAGTCAAGTATTTTCTGACATTAAATAAGTGTACAACGTTAAGGTAACAATTTTATATGTAATGGTAAAGTACTTAACCAACAATATTGTAAAATACTCCTTTTCCAAGGTCCTGAGTATTGGTAACAGGGTCGCATCAAACATGGAAAACAAAAATTGATAAAACCTCATAAAAAGTGTATCATTGAAGCCTGAGCTGGATGAATCCAATTATTTGATGGTTTATTACCTGTTCTCCTTAAAAACAAAACAGAAAATTCTAAAATAAAGGGTCAAGTTTTCTTGTCTAAATTGTCCTCCAGTTGTTGAATGACCCATTATTTATAATCTTGATAATCATTAAGACTTTAGTCCATGTGAAAAACATTGCAAAACTGCATGCTGTTGTGAATACAAGAAGATGGCTGTATGTTATGTTAACACCATGAAACAGTTTTTAACATACTATAGACGCCCATCTCCACCAGTGTGAGTTTTTATGGGAACCTTTCTAAAAAATAATGAGTTAGTATCTCAAAATAATGACTTGTCCAAATGCTGATGATCTTTTTTTGAAATTGTTTGAGTCTAATAATGAGTTAGTATGTAAACATAATGACCTGGTGTCTGAAAAAAATAAAAAAAATAAATCGGGGACTTATAAATAAATTTATATAGTTTTTAAATATTTATAGACTAAGTCATTCACAGACTCATAATTCTCCCTAAAAACTAACTCACCTCAATGTCTGTCTGTACTGTAAAGCTTTATCTGTTGATTTATTAGATATTATTTTTATAAATCCTCAATTCAAGTGCTTGTTAGCAAATACACATGAAAGACACATGGAAATGTGATAAAAGTAGTTTATGATATCTTAATAAAGTCAAACTCAACAGTGATTAGTCCTGATCTGATGAATATACAGCAGCTACACTAATATCTGTTGGGTGACACCTTATTAAGTTTGATATTCAGGAATGATATCAGTAAAACAGTGTAACCCAAAAAGGTGACCAGTGTATTCGTTCATAAAAAAAGAAAACTAATACATATTTTGTTAATTAAAATGAGTCCTCAGCAGAGGACATGTTCACAGTCACAGCAGCTCTGATACAAGTCTGACTAAACGGCGGCCATCATCGGTGTGTTTGCTGCGACCAGAATAACTTGAGTTTATTCCAAAGTCATCAACAGCAGATGGTTGTTTTTACACTGAGTCCCTGAACAAACATGTGGACCAGCTGGAAAACGGTTTTGATGGAGCTGTGATGCATTTGAACTCATTTTAGGAGAGAAAGGAGTGGGAAAAGCCGCCGAGCAGTGCTGGCCACGGCGGTGAATAGGTGATGTTTGGAGGCTCCACAGACAAAATGCAGAGAGCATCAGAGCTCTACATGACTTCAATATGAAGAGACACAAGTCCGCTATCGGCTCCCTTCACTGTCAGCCTTCAGCACTTCTCCCACATTTCGTTTTTCACCTTTTATCAGTCAAGAGAAAACACAAGTGCTCCAGCTTTCACACTGCACAGAGGAGCCACGGGCTGGGTTGAGTCTCCACGGTTCTCATGGTGTGTTTAAGGACAGCCTCCTGCTCGGAGCTGTCCAACAGTCCAGTCAGACTCTCGACAGTTACTGAGTAGGATCAACATTACTGCAGAACATGGCAGAGACAGCTCCAGCTCCAGCCGCCGCGGCGCCGGCCAAAGCAGCCAAGAAGAAGACTCCTCGGCCGAAGAAGACCGGTCCCAGCGTCAGAGATCTCATCCTGAAAACTGTGGCCGCATCCAAGGAGCGGAGCGGCGTGTCTGCGGCCGCCCTCAAGAAGGCTCTGGCTGCCGGAGGCTACGATGTGGAGAAGAACAAGTCCCGCGTCAAGATCGCCATCAAGGCTCTGGTGGCTAAGGGGACTCTGGTCCAGACCAAAGGGACCGGGGCCTCCGGCTCCTTCAAGATGAGCAAGAAGGCTGCCGAACCCAAGAAGGTGAAGAAGCCGGCCAAGAAAGCCGCTCCTAAAGCCAAGAAGCCCGCAGCGGCCAAAAAGCCCAAGACAGCGGCGGCTAAGAAGCCAGCAGCCGCTAAGAAATCTCCCAAGAAGGCCAAGAAACCGGCAGCGGCCAAGAAAGCAGCCAAGAGCCCCAAGAAGGCTGCAAAGAGCCCCAAAAAGCCCAGCAAGAGCCCCAAGAAGGTGGCCAAAAAGGCCCCTGCAGCCAAGAAAGCCCCCGCCAAGAAGGCGGCTAAGCCCAAAGTCAAGAAAGGAGCAGCCAAGAAGAAGTGAGCTGTCATCAGTCTCATCAAAACAACACTGACAAAAAGGCTCTTCTAAGAGCCACACACACCATCCTTAAAGAGCAATACCCTGTTATTATCGTTAATGTTAGTGAAGACTAAGGTGTTTCACTATGTTTTACGGAAATGACGGAAATGCTACCTCATGAAAGTAGATGTTTTCATCATACACCTTTGTTGTTTCCACCTAACCTACTTAACTATTTCTAACCAGCGAAGTCATTATGAGGTCGTATAGACACGCTGTTATATTGAGAGAATTGAACTTTTGAGATAAGTAAGTGGGTGGCCGTCCAAGGACTAATTGGTCAACAATTAACCTAAAACCATAATGAAACACAGTGTGACAAATGTGAACAGTATTCAGTAGTAAGTACCCCTGAATATTTCCATGTTTTATATTTTATATTTATCTCTCTACTCCACTGTACTCTGAAATGAGCTCCTCCATCAACAGCTGCTCCGCGGTCATTGAACACGGCACGATGCGTTTGGGTACGCCTTCACGGAATACTTTACACTTGTTCACTTATCATGAATTTTCATTAAATGTATTTATTTTAGTTTCCCTACGCGTTCATTAGACTAGTCAGAATTGAGCTCTTGAGAGGATGTGGGTGGCCCTTAAAAGGACCTTTGGTTTTCAGTATGAACATTAAGTGTTTAACCTCCGAAGCCGTACAGAGTGCGGCCCTGTCTCTTGAGAGCATACACCACATCCATGGCGGTCACAGTCTTCCTCTTGGCGTGCTCGGTGTAGGTGACGGCATCACGGATCACATTCTCCAGAAACACCTTCAACACACCGCGGGTCTCCTCGTAGATCAGACCGGAGATACGCTTCACTCCACCACGGCGAGCCAGACGGCGGATGGCGGGTTTGGTGATTCCCTGGATGTTGTCACGGAGAACTTTACGGTGACGCTTAGCACCTCCTTTACCGAGTCCCTTTCCTCCTTTGCCGCGTCCACTCATTGTGTCCAAGATGAACTTGTTTTCTAGAGAAACTGATGGTCAGAGTCGGGAGCGTGGGGATTTACATCCTTTCAGCGGACGTAGTTGAGCTCTGCAGGGCGGAGACATTTGTTCTAACTATAGAAACTAGGACACTGACGAACCCTTCACCTTCCCAGTAGAGGCGGGAAATTATTATTCTACTCTCAAAACATCACTCATCTTTAAACCGCATTTTTTGGGTCCGTTTTTAATGAGAAAAACAACATGTACAAAATATCAGGTAGTAAATAACAGCACTTGTAACAAAATAAATAAAACCAAAAAGGCGTTATTTACGTAAGTATATTGAAATGTACACAACAGTATTTCAAGACAATTGCATAAAATAAACGAAACAAATAAACAAAAGAGACAAAAATAAGATGCAAGCTCAGAGGGAAAAGTGTATTCAGTCAGAGGACTCCAGGGGGGAAAAAATCGCAGAATTTTCCAAAAGCTTTGTTTTTTGGGAAACAAAAATAATCCTGAGTGACTTGAGAAGAGCCTTGGATTCTACAAGAAAAGGTCAAAATTAACTGTAACTTCAGCTTGTAGTTTAAAATAATTAGCATTTAAAAGAACTCATCTTTAAACCACATTGTTTTTCTTTGTTTAAATTTTTTGGCCTCTTTTTTTATGACAATAAGAACATGTACAAAACATCGGGTAGTTTTTAACAGCACATGTAAAAAAAAAACTGCCAAAAAACTGTTACATTAGTATATTGAAATGTACGCAACAGTATTCCAGGACAATTAAAATAAATGAAACAAGCAAACAAAAGAGACAAAAATAAGATACAAGCTCACAGACATAAGTGTATTCAGTCAGAGGATTTGAGGGGAAAAAAATAGCACAATTTTCCAAAAGCTTTGTTTTTTAGGAAACAAGAATCCTGTAGTTAAAAATAATTAGCATTTAAAATATCAAAATTAATTAGATATTCAAGAGTCCTTTTATCTGGATTATCATAATAATAAATATCCCCAAGGTTAGAGTCAATATGTTTGAGGCACATTATTCACATGGTAAAATCTGGACCCTTCTCCAGTTTATATTGTTAAATTTAGATGTCCAGAAAAACTTGCCTATTGGTGCAGTTTCATATTTTCTTTAAAAACATCAGTGAATGTGCTTTATCACAGCTGTTCCAGAGAGAAGTTTCCTGACAGGCCCAACATTTGTGTTATCCCTCTGCATGATGTAAGAATTGTGTCACAATGAAACACTGTCCATAAACAATACTGATGATTGAGTCAGTAACAAAACACCAAATGCATAGAAATTAACATAAATGTGCTGCTTATTGTACAACTTGTAATTCTCCAGTAAGTGTTTATATAGACTAAATGAGGGGTGTCAAACTCATTTTACTTCAGGGCCCACATACAGACCAATTTGATGGCAGGTGGGTCCTGACAAGTAAAAGCACTGCATTAAGTCCTATAAATAACACCTCCAAATTTTCTGCATTTTTTGTTTAAAGAAGTACATTTTCAACACTCATCCATTTACAAAGCAGATGACAAGCAGCCTTTGATGTCTTCAGAAGAATAAATGCAATTTCTACAATATTTCTTGAGTTTTTCAGCTTTCACTCAGTCTACTACTCATTATATGTCATTACATGTGCATTTTTCTATACAATTACACTCCTGTGTTGTAACCCTGACATCACCACACCTAACTAAATGTAAATAAAAGAACTGTATTCTGGTCAGGGTGGAAAAGCCTCTGAAGCTGCATTTGACATGAAAAAGCTACTCAGTGTTTAATAACTTGCTTCTGAAGCTTGACACCTCCTAACCTTCACCAGGGTGTCACTACTAGATGTGCAAGGTTACACAGTGGGCCAGATTGGACCCTTTGGCGGGCAGTTCTGGTCCCCAGGCCCCATGTTTGACACCCCTGATCTTGACAAACTACTTGGTACGTATATGTAGGCAATGAAATATCAAATTGACATTTTTGTATTTTAAGTGACAAAAAGGTGAAGCCTTTAGATGAAGTGGGTGGCTCTTAAAAGAGCCGTTGGTTTAGTATTAGAGGCAGCAGCACAGTTTACTTGGAGCTGGTGTACTTGGTGACGGCCTTGGTGCCCTCAGACACGGCGTGCTTGGCCAGTTCACCGGGCAGCAGCAGGCGGACGGCGGTCTGGATCTCCCTGGAAGTGATGGTGGAGCGCTTGTTGTAGTGAGCCAGACGGGAGGCCTCCCCGGCGATACGCTCAAAGATGTCACTGACAAACGAGTTCATGATGCCCATGGCCTTGGACGAGATGCCGGTGTCGGGGTGGACCTGCTTCAGCACCTTGTACACGTAGATGGCGTAGCTCTCCTTCCTGGTCCTCCTCTTCTTCTTGCCGGTCTTGCTGACGCTCTTGGACACGGCTTTCTTGGAGCCCTTCTTGGGCGCTTTCACGGTGGTTTCAGGCATGATCAATACTTGAGCTTTTCCGAAAGACGAATAATGGTTCAGACCAAAGAGCGGTCAACTTGTATCCACTCGATGCAAATCTTACTGTGCTGTTGCTCGCATGTGATTGGTTTTCTCCTGAGCGCGCGATGAACAAGTAACCTGCTGTGAGCACATTTATTTACTGCAGGGATCAGACTGGTAAAGTAACAGTAACCTACGAAAGGATAAAAAATAAATAAACTTGTACGGTGCCAAAAGTAAAAGTACTCATTGTGCAGAAAGACCCATTTTTAATTGAATATAATTATTTATGTGTAAATCACCAATGAGCATTGCTGCTGTTTCAGGTGGAGGTAATTGTAATTACTTTATACATTTTATCAGCCTGTAAATACTTTTTTCCCCTGTAAATTGTACATTAATTATTTTGCATTACTTCTTAGTCTGGAGCTCTTGATCAGTCATACAATCTTTTTCTTCTATGTATGATTGTTGTTATCTAATAGCTGAGGTATCTTCATAAGCCAACTTTTTAATTTTATTTTCTGTGTTTTTTTTTTTTTTTTAACACATGGATGTGCAAATAAACTAAAGTGAAGTTGTTTTACAGGTTAGTGTTACATATTTGTCCCCACTGCATTTCTATGAGCCAAGAAATTGAAGGAACAGCTCTCTGTATGTGTGAAGTAGCAACTGCGTGTAGCTGCTGTATATTCATCAGATCGGGACTGGGTCATTCCTGGCTATTGGTGACTTTTCAATGCCCAAACTTTTGTGGAAAAAATAATAAATTTTTCGTGTTTTTATAATTATATCAGGTAAATGACATGTTTAACCTTCAGGAACTTTTATTGATAGAGCTTAAGCATTTAAATAATTATAATTATGGGTGGATTGTTCAGACATGGACTGTGAGAGAGTTCCACCCTGTTAGGGACATATTCGTATGTACTGCAAAGTGTTAATTATGTAAATATTTAACAATACTTAGGTTTTATAGCACCTTATGTGTCCCTCATTCCACGATATATGTTTGTTTTCTTCTTTGAATAATAATGAAATGAGAATTGTTGAGTAGAACGTGTGTTCAGTGTTTAGGACCATCACAATTTTGTACCTAATTTACCCGAAAAGATAAATAATAGCAAATTTGCTCAAAAACATATGTATGCTGTTAATCCCTTTCAGATCTGCAAATTAACATAAAAACATGCAAAATATTTAACAAAGTTGGTATGTTTTTTTGGTTTTTTTGGAGTGACTAACAGGGTGGAAAGGACACTAACAGGGTGGAAAGGATCTTAACAGGGTGGAATTATCAACAATGACACAGTGACTTTCAACAATGTTTTTATTAAACACACATTAACATTAAACACAATAATTCATAAACTAGAAAATTTCACATGAAATTTTGAGTGTCCCCAATTCTTTTTTTTTTCCCTGTCTCCCTGTCTTTCTGCCATTTCTCCCTCTCTTTCCTGAGATACTCTTCTCTTCTTTTCGGATCAGCATCTCGCCTCTCTCTGTAGCGACGCTGCATCTCTGCTGCACTTCGTGCTGGAGCCATTTCCTAACAAATATATACAATTTAACTTTATATTATCATGTAAATTGTATAGACAACACTTTATAATAATGATCAATTACTGTTTAAATGCATACTGATTACACACAAGAGGGTGTGATCAATATAGTTGATCATGGCTGTGTTGCAGCATGAGTCAAATAAATGTTGAATAATTTATACTTCTAAAGTGTAAAACCTTTTTATACATACCGGTAAATTACATGGACAGTTTAAATAACATCTGAATATGTATATATCAGCATTTATATGCATTTCTTTACATTTTCTAATAGATTTTCCACCCTGTTAGGTGCATGTTCCACCCTGTTAGGGGTGGAACCTAACAGGGTGGAATTTTTTAAACCAAATTAGCCATAGCTCTGTGAGGCAGCCATCTTTAGCTAGCTATCTCTACACCCAAACAGTACTTTAATAAATATATCAAACATGTTTGCAATTATTTCAAAATGTTGCTTACTTTCTTCACAATTCAGTAAAACAGGGTGGAAAGTTAAGAATAGGGCATACAGGTTAACATCATACAACTTGAAAAAAAAGGCAGACAAGAAGTTGGTGATTACCTCTCTTTGTTCTTTCAAATTCCCACCCAAGAGTGATTGCACTTCCTGAATGTGGCATCGTGGGGGCTGTAGGCTTTTTGTTTATAAGGCGAAAAACACTGAACTAACAGGGTGGAACACAATTTTGAGGACACTCAGTAAATTATAAAAATAATAAATAATAACAATTGTTGCCATTGATATATATTTATAGGCAGAGAGAGTATAACTTGATTTATACAATAATAAAGTCACATTTCTATTTATTTATAATTTTATCGCAAATATGTCTCATTGAAACTGAAAATTTGCTTAGTAGGTAAAAAGGTAATTAAAAGTAAATTAAAAATATTTATTTTGTGTTAATTCTATAAAGAAGACCTCAATCTATAATAAAAGCTTTTCATCATAGACATTTAATTTATTTTAAATAAGATATTAACATTTATATTCTGGGGACAGAAAAGTCACCAATATCCAGGATTGACCCGACTAATTACTGTTGAGTTTGATTTTGTTAAAATGTTGAACACTTTTTTTAATCAATTTAAATAGATCTGTTAATAAAATCAAAGAGAATGTTGTCAACGTTGGGAATCCACACTTGGATTTGTACTTTTGTACGGCTGCGCCATAAATGTAGGGAACCTACAATTTAAGTGTCAAATTGGCCATCAGAAATAACTGATAGTTATTAGCAATTTTTTAGTCAATTTAAATAGATCTTTCAGAATAAAAATGCACGTTGTAGATGAAGTATGCTTTAAATGATCAACTCTGATAATTGTAATTATGCTGTTGACTATTTTAATTTTTCATGAATGCATCAAAGACATGAGGAACAGAGGTCTTTATGAGGAGAGTGTGTGGCTCTTAAAAGAGCCGTTTTGGGGCTGGTTTGCAGCAGTGGGAGAGGGTGCAGCTTTACTTGGACTTGGCGGCCTTCTCGGTCTTCTTGGGCAGCAGAACAGCCTGGATGTTGGGCAGCACGCCGCCCTGAGCGATGGTGACTCCGCCCAGCAGCTTGTTGAGCTCCTCGTCGTTGCGGACAGCCAGCTGCAGGTGACGGGGGATGATACGGGTCTTCTTGTTGTCGCGGGCAGCGTTTCCGGCCAACTCCAGGATCTCAGCGGTCAGGTACTCCAGCACAGCCGCCAGGTAGACGGGGGCGCCGGCACCCACACGCTCCGCATAGTTTCCTTTGCGCAGCAGCCTGTGAACACGGCCGACTGGGAACTGGAGCCCAGCACGGGAGGAGCGGGTCTTTGCCTTGGCTCTGGCTTTGCCACCGGTCTTGCCTCTGCCACTCATCTTTGCTACTTTCTCGAGTCGGGACTCACAGTAAATGTCCCACTAGACGTCGAAAGCTCTTTTATAGAGCAGCGGAGCGCGCGGGACAGCAGACAGCAGAAGACGCTTCCTGCCAGACCAACCAGAAAAGAGGCTTCAGCAGAGCAGCAGAGGGCGGCCCAGTCTGAATTTGGGCGGACACTTTCAAACGGACTTTCCGCCAATAAGCGGCGGAGATTCAGGCGGGGGGTCGCTGCTCGAGGCGCTGCTGAGCTCCGTGAAGAGCCCCTCACCAATCAGGAGCTGGAGGTCTGAAGCAGCGTCACCGTTTCACATCCGGTCCCAGAGTTTAAGAGGAGCTGCTGAAGCCTTCTCCTGATCAGACAAAGAGTCAGTCATGGCAAGAACCAAGCAGACCGCTCGTAAATCCACCGGAGGCAAAGCCCCGAGGAAGCAGCTGGCCACCAAGGCTGCCCGTAAGAGCGCCCCGGCCACCGGCGGCGTGAAGAAGCCTCACCGTTACAGGCCCGGTACCGTGGCTCTGAGAGAGATCCGTCGCTACCAGAAGTCCACCGAGCTGCTGATCCGCAAGCTGCCCTTCCAGCGCCTGGTGCGAGAAATCGCTCAGGATTTCAAGACCGATCTGCGCTTCCAGAGCTCCGCTGTCATGGCTCTGCAGGAGGCCAGTGAGGCTTACCTGGTGGGCCTGTTTGAGGACACCAATCTGTGCGCCATCCACGCCAAGAGAGTCACCATCATGCCCAAAGACATCCAGCTGGCCCGTCGCATCCGTGGAGAGAGAGCTTAAACTCTGCTGCTGCTGCTGCTCCACAAACCACAACGGCTCTTTTAAGAGCCACCTCACTCCTCCCTCCAGAGCTCACTCCTCTAATCACAACACACCTCTCACCATTCATGACAACACAACTTGACTATTTGACACTAAAGTGCTCTTCTCCTACAGCCTTATCTATTTGTTCGTTCCCCAGGGCCCCAAAGTCAACTGTTACTAACTAAATGTTACTGGAACATTTTATAAAATGTAAGTATAAATATCGTTTTTTTTTTCTTGGTATTTCTCTTAACTATATATATTTTTCAATCTCTATTTTTAGCGCCAATTTGCATGGTTTAGTGCCATGTTTCATATTTCGTTTATTTTCTACATTTCTTATGCATTATGTATCCTTATTTTTCTGCATTATGCCTCTGTATGAATTTAGGTAGGTGCAATTTCTATATGGGCCAGTAGGCGGCTCTACCTGCCTGTGGAGCGGAAATGGTTTGTATGTCATTTTAACGTGTATGACTCTGGTGATATTCAGGTGTGTTTGTTGCCAGCGGGAGCAAACAAGTTTTTGACCGTCAATGTGGTGGGTTTTGCACTCGTCAAGGTATAACGTTTGCATCGCATATTTCATGCAATAGTGCATTTTGGACTGTTTTTTGTGTGGTGTAAATAAATTCACTTTGAAGTATCATTGCAACGGACCTGTGGAACCTAATTATTCAACTGGCAAGTAGCCCGTGAACGCGTCAGTCATATGTTTAGCCTGGTTTCAGCCACCTCATGGCATGAATGCGTGCATGTATGCACAGTACAGGCCAAAAGTTTGGACACACCTTCTCATTCAAAGCGTTTTCTTTATTTTCATGACTATTTACATTGTAGATTCTCACTGAAGGCATCAAAACTATGAATGAACACATGTGGAGTTATGTACTTAACAAAAAAAGGTGAAATAACTGAAAACATGTTTTATATTCTAGTTTCTTCAAAATAGCCACCCTTTGCTCTGATTACTGCTTTGCACACTCTTGGCATTCTCTCCATGAGCTTCAAGAGGTAGTCACCTGAAATGGTTTTCACTTCACAGGTGTGCCTTATCAGGGTTAATTAGTGGAATTTCTTGCTTTATCAATGGGGTTGGGACCATCAGTAGTGTTATGCAGAAGTCACGTTAATACACAGCCGACAGCCCTATTGGACAACTGTTAAAATTCATATTAGCAAGAACCAATTAGCTAACTAAAGAAAAATGAGTGGCCATCATTACTTTAAGAAATGAAGGTCAGTCAGTCCGGAAAATTGCAAAAACTTTAAATGTGTCCCCAAGTGGAGTCGCAAAAACCATCAAGCGCTACAACGAAAGTGGCACACATGAGGACCGACCCAGGAAAGGAAGACCAAGAGTCACCTCTGCTTCTGAGGATAAGTTCATCCGAGTCACCAGCCTCAGAAATCGCAAGTTAACAGCAGCTCAGATCAGAGACCAGATAAATGCCACACAGAGTTCTAGCAGCAGACCCATCTCTAGAACAACTGTTAAGAGGAGACTGCGCGAATCAGGCCTTCATGGTCAAATAGCTGCTAGGAAACCACTGCTAAGGAGAGGCAACAAGCAGAAGAGATTTGTTTGGGCCAAGAAACACAAGGAATGGACATTAGACCAGTGGAAATCTGTGCTTTGGTCTGATGAGTCCACATTTGAGATCTTTGGTTCCAACCACCGTGTCTTTGTGAGACGCAGAAAAGGTGAACGGATGGATTCCACATGCCTGGTTCCCACTGTGAAGCATGGAGGAGGAGGTGTGATGGTGTGGGGGTGTCTTGCTGGTGACACTGTTGGGATTTATTCAAAATTGAAGGCACACTGAACCAGCATGGCTACCACAGCATCCTGCAGCGACATGCCATCCCATCCGGTTTGCGTTTAGTTGGATGATCATTTATTTGTCAACAGGACAATGACCCCAAACACACCTCCAGGCTGTGTAAGGGCTATTTGACCAAGAAGTAGAGTGATGGAGTGCTGCGGCAGATGACCTGGCCTCCACAGTCACCGGACCTGAACCCAATGGAGATGGTTTGGGGTGAGCTGGACCGCAGAGTGAAGGCAAAGGGGCCAACAAGTGCTAAACACCTCTGGGAACTCTTTCAAGACTGTATATATATATATATTATATCAATTAGTAAAAGTAAAAAAAATTATTATTGAAGAATTATTTTTTTTTTATGTAATAATTATAACTATGAATATATATAATTTGCAAAAACTTCACTGGATGATGCAGATAAGTCAAACAAGGACACACAGTCCAGCATAGTTATGAAAACGTTCACATCAGGAGCACACCTATTTATTAACACACACATGTTAATGTGGTTACAGGAGAGACGTTTCCTGCTGTTCCTCTGGAAATGTCCACCATCAATATGCGTCTGGTGGCCACTCTGTGGTTTCCTGGTCATCAGATTCATTGTGATACAAACGGCCAAGAGAGAATGAGAGACTCTCATGTAAAGTAACCTCTGGTTCACATTTGTATCACAATGTACAAGGGATGCATCCAAACTCTGGGCTGATACCAATTCTTAAAACATCCAATGATACCAGTGTTATTTATTCTCACTTTTGTTCCAGGGACATAAAGACATTTCATTAGGGGAAAAATGCAGTTTTTAAGTCACTTAATACTTTTTTTAACTTTCACAGAATGAGCACAAATTCAATTATACTAGTGGTGGGACGCAATTAAAAACATATTCGAATTAATTAGAGGCTTTGTAATTAATTCATCTCCATTAATCACAATTTTATCAAATACATACATTTCAGATACATTTTGGTTGACGACTCAATCAGTGAATAGAGATATACGTGAACTTAAACAACAAAATGTTTATTTTTCATTTCGCCAGAGAGTTTGTTAATTTGAACCCCATCATCTGGTCTATTGTGAGCCAGAGTGTGATTCCCGACCCGAGCCCGATGGACCCGATGGGACCCAGTGGAACCCGACGGGTCGGGCCCGGTTTGGATTACAAATCAGAAGTTTTGCTCGGGTTCGGCCCACTCGACATGCTGCTGTGTTGTGCTATGGCCTATTTAAGTGCTGGTGTTTGTTCTTTACGTGACAACGGCTGAACGCAACACAGGCTCCTCTCCAACCTGGTGTGTGTGTGTGCTGTGCATGCGTGTTTGACTGTGAGTAACAGCAGCCTTCTGATGGTCATTCACACACTGTCCATGTATGATCACGGTAAACAGACAAAATGTAACCATGGTAACAATAACTGTCAGGTAACAGACTGCATTAATCAAAATTAATTATTCACATTAATGAAACAACCTTTAAAAAACACATTTCGTATGAAAAACATTTTTAAATGACTTCAGAATCCCTAACAGTATATATACTATATATTTATTTCCTCTCTAATATCTATTCTGTATTGCTGTGAAAACATCAACACATTTGCATTGGAACATGTTGAAAAACAGCTCTGGACATTGTAAACTGTGACATCCATGAAACCAAAGCCCCGTCATGACTGCTTTCTCACTTTTTGACGACTGCAAGACTTTGTCCTGCAAGAAAATGATGATGATGATTTACTAACAAGCTGATATCATTGAATATGAGCAGCCAGAGTCTGGAGCAAAGACAGGAGCATAGGAGCTGAGCAAGGCATGGCAGGAGAACTGGCAGAGAGAGTCCAAAAGCAGGGCAGAGCTGATTGATCCAAAGTGGTTTCCAAACAGAGCAGGAGTGGGACTGAAGCAGGACTCAGACCAGAGAATGCTGCAGGCAGAGGGATAACAAGAATGAGCAATGGCTCAAACAGAGTTTTCAAAAATGCTGGAACAAGGGCAGGCAGGGAGGGTGGAGTTGATGCATGGTAATAAAGGCAGGGAAGACTGGAGATGATTTGCAGTTGCTGCCTGACACCTGTACACCTGATTCTGCTCCTGTAATCATAGACATTAAGAGACACTCAGATAACGGTCTCGTCCTCCTGTTGACATCAGTCAGAAGGTACCAGTTACACCAGTCCAGTACTGAGAGACTCAGGAAGAGCTTCTACACTCAGGCCACAAGGATCTAAAGACCCTGTGTAATCCTAAACATGACATTTATTTATTATTACTACACTATTTTGACTTTACAAATTAATGGAACTGACAACTACATTTCACTGAAATCATATTTTATGATTTCATGAGACAATAAATACACTGATTAATTCATATGTGTTGTTCTGTGGGTGTGAACATGGTGACTTTGTCTCAATCTGTTTTCTCCCTGTAAATCCATGTGATCATTGATTAATGTCCCAGGTCTATTTCAAAGTCATGAAATCAACCAGACTTGATGTAGTCCACTCACAGTAGCTCCAAACAGCTTTATGAATCACATTCTGATTCAGTCTGTTAGGTTAATTCAAAATGAGCTGTTCACAATAAGACCTGTTTTTCTGAGTCACCTCAGAGGAATACCAGCACAGTATTATAATTCAGGACGAGATCAGTGTAACACTTTTTGGCTGCTAAAGATACCTCAGTGCATCATCAGGTCATTTGTACAAATACAGTAGAGTTCTGTGATGAAGCTCTGATGCATGAATTATGCTGCTGTGAGAAAATGAGCTGTATATGTGGGACATCCCACACAGTGTTTTAGAGTGAGACGCACAAATCTGTTTATAAAGCGCTCAGCTCAGTCGCTGTCCATGGTCCTGTTTCATGGCATCATCACTGAGTGTTTGCTTTTCATCTTGGTTGTTTCAGCCCACATTAAGCTGTGATGCTGCCACCAGGCTGTGGTCGTTGTATTGGACCATAGACACTGACACATAACATGTGGAGCAGAGGGAAACAAGAAATATAAATGTCTTCACCTCGAGATGATCAATAAAACACACACATGTGATCCAGACTTAATTTTTTTTAATTTAATTTTTAATTGTAATCTTTGAATTTTCCAGATGTGTGACAGGCTGTGACACATTCAGCGTAGAAACAGTCAGACTGAAGGACAGGAAGTCAGAAATGGGAGGTTACTGCAACAACCTACCATTGAAGCTCTTGATATGTTCAGAATCCAGTCAGAGTACGACATTAAAAACATTGTACATCATAGTATTATTTTTACTTGGCCTATTTTCATTGTAATTTTTTCATTTCATATTTATGATCTTGACCTTTGCAGTACTTTGCCTTTATTGTTATGTCCTCTTATTGTATGCACCAAACACCAAGGCAAAGTTATTTGAAGTAAAATAAACAGATTTGGCAATGAACCTTATTCTGATGAAAACCTTCATTATTAATGGGTCTCTTTGAACAACACTTCTGTTATATGGTTACACAGAAGAATTCCTTGACTGCTGCTGCTATTATTCATAAATTTACATGGAAACAACAGCATTACGTTGATATTATTTAGCCTTGCTGAGGCTGTTGCATGGTTAGGTTAGAGTTAATGAATTTCATCTCATTGCCCTGGCACAATTTTTAACAGGCTCCTCAGTGACTTCATCCTGGCAGCCTGGCTGAGGGATGTTGGGCTGTGCTTGCTCTGTGTATATACACTTATCTTGCACATACTAATTATCTAACTAATTATCTGACACAGAGGCCTGACTCCCAAATCACAATGACCTGTCCAATCAGTACTGTACTGTACTGTAATAATAATAATAATAATGTTATCTGCTCAAGTTTTTTTTAGTGGGCAGCCCGGTGGATGATACATAGGAGTGAGCATTGTAAAGGGCTTAAATAAGCCAGCTCTCGGGTTCATTCTTCTCAAGGAATATAAAGAAATAAAATAAATAATTAAAAATAAAAGTCTCTGGAAAAAGACAGGGAAAAAAAATTCTATTCTACCAGGAACACTGCCTATTGGACTGTAGCAGACTATGAAAGTATTTTGTTACCTAAATACAATTAATAATATTGTTCCACATTATTTGAGGAAAACAGAAGGGAAGAAAAGCACTAGGAGTAACAGTCATTTATTTCCTCCAACAGCTAAAAGGTCTTTTCCTTTCTTTTTCTTTCCCAGCCCTACAACCTAAGGCTCACATTTCCATGTGTCCTTTATGAATAATATTTGCTAACAAGCTAATGAGAACTTGCTAACAATAATATCTAATAGATTAACAGATTAAGAACTGAAGCACAGACCGACATTGAGGTTAGCTGTGGTTTTTTTTGGGGGGGGTGGTATTATGAGCTTTTGTCTACTACTACAAATGTCCACCCTGGTAGAGAGTCATTCTGTGAATGACTTATATATTTATTCTGCAAAAGTTTCGGATAAAAAAAAAAAAAAATAGCTGATTATTTTAAAATACCAAAACACAATTAAAAAAAAACATCTCATAATTTTAAGATGTCATTATTTTTGAGATATTAACTAATTATTCTAAGACTTTTTCACAACATTTTTTAATCACACTGGTGTAAATGGGCTTCAATAGTAGGTTAAAAAACTGTTTCATGATGTTAACATAAGCCCTCTTTACATAGGAATTGTGCAACTTTGCAGGAAAGCCCAGTCAGTCTTCTTTCCGCATTGGCAGTATAAAAACAAAATCGGGGAGTGTGACAAAATGCCGCCTGCCTACTTTTGTTTATACAGAATGTGCCTTTTTTGGGGCAATGGGGGGCGTGAGCAAGTAACAAAACGTGTAGCTCAGTGTGTGACGTAAACAGTGACGTAAGAGGAAAGCCGCAGCTGGTCAGCCCTTCAGCGATTCGCTCGTACATCGGCCCGCCCTTCACGGTTCCCGTCATCTGACAATAATGGCCTCCTCGTTAGCGAGGGCAAGGAGGGCGTGCAATTCTTTATCTCCCCAGCTGCTCGTCTTCTGGTTTGTGTCTCCATAGTGCTGCTAGATACTAGCCGTTTCTCAATTGCAAGGAAGGATCCTCAAATGGGCGGATTTGAAGGATGCTACGTCATAGACCTCCGCTCATGGGCTGTTCCAATGTCAAGGATGCTCCCGAGTTTCAGCGAAATTAGGAGGATGCATGTGTGGATCCTCCGGGTATAAAATCCCCACAATGCTTTGCACACGATTTGGTGGAGGTGAGGGCGGGGCCTCTTCAATGAAACCTGGCCTCACCTGTAAACAGCACCTTTAGCATATTCAGTGAAAAGAAGGATTAACCCTCCCACTGCCAACTCTTCCCAAAACATCAGGACACATTTTATAGATAGCCATTTAACTGTCCAAATCAATTGAGCAGATGAAAGTGTTAATGCTTCATACATTCATAAGACTTTACAGAAACACATAAACTGACCTAAACATTCAGCACAATGGGTAAGGTCAGTTTTTATACATTGTAGAGGAATTCTAAAAACACCTTTTACAAAAATGTCATTTAGCCGACCTGATTTTTATTCTTTAAGTAGAATCCAGAAATATATTTTCCATAAAAGTCACATGACTCTGAAAATGCCACTTGTATTTGTTCAAACTGTACAACAACATTAGAGAGTATCAAAATTCCCACAGTACCCTGAAGCCCCGTCAGTGCTAAGAGGGCTAATGAAGCACACCTGGGGACACTTGCTATTTCAATGTGTGTTCACTGGATGCTAGGGAGGACACTCGCTGTGCCTCTGCAGCTGTTTCCTGGTTTGAAGTCCACACCAGTGGGTCGAACGTGCGGCGTCATCAAAAGCTCCTCCCACAAGTCATCAACAAAAGCAGGCCTTAGGAGGCGTAGCTTCTGTGAACTAATATGGCAGCCACAGTGACACCAACATCTCAGCAAACATAAGGACCAGTATCAGAATAAGGCCTCCACTGGATAAGTTACCTGAACACAGTCCTGGTCATTAACAGACCCCTCCAAAAAAGTTGGGTTAATAAGCTACTACACATACAGTGTGTAGCATGTGCAAGTGTAACAGAGTTAGAAATAACCTCTTTGTTGAATTTCTACAAAATTGAGGTGAATGTAATTTATATGTCACGTAGTCGCCACCTGCTAGTTTTAACGCGCAACTGCAGCTGTAGGGCTCCAAGCGGGCCGCCGTAGTTACCTCAGCAAAGGAAAACTCTCCCGAGGTGAAGGTGGGTGTGTGCGGTTAACGCTGCGATCGATGTTTCATTGTTTAATATTTTCAGCTTGTTCTAGAAAGTTTCTGTAACATGTATTTTGAATATGAATATGACTTGAACTTAATGTGAAAGTTACAGATGTTTATGTGCAGAAATAGTAACTTTATTCACGAGTTGCATTCTGTGTCTGAGCCGAGCTAATGCTAACTAGCCTAACATGTGTCTGCTGCCTCGTGCGTGGCTGTGATACACACGTTGCAGACGGTGATCTTGATTTTGTCTTTTGTGTTATGCAGATGTTTTTGCAATTGCGTTTGCACATTACTGATACCAGTGTGCTGTTAATCTTTTCACCAGGTAGACATGCTTTATGAGTTTTCATGTGATATCGTTGCTTTGAAAATTGTAGATTGTGAATTAATATTCTGTCATGTTTCTGTATAAAAGTTCAACTAAAATGTTGTACAACAGCCAGAAATGTATTTTATATTCTGTTGAAGTGTATTTTATTTCCACTATACGATCACATGTTGGTTAAAAATGTGTTAAAAAGGTATTCCATGATGTCATTTAAAAACACTGTTGGAAAAAGAAAAGGAAAACTCTCCCGAGCTGAAGATGTTTTTGCAGTTGCGTTTGCACATTACTGATACCAGTGTGCTGTTAATCTTTTCACCAGACAATAAACAAGAAGCAGAGTGAGAGCAACTTCTGTGTGGCGGTGAGGTCCTTCCTGCACTATAGACACGATATCGACACACTGGAGCAGAGACTGTTGGTTACACAAGCTTGTGTGACTCTTGCTTTTCCAGCACTTTAAACATTCAAACAGACGACATGTGGAAATATGAATTTTCCGTTAGATTTAAAATCTGTTGCTGCTTTTGGAAAGTTGTTGCATGTTCTCTCGTCCAAGATTGAACCTGAATTTGTCTTTTTCTAAAATCAGGTTTGTAGTGAATCATGAGTGAAACAATAACCTGCTTAAAAAAAAAAAAACAGTTTGCAGGAGCACCACAATGAGCTCAGATAAACTCGAGTAATTGGAAATAACATTTTAGATACCTGACTGTAAAACATTCATTTATCCTGTCTTTCTAGCAAGCTAGCCAATGGAGATGTTAACACTCACCTTATGGAAAAGAGCTGCAGAACATCTGGACTATTTTATAAACCCTTTGTCAAAGTCTTATCAAAAAGTTTTATCCTCTCTTGTGATAAAACAGACTTTGAAGACATTTTGGAATAGCAGGAAAAGCACATGTGTAATTAATAACATGAATAGTGACTGTTGGAAGGTCTTACTGGGACTTAGATCGTAATTGTCATGAAATATTGGAAATGTATGTTTCTACAAACCACAAATACCTTGCATTTGTACTATTCATATGTATCATATCACTGTTTCTAAAGTGACATACTGTATAAGCTGATGTCATCTGGAGGTGTAGGGGATGGTAGTTTGCAAGACACCTCAGCGAGAAGCATATCAAGCTCTGGACCACTGTCCACCAACAAAGTAACAACCCGACACCACTTGTCTTCTTGGTGACACATAGAGTGGTATCCACCAGTGTTTGTGGCAGCAATTCTAGTTGTTTTTACTGACACATCACAGTGTTTCTCAGCAGCATTTGAACCATCAAACCTCAAGCTAGGCTTAAACTAACCTGGGTGTATTTCACTGACCCTTCCCTCCTTTCCCTGCAGATTTTGTGCCACCAAATGAGGGTGTTTGAAGCCAACACATGATCTTTCCTGACCACAACCAAGTGGCTTTTGTGCCCAAGCCTTATTTAGATTTTGAACATTAGGTTTCCAGTTTTTTTAATCATTACCCCCACACAGGACAGAGGCTTTCATTACTAACTGATCAGAAGAATCAGTCACTACTGTAACATATCCAAGCTATCAAGTTTGAGAAGATGGGTGTATTCTAGTTTTGGTTTTAGGAGTCCACCTTGGTTAGGTGGATGATGTGAGGATTGAAAATCCTGTACAGATCAAGAGGAGAGGTTTTTGTACAGATTTCATTTAATAATTTCCTTTGTGTGTAATTTTATATATAACCCAACGCCGACTATTTCTTGTTACATTTTAAACAACTGGATTTTAGTTCATATTTCTCCCTTCACCCACCCACTTTATTGTTCACCAACTTCACAAACTGACCAATCCTGTGCGAGCGACAGCACAGTAATATTTGCATCAGGTGGCTACAAATAGACCATTCTGCGACTAATTACGTCACTTCTACTGGTAGAAACAGACAAGTCTGATCATGCCTGAAACCACCGTGAAAGCGCCCAAGAAGGGCTCCAAGAAAGCCGTGTCCAAAGAGCGTCAGCAAGACCGGCAAGAAGAAGAGGAGGACCAGGAAGGAGAGCTACGCCATCTACGTGTACAAGGTGCTGAAGCAGGTCCACCCCGACACCGGCATCTCGTCCAAGGCCATGGGCATCATGAACTCGTTTGTCAGCGACATCTTTGAGCGCATCGCCGGGGAGGCCTCCCGTCTGGCTCACTACAACAAGCGCTCCACCATCACTTCCAGGGAGATTCAGACCGCCGTCCGCCTGCTGCTGCCCGGTGAGCTGGCCAAGCACGCCGTGTCTGAGGGCACCAAGGCCGTCACCAAGTACACCAGCTCCAAGTAAGCTGTGCTGCTGCCTCCAATCTAAACCAACGGCTCTTCTAAGAGCCACCCACTTCATCTAAAGGCTTCACCCTTTTGTCACTTTAAATAGAAAAACGTTGTTCTATTGAAATCACATGTTCTTAAATAAACGTGCCAAATTCGTTTTTCTTGTCTAGTCCAGATCAACACAAACTCTTACTGGAGAATCAGAAGTAAGTAAAACTGCACCAATAGGCAAGTTTTTCTGGACGTCTAAGTTTAAGAATACAAACTGGAGAAGGGTCCAGTTTTTACCTTGTGAATAATGCACCTCAAACACATTAACCCTAACCTTGGAGATATTTATTATTACGATCATCCACATAAAAGGACTCTTGATTATCTTATTAATTTTAAATGCTAATTATTTCTAACTACAAGCTGAAATTAGTTCATTTCGACCTTTTCTTGTAGGATCCAAGGCTCTTAAGTCACTCAGGATTCTTTTTATTTTCCCCTCAGTCCTCTGACTGAATACACTTTTTTCCGAGCTTGTGTCTTATTTTTGTCTCTTTTGTTTGTTTCGTTAAATTTATGCAATTATCTTGAAATACTGTTGTGTACGTTTTTAATATACTTCTGTAAGTAACGCCTTTTTGGTTTTATTTATTTATTTTTACAGTATTATTTACAGTATTATTTACTACCCGATGTTTTGTATATGTTGTTTCCATTAAAAAAACTGATGTTTTCGCTGGTTTCTCCCACTTATCAGAAGAACAAAACAATTTCTAACTAATAGCAATATTAAAGTATGTTTCGTTTTGAAAGCGGACCCAAACGCATCGTGCTGTGTTCACTGAACGCGGAGCAGCCATTCACAATTCTGTAGGCCTGAAATTATTGATGCAGAAATATGTTCATCCTTTATACAGTGTTGGGTAATTAGATAATCCCACCACAGTAAACTCATCAAATCAGCACATATTTCTTGAAAGTAGCTGTGGTTAGATGTGAAGACCATGTAGCCCTTGGACGAAAAACATGTCACATGACACGTTTCCCTCCTTTCTCAACTGAGACAAGATTTCTACCATATTAAGAATAAGTAACAGGAAGTTGCTCTTTAAGGATGGTGTGTGTGGCTCTTAGAAGAGCCTTTTTGTCAGTGTTGTGTTGATGAGACTGATGACAGCTCACTTCTTCTTGGCTGCTGCTTTCTTGACTTTGGGCTTAGCCGCCTTCTTGGCGGGAGCTTTCTTGGCTGCAGGGGCCTTTTTGGCCACCTTCTTGGGGCTCTTGCTGGGCTTTTTGGGGCTCTTTGCAGCCTTCTTGGGGCTCTTGACTGCTTTCTTGGCCGCTGCCGGTTTCTTGGCCTTCTTGGGAGATTTCTTGGCGGCTGCTGGCTTCTTAGCCGCCGCTGTCTTGGGCTTTTTGGCGGCTGCGGGCTTCTTGGCTTTAGGAGCGGCTTTCTTGGCCGGCTTCTTCACCTTCTTGGGTTCGGCAGCCTTCTTGCTCATCTTGAAGGAGCCGGAGGCTCCGGTCCCTTTGGTCTGGACCAGAGTCCCCTTAGCCACCAGAGCCTTGATGGCGATCTTGACGCGGGACTTGTTCTTCTCCACATCGTAGCCTCCGGCAGCCAGAGCCTTCTTGAGGGCGGCCGCAGACACGCCGCTCCGCTCCTTGGATGCGGCCACAGTTTTCAGGATGAGATCTCTGACGCTGGGACCGGTCTTCTTCGGCCGAGGAGTCTTCTTCTTGGCTGCTTTGGCCGGCGCCGCGGCGGCTGGAGCTGGAGCTGTCTCTGCCATGTTCTGCAGTAATGTTGATCCTACTCAGTAACTGTCGAGAGTCTGACTGGACTGTTGGACAGCTCCGAGCAGGAGGCTGTCCTTAAACACACCATGAGAACCGTGGAGACTCAACCCAACCCGTGGCTCCTCTGTGCAGTGTGAAAGCTGGAGCACTTGTGTTTTCTCTTGACTGATAAAAGGTGAAAAACGAAATGTGGGAGAAGTGCTGAAGGCTGACAGTGAAGGGAGCCGATAGCGGACTTGTGTCTCTTCATATTGAAGTCATGTAGAGCTCTGATGCTCTCTGCATTTTGTCTGTGGAGCCTCCAAACCTCACCTATTCACCGCCGTGGCCAGCACTGCTCAGCGGCTTTTCCCACTCCTTTCTCTCCTAAAATGAATTAAAATGCATCACAGCTCCATCAAAGCCGTTTTCCAGCTGGTCCACATGTTTGTTCAGGGACTCAGTGTAAAAACAACCATCTGCTGTTGATGAGTTTGGAATAAACTCAAGTTATTCTGGTCGCAGCAAACACACTGATGATGGCCGCCGTTCAGTCAGACTTGTATCAGAGCTGCTGTGACTGTGAACATGTCCTCTGCTGAGGACTCATTTTAATATAAATAATTAGTAGTTCCACTGTTAATGATAAAAACACACTGACAAATACATGTCACTTGTCTGTGAAAGTTACAGTTTCACTGTTTTACTGATATCATTCCTGAATATTAAAACTCTTCATTAAGTACCTATTAAATATTATTAGTAGTGGTAGTAGTAGTTTTCTGTCAATAAGATTGTTACTTTGTCTGTACAAGTAATACAACATCCTCTAGATGGTGAGAATACAGTTTAAATACCTCGATATTTTTTTTTATTAATGAGATCATGTCCAAAATGGTTAACTAGCTTTATTTTAACAGTAAGTGTTTTTAAATTACACACGTTGATTGGAATACTATATAAATATTTTAGAGTTAAATGAGATGAGCTCAGATTTTAACCATGTGTTAAAGTGCATCAGTGTGTGATGTACTGCAAACTGACTTTCACAGTGCAGCAATAAAGACAAACCTTGAGGGAGGAACCTTTGACACAACACGGTTTCTGTCAGGTCGACCTGTTGTTATTTCAATCCACCTGAATCAGTGTGCATGGTATTTACACCTTCATCTCACTGCCAAACAGTATTTCTGTCAGGAGGCTCCTCTCTGTTACACACATCTTGTCTTTTAAAATTAACTTTAGATTTTGGACAGATAGGATCCCAGATTGAGATACTGACCTGCAATAATAATAATAATAATAATAATAATAATAATAAAGAATAAATACTGCAACAACCTTCAATTAAACCTCTTGATAGAATCCAGTCAGATTAAAACATTAAAAAACTGCACATAGTGTATTTTTTGTGGTATGTTTTACTTTGCCTATTTTTATCAGAATCAGAATCAGAAATACTTTATTGATCCCCAAGGGGAAATTGTTTTCGTTACAGGTGCTCCTTAAAAGAAGAAGATATAGTGCAAACAAGTGTAGAAAGAAGATATAGTGCAAAAAGAAGTAAGAATATAAGAAATATAAGAAGATAATTTACAAAATATAGATGTAGTGACCTAACAACATAATTTACAATATATACAGGAACCTTATATACAGACTGAACAATACAGTCGGTTATTGCACAGATTATTGAGGAATAAATATGTAATAATTTATTATGAGTTGGTGACAGTGGTGAAACAGTCCAAGGGCAACTCAGAGGGAGGAGTTGTACAGTTTGATGGCCACAGGCAGGAATGATTTCCTGTGGCGCTCAGTGGTGCATTTTGGAAATGAATTATTGTAATTTTTCCATTTCATATTTATGATCTTGACTTTTACAGTACTTTGCCTTTATTGTTATGTCCTCTCATTGTATGCACCAAACACCAAGGCAAAAATAAACAAACGTGGCACTGAACCTTATTCTGATGAAATCTTCATAATTTATGGGAACAACACTTCTGATATAAGGTTAACAGAAGATTTCTGCATTTGCTGCAGCATTCCTGCCTCCTCATTGTTCATACTGAGTTCCTCCAAAAATCAGTGTTATTACTAAAAAAACCAGGAATGTAGACAATCCCGGGTTCATTCTTCTCAAGGATTATATCGCAATAAAATAAAAATTACCTGGTGGTGATCTTTCTCCTTCCGCATGCTTCCTGTTTTGAGAGAGAGACCAAAACAAAACAGTTTCCCACACTTCTGCACCTGCGCTATCTAAGCTAGGCACTCGGTGTCCTTCTCTACCAGATAAGCTTCTAATCAACTGCTGAAGCTAGAAAGGAGTAACTTCACACCATGTTCCTCCCTCCTCTTGGAATTTTCCACTCTACAAGACAGGGCCTTTTACTTAACTCAATCCTCACAGTGGTTTACCTTATATATGACACATAATCTTACACAGGAAGGCACATTGGTTACTGTGCACCTCTACTCCTTCAGATGTATTTTCCATCCTGCAAAACAAGCACATTTTAGTCTGCTGAAGCATCACACATTTCTTCATTTATATGACACATGATTTCACACAATAGAACATATTATATTCCAACACCAGCGACATCATTAAAATGATCAATATATTATACATCAATAACTAAAGGTAAATAGGATTTTAGAGATATTAGGAATTCTGCATAATAAGCAACTTTTTGTATTTTAAGCATTTTGTGACACTGTCACAGCCCTGCATTTGTATTTTCACTTAAACTACCTAAAAAAATAAATAAAAATTATATTTTAATTAATTATAATTATTATAATAATCTGAGTGAGTCGCTTCTTCCACCACTGTACTTTATAGCAAGATCAATGGGTTTTCTTGCAGCCATACACAATTTTACATTTGTACACATACATACACATTTGTACAGAGATTTCACCTGTGGTGGAATTTTTTGGGCCACAGAGTTCAGTCTGTCCTTAAAACTGGCTGCTCAGCAGCAATTTGACAATACCAGGCCTGCTTTCAAGTAATTAAATCAATAAAAGCTCGTGTCAATATGTGTGTTTCATAGAAGTAGGATACTTTGAAGTACGTTGCCATCAGAGACGAGCTCTTGAGATGATGTGGGTGGCTCTTAAAAGAGCCGTTGTGTTGCAGTGAGATGAGACAGTGATTTAACCTCCGAAGCCGTACAGAGTGCGGCCCTGTCTCTTGAGAGCATACACCACATCCATGGCGGTCACAGTCTTCCTCTTGGCGTGCTCGGTGTAGGTGACGGCATCACGGATCACATTCTCCAGAAACACCTTCAACACACCGCGGGTCTCCTCGTAGATCAGACCGGAGATACGCTTCACTCCACCACGGCGAGCCAGACGGCGGATGGCGGGTTTGGTGATTCCCTGGATGTTATCACGGAGAACTTTACGGTGACGCTTAGCGCCTCCTTTACCGAGTCCCTTTCCTCCTTTGCCGCGTCCACTCATTGTGTCCAAGATGAGCTTGTTTCGTAGAGAAACTGATGGTCAGAGTCGGGAGCGTGGGGATTTACATCCTTTCTGCGGACGTAGTTGAGCTCTGCTGGGCGGAGACATTTGTTCTAACAATAGAAACTAGGACACTGATGAACCCTTCACCTTCACAGTAGAGGCGGGAAATTATTATTCTACTCTCAAAACATCACTCATCTTTAAACCGCCTTTTTGGGTCCGTTTTTAATGAGAAAAACAACATGTACAAACATCAGGTAGTAAATAACAGCACTTGTAACAAAATAAATACAACCCAAAAGGCATTACTTACATAAGTATATTGAAATGTACACAACAGTATTTCAAGACAATTGCATAAAATAAACGAAACAAATAAACAAAATAGACAAAAATAAGATGAAAGCTCAGAGGGAAAAGTGTATTCAGTCAGAGGACTCCAGGGGGGAAAAAATCGCAGAATTTTCCAAAAGCTTTGTTTTTTGGGAAACAAAAAGAATCCTGAGTGACTTGAGAAGAGCCTTGGATTCTACAAGAAAAGGTCAAAATTAACTGTAATTTCAGCTTGTAGTTTAAAATAATTAGCATTTAAAATAACTCATCTTTAAACCACATTGCTTTTCTTTATTTAATTTTTTGGCCTCTTTTTTAACAGCACATGTAAAAAAAAAAAAAAAAAGTCTTACATAAGTATATTGAAAATGTACACAACAGTATTCCAGGACAATTGCATAAAATAAATGAAACAAACAAACAAAAGAGACAAAAATAAGATACAAGCTCACAGAGAAAAGTGTATTCAGTCAGAGGACTTGAGGGGAAAAAAATAGCACAATTTTCTAAAAGCTTTGTTTTTTAAGGAAACAACAAGAATCCTGTAGTTAAAAATAATTAGCATTTAAAATATCAAAATTAATTAGATATTCAAGAGTCCTTTTATCTGGATTATCATAATAATAAATATCCCTAAGGTTAGAGTCAATATGTTTGAGGCCCATTATTCACATGGTAAAATCTGGACCCAGATGACATTCTTAAATTTAGACATTCATTAAAACTTGCCTATTGGTGCAGTTTCATATTTTCTTTAAAAACATCAGTGAATGTGCTTTATCACAGCTGTTCCAGAGAGACGTTTCCTGACAGGCCCAACATTTGTGTAATCCCTCTGCATGATGTAAGAATTGTGTCACAATGAAACACTGTCCATAAACAATACTGATGATTGAGTCAGTAACAAAACACCAAATGCATAGAAATTAATATAAATGTGCTGCTTATTGTACAACTTGTAATTCTCCAGTAAGTGTTTATATAGACTAAATGAGGGGTGTCAAACTCATTTTAGTTCAGGGCCCACATACAGTCCAATTTGATGGCAGGTGGGTCCTGACAAGTAAAAGCACTACATTAAGTCCTATAAATAACACCTCCAAATTTTCTGCGTTTTTTTGTTTAAAGAAGTACATTTTCAACACTCATCCATTTACAAAGCAGATGACAAGCAGCCTTTGATGTCTTCAGAAGAATAAATGCAATTTCAACAATATTTCTTGAGTTTTTCAGCTTTCACTCAGTCTACTACTCATTATGTCATTACATGTGCATTTTTCTATACATTTACACTCCTGTCTTGTAACCCTGACATCACCACACCTAACTAAAGGCGAATAAAAGAACTGTATTCTGGTCAGGGTGGAAAAGCCTCTGAAGCTGCATTTGACATGAAAAAGCTACTCAGTGTTTAACCTGCTTCTGAAACTTGACACCTCCTAACCTTCACCAGAGTGTCACTATTAGATGTGCAAGGTTACACAGTGGGCCAGATTGGACCCTTTGGCAGGCGGTTCTGGCCCCCGGGCCCCATGTTTGACACACCTACACTACACAAAAACGATTTGAGAGGGTAAGGGCTGCGGCTTGTGGGAAGGCACACAAAGGTTCAGCCCCGCCACATTTATCCTACGAGATGTTAGCGCTAGCATTCTTAGTATTAGCGTTCTTAGCGTTGTTGTTGTAACTCTAATTTAGAAGTGTGAGTGTGTGTGTGTTTGTGTGTGTGTACACACACGTACATGTACACGGTCGTGGCATATTCATTGCCTATGTATATATCGAAAGTGACGAACTTAGAAGTTTTATAAGATTGCTAAGTTATGTAACGTAACAGAAAAAGTTATCTAATGTGGAAATGTTGTATTTAAAGCTTATTTGAATAAATGAATTAACCTGAATGAAAAAGAACATTAATACTAATAGGCCTTGTGTATCTTGAATCTAACGGTTAGTTGTTCTTCTGGTTTTGTGGATATGTCCACAGCATCCCACCCATTTCCTGTCCAGTGAATACAATTTTAAAAGCTCTCATATTCTTTGATTTTATTTTTTAGAAATGTTCATTTTAGTTACTTTGAAGACAGAATGACTACAAGCTATCGGTTATATTCTCAACAAATACTTACCCTTCCTCTATTTCTTCCAGATTGAGTAAATGTGTTCATGACCAAATGAATAACTTTAGTTATCACTGACAAACATTCTACTTTTGTATCCAAATTGTGTGGCATGTTATGCTTTCCTTTTAGGAGTGACAGAAGTCCAAGTACTGAGAAGTCATGGAAGTTCAGTCAGTTCAGTCAGATGGTCATGTTTTATATATTTTTGCTCTTTGTTTGAATAAATTGTTGAAATAAAAAAAAGAGTCATTTATCTCTGTAGTAAGATGCTGCAGATGATTTATCAGTCTGTGGTGGCAAGTGTGTTTTATGCTGCAGTCTTCTGGGGAGGTAGCATCAGACACAAGGAGGCAAGGTAGCTGGGTAAACTACTTGGTGGTGGAGAGATGTACACTGAAGATGTGAGAGGCCTTTCAGAACAACCACCAGGATCATCCACTTCATAACATCTTGATGGATCAAAAAAAGAAAACAGCGGTGGTGGACGTCTCCCCTTTCTTCACTGCAGGATGAAAAGATAATAAGTGTACATTTTTTTGCAGGGAAATGGCTTGGTCTGCATGGAGGCTGCACCCATACTGTAATTTTTTGCCTGATCTACTGATAACTATTGCTTCCATAATTTGATCAGAAGAGTCTGTTCATTGTTGCTAAATAATAGAACAATTTTTCCTTTGGAAATGATTAGCATTATTTGCTATCACTGACACTTGTTCACTCATTATGATATTCCATTAAATAGGTTGCATTTTTTTTTTTTTTTTTAATAATTTATCTCACCCTATTTAACCAGCCAAAGTCAACTGAGAACGACTGTCCTTGATTACCTGGACAAGTCCCAAAATACACTCCACACAAACAGGCACATACAGTACTGAGGGCTAGTATGATACATCAAGACATAGAACATGGCATAACACAGTATAGGTGAGGAAATAGATCAGATATAATAATAAAAATTAAATGGTACAAAAGATGGTGGTGTACTAGATGTCCTCTATTGAAATGTAATTATAGAGAGAGGGCTGGTCAGGAGGTAAGCCTAAGTTCTGTTAGTAACAATTTGAGTAAATAAACAATATAAATACAACTAATATAAACAGAGAGGTTAATAGATTGAGGTTGGCTAAATAGTGGTAAAAAGTTGTCAAAGGTCTTTTTTTTCAGTCTGATGTTATTGGACTGGTGTAGGGCTATATCATTGGAAGATAAGTAAATTATATAATGTGATATTTTACTGATTGTTTTACAATCTGTTAATTGATGTAGCCTGATGATTGTGTGTAACTGATAAATGAAATGACAGTCACTTCTCCACTCCTTAGCATTATGCTAGACCATTCTACTAATGGATTTCTGTTACTAGTGTTATAAACGGTGACAAACCTATTTATTATTGGCAAAAACACAATATGTCGCTGCGACAGACATTGCAATGTCTATTGAAAACAGTTTTAATGTTCATTGAATGTTTATTATTTTTGAATCAGCCTTCAGTCAAATAGTAGACTATACATTGTTGCCATGGTGGAATAATGTGTCCTCACATCAATAATCATTTCAAGTACTTCACCATTTCCATTCGTCTTTAAACATCCGTGTAGTAAATGTTAATGTGGTAGGGGAGAACAACATGAAATCCGACAGTCAGTTTGCGCTGTTTCGACCGAGCTTCAGAAATCCCGACTTTTCCTGTACAAACCACAATGACGTACTGGATATGGGCAGGGCTAGACATGTGACGTACGTGACCTGGGTGGGGCTGGACGTCCAGCCCCGCCTTCCCGCAGACCGCAGCCGTTAGTACTTGCTATGGGAGCGGAGCCTGTGTTGCCTACAGGCGTTGTTAAGTAAAGAACAAACACCTGCACTTAAATAGGCCATAGCACAACACAGCAGCATGTCAAGTGGGCCGAACCCGAGCAAAACTTCTGATTTGTTATCCAAACCGGGCCCGACCCATCGGGTTCCACTGGGTCCCATTGGTCCATCGGGCTCGGGTCGGGTATCACACTCTGGCTCACAATAGACCAGATGACAGGGTTCAAATTAACAAACTCTCTGGCGAAATGAAAAATAAACATTTTGTTGTTTAAGTTCACGTATATCTCTATTCATTGATTCACTCGTCAACTAAAATGTATTGAATTAAAAACTTTGCTTGTTGTGTCAAATATTGCTATTTGATAAAAAATGTGATTAATTGAGATGAATTAATTACAAAGCCTCTAATTAATTTGAATATTTTTTAAGCGCGTCCCACCACTAGTATAATTGAATTTGTGCTCATTCAGTGAAAGTTAAATAAAAGATTAAATGACTTACAAACTGCATTTTTCCCCTAATGAAATGTCTTTATGTCCCTGGAACAAAAGTGAGAATAAATAACAACATTAACAAAATGAACAAGAACAATAAAAAAAAAACGCTGGTATCATTGGATGTTTTAAGAATTGGTATCAGCCCAGAGTTTGGATGCATCCCTTGTACATTGTGATACAAATGTGAACCAGAGGTTACTTTACATGAGAGTCTCTCATTCTCTCTTGGCCGTTTGTATCACAATGAACCTGATGACCAGGAAACCACAGAGTGGCCACCAGACGCATTGTGATACAAACATCCAAGAGAAATCATTTACATGAAACATTATCATTCTCTCTTGGCTGTTTGTATCACAATGTACATGATTAACACCTCCATGTATTTCCTCAGCATATTGATGGTGGACAGTTCCAGAGGAAAAGCAGGAAACGTCTCTCCTGTAACCACATTAACATGTGTGTGTTAATAAATAGGTGCTCCTGATGTGAACGTTTTCATAACTATGCTGGACTGTGTGTCCTTGTTTGATTTATCTGCATCATCCAGTGAAGTTTTTGCAAATTATTTGTAAACCACATTTATTAAATTCATACTTCTTGCCTAAAGTATATTGCTAATGTGTGAAATGTGCATCAACAATCAATAGTAAATAGTAAACAGAGTTAAAACACGACCACAGCTCGAGGACCACACTGCACTCAGGCCTGAGCATCAATGAGGAGGAAGTGGAACGGGTCACCAGCTTTAAGTTTCTTGGCCTGCACATCTCGGAGGACCTGGGCTGGACTGTGAACACCACCCACATCATCAAAAAGGCCCAGCAGCGTCTCTTCTTTCTGAGAACACTGAGGAGGAACAACTCCCTCCACCTCTGCTGAAAAACTTCTACCACTGCACAATAGAGAGTGTCCTCACCTATGGCTGTACGGTGTGGTACGCCAGCTGCACTGCATCTGAAAAGAAACAACTGCAGCGGGTCATCAAGACAGCTGAGTGGATCATCAGCTCCCCACTTCCACGCCTAGAGGAGATCTATTCCAGCCGTCTCCTCCGACGGGCCACAAAGATTCGGAATGACCCCGCCCACCCAGGACACTCTCTATTCACCAGCCTTCCCTCTGGCAGACTCAGAGTCATGAGAGCCCGCACCAACAGACTGAAACACAGCTTCTTCCCCATGGCTGTGAAGAGACTGCTTCAGGAACCATGACACCCCCCCCCCACAAGAGAGCACCATACGAAATTTCACTGTATTTATTACAGTGACAATAAAGCTTCTTCTTCTTCTTCACGAGTAAACAAACTAAATCATGCCTGCTGAGAATCTCTCATACACTTTTTAACTTATAACCAAATTCCAAATGATGCACATGAATGATCACCACCTCTGTGTTATGGTGATACGGTACATTCTGTTCCTGTTCCTGAGTCCGCCTACTTCCGCGTTGTCATCGTTGTCATCGTTGTCATCGTTGTCATCGTCACTGAGGCTACTATCACAACAAACACAGAAGAGCCTAGTTTTTTGGCAGCAGATTGACTGGCGGAAACTGGATATTGCTGGACAGTGTTGTGCTTTTATCACCGTTCGCTTTGTAAGCTTGTTGTTTGCACGGTTTTTCGGACAAACACTGTTAAAGAAGAGCGGCTAATGTTGCTAAAGCTAGAAGCTAGCGGAGTGAGATACTCGTCCAGGCAGGCTATTGCTATGGACACTTCCTTACCTGCAGAGCTGGGACAACAGCTTAGAAGAGCTCAGAAAAAGATCTCAGATCTTCTTGAAGATGTTGGCCGGCTATCGGACGAGCTTCAGAGGAAGGACTCACTGCTGGCCACCTTCAAATCTCGGCTCCCGGCGTTGTCCGACTGGTTGGAGACCACACAGACCGGTGAGCTACAACAGCATAGCGCTGCCGCTGCACTCGGGGACACCGTCGTCTGGGAGCCTTCCTCCTCCACCTGTCAGCGGCCCTCCTGCTCTACTCCGAGCAATGGGACTCCCTGGTCCGAAGTAGTGGTCCGACGTCGGAAGACAGCTCCTGGCGGGGCTCCGTGCGGGGCTTCCCCCCCGATCGGAATCCCCCTCACCAACAAATATTCGGCGCTATCTACGAGCGCGGAGCTGCTGGTCCGGGGCCCTGCTGATCCCGATGCTCCCCTTCTCACGGATGCTGTGCCCCCGCTGACAGACACCACAGCCTTCCCTCCACTCAGGGCTGCCTGTGCCCCAGCGGATGGACGTCCAGCACCGGGCCGCTCGCCTCCGTCCTCCCGCTCCTCAACCCAGCGAAAGCGGCTCCTCAGGGACGCGGTGCGATGGCACATGAGGTGTCCTCGCCACCAGGCGCCTGACCGGGACAACGGGTTCATCGAGCCGGCAGCCCCCCTCAGACAACAGGCCACCACACTCGTCATCGGAGATTCCCTCATCCGAAACGTCCGTCTGAGGGGGGCGCTCACCCTGTCTTTTCCTGGTGCCACAGTTACAGACATGACTGAGAAAATCCCAAGCGTCCTGAGTTCTCTCCCACAGGTAAACAGGGTTGTTATTCATGTGGGCACCAACGACACCTCCAGACAGCAGTCTGAGCTTTTAAAGCAGGATTTTGCTCAGCTTTTTAAGAAACTCTCACAGCACCAGCTGAGTGTTATTATCTCTGGCCCCACCCCCACATGTGGTAGGGGCATTGGGTGCTTCAGCAGGCTACTCAGCCTGAACACCTGGCTCTCCTCAGCCTGCAGCACCCACAATGTCGGCTTCATTGACAACTTTGATGTCTTTTGGGAGAGGAGACATCTTTTTGGTTCAGACGGCCTTCACCTGAACAGAGCTGGCACCCGTGTGCTGTCTGCCAACCTGGCATATGGTGTACAACACACACAACCCACACTCTCCTCCCATCACCCCAAACATACACTGACTGACCTGTCCGAAACTGTATGATGTCCCCCCGGTCCCAGTTCCTATGTTTTTAGTTCCACCTCTGACACACACAGTACTGGTCTTGGGCCCTCTACTTTCACCAACCATTCACCAATTCCTGTTATCATCACTCAGCGTGACATAACCAGACTCCACCATGTTCACTCTGTGAACCTTAATAACCTCAGACCTCTCCCAAAACATCAACAGTCCACATATACAGTCTCTAAGTCACCTGTTACCATCAACATGGCACTTTTAAATGTTCGCTCCCTTTTAAACAAATCTTTTATTATCCATGACCTGATTTTAGATAACAAGGTAGACTGTTTATTCTTAACTGAAACGTGGCTGGGTGCAGATGCACCAGTTATTCTCACTGAGGCCTCCCCACCAAATTTTAACTTCACATTCTCCCTGAGAAGTGGCAGGAAAGGTGGTGGTACTGCATCAATTGTTAATAATTCACTAAGAACCAAAGAAATACAACTTGATCAGTACACCACCTTTGAGCATCATGCGGTCGTTTTTAACAGTCCCTCAATTCTTTGTATCACTGTTTACAGACCACCAAAACATGATGCTGCTTTTATTAGTGAATTTTCTGAATTTTTATCAATAATCCACGCCACTTACAATTTTATAATCATATCTGGTGATTTTAACATACACATAGACAATCCATCTGATTCCATGGCAAAAGAGTTTTTAAATTTACTTAGTTGTTTGGATTTTACACAACATGTCACACAGCAAACTCACAACAGAGGACACACACTAGATTTAGTGCTCAGTTATGGCCTTTCAGCCAGTGTGTCCTCTGTTGTTGACTTGGCTGTGTCGGATCATTACTGCGTGTTTTTTAATATCACCAGTTTTATTCAGCGGGAGACCTCGGTGCGAACTGTCAGGAAACGCTATTTTACCTCAGAAGTGGCTGCAAATTTTATTGAAATCCTGGGTAAGCATCCCTCAGCTACTACACCTGCATCCTGTGATTTTATTGTTGAACATTTTATCAATAAACTTGAAACAACACTAGATCTTGTAGCTCCACTGACTACAAAGAAGGTACTGCCTAAGCGTACACCCCCGTGGAGAAATTAAGAAATCAAAAAACTGAAAAGAAATTGCAGGGTAGCTGAACGGAGATGGAGGAAAAATAAGATAACTATTCATTATCAAATATACTGTGAGAAACTAAAAATCTACAACAATTCTCTCAGGCACGCAAGAACTACCTATTTCACTAACATAATTACTGATCATAAAAATAACCCAAAAATCCTCTTTAACACCATTGATCTTTTAATCAACCCCGTTTTTAACAGATACCAAATCACTCCTTCGGACTCTCTTTGTGAAGGCTTTGCAGACCACTTCAGGGGTAAAATTGATTTTATAAGATCCTCTATTTTATCCAATCAAAATACTGTTTTTAATACATTAGAAAGCTTGTTTTCACCTGAGGAAACACTGGACAGTTTTGACCTGGTTGATGCTGAGCTGCTTGGTAGAGTTTTCTCCCAAGTAAAACCAACAACCTGCCTTTTAGACCCAATTCCCACATCACTTTTTAAAACGCTTTATGGATTCCTTGAACCCGAGCTCTTAAATATAGTGAATTGTTCCCTTCAGACGGGCTCTTTCCCTGCTGCCCTTAAAACGGCGGTAGTGAGACCCCTTCTGAAGAAGAACAATTTGGATCCTAATGTTCTTAATAACTACAGACCAGTGTCCAACTTACCATTTTTAAGCAAAATTTTAGAAAAACTTGTTTTTATTCAGTTGAATGATTTTTTAAATAACCGCTCCATTCTTGAGAAATTTCAATCTGGATTTAGGGCGAACCACAGTACAGAGACTGCACTACTGAAAATTGTTAATGATCTTAGGTGCAACTTGGACTTGCACAAGCTTACAGTCCTTGTACTACTGGATCTAAGTGCTGCTTTTGATACAGTAGATCACACGATTCTTTTAAACAGACTAAGACACCTAGTAGGCCTCTCTGGTACTGCCTTTCAATGGTTTAGCTCTTATCTCACAGATAGAAAATTTCTTGTAAGTTTGGACACATGCTCTTCAAGGATCCATGAAATTAAATGTGGTGTTCCCCAAGGCTCAATTTTAGGCCCCTTACTTTTTAACTTATACATGCTCCCACTGGGAGATGTCATCAGGAGGCATGGTATCACATTCCACAGCTATGCTGATAATACACAGCTTTACATATCCATGTCTCCTGATGACACAGGGCCGATTGATGCCCTTTTTAATTGTATTTTAGATATTAAATCCTGGATGGCAGAAAACTTCCTACAGCTCAACCAGGACAAGACTGAGGTTTTAATTATTGATCCTAAGGCTCAGGGAGAGAAACTTTTATCAAAACTCCAAACCCTGTCCTTAATTCCATCCAATCAGGTGAAGAATCTGGGCGTTATCTTTGACTCTGACTTCAACTTTATTCCACATATTAAAAACGTAACAAAAACAGGATTTTATCATTTAAAGAACATAGCCAGAGTCCCCCCCTTCTCTCCCGGGCTAACAGAGACGCTAATGCATGCTTTTATCTCCAGTCGTATTGACTACTGCAATGCCCTGCTTTCTGGTCTTCCAAAAAGAAACATCTCAAGTCTACAACTGTTGCAAAATTCAGCAGCACGTGTGCTGATGAAGACCAGAAGGCGGGCGCATATTACACCAGTTTTAAAATCACTGCATTGGCTCCCTGTGTGTTTTAGGATTGATTTTAAGGTCCTTTTAATGGTTTTTAAATGTCTTAGGGGTCTTGGACCTTCTTATCTTTCAGAATTGCTTTTACCATATGAGCCCTCACGGACCCTGAGATCCTCTGGCACTGGCCTCTTAATGATTCCCAAAGCTAGAACTCGGACCTACGGTGAGGCATCTTTCCAGCACTATGGCCCCCATCTGTGGAACAGCCTGCCAGAGGACCTGAGGGCCGCAGAGAATGTTCATATTTTTAAAAGTAGGCTCAAGACCCACCTATTTAATTTGGCTTTTAACTAATGTCTCATTTTTATCTATTTTTATCTTTTTTTACTTGTTATTCTTATTCTATTACTTCTTATGACATTTTAGCCATTTATTAGTTTTACGATTCTCAGCCTTTGTAGCTTTATGTTTTTATTCCATATCTCCAGTGCTTCCTCAGTGGGGGCTGCCTACACTGGGGGCTGCAATTGGCTTTGGCTGGGATGTGATTAATGGTTAACGCATTAAGAAATGGTTATAAAATGTAAAGTGCAAAACAAATAAAACACACAGTATGTGCTAAAAGCAACAGCTTGTATAGAGTGACAATGTTAAGGCAGTTTGGCGTTGCATTATTTGACTTGGTGCTGCCAAAAGTGCTGATTGAAAAGCTCTATGAGATTCCTCAGGCCTGTGTTTAAGTCACCCTGCTGTTGGAGAGAAGAAAGAGCGAGAGCAGCTGGTATTGGTGTATTGATACTATGGAAAATTAGTATTGTCAGTATTATAATGAGTATTTTTGACAACACTAAAATGGGAACCCAATATTTCTTTGGTGGTAAGTCCTTACACTTCAACTCCAAGTCCAGTGGGGGTGGTGGGTAAGTTCAAAGGTGTTGGGCCACCATGTGGCACCCACAACAGCTTTAGTGCACCTTGCCATTGATTGTACAAGTGTCTGTATAACAGTAATTAACACAACATACACTTATGTTAACAAAACAAATTTGTTAACATGATTATATGTGAACAAATTTGGAACTCACAAATAATGTTATACACTTAATGTAAAGTCAGTTTTAGCAGGTGAAGTTACTGTGGGTAGGTTTAGGAAAAGAAATATGGTTGGGCATTTTTTGGATTTTGGCAAGTAAATTATGTTGGTTAGGTTTTGGATAAATAAAGATGCTGACAATGTACTGTAAAAATTGCTTGTAGATCATTTGGTTTCACACGGTCCTCTGAACACTGGGGGTAAGTCCTTTGTTGTTTGACCCATCCACCACCCCAGTCTGACTCCTTACATGGACTTCTGGTCTTTATGCTACTTCCTTCTATTGTCTCGTCAGTGCATTGGTCACATGATAGCAGGCTTCTCAAATATTTGGGTTATATAGACATTACTGGCTCATGATTACAGGGGTTACATAGGAATTGTGGGGCATTACTTTTTGTAGGTATACATAAGAACAGTGTATGAGAACAGCCTGGTGTTGATCTGAACAAATATTGCAGTTAACAATGAACCACTGTCCCCCTGCTGTGTCCTGCAGGTCTGTTTCAGGTTACAAAGGTCAGTAAATAACAAAGGAGGGATGGGGGAAACAGGAGTGTGTTGTTAATTAAACATGTTGTTGCAACCAGCTCCTTCTCACACTGATCCCACAAGTGCAAATTGCTTGAACACTGGATCTGAATTCACATTTCACATGAGGTGGTGGTAACTGAGGAGGGAGTGTCTGAAGGAACGACTCTGGCCAGTGAGGGTGTGAAATTATACACATGCAAGAACTACAGACAGGGGTCCTGTTGTTTTAGGTACCTGTCCAGTTTTGATGGCCATGAAATGCTAATACATGAGGCCAAGTACTGTGAAGAGTCAGAGACTCAGGAGCTGTTGACTTTTGAGGAGCAACAGAAACCACATGAGACCAGTTAGTTGAGATTTTGGTGGTATAAGAGTAGATTAGAAGAAAAAGACATTGGAAACACAGAAAATGGAGGAAGATCTTCATCACTGTCCTGCTCATCATATTTTCTTTCAGAAGGCTCCTCTGGTGGAGAGTCATCCTCCCAGTCAATTCTGATGAGACAGAGAAAACAGAGAGAACACACAACGTGCTGCTGAATGCCAACAAACTTGTTCCCTTTTCTGTGAAGCTGTTTTCATCAATGAAATAATGTTTTTTTTTCACTATAGATATTAATATATAATCCTGCTTCCTGGTTGTTTATGTCCTAACAGTGTTGGAACCTGCTGTCTGCGGCTGGTCGGTGTCACATTATGAAACCAGAGGTGGAGTGATGAGCAGACTTGAATATTATTTCAGATTATTGTCACAGCCCTGCTCAAGGGAGGGACAAAGAGGAGAGGACAACACTCATGTGACACTCATTTTGGACAGCAGCAAAATGTGAAATCATGAAAATGTGTGTGAATTGTTTGTAAATGTTTTCTAAAGAACACACAACATTAACTGACTTGATGTCATGTATAGTTCATTGAATTATTTATTGGTTTTTACCATCTCTCATTTCTTATATTTTCCCCAGTCATTAGAGCAGTGTGGATCCACTGTGTATCTGCAGTATGGATGTTGTATGTTATAATCTCTCAGGGAGGTTTGAGCCTTTATCAGCTGACATTGGGTGAGGGGCGGGGTACACCTTGGACACAGAGACAGACAACCATTCACATTCACATTAGCACCTACGGCCAATTTAGAGTCACCATTTAACCTGCATGTCTTTGGACTGTGGGAAGAAGCTGGAGGACATGCAGACCAACACAACAAACTGAAAATTATCCTGCATTCAAAAGTTAACACAAGTAGAAATGCAGAAGTGTTATCAGAAAAAGAATGTTTTAAAACTAAAATGACCGTCTGGGAAAAGTCCCCTGCTTCTGAAATGTCATAGTCCAGTGATTCCTCAACCTCGGGTCTGGGCCCTCCAGAGGTTCATAAGATCAGTCTGAGACGTCTGATATTATTATTGGGAGAAGAAAAAACACAAACAAAATGCACAAACCTGCATGCGAAATATTGGATAGTGTGACCTATTTGGTCTTCACATCAAACCATCAGAGATGTTTTGAGGGTAAATGGCTCTGGAAGTAGACGCAGGGTTCTAACTACACACTGCTTTGTTGTAAAGGGTCAAATGTCAGAAGGTTAAACCACTGGTTATTCTACTTTATAAGCTTATCACATATTGTTTTATGGAAACTCTTCATCTGCAAAGTAACTGCTGTCATATAAAAGTACAAATATAAAACAGCAGAAAATAAAAATACTCAAGAAAAAAAAAAACAGTGCTTTCAAATGAACTAAATTACATTCTGTAACTGGTTGTCCATTGATTTTAACCCTTTAACACCTGGAGTGACATCCCATTTCTGGTGTTGCTTTCAGACACCATTCGCAAATATCTAAACCTCTGACCCCTGAGCTAATCTAGTGATTTCATCCAAAAACATGGGAGAAGAAAGAAAATTATTTTTAAAAGTTCGGGAAAGAGAAAATAAACTATGGAACAACTATATTTATAGTTATAATTATTACATTAAGAAAAAATAATAATTCTATTTCTTTTTACTAATTGATAAGAAATGTCCAACAAATATATATATAATGGCTTGACTTACTTGGGACTAGAAAAACAATAAAACTACAAGCCATGAGGCTGAAACAGGGCTAAACATATGACTAAGGCGTTCACGGGCCACTTGCCAGTTGAATAATTAGGTTCCACAGGTCCGTTGCAATGATACTCCAAAGTGTATTTATTTACACCACACAAAAACAGTCCAAAATGCACTATTACATGAAAGATCGGATGCAAACGGTATACCTTGACGAGTGCAAAACCCCACAAATTGACTGTCAAAAACTTGTATGCTCCCGCTGGCAACAAACACCTGAATATCACCAGAGCCATACACGTTAAAAAGACAGACAAACCATTTCCGCTCCACAGGCAGGTGGAGCAGCCTACTGGGCAATATAGAAATTGCACCTACCCAAATTCATACAGAGGCATAATGCAAAAAAATAAGGATACATAATGCATAAGAAATGTAGAAAATAAAAAACGAAATATGAAACATGGCACTAAACCATGCAAATTGGCTCTACAATATAGATTAAAAAAAATAGTTAAAAAAAATACCAAGGACAAACAATATTTATACTATACCAGAATTTTCAAATCACTTTAAAGCACTTTTTCCAGGTCATTTCCTTGTTTGGTTTATTTTGTCTTGTTCTGTTTTTATTTATATATTTTTTTTAACTAATTGATTTAAGAAATAAGCAAATTGAAAGATTGTAATTATGATAACATTTTTCAAAAATGTTGCAGGACTTTTTTTAAAGCACTTTTCCAGGTCATTTCCTTTTAGTTGTGTCTTTATTAAATTTCTTTTTGGTTATTTTCCTTTTTTTCCCTCCCATTTTGTGCAAATGTTTTGGGTTGTGTCTTCTTCCCATGTTTTTGAAAGAACTCAAGCCAATTGGCTCAAGTTTTAAAGGGTTACTGTGTCAGTTACAATGTTAACACATTCAAAATGATGGATTGTATCATTGTGACATTTTAAGCTCTAATAAAGTTTGACTTCCATAAAATCAAAACAACAAATTACAACCACAACAGACAAAAAAGCAACATGTAACATATACAATAACTGATTTGACATGGATGAAAACCTACTTTAGTAACAGCTGACTTTTTAATAAGCGGACCTGGGGAACGAACAGATAGTTGAGACTGTAGGAGAAGAGCACTTTAGTGTCAAATAGTTGTGTTGTCATGAATGGTGAGAGGTGTGTTGTGAGTAGAGGAGTGAGCTCTGAAGTGAGGAGTGAAGTGGCTCTTAAAAGAGCCGTTGTGGTTTGTGGAGCAGCAGCAAAGAGTTTAAGCTCTCTCTCCGCGGATGCGACGGGCCAGCTGGATGTCTTTGGGCATGATGGTGACTCTCTTGGCGTGGATGGCGCACAGATTGGTGTCCTCAAACAGGCCCACCAGGTAAGCCTCACTGGACTCCTGCAGAGCCATGACAGCGGAGCTCTGGAAGCGCAGGTCGGTCTTGAAGTCCTGAGCGATTTCTCGCACCAGGCGCTGGAATGGCAGCTTGCGGATCAGCAGCTCGGTGGACTTCTGGTAGCGACGGATCTCTCTCAGAGCCACGGTACCGGGCCTGTAACGGTGAGGCTTCTTCACGCCGCCGGTGGCCGGGGCGCTCTTACGGGCAGCCTTGGTAGCCAGCTGCTTCCTCGGGGCTTTGCCTCCGGTGGATTTACGAGCGGTCTGCTTGGTTCTTGCCATGACTGACTCTTTTTCTGATCAGGAGAATAACACGCTAGTGTGGCTTCAGCAGCTCCTCTTAAACTCTGGGACCTGCTGTGAACCGGTGACGCTGCTTCAGACCTCCAGCTCCTGATTGGTGAGGGGCTCTTCATGGAGCTCAGCAGCGCCTCGAGCAGCGACCCCCCCCCGCCTGAATCTCCGCCGCTTATTGGCGGAAAGTCCGTTTGAAAGTGTCCGCCCAAATTCACACTGGGCCGCCCTCTGCTGCTCTGCTGAAGCCTCTTTTCTGGTTGGTCTGGCAGCAAGCGTCTTCTGCTGTCTGCTGTCCCGCGCGCTCGGCTGCTCTATAAAAGAGCTTTCGACGGCTAGTGGGACATTTACTGTGAGTCCCGACTCGAGAAAGTAGCAAAGATGAGTGGCAGAGGCAAGACCGGTGGCAAAGCCAGAGCCAAGGCAAAGACCCGCTCCTCCCGTGCTGGGCTCCAGTTCCCAGTCGGCCGTGTTCACAGGCTGCTGCGCAAAGGAAACTATGCGGAGCGTGTGGGTGCCGGCGCCCCCGTCTATCTGGCGGCTGTGCTGGAGTACCTGACCGCTGAGATCCTGGAGTTGGCCGGAAACGCTGCCCGCGACAACAAGAAGACCCGTATCATCCCCCGTCACCTGCAGCTGGCTGTCCGCAACGACGAGGAGCTCAACAAGCTGCTGGGCGGAGTCACCATCGCTCAGGGCGGCGTGCTGCCCAACATCCAGGCTGTTCTGCTGCCCAAGAAGACCGAGAAGGCCGCCAAGTCCAAGTAAAGCTGCACTCTCTCCCACTGCTGCAAACCAGCCCCAAAACGGCTCTTTTAAGAGCCACACACTCCCCTCACAAAGACCTCTGTTCCTCATGTCTCTCTAATGCATTTATCAAACGACACTAAATGACAGTGTAACTGCATATGAAACATCAGAGTTGTTCATTTAAAGCTTAATATATCTACAACGTGCCGTCTTAAAAGATTAAAATGGTCAGGTATGACAGATACAGACGACTTTTATATTTAGTGTACTATAATTTAGTTGATAGTTTGTGTATAGTAAGTGATGAAAATACATCAGCCCTAAGGATCATCTACAAAGTGATACAGTTTACTTGAGGATAGAGAGACTTGTTGTACAGTAACCTATCCTGCCACCACTCTAATGGAGATTTGATACAAAACAAAGATGCTGTTTACCTACTAAGGAGCGACATCAGTTTTGTTTATCAATGAAACATCAGAGTTGATCATTTAAAGCTTAATTAATCTACAACGTGCATTTTTATTGTAAAAGATCTATTTAAATCGAAAAAATTGGGTTTCACATCTTAATAAAGTCAAACTCAACAGTAATTAGTCCTGATCTGATGAATATACAGCAGTTACACGCAGTTGCTACTTCACACATACAGAGAGCTGTTCGTTTGATTTCTTGGCTCATAGAAATGCAGTGGGGACAAATATGTAACACTAACCTGTAAAACAATTTCATATAAACTCAAAAGTAACATGAACTCTGTCAGAAGTAATCTGCTTGTAATCAATCAGCCAATATCAGTGGTGTACATTAAGTACGTTCCTTCAAATATCGCAGTTAAGTACCCTTTCACTTATTTTCACTTTAGTTTATTCGCACATCCATTTGTAGAAAACACAGAAAATAAAATTAAAAAGTTGGCTTATGAAGATACCTCAGCTATCATACATAGAAGAAAAAGATTGTATGACTGATCAAGAGCTCCAGACTAAGAAGTAATGCAAAATAATTAGATGTATAATATACAGGGGAAAAAAAGTATTCACAGGCTGATAAAATATATAAAGTATTTACAATTACCTCCACCTGAAACAGCAGCAATGCTCATTAGTGATTTACACATAAATAATTATGTTCAATTAAAAATGGTCTTTCTGCACAATGAGTGCTTTTACTTTTGGCACCGTACAAGTTTATTTTGATTTTTATCCTTTTGTAGGTTACTTTTATTTTAACAGTCTGATCCCTGCAGTAAATAAATCTGCTCACATCCCGCGCTCAGGAGAAAACCAATCACATGCGAGCAACAGCACAGTCAGCTTTGCATCGAGTGGATACAAGTTGACCGCTCTTTGGTCTGAACCATTATTCGTCTTTCGGAAAAGCTCAAGTATTGATCATGCCTGAAACCACCGTGAAAGCGCCCAAGAAGGGCTCCAAGAAAGCCGTGTCCAAGAGCGTCAGCAAGACCGGCAAGAAGAAGAGGAGGACCAGGAAGGAGAGCTACGCCATCTACGTGTACAAGGTGCTGAAGCAGGTCCACCCCGACACCGGCATCTCGTCCAAAGCCATGGGCATCATGAACTCGTTTGTCAGCGACATCTTTGAGCGCATCGCCGGGGAGGCCTCCCGTCTGGCTCACTACAACAAGCGCTCCACCATCACTTCCAGGGAGATCCAGACCGCCGTCCGCCTGCTGCTGCCCGGTGAGCTGGCTAAGCACGCTGTGTCTGAGGGCACCAAGGCCGTCACCAAGTACACCAGCTCAAAGTAAGCTGTGCTGCTGCCTCCGATACTAAACCAACGGCTCTTTTAAGAGCCACCCACTTCATCTAAAGGCTTCACCTTTTTGTCACCTAAAATGGAAAAATGTCAGTTTGAGATATTTCAATGCCTACATATATGTACCAAGTAGTTTGTCAAGACCAGGGGTGTCAAACATGGGGCCTGGGGACCAGAACCGCCCACCAAAGAGTCCAATCTGGCCCACTGTGTAACCTTGCACATCTAGTAGTGACACCCTGGTGAAGGTTAGGAGGTGTCAAGCTTCAGAAGCAGGTTAAACACTGAGTAGCTTTTTCATGTCAAATGCAGCTTCAGAGGCTTTTCCACCCTGACCAGAATACAGTTCTTTTATTCGCCTTTAGTTAGGTGTGGTGATGTCAGGGTTACAAGACAGGAGTGTAAATGTATAGAAAAATGCACATGTAATGACATAATGAGTAGTAGACTGAATGAAAGCTGGAAAAACTCAAAAAAACCTATAAAACATGGAAATGCACCTCAAACCCTAACCTTGGAGATGTATGTTATTACGATCACCCACATAAAAGGACTCGATTTATTATCTTATTAATTTTAAATGCTAATTATTTTTAACTACAAGCTGAAATTAGTTAATTTTGACCTTTTCTTGTAGGATCCAAGGCTCTTAAGTCACTCACTTTTTATTTTCCCATCAGTCCTCTGAATACACTTTCCTTTCCGAGCTTGTGTCTTATTTTTGTCTCTTTTGTTTGTTTCGTTTAATTTATGCAATTATCTTGAAATACTGTTATGTGTACATTTTTAATATACTTCTGTAAGTAACGCCTGTTTTATTTTTTACATATGCTGTTATTTACTACCCGATGTTTTGTACATGTTGTTTCCATTAAAAAACGGATGTTTTCGCTGGTTACTCCCACTTATCAGAAGAAAGAACAAAACAATTTCTTATTTCTAACTAATAGCAATATTAAAGTATGCAAGTATGTTAAAGTATGTAAAGCGGATCCAAACGCATCGTGCTGTGTTCACTGAACGCGGAGCAGCCATTCACAATTCTGTAGGCCAGAAATTATTGATGCAGAAATATGTTCATCCTTTATACAGTGTTGGGTAATTAGATAATCCCACCACAGTAAACACATCAAATCAGCACATATTTCTTGAAAGTAGCTGTGGTTAGATGTGAAGACCATGTAGCCCTTGGACGAAAAACATGTCACGTGACACGTTTCCCTCCTTTCTTTCTCAACTGAGACAAGATTTCTACTGATACTACCATATTAAGAATAAGTAACAGGAAGATGCTCTTTAAGGATGGTGTGTGTGGCTCTTAGAAGAGCCTTTTTGTCAGTGTTGTTTTGATGAGACTGATGACAGCTCACTTCTTCTTGGCTGCTGCTTTCTTGACTTTGGGCTTGGCTGCCTTCTTGGCGGGGGCTTTCTTGGCTGCAGGGGCCTTTTTGGCCACCTTCTTGGGGCTCTTGCTGGGCTTTTTGGGGCTCTTTGCAGCCTTCTTGGGGCTCTTGGCTGCTTTCTTAGCCGCTGCCGGTTTCTTGGCCTTCTTGGGAGATTTCTTGGCGGCTGCTGGCTTCTTAGCCGCCGCTGTCTTGGGCTTTTTGGCGGCTGCGGGCTTCTTGGCTTTAGGAGCGGCTTTCTTGGCCGGCTTCTTCACCTTCTTGGGTTCGGCAGCCTTCTTGCTCATCTTGAAGGAGCCGGAGGCCCCGGTCCCTTTGGTCTGGACCAGAGTCCCCTTAGCCACCAGAGCCTTGATGGCGATCTTGACGCGGGACTTGTTCTTGTCCACATCGTAGCCTCCGGCAGCCAGAGCCTTCTTGAGGGCGGCCGCAGACACGCCGCTCCGCTCCTTGGATGCGGCCACAGTTTTCAGGATGAGATCTCTGACGCTGGGACCGGTCTTCTTCGGTCGAGGAGTCTTCTTCTTGGCTGCTTTGGCCGGCGCCGCGGCGGCTGGAGCTGGAGCTGTCTCTGCCATGTTCTGCAGTAATGTTGATCCTACTCAGTAACTGTCGAGAGTCTGACTGGACTGTTGGACAGCTCCGAGCAGGAGGCTGTCCTTAAACACACCATGAGAACCGTGGAGACTCAACCCAGCCCGTGGCTCCTCTGTGCAGTGTGAAAGCTGGAGCACTTGTGTTTTCTCTTGACTGATAAAAGGTGAAAAACGAAATGTGGGAGAAGTGCTGAAGGCTGACAGTGAAGGGAGCCGATAGCGGACTTGTGTCTCTTCATATTGAAGTCATACAGAGCTCTGATGCTCTCTGCATTTTGTCTGTGGAGCCTCCAAACCTCACCTATTCACCGCCGTGGCCAGCACTGCTCAGCGGCTTTTCCCACTCCTTTCTCTCCTAAAATGAGTTAAAATGCATCACAGCTCCATTAAAGCCGTTTTCCAGCTGGCCCACATGTTTGTTCAGGGACTCAGTGTAAAAACAACCATCTGCTGTTGATGACTTTGGAATAAACTCAAGTTATTCTGGTCGCAGCAAACACACTGGTGATGGCCGCCGTTCAGTCAGAATTGTGTCAGAGCTGCTGTGACTGTGAACATGTCCTCTGCTGAGGACTAACTTCATTTAAAGTCATTCGTTTTCTTTTTTTTTTTTTTTTTTTTGTTTTTTTACTTTTTTTTTTTTTTTTACTTTTTTATGATTTTATGATGATTTGTATAATAAGGTGTCACCCAACAGATATTAGTGTAGCTGCTGTATATTCATCTGATCAGGACTAATCACTGTTGAGTTTGACTTTATTAAGACATCATAAACTACTTTTATCACATTTCCATGTGTCTTTCATGTGTATTTGCTAACAAGCACTTGAGTTGAGGATTCATGTAATAATAGTAATATGTAATAAATCAACAGATAAAGCTTTACAGTACAGACAGACATTGAGGTGAGTTGGTTTTTAGGGAGAATTATGAGTCTGAATGACTTAGTCGCTATTTAAAAAAAAAAAAAAAAAAAAAACTATATAAATTCATTATTTTTGCACAAGTACCCGATTTATTCATTTATTTATTTATTTACTGAGATACCAGGTCATTATGTTTACATACTAACTCATTATGTTAAAATACTAAGACAATTTCAAAAAAGATTATCAGTATTTGGACAAGTCATTATTTTGAGATACTAACTCATTATTTTTTAGAAAGGTTCCCATAATAACCCACACTGGTGGAAATGGGCTTCCATAGTATGTTAAAAACTGTTTCATGGTGTTAACATAACATACAGCCATCTTCTTGTATTCACAAAAGCATGCAGTTTTGCAATGTTTTTCACATGGACTAAAGTCTTAATGATTATCAAGATTATAAATAATGGGTCATTCGACAACTGGAGGACAATTTAGACAAGAAAACTTGACCCTTTATTTTAGAATTTTCTGTTTTGTTTTTAAGGAGAACAGGTAATAAACCATCAAATAATTGGATTCATCCAGCTCAGGCATCAATGATACACTTTTTTGTCTGCCATGCTTGATGCGACCCTGTTACCAATACTCAGGACCCTGGAAAAGGAGGATTTTGAAATGTTGTTGGGTAAATACTTTACTATTATATATAAAATGGTCACCCATTTAATTTCAGATAATACTTGACTTAACTTGACTGAAATTATTTTCAGCAACTTTTGATATCGTCTTGCCCAACTTTTCAGAAATCACACATTATTTTAGTATTGATTTTTAAAAATATTCTACAATACATTCTGCATATAATCACTCAAACTATTAAAAAGACAAAATGTTACAACCTTATGAGATTCCTGATGAAAATGATATGGTAACAGGGCTGAAATTAGAGTAGTGGGGCTGCACAAAGTAACAGGGTTGAATGAATACATTATTTTTATAGTAGATAATGACATACATTTTATGAATAAATAATCAGAACCCTGGGATTATTGTTTAATGTTTTTATATATCTTTTGGATAAAGGATCAACAGGATGAGCTGGAATGTTATAAAATTAACACGATGACGAGACCATAAACAAGATCTGATCAAATAATGATAACAATCCATCTGTGAGTCATCTGAGGGATTATGTAGCAAGGTAAATATTCACACACACTATATTTTAAGTACATATATATATATATATATATATACACTTAGAGAAGTTTAATATTTAAAATAACATAATTAATGAGATTCTAGAGCGCTTCTATTTGGATTATCATAATAATAAATAAAGTCCCTGAGGTTAAAGGAGAAATACTTCCTATATTTTTTACAAAAGGAACAGAAGGATAAGTCTGTAAATTTAGCAACATGATAATTGGCAGAGTAGTTTTTGTGTAAAATTCTGAGGTGTACGTCTTTAGCCTTATTTAAGATGCAATAATCATAAGGTAACAGACGAGGTCTTCTCCACTTTATGTTCTCAATTTTAGACCTTCAGAAAAACTTTACTCTTGGTGCAGTTTCATTCTTTCTTTGAAAGATCAGTGAATGTTTTTAGTGTTACACTGTATATCTGAGTCAAAGAAATTAATTCTCTGACAGGAACTGGGAAAACTGTTCATAGGAAAGCATATTGCCAAATTCTCCAATAAGAGAATAAAAATATAATGATATCTCTTTGGAACCATTTATGAAAGGATACATATTTGTTAAGAACATAGTATAGTTGAATTACAAGTACATATTTGTTTCTGATAAGTTTATCACAGTTCTTCCAGAAAGACATTTTATGAAAAGACACATTTTTTCTTTTCCTCCAGCCCAATGTAAGAATTGTGTCACAATTAATACGCTGTTGATAAACAAAACTGATGTCGCTCCTTAATAGATAATCAGCATCTTTGTTTTGTATCAAATCTCCATAAGAGTGGTGGCAGGATATGTTACTGTACAATTAATCCGAGTCTTTCTGTCGTAAAGCCAACTGTATCACTTTGTAGATGATCTTTTGGGCTGTTGTATTTTCATCACTTACTATACACAAACTATCAAGTTATAGTAGACTAAATATATACTAAATATAAAAGTTGTCTGTATCTGTCATAGCTGACAACCACCATTTGAATAGATATTTTACAATAAAACGGCACGTTGTCGATATATTAAGCTGTAGATTATCAACTTCGATGTTTCATATGCAGTTACACGGTCACTTCGTGTCGTTTCATAAATGCATCAAAGACATGGGGAACAGAGGTCTTTATGAGGAGAGTGTGTGGCTCTTAAAAGAGCCGTTTTGGGGCTGGTTTGCGGCAGTGGGAGAGGGTGCAGCTTTACTTGGACTTGGCGGCCTTCTCGGTCTTCTTGGGCAGCAGAACAGCCTGGATGTTGGGCAGCACGCCGCCCTGAGCGATGGTGACTCCGCCCAGCAGCTTGTTGAGCTCCTCGTCGTTGCGGACAGCCAGCTGCAGGTGACGGGGGATGATACGGGTCTTCTTGTTGTCGCGGGCAGCGTTTCCGGCCAACTCCAGGATCTCAGCGGTCAGGTACTCCAGCACAGCCGCCAGGTAGACGGGGGCGCCGGCACCCACACGCTCCGCATAGTTTCCTTTGCGCAGCAGCCTGTGAACACGGCCGACTGGGAACTGGAGCCCAGCACGGGAGGAGCGGGTCTTTGCCTTGGCTCTGGCTTTGCCACCGGTCTTGCCTCTGCCACTCATCTTTGCTACTTTCTCGAGTCGGGACTCACAGTAAATGTCCCACTAGCCGTCGAAAGCTCTTTTATAGAGCAGCCGAGCGCGCGGGACAGCAGAGGGCGGCCCAGTGTGAATTTAGGCGGACACTTTGAAACGGACTTTCCGCCAATAAGCGGCGGAGATTCAGGCGGGGGGTCGCTGCTCGAGGCGGTGCTGAGCTCCATGAAGAGCCCCTCACCAATCAGGAGCTGGAGGTCTGAAGCAGCGTCACCGTTTCACAGCCGGTCCCAGAGTTTAAGAGGAGCTGCTGAAGCTACACTAGCGTGTTATTCTCCTGATCAGAGAAAGAGTCAGCCATGGCAAGAACCAAGCAGACCGCTCGTAAATCCACCGGAGGCAAAGCCCCGAGGAAGCAGCTGGCCACCAAGGCTGCCCGTAAGAGCGCCCCGGCCACCGGCGGCGTGAAGAAGCCTCACCGTTACAGGCCCGGTACCGTGGCTCTGAGAGAGATCCGTCGCTACCAGAAGTCCACCGAGCTGCTGATCCGCAAGCTGCCCTTCCAGCGCCTGGTGCGAGAAATCGCTCAGGATTTCAAGACCGACCTGCGCTTCCAGAGCTCCGCTGTCATGGCTCTGCAGGAGTCCAGTGAGGCTTACCTGGTGGGCCTGTTTGAGGACACCAACCTGTGCGCCATCCACGCCAAGAGAGTCACCATCATGCCCAAAGACATCCAGCTGGCCCGTCGCATCCGCGGAGAGAGAGCTTAAACTCTGCTGCTGCTGCTCCACAAACCACAACGGCTCTTTTAAGAGCCACCTCACTCCTCACTTCAGAGCTCACTCCTCTACTCACAACACACCTTTCACCATTCATGACAACACAACTTGACTATTTGACACTAAAGTGCTCTTCTCCTACAGCCTCAACTATCTGTTCGTTCCCCAGGTCCTCTTATTAAAAAGTTAACTGTTACTAAAGTAGGTTTTCATCCATGTCAAATCAGTTATTGTATATTTTACATGTTTTTTGTCTGTTGTGGTTGTAATTTGTTGTTTTGATTTTATGGAAGTCAAACTTCATTACAGCTTAAAATGTCACAATGATACAATCCATCATTTTGAATGTGTTAACATTGTAACTGACACAGTAACCCTTTAAAACTTGAGCCAATTGGCTCGATTTCTTTTAAAAACATGGGAAGAAGACACAACCCAAAACATTTGCACAAAATGAGAGAAAAAAAAGAAAATGAAAAAAATTTAATAAAGACAAAACTACAAGGAAATGACCTGGAAAAAGTGCTTTAAAATTTTTTAAAAGTCCTGCAACATTTTTATAAAATGTAATTATAATTACAATTTTTGAAGTTGCTTATTTCTCAAATCAATTAGTTAAAAAATATATGAATAAAAACAGAACAAGACAAAATAAACAAAACAAGGAAATGACCTGGAAAAAGTGTTTTCTTTTCTTTCTTTCTTTCTGGTATAGTATAAATATTGTTTACCCTTGGTATTTTTTTAAGCTATTTTTTTAATCTATATTGTTAGAGCCAATTTGCATGGTTTAGTGCCATGTTTCATATTTCGTTTTTTATTTTCTACATTCTTATGCATTATGTATCCTTATTTTTCTGCATTATGCCTCTGTATGAATTTTGGTAGGTGCAATTTCTGTATTGCCCAGTAGGCGGCTCCACCTGCCTGTGGAGCGGAAATGGTTTGTCTGTCTTTTTAACGTGTATGGCTCTGGTGATATTCAGGTGTGTTTGTTGCCAGCGGGAGCAAACAAGTTTTTGACCGTCAATTTGGGGGGGGTTGCACTCGTCAAGGTATACCGTTTGCATTGGATCTTTCACGCAATAGTGCATTTTGGACTGTTTTGTGTGGTGTAAATAAATACACTTTGGAGTATCATTGCAACGGACCTGTGGAACCTAATTATTCAACTGGCAAGTGGCCATATATATATATATATATATATATATATATATATATATGTGTGTGTGTGTGTGTATATGTTGGACATTTCTTATCAATCATTATTATATCAATTAGTTTAAAAAAGAAATAGAATTATTATTTTTATTATTTTAGGCAGGCGGGGGTAGATCAGTCAAAGTGCGCCCCCTTGTGACTGACTGTAGTGGCTACAGGTTATAAGCCCCGCAAAAAAGTGACACTAAAAACTCAAGGTACTCGTAAAATATAGTTTCTCCAAACGGATTTGTTACTTTGGGTAGTTATTATCACTGTACTCTATGTCCAAGAGTCAGTATCTCCAGAAAAGATCGCTGTTTATTCGTTATTTGACACTATAAACAAACTTTGACCTCCTCGAGCTTTTATTTTGGTACTTCCGGTTGCCGGCATCTCTAATTTGCATATTAGCTAAATATTTAGTTTCACCCTAAACATTTAGATTTAATATTTAGATTTAGATTTAGATTTAATATTTAGGCGTAACATTTAGATTTAACTTTTAGATTTATATTTAACTTTTAGATTTAGATTTAACTTTTAACATTTAGATTTAGATTTAATTATTTAATAAATTTTCAAAGTTAACAAATATTGTGTTAAATGTGCTAAAAAGTGACTTTCAAAAATTCACACCACTTTTTAAAACATGATTTTTAGCTAAATGTGACAAAATGTTGCTGTTAGTTTCAGCATGACCAACTTTACAAACGGCACCCCATAGTTCTCCCCTACCACATTAACATTTACTACACGGATGTTTAAAGACGAATGGAAATGGTGAAGTACTTGAAATGATTATTGATGTGAGGACACATTATTCCACCATGGCAACAATGTATAGTCTACTATTTGACTGAAGGCTGATTCAAAAATAATAAACATTCAATGAACATTAAAACTGTTTTCAATAGACATTGCAATGTCGACATTGCGACATATTGTGTTTTTGCCAATAATAAATAGGTTTGTTACCGTTTATAACACTAGTAACAGAAATCCGTTAGGAGAATGGTCTAGCATAATGCTAAGGAGTGGAGAAGTGACTGTCATTTCATTTATCAATTACACACAATCATCAGGATACATCAATTAACCGATTGTAAAACAATCATTATAAGATCACATTATATAATTTACTTATCTTCCAATAATATCAGACTGAAAAAAAGACCTTTGACAACTTTTTACCACTATTTAGCCAACTTCAATCTATTAACCTCTCTGTTTATATTAGTTGTATTTATATTAACTATTTACTCAAATTGTTACTAATAGAACTTAGGCCTACCTCCTGACCAGCCCTCTCTCTATAATTACATTTCAATAGAGGACATCTAGTACACCACCATCTTTTGTACCATTTAATTTTTATTATTATATCTGATCTATTTCCTCACCTATACTGTGTTATGCCATGTCCTATGTCTTGATGTATCATACTAGCCCTCAGTGCTGTATGTGCCTGTTTGTGTGGAGTATATTTTGGGACTTGTCCAGGTAATCAAGGACAGTCGTTCTCAGTTGACTTTGGCTGGTTAAATAGGGTGAGATAAATTATAAAACAAACAAACAAACAAAAAAAATGCAACCTATTTAATGGAATATCATAATGAGTGAACAAGTGTCAGTGATAGCAAATAATGCTAATCATTTCCAAAGGAAAAATTGTTCTATTATTTAGCAACAATGAACAGACTCTTCTGATCAAATTATGGAAGCAATAGTTATCAGTAGATCAGGCAAAAAATTACAGTATGGGTGCAGCCTCCATGCAGACCAAGCCATTTCCCTGCAAAAAAATGTACACTTATTATCTTTTCATCCTGCAGTGAAGAAAGGGGAGACGTCCACCACCGCTGTTTTCTTTTTTTGATCCATCAAGATGTTATGAAGTGGATGATCCTGGTGGTTGTTCTGAAAGGCCTCTCACATCTTCAGTGTACATCTCTCCACCACCAAGTAGTTTACCCAGCTACCTTGCCTCCTTGTGTCTGATGCTACCTCCCCAGAAGACTGCAGCATAAAACACACTTGCCACCACAGACTGATAAATCATCTGCAGCATCTTACTACAGAGATAAATGACTCTTTTTTTTATTTCAACAATTTATTCAAACAAAGCACAAAAATATATAAAACATGACCATCTGACTGAACTGACTGAACTTCCATGACTTCTCAATACTTGGACTTCTGTCACTCCTAAAAGGAAAGCATAACATGCCACACAATTTGGATACAAAAGTAGAATGTTTGTCAATGATAACTAAAGTTATTCAATAGAGGAAGGATAAGTATTTGTTGAGAATATAACCGATAGCTTGTAGTCATTCTGTCTTCAAAGTAACTAAAATGAACATTTCTAAAACATAAAATCAAAGAATATGAGAGCTTTAAAAATTGTATTCACTGGCCAGGAAATGGGTGGGATGCTGTGGACATATCCACAAAACCAGAAGAACAACTGACCATTAGATTCAAGATACACAAGGCCTATTAGTATTAATATTCTTTTACATTCAGGTTAATTCATTTATACAAATAAGCTTTAAATAGAAGATCACTTTCGATATATACATACGCAATGAATGTGTGTGTGTGTGTGTGTGTGTGTGTGTGTGTGTGTGTGTGTGTGTGTGTGTGTGTGTGTGTGTGTGTGTACATACATACACACGCACACATTGCAAAATTAGAGTTACAACAACAACGCTAACGCTAATAATGCTAACAACGCTAATGCTTACAACGCTAATGCCGCGTAAGATAATGTCACCACACAAGCTAAATGTTGCCATTAACCTACCAAAATACCCTAAAGTTATACAACAACAATATACAGCAACAAAAGCGCCATGAGATGTGAATAAAGTTTTTCATTGATTGCATTAATTGTAGTTGTTGGACCTTTGTGGGTGGGGCTGGACGTCCAGCCCCGCCTTCCCGCAGGCTGCAGCCGTTACCCTCTCTCCCATAGACATATATACATAGACGCGGCATTGACTGTGGAGGGACGTGCCTAAAGCGCCGCCATCTTAGTACAGGGCTAACAGAGGTGGAAGTGCATGTACATCTATGGAGATAAGAGGTACTCCACAATCTTAAAGTAGAATTATTCACTGAATTTTCGACTGATTTCCAAACGGTTTGATTTGTTAAAAACTTCACACATGTAGCTATGACACAGGATGCTTGGAACATACAAACCAGATCCCGTGGAATCACTTTTCACGGGTAAGGTGTACATAAGGAATACTATCGAGTGAGCAGGTTGTTAAATAGTGAAATAAACCTAGACAGGACGGATTGAATCTCTCCACTCCACGACCGGGTTCTTTCCATAATATAACCAGGTCACTTTACGTTATCCCACGTATTACACAGCTGCTTACTAGTGAAATAACTCATTTGAGACCTTATTTTGATAAAAATGCACTGTTATTTCATCTATAAACTGCCCCTGGTCTGGAAAAAAACAGACCTTAGACTGCAGTGATTGACCAGTTAGAAGATTAATGATAGATATTGGATGTATTTAATATGTATATGTATGGTGTACTTAACCTTAATGTGGAGGATGACAATTCTTTTTTTTGTTGTAGACAGACTACTTTTCTCGCATTTTTAAGGTTTTCCAAAGACAGTAGTCTTAAGAGAGAATGGGAACTGGCAGTGAAACGGGAAGGTTTTGTGGCTACTGAGAGGTCCTTGCTCTGCAGTGAGCACTTTAAGGCAGATGATTTTGACAGGACAGGGCAGATTGTCCGGCTTAGACATGGAGTCAAACCATTTGTCTTCCCATCTCATTCACAAAAGGTATGTGTGCTATTTGGCTAAAGAATTCATTCATTCATTCATTTATGTCTATGATTCATATGTTTGTGTAAGCATTTTTATAACAACTTAATGCCACACATTTCTAAACATTTTTTTTTCTGTCTGCATGTTTAGGAATAAAGTACAGTACACTTTCTGATGCTTTAAACTTTTTAAAAATGTTTTATTATGTTTCTTACATTTTAGCAAGTACCATCAAGGACCACACAAGCTTCAAGGAAAGCTGAAGAGAGCCTGCCAGTGGCCTGCCAGCATTTCCATGAAGTTGACCCTCAGTCTAGTGTTGTAAGTATTTGCATGTAATATTTCTCAAACACACGAGAGCATCAAGGCCCTGGTCGTATTAAAACCTCTATCGCAGTTGCTCTCTGCCACTCATTTTAGACACACTCAAACACACTCAAGCATACATTAAAACATACTGTAGTTGTCGAATATGTGTCCCTGACACTAAGACACTCATACCCAAGATGCCAACAGTGGGATTGAGGGATGAGATTAAGAATGTGGGCCAGCTACATCTGTGAGTGATGATTTAGAAAAATCACTCAATATTTTCATCTCTCTTTCCACCAGGACCACAATTATGCTTTGCCTGCTTCTCTCACTGCTCTAAAGACCAGACTTGGTGAAGCTCTGGAGAGTGGAGAGTCTGGTGTGCATGGAGAGCATGATCTGGGATCGAAGGCCAAAGAAAAATGTGCATGCTCTTCTTGGGGATTTGAGGGAGAAGAACCTCATAAATGAAGAGCTGAAAGACAGACTTGACTTCTATTAGTAAAATGGAAATACTAATTTGAATATTTTATATAGGTAGCCTACTTAATGTTTACACTCTGTGTTAGACTCCTCCTTCCTTATTATTTAAAGGGGTCTTACTAATTAGTTTGTGCTAACTTAATTTCAGATGAAAGAAAAACAATGGTGGGCTGATGATTCCATCGGATGGCACGGTGAAGGTGGTGAAGGGAGCAGAGTTGGTGATTCACCAGCTCCAATCAGGGCAAGATCTCAAGGTGTCAGTGGTGACGCATGTTGTCCGGGAAGAGATTGGCACAGAGGATGTGTTTTTGCTCCGGGAACATAGTGAAGAAACACAATTTGGCATTGACAACCACCATTCAAACCTACTGAGACTAGTAGTGTCTGTGTTTCTCAAAGTTAGGCTGCATCACATAGCAAAAATGGCTTCACTCAGGTACCAGAGTGGCAGCACAAGAAAGAAACTGTGCAAAACAGTTCTCTTTCAGGGGTTTTAGCTCCCACAGGCCTGATTAATGAAATGTATTTGTAAATATTGTAAATATTATATTAATATTTTTCTAGGGGGATTCTTTATGTTCTTGCTCTTAAATGTTCTGTTCTGCTACTTAACCCTCTGGAACCTATTAATAATAACGATAATAATAATAATAAAATGATAATGATAATAGCAATATTAATATAATAGTGATGATTAAATGATAATAATACAATGATGATAATAATAATAATAATAATAATAATAATAATAATAATAACAACAACAATAACAATAACAATAATAATGATCAAATGCAATATATACCCTACAAGCAATTCTCTGAATAAAGACCTGAATACACCTGAATGTTTTCTGGGTTCCTTTTGTTCTATTTATGTCTGCCTGTCTGTCCTCCATGTCTGACGTTTGTAACAAACAACCAGCGTGAATATATGTTGTCAAGTGATCGATTTATGATCACTTTTATAGTGCAAACATGTCATTCCTCTATAGATGTAATGCACTGTAGGAGCGAGCGGCACTGTACCAAAATGGCCGCCACGTAGGCATGTCGCTCCAAACGGCAGCAGCAGTCAACGCGACGTCTACGTATGTATGTCTATGTCCGCTCCAACCTGGTGTGTGTGTGTGCTGTGCATGCGTGTTTGACTGTGAGTAACAGCAGCCTTCTGATGGTCATTCACAAACTGTCCATGTGTGATCACGGTAAACAGACAAGCTGTAACCATGGTAACAATAACTGTCAGGTAACAGACTGCATCGGGCTCGGGTCGGGTTCGGTCAGGGAAATGCAGCCCGAGCCACGCTCTATTGTGGGCTGGCTACACCGTGTGTGCATCAGTGTTACTGGTGTGCCAGAAATTAGGGAACTGAGAAAGGTGCGATTTAATGCGTTATTTTTCCTGTAATTAATTAATCGAAATTAATTATTCACATTAATGAAACAACCTTTAAAAAACACATTTCACATGAAAAACATTTTTAAATGACTTTAAATGACTTCAGAATCCCTAACAGTATATATACTATATATTCATTTCCTCTCTAATATCTATTCTATATTGCCGTGAAAACATCAACACATTTGCATTGGAACATGTTGAAAAACAGCTCTGGACATTGTAAAATGTGACATCCATGAACCCAAAGCCCCGTCATGACTGCTTTCTCACTTTTTGAAGACTGTAAGACTTTGTCCTGCAACAAAAGGAGCTAGTGAGAGCTAGTTCTGGGAGCCCACGTGCAGAACACAGAGGCTTGAAAAGGGACCAAATGATGATTTACTAACAAGCTGATATCACTGCATATGAGCAGCCAGAGTATGGAGCAAAGACAGGAGCATGGGAGCTGAGCAAGGCATGGCAGGGGAACTGGCAGAGAGAGTCCAAAAGCAGGGCAGAGCTGACTGATCCAAAGTGGTTTCCAAACAGAGCAGGAGTGGGACTGAAGCAGGACTCAGACCAGAGAATGCTGCAGGCAGAGGGATAACAAGAATGAGCAATGGCTCAAACAGAGTTTTCAAAAATGCTGGAACAAGAGCAGGCAGAGAGGGTGGAGTTGAAGCACGGTAATAAAGGCAGAGAAGGCTGGAGATGATTTGCAGTTACTGCCTGACACCTGTACACCTGATCCTGTAATCACAGCACAGTCAGACAGAAAGAGAGAGGACGTAGAAGCATAGGACGTTACAACCACTTTGCTGGGCGAGCCAAAAGAGGATCCTCCCCTGCATGCACCCTCCACCAGGTCAGTGTATTTTCAGAAAGAGGAACATTGCACTTCTTCCTGTGCGGTGTCAGCTGGAGCTTTCTATTTGATAATTAATACAATATTAACAACAAGAAAATCTTTTCATTCCTGATGTCTATATAATATGGCTGGTTGGAAACAGGACCGCATCTCACTGCACAGAGTGGTTTGTTCAGCTGAACACATTAAAGGTGCTGCTCCACCCTGCACAAAAGATGTTTACACACAGAGCCGCAAAAATAAGTCCAGGAGACACTCAGATAACGGCCTCGTCCTCCTGTTGACATCAGTCAGAAGGTACCAGTTACACCAGTCCAGTACTGAGAGACTCAGGAAGAGCTTCTACACTGAGGCCACAAGGATCTAAAGACCCTGTCTAATCCTAAACATGACATTTATTTATTTATTATTACTACACTATTTTGACTTTACAAATTAATGGAACTGACAACTACATTTCACTGAAATCATATTTTATGATTTCATGAGACAATAAATACACTGGTTAATTCATATGTGTTGTTCTGTGGGTGTGAACATGGTGACGTTGTCTCAATCTGTTTTCTTCCCTGTAAATCCATGTGATCATTGATTAATGTCCCAGGTCTATTTCAAAGTCATGAAATCAACCAGACTTGATGTCGTCCGCTCACAGTAGCTCCAAACAGCTTCATGAATCAGATTCTGATTCAGTCTGTTAGGTTAACTCAAGATGAGCTGTTCACAATAAGACCTGTTTTTCTGAGTCACCTCAGAGGAATACCAGCACAGAATTATAATTCAGGACGAGATCAGTGTAACACTTTTTGGCTGCTAAAGATACCTCAGTGCATCATCAGGTCATTTGTACAAATACAGTAGAGTTCTGTGATGAAGCTCTGATGCATGAATTATGCTGCTGTGGGAAAATGAGCTGTATATGTGGGACATCCCACACAGTGTTTTAGAGTGAGACGCACAAATCTGTTTACAAAGCGCTCAGCTCAGTCGCTGTCCATGGTCCTGTTTCATGGCATCATCACTGAGTGTTTGCTTTTCATCTTGGTTGTTTCAGCCCACATTAAGCTGTGATGCTGCCACCAGGCTGTGGTCGTTGTATTGGACCATAGACACTGACACATAACATGTGGAGCAGAGGGAAACAAGAAATATAAATGTCTTCACTTCGAGATGATCAATAAAACACACACATGTGATCCAGACTTAATCTTTTTTGATTTAATTTTTAATTGTAATCTTTGAATTTTCCAGATGTGTGACGGGCTGTGACACATTCAGTGTAGAAACAGACTGAAGGACAGGGAGTCAGAAATGGGAGGTTACTGCAACAACCTACCATTGAAACTCTTGATATGTTCAGAATCCAGTCAGAGTACGACATTAAAAACATTGTACATCATAGTATTATTTTTACTTGGCCTATTTTCATTGTAATTTTTTCATTTCATATTTATGATCTTGACCTTTGCAGTACTTTGCCTTTATTGTTATGTCCTCTTATTGTATGCACCAAACACCAAGGCAAAGTTATTTGAAGTAAAATAAACAGATTTGGCAATGAACCTTATTCTGATGAAAACCTTCATTATTTATGGGTCTCTTTGAACAACATTTCTGTTATATGGTTACACAGAAGATTTCCTTAACTGTTGCTGCTGTGTCCTCATTGTTCATTGTGATTGCTATTATTCATAACTTTACAAGGAAACAACAGCATTGTGTTGATATTATTTAGCCTTACTGAGGCTGTTGCATGGTTAGGTAAGGGTTAATGAATTTTATCTTATTGCCCTGGCACAATTTTTAGCAGACTCCTCAGTGACGTTGTCCTGGCAGCCCACAAAAAAGGTTCACAGGCTGAGATCAATGTAAAAAAAATTCATAATTTTAAAATGTCGTTGTTTTTGAGATATTAACTAATTATTCTAAGAATTTTTCACAACATTTTTTAATCACACTGGTGTAAATGGGCTTCAATAGTGGGTTAAAAACAGTTTCATGGTGTCAACATCAGAGGTGGGTAGTAACGCGTTACATGTACTCTGTTACATTTACTTAAGTAACGTTTTGGATAAATTCTTCTTGTGAGAGTAGTTTTAATGCAACATACTTTTTACTTTTACTTGAGTATATTTGTGAAGAAGGAACACTACTTTTACTCCGTTACATTGGGCTTCATTCCGCTCGTTACATGGATTTTTATTCATCAGTTAATCAAGCACGATCTATTTGTTTTATCAGCGAGACTTCCGCCAAAAGCTCTGTCACATGATTGTGTTTGACCAATCAAACGTAGCCACTAGTGATGTTTGTCTTCATTTCACCAATCAAACAGAGCCAGGCAGTCACATGACCGTACACGAACTGTTCGCGGCCTCGCACAGAAGCAAAGTGACTACACGGGAGCGCACACATAAGAATGAGAGTAGACGGCAACAATGGCAGAAACAACGGCGTGCGAACCAGAAGAGGCAGAGCACCCGTGGCCGTACATGAAAACCATATTTACTTTACAGACTACAAAGAAGAACAGCTATATCATGGGCTGTCATCTGTGTCTACCCAAAGTAGTGACATGGCGCCCTCCGTGGCAGACGTGTTTGCTCACACCGCTCCTGAATGTCGGCGTTTTTTTCTTTAGACTGAAAAACTCCTTCTTTCCCACTGCCATCAGACTCCTAAACCGCCGACAGGAGTCGTAACTACCATCACTACCTCAGACCGTGTTACACATCCAGTCTGCACATGACTTTTGCACATACAAAGTTTTTGCACATACAATTTGTTGCACTACAGTTTCTTGCTGCCTTAATTTATCTTTATCTTTTGTACATATATATATATATTTTTTTTTTTTTTTTTTCCTTGTTTATATATTCCTTTTATATTTTTCATCTATATTGTTAACTTTTTATCTATATAAATTGAGTGTGGATTTACTTGTATGTTTTTTCTGGCATTCATTGCAGTCAGCAAAGAAGAATTTCATTGTACAGGGAAACGTGTTTCCTCACTGTGCATATGACAATAAACACTTTGAATTGAACTGAATTGAATTGAACGCGTCGACATTTCAGCCTTCAAGAACTCCACTTCGAACTTGAGAAGAGTTTTGAAATGACTAAATTGTTATCTGTCCCACTAATTTTCATTCAGCATAACAAACACCTAGTCTCTCACTTACTGATTTTTAATCCTCATTCCAAATAATGTTTATAACTGGTTTCAAAAATGTTGTTATGAAAAAGAATGACAGTCTGACAGAAGAGAATGTTTTGAAACTACTAAATTGGTAACAAAGGATTTATTACTGTTTCTTGTGGCCGAATTTGCCTTCATTTATGCTATTTTGTAAAGATTTCATTAACTATTTTAGTTATAGGAGTATTGTTTGGCAACATCTGAATTTGCACATTGCTATTTTATATTTATGTCTATTTGATTACATTCATGCCCTGATTATTAAAACAACAAATCAGAAGTTACTCAGTACTTGAGTAGTTTTATGACTAAATACTTTCTTACTCTTACTCAAGTAATTATTTGGATGACTACTTTTTACTTTTACTTGAGTCATATTATTCTTAAGTAACAATACTCTTACTTGAGTACAATTTTTGGCTACTCTACCCACCTCTGGTCAACATACAGTAATCTTCTTGTATTCACAAAAGCATGCATTACGAGGCGTAGCTTCTCCGAACTAATATAGCAGCCACAGTGACACCAACATCTCAGCAAACATAAGGACCAATATCAGAATAAGGCCTCCACTGGATAAGTTACCTGAACACAGAAAGCTTCTTTGTCCTGGTCATTAACAGACCCCTCCAAAAATTTAATAAACTTCTAAACATACAGTGTGTAGCATGTGCAAGCTTGTGTGACTCTTTTCTTTTTCCAGAACTTGAAACAGATGACATGGAAATATTAATTTTTCTTTGGACATAAAATCTACTGCTGCTTTTGGAAAGTTGTTGCATGTTCTCTCGTCCAAAATTGAACCTGAGTTTGTATTTTTCTATAATCAGGTTTGTAGTGAATCATGAATGAAACAATAACCTCCTTAAAAAAAAAAAACAGTTTGCGATAGTCCCTGCAACTCAAGACTGGTCGGCCAGTCGTGTAATGTGAACAAGGCTTAAACTGAATGAGAATTTGAACTGAATTATAAGGTTTAATGCAATGTTTTAGACATTTTATTGACATTGAAGCCTTTAATAATTCTTTATTGATTAGAAAGTGATAGACACATGTGACCTTGTCTTTAGGTCAGTTTTTTTTGTGTGGGACGAATCTAAGGACCAGTCCAAGATTCCAGATCATTCCAGATGGTGAGCCAAACCAAGTACCCTGGAGAGCATTAAGATAGACATACAAATTCAACTACACATTCCCTGCTGGATGGTTGGTCGTGGTAGGACGGACAACACACACACACATCCTTCTGGATGAACTTTTTGTCGCGATATACAATCACTCATTTTCACGCAAGTGAACGTGTGACTTATTAAGGGCCCCGATGAATGGTCCATGAGACCGAAGGGACATTTTCATTTCCTTTTGTGTGCACTTTGTTATTTTAGTTTATTATTTTTCACACACATTGTTTTTTTTCTTCTATCTGTTGTAACAATATATGCATTGCTACACAATCTTTAAACCTGTGTCTCAGTCATTGTTGTTGCTCAAATACCTGGCTCTATAAGAATCTGGTTTCTTCTGATACCAGGCCCTGTTGACAATTTTAGCTTATAGACTGTTATTACATTGTAATCATTTATATTGATAAATTGGTTACATACACCTTAGCAACACTTACAAACTTTTGAAAGTGAAGTCAGGTAACATTTCATATTTTATTTTCATATGATTTTAAAGGGGATTTTTTTTTTTTTTTTTTGAAAAGTAGATCCTTTTTTATTTTTGTAACTTTACTGACATATCATAATACGCTGTCATCAAATATTGGCAATGTATGTTACTACAAACCACAAATACCTTGCATTTGTACATTTCATATGTATCATATCAGTGTTTCTAAAGTGACATAATGATATCATCTGGAGCTGTAGGGGATGGTAGTTTGCATGACACTTCAGCGAGAAGCATATCAAGCTCTGAATCACTGTCCACCAACAAACTCACAAACCAACACCAGTTGTCTTCTTGATGACACGTAAAGTGGTATCCACCAGTGTTTGTGGCAGCAATTCTAGTTGTTTTTACGGACACATCACAGCGTTTCTCAGCTGCATTTGAACCATCAAACCTCAAGCTAGGCTTAAACTAACCTGGGTGTATTTCACTGACCCTTCCCTCCTTTTACTGCAGCTTTTGTGCCACCAAATGAGGGTGTTTGAAGCCAACACATGATCTTTCCTGACCACAACCAAGTGGCTTTTGTGCCCAAACCTCATTTAACATTAAGTTTCCAGTTATTTTTTTTATTAGTATTACCCCCACACAGGACAGAGGCTTTCATTACTAAATGATCAGAAAAATCAGTGCCTACTGTAACATAGCCAAGCTATCAAGTTTGAAAAGATATGTTTATTCTATTCATTCTAGTTTTTGTTTTAGAGTCCAACCTAGTTAGGTGGATGGTGTGAAGATTTAAAATCCTTTACAGATCACAAAGAGACGCTCTTGAACAGATTTTATTTCATAATTTCCTTCATGTGAAATTAGAAGGAGTGGCATCAATTACATCATTTATACCAATGACATCATTTAAATCGCTTTATAATTTGAAATTAACCCAGCGCCGACTATTTCTTTTTACATTTTAAATAACAGGATTTTCTTTCTTCTTTCTCCCTCCACCCACCCTATTGTTCGCCAGTTTTAGAAGATGACCAATCCTGTACGAGCAACAGCACAGTAATATTTGCATCAGGTGGCTACAAATAGACCGCTCTGTGACCAGCATCGTCATTCGTTTTGGAAGAAACGCACCAGTCTCATCATGCCTGAAACCACCGTGAAAGCGCCCAAGAAGGGCTCCAAGAAAGCCGTGTCCAAGAGCGTCAGCAAGACCGGCAAGAAGAAGAGGAGGACCAGGAAGGAGAGCTACGCCATCTACGTGTACAAGGTGCTGAAGCAGGTCCACCCCGACACCGGCATCTCGTCCAAGGCCATGGGCATCATGAACTCGTTTGTCAGCGACATCTTCGAGCGCATCGCCGGTGAGGCCTCCCGTCTGGCTCACTACAACAAGCGCTCCACCATCACTTCCAGGGAGATCAGACCGCCGTCCGCCTGCTGCTGCCCGGTGAGCTGGCCAAGCACGCCTGTGTCTGAGGGCACCAAGGCCGTCACCAAGTACACCAGCTCCAAGTAAGCTGTGCTGCTGTCTCCAATATTAAACCAACGGCTCTTTTAAGAGCCACCCACTTCATCTAAAGGCTTCATCCTGTTGTTTATCGCAGAGGTGTTGTATTGATAATGTTTTACGGGGTTATATATACGTATCTACTTACATGGTAAGTAGAAAAAAATTGTCTTATGCCGTTGTCGTCAGTATGTATCAGAACATGAACATGTAACATGAACTAATATTATTCCTTAAATGCTTCCAAAGACATCTAAATGATATCATTCTCTTTGAATTTGGCATGAACAATTGTCTAGTTTTTCCAGTTCCTTTCAGAGAATTTCTTTGACTCATACTTCTCTAAACCATTTAAGATGTGTTGATTGATTAATTAACGCAGCCTTTACCGATGTTTGAAATTACATGATACTAAGTATGACAATAAGCATATACACTGTTTTTAAAGAGAAGATGTAAGAATAAACTGGAGAACTGTCCAGATTTTACCTCTTGGATATGTTTTGTTTTATCTTTTACACGTGCTGTTATTTACTACCTGATGTTTTGTACATGTTGTTTTTCTCATTAAAAACGGACACAAAAAATGCGGTTTAAAGATGAGGGGTGTTTTGAGAGTAGAATAATAATTTCCCGCCTCTACTGTGAAGGTGAAGGGTTCATCAGTGTCCTAGTTTCTATTGTTAGAACAAATGTCTCCGCCCAGCAGAGCTCAACTACGTCCGCAGAAAGGATTTAAATCCCCACGCTCCCGACTCTGACCATCAGTTTCTGTAGGAAACAAGCTCATCTTGGACACAATGAGTGGACGCGGCAAAGGAGGAAAGGGACTCGGTAAAGGAGGCGCTAAGCGTCACCGTAAAGTTCTCCGTGATAACATCCAGGGAATCACCAAACCCGCCATCCGCCGTCTGGCTCGCCGTGGTGGAGTGAAGCGTATCTCCGGTCTGATCTACGAGGAGACCCGCGGTGTGTTGAAGGTGTTCCTGGAGAATGTGATCCGTGATGCCGTCACCTACACCGAGCACGCCAAGAGGAAGACTGTGACCGCCATGGATGTGGTGTATGCTCTCAAGAGACAGGGCCGCACTCTGTACGGCTTCGGAGGTTAAACATTTACTGTTCGTTAATGAAAACCAAAGGTCCTTTTTAAGGGCCACCCACATCATCTGTAGAGCTCACTTTCTTTCTATGTAACAATATTAATCAATGAATCTATCTATATGACCGCAGTTTTGGCAAAGGGCACAGTATTATTAGTATACATAAGTGTCATCACAAGATGTGAAATTACTTGGAATCATCTGGCTGGGCGTTAATTAAGTAAAATAAGGCCTGTAGGCTTCAACAACCAAAGTACAAAGTCAGGTTTAATTATTAAAATAATGGGCTATGTCAGAGTAATGCATAACAATATATCATTCTTTTCATTGGTATGTGTGTATCCACAGCATCACCTGCTGTTGGTAAAGATCTGAATGTACTCAAACCCTTAAGGGTCCTTTTGCTCTCCCTTTCTCAACCAATGTGAAATACATATGTGAAGAAACATATCTCACTTTCACTGAGGATAACTGTTAATAGGTACATTATGTAGTGAGCTACGAAAAAGGGGGAAAAATGATTGTAATAACTGTACTTTTAACAATAACAATAACATTTAAAACTCCACACACTATAATGACAGAAACATTTTACCAGTGTTTGTGTATTGGAATAAAAGTCAACAGGAAATACCTTCTTTAAGGATGATGTTTGTGGGGGATGTAAAGATCTATTTTACCTCACAATCATCAAGATCAATTAAAATAAATGTTTTTGAGCTTTTAACCACATTGTACTTACACACTGGCTATAACCTAACCCATAAGTCTTTTTTGTTAGTTTTAGTATTGTCATTACTATAATGATGGGGATGATAATAAAATAATTAATAATTTCAATATTTATTCGTGTCTCTACTTTGTTAGCCCTGCAGCAACAACAAAACCATTTATACATAATATAAAAATAAAAAATTTTTTACTGTAAAATACTGCAGTAAATAATACAGTGGCTAGTTGCTCTTTAAGGATGGTGTGTGTGGCTCTTAGAAGAGCCTTTTTGTCAGTGTTGTTTTGATGAGACTGATGACAGCTCACTTCTTCTTGGCTGCTGCTTTCTTGACTTTGGGCTTAGCCGCCTTCTTGGCGGGGGCTTTCTTGGCTGCAGGGGCCTTTTTGGCCACCTTCTTGGGGCTCTTGCTGGGCTTTTTGGGGCTCTTTGCAGCCTTCTTGGGGCTCTTGGCTGCTTTCTTGGCCGCTGCCGGTTTCTTGGCCTTCTTGGGAGATTTCTTAGCGGCTGCTGGCTTCTTAGCCGCCGCTGTCTTGGGCTTTTTGGCGGCTGCGGGCTTCTTGGCTTTAGGAGCGGCTTTCTTGGCCGGCTTCTTCACCTTCTTGGGTTCGGCAGCCTTCTTGCTCATCTTGAAGGAGCCGGAGGCCCCGGTCCCTTTGGTCTGGACCAGAGTCCCCTTAGCCACCAGAGCCTTGATGGCGATCTTGACGCGGGACTTGTTCTTCTCCACATCGTAGCCTCCGGCAGCCAGAGCCTTCTTGAGGGCGGCCGCAGACACGCCGCTCCGCTCCTTGGATGCGGCCACAGTTTTCAGGATGAGATCTCTGACGCTGGGACCGGTCTTCTTCGGCCGAGGAGTCTTCTTCTTGGCTGCTTTGGCCGGCGCCGCGGCGGCTGGAGCTGGAGCTGTCTCTGCCATGTTCTGCAGTAATGTTGGTCCTACTCAGTAACTGTCGAGAGTCTGACTGGACTGTTGGACAGCTCCGAGCAGGAGGCTGTCCTTAAACACACCATGAGAACCGTGGAGACTCAACCCAGCCCGTGGCTCCTCTGTGCAGTGTGAAAGCTGGAGCACTTGTGTTTTCTCTTGACTGATAAAAGGTGAAAAACGAAATGTGGGAGAAGTGCTGAAGGCTGACAGTGAAGGGAGCCGATAGCGGACTTGTGTCTCTTCATGTTGAAATCATGTAGAGCTCTGATGCTCTCTGCATTTTGTCTGTGGAGCCTCCAAACCTCACCTATTCACCACCGTGGCCAGCACTGCTCAGCAGCTTTTCCCACTCCTTTCTCTCCTAAATTGAGTTCAAATGCATCACCGCTCCATTAAAGCCGTTTTCCAGCTGGTCCACATGTTTGTTCAGGGACTCAGTGTAAAAACAACCATCTGCTGTTGATGAGTTTGGAATAAACTCAAGTTATTCTGGTCGCAGCAAACACACCGATGATGGCCGCCGTTTAGTCAGACTCGTATCAGAGCTGCTGTGACTGTGAACATGTCCTCTGCTGGGGACAAATTTTAATTTACAAAATAATTATTAGTTTTCCTTTTTTTTTACACTTGTCACCTTTTTGGGTTACACTGTTTTACTGATATCACTCCTGAATGTCAAACTTAATAACGTGTCACCCAACAGATATTAGTGTAGCTGCTGTATATTCATCAGATCAGGACTAATCACTGTTGAGTTTGACTTTATTAAGACGTCATAAACTATTTTTGTCACATTTCCATGTGTCTTTCATGTGTATTTGCTAACAAGCACTTGAGTTGAGGATTCATGAAAATAATATCTAATAAATCAACAAATAAAGCTTTACAGTACAGACAGACATTGAGGTGAGTTGGTTTTTGGGGAGAATTATGAGTCTGTGAATGACTTAGTCTCTAAATATTTAAAAAACTATATAAATTCATTATTTTGCACAAGTCCCCGATTTATTTATTTATTTATTTATTTTGAGACACCAGGGGCCTGTTGCACAAAACTAGGATAAGGGATTAAGCTGGGATATCTTGGTTATCCTGGCTCAATTTATCCGTGATCCGGTTGCACAAAAGTGGGATAGTGGAAAGCAGGATATGTTATGACATAAGTTACCATGGAGATTTATTCTGTGGAGCTAGCCTGCTCCAGACCAGGCTAAGGTCCAGGATTTATTTAATCTCATCTCTTATCTCAGTCGGCAGTCACCACAAACGGAAACCAATAGTTATTTTACTGCCCACTACACATTGTTAACACATTCAACTAGACCCACTATCATTATTTAAACATTTGTGATCATTAATTTCAGTCATTGTAGATAAATGATTTTAGATGATGTTGCAATCATTAGATAATTTATTAGATAATTTACAGTTTCCCACAGACTATATGTAAAATACACATCCCATATAAATACAAATACAAATCAAAGAGTAACATGATGTTCTTTTATTGAATAAGGATAAATGAAAGCAGGTAAACCATCAGCTCCTGTCAAAACTGAAGTCACACAGTGACTCTACAAGATAGAAAGCACGGAATCAAAGCCTATTATACAACACAAGAATAAATACACATTCAAAGGTCTGTATATAATACACCCTGCATGTCTGCACAGTGAAATAAATGCAGGACAAATCCATACACAACAAATGAATGGATGCAGTAGCCTCCCTGCAAGCTTGTATACACACAGTATACTGCACAAACATCATAAGAGGCCAAATCAATTTAAATTGAATTAAAAAAAAATCCTCTGCCACTGCAGGACATATTTAACTTAAATTTAATGCATGCATGTTAACTAAAATAATTTAACACATATTGGTCTCTGACCAGCCGACCACTGTCGTCATCAGGGAAGATGGCAGGATTGTCCCAGTCCGTGTGTGACAGCACTCTGCTGGCCCTCTCCTTCCTCAGGCAGGCCACATTGTGGAGGACTGCACAGGCCACAGTGATGTCACAAGCCCTCAAAGGGCTGACCCTTAACTCGTGAAGACAGTGAAAGCGTGCCTTCAGGAGGCCAAAGGTCATTTCAATCCTGGCCCTTGTCCTGGCATGGGCATGATTGTAGGCCTGCTGTGCTTCCTGGGGGTCTGTATATGGTGTCAGGAGAAAAGGCTGGCAGGCATACCCGCTGTCCCCCAGCAACACACCAGAGAATTCACCTGTCAATACAAAATCTCATCATCACAACCTCATAAATAGAGTGACATTGTTGACACAGACATGATGTAAAAAGTGGTTATTAGGTTGAGTTATGTTATAAAGGTTGAGTGGCTCACCTTGTGATACAAAGCAATAAGTATCCCACTATGACTGTTAACAGTTGCCCTGTAATTTGTAGTTTCTCTTACCTGCAGTTATATAGAACTCCTCTTTGATGTCGCAGAGTCTTCTGTGGCCAGGGAAGGAGATGAAGACATCTGACATATATACATACATATATACACACACACACACACACACACACACACACACACACACATATATATATATATATATGTGTGTGTGTGTGTGTGTGTGTGTGTGTGTGTGTGTGTGTGTGTGTGTGTGTGAGATGAGATGAGATGAGATGAGATGAGATGAGATGAGATGAGATGAGAGGAACTTTATTAATCAATTAAGTCAGTGAGCTCATGTATTTATCAAAGAGTTATACAGTCTGATGGAGTTACATTTACACAGTTTCACTCACATCTGCAGTCAATTTCACCTACAATTTCAACAGATTCATGATCAGAGTACAACTACGTTTTCGGAGATGTTAATTAACTATTTGGATTGTAATTGTGATGGTATCAGCGGAGCAGTGAGTGTGTATTTGTGCACTACTTACGCATTCAAGCGGTCTGCAATACTTTGCCACACTTTCTCTCTTTGTTTTATGACTGTGGCGGTGTTGCCTTTCTTTTTCATTTGCTTTTTTACCTCCTCGTGAGCCTCCATGAGGATTTCCGCCTCCGACGGGGAAAAGCACGCTGCTCTCGTTGCCATGGTGAATCGATGAATCTGTGATCAGTAACAGGGTCTATTTAAGGAAGCCGCGTGCGCGCACTGATCCAGGATTGGTTTCACCTGGCTTGATGAATCCGTGTCTGCTCATCCCGGCTTGGTCTTTGTGCAACCAGTTAAGCCTGGACGCTCTTGTTTTGGATTGGTTGAACTCAGCTCAGTCATTTATCCTGGATGTCTGAATCATAGTTTTGTGCAACGGGCCCCAGGTCATTATGTTTACATACTAACTCATTATTTTAAGATACTAAAACAATTTCAAAAACAGATTATCAGTATTTGGACAAGTCATTATTTTGAGATACTAACTCATTATTTTTTAGAAAGGTTCCCATAATAACCCACACTGGTGGAAATGGGCTTCTATAGTATGTTATAAACTGTTTCATGGTGTTAACATAACATACAGCCATCTTCTTGTATTCACAAAAGCATGCAGTTTTGCAATGTTTTTCACATGGACTAAAGTCTTAATGATTATCAAGATTATAAATAATGGGTCATTCGACAACTGGAGGACAATTTAGACAAGAAAACTTGACCCTTTATTTTATAATTTTCAACAGGTAATAAACCATCAAATAATTGGATTCATCCAGCTCAGGCTTCAATGATACACGTTTTATGAGGTTTTATCATTTTTTTTCTGCCATGTTTGATGCGACCCTGTTACCAATACTCAGGACCCTGGAAAAGGAGTATTTTACAATATTGTTGGTTAAATACTTTACCATTACATATAAAATTGTTACCTTAAAGTTGTACACTAATTTAATGTCAGATAATACTTGACTTGAATTAATTCATGCAACTTTTGATATCATCTTGCCCAACTTTTCAGAAGTCACACATTATTTTTTTAGTTATTTTACTATTGATTTTTAAAAATATTCTAAAACATTCTGCATATAATCACTCAAACTATTAAAAAGACAACATGTTACAACCTTATGAGATTCCTAATGAAAATGATATGGTAACAGGGTTGAAATTAGAGAAGTGGGGCTGCACGAAGTAACAGCGCTTCTATTTGGATTATCATAATAATAAATAAAGTCCCTGAGGTTGAAGGAGAAATACTTCCTATATTTTTTACAAAAGGAGCAGGAGACATTATGGTCTGTAAATTTAGCAACATGATAATTGGCAGGGTAGTTTTTGTGTAAAATTCTGAGGTGTACGTCTTTAGCCTTATTTAAGATGCAATAATCATAAGGTAACAGACGAGGTCTTCTCCACTTTATGTTCTCAGTTTTAGACCTTCAGAAAAACTTAACTCTTGGTGCAGTTTCATTCTTTCTTTGAAATTTCAGTGAATGTTTTTAGTGTTACACTGTATATCTGAGTCAAAGAAATTAATTCTCTGACAGGAGCTGGGAAAACTGTTCAGACATAAACTGTTCATAGGAAAGCATATTGCCAAATTCATGTACAAATGTGAACTTCTGAGTTATTGACCAACTCCAGTTGAGACTTTGTGGCAAAATCCTCAAAGAAAGAAGATGTTAACAGTTTATAACTTAAAGTATAATTAGGAGGAAAACATGATTGCAAGCTGATTACTTCTTACAGAGTTTATTTTGTTTATATGAAGTTGTGGTGTTGATGAACAGTACTTCCTTTGTCAGCTTGTTGAGCTTCATCACTGTGGTCAAAGATCAGTTTAAGTGGGTTTGATAAAAGATTAGAAACACTTTCAGTGAGAAATGTCTGACAGTTAGAGATATTTTACTGATTAAAAATTAGTAAGGTGTTTTACAGGGTGATGTTGCTAATATATGTATTAGTCCCCACTGCATTTCTATCAGCCAAGAAATGAGACGAACAGCTCTCTGTATGTGTGAAGTAGCAACTGAGTGTAGCTGCTGTATATTCATCAGATCAGGACTAATTACTGTTGAGTTTGATTGTGTTAAAATGTCGAACACATTTTTTAAATCAATTTAAATAGATCTGTTATTAGAATTAAAGAGAATGTTGTAGATGTTGGGAATCCACACTTATAGGCTTTGTACAGCGGCGCCATAAATGTAGGGAGCCTACAATTTAAGTATCAAGTAGCAATAATTATTAATTATGCCAAATAACGTGACTTAATTACCATCAAATCACCTCGTGGGGCACCATTCCCATAAAGGGAAAAATGATAGCCAGTTAATATCAGTCTCATAAAGTTCACTAAACTATTAATTTGGGATTTTGATTAATAATTAAATTAATAACCATAACCAAATTAAAAATAAAGCCTGAAGGATTTCGGAGTTCTTGACGTAGCAGAGGTTGAGTATTCATTCGCCATTGTACAACATTAAACAGACAGCAGGTACGATTCCAAAATTCTATTTATTTGTAAAGCAAAGCAAAACAAAACACACAAATCCTAACTAACTATATACAAGCATGTGTGTGTGCATATACGTGTGTAGGTGTGTGTGTGCGAGAGAGAGAGAAACAAAGGCGAGTGTGGTAATCGAAGGGCCGTAAAAAAAAAATGGCTGACAACAGAAAACGACAAGATGGCTGAATCAAAGCTGGCTTTAGATCGGGGGAGGTGCTTGTCTGGCCGTGTGGTCAGGACAAAGACAAAGGAAAAGAAGCGGGAACTTTGAGCGGCCTGTTTGGGTGTAGCTCTGTTGAAAGCCAATTTGTAAGTGAGTCTATGCGTGTGCGATTTGTGTTGCAAAAGGGTCTGGATTAGTGCAGAAGATGTTTAGTTGCATGCAAGACGTTGTCTGTGAACAGCATTAGCAAACTAAACATGACTTTGCTTTGGTAAAACCAACTAATCAATAACCTAATTGCAGACAATCACAACAATAACTCAATGCTGCTGTGAGAAAATGAGCTGTATATGTGGGACATCCCACACAGTGTTTTAGAGTGTGAAGCACAAATCTGTTTTTAAAGCACTCAGCACCAAAGAGCAGCTCAGTCGCTGTCCAAGGTGCTGTTTCATGGCATCATCACTGAGTGTTTGTTTCTCATCTTGGATGTTTCAGCCCTCATTAAGCTGTGATGTGATGCTTTGTATTGGACCATAGACACTGACACATAACATGTGGAGCAAAGGGAAATAAGAAACAGATGTGTCTTCACCTCAGGATGATCAACAAAATGCACACAACATGTGCTCATTTTAGGAGAGAAAGGAGTGGGAAAAGCCGCTGAGCAGTGCTGGCCACGGCGGTGAATAAGTGAGGTTTGGAGGCTCCACAGACAAAATACAGAGAGCATCAGAGCTCTACATGACTTCAATATGAAGAGACACAAGTCTGCTATCGGCTCCCTTCATTGTCAGCCTTCAGCACTTCTCCCACATTTCGTTTTTCACCTTTTATCAGTCAAGAGAAAACACAAGTGCTCCAGCTTTCACACTGCACAGAGGAGCCACGGGCTGGGTTGAGTCTCCATGGTTCTCATAATGTGTTCAAGCACTCAACACTCATCGTCACATTTTAAATAAAAAATAAAAATGTGTAAACATTGTATCAAGTGTTAATCTACAAAGTGAGTAGTGAGAGGATGTGTTCAAACAACATTTTGTTAGGGGTTTAAATTACTACTTGCTTGAAGTAGCCACTGAATTAATATTTAGTTTTTTTAATAGCCTATGTCAATTAAAAACAACAAAAAACAATTAAAATCAAAGTGAGGTGCAATCATAGCATAGCAAAATGTGCCTTACCTTTCTGAATGATGTTTTTTTTATTCCATTTTTAGCTGCTTCCAAGTGCACTTTTCCCCTGTTGGATTGCACCTAAATGAAAATCAGATTTTATCCCTATTTATTATTTATACCTGTATGTTACGATCCAGTACAGTTAAATGTTAAGTCAATGGAGTATTGTATTCAAATGTACGCGTTGACTCAGGTAGCAATTTTCTCCCATGCTGTTTCTCTCTCTTTCGCTGCTGCAGCGGTGTTACATTTACGTCAGAATACAGCTTCATGTTCTCCATAGGCCTGCAATAGGACCTCCAACTCCATCGCGGTGAAATAACTAGATCTCTTTTTTCCATGGTGACTCGACGTATCGGGGCTCCATTGAAGACGGCTTTTTATTGCAGTTGTGCACGCGCGTAACTCAAGGTGAACATACTCAGAGCTGATTGAACTAATTCACATTAGCTGTTCTGGAACCAGATACTCAGAGTTTCCCATCTCAGGGTAAGTCAACTCAGACTTCAGGGTTAAACTCAGAGTTTGTTGAACCGCCTTTCTGGAATACCCCCCAAATTACTTTTCTGCATCCCCCTACCCCGTATTTTCTGCAAAACAGATACAAAAACTTGATTGTGATTCATTATTAAAAGTTCATTCCACCCAAATGCCAAATTCATATTATCCCAATATCATCATATGCCAAAATATCTAAAAATGGCTCTAAAGCGTACCAGAATCAAACCTTTTACATTACATTTTGTTCAGAAACATGACATTTTTTGTGTGAACATCCTTTTTAATTGAAAAACAGTTGCAATGTGCATAAGCGCAGCTCGAAATCTGGCACAGCAGGGGCCTCGGGGACTGGCTGACTCAAATCTAGTGGCGCTGTTGTGAAAACCAGAGGGTCTTGAAACTGCTGCCTCCGGTTCTGCAGAGACATACTATTGCCGTGGTCATTGAACACAGCACGATGCGCCTGTGACCGTCTTCAAGTAATATGTTAATATAGGAATTAGTGATATTATGTTGCGTGTCTCTTGCCCAGTGCTTATATATATCTGAAAAACACTGGGTCATATGAAAACACTTATTTACAGAAACGAGCTCTTCAGATCATGTGGGTGGCTCTTAAAAGAGCCGTTGTGTTGCAGTGAGATGAGACAGTGATTTAACCTCCGAAGCCGTACAGAGTGCGGCCCTGTCTCTTGAGAGCATACACCACATCCATGGCGGTCACAGTCTTCCTCTTGGCGTGCTCGGTGTAGGTGACGGCATCACGGATCACATTCTCCAGAAACACCTTCAACACACCGCGGGTCTCCTCGTAGATCAGACCGGAGATACGCTTCACTCCACCACGGCGAGCCAGACGGCGGATGGCGGGTTTGGTGATTCCCTGGATGTTATCACGGAGAACTTTACGGTGACGCTTAGCGCCTCCTTTACCGAGTCCCTTTCCTCCTTTGCCGCGTCCACTCATTGTGTCCAAGATGAGATTGTTTCCTACAGAAACTGATGGTCAGTTACTAACTAAAGGATCTTGGCGCCTGTAGGGACAGTTCAGGACAGCTGTCCTCTTCAGTCCCGGTTTCTCCGTTGAGGTGGGGGAGGAAAAGGGGAGAAAGGTTAAGAACACACAATCACCAGCATTATCACCACCGACAATCGTTCACTTTGCTCACCACGGGACTTTTTTTTTTTTTTTTTCCTGTTTTGTTATACTTTTTATTTTATTTTATTTTATTTTATTTTATTTTTTTGGAATTGATTTTTAAACTAGTTTTTTAAACTACTGATTAGAATTAAAACAGAAAACAAAAACCAAACAAACCAACAAACAAAAAAAGGTTGTAGCTAGTCAGTAATAATTATAATAAAATAAAGACTATAATAAAAAATTTTTAAAAATATTTAAAAATATTTAAAAAGTAGAGATGGTCAGAGTCGGGAGCGTGGGGATTTACATCCTTTCTGCGGACGTAGTTGAGCTCTGCTGGGCGGAGACATTTGTTATAACAATAGAAACTAGGACACTGATGAACCCTTCACCTTCCCAGTAGAGGCGGGAAATTATTATTCTACTCTCAAAACATCCCTCATCTTTAAACAGCATTTTTCTTTATTTCCTGAGAATAAGAACATGTATAAAACATCAGACTAAAATAACGTGTGTTTGTAGGTAAAGAGTTTAAATGATAAAATTATAAACTAGATTCCAGAGCGCTTTTATTTGGATTATCATAATAACAAATAAGGTCCCTGAGGTTAAGGGAGACATACTTCATTTTTACAAAAGGAGCAGGAGGCATTATGGTCTGTAAATTTAGAAGTATACCTGGCAGGGTAGTTTTTTTGTGTGTGAAATTCTGAGGTGTACGTCTTAAACCTTACGATGAAAAACTCAAACAGTCACGGTCTTGCACTGTTTATGTTGTCAGTTTTAGACCTTTGGAAAAACGCTCCTCTTGGTGCATTTTTCTTCTTCGAAAGATCAGTGACTATCACATATAAGCCAAAACTGTACACATCAACTGTTCAAAGGAAGGCATATTGCCAAATTTATCATAGATTAAAACTACAGTTCTCTTTGGAACAGTTTGTGAAAGGCTAAATGTTTCTGATAAATTCACTTTACCCTTCTGAAACTACCAGGACTATATTGTCGAATTGATTCTCCAGTGACAGACTGCACACATCTAAACCAATACAAGTAGATTCATATTAACATTGTCGTGGACAAATGTATGTATATTGCCTCATAACAAAATAACTGTAGGATGTAGTCTTTAGAACAAGTGGGTGGCTCTTAGAAGAGCCGTTGGATTGTTTGTATGTTGCAGCACAGCTTACTTGGAGCTGGTGTACTTGGTGACGGCCTTGGTGCCCTCAGACACAGCGTGCTTGGCCAGCTCACCGGGCAGCAGCAGGCGGACGGCGGTCTGAATCTCCCTGGAAGTGATGGTGGAGCGCTTGTTGTAGTGAGCCAGACGGGAGGCCTCACCGGCGATGCGCTCGAAGATGTCGCTGACAAACGAGTTCATGATGCCCATGGCCTTGGACGAGATGCCGGTGTCGGGGTGGACCTGCTTCAGCACCTTGTACACGTAGATGGCGTAGCTCTCCTTCCTGGTCCTCCTCTTCTTCTTGCCGGTCTTGCTGACGCTCTTAGACACGGCTTTCTTGGAGCCCTTCTTGGGCGCTTTCACGGTGGTTTCAGGCATGATGAGACTGGTGCGTTTCTTCCAAAACGAATGACGTTGCTGGTCACAGAGCGGTCGATTTGTAGCCAGCTGATGCAAATCATACTGTGCTGTTGCTCGTACAGGATTGGTCATCTTCTAAAACTGGCCAACAATAGATTGGGTGGGTGGAGGGAGAAAGAAGAAAGAAAATCCAGTTATTTAAAATGTAAAAAGAAATAGTCGGCGCTGGGTTAATTTCAAATTATAGAGCGATTTAAATGATGTCATTGGTATAAATGATGTAATTGATGCCACTCCTTTCTAAATTACACATGAAGGAAATTATGAAATAAAATCTGTTCAAGAGCGTCTCTTTCTGATCTGTAAAGGATTTTAAATCTTCACACCATCCACCTAACTAGGTTGGACTCTAAAACAAAAACTAGAATGAATAGAATAAACATATCTTTTCAAACTTGATAGCTTGGCTATGTTACAGTAGGCACCGATTTTTCTGATCATTTAGTAATGAAAGCCTCTGTCCTGTGTGGGGGTAATACTAATAAAAAAAAAAAAAAAACTGGAAACTTAATGTTAAATATTTAAATGAGGTTTGGGCACAAAAGCCACTTGGTTGTGGTCAGGAAAGATCATGTGTTGGCTTCAAACACCCTCATTTGGTGGCACAAAAGCTGCAGTAAAAGGAGGGAAGGGTCAGTGAAATACACCCAGGTTGGTATTAGCCTAGGCCGAGGTTTGATGGTTCAAATGCAGCTGGGAAACACTGTGATGTGTCAGTAAAAACAACTAGAATTGCTGCCACAAACACTGGTGGATACCACGCTACGTGTCATCAAGAAGTTAACTGGTGTTGGTTTGTGAGTTTGTTGGTGAACAGTGGTTCAGAGCTTGATATGCTTTTCACTGAAGTGTCATGCAAACTACCATCCCCTACACCTCCAGATGACGTCAGCTTATATATTATGTCACTTTAGAAACACTGATATGATACATATGAAACATACAAATGCAAGATATTTGTGTTTTGTAGTAACATACATTGCCAATATTTGATGGCAACATATTCTGATATAAGTCAGTAAAGTGACAAAAATAAAATAGGATCTACTTAAAAAAAAAAAACATTTTTTAATCATATGAAAATAAAATGTGAAATGTTACCTGACTTTACTTTCTTAAGTATCCCCATTCAAAAGTTTGTAAGTGTTTCTAAGGTGTATCAAAGACATTTTTCCAAATCATCTTTATGCCTAAAATCTGTGAGCCAATAGAAGCCTCCCATTACTACCCAGCTGTGTGTGCATATTGTATGATGTGTATGAGCTTTTAGTGTAGCTCCATGTTTGTGCTTTCAGTCAGAGTAAAAATTCTTGGAGCTCAGAAAGTCACAACATGGTTGAATCTGATTAGCATGATGTTAGCATCTTCTCTGTCTCAAACTTCCAGGTTTCCATTGTGTGGATGGAGCAATGGGTCGGTGAGCAGAAATGTACACACTTAAAGTCATTTGAAATGAATTCTACACAAATTATTGGATACAAAACTCACAAAGACAAAGTAAAACCAAATAAGAGACTAAAAAGAAAAAAAAAAAAAAAGTAAAAGTTTTCATCTTCTGGGGGGTAGCCTATTCCAGGTAGGAGGTTCAACAAACTCAACAAACGAAAAAGTCTAATCCTGAACTCCAAGTTGACTTACCCTGAGATGGGAAACTCTGAGCACCCAGTTCCAGAACAGCTGATGTGAATTAGTTCAATCAACTCTGAGTAGGCACACTTTGAGTTAAGCTCGTGCACAACCACAATAAAAAGCCATCTTCAATGGAGCCCCAGTACCTCGATTCACCATGGCAACCAGAGAGAAAAGGCGATCAACTTATTTTACACCTGTGGAATCGGAGGTGCTGATGAATGCCTACAGCAAATATGAGCATATATTTTGTAAAAAAGAAAGTAACACCGCTGCAGCTGCCAAGGAGAGAGAGGCAGCATGGGAGAAAATTGCTGCCTGAGTCAACGCGTAAATTTGAATGCACTAGTCCATTAATTTAACATTTAACCACACGTAGCATACAGGTGAAAAAGTGGTGGAGTGGTTTTGAATAAAATCTATGTCTCTCTTTAAATGTTGCACTTTTGTTTTTACAATTTACATTACATAGGCAGGAAAATGCTCTCCTAAAATGAGTTCAAATGCATCACAGCTCCATCAAAATACGTTTTCCAGCTGGCCCACATGTTTGTTTAGGGACTCAGTGTAAAAACAACCATCTGCTGTTGATGACTTTGGAATAAACTCAAGTTATTCTGGTCGCAGCAAACACACTGATGATGGCCGCCGAGGTTCATGGTGCAGTTTAGCCAGACTTCCCATCAGAGCTGCTGCTGCGACTCCTTTAGATTTAAATAGTTAATAGTTTTACTATTAATGATGAAACACACTGACAAATACATGTCAGCTGTCTGTGGAAGCAATAAGTGACTTTAAATGTTACAGTGACACTGTTTCACTGATACATAGATCATTCCTGAATATTAAAAGACTTGATTAAGTGTCACACAACAGTTAATCTGTGTTTTCTGCTGAGGTTCAAAGTGAGGACTGACTGAACTTAAGATTTGGACTTCCTTCAGAACTCTCAAAGTAACATCAGTCATTGTTCTTAATAAAATCACTTTGATCCAAAATCTAAAATGGACACACAATGAGTGGATTTTTAAGAGGCACTGATGTGGAAAGGTATAGTCTACATTATTTCCCTTTGCTCCACATGTGATATAACCGATATTTAATATCTAATATAAAACAAAAATACATTAGTGGTAGCAGGAGAGCCATCAGTCAGTGTGCACAAGCAGCCTGGACAGCTCCCTCGTGTTCACCAACAAACCTTGAAACACTCACCTGTCCTCCCATTTCTGACTCCCTGTCCTTCAGTCTGACCCTTCCTACACTGAATGTGTCACAGCCTGTCACAAATTTGGAAAATTCAAAGATTAAAACAAAAAATACAATGAAAAATATTAAATCCAGAGCACATGTTGTGTGCATGCTGTTGATCATCCTGAGGTGAAGACACATCTGTTTCTTATTTCCCTTTGCTCCACATGTTATGTGTCAGTGTCTATGGTCCAATACAAAGCATCACATCACAGCTTAATGTGGGCTGAAACATCCAAGATGAGAAACAAACACTCAGTGATGATGCCATGAAACAGGACCTTGGACAGCGACTGAGCTGCTCTTTGGTGCTGAGTGCTTTAAAAACAGATTTGTGCTTCACACTCTAAAACACTGTGTGGGATGTCCCACATATACAGCTCATTTTCTCACAGCAGCAGCAGCGCTGCCTGCACTGTCTATATTTACACCCCTGAATGTGACCAAAGTTGAAATAATGAGGTGAATATATGTAAAAACCTCAGGCTTCAGAAAGTTCTAAATATTGTTTTGAATGTTTTTCTTCTACTTTGGCTACAAGATGAAGCTATGTAACAAACAAACAACAAACAACAGAATCAACTTTTGGAGAAACGCAGCCAGATGTCGTGCTGTGGTGGCCAATCATGTAACTGGTGAGCAGACTGACTGTCTCTTTATGTTGTTAAATATAATAGCGAGTTAAAGAAATAAAATGTGTATTAAATCAAATAAAATCTTTGTTGAACAGGAGTTTTTCTCTTTCAGGATGACACTATCACATGAAATTACAAGAGAGATTTTGGTTCACATTGTGAGCTGTACAGTGACGTGCTGATTTGCATTTTCACAGGATGCACCAACTCTGTGCACTGGGTTGACAAGAAAGTCTATCTTTTTCTTATCTTCAGATGTGATCAATGGCAGAAGTTTGATGATATCACCTCTAATGTTCTCTGCAGGTGTCTCTCATTCCTTACAGGCGTAGGCTCCATCCTCTGAGTTTACATCCCTTCCAGCTGCTTCTACACTGTGCTGATGGTGATCACAGAATGTACAGTGTGTAAATGACTATCAAAATGTTGCTGTTACGCAGTCAAACACACTCAGTTAGAGCGGAGCCTGTGTTGCATTCAGGCGTTGTCATGTAAATAACAAATTCCAGCACTTAAATAGGCCATAGCACAACACAGCAGCATGTCAGGCCGAACCAGAACCGAGCCCGAGCAACATTTCTGATTTGTTACCCGAGCCCGACTCTGCTCTGTGTGTGTAGTTATGTGTCATTGTGTGTAACTTTTAGTCTATGACTGAGCAGCAGATGGTCCCAAAATCAGCCCCGTTCACCAACCGAATGATTGTAAAATATGCACGTAGGTGGTAGATTTGCTTCACTCACCAGCCACAAAAAAAACACACCACACTCGCAAACTATTCGTAAGGAAGCTGTCATATAGAGTTCATTGAGTAATTGATTTATTTTTTACCATTTATTTTAAATCAGAACAAGACATCAGAATGTCACCAACATTAAAACACCTGAGATTATTTTTTTAAACTCCAGCTAAGAATTAAACAGGAATATTTTATAACCAGGTGGAACCAAGGCTCAAAAGATCAATCTGAGTCCTCTCATTTTACCCGTTACAAACTTTTCCGATATTTTTTGGGGGGGGGATGTAATTATGTACGGGCTATGGGTAACTACATTAGAAATAAATGAAACTGAGACCTGTTTCATTGATAACAACGTGTGTTGTGAGTAGAGGAGTGAGCTCTAGAGTGAGGAGTGAGGTGGCTCTTAAAAGAGCCGTTGTGGTTTGTTGCAGAAAGTTTAAGCTCTCTCTCCGCGGATGCGACGGGCCAGCTGGATGTCTTTGGGCATGATGGTGACTCTCTTGGCGTGGATGGCGCACAGGTTGGTGTCCTCAAACAGGCCCACCAGGTAAGCCTCACTGGACTCCTGCAGAGCCATGACAGCGGAGCTCTGGAAGCGCAGGTCGGTCTTGAAATCCTGAGCGATTTCTCGCACCAGGCGCTGGAAGGGCAGCTTGCGGATCAGCAGCTCGGTGGATTTCTGGTAGCGACGGATCTCTCTCAGAGCCACGGTACCGGGCCTGTAACGGTGAGGCTTCTTCACGCCGCCGGTGGCCGGGGCGCTCTTACGGGCAGCCTTGGTGGCCAGCTGCTTCCTCGGGGCTTTGCCTCCGGTGGATTTACGAGCGGTCTGCTTGGTTCTTGCCATGACTGACTCTTTCTCTGATCAGGAGAATAACACGCTAGTGTAGCTTCAGCAGCTCCTCTTAAACTCTGGGACCGGCTGTGAAACGGTGACGCTGCTTCAGACCTCCAGCTCCTGATTGGTGAGGGGCTCTTCACGGAGCTCAGCAGCGCCTCTAGCAGCGACCCCCCGCCTGAATCTCCGCCGCTTATTGGCCGAAAGTCCGTTTCAAAAGTGTCCGCCTAAATTCAGACTGGGCCGCCCTCTGCTGCTCTGCTGAAGCCTCTTTTCTGGTTGGTCTGGCAGGAAGCGTCCCGCGCTCCGTGGGTATATAGAGGAGAGTTTGAGCTGTGGAGCCAACACTTGTCTTAGTGCTGTTTCTAGAGAGCATCGTCAAAATGTCTGGTCGCGGCAAAACCGGTGGCAAAGCCAGAGCCAAGGCAAAGACCCGCTCCTCCCGTGCTGGGCTCCAGTTCCCAGTCGGCCGTGTTCACAGGCTGCTGCGCAAAGGAAACTATGCGGAGCGTGTGGGTGCCGGCGCCCCCGTCTACCTGGCGGCTGTGCTGGAGTACCTGACCGCTGAGATCCTGGAGTTGGCCGGAAACGCTGCCCGCGACAACAAGAAGACCCGTATCATCCCCCGTCACCTGCAGCTGGCTGTCCGCAACGACGAGGAGCTCAACAAGCTGCTGGGCGGAGTCACCATCGCTCAGGGCGGCGTGCTGCCCAACATCCAGGCTGTTCTGCTGCCCAAGAAGACCGAGAAGGCCGCCAAGTCCAAGTAAAGCTGCACCCTCTCCCACTGCTGCAAACCAGCCCCACAACGGCTCTTTTAAGAGCCACACACTCTCCTCATAAAGACCTCTGTTCCTCATGTCTCCAATGTATTTGTGGAAGTAACTGTAAACGACAGTATGACTTGATTAAAAACATCTAAATTGATTAAAAAAGTATTGTATTTGACATCTTAGAGTCAAACTCAACAGTAATTAGCCCTGATCTGATGAATATACAGCAGCTACACGCAGTTGCTACTTCACACATACAGAGAGCTGTTCCTTCGATTTCTTGGCTCATAGAAATGCAGTGGGGACAAATATGTAACACTAACCTGTAAAACAACTTTATAGAAACTCAGTAACATGAACTCTGCCAGAAGTAATCTGCTTGTAATCACTCAGCCAATACCAGTGGTGTACATTAAGTACAATCATTCAAGTATTGCAGTTGAGTAACATTTTACTTATTTTCATTTTAGTTTAGTTTATTTGCACATCCATGAGCAGACAACACAGGAAAAAAATAGCTGTAACATTGTGCAGGAGAGGTAAACAGCCAGAAATGGCTCATGAAGATACCTTAGCTATGAAATAACAACAATCATACATTGAAGAAAGAGATTGCAAGTAATGCAAAATAATTATATGTACAATTTACAAAAAGAAGTGGATTAATCATGCAAGACAAGCTCTTAGAAAACATGTAAAAACACTGCTTCAGATTTGTTTTGAATAAAATACTTCAATTTCTAATTTTTACCCAGTCTTGATTTCCTAACAAGCAAAGCCTTCCTGGAATATAACAGTTATTTCAAGAAAATGAGACCATGTTCACAGTGTAATGTTGGGTAAACCCATGAATAACAATTAGTTTATCACTTTCTGTGATCACTGGCATTACTACCACAATAATGATGAAAATAATAAAACAATAACAAACAACTACTATGTGCCTGTTACTGTAATAGCACTTACTAGTATGATGTTGGTAAGGGGTCGAAAACCTTTTTTTAATCATGGTGCTATTAGTAAGGTTGTTTCCTGGCTAACCGGCACGTTGGCACACACTCAGTCTGATCCAGAACCACCAGACAGAAAAGTTGATACAGCTTCATCCAGTCATTTTCCACTGGATTTGAAACAATGTGATATTAATGTAACACAATTCAAGAAAACAGGGTATTGCTCTTTAAGGATGGTGTGTGTGGCTCTTAGAAGAGCCTTTTTGTCAGTGTTGTGTTGATGAGACTGATGACAGCTCACTTCTTCTTGGCTGCTGCTTTCTTGACTTTGGGCTTGGCTGCCTTCTTGGCGGGGGCTTTCTTGGCTGCAGGGGCCTTTTTGGCCACCTTCTTGGGGCTCTTGCTGGGCTTTTTGGGGCTCTTTGCAGCCTTCTTGGGGCTCTTGGCTGCTTTCTTGGCCGCTGCCGGTTTCTTGGCCTTCTTGGGAGATTTCTTGGCGGCTGCTGGCTTCTTAGCCGCCGCTGTCTTGGGCTTTTTGGCCGCTGCGGGCTTCTTGGCTTTAGGAGCGGCTTTCTTGGCCGGCTTCTTCACCTTCTTGGGTTCGGCAGCCTTCTTGCTCATCTTGAAGGAGCCGGAGGCCCCGGTCCCTTTGGTCTGGACCAGAGTCCCCTTAGCCACCAGAGCCTTGATGGCGATCTTGACGCGGGACTTGTTCTTCTCCACATCGTAGCCTCCGGCAGCCAGAGCCTTCTTGAGGGCGGCCGCAGACACGCCGCTCCGCTCCTTGGATGCGGCCACAGTTTTCAGGATGAGATCTCTGACGCTGGGACCGGTCTTCTTCGGCCGAGGAGTCTTCTTCTTGGCTGCTTTGGCCGGCGCCGCGGCGGCTGGAGCTGGAGCTGTCTCTGCCATGTTCTGCAGTAATGTTGATCCTACTCAGTAACTGTCGAGAGTCTGACTGGACTGTTGGACAGCTCCGAGCAGGAGGCTGTCCTTAAACACACCATGAGAACCGTGGAGACTCAACCCAGCCCGTGGCTCCTCTGTGCAGTGTGAAAGCTGGAGCACTTGTGTTTTCTCTTGACTGATAAAAGGTGAAAAACGAAATGTGGGAGAAGTGCTGAAGGCTGACAGTGAAGGGAGCCGACAGCGGACTTGTGTCTCTTCATATTGAAGTCATGTAGAGCTCTGATGCTCTCTGCATTTTGTCTGTGGAGCCTCCAAACCTCACCTATTCACCGCCGTGGCCAGCACTGCTCAGCGGCTTTTCCCACTCCTTTCTCTCCTAAAATGAGTTCAAATGCATCACAGCTCCATCAAAGCCGTTTTCCAGCTGGCCCACATGTTTGTTCAGGGACTCAGTGTAAAAACAAACATCTGCTGTTGATGACTTTGCAATAAACTCAAGTTATTCTGGTCGCAGCAAACACACTGATGATGGCCGCCATTCAGTCAGACTTGTATCAGAGCTGCTGTGACTGTGAACATGTCCTCTGCTGAGGACTCATTTAAATTTAAAAATAGTTATTAGTTTTCCTTCCTATGATCAAATACACTTGTCACCTGCCCGGGTTACACTGTTTTACTGATATCATTCCTGAATATTAGAAAACTTAATAGCGTGTAACAACAGTTATTCTGTGTATCCTGCTGATGTCTAAAGTGAAATTTAGCTTTGGACTTAAGCAATCTCAGAGTAACACAGCAGTTCAGATTCAAGAGGTCTGAAATAAACTATTTGGCATATTTGACTGCTTAAAATAAGTTACTTTATGCATATTATGAACATTGTTGTTGTTAAACATGTCAGTTATGTCCATCTTACTGTCTGTGAATATAAACTATATGCTCTCTTTGTCCACTTGTGGTGGTGTGGTTGCAGCATTGTTGCAGTCTGAGCTTGTTGATTCACTGTACCTGGATGAACAAGATTACATGTGTGTGTATGTTATTCACTAAAATATTTTTGTTCTTTCAGTTTATTCATTAAAACACAGATAAAGTACCTACATTTTAGTTTTCCAGTGTTACACATGCTAGCCTATGTGTCAGTGTCTATGGTCCATTACAAAAGACTGTGACCTGAAGGCAACATCACAACTTTATGTCAGCTGAGACAAGCTGTGTGTAAATGACTCCAATGCAGAGTTCATATGTGTTAAATTGGTAATTTATTCACCATATTTTGCCTTTATTGGTTGTTTCCCATAAACATGAAAATGCTCAGATTGAGGGCACAAAGTCATTATCTGCGAGCTGTAAGGACCTCCATGAGCAGATTGCTGGTTGACTAAAGTAAATTAAAGATTATAAAGACCTGGCAGGAAACAAAGGAAACAATCAAATGTATGAAGATAGTTCTACTGATCACAGCATTGTAGAAAGATGATTATTAATCATCTTTCTACAATGCATCAAAACGGGCTGATGCAGCAGCAGAGTTTATAGCAAAATTGACTCAATAGAAGATTTTGCACAAGCATTGAAAGCAAAGAGGAAGGATGAAAGAGAAGAGCATGTATGTATAAAATAAGAGAGGAAAGGCTTCAAGACTTAATGACAATGACAATAATGACAGAAAGCATCACCCTGTGCACCTGTAAGTGCAGACACCCCAGGCACTACTCCATTGATGTGTTCCTGTATCTGGGCATATCTCCTTCCTACAAATAGTAGAGAATGTCTTATCTAATCCTGAAGAACATCTTTGTTAGACTGCTTCTACTGAAGTGTAATCTGTGAATTATCTTAAACTGTAAGAAACCATGTGTGACTGTGACTGTGAACATGCCCTCTGCTGAGGACTACTGTTCTCTAAAAATAGTTATTAGTTTGCCCTTTAATGATCAACTACACTTACAATTACATGTCACTTGTGTGGGGAAACAAACGAGGTTCTAATGTTACAGTTACACTGTTTTACCGATATCATTCCTGAATATTAGAAAACATAATGAAGTGTCAAACACTATTATTATTATTATTACCCTGGGTCCCACAGTGTTCTGCATCACTGGGGTCAGCAGTGCAAAACAATACAAATGAAGAGTCACTGATCTGGAAAGGTGTAGTTGAGATTATTTTCTCTCTCCCTGTTATAACCTAACCTAACATTAATGTTTTTAATAATAGAAACAAATGAATGTATTTAGGGGGGCAGAAATACCTCCTGTGTGCACAAGCACCCTGGACAGCTTCCTCATACAGAGGGCCATGTACTGTGTGTGATTATGTGTTAAATACATGCTCTCATCCCCATTCTTCTTTGTCGGCTTGTGCTGCATTTTACAAATGACTCAGTGATGTACTGAGATATACCTAGTGACTAAAATCAATGCAATAAACAAACAAAACATCTTTCTGCAGTGTGTTATAGGTCAGCCGCAAACCCAGACTCATCAATGAGAGAACTACAACTGAGGATAATATAATAAATAAGCTATTTGAGTCAACATCCAAAATGGTTTACCAGCTTGATTTTAACAGTAGGTGAATTTAAAGTACACATGTTGACTGTAATACTGTATAAATATTTTAGAGTTAAAGGAGATGAGCTCAGATTTTAACCATGTGTTGAAGTGCATCAATGTGTGATGTACTGCAAACTGACTAATTTTCACAGTGCAGCAGTAAAGGCAAACCTTGATGGAGGAACCTTTGACACAACACTGTCAGGTCGACCCGTTATTTCAGTCCACCTGAATCTATATGCATGATTCGTGGTTTTAATGGTTTTCTATCTCACGTGCGTAGCAAATACCTATCGGTTAAAAGGTTTGTATGACCTCTGCTAGAATTTTAATCTATTAATATCTACCCACAGGAGAAGTCTGCTCTGTAGATGAGTAAGTGGGTGGCCCTTAAAAGGACCTTTGGTTTTCAGTATGAACAGTAAGTGTTTAACCTCCGAAGCCGTACAGAGTGCGGCCCTGTCTCTTGAGAGCATACACCACATCCATGGCGGTCACAGTCTTCCTCTTGGCGTGCTCGGTGTAGGTGACGGCATCACGGATCACATTCTCCAGGAACACCTTCAACACACCGCGGGTCTCCTCGTAGATCAGACCGGAGATACGCTTCACTCCACCACGGCGAGCCAGACGGCGGATGGCGGGTTTGGTGATTCCCTGGATGTTATCACGGAGAACTTTACGGTGACGCTTAGCGCCTCCTTTACCGAGTCCCTTTCCTCCTTTGCCGCGTCCACTCATTATGTCCAAGATGAGATTGTTTCCTACAGAAACTGATGGTCAGAAACTACTAAACTAAAGGATCTTGGCGCCTGTAGGGACAGTTCAGGACAGCTGTCCTCTTCAGTCCCGGTTTCTCCGTTGAGGTGGGGGAGGAAAAGGGGAGAAAGGTTAAGAACACACAATCACCAGCATTATCACCACCGACAATCGTTCACTTTGCTCACCACGGGACTTTTTTTTTTTTTTTTCCTGTTTTGTTATACTTTTTATTTTATTTTATTTTATTTTATTTTATTTTATTTTATTTTTTTGGAATTGATTTTTAAACTAGTTTTTTAAACTACTGATTAGAATTAAAACAGAAAACAAAAACCAAACAAACCAACAAACAAAAAAAGGTTGTAGCTAGTCAGTAATATTTATAATAAAATAAAGACTATAATAAAAAATTTTTAAAAATATTTAAAAATATTTAAAAAGTAGAGATCATTGATCATTCAAGTGTAGGAAAGGTGTAATATAATTGCTATGTCTTGTACATTGAGTATATAGTAATAATATGGATTGTTTATACAGTGGATTGAATTAGATTTCTGTGTCAGTATTTCAATAGGAGAGACAAGGGGGTGGTACAGAGAGATCTGGGTGGGTCACTTCTTTCTTCTTCTATGATTGGTTGTAGAGATGGGTTGGTTTCAGCTCTGTGGAGATATTTTTTCCCCAAAATGACAATTCTTTCTTGTACTGTCATCAGGCCAGAGAGTCTGTGGATGTATTCATTACTTGTGTATGTAGGTATTCTGTAACACATTTTAATGGCAAGATTTTGAATGACCTGCAGTTTTTTGAGTTGTGATCTTCCTACATTACACCAAGCAGGTACTGCGTATTCAAACAGAGGTCTGATGTAAGACTGGTAAACCCGCACAGCGATTTCAGGGTTTGCTCCTCCTTGTTTTCTGCAGAGCACTTTCAGATGGTTTAGCCTCTGTCTTGCTTCTTTCTCGATTGCAGCAATGTGTGCTGTCCACTGCATGTTTTGTTGGAGGATCACCCCTAGGAATTTTGCCGTGGGGGTGGCCTGAAGAGTTTTCCCGTATAGTTTGAGATTGATGTGGGGTTTTTTGCGTGGATGTCTGGAAAAAAGCACGCATTGCGTTTTCAGAGGGTTCAGTTTCACTCTCCACATGTTTGCCCAACCTTCCATCTCAGTTATACATCTCTGTAACTTCTTAGCAGCATATTTAGCGTTTTTTGAAGAGGCCCAGTAGCAGAGATCATCTGCAAATTGAGAGACTTGTCCCTCTCCTCTTGACGGATAATAAATGTCACTTATGTATATTAGAAACAGGAGGGGACTGAGGGCTGAGCCCTGGGGCACGCCAGCTTCTGGGGTAAATCTAGAGGAAACCGATGCTCCAACTCTCACTGTGATCTCTCTGTTAGTTAAAAAGCTATTTAGAAGCACCACCATTTGCTGCGGGAGTTGTAGGTTACAGTCCATCAGCCTGTATATCAGTCCTTCATGCCACATCTTATCGAATGCTTTTTCGATATCGAAAAAGACTCCAATTGTTACTTCTTTTTTATTAAAACCACGCTGAACATCTTCTGCCAGCCTTAAAATGTTGTCGGTCGTGCTTCTTGCCCTTCTGAATCCTGCCTGGTGAACCCCCAAGACTCCAAGGGCATCAAAGTGGTTCTGGAGTCTGTCAGCCAGCACTCTCTCCAGGAGTTTACCCAGTGTACTCAAGAGGCTGATCGGTCTGTAGTTAACTGGCAAGTGAGGATCTTTGTGTGGTTTGGGGATCATGGACACCAGGGCTGTCTTCCAGGGCTTTGGGAAGTAGCCAGCATGGAGGCAAAGGGTGAAGAGGTCAGCAAGTTGGCCTAAGAACTCTATTGAAGCTTCTTTAATAAGCCGGTTGTCCACTCCATCTTCCCCAGGGGCTTTCATTTTCAGTTTTTTAAAGTGCTTCTGAAGCTCAGCTATTGTGACCACTTTGGTTAGAGGATGACTGACTGCTGTATCTCTAATGGGTAAATGAGTAGGCAGTCTGACTTGGCGCTCAACTATTTCCTTCCACTCTGGATCAAACATGGGGTCGTCGGGACATGAATGAACATTTTGCAGGTGCTCTTTAAAGACATTAGCCTTTTCTTTTTCTTCCTCAATTATTTGGCCATTATGTCTTAAGACTGATATTCTGCAGTTACTTTTCTTTCCATTTAACTGATGGATCTTTTCCCAAAATGTTTTGGGATTTGGGTCATTATTTAGTCCTGTGTAAAATTTATCCCAGTTTTTTTCTCGTTCCCTCCTGATTTCTTTCCGTATTTGTGTTTGTATTTGATTGACTTTTTGTTTGGTTTCTAACGATCTTGTTTTCATGAATTGTCTTCTTAGTTTTCTTTTTGTTTTTATAAGCTGCAGCAGTGGAGGTGGGAGGGTCTTTGAGCCTTTAGGATCCCCTTTGAGTCTCACAGAGCGCTCCCTGGCTGAGAGAAGGACCTGTCCCAGCAAAACTGCTCTTTGGTCGATGGCAGAGGGCTCTGGGTCACAAGGAGGAAGGGGGGCACTCTGATCAGCAGTGAAGAGTTTGAATGCCTCCCAATCCGCTGTTTTATAGTCGTATTTAGGTTTTCTTGTAGCAGATTGGGCTTCTAGACTGAGTGAGATAAGTATTGGGAGATGGTCGCTGCCGACATCACCACAGACAGAAAACTGAGTCACTTTTCCAGCAAGATCTGGGGTGCAGAAGCACAGATCCAGAATGTCCACAGAGTTGTGTGAGGTGGAATAGTGTGTTGGTTCATCATTGTTAAGGAGGACTAAATCGGATAGTTCAATTATATTTCTCAATGTGGTACCAGACTGATTTGTAGTTTTGTTATTGAAAGCTGGATGTTTGGCATTCAGATCTCCCATTATTATTACGTTCTTCTCTTTTAATAGAATTTCTTGATGGTCAGAGTCGGGAGCATGGGGATTTAAATCCTTTCTGCGGACGTAGTTGAGCTCTGCTGGGCGGAGACATTTGTTCTAACAATAGAAACTAGGACACTGATGAACCCTTCACCTTCACAGTAGAGGCGGGAAATTATTATTCTACTCTCAAAACATCCCTCATCTTTAAACCGCCTTTTTTGGGAGGGGGGGGTCGTCTGTATTTGTTTAGCAACCATATTGCTGTCTATGACAGTCTGTTGTATGATCATTGCACAGCTGGTTTTCCATGATTTGAAACATACAATACTGATGATGAGTTGAAGTAGTTCTCCTTGTTCTGGGGACATCTTCTCATCAGAGTCCATACATCACAGAGTTGTAACAGATGTTAAAATTTACACCCAGACCTTTTTAGATGATGCAGACCTCTTGTGCTCTATAATGGTCTATTAACAGGTGTTCTTGGGTTTCAGGTTCGTAACAATGAATCATTGGACATTTTCTGATAGTAATGTAACGTAACTCCGGGATACAGCAGCTCTCACTGGGAGTCGACCTACAGAAATCAACCATCTGACATCTCTGATGCTCTCTGAAATGTTTTTATTTTTTGGATATATTTGTCACTTTGGTGTTATAATTATCAGATATATGTTTATACATTTAATTAGACCCCATATTTAAAAATAATAATTGTATCTAAAATATGTTTACTAGATAAAATACACCAGTCAATATTCAAATGTTGGTGTTCTATAAAAACATAATATATACCAATTTAAAATAAGAACTCCATCTCCTTTTTCTCCACAAGGAATGGTTTCCTAACCAAAGAGCATTTCTGAGGATGGCAGCTGAGACTTTTTAACAAAAGCAGCCTTTAAATGAATACCCAGATCTATCTCAGGGGCACGGCAGCTGTTAGGTCTGTTTCCTGTATGGTTTTCTGGAGGGCAGGATTGTTGGAGTGTTATTGTTTGGTGTCTTTGTCTCATGGTCTTGATGCCTGTTATAGTGTGTATGTAATGGTTGCTGATGAAGGATGGGAGTGTGTGTGCCAGTTTCAGTGCTTTGTTTTGGACTGTTTGCAGGTGTTGGAGTTGGTTGTATGATAAGCAGACTTTGATAACTGTGGAGGTTGATGCGCCCTGCATTCCGCAGAGGGCTTTGAGATGGTTGAGTCTGTTGTTTGCTTTTTGTTCCAGACTGTCGATGTGTTTTGTTCAGGTCATATTGTTCTGAAATGTTACCCCGAGGAATGTTGCTGTATTACTGATTTTTATTTTCTTAACAATGCGGTTCATAAAAGATATTGCAGACATACGCATGCAGAGTTGGCTGCCTGGTAATGGGCACAGGACATAAAGCAAGTTAGCAACATGTAAGTCCAGAAATAACAACAGCGATTGGATGAGCAGTGTACTGTGTTGATCAGAAATATAGAGGGTAAAATGCATCAGATTATGTCTGATTTAATTCCCTGATCTTGTGGACACAATCAGACATGGTGCATATTTACATATTCAAATTCACACTGAATTCCTGCCAAGTGCTATAAACCATTTATCATTTGTAATCATGCTGACATGTGAATTATTGAAAAGATGAGGGAAAAAAATTATTGGAATAATACTTATAGCTACAGTTGGAAACTTAACTAACTCAATCATTAAAATATAATAAGGTGTGAAATGCACTTAAATTCACCAAAAATGAAGGAATGAATCAAAAATCACTTTAGGAGGGCCACAGATTTATATAAATATTTAAAATGTATTTCTGCTAAACTATGTCTGTAAAGGTTTTATCTGTGCATCTGCACTGTATATTTTATATTTGTGAGAATGTTCACACAGCTGCCAGTTTAATAGGTACACCAAGCTAAAACTAATAGTCTGATAAAACACTGTTGCTACATATCCTCCCTTTAAGGTGAGGTTTAGGGTTCATTCTGTTTGTGTTGAAACGGTGTCAGAGTCAACTTTAAATTGTTGGAGAGTGTAGCCTGTAGTACAGTGATACCGTACTGGCCAAATGTGGCCTGCGATAGCGTGCCACATTTCCTGACGACTACCTTCTTTGTAATTTGATTTAAATAAGATGCCAGAGTGCAAGAAAAAAGTCATTAAAATAGAGATTGGTTGTTGATACAAATGACTATAAGCTGAATACACCCAGTGTTAGAAACTGTTAGTTAAACTTAATTTAGGTCAGTGTGTTAAGTGTTTCACAGTCTTTGACCTCGGTAAGGGCAGCCTACTCTCCTGCCAAATACTCAGTTTTTAAAGACAATAACAGTTAATGATTTGTTTGACTTAAAACTTCCGTTAACGTTTGTTTTCTTCATCGGTGTATTAAAAACAAGTGAGAACCAGAGGTCTTTATGAGGAGAGTGTGTGGCTCTTAAAAGAGCCGTTTTGGGGCTGGTTTGCAGCAGTGGGAGAGGGTGCAGCTTTACTTGGACTTGGCGGCCTTCTCGGTCTTCTTGGGCAGCAGAACAGCCTGGATGTTGGGCAGCACGCCGCCCTGAGCGATGGTGACTCCGCCCAGCAGCTTGTTGAGCTCCTCGTCGTTGCGGACAGCCAGCTGCAGGTGACGGGGGATGATACGGGTCTTCTTGTTGTCGCGGGCAGCGTTTCCGGCCAACTCCAGGATCTCAGCGGTCAGGTACTCCAGCACAGCCGCCAGGTAGACGGGGGCGCCGGCACCCACACGCTCCGCATAGTTTCCTTTGCGCAGCAGCCTGTGAACACGGCCGACTGGGAACTGGAGCCCAGCACGGGAGGAGCGGGTCTTTGCCTTGGCTCTGGCTTTGCCACCGGTTTTGCCGCGACCAGACATTTTGACGATGCTCTCTAGAAACAGCACTAAGACAAGTGTTGGCTCCACAGCTCAAACTCTCCTCTATATACCCACGGAGCGCGGGACGCTTCCTGCCAGACCAACCAGAAAAGAGGCTTCAGCAGAGCAGCAGAGAGCGGCCCAGTCTGAATTTAGGCGGACACTTTTGAAACGGACTTTCGGCCAATAAGCGGCGGAGATTCAGGCGGGGGGTCGCTGCTAGAGGCGCTGCTGAGCTCCATGAAGAGCCCCTCACCAATCAGGAGCTGGAGGTCTGAAGCAGCGTCACCGTTTCACAGCCGGTCCCAGAGTTTAAGAGGAGCTGCTGAAGCCACACTAGCGTGTTATTCTCCTGATCAGAGAAAGAGTCAGTCATGGCAAGAACCAAGCAGACCGCTCGTAAATCCACCGGAGGCAAAGCCCCGAGGAAGCAGCTGGCCACCAAGGCTGCCCGTAAGAGCGCCCCGGCCACCGGCGGCGTGAAGAAGCCTCACCGTTACAGGCCCGGTACCGTGGCTCTGAGAGAGATCCGTCGCTACCAGAAGTCCACCGAGCTGCTGATCCGCAAGCTGCCCTTCCAGCGCCTGGTGCGAGAAATCGCTCAGGATTTCAAGACCGACCTGCGCTTCCAGAGCTCCGCTGTCATGGCTCTGCAGGAGGCCAGTGAGGCTTACCTGGTGGGCCTGTTTGAGGACACCAACCTGTGCGCCATCCACGCCAAGAGAGTCACCATCATGCCCAAAGACATCCAGCTGGCCCGTCGCATCCGCGGAGAGAGAGCTTAAACTTTCTGCAACAAACCACAACGGCTCTTTTAAGAGCCACCTCACTCCTCACTGCAGAGCTCACTCCTCTACTCACAACACACGTTATCAATGAAACAGGTCTCACTTTCATATTTATTAAATTATTAAAGTGGTCTCCCACAGCCCGTACATCTTTACATTCCCATGCAAAAAAAAAACTGAATTATGTAAAAGTATGTAACAGGTACTTTACTTTACAGTGCTACAATCCATAGTGTTTTGTGTTCACGTTGTAACTGACTCACATAAAAGTCAAGTGACAACTGGGTCAATATAATTGCAGAACTTTGAGTTTGAAATAAAGAAGTTCCTTACAAAGTATTGCTGAAATATTATGCTTTCAGTAACTGCCAAGCTCAGGCATAACTGATTTCAGATATTTATTTAAAAAAACTGGGATGTTAACTCATTATTTGGTCAACTATATTATGGACAAAACTGTAAAGTTTTAACTTTGGGTAAATGTCAGATATTTAAACAAATCATTGTTCTTGGAAGAATATGTGTCTACTTACCTACATTTTCAATTATAATCTCCAATTAATAAATAAAATGCACCTTTTTGTATTAAAACCCCCTAATTTCACAGAATGCAGTTTACGGTCTAGATATTTTCTCCCAAAACTCCTGAGATTCATGAAAATTTTCTTGATTAAATTATACTGAGCTACATATTTCACAGCTAAGTTTTTTACTTAGAGTTTAGGGAACAATTAAATATATATATTTTTGATAAACATAATGGTAACTTAGTTGACAGCATGGTGTCATAGTTGACAAAAGTAACAGTTGACTGGACATGAAAATATAATGATTTATTTATCAAATAACATAACCATGAACATATTAATTATTATTTTATGTTAGCAAACTGCATATTCCATCTCTTAGTGCATTGAATTAAGACCTTTTGATATCGCAATGACATAAACAAATAATACAGACTCAGACTAGTTCACATGGATCACTTGCAAGTTTATTAACTCACGGAGACATTGTAAATTTAAGCAGTGATCCTAACCTACAAAAAAACGAACAACAAAGGTATCAAAAATTGCTTAACATTTTAATTTAAACAGTTTTGAATATAGTGGTTTTTGAACAAAAAACAAAAGTGCATTGCATTGATCAAAAAAATAAATAAAAGTGCATTACATTGAGTAAAAAACATGAACCAAAATAGTGCTCTATTCTGTCAAAACATTTAACAAAATAAGTGTGCTGCACTGGATCAACATTTTGAAAATAAAGTAGTGCAAACAACTGTATCATAAGTAGGTACACTTATATTTCAGAACCTAAATTAATTGTTGGCATTACCTAATGATTCCCAGGCGCCCTGGACAATGAAAATTAAAAATAATGAATTGTCACCATGTAATTCTGTATTTTAATCTAATTAGTAATCTTTCATGAGTCATTGTTCTGTTTCAGGTACTTTCTACATAGCCCTCTAACCTTCCTGGTTGTGGAACTGGTTGCTCATCACTATCAGGACTCAAGGTGGGGTAACAATAGCAGAAGCCTGTTTCTTTCTGTGTCTGCTCTGTTGCTGGGCTCTTCTCCAGAACTTTCTCTCTGCACGTTTCTCTCTCTCACTCTGTTCAGATATAGGCTTATAGCATGTGCCTTGCTCTCTCATTTCTCTCCATTTCTGCCAGCCTTTAGCCAAGTATGCCTCCCTTTTTGCAGGGTCGATATCTCGCCGTTCACGGTAATGGTGCTGCTTTTCTGCAGCAGATAATCATGGCATTTGCCTGAAAAAGTTTACTTTTTATAATATTTATGGAAAACAGTCTTTTTATTTACTGTACAGTTAGAATATTAAATGAACTCCTGAAAACTACAAGACCATATTATGATTGTCAACTATGATACTCTTAGTTACCTTTACAGGGTGACATAGTTGACAGCTATCATAGTTGACATTTTTGCTGTTTTCAGGCCTAAAATCAACATGGCTGCCTATAACCAAACACCACATGGCATTTTTACAGAAAGTTTCTTCTAAATATTATATATATAATTCAGTAAAATTGAAATTGAAAGTTATTTATAAAGATATTGTAGTAACATTGTTGACATGCGATAAATCCACACTTGACTCACACACTACTTTATATTAAAAAACTAAGAAAGAGGAGAAAGAACATACCTTGGAGTCTTGCCAGTCTTTTCTTCAGGTGGAAATGACATCATGTGGAGCAGGTTATGTGATCTGGAATTAACACACTGCCTTGAGACGTGTTTTTGTAATGCATAACTTAGTTGAAAGTGATTTCTCGGACACAGATACAAGTTGTTATTTTCCTTATAAAATTTGATATAGTGCCAAAAAAGAAATATCTGTCATGATTATCTCAACTTAATAAAAAGAACACAATCAAAACAATTTTTGAATAAGCTCATTTTATTATTGTTTAGCTAATTAGAAGGCGGTTGTTATTAAACTGGATGGTTATTTAGTTGACATTTGAGTGATATCCAGTCATTTTTTATTAATAGGTGATTGTTTCCATAATAAATAATTATGGAATTTGTAAAGACATGATCATAATGAACATAAATAACATTAGTTTTTTGGGGGTTATTTTGTTTGTTTGTTTTTTACTTTTAATAAAAATGTATGTAAGATATATCCCATGGACTTTAAAAGTCCCTCAATTATATAATGGCCCAACTGGTCACAGAATGTAATTTCATACATTAGTAGCGTATTTAAGTTCAATCTTGAGGTACTTTTATGTTTCGTGTTTCTGTTTTCCGCTGTTATTTTCTGACAGCAGTTACTTTGCAGGTGAAGAGTTTGAGCAAAACAATATGTGTTAAGCTCCTAAAATAGAATAACCAGAGGTTTAAATTTTGGCATTTCACCCCTTATAACAAAACAGTGTGTAGTCGGGGCCCTCTGTCAACTCTGTTGGTTTAATGTGAATAACTTTTTGATGCCCAGATTAATTAGATTATAATGGCAAAAAAAAGACTAAGAAATCAGATTTGTGCATTACAAGTTTTTTGTTTGTTTGTTTGTTTGTTTTTCCTTTTGTTGTTTTGCTCCCCCTCTTTACTCTCCCAGTCACAAAATGAGACGCCTCAGATTGATCTTTTGAGCCTTGGAGGGCCCAAACCCGAGGTTGGGAAGCAACACAAATAATTGTATTTTACTTGTTTCAAAACACAATACTGCACCTTTTTCTGCTTGTATCTGTGCACCAAAGTTCTCCAACATGTGTGTCCATATCTCCACCTGGTTATAAAATATTCCTCTGTTTAATTCTTAGCTGGAGTTTTGCTTGTTCCTTCATTTCAACAATGGAAAAAATAACCCCTAGGTGTTTTAATGTTGGTGACATTCTGATGTCTTGTTCTAATTTAAAAGTAATAATCCCAAATGAGAAATGGTACAAAATAAATCAATAACTCAATGAACTCTATATGACAACGTCCTTACGAATAATTTACACATTTTCATGATTTCACATTTTGCAGCTGTCACAAATGTTGAGAACAGGACAATGAACAGACAGGATCATAAACGCACAGTGATCTGTAGAGTTGTTCAATGATTGTGCAGCGTTACTGAATGTTTCACATAATGTATTTGTCATAGGTGCAGAGTGTTGTGTTTTGTTTTGTTTGCTTTTTTGTGGCTGGTGAGTGAAGCAAATCTTCCACCTACGTGCATATTTTACAATCATTCGGTTGGTGTACGGGGCTGATTTTGTACTCTGGATAGCTGCAGGGGACCATTTGCTGCTCACTCATGGACTAAAAGTTACACACACTGACACATAACTACACATGGAGCAGAGCGTGGATACCCGAGCCCGACGGGATCCGTCGAAACCCGACGGGTCGGGCCGGGTTCGGGTAACAAATCAGAAATTTTGCTCGGGCTCGGTTCGGGTTCGGCTTGACATGCTGCTGTGTTGTGCTATGGCCTATTCAAGTGCTGGAATTTGTTATTTACGTGACAACGCCTGAACGCAACACAGGCTCCGCTCTAACTGAGTGTGTTTGACTGCGTAACAGCAGCCTTTAGTCATTTACACACTGTCCATTCTGTGATCACGGTAAACAGACAAGCTGTAACCATGACAACAATAACTATGTCGGTTAAGAAACCGCGTCGGGCTCGGTTATAACTGTCCCGGCCTCGGGTCGGGTTCGGCTAGGAAAATGCGACCCGAGCTGCGCTCTTACACGGAACACACACACACACACACACACACACACACACACACACACACAATCAAAGTCATGACCCCCAGAGATAAAGATCACTCCTCAGGGTCTAAATCAAATGGTTAAATGAAGTGAAGTGTAAATTGTCAGCAGACACACAAAAATGTGTCAACATGTCATTGCTTGTTGTTGTCAGTGTGACTTGTGGGTAAAGGTCCTCTCAGTCAGGATGCAGCCTCACGGCTGGCCCTCTGGACAGAGACAGCAGCTCTGCCAGTGTGTGTGCAACGGCTACACAAGACTCCTCTCACCTACATTCACCCGAGGAAGCAGACACACTGCAGCCTGTCTGTAGTTCTTGCATGTGTAAAATTTCACATCCTCACTGCCCGGAGTCACTCCTTCAGACACTCCAGTTACCACCACCTCATGTGAAATGTGAATTCAGATCCAGTGTTCAAGCAATTTGCACTTTTGGGATAAGTGTGAGAAGGAGCTGGTTGCAACAACATGTTTAATTAACAACACACTCCTGTTTCCCCCATCCCTCCTTTGTTATTTACTGACCTTTGTAACCTGAAACAGACCTGCAGGACACAGCAGGGGGACAGTGGTTCATTGTTAACTGCAATATTTGTTCAGATTAACACCAGGCTGTTCTCATACACTGTTCATAAGTTTATCTATAAAAAAGTAATGCCCCCCAATTCCTATTTTACCCACATAAGCCAGTGGAACCGCCTCCAGATCAACGTGGGGAAAACCAAAGAACTGGTGGTGGATTTCCGCAGGCGAACACTCTCCCCCCTGACACCGGTGAACATCCAAGGAACAGACATCGAGATGGTGACATCTTATAAGTACCAGGGTGTTCATCTGAACAATGAACTGGACTGGACTCATAACACCACAGCACTTTACAAGAAAGGCCAGAGCAGACTCTATCTGCTCAGGAGACTGAGGTCTTTTGGAGTGCAGGGGGCACTCCTGGGGACTTTTTATGACACTGTGGTGGCATCGGCCATTTTCTTTGGAGTGTTCTGCTGGGGGAGCAGCATCTCGACAGCTGACAGGAAGAGACTTGATAAACTGATCAACAGGGCCAGCTCTGTCCTGGGATGCCCCCTCGACTCAGTGGAGGTGGTAGGTGAGAGGAGAATGATGGCTAGGCTGTCATCCATGATGGAGAATGACTCCCACCCCCTGCAGGACACTTGAGAACACTGGAGAGCTCCTTCAGCAACAGACTGCTTCACCCAAAGTGTGTGAAGGAGCGCTTTCGTAGGTCCTTCCTTCCTGCAGCTATCAGACTCTACAACCAGCAGTGCTCCCAGTAGACCACACACACACATACATACACCAACAGACTGCACTATAATGCACATTTGAAAAGACTGTATATATTGTGTATATATTGTGTATTATTTCTATATTTTATACGCCACGTGTTCCTCTTTCAATTTTTCATACTTTTATATACTATTTATATTGCTACTATTTATTGTCTCTGTACTGTTGTTTCCTATCTTTGCTATCCACTTTGCTGCTGTAGCACTGGAAATTTCCCCGCTGTGGGACTGATAAAGGATATCTTATCTTATCTTATCTTATCTTATCTTATCTTATCTTATCTTATCTTATCTTATCTTATCTTATCTTATCTTATCTTATCTTATCTCATCTTATCTCATCTTATCTTATAATCATGAGCCAGCCAGAAGCCTGCGGTCTTGTGACCAATGCACTGACAGGACAATAGAAGGAAGGAGTATAAAGACCAAAAGTCCATGTAAGAAGTCAGAGTGGGGTGGTGGATGGGTCAAATGTAACAGAGTTAAAAATACACTTGATTAATTATTATTTCCGAGTTGTGTTCTTGAAACTTATTTGTCATTTAATTTAATTAGTCTGAGTGTTTGGGAATTTTACCTCCATGAGTTATTTTATTTACTGTGATTTTATTATTTTCTTCTGTGGAGACTGCCTCTCTGCACCCTGCCTCTTCCGTACCTCCTGGGCTTCCGTAGCTCCTCCCTTCTCTCCCTCATAGTGCTGTTTTGCATTGCTAAGGCTAAGTTGTGTGGAGAATGCTGTTGCCACATTATATTGTTTTCTTTGGTAAATGAGCCATTTAGGTTGTAACTTCTGGTGAATATTGTAACATGAGCAATCACTTTTGTATTGTTTTTACCACTAATTTAAGTTTTATAGACGTTTTTAGTTCCACTCTTTTAGCGCGATTTGCATATGGCGGTCGCTCCGCGTCACGTGACCAAAGCAGCGCAGCCTGTAACTTCTAATGTTATCATCAGTATTTTGCATGTTTAGGGGCAGAGATGCAGATGGAAGAGTTCAGAAGGCATTAAAAGTGTTTTTATGTCTTCTACAGGAGCCATTAAATACTAGAAAACTGTCCACATGTTGTCTTCTGTATGCCTACCCACAACACCCATTACACAAACAACAAAGGACTTACTCCCAGTTGTTTTGATAACAGAAATACTTGTACGTGGGCTGTGAGAGCTCGAGTTAGTCTAACAAGTGATGTAAGCACCTTCTTTTAAGATGCTGAATTGGTTTGAATATCCTGATGGTTTGCTGTCAAAATTCTGTTGTGTAGGCCTTCTGTTTTGGGCCTTCTAAGTTTGTTTAGAGAGTGAATTTAAGACTCCATGTACATGTACTACGTCTTGTACATTCCCAGCCTTGTATTGCTGCTATAGTCAAAGGAAGTTTGAGTGTCCTTCAAGCTAAACGTTTGAAGATATTGCATAAACAATATCATGCTCAAACTTTGGACTGCTTTCTTTATTAACTACATAACATATTAAAACTTAAAGCTTGTACGTAAGTACAAAAAATATTGAATACTTTCTTACTACTACTTGAGTGTGGTGTTAAAAGAAAACTTCAACTTCTACTCGTGTTATTATTTTGGTAGAGTATCTGTACTTTTACTCAAGTCTGGATCTCTGGAACTTTATACATCTCTGCCTATTGCTTAGTGGTGCTGTAGACTCTGGGGCCTTTCAGAACAGGTATATATGTACCGAGATCACAGTCACAGTCAGATTGCACACAGGTGTATTTCATTTAGCACCAGGTGTTATTTAGGAGCAACATACCAAAAGGAGCTAAGACATATGGACACACCAGTTTTCTTTCTTTCTTTTTTTTCATAATTTTAAAAGTGTAAAAGTTTGTTTGACAGTTTGGGGCTTTGACGCTTTTACTCATTGTTACCTGTTACACCAACAAAGAGCCCAAAACCAAATGGACAGCGTTCCAAAGGTGGAGAAGAATCTGACGATGGTTCAGGCAACATATCCATGAACACTGTCACCATCAGCACAGTGTAGAAGCAGCTGGAAGGGATGTAAACTCAGAGGATGGAGCCTACGCCTGTAAGGAATGAGAGACACCTGCAGAGAACATTAGAGGTGATATCATCAAACTTCTGCCATTGATCACATCTGAAGATAAGAAAAAGATGGACTTTCTTGTCAACCCAGTGCACAGAGTTGGTGCATCCTGTGAAAATGCAAATCAGCACGTCACTGTACAGCTCACAATGTGAACCAAAATCTCTCTTGTAATTTCATGTGATAGTGTCATCCTGAAAGAGAAAAACTCCTGTTCAACAAAGATTTCATTTGATTTAATACATATTTTATTTCTTTAGCTCACTATTATATTTAACAACATAAAGAGACAGTCAGTCTGCTCGCCAGTTACATGATTGGCCACCACAGCACGACATCTGGCTGCATTTCTCCAAAAGTTGATTCTGTTGTTTGTTGTTTGTTTGTTACATAGCTTCATCTTGTAGCCAAAGTAGAGGAAAAACATTCAAAACAATATTTAGAACTTTCTGAAGCCTGAGGTTTGTGCATATATTTACATCCTTATTTCAACTTTGGTCACATTCAGGGGTGTAAATATAGACAGTGCAGGCAGCGCTGCTGCTGCTGCTGTGAGAAAATGAGCTGTATATGTGCGACATCCCACACAGTGTTTTAGAGTGTGAAGCACAAATCTGTTTTTAAAGCACTCAGCACCAAAGAGCAGCTCAGTCGCTGTCCAAGGTCCTGTTTCATGGCATCATCACTGAGTGTTTGTTTCTCATCTTGGATGTTTCAGCCCACATTAAGCTGTGATGTGATGCTTTGTATTGGACCATAGACACTGACACATAACATGTGGAGCAAAGGGAAATAAGAAACAGATGTGTCTTCACCTCAGGATGATCAACAGCATGCACACAACATGTGCTCTGGATTTAATATTTTTCATTGTACTTTTTGTTTTAGTCTTTGAATTTTCCAAATTTGTGACAGGCTGTGACACATTCAGTGTAGGAAGGGTCAGACTGAAGGACAGGGAGTCAGAAATGGGAGGACAGGTGAGTGTTTCAAGGTTTGTTGGTGAACACGAGGGAGCTGTCCAGGCTGCTTGTGCACACTGACTGATGGCATTCCTGCTACCACTAATGTATTTTTGTTTCATATTAAATATCGGTTATATCACATGTGGAGCAAAGGGAAATAATGTAGACTATACCTTTCCACATAAGTGCCTCTGAAAAATCCACTCATTGTGTGTCCATTTTACATTTTGGATCAAACTGATTTTATTTTATGACTGATGTTACTTTGAGAGCTCTGAAGGAAGTCCAAATCTTAAATTCAGTCAGTCCTCACTTTGAACCTCAGCAGAAAACACAGATTAACTGTTGTGTGACACTTAATCAAGTCTTTTAATATTCAGGAATGATCTATGTATCAGTGAAACAGTGTCACTGTAACATTTAAAGTCACTTATTGCTTCCACAGACAGCTGACATGTATTTGTCAGTGTGTTTCATCATTAATAGTAAAACTATTAACCATTTAAATCTAAAGGAGTCGCAGCAGCAGCTCTGATGGGAAGTCTGGCTAAACTGCACCATGAACCTCGGCGGCCATCATTAGTGTGTTTGCTGGGACCAGAATAACTTGAGTTTATTCCAAAGTCATCAACAGCAGATGGTTGTTTTTACACTGAGTCCCTGAACAAACATGTGGGCCAGCTGGAAAACGGCTTTGATGGAGCTGTGATGCATTTGAACTCATTTTAGGAGAGAAAGGAGTGGGAAAAGCCGCCGAGCAGTGCTGGCCACGGCGGTGAATAGGTGAGGTTTGGAGGCTCCACAGACAAAATGCAGAGAGCATCAGAGCTCTACATGACTTCAACATGAAGAGACACAAGTCCGCTTTCGGCTCCCTTCACTGTCAGCCTTCAACACTTCTCCCACATTTCGTTTTTCACCTTTTATAAGAGCCACCTACACCATCCTTAAAGAGCATCTTCCTGTTTAGTAATGATAATACTAAAACTAACAAAAAAGACTTACATTATAGCCAGTGTGTAAGTACAATGTAGTCTGTATTTTATATTAATCAAATTATGTGGTTAAATGATCAAACATGTAGTTAGTGAACCTTGACTGTCTACAAACAAAAAAACAACGCAACTGCTCTTTGATTTTAATTGATCTTCATTGATGATTGTGAGGTTAAAATAAATCTTTACGTCCCCCACAAACACCATCCTTAAAGAAGGTATTTCCTGTTGACTTTTATTCCAATACACAAACACTGGTAAAATGTTTCTGTCACTCTGTTTCTGTTATTTTTTTCCTTTTTTGTAGTTCACTACATAATGTACCTATTAACAGTTATCCGCTACAACAGTGAAACCAGATATGTTTTGTATGTATTTCACATTGGTTGAGAAAGGGAGGGCAAAAGGACCCTTAAGGGTTTGAGTACATTCAGATCTTTACCAACGGCAGGTGATGCTGTGGATACACACATACCAATGAAAAGAATGATATATTATTATGCATTACTCTGACATAGCCCATTATTGTAATGATTAAACCTGCCTTTGTACTTTGGTTGTTGAAGCCTACAGGCCTTACTTTTAACGCCCAGCCAGATGATTCCAAGTAATTTCACATCTTGTGATGACTTGTGATGATGTGGTGTACTAATACTGTACTCTTTGCCAAGACTGCGGTCATATTGATAGAATCATTGGTTAATATTGTTACATAGAAAGAAAGTGAGCTCTACAGATGATGTGGGTGGCCCTTAAAAGGACCTTTGGTTTTCATTAACGAACAGTAAGTGTTTAACCTCCGAAGCCGTACAGAGTGCGGCCCTGTCTCTTGAGAGCATACACCACATCCATGGCGGTCACAGTCTTCCTCTTGGCGTGCTCGGTGTAGGTGACGGCATCACGGATCACATTCTCCAGAAACACCTTCAACACACCGCGGGTCTCCTCGTAGATCAGACCGGAGATACGCTTCACTCCACCACGGCGAGCCAGACGGCGGATGGCGGGTTTGGTGATTCCCTGGATGTTATCACGGAGAACTTTACGGTGACGCTTAGCGCCTCCTTTACCGAGTCCCTTTCCTCCTTTGCCGCGTCCACTCATCCTCACTACACAGTGTCTTACCGTTAACTGGTGAACGCCATTGGATTCCTTGCTATTAAAAGCCTCTCTGAGGACGTAATAGAAAACAGAGACGGTCTTGTTGATAATAAGTTTTTAGTGCATTAGCGCCACCTGCTGAACTACAGCATTAATCAGGGGCAGCATGATTCCTTGAAGACTTGATGCTTGTAAGCAAATGAAAGTGTAAAGTTTGTTCTCAATAAAATACAAATACTTTAAAACTGTACTTAAATGTCAAGGAGGGTCATGGTGTGAATATTTGCATATAAACCAGCAGAGATTAATAGAATATTTTCTCTGTCGTAGCCTCGTTTCTCTGCTACTGCTACACTGCTGTCTTGTTACGTGATTGCTGTTATTAAATAACTGTAGTTTGAACCAACAGCATTACCTTTTAATTATGTAGCTTTACTGAGGCTACTGCATGGTAAAATCAGTTAATTTTATCTCATTGCTTTTTATTCTAACTGTTTTTAACAGGCTCCTCAGTCACTTCATTTGGTAGAGTGACAAGGGCAGGAGCTGTGCTGGCTCTCTGTGGATACAGTTATTTTTCGACACCAATTAATCTATGAATGGGAACAACTGATTGGGTGATTCAAGAAAACTTTGATGACACGGCTAGCTCAAGTACCTCATGTAGTATGAGGAAACCAGGACGCCCTTCTGGCGCCAGACCTGGGGGGAGAGCGGGCTGGCAAATGTCTGGTGGCCAGGCCTTGGGCCATGAGGCCCAGTTGACCTCAGCCCAAAGAAATCACATGGAGCCCTGTGGGCCCACCATTCGCAGGGATATGCATCAGGGTCGAGTGCATTGTGTGCCAGGCGACAGGCAAGGATGGGGGCCATGTCTACTTACCCCCGTCATCACAGACTGGCTCAAGGGAACTTGCAACATCACCTCTCCTGTGGGGAAAGAAGCTGGTTGGGGAGGTAGAATGGTACTAACGAAATATAGGGCTCACCTCTGTGCATAACACTGGTTCTGAAACCAAACTCCTGGAGAGGGACTGGACGCCCAGCATTTCTGGAGTCGAACAGGGTGAGAGGTGTCAGATGGCTAAATAAATGTTTTTTGTTTTGTTTTTTGTTTTTTTGTTACATTAACACACAAAATATATTTAAACCAGAAAGTGTGTGATATATATATATTTTTTACCATGTTGTGAATTAATAGTCTAATTAGTTTGGCCCATAATTAATAAGGCCTATAGCCTAAGAGGAAATAGCCTCAGTGATTCTTCTGAAATGTGTTTGAAGTGAACAACAGAGGTCCCCACTTGGTACAAAATTATAATTCATGCTTGAAACTTGAATCGTGAGTTGCACATTTCCAATGATCAACAATGTTTGAAAACTCTAAGTTAGGAGTGCATACACCCTAAACATTTCTGGAAAACCACCTCTTACAGTTGCTGTAGCATTAGGGGTTGATGGACGTTTGATGGGAACATGACATCAATCTATACAGCTACTCCTGGAAATTGGTCATGTTCATAGAATTGCACTTTGTAGTTGGCTTGGTCTGCAGCATCAGGACACTTGATGTAAACACTCTGAAGTTCACGAGTGGCTCTGCCTTTGTGAACTATACTGCAGGCAGTCGCTTTTCTGGCACCACACAAATCTCCAGTTTCACGATGAAAGATTTCGATGCCAAAAATCTCTTTGAGACAGAGAGGAAAGTTTAGGTTCAAGCATAGATATAATCTCTACTGCATTTTATTTGTACATATGAAAGTAGTCTCAAAAGGTTATTTCATCAAAGTAATTCAGTGGATTAGTTTTATCAATATGGACTAGTCTGGCTGGCCTCTGCATTGCATGTTGGCCTTCATTTAGATAGTCCAGGCACTTCCACATAGTTACGCAGAAAAGACACCTGGCTCCCTGGAGGACTAAGTTAAACTTTAATTTAGTCTGAGAATAGCTCTGATCCACCCCCAATCAACTGGCTTTATTTTAACTATTTACGATATGCCTCTGCAAGTCCCTTTGAATTAAGAGAGGTTAAATAAGCATTTTAGTCTCAGAATCAGAATCAGCTTTATTGGCCAAGTACATGTGCATGTACAAGGAATTTGGCTCCGGGAGGCTTTGCTCTCAATGTACAATTATTTACATAAGTACTAATAATTAAACAAGTGGAATATGCAAATATACAAGAAAATTATACAAATATACATTAAATATAAAAATATACAATATACAGGCATTAGGCCTAAGCCTTGTCTGTGAAACAGGCCCTGCTGCATTACTGACAGATTAAACATGTAGTGTGTAGCAGTTATACTGATGTCACAGCCAGGTACCAGTTGACTGGTTACTTCCCATTATGTCAATTTTATTTAACATTTCCTTGTCGAAATGGATTATAGTCTCAAATGGGATTTAGGAGTTTCTTTGTTCTTCCAACTGCTGTAACTGATGGTGAAAGGTGTGTTGTGAGTAGAGGAGTGAGCTCTGCAGTGAGAAGTGAGGTGGCTCTTAAAAGAGCCGTTGTGGTTTGTGGAGCAGCAGCAGAGTTTAAGCTCTCTCTCCGCGGATGCGACGGGCCAGCTGGATGTCTTTGGGCATGATGGTGACTCTCTTGGCGTGGATGGCGCACAGATTGGTGTCCTCAAACAGGCCCACCAGGTAAGCCTCACTGGCCTCCTGCAGAGCCATGACAGCGGAGCTCTGGAAGCGCAGGTCGGTCTTGAAATCCTGAGCGATTTCTCGCACCAGGCGCTGGAAGGGCAGCTTGCGGATCAGCAGCTCGGTGGACTTCTGGTAGCGACGGATCTCTCTCAGAGCCACGGTACCGGGCCTGTAACGGTGAGGCTTCTTCACACCGCCGGTGGCCGGGGCGCTCTTACGGGCAGCCTTGGTGGCCAGCTGCTTCCTCGGGGCTTTGCCTCCGGTGGATTTACGAGCGGTCTGCTTGGTTCTTGCCATGGCTGACTCTTTCTCTGATCAGGAGAATAACACGTTAGTGTAGCTTCAGCAGCTCCTCTTAAACTCTGGGACCGGCTGTGAAACGGTGACGCTGCTTCAGACCTCCAGCTCCTGATTGGTGAGGGGCTCTTCATGGAGCTCAGCACCGCCTCGAGCAGCGACCCCCCGCCTGAATCTCCGCCGCTTATTGGCGGAAAGTCCGTTTCAAAGTGTCCGCCTTAATTCAGACTGGGCCGCCCTCTGCTGCTCTGCTGAAGCCTCTTTTCTGGTTGGTCTGGCAGGAAGCGTCCCGCGCTCCGTGGATATATAGAGGAGAGTTTGAGCTGTGGAGCCAACACTTGTTTTAGTGCTGTTTCTAGAGAGCATCGTCAAAATGTCTGGTCGGGGCAAAACCGGTGGCAAAGCCAGAGCCAAGGCAAAGACCCGCTCCTCCCGTGCTGGGCTCCAGTTCCCAGTCGGCCGTGTTCACAGGCTGCTGCGCAAAGGAAACTATGCGGAGCGTGTGGGTGCCGGCGCCCCCGTCTACCTGGCGGCTGTGCTGGAGTACCTGACCGCTGAGATCCTGGAGTTGGCCGGAAACGCTGCCCGCGACAACAAGAAGACCCGTATCATCCCCCGTCACCTGCAGCTGGCTGTCCGCAACGACGAGGAGCTCAACAAGCTGCTGGGCGGAGTCACCATCGCTCAGGGCGGCGTGCTGCCCAACATCCAGGCTGTTCTGCTGCCCAAGAAGACCGAGAAGGCCGCAAAGTCCAAGTAAAGCTGCACCCTCTCCCACTGCTGGAAACCAGCCCCACAACGGCTCTTTTAAGAGCCACACACTCCCCTCATAAAGACCTCTGTTCCTCATGTTTCTCTAATGAATCAGTCGGTGCACAAGAACATGCTAGAAATCTTTTTTTTTTTTTAAGCCAGCTGCAGGTGACCGAAAAACCACCTACTCCTGAATGAGACCAGAAAACGCAAATCACCGACCTCACGAGACTAAAGACTGCCGTTGATCCCAATAATATTCTGGGGGGGGGACTTCATATAATAGATCTTAAAAACTGTAATAAGATGTTTTTGCACCTTTTAATATAGTCATTATAAAAATAAACAATAATCCGATACCATATTTGCTATCCTCCAGTTTCACACATCATATTGTAAACAACTCTATATTGAGGCCAACTTTGACAATCATTGCCAGTAAAATAAAATAACGCTTATTAAGTGGCTTGTGGCCTTGAGGAGTGTTAAAGACTGAACTTCAAAGTTAGTGTCATCTTAATAGGAATACAAATCATGATGATGATGATAATAACAATAATTAATAAATAAAAACTAACTTCAAAAAAGTTGTTGAACTGTTTAGTGTTAAAAAAAAAAATTGAACTTGTGATTTTGTTTTGTATTGTTTCCATTAGAGTCCTGGTAGGATGTGAAAATGTACAACTAAATTATCTTTATATCCTTATATCCTACAATCAACTATTTTGTTTGTTTGTTTTTTTATGATAAAATGTTTATTGCCATTGTAGAATTTTTCATCAGTGCTCAGTGTTGAAGAGTAACTTGTTGTATGTCATAAAATTATAATGTTAATGTAATTGTAATCATTTATGCTCACACAAAAATTGGTAATTAAATTATATTAAATTACAATTATTAACCAAAATGTTCGTGATTACAAATGGGTTACATCCAGATATATTATTTTGGGTTAAAAGTTTAGAATAAGTCTGTTGCTTTGCATGTTATAATTTTGCTAAACTGAAATAAGCACTGTGAGAGTGCAGTAGAAGTTTCATTCTGAATAGATAGCACAACGTTAGTATTACCTTTCCAGACTTTCAAATGTTCTCTTTCAGACATTTTATTTTATTTTAATTTTTGGATATTTGTCTTTAAGAACTGAGAGTTACTTCACATTATATATCATTTTAAGAAATGTGTAGCAACAAACAATCCATGAGCCATACTGACAGCCAGCAGTCAACCGCAGCTTAAAGCATACAGTATACTAACTAATGGTTTTATTATGGAGGACAAAAAGCGACTCAAGGCATACATAAATATGTCAATATGTATAAATAAATAAATTGTCCCATACCCTGGGACATGTTTTCCACAGCCATAATGTGAGTTGGTTCCCACATCTCAAAGTCAATGTTTTTTGTTTGTTTGTTTGTTTGTTTGTTTGTTTGTTTGTTTGTTTGTTTGTTTGTTTGTTTGTTTGTTTTTTCAATTGAATTTTGGTTAAAGTAAGGTCTGTGGTTAATGTATGCTCAGGAGATTTTTACTTGGCTTAAAGTATGTTCGTATATAGGGCCTCACCCACTTGTGAAATTTGAAGCTCTTACATATCCTAAAACAGATGGTTGCTAACAAGTGACTAAATGAAACTACAGAGAGTGCAACTGTAGTGTGGTGTGTTTCTTGCCCAGTGTTAGCTTTTGCTACTGCCAGTTGCATCAACAAATCCATTAAATCCCACTGGATTCTTGACAAGGGAACTGGGACAGTGTTAACTTCCTGGTTGGCCTACAGAAAAATGTCCTCTTTGCGGCACTCTCTTGTATCTCTCTTTAAACCACGATGACGTTTATCACATCATAACACTCAACAACTGTATCCTTCACCTCAGCTGCTGGATGGCACAGAACTTCTCGCAGCTTAATATCAATATGACTGAGGTAATTATCATTGGCACAGCTATTGTTTATATATACTTAAAAACAGTGCTCTTCGTCCCCAAAAAACAGCCCCAAACTGTAAGAATCTTGATGTCATCATTGTAAACTCAGCTTGAACAAGCATGTTAGCAAGGTTGTCCAGTCTTGTTTTCTTCAGCTCAGAAAACAATATCAATTCAATTTTAAAAAGCAGACACTGTCAGGTTTATATTTATTGTTACTCTCTGTTTAACACATCAGTTATCATTATGTCTGAGTCAACAGAGTTTACAAAAATTACTCATCAAATGCTCACCAAAAACAACTCAAGAGTGCACATAGTTTCTCTTAACTGGCTCTCGATACATTTTAGAATTGATGTTAAGATATTATTGATGACTCTTGAGGCCCGCTCTGGACTTGCATTTAAGCATATCTCAGATCTTCTGACACCCTACACACCCAGTCATAACCTGAAGTTCTCAGCTGAGGGTCTGCAAGGTAGATCCCTCTCAGAAACATGTTTTTATGAGTGTGTTTTCACAGGCTTGTGGCCTGAAAGCAATGTTATCTGTTATTAAGTTGCCTCTTACAATCTATTCAAACACATTCTCTGAACTTTTATTTTATTTATTATTTTACTGATGTTAAATTGTTTTACTTATTTTTCTGTTTCATATGGAGCTCTTTTTGCTCAGTGTTATGTAACTTTTACACTGTTTTTAAATTGTTTTTGTTAATGTTTGGCTACCATTTTACTTCGTAGAGCACGTTGTAACTTTGTTTGGAAAAGTGTTATATAATATTTTATAATTGTTGTTGTTGTTGTTTTTGTAATATATGCTGATAAATAAAAAACCAAAAGTGTAGAAATAAATTTATTGTGTTTATTTATGTCCTTTTACTTATCACTTTTTTAAATCTTATTTACTATATATTATTATATTATTTATCCATGCATTTATTATTTATTTATTCCTTTCTGGATTTGTTTATTTGTTCTTCTTTTATTATTATTTCTGTAAGGAGCATGAATAAACAAATGATACCCAAAAGAAAGAGATGAGAGGTTTTGCAGTGTATCCACCTTTATGTGGGTTGTGATTTATATGGATCTTACAAGTATTCTGGTTTTATCCAAGCTGAACCTCCCTGAGATGTAAGAGCTTGTCTACAACTGACAAACAGCATAAAAAAAACATTCACACATAAATAAATAAATAAAACTAACAACTGTAATATCAAGTACACTTAGTGGACATGTTGCTTGAGGTCATTAAGTTATATTTCTAGATGTCTCATCAGCACTCTTATTTGGTGGTTTCTTTGATGAGTGACTAGATTGTTTTAATGTTTCCCATATTTATGTGTATCTCATTTGAAAGATGTCATTGTTACCAAACTTCAGTGACTCAACATCTGCTACTCTTCATTTTAACTTCATAAAGTAGTATTCACAATTAACTCTTCCATCCAGCCCAAATCCTAAGATGATTTGCTCTTTATCTCACACACTGCTTTCCACAGCTCTAATATTAATTTGATTTTCAGTTACTGCGTTATTGTTGACAAGAGTCTCTATAATATTTTATACTGTTACTGTTGCCTCATGAGAGGAAACCAGTGGCTGTCGCTTGAGTCACAGAGCCCAGATGCTGCTTCCAGGCTACAGTCTGTTGTTCAGTTAGGACAAATCTAGTCATATGGGAACAAAGCCCCTAAGCTACGTCATTATATAATACAGCATGTACAACTGTTCCCTCTGTTATGCAACACAGAAAGCAGACAGAGACAGATTATCACAGCCCTGCTTGTATTGTAAAACTTTTGACCACAAAACAGAAAGCTTTAATCTGAATTAACTGGATGTCTGTTTCCACAGCCCCTGTGACCATCAGTCAACCTAGAGCCTTTAGATAGCCCAACACCATCAGAATATTAAAATAATTATAAATGGACCATCAGTGTTTTTCTGCAATGTATGGTAAAATCACGGTAATATTACATTTTGTAATTGCATTTAAGAATAACTTCGACATTCTTATCAAGGGAAAGGAAAGTCTGCAGTCTTAAATACTTTTACTTTTATATCAGCTGTGGCCAAGTTGTTATACAGTCTATGAAACACTTTGTTCTCTTAATTTGTTCTATTCTGTTTTGACCCACATTACGGGAATGACCTGCCAGTTAGACAGTGGCCTACATTTTCTCATCTCCTCAATTAATGAATCACTGTCTGACAGAAAACCTTAAACATCTATCTTCACTGTGTACATCATTGTAAATATCAAACACTGTATTTTAATTTTTTTTTTAAGTGTTTGGTTTTTAATCCTGTTAGTATTGTCAACTATTGTGTAAATCTGAGGTACATATACGCTAATGTTTAAGTTTGACTTACTGTTGAAATATCTGAAGTTGTGGTTTCACTTCTGAACATATTGATCTCTTTACAAAATGATAACTGGTGTTAACAAACATACAGAATATAAAGATCACATAGATTTAGCTGCTGCTGTCTGTGTAATAACATTAACAATGGCTCTATACTATTCAGGTGGACTCTTAAGGCCATGACAGTGTGACAATGCACGTACAATACCGGCACCCTGAAGCAATGAAATGAAATTCAGCCATCAGTAATTTCATGATTTACACCACTGTGACATGTCAAAATGTCTTCTGTGAGTAAAGGTCTGGTGGCAGCAGTTTATAATCCTGTTTATAAAAGGCTGCAACAAATTATTTTCAATGTGGATTACTTCTAGAGATGCTTTTGTTTTTTTAATTAACCAAATGATTTAGTCTATAACTGGTCAGAAAAACTGGAAATGTTCATCACATGGTTTGTCCTTCCAATGACGACACCCAAAGATATCCATTTTAAAACATTTGGCAATATTTTTGATCAATGACGACTGAAATGATTTGTAAATTATCGGGTAATACAAATGCCCTTCAGTGTGGTGTCTCATTGATTATTCTGTCATTCAAAGATTCATATTTAAGACATTTTCAGAAGCGTGCACCACAACACAGGACCTCACACACCTTAAGATTCTGTCAGGACTCACAGATATCACAGTGAATATTACACGCAGAACAGAAACTTAAAAAAAAAAAAAAAAAACAGGTTTATTTGGTCTTTAAATTTATGTACAAAAAGGTTTAACAAATTTAAAGGTACACAACCGCACCACCTTATTATGAAACATCTGCACAAATCATCAGTCTTGTACTGATATGTCCAAATAGTGTCCTCTCTTTGTTCTGTAGTGCTGCCCGGCAAACTGCTGCACTCCTCTACTACAGTACTGGGCAGACAATACATGGGTGAGTTGTGGAGGAAGATCTGCTTTGTGTCCCCTCTCTGAGCTTCCTCTACTTGAATTGATTATCAATGAGGGTGCCCTTCATCTTCGCCTTCTTGGCCTCCAGCTCAGCCAGCTCCTGCAGCCTCCTCTTGCTCATGCCCTTCCTCTCCAGCTGCTTCTCAATCACTTTGGCGTTTTGAGCGTATGAGTCCGCCACCTCCCTGGCCTCGATCTCCTCCTCCTCCTCGTCGATGGTGGACACTGTGACGGAGCTGAACTTGCCCATGTCTTTGGTCCGCTTGGTCATCATCACACGGACCTTCTTGGGAGCCTCCGGCTGCTTCTGGCTGTACACGCTGGTGTTGCCGAAGCCTTGCCCGAACTTGACCACGGCTCCGTCCACGATGAAGGTGGCCGGGTTGTTCTTCGCCTGGTGCTGGTAGAAGAGCAGCAGGCCGCACTTGCCGCACTTTTTGCGGTACTGCCTCTCGATGCCCTCGGCCCTCTTGATGTACGCGTTTTCGTCCTGCTCTACGTTACAGAATTTGTGGGCATGTTTGGCCGCATCGATCACCCTGGCTCGGTCCCGGGGCCTCATGGGCAGCTTCTCCAGCTGACAGTCCAACACCAACACCATCTGACCACACAGACAGTAGTACACATGAAGAGGCTTTTCTCCGTCGTCGTACTCCTCTCTGTCCCTGGTGTCCGAGCACACGACACTTCTAGACACAACCTTCGGCATGTTTGGCCCCGAAATGTAATTTATCACCAGTACTGTCTACTTAAATGCTATTGTTGAGACGCCATGACGACGAAAACTCCAGTTGAACGCTTGTCCGGAACACAAAAACGAAGCTACACTTCCTGTGTACGTCACTATTACTGTTCCTACCGGAAACCTTGCTTTCTTTCTTTTGTTCCGCCGTGTGAAAACAGGTCAAAATAATCCAGTCCGTTTGCGTGACAACTGTTTGCTACTAAATTAATAAATAACATCCCGTACATTCAACACGGACCCATTTGATGGTCCAAGATAAATCTCGTGGGTCACAAGATAACTGAAAAGATGAGAAAGACATTTTTAAAGGCTATATATAAAGATCACAAAAAAAGAACCCAGTGTAGTAGTCCACAGTATGGGCAGGCAGTCTGAAAATGCACCCGAGGCACTCTGATTATGTTAAAAACTGTAAAAAAAATAAATAAACCATCCTGTTTTGGCTCTAGTCGAAACATGTTGGTTTATCCTTTTCGACTCTGGTTCATCCAGTTAAAGGATTTTTAATCATAATCAGAGTGCCTTTTTATGTGACTATTTGCCCTTACCTTGAAGTACACCTGTTTTGTTTGTTATACAATTAACCAGTGTCTTAGTCTTGTACAGCACTCCCCATTTTTACTTTGTAATTTGTAAATTTCAAAGCAGTAATTACACCCTAACTTAAAGACTTAAGTCTGAAAAGGTAGATATCAGATTGATGTATTCATGCATTTACTTTCTGGACAACACGCCTTTGACCTCAAACAGTCCCACTTATTTTTCCTGCACTAACAAATGCCACTACCCTTTTGTTGAAATGTGGGTTGGTGTATTTAGCAAAAAGCCCTGTTTGCACTCACCAGCAACATGCCCCTAAAATTGAGTTGTAACGTTCACCTTGACAATTTGATTTTGAATGACAGAACACTGCAGCCTTATCAAAAGAACCTGAGGGAGACCTTGGTCAGATGACATTACACTGCAGCAACATAGCTGACTGCCACCTCAGCTCATTTCATACTGAGCCTTGAAACCCTATAGCCTGCACTGTTGCAACAACTCAAAACCAAGACAGCACATCCACATTTAAGGAATCAAGTTTATTTCAACATTGAAAAACAAGATTGAAGACAAGTACAAAACACATTATTCACTGTAGACATTAGGCAAAGAATACACAGGCTCCATCACAAGGGCGGAAGAGGCTGATGTTACAGGCTCCTCACTGACAGCAGCTGGTGTCACACGTCTTCCCTTTGCACACGCAGCCAGAGGCACATTTGCTGCAGCCAGATGGGCAACATGAGCAGCAGCCTGCAAGAGGAGGAAATAAGTTAGTGACAGACCAGTACTCAAGTCATCTAGTCCTGCAGGGGGAAAACCCTGAGACAGCTGCCACCCTAAATTCCAGGAGATGACAAATTTTAATCTACACCTGTTTGTGCTCATTAAGCTAATTAGTACCACCTGGACAGCTCCCTGCATCTCATAACAAGGTGATTACACACTAAAAAGAAACAATTCAGACACTTTAAATGTTATACATCACAATTAAGTGTGTCGGAAAATTGCTACTTTTACGGGCATAGTGGATTTGGAGGAAAGGGGGAAGTTTAAGCCTTTAGGACATATCGCATCTAAAAAGTCACTCTGAAAGGGTGACTTAAGGTTCAGTATTCATCTGGACAGAGACTTATCTAATTCCCAGGTCGTCAAAAACGACGACCTTGGTTTGGTGGTCAGATCCAACCACCAATCAAACAGTCATCTTTAACGACCCGGGAGTGAGATTCAACTAACCATCTTCCTCCTGAGTTACATACTGCACCCTGTAGTACTGATTTGTTTTGAAGAGCGCTATATTAGCCTATGAGTGCTTTTAAAATAGCTCTATGAAAACAGACATGGTTAAAAGAAACTTCTTGTAACAGATAAAAGGATGTTATTTGACTTACTCTTCTTGCAGGTGGTGCAGGAGCAGTTGGTGCAAGTGCAGGAACCTCCGCAGGTGCAGGTTCCACCTGGACAACAAAATCAAGCTAGATCAGTTTAACTTTGTCCGCTACTGCTGACGATAAGACAGTCTAACAAAATACTACAACCATGAGCAGACAGAACAGTTAATGAATAACTTACTCTTGGAGCAGTCACAGGGGTCCATTTTAATCAGTTGTTGCTTCTTGTCTTCGAGTGAAGATGCTGTGTCTCTGAGCTCAGTCGAGTCAGTGGTTTGATTTCCAGATGATGGGCGGCCCTTTTTATAGCGTCCTGAAGTCAACAGCACCGGGTGCAAAACTGCGCCTGTCACGCTGCACGCAGGCACGTAATAGATGATTACAAAGAAATTTGTGCACACGACTTCTCAACCACACAGGAGCGAGAGCAGAGAGCAGAGAGATTCCCAGGCGAGGACGAATTTACTGGCATGTTGTTTGAACATTACGCAAGACCCCCCGGAAACCACCTTTCCCCCCTCTGGCAACACCAAACCCCGGAATAATTAATGTGTTTACACGGAGAAAAACACTATTATACGCGGCAGTATTTTGAACACAGGTTACTAAAGTTCATCAACAGACTGTCTCACTCACAGGCAGTAGGTTATGTGAGGACACGAAACGGCACCGGGGTCTACATTAGAATATTATAATTTCCTTTTTGCATGCGTGTGTGGTCAGTAGCGACATAACGGAGCCCCAGAGGGTTAAGCAAAAACGGCCTTTTTAATGTGTAAACATTAGAGGATCAATAGACAAAGTCATGTGCTCAGTTTGCGCACGGATCTGAATGACAGGTCAAATTTATGTGGAGGAGTGCGAAGTCGGGATGCGTTCACGGGTGCAATACAGACTTCCGATATATGTAGGCGGTGGGCAAAATATTTAAAGTAGGCCAGTGTAATTAGGTAAGAAAAGTAAGCTCATGGTCAGTATCAACAAATAAGTTATAATAATATTAAATTCAGCCCGTATGCTGTCCACAAGTGACAATCTTATTCTCATTCCTACTTATGTTTATATTGTGTTGTACACGGTAGCAATGTACACATATTTCATATTTCTAACTTTACATACTAGATTTATACATTGTATTAAAGCATAAGGCACTTTTCTTTTCACACTCTACATACTCAAACACTCAAATATTTTACATTATAGTGTTAACACTGTGGCACATTGTTTATGTTTTACTCTATACTTTAACATACTTATACTACATTTCTACAATTAGTAAAGTATTTCTGATCCTGATTCTGAAAGTCGTGTCTAAACTAGAAGGTACACAAGTTGTATTTGTTTCGGTGGAATTATTTTCATACATAGGTTTAATCAGTCAAAGGGGATTGTGAGGTAAACTGGCATGTTACGTGCCTTTTTTTTATGAAATTATACAGGGTTATTTTAACATTACAAAATTCTAATACCAGTCTAGTCATACAGAGCTCAGTTTCAAGGTTTAGTTCTTTAGTCTCGATAATGTAATGTCACAGTAACTTTCAAACATTGACAGACGTGTAATATTGGCTCAGGGACAGATTTATTTTCCCATCACATGTAATGTCCTGTCCGTGCTGATTCTCGGTGTTTTCAGGTCTGTGCACACGGTGCAAACAGACTACTGTCTATTGTGGTTTCTGCACTCCCTCTTTCTCTCCCTCCCTCGCGCTGCTCTGCACCCGGCCGCTTCACTCAGCGCTCGTGAGCAAACCAAAGTAAATAGGCTGTTGTAGTGTGGTGCCTTTACGTACCGTGCGTTGTAGGAATTAACTCATTCATAAGTCAACTCTTTTGCTTGATGCTCTAGTCCAGAGGCCACACGAAATGATCTATGACGTTTCTCTCAACAAGCAGGATCACCGTGTTATGATAAAAATGAGCAGGAGGTTGAGATGATGAAGTTAAAAGACTATAAGGGTACATCCTGTTGTTTTGAATCCTGCAGAAATAACCCTACCCACTTAAGCAAAGAACACTACTGTCATCTTATGTGGATATCTGTATATTTATGTGTTTGCTTGTTTCTTACGTTGAGCTACACACATATGGCAAGCCGTTGTAACATTTAATAGGCAGGATGTGTATTGCAGATATCCGTAATTCATTTCTGCATATTCAAAAATAACATTTCAGATATCCACAACGTCATTTTTACTAGGACAGATTTCCCATTTTTGTGTATGGGGTTTGTCATTACAGATAGTCATAATTAAGTTGCAGATATCCACAGCTCACATTGCAGATATCTACATCTGAATTACAACTATCCCTAATCCCAGTTAGAGATATCAACAACATATTTTAGACTAGTCGTAATTCCAGTTCAAGATATCTTCAACCCACCCTGGAATTACCCTGGAATTAAATGTTAAAACGGCTTGCCATACACACATTTCCACAGGTGGCGACTATTTATGTTTACTGCTCTGATGTCGGAGCTTGTTATGGGAGCCTGAAGGCAGCATTGTCCCCTTTGCGCACTGTCCGGTTGCTCTGAGTGTTTTTCCACAGAAGTGACCGTTATGACATGTCAGTGAGTAATGAGTCAGTTATTATGGGGTGCTGAGTGTAACGAAATGAAAGGTTTAGTGCTGAGTGCAACTTTCTAGAAACAACTAGAAGATAATCAGATCACAGCCAGAAATATGGGCCTAATATAGGCTATTTTGTTAAATTATGTATTGTTAATGTCTTGTTGAGTGAGTCCAGGGGTGTAGTGGTGGGTATACGCAGATATACAGCGTATACCCACCACTTCTTCTTGTCATTTACAACTATCAGCCAAAAATCCAGTGGAATATATGGGAGAGTGCACTCACTTCATCCTCAATAACCTATCCATCAGCCTAGAAGTACATCCACCTTATCAAGTGCCTCTACACCACTGAGTGGGTCATAACCACAAGGAGCCTTGAGCAGACCCAGGACATTTTTGTTGTGTAACAAAGGTGTGTTTAAACCCCCAGAGCTTTATCCTTAATTAAAGACAAGACCCTAAACTCAATGACACAAAATTACACAGAAAAGTGTATAGATGACACACACATTGTTTTGTTTATAGTACAGCCATAACAAATGTTCCCTTAATATTTCACTCAATTTGAGTTCAGTGCCTTCAGTGGAAATAAAATATATATGATGCTGTGATGTATAACTTTCAAGACGACAAAGGGGGGAAACAACGACAACAAAGAAGCACCCATGACATGTAAACAGTGTTAGGAACAATGCGTAGCTTACAGCTATAATTATTGTTTATAATAGCCTTGATATTCCTGTGTGTAGCCCTAACTCAGTTTCAGGTATTTCTGATCACAATCAGCTATTGGATTGTGTAAATGACATAATTACAGATGGTGTGATGAGTTCAGACTCACCTGTAGTGGTTAAGATGAATTATTTAAACAGGATGTTGGAGAGTGCAGGTGATTAGTGAAGTATTCTAAGTAGGCCTTTAAAAACACTTCACGGCATTGTGAGCCCTGATTCCTCATTTCATCTATTCAGACTCAATTTGGATTCTGGTTTAGTAACACAAAAGTATGAATTTGTCATTCACCCATTGTTTATGAATCCCATGTCACTGATTGATAACACAGGAGGACACTGCACACGGCACAGAGCGGTGCTGTTTGTATCAAACACCTCTAGAGGGAGACATCCACAACTTTATATCAAGTGAGAGAGCGCTTACCTTGTGGGCACCCGTTAAAACTTCCTCATCAGGTATTTGAGCCATTTGTATTTCAGGTGAGCATATTTAAAAAGGTGATCTACATTTGATTTTGTTTTCCAACATCTACAATAAAACCCCCAACCATTTTACCTATGAAACAGCTGAGCTATGGATGGAAGCAATCATTGTGTATGCATGAATTACAACCTTCTATCATACTGTAATATTTGAAAGGAAAAGTAAAGGATAGCAACCACTTATGTACAAGCAGAACATGTAGTACAAGTTGTACTTTTACTTTGAAGGAAAACATAACCAAAACATCAAAACGTTATTACAGTGAATTCTCACAGCTGAAGTAATTAATTGATTCATTGATTGGTTAACACAAAATAATCATTGGGAGTTATTTCAATTATGTGCATTAAAAAAATAAAATAAAAAATAAATAAAAAAGGTGCCAAATGTTTCATGGTTCCAGCTTCTCAAATGTAAATATTTTTCATTTCAATTGCTTAAATTTATTTTCAATAATGATAAGATTTGAACTGTTGGCCAAAACAAACTTTGTGAAGGTGTCATTTTCGGCTCTGGGTAATCAAGGCCGCACTTCTTACTATTTTCAAAGATTTTACAGTCAGTCGATTAATGGAAAAAATGATCAGCAGATTATTCCATAATAAAAAAATAAACATTAGTTACAGTCCTATATAAACAGTTTTAAAAATTAGTTTCACCTCAACCAGCAACAGTATGCTACTATCCTGCTTTTACACTAAAGCATGATCAATACGAAGCCAATGATATAACTGTACAACAGCAGGGGAGATTTTTCTGCATTAAGTACTTTTACTTTTAGTACTTTGAGTAGATTTTTTTTTATCATATATATATATATTTACTCATAGATATATATTTCAGTGCAGGACTTGTACTTGTTACAGAGTATATTTTCTGTGCGGTGTCAGTAATACTACTTAAGTAAAGGATGTGAATACTTACTCCAGCACTAGTGTGTGTGTGTGTGTGAGTGTGTGTGTGTATGTAAAGGGCACAGTTCAGGGGGGAACTGGATCTGAAAGCCCAGCGTGAGACAGGGCACATGCACTGCAAATGAAGTGACATGCTTGCCCTCTGCAGTGATTTAATGTTGCATCTAAACAGATGTAGGTAACGCAGGGTTTGATTGCTGTGATTTCATTTCTGATTGTTTATGAATGTGAATATAAATGATAAAGACATCAGATAGTTTCATATATCTAATCTCATATGTACATTATGATGAAGCACATTCCACTGCTTGGAATCACAGCAACTATTAATAATAATTAATTATAATAAAAAAATCTTTAGCACTTTAGAAAGATTATGTCACTCAAGATCATAAAAGTGCAGATCTGACGAGGAGACAAGTTTTGCTGTCACTGAGCTGCTTGTTATTTGCTGAGCATGCTGGGATCTTATTCCACCAGGACCGACATGTCTGTGTCTGCCTGGACACCCCCACCCCACCCTGATACTTACTGAAAAAAAAAAAAACACTTAGCGGCCAAGAAGAGTGTCCCTCTAAGTCTCGACCAGCTTCTAGGAAAAATAATTCTTCAAGGAATGCATGGCAAAGTCATCTCAGCAGTGTGTGTGGTTCATGCTCCACTAAAATACTTGCTACATTTAGCCACATGATTTCTTTTACAACGCTGGTGGATACGCTGTGTGGGGAGGAAGGAGGACTTTTGGAAGATTCACACTCTAACAGGTCAGTTCAGCTGCAATGACCAAGTCAGCGGAGAGCTCTTTTGAAAATCTTTAAAAAGCATGAAACAGCTTTTTGGAACATTGAAATAATTTCAGTTAAATAAATCAGACAAGATGATAATGCTTGTAGGGTTTGTAATATATTTTATATTGAGTGGGGGCAACTGCCCTGAAAAATTATTGCTATGGTGCCTCTACTGTTCCCAATATATACCAGTTACATCTGTAGGCTGTGTAATACAGTGCATGCTGCAGATTATTCTGGAATCATATATCCAGGTTAACTGAAGCGTACATATTGAGGTGAAGAGGTTGGCAAAAACTAAGATGGATGCAAACCATTATAAAGAATATAAAAAGATCAAGCTGAAACATTTCTAGAACTAAATCACTTGGGCGACCACTTTCCTGAGAGAGAAGATATATCTGGCATGGGATTCTTAAATGGCATTTTGGGACAGAGCTGTTTTCTGCGAGCAGATCCCTGCAGTTCACTCACAGCATGAACTCTACATACATGGCAACTTCACTACTAACTCTATTATTTTCAGCTGTCCTCTTTTTACACTAATTAGCATTATGAGGTAACACCAAAACAGAGGTGTAGAGGAATCACTGATGAGCAGTCAACTGGGTCTGAGAGACATTCATCAATCATGGTAAATGCAAAGCACATCAGACGGAGCTTTTAATCACCACAGAAACAGGCTCAGGACTTTGGTCTAATCATCAGCAGCCGGGGTGAAGAGGTGCTGGTGTCATTTGCAACAACAGTCCAGTAGACAAGTCTTCACTTTAACAAGTACAGTTGTATTGACAGAGGGGTCAAAGACGGGACATTGGAGCATTGTGAACTATTACGGCATGTTTATAGTGGCTTGCATTAGCACACAAGCCATCTGTACAGGTATGATGCTTTGATTTCATTGTTTTATAACTATACAAGATGTTCTACTATTTTTTCCTTCACAATACAGATTCCTGTAACTGTGTATCGGCCGATACCATGTACCAATCTGATATCATTGCATTTTAAAAAAAATGGCCGCCTTATACTACTTAAAGTGCTGCCTGTCGTTGTATGGCAAGGCTCAGGTTCGACCCTTTGTAAAACATTAACAAATATACACAGAGAATGAACACCATAGAACTTCCTCTTATTACCTAGTTTGACATTTTGCTAATGGGTATTGTTACACTTTTTCTGGAAGTCAATTATTTTTCACAGTGCAACACTTTGTGTAGACTACTGTTTTAGAGCAGCTAAGAATTGATAACTGGAAAAACTCCCAGCTGATCCAGCATTTTAGGCAGTATCAGAGGCATTTCCTATACCGGTATCAGAACAACTCTTGTAACTTAACTAGTGTTTTTCTCTTTCTCTGTTGCTGTTTCATGCATTGCAATGATGTGTACTTGAATTGCCTGTCTTGGCATGATAAGTCTCAATGGAAAAGAACTAGAGCAAAGTAACCCTAATAAAGAAAAAACAAAAGGTTAAAATGGGTTTTTTTTTTTAAGACTGGTGATGGACACAGTTTTGGAGTGCTCACAATGAACAGCAATATCTAACACACAATGCTAAGTACCTTGTGCATATGTTTTTGACAGAATTTTATCCCATTCTTTTATTTCAAAGTGCAGTTGTTTTTTTTCTCTTTCATCTTTAGAGGCAGTGTCATGGTGGTTAAGGACAAGATTAATCATACTGTACATTTATCTCTCTCCGCAGACTGTGCCATGGATCATGTGCTGAACATTGCTGACAATTACATCTTCACTCCATATGTTTACCCGGCCTCATGGCCCGAGGACAGGGTTCTGCGTCAGATAATCAGCCTGTGGGTAGTGACCAACCTGGGAGCAGTGCTTATTTATCTGGGCTTTGGTGCTCTTAGTTTCTATTACGTTTTTGACCATAAGCTCATGAAACATCCACATTTTCTTAAGGTAAGCTGTTGAATGGGTAGATCACTTAAAGACCACTGAACTGACTAGGATGTAATCTGTTGGTGAATGGGACTGTTTTGTTTTCATTATTAAGATAACATCGGACCCTCCAAAGCAGACTTCTCCCAAATGCTAACTTTGTGCCTTTGATCCACTGACAGGACCAGGTAAGAAAAGAGATTAAACTAGCAACAGTCTCCATCTTCTGGATGAGCTTCCCCACAGTGGCCCTGTTCTTCTGGGAGGTCAGGGGATACAGCAAACTTTATGACAACATCAGCGAATTTTCTCTAGGTGAGACAACCATTACCTGAGACATAATGTTCTTAACTGACTAGACATTAGCTGATAACAGCCACCAATCAAAGATTTCAATATGAAGTCCCAGTGAGACCTATTCGCCCCCTGGCTTGTTTCTGTTTCAGGCTGGCCTGGGGTGTTCCTGAGCATTGCTGGATTCTTGTTCTTTACTGACATGTGTATCTACTGGATACACCGTTCCATGCACCACAAAAGAGTTTACAAGGTGAGCTGGAGCATGTTTATGGCAAGTTTGTATGTGTTCTACACAAATATTTCCTATATACAATGAATCAAATGACTGTGTCATAAGAGAGGGGTCACACGAAGTGATGAACCCAGTGAGAATGATCACCTAATTCTACAGTTCACCTCATCTCTGCAGAGCATTTCAGCATCTTTCAGCTCATTGTTTGAGTTTTTACAGCCAACAGCTTCACAGTTTTGGTGCAGTCTCACTGCTGTCATAAACCTGTTTGCAGTATCAGACAGCTATTTCTAACAAAAAAGCCTTGATATACCCACTTTACACTACTTGCTCAGAAGCAAACAACAGACAAAATTAGCAGCTGGTCACAAATGTGACTCAATGAGTAAGTACAACACTGTCTGCTACCATGTTACACTTAATAGAGTGATGATATGTTATGTTTACAGCTTGTTGCGCTGCCCCCGCATGGCCAAAAAAATAAATGATCACTCACTGGGTAGGTTAACAAAAGTAATGCTGTATATGACCTACTTAGTGTTGGAGATGAATGTGAAAATATGACATAGTTTATTTTTGGCCAACCAGGGTTCAACAGCTGACACAACTCAATACGCAACCCAACTGCCAAAATAAATGTTATCATTGTATGTTTCTGCAAACCACGGATATGTACATTATTACACAGCAGATACAATAAGACTTTAAGTTTCTACAACACTGATTAACGTGTTATATTTAACACAAAAACCACTTAATTATAGTAAGGAAAAGATTATGCTTCATGTACCTTGCTTGTCTGGTGTATTTCTCACTACAACAGACCCAATTTTCAGACAATGTGTCTTTCTCCCCCTCAGCACTTACATAAGCAGCACCATATATTCAAGATCCCTACGCCTTTTGCCAGTCATGCTTTCCACCCACTCGACGGCTTCCTGCAGAGCTTACCCTATCACGTCTACCCATTCATCTTCCCCCTTCACAAGGTGGTAGTCTACGTGTTACTCTTTACTAAACATTCTGATCATAGGCCTAACTAGTAACAGTACTGCAAATTACCACTACGCAAGCTTCACTGCATATTTTATGATGCTATTTCTGTTAAAACTTATATTAATTATTTCAGATTCAGCTGCATGTGGATGAATTTTGATGGTGTTTGCTTGAAAAGTAGTGTAAAAAAAGCAATCAATTAATTCCAAGAAGTATAATATCAGCATAATGTTAACTCTGTTACTTGAACGTTTTTAAATGACATTTGGGATATTTACATTACAGGTGGTCTACCTCTCACTCTTTGTATTTGTTAATATCTGGACCATTTCCATACATGATGGAGACTACCGCATCCCCGGCCCCCTGATATTTCTGATCAATGGTGCAGCTCATCACGTAGACCATCATCTCTTCTTCAACTACAATTACGGACAGTACTTCACACTCTGGGATCGACTAGGGGGCTCCTACCGACACCCCTCAGCCCTGCTGGGAAAGGGGCCACATGACCACATTCGCAAGCTCATGGCAGAGGCTGCGCACACACAGTGATGATGGAGCTGCTGTCGGGATTTTCTTTACTGGTTTAAACCTCTCTGAGAGGTTCCTGATGTTCAGCCTGGGTCATGACTCGAGAGACAGCTGCATCAGATGCAAAGCCAGCTATCAGGAGCAGAATGAGAACAGAGATATGGATTGTTTTACCAAACAAAGCACCTTCCAAGTTAGCACAGCAGCACCAAAACCCCCCACAATGACCATGAAGTTGAATTTATACCTCAATATAACAGTTTAATATGAAAGTTGTATTTATGGCAGGGTTGTTTTTCCAGTATGTCCTTAGCTTTGACTATCCCTTTGATCAAAATAATTCAGTTTGCACATGTTAAGGTCTTAAGCAGGACCTTGTATAAGAATGACAGGGAGCAGACTTTACATATTAGGTGTGATCATTTGAGCTCAAATATCAATCTATCAGGATTATAGAACATTCTGTGGGCCTGACATAACTGTGTGAAAATAGTTGAACTTTGTGAGGACTTTGGTCTGACAGGTTCATCCAACTGCCAACATGATCACAACTTCATAGAATAAGGCCAGAGTTTCTATGCTTTATGGTAAGAGCGATGGAGAGTTGACAGACACATTTTTTACTAAGAAAAGACTACTTTACACAGAGTACACAATGTATTTGTGCGAGTGTCCACTGTCCGCACTTTACAGATTTAACATAAAAAAAGCATTATAGGCAACAGAGGCAGGACAACTGAATGCAACTCCTTTTTTCATTTATGTTATCTCAAAGTTGTTATTTTATATTCATGTTTAAAAAGACTACAATGTAAACCCAATACCAATGCAAAACACATTTTGCACAATTTCTGCTGAGCTGGAAATTTCTTGAATAGAACAAAATGCAACAAGATGTTGAATTACTGTACATGTGTCTGAATCCAGTGTCCATATATGTGTGTTTCTCTCCTACAGTCTGATTCCAGATTAGCCTTTCAGCTTCCTGTGCTCGGTGTGTTTTCATGCAGGCTCTGCAGGGCAAGGTCTGTCCACTTCATCTCTTGTTCTTTCACAGACTCTGTGGAGCCTCCGTTGTCCTGTTCAGCTTCAGGCAATTCACTCTGACAGACAACAGGGGAGACAAGATGCCATGAAAAAGAGAAGCAGTTCACTGTACTTTATATCAAAAATATGATGGTGTCAGGATAAAACCTTCATGTCTGATGGAAGCAACATATTAACCTAAATTAAACTAAACAGAAATATTTTCTGACAGATGCTTAGGCAGGAGTTTAGGACTGTACACTATTGGCACAGCTGGTAAGAGCATGTAGGGCCAAATTTGTATGCCCAGAAGAACTTATCCAAGTATGTTAGGCCAGAAACACAGATGTCATACATGTTTTGAGCCTGAAAGAGGACTGCAGTCACTAGATTTGAGCAAGACAGCCAAGCTTCATTTTCTCACCACTGTCAAAGCTGCTTGCTGTCAGTTTTGGAAGTTTGTTAACCTTGCTTATCAACTGAGAGCAGAGCAAATTGCCCTGGATTTCACCTGAGGTGAAATGTCAATCACTTTGAACCAACATTGACTTCAGGCTGCTTCCTGGCGTGCTTCATCGGATTTGTCATTTGTCTAACATTCTGTACTGTGTCCTGTTTAAGACCAAAAATAGTGTGCTCTCATTGCCTCCACTGCTCAGCAATTGTCTCTGTATGTTATTCACACACTGCTAACGTATTAGGTTTGTGCTGTGTTCACTAAACAGTACTGTCATTACTTAACATCTATATTAGATAAAATAAACAGCAGTCACGTTAAAAAACGTCCCCATACATGAAAACCAAATGTTTGTTCAAAAATGTCGATGAGAAGCTTCTTCACCGGACTGTAAACAGAGTGTGTTACAGGCTGCTGCTAATGCTAACATTTACCAAAGGGATGGTGACATCTTCATATGGCAATCTGTCTTCCCTCCAGGCATCATCAGTGAGGTCCAGGACTCTCCCGTCTCTTTGGATTTCACTGTCCATCCTCTGAGAAGGGTTCCGGATCAAACACCTCAGATCTTCTCCTCTCACCGAGTTTAGCCTGAAGCTAACTGCAGCACTTAGCTAACAGTCACAAAGGTCCACCGCTAGCCTTACAAATATGCCAGCTAGCCTACCAAAATATACAGACAGTAACACACGGTTAAGTAAAGTCAGTAAACAATATGGCTTGAGTTTGGTTATGTTGACAAAGGCGTTTCAGTTTGGGTATTTCTAGCCGTTTGAGCAAAGCTGATGCACTAATTGTACGTAGCCCACTGACGCTCAGTGATGACGTAACTAACGATGTCTTCACGTGCTGAGAGAATTCTTTATTATTCAAATTGAAGTTAATTATAAAACAGAAATGATATTAATAATGATAATAATAACAATAATAATAATAATAATAATAATAATAATAACGTCGGTTTTATGCCGGTTATAACCACTGAACAAATGGCTCCATAAAGTAAAATGTATTCTGTATTTAATATAACAGTGAAATTATGTGGTTCAAAGAACAGGAAACATCTAGTAAAAGGGCCTTGGTCAGAATTATTTATTCAGACTATTTCCGGTGTTAGCCGGCCTATCAAATGTTTTGAGGTTTCTATGGTAACCAGACGTCTCATATAGGAACTGTGCTCCCGTTAACACAACAAGAGACGAGACATCGCAAATTATTGTGCTGTTTTTGCTGCATTTCAAGGTATCTATATTATATTATTATATTTTTACGTTCACTGTATGATTTTTACGTAAGAACTGCAGAACAGCAGCGTTTCTCAAGGCTAAATATTGATGTTACAGTAGTAAGGTAGACCTTAACTAATGTTATTGTAGCATCTAAACTTGCCATTTCAGCTGTAGAAATCTCCCTGTAGTGCTAGTTGTGACGAAGTTTTCTTAAAGAGTGTGTTAAAGTAGCTAGGGTGAATTCAGGTCATTTGATACACTTTGTGGTAGATTACAAGAAAACCCACCTAAAACTCCTTGGACTATCCTAAGTGTTACTTCACAACATGCTGTAGTTCTCTGCTAGGCTGTGTTACTAAACATGTTGGCAAGTAAAATTGTTTAAAAAACTTTGACCTTCAAACACATCGAGGACCTCTACCTTACTATGATGAAATGTTCAGGTAAAATGGCAAAGCTGGTAAGTTAAAATGAGACAGTCATTTTTGTTTGTTTTTTTAAATGGTTGAATCTATTTATCACTTCAGTCATTATTATTATTTTCTGCCATGCTTTCCCTGTTCTTTTGCTGCCTGTTTCCTTTGTATACTGTCTACAATTGACATGCATGTGTGTAACAACTAGGGCTAATTCTGGACTATTGTGGCTGACATGGACTTACTGCATCATCTTTATTATTTTTTTAGTTACAAAATTACTGGAAATGCTTGTAATATAGTATAAGTCACGATTTTATGGCTCCCAATAGCTTAAAAACATGCCGGTTTCACTTCTGAAAAATGTCCCATTTTAGCATAATATTGTTTTCGCCATTTTACCTGAAAGTATTTAGCACTCATTCAAAACCATGTCTGATTAAAAGTAAAGTGTATTTTGTAAATATTTTTATTATAGGTCAAACAGTTTTGAGCAGCAGTAGCTCAGTCTGTGGGAACTTGGGTTGGGAACCAGAAGGTCACCAGTTACAGTCCCCATTCGCATCAAATATAGGGTGTGGACTGGTAGCTGGAGAAGTCCCAGTTCACTTCCTGGGCACTACTGAGGTGCCCTTAAGCAAGGCACCAAAACCCAACTGTTTGAGGCGCCTATCCATGGGCAGCCTGCTTGCTCTGACATCTCTCTTTTTAAGACATGTATAGGTCCTGTTTGTGCATAGGCTATGTCTGTATTTTGGGGCTGTGTGTATATGACAACAGAGTGAAAAAAACAACTTGAATTTCCCTTCAGGGATTAATAAAGTATACCATCTTTGTCCTTAATAAAATTCAACATCCTACAACAATTTTTGTTGTTTTGCCCTTATTTTTTTTAGCTGCAGCACTCTTATTACCAAAAAGAGAAAATCAACTATCTTATGTCTCAAAGATGTTTATTCATCAAAGATAACTGAGAATTTCTCATTTGGCCTGTGTGATGTTAATGTTGCCAATGGGTAAACAAAACAAGAGGGAATCTCTGCAACAGCCAGTTTTACTGTAGACACTTATTAAAATAACCTTGATTTTGTGTAACCTTGGTTTGTGACTTCTGATATCATTTTCTTTTTACAGGCACTGCAGTGATGGCAGCCTCTCAAGAACAGCAGGTAAAAACTACAAAACCATGTGCCAACCCTGGAAACCCAGTGTTCTCCTGCATGATGACTCCAGCAGTTAAAGATGCAGTGCCAGTGATGTGGGCAAAGCCCCAGAATCCATTGTACAGGACCACCTCCAGTGACTACGGCCTTCGCCCTCCAACCCTTGAAAGCTCACCTTGTTCTTTCCACCCTAAATCACAAAGATTCACTGAAGAACTGAGCAAGAGTGGGATGTATCGTGACAACTCCTTCAACACTGCCCTAGACCGAAGCAAGGTGTATGACTGTCCCAATTTACAGCACACCATCTAACTGCATGAATGAAGAATACCTGTGGAACACATGCACAACTATCCTCTATAATAAACTGAGACCCTTTTGTTACAGCATTGTGTTAACTGGTCAGAGCCTGTGAGGTTATTCATTGTTTAATCTTATAGAGAAATTAGTTGTTTCGGACACTTCCTAAACCTGCAAATATTTGTGAGTTCAGTGTGTATTCCCTGACTGTGGGGAAAGACCTAAACCAGATCCTGAAACATGAACGTGGACCTTGAGACATGGTGTCACCCAGCGTACCTACAGTTCCTCGCTGTTGTATTCTCCTTATTCCCTGACCTAAATGACCTTAATTTAGTGTTAATGAAAGTGAACTTTTTGATGACCAATAAAATGATTCATAAAGGGTTTTTTTCTCCTCATTCTTTTGCGGCACAGTGCAGATTCACCTGGGAAATTAAAAAATCCCGATCCCTAGTTCTCCCATTAAATTTTCCTCTTAATGGGAAACCACCTAAATTAACATTTCCAATATGGCTCTAGGAAGTTTAGTCAATATTTGTGAACATGAGCTACTCTTTCTCAAAGCCAAAATCCATCGAAGTCTTGAACCTGTGATTTTCATGCTGTATAAAGTCTTAAACATCTCTATAGACAATGAATAGGAGCCTGATTTTGTGGGTCCACAGAATTCTTGTTTACTTTCTATATCCAAATCAGCTTGTAGTGGTCTCAGTTCAGAAACAGGAAATGTACCCGTATAGACTGAATCAAAATGTTACATAAATGTACATAAAATGAAACAGCACTGAGCAAACACTGCCTCAGTTGTATAGTTTTTAGCCACCAAAAAAGGCCCATGTAAAAAAAAAAACAATATCAGTTTAAGTGAACGCTATATTCAAAATGTTTTTGCTGCTCTACCCTGCCGTTATACAGTCTTTTCCAACAGGGAATTGAAGCCGTTACCACAAAGCCACCAGACTCAATTTACAAAAACAGTCATTTTACTTAGCAGAACACTAAAGTTGCTGGTCTATCGCTGCCTCAGTTAGTTAGTTAGTATGTAAGGTAAAGCAGGGCAAATATTCAAATATAGCGTATGCTCATACTGATATTGATTTTTAGATGACTAAAATGTGTTTGTTGCAGCCCCATCCACAGCAGTGTATTGCTTTGCTTCCATGCTAGTAGATTTGGTTTATCAAAGATGATGGCAAAGCAACAAAACACATTATATAAACACAGCAGAGACGCCAGGTCAGCATGACAACAGTGGTTTACTATATATGTTAAGATGTTACATTTGCAGCAAAAAATGACAACAGAAATGCATGACATCATGGTGATTCGGTCCATACTCAGAACACTCCCCTGGGTGCTCTCAGTGTTATCTAGAACATTATTCCCAATTCATTGTCTGTGGAGCAGCTCCATACCTTATACTCTGACATCAAAAATATGAGTACTCTAGTTTTTGGATTTTGGAGAGAGTTGTTCATGTTTATTGATCTTTTTGGACTGTCCTAGACCACAGGAATAACATGTATGACTTTTGAAAATGGGTAGGCTATAGATCCCCTTTAAGTTGTAATAAAGGTGAAAAAACAAACAAAACAATCCCCACTGCAGGATAACATCATATATAGTAGGTGTTGCATTGTTCTAGCCTATTAGTGGGATAATGTGAGTCCTATATTCAGAGTTACCACATCACGTATTTTATTTGGGCACTTTTAAACAGAAATAGTCTACTTCTCTTGTGTATCATTTTATACAAATAAACATCCTGGGTTTTTTTATCTTGTGATTTCTGATAATCACGTTCAAGTACTGTGGGAGAGTTTGGCATTGCTGCATTTAGTCGCCTTGTGGCATTTAAGGGGTTTTCATCCAATTTCTGTTTTTAATGGCATTTCTTTTCTTACACGAAACCAACGAATGTACAGTTATACTGTACTCTAATGTAAATACTTCCTCATGCTATTTTGTGTGTTTTCATCAGATGTAATCTTCATGTTACAACTTGTTGCTATCCATATCCGTGGTACATACATATCATAAATGAAACAAAAAAAACGTTTATTTCCAAAGCGATTCAGATGGGTTTGTAATACGTCATGGTCAATGAAAGAAAAGGAGAAAGACCGATTTTATTTTTACAATAAAGGGAAAACTGCGGTCTCTGCTATACATTGATGTTGTGCTCAACAGAAACCCTCCTCCCTGCCTCCTCCTCCTCCTCCTCCTCCTCCTCTGTCAGCCGCGCCTCCGCAGCCACAGCTGATGATGTCCAATCTTTTAGCTGCAGACGCTACGGAACTTAGCAAACAGCTAGCGGTGTAGCGTCGTTAAAATGTGTACGAGGTGTTAGCTGGCCGTCATATGAATGTACTGTTTTAGAGTTCAGCAAAGGTGGGTTGAGGAATATAGACGGTTTGTATAAATGTGCCAGGCTTCACCGGCGTTTTAGGACCACGCGTAGTTCAATGCTACTCATGTTAGCTAACTTGAGTAGTTTGACAGAAGGATCAGAGGAGTGTCTAGCTAACCGGGCTAACAGCTAGCTGGTTAGCTTCAGCACAACGTAGCTGGCTAATTAGCTGTTTTGTTAACTACTTCGGTCTGGTTCGACTGAGTTGGAGTGGTGCTGTTTTTCAAGTGGTAGGAACGTAAGTATGCGTTTCGGCTTAAATTGACCCGTTATAGTTTATTAACGAAATGATAGGTGCGAGTTTGTGAGACTTGGTTTTCATTATGAACTGCTAAATGTTACAGTGCCTGCTCGGTGGGTGGCTAACACGCTAGCCAGCTAACTGAAAATCTCCTGTTTGTCAACAATACTTGAATGTCTCAGTCAATTAGGACACGATGAGCTCATTATTGATACAAATGTCACTGTGGCTGTCTACATAGTACGTAGTACAACTCTAGATTGAAACAGACACCGTATAGTAGCTACTTTGCATGAGAAATAAAAAGCTAGATGGCTAATGTAGATTTTACAGTTTTCGCTATTTTATCTCTTTCAGGCTTGATACTTATCTCATGGGGTGTGTCACCTCAGCTAGTTTTAAGCTCTGCTGCTGGGAGAACATGATAAACTGTTAAAGAGATAAATATACAGCTCTGACCAACGTAACTTTTGGGGTTGAATTTCACTTTTTCTGTTCTGTGTTTCCACAGCCATGCAAGTCCTGGATAAGAGCCGGACCCAAGCCTTGGGTTGTTTATGATGCTCAGAGCTTTTTTTCTTGCTTTACTTGACCCCTCCTGGTCCATTTAACCAGCGGTATATTATTACATCTAAACCAAGCCCACATCTCTGCTTGGCAACACTATGATCATTCACGCTGACCCCACCCAGCTCACTGGGACAAGAATCCCCCAAAACCAAGCTCTCCAAATGATATGATAGTAGCCACCTGGATCACTTTTTGTGCTTGCAGGAGCCTTGCACGGGTTCTGCTCTTCCTTTCCTCCTCAAACTCCCTTTCTCCATTCTGGGAGACCCTTTCCAGTGTGGTCTCCGGCACAGGAACCATGGGTAACAGCTGTGTGTGCCGGGAAGATAGTGACTTGGAGGATCATCACCATGGGTCGTCAAGGGCAACCCGAGGACAAGCTAGGCGGGTGGATCACGGTACAGGTGTGGGTGTTGATACTGTAGAGGCGCGGAGCAGTCGACCAAGGGACCCAGTTAGGCCGCCACGCCGAGGGCGAGGGCCCCATGAGCCAAGACGGAAGAAGCAGAATGTGGATGGCCTGGTGCTGGACACATTGGCTGTCATCAGGACACTTGTAGACAAGTAAGTCTAATAAGAGTAATGGTATTAAAAGGATAGAGACAATGATGGAAGGAAGAGTCAGGATGGTCTGTGTAGTTTTAAAATTAGTTTTCTAAAGTTCAGTAAAGGTGTCTGTGATATCAGCCAATACCAAAAAATACTATTGTCATTTATGTTAAGATTCTTTAGTACCACAAGCAGTAGTAATTAGATGTGGAACACCAATAGTGCAGCTACAGTGCCCTGGAAACACAGCATGGCACACTTAGATCTTCTTTATCCCATTTTTGTTTTCATACATTGAGATATACATTAGCATTAGGGTTACAGTTTTATCAATAACAGCAAATATATCACCCACTCCACAGTAGCTAACCATGAAACTCAAGCTCACTTAAACTCGTGCCCACTTGACTCAGAAAAATCATAGACATGAACGGCTTCCACCAGAAGCATCACATGAGGGTTGTTTTGTTGACACAAACATCACATGCATGACTGTTTGAAAGAGTAGTTGGTTCACACAGTGAAGACACGCCTTTGAGATGACTAAGTCCTGGGTGTTTTCTGTGGAACAAACAGCGCAGTGCAATATTTTCAGCAGAAATCACTGCAACACTTTAAGACCCTCTAATTAGCATTCATAAGCAGTTTATAAACAGTTAACTGATAGTTTGTTAACCATTTGTTAAATGTTTGTATGCTGTTAATTAATTTTAAAGAGGAGGACCTAAAGAAATCCCTAATTGATAATCACAAAGCTGTTCTGTGTTCATTTTGTCTTAATTCATATCATTTAGGAAAACTGGCAATAATACGGCATGTGAACCAACTTGAGTACGAGCTGAAATATCAGCTAATGAATAGCATTGTGGAGTCTGGTAGAGACACTGCAATGAATGCTGTTAAATTCACTTTCCATATTGTGCTGTTGTAAAATGTTGATCGTGTTAACTAGGTTGCACCTGTCTGGTTGACAATGTTATGGGTATCAAACTTAACTTAAAAAAATATCTACGTTTATCTCACTATTTTACCCTTTGTCATTTTTACTGTAGATCACGAGCAACAAGGCGAAAAAGCTTCACAAAAATTACACTGCCTTGTCTTTTTTCAACGTGATCTTTGTAGTCTAAACAAGGTTTATGTTTTCTTGAGGTTCCTACAAGTATAATAGCGGAGTGAATTGTTCTTTTTCTGGGAAACCAGGATTTCTCACCATAAAATGAAATTAAAAAATCATCTTGAGCCACACTGACAAAGTAAAATATAATATCTGGCTTTTTCCACCTAAACTACAAAATAAAACAGAAGTGTTATTACATCTGAAGTTATCATTATTATTTATTTATTTAAGTGTGCTCTGCAGTTAGCTGATTCTGTATATCAGTAATATACTGTCAACAGACTGAAAACCTCACTGTTTCTCTACAAAGGTGACTTGAATGGTATTAAGTGCTCCAAGCAGCTGCCACAGGCCTTTGGTGTTTACCTGTGGCTTCAAACAGTTGTAACTCCTTAGAGAGGACTTTGTGCAAGTCAGTTTCCTTTATGTGCTGTGTTTCCTCTCCTGATGTAGTGATGACTTGCCGCAATGATGTAACAAGATTTGTGTTGCCTGCGTAGATGCTGAAACACTTTCTTTCTTATCCTCCTCTTCCACTGAGCTGTCTCTGGAGAAAAGCTGTTCAGCATGACCCTTTGGTGTTTTCAGCAATTTCATCAGCATTAGTTTGGCTGGCTTTGAGAACAAAGTATGGGCTGGATGAGTGTGTTCAGGGGATATCTAATTTTCATTCAAAATGAAAATATGAATGTTGAAATAGGTCTATGTAAATTAGAGGTAGTGTAGTCTGCTTTGGTTGTCTGGATATTAGTCTGGTCCTATTCGTAGCAGCAGCAGCAGCAACCTAGTATGCCTGTCTCCTCTCAGCCTGCCTTAATAAGAAACAATTTTCAGTCTCTTCCATGAACCAGGCCACTAAAGCATCTCTTATGTTCTGGCATAGTGTTGAGTCTTATTTCTTGTATTAATATTGTAAAAAGGGAAAGTCCAACCTCCAAAGAGACTCTACATCCATCTTCACCAGCTTTAGGCACATTACATTTTTCTCCATTATATCATTATTATAAGATAATGTTGGCTTATGAACCCCCCAGGCTTCTGTCACAACTCTGTGCAGCCTTGTATATCTTCACATGACTGTTCTTTTGAGTACAACAGTCCAGTTTCAGAGTTCCTTTTCAAAGTCTTCTTTCACATACCCCTGTAGATTCACACGAGTTTGACCATTTATGCAAATGTGTGTTTATAAATTCTAGCTTAGCTATAGTTGAAAGAAACGGGCCACTTTATCCACCATGGCCCGTAAATTTTATGACCGTTTGATCTCCTCTTTTTCAGCATACTCTCTGTCTGATCCAGCCACTTGTTGAACAGCCTGCATCATTTATTTGTCAGTTACAGATTTTTCTCTCCACTTCAAGCACTTTTTTTTTAACCCACAGAGTTGATCTGTACCAGTTCTGTTAATTAATAACTGCATTTCAAGGTTGAGGTTTAGTATTTGCAGCTGTTGTCACATTAATGTGATGGATAAAGTGTGCATGCAGTGGTCCTTAGCACATGTGAACACACCAGTGTGCTAGTAAAGGTATGCTAAAAATGCTGCATGCATGTAGATACATTTCTTTGGGGCAAAAAAAATATGCTAAATTCTAACAGCTCACTTCCTGGGTTCCCACCTTAGTGTGAATACATATTTGGTTTTAACTCTTGAATTGTGACAGTCTTCAGTTTTTATCTGTTCTTACTATTGTAAGTTTTTTAAATTATTGTTGAGGCAGTATGAGAGTTTTGAAACTGATATCAATCAAAAAAGCAACTCGTCAATTGACTGATAGTAAATAAAATATTCAGTTGCACCTCTAATAGGATTGCTTTGGAGGCTGGTCCTAATCTGTGTGTCCAGAAAATCTTAAGCAAGATGCAGCAAAATATCAGTGCATTGTATTAGAATACTGATAAATGTTGCATCTTGAACCACTGTCTTTTGAATTCTTTGAAGGCCTGTATGAAACATGCATGTACATTTCCAAGAATTTGACAACAGTTTGATTTCTAAATGAAAGACAGTTCAGTTATAGTATTAGTTGCGTTTGGAATTTGAGTATGAAGCTGGCTGAAGTTATGGTTGTCAAAGCATAAGCATTTTTCAGCTTGGGATGAGCCCTGACAAGCAACAGTCATTGCAGCAGCATCAAAAACAACACCTGCTGAAGTAAATCCTTTACGCTTGCCTCAACCTCTCTCTGTGTGGTAACATTACTGTCTATGTCCATTAGTGCGGTCACATAGAGAGACAAAAGCACGATTCATTAGTTTGAAATATTTCAGATGCAGTGATCACAGCTGTCATAAAGACTTGAGATTTAATTGCTGATTGAATAATCTTAAGGAGAAGCACCACCTCTATTTGTTCAAAGTATGCATATAAATAAACACATATTTCACAAAATACACAGCAGAGTTTTTGATGTATAGCATTCAGGTGAAATGAAGAAGTAAGAAGCAGGCTGTTGTTACATTGTGTCCAAACTTTTGTCTTTCAGTGACCAAGAGCCCCCTTACTCCATGATCACTTTGCACGAGATGGCAGAGACAGGTAAGGAAAAAGTGAAACACACATTCACACAGTGGACGTGGACTGAGTAGAAGTACTTTGTCCTGTACAGAATATATTAAGCAATGCAACTTTAAAGCACTTTTCATGTATTTGAAACGAGAGGATCAGGGATTCCTTCGAAACTGTAGGAACATTAGCTCCTCTCAGTAACAGTAATAAGGTGAGGGGGCTAATATTGTCTCAGCTGATAAAACCTTTCCTTGGTTGGCTCTTCATCATGTGCACATCTCTTCTGACAGAGTTTCTACGGGTTGAAATGAAACTATCAACTGCACTGTAGCTGTACAGTTAAGGGGTTTCACAAATTATCCAAGGTATTAATTATTTCTACTGACTGATGAGGGAAGAGTTTCAGGATTTTAAACTGGTCTCTTCTGAAAAAGGTTGTCCCATCCCCCTCAGGCTGAGCTGGTGGGTTGTTTTTGAGAACTGCTGAGGCAATGATATTACAGCAGCTTTGTAAGCAGCAGACAGTCGCAGTGTTCCTCCTCTGTTCTGTGACAGATTTTCCTATTTAGCCACTTTGACACCTCATTCAAGCCACTCTCTCCACGACATGTACATATATTTCAGTCATTGAAGAACTTGTGTTATCCAAGCACTTCTAACAGTGAGCATATTTGGTTTGGGTTGAGCTGTGTTCTGTCGTTAAGAAGAAAAACAGCTTTAAGGAGAAAAAAATAAACAGACCATATACAGAAAAGGGTGGGTTTGACTGAGGTTGAAGCTAGAGAAATGTTCACCGAAGGGGGCTGCAATACCACCTGTCTGCTGCTGACATTCCTGCAGTAATATTGCTGCCTCAGCATTTCTGCGACACACCCACTGGCCCAGCCCGGGGGGACCTTACATCACCTGGGGAAGGGACAAGTCACAAGTCACACTGCAGGCATCATGAGTTGGTCACTACATTATATTACTACCCAGATTCTGCGTCTAAATAGGATTGAAATATGTTTTTGTGAATATTCCAGAGCAAGGGAAGGAAATATAATAGAAGAGCTGTATTCATAGTTTGACAGAGGGCGATACAGAGAAAAGTAAACATCACAGTGTTTTTGACCAAATACCTTAATGTCAATATTGCAGTGATATTGTAAATTTGGCTATTGGTGCTCTCAAAAAAAAATTTACACAATGAGATTTTTGATGAATAATGACTAAGTGTGTAAAGGTAAATAATAAAACAGCCAGAACTGTCCTGGACTGTCCTGAATACCATTATTGGGGCTTTGAAACTTCAGGGATAATTACCTGTGAATTTTCAAAGCTTCAACGGGATGTGGTGAGATCTGGGCAGTGTAATTATTATCAATTATATTCATATACCTCAATCAAACACCTAAACCCGACCCAACTTTAGTAGGACTTGGCACTATTGTGTGTCTGTGTATGAGAGAGAAAGAGTGATAGAGAGCAGGAGGGTCCACCAGTTTAACTGTGAAAAACAAAACAAAAAACTAAGCATTCAGATCAGAGGTGCAAACTTGTCACCTTTCAGCAAAAGTCACTGTTTTGAATACAAAATAGGTCAATGTGAGATTTGGTTTGGGGGCTCTGTGAGGACAGAGTCACAGGGCAGTTAAATAACATCAACAGTTAACTCACTATCTCTACTTAAACAGCCAGAGTGGATGGCAATCAGGGATTAAACAGAACACCCCCAGAAAAGGGTACTCTGATCAGCCACCGATCATTATTGGTAGATATTCGTTCTCAATAGTTTGAAGGTCGTTTGAAAGAGCCGATCAGATGACACAAAACATAAGAGAGACAATTTCTCCTCGCGTCACACTGTAGCACACATTGTAACTCACTGTACTTTTGACGTTCCATTCATGGTTTACTGCTGACCTGACGTCCAGCTCACCTGCCTGTCCTGAGTGCAGACACACTGTCTCTCTCTCCTCGCTCGCCACACACACCCCACTGAACACTTTTGTAGAGGCTGCAATACACTCCGCTGTTTCCTGACAGTGTTAACAAGCTGCAGTTCAAGAATGAGCAGATCAGATTCTTATGATAGAGCATTGCGACATTTGTGGGGGTTTTTTTGTTACTTATTGACAAAATGCCAGTATTTGGGTGTTTTAACTCTTACAGTCACAAATGGCCAACAATGATGTAGTTAATAACTATGCTTGTTACTGTAGTAGCCTAATTATGTCACCTGAGAACGGGGCAAATGCCTAAGCTCTCTGAAAATGACAGGAGTGAAATTAAAATTACCTTGTTAGAGTTTTTGTTTTAGTTGTACTAGTTATGGAATCAATTTATAAACCTCATTTCCATGCCCTGTCTTTTAATTGACTAAACAGCAGTTGCAATAGCTATAAAGAGCAGAACCACATTAATTTTTTCTAGCTTCAGTGTAATACAATTTACTCAAATACAATTTTGCACTCAGGTTTTAACACTCTTGACTGCTTTTCTTCAAGTGCCTTGAATCAACGCCCCCCTTATATTACTTTTGTAGCAGTAACATAACATTATTCTAGGGTGAATTCTTCTCTATGTCCCCATCCTGAAATCAACTGGAAATCTACATTGTGAAGCTTACAGTTAAAAAAAAAAATCCTTCTTGGAGGGGCATGGCCCTGTACCCCTCTAGAGGTTTTGCATCTTTGTCACGTTTTCACCCTGAATGAGTTTGCACCCCTGTCGAACACTGATTTGGATATCAGTTACCATGTCAGCTACTGAAGCTTTAAAACATTTGGGTCAGCACTAGCTTTAACAGTGTGGTAAGTTCAGAAGATCACATTACTATAATGCAGCCTTAAACACCAGGAAAAGACAATACTTTTGCCATAATACGATATTACGATATCCAAAATCTAAGATGATGTCCTGTATCACAGTATCAATATAACATGGATATATTGCCTAGCCCTAGTTTGACAATAACTTACAGGTCTGGTTTGTGTCTATTTGAAGCGATTGTTGATGTTTGTGTGTGTGCTTCTAGTGCATATGGTGAAAGATGCTCTCATGCTGTGTATTTGTGTGTATGCCGATGCGCAGGCCTTTGAATTCTTGTGTTTGGACCTTGTGTCATGCACATATGGTGTTTGATGCTCACATGGCGTGGTGTTGTGTGGTTTGACTGCAGCCAAGTCGGGTATTAGCTTGCAGATATTGAACCCTGAAGGCAGCCAAGCAGCAAGTCAGTCAGCCAACCAGTCACTTTCTGTTTGACATGTGCCATGATGTTACATTATTCATCAGCCAGTTGGCTGGCGCTGTTATAAGTGATAGTGTGTGTGAGAGAGAGAGAGGGTTTCTTACTGAGTCATCTAATGGACAGGAAATGGATGTTTTAGTATTTATGCTGCACCTGATACTCATAATTCAGGGGCCTGACTCACAAAGTGATTTCGGCACACGTCAATTATATTTGAGGTATCTGGTGTCATTGGGACTAATCATGGCAATTCCTGTAAATGAAATTTATGCTATTATAATTAAAGAACATAACCAGCACAGACAAGGAAGCCAAACTGGACCAAGGAGGAGAAACATCTGAATGGTCAGATAAAATCAATCCATCAAGTCTCAAATTAATCTTTTCCTTTCTTCTCCCTCAGATGATGGTTGGCTGGAGGTTGTTCAGTCTCTGATTCGAGTGATCCCATTGGACGATCCGCTTGGCCCTGCAGTGATCACCCTTCTATTGGATGAGTGTCCCCTGCCCACCAAGGTTAGTGGCTTACTTGTGTGTATAGCACAGACAGTCATTGGGGTAATGCATTTAAAATAATCTGACCCTTTGCCGAGAAATTTGTCATCCCAGAACTGAGCAAAGCCAGACCCAGCCCCAGCCCTTCTCTTTGCATCTTCAGCTCTAATCAGAAAACAAATCTTTGTCATCCTCTTTCCTATGTCTTTTTCTGTATTCTGGTGATTGCGTGTGATTAGTGAATTGCTGTGGTCCTCAATTTTTAACACATCAAGAAACTGGCTTGTAATTTAATCATGTTTTCATTTGGCCTCTGCTTTCCACCCCCTCTGTCCCACACCGCCTCCTTTTTTTCTCTTTGGACAAATAAAATCTGGTTAGGACCCCCTGCTTCTCAGTCCAATGTAACCTGAGGACAAAGGACATACTATGACACTCCGAACAGTATGAACTCTGTTCTCTCTCTATTATTTAACAGAAATGTCCACCTAACAAAACACATTTTGCAGGTTTAAAATCTAAAATGTAAAGCTTCAAACACACAGCAGCTATAAACAGGGATAAACACACTCCTTGCCTGCAGGTGCCTGTCATTGCAGGTGGTGCGTGTAAGTAGCACTGGCTGGATTCGAACTGCAGGTATAACACTGCTGGCACTGCTGTTCAGCTGTTGAATAATAGTGTCTGATCCTGGTTTGTGCTGCATCAGTGACATTATGACCCTGTTAATAAAGTAAATTTAATTTACTTGATGTGGTTTGCTTTACCAGCTGTTGGTTCAGGAAAATCACCCCTGTCTTTCCCCGCTAGCAGTAGTTGTGTTTTGCCCACACTTGACTGCGTTGTTTGTATAGAGCTCACTCTTTGGGGGCATTTTAAAATCACAGTCATGTCATGGATTTGAGAACATTGTGCCTGAAATTGTAATATTTCATCCCTCATTCTTCTTCAACTTTATGATTGTTTGGTTGAAACTGTGTGTATGTGACTCTCACTAGAGTTAACTGCTCCATCTCCTCTCTGCAGGATGCTCTCCAGAAACTGTCTGACATGTTGAGTCTGAGTTCGGCTGTAGCACGACAGGACGCTTTAAACCCTGCTAAACACAGAAACACCACAGCTGTCCTAGGGTGCCTGGCAGAGAAACTGGCTGGTACAGTACACATTTACAAATGTGATATTGTTAATTCTTGAGTCAATAGTCTTGCTTTACTGCTTCCGTTGTTATTAACCCACGATGAACTTGACATTCAAGCTCACTGCAAACAAATGATTATAAGACACAAAATGGCTGCATGTTAATCAACTTGCAAGGACTTAACATTAACCTTTGATCAATTACAAATATTAAAGTGAAAGGTTAGGCTTGTTTGGGGGTAATTTTACTGTTTTTTCTACTTTAACCACTTTAAGACAGAGTCATAGAGGATGATTTTATCTTTTAGTGTGCAGTTTGGTGGTGCAGTGAATGATCAGATGAGACTGATTTAGCTCAGTCACTTAGTATTCTTAGATTCAATAAGCAGCTCCTGTCAAAGTTAGGAAAACATAGTCACACAGAGTCTTATAAACTTTGCCCCTGTGATATTAAGCTATTTTATACAATGTCTTTCCACTTAATTGTTTTTTTTGTTTGGTTTTTTTTTGTTTGTTTGTTTTTTTTTAGGTCCGGCTAGTATTGGATTGTTGAGCCCTGGAACCCTTGAGTACCTTCTAGAGAGCCTGGTGAGCAAACACACACACACACACACTCTCACTCACTCACTCCTATCTCTCTCTCTCTTTCTGTCCTCTCTCTCACACACACTCACTAGTCTGCATGTCTATGAATAATTTTGTGGAAAGGTGTTACATAAAATTTCTTGTTTTTTATTTATGGCATGTTAGTGGTGGATGTTGCGTTAGAAGGGTCATCACTTCTGTGACACCTCAGCAGTCAAGCTACTTTTTCATTTACAAAAAGCCTAAACCCTAAACAAAAATGTTTTGTATCCTGCTTCATACTATACCAAGATTAGGTGAGATTTTGACTGAGTAAATGCAGCGTTAAGACATTAGTAGTATTAGTAGTGCAGTTTAAATGATCGATAGTGGAAAGTCAGGTGGTTGTTTTTGCAAATGACTTTCAAAGTTGTGGAATATGAAATCATTTGATGTCCAACCGAGGGTTTCTGTTTTTCACCACTCTATAACTTCATCTCACATTATTTTTGTTGTTCATTAGACAAGAACCTCATTGTTTTCTAATCCACTCTCGCTGATGGGCAACTTCAGTGGAAAAACACTGTGCAACTGCTTCTCAGAAAATGCCTGTCAGTGTTAGCTAAAACAATGTCCTCTAATATGAAGGAGCTGCAACAAGTGTTGAGGAAGACTTTAGATAGAAAGAGGAAGAGTGAGTTAGAAAATATGTTATGTGGATACATTTCATGTGCATGACTGTAAAGGACTTCTAAGTCATGCTGGAACTTACAAATGTTTGTAGGCAGATGTTCTTAGTTGAGTTTATAGTGAAAGGTAGAGATAAAAGTTTTATAGTCAGTAAGGTGAAGTCATTGTTAAATTGTTACGCAGCTGTCAGTTACAAAACCCTCAACCCCCTTTTTTTTTTTATCTAACGTCTGTCCTTGGAAGCATGCTCACTGTGACTTCATAACAGAAGGTCTAGTTATTCACCATCTGAAAGCAGAGTGGGGGAGGACTCGGACGCTGAGTTCTCTGAGGAAACCTGGCGAAGAGCTATCAAAAGAACACATACAACCTCAATCTGTGTCAGACACGGATTGTTGCAGTGTAAGGTACTTAACCGCCTGCACCTCTGTAAAGCCAAACTGGCCTAGATATACTCTGGTTCAAACCCATAGCATATAAGATGCCATCAGGCCCCTGCTACCAGGCCATATGTTTTGAACATGTCCAAACTGTCCACTGGTCAGAGACTTTTGACACATTCTCCTACATATGTAAAAACAAAAAAAAAAGGGGGTTGACCCAGATCCTGTCATTGCAACATTTGGGGTTGTCCCCAGCAACAGCGGGATATCCAAACATTTATGAGATCTAATGGCATTCTCAGCATTACTATTCCACCGGCTTATTCTTCTTAGCTGGAAATCCCCCACCCCTCCATCTCAGTCACACTGGATTCATGAGGTAATGTCAGTTCTCAAACTAAAAAAAAGTCAGATGCATCTTCAAAGGGCTCCTCGAAAAAGTTCCAAAACCCTGGCACCCCTTTATAGACTATTATGCAAACAAATTTAATGCAGACACTTAAGATTAGATGCATCTCTACCCATTTATTTGCTCATTCTATTGACATTACAAATGCAGATCATTCATATGTAACCTGGGCAGCATATTGTATCCATGTACAGTTTTTATGCAGTTATGCTTTTTGATACCTTTTCTATTCTTATCCCACACCCATCTGATTTTGTCACCTCACCCCTGCTCTGCTAAGCACTCAGTCACTCAGACCCAGATCATCCACTCCACCAGCACTTTATCCCACTTCCCTCTGGACATTGATATAGACTACCCATGTACAGAAGGGCCTGTTTCAGCTAGAGCTTAGCTCCCACAGCCAAACAAGCTCTAAATAAGTAACTTCCTTTTGATTTGAAATTCAGTCTGTGGTGTGTCGAATGCCAGTCCATGTTTTTGTCTTGCATGTCTGTGATAGGCATTCTGTGTGTTTTACTTCTTTGTGCTATGTATGGACCAGCTGAAAAAGAATTTCCTGCTTAAGGACAAAAATCCATCTGTCTGTCCGTCCTTTCGTCATCTTTTCTCTCTCTCTCACTTTCTTACTGAAAACTCAATATAAAACATTTTGAAATAAAAAAAGGCATAGTTATATGTGTATTGTTATTGTACGTATGTGTGAAAGGAAATGTTGTTTCTAGGTCAACATAATAACCTGAATGAGAGCACAAACATGATTGCCATTTCTTTTCTGTCTTCTCTGTAAATCTCCCTCCAGAGCTCTGAGGCCCACCCTACTGTCATGCTGTTTGCTCTCATTGCTTTGGAGAAGTTCTCCCAGACCAGTAGGTTTATTCACTGTATCTTATTGCCAGTTCATATGAAAGATTCATGATGACACAGGTGAAAATTAGTAACTACCTTTTGAAAGAGCACCAAAATGAAATAGAAAGTGACCTTATCAAAGGAATAAGCAAAGAGACCTGCACTGCCATGATAACAGGCATGTGCAGTGTCTTAACTTCTGCTATCTGCTACTTCTCTGGTGGTGGTTTATTTGCATTTGCATATGAAATATTTGCTGTGAGATAGAGACACAGATGTGCTGTTCTTCAGCGGTTCCACTGTTAATGTCCAAACCAATATATGAAATGCTGATTGGTTGCTAATGCAAAATTGTGGCGCTGAAGCATTTTAATACTCTAAACTAAGACTCGTCACTTGTAGTTTTATAAGTCTCAGTAGTCCCCACCAGCCAACTGTATCCATTGGTTTATATTATATTTCTGCAACTTTTTTCTCCAATGTTTTACACCAACTTGTTGGGATTTTTTTTCTTAACTGGCCTTTACACTTAATCCAAACATTGCCTCCCCCACATAGGCCTTTCAAAACATATTTCACTGAAGACACAGATTTATTTTGAGATTTGTTGGACGGTTTAAACACATATGCCTGGTGCATCTTCTTGCCCTCAGGTGAGAACAAACTGACAGTGTCTGAGTCGTGCATCAGTAATCGACTCGCTGTTCTGGAGTCGTGGGCAGAACATCCTGACTACCTGAAGAGGCAGGTCGGATTTTGCTCACAGTGGAGCCTCGACAACCTGTGTGAGTTTCAACATTGTATGTTTGTGTAGGACAGCATGATACAATCTCTTTGATTATGCATTTGTCTCCATTAGTCACTGAATAAAGAATGTGATAATATTTTTCCTGTCGTCCTCTATGCAGTCCTGAAGGATGGTCGTCAGTTTACCTACGAGAAGGTCAACCTCACCAATATCAATGCCATGCTCAACAGCAACGATGTCAGCGAGTACCTCAAGATCTCCCCTACTGGACTAGAGGTTAGTCCAATTCATGGATGTACAGTAACAGATCAACTCATTTAGGAAATAACCTCTCTAACATTGAGATTTTAGTACTTTACACTCATTAGCTTGATATAAATGTTTTTCTCAAGTGTTCATCATAAAATCAGAGTGTTTTCTCTCCCTCTTTCTCTCTGTCTGTCTGCTCACCTCCTCAGGCACGATGCGATGCCTCGTCCTTTGAGAGCGTGCGTTGTACATTCTGCGTGGATTCAGGCATTTGGTACTATGAGGTGACGGTCATTACATCAGGCGTGATGCAAATCGGATGGGCCACCAAGGACAGCAAGTTCCTCAACCATGTACTAATCTTCAGTGTCTGCACCGTTCAGCTTTTACACATTCTGTGTAGTCACACATTTGAGCGTATTTTATGTGTGTATGTGTGTTACAGGAGGGTTATGGGATTGGAGACGATGAATACTCATGTGCGTATGATGGCTGCAGGCAGCTCATCTGGTACAACGCTCGCAGTAAACCTCACTCTCACCCCTGCTGGAAGGAGGGTATGCACTGCACACAGACATGGCACTGCTATTTTTTCTGTGTCTCAACCGCACACTTCAAACAAAGTTCATTGTCAGTCTGAACAGTAGGAGGGGACACCACGCATTTAAATGTCAGACTCATTTGTTTAGAAATGGCTTTATTGTTTTTAGTGTCTCTGGAGTGTTTTGTGATTTTTAGTGCCCACGCACTGTTGTCACCGCCTGCATTCAGGCTCTGATTTACCTCCCACATGGACTATCAGATAATGGTAACAATAGCATGCCAAGATTAAACTGTGCTGTGTCCTGTATCCTGTTTAGGAGATGCCATCGGCTTCCTGTTGGACCTCAGCAAGAAGCAGATGATCTTCTATCTGAATGGACATCAGCTGCCACCAGAGAAACAGGTCTTCTCCTCAGCCACGTAAGTCCACACAGCCAGTCACCTTCTTAATATGTCTTTTTTTCTATGGTTTTTGTTCTATGACTCTAATTTCAATGGTTTTTCTCCCCCATGAACTTTCTGTCTTTTTTCCCTTCTTCCTCCTTACTTTCTTGTATATATCCCTCTTCTTTCTTCTGTCCCCTTCTCAAATTAACCCCTGTCTTTCCCTTCCGTCTCCGTCAGGTCCGGTTTCTTTGCGGCAGCCAGCTTTATGTCATACCAGCAGTGTGAGTTTAACTTTGGGGCCAAGCCTTTCCGTCACCCACCTTCTGTCAAGTTCAGCACCTTCAACGACTTCGCTTCACTGCTGCCCAGTGAAAAGATCATCCTACCCAGGTAAAAAAAAAAAAGATGCTGGTCCTTTAAGTGATTTTTATATCAGTGTCTAAAATATACTACACTCTGAGCATTTGGAAAGGCGCTAAAATGCAATGTGGTGTCTTAACCAGCTGTCCTCTGACAAGTGAATCATTTGTTTGCATACAGCATCCAACACGTAGGTATGGCATGATAGAAAATGACTCATCTTTTGGGGTTTCTCCAGTGTACATAGAGCATTTTCATCAGTCATTATTTTGTTGGTCACATTAAAGCAGCCGTTTAGACTTTATGTAAATGTATTGACTAGTAGTAGGACTTTATTAATATCGATTAGATGTAGTGATATGAATAGAGCAATAGGGCAGCAGACCTGTCTTTTGGCAGGCACTTGGTTATGGCTTTCATATTCATTTCAGGGTTTCTAGGAAATAATTGCAGTGATCTAACATCCATAGTTGTATGTTGCACCAAAATTAAATGCACCTATCAATACTTATTATTACTGTAATAAATAACATCTTTGTGAAGCTTTAAATGATCAGATTTTGTTGGCATTCAGAAAGTTGTTGACTCAAATCTGTAGCAATCCTGTGCAACAGCACAACCTGAAAAATTACCATTGCTGAATCAAGAACTCTTATACACAGAGTCAACAAAAACCTGAACATTATTATCTTGACAAAGAAAGAAACTATTGCAAGGTTGTTTTATTGGATGGAACCAGTGTGCTTGTTTTTGACTCAAGCAAAATAGAAGCTTCAAAACACACAGTAGGCTTTGGTGTGTATTTTGTCATACCTTAATACTTTTGTGACATTTCACTGCAGTAAACAGTATTTTTGTGCTGCACTACACTTCATTCAAACTTGACAACAACAAAATAAATCTCTCCAAATTCCTCCTGGTTTTGTTAGCCGTTTAATTAGTGCACTGTTCCAGCAATCATCAACTAAGGTTGGTTGCACTAAACCCTTAAATCATCAAGTTAGATGTGAAGCTGTTTTTCCCCTCTGTGTCTCTTTGCCATTGCGGTTGTTTACAGTCCTAAAACATTATCCACAACTGGCAACTCAGCTGCCTTTTTCATCTATAGAGACTGACCTGTAGTGACACATACTGTGCATTATTGAAAACTATTGGGATTTCTGAATACTGTGGTATGCCTTATTACTATAACATCGCACAAGCCTAACATACAGTGAACAAATGAATGTTAGATTGATAAATGAGCATAGACACATGAATGTTGGGCCCTTTGGCAGCTTGGTGAAATTATATTATTGTGCTTTTAGATTCATGATGGCACTGACCGTAAAGCTACTGCAATACATCACTCACCTGCACCTTGTATGTGGATGCTCAGTTGTCAAAGCTTTGAAATTGAGTTGTTTTACTTGCCATAAATAGTTATTTACATTAATAGAAGTAAGAGGCCAGTGTAATTTGTTCAAATTCAGACCTGCCACAGCGCAAGTACATCAAGCTGATCTGCAGTGCCACATTTTCATCACTGTGTAAAGAAAAAAATTGCTCTAAATCCAAGTCTGTGTGTGTTTGCATGTGTGTGTTTGACAGACATCGGCGTCTGGCCTTACTAAAGCAGGTTAGCATCCGAGACAACTGCTGCACGCTGTGTTGTGACGTCATGGCTGACACGGAGCTGCGGCCCTGTGGACATGGGTATGTGTGGATAAGCAAAGCTTAAAAGTTCCAACTATTCAGACAGTCAATATGTTAGACTTATAGGCAGGCCCTTTCTCTTCTGCCTGGTATTTTCTGTGAATGAGATAATAAAATCTTCATGTATGTTCCCCCTCCCCATCTTCCTCCAGTGGTATGTGTATGGAGTGTGCCTTACAGTTAGAGACGTGCCCCCTGTGCCGCCAGGACATCCAGACCCGCGTCAGACTCATTGCACATGTCTCCTGACAAACCTCCTGCCCCTTCTCCAATAAGGAGAGACACACAAGCCCTACAGCCTCCTCCTCCTCCTCTAATCCCCTCTCACCCAGCAGGGCTGCGAGGATGGTGCCACAATGTTGTGATGATACCACAACTGTGACTTCTGTTAAGAGGAGGCGCCGATGGAGGGGTGAAGAGAAGAAAAAGAGGAGATGAGAGGAGGGGAATTTAAACCACAGCTGGATCCCTAGGAGCATTCTCCCATTTACCTCCATCTCCTCTTTTGTATCCTTCTGACAACTCACTGCAGAAGCTGGGCCAAGAATCCTCAACTTTGTACCAACAGTGTGTACTTCAGACAAAAAGAGCAGAAGTGTGAGGAGCAGAAACAATTAAATGAGATTACAGACCGGAACCAACCTCTCATCTGCAAGCCCCTGCGTAGTTATCAGACATCCTTTCTATGATACGAGGATCCCACTGAGCTTTCAGCCCAGAGGCTACTACTATTTAATCCCATCATCGTCATGCACATGTCTGCAGATCTGAAAGGGCTGGGTAGCAGAAAAGAAAAACAGCCTGTAGTACAGTATTAAACCCAAGGTACAGATACATTTGAGATGAATCTCATTTTCATGTTTTTGGGTATAGATAAGCGACTTATGGTGTTCTTGAGGTAGCATTTTCATTCTCCTTTTTCAAAGTTATATCTAGTTTTTTGGTCAGCTTTACTGTCTGTACTGATTGATCGCCCACTGGAAGGGTTTGCCATTGGAAAAAAGACATCTTTAGCTAAAATATCAGACTTTTCTCTTGATGTCAGAAGGCTTTAAAGTTGCAAAATTGTTGCAAGAATTCAGTTTTCTGATTTGGTTTACAAAAGCAAATTTTAAAAATCAATTCAGCTGTCTCCTGGCAGAGAATGTGATGACAAAATTCTTGTTTTACAGCCCATACAAAAAGTGACTTGAATCTGAAGTGACTGATATTTTAAGCACGGCTGACCTGCTGCTTTTTGTGTTGTATCGTCTTAGCTCAGATGTTGATATTTCCTCAGTCTCAGTCATGTATGTAACAACCTGCAACAAATAAATACAGAGATTAGGATTTGCAGAAAGCTTATCTGTAAAGGAAATTACGTTTTCTCCCTAATCATAAGTGCTTATGTTTGAAGAGCCAGTGAGGGGGAAGTGAACAACCCAATTTCCATTGCCACCTTCTGAATTTATGTTGGATTGCTTGATTGGTGCTAACAATTTGGCAACAACTTGTAATGCAGCTCCACCATGAGTCAAGCTCAGCTAAGGGGCAGCATAAGTAAATATGTCTTAATTTTTGTTTGTAATGACAAACACATGCGTCTGTATAAAGACGACTATTTTCAATCCTCAAGATGTGATTTAATTTTATTTTATAAATGATGGCAAACGCTGGTGTAGAAACTTGGTTGAGAGGTACAACAGGTTCTGTTGATTGACAGTGTTTTATGAGCTGATTATTAAATTGTTCAAAACTAATGTGACTTGTTTAAGTGAATTGTTTTCCTCACTATCAGTTTACTAAATATCCCAGGGTCTTTTTGGGTCTGATTTGACAGTGAAATATTTGATATGAGTTAGTTAAGAAACTACCCACAACATACTGAAATGACCTAAAGAGTGTAGGCTACAGTACAGGGGAAAAGAATATGTATTTATGTTTCACTTGCTACACATCAAAGCATATGGAATTGATCTTGTCAAAACAAGTTTGTCAGATTGGAGGTGCATCTTCCATTTTATCTTTCAAACTGAGTAAAATGTGGTTTCCCTCTTTGTGCTTTATGTAACAGCACACACGTTTGCTCTCATTTAGCCATTTTTACATCTTTCTCCCTTTGTCTTTATAAGAACCTCATGTTTCCTTTCTGTCTCTCTGTGCATCCTTTACTTGAAGCATCTCTGGGTTGACTGAATGACATTTGTATTTTGGAAACAGGTGACGAAATAGGAAAGATTGTGATTCAAGAGAATTTATTTGTACAATTAAAACAAATTGACATTTGAAATTATCACACTATATAATTTTAAATTTGTTTTGGTCAAATTATTTATGAAAGAGTTACTACTCTACCAAATTGCTTGAACATGATCTGCAAAATCATTCAGATGATACTGAAAAGGTAATATGCATCTCTCTCAGTCGGACAAAAGACTGGTCTGGTCACTGTTTGCGATCTTGTATTTTGTGGAGCACCTTATACTGTACTTGCAGGTGAGAGAAATTACATGTTTGTCTCTACGATCGGAGATGAAGTTCAGGACTGTAAAGAATAAGTTGTGGGTTGTATTTAAAACATCTATAAAGGAATTTTGCCCCAGAGTTCCCAAAGATGTGATTGAAGAATTGTTGTTTCCTGGATTGTGATATTTGTAATAAATGTATGTTCATGTGATATATATTTTTTGAATGATTGTTTATTTACACGTAAAAATTTTCTCTGTCTCAAAAACATAAGTGATAACAATCCATCCATCCATCCATCCATTTTCTAACCACTTATCCTCTTGAGGGTCGCAGTTGGGCTGGAGCCTATCCCAGCTGACATTGGGCGAGAGGCAGGGTACACCTTAGACAGGTCGCCAGATTATCGCAGGGCATGATAACAATCTGATATATAATATGAGCTTTCTAGTTGAAATACTTGTTCTTAAGGTGCGAGTAAACAAAATGTGTTTTAAAATAAAAGTTCGGATTTTTTTAAAACAGTCGGCATGCCCCAGTAAAAGAAGTAGACTGGAGCTATCTACTGCTGTGAAGGGGTCTGGAAAACAAAAAACAAATTAGAAAACATTTAAACCACCTTAAAAAAGTCTCACCTAACCATAATCTGTTTAAGCATATTCTATATTGAGAGTATTTTCACTGCTTTACCTTAATGTCCAACAGTGATTTAACATCACTGAACACAGACGCTGCTGGTCCACCACTGCCTCAGTCACTTTGTTTTCTGTTATTATGTGGCTTTGGCTTTCGGGTTTATTTAGATTTACCAAAGTCACACAGGGACACTAACTTATTGAAGCAGCAGTAGACAAGCAGCTCCCATGATCGGCAAGCTAAAATGACTGTTTTTGTCAATGGAGTCTGGGGGCTTTCATGAGAGCATAGATGGGGAATTGAAGCTGTTAACAGCTTCCTGTCAGAGCAGGCTGTCTGTGGGAAAGGTAAAGTGATAAACTAATGTGATATTTTTATTTTAGGTTTGACTTTTTTTAGTTGGCCAAAATGAGTTTTGTTGCTGACTCCTCCACAGCTGTAGAGAACTTACCTTCCATGCCAGACTCCAGTCTCCTCCAAACTGGGGACAAGCCCACTGACATCTACTGTACATATTACACTGTCTGTGGCTAAGTACCCCATACAACCCCACTTCAAAAACATCTGAACTATCCCTTTAATATACATGTATTTACACAGACATTAACTCTTGAAGTAAGAGTTGATCACAGCTAAGGTAGAAACCAAAACTAAAACTGTAACGAAGAATGACAGGAAAGATCTAATAATAATTAGATTATATACACAGTATGAATAAAAGTCCATTACAAAGAGAGAATTTAGAAAGGTACAAGATAGAAGCAAGCTTGTGTCAGAAATGAATTTTTTTAATAGTCCATAAAGTCTCATTTCTTTAATCGCCCCTAGATGTCCTCGGGTAGGAACCAAGGTGCACAGTTTGTGTTCTACCGGACTGGACTCAGACGCGCACATATGTTCGCTGTTTCCTTGGCAACAACATTACGCTCGCTATTTACCATACACGTTAACGACTTGTTGAACCAACATGGACATCCAGGGGCGAAGTAAGTAAATTAAATGTATTTAACAAACATTAATGCAGCTTAAAGAGCGTGTACAGTGATACTTTGAATTCAAAATATTCGAAATGTCGCTAACAAACTAGCAGCTCATTTAGTGCTAACTACATGTGTTTAGCTAACGTTAGCTAACCTTCACTTAGCCAGCTAACTAGTGTTATCGTTCACTAACGACCGTAACCAGTTAGACCTGACACACAGCTTTGTAATTGAACGAATAGTTGTGTTTGATGTAAAATGACAACATTTGCGAGTTAACCCAGCTGATCTGTGAAATGTTAGCTAACAGCTTTGACTTCACTAAAACATGAGAATTCAGATGTTGCCTCTTCTCCTCTAGCTGACCTGAGCTGTGGAGACAACATCGTAGAAATGGTTGACATGGATGAAGACAACGTTGCTGTTTCCAGGTGGGATTTCAAAGTCAAGTATCTTTTCTCCTATTCTGGGGCTTTTCTAGGTTCAAGACAAGTCTGTAGTCAGTGTTACAGTCAAGTCTCAAGTTCTCATTTTTTTAAGTCAAGCATACAGCTAGAGAAAGCAGGGTTAATATACTGCCTGTAAAGTCTACCTTCAAGTGATAAGACCTTCATCTCTTATTTTTCTCCTTCCAGTTCCTCAGCTGCAGATGCTGCTTTTGATGCTCTTATTGGCTGCATAGAGGACATCATCATGGGTAGGATTAGTGATGAATCCATTCTTGTCAGTCTTTTTTTATTACATTATACCAAGTTTCAATCTTTAAACTATTAGTTAAAGATGAACTTTCCAGCAACCTGACAGTAAGAAGTAAGTGTCATAGTCTTGTGTTGAAAAATATATCTCAGTAATTAAGGCCTCAGTGGCTTTATGAAACATTTTATATGAAGAAATCACAATATAGGCTTTTTTTGTGTGTTTGAACTAGTTCAGTAAGTTTGGTCTGTTTTTTTCTGAGAGCATGGTGAAAAATGCTTGACAGAAAAATGTAGGTAAAACTTTTTCACATTTTTCCTGAGAGTTTTTAAAAGGACAGTATTCTAAATCAGCTGAAGACATATATATCTTCAGTGTTTTACATTTAATGACAAAGATATGTGATGTTCTACATGTCCATTTCTTTTCTTTTAGAGGAGGACTTCCAGCAGCTTCAGCAGAGTTTCATGGAGAAACACTACCTGGAGTTTGAGGACTCTGATGAGAACAAGCTTAGCTACACGCCCATCTTCAATGAATATGTCAGTTTCTGGGCTTCAAGGAATATGACACACAATTATCCGGTTTTTATAACCCTGTCTGAGTCTAATACACAGCTGCCTGCAGAAAAATGAGTTATATCACCTTGTCTAATTTCAACCTACAGCTCTATCAAAGATAATGACTTTTTACTGAACATCTGTAGCAGTCAGGGAGGCAAACTAAGACCAAATTAATGATAACACTCATGGCTGTTGTGTAGGTTGACCTGCTGGAGAAACAACTGGAGCAGCAGCTGAGGGAGAGGATCACTGGCTTCGACATGAACACCTTCACAGAGCTGCTCATGTAAGATGTGACATCACAACTTTCCCCTGAGGCCATCTTACTCTGCCTGTTTTCCTCTTACAACAACTAAATCACTTTAATTCATTAGTGACATACATGGTGTCACTGAAGGCAACCAGTCAGCTCATACTGTAGTTTGTGTGATGCACCTGTTGCACTTAAGAAATATTATTTTGCAACAGGCCACTAGGTGGCGTAAAATTATATTGCAAATGTGATGAGGTTCTCGTTGTGTTTCTCTTCCATGGCAGGCAACACAAAGAGGATGTGCCAGGTGACATCTTTGACATGCTGCTAACGTTCACTGACTTCATGGCCTTTAAGGAGATGTTTCTGGAATACAGAGCGGTGAGTTGTCCGCAAATGTGGAGAACATATTTACTCCCCTTTTCATGAAGAATCTCAACAAGAGATTTTTTTTTAATTCATCACATTGGGATTTCTCCATTTGTACAATCCCAATTCCAAAAAAGGTAGGACATAATGAAATCTAAATACAATGATTTGCAACTCATTTTAACACATATTCAGTATAATACAGTACGAAGACATATTTAATGTTCAAACTAATAAACTAAGCATATGTTTTTGAAAACATACACTCAGTCTGAATTGAGGGCATGATAACCACTGTGTTACATCACCTTTTCTTTTAACAACACTCAGTAAGCGTTTGGGAACTGACACTAACTGACAAAGTTTTAAAGATGAAATTTCATTCTCATGATTCAGCCCCAAGGAATCTTCAAGATTTAAGGACTGTGTGGACAAATAGGCCCAAAATCTCATGAGAGATTCTGCATGTAGGAAGTGTCTTAAAGCCAGCATTGCAAAAAAAGGCTTCTCCAAGTATTACATAAATTTCAGTTAACATGTGCGCTACTTTTTTCCATTGTCAGTCCTCTTTATTGCACATAATTTTTATGGATTGAAATGTTACAATTTCCAAAAAAGTTTAGTTTTATTGAAGTAAAAACAATGCCTGGTCTAGATTTCATGTACATAGCTGCATTGGGAAAATGTGTATCGGAAAAATTTTGACATGTTAGATAGTTTTTTTTTTTTTACTGTACGTCAAAAAGGATTTGCAAATCATTGCATTGTGTTTTTATTTAAGTTTTACACTATGTCCCAATTTTATTGACACTGGGATGGTATTTTCTGTTAGGTATATTTACATTTGGTGCCATATTACATAATTAAACAGGTCTGTTTCTTAAAGTCTCAGCCTGCATTCAAGCACATTGGAATCTTGCCTTATTTTTCTGGATTAATTGGTGAAAAACAAGTTGTTGGCACTCCTGCTTGTACTACTTTATTTTAATATCAGCTGTATGAATCTGAATATTTTTAGGAGAAGGAGGGCCGAGATCTGAATTTTCATGGACTGGTGGTCACACCTCTGATCCCTGCAGGTTCCAAACACCGCGGCGCCAGTGAACTGCAGTGACACTCACAAATTCAAACATTTAAATTGCCTCCTCCTCTTTATGTTTCTCTAATATTTTGTTTATTGGCCTTCAGATACTTGTTAGCTTGTGGTCAGTGACTTCTTTTTTTTTTTTTTTTTTTTTTGAGTTTTGAGTTTTGTACTCTAAAGGTGAGCTGCTGGTCACACTCCCCATAAATCTACAGTCTCATCCCTAACAGCATATTCATGTATGCATTCCTGTGTGTTTTGTGTGGTGAGTGGGATGGTATGTGTGTTTAAGGGGCTGTGTGTAGTTTAAGAGTGAAGGTGGAAGGGTTTGGCTTCCTTGTACTCCCCAACCTGCTGCACTGTAAATAATAACTACTTGAAATATTCAGATTTCTTTACCTGTAATCTGCAGGTGAGAGGCCTAAACACGACGTTCTGGATCGTCTTATTTACTTATATTTTTAAAAAGTTTGCCTGGTTGGGGAGAGGGAACCCAGTACCTTGTCACATCATTCTACTCATTTTTACATGGAAGGCTTCAGCAAGTCCTCCTGTAAGAAGGGAATCAACTTGATGTGACTGAATGTTTGAATCTGCTCGCTTTGCCTGATATGTCTTTTCATAAGATATAACACAGCAGAACTAATATGTTTATAACGTTTTAAATTATTTGGTCAGTTTGAAAGCTCATTGGATTGAGTTTTGTGCCTGTGAAAGTGATTTTTAATGTATTTAGTGATTGTGTGTATGTGCGCGTGCATGTGTGTATGCAGTTAGTAATCAGATCTACAGTCTAGTTTTCAGTACCATGTCAAAGTATTTTCTACTTGTCTTAACATGACAGCTGTAATTGTAAAAGTATATTCATGTCAGTGGTGAAATTATGATGATGTGACATTTATTGGTAAAAGATCTTTTTAAATAAACAGGTAAAAGCCTCTCATTATAATCACCACGTGCTTTATTTGAACAACTGCATGCTCGAGCCCTGGCACTCAACACACGATTTCACTAGTATTTATATCCTTGGTACAAAAAGGCCACAACATATTTCATAAAGGCACATACAACAGGAGTTGAGCACTGTATTGTGTAAGTCAAAGAAATATGTTACAAAGCTCTGTGAGCTTTCATTGAGCAATATTTGAATCATTAAATAGTCATTAATGTCCTGCAGAAACCCTGTATCTTTATAAAACGTGATTAAAACAGTCAAATTTCCATGTGCATTTTTTTTATAGAAAAGGTCTATAGAGAATTAAAGTTTTAACATGAGCCTGGATATCCAGGAGAGAAAAAAAATCTGAATGGATTTCTGCTGGAAAGATGCAGTGCATACAGTCATTCTTCAGTGTGGTGTAAGAGCAACATCCTAATATGAGCATCTCAGAACGCTGACACAGGAGTCACGCATGTTATAACATGGACCTGCACTGGTAAAGGCTTATTGTGCTCACCAACCTAACCAATGCAACAACAACTGTAAACAAGAAATACTAAACAAACAGTTTCAGTAATTATGTATCATCATGTTTCACATCATGGTACACACTGGAAAAAAAACTTACAAATCAAAGTTAGGTCAAGCTGTCAAATGGAAAGCAGAGTGTTCCTCTCAAATCCCTCAGTTTTCAGGTCATGGTGCTAATCTGATCATTACATCAGTGACTGACTGGGACACATGTTAAGAGCTGTTTACAATAATATTGATATTTTGAGGTCATCAGATCCCACAGTATAAATCATTTCTATATTTTACTATGTTCTTTAATTATCAAGATTTGGTAGAGTGACAGACTATGTCATTCAGAATATAATCAAATAACTGCATTTACTCTGGAGATTTTTTTTTTTCATTGTAAAGTCTTCCTCCATTGTTGGGTGATGTTCCTTTAAAGCAGAGGTGTCCATTTTTGAATGGGGGCCAGATTAGATAATGAAAATACCTAGGGACCAGCTGTTTACTGCATCATGGGTTATATTTTAAAAAAAAAATCCCGTACAAATCAGACACATGCAACTGTTTCATCTTTCAGTGAAAAAGAATTTAAGTCTCCACCACTCGTGTAAGTGGCAGCCCTTGCTGTTTACTTCACACTTATTTGCTATAAGGCCATGTATTGGCAAAAAATATGGCAAAAAAAATTCGTATCAGAACACATGGGTTATGATTTAATATATTGGGATGTATTTTAATACTGTAAGCAAGGCGGTGTATTGTGGTATTTTTTAACATCTAACTTTAAGGAAAACTGTCATAAAGAACACTCCACCATATGCATAAAAACTGAGTGGAGAACGTTTTTTAAATGCAATCAGAACAGTAGGATCTGTATTTACCACTGCCTCTGTAACACACTAGCAGTGTGTTTTGACATTGGAGTGGGAGAGTCATATGACTGAAGACAGATTACAGCACTGCGATTAAAAAGAACACATGTAAACTATTATTAACATTGATACTCCAAAAAAACTGTCACAAAATATAAAATTGCAATACTCAAATGTATCCATATTTTCTTAGACCCCTACTTTGCTGTGGCCATGTCTGCAAGTGCAAAGTGATCTTGGGGCCACAGTATATTTTGAACAACAAACCCGTGGGCCAAAATTGGCACGCAGGCCAAACTTTAGACATGCCAGCTTTAAAGGGATAGTTTGAAATGTGGGGAAATTATGCTATCTGCTTTCTTGCCAAGAGTTAGACGAGACATTTGACCCTACACTCATGTCTGTGTGTTCAGTATGAAGCTACAGCTGGCAGCAAGTTAGCATAGGTTAGCACAAAGACTGGAAACAGGGAAACAGCTAGCCTTGCTGTGTTCGAAGACAACAAAAATGGATCAGTTAACTTTAAAGGTACTGGTGAGGGATTTTGTTTTAGCCAAGTTAGCTGTTTCCCCTTGTATCCAGTCGTCATTCTAAGTAAGGGATAATGCCCGACGAGGTGTCCATTATCAGAAATAAATGGACGACGTGGAGTCCATTCATTTCTGATAACGGACACCTTATCGGGCATTATCCCGCTTATACCATGGTCACTTACGAAAGAAATAAATATTAAATCAATTATTAATACGTTAATGTTGTTTTTTACCGTTAAAATCGTAAGTTTTTCACAAGAAGCGGCTGAGTGGACTACTTAATATCTCTCGTTGTGACGCGTTGCCAAGGTAACCGGCTCTGGCCACAGAACCTGCAGCTCGGGTTAATGTTATGTTCTGAGTTTCTGTTGCCACGGTTACCAACTAGCGTTTGAACCAGCGTAATAATTTAGAACAATCAGGCTATTTGCCCAGAACTTTTTTTATAGGTGTCCTACAACACTTTTTAACGGACACCTTGCAGCCAATCAGAATCGAGTATTCACCCAGACCATGGTATAAGCTAAGTTAACTAGCTGCTGTCATTAACCTCACATTTATTGTGCAGACAAGAGAGTGGTATCAATCTATTTAACTCTTTAACTATTTTCCAAAATACTGAATTATTGCTTCAAGTGCATAGTGAGGCATCTTCTGTATATTTTAAAAACAACTTATTATGCCAATAACCGGTGGTGTTACGAAGGCACTATCAGCTTTATTTGTGTACTTACAATAGTATTAATAACTCTATTATTACATGTCTTAGAATGCCTGAATTTAAGGCCTCAGTGCAGTCTAACAGAGTCCCTTCCAAGAAACATTGTGCTGCAGAGATACAGTACATTTTGTGTGGATAATCCAGTGCTGATATATAATTTATTTTCATAACATGAAGGTAAAAGAAGTCTAGAGAGTTTGATTGAAAAGTAATGTAATAGAGGATATCTTCTGTCTGAATTAGGTTTCATCTTATTGTTAATACTGGGGTTAAGAAGGGGCCAGGATTTGGGTTACCAGAGTCAGCAGTGATACTCCACTATCACCTGTGTTGATGGCTGACTATCCAAATAACTACAGTATCTTGAAGGAAAAAAATACACGAGGAGTCTTTTTCCAGGATCAGCGTCACAAGTTTGAGTCCTAGGTCGGCACTGTGTTGGTGGCAGCATTTCCTCCATCTCCCTTCCACTCCAAATAGGAGAAGTAGGCACTGCCACCGTACGCCAGGGTTACCACAGCACCAAAGAACTAAAGAGACAGAAAGAGAGACAGGAAGGGAGACAAACAGAGATGTTGAGAGGAAGTGAAAATTGTTTAATGACCTAAGGAAGCAGAGCAAAGTTATCTTAAACATTAAAAGCCACTATAAAGCAAAGATAATTTACATCTTTATGTATTCACATCTATAGACTGTTTCTTACTTTACAAGATAAAGATTTTAGATGGTTCTCTTTGTATTTTCTGTTGAAATCTTTTGCAGTATATGTAAATGATGTCAGCTCACAGGAAGTAAGCATGGGCCCAAGCTGTTGCCTTGCAATGCAATCCCAATAAAACAGTCCATAGACCAAACCACTGTGAAGTCACACTAATAATGAGAATTACTCTCCTCTAGACAACTGACAATTGATTTAAATTACATAAATTATAATGAATGTTGTCATTTTGAGCTGTAACTGTAAACAATATGTTAAAGATATACAGTTAAACACCGTGGTGTTTTATATACTGTGTTGCTTTGCCAATGTCTTTGATGAGCCAAATTTACCAGCACACAAGCAAAACAATGTACTGCTGTGGACAGGGGCCGCAGCGAAAATGTATTTTAGCCACCTAAAAACAATGATCAGTTAAGTGTACGCTGAGTTTGGAATATTTTCACCAGTTTACCTTACACACTAGCTGATGGAGGCAGCAGTAGACCAGAAACTCTCGTGTTCTGCAAAATACTGTCAAAATGACTTTGGTTGGTTGGATTTAAGATAATGGCTGCAGTTCCCCATCACAAAGGGCTGTCTGACATCAAGGTGAAGCGGTGAAACTACTCTAAATATAGCATACACTTCAACCGATACTGATGTTTTTTAGTTTGACCTTTTTCTTAGATGGCTAAAAATGACCAGAATGAAGCAACATTTGCTCAGCATCCTTTTATGTTATGTACGTGACATATACATGGGGGGTTACTATCGGAAAGGTACTATAAACCAACATTGTGATTGGGTCTATAAAGATTCCAGATGCTCGTGATTGAAAAGCTTAGGGGCCAGGGCAGTGTTTGTGTGTGTGTGTGGGTGTGAAATCATTATGTGCTAAATGCTACTGAAGCTGTCAACCAGTATAGACTTTGGCCGGTGGAAGACACCATAAAACTGCAGCCTCCATTTCCTGATGCTGGTGATCTTTGTGTTACATTTTTGTCACGCGCACACTTTTTTCCTTGATTGAACATTGACTCTGCAGAGGGGAGGAGCAAGTGGCAGCTGTGGTACAAAGGTAACTTGATTTTGAAACACAATCCCATGTGAGCCTTCATCTTATTCTGCCTCTCTCAAGTCACAGGAGTTTCAGGAGTTTGTACCTGCCACATAAGGACACAAGCAATCAGAAACACACCTAGCCAAACAGTGATGGCAGTGAGAGGGAAGCAGGGAGGGAATAAGTACAAAATGTTCTCAGTGTTCAAATGCTGACGACTGAAGGAACAGAAGACTGATCAGGCCTAGATTTTTGTCTGTTGACCAAACTATTATTTCTTCTCACAGGGATTTGCCTTTGCAGACAGATTATCAGAGGGTGACCTCAGAGTGTTTTCTTGCATATTCAAGCAGTTCTTTGTATTTGAGCCAGTGTTAGTGGTGTCAGGCGTCTTACAGTGGCAGCTGCCATACGTCCATAGAAAATGGTGTAGTAGAAGGGGCGTACAGATGCTGCATTGGCCAGGAAGGCGGTCACATAGAGGACGGCGGCTGTGGCGTGATACGACATCACCTAACAAAAGAGGACAAACATTAGCCACATTTCCTCAGAGCTTCTCCGTTCTGTCCTGGCGTGCCCTTTTGTTAATTGTTTCCCACCTTTTCTTTTGCATCTTTCTCACCTTCTCTCTGTTGCCCTTTCCCCTTGTCGGTTTTTCTAAATCTCGCCTTCTCTTCCACTGCTCTAGCATGCTCATTTCATTACTTTACTATCCTTTTTTGTCAGCCTTTTTTCATTTGACCAATCTTAACATGATTTTCAACCCTTGTCAGTAACACTTCAGTCTAACCTAAGCTGTAAGCTGTCTTCTTGTTGTATATGAACCATTTATCAATGCATTTAATTACCAAATGCCCTAAGATCTCACCTAGGAGACAGCAGAGAGATTACGTCCCATCAAAATGTGTCTTACTGGCCAGCTCACATCTGGATATAACTAATATCAACTGCGCTGGGATTCTCAGTGGTGTTAAAATTAGTGTGTTTAAATTAAGTTTTAAGTGGGATGGATTTTTTATGGTGTTAAACTCTTCACAGATAAAAGCCAAGAATGTCTTTTTTCAAACTTTAATTGTTGCTTATTCAGTCATTATGTTAAATGTTATTAAAAGTGCTTTAAGTCCAGAGACTTGAAAGCTGTGTCTCATGCGAGCAAGACATGTCTAAAAAAATCTTGGGGTTAGGGTTTTCTCTTTTTCCCTTCCTTCCTCCTCTCCTCCCCTCGTCCCTTCCTACCGTCAAAGGCCAGGGGACAAAGGTGAGCATTTGCTGGGCGCCGAAAAAGGATCATGAAGAAGAGGATGGTGGTGAGGATCCACAGAGTGACGGCCACAAACATCACCCAGCTATACGCTGGCAACAGCCAGTAATGGGTGCTGGCTATCAATGCCCACTGGAGCAGCCCAAGAACCTAGAGGCAAGACAGACCATGTAAGAAGAAGATAGAGATGCAGTTAGACAGCAACTTAAATGAATACTTTACCCACAAAATGACAACTTGTATATCAGTTAGTTATGCTGTGCTACCTTTCATTTGTGAAGAAAACTTTTCTAGCATGCCTCTACAGAAAATGGCGAACATATTCTTTTATTGGGGACCAAACATGCATTTTCACTACAAAAAAAAATACCCTACTAGTGCAGTCCAGCTTTTAAAAGAGCATGGATTAGTTTCATTCTCAGTTCACTTTTAAATAGTAAAGTTTTAGCAAAAATGCATGTGTTGAGGAAGTACTGGGCAAACAACTGGACAAATAAGACTTGAATTATGTTGCACTCTGAGCTGAGTGAAAGTTTGTCACCGGATCTGTTGATTTAGTTTTGTTGTTGTTGAACATGGTCAGTAATCAATTAATAAATCAATATGATCACCATTTTTTTCCATAAAGGGCATGCAAGGAAAACCGTTTTCTTCACAAATTCAAGGTAGCACGATGACTAATACAAATGATCATTTTAGAGGTGAGTAGACATTTTGAAACAATGATATATAATTATTCAATAATAAATGAGACCACACTGTTGAGAACGTGTAGCCTCTATCTCACACAGTTGTATTACTGGCCACTGTAATCATTTCTCCTCTGCACAGTGGTGGTATACTGATCCTTTAGTGTGACTCCAATGTGCGAGACTGGGAAAATTCCCAGTCCTTGCTCAGGGCTAAAATGCACTTCTTTGTAAACCAAAGATAATATGAGGCTTCAGTTGTATCAGTCTAAGTGGACATCTTTAAAAAATTGTCTTTTAAACTTGCATAAGTCTATTTTTGGGCCACTTGGGGGTGGCACAGCAAACTATAAACACAAGACCAACATATTGTAACTTGATAGTTCGATGGGTGGTGGTTGGACTGTCCTAATTGCGAGTATACAGCAGGATGGAGTCCGAGGAAAATACTTGCACAGGGGCCCAGCGCAACTACGCTACGCCACTGGAGTAAAATAATTCAAACAACACGTTTGGCATGCACATAAGCACAGGGGGGTTCTGTGGTTATTTTACAACGGTCTGCTGGTTGCACAAAATGTAACCAGTGGATCTGTGGTGTGCAACTGTGGCTTAACAGTGCGCAACATTAAGTAAGAGACTGCGGTTAGCAACTGATTCCTGCAGCCTTTAGATGGCTGTAAAGGTCAGTCACACTCATTCATCCTTCATCTGCAAATGCTTTAAATTTTGGTGGCTGAGCTTTTAAAAGAAAATTCCTGGGGATGGAAGAGTGATGGCCTGACCTCTGTGGTGGGTAATGTCACAGAGGGTCTACTCATATAATGCAGTGACTTCACTGATACTAAGACTCGCTCGAAACTAAATTAAAAAGTTGGCAGCACTGATACAGAGGATGGCATATGCTGCCAGCATTCTCACTGAGGGTCATATTTGTTTACCGTACATTTATGTCTGATATGTGAGCCTAAAAATCAACACATGGAATAGAAACATCATCCAGACAGAAACCACACAACAAGGCACCTCTCTGTGCCTCTGTGTCTCTCTGCTTCTGTCCCACGAGAAACGACATGAAAGGACAGTCTATTATGTATGCGGGGTCATGTTTCACTTTTTACACACCTGATACACACATACACACAGTAGACACTGATGTTGACTTTTACAGAGACCTCTCTTATGAACTAGAGGAACAGCAGATGACTGAAACATCCTGACTAAAACTGAAAGATTTGATCATGACCTGCAGCTGGAGTTTATTGCTAATATCCCTTACAGGATTAGTATCTCTACACTGCATCTTAAATATCACTATCATCTGAAAAAATATATATATATATATGTATCCCAACTTCAATTAGTTTACCACTAAATGTCAGTTATGGACAAAACATTTTCAGGATAAAGGTGTAATAAATGTCAAACCATGTCCAAGTTAGACCATAATCTCTGCAACAAGATCCAGCTTTTATGTATTATGCAGATGTGTTTTACAACACAGAGTGCATGAGAAATGTTATCTATTAATATTGCACAAGGAGCTGGAAGTTTGAAACAGAAACCCATCAGTTAAATGTAACATGTATTGCAGGTGAATAAATTCAGTGATGTAGAAAGAAAGGCTTTTGCTTTTGAAACATTTTCAAGTAACTGTTCTGGTGCAGTACTTCCCCTTTTTCTCCTTTTTCCTTCCCTTTCTATGTTACCTAAGTGTGTGGGGAAAATTACACACATACACACACACACACACACGCACAGTCTGCAACAAACTGCTTAACAGGGACTTCTTGATGTTACATAAGGTGACATTTAGCGATTAGGTCAACTGATTTTCATAACAATAATCCTACTAAGAAACATCTCTCTCTTTCTTAAATGCGGTCACAGTGACATAAATATACACACACACACACAGGCTTCTAGAAATCCAGTGAAGGTCTGTGCCCTGAGGATCAGGCTAAAAGGCCACAAAAACAAACAAACCCTTTTAAAGGGTAGCTGTAAGAAACTGTGTCACACTAACACTCACAACCAGAGTCAACCAGGTGACAGACTTTGAATTTAGACAAAACGCACACTCTTAGTTTTCTACTTGTACAGGTACTCAACAGTCCAGGTTGTAATCACTGGAGAGAAATACTGACCATATGTTTCTGTCTGTGCTATACAGGGTTTTGATGCTACCAGCAGGCAAGAAAATTCATTTATAAGCTTGACTTAAAACCAACTGGATACAGTCTTGGATTGGCTAACACCATACAAATGACTACAGTTTTATTTTCTAAACTATTAACATGTAATTATAAAAATAGTGCCATCATTTTAATATCTATAGCTGAGTGTGAAAAGTCAAACCAGGTCAAAACTTTATGAAATGGTCTCCTCGCTCATTCTGGGTAAGACTTATGTTTGGCAAGTCATCAGACATTTTAAACACTCAGTTCAGTCAGGTCCAAGTCAAATGATGACCTGATAGAAATGAATTACACTTAACTCCACTTAATACTAATGAACTAAAACTACACCACCTGCCCATCACCAAATGGCAGACAAAGTTAGTGACTAGCTGACGAACAAAGTGGAGCAAATAACACCTAAGGAGCCAGATGTTTTCCTCAGGAGTTGTTGGAGACCAAAACAGAGCGACAAGAAGTTATTGGAAAATTTGACTAACATTGTTGAGGTGGTCAGAAACATAACTCCAAATAAGGCAACATTTTGCTAACACTCAAAATCACTGAATGCAACGTTAAAATAAAAAGTAGAGCTTAAAGCTCTTAGTGCTGCCTCCTGAAAATCAAAGATTCAAGTTTAGTTTGCAGTGTACTTATGGGGACATTTTGGTCCCCAGGTGTATCTGCAGGATGAGCGCTCCTCATTTTTACGCTGCTGCCGATACATGCATCAGCAGACCCAGGCCAAGGGTCTGAGTGAGACAGTGGCAGCTGCCTTGATGAAAAGAGGCTTTGCCTGTTCAGACTCTGACATAATGTTATCTTCTGCCCTCTGTGTAGAAGTGTTGAATTTACAACTCACTGAAACCTAATACAATACAGTCCCTGGCTTTTGATTGATAACTAATGTCGGCAAAAAATGCTACACATTTTCAATTTCTCATTAGCATAGTTAGCAGGTCACTGTTAAAAAGGAACGAATAGTGGCATATTTGTGTCACACAGCCATATCTGATTCAACTGACACAATATTGAGTCTGGGACAGCCCTAAAAGCTGTTTTAAAAAATCTATTCAAACAAAAGACCAATCTAGCACTGAGCCAGTGGGTAAAGTTTACCCATTACCCATGAGTATAAAAACCACTGGGTCACCAGTCACACCCAAAACATGCCATTTTGCCTCAGGTTTAACAATATCTATGTAATTTTATTGTATTATTCAACCATGCTAATATATTGTTATTTATAATAACACAACTGACCTAACCTTTGTTAAAACTGACCAAATATTGTGAGATGATATTCACAGCTCATTAATTAGCCAGTTAACCTCTCTGGAGCTTAAATGGCTATTTCATAACTGTAGCCATTCAAACACAGGAAGATTAATTATCCCCAGCAACTAACATTAAATGAGCTCACATTGGCCAAGTTTCAACTATCTGACGCTAGATGTCTAAGCACTAAATGAAGCTGTATGGACAAGGTTCCTGTATGGGTGCCAGATTTACTGTCAAGTAAGTTAGGTATTTCTGATTTGTTTACAACAATAACTTTAGCAATGATAACTAAGGAAAGCCTATTTACCCACATGTGCAAACACACACCCACACACACACACACACACACACACACACACACACACACACTTGTACGTCTATCTTCGTGAGCACCTTCATTGACATAATGCCCTTTACCCTAACCTTAACCAACACAACTATATGCTAAAATACATTTTTGGTCCTCACTGTGTAGCATGTACAAACACACACACACACACATACACACAGAACTGTACATGTCATTTGCAGGGGAACTGTTGAAATGTTTACCTGCTATGACTCACAAAGTTTACAAGAGTTAGTAAACCCTTTGAATACAACAAGTACACCACCGCTGACCAATAGCTAACTGGTCGTACTGCTACAATGCCATCAAAGGCCAATAAAGCTTGCAACTCATAAAGCATGGAGAGGTGACAAATGTTTAACCATCAAATCATATACAGATTGAACACAGCATGTCTGGCCTTGAAGACTGAGCTAAACGTTCAGTAATAACGGGATTGTCAGAGGAGTGTGACGGGGGGACAGGGCCTTCAGGGGACAAAGATCTCCTGCAGCCAGTCACATGTCCTCTGTGTGGACAGAGTTAAGTGCAAATACATCAGTGGAGGAGGACATACGTTTGAGCTCAAGCTTGGCACTGTTATCCTGATTGCCTTAGTACTCCATTTAATCTTATATCCAGTATTAGTGCAAACATAACAGATCTACTCCACTGACTCTCACAATCAAATTTTATCTACTAAAAAACACACAAATCCTTATCATTTCAATTTCAGCTCTATGCCAGTTCCTGACTTGAGCAGACATGACTGTGTGCACACTGCCAAATTAAACAGAGGCTTTAACCACTGTCAGATCCTGTTTTCTGTTGATAGTCAGTGATATTTATGGTGCATAAACTGAAACTTGTTGACACGCATTCAAATTTCTGTGGCACCAGAGGAAGACTGTAGATATACAAATATCTTTATCTACGGCTGCTGTAATGTTGACTGCCATTTGGACACATGTCTATGACTGATCCTAGATTACGGTCACTCTATCCATACATGGGCTCTTCAACTTTAATATATTGGTGCTGCCATTATGTGAGCTAAAATCACTACAGGTGGTTTTTAGCTGGCTATAAAATCAGAAACAAACCAGCTTCATATGCTCAAAATAATAAACCATTAAAGGATAAATCAGGTGATTTTCTACATTTTTTTATTGGTTTATTTAATATACAACGTTTCGGTCTGGACGACCTTCATCAGGTATCCAGACCGAAACGTTGTATGTTAAATAAACCAGCAGAAAGCGAGACAGTGTGCGGGAGTCCCTTTAATTGTTTTTCAAGTTGAATTTCCCTCCGACGCACCTGTCACACACTCAGGTGTGCAGAGATTTTCTTTATACTACATTTTTTTATTGTCAACAAAAAACATAGAAAGACCAAAACCAACAATTAGGTATTAACTGCATACCAAAAGTATAATCTATCTTCATATAACCCCATAACTGTCTAAAAACTATTAACAAGACATCAACGAGCCACACCAGTGGACTGGATGACATGTTCCTTCATTAAGATGAACGTGGGCACTGTAGTTTACATCAAATGTGTATCAATCCGCAGCTGAAACTAGTCCCCAATAAATGCGCTGTTTTCCCCCTGCTGAATAACATTTACCAAAAACTACAGTGCCCAGCTGTTTTAGGAAATTGTTGGGCCTTAAATAAAGAAACTATATATTTATGACCTTTATCTAATATTTGTCTTCAGTTAGGAAAAATTTTTACCTGTGGCTGAGTAAGGATGTCATTAGGAAATGGGCTAACACATTGTTGCTTTGGGTGTTTTCATTAGACGTTGACAATAAGAAATAATAATAGAATATCACCAGCCTTATCCTGTAAGAATCTGTAAATGAATCCATTAAAGGTTTCATTAATGATGAAATAGAACAAGACAGAAAAAGTTTTGCCTATTGAACAGGACAGAGCAGAGATAAGTTTGTAAAAACCGAACAGCTCGGTGTGTGTTACATACTATTTCAACCAACATGAGGATGGCCGGGATGCTTCGGATAAAGGAAATGTCCATCCTGTTGGTGACGTTAGCGGTCAACCCTGAGAGGCTGTTGCCCCCCTGCTGAGAGCTCTGGGATTGGGGGGAGCTGGTTTCCGTGGTAACCTTGGACGGGAAGTCTGCCATGATCACGCAGTTTATCTGAGGATGGATGTCTCAGAAACAGCCACAACAACAACAAAACTCCTTAAATCCAGTCCCAAAAGAAACGCCTGAGATGAAAACTTTCCTCCTCCAACAGTTTTTACTCCTTTAAAAACACCTGAATGTTGGGATTAACCATTGAACACATCCACTGGTGGCAGCAGCAACACTAACTCTTCAGATTAAAGTTCAGTTCTGACCAAAACACAAATATTAAATTAAATAAAACACAAATGCACAAAGTCTTGATAGTTAAACTAAGAAAACGGTCCAAAGAGTTCCAGTAAAACCTCCAGGCTCAGATATCCAGCAGTCACTCTCTCCACCTGCACTGACAGGTGTCTAATGGTGGTGGTGTGTGAGTCTCGACACCTTCCCCTCGCCCTCTCTCTGTCTCTCTCTCCCTCTCTCCACACACACACACTCACACACACACACAGTGGATGTTTTGTCATCATCTCTCTATGTGCTATCTTTCTCCTTTACCATCTTTATCTACCCCTGGCACCTCCCATACGGCTCTCAGCAGCGTCTCACCAGAGTGACTCATTAACGTATTTGAAGACTGGGAGGAGGCAGAACAAGAAAAAATAACAACACAAAGAGAAATTGATTCAGTGACGGTCACAGTAATGTGGGTGTTTTTGTATGTGTATATTTGTCCTTCACATGTCTCATGATAAGGCACAGGAGTGTACTGCTGCACCAAGTTTAATAAATGACACACATATGACCTGTTGGCATTCTGTAAATGTATAACTCAAAAGCAAAATTATACAAGCAACAGCTCCAAACTGTCAGGGAGGAAGACTTTTTCTGTGCTGGTGTTTCAGAGTAAAAGTGGTTTAGTGTTGCACTTGAACAGGAGGAACCAACAATGAATAGCACACAGCAGAAAATGCTGCTGCAGTGCTCTTTAAGGGTGGAAACTTTTAAGCACCAATGCTGTTTTATTTCATTTCAAACACTGACAGTCCAAATATGTTCATGTATGTCATAAAACGTGCATCTGGTACATATACAAACAAAAACACAACAGCTAGGAAGACAACTGTTCATGGTTATTAAATAACATGATATCTATAATCTACACATTTACATATATATATATATATATATTTATAGTCTATACACCAGGCACTGTGTTGCAAGGGGGGAAAAGGTATCTGTCAGAAGTGGGATTCGAACCCACGCCTCCAGGGGAGACTGCGACCTGAACGCAGCGCCTTAGACCGCTCGGCCATCCTGACTTGAAGAAATAAGGAGGGACACTATCATACTTATAGATGCTATCAAAGCTTATTTTGTATTTATGTTCGTTTTATTATATTTGTAGTGTCTATTCATTCTTACTAGATTATTTGTAAACCAAGAGGCTGGGTAATTTTTCGTGGCTAGGCAACAACACACGTGGCTCCACATTTTACATGGCTCTCCTGCTCCCTCTGCTGGTGGTCTAGCTGTAGTGACACAAACACCCCCCACAGCAGGGCTATTCAATTACCAATTCAACTGGGCTGGATTTTAAAACCAGTAAATGTCAAAGGGCCACATTTTCAGCAGCGAGCAACCTATCCACTTTTTTTTAGCGTATATCACCACCGTTGCCTCTCTGCTGTTGTCTGACTACACTCTGTTGTGCTTGTGTGTCTCTCTCAGTGCTGTGAGGAGGAGGTCAGCTCTGATATGCTGAGAGCTGTTGAGAGGCTGCAGCATGATGATACATGAAACCAAAACTTTAAAAAGTAACGCCACTTAGAGGTTGCTCCTCATCTATGCTTTTTTTTCCCATTGATTCAACGGTGCCCATCAGTGAATGAAATCACTCTGATTAGCAGTTAAGCTCTGCAGATGAGACGAGAAACAGGAGTGAAGAAAGTAAACAAACAGCTTAAGTAAAGAGGGAGTAAGACCAAAACAAACCTCTTACATGAGGTAATATTGTGAATCTTTAGCAGAAACTATTTGTGATACTTTGTGTTATTGTTCCTCCAACATTGGATTTTCTTGTTAATTTGGTAACCGGCTAACTAGCGTCAAGATGGTCTTCAAGTTTCCCTTTTTGAATAATGATTACAGACAACCGCCATCTGCTGATTGGAGAGTTATTTCCTCTTATGCAGACGCAGGATGTACATGCTGGTTGGCTGTCGGTTAATGTCTTTGCAGTGTGTTCATGTGCAACTTTCTGGCCAAAACACAGGAGATGTGAGGCGCTGCAGCAGGGGACCTTTGTCGCTGTTAGTACTCTAAAGTCAGCTTGATGTGTCTGGGCCTTAAGAAATCTTATTTTGTAGACTCTTTATTTTTAATTCCAACTCTTTAACTGACAGTATGAGTCTCTCTTATGTAGAATAATTTGCTCTCTATGGTTTAAAATAATGCTGCAGATGCATCATTGCCTAGCTCAGACATCAATGTTAATAACACGTCAGGTCAAATAAATTCTGGTAGAAGAAATCTTTATTGAAAGCATAATGTGAATATGTTTCATATGAGCTTAGACACAGAATTATTGTAAAAAGACATAAATATTAGGATTAAATTAAATTAAGAATGTAGTTTTTTTCAATCATGTTTTAACTGAAATTGGATTGTGCAGAGTGCAAAGACGTAGTAAAATAACAAAACACGACCAACAGATTTCTCATTTCATAATGAGGGACTGAAAACCAGCAGTGATTTGAACCAGGAGAAGGGTACAAAGACAGAAATAAACTTGTTAAAGTTCGTGATTCAGTCAAGTAAGAAATGCAAGAAATAAATGGTACATATGAGGAACACAAGCAACAAGCAAAAAATCAATTGTGTACTGATGTATTTGCCATGAAGAGGCTGTCACCTGTTGAGTTTCTGTTATCTCCATGTGGACACCTTTAGTGCCAGACATAATGCAAAGTTAGAAATGTTCAAGTCTAACACATAGTGGCTTTACAGTAATTAAAGTAACACTGCATTCGGTATCTCTTTGTGAACATGGTCACAGTCATCCTTGAAGGCACAGCTATCACTTATGTGCATATACAGTTCACTGTTATAATATTTTAAATATTTTTACATTCAAACAGGGCAGCTCCTCGTCTCACAGGAAATGTCACATTATTTTGCAATGCAAGATGCATCAATTTCATTGTCAGCCCAAAGGTTTTTAAAAACATCCAGTGATTACAGGAAGTATTTCTTGTGGACAACCACAGTGGTGACTCCCTTCACATGCTTCAGTTTGTCAGAGTCAAAGTCCACCAGGAGCTTCCTGATCCCGGTGCGCGTGGGTGAGAATGTGAGCTTGACAGACACCTTCTCACCAGGATGTATATCACGTCTGAAAAGGAAAAGAGAGAGTAATTAATTCTTGAGGGTTTTTTTTTTAGTTTTTAGAGGTCCTGTCATGAACTAACATGACAATTTGAGGGTCATCTTCAGGGGAGCATGAATGGCAATCAAGGCAATAGTTAATTAATGGTTTATTTCACTCAACAAGACCAGCTGATCAAACACTACTAGTTTGGCTAGGAAGAGCTATTTTTTAATTGAAAATCCCCATTCTGTTCATTAACATTAACTTCACACTTTTTAGAAGGCAGTTTAGACCTCATTTTTAAACTAATGATGGATGTTTGAAGGTTTGTATATTGTCTGTCAAATCTGTGCACATGCCTTATTGAAGGTGGCTAACTCAGTACTTACTTTATGGGGATCTCAGAGGCTGGCAAGAGGCCGGCCCCCTCCACAGTAAACACACCACCCCTCAGAGGAACTGGTAGAGGATTGGTGAAGGAGATGTCAGCCGTCACCGGTTTCAATAATTCAGCCTTTCCAGGCACCTGGAGGACAGAGGAGAAAGTTTATGTTTGGGCTGCAAATTACAGTGGTGGACATCCCAGTTTCCAATCTGGAAACACAAAACACTACTGGCAGACAGAATGGTGGATTTTGTGGGACAAATGCCTGTTTTCAGCCTGTATTACAGAGCCACAGGGACTAAATCAGTAACTAAAGTCATTTTTCAGCCAAACAGTTGGCTGAAGTTCCACCAGTCCAAAAACACCTTAAATTTCCATTTTGTGTCTGCATCTGATGAACTGTAAAAATTAGGCAAATTAGTTAAATAACATTTTTAAAAAAGACAGCGTTATTTGTTACACAAATGTCAAGTACAAGACACTAACACAAGTCATGGAGAAATCTGAAAATACTACTCAGAGCAGGGACCTTTTGGGGCCAGGAATTTACAGGTAAGATGATACCTAAGGAGGAGACTACCTGAGCAAGCCAAGTAGCTTTCAAATAATTGCAAGTACATCCTAGCGTGGTTTTACACATAAAGTTAAACATAGTCAAGGAAGAACATTTTGAATGCTAAAACTGACCATTGAATCAGTGATTTTCTTACATACCGAGGATAATGTGTGGGATGTTTCTCAAACAGTTAAGTATAATACAAGAAACAAAGTCTTTACATCAGTAATCTTCTAGCTCAATAATGTACATGACATTTTAATTGATATTAACTGAGACCTGCACATTAAAATTGTTCAAAATTTCATCGTATTCAGTACTCCACTTTTCATTTGTACACACATTAGACAAGCATTCTAAACCTTATAAGTACTTTCATGGTCCAACTATGCTCTGCGTGTACCCACCTGTACGAGCAGTTCAGGCATGCTCAGTGAGATGTCGCCCACAGTCATGATGGGCTCGCTCTCCCCTGAAGCCTCTAGGAGGGCTTTTACTCTGATCAGGCCATGGGCAGAGACACACTTGACATAGTCGTCATAGCGCAGATGCAGCACTTCCTTGAGGGCTGATTACACACACACACACAGTATTAAACAGGAATACATCATGCTGCTGCAATAAAAGAACAAGAGGAAGTGTGCAGATAACAAATCACTGTTTTACAGTATGTCTGCACCAGTGACCTTTGTGGATTTATTTGAGCTACTAACCACTGTGGGCGGGCACAGTCACACTGATTGTCTGCCTGTGGCACTCCCCCCGGCGGAGAGAATTGTAAGTTACACCCATGGCCAGCATGATCAGCTGAGCACTAGTATCTCTGCCTCCTTCATTCTTAACCTGCAGACAGAATGAGAGAATAAGAAAATTTATTTTATGAATGAATTTACTCTGTTATTTCATCCAAGAACCCAGCGACAGTCTGAGCACTACACACCTCAACGATCACATCGAAGTCTGTCCCAAATACAGGCTTAGCATGCTTGATTGACAGCTTCAGATGTCCTGGCTCTGCCTCTATACCGGCTGGCACTGTGACCCGGCGCCCTGCCTTTTCATACACCTCTCTCTCCTTCTGGGAGCCTGTGAAGAAGATGATGGTCCATGACAACTAACTGTAATCATGAGTGTAAACAAATGACTATAAACAGATATTACACAAGTAAGCGTCCATCAGTTGTGGGTCAAACAGTTATATAAGTTCTATCACATGAAACAAAGTCGTACAGTTGGGCTAGTCACGATAACTATTGTTGTTGGACGATACACTGTCCCAGAAATAATTTTGATAAATGATATTACAATTTTGAGACTTTTTACGCCACCGATATAATGATAAAATAATAGTATGACAATGCAAGTACACTCTTTCAAAGAGCAATGAATTCTTACAAATATTCAGAGATTGGAACCAGAATATAAAAAGGGAATATATATATATATATAATTTTTTTTTTTTTTTTTTTTTTTTTTTTCAGTAAGAAAGTATATATAATATTATAGGACCTTTAAATGAGTAGCCAAAATTACTCAGTTTGTTTAATACTAAATTTGGCCATCAAAAACAAAACAAAAGTAATGCCTTTTGCTACTGATAGACAAGCTCAGTGAAGCTCCAGGAACACAGCAGTTGCCCCCATAATCTGGCCAGTGTGCTGCAGTCGGTACCCGGGGATGGACGGCCTGAGACTAAGTGGAGGGTGAAGATGAACAATGGACTTTTTGGCTCGTTGCCAGGGGCTGGCACGCTAACAACTATAGGCTACAGGTAAGCTACACTGTGTTGTCTTTGAAGTGTTGTTTTATTTTTCTTTGTACTTGCATGAGTAGGTGGAGTGGGGGTGGGGAAAACAGTAAGGGAGAATCATACACTCAAGTCTTATAATGGTTGGGAAAAACCTGCTGTTTATTCTGGCATCATGTCTGGCTAAAATGGTGACGTTCATATGTAAGCCAACATGTTTGTAAACACAACGGGCAATGGCATATATGGTATGATAAGTAAATAACATAATTATCGCGACAGACTCACTCACAATAAACAATAGGAGGCTACATATTGTTGGTAAATGCTGTACACTGAACTAAATGTGATTATAGTCAAGTTTTTCCAGTATGAATCACTGACTCTATTCTATCAACTCCTCTGTGTTCAAGTTTCCAACTAACCTTCAGGATATTTGTAGTGCAGAGTGACATCTTCTCTCTGGTCCCCGTAAACACTCTTGGTGCTGATGTTCCTCCCCACACTCGTCTCATCCACTCTGATCTGTAACAATAATAATAATCATTGTTACTGAGGAATCTTTTAAATTATTGCTTTTAAAAAGTACAAATGCTTTTTTAACTTGAGCAAATACGAAAGAAAAAATGTCAACAAAATTCAGTCACCTTCTTCCGTTGGCCATCTCGCTGGACGACCCAGTAGATGACATCAGCGTTCACCTCGGCGAATACAAACGGAGCGTCGTACTTTGCACCCAGATTTCCTTCCTTGATAGCCCTCACTGGGCACGGACCACAGCAAAACTCACCTGAAGAGTAAAAATTCATGTTGTTATGTATTCTTTTTAAGCACGTCCTGCACCATTAGATTGATGACGTAGTGACAGGAAATAAACCAGATTTTTTGACAAAGCTAATTCAGTTTGATTATCACAATTATATGCTACCAAGGAAAGCCAACAGTTATAGTAATGAAAGACAAGAATAAACAGGTAGGATATACACTGTTATTAGTTTTCAAGGTGAATAAGGTAAAAATGTCTTGTGAAACATAGCCAAAAATATAAGTTCGAGAGAGATGAATAACAGAAATTCAGCTAAAAATTAGGGATGTACCATCACTCAGTTCTTGCGGGGTGGGGTCCAAAACCTGCCAGCCGTCATTTCCTTTGGGAAGATCATCTCTCCTCATCCAGGACTCGACCCAACAGTGGAAGTTCCTAATATCATAAGAAGAGGAGAGAAGGAGATCATTTGTTACATTAGTTAACGTGATGTCTTCTACTAAATCTTATTCAAATTCCATGTGTGTTTGCATATGTTCCTACCAGCTACTGTCTTGTCTGTCTCCACTGTTAAAGCTCTCCAGTCTTTCATTCAGCAGGAAGTCTATAGAGAGGTTTCCATCGACATCATGAGCTGAAGCGAAGTTGGTGATGAGGCGTGTTGGGATGCCCAGACAGCGCAGCACTGTAAAGATAAAGGTAAATTCATTTCTTTGTTCCAAAATACCTCCTACCTTTACTTTTTCCCTTTTTTAAAATTTGGCTCCACAAATCCGCTTAAGTCTGGTGATACTAAAGGAATATGTCACCCCCCCAAAAAATGATCATTTATAGCCTATATCCATTACTCACAGCTTGTTACCATGACTTTGTTAGGATTTTTTTTCACATCTCAATGGTGAACTAAGAATACAAAAATGGTTGATGAATTAAACAGGGTCCACATTAAACAACAGCAAAACTCTCTATATAAAATCTCTGTTTACAAACTATCACACAATCCATGTTGTATAACCCTGTAATTCATCCAGTCATATGCTCAGTGCTTCTGAAACAAGTATTTTTACTAAAACCTTGCAGGTTCAAATGTTTTATGTTTTAACATTAAAGCAAAAACTGAGCATATAAAAGGATAAATGAGACCTAGATTATACTGCATGAGTCATGTGAGTGTTTGTAAACATATATTTGATGTAGTTTTGCTGTACTTAGACATGGTCCCCAATGACTTCACTTCATAATGAACGTTCAGCTGTTTATGCTGTAATGTTGAATTATTCCTCCAAACGCATGCCGTATACTATCTGTAGCAATTACTCTTGAAAACATCTGTGTTTTTTTTACTTCATCTTCATTACTGTGACCCTTTAGGAACATTCAATCATGCAGCAGTGAAATCTGTGACAGTCTCACCTGTGCAGGCAACGGCAGCAAACACCCAGCACTGGCCATATTTCACTGCCCTAACCCCAGCCTTGCTCCACTGTTCGAGGATTCGCACGCTGCCGGTCCATTTGTATGGTGCAACTCCGTCAGAGTACGGCTCCTCCCAGCGACCAATCAACACACCCCTGTCCCCATTGGCGTTAACCTGGATGGGTAGAGACAGCATGTTTAGGAGACATCTTTAAAGCTGTGAATCACTGCATGAATCACTGAGAAATGTGTCTCCCTTACAATATAGTGTATGTACAGGGCTGTATATAGAGATCATTTGTCAATCAAACAGTAAGGAAAGCATCATGAACTCCTTTGATTAATGAATAATCAGTGTCTGTTGATCAGTTCCTGTTTGGTATTTCTGGGGAAGAGCTACAAGATGCTGTTGTTTAAAACATTGAATGTAAACACTCTCATGAACAGTATATTGATAAATCACTTAATTATCATATGTGCTCCCACTGTGACAGTTTATTGTACTGTTGTTAAACTGTCAGTATTGTTGATGTAGCAAGTAGAGGAGATCATCACCATGGCAGTGATTATCCTGCTGATATAGACAGGGTCAAATCTGTGCTCCATGTCCATTTTTGAGTTTCTCAGGGCATCTTTGGAGTTGTCCAGGATTTCAAAACAGATGTCCATCACATAGTCCTCAAACTGAGAGACAGAGAGAGAGAAAGAGGAAGAGGAGCAAAGAAAAAGAAAGATGGTTGTTAAACAGGAGGTTTCTCAACCTTTTTTTTTTTTTTTACAGATTTCAAATCACAGTTGTCTCCTATTGTTCGCTCTGTGTCTACGTGTGTGTCGCCTACACCACCTTCTGTCTGTCTGTCTGTCTGTCTGTCATCTATCTGTTTGTCTTCCTCTCTGCCCTCCCAGCGAGCTGTGAAGGAACAAGCCCTTGTTTGTGTGGTTTGGCTACATTTTGGCACCTCCCACTCAGAAGTTTCCTCCATCCAACAAACAAGATTTCCTGATCTAACCGAAGCTTCCGAGTCTCTGCTGCCACACTACTGTGACAATTCACATAGGCTACCCACTGGCCTGACAGACACGCACATACTCAGCCCATTCACATTGTGTGTGTGTGTCTGTGTGTGTGTGTGTGTGTGTGTGTGTGTGTGTGTGTGTGTGTGTGTGTGTGTGTGTGTGTGTGTGTGTGTATATATGTGTGTGTGTGTGTGTGTGTGTGAGAAAGAGAGAGAGAGAGAGAGGGAGAGAGAGAGAGTTACCTGTCCATAATTCCAGTGAATACTTCTGATGGAATCCCAGGAGCCCATGTAAATGATTCCATCTTCATTCATTATATACTCCCTGAGCAGACTCTCATCAGGGAGGTACACCACATCATCTGGCATACACACACACACACACACACACACACACACACACACACAGAGAGAGCATGAGACCATGAGTGCACTTATATCCTCTAACATTCATTCACTAACATGTTTTTTTCCTAATAACTGGCACCATATTGGAAACTCCACAGACTAAGTGACACATTCATAGGTAACAGAAGACAACAAGCACACAAATTAACTGTGAATATTAATGTTTTTTCTGTGTGCAAGGGCCTCAATTAGAAAAGCATGACACTGCGAGAATTTTTATCATTTGATGGTGTGATGATGCTGCTGATGATAAATGCTCCTTCAGGTTGAAAAGTTTTGACAGGAGACCTTTTGTATAGGTTAAATATTTGAATATAAATGATATATAAATAAAATAATAAAGTTTATAAGCTGCAGTATGTGAATGAAGTCAGTCTTGGAGAAAGCACACAGAAGAGAGTGTGTGTACTGTGCTTTATGTTTTACCTTTGCACCACGGGTTGAAGAGCAGGTGGAAGCCAATTTTGTCAGTCTTCTCTAAAATGCGTCCATCAGGCGACACTACCAACACAGCCAGGCGGTAGTGGCCAATGATAGCATCCGCTGGACTGTGCAGAGTCAGCAGCTTTTCATTCTGCACTCCCTGCTGGTCAAACCACCACTTGTCTCCAGCTCCACGCTCTCTTTGAGCTTTGATCACCACCTCGTCTCTCTTACCTGAAGAAACATAAAAACACTTGTTTAATTTATAGAATGGATTGTTGAACCATCAGTTCATCCTCTTACCAAGGAAATACATTTTGTTACAAGAAAGACTTTACCTGCTAGTTTTCACGAGGAGCACTGTTGTTTGGGTCAAGGACTCATTGACACCTCACTTAACTACATTTGTTTATATCATAGATTCTTTCTTTTTCTTTTATTTTTTGATAGAAAGATGCAGAAAAAAATAAAGATGATGCTGGTACTAAATAAAATAACCATTTATAACTATGGGTCAGTAACCAAACAGGAGCACAAAAATATACAATTTGGCCTAATTGATGAGCCAGTATAAAGATTTAAGATAGCATTACACTGGGTAAAAGTTACCACCTTTTTGATTTATGACCCTAATTAATTGCAAATATGAAATTGATACTGGGTCAAAATGATCATATACTGATATGGCTGAATAACTAAAAATAACACTAAAACTGAGCCAAAATAACTATTTTTTAAAATAAATAACTTTACCAAGTACTGGGTCAATGGTACTGGACACCACTATTGAATGAAACTGGGTTAAAATTGATCCAGTACTTTTTAGCGTGCTTACTTACTAAATAATTATTCGTTGTATTGAGCTTCTCGTTGCTTAGGCACACAATGCCTTTGTAAATAGAAAAGTGTTTACATTGGATTATCATCAGAAACCTATGTAAGGCTATACTCACCAAGGTGCAGGACCAGTTCCAGGTGGTGTCTGGGGGGCAGAGACTCAGAGCACTGCAGAGTGATGGAGAAGGGCTGACCCCTGCGCACAATCAGGCGCTTCCTGTCAATCTCCCGGGTACGGTGAGCCAAGTTGTTTTCATTACTTCTCAGATCCACATCAATGATCAAACCTAGCAGAGACAAAGTTCAACAATCGGTCTGCAATGAATTTGCTCTGTGGTTGGCTGTGATGTTGCCAAATAAAATGTTGGACGTGATGACAGAGTTTAACCTTGTTGTGAACTTACTCAAAGTTGACAGAAAGTTGAATCGTGGTCACATGTCATAAGTTCAACTTGATGACTAAGCTGTAACATTTTAACATTTTGGGAAATACACGCTTTCACTATCATTCAGAGAGTTATTTAAGAAGATTAGTACAACGCTGTACAGTAAATAGAGTATGAAGTTACAGCAAGGAGACAGCTAGCTTAGCTTAGCATAAAGATAAGAGATGACATCAAGATAAGATTTCACTATTGTCAGAAAACAATTTTGATATTTGTCTTGTGTTCCAGGACATCAATTGTTTTACATAAATAGACATAATTACAAAAAATACAAAACAACACATAACTAAAACAAAATAAAACAACATTTAACCAAATAACAAAACCATACTACAAATGCTACAGATCACAACAGACATTACAAAAAGTACTTAGGTTGAAAGACTGAGGAACAAAGAGTTTCTCAACCTGTTCAGTGAGCCTGTAGGACTCTTTGTGATGGCAAAAGCTGAGATTTTTCATATAAAGTTTGAGAGGGATTGGATGTAATGTTACCTATGAGAGACATCTTGTTTTTTTAGAATACATAGCTTAATTCTAAGCATTTAAGTTTTCAAGCTGGAAAGAAGAGGAATTATCCACCCTGACTGTCTAGAGGTAACAAGATCTGCCTAGCAACACCTCTAAGGTTCACACATTAAACATTATATTTCATTTAGCCTAATTTGTAAAAAAAAAAAAAAAAAAAACGAAGTGTCAGTAGAACAAGTTGCACTGAATCAATGTTCTGTAGCATAACTATACCAATAAAAAATGTAGCCTCATTTGGCCAGACTGATCCCTGTCCTAGCTAGATTTGTACTTGTTGCAGGAATCAGGATGGGTCATATCACACTCAAGTGACAAGTCCTGCATCAGCACATTTTTCACACATGTTATCATCTCCCATAACGTTTGTAATATGGACTGCAGGAAGAGACGGAGCAAGAGATGTAGACAGTAAACATAACCTACAAACAGAGGGACAGACTTACCATTGCGGTTGGCCATCGTAGTAGATTTTCTTTTTCTTCAAGTCCACTAAATTATTGCTCCAAGTGTTTTCAAGTGTCTTTACACTCTTCTTTTCACATTCAGTGTCCATCACAGTCCTGTATTTATACACACAAGACTGACCGTCCCACCTCTCTGACACACACTCACCCCAAAACACTCACTCACTCCACCTCATCTTCCTCGCTGACCTCTGACATCACTTACCAAAAACCTACAGTCCTGTGTGTGTGTGTGTGTGTGTGTGTGTGTGTGTGGGTGTGGGTGTGTGTGTGTGTGTGTGTGTGTGTGTGTGTGTGTGTGTGTGTGTGTGTGTGTGTGTGTGTTCACAGTGTGTGAGTGATAGTTTAAAGTATGTTTTTTCATAAACTCTGAGACATTTTTGTGTGTCACATGCATATGCAGTGGCACCTCCAAAAACTTTTTATAGGGATGGCCAGATGGGGCCACTTGGGTGGCACACCAAAACCAAATTTGATCATGCTGTTAAAGCGTATAGGCTAGTTGAAAACTATGTTGATATGAAGAGTTAAGGAACTACACTGATATACTTTGGTTTCTTATTTTACAGCTAATATAACCAGTTAGCCTATCTGATGTGCATTGACTAATACAGGTACAGTTAACATTTTGAGTTCTAAACAATACTGTTTTAATGTGTTATGTATCCAAACATGTCATCTATATCAGACAAACATAGGCTACAGTTTTAATTTAAGGGAGCACACTGATTGAAAGAAACAAAACATTTACTTGGAACACGCCTTCTCAAGCTTAGAGGAGACTTGTGGGTCCCCATAGAACCCATTTTTATTCAGATATTTTGGTGTGAGAGGTCAAGGGACTCCTCTGAAGATGGCCGTGCCAGTTGTACCCTTGGCAAAATTTACCTAACTTCAGAGTGTCATTTAGCCTCCTTCCCAACAAGCTTTGCCCATGATTGGTACGAATGGATGCCTTATGTTATCTAGTTTAACAAGATGACATCAACTTCACGCTAGCTTAAAAAATTAGCCGCCCCAGCCTCTAAAAGACAGTAATGTGAGCTGGTGGGAGGGCCAGCAATTGTACAGGGTGGCCCTTGTGACCTTAAATGTAGCCTCATCACTGTTCCAGCGAAGTGGTGGAGTAACATCCTGTAACTTATTCTCTTATCAGATTCTTTCTAAAGTGATGACACAGTCTGAGCAATTATTAGATTTGCTGAATTTACATCACCAGTGTCTGAGCCACCTTTCATTTCAGCATTTGGTTTCACTAAATTTTTAGCATTCACACAAGCACCCCAACTTCACATTCATTTATAAATTGCCAGTATTGCAACTGTAACATAGTGTGACCTATCGACCTTCCAGTCAGGGGAAAAAAAACCTTCCTCCACACGACTTTTTTTTATCATATACTTGCTAATAGTCAAGAATATACTTTGGCTTTGTTTTTCACATGTTTTTATTTATTCACCTCATCAATTTTTGGAACCCTCTTTACAGAAAAATATTGTGCTTGTCTTATCTTAACTTAAGTTTCAAAGATAGAAAAAATCCTATCTTCCAATTACAAAAGCAATTCTCAAACTCATGGCTGTGTCCCTCAGACCTCCTGAGCAATCCAAACAGTAACTGTAAATTTAATTCTTCAATCGGCACTCGTCCTGTCATTGCTGTATCTGTGATTAGAGTGCACATAAGACTGCCTGTGTCTCTGATTAGAACATAGTGGTGGGCTACTCAAGACTGACATGCCATATCAAAGGCTCTCACTTGTCACTGGCTAGCTAGCTTGCTATCATGGACATAAAAAGATGGGCGTTCAATTTAGCTACAAGGAGTCTCTCCAGAGCCAGATGTAGCACCTTGATCAAATACAAAATTAATTATCTTGTCCATATACCCATGAACACATAGTCCAGGAAATGTAAGCCGTCATCATACGGTTTGAGTACCCTTTCAATCATTATTTTTTAGTGTACATGTTGTTCCCCATCTTCATTGTCATTGTCATACAGACCTTACAACAGTACAGCTGCCATTTTTGGAAGTTATTTGTCATCTAGAACAGGGTCAATGCCATCCTAACTTGAAATTCCTAACTTGGGAAATCCCAAAGTTAGGACAGTTCTGTAATAACTCAGTTCCTATCTGACAATAAAATAGGATTTTTTTTTTAGTCAATTGCCGTTAGGAAACATGTTTCTGTGATACCAAAAAGAAAAAAAAAGAACTAAAGAAGTGTTTTGCAATGAGGCTCCTGGACTTCTGACCTACTACACTTCATTACCTTTCATTTACTTTTAAATCCTGAACAAAACACCAAGCACAGAAGTCCCTATGAGTTGGATATGTAAATCCTCAATTAACTTAACACATTAAAAACCTTAAAAGCTACTGAATCATACAAGTGACAGTATGGCATTCATCATATATAGATCACATCATGCGGGATGTGTTGTATCTTACATTGCTCCCTGTCCAAGTTAGTTTTTAGCAGTTAATTTTTATTTTTTCTTATCCTGTGATATATCTCTGGATATTTACTGGATAGATGAGCACAACATTTGGCGCAGACGTTCATGGTGTCTTAAGTGAACTGCTACGTTTTCCTCTGATGCCATCGTTGTGTTAAAGTTCAAATACTTTACTAAATTATATACAGGTATAGCTGTACTCTGTGTTTTGTGCTAATGGCTAAATCATGCTAAAGTAAGATAGTGAACATAGTAAATATATCTGCTTAACATCAGTATGTCAGCATTGTTATTATTTGCATGTTAGCATGCTGACGTTCGTGTTTAGCTCAAAGCACAGTGACTGTAAAGATATTTCATATTGCCTTATGATAAAGAAGAAGTCTAGTGAGCCAGAGGCCCCACCTAGCCTTCACTGGAAGATGACCTGTGAGTCAAGTAGGAAGGTGATTTTTTGGTCAAAGAGTCAAAAGGACCAAACGAATGGTTTCACTCCTTGTGTCTCAGAGGTGTGTGACATTATCTATAGATTTTAATTAGGAATACTGTACATACTGTGGTCCAAGGTGCACTATCAGGGGAAAGCAAACCAGGCAAATGTTTGGGGCCCCCAAATAAAATTGGAGAAAAGGGGTCCCTGATGGCCACTCATATTGGCACATTTTCCAATGACAACTATAAACCCTCTTAAACCTTCTATAAAGGAACCATACACTGCCCCCAAAAGTGAAAGTGAGGCTTCAGCGACTCGAGCAGAAGGTATGAAGTTAAACACTGCAGTGCACAGTGAACGCAGTTTAGGCTTTTTGTGGGTGAATAAATGCTAATGCAAATCACAGTATCTTGCGATGCACAAAATGTGCTATGTTGTTGAAATCAATGCTTGCACCAAGTACTGTGTTGCAAACTTTCCTGTGTGTGCGTGTGCGTGTGCGTGTGCTTGTGTGTGTGCGTGTGCGTGTGTGTGCGTTCTGCTCCTCTGTCTGTGCCCAGAGTGTGCATGCAATATCCCAGCAGCACTCTTAATAAACTGTCCAGCTCCCAAAATATAAAATCAATACATGGCTACAAAAAATGAATGTGTGGAAAACATTGTATTCAAAGATTTCAAATTACTCTAGCATACTTATTGCTAGTGTGCCAGTAGTTAAGGCAGGCATGCATACCACCAGAGAATATCTGGACCTAACTTACTTTGTATAAAGTGCACAATTAATATGCTGAAATATTAAACAGTGTAGTAGTGGCTGGTTCAGCCCTCAGTTTGTCTTTGGTTTGCCTTTCTTGAAACATAAAATATAAACTGGACTGTGTGGTTGCAGACTGAGAGACACAAAGTCTGATGGTGTGACTCGAGAGCTTACTGCATCGTGTTACATATCTTGGTATCCACAGATAGCTGGTGATGGCAGCTGTATTGTCTGGCACAAAGCAGAAAACAGGAAGATAATGAGGTCTGTGACAGACTGATAGAACTAAGAATAGACACACACACACACACACACAATGAGCACATTACAATAAATAGCACAGATAATAAACACAAGCACCCATTCCACACATAAACAGACACTGAATAGCTTGGAAGGATGTCACTACAGGGCCGTAACGGTGACACACACTGACACATTAGGTGTTTCAGTGTACACCACACACCCAGATATTGTCACTGATAAAGTGATGTAGCATTTACCTACACACCCCACTTAGTGAATGATTCAGCTGCAGATACACATCCACATGACTTCATTATGGCAGTTCAGTATAAACTAATTTCTGACTGAAACAAATTGAGATGATTTTGATGCAAGTGAAAGGGCAACATTTGAATTTCTTGTAATGATGTGACAGCTGTGTGCCAGGTACCCTCCTGGGAATACTGGTTGCACACAAACACATATACAGATAATGAGTGTCCTGTAGATGATACAGACTATATAACAGGAAATCCATCTGTATTTATCTAAGCACGTACATCTGATGTAGTTTTAAATGAGTACTCCAGCAATAAATAATCAACCTAAATAATTTCCTTGCACAGAAGACATTGTGCAACTAATCTAAGAAGTCAGTAGGTTTGCACCATGAATGCTCAACAAACTTTAACACTTAGTGGTTGTAGATCCTGTAGAAACTTGCTTAGTAGATCCTCTGCTTATCAGACGATAAGGTATTCAATCCCTGACTCCTCCAGTCTACATGTTGAAGTACCCTTGGGCAAGATACTGAACCTCAGATTGAAAATGTGAATGTAAATGCTAAGGTGGGCAGGTGGCTTTTTGTATGGTAGCCTTGTGTGTGAGAGCTGGTTAATGTGGCTCTGTAGTGTATAATAATACCCAGATACCAGATGCCAAGATGGCGCCGACTCATTCCAATGGAGTTGCTTACCTGATGCCAAAACAATTTAGTAGTGCGCAGTAGTGTTTCTCCCACTGAATCCACCTAAGAGTCCCACTTGGCTCATAGACTTTACATCTTGATGACGTCACAAACGTCACATTTTATAGACATCTCTTTTATAATAGCACCCTGTGGGGAAAATGCTTTTTGGGCTGCAGGGGATTTTTTTCTCTCTATCTTTTTCTATTTATAATACTGCAAGTGGCCACCAGGCCTCGGACACATGCCAGGCGTTGAGGCCAATTTTCATAGTGGTCACGCAATGGAATAACAACTTCCAAGCTCGTCATGTGATGCCATTGGACCCAGAAAGACTTTATCCCATAGACTTACATTGGGAAAGGGCAACTGTACATCAGTAGATAAAATAAAGATAAGGATATTGCATCTTGCCGCTATTGCCAGCTTTTTGGACAGCCTGCTAAACTATTTAATGTTAACAGCATAAATACATGTTTAATATTAAAGTGAATACAATCTAACACGGCTCTTAGTAAAATAGGAAAGTAAGGTGAATCAGAGATATAAGGTATAGTTCACCAAGCAAACTTTATTGACTTAATTCATAAGGAGGTGTCAGAGGTGTTATAGGAAAGCTATAAACATGACCTGGCTTCAAATTAAATACATGAAATGTTCTCATTACATCACCCGTTTTCACTAATCTGACTTCACCTTCAAAGTAACAACACAAAACAGCTTTTCTATGTCATAAGATTCACACAGCAGCCTGTAAGCCACACTCAGTATCAGTCATTTTACACTCATCAGAATTTCAAATTAGACACACAAAAAAGATTAATTCAACACAAGCTCCCTGGCAGAAAAACAGCCTGTTGTACTGCAGTGAAACTATACTGAACAATAACTTAAACACAACACTTTTGTATTTGCTCCCATTTTTTGCAGTTTCAGGTGGGCGATCTCTGACTTTTTTATGCACGCACTCTCTCTCTCTCTCTCTCTCTCTCTCTCTCTCTCTCTCTCTCTATATATATATATATATATATATATATATCAAACTTTGGTTGAAAAATTGTTAAAAATCCTTGTCAGTGAGCACTTTTCCTTTTCCAAGATAATCCATCCACCTGACAGGTGTGACATATTAAGATGCTGACAATGGTCACAATAAAAGGCCGCACTAAATGTGCAGTTTGATCACACAACACAGCCCATAGACTGACTGTTCATTTCATTGCCACAAGCTGTCTCCAATAAATTTGGCAGCGCATCCAACCAGCCTCACAACTGTACAAGTCCTTTGCGATGACAAACCACTGATAGGGTCAAGACCCTGGTGAGGGCAATAAGCATGCAGATGAGCTTCCCTGATACAGTTTCTGTCTTGTTTGTGCAGAAATTTTTTAGTTGTGAGAACCAGGTATTGCATCAGCGCTCCAGGTGGCTTGTCTCCGGCAATGCAGGTGAAGATGCTGGATATGGACGTCCTGCGCTGGTGTGGTTACACATGTTCTGTGGTTGTGAGGGTGGTTGGATTTACTGCCAAATTCATGGAAACAACTTTGGAGGCGGCTTACGGTGGTAAAATAAACATTTTGTTGATGGGCAACAGCTCTGGCAGACATTCCTGCAGTCATTATGCCAATGACGTGCTCCCTAAAAACTTGTGACATCTGTAGTATCGTGTTGTGTGATCAAACTGCACATGTTAGAGTGTCCTTTTATTGTGACCATCCCAGGGCACACCTGTGTAGTTATGATGCTGTTTAATCAGCATTTTGATATGCCACACCTCTCAGGTAGATGGATTATCTTGAAAAAGAAGAAGTGCTCACTGACAATTATTTTAATTAATTTGTGACCAAAATTTGAGATATATATATCTATTGAGTGCATAAGAAGTCTCAGATCTTTAACTTAAATCTGTGAAATAATGGGAGCGAAAACAAAAGTGTTGCATCGGAACATTTTTTCAGCTACACTCTTGTTTAATTGAAAATAAATATAAGTATTAAATGCAGTTTGATTACAGACTGAATGCAGAATTGTTAAGCACTACAATGGCTGTCTGTGGGGACTCCTCAGAGGAAATGTCACAACCTCACATCCTATCTGTTCAGAAGGGGTTACACAATCCACCTTCCCTCAATCTGCCACACCGAGTTCTACTTCATGGTTTAATGGTTAACTACCTTTCCAAGAGGGCTTTTAGGGAAATAACCTCTTGAGAATTACATATTTCCATGTTTGAGAAAATAATACAAATATTTATTTATAATCTTCAATAAATAGAAAACATTTTTTTTTTGGTATGAAAATGAAAAATGGTAACATGTCACATTTGGGAAACTCTTAACTGCACAGATAACAATTCCTTGAGTAAACAGATAGAGGTGATGTTAGATTTGTAGTCGGCATTTATTCACCACTCAGGCAGGAGGGACGTAGACAGGTGAGTTCTGCTGAGTCTTCACGAGTAGAACTTACTGTTGTTTATCTTCTTTTCTTTTGTCCTGCGGCACAAAGAAAATACAGTGGAAATAATTAGGGACTTTACACATTTCATTTTATTTACAGTAACCGCCCAGTCGTGAGTTTAAGGCTAACCTGTGGTTTTCGCTGGTGCTGCCCTCTCTCGTGAGGTGGTTAGGTTGGCGAGGGAGGGTGGAGCGCTGAATGTTGGTGTGTGTGTCATACAGGAAAGGTTCGCTGAGCTCCACCTGCTTTTTCTTCAGCTGGCTGGAGGATGAGTACAGCTCCTCCTCTGCTTTCTGAAGAACAAATCATGTGATCCCGTTTACTGGAATATCTCCATACTGACATCAAATTGAAGATGTAAATCAGCACTGATGTGTGTGTGTGTGTTTGCTCACCCCTGCTTGTTGTACATTGATGTAGACCAGCAGAGAGGCTAACTCTAAGTCTTCACTGTAGCCGTTCTTTAGAGGCACAGAGCGGTAACCTGTAGAAATAACACATTGAGTCAGATCTGTGCGCACACAGTTAAGCCTCTTATTAAGAGCACATATCAACCAATCAAATCAAACTACAGAATAAAGGACCACACCTGTGTTTCTGATTGTTGTTGCCCATTTAATACAATTCTCACGTTGCATTTAAGCACCCATCAGGCATGCAGAGTACACAAGGCACCTTGAGTATATTTTGCCATTGCCTTACGTTACATGCTCTCCCCCTACTGGTTATGATGTGTACATGCATATGCTTGTGACTGATGTGTGTATCTTGTGTTTCCTCTCAGGTCCCCCCCCCTCTTTGGCTCACTCTCTTTTATCTTCCAGCCTTGACAGCAGCTGTGTGGTGGTGACTGCTATGATTTAGGCCTTTGCCTTTGTTATTTCTGTATGTTTGTTGGGTCCAATTGGCATAATTCTGCAACTTTATTTCTGTTAAGCTCCTTTCTCACAGCACAAAAAATCAAAATGTGCAGTTTGATCACACAAAACAATGCCACAGATGCAGCAAGTTTTGAGGGAGCGTGCCATTGGTGTGCTGACTGCAGGGATATCCACCAGAGCCGTCTCTAATGTTGTTTTCGTAAGTTTGGCAGTACATCCAACCACCCTCGCTTCAGCGGACCACATGTAATTACACTAGCCCAGGACTTCTGCATCTTCACCTGCAAGATCGTCTGAGACCAGCCAATTGAATAGCTGATGTAACAGTTGGTTTGTGGCTACAAATGAAGAATTTCTGCACAAACCATCAGAAACCATCTCAGGGAAGCTCATCTTTATGCTCATCTTCCGCAATGGGGTCTTGACCTGGTCGCAGTATGTCGGTTGAATGTACTGCCAAAAAGTTCATGAGCAACAGCTTTGATGGACATTTCTGCAGTCAGCATGCCAATGGTACATCCCTCAAAACTTGTGACATCTGTGTCACTGTGATCATCCCAAGGCACACCTGTGTGGTAATGATGTTGTTTAATCAGCATCTTGATATGCCACACCTGTCAGGTGGATGGATCATCTTGGAAATGGAGAAATGCTCACTAACACAGATTTTTTGACAGAATTTATGACCCAAATCTGACAGAATTATATCTATTAAACCTATAAATTGGGAGCGAAAACAAAAGTGTTGTGCTCAAAAAAATAATCTTCATGGATATAAATGGCACATTCGAATGTAACAAAAACACAACAATATTTATTTTCAGGTGATTATAAACTACAGAATACATACTGAATATATGATATTCAATTTCTGCTAATATATGCCTCTAAATCCTATACATGTTGATACAGTACGTTTGTCAACGGCATCTTCTGTTATTACTATGTGCACAGAGTTAAATTAACCTTCATGACCAGCTGCCCCTGACTTGTGAAACCAAACATACACCACTGGCCCTAAAATCAGTTAAATAATTATGTGATGATACAGAGCACACTTTCTGGCAGACATTTTGCTTCATCATTTTGCAGCAGAACTTTAAAAGCAGACCTGATGTTCACTGTGATGGATCAACTATTCAAGCAAGTTTCTACAAGCTGATTTTCATCCTGCAGTGAAACCAGTGGAAGATATTCAAATCAAATTCAAAACACTATTGTATTCTTTGGAAAATGGGTGGAGGTGATACTATGTAAACACAATATACAGTTGTTCACATTTCGTGGGTGAAAATATTCACACCATTTGTCAAATGAAGGGAGGGTCATTCAAAAATGATTTGTCTTTACTAATCATTCAAACTGTATGCGGAATCTGAACTGTCTCAAAAGAGATGAAAGAGAAGGGAGAACTGAAAAGTGATTAAGTATGTATAGTGCACAGAAAACCTAGTTCTGGAAATGAATAATCAATAAAGTAATTGTGTTGCTTGATAATGAGTACTAATGAGCTTCATGTGAGCAGCCGTTCATCAGCTTTGGCCCTCTGTGCTGTATGTGCATGTCACCTGAGCGGATGCCTTTGACAGGAAATGTGGCCTGAGCCAGGAAGTTGGGGTCTGAAAACATGTCCTCCTCATTGACGACAAAACGCAAGAAGGTGAGTTCAGGCTCGTACACAGTGAAAACTACGGCGTCTGCTGGGGATTTCCATACTGGATTCAGACCATTATCACCTGCAGGCGACAGAATGACAGCACTGTTCACGTGATCAGAAATCATTTCTCACTTTAGTCTCATCTCTTCCTTTCCCCTCTTTCCATCCTGTAGGTCAAACAGTAAACCTCCCCATCTCCCCCCTCCTTACGGTAGACAATAGTCTTGAACTTCTCCTCTGTGTGCCCACACAGCTCAATCTCCACAAATGGACTGGCGATGCTGCGGCCAGGCTTAGGAAGGTGTCTGGCAGCAATCACCTGCAGACAAACACAACTGCTGTTATCAAGTTCTCTCCAGATGACAAAGCAAAATGTCAGTATGCTGCTATTCATCCTGCATGTACTTACTTTATTACAAAATAAAGATCAGCCATGATCATGCACCTCTCACATAACGACACAGTGTGGCTATCACAGTATTACACTTGGCCCTGAACTTGAATATATCCCAAAACAATTTCTGTATATAAAGGTGGACAGTGTGTCTCCACTTACTCCTTCTGCACAAAAATTAAGCTAAAATATCCTGGACACAGGCTCTGCCCATTGATATATAGTATAATGATACCTAAATACACACTGGGAATTTCTTGTTCTTCAAATGTGCCAGAGTGCATCAAAATACATGAAAACAGAGATTTTTTATATTTAAACAAAATGCAAGGGAAGGATCCCAGATGCCTCCTGTTATTTGCAAAAGTGGCCCCTGGGCAAAGCAAGCTGAGTATCTCTGTCCTAATAATGACGATGATGTTTGTGTTAGCCAGTTATTAACAAAAAGGTGTACAGACGTACCCTAACTGCAATGTCGTACTTGACCTTCTTCTTCTCCTGGTGAGGGTCGTAGCCATCAGCACGCATTAGCTCCGGCTGTAGCACATAACCCGTACATCCGTTCAGACTGAAGAGGGCACTGTTCAGTTGGGTGAATTTATCTGGGCGGACACGTACACATTACATAAAGCTCTGCTCTACAGATGTGTCATACAACATGGCTGAAAACGCAGTTTCACTTAACCTTTCGGCAGCCAGTATTGAAATTGTTGTAAAAGCACATATATAAGTGAAACACTCCTTATTACATAAATCCATATAAAACACCTGCAAGTACTGTCTGTCTCTCTTCCTCCCCCTTTCCCACCTCAGGACTCTTCTCCGTAGTTTAATTAAAGTTTACATGCCCTGCCACCTAAAAAAAAGGCCCACGTAAAAAAAATATCAGTGTACATTATATTTAAAATACATTTTCACAGCTTTACTTTGCTGTCAGACACTATTTTCAGACAGGAAACCGAAGCCATTATCTCAAAGCCACCAGAATCTGCTGACAAACATGGTAGTCTTAGAAGACGGGAGTCGCTGGTCTACTGCTGCCATTGTCAGTTAGTGTATAAAGTAAAGCAATGAATGTACTCCAAATATAGCATACATGTAAACAGATATTCACTTTTTTTAAGTATATCTACTAAACAGACTTCAAAGTAAGTAATACATTTCAGATACTTCTTGCAAAACAGAAGTCTGACATTTTTCTGGAGTATTACATTTTTCAACCCATAAACAAACATAGAAACAAACAACACATTACAGAACAATCACCCCAAAATCACCCACCCACCCACCTTCCCAGATGTCCTAGGGGGTACAAATCACTCTTTTTTGAGTACCAGAAGACATGAAGGCAAAGGGAATAAATGAATAAATAAATAAGAAATAAATAAAACATAGGATTAGGATTAAAGGTTAAAGGATTTAATGTCTTTTCTCCGCCAAGGAAAAATCAAGTACACAGTCAGATGATCTGTGAAAAGATTCCACACAATTTGGGACCCCTTTCTCTCCTATATCAACTCTCTAACTTAGACAGATAATTAATTTGCTCAATAACTATTTTTACCCCCTTGTCTTTGTTTTTAATTTTCTTATTTTTGTGATAGAGAGCTGAAACTGCAGAAAGTAAAGGGTTTGCGGTGGGACTGGCTTCACTATGTGTGGTGACGTGCATAGGCTTCATAGCCATTCCTTTAAGTCCTTAAAGGAATAGTTGGCCATTTTGGGGAAAGTCCTGAAGTTGTCACCGTGAAACTGCCCGGCAACCAACAGTGACTTGAGAAAGTTACTGCACCTGACCAAGGTATAGTCTGGCACATAAAGCCGCACATATGACTAACTGCCTGATTAGCAACGTAGCAAGATAAATTTATGGGCATGTCCTAATGAAAGCAACAGAGCTGCCATTGATGTTGTTAGTTACAACTCTGCTGCCTTGACAAGTCAAAAATCAAATGTGAGAAGGGCCTGTCGGCATTGCTTTGCATTGAGCAAAACAGAATTATATAAAATTTAAAATATATATAAAAAAAACATATTTGATATAAAAGATACCTTACTTTTTAACTTTTCTGCTCCTTTTGATATCCATTTAATGTCAGCACTGTCAGGATGGTTTGCAGTTTGTCAGTGAATCATATTTGCAAATCAGACTTCACAAGAGAAAACTGTGAACTGCACAGTACGCCTTTGCATTCCACCCATTGTCCTGGATAGTGGGTTACCTGACCAGCAGGCCACAGTAAGACTGAGAATATGGGTGTCAGGAACTGTGATGAGCAACCCGGGGCCCACCAGGAGACTCTCCTCTCCTCCTTTCTGTTTACTCTTTACACCTCTGACATCAGTCACGCCACCTGCAGAAGTCCTCTGATGACTCTGCCATTATGAGGTGTATCAGTGTACAACTGTCTGTCTGCAGGACTAAGGCTGCACTCACACCACGTCTGGCATTGCAGCAAGTAGCCGCAGGGTTGTGCAGCGGTGTGGGAGTGTCATTTAAATGTCCCATTTGTGGGAGAGTTGAGGGCGGACAGAGAGAACATCGCACTATCTCAGCAATGGAGTATTTGTTTATGTATTTGTTAAAGTTTGTTTATGTTGGTTTAAAAGATGTGTAGAATTCCTTTCGATTATCATTACTGTAGTATCTTTACTATGGAGATAGTCAGTGTAATCTGTGTGAACAGATCGACAATCCATGTGTTAATGTGTAATAACAAATACAAAAAATACAAAACACAAAACTAATTTGCAATTTTTATGAATATGAATATAGTATGAATATAATATATTAATATTTTATCGGCACGCCCTGCAGCTCTACCACTGCAGCCTAGACATGTAAACATGTAAAGAGATGGACAGACAGGAGCACAAGTGTTGTGTGGACCCCCTACATTTTCCTCTACAGTTGTCCTTTCCAGAAGCTCAGCCAACATAAACTACTGTACCTGCAGTCTGGTAGTTGAGAGCCACCATGTGACTGCCGACGGCCCACAGTGGGTAAGGGTCATAGTTGGAGGACTCCACACGCTGGCCTTTTGGGTAGATACGACTCAGAGCCTTGCGGTTGTACCGCAGGAAGTCCTTGGTGCGGCTCTTTCCTGGAATCTTGTTCTCCACAAAGGAGCGGATCTCTTTATAGCTGTAACTGTCTGTGGAGAAAAAAAACACAGAGCAGTCATTTGAGAGGTACAGGTTGAGCTGATAGTAGTTTCATGCCATACCAGTTGATACCAACAGACCAATAAACAGACTGATACCTGTTTAAATGAATATCTTTAGTGTGTGACCTCACATTTGTTGCTTGCTAAAGTGAGGTAGTTTAGGGAAAACTGCTGGGTTTGATGACTGGTGGATCAAGCATGTGATAGCAGTGATAACTATGTACCAGGCAGTGCTGCTTGTTAGCTGATGATGTCACACATAAAAGTGATAAATATGAATAATAAATAATATGAATTATACTATGCCGTTGTGGTTATCAGTTACAGGCATCGAGTTATATTTATTGTTGTGTAGACATAGAAAAAAACTTGTGTCCAGAAATGCTTGCCATACTTTATTGGCCCAAAATCATCTTATATTCGGGATGCCCAAAATGAATAAAAAAAGGACTGCTGCGTCTTAGTTTCACCATTTAAAGGTTGGGTCAAACTCTCGATTGAGTTGGACAGGCCTGTCTGTCCGGTCTGTGAAATATTTGAAATTGGATCAAACTTTTCCTATCACATACGGAGGTTGTGTGGAACATGTAATGGATTCATCAGGTGGATTTCTAGTTGTGTGTCAGCTCTATGCAGAGCCTACATTGTAGCCTATGTGCGTGGCCTACACAGTTGTGAGCATTTACACTTGTGCGGTGGTGTGTCTGTGTTGCTCTGCAGTTACATTTTCAAAACACTAGTCGACTGTGTTGATTGTGTGCTCATTGTTTGGGTAAGAGTGGAATTTAAAGGCAGCCTAAAGGTAGGTTAGGCCAGGGCTAGACAGTGGTGTCACCTGTCAGAAATCTCAGTAGATTTATGAGGTCACAGCCTCTTCAGGGCAGGATAGATTATTTATTTTGAAAAACACATATATTATGTTTTCTTATTTCCTCAGGAGCTCCCAAACCATCTAGACTATACTAATGCAATGGTAGTGGACTAACAAGCAAATAACCACTAGATATGTAACAAGTGAAACAACAGTCACTTGGTAGATTGTTGTGGTGTGGATGTAAAATTTAGTGTATTTCTAAATTTAAATCAGCGTAACAGAGGAAGCTGTCTAGTCTTTACATCTCTCCCTGTGGTCACATCCTGTTTACTGGGGAACTTTGAGTTGTGGTTAAAGAACAGTAAAGGTGGATCTTCACTGAATAAGGTGATGTGTCTCAGTTCAAAGCATTCAGTTTTCCTGTTTTTGCATTTCCAGTTTTCTCTGCTAAAACGTCTCCACAAATGCACTATTACAACTTGTGTGGAGTGTAACATTACAACTACATTAACAGCATTTCTTTGTGTATTGGATTATTGTTTGAAGAAAAACTTCAATGTTTTGGGACATACACTTTCTTGCCAAGAGTTACAGTAGATGAGAAGATACACTCATATCTGTAAAGTGAATATGAAGCTACTGCCTCATAGTGATGGAGGAAGTACTCAAATCTTTATCTCAAGTAAAAGTTGCAGCACAGCAGTGCAGAAATACTCTGTAACAAGTAAAAGCCATGCATTCAAAACTGCACTTACATTAAAGTACAAACACATTACAATCAAAATATACTTTAAAGTACTAAAAGTAAACATAGACATACTGCAGAATGGTCCATTTCAGAATGATATATATTACATGATTGGATTCTAATTATTGAAGTATCATGACAAAGTGACAAAGAGGTTATAATGATAGGCAAAGTTTAGCATTGATTTAGTATCTGAAATTTAGAAAATAAAACAATTGCGTGTTTTACATTTTAACTGTGACATGAGCAGGGAGATCTGGGCAGTGAAAGTGAGTAGATGATATCTGATTTTAAATTAATGTTAAAGCTAGCCTGTTCTTAAACTTAACACACTCAGGATATAGACTATTTGTGTTGGAACGTATTTCCACTGTGAAGCTTTGGTTAAGTTTGTTTACTTTAGCTGTTCTCCCATCATCATCCGCTTGTGTTCATAGCTGTTTGTATTCAGTGTGTGCATGTGTTTACCAAAGCGATCCTTCTCCTTGCTACGCGGCTGACAGTAGACCACTAGGTCCGACATCTCCATGGCAACCTCTGCCTTCTTCTCCACTTCCTCCTGCTGTCTGATCTGAGATTGGACAGAAAAACAGCCACTTCCTGTTTGCACAGTGATGCTGCAAGACCACCAGTAAAACACCCCGTTGTGGTTATACAGTGTGTAGTCTGTTTCAGTCACATACTGTCCTTAGATTTAGTCTGAAGTAATGTTATACAGACTGCCAACATGTAAAACCACATTTTATAAATACCAGACATCAAACATTCTTGTATGGCAACATGGTTTAGATGTTTCCTCTACATGTATCACTGTATAACATGAGATACTAACCTCTTGTTCCCTGTTATACTGCTTGTTCATCTCTCTCTGAGTAATATCCCAGGCCACTTGGTACCATTCAAACAGCTCCTCCAGAGAGTATGCTGCCAGGTCAAACTGCAGACTATCCTGCTCCACGTCCTGCAGGGTCAACACGTTGGGCTTCCCATTTTTACCATTCTTCACTAGAAACAAGAGGGGAGGACAAGAGGCACAGTGAGGGAGAGCGAGGAGGGACAAACAACTCACATATTTTATATAAACAATGCAAATTCAAATTCCCATTCTAACTTTGGGATTCAGCTGATTTTTACAGATTAAGGGTTTTGATCAGTAGTAGAGCAATGCTTTGATGACCACGTTGCAAGTGCATGCACACAAATTGCAAACAAAAAAGGGAAACTCATGAGTACATAACGCACCAATGGTTTCATGCTGTTCTTCTGATGGTGGTAGTAGTGGAAAGAAATTAAGTAATGTGTCAGCAAAAAGCTGGAAGGAAGATGCTTTTTCTTTTCCTTTATAAATATTTATATAAACTAAGCAAAAAATTAAATGCAACACTTTTGTTGCTCTCATTTTTCACAGGTCTAAGTTAAATATCTAAAACTTTTTGCAGTGGATATATTTCTCTCAAATTTTGGTCACTAATTTTTAAAAAATCCTTGACAGTGACAGTGACATTGTGTTGTGTAGTGTTAATTCTTTTGACAAAAACTATGACCAAAATTTTTCATCCATGACCTAAAAATACATCTTCATAATAAAAACTAGAGAATGGCCCTGTTTGCAATTATCTTTAAATGCCGCATGAGCAACAGGCTGGTAAACTCCAGTAAGTAGTCCGTGCCAGGATGTTTGCCAGCAGCAAAAACGCTCACACCAGAGCAGTGTCAGCCATTAGTGTGGGTGTAATTCAGCAGTAAATAATCAGCCGCATGTTCCTGACTGTGGATGTTGGATGGATTTGTGGAGTTTGTTAGCTGCAGCGGTGGCTGTTAGCAGTTAGCTCTGCTTGTTAGCCACTGAACGGCAGCAGAGCAAGCAGCCACCATCCATCACACTTCACACGCTGATCCCCGCAGGACTCGACTCAGTCCAGACATGAGAGGGTTTATGGGTTGATGCTGTTTGAGAGGCAGGTAGGAGGCTCAGTTATCTGTGAGTGTAGCTGTGCTGTAAGTTAACAGTCTGAATTCAGATCAATTTTCTCTGACAGAGGTGAAAGTTTAGTTTTAATCACCATTTCTGTGAGATGACACGAGTTTAAACCTCCAGACTGCAGACTGACATGTTGCAGATTTAGAAAGAATTCAGGCTTAAATTAAGTTTTTTTTCTGCTTCTGAACAGTGACATTGATAAGTCAGAGTTTACAGTGAACCTGGGTACAAATCCTTGTTGTCTCAGATTGGTTATTTGTGATGTCAAAGTTTTTGAAATAGAGAGATGTTGGGCTTTTCGAATAATGATCAGTAATCAGTAAGTAAATAACCCCTTAAACCTGTCAAACACTGCTGGAAAAATGCAAGTTCGTAAGTGTTCAGAAATTATTTGTAGTTGTAGAAAAAATGTGTCTAAATGAAATTTGTATACAACCTGTCACCTTGATTCTAATTTCTGATACAGGAATTAGCCTAACTGAATTAGTTTAAAGATTAAAAAACATACAGAAAACATAATGACTAAAATGTCATGAATTTTCGATGACCAAAACATTTTGAATGAAGAGAGTGAAAAAAGAGAGAGACAGAGAAGAAGATCCAGCTTGTTTTTCTTACTTTGCAAACCTCACAAGTTAGTTGTTTTACTGGGAAAAGCAACATCAGTGTAGTAAGGATAGTAAAAACTTATGTTTGCATTCAACTTTAGAGTACTGTGAATTTAAAGCATGCAGCAGACACTAAAATAACTCACAATTTTGGATGTTGCATTTGGAGATGTCCACAACACCCTTGCATAGTTCACCAAGTGGGTTGTCTTCCATATCCTGTTTAAATACACATCACACACACACGCAGAGATTATTTTTAGGCAGTTGCTGATTTATCTCCATTTAAACTGTGATTTAAACTCCAATCTTCACCTGTCCTTTGGTCTCAGGTTTGGTGTTGTTGGACACTTCCTCTACATAGTTCGATGGGAAGTACAGCTGCAACTTTCCACCATGGTCACCTTTCCACCTGTAGTGAGTAGAATGTGGAGAACAATGTGAACAGTCTTGTTTGCAGCTGAATATGCATGACGCAGGGAAATAAAATGACTAATAAGACTCCTAACAGATCTTTGAAGCCTGCCGCTTTCCATGTGTGTGGGTGGACTCACCATCCATCACTCTCCTTTGTTACGTTGTGTATCAAAGCTCCTTTACTGAAGCTGAGCTCATCTGGCCTTTCAGCTTGGTAGCTATATATAGCCTTAACTGTACTTTGAGGCTAAAGGAGACAAACATACACAATCATGAATGTCTTTATCAAAGGAAAATGCACAGGAGAACAGACAGCTGACAGAGTATAGTGTTATATACACACCAGTGAGGGCTCAATCTCGTTGGGTTCCACATATGTCTTCACCTCATACAAAGAGGCACAGCCTTTCTCCTGTGTTAGCACAATGTGCTGTTAGGTACCACTCAGCGCAGATGACATGTTTTTTAAACATACACTGAACTGATATAAGCATTAAATGTCCAGTAGTAGGACTTAAACAATGAGCAAAATAAAAGCAGATGGATAAGATGCATTTGTGACTGTTTCAATTTGTTCTGACTTGTTAATTAAACGTTTGTAAAATATGTCAATTCAATCCATATTTTATGTCTCAATTTGTCTTTTTTATTACTATTTGCTGCTACGGTCAATGTTTCTACAGGGATTCTTAACATTTTCTCTGGTCTTGGTATGTTTCCTACAGTAACTCACTGTGCTGAAGTGGTCCACTAGCTCAGGGGTGACTGGGTAACGTAGCTTGATCTTGCGATACAGTGGCTTCTTCTTGAAGTAGTTGACCAGCTCCACCAGGCTCTCAAACTCCGTTGTGGTGCCCAGAAGGTACATGTTGCCCTCCTTCTGGATCCGACAGTGTTTCACCTTACCATCACCTCTGAAAGACAGAGATGATTAATACCAAAAAAATCCAATGAAGAGAAATCAAATCTTGGGTGTCATTGCACCTGAATGTGATGGCGAAGGAGTCTGGTTCTCCTTCTCTCTGCCGGATGAGGAACGCTCCATCTCTAGGAATCCTCAGCAGGTAATCCTCTGCCTGACCTCTGCTTAGGTTACTGTAGAACCACCTGCACAACACACACACAACGATAGTTACATTATGTATGAGTGTATGTGTGTGTGTGTGTGTGTTATCAAAAATACAAGTATTCAGTCAAATGTCAGTAGTACTAGGTGACACTACGATATGCAGCTTTGACAAAAGAGGCATTGTTCCTTTAATGTCAGTAAAGTTTATTCAAATGGATTCAAAGTAAAGTGAAGACAGACAGAGGGGAAAGAGTTACTGACCTTCTGTGGGAGTATGAGAGTGAAAGTGAAAAATAGAAGGCATGCATGTATGGCTGACACAAAGAAAATGTGAGAGGTAAAGCTACACCAAAGCAATATCAGTATGAAAATCATTGTACCCTTTAAACACATTGTAGTAGTGACTTCAGATGCTCATCAGTTGGATGAGAAAATGCTACAGCCCTTGGTGCTTATAAAACCTGATCGAACCCCACAGTATGAACAATGATGATTGTAATGAACTTCACACCAGCACAGAACCGAAACTCCACTCCACCTGTGGGTGTTGAACTAAAGTCAGCTACCAGCAAAGATGGGAGTAAGTCACACAAGTGCAAGTCTCAAGTCTTAACTTTCTGTGGTGAGAACCAAGTAAAGTCGAGTCTCTGCTGTGGGCCTAACTCAAGCAAGACAAGTCTTATACTTACAGTTTAAATCCATGTCTGTAAAAAACACGGATGCTTTACACACATCTTCTACCTGTGATTAGTGTCACCAATTCAGCATCTGACCAAATGTCTCCCCTTCTGTTCCTGAGATATGACACTGAATAATGGCCAGAAGAGTGTTTTATGAAGAATATTACGATGTCGCAGTGAAGCTGACCTTTGACCTTTTCAATCTAAAATGTCATCACTTCATCATTTCGTCCTATTCAACATTTGTGTGAAATTTTGTCACCATCAGCACGTGAATTCCCAACTCATAGCCAAAAACATGTTTTGTGAGGCCACGGTGACCTTGACCTTTGACCTTTAACCACCAAATTCTAATGAATTCCTTCTTGAGTCTACGTGGACGTTTATGCAAAATTTGAGGAAACTCCCTCAAGGCCTTTTGAGATATCACATTCACAAAATGAGATGGGCACATGGTCACAGTAACCTTGACCTTTGACCACCAAATAAAATGACATCATCGTGTCTCAAGTGTCTCAAGTCTAAGTCAAGTCTCGAGTCATGAATACCAACTAAAAGTCATGTTGAGTCTTTTGTCAATGTTAGTCAAGCAAATCCCAGGTCCTCAAATTTGTGACTTCTGACTCAATTCAAGTCATGTGACTCAAGTCCCCAACCTCTGGTTACCAGACCTCTGTAGCTCGCCCCCCATTTGTACTTGAGGCTACATTAGCAGCTGTTAGCATAACTAACCCAAATCCCTGAAAAACTGTTGCTGGTTGGGTTGCATTGTGGGTTAAACTCAGGTTTCACTGACACAGTTTCCCATAAACGGTAGACCATTGCATCGTTAAAAGTCAGCCTTTGCCACTTTAGTGACTTTACCATGACCAAAATTGAAAGTGAATCTTGGATGCATGGGTGGCAACCTCACCAAACAAAAAGATAATACATGTGAGTAAAACCTATTTGAAGGTGTTGGATCCCACATGCTTTTATTTTGGCATGCTACACTAAGCTTAACACATCTACAACATCTCAGTACTGGACACAAAGAGACTAATTTATATAATCATATCATTAATTATAATTAATAATTGTATTTGACTGCTGGCTTAAGAGTGAAAAAAGTGTTTTCCCTAAATGTTTGAGAATGAGGAATGAATGCTTTGATGTACAAAAATGTTATCAAGATATCATAATTAATTGCTAGCTTTATTTGTATGATGATTTTTAGTGTGAGTACTAAGTCCCCTGTGATGTATCAGACTCATGTTTGTTCATATAATACAAACCCTTCTTTTAGATGTGGGTTGGGCTGTGGTACTGGGTCAGTGAGGCGCAGTTCAAAGTCTTGGCAGCGCAGCGGGTTTTCTTTGTAGTGCTGGATCACAGCGTACACGGTGGGAAAATGCAGGTTTGGCGTCAGGAAGTAGTAAGTGTGTCCACCCTCTGAGCCTGAGCGGATACGACAGTGCTGGACCCTCCCACTGCGCCTGAAATGCATGCAGAAGACATGTGCTTACAGATACATACAAGTGATGAAGGACAGTCTATAATTTAGCTCCTGGCACTGGGGTACTTGGATATAGTTTTGGAACGGAGATCCTGTTGAATAATTTGATTTTAGTGATTTAGATTCAAACAAGACACCACACTGGCTTATCATATGCAATGCCTGAATGATTTATTGTCATTATTTACAATAACTAAGGCCCATAAGACATTGAAACAACATTAAACTAAGATAATAGGATGGTTGTTGTAATTATTAAATCCTTATTAATAAACAAAGTCCAAAAGGTTTCTTTTGCTGCTTGTGCAGCCATCTTGCCAATGATTTCTCATAACACTTGGGTTAGAGGATGTCTCTAAAAAGCCATGCCATATAGCCCTTACACTCTGCCCTACACCTCTATCCCAACAAGAATCGGGACATCCTGCGTGACGTGAATGCACAAAACGTAGAGGCAAGGGGTGTATTGAGCCTGGGACAAAATATGGCTGACAAATGTAGCAATCCTCTGCCCAATTCTGGAAAAATAAATCTGTACAGGTTCAGCCAAACCATCGTGGGTCACAGCCTTTGGACAAGGTGTTCCCTGCAATGGGACAGCGTATCACATGAAAAACTACAGTCCTTACGTTTTTGCTAAGGCTGACCATGAAATATAAAATTGGAAGTTGTACCAGAAGGAGAGGGTGAAGTCTGTGACATAGGTATCGCTCGGTCGAACCAAGAAGGTGCCGTCTCTTCCTCCAGTCTCTGCACAGTAATCATGGATCAGTCGCTCAGCCATCACCCTGCCCTCCTTCATGTGACCATGAAACCACGGCTCTGAACAGTGCATGTCCTGATACTGAGAAAGATATGAACAACACTGCTTTTAACATATATACTCTGATATTGTTTCTTCTTCTTCTTTGTAAGAAAATGATCACTGACCAATATATCATTCTACGAACTGCTTCTTGCATATTTTTCCTGTATCACTGTTGGACCCAGTTCCTTATGGTTCACTCCAGCAACTTGATTAGATATTGTCGTATTGGTTGAAACAAAGTGGATCTAGACAAAAAGTGTTGACTTGCTGGGAATGAATAACTTTAACGTTTAATAAATAGATTTATGGCGCACTTTTAAATAACATACTTTTAAAATCTTGATTCTTGTAAGTATTTTCAGGTCAAATGGCTCAGGTCCAAGTCAAGTCACAAGTGATTGGTGTTGAAGTCCAAGTTGAGTCGCAAATCTTTTTTTGATTTTGTCAAGTTGAATCTAAAGTCATCAAACTTGTGTCTCCAGTCTGACTGCTATCCAAGTCATGTGACTCAAGTCTACACCTCTGATGATAATTATAATAACAATAAACAATACATATATATATTGACACCTGCACTGTTTAATCCATGTTTATAAAAAACCAATGTATTACAATTTCATCTACAAACTTTCCAAACTCTCTTTTACCTTCCTGGGATCTTCTTCCTCGTCCTCATACTCCTCTGCATAGTACAGCTTGTCATCAGAGATCACACAGTAGTGCCTGTTCCACCGCTGAGAAAGAGAAATGAAAATATACATGTTTAAATACACATGCAAACAAGCTGCTCATACAGGGAACTTTTCAGAGCAACATACAATAGGCTTTCATTTGACAACTCATTTACAAATGTGTTTGTAGTTCTAACACACACTGTATACTGTACATGCTGCTCTATAAAACATATATATAACATATATGACATCAGAAAGACCTAGCGGGGAAATTTAAGTTAAACCAAACCTAAATGCAATAGAATATACAGCCCTGTTTTAACATGGTATTAACAGGCATCCTGGGTGATCGGATCACAAGTGGACAGCTCTAAGTGCAGGTGTGAATGCACCCAATCCATCCTCAATGCATCTTGAGATCTGATAGCTCAGACCACATTCAGAGGTGGTCTGGGCAGTTGATGGTCACATTCATTTGGTGTCCTGGGACACACTGAATGACCGTCTACTCAACTGATTGCTTATTTGACTCCCCACCGAATTAAAAAAAAAACTTTCTGTTGCTGTCATATACAGGTTAGATGCAGCGCTGGACTATCCCCGGAGGTTAGTGCCAAATTTGAAGACATTCCCTCAAGGTGCTATTGAGATCATGTGTTCAGTGAGAGGGATGCTAGGTTGCAGTGACATTGACCTTTGACCTTTGATCACCAAATTCTAATCAGTTCATAATTCATTCCAAGTGGACATTTGTGCAAAATTTTTAACATTTCCTAAGAGCTTCTTAAGATATCATGTTTACAAGAATGAGACAGGCCTAAGGTAACAGTGTCCTGTGACCACCACATTCTCATGTGTTCATCTTTGAGTCCAAGTAGATGTTTGTGCCAAGTTTGAAGAAATTCCCTGAAAGTGTTCTTGAGATATGGCGTTCACGAGAATGCAGTAGATGAGGTCACAATGGCCTTGACCATTAACCTCTTATCACTAATCAGTTCACCCTTGAATTTAAGTAAATGCTTGTGCCAAAGTTAAAGAAATTCCCCTAAGATGAGATATCCTATTCATGAGAATAAGACAGATGCAAGGTCTTTGTGGCCTTAACCTTTGACCACTAAAATCTAATGAGTTACGACTAAAAACATGCTCATGTGAGGTCACAGTGACCTTGATCTTTGAACTCCGACCACCAAATTCTGATCAATTCATTCTTGAGTCCGAGTCGATTCTTATGCCAAATTTGAGGAAATTCTCTTCCCACAAAATGAGGCAGGTCACAGTGACCTTGACCTTTGACAACCAAATCCTAATCAGTTCATCTTTGAGTCCACATGGACACCTGTGCCAAATTAAAAAAAATAAATTCCCTTTAATGGTCTTCATGGTCTTTAGACATTGTGTTCCTGAGAATGAGAGGGACAAGGTCACAGGGACCTCAGTCTTTGACCACCAAAATCTAATTGTTTTATTGATGAGTCTAAGTGGGCATTTTTTCCCAGAAATTCCTTCGCACCATTCCTGAGATATCACATTCACAAAAATGGGATGGATGGACGGACAGACAGACAGATGGATAGACAACTCCAAAATATAATGCCTCCGGCCACGGAAGTGTAAAAATGTATGTTGCCTGATCATGATGAACACCAAAACACCATCACTTTCATGTAACATGCTCATAGTCGAATAGAAGTTAACTAAAGTAGCTGTTAACCAGCTGGATCGATAAAGCAGTTGACTTTGTTTTGTGCCACAGGCCCTGGGTGTGATGAAAAACAAATCAACGCAGATCATCCTGATGTTAGGTAATGCAGGTTAATACCAGTTCAAGGAGTCTCAGCTTTCTTGCCATACTCATTTGTCCCCTCTGACAGTACCTGGTCCACTGGGTCCCAGATTTCCAGATCTCCCTGTTTCTGCCCCTTCCTGAAGTCCTTAGTGAGTCCTCCTCCCTCCACGCTGAGCTTCTTGTGCTGCACGAGCAGGAAACAAGGAGGGCACAGTCATAAGTAACGATAACAAAACCTTTTCTCATCGATATACCAATTCCTCCAGTACATCAGCATGTTGAGACACACATGCACACACAATACCTTAAGTATGATCTTGCCCTTCAGCTGTGTAGGTGACGGTAGCTGTTCAGCCATCTGCTCCACAGGTTCAGACAGCAGTTTGTCTCCAAACACTTCTTTGAAAATTCGAGCCATCTGACGCTGCTGGTCTAAAGGGCAATGCTCCTCTATGGACAGGATCAATGGGAACCTGAGAGAGAGAATGAGCATGCTTATCAAGACAACGCCTTTGAGAAAGTGGGCGACTGTGAGATGACAATATTGGATAGAGAGATTTGAAATGGCTTCATGTAAAAATCAGCTAAAAGAAGTTTAATATATTGCCAGATGAAGAGAATGGGACTTGATGTAATGGCTCAGAGGAATCTGACTTTGACATTATTTAGACAAAAAAAGACAGATGAATGAGAAAAATGTGACAAAATTAGAGTCTTTAAGTGGCACAATAATTGCTTTAGTCAAAACCAAAATGCTGAACCACAAATCCTTGCACTAGTGTATTAAAAAACATTAAGTATTAAAAAAATGCAATTCTTACTCTGATGTGACAAAAGCGTGATTGTTAATGGCCTTGACCACATCCTCAAACTTGATCTTGGTCGTCCTGGTCCAGCCGTGGTAGATTATTGGCTCCCCAGGCCCTTCCCAGCAGTCCACTGGACAGATTCAGAATCACACAAAGCACAAAAAACAGGTGTTGTAGATATAAAATAAAGTATTGTTTAATATTATTATCTTATACCCACTAATCTTTTTGATTTGTGCTGACCAATGCCACAAATGTTACTGCCAAATCTAAGCTAAAACACATTCATGAGCTAAGTGTAGCACACTAGGGCTGGTTTATACTGACATTCAACACAGCGGCATCCCAGACGTAGACAGCGCACATAAGCCTCTGTGGACGACTCACTACGAAGCTGATCACCTGTCAGGTAGCTGTTGAAGAACACACAAAACAGGACACATGCTAGATCAATGGCTCTCAACTTTTTTTTAGAATTGTACCCTCTTTGAAATATTTTTTTCAGCCCAGAACCCCCCCCCCACCACCACCACCACCTTTATAGACCGTTTCAAACTTGACAACATAAACAGTCAAATGGGTCCCTTTGCATTTCCTGTTGAAATGTTTTGCAGTGTATGTAAATGACATTTATCCCAATGGTCCCACCCACGAGTTCCTGCTCAGCTCATAATCTTTCCATTGTGATGATGTCACAGATTTTTAAATCGCTCCACTTGGTTTAAGGAAAGTTTTACAAATATAAAACCTCAATGTATAAAAAAAATTCAGAATAGGAAGAGTGATATCTGACTTTGTTTTCAGTTTGAGGTGTCCTGTCAGCATTTTTACAGACATCATTTTTTACAATGGTGGCCCATGGGGAATAAGCTTTTTAAGCGAAAGGGGACTTTTTCACTGTAATACTACGAGTGGCGATTGGGAAAAATCTTAAGTAAGACTGTGTTGCTTTCCTGGGGCCTGCTTCAAATAATATTAATATTATTAATATAAATCCTGCATTTCCCATGATGCAACTCATAGCATATTTTTACTAGACAGTTAAAAGTCACATTTCTAAACTCCAACTCCACTCCAAAACTTCAACTTTTTTTTGTGCAAACTATAAGAAATCTGTCTCCAAAACCCCATATAGCTCTCTCCATTATCTTTTAAACATGACAAGGTTCATCCGAAGCCACAGAAGACATTTTAGAACTGCTTTCACAGGATGAGTAATACTCTTCTCAGGATGACTAAACTGCCCTTTCTATATCAGATTGGTCGGGTGCCCCCTGACATGATTTTAACCACTTATCAACAAATTAAGCCATCACTTACAGTCTATAAACCCTCTGGCTGTTCTTGTAGGAAGTTTTAAAGAGGTTTGGTGCAAATAAGAACTAATTAATATTCGGCACAAATGGGGGCTACATTTTAATTATTTGTTAACATGTGTGATGGGGAATAAATATTTAAATATTACACCTAAATGAGTGAAAGAAACCTGTATCTCGTGAACTTCTGTCACGATATGTATTTGTTGGTATGGAGATCAATGTTCACATGTTTTTACCTCTCCAGTAACAAATCCAGAGGACTGTGTAGCCTTGGTACATGGTTTCTGCTTGAATTTTAGCTAAATAATAACAAGACTGTAATAAAAATTATTGATCACATATTAAAATTATGAGCTTTACATATTTATTCATCTGATTTCAAAGTAAACAGAGACCAGTCAGTGTCATTCACTTCTTCAGTGATGAGTATGATCCACTTTGATTTACAACATATATAACGTGTATAGTTCTATTATTACTTGTGTAATGTGTGTGTGTGTGTGTGTGTGTGTGTGTGTGTGTGTGTTCTTGTACATGCTACATAGTGAGGACCAAAAACTGTATTTTAGCAACAAAGTGAGGACATTTTTGGAAAGTGAGGACATTTTGGTCGGTCCTCACTTTTTCATAGGCCTGTTTGAGGCTTAGGACTTGGTTTTAGGGTTCAGGTTAGAATTAGATTTTGGTTAGGGTTAGGGTTAGGCATTTAGTTGAGATGGTACACGAATATGTGTGTGTGTGTGTGTGTGTGTGTGTGTGTGTGTGTGTGTGTGTGTGTGTGTGTGTGTGTGAGTGAGTGAGTGTGGGTGGGTGGGTAGTCATACTGACGTGTTGTGTGAGGAGCTGATCCAGTAATGGGACAGAGGGTTGTTCATGTCCAGGTTTCTGATCTCTGAATACTTCTCATCCCACACAGAGTTCTCTTTGGAAAACAGGAAACTGAGGAACTAGACAAGAAAAAATGCTTCAGATTTAAGACTTAACGCAGTGCCTCCCTTTTTGAGTGATTGATTTTTGTATTAATAACACTTCAAATATAACAACAATAACAACAACTACAACAACATAGTTTTCAGCATTATTTTTCAAACCAACAAGTCACAATTATTATTATTATTATTATTATTATTATACTTTTAACACATAACTCTAGCCCGAGTCTATAAACTGCATTCATACAATTAACTAGTTGGCTTGTCATTTCCTGCCAAATTCAACTCAGTGTTAAAACAAAATGCAGTGGTGAGGCTAAAAATTATCACTTTGTAGACACAGTAACCGCTATCACGGTCTGATACATCTTTGCATATTCTCTCTCTGTTATACACAATACACACACAGAACAGAATACCTCGCTGACGGTGAACTCCGGATCATTGGTTTTTCTCATGGTGTCATCAATAAAGGTGGTCATCAGTTCTCTGACTTTGTTCAGGTCACTGGCCCAGGATTCCTGGGGGATGAATGGACACAGAAAAAAAAAAGATATTAAACTGAGCAACTGACTGAACAGTTTATGGAATTATTAAATAATCAATAGTTATAAGTAATTTCGTAAACTAGCATAGATTTGCTTTTCAACTATTGGTGCCTGCCTGGAAAATATTTTATTACTGTTTCATTCAAAATGGGAAAAAGAAATTTAGGCTGTAAATGACATTATGCCTGACCTCTAATATTACAACATGTCACTTTCCTTCACTGTAAGTAATGACAGGAACATGTCCTATCATATAAACATAAACACTAGGCACTACAGTGGAAGTGGGATGTAGTTTTGGAATGATTTACTTAGAATTTGATACTAAAAGCAGGCACCAAAGGTGATGACATTAGTTGATGTTTTTATTCTATAGGCCAATATGTTAGGAAAATGCTATAAAATATGGTGTGAAAAAATATCACATTCATCATCATTACACAATAGCCAGATGATGATGTGAATGAATGATGATGACAATTAGAATTTGTTTATTTAAGAATCAAAAGTTTGAGGTCAAAATTTCTGGCATCAACCTTAATCGGTTCTCAATCACATCTCATTATCATCCGCATCTGGGTTTGGAGTACCTCAGGGGTCAATACTGGGTCCTATTTTATTTTTCCTTCCTGCTTGTCGCTATTACTTACCACAATGGCATCCTATTGCCTTTTTATGCTGACGACACACAACTATAACCTTTCAATAAAGCCTATTGACTTTGGTTTGCTACGTTTCCTACAGGACTATCCAGCTGATGTCAAAATCTGGATATTTTTATGACTTGTGGAAAATAAAGAAATATAGATAATAGTACTAATGCAAATGTTTTGAAGCTTCAATTGTTGCCAAGGTAACCGTTGTCAAAATCAGTATTTGAGTGCTTTGTTGTTATTGGTTTTTTTTTGTTGTTTTTTTCTTTTGTAAAAATCAGCTAAAAAAGTTCACTAGTAAAGTGGTGCAGGAAAACGGAAGGAGGTGGCAAGTGTCTGACATGTAAGAGGCCAGTGTCCTCAGCGCAGTCATCCACCCCCGCTTCAAGCTATTAAAGATAAAATGTGTACCGTTATATGCAGCTGGCAACTCCATTTAGTAAGCTACAGAAACATTGTATGCATTAGTCCATCTTCCGACTTCTCTTGCCTCTCTTTATCACTCTCTTTCTCACACACACACACACACACACACACACACACACACACAACAACACTGAGTACTACTAAAGTTGTTTGGGGTTGAGGTGATCCTGTTGTGTACTGTCGAAGTTTATAGATTAATTCATCACAAAAAGAATAATTCTAGCTCTGATTTGTTACAATACAAATGAAAGATGTCAGACATGTAAAGTTACAACAACACCTATTTTGTCTGGTGTACTAATCACTCACTGTAACTTCTTTTACCTTTTGCTGGTAGATGAGGAATCGTTGGAAGTCATGGAGCAGAACTGCTGAGGCATCTGGTTTATCTGTGTTACTGTATAATAGAGAAGAAGAAAACAGAGTCAAACCATGCTGACAAACTACAAACTATCTGTTTGTTGAGATCAAGTGTTTAGCAAAGATGAAAAAAAACAGGCGCTCACCCCAGAATAAAAGCACATGATTCCTTTTTGAACTCATCAAGGATCTATGTTTAAAATATAATATGAATGAAAATGCTGAAAAATGTATGCATATGTACAATAATACAGATTTACTTCACTGTGCTCAATTCAGACTCACCTCATTCTGTTCAAACATTATAAGGTTGTACAATTTATGAAACTGCTCAAAGTCCAAGCGGTCTTTCTTTGCTCCCACTTCCTGTGAAAGCAGAACAAAAAGGCACTGATTCAAACTACAACTGTACAAAAAGCACACTGGAATATTTATTTCCAAATCAGGTCACGTCTAATTAGTCACTGACAGTCTCTGATACGATAGATATGATGCAGTTTGCATTATAGATGGACTGTGTTGTCTAATCATGGAGTCGTGTTTCTAAGGCCTGAGAGGCAGAGGTGTCTAAAAATTTGAAGTACACAATTAGAATCAATTAAACAAAACAATGATAAGGACATGACATGTAGGGAAGAGAACAAGAGTACCAGGAATTTGTCTTTGAGAGTACGAGAGCTGGGGGCCTTATAGTTGAGCAAAGCTAGCAGAGCCTTCAGCTCCTTCATGGAGATGCTGGGGAGGAAACAAGAAGAAAGTATGCATCAAGTGTGCATCTGGCCTGTAAATACTAACTTTAAAGCTGTAGTTGGTAACTTTTATAAAAATAACTTTTAGTCATATTTGCTTAAACTGTCACTATATCTAGACAGTACATGAGACAGATTTATTTAGCTTTTAGTAATGAGTAAATTTGCTCTTGACGGTGAAAGGAGCTTCGTTTTGGCTTGACTATTTTTAACACAGCTGTCAGGTCACACACTTTCTCATTTTAAAACTAGAAACTTTAAAACTGGTACACTAAAATATGTTTTTGAAAACGATTAATGTGAGAAATGGGCAATTCAGGAACAGAGTCTTGATTCATTTTTGATCAGCGCTGCCTAGTTTGACAGTTTCACCACAGGTCAGACGCAGTGACTGACATGATTGACAGCTATGTCAGAGACTCCTCGGCTTTGACTGGCTGTTTCTGGTCAGCCATGGTAGACTCTTGCAAATGCCTTTAGAAGCATTACAAGGTTGCAGAAGAACATGATGTTTTTCACAGATTACCTGTCTCAAGTCCTGCTGCCTGGATATGATAACTAATGTGACAGAAAGTTATTTTTGTTTAAGTTACCAACTGTATTCTTAATGCATTCAGTGTATATTATTGTATGTAAAATAATGACCTGGAAAGGTTTTCAGCAGTTTGGACAAAAGATTAAAAGACAGGATTTTTCTTTATCAGCAGCCATGCAATGCAATGGGTTTTTACCAGTGAGAATTTACATGGTAAGAAGTGTACTGATTTTATTATTTATATACAGAGCAAGTATAAATTAGGAGCCAGATTATACAGTACCTGTTTGTTTTGGTCTGATTGACAGAATACATCTGCTTCCTCAGCCAGCTGGAGGGAAAGGAACACAGAGAGATCATTGACTGGATGAGTCTTTATCACACCTGTGTGTGTGTGTGTGTGTGCGTGCGTGCGTGCGTGCGTGCGTGCGTGCGTGCGTGCGTGTCTACCTCTCAACAAGAACCGGAGTCGGTGCGTCCAGTGTCTCTTTCCTCAGCAGTTCTAGTCCTATCAGCCATTTCTGCGCCTCGTCAACAGAATCAGCTGGAAATTAAGCATAAATTAGAATTACGACTTTGCTGTTGTGTGTCTCCACAAACCCAGCAAGTTGCAGTTACAGTTTTTATCCATGTCTATGAAAACATGTATGTTTCACAGACATCTTCCCCCCGGCAGCACCGGAGATCTATACAATCAGCGCTGTTTCAAGGTGGGCACCCAAGTTTAGTGTCACCAAATGTCTCTCCTCCTGTTCCTGAGATATGACTTTGAGCAATGGCCAGGAAAGTGTTTTTGCAGAATACCATAATGTCACACCTTTGGATATAAAATATCATCACTTCATCATTTTATCCTACTTTTTTTTTCTTTCAATTTTGTCAGGTCACAATGACCTTGACCTTTGACCTATGATCATTCATTGCTGAGTCAAAGTGGACATTTGTGTCAAATTTGAAGATATTCCATCCAGAGCGTTCTTGAGATATCGCTTTTATGAGAACAGGACGAACAGAACAACCCGAAAATATAATGCCTCTGGCCTGGGCTATCTCTGGCACAGAGGCATAAGAGGTACTCAGCATACATTCACACATTCAGCACTGAGTGATGATGAGCAGTGGATCTGCTTTTATTTAGATCTGTTTGTGGACTCCAATTTTGAAGCCTCAAGTTCAGCATTACTGCTGTCATTATCTTGGTTTTTTGAAACCAGAAATGACCATATTTGGACAATAGGGTGGATCTGAGTCGCAGACTGGAGCCTTGCAGACAGCCTATCACATATGTGGTCACACCTTTAAATATGCGTAACTTCAAGCCTGAACAAAATGTTAATGGGTGACTTATGCAAAAATTCACATCCCATACAGTTGTAATGAAGGGGGAAATGAGAGACCGAACACACTTTTTGTACCGAGCTGTGAAAATGTGTATCTGCTTTAAAGTTGGGCATTGGTTGTTGGTGGATGTTCTTTCTTTCCCTTGTGTCCAGTCTAAATGCTAAGCTAGGCTAACCATGTCCTGTACTTACTTACTTCACAAAGACATTCATGTCAATCCTTCGATTTCACTCTGTGACAGAACAAATGTATTTCCCAAAATCTTTTTTATTTCTTTTATTAGAAATGGTCAAATTGATGAATATTAAAAATCAGCACACTGTTGGCCTTCCAATCGTCAACATATCCATGAACAAGCAAATCAATTTATTTCAAGTTTAAGCACACTTAACACTGCAGACATTCACTTTGATGAAGAGCAATGAGAACACAGGGCTAGAAATATAATAACAACCTCACCTCCCAGGCTGAGGGTGTTGAGAACAAACTGTGAGCCGTAGAAGATCGTGAAGCAGGTATTTTCATCGTGTTTGTCCTTGCCATCTTTAAAGCGCTCAAAGTCCTTAGAGTTCCTCCCTGGACGGATCTCTCTGATCTCAAAAAGGTCCACTGAAACACAGCACACATATTTCTGGTGTTTGTATTTTTTGAAGGAGGTGATTCGACAATTGTTAATCATCGCCTCTAGGAAAGAAATTTCATCTGTAGTCTAAGTCACAAAAAAGTGCTAACAGTAGGCTTTAGTCAATGTAACACGGTTCTTTTTCAGTTTCACACATTTTCACCTCTCATACTGAAACTCGCATAGTAAGCGTTTGAGGCATGCTTATTTTCACGCTTAGAAACACTGCAATGCTGGTTGGTAAAACACACACCCTGAATATCTACAAATAGTGTCTTACAGCTCCATCACAAATCAACTCAAAGCTATGGCTGGGTCATGATGGAATTTAATGCACATAATAAATTTCTCACAGTTAAATGACACTGCAGTGTGGCAGCTAGCCAGTGCTGAGCAAAGCCTGAAAGCTGTCTACAGCATTGAGTTCATAGTTTCCCTGTGGCTCCTGTCTTCTTTGAGACAAATAAACAAAAACTTAGGGCTTAGGTAGCTGATATCCAATGCCTCATGGAATAGCATGTTTTAAACAGCTTTTTCGAATCTTAAACAGATGTGTGACTTTAAATTTGGGCCTCGTTATGGTATGACAGTGATGACTCAACTACAAAAACGCTGAGGTGAGAATCAGTTTTGTTACATAGTGGCTAAGGAAATGTGGGGAAGGAACTGACAAGAGCAGCTTTCTCTCCTGCCTCTGCCACTGAAAGGTACTGAAAACATAACTGCAGTAGTGCAGCTAACCAGTGGCTGATAGGATAAATATTAAGATAAAGAAGAGTGAAATGGTGGATTGGAATATGAGAGGCATATCAGTGCAGAGCCACTGTGCGAGTGGAGCTGAGGCGAATCCTTTAAGTGGCAATCATCGCCACCGTGTGTGACAGCTTTGAAAACATCTAAATCAGCAGAGCCCCACATGCCCCTCTCTAAGCCCTTCAAGATGGAACAATATTTTTTAGGATTCTATTAAAGAACAGTTAAAAGAAGCCACTAGAATTGTGCTGATAGAAACCAAGCATTGGATCAAGTATCTATTAGCCAGTGGAGTTACTGCATTGTATAGTACTTGCACAACAAGTTCAACATTCAGCTATGGTGATTTCCGCTTTATTACATAACTACCATATCATGGTAGATGACACAAAAAAAAGTGTATGCATACTGCTGAATGTATAATACAATTTTGCTTTACACCATTAATTACAATTTTACATTTTCTGCCACTGCTACAATTTTTCTCCAAGGCTTTTTGAAGTTTTTGACTGATGAACACCAGCATTCCTCAAGCCCTAGAAGCCAATGACATGAAAAGGGCCCGCAACATTTGTGTGAAATTTTGTCATAATTATTGAATCAATTTTTTGAGTTATGGCCAATAATAAGTTTTGTAAAATCACAGTGACCTTTGAACACCAAATTCTAATCAGTTCAATTGGATGTTTGTGCCAAATTTTAAGGAATTCCCAAAAGGTGTTCTTGAGATGTCACGTTCAAAAGAATGGGTTGCCCACAGCTGTCCCCAATGCAAAGGCATAAATGTCATGCTTGACTTTGTGTGGCAGCCTACTCCTGACTATACCTTTTGTTGACCACATTTCTGTACTGGAGCTGGGCAGTCCTATACCCGTCATGACGCAATCTATGCAAAAGTGAGAGTGAAATAAAACTACCTATTATGTCCGATGAATGCCAACAGGCAACAGTGTTTACTGCCATTCAGAAAAGATAACCACGTCACTCGTGAACATCCATTCATATGTCCATGCATCATATACATGCTTGATTATTGACTTATAATGATAATATCATTTATATCTGGTGCAGCAACAGTCATAAAATCAAAGTGATTGTTGTTGGATTATTAGACGCAAAGTACGTGCTGCTGGTATTTGTGCATGTTGGATGGGTCAGTTTTGAGTCATGATGGTGCCTGGGGGAGTGGGGGAGGGCCTTGGATAATGCAGTCTTGATGAACACCAGACTCAACTGTTAGCTCTCCCAAATCACAAGAAAAAATCCTAGTGATATAAGATAGTTTTGGTTTGCAGGTGTTTTTTTTATCTGCCTTTTAGACCTCTGCCACTGTTACAATACAATAAAGGTGATTCTGTTTTGATAGTGAAACCACTGGCAGGAATGTATATAAAGTCACTTGGATGTTAATGCAGATGCATGCGTGTCCTTGTGTGTGCATGGTAGGAAGAAACTTTTAAAAACTTTGCTTTAACAAGGGAAAAAAATCTCCACAGGGTACCACTGTCATCACTATGTTCATCATGTAAATAATGAAGAATGCACTGCATGAAAAATGCATACAGTCAACTATGCACAAACTTACTATGTTAGTGGCTTTATTGATGAAGAAATATTATGGATGTGTTATGTTCTATATAAACTAAGAAGAAGATAATGATTATTATTATTCATCATTAATATACTTACAGACACCATCAGTTTTGTCTGCAGTGCGTGTCCATGCCACCTGCCGGGTCTCCATAATGACCTGCACGGTGAGTCGCTCCGCCTTCTGCCGAAACACCTGTCATGACCACGCCCATCTCCAAGTCCCGTTTGATCCGAATCTTCTTGTACTCCGTCATCTCGCCCTGCTGCCCCCTAGAAGCCATCTCTGCAGCTGAGACAGGAGAGAAGAGCCACAGAGACGCTCATTTACTGGCAACTAAAAACTGCTGACAGTGTAACAGACTTCGATTATGACGTTTTCTGCAGTAACTACAAAATATTAAAATAACCTTTATGTAGCCTAGCTCATTCTGCAGGTGTTGTTTTGGAAATACTTTATCCCTCCCATATTTCATAAGCTTTGAGATGTTGAACTCTTTAGACAGCTTTAAAGGGACACATAAAGGCCGTTATCTGAACTGCAATTAGCATATAGCTTGTGCTCCCGTGCTCACAACCTGTAGCCGTGAGCAAGCACCTGGGCATCAGCCAAAACAGTGACAAACACAAGACTGACGGTGATTGATCGTCATCATGTTCGTTATATTTAGAATAATATCACTAACTGCAGTCCTATATTTAATTTAGATCACTGCCTCCATGACGCTGTTTGCTAATTTAATTATCAGCTGACGTTACGAATTACCAATGGTATATCCCTGTGGAATAGCTATGTTATAGCTAGCTGCCTAAACTTAGCTCAGGTTACGATTAGTTCGATTGCTCCTCCTGCATTGCTCTTGGTTAGTCGTCGCCGCACAGTAAGAGGGTGCCAGGTTTTAAATCCTGGTTTGGGGCTGTTCTGTGTAGAGTGTGCATGTCAGTGTGGGGTTTTTTTGGGTTCTCCAGCTTCCTCCCACAGTCCAAAAACATGCAGGTTAATTAGTGACCTATAAAGGCCAAGAAACACCAAAACTAATATCCAAGAACTAGCAGCAATGAAGGCCAACTGTTGCGTCACCTCACATCACCTGTGTCTTGCCTAAAAGGACTATAGCCAAGGCCCCATCAACACATTCCGCACCTGCGTGACAGGAAATAACTCTCCACTCCAGCAGGCAGTCTGTTATTGTCATTCAAAAATGGTAACCATCATGAAACATTTCTGCTAAATCGCTAAAGAAAAATAATTTTACCTTTTGTAACAAGTCTGTTTTGATCTCACCCCCTCTTGACTTTAGCTGTTTGTTTACTTTCCTCACTTTAGTTTCTCGTCCTGTGCGGTGAGCTGAACTACCAGTCAGAGTGATTTCATTCAATGACAGGCTCCGCCATCTCTGACTCCAATTCCACATGCTAAATCAGCTGAAAAAAAGCCATCGAGAGCCGACAAGGGGTAGCGGTGCCCCGTAACGACTAGGGTGACAGATGCTTAACGATGGCCAAACAGCTGGGATAGGCTTCAGACCCCCAGCGACCCTGTACCGAGAGAAACGGTTACAGGAAATGAATGAATGATGAATGTTTTTACAGGCTGATTAGTACTCCTTTGTATGAGTAAACTGAACCTCATTTGGAAAAACTGGCTGAGTTCCCATAGAAATTACAAACATATCTGATGCCCCATGCTTACCAGGGACGTATGAATTCAGATGACCTGCTGTCTTAGCTTCTGGTGTTTCTGTGTGTCCTTTCCAGCCGTGGGTCCTCTGAATTGTCATCCACTTTTCCTCACGTACTACAGCAGTATTACTATCACATGCAAATGTTAGAGCTCAGATCTATATCTTAATGTGACCATGCTTTCTCTCTGCTTCAGTTCATTTTATTATTATCAGCCTCTTGTCGTCATTTCAGTACAGTCACTTATTCTCTATGTCAATCATTTATTTTATACCTACAGTGCACTGTATCTTCATGATTTTGAGGGGGAACAAACGATAGGCATTAGTGGTCGTCAGGATGGGATGGTATTAAATTGGAGTCGAGTAAAACTGGTTGTACCAGTGGACATTATCATTAGATTGGATAAACAGTTTTATAAAAAGGCACGCCTCTAGAGCAGCTGTCCCTAAATCATATCAGCAAATGTGTGTCAGTAAGTGGAAGACGATTCAGTTTCCCATGGCGCGCTGAATTTTTATGGCTTAAGTGGATCAGGAATGTGTAGTGCAGTAACACTGGAAGGTAAAACATTAATTAGAAATAGTGTCGCATACCTGGGAGTTGAGAGTAGAGTTGAGGATCAACCTGGCACGTCACAATACCTAATATTTAACTTGCAAATGACCAGAGATATATCAAAACAAAACAGTGCCACAGGAGGAGTTCTGTTAAATTATTTTTTTGCTAAATATGAAATACCAATTAAAGGGTACTGTGGAGAGTTTCCTAAAATATTTCTGCACTAAAAAGCAAAGCCATTTACAAAGTCCATAAGCTGATGTTAATAATCATTGGCACTGAGACCCCATTCTTCACAATTACATGTGACTGAGAGAAAAAGACTTTAAGAACATAAAGAATTCAGCAAAACATGCTTTGATGCTGAACATGAAACCATATGTTATTGTGTAAATATTTATTGTCTGCCTTAAATTTCACTAAGATATATCAATAATGGAATATAATATAATAAGGATATATTTAAAAACCTGTGACATGAAAACTCAAAAAGCGTTCCTCGAGGATTTGAAGTGAAGTTAATAATTAACTAACATTATCACATAACTATTCCCCTGTTTTCCCTGCTCAAACCTTTACCCCTGTGAAGGGACTTACCCTACTGGGATCACTACAGCCTTATTCAGACTAACAAATTTCCTCATACTGATGTAGCAGCAAAACAAAACACAAATACTGTGCCAATAAAGCCATATGTGTTCATGTCACATATGCACAAACATGCCTGCTCCAGGAAAACCAGTGTTTATATGGAAAAAGGATGTGATGATCCACTGTACTAGATTTTAACATGTGTGGTCTGTTGGTGTATCACTCCTCAGATACATACTGAAACACTCACCCATATACACTGAAGGATAACATATGTATACACACAAATACACGCACCTACAAACCCTCTGGCTAAACTAAATAAGATCAAAATTTAATTTACTATTTTAAATTGCACTGGGTGTTAAATGACATAATCAACAGGTCAAATCTACATTAACTGCATGAGATTAAATAACAGATGAGACAAGAGGCAGAACAACTCTCATTGGTTAAATTACACCAGTGTGAAAAGGCCCGAGGAATAAATGATATAGTAGTTAAAGTGACAACAGAGTGGTCCAGCAAGACTTTTTTATATTTTTGGGGTTAAACCCAAAAAAGTTAGTTTCACCTAGGGTTTCCAGTATGTACTGCTTTTAATGTATAATGTGGTTTCAATATGGATGTTAATCATACCATGCACATCTCCTTATCTATGGTATTGAAAAAGAGTGCAACCAGACAGAGAATGTCATCTTTTTTTTAACTTCTATTAAAAAAAAAAAAAAAAACTTGTTTCAAGTTTCAACTATAGTAAAGCATTTGTTTAACCTAAAAAATAATTTAAAGGTCATTTAAACTGATAATAATGATGAATGAGTTTTATACCATATACCATGAAACCCTGATATTTTCTGTGACAGTTATCATACCATAAAAATTTTATAATGTTGCAAGCGTAGTTTCACCACAGTTTACTGATTGCAACCAAATGTCATTAAGGTTTTTGTTGTTTTAGATTTAAGTCTAAAGTAAGCTTTGTATTTAAACATGTTTAAGATATCCTTATGCATTACAAATATTTACCAATCAAAACTGCTGTAACCAGTTTATTACAATTTCTTAATTTTAATGAATCTTGAAGCTACATTAATCATTAAAAAAAAATAATTTACAGTGAATATCAAAAAACTGAGCATGAAGGTGGAGAAAAGAAACATTACCCTGATGCCTTTAAAGGAGGCCTACTATGCTTTTTCCATATTTTGAATCTTTAATATAGCAAAGGATGTTCATATTAAACAATGTCTACATTTCCAAAAATGAGGTAAATACAATCTCTGTAAGTAAAAAAAAAACTTATTTTAACTACCGCTCTGAATACTTTGTTTCCAGCGTCTCGCTACAGAAGAACATCATAGTGTGATAGATGACTTTATACGGACATCTGCTGCAGGCCCACTACTGCAAGTATTTACATTGCGTTGCCCACGCTGCTACATGTAGCTACATGCTAACGTCACGTTACTAATGACATCTTGGTTGCAGATGTCGTTAATGTCTCCCTGATTTTGGACAATAGATAAAAAGTGCCAGTATTCTCTGTAGCATGTAAACATGTTCCAGGGACTCAAAATACAAGTATGAACATGAAAATGAGCAAAACACTGAATTCACACTGGACGCGGAAGTGCCCCATTTGTTGATTATTGCGCAGTAGCCCCTCAGCAGTTGCCTGCATTCACACCAGAAGTGCCGTTTCTCCGTACTGATCAGCAAGCAATTCTGCTCCCTGCTCTGTTTAAACCACATGTAGAGCTCTGTCTTTGTGTGCTTGTGTGTGCGTGGCTCAGGGGCTAAGCTTGTCTCTCTCGCTCTCTGTGTAGACATAACTGACAAATATGTGGAAGCATGAGATGCGTACTCTATCATTTATCATGGTCGGATCACACATATCATATTTATTTGAACACTTTATATTGTACAGTAAACAATGCATTTTCAGTGTGTTTTCTTGCCAGATTCATTTACGGAAAAGAATAGACCAGGCACTGAAACTGTCCCTGCAGATTCCAAGCCGGCCAGGGCGCTCTGCACTGTTCCGCGTCCAGTGTAAACAGCCTAATCTTTTAACATAAGCACCAAAACTAAGCAGGCAGCGCTTCATGGAAAATGGGATTGCGTTGCAGCGATTCTATGTCCAGTGTGAACCCGCTACACTAGGTCCTCTTTAACCACAGTCCAGATAGTACACAAGGAGTAGTACATTTAATAGTAGTACATCATAGTACATTTAGTCTCATCGCTCTGATCAACATTATTTACAGCAACAGCAGCCAGCTATTTTCAGCTAAAAAGACGATCTGCCTGGCATCAAATCGCAGGCAAAGTCAAACATTAGCTGGTGAAGAAAATGAAACACTTAGCAGCTAAAGAGCCAGACATTTTTCTAAGAAGATGGTGGAGACCAAAACAGAGCTAAAAGGAGAGTGACTATTGTAAATGAATGAACATGACTCAAAATGAATACTAATAGTGCTCCGCATCTGCTGGATGTGTTAGTGGGCAACTGGTTATCATAAGCTATACCAAATTTTTCAGCTCAGCAGAGGCCATATCCCTCCAGTCTCACCAGATTCCTCACTGTTGGCTAATGCTACAATCTAATTTTAATGACACATTTAACAACATAACTGGAAATTATCTATAAATGTCTATGTCTACCATTAAAATAATCAGACATACCTGAGCTGTGACTATGAGGTAAACAGGCTGATATAGTTCCAGCCAAGTTTCAGCCTGATACCCAGTGACTGCAGAGGTGTGAACTCTAGTCACACAATTTGGACTCTAGTCAGACTCGAGTCAAAAATCTGATGACTTTAGATACAACCTGACAAAATCAAAGTAGGTTTGCAACTCAACTTGGACTTCAACATCAGTGAGTTGTGACCTAGCTTGGACTTGAGCCTTTTGAAGTGAAAACACTTGATACCTTCTCCCAAGCCAAAAGATTAAAAAAAATATTATTTAAATAGCGTGTCATAAATTAATTCATTTCCCTTCATTTTCTGAATCAAGTGAGGTTAACACTAATTCCCACAATTCCCCAGATCCACTTTGTTTGAACAAATCCAACAGCATCCAATCAAGTTGCAGGAGGGAACCATGAAGAACCAATGTTACATTACTGAGTGCCAGTTGGTTAAAAATAATGATACCAAATATAATTTCATTTGTGTACAAAAACACAGTGCTCAACAAGAAACTAACTGCAGTGTGCAAAAAATGCAGGTCAGAAAGTACACACGGAGACACAACAACCTCCAGCAATTTTGTTTAACAAATAAGCACACATTTTAAAAGCATTCCTGATTTAATATACTATGACTATATTGTTGAAATGGCATGAGGCTATACTTGGTGAAGAGACTTGTTTAGAACTTGAAACTCAAAGTTTATGTCTTGCAAAACATTAACTTGGTCCCACCTCTGTCTGTTTGTCAACAACATGAAACTTAAGAGTTGCCTGCTGTTAAGTTTTAGCTCACTATGTAGACACTCAGAGTTCCTGGTTTGGTTAGCATTACCAGATAAAGGCTCATACTTGGAGTAGAGCCAGTTTTTGTTTAAAACATGTTAAAAACTATGATATTTATAAAGATAAGACTGATATATTTAAATCAGACTGCATTTTAGGTAGGTGGACCTCATACACTGACAACTGAATGTACAGCAGCCTTTAGCCTACAACTGAGACATGTAAATTAAGATTATGTAAAATGGATGTGCATGATGGTCACACTGGCTAAACCTTTTTTGTTCAGAAGGAATTACTATAAAGAACATGAATAATTTAAAAAAGTTCTCAATAACTTTGCACATGGTGGCATAAGGAGGTGAAAAGGCTACCTTGTGTCATCATACTGCACTTGGTAATTGTTCTGTTTTTAATGATTCAAATATTTTACTTACTTTTTCTTTCCAAAAGAAACCACCATCACGACAGTGACCTAAGTATGATGGTGAATGCTGCAAACAGCCTGCTGTTTGTGCAACAACTGCCGGTGTAGCTGGTGTGACGGTGCAGACTGTAGGAGCGACCGCTGAGCTGCTGCTCCGACACACACCATCTGAAGCCCTGCAGATATGCTGCCGGTAAAAGGCGGACTTCCCCTCTGCTAATTTAACTCACACCACAGGCTGTTTAACACGCAGACTACCAAAAAGAGATTATATTAACAAAAAATACTTACCTTACAAGTGAGTTCGACTCTTTTCAGCTCTGCAAAGTTGCCGCTTGTTTTCTATCTGATCATGATTTGAAAGTCATGAAAGAAGCTGGAGAGGATGTAGAGTGTTGACAAAAAGGCCAGCCGCAAAACGGTCAGTTCCTCTATCTGTGTGTACAAGGAAGTAAAAGTTAACTTGCATTATAGGCTAAGCCTACAAGTTATAAAAAAAAAAAAAAGGACCGGAAGCAAGGACGCTATCTATGCAAACTACACTGTGCAAGTGGCATCGGACGAGACATGATCTGAGCTGTCACTGTGACTTGTCAGGGTGAGGACTAATGCGTCTTTTCAAAATAAATGCTTGGAGCTTTATAGGTTGTTGTACTGTGCGTGGGAACGGGCTCACAGTCCGCTGTTCCTTATGATGAGTGCAGCAGAGAAACCTGCGCCATCTTAAACACAATCCATCAAAAATAAGATTGACAGGTGCACACGTTTCTCAACGTGAGGTGCGAGGACTCCGACCTGCCCATTAAGGTGGTCCAGAGGGTCCTCAGATATGGAGATAGACTTGTCTCAATATTATTTGTGCCAGGAAATCGACAGTCAAATACAAAAAAATCTTTGTAAACTCACAAAACTTGGCAAATATAAAACATCTGCAAATACACAATTTACAGAATTTAAAAAGACTGTGTATAACATGTGAAACTGCAGGGGCAGAATTGAGATTCACAAATAAAAACTGGCTTCACATATTTCTATTCAAAAGTTGCAAATGTTAGGAAGGTATTTACAAATATTTTTCATTTATTTGTATGTATTCACAGATACTTTTTTTAATTGTAGAATTTGTCTGTGTATTTGCTGAACCGTTTCAAAATTTCAAAATAATTTTTGGGTTCACTGAATTTCTTGTATTTGTGGAAGCTGTTTATGTTCATAGATTACACATTTACATATGGATATTAAGACAAATCTCCATACTCAGACATCTAAAAGTTGTTAAATATCTTTAATTAACTAACAATCCTGGTTAAAAATTATAAGGTTAAAAGACAAGAGAAGATGGAGGAATATATTTTCACAGTTGTCTGTCATTAGTGTTGGTAAAATTATACTTAAAGGGGAACTATACCAATTTTCTGTTTCACAATTGAAAACACTACAATAGAATAAAGCTTATTTGTGGGGCCAAATAATCAGCATGCGATTCATTGTCTATGGAGCAGCTCCAGACTTCATACTATATGACATCACAAGTTTGAGATGTACTTCTCTGTCTTCTGGCTTTGGGAGAGAGTAGCTCGTATTCACAAATACTGATTAAACTTCCCTCAGCCATGGTCATAACATACTGCCATCCCCTTTAAGTGCATTATTGTCATGTAGTTGGTGGACAGAAGCTCTTAACAGAAACAACAACATTGTCAAATCTGGGATAGGCTCCAGCCCCCCGCGACCCTCAAGAGGATAAACGGTTAGAAAATGGATGGATGGGTAAAAATGTCCTTAAAAGAAATAACTGTGGATGAGGGGTAGCTTTAGCAGAAAAGCAATGTATTCCCAGTTTGCTCAATACTTGCTTCTGGTTTATAAAATACTGGACAACTTAATTTTATAGGATCACAAGACAAAATGGTCAGAAATCACCGATTTAGAATCAGCTAACAAAACTGTGGGGGGTCTCTGATATGTAAAAAGGTTGAGGAAGGTTTTTAAAAGATTCAATTAAGTCCCCAGAACAGCAAATACCACAGAATTAGGAGGGCATTAAACATAATGGAAAATACAGTTGTCAGAATGGAACGGCAGCATGTGTGCAAATCAGGATGAGAAAAACAAAAGCAGAACATCGAGACAAAGAAAAATCTGATTATTAGAAAAATCTGAAAGAAAATCAATTGAAAATATATGAATATAGACACTATGTATTGCATGACATCTGTGCACTGGCCTCCCATTGTTTTACTGCTAACAGGATACTTCTGCTATCTGTTTATTAGCCTATAAGAACAAGATAGTCGTAGGCATAGATATGTCATTGGCCTCTGAAATGCCATAAACGTATGAACGTATGAAATGAGCTATAAAAATAAAATTTGATTGATTAAGATATTAAGGGATCGAGGGTGACTATCTCTACCATATATGTAGTTGTTGTAAACAGCATTTTATCCAGCCGTGGTGGAATAAATGTAATGAAGAGCAGATACTGTAATGAGGTCGGCCCAAATTCAAATGTATTCACATTTCTGGGGATAAATAATAAAATAGTTTCCATACACAAATATAAAGACGAGTATAAACCTTCTTTGTGGAGCCATGTCCACCATGCCACTGTGTGAATTTGCTGTCAGAGTATATAAAAGATTTGCATGTGTAACTTGCCTCTGTAATTTGCATGATAGCAGAAGACAAGAGGAGGAGGGGATGAATAGAGTTGCCTTTCAGTCTCTGAGCAGGGTTTTGTATTAGTACAATTAGAGATGTCAGAGTGGAGATCTGGTCATTTATGTTGATGCCAATATTTTACAACATTTTTACAACATAATGAAATGAAGTCACACTGAGTAAGCAAATTGTCACAGTTAACTGAGAAACACAAGTGAAAGTAGGAGCAACCTCCTGGCTCCGTCTTACTTTAATACGAGCAGCACTGTAATAATGCATTCACTATACACACACACATACACACAGAAATATCTTCATCACATTTAAACACTATATCCTACAGTGATTGAAATCATTATAAGAGGCAATAAACATGTTTCAGACTGCACAATTATACAAAATGTCCAAATAGTTGAGGTTCCAATGATTTAGTGATCATACTTCTGTGCTACAGGTTCACACTTTGCAAATTCACTTTTCAACCCGAAACTCATCTTCTACTGGGGTGTAGGGACGTAAACACCCAGCGGTGGGCAGCAGACTTACTGCTAAAAGCAAGTGACCAAACTGTTCAAAATACGATGATGTACTGAATCATCTCTGCACTGGATTATGAGATTCTGTTATATATGAGTCCTAAATAAATTAGCCTGCGTCTTCACTATAGTTTATCACCTGCTGACCATTTCTCAGTCTCAGTTGTAAAATCATAGACGACTTATTGCAATAAGATAATAAAATGCACAGTGTCACATCAGCACTGGACAATGGACAATGCAGATCTATTATAATGATACATTTTACAACCATTCCTCAATTTGTCTTTTAGCTGTTGTACGTTTTGCTCCATCTTGTAGATTTGCTCCAGAAAAAAAGTCATGATGGGCTTAATCCGTCCAATGTCTCATCTAACATTTGGGTCATGATTGGTGTGGATGGACAAGCAATAGAGCTTACCCCAACTTAGACCCAACAGTATATAAGTAAGCACATAGAGGCTGTACAACATCCTTTCCTCTTCAGTGACGGCGATATGCCCTACAGCAACTAACCCTGAGCTGGTCAGGATCAGTGTGGCTAGGTAAATGTTTTGTTGCAACAAGGCGTTCAATCATCAGGCTCCAACCACTGTACCCAAAGAGTCCACTAGAGGGCAGAACCGCTGTGAGCTTGAACGAAGGTTACGATATTGTAACCCTAGCTCTATTAGCACAGGCAGAGCCTTCTACCTTGGGGTGCTGTCAACACGCTGCTCACTAAAGAAGCTGTGGGATGTCAGACAGCCTCAGTGTACCTCCTTATGTAAAGTGGGGTCCACACGTATCCATGTAGGCACGTCCTGATTGGCCAGCAAATGCGTGCTTGTGATGGGAGGAGTATTATCCAAAGATTCCAGTAGAGGGCAGAGCTTGTGCAAATAGCACAAGGGTTACAATATTGTTTCTCTTTTATTAATGTCATTAATTCATTATTGTTTTGATGAAGCTTATCCTGTCAGTCTGGGGAGGGATCAAGTATTAAGAACCCCTGATATCTAAATAAACAGTCTATCGTCTTGTAGTTGAAAAATTCCCTGAATAACTCCGATCTTGTCATTAGTCACATGTTCACATTCATGTAATGGCTCAGAGGGTGGACCATCTCAATAGAGACTAACAGGCCCGTGTCAGTTTTTGTCTCCTAAATCCTTCAGGTTTTTTAAAATACTAAATAAAGAGGATCCTTTAAAACCAGATCGTCAATATATTTCAATGTTATACAGAATTAAAAACAGCGTAATTTAATGTACTGTTGGGCTCACTTTCCTCAACCTAACACTTCAGTCAGTGTTTCAGTAGAGATTATGTGGATGCATTACGTTCTGGTTGAGCTAGGCTGTCTGTATTACTTGAATACTTCCTCAAAAAAGTTTGCTTCTATCTAATACTTATGTAGTTTGGTGGACCAGCGTGAACAAACCCATGACACATTGGTCCCTTTCACACTGATGACAAAAGCTTGCTTGATGCCCGTGCAATGGTCGCTTTCTGTTGTGTGTAAAGGGGTTAGTTTGGACTTTACAGACCACTTATAAGCTGCCTTTAAACCTAAATAGTCCTTTTTAGCCCGGTTTATGTTGTGGTGAGTTCTGTAGTCAACACCATTTTACACAGCTGATTGGTATGAACACGAGAATGACTTCAGTGCCTTGTGTTGGTACAGGGTAACTTGTAACTGTATTTTCAACCTCGACTCTATTTCCCTATGTTTTGTGTCTAAGTGACAGGGAGAACAACAATTTTTGAAAATGATCCAGTAGTAAGCTGCAGCACAGCAGCCAGCAGATGCAAAACGGGCTACACTGTAACTGCTTTGGGCATTTGGGAATTGTCAATTTACACCTAAAAGTGCTTGTTTTTGCCACTGACAGTTGGCAAGTGTCTGACAACATTATGGAAAGGATCCCTACAGAGATAGACCTTTTTATTATTGTGTAAGATACTTTTTGTTTAACAAGAAAAAACCCTGAAATTGCCATTGCCAAACATACCAGTCCTCATTTAAATAAACTGCAATTTTAGCATGTGCAGAGTCAACATATTTTTATATGTATTTCATATCTAAGTGGGTGGATTAATGGTTTATTTCAACCAAACCAGAGCTGGTGATTGTTGGAACAGTGGAAAGAGGAACCAAGACAGGTTTTGTGAGTTTTATTTTGTTTCTGTCAACTCTGAGTGAAGTGTGTTTTATGATGAGAAAATTACTGTTTATTTGAATGTAGTCTGGTGGGTTAAGATATAGCAATTTCAGGGCTAATCTTACTCTTTAGGAAAAATGTCTGTCTCTGTAGGGATTCTTTCCACAATTTGGAAGACACAAAAAACACAGTCTGTCAGTGGCAAAAAAACAAGCACTTTTAGTGGACATACACTGACAGAGCACAGTTGCCCATTAACTTTACACTGTAGCCTGTTTTTCTACTCTTGGTCAATATTGAAACAATTTCAAAAATTGTTGTCTCCATTAGTTACTGAGACACTAAAACATGGGAAAATAGGATTCAGGTTACTCTTGAAAGAATTTGCATTTTGTCATAAAAGGACCCAAACTGAGTAAAAGGCAGGAAAAAGAAATCTGTTATCACTCTATTGTATCCTGGAAAGTGTTTTAAAGTCATCTATGTCAGATGATAAAATTATGCTTTGTGATACCAAGTGGACTGGGAGTCTTAATAAGTTACTGTTTTGGTGTAGCTCCCTGTTGCCCCTCACTACTCCTGGTCTTCCTCTGGCTCCCTGAGGCCCTGACTGTGTAGAGTTTTCCCCGTCATCTCCATCATGGCCTGGACCTCTGGATCCGCATCCAGGATACTCTTCTTGCCCTGCCCTTCCTCGCCCTGAAAACATACAGAAATGCCAAATTTAAGTCTTCATTTTCTAAAGGAAACAGCTGTATCGTGTCAAAAAGCCATAATGTAAATGAACTTCTCCATTTGTGGTACAGGTAATTACATGCCTAATGTTGCATGTTCTCCTTTGCCTAAATTCTAAAAAAAAAAAAAAAAAAAGGGTACAGAGTTTTATTACTGAATATGAATTTCAGCGTGTGACAAATTGTTGACCCGAAGAAAAAAAAACTTGTATGGTCTGTTCCCCCTGACTGTACTTAAAAAAGGCATTAAAGCTCTTTGTTGTTGTCATACCCACTCTCTCCCCTTGTTTCCTGTCTGCCTTTATTGTGTCTACTATCAAATTAAGGCAAAAAAAATTCCAAGAAAGAAAAAATATAAAAAAGAACAAACTCAGACTCTGACCTCCTCTGGTTCTGGAGGTTTTCCAACCGCCCACACTTCCATTGAGTCCAGGGTGAAGTCCTCTTCTCCTGAGAGCTGAGGGCTGCCGTAGGTGGTGCACTTCGGCCGTGCACGGCTATGACCCCGGCCAAAATCACTGTCCAGCCACAGTCCGAAGTAGCCGTGCTGACCGCCCATACCCTGATGAAGACCGCAAAACATAAACACCACAGGACAAAAAGAATGAAGACAAGTATTCAATAAATAAAATCTTATCTATCACTGAAGTCTTTTTGGTTTTACCATAAAGTAGGAGTACTGTTTCTGGGATTCAACTGTTATTAGTTTGTGAAATTAAACACAGAATTGATATATTATGTCATGTTTAACATTCACTCTCCTTTTAGCCCTGTTTTGGTCCCCATCAATTTGTGAGAAAAGCTAGTCCCTAACTGTGTCTGTCTGCTGTTTGGTGCTGGGCAGGTAGTGTACAGTGGGTTTATCAGAGCTTTATCTCTGAAAACAGCTGCCTACTATTGCAAACAACACAAATGAGAGTGGAGTTACAGTCGGCCCTTGGCTAATAACCCCATGCAAGTTTGTCACTACAATCGACCACTGTAATATGAGACATAGCTACTAGATTCGTGCAACTTTAAAGAGATAGTTCACTGATCTTAAACCAGCCTTTTATCAAAACAACAAGGGTGTGGGAATGTGAGAACCTTGGTATACTTCCATCTACACTGCTTATTTCTTGCCTAAAATGTTTTAGAAACATATTTTAGTGCTGTGTTTAGCTGTAATAGTGGGAGATTGTGAACCTGAAGTGAGCGCCATACTGTCTCCTAAACAGAAGCATAAAAAACTGAGATGAACCAGTAAAACTAAGCAGCTCTGATCAATTATAAATCAAGATTCTGTTACTGCATTGCCTATTTCTCACCTAAAATGTTTTCAGAAACATGTTTTGACTTACTGTTTCACTGTTATACAAGATCGTTTTTTGACAGCCAGCCAACATTGTGTCAACTGACAAGTTTGCAACACATTATCCTAATTATTTATTTGTCTGGTGCGGCGCCTGATAGTTCTTGAGTGAAAGCAACCGCCACAGCCCCTTTTCCTCTATTTTTTCTGGTAATGTTGCACCAAATTCATAAGAATTTGGGTCTTTCTACTGCATAGACAGTCGAGCTTTATTAAAAGACCACCTGTCCCACAGTGAAATACTTCTTTAAGCATGAGGGTAACTTTTAGGCAGCCTTATGGCTACATGGCCAAAAAGTACCCTGTTAGTTTACTGACTGTCAGGGCTGCACTTTCTACCAACATTTTAATTTCATTTTAATTATGGCCAAGAGTGACAGAAGTTCCTCTCTGTTAAACTAGTGCAGTCTCACCAGTCCGTTGGGCATGGTCTGCTGATTCTGGTTGAGGTACATGAAGTGTTGGTTGTATCCTGTTGCTGTATAAACTCTCAGTTTGGGGAACACAGTGAACAGGAAGCATCTGGAGTCACCTGCACACAGACATATATACAAATTATGAAGATCTGAGAGAAAAAAATCAAGTGACAGCCCACACTATTCAAACAAGTAGTACTACTTCCTCAATGTGTCCCTTTAGCTGAGCTGAGAACTTGGTGTGAACGGTGGGGATAACCTTACAAGACAGTTACAAAAGAAAACCCCTTTGCCCCTGTTTGGGAGTTTTGCCACGCATAACATTATCTTGAGATGACTTCTTCCAACTACAAAAGCAGTATATTAGACACGTGATTTCATTTAAAATATCATCTCGGTTTAGCCAGATGATGTGCTGACTGCAGCAACAACTGTCATTGCGTCCTCCAGGGCTAACTGCATATCAGAAACACAGCATTGTAGGCTAGACAATGACATACATGCTACAATAATATCATCAGTAACTCAGCTTTTACATTTTTGTTTCTTTGTTTCTTTGTTTTTACACAAATACGGTCAAATACCATACATGTACTACAAATGTCAGGAAGGTATCAAGTTATTGATGAACTAGATACCGATACTGGTTAGCTGTGGCACAACCGTAGTTCATGTAAGGCCGTATGCTAGCATTTGTTTTCAGTTAAATAAAAATGACTCTAATTTAAGGTACAGTTAAATTTAATACTTAGCACAGTATTTCAAATGCCAAGAATAGTGTAGCATTGGTTCACTTGCTAACGTGAAAGAGCAACTCATGGCGGCTAATGTTACTGAGTTCTTTTTAAAATTGTTGAAGGCAGCTGATAAGCTAGAGATGGTATTCATCAAATAGCACATTACATCTAAGTCATACAACATGAAAGTGCTGTGGGATCTCTTCTCTCACCCTGGAACTGTGGTTTCACCTCCCAGGCGTGGGAGGCAAAGCCCCCAAAAACATGCCCCTTTGTGTCTTTGATAAGCAGCAGGGTGGGTCCACACTTTGTGAGGCCGGTCACCATCCTGGTGAAGCTCTCCCCGTGCAGCCGTGTGGAAAACACAAGTCTCCAGGGGGCACTGTAGCTATCTGGCAACTAGAGAGATTAACACAGAGATATCCAATGATAGTGTGTGTAACTATCATTCTGTAACAGCGGCATATGAATGCATGAACAGTTACATTTTCATGTGATCATTTATATTACCTATATGTGATTGTTTAAACAGATTACAGAAATACTTCACTCACAAAAAGATCATTTACATATCAATTACTCACCCTATGGTACCTTGACTTTGCGAAGAAAACTGCCTCCACAATAAACGAATAATCCAAAAATTCTTGATGAATTGAAGTTAAAAGGTGCCAAAAAACTATACCAAAACATCAATTGGCATCTGTGACATCTGTTTTTGGATTCTTTGTTTAGTGCGGAGGCATGCAGAAAAACAGTTTTCGTCTTGATTTCAACATAACACATGATTAGTAATTAAAATACAAATGGTTATTTTAGAAGTATTCCTTTAATCAACAGCAAACCAAAAATGCTGTATTATGCATACAAACCAGCATTTCTTCTCTAATCTTATGTCTGTCTTTTGCCTTTTATTGTGAAGCTGTTTATGATGTCTGATATAGAAAGTTGCCATATAAATAAACTTTACTTTAAACATATTCAGGCAGTTGTTCTTAAATAAATACATACAAACAGCCTCACATAAGTGCAAACAAATATAAACAAACAAAATAAATATGATAAAACTATAAACAAAGTGAAACCTGGGACACAATGTGTCCATCCTCTGCATACTGTATGCCGCCCTACTTAACATAAGGATCACAGGATGGTGACTTACACCATGTGCAGGTGACAGTAATCTTTTTGATTTTGCCTACAAAAGGTAACAGCGGAAGGTTTATTGAGCTTCACATGAATAACTTAAACTCACAAACTTTGTATGGTGGCAAGCAGTTCTTTTCACAATTGTAAAAACAAATACTGGAATCGTCAGGCATTGACCTTTGTTGGAGTTTTTAAAACGTACCAATTCTAGATTTAACTACAGGAAATGAGAAAACCATGGGGGCTGATTTGTTTGCCAGGAAGTTGCAATGTAGTATTTACAGTAAATTCTGAGAAGAGGTCAAAACCATGGATAACAGTAAAACTCATTTACCATCTTATAATAATGGTGTGAGTGACACAGATGAAATAGTTAAAGTCAAGAGAGAAATAATTACGATATGACCTGATGATGTGCAAAGCAAAAGGTTTACTGTTTATGATGTCACTGTGGGAATAACAGTGGCGTCTGATTAGCTGTCGGCAGCTGCAATAAAACTGGATGACAATAAGGTAGGTGGAACCGATCACATTACTGCAACACAGTATGATCAGTACGATGGAAAAACCTGTTCCTCATGTTCCCACATGATTCATTGGGTTTCTAGTTAATGCCACTCTACCTTAGTCTTTGCTTTAAGTACTGTTGGTTCCTGTTATAGCAATAAAACAGGTCAAATTTATAGTAGTAATAATTATATGACAACAGCCCTACTTGTGTTTAGTCTAACGTGTTTGAGAGAACTGGCTGATCTTTTCACAGGAATCAAGCAGTGCCAGGATGGAACAGTGGCTGATGGTATAAGTATAGTGTTAATCATGGAGCAAAAATAGAGCATATATATGTATGTATATATACAAACATATATATACATATATATTGATATATGTGTGTGTATACATATATATATAGATATAGATATAGATATAGATATAGATATAGATATAGACATATTACATGTTTTACAAGTGTAACAAATGTAGATAAGGTTTTGTGAAGTTAAAAAATAGTGTACACTTATGTCTGAATATCTGTGTGCAAAGTAAATTCATTTTATACTTTTATATTGAACTCCCAAACACATAATCTTTATAAACAGATTTAGAATACTCTCAGACAGGATTTAACAGTTCAGGAAAGTTATTACAGCTGCAATTATTTTATCTTTGATCATGGCGATCATGAGGTAAGCAGTTGAAATACAGCATTCACGTTACAAAGTAATCTTGGATGTATGTGATTGGGCAACACAGCGCTTTACAAGATGATATTGCCTTACACTGTTGCAAAAATTGAGCCGGTTCAACTTTTTTGCCAGTAGCACTGCGTTTTTTGCCTAGAGCCCGTTGTGTTGGCTTTGCCACTGCGTCAGTGCGGTGGAAATGCATAAGGAGGCTCCATTTTTTTTTTCTTTCTTTTTTTTATGCAAGGCTCAAGGCAGCTTGAGTGAAGCCTCACACTATCAAACTTTCTTCACTGCAAGCCACCAGTTTCACATGATGTCTGCTGGTGAAAAGTGTCACATGTCACTGGGGCATAAGGTTGATTCAGGTTTTACATGGTGCACAGCAGCGACATATCTGCCTCGATATATATCAAATTGTCATCCTATGATAATGAAAAGTGGTACAAGCCTCTGGAACACGAGTGTCCATTATCATGTGCTATATGCCAGTTGAACAAAGGGAACATACTACTTTCAAAGTGGCATACCATAAAAAAGATGCTGACAAAAATTTGTATGTTTCAGCTGTACGTGAGTGACATGTTGTTTTTAAGTACCGTGAGACGGCAGAATAGCTGCCGCATAATAATAATCAACGGTGACATACCACTGAGAATCAACTTTAGCCACTATAGCAACAGTGGCACACCTACTGATATTTGTCTGTTCCTGTTTTTTCTTTCTTTCTTAATTTCTTTCTGACTGTTGTTCTTTATTAATTCATTTTTCCATCCCCACATAACATAGGAACATAGGGACAGTTCTCCTGATAGTGGCAAATGTCAGAATTTTCAAATGTAGAAACTCCAATAAACAATTGGTTCTACTGTGTACTTGGAACTTTCACCAAATAAAAAAGCTCAAACTGAGGAGGGAGTGAAGACTGTTTGGTCAGAATCTACCAATACAATGTTGTACACATTTGTATACTGACCTGTGGTGCCAGAAACATAAGGATGGGAAGATCCAGCAAACACTTCAGCTCTTTCCAGGGTGTCTCTCTGCAGGGGGGCAGCAGGGTGGGGGCTGGCCGGCCGCTCAGGGACACATTTAGGCCCTCAGCTACCAGCATCTCCAAGTACAATGACACCTGGGAGACCCTGAATATCCAGTCCTCCAGACAGGAAACATCACAAGCTCCCTGATCTGAGAAGTAAAAAAGGAAGAGGAGAGGAGATCAGTCTCACTTCCTTTCTGTTAGTATGTTCAAATCATCTGTTTACCTGATGGTTTGAGTTCAGAACACATCTGCTCTGCCAGGAGTTTGACACCCAGGGAGCCATCACCCATTTTCTCTGGCTTCCAGGCCTGCAGGCGCCCTCTGTGGACCAGAATCTGAACTACAGCAGAAATCAGGTCTTGGAGGAACTACAGAAAAAGAGAAAAGGTCAGAGCAGGGTGTCAGTAAGGAGGAATGGAGGTGGCAGAGTGAGAGAGGAGGATTGTGACCAGTCGTGAGTGGAGCAAACAAAAACAGTACTCCAGTAAAAGTATTGTTACTTCTATTAACTCAAGCAGATGCAATTTATTAAATCTATGCCTCACGTTCAAGCAGATCGTCAACAAGTAATGAATGTGAACTGCATGTTAATTGTCATATAAGTGCCATAACCAGGACCAGACAAATTACAAAATACAACAAAAAAATTGTGTCACTAGCACAGCAGTGCGGAGAGCCACCTCTGAAACACTTTGCTGCACATCTGGTGAAATCACAAGTATGTGACAAAAGAAAAGTAGAGATGAAGAGACATACCGCAGAAGTTGACACATTATTTTCTATTTAATTTTACCCTCTCCTTACCTCTGCTACCTGCTCACATGTGACAACCGTTGCTGCACCCGCTCCATGCTGAGACATGGCCATGACAAGAGGAGCCCGTTCTTCTGCAGTGCCCCGCAGGGTGTCTGCTAGGAATATGACCAACTGCTCTCGACCTACTCCAGAAGCAGCAGGGTTGCTGGTCTTCCCAGAAGCTGCGGGTGCTGCAGCTCCAGGGTCAATACTACACATGCACTGGTAGATCCTCCTCACCATGGAGTCTGGCGCCAGGCTGCCCATCGAAGACTGGGACAGACAAAAGGAGGAGTCAGTTATACACTGACAGATAACGTGATAAAATACAATGGACTGAAATGGCATTTGCTCAGTGGAACAAGAGCATAACATATAGTCAGAGTTAAAGAAACAACATGTTTTTGAGAGCGTATTCCTTTTGTAGGTATATAAAATATGTCAACCTACACTAAAATAGAAAGAACAATAACTGGAAATTAAATGCAAAGGGAAATAAGGCGAAATATGTTTATCTTTGAGTAAACATGCAGTGCACAAATAATGAAGCAATAATTTATTAGAGACTAAATAAGATTTTGAAGAACAGCTTTTTTGACATTTTCCATCTGCAATTGAATTCTCAGTCATTTCCAGACTTAATGAAGACTGGAAAGAGCAGCACCAGATATTATTCTGGTTTCTGAAGACACTGGCGAGCGTGTTTGTATGTATTTTAGGTGTGTGTGTTTTTTTTTATCCTGTCTAGTATGTTGTGTGTATGTCGCTTTATTATTTTTTATATGGACCTACTTTTGCGTCTGAAATAAAGATAGATTGAATATCATATGCATCAGTGCAGTAGATGTTGTTGTTACCTGAGAATTGGTTAATCTGCACTATTTTCTTTTTACCTTTATTTAACCAGGAAATCTCACTGAAATTGAAAATCTCTTTTACAAGAGAGATCTGGCCAAAGTAACAGCCAATCAAAACACATTTAAAATGTAACAAATACAACACATAACACAAAGATCCACAATAAAACAACAACTATTCAAACATAGTGGCCTCTCAAGAAAAACAAGCACATATTTTTTTAAATCACCAACAATGTTTGCTCCTGCTAAACTGATGGAGTGACTCCTACGTGTTATAATTATACCGTTTATTTACTGCTTTAACAGTCACACCTGCAGCATCTCAAGCGTTAGTGTCTTCCCTGTTGGTGTTTTCCCTGGGGCTCCTGAAGGGCCACCAGCACCGCTCTGAAGCCTGTCAAAGACCCCCTCAATCACAGGCCGCTCCTCGGGACGAAAGCGGGCCAGCCGCTTCTGCACCACCACACTCTCTGTGTTACCCATGGTGCTCTACACGCCTACACAAAGTATGGAAGAACAAACACGCTGGTGTCATTATGTTAACATACAGTGGGGTACAATTAAAGGAAAACAAAATGCATATTGTGCCGTATTGATCTCAGTATATTCACTGTATATCATATTTGCATATATCTAAAAACACAGAGCTGGCTACTTAAAATGGAAATCACACTGTCAGGACCTACATAGATGATATCATAAATCAGTTTTGGAGTTAGACATTCAATTAACAACTTACTTTATAGGCTCACAGAAGTCTGACATATTCCAATCATATCAGTTCAGACTGAATTTAGAAATTTGTTGTTATCAGTCGTTTGTAAAATGGTGCCTTTTTCCAGCAAAGTCATTGTTGCTGCTGTATTCCTTATTGAGTTGATTAATTATTCAGTGCTTCCCCATCCTGTCTGGCATGTGGCTAGTTAAAATGAAGCAACATCTTCTTGTGGCCCCTCATTATAAGTTGTTGCCTTAGTGTTCACCAATAGCTACATCGTTAAACTGAGAGGAGAGGTTGTCAACAAGCATTGTCTGAGTTACACTGATTTGTAATGTAAAACTGCTTTATTCAGGGTTTTTACCAGTTAAAGTCACAGAGTCAGTTTGTTTTGGAGAGGAAGAGACCTCTGCAGACAATTCCACACCTGCTGAAAACCTCCTCAACTTTTGTATCTTAAATCATGGGAGAAAAAGGTGAGCAAAGATGAGCAGGTGGTGGACAAGCCGTCCACACCTACATACCTAACAGTGTCAGATTTACACTAATTTATAATGTCACTGCTAAATGCCACCAAATCCCCCTAAATGTTACACACTTCACCTTTAACTCTTAGTATTTTCTTTATAATTTGTGTGACAGACCCTCAGATGTGTCTTGTGACCCCCTGGAGGCACCCAACCCCCAGATTGGGAATCAATGATCTACGGAGCAGCTTCAGCATGTTTCACAGTCTGTCCACTTTAGCTTAACTGTGTAATATTATAGTTAATGATTCATCTCCATTAACTCTCCTCTAGGGTTGACACATAACAAAAATACTGTACTTGCATTCAGTCAGTCCAATCCCACTACATTAAGAACACTTTACAGTCTTAAAAGACCAAAATATCAAAAGTAATGTTAAACATAGCGTTAATGTGTCAAATATTTTAATGTTGCTTGTCACTACGTTTTGTTAAAGGTCGTTAGTATTGTTCTACGCTATGTACACGCCACATTTAAAGGCAGGACTTAATAACACAGCTAGTCTATAAATGTCTCTGTGATTAAAAACAGAACTTTTTATCTTGAACCTGGATGACTGGCTAACGTTAGCTAATAATGCACAGCATTACTTTACTTGTACTTGTACAAAAAAAGACTATACATGAGGCGCTTTGAGTATATGAAATGAATATAACGTGCATGTTGTTCTCAAAACCAACCAACTTTAAAAAAATAACGCTAAATGTGTCGCTAACCTTTTAAAGAACAGCAGCTAAGCTTTCCATCCTGCACACAGTGACAGAAATTGTAAACTTCCTGGTTTATTTATTGTAGCCAATTAAATGAGGGGAATGCTCGCCCGCTTCATTGTGATTGGTCCATGATGTCAGGAGGCGGGGCGTTTCGTGGACGTTGTTTAGCAGGGGTGTGTTCATTAACGCAATGGTTTGTAAAATTGAAATTGACATGTAAAATCAATGGCGTCTTTATCTTTGTGTCTAACACCTTTGCTGCAGTTAAGACAGCTATCTATATTCAGGAGAACAGCAACTACATGGCCGTAGAAACGAAAAGCACGTGTACAAACTTATTAAAATTGGAGATCATATAAACTGCCACTTTACTATCATTGTGTCACCAACATCTTAGGAAAATATTGTCTCGAAATATGTAAAATAGCATTTAGAAAACCATTTGTTTGGCAGTTAAAGGGAAAAAATATTTTAGGAGATATTATAATTGTTGTTGTTATTTATTTATCATACTGTGGGGAAGTATTAGTGGTTACTCCTGCACTTACTCTCTACCTTTAGTCATTAATATAGGCCTATTTTCCAAAAAATAAACACTTTGTGAGTTTGGTTCTCATGACATCACTGATCTTTCATTACCCATTTTTATCTCTCATCCAAAAACTTATTTTCCATGCAAATACACAAATTTATTGCGCAAAAAACCCACATGTAAGCTTACACGTGTTCGACAAGAACATGAGGAGGAACTGTAATTTCACAGTCCTATCCCATCTTTCACCAGCAGAGTCTGCACAGGAGTAACCGAAGAGAGTCAGGGCTCGATGCAGAGACAGCAGGCAGTTGAAAAGCGCCTTTTAAGGGCATAAGATTTACCATGCGAGTGCGCTGAGCTGGGTGTGATGCATTGTAATGAAGTCTTGTAGGACAGTGGATGCACCCACGTCGGCACAGCTGAATGTGAAGGTGACGTGCAGCCATCTGCCCACGCCGAGTAAACAGACTGGTGTAAACAGGATACCAGTGATGTGGGCAGCATGATGGAGCACAGAGCTGGAAAATCATTTCTGAACCAAAGTCGTCTGGAGTGCAGAAAACAAGTTTCAAAGTTGATAAGTGGGTCATAACTCTGAATGAATTAACTTGACCCTATTCTCTTTGAATTCAGCAGGGACTGTAGCTGGATTGACAGTTTTTCACCTCCTTCATGAAGTAACATGCTACATATGGTGAGACAGATGTGTTAGTTATATCATTGCTGAATCACCAGTATTATAAAGTGTTTAGTCTGTATGATAACTATGCTGATACTTATGTACAGAACATACTGTAGCTTGGCTGTAGTTGTTCTTTCAGAGTCTCCACCTCTCCAGCTGTATAAGCTGAGAGACCTGAGGATGGCAGCAGGAACTGAAGCATTTAATTCCTATTTTAATTAATTCAGGTCATCATGTAAACATACAGGATATAGAGAGATAATAAAAGCCTTTGTGCTGACACTATTTGGTGTAAACAAATTATGTAAGAGTGCAGAGAGTTTGACATAATGGACAAAATTCAGTGTGTTGTATTTGTAGTAGATTCTAACAAAGGCTAGTCCCATTGTATACAAAGAGCACAACGTGGGGAAAAAAAATAGATTTTAAAATTTTTAGAAATTTTAATTCAAAATAAGACACCTAAAACCCATTTTTTGTTCAATTACAACCCATGGAAACAGGCTGTGAGTCCAAAGGTATCTGCAAGTCACAGAGTAGTCATAGTAGAAGCGAAAGAGCTGACATAAATTTACTGTTCAGCTAATGTGGCTTCTAGTTCCCAGTTTCCACTCCCCCAAACCCAATCAAACCAGTCTGTACACTTTCTTTGTAAATTCATAAAGGCCTTAAATGGCTTATAACAGAATTAAATAGTGAAAAAACCAAGCTGTGTTACTCCTGAGAAACTGATTTAAAGTGACACTGTGTAACCATAAATAGAATATTATATTATAAATAAATATTACGATGAGACAGGTATTTAGTTTTTTGGGGCTTTTTTTTTGGTTGTTTGTTTTTACCCAAGCCCTTTGTATTGGTACCGTGCTGTGTGAACTGAGTTGGCTCATCCAGGTAAATGAGGACGTTGCCTATTTCCATGCAGGGTGTAAGTCAGTCTGAACGTGGCTGTAGTTACAGGATAATAGTAAATGCTAAAACACCTCTCCTGCATGTCAACCCAGGCTCTTCTCCCACTCAACGCCAGATAACCCAATTGCCAGAATAATGTTGTGCACGATTTATTTATGCAAACCCCAGATGCATTATATTTGTACATTATTAGGTAGCGGATACGTTGAAAAATTCCATTTTGTTATGTTTCAGTAACACTGTGGTTAATCTGTGGTTATAATAAGGCACAAAAAACACTTTGTTATGATGAGGAAAAGATTGTGTTTTTGGAAATGCAGTGACAACTCAACACCCACATTCGGTGCAACGAGTGCTGCTGGAAACACACTGGCAGATCTCTAAAAAACACCCACATTTGGTGGCACAAACACCACTGAAATGCAGCAATGGCTCGCTTAAAAGACATCCCAATTCAGTGCCACAGTTGCTGCTGGAAGCACTGTAATAGCTCGCTCAAAAACATCCATGTTTGGTGGTACAATTGCCACTGGAAACACTAAAAACAACTGGTGTTCTTGTTTATTGGTCTCAAACAGTGTTTCGCCTTGGAATGCAGCTTGGCAGTCATCTCACAAAGGGTTTCACAACTATAATCCTTGCATGAAATCTGTTAACCTTCATCCTTGTCGGTGTCCTGCATTTGTGTCCACCTACATCACAACAAATTGACTGTTGAGGTAAATGGGTAAATTTACACAATAAAGACAATATGTCCACTCTGCCTTCACAGTTGCAAAACCTCCAGGTGTAATCAGTCTCTATCTCATTCTCTGTGTTCTTTTCATTCTCTATCGCTGTGTTTCACCACTAGTGTTTTAAGCAGGTACAGACAGAGCCAGGTGATTCACATGCTTCACTGATATGTGACTGTGTATGTGCACATGTTCCAATAAAAGAGAGTCTTCTTGGCTTGATTACTATGAAGTGAGCTGTGCTCATGCTTCTATACTGATTCAGCTGTTAACAGGTTGAGACTTGAGAAGTGAGTCTTGTTAGTTCTTCTTTTCTCTTCCCTTTGCCCACTCACCCTCCTCTGAGTTGTATCCCTATATGGTAAAAGTCTCACTGCTGAGTGACTGCACAGGAAATCCACCATTTGAATACAAACTTTAAAAAAAGAAAAAAAGCCACACACACCACACATACGCTTTGATAGACTGAAATCGTCACCCAACTTCAAAGTGTTCTTACATATCCATTTCCAGAAAAGCTATTCTCTGCTGCCTTACCACATGTAATTGTAGTCAATTGTACTTTCTGTATTTGGTCTGTATTCTCAGTCCAAAGATCATGAACATGATCACATGACATTTTCATTCATTTTTAAAGGGCTTCTGCACAGAAAGGTACAATGACATGTAGTAAAAAACAAAATAAGCTTAAAGCATTTTTCTGTTTAAGTTCATGTGACGTATGAGGACTATCACAGGAAGAATTGTGTTTCCTAGGTCTCACAGTAAAACAACAAAACCAAATAGTTCCTGTACATGTTTGTCTTGTGTGCTTTGCATGTGTGTATTTAAGGATTTTAACAAGGCGTACACTCCAGAAAACCTGATTATTCCCTCTGCATGTGTGCGTGCACCACAATGTACCACCTCAGGCTACAGCTGAGCGTCATCTCCGAAATGCTGTAAAAAACATAATCACTTATTGTCATGTGGTTTCCTGGTAGATGACAATCTACCAAGGTAGATAGAAGTTTCTTCATGTGTTCTTGCTTGCAGTGACAGAGGGAGAATTATTGATCACATGGAACTTTACATTTTATGGACTCATCCTTGTGAAACTGAGATCATTTCCAGCTGCTCAAGGCCATTTAAAATACTTGCATGAGTGTGACCAACCATATAATGAACCTTAAGCAAGCAAACACACACACACATACTGTATACACAGTATACTGTACACAAATACACATTTATCAAGAATTATATCTCTTTCTGTCAGCTGCAGTGAAAGACAGACTCCTCAGTCTGGTTTCTGTCATGGCAGCTGATTCATCTGTTGAAATAATTCAGCATGTCATCACAACTTTCATGTGGGTGTTGGGACATCTGTTTGCAGGCTTGACTGTAAAGTGCAACCTTGTTAAACGGACCTGTTACAGAAGGCAGCTTCAGTGAACGCATGTTGTACAGGAGCTTAGATGTTTCATATCTCATTTGTCTGACATTTGTTCATCAAGATGAGACCAATGTCATTTAAAATTTGGAGGTACACATATATATATTTCAACAGGCAGTGCAGTGCCTGAAAATGCATAAATGGCATTAATTCAGGGGGTTGAAAAAGTAAGCATGTTCCACATTGCATCAATTTCATATTATAATGGCAGCATTCCACTTAGGTGCATCAATTCCATGGTCCTGGTGTTGTTCATCTAAACCACTGGAACAGAGCCACCATCACTGTTATTAATAATATCCGCTGTTCCTTCCACAACAGTGGCACAGTACATTTACACTTCAGGCTGTTCTCGTGCACTGTTCATACATACCTATGAAAAGCAATGCATTTGAATATGTATACAACCTATGCATTTGGGAAGGCTTTGATCACATGACCAATGCGCTGACGCAGTCCACATAAGTGGACAGGTTAAGGTGGTGGATGGGCCAAATAAACACAGAACATTCTCCCAGGAGACCGGTTTCGTGTCCTGTGTGAAACCAAGTGAAGTGTGAGTTATTTTAAGATGCTTGTGTTCTTTAACCTAACGTACATAACTTTACTTGCCTAAACCTAATCAATGACAATACCCAACCATGTTTTTTTCATAAAACTAACCTTTGTATCTTTACTTGCCTAAACCTAACTCATGTAACTTTACTTTAAGTATGTAACTTAATGTTAGGTATGTAAAATGATGACACCCAACCATGTTTCTTCTCCTACAGCTTACCTACATAGCATTACTTTCCTAAATCTAACCTATGGGGTTTCATTGTACACTTCCATTCTGTTAATACTTTCTCTGCTTCCTTTTTCACTTCAGTTGAAGCCCATTCAACAAACGATTTTAAGTATGCCTACTGCAATTAAGTATGTTAATTATATTTATTATATTGTCCATCCATTTTCTAATCCCTCTATCCTCTTGAGGGTCGCGGGGGGGCTGGAGTCTATCCCAGCTGACACTGGGCGAGAGGCGGGGTATACCCTGGACAGGTCGCCAGACTATCGCAGGGCTGACAAATAGAGACAGACAACCATTCACACTCACATTCACACCTACGGACAATTTAGAGTCACCAGTTAACCTATCCCCAATCTCCATGCCTTTGGACTGTGGGAGGAAGCCAGGAACCCTCTTGCTGCGAGGCGACAGTGCTAACCACCACACCGCCGTGTACTCTGCTAAATTTATTTAGAAATCAGTTTGATATTTTTGGAAATATGCTTATTTACTTCCTTACCGTGAGTTAGACAGAAAGATTAATACCACTCTCATAACTGTGCAGTAAATATGAAACTACAGCCAACAGCCTTTTAGCGTAGCTTAGCACAAAGACTGGGAGCAATGGGAAACAGCTAGCTTGGCTCTATTTAAACAAATACAATTACAGCATCTCTAAAGCTAACCAATCAACACATTATATCTCATATTCGTGCATATCCACTTTGAGTTTTGTATATCATGAATCACACAGATGTAACCATAGCTTACAGATCAGTGCCTCAATCCCTCGACAGCTCTCCAGTTGACCCATGCTTTGATTTACTGTGATATTACAAAAACTGGTCCTGGAGTCATTGAGAGTGCCATTAAAATGCACAGCTATTCTCATTCTTATTATAAAGGTCCACACACAGAAGCAGTTGACCTTTTATTGTAACCTCATGACTATAGAAGAGAGCGCAATATACCAATAGAGCAGGTTCAATAAATGAATAACTATTTTACTGGGTGTCACTGATCCATGCAGAGCAGAGAGTTATAGTTTAATTAAAGGGAGACCAGAATATATAGCAGGGAATAGATGTGCATAGTGTATTAGTAATTGGAGTGAATGGAGAAGGCAAAGTTGAATGGAAAGGGAAAGATTTTTTTTAAAAAGACAGTAATCTTTTGAGACAGCAAAAAGGGGGTCAGAAAGCAGAATTACGTAAGATATTGCTTTGGTCTGACAGAGACAGATGAAGTGAAAATGTAGAAGAGAGGAGGAAAGAGGATATATGTTGCCTCGAGGTAAAATGTTAAGATGAGGGTGAGTGAAGCTGTTGTGTGGGCTGATGTTAGTGTGACACAGACATGTGACACTGAAAGGAAGACACTTGGCTCACACACAATTCTTCTGAGTTAACAGGCAGATGTGAAAATGTTCTGTAGGGTTGCTGACACACTCTCATTTTCAACAATATGACATACTGTATATACTATATACAAAACACGTGTATAGTTTACTACTATATGTGAGATTATAAGAATGTCAGCATAATGTGATGGAAGGCAATGCAGTATAATACAGTGGGACAGGTACAATATGATAAATAAGAAGTCAAAATATCTTTATATGTTCGACAAAATAAATTACCTGATAAGGACAACATTATACCTACAATACAACACAACAATTACGATACATATGAAACATATATAATACAATGTGATGTGATACAGTGAGATATGATGCAGTACCTTTTATATATAGATCAGCGTTGTGATGTGATGTGATAGGATGCAACATGATATAAACTTATCAATAAATACAGTGTAAACAATATTATGCAACAGGACAATACCAATTTGAGTACGATGCATGTGACACATTTTAATATATGCATTACAACATAGTAAAATATGGTACACAAATCAATTACATTGCAATACACTACACTATGATATGATGTTACATGATATATGACTTAATACAAAATATGTAGTGGTACATCACCATACATTACAACTTAATACAATTCAAAGAAACAGTTAGAGACAATGAAATATACTGAACTAAAATTTCAATGCAACGCTAATGTTTTTGCTCCAGTTTTTCACAGCTTTATATTTAAACATCCAAGACTTTTTTCATGCACTCAATAGATACATTTCTCTCAAATTTTGGTTCAGTCATTACTACAAAGGTGTGCCTCGGGATGGTCATAATAAAAGGCCTCTCTAAAATGTGCAGTTTGATCACACAACACAATGACACAGATGTCTCAAGTTTTGAGGGAGCGTGCCATTGGCATGCGACTGCAGGAATGTACACCAGGGTTGTTGCCTGTGAACTGAAGGTTTCATTGATGATCATAAGCTGTTTCCAGTGCTGTTTCAGTAGAATTTGGCAGTACATACAACTGGCCTCACAACCCCAGATCACATGTAGCCAAACAGCTCAGGACCTCAGCATCCAGCGTATTCACCTGCAAGATTGTCTGAGACCAGCCACTTAAATGGCCGATGCAACACAGAGTTTGCACAACCAAACCATCAGGAACTGTCTCAGGGAAGCTCAACTGCATGCTAACTGACTGTAGTTGTGAGGCTGGTTGGATGTACTGCCAAATCAATGGAAACAATACTGGAGACATCTTATGGTAGTGAAATTAACATTGAGTTCATGGACAACAGCTCTGGTGGACATTCCTGCATTTAGCATGCCAATGGCACGCTTCCTCATGCAACATCTGTGGCATTCAGTTGTGTGATATTTTAGGGTGGCCTTTTATTGTGTCTATCCCAAGGCACACATGTGAACCAATGATGCTGTTTAAACAGCATGTTGTACTGTATGTCACACCTGTCAGGTAGATGGATTATGTTGAAAAAGGAGAAAATGTTTACAATGACCAAAATTTGAAAGAAAAATATCTGTTGAGCGCATTAAAAAGAAGTCTTCGATCTTTAAGTTAAACCTGTGGGAGCAGTGTACAACATGACACTACAATAACATGCAGCTTGGTAGAGTACATCCATCCATTTTTGTAACCGTTTATCCTCTTGATGACCGTGGGGGGCTGGAGCCTATCCCAGCTGACAGTGGGCGAGAGGCAGGGTGCAGACAGGGTACACCCTGGACAGGTCGCCAGACTATCACAGGGCTGACACTTAGAGACAGACAACAGTTCACACTCACATCCACACCTATGGTCAATTTAGAGTCACCCAACCTGCAAACTGCAAACCACACAGAAGGGCTCCCGCACCCAGGATTGAACCAGGAACCCTCTTGCTGTGAGGCGACAGTTCTAACCACTACACCACCATGCAGCCTTGGTAGAGTAGAACAGAACAGTGATCCTTGATGTTAATTGTTTTCATCTAACAGCTGCCTGATGTTTAACTTACATTCTCCTCACAGGGGTTTATATTGATGCATTATTAAATTGTAGCCCATCTGGGACCAGTTCAGCTGATACAAGGCGACCCTTTAGTTTATTGTAATAGAGTATTTCTTTATTTGACCAGTTAACCTCGTCAGTCACTGTGAATCAAGATAAGCATCATGAATACAATGTCAGGGAATTAATTTTACTTCTCTCCTCCTTGCATTGCTTCGCCCAGTCTAGAATAGTCAGCCGTCTTTGAAATAACCTTTGGAACAGGAAGTGAGCTGCACATTTCAACTTCCTCACACACAGACTCAGACACAGATAAGGACTTCTGCTTCATTTCAGTCACTTAGCCCCTTAGTGAACTGCTTAAAAGAGGCACTGTTATAATGCTTAGATAGAAAGAAGAGGAAATGTGCAAAATAGCATGTGGAGTTTTTAGTATTCTTCGAAGCATTTTCTGATGTATCAGTATAGTCACAATGCAGCTTGGTAAAACTTTCATGCAAGCACTCTTTTGAGAGCTGACCTCTGAGCCACACTCAATGACATGTCATGTGCTGCACTGACTTCCTTAAATAATGACAGTGACAAAGAGTGAAATTCTACAGAAATTCTATTGACAGATACATTCACACGTTGACAGAGGAAAACATTAAAAGATACAAAGACATCCACAACGCTAAGTGTGCTGTATGTCATCGTATGTTGTGGCACTGAAGTCACAGATCTTGCCACCATTTAAAAAATAACAACAATAACAATAATCATAATTAATTTATATATACATAAACAGAGGCATAGTAGTGTATGATATTATATTTAGTTTTAATGCATACATTACAATGACGATAACAAGTTTAAACATTTTTGTGAAGTGAAGTCATCTGTGCTAACTCAGCTGTGAATCTTAGCGAGAACGCTGTTGTCCCTATGTTCATACTCCCATTCCCACTTCCATTCATCTTGCCAAGTTTGAACTCCAATGAACACGAGTTTGAACTTGGCGAAACCTGTTTTTAGGGATAAAGGCCTTTGGTGTGTCCATGAGACACAAACATTTAATAGCACCACACTAACTTTGTAATTAAGACGACATAGTTTAAACAGTATTATCTTTCATATGAGAGGTGAATAACTCAGAGATCATCAGTAGTGATAAAAAATCAATAACAGACTGACATCACAGCAAACAGACACCCCACTGTCAGCGCAGCTTTAGAGTGTAAACGCACTCAGTAAACTCGGTAAACAGATGCTCATTTGGGGTGGGAGAATGAAGTGGCCCTCAGCTCGTTAGTCTCTGACAATGGCACCTCTGTGCCAACACTGTGCAGCACTGGCACACAGGAGCACTGAGAACTGACCCATTCACACTCACATTCCCTCTCTGTCGTTCTGTCTTCCCTATTCACATGGCCTGGAAGAATCTGAAAAGAGACCCACCCCACCCCCCACCACCCATTTGCTTTGCTCAGTCGCGCAAATTTCAATTTCCAAGCCCCCCTTCGTCCTCCCGCCAACCATTATCTCTCCTCTTGCTTTCTCTCTCTCCCTCTTCACGTCTCAGTCAGGCTTCCAACACCTTCCCAATTTACATTTTATTTAGACTGAATGCCACAGTGATGTAAATTAGTAATGCCATTCCTGGATCACAAAGACATTACAAGCAACAAAAATGAAAGAGTTTTGTAGGTCAGAGTCATTGTGCCTTTATAAAATTCTTGTGATGAGACGAGTCAAGATTTTATATATAACAAACTATAAAATACAGATGTAAAATAATAGGAAAGACAATAATAGGGAACAAGTTTTAAATGCAACATTGATAGTTTCATAGTTTCACCTTTTAAGTTGATGCTAACTTGTTAGTGACCAGTTGCAGCGTTGACATTTGGCAGATACGGAGCAGAATTTGCAGTCATTTGGAGTCTTCCCTTTGTCCACCTGATGAGTGTAAGTCCAACTTTTACTCCTCTCTGAACTCTGTTCTGGTCTCCACAGATTTCTGAGGGAAATATCTGGCTCTTTAGAAATTCCAAATGCTCCACTACGTTCATCAGCTACCAGGGGAAAAAGGGGAAAGCTTTCTGGGGTCCAGCTGCTGGGGGAACCCATGGAGGCCAGAAATAATCCTTTTCATGCTGAATATTAGCATTGATAACAACATTTTATTCTGAACCATCATATTCACCATCACAAAAAGCAAAAATTATTATTGTGTTTATTGGTGCTTTAGCAAAATATATACTGTTTCATAATAAAAGCCTCCCTCCTAAAGATTGTATGAGTTGAGCTATGGACACAGCTCTGGTCTACTGACAATGGGAAAGGAGTCCATTGTCTATGTTTAACAGGTTTTCCCATGTTTAAAAAACCTGCATACATGTGCTAATTTCCCTTCTCCAACAAAATTAGCGTGTATACAGGTTTTTTAAACACAAGTAAACAGTGTTAAACATAGGCAATAGAGTCTTTCCCCATGGCCGGTAGAGAGCTCTGCAGCAGACGAGTATGCCTTTTTGTTTGTTTCTTTACCTCTGGTGTCTCACAGTCGACGCAACAGACAGGCCAGAAAACAGATTAGTAAACAGTGGAATGTTAACTAATGGTAGTTTCTCCTTTTTTATTTCCCTTACTTCTCCAAACTCTCTCTCAAACTCTAAAAACTAAATTTGGACAATGTTTGAGAGCTGCTTGGATGGAGACAAAGCGTATTTTGTGGTGGGGTGTCATTGCATCGCACTGGCAAAGGGGTTAAAATTTGCGTGTTGCATTTCCATCACTGCTGATCGGAACCGCAGCCGATAAATACCCAACTACTGCAGAGTCATTTAACGCGGGAGTAAATGCAGATTTTAACCTTTCCCATTAAATACAAAAGTCAGATGTTAGCAGGTATCAGTGGGCTTAAGAGGGACACTTTTCATTTCACACGTTAATATTTGACCTAATAAAAAAATATTGAATGTAGCAGCTTTAAACATTAAGTCAGAATTTTGAGCAAATGCCTAATGAGAGGGAAAATGTTGCAGATTATTTCATATTATGTAATTTAAATACAAGTGAGGTGCTATCTAGAATCTGCTGGTAAAAAGAGCGACCATGACCCCTGTTAATGATTAATTTTACAACAGGCAAAGTACAACAATCACAAATTAGTGCCAAAAAATGTAGAAAAACAAAATATATGATGGGAAACTAGAGAAATATTTCTTGAGTAGATTAATTCATTATGTGGGAAGAGATCCCCCGTCCCAAAACAAACAGAGAGCTCATACACACCCAGGGCCCCTGTCTGTCTCTTTCTTGGAGACGTTATGAGCTCATTCCCAGGGTGAGGGCTTGTTTCAACATCATTCACTCGCACACAGACGACTCGGAGCACGCTGGTCCGTTTGGATTGAGGATCCTGCTGAGCTGTGACTAACCAAATGTTGAATCAGTCAAACGGTGGTGACGGAGCTGCAGATTGGAAGTGAAAAGAACCAACTGACTAAGTTTGAAAGGCTTTTATTCCAAACTCTGAACTAGATGTCTCATATTGTGTATCCACGGCCGAGAATTATACAGATGTAATGTATTTCAGCCTTTCTGTGTTTATGGAAAAAGAGACACATCCTTGGTGTGACAGAGATGTTTAAACTGGAGCAGTCACATGCTAACACTCTCAGAGCACTGGTTTCCTTTGTTTTATTTTCCTTCCACCAACCGCGGTACATAACTACAATGAGAAATGTACCCAGTTTAAATGAATCCCAATCTAAACCCTGAAAGCAGGTCTCATCACACAAACATTTGGAGACATTGGGTGCCGAAAAGACAATTCTTGCTTTTCTCTCTCTCTCTTTCTCTCTCTTTCACACACACACACACATGCTTCAACAGAGCACATGACTTGTTGTGGGCTTTAAAATATGCTGCTGTGAGGTCTGAGGAATGCAGGAAGGATCTGAGTGGTATCGTTCTGCAGGAACTGATCTGACTGTCCTTGTTTGAACACTCCCACAGGTCTCTCTGGCACACACCATCACACACAAACAGATTGGGTAATATCTCAAACCCCAGGTTTCCTTGACAATCGCTGATGTTATTAAACTTAAGTGTGTTGTGTTTCAATGATGTACGAGAAATATGGAGACTATGATACCATCAGGGTGTGTACTGTATATCTAATATCCATTACAAGTCTTGTAGGCCCAGAGTTCCAAGTTCAGTTTATTCAGCTGAAGACCCAGGAAGTAACACTATTTTATGATGATTTTCAGTTTAAGTTGTGAGTGAGTCACAAGGATCTCAAAAAGATGTCAGTGTTGCTTTTTAACACGTAAAATAATAAAACAGGCTTTACACAATTGACGGTGGTTAAACGAAGTTGATGTTAAGATGTTATTAGAAACAAGAAAGGAAACGCACTCTTGAAAGTGTTGTTGCTGTTTATATGAACATGGATGAGTAATGAAAACACATCCTGTTACTCACACATGTATTAGATCAGTTCTACATTAGACTGAGAGACAAGACGCCTACAGATCAATCCTGTTATGATCAAATGGACACACATCACATGTGAAAATTAAACAATATGACTAATCCCAATCAGACATTTTGATTAAATTAGAATGTCCCTGGTTTGTGTCTGTTCTGTGTGATATTTTAATTCCCACAGTACCAGCACAAAATAAGTAGTATCCCTGCATAAAAAGATAGAAAATTAAGAACTTCAATAAACTTAAAGAACTACTACTCACCACGTATTAATTCCCTTGAATTTGTGAAGAAAACCTTGTTTTGCTTGTACGATATCTTACAAAAATGCACATGCAACACTTTGTATGATATTCTATGAATTAGCGCCCCACAAATGACATTACGTTTTTAACATGAAGTTACAAAGTTAGGTTTAGGCAATAAAGTAACTTTGATTAAGTTTAGAAAAAGTACAATAGTGATTCTAAACACACATATTTTAAGGAAAGTACTTGCGCAAAGTCCTTGTGTTTTGTGACTCATTCACCTCCTCAGCTTGCCTCCTTACAAGACCGCTCAGCACTGCTCCTTGTTTAGTCACATGGTCGTAGCCTTCCAAAAACGTGGGTTATACACAAATAATTGGCACATGATTGAGTGGAATATTTATGAATTTGGGTGCATTATTTACTCTCAGAAAAATGTACAAACAGTTTATAAGAACAGTCTTGTTTGGGATGTACTAAGCATATGACTGGATGAATGACATTTTGATTTCGAGTTGTGTGAGACTTTGTAAAGGGAAGTTTTGATAGTCTGACTGTTGTTAAACATGATCCCCCATGACTTCAATCCGTCAAGATTTTTTCTCCATTCTTGGATTCTTTGTTCATTGTGTAGGCATCGGAGAAAACAAAGTGTTCTTCACGAATTCAGTGTGACCTGCATTGAGTAACTGATATGATACTGAAAAGGTCATTTTGGGGGTTAAGTATTCTTGTAAGACCCCAGTCCGACACCCTAAATTTACACTATTGTAGGACTTTGTACATGGAAGTTCTAATCTTGATCTTGGAGACAGTATGTGATACAAAAAGAACTAGGCTCCAAGGTCCACTTACTAGCCTTTTAGATCTTTAAACCTTGTGGTCTTAATGAGACATGGAACATAGTATTAGTTCAGGCAGAGCACTTAGGGTGATCTTGCATTATTAGATTGCCATCATCTGATTTATTCATGCTTTACATTCACTGGCACATTGATCAGCTGTCTGGCTGACTAGCAACATCCAATCTTATTCATTCAGGTGTAACATCAATGTCTTTGCTGCCAGAGCCTCCTCCAACATACAACACCTTTTTTTATGTGCTAAGATTTTGGTAGAGCCGATTCCACTAAAATCTAAGCTTTAAGTATGAGTTTTATGAGGGGGATTAGCCCTCCAAGCACAACCCTTGTTGCCACTTGGATTCTTTGAGAGGAGCTTCAAAGAGCAGAACATTCCTCCACCAAACCTAACTACAGATACAAGTATTTGCTAGAAGCATTTGTCTTCAGGGTGTACCAGTAGTGTGATTAACTTGTTACATGTTCAGACAGCCAGCTACACAAGGGAGACCCACTGGAATGCTCCCGGTTGTCCCTATTAAGTAAGCACTGTCCTTCCTGGTCTCTCATCATCCTCTCCTTGTACCCATTGGCTTAGAGTGCCCCTCAGACCTGCTGCAGAGCCCGCACCCTGTCCTCCTAGCTGGCAAGAAGTTGCTCTGTATAAAGGGCTCCTCACCACTGATCTTTCATGTTTTTAAGAAGTGGTTAGAGTTAAAATTGTAATACCAGTCTGAACGAGTGGGTTTCCTGTCCACATCTTTTTCCTTCCATCAACCCTCACAAGCCTTTATTGTGGCTTGTGAGGGTCAATTTTGGCCCACGCTTTGCATTGATCTGAGCTCAAGATTCAAAGCGTGAGAGACTTCCATGCATCATCTGTGCATCAGTGTTAACTGTGTGATCCTCTTTGTGTGAAATCAGCTCAAAGCACTGCTGTGCTTAAGTATAGCCTTACAAAGCCATTAGCATGGCTGTAGACACTAAAGGCTCATATATACTCCCTGTACATTCAAAATAGACACGTCCTTTTCAAATGTTGTAAACACCACTGCGATTCAAAAGTTTCACAAAACAACGAACAAGGTGACGGTGGAGGAGGTTGTACTATTGTACCTTTCAAAGGAGGCAGCGTTGTAGATGGCAGTGGTCTGTGCTGGCGACTATATACATCCCAATATGTGAATGGAGAATTCTTTTCACTCTATTATTGAGAAGTCCCATTCCGCTGTTATTTAACGTTCTTCATCATCTCATACAGTCGTATCGTGCTGGAACAACGCTACACTGTTTTCATGATTTCTGGTGGTACTGCTCCGTTTCGTTCGTATTCGTAAGCTTTCGCAAAACGTGCACAAATATGGACAAAATGAATGCAGAGTATGGACAGAATGGTTCATCTGCCTCCGTATCTAATATTGAGCATAAATTAGCCCTTAGCAAGCTCTTACATCAGGGACCCGGGCCCTGATCCGAGTACACTTACAGTAACTCAAAGTCCAGTTCATTTGATCAGTGTGAACACTGTGTACCATTATACCTCGGCATGGTTTTTTCGACCCCTGCCCGGGTCCACTTAAAAAGCTGGAGTACGGTTCCTGCTTAGTCGCGTACGGTTGTTGTTTAACACAAGTAGAAATCAACGAGAAGAAATGCAAAGACATTTCTCAACGCCACCAGTCTCCTCCAGAAGTTACTTATGCATGCAGCAGGTGCTGACCATGGGTGAAGTGGATGGGTAATGTAGGACAGCACATTCTCATTTTAAACTCATCAAATACTGCCGCTTTGTCAGTGATTTCAGCATCAGACACCAAAAGTCACCTTTCCCAGTGGTATGATATGCCACTGGATGGCATTAGTTTGTAATACCACCGGTAACAACATAATATAAGGAGCTGGAAAGTCTCTATAGGGTGGCCAGAAGGGGAGGTAACTGTCCAGCAAACTGCAGACATTCAGCCAGGAGCCTGCTGTTCACTTCCTGTGTGAATGTGGAGCTAAAGCATTACGTTTTTTTCTAAACCTAACCACATGCTTTTTTGCACAAGAAATAAACATAAATATGAGGTGTTTTAACAACATTGTAAGACTTGAAAAAGACTGTACGCATCCAACAAACAGATATTGTACATTTCCTGTGAAACCGGAAGTATATTTTTAAAAACACCCGACGCATGTAACAAGCGTAAATTGGCACGCTGTCCCAGAATATCAACAGCAAATGCAGGAGGGTACCTAGCGTGTACATTTAGACGTCATAGTCCACTGACAAAGCTGCGATATTTGACGAGTTGGAATGAGAACACATTGAGTAGGAAGGCAGGCAAGAAGGTCGTTCTTGACAATTGTTTAGCAATAGTAGGCATATTGCAAAGGTCAACCTCATTGTATGGGTTTGGAATCCAGTGACTGGCACACTTCTACACTGTAGAAACAAAATCAACAAATGTCATGGAAATTATGACACAGGTGCACAGAACAACTTACCTGATGTGAAAGCTGAGCAGGGGAGGGGCAGTCGCACTCAAACAAATCACTTGTACCTAATATGAAAGCACCCTTAGTCTGAGTTTCTTTTGCCTTCTTTGAATAGGTGAGAACAATGAAAATTGAACAATGGTTGTGCTAAGTAAAATTGCTGTGTGGTTTCTAAGGAATAAAAAAAAAAAACTCAAGGTATTGTGTGCATATCAGGAGGATGTTGACTTCCAGGTCAAGTAGTTCCTCATTCTTTGGAACATAAAAAAAACTAAAAGGAAATGATGCTCACAATTATTTGTCCATGACTCAAACTGATCTGAACTCTAGAAAATGAGTAAGAACATTAACCATATTAACATGGCCCCTTAAAACACATCACCCCTGTCTCAATGATCTTAACTCCCACACAAATTGGCACGCTGTAATATGAGCTTAAAGTACATCCTCAACTACTCACTTCCTCGCAGCTTACTTAAAGCCACAGTGAACGATACCAGAGCTCTGTCATTATGCAACCCCCTATTAGTACTCATAGATCACTGCAACCGCCCAGCCAGCCTGCCAGACAAACTCACTCACTCCGCAGAAGTCATGTTTGATCAGTGGCTGAGTCATGCAGACAAACCATTAATCCATTCATCTGACAGCTGTAGCAGAATAACACACACATGCTGATGGTGTGTGGGTTTAAACAGCTGGGAGCCATCCACTGACCTGATACAGACCGGCAGACGTCACTCATATTGGAAACCCAGCATTGAAAGTGACAAGAGAACAGGCAAATTAGGCCTCTTTATTGGAAATCAGTGTCCAGCCTTTGATTATTTTACAGACTGTCCCAGCCTGTGTGGACATGTTGATTTACCACACCCATGTGAATGCAAACTGCAGGCAGCTGAATGTGGATTCAATCAATAGTAACACACTTATCAGCAACGTATTTACCTATCCTGGTAAATGGTAGTATAGAGAATGACTGTTTAAATACAGGGCAGTGAAAGGAAATATTCTCTGAGTGCAACTAATCTGATTATTGACTGTACAATTAGATTTGAGAAAGGAATAGAGGATGTCGGCATGGCAGAAACACATAACTAAACTGCATTATGGTTCCTGATTATTAATAAGTGACTCAATGAAATTGATTTTGAAATGACTAACATTTAATAAGTGATGTATTTATCTATTAAGTTCAAACACAATGACAGTTGAGATCTAGGAGGATTGTTTGACTACAACAGAGGGACGAGGACAGATGGTGAGGACCTAACTGACACACTGTATGACCAGATACACTATAAAACAATGCTTCTCCCTCCCAGACTGCTGACTGGCTAAGCATGACGATTACAGTGGTGACCATGGAAACCCTTGGGAGTCCCCTAAGCTCCCAGAGACGGTTGCTGTGTGGACCCTGAACCCACAAGTGCCAAAATGCTCCCATTACCTCATCCTTCACTGGGAACAAAACGAGATCTGAAAAGAAAAACAACAAATAAATGTGGCACCTCAGACCTGTGTAATGTCAGGGGCAGGTCACTTCCTGGTACAGTGAAGAACACTTTATTGGAGGTTTGTGATATCTTTGCACTCCCATAACACTTTCCGACTCCAGATGGACAGCTTTTTTTTATCCCACACATTCTTCTTTTTTGTCAAAACCTGGCATTTACATTACACACAACGCAACGGGCCGCCAGCAGTTTGGTGGGAGATCTGGGTGTGTTGTGCTAGTAGCAGCTAATGTAGCTTCAAGCAGAGATGAGGAGTGGGCTACAGAGGTCTGGCAAGCTCACTTCTTTCTTACTCCACACACAGAAACTCCTAGGAGTCTTTAGCCCAAACTGATGCTGACTTAAGTGACATCACTTGAGGCAACGACAGGTTTTATAAAACTTTTTTTTTTTAACTATGCAGTAGTACTCCCCAAGGCCTGTAAATAGGCAACTTGGCTAAACCTTGGACAGCACCATGCAACCAGAGACTCTTTTTCTATATGCTGATCCAACAGAGCAGAGGACTCTGGTGAGAGGAGAGGTGGCGTCTGCTTTTCGGTGAAGACAGGGTATGACAATGGGAATGTGAGGTGCTGTCTCATTCCTGCTGTGGATAATTGCTTTACGCCATGCAGAGGCAGCTGCAGAGTTAAGTTGCTGCCTGTGTTCAGGTGGAGCAACCATGTGGTCATCTTGTTTAGGTCAGGATGTTTGTACAGTTAAATCATTTTACAACCAGAAACCATAAATCACTAGAACCATCTGGACACATGGACAATTTAAGGCAGCAGCCAACAAAAGCCCTTTTTATACAGAGATTGCACTTAGTGTGAGATAAAACATATGCAACACTTTCTAAAAACAACAACAGCATTAATATGACAATAAAACTCATTACCTTTCCTGTTATATGGCGGCTGATCTTGTCCTCTGCTCGGAGGGTGAGGAGCTCCCAGACCTCATTGTTTTTCCAATTTGTTGTTCCTCTTTGAGTTAGCTGCTAACTGCTGTTAGCCATTTTTTAAATCTGCTGCAGCAGGTCATACGCATAACACATTGTCAAAACGTCACACCAGTGTCACCTATGATCCTGTCCTGCCAGCTGTCTCTTCAATACAGACATTGTCTCAGGGCTGTTACTACTTTCGATGCCAGGCTTACGGCTCATTCAGTACTCCTTTACATACGAAAATATAGTATATAGTACAGAAAATAGCACAGAATACATGCACAAATACAGACCAAATGAACGCAGAGTACAGATAGAAGGCTCTGAATCTTATGTTGAGCATAAATAAGCCCCAAAAGGCCAGACAACCCGGTCTACCAATTACGCAATTACACCTTATATATAAAACAGTGTGAAATTCCTGCTTTGAGCAGGCAGCGCAAAAGGGGCTTTAGACACATCACAGCACTATGATTTCTGACCGAGCAGATGAAATATTGAAGAGACCTCTGTCAGGGGCTAAGCAAACTGAAAAACTTATAACTAACATAGACTCACCCCAACTTCTCTTGGCAGTTTAAGGTCCTTACCAAGATAGCTATTGATATTAACATGAGCTTCAGAGACACACAAAAGACACTCTGAGATGAAGGTTTTTGGAAAAAACATCAATTTTTATTTTGAAATGACTGATCTTGTGCCCACTTGTCTTTCTTTTTCTTTTTTTCATTATTTTTTTGAAAATCTCTTCTGCCAATGTCCAAGATAACAATGCTCTTAAAAATAAAATCAAAAGGTAAAACTCTTAAGAGAAAATAAAATTCATTTCAAAAACAAAAAAAAGATACAAGAAAAACATACATATTTTTTTGCAGGGGGAAGAGAGGGTTGAAACTAAATAAACTGAGATGCTACAACCGAGAAATGGCTCCTCCTGGGTTGGGACAATTAGCCTGGGCCCACGTGGTCCCACCCCCATGTAAGAGCGATAGCCAATCACAGTGTAGTGTTCACAAGCTCCCATGATGCCCCTCTCTCCCTGGGAGGCTAAGGCAGTCAAACACAGTAGGTTACAGTAGGCATGGATACCTTTTAGTGGTAGACCGTGAGATGAAACACCAGAGGAAAAGATCTCCATTCTCAGAATCCTTCTTTGATTTTGGGAAACAGAAGTGCTGCTCAGGGTTCAATATATTAGTTGTTTCTCTGTACTTCTACGCCATAATATCTACAGGCAGAAAGCCTCCTGTAAGACCAAGAGTCTCAATCTTTTCCATGCACTTTTCTACAGTTTCAACCCCAGCTCTGAAAACTGCTAACATTGATCATACCCAGCAAAAACTGGAAGGAGAAAGTAAAAAGTAGATCTAAATAAGGTTCAGAAATAATCCCAATCACAAAAAGACATGTTCAGACAAAAGATAAAATGGATTCATAGCACAGAGCACAAGTATAAAGACAGCAGGATGAACTACAGTCTGTCTCAGGATAAGATGTAATGGTTAACTTGAAGCTGTAATCCAAACACAGATGTCTGGCTGGAGATGAAGAGGTGGTTAAATGTGTACTTAGCAGTATGACTCAAGATTACTCAAAGCAAGCCAGCAACCATTACCAAGGATATTGTTAGACAATGGAGATCATTTCCTCCTGGAGGTACAGTGTATCATGACTAAGAGCATGCTCTGGTGTTAAACACATGCCTGCAAGTAAAGAGGTTCATTTCAAAATGGTATTCTCATCAGCTAACTCATTCTTACAACATGACCCACGATGAGCTATTCTGAAGTGAAACCCTTAGTTTTTTTCCATCCTCATTACATGACATTCTTCCGTGCAAACAGTGCTGAAGCCTTGATGTAACTTCCTATTGCTCAACTGCAGCCCAGCTGAGATGAAGATGAGCGTGAGATGTTGATGCACAGCACAGTAGATAACCAACTATGAGCTGACTGGGGAGAGGGCAGAGGCTAGGAGAGGAGAGAAGGCAGTTTGTGATCTATAAGAGTGCTTATATGCTTGCTTTTAACTATGCGTCTGTGTGTGCATGATGGTTACTCTGCACAGTCCGCGATTGTGTTGGTTGTGCGTATCCTCAGAAATCACTGCCATTTTGGACACTTCAGCGTATGCAGACACCCAGTGTAGTAACAGGTCCACATCGATGCCCACTGTCAGTCCATTTCTGGACTAGATCCAGGCCTTAAAGGAACAGTCTGACCTTTTGGGAAGTGTGCTTATTTTGCATTCTTGTTTATTTTGGGTAGATGAGAAGGTCGATACCACTCTCATATCTCTCCGTTCAATATGAAGCTACAGCCAGCAGCCACTTAGCTTAGATAAGCAAGAATTTCTTTAAAAATTCTTGCTTATCTTACCATGTTAAGGTTTCTTTATGTGTGCAAAATCTGTGGGAAGATATTCGCCCAGGGATAAATTGGTCCTGATCTGCCCCCAGATGTACTGGGGATGTACTTTTTAATCTTCCACATACACAGACCAATGCAAACAAGCATATGAAAAATGCAGCTCACACATACACTTGTAAATCAAGCATATAAACACCCTAATGCCAATGTTATCATTTTAGAGGTGCACCAATAGCATCTGTACTCCTGGGAACTGTGCCAATTCACTCAGTAACTACATCAACATTGGTGTGTTTTTATCTATTCTGTTAGTGAGAGTAAATCAACAAGCTGTTTAACGGGGGGAATGTTCTGTTTTTTAATAAGCCATTACTGGGCATTTTTAATTGATTAGTATTTGAAAGACTTACACTGGTTCTACAAACTGCTCTTGGTGAACCTCTGCTTTGTTTATGTATGAATTTCCCTTTTGTTAAGCGCCCTCTCTATCTCACCCTGCCCTCTCTCCAAGAGGTAGCAGCCCTGCCCAAACCCCCCACCCCCACTTACTCGACCATACCCCACCCTGACCACACCCAACACCCCCCAACCCTAGCCCCAACCCTTCCAGTGGACCATGGCACTTCTCTATTCAGCCTGAGCATCATAGTCGGCTCCACCAGCCTTCTTCAGCTCTATGCGGATGCTGTCTGCATCCAGTTCCTTCAGCTCACTAAACGTGAACTCCTTGGCAAAGTTCTGCAGAAACAAAACAGTTCAGACCACCAGAAGTTACTTTTAATTTGTTGCAGAATGGGAAAAAACATGACATGTAATGGGTAATGTTTTACATTGATTTTTGTACAGATTGCAAAAATAATCCTCTCAAAGACTATAAGGAATATAAACACATTTTAGTGCTTGTCAGCGTTTGATACTTGATGCTACAGAAGCATTTCACAAAATACCCTGATGTGTGAAAAAGAGAGATTGCCTTAGTGTCATTTATTACGTTAGTTTTCCCTTTCATTTTTGCACATGTGTACATTTGCTTTAACATAGGTAGCATCCTCGTAAGAGTTTACGTTAGCCGAGATATGCCAGCTTTGCATGGTATCACAGGTTGTTGTCAGGCAGATTAAAATATCACCTGCCAAAATGTCTGGTGAGGAATTTGCCAAATTAATTCATTAATTAATTAATAGCATATTAAATAGCCTAATATTGAGTGAGGGACAGATCTATTTATCCACTGAAGCTGTGCAGAGTTGGAGGCGCCATCACAGATCACATTCTCCAGGAAGACCTGAAGATTAGTCATTCTGTTCAACAGACAGCCTCTTCATCTGGGCTATGTTATTTTGAAGTTATTTAACTTCACAGGCTTGGAATGCAAAAAGGATCAAAGGGTTTGTGTTTTTTTGTGTTTTGTTCAAAGCTAATAGATGTAGCTACTGTGATGTCACCCACAGGTTTGTGGACTCCCATTTTGAGTTTGGTATTACAGCCATAGCCATCTTGGTTTTTTGAAGCCAGGAGCGACTTTATTTATAAGCCAAGGACACTATCGTCAGACAGCCTGTTACTCAAAGCGACCCAACCTTAATTATGCATAACTTTAAGCCTCAATAAAATGTATGTGAGTGAGGTTTTTTTTTTTTTTTTTTAAATCATCCCCTGTACTGGGGGTTACCAGTCTGTAAACATGTTTATTTCTGCTGTAAAGTTGGGCATTTTAACGTGGGTCTCTATGGGGATTGACTGGCTTCCACAGCCAGCCTCAAGTGGCCATTCAAGGAACTGTAGTTTGGCTTTGGCTTTATTTTTCAGCCCCAAAGGTTGCTGCTTGGTTTTATCACTGTTTAAATGTAGGCTGTTATATGGCTTTTTAAAACTCATGCCCTGTAGTTGTTCTGTACGGCCTGAATTCTGGAACATTAACGGCCATATCGGGCATCAAAGCAATAAAGTCTCACTTTAACTCTAATACTTGATTCTGAGACACAACGTGAGTGCGTGTGAAGCTGGGCTTGCACACAGAGGTGACATCATTTATAAAAGTGGCTCCTCTGGGCTTTGGACAAGTTTCAAAAAGATTAAAACCCCCATGGCTCAACAATATACAAAACAGAGAGTAATAATTGACCATGTTTATAGCTGAAGGTTTGCTGTCAACCGTTTTACAGATGTCTCTTTTAGAATGATTCTCAATGGGAAATATGCTTTTTGGGCCACAGGGTATTTTTTGTTGCAATACTGTCAGTGGCCACTGGGAAAAATTGAAGGCAAGGCTTAGCAGCATTCCTGAGGGCCTGGCAGCAGGGATTACCATATAACCATGAGCGACCTCTTTCACATTACACGTCACAGTTTGTTTTAGTGTGACTGTACAAATGTCGATTAGTGTAGCTGTAACATGTGAATATGAAGAATGCATGCTGCTAAATGTTTACAGTATATTTTCTTCACATCATCTTTTCCTCCCTTTCTGTTATTTACTATATTTAAATTATTAGTTGTTGATTTTGACTCTGTTTGTTCAGATCCTTATTTTTCCAACCACCACATCTCATCTTCATATCATCAAGAGCTCAAATGGTTTGTTCTTTGTTACAATCCTATTCTATCAGACTGTCGGCAGCACTCTGCTGCCATATCACCCCTGGAACCATCCACTTTTTCCAAACAGACCATTAGAGCTTTAAGCTCTTTTAACCTCATGATGACAACCATAACTTTAATTGGTACTTTCCCAACATGCAACACCACAGAGTCACTGACCTGCACGATCTCTTTGACCAGTGCCTTGTCGGTGCTGATCTTAGCACGCTGCAGCCCACTGACGTTCTCACCAATCCAGGTGATGAGAGTGAACTTGGCCCGTTTGCTCATGGCATCTCCCGTCGTGATCCGGACAAAACCAAACAGACGAGAGTCATCTGAGGGAAGAGTTGAAAGAGACTATGAAAGACTGAACATACACAACGAAGGTTCTTACAGCTAATATTTTAAAATGTTACGGACTTAAACACACCCTACCAGAAGACACACACACTCTCCTGTCCAGTCAAAGGCTCACACACAAACAGCAGTCTGTTGTTACACCAGGCTGTACTAATTGGCCTCCTGTCATGCTCTGTTTTTCCGTCTGCTTATAGAAAAGGCTACTCAATTGTGATTTCAAAGTGTCACTTTGTGTCATGATGTGTAAATTTGGTGTAGCATCAAAGTGTTTCAAAACAGCACTGTGTGTGTGTAAGACAGCGAGAAAAGAGTTTCACTACTGCAGTGCAGATGAATACAAGGATCTGCTTTTTGTAGTTCACCCTCAAAGTGTTTGTGTGTGTGTGTGTGTGTGTGTGTGTGTGTGCGCGCTTGCGCGTGTGTGAGACACAGAAATATTCAGGTCAACAGACTAAATGAGTAAAATCTTTTGTGAGCCTTGCAGTTGTGTCACAAAGCTCCCAGTGACCACGCCTGTCACTCTCACGGTGGTCCACTGCAGACCTGACTGTCTGTGTGTAATGTCTCAATACATGAAACACGGCTAAAAAAGAAAAGGGAAGAACAGCACTTCTACTGCTTTTTTTCTTCCTGACTTTTTTTTCCTGACTCTTCAGGCCTCTAAGTCCCATTCAAATGACACAATGTGAGCAGGGAACATCACTCTTTAGAGTGAACTGCTCACAGACATATCCAAAATAAGGAAAACTGGGGGCATGTATTTTTCTATCAGGAGAAATAATTCACATCCCTAGTTTAAGGAGATGTGATAAATATTGTTGAGAACATTTAGGCATAATCACTAATTCCAACTTAAATTTTAAGGAACATAAAAAAGGTCTCCAGAAGTGTCAGAGCTAGTCTAATGAATTTTAGACATATTACATACCAACTGCCTCTGGCTGCTGCTGCACTCTTTAAGAACTCAATGATTTCCTCGCATCCATCTTACTGTGCAATAAGCTGTTCTTAGGCAGGTGTGACTACGCTAAAACAAGGTTAAGCCGACTGTGGTCTCTGACCTTTGACCACCAAAATCTAATCAGTTCATCGAGTCCACGTGGACATTTGTGCCAATTCTGGAAAAAAAAATCCTTCCAGGTGTTTTTGAGATATCCCCTTCACGAGGATGGGATGGACAGATGCATAAAAACCAAGGAGCTTTCATCATTGTGCCATCATTCAAAATATAACTTACTGACGTTTGACAGTTTTCTTCGTTTTGTATTTGCCTGATGTCTAAATTAATTTGTGGTTTTGTGCCGCCACCACCTAAACAACATGTGTCATTCTGCAGGGATAATAATGGGGAGACCAGGTCATCACCCAAAGGTGACTGCTCGGCTAAATTTAGGAAAACTGCTGTCTGACGATCAGCATTTTCAGTCAGAGCAGCAGATAAATGTAATTCAATTCCTGCCTACATCAGAGAATGCAAAAAACAGCACTTAAAACAAAGCTAAAGACAAACCAATTATGCGATCACTGATCTAAACGTTTGTATGGAATCAACTGTAGTTCTACAGTTTGACCACTATATTATATGTATATTACCGCTATATATATCCAAATGGATAAAGTCGATGTAATGGGGGCATCATACTAGACAGGGTGGCATGTAAATTCCTATGCAGTTTGGGGTAGTACGTGCGTAATACTTCCTTGATTTTTTTTTTTTTTTTTTTACTAAATTGTGCTTCTAAGAGTTGTTTTGCAGAATACTTTTTACTCTAACTCAAGGAAAATATATGCACTTCTACTTAGTAACGTAGGACTACAAACTTTTTGCTAGCTGCTTTTACTGATACTGATAATTGTTAGATTCTGCTGAGCTCACATGCACAACAGTGATTGTCCAACAGCGAGCAATTATTAATTATTAATTGTAAACACACACACTGCGTCCAAGCCGCTCCTTTAAGGATTCAGTAACCCCTAGATTCCACCAGGCGCAGCTGCAGCGGTGAGCCAGAGCTGAATGTGGCCACTCTAAACAATGCCTGTTATTTCACCAAACGCGCCCCAGCACGTTTCAGAAGCAGCTCTTTGCACTGCTAGTGACACAAAGTATTTTTTATCATTTTAAGTGATTAAATAGTACACAACAGCAAATATTTTGTCATTGTCTAGTTTTGGATATGGCACTTATATGACAGTTAACATACATGTCACATTTGGTACCTGCTGAGGACCTGTTTGGACATAATAAACTGTATTTAATTGCATCTAAAGTTTTTCTCTACTTCAGTAGTTTTATAGGAGATACCTTTCCACCCTTACTCAAGTAGTCATTTCTATAAGTACTTTTACTTCAAAGTTAGTCAATTTATTTATAAAGTTCAGTGTGACTAAATATGTATGTCAACGACCTTATTTCCATGAGTAAGACAAGACAATGAGAAAACAGCACCAATCAACACAGCAGCTGCATTTCCTGTGTTGTGTGCTCGGAGCAAGTTACTTATTTACTCACTTATTTGCTTAATTATTTACTTGTTTAAGAGTACTTGGCCCTAGGCAAGTTCTTAAATCATATGAATTTAAACATAAATATGCAAAACAGAACATCATGTCTGAATATATTCCCTTGAATTTATACAATCAGATCCCCGGACCAGGCACGTTAGGGCTGGACAATATATTGATATCATATCAATAGATATGCCACTAGATATCATCTTAGATTTTGGATACCGTAATATCATACATGTTGTCTTTTCCTGGTTTTAAAGGCTGCATTACAGTAAAGGGATGTAATTTTCTGAACTCAGCAGGCTGTTTTAGCTGTTCTCTTATTTGCCTTTACCCACTTAGTCATTATATTCATATTATCAAAAATCTTGTAGTGTAAATCTTTTGTGACACCACCAATACTCAACCCACAATACCATTGCAACTTCGATATGGCAATATCTGGTCAAAAATATAATGATATTTGATTTTCATCATGGTGCTCAGCCTTACCTAATGTTCATAAAGCTGGCATTTGTTTGTGAATTCAAGGGTCTATACTATTTGTAAAAAAATGCCAAGAAAATACTTCAGTATTTAAGTCTATCATAATAATTTCCTTGTTAAAAAGTAACAGATTCTATACGTCAATGACTTTCTTCTGCTAAAATTTAGCAAACATTACCAGTGGTGCACAGTTACTGTCTGCAAATGGCTAATGGTGTCGAATAAATCCAACAAGCTCTCTATTTACATTGTGCACCTGACATCGCATGACCTAACAGCTGTCATATCAGCAGACAGAAAACACACTACTCTCTGTCCTGCAAGGAAATAATCCCATGTATACTGACAACCATAGAGGAAACGATAGTTTTTGTGGTTCAACTTGGAGCCGACAGAGCTGACAAGGCTTTGCAGTGATCATTTTCTAAATTATGTCTCTCAGATTTCCCCCTACACACACACACACACACACACACACACACACACACACACACAGACAAACACACACACACACACACACACACACACACACACACACACAGATTCACCTGATTCAACTTAGTCAAAGAAGGTGGACTTCTTAGTTTTTGGATTTTGAATTGTTAAAGGTGTAGGGAAAGTGTAGTATTAAAGTGAGTTGAGAAACACAAGCAGTTGCATAACTTTATTTTATACACAAAGTAAGCAGAACTTTTTTTCACTGGTTTCGTTCCTATGCAGACGATACTCAGCTTTACATCTCCATTATGCCTGTCATCAGCAGGTAAAACTGGACAAATGTGTATACGAAATCAAATGACAGATGTCATCTAACATCCTTCTTTTAAATGCTGAGAAAGCTGTAATGAAATTTTTTTGGTCAAAAGCAGATCAGAAATAATCTCACTCTGAATAAAGCCAGTTCCACAATTCACAAAAGCCTTGTATTAGAAGTCTCGACGTCTCATTTGATTTTAATCTCTCCTTAGAAGATCATAGACTGCGTATTTCCACTTATGAAACACTGCCCACATTTGTCCCATTTCATTCAATGGCTGATGCTGAATATCTTGCTAATGCTTTTTTTATCTAGGCTTGACCACTGTAATACACTTTTCTCTGGCTTACCTAAATAATCTATTAGCAATCTATAACTTATACAAAATACTACTGCTCGGATATTAACCAAATGTAGAACATTTAAACATATGAGGCATGTTTTATTTCAGTACATTGGGAACTTATCCATGCAAATCTGAATTAAAGACTCTACTTTTAACTTGTAAAATATTTCACAGATTTACACCATCCTAGTCAGTCCTCATATACTTGCTAGGGCTCAACAATCTGAAAATGCCAGTCTCTATCCCAAAAATGAATAAAACATCAGTAGGTGGTAGGGCCTCCCATTTTCAAGCTTCTTTGGAACAGTCTTCAAACCCAAATTTGAGAGACTAGCTCAAACGGCACATTCACTCGAAATACACCTTTTTGCATCAGCCTTCAACCTCACGTCCTCTGCCCTATATACAAAACCACAGTTATCCAACGTATACCCACTCTATGTGAACATGGTTACGTATATGTACTGCAGGGTATAGCAACAGGGTTTGCTCAACTGCCTGAGGCAAGTAAAATGCCACATCGAGCTTGTTAATCTAGCAACTTACTTGCCTGATCATGTAAGTGAAAAAAGAATGAAACACTTTTTTTTTCCAGAGCTGATAGCAGAACTAGCTAAAGAGTAAGCAATCTTGCTTCCTCCTCATCTCTGTGGAGAGTTTTACATGGGCAGTACCAATCCGGCACTCGGGAGAAAATGGCGGCAGATAAAGACAAGGCTTCTAAGTTGAAGTGTGAACCAGCTGAACTTTAGTCTTCATGATTTGATAACAGCTAATAAATAAAACCATTAGTAAAAAAGTAAAGTAAAAAATGACTTTGGCCAATATATGTCTGAGTCTGACCCAACTGCCCAATCCCAAAGTGAAAAAAACCATTAACATTAAACCCTGTACTGTATGTTACACATTTTTGTAAATATATGTATGTGTTTTTGAATATGTGTTGTCCCACTTCTGTGTGTTCTGTGTATTTTGCTAAAGCTGCTCATTACTGTTTCTATTGTATTGTATTACATTTGTAATACTTTGTATGTAGTTTATCTCATATCTGTATGTTTTTGTGTGTTTTGCTAATGTTGCTATCTGCTGTTTTTATTATATGTACAGCCCTTTGAGGCATTCTTTGTGATACTGGTCTATAATAAACTTTGAACTGACTTGACTACTTACTATTGTCTTCCAAAAGCTCCTGCCTGTGTGTGACTGACAGAAATGCTGTATACTCTATGAGCTGAAGGAAAAAACCTTCTCACTTCCTCAACAAAGCAGTCTTACACTGACAGAAAGATTGTTCATACTCATGTTTCTATCTGGAATTAACATCCATACTGAATAAACAACACACAAAATCTGGGTGTAAATTGGTTTAACACATACTAAAGATCTATAAAGTTGAATGACTGATGACTGGTGGAGGCATGTGACTCAATCAACAAATTGACCTTAAGTCTGTTTTTCTGCAGTAACACCACTGCAGTGCACCACTGACTGACAGAAACCCAGCCAAAATCATGCGCTGTTGCTTTTAAAGTTTCACCAGACAGCAATTTTATGAAACATCACCCTAAAATTTAAAAGTGGAGCAGCAACAGTGAAGAGCAGGATGCGATAACATCACACATCAGCCTGTCTGTGAAACAAGAGCACACGGTTTGCAGCTCACTGCTGGAGGGATAGATGTATTCATCATAATAAGACTGTGTTTCCTATCAGTTTTTTGATAAGTTGATAGAATTCATTTTGATATTTGCTTAATCCTTTAAGTCATTTATCACGCAAAAGTGCCAAACAACAATTCATTCCAGATACACAGACAAGACCTCTTTTATGTCACCTTTACTTTAATACTTTAGGGGTTTAGAATGTTGGTTGGACCAAAAAAGACTGAAGTTGTCCTCATGTCATGTGTCTGAAATTTTATTGACTAAAGGAGGAGCACTACGGGAAATTAATATTGCAATTCCATAAACCTGAAGTACTTAAAAAGGACAGTTTAAAAAGGAATGCTCAAAATCGAGGAAGCAGAGGCCGAGATCTCCTGACTTCATGTAAACACTGAATCCTACATTTCCCATCATGTAACTCAATGGAGTCTTTCTTCAGACCCTCCCTTCCTGGTAAATGCCCATGTCTTGCAAACTCCACATCTACTGCTGAATTTATTACCCTGTGTTGTCTTATAGGTGTTTCTCTTATTAATTTTGAATTGCTTGATTTTAATTTCTCTGATCACAAGGCTGTCATTTTTCCATATCTTGCTGCTGCTTAATTAAACTCCAAGTTAACCGGAAGTTTCTGTGAAAAAAACTGTGTCTGCCAGCAGTACCCTTATCAGCTTGATCTCTCTGTCAATGATTTATTGAATAATATTAGTAAAACATGTGACCATTCTTGATGACGTTGCCCCAGTCAAGTTGAAACTAGCAAAATGCAACGCCCTGCCCTGGCTCAATAACCATGCAAGGTATTTAAGGAGGCAATGTAGGAGAGCAGAACGAAAATGGAAAAAGGACAAACTTCAGGTAATACTTGTTTCCCTAAAAAGCTTAATGTCAGCCTATTAGCATGCTGTTACAGATGCACAGTATTCATACTTCACTAATTTGACAGATAGTAGCTCCCTCAACTCCAGGGTTTTATTTCAGACAATTAACTCAGTATTCAACCTTCCTCTTAGCCAGCATATGGAGGCATCCACTGAGCTATGTGAGCAGTTTCTCTCCCATTTCCTAATATACAGTAGACGACATTAGGCTCCACATTACACCTGTGACCAGAAATCTCCTCATCTACACTGAACCCCCTGCCACTATGTCCTTTTTAAACCAAACTTCATTGCTAGAATTGGAGAACCTAATCTCCCATTTCAACTCCACCACCTGTCAATTAGATATCCCCACCTTATTTCTAAAAGAGGTTTTCCAGACTGTTTTCCCACAAACTGTCTCTATTATTAACTGCTCATTGTCTACTGGCTCGCAATAGTTCAACCACTCCTTTAGAAACCTACACTTGACCCTCCTATTATAAACATTTTTAGACCAATTTCAAAATTACTTTTTTCATCCAAAATTTCAGAAAAGTTTGCTGCCACTTCATTAATCTCACACATGAATAAAAATTATATCTTTGAGCAATTTCAATCAGGATTCCTATTCAGCACAAAAGTTGCATATGATTTACTTCTCGACGATGATTCAAGGGCTTGCTAAATTTTAATTCTGCTTGATCTGACCTCAGCATATGATACAGTAGACCACCAGACCTCCTTACAATCCATCTTGAAAACTATGTCGGAATTAAGTACAGTGCTCTTGCCTGGTTTTCCTCCTATCTCTCTGAAAGCTCTTTCTCTGTTGTAATGGGAGAATATTCCTCATCCCCAGCCCCCCTCTCATGTGGTGTTCCCCAGGGGTCAATTCTGGGTCCTCTTCTGTTTTCTATTTATATGCTTCCTTTGGGTCAGATAATCCCTGGGTATAATATAAATTCGCAAAGTTGTGCAAACGATAAGCAACTTTATGTTCCACTGGTTTGTACTGACCCTGGCAATTTTACTCTTATGTTATGGCTTATCTCTGCTATTAACTGCTGGATGACACAAAACTTTCTCCTGCTCAGTGAGTCCAAATCTGAGGACCTTTTCTTTAGCCCCCCACAACCTGACCTGTGACTTAAAAAAGAACCTTGGGAACCTGTCCTCCAATGTTAAGTATTCTGCCCGCAATGCGGGCGTCAACCAAGGTCGTGCAATCATGCTTTCTTCATATAAGAAACATTTCAAAAGTTGTCTCAAGCAAACTTTGGATAAAGTCATCCATGCTTTCATTTCGTCACACCTAGGTTGCTGTATTCAGGAATCAGCCAAAAGGCCATTTCCTGTCTCCAGCTTGTTCAAAACTCCAGGCTGCCAGACTTTTAACATATTCCAAGAGACAAGACCACATCAGTCCCATCCTTCCAATGCTACACTGGTTTCCTGTTCAGTATAGAATTGATTTTTAAGCTTTAACTAATTACCTTTAAAGCCGTGCATCGCCTTGCTCCCACCTACATTACAGATTTACCGAAGTCCTATGAGCCTAGCCGCTGCCTGCGCTCCTCAGGTAGAACCCGTATATCTGTTCCCACAGCCCCCTTTGTTATAAAAAGAAACTTGGCCTTTCCTCATTAGAGCCCCGCTGCTGCTGAACTCCTTACCTGAGGAACTTAGGTTAGCAAACTCAGTACCTTTCTTTTAAAACACTCCTCAAATCATACTTTTACAGGAAGACTTTTTTTTTTTTTTTACAGTGAATCTGTTGTTTGTCTAGTTTCTATCCCTCTTTTATCAATATTATCATTATTTTATTTTTTTTATTACATACTCTGTTTTATCTGGTTTTAGCATATGTTAAATGGTTTATTATTTGTTTTTATTTATGTTATTGCTGTTTTTATCTTGATGGTGTATACTATTTTATCTTGTCCTATAAGCACTGTGTAACTTTGTTTTGAAAAGTGATATACAATTAAAATTTATTATTTATTATCTTTATCTTCAGTTTGCAGCTCAGGCTTTCTGTTATGAAGTTGTAATCTCAAACCGCAAGCTGAGATAACATAAACTAAACATGAAAATCCATCACTTCACACATTTTAAATTAAGATACTTATATTTAAAATCATAAATTCTGAAATGGATCAGAAGGTGGAAGCAAGCTCATTTAAGCTGCCATACTGTTAAATGGTCAGTTGATTTTATTAGATTTCACTAAGAGTTTTTACAACTTGTATTATCGTTATGTACCTGTTGAAGCAGCTGATTAAGACTTTCCTGGCAGAGCTTCAGCATCACTGTTCTCAGATCAGAGCAGCCGCACATTAACAGGAGCAGCAACTACAAAGAGTCTTATCAGTCCGGTCATAAAGGACATCGCTAGTTTCAACACTTTGTCTGAAGCAATGCACACAATCACCACACTCAACTAAATCAATTCTGAAACTCATGAATAGCCTCCCTTTGTCTTCCTTGCCATTGTCACTGTTTGAGATACCAGAGAGGAACTAGCACAAACACATAACCTCACCCAAACCAGGACCTGGCCCACACCCCCTCACTTCCTCCCTCTGCCAGATTCTTCCTGGTTTGCCTTCCCTTTAAAGCCATGCTGACACTGCATGTCGTTTCGTCTCTGCAGCCGGCCTCCCCCCTGCTGCAGAGAAAACTCGACTGAAACTACAACAATGATGAGACAGCAAAAAGACTGGTAGCGAGACACGTTGCTCTGCATAAATTGACTTCATTTTAGCACAGCAAAGGTTGGCGGGTGACACCGAATCTTCCTGTGTCGCTCTCTGAGCCCACGCTCAGTCCCTCTGCGACACAGCCTGGAAACTAGAGCTGTCTCAGGTGGGTCCGGCAAGGAGTGGTGTTACTAACATGTTCTTGTTTTTAACTTAGCTAATAGCAGAGCCTGAGGATGGTGATGCAAGTCAGTTAACCATTTCATGTGGTGTTGATCCCCAAAGGATGAAATCTAAAATGTTAGTGATCCCTAGATCTCTTACATCTAGCACCACTCTCAGGTAATAATTTCCCCCTTCACCAACATGACAAAATATCTTAGTGCTACATTTCCCTAAAAATCAGCTGTGAATATTTTTGGGTCCTTAGGGGATGAATTCTACTGTTCTGGGTGACCTCTGACCTTTTCTCTAGTGGCACCATTGGACTACGATTTTTTACTTGCACAAAACAAATCTAAAAATCTAACAGACAGATTTCTGTTTTGCAACAGTAACAGAAGGTTACTGAGCCTATTCATGCACCCCAGAGGACAGACAGAAACTCCCCAGGGGGTAAACCCTTCCCTCTGGCACTGCTCTATCACAAAAAGCATATGTGTTTTGCTCCACTCAATGACTTCAGTTCAGATTAATTAATTATGTTATTAGGATTCACCCTCCCAGGATTTTGAATATCTAATTAGTAATTTCACAGCAACCCAGCTAAAAAGGTTGTCAAAATCTAAAATAGCAACATTATGGTGGCACTAGAGGCAAAGACAAGGGCTCATTGAAGTCAGTAAGATTCATCCTCTGAGGACAAGCAATGCCATCATCAATCCATCCAATATTTGTCAAGCAATTTCAGTATGGACAAAAGTGGTAGATGGACCAACCATCACTGCCATCCCTAAAGCCATGGCAAAAAAAAAAAACATAAATAAGTCTTTTCAAAACTTTGGAAAAACCTGAGAAACACCATCCCGTCAGTACATCCACAACTGCTTTTCCCACATGCTGATAGCTTGGTAACCTACAATAGCTATTTTATGATACAGGCTAAATAAATTGTTGGTTGTAGCTACATTTGTCAGCAGAAATCATGCTTTAAAAGTCTTGGAGGCAAGTCCAATTAGATGTAAGAATTTAGGACATGGTGGAACAATGCCATGCATGCAGTATCCTCTTGCACTGATCCAAGTTGCGCACACCAGAATTAATCTGTTTCTACTTCCTGCAGCTGAATATCTTTAAGATCAATATCCAAAGGTAGCCCTCCTCTTTCAGCCTCGCTAGACGAGCAGTCTGCATCAGCTCCTCCTACACTCAGAGGGGTTTTCTGCGGTGTTACAACTTCACTGCTAAATAAGGAAAACAAGTTCAGACAGAAAGATAGATGTCTGATAATGTGTGTGTCATCTCTGAACAGGAACCGATGGCAAACACACCAGCTGAACTGTTGTAAAGCATGGTGATAAATGAGCTATTTCAACATAGGAATGTGAGCCCTGAAATATCAGGAAGAAAAATAACGGAGTACAGCCCTGAGGCAGCACGCTTTTAAGACAACTAGAGCAAGCATCAGGAACAGCCACACCCAAAGCCAACATCTGAGCAGATGCTTTACTCTAGAAGACACAAAAAGGGAACCTCACACAGAATGTGAGACAACTCCACATCCAGCTAGCACACATTAGTTATTTTTGCTCAGTGGGAGTCATTATCTGAAAGTCCCTACTTGACTTTTTGCTATTTCTCCTCTTTTCTTTTTCTGTGACAAACAAAAATGAGCTCCATGCTGACAGAGATACTACTAATCACTGTGCTGTGCAGTGAATACACAGCAGATCTGATCCTTCATTAAAAAGGACATACAAGCACCAATAAAACAAGAGGTAAAGCATGCTTTTAACAATGTATTTCTTTAATTCAGCTGCATGCAGATGCTTATTAGGTGCCTTTTTTAATTTAAAGGCAGTAACAGGTGAAAAATCTTACTTGCATGAATGGCAACTAGTTAAGGAACAAGGACTTAAGTTTAAGTATGCTTCAACACCTTCAAAGTGCCCTACTTAACAAAAGGCTGCCGTTAAATGGTTCACCTTGTAAAAACCAGGTACAGGATATGTTGAACAGATTATGCAATGCATACAGTGCTAAGTGCTTTGACAGTGTAGTTAGGCTACAGGGCTCAAGGCCAATGGGTGACAGAGCACAGAGTCTTAAAAGATTAGTGTCCTGCCAAGTCAAGCTGTGTGGACTAGGCTGTGTAACCCGTTCAGAGAGGGAGCGTGCACTGGCCACACACTCACAAAGACACACACCACAAAATCTAGACTAGTCAGCAGCAGGGATATACGTTTCACCCATTCTGGCAAGGCTTGGTAAAGAACTAGGGTAGAGTATTAAAAATTAAAACTACTCTTTACCTGTGCACATCCTCTTGAAGTCATCATAGTCAGCCCCTTGTCCTGCAGGCAGGATCATAGAGCCGTCATATTTGAATGCAGCCCTGCAAGGTGCAGAACACAATGAGCATTAGGCGATTACTCCATGTACCATGTATTATCCAGTTTCATAATCTGTTGATTCACAACAATGCCATTGTGTGCACATAAGACCCATTTTGCAGACTGAAGCAACACATAAATGCCCAAGACACCCATGCAAAGTGGCAGCTGTGTGCCAGCCATGTGTAAGTGTCACCACTATAACGTTATCCTCTCTGAATACAGGACAAAGGAAATTACTTCTGCCCCGCTGGGCCTGATAACTGTGCAGTGTGTGGCCGCTAAATAGCCAGAATACAGATCAGCTCGATCAGATCATCGAGAACAGGACACGGAATGCTGCATGTATTACAGCCAATATTGTTATAAGCACAAGCAGTGGAATTAGGGATTAACATATCTCATCATAGGGTTTCGGCTGCGGGCAAACCCCCCAATGTGCCATTCTAGCGCGTATTCAGAGAAAGCAGGACGAACCACTTTAAAATACTGACCAATTTAAAGTTACCTTGATTAAATGCAAAGGTTAATGCGGCGCAATGTGCTGTTCATTACATTTTTTACGTCTTTATGAATTTATCTTCCATTCGGCTTGTATCAGGTTGGCCAATCTGTGCTTATTTAGATAAAATGTAAAGTTTTATAAAAAGGTCCGCCTCTTATTTTGGCACCCTCTGCCACAGAGAGGACGGCGCAGTGGGCGGTAACAGGCTTTATGAATTAAATCTTTAACTGAGATTAGATCGAAAAACCTATTGATTGATATAACGTTATTACGTGGTTTCTGAAGTAAATAACGGCTTGTAAATGTATATTATTCAGATTACGAGTGGCTACCCTTATACGTGAAACATTTGCCTTTGCAAACGTGCAGGAAATAAAAATTAGTCACATATTTTAACAAAGTACGTATAAGTAGCCATGTCCGCAAACTCACCAGTTGGTATCCGTGTTATCGTCTCTGACTTGGTTGTAAGCCTCTCTGCAAGCCTCTTTATCGATTTGGGTTGCCATTTTTCGTACAGACAGCAGCCAAAGAGACGAAATCAACGTTGTATCAGTCCAAATTAGGGAGAGCTAGCTACACAGTAATAAAGCAGCTAACTTATACAGTTGACGTTAAGCATCAGGGGACTATAACTGATAACGTTATACAATAGGCTTCAGTCCAAAATCACGACCACTGCAGTGAAACAATCGAGCCGGTCGGATGAGACGGAAAAGACGGCTCTTCTTCTAGCAGCTAGGTTTATTTCCTGTATATTGCTACTTTATGGGCGTTGGTGATGCTAGTCGATCAGGTTGCCAGCACCAGTAGACAGACAGAGGAGTCCCCCAGACGCTGGATTCACCTTCTCCCTGTAAATGGTCAATGGTATGAGGGCCGCTGTCAAAGCAGCCACAACCTACAGCTACCTTTTCCGGTTAAGATTTTCAAAATAGAGTAAAATAAAAAGGCGATAAAGACGATGGCTGCAACCAAAACACTGTATTTATTCACAGAAAGTACATGAACGGCAGTGATACATTTCGCAGTCAGAAATGTATGTCATATACAAAATTAAATTAAAATAAGCATGTAGCTTGAGAATCATCACCAAACAACCTGGTGTGAACAGGTATGTAGCACCAAATTCAGGGCCCCATGCATAAGTAGGTCTTTGGGCCCCCCACCCTGCCCCTCATGATCCATGTTTCTCTATGCACCTGTATAAAAGGTAGCACTGCGGACTGGGGGGACATAGTTGTGTAGCCTTTAGGCCGGCAGCAGAGGTAGTAACAGTGCCGAAATGACCTCTCTATAAATGGGACAGGCAGCAGGATGGGGTCATGGGTGGCACAGGTGTGATGATGTGATGACATGTTATGCATGCGACCCACCACAGGATATTTAAAAAGTAACTGTCAGCAGTTAGCAGCTAACTCAAAGAAGAGGAACAGCCACCGAAAATGTCCGCAGATTAGGATTCGGGAACTCCTCACCCTCCAAACAGAGGACGGGATCAGCCGCCAACAGGGACAGTAAATGACTGTTATTGCTATATTATGCCATTGTTGTTGTTTATAAATTGCTGCTGACACATATGTTATATGTCACACTAGAAAGCAACGCCGCTCTTTTGCTTCTGCAATGCTGACATGCTGTCAGAAATCACACACTGGAATGGGATGGTGCTGCAGTGGTTATTCTACCTACTAATTACTAAAAATTAGGAAAACTGCAAAGAAAAAACAAACTTTACATTACAGGCTTTTCAAGGTCCCCCTCCCACTGGGGCCCTGGGTAAACAGTTCCACTTTCCTCCCCACCACAACACCCCTGGGTGTGGACACCAGTAGTAAGTGTACTTTCATTTTCATTTTCTTTTTTTTTTCCATATTAATTTTCTCATTAATTTGACAACCTGTTGTCTTAATAAGCTATTTATCATTTCTAATTTTGCTATATTCGCTGTATATTTTTGAGTCTGTCAGGAAAAGGAAAGCAGCAGTGAAAAAAATATCTTATTTGTTTTACATTATGTCATGATCCAGTTTTCACATGAGTATAGGCTCCATCCTACAGTGATCTGACTTCAGACAGAAAAGACACAAAAAAAATTAGCCCTACATACAGACTAATGTACTCCATTTAGACGGCATGAAATTTGATCTTCCTCTTGTTATTGGTTTGGTGTATCCACAAGGCAGGAAAGTGGGTTTAGAAGGGGGGTTGAGAAGTCAGTTCTACTGTCAAGAAACTCACAAGAAATGTGGGGAAGGATATCTCAAAAGGTAATCATTAATCAAATAACTGCCACCAGGAACAAAACAGTAATGTCATAAAATGCATTTCATGAATACATGCGTGACATCCTGGGGGAACTGTATATTGTTAGAAGTACAACTGTTTTGTGTTGTATGTCAGAAACGCAAAATGCTGATTTTGTTTTGTCTAGGTTTGTACTGTTTTTTCTTTTTCCTTTTTCCCCCCAGTTAGACGCTTCACTGTTTTATTCTGAAGGCCGAAGAATCAACTTCCGGGTTTACTTGGTTTGCTATGTGGCAGTTGCTCAGTGCAGAGGTATTACAATCCACTAATTTTGTTTAAATTGTTTCATTTTTATCAATAGCATTTATCCCCGAGGGCAAATTCATGTTAAATACATGCAGCTACATACAGCACATAAATGTACAGTACTGTGTTACATAAAATATTACTGTGCATTGCAACATTCTTGAAAGTAAGCCTTCAACACAAGACTAGTGTGGCTACCATGCACTTAAATAGAATACAAACTATATACAACTACACATTACAGTACATCTGTCAGCCAGGGGCGTGGTTGCATGTGTATGTAGACTACATGAAGCACTGTATAAAGTTCAGTGGTGAAGTACTTGGGTTGCAGTGGTCAGCACAGCAGGCAGACAGCTCAGAGGCCACAGGTCTCGCCCCTCCTCCTTTGAGTCTTCCAGCTCTTACCGGCTCTCTGATGACTGACACTGATGAGGCCCATGACGACCACCACCTGGTCTGAGCTCTGTCCTCCTGGGTTGTCTGTTACTGCGTCACCACGCCACCTGCTGGTCTACCAACAACCCATCACAACAGCCCCCATAACACAGGTGTTAATAGTACTATGATATTATACAGTTATATTTCAAAAAGGTTATCACGAGTGAGCATTAAAGGACATCATAGTCTTGTGTATCCATTATTTTTATGCTGATATAAAATGCACAATCTAATCGTACAGTCAAGTCAGAGGCTCCTGATATGTTACTGTCATGTATTACACATATTTTTCATGTATTACATATGTATATCATTAAAGACAGGTGTTGTCAGGTTATTTGTTTTCACTCTGTCTTGCTTTGTGGCAGCAGGCGACAAAATGACCTGCTAGTCTTAGGATTTTCTTCTCCTTCCCCATGACGAAATGTGAGTTTTTTTATCATCAGGCTGGGTCATAACACTTGGAAAAACCTTTTATAATATCTATCTCCAGTGATTTTAAATTTTGGACGTACGCAGAAAAATGTTATCTCCATTATGAGGAGATGTTGTTGATGAGATTTTTGATACTCTTTTATGCTTATTTGTGCAAAGAAAATTCCCCTCGGTGCAATAACTGTTTTATTTATTTATTTATTTATTTATTTATTTATTTATTTATTCATAACTGTTAGTTACAGATATTGTCCTCTACTGATTTTCACGTTATATATTGATGTCTTGCAATCTCTAGGTTATAGTCCCTCTCTCTGGATTTAGTTGAGATTTGGCTTCCATCAGATTCTATATTTGTATAGGCCTCTAGTCTGCTGGTTGAATTTTCCGTTGAAGAATTTGTGGGAGTTTAGTTTGCTATTCCAGTTATTCCACATACAAAGCATTGATTATAGAGCTAACCACTCTGTTTTTATTTGTTCACATAGGGGGATATACTAAATTTATGCTCAACACAGGCTACATTATTTTGAGGTAATTTAGGGAATGTTTAAAACAGTTGAAAATAATTTAAGTTGTAGTTTTTCTGGGTGTGTTTTGTCCCAATTTCTGAACTGTGAGATTGAGCCCCATACTTCATCTCCTCAGACAGATTTTCTGAATATTAGGTTGTTTGAGTTGTTTTTGTTTTTCAAAATTTGCTTTTTAAAGAAGAAAAAGCTCTCCTTGCTTTAGACTATGGTCCTCTGTTTATCTCTTTCATTTTGTCTGTGTGTATTTTGTTTTTCTTACAGATATATATATATATTTTTTTTAATCAACACTTTGCTTCAGGCACCATTTAAGGGCAACACCACTGAAGTTAAGAATTCCAATATGTTATTTCTATGGCCTGAGAAAGTTTAATCATCTTCACGAACACGAGCTCCTCTCTCTCTCAAAGCCAGAAACCAGATATGTACGTCTCAAACTTGTAATGTCATATATTATTAAGTCTGCAGGTGCTCCATAGACACTGACTGGGAGACTGTTTTTGTAGACCCACATGACATTGACCCACATGTTTTCTTGTTAATACCCATATGACCCTTATTCTAATGTAGTGATCTTAGTACCAAAACAGAAGATGCACCCATATATACTCACAACATTCCCCTTGGTGCTCTCAGTGTCATCTGTATCTTTCAACATTCATTGTCTATGGAGCAGCTCCAGACTTTAAACCCTATGACATCACAAGTTTGAGTTTTAATACTCTCTTTTTTGGATTTGGAAGAGAGTTGTTAATGCTTACTAATACTTTTGGACTGTTTCAGACCATATGGCACGTATTATCATGTAACATTATTTTTTTTTAAATTATTGTAATTTCCCTTTAATGAGTCATGCAAATATCTCAAAATACGCATAAGGATACTGCAATGAAAGACACATGAAAAACTATATAATTTTTCCTCATAATGGATTTGACGTTTTATTTTCTCTGAAGTGTGCAGTCACTAAAAGAGATGCACCCCTGCTTCCAAGTTTATTATGACCTATTTACTGGTATTGATCATGGAAATGTAAAATGTCTTTAAAACGTCCGCTGACACTGCAGGTCTTGAACGTACTCGTATTGAGCCGATTGTGATTGGTCCATTGTGTGCTTCTTATTTCCTGGATGTTTCTAAAGCCAGTCTCGTTAATCCACCCAGTGTCAATCACAACACCGGGCTAAAAGGTTTTGACTTCAAAATAAGATGTTGAATTAGGGGGATGACGACACTTAGAAGCGAAAATGTGATTACTAGGTACATTTTGAGAGACCAGTGGAGCCTGACAGTGACATCCTGTCGTCAACTCCATCTCAAACACCCTGTGACATGCTATCACTGCAGCAAAACGATGTTTTACAACAATTCTTCAACTTAAGCCAAACAAACTCTTGAACACCTTTACGAAGCTAGCACAGAGTCAGGGTTTTAGTGTTATTATATTTAACCGTGCACATTTTATTTTTTCTCATCACCCATCCTTGAAAGTTTCCGTTTACTGCAGTTTTGTTTCGTTTTTGTTACAAAGACAAATGAGTTTATTTTGAAAACCTAGACCGGAAACCCATTTGTTTATACATGCTAGCTGACGCTACATCCAGTAGTTCATCTCCTTCGGTGGTCTAAGAAACGTAAGAATAAATGTATTTACAGTAATATGTCTCTATAAGAGGAGACTGTGTTACAGAAGAGCGTTTCGGGAAGCTGTCCAGTTTGTGTCGTCGTTAAAAAGCGTCGCATGTTGATCGTTTCCTCCAAAATGCAGCTGCCTCTCCTTCCTGTGCTAAACTGACTGTAGCACAGTGTACTCAGATATCTTCTGCTCCACGATACCTCCAAATGTAAGCACTACTCATGTAATAACAATGGGAGATTTTTCGGGGTCGAGTCAGAAAGTGACAGCATTAAACAAAGTCTCATGTTACTGACTGCTTGACTGTATAAGTACCAGCTAACAGTATGTACTACGTTAGGAAACACAACGTTAACTTTTCTTGTTTAGCCTACACTTTTATCAGGGATTAATGTAGCACCAGCAATGACACTGGACACAAATTAAACGCAACAGCTCCTCCTCCCTTTTTCATGTACTCAAGATATATTTCTCTCAAATTTTGGTCTTAAATTTGTGCACATTAGTGAGCACCTCTCCTTTTCCAAGATAATCCATCCACCTGACAGGTGTGACATATGAAGACACTGATTACACAGCATCATTACTACACAGGTGTGCCTTGGGATGGTCACAATCAAAGGTCACTCTAAAAGGTGCAGTTTGACCGCAGAACACAATGACACAAGTTTTGAGGGTCCACCAGAGCTGTCGCCCCTGACCGTAATGTTCATTTCACTACCATATGTGGCCTCCAGTGCTGTTACATGAATTTGGCAGTACATCCAACCGATCTGACAACAGCACAAGTTGGTTACAATGACAAACTGCTGTCAGGTTCAAGACCCTGGTGAGCATAAGCATGCAGGTGATCTTCACTGAGACAGTGTCTGATGGTTTGTAGAGAAATTCTTGGGTTGTGCAAACCAGTTGTGGCATCAGCTATTTAGGTGGCTGGTCTCAGATGATCTTGCAAGTGATGATGTCGGATGTGGAGGTCCTGAGCTGGTGTGGCTACATATGGTCTATGGTTGTAAGACTGGTTGGATGTGCTGCCAGATTCAGGGAAATCACATTGTAGATGGCTTATGATGGGGACACAAGCATCCAATCTGCAACCAAAATTTGAAAGAAATATATCTATCAAGTGCATAAAGAATGTCTAAGATCTTAAACTTAAACCTGTGAAAATGAAGCAAAAACAAAAGTGTTATGTTTTGTTCAGTATACTCATTGAAGTTCTTACTAAGTATTATGTGTGTGTGTGTGTGTGTGTGTGTGTGTGTGTGTGTGTGTGTCTTAGATGATGCTTGCCTGAGGGGACATAATGGACAATGGCAAACCGAGCCGTGTGAGTCGGCCCCAGCGGATCAGTGAATCGTCCAAGGTGTGTGTGTATGTGTGTTAGCGAGAGGGCTGATCACAGAGCTCAGCCACAGTCAGTCAGTTTGTTAGTCAGTTACTTCTGTTATTCTCTTTACATGTTACTTTCTGAAGCTGTAAATTTAGATGCCTCTGTGAATGAGGCATCAACATTTGAGAACAGTTACAACATTTAACGCATATTTTCATGTCATTTGTAGTGAGCAGCACCTACACTTATTAGTGCCCTGTGGGGTTTTCTTGTTATTAAAAAGTTATGTTTACATTCACAGTTTCACACCAAACTCAATGAGCCTCTTTACACTTGGCTTTAAAAGGCATTTCGGTGATCTGAACACAAGTTGACAGTCGAGACACATTGCCATGAACACCTGTGTCTATCACTCATCTCCAGCTGACCAGTTATAATCAAATTTTGTTAGTGCCTACGTCACTTCTGCTAGCATGTCAAAGGGCCCTGTGCACAGTTAGTACATTCACACTCTGGCCAGTCACATGAGCAGTTTGCGTCACTTCAGTTGTAAATTATTGCTGTCAGCAGATTTAAACAGTCTCCTGCCATAGGGCAAACTGATGGATGGTCATGCAACCCTCTGTCATACTTGTTGTAAAATGGGCAAGTTATAGATCATTGGAGCCATAGAAATACATTTTATAATTTCTTTTTTGTAATTATATTTTTATGTTTTGAGCACTGTTACCCAAAGTGACCACCACGTCCTGCATTGATCCTGTTAGTCCTTGTCAGGAACGCATTAGTGTTTATTACACTACACAACAAAAGATAGGCTATGTCCTCTACAAGTGGTTTGAGTGACCAGATAACACTGCATCTTGGTGGTTGTTTACATATGTATTCAACGCTGTCAACTTGTCACCCGACTGCCCAAGATGCATTTGAAAACCAAGTGTAAACAGGGCCATTGTGTGTGTCCTTAAGGGCTTACAATTGTATTGATTGAAATGTACAGTCAACACAGGGGCTCACCTGTCCAAATATTGCTCCATAAAGCTAATAATGGTCAGAAACTCCATGAGGTACCTTTAATGCTCCTGTGTGTTGAATCCTATTGTCTATGTAAGTCAAAAACCTGGACCACCTGCAAGGTTCTCATTGTTATACATATTCAGAAAATACAGGTTATCCCCAAACAGCCATTGACTGTTAATGCCAAAACTAGTATAACACACGCAGTCACTCTAAAAACCAGTTTCAACACAGACAGCTCAGAAAAGTGTGCACACAAATTCATTTATGTTTACTCCAATCCCGTCAGCAAACACAAACCGAGGGCTCAGATCAGTGTGTAAAGTCCTTTTGCAGTCAGTCCATCTTGCAAATGTGAACAATAAATGTGCCACGTGATGGCCTGAGCTAGCCAGCCACCTGGAGATAGGACAGTCTGGTAAACTGCAGCAGGGACGTGGAAGATTCTAGTGCACCTAGTTTCCTCTCTGTACTCTTGTTCATTTAATACAAATGCGGAAAATGTGTAACATTTATCATGGAATTTTCATCTTCAAACATCTTTGCTCTTGAACTTCGTCAACAGAAGATGGATCCTTTAAAGGATCCCATGTAAGACATCACACTGTTTCACCAGTTAAAACAGATTAAATATTAAAAGGAGACCACAGCTGCCTGCAAGTACACCACATTCATGTAGAAATACATAGAGATTTAGATACGACTTCTTAATCATCTGACTTCCTGTCTGTGGGTCCTCGCAAGGTTTTATTTGATGATTAATATATATAAATAACTGCTGTATTTGCTCTGATGAAGTGGTTCACTCATAAAACCTATCATTAGAAAGCTACACTTCCTGCAGTTCGATTTATGCGGACCATTTTAAGATACAACCACTGCGGCAGGTTCAATAAATGCTTCTATCAGACAAAAAAACAAACAGTTATAACTCTCCTATGAAGCGTTAGGGTTATTATAATCTACAGACTGATATTATACCAACAAAATACTGCTTACACAGTCCTCATACTCTCCCAAAGGTCCAGCGAAATATTTAGTCCAAACACATTATTACATCCATAGATATCCATGAACTGGCATTACATTGTTTTAAAAAATTATATTTCTCCACATACTGTCTATAATATGTCCAGTTTGCATGTCAATATTGCCAATAGCTCGCTGTCAAAATGGTGGCTGACCTCTGACCTTTTAATTGACACCTCATTTGAGCCAAAAGGAGCGTACATAATGACAGCATATACTTCAATAGCCAAAATGGGCCTGTGTTAAAAGAAAGAAAGGGCCTGTTTTTTTTACTCATAATCACACATTGTGTACATTGTTTTACCCTCTTTTTTTGGAAATCACCTGGACAAAACCTTAGAAAAGCATGTGTAAAATGGTGAAATGATGAAAAAAAATTATTTTAGTGTGTTGAAACTTATATAGTTCAATAACAGATTTTACAGGACTGGTAACTTAGGAAGTATTTACACCATCAAATTCTTAGAGAGCCCTCCCTCCCAGCATATTAAGAACATGCAACAGAGGATTGGGGGCAACGACTGTAGAAGGCAGGGCTACATAGTGGGTGATGCAAGGAATCAGGGGACATGGGGAACACTGACTTGTTTCATCAGAATTTGGCTGAACTGAACCTTCAGCTCTAAGCAGACACATACACCCTGATTTTGAGTAAAAAAAACACTGTTTGTGCATACAATGTGTATTATTAGAAACAAATCCCACCCTTGGGAGAGGGTCAGAATTGCTCTCCCAAGACCTTTAACAAACTTGTTGTCAATGTACTGTGTTGTGTCGGCAGGTGTTCCGCTGGGTCGATCAGGCCGTGGAGGTGCTGCAGGGCCTTAACGAGCAGCGGCAGCACAGCCAGTTCTGTGATGTGGTGCTGGTGGCTGACAACCAGCGGGTCCCTGCTCACCGAGCCCTGCTGGCTGTCTCCAGCCCATACTTCCACGCTATGTTCACCCTGGGCATGAGGGAGGAACGCCAGGAGGAGGTACATAGAATGATGCAAAGAAATGTTTCTACAGAGGAAAAAAGGAAAAATGGGAGCCTTTGTTTCTTCATTTCCCTTCCTCATTCTGTTTCCTTATTATTTTTCTAATAAATGCATTCATCTTGCTTTCTTTTTCTCAAAAACATGTAGATGATTAATAGTAAAGTTATTAACGTATGTCATACTATGATAAATGTGTAGTCGGTTGTAGTCTGCAGACACTATTGTATGTCCGACTCCTGTTTACCTTCGTTGTCCTCTTCCTGTGTGTAGGTGGAGCTGGTTGGGATGTCCTACATTGGTCTTAACGCTGTAGTGGACTTCCTGTACAGTGGTGAGCTACCATTGGATGGAGGAAACATTGACTATGTGCTGGAAGCTGCCCACCTTCTGCAGGTGAGAAACTGGGTACTTCCTCTTTAACATATGATGTTTAATAGAAGAATTAGGATGCATCATATCATATTACACTGTTTTTTAAAGACAGAAGGACAACTACAATCATCAACTGTATCGTTATATAGGTTACGTATAGTTGAGCTGACATTTGAAAAATGTCCTGTTTATAGCTAAATGCAGTGTGTTACAATGTGTTATAAAGCATGTATTCATTGTTTGTATAATGCTTAAAAATACTTAATAAGAGAAGGTAAAATATAGCATTACATTTGAATTGTTATGAAATAGAAGAACCAGTATAATTCATTATGATGAAAACAGACCTCTCATTATTAAAATGGCCTGTCAAATGTAAAAACTTGCTGGTTCAGTTACGGTAAAAGTTAAATATTATTTCTTAAAATATTTGTCAGTGTTGTACCTGTTCCACTTTCTAACTCCGCTGTTGTTCAGGTGTGGCGAGTGGTGGATTTCTGCTGCCAGTACCTGGAGAGGGAGGTGAGTGAGGACAACTACCTGTACCTGCAGGAGCTGGCTCTGCTCTACAGTCTGGAGCGACTCGACACCTTCATCGATCACTTCATCCTCACACGCTTCGCTACGCTCTCTTTCACCCCCGATTTCCTGCGTGACATTCCTTTACACAAACTTGCATCCTACCTCTCCAGTGGTCAGGTACTTTCCGTATGATGTTTATATGTCGACATTGAAAGTTTATTCTTGAACTCAGAAATAGCAGTTGACAAAACAATGTGACCATGTTTAGGAGACAGGGCTTAGATGTAAGGTAAGATTATAAGAAGCCATCATCATTAATATCTGAGCTCCTCTCTTCATCATCAGGTTCAACATGACAGTGAGCAGGCACTTCTCCAGGCCACCCTGCAGTGGCTCAGCCAGACTCCTGAGCGCACCGCTCAGGCCAGACAGCTCCTCTCCCACATCCGCTTCCCTCTGATGCCAGTGGAGGACCTAGTGGACCGAGTGCTGCCAACTCTGCGGGCCCTGCTGCCAGAGGAGGCAGGCTGCGAGGCCCTGGTGGAGGAAGCTCTGGAGTACCACGCCAGGCCCAGCGCCCAGCCACTCCTGCAAACAGGTCGCACCACGCTGAGGGGAGGTGTAGAGCAGCTATTGCTGATTGGAGGAGAGGTACAGGTTGCTGATGGATTGTTTTGATGATGGCTTAATTTCGAGATATATCATAATCAGATGTAGCTGTTTGCAGTATTTGTGCAGATTTTAATCTGTTGTTTGTCTGCAAAGTTCACTGTTACATAAAAAAGGTTCTGGACTCTGATGGAGATTCCTACAGCCAGCATGCCAATAGCACGCTCCCTCAAAACTTGAGACATCTGTGACATTGTGTTGTGTGATCAAATTGCACATTTAAGAGTGGCCTTTAATTGTAACAAGCCCGGGGCACACCTGTGGAGTCATGATGCTGTTAAATTAGCATCTTTATATGCCCCACCTGTCAGGTGGATGGATTATCTTGAGTGCTTCCAAAAAATCTTAGATCTTTCACTTAAACCTGTGAAAAATGGGAGAATAAACAAAAGTATTGCATTTAAATTTTTGTTCATTATATAAGATACACCTTTGCTTTTTTTACCTGACATGGATTCCTGTCACCTCCCTTCCTTTCCTACTCAAGGTGTCAGAACGCGGAGAGGAGCTGAGCGCCAATGTTTGCCGACTTGACGGTGAAACGGGAAGCTGGGAGGTGGAAACGGAGCTGCCGGCACAGCGGAGCCACCACTGCCTGGCGGTCCTGGGGGGCTTCATCTTTGCTGCCGGCGGTAGCTCATCTAGGGACAACGGTGGAGACGCTGCCTGTAACCTGCTGTACAGATACGACCCTCGCCACAAGCAGTGGAGCAGGGTACTGTACCTTTCTTTTTATCAAAGACTTTTCAGCTTACAAATGAAGTGTGTTAAGCATACACACAACATGTGGGTTAAAGTTTCATCTTAACTTGAGCACCAACAGGAGGTTATCTGAGAATGTATCTGAGAAGATTCCCCACCCTCAAGCTGCCATTGTTTACTCTTTTGTCTCACTTCCTGTTTGCTGTGCTTGTCTTATAGCAACTAACTAGGCCAGACACAGTGACAGTGTGATGCTTTTACAGGGTGCTCCAATGAACGAGCGGCGAGTGGATTTTTACCTGGGGGCGGTGGGAGAGTGCCTGATCGCAGTTGGTGGGAGGAATGACACTGGAGCTTTGTCCTCTGTGGAGGTTTACTGTCCCGCTGAGGATTGCTGGTCATATGTGGCAGGATTGCCCAGGTAGGAACACGTGTTACTACGGGGTCTGCTGTCTTATTGGGAAACTTCTGTCATGAATGGCTTGGCATGGAATTAGGCATTTAAGGTCCCCTGAGGATGCACCCTCATGTATGACTTTGACGATGACTTTGGTGTCTGCCTGACTTTCAAATAGCACTGCCAGTAGGTCATAACACTGAATGTGGATTTCCTGTCAGCCTTAGCTTACAAACTACAATTTAAAGTAAATGTAAATCTGAGACCTGCTTAGCCTGATTATATGATACTACATCGGAATGTTATCATTGCAACTCACCTCCTTACAACTGTCTCAGGGGACATAATGTGCAATCTCATGGACATTATCATGAGCATTCTGTATTAACCATGCACCCTTACTACCTGATACTGTTCATACATACATATGTTTATGCAGCCCACCTAGCCTTATCCCTGCAATTAGCATGTTTATATTTTCATGGTCCATGTTAACTGTTTTGGCATTTGGATTTCCACCCCATTTCCACCTTTTTGTTTGTTTTTATGCCTCCGCAGCAGCAACAGCCGTGGCCAGAGGCATTGTGTTTTCAGGCTGTCCATACTTCCATTGCATTCTTTGGAAAGCAATATCTCAAGAACACCTTTAGGGAATTTCCTCAAATTTGGCACAAACAAAAATTTGACGGTTAAAGTTCAAGGTCACTGTGACCTTGCAAAACATGTTTTGGGCCAACTTAACATCATAATGTTCTGCAAAAAACACTTTTTTGGCCATTACTCAACATCATAACTCAGGAACAAAACCGGGCACATTTGGTCAGATACTGAATTGTTGACACTAATCTTGGGAGGAGGGTGTCCACCTTAAAACTCTGCCGATTGTATAGATCTTCTGTGCTGCCAAGGAGAGGATGTGTGTAAAGCATTCATGTTTTCACAGACATGGATGTTAGCTGTAAGTGCAACTTGACTGGTTCGTGGTGCCGCACAACCATAAAGGAGTAATTCTAGTTCATATTTGCATTATTTGAATTTGCACTCCTCCCACTTTGTTGTACAGTTGAGGCTGATGGAAGTTGACAGCTTATAGAAAACTCTGTGTCAAGTCTGAGAATAAATCTGATATGGGACATCCTAAAATGGCTACTGTACAGATGACAAACCTTTTTATGCCTTGTCTACATGTATACAGATGTATTTATAAACAAATAGTTCTCCCCTCAGTTTTAAAAACAGTTCTGTTCACACAATCTTAGATTTACATTATATCTCCATCCACACTAAAACGATCTGTCCTCAGCAGTGTTCCCCAGTCCCAAAGGTAGTTAAGTGTATTGTCTGTTGGAGATCTCATCACTATTGATTCCTATTCAATATAAGGACGGAGAAGCTCACTTTTCCTTCTACTCTTCATCAACAGCAATCACACTCTTGAAGTTATCCCACCATCTGCTGGTTAGACCGGGTCTGATCCTAAATGTCACTTCTGGCCGCCATAAAACAGCAGACGCTGAGGTGGAGCAAATAACAAAAATTGGGTGTAGCAGTGAACATGCATGAATTGATGAGATTACGTCATCATTTTCCAAACACTTTGTTTTACGTGTCCACCCAGATAAACTGTTAATGGAGTTTAAGGCATTTTTAAAAACGTCTGTTATATTTAACTAAAGCTCAGTTTGAGTGTGGATAAGAGGCCAAAATGTGGAAGAAAATAATACCCTTTTTCAAAATATCTGTATACGTCTAGATGGGGCCATAATTCATTAATTGATATTTCCTTTTGTTTGGTACCACATAGGCCTAAACGTATTTTTTTCCCATGGTAATAATAGTTTAACTTTTGTTTATATTTGTGTAATGTGTTGCTGTAGACATTTAGTCTTTGTCGTTATATCTCTTAAGTGCCTTTTTATTGTTTCAGTGCTACATCAGGCTTTTTAAACTCTGTCTTTTCTAGGTTTACGTATGGCCATGCTGGGACAGTCCATCGTGGTGTAGTCTACATCTCAGGTGGTCATGACTATCAGATCGGCCCATACCGCCGAGATGTCCTGAGTTATGATCCATCACGGGACGATGAAGTCTGGGTGGAACGCCAGTCTATGTCTCTGGCCCGGGGCTGGCACTGCATGGCCTCCCTCCACCACCTCATCTACGCCATCGGAGGCAGCGATGACCACGAAGACACCACAGAGCGCTTTGATATCCTGCAGGTAGAATCTTATGACCCGCGTTGTGGCCAGTGGACCCGGGTAGCACAACTGCTGCTGCCCAACAGCGAGGCAGGGCTCGCAGTCTGGGCAGGCAGGATCTACGTGCTTGGGGGCTACAGCTGGGAGAGTATGGCATTCTCTAGAGCCACTCAGGTGTATGACCCTGACAAGGGCTCATGGTCTAGAGGGCCTGACCTGCCAAAATGCATTGCAGGGGCCTCAGCGTGTGTGTGCACTGTGAAGCCCTCACAATTATCAGCCTCTCCAGAGAATAAGATGGACAAAGGGATAAAAGGAAGACTACATCCCACATAACAACAGTGATGAACTTTCTCTTTGTCCAGAAATACAAGGCCCAACTTCTGGCTGAGACAGAGCCTTATGCATACTTCTGATACTAAATCTTTAATAGAAGATAAATATTTTGTTATGTCTACTGTACGTGTATCAGAATAATTTGCTCACAAGCTCAGGAGCACTGCAGCATCACAAAAGGAGAGAAGTGGCAATAATGTAAACACTGAAGTAACCAGAGGGTTTTTGGTAAAGAACACCTGACTAATGTATGTTGTAAAAAACTACATTATATGAAGGACGGTCTGTGCACTGCATTTGCCTTTACAGTTAAATACAGAAGTACTCTGAAGAAAGCAATCATTTTATGTCTCTTGTACAGTTGATACACAAGTAAGCTTTAGCATTCAGGCACCTCTCTGTCTTTTTAAAGCCAGGATATGAGAGCTCATAGAAGCTTGAAGGCTGGATAATGTCTTAATATGAAGTGTAAACTGCCAGGTGGGTGAAGGGTGAGAGTTGTACTCTCACACTCTAGTCTGTGCTGGGAACACAATTATATCCTGCAGAAGGAAAAGACTCCTGGAAGGTTGACTTAAAACTTGGTGTACCTGCATATTCTCTGGTACAGTGCTAATGTTTGGAGCTGTTACAAAAATAGACTACAGTGTCTTTTTTTTTTTTTTTAAATGTAGGCTACATAGAAGATATTGTTTTGTTCAAAACCAGCAGCCACAAATTATAAAAGATATTATAAGAGACAATAATTAATAATAATTATAAGAGATGGTGATGTTTCTAATTTTTGGAGACATGCCCCAGGTCCTCTCACCAACTTCTGTCATGTAATCAACTGCTAAACCCCTCCCCTAAACACAGATTGTCCAATTATAGCTTAGCAGCTGTAACCAGGCGCTATTGAGAGAGAGAGAGAGAGAGAGAGAGAATAGGATCATGACATGAGCTGCAAGGAGCAATGTAAAGCATTGTGGGATTTTAGGACACGAAAGCTATGATAGATACTGAGTACTACTAGACGAAGAGGTTGAGTTTATGTGATATCCAGCTTGAAATGTGGTCTAAGTAAAAGATGAACTGTAATGACTGAATGCGATGCAGTGTTGGCCTTGGAAAAGGATATTGTTTTCCTGAGTTTAATGTGGTGATTCAGAGACGTGTGTGTGGTGAGCTGCGATTAGGGTTCCCTACTTTAGTGCAAACAACAAGTTTCTGGTCATCGACTCTGAAAATCTGCACATCCTGCACCCATACATTTGTGAATTGAAGGTGGGCTTTAAGAGTTTTACAGATTAGAAACTGCTCAAATGTGTTAGTGCTCACACCACAAACGAGGTAGGAAAGCATGTCCGGAAAATGCTACACTGGGTAGCTTGCTGATACCGCCCTAGCACCCCTTGTGTTCATACAGATCAAGGTTGTTTATTTTCTTTAATTTTGCAAAGTAGTGCAACTTTGCTTCCTTGTTCAACTTCTCTCTGTAGGGAAGGTTACACTTGCTCTTCGATTGGTCTATTCTTGTTTTTTCTCACCATTGAAGAAGTGTGTCCTAAAGTATGGCCGCTACTACCCAGGATGCAATTCGTCATGACATTGTCGACTATTTTCTATATGACATCAACTCGGCCACTGGCGTAACAAAATTTCTGCTGACTTTCAGACTTGGTTTTCCGACTTGAAGGGGCATTCATTTGAATTTACCTACCTTGAATTTAACTCAGTTTTCTGATTATACCGACTCCCCATGAATGCAGAGATAGTAGCTGTTGGGACTTACTTCCTTCACACTGAGGAGAAAGAGGAATCAATGCTTTATTCCCATGTCTTCTACAGTACATGGATCACAGTCAGCTGGAAGCATTAAAAAGTCCGTTGGAGGCTTTTTTTCAAGCTACTCCTGGAGCTAACATTAGCTTACGTAGCAAGCTAGCTACAGCTAATAAAATCTGCCAGTGACAGATGTAATTAAAGTCCAAAACACAATCATCGACAAAGAACATTAAGCTGCTTTTATTTACTGTGTCCTCAGACCAGTGCAAAAACCACGACACTGATCAGTTAGAGAGAGAATTTGTTGTGCTTTAATTTGTGGAGCATCTCCTACAAGACCTACAGTTGAGTAACCAATGTCTGAGCGTCAGTACTGTACAGGCACATTTCCACTGCCAGATTTTGGATCAGGTGACACACTGTGGTAGGCCACATTACCATAAAAATCAGCGACGTGCCTCATGATCCTCATCCCAGCTCCATGGTCCATCTGCTTTCGACGACTAGTGGTGGAATTGACATGGTTTGAAAAAGCCGTTGTAACCACTGTCTCTTTATTACGTTATTTGTTTATTTGTTATTTAATAATTAGAAGGACAGAGTTACAGTGATCTGCAGACTGAAAAGGCTTGGATGTACTCTGTTACACACCAAAGCACAATGTTTTTTACAGCAAAACAGCTTCATGCTTTTTCAAGGTATATCCAGCAATGCTAACCTTAACACACATATACTGAAAGTGTAATAAAATTATAATGTGCTCAGTATATTGTAATTTAAGTGAGTCTGTATTATTTGTTCAACTGAGTTTGTAAGTCTTAACCTGTTATATTGACTTTAATTAAAAAATAATCTGTGTAAACACAAATGTACAGTATTTTATTCATAAAATGAAAACATTAGAAAAGTTAGCATCTCACCTGTCAGAGCTTTTCGGTTCCCTGATATTTGTTAGTCACATTCATAACATTTAGAAACTGTCTTCACTTTCACATTCTGTCATTATTGTTATTATTATGTAAGCAAGGCACTGATGAATTACAGAGGGTGATACTGTAGGTAGACTGCATGTAGCTGCTGAGTTGATAGTGATCAGAAGATCCAGTTCGCCATCTCCTCTCCTTCCTGGCAGCCTCATTCAAACGGGTAGTACGGATGAGACTTGGTTCTGAGGAACAGAACAACAGTCATCACAGTAACAGTAGCTGCACTTTGCATATGAATATGGCTGTGTGTTCACTTACTCATCAAGGGACAAGGTCCTCCAGCCTCGGTTTAGTCCTCTCAGTGCTGTCATGTCTTCTTGAGTCAGACTGAAGTCAAAGATCTGCACAAGCAGATGTTAAAAACTGATTGTGACAAATGGGTTTTATAGAAAACTAAATTGATGCTCATACTTTTTCTTCATAATAAGTCCCAGAATATAGTGTTATTATTCTTGCAGTGCAGTTAAAAGACCAGTCTTTCCAAGGGTTAATACAACAGTTTAGGGCTGATTGCCCAATCGGTTAACTTAGCTCTTAGGTAGTGAAAACAGACAACCAAAATCATCTGTGTCAACACTTATGCATATTTTGTGTTGAATGATCACTTAACACTGGCAGTGTGCAACATGATATGAGGGAATTTTTAGTATTAAAATGTTAGTAGTTATTTTTAAGCCATGTTAGCATCAGGGGTGTAAGGATGATGAAGTCTGCAAGTCCAATGAGAAAAAAGTTAACGCCTCCAGGCAACAAAATACATTCAAAAAGATGATGTTTTTATCAAAGATTGATCCTCATCAGGTCACAGTGCCTATCGCATCGTATATATGCGGATATATAGTGCACAGTATAAACACATTCACCCATACACCAGTAGGCTGTCAGGCTCCATGAATGCATTCACATGAACATGCATATCCCATTTATAATCGTGTCACTGTCAGTTTGAAACTAGAAAAGCTTACTGAAAAGTTACATTTTCACTGGTGTTTACAATGGAAGGCTACTGTTTGATGCTCTTGATTATGCAGTGAATGCAGATGCTTAATTCTGTTTACATGATTCAGGGAATCAAAATAGTGACCAAATAGTTTTTGTATACCACAGGCACCTTTTTATTATGCACAACATGTTAAGGTAACTGAAAGTTATGTTTGCACTTTACTTTATCAACCTCAACAGGGGAAATATACTGAATAGCAAAACTTGTGTTTAAAAAAAACTTGTGTAAATGTTTTGTCAAAAAAGTGTCACATAATTTTATGTTTTACTTATTTTTTAAGTTAGTTAGTTAGTTTGAGGGTGCATTGTGTCACAGTCAGTTTGATTGCCAGATAAGCTGCCTTTTCCCTGAAAGGGAAATGTCAGCAAGGTTGGAATATCATGCATGATGCTGACATGTAAGTGACCTGAGCTGTAGTTAAAATATTTGATTAGCTCTTGTAAGATTGCATAAGATTGTTTGGATTTCATATGAAATGGAAAAATAAATATTAAGACAAAAAAGATCCTAATTGTATGTTTTTATTTCATTAGTTAGGTTAGGCTGTTTAGCGTTAAAGTTGATTTTACACTGTCTTCTTTGATTCACATGCATAAAAGTCACCAATGAATGCAGAAAATACGATCTCTGAATTTGAAATGTGTTTGGGAGAGATAACCTCTGCCCCCCCAGCCAGAATGTCATGCCACCCTTTCGCCGCCCCAGGTAAAACGTGCTAGAACCGCCAGTGTGTTCACATTAGTCACTTAGACACAAAAACAGGAAAATGGTGGCCAGGTTGAAAAATACTAAAGTTACCCTTTAAGGTATATCTTGTTGTCGTTATACCATCATATTCTTGACCATGTTTTGATACAATGCATACGTGTATCCATTTTAAGATGGTTTTAGACAGGCTTGGAGTCAGTGTGCAGATTTTACTTTATTTTAACTGATGCTGTTTTTTACATCCTTTAAAGGAGTCTGTCTGTGCACCGCTTTTGTTCAGACTGAATTTTCTCCAACACTATTAAAGGGGATGAATTGCCTTGACATTTCGTGCAGACATTCACGGTCCCCAGAGGGTGAATCCCTGAGTCATTTGTGGTTATGAGTGAAATTTCTTGACAACTATCAGATAGATCGCCACGAAAGTTGTTCATGTCCCCCCAGATGAATTGTAATAACTAAATCCCTCAACCTTTCATCCAGCACATCGTATAATTTTCCGACTACACCGTAGCTGATGTATGATGAATTTGAACTGAGAGCTCTGTGGGGCCGTAGCTGCATGTAAGAGCAAGTAACACTCTGCAGTTTCCTAAGAGCTGCTAAATAATGTAACCGTCCACAATCTGTGAGAGTGCAGATGATATACTGAACAATGTCTAATGAACACATCACAAGCAGCATGAGCACTAAGGAAAGCAGGTAATTAGTAGGAGTGAAGCTGACAGATGGAAACAGTTCGAGCTAGAGTTAGATAAAGAGCAGAGAGGAAGGAGAGGTTTTACCTTTGTGTTTTCAAGGATGTGATGAGGCTTTTCACTCTTAGGGATGACTGAGATACCCTGCTGCACATGGTACCTCAGTAATACCTGTGAGAATACCATTGTTACAAATGAAGGAATACATACACACATACACACCTACACAGACACAGTACACACGCTCACTATGACCTGTGCAGTGGTGCGTCTGTGCCTCTTGGCTATGTCTGCTATGACTGGGTCCTCCAGGAGCTTATGTGGATCATTGCCGTCTCCTTTGAACCTGAGATAGGCAGATAAAAACACCAGAGCACAGGATTTTTCATTCACAAGAATCAGTAGGCTGAATGGATAGTTATTGTACATTTCTATTATGCTCGTTCCTTCATATTTCACTACTCTGATGCAGCATTCCACATCAGTCTGTATCAGAAATATCAAAGACCCACCACATCTTGTCTGCACTCATATCTATCCCTAAGAGCTGTAGACTGCTTCTTAATGAACTCAAGCTCAGAGGTTGTAGATCAGACAAAGTTTAATGACAGAATAAAACCCTTTGCATAACAATGAGGCTCGGTGTTGTGAGATCTGCTTAACCTCTAACCCCACAAAGCCAGATTACACCAGTAAGATCCTCCACCACTCCCAGAGTTCTCTTCCACAAGCGAGACTAAAACTGGTAGAGCTCTTCTCAGGATCCACATCAGTGTGTCCTTAAATCAATAAGGAGTTCAGGGTGAGGTTCTTAAGTCCAAAAGTCGAAGCAGTTTCTCTGCAGAGCGAGAAAAGTTTTGTTTTGGTGTGCTGACCTGAGGTGTTAAGAGTAGAGGAAATGAGAAAGACTGTTGCAGGATTGAAGAATGTATTATTGTCATTATATGATGAAGATATATTAAATATATATTTTAATTAGAATAGAATAATAACCACGAAAACATTCTCAAAAAAACTGACTTTGTGACTGATACTTGGTGTGTATCTCAGTGCTAATGTTACAAGTGCTAAGTTTTGGGGTGGCAGTAGTTCAGTCCATAGGGACTTGGCTTGGGAACTGGAGGGTCGCCGGTTCAAGTCCCCGACCAGACCAAAATATGGAGCTTGGACTGGTAGCTGGAGAGGTGTCTGTTCACCTCCTGGGCACTGCCGAGGTGCCCTTGAGCAAGGCACCGAACCCCCCGCATTGCGTGTCTACAACATGTACTCCATACTACATGTACTGCCTACTAAATGTACTACAGACAGCAAAAATACTGCATGTACTACATACTGAGGATCACAGATACTATTATGTACAATAAATAGGTCCTGAGTTATTTGACTTGTTTGTAAGCTCTAATTTGATTATAACTGTGCAGTATAAATCAACACAAAGTGGATCTAAATACATCTTTAGAAACAATTTGCATACAGATGCTTTCTTCATTTTTAATCCTCAGTGTGAGTCAGTGGAGTGTGTGAGTGTTGCTGAGTATCTTACAGCTCTGGGGGTCTGGCAGGCGAGCCAAAGGGACTGTAGGCAGTTAGAGCGATGTTCTTGGATTTACAGAACTCTATCATGTCCGTCTGCACCAGGTAGGGATGTAGCTCGATCTATGGATGATAAAACACCCAGCAACTGGTGAATACAAATGGATGCTGATCTAGACAGAGCTTATTAGTTGCACCGCCGTATGATGTAATGTGCTTACTTCACACAATTCAGTTACATGAACAAAATTGCCATATGATGATGCTACATTGTATATAGCAAAATATGATGTCATGATAATCCAGGGTGAGTTTCTGAGGCTATTATTCATGATGTCATATAACATCACATAATGAAACATATATATATAATGTATAATAATGTACATAATGTAACATACATACAACATCATATAATGTAATATGATAACCAGCTCAAGAGATCATTTATGGAAATAATCTTAAATATTTAATTATGACATGAAATATGATGACAAATGTGTAATGTCAAATGATGTCATATGACATCATCTAATGCTATTTGTCATGTAATGCAATACAATGACATCAAATGATACCAGCTGATTGTCACTCATCAGGATGTTTTACAATGTCATTTATAAATATTCATGATTACTTTTTTTCCACTGTTATCTTGACGATATACAATGCTTGACAGTGCTATCTGTATCATGTCATTGTGTGACCCATCATCAGGCGTTATTATATGTGGGTCTGTCATCCCACTACAAGAATGTAATATTAGGTAAAACCGTTTCCAGTTATTCATTTTTTATTCCTGCTCCTGAAACTAGGCCAGCCATTAGGAACCCCACCAACCCTAAAACAGCTCTTGGCCATTAGCCTTGTAGTGACAGAGATGGATATATTGAACACATAACATCATCATCACACATTTAAAAAACTGGGCCCGTTGAATCCACAAGAGTCTCAGTTTTCCAGTCATATCCATTTTATGCAAAGCCAAGACCATTCAGTGTGCAGAAAAATTAAAAAATACCATTTTCAGTACAGGAATGCCATTTCAAAGGAAGGTTTTTTTTAATGTTATAGTTGCAAAGGTCTCACTGAACATATTTATGTAACTTAATATAAAAAATAAAAGTCTAATAAAGGTCAACTAGTTATTTTTAAAAGCAAGCCCTACCAAACAGTTCATTTGTTCTTTCATGGTAAAGATTTTTTTACAGTCTTAAGCCGTGCTCATCCAAACAGTTGAATTGTCCTTTTATGTGATGCTAAGATAGTAAATTTACAATTTTAATGGAATTTTAAAAAGATGAATATTCCCTGTTGGTAATACCATATATCTTCTATATGTTATTCCATCATATGTTTGATGAAAAGAATCTATATCGCTATGATTTTTCACCATCTCTGAGACGCTCTCAAAGTACTGTAATGGTAAATATCTAGAAAAAATACCTGAAAAAAACACTAGTACTGGTAATACAACTAATTCCATGGTAACAAATTGACTGATATATGTTGGTATACTATCATATTCCTAGCATTATAACACTATATTGTTTGTCATTTTATTTTTTATTTACTTATTTATTCTGTTTTACATTTACTATAGAGTGACTTTTAAAATTATGAGGTGGGTCTCTTCAAAATTTTTTTAGAAAATAAACATTGATTTTTTATGTCATTGCCCCAAGGAAATAAAAATGAAAGAAAAAGTCAATAAGGATAACCCAACTGAGGTTTGACCACTTATTTTTTACCTAAACAATAAATGAAATAAATGAGTCCATACTTGAATAAGTGTGCTGGTACGGATATGAGAATGCTTTGAATTAACAGACTTTCTCCTGCTTATGTCAGTAAAGGAGCCTACTGTAAATATGTGGTACCTGATTGACAGCAGGGGGCACCCTGCACAGAGCAAGGAGTCTCTCCAGCTGCAGGATGTTGAAGTTGGACACACCGATACTCTTCACCTTCCCTGAGGCCTGCAGGGCTTCCATCCCCTGAAAACAGACAGCGACAGGAAACACACCTCAACCATCAGCTCTAAAAGGCTACTGTGGTTTAACTAGAATTAATCCAGATGTACTTCCCGTGTCAGGTGGTTGTTTGTTTGTTAGGTTTTACTTAAAACAAGGCAAAATGTACTTAGCCCACAGGGAGAAAACCGTTGAGTTAGATTTGATGGATGAATGTGTAGAGCTGCATATATATGTGGTGTCTGTGGTGGTACCTGTGCATGTGCAGAAACAGAAGGAGTACAGTGTGTTCTTACCCTCCATACATCAACATAGTCTACGTCAGAGGTCAGGATCTGTCCATCCTTCTTTGGGAAAATCTCATCACCCACTTTCTACAAAGAAATTTACAGGAAACAGTCAAACAGATGCAAAGCTATAGCATTTGTCCCTTTAACATATATAAGTGCTTCCCTCTTTTAAGCATATTTAGCAAATTTTGAAAACATGCAGATACAGAAACTACAGCATTAAGTGATACTTTTGTTACTGTCAGGGAATAAAATGTGTCATTTGAATAGGTTGGTCGTCATGACAAACACACAGGCTTTACGCAGTTTTAGCTTCTTTTAGTTCATTAATTGTGGTCCTCTGGCCTGAACTTAAACTCCATAAATGCTTCTCCCTGCTCTCACTAATCATCCATATGGAAAGTTTTTTAACCCAGGTTGCAGCAGTATAGGGCAACTGTTTTCAGCAAACTCTGATGAGCAATTGCACCTCTGGGAGGGGGCAAGGGGGCCATGGCCATAACTGTCTTTAAGAGGCTGTGGGACTCATAACAGAATTACTGAAATATAGTTGTGGTTTTGGTTTTTTGTGTGCCACCCCAAAATTTTCAGAGGCCCCATCTGGCCACCCCTATTAAAAATTTCTGAGGGCACCGCTGCTGATGAGTCCCTGATGGTCATCAATCATGTAATGCAGCTTTAACACATTTATTGTTTGGGCAGGACCCTTCTTTAATGGGCTCTTAAGCCCTGAAATTCATACCAGATCTAGTCAAATACTTTTTCTAGCTTAGGCCAAGGATCTCTGGAATAAGGGATTTTTAAGGGATTTTAGATTTTACACTCAACCTGTAGGCCAACAGGGAAATGCACAAGGTAAAGATCCAGGTAGTCCAGCTGGAGATCATTCAGGGACTTATTCAGACACACAGGGATGTCCTCTGGGGCATGGAAGGTAGACCACAGCTATAAAAAAAAAAAAAAGTACAGGGCAGGAGAGGTAACAGAAAATTAAAATGCTGTATAAAATACATAAGGTAGCATACTGAGTATGAAAGGTTGTTAAAAAAATGTATAACAATTTAAAACATGGTACTTTTTTTTCTTTTTCAACTCAAAGGCTTTTTCGATCAAAAGAAACCATCAAATGTGTGACAGGTGTTTTTTTCCCTACTCAAATAAAAAAAAAATGTCACAGCAAACAAATTCGATGTAATTCCCCCTCATCATGTTGCACCCTGGCCTTTTTGTAACACCTGTTCTCCTCAGCACCCACCTTACTGACAATGAACATGTCCTGGCGCCTGATGATGCCTTGCTCTATCTTGGAGCGCAGAGCCTTGCCAATATCAATTTCATTTTTGTAGCAGAAAGCAGTGTCTATATGGCGATAGCCGGCCGCAATGGCAGTCTCCACTGCACCCTGGACCGAGGTGCGGGGAAGATGTGAGGACTGTAAGAAGTAAAACATGTTAAAATAGACCTTTTGCTGTCTGACATCTCCACCACTATCAGTCATATTAATACCATTAAAATCAACAGTTCTCTTTGTGCTGTTAACAGTTTAAAGCATAATTGAATAATGGGGCAATATGTCCCTCCCAACATATATTTCAGTTACTGCCTAGAGGTGTATGAGGTTAACAGTCATTTACTAATTTAATTTCATTCTGGGAATCAGATGAGGAAACTGATACCACTCTTACAACTGTCTGTTGCAAGTGCACTGACTGTACACTAAGTCCTTGTCAGATTTTTTAGTGCAGTAAGCAACAGAAAGTCTATTATACAATTGCAGCATATCACCAAGTCTGTTAAGATTTATGGGCAAATACCAGGGCTGAAACATCTGTACCAAGACCAAGCCAGGACAGGTGCTTCACAACAGGCTCCTGGGCTATGTTCTTTAAATGGGGCTTAACTAATTCAAGATAAAATAATCCTCTTTATTCTAATCCAGCTAATTCGGTGCTTTGAAGCAGTCTGAACATGTCAGTATGAAATTACAAAGAACAAGGCCCAAGTGTGGCGTCAGCACTTTCTCCGTTACAGTAAAAACTCAGGCAGCATTTTAATATATAAGCTTATGAGGACATGTAAGAGCTTTGCAGTCTCTCTCATTTGATCAATGAAAGGACATTTTGCCTGTGTTGTATATCTGAAGCAGCACTTAGTATGTCCAATAATTTAAATGGTGTCACTTATAAAAGGTTAAGGTTAGGGCCACAGTTGAGGTTTTATCATTGTTTGGATTAGGGTCAATCTTAAGGGAACAGTTCTACATTTCTAGAAATATACTTTTTTTGCATTCTGTCAAATGTTAGATAAGATCAATACCACTCACATATTTGTGTCAATTTGCTTAGCTTGGCTTTAAGACTGGAAGCAAGCAGCTAGCCTGGTTCTGCCAAAGCTAAAAATACGTCTGTGAGCACACATAAAGCTCACTAATAAACCTTTTCACAGAAGACATTTTGACATGTCAGAAAAAGCACAGGTGGATTTAATAACAGTAATGATGGCTGTGCTCCACTAAGAGGGGGCCCTGTATTGTGCGTGCTGGCTTACTGGAATAGATTACTGGGACACTTAACTGAGGCATTGTTAATGTTATTAGTGTGACCTGTGTTTATCAAGTTAAAGTCTCTGCTGTGAAAAAGCTTTGTCATTATTTTATACCTCATTTGTTCAGTCCATACAAAACAGAAGTTACTTGCTGGAACTAGATTTTTCCTGGCGCAGCTTCCTTGTTGACATCACATTAAAGTCGACAAGCAACTAAGGAACTTTTTTTTTTTTTAATCAAACAAGATATAATGTGCTGATTAGTGAGCTTCAAACATGCTCATAGACACATTTTTAGCTTCAACCAAGCGATAACCTCTGATGCTAAAAATAAATGAAGCCGGCATGGAAGTGCCAAAAACTGCAGTTCCTCTAATGGCCACTTGAGGCTGGCTCCAGAAGCAAGTCAATCCCCACTGACCCCCATGTTAAAATACCCAACTCGCTCCTCCACAGCTCCACCCACTCATTCAACTTTGGTCATTTCTGGTTCCAAACATCAAGATGGTAACAGCCAAACTGCAAACTCAAAACTCCAAAACAGGAGTCCACGAACCAAAGGGAATGTCACGGTAGCTACGTCCATTAATTTATACAGTTTACAGCTTCGACCAGCAACTCTAGGTCTCTAGGTCGCTCTGTTGGTCATTCATTCCAGACAAATTTCCTTGCCCTTTGGTGGCCATAGTTTTTGCCATAGGATTTCACACACAGACTGACAGACATACACATACACAAATATACACTATTTTGCCGAGTCCCCTTTTGTAACTCACACTGGTTGTCATAGGGAGCCTTTGTTGGATTCGTGTCAAGTTTATGTGAGGTTGTGCATGTGTGAATGCATGAGCTTGCAGATGAATGCATGTGTGTGGTAACAACTAGTGTGAATTCACACTTGTTGAACTTTGGACAGAGCTAATAGCTGTTTCCCTGTGCGTCTGGTCTTAAGGCTAACCTAGTTAATCATCCAATGGTTCTAGCTCCATATTGGACAGATATGAGATTGGTATCAATCTTCTGCAAAGCAAAATAAACATATTTCATAATATGTCAAACTATTCTTTTGATAAGGGGGGTGGAGTCAGTGTGCAGCCGGAAATCAAGTCCCTTGTCCTTTGACCTGGAGGACGAATTATCTGCCTATCAGAATCCAGTAATTTCAACTGCCACACACAAAGTCCATTCAGAACATACTCTTACCCAAAATGCATGTATTTGCACAGCATAATTAAGAATATTACTCTCAAAAAGCATGCAAGAAAATAAACTGTTGACAGCTGGATTGTTTACAGTCAAAAGCATATACAGGAATAAGTGTTAGGCTACCTTCCATGTCCCCAGACCCAAAATTGGCATTCGTGTGCCATCATTCAGCTCTATGGTCCTGGCCACTTGTGTGTCCTCCATGGAGTAGACTGCACGGCAGGAGAAAAGCAACAAATTGTGAAACTCAGCACACACTTGCACACTGTCAGAGCTTTCCTCGTCCTCTTGTCCCCTCAGACTACAACTGCTGAGTCAACGTCCTTCCTTTTTTTTCTGTGTTGACTTTACTTCTCTATCTGACGTCTTTCTTCCCTTCTCTCTCTTATATCTTCCCCTCTCGCAATTTTTTTTCTTCCCTCTATTTCAGCCTTGTCAGTCACGTAGTTAATTATTGGACAACACACAAAGTACTTCACCACCATGAAGTATTTATGTGTATGGTTAGTGGGTGAGGAGGAGCATGTTGCAAAGGTCACTTTTCTCATAGAGGTAGCAGTACACACACACACACACACACACACACACACACACACACACACACACAAAGGCAGTGTCACGTTGTAAGAAAAATCTGTTGTAATATTTCCAGTTCAACATTAGATGGTGATGTTGTATCACCTAAAATCCAAATGCTGTTGATCTATAGGAGTAAGTTCTTATCCTATCATGTCCAATGATAAAAGTCTCACAGTCTTAATGGGGTCAAAATCTTTCAAGGAGCATGATACCATAAAGTCATGTACATATATGATTAATGATTCACAATTATGCTTTCCAGTCCACTTCTCAAGGAACAAGACAAAGACTTTACTGCCTCTATGAGGTCGTACTTTGGCAGAGCAGTGATTTAAGCTACATACTTAGATTAACATGTTGTTGTTTGTCATTTAGCATGGTTGTGTGCTAACATTTTTTAATTTCTACCAAGCACAAAGTACAGCTGATGCTGACAGGAATGTTATTAGTTTGGCATGTATTTGGTCAATAACCCAAATTCTGACGCGTTGATGGCACCAGATAAAAAAACAGAGGACCACTAGAGTCGCAACAGTTCATACTGAGGAGGTTCCATCCAACAGCAATAGGAATAAGGGTAGGACTAGACAAGCATGTTGCCTCTGTTGCATATGTTCACTGTAACTTGTTTATTTATTTATTTTTTGTTTGAAATAAAATATATTTAATCCAGCAATCCATACTACAGTTGACATATCATTTCTCTCATGGTAATGCTGGAGTCAGGAAATCATCAGAGTTATTAGGATTCATCTTCTGGGAAGCTTCAATGTCTGTAAGGCCAAACTTTGACCAGCTGGTGGTGCTAGATGAAAAGTAAAAAGGGATCACCAAACGTCATTAGGATTCACCCTCTAAGGACAATCTATGTCAAATTTTAATGGCTATACATCCAATGGTTGTTGAAGTATTTCAGTCTGGACCAAAGTGGTGGACAGACTGACTTTGTCATTCACAGAGCCGCCTGAAAATCCTAGCAATGGTAAATGAAATTACAATTTGTTGTCAAAGTGAAACATTCATACACTCATTTTCTGCTTAAACATTGTACAATCAAACATTTTACTTGTTACAGTTTGAGCAAAATCTATCTTAAGCATGGATGGATTACTGAACAGGGCTACCATGCACAGGCACAGGAGCCCATAGTGTTGGGCCCCCCCAGCCTTCACCTGCAAAACATCAGTCAAATGAATACCAACCAACCAGGAAGAGATCTAAAATGACCATATTAGCTCTGGCACTTGAACTGGTATTGTTGAGGACTTTCCAAACCTTGGGGCTATTAACAAACTGCTCCGTGTTTTCCACCAGTTTTGATAAGACCCACTGTAATCAAGGATGTGTCATCAACAGAGGACATTGCACAGTGCATAACTGAAGCAAACAGTTCTAGCAAGATGGCAGATCACATTGACTACCTGAAAACTTTTGTTCTGTTATTACAATTTTTTTTTTTTTTTTCCAAAAACAGCAATGGACCAACTGATAATGACGTCCTTTATTGTTGCCGTTCCAACCTGTAGAATATGACACACACACAAAAAAGACGTAAAAATCAGCTGAAAGAGACATAAAACCTCAAAAAATGCATTATGATTATGAAGACATGCAAAACAACAAAAAATAAAGTCTGTGTGTCTTGCTTCTGTGTAGGAGAGGTGGTGGGGCCTTTTGCATATCTGTGCCCAGGGCCCCATTGTGTCATAATCTGCTCATGATCTTCAGTGCCTTTAGATAATGCTGCCAAACAGAAAACCATTTTATGCTCCAGAGAACCACTTATGTTTATGGAGGAGCTCCAGGTCAGAAAGACTCACAGTCAACAGGCAGTAGTGAAAATATGGATCCATGAGTGTACTGTACATTTATATATCCAGGTGTGCAGTCATACATACTGGAGGAAGTTACACAGGATTAAAATACCCTGTAATAAAGTAGAAGAAGAGAATTGCAAGGCTTTTAAACTATATTGGTCAGGGGGCCACACTTTCAGAAAACTAAGAGCCCAGCAGTCAGAATTCCCTGAGATATTATTCCCATCAGGTAAGTACACTTGGCACAAAGCTTCACCGCATTTTCAAAACTTTTATTTCATTTATATGTCCGCATGCAAAGGAGTGCTTTTGTCATGCATAATGCATGATGTGATTGGCTGTTGGTACAGGAGCGCTCCACTGGGAGCTCTGTCCGGCTGCGCAGCTCCTGACTGATCAGAATTTATGCTATTATACACAGTACAGTCTTTTTTATAGGTTATGGGTGTTTTTTTGTGAAAAACACTTTGTTCTGAGAGTCATGTCAACATGTTTTTATTAGGTAAGTATCAACAAAACCACTGAACAAAATTTAGTGTCTGTAAAAATATATACATGTAATTCAATATGGCACACAATTAACATACAAACAACATACAGGGAATGTTGTGATGAAGAGCATATCAGTGCAGTCTAAAACTGCACTGAGTCATTTTCTAGCACAAGCAAAGTAGAAGATACAGAAATCATCAATACATAAAGTTTGGAAAAAAGGATTATCAAATATTTGTTCACTTCTCTTAATTGTGACGGCAAAGAAGCCAGCTGGTGTGCACAGAGCGCACGGTTTACAATCCTGTGGTTGATGTCAAAGAGGTTACATTACAAAGGCATACAAAGCATTTCACAAATTATATAAATACACAAAGTACACAAGTAGAGGTTAATATAAGTTGTATAAAATATAAATATTAGGTCTGCTCATTTCATACGGTTAACATCGAAAATTACAACATCAATGGACCATAAGACATGTTGCAATGTCCGAGCTCTGTGTTGCTACAGTGATGATAGAATATTAACACAGTTTTTGACATCAGATTTCTACATCTCTAACCTTATAACACAATGGAATGAAATTTCAAAGCTGATTCCAGCTCAGTATATTTGATGAGAGGGCAGTTCTTCCATTGTCGAGGCCCATGTCGTTAGGCTGGTCCAGTTCTGCTTCATCACTGGTCCAGATCATTGCTGTCACTGCTGCGGGGCCGATAGTGGCGCTGGCAGAACTCTCTGATCCGACCACAAGCCTCCACCATCATCTCCTCCGGCACCGTCACCACAATGCGAAAGAAGTTAGGATACTCAAAGGCCTGGAAGAGGACAGAACACGGATACTCTCAGAACTGAAGGAATCACAGTTTTTATAAAGTATGTAGACAGACGTGGGGACAAATGGATAAATGACATGCTATGATAGACAAAGGTGTCTTACCGTGGCAGGCAGACAGAAGACAGACTGCTCGGTCACCAGCCTTTCAGTGAATTCCACATCATCCTTAAAATCTGGAAAGTGATCCATTTCAATCCCCACCTGGAAAAATGTGCACAAACACACACATTTCCTCTTTTAAGAACTTCAAATTCATCTTCAAACCTCCTTTAATATGCTATAATACTGTAGTGATGATTCACATGCATCAGTGGGTGAGTTTAGAATATGAAATGAATCATATTATTCTAATACATGCATCAGTCACACAAAAAGGTTAAAAGAAAGGTTAATCATTTTGTCAAAATGACATACTCATTGAATTCAACTGATTTTTTCCTCTTATTTGAATAAATGACTATCAATGTTGAGATATAACAGCTGGTAATTTACAGAGACTCTTTGAAATCTTTTGTAATTTATAGGATAAATTGGATATTTACTTTTTTTTTTTTTTTTCAAAAATATAATTATACACATACACATATTCCTAAATAAAATAAACCCCACACACTTTTAGTACTGACCATGAGGTACATGGCTCCTGAAGGCATGACAGGGTTCAGGCCAGGGACGGTGCACAGCTCATTGAAACAAATCTCAGAGTTTGTCTGAGGAAGAAAAACATAAACCATCCAATCAGTCTCATACACATATCATCATGATACATATTATTGGAAGTCCAAAAAATATAAATAAAACAGGTTAAAAAAAAATAAAAAAAAATATATATATTAAAAATTAAGTTACAACATTGGTAAAATCTCATACATATATATGTAAAAAAAAAACCATCATAGTTTGGCCCAGTATTCACATGGGAAGTGAACAGCAGGACCCCAGGTTTTAACAAGGCATTACGTGTTGGGAGACGTGTAAAAATAATGTGCTTACAACACAAAAACAAGAGAGTGCTCTATGAGACCGGTCTGATTATAGGTAAAATTGTCTTGTGTCAGCCTAAAAATACAAACATTTGTTTTTATATTTGTGCTTCTTATCTTATACATTTTGCAGAATATAAACATTTGCATAATAACACAGACAATAAATCCTACTGAGAACTGTAGTGTCAGCGACAAACTTGTGTGTCCAGGGTATCACTTCAAACAGTATTTTTAAAGTGCAAGTCCCAGTAACATATGACATGGTACAGTAAGAAGACACACTGTATGTAGACAGATATAAATCATCATTCCCCTGTTTACCTTCAGAAAGCTGATGGTGTTGTTGTAGAAGCTTTGAGGTGTGTTGTTAAGGATGCTCTCCAGGGCGCCCTGGACGATACTGCAGGCTCCCAGAATACGTTGAGTGAGTTTGACCAGACCCTCTCGGATCTACACAGGAGACATAATGCATGTGTCAATTAGGTAAAAATAACAGTAATCTACTAGAGTCTTTTTATTTGCTCACTGCAGAAAGAAGAATGCGGAAGCCTACATACCTTGGATCCAAATATATTATTCCTGTCATGGATGAGGATCCATCCCAACCTCCAACCAGGGACCAGCCAGCGCTTAGCCAGGCCACCACAGGACAGGATGGGAACGTCACTGCTGAGAGACGCCATGGAGGGACAACTGCAGCCTGGGAAAACCTGAGGACACAAGTGGGTACAAAATGAAATACGTTTAGACAGCAAAATCATCAATGGTGACAGGTCACCAGTATATTAACAGTGATAGTGTTAATGGTAACATGTTTATGCTGCCTCATTTTCTCTGTTTTTAAGCTCCTTGGAACAATTATCTCCTCCTTTCTAAATGGGAAGACATTTCGATTCATTATAAAAAAGCCCATGGTATGATTACTCTACAGCTCAGCAGAGAGAGCAGCTGGACAGAATTTTTTCCCTGCCTCGGAAATCATCAGCTTATCTTTAATGTGGATGTCATGAGCTGCCAAAGATCTTGATCTTTCGCGGCTTTCAACCTCTAACGGTCCATGCTGGCTTGAACCCAGGAACCGCCACTTGCAGCTAGATTTTAGTAGTTGTGTTTATGACCACTAAATGAAAGTAAGGTCGAAATTCACTCATAGGTTATTTCTGTTTTGGTCTATACACACTCCTGAGAAACACATCTGGCTTCTTGGCAATTGAACTTTGTCTGCCGTTTGGTGCTCAGCCTGCTGCAGCTGGAAATGAGATTGTTAAGAGTGGCAATAACATTGCAGACTAAACCAATAAACTGAATATGCTGAAAAAATGCATTAAACTGCAGGGAAATGCAGAGGGAGGCTGTGATTCATCACAACTAGTGACCTACATTACACATACTCATTTGTTTTATTGTTAATATAAAAGTACTGACAGCTAGTACAGCTTTAAAGCTATACTTGAACAAGGGAACAGATCATTCATTTTTCATCATTAATAACACAAAAAGCATGCTTCAAACTTTTTTAGTATCTTAGCTTCAAAACAATTAGCTGTATGACTTTTGAAAAAAGAACAATAATAGTAATAAATGGAAAATGTTATGTATAATAGTATTTTATAATAAAGAATACTTAATTTATTCTGTTTTAATTCAGCTATATAACATTTATTGTGAAGATGAGTGAGAAACCAAAAGAAGAGTAAGCAGAGAGAGGGGCCATTAGGAGAGGGTAAGCGTACAGTAACTGCAGTCAGCAACGCTCCACAGAAAGCTGGTTCTCATTTAACATCATCAGTGGCAGGGAACTGCCCCACATCCTATTGGTCAGACTGCTATGAATGACATAACAGCATTGCATGAAATCTGCCGGCATAGCTCTCCAATTTGAAGCAATTTTGGGTTTGTGTCTGAGCTCAGATCCCCCTGCTAACTCTAACCCACATCACTTGATTGGAGAAAACATGGAGCAATTACCAACTACATCAGCATTCACTACTGGTTATACAGAAATGTATGAATTATAAGTGTAAAAAAAAAAAAAAAAACTGACATGTGTTGTTAGAACATAATTCACCGCTGAGGGCGCGGTGCAGGAGAGGGACAGGGGGATAATGCCCCACTGTCTGAGCCTAGCCTGGCTGGTGCAGTTAAAAAACACGCTGACCCCTTGCCCCCTAAACATTCAGGCCATAAAGAAAAGGCCTCACCGACACACCCCCAACAAGCACTCCACCCACCACACGCCCCCATTCCTCTACTGTTCCTGCTGCGCCAAATCCTGACAATCTGCATTAATTGCAAACATATGCTGCCAAAAAAGTGCAAAGTCATTCTGGTCTGCTCGGGTTCAGTGGGAAGTGTTCAGATGGTGGGGGTGCACTCAATAACCCCGACTCTAGAATTGCCTCTCACAACACATTCAAAAAGCAGAAATGCAAGCCTTAAAAAATAATTCTTTGAGGCCACCCCAGGCACAATACATCCTGCACTCAGTTAAGACGGCTGACACACAGATTGTGCCTGTCTTCTTTAACTTCATACTTAAGTAAATGAACAGACCAAACCTCTATTTCTCTGGTTTTTTTAATATCACACTACTAATCAGGGAGGCATCAACATTATTGTGATGTGTTTTATAACACTGACTTGTAAAAGAGCAAAGCTGAATAAAGACCACAATCTGAAATAGGTGATATTCAATAAATCAAAGGCTAAAAGATACGTTTATACACGACCAATGAGTTGTATTTATCACTGTATCAGAATATTACCTGAGTGGAAAATTACTGGAGTACGCTCCACTTTTTTATTGAGCAACAACCTTCAGTTGAACGTGCGTGTGTGTGTGGGTGCGTGTGTGTGTGTTTGTGTGTAGGTGTGTGTGTGTGTGTGTGTGTGCGCGTGTGTGGACATGCGTCTACGTGTATAGCTGTGTACATGTTTGCATGACCTTCAACTACAGTTTGACCGGTACAAACTCAAGGCTGACACTGATGCAAATGCTTTGGACAGAATGTGCTCAATATGTTGTTTTCTCGTCGTCAACATTTAAATTTGGTCATTTTCCTGTTTAAAGGCTTAGCTCGACCGCTATCTGTCTCTTCGATTTCTGCCTCAACCCCAGTACAATGGAGATGATTCAAAAGTCATCTAAGGTGCCTATAGCACTGAAAAAATTCATTCGGAAAAAAACACCAGCAACATCTCGATTTAGAAACAGTGTGAGATAAATCTGCTTTTAGCCAGCACTGTGAGTTATATAGAGTAAAGATGAATTCAGGCTGCAGAAAAAGTTAATTACAGACAAAATACAGACAATTTTGGGGTGTCACACTAAAACTAAAAGCCATTACTGGCTTGAAAACTGACCTCCGCTACAGCTACATCTAATGTCTGTGATGTCATTAGCCTTTTGGACTGAATAAATGGCAAAAACACTCCAGCGGTGAAACTCCACATAAAAAAATCGATCTGAATGTTCTTCAGTGTTTCCGAGAAAGAGATGCCACTGCTGGATAGACTGTTTCATGTCACTAGGGCAACAGTTTTGGTCCCTTTTTACTTCATGTCAGCTACCAAGTAAACTATAAAAGAAGGACAGGACATGAAGTCATTGACAGGGTCCAAATTTTGCATTTGCCCAGAGTTTGCTTCTGTAGCTTCTATTGAAGTCAGTAAACCCTTACTTCTTTGTTGTTTCACCTTTGACTGAAAAATCCTTCCACATAATTAAAAAACACACATTAGGTTATGTTGACTGGTGTTTTGTATCTAAACATACTTATTTGTTTGTCTCGTAATTGGTCTCTAAACAGATCACGGCTCTGTCAGTCATTACAGGAGACGAATGGGATCACCATCACCTCCTTTAGGACCTGTCATTTTAAGGTTATCACCTGGCAGAATCACCCACAATCTGTTGTGCTGTTAACAAGCAAATGTCTGATATACTGGTTGATGTATATTTTTTTTGCACTGATCCTACTTTGTCTTTCTGCCTACCAACTCTGATACCTCAACTAACAATACCTGCCATTGAGTGCCATTCCTTTATCAATTCTCTCTTTTCTCCAAATTTAAAATATGTGATTCTCCCTGCATGAAGGTCATTGTGCTTCTTTTTGTAAAGTAAACAGAGGCCAGGGATAGCTGTGGACTAAACATTGAGTTTTTTTACAACAAAAAGTTGTAATGTCATATGTCAAAGTTGTAATATGTTAAGAATAAAGCTGTAATATTTTGAGAAAAGTCATAATATTATGTAAAGAAAGTTGTAATATTGCAAAAAGAAGTCGTGATGTTATGGAAGTAAAATACTCAGTTGTAAGTTGCCCTTGCTGACCTCCATGACCCCTGCTCTGCCAGCCTACCCGCCTTACTGGTTGTTGCTTCCAGATCTCATTCACAGCACATGGCCCCTAATCCCCCCTGTGCTGATGTGGGGTTGTCCAACCATCATTCAGAGCCAGGGCAAATACCACCAAATGAAACACAACCTTTTCTGTCACTGTGGTGAAAAATGTGCCTCGCTGGTGTTACAGTGGGCCAAGCCCTGGGTTTGTACTCACCATATCACTGTAGATTTCATCAGCCAGAATAGGAACACAGTGTCTGGAGGCCACTGAGAAAGACAAGAATCATTTCATTATTTATGCGATAATCCAAATGTTTGCCTCAGACTTCAACAAATTAAAAGTCCTCGAGTACTTTTCACTCTTTGTCCTACTAAAGCAGAGCGTGGCAAAACTGCAGCTTACCTTTGATGATTTTCTGTAAGTGTTCTTTGCTGAAGACAGAGCCACACGGGTTGGATGGATTCGTAACAATTAGACAAGATGTCCTCTCGTCAATCAGGCTCTCCAAGTGTTGCAGATCAACTTCCCATGACTTCTCTGGCTGCAAATCAAAGATGTATGTCAGGGTTAGGGCCATAGACTGTATATAAAGATGGACAATATCACAGCTCCCAGCTTCAGTCACCCCCTGGTGGCTGGCTGCAGTGTAGTTCATAAACCCCGCTCTGAGTACATGTCAAGTAATTTTTTTCCCAAAGTTTTTTGTCTCTAATTTCATGTTGTTCTTATCATGTTCAGGTGTTCTTTTTTCTGAAAAGTTTCGTTTTAATTAGTTATTTGATTTATAAGGGAGTTAGACGTCATGATTGACAGCTGTGTGTGCCAATCAGTATGCTCATGATCAATGGCGCTGCTCACGATCGGTCAGACAGGTGTATGGGCAGGAATTTGAGACAGTTGAGATTGCTACTTGCGCAGACACTGGCTTCAAATGATTACAAGCGCAAAATGGCAGCAGCCGTATCCGGGATGTGTTGAGACATGTATAGCTGCAGACACATTCCATTTGCACAAACCGCACTCACCACCAGTAGAAGACAAGCCCACCAACAAGTTCAAGGGACGGGACTTATGGAAAGGTTAATTCATTATACATGACAAAGTGACTCATCTTGTAAGAAACAAGGTGTAACCCTTCCCGTTACCCTTACCCTAACCTTAACCACCTCTCTTTTAATTTATTACTTCATAGGTAGCTAAACGCTATCCTAGCATTTTCTCCAGGGCTTCCACTTGCGGATCAAGAAGCGAGGGAGCTGATCGTGGACTGATGTGAAGGTTGTAGTGGGCGAATCATGTAGGCTGCTCCAACTGCAGCTATACCAACTCGAATATGTTGACTTTTTTTTTGTACAGTGGGAGTAAGTCGAGACATGTCATCCATCTTACGGTCTGGTTAGGGCAGACTCTTTATTGTGCATGATAATACAGCCATGTCTTGATGATGCTTGGAGACAGTTACTACTGCAAACATGAAAAATGTCATGTTGAGTTTAGGTTGTTGCAGTGCTGGAGAGTGTACAAGGAAGGTGAAAGGTTGTACAATGTATCCTTTTCAACTGCCACCTGATCACGTCATTAATATGTGATTTGCACCACCATAACAATTTTGATCACATAAGTCGTCTCCACAGTGACGTATTTTGTTTTGCAATCATGTCAGCATTTTCTCTCCTCGTCTTCATGTTGAGTCCATCAACAGCAGGACGCCTGTATATCCCTCCTTATTTAAACACGACATGTCATTGTTATGTGGTCAGTTGAAAATATGAAAAATATTCTTTGTTCAGGGGGGAAATGAATTCCTTTCATTGAGCTGACTGCTCCACCACTGATTTGTTACACATTTTCATGTGTTTTGTCGTGAGTTAGTTTTTACAGAGTTATGTGGAAGATTTTTTTTTTTTCATTCTGGATGAACCACTAACTGCATACAGCTGCAGCATTTATGAGCGTGTATTATTAAAATGTTCTTCACTAATTTCTTCCCAGGAAACTGCACAACATTTCAGGATAAGAGAGACCAGACAACATTACTAAGGAAAAAATAAATCTAATGTAATGCCAGAACTGTATTTATATGGCATTACAGTACTTGGCTAGTGCTTGGCTAGTACTTGTCATGTCAATGAATGGAAGATGGAAGCGGTTAAGGTTAGGGCAAAGAGGTCATGGTTAGGTCTAGTATTTGCATGTGTATCAGAGCACAATATGTGCTGAACTTGCCAAGAAATGCAGTGGGCTCCATGATGCCACATCTGTGCTTCTAAGAGCAGAAAGCTAGTCAGTGAGCCTTTTTGATTAAGAAATGACTCCAGCTGCTTCTGAAACCACAATAACTGTCTCATGTTTTCTATATATACTACTTATAAACAAAAAAAATATAACTAAGACAACTTTAGAGTTCTTTTAGCGGGATGGAGGGTAGGGCATCTCCCGAACATATCTCGTCGTTTTATATTGATGGCAAACGCTATAACTTGTTTCCAGAAATGTTGAACATTGAATAAAGTCAAAATAGACCAACTGAAAGGCTCAGTAGGTTCAGTAAGTGTTTGTGTTTCAAACAAAAGAGAACAAACAGCACCTACTTACCAGAAGGTTGTAGAGTTTGACCTCAATGCCCATGGACACAGCCAGAGTCTTGTATAAGGAGAAGCCTGGGCATGGGACCAGGATGTTGTCCCCTGGGTTACACAGGACACTGATAGCCAGGTCAATGGCTTGACTGCAGCCACTGGTTAAAATCACATCCTGAAAGAGAGGGTGGTGCACTTTACCTTAAAGAGCATAGACACCAAAACCACATATCCATCCTAACAGTTTATAGTCTTTGACTAGAATAAAGTCACTGTAACACAAATTGACTTTCAAGACATGCACTCTTATGTATAAGCCTGTTATTATAATGTGCCTAATAGCGCATGTACAGTGGTTGTAACATCATGCTGCTGAGACTTATTTTCATTCACTCAATATGCCCTTAAGTTGTCGTACACTGGGACTCAGTGGAATTAAGATGAAAAAGCATAAATTAAAAGCAAAGGTATGAGTTGTGTGATGAGTTAGCACCTCTGCATCTAGGGGAGCCTCAGGGCAGCTGTAGAAGTTGGCCACTGCCTGTCGGCTCTTCAGATAACCTGCAGTTGGACACAGAGAAAATATTTGGCATGCGCAAACAGAGATACATTGGATCAAGTGATAGTGAATCAAATCATTTGAAGTTGGGTTAGGCAGTTTATTTTGGCATTGCTTGGCAACAATTCCAGGACAAAGTTTGAGCATGTTGTAATTCTGCTGGACTGAGATAAAACCAGAGTTCTACACCTCCTCTTGGCTATGTTTTCAGGATTTAGACATTTTAGGCAATGACAAGAGACTGTGGCCACACGAGTCATTTCAGACAGAGGGTGTTCCTATTGGATGTTTTAGAAATGCAGATGCACGTGCAGGTCCCTTTGGTGAAAGCTTGATTGAATGATGAAAAAAAAAAGTTGCTATTCCAGCATTGGCAACAACTACCTACACTGCAAAGCAACCCTAAAAAGGAGGACGGACTTATCAAAGAGTCTAAAGGACAGTCTGACAATAAACAAAATAAAACTTGTGTCAGTATCAGCAAAGTGTTTCAGAGATGGAGAGAAAATGTCGCTAATCGTTTAGCCTTCTGCTAACCAGAGCTAAAGGCTCGCAACTGCTGCTTCACGTTCATGTTTATGTAGGTAACATTAGCTAGAGCTTTAAATCACAGTGTGTCCTCTGTCTCACTCCCCACCACTTCAGGCCACCTCACCAGGAGGAGAGTAGGCAGTGGTTCAGGAGACAGGTAGTTAGCGACTGCAGCACCCCAAATCAAGCCAGCGCATCCCTGACCTCCCGCAGAATCAGAAAACTTTCTGTTGCTGCTGTTACACAGGTTAGACCCAGTACTGCTGCTAGCCCCCAGCCCGCTGTTACACCCAGCTCTGGGGGTTTTGCACTGACCAAATTTGCATCTCTACAGCCGCAGACCGAGGTCTGTCTTTAAGCTGCTGCCCAATGTCCTCCCAAAGAAGTAGTCCACAGCGGTGGGAAGCAAGGCGGATAGATAGATAGCTAATTCTTGTTTAATTTGTGGTCTCATACACAGAGAGAGAGCTTGACAAGGAGGGACTGAGTGAATGCACTATGAGTAAATCAACAATGAAATAAGGTTAAATAGATCAATGTATGGGAAACACTGGGTTACTGTATAAAGGGAATGAATATGTCCATGATAGTCTGGTGGGAGGCGTATAGTGGAGACGGGGGAGCTGCAGGAGGAGGGTGTGAGAATTTCTCAGATTTTTTTATGTAAGTAAAAGTAGCAAAACCACAGTGTAGAAATACTGCGTAACAAGTAAAAGCCCTGCATTTGAAATGTAATATATCATATATATATGATATATCATGATATATCAATATATCATGATAATATATATCATACGAGACATCATAATGTATTGGTGGATTAGTATTTGTATTAAAAATCTGAATCTTCAAAGTAACTAAAGTTATCAAATGAATGTCAAAGTACAAAAAAGTGCAAGTAAAAAAGATAGAAATAGTAAAAAGTACAGTAATTCCCTTTAAGATGTAGAGGATTAGATGTATAAGGTAGCATAATGTTTGTAGTTACATTCCATGGTTAATAACATTGCATAATCCAAGTTGAAGGTCGCCATGTCGAGTCACCTAACTGTAAAACATCTCAGCTTTATGCATCTGCAACACCATTTTAAGAGCGAGGGTTAAATTACATTTGTGCAACATTTACTTTGAATTTAGTTAGTTTGGTGGTTAGTGCAACTCACCAACAGAAGGAGCATAGCCATTGTATTTTTGTGCATCTATGGCATCTTTCATGGCCTGTAGCACTTTACCGTCTGTAGGCAGGTTTCCAAACACAGTGGGATCCCCTGGGGAACAGATAATAGTAAGCAATAAGTTAACAGCAAGAGAATATAAAGATTAATTATGACATAACTGTTTAGAGTCAGGGTCTTTCCTTACATTTTAAAGTACAAGTCATGGAATGTGTAAGAAATCATACATCTCTAAAAGATACAAACCTAGCAAGAGAAAAATAAGTACATTGTTGGATGGAAGTCAGTGTACAGTCTAACACTGCTCACATAAGGTTGTATTGGTAGTATCATGTCATACAAGGCACATATTGGTCTGGTTCGTTTCCAGTCTCAGAAACTAATTGGATATCTTAGGGGTTGGTTAGTCTTCTTTGATTATAGTCACACATTGTTGGAGTAATCAGAAGAGTGTTTGTCTGACTTCTGTCTTATTGCTTGTTGGTTGGTTAATGAATTAACAACTACAGATTGACAACAAAGTTGCATGTCCAGAAGTTTTTAAATCACCAGTTTCATAATGCATAAACCCTCTCACCTATGGAAAGTGCAATCATGGGTTTATCCGGGTTCGGAGTCAGCTTCATCCCATCCACAATGGCTCTGATGGGGTTGAGTGTGTTGTTGGCCATCTCTGAGGGCTTCACTTCCCATCTCTGCCTGCGGCTCTTGGCCTTGGCTGGATACAAACTGCCATTCACACTGACGTGATGGATGCCGTTCCCGTGTACTGCCTTCCCATTGACTGCGCTTCCATTCAGGCTTTTGCCATTGATAGCACTTTTGCCATGGACTCCATTTCCATTCATCTGAACCAAGTACGACTTGTTCTCCATCCTGGAACTGATGAGGATGATGGACAATAAGTGTTAGAGCAGTAAAATACATTCACTTGATACTTGAGTGTAACCTTGAGGTACCATTTTATGCTACTTTTATACTTCTCCAGTACAGTGGTGAAACTTCACTACATTTAATTGACAGATATAGCTAATTTACACATTACGATTTGACTTATATGTCATTAATTTATGAAATATAACAAACTGTTATAGATGAAAATGACCAACACCATATAAAATACTCAAACTTAACTCCCCCTGAAACAGCTACAACCTTTAACATATTCCTACATGCAGTGTTGGGGAGTAACTAGTTACATGTTAATGTTAATTTTAGTTGATTAATACTGAATACAAAATAAATGTAACTGTAATCTTTTAAGTTACTGAGAAAAAATATGTAATTAAATTACAGTTTCTAATAAAAATGTTGGTGAATACAAAGAGGTTAAATCTGAATGTATTCTGTCTGGTAAAAAGTTTATATGTAGATTAAAACATTCATTCTGTTGCTTTGTGTCTTTGCACCGTGCAGGACTGCCTTCTTTGGCAGAGCCTATATCTTGACATTTTCCAACTTTATTGCAGCAGTTAAAAGCATTTGACAGAGAAGTAATCTAAAACTAATTAAAATTAATATGTTACATCACTTTGATGAAGTAATTAAAATAGGCAGTAATTATAATAGGGATCTGTAACCTATTACATTTCAAAAGTCATGTTAATCAGTACTAACAATAAGGTTTAAATTAAAGTTGGCTTCATAAATCTGTCTCTAAACGCAGCTACAGCCAAGTGAGTGACTGCTTATTCTGCTGGAGCACCAGCGTACACTGTCATGTCTTCTCCCCCCAAAAAAGGGAAATCAGGGTCCCAAAAAAAGTAAAGAAAGAATTCAAGAAAGCAAACAAATTTGAAAAGGTGTGTGAGAGACACAAATCAAGAGAGGAGGAGCGGGCACCGAAAGGGGTCATCCTTTTCTTCTACTTTTAATACTTGACAAGTATTAAACATATTAACATTTTGCTGCTTATACTTCTGAACTTTTATTTAAGTAAACATTTTTAATGTAGTAGCCTATTTTGCTTGTACAAAAGTATTACTACTTTTATTTCTCTTTGGCAATACTGATGTGAAACTGTAAAAATCTGCCTCACATTGTGGTGTCACGCACAAAGGAAAAAACTGATTATTGTGATCAGAATATTCCAATCTGCCTGCAGTGCATATTTAAACATTGTAACCAGATGAACATTAGGCAGACTTTCTGTCTTAATATTGCTGGATTTTCAATTCATTATTTATTTTTTTCAGTCATTTAAAATGTATTATTTCCTGTCTGTATTAATCTTCATTAAACCGACAGAGAGGAGATGGACTAGAGTCGCTCAGGTCTATGATGAATTAAATATTGCGCAAAAACAAATGTACATTAGAAGATCGACTCACAACAATATATCCTCTAAACCATCAATAACACAGAAAACTTGCATTTAATTTTAATTCAACTCTATTCACAGTTCATTTGTTTAATATCGTTCATTGAAATAATAAAATTAATGAAAGTATGTAAAAATCACATTTGTACTTACTTCATTATATATTCAACGGGTCTCAGCGAGTGTCTCCAAAAAGCAGCGGTGCTGGTTAATTACTCTCTCAAAGATGAACAGTATGGGATGTTTTACGGTGTTATATATCAAGATCCCCGAAAATGGGTGTAGAGCCCTGCCCATATTTCCATTGGTGGAGACTGAGGTTTGTACCATTACACCCCTCTTACATCACTAATCAAAACCATACCACCTCAAACTTCTAGCTGCATCAATTACCGGACGGAGGAGGGGGGGCGATGGGACGGGTTTACGTAGGGCGACAGGACACCTCAGCGGCGCCTGCAGGAGTGCGTCATAACGCACTGGCATTAAAACAGGCAGGGCGCAAAGTGCGAGTCCATCAATAGCAGTAGAGATTAACAAAAAACTGAATGAATACTCAAGTAGTGACTGTATCCACCCCCTTCACGTACAAGCAGTGATGTGATCCAGTGTTAAAATAAAAATACAGATTATAGCTGCTGGGGTGTTAGAAACACCTGTGCCTTTCCAGCAATGACATTCAATATTCTCATCAAATCAAGTCAAACTAAGTCACAAATACTCACAAGAAGAGCAACCACAAGCCTTTAGCCCCCTGCCTCTATGCTGCTCCCTGCCCAAACATGAAGTTACTTATTCATGATGGGTATGACATACTAAGGCTAATACATGAGTCAACAAAACATGTTGTGATTTCATGTGTCACAAGCGTCTGCTAGATGTGACGCCCCAGGTCACCTTGTGTTAAATCAATATGTCAGCCAGACAAACAGTTGTTTCGACAAATCACGTTGATGATGGTGTTGTTGTTATGCACTGAAAGCATCTTTGAATGTCTTTTTACATTCATAAGGTTAGGTTCAGTGAACTGCTGTTTGCAGTGAGCACAAGCACACTGTACTGGTAGTGAGGCAATAAAAGTCGGTCGCACTTAAAAAACATCTGTGGAAAACTACTCCTTACATAATAGCCTGTCAGTCAGGCTTTTTTTTCCCCTAAATGGGGGGTTTTCGTGCACAGCAGTGGCTCGTTTTACAGTCCCTTTGAGTGAAATAGTGCCAGTAAAGGTAGGTAAAGTCCTCTGGGAGTATTAATACAGAAAGGTAGGTAGAAAATGGAGCAATAAAAACTAAAAAGCTGGGTTGCATCAATTATAAAAAAGCGTATTTTATTTTTTATTATTGATAAATCACAAGACAGGAACAAAACTAACATGAGTTTATCAAATAATACAATTCTACTGTACTATAGTTCACAAGAGCATAACAGGCTCATGCTACACAGAGAAATAGAAGAAGAATAAAGACACTGCTGGTTTTCTCTCAACAGAGGTGTGGACTGAAGTCACAAGAGTTGTGATTCGAGTCAGATTCAGTCACAAATTCTACAGCTTTGGATTTGACTTGGGAAAATCAAAAAAGACTCACCACTCAACTTGGACTTTCACACCAATGACTCGTGACATCACTTGGACTTGAGCCTTTTAAAATGAAAACACTTGATACCTTCCCCCAAATCCCAAGATTAAAATGTATGTTATGTTAAAAAGTATACAGTGAATTAATTAATTTCCCTTCATTTCTTTAATCAACTAACGTTGAACACTGTTCATTCCCACCAACTCGACACTTAATTCCCCAGATCCTCTTACTTTCATACAATCCGACAGCATCTAGTCAGGTTGCAGGAGAGAACAATGAAGACCTAACTACATTACTAAGCACCAGTTGGAAAGAAATATACAAAAGATAATTTTGTTCATGGTGTTCAACAAAAAACAAAATGTGTTACGCAAAACGTGGGGGTCGAAAATTACAGGGGCTCAAAAACCTCCAACAAACTTGATTTTACAAATAAATACAACATTTAAAAAAGCATTTATGATTTTTTTTAAAAATATATTAATATTGTGTTGTTAAAATAGCATGGCATTAAACAAAGAGCACACATGACTTGTTCAGGACTCGAAACTCAAAGTTTAGGATTCAGGGCTTGACTTGGGACTTGAGTGCAAAGACTTGAGACCAACCTTTGACTTGCAAAGCACTGACTTGGTCCTACCTCAGAACCCTTTTATTGTCTTTTATACCTGGACAACTAATACAAACCATGTATGAAGACATCTAACCCAGGTGGTAACAATCTAACCCTTAAGTCTGACCCCAGCTTTCCTCCAAAACTGCAAAGTCATTGTCTGGTACTCTATCAAGAGGGTACCTCTCGGTTTCAAAAAACAACATGGTGAGAGCATCAACACGCTCTCAGCAGAATGGGTCAAATCTTTAACTTTAAAAGTGTATTACCTGAAATTATATCATAAGGTGTCACAAATTTATGATATATATATATATATATGTATACAAACACAGTGGTGGAAAAAAGTTTTCGGACACCCTTAAAATTTTACGCAATCTCAAATATTATCATGAAATATTTGTGGAAAAATCTTTTTTGTGTTTCAAAAGGTGTAGCTGCATTAGACAGACACAAACAAATACAAATGATATTTTTTTGTTTATTGTTTACAAGAAAAACTAACAAAACTAAATTCTTCTAAATTCTTTGGTTTACGCTCTGAAACAGACCTTTTGATAATCCACCACAGATTTTCAATGGGGCTAATGTCTGGGGATTGAGCTGGCCACTCTAAGACCTGGATACTGTGCTCCTGCAGCCAGGTTCTACTGGCCCTGGATGTGTGGCAGGGGGCATTGTCTTGTTGAAACATCCAGTTTTGACCTCGACGGAACAGTGCACGTGCAGAAGGGAGCATGTGGTTTCGAGAATGGCACAATACTTGGCAGAGTTCAATGTGCCATCACAGACAGTGAGATGACCAACACCAGCAGCACTCATGCATCCCCAAACCATGATACTGCCTCCACCATGCTTGACAGTGGGTACTGTACATGCTGGAGATAATGCTTCACCTGGCCTTCTGCGTACCCTCACATTAGCAGGAGGAAGATAAAGCTGGAAACTGGACTCATCTGACCACAGAATCTTCTTCCAATTCCTGGCTGTCCAGTTCTTGTGTGCTTGGGCCCAACGACGCCGGGCTAACCTCTGTCTCTCGTTGATCAGGGGCTCCTTGACAGCCTTGTAGGACCTTAAGCCATGATCTAAAAGTCGGCCACGTACAGTGCGGGTGGAACACTGGACACCAGTTTGGTTTGACCACTGCTGCTGAAGCTCCTGTGATGTCATTCAGCAGGTTTTCCTGCACATGCGGATCAGGATGCGGTCATTTCTTGCTGAAGAAACCCTTGGACGCCCAGATCTTGGTTTGTCTTCCAAGCTGTTGGTTCGTCTGTATTTCTGCAGAGTGTATCCAACTGCTGAAGGACTGCATCTGCACTTCCTGGCTATCCAGGTGGCAGCTGTACCCTTCCTGGCTGAGAATCTGCATCTTCAGGCGTGTTTCCTGCGTTAGGTGCCTTGTTTTAGCCATTTTTGTCTCTGAAGAACTTTCAAATGTGCTGACTTTATATAGACACGAAGCACGGCAACACAAATTGTGTCTTTTAATAAAAAGCATGACCTTCATTAGTGGATCACTGGTACCAAAATGACCCAATACTCAAAATTTCTTATGTATATTTATGGCTTTTTTAGGATTTGTTTAGTAATGTGGCTGTGACTGTACTAAAAGAAACTGCACTTGAAGACCTAAGAGTGATTCTTAATGCAATATTTCACAAATGCATGGGGTGTCTGAAAACTTTTTTCCACCACTGTACATATATATATATATGTATATATATATATATGTGTGTGTGTGTGTGTGTGTATACATATATATATATTCAGTGGTTGCAATTCTCACTTTATTGACAGCCATTTGGAGGTTTGAGAGGTGGTCATGTGACCAGAAAGTCTCCAGAATAATTCTCCAGACTGGCAGTAAATGTGGCTGAGAAGTTGGATGAGTGACTCTGTCACCTCCACAGAGATTTGCTATTGATCCGCCATTGAGCAAGACACAAAACCACCTTAGTAATGCAGTCATTTAGTATCCAACAGGACAACTCCCACTCTCAGAATGGCTCATCTTATTGTGAAAAAAACTTCAAGCAGATGATCTCAGGACATTTTCATACATGATGGATTAAAATCTTTATATTTGTTATTCTCCTTCTATTTTTAAATCAACTTTATTAAATAAATAAATGGCACAGACTTTATAGAATCCACATATTGTGGAAAAGAAGACAGGGTGACAGCCTAAAATTAAATGAGAACAAACAAGCGTAAAACAAAAAAAAACAAGGAGACAGCATTTCAAACTCATGTTGTAGACAAATTACCAAAAGCTGGTTATGGTGATGTATGTTGTGCCAGAAACTGCATTAGAATAAATACATCTGTAAATAAATAAATAAATACAATAAACAATAACATCTTTGAGATTCATTTTCACAGGTGGATTAAAATCAACTTCACAAGTCAAAGCCCCTTTATTAAAAAAATCAGTTTAGTCATCCCCTGGTGGCAGTATTAAATAACAAGGCAATGTGGCAGACAGGATTTCAAGCTGCTACCTGTCACGCCTCATGAGCCCAAACTCACTAAGACATCGTCTTTATACAGACAAAGACAGAGAAATCAGAATATTTTGATATATGCTATGACGGCATAACAAATGTCTTGAAAACAAAGAAAAACAGTCTTCATCAGTTGTTGCTCTTTAGTGTCATGGTGGGAACATGAAATAGCACTTGTATCTGACACAATATGATACAAGGAGAAACCCAATAAACATCCACAGCTAGTACACCTGAGAATAATGTAGATAAATACACCTTCACCTGAAAATCCATTCATAGAATTATTAATTGATTAGAAACACGCAAAACATTTTAATTTATTAAATCAGAGGCATTTTTCTGATAAATTTTAATTAAACTGTCAGATTGTTGGATGTGAGAGCTTGAGTAGAAATTCAGTGTGTCCACAGTCAGTCATGGGGACTATTATGATGACATCATCAATTCAAGCATGATGCTGTTAATTTTATCTTGTCTGTGCATGTCTGTATATTAGTTTGATTAACTAAAATACTGCAAATGTCTGTTGTAGAAATTTCTGTAAGTCTGTGAGTCTTAGTACAGCTGCTTGTATGCACACCATGCCTTCATAAGACAAAAGCCCGACAAAAGGAGAGCAATTCTCAGACTTGCAGGCAGAGGCAATAGGAGCCTCAGTGAGGAGGGGCTATGTTCGGTGCTGCTGACTGTAGCGTTAGTCAAGACCAAGTAAACTGAGACCAAATCACAACGAAGACTAGACCAGTGGGAGTTCCACACTGCATGACACTTTTACGATAAAATTTGCAACATGCAAACCATAGGCACTCCCCAAATTAATCTGAAAGATCCACCTTCCCATTAAAAACGCCCACATATTTACAGTAAACAGCCATAAAAAAGGTGAATGAAGAGGAATCGTCATTTGTTTTCTGTGGGTGTTTTTATGGGAAAGTGGATCTTCCAGATCAATTTGAGGAGTGCCTATGGTTTGCATGTTCCACATTTTATCATAACTATGTCATCCAATGTGGGAGTCACACCTGTAGCGTAAACAGTAGCTAGCTTGGCCTACTGAAATCATTAGTGCGCCTGCTCTATGGGCCACACAATACAGAAGCAGCACCCATCACCCAGGTAATTTTACACATCCAGCTGAACCATTTTGGTTTCGTGTGCTACTAAGCAGCTCTTACAAGAATGAACAGGGTCCTGCCATGCTGATCAAGGTCTATGAATACATCCATGGGGTAAATGCACAAATTTTAGCCCCTTTACCTAGCCTGGCTACCGCCAGACCACGTCAATCTCATTTGAGATTTAACTTTGGTCTGGGAAGCACACACTCATTTCCTCGTTCTAAAGGTGGGACAAGTGGCCGTTGATCCAAACGTTATGTGCACTATTGGACAAACTTACATCCAATCAGACCAATGATCCCCGATGACACATGCAGAGCGACGGGAAAGTCTCATGGGATGTGTAGTCAGTTTATTGTTTAGGAGTCAGATCGAGAAGCAGGTAGTTTTTGAAATGCGTCTGTTGAAATGGCGTCCAGCAATCTTTGCCAGCTCTGCCAGGAAAATATGAGAGTGGCTGGCATATACAGCCACTCGACCAACATTTTTGATAAGAGGAAATCTTCCTCAGGAGGAGAATTTGAAAAAAATCTGTCTACCTTTCCATGCGGACCTGCAGAGCGAAATCCAAATCGCTCGCAGGGCAAGCGAGATGCAATGACGTTCCACCACAAAATACCTCCAGTCTTTGTCCAAGCAGCACTCGAGCATCATTCTAAATTAGTCTGAGTTTAAAAGAGAGGCTAAATAAGTAAGAAATATTAAAATAAGTAACCAGCATGACATTTTCACAGGCCTCCCTGCTGCTTTCTACTGTTTTTCAGCCTGTCTGTAATGTTAGACATGATACACCAGTTAACAAAAAATTAAGAAAAAGCATGTTTGTCTAGTGGGAAATGAGTCTAATATTAGCGTGTTTTCTTGTGTTTAAAATACCCATGGATATGCACTTATTTTGGTGGAAAAGTGGTGTTGGTCTTGACTCGGTGTTGCCCTGTCTTGATCTTCAGATCAATTTGAGGAGTGCCTATGGTTTGCATGTTCAGTATATCACTATCAAGTGTGTCATGTCATGTGGGACTCACATTGGTCTGGTCATGGTCTTGTCTCTGTGTCGTCCTGTCTCAATCTTGGTCTTGACTTGTCCCCAACCCCACAAAGTCTTGTTCTTGTCTCAGTCTCGATACACTCTGGTTTTGGCCATGACTTGGTCTCAGTGTAGGTGGTCTTAACTACAACACTGATGTTTAAATGTACCATGAGACATGTATTGATAAAATAATCAAAAGGCATTCTGAAGGTGAATTTTATGTATGGGAGTCATGTTTTGTTTTTTATGAGCAAAAAAATACAAACAAACAGTAAGGAGCTGACATCAACATAACAATCTTTCTTTAGCACTCATTTTTGCGCAGACAATTTAGTGATAGCCCCACATTTGTGGTCTTGACCAGTCTTAAAATAAAGTCCTGATTCCTCTTTGTCTGAGCCTGAAACAAGAGCGAGACCTTTAAAATGAAATACAATGGAAATATGAACGTTCCATGATTTTACACTCATTGCAGTATTTTGAAAGCAAAGTATTAAAGTTGTTGTGTTTTACTAGAGGATTTTGAAGCCTGTGTATAACCTGGAAGTGGCTTTGTTGGTAAATAAGCAACCTTAAGAGCTTATAAAAGCTGTTTTAACTGAGATACAAGCACTCATTAACAAGGCGCACCTGGCTCTTATTTTCTTCCTTCCTGCAGATAGTCTGCTAATTTATTTGTCTGAGAGCGGCATGATAAGAGCTTCTAACAGGGGGATGTGTTACTGAGGGTCAAAGTAACTCACAGATGACACAGGCCATAAATTCACCATTGTGTATAGCTAATATATAGTATAAAATAAACAAGGGGGATGTCATCACATTAATCCTGTGTTAGGAGTGGATTTTAGAGACTTATATAATAAGTCAATACTCAAGCAGTTTACCCTTTGAAACTTTGTACCCTGCCATTCAGCTTCCACTGATTCACTTTGCCAAGAGCCCCACTGCTGGTGGCAAATTACGTGTGCAAACAAAGCACATGCTACGTGAGCATGACTGATTCTCAAAAGAACAAGATGAACAGGAAAAAATTTGAGCACAGAAAACTTTTAATAACCCCTTCATTTTGTGGAGGCTACATTAATAAAGATCAGCTACAAAACGTCAGACTGTAGGCAGGTGGATTGGTGGACTACATGTGCATGTATGTCGTGTGTTGCAGGTAAATAATAAAAGCAAATATTGTGCATAAGCCCGACAATAGAAGTCAGTGATGGATGAAATAAAGCAAAATATCAAGACCGCCTAAACCATAACCAGAGTGAATTGCTACCAAGACGAGACCAAGACCAGTCCAATGACCTACACTGGATGACACACTTATAGTAAAATACTGAACATGCAAACCATAGGCACTTCTAAAAATGATCTGAAAGATCAACATTACAATAAAAACACCCTCAGAAAACAAATGAGGACTCCTCTTCATCCCCCTCTTTATTGCCACACTGTAAAAAGGTGTGTATGTATAACAGTGTTGTAGTGCTTAGTCTCAACACCACCTTCTGAATGTCTCGTCTTGGACTCAGTCGCATTTTTACTTGGTTTTGTCTCAGTCTCTGACAAAAAGAACTCTGGATTTTATGTCAAGACCAGTCATGGCCACAACTGCAGAGATATCACTAACTTGCCTTTTGTTGAATAGTGTTGAATAAAGATGGTTAAGTTGATTTCAGCTCCTTAGTGTTTGGTTTATTTTTTCCCGCCCATTTTTTAGACTTTTTTCATGCGCTCAATAAATATGTTTCTCGAATTTTGGTCACAAATTTGTAAAAATCTGTGTTAGTAAGAACTTTTCCAAGATAATCCATCCACCCGACAGGTGTGACATATCAAGATGCTGATTAAACTGTTGGATTACCACACAAGTGTGCAATAAAAAGCCGCTCTATGCCACAGGTGTTGAGTTTTGAGGGAGTGTGCCATCAGCATGCTGACTGCAGGAGTGCCCACCAGAGTTGTTGCTCTTGAACTGAATGTTAACTTCACTACCATAAAACATCTCCAATGTCACTTTTTGTGAATTTGGCAGTACATCCAACCAGCCTGACAACGGCACAAGTCAGTTACAATGACAAACTACTAGTCTGGTCAAGACCCTGGTGAGGACAACGAGCATGCAGATGAGCTTTCCTGAGAGAATTTTTGACACATTGTGTTCTTTTATTGTGCAAAACAATCGTTACATCAGCTGTTTGGGTGGCTGATCTTAGATGATCTTGCAGGTGAGAGCACTAGATGTGGAGGTTCTGAAGAGGTGAGGAGGAGCCTTCATGTGTTTGCTGGGTATGTTTTTATAAGGATGCAGATCTTTTGGATCAATTTGAGGTGTGCCTATGGTTTGCATGTTTAACATTTAATCGTAAATGTGTAATGCAATGTGGGACTCTGGTCTTTACTTGGTCTCAGCCTCTCAAAGTATAGGTCATGACTTGGTCTCAGTTCAGGTGCTCTTGAGTACAACACTGACTACATTTCTTCTGGAGGTAGAGCAGTCTCATGGAGAGATTATGTAAGATTATCCTGTATAACTTAATGAACCTCAGCTTCAGACTGCAGAGTCTTCCAGATTCAATATTTCATGATTAGACTTGCAATGTGAAGTTCATTACCCTGCTTTCACAGAACATGAAAGAATGAATTTAAAACTACGAGACTCTGATGCAGTGGAGGTTGCTTTAATTGTAGATCTCAATTCAGTTACTTGCTAAGAAATGTGTAAGCTTAATAACTCCCCCGAACTCCATTAGCCCAATAAGAAAACCGTTACCATTAAAATGCAAAGGAAAAAAACATTCTTCACTAAATGGCCATGTGAAGCCCATTATAACACCTTATCAAGTCAACACCATGTCCTATACTTGTTTTCTGTTGAGTTCTGTTCATGGTGTATTATTCAAGGGCACATTTATAAATCAATCCTCAGGCAAAAAGCCAGTAACCAGTGTCCTCATTTTACCTCCACCTGCAGAGGGGGGGGACTGATCTACTACTCCCTTGGATAGCGCTGTGTAAATACACATATGCAAACAGGGGCGTTACTGTCGGCCTCAGTGCTGACCCTTGTGATATGCCACTCAGGTCTGCACCAGTTTTTTTTAACATACATTTGACCATCATGTGGACAGTCTGTGCTGTGTCGTGCCACAGGGTAACATGCCATAAAGGGCTGACTTCCTCTAAGCTGATAGGCTGACTCAGGAGACAGCCACATAACGGGCCAAAGGAAAGATGTGGCGCCCAGTGGGCGGTCCATGGGTTAGAGGTCCATCTCTGCCTGACATCAGTGAAAAAGGCGGTGGGCACAGGCTAGTCCACATGCTACTCTTTTTTGTATTGTATTTTGTGCCAATGATATTTTACTAAAACCAGGGTAACCAGGTAAATTATCTCTGAGCTTGTAGCACAGCTGAACTAACTTTGCTGCTTTAAAGCACATTTACCTCCACAGCAGAGTGCACACACTGGATGCCTTCAAAGAACAAGACTATGATTCTATAGCGCAGCCATGATAATGGCTCTATAAGACAAACCCAACAGTTAGAAAAAAAATGTTAGTATTGTATGTCTCTGCAGACCAGGAATACATTACATTTCCGTGTTACCATGGAGCACATGAGTCTTTAACAGGGGGTGCGCGACCCCTAGGAGGTCCTCAGAGTCACTGCAGGGGGGTTACAAAATAGCTGCTCGATAATTGTAGTTTTAATTTAAGTTTGCTTTTTTTCAAAACTTAAAATGTGTCTGAAAATACACAATAACATGTATCCAACATATTACTAGCAAATCTATTTAATTTTAAAGAACACAACATTGATGATTGGCTAGCTCATTCATTCATTTCCTGTAGCCGCTTATCTTATCAGGGGTCGTAGGGGGCTGGAGCCTATCCCACCTGACACTAGGCAAGAGGCACACTACACCCTGCTCAGGTCACCACACTATCACAGAGATGACACTTCAGCCCTGTTTCCACCAAGCAGTACAGTAGTTGAGTTTGGTACGCATTTTTATTTTCATTTCCACTGTGAAAAGTTGTGGATGGTACAAATAGAGTCGTTCCATACTGTCCCCATTTTTGATTCCCCTTCTGTTGGGGTACCTAGCACACAGATCTGGTACTAAGAGGTGGAGCTGTGAACAATGCAGTGCACTGATTCGTCAACAGCAGACGGTCACTCTGCTCAGGGCTGAGTTGTGGCTGGTTTTGAGGCTCACGTAATGACTGTTGGTACTGTGGAGAGTTTATTAGTAGACTGTAACACAAAAATGAAAGGATGTTTGACTGGGCCGACTGCCAGTGACCTTTAAGGTGGAACATTGACTTGTAATCTTACTCAGTGCATAAGCTGACAACATGAATTAATCAACACACCTTAAATTTAACTTTTACACATTTGACCATTACTTTAGTTTTAATATGATAAAGACTTTTAGTAATGAGTGAATCTTCAAGTGTTTATATATATTAATTTTGGCCGGGTCGTGGTCTACAGTGGTCTGCAGCTTAGCAGGCATCTCATCTAGGTGTCACACCACCCACCATCTCTTCCACCTCCAGATGATTGACTCAGCTCATATATTACATCACTTTTGAAACACTGATATGATCTGTATGAAACATGCAAATATAACATATTTGTGATTTGTAGAGACATGCAATGCAAACATTTTCTTTTGGGGACTGAGCAGATGAGGCTGTACTGAGGCACACTGGTGCTTTGAGCTAAATGCTAACTTCAGTGTGCTAACATGCTACCAATGACAATGCTAACATGAAGATTAGAACTGAACAAAGAATACAGCTGAGGCTGATGGGAATGTCATTAGTTTTGCAGGTCATAACAAAAGTATTGGACAAATAAGTCTGTCTGAACGCAGCCTAATCAATGACAATTCCAAACGTTATCTTGGAATCATGCCTGTACAAAATGGCATCTAGTAGATGTTGAGATATTTCACTTGCTTAAGTGAAAATTTTGATCCAATAGGATTATCATTGCATTTAACATAAAAGCCTTCATAAAAATCCATGGCAATTCATTCAATAGGTGTAAAGATAAGAGTCTGAACCAAAGTATTGGATTGAATAACAAAAAACACATCAGACAGCTTTATTGAGAACCCCACTGGGTTATTTATTCAGATTTTTCATCGATTTATCAACAAGTATACACCGGGAAACCATTTTCTGTAGTTACAAAATACCCAAACATTCAAGACATCTGCAAGAGGAAATGCTACAATAATTACTGAGAAGAGACACAAGATGGTTTATTTCTCGCTCTGTCTCACACAGTAATGTATATTTGTTTGATAGTGCAGTCACCACCTGTCAATTAGGGGTGGAAACCAGAGGTCTGAGGTAATATATGTAATTTGAAGCTTATTTAATAGCAGTCTTTTAACAAGCTTAAAATTATCCACCTTATGTTTAACATATCATGGTCCAACAAGCACAGAGCAACATTGGGATTCATTTGGAGTCGCATTTGTGTCCACCTGTTTGTCTCACTATCCAGTTAGCTCTGTTACATCTACCTCTAAAAAATGGCTCATTGGCTGCTACATGCTCCACCTTCTTGACCAGCTAGTCAATGACTCTGAAATCAGGTTGATTGTGGTTGTGGTTGGACCAAATAAAACCAAAGATGCTAAAACACTCCACAGAGCTGAGGGGAAATACAGAGTTGGGTGATTATCCTCTCTGGATTTACCATTACAAGCGACCCCTTTCACATTACACACAGTCATTTGACCTATTGTTCACATAAAAAACATTTATTAGTAAAGCCTTAAAAATTGAAGTAGAAATTCAAGTCTTCATTTCAAAATGTCAGTGTGTCTGTATCTGGAGTCCCACTCCATCCAACAACTATTTATGAGGTAAGTCGAACAAAGTAACAGTAAGCCCAGACTTGATGTCAGCTCCAATACATAATCCAACATCATCCTATTGCAGATATATTGGTATTGATGTATATGTCACGAATAAGTAACAAGGACTTGCAGTACAGAAATGTGAAACTGAGTTTGTAATTTAGAAACACTGTCACCATTATGATGTTTATCCACCAGAGAACAATGACAAGAGGATTTTTAGAATTTTAGAATATGTCTCACTTTGTATGTATTTTGGTCTAAATTCCTAAAAAATAATCTTATGGATCTGTATCAAGACTGTTTATGTTACAAAATGTACTCTTTGCAAATATATCGTAATCTCACTCTGACACTCCAAATATAATTATAAGTAATGGTGTCATAAAGCCAGTACAAGACAGGCTATAGTCTGTATGTTCAAATGGTTTCATGTATGACTCAGAGTCCTTGCAGCCTCATACTCTAATAGCAGTCTTTTCTTGTTGATGCGAGGTTTGTAATCAGGGTCATAAACAAGCGAGTCCTCACTGTCACTGCTTGAAGATTGACTGGAGAAAAGAGTGTTCAGGTCGAGAGAAGAATCTGCGTCTTCTTCTTCCACCTCCCTCCTTTCCCCATCATTGTCATCACTGCTGCCTTGTACCGCAGGATCTACATGTCTGGTGGAGGATCTCCACTTTGTCACTCTGTAACACTCCTGAGCGCTTAGTCTGATAAGAGTCACATAGGGCTGTAGCAGTTTAGACTGCAGCAACACAGCCTGACTTGGCAGTGATAACCTCAGCTGGACTCTTTGGACTCTGCTGGTCTCAGACCTGACAGAAGGGCAACTGGAGCTGGACGTGGCGGAGACGACAGTGGAGCATGGTTGAAAAGGACGAGGATGAGGATTGCTGGAGTTCTGAGGGACAACCTGTTGAGATGATTCAGTAGATGAAGGGATGTCAGTAGCAGCACAGACTGAGGATAGAGTCTCTGAATGAGACGTAGAGGTAGGAGCATCTTGTATTGGAGGCCCAGAGACACTCAAGTTGGGTAAGGGTGGGCGACTTGTCCAAAAGTTAGTAGGGGCCTCTTCGAACTGTTCAGGTAAGGGGTTTTGACTGAAACCATCAAGATCCTGTGAATGTCTTGTGGAAGTGCAAGCCCTTCTGAACTTTCTAGAAAGTTTGGACAAAGACCGTCTAGTTGGAGGTTGAAAGCTGATAGAGGTAGATGCATCCTGGGATACAGGAGCTGTTTGTACTTTGTATGTTGTGTTCTGAGGTTTTATCAAGACCACAGTGTCTGGTGGGTTGAACATAGAGTCTTTCATCACTTGATGAGGTATGGCATTGTTCTCTGAGGTACAGTGGTGTGGAGAGCTTTGTACCTGAGGACTGGAAGCAGATGCTGCCTGTTTTTTACAAGACCTGGTGAAGTGTCTCAGAGGTCCTTGATGGGGTTCAAAGGTAGGGTAGATCCCTCTGATAGAGGCAATGTCTATCAGTCGAACCACCGGTGACAACAGGGCAGGCAGCAGAGTGTCTCTGGATGAAGAGGGCAGAGGTAGAAGTTTTGTTTGAGACATATCACTTACTGATCCAGAACTCTGCTCATCTTCAAGGTTTGCTTGTTCAGATGTGTGGGCTGCTGACTGAAGAAGGGTGGAGGTCTGTGAGGGGGGGTGCTGATGGTCAGGGGCACATGGGATGAGGTCAGAGGGAGTGCGGTCCTGCGATGATGCGGTGGACGAGGACGACTGGAACAGTGGGGGAGACGAAGAAACATTGACGTGAAGCGGCAGCTCCTCTGAGCACTCGTCAGGACACTCCTGCAGGATGCTCCTCACCCACCGCTGGTGTTTGGAGCAGAACTGAAGGGAGGAGGCAGCTTCCTGAGCACAATCACTGCTTCCCTGACAGGTTCCCTCCTTTCCCTTGTCACCACTCTTTTCATTCACACTCTTGACCACCTCGCCATCCTCCTCTGTTTGTTGATGTCTGCTAACATCTGATTCACTGTCATTCTCCAGTAAAAGAGAAAAGTCTTTGGACACATTTTGGTCAACCTCTCCTCCTTCCTGAAAAAACTCTGGCTGAATCTGTGGGGGAGTCTCGGCTTCCATTGACTTGAGGAGAGCTTCTGAAGAATTGCTGTGCAGATCATCCTTTGAGAGTTGAGAGTTTTCCATTTCATTCTCTCCACATGTTGATGACTGAGAAATACTTCTCAGACGACATGATGCAACATCTAAAGAAACGGACAGGCATTGCATTTTGATTAACAAATGGGCTATTCAAAATAACTTATCAAAGGACTCAAAAGACGCAAAAGAATAAATAAATAACAGACAAAGTGTAACATAAAAGAAAACACATAAGCCCCTTTTAAACTGCCTCTTCAAGGCAGAAATTTCCCGCTGTTATGCTGCCTCGCCATTCTGTATAAAAGGTACAATTGCGGAATGGGGGGGCAGAGTTGTCCTACCTTTAAGCCGGCATCAGAGGTAGTAACAGTGCCAAAACGATGTCTATATCAATGGGACAGCCGGCAGGACGGGATCATGGGTGGCACGGGTGCTTTTGCCGGGTGTGACAACATGTTAATGAGTGCCACTCAGCAGCTACTTAAAAAGCAGTTTGGAGCTAACTCAAAGACAAAGAACAGCAGCTGAAAATGTAAGCTAATTGGATGAGATCAGCTGCCATACAACAGAGACGGTAAATGATTGTTATTGTCATGATAATGCCACTGTTCTGGTTGAGAAAGTTCTGCTTAAGTGTTTGTTATATGTCACACTAGAGGTCGATGCTGTTTTGTTTTGCTTCTGTGATGCCAGCATGCTGTCTAAAACAAAGCATCAGCATGAAACCGTGGTTGTTTGGCTCTGTGTAAAATGCAAAGGCAGCTTGAAGAAGGGACTTCGCAGTGGCCCTACGGCACTATCTCCATGTAAAAAAGGGCTGTAGCTGAGGCATAAATTCATCTTATTTTGCACGATGTTGAAGAGGAACCGATTTTATACATCAAAGTTGGTTTATAGGTCTCAGGAGAACTACTGCATATGTGGAAAAAGTTGTCTGATAAATTGCCCCAGTTGATGTGTCCATGTTGGTTGGGCCTGAAGACTACAAGTCTGAAAATGAAAAATCTGGGGGTGTGGAGTGAGCTTATCAGACCTCTGTAATCCTCACTTCTGCTTAGGGCTAGCAGCTCGAAGCTACATTAGCTGCTACTATCATAACACACGTTAGTCCAAGATCACACTGAAGTCAGCTGAGGTCATGTAAGTACCAGGTTTTGATGAGGAAGAAGGATGCATGAAATAAAAAAGACCAGCTCCTGCTGCACCGACGTCAACCCATTTTTTTTAGACTTACAACCAACCAGAGCAACAATACATGTGACACAGCTCTAAGCAACACATGCAAGTCGGGGCAGTACTTGGTCCACTTTTAACCAGGAAAATATGTGTTTCTGGAAACATTTAAAGCAGGAAATAGGCCACGCAGTAACAGATTCGTCATTCATTATTTGATCAGCGCTGACTAGTCTGACTGTTTGATCTCACTTTCGTCAGCCAGGTACATTGCGCTATGTGACGTGCGACTTTTTTGTGTGACCGGTGGCGCTCCTTTGTCAATCATTATATCAAACTCTCCTCACATTAGATAAACAGCTGTGATTGGCCCAGCCCGGGACAGGCCAGCTGGAAATCTGTGAATGGAAAGAGGACCAGACGTATCTGCCAGAGCAAATGAAACCTGAGCTGGCAGAGATTCGTATGGTTCCCAGTCTGGTGGAGTACAAATTGATACTGTAAAATATAACAAGAAGCTGAGAGGAATGTTGTCCTTGCCTTTTATCGATTTTATTTTTTATTGTCTTTTATTTTTATTTATTTTATTACATTATTTTTATCATTCCCATTTTTCATGTGCACTGGTCACAGATTGTTTTGATTTTATATTTATACTTTCTTACTGTAAGCTTGTCAGACAACTGTACAGCAATTCAAATTGCACCGACCTGTAAAAAAGTTGCCTCACAAATAAAGTTTTATTGATTAAATGACTGATTAATGATGGTCTCTCTTTGTAAGACTACAACATCAGGATTTTTAATTAAAGGTAAAGACAAAGGAAACAGTATCAGTGCCCCAGTGGCCTTTTCATACATCTAATGTGTAACATTTTCAACTATTCAAGTAAACATCATGGAAAATATTTGTTATTTTTCGAACATGGCACAATGCTCACATACAATTTAACACATGGTGTGCGAGAGCGGGCGGTCTCACTGTCAGAGAACAACAGTGAGTTGAAAAATAATCGTATCAATGAGGTAGAGTGTTATCAGATCTCTCGTGATCTGCATTAGTCATTTGTTTCAGATGTCTGAAACATCCCCCGCATCTGATATTTGTTTAGTGATTCAAAAAGGTCAGGTGTTGTTCCGTTCTCTGGCTTTTGCCCATCTTATCAGAGTTTAGTGTGAGGGATTATGAATGGGGACATCATCTTCCTACATAGCTAGCTAGTTAATCAATCAATTCAATCAATTTTTATTTATAAAGCCCAATATCACAAATCACAATTTGCCTCAGAGGGCTTTACAGCGTACAACATCCCTCTGTCCTTAGGACCCTCACAGCGGATAAGGAAAAACTCCCCCAAAAAAAACCCCTTTAACGGGGAGAAAAAAATGGTAGAAACCTCAGGAAGAGCAACTGAGGAGGGATCCCTCTTCCAGGACGGACAGACGAGCAATAGATGTTGTACAGAACAGATCAATATAATGAATTAACTAGCGGCATTCATGAGAAATAGTAACAGAAAAATGATGACCAGTGTGGATGAGATCAGTGAAGCTGTACAGAATGTTGTACGGTGACTTGCAGAGGTAACACCTCCTAAATCTATGTTTCACTGAGCAGAGTCGGGTCGTAACGATGGCAGCCAGAACATGCCACAGCTGCACCTTGTAAAATTGTCCCCTCTGACTCTCTTATAGTCAAGATGGCAGCACAGATAACAAAAATGGTGGTCTTATTCATCTCATACCGTGCCTAACTTTAGTGGATCATAACATATCATGTATGTAGTATGGAATTATCCCACGGATGCTCCAGTTCAAAATGAGACCAAACTTTTCTATGGATGTCAGTTTTTTAGCCACAATGAGGGCCAAAATGTGGCCTGTAGCAGACTGTAAAGCTTATTATTTTATCCAAGTGGATTCCCAAATAACTTGCATCCCCCCCCCACCAGCCAGTAAAGAGGAGTGAGGAGTCAAAAACGGTCAATGACGGCATAAAATGGCCAATAAAACAAGTTTTTAAACAACTGTGAATCACTGCAACCACGAGAGGTCCCTGAGCATACCGTAAATGAACATGCACACAAAACATGAGGCTGATTGATCCAGTAGTTTGCGAAATTAGCTGCAGACAGACACACACACTCCCACAAGCACATGATGCAAATGCATGATGTTCTCCAAGCTTATGCCTAGCAGAGATAATAACCACCTCTCCCAAACAGAAGCCAACTAACATATTGTCTGGCTTAATGAAATGAGTTGACACAAAATGGCAATCCAGTGTGATTGTCACACTAGGCCTGTATCACTGATCCATCATGTTTTGTATTTTCTATATAATTTTTTACAGTACTCAGTGCGCATATATAGTACTCAATACACAAGAGAATGAACCTGCCATGCTGTAGAAACAGAAAAAAGTACTATATGTACAATTCTTACAGCAGAGAGATCTGGTCTTGTTGTCCATGCATTTATGAAGAGAGCTTAACATTTGTATTTCAGAGGGCGTTTCTTACCACAGTGCAGCAGATTCCTCAGAGTCGTTGCTATGTTTGTGGAGTCAGAGGTAATTACTTCCAACAGTAGCTTCTCTTCCTCAGTCGCAGGACTTTGTTTCTTCAGTATCTAGTTCACACGATCATATATGGCAAAAATGCAGTCGGTGAGAAATTCCAATAATGATATCAGAGGCAATTCAAGTTGATGAACAGGCCTCAAGAGTAAACACTATGGGTCTCACTCACTAACCATTCTTAAGGGGAAATTTCTTCTTAAACCCCACTTACATAGTTTTCATGAAGATTCATGAAGATTTTTATAATTCATAAAAAAAATTTAATGATTATTTTTATCATTTTACAAAGAAGATTGTGGTCTTTTAAAATAAACACTACACTAACACAGTTCACATCAGATATGTTAACAGGAACCATGCCATCTAGCAATTAGCGGTTGATATGTTAGAAAATATCACAGGCAGATCAGAGGGGCAGAACAAAAAAGTGGCAAACAGCATCCTGAGTAGGTTTTTAATAACCTAAACATTGCGTGAACTATTCCACCGCCTTCTCTCCCCCTCTCTCTGTCTCTCAGTCTCAAAAACACACACACAGCTTGCTCCTGTAATGCATACAGTTTGTGGTGTGCAGGTTGGGTGGCTGATTAGTTTTAGCATTCGTTGCATCTTTTTGTGTTCTTTTATATCAGCCCCTGATAACATTAAACATGACAGCCTGTTGTCATTTTCTTTCTGTAGAAGTACCTCCACTTCAGAGCTACTTAGGTTTTATATATATATGTATATATATGTATATATATATATATATATATATATATATATATATACATATACCGGAGTCCGGTGCTCCACCCTCTTTAGATTTTCAGTTGGGCATTCTTGACTTAGTTCCCCCAACTTCTTGTTCTTCTTCAACAGTTTCTGTTTCTGCACATGGCCCTGCAGTCTCGTGCTCTTTCATGAGAACTGTCAGTGTGTTTACCAAAGCTGTTGAGGATCAACTGGCACATGCTTTCAACTTAAGAGAATGAGGATATCCATCATTATATAATCACATGTGCAAACAATTCAGTGGTTTAGCAACACATCTCAATCTGACGTAGACTTTTCTTAGAAACCTTCTTAAGGACAAATTTATGAGGGGTACCAGGGTACCTTAGGCACTCAACTATTGTCTGTCATTGATTGATTATGGTGACGTTTTGTACATGACTGCCTCGTTAAAATGTCTTCGGGCACTGGATACTGTTTATCACTGTGCATTACGCTTTGTTACTGGTTGTGGTCGCCTCACTCACCACTGTGAGCTCTATGCCAAAGCAGAGTGGCCCTCCTTGAGCTCCCGGAGGTGTGCACATTGGATGATGTTGATTTATAAGTCTCTTCTTGGATTAGTTCCATCCTACCTATACGCTCTGCTTCAGAAATCAAGGAGCACCTATGCCTTACGCTCTTGTACAATTCATCATCTAAATGTGCCCAGAGTCAGAACTGAACTAGGGAAACAAGCTTTATGTTATGCTGCCCCCACCGCTTGGAACGATATACAGACTGAACTGAAAATGTCAGAACTGGTCTCAGTTAAAGCTTTTCGTTCTATGTTACACACTAGGCAGCGAGAAACCTATGAGCAATGCTTGTGTTTTTAATTGTTACTGTCCTTAAAAGTGTCGCACTTCCACTGCAAAATTGTTGAATTTTTGCCATATTTATTGTTTGTATTTATTGCCTTAACCTTTCTTGAATTTTGTATTTATTATGATGTGTGCTCTTGGCCAGGTCGCCCTTGTAAATGAGATCCTGATCTCAATGGGACTTATCTGGTTAAATAAAGGTTAAATAAATAAAATAAAATAAAATTGAGACGAACACATTATTGTTATTTTTCTACACATGTTCTTGACTGGTTGCAGTACTTTATTTTTATTTCCTCTTATTATAAACATAAAGGCAAATTCTTAACATGTATTAAACAAACCTTATTCTAATTCTGATTCTTTAATCTCTGAATAGATTATTACATTTACAGTACTTGCAGCAATTCTCTGAAAAACAAGATAAGCCTCACAACAGCAAGTTTTCATTTATAATCAAATGGAGGGCAAAATTTCACCCTGTCACACCATCAGAGATTCTACATGTCATCTACCAACATAATGTTTCAGGTAACTCTTTCAAAGCTGGACAACAAACAGCAAGCATCCATTAAAGCACACACTAGAACACACACCTTATCAATGTAGGTATCTCCTGGTAACACAGTCTCCAACTCTTGTAGGTAGTGCAGCAGCCTGTCCTCTACTTTCTGGGCATAATGTTCACCATACTGCTCCTCCATCTGAGTCTGAAAGACAGCAAGCACAACATGTCACCTGGAAAAACCCTAAATCAGACTTTTTGTAACTTGCATATAGCTTGTTACTTGGGGTTTCATTGTACATTCAGAAATCTAGAAAGTAAACTTAAGGTGAGTTGTCGTTATGAAACATAACCTGGGTTGCACACAATTTTGTGTAATCAGAGCTTGTTTGATGTAATTTATTGCACAGGATAAATGAAACAGTCAAACCAATTCTTATCCAAGGTTGCTCTCTATTTGTCTGTTTACTGTTTATCCAGTGAACTCTCTGTTCCAGAGGTTTCTAATTCCACTCCAGCACACTCTAAACAGTTGCAGAAGAATGCTCTCGCACGTTTCCTCACAAAGTGTAGGTTTATTACGTCTAGCTGGCCACAACAGCAAACAATGATGCAAAGCAGTTTTTATTTGTCATGACATCACTTCTGAGATGATCTGAGGACGCAGACAGCTATCTGGTATATGTGCCGCAGGCACAAGGGATTGTTTATAAATATGGATCTGTAGTGCCCCCTGTTGGAAGGCAAAGTTAAGTGCTGAGAGAGAAAACACCAAATTCTTCATTCTCTTATGACCCCAGTGCACAAACAATCACAGCAGAATAAATATGATAAATGTGCGTGTAAACAAACCATATTAAGAGGATTTAGACTTGTTCCATTTTAAGAAAATTTTCTGAAAATATTATGTTAAAGCCGCAATTAAGAATCAGACCAGAACTAGTTTCCATTATCTTTTTTTTCTGGATGTGATTTGACTGAACTTAAAATGGGTTCAATTTAATATGTAGGTATTATTAGAAATGTCTGACCAGCTGCTAAGATGAACTTGCCTGTATTCATCAAAAAATATTTTGGGCTAGTAGCATGGTTCAGCCCTGATCTGATTGGTCAGACCCTCTGTTTGTTTGTTGCTTGCCCAAAGTCAGTTTTTATTTGCCCTAATGCCATCTTTTTGTGGTTATCAAATCATTTGCAGGCATCTAAAAACCTAATTAAACCATCCACATACAAATCTTAATTAGAAAGAAGCAAGATGGCTCAATTCTTAGCTTTCTATCATCAAATCCAGAAAAAACAATTAGTTTAATTCAAGGCTCCAGACTGTTCCAAAGTAAGTGTAAACTGCCAAAACCTCTACAATGTTACCTTTTTTACATCGTTATTGTCATCTATAGTGGTTATTTGCATAAAAACACACAATTTAAATGACTAAGAAATAAGTGATTGTATTTTAATTTGCTTTGATTAAAAAAAACTCTTGGCTTAAGTCATTTTAATGATGTATTATAGGCTGCTTAGAGCTAGTTTTAGGTAGTTAAACAGGTCATAATTCCCTCTCTACTATGTATTTTACCATCCCCTTCAAACAGCTGCATTTAAGTTTTTCAACCCAAACTAAATTTTACACAACACAACATAATAATGTTATAATTTACCTTCACCCAACAGTCATTTTTACTGAGTAAAGCATGAACACATTATACAGTAACTCAGTGTGATCTCCATAAGCTCTTAACCCCCCTCTTCAGAACTGTGCTTCCAACCGGCTGCTAACAGCTAATGTTTAGCTCTCCTGTCAAGCGTGTAGGAGAACTAGGATGGCCAACGTGAAAACACAAAATCACTGACAACCCTATCTAGAGCCACTGTTTGATTTGTCCATTCTGGGCTACTGTAGAACAACACACCAAATGTGGTGGAGGACACACTGGACATTTAAGGGATTTAAGGGATGCATTTTCAAATTTTCTGCCACCCCCTAGCTCCACTGTCTGATGCTATATATCACCAATCACTGAGGAAACTTCAATGTGAACATGTCAACGGACTAATTAAACTGGGCTCTTTAATGTCACTTTAAACTTGTTTCCTTTCTTGCATCCTTTATTCTGGCACTTACTCCTGTGGTCACAGGACAGTGTGTTGGAGTAAACTAACCTTAATATAATCTTCAAGTTTGTCCCTGTCCATAGCGAGTGATTGTGCCAGAGCCTTAAAGTCCAGATGGTTCTTCCTCATGAGGAACATTTCATGATGGCTCTGTCCAAAAAAATACAAGGGACACAAAACATCAGTGACAAACTGGTAAGCTTTTCCTATGGGCAGTAGTTAGGCACAGAGCTGCCGACACTTAACTGGACAATGGTGTGAATAGCATGCTTTGTTTTTATTATTTAGCACATAAAATGTATTTGAATTACAATACAGGGGATGATTGTCAGGGGCAACATTTAAGAAGTTCAGAATAGGTATTATAATATACATACAATAGCTGACTCACAGTCATGTCGACATCCCAGTCTCAATAAACATATAAACAGATGCCTCCTCTTGCTTGTTGTGTTGACAAATTTGACCAAATTAACAAAGACTAAAACTTAACACAATTTCTGTATATTTTAATTCGATTTTAGTAAGTTTTGTTTGTTGTTGTTTGTTTTTCAAATAACTACAATGTTTTCCACACTTTGTTTCAGTTTTGTAGTTTCGTGCAGTTAACTGTAATAACCTTGTACTACACAAGTCTAAAATCAACAGAGTAAGAGCATGTTTGATTGTTTCAGAGATTTAAAAATAAGCATAAACAATAGTTCCCATGCTGGACACTTACACATTGATCCTGGTATTGAGGCAGTTTACTTGGGAAGAACGTGCTGATTTTTAACACTGTATCAACCATTCTTCGGCCCTCCCTGAGCATCCACATAACGACCTGGAAGGAGAGACAACAACAGAGAGAGGAGGATGAACAGAGAGCAGGAAACTGACGTTCAAATTTTAAAATACACGTTAACGTAGAAATACAGCCATGGATCGACTGCAATAGAAACATGGCACTAACACCAAGTTTACATGCTTAACTAATGAATGAATGCCACTTATCTCCATACCATGGTCTTAAGGCCAAACATGATCTTCATGTGTTTAATTGGAGCAACGAGTCTGGGTAGAAGTCTGTACGTGGCCTCCAGAAAGCCAATTACTCTGTCAAAGTGCTCCACGTTCCTGTTCTTCATGACGGAATACGCCTGAGCAGAGGCAACACGCAGCCTCCACGAATCTTCGAGGCTCAGAGGCTGGGAGTCCACGTCCAGCCAACTGGAAGGGTCCACTACTGTGAAGAACAGACATGATGATTTTGCAGAATATATAGGTTATTGGATTATTATTACTGATGGATTGACATGTAAGCATCCTGTTGTATGTTAGAGCTTATAAAGTTGGAGCAAATATAACTGTATGTACTTGTGGGTAGTTTAATGTATAACAGGTAATACATGTATACTGCCTACAAGCAAGACACACAAGCCCCACTGCCTCATCGTTCTGTATGAAAGGTACAATCATGGAATGGGACAGAGTTGTCTCGCCCCTTGAGCTAGCATCAGAGGGTAGTAACAGTGCCAGGACAATGTCAGTAATAAGGGACAGCTGGCAGGACAGCATCACGGGTGGCACAGGAGTGACACTTTGACGATGTGTTATGCGTGCGACCCACCATGGGAGATTTAAAAAGTGGCTGATAGCAGTTAGCAGCTAACACAAAGAAGAGGAACAGTGGCTGAAAATGTCTGCAAAATGGGGAGACAATGAGGTCCGGGAGCTCCTTACCCTCCAAGCAGAGGACGAGATCGGCCACCATGTTACAGGGACAGTACATGATTATTATTTCCATGTTAATACCATTGTTGCACATGTTAAATGTAACACAAGAGGCCAATGCTGCTGTGTAACACATCCTGTTTGTCGTGCCTCTTTGGTTTCCATGATGCTGGTATGCTGTCTGAAATCACACACTGGAGCAGCATGATGCCGCTGCTGTTTGGTTCTGTCTAAAAATGCAAAGGCGGCATAAAGAAGCGACATTGTGGCAGTCTTTTTGTAAGAAGGGCTACAGGCTTTGTGGTTGTTTTGCCTCTTTTTATTGTTTTTTTTGTATGTCTTTGTAGTCATTATGTATCTTTTTGTGGTTTTATGTCTCTCTCTTTGAGGTAATTTTGTGTCTCTTAGTATTTGTTTTGACCCTTTATGCAGTTATTTTGTGTCTTTTTACAGTTCCTTTACATCTCTGTTGTCATTTTGTGTCTCTTTGTGGTCATTTTGAGTCTCTTACAGGTCAGAAAGTGTTTATTTGAGTGACATTTTGCAGGTAAAGGCCATGGTGCCCCCAGCGACACTCTGGGCCCCAATTTAGTAACAACATGAAGTATCTGATATAAAGACCTGGTCTAACGTGAAGGGAAAAATCTGAATATATTTTAATATAAGTACAGAAGCCTCTATTTCACAGTTCTGTTGATGATCACAGGGGAAGTCTAGCCCACTTCCTCTTATTCCACCACATCCAGCTGTGACTGGAATGTTATTAGGGGTGGGAATCACCCTATCATACAATATTATCCCGATACTTTTATCACGATACGAATATCATTGTGATTTTAAACGTTTAGCAATGAGCTGATTATTGCAATAACATATATTGCAATATGTTGCGAGTATTACCTTTTTTCAACTGCAGATTATGTCCCCCAAAGAAAACTTTGTCAGCATCTGTTTAATCTAATTACATAAAGTTTTAAAGGTAACATTTCTCACTTCAATCATTTTTATTGCAGCAAACTTTGTCTGGCAGACTAAAAAAGAAATTGATTTTGTTATTCTGTTTGCAATAATAATAATTTACATAATAGAAAACAATATTTGGCACACTAAGCTGTATCAATATTTCCATTATCCTAAATTATTATATATGACATTATTAGACTGTGGTGACTTTCCTCCCATCTTTTGTGACACATTAGATGACTCAAACCTTTTTTAAAATGTAACAGTAAAGTAATGTAAAGGCTTAATCTGAAAAGCTACTAATTTGTCATATAAATGCAGTGCAGTGAAACGTATTTCCCTGAGTTACAAGTATAAGCAGCATGAAATAACAAATTTATGTAAATTCTGTCCATCATTGCTGCATTACAGTTTAAAATGTTGTGATAATGCAACAAAACAGTTCAGTAAATTAAGTAATAATAAGTGAAACCGACCTTCCTGTATATCCATCATCTTGTGAGCCCAGACATGCTCTATGATCCACAGCGGGAACTTTGGGAAGTTTTGTAAACATGCATTGGCAGGCTGCAGCTCTGTTCCCTCCATCATCAGATGCTCACAGATACTGTACCGGGACAGCAGCACCGGCTATCAGCCCGCTGGACCCTTTTGAACCCCCATTCATGAATGGGCTGCGACCACCCACCACACAGGACATGTACCGGCAAGTTGAGGAGGTGAGGTTTTGAACAGCCGCAGTTTTGGGCTGTTTGCAGATCATTTTACTTTGAAAACGTTGCCAAAAACTTCCTTCAGAAACTCACTGACTGTCAAAATAAAGTTCTGTCTAGGAGCTGTGATGTCAGATAACGATGCGGATAAAACGTATAGACTTTTATTTTGAAGTGCACTGTGCCACGCGACGATGTTGACCTGGAACTAGTTAAACAGCCGTGAACGTTCACCGCCGTGTTTCCCCGCTGTCACCTTCAGTCCTGGATATGAGGTCCTTTTTCAGCTAGTATGGAGGCACACACAATACTGTAAGGTAACGGGAATGTGTAACATCTTTTATGAGCAACTACTGCGCTTCGCTAGCGGCATTTATTGCTGTTTTTTAAAGATATCTACACAAACATGCTAACTAGTTAGCTTTGTTGCCTGTGGTAGCTGTTGAATGGGCGCGCGTGTGTAGTAGCACCTGCGTATCCCGTCGGCGATGTTTGATGTACTTCCAAGCTACCTTCTTTTTCTTTATTTCTTTTTTTAAATAAACAAAATTGATGTTCAAACATGGCTCTGCATGATATCAGAAGGATCAGGTGCATGATAAAAAATAAGAGATTTAAGTGTGAACTTGTAAAAAATACAAACGTGTGAAGAGATATAAGTAATATTTAAGTAAATTAGTGCTAGGGGTTTTTTTTTTTGTAAATCGTATTCATCTATTGTGCTAAACAGTTCCATTGCATTTTAATTTTTCACGAGTTTAATGGCTTACAATTTAGAAAGAAACTCCTTATGAAGCACATCAAACCTAGGCTTCACCTTCACAAATTTCCAAGTATGGGAATGTTATTAACTAGGCATGGTTAACCAGGAAGTTCTCCTTCCTATTTTCCAGGATAAGTCCATAAAGAAAGTCCTTTTGAGAAAAGTTTTTGAGTTGGTAAAACTTTTTAGGGAGAGCCAGGCATTTACATAAAGCCATAAAGCTTTAGAATACACACATTAGAGGGAGATGATCAGTAGTTTCAGCATCATAACAAAATACACAATTATTGGTTTCAATACTAAATTGTTTATGGAACAAGTCATTGGATGGATGTACCCCGTTTAAGATTTTAAACCAAGCTATGTTTTCTGTTGAACGGAGGAAGTGCTACGTCAAATTAACGACACATATTTTTGTGTTATATAGATAATGTATATCTATGTTATTAATGTTAAAGTGAGTGCTACAACAATCTGATAAAATGACTGAAGTGTTCTTGTGACGTCTCCACTTCCACAGTGGCACCCCCACTGGTAGTAGTAGACACTGTGGCATTTAGAAATTGCTATTGAAATATTGTAGTTCCAGAAACATTGACTTTAATTAATTAATAATTCTGATAATGTACAAAATGTCAAATGTATGTAAGTAATCCTTCTCCCAGTTCGTAGTGGGAGAGGTGAACTGGCCTGCAAAGAGCCCTAACTTCAGCCCCTTCCAACACCTGTAGCATGAGCTGGAGTCAGTCTGTGAGCCTGGCCCTATCACACAGCTTCAGTGTTGGACCTCACTAATGCTGTTGCAACTGAATGGGAGCAAATCAGCCCACAGCCAGGCTCAACATTTAGTAAAAGTGTGAACCCAGAGGAGTAGAGACTGTTTTAGCAACAGATTGAAGCCCATGTTTTTTTGAATGTGTGTATTGTTTGTCCACTCACTTTTTGACAGTGTATCACTCACTGGGTCAAGATTGAGCCTGGAAAAAAATGTCCCATTGTCATCAAAGCAATGATCTCATAAAATCTCAAAATGTGCATTGGATCTTCATGACACGTTCATTACAATAACAGAATGTCCTTTTGTATGATTTTTCCCACAGCACTGTGCGTCACGCCCCTTACATGTGACACATAATCCCAGCTGCAGCTCCACCATGAACACAAAAACATATGTGTCTCTGCTCCAACTCCCCAGGATGGGGTTCAGACTGTGTGCATCCACAGCCCCGCGCTGCAGTGCAGGGGCTTTGACTTTAACAAGGACTTCCACTTGCCTTCCACATATCTCACCCCACTGGGCTGCACCCTGCAGTCACTCTTACTCCAGCAGCATTAAGGTGCGCCCCTATCTTCAGTACATGAAACGCAAGATCATACCCCCTCCCAGTCCTCCGTACAGTCACGTGTGCCAGGTCGGGGACCCAGTGCTGCGTTCACATGCGGCTGCTGTTGACCCTGCAGCTGTAACAGGCCCTGAGATCCAAAAGGTCATCAACACTATGGTGAAAGTGATGCGGCAACTTGAGTGTGTGGGACTTAGTGCACCTCAGATTGGGGTGCCACTCCGTATCTTGGCTCTGGAATATCCCGAGAAGATGCTGAGAGAGAGTTCGTCTGCATCGAGGGAGGCCCGTGGTCTTTCTGTGCAGCCCCTGAGGATATTTGTCAACCCCCAGCTGAGGGTCCTTGATGGGCGGAGTGTGCTCTTTCAGGAGGCCTGTGAGAGCATCTCAGGCTTCTCTGCTACAGTTTCACGCTACCTGTCTGTGGAAGTGTCTGGTATGCATGTTTATATCTTAATCCAGTGTTTCCTTGGCTTTCAAGTTTTGTGCCAAATCTCATTTGCTAATACTGAGACTGTTCAGGCTACAAAAAACAGCACACGGAATGAATTTTGGCCTTATTTATCCAAAACAAGAAAAAGTTCCAAAAACATGTAGCCTAGCATTTCATTTAAGAGTACAAAAAATTCTCAAAGAGGATGGTAATACTACATCATGGTTCTGACGGGGAATTAATTTCACTGTTTTAATTAGTAGACACGTCAAAGGGCAGCTGTTAATGCATGTCTGTATATTGCTCTCATCCCTCTGTGTTCACCCTGCAGGTCTGAACGAGAAGGGTGAAGCTGTCACGTGGCAGGCCAGTGGCTGGCCGGCTCGGATCCTCCAACACGAGATGGACCACCTTGATGGGATCCTCTACATCGACCGTATGGACAGCAAAACTTTCATCAACATCAACTGGCAGGCGTACAATGAATAGAAGATCCTCAGGGCGGACCACAAACCACACAAAGAATGCCTAAAACTGATGTTGTGCACTGATTTAAGTTTTACTCCACACCATCTCTGATCAGCCTACATTATGGTGATGAAATTCGTTTGAGCACTTGGTGTCTGTTTATCTTTCATGTGAGAAATTTGGTATTGAAACATTTTGGTTTCTGGTTCAGGTTTGAATAAGAGCTTAATATCAGGATCATCATGAACTGCCTCAACTGAAAATTCATCACTGGAAGTGTTTTCTCTGCAGGGCAGAAACCCAAAAGCAATTATGACCACTTTAAAGTGCAAGCCAAGAGAGCAATGTTCTGTCTGTGTCTGATTAATAAAGAGGCTGATATGTTAATGATAAAACGAGTGAATCACGAATGTCTGCCACCATCACAATGAATGAATGCAATTGTGATACTACTTAGCAGGTGGGCGGGTGGGGGCACTGCTGATTTTTCTAAAAGACCTCTTGTTGTTCAACTCTTAAAACTGGTCGTTCTCCTGGTTTTACACGATAATGGAAAAATGGATGAATTTGCATGAAGTCAATCCTGTTTGTACAGGGGACTCGGAACATGTCTGGGACATGAGCAGGCATGACCCAGGAAGAACAGGTGGTTTTAACAGAGTTAGAATGGTTCAGTTGTTGGGACACTCTAACTTGCTTCCAGGCGTTGTGTTTGTGTATGTCAGTCTCCATGACTTGCATGTCCTTTTGCATTACTAAAATGTAAATCATAATGTTTTTATACATCTGTTTTTGTTTGTTTCTTTCTTTTCTGGCACATTTGTCAGTAAAGTATTTCCAAAACACTGAATGTTAAGTAGACTAGATTAGGATTTCATCCATTCAATTAAAAGCATGCACCTCTTTATGGTTTTCAGATTTATAGAGACAACTATAGGATATCAGGCTTGGAAAACTTGACTTGATACATTCACAAAATCTTTTGAACCTGTTACCAAAAAATGTCAATGCAGAATTGACTAGACTTACCGCCTCACGGTCGTATGACTCCGGGAAAGTCAAGTTGCAGTTAAAGTTTACATCCATGTCTGTCCAGACTCACGTGGAGTCATCACAGTAGGCAATGCTTCAAACATGGACGTTGTTGCAAAGAAGCTACATATTCTAAAATATAGATGCTTCACGAAACATCTTCAACTCAGCAGCACACAAGATCTATGCAATCAGCACAGTTTTAAGGTGGACACCCAAGATTAGTGTCACCAGTTCAGTATCTGACCAAATGTCTCCCCCTCTCTTCCTGAGATATGATGTTGAATTTTGGCCAGAAAAGGGTTTTTGCTAAAGTCACAGTGAAGTTGACCTTTTAGATATGAAAGGTCATCACTTCATCATTTTATCCTATTAGACATTTGTGTGAAAGTAGGTCACAGTTAGCACATGAATCCTAAAGTTATGGCCATAAATATCTTGTGAGGTCACAGTGACCTTGACCTTTGACGACCAAAATCTAATCTAATCATTGCTGAGTCCAAGTGGACGTTTGTGCCAAATTTTAAGAAATTCCCTAAAGCTATTTTTGAGATATTGTGTCCACAAGAATGAGACAGACTGACAACCCAAAAACACAGTGCCTCCGGCCACTGCTGTCACTGGCACTGAGGCGAAAAAGGCTAATTTTCCTGGTAAATTTTTCGAAATATATCATAACATGAAAACATCATTACAACCACTTTATACTTAAGGGCTGAAATATGTTTTTGATTAACAGAAAAACAATAATCAAAGCGTTTAATCTATTTATCAAGAAAACAATAAGCAGATTAGTTAATAATAACTGTCATTTGCTTGAGTTTGTTTCCACAGCTAATGAACTCAAAAAGAGAAGACAGAGCCTAATGTAACGCCATAAAATAATGGCATGAAAACCTTGGGAATGATCTAAAGGAGTGCTTCATAACTTATACACTTATTAAATGTAATAACTGATTTTCAAGGTACTTTTTCAAAAGTTTTATTGGTACATACTTGTAAGTATTTTGCTCATAAAACACATTAGACACAGACAAGTGCTTATTGACCTTTTTTACTCCAGTTTGTGTGCAGGCAGCAAATATAGATGAAAACAGACTTTGTGCTTTACATTAAATTACATTTAAGTGACCCAAAAGCACAAACTGCGATCACAACTTCAAGTCTCAACAACAGACATTTTCAAAAATGTTGATAATGATAAATATGGCCACATAGAGAATAACTGTATGGCAGAGTGATGAGGGTCTCAGAGAGAGGACCAAACTAAAAAAAATTGGAGCACACTCAATACTGCATTTCAGTACTGTGTCAAGGCAACATTTGATTCATTGTACTTGATTTAAAAAAAAAAAAAGGAACTGCACTCAGATTTAAGGCACTGTGATTTTGCTAGTTGTGCCTCTTCAGTGCAATACATGTCAAATATAAATCACACAGATGATGACTGGTCAAAAGTTTGGCCACAGGTGCAAACAACAGGATTTCTGTACCAGCAATCGATACAATACTCATTTCCACAGTATCTGCACAGAACCAGGGGCTTTCTGGAGCACGTCCTCCCACAGGCGCACACTCCCAGGGGCTTGATACTGTGGTGACTTTGGCAGAAATCTATATCTCTGCAGGAAGCAGAGTGGAAGACACCGCAGCTGTGACACAGGACCTGAGGGTCCAGCTTAGCGAGGTCACAGCAGTCATGGTAGGTGATTGGATGAACAGATGAAGTTATTGATTTAGGGTCATCATGCAGAGCCAAGGAGGACATTGCTGCGCTGCTGCTGCTGAGAGTGGGCGATGTACTCATATCACTCACTCTGAGGCTTCCACACTGTGGTGACTCTGCTCTCAATTCTTTCATTTCTTCTGGTGTATTGACGGGGAACACTGTGCAGTGGTTTTTCTTGTTGCATTGTTGAAGCAAGGCACAGGCAATGTCATGTGAGGCGTTGCATTCAATACATAATCTAAGACAAAGATGAGGAGTTTGGAGACAGCTGCAGAGGTGGTTGGCATCAGCCTCATGCTCGCAAAGCCCTGTTGCTTCTATCTGCAGACTGCCTGACTGGGAGTTCCCTTGGTCAAACCTCAGCTCTTCACAGGGACGTCTGCTTTGCCTCATGCTGACTGAAGTGCCTCTGGCAGTATCTGATTCCAGTGCTGACGTCTTGGTCAGCTGGCAGTTATATGTAGAGATGCAGACATCCTCTCTGGTGGACAGGGAGGTGGATGACGAGGACATGGACGTCATGCCATTGCTGTGCGATTTGACGGCAGGGGGTGATGCACTGCTTTGATTCATCCAGGTTAAAGAGCGGGGACTCTCATCGACAACTGCCTCCATTTGCCCCCCGTTAACGTGCTCATCTGTGTACAGATCCACCTCCCCTTCTCCATCATATGGCTCCATCAGTGGTTGGTTGACACCGAGGGCCTTCTTGGTGTTGTCCAGTGCGACCTGTTGAGATGCACAGACAATGAATCCTCAACAATTCAAATGTATTTACTGCTCAGCAGGATCAGATCTTGTTAATGTTCAGTGCATTCAGCTGTTCTCAAACGATGGTGTATCAAACAGTATAGGAATGAATAGGTCAGTTCCAGGGGCGACAAGCAAAATAGGAGATCATTTAGGGAAAAGCAAGCAGCAACCTATGGGGCAGAAAAAATGAAGCCAACATTAAGTGCCACAACCTGCAGTTCCTCAAATGGCCACTTGAGGATGGCTCCAGAAGCCAGTTAGTCCCTATAGACCCCTGAGTTAAAATGCTCAACCTCACAGCAGAAATTAAAAAATGACAGTCTGGTACAAAAAAAGTGTTGGTCTATAGCTGTAACTATATGTACATTGCCACAAAATCAGCCTAAACTCTGTGGAAACTTTGGGTTCTCCACAAGAAATTAGAATTGTCTGGGTTTGAACTATGTCTGGCAGCACAGCATGGATTGGTACTGTAAATAGTGGGGCTGCAAAAGAGGAAAGTATCCCATCTCCACAAAAGAGGTGATTTCAAAATACAAACCCCATGACTGATTGATCAATTTGCCACATACCAGGCAGACGTACCTGTACGCTGCTTCCTCTCTGCCTCTCCCTCACCAAACTCAGCTCCCACTGGGTCTCACCAGTGTGCTTCCCCAGAGCTGTCAGAAGGAGGCAACACTCGCAGCGGGCCAGGAAGAAGGCACATGACAAGCAGAGGAGGTCATCCAGAGAGGAAGAACTGACCCTCGGCAGCTGGAGACAAAGCTGCTCGTGGCGAGACGAGCTGAACTTGTATCCTAGCAGGCCAAACAGTTTCTCAATCTGTGGCATCGAAAGCACCGGTTTGATATAATGGGTAAACATACCTGAGTACATCTGGGACACAAAGGACAAGAGAGGAAAAACAAATACGTCAAAAGTCTGGAATTTTATGGTATTGTCCTGGTCTGTCATGCCAACAACTTCTGAGTGTTTAACCCAGAGCAAATAACATTCATGGAGTTGACAGGACATTGTGTAATACTTCAAGAAGAAACTCAGCGGTAAAATTATTTTATAACACAAATCAAAATCAGTAATTTGATAAGTAACTCCATTGTTGCAGCTCTTTTTCAGCCAACCTTGACAACTTTGTACTCATCTCTCCAAGGACCAAGGTACAGGTTCAAGGCCGCTTGCTCCAGGACCTCAAAAGCTTTAGCCAGGCCTTGCAGCCCTCCTCTGGCTTTGACTCGCCCAGCACTGGCTGCTGCTGTTGTTGATGCTGCTGCGAGTGACTCCTCCATCACACTCAGTGGATCCAGACCTAGGCGGTGTGTCTCCTGAGCATCTCCGTCCCCCAGCAGGTCCTCTACCTGTTTCCACAGCTCCTCATCTCTACATGCCAGGCTGGAGCCTCGTCCCACAATTTGCCTCTCCAAACTGCGATCATAGCTGGTCACTAGATCCCTGGCTCTGTGCCTAGAGATGCTCATCTCTCTCATTCAGCTGAGAAGGAGACAAAGAGGACACTGAAGTAAAGGAATAAACTATGGCACTTGTTCTCCCCTGTTCATGCATGTACTGTTTCTATGTAAGCAATATTCAGCACTGCACACTGAACAAAACTTTAAATGCAGCACTTTAATTTTTGCCCCCATTTTTCATGAGAAAGGTCAAAAACTTTTTTCATGCACTCAATAGATACATTTCCCAAAAATTTTGGTCACTAAACCTCTCCTTTTCCAAGATAATCCATCCACCTGACAGGTGTCACATATCAAGATGCTGATTAAACAGCAGCATTACTACACAGGTGTGCCTTGGGATGGTCTCAAAGGTCAATCTTAAATGTGCAGTTTGATCAAACAACACAATCCCACAGATGTCACAAGTTTTGAGGGAGGGTGCAATTGGCATGCTGACTGCAGGAATGTCCACCAGAGCTGTTACCCGTAAACTGAATGTTCATTTCACTACCATTAGTTGTGTCCAATGTTGTTTCTGTGTAATTGGCAGTACATCCAACCAGCCTCACAATCGCAGACCACGTATAGCCACACCAGTTAAGGACCTTTACAGCCAACGCCTTCATCTACAAGATCGTCTGACACCAGCCACCTGACAGTTGATGCAACAATTGGTTTGTAGAAGAATTTCTGCACAAACTGCCCCAAACCGTCTCGAGGCAGGTCATATCAGTAGCTGGTCTCAGCTGATCTGAAGATGCTGGATGTGGAGGTCCTGAGCTGGTGTGGTTATATATGGTTGTGGTGTGGCCAGTTGGATGTAGTGCCAAATTCAAGAAAAGGGCAGGAAAAAATCTTTAAGTGATTTGAGAGAAATAAAGTATTTTGAATGCATACAAAAAGTCATATTCTTTTTACTTTAACTTGACAAAATGGGAGCAAATTCAAGTTTTCCCTTTTAAGAAAAATCTATTTTTTTTTCTTAAATTTAAAGATGGATGACATATAGGGGGAAACTTGAATATAAATATTTTGACAATTTTCAAGTGAATACAGGAAACATACAATTTGCTTGAAACTAAATTTTATAGATGTACTACATACACCCATGCTCCGAAAGAACCCACCAGTGTTTGTGTTATTTAACATGCTACAATGATTACAGTCCTCCAAAATTCAAATTCACAACTCCTTTTCTACGGCGTCAGTACAATGTGATAATGTAATGCTTTAATGCATAGATTCATTTCCTTTCCTAAGCTAGTTGACTACTGGGAGGACATTTTCAGTTAGAATGCAGTACAACCAGACCCAACAATAATCACTTTCACACATCACAGACAAAGACTACTTTGATGCTGTAACAAATACTAAAACAGTTGAACCACCTTTAGTAGGGCAGTGATTAAATGTCGGGTGCCCTCCATCTTGAAAGAATCAGGTTTGCTCTTAAGGACAAACCCAAGGATTTCAGGAGAATTTGCTGCATATCGATTCTAATGCTAACTCTCACTATCTATGTCAATCTTTATCTTTTTTCTCTTTTCCTTCTAATTTATTTATGCAAATCCCCTTTGAGTTTATATTTGTTTTGTTAGCTTGTACCCTTCAGTGTGTTAACTACATATGTTGTGGTTCACACATGTTCACCCAGTTTCCACTCCAGCACCAGTTCCTTTCAGTGTTCAATCATGACATAGTGGTTTTCCCCCTCTAGCCCAGAGCTTTGTCCCAGCTTGGCTCTCCAAGCCTGTCCTGACCTAAAACTCTGCTGCCTGCCACTTCAACAGGGCTTCTTTGCATTTGTTTGTACTGCACATTTAACATTTAGATGGCCCACCAAAGTGTTTTTTTCTCCTCAGCACTCTTATAGGATTCAGTCACAGTTACAGACTGGCTTTTATTTTCTCAATAAATGTTGTTCAATCTGACGTTTTTAAGAGTGTGACATTGTGTACTTATATTTGAGATTATTTTTAATTGATCAGGTAGCCTCTTGTTTGTCCAACTAGCAAATTGGTGCATGCACCTGGTAACTATGGGTGCTTACTGCATACTGCTCCTTCTACTATTAGATGTCATCTGCAGATTCACAATAATACCCCCAAAACTATTAGTAGTAGTAGTTACACCAGAATTGATCAGTGGAGTATAAGCGCCACAAAATTGTCCATCTGTCTAATTAATTGAAACCCCAATCATAGTCCAATCATAGTTTTGCATCCATAATATGGCAAAGCTGCTGCCAAGCTTCGATTTCTCACCATGGTAAGGTAGTGTGTATGGGTAATTGTTTAGGGAAGTTTACAGTCGAGTGACCCCAGCCAGTGTTAGCTGGGAAAGCATTACTTTGGCAAAACACATCAGTTAGTCCCCATCCCCATCTTTTCTGTTTTAAGTTTGATAGTGAAAACATATTGTTTTGAAAAGCAAACAAGTAGGTAAGCTTAGCAGGCAAACAGGGTTATGACATCATAAACTCTAGACTCAGTCCTCCAGCATAATATTATGTATTTAAAGGCATCACATATATGTTTAAGAGCCATTTTACAGGATATGAAACTAGGAATGCACCGATTTATCAGCTGAACATCCGTATCAGCTGATATGCACAGTGTTGACTGCCAGGATGGATTGCTGGATGGGCCTATGAGACACAGGCGCAGGGGCCCAAAGTGTTGGGGGGGGGGGCTGGCCTTTACATGCAAACTGTCAAATGTCAAATAAACACATGCCAAAGAGGAAGAGATGAAGAAAATGACCACAAAGAGACACAAACCCTCAAAAAGATGCCTAACGACTACAAAGACATGCAAAACCACCTCAAAGTCTGTGTGTCTTGCTCCCACCATGTGTACCAACTTAGTGAACATAACGCTTCTATAAAACTACAGGGCAAACATCTGTAAATTTGCATGACTTTCAGTAAATTATGGCGATTGATTTTCATGGAAATTTCTCGTATGGTTGCCACACATGCTGGCAACGTAATGTTACTTATTACACGACAGCTGCATGGTATATTATACACATCAGCTACAAACTGTTTGGGTGTAAACACTTACATTTATAACCGAAAGTGAAAGTTATGACACCTTGACCCATGTGAAAGAAAACTAAAGTAATGGTAGCGTTACTTTCGTATTGAGTCAACATGTTGTTCCACGCCGTTTTAACATTAAGTTCACTAACAGTTAAAAACTGGCTGTTACTATGTGACAATATCCGTCAGAGAAAAAATAACTGTCGTTAGCATCTTACTTTGACGTTAGCATTAGCATAATCTATTTCAACACTGACTAGCTAGTTTTGCTAACCTTACCTGTTACTGCTGCCTTCTGGTCTTTTAGAAATTCACACCAAATTTGATATCAATATGATCCAATTTAAACCGTTACAGCTTTTTTACTCAAATGAACTGAATATAAAATACCATAAATGTTTTCAGAAACGTGTGAGCTCTTCTTTCAGTTCAGTTGACATACAATTCACCAACCAACGATAAGTCGACTTTAAGAGTTGGTTAGGCTGCTCTCCGCCGCTTTCCAAGCTGTGGGGACAACCCAGGAAGTGACAGCAAATTTCCTCAGAAAAGTTACAATTTCATATTAAGAAAAGGTTCAAGTCCCTGTGGACAAACGCCGAATTACAAGGCAACTCTCGTTGATTTAGGTAACGTTGTGTCACTGGTTGCTGAAGGTATTACTTTTGCCGATACACAGGGCAACATTAAATTACTAGAATTATGAATGGCAATTCAATCCAAGAGGAAATTACCGCTGTCGGAGCTAAGCTAACGTTACCTCGCAGCTACAGCTGAAAGTTTGATCGAAGTGTAAGCTTTGATTGACAGAAGTATATACACACAAACTCACCTGTGTTTGGCACTTATTCAGATACTTATCTGTGAATCTAGCAGCTACAACATTTCCGGCCACACAGACGTCGGTGAGCAGCGGATAGCTGCTTGATTGTCTACGATAAAGTAAACATTGTCACGTGGCACGGATTTTCCCAGCTTCAGATGGGTGCGCCTGGTAGGAGCATCAGGGCGGGCCGGAGAGGACTCGGGGGAGAGGAGCTCTGCAGTGGAAAGATGTCTTTGAACTCGAAATGCTGCATCAAAACTAAACTGAAAACTAGATGTATGTTTTTTTTAAAAAGGTAACTAGAAATGGTGTTACGGAATCAGTCGATAAAATGACCAATTTGCCTGTGTAGAGTTTACTGCTACGCATACTTCACTAGATGGCAGCATTTCATCTTTTAAGGGCCCAGCCTTTACATGAAGCGATTGCCTTATCCTTGTCAGTTTCAGCGAGTAAACACTCACACACACTGTCCCGGAGTGAAGACAGTGATGAGCCTCTTTTGTTGACCTGCAGGCGTGGCTTCAGTGACAGTAGTGGAAGGGCGGAACTGTGGCCCCTGAGTTCAGTTTAAAGCATCCTGGGCTGGCCAAGATGCTCTGCACAAGTCAGCAGCTTCATCTCCAGCACACACAGAGAGTCATCCTCCATCCTCCAGCAGGTCTTGTGCAGCTGCAGCCAGCATGTCAAACTCGGACAGGGTTGTGTTAGCTCTGGGAGGAGCGGGCACTGTGGGCTCTGGGATAGTTAAAGCACTGCTCGACAAAGGTAAGCTGCACAGGGGCCACTTAAGACACATTGACATATCTCTACTGCTAAAATATTTGCCAGAAATCTAATCAATCTACACTTTGAAGCAGATGGTGATATTACATTTTTAACTCTGACAACCAAATTAGTTCGGAGACTGCCCAAACTCTTTTACGCACAGGTGAATGTCTTGCAGATTTTACGCAGGGGGGATTCCATTGTGATAAACTGCAGAGGAGATATTTTATGATTATTTTGGTACTATATGAGCATTTTATAGCTTTGAATTGTTAAATGACTGTCTGTTAATCTGTGCGTAAATTTGTTAATTGTAACATCTCCAAGCGCTGCACTGACAGATCCAATAATGAGGTACATGCTGCGCTTTACATTCAGGTACGTAATGTGCCGATATAAATAATGGCATAAAATTAAATAATGTAAATGTATACGTTTTAAGTGTGTGTTGGGAGTTTTTGATAAGTTGCACTTTTTAAAATCATATTTGTGATGTTGTCACTGGTGGTTTGATCAACAAAGTGCCATGAGCTCGGATTTTAGACTCTGTAGAAGAAAAAACATTTTATAGTTGGAGGTAGTTTAGTGTAATTTTGGTTTTCAGTTCAATTTCAGTTGTAGGTTTAGATGCTGTTCCAGTTCCAAAGCTGCAATATCTTTGGCTTATTCCTTGCGCTCCACTGCCTCTGCACTCTGGGTGAACCAGTGAAGAAGACAGTGCAGGATGCTGTGATGAGAGTCCACTGGTTTTGGATTTGCACCTCCATAGCTTTGTTGTTTGACCTGAGCAGAAAGTTACCATCTGCTGCATTGTCACGTTTATCCCTCTGATGGCCTTGATAAACAGATTTGGACAAATGTAGGCCTATTAGTGAGTGTTCATTTTCATGTGAGAGGGATTAGTGTTAATGTATATGTGTTAAAGGTGCCCTTTTTGTCTGTCTGCACAATAGATTAATGCAGTATCTGATCTCTGATCCCTGTGTGTGTGTGTGTGTGTGTGTGTGTGTGTGTGTGTGTGTGTGTGTGTGTGTGTGTGTGCGTGTGTGTGTGTGTGTGAAGGTTTCAAAGTCGCAGTGATCTCCAGGGACAGCAGCCGGCTGGAGAGGCTCCAGTCATTTGTCTCTCCCAACACAAAGGATAATCTCACCACTATAGTGGGGAATGTAGGTAAGTTGGGTTACGCATCATTACATTCATGTAGATAGCTGTTTGTCATTAATCCATTCATCCATCTATTTGAAGCTCTAGTGTCTTCCCAAGCTCTTAGTTTAGCTCTAATAGTAATAAATATCTATTTTATGTGCATTGGGAATTTGCATCAGTCTCACTGAGAGCCTTTACTATTTCAAACTGCCCGTGTTGGAGACTGTATTGAGCATGGTATCATACTGTATCATGGCTGCATTGAAAAGAATCTCTAGCAGCTCCTCGAGGCTGCAGCGTTCATTACAAATTTGATGGATGCAAGTGTACGAAAAAAATGAATATAATTTTACCTTGTTAAATATTATTTTCATTAGCACCTTATCAGTAGTAAAATAAATGTAAACTCCTGAGACCTATAAATACTCCCACTGCACATTTTTGTCATATATACACTTGGTTATTTCTTCTGTTAATTCCATTAACAACATGGATGTTGATCTGTTTTCTCTGAATCCGTACTGACTGTCCGACATTTTGTTGCTTGTCTATGAAATTGTCTAACCAGTCAACAAATAGTTTTTCCAGTATCTTAGAGAACTGGGAAAGTAATGACACAGGCATGTCACTGGTGAAATGATGTCTATCCCCAGCTTTATATAATGTGATCATTTAGCTGTTTTCACTTTATGTGGAAATGTGCCCGTTTTGAATGACAGGTTACAAATGTAAGTTAGTGGTTTAATAATGGCCTCAATTACTTTCTTAACTGAAGTCCTATTTATTCCAGTCTATTGATGTTGCTCATGATATCAGTATTTTATTTTTTTATTTTTTTTTTTTTACTTCTGCTGTTCTCAGAAAATAGAGCTTGCATCTCCATAATCCTTCACAGTCCCCCCCTCTCTTGGCTGTGGATGATTGATTTCATCTGTCAGTTTGGGTCCCACACTTATAAAAAAAAAGTTGTGAAACCCAGAAACCACATCATTCATATTGTTTACAGTTTTTCCAATGTCAATAAAATACTGTGGATAACTTCCATCTTTAATAATGCTATTTAATATACTCCATATGCCTGTAATATTGTTTTTGTTATTCTCCAATGTTTTGTTATATTCCTTTTTGTGCGTCCTCATAAAATGAGTGTACTTATTTTTGTATCACTGAATTTGTTTTCTGCTTTATTTTATGGATTCTCTATATGGTGTTTTTTTTTTTTGTTTTGTTTTCGGGAGGGTTGCAGGCATTTTGTAGTCCCGCTGTCTTCTCCCTATTTCATCATGACATTATCATGACAGCGCTAACTGTTAGCATCACACAGCTAACGTTACCCAGCATTTTAAAGGGTTTAACAACAGAGTCGAGCTGGGATGTCAGCATGGGATGTTAGCTTCTGCTGCCATGTTAGCTTGTGCTAACTAGGCAGAGAGAGCAGGATGAGAGCGGCTCATGGAAACGGTCCTTCAGCATTACGTCAAGCAGCAGCTGTTGCTACCCCCCAGTTTTTATTGGAAAAACACGCCTAAAAACATAGCAACATGCATCACAATTTTTTAGGCATTGCAGACGGGAACAAATTTTAAAAACAGCCACAAATCCTGGAAGGACTGATTAAGGACATAGATTCACATGTAGCAGATTTGTCAGCAGAACATTCAGTCTTTGAACTTAAGCATAGTATAACAAAAACACATTTTTACTAGAGACGCTAATTTGGCTTAACTTGCAATATCACTCCAGCTGCAATACAGCCATCTGCGACTTATATCGAATGTTGACCAGGGGTGTAAAGTGAGTGGAGGGGGGGCAATGGCCTCTTCCCAACTTCTTACCCCTCTACTTCCCCTTCATGCTCAGACCACACCCATCTTCTAACTTGGTCTTCATTCTGATCTCAACTACACACCTGCAAAGTTTCATGACAGCATATTGCACAGTTGTGATGTTATCGTGTTGACAAAAACTGTCCACAGACAGAGAAACAGACACAACCTGGCAAAATACTCAAAATAGCTTCTGTCGGAGTTCCCACTTCAATAGGTGCCACTAGGACAACATTTAGCCATGATGTCACACACATGGACTCACAAGGTGAAAACAATACCAGCCATCGCAGCATTGTTAAAGATTAGTATTGTTGTTAACACAAAGCCCCCTATGTGTATGTTTGGCTCCGCCCCTGCTCCAGTTCCATTTGCAAAATATAGCAAGCAGCTTTACAATTAACATCAGCCTGTAAAACCCCATGTTAGTGTAAATATACACGTATTTGTCTGTAATGCTGTTTTGAAGGCCTCAGTCTCAGCTGGATCATCACCTGGAAGCACATCCTCTCCTGAAACCTTGTCTCTGTTCCAGGGTCAGAGGAGGGAGCAGAGCAGGCAAAACAGGCCCTGCTGAAGGCGGTGGGGAAGGTGACTGACATTGTCTCCTCTCTGGGCTTCAGCTGGTGGCAGGGAGGACCGCCACACACCCAGTCTCTCAAAGACCTACACTGGGTGAGCTGCACACAGACATAAGCCAGACACTGGCTGGACCAATACATGAGACTAACAGTGGTTTTGGTTCAATATTTAATTCTATACTGGTGGCAGTAATGGTTGTCAGATTAGTCTTAGTAGTAGCAGTACATAATGTCTGAAAGTTGTTGCAGAGGGTTTCCCTCTGTTACAAGGATAAAATTCTGATTCTTTTCTGATCATTTCATATTTCATCTCCCATCAACTCTCCAGGTAATTGAGACGTTACTTTTCAGCACATTTGTGTCATGGAAGGCCTTCTTCCCCTTGGTGAGGGACGACACCAACTGTACCTACACCTTCATAACAGGTGACTTCTTTAGCTGTTTATTATTCATATTTCTGCCTATAGCACTCTGTAAAAACTGATGTAATCTGAAAGCAGCAGCTGCTGCTGCTAGAAGCGAGGTCGATGGAGCAGTGAGAGTGAATCAAAATAGTAAAGTTGAGGGCCAAGAGCGAGAAAAGTGAGCTTAAAGATGCTTAACAGCTCAGTAGAGCATTACACAAAGTCACTCGATCCACTTTTAATATAAAATATTGATTAGTGCAGCTTTAACTTAATAAGCATATTAAAGTCATGATAACAACCATTTCAGTCTTTTTAACCATTTCTCCAATAGAAACAAGAACAATCCAGGAGTTTTATATAGTCAATAAAGAGGAGTGTGTTGTGGGCTATAGTCACCTCAACCACATCCCCCAGCACACAGACGATCTGCCCAGCTGTGGAAAAGCAGCCAAGAAATGCCTGCTAGTGGGTGTGACATAGTGACACAGTGTTATGCCTCTGCTTCTCTGTGCCACAGGAGGAGCAGGTGAGAAGTTGCTGATGCCTGGTACCGGCTTCCTGACAGTAGGAGCTGCCAGCACCCTGGCCTTCTGCCAGGTACTACGAGAGGAGTATCCTGAAGTGCCCTGCAAACTCAACCAGGTGAGGCTTTCATGGGATTACACAGCAGGACTTCAATTAAGAAAGCGCCAAAGCTGATATAAGATATCGACCTGACCTCAGTCTCATAGCTTCAGACCTGTTCATTTAGGTCTCTGCAGCTCAGCCCAGGATTTTAAAAGAAACACTTCAGATTGCATTCAAAGTGGCAAAATTCTGTTCATTCTCCCACAGAGACTTTAAAGGTCTAGTATGTGGGATTTAGTGGCATCTAGTGGTGAGGCTGCAGAACTGCAGCGTCACCCATGTGCCAGGCATGTAGGAGAATTACGGTGGTAAAAACACCAGCGTGCCAGCGTGTGGTTTGTTCGTTCTGGGCTTCGGTAGAAACAACATAACAGACTCTGTGGAAGAGGACCTGCTCTGTAGATATAAACAATGAAAACACAATGATTCTTAGTTTCAGAGGATTATTATTTACTTATGAAAACATATTTATGAACACTGTATTCAATTTTTTCCAGTGTATGCCCCTAAATCCTACAGACTGGACTTTTAAACAAAGAGTTCATGCCTTTTTTAACATGGCTGGCTAGAAAACTGAACAGTAGATCAACTTGATGTGCTACAGGTCGCATTAGAACTACAAATACAACTTCAGGAATTGTCTTGTCACACAATGCAAGGTGTAAAGGATTTTTCATGATCACGTCCCCTAGTTTTGCATTTATATGAAGGAATACAATTCCATTGTCTGCCTACTGAGACAAAAAGGAGTATTTCTGATATGTCCCTGGTTGTGGTAAACATATTCATTTGGTTTGGCTATTCTCTCTGCATATGTCATATGTTCTTAGGGAACATTCCTGAAACAAGACGCAAGATACCATGACTTTATTATCCACTATGTTTGCAACTCATGTATTTAGAGTATGAAGCTGGTCCCCTCTCCTCATCTGCTCATGTCATGGTGTTTTTTGTCTCATGCACACAGGAAATAAGGAACATCACCAACTGTGAATGTTTCCCCAGTAAAGATAAATAGCCAAATGAATGTATAGGAACAGTATGACGATGTCAGGGCTGGGAATCTCAACATTATATTTGATTCTAATTGTTGGCTTCACAATTTAATTCAGACTTGATTCTCATTTCAAAACTGATTCTTGAGTCAGTAAATAGAGAAAGAGCCACTGTTTTTAAAAACTTACTTCAATGGTCAATATAAAAAATATCTAGCTATTAAGCTAATCGGTCTCAAAGTCACTGAAAAACAGAAAAAGACATGAAAAGTGTTTAAAGGTACACAGCTTTTTCATTTTAAAAATGTTCCAAAACTGCATTAATTTATGTAAACTGTAAGTACTTCACATGAAGCAGTCTTCTGAAGTTTAAGTCTGCTGTGCTATAATGTTAATCCTCCAGCAGTGGAGACTACCTTCTCTGTTGCCATGCTAATACAAGTGAAACCAATTGTTATCTAAAACTCTGTAACAGCACAGGACTATTAAATTGAAACAAAATTTGGGCCTGAGTTGTTCTCTTTATCTGGCCAGGGTTACCTGAAATTTTGTAAAGTGCTGCAGTGTGTTGGTTTGTTAATGCTGCAGTTCAGCCCTCTGTTTTTCTAAGGGTAATGCCTTGTAAAGGTTAAACAGACTACTTTCCTTATGTCACCCACAAAATGACCATTTAATATCAATAACTCACAGCGTGTTACCTTGAATTTTTCTTGCATGCCTCCTAGGTGAACGGAGAATCCAAAAAATGTGAACATTTTTCAGAAACTATGTTTAACAACAACAAAACTGTACCAAAACTTGCACAACTCGTGCACTATAATCCAAGTCTCATTTATCCTGTCGTATGCTCAGTGTTTTCCAAACACGTGCCCTGGCATGCTAGTCGTCCCTGTGAGACTGTTTGTACTGACGTGTTTTTAAAGAATAAAGTTTAAGTGAAAATAAATGTTTTGATACAGTTTTTAATTTAGTTTTGCTGTTGCTAAATGCGGACCCTGATTACCTTTGTTCACCTTTTTTGGATTCTCCGCTCACCGTAGAGGCACGTGAGAAAAACAAAGGTTTGTTCATGGAGTCCACTACATCTGGGACTTTGGCAAGAAAATGAGTTTGACATGGCAAGAAACGCAATGTGAAACATGATCAGACAGGTTTTAAGCAAAGCTAAGGGTGGCTAAATTTATTTGGAAGATAGAACAGAAGCAAACTGCAAAATTATCACTCAAACTGTCCGTTTTAAACATTACTCATACTGTAGTTAATAGACCAACTTCCTGGTTAAACTTTGATGGTCCATAGTTGTGAACACACACTGTTTTCCTGTTCAATAAGCAATTCCTAGCTTGACTTTAGGTGCTTTGAGTTTGGTTTAGCTCATCTGGATAAAGTATTGGCTTGTTTATATCCTGTCCTGTTGGACTACCTATTGTAGTGATGCCACTGTGTCCCCAGCTCTTATTCTGGTGCATTGTCCAAAGCAGATGAACTGTTGAAGACCCATTTTCCTCTTCCTCATTTCCCTCTTCCCCAACTCTTTGGTGTCCCTCATCACCTCTCATTCATGTCATATCATTCTTTCCCTTGGCTCTCCTGTTTCGTTCACGCACTCTTGTATGTATCCTCCCCCTCTTGGTCCTGACAGGTGAAAATCGACACAGGTGTGGCCACTCCAGAGCGCATGGCACCTGGTTACCTGAACCACCTGGACCTGGGTGAGGCTGTTGCCGCCCTTGTGGAAAGACGAAACACCTCCCACACGGTCTTCACCGTCAACTGCCCTGCAGACTTAAAAACTGTCCTTCTGGAGAAGAACCTTTAGACTTAGAAACCCTTTCTCCAGCCCTGTCTTGTTGTCGCAGGGACACATCTACACGTCTTCTGCTCCTACTCTTGCTGAACTCTCCAGAAACACATAGACAGTGTCTTCTTTTGTTTTTTTCTTCTCCCACACCTCCAAACCCCATCCATGCCCACTTTTATGTGAATTGTCAGTTGCTTCAACTAATATTGTACTGTATATACAGCTGCCTGATCTCAGAGTGTTGCAATTGTTTTCTCTGCATGTGCTGTTGTGTGATATATAAAAAAATGCACAGGATTTGTAATATTCACCATCTCATTGTTGCCTGTTTCTGTACAAATATTATCACACAGTTCTGGTCTGTCTTCTACATTGTTTGAAGACATGATACCCAATATACTGACACCATTTCTCAATGAATTAGCTAAATATAGAAGGTATGAAAATACACCCTTTTAAGGCCAAACCATTGGACAAAGCAGGTTAAGACTGAAGGCACAGGGAGGAGGGGGTTCGAATTCCACACTAGCATTTTTACAAGTGCTCCAAAAGGAAGAGGTTGTTTAGTTCTGATGGGATGTATCCACAAACCTGGAATTAAAGGTACCCTGTGGAGCTGTATGGAGTTATGTTTTAATGAGCGGATGCTTTGTTGTGTATTAGTTTGCACAAGAGCACGCACATGAGAAAGCTTTATGCAGGTTGTTAAGACGGATAAAAAAAAAAAATCAACTTTTCAGATGTCAAATGAAGACGGAAGTTGTATTCAGCTTGTTGTTTAGGCCTTCAGGAAGCACTGAATGTAAGTGTAACTGTTTTTACAAGACAGCTCCAAAGGGTACTTTATACGTCTTGACATAAAGGCTTAAAATGCAACATAGTCAAAGAGTGGTAGCAATACAGCACTTACACGTGGTGACCTGAGATGATAAGGACTGTGAGATGTTGGAGATGTCGCTGGTGTGGAACTTAAATGCTAAGGACTTGTCATTTTTTTAGTCATGAAATGTTGCAGATTTGTAACAGCTTAAAAAGCTGCAGAGGACCTTAAATATTAGGAAAACTCAGACAATTACAACCTTGTGGGTACATTGAAATGTCAGGGAAATGATGTGAGGAAAAAGCAGGAGAAGGAGAGATGAATTATTTCCTGTTATCCTTAAGGGTTTCAGTATGCTTGAAATAAACAAATGTGCATGACATTATCGTCCAATGTGTTTATACCTGATCCAAAAGCCATACTCAAAGACAGAGCAAAAATCATATCCTCTACTGGCTGCATCCCACTGTCTTCCTGATCTCTCTCCAAGAACTCTGTGGCTCTAGCAAATCTTTGTACTCTCAACGCAACAGAACTCTATAAATTGGGATGACCGCACACATTCCTACAGTCTCTACTTGAAGACATTCACATGCTGCACTTGGCTGTAAATGCAAACTGTAACATAGGTAGCTGTGTGAAGAACGAAAAAAGGAATTGTCACTTATGCACACCATTTCAGACGTTTATAGACAATGCAACAAGCACTTTGTTAAAGCACACTGAGTCTTTATAGGTCTGCATGTGTTTAAAATTAACAAGTTCATACAACATGTCAAAGTTATGTGAAGAATTAATAGAGAGCTGAACCCCATCTACTGTCTCACCTCTGCACATTTGGCCAATCACTGCATAAAGAAGGCCTCATCGTACGATGTCTCTGTTTCAGAAAGTCATAAACACTGTCAAATGCACCCCCTAAATTCCAATGCAGAGTAAGTGTGGGGGTTTCAGATACTGTTTGAGTTGATGACCTAACAAACACTTCATTTGAAGCATACTGACCCCTCATAGACAGACACCATGGCTCTGAATAGTGAAAATCATTGGCTCATTATGAATACAAAGGTTACACAGCATGTCCTTTGTGCATTCTAACTCCTTTGTAGAGCTTCAATAAGGTACAAGTTAAAGTTTAAATATATGGCACTTTGCATTCAATTACCAATAAAAAAGACGTGCCACATTCTTGATCCTATGTGTTCATTGTGGTTAAATGTTTCAGTGGAGGCACTGCAGAGGCTTTGCACTAAAATCAAATAAAATGAATGAAAAAAAAGGCAAGTAGGCTGATTTGACACATTTACAGTACAAAACCCCTCGCGTGACTCTCTGTCCTGTTCACAAGCACCAGCACCGACCCCCTATAAGCCCCTTTATTTATCTGCCACCCATTATTTGGGCCAGCATGTCCCTTAGATAAACTACACAGAAGTTTGCAGGCCACAGCAGATTGTAGTATCAGAGGGGGCATTGTTGTCCTGTGTACTGTGTGATTAATGCACACATGCTTCTACAACAAAAATGCAAATTTGTCGTGCCAGTAAAGATGTACTGTACTGAAGACTTGGACTGCATCTAGGATGCCTGGGACTGGACATGAAATCAGAGTGGGGAAAGCGAGAGTAGTAGTAGTGTGGGGTGGGGGGGTTGTCAGTCACAGTTTTTGTTTGGAACTTGTCGGCTGACAGCTCAATTAGGCCAAATTTTAATTAAAGCACGAGGGAGAACCCATTGGGCCCCACTTTCTCTTCCTCCTTCACCCTCCCTTTCTCTCCCCCTGAAAGGACGAAAATGGTCAAACACACCCACACAAACGGCCATGTTCGCCCTCTGATGATGACTCATCTCATTCTAATAGGAAAAGAAAACTGGCTTTTGTTTAAGAGGGAACGAGGGGCCATGGTCTTCTAAACAAGACTCAGTGAAGTGAGGATCAGTCAGATTAAATGAAAGAGATTAAGTGAAATGAGAGAAAACATTGGCTTTGTTGTAGAAGCAGGAAAGCTGTAAAGACAAAAGCAATGTTAGTCAAAAGAATAGAAAAAAGATAGAACGCATTTATTCTCATGTTATACTATACAATGAAGCTGGTGCTGATTAGTGCAGTAAAAGACACAGGAAAACACAACAAAAACAGAACCAATATATGCAGCTGACACAGGTTCTGATAGAAATGGAAGTAATTATTGCATGAGTATAAAGATAATTATTGTACTAGTATGAATGTAATTCTTGCACTGGATGTAATTATTGCACCAGAATAGATAAAAAAAATATTGATAGAGTATGAATGTAATTATTGCACATGATCCAGCAGGTCTGCCCTTCAAAGACAGTCATTTCAATTGCATGTGAGGGGTCATTCAATATTTGTTGAAGCTATAGAGTGCTTATGGCCAAGGGAAACAAACAGTTCTGAAGTCTAGTGGTCGGTGCTTTGATGGTACTGTCGTGCCTGTCACAGGGCAACAGGTCAAACAGGTGGTGTCCAGAATGAGAAGAGTCCTCATCATTTTTTTTTTTTTTTTTGGCTCTGCGTATGCAGCAGGAGCTGGAGATGAGAGATGTCTTCCAGGGAGGGCAGAGGGCAGCTGACGACTCTCTGTGTGGTGTTGATGACCCTCTGAAGAGCTCTCCTGTCTGCCACTAAGCAGCTGGCATACTGCACTGAGATGCAGTACGTCAGTCGATGAAGGAGTGGTACAGTGTGAAATTTAGATTTTACAGCATGGCTCTAAGGATGGCAATGTTGGTGTGTCAGTCTAAAGGCCAATCAGTCTAAACTGAAATATCTCAATGTGTTGTAGTGCCATCATGAGGTTGACATCTTTGGTTTTTAGTGAAATGTTTCAACAACTATTGGCTGAAGTGCCATGAAATTTGTTACAGATACCAATGTTGCCGAGTAGATAAATTGTTATGGCTGTGGTGTGTGTTCAGACTTTTCCTCTAGTGCCCACAGCAGGTCAAAACATTCACCTATCACAGTGACAGACCTCAACATCTACAAGATGGATGCCACAGAGGTTCAGTGTTGTGCAATAAAATTTTGCGATCATCACTCTCTCACAGATATTTCCCAAGACTGGTCAGATGCTTCACCTTGACATGTTGGTGTTTCAGATTTGTTGTCTATGTCCCAACATTCTGACTTGTTTTTTTAAGACCAGGTGGACAAGATTTCAATATAAATGTGGATTTTTTTTCCAACAGAATCTGTACTGATTTGCTTGTAAAGATTCATGTTCACCTCAGGATGAATTGCAATCACTCTGGTGATCCTGACTTTTCATCTAGCATCATCATCAGGTCAAAGTTTGATGTTGTTCAGTACTTTTTTTATGAACTAAATACCTGCAAGACTGATGACACTATCATCAGCCTCATCTGTACCTTGCGTTTAGTGCTTATTAGCAAAGGTTAGCACAAAGACGGCCCAGCCTCGGCCATTACCTGGTGATACAGCAGATTATTGTTAGAATGAAGACGATGATAGTGACAAGAGAGGAAGAGCAGTTAACAGTTGAGAGGTGGGTGTCAAATTGCTCCTCTGCTTTAGATTAAAAACTGGAGCAACTGAGATGAGAGGGATTAAAATTTTAAACCAGATGGAAAAACAAGCTGTGATCTTGGCAGTGTGGCGCTCTGCCTTTCGTGTGAGAGCAGCGAGACCTCACCAAAACACTGACGAAGCTTTCAGTTTGTAAAAAGCCGACACACCACATATTGACTTGCCAGGCCACACCACAAGGCACAGCCAGACCGGCTGACAGACAGACGGTAGTTTAGTTCAAGATATGACGTGTGTGTGTGTATGTGTGCGTGTGTGTGTGTGTGTGTGTGTGTGTGGTCCCTTGTGAGATATCATCTTTCCCTGGCCCGGAGAGTCAAAAGGAGTCATAGCATTGTTGGAAAAGGGGACAGAAAGGTAATCAGCCCATGAAAGCAGTATCTGTTAAATAACAGCTGCCTGTGTGCTTGTTGCTTTGGAAATGATTGATACGGGCTTACACACTCCAGAGGCTTGTGTCATATCAGCGGCCAGCTTTGAGGTCAGGGAAACACACAGTCACAACTCTCAAGTCACGCTATCTCCACCAGGGTGTGTCCCGCAATCACTGACACTGCAGTAAAACACACTCGTAAACACAGACGTATGCCAACATGTCACACACAGTAACTTAATTATAAACTAATTGGTTCAAAATGTGGTCTTGTAAAATGGTTTAGGGCCAAAGTGTGACAACAGGGCGAGAGAATATTTTAACACACCTGCCATGTTTGGGAGAACATAAGTGGACGGCTCGTTCCTTTCACCATGACTCACATTTCTAGGAGGACAAAAACGTAAAAGAAAAAAAAGCCTTGTTCCTGCTTCTGTCAGTACACATTTTGCTTTGTCTCCTATTTATTTAGGTGTTCTTTAAATGATATTTAGAGCACATCTATGAATCAGAGGTTGTCTGTGCACAGCCCTCAACATGGAGGTGACTGAGCCAGCAGCTAGCAGCTTTCAGTGCTAATACAGGCGCCCAGGAAAACTGCTCAGCCTTGCAGCAATTTTTTCCCATTGGTTACGTATGGTACTGCAGCAAAAAAATACCCTGCGGCCCAGAAAGCATTTTCCCCACAGGCCACCATTGTAAAAGAGACGTCTGTAAAACTGTTTGCAGTACACCTCAAACTGCAAACAAGGTCAATTTTGACTCTTTGTATTCTGAATTTTTGAGCCATGGTGGTTTTACATGTGTAAAAATTTCCATAAGCCAGGCAGGAACTTGCAGGCGCAGCTAGCGGGAGAAACAGTACAGGGCATATTCTGGGGCTGCTATAAAGTCTCTTCTTTATGCCACCTTTGACTTTTACACAGAACCAAACAACAGCAGCACTGTGCAGCCCCCATGTGTGATTTTAGTCAGCATGCCGGCAATGTGGACGCAAAAGAGGTGTGACTGGTGGGACATGGTGGCTGATATTGTCCTATCCTCAGAAGATAAAGATCTCCTGGACCTCAGTTTTCTCAATTTGTGGACATTTTCAGTCGCTGTTCTTATTCTTTGAGTTAGCTACTAACTGCTAACAGCTACTTTTTAAATCTTTTTCGGCAGGTTGCACGCATAACACATTCGTCAAAATATCACACCTGCTCCGCCCATGATCCCGCCCTGCCGGCCGTCCCGTTAATACAGAGGTCATTTCTGCACTGCTTCTACCTTTGATGCTGCCTTACAGGTGAGACAATTTTGTCCCCCAGTTCTACAATTATACCTTTTATACAGAATGATGAGGCAGCATAACGGAGTAAATTCCCGCCTTGATGAGGAACTGTGAAAAGGGCTAGTGTTAACTTGGTGGAAATCGGAGGGTGGGCGCAAAGCGTCTGCAATGACGCCACCCCGATATCAGCCGTACAGTAAATGCCATATGAGCGCAGGGTAGAGCAGCAGCAGTTAGCTAGACAGTGGAATACAAACAGAGGGACTCACATGCACTAACACAACAAACAACAGAGAGGCTTGGATTACAGCATACACAGAAGGAGTGTGACCAAATAGCTGTTTACTGATAATATTCTGAATATTGTACAGTTTCTTTAACAAGGGTTTAAGTCCCTGATATACTCCAAGCAGACATTACAGCGGGCAGACAGTGGACACTCACGTGAGGACGCAGAGGTACAGAAGCTGTAATCAACACTGTAGCCAGAAAATTTAAACATAAAAACATAATTTTTGAAGACCTCAAAATCCAGTGTGTATAATTTAGAGAGATACAGAGGGTACACAGGGCTTCCACCAGAACTCTTCCATTATTATACATCTACTGTTTTTCTTTGAGTTTTAACTGGCTCTTTTCTTTTGCAGTGGTATAATGTCACCTGACCAGAGAATTAACACCACTTAACAGCTGCAGATGGAAAAGCACATAAACTTGTATTTTCTTTTGCCAAATCTCTGAACATTCAGATACATTTGGGCACAACTACTGGCTCCACATAGGGACATTTGCATATTTGGGTTTCGTATCAGCCCCTGTAGTTCTCCTACACCCTAGACACACTAGCGTGTGGGAGAACTACAGGGGCTGTAATTTGTAACGTCACCGCTAGATGCCACTAAATCCTACACCAGACCTTTAAGGTCAGGATCTTTAGAAGGCTGCAGTAGATGTGAAATACGAAGTCGTCTTGGAGTCCTGTATTGTTATGAGCTTGACCTCTTTGACCTCTTTGATTCTAATGTTTGACAGAAACCCTTTGATGATTTGTTCTCCAGGTTTTTCTGGTAAATGGCCAATTTGATACCTGAGCGATGGATCCATCTACACCCAAAGTATATAAAAGCTCTATTGTGTATCACTTCAGACGTTCCGCCTGTCTTGCTGATTACAGAAAAAACTGTTTGCAAATGCTTTTTAATTTCCACATTAAGAAACTACCCAAGAGGATCCAGCAATGCTGTGCATCAAGATTTAACATCATGTAATGAATTTAAACATGTAACTGTTATGATGAAACTGCTGTTGACTACAGTTTGGAGACAACTCTTGTGTGAACAACATCCCAAAACACAGGAAATAAATACTGGGGCACTGTACTTCTTTAAGAAGCATTTTCTCTGTGGCAGATTTACATTTTGTCTCAACAGTGGTTTGAAGGTTTCTGAGGAACTAACATTTTCTCTTTTTTTTTTTACATAATGTCAAATGTCTGCTGGTATTTATTTGCAAATCATTAATCATTAGCACATGAAATGAATTTGGATATTAAGTTTTCAAGGAGTGTATTGTTGTTGGCGGTGACCTATTAGTTTTAATGATTTAACACAATATGTTGCACATTCATTTTCTGTTTAATACTAATAGCAATCTGGTGTCCAGCAGGTTGAACAGTGTGTTGTATGATGACTAAATGAATAGTTGGACTTTTTGAGAATTAAATGTGAGGTAGGTGCTAGCAGACAATTAGCTTAGCTTAGTTTAACTTAGCATAGCATAGCATAGCATAAAGGCTGGAAAAAGCCAGCGTTTTTTAATATACCGAAGCAGAAGATAGCATACCCTGGTTTCCTGGTAAGAAAGCCTTTGGGATTTTTCCATTGGATTTTGAATGACTGCAGAAAATAAGCTCTGTGGTAAACAATATTTTATGATACTCACATGTTTTGTTCAACATCTTAAGAAATGACCACTTCCATGATTTTAGAAGCATAAGTGCAATCGCCAGAAGTAAAAAGCTAACATTAGGCTATGAACAAACTACAACATGACCTAACGTTGCCACCACAACGAGGCTGTAAAGCTGTGTTTAGCATGATGACGTTATGTAGTCTCACTTAGCCACTCGTTAGCAACTGCCTTTTCAAAGACACATAAGGCTTCAAAATTTACAAGTAGAGTATTTACTGACATATTTTCAGTTGTAGAACAAAACATGAAAGTATCTTGAGCTTGTGTTAACCACAGACCTTATTTCAGGCATCTAAGCAAAAACACATTACACATAACACAATGAGGGAACCAATAAGTGTAATAATGCTGACTCATTTCTGGGTTTTAGGACTCATTCCTGCACCACTTCATTACCACATTATGTATAATTTGTCACTTGAGACATGCAAACAAACAAGATGTGATGTCTTATTCAGTGAGCTTTAGAGAAGTTGCCACCGTCACCTTTGGAGTGAGCCATGTCAGCTGTTTCCCAGGCCAACAGGAAGTGCATCAGACTTTGAAGTTAATTTCACATAATGGCCAAACTGTGGAACTGCAACTTCATGTATGTCACATGATGCCATTGGGCCCAAAAAGACTTTTTTACCATAGACCGACTTCTGTAAATCAGTGGATATTTTTTCTGTCATATGATTCATTTCACTATCGGGATTTGATCCATTTGATCCAATAACATTTGGAAAGTCTAGAAAAGCTGCACAATTAAGTTATTTTATCCCCAACTAAGTCAACCAAAGTCTGTAGTGCACTTGCACAAAGGGCCCAACAATGTGGAAGATCCAGCAAATGTTACACCCAAGAAGTCAAACTTTTTTGGCTTCATGAGCCACGGAGGGACTTCTAGGAATGATCACAGCACCCCTCCAACTCCAACAATATAGCATGTGCTGTAGCTACTTATGATAAGACTAGGGTTTAAATTTCATCTTGAATATGTGACTGTGTTGTTTAGGCTGGCTGTGACTAAAAACACAACTAGTATAATTAAAACTGCAGTCGTTTGAACCTGGCGCAGGAGGCTTTGAGATGACCCCTCTGACCTGGAATGGACCCAAGGAACTCTGAAACTGCTGAAGTGGAACGAACACACAGTGAGACCGAAAAAGAACATTCATGGAGAGAGAGGGAGAGAGCGCAGGCAAGAGGACGATGACATGCTGCGTGGTGCTGTGGCTTCTGGTGGTGTTCTGACTGATTCAGAGTGGCATGTTGTTTTTTCTTCAAGTTCAAAGGCTTCCGCTGCTATTCAGCCATGTGCCCATCACAGCCTCCTGCATCATCCCCGCGCAGACACCCTAACAAGTGACAGCCGAATTAAAAAAAACAAAGAAAAACATGTCACATCAGTTCCTGTTAGTATTGGATGTCAGGAGGCAGGGATAGTTTCTTTTTCTTTTTTTAATGTTCGTTTCTGCTGTCCATTTGGTGGAAAGTGAAACAAGTAGAGTTCTACATTGACTCTTTTCTCCCAGTAAAGAGCAGACATCATATATGATTTCTCACTATTTAAGGCGCCACTGTAAAAACACAAATTTTCTGTCTTACTATTGAAGGAGTCTGATGCTGTTGCCTATGTTTCCAATTAGAAGTTATCAAACCTCAGCGAGGATAATTGTTATCATTAAAAACAGACACATATGCCTTTTTCACAGGCGATATTTTGACTTGCCATAGCAGGAAAAGCACAGATGCATTTCATCACATTAATATTGGTCCCATTTGTTAACCATTCCCAGTCAGCTAGCATACGCATTACAAGAGCCGTGGAACTGGTGAACCTATATAATGCATCCACTGTTAATGTTATCAATTACACCTGTGCTTTCCCTGCTGTGACATCACAAAATGTTTGTTGTGAAAAGGCCAGAGAGTGATTCATCTCACAGATGTAGCTCTATTTAGCAAAGTTGGAGCCAAGTCATTGTTTTGCTAGTCACAGTCAAGTCTCAGTTTGGAGTCCTAAACAAGTTATAATGCACTCCTTGCTGAATGTAATGCCATTTTAACAACAACAACATAATAATTCATTAAATTTACAAAAATTATGGATGCTTTTTAAAATTTGTATTTATTTGTTCAAAACAACTTTGCTAACTTTAGCTAAGCTATAGCTTGCTCACTATATTTAGCATTAGCCTCGACTTACCTTTTTTTTGTGCAACTTTAAATGTTGTACAAAGTTAAAAGTTGTTGCTTCTCCATTTGTAATTTTTGACCCTCACATTTTTCATATTGCAATTCATTTTTGTTAACCACCACACAGTTTTAGTACATGAACCTAATTAGCTTTGGTATCATTTTTTCCAGCTGGGCCTCAGTAATGTGATGTTGGATATCTGTGGTTCTCTCCTGCAAGTTGATCAGATGCTGTCAGATTTGTTCAAACAAAGTGGATCTGGAGAATTAAATGTTGACGCTCACTCTGGCAAATCAATTGATTCTTGGCACTCTTTTTAAATATACTTGTAATCTTCGGGCTTGAGGGAAGGTATTTTCAAAAGGCTCAGGTCCAAGTGAAGTTATGATTCCTTAGAGTTAAAGTCTTTTTGATTTTGTCAAGTCTGAAGTCATTAAATTATTGACTCGAGTCCATGCCTCTGGTATTTAGGGGGTAATGACGGGGACAGCTCTCCGATCAAAGAGGGTGAAAGTAGTGACAATGATACATTTTTTCTGATTCCATCCTGTGCCCAAGTGGGCCACAGAGGCACCAAGGGACCCTGGCCATGAAAATACCAAAAGTGTGTTTGGCATGCTCTGTATGCACTTGGCAGGGCGCACTTGTCTGTGATCTGGTCAATGCGTGAGAGCTGGCAGCCCCATTTGTCCTGAGCAACAAAATCAGCCCCCTCATCATAGACAGCACCAGTGGTAAGAATGCTGTTGTATTTTACTTGCAAGGTTGTTCCTGCTCTCACTGAAACGCTCTCAACTACTGACTATGTTTGTAGCGTTCTCTAATCATTTCCCCATGCTGGCTCTCACAAAAGCCTTCTAGAAAATGACAGGCAGCATACATTAATAGTTAAGAATATCTTTAGTAAGCATGAGTTGTAAAATAAGTATTAAATACAAATTTACACAATTAGTAATTTTCTGCCGTCATTCCTCTCTTACCTTACCTCTACCTTCAATATCATAATCTGTTCCTTATGGCTAAGTAATCTTTAAACCTGCTTCGTGTTACAGGACTCAGGCCTAAGTCAGACCACAACACACATTAAGTGATTTAAATATTTCTGTTCTCTTTATTGATCCATCTATCCACCACACATTCATCATTCTTACATTTCCAACCTTTCACAGTAAATCTGTTTGATAAGAACACATTCATATTCCGTTTTCACAAGCAATGAAAACTCTACTATACATCATTTACACTAAAACAGTGGCTTAGTTCAATTTGCAAAATATCACAGCATCCTGTCATTTTTATTATAATTACATAAAGATTATTACATTAACAAATCTGTTTTTGGTGTTAATGTCACAAAAAGTAGGTAGTAAAGTCCATACAGTTCTTAGGACATATTTTCACATCTTTTGGACCCATGCAAAATAATAATAAAAAAAATTAAATATTAAATGAGAGCAAGCAAACAAACAAAGCAAATGAAATGATCATTTATAAAACTGTAGTTTTTCTGTGACACTGGAGGCAAGTCTGCTTCAGGTGTGTCTTCAAAACACAAACCAAACAATATTTTTGCACATTTTAGTCATCCATTTATTACACATGACACATCTACTGCGGGACACCGTGATTAAAGACATCTGAATGCACGAGATTCGCCACAACAGCACACTTTGAATTTGTTGTGAGGTTTCAACTGGATTATTGAGACACAACTTGGAAACAAACTGGGATTAATTTGATGCAAGTTTTGGGAAACTGAACATTGATTTGTACACTGTGGTAAGATAAATAAAAACTAATGGCTGCCTGGGAGGAAGGAATGCACACTGAAGACTAACAGGGAAAAAACAGCATACTTCACAGTATCGTCACTCAAGTAAACATGATTTGCAGGTAATGGGCTAAAATAAAAAATGCATGAACACCAGACCCTTTCAGGTAAACACCCACTCTGTGTCTGCATGTACTTAAAACCAAACAGCTGGGGGATGACACAGAAAAGCATTTCAAAAATGTCCCATTCCATGGTTGTGAATTATGTGCAGCTGTGGACATCAGGAGAAGCGTTGGGAAACAGGTGAGAGGTATAAAACGAGTTGTTAAAGTGAGTTCACATTTTGACTTTCCTGTAAAGAGTTTGTTGATTTTGAACCTTGGCATAAAAGACAGAAGCCCTGTGGCATGGCTTACTATTGTAAATTCAAATTCAAAATTTTGAATTTGAATTTTGAATTTGAATTTACAAATAGTCATACAAGCAACACACACAACCTTGTACTTCTACACTATTCATTCACTGACATAATGTATTCCCCAACTCCTAACTCTAACCTGAACTATCACAACTAAATGCTTAACCCTAACCCTGACCCTAATCTCGACCTCAGCCAAATTTTAACCTGGCCCTTTAAGGAATACTTTTCCCACAATATGATAATTTAAATATCAATTACTCAGCATGTATTATGTTGAATTCATGAAGAAAACTTTCTCACATGGTGAACAAAGAATCCAAAACAGGTGAACATCCTTCAATAATTGAAGTAAACAGGGTTAACAAAAGCAGAACTATATTAAAACATTTGTTTACAAACTCTTGCACAACTTGTGCAGGATCATCCAAGTCTCATTTATTCAGTCCAACATGTGCATTTTTGCTGAAACCTTACAATATAAAAACTTCTGCCTACGAGTACTGTGCCCTGAGCACATGCACACATTTGAGCTTAGCTTAAGCAGAGTTCAAACACAAGCACCTGCCCAGGTACACTACTCAGCCGCGCATGAGACCATTTGTACTGATGTATTTCACATAGTGATGTTTTAGCAAAAAGTACTGAGCATATGAGTGGATAAATGAGACTGTCCTACATGAGTTTCGTGAGAGTTTATAAACTGTTGTTTTGATATGGTTTTGCTGTTGTTAACAGAGTCCCTGTTTGCTTAAATTCATGAGAACTGTTTGCCTTTTTTGGATTCTTTTGTCACCCTGGAGGCATGCCAGGAAAATAATAATTCAAAGTAACACACAGTGAGTGGATATCCAAGTGATCAGTATTCCTTTAAGACCACACCTGAATCCTCAAGCCTGCATTCAAAGGTCTGTCAAAGGTGAGGGCAAGCAGCAAGACGTCCTCACTTTCCAAAAATGTCTTTACTCTCAAAGTCTAAAACTCAAGGTGGCTTTCACAAAGATAGATGTGTACACATACACACACACACACACACACACACACACACACACACACACACACACACACACACACACACACACACACACCTTTAAAAAGCGGACCAACTATCAAAGTGCAACTGTACTACTACCTACAGTTACGACTACCTAACCTGTATACCTAACTTAAATTTTAACCAACATGCTGTTACATGCAAACACAGTTAACAACAAACTGGACTTTTCACCCCACAGCAGCAGGGCATCTCTGAAAATCTCCCTCTCTCTCCCGAAGGCAAGTCTGTCTGCAAATACATCTACTGTCTGAACTCAAAGTCCTCATCCAGTGTAGCCTCAGCGCTGAACGCTTCAGCACCCAAAGTACATACATTCAGTTTTTCTGTCCATGGTCTGTAGATGGATTTTGCCACCAGACTTAAAGTGAATAGAAACACACTCACACACGCACACACTAAATTATGGGTCTGCATGTTTTTGTAAACAATAAAAAAGAAAGACAAAAAGCCACAAGGTACATGGAATAAAACAGACATTTTTCTTCCAGTGAGTTTGCTACAACAATAAAATGTTATCACCAAACTGTAAGGAAGACATAGATCAGTCTAAGCACACGTGGTTGGCTTCTTCACGCAGGGAAAAAATCATAACACCTGTAATATGGTTTACAATCATATTCCCTCAATAGTAAAACACATCACAGGTTTTACCTCTGTAAGAATTCATATAATCAATGGCTTCACTTCCAAAAGTTCCCTAAGACGACTCCAACCTCAACCATGTACAGTCCCTTTGACAATCCAGTGCTCGCTAACGCAGCAGTGCTTTACAGACTGAAAACCCATCCTCAGAGGTCCCAGCAAAGCTCAGTTTCTGATTTGGTTAGAAACAAGTCATAGGCACTGGTTTAGTTTTCGGTTGCAAAAAGAGCAAAAGAAGTCCTGCTGTTAAATATACAGAATGTGTCTGTGTGTATACAAGATAACATGCATCTGCACAACTTGCAGGGAGCTGTTGGTTCAGCTGTCACCTCTCTGTAGTGCAGCAGGTAGTGTGAGATGAACTGTTGCAAGGGTCTCTTGTGACTGCAGCAGCCTACAAAACAAAATGAAATATATTACTCCCTACATTACAAATGCATTTTAAAAATAATGTATTCAAGGTTAGGTTGATTTGATGACTAAATCCAACAATGTGCGACCAAAGACAACACTTTCTTAGCCTGTCTGTGGACCAAACTGAAGTACATTTGTTTTGTGATGTCATACTGACCTTTGACCATCAAATTCATATCAGTTCATAATTGAGTCCGCGTGAACATTTGTGCCAATTCAAGGCCATAAATACGGGTGGGCGGACAACCCAAAAACACAACGCCTCCAGCCACGGCTGTCACTGTTACAGGGGCATAAAAAAGGCTCATAAATGTGTGGGTTGTTTGTTTAAAAAAGTCTCTATTTTCTTAAAACCAAAGGACCACTGTATTTTTTTTTTTTTAGAAAAACAGCAGACGTATTGCATTTACAGAAGAATCCACATTTGGTGCTCTAGTGAGCATTTACAGCGGGTGGACAGTGTATTTGGGGTTGAGTCAAAATAAACAGCAGAGTCTGTTCAAAGTGAGGATGAAACGTGTCACTCAGACCAACAGTGTGGCTCACTGATGTGTTTCTCAAACCATGTTTGCCCAAATGTAAGATGATCCTAATTATAACACAACACCTTTCACAACAGCTGTTTGTGGAAGACTTTTTGAAGACAAAAGTGAACAATGTCCATGAGAACATCAACTTAATTCCCACATTTGTATTTTCTGTCACATTTTGAAGACCCGTTATTAAGAGACAACAGTGCTGTTATGAATATGTTGTCTAACCCTCAACTATACGACAACCTCTACTTTTTTTTTTCCAAGAAAAAAAGTCATGTGGTAGGTTTTGAACAATAACGGTAGTGCCCTGTACTAGCATCAAAAAAAGACACGTTCCTTCTGCTGATCAGATTCGGGCACTGAGATAAACTGGAAAAAAAGACTATACAAAAAAACCGGGATAGTCTACTTGGACAATTACATGAAAATTTCACACATAGGGGCTTTGTTTTTCTTCAGGTTTTCCTTTCCTTTTATGTATTCTGTTCAAAAATAAAATAAAAATCTAAATTAAGGTTTATTTTTTTACCCTGGATGCTTTTGGACTGGAACACATGCCGCGTCTTATACAGCCTGGAAAATGTGAGGTTGGACGCTGGGCACTATTCTTGTGCCTACTCTGTGGCAACTTTCAAGAGATGGAGGCAGGCTGTGCCTGATGTTGCTAGGCAACCACAACCAGCACCATATCATAGCCTACTTGCCAGAAATCCAGAGTTCGGAGCTGATCATCTTCCCAGGCGTTATTTTTCTAAGTGTGTATTAGGCCTAAAATACTGTCGTTGGGAAAGATGTGAATCTCTTGGTAGCCTTGCACTACAATTACCAACTTCTAAACCCATATTTATCATAGACTGCTATTCACGCGAGACGGGAAAGACATCTGCCGGCTGCGACTGGCTGTTCCTTGTCACGTGACATGCGGTGGACGCTGCTGCATTTCAAGAGTTGCTTTAGAGCTCGCCTTCCACACGTCTACATTGAGAGCAAGGAATTTAAGGGCGTAAAAAATGCATCATGTGTAGAGGCCCTTAAGGTGTTTCTAAAGCTCTGGAAGCAACTGCATATGACTTACAGCCTTATAAGATATGAATGTGGTCAAAGTCTGTTTTATGTAAGAGAGAAGACATGTTAAGTCATACATGTAATGACTGTCTAAATATTGTATAAAGCAGACATTAAAAATTTAATCTGTTCCTCTTGTATGAAATGCTTGAAATTCTTCTACTTCTCAATCCAGCCACCCGGCAGATGAGCGACAGCTCTGTGGAGCACAGCTATCTGCAAAGTTAAATATTTGGCTGTAGTGGAATCATTGTGTCACTGGGAGTTTTGGGGAATGCCAGTTGAGGATGTCACATTTCATAACATGCAGTGTCATCACGCCCCGTCCCGCCGAGTAGCAGTGTGGAAACATCACCTTGGGCGCCAGACAAGCCATTCAGCGACACACTCATCCTTCAGTGTAATGCATCAGTCTCAGTCTACTTCACTCCATCCATCCCCCCTCCCCACGTCTCTCCTCGTAACTGCTGGCAAAACTGCTCAGGCCTGTGTTTCACGGCTCAGTCTGTTCTAAGATCAACTCTAACAAACAGCAAACTGACTGAGACACAGGTCATCATGTGAAGTCATTTAAAAAACGAGCAGATCAGCCTAAACAAAAAAAAAAAAATTTATTTACTCATTCCCATGTCAGTTGAGTCTACATCTTAATTTGTAAAACCAAAATAGCAAAGAGTTTGGGAGAAGGCTGAGACGGAGCCACAGATGCAAACTATCAACAGCTCAGAGAAAGGCACCAAAAATCCCTCAAATCTGTAAAAACAGTTTGTGGAGAAGCACAAAGTTTGAAGAGCATCTCAGCATATTAATCTGTCTTTGGACACTACAGCATTTTCATCAACCTCTTTTCATGCAGAATTTTAATTTGTGTGGAAATGGCAGAAATTTCGGATGCAATGTCAAAAAAGTTTTTAGACTTGGCAGAAGTAAAGAAGAGACGGAAAGTAGCAGCAGATAAATCTGACCTGTGTGAACGATGAGGAGACTGTAGTGTTCCTTAAATCAATACAGTGCACACAACAAACATAAATGCCATGTTTCCATCATGCTTTCTAAATGGTTTTCCACTATTTGAAGTTTGATGGACCCTCTTTCATTACATCACCTCATTGCGCCATTTTCTTCTGCAATTGTTTAATGGCACAATGAGAGGGGAAGTAGTGCCCCCAGCTGTTGTTCTATGTGCATCCATTTGCATTCCATTTTGCTTATTATCTGGAAATCTGTACTACATTTTAATAGAAACCGGATTACTACACACATAGGGTTAAATATGCATTTGTTTGGCCAATAAACACTAAACATGACTTCACACTGTACAAAATGTTTTGCAAAGTCTGAGGACCTGTTGGTGCTGCAAAGAGATGCCTCAGTCAGCCTAGAATAAATGCTGAAACTGTCCATTTCTCCAAACCATGGATACATTACATTTGTACATTTCAGACTTGTCGTATTTACTTTTGCTAAAAGACGTAGTATTTAAGTTGACTTTGTCATTGGGTGGTGTAGGGGATGGTGGAAGGGGTGACACCTGATGTAGATGAGACTGCTGTTTAGCTGCAGACCACTGTTCGTGGCCAACAAACAACACCTGTTGTTTTTTAGCGAGACATCACTGCATTTGCAGCAGTTTATATGCCTAAACCTAACCATGCATTAATCACAGTGTTGTTGAAATGTATGGTTTCAACACATTTGTCACATAATAATGTACAAATGTAACATATCCATGGTTTGCAAAAACCCACTATGCCAACATTTTTTTTATTCAAGCTGCATTGATTTAGCCATCACTTCATTTGATAATAACCACTGTTTTCATATATTTTTCAAATGTAGGTTTACATTACTGACAAAATGATGACAGATCTTTTTTCCATCGTAACACTATATTTCCTTTGTTTTCATCAGACGCCCAGGACATAACTTTACAACTTACTCTACACAAAGGTCAACAAAATGTTTATTAAAGTGTTTATTAGAGTATGGACTTTCCTTTACCTTTTTCAAATGTGTTTGTCTGCAGGAAGGGGAGCTCCTCCTGTTTGCAATGACTCGACATAGGCCAAGGCACTCTGCATGGAGGTCAGACAGTAGCCTTCCTCTCCTATCAAATAGCTGCAAAACAGAAATTAACATTAGCCAATAACAAGGCATCCGTAAGTTAAAGTAAAAAACATAGAGTTGAGTTCTTCAAGTTATTTGAAGTTTTCTAAAGAAAACTGTAAGAAGACAAACAGGGATACAAACAGAAAACACTTTGATTTAAACAGAACCCAACAAAATGAGGCTGCCCACAAATATGCCAAACATGCCAGCACAGAATAGAAATTCAATTTATTCATTTTGCTGAAATTACCACATCAACATTTTCCCAGAGTGAGCAAAGAACCAAATATCTCTGCCCAATGTTGAACACTTTGTACACATGTATTAAATGCTTGGGCAGCATGAGGAAAGAGGGAAGTGATGGACAGAAAAGAACAAGTGATAAAGGAGGAGATTTGTTCAGATACAGCAGAAAAGAGACAGAAGGGAACTGAAGAGCAAGTCAACTCTGGCTGACCCTCAACTAACTAGAGCAAGACACGAGACCGACTGTTGCCAGAACGCTGCACTGCACACAGAGAGTGAGAAAGGAGATAAGATGTTTATCTCTTGACTGTGGCCTGAAAAAAAAATACAGCTAATGTGGTGTCAGCCTGGCATAATGCCTCGAATGTCCGTGCTTTAGTTAAATATATAGAAATGCTACTACAAACCATAACCACCAAGCATTGTGGCTTGTACAATACTAATTTCATCAACAACTATGATGAAAAATATATTTGTTGGCAACCTCTCTTCCCCCACATAGAAAATGTGACAGCAACTGAAAAACTAACCTTTTAAAAATTTTGACTAAATGTATATTCTTCTTTTTTATTTTTATTTTATTTTTTATAAATGTATCAAACCTGTATATTTGAGCCATTTTAATAACAAGCGAACACTTAATCTTACTCAACAACCTGTATGCATCTGTACAATCACATAGTGCATGTTCCTGACTGGTTCAACACTATCAACTTGTTTTTCCATTGCACAGTGGGGTGGCTAAAACATGTTATTGCTGACTTGTTCCACAGCAGTACACTGCTTAGCTTCTGTGTCAGTGTCTACTTTAGGTAATACACTGACTTTGGAAAAGAGCCTAATACAACTCCACTTCACCCCCAAACTATCCCTTCATTGCCAAGCCTAGACAATTATTTGTCAAAGGAGAGACTGTAGAGCGCAGTTATACTAATGAAATAACCAGGTAATATTGTGGTAGATTTCATCACAGTCCCACAACAGTATTGAGACATTTTAAGAGACACACCTTCAAGCATGTAGCCCCAGCTGTGCTGTACTGGGCCGATGACCAGGTCAAACCGAGTCAGGCCAAGCCAGCACATGTGTATGGAAAAACGCCATAAGACAATAGGTCTCAGCTGTGTTCCCGCCTTGATCTTCCATTTGTTCTCACTCAGGAGACGAACTTCCCTTGTAGTGGAAAGATGACACGAGACCTACCTTTGACAAACTGTCCAGATTGTATCCACATGCTGTTCACACCTTACTAAGAGTCAAACTCAATGCAAGCCAGGCTACTTCTGCATGTGGTCTGGTTGATCGGATCCCAGTGTGAGCAAGATCAGATCTTGGAGCATACAGAAAGCTAATGCCTCCTTGCATGATCAAATGACAAAAGTCTTATCGAAAAGACAAGTATAACAGCAGCCTACATCTTTGAAGAAACATTTACTGAGGGACTTGCAAGCAGCTGGTCTACCTCTGGTGACTGCAAATCAACTGGATCTACAGTAAATTTTACTTTTGTTGACCAAGCTCGGCAGGAACGATATTAAGAAGCAGAGAAAGCAAAAGGTGCTTTTATTTAAAGAGCCTTTAAGGCTTCATGTCAAATAAATCAACATTTTGTCCTTGCTTACTTAATTAATGTACTTTTAAAAAGCTTTATACCTTGACTAGTTTATGTGTGAACTGTACTCATGACATTATACTTTGAGATGAAAAACCAAATACATTGACTGACAGTTGACTCAACCAATCATTTTAAAGACTCTTGGCTATTTCATTCGCGACTTTTGGAGAACAACAGCATATCCACCCTCTCATAGCCTTGTGGCCTGTCTTGGTTCCACCTCTCCCTTCACTTGAACTCTTCCAACCCACTGAACTACATAAACATCAAGTGGGACTTTATTTGTATTTTTATAGAGAAGAAAAACCAAATCCCAAATATCCTGAAATTCCTTGGCCACTGCCAATCTAACCAGCTGGCTTTTACAACCCACTGTTTTTATGGCAGTGAATAGACCTCTTGGGTGTGGTGTGAACTCACACGCAACCATGCTCAGCATGATGTGGTATCTCAACTCCAGTCCTCACCTACTGTCCTGTCTTGGTATTTGCCAATATGTTTTCAACCCCTGTGTGGCAGCTATGGCTTATGGCTATAACACTTTAAAAAATAAACCTGTCAGTGCTCTCTTGTGGACAAACTGTAATGTCATGTGAATACACTGGTGGTGTATAGAGGGCCTTTTAGCTGTAATGTATTATTTTGATCCAACTCCATTGTAAACATGAACAGAGTTTGTTTTCCATGGTATAAATGCTTTATTAGAGGGTTTTCCAGCTTGTAAAGATTAAAATTGGAAGTTCTGTATTGTTTTGTTCTAATTTAAAGCTAAACACAACATTGATATATTATCTCCTGATGAGATTGTTGTGGTGAACGTGTTAGCAACAAGTGCCTTTTTATATATCCAACAGACAGCAACATTAGCATTTATTTGGAGTCCTTTTTTTGGCCATCTGATGAATGCAAGTATTAACTCCGCTTTTAGTTGAGAAAATATCTAGCTCTTAAGCTGCTCTAACTTCTCTAACATTTGGTGCAGGGCAGGTAATGTTCAGTGAGTTTATCAAGAGATTTTTCCACGGAAAACAGCTACCTGCTGCTGCTAATGAAAAGGGATGGTGTTCGAGGGCTGAAAAACGATGATGATGAATGAGCTAAATGACACTAAATTACTCTGTGAGGCTAACAGCAAAGTTAGTGATAATTCTCTGAGGGTCCATTTGCTAGCTAGCTCGATAGCTAGGTCACTCGCCAGACAGCCAGACAAACAGACAGCCAGTGATTACCAGCATGATACACTGCCAGGTTCAGTTGGACAAATTCTGATCTGCCCTGAAACTCTGTAACCAGTCAGAGCTGTCAAAGTGTACGGGTATAAAGACACATCAGTCTCGCTCAATATATCTATTCAATGATGCAGCAATCCCAATATTATTGATGCCAAGTAAAAACATTGACGCATAATGTTATCTTTAAGCTTTTATTTTGAGGCAGACAATGGTAGGCAGCTACAATGAGGATATTTACTGATATCGTCTTATGTCAATGGCAGGCCCCTGATTCAATTGATGAAAATCCTATCGAGGCAGATTTTGTGATGTCAGCAAATATTGCATTAGCCAAAGAATCGATATAATATCACGTCGTGATGGAACCTTTGATTCATAACTCTCTCAGAGTGATGAGCATTGTGCACACTGACTGAGATTTCCATCAGGTTATCTTTGGGGAGGTTCGATCTAAGTGCAAGACCATTTGAAAACTTCTTCGTCATGGGGGAATGCTACTGTGCAGGTGAACATTCCTTCAAAACTGTAACTTTGACATCACTAACAGAGAACAGTATCAATGGATTATTCAACTTTGCAATGGGTTTGGGGCAATACCATAATGATGCTAAAGAAAGAGATTAGCTTTGTACTGTGATTATCTGTCTTTCGAGCCAATCAAAGTTTGCTTTTGAGGTTGAACCTCCATAACCCCACACTACAGGGAATATGGTGTTGTATGACCAGTAAAAGAGATGTAAACCAGGCCCACCTTTACTCCACCGCACAGACGACTTTTTTGAAATTATGCTTTTTTTTAATCTTTCAGTAAATTGAGAGAATATAGTCCTTATTTCATTAAGCCAAAACTGAGGAATTCTACAGTAAATGAAGGAGATATAAGCCAATCTTGATAGGACACTAATGTTTATTACATCTACCTTTTCTTACAAAGCTGAAAGGTTTCCATCTTAAACAATTATCTCCAGTGGTTCTTGGTAAACCTGGAACATTGGACTCAAAATTAAGTATTTGTGTTGTGGGTGTTCTGATATTTATATCTGAATATTTTAGTCCTTTAGGTTTTCAGACAAAAGGGATAGAGCCTAAATGAACAGAACAAGATTTAGTTGGATGGCTTCAATTTTATTCCAATTAATTTTATACCCTGAAAATAAGCTAAATGATTATACTATCTCTGACACCTTGGGTATAGAGGTAAGTAGATCAGATAGCGTTAATATAACATCATCAGCGTATAAATTAATTTTATGATATTGTCCACCAACTGAGGTACTTATTATTTATAGATTTTATCAAAGAGCACAGGCTATGGGCTTAAAGTCTAAAAAAACATTAAAGGAAATATTGGGCACCCCTGCCATTTCTCCCAGTGAAGATGAAAACGGTCAAAAGGAATGTTATTGCTTCTGGTTCAAGGTAAAGTGTTGTAACTCATCTCATACAGACCGGACAAAATGATTTTGGCCATAAAATCCTGTCAAAGGCTTTTTTGGTGTACAGTGTTAAAGTAACTATTGGCACTGAACAATCCCCTCCCATGTTTATAGCTGGCTGACGCTCAGCATCGAGTCTCACCTGATCCAGATTCACTGCAAAAGAATAACTTTACAGACAGAGGGCGAGGACTTTTTCTTCCTATTTAAGGACTTTATGATGATTGTTTAGAAATCTTAAAAGACCTAGTGTGGGGGATTTAGGGGCATGTATTGGCATAAATGGAATATGACATTCATACTTGTGTTTTCATTAGTGTATAATCACCTGAAACTAAGAATCGTTGTGTTTTTGTTACCTTACAATGAGCCACTCATATCTACATACAGAGCAGGCCTTTTTTTGTCCACCATGTTGTTTCTAAAGTAGCCCAGATAGTAGTTCTCCTACACGCTTGGCATACAGGAGAAGTTGGTTGCAGTCTAGATTCTACTAAATCCTACACACTAGACCTTTAACATTACCTGAAGCAACATGTTAAGCTGGCTGATGCCTTGTTACAACTCCCACCTGGTTAAGATTCATTAAAGACAGAATAACTTTTTCCAGATGGAAAGAAAGGACTTTTGAAAAAAACGTCATAATCGTTGTTTAGTAGACTTAGAGGTCGGAAATTGCTCATTATCTGGTGATCTGCACCGGGCTTGGGAAGAAAATATGTTGTGGCAGTACGCATTGTCACTGGTATTTACTTTTTTTCTGTCATGTGATTGTACACTTAACCAAGAATGCAGACAACACATCCAGAAAGCATTTATAAAATTCAATAGTGAAAACAGCACGTCCAGGGGTGATGAAAGAGATTTCATAACAGACTCTACTTCGTTAGGTATATTAGGACTCTCTAATGCCCAATTTCATCAAAACTGTGATGAGTTTACTAAAAATTTTGTGTACTTGGTGTAAACAAAGGAGATGTATTCTCACCCTTCATGAATAAACTCCTCCAAAGCAGCGCATTCAGACACCAGCTGAGGACACTGGCATCGTAGAGCGACGAAGGACAGGATGGGCAACAGGTCATCTGCACCGCTGTGAGACGAAAGAAGGAAAGAGGCAGTGAGATCAAGTAAAAGAGGACAACACATGTAAATAAATAAAGCAGAAGGGAAAAAATAAAGAGTGACATTTACACAGTATGATGGCATGCGCTCCCCAGGGGACCAAATGGAAACTAACTTAAATGTAGCTCTTAATGGGATGCGTGTTCAGGGATGGAAATGATAAAGCTTTTTTTCTCTCCCTGAGATCTGTTGGGAGGACAAATTGCAGCCATGGAGATGATGACAGCCTGATAGCATTCTCCCTGTGTGCAGACAGTGACCATTTGTTTATCAGGACTCACACGCAGGGCTAACTGCTTGCTTGCTAGTTTGCGTGAGAAGGTAGGTTGCTGGCCCTCAACTGACCCAGCCACATGCAATTGGATACTCTCCTTCTGCAGGGTTCTGGAAGGTGTGGACAGACTCATGTAACCACTGAGAGCTGGACCTCACATGCACACACACAATCGCAACCCTGAATTATAATCTTCTGAGTTCACTACTGTAAACACAGACATTGATCCACTCACACTAAAACCAGTTTCTCTGCATTCCAAGGATACAATGCAGTCTTCCCACACACAAATACTGATTTTAGTGAGAAGATTACGCTCCATTATGGGTTTGCAATGGATTCCTATTCAGTGGAATATAAAACAAGTCAAAAAACAGCATAAATGGGAAAAGGAGGGAAAAATCTTAATTAACAGGATACGGAGGGAAAGTAGTGACCAATTTAGCAGTACAATAGAAGAGAGAAAAGAAAGGGATATGGACAAAAGCACACTAGAGAACAAATGAGCTCCCAGTTGGTCAAGGACAAAGAACTGACGAAAAATGGAAATGCTGTTGAATGAATAAAAGAGGGCAGCCAGTACAATGAAGTGCATTTGTGTTTGAGAGACCGTAAATTAGAAACTAAAGTGAAAGGGTACAGCAAAAAAAAAAAGTCGAAACAATGAAGGAGGAGAGGTAAACATGTCATGTAAATACAGAGTACACTAATTCCTGCTGAAATCTGGCGGGTTTTGTCTGTCAGCAGAATTTTGTAGCACTTCCAAATTCTATCTGACTCAGGCCTTGATCAAAAACACTTTATGTGAGTCACAGTGACATGTTGAAAGGCAACGTGTACTTAGATGGACTAAAAAAAGAAGTCACATATGGGTCTACTGAGCCGCAATCAGGACAGGAAAAATGTGGACACTGGCAGATTGAAGGCAGGGAAGTACTGCTCCAAATTTACCCTCTTAAAAAATGGAGCTTGGATTCAAATTTAGTGGTGACATTTTATGTTCACTTTTGAATGAAAGTTTCATTGAATTAGAGCTGCCAGAGGCCACTGGCTAAATTATGACATTGTAAAGTGATGAGCAAGTAGTGCAAGCCATTAAAGCTGTGCCTTTGAAATGCTGGTTTTGATTCATAGATTTTTAATTCTGGCCAAGTTGCACTGATTTTCAACAAAGATGTTTGCAGATTATATCCTCACATGTCAGACATGACCACATATTTGGTCTCTACAACATAAACAAGAAAAAATTAATCATCGATTGAAATCCCTTCTGTGGTTTGGGCCATGTTTGACTCATGTTTCCAGGTAACAAAACAAATCCTACACAACATGACTCTGTCTTCATTTCTTGGAACTACATGTTGTTACCAAGCTGTATATTTTATTGTACAGAGTACACACAAAAATCCTTTAACGTCACAACTTTTTTGGGTAAAAAGCTTTGAGAAGAGCCGTGCCCGGTCGACTCTTCTATTCCGCCATTTCTGATCACCTCATACGTATTCCAATACAAAGAGACAGATATAGAGCAGGAGACATAGCCTCAGCCATTCTCAAAAATCATTAGCAGATCCAACAAAAGAGAGAAAGGGACGAGGACAACAGGGTATAAAAAAAAAGACAAGATATCCGATAACTCTTGGGATGAAGAGCATGGTTTTCTGCATGTTTTGTTCCCTGATAATTGGTGTTTGTGGGTTGCACTACGCACCAAACAGATGACTTTTACAAGCATTAATCATGTGCACACATAAACCCTTGAGTACTTGTGACATTGGTTTCATGGTAACTATTTTAAGCCCTAATAAACAGAGTATAACCTTAACCTAAGACTGGCTCTCCAAACAACCCACTAAAAGCTTGTATTTCAGGACTGAGATCTACATCGATCTTGAAAAAATATCAGCTCTCTTAAGCCCTTTTTAAACAGAGACTGTGCGATAGGGCCGCTACGAAGACCCATCATTATGCTGCCTTTGCTCTTTTTACACAGAACCATACAAAGCAGGCATCACACTGCCCTGGTGTGTGATTTTATATACCATGCTGACACTCCAAAGCAAAGAAGCCTGACACTGCATCCTATCAGCAAGTGAGCATCTGACTATCGCAATCCATTGTGTTACATCGGCCTCTCTGTCCACAGAGGATCCATTAATTATGAAACTCAATCACATCATTTAAACAAACCACCTTCCCAGCAGCTGTGACCTCAGAATAACCACTGAAAATATGGGTAAGTATGCACTTCCTTATTATTCTTATTCACAACAATATCATCGTGGGTAACTTAAAGATGTAATGGTTGTAGCTACAATACTTTATCATACCACCAACTCCACTTTGTAGAACAAGCTAACTTGCTAGCGAGCTCTGCTGAGCATTCAACAAAAAAACTTACCAGAAACTTTTAGCTCCCTGGTGATCTCCCTCCAGCCAGATGCCAACATATTTAGGTTTTGATCATGAAATGGGATGGTATCATACAGATAACTGCTCATTTCAATGTCGTGAATCTGCAGTTCCTCATCCACTGCAGCACTTTCAACTCGAGCAACAGGAACAAAATAGGACATCCAGCAAAGATTTCGTTCAAAATGGCGCGCCGCATTGCAAGCAGGCAGTTAAGACAGTCCAGTAGAAGACAATGAATCAACCAACAATCAAACTGATTTAGTCACTGACGCTTGCTCAAATTGCATCTGGTTAGGATACTGAAGGACATGATGTGTAATGCAACAGCGTCTGCCTCTAGTTTGACATATAACATACACATCCGACAACACTTTTTAAACAATAACAATGGCATAACACGGCAGTAAAATCATTTAATGTCCCTGTTATGCAGTGGCTGAACTTGCCCTCTGCTTGTACAATAAAGCGCTCCCAGACCTCACTGTTCTCCCAATTTGCCGTTATTTTCCAATGTGTCTTTTTTCTTTGTGTCAGCTGCTAGCTGCTTTTGAAATCTGTGGAAGATACAAGACTGGTGTGACATTTTGATGACGTTTTATGTGTGCAACCCACCGCCGGGACACTTAAAAAGCAGCTATTAGCAGTTAGCTGCTAACACAAAGGAAAAAGACATGCCATTGTTGTTTATAAAGAGCTGCCGACGAGTATGTTATATGTCACACTAGAGGTCGACACTGCCTTGTTACATGTCACACCCTCACGCCTCTTGTTTCAGTGTTGCCGGTATGCTGTCTAAATATCACTCAGTACAGTTACATGACATCAGACAACATCAATTAATTGCATTAGTCTGACTAAAATCCAACTTTTGAAATACATGCAAACTTGTTAGTCTGACTGATGTTGTTCTAAATCAAATATCTCGAAGTCAGACTAACATACCAAGATAATGTGATAGGGAGTCGAATTACTCCTGCATGTATACAGTCAATCGAACCCAATCTGGCCTAGGCACTCTGCAACAAGTAACAAGGCGAAATCTACTTCCAGAGCCATGCATTTTTTGATGGACGAGGAGACACAGTTCATGCTCTGTCAGCGAAAAGATTTCAATATTTTAAAATACACGCTTGGGAGGAAAACACAGAATGGCGACTGTTTGATCTGTGATGTAACAGGTGAACCGGAAAAAGGTCAAATACTAACAAGCTCAAAGGGGGCATATCACCACCTGTTGTAGCAGAGTCGGACATACTTTGGTCAATAAATTGTTTCCCCTCCCATGCCTGTATACTGGGACAAGGACGGTACTACAATTAAATGGCCTAGTCCTATAGCTGGACTTAACTGTGCCTGTGGGGGCGGGAGCTTAGTGGATAGTGCTGGCACCCCATGTATAGAGGCACTGCCCCGCTGCAGCAGTTGCGAGCTCGATTCCAGCCCGCGGCCCTTTGCTGCATGTCAATCTCCCACTCTCTCTCTCCCCCCATTTCACTCTATCCTGTCCATTAAAAGGCATAAAGGCCAAAAAAATAATCTTAAAAAAAAAAGTAATAATTAAAAAAAAAAAAAAAAAAAAACTGTGTACGTGAACATACTGACTGAAGCGGCATGATGCCATTGTTTGGTTTTGTGTACAAATATAAAGGTGGCATAAAGAATGGACTTTGTAGCAGCCCTATAGCGTAATCCCTGTGTAAAAAGGGCTTTATAAAGGCAACGTGAAATCATGGAGCGACATTCCCACCGTGATATCACGTTGCCTTTACAATGTGTAAAGGAGCTACTGTTTAATGTGCTCACTGGAAGTTTCTTTGCCTGTCCAATATTGATGCAAAAGTATTCTCAGTTCACTAACTTAAAGATGATGAGGTTGATTATAAGCACATCACTGCTTTCCCTCCTGGAGGTGGTTCACCAAATAATGTAAGGCCACAATGAGAAGATCCACATTGGAACATATGTAAATGGAAGCAGAGGAAACTTTTCTCATTCGAACTTTGTCAACACAAACCAATTTGAACTGAGGCCATAACGCACTGTAAATTCTCCATAACGTGTGCTACAACCCACTGAGCCTTTGTCTGACTCTCTGTGCATCATCATGGATTCCATCTCTTTTCTTCTCTTCCCAAAACCCCTTATTGGGCCCTGGGTCTGTTCCAAACCCAGACATGACGACCCACTTTTAGGCCTAGCTAGAAGGAGGCACTCTATAGGGGGCAATAGACCTATGAGAGCCCCTGCTGTTACAGGCTTAGCTGAGCGATGATGAGACCTGACAGGGCAGCTAGCAAGGCAAATAGCCCTTACATGATATTTGGGTAGGTTCACTGGACAGTCTTTCCCTCTGTATCATAAGCATGGAGTCAACAAAGAAACAGCTCTTATTTTGAAGTTTAATGGGGTGTACCTTGGAGGAAATCGTCTAAAGGAATGACAAAACCCATAACAGTCCCTCACTGTTCTGGACAATGTTCTAACCCTTTAATCATCTAACTGTTGTGTCAGTTTTTATGAGGTGTCTCATTGTATTGGTTTTTCATTTTCCAGTAAAAATCCCTCCGTGTGTAATTTTAAATGTGCTTCAGTGAGAAACACCAAAACCCCAAAAGGTTGGCACTTGTTGCAGCTGATAATTTACTCACATGGCAGCTGTTTTGGGTGTGGAGTCCACCTCGTGAAGACACCTGTAATCCTCAGCACAGGCACAGATCAGCCGTAGTGTCCTAACTGTAACAAAACATAGCAGAAGCAATTCATGTACCTATGTAAAACCCCTGTCCTCAGACCAAATTTACACACACAAACGCAAAGAAAACGCTGATGGTCCACAGCCAAGCAATGTAGCTGAGTGGCTTGCCGTAATTAAAAACACAGCAACAAAATTAATTGGTCCCAGATAACATTGGAAACAGACTGGATTGGTATAGGTTATTCGTCCAATTAAGTATCAAATCTGGGCTACTGTGAGTGATTTGCACCCTGCCCACACCAATCAGTGTTGAATGTTTTGAACAGCAAACGATGCGTTAAAAGTCTGAGGATCATGAAATGGATGCATACAGTTTGATGGCTTACATTTTTAACATGTTTGCAATGCAGCTAAAGCCACTATTATAGCCGCAAACATGAAGAAAAGAGCACCACTTACAGAAACTCAGGGCCCCATTTAAACTATCTATAGCTCATGGTTGAAAATGAATGGCACAAGTACAATTAGGGCAAGTACAACTCCACGTTTGCTAGTTAAACAGCACACAATCTGGGTTTAAAGTAGGACACAACAGGCAAGGGGGTTGTGTTTAGTCCCGTAACATGAATTCAACCAAATAGTGTCATCTCTCATTTCTTTTAAAAGCCATGTGCGCCTGCATCTGGCACACTGCTATTTACATGGCATATTCTGCAAATTGGAGAAACCAGTGGTTTTCTGCTGAGAGTCATGCAGTAAGCGCAGTAATGTCACTGTGGGACATTTAAGCATTAGTTATAAACCTGAAAGAGGAAACGTAGCTAAACTTTAAGCTTCTGAAGCGATAAATCAATTACAATCGCTGCTCCTCATGTGTAAACGCACCCAGCGTCACATTAATAGGCAGCTGGACAGCAACTCTGCTCTCTGCTGTATTCACATTTTAGAGAAAGTATTCTTCTTCATTAATGATCTGTTCATTCACACAACTCCAACGCATTTGTGCGTCCCTGCGCGTGTCACAAGGAGAGTGCGTGTGTGTTGTGAGCCAGCCTGTGTAGGCACATCTTACTGTCATCTTGCTGTTGATAATAATGATGCGCCCTTTTAACAGCAGGGAAATACTGCGTCATTCTGACTTTAGACCTGGTTTTTGTTTGTCAATGGTGCAATCATTTTCTGCCAAAATAGCAATACACCAACAGTGCACCTGACTATACCTTATTTTAAGGTTTCACGTCCATAAGTGCACAAATGGGTGCAAGTACATTTGCAACTTACGCAACACTGGCGCTGTTTTTGAAAAGGACAACTGCCTCAGTCTGAAGCTAGCAATGAAAGCTGCACTGTGTGGCTTTGTGCCGGTTGTAAGATAGGGCCCTCAGACAATCCAAGGAAAAGGACATCTCAGTGCCTCAGTCGTTCCCAATTAAAGGAACACATGTTTCTGAAAGATATTGGCTTCAAGGGCATAGGTTTTGAAAAACTGTCTGTTAGGAGAACATGCTCCTCTGCCCTAAATGAGATGGTCTGGCCTCATAGATACCAAAACTTATGACTTTAGTCCTTATTATCGCTCTACATTTCTGAGATTACCATTTACCAGTAAACCAGTAGTAATCAAGTTCCATAACATCTGAGTTTACAGTAGAAGTTGTGACTATTTATTTTTATTATTATTTTATTATTTATTTTTAAATTATTAAATATAGCTCTAATGAATCATTAACAGTCACTAGGCGTGATTTTAACATTGCTTGTGGTAGTCATTAGGCCCAATTTTAATCACATATGGGGTTCATGTGTCATTTCCTCTCCCTCCCCCCTATATCCCCAACTGTCTGTTTGCTTAATTCTCCAATAAGGTTTCTTTTCAACAGATATCTGAGTGTTTGACTCTAAACTGAGTTACAGATAAACCCTTCATCTAAGCTTCATATAAACCATAAAAATTTCTGGCCTACAGTAAATTTATTATCACAGATCTATGTATTGACCAATGCAAAATCTACTTAAATAATTCATTATTTAGGTTTGTGCTAAAATAAACACTTTCTCATTATGGTATCACGCAATGAGCTTCCTTGCTACTGTATAAAGCAGTAGCAGCAGGTCTGATGGTGCAGACTGCTTTCACAGGAAAGGACTGAACAGCCTCCTGCAGCACAATCCACTGATGAAACTATCCCATTATTAGTTCACAGTTGTAGAACATCTCTTAACAGCAGCCTGCGATAGGATTAAAAAGCATTTCACATCCATCTTTCTAGTGAAAATAAATTTAAGACTTTCAAATTAAACTTCTAAGGCCTTTTTTCCTATGCTTTTTCATCGTGCAGATACCCTGAGAAAGAAAATTACAGTCTAAAGCGGCTAAGATGAGACTCAGGACCATGAATGAGGTCATTACAGAAAAGGGTGGATTGCCTCCTTCGGGTTGAACTGATACTCTCTAAGAGAAGCTCTCTGTACTGAAAGTCAGCCTTGTGTGAGGAAGAATAAAACAACAGTCTGACTCACCAATACATTCCAACTTTCTCTGTGGACAGCAGTCTTTAATGAGAAGCTTAAGCTCCTGAACAGCAGACTCGTAGGGGTAGGAGCCTTGTAGTGCACCAGGGTCTTTGGGGAATAGTTTTAACGGAACACCAACATCTCCAGGTGAGGCGTCCCGGTAAAACTTCATATTTGTCTCAAAGGCCTTCTCCCTCTCCCTGTTGACCCTCCTGAAAGAAAGACAAAAAGTTACCAGACTGAAAACCCAGGAAGGGAAAACGTTTCAACAATGGATGTTTGTAAGTGAGGCACACTACAAGGCATATTGGAAGAAGAATGGTATTAGCAATAAAGTTTCTGTTACTGACTTAAATGCCGGTTTCACACTACACAATATCAGCGCAATTATAGCCCAATGCAGCATCATACAGTGTCGGCTTGGATCGTGATCAACAACGAGCTTTGTACGCGATAATCCATCATTTTATCTCGTGTAGTGTGTCATAGATGACAACTGACGCCACGCCTGGGACGCCTCATGACGTCCCGGCAGAAAGTCTAGCATGTTTGATTTCCTTTTTGTCGTTCACAACTTCTCCTGTCACAACTGTCACTTTGACCAATAGAAACACAGAGCAGTCCTCTGCCATAGACAACTGTATGTCAACAAACCCAAGCGTTTTTGATATTTCCTCTACACTACCACACAGAGTTAAAAAGGAAAAATGATGGCGTCAAACAGTGGAGGCACTTCAGCAACCCTGTGTGTACTGCTATTAGGGTAACTGTGCAATTTTTTAAAACTAGGACCCTGTTGTTATTATGTTTTTGTGTGTAAGTGACTATTCGGAGCAACATTTTTTCAATTTCATGAATTCACATCCACTAAAAGTGCGGGTTTTAGCCAGTGACAGGCTTAGATTGTTATTTTGAGTGTCTGATAACATTATGAAAAGGATCCCTACAGAGGTCAACCTCTTTTTAAAAGAGCAAGATACAAGATACTGGACATAAATTGATGGTGCCACAGGGATTATATTGCAGCCTGCTTTGGCACTGCTGGCTGCAGTGATCTTGCTCAATACGAACCCATTTCAAAAATTGTTGTTCCCATCAATCATTTAGACAGAAAAACATGGGAAACTAAGGGCCAGTTTGGAATATACCAGCTACCCTAAATTGACAAATTTCATGAGTGCAGACTGCTTAAACTTACAACATTTTATATTTAAGGAGATGAAAAAGCATCAGTGGCAATTTGTTCACAGGGCATTTAAAAACCAATTGTGGTGCAGGGGTCTAATTTCAAGTGGCTTGGGTATTCCAACATAGTAATTGGCTATGTTCATGGGCGGGAAGCCTGCAGGGGTTCTTATCCTAATGGCTGCATTAGCGTTTCCTACTGGTTGGTCGGGCTGAGGGATGGAACTGGGAGTTTGGGGATTATGTGAACCTCCTGCTTGTTAGGTTAGTAGTTTTCACAGAGTGGGCTGCTGAGACACTGAAGGGGGGCACACAGGGTCAGGGGGAAAATAAATTGAATAAGAAGTCAAATAGCTGACCTTTTATCAACACTGAGATTTTGACAAAATAACTAATATCACTACAACTTGCTACAATATATTAAAACAAATGCTGGAATCTTTAATATTATCAGTTACACCTGTGCTCTTCCTGCTATGACAATTCAAGATAAGTGAAGAAGGTCTATGAAGATTAATTTGGATACACTGACAATATTTAAAAAGGCAGTGCAAGGTGCACTAACTTCTGACAAGGAAGGAAAAAAACCTTTAAATGTTTGTTTATACACACTCAAATCAAGAGGTCTCTGACTATAGGAAATACAGACTATAGCATGACACATTTGCAAATGGTACTGAAATTCATCCTCTGAGAGGAGGTACATAAATATCCAGTAGAAGTCAGTCATGGTTGAGCTAATAACCCTGCAACATAACTAATTATTCTAAAGACTTGAGTGGAATGAGAATCAAATCAGGAATACAAGCTGTGAAGAGGCTGACATACTTAGAGTAGCACTGCCACATGCTGGTCATGACCCACATTGTATTTCTAAAAAACAATTCAAGCCAAGCTTCAAATTTTGCTTTAAAAGTGGTATAATAATAAACCTTAGCAATACTAAATGCCTGAAGCCTCTGTCCTCCTCCAAGTTCACCATGAACATGTTAGTCTTCATTAATTAAACTTAACTTTGAACAAAACACAGCACCAACACAGTTGGTTTGAATGTATTTGAACAAAACCCACATAGCCCGATACTCTGCCTGTGTGAAATATAACTGAACAAATTCATAAATGCAAGACAGTCAAAGAATGCATTAACATTCAATGAGCGGTCACGTCCTTTACTGTACGCTACTGTGTTTGCATGTGCAAGCTAATTAAATAAAGTTTACGTATACTTTTACATTACAATTTACAAAGCATAACATACATTTTTTAAATTTCATTTCACATCTACCAGCAGCCACTGATCTGAGCTCATTTTTGATTCAGCTGCCAACGAGCAACCTTTCAAAACAGTTTTCTTATTGTTTGTTTTCCCAAGTGTGGGAAAACAACAATACGCATGCCAAGGCCTTTGGCAATGAAAACAGATGGCACAAATTTGATGCCAAGTGGGGCTGATTGCCTGTTGCCCTCTGAAAATTGATTGGCTGTTTGTCAAATATGGTTTTTTTCATTCGCTTGTGTCTGGCAGAGGTTAGAATTTCTTTTTAAGAAGACTATCTGTAGCCACCATGATGTAGATTATCCTCTTCTACAGCACACATTTGAAAGTCTGGCTTTTGAGTAAATACTTACTGTCCCACTTGATTAAAAAATGTGTTCTTCTTTTTTAAAGTCCTCTAAAATGTTTGACTTTGACTCTGCTGATTTGTATCTGTGTAAAGCCTGTCACTAAAGAGGTGTTTTCACATTCCCCTACTGAAGGGGGCGATGTCTGCGCACATCCCGAAAATCTGAGATTCAAACGTACGCCAGGCAAGCTAATTTAAGTACGTCACTAATATGAAAGTCAATCCCCGTCATTTACTGGAAACACAAATCAACAAGGAACAGACTTCAACACAACTATGGCAACAAAACCTGAAACCTCCAGCGCAGAGCAGATTTGTCAGTACAGAGAGCAGTGTTAGCATTAGCAGTGAAAGTTTAACAGCAGACATGGAGACATCACTTAAACCTGCCTGTGAAAACTGTCATACTGTCCTATCCCAGGCTCACTGTCAATTCTTCTGCCTGTTTCCTCACCAAGTGCCCAGCTCAAGGAGGTATTACGTAACCAGGCATTATCCATGCACTTTACATCTCACAGGTGCTTTTCCCATGTGTATTTGTGTTCTGCCTTCATCACTAGCAGCCATAAGATATGGAGAGACTACATTTTTCATTCAAAATGACTTTCTTTCCCCGTCATGATTTCAATGTGCATGCAGCACCAGTTTCACGTAGCCAGCTGTAAATAGACAGGTTACCATGAGGCCATGTGTCATAGAAGTAAAGTAAAAACAAAAAAAATAGATTTAGTGCTTAATTTTCTCCCATTTTGTTGTCATTTACACCCAAATAAATACTGTAAGCAGACTACTTGATTACTATGAGCAAACTGTTAAAACAGCATTTGTATAGCAATGATTCTGTCCTAAGCTTTTTGATCCATATAAGCCATTACTATAACTGTTAAGTGGTTTCCACTGCATTAGACTGCATGAGTTTTAACTAAGTGTACATAATAAACCTGCAAGTGAGTGTAAACACCTCAGGCATCTAGATATTACCACCTACTACCACCTAAATGGTACCTCTCACTGTAACTGACACAGATTCACCCAGCTAGACAAACCTTAAAACAGTAAATTTATATTTTTTGTGTTGGTCAAAAATGTGTTACAGACAAAAACTTGGAGCTTTTGGTATAACGATTCTAAGCATGTTTAATTGATAACCAGCAGTGCTTTGTTGATTTAATATGCTCACTCTAATCAAGGTCTTAAAGAAGCACTGCATATTTGATGTGCAAAAGCAGTGAGAAACATTACATATTTAAGACACTTTTAAGTATGGAGACATGTTCTAAGTCACAAGGATTTTGACTGCAGTACCTGAAAAGAGCCACCAAGGCGCTCCAGAGCGGCGTGAAGAAGGCTTCCTCTATGCTGGCGAGGCACAGGTCTTTTGAGCTGGCTGTGTTTAGGCATTCAAAGGACAGCAAACACAGAGACAGGAGCTGATCTGAAACATAAACAAACACCCATAACATTTATTATCCAAGAACTTTCACATTGCTTGTTATTGTAAAATTCAGCCTAAAACATTTTCAACAGCAAGAGGAAATTGTTGCTGAAAGTAAACAAAGTAAAACACTTTGTATACATGCAAACAAAAACTATCTATCCTCTGTCTTCATGCTCACCAATTGCAATATGAATGTCTTTGACAATGGCCTTCAGGTGTTCTCTCAGTGCTCTCATCTCCAGGTCCTGAATGTTTCCCTCATCCTGATCTGGCTGCACTGAGGGATTACAAGTCAGTTCTAAATCAGAGCCAGTGTCATCTGTGCTGCTGTGGTGCGGAGCCCAGTCCAGCTGGGTCAAGAACTGCTCCAGATCTTCAAATGAGTTCTCCCGATCCACCGTCACCTGTGTGTGAGGCTCCTCCCCTTCCTCATCATCATAGCTGGTCTGGTCATGAGAGAGTGAGGGGGAGAGTGATGAGCTGGGACTGAAGCTCTGACCACCGATGCTGCTGCCCCTGGTTGGCTTCTTCTGGGTCTCTGTATGATTAATAACAATTTCACATAAACAAATGTATTCATGCTAATGTAGCAGCCAGCAGTGTGTGTTGCCAGCCCCGGCTAACAGCACACAAATAGACCAGACTCTAACCAGACTCTAATGGTTGGATCTACATTTTTGTTTTAAATCAAGTTTGGATAACAACATGCTTGAAGGAAGGGGGCACTTAACCATTGATGATGGAGGAGTTTATCATGAAGAAAATACTGGGCCCAACTGTAACAAATACTTGCTGAAGAACTTGTGGTCTTAAGGTGAAATTATATTATAATTGTATTATACAGAACAAAATTTTAAACACAACACTTTCTCTTTCCTCCCATTTTTTCAAAGGTTTAGGTTAAAGCTCTAAGACTTATTTATGCAATAAACCCACACATTTATACAAAGCTGGTTGAAAATCAGCAAAGTATTCCTTCAAGAGTCCTGAAGATTTGCACAAGTTGCACTGAACACTTAGCTTAGCAGCAGCTCTGTGCCTCAACCAGAAGAGGGAGCAACAAGCAACAGAGAATGCAGAGAACTGGCTGGCAGTGGAAGGAGTGATAGATATTTATATTTCAGTACTAAAAAATATGCTAATAAAAAGGTCACTGTCAAGAACAACTACTAAGCCTCCATCCCTTATATTTTGGTCACTGAACAATCTACTGGCCAACTTTTGCTGACAACAGTTTAATTCCCTAATGTTCAATTAGGGACCAAACAGGCTGCCACAAAACAATAACAGAATATGAGAAAATGTGAACTCTTTTTTTTTCCCAGATCAACCCATTTCTGACCCTACCAGGATGAATCAGGTTGTGAGTGCTGCGAGAAGGTCTCAGCGGCCGGGCAGGACTCTGAGGGTGGCCTTTGCTGACGATGGGGTAGAGCCTGTTGTAAATCCGGTACTGGTGTTTCCTCAGCAGTTTCACCACTGGATGATCAGACTGGCTGAGGACAGAATACAAATGTTAGTTGATCCCCATTTGGCCTGAAAATGTTAAATGTCCACTTCCAAATAGTGCAATGGCAGCACCCCACAGCTATGCAAATTCCGATCACATGTATCATAAGAAAAAACAATTAGGCTTTTTAGGGGATGTTCATTGGTTGGTGTTTGTTTATATAACATATTTAAAACCTCAAATATTTTTTATCCTCTTAAGTCCTCTTAAGATGACTGGCCAAAACAACAACAACACCAACAACACATACAGACTATATCACTGTGTGAAACATAACTTTGTAATTATCTGACTTAAAGGAAAACTTCACCTCACAAATGATAATTCACATATCAATCTCTTATCCTGTGTTATTCAAGAAGAAAACTTTGTTTTTCTCCCACATCTCAACAGTGAACAAATAATTCAAAAAAGGCCAACATTCTTTGTGAGTTTAACAACAGCAAAACTATATTGAAACATCCTTTTACAAACTCTCACACTACTAATGCAGAATAATCCAAGTCCCATTTATCCAGTAGTTTGCTCTGTACATACCAAACACATGAATTTTTGCTACTTGTCCATGCCTAAGACTGGCATTTAATCAAGAATGTTCTCCTTTTTTGGATTCTTCGTTCACTGCGCATGCATGCATGTTTTTTTCACAAATTCAATGGGGGTAACTGACACACACATGATCATTTAGGGTGTGAAGTTTTCCTTTAAGAGTCTATGTCAACAATCTTGCATCATCCTAACTGGAGCCATCTCTTAAGATAACACAGGGGAAACACAAACACTTCTGAACCAATATATATTGACAGGGCTGACACAATATAACCAAGCAAGACTGAGTCGACCTTTTGAACCCATCAGAACATGTGCTGGCGTGATGGCATAACAAAAGCTAGCATTCGGGTATGTTGCTAAATAAACACTGCTAAAGGTGTAAGAATGATGATTGTCTAATAGGGGTCGACTTGTTATTGGCTGTGTTATTTATCTTTTTTTTGGTTATCAGAATTGTGTTTTGTTTTGTTTGTTTTGTTTTTTTTGTTCGACTGCTGGTAAAATAAATCAACACTACTAAAAGCTACTATGCCTCTGATGGGGAAAAACAAACGCAGACTGGAATTGCTTCAGTGAGCAAGCGAAACTTTGTGTCCACTGTAAGGAAGCAACTAGTTTTGATGTTGCAATAAAAATCACAATCTTCAATGCTGAGATTGCAAAAACAACCAGTGTTTCCACTGTTAACATTCCGCTGTAGTGGCAAAAAATATACGTACCACAAGAGAAAAATCCTTGTTATAGGATGTACCCTAGTTCCAGTTCTATGAAAACAAGTATTGCAAAGAAAGGAAGAGTGAAACTGCACCTGGATGTGGCAAGAGATGCCAGCAAATTATCATACTTTACGAAAACGCAGTGCAATGAGGACACAGGCATTTCATACACCAGACATACATAATAAGGATCTGCTGATGCACATTTAACCCGCATTGGATCATTAATGAGTCACTCTGTCTGTTACATTCAGTAGAGAATCCAGTCTGCAGTGTAGTTCATAAATTCACTGAGAACCATAGAATTATATTGAGTTACATTAGGCTTCATGATCAGAGTTTCTGTATTTCGTCTATACTTCTGTGCATACTTTTTTTAAGATAATGTCAAACAGTCATCCTTAGCAGCATTTAATTAAACATAACACATTTCTGCTATCTAAATTTTAACATTAAGATTTTAATTTTCATTGCAAATGTGTATCAGTTGCAAATACCGGTTGTCTGTCTGCTTGATCACTAATAATCACTATCAACCCTGAATACAACATATCAGTCAACCTCTGTTGTATAAGTGTGTGTAGACCTCCTGATTGACAGTAATATGGAGAGTAACTGGCTGAAATGCAGGTTCAAGCTGGTTGAACACCACTTGAAACCTGTTTGAAAAAAAGACTTTCAGGGCCAGGATAATTCTTCCTGAATTTCAGTTTCAACAAATTCCCTCAACCCACTGACCCTCCCTACTGCATCTAACTGACAAATGCACTTAAACCTCAGCTGAGCGGGAATATTAACAGTACAACCACAAACATGCTATGACCTGCTGTGTTTTATTTCTTACTAAACTAAATTTCATGACATCCATGTGCGTAAAGCATGAAGAGGACTGTCACTATCATGGTATTTTATCACTGGACACCAACTGTTTGCATTCAGCTTGGCCACACATGAAAACCAGAGAGGAAATACTGATGGACATGTTTTAATTAATCCACACATTTGTGTTAGAGGTTCAAAAAATGTGAAAAGGGCCCATTTGCACATTGGGAAAGATTATATTTTAAATGAAAATATTGAGAAACCTTTTATTGCTAAAGACTTTTTTGAGAGGTTAATTTTAAATAATTTTATTTTAAATAAAAGTAGGTTGTCTTTAACCATTTATCTTTACTTTAAACTGCACTAAAATGGTCATGTTACCTGAGCAGGTAGGTGACCAGACCTGACACTAGTGTGACATCATCAGGATTCTTCTTCAAGTTGGCTTTCCACAGTTTGGGCCAATCCTAAAGAGACAAAAATATATATATATGTACACATGGCTTGTTGGCAACTATATCTATATTTTCATACAATGCTGATTAGTTGATTCATTGAAACAGGTCAACATAAAATTGACCACTGCCAAATTTGGGAATTGTTTCAGTTGTGCAAGAACAAGTGTTATTAGAAACACATGAGCATAGAGTTGTTTGTCTTTTAGCGTTTCATTTGTTCGTAAATTGAATAGTCCAGGTTTGCTGGTGAGAGCAAGAAAGTGCAACTCCAGGCATCACTTTGTGCTCTGCTACCTTGTAACACCATTCAACTAAAATGCCACCAATCCATTAGTTTTGACATATTTATGATGTTTACTCGCACACTTACATGGTCTTGCTCATATTCCAGTACGTTGGTATAGAGAACACGCTGCTCTTGCTCCTCTGCCGTCATCGCCCCAGATGCTGCAAATCTCCTGTAATGAAACACACACAGAAAATATTTACATACGTCTACACTTGCAGGCACACTATACTTGCCAACCTTGGAAATATCGCCCTCATAAGTCATGAGTGTGTGAATATCAAGAGTCACTGATGTTGGGGTTTTTTTTGTCTTTACTGAGGGACCACAGTATGAAACCTGTATCTCTGATTTATTTAAAATTAACCAAATTACTATCACTACACAGGCTAATTTGGCTTTAATTACTTTATAAAGTCAGTTATACAGTATATATTGTATGTTTACTGCCTTGATCACTGAATTAAACACACAAATAACACAGAGAGGACATGCTGATTTTTTTTGCACATCTGTGTTGATGCAGAATTGAATACCATCATATCCCACTTCCTATACAACTTAATTAAAGCATTGTTAAATCATAGTGTGCAGATGTTAAACAGAGTTTCCCCTTCTTGTGATTTTTGGTTGTGTATTTTTGATCACACAGAAAAAGTGACTGCTCACCATCTTCAGAAGTATGAGTCTCAGAATGATTTCCAAAACTGACTTAACCCTCTCCAAGAATTTACTGAGTGCTCTGCGCTTACATAACAACAAAAACCGATAATAGCACAGGGCTCTGTGGGGAGCAGTAACAGAGTGTAAGACCATCAATTTTATTTCAGTGTTCAAGGAACTATCTTGAGACAGGTAAACTGTATGATCTTAAAGAGACTAAATATACAGTTTAGAATATTTGAATAAATATACATTTTAGCTATGCAAAGATTAAATATTAGGTCAGCTCCCTTTGTATTTGATTCCCTGTCTAAATACATCTATTTTTATGTGGATAAAGACTGAAAGCAGAGGCTAACAACACCATAAAGTTTTAACCTAACTGTGTGTTTGTCTGTGTGTTTGAAAATCATGGTTACCTGTTGGCCTCCTCCTGCAGCCTTAGTCTTCTCTCCTCCATCTTTCGCTGGAGCTAATGTTACAACAAACATTAAGGAAACCTCCAAATATCACAGTTCTCACATGGATCAGCTATGAGCGATGTTGTTTTTCAGTTTAAAACAGAGACATCTTTTCATTATAACATGTGGTGGAGAAACCAGCAAACATAAACACTGGAGTGGGGATAGCTGGGAATATGATAACAATAAGGACAAATCAAGTCAAATAAGCTCTGTAAATAACACTTCAAACACTTCCTTAGTGAAAAAACATTGAGATTACTAAAGCCAGCCTCTACCCCTCAAGCTTCTACAGCGCAGTGAAAACAAGAAACAAGCTGACATCAGAAGGATACAGCATCCTGCCTGGCTTTGGCTATGATGAGGTTCTCCATCATCTGCCGCTGGAGTGAGAGCGTCTGCAATGGAAAAGGGGAGAGGAAATTTAATTCATACAATTAAGAATGATTATGACAAGCATTATTTAAGTTATATTCAAATGCTAAATTAGCTTGTGGCCAGTTTGTAAATATTACCAGAGGAAACAAGAAGTCAAGCAGTAAACACCAACAAACTGAGGTAAAAGTGAATGAAATGTACTGTAAAGCCAGCATGTCATGGCCCGTGAGAATTCCCATCTAAACTTTACAAAATCTATACAAAGTTTTAAAAAAAATGATGCTTCAATTTAATTGAAATGCAGCTGGAGGGGGACAGTAGGGCCAGGTTGATGCACAAGTTCTGGGCATTCAGCAGATGCATTTTCAGGAGTGGTAAATTTAAATGAAGTAGAGTAAGTAAATTTCAAGGACATCCATGTTCACAAGCAACCCGCTCAGCAAGAGCAAAACACACCACAGTAACATAACATAGTATAATACTGTACAAAATAGCAGAAGAGAAAGAGAACCCCCCCCAACCACCCAAAAAAAAACAACCTAAAAAAAACAAGATACCCCTTTTTGTAACCCCTATCACTGCAGTCCAACGCAAATGATATACAAGTTGCTGGAGTTACAGGACATGTGATTCACTTGCATTTAGCCAAAACTGTGATTAGACTAACTGTTGTTCAGTTTTTGATTTATTTTTTATCCAACTGTTTAAACCTGTGGATACATTTTTTTGTCTTATTTGAGAATAAAATCACAGATTAAATAATGTGTTCATTTCAATTTCAATCATTCAATCATTTCAATTACGCAATTACTAGCTCTTAAAGCATTTTTTTTTACAATTTGCATCTTATTTTTTCTGTCCTGCAACAAATTACAAAATGCTCAAAAGTATTTAAATACAGATTTTAAAAATATTTAAGTGAAATACTGCCCATCTCTAACCACGTTACAACCTGCACTACAACAAGGATAGGGACAACACACAGAGCAAAAAGCATTTACTATTAACATTAAAACAAGACTGCATAAATCTGTAGTGATATCGGTGACAGTCTGAAACGCCAAGAACTTCCCAAACTTCCAGTCACAAGCAATTAAATACTGTAACGCAATTTCCTATCTTATGTCTACCAATACACATATTTTTTTTTATAATAAAACATGCAATTAATGCTGCGTGACAGGTCGTGGCGTTTATTAATCTTCGCGTGCGCCATTTTAACTATTTAAATGAACGTTACTCCTCTCTGGGAGAAGTTTAGGGGACACGAAGAAATACTATTTTTCAATAACTTTTAAACGTGTTCAGTGTTTCCTACCTGCGTTTATTAGCTAGCTGATACAACTTTACCTTGAGAAACGCCTTTAGTTTTCTCCAGTAAGCACGGAGCTCCACTTGACGCCGAAACATTTTCCGTATCTGAATGACAAGTTTACGTTAATGTAAAAACCTCCATCAAAACACAGAATTTATATCGGGATAAAAATAGGTTAAACTGTTAGTAATTAACAAAATAGATATTGTTACTAATTAAATGTCATGTCTCTTCCTTACCATCTTTCTTTTCTGTCTGGAGGTAGTTTTCACCAAAGAGATAAATACGAGTAGCAGAAGAGTCTCTGCTGTTTGACTGAGACGATATCTAGCCTTAAATAACCCATGCGGTCCAGAGATCAGTCCACTTCTCTCAGGTACTCAGTCATCATCAAGGTGCGTCACGCTAACGTAGTTATCAGACTATGAAGGTAGATTTGTGTCTTTATTATTCAATCAAAAAAAAAGTTGCTTTAATCCCAAAAAATATTTTCAATCAAAAAAAACTTCACTTCAATGGAAAAAAAAAAATTCAATCAAAGAAAAACAGTGTTTGAATGCAAAAAAAAATTGAGACCAAAAAATTGCATTTGAACACTTTTTTTCTTTAATTGAAATAGCCATTTTTGATTGAAGTGAGTTATTATTTGATTAAAAATAATGTTTTTGATTGAAGTCATATTTTTTGTATTTGGGCCATATTATGGGTAGGATATTTGTGTCTTTATTATTCAATCCCAAAAAATACCATTTCAATAAAAAAAAATATTTTCAATTAAAAAAAACTTTGCTTCAATAAAAAAAAAAAAAAATCAATCAAAGAAAAAAGTGTTTGAATGCAAAAAAATATGAAATAAATGAACACTTTTTTCTTTTGATTGAAGTGCAAAAAGTTTTGAAGTCGTTTTTTTTTTGATTGAATCATTTTGACACAAACATTCCGCTGTGGGCGGATGCTTCCCCATTGGTCAGACATGTTTGAGTGACAAGTGTCTACACCAATGACGTTTGACATAGGGATCTCTTTGTAGAACAAGCAAGTCGCCATTTGCAATGTACAGCTATGCGGTGAAAATCCCTTCTATCCATCTTTTCAAACAACAGCATTTCTTCTCCACAGACAACATTAGATGCCTTTTGAAATGTACACCGAGGGGTTTGTTTACTTCAACGATGTGGACATGTTTGTAAAAGGAGTAATAAAAGTCAGCTGCAGCAAGGACTAGCTCGAATCGTGGCAGCGGCAGCAAGCAGTGGGTCTTCCCGTGGCAGCATGGACCTGTCGCGGCTAATGCCGCTGTTTGAGGCCGTTGTCACGGATCTGCCGGTCCGGGGCAGCTGTCACAGACTTGCTGCGGCCAATGCCGGTGTCTGAGGTAACAGCCTCGGTCGCGAGTGTTTTTTCCCCTATACATTTGGTCAAGCCGGCTGTCTCTCGTTTATATGAAGTCAAGCTAGCCGCTCCAACATTTCAAGTGCTCCTGTATTGCACACTCTATGGCAAATAGACGGAGGCGGTTGACAAAGACAGCGCTAGGATGCTACAGCGAGGACCAGCTTCCGGTTTTCAAAATAAAATGTGGGCTATTAAAGGCAATAAAAAGACGTGACAGTGTGAATCTGCACTGGTTTTGAGGCTACTGACAAAAATGATGATATTTGTTATCATATATATATATATATATATATATATATATATATATATATATATATATATATATATATGTATATGTATATATATGTATATGTATATGTATATATATATATATATATATATATATATATATATATATATATATATATATATATATATATGTGTGTATATGTGTATATATATATATATATATATATATATGTGTATATATATATATATATATATATATATATATATGTATATATATATATATATATATATGTATATATATATATATATATATATGTATATATGTATATATATATATATATATATATATATATATATATATATATATATATATATGTATATATGTATATATGTATATATATATGTATATATATATATATATATATATATATATATATATATATATGTATATATATATATATATATATATATATATATATATATATATATATATGTATATATATATGTATATATATATGTATATATATATATATGTATATATATGTGTATATATATATATATGTATGTGTGTGTATATATATATATATATATATATGTATATGTATATATATATATATATATATATATATATATATATATATATATATATATATATATATGTATATATGTATATATATATATATATAAAATCCAGGATTGACTATTGGCTTATTTCTAACGATCTAAGTAATCATATCTCAGAAGTAAAAATTTAACCCTCTGTACTCACGGACCATAAAGTTATTTCCCTATCTATCAACTTGGCTAATACTACTCAAAGGAAGAAACACAACACTGGCTATTGGAAATTAAATAATACATTGTTGAAAGACGTTCCTCTTAGGTGATCCATAAAAGCAATTATCGCTGAAAACTGGGAAAAGGCAAAAAAAAAAAAAAATTCATTTGGTAGGCCTAATCACTGGGAATACACAAAATTTCAGATCAGATTATCAGCGATCAAAAGGGGTAAAGAAATAGCAAAAGATAAAAATATTAAAGAAGAAAGTATTCTTAAAGAAGTTACTAATATTTATGGAAAAGAAATTCTCTCTGAGCATGATAAGGATAGTTTATGTAAATTGCAGCTGGAGTTGGATTCTATATACGAAGATAAAGCAAGAGGAGCTTTCGTTAGATCCAGAAAGAAATGGTTGGAAGAAGGTGAAAGAAATACTAAATATTTCTACAATTTAGAAAAAAGAAATGCAAACTTTACTTCCATATTTAAACTCAAAGTTAACGGCCAAGTCTCTGAAGATCCTAGCGTTATCTCCTCTTGTGTTGCAAATTTTTATGAAAAGTTAGTAATATAGATTTAGGCAGCTCAGCTGATTTCTTATAAGGAAAATTCAAAATGCATAAGTGAGGACTTTAAAGAAGTATGCGATCTTGAAATTACTTTAAATGAACTCAAACTGAATATTGCAAAGTTAAAAGATAATAAAGCCCCTGGCAACGACGGTTTGTCAAGTGAATTCTATAAAGAATTTCAAGATGATATTTCAGAGTTTTTATTATGTGTTTTTAAGGAAGCTATTGAGGATGGTAAACTTCCCCCATCTATGTCTCAGGGACTCATTTCTTTGATACCAAAACCTGATAAAGATCGTTTAAGTTTAGACAATTGGAGGCCAATTACTTTAATTAACAATGATGCCAAATTATTATCTACTATATTTGCACAACGTTTGAAAGCCTGTTTACACAGTATTATTGATGAATGTCAATCGGGATTTATGAGTGGTAGGCATATAGGAAAAAATATTAGCTTAATTTTAGACCTCATTGATTATAGGAAATTTGAAATTTCTTTTTCAGTTTTGTCAATTTCCTTGTCGTCCAGCTTCTTGTGTTTTTTTTGTTTTTTTTTTTACCCCTCTCCTTCTCTGCGCTGTTTTCCCTCTTCTCTTCTTTTCCTTACTGGGGACTGGTCTATGGAGCCCCTTAAGGGACATGGGGGAGAAAAAAAATTGATGGATGGAAAAAAAAAATGAGGACGAACTTTTGCGAGATCTCGCAAAAGTTATTGCGCGGAAGTTTTTCTTTTAAATTGAAAGCGCAGGAGCGCGCAATAGCCTATATGGAGACCGCAGGACGCATCCAAAGCAGCTTCTGATGTAGTTTATTTTACATGAACATCTGCAAAAATCAATACAAGAAATGAACCGCAAATGCCATGCAGATATGTAACTATGTTTTACACTGAAGCACCTTGAAATTGTGTTGTATTTTATAATTAATCATTACCTTCCAGCTCCCACCTAATCCTCATCTCCTCCTCCCACCCTCCTCCTCTGTCCCGCTACGAAATAATCAAAAAGAGTTTGAAGTGCGCACAATGGACACAGCCAACCAGCTCTGGTAATGGCACACATACCCTTCTCTCTCCGGTTTGGGCAGGACTCGTGTGGTCAAATATTGTCTTGTATGTTACAGATCACAATTGTTTAATCCTTGTTTATATATATATATGATAACAAATATCATCATTTTTGTCAGTAGCCTCAAAACCAGTGCAGATTCACACTGTCACGTCTTTTTATTGCCTTTAATAGCCCACATTTTATTTTGAAAACCGGAAGCTGGTCCTCGCTGTAGCATCCTAGCGCTGTCTTTGTCAACCGCCTCCGTCTATTTGCCATAGAGTGTGCAATACAGGAGCACTTGAAATGTTGGAGCGGCTAGCTTGACTTCATATAAACGAGAGACAGCCGGCTTGACCAAATGTATAGGGGAAAAAACACTCGCGACCGAGGCTGTTACCTCAGACACCGGCATTGGCCGCAGCAAGTCTGTGACAGCTGCCCCGGACCGGCAGATCCGTGACAACGGCCTCAAACAGCGGCATTAGCCGCGACAGGTCCATGCTGCCACGGGAAGACCCACTGCTTGCTGCCGCTGCCACGATTCGAGCTAGTCCTTGCTGCAGCTGACTTTTATTACTCCTTTTACAAACATGTCCACATCGTTGAAGTAAACAAACCCCTCGGTGTACATTTCAAAAGGCATCTAATGTTGACTGTGGAGAAGAAATGCTGTCGTTTGAAAAGATGGATAGAAGGGATTTTCACCGCATAGCTGTACATTGCAAATGGCGACTTGCTTGTTCTACAAAGAGATCCCTATGTCAAACGTCATTGGTGTAGACACTTGTCACTCAAACATGTCTGACCAATGGGGAAGCATCCGCCCACAGCGGAATGTTTGTGTCAAAATGATTCAATCAAAAAAAAAACGACTTCAAAACTTTTTGCACTTCAATCAAAAGAAAAAAGTGTTCAAATGCAATTTTTTGGGTCTCAAATATTTTTTTGCATTCAAACACTTTTTTCTTTGATTGATTTTTTTTTTTTTTTATTGAAGCAAAGTTTTTTTTAATTGAAAATATTTTTTTTTATTGAAATGGTATTTTTTGGGATTGAATAATAAAGACACAAATATCCTACCCATAATATGGCCCAAATACAAAAAATATGACTTCAATCAAAAACATTATTTTTAATCAAATAATAACTCACTTCAATCAAAAATGGCTATTTCAATTAAAGAAAAAAAGTGTTCAAATGCAATTTTTTGGGTCTCAATTTTTTTTTGCATTCAAACACTGTTTTTCTTTGATTGAATTTTTTTTTTTCCATTGAAGTGAAGTTTTTTTTGATTGAAAATATTTTTTGGGATTAAAGCAACTTTTTTTTTGATTGAATAATAAAGACACAAATCTACCTTCATATCAGACCGGAAGTACTAAATCCAAAATAAATGCGCACGTGATGTCGTTTAAAAATGCTGAGACCACTATTAAAAATAAGTTTGAATGAGATTTATGTTAAGGTTGTGTGGCGTCTTCCTTCAGTTGAGAAGGCTAATAAGAGAGCAATCATGTGGGCAGTGTTTTTTAAACTGACTAATCACAAATACAGAGGCAATGTTTTCACAACAATTCTTCAGAGTACCTACACTCACATCACATTAAAGGGACAGTTCAGCCTAAAATGAAAATTCCATACATTTTCCTCTTACCTGTTAAGCTACTTATCAGTCTAGATTGTTTTGGTGTAAGCTGCTGAGTGTTGGAGATATCGGCTGTAGAGATTTCTGCCTTCTCTTCACCATAATGAAACTAAATGGCAATCAACTTGAGGAGCTCAAAGCACCTAAAAAATACATTTGTAAAAGTCCACAGCAATGTCTCTTTCCAGAAATCATGACCTGCTTACCACGAACCTATATGTGAGCAGTTTCATGTAGGAACAATATTCTTTATACAAGTATCACAGCACAGAAGGAAGCGTGCCTCTTAAGGACAAGAGACTTGCTTGACATGTAAACATCAACAGTGTCCTCCTCAGCTAAGATTTAACATTAGCCAGCTCAGCTTGCTAGGTGAGCTAGCAGTAGATGCATGCTTCCTGCTACACTGTGATACAGTTGGTGGGTGCAGTTCAATAGAAAGCAAAAAGTTCCTACATGAAACTGCTCAGAACAAGGTCTGTGGTTCACCTTGAGTGCCCACTGTTCACAGGCATGTAACACTATGTGGAAGAAACCCCATCCTTATCAGAAATTAGGGAAAAAAAGAACACTCTGCTTATCACCTAACTTATGGCATTCAAATTTTAGCTGAATATGTTATGGACCTGGTAAATGGTGTATGGACCTGCATTTGTATAGCGTCTTTCTAGTCATCCGACCACTCAAAGCACTCGCACACCGATGGAAGTATCATCGGGTTCAGTATCTGACTCAAGGATACTTCGACATGCAGGAGCCAGGGATCAAACCACTGATATTCCGATTGGTGGACAACCCACTCTGCCTCTTAACCACAGGTACATGCTTTTTAATATAGAGAGTTTTGATTCAACAACTGACGAAAATGACACATGGACAAAATAAAGTTACCTTTCAGTTCCTGTTTTGTTTCAATTTCTGTCTCTCTGTTGCTTTGTCTCACTGATCATCTCCATCAGGCATATGCCTCCTCTTAACTGGCCAGTAGAAGCCGCAGGTTTTCCAGAAATTGTCTTGGCTAAAAACAACAACCTTACCACCTGTTGCAGGCCACATTTTTGCCTTTGTCGTGACTCAAAACTTGAAATCTATAGAAATGTTTTCTTCTTTTAAACCAAGACATCTACAGATTAATTCTGTACCTGATGTGTTATGATCCACTGGGGTTAGGCACGATACAAGATGAGACAGCCCCTATTTTGTTATTTTCACCACTATCTTGACGGTAAGGGAGCTGGGAGGGACGATTTCACCGGACACAGCTGCAACAAGGTTTTATTCTGTCCTCCCCACAGCGTCATACCACACCAGCACTGTTTTAGAAGTGGAGTGCTTTACCTGCCTGATTTTAGAGACTTGCAGATTTTGTTGATATGGTCAATTATTCTTTGATATTTGTGCTTCTAACATAAGTAGGTAAGTGGGCTGTGTAGTTAAACGGTTTATTTTATTTGTCCATTGTCTGTAAATATGTTTATAGTTGTTATTTCCTACTTTGTTGGGCTGTAGCCTACAGACAGTTATATTGTATATACATTTCGCATACATTTCCTGTTATCAGAAAAATTCAATCTGCTCTCTGCAACGCGCCACGGCTCTGTCAAAAATAGACAAGGCGTGTATCTTATTAGCCTGTAATATGTGCTACAGCACGTTTGCTGGAATTACACAAATTCTCGAAAATGGCTGAGATCAGCTCAGGCAGCTGCCTGGTGGAGACCTGCACTCTACTGAGCGCACTTTTCTAGTTTTTAAATAAATCTGTGTCCCTTATAATGAGTGGGTAGTAAAAGGAAAAATTCTCACATTTCAAAATAAAAAAAAATAAATAAAAAAAAATCTGTTTAAAATGTTTTCATATTTTGGACTGAGTGGCTCACACAGGCCAGCTCTATTTTGGAAGTATCATGCATGCCACAGTGCAGTATTTCACACACAGCTTATCTGTGTATCAGAAATAGGAAGAGATCACGTATTTTGGTGTACCATCTTAAAGTTTGTCTATGTATTTGTCTAACACATTTGGTCGGTTGGTTGGTCGGTCAGTCGGTCTCTCTCTCCGTCTCTCTCTCTCTCTCTCTGCCTCTCTCACACACCAACACACATACCAAAGACGTCTTCTGGTAGGCCTGACCAGGTGTGAGCCTCGCCAGACGGGCTTCATAATTGGCTTTCAACTTCTGGTTCAAACGTGATGCTTCTTCAATGGGTGTCAGCTCCCTGCAGCACACACACAGGCGCACATAAGTAATATGTAACTTAGGGGTTGTGTCAAAGGCAAATACAACAATCTCTCTTTACACATGTCAGCATGACAGTCACATAGACACTTGCTTTCACTGCTGAATATCTTAAATCAACTTGGCTGACATTGTCACAAAGAGCTCCTACAACCACCACCAATATTCACCAGTGGCAACGACAGTATCTTTCAGGTTAAAAGTAATATTTAGGAGAATATGTATTTGTCAGTTTACAAAGACTCAAAAAATATCCTTAAGCATATGGATAATTGAATGTGAAGATGCCAGTAAGAGGGAGCAACACTTATTTGAGAGTCAAATATTTGTATTTCCAACCACAGCTCTAAGATTAAAATAACTGAATTTACAGGTGTTTCTCAGTCACTTTGGTGCATTTCTCAGATTAGAAGTAAAATTCTCAAAGTTACTTGTTACACCTCCACATCATCAAATCACGTCATTAAAAGTCTTTGTTACTGTGCTTTGAAAAGTGCTAAACAAATGCATTTTATCATTATTAGTATTACGTCTGCTGTTTCCTACATTACCAATTGTTTATGTCATGTTAATCAAAATGTATTATAATGGCTGTCTGCTTGAATAGTCCTATCCCCCCCCAAAAACATCTAGGCATTGGTGCATTGTATGCAAAATGGCTGAACCAGTTTTCATAATCTGTCAAGCAAATGTTCCTCACATTTCTGTTACACTTTCTTGTAAATGTGTCCTCAATTGCTTAGGTGAATCTTGACTTTCACAAATGAAGGGGAATGAAGCCTAAGCTCAACCACTTATCAAACGGCTCTCTAAAGTAGCTCATACATGTGCATCTTTCATGTATCTCATGGATAAACGTTCTAAGAGACTCTTTCCTCACTGCACTGCAAGGGAAGCTATCTGTTATGATGTGGATGAGAATCTGCAGCGGAACAAAGAGAAACATGAGGAGGTGTAGAAAGACAGCACAGCGCTGCATGTACAGTTCTGACTAAGGGGTGTTTCCCACATTTACATTTCTAATTTTGTATTTTTTTCCATATGCAGTGCTGTAAAACAGACTTGTCCTTTTCTTATCTGTATCGCAATGACATGGTCTGTCAACAAATGACAGTACAAACAGCAAATGTGTAAATGTGAATCCTTTTCAATCTCTTGCAATCAGTCTCCTACATACAGTAATGTGTAACTTTGTATTTGAAATGGATAAATGCCATCCAGAATAGGTGCAGCCTTGTGCATTTCAATCACTTTTATCAAAGCCTTAACTGTAATTTACATCAGAGAAGTACACCCTTGTATTATAACTTAATGTAAGAGGGGTGTACCATGAAATGAGATGAGTGGGTCAGGAAGGCATGTCTAAAGCCAGGGGTTTTCTGTGTCATGAAGGTGGCTCTCTTTAAACCTGTCTAGATCATCAAAGTAAGTTATGCTGCGCAACTAACCTGGTCCGGAGCAGGTTATATTACAGGTTTTAACTATAAATTGGAATTGAAAAATCATTTTCTTTGGAACTGGCATCATCTCATAGTCAATAGTCAATCTATGAGCGATACAGATTCTTAGCCAAGAGAATACATTGTCAGTGCACCTTACCAAACCTGTTGAGCCGCAACATTACATCAGTAATGCCACCAAACTAATCCCTACAATTACAGCATCACTGACTGTACATATCGTATTGCAACCTATATTAGGGATGTAAAAAATCCGAGCAAGTTTTGACCTGCTTGCTCCATTCCAAAAGTGCTCTGAATGGAGACTAGAAGTAACTGGTTCTTGGATATCTGTTATTCCTGCTGTGTTGCTCACTTCAGAGAATATCTGTCAATAAATGGAGCAATATTTGTCCTCCTTGATAAAGAAACGACCCCTACTTTTTGCTTGTGTCCTGTGACTCCACTGCCTGCTGTTTCTGGAAGACTTCAGGAGGCAGAAAAGGGGAGAGCTCGCTGCTACCATCTGACAACACCCTGCGGTGACCACTCTTTGTTGGGCTGGTTGCTTTACGCCCTGCGTTAACAGGAGTATGAGGTGGAGGGACTGTGGTAGCAGAGGTGAAACAAAGAGACAAAAAGTAGTTGCTGGCATAAAGAACAAAATCACATGGCTATGCATTGGCTAATTTTAAATTGTTAGCCCTGAGGCAGGCTCCGAGTTAGCAGTGATTGAATGGTATGTTAATAAAAGACACTATTCTTATTCACCAGTGTTAGCAGCACTAGCAGCTGGGAGGATGACAGCAGTCTGATGGGGCTCTGATTGGCCAGGTGAACAGGAAGTGGAGACAGAGGCAGGGAGATCAGAAGGGTCAGCTCTCTTCCCTATAAATGACTTGGCTCTCTCCAGACATTGCTCAGCTAGCCTCAACATCCGCTCCACATCCACCGCAACCATGATCCTCTCCTCCGAGGCTGTGACAGAAAGACAGACGACTGAGAAAGTCACTGGATGATTGGTCTACTGTAGGTCTACTATATAAAGGTCATCACATGGCATCTGAGATCTGATTCAATTCCATGCTGACAAACAACCACTATGTTCAAGTTGATTAGTTTAATGTTGGCAGGCTGCCCTGCCCTATCTGTGCTCTGCTTCTCCCTATGAGTCAAGTCTGAACCGGTCATTGACTGTCACATGTTCCTACGTTGTAGGATTTTCTCTTGGTCTATAAACTTATCAGTTTCATGATCCAGGAGAGAGCACACACACACACACACACACACACACACACACACACACACACACACACACATTTTTTATAATAATCTAGTACTCCAAATTATCGTGATTACTACATATACTGGGGGAAAAGATACACATTTTGTTAACCTGCCCAATCCTGCACATTTCCTTTTCGTTCAAATACATATCTAAACTAGGGGGGGTGGGAATCACCTGAGGCCCCACAATACAATATTATCATGATACAATTTTTAATTTTTAATTTTTTTCATAAAGCTAGGCAAATATTGTCCCCAAAGGAAAACTTTGTCAGCATCTGAAGTCAACATGTCACTGAAAAAGAAATCAATTTTCTTATTCTAGTAGACTACCAAAAGTTAAATTTGTATTTGCAATATTATTAATTTATAAAAATCAATACTTGCCATCCATGTATCAATACAAGATGGAACTGTGCTGAGTTTCAAAACAATAAACTGGAAGGACATTCTTGGATTTGGGCGCCAGACTGAGTTCAGTAACAGAGTGTCATCAGAGAGTGTGTCTATGAATAACAAATAGGTCACATACGCAAGTGAAAACAGCAAGATAATTCAGCAAAATAACCACCTTTAGCAGCGATATTTTCACAGAGGTTCACATGTATGCCTGTTTTAAAGGATCATACTGTTGCAGTTCCTATTTGTTGCCACTAGAGGTTGGTAGAGGGTAGAAGACTGAGAATTCTTGGTGTGGGTTTAATGCTACTGATGTAGTTAGTCTCTGTTACAACATCTTTCAATTTCAGTCTAATGTGAACACATCTACAGTGACTGGTCTGACCACATTGTGTTGGAGACATTGTAAATCCTACACTTTTTTGCCAGTTGGAACTTGAGAGCTTTAGCTAGCTAACCTGTCAGAAAGACCTTGTTTCGGTAAACTCACGGAAAGTAAAACAAGAAATCCCAAGACATTACATGACCATGATGAAGGCATAAAACAGCAATGACATAGGACAACTCCAGCTGCTTTTCCAATAAATATAAACCCATTTTACAGTCTCTACTGATGATATACTTCTAACCTGACAATGACACAGGTTAAACTGTAACATATTTGGAAGTGAAGGTTTTTTATTTATTATTAGTTATTTAATTGAGGCCCACTGGAAAATGTTGTACTATAGGCAAAACTGAGTAAACATACAAAAGGGAAAACAATAGTGAGGTCTGATGTTTATCATAAAGCATCTCAGGCCCACACCGAATCTGTGCCCACAGAGTTTCAGCAAATATGAATACTGTCTATCACATTAAAAGCATATTCCGCAGATTGTCATTCACCGGATCACCGCTGAAAACTGTGGGGAAAAAATCTGCAAATTCTATTTGGGTCTTATCACCAGTCTTGATATATGTCAATACTCAGATCTTACTTTGTGACCCCGTTTCCTCCAAAAGTGCATGTGATATGTAGTTGATGGTCCGGAGGTATTCACAGTAAGCTTCCTGCAGAAAGACCATAAACATGTAGCATCTTATTATTACTGTGGTATACAGCAACATAATAACTACTGCCAATGTGACATGGCAATAGTAACAAGTCAGAATTTAAAATAGTATCGGCCATTGTTGCTAGATTTGACAACTCAAGCGGAAGATGCAGCTTATTTTTGCACAATAAAAAAATATATTTTTCATAAAATCTACAATAATAAAGGATAAAGCACAAACAGAGATATCAATGCACTGCATTAATTAATTCAAGCGTAGTTTGTAGAGAGACAATGCAAAAAATAAAAAGTGTGCCATCTTGTAGAGCTATACATTAGGCTATTACCATAAAACTTAAATTAAATGCCTAGTCCCTTTTACTAGCCTGGTGTGGCCACACAATTTGACAAATAAAGGCCTGTCTCACTTAGCTTGGTCTGGTTGCCAAGCTGTCATTTTCATATAAGTTCTTTGGGTGTGTAAAACCGCATTGTTTCCTGCCCTCTTGAGCTAAAATTAGTTTGCTGCTTAGATTGTGCATAGACATATAAATGTTTTAACTTTTGTCAACAGGAGATGTTACACATTGTTAGCTTGGCTGACTTCATTTTACTGAAACCATGAGCACCTGAGAAGACTCTAAGTTATTCAGATTCACCGTCATGACAAAAAACAAGTGGTGATTCCCTTCTTCTAAAGCTGTCATAAAGTCAGAATATGTGTCTAATCCTCAATTACTTAGAAAGTAATCTATATTCCTTTAGTCCGTAAAGGTCCATCAATCAAAAGATTCAAAAGTGTTTTTCATAAAAATTAATCCAACTTATGAATATTGTTTTAACAGGATTAAGTAGTGTTGTGTCAGTATGTCGGGTGCTGTTATCCTCAAGTGCTGTCAGCAGGTGTCATAACATAATATGTTATTTGAAGCCTAATTTCTATTATTCTTTACTGAGCAACAGTTTTGTGTGAAGTGAAATTAAAGGCCTGTCCCATATAGCCGCCTGTCCCAAATATAAGGCAGCTGGGTTCAGTGATTTACGCAAATAATAGCCCGGGCTACTAATTGAAGTTTTAAGGTGTATAAAATTTTTTAAAAGGGAGAAGTGGCAGAGGATATGAGCAGGGCAAAAAATTTCAGATATCTGGTGTCAAATTTCATTATAGGCTTGACATCTTAATAGCTGGAATACATAACGTTACTCTCTGTTATGAGGAAGACAGTGCATGCAAAACTGATATTATGTTACTGTTATAATAAAATTGTACTGGTTATGCTTGAGACAGCTTGTCATGGGGAGATATGTAAAGCAATTTAGCCTATTAGGAATATTATCTGTCTGCATTCTCACTAGCTGTAACAATCTAATTCAATTTAGTGATCTAGCAATATGATAATAGTCTGAAATAAAAGCAGCCTAAAGTGATTACTGGCACTTTTTATCAGTGAAAAAACAATCGTGCTTTTGTAGTAAGAAGCTACACTTTTAAAAATTATTAGTGATATTAACAACAATAACAGTGAGTGGTCAGTAAAAAAAGGATAAAGTTAGAAGTGCACACATTTAAAGAAAAGTGAAATTAATAATATAAACATTAAAAGCGTTGAGCAGTGTAGTGACACCTGCCAGCAGTCCTGACTGTCAGCAAGAACAACAACACACCTCGGTGTTTAACTGACAGGTTAGCTAGCTAACCCTATAACGGTTTCCGCCCCCTCCGTCTGTTTACATCACTACACACTGTTTGCCTGCGGATAAACCTCCGTGTTGTCGCTGTTGTCAGGCTGTGTAACACACTACCTTGTGTCTGTTCTCTCCGTCCAGCTGTATCGCTACTTTTGCCATTTTCATGGCATTCTGAAGGGGCTTCACCCCACTGTCAGCTGAAGCCATGGTCGGTCCAGATCCTGATCCTGTCTTCCTTTCCTCTTCTCCTCTTCCTTCTTTTCTTCGCTGTGTTCAAGCACGGCAGTCATAAACACATTATAAGGGCGCATACTGCCTCCTACTGTACGGGACCGGCACAGTCAAGGCACTTATTCATCTGAATACTGATACTACAGTAATGGATGAATTTAACATTTTTATGCCTCCGCACCACTATGTTGAGGCTTGAGGAAATTTCTTCAAATTTGGCACAAACGTCCCCTTGAAATCACTGACCAACCGATTAGATTTTAGTGGTCATGGGTCAAAGGTCACAGTCACTGCGACCATATCTGTCTCATTCTTGTGAACAGCTAAAGGGTATTTCTTCAAATCTGACACAAATGTCCACTTGGACTGAAGAATAAAGTGATTAGAGTTTGGTGATCAAAGGTCAAAGGTCAAAGGTCAATGTCAGTGAGACCTCACAATACATGTTTTTGGCTATAACTCAGTGACTCTCGTGCAAATTATGACAAATTGTCGTGCAAATGTCAAATAGGATAAAATGATTAAGTAATGACATTTTATATCCAAAAGGTCAAAAGTCAGCTTCACTGTGACACTCATCTTGGGTGCTCAGCTTGAAACTGAGTTGATTGTAGAGATCTTCTGTGCTGCCAGGGGGAAGATGTGTGTGTGTGCTTTTACAAATACTGACGTAAACCGTAAGAGAAACTTGACTGTTATGTGGAGAAATACAACTGTGAGGCTGTATTTCTAGTTTTAATTTGTTAAATGAACATGGATACTATGTTATCTCTCTGTCACACACAGAAGTCATTCAAAAGGTTCACAACAGGTCAGCATGTGTGTTGCTGCATGCTGGCAGCATCATGTCAGTCTAAAGAGATGTGCAGCACAGAAACACACAGGTCCTTACACTGACTTATCAAACTGAACTGAGTGCACGGACTGAATCTCAGATCATTATCATTATCATGATGTGTACAGCTTACAGCAGCTACAGCCCTAATCATGTCCAGGGATATTAGGGCTGTGTATGTGGATTAGTTGTGCAGTTTTTTTAAGTAACTCACACTTGTGACTGTGACGTTATAGCCATCTTGTTGTTAGCATTTAAAATTACATAATACATTTAAGAGTTATGGCTGATGTTGAATTGGCCACACCTTAAAAAAATGGACAACTACTTGTAGGAAAAATGTGGGATGTATCATAATGGCACATTCATTATTTTTTCAGGCTAATGCAGACTTTGTTGTTGCCTATACTGAGAGATTGGACCATGACTGCAAGAAAGATGCTAGGAGCACTTTCACATGCTGCAGTATCACTGTTATGCATGTGTATATGTTCCTCTATTCTCATTGCTAACTTCCTGTGGTTGATTTTGTCAGCATACTGTGACCAATTATGTACTTAGTATGCCCGACTAGTGAGGCGTTTTGTGACTTCTTCTAAATAATGAGATCTTACATTAACCTTTAGACATGAGAAGATACTGCAGGATTGAATCACTGTGCAAAAAATTACACGACACAGTTTGCAGGTCTTCTCTTTTGTGCGCAAAATTTCAATACTTCACAAATCTGTGAAAGTTCTCAGGTATATTAACTTGAAGACAACATTATATTCATACATTTTTATTTTTATTTTCATTTCGTGAATGCATATATTGATACATTTTGTAAAATGCAATTAATAAGAATAAAGCAATCAGTAAAATAGTCGATAGCTGCATGAAAGTAGACGCTGCAAAGCCTCTTGGAAAATGATGTTTTGATTAACATTAAAGAGCTGTATCGTGGCTCGAGGGTGAGTAGATGGAGATGGTTGATCATTTGTTGTTGATTTGCTGTTGGTTAAAAGCTCTCTGTGCCCAGTTCAGATTCTGGCTCACGCAGATCTCATTCCCTTTGGCAGTACTGACCCTGCAGAGAAAAAAATATATATCAGTAAGTCAGTTAGAACAGAATTTTTTTTTTTTTTTATTGATTCCTTTATTTCGAACATGTAATAAAAAAATCAAAAACAAACAAACAAACAATTAAGCACACAAACCAAAATAATAATAATAATAATAATAATGATAACAATAATAATAATCAATAATAATAAATAAAATAAATTATATAAATAATTTTAAAAATAATTTTCAGCATTTTCTCTGTCATGTTATAATCAGTCAATCAAAACTTTATAAAACTTAGAAATAAAATGTAAGACATTACATAGAATGAATCATATTTAAAAGCAGAATTTAAAAAACACGAACATGCAAGAGACTATAAATCAGTGTTCTATATAGAGACAGCTATACCAATGCCTCCTAAACTGGGATTAGTAAAGTGTAGAACTAAACTTAAAATGTAGCCTAATATTTATGTACTTAGTTTTATTATTCTTTCTGTTTCGTGCTCTGATAAAAACTGGAGAATCAATCTTGTGACATAAACAAATATCAGACATACACAAATGCCTTTTCGTGACAGCTGCTGTGAGTCTTGATGATGGAGACAATTTGCTGCTGCGGCACCCGTCCTGTATAGAATTGAAAGCAGCATGATCCAGGCGCCATTTCAGTCAAGGCTTGAGCTGGAAAAACAAAATAAAACAAGGATCATTTAGCAGTATACTTTGTCGATAACTGACCTCAGTACACAACAGGTCAGCGTGTGTGTCGCTGCATGCTGGCAACATCATGTCAGTCTAAAGAGAGATGTGCAGTACACAAATACACAGGTCTTTACACTGACTTATCAAAATGAACTGAGTGCACGGACTGAATCTCATATCATTATCATGATGTGTACAGCTTATTTCTGCTCTATCATTCTCATATCATTAAAATCTGTTGATATGTACAGCTTGTTTCTGTACAAATGTTATCTTAATTCTCATAAATGTTTTTCTTTCCTTTTTTTTTGCACTTGCATTATTACATACAGTATGTTCTAAATATTTCCAATATTTTGTTACCTACAAAAAATGTTTGTCATATTGTACCACCGAAGACACAGCATGTGCTGTGTCTTTGTCTGGGAATTTGGGGGATTTAGCAACTATTTCAGTTTATCTTATTCGACAAATAAAAACTCTGACAGGCTGATTATTTAATGGACACGCTGTATACTAGATTTTTAGGTCAATATATACAGCTATAATTATTTATTCAAATTGAGATTGTTAATTTTTTTAAATGTAATTTAAAAGTAAACCGTGAATAAAAAGTCTGGTGATATTACAATCAGATAATCAGGTACAGTAAGAACAAGGTACGCATGAGGTAATGGTATCAAGTGAAGTATATGAAACAATAAAATAAAAAAAAGTAATTGGCTCAAAACCTCAATACATAAAACAAATGGCATTTCTCTCCACTATGATCCATAAATGAGAGCGACAGACTTACGCATGGCAGTGCAGTAGTAAACAGTGAGCAGCAGGAGTCCCACTGTACAGATGAGAGTCTTCATGATGTCCTCAGTGCAGGAGTGATGATGCCGTTCTGTCTGTGCTGTCTGAAGTGATTGACTCTGATCACTGCGTGTCTTATAGCTGCTCATACTCATGGCAATTCTAAGAAAACTACCAGAGAGGGTGTTGTCACAGTTTTGAGTGACAGGACGTTTGAGGGTCACCTTAGGACGGCAAGATTAACAATCAATGAGACGTTGAGATGTTGATTACAACACAAGAAGATAACAAGCAGAATAAACATTTATATTTGATTAAGCTATGAACTCAACTTTAACTGAACGCCACTAAAAAAGACACAAGTTAAGGGAGGAGAAAGTTATTATTTACTTTTTGAAAGCAGCGCAAAATCATTTTAAGGGTAAAGATAGAGTTAGGTTTAGGTTAGGAGTAAAGGCTGAGGTGATGTCAGTGAGGGTCCTCACCAATGTAGAAAGACAAATTTATTTGTGTGCCAGTAAACCACTATGTTGTATGCCAAGCTAAATGTTTAATGTAGGCCATTTTATACGTGATGTCAATGTTACTCTATGTTCCTGAACAAATTAAATGTGATGTAATCATGAAATCTAACTGTCACATTATTGACAGATCATAAAAAAAAACCTAACAGTAAAATTTCACCACCGCTTTTGTACCAAGTCAGGATGGGTGTTGTGGTCTTGTTGCTGCGCTGCCTATACAATAAATGATGGTGTAAGAAGATAAAAGAGAGCATCACACCACAGACCAGCAGCCTCTACTGATGTTATCAGGACATATAGGGTGCTCGTGTGTTAAAGTGTGGTCACACAGCAGGAGAACAAATAGATCGTGTGAGAAGAACACATTTCACATATGCACTCAGGTGCTCTATAATAAGTTTGCAAGTCATGCTCAAACCTCACTGATCTTATCACAACAAGAAAACAGCTTGTGGTGTGAATTTGTGCAGGGGCTGCATATCTTTTGAATGTGAAAAAAAATATGTGAACACAGCACATTGTGCATTTTCAATTTTCCGTTAAAAAATGACCAAGAGTCTCAGTTAACATACCGCAAGAACACATGAGCTGCAGACCAAGTACTCCCACCTCATGGCAACAGCACTCCCCAATGGCACTGGGCCCCCATCAGACAAAAGCAGCATGCCACACCACAAAAACTGTTTAGAAATGGTCTATGGAGTGTGACCAAAAGCTCAAGGTGATGACCTGGCCTCCAAATTTCCTAGGTAGTTCAATTACTATGTACAGTTTTATTTAGTTTACTAGTTTATTTAACAGGGGCATATGCACAACACAACAATTTAGAGTTAGCTACGTTGCTAATTTCCATCTGTGGTCCCTGGGAAAATAAATAAAAGACAATACAGGGAGCTGAGCTGGAAAGTGAAGCTCCCAGCCCTCACCTATGGTCATGAGCTCTGGGTAGTGACTGAAAGAATGAGATCCCGCATACAAGCAGCCAAAATAGGTGTTTTCCATGCGGTGGCTTTGTCAGTTTACTCACAGAACGTCACATATGAAACACTATAAAATACACAGTTATACAGACTGTTGCATAACGTGCATGATGATCATAAGGATTAAAGCTGCATCAATGAGAATATTATAAATGAACTTTGACTCAAAGGTCAAGGTGTTATGCATGGCTGACAAGCACAAAGAGAACTAGAGACCATCACTGGGATCACACCAGCCCTGGTACAGCTATTCACATCAACCAAGGGCATAAAGAGGAGGGGCAATGGCCTCTTCCCTACTTCCAACCGTCTTACTTCAGACCCTGTTGCTCAGACAACAACAACTCCTGTAAAGTTTTGTGACTGCATCTTGCAAAATCTGTCCACAGAGAGACAACTTGCAAAATACTCAAAACAGCTTCTGTAGTAGTTCCCACTACAATCAGTGTCAACAGGACCACATTTTGCCTTGATGTCACACAAACACACAGACCTACGAGGTAAAAGCAGTGCCAGCTGTCATAAATTAGCTCTGGTTAAGCCACAGAACATGCACTAACTGTCCAGCTTCAAACAGCAAATAGACAAAGTCAGCCAGCAGGCCGTACAACAAGCCTTCAGCAGCTGAAGTTGCTGAAGGCAAGGAGTTGGCAAGGAAAAAAACATCTAAAATAAGAATTAATATTACATCCAACAGGTCAGATCTGTTGGTGAGCAGCATTAAAATGTGTTCTATATCATAGGATAAGACAATCTGTGGCATCTGTTTTATGCATATTAATCTTCAGTGTCTTCTAGACTGTATTTCTTTAGTTGAAGTCTGCTATTGCCCAACTGTTGTCTGATAATTCATAAAAGGTCCTTAACATGGGAGATGTTTGTCGCACTCTAATCAGTGCACTCAGAAAACACACATAACCAGCAATATAGCTCAAAGCATCAATCACATTTATTAAAATACAAAGTCCTCATACATTTTGCCTGCAAAACCAGGCAATGATTCATCACAGTATTAAACAATAATACATCTTCACTGCTGCTGACCGCTGCCCTCGGTGTTGTGGAGCTGATTGTAGACATCCAGAGCCCACTGGAAGGATCCATTGTAGCAGATCTGTCTTCCTCCGACAGTCTGGACTCTGTGAAACATACAGGAGAGAAAACTCAGGCCATCCACCTTCTTTTGTTTGTGTTTTAATAATAATTATAAAGCATGCTGTGGCTTTGTGATGATGCCTGGAGGTCATCCATGGTTCTATTCGTCATTTCATCTTCAGTTACGAGACAATAATAGCAGCAGAATGTGGCACAAACTTACATGAATGCCTGCTTCAGACAGGAGCTGTGGGTCTTGGTTATGCTGGATACCCTCTGTAAAGGTAAACTTCGCTCATAAAATCTGAAGCAGCAGTTTTCAGGCGCCGTGTTGAACTGAAGAGCTTTAGCTGTGAGGAAGGTAAATGGATAAAGTCAATACAAACATGTCTGTGAACAAACTCTGAAGGTGATGAGGCACAAACAGAGACATAAACTCACGCATGGCGTCGCAGCAGCAGGCGACGAGCAGCAGCAGCCCCAGAGTGATGCACAGAGTCTTCATGATGCTGTCAGTGGAAGGATGAGGAGGATGATGATGATGTTCTTCTTCTGTCTTTGCTGTGATTGACTCTCAGCACTGTCCTGTTATAAATCCTGTCGATTACGGAACCAAAATGTGTATGATATCAACTTTTCCATCCCAAATTAACCCTGCCATGAGACATCAGGGCAGAATTTCCCCGCACCTCCTCCACTGCAAAGAAATACTCAAACGACTGCTGTTGTCTGCTGACGGGACGGAAGTGATAGTTTTGTTGTAAGATTAAAATCAGCTCCCTGACCACAGAAAACAGAAGAGCCTCTTCAGTTTTTATCTCACCTACATCTCAGTGCACTTTTAGTCTGTGGAAAGATTATCATGTTTTAAACAGTGCAGGAAAGTACAAACAACATGAAAACATTTTTAGTCAATTATATTTTAAGTGTTTTTGTTCCTATGTTCAAGTAAAAGGGACATTTTGTTTTAAATTTTCTCATTAAGAGAGCTTAAATTCATCTTCCTCATTTTGCATTTACAGATCATATTTCCAGAAGTATATGAGCAAAGCTAAAGTTAATCACACATAACACAAAACAAACAAACTGTTCAAAACCATTTCTTAAAGTCATAGTTCAGTGTTGTGGGAAATACACGCCTTTGTTTTCTGGCCAAGAGTTAGATGAGAGGATTGATACCATTTTCTAAATGTCAGAGTAAAACTGATCTCCTTATCTATCTAGGAAGTGTTTTTCCCAATATGTCTAACTACTCCTTTAATGAATTGCACAGATGATACATTTTTGCTTTTGATCATCTTTACTCTCAGAGTTAAAGTACGTCTCTGTGTACTTTTGGGTAATACTAGGCAGTAATTCTAATACTGGGGGGGGGGACACACCCCACCCCATTCAAAAGCGCTCAAAAGACAGCTGTGTGTACAATCAATGTCAAATTATAGACTGTGATGATGATGGGCGTAGCTACAGTGATGTCACCTATTGGTTTGTCGACTCGTGTTTTGAAGCCTGAAGTTTGGACTTATGGTCGCCGCCATCTTGTTAGAGCCAGAGGTGACCATATGGGTGATAGTGCTGACGCTGTGGAGGAGCAAGGGGTGGATCTGAGTGAGAAGCCAAGGACACTAGACAGCTTGTTACGCAAAACAGCCCACCCTTAATTATGTAACTTTAAGCCTTGATCAAATGTAAACAGGTGAATCATGTAAAGATTCAACCCCGTACAGTTGTCATGAATGTTGAAATTAGCTATAGAACCCTAAAACTGTTTTTGTGCCAGGCTGTTAACATGTTAATTTCTGCTGTAAAGTTGGGCATTTTAACATGGAGGTCTGTGGGGATCGACTTGCTTTCAGAGCCAGCCTCAAGTGGCTGTTCAAAGAACTGCAGTTTTTGGCACTTTGTGTTGGCTTCATTTTTTCAGCCGTGGAGTTTGCCACTTGTGTCAAGTACTATCCTGTCTCTGTATTTCATTATCACTGTTGACTGTTTTTATAGTGTTAGTACAGTTAGTATAGTGTTAATTGTTAGTATGCCATAAAAATATCATTAAAAAGTTCATTAAAAAAGTTCTAGTATACTATGTCATTAAAAAAAAAAGAAAGATGTGTGCACTTTTTCTGGGAACCCCTGTGTCATGTCCAAGAAGTCATGTTAAGTTACGTTCAGGTTTTGTCTTGTGTCTATGTTGTCTTGTGGCTTCCTGTTTTGTTTTGACATCTAACTCTTCTCTCGTTTCAGGTAACTTGCTCCTTCCCCTTGTGTTTCCGACTGGTCTGATTGTCTGCCCTGCCCTGACTGTTTCCACCTGTTCCCCATTACCGTGTGTGTGGGTATACATAGTCTGTGTTTCCCTTTGTCCTGTGCCAGTCCGTCTTGTCTTGTGAAGACAGAGAACCTATGCCAGCCCATGCCACGTTTCTTGTCTAGTCAGGTTTTGTATTCTTTGATACTTTGCTTTGTTTTTGCCATAGACTTGCCTTATGTTATTTTGATACTTTGCCTTGCCTTTTTCCATAGTCATAGTAGTTTTTCCTCGACAGAGTGTTTTTTGTCGCAGTTTTTCCTCCCAGAGAGTGATTCTTTCTTATTTGTGTAGTTTGAGATTTTCCTCTGTAAGAGTGATTTTCCTTTGATACTTTCTTATTAAAAGATTGTTTATTTGAACTTTGTCTCCTGAGTCGTGCATTTGGGTTCAAGTCCTGGTTCGGTTGTGACACCCTGATCCAACAATTTTTTGTTTGTTCATTTCAAAACGGTTTAAAATGTTTGTCAATGTTTTCCCTGAAGGATTGGGTTGCCGTCCAATGTGAAATGATGTTGATTATGGCCCTGGCATAATACATGATGATCTGAAATTTTTCTGTCAACCTCTAATTTTTAACTATTTTTAAAGGGTCAATCAGTTTAAAATGCATTAGGTATGATTCCCACAGGTCTACAGGACAAAAATGACCATTATTTTCTGTATGTGTGGGGGTTCATATGTTTGTACATCACAGTAACAGGAGCGGCTGTCCAGGTGACATTTCTCACCGTAGAATAGACAACGTTACAATTGCTAATAATGGGAACATTCTGCCTATGTACTTTAAAGTTGCAATTTGTGCCAGAGAGCTCTCAGACTGCATATAAAACACACACGGCAAGATGATAATAAAATGTCAAAGAATGAATATAAATAAATTGGGGAAAACATGGTTCTTAAAATATTTTGTCTTCAAAGAAAGGTCAAAGGGTTTCGTTCGTAAATGTCTTTAATCAGATGGCTGCTGGGTTATAAATACAAACAAAAAACACCATGAGTCAGTTTCCCTCCCTTTATACAAATCTGTGCGGTTCAGACCAACGTGATGGAGATAGTATGATGTTCTCAAGATCTTATCACAACTGTTTTCAGATGCACACACATACCCAGGTTTAGCAAAGCATCTCTGACCTATTTAGAGCTCCTCTGTGCATGTGCTTGCAACGCAATCAGTTTCCTCATACCTCTGTCAATGGACTGCTAGTGTAATGCACTGAGCTTATTACAGCCTGTAGTTAAACTTTTGTTCCAGAGGGAACGTTTGTCCTGCAGACAGGTGTCTATTACAAGTCAGTGTCAAACAGTTTCTTCTATAATATTTCAGCACGGTTGCTGTTACGTTGCTGATATTTTACACCAGATGATGAAAAATTATAGGCATCACAATGTACAGTAGTGCACAAAACCAAAACCCAAGCAGACACTGCTACTGAATTTAAAGTTGTGGATCATATTTAGATCTTTAGCTTAACTTGGGTAAATAAAGTCAAATATGCTCTACATTATATTCAAATATTTAGTATTATGAGCAGAGATTACTTGTTGGGCAACAGAAAGACCTCTTTCTGTGTTATTAGTATATTAGGATTGTTACATTACTAGATTAGAATTATTGACTGATAAGAATTTAATGTGGTAGCTGGTCAAAGTGGAGCTAATTCTAATGAACTGGGTAGCACAATATATAACAATGCAGCATATATTCTTTGAAATGTAGTGAGCAGAAGTGTGTGTGTGTGTGTGTGTGTGTGTGTGTGTGTGTGTGTGTGTGTGTGTGTGTGTGTGTGTGTGTGTGTGTGTGTGTGTGTGTGTGTGGGAAAAGAGAGAGAAAGAGAAAGAGAAAGAGAAAGAGGTGGGTGGGTCGCCTTCACAGTGGTAGGCTGTGTTGGAGCAGACACGATGAAAAATCCCCACTTTAGGTCATCATATCTAGAAATTCAACATTCTCACCACAGTCAGATCCCATATTCAGATAAAGATTGATATTTTATTGACTTGAGACTATTAATTCCATTGCGTCATGACACATAGGTTACAATAACAACAAATCAATGGTACCTGGTAGTAATATAGTGCTGCATAAACTTGACCAAAGGTAAACCATTACTTAGTCAGGTGCATAATGTAAGCTTGTCTATAATGTTATGTTTTCATGTGATGGACATGAAAACAGAATGGCCATGGAAAAAGTAGCAAATGACTGTCTACCACAAGAACAACAGCAATATTCTGTACCAATACTCAGCCTTGTCAGTGTTGCGTGGAGGTCAGGTACGGTGCCTGTGGAGTCACAAACCAGGTTGGTGGTTCCCATTCTTAAAAAAGAGGTCCAGAGGATGTACTCCAACTATCAGGCCTCCCAGGGAAACTTTATTCCGACTTTAATCGATTGTGGAACAGTGGACCAGCTCTTTACCCTTGCAGAGTTTCCGGAGGGGTCGTGGGAGTATGCCCATTCTGTTTACATGAGCTTTGTGGACTTGGAGAACGCTTACGAATGTGTCCCAAGGGAAGTCTTGTGAGGGGTACTGCAGGAAAACGGGGTACAGGTGAGCCATCCGGTCCTTGTATAACCAAAGTAAGAGCTGTATGCGTGTACTTAGTACGAAGTCGAACACATTCTCAGTGGGTGCTGGCCTCTGCCAGGGTTGTCCCGTGTCTCTGATTTTGTTTGTTATATTCATGGACAGGATCTCAAGGCTCAGCCAGGGGCAGGAAGGGGTCCGGTTTGGTGACCTCAGAATTGCATCTCTGCTTTTTGCACATGATCTAGTTCTGTTGGCTTCATCACACTGTGACCTCTAGCATGCACTGGGGCGGTTTTCAGCTCAGTGTAAAGCAGTTGGGATGAGAGTCAGCTCCTCCAAATCTGAGGCCATGGTTCTCTGCCAGAAAATGGTGGATTGCCCCCTCTGGGTTGGGAGAGAGTTACTGCCTCAAAGTGAGGGAGTTGAAGTATCTCGGGGTCTTGTTCATGAGTGAGGGTAGAAAGGAGCATGAGATGGACTGGCGGTTTGACACAGCGTCTGTGGTGATGCGGGCACTGCACCAGACCATCATGGTGGAGAGAAAGCTGAGCCAGAAGGCAAAACTTTTGATTTACTGGTCCATCTATGTCCCTACCTTCACCTGTGGTCATGAGCTCTGGGTATTGACTGAAAGAATGAGATCGCGGATACAAGTGGCTGAAATGAGTTTCCTCAGAAGGGTGGCTGGGCTCAGCATTAGAGATAGGGTGAAGAGCTGGGACATCCAGAAGGCTCGGAGTAGAGCCGCTGCTCCTTCGCATCAAAAGGGGTCAGTTGAGATGGTTCTGGCATCTGATCAGGATGCCTCCTGGGTGCCTATTGTAAGAGGTGTTCCAGGTACAAATGGTGGGAGGCCACGGGCAGACACAGAACACAATGAAGGGATTACATATCTCATCTGGCTTGGAAACACCTCAAGGTCCCCCAGGAGGAGCTGGAAAGTGTTGCTGGGGAGAGGGACATGTGGAATACTTTGCTCAGCCTGCTGCCCCAGCAATCTGGCTTTGGATAAGTGGTTGAAAATGGATGGATGGATTGTAAAATGATCCAGTAGATACCTGTGTCTCTATGTCACAAACTTTATTGAACAGTTCATACAATCATAAAGGCAGACCTATCTCCAAATCAAATAAGTCACCATCAGCAGAACAGATGGAAAACTTCATGACCAACAGAACATAAAAAGTGGATTAAGTAACTAATTTAATTACACTGAATATTATGTCCATATATTTATATTACTGCACCTGGATGTTTGAGCTTCACTGTGCAGAATGATGTTTGTCCAGAGTTTGACACTAGAAGGCTGTTTATCAGCTAAAGGGTGGGAGTTTCTCAAGTTCACATATGCAGTTGTGAAACAGGAAATATCTTGTGTCCAACTGTAACAGGTCCAGTGTGTAGGAATTAAGGGGATATAGGCAGTAGGAATTGAATAGATAATTCATGAATATGTTTTCATTAGTGTATATTCACCTGAAAATAAGAATTGTTGCATTTTCGTTACTTTAGAATGAGTCATTTATTTCTACACATGGAATGGGTCCTCTTCTATGAAGTACGCCATGTTGTTTCTGCAGTAGCCCAAAATGGACAAACCTAACACTGGCTCTAGATGGGGCCGTTCATGTTTGGGTGCATTGTGCAACTTCACCGGTTTGCCACTAATTCCCTCACACTGGACCTTTAAACTTTTGAAATGAACAATACTTTCATATTCATAGATTCTGGATTTTTCATTGAGGGAAAGGGAGTAAAGGAGAAAAAACATCCATTCATTCATTCATTACTCATAACTGCTTATCTTGTTAAGTGTGGCGAGGGGCTGAAGATTATCCCAGCTGACACTGGACGAGAGACAAGGTACCTCTTGACTGGTCGCCGGACTTTCATATAACACAAACAAACTGGACAGCAGGAGGCGCTGTGACATATTCTCTCCTGGATTTTGCTCTACTAGCACTTCCGGGTTCTAATGTTTACAACTGGGAGCAGCGTTGAAAGCTGCTGCTGTGGCTGCAGCTGGCTCATGATAACCATCTTTCATGTTAAACACAACATGCACCCAAAGTGCTAGGATTCACACTCTCTGACGGTAGGCTATGACTCGAGACTGCACGAGTCATGACGACATAACATTTTGGCACAAGCTAGCAGACGTAGCAGGTTCATTCAGGCTGCTCAGGCTAACCAGCTAACGCTAGCATGTTGAAATGAACACAGGTGAACAGACATCTGTCGTAACGTCACGGTCACAATATTTTAGACGTTTGATTCTGTTGGTTTTACCGAAAATTAATGGGTGGCTATAAAAACATATAACGAGGTTAATAGTAAAATAACATGTTTATCTTATTTTCTATGATTTAGTTAACCTGCAGCTCAGCAGGGTTTTGAATGTAGCTCCTGTTACTTATTGTTTCCCCCTTTTTCTTCTTAGAAACGTTATATATTCATTAACCTTCGCTGGATGTTGCTGATACATGTGTTTTTTAAATTGCTTTATCACTGTGGGAAAATAGGCTCGTCAGCAAATAGTGGTTCAGAAAAACAAAAACAAAGTAAGCATTCAGAATAAATTGTGTTTTGCGTGTATAAATGCTAGTGGTAATTGCAATATAATAATATGTTGATTTAGTAGCAATATATAAATATTTACAAGGTATGGAAATTGATTTGTTTTAATATTATTTGTGTGAGGTCATCGACAATTTGTGTAAAAATGTATTCTCTGTAAATATAAAACAACTTCCACAAAATGCATAAAAGTCACAGATAGATTTTGCACACTTAAACAAATCTTGAAATACTCAAATTCCAATCATTTAAAAAAAAAGGCTCAGGGTATCAACTGGATTCACAAATGCCTGTTTGAAAGCTACTCACAGATATTTTTTTATTTGTGGAATTTTTGTATCTGCAGCTGTGTGATAAATCGTTTTTTGTTTAGTTCACAAATCTTTTTTTGTATTTGTGCAAAGTGTTTGATATTTAAAGATTGCACATTGACACCCATATTGTTGATCTTTTCAAATAATATGGAGACAAATCTGTTTTCATGAAAGTGTAAAAGCATGTTGATGCACAGAAGGTTAGGAAATAGCTTGCTCTGAAACAAATTAACGTTTGGATAGTGAAGCGTATCAGCATTCACAGTAATTTTAAGACTAAAGATATGTTAAATAATTGTTTATTATGCAAAGATAGATAAGACTAAAGTTTATCTCATTGTTTTGTAAATCTTTACAGTGGCACAGGCAGCAGGGCTCCATCATCGGGATCAGCTGCTGAGAGCTGAAAGTCTAGAATAAACTATGAAGAAGAAGAGCAGACGTCCAAGGTCATCTGAGACTTCACGACAGACCAGCAGGACACAGACAGCAGTGAGCATCAGCACAGAGAAGAGGCCGCCTGGAAACAGAGGGAGGCCTCGCAAGACTGTCCCTGTAACTACAGACAGTTTCTACGATGATAACACCACAAAAGACAAGACTGCTAACGTAGACTGTAGAGTGACGGCAGCTGACGACTCACAAAAATATCCAGAGAGCAAGTCTAGATCTTCAGGTTAGTGTCTCAGTATCAGCGCTAATATTGTTGCCTCTTGTCTTGTAAAGATAGAATACCACACCAAACCTCATTCACTAAACAGGTAGTAAGGTATAGTTTTCAACATTTTATTCCCTGTCTGTTGGCGGTAGTAAACAAACAATGCAAAGTGGATTATTTTAATTATTTTATGCTGCTTATTGGATCAGATGTACGCTGATTTGAAGACTGTCTTAACTGTAAATTAAACATCCCTTAAGGTAAAGATAACCTAGTTGAAGTCAAGGCTACCTGCTTGACTCAGTTTCCTTCGGAAACCCATCAGAAGTAGCGCCCATTTGCTGATTTTGGATCTTGACTGACAGTTTTTAAAACACTGATCTGTCATTTCGTCCAGCAGGTAGACTGTCAACTGCTATCTGTCGGCTCTGCCACGGGAAGTTCTCTCCACGCAGCCTGCGGCATGCCTTCAACAAGTGGCCTCAGGATTCCATCGATATTGTTGATGAGGAATCTGACGCTGCGGCACAGTCACCGCTTTTATTCCACACAGATTTCCAGCAACTGGTTGGGGTCCAGCTGGACCGTGACCCCAGGTTATCAGAGTTTATCTGCAAGAAATGCCACTCTAAGTTCTACAAGTGCCACAGCATCCTGGTCAGGTTTCTGCAGAGGGTTAATCTCCCACCACTTGGGAAAGAAAACCTCAAAAGCTGGTGAGTCCAAGGAAAATATTTCCCTGAGTGTGACTTTAAAAGTGACTGTTTACTGTAGGATTCTCAACGCTTCAGACAGAAGTATAAGCAGTTGTTTGTTCTTATTTCAGGAAGAAGTGTCCAGAGGCCTCAGTAAACCATGGCTCTACAAGTAAATAAAAGCATATTTTTCTTTGTTAAGTTAACTGACTGCACTACTGTGTTGAGACATTCTGCTGTTTTCTTCTAGCACCACAGTCCTTTACCTCAGACCCTAAGTGCCTCCACAGCCTTGTGTCCTGGGCTCACCACCACGGAGAGGCCTGCCGCTCCTGTCCCAACTTGAGAGAGGTGTTAGAGGGCCAGTGCTGGGGCTCAGTTAAGGCCGTCTGGGGTTGTGTTGATGGTCACAGATACATCATGGACACTCAGTGCACAGCCACTCCAAACCCAGAGTACACGATGAACTTAAGCAGTGGACCGTTAGGGAGTGGCAATGGTGATGGAGTGATGTCAGAGGAGGAGGAACAGGAAGAGGGAGATGAAGAGGAGCAGCCCAGTGGGAATGGAAGTATGGACACTGTGGTTCAACGCAGTCCACCTGCAGTCCCGGCACAGACTCAGAGCTCGGCGCTCGCTGACTGGACCAGCAACACTGAAGGTGAGACTCTTGATAGCTCCTGAGATCTCAAAAGGTGTGAGGCAGCATCAGTTATCATTACTGCACTTACTGCATTCCTCTCAACAGAAAACTGCTCGCCTTTACAATTTGCAGAATCAGCCATGTAAACTTAAGTGCACCAGATGCAGGTGCACCAGGCTTCTAAAGGGAATGGGAGATGACACTGATCGGTTGTATTCATGTTAAGGATATTTTCCTGACATTGATATACTCTGACACCTAGCTAAAAGTAACCATTGGTTTCCACTGGATGAGGCATTGTTGTATTCTGGGTGAGCAGCAGCTCTCTCATGTCTTTCTGTTGGAACAGCATCTGTTCCTTACATATCCATTATATCAGTAAGTTGTTTTGCAAACATGTTTTGTGTTTATGTGTACTTAAAACACTTTGCTGCTCTGATTTGCAGCTCAGTTAGATGTGATGAGAGACACTTTGTGGCTGTACTCTACTTTGGTTTAATTTCTGTGCAACCCCACACCATCATCTGTATTTCCTGAATAGTGTCTGTTGACAGCAGAGAATCTGCTTCCTCTTTATCTTTCTCAAAATAAGTTTTGCTGTACATGTGTTAAGGTGAAGTCAGTGTCAAATGAAATGTATCATTGACTTTATAGTCAATTAATACTGTATAAGCCTTTATACACATCCACAAGTTAATTCAGAGCCTGGTTTGTAGAGAGGTGTTGATTCAACTCTTGGCCGTTTTGGAGGAGGTAGTTTGCGATGCTGTTGAACTGTATTGTGTTGTGTTTAGCGTCGACCCCCACCGATATAAATGTGGTGGACATAAGAGTTTAAAGCCATTCCTTAAATGTTTTATGGATACCAGCCCTGGTTAATTCATGATGACTTAGTTGCAGGATTTTAAAGGTTCATGTACACAGATGAAGCAGCCAGACTGTAAACAATACCTTGGGTACTTCCTACATGTAGAGACATCCAGTGAAGCATGAATATGTCAATAATTTTCTACTGTGTGTCCTGACACAGATGTCAAGAACTCGTCACTATGAATCGTCTGAATGCTTGTTTGGCTTGTGCGGTGCCTGTATGAATGTTTGACTCACTTGGTTGTGGTTCTCTCTCTATTAGGTTTTACAGGTCATGAGGAGGCGTCGTCTCCTGCTCCGGCCCAGCTGGAGGACAGGGCTGCTGACAGCGATCTGTCTGACAGGTTAGTCACACTGTTTATCTTTCTTATCTGATTCTGTCTTTACACTTGTCTTATAACCACCAGTTTGTGGTAGAACTGTACTTTTTGGATGCTGCTCAGCTTTTAAAGTGATAAGATAAAAGGCCACAACATCTACAAGATCTTAAACTGTGTGTGTGTGTGTGTGTGTAGGGTCGTCTCCGAGGATGACTTTGAGGAGGGTAGAAAAGAAGGATTATCAGACGATGAGTTGTTTGAGCCGTACTCAGACAAGAGGTGAGTACAGATATTCTTGAGCAGAGTTTTTTTCCATCTAAAACAGCAGAGATGTTCCAAAAATGACTTCTGACAGAAACCCAGGTTTGGTTTTTAGAGTACCTTTGTCTCCCCCTCCCAGAGCTCGCAGGGTGACCGTCCCCAGCAAGAGGAGAAGAAGCCCAAAAGCCCTAGAGGAGCCCAAAATAAAAAAGAAACCTGGACCCAAGCCCGGCTGGAAGAACAAGTTCAAACCTAAAGCGTGCGTATTTGACACAACTTGACTCCAACATTTCCTTAAATACACAACCTCCAGGCGGCATAATTTACATGTCATATTTAAATGTGTAGTTTATCTCAGTTGGAAGCATTTTATAGTTTGTAAAAATGTTTTTAGTCCGTGTTTTGTTTCAGTTAATTTTAGTCAACTATTATAACTTTGTTTAGCAGACGTGTGCAACGCAGCTGTCAATCACTACTTGCGAACTGTAGTCAAACTGTCAAACTAGGCAGAGCTGATGAAATATGAATCAAGATTCTGTTACTGCATTGCCTACTTCTCACTTCAGATGTTTTCAGAAACATATTTTAGTGTTCTGTTTAGCTGTAGAATGAGAATGTTTGTGACCCGGCTGCTATGTTGGAAACAGTTGAGCCAACAATGAAGCACCTCCCACCAGGCAGATCAAACTTTCAGTTTAACTTTTACAGCTAAACAGTACACTAAAATATTTTTCTGAAAACACTTGAGGCAAGAAATAGGCAATGCAGTAATAGAATCTTAATTCATATGTTATCAGCGCTACCTAGTTTGACTGCAGTTTATGAGCAGAAATTGTCTTCTTGGCTCTGATTGGTTGTTTTTGTTCAGCTACGATGGGTTCTTGCCAATGCCATTGGAAGTATCATGAGGAGAAGGAGAAACCAGATTTTTTTCAGATTTGATTCATTTTTTTATCTGTCTTAAATATTTCTGTGTGGATATACTGACAGTTCCAGCAAATTGATAGAAAGTTATTTTTTATAAAAGAACAAATTTTAACAAATTACCATTGTATTTTATTTTCAGAGAGGAACTGCCCAACATCTACAAGTGTCCATATCAGGGATGTACAGCTGTTTATAGAGCTCCTGATGGTTTAAAGGTCAGAATTCACAAACTCTAACATTATTTCACTTTATTTAAGTGATAAATGTTCAGTAATTGGATTAATAATTATGTATATTACTATTAGGAATGCTTCCTTAGTATTGGGTATCCAGCCTATAGAAAACTGATTTCACTGTGTCTGTAAGATACACAGTACGATATAGTTTTCAGTCATTTTTAACCCGCCCACGGACAAGTCAGTTCGTCATACTACTCCAGATTCTGTATAAAGTTTCAGTGCGCTCTGCCTCTGACTGTATATATGACTGGTTTTCTCATCGGGGGGGGTTTAGAAACACATCAAAGAGCATCACGAGGAGATGAGAGAGCGCCCCTGCCCTCATCCTGGCTGCAACAAGGTTTTTATGATCGACCGCTACCTCCAGCGACACGTCAAGCTCATCCACACTGGTGAGGTCAAAAGCAAGACTTCACTGAGCATAACATTTGCAATCCTAGTTCCTTCATGACACTGCTCACAAGGTCTGTGGATTATCATTTGAAATACTTTTGAAAAACACAACAGCAATGTCTCTCTCCAGAAATCATGACCAGGTTACTCAAGGTAATCCACAGACTGTGTTGTGAGCAGTTTCATGTAGGAACTATTTTCTTTCCACTGACACACGCCAACTGTATCATCATGCAGAAGGCAGCGTGCATTTACTCATGGACGAGAGGCTTGTGCTCATGACAGTATGAAATGTAGGCATTAGTGGCATCCTCATCGGCAGAACTGTAATGTTAGCAAGCTCAGTGGTGCTAAGTGAGTGAGCAGTAGATACACACTTCCTTCTTTACACCCACATCTGCTCATGGGTGAGAGGCTCATCCATGTGACAGTGTGAGATGTAAACATGAATGGCGTCCTCCTCAGCTGACATTTTACATTTTATTTAGGATTAAAGTTGCAAAATTGAGGGCGGGTCGCTTTGAGTGATAAGCTGCCTGCCAATAGTGACCTCGGCTTCTCAGTCAGAGCCACCCCTTGCTCCCCTACAGCACCAGCCTCTCGCCCAAATATGGTCACTTCTGGCTCCAAAACCAAGGTAGCAACAGCCAAAATACCGAACTTGAGGCTTTAAAGTGGGAGTCCACAAGTCAATGAGTGACATCACGATGGCCATATCCATTATTTTCACAGTCTATGTGCAAGGGATGTGGTGTATTTTATGTTTGTGGAAGCAGCAGTGTCTGTTGGAGAACAAAAATAATAAGGAAAAAAAGAACGTGGCTTTTCCATGCAACAAACCTAGCATTATTTATCTGGCCACAATATTGACAACAGGAAGAGAAAGGATGTATTTACAGTATCACTCTAGGTTAACCAATAACCAATGTAATTTAATTTTATTTTACTCCTCCAACAATGTAAGCAGCGACCACCTCAATCATCTCGACTATATTCTAGGGGAACTACTCTAACCTCATGTAAAGCTAATAGCTGCTCCATTTGTTTTGCTGTTTTGAGTTTGAATCATCGAAGCCTAAACTTCGTCTTACTTTGTCTGAACTTTGAATAGATGTGCCATGTTAAACAGACTGTAAAATCAAAGAGGCATTTGTATTTTTGCTTTTACTCAACATTGTCATCTTAAAGGTTTTTTTTGTTGTTGTTGTTTTTCAGAGGAGAGGAACTACATTTGTGACCAGTGTGGCCAAACCTTCAAACAGAGGAAACACCTTTCAGTTCACCAGATGAGACATTCAGGGGCCAAGCCACTGCAGTACGTACCGATCATGTGATTTGTGGCTGTAAAACTTGTAGCTCAGAAAGAATTATTTCAACTAGTTGACATAAAATGAAGCATAATTCTTTTTATTTTGAATTTAGAATTCAAATATTAAAGCATCGACTGGAGACAAAGGCCATAAATGTTAATGGTTTTTTTTTTCCTTTAGATGTGAGGTGTGTGGCTTCCAGTGTCGCCAGCGAGCATCACTGAAATACCACATGACCAAACACAAGGCCGAGGCTGACCTGGAATTTGCTTGCCTGATCTGCGGGAAGCGTTTTGAGAAGGCCCACAACTTGAACGTCCACATGTCCATGGTCCACCCACTCACTCAGACTGAAGTTCAGCGAGGCAGCAGCCAGCAGCAGCATCAGCCGCCGCTGTACTCTGACCTGCACACCATCACTCTGACCGGGGAGGTGGTTCAGCAAGACCAGGACAGATGACGGCAGGGAGTCCAGGTCCAGGTCTGCTGCACGGGTACATAAACTGTCTGAGTCTCCTAGTTCTGACAGCCTCTACTGCAGTTTTTATTGTTTCACATTCAGGTCATGGACTGTGATGGGACCTGCCGTACGGCAAAACAGATGTTAATCTCAGTTCTCTACCAATATTGCAATTTTAGCTCTGCTTTTGTGTCATAACAACAAACTTTAGTGGATCAATTTTCTTATAATTACTATCTTATGGACTGCTCTTGACAGCTTTCAGGAGTCACTTTTCATTCCAAACTCAATCCAAACGCACAGCCTGCAACAACTTTAGATTTGAGCTTGTTTTTGGGGAAGCAGCCAGCTTTCCTTCATATTTAACAGTGACAAACGCTGCAGTGCACCCTGACGCCATGTAGTGAAGGCATCAAGAATCTTAGGATCCAAGTTTCTGGTTCAAAAGGTGGAGTGTTTTGCTCTCACACACAGTATGAACTGAATAGGGACCTAATAAAAAGAATCACCAGGCTTACATAGTTAGAGCAAAGCCAAACTTAGTCATGTTTTAATAAGGAAATCAGTCAATAATCATTATAACTGCTCTGATTTCATGCTGCCCATGGTGGGAGTGGCTTCCACACAACAGCAGGACAAAAATTAAAGATCTTGACCCCAGCCTGTCATTTTATCTAGCTCACTGTGGCTGCTCTCGAGTGTTCTATCACTCGCTGCAATTTTTTTAAATTCATCTGCTGTCCAAAAATGACCACTGTTTTGTCAACACAGTTTGATGGACAGGTTGTTGTCAGTGCTAACCTCAGTAAAAGAAAAAATGCACTGCATTTCTTGTAACTGTTTCACAATAAAAGTCACCCTTTGTTTTGCCGCAGCAGCAACCTGCAGGGCTAAAAAATGGAGTCAACACTGAAGTGCCAAAAACTGCAGTTCCTTTAACTGCTACTTGAGGCTGGCTCCAAAAGTGAGTCAATCCCCAAAGACCCCAGTGTGAAAATGCCCAACTTTACAGCTGAAATAAACATGTTTACAGCTTGGTACATAAAATGGTTTTGGTCTCTATAGCTAATTTCAACCTTTCATGACAGCTGTACGAGGGATGAATTTTTATATAACTCACCCATTCACATTTTATTAAGGCTTAAAGTTATGCATATTTAAGGGCAGGGCCACTAGGGTGACAAGGCGTCGCTTCAGAGTCACCCCTTGCTCCTTCACAGCTGCACCTTCTTGTTAAAATGGCGAAGTCAAGGCTTCAAAATGACAGTCCACAAACCAGTGGGTGACATCAGGGTAGCCGCATACCTTATTTTATGCAGTCTATGGTTTTGCCTGTTGAATGCTTTTCATGTGAAGCAGCAGCAGTAGGTAATGTTGGGTTGTCCTGTTAAAAACCCACATTTGTAGGTAGGCAGTTTGAATCCAGGGAAGGAATGGTGGATTTTAACAATGAACATAACAATTTTGAATCTTAATGATTATAAATTGAAAGGCGACAACAACTAGTGCCTCTGTTTCAGATCTGATGTAAAGATAATTTTACACTGCCTGGGGACTATATGGATCTATACACAGTTTTAATTGATAGCTGAAGTGCACAGTAGCAGCCACATATAAACGACTGTGTAACTAACATGAATGCAGTTTTTAAGTCCTTTAATGCAATATATGTGTTACCTAAATATATGTGAAGCACTTGTATGTGCTGTGTAACCTCCACACAGTGCAAATAGCTGCGCAGAATGAATTTCAAAAACATTCATTTCACTTTTATTAGGTCACTGTTTTTTATTAAGTTATTACAATGCTAAGTACTCTTTTTAAGAGTTTATATCTGTATTGTAAACAGTGGAAAGGGCTTCAGATGTACATGTGTATAATAAAGTCCTGTGTCTATTATGTGTAAAAAGACAAATAAAATGTAGAAGTTTTTTTTTTACTAAACTGAGTATTTAGACTCGTAAAATCTGAACTGTTTAATAAATATAACAAGAGGAACATTTTGCTGTTAGATGTAAAGTTGGATTAGATTTAAACAAATAAAGTACCTGGTGTAAAGTCAGATACCGTAACTGTCTAACAGACGCCTACGAACTTTGAAGAAGTGGAGAAGATTTTGAAGTAAAAGTGGTTTCATAGTTCGCTTTAGACAGTTTCTCTGACTGAACATGAGTTGGCAGCCTTTCAGAGGAAGTCCATCTCCGGGCTGAGGCTGTGAGGGTCAAGGTGCACAGAGAGAGCTGCTGCCACCTCTGGGTCCAAGTCGGCACACTGGGACTCCAGCTGGACCAGGGGAGGGGTGATGAAGACAAGACAGAAGAGTGTGAGAAAGATAAGTGATGTGTGTCAATTGAGGATCTTACCAAGAGATTTAGTACAGATGTGTACCATATATACAACATGCATGTGTGTGTGTGTCAGTCTGTTTACAGCTGGTAATAACGTGTTTCGGGGATCTTAACACAAGCAGACAGCAAATACACATCGCCGTTCACACCTGTTTCTATCACGTGTATCCAGCTGACCACTGGTGTTGAGATTCTGTGACTGCCTATGTCACTTATGCTACAAAGACAAAGGGCCCCACGCTCAGTTATTACATCCACACCCTCACTAGCTGTTCGCTAGAATGCTAGCTAGTCATGTTAGTGGTTGTGCTGGTACAGCTGGAGATATTTCTATCCGCAGAATTCAACACCTCTCCTTCCATAGGTAAAAACAGTGGACAGTCACACAGCACTTTGTCAAACTCATCATAAAATGGGCAAGTTATAAAGCAAAAGGGTGCTGTCACTAAAACAACCACCATGTCCTGCATTAATGATGTAATCCTTGTCAGGGACACATCAGGGCACATTAGCGTTTACATTAAGTATGTGATTAAATGTATCCCAGACTACTGCAACAAGTGGTTTGAGTGATCGGATCACAGTGTGTCTTGGTGCTCGTTTACACTTGTATTTAGCGCTGTCCACTTGTCATCAGATCGCGCAAGATGCATGTTGATGCCAGGTGTAAACAGGCTCTGTGTTGGTTACCTGTCTGAGTTGGCTGGAGGACAGAGCAGTAGGAGATGTCTGTGAAATCACTCTCAGGAGAAACTGCTTAGCGTTGCTCACAATCTGGAAAGGCTCCATCTGACAATGCAATTCAAAGGTTTGACTTTACAGCAACGTCACAGGTTTGAATGACACTGTCATCACACTGATATGAACCATCATCAAGGTCTTAAAAAGGATTAAATTTAAGTGTCTGATACCTGTATACACCCTGTCTGAGGCTCAGTCACCTGATTGTCAGAGGGTTCAGTGGCTGCTTTAAGTGTGTGTCCGTCCAGGAAAAGCTGCAGCAGATTGATGTAGCAGAGGACAGCAGTATGGAGGAACCCTGCACAGCGCACGGCTCTCTGCAGCAGCTCAGCACTCTGCTGGAGCAGCAGGCTAAACACACACACACATTATAAAATGTAACTGCAATACGAATTATTTTTTTGGTCACAATTTACATACAGTACACAGGGAGAGCAGAATTACATAGAGAGGCTCTACTTTGCACATTTTAGTTGAGAACCTGGCTTTTTGCAAACATGAAGCAGCCACCAGGTTTACTTTCCTACAGTCCAGTTAGTTAGTAAATATTTAAATCAATTGGCTGATAAATGGCGTTGTGAGGGTAATTATGAATACCAGTGACTGTATATGAAGATGGTCAACATGCCTCCACTTCCTCCCACTGTACAAAAACAAAACCAGAGTATGCTGGATGTGGTCGCGTTCAAAAAACATTGCAAACAGCACCACTGATCGTGAGCATATCAAATAGCACACACAGCTGTCAATCATAACATCAAACCCGTTTTTGTTGCATCAAATAACTATAAATTTAGACCATTTAGATGTTTTGGCTTCAATTGTCGTCCATCTTTATCACACAGTCTGGTACCTACAGGCAGTGTCTACAATGTTTCTACAATAAAATGGAAATTTTAAAATTTGAAATCTGATGTTCTTTCAATACTAAAACTAACCTGTAGAAGGCCCAAGGCATCAGTCGGGCAAACTCATCTGATGTCACCATGGTTATCGACTGGTAAACACCTTGTTCTAGAGTTGGTGAAAAAAGGGTACAGCTAATTAAACAAAGCATAACTACATGTCAGACAAAATAATTTAATGTCAAATAATGACCGCCTGGTTAATAAAACTGATGCAAACTACCAGCTGAGTGTTGAGCATGTGGCGTGAACTGAGATGTGGTTGTTGAATTTAATACTCAGTACCGTTTGATTTGAAGATGAGCAGCCAGTCAGCCGAGTCCACTAACACAAGCAGAAGGTCTGTGCATAAACTTCTGACTTTCTGATAGCTCCTCTCCTAAAGGAATAACCGCAGACAGAACATTACACAGAGACTCCTTCATACTATGGAAGCAACAAAGACTTGAGTGCTTTATGGGGGATATTTTAGACATATAAATAGCAGAAAAACACAGCACATTTTAAAACTGAACTGCTTATTGTTTTAATTTTCATATACAATAATTTCATGTGGAAATACCTGTATACTTGCCAGAAGTATGTCTCGGGGTTTATTTGCGACATATTATTTACTTTGCAAACATGAGGTGAAGTTTGGCCAGAGGGGGTGTGTTTAGCTTAGGTGTGTATAGCTTTATATCGAACACACAGATATGACAGTGGCTTGTCATCTAACTCTCAGCAAAAAAATGAATAACTGCGTTTTCCTAAATGTCAAACTATTGAATGTCCAATGTGTAGGATTTAGGGTGACATACTGACAGAAATTAAATTTAATATGACAAGTATGTTTTCTTTTGAGTATAATCACCTGAAAATAAGAATTTTTGTGTTTTTGTTACCTTAGAATGAGCAGTAGGCAGACTATCCAAGAAAGTGTTACCTAAATCCTGACTGCTTTACTACGTCTAACCAACGCCTTAACAAAATCTGCTGGTAGACACTGTCTGTGGCAGAGCAGGGTCAATCAATTACTGTTCCTTACCTGAGGAGACAGGAGTGATGACAGATAGTCGTTTACACACAGGAAAAGCAGGAAAACAAGCACCTGGACAAAGAAATGAGATGGCAGCAGGTAAATATACGAAATGTGGGAAAACCCAACAAAGCAACCTTTGGCTGTTTATGGAGCAGGTGGATGTTAAAACAACAAATGAAATGTGCATCATTGTGCTAAAATCTCTATCAATATGATCATCAGAAGGATGATCAATGGTTCATCCATAGCAGTTACGCGGAGACTGACTTTGCAAAACATCATAGGATAAAATTTAACTATCATTAACAAGGATAAATGTAAATAAAAATTGATGAAATTTATCACTTTAATTATTTCTAAAAAATTATAAATGTGCCTTTGGGTGACATTTTTCAGAACATTGCAGCAAAAATAATAACATAAAACACAAATATACAAACACACTTGCTGGTTTTGACAGAGGGGAGGTGAAAATGACATTAGTATAAAAAAGTGCTTTACCTGCCGGTGAATTGTGCTCCTCTCTGGTTGTAGTACATTCAGAGCAGCGCTAAAGTCCTGGTTTTCGCACCCACAGCTCCGCCAGGCACGATGCAGGCTGGCGGCCAGCTGCAGAGCTGCAGCTTCAGGCACTGGCGACGACGACAGCCCCTTCTGTAAACTGAACACCAGACAGAATTAAAAATCACTAGCCAAGTGAACCAAGAGACACACAAAGCACCAGAAAGATAAAACTGACTCTGAAATGGAAGCTGAGGCTCCAGAGGGGACTGCTTTGTGTCAGCTCTTTTTGTCCTTTACACTGACATTAAAATGTTTTAACAGTGGCATGGAGTGAAGTCAATCAGAGAATCAGAGATGGTGGTTTATGAGAACGAGGCTTTACCTGCACGCCCAGCTCTGACAGGCAGTGAGAAGCTGCAGCTGCTCTGGTAGAGGACTCTCCATCAAGCAGACGATGCCATAGTGACAAAAGCACCGGAGACAGACGCTCCCACCAGTGCTACACACACACACACACAAAATCATCATGAAAATGATACCTAAGCCATCAAATAAAAAGCGTTCATGATGTCTGCAGTAGTACAGATTTTGTGGGTTTCCTCTCCATGTATTACAAGCATGATGTCATGTCATTATCAGAATTTTGCAGCAAAGATGATGGTAACGGTCTGACTGAACAATGCAATGCAGAGGTGCCGCCCTTCTCACTCCTCAGCTGCAATTACATTGTACATGAAGCTACATGCTTAAATCAGGCAACTTAATTTTGGTTGCAGATGTTGTAAATTTCTCCTCAAACTCGGATCATATTCATGCGGGAACTCTCAGTTGTTTTGTTTTTTTGACCATTACAAGCATGTAAACTCAAAATATAAGCGTGAACCTGAAAATAAGCATAACATGTCCTTTTTATATTCATTAGCTGTATGGAGGACAAACAGTACCACTGTGGAGACCAGGAGCAGAGGACAGCGTAGACTGATCTGAGTCCAGGCTTTGTTGACTTCTTCCCCTGAGCGTCCACAACGTACACTGGCACATAACACACCCTGAAGAGGACACACAGACAGCAGCTAACTCAACTTGATTTTGAGGTTGTGGAAATACAGTAAGAAAATGTAGCTTATGTAAATTCGCACCAATCCGACCCTGTTATGAGAGCCAACCATGCCCAACCTGTGAACACATGCGTTGATCAATGACCCAAACCTGACCTGCAAACCTGTAATCCAGAGCTGAATCCTTTCTGACGAAGACCATCACTACTAACAACCTTACTGCTGTTGGCTATATTCTATGTCATTTCCAGTAAACATCACAATATTAAATGTGAGTTTTCTGTTTAAAAGTACAAAGACGCAGTAAGTCACCCGTCTTTTAAGTGGTTACATCGTAAGTATCATCTCAAACACATCGCTGATCAGTACAGTGGTTTGTTTACATGATGTTACAGAAGTGCATATGAATTATGAAAAGGATTAAGTGTAGAGAGGTGCTTGCTGTGCTGTTAGGACATGGTGTTAAGCCTACATATTCTCAGAGCTGAATATTTTTTGCCAAACGTTATGACCAGAAAGATTTTAATTTGTCAGACTTCAACAGATTTTCCTGGTTAAAAACTGAATAATAATAAAGCTGCTTGTTGTGTATGTTTGAGAGATTCAGAGAGAAAGAGATGGAGAGAGGGTAAGAGCAGGTGAAAGGTGGACTACTGCACAACATTTCTGTAAGCTGTTAATAACTTACTCAGAATGCTGACCTGTCATTTAATGACCCGCTCACTTGAAACCAGCATAATTTTCTAGTAAGCCTACTTGAACCGCTCGATCTGTGGGTCAATCTGCACATCAATAGTAGCTTAGGTTTAAATTCTCTTTAGATTTTGGTGAAATGATTCTCACCTTCAGGAAGTGTGATGTCACATGGAAGGACAGCAAGCCGGCTGGAGAACACACCTTCCTCTGTTGTTGACCAAAAGAAGAAAAAAATGAAAAATGAGAGCACTTTTCCAAACAGCTGATCAGATTGGGGAGAGACTGTATTACAATCAGATTAGAAATATAAATGGGCAGCTCACCTGATGCTGGTTGACATGTTCTATCAGTGTGTCACACTCCAGAGTCGTTCTCCCCCCTTCAGATTTTACTTTAATGAATAACAACGCTGGGAGGGCCAACAGCACTCTGTGACACACAAACAGAAGGTTTTCAGTGTCTACACATTTAATCAGTGGTTTTCAAACTTTTCACATCCCAGACCAACTAAGAAAATATAATAACATATAAACATAACATAGGCTCTCCAAGTACCACCATTATGACCAATGTTGAAATACAGTAGCGAACCCCTACCCTGTTCAACTACAGACAGTTCACGCAGGAGACAGGTTTACTCCTAATCTGAAGATTATTTATTGTCGACCTGTGCAAAGGAGCAGCACTAGAACAGGCACTTAATCTCTTCCACAGAACTCTGCAACACAACAACTCTGTACACCAGCGAGGACCAGCCCCACATTAGGCGCTGTGTGGACCTCACTGGCTCTCCTTAAGTAGCCAGTAGCACTCACACTCAAGTTCACTGCCATCAACAAGGCTGTTGGAAATATTCTTCTCCTGATCCACACACCTCCCACGAGTTCTCATTTGGAGCCATGATTGCATTGTTTTAAAACCAATAATTTTACTTCCACTTAAAATCACAGTTTAGCTCGTGACTAACCATGGACGTATGTGCGCACTGCGTTCGTGACTGTGACTATGTATCAAAACAAAATATTACACAAAACGCAAAACTATAAATTACATTTCAGGAAACTTAAAAATTAGGTATGCTCTTTCGAATTGTTTAAATTCATTAATTTTTTATGTATATTTTGGAGGTTTCTCCAAGTGACTACTAGACGGAGCTCATGTGCCGTTTGAGTACCAGTTCACTCTGTATTTAGGATTCAACTAAGGCTAGTTACGCAAGGCTCAGGCAGCAGCTAGATAAATATCAGATTTGGCAATAAAAAAGGACCCATAAGCAGGAAACAGGTGTTTTGATAGACTAAGTGGTTCGTGTGTAAGTTAAACCTTGGGAAGTCAAATGAGGTGGAACATTCTGGGTTAAGGTGACCTGACCTGTTGGGACGGTTGAGCCAAGTTTGGCAATAGGAACAGGGTGTTTTTGCCAGGAGTACAAAGGAAAAGGAAGACAAAGGTGGTGACGCCTGAGTACCTGTTCCAAGTGTTCAGTGTGTGTTGCAGGCTGAGCTCAGTGCTGATGCTCGGAGAAGCTGAGGTCTCTGTGGAGCAGCATCTCTGAGACACCAACTCAAACAGGAAGTCACACACATCAGCTCTGCTCCTACTGCTGTCAGAGAGGTCGCTCACTTCCATCTCATAGACAATCTCCTAAACACACACACACACACACACACACTCAGAATGATAGTTGTCCCAGATTCTGATTAAACTTCACTTTCTTTAATACATTTTTATGTCTTTACGCTATGGATGTATTTAGGAGTGCAACATCACGCTAATTAACAGGTGTTGTTGTTGTGTTTTTTTTTTTTTACAAATGTCAGCTGAACACATCGTATTCAGTGTACACACCTGTAACCTGGACAGGATGTCTGGCAAACAGGTCCCTGCTTCTGACCAGAGCTTTTCCAGCCTCGGCTCACTGATGACATAAAAGAGTCAAAAGAGTTACATTTTAAATAAAGGTGCAAATAAAAAAATAACATTTACTTTTTACTTTCATTTTATTATTAGGTTTCACAAAGAAGAGAGTAAGGCTGCATACGCTTTAAGTGTCGTTCATGCTGACCTGTTTGCTTTCTGTCAAAAAGATCTGACACACAAGCGTTTGAAAATATGAACCAGCCTGTTGCATTCAGCTATATAAAAAATCAAATCTATTACACTCTGATGTCTTTTGTAAGTTTGTTTATGTGCAATAACAACACTAATTACATCTACCACAGAAGACATCTTTGTCACCCACTTTAACTGTTGGTCCATGATGGCTTTGAGCAGATGAGAGCAGAGGTTCTTCATGTCTCCACCACAGCCTCCCTGCTCCTCCGGACGAGACAGATAGAGCTCCAAGCAGGCCCACTGCTGGTACTCCTGACTACACACACACACATGCCCGCACACAGCTACTAAGTACATTGACTTTATTTATGCTGTGTGTGTGTGTGTGTGTGTGTGTGTGTTTCCTGCTTTACCGTTCTGGGTCTGACAGGGCGTCTTCACTTCTCTGTACTCTGAGCTCATTAGCCAGCCATTCTGAAATCAATAACTTGACAAACATAAAGGTAGAGGGTACTTTTGTTGTCAATAAGATCAATCCATCAATCAATTTCAATGCAATCCAGAGAAGTGCACTCAGTAGACCACAGATCTCCATTAGGTGGTTGCTGGAGGTGATTGTGGCCTCTAGATACACCTGGAGCAGCTTCACCCGCTGTAACTGTCCCTCCTGGCCCCCTTACAGTCAAGATTGTAATGAAGATGGCAAAATGCTTTTTATGCCTAACTTTAGTGGATCATAATGTATCTGTATTGTATAAATCTGCAGATGCTCCGTTTAAAAATGAGTTCAAACTTTTCTATGGATGTCAGTTTTTGAGCCAAGACATAGGTCAAAATGTAGCATGCAACAGATGGTACAGTTTGTTTTTAGTATAGCTGAATGCTGGAAATGCCTTTGCTTTATGCATTGCATCATGATTTTGTTGAGGACTTGTGGCTCCTACCGGCCGGTTAGGAGGAGTGAGAAGTCAGCAGTCAATGACAGTATAAAACAGTCCATAAAAACACAACTGTACATCACTGCAACCATGAAAAGTCAGTGAGCATACAGGCATAAATGTGCACACAAAATATAAGGCTGATTGGTCCACTAGTTTGTGAGATTAGCTGTACACACATCACACAACACACACACAACAACACGTATGATCCCCTCCAGGCTTACGCCCAGCGAAGATTATGTAAGTAACAAAGTTACTGATTGCTCTCTGATGCTCACTGAACATAATATTCCACACTAATACATCTCAACACTTCAAAAGTCGAGGTTTTGTTGAAGTCAGGAAACAAAGAAGCCAGTGACCACGTGTTACCTGATACTGTGGTGTGTGTTGTAGCTGACAGAAAGCTGGGTGCCTCCACAGATGCAAAGCAGTTTTCCTCCAGGTGCTGTTGGTGTCTGTGGCACTGCCCCACAGGCCAGGCAGGTTCTCCTCCTGGTGTTCACTAATGGGACCTGCCTGCAGTGATGGGAGTTCTTCTGGCTTCAGGTAACAGTCTTGGGATGAGGTACAGAAGCTGAAGAAACACACAGTTACAGAATCCTCTACTCTGATTGGTTGTTTTCATTCAGCCGCAATGGATATTTGAAAAATGCCATTAAAAGCACAACGAGAAGGGACGTGATTTTTCCCACAATTATCTGTCGAATGTACAACTGTCTAGATACAGTGACAGCTTCAACAAATGTGACAGAACTTATTTTTATAAAGTTATCAACTACAGCTTTAATGTTTCACATAGAGATGGTATGAGTTTTTCCCTGTAGCTTTTTCTTGAGTCAAATGTTTTTATGTAACACATGCGAACCTAATGACATTGTGGCAGTAAGAGAAAAAGACACCTTCTTATAGAAGCTGTTGATGATGTAGTCCTGCTGTTGTTGCTGAGGCAGTGAGTCCCCTCTGCAGATCCCATAACACACAGCTGCCACACACAACCTGGACAGCAACAACAAGACTGTACGTCAAGGCCAGATGCCAGTATCATATACTGACAACACAAAACTGTTCAATTCAATAATGAGTCAGGTAAAGGTTTTCACCATCCAACCACACAAACAGCCTCACCTGACACAGAAGAGCATGTCAGTGTGTGTGATGCAGACCAGTGCGGAGCTAAGAGCTTCTCCGACAGGTACTGGCTCAGGCAGAATGGGTGGGACCAGCTGAACCAGAGGACTGTGGGACATGGAGGCATGGAGATGGACCACAAATGCTGCCAGACCAAGTAAGTGTGCAGCACTCAGTGACGCCCCCTTTTTGACAGAAGAAGTTTGTAAAGCTGACGAGTGAATGCACTGATTTGAGCAGCGTGGAGGAATAAAGACGTGAAGTGATTTAATCAAGCCTAAAAATTAAAAACAAAACAATCCACGCATGATGTGAAACAGTGAGAGTTAACAGACACAAAAGTAAATATAGATTTATGTACCTGGTTATGAAACAGGTCCCAGAGTCTGTGTATCAGACTGGAGAGGAACTGTGTGTTACCAAGCAACACACTGACGAACCTGGAGGCCCACTGGCTCTGTCTGGAGAGACAAACAGTATTGGGTGAGGTGCACACCACAATGAAAGAGGTGATCTCATAACACAAATTGAATCTTTTCCAGACCTGTGCACTGAAAACTAGATTTAATGACTTGGTGCTTGTTCCTCATCATGTGCTGTATGTAGATAGATGGATGTGTATGTCAGTTAAATACTACTCAGTGCATCTGTGGGATTTTTAAAATAATTAAACCCTTGGCAATGATCTAATTTTGTTGTTTATTATTTGTAAGATTTTTTTAAGTTGTAGTACTCACTTATTAGGAGGGCTTTGCTCTGGAGGTGTCCAATAAGCACTGGCAGAAGTTTCTCAGGATCATGTTCACGACCTGAGAATATGAGCGAGAAAATTTAACAATACTTTAAATTACTCACATACATACAGAAAACTGATCCAGCAGCACTGGCAACATAAAAATGTGAACACAACGAAGGATTTTCATCAGTGCATACTTTAACGTGGAGCTCAGAGGATGGAGGGGCGTTGATGTGAAGTGTGATGACTGTCTGTGTAATCAGCTCATCAGAACGGTCGGGGAAGATGATGCTCAGAGTGTGTGAGATCCTGGACAGCTGGGCTGACATATCTGTGGATACATGACCAGCATGACAGGTATGGAAATGAGGGACTCAAAGGGACTCAATATTCAAGACTCAGAAGAGAGGTTGGGGATGTGCTGCGTGACTGAGCAAACTGTGGAGGTAACGGAGCAGATACAGAGCAAGATTATTATTCATTTAAAGTCGTGTGTGTCTTTTCATGACATCTGCTTACCTCCATCATTTCCCTTATTGACCAGCTCTGTGAACTCCAGCAGCTGAACCTTCAGGACCTCCAGAGGATCATCATTAGTGTCCAAACACACTGCACTCCCTGAAAACACAATCATGTGACTGTCATACAATATTACATCTGTCTTTGTCATGATGGAAACAGAGAACCACAGAGTGATTAAAATGTGACAGCATGAAGAGATTTCCAATCTTTCAGATGAAGCATTCACTTATTTTCAAATATTATCATCGCTGTCTTACAAACCCTTCAAAACTTTTTTGACGCCAATATAAATCAAAATAAAATGCACTGTTTGTATGTGACTGTTACATCATCAGAGTAAATCAGATTCATGTACTTGAATATGAAACCTTGTGCAAAAATAAAGGTTGCCTTCTGAGTAATAAATGAGAGTTATAAATAAAGAAAACCCACCATCCTGCTGCCTCTGTTTCTGGCAGGACTCCACATAAGATGAATACTGTGCAGCAGGGATCTTATCTGCCCTGAATACAGACAAACATGTGTCATAACAGTAAAAATATACAAAAATATCACGGATAATCATTATAAGTAAAGTATAACATTAACAATCTGAGGGTTATTCTTATCAGGCACAGAAAAACAAAAAAAAACAATGATGATAAATAGAAATTTTCAATTTCCCTAGATTAAATGTTTTAAAGAATATATTTTTGGAGACAATAATAACATGACAGGATAAAATTCTATAAACTGGAGTCTAAAAAGTGGATGTACAGAAACACAAAGAGCTATAATGCACATTTTTACAACAGTTCTGAAAGAAACTCACTTTTTCAGAGCTTCTATGAAACTCATCCGAGCATCAGCTTTGACAGGAAGCTGGAAGTAAAAGACAAAAGAAACTTGAATTCATGCATGTGATGTGAATAACTGTGACAAAATAACAGAAGAAAGTCACATCTGACAATGTGTAAATCAGACAAAGAATAACACTAAGGTGAAGGTTACTCACAATCCTTGGTGTCAGCAGAGCAGGGAGGAAACGTGTCAGGAAATACTGCCTCCGGAAAATACTGTAAGACGACAGAGTTGTCTGTAAACTGTCCATGCCTCCGTTCAATTTAGTTCTTACATCCACATAAAACCCAGATTTTGTAAAGTCCCAGCATATACTGTGAAGCAATTTATGAATATGCTGAGGTGAGATGACTAAAATACCTGGCCTCCATGACTGTGGCAGAGATTCTTCCTGTGCTCTCAAACAGAGACACGGCCTTCTCCACATCCTGGACAGCCTGACACTGCGGCTGAACACACACAGACATTATACTGTTATATATTTTTAAGAGATAACAAGCATAGCTTAAAATACATTTTGATGCAAACCCCATGAATAAGTCAGATTTTGCTCAATAAAAAATTAACATACTATAACTACGGCTATGTATGAATCAGCAATATGTTTTGGTACCAACCAAAATGTGCCTCTAATATCTAGTATCCAAAATGGTAAGTACTATAAGTTGACATCTAATGTCTGATCAGATCAACTTTTGTTATATTTAGTTATGCAAAGTTCTTGTACAGCTGCTTGAATTTAGATATTGTTTAACATCAAAGGATGTTGAATTCTTTTGTTAAATTAAACTCAGAGATGTGAAGAAACATGTTTACATTCCTTTAAAGGGACAGTTCAGTCCAAATCAAAAATACCTATTTTTGTAGGTGTAGTTTTGCAGAAAGAAAATAGTTCCTACATGAAACTGCTCACAACAACGTCTGTGGATTATCTTGAGTAACTAGGTCATTTCTAGAAAGAGACATTGCTGTTGAGTTTTTCAATGTTTTTGGAGGGGAGGGGGACACGTTGAGCACCACAAGCTGAATGCCATCTAGTTCTATTACATTGGAGAGAAGGCAGACATCTCTACAGCCGATATCTCCAACACTCGGCAACTCACACCAAAACCATCTAACATGATTAACAGCACTACAGGTAAGAGGAAACATACGTATTTTGGTTTCGAGGTGATCGATCCCCTTAATTATTGACTGTTGAGGTATTGCATTTGAAACTCAGAAACACTATAAGAAACAGAACTGAAACATTTAAAGTGTTGAATATGTTTTAAATAAGATTTATTTTACAGCATAAAAATGACTACACCTGCAAGAGAGTTGATTGGCTGATGATTAGCATCAATAATTACTTCATCAGCTGCTGAGGTTTCTGGTTTTCAAATCTTAGTTCAGGCACAACACATGAAATGCTTGTTTCAGTTCTCTGTGCCATTTTCCTAATCTCATTATGTTAAAGCGCCTCATCAAAATAAGGACAGTCTGTACTGAAATCTCTCATCATCTGCCAGTGGCCGGAGAGCTGAGGCACTGGAAAGCAGGTGTGATTACATAAACAAACCACTGGGTGTCACTGTTACCTGCACTGATGCTCCACCTGCACCAGAAACATCCTCATATAAACCCATGTCCTCCACTGACTCCTGCATGCACACAAACACACGTCATATATAGAAAAACACATCATAACAGTGATAGTCATAACAGTTGGCAGGGCTATGTCTGGTATAAATTGTATTGGATTTTAAGAAATTCTCTCCATAATAATATAATCATTATATTATTCTTACATCAACATGAAAAGTACAAATTAACGCTGTCATGATGGGCTGAGGATAAATCCCTCCATTTAAGGACAAACTTTTTCACCCACGCTCTCACCTTGAGGTCAGCCAGCCTGGTCTTGGCCAGAGTGACGTACTCCATCAGCAGGCTGCGGTGTTTCATGGGAACGTATGGAGGCTGCAGGATATGAACCTATCAGGTGAAAGTAACAGTGAGGTGTTAAAAATCACAGCTGGGTGATTTCTCTGTTTCTAGAGTTTTCTTACAGATACACTGTTAACTGAATCTTTCAGCCACTGTTTTGGTTGTCTAGTCTAGTACAGACTGCAGATAGTGGTGGAAGAAGTACTCTGATCTTTTACTTGAGAAAAAGTACCAATATTATAGTATAGTATAATATTATAGTATAACTATAATATAGTATAATATAGTTTGGTCCTGAGGTTTCCAGCCTAGAGGTCAAGCTGTCCCTAAAGGGTCACAAAATAAATGTTAGGGGTCGTGACTGAATAACTGGGTAGGAAAAGGAAAAACTAAGTTCTGCTTAGAGCTGGTCAAAATATCAATATTATATCAAAATCATGATATGAGACTAGATATCGTCTTAGATTTTGGAAATCGCAGTATCATAAGTGTCGTCTTTTCCTGTTGTTAAAGGCTGCATTACAGTAAAGTGATGTAGTTTTGTGAATTTGTGAGACTGTTCTTGCTGTTTTATCATTTTCCTTTTCATTTTTCTGAGGCCAGGTGTGTTGTGTGTTTCATGCGGGAAGAAAATCTTTGTAACAAAGGAATCACAAGACTGTGTTACTGATTGGCTGCATGAATTCTCTAGCAACAATAAGCAGCCAAAAGTTAAACAATATGAAAACATTTCAACTTTTGGTTCTGCCACACTTCACTGCAGAATCAAACAGCCGCAGCTTTCTGAGCTCGATGCATATGCCACAGGTTTCTATAGATATTGCATGGCAGCTCGCCAAAGCCCACACTTTGCCGCTGCTTGGTGTGTTTTCTGCGCTACTGTTGATAATAATAAAAAAAAATCTCATCGTGTAAAAGTTCAGTGAAAGCACCTATAATATGGAACTACTGGTTTGATTTGATTGTATTTTATAAGCTTATCATGTTTTTTATCTAAAAAATCTTAATCTGAAAAGCATCGTAGCTGCAGTTGTAAACTATTGCTGCTGGATAAACATGGTGGATGGATTAAAAAATACATTTCCCTCTGACATGTAGTAGGGAAGAAGTACAAAATAGCATAGAGTGGATACACTGCAGCAAAGTGCAAGTATCTAAAAACTGAACGTAAGTACAGTACTTGAGTAAATGTAGTTTTTTATTTTCCTCCACTGCTGCAGACTGTATAATGGGTTCAAGGAATATTGCTGTGTACAAGCTTTCAAGTAGCTACAGTGTGGTACGTAATACTGAATACATTATCATACCCCACATACAGTATAAACTTGTAAACTCATCTATATTTTAATACATCCTCTTCTATATCCTGTTACTATTTGCTGTTCAAGTTTTCCTGTGGGGATCATTAAAGGTCCATCTCATATAAAAGACACCATTTATCTTACATCCAGTGAAATTAGGTAATTGATAATGTGTCAGAGTCAGAAACGTGCAGATTGTCACCTTGAGGTACAGCGGAGGTTCAAAAGGCACCAAGTCAGACAGGAACTTCAGCAGAAACACCAGAGATTTCTTACTGGTCGCGTGGTAGCCACTGCCTCCACCAAAAGACATCTGAAAAGGCAGAAAGGAAGAGTGATTCAAGGTGCATTAAGAAATATTTAGAACTCTGGACCTTCGTCTGTGACAAGAGCAAATGGCAACAACAAAAAATCCCATGATCTTGTAAATTGTTGCATCATCTGTTTGATCAGCAACCCAATTAATCCATACAGACACACAATCCACCTTTGCTAAACAATCTTGAAAAGTAAAAACATACTTATTGCACATTTTAATTGACAATTATTAAAGAAAAGGTCTTACAATAGTACAGAACAAACGACAAAAATCTAGGAAAACTGTCTTTAGAAAGTGGAAGACATCTGCTGCCTGCTGTTTGAGAGTGTTAATTATACAAATGCACAATAACTCAAAATTACAATGGCAGGCGTTTGTTATATTTGGAGTTTTAGTCGAGATGTATTATGTCCTGTAGTCTAGATTAATTCACTGGCTTTTTCATCCTAAACAGAATTCAGTTCTTCAGCACAGGGCATGTGGGGAATGCACAACCAAACTGCAGCTGGTTTTGGCACTGAGTAAATGTAAAGGTGATTGACACTGGCAGCACTTTTCAAACATACCAATTACATAACAACTAGTGTTGAAAAGCCAAAATGAAACCTTGAACCAGTTGCTGTAGGAAGGGAAGATGCCTGGTCCTTCCAGCGCACCCTGTCGAGCCAAAAGGAAGGCGGTTATCATGTTCTCGAGGTCATAACCTTCAAACGCAGAGCTCAGCAGTCTGGACAGCAGCTCTGGTAGAAGCAGAGAAACAGAACAGATATGACAAGCCTTTTAACACTGGAGTCTGATTTGTATCAATCCGTTTCCCATTGTGATTATAGAGTGGTAAAGGAATGAGTCCTTAAACCAAAAGTTAACTTTTTGCACTCCCAGTTCCCTTATCTCAAAGTCAAGGGGGTTTTTTTTTTTTGCTTGAAGGGGTTTTTGGTTAGATGCCTGAAATAAGGTCTGTCGTTAACACAAGCCGAACAGACTTTCATGTTTTGTTCTACAACATAAAATATGTCAGTAAATACACCACTCATTATTTTGAAGCTCTTAGGGGTCTTAAAAAAGGCGGCTGCTAACATGTGGCTGAATATGACTACAGAGCATCGTCACTCCGAACACAGCTTTACAGCCTTGTTATGGTGGTGATGATGAAGTCATGCAATTGTGGTGTGGCTTGTTTATAGCATAGCGTTTGCTTTTCCGTATGGCAATCCAAAATCCAATGGAAAAATCACACTGGCTTTATGTTGAGGGGAACCAGGGTAATGTTAACTGCCTTATAAATGGCAACTGCTAAATACTCCAGTCATCTATGAAAAACTGTGAACATGAGTTAATGTTAATGTGACAATCTGACTATATGTGTAGTCAGTGTAATTTTATTAACATTATAATGCTGGTTTTCACTTGTATGTCTGGTGCATCACAGAGTTTATGATAGTCAAGAACAGTATAATAGTGGATGATGTATTTCAATATTTTTTGCTCCATTAAAATGTATTCTCAGCTCAAAATACTGGCACTGTGCAGTTTGAATCCAATATAAGAGATATCAGCAAAAGCGGCCTGCTGTGTTTACCTGTTAGGCTGAGCTGGGCACAGGGGTTGTAAACCAGCAGGGTGGAGAGGAAACACAGGACATGTTTCCAGTTGACCTCATGGGTTTCCAAAACCTTCTGCAGGTGACACAGCAGCTGCTCCACACTGAAGATCACAGCCAGCTGTTACAGGAACACAGCAATAACACAGACGAGCTACTGTTAGTTCTATTACAACAGACCCAACTGACCACAAATCTGAAAACACAAAAAGCACTTTAAGTAAGCTCTTTAGCTCTGTGAAACCATAAACTAGAGTGCTAGTCTAAAGAAACCAAGAGCAGAACACAGGAAGTGACTGACAGACATACAAGCTGTTTGTTGCAGCTAAGAACATCATTACAGATAAATCAATATTCTCAGGGCTGTGTTCCTCTGGGCTGAAGGCTGTACACCTGAAGCTGGAGGGATCTGACTGCTGTTGCATCTGTCTACAATTTAAAAGACAGGGAATGGCATTGACTGTGTAAGCAGCAGAAGGGTGAGGCTTGTTGCTGCTGTAATGATGTGCAGTTTGACTTAATTACAGTCAGAAACACACAGATAGCTGTGAAATCTAAAGGCAAGAGTGACAGACTGACAGCGGAGGATATTTTACGAGAAAATAGACACAATACACCTTCTTACATGTAAAAATTCATTTTAATCTTGGCAATTTTTGAGTGTAACTTTAGTATTTTCCAACCTGGACCCTATTTTCCCATGTTGTTGATGTTCCCATGCACAATTTTTGAAACTGCTACTGCAAAAGCTACCAGACTCTATTTAAATAAACAGTAATTTTAGTGTGAGAAGAACCAGCATATTTACACATCTATTTGGGTGAATTAAGGGTTAATTTCAACCAAACCAGAGCTGATGATTGTTGGAACAGTGGAAAGACGAACCAAGATGGTTTTGTGAGTTTCATTTTGTTTCTCTCAACTTTGAATTAAGCATGTTTTACAACAATAAAATCATTGTTTTCTTAAATGGAGTCTGGTGGGTTTGGTGATGGCAATTTTTGGTCTGTTTTTGGTTAAACAAAAAGGTCTGTCTCTACTTGTATGCCTTCCATAATGTTGTCAGACACTTAGAAAAACAGTGTGAGCCTGTCAGTGGCAAAAACAAACACCTTTATTGGATGTAAATTGACAGTGCTGCATTACTCGCAGGGATTATACTGCAGCCTGTTCACTGCACCAGTTTCAAAAACTGTTGGTCTCATTAGTCAGTTTCACACAAAAACATGATCAAATCAGGTCAAAATTTTAAAAATACCTAAGTTATCCTTAAATTATATGTTTACAAGCTGGGGCACATAAAACATTTACCTTACGGAAAAGAGAGGTCAACAGCCGGCTGGCTTTTGCAAAGGTCCACTCATTCTGTTGAGCGATGGCATCTGACACTGTGGATATGTGATTTAGTTTTTATCAATGATTTCTGTTACCAAAAACCAACATGCACTGGACATAAGGACACATATTTCAAAGTCTTCCCAAACCTCAATTTTCAGATTTGAAGTTCTTACCAGATTAGTGTACAGCAAAATTTAAGTACAGCCATTATCAAGCAAAAACAGCATCAAGCTATTAAAGTGTTCTATAACTTGTCTTTACCTGTTAGCCGAGGCTTGTAAGTGAGAGTCTGTGTGAGGGAGTGTGTGAAGAAACGCTGAAGGGTATCCACTGACACTGAAACTCCACACAATGAAGCATCGAATATCTGAATCCTGTACAAACACATGGCAGAGCAGTAAGAAATAGAGACAGTGAACATCATACATGTTTTCAATGATGATGCGTTGGTCACATATCCTCAGTGACACACTGTTTATTCACTATAGACAAAATACATAATCTAGAATTAAACACACTTGGTATAGAAACAGTTTAACTACACAAGATGAATTCCATAGTGAGTGTTTTAAATAAATGACTCTGAGGCGAGGGGTGATGTGTACAGTGTTGTACTCTGAGTGGCCACTGCCTCCATGTTTAAATGAACAGCTTACTGCTGCAGACAGAGGAGCTGTGACTCAGTGGGTGAAGCACGCAGACTGAGCAGAGATGGCCAGTTACAGTTAAACAAATACTGACTGTAGGTGCCAGGTGCTCTGCCTCAGCATTTCAGGACCAGACAAGCGGCAGGAATTTTACTGAGAATAGTGCAGAACAGAAAAATTATCCAGTCAGCTGCCGTCCAGCTGGATCAAAGTATTCAGAAAACGTGGTGAAGCTGCCAGACAGGCAACAAGTCTGCACAAAAACTCTTGTGAAGTCTACCGGCTACTGTAGCAGATGAAGTTAAACAGGGTGTCCGCAGGTATCAGGCATTTAAACTGAATGCTGAATTTCAAAGATATTTTTTAACCAAACTAAGAATGATTTTTGGGCAAATCATCTTTTTGTTATTGCAGGTAAGTATAAATGTAAGTAGTTAATATGTGGTGCTATGCAGAGGCAAGTTTTTTTCCACAATCAGTGTGTCTTATGTAAAACTGTGTAGATGTGGTGACAGTTTCAGCAAATATGACAAAAAGTTATTTTTATAAAAGTTACTAACTGTCGCTTTAACTGATCCTCTTGAAGACCTAGCCCCTGAGTTGGGACATACAGTGTGTCTCCATTCCATTATCCTTTTTCGTAAACAAGCTTATTCACTTTCTTGCTCAGTTTCTTGCTTTCTTTTCCAATTGGATGAGAAGACTGACACCACTTTCATATATGTCAGTTTAATATGAGGCTACACTAGGAGACAGTTAGCTTAGATTGGCATATAGGCTGAAGACCAGAGCAGTCTAGACTGGAACAGTAAGCCTGTCTCTATCAAACAGTTAAAAAAAACTGGAGACCTGGCAACCTCATACAATTGCTATTTCATTCAAATAAATGATGTCCTTGTATATTGCCAAATGTCTGTGTATGTTCTCTGTCATCGTTTGTTTTTCAAAGACCTCAATCTGAACAAGACTATCTGATTTCCTAAAGGCACAAAAAATGAAAAACAAAGAACCATAGCTCAGCTCCTGCTCCAATACGCTGCTCGGGCACACTCTTTTCCACAGTGTCCAGAAGCCCTAAAAAAAACAGAAAACAATGAAATGTTAAAAAGTAAGGCAAAAAAAGAAAGTACTAAAATGATATTTAGATGTCTTAGCAGTTAAAGAAAAAACAGCTTTCAGGGTCCAGAGGTGTGAATGAAAGTGCTTTACTAAATATTTCATCGACACAGTACAGTGTAAGTGGGATGGGGACGTGTAGACTCACAAAAGAGCATGTTATCCAGCACTGAGCAGCAGAGCAGGGACGTCCTCCTGTCTGCAGCTGCTGGCTCCTGGCTCACCTCGAAGCCAGTCCCAACTAAGACTCCAACCACGGCTAAAATACAGGAGATCTTTTATTAGCATTATCCTGAGCAGCAGCTTACGTCTTTTGGTGGACATTTTATCGAGGGCACTTTCTTTTGATTTGCAGCTGTGTACCTGTATGTGGTGTATTTATGGCTAGGTTGTGATTAATCCAAACTCTAGCTGGCTAGGTGTTAAAGGTTCCTGTCCAACGTATCCACTTAGGGACTGAAATGGGTTGTTCGATGCTGGTTTCAAGACTATGGGGTAACAATGGCATCAATAGACAAAAAGATTTATTTTCTGACAATGCGACAATGAAATCTGAAGAGAAATATGATATCCCCGGGCTGCACCGTCTTTTGTTATTTGCATATTAGGCATTATATATTGCACAGCACAACATTAGCTGATGACCCTAAAAGATCTACTGTTGAGAAATTGTTTTTTCCAGCAACTGGAAAAATATCTGCCAGTCTGTTCTTTTATGTTTTGCACCCCCTGTTACTTATTAGGGTCTTAGGGACACATGGGACAGGTAACAATCTGTCAAAATTAATGATGAGGAGTAGGGAAATATCCGGAGACATACCATATCAATTTCGGTATGCAATCATATCAAAGCATAACAGTTTAAGATAATACACAAAGGGCATATATCCCCCAACTGTAGACATCATTTTAGACCTTCTCTTTCACCTGTGTGTCTTTAATGTCTTCAGTTTGTCTATGGTCATGTTGTAAGCTGCAATGGCACTAGTACAATGTGCTACAGTATCTGAAATAGGGTTTGGAATTGGAGATGGACCCTGTGTCTCTCAACCTGGGCCTCCCAAACAGATATGTAATATAAAAAACAATAAGAGATTGTACTGTATTATTTCTAATGCTGCGAGGAAGAACTTTTTATTTTATTAATTAATGACAGAGCCTACATTAAAGGCTGGCAGAGAGTGAAGTTTGACTTTATTTTTCTGTCCTGACTTCATATGTATCCATCTTCTACTTATTGTAGAATTTCAAGTATTATAATGAGCTGTTTGTTGATGAGTAATTAAGCTTACATTATCCATGAAGCACATCTTTGACTAGATGAGAGAAAGAAATCTGTGTCCCTACTTGACAGCACTCTCTGTTGAACTTGTTTGGTCTCCTCTTCTCCCTGTGGAGGTGTCCATCCACACAGAGCCTTCAACTGAGACACCAACCACACCCTCACTGCTTCATCACTGAATGGAGAAAAAGCAAAAAGAGGGCAGGACTGAGAGAAAGGTTAAAGGGTATTTCCTGCAGAAAGGTTTTAGGTGTCAGCCATGCTTTTAACATTTACTATCCCTGAAATCAGAGTATCTGGTACTGTACATCCTTTTTGTTGTGTGAAGCTTAGATTTGAGTCCTTCTGTAAACTGAACCAGTGTACAATTTAAAGATGGCTCTTACTACAACCACAGTGAGGCACTGTAACACAGGACTGATGGGTAAGTGTCAGTTCTGATGTAGTATTGAATTTAATTCCTGTGAAAGCCACCTTTGTGAATCTATGTAGTTTGAGTTCTTATCTCAGAGGATTCACACATTCAGATAAAAATCCAGGCTCTTCACTTGTCTTTCCTTGGATCATGTGACTGAGAATATATCCTAACAGGACAGACGTCTAATCGATCACCTCACTGTTCAAGTTTGAATTTTTAAATTCTGTCGTCTGAATTGAATCAATCAAATTTGAGCATTCTGATTTTTGGACTTAGCCTGTTTTTCTCTCTTCCACATTGTTTGCAGATATAACAATTGTTATTGTCTTGGCGGAACATTTGTATGTTGACTCTGTGTGTTTCAACTTTCACTGATAAAAAGATAAAGATAATTTGATAACTGGTGCCCTCAAGGTGAAGCCTGTCTAATCTTCAGCTCTGGAGGAACTAACTGAACCTGTTAAAACCACAGATGATTTGCTACATGTGGCTCTTGCAGAACATTACTATGACGATATCACAGATGCTCGTGTGAAGTCAAACGGATCGGTATGTAGTCACTGTCAAAGTTAAAAAATGTGGCAAATCAACTCCGACTGGCTGTGTCAGAAAACAGATCAAAATCGGGCATGAGCATCCTGTGAGACAGAGTTAAGGCTTTTCCGAGGTGTTTCTTTGTGTTTGTTGTTGTTTTTTTTTTAGATCTTTACACCAGTTCACTGATAAAACAGAGCAGGCATGCCTTATTGCACGATCCAAATCGTTATCAAAACTTGCCAATTTGAACATGTATGCCGTTAGCTCAAAGGTTGTTGTTGTTTCCTGTAGCAAAGGATTTAGAAATGGTAACACACAGATAGCTAAAGGGAGAGCGTTGGCTTAAACAGCTGGGAGTTCATCTACACAAAAAAAGAGACTTTTCTGGGGGGAAACTGGATAGGTAGTAACATGACTTCACAGTGATTCAGTGTATAAGATTCCCAAAATTAAGGCTTTGTATAATAGTAAGTAAATGTATTAAAATGTACAAAATTGTAGTGTGTTGTTTTTAGAACACCAATAAATGGACTATATCAGTATAACATAGAATGCTCAAATGTGACACCTGCGTATTTTATATGTAATGTGTAGCATATGTTTCTTCTGTAAACCTGTAAATAAGACACATCTTATTTACCATAAAATAAAAACATTAAAATAATTTCATATTTGTTGGTCTGTTGTTTGAAAGTTGTGCTACAGTCGTGTGTAATAATAAATGCTTTGTTTGATGGACATATCAGGGTACAAGCACAAATGACTTCTTGTTTGCACCCCTATAGCCTTAAAATATAAGTGTGCCCAGTACATATATTGTTATTTTGGCCAGGGTTACATGATACTCATCCAACGTGCGTGTAAGTGTAAGAGCTAAAGGAAAGACGGTTTTATTCTTTGTCCCAGAACCTGATGATAACATGGAACAAACAAGGTTTGCCCCAAACTGAAGTGGAAAAATCCTAACAGACAAAAAACAACCTCATATTTCTCACCTCTCTATGATGTACTTCAGAGTGAGGATGTTGTAAAAGTGAAGATGGTACACCACCTCCAGCTTGGGTAACCTCTGTGGAAAAAAGAAGCACATTAAATATTTCATTTACATCTATTATATAGGAAAGCCAAGCTGGGTTTTCTCTGTTGTGGCAGTGTTAAGGGACAAGCAGATATAAAGAGATAAATAAAGTATGTGATTTTACATTTCAAACTAAAGTTCCTCAGATGTGTATTTACTGAGACTCGGCTGTATGAACTCAGACTGAAAAATGGTATTCTAAACCAAATTAATGCAACTTTCTTTATGCCTCATGTATGAACTCTAACATGCGCACACACCTGATTTCTTCTGTACTCCTGCCAGAGCAGTTTAGGGCAGAGGGCTCCCTGTGACAGCAGTTCTCTGCTGGACTTCAGAAGGACACACAGCTGGACCTGGAGAGGACAGAGATGGGACTTATAGAAATTTCATATTTGACATGCTTTCTATAAAAGAAAGGGAACAAGAATCCTGCACCAATGACTGACAAACTGGTAGAGACTTTTCGGCTGATACTGTAGCTAAAAAATGTTAAACCACAGATGTACCAATCTGCCGTGAGATCTGCAGCACAGATGTGATGCAACAACCATGTTGCATTTTCAATATGCAGAACTAGGTTAAAGTGAAGTTGTGGCACCAGGGAAGCTAACCAGAAAACGCCAGGTCACTGTGCGTATGAAAGCCACAATGACACACTGAGTCAAAAAAAAAAAGGCACACATACATTACAGTATAGACACTATACTAAAGTTGTAGCTGACATTTTTCATAAAAAAAACATCTTTAGATAATATATTACTTATCAAACAGGTAATCTGCTCAGAAATTATATTTCTTTTGCAGGTGAGACCTGAGTACAGCAGAAAATAACAGAAAAAAGACATAGCACTAACATATGAATCATAAAAACACACCGATAGAAATAACCACAGCAATTACTACAAAGGTCCAAATTTAAACGTTTGAAATCACCTGCTGGAATGCAATTAAACTTCCCAAACAGAAGGCAAATTTTTTTTTTGTTTCGTCATTCAGGCAGGGGCTGTCTCACCATAACCCACAACTCATTTAAATTTATTTCAGTGTCCTGCATTTCCTTTGTGCATTGCATTGTGGGAAATTAGTGCACACTCAGAAACTACAGTATTTCACCTACATACTGTCTTTTTTTCAGTGCACTTCTTTTTGTCACTTTCCCAGTGTAAATACACTTCATACTAAAAACCTGCTTGGAATTTGTGTGTAATCAGAGGACACAGGACACTCCAGTGATCTGGTGAATAACAAAAGTCTTAAATTTGAGATAGGCATGCGATATACAGAGGCAGCCTCAGTCAGAGACATTTAGAAACAATTAGTAATATGGATTTTCTTAATCAAATGCTGATATTGTAGAGTGAAGATGCTGACAGCCAAAGGAAACTATGGCTATGTTCACATTGGAAGCAAATGTGACCCAAATCCCATTTTTTGCCCTCAGGTGACACAGATCTGATTCTTCCAGAGTAGTGTGGACACAGAAATTAGATTTTTTTCCAATTAGATCTCAGCCACTTTTATAGGTGATCCTAAATCTGACACGTATCCAATCACTGGCCATATCTCCACATCATTCCACATCATTCTTTACTGCACAGGTGCAGATAACTCACCACACAGTGTAAAAGCAGCCCATTGAAACTACAGAAGGCTGCCAAAGCCGTAATGCTGCTGCAGTAGCCTTCAGACTGAGTGCCAGGTTCTCTCTGACGGGGACAGCTTGCCTATGTGCCACAACATCACTGCCATGAGGTGCCGACAGAGATGTTGAAATGTAGTCTTGGATATTCTAAGGTTTTGGAGAAACTATTCTCCATGAATCCACCACATCAGGGCCACATCACACCTGACACCACTCCCGGCTGCACTCACACGTCTCTCTGAACAGAACTATTAGCAATCGCTTCTGATACAGTTGGTGGACTGAAAGCCCAGTTGCGCGACACCCCATTATCCTAAAAACAAACACCTATTGCTCCAAAGAGCCATCTCTCAGAAAATATACTGCACACTTTCCCAAACAGAAACTCATAAACACATGGATAATTATTATGCAGAATGACTCATCAGACCGTTCTACTATGGAGATCATTTAGGACATTTGCCCCACTATGTCATTCATTTTTTCCCCAATTGCCTGTTTTGTAAATGTGAGGATTATTGTTGTCGTTCCAACGAGCATGTGTGTGACGTTATTGTTTGAATGTCAGGCATTTCAGGGCAGATATCTGTTCACACTGATGTCGGATATGGATCATTTCAAACATGAATGTAAACAGTCTGGGAAGAAAGATCAGATCTAGGAAAATAATTGGAACTGAGCTGTGATGTGAACATAGCCTTTGTTTTTCCTTATGTTGATGAGTTGGCAGGTAAAAGTTCAGATGGTCTAAAGTTAACAATCAACATTTTTTTGTTACATTTGCATGAGGGTATGGACTGAATGCTCACCTTGGACTACGCCTCAAAGATTATAACATCAAATGTCAGATACTCACTCGCTGAGAGGAAGTGAGCAGCCCTCCCCTCTTGTCCTCCTCCTTCTCCACTTCCCCACTTTCAGTGATCTCCATCAGTCTCTCCAACATCATCTTCACTGACAGCGCTGCCACCGGGACACCCAGCTGCGAGGCCTGACGTCTTAGCTCACACACTGTCCACAGACAATACAACACATCCTGTAGTTGAGTGTTTACTTTGTGTCAAAGTCAGGTTGTTATGACGCGGCACTCCTGTGAGCAGTGACCATTTCCATGAGTCAACTTTGTGATGTAGAAAAGCAAGCAAACATCTTCCGAAAACTGTAAGCTGTCAAAAAGATGGACAATGAAAAATGGCCGACATCATGCAAAGACTGTCTGCCGTTCAGATGCTAACTTAAATGTGAGGTGTTGAAGAATCCTAACACACAACAAACAGTGAGAGTTGCAGAAACTCCTTCCCTGTACTGCACTTTTCTTTCTTCATAGTTTTACAGGGTTGGTTTTGCGATTATTGTGTAAAGCAGCAGGTGTATCTGAGGCTCTCACTGTGTCAGCTTTTGTCCCTATGGCAAAACTGATGTACAGCACAGAGGCTATTTCTGAATTTTTGTATCAAACACTCACCCAGCAGTGAACCTGCAATGGCAGATGAGCATGTTTCTGCTCTCCTGTCTCCTGTCTGAGTGTGGAAAATGTTGCAGGGATCTGGATTCTACAGAAAGTGTGTAAAAATACAGTAAAGATATTGAGATGTGAAATTACCAACATACAGTGAAAGGTCAGCAACTACTCAATGTACACATATCATCAGTCCCAACCCCTCAATACAAGGGTGAAGCAGCTTTTCTAAATCTTAAAAGGCCACTCTATAGTGCATCGTACATGTATCATCCATCCAGAGGCACTTATTCCAAATGTCTTTGATGGTTCAACAGCATAAATAAATAAAATATAAATGCTTTCAGCCACAATGCATTATGGAATATTTTTCACCAAAGCCAATCAAGTGGCACATGGGGTACGAGCAGTATTATGGCCAGTAAAAGCTGCAAATCTTTCCATACAATCAAATATAACATCACAATTTCCTTTCTTGACCCATCTTGCACTTTGTTTTAAAAATCTGAAGTTATTACATCATCTGACAGTTATGACATTGTCAGCTTTTACACGCCTCTCACTTACTCGGTCCACAAATTAGAACAAAACGTGGTTTTAATGGTTTAATGTCTGTACATGGGTTTTGCAGCCCTGTGGGTTCTGCCTTCATGCTGAAGTATACTGACTCACCCCGACCTCCCTGAGCAGACTGCAGAGGTTCTGCTGCTGCTCCAACAGCTGGATCGTTGCCTCCTGCAGCCTCTGACCATCGCTCTGCTTCGGCCTCTTCACCACACGACCAGCTGGGAATACAACAGCAGGGAAAACACATAATGATCAGAATTTTTCAAAGGTGTATATGGAGACAGCGTCAATATTGTGTTAACACACAAATATTTTCGCCCAACAATATAGAATTTTGTTACTTTGTTGTTATGTTACTAAAGTTAGCTTAGTTAGTTAGTTAGTTTTACAGGAATAGTTCAGTTTTTTTTAAGTGGGGTTTTATGGGTTGCTCATCTATTATCAGTGTGTAGATGTCAGTCGACATGACCCCAGTTTGGAGAAGCAGGCTGGAGTCCGACACGGTAGCCGAGTAATGTGCAGCTGTGAATGGGGGTCAGCAACAACATGTATTTTAGCCACCTAAAAAAAGCCCCACCTAAAACAAATCTGTTTGATTGTACACTATATTTAGAGCATTTTCACTGCTTTTCTTCAAGGTTAAACAGTTATTTCCAAGTGAAAAATATCGCTCGTTTCAAAACCAGACTCAATTGAGAAAAACTATGATTAAAGATTGCTGAACACAGGAGCTGCTGTTCTCCCACTGCTTTGGTCGCTTTTTGCTTGTGTTATTGTGTGACCTTGGCTTTAGTTAGGATTCACCAAAGTCACACAATAACACAAACTAATTAATCATTTGAAGCAACAGTATACCAACAACTAATGTGTTCAGCAAGCTAAAATGACTGTTTTTCTCAGTGGAGTCTGGTGGTTAACGGCTTAAGAGGTTGTCTAAGGTAAAGGAAAAGCAGTAAAAATACTCTCAATATAGTGTTCGCTTAAACTGATATTAATGTTCATGTAAGACTCTTTCAGGTAGATTAATTACGTTTTGTTGCTGACCTCCATTCACGGCAGTACATTGCTTAGCTTCTGTGTCAGACTCCTGCCTGCTTCTCCAAACTGGGGGCGTGTCACTGTAGATACACTGACTATGGAAAGGTACATCATACAACCCCACTTCAAAAAACAGAACTATCCGTTTTAGCATGATAGATGGGTGACATGCTGGCGTTTTTGGGAGGTTATTTAGTTGAAAAAGAAATGTAAATAAGGATGTTTCCCTGTAAAGAGTCACGTCAAACGCCACTTAAAACGCTGGCAATTTAACACATCCACGCAAATAGCCGACATTACAAACGACAGTCAGTATTTGTCATGACAATGATGAGAATAGACTAGGATTCATATTGGTCTGACTACATTTTTATAGTGTGTATTTTCATTTCAGACTGTATTTACAAACTGTGTTAATGGTGCTACCAGTAACATAACTGGGTCCCGCTGCTAACTCACCGAGGAGGCTCGACACAGTCCTTTTCTGAGAAACCGAATCACACGTCGCACTCAGTGACATTTTGTTTTGACTGAATGTGTCTTAACGCTTTTAAAGAGAGTCGACGTTTTAGCCAATTAGCCTTTTAATTCAATAAGATGACAGTGTTTTTAATGCCCGCATTCATTCCCTGGTTAGCTCCATTTCTCTTTCAAGGTGCAGCGGTACTGTTTTGGTTCATCTTCTCCTCCATGTTGCCCCTCGCGCTCTTCTCTCCCATTGGTCAATGCTACAGCCAATCAGGATAGACCACTGCCAGTTACCAGCTGTGGAACAAACAAAAAGTAACCCGGAGTTTTAAAGTCCTCATCTGTGTTTTTACAGATGTTTGTTTGAAAAGTTCAGGTTCAGACGGTCAGTTTTTTTTATTCTGGATGACTGTATTAAATAAATAAATAAATCCATTCATGTATTTGTGGGGAAAAAAATTAACCTCACGAAATTAGTCAGGTAATTAACCAACAGATCAATCTTCATACACAATAGGGCACAAACAGATTAATGGTACAGGGGCCACGTCATCTCTCCCTCTTTAGTCATCAAACAGGCCCAGTGATGCCAGGTGTTCACCACCCCCACTCCCCACACATCCCCACCTGATTGGAGTCATGTAACCAAAAAAATTCAGTGATTAGAAATTACCATTAGTAGTATAATAAGAATGATACCAATCATTATTTCCAAAGCACTTTTTAAAACAGCATTACAAAGTGGTTCACAAGGCAGCACAATAAACAGAAAAGTCATGAAGTCAGTAGGTTCAGTGTGTAGGATTAAAGGGGATATATTAGCAGAAGTGGAATCTATAATAAGTATGTTTTCTTTAGTTTGTAACCACCGAAAAATAAGAATTGGTGTGTTTGAGTAACCTTAGAATGAGGGTTTATATCTACACAGGGAGTGGGTCCTCATCCATAGCCATGTTCACTGCCATGTAGCCCAGAACAGACAAACCAAACACTGACCTTATATAGATAAGTTATCTGAGAAACAAGGTGACCATAAATCAGCGCGTGCTTGACAAGCAGAACATATCTAACATGCCAAACTACGTCAGAGAAACACTGATTTATAATGTGAAAGTGCTTTTTTTGAGTATTTTTACCAGTTTAAATCATTGGGAACATTGTTTTGGAGAGGAAGAGACGTCTGCAGATAATTCTACAATGAACATTGAAGGATTTCTAGCCAGGAGAAGTTTCAACTGGTTGCAATCTGCAGTCCTCACTGTTAGATACCACTAAATATCCTTAAATCTTACACACGATTTCTTTAAAAGAAAACAGATTTAAAAAAACAAAACAAAAAAAAAACAGGCCTACACTGTCACAACCTCGATTCAGAGCGCCTGCTACTACAGAAATAATCTCACCATTGTATAGTGTATATACCGGTACACTCTCATGCGACGTGTCAGATAACATGAAGGAACTTTGTACATTCAATCAGGTTAGAGATGCCTGAATAGTTCCAGTAGATAAAACTGAGCTTGACTAACATTTGTAAATGTTGTCTTTAAGCTCTCTTTGTTTTTTTAGTGGTCAAATAGCCAATCATTTTGTTTTTGCATCTCCAAATAGTTTTGTATATTTAAACTAATTCCTTTTCTGAAAGATAATTATTCAAAGATAGGCCTCTCATGCAGCTCTAGTATTTACATCCAGTTCCATATGTTGCTGAACAACATTGTATGCACTCTTTGAACATGACAGAGGGAACATAGTGTAACCAGTTTTGATACTCAACCTGAACTTTTCTTGTATAGCCAAAGAGAATAGGAGTGTCAGTTTACTGTACCCTGTTATACCATAGCAACACCTCTGCATCGTATATCAGTTTGCATCATCCTCTACTGTGTATGTCTGTTCTTTTTTTCATGTTATTTGTTCTTCAATGTATGTTAACAGGGTGTTGCTGTGAATAGCATATATGCTCAACTGATCTGTATTTAAAAAGGTTAAATCAATAAAACTGTGTGAGGAGACTATGGATCCTTAAAACATACACATTTGAACAGTTTAGCATTTTTTTCAGCTGCAGCCTTATTGTGATGATGTTTTCCCATGATTTGTGATTGAATTTTTAATCTCACAGACAAAGCGTTTTGCTGCAATCTCTAAATAGTGTTAAATACAGCTTTGGAGTAGTCATGTAGGTTTCTGGAGTTATTCACACAGAAAGCAGAGGGTCTACAGAATTAAGTGAATGTGAATTAAGAGCACATGTGAAATGGAGGGTTTAGGGGTCGTCGCAAGAAAATATTGAGCGTCATCCACTTCCTGCGTTTTGGTGAATGTTAATGCACTAATTTGTGCATTTTCCCCATCAATTTATTATGTAAATGTCTTTAATTTTCCATCCATCTCTCCATTTCTATCCACTTATCCAAGGCCAGGCTGCGGGGGCGGCAGGCTGAGCAAAGTACTCCAGACATCCCTCTCCCCAAGGCGTTCCCAGGCTGGGGTCCTCTACCAGTTGGACGTGCCCGGAAAACCTCCAGTGGGAGGTGCCCAGGAGGCATCCTGATCAGATGCCTGAACCACCTTAACTGGCCCCTTTTGACGCGAGGGAGCAGCGGCTCTACTCCGAGCTCCTTCTGGATGCCCAAACTCCTTACCCTATCACTAAGGCTGAGCCCAGCTACCCTCCAGAGAAAACTGATTTCAGCCAATTGTATCCGGTTGGGGTTGTAGAATGTAGAATGGGGTTGGAATGTAGATAGACCAGTAAATCGAGAACTTTGCCTTCTGGCTCAGCCTCATCTTCACCACGACAGTCCGACGCAGCACCTACATCATTGCAGACACCTTGCCAAACTGCCGCCAAATCATCTCTCGCTCCATTTTACTCTCACTTGTGAACAAGACACCAAAGTACTTAAATTCCTTCACTTGGGGCAGTAAGACTCTCCCAACCACAGAGGGGGCGAGCACCATCTTCTGGTAGAGAACCATGACCTCAGACTTGGAGGCTTCACACTCACACAAGCGTCACACTCAAACCACCTGCAAACCACCCCAGTGCATGATGGAGGACACAGTGTGATGAAGCCAGCAGAACCACATCATCTGCAAAGAGCAGAGATGCAATTCGAAGGTCCTCAAACAGTCTTTAATTTTGTCAAGGTAAAAGTCCTGTGCTACTTTTGTATTTTTCTTGGAGAGGACAAATGCACATTTTGAATATAAAAGGGGGTCATGTCCCCTGCGTCTCCCCCCTGAGATCTGCATTCACGTATAATGACACAGTCTGTGTGTAAAACATAAATTTGTAACTTTACCCACTTTTCAAAGGACATGTTTTTCTCCTTATCTTTTAACTAATAATAATCTTAATATACAGAGCACGTTTAAGTGTAGAAAAAGGTGAGAAAAGGGTTTTTTTTATTTATGTATTTATTGAGTAAATAAAAACAGTCTGAGGAGATTCCATTGTTGCATTGTGGGACAACAGTATCCATGGACAGCACAAAGAAAATCTGAGTATGCACTATGGCTTTAAAAGCTGTTGGTACTTAACTTTGTCTTTTTTTCAATGTGAATGTGCTAGAGACTAATGCTCTGTATAACCGGTATGTACTGTAACCAGGACGCAGGGCATGTAGGGACAGGTGTGACTGTATTGTAAGCTTCCCCCGCTTCACAATCGAGATCTGACCTGGTTTTGTGGGCCTGAAGGGTTGTCTTATTGTGGGAAGCTGCAGCAGAGTGTTTTCTCAAAACTTATTAACAAAAGTTATCAGCGAGGTTGTGATGTGCAAGATTAAAAACATTTACAAATGCTTTTTTCATTCAAAACAAGTAAGATTGTGACTCAGCTCACGAGAGTGCCACACCTTGTCAGCCACACTGAGTGACCAAGACTGTACAGTGGCAGGCTCCGTCTCGCCCTTATTATTAGTGTGCTGAAGATCATTCCTCACACTGAACAGCGTTCTCGTCTCACTTCAGCCTCATATGTTTTTTTCTGGACTTCCCAGCTCTATTGCGGTAGGCAGCAGGAAAACTGTCTCATGGGAGCTGGTGAAAGGAACTCATGAAAACTTAATGCAATGTGTCCTCATGAATTTTTAAGAGCCCTCTCTTCCTATTGTGCCACTAATGTGCGGGATAGTAATATAAACAGGAGTGCTGATGTACAGGGCTGAGTGCAAACCTACCAGCAAGGCAGTGTGTCATCACCCATCAGCCCCATGACAAACAACACACAGTGACACCTGAGCGCACACACACACACACACACACACACACACACACACACACACACACACACACACACACACACACGTTCATTTACAGCAGCAACTCTTGTCTGAATCACTAAAGGAAAAAGTTCTGATTCATGACTGACTGGATCTGGACCTCAGCAGGATTTAATGTGTGTGTGTGTGTAATAAAGTTTGAGAAGGAGGCAGACAGAACACAAAATGTCAACATGATGTTGCTGTGATTGTATGAAAACTTTCCACCTCTAGCAGCAGGTTAGCTCACACATAAAGCATACCAACTAATATATATAGCCTACTAAATTCAAACAGACATTTCAGGTATGTCAGGTAAAAAAAGAGCCTGAAACAAGCACAGCCCCTGAAAGCCGGAATTCCCCGCTACTCCTGAAGAAATCACTGACTTATTTACTATGTATTAATAAATGATCGTATTCTGGTCATTTTGAACTGTGGGACAATACAAAATGTCCTCTTTCCTGTGCCTTTAAATAACAAAACTGAATAAAGAAATAAAAGAATACTTCAGTCGATGTTCACTTCTTTTAGAACTTGTTTTGTGACTCAAAAAAATAATAGCAATAACCTAAAAACAAATTTATAAAGTAAAATAAGTAAATAAGTAAAGATTCAGACTGTACCACAAATCAAGTAGAGAATTGTTTTGAAAAATTGTCTCCAAAGATTTTAAGTATTTTTCAACAATAAATCAACAAAAAAGAATAATTTCTTTTGAGGAACTGTGGCTAAATTATAAACCACCACAAACCCGTAACCCTCTTGTGATAATATTCATTCATTCATTAACCGAAACTGCTTATCCTAATAAGACTTGCGAGGTGGGGGCAGGAACTCATCCCAGCTGGCATTTCCGGACAGGTCAATAGGTCAGCAGACTATCACATTGATACATTTGTTAAAAAACTATTTTATGATCACAGACTGTATAATATAATGGCTACAGTGACACCACCCTTTGATTTCTGGACTCCTGTTTTGAAGCTACAAGTTCAACATTTCAGCTGCCATCTTGATTTATCCATATATGGATGAAAGGGTGGAGCTGTGAGATAGCGAGGGGCAAGTCTGACTCATACACCACAGGAACACTTTGCAGACAGCCTGTGACTCAAAACAGCCCCACCTTTGATAATGTGTAACTTTAAGCCCAAAAAAATGTACACAGGCAACTTGTAAAAAACTCACAGATACAGTTGTCATGAATGGGGAAAGTAGCGGGACCAAAACCATTTTTATTACCAGCCTGTAAACATGTTTATTTATGCTGTAAATGTGGGCACTTCAACATGGCAGTCTGTGAGGATTGACTCTATTTTGAAGCCAGTCTGAAGTGGCCATTAGGTTTTTTCGCATGTCTGTGCTGGCTTCATTTTTCAGCCTCAGAGTTTGCCGCTTGGTTTCTATAGTTAATTTCTCCATTTATGACAACTGTACAAGCGGTAAATCTTTATATAAATCACACATGTAAATATGATCAAAACTTAAAATTCTGCTTATTTACGGGTGGAGCCTGAGTGACACGCTGTGTGTGAGGTGTCACCACAGTCTAATAGTCAGATCCACGTATTGCTCCTACACACCTCCACCCTTGACTCCAACGGTGGTCATTTCTGGTTCAAAAAAAGGCCAAAATGCTGAACTGAAGTCTTCAGAATGACAGTCTACAAGCCAATGGGTGACGTCACGGTAGTTACGTCCATTATTTACACAGTTTATGGTTGCGCTGCATGTGTGAATTATGTACACAGTAGCAGCTCTGATTTATTTGTACAGTACACTGTATAGCTGTACTTGATTGTGACATAATAGGAAATGAGTTTTCAGATTTTTTATTTCATTGTGGGGTGTGCATACTCTCCAGCAGATTTGGCCCCCCTCCAATGTTGATTTCATGGCTACGGCCTTGGTCTAATCTATTTAGTTTCCACTGATTGCATAAATGTATTTAGTAACAGATACATCCATGTAGGTCAGAGAACAGCTCCGCCCATGACAAATGCCTCGAGTGACAAAAATCAATAATAATGCTACAAAAAGGTTCGTGTTTAACGTATGAGGGAAAAGAAAGCAGTCATGATTCAGAGAGATCATGTTGCTCTTTCTACAGTCACCATTCCCTTGGGACAAACAGAGAAGGGGACCACTCCTCCTCTCTCTGTGAGGCGGCCACCGGAGTTGGAACACAGCGGCACTGACTGAAACTCTTATATACCCAACAACTTCTGCTCGGCCCGGAGGCTTTACAGCTGTGCTACATTCCTGAGAGCTCAGTTAAATCTGCTGGGCCAAAACAGCAGGTCTGAACTCTCTTGTTTTCCACTACATCAGCCCCCTCAGCAAGTGTGTTAATGAAGGCACATAAAAGTCTGTTGCTCTCAACGCGTAAACAGGAAGTGCGGACTGTACATAAAATTACCTGCATGTGAAGCCTTCCCCTTTACTCACTGGAGCTGTGAGCTATTTCTTAGACAGGAAAGGGAAGTGTGGTCACTAGGGACAATGTGCACATATTCTGAATTCTGAATCTACTTTCAGTAGTTTACCTCAGCAAGAGTAAGCTGATAAAACTGGACCTTGACCTTTGGTACAATAGGTTACTTATCTAAAAGGCACGTTATCCCATACTGTCATTGAACAGTCTTCTTTTTAACCTACTCTCTGCATTCTCATTTTATCACTTTGCAAATTTGTTCACTTACCTCAAATAGCATCTGAGACTCACATAGTTTTGGTCTCTTTTGCCCAGGTTTTCTGCCGCAGACATGTCTGCCACCAACCCGAACAAAGGAAGTATGTGGTGCTCGATACAGTAAGAAAAAATATATATGGAAAAGGCCTACAGCAACATGTCTTTCAAGACACAATGTTCTCAGTACTTTGAATAATCCACAGACCACACTGTAAACACTAAACTCAAAGCACTTTGTACCAAACAAATGGCCTCTATAGGAAACTGTCGACAGTGTGTTCAGTAGGTTATGTAAAGCAACAGAGACGTTTTACTGTTGAGCCTTTCCACTTTTTTCAACTCTCTTAATACAAAGAGCAGCACAAACTCAATTCCATTCACCTCTATTGTAAAAAGGCACTCAAAATGTACTTAAAGGTATTCTATGCATGATTTTCCTTAGAAAAAAACTGCATAGACTCACACAGAGGTAATGCCTCTTAGTGATCACCTATGACGCACTCACTGTGTGGCGGTGTATTTATCTGCAGAGACTTTGCCCTCTGCCTGTGTTCTCTTATTTTGTATTATTTTGTAACTATGTACAAATATCCCAGCATTATTCCAAGTACTTGAATACATCAACTTTTTCTCCATAATGAGACAACAGTCAGAGAGGACACAATGGCCTCTCCTGCTATATGAAATAGTGAAATTGTTTGATTTAAAAACATGATATATTAGAGCTGCAACAATTAATTGATTAGTTAACTATTAAATTAATCAACAACTACTTTTATATTCAGTTGGTTTGAGTAATGTTTTTAGAGTCGAAATTCTGTGACTTCAGCTTTCTAAATGTTTTAGTGAACTGAATATATTTGGATTGTGGACAACAGCAGACATTCCAGGTCACCATATTAGGTTTTGGGAGACAGAGATCAACATTTTTCACTATTTTCTGACATTTTACAGATCAAACGACCAGCTGAGAAAAGATTACTTGACAATGAAAATAGTCGTTAGTTGCAGCCCTATTATATGTATTCATAATTTAATATGTTCCACGTTGGAATTTTAACACACACTACGATGCCACTCTTAGATTATGCTGGTCCATCTTTCTACCACCTGTGTGCTAAAATAAAACCACTGAGTGCAAACAGTCACAGGTTGGTGTTCTGGTGAAATTCAGCCAGGTCTCACTCTTCATATAACAAACAGCCTGTTAACGCTCTATCGACACTGACCTGTTAGACGTGTTCCTTTGCACATATACTCTGAACACACTGAAGCCTGCTTTAACAATGTTTTTATTTACTTTTTCTTCACTTCTCCTGTCTAATATTCAAGTACATGGATTCGCAGATCCAGGAAACACAATCAGTAGCAAATACTTTCATAACATCATCATCATCATGTTCTGGTTTGATTCACAAATGATTCCACTTTAACCCCAAAAATTCTCCCCCAGGCTAAGACACATGGACCTCTTGTAAACATGATGCAAATCAATCTTTGCTTTTTGATTACAAAAAGTAATCTGGTAGAAAAATATCTTTTCTTTTATAGGTATGTCTCTTCTTAGGAATATTTACATTGAGTACCTCACAGTATAATCTGATTTTAAAAAGTACATACTGTAAAATAAACACAAAAGGTCTCAGAGGGGTAAAAGGCCTTTGGTTTTCATGAAAAATACGAACGACAAAAACACAAAAAAAAGTCCATTCACTGTCCTGTGTGCCACAACAGTGATGACTGGATTGGTGATTGTTGTGTGTCTCGTAGCCTTGACTGTGGGACACCAAATTTCCACAGGTTTGAAAAAGTTCATTCTGCAAAAAAGTTCAGAACAAAAAAGCTGTGGCTACAATCAGGCGTCACTCCTGGGGGTGGCAGACCCACACAACCTGCGCTGAGCATAGTACCCCAGAACTATGAGAAGCATCTCTGAGGTGCTGCTGAGGGCCACGATGAAGGGCGCCTGGGACGCAAAGTCAGCCTCCAACCTGCGGAAGGACAGCTGCATGACAGCGAGTGCCAGCAGGCTGTTCTGGACGCCCACCTCTATGCTGACAGTCTTCCTCTGCGGTGGGGCAAGGCCTGCCAGCTTGGCCAGGATGGCCCCAACTAGCAGCCCCAACAAAGGCACCGTCACCCCAACTGCCACAATCTGGGGCCGGACGTTGGCCAGGATGGATGCACCCATTTGGTAGGCCATGAAGATGCCACCTACAATGAGCACGAAGCTGAAGGGTCGTATGAGTGCCAGCAGGACGCGTGTGAGGGCAGGCAGGCGCAGCTTGACCAGCATGCCCAGAGAAATGGGGATGGCGATGAACAGGAGAGTGCCAAGGATCTTCACAAACGGCACGTGCAGGGCAGCGTGCACACCCAAGAGCCGACCATACAGAGCTGATGACAAAGGCATGGCTGCTGCCGCCACCACTGTGGAGACCAGGGTCATGGAGATAGCCAGGGTGACGTCTCCCCCAAGCAGCAGGCTGTACAGGTAGCCGCCCCCACCACCTGGGGCAGAGCAGGTGATGACCAGTCCCAGAGAGAGCGCTTTAGGCAGTGAGGCCAGCCGGGATACACAGTAGGCATACAAAGGCATCACCAGAAACTGACCCAGCACCCCTAAGAGCAGGGGCACCGGGCTCCTCAGTAGACCCCGCAGCACCTCCACCTCCACCTTGCACCCGAAGGCACACTTGTTGACGAAGATGAGGGGCAGCAAGGCAAACAGCACAGGGTTCTCAGAGAAATGAGACAAGCCACCCGACTGGATGAGCCGGGTGGCCGGGTCATCATTACCAGGGCGCCACTCTGATTGAATAATCCGTCCTCTCCTCGATCAGAACCGGCACCGAATCCTGGTCCAGGTCCAGCAGCTGGATCTGCAGCTGAGCCCGGCCTGGGAGCCCGGAGCGGATACTGATAATGTAGCTCTTGGCTGGTCCTACGTGGCCGCTATCCGTCACATTAAGAATGGAGAGCACCTCCGGGTCCAGGGAGCGGACCGTCACCGTCTGCTTCCAGCTCTGTCGGCCCTTCCTGCTCGCCGCGGCGCTCCGGTACTGGCTGGAGATTACAATCACGCCGTTGGTGTTTTCAGGAAACTCAAATTCCTGCGATGACCCGTCCCCGATTGTGATATACCTGCTGCTGCTGTCGGCCGTCAGGTTGGTGTCGTTGCTGCTGTCGACAGTTAGGTTTCCGGTGGCCCACGCCCGGTCCGCTCCGCCGGTAATAAGGAAGAGACAACAGAATGTAAATAGCGTCCTCATCTTATTGACGGACAGGGGGCGGAGGGGCGCCGCAGAGACACGCTTCTCCCCCGCCAGCGGCCTCCCCCAGACGGTTACACCGCCGCCCTGTTACACCAGGACGGTAAACCTCTCATTCTAGTCTCCGGTATAAAACGACAGCGTCGGCAGCCGGCTCCACATCTCGTCTGGTTCCCATTTTCTCGCTGCCTTTATACCGGAACCTAAACATCACCCCGCCCTGTCCTGTCCGAGCCCAGCTCCACAGCAGCAGCCCCGGGCACACAGGAAATCACACACACTCACACAGGTCTCTCACGGCCTCCCTTTTGTCTACTTGGTGATAAGATGTCCGTGTCGGTAAACCAAAGCCTCGCCTCGTCTTCCGTTTTTATTGTCTCCCCGGTTAATGAGAACTGAGAGCATCGTAGCTCAGCTGCCGTTTGCTCGCTGCTCACAGCTAACGTTATTCCCTCAAAGCTATCTTTAGGAAAAGTCTGACTTCCGGTTAGGACATACCAAAATAAACCTCTTTATTTGTCTCAGTAATAAAAAGATGGATTAACAACTGGCTAGGTGTGTTTGGAGGCCTAATTTAATTAACTGCAGATTTCACAGAGAATTCGCATCACCAACAAATATTATATCAGCTAAGACAGGTCCTGGATTGTTATCTAATTTAGGTTTGTGTGTCCGAATTTATATTGAAGAGCTTGTTTTTATTGTGCTCACATGGTGAAAATTCAGACAATAAATTATGTTTTATAAAATGACCGCAAATAAACTCAAATTATATGTTATTCCAGTATAGGATAACTGGCTGCCCTGAGCTTTATAGGACTTTGGCTGGAGGCAACAAGATTTGTACATGTGATGTAGAGGGCAGTAAAGCAGGATCTTTACATCAGCTGCTGTACCTATGGCATAGCCCAGGGAAACTGAAGTTGCTTTGCCCAGGGGCCACTTTTGCAACATGATCGGTGGCCTGGGGCCAGTTGCTAAAGCTTTGCACAGATCAGGTATACACAGGAGTGTTTCTAGGATTTGAGGACATTAAGTGCGCAGCCCTGACCTCTGTTAGGAGTGCGGAGGATCCTCCCCTTAACTATTTTGATAAAGAAACTCAATTTTGATGCTTTTATGCACCCTGGCACCTTATTTGCGTTGAAAATGCAAGAAAAATTCCATTGTGAATCAACTTATTTACATTATGAATTAGAACAAAAATGGTTTTGAGGCCATCCGACGTGGGCTCTCTGTAGATGCCTACCCTACACTGTAGCTTGACATACACCTCCCCAGAAATGTAACTACACACAGCGGCAATGCAGACCCCCTATTTATTTTTATAAACTGACAACTCTCAATGAAAACAAGGCTTTTGTTTACTTTTATTTCATAGAAAATAAACAATAATCTGCACAGACAATACAGCTCCCACAAAACAGCATTTTAACTCTTGTGTGTGATATTAGGGGCCCAACAACACATTGTTACCCCAGGCCCTTACAACAGTGTGATCCAGCCATGATATGACCTTCAGTAAATTCAAACCACAGTAAATTGTCATATTTCTCATACGTTTTGTATTAGATTTTAGTATGAGAACAGAGTAGAAATAAGCCATTTACATCATACTCCTGTATTGTATAAGCTAATCTGTCTTGCATGGATCTCCAGAGTTGCCATGTTGGGTCTTGCTTTATCATTTCAATTCAATACAATTTGATGTATGCCTGTGCATGCATGTAATCTGGCAGCTTGCCAACCAGGTCAGCAAACACACACACAGTAGATTAATTCATCACAAAATTATAACAGAATCTATTGCCCCCGTCATGAAATGGAGCTGTGTGTCACAGTTTATGTACCCTTATGATTTCAGTTTTGTGTCTTTTGTTGGATATGACTACATTTGTGTGTTTAACCAAACTACCACTCAGCAGATCAGGACCAGGTAGCATTCTATAGAAAACAGAAGAGGTGAAGGAGCAGGGGTGAATGAGGGGCCCAGCTGTTCATTTCTTCCCAGGGCCACTTGTCAGGTCAATCCAGCCATAATCATAATGCATGTTATTACATGGGTTTGTAATATTTTTGCACACTGGGATAACTGATGATTTCTCGCGTAATATTGTTTCTCTAAATTGTCATGTACACGCATTGACTTACTAAGGACAAATCTTATGCATTTATTTTTTAAAGAAAAATCCCACTACTTCCTGTTTCTCTCTGGGTGACTCTGACTACCTTGATGTAACAGTTCATTAATCCAATCGGAGCGGCCCAAAGCTCAACTCTCCCTGTCCCTCAGCCAATAAGCAGGGGCGGTCACATGGGAGAGGGAACACTGATTTGTACCCACTGGGGGGAGGCTGTGGAGGAGGGGGTGGGTAGCTAGGGATTACCCATCACACAGAGACACAGGGGGACATGCATTTAATTTCCTGACTTAAGTAAAATGGCGGAATCGCTAGAAACAGAAAACATAATGATGAAGTGATAATTAAGCAAATAATAAAGCTTGCAAAGTCATGTGTACCAAACAGGCTGTTGGTGTTTATGCTGACACTGCTTCCAGCTCAACTCTCACTTCCACATTATCTTAATTATTGTCTTTTTCACACATTGAAATTACATTGCTTCTCTCTTACTCCAGACTTTCAGTGTCAGTTTCTGTTCCCTGACCTTTGATCCCTGTAGTATCTCGTGACACTGATCCATAATGCTCATAGAGGCAAATGTACACAGCTGAACTCCCTGAGTAGTTTCCAGTTACAAACCTGCTGCCAAGTAGGGCTATTGCTTATTTGTCATACACAAACAGCAGACACAACCATGAAACCTGAAACTGCCACCCATCTCGGCAATGTGGCATTAAAGGGGAACTCCATTCTGTCAGCGTCATCCTGCGAGCATCCCTTTTTATAGTAACTGGCTCCTGCTGGGAGTCACTCACATATTCAAAAGCCATGTTCAATTCATAAGCTCCAGTTTTTTTTTCCCCCTGGAGGGTCAGCGAGGTCATCGGGACGGTATTTCCCAGAGAGAACACCACCTTGGCTTATCCTCGATATTAACTGTCACCACTCGGTGCGTTGAAGTCATTCGCGGGACAGCTTGTTTATCATCTATTGTGTTGTCATGAGTTGTGCGTCCTCCTTCTGTCACCATGGGTAAGTCAAGGCTTCCAGAAAAAGAAAAGGCGGGGGAGTCCACAGTGGAAACACTCAGTGCACGCCAAGACAACCTGCTGGGGTGATCGCTCTGGCCTCTTCTTTGACATTTCATGGAGCGACAGCCAGTTGTTATGGGGCTGCCAGGCACGCACATTTCCTGCCTGGCATTTGTGCTGCTCCCCTCCCTGGGCTGTCTAATTATTTACCCATGGTATGATAATTTACCTCATGACTTATTTCACAAACAGAGCAGGAGAGAGGGACAGAGAACAAGTGAAGAGGAATGCAAAAAAGCCCCTAAAGTTACATTCCACCACTGCCCATCCTTAGACTTTCCCCAATAATAGCTTCCGTGAGAAGCTGCAGGATTATTTGCTGTTTGTGCTGCAGTTTCAACTGTTTACACAGAGAACACAGCAGCCTGTATTTGCCTCTGTGCATGAACACACTGCATCTGTGTGAATATTCATGAACCAACTCAGGGCAGCGGTTATGATCTGCCTCGTGTTGTGTTGCAAATGAGATGAGAGCAGCCATGATGACTAATCCTTGTCCTGAAACTCCAGTGTAGCACCAGTCCACACAAGGTTATCCACGGCTAGATGGCCCTGCAACAGTATGTCAACAACAGGACCATAGCCAGGATTTTATAAATACTGAGGGCAGTCTCCCAGTGAAACCCCACCTGCCTGAAGAAGTGAGGTCCAGACTGAAGAAACTATATTTAGAGAAGGTGCAAGTACATAAGAAGCCAATGCAGAGATGTGATTATACGTGAAGTTTCACTGAGCAGCACAACTTAAGTGAAAAAAAAAATTGCACTTTACCTGGGGCTGATCTAGTCCTCCTGATAAACATACAGAGAAAAGAGGAATAACGAGACAGCCTGGAGGAACATATCTGGATTCATATACTCCTTCTACACCAAAATTAGCGTGTGCGTAAGCAGTTTTTCTCAACACAGGAAAACCTACTGAAAATAGGCTCTACAGCATACAAACATACCTTTCTGTTTTTTTTTTTTTTTCCACTGGTGTGTCACGGATAGGCTGGAAAACAGGTTAGTAAACAGCAGAAAACAGCATGAAGGCCAGTGAAAATGTTACAGTATTTTATATATATGTTACTTATTCAGTCTCTCTTTCAAGTTTTCTGCAGACAAATTTAGAACAATGTTTGAGCGCTGCTTTGGTAGAGATGGCTGGTATTTTGTGGTGGCGCATGAAGTCAAAGTGGGTCAACTGCCACGTATAAAATTACCCATATGATCAGGGTATTATTGGCGGCCCATACAGTAAGCGCACTAGAGACTAATGGCAGCCAAGTGCAGACAATTGTGGCTGAGCAGCTGACTTCTGCTGGCCAAGTGGCTAACTTCCGGTTTAGCACTCGGCTAACTTATATGGGGATAAAAAGGTTTAATCGTGCAGCTCTACTAGACTTTCAAAATGTTATCAGACCAAATGGATCAAACCCTGATGGTGAAACAAGTCATTTCTCTGGGGGTTTTGATGCTCAAAAAATCATATACATTGAGTTACAGAAGTCTCTTCCACAATGAAAGCCATGGAGAAAAAAAGTCTTTTTGGGCCACAGGGCATTGCGTGACAGACCCCAGACAGTGCAGTACCACTGTTTGGCCACTACAAATATTGGCTGCCAAGCCTGGCACACTTCCTAGGGGCCTGATCTCAATGGTAAAAGGACTAAAATTAGCGAAATTAGCACCTTCACTCAGGTACCGTCTTTCCATTACTGTTGATCAGAGCCGGAGCTGATAAATACCTGTGAGTACTGCAGAATTATTTGACCTAGGTATGAATGCTGATTGTAACCTTTCCCATAACATCCAAAAGCAGGTGTGGATTTTTTTTGTACAGTGAGAAAGGGGCTTGAAAAGTAAATGCTGCTAACTAGCTGTGGCTAACACAGGGGTGTCCAGATTAGATAATGTGAAAATTCCATGGAGGCCAACTGCTTCTCACATCATATGGGTTATAAAAAAACATCCAAATGAGACAAACACAACTGTTTTATCTTTCATAGAAGAAGTAGTTACTTTCCTCCACTCCTGAGAGAGGCGGCCCTCACTGTCGACTCCACACTTATTTGCTGAGGCCATGTGTGCTACCTAAGAGGACATGTCTGTTATTAGGTAGCAGACATGGGCTGTTTAGAAAAACACATTAGTTCCAACTTGGTACATGTCTAGAAACTGTATGATAGCTCTGCCATCGTGAGGCAGGGCTATCATATATAGTATATTTTGAAAGACAAGCGGTGGGCCCTTTAAAATCAGCCCCCAGGCCAGACTTTGGACATGCCTGAGCTGACCTCTGTAGGCAGTGGAATGGTTGTTTTGGACAAATAAACCTGGACTGCAAAAACACTCCTGTCAAATTCAGGTGAATGACCTAAGGGAGACATTTTGCTTCACATATGGTCCAAACGCACCATAACATTAATGTTTCAAAAGAAGTATATGGTCCTGAGGCAGTTGGACTCTTTAATTGTAAACCTTTTATAGCTGTTTCTTTTTACATTAATACATATTCAAGTTTTTTGTTTTCTTTGCAATTTTATGACTTTTTTTGTATTTATACAATGGATTATTAGTGTTGAATGTTGTCTGTTTGTTTGCATCATTAGCTCACCAAAGTAACTTGGTTAAGATAGCATTAAAGGTGACCTAATTTCATTCAATCATCCTTTACAGCAAATTCAGTTACATTAACTCAAATGCTATTTCAAGATGTCCACATATTACAGGATTCCCACACAAATTCATGGACAAAATTTTAAAACTTTTCCATTACTTACTCCATTATTACAAGGATCCATAATACGAATTTCCATGACCATTCCCAGCAAATATTACTAACAGAAGTTTATAGTACTTTACTTAAAATGTTAATTGTATTATTATAGGCAGACCATGGACATGGAGCAGTAGATGTTTTGCTTCATTTGCCCGGTGATATTTAAATGTACAAGATTTAAACTCTTTAACGTTCAAATGTACATGATGATAGGAAAAACGTCACGCAGCAGAGCTACGTTACTTCAACAGCTACAGGAAATAAACTGGGCCACATTGCATGGAGGGTTATCCACGGAAGATTACTGTAACATCTGATTTCATTACACACAACAAGATTCCATGTCTTTTCAAAACTGTCGCGGATTTTACATATGCCTCATCTTTTCCAGGCCTGGAAAACTGGAAAACAAGATTATGGAATTACATGAACTTTCCAGGTTTTTCATGACTGTGGGAACCCTGGATGTCCACGTAGTAAAACATGTTGTGCAGCAGCTTTCATCATGGATGAAAAGTAGGCTGCTGAACTTTTTAGAGCAAGTGGATTTTATGAAGTGTTTGTGAAAGCTGCATTTGCAGCCAAATCCTTTGTCTTCAAACTTTTGATGCCATCCACTGCTGCTTAAAATTTTAACTGACACATACTGCTGTATATACAGCCCAACCACATCAATTTAACCATCGTCTGTCTGAACTCAACACCCAAACCACTGAAGTCAAATGAGAGACTGTGTCAGAGGGCAAGATTTTATTTTCCACAAGATAAATATAGAAAAGAAAAGTGCTGCAAAGTCTGCTGAACTTTGAGTAAAAATAAACCCTCCCTGTATTAAAATGGACAAAAAAAAGGATAACATCAGAGGTGAAGCTGCTCTGTCAGAGGTTGAGGTCAGGCTTCGACCTGCCTGCCCTCTCGCTGACACTGAACAATCAAAGACGGAGGCATCAAATCCAGTGAAATCTCTTAACAGCCATCTCAATATGGAGCTATGATCTCAGAAAAGAAACCTGTCTTCTGTTAACTCACACTGTTGCCATTGTTTACATGGTGTACAAAGGCAAATTAGGGGAAGCAACTGATACTTGTCAAATGAAAAAAAAAAAAAAAGATCCAGCATGTACATCCCTGCTCTTAAATGTCTTCTCCTGAAAGTGTTTGGTTTGGGACTGAGACAGGTGGGGGTGATTATTTTGAGATAGAGAAGCTTCCAAAAATATCTGTGTGAGGTTTCAGTGTTGCTGGGGGAGAGCTTCAAGAGATCAGGCAACTTCACTCTGCAGATTTAAAGAGATAATAAATGTCCCCCTGTGACAGCTCACACTCATCACAGCCAGCGTTGAAGTGAAGTTGGCTAAGATCACGACTGAAACATCTCAGGCTTGTCTGGCAGGAAGAGGAACGGAAAATTCCTCATTCTGACCCATGTTGAGTTTCAGTTTGCTGCTGTTCGCTTTTTAAAACCACTGTCCTAGTCAGGCACTGAGGGGGGAAGCATCTATGCAAGCACCTGCATCCCAAATAAGGCGTTCAAAGCAAAAAAAATCTGAATACGTATAAGTATGAGAAACAATCAACAGCAAATCTAAATAAAAAGAAAATAGAACACAAAAATAATTCATTTTGACGCTGAGAAACAACAGGTTTGAGGATTGTCCTTCGTTGTATACAATGTCACAAAGCAGTTTTTGCTTGGATGAATCTGGTGGAGTGAAACTCTTAGTGTCTATTCTTAACTTAAAAAATGTCAAACACCAAAATGCAAAAGCGGATATTTTTTCCCCATTAAATTTATGTCTCCTTCCTCCCAACAGATCCATCCATTTGAACCATCTCTGACTGACAGAGCCTCAAAAAAAAACTGAAAAACATGTAGATACATCTTTAACCCACCCTGCACCATATGAGAGTCAGGGATGCCCAACCCCCTTATAATCAAAATAATAACTGCTTATTAAAACCTTTCCATTGTCTTCATTGTAAATTATACAGTTTGTAAAATGTGTTGTTTTCTGTACAAAGCATACATCCCCAAGCATGTGATCTGAGAACTGGTGACTGGAGCCACAGGAGGAGGAGAAGGTGGTGTTAATGGAGAAAGAGGGAGAAAAAAATGAGGGAGAAAAGGAGATGTTAAAAGGTAAAATGAGACCCAGTGGGGATTTAGAGGGGAAGATGGAAACAGGAATAGATGGATCGAAATGGGAAGGTGAACCAGACAGAGATCCATGCCTTCTCAGGTGGTTTATTCCTAGCCGGTGTGTCTATGTATTTATAGAGCAGGGGGATGGTAATCGATAGGCTCATTAAGTCCTCCCGGTAGGAACAGTTCAATAGAAACACACACAGCTCCTGTCGCCGTCATTAAACTCGTCTGCTTTCGCACAGCTGTAAGCGCCGTCGCCTCTCCTGGAGGAGCCCTCAGTTCCGCAATTGAGCCAACCTGGAATGTGTGAAAAAAGTGGGAGAGTTTTATTGTTTAGAGCTCTCCTGAAATGAGATACAAGCCTTACAACAGTGCAGTGCTCTGAATTACATTTCCAAACTGTCATTGTTATAAACTGGGGGAAAACACTCCCTCTAGCTGTCATTAACATCTGATGACAATCTACCTCAAATACTAAATTATATTATACACATGGAGATCTGAATGACGACTTCAGCTGGTTGATAGTATACATGGAGTATAAACATGGGGGGATTGTGAGACAATGGGCTGGCTTTAGTTTTTTTTTTTTTTGGGCTGTTGTTTTTGTTGTCCTGTGTCTCTTTGCAGTCGTGTACAACTTTTTGTGGCTCTGTCTCTTGGTGTCTCCTTGTTGTTTTGCATGTCTTTGTAGTTCCCATGCATCAAGTTTATGGTCATTTTTTTAGTTCATTTGGGTTTGTTTTTTCTTTTTTGTTCATTCTGTCTTTTTGTAGTCATTTTGTGTGTCTTTGTAGTTTCTTTTGCACACTTTTCATGTTCCTTTTTTGTCTCTTTGAGGTCACTTTGTGTTTTTTTTGGTCATCTTGTGTCTTGTTGTTGTTCTTTTGCATCAATTTTATAGTCAAGTTTTGTATCTTTGTAGTCATTGTGTATCTCTTGTTCCTTTGCAATTATTGTTTTGTCATTTTTGTTCCTGAATGTTGAGTATCTTCTTGGTTGGTACATGTTAACTTGAGTGACATTTTGCAGGTGATGGACAGGGGGCCCCTGATGCTTTGTGCCCCTGAGCCTGTGCCTGGTAAGCCCAATTAGGCATCCATCCATGATTATAAATACACTGTAACACAATATAAATGTGCCTACTGCCAGAGATTGCCAGAGAGACTCTCTTCAGTATCTCTAGTTGCATGAGACCATTGTGGGAAAGGTTGGAAATCCATTGGTAGGCCTGATTCATGGCAGTATTTGATTTTTTTGTATTATTTTTGCACCAATGTGATGAAGTACTTTAATTTATCAGGTTATTTCATTCACTATTCATCAGCCGTAAATAAGATCAAGCAAGATAACATGAGGCTGAGGTCTATTTGAAAGCTTTCCCCCCAGATTTTAGATACATCTTACTGTTTTTATCAGTGAAGTATGGAGTATGCTCAGCTTTGCTCACACAACTAGTAAGTGGACATTGCAATTGAGATGTCCAATTTTTCAGCAAACCACTACTACATCAGTGTGTGTGTACAGACAGTGTGAGAGATAATCACATCACATATAAGGGCTCAAAAATAATAATTAATGTACAGCAACCTTTTCTTGACTAACCTTTACCAACTTAAAGCTTTAAAGGGAAACACCACCTAAATTAAGAATCCAAATAAGTTATTTCCACGGCATAGTAAAGTTCAATTAATATTTGTGAACATGAGCTACTCTCTCTCAAAGCCAGAAACATTAAGTTTATCTCGAGCTGCTCTATAGGCAATGAAAAGGAGGCTGATTTTGTGGAACCACAGAATGTTCAGTGTCTTTAGAGCAGCTCCAGACTTTATACATGACAACATCACAAATGTGAGTTTTAGCACTCTAGTTTTTGGATTTGAGAAAGAGTTCTTCATGTTTACTAATATTTTTGGACTGTCTTAGACTGAGAATAACATGTATGAATTTTAAAAACATGCATAGTTCCCCTTTCAGCTGTCATGTTACATGTTATCCTTTCAGAAATCTGTCAGCAATGACGTAAAAACAACGCCTCTATATTTCAACACCTGCTTACTTTGCATCAGACAGGTTGGCATGCAGGTTGCACAATGAACGTTTTTGTCCACTGGGAAAATGGCTAGTGAATATTCAGCCATTGAAACAGCCATTCAACTGATTACCACTGTATTTTTGGTTGGTGCATGTAGCAAAGCTACAAGCCACGTGCAGATCTTTCCCGCATTTGGCTAGCAGATGGTGCTAATTTTGTACCCTGTTGGCATGCTGGTCCCTGTGTTGTGTCCCAATTATCTTTTCTAGAAATAACTTGTGATTATATGGAAAGACCACCACAATAGCACAGCAGACAGAGAAGCACTTCACTGATATCAACATCAGTACAATTATTTTAAGCAGCTCTTCTTGGGCTGATAAGATAGATTAGCTTAGCTCTAAGAGTAGGGCTGAAAATATTTTTATTGATCAATTATTAGGTTAACTATTTTTGGACTAATCGCTTGATACAGAATATGTTAGAAAACAATACCATCAAAACAGTTCTTGATCAAATTTATGATCCATTAATCTAGAGTGTCAATGAAAAATAAAAATGATCAAATCTGTTGAAAACTAAAGACAGCCCCTGATTAACTAACAATTACAGAATTTATTTAACTTATTTTTGGTGAATTTAACAGAAAAAAATCTTTAAAATTATTCTTCCAGTAACACTGTCAAACTGCAGATACTCTTCATCAACCAAAATCTTAATGACCAATTACCACAAACTACGAGGAGGCAGCAACGGAAACTGTGCATTGTGAATAAGCTGTAGTTAAGGCTGCAAAATCCCATTTTTAATGTAACTGTAAGGTTTTTTTTCTGTCAAACATGACAAACTGCTGTTTACTTCCCCAACCACAGCTCATTTGACTTTTCTCATGACTCTTATCACATTAATACAACATCCTCCTTCTGTCTTCACTCATGACTTTGCAACCACAACAACAGTGTTGTGTGTGTGTGGGTAGTAGAGTGCTGCATAATCTAATTTACTGATCTCATGCTCTATTCTAACTGCAAAATTGCCTCTTCATGTGCTAGTTATTAGCTCAGTGCCAGAGAATAAAAAGAATATACTGGGAAAAGAGTGGGAAGATTAAGTGTTTTGACTAAGGAAACATGAGCCAGACACACAGATGTTGCCTCTAAGCTGTAACTCAGTAGTTATGGAGGGAACATTATTGTCTTGTATCAAGTACAGACACTGGTCCTTACCGTCGAGACAGCTGGTCCTCCTTCTCCTGGCTCCTTGAGCTCTCTGCGCCAACTGAGCCGGCTCCTGCAGGCAGCTGGCTGAGCTGGTCCATCACCTCCAGGCCGTTCTCCTCTGCTATTTGGTGAATCAAGTCATCCACCTGCTCCTGAGGCGTGGTCAGTGTCATTGCCGAACTCATGGAATCCTCCATTACCTGATGCAGGAAAGACAGTGACGGATCTGAGTTTAATTTTTTTACTACTAAAAAAACTATGGAATATCTAACCATGCAGAGTTTTCAAAATCACTGACTTAACCAAAACACTGTATGAAAATGCATATCCAAGAGCAGATGCACATAGTCTGCAGCCACTCACTGAGGTGTGGACGTCGAGGTTCTGGACTTGGGTTTCAAACTTATCCATGACTGCAGAGACCTTTTGAAGATCCATGGAGGCCAGAGCTTTGTCCAGAGCTTTGGTCACTTGGCCCATGTTTTTGGTCACCTGATGGAAAAAATACCTTTAAATATAATTGTCTTATTCTGGAAAGACAAAATGATGTGGTAATAAGAAGCATATTTGCTTTATAATCCAAAGTTTGGAACGTAAAGGCAGCAGGTATCAGTGAGCTGACTGAACACAGTGACTTACCGACTTCATGGTGACAGCAGTCTGGACTTTAGAGGCTACTGCGTCGACTCGAGACGCCATGCGCAGAAAATTAAGACCTTCATTTTTTTTCCGGATAGCATTCTCTGCATAAACTCTGGCACATTCCACATTTTTCTGTTGCAAAGCCTGGTGATGAGAGAAAGACACTGTTAACACAACTACATCTGCAATTCACCTCATGTAGCACAATGTTACAGATGTATGTACAAAAACAGTATTAAGACGGACACACAGAAACACCATTGTGTGCATACTACATGAGCTGAGATGTCTTTTTTTAATTACCTCAATCCAGGCAACTGAAGATGATTTTCATTATGGAGTTACTAATTATTTTAATTTTATCTAATCTCTAATATGTCAAATTGACCAAATGCAAAGTATGAGCCCAGTCACCAGAGGGAAATGTTAGCATTGTACTGTACATTTCTGCAAACCACAAATACACTACATTTGTATGTTTCATACGTGTCATATCAATGTTTCTCAAGTGATGTAATATATGAGCTAACTTTGTCATCAGGAGGTGGTGGGGATGGTGGCTTGCATGAGGGGTAGAGATGGATGCCAAGCTTTAGACCACTGTTTGGGTGCAACAAACAACAAAAAAGTCTATTTTTAGCAAGTTATTGCCATGTTTCCAGCTGAGATAGTGCCACAAAAAGCAGTTGTTTTTTACTGAGACACTGTTGCGCTTCCAGCCAGGAAAGTGCCATGAAAAGCGGTCATTTTTCGTCGAGACATCACCACGTTTTCTGCCAGGATAGTGCCACTAAAACTGCATATTTTAAGCTAAAACAAAATTTCTTCCTGACCATAAACAAGTGGTGTTTGTGCCTAGGCGTGGCCACATGTTAACCACAGTGAAACATGTGAAGAAACCCAAAGTTTCAACATATTCCCTACATAATAACATACAAACGTAACATATCCATGGTTTGCAGCAATGTACATTACCAACATTTACTATGCCCATTGGGATGAAAGCGCAGTAAACTACTGAACATATGAAATAGGCATTTTCTTCTAGTCACAATTAAACACAACACTATATGCTTGTGGATGGTAATGAGGGTGGACTGTGTCCTTTCCTCCTCTGCTTACTAAATCCGAGAGCAATCTGCTAAAGTAGTAGTTGCAAGTCTTAACAAATTTAGGACCTAAACAGCCAGTTCTTTCATATGGTTAGGGGGACAGGAACAACTACAAGTATTCAGTTTTGTTTAAAAGTCTTCTTGCACTCAGAAAGAAAATTTGCTTTGGAATCTATATATAAGTCTTGAGTTAATTTCAATTTTTTTCACTTGCCTTTGACATATGTTGTATGCCATGTGTCTGCAGGCATTGATTTGTGTCCTTGTTTTCTACTTCCCTGCTGCACCAATAAATATAAGGAAGGATGCATCACTGGTGTGACTAAATATGTATAACACTGAGATCAATAAACAAAACTATTTATGTAACTTACTGATCATGTTGCAGATAGTGCTGCCTAAATCGACCAGGCACTTTAAATCACTTTTTAAATATAAGTTTGGAAAGTTCAGGTATTGTTGCCTTTGTTTTAGATCGTATCACATTTTCTTATTGTTCATTTTTCTGGCTTACTTTTCCGGTAGTTTCATGTGTGTATTGCATCTTGAAACAATACTCTTGAATAATACTCCTTTAACAGTAATAAAAACCTCCTCCATTTTTCAAATTCATGTGTGCTCTTAGGCAGGACATGAGAGGTAAGGTGAAGGAAAATCCCTGCCCAGTGAGAGGATAGGGGTTCGTTGTGACTCCAGTTGTTTCATAAAAGAAGTCATATCTCTTCTGTAATCTCTACACCAAACATGCATTTAAAACAGGAACAGCATAACCAATGACCTTACAGCAGCAGTATTTACCTCTAAAACAATTAGTCATTCATGATAATAATAACAGTGACACAACCAAGGCACTCATTGTCAATGCTTAAACTTGTACTGCCCCCTGCTGACTGATGTGTAAAACTCTCTGAGTCATCTGACCAGTGGAATGCGCATAAATAATCTACTGATTACAAACTGAAAAGGACAGTAACAGGTTATTAGGGAAGGTGAAAAAACAACTGATTTTATCAGTAAGTATTACTGTTAGAAAAAACCTAACTATACTGAACCAAATACTAATCGCAACACTGTTTTTGATCCCATTTTTCACAGGTTTAAGTTAAGAGTTAATAGTCTTTTTCATGCACTCCATGGATATATTTCTCTCAAATTTTGGTCGTTAGTGAGCACTTCTCCTTTTCCAAGATAATCCATCCACCTGACAAATTAACTGCATTAAACAGCATCATCACAACACTGCTGTGCCTTGGGATGGTCACAATAAAAGGCTCCTCTTCATAATTCGTAATAATGTGTGAGACTCTGTCAAGGAACTTGTTCTAATAAATGTTCAAAAAAAAAAAAGGCTCCTCTAAAATATGTGCTGTGTACCCAACACAATGTCTCAGATGTTCTAAGTTTTGAGGGAGCATGCCATTGTGTGCAGTTTTTATTTATTTATGTAATATAATGAGAAAAGACAATGAATCACACATCTACAAAATATCAAGGATACAGTTTCAATCTATATTTATCAACTTGTAGGATGTGAAAAAAATGTATTTCTATTTTTTTTAGTCCCTGACTGGATGAAAAAGGAAAGCAAAAGCTTCACATTTTTACACCCCCCATCTTAATTATTTACCTCCCTGTATTATCTATTGATGTATTCAATTGAGGTGGGGCTGCAGACACAATGACTCAATAGGTCCGGAAAATAAGAGCACAAGCCCAGACAGCCACACCCAAACATTATTGTCATCCTCTAGAGGCTGACTGGATGCTTTACATTGTGCACTTATGCTAAACATAGAGCCATTACTGAGTACAAATACCTTTCAATACCAATCACTAATGCTGACAATTCACATTTTATCTTTCCATCTAATTTAACTGCTTGGCCAAATGAAGCTTGGTTTCTTTTCATGATTATTATTTTGGGGGGATTTTGCCTTTATTAGAGAGGTCACGATAGAGATAAAGACAGAAACTAATGGAGAGAGGGTGGGAGGAGTATGACATGCAACAAGGCCCCCGTAGATGGAATAGAACATTGTGTGACATTGTGATCACAGAATTTTAACCATTCATCTGCCACAATTCTTGGTTTTCTTGGTCATAAAGTTGGGCCAGTTTGCTCACCTTCTTGACCTTGGCTTGCTCCTTTTCTGAATCCTTCTCTGCCTTCTTGGCCATTCGCTCAAGCTGTTTGGCAGTAAACTGTGGACCACAATGAAAGGTGTACAAGAAATGAATAATTAATCCCCTTTTGTAAACTATACCAAGCTGACGTGGATAAAATCTTGTCACAGATACATACCTTTAGCTGGAACAGTGTTTCTGCAAAGACAGAGAAAGACAGAGTTATGAAGGGTGTATGATTCAAACTGTCACAATATTAACTATCCATTATAAACTGAAACATTGGCTTTTCATTCTCTGAGATTGATGACTATCTTATAAGGAGCTGTCCGGTCTAAAGCTTCATGATATGCTAAAAAATTATATTGCAATTACTTCGACAGACATTGCAAGTGCACTATGAGTCACGATTTTCGGGAGGATGGTATGGCATTTTACTTTTACTGAAAAAATATGAAAGATTTTTGCCAAGGTCTAGACCAAGCAAGCCTGATTCCTTACATCTGGAATATGATTTGTAGACTGGGGTCTACAAATTAAAAAAATGCAGCTTCTGCAATTTGAATTGCACCTGGCTATATTTAAATTCTGGTAATATTTCAGGGAATTGTGCAGCCCTAGTCTGGTCTGTCTTTTCTTTGCGTTAAGATGAGTGCATTTTCACTATAAAAGCAGAGCGTTGTAGGGACTCATTTTATATTTGCAAATACTTTTTGAGTTTACACATCTTTTTTGTATTTGAGGAAGGTGTTTTATTTTTTACAATCTACACTTTAACACATGGATTGTTGATGATTGGTTCACAATATTAGGACAACTTTTTCTCCATACATTAGTTAACAATAATGTATGTTTTCTATGTCTTGTCAAATGTATGAATGGCATTTCTTTCCTCTAAGGGCCCCTTTTGATGATAGGATTTTGTTGGAGCCTCTGACTGGAACTTTGGACTCTTTGTCCCAAAAAATAAATAAATAAATAAAGGACAAGTAATGTCCAAACACTGCAACAAATACAAAGCCTTAAAAAAAAATCACAAAAGGGGGAAATGCTGTCACACACAAGCCAAAACAACAACAACAAAAATAAAACAAAACAAACATTTAAAAAAGCAAAACAAAGCAAAAAAAAGCAGTTGCATTCAGCACGAAATGTTTCAGGAAGGGCTGTTAGAGTTTTCTAGTAATGTCAAAACGAGAAAACATGAATCACTGCAAATGTTTTATCCAAATATTGTAGTTTAGTTGATGCTTACCCGCAAATATTAAATCTAAGTTATACGTTTAGATGTTTTTGTACAAGACCAGCCCTAAGTTTATACCTGTGTCACCGTTTTGTCGAAGCTACACTAATCACATTTTGAGGGAGTGACATTCCTAACACATAAGTCATTGGATAAGAAAAGATTCAGTGACAGGCAGCGTTAAGACAACGTGTTAAATCGGACGATAGGCATAACTAACAGACAGTCTTGCGATTACAATTAACTTTGATAAACGAATGAACTGAAATAAAAACAGGTCTGACAGCTAACCTAGCTAACACCCACCCAAGCTAACAAGCTAATGTTAGCTATGTGTCATTAGACTGGTGGCAGAGCCAAAAATAAAGCAAACTTCTTCAAGATAGAGCGTTCAGCTGTTAAAACACGACATACCATCCATGTTAAGACGAGTATGATTTTAGGTGATCGCAGGAAAACAAATTTTCAGCTCCCCAACAGTCTCGTCTTGGTTTGTTTTGTTATTACGATAGATCTAACACCGCACTTCCTGGTCCAAAAGTAGTCACGTGACCACAATTTCTCTTCTTCTCTTGATGTTTTTTTGGCGGTTGGAAAACAATGGAGTGGTGCCTTACCGCCGTGATGTGGCATGGAGTGTGGATAGAGACTTAAAATTGAACACATTTGTCCATTTAGAAGTTAAATTTACAAAACAGTTCGCACACAGGCCTACACTGAAAGTTGTTGGCCAAAATTACACTTCTTTTTCTTTTAAATCCTCGCACACTCACAAATCATGAAAAATATGCAGCTAAAGCAAATATTTCCACCAAACAACACAACTTGCGCTCAAATATATACATTCTTTCAGTGAATCATTAAATGCCTGCACATGCTTTATGCCTGTGTCATGTGTTAATACTTTACATAGTTACAGTATGTGCAATGAATTAAATCCCCTTTCCAAAGATGATTTTATCAGAGACAACAAACCCTGCAGCACTCCATACCTGCCCTTTTATACTATTGTAGAATGCCCTGTTTAAATACTGTAGGAAGTAAAACAAAACAAAACAAATAGACATTTTCTAAGAAAGATTTCTTAATTTATTTTTGTCACATTCATAACAGTATTCATTTTATTTGCCTTTGGCCTCTTTGATCAATGCTTGCAAACAGCAACACAGAGATGGAAACTTTTATGAATGGATAGGGACTGATTGCTGACTGAAGAGCGCACTGAAAGGAGGAGTTTTTGTATATCTGTTTCTGGTGTGACACTGTCACTTTGAAGGTGGCGCACAGGGAATGTTCAAACATAACCAAGTTCAGTTTTTTTTTATTATTAGGATTTTTTAAAATTTATTCTTTGCCAGCACAACAAAAATACAAATAAATTAGAAAAGAGTAAGGTTAAGAGGAAGATAAAATAATTTTTCATTAATACTTTATGGAGAAGGGGTGGGATTAAATAAGTTTGTACTTCTTCATAAATGGAATTATTGTGTTGTTTTTCTTTTCTCAGTTTGTCTTTGTTTGTCCATTTTGTATTAATATTGTTATTACTTTTTGTTGCATATTGTATTATTTACATACTCGAAATAAACAACTACTATACTATACTACATATACTATACTAAGAGTTGTGCAAAGGAGTTTCAAATAGGTGCATTACAGATTAACAATTAAGCAAGTGACTTTTAGTTAGATGTGAATAAATGTTTTCTTTTTGTTTAATACAGTTAATCCAGTACAGTTTGGGGTGTTTCTGTTAGATCTGTGTTAAATGTTTTGAAAAAGGGGGGGAAAAAATGTGTGAAACCAACGAAAATGCTCTAAGACATTTGTAAGAGACGACCCTCTGTTATGCTAAGAAGGTGGTGATGAAGATCAAATGGATCAAAGTTTCATATAACGTGCCTTAGCAATCAAGAAAAACTGTAAACATCAAATTCAAGGACTTTTCAAAGACTTTCCAGGCCCGATTTCCTCAAATTCATGGACCCAACACAGCATAGTTTGAGACATCAGTCAAGGTTGATTGTTGTGACACACAGAGAATTTTCATAATGATTTATAGAAGCTGGCAGACAACAATAAAAGAGAGGGAGGCCTGAATGTATGAACACCTCAATTATTCTTTGTTACAGACAATGTCAACAGAACTCCAAGTTGAATGCCTCTCTCTATTTAGAATAAAAATCTCAAGGCTTTGTGGGGACAGAGTTGACACAGCCAGGTCTGCCTGTGTCTGTCAGTCTCTGTCACCACTCATCACCCACCTGTACCGCACAGAGCGCGCGCATTTTCGTTTGAAAGTAGTCTCCAAAGTTACAGGCAGCCATCACCACAAACCCTGCTGTCATCAGTGCAGGGTCACGACCTGGACCATTTTAAGTGTAATTTTGTGTCAGCCAGCATCTCACAATGTCTTTGTTTACTAAGCTGTTCAGTGGAGGAGAAAAGGTGAGAAAGATGTCCTGCCAACAAGAAGAGACAGAGAAACATCCAGACAGAGAGGAGCTGCTGATGAAGAGGAGAGACCATCTGAAGAAAAAGATGGAGCAGGAACTTCTGTCTGCCAAGAAAAACTGCAGAAAGAACAGAAGAGGTGAGATATGTTAAAATGGTGCTGATAGGCTTTAAATTATTTATGCATTTTGTATAATTAGCTAGGAGAGCTAAAAGTGTTAGCTGACAACGTAGCGTTAGCAAATTAGCTAACTAACTAATGCAAGCAAGGGAGGCCATTTTAGGCTAACCTAAATGTATTAGCAGTCATGTTATAAGTAAATTAGCATGTATTATGTCATTGCTATTCAGTGTAGCCTACAGAAAGAGGTAACATTATTGTATTGAAGTCACAGTAATACATAAATGCAAGACATTGCGCCAGTGTTAAGGAAGCTAACGTTACTTTGAAGCCATAGCTTTGGATGCTACCAATTAATGCACTTCATACTGAAAGTAGTTAAGCTACAGTAAAGCTATCCACAGGAGAAATCCAGGTTGGAAATCAAACTACTTGGAAGAAGTAGCGCAAATTACTTTGACAATGTATATGTGATATGAAATTATGACAAAATATCATACAAAAAAAGCCACGTCAGCAAAAAAAGGCACTCAATTGGGTTTACTGCCAAAAGTGCCCACTTGTTCACTCGGGGTGTAAAGTTATGATACATTGAGCTGAAATCATGTATCAATTCAGTGATTCAACAATCCAATATTATCAATGCAGAGTGAAAACATCTATCATCATCTTTAAAATATGCCTTTATTTTGAAATTCCCATGGCATGTCTATGTGTGTTGGATCAAATGGCAATCATATCGAATCAGCCTTTTTGATATCAGGAAGTATGATATTATTTTCCAGAGAACCAAATATAAAATTGTATTTTGATGAACTTGTGATTTACACCTCTATCGTTTACAGTTCATGAACCAAAAAATGCATAAGACTCCCCATTATTCATGGAAAGTGCAGGAATGTCAGCTTTGGGTTTGTATTTAATATCCATCAGTCAGACACCTGCTCTCAAGAAACCACACTCCAGTCAGGTCACTTCTAAAATAGCATGCAACAACTTCTCTTTATCAATAAATAGCAATAATCAATACCATAGACTAATAATTGTGAAAGGGGGTTCAAATACTGTAGAGAAGCAATGATAAAATAAAAAATCATTCTTTTCCATTTATGGCTCAAACATTGTTTGTAGTTTTAGAAGTTAAGTACACAAGAACATATCTACCAGCAAGCTACTACAGAATGTAGTTAAACTGTTGGTTTAATTACATGTATTACACTACTTCCCAACACTGATTTTGACATGTATTGGAGCAGGTGTGGGTAACGTTAATTACTAAATAATTTCATGTATATTTTCTGAAAAACAAATCCAAAAAAACCCTTTTGAACTTTTGAAATCAAGACATTTTAACACACTGATTAAAAGTAATTATAGAGATGAAAAATGGTCAAAAATGAGTCTGTTCACTGATTTACATAATTGTGTAAAGTGGTCTAATACAACAAGAGATAATAAAGGGAGATATACTACACTGTAGACAGTATGGCACAATGTCTGAGCTTTGACAAATGTATGTACACACACAAGCACTGAGTCCAGTTGATTGCCAAGTACAGTATGTTTTCAGATACGTAGATTTTGCTGTTGTGCAGTGATGCATAACACAAACAAATATAGAACAAGTAATAAATAAAAGTATTTTAAAAATAAAGAAACTTAAGTACAGAATAGAAGAAAATAAAAAAAGATAATAAAAATACTGAAGAAATATATGCAATATATCTGAATTAAAATGAAAGAGCAGCAGTTTTTAGGAGTGGTAGTTTGTTCAGAATTGTGCAAAATTTTCCAGGGAATCAGCAGATATTCAAAGTACAGAGTATAAACGTGTGAGAAGAATCAGCAATGTGCATGTATTGATGTAACACACATATAGACAGATAGATGTGCAGACATTAATGTAAATATAATCTTACATGTAATCTAAATATATCATCGTACCACCCAACACTGAAAATTGCAACAACTGCATCTCATGCAAATGTGACTGTTCACGGGACTTAGTATTGAGGAAGATGGCTCATTTTATATGGCTCACTGGGATTATTGATCAAACTGAGCAATCTTTAAATTATAATGAGTTACACATTTGCGATTTTCCTGTTGTGATAAGTCAAAATGTCTGCTGTGAAAAGGCCTAAAGTCAAAAGTCTAGCAATGAGGACTAATGTACTACAGAGGTGGGTGTGTCTGTCCTTTAGAAAATCATGTGCTGAGGAAGAATCCTGAGGCCTCCTGCATTTTCACACGTTCCTAACAAAAATCTAATTATATACAGTAACAAAGCTGCCATTCAGATAACATTGCTCAACAGTTATCTGTGTGATAACTATGATGTTGCTGTGTTATCTGAAAATCCCTGTGATTCTGTTTTTCTTATACTTGTTGAGAACACTCCTACTCACATGTTGTATCTCACTGTGCTCTCCTCACAGCGGCTCTGCAGGCACTGAGAAGAAAGAAGTGGTACGAGAAACATCTGAAGGACACTGACTGCGCTCTTCAGGCTATGAGGTCCACTCTTAAACACACGTAAGGGAAAGGACTTCAGCATAAATGATCATTTTAATTAATGACAGGTATGATATTCAGTAAGAAATGGAGCAGGATGAAAAGAAGAACTGGGAAAATGCCAGTTATTCTAGATAATAGGTAAGATTTTGAATACAGTTCATAATGATACATACTGAAGCAAAGTGAATTTACGCAGATGTTAATTTTTTACATTTGATGCTGTGAGTTTGGATCCAGCTCACAGCAAATGTTATAACATCCTCTTTTTGAGTAAAGCCTAATGTATAACTGAGACAGGAACTGTCTTCTGGCTGTTTTAGACATTGTGTCAACAAGGTGAATGACCTGATCAAAGACATTACAGAGGAACACGATCTGATCGAAGACATTACAGAGGAGCATGACCTGATTGAAGACATGTCAGACGCCTTTCACACATCTGTGAGCTTAGGAGTGGAATTTGATGAGGTACAATGACAGTAATTCTGTAAGGGATTTTATTTTAGGGTAGCTTTTGTAATTTCAGACATTGACTTTGTTTATTTTTACTGAATAGAATTTTTGTATTTTTTGTATTTATACATGTCTGAGTCTGATAAATACAATATGCCATATATAACATGATATATTGCTCATGCCGTCAGCCTAGGATGTGGTGATCTGTCGTGATATAAGCCATTTGCTTTGTGTGTGATTCCCTCAGGATGAGCTGCTGGCAGAGCTGGAGAGGCTGGGGAAATATTTGGATGAGAGTCTGTTTGAGAAAGACAGAACAGAGGACAGAGTCTTTTGTCCCAAAGTGTCATCCATTGCGTTACCTTCTCAGCCTGGTAAGAATCATCTAAAGAGCAGATACAGACACGTAGTTAGTGCTGTCGGTGAAGCAACGGACTCGTTACACTATAGATCCAACATGAAGGCAGCTGCAGCAGGTGACAAGTATACATTTGTTTGTTAGTGCTTAAGTGGCAGCGGGCAACTGACAGTAGTTTCTTTAAAGGGAGTTGGAAAGCTGATGATAACTGTTAACAATACCATGGTACAACACATAGTGCAGTTGACTGCAGTATCTCCTCATTGATACATATTATTTAGAGTTTCTTGTCTTTTCTTCCCCAAAGCCAAGATGGAGGAAGATGAGATTGAAGATGATTTAGAGTACCTGCGGCGCTGGGCGAATGGACCCTAATAGCCACAACATCAGCCACAACCCACAGGTATTAAAACCTAAAAAGGAAAGGACACAATAAATAAGCTGAAATGATATGTTACTGTTCACGAGTGTTTGATGTTTCTGTGGACATTTGTCTTCTCTAAAGCAAAGTGTCAGTGAAAAGAGTAGCTTGCAGAGTCCGTAAAAGTATTTCATGTAATGCACAGGGTTAAAATAGAGTGCTGCAGGGATGACATTTATTTGTAGGCCAATACAAAAGCCCTGGTCCCTTCATTAAAAGGCCAACGGGATTTCACCATTCTTCTGCATTTTTTGCATTTTGCAGAAAATAAGCTTTGTGGCAAACATATGTTTATGATACAAATGAAAGCCACTTTATGATTTTAGAGCATACATGCAATATCCAGAAGTAAAAAGCTAACATTAGGCTATAAATGAAAGACATTATGGTCCCATGACTCCAGTGTCGCCACCACAACAAGGCTGTTCAACATGATGATGTCCTGTGTAGCAACTGTCCTTTTTAAGACACCTAAAAGCTTAAGAATTCGTTTTTTTTCTGACATATTTTATGTTGTAGGGAAAAATGTGAAAATGTCAGGCACATTATATCAGGCATGCAACCAAAAACCCACTCACTTCGAGGCAAAGGAAGCAAGAGTGCTAAAATGCTGTTAGGACTCATTCCTGCAGCATTCCATTAAAGAAACTACAAAGTTAATTTTGTAGTAAGGTATTATGAGATCTGTAACTATGTGCACTATTATTAGGGCATTGTTGACATTACTAAATGACTTAAATCTGGACTACATGCAGTGAATCACGAGTTGTCCCCTTCCCCTCACAGTCCTAGTACTGCTTACACACCTCCTCACCAGTGTCTCTTGTTATTTGGTGAATTACTACAAATAGGTCTTTTTTTGTATATGATCTTTGCTGTAGCTGAGAGTCTCTCTTTGGAGACATTGTAAAACACAGTGTGGCCTTTCTCTGTTAGCTGTGCGGGTCTTTCTCAGAGTTTTCTTCTGATTTTTTGTTTCAAATTGTTGAATGTTACAATAATAAACATTTATATAACATCTTAATACTGTCATCCAGCTGGAGACAGTTGATTTGTCCAGTCAACAAGTGTTTTTAAATGCTACTGCTCAATAGCATTTGTTTGCTGTGACCTCTCAAAGTAGGATTAGAGCATGACAATTTTTTTTTATTTGCTTTTTTTTTTAACTACATTACAATTTGTACAACTGTAATACTTATGGTCCAAGTATAGTTTATTTGTTAATATTGTTAAACATGTTGTTTCATGTACACAAGTTATATCATACTGTAACATCAGTCAAACTGAGCAAGGAAATCCCAGAGACACTCTAGCAAATCTTTAGCTCCTGTGTTCACTATGTACTCCTAAAATTAACCTCTTCTGCCTTATTGTGGGAAAATTTACTTTTGCTTACAACTCCTACAGTGTTATTACAGTCATTCTTTAATTTTTGTGTGCAGCATCAATCAATGCACATGACAAAATTTAATAAAAAATGTCAAAGTTCTAGTTTTTGTAGCTATGGGCAAATCAGTTTCAGGTGTAGCATGTAGCACAAAATAAAATTCAGCTTGTAAATGCAAAGTTTAATCTTAAAGGAACGTGATACATTCGGTAATTTTATCGCCCAAGGTTGGTATGTTTAAGGACATTACACGCACGTGTAAAATGATAATAATAAAAAATACTCTTAAATCTTTCATTGACCTGGCAAATATAATTGTATTTCTTTTAGTCATAAATGACGGAAAATACCAGTATGTAACTAGGTTGTATGTTTTTATTTTTATGTTTTATTCATCCAGATTATATATAACATCATATTTTTTTTAAAACACATCAAATAATAATTTGAACCAGTCAACTCGAGGTTAAATCCTGTGGCCTGTGCAGGTCTTTACTTGGATACATGACCATTTACAGTTAATTCAATAAAGTGATTGTTTTAAACTGACATGGCAAGTGTTATTATTTTACACAAACAGTTAAGTTAATTTCAACAAGGTTAATGACAGTTCTTCAGTCAATACTAATAAATTTGATATGTCTGGAATGTCTGTAATTCAAATCAAATCAAGAATAGTTGTTACATATACAGTCATACTTAATTTAATGTATAGTGAAACTATTAGATGCCAAGCTCCAGAACAAATCTAACAAATGGGTAATATAATAAAGATGAAATTAACAAATAAAGTTGATCTAACAAATAGATAAAATCAGATAAAGAAAATAGGGGAGAAAGGGGTCTGTAGGGACATTTTGTATCAACAAACATTGAAGTATAACTTTACATTACACACAGACTACTTGAGTAGTAATGAAAATTATTTGATCCCTGAACAGATACAGGTGTCTGTTAATGATTTATGAGGTTTTTAGAGCCAAACCCAACATTAAAGGCACAGTTTTGTTAACTGTACATGGAGTGCATTTTCCCAAAATTCAGCCTCCCCAGGACGGTTGGGACACCTTGTTCTAGGCTTAAAAAATATATAATTATCATATTTTCATAAATTACTGAGATATAGAATATGACCGGCTTCAGAATATTTAATTGAAGTGGCACCTATCAGCTCAATGTAGTTACCATAGGCTACATGTGACCTGTAGATTTATGTTGGCTACTGGGTTTGCAACACCTCACAGACAGCCTGTCACTCCTAAATATGTATAACTTTGTAAATTTATGAAAAGAGACAAAAACAGTTTTATGTACCAGGCTATAAACGTGTTTTTTCTGCAGTAAAGTTGGGCATTTTAACATGTGAGTCATGGGGACTGACTCTGTTTTGGAGCCAAACTGCAGTTTTTGGCACTTCTGTATTGGCTTTATTTTTCAGTCCTGGAGGTAGCCGCTTGGTCCCAACTGACCCCACTCTCCCCCAATAAAAAACAACAACAATATAATCAGTATAATTAATTGTAAATCCCCTGACATACCATACATATTTGTATTCTAGCTTAGAGGTAATCAAGTGGTGATCCCTGGACTGCCATCCGGTAGCAACAAATGCAGTTATCTGTTTTTTTAATAATAAAACAAGAGTTTATAGTAGTTATCCCTATTTGCCCTTTAAGTCCAGTGTCTCACTTCTGCTGTGAGCCACTGCGCAGGATTAGAGTCTGTCACCCAGACAGAGCGAGTGACGGAGACAGGGAGGGAGTGGCAGAGACGGGGAGAGGACTACTGGCAAAGCAGTCGCCTCAGACACAGCACAGGCTCTTAATGTGCTGTAGCGTAGACTGGTCAAAATGTGAGCGCCATGTATGTGGGCTTGTAAGGACTGTACATCAGCTGACTGAAGCCAAATGGGGTCTGGACCAAGCCAGAAGGAATATTCAGGTAGGGATGAAACACACAGGACACAACACTGTGTTCGTCTTTAAGTGCAGGGGGTGGCATTTCTGTATATGGACTGTAGACGGGAATAATTCTGTGTCTACTGACCCACCATCCTGATAGCTTATGAAGTTTGTATTTCTTTTTGCTACCAGCCATAGAGAAAATACTTAGTTCATTAAGAAGGCACGAGCTGTCCCAGACCAGGCTTACGAGCATTAGAGTAATTCTATTATGGCTACACAATCCTAACATGAAGTTAATTCATTTAATATCGATCATCAGTACATATGTTATGATGTGTCCTGTGAGATGAAGGTGCAGACAACCACAACTCTTACTTGTTGTGAGATTAATGCTGATTAGTAACGACCATGCCGACAAAGCAGCTACACAATTGTCAGCCCTCACCCTTTTTATGATGATGTTTACAGTTTGTACAGTGCCTTAACTCCATCATCCACCAAGGTACAACTGTTTCCAGCACTGTATTAATGTCTGGTGGCCTCTCATCAAAGCAGTTGTATATGTTAAGATGCCTAATCATGGCCGATCATCGTTCACAACAATAAACGCTATTACACTGATATGATGTAGACACAGCTCTAACACTCTTAAGAAATTAGCACAATCCAATTTAAAAGGTGCTGTTGCTCTTCATACCAAACAGAAACACTGTGACCACACCCCTTAGCACACACTCACACTGCCAGAAATCCTCTAGTCAACAGGTTTACCTGACCTGACCTGCAGGTTTGTCTCAGGCCCATGACAGTCCAGTGTTTCTCTTATATCTGTTTGGACTATATTTAGTAGACAGTAATTAAAAGAGAGGCCGGAGAAAATGGGGTGTCAGTAAAGAGCACCTTTAATGAGTTTACTGGATACATTCATCTTTACTGTAAACCTGTCCCACAACAAGGGAGCTGTTTAAGTGCAAAAATTTTATAGTAACATATAGTTAATGTTTGGTGTCAGTCAGTGTGAATCTTCCACCTCTTAGTTACAGAAAGCCCCCCAACGTCACAGTCCAACACTGAGTCCGAGTCAGCCAACTTTTCCCCTCGTCCGCCTGCCATCATCATCACAGCTCCATCACGGGAAGACATCCACGCCTCGCCATCCACTGTGACTATAGCTGATGCCATGAAAGAGAGGAGGCCTTCTTCTGCACCCTTTGTAGTGGGGCAGAAAGAGGAGACCAGACAGTGATTCAACATGTCCTGCAGCAGAAGGTAAAATGGAATTCACACTTTGGGGAAATCAGAGAATGCAGCAAAAAGGTAGAAAACTACAGCAGAAAAAGCACTACACTTGACTTAAAAATAAAAATAAAATGTCCTTACTGCAAAATATTCCTCTTCAGAGTGTGATATTAATATGTACATATAAAAAATATTTTTGCTTATTCAATCAGTATGAGCAGCCTCTAATGCTGTGCCTTGCTGAGGTTTGCATGACTGTATGCACTTCTGTGCAACCATAATAACGCATCACATGATACAGCTACCTCAAAGGGGAACTTCATTGATCAGTTTATCTATCAGTGCTGCTCATAGTCGGCGGGACAAGGCCAGAATTTTCGCTAAACAGGACCACCCAAGGTGGCAAATTCTATTGTGGTGTTTGGAAAAAATCTCTATCTCTAGATGATGTTTCAACATGATGACCCTTACAAAGTGGCAGCTTAATCACAGATATCAACCTTCAATGACAACCATTGATCCAAAGAATGAAAAAGCCTTGTCCACTTTATTCAAACAGAATATATCATACAGAGAACAAAATTAAGACTTCAAACTTCTTTCATTAATTAGTTTAACCAATGATCATCATTACAGACATACTGTCATACTGATATGCGTTCTTGAGTATTCGTATTTGTATTCTGTTTATTCCTCACCATTGGCATGATTATCATCATAGTCAACCAGCTTCACAACTTCTACATCCTCCTGATTGATGCAGGTTTGTGGCTTGCACATTTCTGTGCACTGTAGTTTGCTGGTAAGACAGGAGCAGTCTGGGAGGATGCAGGTCATAAGTTCAGGACGGCCACTGGTGCTGGGGTCCTCTGATTGAGTCTAATATCAGCATACCAGTAACAATAAGTGGGAGATATGTACTGAAATGACTTATATATACACACATCTAACACCACTATCTGCTTACTGTTTATTTCTTTATGCAACACTAGGATCAACACAACACCAGCAGTCTCTCAAAAAGGCTTACCATCATCTTTCAGTCTCTGAACAACACTCATTTCATCAATGATGCATGCACATGCGTCTCTAAAATATTTAACTGGTGATGCTTATATCTCAAACTCTCTTGAAAGAGCGGACTTGTTAGTTTTCCACGATGAGCCATCTGGATTTGAGAGTGCCCAAAGCAGTGGACCAACTGGATGAGTCAGGACATTTTTACTGTCAAGATTTTTTACTTTGCAAAGCAATGATCAAATGCCAAAGGAGATCTCTATCTGTGTTCAAGACCACCACCTTGTTTTGTGCATAGTTTATGCGTCACTTTTCGTGATGCTTGAGAATGTCTTCAGATTCAGTTTTCTTATTTTGTCATATAACTTGGCTGCTGGTGACTCTTTCTCCAAACGTTAACTTCTAAACTTCTGATAAACTTCCTCTTCAGTCTGTTTAACTTGCAACAGATAACTGGATATGTCTGATGACACAGACTGATGATGTCAGGCAGATCTGTACCTGGAGAGCTCAACCAGCTTTTCTCCATAAGCTCTGTAAAGACATTTACATTTGCCCTATCCTTCTCTTTCCTGGGCTCCTGTAGATCTTGATGTCTGAAACAATCTGAATACTCATTTCCTGTCATGTCCCCGAGTTGCCTCAGATACTGACTTCTGTTTTCTTGAGTGAGATAGCATCTGCAGTGCTCAGAGTGAAACCCTTGGTTCCTCTGGCAGTCTGGGTGTCCTTGTTTAGAGTCTACTCAATTGTCTTGTCTACTGGAATCTTCCCAGTGGGATTGTTCCTGCCCAGCTGGACACAAAACCACCATTTACAAAGTGTGCCAGGATGATCAACCTCCAGGCAATACTTTTGAACACAGTAGTATGTCAGGCGTCTGGTCTAGTTCATCTTATCATAAGCAAAACAAAATGCTGCAGTATGCTAAATAATAAAAATTAGCTGTAACATCATCCAGCATGACTGGTTTGGCAGTGGGTCAATGATGGTCTGAGGAGGTCAATCCGTGGAGGGTCACACAGACCTCCATGTCATAGTCAATGGCACCCAGACAGCTTTCAGGTACCCCAATGAAATCCTCAGAGCGACTGTCAGACCTTACGCTGGTGCAGCGGGCCCTAGGTTCCTCATGGCGCAGGACAATGCTCGGCCAGAGTGTGTAGGCAGTTCCTGCCCTAAATCTAATTGCGCACCTATGGGACGTTATGTATCAGTGCATCTGATGCTGCCATGTACCACCACAGACTGTCCAGGAGCTCACTGATGTCCTGATCCAGGTCTAGGAGGAGATCCCCCAGGACACCGTCCGCCACTCATCAGGAGCATGCCCAGACATTGTTGGGAGTGCATACAGGAACACAGGTGTCAAACACACTGCTGAGTCACATTAGTTTTCCCTCGATAAAATTAACACAAGTTAGATCAGCCTGTGATTTATTTATTTTTTACTGTAGTGTGATTTTGAGTCCAGCCCTCAGTGGGCTGACGATTATGGTTTTCATTGACTGTTCGTTCTCAACAAATTATAAGATGTACATCTGTTAAGATTTTCAACTTGAATAATTCATCAAGAACTGATGTGTGATTTACGTGTTCCCTAATTTTTTAAAGCAGTGTGTATCCATGCTTAGGCCTAATATTCGCTCACCCTGTACTTCCAATAGTTACAGGCATGTATACCATGTTTAATGTGGGGACAAGTGTGACTATATCTGTGGTTCAGTCCTTATCAAGTAGACGCAGATTTTTAAAAAAAATCTGTATTTTAATGTTATTACAGCCTTCGAAGGACTCAAACTGGACTTGACAAACACCACTCGACATGTGAGCCGCAGAGACGACGTGTTAACAAGCGGTGTCTCAGCCTGTTCAAACTCCGGGAAAGCACGCAGTTGTCCTTCTGGTGGCCCAAACCAAAACACTATGGCGGCGCCCAACTGAGAGAGCTGCGACCTGTCGAGCTACAGACACAACGGACCATTCTCCTGTCTCCTGAGGTCAAAAACAACTCCTGAATTAAAGTATGGACACCGTCGGAGAGGACGAACCGGACCCTATAAAGCTCAAGTCTATCAAGAACAACAAAACATTCACAGTGCCTCAAAATGATAGGGTAAGAGATTTAGCTCCGTGTAGGGATGAAGTGACGCCAAACTCTGTTCAGGACTTTGATAGTTTAATAATCTCCTGCTTATTAGAAACGATCCATAACTCACAGATCACAAGTTAATACTTGTCACATTTCTAGATGGCCCAGTCTAAAATTCGGCATATATCTGGCACAGACAACATTATCTATAATGGGAAATTTCACTATGTAGATGTCTTAAACTCAATACAAACTAACGTTAATCATAATCCGCATGAAGCTACAAAATATAACACTAATGCTGAAAGCAAGCAAACACATAATGAACCACCTCCTGTACAAGTTAAAATGTCATCGATACGAATGTGTTTAAAAGATATCAACGCTGGGCAAATCTGTTTTCTTAGTAAAGTGACCGCCGGTGTTGAGAAAAGCAAGGTGGTTATTAAAACTGCAGTATTTTAAATGGTGTTTGGCATCTTTCCATCAAAGGGGGACACGCTGGTTAAATTATGAACTCATGAGTGCACATTGTGGTTAAGTAATTAGTTAGTCAGGCGCCTCTACGAGTAACTTAACTTTAAGGGTGAAATTAAGGTCTGTGTACACTTTACTACTTCAGTCATTGTCTCCAGCAGCACCAATCCCATTACTGGCTCCCACTAACACATAAGCCTGCACGTTTAAGCACCCAAATCTCTACGTCATGGTGTGATTCCCTGGTGAATCTCCAGCATGTCCTCTTATACTTCAGGGTGCCTTTTTTTAGGACTAAGTAAACTTAATTGGAATAGCAATCACAACCTTTTGACACTAGCTGGCCCAGGTTGGTTATCTAATGGGCATTGGCCGTAAGTTATTTTTCCATTTAGGTAATGGTAAATTCCTCTCAGATCCAACTCTTCTTAGTGGCACAAGGCACCTGTTTACTTTGATAATCACCAGTAAAACCCTTATTGACGTCTTGTTGATTATTTACTTAAGCTCTACATAATGTTTACCTAAGAAGTTGTGGATAAGTAAACGTGTTATATGGAGCTATACAGAGAAATAGTGTCTGTCCATTTATTCTTTATGCTTTATCCTGTCTGTAATGTTGCATTTACAATCCACTGACTATGTAATCCCTCCTAAACTACTATCTGTGACAAGCATGATGCATGAATTTCACTCTCTACCATCTCTTTGCCTTTTTACCTCTTTTCAGTTTGGGAGCTGCAGAAGTGTCAGAGAGTTTGAGAAACTCAACCGCATAGGAGAAGGCACTTATGGCATTGTGTGTAAGTCATTCATGTTGGAGACTGTGGATTGGTTTGACAAGGAAATTTAAAAATAGCAGATCATCTGAACAGCTCAGCAGATAAACTGTTTTCTGTTCTTGATATAGACCGAGCGCGAGACACAAAGTCGGATGAGATTGTAGCGTTGAAGAAGGTCCGGATGGACAAAGAGAAAGATGGTGAGGTCACTGCTTTAACGATGATTCATATGTGTGAGTGTTTTGAATGCAGTAGTTTTGTATGTACTGTGTGTGTGTTGTTTGCACAGAATTATCTTTTGCAGGGAACATCATTGGTCCTAGTCATTTTAATCACAATTTGCCCATTAAAGGTATACTATGTAGGATTCTAGGTTCCTGTTTGTAAACACACAAGTTTAAATTAAATCCAACCCCAGCGCCTTGCTATATTTGCATTTTTACAGTGCTTTGCCTCTTGGATGCCAACTGCTTACAGTCCAGCACGTGGTCACTACCTTTTTATAAAGCACTGACTAGGGTTGCAGCGACATACCGGTTTCAACGTATACTTTAATATAAAGGTTCACAGTCATTATACCGTGTACATTTGCTTATCTACGATATTGAAAAAAAAAAAGGCAGCTAGATGAAGAATCTCCCCTTTATTTTAGCTAATGTCAGTGTGGAGACTTTTTACACATACTTCCATTAACAAAATGGTTTCAAGTTTCAATTATAGTAATAAAATATTTGTTCAACCAAAAATAACCCCTTTGTTTTGATTCCTTTATGGGTATGTCTATATGATAATAATATAAATTCTGTAAATACCATGATAACTTGCACTAACTTCTGTTGGGTCATAAGTGATGACTTAGAGGGATTATGTCTGTAGGAGTTTATACATTTTTAAACGAAAATGCTGCAAAGTATACCTTCAAGACTTTGTCATGTTTTGTGTACATTTGGAAATTTTGGCCTGATGGTGGTGTGTAAAGGAGTTGAGCAAGTAGTTATGAAGATACATCTTGCTCTGAAACATATTGTTGGACATACTAGCTAACCGATATAGTCGTCCTTCAGTCCCACCCTGGGCATTCCAAAGTTTACATCGCCGTCAAGGTCACTGTGACCTTGCATATATCTTGTTTTTGTGAATGCAATATCTCAATAACGCTTTGATGGAATTTTTTATAATTTGGTACAAACTGAGATTTTGGTGGTCAAAGGCCATGTGACCTCATAAAAAACATTTTTGGCCACAATTATGGTTAATTATTATAGAATTACATAAAAATGTCTAATGGGATAAATGATAATGTGAAAGTCAAATGTCAACTTCACTGTGACATCATGATGTTCTTCAAAAACACTTCTGGCCATTGTTCAGTGTCAGGAACAGAAGGGAAACATTTGGTCAGATCTTCTGTGCTGCAGGGGGAAGATGTGTGTGAAGCATCTGTGTTTTAGAATTTTGTAGCTTTTTTTGCAGAAACATCCATATTTGAAGCATTGTCTATTTTTATGGCTTCATGTGAGTCTGAACAGACATGGATGTAACCTGTAACTTGACTTATTGGCAGACACATACAGCAAATTGTTGAACCTGCTGTTCTTTCTCTGTCAGGGATCCCCATCAGTAGCCTCAGAGAGATCACTTTGCTCCTGAGGTTGAGACATCCCAACATAGTGGAGCTGAAAGAAGTGGTTGTTGGCAGCCAGCTGGAGAGGTAGCACACACACACATATCCCCATAATGGTGTTAGGGTAGATGCACATCAGTCCAAAAGCAATTTTCCCTGTGTGCAATCTTCCTACTCAGAGTCTCTCTGTCATATTGCCCCTTGATGGTTTTGTAACCTTAGTCACTATAACCTGTTTTACTCATCTTTTTTGTGTAATTCTGTGTGTTTCTTGTTCAGCCTGTTTCTGGTGATGAGTTACTGTGAACAGGATCTGGCCAGTCTGCTGGAAAACATGCAGACGCCGTTCTCTGAGGCTCAGGTAAGACACTGATTTATTTTTGGTTTGATTGTCTAGCTAAGTAACATGGACGTCATTTGGCCTCAGTTGTTTGTGCATAGTCTTTACTAGGCTACCGCCACTTTATTGATTTTATTGTTGACCAATAGCAGATAATTTTGTGCGTAATTTTGAGCGTATGCCTGTTCATCAGTGGTTTCCAGACTTGAGTTTAGGACCACCCTCAAACAGTGGCCTGGTAAATCTAAGGAGTCACAGGACTGATAAAGATTCAACAAAAGATGATTTCTTTTTTGCAGAATTGTTCATTTTGGTTTTAATTTTTTTGTAAAATATGTTTTGCTGAAAACCCTCATCCACAGCAGTGCACTGCTGGGCTGCTGGGGTACTAGTCCCATGTGCTTCTACAAGCAGCGTGCGCGCCGACTGCCATCTGTTATATGTAATACTCTAGCTATAGTACCTCATACAGCACCACTTCAAAAATCTAACTATTCCTGACTAAATCAGGCTTCTCACCTTGTGTCTTGTTTGAATTGTTCCTGCACCTTGCCATAAAATCAAACAAATATCACCATGTACAAAAACCATCCACATCTACATTAAACTGCTTCAAATTAGACTAAAAATATTAAGCCCTGATTATAAAAACATCCTCTTGACAAGACTTAATTAGTTTGGTCTGCATGACTCCTTGATTGCTCGGTCAGGCTATATTGTCAGCATCATAATATTTTTCTCTGCTATCTCTCTGCTATTTTTCAGGTAAAGTGTATTGTCCTTCAGCTGCTCAGAGGCTTAGAGTATCTCCACCACAACTTCATTATACACAGGTCAGTCTCAGGCATTTACTGACTAACAACTAACACTAATAGATTTTTCTGTACTCAGGAAAAATAAGTTTAAAAAAGCTGTGACATCCACTTTCTATTTACCCTTTTCTTGGAGAGTTATTTACATAAACCTGAACAAAGAACAGTGCATGATACATCCTAATAAATTTATGTTTTTGTTTGTATATAATGACAGCTTGTTCGTTAACGAACTACAGTATCTAATCAGATGTCCGTCTCTTTGACATGTCTACTCTACAGACACATCAGCACAGCAAATGCTTGTTGCTAGTTGTTGCATGCTACCATGGGTTTCTTTGCTGTAGTCTGAGTAGTTAGATGGATAATAGTTTGTTGCCTGATATCAGACAGATTTGTGAACTTGTTACACTCTGCTTCTATCTTCGGTCTGACATTTGGTCCACTCTAATGGATTTTCTGTGGTAGAGTGGCATTTGATTTTCTCGAACCACTTACTAGAGACCAACGTATCTTAGCCTGAATCTAACATCATTTTAAGTCCACATTGATGCGTAGCCATGTCCACATACATGATTTCCCTGGGTTTTAAAGGTTGAGCGGAGTGAAGTAAAACTAACTGCTATGTTAGGCGATATTTTGATTAATGATTTTGATAAATCAAGACATGTTGATTTAGAACAGCCTCGATAGCAGCGTCTATCTTGTCTATAGTGATCTCCATTGTTGTTAGTTGTCCTTATTGGTTCTTGCCAAAGACTGTATAAATATGGACGTAGCTAAAATGACATCACCCAGCGGTTTGTGTGCTCCCGTTTTGAATTCTTGAGCTCAGCATTTCGGCCGTCACCAGCTTGATTTTTTTTGGAGCCAGAAGTGACCATATTTGGACAGTGGTTTGAGCTTTGGAGGAGTGAGGGGTGGATTTTACTCACAGACTGTGGTGACGCCTTACAGACAGCCTGTCCAAAAGCAGCCTGCCCTTAAATATGTGTAATTTTAAGCCTTAATAAAACATAATTTGGTGAGTTATATAAAAATTCATCCCCCACACAGTTGTCATGAACAGGGAATTTAACTCTAGAGACCAAAACTGATTTTTGTACCACCTTTATTTCTGCTGTAAAGTTCCACATTTTAACATGGAGGTCTATGGGGATTGACTCACTTCTAGAGCCTGCCTCGAGTGACCATTAGAGGAACTGCAGGTTTCGGCACTTCCACATTGGCTTCATTTTTCAGCTGTGGAGGTTGCTGCTTGGTTCCTGCGCGCTGCTTGACAATGCTTGACAACAGCAATAGTCCTGCCTGTGGTGGTGATTGGATAATCGTGTCCCTGCGGTGGTCATTGGTTGTTTTTCATTTTAGCAAGGCAACTCTTGTTTCATATTCCAATGCCAAAGTTGTAGTACTACAAAGTTGTAGTAGTCTATTTCCATTTACAATGACCTGATATGGAACGATTCAGACATTTTTGGAAAATACGTAACACACTTTGACATCTGGGAAACATAATTTATAATTTTTTAAGTGTATAGAACAAACAAAAGAAGATTCCATCGTAAAATAGTTCAAATTTTCTGAAACTGTACTGTCAGCAATATTTAATCAATTTATCTGTGGCTCCACAGATAAACTCCATAAAGTACCAATGGAACGTGTCAGGTGTGGATCAGTAATCAAAGAGCTGCTGATTTCAATGACAGTAAATGCCTCAACACAGGCAGCAATACAGCAGGAGTGCAGCTAGAATATCTAATATATGTAGAGGGTTGTTCTGGGAAAGGCATGCAGAACGCATGTAGAAGGTAAACAAAGTCACACACTCATCACGTTATGACCCAACACAAGAAAATGGCCAGCCATGTCTCTAGAGTTGTTTATCTCGCTCATGTTTCACATGCTTTCAGCTGTTCAAGTCCTACATTTTCTTCTTCTTTGTCCTGCTTTGCGTCATTAAGCCAAGTAGTTGGATTAGTTAAGTGGACTGATCTTGTTTTCTAAGCTACAGTCACATCTAATGCTAAGATGTAAAGGTAATCAATGGAGCTAAGGAGAGGATTGTAGAGTTCAGAAAGAGATGTACAGAGATATATGTAGGTCTGATACTAGTAGGTCTGAAAAAGGCTATGGAAATTTAACAGCAGATTAGCAGGTAATGGTGCAGGAATCTGTAAGTTTAGTTAATGAAAAGCTGATCTCTGTTCGTTTTCCAATTACAAACAATGTACTTAAAATTATAAACCAAGGTACGCGTCAATTGTAGAATATTTGCAAAAATCTCCAGCTTTTGTGTGTTTATGTTACTTAAAGGAGAGGTCCAGTATTTTGCACTCTGAGCCCCATTCCTGGGTTGTTTATGATGAAATAGAGTGGTTAAGACCAAAATCTTGACGATTGCTCCTTCTCTGAGAATTTGAGAGAATTTGGCTTTCCCCTGCCTGGCTTAACAAGGCTGTCTATGGCCATGTGTAAATCTGTCCTAAAAACACCTTAAACGTTCGTTTTTAAAGCCATGAAACTCACCAAGTGGTCAGTGGTGTTCGTTGATGTTCCGACATAAAAATCGTAGCAAACTGTGGTTTCTGTGATGATTTATTTGACATTTTGTCCATGCATTGATTTCCTATAGGAAGCCTCATTGTCCGTTGGTAGCAATCCGCCACCGGAAATGGAAAGGGGGTTGTTTACGACAAGTTTGTAGTCATTGTAGTCTTTTAGCTCAGCGAAAGTGCCGGCTCAACTGTCGCTGACTCCCGCAGTCGCTGACCGCACAAAACTTGCCCATTATTACAAGATTCAAGATTTTGGTCTTAACCACTCTATTTCATCCTAAACAACCCAGGAATGGGGCTCAAAGTGCAAAATACTGGACTTGACATGAAATCATCAGCAAACTGAATTCAGTCACATTTTTCTGCTAAGACCTTCAGTAGGACAGTTCCTCAGGAACAGCAGCCATCTGTTACCACAGCTAGACAGTGTGAGAGAGCTTTAAATGTCAGGGCAATGATGTGAAGCAGATTACAAACGCTCCCCATCCAACTTGACCGAGTTCTAACAAATCTGCCAAGACAAAAGACATGCTGATGCAAATGCGAGTGTAAGCTGTAACCGCGAAGGTTCACAGCAATTTTACATTAATTTCTACAGACGCATGACATGTGGAGGGGGTTGAAAGTATCGTTTCTTCTCGGTGCAGACTCATTATCCTCTTGAATCTTGTTATCAGGGACCTGAAGGTGTCTAATCTCCTGATGACAGACAAAGGCTGCGTTAAGATTGGTGAGTCATCACAATTATTATAACCCCTCTCGACAGCTCTCACTATAATCACATTACTCCTGTACTGACATACATACTAAACTCTGCCAGCACTGACCTTTGACCTCTCTTTCTCACTGACAACTGCCTCAGATTTGTCATGTCCTTCTAGTTTGATATGGATCACTGATTGTTTACATCTACCTGCTTTTCTTATATATGTCAAGTATGTTTATTTTTTTATGTATTTCAAGTTTATTTTATTTTCTAAACTTACAGCAACATACAGCACCCTCTCTCCTCAAACCCATGTCTCTGATATGGAAAATTAAAAACAAAACCTTTTATCAAAAAAAGATAGAATTACTAAAACCAACAATATCTCAAGGATAGTACAATTCATTAATGACACAAGAAAAGGACTAAAAAAAAAATTAAAAGCAATTTAAGCAAAAGAATCTCAAATCAAGGTCCACTTATCCGTTGTGGACTCAGTGACTCATCAACTAAGCCAGCTCAGTCAACTAAACAAACTCCATCTGCTGATCAACAGAAGACCAGGAGATGTGGTTGAAATGGACCTTAGTGTAACATCGTTTAGTTGACCCACTATTTACAAGGTTAAGAATGAACATCCATACTTGATTTGTTCTGTGATCAGTTAGTTGATTGATAGAAAATGAATCTAAAGCAGTTATAATTGATTGTAAACATGCAAACATGCCAAATAGTCTGTGCTCACAGCTTTAAGGAAGCACTTTTAGGATTTTTTCTCTTCATCATTGTAAATTTCTTTGAGTGTGAGTCACAGCAAGCTATTTTAATGTCACTTTGGCTCATGGAAAATTTTTATGGTCGTTTTCACTATTTTTTTGACTGAATTTTACATTTATTGAAAAAATGATCAACAGATTACTTGATAATGAAAATAAAAGTTCATCGTAACCTTACGGCATGTATATAGTTAAATAGTAGTGGTAGGATTTTTATGGATCTGTTTTTTGTGTCTGCTCTATGCAGCTGATTTCGGGCTGGCCAGGATGTACGGCATCCCGCAGCAGCCCATGACGCCTCGAGTGGTCACACTGTGGTGAGTGTCTACTGGGCCTCTTAGTCATGTTTACCGTGATTACCTCTTTAGCCTCTTTCTGATTATGTGTGGATGGGTGTGCTGTGTACTGCAGATAACCCTTGTGCTGCTTACGTTGCGCCTGTGCAGCCTCAGTGGAAACTCCTACTTTTAATCTCTCTCAGCAATCCTCCTTTATTAGCTCCGTTACCTTAGTTTGGCCTGCTCTCTGTCACGATATGCGCTCCCTCCCCCTCCTTCATCTGTTTGCAGGTACAGAGCTCCAGAGCTCCTCCTAGGGACCAAGACCCAGACTACAGCCCTGGACATGTGGTGAGGCTCCAACCTCTGTGAGACAAAAATACACAGGCATCCATCTTACTACATCTTAGAACATAAGGGACTTCCACCTAGGGAGGAGTATCTTTATTTTAAGGAACACTTCACCTCCAAAATGATCATTTGTGTATCAGTTACTCAGCCCGTGATGCACTGAATTAGTGAAGGAAATGTTGTTTGCCCAACATTCCTCCATGGTAAATGAAGGGTCCAAAATACAGAGAAAAATCCTGATTAATTTGAAGTCATTGAGGTCCACGTTTAACAAGAGCAAAACTATATCAAAGCATCCATTCACAAACTCTGACACAACTCAGCAATGTCATCCAAGTCTCACTTATCCAGTCGTATGCTCAGCACTTCTCAAACATGCACTTTTACTGAAACTTAACAATGTAAAACACTTCACATAAACAGTCTCAAGTGCAGGCGAGTTGCATGCCTGCCTGCTGTTTCTTGTGCTTTATCACAGTCAGATATTGGAGACTCTCTCTCGCACCACATAAAGAGACAATGAAAAAGGCACGATTCGTTCATAACACCAAACTTGCCGTGATGTGTTCTTTGCAGGGCTGTGGGCTGTATCCTGGCTGAGCTGCTGGCTCACAAACCTCTGCTGCCTGGAACCTCGGAGATCCAGCAGGTCGACCTGATAGTTCAGCTGCTGGGAACGCCCAATGAAAACATCTGGCCGGTGAGACTTCAGCTCTTAATATCTCTTTGTCTTCAGCATGAACTAAACTCTGCAATGTCTGGTGATGTTAAGGGAGTATGCTAAACTAAATATATGTGTGTGTGTGTGTGTCCCAGGGTTTTTCTCAGCTGCCACTTATTGGTCAGTACAGTCTGAGGAAGCAGCCATACAACAACCTGAAGAATAAATTCACCTGGCTGTCAGATGCTGGACACAGACTGCTGAACCTGCTCTTTATGTATAACCCACAGCGCAGGTACAGCCCCACACACACACAGAAACACACACATACTGTCTCTGTCTCTTTTTTTAAGAAAAAACACACATGTTTACACGCGTGTATGTGGACAAGTGATTGCCCTTTTTCACAGAAAACATTGAACATGTCACAGTATTTCTGGCCTTACATTAAATGACTTTTTAAGGGATTATCCTGTTGCAGACAAATATCATAAGAGTTTAACCTCGGTTTTGTGCGCTCCCATGATTTCAGTTGTTTGGTGTAAAGTGGTCATAAGCCTCAGCCCAAGCTGTCTTAAGTCAGTCTTTTTCTCTTCTTGACATTTCGGTGAAATCAAACATTTTTGATAGTATCATAAGTTTTTAGTCTTGGCTTATTTAAATCCTGCAGACAACAACAACAACAACAACAGCCAATAGGAGCACTCTCTCCAGCACCAAACAGGAAGCAGCAAACCAGGTTGACAGTAAACATGAGGGGGACTCCGGGGAGGCCCAGGAATATGAACAAATCTCTGTTCTCTTGTTCTGTAGGTAGAAGCCTAGATAGAGCCATTTGCATTTTTATGTCAGCCGCCATAGTTCTCCTACATGATTGGCACACGGGAGAAGTTTCAGTTGGTTGCAGTCTGCAGCTTCACCTCTGGATGCCAACAAATCTTCCACGCTAGACTTTTGAAGTAACACAAGCAAAAGTACCAGTTTTATATGATGCTTTCCAGTGTTACATATATTAGAGGATTAATGACACTGATGCCTTTATATGTCAACAGCCCTAACTAATTCACTAACTAATTTAGGGAATGTAATCTCTATTCTCATTATAAACGTTTTCAGTGTTAAACAGTAATTAATCTTGATCCATGTCTTAGACTATGCTGTGTTGGATCCTTAAAGGATTTGGGCCTGGAAAGTCCTTGAATTTGATGTTTAAGAACATAATAAAAATATTCTTCTGCCTGTAGTAAGTGGGGCCCAGAGGTCAAATTTTGGTCTTCCTATCAAAAAGTTTGCTTTTCACTACCCACTCAGTAATATGGTTCATTCAATGTGCTGTTTATAATTCAGCAGAGCACATTTTCACAAAGTGTGTCAATGCCATGAAAGCTCTGTGATGAAGTCTGTACCTTGGACTGTCACACCTTGATGCTATGAAGTGCTTTTGAAAAAATAAAAAAAAGTAAAGAGGATCTGCAGTCCTTTTACTCTTGCAGCCTCATCCAGTGGTGTTGCCATGGTTACTGCAAAGTTGGATTCAAAATCGTGTCCATCTCATTCCTGTGAATGATAATAGTTTACACCGAGTTTACAACCACATCACCATATGAAATTATTTGATTTGTCCATTGAAACATACCCGTAATACACATAACATACACGTAAATAACACTGATTAATTTGTTGTGATTATGTATTGTATTATCTTTTATTAATGATAAAAAATCAGGAATGATCAAGCAATAATTATTTCTTTGTACAAGAAAGAAAAGTTCAATTTCTGAGGTTCTCCTCAGCTCACCTGCATGTACACACGTTGTCTCTCTTATGTGTGCTGAGTCATCCTCTCTGTGACGTCAAACTGCTCTTCTGAAGAACTCAGGGAGTTTCTAAACTCATCAAGTTTCATGTTCTGCTGTTGCTTAGAAGGCTGGTATTGTTTGCACTTTGTGAGTGTATGAGTGTGTGTGTGTGTGTGTGTGTGTGTGTGTGTGTGTGTGTGTGTGTGTGTGTGTGTAAGTAATTATGGTAAAATGTGGTCCTGCTGACACACATTGTAGCGGCAACTACCACAGAAGTGGTTTTTAGTATTTTAACTGTAATTTTAATAGCAAAGATCCCAAATATCAGTGTGTTATTTCCCTGGACTCCATATCTGTAGGATAAAACAGTCCCTCCAGGATCTTGCTGCAAAAAACCTTGAATGTGCAGCCAATTTTGTCAAAAATTGTGATTAAAAATTGCTGCATTTTAAGTGATTTTTTTGCGGGAAATTGCAGCAAATGACAAAAATTGCGGCCGATGACAAAAATTGCAAGTCAGGAGAAAAATGTGATTTTTTGAAACTACTGCCTCCAAAAAATGAGTCATGTAATGACTTGCTATAATAATCATACTGAATATTACAAAAACAGCTGCAAATGTTTCAGTTCTCTTCTTTAGTTTTATTTAATTAGTTTCAAAACATGGACTCCAATAATGTTGCAAAAAAATACTGAGTGAATATTGTAGCTCTCCAACCAGTCAATGTGACTGTAAAACAACATGTAAGCTACATCTTCTGTAAACATAACATTTCAATAAATTCAACACATTTAAACAAAGTGACAATTCTTGCGTCAATACAGAGCGTTTCTCCATACTGCAATGCCATTAGTGCGATTTGATGACGCGTTTGATCAGCTTTTAAATGAGGTCACACGCGGGATGACTCCGGTCAGCCGAAAAATGCGGAAAAATCGTGGGGCTTTTAAAAAATTGCAAGCCCCCACAAATATTGCGGACTTTTGTTGAATTTGTGTTAATTATTGCGATTGCAAGATTGCGATTTTCTGGAGGGCCTCTTTAAACAGTATTATTAAATTTCTCAGGCATTCAAAACACAAAGCTAAGTTGATTTAAATACAATGTTTTGTCAGATATGTTAAATTGTAAGAACCATCACTGACTGCTTTTTGTCTGTTTTCCTGATCCAGAGCTACTGCCAAAGATTGTTTGGAGAGTTCCTACTTCAAAGAGAAGCCTCTACGTGAGTGAAGAGGTTTTGGACGAGTCTCAGCTGTAACCCCTGCCCTGTGATGGACTGTAAGTCATTAATCTTGTCTCTCTGCTTCTCTGTGCAGCCTGTGAACCAGAGCTGATGCCAACCTTCCCCCACCACCGCAACAAGCGGGCTGCTCCTGCAGCAGAGAGCCACTCCAAACGGAGCAAAGTGTGATGGAAACTGTAACAATGAGACACTGGACTCAAAGACGAACCTGACATTCTCACAAATGTGCACTCAAAGGAGAGACGTTGGTTTCTGTCACACTGCGTGCACAAACGTAGATCTGCTCATAAAGACTTACTCTGGAATTTTGAGCAAACAAAACAGTACACTTGTATCAGTTTCAGCACAGCCACAGCAAACAAACTTGGATGAACACATTGCTGGACTGCTTACACAGAACTCTGTGTTCAGTACAATGGAGCAGAAGTCTCCGATGTAGATCCAGTTGTTTGCAGCACTGTTTATGGGCTCAGTAGGAATCTCCTCTGTTAGGTTTCTGAAGTATCTCTAACATTGCTGCCATAGTCTGCGCGCTACATGAAGTGATAGTAACGAGGACAGTGTTGCCTTGACAAATATGCTGAGGCATTTTGTCCTTTGTGCGGAGCATTTGTCACATTTTTAGATGTGCTATTGTAACTGTCTCTGCTATTCTGATAAAACTGTGAAAGGGCACGACAACTACGAACTGAACCAACGTGCTTATGCTCAGTCTGCCCACAGAAACACTGGGTCTGTGTGACAGCCTGTCGTCAGGGTTAGAGCAGAAGAATCAAAGGACACCAGAGTTTGTGGCAAAATGATAAAAAGCTCTCAGGTTTGGTCCTCCCAGTGTCAGTCTAGTGTTGATGACCAGCTGTGAGTCCTGTCAAAGTGTCCTTGAGCTGAAATACTGAACCCCTCAATGTACTTGCTAATTGTTATTGTTAAAGGAATAGTTTGACTTTTTGGGAAACATGCTTATTCGCTTTCTTCAAGAGTTAGATGAGAGGACTGATACTACTCAGTGAAATCTGTGTTGCCAGTTTTTATGTTAAGCTAACAGGCTGCTTGCTGTAGCTTCATATTTACTGGGCAGACATGAGATTTGTATCTATCTTCTCAAAGTATTCCTTTAAGAGCCTCTGCTTCAATGCCTAAATGTACTGTAAATAAAGAGTGGCCTCATTAGAAGAAATCACTGAGAAGTGGTGTTTAGTCCCAGCTGTCAATAAATAGGTAGAGATCATGGGAGAAATTGCCTCAGACTGATATTTACTCAACTGGGATAGATACTGAAACTGTTACTGTAGAGCGGTGATACTCAGCTTGCTTTGTCAGGGGGCCTTTTATGCAGAATGACAGGAGGCCAGAGGCCGGCTGCAGCAGCCCTGTACAGGACAGGTGTACGTATGGGTGTTTCTAGGACTTTAGGGAGGGGACTTGTCAGGGTCGGGGGGCCCTCCCTTGGCACTTTTTTAAAAATAAGTTTGAGTTAGAAAATAGTCGGCCGGCCACCTGGCATCATATCACAGGCCACATTTGACCTGTGGGCCGTAAGTTGAGTATCACTGCTGTAGAGCCTCTGAATATGTTTGAAGGGACAGTTCACCCCAAAATCAAAAGTCCATATTTTTCCTCTTACCTATGGTGCTGTTCATCAATCTGGATTGTTTAAATACATTTGAAAAACTCAACAGCAATGTTTCTTTCCAGAAATCATGACCTGGTTACTCGAGATAATCCGCAAACCTTGTTGTGAGTAGTTTTCTTCTTACTGAACTACACTCGCCAATTGTATCAACGCACAGGAGGACGTGCAAATACTGCCAGCTCACCTAGCACCACTGAGCTAGCTAATGTTATAGCTCAGTGTAGCGAACCGCAGCCAGAGAATGGTGAAGCTTACTGGTGGTTTTAAAGAAGTCTTTATTTATGTTCAGCCTTCTTCCTTATTTGAACATAAGTTTGTTTCTTTCCGTTATAGCCGTTCTTTCCTTTACACCGTAAGAGCTACGGGACAGATAAAATGAAATAAAATGAGCTCTACAAAAAATAAACAATAAACCTTTTAAATGATTTCACAACAATATGCCTTATAATCATACATTTGTGCATTAATCATGCATTCCACACCAGTAAAATGACAATAAAATAAAAACGTTTGCCACACAAACAGGCTCAAAGATTGTAGTTAGCTCAACACCATCACCGTGTGGTCAAAAAACACATGCTCCCTTCACAGAGGCTAACATTAGCATGGCTATTAGCGCATGACCAAATTAAGCACCTTTTGGCATTAAACCTCACAAAGACACATAAGAAAATGAAACGAAATGAAGCAAATAGTTTCCATAAATACCTTGTTCCCAATACCAGCTGCGTGCTTGACCGTGAGTTGTACAGCACTTCAGGAGCAGGCTTATTTACATTACTGCACCGTTTTCCTATGCTTAGAGTAACGTAAAGCGAGCGTTTGCGGGAGCTAGCTACTTCCGGTTTCAAGACCGTCAAAATAAAAGAAACCGGAAGTTCATACGTTGTTCATGGAAACTCATTTTAAGAGTTACTTACACTCCCACCAATCATGAGTGAATAATGGAACAGCATATCATTTTACATTAAGAACGAATGATTTTAACAGAAAATTACCCCTTTGTATATGAACACTCATACAGTAACTTATGACAACCATTAACAACTGTGTCAATATCATGAGGTATGAGAGGAGGGAACTATAAACCATAGGAGAAAGAAACCAGCTTAGTCAATTTCCAACAGCAGGACTAGTTTCTGGATTGGTCGCTCTACTTCAGACATTTTGTGGAGACGCTCCCCCCTTTTGCCAAGCTTGCTGTCGCTGAGGCAGATCTTGACCCTCCTCACAAGTCCATCTTTGTCAGTAGTGGTTCCTGTGACTCTAGCCAATCTCCACTCATTTCTATGAGCCTCATCCTCTTTCATCATTACAATGTCCCCAACCTGCAAGTTCCTTCTGGGGGTGTGCCACCTTTGTCTGAGAGAGATATTGGCAAGGTATTCCCTTCGCCACCGGCTCCAAAACTGTTCAGCCAAGTATTGAACATGTCTCCACCTTTTCTTGCCATACATGTCCTCCCTGACGAATTTTCCTGGAGGAGGTAAAACCTTGGCAGACTTCATAGTCAGGAGATGGTTTGGAGTTAGCGGTTCAAGGCTGTGTGGATCGTTGAGGTTGTTAACAGTCAGAGGGCGGCTGTTGACTATTGCCATAGCCTCATAGAAAAAGGCCCGGAGTGACATGTCATTTAGCCTGCCAGGGGAAAGGGTGAGTGTGGACCTCAGGACGCTTCTCACTGTCCTAATCTGTCTTTCCCAAACTCCTCCAACGTGACTTGAATAGGGTGCGTTCATGACAAAGTCACATTGTTTGTCAGCGAGAAATGCAGCTAGCCGGTCTGCATCAAGTTCTTTGAGAGCCTCTCTGAGCTCGTTTTTGGCTCCAACAAAGTTGCTTCCTTGGTCAGACTTAATCTGACGAACAGTGCCCCGTATGGCAATGAAACATCTCAGTCCGTTAATCAGGGCGTCTGTTGACATGCTGTCAAGCATTTCAATATGGATGGCACGAGAACAGAAGCAAGTGAAGAGTAGTCCATACCTCTTGCTCTCCTTTCTTCCTTGCTTTGTAAGAAACGGGCCGAAACAGTCCATACCGCAGAAGGAAAAGGGGGGTGATGGTTCCACACGCTCTGGGGGAAGATCAGCCATCCTTTGCTCTCCAGCTGGTTTCCGGTGCCGTCTACAGGTGATGCATTGGTGAATGTAAGATGCTACTGCCCGGTTAATTCCAGTGATCCAGTAGCCGTTGGCCCTAATCTCATTAATGGTGAGACCTTTACCTTGATGTTTTATCTTTTCGTGATGGTGTGCAATCAACATCTTTGTGATGTGATGATCTTTGGGAATGATTGCAGGGTGTTTGATGGGGTTGGGAAGAGAAGAGTTCCCCAATCTTCCTCCCACCCTGAGGACGCCATCTTCATCAAGGAATGCATCAAGAGAGTAAAGTGGATTGTGAGATGGTAAGGGAATCCCTTTGCTGAGCAGTTTCAACTCTTCTTGATACACTCTTTTTTGCAGGTCTTTGATTATACAATGTTCTGCATGTTCTCGTTCTGTTACAGAGGTGATGCTGTTTGACTTGTTCTTGTTGATTCGTCTTAGAATGCGTGCGACAGCTCGAGTAGCAACCGACCAAGACGAGAACCTGCATAAGCGATCAGCCAGGCTCAGCTGTTCTGTGGTTCTTGTGGTGAGTGCTAAAGCACTTCTGACCTCTGGATCTCCAATTGTCAACTCTGGAGTCTCCTCTGCGGTCAGCTTCATTTCCTTGTTCCACAAGAACTTGGGTCCAGTTAGCCAGGTGGAAGACAGAAGTTCACTGGTAGTCAACCCCCGGGAAGCATGATCAGCGGGATTCTCCTTGGTTGGTACGTATCTCCACTGGTGAGGAGCTGAGCTCAGCTGAATCTTCTGAATGCGATTAGCAACAAAGGTGTGGAACCGCCGTGCTTCATTTTTTATGTATCCTAAGACCACTTTCGAGTCGGTCCAGAAGAACTCTTCAGTGTCAGCAGGTCTATATTCCTCCTTGAGCAGGTTGCTTGTCTTTACTGAAACCACTGCCGCCGTCAACTCCAATCTTGGAATGGTAGTGAGTTTTGTTGGTGAGACACGTGATTTTCCAACAACTAGGGCGCAGTGAACATCTCCTTCTTCATTTTGAAGTCTCAGATATGAACACTGACCGTATCCCTTGGTGCTAGCGTCGGAGAAATGATGCAGCTCTGCCTTTAAGACCTTCCCGAAACCAGCAGGTGAGTATGTGCGGGGTATGGTGACATTATCCAGATGAGCCAAATCATTTCTCCACTGTTCCCATTGCAGACGAAGTTCGTCAGTGAGGGGGTCGTCCCAACCTGTTCCACGTCTACACATTTCCTGAAGGATGATCTTCGCCTTGAGCAGGATGGGCGCCACAAGACCCAGAGGATCGAACAGAGAAGCCACTGTGGATAGGATGCCCCGACGTGTAGCAGGCTGCTCCTTGAGGCTGATGCTAAGCCTGAAGTGGTCAGACTCCACGTCCCATTGAATCCCGAGGGCTCTTTCGAGAGGCAGATTATCGAACGTGAGGTCCATGTCCTTCACATTGGTTGCCCGTTCAGAAGGGGGTATACTCTCTAGTACGTCTCTGTCGTTGGACATGAACTTATGTAGTCTAAGACCACCTTTTGCACAAAGTTCGCGTGCCTCTCTGGCAAGTTGAATGGCATCTTTAGCACTCTCCACGCTCGTGAGGCCGTCGTCGACGTAAAAGTCCCTCATAACAAATCGCGAGCCTTGAGGATAGCTGTTGACATTATCCTTGGCCAGATGCTTCAGCCCGAAATTTGCGCATCCAGGAGAAGACGCTGCTCCGAACAAATGCACTTTCATCCGGAACTCACTAGGCTGTGAGTTCAGGTCTCCCTGTTTCCACCAAAGGAAGCGCAAGTAGTTGCGATCGGCTTCCTTAACATGGAACTGGTGGAACATCTTCTCAATGTCGCACATCAGGGCAACGGGGTGTTTTCGAAAGCGGATGAGAACTCCACTCAAGTTGTTCAACATGTCAGGTCCGGAGAGAAGATGGTCATTTAAGCTGGTCCCTTTATATCTGGCTGAGCAGTCAAACACTACACGAAGTTTGTCTGGCTTCTTCGCATGGTGAACAGCATGATGGGGAATGTACCATCTCTCCCCCTCGCTCCCACCATCTTCGACCAGCTCTGCGTCTCCTCTTTCAATGACCTCTTCCATGAACTTGACATACTGCTCCTTATATTTTGCATCCCGTTGCAGTTTCCGTTTGAGGTGATTGAGGCGTATCAGGGTTGAATCCCTGTTATCAGGCAAGCTGGGTCTGGTTTTGAAGGGCAGAGGCATTTCATAATGACCATGTATGTTCTTCTGTATGCCCTCTTCTACCTTGTTGAGGAATGTGATGTCATCTTGTGACACTGTTTTTCCATCTTCACTGCCATCCTTGAAGTCCGATTCCAGGATACGGATCACATCGACAGGGGTTGCTGGAGGTAGCTCTTTAACTGTAATTCTGTGACACAGATGACTTGTGCTCAGGGAATCATGGCCTGGTGAGGAGCGCCCCACTATGCTCCATCCTAGGTCCGTTTGTATAGCATAGGGTTCCTCGTCTCCTCCTAATATGACTCGCCTGGGAGCCATGGCCCTGGAGCAGTTGTAGCCAATGAGAAGCCCTACTTCACAGTCCCTCAGGGGTTGGATTTCATCAACTATTTCTGTAAGATGACTCCATCGTTTCGCTGTCTCACAAGTTGGAATGTGGGAGCGGTTTATTGGTATACTGTCCTTAGTGTAGGTCACTGGAAGATTGACCTGTATGGCTGAACTGTATCCCCTTACACGAAGGCCAGAAACACTCTCGCTTGTGATGACTGTGTCTTTTCCACTCATGGTAGTCAACTTCAGCTTCACTGGATGCTTGTCTGCATCAAGACCATCGCTCACTTCTTGGTCGATAAACGTAGTGTCACTCTGGGAGTCAAGAAGGGCGTAAACAAGTTTCTCAACCGTTGGGTTATTTTTTGATGAGACCCACACTGGTATAACCATAGATGTGCTGAAGGAGCCTTCTGCTGTTACGCTGAGTGATGTTGCAGCAGTACTTTGACTTAATCCAACCTCTGGTGAAGACCTTTCCCTCACGTAGTTGTTATCATGAAGGGCTGTAGGATGCCTTCCCTTGCAGGTCTCACAGAAATGACGATGGCGGCAGTCTTTCGCGCTGTGGCCTGGTTTTAGACATCCATAGCAGAGTTTCTGCTCCTTTACGTACTTCCGTCGCTCGCCCAATGACAGTCCTGTGAACTTGGAGCACACATGAAGCTGATGTTTAGCGTCTTGACAAAGAATGCATGGTGTCTTAGCCTTTCTGTAATTTTGATTCTCATCTGACCTTTGATTCTCATTGTCAGCAGCTGTTTGAGTGGTGAGAACACTGGCCTTGTTTCTCTTCAGGTCTCGGGGATTTCTCCTTTCAGTGCTTGATTCTGATGAACGAAGAGCGTGTAAAGACGTAATGGGATTGCAGGCAATCTCGGCTTCAGATGAAATGAAATTAGCGAAGTCCTTGAAAGTGGGGAATTCTTGACTTTCATTCAGGCTATGTGTGACTTGCCGATTCCAGCGTGAAGCCGCCCAGTCTGGAAGTTTATGAACGAGCTTCTGGTTCTCCTCGCAGTCATTTAGTATGTCGAGGCCCTTGACATGAGGTATGGCATCTTGGCAGGCGTTCAGAAAGTCTGAGAAGTTTCTAAGTCCCTCAGCATCCTTCGGCTGAATTTTTGGCCATTTAGAAAGTCTTTCTCTGAACGCTCTCTGAATAGTGAATGGCTGGCCAAAGCGACGATTTAACTTGTTCCAAGCATCTTGGTAAGCCTCATTATCATTTCGGTAGAAGATGCCATCAAGAGCTTGGCGTGCTGGGCCACCGACATACTTCTTGAGATAGTAGAGTTTTTCAGCTGGAGAGATTGCCCTTTGGTCAACAAGCGAGGTGAACGCTGCTGCCCATTCAGTGAACCGTATGGGATCACCACTGAAGACAAATGGCTCAGGAACTGGGAGCCTATTTAAGGCTATGCTGTCTTGAAAGACCTGAGTGAGTGAGGAAATGTCTGGGTGAGAGGGTGTTACAACAGGTGATAGCGGGACTGCAGTTACAGGCAGCTTCTTGGCCTCTTTGTCCCTTTCGTCATCAATGCAGTCAGCAGCTTCACGTTCTGTCTCCTTACTATACACCTTCAACTTGGCCTTAGCTGCTCGCACTTCCTTATCTGCCTGTAGTCGTTCTAATTCATGCTTTTGTGCTTCTAGGGCTTTCCGTTGTTGCTCCTCTAGCTCTCTAATCACTTCCTTTTGTTTTTCTTCTGCTATCATCATCTCATAATTAGTTTCCTTCACCGCTAGTTCAGCTGCTGCATCTGCACGTTTGGCTGCCATAGATGATGCTACGGAGTGGTGGTCAGACTTGCCATGACTGGTCAAGGAAGCAGCAGATCCATAAACAGACCTTGCATAGTCACGGTGGAGTAGTTCATGAAGGCGATGTTTTTCTTGGTCTTCATTAAACTCACCTTCATCATCTATTGCTCTACCATGGGCAATGATGATGATTTCTCTGGTAACTGATTCACAAGTATCAACTCGTCTTCTTACATCAGTAGAAGGTGTGGCGAGATCTCTGATTTCAAAATACATGTTCATTATGTCATCCTTAGCCTTCTTAAGATCTTCAATGAGAGGCCAGAGCTCACCTTCTGACATGTATGTTTTCAGTTGATTTCTTGCTTTGCGTACACTAACCTTCCATTGCTCATACATGGAGAGCAGCCTTTTCTCCTTTTTCTTGGCCTCTTCCATGTGTAGCACACGCATCTTCTCTGTAGGGTTCCGTGCACGTTCGGAGCGTCGAGGACATGCAGGTGAGTCATCAAGCTTACCTTGGAGATTAGTCTGACTTTCTTGTCTCGTTTCTTTCAGATGTGTTCTCTCAGGAGCATCTGCCACTCCACGGTGCTCACTCTGAAGATCTTGAACTTCATACTGGGAACTGTCTATCTGCTCCTCTGTTTCCCTGATGTGACCTGACTGTGACATTATTGACTCAGTTTGTGAATTATCCAGTCAGAAGCAAATGTTAGCAGAGATGATCAATACTTAGAATGAACAGCATGAACACAAAATTTTAGAACCTCTGTACAAATTAACTAGCACTAGTGTGCAGGCATTCAAATAACAGTAAGTGTTTAGGTAAGTGCACAGTAAGCACAATTTTCAAAGTACTTGAAATGCACAACACAGAATATCAGAGTATGAGTACAAAACCACTAACAACTAACATGTGTAAACACTGAAATAAGTGTAAATGTCCAGGTAGGTACCATAATAAAGACAATTTTCAGCTTGAAATGTCCAAAAAAAAGGCAAAATGTCCTCAAGTATAAAGAGTCCACAAGAGTGTATCCTTATGTGTAGAGGTATCAACAGTTTCTTTCCTTTGATGTAGATGAGCAGGTGAGTGCTGTATGTTCACTGGTTCAGTCTGAGAGGCTGTTTATGCGTTGCTCACCTTACCCATAGTTGTGCATCAATGTCAGTGAGTGTGACCGTACTTGACCATTGCACCGAGTTCATGAGACCGCTGCCCAGGTTGCCGAAGTGAATCATGCACTGATATCCGGGAACATCTGCTACTCGATGAATCCATGTTGACAGCATGTGGCGACGTGGCAGCAGCACCAGGCATACAGTGAAGACCCTCCATCATGGCCCGTCATGGAGGCAACAAGTCATCAGATCGGTGTGGGTCAAGCTCTTACTGTAGCGAACCGCAGCCAGAGAATGGTGAAGCTTACTGGTGGTTTTAAAGAAGTCTTTATTTATGTTCAGCCTTCTTCCTTATTTGAACATAAGTTTGTTTCTTTCCGTTATAGCCGTTCTTTCCTTTACACCGTAAGAGCTACGGGACAGATAAAATGAAATAAAATGAGCTCTACAAAAAATAAACAATAAACCTTTTAAATGATTTCACAACAATATGCCTTATAATCATACATTTGTGCATTAATCATGCATTCCACACCAGTAAAATGACAATAAAATAAAAACGTTTGCCACACAAACAGGCTCAAAGATTGTAGTTAGCTCAACACCATCACCGTGTGGTCAAAAAACACATGCTCCCTTCACAGAGGCTAACATTAGCATGGCTATTAGCGCATGACCAAATTAAGCACCTTTTGGCATTAAACCTCACAAAGACACATAAGAAAATGAAACGAAATGAAGCAAATAGTTTCCATAAATACCTTGTTCCCAATACCAGCTGCGTGCTTGACCGTGAGTTGTACAGCACTTCAGGAGCAGGCTTATTTACATTACTGCACCGTTTTCCTATGCTTAGAGTAACGTAAAGCGAGCGTTTGCGGGAGCTAGCTACTTCCGGTTTCAAGACCGTCAAAATAAAAGAAACCGGAAGTTCATACGTTGTTCATGGAAACTCATTTTAAGAGTTACTTACACTCAGCCCAGGAAGACGCCATTAATAGCCCCTTTTACACTGCCTCTTAAAGGCAGGAATTTCATGCCACTATGCTTCCTCGCCACTCTGTATTAAAGGCACCATCATGAAACGGGGGGATGGAGTTGTTTTGCCTTTAATCCCGCATCGGAGGAAGTAACAGCCCCAAAACACATCCAGCCAGCAGGACGGCATCATGGGCGGCACTTGTGTGATGTTTTGACAGTGTGTTATGTGTGCAACCCATTGCAGGGGATTTAAAAAGTAGCTGATAGCAGTTAGCAGCTAACAGTGGCCCAACATGTCTCTGAAAATGGAGAAACATTGGTCTGGGAGCTCCTTACCCTCCACGCAAAAGGCAAAATCAGCCAATATATAACACAGACAGTATATGATTGTTACTGCAATGTTTTGCCATTGTTATTGTTTATAAAGTGCTGCTAATGCATGTTTTACTTTACACTAGAGGCCGATGCTGTTGTGTTACATGTCACTCTCGCCACGCCTCTTTTGCTTCTGTGATGCCAGCATGATGTTTAAAATGACGCACTGGGGCAGCATGATGTCGCCGTTGTTTGGTTCCATGTAAAAATGCAAAAGCGGCATGAAGGAGGGACTTCCCAGCAGCCTTATAATGGAAATTCTATGTTACATCTCGTGCTGTCACAAGCGCGAGCCTCTCATCCATGAGTAGATGCAGGCTTCCTCCTGCGCAGTGACACAGTTGGTGTGTATAAATTACTACAAAGAAAAATACTTGTTTCTACATGTAACTGTTCACAACAAGATCTGTGGATTATCTTGAGTAACTGAGTCATGATTTCTGGAAAGAGACATTGCTGTTGGGTTTTTTGCACCACAAGCTGAGTGCCATCTAGTTCCATTATACTGGAGAGAAGGCAGACATCGCTGGGGCTGATATCTTTAACACTCGGCAGCTCACACCAAAACAATCCAGACTGATAAATAGTTATTTATCAGTCTGATAAAATGTTTCTTGGATTTTTGGGTGAACTGTCCCTTTAAACCATCATCCATTAAACATAATAAAACTGTCAAACCAGCAACTGTGCTTTTTTTCATTTGAAATGTCAGTTTTTATTAATGCAGGTTAAATTAGTAGTCATGGTTACATGGCCAGCGGCAGGTTGGGTCCCCTTACAGGGACGTTAATAACTGACCTCCCACTGAACCAGTTAGGTACCTCCACAAACACACAGCAATACTAGCACTGAGCTATCACAAGAAGTCCCATCACTGAGTTAGCAGACAAGCCTGTGGTTCTGGTGTGATAGTGAGAGGTCAGAGAGTTGGTACAGAACAAACATCCAATAGCAGATTTAAAAGATTATTTAAAACTGACTAACTGTGTGGTCCTGCTTCTCGATAGCCAGCAGGGCTCGCTTTCCTTATTGTCTGTTAGCTGACAACAGGACACTACACTATTTAAGCTGGAGAAGGAAAGCCAGCCCTGAACAGACAGTAATGAAACAATATGGTGGTGATTGCCTCAGAGTTGAACTTTGTGTGTACATTTGCCTCCCAAAAGAAAAAAATAAACAGGATTTTCACTGGAGCTCCTTCAAGACATCAACAAAATAAATACTTCAAGTGTAAACGTACTGTACGTCTATTACAGTCAGTCAAGGTACATGTCAGATGTGATCAAACAGGTTGTGTAAATAGTGTTCTGTAACACTGCTGGACAATTTATGGCAGGGCAAACAAGACAAAATCAAAATGTTCAGATTTAAAGAGATGTGCTTGAGTGATTCTCGTAAATGGGAAGAAAAACAGTATTTATGTTCAGCACTGAACAGACTGCAACACAAACTTCAATAACAGAAAATCCAAGATTCAGACATTCACACAAGTGTATTCAGGGAAATGCAGTGCAGAAACTAATTTCAGCTGATTTAAATAGAGCGACTGGAGTTGAGGTTCATCCTTGAAGTTGGAATCAGCACTTCAGAAAACAGTCTGAGCTTTCGATCACATCATGTGATCTTTATTAGCAGATAGTTTGCCCAGAATCTCCTCTGGGCATTTCATGGACCTCTCATCAATGCTGGCTTAAAAGCTGTGGTGATGAAGATCATGTGAGATAATCAAGAGCCCTACAACAGCTACTAAATGTTGTTTCCAGGGTCAAGTATAAACTTTCAACCTCAAATTTTAAGCCAACTTGACTGAGAAGCTGTTAAAGTAAATTTAACAATACCACAAAAAGTAACCATCTGCTGAGGAAGCTCACCTGACAAGACTGAAAGCTCCAGAACAGCTACTAAATGAACCTTGTGGTGAGACTGTCTTCTCAAGAGCAACTTGAGTTTTACCACAGAGTTAAAAAAAATTTTTTTTAAGTTTTTGGATTGAGGGAATGAGGTGTCGGACTCTCAATCAAGCACATCTCTTGTAATGTAAATATTGAACATGAACGCCTCACTCAGACTGCTGCTGGCACAGAGGCTCAGGCCTGATGCAGACACACACAGAGCTGTAGAGGGACACTGAGGCAGTGATGATCAATTAACTCTTCATCAAAAAACAAATAAACAGGGCTCCCAACAAATAGACATATACATTAAGACACACAAGTTTCATAAAAACACGTAGATGCATTCACACACTCGCATGCCTGGCAGGAGTACTATCTTTTTCTTTTGTTTCTTCTTTAAGCGTCACTGTCCTTCATTGCGATCCAAAGCAAAGTGCACGATGGCAACAAAATGTACAGTCCTTCAGTCAGAGAGAATCGGCTCAGAGAGGGACAAACTTAATGCATTTAGATTCAAATGCAGCTTTCCTCGCACAAATGCAGGTTAGATGAAGAGTTCTTGTGGTGAATACACTGTAGCGGCTGCTTTGTAACTGAACATCTGAAATGAGGGTAAGACATGGGCTCTATTGTCCAACTACCAAATCACACCAAGATTTTCTATTGTAGCATTTAGTCAACTTCCTCCAGGGATTCAAAAATTCTGGCCTGGATGATTAGAGGTAAGAAATACAAGATTTCTTGCCCCTTTCATTTTTTTGTTCCAACAGACCAGTCTGTTATTTGAAATCCATGAGAGGCAGTGAACCAAGCGCTCAGCTGAGAGATGAAAGCCTACAGGATGGTACAGCAGTTGGGGGATGGGGGGGTGATGAGTGTTGTCGGGAACAGTTTGACCCTTCTCGTGGACCGGGGAGAGGTGGGGCAGGACTCTGTCTCTCAGCCCTCCATCCCAAAGTCCTCTGTGAACTTCTTGACCTTCAGGAGATCTTCAGTGTTGACTGTGGGACGGGTGGTGGACAGAGAGCGCAGCATGTCCGACTGCAGAAGACAGGAGATACAAGTTACTTTTGGTTGACATTGTTTTATATACTCAATTCTCCTTCATCCAGGGTCAGAGTTTACCGTACAGTGGCCTCAAAGACAGCTTACTACAGATCTTTTATCATACACTGACTGACAGCAGTGCTGTGGAGCAAGGTTTTGATGAACAATAATAAAGTGGCATAGTAAAGGGTAACTTCAGTATTTTTCAATCTGGACCCTATTCCCCCGTGTTTTAGTGTCTTAGTGACTAGAACAACAATTTTTTAAATTGGTCAGGTATTAGGCAAGATCGCTGCAGTCAGCAGCTGCAAAACAGGCTGCAATGTAATCTCTGTGAGCCATTGAGCACCATAAAGTTACACCCACTAAAAATTCTCGTTTTTGCCGCTGACAGGCTCTGACTGTTATTCTAAGTGTCTGATAACATTGTGGAGAGGATCCCAACAAAGGTTGACATTTCTGTTAAAGAGTAAGATCATCAAACACACCAGACTCCATTTAAAAAACAGTCATTTTATCCTCAAAAAAACACATTTCATTCAAAGCTGACAGAGGCAGAATGAAACTCTGAATAGCTGTCTTGGTTGAACTTTCCACGGTTTCAACAATTGCCAACTCTGGTTTGTTTGAAATAAACCCTTAATTCACCCACTTAGTTGTGAAAATATGATGGCTTTATGCATGCTAAAATTACAGTTCTTTAAATGGAGACTGGTGGGTTTGGCAATGGCAATTTTGGCACTGTGTCTGTTTAAACAAAAAGGATCTTACTCTTTCACAAGAGCTCGACTGTTGTTGGGATAATTTCCATAAGTTGTCAGACACTTAGAATAATAATCTGAGCCTGTTAGTGGATGTAAACTGATGGTGCACAAATGCCCACAAGGATTACATGGCAGCTGGTTGAGCTGCAGCGGTCTCACTCAATACTGGACTAATTTCAAAACAGTTGTTCCCATTTGTCACGTAGACAAAAACATGGTAAAATAGGGTCCAGGTTGGAAAATACCGAAGTTATCCTTTAACTGTGATCAATATATTTTATTCCGCACGGGACTGGTTCATTGAAGCCGCAGCTTTTCCACTCTTATCCCATCACTGCAGCTCCGGTGGAAAAGATGTGACTTTGGGAAAATACTGTAGAATTTCTTTAGACTTTAAATATTTAAAAAATATATATTTTTATCATATAAATGAAATACAGACATGACATTTACATCAAACAGACCTCATCAATCATTCATTTCCTTAAAACAATTTAATTTAAAAAGATTCATTATCTGTAATTAAATGTGACTTCAGCAACAATAACAGGTTTCATTTAAGCAGTTATACAGTGTTGTGTATTGCTTGGATTTCTTCATTACAATCTATCTACAGTCATAAGAACAGAAATGTGCTCCATTTGTTCTCCAAACTTAATCTTGACTACTTAAAGCAGAGCACACAGATATAATCTGAGCTTCTGTTGCTCCTTATTCTCTTCTGGTTGTGTGTTTACTCAGTTTTACTGGCTTATATTTCTAGAAATAAATGTAATTGTTTTAGTTAGTGTGGCTGTATATGTGACAACTGTTTTGTGAGAATGAATAAACTTGTATGTTTCATAATGTATTTTGTTCTGAGGTAAAGTAAGGTAGGTTTATGGACGGGATGTTCATTCAAAAATGTTGAAGCTCCTGTTCAGTTTTAGATCTTGTGTAGTTGTTGCTATGGAGATCTGAAATGACGAGCTGCAGCACTGATCATTTCTGTGTTATTAATATGTGTGTTTCTCACCATGCAGACTATGGGCTCCAGTAGCTTATCACTAGGCACATCCATCCAGGTCATCTCTATGGCTGCAGGGTCGCCAGGGGAACAAGGAGTCAGGAGGTCATCCACCATCACCTGGTTGTTGCTTCGGGACGGGCCGCGAACCTGCAGAATAAGAACAAGGAAAAAGCTCAATAGTAATGGGAGAATTATTAACCATAACAACGATTTGACAGACATGAGCTTTGAAGATTTAACATAGTTTTTAAATGGATTTCTATTGATGTCACCTTTTTGAAGTGGGTGGCAGACTGGACCTTCCTAACAGGCTGCATGAGAGCATCCCGGACAATAATGCTGATGTCAGCGCCGGAGTAACCGTCTGTTTTGTGGGCGAGCTGCCGCAGGTCGGCCTCGCTCAGGCTGTGTGGCGTGTTGCCCAGATGAAGACGAAACATCTGGGCCCGAGCCGGCTCCTCCGGCAGAGGGATGTAGATACGCTTCTCAAATCTGACACACAAAAGAGGGCAAGACTCATTCAACCGTACATTCACCAGCTGTTCAAATCATAGAGAACAGAAATGCTGTGCTTGCAGGTTTCGCTCACATCTAAGACTCTAAAGAGCTTCTGAAAGCTGCCTGGAGCTGAAACTGACACTATAAAAGAGGAAAGAATATAAAAATGCAGGGCAGTATTTTACAATTGTGTTAAGTGAAGCAGCAACATTGATCAAAATAATACAACTGTCATATTTTGGATTATCCCTGATCTGAGTCTACACTTTAACTTACACTCACACCATGTATTGATGGACTATATTTTGACTAGAGTCTTCATCAGCGTGATGAAGACCCTAGGTCTTGAGGGTTTTCATCATCAGGGTGATGAAGACTCTAATCAAAACGCATTGGTTTATCCATGTATTAATAAAGGATTTTTAACTATACTCAGAGTGCCTTGGACTGCCTGCCCTGTACCATGGACTTTAACACTGAGTGAGCTGCCAGTCTGTTATTTATCTTTATATGACTATTTGCCCGACCCTCCTTTGCCTCATCCGAGTGCAGCACTCCCTAGTTTTTTCCTCATTATCAGTGAATTTAAGACATTTTAAGACTTTTGAAGGACCTGCAGTCATCCTGCTGTTATTTCACATATTTTAATAATTTTTAAGTCTCTAAATTTAAATGATTTATATGTCATGTGAATTGTCAGTGTAAATAAATTACTCTCAGACTTGCCAAGTGAAGCCTCCTTCTGTCACTTCCTACTAAAATTGTCAAAACTTCCTATTGACTCTGGCAGGACATGTGACACAACTGTCTGGTTCTGTGACGCTGACTGTTGCTGTCTTTGGGTGACTACTGAAATACACTAACTAGTGTTAAAGAAGTTAAAGCGAAAACTCCCCTGCAGTGCTATTTGCCAGTGACTTATGGTATTTTTGGAATTCCAAAGTAAAATGGTGAAAAGAAACAACGTGCTACTAAGATGTGAAGACTGAAGTTTAACCATACACTACTACAATAGCTTTTATTTATCTCAGAGACTATGATCATGCTCCAGTTGCCTTAATTCATAACCTCTAAACCTAACAGCTACAACGAAATGTCTTCTCTGACTCACTGAGATGAATTTAGGTCAAATAATTGGTCATTTGAATAAGTTAGGGTGAGACAAACACACATTTAACCGAGGAGTATTGTAGTGACCTCTGACCTTCTGCGGATGGCAGCGTCTAGCACCCACGGGATGTTGGTGGCTCCTAACACCAAGATACCATCATTGTTGTTTCCCACACCTACAAAATCAGAGATCTTCAGTCAGCTCAATATGAGCACTTTCTGCTTCTCCCAGTGTCCATGCAGAGTTACGTATTTGCATTTTTAAGATGTCTTTGTAGTTTTCTATTATTCCTCATCCTCATCTCATTCGGCTCACCCTGCATCTGGACCAAGAACTCCGTCTTGATACGGCGCGCGGCCTCACTCTCGTTTTCGTTCCTGGAGCCGCACAGTGAGTCCACCTCATCGATGAAGATGATTGAGGGTTTGTGCTGGCGAGCCAGGTCAAATAAGTTCTTCACCAGCCTGCGAGACACAGGGAGAGATAGAGGAAGTGAGACTGAGAGAGACACATGGACAGCAATATTGAAGGAATTAGTGAATGCAAGCAGCAGAGGTGAAGAGTGTCCCTGACAAAAACTGAGAGCTGCCAGTCTGGAGTGGAAATGGATTTACTGCGAGTTGTAGGCATCTTATATTCTGTCATTACACTGTGTTTGAGCAGTTTCAAAAATAGGATACGCTCTCTAGCCTCTAATATAACGTAAAAGATGAGATGAGATAAGAGAAACAATATTGTCATCCATCTCTATACAGTGCAGTACACAGAGGTAGGAAATTGTGTTGAGTTTAAATGAGGTCTGGTGAGTTTGGGGATTGTAATTTTGGGACTGTTTCTGGTTAAACATAAAGGGTCTTCTGTGGGGATGCTTTCCATTATTGTGTCAGATATTCAGAATAAAAACCTGTGCCTGTCAGTAGCGAAAACAAGCGCTTTTGGTGGACATAAACTGATAGTGCACAAATGTTGACAGGATGAAGAGTCAGGTTTTCACTCTCATTAGGCTGAAAACATATAATCAAATCAACATCTAAAAGAAGTTATAAAACCCATTCTAGTATATTTCTGCACTACAACAAATGTGTCTTTCCCTGTGTAGAGTACAACTTCAGACAGCAGCCACGCCTAAGGAAGAGACGTACTTCTCACTCTCTCCCAGCCACTTGGACATGAGGTCTGAGGAGGAGACAGAGAAGAAGGTGGAGTTATTGGCCTCGGTGGCCACGGCCTTAGCCAGGTACGACTTTCCTGTCCCCGGAGGACCGAACAGCAGGATGCCTCTCCATGGAGTCCGCTTGCCTGAGAATGTAAAGACCATATGTAAAGTTGGTCACATGTTGTCGTGCAGTGTCACTGTCCAACACAGGTGATGTTAAAATGCTATTCAACAGTCATTAAAAAACTCTTGAGTTACTTTTTAAACTTATGAGCTGTGATACTGAACTAGGGCTGAAACTAACAATTTTCACAATTGATTAATGTATCAATTATTTTCTGACTGATAAATAAAATTAAAGAGAACTGTGAGAAATGGTCATCAAATATTCCTAGAGATTAAAACTGACATCCTCTAATCAATTCAGATTGTTTTGTCTGAACCATAGTTGGACATTAAAAATGTACTGAAGTTAAGTAGCAAATATACGTAGCAAATTTGAGGGGTGAGAATCTGCTTCATAATAATTAACTAAATATCGTAATTGCTGCCAAATAATCTGTTGATCAATCCTGTTTCAACTCTGTATTTACCCTTCATTATCACATTATTATTTAACAATAGATAACGTACATTTTTTAGCTCCAAGCACAGTTAAAAAAATGTACTTCTGCCATCTTTTAAACTACACTGAACAAAAATTGAAATGCAACATGTTTCTTTGTGCTCCCATTTTTCACAGGTCACTTACAAAATAGATGTATTTCTCTCAATTTTGGTCACCAATTTGTTACAATCCATGTTAGTGAGCACTTCACCTTTTCTAAGACAATCCATCCACCTGATAGATGTGGCATATCAAGATCTAGATTAAAAAGCATCATTACCACACAGGTGTGCCTTGGGATGGTCATAATAAAAGGCCTCTCTAAATGTGCAGTTTTATCACACAACACAATGCTACAGATGTTTCAGGTTTTTAGGGACTGTGCCATTGGCATGCTGACTGCAGCAATGTCCACCAGAGGTGTTGCTCGTGAACTGAATGCTCATTTTTCTACTATAAGATGTCTCCAATGTTGTGTCCTTGAATTTGACAGTACATCCAACTAGCGGTTCTGACGGTTTGTACAAACCATTTGTTGGTTGTGAGGCTTATCTTAGAAAAGAAGAAGTGCTTACTAACATGGATTTTAACAAATTTACCACCAAATCTGAGAGAAATATACCTTTTGAGTGTATAAAAAAAGTCTTAGATCTCTTACTTAAACCTGTTAAGAACAGGAACAAAGACAGAAAATCTGCATTTAAATTTTTGTTCAGCATATTTGATTTCAGTGTATGATAGTTAATGGATGTAAATACAGATAGAGCGGGAATATCCAACAGTACCTGTAAAGAGGTGAGGAAATTTGATGGGCAGGATGACAGCCTCCTTCAGAGCTTCCTTAGCTCCCTCCAGTCCAGCCACATCGTTCCACCTGACATTGGGCTTCTCCATTACAATGGCACCTGGACACAGTGGCAGAGCATGATTAAGACTGACAATGCAGATGGCAGAAACACTCCAAAGGTGATTGTACACCTGTAGCCCTAACACAAACAAGACCTCATAACTCCACTGAATGTCAGACTACTACTGATAAAAAAAATGAATTATGCACAGTTACATTTGATCAGGTGAAGATCCTCTCATAAAGAAGTATGGTGTTAGTGAGTTATACAAAATGATCTAGTAACTATCTGGCTATTTTCCCCCATGCATATTAACTCACCCATAAGTTGCTCCTGTAGTTTCTTCTTCTCTGGGTTTTCACCCTCGCTGTCACTATCACTCCTAGACCAGACACAAACACAGAGGTTGACACAATCACAGTAAATCCCACAAACTTGAACATATTTCCTGAGAATGCAGAAGACAGACAGCATACTTGTCATTGCTCTGTGCCTCCTTGACAGGCTTCTTGCCCTGTTTGTCTTTATTTTTCAGATAATCTTTGAGTTTCTCCGCTCTGTCCAGGTACTGCATACACTTTGCTCGTATACTCTCCTTTGCCTTGTCGCTGTGGGCCTCATCTAGGAGAAAGACAGAGTTCCAAACAAAAATGTGAGAGAAACCCACTAATATTTAACTAATTCTAACTACCTATCAAGCTGCAGTACTCACATTTGATGGCATGTAGGAAATACTCCACAGCATGCTGGTACAGTCGTAAGGCCTCCTCATAATTCTTCGCCTTGTCTTCCTCTGTGGCTTTGGTCACAAGATCAATCGCTTTCTGCAACAGATGCAGAGAAACACAGTCAGAGGACAGAAGTAGATATGAGATGGATTGGGGGTGGAGACACAATAAAGGCAGGGAATGTGCACATTAGTCATCCTCACATCAGTCTGCACATGTCAACACTGGAGCTTCAACCAAAACAAAGCCAAAGTTATACAACTAGCATAACATGTTACACAATGGAATCCTGATAGTTTATCTGATTATACAACAAAATTAGCTGGTTACTTCTTAAGGCAACTAACGCACAAAAACTGAAATGTTCCATGATACTTATCTTTGTTTTTTCCTTGTTAAGTGTCAGCGAGCAGGAGCTGTAGTCCAGCTAACGCTGCGAGAACGGCTGATACCGTTATAAACATCCTCCAGCAGAGCATTACCGTTACTTGGCAATCCACAAATGCATAACCCACATCAGAGTTACTTAATAGTATTGTTTTACAGCACGTAATTAGCTAGTACAATAACGTTAGCTCTTGCTGAGGCTTATCCCATTTCCAAGACTGTTTGCAGGCTCAGTTCACTAAACTGGCTTGCTCACAACATTAGCAGGCTTTAGCGTCAGCTGTTCTGCTAGCAGTTAGCTTGCATTCAAGCAGCTGTATGGGCTAAGCTGAGTGATATGCAGTTGTAGCGAGCTAACGGTAGCTAGCCAGTATTAGCCTACCTGTAATGTTGACGTTGTCATTTCATCTCAGTCTTGCGCTCTCCTCCCAGATTTCTATCCTCTGACCCAACCAAAAGGCGGATATGTGAAGAAATGAAGTCGTTAGCAGCCCTGTGTTGTGAGAGGGCAGGTTGTTCTTGACATGACAAAACAGTTGCTAATACGTTAGCTAGCTAGCTGATATGACAGCTCTGCCTCGACCCAACAAACCACAGCAACAACGCTGCGTCTACCAACCAAAGCTAGCTGACACAGGGATAACTTCCGGTTGAAACTTTAAAAATATAATTATTACACGCTTATGTCGGAAAAATAATGGAATAAACAAGAATATTTTCTCGACTGGATTCTTGCAATTAAATAAAATTTTATTTTGATTGATTTATTCACGCCAAATCTTTTTTTTTCCCCACAAAATTATACGGAACAGGTCAGGAAATGGATGTACAAAGGACAAAAGAAATAATTCAGCAGCAATGGTATGGTAAGGTAAGCAAAAGAACAATAGAAGTAACATTATTTTGAAATTCAAAAGAGTAAATTGATTTTTTTTTCAAACGAAAAGGCAACAAAAAAGGAGAAATAATCAGGGAAACAAACAGCAAGAAGGAGCAAGACATTACAAGAGCATATAAATGTATACAGTTTTTAAAGCTTTACAATACAATTTTCCCACATATGTTAGGGACTTTAAGTAGGGGGCAAAGTTATTTATAACCACAGTGAAGGAGAGAGTACATCCTTTAAACTTACAAGTATGAATGTAATATTTACCCTAAATAATCACAACATAAATAGTAGGCCCATCTGAAATGTTTGTAACCACGTTGTCCATAAAATAAATTGTATCAATGTAACTAAACAACGGTATATTATCTATTTTTAATGACAGCCAGTTGTGAATATCAGACCAAAACAAATTAACATATCAGCTTTTAAGAAATAGATGATAAATGGTTTCATCTTCTGAGGAGCAAAAGGTGCAAGGGTCTACTTTAAGTAAATTTAAAGTTAAATCTTTTGTGGAGAAAATCATTAACAGGGAATAATGCTGACACAATTTTAACTGGGTGTCTTTGGCTTAAGAGGCAACATGGCATGATAACTAAAAAAAAAAAGGACTTATTCCTTAGAGGGACTTCTATATTACCTGGTACAGAGCATGAGTTAAAGTCCCCCAAAGGTTTTGTTTAAATACCATACTCATCATTTTGTTGTCACATTTTTGATTCATCAAGTTAACATACGAGAGGAAGAGGAATCAAAGAAAACTGCAACGTTGCTTTGTATCATATGAAGTAAAGGAATTGGAACTGCTTTACAGATGTGGTAATAACCTTTTGTTGAAACATTAATAATAAACCTTCCGGAAAATTCTTCAAAAGATCATCTGAACTTAATTTAACACATACAAAAACCCTTCTTATACCAATCAGCTTTAAAATGTGATTTTCTACTGATAGTAATGAGCCTGTTGTCCAATAGTAATGAATTGTGTGGTGATACATTGCATTGCCGCCACCTAGCGGCCATATTGGTGCCATAGCAGTAGTACTCCCATAATTGAAAATGACACATGCCCAGAGTAAGACAGGAAACATACATCGAAACCACGTGTGCACCTAAACACCGGGAATAACAGTCAATGCGTAAAATAAAATGAAAACATAGTCTATATTATAGCATGCATGTAACAAACCACACATCAATCTATGTAATTTGTAACGGTTTTATTGGTAGGTATTTACATTTGAGATTATTACATTGCTATCATACATTGTATACTGTATCTTGGAAGGAAGTCTAAAATACTTTGCATATGACAGGTTGTTGCAGCAGCATTTTATCCTGTTGTGACTTTTCAGTTCAATGATTGTGTTGGACGCAAGCTGCCACAGATATTACCTTTGGTTTCAAAAACCCCTTCTTTGAAGCATTGCTTTGCATAGACAGGATAGCCACGATTTCAGAACACAAAGAGAAAAGAGATGAAAAACAATCACCTGGAAGAGGAGGGGAGGTGTACATTCACAGATTTAAAGGGGTTTGTTAGGTTAGTGCATCAAGCTCGAAGAGGGACGGCCTGTAGCTCGTTGAAGGTTGACCAACTTAAGACAATCAGATCTGTGCAGTGAGTTAGAGGAACATGACTGATGGAAAATGAAAAGTGTGGTTATAAAAGTAGGATGATGGAGTGCAACACAGGAACAAGACTTTATGTCAGGCCAAATATAACTCGAACCTCCCACATGCAGATAATATTTTAGGTGAAGCAAAGTCTGCCTCGCCTATTGACTATAGCTTGAAAAAGAACTAAAAGCTACAACAACTATTTAGCTTATACGAAAAAGCCAAAAGAAAAGTTGTTCAAACCATCACAAGGACATCAGCGTCCAAAATAGAATAAAGGTCATTCAGAGTGGTGATTGTGTTCCTTATCCGAGGACAGAGGGGATATCTTGTTCTCCTATGTTGCACGGTCAGTGGACACAATGGTACATTGTTTGAGGCCCAAAAGAACACAGAGGCTCTACTGAAGGGAAGGACTGCTTTAGCAACATGTACCATGATCCAGCAGAGGGTTATGAAAATGTGTTAATTACAGTCATGTAGAATTTATTAACAAGTCAGGTCTCAACACAATATGGAGATAGATTTGCCTCAGTATTATTTGTGTGAACAGATCAACAATATGTTTTAATGTGTAATTCATGAATATAACGACACCTTCCACAAATACAAAAAAAGATTTGTGTGAATCTCAATTCTATGCATTTTATTATTATTATAAATTATTATTATAATTTATAGTCTTTTTTTTTAATTTTGGAATTTTTAGTTGTTTTATATTTATATTTGATAAGTATTTTTGTGAGTTTACAAAAAAGGGTTAGATTTTTTGTATTTGTGAAAATACAGATTACATATTCACACTCAGATTGTTGGTCACCTCACACAAATAATACTGAGACATATCTGTCTCAATAACACAGGCACCAGACTGGACAGAAAAGAAGAGAAGATTGTAATGAGTTAAGCTAGATAACGTCAACCCACCTCGATTTTAATAACAATTTTAAAAATTACCTAATCTAGGAGCAGTGTACCAAAAGTGGTGTGTAAAATACATGAATTAATGTCTGTTTTGATGGTATTTACGATTGACAGAAATTACAAGATCTGCTGTGGGGTTTTTTTTTTTTAAATAACGTTTTGTAAGAGCGTAAAAGTTTAGTCTTGAGCTTGGGAACTGTAGTTTAACAAATAACCTTAACTCTAGGTCCATTTACTGGCTTTTTCCAGAGCTTTCAACTGCACCCCACAGTCTTCATTAGTGGATGGAGTTTGCTCAGTTGTCGTCACATGACCTCACACTACGTCGTTAAAACAGAAAGGACTGAAAAAACACCATCAGCTGTCCGTCAACACCAGGGCCTGAAATTATCAAACTGCTGAAAGTGAATTTTTGGACTTAAGTGGAAGATAACAAGTCCTTCACTTTTACTCCTACTTGCAAGCGTTAAAATAATTAAATCAGAGCTCTGAGGTCTCACAAGTTGGTTAAAAGGGGATCATAGATGGCTGCAGCACAGAAACAGAGCTGCAAACACTCTTTGAGACATGTTTCAGAATGAGTTATATGATGAATCCTCGTCTCTGATTGGCTAGTTCTGCTCTGTGCATATGTGGTAAGTCATGTGATCACTTGAGAGCCGATTAAGGTTACTACCACACCTCACTGTTAAGTATGAGTAAGTCTCTTGCTAAATGTGTCTTATCGCTCACTGTCAGCAAAGTCTCAGTTGGCTCTTTTGTTAATCTTAGAAGTTTGATAAAAACAGGTCCAGACCAAAAGCATCAACGACTGAGGGGTCAAATCTCAACGTCAGTGGACGACTGGATAAAGGTCAAGGAGGTCATTCACATCTGATAGCAGATACCATCTCCCCCAGTCTACTACAATGTGAGTTAAAGGGGGTCTATAGACCATATGAGTTGTCTGGACATGGTTCTCAGCATGAAGGTGGCTGAGCCAGCAGCTAGCACCTAGCAGCTAACGGTGCTAACTTCATAAACAGTGCTAAATAACAGCAACAGTGCTGACAGAGCTAATGGTGTTAACCGGGTGGGGGGGGGCAACTTTCCACAATGACGCTTTCCTGATATCAGCAGTAACTGCTGTTGAACGCAGTGCAAAGTAGTGGCGATGAGCTAGCCAGTGGGACACACATGTACTAACATGCATGGACCGGCTTACCACAACAAACCACAGAGAAGCTCAGATAACAACACACACACAGGGAGCAGAACTTTGTTACTACACTATATCTTTACATAGCAAATAGTGGTTTGATGCTATACTAATGATCTGAGTGTCACATGCACAACGTCTAAGCTTTGGTCACATGATGACAGCTGGGCCATCCCCATGACAACTGAGACCATGCTATGTGGCTGAGAGCTCCAAAAAGAAAGTCAGTCGAGGACCTTGAGTAAAGATAATTTTCTTAATCTTAGAACTAAAACGGAAGGAAAAGACCACAATGAGCTAAAGGACATAAAGTGTACAGGAACTACTCTACTGCAGGGGTTCAGAGGAGGTGAGACGTATTTGACCACTGCAGTTCGGATTACGAAAATACAATGGTACCTCTGTCATGAGGTGGCCCACCTTGACATGAGCCTGTGAAACAGTCCTTAGCCAGAGAAACGCTGCTGTAGGAATGGTAACAAGAGACCAGTAATCTCAAGGAAAGTGGAATGAGATGATGGCGACATTGAGACGGAGACGACGTGGTAGTGTAGGTGAAGAAGGGGAGGTAACACATGTCGTATATCATCATCTGATACAGAGGTCAATGTCAGGAAGTCATGCTATCATTGAGTATACACTTAAAAAAACAAACGCCATAAAAACAAAGTAACATGGTTTACACTATAAGAGTAATACTATTGCTTGCACATGTTGAAAGCTTAAAATTCTCTTATTGTGTGAAATTAAAAAAAAGGAAACATTACAAAGAGTGTCTCTGACTACATGTAAAAAGGCACAGTTGGCAATCCTGATTACAACAGTAGTTTGGGATAATGTGCTAAAAGGTGGGTCTGTCAGACAGCAGGCACACTATCAAGCCAACAGAAGCGTGTAGTATAGACACACACACACACACACACACACACACACACACACACACACACACACACACACACACACACACACACACACACACACACAGACCTTTCTTCATTCACATAATCTCTGTTTAGTTAACTGCACTCTGACTCTAAAACAGTGCCTTTCACTCACACGTCTACACAAACACAAACAAATACATTAAAAAGAGCCCAAAGTACATTGGAAGGCTGTCACGGAATGATAGGCATAGAGTAAAAACAGGGAGCATTTACCAGTCTGTGCTTGGCCGTGTATTAGTTGTCTAAAAATCCTTCCTTTCCTTAATATATTTCAGCAACACTTTGCTTGAAGTGTACTGGCAATGGAATCTCATAAGCACATCACAGCATCTAAACTTTTTTTTTTTTTTAACATATCAGATAATTAAATTTAATACATTATCACATGGAATGTTATGAGATTGTTAATAGCTATTTTTTGCATGTTGTAACTGTCTTTTAACACCTCATGACTTCAAGCAAAGTGCTACTTCCTTTTACCTGACCTCGCAATACAAATGATTGCAAGGGAAAGTTGGAAGAGAAGGCACAATTTCTAGACAATCGACAATACAACTTGTGGGTTAAATCTTCCCTGCAGCTTCAGCTGTGAATGGAAGAACTGGAAAAAAAAAAAAAATTAATAAAGAATCAACCCCTGGTGTCAGCATTTTAGGAGCGTCTCCCCCCTCCTCGTTGTGCCTGGGCACGTCCTCTGGTCCACGCTGCTGCTGTTGGTTGTTTCACGTCAGCAGGCCCATACGAGTGAGCTTGGCTGACAGGAAGGAGTGGAGGACAAACACCACTGGCTTTGGACCCGAGTGGAGGTCAAATACCTGGAGGATAGAGGGAGGAAGTGAGAAAGGAAAGGAGGAAGGACGAAACAGCAGAGTAGATGGAACAGGAAAAGAGAGACATAAGTATGTTAAAAAGGGTAAAACTCACTACAATCCCCTTGTGTTTGCTGAGATGCAGATAATTTACAGTATATTATGCAGATCACATTACTGCAGTAAACACAGTTCTTTTGAGCTCATGACTTATGTGAACAGTCACTTTGTCATACTATCAGTTGTTCTACACTGCAGCAGCAATCTGCCTTTTTCCATAGAAAATTAAGCAATTCTGTCCTCCAACAGAGTTATTATAGTTGTGTATTTGTCATTACTTATCAACATCATGTGTTCGAGTCGCAGGGTGTGCGTGCATGTGTGTGTGTGTGTGTGTGTGTCTATCTGTCTGTCTGCAGTAAATTTTGTAAACTACTGAACCAATCATCAGCCTAATATTTTGTGTGCACATTTATGATTGTATGCTCAAGGACCTTTCATGGTTGCAATGATTCACAATTGTTAAAAACACATTTTATGGACTGTTTCATGCATTCATTGACTTTGATTCCTCACTGCCCCTAACCAGCCGGTAGGGGACAAGTCCCCAACAAAATGACATAGCAGCAACAGAGAGCACAAAGCACTTCCAGCATTTGGCTTGACTAAAAACAAGAAGCCACACTTCTTGCAGGACGTATTTTGGCCTTCCTTGTGGCAAAAAAACAGACATCCACAGAAAAGTTGGGCCTTATTTTGAACCTGAACACCTGCAGAATGACTCCATACCTGATATATTATGATACACTTAAGTTAGACATGATACGAAATAAAAAAAATCCCCCTTTTTGTTATCTTTGCTGCAATATTGACTGTAAAGGAGCTGGTTAGGAAAATTCTACAAGGCGCAGCTGCTGATCAGCTCTGGTATGCACATTTGTAGTATTTCTTGTTATTTGTCTTTTAAATTTACTGTATTTGAATTACTGTGCAAAGGTACGGGGCAAAACCTACAAAAAGCATCCTACAATGACTATGCATATTACAAACATACTAACAACTCTATTTTTAAAATCACATGCATTGAAATTTGTTGATCTGGTGGAATTTAAGACTGCACAAATAATGCACAAAGCAAAAAATTAACTTACAGGCAAAACACAAAAACTGTTCTTGGACAGAGAAGGCAAACTTAAGAAGAAAACTGAATCCGAAACAATACTGTGTTCGCACCAACCTTAAAAGTATGTGTTTATCTATTTGTGTTGTGTGATGGACTCGAGGAAGAATTCAATCAAAGTATAAACAGTAGACAGTTTAAAAAGACGTGCAAAAAAAGAATTTTTGCAAGGTACAGAAATGAAAACAGGAATTGTTGTGCACACTAATGGTGATATTGTTGTTATTTGTCTTTTTTTTGGGTAGTATTGTTGATTACAAATGTATACATGAAAAACATGAACAAAGTGGTTCATGGTTCAAAAAATACATGGCGAAATCCCATCACTTTAATCAGGGAAAGTTTCCAACAGATGTCTTTATATATGAGTTTCATTCCTTCTGACAGCCAGAGACAGTGTAAATCCAGGTATTACATACCATCTCTGGCCGTCACCCAAAAGTCACAGAGCTGTATTTACATGCGCATCTCTCCGAATCCATGTGTCACATAGCTGGCGTTCCCCTTCAACATTTCAAAATGATGACTTTGGTGCCCCCAAATGGTAATATTGAAAAAGACACTCCACCCCCGCCACAAAAAAAACTCATTACAATGAATGAGCTCGAAGCAACACGCAGACTGAACCAATTTTCACTTGAAGTATTTCTTTCTACAAACAAAAACCTGTGTTATCAGAATAATCTGAACGATCCCTTATCACTTAAAAAAAATCTACATTCAATTATTTTTGACTGAATGACTAATTAAAAATGACTGATAAATTGATGATGAAAAGTTACTATGACTTTGTGTCACGTGATGAAGTAATCCACCTGGAGTATAAAATGGTGAAAAGAAATGACATCATATCAAATACTACAGTAAATCTTTTTTCCCCATTGTCTTAACTTACCATTTCTCCCTCTGGACCCCCAAAGTCAAGGTAGAGGTTGCGTATTCCGTCATCAGGCGGACATTTTGAGCTTCTCATAGGGGTATCTGAACAGCACAGCACCCCCGGCTGGATCAGCCGGCTCCCTCGTCACAGTGAAGCCCTTCTCATAGTGCAGCGTCAGTCGAACATCCTGTCTGTTCAACGTGCAACCTGTAAGAGAAAGAGAAAATGGCAGGGGAGCAGGGGTGAGAAATGGGTGAGAAGGTGAGTATAATGTATGCATGTAGTCCCAGCAGTGATGCTATCTGTCACCTGAATAATAACTTACTCAGACAAAGTTAATTTACACAACCTGAATTAAACTTGGATGTGATGTTCCTCTCTGCTGCAGCCCAAAGACAAGTGCATCTTTTATATAAAAATCTTCACAGTGCAGATTAAACTGTGTCGTCATTTGATGCGAAAGCATGTGTATTACTGTAACTTCACTTGGCTTTAATGTTCCTGCACAACTGTATAAGGACAGGGAAGAAGAGAAAGGAAAAAAAGCCTGATTCTTTCCAGTGCTGTTCCTGCAGCCAAGTATTGTTCGGCACAGAGTGGAAACATTCCCCTCTGCTGGCTCCCACTTCTGCTTTTCCTGCACAGAGCTGCTCTCTCTGAGCTACAGCACACTGTGAGTGAGCCAGTTGCTGTCAGGAGCTTCCTGTCAAAGTCAAAGTACTTTGGCATATAAAGGCTTGTGTATGTACATAAAAACATTTTATCTGTGCTTCCCTGAAAAAAAAATTCATGTACAAGTGTTACATGAGGCATATTTTCTCTAGAAAAGTAACTTCCTCTCAATATTCACTTATTAGAATAATGATTTCATGCTCAAAGGTGAACCCACATCCTCTAGTTAAAGGTCTGCTTACTCACTCTGCCATCCTGCTGCCAACCTGTCTGTGCCGACACAAACCACACACACAGAGTGTAAAACAAGCACATTCATCAAAACTTGTGTACACGAGCCGAGCATCCCTGTGGTGCTCAGTCCATTCTGCGGTATTGTTTGAGGTTGTAGCCTGTAGTGTTGTATTGTATTTCAGTTTATATTGAAGTGTTTCCTGTGGACAACGAAAAAAATGCCTGGGGTGACCTTACATCTAAATCAATGAGCATTACCTACATTTACCTTGATGACAGCTATTGTGGCAATACACATCTTTTTCTGCAGGGGTGCATGGATTTTCTTATCATTTTGGCTCACACACTTCTTGTTTAGTTGGTGTATGACTAGATAAAGGTAGTGGGCTTTTGGTTGGTTGTTTGAATGTCTGGTTAGATGTTATCAGTGGTGCAAAAAATAAGATCCTTTATTTACACCTTCAGTAACTGAACAAAAAAAGGCTATAAGCACAACACTGACGGCACTTTTTAAGTTGACTAAACCAGCAAAAAGTTGCCAACTTACACATTCAGCAGATACAGAACAATATTACCATTCAATTGGAGGCATGTGTGTGTCCAATATTCACTCCCCTATGAGCTCTGTTTTTGGTCTCCACCAACTCCATGACAGAAAATATATAAATAAATACTGTTTATAGCCACTTAAGGTAAACGTAGTGATGCCAAAAATACTCTATTTTAAGTAAAAAACTTTATCTAAAAAAAGTACCAAAACTATTAAAAGAATAGGTACTCATTATGCATAAGTCCCTCAAATTGTAACTCAGTACAGTACATATTACATGGAAATGTATACAGCTATATTACACTACAGAATGTCCTTAGTTGTTAAAGCTGTTGTTGGGAAACACCTTCAGACGCCTGTTAAACAACGCAATAAGTTGTACATATAAGTATAACAGAAACATCAAACGTTTCAGTTTGCCTAGATGTTTGTTTCAGCTTTAAGACTACTAGGATGTCCGCAATGTCCACAATGTCCACAGGGACTTTTAGTACTGACGTTCAACTCTTACAGACTGATCACCTACAGCACACACACCCACACTCACCAATGGAGACCTCTTTAATGAGCTCAGCGGCAGCATGTGCCCCCTGCACGAGGGCTCGCGTCCATGAAGACAGATCCCAGTGGGTCTCCACTCGGAAGATGTGGGACTCGATGCCCCGCCCTGTGCCCGTCCGAGTGGCGAACACCAGGTCTGAACCCTGGGCGGGAGAGCCCCGGGCGCTGCCAGAATGAACCAGTCTGGAGAAAGAGACAAATGAAAATACAGACACATTTAACATTCTCAAAGACCACCCGCATAGTTAATCTGCATTGGCGAGACTCCTAATTGAAATTGCTTAGCTCCTCTTAAGCTGTTTATAAAAGTTGGCAAGGAGTCCTGGTCTCTGAAGTTACTAACCCACAACACTGACTGGTCCAGTTAGTGTAATTTCCTTAATAGGAAGGAACTGAGTGCTGAAATTTGAGTCAGGTTTTACAGATGGGGGTTCCCAGCTGTAAAAGTTATTTTCCCCTAAAATTCACATTTACACTGCAACAACACTGAACTAAACTGAACAGGCTACCACTGACCTAGTGAAACTTTATCGCACTTTCACTTTAATGTAGCAACTGCAAACTTCCAGGTACTTACCATAAACTACTTTGTTGAACATACATTGACAGTAAATGGAAAGCACTGAACTGAAAGCCAGCTTAAACTTTAAAAACCTTTTTTTTTTTTTTTTTTTTCCCTTTTCACCTAACCCATTTCACAAGTATGATGACAATGAACTGTTACGAGCAAAAGGTAAAATCTGTAAAGGAGTAATAGTGTGTCTATTTTCTACTTGTGACTTTTATTTGTCCCATAGCATGATGCCAGATGTTTCCTGATAGACCTAAAAGAGGACCTGTCAGGTAAGTTTTGAGCATTCTAGCTTTAGCTGAGTGCACCTGCTCTCTGTTGTCTTTACCTTGTGGCTAGCAGCGGGTGTGTGAGCAGAGGCATGGACCAGGACTCTCTGCTCCACGGCACTGATTCAAATAGCAAGATGTCCTTCTCTGTCAGTGCCATGACCACTGGCTTGTACTGCTGCCGTCCACCTTCCAGCTGGACCTAAAGAAGAAAGTCAGAGGGAGATGTCAGTACTAATAAGTAAAAGCGATACATCAAAACAAGGTAAATCTCCAAACTACACTTTACTTCAGATTTTGTTCAGTTATTTACAGTAATTCTACCAGTGTACTGCAAAAGGCAGTAATGTATCCAGAGTACAACTTTAATGCTGTTGTTTGACAGTGTCAAGTTTAAGTGTTACATTTTGATTCCTCTTGTCTTCTCACCACTGAGTCACCTTCCCCCATTCACACACACATTCACACTGTGTGAATGAGTGTGTGTGTCACACATTGGTGGCTAAGGCTACCATACAAGGCGCCACCTGCTACTCAGTAACAATTCACACACTTTCACACACTGATGAAACAGCCATCAGGAGCAATTTGGGGTTCAGTATCTTGTATACAAGAATACTTTGACATGCGGACTGGAGGAGACGGGGATCGAACCCCTGATCTTCTAATTGGTGGACGACCCACTCTATCTCTGTAATGATGTGGTGTGACATGGTACAAACCAGTACAGGCAATGAATACAGGTAGATTGTAGTTTGACGGGGTATAAATTACTATGGGGTACAGGTATAGTGACTAAGTTTGACGGGGTATAAATTTCTATGGGGTACAGGTATAGTGACTAAGTTTGATGGGGTATAAATTTCTATGGGGTACAGGTATAGTGACTAAGTTTGATGGGGTATAAATTTCTATGGGGTACAGGTATAGTGACTAAGTTTGATGGGGTATAATTTACTATGGGGTACAGGTATAGTGACTAAGTTTGATGGGGTATAAATTTCTATGGGGTACAGGTATAGTGACTAAGTTTGATGGGGTATAAATTACTATGGGGTACAGGTATAGTGACTAAGTTTGATGGGGTATAAATTTCTATGGGGTACAGGTATAGTGACTAAGTTTGATGGGGTATAATTTACTATGGGGTACAGGTATAGTGATGGAGTTTGATGGGGTATAAATTACTATGGGGTACAGGTATAGTGATGCAGTTTGATGGGGTATAAATTACTATGGGGTACAGGTATAGTGATGGAGTTTGATGGGGTATAAATTACTATGGGGTACAGGTATAGTGACTAAGTTTGATGGGGTATAAATTACTATGGGGTAAAGGTATAGTGATGCAGTTTGATCGGGGTATAAATTACTATGGGGTACAGGTATAGTGATGCAGTTTGATGGGGTATTAACTACTGTAAGGTACAGGTATAGTGATGTAGTTTGACAGGTAAAGCCACAGTAGTAATTAAATTTGTGTTAGTAATTTGACAGGGTACAAACTAGTACAGGGTATGGTGTTCAGTTATAGTGAAGTAGTTTCATAGGGTACAAATACAGTGATGTAGTTAAATGGAGTACAAACTACTATGAGGTTTCAGGTACAGGTACAGAAATGTACTTTGACTGTGTAGAGGTGTAGTGACGTAGTTTGACAGTGTAAAAACAGTTGTTTGGGTACAGGTGTGGAGTGATGTAGTTGGTCAGGTACAGGTGTAGTAAATTGGTCTCACAGGTAAAAATACTGTGATGTAGTTAAGTGACGTACAACCATCTACAGGGCACAAGTTTAGCAATTTAGTTTAACAGCGTGCAGTAAAAATGGAGTTTGACAATGTACAGCTGCAGAGGAGTTAAGTAGCTCACCCTGACAGTCTGACCTGAATTCTGAGAGCATTGTGGTAAAAATAGGGTGGTGTGTATTTGTCTGAGTCATGGCTGAGTGACTGGAGTGTTGGTGGAATTACTGTGAAAAGCAATGACATAAAACCAGACAGTGTGTTTGAGTGCAACTGTGGTAAGTAGGTGGGCTCTACAGGAAACAGTGTAATGCAACGGAAACTTGCATTAGACTGTTTCCTGTTTGAGCCGGGTCAAGAACACAGCCAGGCATCCATACATTCAACATGACCTTGAATGAACACTTCATCAAGGTGAAGAGATATTATTCAAAGTAAGAGTATTTTTCCTGGATGTGAACTGAGAACAGCCCTAGTTCACTTTTCAATGGACGTGTTTAAATTTAGGACTACAGCTACTTAAAGAAAACACACTCTTCCTGTGTGCTGCTGCAGAGCAGAAATGCCAGTGTATATGCTTGAGATCTGTGTATGTGCAGTGATTTAGGACTAATGAAACAGGTACTGTATAAAACTATATTGAAAAACCACTGATCCCATTTCCTTTTGAGAACATGTGTTTCAACACTATGTTTATCTAACCTGATGATGCATTGTGTTCTCTCAAAACCATCAAAATGTGCTGATAAAAGACACTTAAAGTTTATTTGTACCATAATTCAATGACTTCTTTGAATTGTATTTTAATATGAAACATATCTAAAAAAAAAATACTTAAGACCATCCCAAACTAAAAAATGCCTTCAACTTTGTATCTGGAGCTACAGTATTTCTTGACCAAGCTTGGTGCATGACTAGGTTCAGCATGTCAGCTGTAGCATTGTCATTACGCAATCATCTAGACTGTTTCACTTAAGAAGACTCACCACTCTTTTGGTCTTGCTGAACTACAAATCAAACAATCCACTCATGACTCATAACAATCTTTGGCTAGGAGCAGACACTGGCTTGCACAACACACTAACCAGACAACACTAATGTTTCATTTTGGTGTCACTGAATGTTAGTTGTGGAATAAGCATTAATTAGTAACAGCTACAGATAATCTGCTCCCGGCAGCATTTAGGATTTAGCATTTTGAGGGACAGTTCCATGGTTATACATTTTCTTAATGTGACCTGGAAGACTGTCATGGATTTCATGTTTGTATGTTAAATATAAAGCTGGAGCCAGTAGGCAGCTAACATAGGTTAGCATGAAGACTGGAGGCAGGGGTAGACAGCTAGCCTGGCTCTGTCCAAATGTGCCATCACTGTGAAGTTGCAAGACAACCAGCAGAAACTCCAGAAAGTCACTAGGGTGGTCAAGAAAGGGTTCCAGCAAATAACAGCCATCCAAATAACAAGCTATAGTACAAATGGAGGTTTTGCAGCTTTTTGAAGGCATGTTTTCTCACTTTTAACTAAGTTATTTTAGCATTTAGCATGGATGCTAAGAGATTACATTTATATAGACATACTGGAAACTTAAAAAATAGTAAGTGTCATTGCTTTTATGATTTAGTTCTTTGAATAAATAGTTTAAATCAATTTACAGTATGTAGTTATTTGCTATATCATCATTATGTTTGTTGTTATACCATTATCCTGCTCTGTGATGCTGACATAGACTCTCACGTTTTAAGATTAGCAATAAGCCCTGAGCAACTGCAAAGGATTATCACCTGTATAAGATAGCATGCAGCTGTTGAATTAAACAGATCTGAATATACCTGTTCGGCCAACCAGCCGATGTGTTTGAGGTGGGGGTGCGTGGAGGCTGAAGACGAGGCCCCTAAGTAAGCGTTGATATGAGCCAGGGTGTGAGGCAGCAGAGCAGCAATGTTGGTGTGGACGGCAGTGAACCAGGAGTTGGCGGTGGGGCCGTCCTTACAGCGCAGCACCACCGTGTGTTGGCCATCTGGGGAATGGAGCTCCAAAAGTCTATATGGGACAAAGGAAATACACGAACTGTATCAGCAGCCCTATACAGGGACTAGAAAAAATAATGTAAACTTCTCATGGAAAGAACTAACCACAATCACATAAGTGAACCATTAAAACCAGGATTTCCGAGCTATGGAGTTGCCTGGTAAACATTTTTTTCAAAAGTAATATTTCTTTTAGGAAGACATTTTCACTGTACTTGAAAATTGCTAATAAATACATAATTATTGTATACAATCGCTTTGGAGCTTCCTCAATGTCAGAGACCAGGGGTCCACAACCTTAACAATCAAAAGAGCTATTTTTGGTCAAAAAAGAAAAAAATAAATCTGTCTGGGGCTAAAAAAAAACATTTGAGCCTGATAATAAAGTTAACACAGCTTTTCAAGTCGAATTTAGCCTATCAACATTACTAATAGATCTAAATGAGCATTCATTAATATGTTTCAGCACAAAGTGGCTACTCTGCAGTGGGCTTTAGTTGATTATTTGGTACTTTGACTTTGCAGCATTGAAAACAACTTTTTCCACACCTCATTAAATTCTCTATTTCCTCCTGAGACTTTTCCCTTTTTGTATTTGGAATCCACAGCTAGCCTAGCTAAGAAGACTCAAGGCTATTGAAGCAATCGCTAGTGATGTTTTTGGAGAAAAAGGCGCCAGGCCAGACATATGACGCACATTTTGGTTGACACAATGTTAAAACATTTATTCAAATTGGTGTAAAGGCTACGCATTGAAAGTTAAAGAATGTAAGGATCTCTTCAGGCCTAAGACAATAAATGAAAATGAATACATTAAAAAATATGTTTATTCATTAAAACCACAGGGAGCCACTGGAGAGGTGCCAAAGAGCTGCATGTGTCTCTGGAGCCACACGCTGCCTGCCCCTGTGCTAGACCGATTAAAGAAAATTATGGCATATTCAAACCTGACAAGTAAATGGGGCCTAAAAAGGGATAGGGATGATGTTATTTTTACAAGTTACAATGCACTTTTACAAAAAGACAGGAGGCCAGGAGCCAGTTTCAACAGCGCCGCACAGGTCAGGTGTAGGAATGGGCAATCCTAGGATTTAAAGACAAATGGGGCTTACCCTTAATCTCTGTTGGGGGAAAGAAGACGTCCCCCCCCCCCCCCCCCACACTTTTTTTTTTTTTTTTTTAATAAAAGCTTTATTTACATGTTATTTGACTGTATTAATATACAATGTACAAAAACATCCCAGTGTAAATCAATTTAATTTTCTTGTGAATTCAAAAACGGCTTTGTGACTGTTGAACTAGGTTTCTGTCAAATAAAAGAGATAATAGTTTAACAAAAAGATGTATAAAAAAGTTTATTTTCATGAATTTTGCCACTGATAGTTTTTTCTTGGGATATTATTTATTAAGATTTACCAGCAGTGTTCACATCATGCTTCGTGTGAAGTATTATGTCAAGTATAATGTTGCCACGTCCACAGTGAGCACCGTCAGTTTAGCCTATGTTTGTTTTTGTTTTTTTACCCCATCTCTGTTTACATTTTGGCAAATCTGTGCCATGAGAAATCATGCTGCATTACTTACTGGCACCCTTTGTTTGAACTGTAACCATGGATGTACAGAAACAAAGAACCCAAAGTCAAATAGTCAGTGTTCAAGCTGCAGATGTGTCAATCAAACCTACTAAACCTGCTGTTTTTATTTTGCCACTAATGTATCTTACTGGCCATTCTGTGTCCCTGATCTTTTTTTGGATGACCATCTATTTAATAACTCCAAACACAAAGCACATTTAGTCAGGATCATTATCTGTTACACAACAAACATTCCAATCTAATGAACAGAAGTTCAACACAGGAAAAAAAAAACACACCCGGCGGTAAAACACACACACACCCAACTACACCTAAACTCCTACACACTCAGCAGTTTCTCTTCAATATACACACAAACTCTGAAGAGTTTCCCATCGTACCTGTTCTCCAGGTCTGGCATGGTGAGGTTCCTGCTGATGTAGCACATCTTCAGGCTTATCACTTTTCTGTCTTTGGAGGACGAGGAGCTGCTGTGTTTGGGTGACCCTGAGTCCTCGCTGCCACTGTAGCTGGGCGACTGTGGGCGGACACCATCCCATGGCAGGTCAGCCACTAGGGATGGCTTCTTGAAGAGTGGCGAAACCTCGCGGATGTACTTCACTGTGGAGGAACACAGAAGAGACATAGGTCAACCTATGTACATTCAACACTAGGCCAATAAAAGGTGGCGTGATTTAGTGGCATCAGATTGGCTGATATGGTTATATCATTACAGTGTCCACTATTTTAGAGGCTTTTTACCTTTCACAAAATAGAATCTCAGGGGTATTTAAAACCTTCAATATTTTGTATTTGTTTTTGGAAAGTAGTGAGATTAAAAATACACTTCACATTTGCACATACTGTATATTTGATGTTGGTAGCTTCAATCAAAGCAGCAATAATCATATTTTACAGATTGAGGGGATTGGAGCAAGTTGAACATACAAACTGTGTGCAATTTTTGTAGCTTCCTCTTGGATGCCTGCTGCCACTACTACATGGTTGCTACTTTTTTTATAGACCTCATTTGCACCCTACGCCCACAAACATCCCAAACACAGCAAAGTAAGAAGAAAATACAGGCAGAGGGAAGGTCTCTGCAGATAAATACACCACCACACACTTGTAGTGGGTCATCAGTGATGATTAAGACGGATTACTTTTGTATGAGCCTTTACATCATTCTCTGGAAAATACTGCATAGTCTACTTTTAACATATCATCACCTTATAAAATGAATAGACCCTTTCATTGCTATTCAGTTTCAGTTTCGGTACCTGTTTATTTCCTGTTAGCTACCAAGGAACCTATAAATTTATAGTTTCCTGGTAAACTACTGCATTAACAAACATCCTAACACGATATACACTTGGACCCATTTAGAATGTTAATGTTGTCAAGTTTGACATGGTCTATATGACTAGTGTTAGCACAAATATGTTTATGTATACACAGCTTTTTCAGCTCTGTTGTGGTCTTCACCCACTCATGAGCAAAAAATCTGGCTCTTTACCTCTTAAATGCTCCACTTTAGCTAGTGTTACCAGCTAGCTGCTAGCTTTATCCTTCTGCTGTACTGTGCTGAGCAGGTAGCATACAGTGGCGTTATCTTGCTCAAGCCTAGCAGTGCATTGGTTTATCTTGTTCTTCTTTTTGTTGATGCCCGTGAACCAAAACAATGAGCTTAAAAACAGATGAATGCATTCTCTGTGGGTTCTATTTGTAGGGTTGCCACTGCCCTCTGACCAACTGCTGCATTATCTTAGATGCATGTAAACATGTAGGAGAGAGAGGTTCACACTCAGAAATGTATCATTCAATAAAGTTACTCAATCATTTGTCTAGACCCCCAGGATGAACACTTGAGGGGCTAAAAAATGAAGCCTACATGGAAGTGCCAAAGACTGCAGTTCTTTAAATGGCCACTTATGGCTGTTTCCAGAAGCCAGTCAATCCCCATGTTAAAATGCCCAACTTTACAGCAGAAACGAACATGTTTACAGCCTGCTACACAAAAAACAGTTTTTAGTCTCTATAGTTAATTTCCCCGTTCTTGAAAACTGTACAGGAAGTGAATTTCTATACAACTCACCCATCTACATTTTATTAGGGGCTGTAAATTCTGCATAATTAAGGTTAGGCCACTTTGAGTGACAGGCTGTCTGCCGATAGCTTCCTCAGCTTTTCAGTCAGATCCACTCCTCCACTGCACCAGCCTCTCGCCCAAATGTAATCACATCTGGCTCCAAAAAAAAAAAAAAAACAAGATGGCGACAGCCAAAATGCAGAACTTTAGGCTTCAAAAGGTGATTCCACGTACCAGTGGGTGAAGTCACAATGGCTAGATCCATTATTTTTACAGTTCTAAACCTTATGTTACATGCATCAAGTCATTTGATATACTGTAACAAAAACATTAATTACTGCAACTTTAAAATACAAATACTGGCTGTAAAAAAAACCATATGCTGGACCCTGCTTGTGTTGGTAATATTTCTATTGTTAATATCAATAGCCCTAAAATGATTATTCAACTGGAAGAAAGTTAATAACCAAAAAGTGTGTTAATCGACTAAATTAGTAAGGAAAAGTGCCAAACATTCTCTAGTTCCAGATTATCAAATGTGGAGATTTGTTGTTTTACCCTGTTTTATACCATTACAAATTAAATATATTTGTGTTTTGGACTGCTGCTTTAACAAAACAATCAATACATAAATGTCACCAGAGACTCTTTCCAGTTTTTATAGACCATTTCATAGAGCAAATGATTGATTCCCAATGAGTCATTCGCTGCAGCTCTGAACTGGAACTGGCAAAATGTTCAACCCGACACATTTAATTTGAAATTTTTTAAAGCTTAAAAAAAATGAGAGTGACAGTGCAGCAGGTTTTTAATAAGCACTAACTCAGTCACTGAATTACAGCTCCAATCATTCTTTCAAATGTAGCATCATATGCGCCACAATCTATCCTTTATGTCCTCACATAAAGAAACAACCATGGCCAAGCATAACTCCCTTTAACTCTTCCTTGGTACAACAATTCTTCTCAAATTAAGCAAATTCTCTCACTCTGCCTCTTATCATAATAAATTAACACGACAGTTTGTTTTGGTTTGGCAGGGCCAGCTGTTGAGTATCTACAGATCTTGAGGAAATAGTGTGTTGATAGTTTGACCATCTGTAGGATTCCACCCAATAACACCACGTCACTCAGGATATATGGTGTGGCCAGCCATAAACCAGGCCATAAGGAAACACTCTGTGAAGTTTTCTGAAAGAAGTTAGCATTTAATCTGCGTCCAGAAACACTTTGGGGCCCCGTTAGGATAAGACTGTTCAAACATAGCTGGAGAAAGCTGAGGTTTGATTCTGTCAACAATCAGCCTGTAAATTCATGTGGGATGGAAAATAGATTGTGTCCTGTGTTTGTCCAACCTTAAGTTTAATCATACCGAATTATTCATATGGTGAGTTATTCAAATGGAAAGGGCACTGATCATATTTCAGCCAAGAACTTGGAATGTAAACAGTTCTTGCTATCTTCCAGCATGTCTTAAAAGGACATATTGGTCCCTTGTGTGAAATTATCTTAGAAAAATAAGAGTCAACTTGGCCACACAGCTGTGAGCTTGGCAGGTCGGCTGTTTGTAAAGCAATGGCTTTTGCTCCGAGGTGATGGATTCACTTTCCAAATTTGGTCCCACAGCCTCGTACTCCTCCCGCCCCCACCGATACAGTCACGTGCCCTTACTTACTCTTGCCCTCTCTTGTCCTCCTTTACACATTTTATCTCCTCAGTGTTTCTTCCAATGCATGCCCATAGTCTACAAGTGTGCACATAAGTATGAGTGTGAATATGAGAAATGAGAAAGACAGAAACTGAGTGTGTGTTTAGCCATCAGGTCGTTTGGCTCTGTATGAAACCTGAGACAAGACTCTTAAGAGATGAGGTCATTCTTGAATGCATACTGAGATATTAGGTTTGGGAAGGTGTGTGTGAGTATGTGTGTGCATGAGAGCTACAGAAAGATAAGATAAAGTCTGAGCGATGTGCTAGTTTATGACTCTAAAATAAACAAGAGATCCATAGAGGTAATGACTGAGCCGTAGAAGCAGACAAATGTGCACAATACATGAGTCCCTCCATGCTTGTGTGTACATTACGCTATGTATGACTCAGAGTGAAGGGCGGGGCTGGTAGTAATGCTGAGGCAACAAGCCAAGAAATTGAAGCCGCATTTCACCGGCCCTCATAACCACACCGCCCATACCAACAAGGTCTGGGACCATTTCTGCAAACGTAAGTGGTTTGGAGTAAGTAAGTGAGTGTGAGAGCATTCCTGAATGCCCATGTTTATGTCTGAGGGTCATATGGAAGAGGATGTCTCTGCTGCAAAGCCCTACTTTCAGCCTAATAATCAGATTTGCTGCAGAGACGTTCGGCCAAGATATTTTCCATCCACAGACCCAGGGCTCTCTGTGGTTGTGCTTGTTTATATCTCCGAATACTGAACGAACAGCTCACTGAGCATCACTGTACAGTGGTTATCAGTGCTCAAGTCATCTGTTAGCAGTTCAACAGTCATTAGCAATTGTAGTGAAAATACTGCTAATAGCAAAGCTATTATTAATACTATCATTGCCTCCATGACTATGACCACAATATATGAAAAAACTGGGATGTACATTACAGGGAATGCAGAAATACTTAATCAAAGCACATGCTGAGGTTGGAACTTAAGACTACTGCCCAAAACCTTAAGTTGGCACATAGAATAAGGCGGTTAAATAACTTTTAACAATATATAATAACTATACATGTCAGTTTTTTTAGTTTAAAAACTGAAACAATAAACATTGACAATTTTTAATTACATTCATTTGAATTTGTTTTAAAATATGTCATTAATGAAAGCTTTAAAAAGTTTTAAATAGGTTGCTGCTGAAAATGTCTGACCCATCTATATTCCCTCGTTTTAAAATCTGGCCCAATTGAATTTGTAATTGAAAAGCCCTGCTCTAAGGGAAATATTGGCTCTACATGACATAGCGGTGTCTAGTAATATGCTGACATTTTTGGATGGCCTGTGTAGTATTTCATTACTGACTGTTATAGAGGATGAAATTTTCCATGGAAACAACCACTCTTGTTGAAAATGAATTTGACACAGTGAGCATAAATCTAACTAGAGATGACATGTAAATGTTCGGGCATGCCTGAACCTGAGCGTAAAAGCTGAGAAAGACGTTAAGTTCAGCGTCAACGACATGGCAAGGAAAAAAAAAACTGTAGTAAGTAATGATACAGGAAGAATCTAGTGTACTGAGAAAAAAATAAAGGACCCATAGTGGAGCCCTGGGGGACCCCAATGCATTAAAAGGAGCTTTCCACATAGCCTAATAAGTGTAATGACAGCAAAGGTGGGTGGGACTACACATGAAATCAAATAGGAGCTTGTGGCTCTACAAGTCCCTACATAAAAGTGAAAGAAAACAGGCTCAAAGCAAAACTTTTAAATTAGTTAATACATGCTGTATAAACTACACTCTGTGCAGCTTTCTATTTAATGTCAATCCTAATTTACATTTGGCTACTTTAATTTCAGCTAGACTGACTTGAGAAACATACAGTAGGCCTCAAGCTGTGCGTGCAGGTGTTAATGTTTAACAAATCAAGCCTTTTTATCAGCCAGACAGGAAAAGAGGATATGAAAACAATCATTTCCCAGCACTCACATGGAGTTTCACAATCATGGTTGTTCTCTATAAAGGGGAACATGAAAGCACTGACTCATCAGCAGGTTATCATCATTGTGAGAAAGCTCTGACAAAGTTCACATTTATCTTCTCACTTGATTTGAAGAATCGGTGGGCTGGCAACCTCTGACCTCCAGCAGATTATTTCCCTCCAATCAACAATACTTAGAGAAGCTGACAGTAACAATGTGGCACCAGATTTAAGGTCATGCTTATTACTGTATATTACTTTGACAAACTTGCCCAAAATGTGCCAGGAATGGAAAAGGAGTGGGAGTGATTATGTAATGACAATGTTAACTGATGGAATCAGTTTATAAATCAAACAGACTATTATCTATAGTGTGAAAAGACTGTAAAAAACAAAACCCTTTTCTACTAGCAAACAACTAGTCAGGATTGCAAGTTGCATCATTGTATATTGTCTGGCTTTACTTTGGAACTATTTTGGGCTGAGTACAGGTCACCTGAAAGCAGGCGAGCCTGCTCCCTGATAGAGGTTGGCTAGATTTCAACCTGATGCATTGTTTTCAGAGGAATAATTTATTAACAGTAAAAAGCCGTCATACTGGTAGCACTGCACTCGAGACAGTCAACAGAGATCTGACAATGATGTGGAGTTACCTAAAATTGTGTTAAAGATTATACAAAATTCTATTCTTCATTTCTCTGATTCTGTTATTTTAATATGTATAATTGGATTCAGATTTCAATTTCAGATAAGTTCACAAACAACACTTCTTGGAATCTTGGTTGAGAAAACCTTTTGTTGCTGTGAAGCTTATGAATGCTCTCTGTTGTGTAATTTGTTGGCAGTGTGGACCACTGTACATCTGCTCCCACTCATTTTGTTTTTTCTTTTTTTTTTGTTCAGTCTAAATGAAAGGCCTGGGAGCAGTTGCAGTCTTTGATGTAGCCACAGAAATCAAATCCATCGTCATGGGATGTAGCCTCTTTTTAACTGATGCCACAAACACTACAGGTTTATCCATTGTGCCATTTTAACCTGAAACACTGTTACCTTGTTGTTACTATAAGCCCCTTTTACACTGCCTCTTCAAGGTGAAAATTTCACGCTGTTATGCCACCTCGCTGTTCTGTATTAAAGGTATAATCGCAGAGTGGTAGCAGAGGTATCAGTGCTGAAACAAGGTCTGTACAAAAAAGACAGCAGGCAGGAAGGGATCATGGATGAGATGGGTGTGACATTTTGATGATGTGTTCTGTGTGCGACCCACCCCTGGGAGATTAAGAAAGCAGCTGATAGCAGTTAGCAGCTAATTCAAAGAGGAAGGACAGCGGCTGAAATGCCTGCAAATTGGGAAAACATTGAGGTGCGGGAGTTCCTTAATCCTGCGAGCAGAGGACGAGATCAACCGCCATACATAGGACAGTAAATGATTGTTGTTGTCATGTTACATGTTACAGAAGAGGCAAACGCCGTTGTGTTACATGACATGCCTTTCATGCCTCTTTTACTTTTGCAATGCCAGCATGCTGTATAAAAATCACACACTGGAGTGGCATGATGCCGCCATTGTTTGACTATGAGCCTACGGCCATGCTAGCAGCTCTGTGAAGCTGCACTCAGGAACAGTGCAGCTTTGAACTAAATGCTAACATCAGCAAACTAACATGCTCACATTGACAATGCTATCATGCTAATGTCTAGAAGGTATTACATTTACCATCTTATTCCATGTGTTGGCATGCCAATATTTGCTAATTAGTATTTCACAAAAAGTATAGCCAAGGCTGATGGGAATGTCATTAGTTTAGCAAATATAGAGACGTACAGGGATGGTGTTCAATTGCAGGCAAACCTGAAAGTTAAACTTACCCTGGTTTTCTTGACAAACAGGCAATGGGATTTTCTCATTGGATTTTGAACTATTGCAGAAAATAAGCTCTGTGGCAAACAAAGGTTTATAACACTTAGATTATTTGTTCAGCAAGATAATCTTTACAAATGAACACCAATTTATGATTTATGAAGCATAAATACAATCGCCAGAAGTAAAAAGCTAATGTTCTGCCATAAACAAACTACACTACAGATACATGACTTCAATGTTGCTGCCACGATGAGGACGTAAAGAGTGATGACATCATGAGGTTTCATTCAGCCACTTGTTAGCATCAGTCCTGTTTAAGACACTTTCAAAATGTATGTTGTTGAGCAAAACATAAAAGTCATACAATGCTTGTGTCAACCACAGACCTTATTTCAGGCATCTATCCAAAGGCCCATTCAAAAAACCCATTGACTTTGAGATGAGGGAACCACGAGTGCTAAAATGCTAACTTATTTCCAGATTTTAGAACTCCTGCAGATATCAGATTAACTAACACAAACAGAGCTGATGAATTAGTGTGCAGACTTTTCTGTTGTACTTAGTTTCAACATAACTGACAATCTATGGCTGTACTAGATAATCTGTTTTATTTTTCAACTGTGTAATGATGATAGTCTCATAGGTTGTGCAAGTCTTTTATTATTATGTTTAACTGTCATGCACTTAAAATGAATTTATTAATTTTAAAGGAAAAAAGAAAAATCAATGAAAGTCATGAATTGACATATCTCCCAGCCCTAGAGAATGAAAGGGAAGACATGAAATACCAGCAGATCATCATAGGATGTTTGCAGTGGCACCGGGGCTTTTCCAAGTTACATATTTCCCCACTTTTTCCTCCCAGAACTAAAATTCTTCCTCTTTACAGTCCATCTCAAATAAAAATGCCTTTTCTCTCTTTCCATCATTACAGACAGATTTAGGGCTGTCTCCTTGCATCGCATGTCTGTTTGTCTATCTCTGTCTCCTTTGGTGCTGTTAAATGAACTCATTAGTTCTGTCAGGCCTTTCACTCAGCTCCACTTCTGCTTCTAATTAGGCCTGTACACAGAGGACTAGATCATCGTGTGTGTGTGTGTGTGTGTGTGTGTGTGTGTGTGTGTGTGTGTGCTCACACAGTTTTGCCTGTGTACGCATTTACATTAATGTGTGTATGGGAGATTCCCCAGAGATGCCAAGCAACATCCCATGAGGCCAGCTCATCTGCCTCTCTTCATACCTCCCGCCTGCAGCAACAGAGGGACAGAGGGAAACAGGGAAGAGGATGGACAGAAGAAGAAAGGATAACATGTACAAGAGGGGGAGAGGGAGTCAGAAGAGTTTGACTCGACACATATTTGGTTGTGGCGTTAGTTGTGGCGAAAAGCTATCCGTAAAACTACCCGCCTTCAAACCGCCTTCTACTCTTCTTTCTCATCACACACACACACACACACACACACACACACACACACACACACACACACACAAGTAATCATCTTATGGTATGGCCGAAATAACGAAATAATAGCTTACAGAGCAGCAAGTGAGGCAGTCAGACCCCAGCCTCTGTATTTTCCCCAAAAACTGCCCAGAAATTCCCCTGTGGTTTGGCCTGCTACTCTCTCCTCACTCGCCTCTCTCTCATTCCTCTCTTCCCTCCTTTCTTGTCCTCCATCCCTCCTCCTCTTTTAGCAGTCCTCTATTCCTCACTTCTCTCTTGCTGTCTTTCTCTCCCTCCTGTTCTTCATCCCCCTCTTTCCTCTGTTCCCTTGCCTCTCATAAAGTCTTCCCCTTCTTAATCTTGTCCGCTCCTTCTTTCTTTCACCCTCTCTTCTGCCCCCCTCCCTTGAAGTCCGTTTCTGCCAGAAACCTAATGAGAACAATGTGTCAAAATATGTGTGTGTATGTGTGTGTGGGACAGATGTCCTCATGGGGTCCTTTGACTAGTATACACGTGCAGATTAATTCACAATAGCACTATGATATTAGAGTGCAGTTTTTCCATTTACCTGGCTGATATTGTAATATTACTTGTGTTATAATGCATATCATTTTTTATTGAACACGAATTTTACTGTTCAATTCTCTTGTTTAAACAATTTCACCCAACTTTACAGTTAGTGATAGTTACTTGCCCCCTGAAAGTCAAACATTCAAATATCAGTAGACTAAGATTCTTCAAGTTGAGCAGTTTTGGGTTTTTTGTGCAGTTTAGCCTACTTCTTGAGATGTTTCGGTCCCCAGAGTTTGCTGCAGAGTGAGTGCTACTCTCTTTCATGCTCAGGCACAGGCAGTGAGATGGAGCCAGCTATCCGGAGAAAGAGAAGCTCTGCCCGATCAGGCTCAGAGATAACATTTTCTTCTGCCTTCTGCTTAGAGGCAGTGAATTTACAGCTCACAGCAACTTAACATGCCACAGTGTCTGGCTTTTGATATCTAGTGCCGGCAAAAAATATATTCATACTGAACAATCAAATCTGATTTTACTGACATACTTTTGAGACAGGTACAGCCCTAGAAACTTCATTGATTAGCCTATCAACAGGCAATGAATCAGCAGTTATTCTTATAATTGATTATTCCTTCCTGTAAGTAAAAATGACAAACATGGTTCTGGTTCCAACAATTCAAATTTTGGTACACTACTGTTCTTCTCTGATAGTAACCTGAATATATTTGTGTTTTAGACTGTTGGTTGGACAAAAACTTTTTGATTCGTCTCAGTAGCAAAGCACAGATGTTGCTAATGATATCAACGATGGTAATGTTATATCCAGGTGTCACGGTAGACCCTGACAGTGTGACAGTGAGACGACATGAACAATACCAGGACCCTGAAGGGGTCAGTAATCTGGGCTTTTTCAGATGGTGAAATTGCTTCGGAAACCCCCTCCCAAAACACCTCTCTGACATCAGATTGTGGGGTCTGTGTCCAACAATCTGACATTGACACCCACTTCATGCAGTGACTGGCCAGCTGTGCAGAGAAGGAAATATGTTTCTTAAGTCTGGGAACATGAACATGTTCTAAAGGCCTTCCACAGCCCCACAAGTGCTTTCAATTATTCTGGCTTATTAGACCACTGCTCAGGTTGAAGCTGGGTGGAGCTATGTTGGAAATAGGACCGTAGATGCGCAGAACTTCTAACTTTTTTAATGTATCTACTTTTGCCAAAATACTCAGTGCATCAGTGTTAAATAAATAACTTTGTCTAAGTAAAATACACATTAAATGTAGAAGTTAGTTACTAGTTAGTTAGTTAGTTGGTTAAGTGACTTAGTATCTCAAAATAATGACTTACCTATCTTAATATGACACACTACTTCAAAATAAGGCCATAGTATCTCAAAACAATGACATACTAGCTCAAAATAATGACTTCCCTATCTACATATAACTACTTACTATCTCAATATAATGACTTGGTATCTCAAAACAATGACTTACTATCTAAACATAATTACGTAGTGCTTCAAAATGATGACTGACCTACTTCAAAATAATGACTCACTATCTCAAATCACTTCATATCCCCAAATAATAACTCAATACTTCAAAATAATGACTTACTAGCTCAATATAATGACTTAGTGCTTCAAAATAATGACTTGCCTTTTCAAAATAACGAGAACCATTCTCAAAATAATGATTTAGTGTTGTTTCTTCGTTATTTTGAGATATTAAGTGAATATTTCTGGGAGGTTTCTCATTATTTTTAGATAATTAAGTCATTATTTTGAAATACTAGCTCATTATTTTTGACGTAATAAGTCATTATTTTTGAGAAATTTCTTATTATAATGATTTACAGGATCCTTTTTTTCATCACACTGGCAGAAATGGGCTTCCACAGTGGCTAAGTCTTTAATATCTGTGGTTGCTTTCGTCTGTCTCAGTCCATGTTGCATGTCAGTGAGCAAGACTGCTTTATGGTAATATGGATTTACAGGATTTTTACATAGATGTGATGAAGTCACTTGATTCGTCTGGTATTTAATACACTGGATTAGCCAAAAACAGACATTCCATTAGGTTATTTTCCTTATAAATGGTTTTTCAATTTATTTTCCATAACATTCACAATATCAGGGACATCCTGCTGACCTACAGTGGTTTAGATGTACAATGTAATTGCAACATACCCAGTTTGGTTCAGGCACGTCATGCTGCTCTCTCTCTTCCTATTTCTTGTCTGTACCTGGACTGTAAGATCAACACAGAGAGGCCAGACATCTATATTGTCTACAGATAGTATACTGCAATCACAACATAAGATAACATATACTGTAGAATTTATCCACATTGCCTCGAACTACAGGACACCATTAAATTCAGTCTACATTTTTAATGTAGAACTATTCAGCTACCTGACAACCCTAATCTGGATCTCTCAAAATTAGATACCAGTGACTATTTTAAGGGCTAAATGACCAAATGACTTGCCATACCCTGTGCCAATATAAATCCCTACATACACTAGAGTGCATAGAGTGCAGTACAACCACACACACTGTGGACAAACGATCTCTCTCACACACAGATCATCATAACAAGAGAAAGTATTCCCTTGATCCCTCCAACACAGAGTCACACCTGCCCCCTCCTCTTTGTTGTCCTCTAATGTGGATCAGAGAAAAAACCTTTGGGAAATCACGCTGTTGAAGTGTAAACACATGAGTGTGTTTATCTGCAACACCACACTATAACATTATGAGATTACATAATGAGTTTTCCAAAGGCCAGTGTATTCAGTGAATGGCCTGGAAGTGCATCTGAATATGTGTGCCAACTTTCTACAGAGGATAAAGCAGATTATGGACAAAAATAATCACATTCATCATTCTCGACCGTAGTGACTGTTAAAGATTACAAATGTCTGCCCATCGTGCTGGCAGTGGGAGCGCAGATTGATGCTGGTTTTGGGTCCTGACAGGAAGGAAACGCTGGATGCTCTCTGATGTGGTCAAGTTTTACAAAGAAGGAGAGTCGTGAAAGTCAGTGACACAAATAAACAGTCTCACTTTCACACCTGACAGGATGCTGGGACTAATGTTAAAAGGCCTCACACACAAAGTCAACAGGAAAATAAGAGGCTGTTGTTTCTTGACTTATTTGTTGAGTGGCCGAACACTTAATCATCTACATAGTATGAGAAATCTAAGCCACATAAAAATAATACATTAAATGTTGTTATGCTATAAGTCATCATTTCAAATAGTTGGAGCTCTAAGGTTCAATAATGCAAACGGGCAACACCCCAAGTAAAATCTGTTCCGAGGGAGACCACATAGTTTCTCCATAGTGGCTAATGAATGCTTCCACTGAGCCAGTTTCCAGTTTGCTCACACTGGACCTTAGTGGAGCTTTGATAACGACAGGACAGCCAGAAAAACAGCTCACAGAGCATGACGCCACAGTACCAAAGAAATACTGAGCAAAGAAAGTTTCTTTTTAGCTTAAAGCTCAGTAAATCAGGATTTTTTTTTATCTATTTGCATTTTATTGTTTATTATTTGCATTCCGTATAATTCAAATAAAAGCCTAGTCCCAGTTAAATGCTCAGTCCCTTTTACTCGCCCGCTGTGGCTACACATTTTGACAAATAAATGCCTGTCTCAATTAGATGCCTGGTCTGGCTGCAATGCAGTTCATTTTTATAGTTCTTTGGATGGATAAAATGAGGTTGTTGGCTACCCACTTGAGCTAACATTAGTTAGCTGTTAAGATCACACATACAATTTAAATGTTTGAACTTCTGTGAATATGGAGATGCTACATGTTAGTTTGGTTAGATTCCCCAGAATTGAATTGTTCTGTTCACTTTACTGCAGCCATGAGCACCAAAGAATAATTCATTCAGATTAACTGCCATGGTTAACAAGAGAGACAAAAAACCTCTGAAGCAGTCATAAAGTCAGAATATACATCAATTTCTCAATTAACAGCTAAGTTATTTATATTCCTTCAGTCCTAAAGGGTCCAACAATCAAAGGAATCAAAAGGGTATTTCATAAAAATTCATCCAAGTTGTGAGCATTGTCTTTCTCTGATGTGTTGTCTGTTGGAGTTAAATTAAACAAATAATTCATAATTGATATGTTATGCAAAGCCTAATTTTTTGGAGTTGGAGCTGTGTTTCTGCATTCTCGTTTCTTTTAGCTTTCATCTTTCAACTTTTCTCGCCTGCTAGTTAGTTGTTTACTCTGTCACCATTTGGTGCTGGGAAAATAGCGTATACTGACTCAATCAAAGTTTTTTCACTAAAGCAGCTTCCTGCCGCATCTGGAAACAAAGCTTATGAGAAAACAGAAAAGTTGTGGGCCATAAAACCACAACAATGAGCTGAAGATTCTAAAATGCTAAGAAGAGATGAGGAACTACAGAGCTGGTGATATGATTCTCCGTGGGTTTGAAATCATTTAAATCTCTCATGAAGTTGATTTGAGAAAACAAATGGGGAAATTTTTGTTTCCATCCTCAGACAGCATTAGAATGGCTATCATTAGGAGCAGTAACAACTTGTCCTACATGTAGCTCTTTTTGCTCTATGTATTTAGTGCTAATATTTGAAAAGCGAATAGTTTCTGTATCAGCCAAACTGCTGCAAACACATCCAATTCAAAATTCAGTTCCTGTCACATTCCAGACGGTCATTTAAAACTCTCCGTACAGCTGGATACCACAGACACATCTGCAGATGGATATCAGAGGCAGTGGAGTTCATACTGAGACAGAGCTGACAAACTGATGTGGCCTATTTCTATGGAGTTAGATTAGTCTCAATATTAATAAATGCACACAGAAGGATTCACAAATGCATGTTAAGATTTATATATAAATGACTCTCTCCACACAAATATTTTCAATGCACACACATATATTTGGCATTTTATATAAATGTAAAAAAAAATCCACAAATAACCAAAAAAGTTTCACAAATGTATTTCTGATGCACACACAAATATTTATTGTTTTAAATATATGCAGTTTTCATCAAAACATTTGTGGATGTTGATACATTCATATACAGATGCTTTTATTTTGTGAACCTCTGCGCATTCGTGTGTGAATCTTTTTGAGACTCCCCTGACGTGACCCGATCCACAAATGCATTTTTTCTACCAAGGGGATATAGATAGCCAATCAGATGTCTCCTTCCTCTTCAGCCAATCACATGAGCGTCTCGCTACCACCCCACGTGGGGTATGTTTTAACGTCGTAGTGTCAGAGGGTGGCAGTAATGCACAACTACATTGTTTGCCGACCGCCACATTAATAAGGACGAGAAGAAGAAGAAGCAGCAGCAGACAGCGGTCAATGCAGAGCCCCGGGTCAGCTCTTGACCAGGGTTCCCCCTAGAAAAAAATGGCACCGGACAACGTGATCGGCTTTCCGACGTGTTGATCGTGCCCTTGTTCATTTGTTTGTTGGGTCCTCTTTTCATGTTATTTTCTGCAGTTATTTTTGCATTTGTTCGTGCCCATAGCCTGTCTGGTTTAAGTGTTTTTGCTTTGTGTATTAATCTGTATTGTAACAATAACCTCAAGCTGTACATCCGTCATCCATTCATCCATTTGTATATGTCCGTGTGTGTGTGTGTGTGTGTGTGTGTTTCTCAGTGAAACGAATTTCCCGAGTTGCAGAGAGGAGGGGAGCAGCAGCATAAAAATAATTTTAAAAATCCTCTCATTATTTCGGTTTTTATGTCTTTTCTTCTGCAATATTTTATAAAAATTCACTATATAGTCAACAATATAGCAGACTAAAAGTTATATACTATTTGTTATTAAAGAGTGTACTAAGAGTGCTAATTGTCATTATCAATGGAGACGTGAAGCAGCGAAAAAAATGCGCACGGTAAAAAAATTAAATACATTTTAAAAAGCTGACTTGTATATTGACATGAGGCGTTGAAAGGTTTGCTGATCCTCTTGACTGTGACATTTTGTTCATTAAATTTAATTGCTGGTACGTTTATTTAAAAAAAAAACAACAACTTCTTGATGTGCTTCTGAGCAAAAACAATCAAATTGTGTGTGACGGTCTGGCTGACCGCTGCTAGAATGTTGGCGGTCCTAGTGTTAATAACGCGGCGTGCTGCCAGCTTGAAATAAAAAAGTCAGTTCGCTATTGAAATATATATGCAATAAAAACTCTAGATAAACAAAATGAAAAAATCCTTTAACATGTTTAATTCAAATTGTGCTTGGAGGGAATATTTTCACCGGACATTTGGACCGGCGGTGTTAAAAAATGTCGGACTTCGGCAGATTTTACCGGTCAAAGTCCGGTAATTACCGGATAACGGACCATTGACCCGGGGCTCTGCATTGACCGCTGTCTGCTGCTGCTGCTTCTTCTTCTTCTCGTCCTTATTAATGTGGCGGTCAGCAAACAATGTAGTTGTGCATTACTGCCACCCTCTGACACTACGACGTTAAAACATACCCCATGTGGGGGTGGTAGCGGGACGCTCATGTGATTGGCTGAAGAGGAAGGAGACATCTGATTGGCTACCTATATCCCCTTGGTAGAAAAAATGCATTTGTGGATCGGGTGACGTCAGGGGAGTCTCAAAAAGATTCACACACGAATGCGCAGAGGTTCACAAAATAAAAGCATCTGTATATGAATGTATCAACATCCACAAATGTTTTGATGAAAACTGCATATATTTAAAACAATAAATATTTGTGTGTGCATCAGAAATACATTTGTGAAACTTTTTTGGTTATTTGTGGATTTTTTTTTACATTTATATAAAATGCCAAATATATGTGTGTGCATTGAAAATATTTGTGTGGAGAGAGTCATTTATATATAAATCTTAACATGTATTTGTGAATCCTTCTGTGTGCATTTATTAATACTGAGACTAATCTAACTCCATATATTTCAGCCTGTGCAGACTCATGCTCCGTGGCAGATCTCGCCTCACGAGGACAGCCAACGACACAGTGAACGGATGGTCGGCTAGTTTTGGCCTCGGAACAAAAGAAAAGGAACTGTTCCTTGTCAGGGCTGTCCCCGTTTCATCAATAGCCTCTGTGTCTGGTATGTGCTGTTTTTATTCCTCCAATTACTCGCACAAAGGGCTCGTCCTGCGTGTCCTTCCACTGACCAGCAGGCTAACCCAGTAAGACACAAGGGGCGGCTGTGGCGAGCTTCAACTAATCATTTGGACATATGGGATATTATGTCTATCAGTCAGCTGGCGAGGCGAGGGGGATTAACCAGCGGCGTGTCGTGTCTGGATTATACGTATGTCATGTGTTAATGGACCAAAACCAGTCTGTTTAAAAGGAACTCATTCATTCATTCCTTTGGCCTCTGAGAGTTAAACCACCTTTAAAAATCCACAAACCACAACTGTGACAGGAGGCATCAACATGAAAAAACATCCATCATCACAAGTTATTTTCTTTGATTAAGAATATGTAAAAAGAGAAACATGTTTATATTAAAAACAGGTGATGTTACCACAACTCACTGGCAGATTTTTTCACTTGGTTTGAGGAAACATGATTTTAACTTGGTAGTAGAGTTGCAATAACTGGTTGATTTAATTAATGAGTCAATCAAAAGAAAATTAATTGCCAACTGTTTCAAGAATTGATTAATCATTTCAGTTATTTTTCAAGCAAAAATGCTGAAAAAAAAACATTTGCTGGTTACAATCTCTCAAATGTGAGAATTTGCTGCTTTTCTTTATTATTTATTATTTATGATAGTGAATGAAGAGTCTTTGGGTTTTGGACTGCTGTTCGGACAAAAGATGCAATATGATGAAGTCACTTTGTGCTCTGGAAATTTTGATGAACATTTTTAACTTCTTTTGGCACTTTAGACTGAATAATTAATCAATTAACTGTGAAAATAAGCATCAGATTAATCAATAATACAAGCCCTGGGTGACAGACTAATTCACTGGCTAATATAGAAATTTCACTGAGCTCCAACTTGTTCCCCTCGCTGCTCTACTTGTTTGTTATTGCTCTACTTGTTTGTTGAAATTAGCAGGTAACCAGCTTGGATTTAATTTATTAAATTTGGGCTTTGACAAAACACTATCTGACCTTAACAGCAGTAAAAAGTAAAGAAACTTCAAGATGAAGAATATAAGATGATTGAAAGCTTTAACTTTTCATAAAAAGCTCTTCACTGAAAACAGCTGCCTGCTGCTGGAAACAAGACAGATATGAGCAGTTTATGGGCCACAAAACCAAAACAATGAGCTGAAAGACACTAAAAAGCTCTGCAGATTGACAGGGAACTGCAGAATCGGTAGTAACTCTCTGTGGGTTCGTCACTGTGAGCAACAACTCTCACATTACACTGCATTTGATCCACTATTAATACATACTTAATAATACTTTAAAATTGGTCTAATGGTTGACATCTGTTTCCTCTTTACAGACGTCTCAATTACTGGTCTTGCCATAGGACAATATGAAAATTTCATGTCACGATTATTCTGCATTCACATGGAATCAGGAAGATGGCAAACCAGTTTTATTTTTTAGTGGACTAAAGCAGGACAGTAACATTAGGCTGGCAGAGAAAACCAACACAAGTAACCGTAGACGACATTGCCACTCAAAGTTAAAATATTTTAACTTTTTGCCGTCCTTCATGATGGAATTTACAACTAGATGTAGCTCAGATCTCTAACACATGGAGAAAACATGGGTGATCTAGACAATTACTGGACGTAACCTAGAATAATACATATGGCATAATAAACACCATCGTGACAGCATATTATGTTATGTGTGGTTCATTTTACTGTTCTAGGTGTTGTCTGTCTTCCGTCTACTGTCTGCCTGATTTCATGTGAACACAGCACAGTATGCTTTAAACTCTTGAAATGCCCCTAAAACATACAGGCATAGAGAAGAAAGACATATTTTTATTTGGCCACAGATAGGGCCCATGTCTTTTTTTTTTTTTTTTTCTTAGAAAAAACATCCTATTAAGTGAAAAACAAACATCTTAAAAAGCAAGGCTCTTCAACTTTTTAAAATGGCATCATATTTTTCAAAATTATATTTGTCAATGCTCAATTAAGATCTTTCGCGTTTTTTGAGGCTGCTGCGTTTGCAGCCTGTTTTTGCAGAGTCTCTTTTATTGTTGTTGTGAGTGTTTTTTTGTCACAATCCAACATAAAATTGTACATTGGCCCATCCCTACAGCCATTCAAGACTCTTTTCTAACTTGTTTGTATGGACTGAGCATCTTGAAACAACAACAACAACTGTTTGACAAGATTATCTGTCTTGGATAGAAACAAACAAGATTGAATCATCTTAATTAAGATAACATGACTTCCTACAACTGACCTTTGTGCCATGAAGCTTTAACAGTAACTAAGGCAACAAGACATGATTGAGACCAGTAAGTTAATTTGCAGTGAAAAATGACCACTGACAGATTTAGGTGCTTATTCTGGATATATACAGCCATATATATAGATATGGGCCAAAATTAGATTTACACCATATTCCTGCAACATGCATCCTAATTAAATGGTTTAGTGACGAGCTTTGTTAAAAAACACAAGACTCTGCCCTTTGTATCCATCCCCTGCTCATATGTGCATCTCTGCTCTCTCTTCCGTCACGCAGCACCAGCAATAAAAAAATCACTGAAAGTGTGTCCTAAGCGTGAAGCAGCACAAATCATCCGAGCCGGAGCCGCCAGTGTTGACCTTTGCCCTAAATACACACATGCAAGCGGAGGTCAGGAATGTGGGGCACCTAAGCTAATTGTGAGAATATCTGGGGGTTTACGTATTGTGTACATGGCACAGCGGTCTGGAAACTCAAGCCTCGTTCTGTCTGACTGCTGTTTCTTTCTCAGGGCTGTGGGAGCCAAGCAAAGGCACGAGGGGGCTGAGAGAGGGAGCCGGTCCACAAACAACACGACTCAGCTCCTGTCAAACTGACAAACAGTGACAGGCAGCTGACACATTCTTCCAAACAGAGGCCCACGTCTGGACTGTGGCTGTGGCACGAGGCTGCACATCCTGTCTGAGCCTGAGGGTTGCTGCAAATGTTTTTATACCGATGTCAGTTGCAATGAGCCAAATTCCACCAGCAGTTTAGAAATGATACAGTGTGTAACACTCTGTGCATGTCAGATTCACCTATCAAAAGGTCTCCATCAACAAGCTGAAAAAACTAACCGACTGTAACAACAAAATATTTCGGATCATTTGTGGTTAGGGAAAAACTGATGTTGATACAATTTTGAAAGAGAGCCTCGGGTTTTTATTCAATCAGCACAGTGGATGGCTTAATGACTCCAGAACATTTTACCTTGGTTTATTTTGGGAGGTGAAAAACAGGTCTTGTTTTGACTTGAGTGGAAATGTGTCACACATTGATTAGTTCCTACAATTCCTGCTCGTCAGTATTCATCCAGCGTTCATTCCAAACCATTAAACACTGCATTTAGCTGTTACTGGCCTGAAGTTTCCGAACCCCAAGGGCTCTGTGGCCTCTCTCTCTCTCCAATTCACTCTTTTTCCACTTTTCTAAAGATTGAACTGTTCTATATCAGCACAGTTCAGGATCTGAACTCATCTCCATGGAGCTCTGTTCAGTCCCATAATGAAGCCAGTGCGTTTCTCCTAACACATTTCTCTATGTATGTACGTGTCACTCTGAATGTATTACAGTCCTTCCATCTGAAGGTTAGTAGACTTTTTGATATGTGAATAGTTTCATGGAATGCGTGTCTGCACACCTAAGTTTCAGCAGGACCAACTTTTCATGATTTTCTGTGGAGCTGCCTATGTGATTACTATACACATGTGATGCACTGTTGTAGACAAAACCCATAGAAATAATCCTCCCCCCATATTGGAGTGATAACAGTTAGTTATCATTTGATATAGAAGTCAGATATTCACAGTCCTTTAGCTGGTATGGCTCCTCTATATCCTGAGAAAAATACCTGACTCTTTAGCTGAGATGCTCTCACATTACAGTCATTTGATTTGGCACTAATATAGTAATAATTACTGATTCATTCATTTTTAAATCAGGAGCATTTTAAGGTCATTATGTGGATTATTTATATTATAAATTATGTTCTGTTTTTTAGTTGTATTGTAGAGCTACAAATTAGTTGCAGTTATTTAAGTAATTGCCAGCTAATTTGATAGTGAATTGATCCATTTGAGTAAAGCTTTAAGGGAAAACAGTGAAATTCTCTGATTCCAGCTTCTTAAATGTGAATATTTTCAGTTATTTTTTACTCCTCTATAACAGTAAACTAAAGATCTTTGGGCTGTGGACAAATTAAGACACTGTGGATGTCATCTTGGGCGCTGGGAAACACTGGTCGACATTTTTCACCATTTTCTGACTTTTTAGACCAAACAACTACTTGAGAGAGTATTCAACAGATTAAAAGACAATGTAAATAATCATAAATTGCAACCCTATTGTACCAAAATACAAACTAAGAAAAACAAGACAGAAAAACTACAAAGACGATGACATAAATGTTGATTCCAGTCTGTCCCTTATTGGCAGTAAAAATGACTGGACTTACAAACAGAAATTACTTCTTAAATCTGATACTAGGCCAAAATGTGTGATGTCAGTTTACTAGTACATAAGTCTCATATGTACATGTCATCCTCTAAATGCAGTGAGTACAATTTTTTTTTACAATTTGGACCAAATTTTATCTTTTCACATACTATATTCAACACATTGCATCTATTACAATGTGTGACGTGTTCATACAGTTGTTCTTTAACACTTCTGCTTTTGACTTTCCCCGAGACATATATATAAAGTTGGTTATATTCTATTTAATGAGGTTGCAACATGCCAATTTCCCCACAGATCATTTACATGTTTTCCTCTTTCTCTCCCTGAGTTTCTCTTTCTCCTTGGCATTATCAGTATAGTAACGCAGACTAATCTCATCTGCTTCTGTTTACAGTGACCTCTTATCTTTAGCAACCCACAGCCATTCAAATGTACAGAGCACAATGTATCCAACTCTGTCTGTAACCACAACTGTGGTTACTTTCCTGTTTATACTAATCAAAGGCTTTCTGATCTGTTGATATTGAAGCCTTCCTCCTCTCCCCCTCCTCCTGACCATAGATCAACTGTTACTGTGAGCCTGTTTGTTTATGTCAGACTGTCTGCTGTTGTATCATAACGTGTTGCAGAAATGGCTGTTGGTGTGGTGAACATTAAAAACCACAGAGCATGTGGAGTATCCAGAAAGTTCAACAAGCTTTAGTAATGGAGTATGCTATTAGTCTTATTTAAGAGGGGCCAGAGGTGTGGTGCTGATCGGTGCATTATCTTGTTAGTATAACAGGAGCATCAATTCACTTAGAATACATCTTCAGCTATTCTTGTGTTTAACACATTTTTTCACTTACAGTGGGGACACAGCAGTGACTTTATCCACAGACCTAAAGTGAAATTTTAACAATAAAATAATTATTAATATTATTTTATTTACGTGCTCCATTTTTTTAGATTGTTTTACAGCATGTAATATTTTAGTTTCTGTCTGACAATGTGTTGCATGTTCAGGGTGGACTCACAAGAGTAATAATGTAGAGAAAGTAGCCCACCTAACCCCACAGACGCCCATGCCTGAAAAAGGGATAATACACAGAGGTGTGCAGCCAGACCACAGGAGTCTAATCTCGGCCTCTGCAAGTCCTCGCTCTCGCGTTGGCCAACTTACCCTCCAACGTTACTTCTTTCCCCGCCTTCTTAAGCGCCTGGACCGCCAGGTCGTGTGTTGCCTCCCGGAGGTCGTTCCCGTTCACCGACAGGATCGCGTCGCCCACCCGGAGAGCCCGGCTCTGGTCGGCAGCGAGCCCCGGGAAGATCTTGGAGATGAGGATGGGCATCCGGTTCTCGCGCCCCCCCTTGATACTGATCCCCAGCCCGCCAGACTCCTGTTTGACAACTCGGACCTTTCGCACAGCCTCCGAGGATCCGTCCAGACTGACGGGAATGTCGCCTTGTCTTGACCCGAAGCTGGACCCGGGACTGCCGTAGCTTGATCCGGGGCTTCCAAAGTCAGAGTTTGTGCCGTTATTCGGGTACTTTCCTGGGCTGCTTAAACCGTAGTTGCCGTCATACTGACCCCGACTGACTCCCCCGCGCCCCGGGCTGCTGCTGCGCCCCCTGCCCCCGTGGTTCTGGTTCTGGAGCTGGTCTTGACCCGAGGACGGACCGCGGCCAGGGTTCCCCGGACTCGCTCCCGGGTCGTTTCCGTTCGACATGCCATTTCGCAGGCCCGCCGAAGAGTTGTTGTAGTCCCAGTGGTTGCCCCCCTGTCCGGTTACCTCCGCCTCGGCCGTTAAAGTCAGTGTTTCTCGGGTGAGTTCGGCGGCCACTCGGATCCAGCGGTCGCGGAGCAGAAGGTCCAGTTGACCGTTTTTATCCGCTCTGGTCCAAACTGCCATTCCTGTACGGTTAGCCTGCTCCGAGGCGGGCCGCTCTCACACTAAACTCATCATCAACTTTTTCCTCTTTTTCAGAGTGCGCACAAGCTGCGACTAGGCTACACTGGCCCGCATCGACACACCCACTCACACTGGGACTGCAGGCAGAGGGCGAGAAAAAACAGGACTCCCAAAAAAAAAGGAGGGAGAGAAAAAAGAAAAGAACAACTGGCTGTGATGGGCCAGCCTGAGAGGGCTTGTTGTTGAGTTCAAGCTCTAAAGCTCTCCGACTTCCACTGGTAAGTTAGCGAGAGTACAACGACACAACATCCCTTTAACGCTTTCAAAATAAAAGACATGCATACGAACTATGCTTTGGGCACATTTGGAGGCCAACAGAAAGCCCTCTGTTTGTCCAAACGAAGAAGGTTTCCATTATTTTAGTCTATCAGTCACTAAATGTAAAACAAATTACCCTCCTTGCTTTTCAAGAATATCAAATTGTAAAAAAAAATCATGTTATAACAGCACAAAACACAGGCTGAGTGTAAAGAAAATAGATGAAAAATAATTTATATAAATAATATGATAAAATCAATAATTATTAAAAAAAAATACATGAATTATAACAACCTATGAAATATAATAAAAGATAAAACAAACAACATTTAAAAACTACATATTACACTTTACAATATTATGCAACAGATCAAATGTGCTAATATGCATTGGCGTAGATTTTAGGGGGGGTACAGGGAATATGTCCCCATCAATATTTAGAACATGTGCAATAAAAACATAAAAGTAATAGAAAACTTTTATTTTGACATAGCTGAAGAAAAAAAATATACAAAAAGGGCACAAACAGGAGCATAAAAAAATCATCAAAACGCAGAAAAGAAAACCTACACTTTTGCAAATACAAGCACAAAAATAAAACAATAAAACATTTGCAAGTATATATGTCGTCTACTTAGGTAGTGCACCTCTGAAATCCTTACTGAAGGACAGGTAAGATCAGGGTGTGAACCCAGACCAATAAAGATACTGACACAGACTGAAGCATTCATTTCAGGTAACTATAAAGCAGCTATAAAAAGCTGTAAAAGTTAATGAATACACAATAATAAAAGTTTATCACGTTTTACGCCTTTATTTCGAAAGTATAATCGCCTAACTTCCTGTTTCCCTTCATTTCATTCATTCTGTCTTCACGCAGCTCGTCTGTCTGATGAGTGAACTCAGAGCCGGATGACAGACAGACACAGCCAATAGACATGTAGACCTGTAGATTATTTATTCATGATGATAGAGGCGGGGCGTCCACAGACGCATTATAGATCCACTGGCTGGGGACAAAGCCTACTTAAGTTCACTCACTGTGTTGGCTCTTATAATGGATTCTGTGGCCTTCTGTAAACTTTGTCTCTATATTCTAGAGGTTTTAATGACATCCACAAAGAGTTTAACTCTCATTAAGACAAACTGTCAGGATGGACCTGTTGGTATTTCACTATGATTATTGTCCTTTAAGCCAATAACCGCTCTGTCTACACAGGCATAATGATTTGGCACTGTTTGTTTTGTTGACCTAGTGCTGATTATCATGTGTCTACTCTAGAGAGCAGTTTTCTTTTTGTTCATAAGCTGTCAAAACAAATTTAATGTGCCACAGAACAACCATTTAATGATCACAGGAAAACGGAGGCTGTGTTGTTGAGCTGGCAAAACATTTCCTTGAGAAAACTTTAAAGCTCATGACAAGTGTGAAATCTCTGGCTCTTTAATATCAGACTGAAATAACTCAAAATACTGTTAATCCCAAAGCAAGAGCTCCCTCAGGCCATGTGCAGTATCACTTCAAATGTTTTCTTTTCCTTTGATCATGAAATAATATGCAGCAAGAAGACAGTCTTTTGTTTGATTCACAAAATATTAATGATGTGATTCAGAGAATTTTTACTTGAGCTCAAAAAATACTTTACTCAAGATCACAAAAAATAAACTGTTAAAAATATTTATCTTCCATGGTGTGAGAACATAATTATTGATTGATTATTGGCCAGACAATATAACATGGTTCTTAGTGATTACATACCAATGGAAAAGATTTGTTTTTAATATAATTTCTCTGTCTGGATTTTCTTGATGTAACCTAATGTAGGTCCAAATGATGATCACATGCTCACCAGGTATCACAAATAAAAACTCATTTCTTCCAATGATTATAACTGAGTCATTTTTATCAGGAGCACCAAGCTGCAATGCGGAGATAAAATAGTTCAGACCTCCAGTGGAGTCACAACATGGGTTTTCGGCTTCCTGTGCCTTTATTCTTCACCACCAGCAGAGTTGTGGCAGCATCACATCTGAAAGCATTTTACCAAGCGATCAATTGGATCCATTAATTTTCAATGAAAAGAGCTCAGCTGCTGCAAACCTGCATGTTAGAAAAGCTCTGTGTATACATACAGAGAAGAAGTGCTGCATGAGACATGTCAGTATGAACACAGCACCACAAAATACAGCATCCAGAATGACCATGTAGTGAAACCAATATATTCTAAAAGAGACCATGTGGTAGGATTTACTGTTGTTTTACTGTTGTCATATATTGTTCATATTTTACAGTTAACAAAACTATTTATCCCATGTGCATAGACTAACCTGTACAATTAACCCTTAGAGACCCACCATCAATCCATTTTTGTCTTTTAAGGGGGAGCAGTGGATCATAGGTGGAGATAGGAAGTCAATAGTATATGCCACACAGTAGTTGCATCAATCATCCAAATGCTTAAAACCTGAAGATTAATTTGAGATGCAGCTTAGCACTGTGTGTCAAATTTTTGTAGACATAAATCTGTTAAAAAAAAACAGTTTGTGTTTGTGCCAGGCACCTATTAAAACTTTGAAAACTTTTGAAGTTTTGAGTGTAAAGTGGCTCAGATTATTATAGTGGAAGTCTATGATGGCCATTTTCATGGTCAATTATGTCTCATTAGTTTATGTCTTAGAAGTTTTGGGGTTGATACCATTTGTTATACAAAGTTGGTGCAAGATTTAACCATTTTTGGCCACTTGAGAATTCATAAAAATGCCACAAAAATCCCTCCAAAATGCAACAACGAGACACAAAAGGGACACCAATGAGCCCAGATGTGAGGAACACAATAACAGTTATCAACCTTAATCCCATTAGCCTGGTTACAGGCCTCTGAATTGCTGACCACACCTTTGGATTCACTGATTCACAAAGGTCTGGTGTTCAGCCGGTGCCTGTTTCCCTCAGGTAGAAAAATAGCTGATGGATGATATCTTTTTAAAAATGGGAACATCATCAACTTCCTTATAGTTTGGTAGCAACAGAGCTGCATCCATGCCTGGTTGGTGAAAAGCATGGCTGAGATTGACACAGCTGTGCAGGGTTTTGTAAATCAATATGCAGGCTCTACTCTTAAACTGTACCATTACTTCTATTGTTCTGTAAAGCACTGAGTAAACTGCTCTTAGCAGCAAGCAGTACCACAACTTGTGTGTCAGAAATATTGTTGGTGGGACAAATGTGCAAGGTGCTACTGACTGGTACCCTCCCGTAAAACCTGCAGACAGGAACACCAGCTGAAAAACTGAAGTGAAATGATGTGGCAGTTGAGTCTGATCATCAGGCTATAGCCCCACAACAATTGTTCCTAATTTGCCTCAGGCTCGTAACCTCTACCTGAGGAACACAGAATGCATAGCAGTGTACTATAGGGCTTGGATCTGAATGATTCAGGGATTCAGGAAGCCTTGAGCTGATAAGAGGTGCGGAAACATGTCTTAAGGGGGAACTCCAATATTTTCCAACTTGAACCATATTTTTCCATGTTTGTGTATCTAAATGACTCGTGGGAGCAACAGCTTTTGAAATTGGTCCAGTATTGAGAGAGAGTGCTGCAGTCTGCAGCGGCGAAGCTGCTCAGGGAAGGTGCACCCAGTCAGTGTGCGTTCATTAAAGTTACAGTGTGTAGGATTTAGGGAGATATATTGGCAAGTCATAGTCCTTGTGTTTTCGTTACCTTAGAATGAGCAGTTTATATCTACAGCAGGTCCTCACCTATAAAGATTGCCTTTTTTTTTTTTTTACAGTAGTAATGTTTTAGCAATTTAAATCAACGAGTCCTTTTGTTTTGGAGAGGAAAACGCTTCTGCGGATAATTTTGCTCTTGGTTAAAAACCTCCTGGACATCTGAACTTTAAATTATCAGAGATAAAAAGGTGAGCACACATTGGCAGGTGATGGACAAACAGCTCGTCTGGACCGTGCCACACAGTGTAGAAGAAACACCAGTTTGTAATGTGAAACTGCTTTATACACTGTTTCTTTAAAAGCACCTGTTTTTTACCACTGACAGGCACAGATTATAATTGTCAGTGTCTGACTTCATTATGGAAAGAACCCTACAAAGAAATGAAATGCTTTTCGTTATCTCACTCCTGATGAGGTCTGTTTTGTGTCCAGGCCTGGCTAAAGAAGAAGTCTTGTTATGAAATCTCACAAGATGACTTGTTGCGGGGAGAAACAGTGAAAATGCGAGTGAGAGCTGGAAAGAGGAGCCAGTTTGTTGTGTTAGAGTACAGAAAATGTATCTTACTCTTATCTAAAAGATTTTTTTTAAATGTCATGGCTGCATATTAGGCTGATTTTGATAATGTGGAAAATTCTGCAACAGGAACAAGCTAAAGGTGCAGAAATCGCTCCAGTTCTCTGTAGGGTCCTCTCCATAATGTTGTAAGACACTCATAGTAACAATCTGAGCCTGTCAGAGGCAGAAACAAGCACTTTTAGTGCACATAAACTGAAGGGGTGCACATGTCCTTAGTGGTTACATTTTAGCCTGTTTTGTAGCTGCTGACTGAAGCACTCTCTCTCAATACTGGACCAATTTCAACAACTGCTGTTCCTACAAGTCACCTAGACATAAAAACACTGAAAAAAGAGTCTAGGTTAAAATATAACACATTTCTCTTTTCAGAGGTCCCATTGTGGGGATTGTTGTAAGAGTGCATGGACAGAAGGAGTGTCACACAGATGTTGGGAATTTGACTGTTTCGACTGGTGCAAGGCAATATAGAGAAAATCAAATATGATATTTTTGACCAAATGTGAAGATACAGATATTGCGATGATATTGTAGAGTTGACAACTGGTTAATTCACCATATATTTACAGAATAAGATTTTGATACATAATTATCAGCACTGTGGATATAATGACTAAGTGAGTAAAGGAAAACAGTAGAACAGCCACAACAGTCTGGTAAGTTCAATTTACTGTAATGCAGCCTTTAACACCAGGAGATGACAACACTTAAGATATTATGGTGTCCAAAATCTAAGGCAAAAATCATGTCTCACAATACTGATGTATTGCTAACTCTGGTTTATCCATACATCCATCCATCCATCCATTTTCATCCGCTTATCTGGGGCCAGGTCGTGGGGGCAGCAGGCCGAGCAAAGCACCCCTCTCCCCAGCAACACTTTCCAGCTCCTCCTGGTGGACCCCAAGGCATTCCCAGGCCAGATGAGATATGTAATCCCTCCAGTGTGTTCAGGGTCTGCCCCGGGGCCTCCTACAAGTGGGACATGCCTGGAACACCTCCAGCGGGAGGCGCCCAAGAGGCATCCTGATCAGATGCCTGAACCACCTCAACTGACCCCTTTCGATGCAAAGGAGCAGCAGCTCTACTCCGAGCTCCCTCCAGATGTCCAAGCTCCTCACCCTATCTCTAAGGCTGAGCCCAGCCACCCCATGGAGGAAACTCATTTCAGCCACTTGTATCCGCAATCTCATTCTTTCGGTCACTACCCAGAGCTCATGACCATGGGTGAGGGTTGGGACGTAGATGGACCAGTAAATCGAGAGCTTCGCCTTCTGGCTCAGCTTTCTCTTCACCACGATGGACCGGCGCAGCGCCCGCATCACTGCAGAAGCTGCCCCAAACCGCAGATCCATCTCACGCTCCATTCTACTCTCACTTGTGAACAAGACCCCAAGATGCGTGAACTCCCTCACTTGGGACAGTAACTCTCCCCCAACCCAGAGAGGGCAATCCACCGGTTTCCGGCAGAGAACCATGGCCTCAGATTTGGAGGTGCTGACTCTCATATCGACTGCTTCACACTCAGCTGCAAACTGCTCCAGTGCATGCTGGAGGTCACAGTGTGATGAAGCCAACAGAGCCACATCATCTGCGAAAAGCAGAGATGCAATTCTAAGGTCCCCAAACCAGACCCCTTCCTCCCCCCAGCTGCGCCTCGAGATCCTGTCCATGAAAATCACAAACAGGATCGGTGACAAGGGACAACCTTGGCAGAGGCCAACACCGCTGGGGAGCTTTTCAACTACCTCAGCGACCTCTGTCAGGCATATGGGCGAGAGTTCCCCCGAGTCTTCAGGCTCTGCCTCGTTCACAGTGGACATGATGGCCGGGTTCAGGAGGTCCTCAAAGTGCTATTTCCACCGCTCGACAATGTCCCCAGTTCAAGTCAGCAGTTCTCCTTCTCTGCTGAGCACAGCCTGAGACAAGCCCTGCTTTCCTTTCCTGATGCGTCTAGCGGTCTGCCAGAACTTCCTTGAGGCAACCGAAAGTCCTTCTCCATAACCTCCCCGAACTCCGCCCACACCCGTTTTTTTGCCTCAGCAACCACCACAGCTGTAGCCCTTCTGGCCAACAGGTACCTGTCTGCTGCTACAGGAGACCCCTGGGCCAACCAGACCCGAAAGGCCTCCTTCTTCAGCCTGACGGCCTCCTTCACCGCTGGTGTCCACCAGTGAGTTCTTAGGTTGCAGCCACGACAGGCACCGACAACCTTCTGACCACAGCTCCTAGCAGCCGCCTCCACAATGCAGGCTTTGAACATGGACCATTCAGACTCTATGTCCCCAACCTCCCCCAGGATGAACAAGAAATTCTTCCAGAGGTGTGAGTTGAAGACCCCACTGACAGGGGCCTCAGCCAGGCGTTCCCAGTTCACCCTCACTGCACGTTTGGGTTTACCAGGTCTGGTTTATATACTGAAAAAAGGAGAGGAAATCAGATGGATGACAAGAATTGGCAGCAATTTAGCTTCAGATTAAGAAACTACATTCTGTGTACGCTCACCAGCCACTTAATTAGGTACACCTGTTCAACTGCTCGTTAATACAAATAGCTAATCAGCCAATCACGTGGCAGCAACTCAATGCATTCAGGCATGTAGACATGGTCAAGACAACCTGTTGAAGTTCAAACTGAGCATCAGAATGGGGAAGAAAGGTGATTTAAGTGACTTTGAACATGGCATGGTTGTTGGTGATTATTTCAGAAACTGCTGATCTACTGGGATTTTCACACACAACCATCTCTGGTGTTTACAGAGGATGGTCCTGCTGATGCCAGAGGTCAGAGGAGAATGGCCAGACTGGTTCAAGATGATAGAAAGGCAACAGTAACTCAAATAGTTCTTCGTTACAACCGAGGTACGCAGAAGACCATGTCTAAATGAACAACATGTCGAACCTTGAAGGAGATGGGCTACAGCAGCAGAAGACCACACCGGGTGCTACTCCTGTCAGCTAACAACAGGAAACTGAGGCTACAATTCACACAGGCTCACCAAAATTGGACATGACGCATCTCTGTGTCTCGGTCAGAATTTGGTGTAAACAACATGAAAGCATGGATCCATCCTGCCTTGTATCAACGGTTCAGGCTGGTGGTGGTGGTGTAATGGTGTGGGGGATATTTTCTTGGCACACTTTGGGCCCCTGAGTACCAACTGAGCATCGTTTAAACACCACAGCCTACCTGAGTATTGTTGCTGACAGTGTCCATCCCTTCATGACCACAGTGTACCCATCTCCTGATGGCTACTTCCAGCAGGATAATGCGCCATGTCACAAAGCTCAGATCATCTCAAACTGGTTTCTTGAACATGACAATGAGTTCACTGTACTCCAATGGCCTCCACAGTCACCAGATCTCAATCCAATAGAGCACCTTTGGAGTGCAGTGGAACAGGAGATCTGCATCATGGATGTGCAGCTGACAAGTCTGCAGCAACTGTGTGATGCTATCATGTCAATATGGACCAAAATCTCTGAGGAATGTTTCCAGCACCTTGTTGAATCTATGCCACATATAAAAAGGCAGTTCTAAAGGTAAAAGGGTCCAACCCGGTACTAGCAAGGTGTACCTAATAACGTGGCCGTTGAGTGTATATTGTATATCTAAATATGACCTAGTTTGTAGTGGAGACAACTTCCCTGCTTAGTTCCTCTATCTACTTGCTTTGATTAAAAATGGTTTTATATGTACCAACAGATTGTTGTTGTTTTAATCACCCCTTCACAGTGGGTTCAGTTTTTATTACTTTTGCATATTTAATATGTTCCAATTGGATTTTTCTTCCAAGATAGTAAAAAAGGAAATGTACATTATGTTTCTATTTATTTATGAAGTGCAGCTCTGTGACCACTGAGGCTGTTATGTGGCCGCACAGAACAGCTGAACACAGCATGCAAATAGTAAAACTCAGACGCAGCACTGGTCTTGTTTGTCATTAGATTTTATTGCAGTTGAGGTTTACTTAGTGTTTACAAAACCAGAGCAGATTGCAAGCGTCCATGGGGAGTGAGAGAGGCGGGAGTTTCATCTGCTCGCTTCACATCAGCATCGTCATGCTGCGTCAGTTAAAGGTGCAGTCTGCAGCTTCACCCTGATACATTCACAGTGTCGCCGCCGTCATACCTCGTCCAGCTGTACCTGGGACTTTACAAGCACGTCTAAAATGCAAGAGGCCTCGTAATGCAGCAGCCGCTCGTTACAAATCCCTTTTTGGATGATTAAAAATAAATGTTACTATGATGTGTACAAGCTTATCATTTTACAATTCTGTTTCTGTGTCTCTAAGTTACATTCATGACAAAAACAAGGCAACCACAGAGAGCTAAAATGCTAGGGTTACATGTTGACTCTATGCTGCGCAGCTTTTGTCCTCCTCAAACTACCACCACCCAACACCACCTCCACCCTCTCTCACAGTGTATACTCCAACAACCATCAGTGCTTTCCTCATCTGCTCTCTACTCCCATACGCCTGCCTCCCAGCAGCGGTGAGCATCAGGGAGTGAAGTCATGGTGCTGTAGATGAGACAGATACAGACAGGACTGCTTCTTATTCAAACCTTATAAAGTGATGAGCAGGGCTCTGTGCGTGTGTACACATCTGCTGGGTGAGATGGTGGGTTATGGAAGATGATGTAGTTGGGAAGTGGATGATGGGTGAGGTGGTGGTGGTTTAGAGTCGCTAGATTCCTACTAAAAAGGGTTCTATACAGCTCCAGAAAAAGTTTTTATATCTGTATATATCATACCATATCCGTTAAATAACGCACTTAATGCTCCAACCCAGCAATATTTAAAGATTTGAAGGACCCTCACTGGATTATGTATTCTCATTTATATTTGTCTGAACCAGTCTGATGGCTGTTTGAGTCATTACTGACATTCATATAACCACCTGAACCCTTATAGAACCCTACTCTTTCTGTGCATGTGCATGTGTGTACAGTGTAGTGCAGGAGATCGACCCATTTAGGAGTGTGTGTGGGCGGAAAGGGATAAAAAGTCAGTCATTGGTTCAGATTGTTGACCATCTTGGTGTGTAACTGTGGCGAAAGAGACGGCGATGATGCATGAAGCCGCTGCTGTTGATAATGGGACTGGGGAGGGAGCTGAGGGTGACACTGTGACTGTGGGTAAGGTGGAGGGTGACACTGAGGGTGAGGCTGGGGAGGGTGTGGTGGAGGGCAAGTCTCGAGGTGTGATTGACGTTGCAGCGGTGGTCTCTGAGGAGCAGCAGCAGCAGCTTTGGCCTCCCTCTTGGGAGTGTTGTTGAGGATGTCTAGACTCCGGCGGCTCGAGGAAATGACATCAGCCACGAATTTGGTGCATTCAGCGCAGATGTCGCGCAGCGTGCAGCCGTGAGCGTACAGGTGGGGGAACTCCTCCTCCACTGAGCGGCGGGATAAGGTGCGCAGGGACCTGCAAGAGGACAGGAAGGATTGGAGAGGTTTTGTATTTGATATGAATACAGAGGTGTAGCACACTGACGTTTTACTATTATTGCTGACTGACGTCAATGTCTGGAAAAAATTCACAGCAGAGATCTAACTTAGCAGCTTTAATTTAAGTATGAGGAAATAAGATTTAATGGACAGCTCATAATGCATTTAAAACAGAAAGATTTAGAGCTAAATAATTTCATCTCAGTGAAAGCAACTCACTGGGACAAAGTGCAAAATGCATAAATCTCTCACACTGAGTTCAACTTTGGTGAAATTAGACATATAAAGTTGTGCTATTCACCAACAAAAAATTGTCTTAAAAATGCTGACCTTTAAGGTAATGGAAAACTGGGAAGTCTAAAACAGAGGAAACTATTACAGACAATCAGCTGCATTAAACCACCAACTTTTATTTAACACTCCTCTGTTGGGAGTTTAAACTGCTCCACAAAAAGAGGCACAGTTTATAGACATTCATGAAACAAGAGTCAATAGTGCTGTGCATCTCTTGTATAAACTTGTATTAACAGTTAGTAGTGTCGAGGGTAACGTAAAGTAACACGGTTGCAGTAAGTAATTAAAGCAACATGTTACAAAGTAAGGCGATAACAGTATGTGATTACACTAACATGTTACAAAGTTCTTCAATTATCTGGGTAATGGGCAGATAGAAAAAGGCATCATCAAACGCCCCGACAACTGCTCTTCAGCGTCGACTCTGAGGAGGAACAGGTTGTCTGACAAAGGATTTGAGGATCTCCACCTCATAATGTATAACCACTGCTTTTGTTATAAACAAGTCAAATAAACTGGACTAACCCTACTATAAAGTCATGGTTTGGTGAGTGAGCAACTTGAGTGAGTGTGAGTGTGTTTGGCCTTTAAATGCAGTTTATATGCCATTTAAACAAGTTTTTTTCCTTGTAAGTCTGTCATCATCTAAAGGTGTTAGAAAGGCTAGTTTCTTATGTTATTCTATTTAGGCCTAGTGACATATTATTTACAGGTAAAATTTGTATAACAATAATAATAATTTATAATATATTTATATTATATTTGTACTGTGCAGTGTTAGGAAGGGAAACCTCTTATACATATGTATATAGTTTTATTGTGAGGCAGTTACAGCCCACTGGAGTGCCGTCTGGATTCTCCTCATCATATGCAGTGTTTAACATTATACTGTAAACTGCAATTATTGCAATTAGCTCCATGTCAATGTATTTTAGGCAAAACACAAAATTAATGTAATGACTTATTTTCTACAGGGAGTAATACATTAAAGTAATGAACTGTTTTTTTGTTTTTAGTCACAAGTAATGTGTAATACATTACTGTTTTGAGTAATAAGGACCCCAACACTGACAGGCAGTGACTTTGATACAGTAGTTAGCTTCCTCTTGTTCTTACGAAAATTTATTGCAAATTGTTGTTAAAAGTTGTCATTGGTAGATAAAAGCAATCTCATTTTTCTCCGAATAACAATAATAGGACTGTAGCGAGCTTCTTAACATCTTCTTAAGGATGCATGGATGACGTCAGCTGTGCCTCTCTCTGGTGTGACTTAATAAAAAAGATGCTGTCGAGTTAATTAATGGAAAATAGCGTTTTTGAAGTTAAAGTCCTTCTAGGTACTAAAAGTCAGGATATCTTTGTTTCTGCTGTTTTAATATTAACCATCTTATTTTTCAACCCTGTTTCTTTTGAATCCTCCAACTTTTTGAAAGTACTAATACTGTAATACAAATATTACATTGTAGGAGCAGTCTAGGATTAAGTTTCCTATGAAAAGAGATGGGCCTATTTTTGTAAAGTTTTGTCAAATAATGACCATTGTGGAAGTACACTCAATCTACTTTGTTCCATCATGTTACATTTGGTTATGTTTTGCTTTGTTTGAGGGTTAGAATTGATCCTTACCTATTACCATTATTAGGTAAAGGTCAGTGTAACAGAAAGGTTGTACTTATTTATTGTAAAACTGCCTTAGTTGAGTCCACATGATCCAAACTTTTTCACAAATATGGCGAAAATGGCATTTAGTTATGTGTAAATACATGTAATTTTTTAAAAAAACATTACCCTAACTTCACATTTGTCCTTACGCTTGTTATACCGTCACACTCTGTTCTCTTCCTCACTGAGTTAACTGTCCCAGCTATAATTTAATATCTTTATTATGGCAGCATTTTAAAATGTAATACAAACTGATTAATATTGACCTTTCAAAAGATAAACAGACATGTACAGTAACTCATTACTGACAGTTAATCAGCTGAGCAGCTGGAAAAATGAAGCCAGGCTTTATCTTGTTTGCCTTTCTAAGCTTATTTAATATAAACACAACACAATAAATTGTGGAACAAAGAAAAGAAAAAAAAGACATGCTGCAGTGGGGTGACACCATCACAGCCACTAATAAAAAGCTTAAGGTTATATTTGCTGATTAAAATAATGCTAACATTAGCTGTGGCAGAACCTACTATATCTGCACGGTTGGTCGGGGAGTGATGACAGGTGTTAGACAGCAGATCAGCACCACACCACACTCCACTCTCTCTCCACTCTCTCCAACTGAGTGTCGCACCATCTCTCTTTCCATCCACCTCTTACTCTCACCTCCTTGTCTGTCTTCACACAGGCACGAGGAGTGAGGATATTAATGACAGCTGGGTAATTATTACATAATGGCTGCTTCGAGGCACTGCTCTGATTATATAACAAAGGGACGGAGGGGGGTGATTGGATTGAGCAGGCACTCTGCGATTGGTTGAGGTAAGCACAGAGGCTGTTTCTGCTTAGGTTGGAAAAGGTTAGCAATCAGTGGCTGGAGGGAGGGGCAGACTTAAATAGATTTAACCTGTGTTCTTAACTCGAGCTATGAATTCGTCCTTGGATTGAACAAGCATGGTGATTGGCTGAGAGAACTGTGGAGAAACTGGGCCAGTGTCTGTGTCTGTGTCACAAGCTAGGAGTCCGTCCAAATGGCAAGTCAACTTTACCTTGAGTGAACTTTGGGAATGACACACAGAAAGGCTAATCAGCTGCACTGCCCTCAGATAACCTCCTTAGCACCAGTAAATAGTCACATATGTGTTAGAAGAACAGGAAGAAGAACGGCCCTGATAGCTGATATTTTCACTACACCTAACCATATAAAAATATCAACACTGCATACAGATTATTTTCATTTTTAGCCACAGTATTAGCTCTAGGAGTATCAATTTCGGTCTGTTGATCCTTTACTTGGGTCCAGACTGAAATATCTCAGCAACTACTGGATGGATTGCTGCTTAATTTTGTACTGAACTTTATGCTACTCACTGATAATTAGGGCAAATTAGCAAATGCTAGAAAGCTAACAACTAAGATTGTAAACATGGTATACATAACACCTGCTAAACATCAGCATTTTAGCTTTGTCATTATGAGCATGTTAGCATGTTGACATTAGGCAAAGCTGTGCTTTAGGAAATATTGTGAGAGCCCTACGAGTATTTGGTCTGTCATGATGGTGGATCTACAGGGAAGGTCACAGAAATCAAAAGATGTTTCCCCTTGGGAACACAAATATACAAATAAAATGCTAGTTGTCTATTGGGTTATGTGATATGATGTCAGAAATGTTGAAATTTGAAAAAGGATGGCACCATTTCAGACCAATTGAGAATCCAAAATCAAAAGGGTGCATCCCCTGAGGAATGTGATCAAATGAGCCTCATGACAAACTGACTCTTGTGATATTTCTTAAAATAAAAACAATGTCAGCTTGGGACCCCTCGTTACAAGTTGCATCCATCACAGGGTGTGGACAGTTTAAACAAAGATGGATTTTTCCTTCTTAGATCGTTTCATTTAAAAAATTTAAGGGGCCGTAAGATGTAAAATTATCTAGTAATTCATGAGCAACAGGCATCAACTAGAAAAATATCAGAAGGATAAAAATTGTGTGTTCCAATTTGGCTTACTTGAAACCTCTGGGATATATATGCACCATCTAAACGTGTGTAAAGTAAAAGTAGTTTTCAACCGGGGGACTGGGGATCCCCAGGAGTTCAAGTCAGTCCCCAGAAAAATGGGAAATAGATTATTTTCCCGATTTAATTCACTATAGAAGTGAGCCTAGTGTGGGTAAAAGTCACATGAGTGAGTGACTATTCTGATCATAGGTTCTACTTCCTCTATGAATATCTTTTTAACTGTAGATAACAACAAAAGAACTCTGGTTTTAATCATCTATAACATAAAAAATCTTTTCAGATGGAGGTCCCCATAGCAAAATCTTACCAAATGGGGGTTCATGACCTCATGTGTATCAATTTAGGGGTCCCTGGCACGAAAAAGGTTGAGTACAAGTGATCTAAACCAAAATGTCTAACGCATGGATTGAGCAATCTTTTAAACCATTCTGCTGGCTAATGAAAAACCTTTCAAAATCTGCACTATTTTTGATTACAAATAATTTTTTTGCTGATCAACCTTTGTGTCAGAGACCTTTTTTGGCTCATTTATGTACAAATCTGTCATTTTAGGTCACCTTTTATGATTGTTTAAATTATAAATCACAAGCAGGCTCTAAGAGTATCTATAGATAAACACAGACTCACTTATAGACTTGGCTTTTGTGTCCAGTGTTCTTTGGAGTGCTGTGGAAGCCTACAGTGTACACAGGAATATGGGCCATCTTCTTTGAAGGAATCTTCATCTGGAGCACAGGAAGAGGCACAAGAGAAAAAAAAAACAATGAGACAGAAAAGAGAAGAGAAACAGATCTGTGTCATGAGAAGACACAACAGACTCGACGACAAAATACTTCATTAAAGTATTTATAGAGTCTCCAAGTCCAGGCAAACAGATTTAAATACACAAACACAAAGGACTTCACACGTACACAGCAAATAACCATGACCATTAGCTGTCACACAAATCACACAGACACAAATATGTAAATTACCCACACAAACATGTATTTCAAACCACAATAATGTCACAAAACACAAATGACTCACAGCACCCCAACAAGCATCACAACACACATCATTTAGAATAATAAAAAACACACAAAATCCAAACAGCCTAAATCTCAAACCTACAGAGCACAGAACCAAACATCCGACACGGTCTGGGACTGAGGCAACAAATCAAAACCGACAAAAGAACAACAGAAGAATCGACGTCAACAGAAATACCAGCCACTTCACTAAACGATGTACTTGACAAACTAAAATAATGAAAGTGTTAACAAGTGGTAATATATCCCATTTAAACTCTTGGTATAGTTTTACAAAGCAATAAAGAGCCAAATAAACATAGGACCATACTTAAAATAAACATAAAGCAAAAAGAACTTCATGGTTGCCATCATTAAACTCAGACTATGGGTAATTAAATTTACCTTTGCACTGCAGGAGCCGCAGACAGACCTACAAGAGAAACACAATGGAATCAACACACCTGTTTTCCTGAATGTCATAACGGGTAAACAGTTTTTCTTACTAGCTAAAATAATAAAATGACCATGATAAATCTGTGGGGGTAACTGGGCTGAGTATCAACACCACTAATAATAATCAGCTTGGGTACTCAACTCCAGTAATATAACTGCGCAAATATGCCTTGTGTCAATTTCAGATCATTACAGCTCGAAGGGGCAGTTCACCCCAAAATAAAAAATACTTGTTTTTCCTCCTACCTGTGGTGCTATTTGTGAATCTAAATTGTTTTGAGACAGCATGTAGACCTTCATGTTGTCAAGTAAAAATTACAGAAAATATATCAATGAACAGTTAACCAAAGAAATAAAACATGAATGGTGGTGACATCAGCATTACTTCAACTCTTGGCGACAGCCCTGGAACAAACATCAGGAAGTATTTAAAGATAAATGTGGATTAAAATTTTCAGAAGTTTTATGTGATACCTTTTACACAGTAAGCAGGTAGACGGCCATGAGAAGAGAGGGAATTTCACTCTGCAGCAGCAGCAAACCTGAGAAACACACACACACACACACACACACACACACACACACACACACACACACACACACACACACACACACAAACACAGAGTTTCTGAGTCCATTTACTGTAAACACAGCACATAGAGAAACTGCAACAAGGGAAGTTCCACTCCGTTACCCTGCCTTTCTTCAGGTTATTGTAGAGCTCTTTGCTCTGAAGAAACTTCTCCATCTCTGCTTTGACCAGCACCCTGCGCACATTGATGACCTCATCCACTGTTAAGGCGAGACTCTCCACAGGGTGGCTGAACTCCTCCTGAACACAGCCGACAGTAGAAGAAGAGAGCAGATCCATCAGTCAGTCCACTCACAAGTTTACTCTGTAGTTAGCAGTGGAGTCAGTGATGTCAAATAACAGCTTGTGACACTTTGAAATCTAAAAGGCTAAATATTGTACCGCAAAAAATATGAACACTACTTTATATGTTCCACTATAACTGATTTTGAGGACACTATATTGTGTATATATTCTACACTGAGACTTTGGATGCTAAAAAATAGGTAAAAACAATAATAAGCAACCTTATAAAACACGACAGCCCTTGAATATTGAACTTTGGATCCAGAAACATAATGTAGAGTTACCTGCTTATAAGACACACCTGTACATTCTAATACAATATCAGCCCCAAATCAATCAACACACAAAGTCATTGACTAGTTAGAGAACATTTATCAATTAAAGAGGCAGATTTTTGCCCCAGGAGTTTGTGGAGACCATAACACAGAACACAAACGTGACTGCTGATATTTCTCTGCGTCTGCTGGATGTGTAAATAAGCATCTGTCAACATTAACTAATAACTTTATAAGGTGACAGTATGTCACTATTTTGTTTACAGCTGCCTTAAAATGGCCAATGAAGTCAACAATGCAGGTTTACACCCTATATATGTATACAGCATGTATGTAGCATAGATTTTCATTAAAAAAGAAAATACTTAAGTTAAGTAGTGACCAGTTTGCACAATTATATTTTCAATATTTGAAAAACATTTTTCTTAAAAAAGAGATTCAATGTTCATTCTGTACCTTAGAAAAGCAACTGCATAAAAAAAAAATCATTGCAGGGTCCATACAAAGGTGTCAAACATACGTCCTTTGGGCCACAACTGGCCTGCCAAAGGGTCCTATCTGATTCTGCAGACCTAATATTAATGCACTCATGAAGTAGAGGTGTTGGGTTTTAGGGGCATGTTTAGCCTACTTAATGTAAAATGCTGCTTCAGAGGCTGTTCAGCCAGACCAGAATACACTTCTCTGAAAAGATAATTTATACTTTTTATGGTCATATTTAAAGATATAGAACATTATGCAAAAGTGTTGTTAATCAGTAGGTCCACTTCAAAAGAATCTGTATCAAACCTCTATCTTAAAACAATACTGATGGAACTGGTTGATAAGACACTGCTGAAACTTTAGATTTGTAAATGCTTTGTAAGGTGGGGGATAACCTAACCTGCTTCCTCCACAGCCTCCACTTTAGTTTGGTGTGGTGATGCCAGCATTACTACACAGGAGTGGGAATGTGTGGAAAATGCACATGTAATGTGATGATTGACTGACTGAATGTAGTTGAAAGAGACATTTTTTTTTGTTCTTAGGCTTCATCATCTTCAAAATTTGGAGGTCTTATTATTTATAGGTTATCCCGCAGTGGTTTTACTAACCTTCCACTTGAGATCAGAGTGGAATGTGTGTGGCCCATGAACTAAGTAGAAGTAGTTTGACACTCCTGCTTTAGTAGATCTTGTTGTAGTCCTGTGATTAGGGAGACATTACAGTAGGGCTCACACTATTTGACAGACAGGCAGTGTCATGGAATTGTAGATTTTAAGATGTCCTTTTTAAGAGCACTTTCGGGACTTTTTGTCTATTTTGACAAAGATCATGTGACTTTAAGCTCTACTATAGGCAGTGTAAACTGTTGTTTCCACAGTCAAAAATGAATTTTGAACCTTTGTGAAGTTTTAAAAATGCTCATAAAAATAGAAATTTCAACATTCAACTACTGGGCAAACTCAAACTGCTGATGAAAATCATGTGATATGAGTGAAAGCTCCGGAGCAGTTTCTAAATAGACCTTGTGGTGACATAAAGAAAATATTTTTAACTTGTTTTGAGGAGTTTCTAAAATCAGTTGTAATCTTTCTGTAATCTAGTGCCTCAGTCAGTCATATTCTGTCTTCTGAAAAAATACTGACACTCATTTCCAGACAGTATTTGAAAGAGGGTGAAATCATCTTTCGAAGACTCAATAATAGATGACACACTGACTTGACAAGATGAATCATTTTGCAGTGCATTGTCATCACCAGTGGGACCACTGAGTGACGCAAAGGACCGACTCTGATGCCGACTGTGATTCTAACTCACCATCCACTGGTGCTCGTCTCCAGCTCTGCAGCCAGACGTCGTTTCTGAACCCTCTGTGGTCTCGTCGACTGAACTCAGAGACAGTCGGGCCGGAGAGGGCGGCAGCCAGCCGTGAACTGGGAAGGAGGCTGGATTGGGCAAATGGATAAAAAGTGTAAGAGGCGGGGAGGAAATAATGAGAGTTTAACTGGGGAACTGAATACCACCAAATCAAAATGGGGACAACATCAGACAGTGAATGAGAGAAAGCCACAAATCCCAGTCTAACTAGTCCATGAATTACACATCAGCCTCTTTCATTCAGCTCCGTCTCAGATCTCTGCCCCTCAGAGTGCTTGTCGATTGACTCTAACACTGTCATGTATTATTAATCTGATTCCAGTGGAGGGATTCAGCCCATGCTGCTACATCTGTAACTTATATCACAGTGAGAGGTCTGAGCTAAAAGAGGAGCTCAGGAAAGGCTCAGTTAACAGACTGTGGGGGTTAAAAACAGGCCACACACAGCTGAAACTGGGTGCCTCTTCGATCCTGCAAATGGAAGGTGTCAATTTGGCTCTAATGGAAAGTAAACAGGCTGAGAGGAAGGCTGGAACAGGCCGGTAAACATCATCAGTACATATAATTTGGATCAGCTGCCGATGACAGCCGGGGCTTACAGGCTTACATCCTCACATGCACAGTCAAGGCTGGAGAGCCCCCTGTTGGCAGAGTCATGTACTACATAACACATTACTCTGCTGTCTAAGGCCTGCGGCATGCAGTGGAGTGGATCGGCTTGCAGCCGTCTAGAGACTGAGAATGGATTCAAGTCAAGATTGTTTTTCAAACAATTACCTCTGGATATGGATGGCTGGACTGCTAATGCATGAATCGTGGCCATCAAACAGATAACATCCTCCCTGTGGCTTACACGCAGCACCAATTCAAACCCATTAGCTCCTACCCTCCTTTACTCAGTTAGACTTTATCAGCACATCTTTATATTTGATTAGAATCCATCACAGTGGCTTCATGGCAGATATAATCCCTGTCAACTCTGTGGCAGCAAGGTCTGTAAGGACTTTACCACAGTGGGCTGACACATTATTCAGCTCTTATTTCAGTGAGGTAACAGGGATTTAATAAGGTTAGTGCTTGAGGTATAACTGAGGACAGACTGAAAGTGGTGGGGACGTAATGTCTCCACAACGAGTGAATCATTTTATTGCCTTTAAGGTTGAAACAAGACCCCTAAAAAAGGTTTCATTTGAAGGCAACCCCAATTCCAAAAACGTTGGGACACCGTGTAAAACATAAATAAAAACTGAATGCAATGATTTGCAAATCCTATATTTAATTGAACAAAGTGCAAAGGCAAAATACTTAAAGTTCGAACTGATAAACTTTTTTTTTTTGTAAATAAACGCTTATTCTGAGTTTGATGCCTGCAACATGTTTCAAAAATGTTTAGACAGATGCAACAAAAGACTGAGGACATTGTTGAATGCTCAAAAAACACCTGTTTCGATCATTCAAGAGGTTGACTGGTAACAGATAAAAGTATTATGGCGGGTATTAGGCAGGTTTGAAAGACACATCCTCAAAGGGATGCCTCACAAGCAACGATGATTACTTTGTGAAAAACTGTGCAGGAGCACAGTCTAACAGACTAAAGCAACCTTTTTCAAGGCACAGCTGCAAGGAATGTAGGGATTTCTCCATCTACATCCCAGACTACCATCAAGAAATTTCGAGAATCTGGAGAAATCTCTGCACATAAGGGGCAAGGCTGAAAACAATACAGAATGCCTGTGAACTTTGACCCCTTAGGCAGAGCTGCATTGAAAACTAAGTTGACTGTGTGAAGGATATTGATACACGGGCTTGGGAACAGCTTAAAAAACCCACTGCCGGTAAACGCAGTTCTCGCTGCATCTACAAATGCAGGTTAAAGAGTCGACCATGCAAAGTAAAAACCAGAAATCAAGTCCACATTTCAAATCGCTTTTGGAAATCATGATCGTCGTGTCCTCTGGGCCAAAGAGGAAAAGGACCATCCAGAGTGTTATCAACTCAAAGTTCAAAGTCAGCCTCTGTGATGGTATGGGGGTGTGTTAGTCCCCATGGCATCATGGGTAACTGTTAAGACATCATGAATGATGTTAGGTACGTACAGGTTTTGGAGCAACACATGCTGCCATCCAGACAATGTCTGCTTATTCTAGCAAATCAATGAGACACAATCTGAACGTGTTACAATACTGTGGCTTTGTAGTAAAGGAGTGCTGGTACCAGACCAGCCTGCCTGCAGTCCAGACCTGACTCCCATTGAAAATGTGTAGCACATTATAAAGCACAAAATGCAGCAAGGGAGACCACAGACTGTTGAGTAACACAAGTCGAATATCAAGCAAGAATAGGAAAGAATTTCACTTTCAGAGCTTCAACATTTAGTGTCCTTAGATTCCAAACCCTTACTGAATGTTGTTAAAAGAAAAAATGATGTAACCCAGTGGTAAAGATGCTCCTGTCCCAACTTTTTTGGAATGTGTTGCGGGCATCAAATTCAGAATGAGTGTACATTTACAAAAAACAATAAGGTCTGAGCAGTAAATGTCTGTGAATATTCTACTGAATATAGGTCAAAAGGGATTTACAAATCATTGTAATGTTTTGCACAACGTCCCAACATTTTTGGAATACAGGTTGCAAATCCTCTATAGTTACAGATTGTATAGAGGGAGCATGTGTTTAATTTCAGCAGTAGTTGTTGGGTTTTGTCATGATGTTCTGGTTAATGCACCACTGCTTTCCTTCCAGGCCTCAAGGCAGAGGAGCTGGAAACTTTAAAAAGGGTGTTTAGGCTGCTAGCCGCTGTATCGATGATCTAAGCGCACTCAGTTTAACTGTTTGTGGCAGCTTTGGTTTGACGTCACTTCATGGCTAAACTGTGTGTGAAATCAAAATCTCCAGTTCATTATTTCATAAATGAGTATAGATGTACTGATTGTGGAAACCAGACTGCACTGTATTATCACTGGCACTGTGTCTCTTTCTGTGGGAGGAGGATTAAAACTGCAGCGAGTGTGAATCATCTATCACAGAGGGCCAACAGTCTGCAGGTTTTCATTGCGAGCAAACACTACGCAGCTGATCTCATTAATTATCTTTCTTTCAGCCACATAGGAGGAACTAACCAACGACATGAGCTGCAGCAGTGTTTGATGGGGATTAACTAACTTCAGACTCCTGAATATCAATGAATCCTGGTTGAGAATAACTGTGAAGAAACAGAGGTAAAGATGTGTGTGCCTGCAGTATGTTGAATGTAGAGCAAATGAATAATACAAAAACATGCTGCAATTCAGCGCTGAAAAAAAGCATTGATAACAGTTAACAGACTTTTTTTGCATGAGACATTCTGACCTGTCACAGTATGAGAGCAGGTGTTACTGATAACCTTATCATTGGCTTTGTTATATTCAAGTGTAGCAGTGAAACATGACGGTGTGACAGAGAGCTTCATTTCAATGACATCTGGTGGAAAGTTAGGCCATGAGCAAACTGCAACAACTAATGTGTTTTTAGTGGCAGTAGTGCCACCATGTGTTCATTTACGATGCACTTAATATTTTTTTCCTCACAACTCACGACGTAAAATTCTCTCCTTTTTTGAATAGTTGGGCTTTTTTATCATGACCCCTATTTGTAAGCTGAAAAAAAAAAAAAAAAACATGTCCCTCCTCAATGCATAAAGTGATAGCATTTTTATCAACCTCAATAATTAAGAGACCCTCAATAGACCCATTTTTGTCCTTTTTAGGGAAGACAAGAGATCTTTAGGTACCTAGTCAAACTTTAAAAGGCAGGAGTGTATAGAAGCTGAGAACATTCTGATGGAAGTATATGATGTACATTCCCATGCTCACATATGTCCCATAAGTTGTTGCAGCCAATTTTGGGTTGATACCATTTGTTACACAGAATTTGGTGCTGAATTTAAGCATTTTTTTAGCACATAAGAACTGAGAAAAATGGCCATAATCCCTCCAAAATGCCAGATTAAGACACTAAGATCTTTAGGAACACCACAAAAAAAATAAAATCAGCGCTGTGATTTGGTTTCAAAAGCTTTTGACTTTTGGAGTTACATTTTTTTGGGCGATTAGATAGTGAGCACTTCTGTTCTGGAAACTGCTGCATAACCCCATTATCATACCATGAAAGCCATACATCCCCTAAATTCCTGGGGTCTGTAGTCTGTGGTTGTAAAGTTTAATGAGGCTGTGATTATCCTCGGGATCACAGTAAGTATTTTATACAGTGATGAAGTTTCAAACAAAAGTGTCTCACTACAATGAAATGGCTACTATGGGGACTAACATCATCATATATGAATGCAATTGGGGTTATTATCTCCATAATAATCTCAGCTTTCCAGTCATACCTGATTTATGAATTCCAAGTGTTCAGGGACCCCAGTATTTAAAAAACAATACATGAAAATAACACTTTTATACAGTATGCAAAAGATTACGTGGGAATAGCACATAGTAAAGTAGGCATTTCTGTAGAGAGGAGACTCATGGGTACCTGTAGAGCCCATTTTCATTCTGATATCTTGAGGTAAGAGGTCAAGGGACCCATTAAAAAAAAGAAAGAAAGAAAGAAAGAGCTAAATTAATAAAATCAGCACGCCACGACCAATAATGTCATCTGAGATCACCAGCAGTCGTGCGGGCCTTTTAGAGATAAGATTGTGGACACCAGTAACCAAATGAGCCAAGGAGAATTTTATTTTAATTCCATTATCCAGACCATCACATAATTTTTCCTTTCATATGTTATCACAAAATTAAACTTTCCCCAAATTGCCAGAAGTTTGACGCACAAAAGCCGTCAGGCTCTTCTGCTATACTGAGAGTGACCTCAAGCGCATGATGAGCTTCTTGAATGTCACTGACATGTTTGCTTATTGAGCTTATTGCTTATTTTTTTCTTAATAAATCTTGTATACCTGAAAAATAAAGTAATAATGGGAGTACTCATGTTTCTTTGTTGTTCCAAAATGAATCAGTCATGGTTCTTCTTCACAGAAGACACTTTGACCTTTCATAGCAGGAGAAGCCCAGGTGAATCTGATAACGATATGACAGCTGAAACAGCATTTTATAACATTGTTAAGGATGCTTTTGTTTGACAGGAAAAAATGTTAATTCTCTAAAAGGTCTATTCAACTGTTGTTTCACATCCTTCTTTGCCCTCTTCATGGGTGTCTTTATAGGACTGGTCACACCTGAACAGATGTTTTGCAAACTTCTTCAGCACTCCTTTTACAAAGGTCTCATCTTCACCCAATTTCCATACACGGCATGTTTGGAAAACCATGAAAAAACGTAACTACGTGTTTATGTAGTGATCGGAAGGTTTTCTCATAACTAATGGCCAAATGATTGAAAGCAAAGCCTATTTGTTGCCTAACTGCCATATTTCATTGTCAAATTCACTGTGAATCATTGTGCAGTTCGTAACTTAGTTTAGATGACACGCACAAAGTCCACGCAATCCTACAAAAATCTAATGGCATGTGGCCTGCAAATGTTTCTATGGTGACACAGTGCTTTTTAAATGGCCATATCTCAGTGTAGTTAGGGTGACTCACTCGTTGGTCATTAGTGGGGCCCCCTTGAAAATGACATGATAAATCTCAAGGTGCCCATCCTGATAAAACAGAACTGACTAAACTTGAAAATAATTCCTGGGTCGTAGGTATATAGTTTTTAAATATTTTAAACCAGGCTTTAAACATTTTCCAAAACTTATTTGAATGACGTTGGAACCTCTGTAGACCTAGACACTGCAGTATTTGTAAAAGGTTCCCACTCTATATGTCTGGCTCATCTATCAATAAGTCAAAACCTCCATCTAATGAATGAGTGAAGCAGTTAGACTCCAACATCAGTTTCCTATTTGGAGTGCTGGATTTCTCTAATCTCTATAAAACTGAAAATTTTCCATGACCAGCATTGAAAAATGAAATCAGAGGGCATTGTGTTTTCTATATTGCTTTCTATAAAGTGGTAATTATTTATAGATTAAAGTATGAACTGTTACCACAGATAATTAGTCTGCTTTGATATACTGACCTCTGTGATGAGGAGGAGGCCCGGCACCGGTCAGCGTCCTAGAACGAGGCCTCTCACCCCTCAGCTTGACCGCGCCGCCCAGCTGCGCCGACTCAGAGAACGAGGGCAGCATCTCAGCACGAAGCAAGGCCAGGTCGTGTTCTGAGAAGGAGCGATCTCTTTTCAGAGGTGTGGGGGAGCTCTCTGCCCTCCTCAGGTCCCCATTGTCTGGGGACTCCTCCTCCTGGGGGCATGGGGGGTTTGGAGAAGGAAAGAAATGGTTAAGGGAGAAGAGGAAGAGGTGTTGTGAGTGTTTGAGAACGTTTGCTCCGGCCTGTGGGCAGTGCTTTGTGTTGGCTCGACTGTTTTTAACATGGTGGCCAGGTCACAAACCTTCTCATTTTAAACCTAAACAGTACACTTAAATATGTTTCTGAAAACATCTGTAACAGTTTCATCACAGTTTACAAGCAGTGATTGACATGATGGACAGCTGCTTTACAGATTCCTCTGGCTCTGATTGGTGGTTTTTGGTCTCATGCACTACTGCCAGGATGCAGTGACAGATTTAGCAAATACGACAAAAAGCTATTTTCATAAAATTTACCAACTGTAGCTTTAAGTCAGATTTATTTGAGCCTCCTTTATGAAACAGAATATCCTGAAAACAAGCCTGGGTTAACTGGTAATCTTGGTTTATGAAACACCCCTCTGGACTGAAATTGAATAGTTGTGATTTGAGGGCTTTCAGTCTCACTCGGCTTTCTCAAAGTTTTCCTTTGGGGCCACACAATATGCAGACCAAGTCATAGAGATTTCATACACTGACCACAAGTACAGCAGTTTCCCAACTTAATACAGTCCTGTTCTACTTGGATTGCTAAGATAAGATTTTTTTGCCTCAGCAGTCTCAAAACTTTTCACAATTACCTTGGCAATTACAGAAATAGAAAGCAGCTTTTAAAAGAAAAGTTGGTGTTACTGCAGTGCTGCACATCCTGAAGTGATCATTTTACATTTTAATTCATTTTCCTCTCCAGCTGAAAGGAGATAACATCTATCTATTATTTAGCAGCTGTTTCTACAAAAAATATCTGCAGGACTTAAACTCTGCTTTAAATTGGTTCATTTGGGTAAGAGGAGAAAAAGACATTTTCCCAAGTTGTTGCGTCTTTGTGCAAAAAGGATTCATCTCAATCAGTGTTTCGCTTTCCACCCTCTGTGCTATTCTGAAACTGCGCATAGGCATCTTAACCCACTTAAGCTGGGAAACAAAGCATGTTCTACTGTGAAAAACACCAGTCAGCCCTAAGAGACGCCAACGATGATTCCAATTATTCAGCCCCTCCCTGCCCGGCCTCACCTCAGATATGTTCATCTCCTCCATCTCAGCCAAAGTCGGAGCCTTGAGCAGGATACGAGGGCGGGACGGCTGCCGGGGCCCTGGCTCCGACACGGACAGGTCGATGCATGAAGTTGATTTGATGTTACAGGGACAAGTCTGAGCCAGGCAGGGCAGAGAGCCAAATGCTGAATGAAGAGAAACCAAAAACACCTTCAGTGAGCAAATAAGTCAGACACAGTGAGATCAGAGGGCAGCGACTACCCTGTGTGGCATTTTAGCATCAGTAATTTATGAACACACTCATTTTGAGACATAGGTTAATACTGTAAACCAACAATACTGGAAGAGCTATGTTGCAGTTCCTCTTAATATCGAAACAGCCCCTGTGTAGGTTTTTACTGCCGTCAATGTTGCTGTCAGTCAGTGAGTCGTATTTGGTGCAAAATTCGCTGTATTGCATTCGAGCAAAAAGCAGAAAAAGGGCTCCCTTCCTCCAGTACAAACAGAATATAAAGCTGCATTAATTATTATATTTAGATTAACAATGGGTCAATTGAATATGTGTAAGGCAAAGGAGGTCACTCATCATGACAAACCTACAAAAATTTATCACCTGACTCAGCAGTTACTCTCAGCTCTACAAAGTTTTTTAGTCTTTCGGCTCATAGTTTTGGTTTCACTGTTCTAGTTCAGTCTCACCCTCACAGCATCAAACAGCAGACAAAGTTAGCAACTAAATGAAGAACATAGCTCATCATATATTTCCCTTAGGAGCTGATGAAGAGAAAATCAGAGCTAAAAGAGTTATTATTGGATGACTGAAATTTTCCAGGTCACTTAATGCATCTTAAATATTTCTTGCAATTGACAAGCAAGGGGACTGATTTTATCATGGTTATATTTATTCTATATTAATTCCAAACTTTTACCATTGACAATGACACAGTATGCTGCTTTTAAAATGCCACACAATGTACATTTATTTTTCAGTGATGGAAAGCATCTTAAAATTGCAAATAAATTAATTTACTATGTAATTCTTGGTTGTCACTTTTTTACCACCACAGATTACAAAACAGCTGTCCCATTAGGTCAGCCTACAATACAGGTTGCAATTATCATATTAATAACAGTAATCAATAGTATTAATAATTATCCATGCTAAGAATTTATTTCCAGATATCTGTTCAGTCAGTTGCTCTTTAGATGTGCTGTGTGAAAAGTCATTTATCAGCAGCCCACACACTGAATTACACTGACCTTCATCTGTAAATAGCTGGTCAATATTTATGAAATGCAACGCCACCTCCACATGTACTGTAGCTCGAAATGGAAAAGTACTCTTGTTACACACTACAGCTTACAGACTTGTATCCAGTACCTGACTGTAGTTGTGACCCACAGGCTCCAGTACAGAATGTACAGACTGGAGCATCAGCCCTAAAGTCATTATCTAGCAACATGGGTGGTCCGCTCACCTTCACTGTAACATTTGCTTTGTGAACAGCACAGCAAGAAAAACACTGAAAGTCATGCAATGACTTTAAATAGAAAAACACACTGGCACATGGAGAAGAAGCCACCAGACCTCAGCTTTTACTCCACTATCACCATAATGCTTCGCCCCAGGCACCATCCAACTGTTTCTGATGCTAACAAATGCATACAGCCAACAGTGGCGCCACCAAGGGGCACCTTGATACAGTACCTGCCCCCCTCCCCCGCCAAACATAATCGGAGGCCACCTAAGGAATCCATTGGTACAAACCATGTCGGCATAGCTTGTTGCAAAGGGGGCCAAATAACACTCTAAAGTTTGGCTAACTTTTGGCAAATTTTATTTTTACGGTTCTATTCAAATGGGTCCCCATGTCAAGACATCAGAGTGAAAATAGGTTCTGTGGGTACCCACAAGTCCTCCCTAAACTTGAGAGGGCTTGTTCCTAGTAAATGTTTTGTCCCTTACACAATGTACTCCTTCAAATTAAAGCTGTGTATTTGTCTTTTTAGGAAAAGGACAATCAGCTTATTTGAAGAACAATGGATTTTCTAACATGTAAACTTAGGTAACATATTAGAACAAGACTGCTGTGTAACTTTTTAACTAGCTTATATACTTCAACAACATAATAAAATTCCTCAAATCCAAATTCTTTTGGTTTTTGAGACTTTCTATGGCCCCATCTGGCCACCCCCTATTAAAAATTTCTGGCGCCACTGACAGCCAATACACCATTTTGGACTATTTTATTGTTAAGTACTTTTGTGTCTGTCTGATGGAAACAAAAGAAGGTCTGCTCTTAGTTCTACAAGGTCAAATGAAAAAAATTTTGAATGATCGTCCCCTTACGTCTGGAGCTGGGCAGGACCACAGGCCTGAGCTTTCTCTCCTGCTTGATCTCAGCCAGGACCTGGTCATGGAGGGACTGCTGCTGCGGTGGAGGAGGCGGAAGGCTGCGCTCTGAAACCTAATGAGGAGGAATAATTAGAACACATCCATACTTCTGGGCAATCTCAAACTAGAATTACTGCCTCACAGTTGTATTCGTCCATGAACCAGTCAAGCTTCAGTTACAGTTTACATCTTTACGTCTGTGAAAACATGGATGCTTTACATACATCTTTCCCCTGGCAGCACAGAGGATCTATACAATCAGCACAGTTTCAAGGTGGACCACCAAGATTAGAGTCACTTATTCAGTATCTGACCAAATGTTTCCTCTTGTTCTCAATTTATGGTTTTGACTAATGGCCAGAAAAGGGTTTTTGCAGTACATTATGATGTCACAGTGAAGTTGACCTTTGACCTTTTGGATATAAAATGTCATCACTTTATAATTTCATCCCATTACACATGTGCGTGAAATTTTGTCATAAAGAGTGAATGAATTCGTCATGGCCAAAAATGTGTTTTGTGAGGTCACAGTGACCTTGACCTTTGACTTCCCGGTTCTAATCGGTTCATCATAGAGTCAAGTGGATGTTTGTGCCAAATCTGATTAAATTCCCTCAAGGCCTTTTTGGGATAGATCATGTTCATGAGAATGAGGCGAATGCAAAGTAACAGCGACCTTGACCTTTGACCACCAAAATCTCATCAGTACATACACGTATGGGTGAAAAAAGTGCCAAGATTTAAAGATATGATGTAAAAACCCCATTCAAAAATGTCTTCAGTGTTTATTAACTGGGTGTAAAAGATTTTGAAACAGCGTTTACGCCATTTTTGGACAATAAAACTCCAACTCAGAATAACATGAAGTAATACAGTCACAATCAAACCCAGTGATACAGTTTGAGTATAATTTGTTACAATGTAATGAAGCAACTAGCACCATAGCCATTATATCAGTGATGAACACAGCTGAGTGATCAAATAAAATGCCTGATAAACTGATGTAACACATATATCCAGTACAGTTATATATAATCACAGAAAACGTTATTCTAAGTTAACAGATGGTTTAAAACAAATCTCTGAGTGTGTATTATTCATATCTGTAACTTAATAGAAGCTAAAATTTGTGAGTATCAAAGCTAGCAGTGTTAGTAATGTATCGCTTATCAACTAGAGGCTGGTTTAAATGTATGTGAAATGGTGGCACCAATAATGTCTACAGGCCTATTAGGAACAATTAATTTATCAGGGGGACGCTAATGTTAGCCATGTATCACACTAAACTAGTCATATAAAAATGTAAGCTAGTGTTACTATAATCATGTATCAGTAATGTATCAATGCCAGCTTTTATTAGTTATAATATTATAGTATCAAACACAAACTATTGTTAGGGGCTCATGGTTGCATTAGTACTTGGTTGCTTGTCTAGTCAGCTGATCTCAAAATACACAGGTCCAGGCTTAGATCATGTTACAATGGAGTTCATTCCGGGTCCAAGACGAAGACAAATAACTTGGCCCTTGGTTGCCATAAGTGGTAACAACTCTAACATAAAAAAAACAGAGACAGGGAAACAGCAAAAAATGCATCTTAAAATTAATTCATTTTAATTTTTTTTTTAGTATCAATGATATTTAAATATTGCTGTTACAGTCAGAACTGGAGTTAGACATCACAGCATGTGCTCTGGTGTGTTTACTTGCATGAGCTCAGGCATCTGTTTTAGAGACCATTGAGAAGTAAATTAAGTTTCCATGGGAGAAGAAAGGACTTCACTGATCAATTCACAAGCTTTAAAAGTGCAAATAGAATTGAGGTCAATGATCAGTGATCAGAGTTCTCCAGTCCTTTCCTCTCCCTTGGAAAGTCTCTGTTGTTCAGCTGTGAGGCCCCTCATTTGGTCACATGCTGTTGGATGATGTGCAGGGAACCCTATTTCAGCGTTGCAAATTAAGTTGTTTGACTGCTGAAAGCTTAACTAACCATCAACATCACAAACAAATGTGCAAATGAATTCTACTGACAGAGAAAAAGACGAACCTTAAATAAAGAGATATGATCAGATATTTAATATAATAAGATAAAACACAAACTACAAAGAAGGTTGTTCGGTTACTGTAATAAAGCTTTTAAACATTCTTTTATGTCACATTTTCATTCTTAAGCTGACGTATAACTGCACAGTATCTTTATACTCAAAATATAAGGTGACTCATGGCAATGATATATTCAGTTTGGCAACCAAAAGCTGATGCCTGGACGCCAACCTGGCAACTAATTTAATTTGTCTGTCAAACTATGCTGATCCTATTTTCAGACAAAACAACGAAAAAAGTAATGACTTTTATCAATACAAGTATTCTTCTACCTGCCTGCTTATTGCATACAGCAATCTCTACTGTTTCTGTATGATACACACTCAGGGTTTCAGGGTATATTGTAAAAGGAAAAGAAAAATTGCACACATTAAACCTTCTTCACACTAGACTTCTATGAGAAGGTGAAACCCACTCACTGGTTTAAGTGGAGGTCTTGATCTGATGAAATCCAGTATCATTTCATGGGCATTCCTCTTCACTCTGGTAGGAATGTCACCGTCCACCTGGGTCATACAAGAACATGTTAGCATATTTACCTTTTAGCACATCCAGAAGCAACGTTAGCATATATTTGGAGTTGTGTTTCTGGCCACCTAAAAAATCTCCAATAAGTCCAGCATGCACTCTCTCTTCAGCTTTGTTTTGGTCTCCAACAAACCCTTAAAATAAATATTGTGCTCTTTAGCAGCTAAATTCTTGATCATCAGCTAGTTGCTAACTTTGGCATTCAGTGCGAAGCAGGTACAGTACAGTGGGTTTATCAGAGCTTTCTCACTGATAACAGCTGCCTGATAGGAGTTGATAAGAGCTGTTAAACTGAACCAAAACAGTTAAGTTGAGGCCGTAAAAACAAACCAATGAGCTTGAAGAAGGTGAGATGAAGCTGAGGGGAACTGCAGAGTTCACTGATGATTTCTGCTGTGAGGACAGAAGGCCGAGAGAAGTCTTCATTAATATTTGTGTTGTGGGGCTGAATTATGTATCTGCCCGTGGAGAAGGCCTCAAGGTGATTGCCTCATGTATGCCTGCTACATAATGTTTTCTAACTGTAACAAAGCTTGTACAGTACATGCTGCAGTGGACTGCCTGAAAAGAGGACGGTGGCTCCAAGGTCTTTGAATGACAATCAGGACTCTCACACAGTCTCGCTCCTGTCTGCCCTCAATGTCCTCGTGCCCTATTTGAACAAAGCCGAGTGAAGATAAAAACATCTCTTCCTATAGGTTTCACAGATGAAAGAACGATCTCATAATATTTCCTCCTCTTTTTTCTTCTTCTTAGCTGCTCTCAGCATTTAAAGGTTCTGTATGCAACATTCAGACCGTTAGTACAGCAGCAAAAATCAGTTTACTGTGTAAAGTATAGTGGAGTAATGTTGGCCCGAACAGAGATTAAAGTCACGCTACCTCTGTATGTGTTGTTATCCCAGCTTCTTCTTTGTTGTGGTAAGCTCTGTCCAGCCACATGTGTATATTAGTGCATGTGTGTATCCCACTCACTAGCTCATTGCCGCTGCTTTGCACTGTGCCATGTGGTTACAGCTGACATTGGGACAGTGTTGTCGCGGAAGCATATCGCCCACCCTCCGGTTCCCCCCGGTTAACACCGTTAGCTCTGTCAGCACTGTTGCTGTTGTTTAGAGCTGTTTACGGAGTTAGCACAATTAGCTGCTAGCCGCTGGCTCAGCCACCTCCATGTCGAGAACCATGTCCAGACAACTCATACGCATTTAATTTCGCATAGAGCCCCTTTAAGATCTCTTGTGACATCTCAACTGCTTCAAAGTGCTTGCTCTCCTTCTTGCTACTGATGCTGGTGAAGGGTCCTACTTGACTAAAGTTCTGCTTTTGATAGAGTTGATCATAGTACCTTAATTAGCCATCTAAAAGACACTGAAGGAGTTATAGACACCAGGGGTGATTGCTCTGAGACAAGGGAGGCTGAACGTCCCCTAAAATTTCATAGAAGAAATGGTCAAATATGCACTATTAAATTTACATTAAAATAAGAATTTACATTGCATTAAACGTGTGCTAGGATGTGTTTAACATCATGACTATGATGTTCAAACGTCAGCTGTTTATCACCAGTTTTTAAACGCGACCTCCCTGTCATATATTCTCATGTCAGCATGGTGGACGTGGAGCCTCCAAGCATTCCTATGAGACAGCGCTGAGCAGGTTTTTTTCATGCAGCAAAGCGAGACGGTCATTGGATAAATGTGACAAAATTGTCACTTCCAGGGAGGCTTAGTTTCCGTGGGACCTAATGGAGCGGTAGGCGGGAGAGGACGTTCGGTGTATGCATGATGATTGGAGGAATTGTCTAAAAGGCTGAACCTCTTTGTGATTGACAGCACTTTTGAAATACACACCGGCATCATCGCATTTCGAGCTCAGTCCCATGCGGATACTTGCGAGTGGAGTCTTCTGACAGAGTGCCATTCAGGTGTTTAAACCCATCTGAAATCTTTGAGGTGTGTTTTGCTGTGGTTCTATGGCATGAGTGTGGTTGAAAAACGGCTTCAATTAAATGTTCCTTTTGTAAGTTACTGCCTTGCTACAATACGACACATTTTATGATGTAAACTTAAAGTGAGCTTCCCCTGTTTGAAAGACCAGCAGCCACCACTGATGGACACTGATCATGCATGGTTCATCTCTTATGTCTCAGAAAGACAGTTTGAAGTCACTCTTGGTAACTTCACTGCCGTTATGCACTAAGAAGTACCTCAAGGCTCTGTCCTGGGTCCTTTTCTGTTCTGTATTTACATGTTTCCTCTGGGCAGATTATGCTCAATCATAAAATCTCTCTCCATTATTATGCCAATGATACTCAACTCTATGTCTATAAAACCAGGATCCCCCAACAGACCAACAGACTGACTTCTTTAAAAAATGTCTAAGGGATATCAAGTGTTGGATGTCCACAATTTCCTCCAACTAAAGAAAGAAAAATCTGAAATTGTATTGTTTTCAGCCATTAGACATTTTTTATGGGGGGGGGGGGGTCATATAATCTGTGCTACACTTTGTAACACTCTTTTGAAAGATACTATATAAATAAAGTTATTATTATTACTGGATTTACAGTGCAGACACTTCCATTATCTCTGTTGCTTAATCCACAACTGAAAGCTTATCATTCAGATGCTTTCATCTCTTACTCTTCAACTGACATGTCATCTGCTTTCAATGCTGACTGATCAGCTGACAATTTAAACTGCTTTCATGGCACAGACATTTTAACTGCTTTCATATCTTCACATTCACATCATATCTAATGCTTGGCATGATTATTTTAAACTAAGAATTTTGTCTCTCACCATGACTTTGCGTAGCTGGAACTTGCGAGCTCGTATGTCCTGCATTAGCATCTCAAAGGGTGTGAGGCTGAATTCAGTGGGCAGCAGGTTGAACGGCTGCTCCTGCACCTTCTTCAGCTTCACTCCCTGTCTGAGCTCCTTCATCAGCTGCACCCACAGACGTGCCTGGGATGGAAACAACAGCACACACATCTGCATGCGTCAACACGACAACACTGCCTTCTTCAGTCAGACACACTGTTGTATTGTCCTCCCTGTCATGCTGCACCCTTGCTCGTTTCGTCTCACCCAGTCTCTATGCTTCAATGCGTCCAGCTCTGCGGTAGACCTGTCTTCCAGAGTTTCCTCCGTTGTGATTTTCCTCAGCATCTGTGAAACAAACAGTGACAATGCTAACATTTTAAACACTGGTTTATGAGTATTGTTCTGGAGAACTTTAAATACACTGCAGTATTGTCATGTTAAATCCTTATGTGTGAGTATGTCTTACTGTACTCTTATTATTTTTGAGGCATACATTTTGGTTTTAGCTTATGTCTTGTGTGTTTACAGCTTTTAGCCTGTGTCCCCTGAACCAGTTCAGTGGGGGTATCAGCATGCATTGCTCTCTGCACCAGTCTTGTTTTTGGTGATGATACCGGGGGGGGGGGGGGGCAACAAAGTCAAAAAAAATTCTGGCTTTAACCTGATTCACCCAAAATATTTTGGGACATTATATTTCAGCAAATAAACAAAAGTGTGACCTGAAGTGTCAATTATAATCCAAGTGGAAAACCATGTGCACACATACCTACAGCAAGTACAGTGGGTCAAAGTTTAAGCAGGAAGTCGGTCTGTGAGCTATTTGCAGACAGTTTGAGTAATGATTTTTCTCTTCAACTTCATATCTCTTCCCAGCAAGTTTGGCTACCCTATGGGTTTGTTTAATGGAAAACCATAGTTCGTAATAACTTTGGCTTTATTTTTATATCTAGGCCATATTCTATAATGGTATGATTTGTTCTGTTAACATCAAAGAAAGTGTTGAAATCTTGGAACACGGCAACATTGCTAAAAGAAGGTCTCAAGAGGCACAAATCACAAGGACAGATGATCGGATAGGTTGTAAACAGGCGGCAACCTCTGTGGCTGGTAGCTGGAGGTTGTAGACGAATAACAGGCTGCATGGGTGCCCCTAAACAGCAAAATCTTTTTGGCATACAATTAGCCTTTGGCACGACACTGGCAAGTGCAACCTGTTTCCAAACTTTAGGTACCTAGGAGGCAAGGTCTGAGGCAGTTAGCTAACTAAGGTCAGATGGAATTTGAACTTTAACATTAGCTAAGCTAGTTATCATCATTGGAAAGTGACATTGTTGAAGCCCTAATCAGGGACTTTGCCATGCTGCAAGTGAAGCCAGGAGGAATATATTCCAGAGGCAGGAATGGACTCTAATACCTGCAGTTGTTATTGATTGATTTGTACAATATTCTTATGCCTCCATCACTTGTGGACTTGCAGACTTCAATTGCCAGTGTGTGAGTTTTGTGTTTGGACATCAGTGCTCCCTTTAGTTGTGTCCATTTAGACTTCATGGCACTTGAACTTATTAAGCAAAGGGCTCACTTTCATGTTTGTGTGTATGTGTGTGTGTGTATGTGTGTGTGTGTGTGTGTGTGTGTGTGTGTGTGTGTGTGTGTGTGTGTGTGTGTAAGTGTCCATATGCGTGCACTTCGTGTAAGAGAGATTAATATTGGCCTACAGTTAGTCGCCTTGTACCTTTTGGTGACACAGTTTCTGCACTGAACATGTTTGCTTCACCATGCTCTTACAATGATTACTTGACTTGTATTTGGAGCCTCAACAGTTATAAAATTAAACTGCAGCCATGAGTGATTATTTATGTATTATTGTTTTAAATTTAAGCGTGGCTGGTGCTGGTGCAGTTTGGACAGAGCACTAGTTGAGTCCTGATAGTGCCTGGGGTAAAGCCTTGAAAAAGTCGTAGCTCTGGGGTCCATGGTACTTTAATGCAGCTGCGGTTAGGCCTGAAGCAAACACGCATGTTTCACTGAGAAAATTAACCTTACAGAACCTTGTTTGCAAGGAACTTCAGGGTATCTTTATTACACTTGGTGAATACATTATTAGGAACTAATCCTCAGTCTGCTTAACCCAAGTGGCCCCATAGCTGACTTACTGCGGACCGTTCAAATTATTGCTGCGTTGTTAGAGAGCAAGAACTTTTTGTGGCACATCTGGACATCCATCTGCTAAATGACACAGAGCCTACCACCTGTTTGTATATAAACAGTTTAACAAGGGTAAACCACTGCAGTGACACAACAGGAGTCTAGATTTGAAGCTGAGCCCTGAAAAAACAACTGTGGAGGTGGCATCTTCAGATGTTTAGTCTCTGCTCTGTAGTGTGTAAACAAGAATATTAATGGAGCTGAGCTATAAGCATTTTATATTCAAAGAGTGCACACACACACACAGCGAGCTGCAGACCACTGAAGGCAGGAGCAGTGAAAGTCCACAGTTGAAAAGCAGGTCACGCATCACTTTTCCCCTATTCATTCTGTACATGTCTTCAGCTACATTATTATACAAGTAAACAGGTGTTCAATTTAACTTAACTTACCTCCTTAGCGTCTCTGATCTTGATGAGGAAGGTCTGCAGCTCCAGAGTCTCTACAAACAGAGCTCTGCAGACAGCCTGGTAGTGCTCCGGAGCCAAGCTCGGGTTAGCCAGCCGTGACGCACACAGCGCCATCACTTGGCGGAACGTACACACCGGCCTTATCACTCCCTCCTGCTCCTCCTCCTCTTCTTCCTCCTCCTCTTCCTGGCCGCTGTACCCCTCATCTTTGGTACCATTCCCAGCAGTGCTGTTGCCCTCTCCGACCTGGTCCCCCCCAGCCATGCGTTCAATGAGGCGCTCCAGCTGTGGGGTGAGCTCTCGCTCCTCGCTGTCATCCAGTCCCCAGTCCAGAGCTCGGTAGATGGCCACACCCAGCGACTGGACCAGCTGAATGATGGATGAGGAGATACAACAGGACCATAGTTAACAGTTTGTTCTTTACCAAACCATTACTAATACCAAGTTTGTCATGATTCTGCCAAACACCCAGTCAGATGCAAACTAATGTGCTCAAACAAAACATTTGGTTTCACATTAAAGACTCTTTATGGTGCATTTGATTGATCATATGGACGATCGTGTGAGACTGTGTTAAAGGGCCTTTCGTAAACACATATAGCAGTTTTTGGAGTGCTGGCAGTAGCTGACAGAAATTTGCTCTCTAAACCAGCTGCCTCTCGTGCAGGGATGGGAATCGATAAGATTTTGTTGATAGTGGCACTATCAATTTGTTTGTTGGTCTGGTTCTTCATTGATTCCCTTATCGATACCTGATCAATCTTCTGTGTGGGAAAAAAGTGGGCCTACACACATTCTCAGCACCAGTGCAACTGTGTTATTATCTCTGAGTCTGAACACAGAGTACCTGCGAGGCGCTGATGTTATTATTACAGGATATTTACCCTCGGTTACGGATGTGCTGCTCGGTTGGGAAGAAGTGGCACACGTGCATGGAGTGTCAAATACATGGCATTCCTGGACTTGAAGCCTTCGTTGTATAGACAATGTGATAGCATATAGCTGGTGTTTCTACGTGTACTTGAATTTGTCATTTTATAGACATTGCACGCAAAACTGTTGTCATCTTTCTCTATGAAACGAAGCCACGCTTTGGACCATTTCTTCCACTTCACCTCGACTCCTTCTCGTTGCAAGTTTCCAGCAGTATAGACACATACGTTTGACGTCATGTGCAAACAGCAGAAAACATGTCGGCATCAATAAAAGGAATTGATTAGCTTGGGGTCAGATGGTTTCAATGGTTTTGACAAATTAGACCCAGTACTCACCTGGATCCAGTTCTTGATTCCCATCCCTACTCTTATCCTTAATAGTAAGCATCCAATGATAGGAATCTAAGACAAAACCTTTTATATCAGCAGTAACATGACAACAGAGATGTCTTTAGAAAGGTCAAGTACAGTGGAGATGACTTACAGTGATCACAGTTACAGCAAACAACACCGTATATGATCAAATAGCTTAGGATGCAGTAAATAATTTACTTATAGTGGGCTAATCAAGTAGTCCACTTTAAGTGTTCATTTTGGGTCTTTTCATACATGACAGCTTATGGAAATAAAATTGAAAACTACAGTAATTTTATTTATTTATTTTCTTAACTTTACTCCAATGATATTTTGCCCTGCTGGAACTCGTCTACTGTCAGCTGCCGCCCTGAGGCTAGTGCTGCTCCAAGCTTAAGCAGCAGCTAAACCTGGCGTTCCTCAGCCTACCTTTGTTTAGACTGGTCAAACAATGAGAAACAATAACAGCTGCTAGTGATGGAGACTGAAAACAAATACGCACTATAAAAACACCTGTGGTTGAAGCCCTGATAATGACTGTGACATGATGGCTGTTTGAAACAGTCAATTAATTTCAGTGATAAGCAAAGCTGTCCTGTTTTATTACATAATGTAATGAACACACAAATGTCTATTAGATGGTAATCTGCATGAGAATAAAGAATAAAAAATTGGTTGTAATAATCACCCACACAGACGTAATCACTATAAGCAGTTGTCACTGTATTAAATGTTAATCCAAACATTGTTCAATGTTTAAAAATAAGGGTGAAATTAATTTAATAATGCGTAAAATCTAATTTAATGTCACCTGGGAAAACCTTTTGTGACACATGAAGGTCTTGTAATAACTGACATGTAATTAAATTCTATAATGAAATACATTTTACCGACACCATCGACACAGTAAAGTGCTTTGTGTCTGTCTTCTTTCTTTCTCACCTGGCGCTCTGCAGCAGGCGGAGCACGAGGCCCATCTGTGTCATCTGAGGAGACAAAAGAGAGACACACATTTTATACAAGGGGCAATACTGGGTAATTTTTAAAAAAAAATAATTTTACTTTTTATTCAGTTCAAATGTTTATCACAACACTTTCTACATCTGATATTTCTGCTGAAACTCTGAGATTAATTCACTTTTGTCCATTTCCAAACAGAATAGACATCAGTCTGAAGACCTTTTTTGGCAATGTTTAATCACAAAATATGCTGCTAAAGCATATACAATACTCTTCAAAAGTTTTAAGTGTCCTTGATGCCTTTAGATTGTAGAAAGTCCTCTTTACAAATAGATGTTATTTTGAAAAATGGTTTGTTTTGTAGATCAGGACAAAAAGCTTTAAAACGGTTCAACCCGACTGAAGAGTGAAAGGGCAGACAGAGATGAAGATCCCTGTGACCAGCAGTTTAATAAGAATAAAAGATGTTATCAGTCACTGGTAAAAGAAACCAGACGCTTTGTATATTTGTCTCAAAGATACATGCTCAGATTTAAACAGGAGCAGGTTCCTTATTCAGTGACTGCATAATAATGCCAATAACCAGCTGGAATTAACAGGCAACGTGTTGGAAATGGATCAGGGAATATCAGCTGAACATACTGTGGACTGATAAATCACAGTTAAACCTGTTCAATCTGAGCAGACTGCAGAGAGCCCAAAGAAGAAAGGCTTCCCGAATTAATTAAAGCTTAATTGCAGCATTGTGCTTGAGGGTCACCCGACGCTTCTTTGGAAATCAAATTTAAAATCAAAGTTCTGAACACATTCTCCCCCCGTCATGCAACACTGTGGGGACGTTGACTAAACAGAAGTTTGATTCATTTAATTTTCCTTTGGGGCCAAAACTGTTTCAAATGTAAATACTGTTTCTATCTGTTAAAATACTTATTACTGAAGAAGAAAAAAAATCAATGTAACAGCTGATTCCATTTTTTATAAAGTGCAGTGCTGTACAGTATGTATGAAGTCATAAAAGTCACAAAGAAAAAAAGTGTAACAATAACTCTTATAACTCTTATATAATAACTTATATATTTAGAGTAGATTTAAAAAAAGATGCCCTTCTACCATTATGACAAGCGATTATATATTCACTTCCTAGTTCTGCCAGATGACTTTTACATTGGTTTATTATTTTTCTCACTGCATATTTTCATATTTTGGAATTTTATTAGAAACTTAACTTCTCTTACACTGGGAACAAATATGTTCAGTTTGTTGATACTAAATCTTTCTGCAGGGGATCACACAACTAACCATTAATCACGGATTCCTTCTTTGTGTTTTGTCAGGGTTTTTATTTATTATTTTTTATTAAATATGGGGCTAGCTGAAACGGTCTGTTCAATCTTCATAACTCTTTAGTTTTTGAAGTGACTGGATTTTTTTTTGGGTGACCACACTGCATTTATTTATCTGTTTTTGTGTACATATCAGGTCTTGGGATATTGAGCTGGTCTCATCTAATAGTTTCCATATTGTTCCCAGCAGAAGTTGAATTTCCCATCCTCTGAATGCAGGGTAATGGTGTGAGTCTTATCAAATGTTTTAGATGTGACTGTTCTGTTGGGGTTACTGAACTGATTATTACCTGCAATACACAAAGAAGAAGGAACCGAGTGTTATTTATGCTACTCTATTACTTCATACAACAAAGTTATGGCGGCCCCTGACTCATTCACAGGTTTATATTCTACATATAAACTTCTTACTAAAAGAAAACATTCAGATGTAACCCCTTTGTAATCAACAACATTTTCATTAATGACTGTAATTTAATTACATTTTGATCGCAATAACTAACAGAGTACAGTTACGTTTAGTGTGTAATTTAATTACATGTAACTAGGTGGCCCCAACACTGTTTACTAGTGAGGGGCTATTGTCACAATCCCACTCTGCATCAGAGGTTTAAACTGTTTCTCTGAGTTGTTGTTATGTTTTCACAGAAGTCCAGATGCATTTTGTTTTCTCTTAGTGTCCTGTTTTTCCTCCTTAAATAATGAGTTCTGGATTTTGCTGCCATATAAAAATAATTAGCTCTGTGACCCTTTCAAAACTTTAATCCATATTTTAATTGGAAGGTTTCCTCGGAATAATTAAATTATGCTTTAATATGCTGCTGAAGTTTTTTTCCTGCCAAAGCAGTTGCAGTCAGGTAGAATTTTCTTGCACTGATTTTTTTTTAAGTCAGCTTCATGTGTTTCATTTGTGAGCATTTGGGAACAACAACAACAACAACAGAGAAGACACAAACTGGTACAATATAAGGTTTTTGCTTCTCTGATTTTCTTTCCAAAATAAAGCCTTCACTAACAGCTGGCAGTCTGCAGGAAAGAGATTTATACGTCATGTTGAACTTGATTTGTCACTTCCCACAGTTGGAGACACACACATATAAATTACTCATAAATGTTGCCAGGTGCTGCCTTAAAGAAAAATCTGCTTTCATATTAAACTGGATGATTTATCAGCAAGTTGTTTGAAGAGAACCTGATATTTGTGCCACTAACAGTTCTGCTGTGAACTTTATTGCAATAATAAACTAAGCCAGCCTGTTTTCAATCTTCTACTAAGTAAATCAAATGTGTAACTCCATATGTCCCACAGTCATAATATGGCCATGCGTTTTTGTGTTGCAGCCAGGTTTGGCATGCCTATGTGAGTGTGTGTGACTGTGCATGTGTGTGTGTGTGAGAGGGAGAGAGAAAGTAAAAAGGCTCTTTCTCCCAGCTCGGATGTCAGTAATGACACCCGAGAGGCCTGAAACTCCTCGGTCAGCAGCTCCTTACTGCAGAGAAACAGGAGAATGGATGGACAAGAGAAGCAGGAGACGGAGACAAAGACGGAGAGAGGGAACCCGTGGAAACATCAGAAAAGAGAGAGAGATGAAAGCAGTGACATATAAAGCAAGATAGAGATGAGAGATCAGCACAAAAAAAGACGAGAAATGTGGAGCGTAGGTCTGGACGTGGTGGTGGGGGGAGGTCAGCCTGCCACAGCATCCTCCCCTGTCAACAAAGTGCTGAGAGCAGACTGTGAACCTCAGAGCAACAGAGCGTCACTCTGTTCCCTGTGAGAACACAGACGCTGCTTTAACCTGCAACAAAAGGCTCCAACGGACACTAAAGGAGGGCAGAGAAACTCTCTATTATGAGAGATGATAACATGAACCTCTGCAAACCTGTCAGACAGGTTCAAATAATGCACAGCCGGGTCACACAGTGTAACCAATGATACCTGTGCTGCTTTCCCACAGTTACAGGTCAGTTAACACAAAAGAGGAGAGGAATCTGCATCGAAATCACTTCCAGGAGCCCTCAAGCTTAGATGCTGTTGGGAAAACACAACCAAGGCAGATATACGGACAGGGAGAGGATGTTTAGGCCTGTTTGTCTTCACTGCAGAAATATGCAGAAAATCAAATATCACAATATTTTTTACCAAATACCTCAATATCCATACTGCTACCATGGTGCAGGGTGAACTATTGGTACTTTTACAAAATACATGCACAGTGAGATTTTTGCTAAATAATCATTAGTCATGTAAATATAATGACTAAGAGGGTAATGGCAAATAATAGAACAGCTGCAATAGTCTGGTAAGTTCAGAAAATTACATAATTTACTTTAACGCGGCCTTTAAAACCAGGAAACACTTCTTGACAACATTACAATATTCAAAATCTAACATGATATCTAGTTTCATATCCTGATATCAACTTTAATATTAATGAATAATAATACATAATATATTGCCCAGCCCCAACTGGAAAAATTGTAAACATCAGTTTTTTAGTACGAATTAGCAACAGCAACGACCTCGTACGAGCATCAACGTGTTCATGCATTTACACATCACTGGTAAATGGACTGCACTTATATAGCGCCTCTCTCGTCTTCTGACCAGTAAAAGTGCTTTTACACTACATGTGACAGTCACCTATTTACACACACGTTCCCACACACTGGTCATGAGCGGCAGGTGACACCAGCATGGTAGCCTAGGCCACCATGCTGGTGTCACTTCAGTAATCCTTTACACACTCTCACACACCAATGGAGCATCTTGGCCAAGGACACTTTGACATGTGGACTGTGGGAGCTGGGGATTGAACAGCTAATCTTCCCATTGGTGGATGACCCGCTCTATCTCTGAGCCACAGCCACCACACAACCTCTCAAACACTTGTCACTAGTCCAATGGTGCCTCCCTATGACAACTGATTTATGAGTTATGAAAGAGCATGTTGCAAAACAGTGTGTGTGTATATATATATTTGTTTAAAAGTTATGCACCTTTTTATTATTGGTCACTCCAACTGCCCCCTCCCAACCCTTTGTTTCTCACCAGTTGGTATGAACAGTTAATCAGCTGTCCTTTGTTTCACGGCAAATCTTTCCACAAGACCTCGTATGAGTCTGTGAATCCATTTGGAAGTTATGCACCTTTTTGAAATTGGCCCCTCCCCATTGTCGCACCCACTTTTAGCCAATCAGCATGATCACAAACACACCTTGACCTCCATGTCAAATTTTATCCTCCTCCAAAACTGCGGATGCCAAAGGGTGGAAAAATGTTTATGAACCAACCAACCAACAGACAGAGCAACCTACAGAGCTGCTGGTTGCTGCTAAATCTTCCAAATACATCTCAGCAGCTTATCAGTTAGGGTTATGAGCTACTTGAAATATTATTTGAACATTTCTGGGAATGCTTTAATCGCTACATAATAACAGGGGACAACAAGATATTGAGTCTAAAGACATGCTCGCAGCTCTGTGGGGCTTTAATTCTCGTTTTTAAGAAAAATAAACTGTAATAGATAAAAGCTGAGGTCTGGAGTTTGCTTTTTTTATTCTTTACTGCTGAGGTGAATTAAACAGAAAAATGGTTGTGGCCGTAATGCTAACATGGTCATTACTAACTATCAACATGGGTTATTCCTATGGCTGTTTCAATACATTGATATAGCCATTCAATGACAGTAGTCATCTTTAAGATATGCACACCTCCTTCCTAAACATTTAAACAGTGCTAGCGACCTAGCGCCATGCAGACAAGGGTAAACACTTACTGATATGGTCTCATATCAATTGCCAGCCCTGAATGGAATGAAATCAAAATCGTACTGTGGCAGACTTTGTGATATCAGCAAACATCATATCATTATCCAAAGAATCAATATAATATTCTATCAAGATAAGACTTGTGATTTACAGCAACATGATAAAGTTTGGCAGGTATGTTGTTTACCATGGTTACCATCTTAACTTGGCCTGTTGTGTGCTGACTTTTTTTAACTAGCACTAAATCTAGTCGCTCCCTATTTGCTACAGAGTACATTACATTTGCTTTATGTCATTTTACATTAGTGTCTGAATTCTTGCCCAAATGAAATGAAACCTTTGACAATCCTATTGCTTTTTATAAATACAAAAATTACAGTTCTGAGCGATTGTGCTTCTCACTGACGAATTCCAAAATTGAAATTTACTCTTCACTGTAGACTACTGAGTGTTATTCATGTAGTGGATCGTAAATGATTTCAGACACAACCACAAAGCACATTTGAGGCTGAAGGAAATGTCATCAGTTCTGCAAGTATTTGGTCATAAATCAAAGCCCTGGACAAATTAAACTGATGACCTGATGATGGCACTAGATAAATAGTCGGAACACCAGCGATATAACAATTCAAACTGAGGGGACATAAACTATTTCATGGCACTCATCCAAAAACAGCAGAGATATTTCAGTCTGGAGCGGAGTGGCGGAGCAGCTGACAGTAGAACCAACATGGCCTTCAACTAGCACGGAACGATCTGTCAACTATCGCCTGATGTTTGTTCTTACGGGTGTCTCTTAGCCAACGAACAGCAGACAAATATTTGATCATGTTTTGTGACTTGTCTGACGGACTTAATACAACATCTTGACAACGCCCAGTCTCACCACACCCATCAGTGTTCCTTCTTATCAGCTTTAAGTCACACAATGTTTATTCTGGTTAAAGGTGGAAACTGTTTCGTCCTTAAAACCTTAATACCCCCACTAATATACACATACACTCTCATTCATAGGCATGCACTTACAGTAATACACATACTCTCCTAAGATGGACTTTGCCATCTGTTGCCATGGTAATAAGGTCTGAGAGACTAAATTCAAGGAAACCACAAAGTGACAGGAGAGAAACTGGGCTGGGAAGAGCAGAGCTGGTTATAAGTGGAGAAGAGAAAAAGAAATAAAACTGGAAAAGCAGGAAGAGAAGTACCTCTATCTCGGAGTTCTTACATCAGATAAAGTAGGGTGTGGAATGCAGACCTTAACCTGCATGTCAAGTCAAAGTTGACCTCTGCACTTTTTTTTAATCCTTGAGAGCATTTATTGCAGGAGGGTAAATCACTAAAATAACAGCCTCTATTTATGTATTTGAGGGAACTGACTGCTGTGCATCAATGCTCGCCTCTGTGTGAGAGAGATTTGGCATGATCTCCAGGAGCACGGTGATGCTGTAACGGGAAGACCTTGCAAATCAAATTTTCTTGAGTCTCGTGTTTCCACAATGCACGGTCAGCGAGCTTGAAACTGCTTTTTGTCTTTCATCTTTAAGAAAAAAAAAACAAAAAAGCAGTTGACATTTTGGTGATGCAAGCTTTTTATCGGACAGGAGTGATATGTATCTGGACTTTGACTTCCTGCTGCCCTTAAGTGCACTCAGCCGATCACCTCACCCTTTAGCCTCGTCCTGCAATGTCTGTCTGCAGCTTTCCAACGCTAACAGCGAGGAGTCTTATTTCAAATCGAGGAACTGCTGCTTATCTCGTCCCTCGTTCCATCTGTTTATTGTTCACAGATTAGGATACAGCCCAGCTGATGCAGGAGGAAGATATTTAAAGTTAAACAGATGAGAAATCAGAAGCTTTTCAGCGCCTCACACAGTCAAGCAGAGTCCTTTGGAATATGGGACAAAGCAGCTGCAGTGAGCACAATCAGTTTTTATGAGGGACAATGTGATTTCCATTAGACCCACTTAGTTATAAATCTATTTATGTGCTATTAAAGTGATCCTGACTCAGAGAAGGACAGTGCTGCAGTTGCGATGGGACAGGACATACGTCAAAGTTTCAATCTTCAGTTTTACAACAAAGTATTGTGTTTCCATTTGAGCCGAGTATAAAGCTCAATACTTCTTACATCTGTTATCAACAGTAACAAGCAGAAATCAAGTTTAAATTTCTTAAAGCAAGGCATCAAAAACAGTTTAATTTTGTTGCAGGTACTGAAACTTAGGCACCAACATGCTATTAAATCAATTCCTTGTTATCAAGTTTGACAGAAAGAATCGAAACTTTTTGCTTGTATTGTGTTTTATAGTTGATATTTGCTGTTTTATGTATTTTGATGTGTGAATAATTGTAAGGATGCTGCCTAGTACGTCTGGAGACGAATGTCCTGTAATGCAGTGAGGTTGTGAAAATGTAAATCAACTGTGGCAGAAAGAGTTATAGAGGTTTGTTGGTAGGCTGATGGGTTCTCAAGCAATTTCTCAAAGTGTTGTACTAATATTTATTTGACATATTTTAACAAAAGATATGTTGAAATATGTCATCATTCTATGTAATTAATTTGTTGGTTCTTCCATATGCTCAAAGCTGCATTTATATTACAGGTAAACACCACCAAAACGAAGAATTCTAGCGTGTTATTTCCATGGCTTTGGAAAGTTCAATCAATATTTGTGAACATGAGCTCCTCTGTCTCACAGGCAGAAACCAGAGAAGTAAGTCTCAAACTTGTGATGTCATGGAGTATAAAGCCTGGAGCTGCTCCACAGACAATGAATGAATGAAAGACTGATTTTGTGGACCCATTGAGTGTTTGTTTTCTTTTTTAGACCCACATGAGCTTTATTGTGTTGTAGTGTTCTCAGCTCTGAAACAGAAAATGTACCCATACACTCAGGACATTCCCCTGGAAAAATGAAAACCATGATGCTGATGGGTTTGCATTTTTGAAGACACATACAGTAAATGGCACCATTGTTAAATTATATATATATATATATGATACCGCAGGGCCCCCAGTGCAATCACACTGCCTACGCTTTCTACATTTACGCCCCTGTTTCTGCCTTACAAGAGCTTAATGCAGAGATTGGACTACTGCATTATCTTGCAAGTCACAAGTATGTTTCAAGTCTTCGCACTCTAGTACCAAGTCAAGTCCTGAGTTGAAGCAGGCAAGTACCAAGTCAAGTACCAGGTCCTAAACCTTAAGTTTTGAGTCCTAAAAAAGTCACAATGCGATTTTAATATATTACAATTTAAAAAATCAGAAATTCTTTTGAAAATTTGTGTTTACTTGTTAAAACAAGTTTGTAAAAAAAGTTACTTAGCTGTTTAGCTAACGTTAGCTAAGCATTAGCTCGCTAACCATGTTAATTTTGGCTTTGACTTATTGTTCTTGCTGCAATTTCAAATATCGAACAAAGCTGTAAATTGTTGCCTCTTTGTTTATAATCTTCGACCTGCAGGTTTAGCATGCTGCAATATGTCTTTGGTTTAAAAAAAATATCAAAATTCTTTGGTTTCATTTTTTCCAACTGCACCTTGACTGGATGCTGCCGGATTGCTTCAACGTGCAACTGGGAAATCAAGAGGCAACTTACAGGGAATGAATAGTGTTAATGTTCGTTGATTCAGGAAATGAAGGTAAATGAGCTGTTTCATGGCGTACTTTTTGAACAATATATTTTTCTATATTTGGGCTTGGGCGAAGGTATCAAGTGTTTTCCAGTCAAACTGCTGAGGCTCAAATGAAGTCACGACTCATTAGTATTAAAAGTCCAAGTCAAGTTGCAATTCATTTTCAATTTTGTCAAGTTAAGTCTAAAGTCATTCATTATATTACTTGAGTCTGACTCAAGTCTGAGTCATGTGACTCAAGTTCACGCCTCTGGCATACTGTAGTACCATGATTCAGTTTCTATTATGTGTGTTTCAGGTCAGATTTGTGCTCTCTCTGAAGGGAGAGCTGCCCTGATACTTACTGCAACATCTGATGTCAGTGATGTCAGCAAACTGCACACACACTCATGTTTGCCAACAAGGACGGTCTGTCATGTCTCATATGACAGGTGACTACATACAACGAAAATGAAAGCAAAGCGTAACGGTGAGTCCAGCCTTCTGTAGACGTGCTGCTGTTTACTACTGTTACTGCAGGTTTTTATACAAGCAGACACCAGAATTTCATTTGGTAAACAGAGTGAATCTGCAGCGTGTCAGTGGAGATGAGCTGTTTTTCTCTGTTGCAGTCTCACTTAGTGACTCAGGCTGATGTTTACATTAAAATGCTGTAGTGCAGCTTCAGTCTCAGCTCATATTTTGATTCACATTAACTTCCTCCTCCTTTGCAGACTGTTGTACAACCTGATGAGGTTTAGATTTACAGGAAATAGAAAGTCATTTGAGACAACGCAGGCTACCTGCTGTGAATACTAATGTTACAATATATTTCATATTCCCAGGATGGAGTCTCATGTAAACCCAACAACACTCTGTAAGATTTCATCACAGTATAGAGATGAAGCTCCATATATGACTTGTTTTTCTCATGATCGACACAAATCAAATATATATCAACAACAGGTGCATTGTTGCACATCTGCAGTTCCAAAGTCCATCTGCTGACAAACATCATACGATGTGACAGTAAGTGTCAGAACACCTATAAAGTGGACCTGGAGGTGAGATTGTTTTCTCCAAAGCCAACGTCTAATTAAAAAGGTCAAGACTAGTGCTGAAACAGTTAGCTGATGAATCAGTTAGTCTATTCAGCGAAATTCATTTGACAAACATTTTGATAATTAATCATTTAGGTAATTTCAAAAGCAAAAATGTGAAATATTATCTGGCTCTCTAATGTTAAGATTTGCGACTTGTCTTCTGTAAATGTCTTTTCTAAACTGAATATTCTGAGGGTATTTTTTCTGTTCATTTCCTTAAGTGAAGATATTTTAAGAAGATCATTATAAATCAGCTTGGGGCCCTCAGGGTTCTCCCTGTGTCAGCGTGAGCTCTCTAGCTTCCTCCCACAGTCCAAAGACATGCAGGCTAGGTTAAGTGCTGACTCCAAATTGCCCGTAGGTGCGAGTGTGAGCTTGAATGATTGTCTGTCTCTATGTGTCAGCCCTGTGACAGTCTGGCGACCTGTCCAGGGTGTATCCCGCCTCGTACCCAGTGGCAGTTGGGATAGGCTCCAGCCCACCAGCTACCCTTAAGGGAATAAGTAGTTATGAAAAAAATGAATGCATGAATGAATTTTAAGCCAGTGATTAGTTTAATATTTGGGAGAAATCATCAGACGGTGCTCATGCCATCCTTTGAGCTACCTTATGAGACCCAGTAACCTTTGGTTTTAGCTGAGAGGGATATTCTGAGAGATTGGAAATCAATTTCCCCTACTTGCTCCTCCTCTGAGACTTTTTGTAAAAATTGTAAAGATTTGGTTTTCTTTCTCTGACTGCATGTTGATGTCAGAGCCCAAATGAGTGTGTGTATTTATTTGGACAGAACATATTGTTAGACATCTCCAGACTGGACCATTGTATGAAGTATTTTAGGCCATATGGCCATCAAGTAAATATCTGAAGTGTATCTCAGCATGCATGGACATTTAATTTATTCATCATTAGTTTGACTGAATGTAGGTGTAGTGGGTTTAAAGTTATGTCCTAAATACTTTTTGAGCATTTTTCTGCCTTTATGTGAAGATGGAAAGTGGAGAAGTGACAGGAAATTAAGAACAAGAGAGAGGGAAAATGACATGCATAAAAGGTCCCTGACCATAATGAATCCAGGTCAATCATCATATGCTAAGTGTCTTAACCATTAGGTCGTCCCCTGTGTGCTGCCTCTAAATTGCATTTCTGTCTATAGTTGTTTAAAAAAAATTACGTAAGAAGTTAATGACAAGCAGGAATAATAAGAGCAATATTACAGCAGCACTGCGCACAGAGACAACGTGCTGACCCCTTAACGTGAGGACATTCTCAATATCCCCTGTAGAAAAACTGTATCGAACAGATCTATGATGTTATATAAGACAGAACTTTGATGTTCTATTATAACATTTGTATTATTGAATATATTGCAACAACGTGAAGGTATAGTAGTTATACTTTATGTGACATTAAGCCAAGTGGTAGGTTTTGGTGACCATAAATATACATGTGAGAGTGGTACAAATGTCAGTTTAAGTGATCAATAAAATAGTGTGCATTAGTAATGAAGCTTGGACCTGAGATTATTGTTGAATATGAGTCATTTCCTATATAGCCCAGCTGTCTGGTGCGGTGATCTGGGATAATTTTGGCCACTTAAAGAATGCAAAGGGTCCTCGAGCTGACTGGCTGCATTAATAATGCAGACAGACTCACTACAATAGACTCACATCATGCTGGTTAAGGGATCTGAACCACTGCATTGTGTTTACTTATGGATCAGCAGAGCGTGAACCAACACAGGCTACGAGGATAAACAACTGTGATAATGAGAGTTAAACATCTCCTCGGTGAGAGCTGAGAATGAATTATCCTAACAGTTTGCAACGGTTAAATGGCAAACGTGATTCACCAGAACCATAAGTAGTTCCAGTGATCCCCTGTGGTCCATGAGGGGGATCCAATGGGTCCTCAGCAAAATGAGGAACACTCAACGGTTATTATAGGCTCATTCAATAGAATACAAGGTAATTGTTATAAGAGCTTAAGCACTGTTACCACCTCAGCATGTAGACAGTATATGACAATATTAAAATCACTCTTGTAGGGTATTGCTTCCTTGGGTGTAATTTTAAAGGGACATATATATATTTCCTCTTACCTGTAGTGCTATTAATCAGTCTATATTGTTTTGGTGTGAGTGTCTGAGTGTTGGAGATATCAGGCCATAGCACCATGATACAGCTGGCAGGTGTATTTTGGTAGGAAAAAAATAGTTCCTACATGAAACTGCTCACAACAAGGTCTATGGATTATCTTGAGTAACCAAGTCATGTTTTCTGGAGAGACACATTGCTGCTGAGTTCTTTTTGAGTGTATTTTTTTGGCATCACAAGCCTAATTCCATTATACTGGAGACAAGGCAGACATCGCTACAGCCGATATCTCCAACACTCTGCAACTCACACCAAAACAATCTAGACTTATAAATAGCACTACAGGTGGGAGGAAAAAAATTTGACTTAGGGTTGAACTGTTCCTTTAAAGTTTATGTCTAAGTGTAAAGTTTAACAAAGCACGATTTTTACAATTACTTAATAACAAACTAATAATGGTTTAAGATAGATGCCATCCTGTTGCTGAGTGACACGCATAAGTATTGCCTGGAGACAAACTGTAAACTTTTCCCGTTAACTTCCATAAAAGGTGCTACACAGCTGTTACTCTGTGAAACAACAGCACGAAAGCGTGGGTTCACTCAGCTGTGACGACTTGTTTTGCACAGTGAACAGGCTCTGGGGCAATCCTGTTTATTACTGAGATGTGAAAACTCACATTTCTGCTTCTCTCAACATCTTAGTGAGGTTGTTAATATTTTTCATATTCTGGCTGCATGTTGCTTTACAGCAAAGGTGCAGGAAATGTAATACAGAAAATGATTTAAGACCTCTGAGAGGCTTTCTGTGACCTTCAGCACATTTGGTGTAATAGGCTACAAGCAGAACTTGAATAAAACATCAGATTCTGTCAATAATGTCTGTCCTTTCCCAAGGCTGTGTGAATAAAAAAGTTGAGACTTCATTCAAACAATATGTGGTTTATCATAGAGTGGCTCTCAAAGAGTCAGAATAAAACCTTTTTTTAATTAAGTTTGGCATGAAGTTGTGTCTGACTTCTGGAGCAGGTTTGTTGGGCCCAGCCTGCAGTGAGGACATAAATACTTCACATGCAGTAGGATGTTATGCAGGTACAGACTCGATTCAGTGGGGGAAACAACTAGAAGACTGCCTAATATCCTTTGGGCTCCCATCCACCCTTTGAAGTCTCCAAAACAGTCTTTGCAAGAGGGGATGCTGGGGTGAAGCTGTGCTCTATGAATAATTAATCATTTACCGGCATAATACAAGTCATCCTTGTTGGCATCGGGAGTGCGACACAATAGCGACTTTATTCAAAATACAGTGTCCGTCAGTGTGAAGTCAGCTCAGGGGTCTGCAATATTATCACATAACATAGCTGAAGGTCGATTATGCGGGAATATTGTGTTGCTCGGACGGGTTAGCAGCGATGCGCCTGTTTCTCTCCTGTGGACAAGATGTTCATGTGTACCAAACTCCATGTAAAATTCGGATCATTTTACGTGGCATTGATTTTGTTCAAGGTTGCTACAAGATAAAACATAATTCAGTTTATTTTAGGGAACACTAGTAGACACTGTTGAATTCCGCCTTGACATGGTCAGTCAGGCAGTGTGCAGTCTGGGGAAAAAATGACATTAATATTGGTTTGCACGTTTGAGCGATCGGTTACCGCGGGATAGTTTACTGGAAGAAAACAGTGGGACTCTGGTTGACCAGTTGATAAAGTCGACATTTTACCAAAACATAGTGCTGCTTCGTGGACATAACTTTACTGCCGAATTGAAAAGTGGGCCCTAATATTTAAAACACAATGTTGTGTTAAAGGGTAAGCGCCAACTTGCTCTACACAACAGCGACAAATTGTTGAAATGTACTTTTTCATAGTTAAGTTTTGTACGGACACGCGCCCAAGCAGAGGGAAGTTGGAGGCATCAACGGCCAGCGGTCCTACCGTTGTGTCGGGGCTCCTGCTGCAGTGACACGGTCCCGTCCCTGTGCAGGAGGATGGAGGACGGGTCCTTCACCCCACTGACTCTCCCGGCCGGCGGGCGGGGCACCCTCAGCCCGCTGCAGCACTGGTAGCACACCGCCCATGCCTGCTCCTCGTTGATGGGCTGCTCGTAGGACTTCAGCACCTCCTCCAGAGACAGTTCCCGGGGCTCGGCCAGGTCCCGCGCCTCTCCGCGGTCCGTGGGGGCGGTTACCCGTGGGTCCCCGTCCTCGGCGCTTCTGTTGGTGGATCTGGCCATGGCTGCGACAGCGTGGAGCCCATTCTTCACTCCGGAGGCGCCGGGGCCATTTATGCTGTCCACTGACTCCTGTTGGGCCCAGTCTCCTGTCCTCTGCTTCACGTCTACCGCTCTTCAACTACCGCAGCTGCACCTCGTTACCACAACAGTGTCAAGGTGGCCATATTACCCGCAGCACTTCCGGTCCCAGTTTTCATGTCGCAACTTTTTTAGGCAAAGTAAAATAAAGTGGGAAATATGTAGTTAATAAAAAAAGTTGTGTTTTTCCCGCAATATGTTTTATAATTATAATTATATATATTATATTATACATACACATACACATACACTAAGGTCAACAGCAACCAGGGGCGTAGCACCAAATTTTGCGCCCTATGCTTGAACAGTCTCTGTTCCAGCCCCCCAGCTGTCTTTTTTTTTGTTATCCATGTTTGCCTCACGCACATTTTGCGTATTATTTCTTTTTACACAGTCAGTTTGCTTTCATTCCCCTTCCTTTCTTTCTTTTCTTTTTTTGAAACTGTGTTTTTCCCTGTCTTGGGGAAAAACAAATAAGTTGGCACTCCAGCATCAAACAGTCAGTCACTCGACTTTAGCTACATGTAGAGACAAATCCTATAGTTAAAGGGTGAACTAAACCATTTTGGGGCCTCAGGGTACTTCACTATTCTTTTTATTCAGTCTTTCAACCGATTTATTCAGCCATTTTAATTTAGTTATAGAACTAAGAAACTTAACTAAAATTAGGATAAATAAAATATTAAAAAAAATTGTAAGTATTACAGCAAGTGAGTGTCATTTAGCTCTGCAATTTCCGTTTTGTTTCAGATACAGGTAATTTGGGCCACTTTTTGGTAGATTACCAACAAAACACCCCAAAACTTACAACTACCTTGAGTGTTACTGGAAGAACTTGTTATGCATCTCCTCTATATTTCTATTTCTATAATCGTGTTTGTTTGTTTTTTAAATGGTTAAATCCATTCATCAGTTCAGTCATTCATTCATTAAATTACTAATGTAACCTGCCGCTATTCATTAAAAGATAGTTCAGCTTTTCTGCCGTGCTCTCCCTGTTGTTTTGCTGCCTGTTTCCTGGATGGGGTAATACATTTCATTAGGACACAAATGGAAAGACACTTTTGCTCCCTTGCTTCTCTCCCTGGCCACATCTTGCATTAAAGACCACAGCTGAAGGGGCTGATCTGTCCTCCCTCCCAGTGTGTGGTCTTCATCCTCTTTTACATCCTCCTCATCATCATTTTCATCCAACTGAAAATTACCATCTGAGCTGTTCAAACTAATCTATCTGAGTTATGAAATGATGCTGTGCGCCCCATTCCTCTGTTGTATGCTTCCTGCAGGTTATACCGAGTTTTGTTCTCTCTGTCCTGGTACAAAAAACTCTCTAAAGGCTTTTTATGGATGAGATAAATGCAGAAAATCAAACCTGTTCCAAAACTTAATGACAGGCAAAGTTTCAGAGTCAGTGGGAAAAAATAATGAACATAATATGTATTTGTTTTTAAACATGAAACAATTTTGTACATCATTAAACAACATTTAATATTTTTTAAGTGACAAAAATTGGAAATGCCTGTAATATGGCAGGGTAAGGTCTGACTTCATGGCACTTGGTAAAACCTGCTGGTTTCAATTCAGAAAAATGTCCCATTTTAGCTTTTTTTTTGTCCCATTTTACCTAAATGATTTAACTAATCACTCAAAAAATATTTAGATTTTAAGTGATATTACCAACAGCTGCACCACTCTAATACCAAAAGAATTATGTCAGACCAGTCAAAACAATTGTCTCATGTTTTGTAACACTACATTGACATGTAGTGTCTAGCTGCATTTTTTTTATGAGCCCAGGACGCCCAAAAGCCCTTATCTGTCTCATTTTACCCGATGTACTGAATTACCTGACTTCATCTTATAGTAAAAGGTAGGCTGTAATATAGCTCTGTAGCCTCTTTATTTTTAGGGCCCATTCTTTGTTCTGTTGTTTACAGAGGCCTATAATTGGGTGCATATGATCTGGGCTTCAGTTACCTTTTTTGCTTTTATTTTTTAAGTGAAGCCACTACGCTTCCGGTCGTGATCTGGCTGATTCCGGCTGACTTGACAGAGCTTGTTGCCATATCTGTAAGTGAGGGAGACGATTGGATCTTCGGGGAAACGTCAGTCAAAGGCTGGTGAGGCAGAAACCATCCTCCTGGCTGTCGCATTATCCACCTGCCAGCAGCTGAGAGAAGGAGAGGAAGACGGGAAGTTGTTGGGAATATATTCACTCATGAATCAGTTATAACCATGTGTTGACATATCGTGTCATCACAATGTGAAGGGGGAGGTGAGCGTTTGACTGCAGATATCCCACTTTGCTCTTCTCTCAACTCTCTCACCAGTGTAAAGTAAGGGACTGTTCTTTATTTTTAAGAGGAGGGGGTGACGGGGTTCTTTTTTTTGTTTTTTATTTTCCTTGAGGCTACAGATATTTTTCCTTGAGCCCTCCTGAGTGACTGACGGAAAATGCATGACCCTCCCTCCACCATTAATAAGAAATTAGATATTTAAAACTTACCCTTTGATGTTTGAAGGTTCAAAGTCTAAGATGAAATCCTGAAGTTGAGGAAAAGCCTTGTTTTTTTCTTTTTTACTCTTGTTTTGTATGCTGGCTAGTTCGTGCAAGTGGTTTATTTTTGGCCAAATTTTAATTGGGACATAGAATGAAATGATTTTGATGAAATATCACTTTTTTAAGCTCAGATTATTTTTATCTATTTATCTATTTTTATTTTTTTCATTTATTTTTGTTTACATGCAAAGCGTTCATCGCTCATGATGTGTCCATTGGAAATTTGCAAAACCTAACAATAAGATTTGTTTTTACAGTTTCTAGCCATGATAAATGGTGTGATTTTGGTTATTTTTAAAGAAAGCATGCTTTTCAAATCCATCCGCATGTTTTCTTTAAAAATCAGCAGTAAGTAACATGCATGTTTGTTCAGGGCTTGCTAGCTCCTGTCGATTCCCACTGTTGAGCTATGTGGGAACCCGCCAGAATGCGCTGAGTCACTTTTCCGACTTATCACTTAAATCACGCCCTTTGTGCATTCCTCCCTCACTCATGCCCTCTGGCGGCCTACTCTTTACTATCAGGACTCCCACAATTCTGGTCTCCAATTCCGATTCTTTGTTTGTGGTTTTGGATGGGATATTGGTTGTTGAGTTCTTGCATCCTAATAGCACTGCTTATCTTGCCCCTCCCCCGTTTGTCTTATCTCACCCTGCCTGGCATTTGTCCCCCCCCCCCCTATTCACTGTGGTGCAGCACTGCCCCCTCTGGCACATATTAGGACAATCCAATAAAGAATGACAGCTTAGCTTCCAGGGGGGGCCGGTGATGGTCACAACACACGCACAAGATATCACTATATTTTGTTGCAAGACTAAGAATATGCATCAATCTCATAAAAAGTTGACACCCCTTTTGTGGTGTTATACGATGAGAATAAATGCAGACAATAAAAAAAAAAAAAAAATCAGCAGTAAGATTAATACAACCATTTAAATTTGTATACCCCTCCCCGAAACCAAAATAAAAATCATTTGTGGATTATTTGACATGCCTCCCCCTTTTTTGTACCCCCCCTCATATATAATAAACAGTCCCTGAAAAAATAAAGTAGAACTTCAAGCACATCTTTGAAAATAAAACTGCGATTCCTGAACCACCATGCTGCAAAATCAAATAATTCAGGGCTCTAATCGCCTATTAAAGAAACCTTTTTACAGCATTATGAGACAAAAAATCTTGGATCAGGCATTTTTGACATACCAGTGTTTTACTGTGACTTTTTAATGACATTTCATGATTTTGTATGACATATTATATCATGCCATTTTTAATGACATATACTGTGACTTTTTATGGCAGTTTTACGATACACTCACAATCAACAGTGATTTAGCCAATAGAGGACACTCATATTCCATTCAAGTTTTTCACTTCTTAATACATTTGAAAATAATGACATACAGAGACAGTACAGTACACCACTTGTTCAAGCCACACACAGAACAGCAGAATATCAGAACCAGTAGTAGTAATAATTAATGGCAATTTGTTAAGTTTATTTATGATATTCATTACATTTGCTAATTATTATTTTGGAAGGCGGTAAGTGGTTATTTTAGGAGACCAAATGGAAAATAATGACAGAATTAAGGGACCAAATCAGTGGCTTTGCATGTTTTAGCTTATTAACTTTAACCACATTTGTTTCCACATTACTGCTGACCCTTATGCATTGTTGGTAAATTTAATGACATTCCAACAACTGAGATTTCAAGTTGCAGCAAAGATTTTATTGAGAGAAAATAATTTGTCTTCTGAGCAGAGTTTCACAGCAGTCACGAATACAGCAGTGAACTGTCTAACCCTTGATAAGGGAGTGTCCTTGAATGCACCACCAAGTAATGTTTCCAAAGTGACCTGAGTATGAAACTGCACCGTGAGCTGACAGATAGTGGACAAACTGTAATGGATTATTTGTCTTAAATGAACTGCAGACAGTTCCTGGATGTGTGTGGTACACTATATGCTTTGGCAGTTGAGTGGCAACAATATTAAGAATGTGATTTGTAGTTAATGGTTTAGTCCTTTAAAAGTGAGTCACAAAAATAGAAATGTTTTAGCCTCCATGTTATTTTTGCAGCATAGACTGAGACATATAGATCTTCATAAGTGGAGATATTTAGGGCTCAAGATTGCTAGATGTTAAACTTCAACCAAATATTTAATTATATTTTAAAAATTATACATAACATAAATGCCATATCAAAACACAACAGACAAAAACATACAGGGCTCAGGGGCTATCATGGCAAATAATGGCACTTTGTAAATGTTTTGTAAAAACTGATTGTAGAAGACTTTTAACATGTCAACAGAGGGTGACATTTCCAAGTTTATTATGCCTTGCAGCTCATTTCAAGCTTGTGGGGCATGAAAGGAAAAGGCAGATTTACCCACCCAAATAATTTGGTAGGACAGTATAAATCTAATTTTAACTCATAACCTACATCCTAAATTTCCAAACATCATCTCATGTCAGCTGGCAGACTGCTGTGTTGGGGGTTGGTGTCGGTTCAGTCAGGGAGTGTGGGGTCATTTGGGCCGATGGGAAAATGGAGCCAGTCTTTGTTTATAGCAGTGACAAGAACAAAACATGAAGTAAATCAACAGAAAACATTACACTGTACAATTCATATTTGTAACTGCTGTGTTTAATGCTGGCTCCAAAACATCCCAGACTATTTCTGAAGTCTTTTCAAAAACTCCAGAATACTCTAGAAACTGTAAACCAAGATATTTTTCTTCATTTTCTCTCTCTATTGCTATTAGAGAAGCATGCTTGTTTTCTTAAGTGACAGCTGAGCTGTGTCCAACAATCACAGTTAGCTGGTGTTTACCATTTGCTGGACTCACCCATCCCCACCCAGGCTTCCTTCCTGCTAACCAGATTTGGATTTCCCCAAATCTTAACCCTTACTGCCAAGATGGTGATGAGCTATGAACCCAAATCTAAGCTTCCAAACATCACTGCTGGAGCCATCACAGATGCTTTGTGCATTTTTTTAGTACAACATGTTAGCCGTTAGTCACAGATGTTCTCCCTGTATTCAGGAGCTTCATTTTCTGTACACCAATTACATTTGCTGATGAAAGTCATGATGGTGCCAGCACCAGCACATAGACAAAGTCTCAGACAATGCTAATCACCATAGCTACAGTACCTATGGCATAAAGAGTATGAAATATGTAGCTTTTGTATGATACATTTTTGCATGATAATATCCAGAATAGACTCCATGACTGAATATGGCCAGCGCTGTATGTTTACGACAGTTTTTTAGCTATGTGCAGCTGCCAGTGAAAAAGGAGGAATGAGAATGTAAGAGAATGTAGAAGTCTTAATGCTTCAGGGACCTGTCAGACCTTTTATTTTGAAGGTAAAACTGCTTAGTTTCCTGTTTTAATCTGACCTCTAGTGTTATCTTTTTGCAGCATCCTTTCTCTGCAGCACCATTCCAACTGAACCTGCAGGCAGCTGAGAGATGTTTTCCTGGATGGTTTTCTGTTAGGAAAACGTGTGATTTGGGTTAAAGTGAAAGCAGAAGTAAAGTAAAGCCTACAAGGGAAACTTTTCCTATGTGCCCCCTGCAGGAGCTTCATTCAGTCAGCACACTAAAACTAAAATGACCAAAAAAAAGAAAAGAAAGACACTCATATTGACAACATTAACATAAATAGTCATTTATATTTGTGAGTAAATTTTCCAACAATTACTAAAGCAAGTAAAATCTGTGCCATCACTAAAAAATGTCTACTTTTAACACCCTCCACACACAGTTACATGTGAATACATCCAAATAATAATTGCTGGTATTTTATCTGATAAATGTCACATTATGCACACATCACTTTCAGAATAAACTGTGCTCATTACAATTCTGAAAAAGTATTTAACTGCCTGCATGACCTCCAGTTCCCCAGTCTCATTATCAGCAGCAATGTTGTACATAACTTTTAGTTATATGTGTCTTCCTGTGGAACGAGGAAGTGGAAACTGTTCAGAACTCTGTGCTTACATTTAGAAAGTTCTGAGATTTCAGTCTGGTAGACAGGGATGCAGGTGTTATACCAAAGTGTTGTTAGTGTCTATTTGAAATTCCCTTTTTGTGTATTTTTTCTTGAATTATGTGTAGAAAAGTTGATTTCTGTGAAGTGGGACATTTAAAGAAACCTCTGGCAGCCAACATTGTGAACAGTGTGGTGAGTAGTCACAAATACAAGTTGTTAATACAAAACTAAAGGATGATTTTACTATATAAAACCTTTTCTTGAAGGGTCCGTCCTCAAGTGAATATCAGTTTGTTAGCTCTTTATTATCAGTATATATGTACAATAAATATTTAGTGGGGATGCATATTATCTATTGCATTCATTTACAGTAACTAGACTCAGCCAACAGATGGCGCCCAAACATAACTTTTGTACAGCTGAGAAACTCATCTTCTTTCAGACATGATGAAGTCAGGTTTATAACGACCTTTCAGTTGAAGGCAACAGAAAGAACATAGACAATGGTTACATGTAAATATTTATTGCAGTCATTAGTACCATACAGTTTCTGCTGCATATGTCATTTTCAGATAAACACAAGAGCAAACTGGCACGTCTGTCAGCTAAAGCCGTCTGAAGGGCACCAACGTGCCTCTTCAGACGGCCTAAAACATTAAGAAAGGGCAGACGTGTGGTTAAATGTAACAGTAAACTGTTTCATAGTTTTCACATTGCATAGGGACACATGTTAACTGTTCAGGCACTTCATGAGATCAGTGGCAACTTTTTCTAAAAACATTTGATTAATTCCACTGTGAAAAACACGTTATGATAATCTATCAAATTAGAAATGATTCAGAACATTAAAACATGGTCAGTTTATCTTCACACATGAGTTTAGACTGCTGATCCTATTGCGGTTGAAGCATCACAGAGCTACTAAATTAATAAGTTATTTCATCACTTTTGATCTTATTGGTGTTAATGTGTGTTTGACTTGTGATGCCTTAAAGAGAAAATGGGGGGAAACTCCCTGAAATACCCATAAATCAGCTGTTAAACACTGTGAGTAGAGTGCAGTGTGTTCTGTTGAACTCTCCCTTTTTTATGACTTTGAAGTTAAAAAAAAAGATTAATGCAAGGGGTGGAATAACTGACAGGCCAAGATGCAATATAACACTGTCCACTGGGAAATCCAGCACTAAACATTTCTGCATACATCCTAAGAGAACACAGTGTACTCAGTGAACTCATTGTTCCATATGTTCCAAATGTTCCATATGAGGCAGACACAGAGCCCAGAAAGAGACCCTCTTCTTCAGCTTTAAAGACTCTCCCTAACTATTACCCTTTCAACACAGTAGATGCTCTGTGTTATATTGGATTTTAGTCTATTACTTTACCTGTCTGCAGCCAGCATTTCCTAATGAATGAATGAATGAATGTGTCAGCAGCTACAGACTGATCAGCTTCCCAGAGAGCTAACTCAAGAGCTGGTGCAGAAATGACTTCACTAAAATGTGTCTAGTCAAGCCAAACACAACTTCAAAGTTTCAACCAGCTATGTTACACACAAATGCTCAGGACATTCTAGTATTATGTGCTGAGCTCTTATTTTGGAGTTGTACTGATGTGATTTATGGTGGAATTTTCCTTTAAACGCTGAGTTCTCATCTTTAGAGCAATCCTTAGAGCCTCACTCTACATGTAGCCTCTGGTGAAGTCCTGTTCTCTGAACGCTAGCAGCTCTTTGGCTCCATCTGTAACAGTTTTTTTTTTTTTTTTCTCAGCTGCCTGCTGCTGCTGCTGGGAGCAAGGTCTGTGAGTTGCAGACGGGAAAACTAAAACAGTGAGCTAAAAGATGGTAAAACTCTCTGTACACTGCCTAACTCTGAGTGGGTTTCTCTCTATGAACGACCTCTTTCACGTTACAGATTATTTACGCCATTGTTAAAAAATATCAATTAGTGCAGCTTCAAGTTTATAAATTTGACATCTTAACTGTGTACACCTAAAATCCACTTTGATGCTTTGTGTTGTACAAAGCGCTACAAAAATATCTTTATACAGGTATTAACAGCAGTGTCCATCTGGGACACAGCTCAGGTTTATCAAAATGTATAAGGGGAAGGTATTGTTTGAGTCAGAGGACAGTTCATGTTGAGGGGAAACTAATGTGCTTTGATGCCTTGACATTTTTTCAATGGACAGAAGATTTAATATTTTAACAGAAAGCACTCTAAATACTAGCAACAAATAACAGTTAATTGGCTCTTTAATTTGTCTCTGAAGTCATAAATCAACATGATTTATCAATCTATTGACTAATGCTTTGATCCTGTACTCTACTCAAACACTAATCATTTAGTGTATCAGTGTAGTCATTAATCAACCAAAAAAAAAGGAAAAAAAAAAAAAAACTGTAAACAAACAGCAATAAAAAATGGGGCACTCCAGGAAGCAAACTCACATGTAGCCAGATTACAACTACTTCATGCAACTCATGCAACTGAACATTATCAGCAGTCATGTATGAATCCTTTCATAACTAAGCATTGGAGACAACTCTACACTTGAGGAGTTTCAAATGGCAGCAAAAAGAAAGCTAAATGTTTGAATTTGTTTGAACTTTAAGATACCAAGGAATCAGATGTGTTGAAGTGTGATGACATGGAGGTTTAACCATTAATATTCACCTAAAGTTCCAGTGGGAGACAATTTCCAACGACCAAATTGCCAGAGTAAATGTTGGCATTGTAAATACCATTCTGCAAACCGTGGATACATTACATTTGCACATTGTTATGTATCAGAAACATTAAACTTTACGTTTTAACAGCATTGTGACCAGCATGTGGTTTAGGCACAAAAAGCATGCTTAATGGTTCGGAAAAGATGAAGTTTTGGCTTAAAATACTCAGTGCTGGTTGGACAATCCCTGCTTTAAATGCAGCGATGGCTAAAGAAACCGTGTGGTGGCTAAAAAGTCAGTGAAAACGTTTGTTTATCTCAGACAGTGATCTTCAGCTTGGCAGGTGTCTCACCCAGCTGTCACGCCATCCACCATGCCCTCCACCTCCACCAAGCTCATACTGTACTATGTCACTTTACAAACAATGATAAGATATGTATGAAATACAAAAATGTAACATTTCTGTGGTTTGCAGAAATGTACAACGCCAAAAGTTTCTTCTAGGGCCTGGGCTGATTTCCAAACAGTGACAACACAGGCACCTGGAAGTAATTTGGGAAAAAAGATGTATCTAGAGTCGCACTCTGATATTTTTGCCTGGTGCAAGTGTGCCTTGCTGATTCAAACTCAGTACATCAAGCTATAAGCAAACCTTTGCAGTTTTCTGGCAACAATGTAAGTGTGCTTCCTGACTGCCCCAGACGTAGATCCATAACATCAACAAGCATCCTGTCTCAGTGACACCACAGGCCTCAGGCTGGCCTCTCCTCCTCTGTGGGAGTGTCATCAGTGATCAACAGTCCCCTGTTGAGACAGACCAGGCCTTCAGGGGACACTGGCATGAGGCCCAGCTGCAAACAATGTAGATTCAAATAGGGCGAATTCACATTAGTTCTCTGGTACACGGAGTGACGACAACAACTCCGCAAGATATCAGAATTCTTAGATACACAGATTTCCCAGACTGACAAGACTGCAGAGAGTCTTGTTTTGCAGAAACACAGCACTGCTAAATATGCTCGGACTGTCACCACCAGAATGCTTACACTGTGCAAAACCCAGATTTACTTTGTGCAGGGGAGAGCGCTTTCACCAAAATGAGCCTAAATGATTCACAAACTGTGCACACAGAGTTGAAAGCTACTTAAAGGAATACTTCAGCCCCCAACTTGACAGTTTGTTATTAGATGTTTTAATATAGTTTTGCTGTTGTTAAATGTAATCCCCACTGACATCAATACATCAACAATTCTTGTTGTTTTTGGAGTCTTTAATTCTTCAAAATATTCATTTTGGGTTGAAGTATTCCTTTAAGAGTACCAAAAAAAAAATTACAGCCCCTTTATGTTTGTCCAGACCATATAATTATCTATCTACTTCCTTATGTTTCAAACCGAATTATTTGCATGTATGGTCATGCAAAGATTGTGGCTGCTTAACAAATACAGTGTAACGCTAGGCCTGTCACAATAACTATTTTGGGTGCATGATATATTGTCCCAGAAATAACTGCAATAAACTGATATTATTGTAATTTTAAGACCATTGTATAATAATGCAGGTGCACCCTCTGAAAGAGCAACAAACTTTTAAGTCTTCTGAATATTCAGCCATCAGAGTGGAATGTAAAAACATTATTAACATATTCAAAATAAATAAAACATTAAAAAAAATGTGCACTATTGACTATGTTATCACTGTTAGCTCTGTTACCACCGTTAGCAATGTCAGCACAGCTAGTAGTGCTAACATATTAAACAATACTAAAAAAGGGTGACCAGAGGGTGGGCATCATGTTTCCACAGCAACGCATTCAGCCACTTGTCCAGCGCTACCAGCTGTAATCGCTGAGTAGCTAGCTAGCTAATGATAGCACAGGTGCTGCACAGTGCAGAGTGGCCAAGAAACAAGTGGAGACTGGAAATTGGGTAGTGAGCATGTTTCCACCCTAGTGCAGTTGACTGTCTATCTGTCAGTGAAGCCAAGAGAAAATAAAATAAAAGGCATTTACGTCACGTAACATTAAAATTTCACCACCTCTAATTGGGTAGCGCTTTGAAATGCAGTGCTCAAACTCAGTGAGTCAGAAGAGTGCTGGACTAGCAGCAAAGGCCTCTTGTGGTCAAACTGTTGATGACATTCTTATGTAAAAAGCACGCATATGAACACAAGGACGATATCATTTGATATATGGAGATTACATAATTTTTGCTGACCTTGATATGACAAAAAAATAATTATTATGACAGGCCTGAACTCACCCAAAAACCTTAACTCACCCAAATTGTAAAATCTTTTGAAAAGTGTAGTGAGGACCGGGCTGTGCCAATCCAAGTTGTACGATTGCTGCAAAATGTTTTAACCTCGGACATCATGCCAGTGTTCCCTCAGTTGACAAATCAGTCTATGGTAGCACTCATTAAAGACTTATAAAGCCTATAAAGAATATAGACTTCAGTCCAGCATAGTCTCTTGGTGTCGCTGTCATTCAAACAGAATACTGTCATTTTAACTATTACTTGGAAGCTCTGTTTTAGCTGGCAACCAGCTGAATTGATATGGTTCCCGTGGTACGAGTAGATCTATGTCGAGTCTTTTCTGTTCCTTCTCATTGTTTACCGTCCTGTATCCTAGCAATGACATGGCGCCTTTACACACTTCCTGGATACGTTTGACCTTGTTGTGTGGTAGCACGGTACGCCAAGCCTGCGAGACATCAGCGGCGTTTCGTGACGTGATTTTGAAGGCCTCTTTCCTGGTCCCTTTGCCTTTCCCATGGGTCACCTTGTAGATCCAGTCTTCCAACTGTGTGGTCATCTCCAAACCTACAAAGTCATACATGGCAGCTATCTCTGCAAGTGGGTTGCGTGCAACATCCTCATAGCGGACCATTTTGTACCGGCCTTTTAGAAATGGAGGGGGCTTCACGATGGCCCTCTCATTAATGCGTACGTGGCTACGGCAGATTTCCTGCATGACTTGATACTGCACCTCGGCAGCTGGCATGCTTCTCTGCTCCAAGACGATGGCATTATCACTCACGAAGGCTTTAGCTGACTGCTCTCTCGACTTTACCACAGCCCGAGGATCTCGGACAAGGTGGATGATGCGGAGATCTAGGCTTGGGTCCTGCAAGAGTGGGTAGAGGGATTCCAGCTCAAAAAATCTTACTTCTTTTAGTACTACGTGACTGTAAGTACCACAGGCCTCCTCAACACCCTGCAGGCCCATAGCATCACATGTTTGGAAGCACCGAGTCTGGTTGCTGAACTGGTTGCGTGGCGTGAGAGAACAGGCCGGCGGTGAGCACAGTGCTCTACTGTGACTCCACATGAACAAGGAGGACATATTGTGGCGCTCTGGCAGGTAGGCCTCCATCACAGAGAAGTCACATTGGAATACGCTCCTTAATAGATCCCTCACAGCCATCCGAAGTGATCGTGCACCTGGTTTCTGCAGTTTGGTCCATACGTGCCAAGCTGGCTCCATAAGATAGAAGACAGATGGGTGCTGACTGAACACCTGACCCACAAAGGACGAGCCTGATCGCCACGATGACAGCAGCAGAACGTGAACTTTCCCATTGGTGGGGGCAGAGCCGCAGGGACTGAGCTGGACGTACCAGCCGCAGAACAGCACCACTGCTGCCCCCTGCAGGATCACCAGGAAAATCATGGTACTGAGGTTCACTCTGCAGCGCATGATGAATGAGGATCACTGTCAACCTCTGGTGCTTGGTGTAGGTCTTTCCCCTTTTGTCTTCTGTGGAGCTGTGCGATGCCTCTGCCGAGAGAGACAGAGAAATGGATGTGTTAAACTGGAAATGCATGTTTCCACAAAGCACAATTTCCCCTGCAAATCACCACTTAGCAACTCTCATCATTGGTGCAATACAGTGGATAATGAGAAATTAGACCGAAGCTTTACAAAGCACTGTGGAAAAAAAAAAACTAATGAGCCAACACACATACTCGTATACAAAAAACGATCCAAATTCCAAAACTCAGTGCTGAATACTTACCCAACAAATAAATATCCGATTAGTCGAATAGTTGGGTCTAGCTTGATCAGCAATATCCCTTGACAGATTTTTAAGTATTTTTAGTGAGTAAAGTTTCTTTACGTAATACCCAAGTTGTAACCTTATTGGATGAAAAATGAAGCTAATGCAGTAGTGCCAAAAAATGCATTTCTTCAAATGGCCACTTGAGGCTGGCTCCAAAAGTGAGTCAATCCCCATAGACCCCTATGTTTACAGCAGAAATAAACACTGATACAAAAAATAGTTTTGATCTCTAAAGCTAATTTAAACATTCATGACAACTTTACAGGGAGTGGATTCTTACATAACTCACCTGTTTACATTTTATTAAGGCTGAAATTTCTGAAAAATTAAGGGCAGGCTGCTTTGAGTGACAGATGGGTGCCCTTCTGTTGACAAGTTGCTACCACAGTGACAACATTGGTTAGTTGACATAATCATGGCATAACACTACGTTATATAGGCGTAGTGGTAGCTGTCACTATTTCAGTGTGTTTTCAGTTCATGAAAGTTAATTGTAACATTCTGGTCACCGAAAAAATTCTTGTTCAGCATTCAGCATGACAACTATACAGGGGATTCATTTTTATATAAGTCACCCGTTTACATTTTATGAGGGCTTAAAGTTAAGCATAATTATGAGTGGGCTGCTTTGAATGACAGACTGTCTGCCGATAGTGTCCTCAGCTTTTTGGTCAGATCCACCCCTAGCTTCTATACAGCGTCAGTCTCTTGCCTAAATATAGTCACTTGGCTCCAAAAAACCAAGATGGCAATGGCCAAAATGCCTATCTCTAGGCTTCTAAACGGGAGTCCACAAACCAGTGGATGACGTCACGGTAGCTACAGCCATTATTTTTACAGTCTATAACACTACAGTTAACGTTTTGATTCTTTCCACCTTCTTCTCCAAAAATGGTCACTTCAGGCTTCAAAGAACCAAGATGGCAACAGCCAAAATGCCGAACTCTTGGCTTCAAAACGGGAGTCCGCAAACCAATAGGTGAGGTCACAGTGGCTAAGTCCATTATTTTCCACAGTCTATGGTAGTACCTCCGTAACAAGTTAATAAAAACAGAGCACAAGACCAATGACCACTTAAGACAGCAGACACAACAGGACAAAAGGCCTGGCTGTTCACACAAATGGATTCAAAAGCTGGAACATAAACTGACAGAAAGGGCGCTAGTCCTTGGGATGGCATCATCCCCTCAACTGCAGACACTCTAAAGACAGTCTAGCAACACGACAGGGAAAATCTGAGAATGGCTACAAATGTCCTCTGACAACCATGCAAGACTCAAACACTTTTAAAGGTATAAGACAGGAGCAATGTAGTTGCAGGTCACTGTTGGGTCTCCAGGTTGCTATCTACTCTGCAGCCTGGCTCTTTCTCCTAAGCCATAAGTATTAACTTTACTGTCATAGCATCTGATCAAACAAATCCTGATAAGCTCTAGCTTTATGAGACTATCCTTCTCGATTTTCTACCATACCCATGTGTCTCTTCCTAGAGTTAGTACCTTCCTAAACACACACAGCCACACACAAAAACACCACAGAAAAGGAACTACATTTTTCTTATGTGGGCTTGGTCTATCTTTCCCACATTGTTTGCAAAACTATATCAGTTTCAGATCATAAAAATTCCACGTCAGATGTGAATGTCAGTAAGGGCTCGATTTACAGGAAACTCTGGACAGATAAGAGAAGGAAGAAAAATGTGGAACAAAGGGAAAGTGACTAAGCATCCTTGAGATGACCCTCCTTGTCATCTGATCTGCACTAGATCACAACACTACCACTACCAGACGCTTTTCAAGTCAGTTTACAATATGCATTTTATTGGACTTCTCCCGTATGATGTCACTGTGCAACAAATGCTGAAATATCTACTTTAGGCCGAACTTTGTCCTAACTGTTTTTTACTGGTCAATGCTGATTATATGAAGGAAGCACAGTTATCTTACACAACACTGTAATACTTGTGAGAGTGTTTACTGTTGGTGATACACAGGCAAATTAAGTTTTAAATAACAAACTGGAACTGAATTTACAGGACATCCTGGTTGGATTAAACCTCACAACTCCAATACTGGTCATTTTGATGTTTCACTGACATTTAAAGCCCTTCTCCAGACACATGTTAAAGTATGTGAAAATACTTATACTAATATTAGTATTTTGTTTAGCATGGTTTTTCCACAAAATATTTGGGTAGTTGGGGCTAGGAGCAGATCAGTTCTTGCTTTCCGCTTTCTCCAAAGCTGCTCACACTAGGTTGACCTGTGAAAGAGCAGGGCGCATCAAGATGGCTAGTGTTAGCGCCAGAGGAAACACTAGAGAAATTCATCCATATCTGTTTGAGCCTTAGTCAGACCCAGACTCAGATGAGGAGTCTGTTGTGCTCCAAAATGCGACTAGCAGAAGTATCAGAAGTCTAGTTAGCATCTTTTATGTATGTTGTCTGTTAGCTAGATAGCTCTTAGGCTAACTGTTGGTGGCTGACACAGCATTAGCATTTGTAAAACATACAGATATCTACTGCGATGGGGGTTTCAGTAGATAGTAGAGGGAAGTTCCAGGTTCTGGTTTACGACCAAAAACTGCACACTTTACCATGTTTGCTGTCAAAACTGTCACTATGCTAATGCTAACTCCCTCTCGCTCTCTGCACTGACATACTGAGGTCTGCGCTGGAGGTCTCTGGATTCTAACAGGTGTTGTGTCAAAGTTTGTCCACCCATCTATATGTGTTTCCCTTATTTGACAGCGATTAGCTTTCGTATTAGTGACGTATGTGATATAACTTAACTATTGTACGTGTGAAGAAGTAGAAGAAGTAGACGAATGTCTCTCTCACAACAAACTGCACAGACACAAGTTAGTATCAAGGTCAGAAATTTTAGAGGTTAGAAACAGCAGAAAACACATTTATGAGCGAAGGGGGACTTTGAGGGTGCTCATAATCCTTTGTTAGATTATAAATTATAACTTTTATGAAACCCCTTAAAAAGTAAAGTGTGAAAGTTCATTTTTGACCTTGTGAATAGTAGGCAAAAAACTTTTTCACTACAAGTCAGCTTTTGGATCTTTTAACCGCATCTCATAGTTTCTTCAACAGATGGATATTGTATGGTTTATGTAATTTGATGGCTTCAAAATGCATGGCAGTCAAACCAAAATTCATTGTGAAAACATGACATAGAATGGCGTGGCACGGTAGGTAGTGGTTAGCACTGTCGTGGCAAGAGAGTTTGAACCTGTTTTGAATCCGCCAGTAACCTTGGACCCTTCTGTGTGGAGTTTGCATGTTCTCCTCATGTCAGCTTGGGTCTTCTCCAGGTTGTCCCGTTTCCCCCCACAGTCTAAAGTCATGCAGGTTAATTGGTGGCTCTAATGCCGGGTACAAACACAACATATCAGCCCGATTATAGCCTGACGCAACATCATACGGTGTTGGCTCAGATCGTGAATGATGCCACATCTGGGACACCTCACTAAAATTAAAGTCATTGTAATAAAAATAGGACAATAATAACCCGAGGACATCACACACATCGTGAAAGATGACCAGGGATGATTGGTGTGGATCATCGTGTAGTCTGTCATGTCTGTTGGCCAAGTCACGGCACAGTGTTATGACAATTGTCTAATCTGACATAAATCCTCTTTCCCACTGCACAAAATTTCCGCTAATACCTGCTAACATCTGGCTTTTTAATGTAATGGGAAAGGTTACAGTTGACATTCACTCCTGTTATTTATCGGCTCTTGCTTTGATGGGCAGTGATGGAAGCACAACATCCGGGTAAACGCACTAAATTTAACCCCTTTACCAGGAAGATGCAATGACAAGCCACCACAAAAGTCGGTCTATCTCCGCCCAAGCAGCGCTCGAACATTGTTCCAAATTGGTCTGAACTGAGTTTGAAAGAGAGACTTAATAAGTAAGAGATATATAAAAAGGAGTAACCACCATAAAGTTCCCAGGCCTTTATACTGCTTTCTACTGTTTACTAACCTGTTTTCTGGCTGGCCAAGACATTGAATGTGAGTGCCAAAAAAAAAGAAACCACACATACACACAGGATACACCTCCGCTGCTGATCAGTGCACACAGCTCTGTTCTACTAGCAGTGGAAAATGAGTCTGTAACCTATTTTTAGTGGGTTTTCCATGTTAAAAAAAACACATACACAAACTAATTTTGTTCGAAAAGGGATATGAATTACCAATAGGCAAGGTGAATAAATGAACCCAGGGTGTACCCTGCCTCTTGCCCAACGTCAGCTGGGATATGTTCCCCCTCCATGACCCTAACTGGAATAAGCAGTTAATGGAATGGAATTTGATAAGATAACTTTATTAGCTATTTGTAGACCTGCACGCAGTCTGGGTACATAAGATTCCTGTGCAGAAAACACTCAGAGTCAAGTCAGAAATAGACAAGTAATAAATAGTAAAAGATAAACTGCACACAACAAGGTATAAAAACTATAATACATACGAGAATATGAACTTCACCTGCAGGGCATTCAGAAGGGTTTTTCACATTATGGGTATTGCATATTTCCACTTTTTATTATTTATTATTTATTTTAAGGTTACATCACTGCATCTGTTCTCACCATGATAAAATCCAAGGAATTATTCAACCAATATTTTGTTTTTCAGTCCCAATTAGTAACACAGCATAGCTTTAAATATGGGCTCAAAAGAACTTTTACAGAATTGTGAGTAAAAGTCTTTAAATGTGGGTTTAAATGTTTTTTTTTCATACAATTACATTTATTCTGCTTAAAGTAACAACTAAACAATATTCAAACATCAGTTAACACCATAATCTCCATCCTACCAATGCAGGACCACACACAAAAAAAAAACAAAACAGTTTATTAGCATTTTTACAATGTAAATGATTTTGGTATACATGTCAGAATTTCTGCACGCTTAGTTTCAGATTAGTTTTTCTTTCTTTCTTTCTGTCTTTCTTTCTTTTGTTGCTATTTTTGAAAGTAACTAATGGCTTCTTGGAGATCTGGTCTGTGGAAATATGAAATAAGAACCTTTAGATTGTGTGGGTTGGGTAAATCATAAGCAATTTTTGAGTTTTTGATTAATTATTTTTAATGCAGGTATTTAATTGTTGGAACAAATCTCCTTGAACACTACAGCTGCAACTAACAATTATGTTTATTGTCTATTAATCTGACGGTTACCGTATTTTGTCGATTATTCGAATAGTTGTCATAGTCTATAAAATGTCAGAAAAAGGTGAAAATGTCGGTCAGTGTTTCCCAAAGCCCAGGATGACTTACTCAAATATCTTGTTTTGTCCACACCCCAATGACATTCAGTTTACTGTCATAGAGGAGTAAAAAACCACAAAATATTATATTTAAGAAGCTGGAGTCGGAAAATTTTGACTTATTTCTTTCAAAAAATCACTCAAACTGATTGATTACTCTTCAGATTAGTTGGCTATTAAGTTTATGGTTGACAACTATTCAGTTAATTGATTAATTGTCGCAGCTGTGTTGTACGCTTCTTCGTATCTGTTTAAAACCATCCTGTAAAGCTCTGTAGCATGAAGTTGAACTTTGTTCTCTCCCCTGCTGTTAAATGTTCTTTCATCCTATATATGCTGCAAAACATATGTAACCCTAAGTGCTGTCGTGTTAGGGGTTATCACCTCTGTCGTTTATGGTTTGAGTACTTTCAGCTTTATCTCCAAGTGGCAAACATGTGCAGGTGAGCAGGAGAGAATCCGTCAGAAGATTTAAGGGAACATAAAGAACAAAGGTTTGCCATCCACATGTGCAACATATGGAAGCAGAGGCGTATGTGTCGATGCACCTGAGTATGTCAAAGGAGGGACACGTGTACATTCACATCATTCTTGATGTTATCATGCTTTGATGTTTTTTAATACACAGTGTGCAGAGGTAAGCTTTTACTGTTTTCCATTATCTGTCTTTTTTTTCTATTAGTTAGAACTTATAGTGTCTGGCAAGGCTTCTGAGGAGAAAAACATATATTTCTAAGTGTTTCTTCAAAGACTTTGAGAGTGGAGAAGCCTGTGAAAGAGCATTATGCCTATCATGAGAGGACAAAACTATCCAGTCAAACAGAAATTCTTTTAGGGTGAGCTTAAAGGCAGGGACATCCACCACACCTACTTTGTGGTTTACTCCAGTCTCTAAATGAATTTATTCACTGCACAGTGAAAAGAAACAAACAAAAATGAGACGCAGACACAGTGTTTATGACTGTCCTCCAATGTTTCCAGTGGGAGATCAGGATCACTGCTGACTGAGGTGATCCATGCAAGCGAACCATAATCTGTTGTGCTTATTGAACAAGCCCTGACATGAGCTCCTCACCTTCAGACCCTCTGGATACAAAGGTAAACATCCTGACAGATCTGTCCTCTTCTCTCTCTGCCTGTCTCTCTCCCTGTCATTCAGCCTCAGTTCTCCTCAACAGCTGGTATTATCAACCTTTAAATGGAAACTATCCAGTTTTCATTCATTTATTAAACTGTTATAATAGTAAGCTAGTCATAACTGTTTCACCTTATCAGATGCTCTCATCTCCAGACTAGTTAAACATTAGAGACTTTACAGGAATACACTGGAAGACTGTGATCCACCCTCGATACACACTTTAAAACAGAGGATGACTTTGTACAAGACTGAAAAACTCGACTTTCCAATCAGTGAGGTCAAACGACCATTATTAAGAACAATTACTGTCATGTCACTTATACCAAATCACTTCACCATGTGAGGACACAAAGACGGGCAAAACTGATGTAGACTTCTGTAGCTTCCACACCGTCCCTGCTTTTAATGTAATAGGAACATTTTATATTTCATCTAACTTCTGGAGCTCAAATATGAAGCCAACGTGGAAGTGCCAAAGACTGCAGTTCCTACTTGACTACTTGAGGCTGACTCCAGGAGTGAGTCCATCCCCATAGACCCCCATGCTAAAAAGCAGGAGTTATAAACATGTTAACAGCCTGGTACAAAAAATGGTTTTGGTCTCATAGCCTTCAGTGACAACTTTTCAGGTAGGTGAATAATTATATAACTCACCCGTTTACATTTTATTAAGGCTTAAATTTCCACATAATTAGGGGGCGGACCACTTTGAGCGACAGGGTGTCTGCGAGGCATGGCTACAGTCTATAGCCTCTTTTACACTGCCTGTTCAAAGCTAGAATTTCACAATGTTGTTCTACCTTGCCGTTCTTTACAAAAAGTACAGTGACAGACTTGAGGGGACAGAGTGGTTTCACCTTTAAGCCGGCATCGGAGGTAACAACAATGACATCTGTGTAAAAGGATGAGATCACGGATGGGACGAATGTGATGTTTTGAAGATGTGTTATGTGTGTGACCCACCACAGGGAGGTTTAAAAAGCATCTAGTAGCAGTTAGCAGCTAACTCAAAGGAAAAGAACAGCAGCTGAAAATGTCCGCAAGTTGGGAAAAAAACAATGAGGTCCAGGAGCTCCTTACCCTTCGAGCAGAGGACGAGATCAGCCGCTATGTAACACAGATGTTAAATGATTGTTATTGTCATGTTATGCCATTGTTGCGCTGCCGACACATATGTCATTTGTCTCACTAGAGATTAACGCTGTTGTGTTACATGTCCTGTCCGTCACTCCTCCTAAGCTTTCAGGATGACAGCACACTAAAAAGTCACACTGTGGCAGCATGATGGTGCCATTATTTAGTTCTGTGTAAAAATTCAAAGTCATCATAAAGAAGGGACTCTCTTTGTAAAAAGGGCTTATGAGACAGATTCACAACCTTGTTCCTCTGCAGCTCAATGTCTCATCCAAATATGGTCACTTGTGGCTCCAAAAAAACCAAGACAGCAACAGCCAAAATACCAAACTCAAGGCCTTATAATGGGAGTCCAGTGGATGATGTCACAATAGTTAGGTCCATTATTTTTGTAAAGCATATGATTTTTATCATTGGCAAATTAGACTATTTGGGAATTCTAAGGCCTGTTCTTTCTTTGGAGTGGTTTTCCAACATGCTCAACTGGCCCAACAAAGCAGCCTCTTTAAGCCAGTTACAATAATTCAGCATTTCAGCAGCTTACATCATAGACAGGGACAACAACTAAATTTAATATCAGATTATAAGAAATGAAAACACATCTTGAGTTACTAATTCCTACAGTACATTTCCAAAAAACCTACAAAACAGGACTTCTGGCTGAATCTCTGGCCTGAAGCAGGATAGTTCCAGTTATCATGAGTTGCCACACACTGTAATTCCTCTAAGTGGGTGCGGCTGTGATCAACAAGAACTGGATCCAGGTAATGGGCAGTTTCAAATAACTCACTATTTCCTTGCCCATGTTCGATTGTTTAACAGTCTGCCCTGCAGGAGGAAGACAATGTCATGTTAAATACAACTCAGGATAAATGTTGCAAAACGCAGCTGCAAAACTTAACTGTCGAATCAGCTCCAAAAAAAACCACAGTGAGACTCCAACAAGGGACAGTTTCACATCCTCAGTGACAGAGATGCTGTTAAATGACCTCTATTAGCCCATAACAGCATGTTTCTCCTCTGGTCCCTATGTTGTCCATTGTTACAAAGTATCACAGACATATGTACATGCATGAGCATGACTAGAGTCACTGACATGGAAAAGTACCTAGTGTGGCATATATATGTCCTCTAGTTGCTAACATGCTGTAGAGTCTACAGAGAATGCAGAGTGTACCATAACAGGCATGACGTATGAACTTTCAAGAGACCAGGTGAGAACATTTTAATCTACCATAAGGGCCTGAAAAGTTTTCTCACAAGTTCAAAGCATTAATAAAGTATTTCTGGTGTCTATCATCAGAAAAGTATCTGGATCATATTTCCTACTGTGTCAGTTGTAACTGCATCCCCAATTAATGTGGGATTTAAGTCATTTATAGTGACAGAGTGAATGGGGCACCCATGTGCTGCTGGGTAATAAGCCCTTCCCTGCCACAGCAGAGACCCAGATTCAATTCCCAGCAATTGTAGCTGGTTGCCCAATCAAACACAACTGTCAGAGCTCAGTGGGAAGCTGGTGAGGGATCAAGTTCTGGTTGCCAAACGTGGAGTCCATTAATGCTTATAAACTTTAGAATAATACACTAGCACGGTGGTCCCCAACCTTTGTCCTCAAGGTACCCTTTTCTATCATGAGTAAACTGATGACCCCTGACTAAGTCATATATTTTATGGATATTTTATATTATATTCAGTGTTTAACAGTAACAGCACAGAACAACTGATAAACTGTATAATTAACCTAAACAGTGAATGCAATTTGTGTAAAGAGAGCGATTTTGATTATGCAGGTTATTTCCTGTAAATATTTCATCAGAGATGAGTTTTCCTGATATTTCTATGAACTTTTAATACAAATCTCTGACGGTGTTACATATATTTTGTTATTTTTTAACAGTCATACATATTTAAAACTGCCTTCTTTTTTGATAAATTCAGTGTTTTAATCTTCCTGACTGTTGGCAATTGATCTGTTGTTTTAGTTGTGTACTTTTCTAAAGCAGGATGAGGCTGTTTAGCAGAGAGTGGGGGCTCTGTGGATATAGCTTGTCCTTGGTCTTCACCATGCCCATTTGTTAAAAGTTGTCTGCACTGTCTTGAATAGCAATTTAAACTTTAATAATACCAAATTTAGTCTTCTTTACAGAGATTAATGAAATCCTGGAATAAAGGCCTGCTGTATATTTGAGGGGAAAAAAGATTTCTTACATCCCTTAAAATCAAGAAGGCCTCGCGACCCCCCGTGAAACTTTGGTGATCTCTGATGGCGTTGGGACCCACAGTTTGGGGAACCAGTGCACTAGTAGAGTTCGGGACTACTTGCCATCATTTTCATAGCGCAGAGGGTTTCCATAACGTACATTTGGTTGTCTGCCCATGTCTGTGAGCGTCTGCTTTAGGGACGATAAGTTAAATTTTAGATCTGCTTTCAAGTTGGTAAAATACCATTGCGTTTTAAACTCTGAATCTTCCACTCATTGTTTCTCGTAGAAAGTCACAAACACCTGAGATGATATCAACAAAAGCCATGTCTACATTATTGAGACATGTATAGCTGCAGCCGCATTCTGTTCGTCTACACGATACACCCCTACAAACTGTGCCCACCACCAGTTCAAGACAAACCCACTAACGTGACATTTATTTTGACCACAGACTGCGTACAAAGATGGACGACACTTCTCCACTTACTGCTACTGTACAGAAGTAAAGCTAAAATATTCAGGATACAGCCGCTGTCATCTTGCTCTGATGATGTCATTCGGAGCTAGAGTGTGCAGTAGCAATATCCGCTGTATCAAGTTTCCCACCTCTATGCCCATCCGACCAGTACCACTGAATACTAGCCCACTAACTGGCTCACACAGTTGTCAATCATGTTGTAAAATCCCCGTTTTAAAGCATTAAGTAACTAATTCAAACCAAAATTTCAGAAAAATGCAGCCTGATAAAAGATACCTTAAATGACAGAAACCATCTTTGATAAAAAATTTTTTTGATGTGTACTGTGTAGCCCATGTCTCATCCACTAACGTGGAGAGGGCGGGCTTCATGACCTGTACTGCAGCCAGCCACCAGGGGGGCGATCGAGATGTTTTTGCTTTACATATGGGGAGCAGTCATGTCATCCATCTTTATACAGTCTATGATTTGAACCCTAATGAATAAACATGATGGCAAATGCAACGATAATCTACTTTATAATTCATTAAACATGAAGGAGTGATTCAGCTAATAAATGACAAGACTGAACCTTTACCCCTACCCTGACCTCAACCACATCTCTTTTAACCTATCACTATCACTTCATTTAGCTAAATGCTAACTTAGCATTTTAACCAGGGCTCCCATTTCCAAGCCAAGGAGTGGAGGGGACTGATAGTGGACTGATGGTAAGCAGGTGGGCGGGTCACATAGCTGCTCCAGTTGCAGCTATATCTACTCAGGTGTATCCGGCCACTGATTGGTTGGGTTGTCTCCGCAGAGTGGGGTTGGATGTGGAAAGAACAGATACTTATTTTCTGTCTGTGAAAAGAACCCCAGATGCATCATGGGAAACATGTGGCTGTCCACAAATCTTCCACAGGTGCAGTATTGAAACAAAGGTCACAGTGCAGGAGGCATTTCCCATTTCAAATTGTTAGAAAGAGGGGTAAAATGTATTTGGTCATTTGGGGTAAAACACTTTGAGGGTACAAACTGACCTGTGGAAAGCACACCATATTGCACCTGTAAAAGATACTGCCTCAGCTGCAAGCTTGTGTTCTTCTTATTCCTGATAGTGCAGTTACCAAAAAACTTGGTGTGTAAAGCTGCTTGTTGTGCTCAGCTGTCTAAATGAAGGCACACTATCCCAACAAGCTTCTCAGGGTTGTTTCAGCATGTCATGCAGCTGCATAGATCAGCCATGAGTATCAGTGGAAAGAGCACTGTGTTTAGAGGGTAAATAAACTCTGGAGTCAGGCAGTCTTCTTTACCAAAAGCCCCAAACAGCTGCCTATTTTGCCCACTCAGGCTGTCTTCAATTAATTGTGCCGAACACTTTGCAAACATTTCAGAGTGATGAAGTTGGTAATAAAAAGTAACTATGTGAGATCCAGCTATTGGTCAATCCAGCAACAGCATTTAAATAGATTACATCTGTTTGTTATCAGTTAAATGAAAAATATTCATGTATTTATATTAAAACACACAAAAAATATTTTAGAGGCTGTTAGGGCTGGACTTTAGCATACTTTAATACTGTTGGTTGTTAAATGAAATGACTGTTATTATTTTATGTTACATCTGCTGTCAAATTAATTGCATTTTTATTTTAACATTAATTTTGTCTGATGTTGAGATACATGATCAATATACAAAAAAATTATCCCATAAATACTGCCACACTTCATTTACCCGTATTAACACTTTTTTAATAGTTAAAGTAACCATACTGCCATAGGCTATTCCCCTCATACAGAGTGCACTCACACTACCCTCATGACCATGTCCTCCTTTCCTGGGTCTATTACAGGTCAAAATAGAACTACACTCATTTTCAAACTTCATACATGTTTTCCTCATGGTCTAAGACAGTCCAAAGGTATTAGGTAACAAGAACAACTCTTTGCCAAATCCACAAACTAGTGTGCTAATACTTATTTGTGATGTCATAGGGTATAAAGTGTGGAGCTGCTGCATTGACAATGAATGAGGAAAGATGTTATAGATGACAATGAGAGCACAATGTTCTGAGTATATGAGTACATTACTGTTCACAATTGAAAACACTACAATAGAATAAAGCTCATTGGGTATAAAAAAGAAACACTTTCTGTGTGTCCACACAATCAGGCTCCCATTTATTGTCTATGGAGCAGCTCCACACTTTATATCCTATGACATCACAAGCTTGAGACTTACTTTTATTCTGTTTATCAATGACAATGCAAAAACATTGTGACAGGTTACAGGTGCAGGTTGCCTATGGTTTCTTTGCGATCCCCATCCCTGTATAGGCTTTTCTGCTGAAAAAGTGAAAATGTTATAACATATCATCACTCCTCTGGTTTCTCAGGTTCTCAAATATTCATTAAACTTTTCCAGTCCATGGAAATAACATGCTAAGATTCTTAATTTAAGTGGGGATCCCCTTTAACTCACTAAGCCCCAAACAGGGACACCCCAGGATTACTTGAGGGTGATGCAGAGAGGTCATGTGGAATTTAAATTTGTATTATTGGATTTTTTTCAGCTCAGTATAAACAAGATATCCCGCTGGTCTATCAGCACAGACCTCGGACTAGATGGGATCAATGGGGTGTTATGGAGCCCCCATCTGTCCGTTTAATAACCTCAGAGTTTGGTTTAACTATAGGTAAGTTTCTATGTGTGTTTATCCGCCAATAAACCATTCGGTTTCCGCACGTGTCTGTTTTTTTTTTTGGACAAAAGGAGTTAAACTTATGGCGTTTTTTTTTTGTTTTAAAAAGTGCACCAGCGAGTTTCTTCCCACCGGTCCCACGGAAACAAGCCACACGATTCACCAAGGTGAAGAGAAAAAAAACGGTCCTGGAGGAAAGGAGAGGACAGAAGGTCGTTTATTTATTTTCTTTACCCCACATTTAGAAGAAATATCCTACCTTTAGCTTTGTTTTCGGTCCTGCTGCCTGGCGACGGAGCCGGTGCGCAGTGTTCTGTGTCCCAACACCCCGCAGTCCTGTCCCCTCCTCTCCTCTCCTCCCCTCGGTCCTCGGCCAGCAGCTGCTCAGCTACCTCCACTGTCCGGCTGGGTACAAAGCGGTGTGTTGAGACGTGGCCAGTGGCTGTGCTGGGCTGCCTGGCAGTGGGCTGGGCGGGGGGCTGGTGTTCACAGATACAGGAGGGTGGTGGGCAGTGGGGCGGGCGGGACCTGAGCCAGTTGTCTCCACAGCAGGACAGGAGCACTGTGCTGCCAGATAACCTCTGAGGCTGACGTCTGCTGAGTCATGACTAAGTTTACAAAGCCTCAACAGGTCCTGATCATTAAATATTTACACTACTCAACATATATTACTGTCATAAATTATCATGTCGATTCCGAAAGTAAAGTTAGGCTGCGTTAATTAATGAGAAAGTGGCTACAGTCAGGGCCGCACATAAGGGGGTACAAGTTTTTCTGGGGCCCAGCTGCTGGGGGGCCCATGAAGGCTGGCAATATGCATTTATCTTAATTATACACAGTGCTAACTAAATCATATTTTGAACCAAAATATTCACCATTTCTTGTTTGAACGACAAAAAAGTACATTATAAGCTATTTATTGTTGCTTTAGTCTGTTCCATAATATACCTCCCTCTAAGTTAAGTTAAGTTAAGTTAAATTAGGTTAAGGTAAGTTACTAATCAAAATGTTGATGAATACAAAGGGCTTACAATTGAATATGTCACCCATTTTTGAGAATTGCGAGTGATAATGTCTTACAAAAACCCTTCAAATTAACCCTCTGGAGTCCAGGGTGTAACTGGCCGTTTTTGACTACTTTTGATTTTACCTATATATTTTACTTTAAAAAACTGTTAAATTTGCCATGTTTGGTATCATTTTTTTCAGCACAACCTCCTGTGTGTGAATTTACACTTATTTTTCATTTTTGACATACTATATTAACACAGTGGACCTAAAATCACACAGAAAACATAAAATCCGAGTAGAAAAAAGTTATATTTTTTAATGAGAAAACCACAAATATGTTTAACGAACCATTTTTATAACTTAGAATGGAAATATAAATAGTAAATTTCAAAACCTATGTACAATCTTATCACAAAAAAATGTAATTTACCACTATTAACACAAAAATTGCATGCAATGCCTCAGGCGTTTTTTGTACAATATTTACAAAACAATGTAACTCCTTACATGTGGCTCACTTAAAAACTGTTTAATTTGCCTTGCTTGGTGTCATTCTTTTCAGCACAACCTCCTATGTGTGAATTAACACTTATTTTTCATTTTTGACATACTATATACTATATCAGAGCTGATGCGTAGCTGTGCTGCCCGAGCCAGCGGAGATCTGGACTGTCAGTCATGCTGCGCCGTGCCGCCCCCAGGGCGGAGCTACGTCTCCGCACACACGCCGGAGCCTCCTCTTCCTCTCTCTCCTCCTCCAAATCAAACGAGGGATCGTTTGTTTCGCTGTCAGAGTCCTCCTCACTCTCCAGCTCACTCTCCAGCTCAGACTCGGGCTCCGCCACGTCTCCCTCATCTCCGCCCCCCGCGCAAAAAAGATCCAACGCCTGCTCCACGTTCAGCAGTCGCCTCATTGTTTTGTTACAAAAAACAAAAAACGACCGCACAACAAACTAAATGCACAACACTACACACTACACTACACCACCACACACTAACTATGCACTTAAAATACACTAAATGTCACTAATCACTCAAATCTCAAAACTCACTATCGCTATCTCTGTCTTTCAATATCGCCGCCAAACTCCCACAACTTTCCTTTTTCCCCAGCAACCAATGCCGTGGTTTGACATATGATTTGTGATTGGTTGATGTAGTGCATTTATCCACCAATGGGAGAGGGTGTGTGTGTGTGTGTGTGTGTGTGTGTGTGTGTGTGTGTGTCGAGCACTTTCTGCTCGCCAGCACTTTCCTCTCGGTGTCCTTCTGCACCAAACGCGCATCGAACGCGATGAAAAATATTCAGGAAAAAATATTGCGTAAATAATTTATCATTAATCTGGTTTTATTTGGCCTAGAAACACAATTTAAAAACCAATATGTAGTTTGAGGTCCGCACTTTCGACACAAATTGAAACGGAGACTCAGCAAGGCAGCGTCTTGCAGCTACATCGCGTGACGGCGAGTCATGTGACTTTGACGCGCCGGCGCGTCAATCGACTCCAGAGGGTTAATTTATCAATACACTAATTTTGTTTTTTGGGGTGAAACCTTTAAAGGCTTGTCCTAGATTTTAGTGAACTCTGTCAGATTTCTACAAAAATATAATTTAATCAGGGATTAAATGAGTTAGCTATATCCAAAGGTCTCCTGTCTGACTTCCTGGTTTCCAAAAAGGCAAGAATACTGCTCAAGGGCTGGAAAGCTTTCTATTTTTTATTTATTTTTTTGTTTGGCAGAGTCATTAAGAAATATTGCTGTTGGGTATTTCTCAATCATGTCAACTCCATATCCCTTCGATATCAAAACTCCATAAGACATCAACTCCTTCAGATCTTAATTCTGACATCTAGTAGGCTTTTTAAGAAAAAATTAAATCACTAGGAGGTTGGCCCATTACATGGTACAAAAGTCAAGATTTTGGTCTTTTAAAATATTTTTTTTCCAGCCAAATTGAAGTAAAAATAACAAAAAATAAAGTTTTGTTCCAGTTCTCAAGAAATATATTCTTTTCAGTAAAAACTTTATATGTATAATATAACATTTGTTCTGATGCCTTGCATCTTTTGGACATGTAAGAATATCTTCTTCCGGACATTTTTAGCTTCATCCCCCAGTTTAAAACATTTGATAGCAAAGTAATCAAAAAGTATTACATAATTTCTTTCAGTTTTAACTAGTAATTAGTAATCTGTAGGGTATTACATTTTAAAGTAACCTTCCCAGAATTGATCACAAGTAAATGTTGGAGTGAGTTTTCCCACTATGCCGGGACCTGTGCATATATCAAGATGCCAAGAAAGACAGGAGAAAATGTAGAGGGAGTTCAAAAGGGCTTTAGATCAAAATAATAATAATATAATGACCACTTTTTTTCAGTCAGCCTTATTCAGTCAGCTCAGAAAGCAAATGATAGCCCAGAGGCAAACATTACAGCTAACAGTACTAGCCAAGGGGGAGGTTAATAAGAGTAAAGCGGATGTGGGGAGGATCCATTCAAAGGACATTTTTAGGGGCCCAGCCATTTCTGTGGGCGGGCGTCATGCTGCATGACGTGGGCTAAAGGTCTCTGTACTGTAAATATTATTCATATGAAGTTACATATTATGCAAATCTGGTTAGGATTTACATGTGCGGTTGCTTAAACAAAGCATACTTATATAAAACTCTGTTTGAGCATGGGAATATACAGTAGATAATAATGCCACAATGTTCACAATAGCACATAAAACCTATTTTATCCCAGGACCTTTCTCATTATTTACATGACTTAAAACTTCACCAAATGTTAATAACTTTATTATGGCTGTGCAATACTGCACTTGTTCTAAAATGTTCAGATATTTCTGTCTAAATCATATAAGCAGTTAGTCTTTATAAAAATAACAACATTCAAAAGATCAAAATAGTGTGAGGTTATAATTATTATTAATGTTATATATTATTATTGACATACTGAACAAAGATTTAACATACCTGCTGACGCAACAGTTACTGTATGTAATTTCTGATGCCTTAAATACTTGGCCACAAATGAATTAAAAACATTTCAGATGTAGTGGTGAGTATTTATGCTCTCTAACATTCTCTGTTTCTCAAAACTGATTTGTCATTATCAGTCAATAAACAGCATGATCCCCACAAAGCAAGTACAGGTACCCCTAACTTCATACTGCTATTAGGCAGAGGTGGCGTGTACTGTAACAAAGTAAATTTACTCAAGATCTGTACTATAAGTACAAATGTGTGGTACCTGTATTTCTTTGAGGTTTCTTGTTTTATGCAATTCCACTACATGTTAGGGGGGCTTTGTACATTTATTTAATCAAATGTGCTGTTCTAGATTAAATCTCTCAACATTACAAAAAATATTTAAAATCTCCACTTCCACCAGCTACAACAGCAAAATGCTACTTACACATGAATACGCTAATACTCCAATGATATAATCTATGACAGTAAAACACCACAGGGGCCCTTCTGCATTTTTAATGTTTACTGAAGTCCATCTTGTAGATATGTACTCACTTTTACTTAAGTACATACAATTTTAATGGTTTTACATGTCATGGATTTATTTTTTACAGTGTGGTATTGCTTCTGTGACTGAATTTCCACTAGTGCTCATGAGAAATATTTTATGAAAATCCATTTTAAGCCACTACAGTAATGTCAGCTCATTTTAAGACTTCCATGTTAAGACCTTATCTTGCAAAACAACCACAGCTATCAGAAAAATGTAGGGATGTAGGAAGTATGTTCTTTTTTTCTGAAAAGAGGCTTCACAAATCTGCCTGCCAGTCTCACCACGTGGCAACCTCCATGACTGAACAATAAAACCAACATGGAAGTGACAAAAACCTGCAGTTCCTCTAATGGCCACTTGAGGCTGGCTCCATCAATCCTCATGGACCTCCTTGCTAAAATGCCAAACTGTACAGCAGAAATAAATATGTTTACAGCCTGGTACAAAAACAAAAACAAAAATAAAAATAAAAACGGTTTTGATCTGTATAGTTGCTCGTTGGCCATCAGCAGCCAACAAGCAAAAGCAGCTGTCACAGATTAATGGATGGGAGGGTGCACCTTTGACATCTATCACCTTTTCTCAACATGATGCCAGGAGGGCTTCAAAGCCCATGGACATAAAAAAAAGCAGCAGGACCAGACAGTATTAGTGAGAGGATGTTCAACCTCAAAGTCCAACATCATCATGTGCCGAAGAAAACAAAACAAATCTGTTGGTTAAGGATTACATTTGTTTCAAACTAATCAGCACACTGGACCCACTACAGTTTGCCTGCCATCCCAGCCGATCTACAGAGGACGCCACAGCACACATCCTCCCCTTCACACTATCTTATCGGGAAAGGAAAGGGAGCTATGTGAGATTGCTGTTCATCCACTACAGTTCAATGTTGAACACCATAGTTCCCTCCAGGCTGGTCACAAAGCGCACTGCACTTTGCATGTGGATCCTTGACTTCCTAACAGGCAGACCCCAGGTAGTAAGATAAGGAGGACACACCTCCTCCATCCTCATCCTTAACACTGGAGCACCCCCGGGCTGTGTTCTGGGTCCCCTGCTGCACTCCTGGTACACACACAACTGTGTAGCCACGACAATCATTAAGGTTGCCGATGACACAGCTGTGGTGGGCCTGATCACAGATAACAATGAAAAAAGCCTACATAAAACGGTAGAGGATCTGACCTGCTGGTGTCAGGACAACAACCTACTCCTGAACTTCAAAGCCTAAGGGTAGCAGCAAAGGAACTACGCTCCCTTTAGTATCAACGGGTCCTTGTTGGAGAGGGTTCAACAGCTTCAAGTACTTTGGTGTCCATATCACAGAGGGTCTGACCTGGGTGCTGCATACTGACTCAAGACAGAGACTGTATCATCTCAGACACTTGAGGAAGTTCAGGATATCCCATCAAATACTGAGGAATTTCTACTCCTGCACCATCTGACAGGGAGCATCACTGCCTGGTACAGAAACAGCACCGAACAGGACCACAAGGTTATTCAGCTGAATACACTATAGGTGCTGCTCTACGCTGCCTAGAGGATGTTTACACCTAAAATAAGTCTGGGAGAATCATAAATGATCCCAGCCACTAAGATAACTGTCTTTTTCTCCCAGTTGAGTTCAGAAAGGTTCCGGATACACACCAGGCCAGCAGTGAGAGGCTCAGGAAGAGCCTCCACCCTCAGGCCACAAGCATCCTGAGTGAAGACACTGGCTAAGACTGCCTAACATGTGAGCTTAGAGGCTGCTATGGTTCCATTTGCAGCATTTTCAGGACTTCATATCTGCTGAAGAAGACTGTGTGATACTGTAAGGTTGAAAGCTCAGGAAAAAGCTTCGCAAGCAGCTTTTTTTTTAAAATCAAAACACTGACTTGATTTTTAAAACATATTCTTTAGTAGCATGTCTAAGGCTGTAGGTGAAACAGATGATGAGGCCTAATATGCAGTTATAAGAACTGTGTAGAATGAACCTGAGTTTAGCTCTCCTTGGTTTTGGTGAATGAAGTGGAAGGGAGAGATATTGATCACAAACTTCATCTAGAGGAAAAAATAACAACACCGAAAGAAGGATGCAGCTGGTTCCTGTATAAACCAGACTCATATCCTGTCCTTGTGCTCTCTGCAGCCAAAGTCAGCGCTCTCTGGTCACCAGAAAATGCCTGCTGGATGAGAGAGCAGTGGAGAGGGTAGGGAGGTGACTGTGCCCCGAGGCACTGATGTGAAATCAGTTTGAAACAGCCACACTAAAGCGTAAAAAAAACAGAATACAGTACTCTGTGTCACTCACAGCCTCTGTGACCGTGTGTGATGGCACTGTCAATGATTCTGAGAAATGACCACGTACCTGTAAAACCAATGACATTGCCTCAGCTGTGGTTTGTGTTTGGTGCCAATAAAATGTTAACATGCTAATACGCTAAAAAAGATGGGGAGCATGACGAGCATTATACCTGCTCAGCATCAGCATGTTAGCATTGTCTTGGGAGTGTGGTAGCTTGCCAATGTAAGCATTTAGTTAAAAGCACCACTGAGGCTAAGTTTAGCTTCACAGAGCCGTCAGCATAGCTGTAGTCTCTCAGTCTCATTAATCACCACATTAAAGCACTTTACCCTTCCACTTTATATAAGATACTGTAGCGACCTGTAATGTGTTGTGTGGTTTAAGTCAGACAGTTTACAAGTTCATAATTAGTTCATGTTACTGACTAATTGAGTGAATAAGTAGTCACAAGAGACAAATGAGTGTGTGTCTGCAGTTAGTGGGGGGGCAGGCAGGAGGTGATGTTGGAGCGCCGGGGCATTATTGTTGTTGTTCCGGGGCAGCGGCATGAGAGAGTGGCAGCTAGTAAACGAGGCAAATAATTGTTTTTTGTACGGCGTGGTTACAGCCAACAGTAGCCAGGTTTGTTCTTTAATAAATGCTCACTTGCAAGCAGGTCAGTCCTGCTCATTCAACACATCCGTCCGGACAGGAAGCTACAATACTAACACAGTACTACTGACACACACTGTATACAGAACTGTGTATTGGCTGATTAAGTGGGAAACAAGGCAAATTACAAAGCATCTGCAGAAAATGTAAATCATCCTGGTATGTTGTGAAGTTTCTGTTATTAATAAGAGGGTGCAATATCAGTGCTGGATATAACATGATTTCCTTCTGTCCTTTTTGCTTGTTCTTGTTTTAAATACTTAATGGTACAATGTCTACCTGTAGCTGCACTTTATACAGTATCAATCTGCATGAGGGTGACTGCTAAATGGATCAAAAAGTAAATGTTTAAGGGCAGATGAAAACTTATGGGTTCTGTAGTTGAGCAAGCAGGGTGTGACTCTCACTAAACTGTCTAAACTGTTTGGTCCACCCAACTGGCGGACTGAGTGGCTTAAATGACCTAATGCAGTGGTACAGGTCCAAAACCACACACACACACACACACACACACACACACACACACACACACACACACACACACACACACACAAACAGACAGACAACAAGCTAATCATGGGCATGCACAAATACTATCAAACACCCTCTAAGACACCGAGCCAGAAAGCAAATGAAGACTGTGACTCTTGCCTCTGAAAGTACTGCAGATTATTCTCCCACAAAGTAAAGCTCAGTTATTTCATAGGCCATCATTAAAGAGACATAAAATAGACTGTAGAAGAGGTAGTTGTGCATCTTGTTTTTTTTCTGTTGCAATCAAAGAAGTGCCTGCATGTGGCTTCAGGTTGGTCTCATAAGGACACAATCCCTATACATGTGTGTTGTACTGAGTGTACTGACCGAAAGGGAACCTTAATCCTACATATCAGTCAAGTATAAAAACATCTTCTCAGTGTCCCAGTCGCAGAGTCAGTCTCCATAGTCTGGTGCAAGGCTGCCCATAAGCTGGGAAAAGAAGAAACAGGGGGGTAGGGGAGGAGGGAGTGTAGTAAAATGTAGCATGTTTCTTAAAACAGTATGGGCCTGTTCAGGTGTATTCTGCTGATGGTATGTGGTATAGTGGAAACTTAATCAGTCACACATTAACACACCTTAAGGATTAAGAAAGGACTGAAGACAGAAAAATTCCACGGCCTGTTCTTCCACCCTTCTTGCTATTACTGTGCCATAATAGCCATTACTTGCATAATTTAAAGCAGTCAAACCATTTTCACTGCTGTTGCTTACAAATTAGTCTTTTCACTCCAAAAAATTATTCAAAAATTAAAGTAAATGAGAGCATTATAGTTGAAGAGGATACAAAATGTTAAAATGTACAAAATGTTTATTATCCATTACCTGAAGCTATGTACAATACAAAAATTAATGAACTCATCAACAAATAATTTCTTTAATAACTGTCACAAATTATCATAAACAAACAAATAGTAAAAATGTAAGAAAGCTATTGTTTTTTTTTTTTTTTTAGAAATTTCCGTTACTTAAAACAGCAGTAAGACAAGAAATGCATTTTTCAGGTCAACAAGTAGTGTACTTCCTGTAGAGGAGGGCCTGCATAGAAACCATGGAAAAGGTGATTACAAATCTGACCTAATGGCTATTCCCTAAAACTCAAATTTCATTTCAGTCAAAGATTATCTTCGTTGGCGAGTCACTGTGAGACATGTAATATTGTGTTTGAAAAAAGCAGTCTGGCGGTTTATGTAAACCTGGAGGTCCTAGCATCACTGCATCATGACAGATGAGGTTTTCCCGCTGGTATGGGGAACAGTGGTGAGAACCTGGTTCTGGAAAACAAATCTCTGGATGCGTTCAAAGACCCAGAGGAAGATGAGGAGGACACTGACATACTGAATCCAGGCAAATTTGATGGTTTCCCAGAAGCCAGGGCGATAGGTGGAAGGAGATGGTTAAGGCAGAAACGGCAAGAAAAGTTCACAGTACAGGCTAACCCTGTTTTATTTTTTAGCCCCTCTACGTGGATATAGTCCAATTTGCTTTGAACAAAAACTCAAAGAAATTGAGGGCAGTAAGGAACAAAACAAAAAGTACTGATAGTTTGGAAAGTGTGTGGCTTACAGGGTCTGCTAACCTAAATAAAAATAAACATTTGCCATGCACACTATTTTAATTTCATTTAACAAAGTCCCAGATATCCACTGCTACCATTCCAATACAATTTTGCTTCAAACATAACTGCGATGGAGTTATTCTATATATATAAGTGTTTCAACTAAAAGTTCAACTACTTTCAGTGTTTACTGTGTTAGTTCAGCTACTTTTAGTGCATACATAACCACTGACAATTCAACCGCTTACATGGCTTAAACTTGAAATTACATGTTTTGTAAGTTTTCAGCAATTGCACAACATATTTTAAGTGCTTTTGAATCTTGCACTTCAAAGGACACTTCAGTGACACTTTCGGAGGTTAAACCTGCTGTCTCACTGCTGAGCCTGAGCCACATTCGTTTCTTTTCTGAAGGTCAGCAGAAATGCAAGAAGAACACACCTTCAAAATATCACCAGCTTAATTTAGATTTTGTATATGAATAAATCTATAGACAAATATATAAAAGAAATATAGCTAAAATTATAGACTGGCCAACACTATAACTTCCCTTATTTAAGCCTATATTTAGCTTTTGTAGGCAGATTAAATAGAACAGTATAAATAGTATATAATTATCTAATAAATGGTTTATAACACACTGTAATTAGAGGCAGATATAAGTCTTTATTCAACACCTATAACTCCTCCTGTGGCTGGTGAATTAACAGGTAATTAATAACTGCTTTACTGGGACTGCATTGCTAGGGAACAGTTTGGGCCCATGTTTACTTTCTGTCAGGTGATGTCATTCACATACACTGCAAAACATTCCAACAGGAAATACAAAGGGACTCTTTGAGACTGTTTATGGTGTCAAGTTTGAAACAGGTCTATGGTAAAATATGGAGATGCTGTAATAATGGACAAATACTGTACATAAAAAAACACCACATACCTTAGTGAAAACATTTATATGGACACTTTATCTGTTATAAATTATTTGCTTATTGTTCATATTACTTATAGTTAGTGCTAAAACAGGGGTTTAAAGTGAACTGTTACCATAAAAAGTATATAAAACACATACGCCTTCCTGCATTTATGAAAGGATATCTAATGACCTCCAAAGGGTACCTGATCTCAGCACTGAGCTGAAAGGGAGAGCCAGCAGCTCGTCCCACGGTCCAGACTGGCATGGGACAGGACAGCACTGTGGTCACTATGGTAGAAAAAAGAAAGGACAAAAAGACATTTTACAAAATGCATGTAATGCAGTGGATGTAATAAGCAAGGTTTAATCAAGAATTGATTCTAGGTTTAGTCACACAGTCTATTCAGCAGCAATAAAACCAAGCAAACAAAATAAGAGCCTTTGGCAACTTACAGTTTCTATCCTGGTAGCTCCTAATTATGTTGTCAAGGTCGTACGCACTTGCAAAGGGGCTGGAGCCATCGATCACTGACACCTTGGCATCAATAGAGAAAAAAACAACAACAAATAAATAACCATCCAGTGTCACAGGTCACATCTCCCTCGGCATGTGGTACAACTCCATGTCGAGTATGTTGCAATGTAATATTTGTATTGGGATTATCATGAGGGCTAGAATGCAGATGTTACACGGTGCAGGTTCATGCTGGGTTGTAAATGGGCGGCACTGAAGATTGACAGCTCCTTTTAATACTGTACATTAGCTTTGTCAAATATAATATAATGTTTTTTTACATTTGCAACACTCATCATGAAAACTTTTCTGAATCAGCAGTTCCTGTTTGCATTGCTCTCCTTGATACTGTACAAAAACATTCTCAGGTAAGTTTTGGATTTCTAGGAGCATCTGTTTTCTAAATGGAAATATATTTGAGATGGACTTCAGAAAATATCCTTTGAAACTGTAAGTCGTGAATTTAAAAATATTTGTATCCAGTGAGTTTGTTTAGTGACCTCAACACACACTGGAGCTTGTGTTTAGTAACACTGTTTCCTCGACCACCCGATACATCTGTTGTTCACAAGTTGCTTTAGCCGCTTGACCTGTTGCTCTACCATTGGCGTTGCATTCAGTAACATTCTGTCTCTGTCAGTAAAACAAAAGCCACTCAATCTGACGATCCTCCTGTTCACACTGTTTACCCACCATTGTTATCCTCGACATGAAGGGAACACTGTTGTAAAGTTTGCGTATGACGCCGCCATCATCAGCCAGATTACAAACAACAGTAAAAATTCAGGTCTAAAGGGAAATCAACAATCTGGCATAGTAGTGAACGGAGAACTAACTGCTCATGCCAGCAAAACTAATGAGCTGATTGTTGAGTACAGAAAAAGAAGGTGAACACATGCCCCAGTCAGTGGAGCATCACAAACAACCTGACTTCATCCTGGTGAAAAAAAGCTCAGAAATGACTGTTTTTCTGGAGGAAACACAAGAAGGCAAAATCCCCCTGCCAAGGTCTTCTACAGAGCAGCAATAGATAACATGGAAACTGGAAACATTGCAAACCGGTATGGTTTGTGCACGGCCAAGGACCAGAGGGCTCTGCAGCATCTGCTCTCATTGGTACCCCTGTACTGAGCATCAGTGATATTGGTCAGGTAAGGTGCCTGCACAAAGCCCAAAGGACAACAAAAGATTATAACCCCTCAAGCAACTGTTCACCCTGCTGCTGTCTGGCAGGTAATACAGAAGTATCCGCTGCTGCACCACCAGACAGCTTCTTTCCTCAGGCTGTGAAGTCCTCAACTCCACTTCATCCTCCACAGTCCACCCACACTTCTTTTTGTTTTGCTTTTCTTATTTGCCATAAAACGGACTACATTTGCATTTCACTGTGCAACCCTGTAAATTAACCTTGAACCACTAACTTCAGATATCAATCTGATGTTCTTAAAAGAAACAGATTCATGGACTAAATTCATCCATATTCCACAGAGAAACAGACAAGAAGCAGCAATGAAAAGGTTGGAACAAAAAAGCAGGCAGCTCAAAGACATTTACTGTATAAAACAGTAAGTGAATTTAACAGTATCAAGTGTTGCAGAAGTTATGATACCAGTATTTTCACTCAGCAGTCTTTCATGTTGCTATCAGAAGCAATGAGTATGTTAATCTTGACGATCAACATCTCGATATCACAACATTATGTAACATTTTAGCTTATCCTCTCAAACTAAGCCCAGAAATGAACAGCACTTTAGGGAAAAAACTTTTGAATGATTCACTGCTCTGCAGGAGAGCACAGGTGATGATGGTAATGCTAGCTCAGCAGCAAAGACAGAGAAGGCGGTCCAACTTAAGCGTTTGGAGAAATTATAAAACATGACTCACAGAGGAGAGTCAGTCTGTATTAGGCAGAGCAGAATGACATAGACACTGTGTGTGTGAGCAAATAAACGGTGCCTTTTCCACAATAACAACACCTGTAACCATGGTAACTATACACCACAAAGATGGCGACAGCTATAGCGTCGAAATGCTGAGGACATAAAAATTTAAAATGCAACACAAAAATGAGACGGACCAAAACTAAACTGAAGAGTTTCTAGTTTTTGTTAACTAAAACCAATAAAATGACTTAAATTTGACAAAACCTTTGACATTTTTGTCAAAAGACTTAGACAAAAAAAATTTACATAAGGTGCCAAAATTAACACTGACCTCTGCACCACCTGACATGTATCAGAAAACACAGAGAAACAAAAAGAAATCATGTGAACTTCACAGAGGACCTTCTGGTTGTGAGCCCACTGTTTCACCCATTCACACATCCACTGTACCTCTTCCATGTACCTCCAATTTCGTCTCATCCATCCTATCACTGCCCATGTTCCCGGCTCACTATCGCACCATCTCCAATTCTTAAATTTGCCCTTTCACTAATTTTCTCTGTTAATTGTTTTCTTGTTTTCAGCTTCACCTTCCTGCAGAGCGCTCTGCCAGGCTCTGCTCACGCAACAGACAATGTGACCCTTTAAAGTCTCAGTGTGTCAAAATATATTCCCATGTTATTCATGAGTGGCAAAGTCTGCTCTACTTGAATTTGTCTTGGTGCATAAAGGAAAAGGAAAAAACAGGTGTTCAGAGAGACAAACAGCGAGTCAGTGTCCTCTCACATTGTAAATGTTGTACAGCCCCCGGTGAGGCAGCGGTGTCTTCTGCTGCAGCCTCAGGTCTCCGCTGATGAACAGCTTAGCTCCAGGGACAGAAGAAGAGTGCTGCACATAAGCCAGGCTCTGCATCACCACTGTGGACATCCGCTAGGAGAACACAGATAATTAATGTGCTTTTCTATAATTGGGACATTGACTGAGGCTGGTCGGTGTAGGTCTGCGGTCATACTGCAGTTAGCAGGCTGTACTACCATGGTGGCATACACACACAGAAAAGAATCTGTGGCTCAATGAGTGTAACAGCTAATTAATCAGTGTGCTATATTCTGAGGCCATCCTTTACTTAATAGTAAATTGACTGTTAATATGACCATAAACATGAAGAATGTAAGAGATAATGGCATTTGCTCTATGCGCTATACCACATGCTGTACTGTACTGTATCTATGAATTAAGTTCACACTGATATACTGTACATTGTATTATGTACCTCTGTTACAATGCATATGAGGGTAATAATAGCTTTATCCCTGAACTTATGTTTACACTAACTGTGTATGAAAATACATGAATGAGAATTGTAAAGAAATTGTTTGACCAGGATGGTAAAAACTGTATAACAAGAAAAAATTCAAGGGAAAAAAATAAACAACTAAGATTAGTTCTTGGTAACAAAAAATGTTACATTTAAAATGAATTAATGTTACTGTAATGTAACTTAAAATTGTTATATTAACTACAAAAGGATCTGAATTTCACCTGTGTTTTTATTACTTCCTAGCATTAGGTTGAGTGCAGCTCCCTTAAAGGGGAACTACACACATTTTCAAAATTAATACCTGCTTTTCCTATAGTCTGACACAGCCCAAAAATATAAGTAAATCTGAACAACTCTCTCCCAAATCCAAAATACTGAGTGCTGAAACTCTAATTTCTGATGTCATAGGGTATAAAGTGTTGAGCTTTTCACAGACAATAAATTGGGAAAGATGGTAAAGATGACAATGGCTCCTTTTATACTGCCTCTTTAGGGTGGGAATTTCACACTATTATTCCACCTCACTGTGCTGTGTAAACGGTATGATAAAGGAATGGGGGGACAGGGTTGTCCCACCTCTAAGCCCGCAGCAGAGGTAGTAACAGCGCTCAAACGACATCTGTGGAATAAGGTCAGTCAGCAGGACGTGTTATGCGAGTGACCCACAGTGGGAGATTTAAAATGTAGGTGGTAGCAGTTAGCGGCTGACTCAACGAAGAAGAACAGCGGCCGAAAATGTCCACAAATTGTTTCAGAACATTACAATAGAATAATTCTCATTTAGGTATAAAAAAGAATACAAACATTCTATGGGTCCACAAAATTAGTGTCCTATTCATCTTCTATGGAGCAGCTCCAGAATTTATACTCTATGACATCACAAGTTGGGACTTCTCTGGTTTCTGGCTTTGAGAGAGAGAACAGTTCATTTTCATAAACACTGAGTGAACCTTCTTAGGTATGGAAATAACATATTGGAATTCTTAATTTAGCTGGTGTTCCCCTTTAATGGTGGCACAGACACCTGAAGCATCTACAATATGTCTCATAGTTACCACAGTGGAATACATACAAAGAGCTTGTAGCTGAAGGTGAGCAGCAGCTGGACACTGTACACCTGCTCCTCAGGTTTTAGAGGTAGTTGCAGTTGAAAAATCAGCAGGTCCAACTTCCCATCCTGGTTCTGGTCCTCTTCTCTCACCTGTAGAGTGTTCACCCACACAGTTAATAAAAACACATCGTTCAGTGGCTTGCTCGTCTGATAACTAGATTCTCAAATACACTCCACTGTTAGTCGAAAGGGCAAGTACGTGATTATTTTGTAAATAGAGGAACTGCGGTGAATTTCTGCTTACAGACACAGCAGGGATGCGAAGGTTGGCCCCGAGCATGTTGTTTAGATGGGGGAAGGTGCTCCAGGCGACATAGTCTCCCTGAGTACTGGTGGCTGCCACCAGCAGAGTCTGGTACTGGAACCTCACAACCGGCTGTTCCTCATATGTGCTTCTCTTTATCCAGAAACCTAAAACAACATGGCTTTAAGCACCAAGCAACCATTTCAACTTCTTAGACATATGCGTTGAAATTTACACTTAACGGGACATTAATAAAGTTTCTCATTTAGCAGTGACGACTGAAGCATTAGTTAGACTAGTTGAGCTAACGTTAGTGTTTGATATTACAGTGCTGTAACGTTACCTTGGCTCCTGTAGGCAACGAGCAGAGGTGGGATGTAGGTAAGGCACAAAACAACAACCAGAAACAGAGTGGCTTTCGTGCAAACACTCGTTTTGTACCGAATCAAAGCCGGATGAGAGTAGATTTCATAGAAAGCCATAGGGAGCGATATAAAAAAAGTTAGCCGATGTCAAAACAGTCAGCTAGCTAGCTAACGTTTGTTAATGTTCAAGCTAGCATAGACGGTAAATAAGTGGATGACGGAGTAGGACTAACATGAGTAAACGCTCAGAGACAACACACTTCCAAACAAACATAGATGGACTCTCGTTAAGTAACACAAAGCGTATTTCATGTGAAAAAACGAAGCGTACAAACATGCTATTTACGTTAGCCTTCTGGCTAATGTAGGACCATGCACCGCGCCATGTTAGCTTAGCGTCTCACGGTTACCATGGCTGCAGTGTTAGCACTCATGCTGCATTCAGCGATGTCAGTACAATAGGACAAAAGGTAACACTTTTTCTGATTTGGGAGTGTTCACGCAGGGTTATCCCCACACCAGTCCGCATAAATTTGATACTTTTGCGGAGTTAGGTATTTAAAGTCATCCATAAAACCACCAGATACAGAAATCACGTTGTATGTGTCATTTTAATGAGCTGGAGTGATTATATTAGTGTAGTTATTGGATTTTATTTCCATCAAATTGACAGTAATATTGGCTCTGCAGCCATTTCACCAAGCTTGTTGACACTTTTGTAGTTCTTTTCATCCATTGGAAGCAGTGCTGTGGCACAATCATCTGGGCCCTGCAGTCTTAGTGGGCCCCCTTCCCCGTTTAATACATCCATTATAACTTACCAAAATATACAAGTGGAAATCTTTCAGTCTAGACTGCTGCAAACAGCTTTAAGAGTTCACTGTGCCTGACATCCTCAGTAATATGAGAAGATGGTGATAAGGTATCTGAAGCTGATCCACTCTCTGCGGCTGTCAAACTGAACGTAATGCTGCTTCACTTATCAGCACACTATAATACTGTAATATTGGATAGCTCGCTACATTACAGACCAATATTAAACCATTCTGAGAAACTTCTTGCAAATTTGTCGGCAGCTGCTTTACCTCTGATTGTTTCCTTTCTTTCTCTGTCTTTATACTTAATTTTGGTAGCCTAATTGAACTTCTTTTGAACGGCATAGGTGCTTCAGAGTTTACCAAAAATCCTCAGCATCGGCATCAACAGGTATCTGCATATGTATGAAGAATACACAAACCACAAAAACAAATGAGAGAAAAAGATCATGGAGCTGCAATAAAAAGAAAGTAGAAAAAGGAGGAGCAAGATGATCAATTTTTGTGTCACTGTGAAAGGTATAGGATTGCTATCCAAGCTGCCATAGGCAAGAGATCATGTTATTTTGATATATCACTGAGGTGTTTCCCCAAGAACACTGGATATAACAAGAAGCCTTGCAGATGAAATGTTTCAGGACCTTTGTTAGGACCCTTAATCCACGCTACAAGAAGTTGGACAAGTGGTGCTCACATCAGACAGGTGGGCATCAAGGGTTTTAGAGGCCTATTTAACTGTCTCATGTTGTTGCTGAGCACTGGCAAATGCAAGCATATGTTTTCGAAACCTGTAGTTTTACAGGACAGCACAGTACAACATTTGCTCTGAATTAAGAATCACCAGGAGAAGGGGGCAATAACTGGCAGTTGGTCAGGTTGAAGTCACAGATAATGGTGACAACATGGAAGCAACGGTGCAAAAAGCAGTTTGGTTACACTGTCTATGTTGTGCACACATTTTAGTTTTGAGTGACAACATTAAAGCTTTTCCTGATCTACTCTGCATCCAGGGGAAATACAGTGCTATAGTGGCTTTAAAAAAGTCTAAAACAGCTGAAGATCCCAGAACACAACCTGATACGATCAGTTGAAACGTGGTGGAACGCTGTATTCTTCATGTTGGAAAGGTTATGTAAGTAGTAAAAAGCCCCTCCATTGTCTTGGAAAGAGCTCACTGTGCTTACAGTGAGTGAGTGATCCTGTGATCAGTCTCTCCATTGATACCCCCTAAAGAAATAACAAGAGAAATGTCGTGTGAAAAACACATTGTAAAAGTGATTCCCCATGTGTCACTGCTTCTGAGAGCAGCTGCATCTCATGTGTGAAAGGTAGCGTGGTAGCACAATGAAATGATAAAACACTAACAACATGGTTTTGATTTGAAGAAAAATCTCTAACTGGAGAAGAGAACAATGGTGGAGGACAGATGGTGAGTCCATGTGAAACAGGAGGACATATTTCGGACTTTCAGTAAATAAATCTGTTGCTATTAAATGATATCTCAAAGAGCCAACCAAAACGGTCTGTAATACTCAGAGACAGGATTAGATCTTAGCTGTACGACCCTGTTGTTCCCCCACCACTCCAACAGACTGGCTCAATTTAAAATGAATGAGAGGCCTGTATTTTTCACACCGTGCAGAAGTCAGACAACAGCCTGCTACACAATACAAGAGCCAGAGATTGTTTTAACAACCCACACTAGCTTTCATGCTAAAGTCTCCTTCTTATTTAACTCTAAAAACATGAGCACACGTCTAGGGATGCACCTTAGCTTGATGAACAACTCTTTAATGCAACTGTTAACAACACACTATCTGCCCATGGCTTGTGATACCCTTTATCCACCAAAATTGGTGCACTTTTTACCTGCTAAAAATAGGCAACTGTGGGACGTCCATTAGCTCACCTGCTAGAGTTGGCTCCTCATATACAAAGGCCATGGCCTTTCCTGGAGCGCCAAGATTCGAACCCTGGCCCTGTGCTGCATGTCATCCTCTCTCTCTCTCTCTCTCTCTCTCTCTCTCTCCCCCTTTCAGGCTACAGCTTTCCTATTTCATAAAGGCAAAATGCCGCCCCCAAAAATCTACTAAAAAAAGGCATCTGCTTTTTGCCTGTTATTCTGACTCACAGGATGTAGTCTGTGCGAACAAGCCTGCCATTGGTCGGCTATTTCAACCGGCATTTTCCTCCACTTCCATATCTCTGTGTGACTGATTTTCAAAGGTGTTGAAATGGCTGTCTTTGAGGTTAGGATTTGTGAACAATTAAATCATTCCACAACCAGAAACCATAGATTACCAGAAACATCCAGACACATCAACAATTATAAAGCAGCATGATATTTGTCACATGATGCAGTGGGGCCCAAAAATACTTTGGGCTTACATTGGGAAAGAGACATCTGTAAAACAGTGGATACGTTTTTTTGAATGTCACAACCCCCAAAAAATGTCTTGTTGCACTATCCAAATTTGATCCATTTGGTCCAACGACATTTCAAAAGTCTAAAAGAGCCACAACATTAAATCATTATTTTTTCTCCATTCATGTGAGAGAAGCTTAAAACCACGATTTAGCCACTTGGCTTGCGGAAGTCAGCTGCTTGCCCGTGCTCGGCCTCTGCAAGTCTCTAGTGTGCTAACTGAGCTTTATTGGCTTCATGTGCCACTGAACAACTTTCATAGGGATGAACGGGGTCCCGCCTCTGATGCTGTATCCAGTTCTTTTTATACATCCATGGCGGGGATGGTCACGGAGCTGGAGGTGGTTCTTTGGCATATGGACCCCATAGGATGCCATATTCAGCAACTAATCTGACTTCTCTCGAGAAAAGATTGACATATAAGAGAGTATTTCTGCACTAAGGCACTGCTACTTTTATTTAAGTAAAATATCTTAGTGCTTCTTCCACCACTGCCTGGAAATACCCTGCACAGGACTGATTCTTTCCGAGAGCACCTGAAGGCAGCATCATCATCACCACTCCTCTGTCAGACAGTGACGTAACCTGCAAGCATGCGTTAGACGGACAGTGTGAAGCTCCGGGCGCAGAGACATTGTTGACGTTTTTGTTTTGATAGCTTTTGTCTGTATTTTTGGACATTACGCCGACATTTTGAAGCCCGCCTTTCGACTCTACCATCACGCCTCAGTGCGGGGATCCAGCAAAGATGAAATGGATGTTTAAAGAGGACCATTCCCTCGGTAAAGGGGTTTGGGTTGTTATGAAACAAGAGATGCTCTTGTCATGTCATGCGCCCTCCTTTCTGTGTTGCTCTCTTTGCGATTTTGCCGTATCATTCCACACAGGTGCAGAGATGCATGATGGTCACAGCACCCCGCAGATGACTGATCCATAATGGCTAACGGTGCATGACTAGCAACTAAAGCTAACATGTTCCTGCACCGGCAAATGACCGCTGTCATTCACCTTTGACTGCTGATGCATCACATCAGTCAGCTGTGTCTTTCCTTTGCATGAAGGCATCTCATCGCCAAATCCCATTTAAGCATCTCATAATTTAATGTCGCCTTGCTTAGAGAAAACCATTGGAAGATAATGGCTTAGTGTGGTAGTTAATGAGGCAGAAACTTTTTGTATTTCTTCACACCACCTTCCTAAAAAGAAAGCGAAAATAAAAAAAAGAACAGGACATTTGATGAAAAAATGCGCAGTCACTGTGTACTACATGAATGCCGAATTAAAGATTATGTCCTCAATATTTTTTCCAGAGCTTGCTACTTGTCTCACTCACATGAACATTTAAAGGTGTCTTGGGGAATATTAATTCACCATAATTTTGAATTGAGTTTGGTACAGAGCTCTCTCCATACTCAGGTGGCTTGGTGCTTTTGCAGTTCCACAAGTGACATGTCTCATCTCCTCAGCTCCTTTAAGCCTCTGTCTTCACACTCTCTTCAGATAACCTCGACTCTTCTTTTTAAAGAAACGCCGCTGCTGGTTTTGTAGAGATGTTTCCAAAAGTAGGCCTCTTATCTGGGCTAATGAAAGCGTGCAAAGTGTTGAACCTAAATGGATCACCCATCACCTCACCCTCCTCTCTCTGGCCTCTGTTCAGTGTCTGCATGCTGCATCTGCCCACAAAGCATCCTGGAAATAGATGCACTATCACTCTGATAATGATAAGTACTAACATGTTGAGTATTGCTGTCAGTATCACAGACTGTTGATTGGGTTAATTACATAAACTAAACGACTGTTAGATTAGGATCACAGGGAACATGAATAAAGATAATCACAGTCTGCTCACGATGCTGCCAGCCTTTATGCTGTGCTTGATCTTGCATATGGAGCACTATATCAGACTGGGCTCAGCTGTATTTGGCAGTAAGGCATGAGAGGAGCCTCCCTAGAGGCCTCACTCATCCCTTTAATCCTGACTTCCTGTTTGTTTCCTGTCTCTCCCTCAGAGCACCGATGTGTGGAGTCAGCCAAAATACGCAACAAATATCCTGACAGAGTACCGGTGAGTAAGGGGGAGGTGGTGATTTTGGTGGTGGGATGGGGGTTAAGGGTGCAGATACAGTGACTAACAGACAGTTGAGAGATAAGGAGTGAGTGACTGGGTGAGTGAATGACAGCTAAGGGGGGAAGAAGAGAAAGAGTGAGTGGATTAGAAGAGCTACAACTGTGACCCCAATAAAAACTCATATACATATTTTTAATGCTCTTGCAATTTCCCATGAGGTCGCTTCCAGGTTAGGAAAAACATTTTTCCACTTTTCATTTAAACACAAACAAGGCGGTGGGGAATGTATCAAATATATTTGATATTATTTTAGGTAAGGATATGGTAGATGACTATATTGTCATAACGAGGTGTTCCTTGCACATCTTAGTAATTTATTTATGAGTTAAAACAGGCTGTGTTTACGTCTTCTCCCTCTCACACACACCTACACACAGACAACACAAATTGATCAACCATGCCCACCAGCTTAACGGCAATCACTGAGTTCAGGTCAGTTTGAAATGGATGAAGATCCTGGATTGGGTCTATCAAATAGGGGTGGTTCAGTTTCTGGGAGGTAGATGTGGAACAGACTACCATCCACTGCAAAGTATGCCACTAAGTGATTGCTGCTAGAGGTGGCGGTGCCGTGGATCGGTTCCAGCACTGTAGTCAAGCCAGCCTGCACTTAGAAAAAGACCCTACATTATTCTGTGGTACATGTACAGTCTGTACTGAGCATTGCAGCAAGAATGTGTAAGAACCAAGTGGCAACCTCTGAGGCTGAAAAAAGACGCCAGTGTGGAACTGCCAAAAACTGCAGTTCATCAAATGGCCACTTGGCTCCAGAACAGAGTCAGTTCCTATAGACCCCCATGTTAAAATGCCCAACTTTACAGCAGAAATAAACATGTTTACAGCCTGCTACAGAAAACTTTTTGGTCTCTATAGCTTTTTTCCTCATTCATAACAACTGTACAGGGGTTGAATTTTTATGTAACTTACCCTTTTACATTTTATTAAGGCCAAAAGTTCACGTATTTATATCCACCATATACATATATCCACCCTTCGCTCCTCCACAGCTCCAGCCTCTTGTCCAAATATGGTCACTTCTGGCTCCAAAAAACCAAGATGGCCATGGCTGACATGCCGTGTCTACAAACCGGTTTATGGTAAAATCTGACTTCAAAATAGAAAGGACCTTCAGGTGAACATGAGAAGCTATTTGACATTCATTCAATAAAACAGTCAATAATGACTATATATAATAATGAATAAATAAATATACATAAATAAACAAAATGAATAAAGGTTTTATATGAAGGAGGAACCACCACCAAACTATTTTAGAGAAAAAAAAATCTATCTCAATTGTGTGAAAATTGGTCAAACGACATTTCTAAAGTCCAATCTGACTTCAGAATGACAGTATACCACCACTCAGAGAATATCAGGACATTCTGATGAGGAATTTCAAAATAAAAGCCCTTTAAAATGTGTCTGTGTTTCCTCAAAATTTAGACTGGTCACTAGAATAATCACTCTGGTATGATCATATGCGTTAAAGGGTTAAATCAAGCACTTAGGATATTTTAGAGAAAATAAACAAAAAAATATGGACATATTATTGATGAGCTATATGGCCCAGCCTTACACACAAGTTTGAATTTAAGATAAGGTGAGATAAAGTGTACTGATCCCACACAGAACATTAAGATGTCACAGCAACATAAACAGAAGAATAGATGTACTGTATAGTGTACAGATCTGTAGCTTTTATCAACTAGAATACTATATGTGTATTGTGAGCAACTACTATACAAACTAGAAAAAAGGTAATAAATACTATACACACTAACAGAAACAGCAACTGTTAAGTGTAATGGAACTAAAAAAGTCACAAATAAACTAAAGGAACAAAGGACTCTGAAGCAGAATAAGGTGTGTTGTGTTCAGAAAAACAGTTACAGATATATAAATACAGCATATACTCATTTATGGATAGCATTGGCTTGTAAGTTAGCACTTTCTATCAGCAACAACATTTAGTCTCTGAGAAAAGAAGAAGGAAAGAAACTATTGGCCATGTTCAAATCAAATGGAAGCCCCACATCAGCTCATTTCATGCACATAATATAATACTCAATATATCAAATATATTCACTAAATTGTGGCTCCAAACCTCCCCCAAATGCTGTTATGCAGTTTTTTCATGCTATAAAAAAACAAACAGATCTGTGGAAAAACATCAAACAATTTACATTTTTGGGGAATAAAAGAACAAGGTGTAGATCAAATATCAGCTTTTGTACAAAATCCAAAAAACGGCCTTTGAAAACTCCCAGTTCCTTGTTACTGTTGATGCGTGAGTGATATTACACTATATTTGGACTTGAATTTATCTCACACTTGCTAACTCAATCACACCCACCTCTGAAAAGCCCTTAAAGGCAAATTTCTTTTTTTTTTTTTTTACAAAATATATTGGGCTGTATAAATAGAATTGACCTGACATGAAAAGCCTGTGAGATAACCTCTGCCACGCTGGCAGGAAAGGGAATATAGCAGCTCTGCAGACTGACACCTCAGATCAGAGAGCATACAGAGGGACGCTGGTGTAAAGTGTTTAACTGGCTGGCCTGGGGAAATACATACATGGAGCCTTTTGTGTGGATGATAATGCCTGTTAAACTCAATCCCTTTAACTAATTCTTGCATTCTGCATCTGTTGATTGGAGAGACTGCTGGGAGGAGCAGGACACAGACTGAAAGCTCCTCCTATTGTGTGGGCTCAGTGCATTGTTAAAGCTTATACAAGACACGGGGTTTAACACTGGAGGGGATCGTAAACAGGAACAAGGTACTAAGGTACTACTAACCTAATCATCAAAGTCAATATTGTTGCTCAAGCAGTGAATCAAATGACCATGTGTAATGTAGAAGGGGTTGCTCATAGTGAGGAACCCCCCACTTCATAAAGCCTTTAACCAGTTAGCTCATTGTTTTGGTTTTGACTTCAGGCCCAGCGCTCTCATCGGCGCTGTGTTTTCCGATACAGCAGGCAGCTGTTTTCAGCACAAATGCTCTTACAAACCGTACAAATGTGTACCCAGCTTGTAGTAGTGGGACATTCGCCAGCACATGGCCATATGTACAATTACTGCAGCTTTAGGCCCTGTCTACACGTACACAGATATTTTTGAATATTTTCCTCCTACATTTTAAAAAATAATTCTGACAACACAACCTTTGTTTTACAAATCATCTCTGTCCACACTAGAACTTAGAAATGACCTAAAATGCTCACCAGTGTTATCTGTCTTTAGCAGTCTCCCTAGTCACAAAGGTAGTAAAGTCTACAGGCTAACATAACCTCATTCAAAACACCAACCAGAGATCACATCTGCATTTATGTCCCTTTGATACAAGGATGACCTCACTCAAACATACAAGTGATGCTCTAGACACATGAAAGTTTTCCTTCCATTCTTCATCTGCAGCAATCCCAAACTGGAAAGCAGCCCAATTTCTGCTGTTACAACGGGGTCTGATCCAAAACCATCATTTCTGGCGGACTTTAAACAGCAGGTGCTGAGTTGGAGCGATAATACTGAGTGCAGCAGAAGCCTCCGTTCATGTTTGGAGTGGGGCAGCAATACAGAGTTTAAGTGTGAATTAGCCATTAGTCTGCAGTTTTTGTTTTGTTGTTTTGTTTTGCAGTTGTTTCAATTGTATGCTCATTACACAAAACAATGGGCATGTGCGAATTTAGGAGATTATGTCATAATTTCCCAAACACTCTGTGTTTTGAAAAATCTGCACTTTAGAAGGTAGTTTAAAAAATCTCCCATTTTAGTGACCTAAAATTCCATTTGCATGTGGAAATAATCAGTTTTCAAAAATATCTGTATATGTGTAAACAGGACCTTACACACTCCTAACATTTTATGAGGACTGCACATAGACGAGGTCCCTGCTTGTCTCAGCACTAACGCTTACTAGTGAAGTATGTAACTGAATTTTATTGGCTACTAGAGCAACTTATATTAGACATGTTATATGAGGTCAGGACTCCAGACGCAGACTGCAGCCCCTGCTGTATCACAGTGTTAAAATAGTGCCCTTTTTTCTATTAATGTGTGTGCTCAGGTGATAGTGGAGAAGGTTTCCGGCTCTCAGATAGTGGACATTGATAAGAGGAAGTACCTGGTGCCCTCTGACATCACAGTGGCCCAGTTCATGTGGATCATCAGGAAACGCATCCAGCTGCCTTCAGAGAAAGCCATCTTCCTCTTTGTCGACAAAACTGTTCCCCAGTCCAGGTGAGAGCAACACGACATTCAGTGGTTGTAATAGTGAAAGTAAAAGAGTGAAATCTTAAAGGCTGAAGTGTTTCCTGTTTTCTATCATCAGTCTACAAATGACATTTGTGACATGAAGCACTGATGAAGATTTTTCCCTTGAAATACCCAGGTGGTACACAATTTGTGGTAATGATGGTCAGCTCTCAGAATCAGTGTTGAAATTATTTATTGATAATAAACTGTTATTTGTTTTAAAACAGGGCAGCAAAAAAGGTTTGTATAATTCTGTGAAAATGTTTTTTTTTAACACGAGTCGTACACCAGTACACAAGACATTTTGCTTTATATGGGTAATTATCTATGTTTATTGACAATTATTTATTATGGATTGAAATATTCTGCTGTGTATTAAACTTGTGTTCAATTTGATTAGTTCATTCAATTAGATTTTCATCACTTAAATTGAGCTTGCCTCTGTAAAGGCATCATAAAGTTAAACTCAAACTAAGATTAATTTTTTGTGCCAAGAAATCAAAACATATATCACCTGACATGTGACATGTGTAGTTATTTGATCAAAATTGTAATTACAAAAAAATAAGTGAGTTTTATTTCTTATTCAGCAGTTATTATTGCTATTTGATTATTGATGTAGGTTTTGCTGTTTCACCATTAACACAGTTGTACCCATAAAATAAAGACTAGCCAGACTCCCTTTTTCTATAACATGTAATGAACACAGCACTGATTGTGCGGGAGCTGCAGATGACTCAGCCGGTATGATGAATCAGCGCTAGGCTAACTAGCTTCCACTTTCTGAGTGAAATACAAGCACAATGTGTTTTCCTTAATGAATGTGTTGAATGTTTTGAGGATATGTTATGTGTGTTTTTGTCAAAGAAAAGAAAAAACCTCTTATATCAATCTTCAGAAGCTATACAGGGCTGACATGCTGACGTGTTAGAGGACGCCCTAAAGTTGACAGTGCGTCTCCTTATAGAAAGCAGACGATGTTATCTTTAGTCTCCTTTCCCCTGCCTAATATTGTTTTATATTACCAGTTGCCATTTTTTAACGCTGTTGCAAATGGCAGTTGGTATTTGTGAATGCCACTCAACATACCTGCAAACTATAACCAGCAGAGCCTGTTCTCCAAACGCACTTATAAACGCTGCTATGAACACTGCCCTACGCACATGTGCCTGAATGGTGTCCTGTAAGACAACTACAAAAGCTTTGTCCCTCTTTATGGAACACAAAAGCTCAAACAGACATCTGTAGAACATGATATCAGGTCAGTACAATACAACTGAGAACATGACTGCTGAAGCCTAATTCCACAAATATATCCAAAAAATATCTGAAGTATTTAGTTTATATTTTCTCACAAAAACTGAGCAGAACTTCAAAGCCAGTTTAACTCAAACAGTTGTGTTCGAAAGGCCAAGATTGTTCATATATGTATGACACACGGCTGCTTTGCATTTTTGTAGTCACCTAACCACATCAGAGCTAGCGATAAATCGGCTATAGCTTCTTGCAGATATATATCTGTACTGATATACACTCAATTGTAAGTTTATTAGGTATGCCTGGCTAAAACTAATGCAGTCTAATACAACAGTCCTGCAATTAGTTCTCTGTTCACGGAGGTTATAATGTTATGGTTTTGTGTTATTTCTAATATTCAGTAAGGAATTACAATTATTAGCGACACCTCTCAGTGTGACACAATAGGTCAACAGCACCACAAATTACATCCTCAAACTCAAAAATCCAAAATTAGTCAGGCTATAAGCCACAAATTTATTGACTGATTGATCACGCACTGTGTCGACCTGGCCTGGATATGCAGCTGAAAGTTAGTCTGACTTTCCCATCCATGTGTCTGCTACATGCTGTGTGTTTATCTGTCCATCTGTGTTACTTAAGAGCAGAAACATATGAGCTCTTGGTGTGTGTGAAATCCATCTCCCTGTGAAAGAGGATGAAGCCACACCTGCACTCTCAATTTACACAAACCTCTCCATTTTACCGTTTAACCTCATTAGCTATTGATATGCTGATGTGATGCACATACATGCAGTATCTCTGAGGAATCTGACCTGCTTCCCAGACCTTTGTATTGCATTGATAATGCTCTTGTAGAAAATGGCTTACATTCAGTTTGATACAGTGAGCCCACAACTCTTTAAGAGTAACTACACCCACTCTAATAATCTGGCTTTCTGGTTGCGTGACACTCTAGTATCATGCTAAGTGACAGCTGGGTGTGGTCACAGGCAGAACTGACTAAATGTAACCACATCCAGCTGTGATGTTTGGTGTGTTCAGAGGTCCAGCACATTTTAACCTGAGGGTAATGATGTTGAAATAAGAAGAAATGTTTGCAAACACATGTTGCATTAATTCAGTGATCTGCACAGATTGTAATCAGTATTGGAGAAACAGCATGTGATTTTTAGATTTAAATCTTGCATGCATTCATTTTATTTTACATTGAAACTCTGCTGTGAGAACTGAGCCAAAGCATTTGTAAAACACTGGAAGTTACCGCTAACGGAGCACACTATTGCCGCACATTAACAGCGCTCAACTCCTCAGCAAGGTTACACAAACAATAACCTATTTTTGACAGACCTCTTTTTAAAACAATGTGACTTTGTTTGTTTGTGCTGTAAACACATATTGTAGTATTAAATCACACTTGGTGTTACCAGATCATAACCATGTGTCGACAAATAAAACCCAAACAGGACTGAAATCTTAAGGGTTACAACTTAAAGGGACAGTTCACCCTAACCTGTTGTCTGCAGTGGTATTTATCAGTCTGTATTGTTTTTGTGTGAGTTAAATGTTGTATATATTGGTAGAGATGTCTGCCTTCTCTCAAATATATAAAGTAACTAGATGGCACTCAGCTTGTGGTGCTCAAAGTGCCAAAACAACACATTTGATGAACTCAACAACAATAAAACAATCATGATGTGGTAATTCAAGTTAATCCACAGACTGTGTTGTGAGCAGTTTCATGTAGGAACTATTTTCTTTCAACAAAATTGCAACCTCCAACTGTATCACAGCGCAGAAGGAAGTGTGCATCTACTCACAGACAAGGGACTCGTGTTGTGACAGTGCAAGATGTAAACATAAATGGCCTCCTCCTCGGTTGAGCTATAACGTTAGCTAGCTCTGTGGTGCTAGGTGGGCCAAATTTCTCAGCTCGGCTCAAAAGACGACAATGAAAAAATAAAGAACACCCGAAGCCGACTGTGCTCACATCCTTCTGCGCAGTGATGCGGTTGGTGGGTGTAGTTGGTTAGAAAGAAAATCGTTTCTACATGAAACTGCTCAGAACAAGGTCTATAGATTATCTTGAGCTACCAGGTCATGATTTCTGAAAAGAGACATTGCTGTCAAGTTTTGAAAATGAATTTTTTTCGTGCTTTGAGCACCACAAGTGCAGACAGCTCTACAGCTGATACCTCCAGCACTCTGCAACTTGCACCAAATTTTAGTCCATGCCTCCTAAAATGAGACGTGATGCTGTAAGCACTGTGCGACTTGACATCACATTCACCTAAAAGGCATCCTCACACATGCCCTGTTTGGCTATTGTGTTGTAGAAGGATACACCTGGGCTAAAGATTATCAGGGCAGAGACACTCCCTGTGGATGAGTCAACAGAGGAGTCTGGATGAATAGGACCTAAGAGGAAATATTACAGACACCACTTCCTTATTCTACTTACTTATCTCTGTTTGATGAGGACAAGAAGAAGTTGTAAGTTAAATTTGACTCTGGCCAGACAGCATCAAAGTTTGATTCCCAAAATGCTGTGCTCTCGTTAAATGTCAGAATGGTTCAGTGGGGTCTACCTCTGACTGAAAGCACAAATATTAAGGCAGATACACTCCAAATCCAAAAGCTCATTATTGTTTGTATTTCAAATAATACGTGTAACTTGTTACAAGAAGGCCAGCGTTAGGCTAACAGGATGCTAAGCTGTGAGTGTCTGGGGTAGGAGTTTAGCAACCTCAACTGTAAGGCCCAACCAATACTGTATTTCTGGGGCTGATGCTGATATTTGGGAGTTTAAAAAAATCCATTAACAATGACTAATAGTATTTTAACATGTCAGCAGTCTTTGGTGGACACACTGTGTAATGGAGACACTGTTTCTAAATAACCTCAATCCTTCACATTTCTGAGTTTATCATACAGTTTATACTGTTACTCATGGCTGACATATTCACTTATATGTTTATATCTGCAATAAGCTAACATAATTTCAAACAAAGAATGTTTTTGGCTGCTGTTTCTTGCAACTTTGCTTGCTGACATGGTTAGCAAACAACATGCTAGCTGACAACGGCTGCAACATTTACTCTGCTACTGACTGTATATCTGAGATAAGCTAAAATCATCCAGTGAAATGGGCCATGCTGGTTTACTGGTTGGGCTTTAATTTGTGAACTGGATGGATGACGCCAAGAGAAATTTTGGAATTAGAAATTACATGAGTAATGAATTTTTTATTGTGTGTATGTGTTGTTCATCAATAGTGACTTATTTTATGCCTAAAAGGAGTTAGTGTTCGAAATGAAAGACCTGTTTGGGGTGGAATAGTCCTTTTGTTTTTCTATCTACAGCTTTTCTAATGTTTCAAATGGTCTCTATAATGTAAAGTTCACAGAAATTTAACAACAACAAATTAATTTGTTCAGAGGGACAGCTGTGGGGTTTAGCACAGTGGACACATTTTAAAATTCTGTGGATCAGCAGAAAATAACCACTATAGGAGGCGTTTGTCTTCACAAACCCATACAGTAGATGTAAATATAATCAATGCTGCTCGCCTGTGTATGTGATCTAATAAGAGTCTGGTTTCTGCTGTGTGTTGCAGTCTGACTATGGGGCAGCTGTACGACAAGGAGAAGGATGAGGACGGCTTTCTGTATGTGGCCTACAGCGGAGAAAACACCTTTGGTCACAAGGCCTTTTATACAACACGGGGCTAATGCTTCAGCAAATACCAGTCTCCCTCGAACACATACACACACGCGCATACAGTGACACAGTAGAGCCGACATAAACTGGTGCACAGTGTTTCAAACATTGGCCTTTTCATGTGTTAATGCACCTAAACACTTGGCACAGTTATTTATGGTCAATTTTTGATACTAGAAAGAACACATTTATGGTGAAAATTAACTACACCAAAATGCTACAGTAAACTTGCTCCGATTTCTTCTGACAGGCTCAGATGATCATTAGTGTCAAGAAATGCTTGACTTTAATGGTTTGTCTTTTGTTGTGATTACTGTGTAAAGGTCAGCTGTGGAGAGAATATCTTTAACACTGCCGAAAAATAAGAATAACAATGCACATTACAGGCATGTCAGATATCATTAATTTTCCAAGTATCAACATAAGTATTAAAATTTCAAAAATAATAGTAATGTAGGCTCTGACAGACACACACACAAACACAGACACACATGCCAACCATCACTCATTACTCAATCACGCTATCCTTTCTTTCTTTGTTGTCACAGATATTTGTGTTCAGCTGCAGTGAGAAAGAAACTCTATAACCATGTGACTAGAATCATTAACCACGTTATGGATGTATTTGTATGGCTCATCATATCATATATAAAACTTCAATATTTAATGCCACAGGTACACTCAGCACTACGATAGGCTGTGAGAACGACTATAAGCATGTGACAGAAGGCAGCTCACGCTGTTGGGACGATGAATAATGGTGGATAACTGTCAGCTGCTGGTAAGGAGTGTGTCCAACTCAGGGACAGGGACCAGCACCAGTCCCCAGGGTGTTGCTGAGTGCTTCCCAGTCTGGCTGTTACGTATTTACACATTATGTTGGCTGAATAGATGTCAGCACCCCCCAGGATTCAGACTCATGATACAAACAGCAAGCCATGAACCTCAGTGACCTGTTAAAGAATCCCAACACTTTACTTGAAGTTTATTGTGTTGAACTGTGATGTTTTTACGTTGTCGTCACAGCTCAACCATCTGAAAAAACACTTGAGAGGAGCACTCACTCAGATGCTTAACAGGGTGAGTGAATAGGTTAATTATTCTGGATATGTAGGTATGTTAATGTACTGTCACATATAATCTGTGTAAAGATGTAAATCTATTTAACATTTACAGACAAAGCAAACTGTGGAATTTAAGGTTTGGCCAGTGTGAAAATTTTCAAACCTGTTTGATTTCAAACCAAACACCAGACCGGATGGGTATCCCGAATCTTACCAGCTGTCCCACTTGATTTAGCAGCCGCTTCTGAGTGTCCCAACAGAAAGCCACCGTCTGACGATTATGTCACACTGTGCAGCATCGGAGTTCTTTGTCCACACTGAATTCATTAAACATGCACTTCAGTCTGGTCATTGAAACAAACCAGTAGTTATCAGCTGTGTGCTTGAGGTCAGACTTCACATTTAAGCACTTTAGAGATGGGTGAGTAACCCGCTTGCTATCCACCTATATTTTTAACATTTTATGTTGTGATACTAACTGGAAGTACCATACAACACAGCCAACAGCAAGCAGGTTGTTATTAGTGATGTTCATTTAGCCTACTAGAAGCTTTCAGCTCCCTGACAATCTCCCTCCAACCAGCTGCCACCTGTATTTTAGATTTTTGCAGTGAAATAAGCAGGTATGGTGTCGTTAACTCTTTAATTTATGAATAAGCTGTTCCTTGTCAACTGTGGCACTTTTAAAGCAAGCAACAGGTATAAATAGAAACACGGTGTCTGATGCCAGTTAGGACACCTCTTCCATCGGCCTCAAAACCAAAAGTTTTCTTGAGAGACTAGGTCTGCTATGTCTCCTTTCATCACCCCAAAAACACGTGAAGTCTGAAGTAAACAAACAGCATGGCCACTCATCCCGCTCCCACCACTACTAACATTTGATTTCCTTCATGTTGTCGACACTGGCCTGGATGCAACAGTAAATTACACAAGGTCAGGCACTATTGGCTCCGTTAGTCTGTTTAAAAGCATAATAATATATTAATCACATTGTCATATTGCTTATTATTAATGCTATACAAGCTGTGTTTAGTGCTGTGACACTGTCTGCACAGGTTACTGATGCAGGCTACTTTTTATTTTGCTGGAACATGATAAATGTCTTTGCATAAAATCAAACCAGCTTAAGTCGTACACCGGACAAGACTGGAAAAAAACAGGAATCAATCAAACTCTAGTGGAATTATTAAATCTCAACTAAGTGGCTGTTAAAATGTTACAAATACTGTCTGTGGGCAGACTGTCCAAATAAAGTGTTTCTATACTTATATTAGCTTTAGAACACGTTATAAGCCATGTTGTGTTTTGTGTAAAAGGCTTTGGCCACACTCCTCTGATCATAAACTGGATGGCTAACAAGCTACAAGTAAGATGTTTTTTTCTCTCTCTGGAGTTCCTTTTTTCAAGGCATTCAGGAAAATGTAAAAAAAAAAATCACATCCTGCAGCAGAAGCAGAGGAAGCAGGCCATACAATAACTCAGTATGTAGCAGTGGAACAACTGTTTACATCCCACTGTGAACACAAACAGGGGCTCCTGCACTGCCTTTACATGTAGCTATTGTTACGCATTAGTGCAGTTTGTAAAACTATAGAAGAGCAAATGCTAATACACTGTGAGCCATCAGCACACAAACAAGTATCTGATAACATCAGGAAGATTTTTATGTTGTAGTATTTTTCCTTCTGTTCCTGGTATGAGACACACAGTGTTTGACCCTGACCCTGCCCATTATATTTTAATGATTAATATACACAAAGCTCTTAGAGGAAATGTTGGTTAATAAAAAGTCACTGAAAGCTCATTTTTAGTGTGCAGAACGCTCTCACACTTGTTAATGATTAAAAACCATATTTAATGAACCCTGTGTTCATAAGGACCGCGGTAAGAATACACAGCACTGTAATTCATGTTTCAAATACTTCAAGTGAAGTGTTGCTCAGGTCTTTGGCTGCGCAGGGCGTCAGAGGTATAAAATCAGAACCACTCGTGATCCTTCTTCTCTTCACTCAGATGACTCTGAAGCTGACATTTTGGCTGCATCTGTAGTTTTTGGTGCTGAATCAGAGTAAGACATCTGGCATATTTCCACTCTACGTGACCCATCAAAGTATTCATATTTGTGCACCACAAAGCTGATTCAGGCTTTTAAACATGGTATGTAGATGTGTAATATATTGATGGAATGCTATCATATTCAGTATTGTTTTATTTCATCAGTGTTGTATGTTTGTTAAATATATCTTAAAGACATAAAGGAATTTTAGATATTTGACAAAGGTAAGGTAGCTGGAAGACCTGACCAATAAAAATGAATGTAAAATGAGTCATAAGGTGTCTCTGTCTTATTAAGAAGGAATTCATATGTTACTACACTTTCACTTCATGTGTGCTCAGAACTGAAGAACCAGTGTACAGTGTTTGACACTGGCGCAGTGCCCCCCGATAATGGCTGCAGTAAATAATTGGAGGCCCACACTGTGGTCTTTAAGATGATGTGGTGCGCTCAGTTTGTAAGCTGGCGCAAAGGTAGAGGTATCCTGTGAAACTAGACAACCTAAGGCATACATTGGTGCTAACCATGTCTGCATAGCTTATTGGGAAGGGGGCTAAATAATGCTCCAAATATGGGCTAAATTTTGGCGAGGGAACATGGCTATTTTTAAAGAGGTCCCTTAAACTCACCTCAAAATATCTGAATGGAAATTGGTTCTATTGGTACCCACAAGTCCGTCCTGAACTTGAGAGGGTTTGTTTACAGTAAATGTTTTGTTCCTTACAATCAATGTACTCCTTCCTTGTCTTTTTAAGGAAAAGAACAACCAGCCTGTTTACAGAATAATTATTCGCCTAACATTGTTTCAGTCAGTCTATGGACTACAACAGCATAATAAAATTCCTGAAATTCAGTTAGGACTTTTTTTTTTTCTTCTGTCACCTCAAGATTTCCAGTGGCACCATCTGGCCACCCCTAGTTAAAACTTTCTGGGGGCAGCATTGCACTAGTGGTGCTATGTAGCAATACTTTACAGTTGAGTCCTTTCTTTGTATCATGCATGTGCACAAGGACACGCACGACTGAATAGAAACAACACTGAAAACAAAGTGAGTGTCTTTAGTGTCAGTAACGTGAAATTGAATATGTAGTTGAGGTTAAGTCACTAGAGGGATTTGAATCAAATCCTTCAGATGTGATTCGATCACAGGCCAATCCAGTGCTATGACAGAGAGCTGTAGAGAGATGTGGAGATAGAGGACAAAAACATGGAGCTTGGGAGTTGCAGAGGACTGCTGGCTTTCCTCACCTGCCCTGTTGGGCCAAGGAAGAGAAGGAGGAGGAGGAATAAGGGTTAAATAAACACATAAGACCTTAAACATAGGGTGAAAAACATTCATAATAACAGAGATACTTGGGTGATTTTCCTGAGCATCACCATATATTTACATTATATGTATGCTTCAGTGCAAAGAACATTTAAAACAAGTTAAAAAACAAGAGCTCTAAATCTCTGCTGCAGAGACATTAAATACTCAGTGTAAAGCTTCCTGGTCGTAACTCGCAGCATGCTGTTCAGTGTTAGCTGAGCTTAAGTGGGTCGTTACTTGTCAGTGGAATCTGCTGAGCTAAAGCAATAAAACAACTGATCCTCAGTCCTCACATTGATTTGGTGTCTGGTCTGCATAAAGGACCTAACTGTTGTGCAGAAATATGCAGGTTTAACTTATTCTTTGTCTTTTTGAGTGAGTCAAGTGTCCTGGAGAACTGGAATCCATTCTAACATGCACTGGAAACACCCCTGATCAGGTTTACAGGTCATCACAAGCTGAATAGACACATGTTCATTCATTAGCGTGCTCAGTTTGTCTTCAGTCCACCTGAGCAGAACACTTTCACTGGGAGGACAAGGATGGGAGTCAAACCCAGAGCATTTTCCACTTGCAGACAGGTACATCCAGCTGTGTTTTCAGAACATGAACACTGGCCAGCTGCAGTCACAACATGTTACACACACATTGTGAAAATAAAACCAGCATCTGAGGACACTGAGCAGCGGTCATCAACCTCTATGAACAGCAAGACAGAGCTGGGTGTCCTGCTGGTGTGAGCAGAGTCAAATATAGCCAAACAATATTTATCCAGACCTCTAACGTCGCTGACCAGCTGACCCAACATGCAAGCTGGACCTTGATGGGGACATGTCAGCTGCAGGGTGGGGTTTAAGGAGAGTGGGCCTTCAGTGGAAGAGCAGGAGATTTCTGTCACTGCGTGGCCACAGAGGAAAGGCCTGGCTGTGAAGCTGCTGCCAGGCCTGCTGATACAACTGGGATGCCTGCTTGTAGTCCCAGTAGGTCTGCAGCTCTGCGCCCCTGAACACATACACATAAAAAAAGCATTAGGAAAAACCCAGTTACACTATTGCTCACACTTTAATTCCTGTGTTTGAATGATTATTTAAATAAATCTCCCTGCTGTAGTTAATACGTCCCCTATTCTATTTCAATTTATACAACCTTTCAGTTTGTTGCTTTTTTTAATGTAATTTTTTTGTATTCTACTTTTATTATTGCTGTTGTATTGTAGTATGTGGATGCAGACATTTTTTACCAAGGAAAGATAAGTCTGGTGATGCTCTGTATTGTTCTTACTGTCAATAAAGCCCATAAAAAACAACAACAAATTGACACTAACAAGAATTGTCTATGTATAATAGCCTAATATTTTATTTCTCTATGCTATAGAGCTCCATTGTTGTCCAGTAGCTATTGAAATCACATCAGTGAGCTGTTTTATGAAATTACTGAGCCCTTTTGAAAGCATTAAACTACACTCCTGAGCTGTTATTAAGAATTAATGTCTCCAGCAGGAATGAGAGAGCTTGGAGTTGAAAGCCACTGACAGCGTAGAGAAGTCAAAGTATTGAGCGACAATTAACCCATTGTTGGGTTTGGTCTTTTCATGGGATTTGCTGACATTGAAATATAAAATTATAGAAAATAATGCCAGCCTTAAGTAGCCACTTTACTGTGACTAATGACTAATGTTTACAGCGTAAAGTGTGTTCATTCAGAGTGTATATTTGCTATACCTCAACAATGTAAACTATCATCCTGCGATAAAGTAACCATGTTTCACTTAGACACAATCACTTTATTTTAAATAGAGCTTCTACATGGAGGACATTTTGACATGTCCCAGCAGGAGAAGCACAGGTGTAAATGATAAAATGAATGATGGCTAAATTCAACTCAAGTTTTAGGACTCTGATACCTTTATGCTGGCTCACTGTCACACAGTCATGGCTAACAGTTTATTTATACATACACTGTACATATACATCACTAGACATGCAAAAATAGATTACTTCATCTCAAATGTAAACGTCACTACCCTCATACTTTCATGCCCCCTTTACATTGGCATAAATACAGCCAATAGATGGCACTAAAGGGCAGAGTCGAAAGAGTCACACAACAATTAAGGCAATGGGGGTAGAGGTCTCAATATTGCACCATTAAGGGAGGCAGCGTTGTAGATGGCGGTGGTCTTTGAGGTCATTAAATACATTGTAACATGTGGACAGAGAATTCTTTTCACTATGTAACATATTTTATTAAATGTCTTCGTCGTCTCCTACAGTTGTATCTCACTTAAACTACACTACACTGCGCCCACGCTCTCCGGTGGTGCTGCTGCGTTACATCTGTATCCCTAAGCTTTAAAGAAACATGCACAAATATGGACAAAGTGAATGCAGCGTATGAACAGAGGGCTCCAATCTTGTCCATATTAGCATAAATGAGCCCTTACTAGGACACTTGAATACAACTGAACCATCAATAATGTTAAAAGTAGCACCTGTGAAGTCAAAGAGCCTGTTGCCCCTGGTATTAATGTGCATCTTGGGTGATCCGATCACAAGTGGACAGCTCTAAACACAAGTGTAAACAACCACCAAGACGGACTGTGATCCAATCACTCAAACCACTTGCAGAAGTGGTCTGGGACACACCTGACTACATACATTTTGTAGCATGAATGCTAATGCATCCCTGACATGGACTCTGTCATCAATGCAGGACATGGTGGTTGTTTTGGTGACAACACACTAATGCTCTATAACGTGCCTATTTTCCACTGAGCTGGATTAGGTGTTGTGTGAGAGTCCCTCATTTTTCCCCTATGGAGGGAGATGTGTTGAATTCTACAGACAGCTGATTTCTGGCTGTTCCGACAAAACCTGCTAACATGACTAGCAAGCATGCTAGTGAGAGAGTGGACGTGATAACTGCGCACAAGGCCCTTTGACCTTTGAATGTAAGTGATGTAAGCAGTGACAAAATCTGAACACAAGTGGTCAGCTGGAGATGCATGACAGAGACGTGTGAACGGCAATCCATCTCAGCTGTCCATTTGTGTTCAGATTACTGAAACGCATTTTACAACCTGTGTAAACAGGCTCAAGACGTCTGCTGTGAGAAACCCAACTGTTAAAAGATCAGCATGTGCATTAGCACAATCAGGTTACTTGAATCACTGCACTGAGAAAAAAATGCTGTGCAGATAAAGTGGACAGTTTGGATCTCAAGAGGCCGACTGCTATATTTAATAATTGATGTCCCGTCAACACAAAACACTATAAATGCAGACAAATGGCCACTCCCTGGCCTCAGCTGTCCCCTCTCACCAGACATACCATTGTCGTTGTAGAAAATGTTGTCAGTGTATGCTGGGGCTAGGTGAATGAGTGTGTATGAGAGTGTGTCCATCCATGTGTAGTCATGGCTGGACTGGGCCGGGATCAGGTTATCTGCTAAAATGCTGATAAACAGAGAGACCACTGTTCTCCCTTTAGAGAGGATTCTCAGCTATCAGTGCACACACACATACACACGAAGCATGTGAACAACCCCAGATGCACACGTTGGGACTAACAGATGAAATGTGAGCGCTAAATGTTACATACAAAGACACACACAGTGAGAGCCATACCACACACAAATATGCACACACACAGACACAATTTGCTGTGTAATTTCAAGCAAACTATGTGACATTATTTGGAAAGAAATACCAGGGACGATATGAACTCAACTACAAAAAATACTCATAAATCATGAGCTGTAAACAAAAGCACAAGAAGGTCACACACACTAACAGCAGCACTGACTCACTATGTGTTCACTATGAAATAAAGAATCACTCAATGTTCACATGTCTGTTGTTGCACTGTGACTTGCTATGATTGTACAACTCCTTTAAACCCTGCTGCTGTTACTTGTGATGACTGTGACACTAAAACATTTACTTATTGCCTCTCCGTCGATTCGACATGCTTCAGCAGCAGATGAGATGAGAGTTACCCAAACAGACACACTGATGAAAGCCAGACCATCGTTTAGAGATCTTCATTAGTGATTCGGGTTGCTCAGATTTAGTTGGAGGCTGTTTAAAACCACAGCGAGATTATGAAAGAGCCTATTGTTTGTTACCTGAGGGAGTCGGGAAGTGCTGAGGGGTCAGTGGCTTCTACCAGAGCCAGGAATGAATGAAAAAGCTCCACTTTACACAGAAGAGACCTGAAGACACAACATGAATTAATATAACTGACATTTGGTCTAAATAAATAGTCTGCAGTGATAAAAATCAGTGACGTCTCATTTATGTCATAATGACTCATGGTAGTGTGAGAGAGTGTTGGCTCTACCTGACTTTAGCTGTGCCGAAGGCCTTCTTGGTGACTCCGTGTTTGTAGCCGTTGGCAGTGACATCTAGTGGCTGTTCAGTCACATTACACCAACTGATGGCTGAAACACATGACGACTGTATTTAGTGAGATGAAGCAAAACTTCAAACAGTGAGTGAGCTCCCAGAAAAAATGAATACTTTTTCTCTTGATGACTTTATGACTGATGTGGCAGGAATTACATCCTATGTTGCCTCTGCTGGGAGACTTCTGGGATCAGTCATAGTTTACTCACAAATAGTAGTTATTTGACATGTACCCAGCTTTACGATGAATATTCAATGAATGTTTGGCCCTGAATCAAATTTGTCTGGAAGCCAAAGATCTTCTCTTTTTTTAAGATTATTTTTTGGCAGTTTTGCCTTTATTAATAGGACAGCCGTAGATTAAGACAAAAGATGGGAGATAGAGAGAGGGGATGACATGGAGCAAAGGGCCGCAGGTCAAAATTAAACCCTGGCCACTGCAAAGGACTGAGCCCATATGCTAAGGTTCACATGAAAGACAAATATCTTTAGTTGTACGGTCGGTACGGTACTGTCTGTGGAGGATTTTGCCGTCGTGACAGCCTCGCAACTGTGCAACATGCAGTCATGAAACGTCACAGGTGTGTAGTGAAGATCAAAATAAAGGCCGAGTCCGAAGATGGGCGTTATCCAAGCAAGGTTGCCGGACATAGGAGTTCAGCCTTCCACATGGGATCAATGGAAAAAATTCCCAGGTTTATGAAATGCAACCATTCACATCCTCAGACAGTTGGATGATTTCAGAGTTCAAGCTGTGAGGGTTAAAAATACAGTGCATTGACACTGTAACACTATATCCATTATATTGATCTCCAATCATGCTGAACAATGGACTTTGGCTGATGTGAGGGACTATGTTGGCTTTTTAGGCACTAAACATTATTTAAAACAAAGTCAGATATGTCAGAGCTTTCAGACAGAGTGTCCCCATCATAATCACGACTTGGATGATGACTGTGGGAAAGCTGTTTACAAGTCAGAATCTGAAAATAACTGTTAAGACATAGATGTGACATTAGTGCTTCTTTTTTCTCAGTTAGACCAAAATGTGTGTGAGTGACGATCCCACCTGCTCCACAGGGGGAGATTCGTCCCTGTCCGGCCTGGTGTCTGACCTCAGTCTGGGCCTGGCTGAAGGGGAACTCCAGGCTGGACTGGAGCAGGAGAGGAGGACACACAGAGAAACCAGCAGGGAGGTCCGATACATGGGAGCACCTGAAGAGAAACAGGGGACTACATATTATATGTTGAGGTTTTAAAGCTGGTAACAGCATGGATATTCAGCATCTGTACATCTGACTAATTTTATATGAATACATAATAAACCTTGAATTACAACCGGTGCATTCACAATGACGATTGTGAGTATCTGGTTTGTAGCTCTGACGTACCCCATGACTAAAATGTGTGCGTCTCTGTCACTGTCATTACCATATCTCCTTAAGAGATTTTCACTCATGATGCAGCACATGCACTCCTTCACTATAAAATGTCCTGTTCTCAGCAGTGCACAGTTGAGCACATTTTGATGAAAGGCTCACACAAACCTCTAACTGACCTGTGTGTGATAAACAACACTCATGCTGACTCTGTAAGCACTGCCTACAAACCAGCATAATGACACTAAGACCACATGTAACCACACCAGCCCAGGGCCTTTACATCGAGCGTCTTTACCTGCAAGACTGTCTGAGAGCAGCCAGCCCAGACAGCTGATGCAACAACTGGTTTGAACAACTAAAGTATTCCGTATAAACCGTCTCAAGGAAGCTCATCTACATGATTGTTGTCCTTACCCGGGTTAGGGTAACGGTGAGGCAAATGGTGGTCACACCAGATACTAACTGACTCTCTGTGACCAAAAAAAAAAACATTTCTGTAGCTCAAGTCATGTTAAATCCTAATAAATGTGGGGTTTTTTTTCAAGATCAGAGTGACCTTTTATCGTGACATCCCAAGACACACCTGTGTAGTAATGATGCTGTTTAATCATAATCTTGATATGCCATACCTGTCAGGTGGATGGATTATCTTGGAAAAGCAGAGGAGCTCATTAACATGGATTTTTAACAGATTTGTAACCAAAATTTGAGAGAAATTAGTCTTGTGTGTGCACAAAAAAGCCTTAAATCTTTGATGTAAACTCATGAAAATGGGAGCAAAAACACAACTGTTGCATTTAAATTTTTGTCAAGTGTGTAATAAATAATGGGTAAAATGCGTAACGTGAAAGCCGACAGAGAACCATCTCCTGACTTTGCATCTCCCTTCAGCAACAGAGCTTTTTTTTAACCACCATTTAGCAAATTGTTTTGTTTTCTGCTCAGCAAATTCTCTCTCATTAACTTTATTTCCAGCCATAAAAAGTAGCTGTTTTGAACTAAAAACAGTACACACCCATCCAGCACCAAACAGTTAAGCGACTAACAAACGAAGGAAGTGAACCATTTAGCAGCTGTAGAGACACATATTTTTCACAGGAGTTGGTGGAGACTAAAACAAAGATTAAAAGGAAAGTCAATATTGGATTTCTATTCAACAGGGTGCAAAAACACATGTCTACTGGATTGGTGACTGTTTGCCAACATGTTCACCATAATTGTGATTTATCTGATGTATATTAATAATAAACTAATGATGTTTATTAATGGGCTTCTTGTTTCAGCATTACCTTGTAACCAAAGCTCTCTGCATAACTTCTTGGTTGTATGGACACTTGCCCACCACCACAGTGCTGAAGTACAGCGCCTCCTGAAGGTAGTGAGACAGCAGTGCGCCCTGGAAGCCCAGCACACCCCAGCGGGCCAGCTTGTCACTGCAGGAGAGGGATAGAGTCGGTTCTCCTCGCCCAGGCTTCACCCGGAGAACCCCTGTGCTGTGGTACCCCACCCCAGGGTGCAGAGGGTCGGCTGGGCCACCTGCGACACACTTGGCTCCAGTTCTGTGAATGTCTGGGACATGTGGATGCAGTCCAGCACTGTAAGAGGAGTCTCTGGTTTTAGCGTTCAGCTGTGTTGAATCTTGTGAGACAGTTTCCACAGGTGATTCTGCCGAGTGACTCTCTGATGGATTTTCACTTTTAGATGAATTTGAAAGGAAGGATTGTTTTGTGTCTCCTCTGTCCTCTAGCTTTGTCTCCACTGTCTCCTGTTCCTCCAGTCGAGGCCGTTTACTGTTTTTCTCTCCACTTGGTTCCTCATCTTTCCTTTTCAGGTCCCGTCCTCCATCTGTCCCTTCATGGCCTTTCACAGATGTGACAGGAGGGCAGGGCTGAGACTGACTGTCAGTCATGGGGATGATGGCAGCATCACCACCTGAAAATACACAATACGTTTTATTCTGATTTGGGCTTCCTGGACAAATCACTGACGTGGGGACAGAGTTTAGCTATAGCTTTTTGAAGGCTAATAGTTTTTAGTAAAGCTGTCTGACAAGGTTAAAGGCCCTTATCAACATGGGCAGACTCAAACACTCTGTTTGTAGAAACTAGAAGAATAAAACAACAGCTCAACCCCAGCACTACTTCAGAGCCTTACATAAATATATCTAAACTGCAACACATTAAAAAACATATGACAAAATATATAGCTTGATCTGAATCCTGTGGGTCATCTCACATAAGTTTTTGCGGGTCATGATTGAATTGTGTGACACAGCAAGCCAGTTAGGTACAGTGGGAGCATACTGGACTCACAGGGAGTGTGACTGGTAAAGAAGAGGAATGAAACTCCAGGCTGAAGCTTCCACTTCCCTCGCTGATCTGCCTTACAAAACACAGAGCTGTCCCCACCACTCACGGCCCTGTGCAGCTCCTGGATCAGGTACCTACAAATACACATATAATATGGTAACAGGTTATACTCAGCTTTGGAGCTTCAGATACAACAAGCTATTAGGGATGGAAAATGTACTGCAAATACACACCTGATGCACCCCCTCCTAGCAATGACTTCTGCATGGCTGTCATTAAGAACATCACCTGAATGGATAAGAACATTTAAAAAACCATATTGCTCTAAGGGCTGTTTCTCAGAAATAAAGACCAAGCTTTTACCAATTATTTCTTACATTGTGCTTTTACAGGCTGTCATGAATGTCAGTGTGTTCCACAGGCTGAGAATATTTTGTTTATTTGTAATCTAAAGGCCGAAACCAACAGACGACTACAAAACATCATTGTATTTAAAAACAAACCTATGTCTAGGGAAGTTATTTTTTCCATATGATACATAAATGCACCATTTCTGTAGATGTTTAATCAGTTCTTAGTGTGCACTACACTACACTAATGGAACAAAGAAGTATTTTGTGTGGTGGCAAATCTATTTGGCTGGGCTGCCAAATTAAACCCTGTATGGAAGACAGAGACATCACGCACTCAGCCCATTAAAAAGACCCAAAACACCAGTTATCAAAACCACAAACCATTGGGACTCATCGCTGTCTGTCCAATACATTTAGTCCCAGTTCCCATGGAAACGACCTCCTTTTTAACTGTGAAGGAAAAAAATAATTTGATTATATCTCATGTTTGTACTTTGACATTTGTTTTCTTATTCTACACATTTTCATATCAATTTTATGTTTTGTTTTTTAAATTTGTTTTGCTGTTCAGCTGCTCCTTTGCATTGCATATATATATATACTCTTCTTTTTTAATTAGTATGGCACATTTCATACACCAGGGCAATGCAACGTGCTTTATCTAATAACAATAAAGTTTACTCTGTGCTCTGCTCAGGCTTTAAGTCTAACCCGACAATGCTGTTGGTCCATTTACTTAAATTACGTGTAACGTAGCTCTTTGTTATCCATCTTAGATGCAGATTTTTGCCTGTAACTTTTAACATTAACATTAGCTTAATGTTAGGTAATGTTGTGGTGGACGACAGACGATAATAAAAGCCATAAACTTAAAAAAAGCTGGTATCTGTGCAGTTGCCAAATATTGTTGACATAAACAGAACTTGAAATATCTTGTAACGCATGATGGAGGTCATTCCGCTGTCCAACCTGTGTCAGAGTCAGCACACCGGGTGATTTTGAGCACAGCGGCCAGCAGGGTCCACTCTCTGCCCGGCTCAGGCTTCCCTCTCCGGGGCAGCTGGTTGAAACGCTCGTAGCACAACTTGGCGATTTCATCCGCGTTCACCATGTTAAACCGGACAGGGAGGTATAAACTACGGCAGTCAGGCATTACAAATATGAATTAAGTAAACCGTAAAGATATTTTATCATTCACAGTGTCACATGGACAAAATATGAACAGTATTTCTATGAGGTTCCGCCAACTGAGCAGCTGCTTGGAGGAACCTCGAGAAAACGAAGAGGTTACTTCCGGGCCGAGCCAAGGATGGCCGTTCTTTCACAATAAAAGTCCTTAATTTATGAAGAGCTGCAAATCTAGAAAATCTAATACGGTATTGATAATTGATACTAAGACTAAAGTTACAAACATAAAAACACAAAGCACTTAAAAACACTGACTGTGATTAATTAAAATAAAAAACAATACATAAAAGAAAGAAAGATATAATAAACAGAGGAGGGACCAAGTCATTGTTTTTCAAGTCATAAGTAAGTCTCAAGTTTTGGCAGTCAAGTCCCAAGTCAAGACAGGTAAGTCAAGTCCTAAATCAGCGCTGACAAGTCCTAAGTCAAGTCCCAAGGCCTAAACTTTAAGCTTAGAGTCCTAAACAGGTCATGACGATTTTTACACAATTTTAAAAACAGTGTAATAATGTATATATTTACAAAAGTCATGAATGCTGTATAATATTTGCACTTATTTGTTTTTTTTTTTTGTTTTTTTAAAGTTTGTTGGAATCTGTTGCAACTCTGCCTGTAATTTTCCCACACGTTTTGCTTTTTTTTTTTTTTTTGTTGACCATGGTGTGGTTTTTGTATGGTTTTGTTAAGTTAAGATAAGATAAACTTTATTGATCCCACACTGGGGAAATTCACATGTCACAGCAGCTCAAAGTACAGACAGAAAGTCAAGAGTGGACAGTGTATTATAAGAAATTAAATAAAGATTAAAATAGAAAATATGTATGTTAAAAATATACAAAAAATATATTTGAAAAAGTAAGGCACTTTTGAGAATGAATATTAACAGAATTTACAGTTTATATACATATATACAAAAAATATTTAGATGAGGAATATTGCACAGAATGTGTAGATAAACAGAGTCTAAGCAGTCATGCAGCAGACATGACAGTGCTACATGTGGTGTTGTCAGATGTTGCTGTTGAAGAGTCTGACAGCTGACGGGATGAACGACCTGCGGTAGCGCTCCTTCTTGCACTGTGGGTGCAGCAATCTACTGCTGAATGAGCTTGTTGTTGTTGTTGTTGTTGTTGTTGTTGTTTTTAACTATTTTAAGTACAATTTTATCCCAACAGGCACTCCCTAACGTGGCATTATTTTTTCATGACTCTCTTGGAACTTGACCTGATGTTGTCAGACTTAGTATTTTCAAGTGAAAAATCTAAAGTCCAAGTGAAGTCAGGAGTCACTGGTGTTAAAGGCCAAGTCCACTTGCAAGTCCACTTTGATTTTGTCAAGTCGAGTCTAAAGTCCTCAAAGTTGTGATTCCTATCTGACACCAGTCCAAGTCATGTGACTGGAGTCCACAACTCTGATAGTTAAACTGGTCATTAGGCAGAAAAAAGTCATATTTATGTTGCATTAGTGTCACATTGATATTATATTATGTAGATCTAATTGTAACTACTTCCTATACTGTTGCTTGTTGTAGTCCATAACAGTGCATAGTGTTTTAAAAGCTTACCTCATGTTTTGTATACAAACCCTAATAGGCATAGTAACTGCCTGATAAATGGAGAGCAGTAAAAACTAGGATATTTTCACCTCACATATTGAAGCACAATAAAACTGGAACACAAGCAGTGCAGTACAACTAACTCAAAATTGTTTTTAAGTATAATACTTGAGTAAATTGAGATATTCCACACAATCAGTATGAGCATTAAATTGATGGCGGAAGCAGTTTGTTATTAATATTAAGAGGAGTAATAGTAGCTGAAGCAGCAGTGTTTACTTCTACATACACACAGTCAGACTCTTTCACCTGTAAAATGTTCCCTGACTTGTGGATCTTTTCTGATATATCATAATATGATGATATGTTAGCTTTAGCTCTACAGACACACAGGTAACTGTTCTTTTGTCAGAAATGTTTGTACTGTCCTCTAACCTGTGTATCCTGTCATGAAAACAGATGCAGATGCCTTTTATTGTTGTAGTTACTGTCCTGACAGATTCAGAATTCATTATGTATGAGGTTTTTCATTCATTTTAACCTCAACGTCCCGACAGAGATGAGAGTGGGATGTAGTGAGTGTTAAATAGTGGAGGCTAATTTGTTAATACACAAGTGCACATTTGAAATGGTGAATGAACTGCATGTATACGGCCCTTTTGTTGTCTTAGCGACCATGTACTCAAAGCACTTTACAAGTGGTACACACACACACACACACACACACACACACACACACACACACACACACACACACACACACACACACACACACACACACAAGGCCAAGGCTACCATACATGGCGCAACCTGCTACACATTTACACACATATTCACAATTTCCAACAGTATCCTGGACAAAGACATTTCAACATGTAGACTGCACAGGTCAGGGTTCGCACTGTTGACCTCCCAGTTGGTAAATAACTGCTCTGCCTCCTGAGCCACAGCCACCTCCAATTTTTTTTCACATATTGTCTGCATCTATCATTTGCATAAAGAGCACAGATTGAATCAAAGTGATAGTGCAGTAAAAACTCACATTTCAACCAGTTTTGCATCCATCAGCTCTATGAACAAACACAGAAATCACTTTTTGCCGTCAAATTGATGGCTGACATATCTTCAAGATGTCTGGACAAACACTGGACCTCTGTCCTACAGTATGACCTGTGTCAATGTAGAAACATTTGAAAAATGTATACCACATTTCCTTAAAGTCTACAGTAAAAAAATCAATGGAAAACATTTTCCTTTGCATTTTTATTTCCATGGTCCAAAAACAACTAAAATCTTTGTTTGTTTTTTAACCTAAACAGATTCCCTGGTTTTTTAAATACAGGCACTTTGTGGTAACTGTTAAACAGAAAGAAAAAAAATCTAAACTACAAACCATATACTGTTATAATGCTAGTAATTTGTTAGTATACCAACATATATCAATGTGTTACAAAGGAATTAGTAGTATTACCAGGACTACAATTATTTCCATGTATTTATTAGATATTTACCATTACAATACTTTGAAAACATCTCAGATACGCTGACAAATCAAACTGATTTTTTTCATCGAATCTATAATGGAATAACATGAAATATATGGTATCAGCAGTAGTAAATGTTTGTCCTTTTATATTTGATATAAATTGTAAATTTTTTATCTTAGCATCACCACCTTTAATATAAAAGGACAATTCAAGCATTTGGTTGAGCATGGCTTAAGACAGTAAGAAATCACACTTATGAAATAGTTTCAGCATATATGTGATAACATTAAATGTATTATTTAACAACAATGAATGATCAGAAGTGTTTTTATTTGGTAGCAAATAGTCAGTTGTAATGACATTAGCTTAGCTTCTTTATCTCTACTATTAAGGACAAATGAACAATTTGATAGAGCATGCTTTTAAAAAATTATTTCACCTTTGTTATACTTATTTGTTGTACAAAAATCCAGTCAGTAACACCTCTACAACTATAACATTTTAAAAAAAATGCCTACCTACAAACAGAGCCCTCATGTCAGGGGTGAATTTGTCTTACAAACTCCCTATAGGAGGCAAACTGCAAAGTCAGACTATTTAAAGACACAGCAACGACTAGTATATATATTTCTAGCATATTATACCTAAAGCAAATGGTAGAGATAGCTACATCAGGTTGAGTTTAGTTCAGCACATTTTTGCATTAAGATATAGTGACTCAAAATGCGCTCTACTAAACTGTTGAGCAGAACGTTAAAGGGAAATGTCTGATCTGAATTGACATCATGATTACTGAATGTCAGTTGTTCAACTAATCAAACAGCAGCATTGTGAGGGGTAACAGATGTGTAGGTATCAATAAAGGTGTGATGCTTGCTCTAACCCGACCCTCTCTCCTTGATATGCATCCCCAAACATGCAGGTCAAACACTGACCGGCGCCCACTGATTCTCTTGGTCAAATTTGTCACAGCGTTTTGCAAACACTGCAGTGCTGCTGTTTGGCTGCAGCCTCGGCTGTAACGGCCAGCATGAGAACACTGAGCCCCTTTGTGTTCATTGAATTCACTTGCATCTCTTACGCAAAAGGAAAACGTGGAAACAGATTTTGCTCCAAACTGTCGTCATTTCTTCTACATTGAGCCGACGCCAGCCAAAGAGGCAGATCCCAGTGCAGTCCCCATCTGTCAGAGGTTCATGAGGAGAAACCTCTTTAATTCTCTGTATTCCCCTCACTTCAGGTTTCCTCTGTACTCTGCTCACACTTTGCATGGCGGTGGAGGAGACTGCCTTGTTAGAGAGCTGCTTATGAAGGAGAACACCATCTGGTTCACAGAGCCACAGGTGTACACTTTCTAGACTCTGACAGAGGTCCTTGAATGCATCTTACCATCTGACCTCAGATGGCCAAATTAACACTTATCTGCACCTCACTGTGTGCACTCTCACCATTAGAAAATAATCACCTTGGGGCATTAAAGTAACAGTAAAAATGTGATACAAAAATAATATTCCATAGTTTGTTCCATCTCATTTTATGGCAGATTTAAAGCCATACTGTTTATCTATCATTTCAACAGCAGAATTATGAATGATGTTAAGTACACTTCTTGATTTGATCGGGGCATCATTTTGAGAGAGAATAGTGATGAGCAGTATGGTGTTATTGCTCTGCTACAATTAAGAGCAAAAAGATTGTTTAAAAGAAGGTTAGCTGAACATTTTCGTACTTTCAGTTCACAGTCAGTGACTTGGCACATCTGTAGTCTTTGCTCAAAGTCACCGAACCTCTCAGATGTAGCTGCGTCATGAGTCTGTAATCTGTGACACCACTGTTACGCCTGAAGCTGTAAACTGGACAGCCAGTGGGAGACTAACAGTGGAGATACATGAAAAGTTTGTTTGTATGGTCACATCCAAATCTATATTTTCAATTACTGCAATCCCGCAGGCCAAACCACAAAACCTGCCCAGATGTGTGGAAAAAGCTGCTGGTTTTGGCACAGCTTTATCCATGTTACGATCATTCCCCTTATGTCAGTTCTTACCAGTGTGACCGATTAGACTACGAACCCATTATTAGCCTGTAGCTCGAAAGGCAGTGGAAAAACACACGTCAACATTCTTCAGATCAGCTTTAATTCTTTAAAGATCAAGATTTAAAACTCTATTGTCTGTAAACAATTGTCTGTAAATGAGGCAGAAAGATGCAGATCATGTACGACTGCAACAGAAAGGCTGTGAAAGAAGTCAGTTATTTAAGTGCTGTACAACAGTAGCACAGAGAAGTACTTGTTCTTTTTTTCTTTTTACTTCATGCAAATATGTAGTAACGAATTGTGCAAACCTCCTTTATCTCATCCTGTGTATCATTGCTTTTCAACTTTTTTGACTTGACCCCTCAAAATAAAACAGTGTTCACATCACATAAGTTGTGAGCAGCTCAACCAAAGAGTAACTTTTCTTTCTTGGATTGTTTTAATTAAAGCGTTTTTAGAAGCCCTTGGTGAAAGAATCCAATATTTCACAAGAATAATGTTAAAGATAAGTTTGTGCATAAGATTTCTTGTGACCCCTCAGATAAATCCTGGGACACCCTGCATGGTGCCAAACCCCCATGCTGGGCGCCACTGCTGTTTATAATCAGCATATATGATGAGTTTATGTTCATATTAGTTATCAAGTTAAATGTTTTACATTTTCAAACATCCATCTGAATCTCTGTTCAGTTCAAACTATATGTGACACACACTGCTAAGCTAGATCTGGGTCTTGAGTGGATTCTGATTATTTCAGTTAAAGGGACAGTTCATCCTAAAATCTGAAATACATATTTATCCCTTTTACCTGTAGCACTGTTTATCAGTCTAGATTGTTTTGTTGTGAACTTCCAACTGTAGAGATGTCTGCCTTCTCTCAGAATTAATGGAACGAAATGGTACTTGGCTTGTGGTGCTCAAAGCTCCACTAAAAAATAAATAAATTAAATAAAGTTTTTTTTTTTTTTAATATTTGAAAAAAAAAACAAAAAAACAATGTCTCTTTCCAGGAGTCATGACCCAGTTAATTCACAGTGCTTGTTGTGAGCAATTTAATGCAGGAGCTATTTTGTTTTTACCAAACTACACTTGACAACTCTAATACCACATAGAAAGAAGCGAATCAATAATCATGATTAATCATGGACAAGAGGCCTGTGCTTGTGACAGATGTAAATATTAATGCATCCTCCTCCACTGAGCTGTAACATTGGTTCACGTACTCATACTCGCTGGCTCCTGTTGGTGTTATTTTCTCTAAGTTGTACTATTGGATTAGTATTACTAATGAATTAATGTGTGAAATCAAACTGATTAAGGCCTTATTATCGGGAAGTGTCTTAAAGAGGAGCACTATGCCAGAATCTAGTTTTAATACCTTAAATATTTCAGTTCTTATCCTTACATGGTGCCTATTCTTAAATAGTTTTTAATTTGATAAACTTACAACAAACAAAAGAAAAGGTGGGGGAGTCTGATCAGGAGACCACAGCTCACTTTTGTCCCCAGGGCCTTCTCACAGTTTAATACAGCCCTGTCTATTGCGTGGCTTGATACATACAAATGCATCACATTTCATACACTCTAAAATTTTGATCTTCAAAGTGACCAGTAAACCCACTTGTCAAATAAGTCCCTCAGATGCTTAAACACAGTACTAGTAGATGAAAGAAAAACAAGTGGTAAATGTACTTTATTTTCCACCACAGGTTGGTTGCTTATGTTGCCTAGCCATTATCAATCAAATCTGATCGAACCACGCTCGTTTTGTTAAATTCTTGATAAATAATACCTAATGTCTTATTCCTCTTAAATGCATATTTAGTAATGAATAATCCATGTTTTCAGAAAAGCTTAACACTTAAAATGACACTTTGAGAACCCCTTAACAACATTTTTTGTTTCAAAATGCTCTTAAATGTTCAATTTAGTTAAGTTTGTAAAAATGCACTTATTTATGTTTATTGAAAAGTTACTGAAAATTTCCTGTTATAGAATATCAATCCTCCACACGAGACTCTCAATCTAATATATTCAAATTTTACAAATTATCCTTTGTCAACAGCAATTCATCCAATTTAATGGTGTATCCTAAGGGGGAAGCGGGTTGGGGATTTCCCCTAGATCCCCCTTAGGAGTTGGGTTGCAGAAGGTATAAATTGAAAAAGCAATGGAAATGAACGGGGTTGTGATTACTGTCATTGCACTCACACATACTTCTTACTGACTTAAATGTCTTCTGTGATTCTCTATGCTTTGCATCAGAGCGACTGTAACGTACCACAATTTCCCCCAGGGATCAATAAAGTATTTCTGATTCTGATGACAGTATGTATGACATTAACAATAAACATGTGAAGTCATTATTTTGGCTATACTTTGTCTTTTGCTCTTTTGGTCAATGAACTCCATCAGTGTTCAGAGTGCACACCTTATTCTGTTTTTTACAAACCCTGTATATATCAAGGCAAACAGTCTCTTTATTAAAAAGCATCACTACAGCTCAAGATTGAAATCTCATTTATTTTAGTTATGTACAGAAGAAAAATGCTGAATTTCACAAGTAACAGAAAAATAAAAAATAAAATCACATCTCATCTCTCTAGCCTCTGTAACAGAGGTGCACTAGGTCATGATAACAGCTCTCTGTCTCTCATATACGGACACACACATGCACTCACACACGACCTCTCTTTCTCTCACACTCTCCAGCTCTTTCTCTCTCCCGTCACTTTAAAATGTTAAAAAAATGTATTTCTCTCTGGTAGATATGTTATACTGCATTTTGCGGGTAGCTGTGCTGTTGTGAGTCGCTGCTGACATTAAAACTATCCTGTTGTCTGGTTTGGGTGCGTTTCTAAGCAGTGAGAAGGTGTATACGTGGGGGTGAGACTCTAGTCAAATATAATTCTCTGTATGTGCCATCCTGTCAAACCCACACAGACATACACACCATTTATATGCATATACACAATGGCATTAATGTGAGCAACCACACACATACACACAAGTAAGCATTCACACTTTTCCTCTCTGTTCTTGCGTCTCCGTCTCCCAGCTCCGCCTTTATCCCATGATTCAGTTCACAAACATGATCCCCTCCAGGTGAGGGGCTAAAGATGACAGGTGATTTCTCAGCCCTGTGATTAACAAATGCAAAATTATATATATTAATAACAAAAAACTATCCCATTGAATTAAGTGTTCTCTTTTAGCCGTCTCGCGTCTGTTTCCTGCGTCACTCCTGTCCAAATCCCTCCGTTTCCTCGATGGCGAACAGGAGTTTCTCTCGGAGCTGCTCCAGGCTTCTGTAGGGCGGCAGGTCCAGACGGTTGAAGCTGTGAGGAAGAGACAAACGGGAGGAGACAGGCGGGTCACTATTCGTCATTTCTCTTTGTGGATTCACTGAGTGGAATAACCACAGGTCTGTCTGGCAACAGGCCTGACTCACACACTGCACAGTAGTGTTGGGAATACTGGGGTGTTCAGTATGTTGGTTTGACATTAGCAGGGATGTCCCTGTCAGGGTTCACTTTTCATGACTGATACAAAGCACTTTGATTCTGCCTGATCTCTGGGCATCAGACAGGATTTAAAGTTATAATCCCCAAGATTTAATGAAATCAAGCCAGTTTTCCAAACACTGGGGCTTGTCAGTGTATCTAAGTATTCATCTCCCCATGTATGAGCTTCATTGTTAGTGGCGGAGTCCGCCACTCCGGCTCTGGTTTTAAGGTCCAGTGTTTAAGATTTAGTGGCCTCTAGCGGTGAAGTTACAGATTACAACTAACTGAAACTTCTCTCATGTGCTAAGTGTGTAGGAGAAGTGTGGTAAATGATGCAAAAACATGAATGGCCCTCTCCTGAGCCAGTGTTTGGTTTGTCTGGTCTGGGCTACTGTAGAAACAATATGGTGGACTCTGTGGAAGAGGACCTGCTCCATATGTAGATTTTTAAAAAAGGCTCATTCTTAAGTAATGAAAACACAATGATTCTTATTTTAAGGTGATGATACACTAATAAAAACTTAGTTATGAATTTTGTATTCCATTTCTGCCAATATATCGCCCTAAATTCTACACACTGGCCCTTTAAATGACCTACCTACACACAAGAGAGTCACTGTAAACAATGCAGCATGTGATCCAATACAAAATTATCTAAGCTTTACAGTGCACTTGCTATCTTTTTGGAGCTTTTAGTCGCATCACCTTCCCTTCCCTCTACAGTCTTCCTCTTGTCTTCTAGAACATCACTCAGAAAAGCTAAAAGTGAACCTCTGAGCTTAGATTATTTTGCTGTATGTTTCCGATGTGAACAGATAAGGCATCAGCTCACCATGTGTGGCTTCTTGGAAGCCAAGTCTCCTTCCCCACCTTGTCTATGCAGAACTTCTGGGGACCGTTACTTCCTGCATGGGAAGAAAGAATAATTCCATCAAATATTAGGGCTGCAACTACGATTATTTTCGCTGTCACATATTTTCTTGATTGATTGTTTGGCCTAGAAAAGTTAGAAAACTGTGAAAAATGTCAATAAATGTTTCCCATAGCCCAATATGATGTCCTCAATTGTCTCGTTTTGTCCACTTCACCAAGACATTCAGTTTAGTGTCATAGAGGAGGAAAGAAACCACAAAATATTCCCTATTAGGAAGCTGGAATCAGAGAGCTGCTGTTAATGAAATGTCAAGTAGATTTTTCACAATAAAAGCCTACAGGGAAGGCTGGGATACCATTAATGTGAAAAATCTGCTGCAGGTGATGAACTGCATTCACAGTAGCTCAACACTGATTGTAAAAACCACAGTTTGAGAAATGGAACAGCGTTAGTGAAGAGAAAGTGAGAGCAGCAGAGTGGTTTCATACTCACTACTCTGTTGTACAGGCATGGCTGTGGAAAAAAACTACCTACAATGATTTATACCATTTCCCCATAGTGTCCTCAGAAAAATGAAACTCAACAAATAAACAGATAGAAGTCACTGTCACCAAATATCCTTATGTCACAACACTTTCTAAAGGATAATGACACTGATAGTCATGGCTGTGACACTGTGAATCAGTGTTGTGTACCTATGAGCTCAGCGAAGCCTCCGACAGGCAGCCGACAGGTTCCTGTTACAAACTGGAGCAGGCGGATTCTCTTCTCGTTGTCCATCTCTTTCACCACCTGCAGAAACACAACTCTGTCACTCACTGGACACACTAACATCAGCGCTCATACACACATAAACTTCATTACAGCAAATGTGTATGTGTTTAGATCCAGGCTTCTTGACATCCAACTGAACCACAGTGTGTCCGTACCTGCCAGAACCAGTGGATCTGCTTGCTGTTCTTGGTGTAATGTCTATAGATGGTGTTCTTCTGCCAGTCGGCCAAGTCGATCTCCTGCATCCCACACAGCATCAGCTGCAACAGAGAAAATGATGTTTAAAGTTCACTCTGTCAGAATCAGAAATACTTGATTGATCCATGTGGGGAAATTGTGAAATTGTGTGCAGTGTTGTGTCCTTTATTCCTGGTGTTTGTCTAACATTGGACAGGAAAATATTAACACAGTGAGTCACAGTACATCATATCCCTGCTCCAGACTAATTTATTTCACTGGGTATATTAGACTGAGTTTCTGCTGGGACAGAGCTCAACCGCAGCAGGAGTCATACTGTTCATCAATCAGGATCAGGAACTATTCAGAAACTAAACCAGCATAACTGACAAAAAATAGGCAAGAGCAGATTCTCAGTACAGGCAGTGGAAATTAGTGATAACTTTATTTTGTCTGTCTCCTTCTCTTACTCACCTCCTCAGTGTTTTATAAATACACACCAGCCAGTCAGCCACAACATTAAAACAACTGACAGATGGAGTTAATAACTCTGATCATCTCGTTACAATGCGAAGTTCAATACTGTTACAGACCAAGTACAGCTCCCCCCTGGGCAGTGGCCCCCCAGCAGGACAATGCATCATGCCACACTGCACAAACTCCACAAACTCCACAGGAATGGCCAGAGAAACGTGACAAAGAACTCAAAGTGTCGACTCGCTCTCTTAATTTTCCAGATCCTAATCTGATCCAGCATCCATGGGATGTGCCAGTACCCCACCTCGCAACCCACAGGACTCAAAGGATCCACTGCCAAGGCCCTGGTGCCAGACACCACAGGCCCCACTGTGGGTCAGACTTGGCTGTGACCTGCCCAGGCATGGACATAGGCTTCTGGGGTGCTGGCACATCCCACAGATGCTCAATCAGATTGGGATGTGGGGAATTCAGAGGCCAAATTGCTGCCTTGAGTTCTTTGTCACGTTCCTCTGGCCATTCCTGAGCAGTTTTTGTGGTGTGGTGTGACGCACTGTCCTGCTGGGGGGCCACTGGCATGAAGCAGTGCCGTTGCCATGATGGGGTGTAAATGGTCTGCAACAGTGTTTGGATGGTTGATGTGTGTCAAGTGATATCCACATAAATGCCTGAGGTCCTAAGATTCCCCAGCACAACATTACATTGTAAGGAGATGATCAGTGTCATTCATTTTGCCTGACAATGGTTTTAATGTTGTGGCTGATCAGTGTATGATGCTGCATTCAGTTCAAACACCCCCGACTCTGAATTAGTCTCAAAGTAGATTTGAGAATGTGCACCTTGTAAGACTTTTGATGAGTTAAAGCTCATCTTTCAAACTTTGTTTTCCTCAAGAGACGCTTACTATATTTTACCTCACCCATAGTTTTTACTTAATGTTGATTTTATTTTAATATCTGTCATTTTAATAAATAATTTCTACTATTTTTCCAATTCGCGTCTTTTTCTAACACACACTGTACTGCACCTTTTTGTATCATATAAAATATAATGTATATCAAGGTGTACTGCTATCATTTATCCCATACAGGAAGAGATTTTTTAAAGCACCACAACACCACATTAGATGCTTTATTTTTTATCTATGTTAAAGAACAATTTAACCAGTAAAATAAGGAAACACAGCTAACAAAACGTCTTCTTTCTCACTGAACACAGCAGGCATTTCTGCCAATGTAAAGTCTATGACCTATCACTGCTGTGTATTAAATAGTGGGGAAAAAAATGTCAAAAACTTGACTACTAATAACTGGATTCCTAAAAATGTGTATGTATTCTGAAGGCTTTCATTCATTACACTTCTTCTGAATTTTTAAAGGATGTTATTTTATTACTTTCTGAATACTGATGGACATGCTGTCTCTGCCTACAGCCCTCCTGCTCCTCCTCACCTCCAGCTCCTTCTCGTCAAAGTAGCGAAGCCACTCCAGAGGAACCACTTCGTTGAAGCCGTCCAGGAAGGCTTTGGTCTGCTCCTCCACTCCACGCGTGAACCGCCAGTCTGTCAGCAGGCTGAAGGAAGGAAGAGCAGTTGGTTGGTTTTTATGGTTGCGTCTCCAGCGCTGACATCACTCGGACTTTTTATTGATGAAGTTTGGATTTTTGTCTGTGTAGCTGTAGTATCCATTACGGCTTATGTTAACGTACCTGATGTACTCTTCCTTGTTTTCCTCGGTGACCAGCTCATTCTCTCCGTCATCTTTCAGCTGGTGAGTGGAAACCTTCCCGAGGATCTCCATGTCCTGTGCAAAATACAGCTCCACGCCACACTCCTCCAGGTTGTTCTCTCTAGACAAACACATACAGAGACAACCTACATTTAAGGCCTTTGCTACAGCTACACTTTTTGCAAGAAGGATGATTTATTTAAATTCGAACCACCTGCTACTCTGCCTTTAGGGTTAGAGTATGTTAAATTCTCTGGGTGTGAGAACATGGTTCCTAAAAAGGCTTTGAATTCATTAATCTAATAAAAAGGCCTTAGTTAGTATTAAAAAGTCTTAAAAATGCTCAGACATGGGAGGTAGGATTTTATGAATCAGTTTTTTTTTGTGACATTGAATTAGATAATCTCAAAATAATTTGTAACTCCTATTTTTCTTAAATAATTCACTGAATGCGTCTCACACTGACGTCACAAAGACGAGGATAGTGGAACCAACAATGGATGCATTTGTTACTGGTTAAGATGCTCAGATGAGCAGAGGATCCATTGTCTGTTAGCTAGCTGTCACTTCACCTTGGATGACATGGGGAGGTGCAAATTCAACAGAAATTGGCTATTTAAACAAGATTTCATGGCAAGGCTGAAGCCAGTACATGGCAATGCATATGAGGCTCAGTGTACTTAATGCAATTAGTTTTTCAAACTCGGCACGACGGGATTCAAGGCAGCAGAATCCCACATGCAGCGTGAGAAACACAGAACTGCCAGGAAAACTCTCCAACCAATGCCAGGTATTTCACAGTTCTTAAATTTCCTTCGCAGTGGCATTAAAAAACTTTTAAATATAATGTGCTATAAACTGTAGGAACCCTGGAGGAAATCAGGCTCTCATTTAAAACTAAACCTCTTAAGTTTTCAAAGTCAGTGATCCTTAGACAACATATTTTGGAGAGACTAAAGCTTAAATAATGTTTCCATTTTATGTGGTAATTAAGAAAAAGTAAGTCATTCTTTCTTCCTCTGTTTTCAACATGACTGATTTCACACCTGGGTTGTTCTTGTTCAGTTCTTTATTCTAACTACAAAACAAATGGAGAGTTATAAAAAAAGACAAAAAAGAAATGAGGCCTGAAAAAATGCTATTACTAATTATTTCCCTCCACTTTCTACCCATATGAATGTAAAATAATAACAACACACAAACCCATCTTGCATTACTTACTTGACCCACATGATGGAGTTATAAAACTCAGGGTCTATGGACTCCAGGTCTTTGAGCGTGGGTTTCTTGTCCAGCATTCGCTTGTAGAACGGCAGCGTGAAGCCAGTGTCGATGAACTTTCCATGATACAGAGCCTGCAAGGAGGATTTGTTACATTAGAAACAACTCACTGCTCAAATCCAAAGAGACAAACATAAAACACAGTGTAGGTTCACTAAAGCTGATGATCTGGCAGCTTTGATGTAACAAAATGGAGAAGTGAGGGGGAGTATTTTCCCCCTGCTGTAATTGGTGTAATATTATAGTGTTATTGTATGGCTATTGGTGACATGTGGTTCAAATTTGTTCTTGACAAATTGTAAATATTTTTATCTCAGTCGCTCAGTTTTCGCACTGATGATTCACTGGGGATTGTTTCGTGCCCATTCAGGTGTTAGAAATGTTTTAACAGCCAGTCACTTTTACAGGAAACATGAATGGGGCTTTTATTCTGGAATCACGACAGCTTGATTTAATCCTGCCCACTTCATCTGTTGAAATCATTTAGCATCAGACACTCCACACCTGCTTATATATATATATGACAAAACCACACAAAGGCTCAATTTGTGCATGTTTCTATAACCACAGCTGCAGAGTGTGACGCATATATTTGTTTCTGATTGGTCCAGAGGGGACTGACATTGTAGCTGCTGCCATGTGAACATTTGACTGTAACATTAAATTCTGGCGACACATTCTGTTCATTTTATCCTTACTTTCATGGTGAGAACTACGAGGAGTCACTAAAATTAAGATGCAGAAACAAAACACTAAGCTTACTGAAGTCCTTGTGTGCACTTAGCAGAAATATATTCAAACTGCTTCAAACCGAGTCATAATCTTTGCTTTTGTTGTGTGTATTCACAGAAAGTGAGCAGCCTCAGCCAGATGGAGCTGTTTAATGTTAAAAAACCCACAGAGGGCTCAGAGCTATGATGAGCCAAGAACAACACAGACGCCCACTGACTGACTCAGTCAGTCTGCTCTGTCCTACTGTATCCTGACTGACCATGTGTCTGTCTCACAGCCAGCGACACACACAAAGACAGACAGGAAGATTTATAGACAGAGGAGAGTGTGTCAGTGGAAAGAGAGGAGTGAAGATGGAAAGTAAAAAAGGTGGAGAAGAGCGAATGAGAATGAGGCAGTACTAGGGATTGTTAGTTGAGACTTGGTAGAGACAAGCATCTTTATAAGGGAAGTTAGAAAAGCACATTTTAAGACTAAATATAGGCAGCTGCTGGCGGGTGTGGGCTGGGTGCGGCAGTGAGGTCATGGTGTGGGTGAGGGGTGGGGTGGCAGACGGAAGGAGGGGTGGGGGTGTCGGTTTTGGGACCTACAGCTTTTTGGAGTTGATCCCAGAGAGAGGGAGACATTATAGTACATACTGTACATCATGTATATACAGAGAAGATCCTGAAGGTAAAAACTATTCAAATGTACACATCCTTAAAACCAAAAATCAATTAGTTTTACTTGTCACATGAAATCATACAGGGAATAATTTCAGCCAGGGACCTTTGTTACATGTCATATCCCTTTCTGTATCTCTACTGTCACTGTCAAATAAAGGTAAACTGTACAAAAAAAGCACTCTCGGGCAAAATGTTTCTGTTTCTGCTGATCGTTTAAAGGAAAAAAAAAAAAAGCTGTTGTACAACTATGTTCACATGCACATAAAACTAATAATAATATGTATGTTTAATCACATTACTGTTTCCACTGAATGGAGTTCAGCCAGTCTAAAGTGTGAAGATGCCTCCTGCACAACGTCAGAGTTTCTGTGCAGAATTCAACCTCAAACCTGAAATTACTGGTTTTGTGGTTTTGTCTTTTTAAATAGCACAGATTTAACATTGCACTGCCATCACATTGTCCGACTCACAATGGACAGTTTAAGAAAAAGGATCAAAACTGATGTTGAAAAACCATAGACAACAACTTTTTTATTCCACGCGTTATTCTTTCTCGTCAAAAAACCCACAATGCACAACCCACTATACTACTCACATGCTGACATATCAGTCAGAGAGTCTGGTGTGTGTTAAGCTATCAGAGGCTGGTATAGCACAGGACTGTTTGCCCGCAGCAAAGATGAGGAGCTACAGAGGTCTGATAAGCTCACTTCTACCTTACTCCAGATTTTTTACATTTCAGACTCAGTAGATGCTGACTCAAGTGACATCACTTGAGGATATTTATCTGATTTCATGCAGCTCCCCAGGGAGACACAAAAGGCTTTAAACAACATGTTAAACATATATAGTAGTACTCTTTAACACCTGTAAACACACTTTGATGTGTAAAATCGGTTGAGTTTCCCTTTAATAAATGCTTCTACATAAAACAAAATCTATACGTGTTATTTTCTGTTGAGCTGAAATGATAAGTTGATTAATTGATCAACTGGAAATAAACTACCAACTATTTCGATATCAAATCAACTGATTAAGTCATTTTTAAGTCAGCTATTCAGCAGTTCCTTCTCTTGCTTCGTGAGATTTTGCTGTTGTTCTGTTTTAATTATGCAAAGTAAATACATTTTTTAGTTTTGGACAGTTAAATCTGTGATGGTAATCTAATCTAATCAGTATTTTCTGATATTTTATAAATCAAACAACTGATCGAGAAAATAATACTTTGATGAATTGACAGTTGAAATAACTGCCATAGCATTATGTAAGCTGCAGTGTTTGAAGAGAGTTACTAGCTACACAGAACAACAAGGGACATAAAGCACTTCCAGTGCAGGTGGTGTGATGCTGACAAATCTTTGTCAATCCCCACAGACGTCCAAAATGCCAATCTTTACAGCAGTAAAAAACATGTTTACAGCCTGGTACAAAAAAACGGTTTTGGTCTCTAAAGCTACTTTTCCTGTCCATGACATACATAAGGGCACGGCCACTTTGAGTGACATTTGAAAGTTGCTAGAAAGGCAACGATGCTGGTTAAGTAAGGTAACCATGGTGTAACCCCGAACTCAAAGAGTATAGGTGTAGCCATAGCTGTCCCCATTTCAATATGTTTTCAGTTCATGAAAGTTAATTGTTAACATTCTGGTCACCTAAAAAAAGTCTTGTTTCGCGTTTGACTTTCCAAGGAGACAGCAGTTTTTCTGTTAAGTACATTTTTGTTACAATGCTTTGAAGCCTATTTTGTGAGCAAAAATCAGCATTAACATTAGTATTATCAAAGTTAACCAAAGCTGTGAATGCACAATGCTAACAAGGCTAGCAGCTTGTGTTGGGGTTATCTCCTCCCTGTCATCCAAATATGGTCACTTGTGGCTCCAAAAAACCAAGATGGTGCTGGCCAAAGTGCCACACTCGAGGCTTCAAAATGGGAGTCCACAAAACAGTGGGTGACATCACAGTGGCAGCATCCATTATTTTATACAGTCTATGATAATACATGAAAGAAAATGATATGGTGTGACTAAAATGGGGAGAGCAGTTCTCAACAATTCGTTGATCATATTTACTATGACTGAGCATAATCGGTTAAACATGATGAGAATAGGCTGTTTAAATGGGCTCCACATGACTTTGACTACAGCTTTCATCACATAATGCTTCAAAATTGGTTGTGCATGTAAATGACATCAAAATAAAAGGTCAGACAGATTGAACTTTTGAGATCCAACAAATCCTGTCAAAATGTCACACTGCACTGAATAAGCATTCAGATTAAAGTGACTAAAACGGTTCATAATACGTCCTCTTTAACAAAGGCCTTTGACAGACACACAACAGCTCTGTGAGTCAGGCAGCTTTCTCATATGTTAAATCCTCCTCCACTACACCACAATATTTTGTTTTATTGTGTTCACACTGTACTGCTTTATTTAAACTGCTATCATCTTTTTAACACGGATGGTAGTGGAGAGTGGCTGAGAGGTGCACAGTAATCAGCTGCAATGTTAAATAGTGCTGCAGTTGGCACCTCTGCAGGCAGTAACACTTGCCAAATTGATGTTTTTGGAGGAGTCCTCTTGACTAAATGTTGAAATAAAGACATGGATTTTGAGTTGTGTAGGCGGCTCAGGCGCAATAACCACCAGCGAAAATTAGCTGTTGAAAGCTAGTTTTTTTTACAATACATGTCAGCAGAAATTTGTTTGAAGCAGCATTTTCTGTTACAAGAACACACAAAAAATAACTACACTGTCAAGCAAGTACAACAGTGTAACAGTAAAAACAGCAAAACACAGATGTTGCCTGTTGTAGTTCAGTTTTAAAGACCTTGAACATCCTTGAAAATAAGCCAAATCCCAAGTATGATTTTAATAAAACTATTCTAAAGTGAAGCTCACCATGGCGATGAAGCGTCCAATGAAGCGGAAGTATGTGAGGTGGTCGGGGTTGATGGAGGAGGCCGGGTTGATCTGCAGACAATAGTTGTTCTTGCCGGCGTATTCAAACAAACAGTACATGGGGTTCAGCACCTCGTGGGACAGCAGGAAGAACCACTCCCTGCAGAGTGAGAGGACAGGAGACATTAATGCAGGAGAGGAAGATCCGATACTTTCTTAAGGCCTGAAAGAAGACAGCAGGGATGATCAGGAATTAATGCACACACTTCATCATTTTCCTTTTAAAAATACAGGGGCGTAATGTAGGCTGATTCTGTAATTTCACATATGAGAACTATCAATTTATATCAAAAAACTGATTCAGAGAAGGACGTTAGTGTCATCACTGTGAGCGGAGACAAGGTGGTTGATGGGAGCAAAAAAAAAAAACAAATAAAACACACTTTGTGCTCAGAAACAAGAACAGATAAAGAGGGTGACAAATACATGATGGAGAAAAGACAAAAACAGTTAAAACAGTTAAAACATTTAATCCAAAGACAGAACATTATCAACAAGCACAGTTTATAGAAAATAATTAAGATACACAACCAAACCCACAATACAACACAACAACACAGTAATTAAACCTCTTCACACAGGAATGACACATTGTATGTTTGAATTATAGCCTAAGCGCAGCTGAGACTTGATGTCGACTCACTAACAGGCCTCATTCTCCTGGATATTTCCAGGCATTTTACCAGGTTTTTATCATCACTGTGGTGTCAGGACTCACCTCAGCACCGAGGTCTGAGCTGAAGAATTATCCAGTTATCCTTTAATTAGTCCCATGTGGATTTGACATATGATTTTAGGATGAGTGGATCGAGGGTAAAAACTCGATTTACAAAGAACGACTACAAGATTTGGGGAGGAGATGCTGCGTCTCTGTTTCATTACATCACAGTACTGTACTGTCTGGAAGTCTGAGGCAGCTCTAACTTTAAGTACAACCCCAGCGAGCTTGGAGCTTAGGGTTGAATTCCTCTCATTGTTTGAACCCCACGTAAGATTTTTTTTTCCCCAGTGTTGCCACCATAGACTGGATAAAATAATGGATGTAGCCATTGTGGTGTCACCATGATGGTTTGTGGACTCCTGTTTTGAAGCCTCAAGTTTGATTTTTTTGAGCCTGAAAGTGACCATATTTGGACGAGAGGGTGAAGCTGTGGAGCAGCGAGGGGTGGATCTGACTCACAGACAGCCTGTCACTCAACATGACCCTGCCCTTATTTATCAGTAACTTTAAGCCTTAATAAAAGTAAAAATTCACCCCCTGTACAGAAAATTAGCTATAGAGAGTACAACCATTTTTTGTACCACGCTGCTAACATGTTTATTTCTGTTTCAGAGTTGGGCATTTTAACATGGGGGTCTATGGGGATTGACTCGCTTCTGGAGACAACTTCAAGTGGTCATTAGAGGGACTGCAGTTTTCGGTGATTCAGTGATAGCTTCACTTACACCCCCGGAGGTTGCCGCTTTGTTGCCATCACTTATTTTAGTATTTGACGTTCCACAAATTGCTTCTTCTCTGTTTGGTATCTTCTGAAATAACTAACACCTTTAATGTGGTGAGGTGGTCTCACTAAACCAGAGGGAATTTGATTGGTTTAATTTCATTTCATATTGTCAGACTTAATAAGACCAGTATTGATGTTATTTCAAACATGTTTTATGAAGGTTTCCACATTCTGAATCAAATTAAATTCTGAATTAATACATCCTAAATTACACTTGGGTAAAAAGTGTAAGTCTACTGCTTCTAATTAAATTAGTATTTTAGATTGATACCGCGCCTAACTCTGTGTGAGATCAGTTTTTGTTCAGATAAAACAAACCAGATATTACGTGTTCATTAGTGAGCTTTAGAGGTCCTGGTGGGCAGAGACAGACATGAGAGAGGTAATGATACTTATATCTGATTCTTTGAAAAAGAAGCAAATAAGCAAAATGTGGAGTTTTAACTTAAAAGAGACTGTCCTCTCTTCATCTAGTTTGTCATGTTGTGTAGAAACCAGGTGTCAAATATATTTATATATTTCATCACCAACTTTTCACACCTCCTACAATCCAAATTTGACACATAAATTACATGGAGACAAAACACATGTAACATGAAGGCTAAATACAACAGGGCAGGATAAAATAGACACAAACAGACTGTGGAAGGATGCATGTTAGAGAGAATGAGGGCCCAATAGCAGCACCACCACCAGCTGCAGCACCAGCACCTAGCGCTCCCAAGGCCCCTGCCCTCCCTCTTGGGGTTTATGGGAGGGGGGAGGATATGGACTGACGAACGGACGGACGCAGACACCTCACAACATCCCGTCCGTGGTTCTACCCTGTGGTAGAACAGCATGATGTCACCTACCATAGGGTAAAACCACTGACGTGACACCGGAGACAGAGACACAATGCAAAACCAAACAGAAAAAAATGAGAACACCGCCAACAGAAAAATAACAACATATACAGAGAGGAAGACCCGGAACACAGCGGACGCAGGGGGCAGGATGGATACATGTGATGGGTGGATGGAGCGGTGGGGTAAGGGAAGGAGGACAGAAATGTTGCAAGAGGGTAGGAGGTGTTGTGCGATTGCTGGCAACCTGTGAGAACTTTATCATCACACACATAGCTCTCTGACACACCAATCTACCCTCAGAGAAGAAAATAAGTTACATAAAAATAAGTAGTTAGAGAGACGGGAAAGTCAGCAATCTTAACACCTTGAGTCAAAAGCCCTGTGATGCTCTCTGCCTCCTTACAGCCTTTTAAAATAGTTTCAATCCTTCCTGAAGCTGCTGTTAACACCGACATAAAAGCTGATTCCAGTGGAGGAGGAAGCTGGTGCAAAGATTTAGGAGCGGCAGGAAAAGGAATAACACACCGTCACCAACATTTAAAAACAAATGACTGAAAAAAAAAACCAGAGGGATGAATAACATAAAACCCTGTAGTACCCCACACAAAATGACAGAACGTGAGGAGAAGAAAAAGGGTGTGTTTGTTTTGTTGTTACTCTCACCTGGCAATGCCACCGTAGTCCAGCCCCTCCTCTCCTCTCATAATGATGTAGAGTCTGCGGCGGAGGTCATATGGCTTCACATTCATGATCTGATCACAAAACATATTAATATACTATTAATAAACATATACAAATACTTTTTAACAGGCAACAATTGAGATTTAAAGTCAACCAGAGTCAAGTACAAAGTGAATTAAACATTTATTTTCACCATTAATTTCCCAACTGCAAAAGTGAATTATGATTAAGTCGTGTTTTTATTGTCTGAAATTATTCATCCTCTGTGTCAGTGATATTGCTCTCACAACCCGTGCGCCAAATCTGGCCTGCGATAGGGTGCCAGGTTGGCCACCTGACCTTCTTGTTATTCATACTGAAAATAACTTGCTTTGGACTGGAGTTTTTTCTGTTGTATTTCAAAGTAAATGAGATGCCAGAGTGCATAAAACGTTTTTTTTCCGTTTGTTTATTAAAAAAAAAAGTGCCAGTGGAGGATCCCTGGAGCCTCCTACAGACGTCTGACCCTTTGGTCAAACATCGAAAGTCCTCAAATCCTAGAAACACCCCTGCGTACACCGGACCTGTGCCAGCTGCTGCGACTGGATTTGCCTTGTTTATTAATTTCATCTGATACATACTATTAATGCTTGTTTATTAACGGGCCCCTTAAACTTAAATGTGTCAGATTCTTATGAGATGTATGCATATTTATTTTTCTAACGTATGTATTAACCCATCTGAGCCTGCGTTACACATACTTGAGTCAAAACAGGCTGTGAGAGCATTTAAAATTGCATTCAGGTAAATAAAATCGCATATTAGTCAAATATGATTTTATCTAACCATCACTACTTTTGCCAAGACTGTAAGATATATATGTTATACAGCACTGTATGACTATGGCCATATTTTTTAATCTCACATTTTGATCATCAGTATTCACAACATCATTTACCATCGACTAAATAAACTTTGTCTTTTTTTTTCAGGCTTAAACTTTATTTGTTTTGACCTGTGGCTGCCAGTACTCTTTGTTTCTGGTAACATTTTTTGGTCATCTGGTAAAATGTTATGTTTTTTGGCGAACTCAACCAAAAATGATGTCATAATCTACAACTGTAGAACAGATGTGTGTTTGGTTGGTCTCTGACCTGCTGAAACGAATCCTCAAACAGCGTCTGTCTGGATACCGAGATCTTTACGTGGCTGGGCAAGGCATTGGACTGGACAGAGAGACAAAATGAAAAATACATAAATCAAGAAGTTACTATTACTGTAGAGTTAAAAAAAACAACGAAAAATAAATAGTTAAAAACAGGTTTGAGTCAGTAAGACCCTCTGAAAAGCCTTCAAAGACACTGACAGCTGCTGATTAGCACAAATCTCGCCACAACCCTCATCTCTAACTTTAACCCTTATCCAGTGTGACTCTTAAGTAGTACTTGTGTTACACTGATATATTCCACACTGATGATGAATATAATGCAGTTCATTATCATTCTAAAAATATTAACCTACTGTACATGCAGCCTTAAGCTAAAACAGTAACACACACCAACACACACATCAAGGTGAGATGGGTGGACAGGGAGAGTTCTGTCGTGAGTTCAGCCTCCAGTTAACACTTACATGGCACAGGAAACGGAACTGGTGGTACTTCCACCTGAAGCTGCGGTCGTAAGCACCAGGTGAACCGCCCTGCCGTGACCTGCGCACATACACACACACACACACAAAGAGGGAGAGAAGAGAAAAACTTAATCCATTTCAAACCATTTCAGTGTAATCCACAGAGAATTCTGTTTTAATAATTCCAGCTTAAATTATCCAAAACAACAAATAGACGGCCTTGGCTCTTTACTGGTCAGATGATCAACAGACACATGACAGTCTCCTTAAGAAGCCCTCATGTTCTAGGTTGTAGGCCAGAGACTCAAAGTAAATATTAAATTCACACCAGCAGCCATTCTGTTCTAAATAACGGCTCGGATCGTCTGGGTCTCAAAGGCAGAGGTGAGTCTGGTCCTGCAGCTGTGTTAGTATAAGCTCCACCAACCCACTGCACACACACGCTGGATATGTGCCTTGTCAGCACCGGAGAGGCCGAGACACAGACAGAAAGAAAGAGAGAGTTAGAAAGATAATGGAAGGAAGGGAGGAGAGAGAGTGAAATGGGGGAAGAGAAGAAGAAGAAGGAGGCCTCTAATGCGTCGGGTTTGTGCTCGCCGAGCTGCCAGGCACATCTCGGTTTGGGTTAGGAAATGGAGACCGCAGCGGCATAGCGCTGGCCGCGGACACACACACACTTCTGCAGGATCCAGTGTAAAAACAGTAAAGACTCTTTCAAAAGCCCTCCATAACCAGCGGCCTAAAAATACGCTCAAATATCAGCATGAAAAGCAGCTTGCAGATGCACGCGCATACACACACACACAAGCAGGCCATAGGCAAATACACACTTATAGGTTGAACATGAACACAGAAAGGCACAAACACCAGAGCGCGCGCACACACACCCACACACATGCCAGTGCAGTCTGCAGTGGATCTGTTGTCGCACATCTGCACATTCTCCTGACTTTTGCGGTGAGATTTGAGACTGCTTCAAGGCAAGGCAAACATCCACAGGCTGAGGGGAAGAGGTGTGTGTGGGTGTGTGTGTGTGTGTGTGTGTGTGTGCATGTGTGTGTGTGTGTGGGTGTGCTAGCATGAACATGTTGCTGTGATAAAATATCACTTCTTGGTAAAATATCTGTGAGGATTAAGTTAATTCAATCTGGCCCAAAGAAGTATATAAAAATAGAAATGAAAGGCGATGGATAAAACATGGGCTCAATACAGATGCAGACAAAAAATAAAAAGATGATGTAGTTTAGATACAGCTTTGACCTTTTTCATGATCTTTTAAGGTTTTCACAAAACGAGGGGATTGTTTAAATTGATATTTGCAATGCAGTTATGTCAGACCAAGGCAAAATCATTGTGCAATAATGAATCAAATTTAGTTCACTTTATCAGTGTTTTTTCCATTAACTTAATGACAGAGATCATTTCCTCAGAATGCCTTTGCCTCAGCCTGTGACATACTTTGATCTTGTTTTTTTTTTTTTTTTTTTTTTAAAAAGCAGATTTGGGAGGAAGGGCTAAAAGAATATTTACCCTGACTCAAACCCGGGTCGGGGGTCTTTAAAGGTGGTGGTGCGCGAGTTGTGGTCCACAAAATATCGGACTCCCTCGGCGGTGTACTTCATCTCCCAGCCCGGGGGCAGGGGGTGCTCCTTGATCATCCTGCAACAGGGAGAGGGGCAGTGAGCACGGTCCCAGCCGGAGGGGCCCCGTCCTGGGGATGAAACTAACACACCTCCCCGCCAACCTGTGGATCTAAAGCCCTGGACGCTGAAACAAAAACCCTGCGCTGGTACAAAAATTCACAGCCGTGCTCAGGTGGAGTTTATCTCCTCTGAGGATCCCAGAGGCATTTAGACTGCTTCCAACCAGAATAAAGTCTAGGGAGCCTGTATCAGTGGGGCCCAGAGCAGCAGAGGCCCGTAAAAAAAGTTATCTTATTATAAAGACTAGTGACTCGGAGCAATATTTTTAGTGTGGCCAAGAATTCCTCGCTCCACTCTCACCGCAGTTTGTGCTTCTCATGTAATACATCTGAATCACGGAGCTAACCATCAGTTTGAGGAACAAGAAATACCAAGCGATTTCTGAAACACTTACTGCTGTTCTGAAGGTATTTCCAAAGTCCTCAAAAACTCTCCTACATCATCTTAAAAGATTTTTAACCCGCTTCACAAGTTGTGACCCAAGTTGTGTTTTCTATCAAGGCAGACAGTAATACACATGTCCTCAATTATTTTATATGTCACAAGAAAACACAGGTGTTTTTTAATGAACATGAACATCAACGCAGTGGAATGCCATCTTTTTTGGAAACTGCTTCAAAATCTTTTTTTTCCCCTGTTCAGATGGTGAGAAGAGTTTTGGGGGATTGTGGAAATACCTTCAGAACAGCAGTAAGTGTTGTATGACAAGCTTCTGGGTTAATCAAAGGCTGCTATACTTAGCTCTGTGACCTGAATGTAATGGTAACAGATGAGAGGCACAAACCGAGACTAGTAACCACATCTCCAGCTCGCCCTTATGATGTCATATACAGAGGAAGATGCTCTGAACCTTTAGGAGCCTGACCACAGAAAAGGACTGAAGATTCAAATCTGTAGTGTGTGAAATTTGCTTCATCCAACCAAGACAGTTAGAAGTTCAATTAGAATGAGTGAGGTGAGAGGAAAACAATTCAGTTCAGGAAGTGTTTAAATGTCAAAGAAATAGAGCGTGATGCCAGAAAAATGATCAAATAAACAGCAGAGAGATCGAAGGATATCTGCCTGGAGCCCAAAAGCTTTCCACAGTTCCCTAATTTCTTTTACTGATGCCGTTTTTCAGCTCCGAACTGTCAATTTGTAAATAAATTCTGCCATGTTCCTGCAAATTTGGCAAATTTCTTTAAAGTCCTTAAATTCCAGAATATTCCAGAAGTCACACTGATCACTGGGAAACATGTACACATCATAGTGTAGATCACTCCCTCTGTCGTCACACTAAACTGTGTGTGATTATTACATCTTCTTCAGTACGAGCAAACACCCAAAGCGACATTCCATCTAACGAGCAGGCAAACACATGCACACACACTAACACACACAGGTATTAGTACTTGCTCCAGTTCATAGTCTCACCCTTGGGTCCGAGGATCGTCCCATTGTGTTGTCCGTGTGTTGTGGTTGACAAAGTAAATTCTGCCATTGTCCTGACGCTTCTCTGTGGATACAAACACAACAACAGCATGCTGAAAAAAATTCACTTTTCTAGGATTTGTGGTGTTTGAACTTGAAGGGTTTTAAAACCGTATAAATTCCACAATAAATCGACCGAGATCAGAGGGATCACCGGAGTGTCTCTGACAGCAACAACTGGGCTCACTCCCTCTTCAGCTTGGACAGGAAAAAAAAATCTCACCACCGTGATAGAAAACCAGCAGGACTGTGTGATATTTCACTGAGGCTTGATTCGAATACCTCACTGGGGTAAACCTAAGTGTGTGTGTGAGTGTGTGTGTGGCATCAGGGTCGTGGTGGGGGTGTCTGAAAGTCAAAGTGACGACGCTGTTGGGAGCAAATATTAATCACGAAGCCAAGGTTTCATTTTTTTTAAAAAGTACAAAATACCTGAAGGGCTACATAGGAAGCACCTCGAACATAGAATAACATTTTATGGAAGTGTGTAAAGTGTGTGTCTGTGTGTGTACGGTAAGCCACTGGTCTCATGAGAAAGTAGCTGGTGCCCCATCCTCCTCCCTCCATCGCTCTGACATCTTTTTCTCATTAACAGGAGTGTGTGGAGGGCCCAGAAACAGTAGTGCTCACATTGCAACTGTTACTAGCTTTCTCCTTGACTCACTCCACCCCCTCTTTACTATCCAGTTTGAACCCCCCCACCCCCACCCCCTCCCGTTTTTTTAGTTTCTTTCATTCCAGTGTCTCTTGTGCTTTTCCTCCATCTTTCCCTCTTCTCTCCCATCTTTCTCTTCTTGAATCTGAGCCTTGAAAAAAAAAAGGCGAGGGGAGAGACCACAGATGAAAAAGAGCGCGCCAGAGAAGCGAATCTGAGCCAGTGATATAATTGAGGTTTTGGTCTTGAGGTACCGCAACATGTTGAAAAGGCATCATGGGCAGGGAGTGAGGGTTTTTGGAGCGAACATGGCTGTGTGATGAAGTCTATGAAAATGTTGGTGCGGAGCTGCCAGCGGCGTTCCTTTATGAATGAATGTGTGTGACATGATTCTGCGTGGATCCGATTACATTACTCATTTGGGAAAATGTTGGATGATGAAGAGTCCCATCAATAACGCGGCCTCTGTAATTTGCGGACTTAAGAGTAAAGGGAGTGCGTACAGTGATGAATTGGTATAACATGAGCAGGGGATGAAAAAGAAACCAAGAGACATTTTATCCAGATTTTCAACGCTGGAATGAAAATCAGAATCAGGAGCAGAGACGTAAATCAATCAATTAACAACTGTCCTCACTGGGGGGCTACAAGGAAGAAGCTCAAGCAAATGATTAAGGCCACTGCATTGTTTCTGATGTTGCACAGAGGCTTAAAATGATAAAAAAAAATACGCCCAGAGTTCTGTGAAGAAGAGAAAATGCTGCAATGCTGCAAAAATTTTGCAACACTTCACCCAAACCTCACTCCCTCGCAGCTGTCTGCAGAAATAAAAAACACATTTTGAAAAACTTTAAGTGACCAAATCAAGAGGCTGCCGTTTATATCTTGACAAATTGCACTGCTTCGCTGTTAACCACTTGCAAGAGTCATCGAAAGTACCTACACAATGATTGCACGTGATTTCACGTTGTGATTGGAAACAGTTCAGACTGAAGAATCAAGTCCTGACTGATCAGATTTGCTTCAACACCAGACACCTTCAGCAGGTACAGAGGACTTTCAAACTGACCAAAAACTGATAGAGGCCAAAATTCGAGACCATTTTACACCCCCCACTGTGAGCAACTTTGTCTGAAGTGTATTCACGAGGAGTGCGTTAGGCAAACTTACCCCATCCAGGAGGCAGAGGGCCGAGAGGATCATTTTCCACCGGAGCACCGGACGGCTGAGGGAGAAACAGAGAGAGACAAAACAAATCCGATTAGGACACCTTTCTGTCTCTCTCCTCTCTTCTTCCATCTCTCTGCACGCCTTTTTCCTGATTTCAGCATTTGTCGTCCCCATTGTACATCACGGTGTGAAATTCTTCTGTCTGTCCATTTGGTTTCTCACCGCCACGTGAGGATGAGAGGGAGGAAAAGGTTGGGAAAAAACAACCCAAAAATACAGAAAGAAGGGAAAACCAATAAGAGTTTGGATGAGAAAGAAAAAAATAAGAAAATAAAAATTAAAAAATCCAGAAAAACTTACTTAGTAAAGCTGCCCCGAACTTAGACAATCAAGTCTTCGCTTGACCTCGCTAACTCTCCAAACAGGGGTGATACCTGTGGGTAAGTCAGGCTGGCTCTGTGTGTGTGTATGTGTCTGTGTGTGTGTGTGTGTGTGTGTGTGTGTGTGTGTGTTAAGGGGTGGGGGTGGCTCCTCTCTGCTGCAGCGGTAAGGGGCAACTGAGGGAGCTGGCCGGCCGGTGGCTCGTATGCCTTCCAAAAACTACACGCTCGGTAGGAGGATAAAACAACAACACTGTTCCAATGAGCTCACTGGCTGGATGCAAGCCCCACCCCCCGGCTTCCCGCTCACCTCCTCAAATACACCCCACCTCCTCCTCCACCCTGGCACCCCTCCCTACCCCACCTCTTTTCTCTTGCTCTCTTCTAGCGCTGCTGTGAAAGTAGGCAGGGAAGTGCGATGTCTGAGGGAACTGAGGGAACATTCATGCTTGTTCCAGACTGGACACCCCCCTCCCGCCTCCTCACCGGCCGCCCCAACCCACCCCAGGCCTGACAAAAGGCACCTTTATTCACCCTGGGTCTGGAAACCACTGTGGGGTTTACTCAGCCTGCACTCATATACACACACACAGAAAAAAAAGTGTGTGTGTGTGTGTGTGTGTGCCACGGTGTGGAAAGTTTGTCCGTGGCAAACAGTCAGTCAATGTGTACGTTCTTATGTTGGAATACACACACACAAGTTACCATGAATATATTAGCTGGAGTGGAAAAGTAGCTGAAAAGACGCTTGTTAGGAATTAGTGGCCGCTGATGGGTTTTCATGTTTATCAAACAGGTTGATGTAGGTGTGTTGCAAACTACTGCAGAATCATTTGCTGCACCACCAAGCAGAGCTCCTCAAATGACAACATGTTACACTGCCTAATGTGTCAGTGGTGCTGCAAATAAATAAGGCGGGTACACTGCGGGTTGTATTAGGAGATTGTAGAAGCCAAACAACCCTCAATATGGACAAAAAAAATCTATCACTCATTTAGAAAATCATTTAAAAATGCATAAAAAAATTGGTTTCGGTGCCTTCGCCTTCTTTTTAATGGCAGGTTTTGGCAGCACAGGTAGCGCTTGTTGTCCTTTATTAGCTACACTGAAGTGAAAAAACCCAAAGCCACTATTTTCCAAATGAAAGCTGGTGGACCTTCAAAGGGTTTTTTTTTTCTCTGAGACATGTTGCGCCACAAAAGTGATGATTATTTCCTGAGAAGCCATAAATTAGAGTATTATCCACCAAATGTCAACGTCACTTTACGCAGCATTTCCCAAAAAGAAATGTGACTGTGCCCATTTAAAGTAGCTCTGTCATGGAAACTCTGAGGGAGTCAGGATGGAAAGGACGGGGCCTGCAGAAGGAACGAGAGTGGGCACATAACAGGGTTAAAGGGTGTGTGTGTGTGTGTGTGTGTGTGTGTGTGTGTGTATGTGTGTGTCGCTCCCATCAACGGCCAATCTATGCCCCGGCGCCCCACCCTTATGGGTTTTCTGTGACTAAAAAAGGTAAAAGGAGAATATAATGATATAAAGACATGATGACTTCATTCTGGCTCTGACCATTCAGCTCCTCAGCAGCTTCCAGACAGAGCGAGGCTGGAGGGAGGAAAAGAAAGAGAACTGAGAAAACAAGGCAGGGAGAAGAAGAGAGGGAAAAGCAGCATGTTGGCAGAAACGTGTGAAATAATGGCTGGGTGTTATGGATCTGAATGATACCATTTCAAGGCCAGGCACCACAGGTGAAAATGATGATTTCAGCCAGTCGCTTTTAACATGTTCGAACACTTTTACCACCAATGTGGCTTCAGAGGATATGCAAACCTTCTAATAAACCTAAAACTATTAATTTATACAACCGTAAAAACTTTAGCCACATTGCTGTTGCAGTGACGCCTTGCCACTTGTTTTGCACATCTGCAGAGGCAAATCTGTGCACACGCTGAGAAAAAACGAAAAACAGGAATCCAGTAAACTTGAGGTCATTGAGTTCATTGGCCATTCAAACAAACATGGCAGCTCATCTGTGTGTTTCAGACTGATTTAGCTGAGCAGTTTTTGTTTAAATAATTTTGAAGCTTATTACAATGTCTCTCATCTTACGTCTTATATATGTTCACAAAATATGTATCAGAAAGAAAACATTTTTGCTAGTAAATATTTGCATCTTTTTTAATTTGCTCTCTCAGTTGATTTAACATCAAGGTTTAACACAGAGATATTTGAAGACAATTTTACAAATGTGCAACAAAATATCTCAACTCAAAGTTTTTTTTCCTGGAGCTTTTAATGGAAATCCAAGGTCTTAGATCTTCCCATGACCCCCTGAGATGTGGTTGGGCTGCAACTAACAATTATTTTCATTACTAGGTTCATCTGCCAGTTATTTTCTTGAGTGATTGCTTGCTCTACAAATGTGCAAAAAAAAAAATTCTTCAAAGATATTTTTTGTATTTCTATCCTCATTTTAAGGGTGAAAGTAAAGAGGCAGACTGGAAACAGGGAGAGAGAGAAAAGAATATAACATGCAAAAAGGCTGGAATCGAACTTTTACACTGCCTCGTCACAGTAGAATTTCACACTGTTGTGCTGCCTCATTGTTCTGTATAAAAGGCACAACTGTGGAACAGGAGGGACAGAGTTGTCTCGCCTTTGAGCCAGCATCAGAGGTCGTAACAGTTCAGAAACAAGGTCTACATAAAAGGGACAGCTGGCAGGACAGGATCATGGGTGGCACGGTTGTGACATTTTGACAAAGTGTTATACATGTGACCCATTAAAAAATAGCTGGCAGCAGTTAGCAGCTAACTCAAAGATGATGAACAGTGGCCGAAAACATCTGCAAATTTGGAAAACACTGAGGTCCAGGACCTCCTTATCCTCTGAGCAGAGGAGCGGATCGGCTGCTATGTGACAGAGACAGTAAATGACTGTTATTGCCATGTTATGCCATTGTTATCGTTTAGAAAGCTCTGCCAATGCATGTTATATGTCACACTAGAGGCCGACGCTGTTGTGCTATGTATCACTGCCCATCATGCTATTTTTGCCTCTGCTATGCCAGCATGCTGTCTAAAATCATAGACTGGTGCGGCATGATGTAACCAGAACCACGGAACATTTGGCATTTTACATTAAAAAATGACAATGAGTCGATAAACACAATAATCGCCAATGAATTTACTGTCAACCAATTTATTGATTTGGCAACTGATTGTGTCAGCACTAGCTGAAAGCTCAGTGAGCCTTTGAGTTGGATTTTTTTGTCACACATGATGTTCCCGACATTAAGAATTTACTTAAATGCTCAACTTCACAAACCTCTTGGCAAATGACATCTATCTAACATTCATCTGGACAATTTAAACATTATCCACTGTGAACCTTTGCCTAAACAAAACAAGTCAACATTATACCATTTTGAAGTTCTTGTAGTTTGGCCTGCTTATTCACACAGTCAGCAACTGGAGCAGCAGCAGCTGTGACACACAGCTAATGGAGGACATTACTTGTACTCACTTACTAATACTTTAAAACCCTTAGCACCTGATTGCCAAATTTGCGTCATGATTCATAATCCTTCTCTGAGTCATAAGTCAGTCAAACCTGAACACACAGACATGATACACATTCTGTTTTGTTAGATTTAGTGTCCATTGCAAATAAACATCCATAAATTTGCTTGAAAATCATGGAAAAAAGACGCTCCTTGTAACTCCAGACCTTGAATGACAATCATCGTGTTTTTAAGTTTTTAAAGTAACCCAGTGGTAGTTGTCTGTACACACATGGGTAGACACAAACAGGAACTGCTCAACGGTAATTAGGCTTACTTGTAAAGGTGGCATATATGCCAAAATGTAAACAAATACAGGCTACTCCATATAAATGGGCAATTCCAAGATTGCGCTGTGCTATAGCGTTTTATAATAATACGTAGATACTGGATGCCAAGAAGGCATTTATTCATACTGATGAAACCTAGCGTATACGCCAAAAAAGTTTGTAGCTTCCAGGTTTACTTACACACTGAATACGAGAAGTAGTGTTTCTCCTGCTGGCCCTACCAGCGAGTTCCTGCTCGGCTCATTGACTTTACACTGTGATGACATCACAGATTTTTAAATCGCTTTTCTCAGTTCGAGGAAAGTGTCATTAACATAAAACCTCCGTCAAAGTACATAATAGAGTCATAACTGACCTTGTTTGCCGTTTGAGGTGTCCTGTCAACAGTTTAACAGGTGTTTTTTTGTAATGGTGCCATGTGGGGAAAATGCTTTTTGGGCTGCAGGGGACTTTTTTTGCTGCAATACTGCGAGTGTCCACCAGGAAAAATGGATGAGCAGTGTTTCTAGGGGCCTGATCGCTAGGTGCTGATACTGTTTCTTTTTTATGGTGCTGTTTTTTTTTTTAATGCAGTTTCTTTTTAATGGTACCATTCTTTTTGTGGTAGTGTTTTCTTTCTTCTTTTGTTGTTGTCTGGGGATGCGGGCCCTTTGTGTGAGACGAGACTGCCACTGAGCACAAACATTTTACTGTAATTTTTTCATATGAAAATTAATGTGAACGTGAACTTACTTCTCTTTGGCCCATTGGTGTAGTTTGCAGCTGTAATATGTGTGAATACAAATGTAGGTATTTAAGAAATATGATTATGTGTGTGAGGAGGAAACTAATCTGCCCATACAGACCATCAGACTCTGTCTACAGACGATTAATTTTGACGCAAGATAAACAATTTTAATGTATGATAAAACCAACATCTAGTAAATCACTCATAGGATTAACCTTTAATTCATCACATACTGTTAACAAAACCAGCATCAGTGCAGTTTAAATGACTTCTGTTCATTGTCCTTTCATAGTATTAACCACTTACAAACGTGCTTTATGGAAACATGAGCAGTGACGGGTTGTGTGTAAACATCAGCCATGTGTAAGTTTTCTGTTCAGTGGTGCAAGTGATAAAACACAGGGCTGATTCAGGTGCTGCTGTTAAGGGTCCTTGTTCCAGCGAGAATGGACAGAAAGTCGGAGATGGGGGGCTGGAGGGAGGGGGAGAGAGGCAATCGAGGGAAGGTGGGAGGGGGAAGAATTCTGAGGGCAGAGGAAGAAGAGTAGTAAAAACAGAGATAAGGAAAGAGAAAGAGGGAGACGTGTTCGTAATGAACCAAGATAAAAATGAAGGCATTCCAAGTGATGCAGAAAAGGGGGATTTTTAGAGGGGAAATGGAGATTGGGGGGATTTTGGAGAGATGACAGAATGATGGGGAGGGGTTTGGGGGTGGGCAGGGTTAAAGAAAAGGATAGAGGTCAAGGAAAGGAAGACTGGTAAAGGTGAAATGAAGGGGGGAAGAGAGAGGGGAGAGCCGGAAACAGCAGTTAATGACTCTGAGGCAGCTCTCTCTGGGGTTCCTAACGAGCTGCAATTATTCTGAACACACACACACACACACACACCATTGTTGACTAGCTAAAAAAAGAGTATATCTGCAGGTATTTGTGTAGCTAATGCATAAAAACTTTGAATGCTTGCACGCTTTGGTGCTTTGTTTTTATGAGTTTGCACAGACACAACTTTACACAGTGTGTGTGTGTGTATGCATGTGTGTGTGTGTGTGTGTGTGTGTGTGTCTGTGTCTGTGTATGTGAGTCTGCATGCATGCATGGAGACACCAGTCACAGTGCCATGGTCGATTTAAGAGGACAACCGGCCCCTTGACCCTCTCTGGTTGTCATGTGCTACAGAAAAGAAATGTGGCACCTGACCTCAACATTACAACCCTGTGAACAAACACACACACACAAACTCAGAGAGGAGGAGCACGTGATTTAACAGTGGGGACCTACATAAACACATGAGCATCACACACACAAACACACACTAACAGAGAATCCTGAACACATGATGGTAAGAGAGGATGATAAATTATCTAACTATTTTTCAGTAATTATGTTTTATAGTGCGTCCACACACACTGAATGTTAGTCGGGCAGTAGAACATGTGGCTGTGCTCACAGTTAAACTATGAGCTCTTTTGAGTGTTTCCTTGTTCACACACACTGGGGCCATAAATAGTAGCTGCTATCAGCAGTGTGGGCATTCCAAGACAGAGCAGTGTACTATCAACACGGAGGGCAGACCTGCCTATTGGCTTTTCTCACACACACTGAGGGAGAGCAGGGAGGGAGGGAACCAGGGCAGAGGAGGAAGGAAGGAGGCAAAGTTTCCAGCCAAAACTCAGCCTAAATGTCTCTGTCCCAAGGAGGACTCAGGGTGTGGAGTGTCACCTTTGGTAACACGAAAACCTGTACTAAGCCTGACACTGCTCAGTATCCTGAATGTACCCAGAACTTTGATTTAGTATCTTTTCCTAAGTGTTGCCAAAATTTAGGACCAGAAACTCCTCCCCAAAAAGGGCAGAGAACAGTGGAAAAAAGCAGTATCTGGAACAAGAGCTACACTGTAGTGTTTAATTTTGCCTTACACAAGCAACAACTAACAGTACTGTATCAAGAAAGATTCAGAAATATCAGATCAAAGGAATAGGGAAACATGACAAAGAATCCAAAAGAGCATTAACGTCAGCTTTTGATACTTTCAGGACTTGCTATGTACACGCTTTGCTTTGTCCTCAAAAATGTTGAGGTTTGATATCCAGCCTTAGAACAGAAGAAATAATAATAACTTTAGTGTAAACAGAAATAGAAAATGATAACCAGCAAAGAGGCGATGTCATTGCCAGCGGACAATAAATCAGTAAAAAAGTAACAGCTACACCACCTGTTCACATTTTGTGCTTAACTTTTCATAAAGGAGCTTTGTTTCTCTGCTGCTTGTATGTTAACTGCCCAGATGTTTCATGGAGGTTAATGTTCGAAGTTTAACTACTCCTGCTTCAGTGGTGTGAAGCTGTGAGAGAAGACCAAAAAAAGAGTCTGAGTGTTCTGGTTAAACTGAGTAATAAAACATTTCAACACTGACCACAGCAGCCACATGCAGACAGGGATGCTCTGCGATGATGGGATCAAGAGTGTAAAGGGAGAAATCTTTGGGTGTGAAATCGCAAATGAGTAACAAAACAAGTTTAAAAAAGGGAGGGACTGGGTGATGGTGTATGAATAAAATGACAGACAGATGATGGGAGGGTTCGAAGAGTGGATGGAGTGAAACATTTTCAAAAAAATTGAAACACTAGCACACAAACACACACAGAGTGCTGGGTGGGGTGTTTTTATAGAAGCCTATAAGAGTTTTAGGGCTGGTTTTACTAATGGTCCATTGAGAAAGCTCTGTTGTTTTAGTCCCATAAGTCTTTACTGTCTGGCTGCAGTCTGACCTTGGGCTGCTTCACTGAGAGGAAGGCGACTGTCAGAGACACAGCCGAACCTCGAACTGACTCCACTGGAAAAATACTATAAACAAGTCTCAAATAACATCTTTGATCCCCCCCTATAGGCGACGTCTCCTGTTAGCCAACAAGTAAACCACACTGTGTCATATACAGTGCTGATGTTACTCAAAACATGGACTGATCATGTTCAGTCATGAGATGCATTGTGCGACAAATCTAAACAAAGATCTATTATGTGACACTTTCATGAAAAGTAGTTCATGGTGTTTTTATTCTCAACAATGTGAGCTCAAGCAGATCAACTTCAGCCCAACATTAAACCCAACAGTAATGCGTGACACCGCAGGGTTTTACCTCCAAAAACAGTGGCTGAACTCATGGATTTGTGCTGCTTTAAAGTAACTATGTGTCCAATTTTAAAATTTCTGACTTTAAACAAGTTTTGTGAAGCCACAGTGACCTTGACCTTTGACTTTTGACCTTCGACCACTTGGACTTCAGTTAATTCTGAAGTCCAAGTGGATGTTTGCGCCAAATTTGAGGAAATTCCTTAAAGGCCTACTTGAGATATGGTGTTCACACAATGAGACATCACAAGGTCACAGTCACCTCTGACCTTTGACCACCAATTTTATTCAATTCATCCTTGACTGAAGTGGGTGTTTGTGCCTAATTTTAAGAAATCCCTTCAAGGTGTTCTTGAGATATTACGTTCATAAGAATGAGATGGACGCAAGACCACAGTGACCTCTGACCTTTGACCACCAAAATTGAATCTGTTCATTCTTGAGCCCAAGTAGACCTATGAGCCAAAATCCCTCAAAGTGTCCTTACAGATAGACAGATAAAGTCACAATGACCTTGACCTTTGGGTACCAAACTACAGTTTATCTATGAGCCAAAGTGGACATTTGTGCCAAATTTGAAGAAATTCCCTCAAAGCGTTCTTGAGGACCAGTGATGAAAGACAAATAACAAGAACAAGGTAAATGACCTTCAACACCAACACTGAGATTATGGGACTGTGTTTTTAGAAATACAACACTGGCTGTGGGTTCTTTCTTTCAAACTAGGCTGATTTCACTTAACTTTAAATGACAGTGGTGCTCACTCTTCACTGGAGGAGAAACACATCTATATATACAGTGTAATGTCTACACACAGTATAACTCATGAGTGACCAAAGACGATTCTGAGCATTTGTGACATTGAAGTGATTGTGGTTTTGCCAGTCGGGTTGATAGACTGGAATAACAGGAATTTCTGTCCTCCATGTAATACATCACAGGCTGATAAATCAAAAGACATTCACGTCACATCTTTCTGGCAAACACGTCATTACTTTCAGGCCTACTCCACATGTACATGGCCATGTTTGAAAACGTAGCTTTTTTAATGTGTTTTGGCTTTTCATCAACACTGAATCTGTGTTTTAGATCACTGTAAACAGACCATTGGCAAAACCCCATCCAGGATGACGATTTTCATAAAGTCTGTTTTCAGTGTTGATGGGATGATGGAGAAAACAGAGTTTTTGGCTTGAGGTGACAGAGTGTGCACCGTTATTTCCTGTGTGAGGTGTCACAAATGAGGCGACATATTGTGAACCGGCAGACATGACGACAATAGTGTGGGTTCTAACTTTGCTAACAGGACTTTTTTACATGTCTACACATACAGAGACTAACAGAGGTGTCAGAATGAGCTATAGAGGTCAGTGCTACAGGCAGGCTTCTGGTAATACCTTTTTTCAGGTTTGTGATTGGTTTCTGATTTCTGATCTTCTTCTTCTTCTTCTTCTTTCTGTGGTTTTAGGGTTAGGGTTATAGCACTGTCTGTTGGTTTGACATGCTCTTGACAGCGCATTAGCTATGTTTTTGTGTTTTCTTTAGGACAGAGATTTTTTTATGACAGTGTGCGTGGACAGGTTTGTTTTTTGAAAACAAAGGACAGAAAAGCCCTGTTTTCAAAATGCCTGTGTACATGTGGACAAGTCATCAGTAGAGCTTCACAAGTTGCACTGAATTTAATGATGATAATGATTGTGGTTGATCAATTGCTGAGGGTGCATAATGCCATTATTGGGGAACAAACACATTTCAAATGAGAGCAATAAACTTTCCTAAGCAAGCTGCTATTATCTCATGTGCACTAGAATACTGTGTGCATTGGCCAGTAAAGGCTTGAATACCTGGTAGAGGAAGCGCTGACTGAACTGGTGCATGGCGCCCTGAAGCTGGCTGCGCTGGCTCTGCCACTGCTGGTAGTTGCGCACAGACTCTGCTGTGGGCCTTTGCCATGTGGTGGTTCTGGTGTTGTGGTCCACGTAGTAGAACCTGCCCCGCTGGTCCACTCGCTTCTCCCAGCTGGAGTGGGGACAGAGAGAAAGGGGGGGAATGAGAGGGCTACAGCTTTCAACAACATCTTTATTAAGCACAAGTCAAGAGTGGGTGGCTGTATCAAAAAGCTGTGCTGCTGATAGTAACAGCACTGATTTATAGAGACGAGGAAAGAAAAAACAAAGGCAAGAAAAGGAAAGAAAACAGTACGGGAAGGGAGACAGAGTGGGAGGGAGGAAGAGGAAAAGAGGAAAGAAACAGGAGGGAAGAGGGGATAAAAAAGTAAAAATGTATAGAAGCAGGAAAAACATGGAGAAACAGAACAAGTGGAGGGAAAGGAAAGGACAGATTGGTAAAACCAAACTATCCCTGACTGAACACATCAGATTAAAGTTGAGGATTACTGAGCTTAGTAAAAAAAAACAGATACCATCATATTTTTTCCCTAATTTTGGCTTTAAATGTAACTAGTTTTCTATTTTTCATAGTGTCTCAGGGTCTGTGCATGTAAAACAAAAATTCCCAAACTTGCAAGTAATCAGCACCAAACGTTTAAACTTGTTCTATATCTCCAGAAAATCAGCTTTCCAGGGACAGAATAATGCTGCTGGATATTCACACGGCAGGTCCCAAACTTTGGTTTGGCTCAGCCGCGGACGTCATCAAACAGTTTATTCACTTTAAAGACAATGCCAGCCCTCAATTACAATGATGAAGGAAAACAATGGGAGACGCCAGGTTTCTGAGTGACAATAACCATGTGCTGCGGCGTGTGTTTGTGTGTCAGTGCCTGCCAGTGGCATTACTCAGACGTCTATGTATACCCTGTTCCTCCCCTGAGATGGGGGGTCTGGACATGGACTGAGATATAGACGTTCCACAGAAATACACACACACTCACAGGAAACATTGGTCACATATGCCACACACACACACACACACACGCACACAAACACAAACATGGTTTCAATCACACACACACTCACACACACACACTCACACACGCGCACGCACACACACACTGACCAGTTTCCTTGGCTCAGCAGGACAAACTGCTGTACTGCTGCTTTGCTTCTATTCTCATATCTCTGACTCAAGCGCTTCAGAATTTGGAAGAGAAAACAGCGTCAACTTCCGTATGCTAACAAAAACCCAATGCAGATACCAACAGGCTTAAGAAATGCACCCGCACACACACACACAAAGGAATAAATGAAGACCAGGACAGCGCTTTCATTGTTGCTCCGATGTTACAACTCAATGACATGTAGTGGGCTAAAGGTCTGGTTTCTACTGCAGTCAGGATAAAACTAGAATTACTGCCTCGTGGTTGTATCCCTCCGCCACCCTGTCAAGTTACAGTTTACATACATGTCTGTCCAGATTCCTATGTAGCTGTAACAACAGACAGTGTTTCGGACATGGATGTTGCGACAAAGACGACACATATTGTAAAACACGGATGCTTCACACACATCTTCATCCAGGCACAGAAGATCTATACAATCAGCCCAGTTTCAAGGTGGACACCCAAGATGAGTGTCAACAATCAGTGTCTAACCAAATGTCTCCCCTTCTGATCTTCTGAGTTATAACATTTAGAACATCATGATGTCACAGTGAAGCTGAACTTTTAGATAAGTCATCACTTCATCATCTTATCCTCTTATATATTTATGTAAAATTTTGCCATGAGTTCTTGAACATGCTTTGAGAGGTCACAGTGATCTTGACCTTTGACCTGATCAGTTCAACCTGCATGTTTGTTTTAAATTTCAAGAAATACCCTCAGGGTGTTCTTGAGATATTGCATTTACGAGAATAGGACGGATGGACAACCCAAAAACATAACGCCTCCAGCCACGGCTGCGAAGGTAAAAAACCACCTGTTAAGGCAAAGGATGCGACAAGACAAGCTGTAAAATAAATTCTGCTCTAGTTCTCTACAATAAACTTTATTTAGTCAGACTCTTATGTATTCTACATTCCCTCACTTTACCAGTTTGAGACACACTTTTTAAAGCTCTCTGGTATTGCATTACATGGAAAACATAACATTCCATGACTGGTGGGAATCTGAACAAAACACAGAAGTGCAAATCCACACAAAGTCACAGTTCTCTCCGTCACACACTAACAGTATGATCCGTATGACTTTAAAGCCACCAGGTTTTCATTTGCTGGATCCTCACAAGGGTTCAAGCCCTCTAAATAGACTAAATTTTCTTGCACCAAAGCTATTAGTGCAAACCCACCAGTAACCACAGGTGTCTCCAATACACACTGTGTAATCAGTGTACAGGAAGAGAGCTGCAATTGACTTTAGTTTACATGCTCAGTCAAGTTTCCCTGAGTGAGTATGCATTTATCAAATGATTTTTGAGACTTTTATTATGTAAAGCCCAATTCATTGAGGGTTTTTGGGGCATTTTATGACTCTGTTACCAAGTTGATAGTAAAAAGATGATGGAAAATGACATGCAAGATTCAAACCAGGGATGTTACTGTTCCAAGTCGGCGGCTTACTGGCTGCACCACCAGGGTCCTCCACCCCCATTTCTAAAGGCTATACATCCTATACCGGCATTTTTTCAGCAACAGCAGTTCAATATATTTACATTCTGTTATTGCCCCTTATGTTGTAGTTTTCATTGTTAATGGTGCAGTTCGCCTTTCCTGTGTGGGTTCAAAACAGTACATGACACACAAGGGATTCACATGAAACAATGCATGCGAGTACTCTACTGTTACTGTTTATTTCTCTGTTTAATGACATCTCTCCTTCAGCTATTCCTCGCTGATGCAAACCGAACATTTCCTTCTGTTTCAGATTAAAAGGGTTCAACAAGCGAACTACAGAGTACATTTTATTGTGAAGCAGCAACAGGTAAAACAAAGTATTTGTTCCGACATTAGCGGTATTATTGTACACTAAAATTAGTAATCACAAGATATATAAGACAAGATACATGCTTGTGTTTACAAAATGAGTCACAAATGTAAACTTTATTTATTCATTTATTTTTTACAAAGCTTTGAATTACTAAAACTGCTGGGCTCTGTAGTTTTTAGAAAAACTTTACTCAACAAAGGAAAACAGTGCATTTGTTGAGAACTATTTTCAGCTGTGGATTAATACACACTTGGTGCCCTAAAGATTATTTGGGGCAGCAGGACAGTATATGTGGGGCTGAGTCTAAATCAACTGTGTGTGTATGTTCATGGTAGTGACGGTGCAACAGTGTAGCTCATTGATGTGTTTTCAGTGGTTTCCTAGTAGAATTAATATGGTATTAATACGGTTTGGGTCCGTTCATATTATTTGCTGACAATAAGAAAAATAGAAATTCTATCCCCTGACTCATCCTTTAAAACACACTTGCTGTTACTACCAGTAACCACAGGTGACACCAAATCGAAAAGAAGTGAAATCTTGAGCAAAGATGATGGGCCCTATCTGACACCCGCAGTGCAGTGCAACTGTCATTTCCTGTTTAAGACCCACGTAGTTGTCATTTCCATGGCCAGTGGCCGCATTGTGTAAGTAGCAAAAGTACTTCCGCCCATTGGTGTGCCCCGGGTGTGGATGTCTTTAAATGAGGTGTGATCAGGTGTCCTCCTTTCTTAGGCTGCAGAAATTGTTTGCACCACTGACCAACAAAAACCTGGTCTGAAGTATTTTCCTGCTATTTAAAGGGCACCTTATTCAGATAGTAAGATAGGCCTACAGAGGCAAGTTCACAACATGCATACACTCAGCTTGTTACACACACAGCGATGCACAGATGGGTTGTAGGTGGGTGGAATAAATCATTAAGGAAAATATGAATTACATCCTCTAAAATGTGAACATAGCAGAGAGCAGAGCAGAGCTGCTGTCCAACTGTCCATTAATAGTGATGCTGTGCACATTTACACACGAGGAGCAGCGTAATGTCATAGGTTATTTCAGAGGCTAAATGTTTATCTTTATTTCTATTGTCAAGTTTATAAATACAGATTTAAGTTCTGCGTTTAAACAGAAGTTGTGCACCAGTATTAGCCAAAATAAGTAATGTAACTTGAACATCATCCAACTTGCAAAGTGAGTCTTCTGGCACTACTAATGTTTATTTAATTCAGTCTGGTACTTGAGTGAGATGGCAGCTGATACTCAGCAAGCAACTAAGAAGTCTCAAAATATGAGACACCAAACACAACAACTGACGGCTCTTTAACTTGCCATGACAAAACTGTATGATCCTGACAGATAACTTCACTTTTCCCTCAAATAGAGAAGTTTGAGCAACACTCTGATAAACCATCGAAACGGTCACGTTCTCAATAACAGTATGTTTACATACAGTATGTTCTGTAAATGTTATTTCTCAGGTCTAAAACTGCTCCTTGCTGAGGCTTTTTCAGCATAGTACTGACGTATCTAGCAATAGTGTCTCGGAGCCCACATGGTCTACATTATCACCCTGAAGATTTCAGTTCAGAAAAAAACACTGAGCTAAATTAGCTAATGTGAGGATTTGAATAAATTGTCTTCTGCGGGGAAAATATATTTTCTCTTGTGGTCACAAGTCAGACTCAGCGACACAACAGCACCCGCGAGCTGGTAGGTTTCAATATCTTGCTCAAGGACACTTCAGCAGCGTGGATGATTGCAAACACAGGGAGTTATTTTGTTGAGGGATAGTCTCTCTGACCACTATGCCTCCGAGCTTCCTTTAAAAGGCAAGAAAAATACTGTTCCTTCTCTGATATTAGCACTAGCTAGTTATTTACTGGAGCCAGGGAAAATCCCAGAGCCCACAACGGCCTGTCTGAGAGTCTCTACTTAGTTCTGCTATCTGACTTTAACTCTTCGTACCAGTCATGTCATTAACTATCGACTGCATGTATATCTTGGAACTAGAAATGTACAGTCCCCTCACTATGAACTGTACAGATTAAGACTGTACAGTGCATCCTTTATCTTCTTTTGGACAGTCCATTCATTGTTTATCACCATGTTGGCTAACAGTAATCACAATGACTTCCAATCTTCTTCATTTTCTGTTGGGGTGTAGTTTGATATGTGTTGGTTAAATAAAATAAAGCAATCTGCTTTGAGACTCTGCTTTATCTTTGGTTTACATGTCTATACCATGCATGTATGTAATGCTTACTCTGCTGAAATTTCATTGCTAAAAGGACATATATTTATTTTTAAAGAGTTTCAGAAAAGTTGTACCATGTGATAGCACTAAATATTAAAGCTGTAAATGCAGGTATTTAGTGCAGTTTGGCTGTAAAATGAGAACATTTGTGACCCAAGTGCTAAAATATGTTTCTGAAAACATCTGAGGTAAGACATGCAGTAACAGAATCTCGATTCATATTTGATCAGCGCTGCCTAGTTTGACAGTTTGACTGGAGTTCATGAGACTCCTCTGTTCTGATATGTTAATTTTGTTCAGCCATGCTGGATTCTTGCAAATGCTATTAGGAGCACCAGGAGGAGACAGAGGAGGATTTTTTTTTTTTTTGACAGATCGTCTGCCTAATGTACTACTGTCTGGAAACAGTGACAATTTAAAAAATACTTTTTGTCATATTTGCTTTACGTTTTCTGTTAATTGTGCATCCAGAAATTTCTGCCAACATTTCTCTTCTCTGGTGCATACTCTAAATAACATGCTGTCATTTGATAATTGAATAAGTGTGAGTGATTTTTTAAGAAAGAAAAATCTGAATTTTCTGATTCCCGCTTCTTAAATGTAAATATTTTATTTTTTATTTACTCCTCTATGACAATAAACTAAGTATCTTTGGGTGGTGGACAAAACAAGACATATGAAGACATCGTCTTGGGCTTTGTGGAAATAATCATTGGTTGCAGCCCTACTGCCCGTTATTTCATTTTAACTCCCAATAAAATTTTGTCAACATGAATGTACTTCATAGTGTACTGCAGTGAATGATTGACAGTGCTCTTTTTGTGCTTTTCTTGTGGTACATTTCACTCTGCATTTTGATCATTGCAAGTTTGGTATTGCAGATGTGCCAGCAATTGTTTCTACTCAAGCTTTTTTTCCAAGACTTACAGGAAACTTTTTGTGCTGCGTCTTTCTTGCTGTCTGTTGGCTCTGTCTGTGATGACATATTGCTAGTATTCACTTTACTGATGAAAGTGTCTTTTCATCAACGTACAATGCTTCAAGACAAAAATAGTATTCTCAGGAGGTTGCCTGCACGGGTAAGGCAGAAATGAAACCAAAGTCTCTCAGGACATCCCTAGATATCTCAAGATATCTGCTGATTTGATCCTGAGCTGGCTCATGAAAGAACTAATTAGCAAAACTGGGGTTTGTTAAGCATCTCAGCATCGGTATCAGACACACAAAAAAGATTGTTGCTCAGTAACACAGCCCCATTAACACACTCTGCCACTACTAGAAAGCCACCAGCAACCAGACAGAATGGGAGATACAGCAGTCCTTATTGTCGAGTATCGCTCACAGCTTTGATTAAGTTGTACAAAAAAAAAAGAGTTCTTTTCACTAGACAGTCCATTTGGCCTCAGAAGCTGTTTTTTGAGAAGAAGTTACTGCTACATATAGGCTTGGCAACTAATGCTGGGAATTCTCTCTAACAATTTAAAAAGCATTACTTCAGTTAAAAATGTAACCATTTGATCTTTTCAAATGCAAAACTTAATATCACCACAAAATGCTTTACAGTCCAGTTTCTATTGTTTAACTTTGTCTAAACAACACTGTCAAAAATCATGAAAAGAACTTTAACATTGTGGTTGACACACATCATGCCATGCTGACAAGTATGGCTTGGTGTAAACACAGCATCAGTTTTAATTTAAGAGGCCCTACTACTGCTAGACTAAAACAAAGTGTGTTATGACATCCTGCAGCTTACGAGAGTGGTTAAGCCTGTGATTTATCACTAGTTACAAACTCTAAAGTATATTTGATAAAGAGCAGTGTGACTCAGAAGCTCTCCTCAGTCTGGCTTCGGATGGCTTTCATTATTTCAGCTTCCAAACCTCGATTGCCTAACCCTCCCCACCCTGCCCCCCCAGCCTCTAAACAGTTCCTGGTGTGTACATCTGGAGCACTAGCCCAGCATTAGCTTGCTAATTGATCCTCTGAAGGGCCACGGCGGCCAGCAGCCAACACAGTGGTGGATGGAAGTACATGTGGCTCTAAGAAAGGACTTTTGTTCTCTGGGCCCCGTGCTCTCGTTCCTTGTATGGAAAAACTGAGATTGGGGGGGGGGGTTCAGGGAGAAGGGGGGGTGACCTTTTCCTAAAAACAGTCTCTCTTTCCTTCTGTCACCCAGTCACACACTCTGTGAAAATCAATAAATAATGGGTGCAAGTAAAAATGTCATAAAAGGGCTGGACTCTGGCAGGGGTGCTCTGCTCTCATAATGCTGTCCACAAAGAGAGGCAGAGAGCTGTGTTCTCATTATGATGGCTTAGCACACAAACACTAAAATCACACTGGGTAATTTGGGACCAATTACAATGTGTGTAGTTTTAACTAAGAGAGAACATTCTTGATACATTCTTAAATCAAACCAGAAACAAGAAGGCTCGGTCTGGCAGCTGACAGGAGTGGAGCTGAACATGAAATCCTCTGAACACATTTCTGTACTTTATCTGCACATGGCCAATGATGTGAACTCCTCAAGACCTGGTCACACCACCATTGAACATGGCTAAATTTGGAGGCAAATTAAATTCATTTCAGTGGAACTGCTGCGATCAGAGGATTGGCTCGTAAGGGTGAAATAAATCTGCAAAATTTCTGGGCATTGAGTTAAACTTTGATGAACTTTGACACAGCAATTTGCAGCTTATTAGCTGTGTTGCACCATCCACTTTTATTTAAAGGGGACTGTATTTTGTGTCTTATATATAGTGTAACAATAAAGGACGTTCATATAAAGGGTGGCCAAAGTTTTAAATAATGAGGTAAACGTATACTGAAGTAATTCCTGTGATCAAGCTACTTGCTGACGTCAGGGAAACGTGTAAACTTTGTTGCCGATGTTGTAAATTTCTCCCCGATTTCAGATCATATTCCTGCTGGAACATGTCTGGTTGTGCTCAGAAGCTTTTATTGCTGATTTTTCAAAGTAAAAAGTGCAGCTATTATCTCTTACAGTCATGCTCCACCTCACTGACGGTGCAGAGATGCCATGATATGGAAGACCATGAAACAAAAATGAGACAAGTGCTAAACGGAGGGTGAATACAGTTCAAGAAAAGACAGTAGGAAGAAAATAAAGTGTTTTCTTTTTTAATAATAAAGCATGTAAACCTTGAAAACAAGTATGTAACCTGACAATAAGCATAAAAGGTCCTATTTAACCTCCTCTGTCTTAATATAAACTCAGCAAAAGAGATATGGTTTGCAACAGTTAAATGACAGTGGCACAAATACATCTTTTGAAAAAACTGTGTGAACTATTTATATTAAGAGTTTTTTCCTCTTCAGTCATGGAAAGCTATTATGACTGACTAGTGCTTGCATGTTCCTGGCTGTTTTAAAGAGCCCGGCGAGTAGTCGCCCAATGACCAAATGCGTGTGAATGTACGTCTGTATGATGAACAACATCAGTTTGTACTGTCCTTGTTCAGACTGCCAGTCCAAATCTGATTTCTGGCATATTCAGATTGTATCCAGATAAATTTGAGAAAGTCTGAACGGCAAGAAACCACATTAAAATGTCATTCCTGCAAATCTGATCCAAGCCATGTCTGATTCCAATCACATTTCTACAGATGCACCTCTGGCTAGACGTTTGGGCCACTCAAATTACGTCAGCGTGTCAATGACACATCAAGAGTCACCAGCGAGACCGAAGTGCTGAGCAGAATCCATGCTGCTAGTAGCAGAGCTCTTTGGAGGACGCCATGGAGAACAACAGTCCATGGATAGACACTGAAATAAATTGTCTGCTGGAACTTTGACAGTGACTTCACAGAGCGATTGTTTGGAGGGAAAAATGGTGGACCTCCATTTCTCATGCTTCCATCTTGGAAAGCTGCATTACCAGCAAGGCTACATACTTACTGACACCTACATCGTTACCACAGCAACCAGTGAAGATATGCTGATGTCCAGACACACAAGTCCCAGCTGATCACTTGCAAATAACAGTGTGGACAGTCTGTCTTACAGATCTGATTTAAGGAACAAATCTGACTTGACTACAGTCTGAACAGACTCTAGACATTTTCTAAGGCGAGAGAACCATTTTGTTTTTGCTGCTGAAATGACTGCTGCTTATATTCTGATTAATTTATGCAATTAAACTACAACTCGCCTGGTTTTCTTCAACAACCAGAAATCCACTTGTATTAAGGCTTTAAGCCCAGTGTGTATACAGTCCAAAATAACAAACTTGTGGTCTTGGAGTGCTTTCAAATCTGCACAAGCTAAATTGCATTTCATTGTTTTGTGTGTTGCCTGATTTTGAGAAATTTAAGTCTAATGTTGGAAATTAACAAAATATCACAGGCGGACGACATGACTAGCTGATATCTGATTTTAAAACCCAATGTCAACCCGGCATGTTGGTGAGTCTGACTTTGTCTGACCCTACTGTGTGTCACAAAACACTGCATCGATAGAAAACACACATATAAAAATGTAACAGGCATACCCTGGAGGCAGTGGTCTCTCCCAGGTTGTCGTTTTGGTGTTGTGGTCGACATAGTACACTCTGCCATGAGGCAACACCCTCTGCTCCCAGCTACACAAAGAGACAGAGAGAGAGAGAGACAGAGAAGAATTATGTTTGCTTCTGCAATTCACACTACATATTAGGAGCACTTATTTTTTAACATTCCTAAATTATTGTAATTACAACAACAAAACTCCTCCCCAGTACACAACTTAGATTATTTTGAGAGAGAAGGGAGTGTCCCTCAACAGTGTGTGACCAACAAAGACAGAGAGAAGTATTGATATCATGAGCCCAGCCCAGAGAAAGCATCAGCCCTCTAAATGTGTCTTAATGCCCTGCAATCATTTACTAACATCTGTCTAAGTTGTTTGGTGCCATTGATTCCCTTGCAATTATTTACCAAATATATCACATTTATGTTTGCAACTATTTATTCTTGTTATTAGCTTTGCCACCAAACACTGTTGTATTTAATTTCAATACAGCTCATTTGACCCAAACTGAGTGTGAAAGACATTAAAAAACAGTTAAAGGAGAGAAACAACAAATCAGTGGAGGAATTTATATCTACAGCTGTTTATAGCAACTTTCTCCCAATAAACAATATGCACATTTACAACTACCTCTGGGGGAAAATATTTACACCATTGTGACTGAAACTGGACATTAACACTTTTTAATATCTTGATCATTTATTGATTTGTTCTGGCGTTCAAAGTTAAGTGTGATGCTGGCCGTTATTTAGAAATGCACCACTAAAAATTGATGTAGAAACACTATATTAAGTGATTCACAGCTGCAAGCAGAAATACTGGAAGTGGACTCCATCTATGTTACTGTACAGAGTCGTGAGGACAAAGGAAATCAAATGTTTGGTGGATTCTCATATTTCAGTGTCTTGTGTGGTTTACATGTGTTTACAGTTTGGTGAGAAAATCTCATAACAATTTACATTTGTATAGTTAATGTGCTTTTGGGAAGTATATAACTGCACTGCTTTAAATAATGGACAGGATGTAAGATGTTCTGATGCATTTGTTCTCCACATGCCCTGATTCTTACCCTGCCGGGAGCGAGTCAGTGGTGGACTCTGTGGTGCTGTTGCTGGCCTGCTCGGTGTTGTTGGTGGCGTTGGGGCTGGGCTCCGCCGGTGCGGCCGGACCCAGGGCATCCTGACCTGGAGAGGGGCTACTGCTGCTGCTGCTGGCAGCTGGGGATCGACCTGATGGAGAGGATGGAGGAGGCGTGTGACGGGCCACGCCCCCACGACTCTCCAGCCCGTTAGACGTCAACTCAACTTTGTCTGTGAGAAGATATAGAGGGGAAGAAGGATAAAAGAGAGCAGGGATGAATTAAACAAAATTACTTCTTGACACAGTGTAAGCAAGTTAGCAAAGATCAACCCAGGACCTAAGAGTCAGCTGATGTGGTGATTTTTAATTTTTAATACTGCATTCATGGAGAGGCTCTGACATCTGGGGCATCTAGCTGCCTGCTACACATTGTTGTAAAAAAGACAAATAGTAGGCAAACAAAAAAGGTTTCCTGGATTAGCATTAGACTTTCAACTTTAGCTTTCAACTTGTTCATATAGGAGACGGGATATTATGCAGCATCACACTGATGTTAAAAGCTATTCTGTTATTAATTTTTGTAAAGAGATATCTGCCGAAACGGTATTGGAAGTGTTCTGGCTTCCGTTTGTAGTCCGAGTAAAACAGACTATCACATTTGAACAGCAGGTAAACAGTCTGTGTGGAGAGGCAGAACACATTGGCTGATCTATCTGTGTTCATATGCAAATATCTACTTATAGAGATGAGCCGAAATGAACAGCGCACAGACAGGGAAGTCCTGGCTCAGATATCCGCTAGCTACACTGCGTCAGCCTGAAATATTGGCCCTTGCCACAGAGGCTTTATCTCCGTCACACGATAGCCTGTGGGTTCTCTGACTGTTCTGTAAGTAACCTGACAAAGAGTCAAAAGGAATCGTTTAGTCTGGTTCATGTGCTCTGGTTTGTCAGAGAAAGAAACATCACTCTGTCGCACCACTCTATAACGAGTGGATGGAGAGACCAACAACGTGATGAGTCTTTTCATACTAGATGTAGTGTGTAGTCAACTGAATATTTAGTGCTGAGATCTCGGGCATAACAGACATCAGGGACACATTTTTTATCACACAATATGATTACAAAAGTCAAAAACAATTGCAATTGGGGGGGGGGGTTGATTCTGTTGATTTGGTGTCAGTGTATGGTGCAGTCAGTCCAGAATATACTTTATGTTGTGTATGTTTGCCAGTCTGTGTGGATGTAGGCTACATAAGAGGGAGAGAGAGCAAGAGACAGAGAGAGAAAGAGAAGCCCCTTTCACACAGCCTCTTCAAGGAATATAATCACGGAATGGGGGAGACAGAGTTGTCTCTCCTTCAAACGGGCAGCGAAGGTAGTCACAGCGCAGGACTGGGGACAGGTGTGACATTTTGACAATGTGTTTTGCATACATCCCACTACTGGGAGATTTAAAAAGCAGCCGATAGCAGTTAGCAGCTAACTCAAAGAGGAAAAGTCCAGAAAATAATTTGGGAAACAATGAGGTCTGGGAGCTCCTTATTCTCCAGGCAGAGGACGAGATCAGCCGTCTTATAACCGAGGCAGTAAATGATTGTTATTGCCATGTTTTGCCATCATTATTGTTTAGAAAGCGTATATTATGTCATATTAAAGGCCGATACTGTTTTGTAACATGTTACGCCGTCACACCTCTTTTGCTTCCGCGATGCTGGTATGCTGTTTAAAATCACACACTGAAGGAGCATGATGACACCCTTGTTTGGCTCTGTGTAAAAGTGCAAACGTAGCGCGCAGAAGGGACTTCGTAGAGGCCCTATAATGTGATCTCTGTGTTAAAAGGACGAGGGAACAACGGGCAGACCTTCCCTTCAGCTGATTCTGATGACACATTTTAACTCTACATAAGTCTTAAGGAGTACTGCATAAAGAGAGAACTCAGCTTTTTGTGAATTAAAAAACAAAACTATTTTAGACTTCAGACTTTAAAGATTCAGATTATCTGCATAAATTACTACCGTCCGCCTCTATCCATTTTTAAATCAGAATCAGCTCTGACAAACAGATTTGAGTTTAACATTAAAGTCTAAATCCTTTTAAAGTCATCACACAGAGTGTAACACAATAAGGTTAGCAGACTTTTCCTATACCTGCGCTGCTTCCAGGGCTGACGTGACTCTTAGAGGACCGATGGCGAGCAGACGAGCCCGGCCCAGAGATCTGCTCCTCATTCAGCTCTCCGTTTGTCAGAGAGCCCCCTCTGGAGCACCCTGGGGAGCCGCCCTGCGAACCTCCCACCGAGTGCCTGTTACTCCTGCCAAAAGAAAGAGAAACAGAGAGAGACAGAGAGAAAATGGCAGATGAGGGAGAGAAGTGAAAGAAAAGGAGATGATGAGGAAAGGCAGACAGGAGGAGGTGAGAAGAGACAGAGGAGAGAGATGACAAAGAAACGTCAACATTAGCACTTACTGCATGGAAAAAAATGTATGTAACTGTTTTTTTACTTGTTCTTTGACTGTCTTTCATATGCTCCTCCTGGAGATCGCCCCACAGCTTTGTTTTGACAACTTATGATTAGACCTATTGTTGTTCCTGACTCAGGGGAATAGACCTGGCACATGTACGAGTGTGCACACGGACAAACCCAGCACACAAAAGCACACACAGAGGTGTTGGTGTCGGCTGCTTTTGTTCTCTGAATAACCTCATATTTTCCTAACACTAAATATAACTTTGCTTTTCCGACAAGAACTTTTATACGGAGAAAGACATGTTGGCTTTCCCTCCCCAGGACTGAGGAATGCTGAGGCCAAGTCTGGACGGCCATCAACAGCAAACCGGATTAAGGGTTGCGCTCTGTTTATTCGCTACAATAAGGAGAAACAGCAGCAGCAGCGGAAGGAAGCGACCATTTGACATTGACACTTGACGTGTGTGTGTGCGTATATCCTTCTGAATGTGTTTTTACGTGGGCACCGAGCTCCTCGTCATGGGAGAGCGACAGAATTCACTTCTCCTCCACGTCTGTTCGTACACAACTGGATGGAGATGTTGACTGCTTCTCCATGACAGCGGCGGTTTGGGCTCTTGGCTGAACTGTGTTTAATGCCCCCCTACAATGTTTAGAGGGAAATACCATCCGACCCCATGCACCCCCACCGCAAAGCTTTGAAATAAATGCAGACTGCTCCACTATTTATTATCCCACTACCATTCTAGCCGGTGAGAGCAGTGTCTGAAACCACATTCAGGGGGGAATAACATGCTGGCAATCTGCATAAGTGCTTCAGTCGACCATACTGGCACAGGCCTCCTCCACTCGAACCTTTTCTTTTCTTTCATTTATTTTGATTACAATTATGCCTGGGGTTTATGTTTTCCACATAAGCACTTCGCAAACAGTGTATTAGAAAAAGGTCATGCAAGTTTATTATTGTGCTATTATTCTTATTATTATACCACAACATCTGCAGAGATTTGAAACCAGCAGTGTAGTGAACACTGCTCAGATGCCTAAAAAAGTTGGTTTTCAGTGTGTGTTTAAGTCGTGGATGAAGTACCTGAAAGCCATACTTGAGTAAAAGTACAGATATCTCACCAGAAAATGACTTTGGTGGAAGTTAATGTCACCTATTAGAATATTACTTGAGTAAAAGTCTTAATGTTTCTGATATTTACTGCACTTCAGTATCAAAAGTTATTTTATCATGTTAAATGTAATGATAAAAGTATGAGTAAAAGCTGGTAATAAAAAAAGCAAGCGGTCAGAATTCTGAGGATTGTATTTTTCTTTTTAATATGTACACCTCCTTAAAAATGGAGCGTACATTAGACTTAAAGAAAAACAAGGTCTTCTTCATGACTCAAAGGATTTAAAGAAAACCTTTGACTACTCAGGGTAACACACTGCAGCGGAGCAGTCACCGCAGTTACCTGTCACAAATCTTTCTCTCCTTGAATCATTACTCGCCCTCTCCGCTGTGGGACGCCATTTTCTGCTTCCATCATGAAGTCAGTCTCATTGTCGAGTGGAATGTAGTCCCTAGCATGTAGCATCTGATGTGACATGCAGCCTGGGCTTGACAGGGAATCTAAACGTAACTGTGATTTTGAGACCACCTGTCCTTGTGTGATTAACCTATGATCTAACTTGCAAGTTAGGACCACTGATTCGCCAAACCTTCTGATTTCATTTTGGAAACAAAGTAATAAAAATGCTTAGGACATAGAAATACATAGACAGTAGAGTAAAACTGGAGTAAATCACTTTTACTTCAATACATAGAAATGTATTTGAGTAAAACTGAAAGTTGACAGAAATATTAAAACTTAGATTAAGTACAGATTATATTAAAAAAAAAAGCCGTAAATATTGTAATAAGTATTATTACTTCATTATAGTACACCACTGGTGTGTGTGTGTTTGTGTGTGCCTTGACCTGCTGTGAGATTCAGCTGTACTGGGAGTCTCCTCACTCTGTGTCCTCCTCAGGTTGGGTCTATCTGACTGAAGTATCTCTGTAAAGACACATAACATCATCATTGCATGGACACAAACAACCAGCTTCAATCACAACACACACAGTACACAGTATCAATGATGGGTGTGGGTGTGTGTGTGTGTGTGTGTGTGTGTGTGTGTGTGTGTGTGTGTGTGTGTGTGTGTGTGTGTGTGAGAGACAGATTAAGAAAATGAGCCGGTCATGGACACTCTAGCTAGCAGAGATCCCGATGTTTTCAAATATACCAAATATGTTAAGTTGAATTTTGGAGGTATGTGCTTAAAAGAATGCAGAACATATTTACATAGCTCTATCAATACATAATATAAAGACATGGAGTATGGGGTTTGAAAGTCCATATAAATACAATAAAGTACAACGAGTTAAAACAAGCTGTAAAAAATATACACATACAAGCTACTTAAGGGAAAACAAAAGTGAAAAATTAATACCTTAAATGAGTACTCCACTGATTCAGCATTACTCTTCTAACACTAACACTTGATTGGACTCTCCATGGACAATTAAAGGGATATTTCACCCACAAAAAGACCATGTGTATATCAACAGGTCATACCGTGTTACCTTGGATTTGTAAAAAAAACTTAGTCTTGCATGCCTCCTTGGAAAACGACAAACATATTGATTTATTGATTAACTGAGAACCAGCAAAAATATGTAAAAACATCAGTTTCACAAACTTCACAAATTCAAGGTAATGTGGCATGACTAATTAATTTACAAATGGTCATTTTGTGGGTGAAGTAGGTACTTTAGGTGTGTTATGCTAGTAGAGGTTAATGTAGCCTCGAGGAACTCTCCTAAAGTAATGCTAGAGCACGGGCTACATGGGTCTGGTATGCTTGTTTCTTTCCAACTCCATCCCCCACTCACAAAAAAATGTTCATGTTCAAACTAGTTTAGCCCCAAATGATGCTGACCACAGTAGCATCACTTGGCACAGGAAGTTTATCAGTTTTTGTGCAGCTCCCTCTGGAGCCACAAAGGGGTCTATAGTACGTCCCCTTTAAAGTATTAACAGTGTGTTTTCTGAACGCTGTTTGAAAGCAGTTATTTTCCAGGAAACACCATCATTTAGAAAGGCTTTCTTAGTGCAGGGCCCTTTGGTGCCAACCATGAACCACAAAGTCCCTGGCTTGAGCCTGGCTGGAGACCTCTGCAGCATGTCATTCCCCACCTCTCCCTACTCTCATTTCATGCCATCTCTCTACTGTAAACTTGGTAATAAAAACATAATACAACAAAAACATAAACTTTTATGGCATGACACAGAACGACAGCAGCTTGCCAATCTCACTACTCAAATTAGCATTTAATGTTTCATAAAAAAAAAAAAAAAAAAAAACACTCTCCCGTTAGTGGATTCTAAAATTGTCACAAAAGACTTGATGTCTCTAGCTGCTATACTGGCTGAAACTTGAAACACTAAAGCTCACCCAGCAACAATTACTGTCACACTTTGAACATTACACTGGTCCTCTCCAGAGCTGCGTAGAAAATGAGAAAGTTAAAAATGAGGCTCAGGCCACTTTGTGAAAAAAAAATCCTGAATAATCAAATCCATACAGACCTGAAACATGTGGCATGTGTACAGTCAGTGGTTTAATAGAGACCATTCAGCCTTGTATGGACTGTGTAGTCTATGCTGGTGTGTGTGCGTGTGTGTGTGTGTGTGTGTGTGTGTGTGTGTGTGTGTGTGTGTGTGTGTGTGTGTGCGTGTGTGTGTGTGTGTGTGTGTGTGTGTAGTGGCATGCGGTCTTGGTGGTGTGAGGGAATGTGTGACTATATGCTCAGTCCCAACTGTGACTGAAAACCACAGACTTATAACATGCTTTTCATTAACACTCACTTTCTCCTTTACACACACAAACACAGCACCTTCCTATAAGACACTCACGCCGGAGGCATGACAGCCTCAAACAGTATCCATATTTACACACATATAAATCTTGCTATCTTAAGTAAAGCAAACAGGTAATATCTCTCTTTCACTCTCTCTCTCTCACACACACACACACACACACACACACAGAGTACCGTTTTATTGCTATGAAAGGGTTTCTTGTGAGCAGACCCGATGGACATACAGAAAAATAAACAGTGGTCTTGAGGAGAAACGATTGTGTCATAGCCTGCTCACTGAGTTCATCACCCCTCCCTCTTAATGGCACAGGTCTAATTACTGGTCTGGTGTGTTTCTGTGCACGTGTGTGTAAAATAGAATTTCCACTTAGCGACCACCTTAAGACACAAAAACATCTCAATAAGTAGACTTCACTAGAGATAACAGTGGACACATTTCAGTTCAGCAGCTGCTATGAAAACTTTAGGTTACTTCTGTAACCCTAGTTCTCTGAGTAGCATGAGTGAGACATCTATACATGAATGCTATGAAAGGGAACACCTTGCGTTTATACTGTAATTTAGGAATGCAACTAAGCATTGTTTTCATCATTTGTCAATCTGTTGATAAACTATTTTGATGAATCAATTAATCATTTCACCATTAAGATGTTGAAAATGTCAGAGTCCAAACTATTTTGTTTGTCTGACTAACAGTCCAAAACCCAAAGAAATTTAATGATATAAAAGTAGCAAATCCGCACATTTAAGAAGCCAGAACCAGGGAATGTTTAACCTGTTTTATGGACCAACTTCTAGGAAGAAAATCCTCACATCATGTACAAAATAAAATCAAACAATGCCTTAGTTAATTAATTTTAGCCACCTAAAAAAGGCTCATCAGAAAAAAAATATCAGTTTAAGTGTACAGAATATATCGAATATTTTCACCACTTTACCTTGCCATCATACAGCCTTTTCTGACAAGAACTGAAGCTGTTATGTTAAAGCCACCAGACTCCACTGACAAAGACAGCAGTGTATGGTGCGTCCTATTTGCACTGGGAAGTCAGAAATTCCAAGTTCCAAGTCAGAAATCTTGAAGGGAACGCCCCCTGAAGTCGGATATCCAACTCGGAAAGTCGGAGGAATCTCACCAACCCCGACCTCAAAATCCAATATGGCTGCTTTGCGTATCAACAACAAAGCTGTAGTAATATATTGTTTATTAGCACATCTATGTTATTTGTGTCTGATTAAAACAGTTATACACACAGTCCTGTCCAACTTCTATTTGTGGACCTGTTTCAATCATGCTTGTATGCGCAAAATACAGCGTAATACTTTGTTACCATATGGTAATGCTAACAATGGCTAACCTCGCTTGAACTGGTATTGCTAACAATATCTTGGTTACTGATTTGGTGTACTGGAACATGATCAACTTGGGGGAGGTTAATACCTAACTAATCTTCACTCTATGCTTTGTTGTAACCAATTTGTATGGCACAAGTAAGACACAGCGCAACTCCCATACTACCTTCAAACTAAGCTATGTTAAAACTTACGAGATTGGTGCAGCTGCCTGAAAAATGTGTTGCTGAGCACCTCCAGAGAGGATTTAGATGAGCAGACCCTCACTAATCGTTGGTATGGATTTTGACCTGAATTACACATGTTTTTATACCTTTAGACAATATCTACCACTACATACGTACATATGTCCAGACAACCTGAGAACATAACGTCTCTGGCCACAGCTGTCGTCAGTGCGGGGGAATAAAAACTGGTCAACAAGAGATTTTTGCCTTCTGTTTATATTGTGTTAGCTATTCCTTTAATATCACTCTTTGCATAAGGCCATTGTGGGCAGTGTCACAGGTAAGTGAGAAGGAGAGTTTGTGGCCATACTGGATTATTTCAGGATTTTTGCACTTATGTGCTGAAATTACTTTGATTTTCTGGGTTAGGAAAAAATCACTTATTATGGTCTGGTTATTTTCACCATAAACCACTTCACAGTTTAATTTCTGGACATTTACTATAGTGCAATATATACATTTAATTGTGATATAAAATTACCCATACCATGATAGAGGACTGTATCAATTTCTCCCACCCGTAGTCTACAGCCAGTACGCTGCCAGTTTAAATGAGGTTTAACAAGAAAATGAAAACAATGTTTTACCTTTTTCACTCAGCTTGGCTGTAATTCTCTGTGTTACAGTCAGCAAGTTACTATTATTTGGCACACATAGCCTGTTAATGTACAAAGTCTAGCACGATGTGTCCGCGGTGATGAGGATTAGACCATCCACACAGACACACCAATGAATGAGTGTGTCTGTACTGCGGTGTACATTTGGCCTCTGCTTCTGTGGGATGGGAAGTTGTGTGTAAGCATCTAACATTTACAAAGTGTTCCAATATTCCCAGAGCTGAAATCTTTCTGCTCTGGCTTCTGTTTCTCCCCATCTTTCAATACAAGGGTTTGTTTATGAAGCCCGCTAGGAGTACGTTTGTGCGTGTGTATGTGTGCGTGCACGTGTCAGAAAAGCTGCCAGGGGAAATGAGTAAAACTCCAAACTAACAGAGGTGCGTTCAGAGCGAGAACACAGAGCTCCTTAACACCACCAGAAGGCAACACACTTCCACCTTTATGCACTTTATATATTCAGGCAGCCCACATATGCCTGCACACACACTGCAGAATGCAAAACACATGTACATACACACCCACAAACACAACGAACACACAAGCTCAGAAACACATGTCTGCATCTGCACTCATGAGACCATTAAAGGCACACATACAAAGACAAGTGCCTCAACTTGAAACCCTGGTTGTAGAGGGCACACACTTCAGCCCTCTGTTCACCAACCTCTCCTCCCCCAAAAACACACGTAAACACACACACATGACCTCTGTCATCCCTGCCCTTGCAAGCCAAGAGAGGAAACCCCCCCGCTACCATGCACACTGCCTCGGGATCACAGGAGGCGATTGTACTACTGAGCTGCAAGCAATGAGGCTCAATTACGCAATTCTCAGAAACAAATTAGACAAAAGCACTCCTCATGTCTGTGATTATGTGTGTGTATGTGGGTGTGCGCAGAGTTTTTGCGCAGAGTTTGTTAACCTTTGAGCTGCACACACATTTGCTTAGCTGCATTTTGGGTACATCCCATTTATTATGTCCATTCCCTCATGTCACAACCTTTAACTTACTCTTAAAAGAGTAGTTCCTCCTGATTTGCTCTTTCTTTCTTTCCTGATGGTTAAATTATCCATTGAGTGATAATCATGCTGCACTACTAATATGCAGAAATGGGCAAAAAGTTAATCACCAAAATCCGTGGTGTGTTTGTGGTAGGGACTGACCGATATGTTTTTTTAGGGCCGATTCTGATGGCAATTATGAGTAATCATGTTTTGCAAGGTCACAGTGACCTCTAACCACCAAATTCTAATCAGTTCATCCTTTAGTTCATGGGGATGTTTGTGCCAAATTTGAAGAAATTTCCTCAAGGCATTCTTGAAATATCGCGTTTACAAGAATGGGATCGACATACTTTTGTCTGGACAACCTGAAAACATATAACCTCCTGCCACGGCACTCCCTGGCACAGAGGCACAAAAATAGTAATTTCAATAATCATAAAGGATGGTGAAGGTGGATCCTTAGTCTGTGGCTGTGTTCTCAGCACTTAAATGCATTTGTATTTTACCAGCAGACACATCCATTAAAAACTCTGTATCGTTGCTAACTTTAATCTAAATCCAAACCACAGCCTCCTGTGAGGACTTGCAGAACGTCCCCCCTTAACAGGAATTTTCTCATCTTGCTGTCCTTGTGGCAGCCTTCAACAGCATGTGCATGCACACAGGCAAGCACACACACTACCTATAATACACCTCCTCTTCACCTCTCCTCACATCTAAACAGTCACAAAGAGACACATTTATACAACCCATGCTGCGGCAGGCCTTGGCCCTTACTGCTTGCCCTGTGTTCATTCAGCAGAATACACTGTGGGCTCTGTGTGGTACTCTATGAAAAGCCTTGTGTGTGTGTGTGTGTGTGTGTGTGTGTGTGTGTGTGTGTGTGTGTGTGTGTGTGTGTGTGTGTGTGTGTTACACAGAGAGGAGATGGATGCGTGGACTTGGCTGTGATTTTGAGAGCAGCTTATTCAGAATCAGATCCCGTTTATTGCCAAGTAGGTTTTTCCACATACAAGGACCTACTTGGCAATAATCCGGGTTTCTGATTCTGATTAAACTGCTCTCAAAACTATAGCCAGGTCCATGCATCCATGTCATCTCTGTCGTAACACGCACACACACACACACACAGCTGTGTAACTGTTTTTATTAAAAAGACACCTAGTCTTTGCTTCCAAACCATAAAGGAAAGTAAAATGTTAGCATAGTGCCTGGAAGCGGAAAGTACTGTTGACCTAGAGTCAATAAGTCTGGAGGGTTTGAAATCCTTCCTCTGAGAACTATGAGATGATTTTATATTGGTTTGGGAATAGAAACACATGGATATGAATGTTCAGTGTTGTCTAATGTCTGTGTTGAAGTTCAGTGAAAACAGGTTCTTGAAGGCTGACATGGTAGCAGAAGTGCAGCTGTAGTACATCGTCAATATTTTGCACTGGGATCAAATGTCTAGCGTGGAGGATTTAGTGTCATCTAGCTGTAAGGTTGCAGATTGCGACCAACTAAAACTTCTTCCATGAGCAAAGCATACAGGAGAACAACAGCAGCTAACATAAAATCAAGAGAACACGAACGTCCCTATCTGAAGCCAGTGTCTGGTTTGTCTGTTCTGTGCTACTCTTGAAACATCATGGTGGACTCCATGGAGGAGCTCTGTATGCGGATATAAACAACTCTTTCTAAGGTAATGAAAACACAAAAATTATAAGTTTTAGGTGATTATACACTACTGAGAATATATTAATGGAAATTATATTACATTTCTGTCAATAGATGCCCCTTAAATCCCACACACATACATTTAGGTTGCTTATACAATATTCTTGGGAGGACAGAAAAACTTCTGACCCACTATTATACATACTCAAAACTCTCCACTGGCACCCTAGGCTTTGCTGAAATAAATAAATACACATATAGGCTAACCCTACGCAAACTGCGCTTTACTGTTGTCAGGTTTCACACAGTGCAGCCGAGAAACTGAAGCTACAGTTCAAATAGCTGCAGGCATGCAGGCTAAATAATTCAAGTACTTGAGGACAGTTATCTTCAACTATTTCACTTTAACGGTTTACACTTTAGGCAGGTAAAAGCAGTTAAATGATGAATGTAACAGTTATATATGCGAATAGTCCTGAAAAATGCCAAATCCCAATTTTTTAAAGCGGGAGATTAAACATCACAGATCCATGGATAAACCTTGTAGTAAAAGTGGGACAATTTTAGACGTAACTGCGTTCTGCTGACCAAACATTTAAAGGAACTGTGTTGCACTGTCTTGCCAAAAAAGCAAGTGCAATCAGACTTTAATTTGAGCCTGCTCCACGAGACATCTCATTTTTCTAATGAGAATAACCCATGGGCAGAAGTGTGTCATGGCAGAGACCAGACATATTCTGTGGAGGGAGAACATGCAGAGCTGTTGCCAGGGTTGAGTTGAAACACAGCCACTAAAAGGAAATTTATTGAGACTGACAAGAACCCAGCTGATGCTTTCTGGATCAGTTACAGGTCTGAGAGGGTTTTACAGCTGATGCCACAACACAAGGAGGTATAGTGGTTCTGATTAGGCAAAACACATGGATGACTTTTGCTGAAGTATATAAATGACAGAGATTTTATTCTGGAAAGAACTGGGTTCTAGTAGTTAAGATTCAAAGGTTATTAATATAACCTTGGTTCTCCAATGGCCTCTCTGAATTTCAGCCTTATTTCTGAGGCTAATAAGGGTATTGTAATCAAAGGTATACTATGCAGAGATTGTTGGTGACTGTTCGTAAGCAGTATCGCCAGTGAAAGTAAAAGGCAATTCCAGATTCAATCTGTCCACCACTTTCGTAGCTTCTTCTTGGATGCATGCTGCTTATAGTCTGGCAACTGGTTGCTACCTTTTTATAAAGTCCCAACCTCACCTGTGCGCTGTGCCAAGGAGCATCCAGAACACAACAAAAAAAACAAGAAACTAAGAAAATACAGGCAGAGGGCAGAGTCTCAGCAGATAAATCTACCGCCACACACTTACTTGTGCATGAGTCTATGCATTGCTTTTTACAAATATCATGCGTAATACACTTTTAAAATAAAACATGTAATTACAATATATTGGTCAGTATTACTTTTTAAAATACACACTTTCGAAAATGATTTCCTCAGACACATCCTTGACATTTCTGTAGTGTAACTACCTATTAGCCAAAACGTGTGGTGATATCCAGATACCTATATCAACTAAAACCAAAAAATAACACCTCAATATCCATGTATTAGTCAGGCTCTCCTCTGTAACTCACAGAGTACAAAGATGCCCTCAGGGCTCGACTGACAAAAATGCCACACTTCTTTGTCTCACAGACCGACAGACAGATTGACCCAACTTGCTCTTTCTTAGGTGACCATGATGAACATGATGCCCAGAGCTGTCCCTGTAACCTGGAAATCAAGGTGGACAAGCTGCAAGCATTGGTCAGTGATGACACTAAGCTCATCCCACAGCTCACCACAGAGGCAGGAGGAGGCATATGTAAGCTGTGGCAAAGCTTTTGGGGTAGCTACAGTGTAACCCTTTAATGCACAAGTATAAATCCACCTATAAGGCCACATGGTCATTAGGTTTCAGTGGTAGAGTGCACATCCTCAACAATAACAGAAGAACTACATATTAGGTTTTTAGATCACAGCATATATATGGAGTATAAATCAAGAGTTCTAGTCCAGGGTTGAACCTTGTTGAGGCAAGGGATGTGCATGATTAGTCAACTAGTCAAGCAAATGTTGTTACCCTTGCTAGTCGGAACCATAAAGACAATTTGATACCCAGAGGAAAGCAGGAGGAGTTTCTATCTGCATGTGAGACTAACAGCTCTGATCATTCACATCTCTCTTTCATGCTCTCTCTCCCTCTCTGAAACGGAACCGCCTGCTCATCGAGTGACTGATATGAGTCCGCAGCTAGCAGCTGACATTCAACATGGAAAGTATGTCCAAATGTCACTAACACTCGCACTGGCTGGATGTCTTATCACTAGGCTGAACAACAGAGGTGCTCTTGGACGCACTTACATCCATCTACATATATCTGTGTGTGTTTTAAAATGAAGTCAGAACATGAAATACTCGGCAAATAATTCGTATTCAGAAATATGTAGTGTTCTTAACACACAGTGCAAAGTGTCAAATATTTCAACAGCATTCAAGGTAAAATTTTGTTATTGAAAAATGTGACGAACAATTTCAAATGGTTTTTCTAATATATGTAGTTTTTTCCAGGCAATGTCTAACCTTACAGACTGAACTGTGATTAATTTTGACTGTTTTGTGAATGTCTTCCTACTTAAGAAAGTTTAAACTTCTAAACATCAGGCGGATAAGGTGTTAGGAGCATCCGTTGTTGTGACATGCTGCAATGATAGTGACATGAGAAACATACATCAGCAAGATGTATATGAGGAACGTGCATGGCCAGGGATACTGTAGGAGGCAGAGTAGCCTAACAATGTTTAGAACACTTCAACTCCATAAAATCAGTGTTTTCATCTGCATGTTATTCAAGAACGCAAAGGGACTTTTAATCTCAAGATAATAATATAAAGATCTGTTAAGTATCTCCTCAAATGTTGTATTGAGTAAAATGGTGACTGGTAAATGGATATGTACTTGAATTGTGTCTTTCTATTCTTCTGACCACTCAAAACACTGACGGGCTGCTACATGTCACATTCACCCATTCATACACACATTCACCCACTGGTGGCTGAGGCTGCCAAAGATACTTAAACATGCAGACTGGAGGAGAAGGTAATCAAACTGATGTACCTCCAGTTAGCGGATGACCCACTCAACCTCCTCAGCCACATACTTTCCTGATCAATAAATAAAAACTGTGCAGTTAGTATGAAAAGTAAAAGAAAATACATCATGTCAGATTTAAATAAAGTCAATCATTTCATCGATTCATCAAATCCTTAGTTTACTTTCATTAATAATAATGTTTATAAACAATTTAACTTTAAGTGATCAAATAAAAACAATATTCTGTTGTACAAATGTACAATTGCACAACTCTGTTAGCACTTACACAACACACCAACAAGACTCAAAACCCTAATTTCACCACTACAAAGACCAAAATGTGTACTGGCAAAAACACCATTAATTTAAAGCCATGTGGGTAAGAGTAGATTAGGAAAGTTGTGATTTACACAATGTAAAGCCTCTGGCTTTTTCCAAGAGGGGAAAACACTCATTACAAGGGTGGAGACACACGAACATCCTACTACACAAACAAATCAATGTTTGTGTGTGTGTGTGTGTGTGTGTGTGTGTGCATGAGTTCGTTGGCAATATTTGAGAGACAGGAAGGGAAAGAGTGAGAGGAGGAGAAGCTGCTTAATATTGAGGTGTATTCTGTACTAATAAGCTGTCTGGATTTCTGTGGTAACACAGTGTGTGTGTTCTCTTCAATATATCTTTGCTGACAAGTAAAAACCTTGTACTTCCAAAATGCCAAGAAACTGTTCCTGGTGTCAGCTTTACTCTGCATTTTGATGTTTAAATGTTGCAGAGTTTTGTATTTTTTAGGAATTCCATTTTATCTGATACAAGTTTTCTGAAGTTCTTTATAATATATTCACAATTCTTCTTATTTAAAGAACATTAGAGTGCTGTGTTTGGCTCTCTCTTATGTTTTTAAGTTGAAATGGAGGTTATATCTTATTTTCCGCTCTATATCCTCTTCCTAAATACCCCACAGTATAATTTGACCTTTATCCTGTATCACAGGTTTTCTTTATTTTCTATCAAACATGAACATCATCACTCTGGAGTCTTTCACATGACAGCAGTGATATGTGTGTGTGAACATGGCCTCAGTGTGATCGCCTCTCTTGGTGCTTCTCTGTGCATTTCTGTGTTATTACCCTCACTTCTGTGTGTGTGTGTGTGTATATGTGGTAAAGGCGGGACTCACTGTCTGCTGCCGTGCTGCCATTCGGCAGCGTGCCCAGATCAACAACCATGCCGTCGAGACAGACGTTGAGCTCGCCTCCCGCTACAACCGAGCCTTTGTTCTCCGTCTGCAGCACCAGACTCAGCTGGACGTTCTCCACTAGAGGGGGGAGGAAGAACGACAGAGAGAGAGGATGAGTGGTTGAGAAGGTAGAGGACAAAGGTGGAGGGGAGAGGGAGAAGCTGGATGGGGAATGAGGAAAGATGAAAGCGAGGAAATCTGACATCCTCTGTTATTGCTCTAAAATGAGAAAACTGTGTGAACCCATAGTGTATTATCTTCCCTGGCAGTAACAGCGCAGGGCCACCCTGCTGAGACTTTTGTGACCAGATGAGGTATTAGATGAGCAAAGACTGGCCAACAGAGCTGAGTAACATTTGATCTTCATGAATAATGCTGTCGTGTTTTTCTTCATAGTTGTTTCAGAAGCAGAAGTGCCACTTCAGTGTCAAGAAGTTAAAACTGTCTCACTGACTGCTGTCTAAACTGTTCCATAGCAACAACAACAGGAAGGTGCTAACAGGCGGCACTGAGTGCTCGTCTAGACTGACATTATTCTATGATCAGACACTGCAAGTTTTAAATATTGTAACTGTATTGATTCAGGTAAAGTATAGATCAGTGTAAGTACTGGAACTCAAATGATGTAGTATCTAGTATCAAAACTTTTACAATATTGAATATCCAGTAACGCTCATCTATTGAGGTGGGTGGTACGTGATGGGAAATGCAATCTTGGCAATACGTCAGATTGCTCAATCTCCTCTGACAGAGGATTAGACAGCTTCCAGCTATGTCACCGATGGCAGTACTTAGGAAAGCACTATTTGTTTCATTATCTCCAAGTTACGTAGTCAGCAGAGGAAACCTAGATGAGTCCAGTAAATGTTCTGAATCTCTTGAAGAAGATTATCATGCGTTTTATTACTCCAAAGATAACACAGTTAAGAATGGCAGACCACAAAATGGTCACTGCTGGACATTGTATAATAAATTTAGTTGTACAACCCTACAGTTCAACTTTACTGGTTATAAGCATAACAGAGAAAGATAATTCTCAGTGTATAAACTGGCTCATGTTAAACAATGCATTTACATGATATACTGATCAAGTTTAACCCCCAACCCCCCAAAAATATTTTGTGCAAGTTTGTGAAACTAATTTTCAACACTGACTTTCACATTACAGGGATCAATGCTCAATTTTGATTCTTTCGCCAGAGCCATCTGGCCTGCCTACACTGATCACATTCATGTTTCTGTAAAATAATTAGCCATGTGCTTCTGTTTGGGAGTGTGCAGCTATTTTTAGAGCACTGTGCATTTGTTTTCAGGATTACGGGCTGTTGTAAAATGATCTTTTGCTCAAATGGGACATTTTTCGAACTATTGAGGCTTCAGGATTATGCGCTGTCGGGACAATAGCATAAGGATTAAAAGACAAAAGAACACGAAACCCAAAGCTCTATTAGCAGCTATTGCTGGTAGCTCTGTGAAAAGACAGGAGTGGGTGTGGCAGCAGTCAGGAGTGGTGGGGGGCGCAATGTGGAGGATTTCACAGGGGAACAGTTTCTCCAAAACCTTAGAATGTCAAAGCCTACATTTCAGTATCTCTACTGGCACCTTCTTGACAATGCTGTCGCAGCATGTAGGCAAGCTGTGCCTGTCAGACAGCGGCTGGCAGTCCGGTTCTATTGGCTGGCGCCTGGGGCAGCCTACAGCAGCAGCCGTATGGCTCCAACAGCCTTCTGAAGTCTTAATGAACCACCCTCACACTGTATGGTGAGTGATCTGCACCCACACAATTAAGTATAACGTGGAAAAACCATGGATGTGTCGGAAAAACACACATGAATTCCAAAATGCCCGTTCTCACAGCCGTCACATGGCCAGTGATCGCATATGTATCAGATTGAGGACCATATATGAAGGTGGCTCAGATCTGATTGGGAAAAATCTGATTTCTATGTCCACACTACTCTGAAAAATTTGGGCCACATTTGTTTTTAATGTAAACATAGCCTTTAGGACTAAAACTGTGTTCAAATTTAGAGACAGACGACTGAAACAGAGAGAGAGAGAGAGATCAGCCTAAACCAATAAAGTCAGGAATTACTGTATCACATGACCCTGTCATATTTTCAAGCTATTTGCCTTCAGGTGGTCATCATATACAGGTAAATACATAAAAAGGCCACAGTAAAGTGTTGATAAAGGAAGCCAGGTATAAACATCCCTGTTGTTGTGTGGATATATTGACCGTTAAAGTGGAACATAATGTGTCTGAAAGAAAACCTTACAACTTGTAAAGTTAACTTAAGTATTTGCGTGCAACTTCATGGTGATAAACTTAGAAATATCTGTAGCACCTGAACACAGTCTTATTCAGAGAGAAGCAGCTTCAGTGTGGCCTTCAGAGCCTCAGAAGAAAAGACTTTCATAAGTGACATGGAGAGATCCTTTGTCCGTTTTTTTCCTTTTCCTCCATAGTCCTATTCTCTCTTTATATTCCTCTCTTCTCTAGTTCTGAAAAGGATCCCTACAGATTGTTCTGTTTGTAGCGCTCTCGCACTGGACCACTTTCCAAAAACTGTTGTTCCTAATAGTCACTTCGACACAAGGGCATTGGAAAATAGGGTCAAGGTTGAAAAAGACCAAATGTGCCCTTTAAACACTGAAGAAATATATCATATTTTCTAATAATATAATAATCTGTCTGTGTGTGTGTGTGTGTCCTTACTCTTGCCATCGTGTGTGCGCAGTGTGTCCAGCAGGTCTATAGTGGCGCTGCCCAGGAGCTCCTTCCTCAGGGTGTGGCAGCTCCACAGCTTCAGATCCAGACGACTCTGAGGTGTCACATTACTGCGAAAACATGAGCATATTACCAACACATTATCTTCTGGGACCTGATACCACACTAGAGCACATCAACAAATATACAACAAATACTGATGATGCAGATGAATGTAATCTGTTTTACCTCAGGAAATGCACGTAATTATCTGAGTTTCACTTTTATGAACTATGATTTTTTTTACGGTGGACCCAGCTGAACATCCCAGCGCAACAACAGAGCAGGATGAAACAGAATTTTATTTTTGTTCTATAAAAATTTTTCAACATGTTTCACCAACAATAAAATACAGGAATGATTAAAGTCAGTGTGTGTGCTTGTCTGTGTGTTGGTGTTCTTACAGGGTGAGGTCTTCATTCCACTGCAGCTCAAGGTGTCCGCTCCGTTTGCCTGTTTTTTTGGTTTCACTGGTGAGGCCGTCTGCAGTCACTTCGACAAAGGAGCTGAGTCGAGAGTGACGGTTTGGCAGCTTGGGAGACTGGGGCTTCGCTGAAACCACTGAGCACACACACAAACAGAAAATAAGGAAAACGGTTACAATAGAATAGATATGAATTTTAAGGCCGTGAAAATGTGTAATTTTTCTAAAACTGGTTCATCTATTGGAAAGGACACAGAGTAAGAGCTGTACAGAAAGTCACATGGAAGAGAGCACAACTGAGCAGACTAAGATAGACACTGCGTGACTGTGGCCACAGTCCAGCCACAATAAAGAAATGTATTTCTATGTCATGTGGGTTACAGGTCAAAGGTTTAGCTTTCATATCAACAACACCACACCCACACTGTCTTTTAAATAATATACTGTCCACCAGTGAGATGGGGCCCCCAAATTAGGTCATCTACAAAGAAAAGGTCCTTTACTTTAAGCATCTAACAGAAGGAACACAAACGAGCTCATCAAACACACAGCAGCCAGCATCCTCACATGTACACACAAAGACAATATTACTCCAGTACTTAAATAAGAGTTGTCAAGATACTCGAATTTCTAATTGTGATACAACACCTTGAAAAATATCAATATTAGGGGGTTGGGGGGGGTTGGGGGGTCATCATCATGATATAGCCCTGTTGTATATGTCTGTTAAATAAAAAAATGAAACTGCATGTCCTCAATGTCAATTTTTACTGTGGTATCACAAACAGTATTGAACATCAATATTTTTCATTGTGTTGTATTGAATTTGGAAATTCAAGTATCCTGGCAACAGCAGGCTGTAATAAACATTAATAAGAGAGAGCAAGAAAGCACAGCTGGTACCTGTGTATTAATGGTGTGGGAAATGAGAACTGAAACTGTTCAATATATTCTGATCGATAATGTTATGAGCAGTGACTGCGTTTGTGTGTCTGACTGTCTTTGTGTATGTCTGCATATGTGGAGTTTGGGTCCTTAGGGTGGCTGTGGGCTCCTAATTATCTTTAGGTGGGTTACTGCACATCAGTTTTTAATGTAAAGCAAACTAAGTTTAATCATAACATCATGCGCTACATACATGAAATTAGACTGCCTGTTTAAATGTTCCAGTTTTGCCAGTTCATTGTTGATATAACAGCATTGGACTAATACAGCAACCTAGTTTCACACCTTTATTTTGGATGGAAGTAGTCTGTTTCCATGGTACCCACTTTTAAAGAACATTTTATGGTTTTATACACAGTTTTAATTAGGTCCTACATATTACCCACCAAACTGTCTTCAAACAATTTTAGAAATAGGCCATTATAGCAAAATAAAAATAAGTTTAAAACCTGCAAAGCGGAAAAAAAGTGTTGTTATTTTGCTGGTGTGTGCCAATCTTTTACCTCTGATGTTTCAGAGCTCAAGTAGTTGCTGTATTGTGCTCTAACATACTGTTATCACAGCCGCTGGCAGTAAAGCAGAAAGAAAGCTGCCTGGGATCAAGGGATGAAACTTATATTTACTCTTTTCCATATCATGTGTGTACTTCAAGACATATTAACGCTATGTTCAGATAAATATCCACCTCTTCTAATAGGCTTTTTGTTTACATGTTACTGCCTCACCCTGTCCTTAACTATTTGTACATTCATGAAGAAGATGCCACCCAACAGTAATCTGTTCTCAGTCAGAAGTGAAGATACTGATGTTGGTTCTGTCAGCATCACTGTCAGTATACCGTTTCTGCAGTCTGTATAAAAAAAGCTAAGTATGCTGATGTGTTTTATATAGACAGGGAATCATATAATACCACCTCCAGATATATATAATCAAACTTATATTTCAAAAATACCCTTGCCAATTAAACTGAAAAGAACAGCAATTTTCCCCCTAGAAATGTAAGCATTAGTTTCTGTTTTTTGAGGTGTTCCTGGAGCTGTTTTACTACCATCCACAATGAGCTTTACTTTTCTCCAGCTGTGTGTCGTTTTCCTTTATGCACTGCCTTGTGGGAAAATACTGTGTCCTTCAACAGTTTTTTTTATGTAGGCGTACTGACTGTTCTGAGTACACTTTTTTGTCACTCTTATGTCAAAACACTACGTACTCCAAACCTGCTTATAATTAGTCACCTATGTTGTGTAAATTTGGGACGCAACTTGTGTGTTGGTGGGAGGGCAAACTAACAGACAAACATAAACATCACCCTCTAGTGGAAGAAAGAAAAACATCTGTGGTACCACTTTCATTCACTTTTTCACAAGACTGGGGTTTAGGGAAATAACTAAATGGTCGCGATGAGGCCTCAGTGTTTAAAAAAAATACCAAGCAAGAAACCATTGTGTGAACACTGGAGGCCTGGTGGAACAATTTACGACTTTTTACGGATTTCAATGCTGTTAAATATTTTTTTATAGCTAATGAAATGAATGGTTGAAACAAGTTGTATACCTGCTGTATTGTGTAAAAGTAACTATTCCTTGGCTTCTTACAAAGAATTGAAACTCTGACCCTTTCTGAATACATCTATCTACATTTCGTGATATTTCACTAAATCCCAACACTCTGCAACTCTGGTAAAAAACCTACAGCTGGGCTTAGACGGGCTTAGTGGCCTTGAATTCTTGTAGGTCTGCTGAGAATCTTGTTACAGCACGCATCAGTCATAAGAGAGCCGATTTGTTCGCCCTGAATCACTTCTGGATTGCACACTGAAGAGCAGACAGGCCTGGCAGTGTTCCTCAGGATGCGTCTGATCAGGACTACAGTTGGATGAATAAATGATGATAGAGATAAAGGCTTCTGTACTCCGTCCTATCACAGACGAGACATTAGCAGATCTCTGAGGTTAAAAAGGAAGTGACACAGAGAGGTGGAAGAATGCCAGAAATGGAAGAATAAAAAGTAGGTCTCACCAAAGTGAGAGGAAGTTGGGGGGAAGTAAACAGCGGTTGAGAGAAGATCGATAGTGAGGTAGAAGGGGAGGTGAGTCAGAGCTCAAACAAAAACAGTGAATGACATTGTTGTGACTGAACCGTGATTGAGTGAAATAAGTCCAGTAGAGTAGAAAGCAGGAAAAAGAAAGACCTTTTTTGGCCTGTTTATACGAAAACAAGGCTTTGAGTAGACAAAGACACAAAAACCATCAGTGTAACTCAGTGTAATGCGTCATGCTAAACCTTAGTATAGCCTCCATGATATTACACCATTAATGGATCATTTGGTGTATTACAATAGTTTTTCTTTGATTCGTCATCATTTCTAGATGCTGTGCCAAAGTAGCTGGTGAGAACCTGCTGAAAATCTGAATTAGACATAATGTAAAATGTTAAGTGGGGAAATTGCTGCTCACGTCTGAATCGTTTTCCTAAAAGAGGCTATAATCAACATTAAAAATATATAATGACAGTACACTGTGAAAGGGCTCGCTTGTAGTCATGACCCAAATTATCCTGAGCTTTACAGAGCTTCACTGTAACCTTTGGCTAATTTTTTTTAACCATCCAGCCCACAACTTTACTGTTTTAGTTCACTCTCACTGCTCTCTTGATGTTTTAGTGAAAAGCTTTAATTACCAGCTGTAAACTACCAGCTCAGCACCAAACAGCAGACAGACGCAGGCCCTGTTAACATTCGATGTTAATATACGTCTTGAATTAACAGATCACAAGCAGACAGCTCAAAGTACATCAGTCAGTCAAATCAGATTCAGCCATTTAACATGAATATTCTGCAATTCCTTTTTTTTCATATGAAGTTTTTTAAGTTCAACCAGGGCTCAGCAGCACGTTCAGAACGACAGGGCACTCATGTATTACAGTAAATGAGCTAATGGTGCTTACGACAGATCGTAAATGTGCAACACAGCTCTTTGCCGACACTAGATATCAAACAAAAGCTAGACTGTGTTATATATAGTTGCTGTGAGCTGCAAATTCACCACTTAAAGTTATCACGGAGCTTTATGGTGGAAAGTTCCTCCTCCTCTGTGCTGCTGCATTGTGTCTACAGCTGTCTGTTCCAAACTGTAGTGTCACAGTGAAGAGGGCTCACTCTGCAGCAAAATTTGGGGACCAAAACATCCCCAGAAGTACAATGCACAGCACACTGACTAGCACAAAAAACCTGCAAGCGATCTCAGTCGACTGAGGGGTCTCTGACAGGGGCAGCCCTGGTATCAATGTGCAAAATTGGTCCTCAATGCGTCCTCAGTAAAGATGACTTTAAGTCCTCAATGCATCTTGAGTTCTGATCACTCGGACTATATCTGGAGGTGGTGTTGGCCACAGACAGTCACATTTTTTCTGCACTGTGCGTGCTCATATGTCCTGGGCCACACTGAAGCACCGTCTATTCAGTTGACATCCTCTGCATAGGTGGTCGCACTAACTCATTCAGCGTTGCGAAACAACAAAAATAAGCCACAACAATAAAAGCAGAAGACAAAGATTGATTTTGCCTGTGTTCCAAGGTCCTTGTAAACTTCTTTTCCTTCTTCATGGGAAGTGTACTTCTTATTTTTCATTTCACTTTGGGCAGACTAGTCATAAGAAGTGCATTGCTGCCTCTTGCCGATTAAAAACAACAATGCATGTCGCCTTTGCAAATAAATCTCCAATAAAAAGATTTATTGAGGGAGCTTTAATCAATACCTGAAAAATGCGACAGTGGATCACACTTGTATATGACATGGGTCTTGCGATGAACTCAGATAGTTTCAATACGTGACTCTGCAGTTACTTTTAGCTCTGTGGAGCTTTTTATTGTCTTTCAGTTCATTGTGTTTTCTTTATGGCCCGCAACATTTCTGTTTTAGTTCCTTCTCGCTGCTCTCATAAGGTTGCTTTCGGACATAGAATGCAGCAGTTTCCAGTAAAAAAAAGCACAGATAAACCAATCTTACACCATCTGCCCAGCAACAAACAGCAGGCCTGTAACAACTAGTCAATGTGTAAAACTCTTTGCTAACATGTTGAAAAACTTAAAGGAATACTTTGCCAGTTCTTAACCTGGTCTCTGCCACTGCCGTGTGGGAAATGTGTGCGGATGTACAGGGTTAAAGTGGCAACATGCCGCCAGCTCTGGGAACTCCCTACCCACGTTTTGAGAAAAAAAACAACTGGATGACTCAAAACGCATCAGTCATACCATCAAAGGTGCAAAACCAGTCATCCAGCAGATTTTGGGGCACAGAAAGACAGAGAGTTCCCGGGGTTGGTGGCATTGGGGGAGGCGCCCTAACACTGTTCATCTGTACATCCACACCAGGGTGACACAGACCAGGCTGAAAAGTATCTGTTTAAAGGGTGATAATATGTTTGTCAGTATCGTGTTTACAGCTTGTTTCTGCTGCTTCCAAAGGGCAAAAATGTCTTTCAAAGCCGGTATAAACATGACACATGCATTACCTTTAATGTATTACAAATTTGCACTTTGACTAAGTCCATATAAAAATGTTCCCACGGTCATAAAATTCCTGGAAACATTGTGAAATTGGGAGAAACTGCTTTCCAGGCTTGGAAATGGTTTGAAATTAACAAAATGTTTTGGAAAAGTTTTGAATATACATTATTTTGGCTATTATTTAAATTCATTGTTCACAAAAATCTACAAACATGTCTAAAGTCATGGGAAATATGTTTTCTTGTTTTACGAATTTAAAATCTAGTGCTGCACTGCTTGACTAAACGTCACTAGTATGACATGGTATAGATAAACCACACTGGCAATGCATCATTGGCAAGGCCTTGCCCCCTTTTGGGGGAAAGAAACGATTGTCTGCCGCACTCGTTTGATGCCCTTGTATTTGTTTTACGATTGGTTAGAAAGGTTGGCACATAACATTGATATTAGAACACAAAACTACAATGTGTGTAAAGAGAAATAACCTACACAGTGTATGCAAAGGTGTTAGCATGAAGCACAAGAGACAGTAATCACTAGACCAGCATGGTTGATTTTCATTACCACTCTACATACATATTTAATAATTTCACACTGCAGGTGAGAGTGGAATAAATCTGCATTTTTTCCCCTCATACTGTAAGTGACTCAGATTTTTTAAGACACTGTGAGAAAACAAAAAAAAAGAATCTGATATTTTCCATTCCTACTTGGATCATTGGTGTATTTCTAAACCTGAAAATTTGTCAGAAATTCATGCAAATTTTGCAGTAATCTGATGCAAAATTTGTCATTCCTTTGTACATTCAACAGCTGTGATGTAGGTGTACAGCTGTTGGACACAGATGTGTAAGACCACATAATTATTTGGAATGTTGTTTTAATACTACCAAAAAATTCAAACGATAAAACTGAAAGCCTGGATGTTACATCTTTGCCAGTGGTACTTTGCACATGCAGGTCAGTTCAAAGTGGTGACATATTTGCGCTGTATTGTAAAGGCAACACTAAATCATTCTGAACACTCCCAGGAAAAAACAGATAAGAAATCTGATCTGAGCAGTTAATCAAACTCAGTCATCAAGGCTTCACATCTAACTGAATAACAGGCCACACTTTACTGTACTCTATCAAGCAATATTGGTGGTGTTCACGATGGTTGTCCAGTCATACAAGATTAATCGACAATCAAAATACAGCATACAAATAAAATTTATCTGACACAATCTGATTTGTCCTGATAGCCTTTCCATTTCGTAATTGTTGCGAAACTGCTGCACATCCTGTCTGACCAGCATGTTTGCTGTGTGAACAATTAGAGAGAGGCTATGGCCTTCTGACCGACAGTCATAAGTGCAAAACTGGCAAGAGGGATATAGTCTGTGGGGTGTCAGGTTGACTCATTATTTTCAAAAAGGAAGTAGCTAAAACTGAGAAAAGGGTTTGAGGAGTTTATGCGCCATACAGAGAGGATATTTTCATGTTATGATGGATGGACAGGACAGAGGACAACATGCTGCCTAATGTGCAGAGCCACCGTGACTTAAGTTTTTACTCAGTTGGTGAAAAGTTCAGAGACAGAACACAGACATTCTGGGTGCAACACTGCAGTATGGGGAATTTCTCCTGTTTTGTTTTGTCTTCAATTTAGAAAGAAACGCCATGCCATTATTTGTGTTAGCGTGTCCCAGTTAGTCAATGAGATGACAAAAAAACAGATCATTACCTTTTAAGATCAACTGAGACTTTTCAGTGGTCTGGGCACCGCCAGGTCTGCTCACGCTGGCAGCTGCCATGACCTCACAGCTCTGAAACACAACCACACACATACACAATATTACAACATATTGTCACTTCACTGCAATGATTGAACAATCCCCCCAAAAACAACATCATATATTACAGGTATATTTAGCAGCCTGTCCAAATAAATTTCTATAAAAGGTAAAAATGTGTTCCAACTATCAGAGTGCCAAGACTTTCATCAGAACCTATCAACATCACCTTGAGCAAAGTCAGAGATGTAGCCTGCTGGACTGAATGCAAAAGGGACTGCATATGCAAGGACAGTACGCTGCAAATCTCTGCATCACTAGTCTGGGGCTATTATTAATACTGATCTTTATTCTGCATATTAAGTAAATATCCTAACCCTAAAACTGGTTTGTGGAGGGGATCTCACCCCATTATCGTTACTTGCTGCCCCACCAAGGTGACTGCTGTGGGCATCTCAGTCTGAGAACAGGCAAAACCCAGTGATGCATGGTCAGATGTGACCAGGCCATAAATAAAGCGAACTATTACGAGCTGTACCAACCAAATGACCACCTGAGGTATGTCTCCAGGCTGCAGACAATCAGATCAGAGCAATCACAACAAAAGCGCACAGCATCTTCCGTCAACCTTGTGAAACAAGCTGACCGGCTGCGCAGCGTTAACGAAATCCGCTCCTCAGTGAGTCCTGGCTAAACTCCGTACAGACTAATACAAATGTAACTGTCCTTGCTAAACAGATTTCATTGTCCCCGTATTTAAATACCCTTGGCTGCTGCGCACAAAACACAAACACGGAAGATGATCAAGGTATTTCTATGCATCACTGTCAAGCAAGGCTAAGAAAACATCGACTTCCGGTGATGTTTTCCAACTACAACTCAGTTGGCAAATACTGTAATGATGCAACGTGTTACAACTAATACAATGCACACAAGAAACAACCCACAACATTTGGGGGCGAATTTAAAGTGTAAAGAAGGTATTACATAGCTCTGCACAGTGTCGTATATTACCATTGTGGCCTTTATTTTGAAGGGGACGTCGTGACATGTCCGGTCTGATGTGGCTAATTCTGGCTAACTTCACCCAGAAGAAGCTAACTGTTAGCGAGCAAGCTTCGTAGGGGGATTTTATAAAAGGACATGCCGATAAAACCTGTTCCAATCACCTGACAACAAGTAAAACAGCGTTGGTAGTTAAGTGGTTTCTGACTGAACACGTTACATCTACTGAAACACTAACGAAAAAGCTTTAAATGTGATCTTTCCCGTACCTTTTTTAGCTGTGCTCCGCTGCTGTCGCTAGTGAACTTTCATTTCCGCTTCAGTGACAATACCACGTGACTCTGGGTATGTCTTTTTCATTGCACAAAGGATTCTGGGTCATAAATAATTGTAAACATCATCACTCATTATCAGTTAATTTATTTCAAATTAAAGTTACGCTTCGCTTTACATAAAGATAAACTAGAATACACAGCAAAAGTAATGATATTTTCATTAAGAAAGAAGGTAATTAGGAAAGGAAAGAAGGAAAGAAGGAATTAAACATAGCATAGGTATCAAAGCGAGAAAATGAAATGTGATCCAAAAGATATCAAGACACTAAAGAAAATCTACACAAATGGATGGAGGGTTTTTTTTTCTGAATTTAAACATTGAAGAAAATATATGAAAAAACATAGTGGCCAATGATGCCAGGCAGTCAGTTAGAAATGTAATGGGCAAATTTACACACCGCAAAATGATATACAGGGAGACTGGTATTATACACAAGTTAAACTGGGGCCGTGCATGACAGTTACTGTTAGAGGTGTAAAAAAGAAGCAGACACTTTTGTTCATTTATGAACAACTGTCCCTTTGTTTCTCCTTTCTAGAAACAGGTAGTCAAAATATTGGTTGTTTAAAGCATTGCCAGAATCTTCCCAGTTGAGCTTAATAGGAGACAGGTCTCTCATACCAACAGGTATCCATGCAAAATTTGGACTTGCATTGGCAGGATTTATTGGCGCTTCAAGGGTTGTTCTTTTGCCGCTGAACAAGTCAAATATGGCCTGTTTTGATGAAAGATTAAAATAAATGATGGACAAAGCAGCTCAGTTGACCAGAATCAAAGCCTCAATCAGCAATGAGCAGGTTTCAGGCTTCACAAAGCTGAGCAAAGTCACTTAAGCTGGTTGCAAGTTATTTTCATTGATGGCAGCCATGTTCTTTGACCAATTTCGCACATTTATAATGAAATTTGTATTTCTGTCCTATGAGGCCTCTCAAAGTTTTCACTTTTTCAGCTCTTTGGTGAAACACTTTGCAGAGCTGAATTGAACATACAGACGTCTTTCCTTAGATTATGAGTATAGATAGTATATGAAAGTGTTTATTAGAGCACCTCTATATTAACTGTATAATGAGGTGAGAACCAGCTGATTTACTGGCTCTATGCAAATTATGACTGTCATGTGCATGCATAAGAACTGTGAGTGCCTGAAAGCCACTGGTTACATACATATGTAGCTTAGAGGGTTAATCTGGCTATGGACATACGAACAATCTAGGGTCCTTTTGTTTGGCAGTCCCAAGACCGATACCCTCAAGAAGCAGTCTTGAGGACAACCACCATTCTCAAGTGCAGAGCAATCTGTATGTCATATGGCAGCTCAAAAGTCTGCAGAGCAGCCTGAGATGACCAGAGTATGGTTGGGCTGAATGCCACTGGAAAAGGCTTGTGAGAGCCACTTGAAAATTGCGGTCCAACAGTTGTATAATGTCGTGCAAAACCAGAAAAGATGTGTGAGTCATCCTAGCAGAGCAACACTTGTCGTATTTGGGAGACACTGATGGGAAGATGTAGTTCATTTTCAATTTAGAGTAATCTATGCATCACCTTATATTGGATTAACCTGTGACTTGAGTTAATCGAACAACAGTGCACCAGGAACATTGCCACTTCCCAAAACTCTGCTGATATCTCTTATTTCAAGTCACTGGCCCAGACTTCTCTAATAAGATCTGAAGAAACCATAGTAGTGAAACAGTTCACAGATTTTGACATGAACTGCCTGGAATCTGGAGGGAGCAAGAGATTGTCAAGAAAAGGATGGGTGGTGGGGGTGGACTCAAAGTGTGGGCACTCCACCCTAACATAGTGTCTGATTTGAAGACATCTGAAAAAACAGGATTTGGAAGATTGAAATTGAATAAATGATGCAAAATGGCCATCAATGTACAGATCTAAGAAAGTCTCGATACCTCTCTGTGTCTCCAGACTGCAAATACACCATCTAACCGTCCAAGCTTGAATGAGTGATTTTGGCATATGGGAGCATGTATAGATACATTTTTGGCAAGTTTTGCAAGCCACTTTTATCCTGTTAAATATTGGCAAAGAACTCTTTAAGGTAAAGTTTTGTTGAATTGAAAAGGCAGACTATGCACCTCTGCATTTCCAGTAGGTTAGCTGCCCAGAATAGTGTTTCAAAATCGGCTGACCAAGACCCTTCTCAAGGGGTTTATGTAGGTGAACCAGATATCCTGTGTTATTTGTAACCATAGTGTTGAGCTCCTTAAAAAAAGATGCATTTAAATATACATATGAACAGTTTTTGAAAACGATTTAGACCCTTCCGCAGGCTCACCATTTTGATTGCATTTACTCATCCAATGTCGCTGTGACAAAGAGTTAACTAAAGATATAAGAAGAATCTTTCAGCAGTAGTCCTCTATGAGCCGTATGCTATAAAATGAAAATATGGCAGAGGAACTATGAGAACAGGCCAGAGGATTTCTAAATATCATTAAGGCCTTTACAAACTTGACGTGGCTGGTAGACGTGCCATAAATCATCCCACACTTGGAGTCATTGAACCATGAGGTACAATTATTCCCCATATTTCCTGATTGGATCGTGTCCACGAAACTTACGGTAAACTTAAATGAACTAGGGCCCCTTAACCACATGTTGACACAGCAGTGTGTAAGCAGCAACCTTATCTTCTGTGCTGCTGACTCACATCATTATAACAGGACTGATCACACAGACCTTTACTGACTAATGCACTGGCTGGATTGTTGCAGCCTCGCCATGTTGCAGTTCATTTTTCAGTCACAATTAACAAGCTTCAGACATACAAAGTTAGCCTATGAAATACAGAGTCAGTAGTTTATTGCATTAACATTTTTCAGACGTGGAAATATATTCACAAATATTCAAGTATAAAGTCAGGTATATTAGTATACGACAGGTCCATCTATGAGTTTACACAACATATACTCTCTCTATATGTATATTGCTGAATTGGGTAGAAGTGGACTAATGCTCCAAAAATTTTTCCAGTAATCAAAATGGATCCTTGGACAGACATGAGCAGTCTTCACTGAGCTTTGGATCACAGCCGTATCCTCTTGGTCTATTTGTAAATACAGTACAATACAACAGAATTTCTTTCAGCCATTTCTCAGTGATCAGTGAAGCTGCAGGAAAACTGCACTGGGAAGACCGTGGTCGGATGTCAGCGGCGAGGACGATGACTGATGATGATGGTGATGGAGGCTGATGTAGTGGTCATGAAAGTAGGTGATCACAGCCAGAAGAGGGCCCAGCAGCAGGCACAGCCACACTAAGCCGTTGCCATAGTTTCCCTGGAAATAGTTTGCGAGGAATACTGCGACCAGGAGCTGGAGGAAGAGGACACAGTGTGGTTTAATGAAGGTTCTCTTCAGCCCAGCCTACAGAACATAAGGTAAGTTAAAGGGCCAGAAAAGACATGGTTCAAAATTCTTTCTTTTTCTCAGCATGCAACAAGGTTTGTTTGTTATGATCATGAAAAACTTATATCTGGTTAAAAAGACAGAGCAGACTTCTCACAACATTGACCACTTGTGGACACACACTGTAAATCCTCTTGTCAGTCTGAGCGCAGTGACTGGTTACTGCCTATATTGCTCCTGTTAAGAATTACGTCTAATCCATCTGCTGGCTACTTCATATCAACCCAAAATATTTGCCCTCGCCCCCAGAGGCTTTACTGTTAGTTTTAAAGATTGCTTTAAAACTAACATAAGAGAACATCAAGCAAATTGCCCCTGGTGGAGACATAGATTGCAGACCTTTGGTCTGATGTAGTGTTATTTCTGTGATCATGTCATGCTCTTTGCAAATGATTCACCACCTCATATAAAAACTGAAAGGTCAGCTGTGACTAACTCACTTTCTCTGTGTGCTCTTACCATAAAAGATATGGGAAATAAAACCCTGCTTTTATTATTTAATCTGCAAAGAATCAACAGGAAAGTATGTAATATTCAGAGCAATTTAAACACACATTATTCTAGTTATGTCCTCAGATCTAAAGATACTTTCTCCCAGCAAGTAAATATTTGTCAATGTAGGTGTACTTAAATATGACTCTCTTTTTGGCTCTTCTTTGGTCTCTACCAACTCCTGAGAAAAATATCTGTCTCTTCTTTCACTATGTTCCCCAGCTAGTCACTAACTTTATCTGTCTGTTGTCTGGTGCTTAGCAGGTATTAAAGCTGCCTGCTTATGCTATGAGACTATTGAGAGTGACCAAAAACAGTGAAGTTGCTCAAAGTCACTCTTGCGTTAGACTCGAATGCAGAGAGTTACCTTTCCTGGCATTATAATATGCAGCAGCCGACTGCAGCAGTGCTGCCGGCAACTGCAACGAGAAAGTCTGTAGAGGGCAAGCGGATGGGTGGGAGGAGAGCAGATGGGTCAATCAAACTCCGGACTTTCACCCAGGACCTCTGTTCGTTTCTCTTGTGACACCAAAAGTCAATGAATTATTTTAATGACAACGTAGTGTGCTAGTATGTGTAGCTACAGTAATGACATATGTCACCTGATGTTACATGACATTAGAAACATCTGCACTTATTATAAGTAATACACTGTTAATACACTGTTATTATGAAAATATCTATTATAGCTACTTCGATTCTTTTTTTTTTAAGTCCAAGGTGTTTAGCTAGGAAAGAGACCGTTAGATTAAGTAGCCAAGCTGAGATGTTGGACTGAGTGCGTCTCCTTGTCTGATTCAACTGTTGAGCAAATTTAATAGTCAAATTGGAGTCAAAGCTCAATCCACTAAGCTCGACAACAGCATTGCTGGTATGTAAGCAGAAGCAATCAGTGCCTGTGGCCCCATCCAGGTGAATAATCATCATCTGCCATTGGTGTGATATTCTCACCTCGACTAGCATCATGAGGAAGATCCACAGGCGACAGCTGTGCAGGGGCAGAGCGATCATATACTGTGAAGAAGAGAGGACAAAAACATCACAGCAAGTTATTACTACATTGTTTGTTTGCAAATAGCCTAGTAATATCAATACAGAAAGATTTAAGTACTGCAAAAATTACCCTGTCTTTCACTGCCGTTATTAGTTTTTAACAAAGACCATATTGTGTGCAAACAAAAATTTCAAAATAAAAATAGATTGTTTCAACATTACACTTTCATTCACAAGTGCTTTAACACTACTGTCTATTTGTATGTAGAAAGCCAATAGAAAAAGTTCAGGATATAAAAAAAAAAAATACTGCTCTCACATAATAAAAATGAAAGATGATTTTCATCCATTTCTGACACTGATTTGTCTGCAGAAAATATGTTATTTGAATTGGTATGATGAGATGTATACAGATATCTGCTATAGCTAGATGATGACTCCTAATGACTTTGGGTAATCCTCTGACTTTTTATCCAGCGCCTCCAGCAGGTGAAAGGTTCAAATTATTCACTGAAATATCTCCACATCTACAAGATAGATCTGCTCCAGAGTAGACATTCATGGTTACCAAAATATTAAATCAACTGGACAACAACTATTGGATGGATTGCTATGAAATTTGGTACAAATTTTCACGTTCTCCACAGGATGCATTATTTTAACTTTGATGATCCATTGTTTAGTGCCATAAGGGATCATCAAAGTTCCCTGAGGTCAAATTTCAGTTTGATTCATACTTTGCTTTACGACCAAACCCCTGAAGAACTTTGACCTCCTCGAGCTTTTATTTTGTTACTTCCAGTTGCCGGCATCTTGAACTTGCATATTAGTTAAATATTTAGTTTCACCCAAAACATTTACATTTAACATTTAGATTTAGATTTAGATTTAACATTTAGGCGTAACATTTAGATTTAACTTTTACATTTAGATTTAACTTTTAGATTAAACATTAAGATTTAACATTTAAATTTAGATTTAATCATTTAATAAATTTTCAAAGTTAACAAATATTGTGTTAAATGTGCTAAAAAGTGACTTTCAAAAATTCACACCACTTTTTAAAACGTGATTTTTAGCTAAATGTGACAAAATGTTGCTGTTATTTTCAGCATGACCAACTTTACAAACGGCACCCCATATAAAACACTGTGCACTGACAATATAACTATAATATATATAATTTAATATAAGATCCATCATATTTGGGTTTAATAACACTGAACAGTTGCCTTTGGCTGATTGAGGAATCCATATTGGAATTTCACAATTGTAACTGCAACTTGAATGTTGACATGAACTCTATTTCCAAGTTTATGCAGGCTGTTCTCATGCACTGTTTTTATGTATATTAATAAAAGTAATGCACCAAAATTCAAAATTATAACCCACATGATTATGAGCCAGTAATTCCTGTATATCCCACTCAATCAGAAAGGCTGTGATCCTGTGACCAATGCGCTGATGGGAGGGAAGAAGCAGGTACACTCAAAGTCTGTGTAAGTAGGCAGGTTGAGGTGCTGGATGGATAAAACAATACAGTGCTTTACCCCAGGAGACCAGTGTTTGGAACCATGTGATATTAAGTGAGCTTTGAATTATTTTAAGGTACGTTGTCATGTTTCTTTTCCTAACCAAACCTAAGTAACTTTACTTGCCTAAACCTAAAATACTCAAGTTTACAATACCTATGTAACTTTACCTTAAGGATGTAACATCATTCGTGGGGTGCTAATTCGTTAGATATCATACAAACCATTGTATGAGGATATATTTTTTTTTACAATAAGTCTGATGCCTGATACTTCATGGAGCCACTAGCATGGATACTGAACAACATCAGCACAATATATTGGCTATCAACCGTCTATTAAAAAATACAGTAATTGGTATTCAGCTTAAAAAGTCAAATCATTTTAGTGGTATGTACTGAAATATCTCTGAGCGCACTGAAATGTTCTTAAGGATTACCAGTGTACCTCTGAAGATTTGCAAAGTTTATTCATAAAATAATTAGTGTGGGTTATAATACATTTTTTGTTATACTGAAAATGACCTTTGCTACTTGGAAGTTTGCACAACATGTGGGCCATCAAGAGTCTTACAGGTACTGGTATTCAGTTTAAACCCCCAAATCATCCAGATTTTCACTGTCTACTGTACTCTGCTACAAAACAAAGGAATACATACAAAGATTCATGCAGTATCAGACTGTACCTCAAAAAGAGCAGCTGACATCAGGAAGACCAATAACTCTGCTCGCGATGGAGGCACATTCTTTTCCACCAGCCGTATGTATACATGTCTTTATACACGTGAAGACACAAAACAAAGACAAATAAGAGACAAAAGCAAGTTAGGGGTAATTCATTGTTATTGATGTACTCTGAGTAAAACCTGAGGCATGTTTCAGCTTTAAAAATAATAATAATACCTGTGACACCATTTCTGAAAAGGAATATTCCAGTTTTCCCAGAAGTTGATCAGAGTTGTGGCGTTCCTGTAAATGAAGCATGAGAGGCAGTGAGCCAGTGCTGACTCTCTAATTACACAATGTAAATAGTGTTTTTGTGTGCAACTGACCACCAGTCTCCGTAAAAATGGCGATCACCAAAACGCATCAGTTCTGCCAGGAAATTCAGGTAGGAGTGACACAGGAAGAAGAAGAGGAGCCAGAGGAAATGGGTTGGTGCCTGACAAGAAAAAAATTACAACATCATTAAAGCATCTCTCTGTCTCTCTTATTGTGTCTAATAATCTCCTCCAAACATACTCCTCCTCCCACTCTTCATCATGTCATCATCAGCAAACATCTGGGATCACTTTACTTTACATGATCACATGCTGGAATCTTTCACGTGGTCAGTGCTTTAAAATTCTGGAAATCCATACAGATGTATCAAAAGGCAATAACATATAACTCACCACCAGTCCCACCAGGTGCTCCACCCTCATAGTGATGTCCATACTCTGCGTATAAGAATAAACAAGCTGTATTCCTCAGGTGTGCTTGTTCTAACATTCACAATAAAAAGGGAATTTGTTTCACTCACAGAAAAGGAGTTTTCTGACCTCTGGAAGATGGGCTCAATCCACTAAAAGGAAAAAAAGAGCCTCAGTCACAGTGTAGTAATAGCATCCAGTGTGAATGTACATATTCACACATTTAGAAACAAGACCAAGAATCCACTGCTAGCAGATCTATAAAGACAGACTTTGGCAGAGCAATGCTTTGAGCCAGATGCTAACATCAGCATGCTGAGATGCTTCCCTTAACAGTGCTAACATATTGATATTTAGCAGGTAAATGTTAACTACATTCACCATCTTAGTTTAGCATGTTAGCGTACTAACATTTGCTTATTAGTGCATTAACACAAGTAGGCTGAGGCTGATGGGAATGCCATTAGTTTTGCAGGTATTTGGTCATAAACCAAAGTCGGCTATTGAACAAATTGTCACTCCAATTGATAGTTGTTGAGGCATTTCACTTAAAACCACAAATGTGTACCTCACAGTGAGGCTAGAGAAAACGTCGTTGGATCACCAAAGTCATTAGGATTCATCCTCTGGGAACCATAAATGTCTGTAACAAATTTTGTTGAAAACTCCTGTACGCTGTTTAGCTTGCAAAAAATACATTTATTTGCAATGTTTTGGTGCGAAACCTTCATTGGACAAAAATAAATTAATAATGAAAATGCTTGAAGAAGTTTTAGAAATAAAATGTGGCAAATAAATGTGTTTGCAGGTTAGTCAGTGTGCAACTTTTGATGTCCTTGTCCCTCTCCTACGCACCTGACTCATAATATAGATGAAGTATTTTTTCTGTTCTGTAAAAAAATGTTGTGCCAACCAAATCAAAAGAGGTTGAGATGATGATCAGTAAAACATCTTGTAGTACTGGTGACACTAAAGGAAGAGTGGGATCACCAAAGTCATTAGGATTCGACCTATGGACACCTTGAATATCTGTGCCAAACTGCATTCATAAAAGCCATTTCAAACACAGTGGTAATTAAAAGTGCTTTCCACAGGCAACAACCCAAACAAAAACAAAACATTAGAATGACATTTATAAACAATAAGTAATAAAAAAAACCTGAGTAAAATCACTGAAAATAGAATAAAATGAATTAAAAATTAGATTAAATCAAATAAAATACATGAAATGAAATAAAACACAAACAGACCAGAGATACTGTCACAGTGCAGTAATAAATTGTAAGCTGCCTCAAATGCAACAAAGGTAATAAAAGCGCAGTAGAGAAACAAATCAAGCAGGGGCAGAGGAGAAAAGCAGAGTTTTTAATTTAGATTTGAAAGTGGCTATGGTTGAGATCAGCATGACGTCGGTTCCATCTGTGTGCAGCATCGCAGCTAAAAGCAGCTTCACACTGCTTCTAATGTTACCAGTCGTCTGCTTCCTAAAGATCTAAGGACTCTACTGAGTTTATATTCTTCAAGGAGATCATAAATGTATTTTGGCCTAAGATTATGGAGGCTATAAAGTTTCCAGATAGGTACACAGTAACATACTGTACAATACAGGAAGACCTTTAACCAGCTGCTGTACCTGCTGCACAATTCCAACCATGATCTGGATAACGATCACCTAAAAGCAAAAAATGCCACAATTAACAAGCTGCAGTGTTTCCATCCACACATTATCTCTGGACATTGACTTAAGACCTATTAACAATAGATCCACTGAATCAATCAAAGGTCATGTTGAAACTGCTTCTTGCAGTGCCCACACCAAATAAATATAACCTTTTTAAAGTTGTTACTTATTAATTATTAATCATTTACATCTACCAACATTAATAAAGAAATACTGAGCAACTGGTTTAATCTTATACAATCAATTTAGTCAAAGTGACCAAACAGTTTTCTACCTGCACAATCGTCCCCAACATTTTATGCCAATGTAGGACTGTAAGTTACATTATATCAGCAGCATAATCCATTATGTTAATTACGGAATATTTAAAATGCATTTTTTTAAAAAATGAACCAAGAAAGAAATGTGGTTAAATATAATACACATTTGCACTGTGAACATATTTTCAATTTATGCATGAAAATTATTTAACTTTTTGTCTTTAATAACTGAATTAATTCAGAGCAACACAGCTGTGACAACACTAAATACAAAAGCACTGTCATTATTTTTCATGGGGAGGTTATAGAGGGGAGTTGTACTGTTTTTTGTTTTGTTTTTTAAACTGTTCATGGCAAAATTAAAGACAAACAACTGTCCAGTTAAAGCAAAGGGATGAAACTCTCAAGCTAAGTTAAAAAATGTCCTTTTACCATGTGCTTTTCATTCAATTATTAACAGTAAATGCACATATAAAAGGAAATACAACGACATGTATTTCACTTTATTTTTTTGTTGGATTTGTTTTTACTTATGCATTTTAAATTGCACACTGAATACCATCTTAGGCCTAAAAGATAACTTTGTGTTACTGCTGTAATTAGTAATAAACAATAGCAACATTGCTGTAATATGAAATTTTTATTTTATTTTGGAGATATATTACATTATATTGTTTTCTTTTTCTACGGTCTAAAAGTGCATCAAACCCTCAGTGATAATGGTGCCACTGTTCAGCTCACCATTTCCAGCAGCCTGTGCAGTAGCTTATTGATGCGGACCTTAGGAGTGCAGGGGAAGTCTCTCTGGTAGCACAGAGTGGGGGCAAATAGGAAATAATACAGATCTGAGAAGCCAAAGACAGAGTCACAGGGGACAAAATGTATCACCACAAGTTAATGTAAAGAAATCAAGTATCATATTAAGAATGATGAGCAGTTTCACCTCGGAAAGTAAGCTGCTCATTGAAGGCTTTTAGCGCCGCAGAATGATCTTTGTCCCTCTCTGAAAACACACAGACATAAAAAGCTGCTGGTTGTTGGATTACTTTATATTTTTGGTCTGAATGAAATCAGTAAAATTTCTGGTGTTGGAAAAATACCTGCATCCATTAAATGAGCCTGTCTGTACCAGCGATTAGTTTCCTGGTATGAGTACAGCTTCATCCCCAGAGCAGTGTAGAACCAGAGAGAGAAGAACGCTCCACCTGGTGGACAAAAAAAAGGAAACATTTTAAAAATATTCCTAACAAAAGTTTAGGCTTTAAACTAAACTTAATTTGTGTAAGGGCTTTGAAACAACCGTGCCTATAGGCTGATAAGGTCAGTGTCTTTTTTCACTCTTCAGTTCATCAGTACAAACGCGCAGACAAACATCGGTCTCATTGTGAAGCCATGATGAAAGTGTTTCCAAAGATATCATATGCTGTAATCTATCCTATACATTTGCTGAAAAGAACGGAAAAGAAAACAAGCTGATATCTATTAGCTGCTGATAATATTAAAGTTTGAGGGTTTTTTTAATTGTTGTCACTGCATCATACATGTACAGTAAATATGAAATGATGATGATAATGCACATACATACAGCTGTTACCTGTTGATATTGTATGCTCATGTACAATGACTGCAGCAGGAAATAAGAGGAGCAAACCCAGATTTATGAGATGTAAACGATGACCGGTGGTGAGGGACAGCATACCCTGATGGGAATAAATAGCATAGATGTGCTGATGTTTCCGGAACAATTATTTTGAGTTCACACATTGCTGATGTTGATTGATGACGCATTTTCTAAATCAGAATAGACATGATCAAAATAAAACAAAGCAAATGCAATAGTCTCACCTTTTCCTGAGACCTCTCAAGAAGCAAAGCTGTTATGGCAAACACATTGGCAGCTAAAAAAAAAAAAGAAGAAAGAACTATGTTTACTATTTGCTGCTGCAGAAACTCAATTTTCACCCCACACAAAAGTCTGTTTGCAGGTCATGGCGAGTGGCTACTACTTAAGGTTGTGTAAAGCCTTTTGTGTCTCTATGAGGGAGCTGTACAACGTCTAAAAAATTGCCTCAAGTGATGTCATTTGAGTCAGCGATGGCTGGGTCTGAAGACGACAAGTTTGAAAATTTTAAAAAATCTGAGGGTGTGGCGCTAGAAAGAAGTGAGCTCACCAGACCTCTGTAGCCTGCTGCTTATCTCTGCTGTAGACCTGTGGCTTAGAGCTACATTTGTTGCTCCTTTCATAGCACATCTAAACATCAGATTGAACTGTTGATGTCTGGTGGCATTATGTGTAATGACGGCACCAAGTTTTAACAAAAAATAGGAACGTGTGCAATAAAAAAGACAATGTCTCTGGTTCTGCTGCATCGTTTTTGCTCCATTATCCTTAGTTTGTCAATGTCACAAGACAGCAATGTAAAACTGGTGAAGCACTGTTAACTAAAGCTTGATCTCATGTCATTTTGACTACTGGTACTTTTGTTGTGGTTCTCTCTAAAAGATTTCCTCACCTAATATGAGGTTGACAGATGGCCAGTTGCAGTTGTCCTCGATGAGATGCTCCAAGACCTTTTTGACATCTATTAAATAACCATGTCTGTTAGGAGGAGGAAACAAAGAACAATGTCATAAAAAATATATATATGTGGGAAATGTTATATGTTTTGACCAAGAAAAAAAAAGGTCTTGAGTCTTCGACCACATATTGCAGTCTTCATATGCAGATGCATTCATCCCTGTGAGTTAAATGGACATTTAGATAGCGCTTTTCTAGTCTTAGCAACCACTCAAAGTGCTTTACAACATAAGCACCATTCACCCATACACTGTTAAGCTGCTCTCTAGGTAAACATTCACATGCACTCAAACACCATAACACTCAGTATCTTGCCCAAGGACACTTCGAAATGCAAACTGGATTGGTAGATGACCGCTCTACCTCCTGAGCCACAGCCACCCATGGCAGTATGTACAGATGTATGTACGATTTAGTAATGTATCAAAAAATCTAATTCCAAGTAGAAAATGTGCAGTAGGTATGGATATTGCCTATAAAATGTGTGTATGGCTGAATCTATATACTCACTGTATGAAATTCTCCAAGAACAAGTGAGCATGAGACAGGACCTGAAAATCAGAATGACACACATAAAGACAGGCGGTTACTGATGCTATGAGTCACCACTCAGTGAAAACTGATAAATACCTCTCTATAAGATCAGAAGGAAGAGATGAGAGCACTGACCAGGAGAATGATGATCCAGTTGAGGACACCTCTGTATCCAGTAAAGCTGCTGTTGGAGCTCAGCAAAGAGTCTTGGACACGATGACAGCTGGACAAAAACACTTGTTTTAGTCATCATCATGTGTGAGGCTTATTTTCCACCAGTTATATTAGTAATTGTCCCCTTGCCAGTTCTATTGTTACTGCACCTTTAATCACCTTTGATCAGGCATCTCCTCTGTAGATGGACGTTTACCTGCAGCTGCAGGTACAATACATGCTCCCAGTGTTGGTGTCTATACTGGGGATACCAACATGCTCTTATACTTAGAGTTAAAAAAAAGAAACCTTTATGTTGCTGCTTTTACTTTAGTAAAAGACCTGACTACTCTCTCCACTATTCAAGTCCTGTTTTGCCACTTGACAGCTATGAACAAGTGATGGAGACAGCAGAGGAAGCTTACCAGAGCAGAGCTGCATAGGGATGTTCTTGTTCACTGGGTGGATCAGTGGCTGAAATGGGAACACTGTCATAGAGGCTTGCATTGTCTTCTTCAGTCGAGGAAGAGGAGCAGACAGAGGAGAACCTCTTTCTCATCGCAGCCATATCAGAGTCTGAGGGCTCCTCAGCCACAGGGAGACGTTCACAGACAGCTGAATTCACTTTAGGAAAAACAGAAATCAGTTTATCATATCATGCTGTAAGATACAATATCCTTCTCACTGTCTCCCAGATCATTAACATGAAATACTAATACCATACTATAATACTATAATAGCCCACGCTGTCATACCCTTTGTTTGAGAGAATCCAAGAAGTACAACATTTTTATAATGTTTGTTTTCTTTCCTTCTGTGTCAGGTGAATCTTCTGTTCACAAATACCTTCTGCCATGACAGGACAGAGCTCAGAACACAACAGAGAGCTGGGGGCTGTATTTGTTAACATTTTCTATAGTTTTTCATTTTGTGTGTGATGTGTGTGTGTGCTTCATTAACTTGACTGATATCCAAAGGGTTCCGAGATTTTATGATGTGTAAACAATATCATTCTCGAAACTGTGACCTATAGTGTCTAGGACTAGGAGGAGAGATCATTTACATGCAAGCTGCATCTTCACAAACCCAGATGTTGTCTGCTACATCCTGTTCTCCCACATGGGAAGAGATTCCGACCAAACTGCTTTAATAAAATGTCCATTTAAGGTTGTTTTGCTTTTCTAAGGAAATACACATCTCACAAAACTCAATATCAGACTTTATCTGAGCTTCAAGTTCCACTGGGTTAATTCGGCATTCAAGCTATCCAATAATATGCCATAAATTAAATAAACAATCACCCCTTCTTTTGGGTGGGTCAGTCATTCCAGCGACCTTCTTCCCACGACTATACCGAGGAGGGTGGGATCTTGTCACGTCATAATTCTGACAGTTGAGGTGTTTATTGATTATTTTTAATGCTGCTTGAGTGAATACGTTTATGCCGAATTAAATAGCTGCTTCAACAAATTTAAAACCCTATATTGTATGATTTTAATGTGTCATGTTATATTTGCTGCCGATGAAATTTCAAATTGCCAGAAATATGAACGCAACTCGGCGTGACCTTCTCTGACGACAGAAAACAGCTAAACGTTACCTTGTCATCCTCTGCAAAGCCACAGCATCATCCCAGGTGACATCTCGCAAAATCCACAGCTTCCTGTCCGGATATATCTGCACACACACACACAAACACACACTGAGCTGCTCTGACCTCTGTTTCCATCTGGGATTTGCTCAGTGGCGCACGTGAAGCCTATCAGAATAAAAATATCGCGTCTTCTCACAACATTCAAAATAAAAGCCTCCTTAAAGATAATTAGCCTTTGTGCAAAACCAAAATAAAAGCTTAAGAACGTCATATTATTTTTATTATTAATTATTTAATTTTATTTCATTCATTTTTAAAGCACCTTTAGTTGGAAACTTATTTTGGTGTTTTATGATATTGTGGCAAATACATGTAAAATTGTTTTTCATCTCATCTTAGTGGTCTATCTATCTATCTATCTGACAAAAAAGAGAAAAGAAAAACAGAAATTCAATTACTTTCGAGGTTCTTTACAAACTACTTTACAAAACTAACGCTTTTATCAACCCAGAAGTTTGGCATTGTACAGGTACTATATAATATCTATAGTAATTATCAAAAAGAAATATTGTTTATAGTGCTGTTTTTCTGTAGTTAATCCCAAGGCATTATTATGCAGCAATTAAAAATTAAGACTTGTGACCAATAAATGAATGTAATTTTCTCTTTTGCTTTTTTTTTAATTTCCTGAGTTTATTTTGAAGAGCTGGTTTGCATATTTTAAATTTTCCAGGTGTTTAAACATTTGTACTTAAAAACACAAACAAAATCTTCAACCCACTGAGAAATTACAAAAAAGAAACACTTAAAAATGGATTACCAAGTTCCAAAAGACAGATTTATTAAAAAGTAACATTTAACAAAATAACAATCTAATAGTGTAATTGTTACACTGCCAACAGCAAAACCAAATTTGCATCACTCAGAGCCAAACTCCCTTTCAGACACTGACCTTGCATTGCCTGCTTTAACACACACACACAGCTTAGATTACAATCACTGCTGGGGCTGAAATCATTTCAAGAATACGTGTCCAGACAAAAAAGTCATTTTGTTCATGGAGGTCTCACAGTAATAAAGTTGATTTCAATGAAGCATTTAACATAATTGTTTTTGCATCAACTTCCATAAACCTGTAATTGTGACTCAAACAATGCTCAATCAGCTCTCTGGTTATTCCAAAGCTGTGTAAACGCAGGTCTGTTAGGAAGTGGCCCTCAGTTGATGGTGAGCACGTCGCTCTGGATCTCGTGGCTCAGCTGAGTCTGCAGGTCACTCAGCTTCTTCTTCAGGACAGCCAGCGCTGACATGACGATGGTCTCCGGTCGCAGAGAGCCGCATGACTCCACGTTGTAAAAGAACCTGCTCAGGGGCATATCTCAGATGAGCTGCTGTATTTCTGACACTTGCATCCTGCTTTAGTTTTAGCAGGTTATAATGCAAAGCCAAGACATTTTTGCCTAAGAAAAAAACATTCAGACAAAAACATGGAAGGTTCTTTCCTCACCTTTCTGGCTTTCCATTGGGGTCATAAGGAGCCTGAACCTCATCCTCCTCAATCTCTGAGTATTCACTCTTTGGCCTGAGAACCAGAGCGATTTGCTACATCAATTCATGTATCAGTCATTGTTCAATATTATTCATTTAACATTAATCCTTAATAAAGAGCTATACTGAAAAGAAAACATACCACTCCTCAGGTCGTGGGTAGACTGTGTGTCTCAGTGCGTTATCGGGGTCGTACTCAAAGGAAACCCCCGCTGTTGGGTTCCACTTGGCGTGCTCCTTACCAAAACCTTTCTTGGCGTATGCTCTGAGCCGCAGTTCCTGACCTTTACGGAGCTTCACCAGTAAAATGTCTTTGTTGTGTCAGGGAGGACGTGGAGGAGGAAGGAAAGATAAATGTTTAAAAGTCTGGATAAGATGATGGAAAAACAAACATCTAACACTTATGTGACAAAGACAAACCCTGAGCAGCCAATGTAAAGACACCTGTAAGCTTACCATCTTGTTCAACATAGTCGTTGGGATCATTGTCTCGACTCCTGGAAGTCACCTGGAAAGGCCAATGAAAACACTGTCAGCATTTTCTTCTGCTTCCACTCCTCTCTAATGGCTTTGATAAAGGAAGGAAAGACTCACTGGGATGACTCTGGGGTTGTTGGACAAAAGGTCACGTGAGGTGACATGACGTGTCTGGTCTTCAGTACATCGAACATCCAGCGTCAACTCAACAGAACACTCTGGACAAAAATCATCACAGGTACAGTCCTGCAGGGGGATCAGAGACAGAGAGAAAATGATGTCTGTCCTCCAGTAAACACAGTTACAATTGCGAACAAAATAAATGAATATTGAATATCTGTTTAGGTAGAGGAAATGCTATGCAAAGCAGTCGAGCTGATGTCTATCACACTGGACTGCGCGTATAGAGGAAGTTGTTGTATTAGTTACTTGATGTACAAAACTGTATCAAGATTCACAATATCAGGAAAAATATCAGCTAAAGAACCCTATTTGGGCACTGCTGACCCTGTTGGCATAAAAACAGGAAATATTCACCAAAAACTTACTGACAAACATACCATAGACACCAATAGATTACAAGTGGGGAAGACAAAAGCCAGTGTAATTTTTTAAAATCCCGGTAATTTCAAGTCTTGAGTTTCGAGTGTGTATTATTGTATCAGCAGTGGTCACTTATTACTGGTGTTGCATTTAAGGGTCCTAGGCAACCTCACTGATGACTGACACTACAGTATACTTACCCTAGAATACTGCATTTTGTCCACTATGTCATCACTTGTGAGAGGAATGAGACCTGACAACAAAGGAAACATTAATGTTGAATATCAAGACTCAGACCTCTCTGGTCATGATGCAACAATACATCAACCTGCACTGGAAGTGGATCCTAAAGACTGTGATACATACCGACTCTGTGTGCAATGAACTCATCATGCAGTACTGATGAATTGGCATCGATCTGGATCCAGTCAATTGCTGCACATAAAGTGATACAAGGTAGTCATTTAGACTTTTTTAAAAATATATTTTCTAAAGTTTCAATTCTCAACTCTCTTCATCCTTATTTTGTCACAGTCTCTTCTATGTGACTTCTGGGCATAAGCAGGATAATGTATGATGCAGGTAAATGATATATATTTGTATTCAGTTGCTTTTTGGAGAGGTGCTTCACTGAACGAAGAGGACTACACAGATGGGTGGGCAGATCCTCCCTCAGAAAATAAGCATTTTTCACAGAGGACATTTAAACATGTCACAGTAGGAAGAGCACAGCTGTAAATAATAAAAGTAATGATGATTTAACTCCAATTTAGCTGACTTGTCACAGCAAGAAAAACACAGGTCAGACAAATTTCTTTGACAATAGTGTGGGATTTAGAGGATATATTGGCAGAGATGGAATATAATGTCAAGAATTATGTTTTAATTAGTGTACCTGAAGCAAAGAATTGTTGTGTTTTCGTTACCTTAAATTGAGCCCTTTACATTTACATAAGTGCAGGTTCTCTTCCACAGATTCTGCCATGTTGTTTCTATAGTAGCCCAGAACAGACAACCCAAATACTGGCTCTAGATAGGGCCAGTTGTATTTTTGTGTCTGTTACCATAGTTAGTATAAGTGTAGGTTGGTTGCAATCTGCAACCTCACCAGTTCATGCTGGTAAACCTTACACACGGCCTTTAAATGTCCTACTAAGCCTCGCTAGTGACCTACTGTAAGCAGTCATTAATGTTATCTGTACAGGGATTGATAAAGCATAGTACTGCAATATTTTTGTGTGGCCGAGTATTGATTTTTAGGGATGCACAATAATATCGCCACATCATCTGTACTGGCCGATGTTGGTTTTAAAATGAAATATCAGAATCGCCCAACATGCTTTTTCTTATTTTGCACAATAAATGAATATTAAATACACTGAAAAGTGTTACATTTCATGTCTCCATATGCATGTGGTCACGTTAGTATGATGTTAATTCCACAACAGAAGAGACTTGATGATTACTAAAATTAGGTGGGGAAAAAAGTGGATAAATTGTTATCAGTAATCGATCAAATGAGTTGATACATATCGGCATATCTGATCGGCAAAAAAAATCCATTATCGTGCATCCCTATTGATTTTATTATCATATGAATTATTAATATTAAAAATATAAATTAAACTTTCAGTAGCCTCCTAAAATAATAAAATCAATTGGTTATTCAGTCCAGTAGATACAGTTTGCTGCAATAAAAATGACTGAGGTTAGATGAAAAGACTAAAAAACTTAATCTTAAATAAAACAGGTGTTAATAGAATTTTTCTTTGGGGACATAGTTAGCGGTTGAAAAATATAATAAATCGCAATATTTCACAATACTTAGCATATCACAACATGTTACAAATTGCAATAATACTGTATTTAGTATCATGATAATATCTTATCATGGGGCCTCTGGTGATTCCCACCCCAGGTATTTACACCTGTGCTTTGCCGGCTGTGAGCTACCTTTTGTGTCTATGTACATCAGGGCATCCCAAGACAACACAGTGAGTTAAATGACTCCAACATACTGTAAAGCAACAGTACCTTGTCACACAGTGAAAATAATAAATAAAAACAGATGCTAAAAAAAGTCACTATACCTATAGTGGCAACTTCTGACATGAAGACACGGCGGATAGAGTTTGCAACCCTAAGAAAGGAGAAGAACAGATGTTTTCAGAGGTACAGATTGAACAAGGTAAAATAAACTACATTCACTTAATCATTAATGCTGACTGTGACGCATATGTCTGCTGAATAACAAAAAGACACTTTAAAAACGTTTTGATTTTACTTCCAATCCTCCCTAAACTCCAATGTCGCAAACAACTGCAAGTAACTACACTAATGTGAGGCAGTTTTATATTCAATATGCACGAACACATTTATGTTAAGGAGATTCTCAGTTACAAATAGTACTATAATTTAAGTGCGTAGTACCTTAGTGCTGTTATTTAACGTGTAACGTTAATAATGTCATAACTTGAGTTTGGATGAAAACAATGGCTGCTCTCTGACACACGCTCTCATACAATAGACACATATGTGAATACTCACGCCAAGTCAGTGTTTTCAATGACAAATTTGACATTTTCGTCTGTGAGTTCTGTGATTTTCACCGTCGGTTGGTTAGCATACGGCATTATTGGAGTTAAATAAGACTCAAATTTAACGCAGCAAAATCTACACACTCCACTACCGCTGCTTCGGCTTGAAGGCCTCCCCGGAAGTATTTACTTTCCGCTGATTGGCCAGGAGATGTAATGACAAATATCGATTGGTAAGGAGGCGGGTCTTCGGTTAATATCCGGGTCACACAGTGCCAGGAAGTAATCCTTCAAAATAAAAGCGCTCAATTTTTTTTTTCAAGATAAAGTATGCGTGATTTGCCCCATGAGAAAAAGTGTTTTGGACACTTTAAAGCTCCCGTGTGTCTGTCTTGACACAGAGTCAAAAAAAGACTTCTACCAGCAAAACTCCCAGAGTTCAACCTTTATATAGATGTTTGATTTCATGGTAATCACATAATTAAGAAACAAACACAAACATTTAATATACAATATATATATCTACTTTATTGAAGTCTCGGTCCAACAAACAAATGGCAGATCATGGTGTCCAAGAGAACAAATAATCTGAGCAGGAGAGTGAAATCTTGGACAGTGAAACAAATCAAGACAAGCCACTTCTCTTACACGTGAGCAGAAAGAGGCCTGTTACTATGGCCTGTGACAAATACTAGTTTTCCCTTACTGGATAAAATCCATAATCCAATACCTCCAGACTCTTACAGTTAATTACAAATAAGAGCAAAAAGAAAATTGATCTTCAGCTCATGACACAAGCCAGCCAGTCAGGATCAGAGTGAGAGAAAGATGTTTTACATCATCGCCTCTGGTTCAGTCCTGTCAGGTTCTTCAGCTGTAAAACACAAAACAAACCACATTTTTATCCATGCAATTAAACATCTTTACATATTTTAAAAAAAAAATCAACATTTTGTAAAATGCAGAGCCCCTTAAGTGTTACATGGTTAAAATGTATTGAATGTATGAATCAGTAAAGCTCTTTACAAAAGGTAGGAGGGAATGATTACTAATGTAGGTGCAAACGTTTTGACAAGAAGAGTTAAATGATGAACTGGAGGCAATGACTCACTGTAACAGCAGCTCCCATGAGCCCCTGCACCACTGTTTCGCCTGTTGACTGCACCTACAGAACAAAGTGGAACACATAACTTGTAACATACCACTGAGAAATATGGTCATCTAAAACAGGCTAACATCTGAGTCTGTTTTACTCCCTTCATTCTGAACTCATTGTACTACGTATCAAAGCATCTTAATCTTTTGAATTTTCCTTTGCATTTGGGCCCCATATTCAGGTTGATCTGGGTTGTGTAGTGGAAGAATGACATTTTCTTAGACACTCAATCTGGGGCCAGTAATGTCATTATTAAGTTGATGGGTAAAGCTGGGAAACAGTGGTGGATATTCCCAAATACAATAAGTATTAAAAGGAGTTTTAAAACAACTCCCTATGACCACACCTCATCTGGTCACCGTATATTATATAAGCACTCTACCTGTTTGGCAGTGGTCGCCATGTTGACTATATCCTGAATGCGGTTGTCAAGGAAGTTCCAGGTGTCCTGGAAGTCTGGAGAGGAATCCTGCAGCATCACCAGCTCTGTAGTGTTATAGATGCCCGTCAACGCTGCCCTTTTGGTGTACCAGTTCATCTACAAAAGAAAGGGGTGATACAGAAAATTCACATTGTGCATTTTTTAATGAGGCGATCAAGGATATTTAATGTTAAACTCCATGTGCCTTACATCACACACACAGCTACAGGTGACATGTACAGAAGAATACACTAAATAAAATACAAGAAAGTCCAATAACTTTACGTCATTTTCAAGCACAAATGCCAAAAAGTTTCAGACGTCAGTTTCTCAAATGTGACAATTTGCAGCTTTTCATTGTTTATCATCATAGTAAGACTGTCACTTCCTGATTTCCCACATGAGCGGGCTGAGGGTCATAATTACAGAAGGTACATACGTTAATTGCGCGTCAAAGAAATTAGTGGCGCTAAAAGGAATTTGCGTTAACTCATATTAACATGTTAACTATGTCAACCCTACACCATAGTTAACTGAATCTCTTTGGATTTGGCATGTTTGTTGACATTTGTTGCCTTGGACTCCAAAAAACAAGGATGTACACATTTTCTGACATTTTCTGAACCAAATGTTTTATCAATAATCAAGTAAATAATTCTGTTGCATTATTTCAGGACAGTGGTCTCAGTTTACCTTTCTTAAAATATCACTGAGGCCACTTTGCTGCCATTCTTTTAGTTTGGAGTGCTGCTTCATGAACTGATAAAACTGTAGCTGTGATAACACTCGCAGAAGTCAACGGTTATTATCCATGCTAAACTGATTCATGCTGCTAAATGTATTGCTAATGTTCTTCAAACTATTTTGCATTATTGGTGATGTCTAAATCATTTACCAAAGCAGATGTCATGTTGTCTGACATCCACTCCTAATACCACTATCAGGCTGTAAAGGAGGCAAGAAAACTTTACATAAGGGGTAATCTATGATAAGGTGTCCCTATTTAAGAAAATAATGGACGAGGCAGAGATGAAGAACACTTTGAAAATCCATCATTTCCCAGTAGTAAGACATTTCAGAGTGCTTCAACCATAAAGAAAAAACTAAAAATCATCAGTTATAAAATGTAATCTAGCCAGTGAGGTGAGAGGTTATGGTTTAACCCCTGGTAAGTACAAATCCATCACTATTTTTATGTTGGTTGTTTGCAGTCAGAGTATTGATTTAGAACGACAATTTAACTTCTGACTGGAGCTATGAGACTTACAGACACATTTTAAGGGGCTAGCTAATCAGTTATGAGTCGTTTCTTTGGCCATGATGCAAACAGGGACAGGGTCAGGTGTTGGCGGGGGGAGTAACCTGGGAGGTGGCAGGCCTGATATTGTGGGGGTGGTGATGAAAGGGTGACAGGAAGGTATGAGCGGAAGAAGAAGGGGATCGAGGGTGATAGGATCCACTCACGTCTGTGGATCGGTCTCCAGCGTAATACCAGATGTCATCCACCAGGGTGGAAAGGTGCTTCAGGCTGTCTGGGATGTTGTGAGGAAGGAGCAGGATGCTCATCGCCTGAGTACACAGACACAGAGTCAGCCATCAAGTGTAGTTTCTCCTTTAGACCTGACCTCTGTCAGTAATGAGAATAAACAAACAGAAGAAGACACAGAGGCTGACTTTCCCCTGTGCTTGTCATCATGTACACTATACCTGTGGCCAACTTTCAATGTAGGGGATGTACATTCTGAGTCTGGTCTCTACAGCATCTCTGAGAAAGTCAGCAGTCTCCTTTGGTCTGTAACACAGTGGCAAAAGCAGAAATCTGCAATTTTCCATTTGGAGCTCAAACAGTAAAGGAGTTTTTACAGCTTCTAAAAACAACAGAGGTTTAAATAATTCATGTTTTAACAGTAGATTTTGTCTGCAGATGTTTGTGTGCATGTTTATGTCTATGTGTGTGTGTGCGTGTGTACGTACTCAGCCTGGCCCAGCTGGATCTGGTTGTGTTGTTCAGCCAGGATTTCAGTCAGCTGTGAGTTGCACTGGGCAATGAAGTGTAGGACCAAGTCTCCAGCACCATTGTAGAACATACCACTGGAAGCAGAGGACAGGCCCAGTGTCTGGTATAAACACATCACACACACACACACACACACACACACACACACACACACACACACACACACACGTGATGCAACATGAGCCAAATTATAGTCATAATAGTGCAAGCAGAGACACATCACTTCACTTTGACCATCAAAAACCCTCAAAAGAGGTGTTTGAGATTGTGAAGCCTCGTCGTGGACAGGAAAAAGGGGGAAACCAAAAATGCCAATTTTGCACTCTGGGTGTTAGCTGTGTGATCTGAGGCTAATTCACTTCTTAAATTTAACAGCAGCTCACCTCAGCAGCGGCCGCGATGGCTTCCACTGACCATCCGTGCTGTGGGACGAACTCCAGAGCAGCCGTCAGAATTCGAGCTTGAAGCTGCTCCTCCGTTTCGTATTCCTCTCCCTGCTCTTGCTCTCCGCTCTGGTCCTGGTAACTTTCCGCAGACACACACAAAGGCATATTTCAGCATAAATGAAGCAGAGAGAGAGAGAACATGGCATGAGTTGAAATAAAGAAGAGCCACTTGCATCTGTTGGAGCTTCAGTGCCCAGAAATCAGTCAGCAACACAGACTAATTGACATCTGTGCCCTTTAGCTTTAGACTCTTAAATCAGAGAGACCTCTTTGGGTCCCCATTTGCAAAAGTAACAAGGAATTACTCATTCCCATCAGCCATTAAATTCCATGACAAACACTCATAACACCTACCCTACACTAGAAGATTTCGAAAAGACTTAAAGTCTGAAACCCTCTCACTTCTAAACACAATATGGGTTTTAAGTCACACACTATCTTGCAGGGTCACTATTTGCAAAACCACAATAAGATGCCTTTTGAGATTATCTCCCGTCTGGCTCCTGGTGGAAAACATTACGCCGTACTCCCTTCAACAAATATGACATTTCTTCTTCAAGATAAAAGGTGTCATATGTCGACTGTATTCTTCTAAATTTGGCAATTTGACTCTTGTCCACTCCACAGTCTCTCCTCCTTTTTCACAGCACAAGAGAACAAAGTCTTGGTCATATTCTTGTCCCCTCCGTGTCTCAAGTTTGCTGCCTCTTGTTTGATGCTATAGAGAGCACAGCTATTATTTAAATTAAATAATATTCATCAAGTTGGGTTTAATTGGAATGTCAAGACAAGAAAAAGACTCCTGTTTCTCAAGATCTGAAAATCTTTGTACAGACTGACCTTACGTTTGGCCTGGCAGCCTCCTCAGCAGCTGGGTCAGGTGTTGAGCCTTCCTGGGAGGCTGCTGGTGGGTCCTGTTCAGCAGAGTGAGCCTGGTAGTGCTCATGGTAGGTTGTGGATGATGATGATGATGATGATGATGAGGAGGAGGAGGGGGGTTTGTCAGATTTGGAGTCATCCTGAAGCCTCAGTGCTGCGCGGTGGAAGCCTCGACTCAGGCTGCTGCACTGGGGCTTTGCTGCTGTTGGTGCAGCCACCACTGAAGGAAGAATTATATATTCATTAGCTTGGAGAAAATGTGACCAAACTCCATAATGAAATGTCACATTTATATTAAAACTCAAGCTCAACAAAGCATGTATGTGCTTGGTTGAAAACATTAGGATTTTGCAGTTTGCTTCAAGAAACTCATAAACGACTTTTGGGGTGTTTACTCTTAGTCTCCACAATCTTCATTTTACTACCTATATTTGCTTTTCCATTCAGAACTGAAGCTATCGCATACATCTTTCTACCAGCAGTCTGGGCCACTCTTCTTTGGAAAATGCTCCAGTTATCAGCTCCTCCCTACTGCTGATGCAGATCTCCACAGATGTTTGACTGGAATTGGACCAATATCTGGCCACTTTAGAACAGCCCAATATTTTGACAGGAACTATTTGGAGCTTTCAGGTCAAAATGTATTCATAGGTACACTCAGTCCTTGGGATTTTAACTTGTTCAGTTGGAACAAAATTCAGTTGGGCTTCACTTGCACCAGTGGTGACTTCTGGACCACTCTTGTGATGTTAGCAATAAATGAAAGTTTAAACTGTTGTACCCTGTGTGGATCTGTCCAGCTGTTGCTTCAGGCGCTTTCTTTACCACTTATACAATCCTTCACTGTTGTCCTCCATCAACCTTTCTCTTGCTGCCACATGCCTCAAATTCAAGATGCCTTTGTGTAGACTAGAAAAATAAATATCTAGGTCCTAGAAATACTTCTATACATTTCTAATTATTCTTTGCTTCAAATTTTTGTGTGAATTTCCTCTCTGTCCTAACTTCTCTTTGTGGTCAGTGTGGTACACAACAGTGGTGTAAAGAGCAAACTTATATTTAACCTCTCTCTATCTTAAAAGTTTTTTCACCCTGTCTCTGTTAATCATTATTCATAACATGAAGAAGATGTGCAGTCTAATAATGTTCATAAGCAGTTATTTCTTCGTGAGTTTTTTTTTTACACCAAAGAATATAAATGTTAACATCAGAGGCATCCAAGTGCTGCATGACTTGTCATTCAATTTGGTTTCCCACGTGGGTCCTGATGTTGCAGGATGACAATTGTCAAAACTGTCCAAATAACGAGTCACCTGTCAGTCGGTATAACTTTATGTTTACTCATCTTGGTTCGCTTGTAACAAGTCAGCGTGAACAGGAATCAGATCAGAGCTAAAATACAACAATGTACCATGTTTCCCTTTGGTCCGGACCAGATGAAGTGCAGGTGTGAAAAGTACTCTAAGTACAAATGAGAACACACTTTGACAGCTTGCATAATAACCAGGTCAGAGACGCCCCCCTGTTGCAGTAACGTTGCTCCTGCAGTGCATGTTTGAATGCCGAGGTCCAACAAAAACCCAGAGCATCAAGTCAACCAACAATTATCCGCTAAATAATTTAGTTTCAAAAGCCAGCAGCCAAAAAATGTTGCCCAATTGTGTCCTTCATGATCACCGTCTGTGTGTAGTGACTTTGGCACGGATAGCTAACGTCAACACTTGCTCGTTTCACGTCATGTGACAAAAAAAAGAAAAATTGGACCTCAGCTCCATGAATAATTTCCCTGGCAATCCATTATAAACATGAGACAACGATAGTGCAGTGGTCCTGTCTTACCGCTGCCCAGCCCCCGAAGTGCCCTTCCAGCTCGCAGACCTCTCAGCAGCGCCGCCATGTTCAGCTGCGCTGGGTGTTGTTTTTTTTAGCCACAGCTACGTCACTTAAGCGCGACTCTGTTGTGAAATACAAACTAGTCAAGTTAGCAAGAACAACACCGAATATGAATTGTCCTAAAGCATTTTATGAGTTCTTATAAAATGTGCTCTGCTATAAGTACATGGTTGCTGTTCCCGTTTTAATGTATTTAATTTGTCTTTTGTAGCTGTCGTTACAGCTGCCGAGGAACTGCAGCTGAAATTGGCTAAGATGGCTTAACTGGCATATTTACGAGATTTCTATTGATATTAACTATTCCTGTGACTTTAAACTGCATGAATAAATAAATATATCAATAAACAAACAAATAAGTAAATAAATAGTGATGCACGAGATACTTCAGTCTAAAACGTCTGAAAATATTTTGGCAATGAAATGGCAAAAACAACTATAACAAACAGCGATATGCATTTTTTGTGTCTGAATTACCATAAGTTATTCCTTAAACACACAGCACACATGTTCACTTGATACTTTAACTGCCAAAACGTTATTAAAAAATCTCTGGTTCCGGCACAAGGACAATGACCTTATTGTGAAAATTTAAACCGGAAACACAACTTGTGTAACTTGACAGTGAACTCTCCGCTGAGGTAACGTCGGGTAAGTCAGCACGTAGGGTTGAAATTTTCCTATATTTCAATAATTTAACCACTAAATGCTTTAACAAACATTTAGATAAATATATGAGTATATTTAGTTCATGTGCAGCCATATACCGGACTCCCCCGGTGTTTACAACGTGCTTATGAATTAAATAAGAACCGGCATTTTCTGCGTCACAGGTCTGCTCGATGTTTGCTAACCTCTTGCTTTTCACCTGAAACTACAAACAAGCTAACCCGCTAACTAGTAGTTAGTAGGGTGAAGTTACATGTACTCACTTTAACATCTTTAGACTAAAGCTGAAATAAACACTCACATATCTTGACTGTGTATTTTAACGTTATAGAGAAATGACTGGTTAATAAGACTAGAGAGAACCTGCCAGACTATTCCACTAATGTCATGTCTTTTTAAAGACATTGTAACACTATTTATAATTACAGTGGACAACCTATACAGGCTGTGTGCGCAGGTATTATGATGACAACACAATAATCCCAAGGTCATGTAATTATTTAATGGGACTGTCTGCTGTCTTTTAGCAGCTTTTTGAGTCGTATTTAAAACGAGCTGTCACAACCAGCCTGAGGCCATTCCTGTATTTATATGCTTATAATACTGCATGATCATGGCGGTAACGTTACTTTGTTATGGGCTTGGTCATTTCCGTTGGTCTGCATGTATTATGGAATTTTAAGGGAGGATAAGAATTCAGAACTCCTATTGAACACCCTACTTATCCTGGGAAAAGCTTTTATTCACAAATGCAGATGTATCAGAACACAACCACTGTTGGTGATTTTTAGGAGAGAGTTTGCTCTATTTTATAAATCACTGAAGTTCATGAAAAAGAAAGGAAAAAAACTTCTGAACGTCATTGATAACTTAAAACTGTTGGAAGTGACCCCTTAAGCCTTGTTTGTCCTTTTTTTCTTCTTTCTTTTCCCCTCTTTTTTTCAGTCTGTTTGTTTCGTTGCGTTTTATATTGTTTTGGGTTTTTTTTTTTTTTTTTCTTTGTACGTGCTGTCTTACTGTGTTACGTAGTTTGTCCTACATAAAGGGCCCATTGCTCTCTGTTTGTGCCTTTATACAACGATGTGCCCTACTAGCTGTATAGTATTGTATATATCGTAAATAAAGTTTAAAAAAAAAAAAAAAAAAAAAAAGTTTTGTGTCCGACTTCACCCCGACTTGCTCTGACGTATTACAAAAGTGGACGGCGATAAAATCGCGAGAGCGAGGCGGCCGCAGTTTTTAGAGCCAGGCGCTGCAGTTGCTCTCCACCGACTGCAGCGCCTGGCTCTCACCGGATCTAACAGCTGATTGGTTTTAATGTCACTCAACAAGATGACGTTAATTTTTGTTGAATTGCAGATACACAAATTTTATTTGTCCCATCTGAAGGTTTATTCTCTTAACATAATACATGTTGTGTGACTGATGGAGACTGAAAACAAGCTTATATACAAGTCTGAAAGTATTTTAATGAATTGACATCATATCGGACAGGATGTAAGTGTTTCTGTGACTTCCTGTACGGACTGAGGGCTGCTGGAAACTGTCAGGAAACTAGATAGATAATACTAGATAATAAGAAAGCCATAAAGACAAAGAACATCTGTGTTTAGTTTTGGCAGATAATTAGCTGTTATTGTGTTGTTACTGTCTTCACAGTTATTATTTCTTCAGTAACAGACACGTGTCTTCACTTTCAGATGATCCACAGACAGACAGAGGATCCGTTTTGTAAAATTAACAACTTCAGTAAATCAGCACTTCTCTGCAGGAAGTCATGGCAGACCTCGGTATCAAAGCAGGAGACAAGGTGATGTTGGTTTGGACTCAGCCTTCAGCACCAGAAGCCCTGAAACAGTATGTCGAGGAACTGAGTGCCATCATTGGTCCAGACAACAAAGTGTCAGTGGAGAACATGGACAGACTATTGATGTGTGAGTTACTCTTTACTGGAGTACGCTGGCAAGATTTCTGTGTTAAAAAAAAAGCACAGTACGGAGTCTTACAAGTATTGTACATGAGAAAGCCAGGAGTAAAATGATCCTCTCCTCTCCTCAGCCTCCCATCGAGCGTCCACCTTTGACTGGGTGCTTTCTTGTCTTCTGGCTGACAGCTCCTCCATCCACAATTCAGACACTCTAGCAGAAATGGCCAGAGTGCTCAAGCCTGGTGGGAAGCTAGTTCTGGAAGAAGCAGTCACAGGTGAAGTATTATTCTAACTTATTTTACACACTAAAATTAAAGAGAAAACTAACATTAAGTTCATTGTAAGGTGTATTAGGCCGTCAGATCAGCTTCAGTGCACATTGCCCTTGATTCTATAAGTCTCTGGAGCTCCACTGGAGACAAACACCATTCTCCCAAAATATATACCCTCAATTTGTGAGGGATTGATGATGGCAGTGGAGAGCACTGTCTAACATGCTGGCGCAAAATCTCCCACAGGTATTCAGTTAGATTGAGATCTGGTGACTTCGAAATACATAGCATTTTATTTATAGAATTTTGATACTGAACAGCCCATTCAGTGACCTCTCGTGCCCCGTGAATGGGGGCATTGTCATCCATAAAGACAACACTCATATTAAACAATTCATCACTTGTCAAAGGTACATGATTGTATTGATTTGCTGTGACACTTACATCTAATGGGACAAGTAGACCCAAACCATGCACAATGCCTCTGTCACTCCAGGAGTTGAGCACTCAAGATTCTCCTTTAATTTGTCACCTGTCTGTAGATGTTTAATGTCTGAAAATGATGCCTTTCTAGAAGGAATAGAATAGGAATAAAGGAATCACCCTTGTGTTGGAAAGTTAGAAAAGGAAATATTTTTGAACATCATGTCTTCCAAGATGAGTCACCTGCCACTAAAGTGGCAAAGTACACAAGACATTCTACACTGCATTATGTTTAACAAAACAAACAAAGTATAACTCATCTACAAATGTTATTTATATACTGTTTCAGATGTCTTTATCCACAAGGTCAGTGGTCTGCACTGATAAGGTCGTGACTCTGATTGTGTTGTGATTGTGTTTCTCTCTGTGTTCAGGAGCTGAGGCGCAGAGTGTGAGGACTGCTGAGAAACTGATGTCAGTTCTGAAGTTGTCAGGCTTCACGTCAGTGACAGAGGTGCGTGAGTGGGTTCACACAAAAAGCATGTGTGTGTGTCTGCAAGTATGTGGTTGCTGTTAACATAATTTTGCACCATTATACACCGTGCACTAGAGGGATAAGTTGCACGTACCAAACCACAATGCACAGGCAAGAATAAAAGAAATGTAATCCTGTGATCAACCGCATAAAATAAATCTTATATAAATCTCACACCAGGAGGAGAAAACATCTGTACCAGTGAAATCATGTTGCAAAATGTCTCCTTTTTGACCCGTTGCCCCTCTTGCTTCCTCTCCACCCAGATCAGCAAAGCAGAACTGAGTCCTGAGGCATTGAGCTCCCTCAGGACGGCCACTGGTTATCAAGGAAACACTCTGTCTAGAGTCCGCATATCTGCCTCCAAACCCAACTTTGAGGTGGGATCATCCAGCCAGATTAAACTGTCATTTGGGAAAAAGTCAGGTGGGTTTATAAGTGCACTTTCTTTGTCTATTCTAAGTGTTTTTTTGACAAAACTATATGTGTCTCCCAATTAAAATAACTGACTGTCCAAAGAGAGGGGTCTACTCGCACACATGAAATGACCCACATAGCTCTGCAAATGTGCATACACTGTCTTTTACATCAGTTTTAGTTTGTAGAAATAGTTGAGATTGCACTTAAGTTGTTGTCCAACATACTAAAAATTGTATGTCAGCTGAAATTACACTTTGTGCAGCTGCTTGTGGAAATGTAGCTGAAAGCTAGTCACTTGCCATGTGAACATGAAGCTTTGTACCGTATGTAGATCGATACTTTTTTCACAGATTTGCATCTAGGACAGTCAAGTGCAAGTTTGTAAAACAACATTATAATTTCTGCTTTCTCAGGTTTTTATAGTAGCAGATCATTTCCTCTGTACAACTGGCCTTCATGTTGCTCCACAGCTTCACAAGCCCAAGATGCAGAAACAGATTAAAAACAGATTTTATCCATATTGTGTTTATTGCTCATCAGTGATCACGTTTCTTTTAAACTTACTTTTTGTTTCAGTTAACATCAGTTTGTGGGATTTTTTTTAGGTATTAAAATTAAGTTGCGTATTTGTATTTACTCCTGTAGTTCCAGCAGAGAAACCTGCTCTGGATCCCAACACTGTCAAAATGTGGACACTTTCAGCCAATGACATGGATGATGATGATGTGGTGAGTTACGATTTTGAATCTTTCTGTGTCTTAACAGATGGACTCATTGAATACAGTTTGGCAAGCTCATTAGGGAGCAACACATTTTCTCCACCTGACATATTGCAGTCATAAATGTTACACAAATATATCTCTTACTCAGACTGTCATGCATACGTCTTTTTGTACACTGTACTTGCTTTGCTTACTGAGTCTTTCCTGTCTCTTTTGTTCCCCTTCTCGGTAGGATCTGGTGGACTCTGATGCTCTGCTGGATGAAGATGACTTGAAGAAGCCAGACCCAGCTTCTCTCAAAGCATCCACCTGTGGAGGAGCTGCCAAGAGGAAGGCCTGCAAGAATTGGTGAGCTCACCACACAGATGTTTTTAAACCATAGACAAAAGCATGTGGTGGGTATGTTGGACTGCAGTCATAACGGAGGGAGTTAGGCTTTCAAAATGTCGCAGTTTGTACATGTATACATGAAAAGCATGTAAACATTACATGATGAACAGTATGTTGTATGTTTGTGTAGCTCATGTGGTCTTGCTGAGGAGTTGGAGCAGGAGAGTAAGGGAAAACAGAAGACTAACCTACCGAAATCTTCCTGTGGAAGTGTGAGTATATTTTAATTGTCCTCACCATTTGCCATATGTTCCCTCCTGACATGCCAACCTGTTACCAATGTGAAGCTCATCTTCATTTCTTTTTGTGGCAGTGTTACCTTGGTGATGCGTTTCGATGTGCCAGCTGTCCGTACGCAGGGATGCCAGCGTTCAAACCAGGAGAGAAGATTGTGCTGGACAACAAGACACTGACTGATGCTTGAAACACTGATTTCACACCCCCAACTCTTCATGCTTCAGAGTTTTACATTCCTTTCTTTTCCATCCACACTGAGGCCCTCTGCAATAACACAGTTGAAATCTCTGTTTTCAGTGCAGTACATTGCAGATGTGATGGGGATCTCAGCCTGTTTGTCTGCTCAGTGAGATGGCCTCTGTTTGATGCATTCATTGTTTGAAATTTCTAACAAACATCATCTGGTTTCCTCAGTGATTCACCAGCGCTGATTATGATGCCCTTGTGTACCAACAATAGCAAACCATGTCCACTGAGATTTCTTAATTTGTTTGCCAATGCAGCTCTGACAATGAGCAAGAACACGATTTAAATAAAACAGAAAAGTGCACTGTCATTGCAGTTTTACTCCTGCTGTTGTTGATTATGCAAATTATGGTGAGTTACGTACAGGGTTTCTAATATGTGGAAGCACTGGAATGCATTTGTTCTTGGTATTTTTTTCTCTTCTGACCACTGACATATTTACAGTCTCATGGGAAAACTACATGATGCTCACCAGTGCAATTTGAGCATACAGAGGTCCATCCAAACTTTCCAGTCCAATCACATTTAAGTTACCTTGTGTTTCATTTTAATACAATAAACTAAAGTCAGACATCTGTTTGTAGGCATCCCATTTATTTCACTAAAAGAGGCCACAGTCATCGGATGGTACATCGTCATATATGTCAGCACATTACTCCATCACAGTTGGATAACAGCACCACAAATGAAAACGAGCGGTTCTCAGTGAACACATGATGTCCAACATTAATACTAGAAGAGCTCATCAGTGATGTCATCGCCCTGCTATTTCCTGAAATCTGTTCTTCAAAAACACATAACATCCCTCATGGAAAATTGGCAGTACTAACACCAAACACAGCACAACAGATATAAAGCTTTATGAAACAGTAACTCATTTGATTTGCTGTATGGATATATTCATTCACAAAACTGAAGGTGGTCTCTGGTGAGGACCCTAATAGGTTATTTTAACGCACCATTTTGCATCTGTAATTGCACTGAACTGACTGAACATCCATCAGTCAGTAAGTGACACCCACCTTTAATGTGATAGATTTATGTTGAATTATTTATTGTAGAATTGCTAACTCCTTCACTAGCTGCTTATGGGAAGCCCTTAATATGAATTATTACAAATTTTAAGATAATTATAAAATTCTGGGATGTTGTGGACAGTTTTATGTTCCACTGTCTCAAAACACTGAATTCTGCTTTGTTTTGGGTATGATGATAATCACAATTTAATGACACAATAAAACAATATTGGCTGAACCACAGATGTTAAGGTAGCCCCAAATCAACAAAATGCAAACATTGGTGTGAGGTAAAAAGCGCAGCATTAACAGTCTTTTCTTCAGTCTCCACTTCATTGAGACTTGATGCTGAAGTCCATCTTAATGTCTCCTAAACTGGGTTCAAAGGTGAAGCTGTAAGACACTGCGGCTCTGCTGTCACCTGAGCTCTCCCACGGTGACCTGAAAAAATACACTCCCTGTTTCCTGTGTCGGCTCCACTCGCACTCACCCTGCGAGGAAACACAGAATCTGTCAGGACATTATTGCTGATTGATCTTCATTTGACAATAAACACTGGAGTGACTTAACAGTCGGAGACAAAGACATTTCAAGGAAAGTTTGATGTTTTTCATCCTGAACCCCATTTTCCTGTGTTTTTGTGTCTAAGTGTCTAATGGGAACAATTAGTTTTTAAATTCCTCCAGTACTGAGTGAGACCGCTGCAACCAGCAGCAGTGAAACAGGCTGCAATGTTACCACACAGCGCATGTTTGCACCATCAATTTACATCTACTAAAAGTGCTTGTTTTTGCTACTGACAGGCTCAGATTATTATTATAAGTGTATAACAACTTATGGAAAGCATCCTTACAGAGATAGACCTTTTTGTTTAACAAGAAACAGCCATGAAATCACCATCACCAAACCAACCAGACTACATTTAAATAAACAGTAAACACGTTAAAAAATACTTCAATCGAAGTTGTCAGAAACAAAATAAAAAACACAAAATCCATCTTAGTTCGTCCTTCCACTGTTCCAACAATCGCAGGCTGAAATTAACCCTTAATTCACCCAGTTAGATTTGTAAACATGCTGGATCTATACTCGCTAAAATTGCAGTTAATTTAAATGGAGTCCGGTGGGTATGGCGATGACAATTTTGGGGTCTTTTCTGGTTAAACAAAAGGATCTTACTCTTAAACTTAAAGGTCGACATCTGTAGGGATACTTCCTGTAAAGTTGTCATACACTTAAAATAACAATCTGAGTTTGTCAGTGGCAAAACAAACACTTTTAGTGGATGTAAATTGACGGTGTGAACATGCCCTGAATGACTAAATTGCAGCCGGTTTTGCCGCTGACGGCTGCAGCATTCCTGCTTCATACTGGATCAATTTAAAAACTTGTGATTTTTTTTATAATGTAAATAATTGTAAGTTGCAAACATGAAAACACTCATGGTTCAAAGATGAGCAGCACATTAGGGAGAGGCTTTAGATGAACGATGATACCTGCTCACTGATGGGTCCAATCAGACCTGCACTGACAGTGATGTCATCAGTCAGGTGATATTCCATCCACAAGGCAACACCATGGCAACGACCAACCCTGAAACAGACATTTTAACAGACTGTTAACTCGGCAATGACAATGTGTTGGTTACAACAGTAGAGCTCAGTACACTGTTCATCTGTGAGAGTTTGGACATGCCTGTAGGGCCATCAAACACCAAATGAGGTAGCTATGTCCTCATGAAATTTCTCCCAGTGGAAGGTAATAAATGCAGCTCAGTCCTCTATGTAATAAAGCAATGACCTGATTCTGTTTATAGCTCATCAGTCTGTAGATGAGGTCTGGGCCAACTTGTTAGCAAGTATTAGTGTTATAAATCAAAGGCCATGACACAAGGTGCCATCACCGGCTACAAGGTAATCAGCGCAGGCTACATTATGTATTTAGAAGATTCTGGTTTGTCCTCTTGGCAAGGCTGACCAAGTGTTTATATGGCAGGGGAGATGGTACTGATTTTTAGAAATTCCCCCAACTTCAGTGGCACAGACTGGCATAGGGGACAAACTTAGAGAATCAGTTGATCCCAAAATAAATATTTAGACTCACAATCTACTTTTATAAGTAGATAAAATTTGTATATACTGTATACATTAGAATAAACCAGTTTTTATACTTCAGTATATGGTTCCTGATCTCATACTGACAGAAGAACACTCCATACCTTATGAGAGGCACTGAGCCCTGACTGCTGATTGGCTGTTGAGGAATGCACTGTGTGAAGTCAAAGGTCATGACGGCTGTGGACTGGGTCAGAGCACGGCAAGGGTACTCCCAGAGAGGGTGGGGCTCTGCCTCACGGGACTCACGGAAATCCAGAGATTGCTGATGTGGTGAATAATTTAAAAAATATATATAACACAAAAAATGTGTCATTTAGAAACAGGATAAGTCAAAACAGACCAAACTCCGCCTTCCTTTGATTTCAGATAAACAAAATTGATATATAGTGTCTGCTCGCCAGTGAGTTTGTGTGTCATCTTCTGTCTCCTCATTCGTTTTAGGGACATTATCTGTTTGAGAATCTTGCTCTTACTTCAAATCTCACTGTAACATCACAGCCTACATTGTGAGATACCTTAATGTGTCGCCTCATTCTCTACACTTCATCCTATAAACCACAGATATTCTGGACGTCTTGCACAGGTCAAGTTAAATACACAAACAGAAACAACACTAATGTATGTGTCCATCTTCTGATCTGAATTTCCTTTCATGGATTCGCTTTTCTGATGAGGACATTTCTTCTACATGCTGAAAATATACAGTTACCTAGAGATGTAAAAACTGGCTGCTGAGAAAAAATGATCATCTTACCTGGACCATTTCATCCATGGGTGAGACATCAAAGCCCTCACATGTTCCACAGGGAGCTCTTATCCTCCACAAATCCTGACAAACATTACAAATATATATATATTTATTGATAATATATATACTATCATACTATTATAAAATCGTATTGCTGTCCAAGGAGGACTTTAATGTGCTAAAATAAAGTAAAGAAGACCCTGAATGAGGATCGCTGATAAAGACAACAGTAAGTATGTCAGACCTACGCAAAACCCTTACACTGTTTGTTCTACTTCAAAATACAATAACGATGTTACTTTGTGCTTTCTATTTAAATGTAGGAGGTAATTAAAAAACATGTATTTGTATAAAAATATTTCCATCTGTCTCACCTGGAACTCTACAGCCATCATGTGAAGTGTGGCAGAGCAGGGCAGGATGGTGGCGTTGGGCCGGAGAAGGCCTGCCAGAGCGGTCCGACAGTACCAGAAGAACAAGGAGTGCCAGGGTAGGAGGCTGGTGCTGAAGTACGGTTCACCCATCAGGACTGAGATCTGTGCGAGAGATGCTTTACACTCACTCCTCTGAGATACACATCCCTGACATATTATTATGAAATTGTACAGAATAGATTTGTGTTGGATTTTCTATTTCAAATTCTATCAGATGGATTGAATTACAACAAATGTACAGCTGAGCAACTCAAAAAAAAGAGTCAAAGCATTATTGACTGATTTTTAAAAATATGGATTAGTGCATCTCTAAAGTCACTATGTGTAGGCCACACTCTGATGGTAATATATCAACAGAGACACTGTAGCAGGTGACAGTGCACACCGCTGGCGGCTAGCTCTGAACGTACCTGTTCCCCTCCTAGATCGTTACTGGTCAGCTGCTCAGGCCTGATCTCCAGCAGCTCAACACCTCCTTTCATCGAGTTGGCTTCCAACACCTGCAGAGAAAAACGTGTAGCATCAGCACCTCTTATCCTGTCTCTGGAGTTCTGTGATTTGTGTTGATACACCTAAAAGAGTGAAAATATTAAGGCTCATCTGTCAGTTGTCAAAGATGAGGTGAAAAGTAAACAGCTGTTATTACCTGCTCAATAACCTGTTTAGACATTCTGGAGTTTTCCAAACCAAAGACCTGAGCAGAATAAAAAGACAAGTCAACGACAGAGTGTGAGAATGGTGTTTGGTTTGCAAAGGTACAGTATGTGCCCACATGTTCAAAGCAGAGTACCTTCTTGGCTCCCATCATTTGAGCAAACACAGGAAGCAGACTTCCATCACTGACGCCAAGACACACACTGTCCTCCCTCAGAACCTGGAGTTAACACAGCAGGTAATCAGAGAACAGTCATATCCCTCAACTCATTAACAGTTGTGATTCTTGCTGGCCTTCACTTACACTGCGCAATGCGCTGACATAGCTCTCTGTACGCCATCTGTCGTTGAGTTCACCGAAACGCGGTCGAGTCCAAACCAGATGAGCTTGGCAGGTGCAACACGGCCGAGAGGGAGGACCCTCAGTCTGTGAGTCCTGCTGGCTGAAAACAGAAACATACGCTTTTTGCCATGTCACGGACCCCTAAATTGACTTTAAACATTTGGTCACAGACCCCACTTTGATAAGATTTTACTTCAGGGACCTTTATCTGAAAGGATTTTGGTTGTTAGTTGATTAGATAACGGTGGAGGAAGTGAAACCTGTGATCAGAATAGTCACTCTTATGGTTCTTACTCACAGTGGGCTCACTTCTATAATGAATCAAATAGTGAAAATAAGCTATTCCCCATTTTTGGGGACCCCCTAGAACTCCCTTAAGGACTCTTTGGGGCCCCTGGTTGAGAACCACTGCTTTAGCTCCTCCTGTGTTTGGCTTGTCAGTAGCACAGTGTTGCAACATCATGGTTATGGCAAAAGCCCTACCGTCCATCTGCTGAGGAAGATTGTGTAACACCACTGAACACTCCACAACAGCTCCCAAAAAGACCCTGTGCTTAGACTGTTTTCTCAACAACTGATGCTCTTGTGAGCTGCTACACTTGGAGAGCTTGTCACATTTGGTTTGCAAAACAAGTGTTGCTCTATTCAGAGCTGCAGGAGACACACATTCAAGTGTTTCTGAAGTAAAGCAGGAAATATATAGTTGTGCTGTTACCTGTGAGACTGCAGACCGTACCACAGACTGTAGTCATCATGGCAGACAGTCAGACTCAGCTCCTCTCCTTCGGTCACACTGCTCTCCACAGGCAGGAAGTACACACTCTGCATCCAGTGGTCCCGCCACTGAAACACACCACAGTAATCAGCAGGAGTAGATGGGAGCCTCGTGTAGAACAACATAACATAGTGTCCTATCACTCACTGGGGCCATCTTTGGCTCCGGGTATGTCCAGCTGGGAGCCATGGTGCACACGATGCTTCCACTGGGATCCATGTCAAGGTCCCACCAAGACAGGACGACCTGGGCCTGACCGCTGGACTGAGCCACAAACTGGGAGGAGTGGGACTGGAATGTGCTGCTTACTGGTTTACTGAAATCCACACTGAGAGAGAAGGAAGGAGTAAAGAGGGAGGGAAAGCAAGATGTGAAACTAGAATTACCACCATCCATGTCTGTCCAGACTCATGTGTAGCCGTGGCAGCAGCATGTTGCTGCAAAGAAGCTATAAATTCTAAAATATGTTTTCTAAGGTCACAGTGACCTTTGACCTCCAAACTCTCATCAGTACATCCGGTCCATGTAGACGTTTGTGCCAAATCTGAGGGAATTCCCTCAAGAATTCCTCCTTGAGATGTTCACAAGAATGAAATGGACGAATGGACGGACAACCCAAAAACAATATGTCTCCGGCCATAGCTATCGTCGGCACAGAGGCATAAAAACTGATATTAAGAGAAAACAATCTGGAGAACACTTCTTACCTGAACATGGTGCAGAGAGGACCAAGCGGGGTGAAGCTGTGAGGAGACACCTGGCTCAGCTGGATGTCACACACTGAATGAGCTCCAGCACAGTGGCCCACAGCGGGCGGCGGGACCAGGCGGGCCCCTTCCACCTCCATCGGCTGCAGCTGAGCCCAGCTCCACAGCAGCTCCGACTCCACCAGCTGGGCGTAGACGGTGGCCCGATGAGGGACCGCCTCACAGCCCTCCTGCAGGGTGGAGGAACACAAGGAGACGGATATGACCACCAGTTGGGATTATTTCACCTGAACAGCCTGTAGTTTATTTTAGCCAAACTGAAGGTAACGGACCGCTCTTTTACTTACACACACACGTTTGAACTTCTGTCTTTGTGAGGACCCTCAATGTCATAATGCATTTCCTAGCCCTTACCCTAACCTTAACCATCTCAACTAAATGCCTAACCCTAACCCTTACCCCTAACCAAAACCTAATTGTAACCTGAACCCTAAAACCAAGTCCTAACCCTCAAACAGGCCCGTGAAAAAAGGACTGACCAAAATGTCCCCACTTTCCAAAAATGTCCTCACTTTGTTGCTAAAATACAGTTTTTGGTCCTCACTATGTAACATGTACAAGAACACACACACACACCTGGACCAGATTTTGGTGAGCATGCTCATAGCTGGGCAGGGCTCCTTCACCTATCAGTTCTGTGTCAAACAGCTCTGTGATCAGAACATTGGCCTTCATTTGCATATCTCCATCTGTATTCAATTACAAACACAACACATGTCTCATCAACACAAACATACTAACAAACAACATTTTCCTTATCTTTGCAGACCTCTCTCCAGACACTAATTCACAGAGAATCACATTTCTTATTGTAGAAAACAACAGATGAATTAACTTCCACAGTCAAGTGACAGAAACAAACGGACACCAATATTAATTTACTGCAGCTGTGTGTGTATTTGTGTGAGTCTCTCAGACCTGGCCCCACAGTCACATCAGTGGAGTGTTTGTTGATGATCTTGATCTTTTCAGAGAAGCCGTTCTTCTCCACAATGCACCGCGCTGCATCAGCCATGGGCTTAAAAACCTGCAGACACAAAGGAAACAGAGGTGACACCTGACGTTGTTTGGGATTTGAGGAAAACAATTCTAATGTCCAATCATGTCCTGGTCAAAAAGCAAGTGAATTTAGCATTCCTGATAAAATTTCTGATAGTTTAATTAGGGGTATTTCCCCAGGAAATGTACAGTCCTCATCCAGTACATACAGCAAGAGCATCTCTACCTCCACAGCATAGCTGAAGTCGGCTCCAGCAGTGACGGCCATCATGGACAGAAGGCCTGTTCCTGTCCCGATGTCCAGGACGATGACCTTCTCACCACGAGCCTTTACCCTGGCTACAGCTGCCTGGATGCCCTGGTAGTACTTCTTATTCTGGAGGCAGAAAATATATCCGCTGTGTCAATGCTGAAGAAGAGCGAGAATGCTCAGCAGATAGATACAGAGTCAGTGTGGTGCCTACAGTCAGTGTTGCTTTCTTCTTAGAAGTTCCATTAACTGTCTTTGAAAAGACATTAATGACTAAAGTATAAACAGAGTATATCAACAGTATGTACACTCACCAATTTCACAATGTGTTTCAGCACACACACAAAAACGACTCATGCAATAGTCTAATTTAACACATAAATTACTTTAGATCTGAAATAACTACATCGCCACAGCAAACTGTGTTCCATTACAAACATGGGTCATATCAGACTGCTCATGAATTCATTCAGCAGAGGTTGATGTGATGTTCTTAAACACTCACCCTGTCATGGTCATGCAGCATATCAGCATAACAGGACCTGAAAGATAAACATAGATCAACAGATTTAAATGGACCAGTGTTATTGAAGCTTTTGTTTGAGTAACTTGTAGCTAACTTTTTAAAAACTAATATTAACACTCGCCCCATGTACTGTAAGATAAAGAAAAAAACCTTAATCCGATAAAACTCCGGCAAGTTTTTGATGCTTTCCTTCTTAACAAAGAATAAATAAGAATAAACCTATTTTGCATTCTTGTCGTCTGTAGGGGAATTCAGCATGTGATGGTTTAACTCAAGAAAACAATTAACAACCTCTATTATGTGACTGATCCACACTGTTGCCATGATTGTAATCAGGTGTTATTTTTAAGGTTTGAACTTTACTGAAAAAAATTTACTATGTCATACACGTGTGTAAAGATTAGTGCTTGACCAGTAAAGCAGCCCGGCAGATAAGTTCATCTGTAATAGCTTGTTGCTGATATATCACAATGGATATATATGTCAGCTGATAAGGGACTGTGCATTACTTAAGGGAGGGGAAAGGGTGGTGCAAAAAAAGGGGAGGCATGTCAAATAATTTTAAGCACTGGGGAGGGACTTCTGTTTTCTATTTTGGCTTAGGGGAGGGACATACAAGTTTAAATGACTGAGATTTGTATTCATTTTACTGACATTTTTAGTTATCTTGGGGGGAAAAAATCACCCAAATTACACCATTTATCATAACCAGAAATTGTAGGACATTTCTGATGGTGCTTGAACACATCATGTGGGATGAATGCTTCCATCTAAAAAAAAAAACATAACGAAGTCTGAGCTTAAAATACTGATATTTCATCTAAATCACTTTATTCTACATTAAGAATTTGGCCAAAAAAAAAAAAACTGTTTACACTGACTGACCAAAAAAAAGACAATTTATTCATGGTGGAGGGAGTGTCATACATTGTCCACCTGTCACTCAGGAAGGCTCAAGGAAAAATATTTATAGCGTCGAAGAGGTTTATTAAAAAAAAATAAAATAAAATAAAAGAAGCCACACCCCAGCCTCCCATCTCCCCTGTTAAGTAAAGATCAGTCCCTAACTAACAATAAGTGTCAGAACAAAATGTCTTTCTTTTTTTAACTGTAAACTGTCCTGTTCAGTAAATCTTTGTACACAACACTACATATACTTTTATTTTACAAGGACGCATTGTGTCACATTGGATACACACACTGTCACAGTCTTCACTGTGCTTTAAACTCATCTGTTCCCTCAGCACATGACAACATAACAGAAAACACATTTTAACTGTGTGGCCTCGTGTCGTTATCGTGTTTTCAGAGGTCTCGTGACGAAATTTTAGTGGTTCACGTGCTGTCTTAGAAAACTTTTCCACAGACAACAACATTCAGATCCACGCAGCTCCTCTCGGGGCTGGGATGCTACGCTCGGAGCTACCTGGCTATCTCCTGGTGGTAGTCGTAATCCTCACTCTCCTCCACCCAGTCCAGAGCTCCGGTGCTCGGGTTGGCTCTTCCACAGAAGGTCTTCATCTCTGCCACAAGTGCGACGACACTCCGGTAACATGTACGGATAAATAAAAACTGTTTATAGCAGAATACTCTACACAAACTCTCAAAGTACAGAGGATTACAGGAGCAGCGTTGCTCTGATGGAGGCGGCCATCTTCCCAAGCGACGTCACAAACTCATTGGTCACGTGACTGGCATCCTAAACTACATCTCCTCCAACTGTAGACTGTTGTTTACACTAAGTATTGATGTGACTCTTGTTGTGTGTTCATATTTTTGACAGTACCTCAATAACTTTTTCATTATATTACCAACAGTATAAAATGTCATATAAAATCTATTCATTTTTACTATAATATTTTTTATGCTATACTTTTTCTGTTAATCTAAAAATGAAAAGTATGCATGGCACCATTTTATTTTTATTATATTCCTGTTGGAATTTGTTATAGTAAATATAATAACCATGAAAGTATGCTTTAAAAGACATTTATTTTAGCATTTATGTGACAGAGTTTACAATGTGCTTTAGAGGCTGGTATTGAACCAGAACAAGGGAAATATCCTTTGAAACATCAACAGGAAACACTGTTCAAAATGAAACTGCAGAAAGGTATTACATAAATACAATAAATACATTAAAAAAAAAAGACTAAAAAACAATATGAACATCAATACAAGATAAAACTGGACAAAATTAAAAAAAAAACATGACAATACATAAGACAAGTTGATTTTACAGGTGATTTAGAAGTAATTACAGCAGCCTGAGCTCCTCCAGTAGGACAGTTCACAGTCCAGGAGCCCTCACTGAAAACCCATGTTTAGCCTTAGACTGTAATGTGATGGTGCTGTAATGAAATGCTCTTCATATTCTGAAAGTCATACACTTTATGTTGTAACCGATCAGTCTACTTTGGTCTGTCATATATGGCAAAACCCCTTTAGATGCTTCATGGTGTTTCTTGTGACCGTTGTTTGGATTTTCAATGAATACACCAGAAATTAGATTTTATGTAGACAAGATTTTAAATCATTGACCCAGCATAAAATAAACACTGCATCATATTCACAAGTTGATTTGTTAATTTAAATTCCAATAGTTTGTTTCTTCGGCAGTAGCTGTCAGGTAAAACAGTTGAATACATTCATAGAGAACAAGTAGACCTTGAATATCTCACACGCTGCAGGAGGATTTTTGTTTTGGTTTTGTGAGGTTTTGAGATATTTGCCACTAAAATGTCTGCTGCCACCCAAATACAGTGACAGTGAGGGAATTTTGCTGATGGAATTTAAAGCAGTTGTTCTGTAGAAAGTACTGTCAATCAAATATTTTATCTGTGAATAGGAAATCATCCTTTTAAAACTGCATGATCCATTAGACAGCATCACGCACCGGCTGAGTTGACACACATAAAGAGGGCTGTGTGCAAAGAAAAGAAGCCAGTGTCAAACATTTGAGCCTGCTGTTTAAAGTGGCTCACTGCGGATTTAATGTCCAAGTCTGGTTGAACCTGTGGCATAAATCGCTGAGACATGAGACGACAAGTTGTGACAGAGTGGAAGATATTGTTTTACCTTGTAACCATGTCAGCTGTAGTAGCACTCAGATTCAGAATTGTACCAGACAAATGAGTTTCAAATGAAGTTGAACCTGCTCAAATCCCTGCTAAACTGTAGGCGAAGGAAAAGTCTACTTCAGTGGGCAACATAAGAACTCAATGTTGGTGGTACTGGGCAGCTCCCAGTATGAATGACATGTAATACTGTGAGTGTGAAGCAGGAAAAAAACCCAGCTGATGCTCTGTGACAGACTCGATCACAGACTGGCCATCCGTCAGCGTAACTTGAGCTCAGCAGGAACAGATTCACCAGTGTTGGGCTGTTTGCTCCTGCATATTTTATTGTATCAACGAGCTGTGGGCACCTGGTGTGATGAAGTGAGAACCAGATCCACCTCAACTTTAATGTGAAAATCTGAGTCCAGGCCACAGTTTCAGTCCCAGTCATGCACACTTGGCAGTGGGCAGACAGAAGGCCATGGTGGAGGGAGGCACCAGGATGTCAGTGAAGATGGGTCGGTATCCTGCAGGCAGAGGGGGGGCGCTCTGCTCCAGTGATTCCAGTACAGCCCCTCTGACGTCCCTGGAGACATCACCACGGATGTCCAGCAGTACAGACACATGCTCGTCACTGCGGAAACAGAGAAACATAATATTACAACATAGTCATGTTTTTAAATGGATATCTAATATTGTCATAAAACTCTTCAAAGCAACCTTTATCAGTATTACATGCTGTCAAGAGACAATGTGGCAGTTTAGCAACTACACTTGCATTAGCAGTGAGGGCTAAAAACATGTGGGGTCAGATTACCTGATGTCAGGGTATTTGGTTGCGAGTCCAGAAACTTCCAGAGTGAGCATGCCAGAATCCCCAAGTTGGATGAAGTCAGCCAGGACAGGTAGTAAGGCCAGAGGATTCACTTCAGGTACTGACCCTTCACCTTCCTACAGACAGATACATGAGGTTGACTGATATGGGAATTTGAATATAGCTGTAGTTTTCACTGAAGATGTTAATAAGTTTGTGTAAATGTTTTGATTTTCGTGCCAAAAATGTGTAAAAACTCTATTCGGTGTTAAAGCATGCATCCACGGTTGATGGAGAGTCCAAAAAAGGGGAACGATCTTTATGAAATGATGTCATCAGAGTCAACATTTAAAACAGCAAAACTACATCAAAACAAAATCTCACACAACTCATGCAGTATAATCCAAGTCTCATTTATCTAGTCATATGCTCAGCCCCTCTCAAACACAAACGTTACAATAAAGAAAACTTCCGCATTTGAGTAGTGTGCCCTGAGCGTACCTGGGTATGCATGTGCTTTTAAGCTGTGCTTGAGCAGAATTCTAACCCATACACACACACACAGGCTTGCTACTCGTCCACGCGACATGTTTCAAATTGTAATGTTTTAAAGAAAATTTGTGTGTTTGAGAAGTACTGAGCATACAACTGCATAAATGAGACTTGGATTATCCTGCACAAATTGTGTAAGAGTTTGTAGTTTTGCCTTTTTTGGATTCTCAGTTCACTGTAAAGGCACGCCAGAAAAACAAAGTTTTCTTCATGAACTTTAATGTAACACAGGGTAAGTAATTTAATATACATATGGTCATTTTGTGGGTGAAGTATTCCTTTAAGCCATCGTGGGAGACTAATGTTCTCCACAAAAACACAGGATGCCAGTGCTACTACTACTGCTCTGACTTCTCTTACTACTGTAGCACAAAAATAAATTACTAGTGTATATTAAAGTGTAATCTAGTCATAATTTTTTTTTACATCAGATAGGTTCAAGGCCTCTCACAGACAACAGCTGTGATATTCAATACTTCTACAAACTCTGTAGAACACCATGATTTTCCAAAGTTTTTTCTGAATTGTGACGACGAGTCAGTTCCTCCTCACCAAGCCGTGAAAGATTTCTCTAAACTGTTGGTCGTCCTGAACCATCTGCTGAGCGAGCTGCCTCCTTTCGTCAGCGTTGCGACACACCAGCCTTTTCTGCATCAGAGCCCTGACGTACTCCACCACCATCAGCCACTGGGCCTCCTCCTGCAGACGCTGTGAGACGACATGAAAATAAGATTCAGCCACAGGCTTTGAGTTTATGATTAACATAGTCATACGATAAATTCCTAGTTTAATAAGTATTCAAATATTTGGACTGTATGGATTGTGTTGGTTTTCAAGAGATAAATAATCTTATACCACATTATGTACATTATTATATATATTAGGACAGGCACATCCCACACATGAGGAAACAGAAGTAAATACAAATAGTAGAGTGCTCCTCCCTTTGTTTTGTGCCTTTAATTGATTTAAAATAAAAAACAGTTTTTCTGTTCCACCCACTGGATTTAATCAGCCCATAAACTGAGAAAAGACAAAATCAGAGCACATCTGTGACCTGTCTGCAGGGCGGTCGAACACGGCAGTACAGCTCCAGGTGGTGCTCCAGGACATGGCAGAGTTTAGGGGTGGGGTCTCCCTGGACCAGCCAGGGTCGGGTTAGCAGGGCTGGAAGGAAGGGTTTAAGTTCCAGCAGGAGCTGATCCATCACCAGGCGACACGCCCGTCTCACTGCCCGGTCCAAAGCTGCCAGAGGGTTAGGAGGAGTCCGAGACAACTGTCCTGCCGACCGGGACGACTGCTGCTGCTGCAGGCTCTCTGTGGACTTTCTGCATCGAACACAGGAAACACCATGGACTTTATTTAAGCCTGTATTTTCTTTTTCTTTTTTAAATTTAATCAGCTTTTATTTTGCCAATTCTTGTTACGTGTTGTGTTGGGACCACTGACAGACAGCACCGCCTTGATCAGAAAGATCATTAGAGCTTAATTTTTACTTAATATAATTAATTCTTTGCTGTGGACAAACTGATTAGATAGTAACCTCATTACAGGAAGTGGAGTAGAAGGCAGTAGACAGCTGCTTCCAGTCTCTAACAACTGCATGTGATGTGATAAACCTAAAAGCTCGCACTTCTTAAGTTTAGTGAGTCATTGCTGTGTTTCTGGCAGCATTTAAGCCCCAGATGTGGGTGTTTCATAGCAACCCATCTCTGTGTTTCTAGCAGGGATAATGCCCCCACGACTAGGTAATTTTTGGCCAAAACATATTTTTTTCCTAATGAAGTTGTTGTTGTGCCTACACCTAACCCAACATTAACCACAGTGCTGTTGAAATGTAAAGTGTCGGTGTATCCGCTTCATGATAACATACAGATGTAAGGTATCCATGGTCCACAGAAACGTACAATGCCAGCATTTTTTCTGGCAATCAGGTTGAATCTCTACATCACTAAATGTCCACTGGCAGTAAAATGTGCACACTAAAAGCTACATCCAACATTCATTTGTGACGGACAGTATTATCGGAGATGAGGCTGAGGCGATTTGCCAAATAAAAAACAATATCTCTGTGATTAACCTCAGCTGAAAGAAAGCCTGTGTCCAACTGTTTCCCTTTACAGGACAAAAAAACACAGGGAAGAAACTGATCCTCTCTGTTTCTAGTTCTCTGTTATTTATAGTATGTATCTTTTTCTGAGCATGGAAACAGTTTCCACAAACATTACCACAACACTTGTGATGCTTCTCACAAAATTTTTATCTATTCTGAGTCCTCAAAGTGTCAAAAATAAGTCCAAACATTTATGCAATACAGCTCTGAAAGCTTTCTCAGCAGCCATTCACCACCACTGTGCCATTATCTCACTTGAGGATGATGCAGTTGCTGATGGAGGCCAGCAGATAGTGGAGGTAGAACTTGTTTTTGTTGTTGCTCGGATCCCTGCGATGCTCCTTCCCGAACTCCACCAGAGCTTCTCGAAACCTGTCATGTGAAGAAATGGAGTGAATGAGAGGATGAGAAGGAAGACTTGCCCAAGCCTGTTTTGTACACTAATAATTAAAATGGCTGACAGGCAGCTACAAGCACAGCTTGCACACCTGTTCAGGAGGTTCTCCATCTCATACAGTCCCATCTGTATCGTCTGGTCTCGTAAGGACTCTCCGATCATCAGAGCCACCCGGGCATTCTCCTCCAGCATCTACCACAGTCCCACAAACAAACAAAACTTTCCATGGAAATACATACTGAAGGGGAAAATATACTCTTTCCAAGTAAACACATTCATGTTCAAAATGAACAGTGCAGTAACATGAAACTGATGATAACCTCAGTGCCTACTGCTTAACAAACAAGGTCTAGTTCAATAATGCAGATTCATTGGTGATTTAAATGTGAGATGGGGTACTGTGCACACATAGAAGTTGTGCCAAACTCTGTTCCACTGTTGACAAGTGTTTTCCTCTTGTTCAAATGATGTTTTCCATAGCGCCAACACGGGACATTCTCGTGGTGATGTGACTAAGAAACATTTAAGACCCATCCAATCTGTACTTATGCGCTTTTAAGACTTTTTAAAAGCCTGTACTGTGCACAAATAAGTTAGATTACAGAACCTGCCAGTTATCTGTGAGGGTAGAAAGCTTGTCCAACTCCAGAGCCAAGACAGCAACAGTTCAGCTGCATGTGAGATGAATCAGACCATTTCTTCCAAGTAGAGGTTCAGAGGTTAGAGATTTATTCAAAAGACTTAAAATATTTGTTGGTGCCACGTTTATGCCTACAGACTCCCCATGTGTGTGTGTGTGTGTGTGTGTGTGTGTGTGTGTGTGTGTGTGTGTGTGTTTCTAGTGTATGTGTATGGCATGTTTACCTGTGTGATGATAGTGGGCAGGCTGGTTTGGTAGAAACCTTCATGGTCTGTATCTGGCTCCTGGTCTCTCTGCCAGTCTTGTAGCTCCACCTGTAGAGCTTTGTGCATCCACTCTGACACACTCTTCTGTAACAGCAACAACATGGACACGCACATTGAATGTACTCCATGTAACAATAAGACACATTCATTATGTAGCACTCTGCATATGGTTCCTGCCCAGTTTCAGTTTCAATATCATCAGCTTTTCCAGATATTAACTGAAGTTGTTTTTTCATAGGCAGTAAACACTTGCTTTTAAAAAGGCAATACGTATCCATCAACAAAATGCTGCAAGATGTGACATGATGGATGTCTAACAGAACATGCGCAGTCCTTTGTCCATTCAGACTGTATAATGTCTTTTTAATAGTTTTCAAACCTGTGCACTACAATTACCTGAACTATGTAGGACCCTGGCATTCAGGTCGTAATTTGTGTATCTTCATGTGGTCAACTCACCCGAACACTCTGCACATATTTGTGCTGCAGCTGGTCCAGTCCCTCCTTGGAGATGAGCGGCCCTAGTTCGACCTTCTCCATCTCTGTCACCAGCTCTGGATGACCCATCATGTCTGGGCTGCCAAATCAAGACTGTCACACTCTAAGCTTTTGATGATTAACAATGTCCAACAGCACTGGCATCCAAAACAAACATTTTCACTATGTGAAAGTTGAATAAAAAATATCATTATAATAACATATTTAAGTGGAAACAGACAGGCAACCATGCACCACTGTTCAAAATAATCCTTAGCAAATGTAATCATAATCCTAAATACACAAAAGTAGTAGCCATTATTTTTACTACCAGATCTAGTATTGCAGTGTGCTGCAGTGCTGCAGTTGCTTGGCTGCTATAAGGAGAGACATTTTTTGACTTGATAGAAAATTATATTTTTCTTACAACTTTCTAATCGTGTCTCTTTCATGAATTTCAAAATGTATTAAAAAGTGAAAAACTAGAATGTAGCATGTATAATATATCTACTGTAGTTTTTTACATATTTGTATCATATTGTGTATACAGTAGTTGTACTTCCTCATGACAAATCATATCATATAATAAGAAATGAGTTTTTCATATTTTTTTTTCTGGGGTGGCAGGACTCCCCAGCAGATTTGGTTCTCCCTAGTATTGACTCCATGGCTGAGGAGTAGTTGTTTATTGACTTAGATGTGTTCAATGACCTCAACCTCTCAAAGCTCCTCAATTCAAACCTAACATAATCCTTAAATCCAAATTTGGTGACACATTACAAACACTGTTTTAAAGCACAAAGAACCACCCACAGATAGAAAGACAAAGAATAAAACACAAAGAGTGTGCAGGTCATGAATCTCACCTGTTGTAGATGTGTAGCACCCAGTTGAGCACCGCAAAGATTTCACCACTCTCCAGGTCCCAGCTGCTAACCTAGGCCACAAGTATCACTTAAACATGTATAATGCTTTGACATTATGATAAGTCTAAATACTCAAGTTGATGATTGCCACAAAGAAAATGGCTGCTGACTGAAAATGTGGTTAACTTAGAACAGCCCAATAAATCTATTCAGGACCATATTTATGGCTCATGGGTCTCAACATATTATATGTAAACTATGATCAGGCATAGCAGAAAACAATGTAAGAGATAATAGTCTCTGTTTAGAGAGATTTGTAGTCTACATAATGAGGAGTAAGTTTAACAAGCTGCAGCATCACTGACCTGCGCCAGGTGAGCATGTAAACAGCGGTGGCTGGCTTTCAGGTAGGCTCCTGTTAACTGGTAGTGTGGCGGGACGCAGTGCTCCAGCAGGTGGCGTACAGTGGCCAGGTCAGCCATGATAGCATGTTGAAGAGCAGACAGGTGGCCTGCTAGACCTGGACCACGTGTGTGCAGGTAGGAAACACTTCGAAACCGTGCAGAAACTGCCTCCTCGAGTACCTGAAGGACAGAGAATGTGAGACAGGACAGACTGTTACATACAATAAGAAGTTTAAAAAGGAAAAACTTGATAAAAGGTGACTTTGTATGTTTGTATCAGCTGGTGCTGACCTGGAAGAAGCACGCCCTCCAGCAGCGAGGGCGCCCTGGGGGCAGCGGCCTGCTGTTGCCTCTGGTCCCCCCTCTCTCCTCCAGTAAGGCTTGGTCCAGGGCCTCCTCCCGCTCCACTATCCTCACCGCTGACACAAACGGTGTGGGGTTTTGTCGTGCCAGAGCCAGAGCACTGCTCACCACCGCCCACAGCTCCTTACCTGCAGTCGCAAGGCGGATGTTGAGAATGGAGACAGACTGTGTGCTTTCATCAGAAACAATACAGCCTGGCACTGATTGTTTTCATGAATGCTGCATTAAATATGGTCTAATGTCACCATTTTCTGTCACTGAGATTATTCATGAAAGCTACTTCAAAGTTTTCATTTTACGAGCACTGATACAAGCAGCACATTGCCTGATCGTGAATACAGGAAATTTAAGACCAACTGCTGCTGACTTCTCATATTCCACTGTAACATTAATTAATCAATAACAACATTGTTTAATCAATATTTTTATACAAACAATGGATCAAATGACTATGTGTGCTGTTATAGGATGTCACTGTGGTGTCGCTTGTAGTCACAAACACACAGAAAATCATCACCCAACTGTGCTGTTACCCTCAACTCTACGGAGCTTTTTAGCCTCTTTTAGCTCATTGTTTTGGTTTTCCTGCCCCCCCCATACAGCTGCTTGCTGCAGCTGATATCGAGGTGAGATTTTTAGCTAAAGATCTTTTTAGCAATAAGTTCTAATAAACCAACTGTATGCTACCTGCCCAGAATCAGTTGGTGAGTGAGTGGTCGCAGGGGGGGCTGTAGCTTATCCCAGCTGACATTGGGTGTGGTCCAGGGTAAACCCTGGAGAGGTCGCCAGACTATGGCAGGACTGACACACAGAGACAGACTAACCTTTCACACTCACATTCACACCAACAGGCAATTTAGAATGTCTTTGGATGGTGGGGGACATGGGAAGAACATGCAAGCTCTGCAGAGAGGGACTCCCATTGCAGAATTCGACCCTCCCACCCCAGGAGGTGGGTTCCTCTATATTATATAGAGGAAGGGGAACCCCTCTTGCTGTGAGACGACAATGCTAACCACTGCACCACTGTGCTGCCCATCCTACGAGCTGTTAAGGTAATAAATGAAACTAGGATCCACACATAGGGCTATGATACAGGGTGATGCTCCTGATGTCACGGTTCTTTGCACAGAAGGTCCATTTAATTTCATGGACACTTGAACAGAGAATGCAGGGCAGGCTGTTACATTATCATGGTGTTCCCAGAGTAGACAGGCTATATGCAGACAAATTTTAGACACAATGTCTAATAAAATCCCTCCCTACCTCCTCTCCCCTCCCAAACAAAGACAAGCTGACTCTCACAGTTAACATGGTGGTGAAGGTAACAAAAACAGGGATTTATTAATCTCGTATGTTGCCCATCTTCAGTGGATCATAACATATCAGGTATGTGATTAATCTGCAGATACTATGGTTCAAGATGAGACCAAATTTTCTTTTCTATGTCAGGTTTTAAGCCACGATGAAGGCTAAAATGTGGCCTGCAACAGATGGTAAGGTAAGGCTTGTTTTTAGCCTAGCTGGTTGGTTGGAATACCTTTTGCTGTATGATTTTGCTCTATGATTTTGTTCTACCAGCTTGTTAAAAAGAGTGAGGAGTGAGCAGTCAATGGTGGCATAAAACAGTCCATATAACAGGTTTTTTTTACAGTCATAAATGGGCACATAAAATACTAGGCTGATTGGTCCATTAGTTTGCGAGATTAGTTACAGACAGACAGATACACACATGCACATGACCAAGTGCATTACGCCTGGCGTGGATGAATATGGGGCACTAAACCACAACAAATACAGTTGCCAGATGTGTTTGCTTTTGAATGAGTAGGATTCATTACACCCATATTACTGCGTAAACTCTGAAGCTGTCCAACCCTGTGTCTATAAGATCTCCTTACCCAGGGCGTCCACCAGCTGCCCAACACCAGAGAAGTATTTGGCTACCAGCTCCTGGTCTTCTGTGCTGAGTGCACTTCCTGCTGTCCCAGCAGCCCCGTGGAGCTGCCAAAGGATGTCATCCTGCCAGCGCTCCAGATCCATCAACCGGGCGTGGGCCTCCAGGAGCCGCCTGGACTCCACTAGACGCTCAGTCTCCAACACCATGCTACGCACTGCAAAGGGCAAGGAAGGGAAGGAAGGAGGGAACTTTAATTTCTCAAACTGTCAACAACTGACGCAATAACTTCTTGCTGCTACTTTGGGCTGTTATTGACTGAAGTTGCATATTTTACAAAAAATGTTCTTTACTTTACATCAAACTTAAATAACATAAAAGGCGTCACAAAAGTGGCTGATGTGTTGGACTGCGTTGTATTGCCAGTATATTTGCAATTGTATATACTCCATGTACAGTATGAATCAGGGTAGGATGCTCTATTTTATAATCACTGACACATTGTGCAGCATCTCACCAGAGTAAAGTCGTGGCAGGTTGCTAACAGCAGCGAGGAGCTGACAGTGGTTGACAGATACTTCTCTCATCCTCTCCAGAGACTTCACCCCCTCTGCGTTTCGATCAGACTCCAGTCCTGCTTTCTTCAAAGCATGTGACACCTCCTTCAGCTCGGCCCTGGCCTCCCGGAGCTGCTCCAGACCCCAGCCTACCCCCTCCAGGTACGACTGAACCATGGACTGAAGGGAAAGCAGCAGCGACATGCAGCAGCACAGGGGTTACTATTGATTCCCACAGATGACTAATAGCATCATTTTCTTCTTAAGTGCACTGCTGCAACCATTTACGGGACCATTTATAAACTGAGGTCACACAGTGTCATGTTGTGTATGCGTGTCTGTGTGTGTTTTGATGTGTGCCTCTGATGTCACCTTCAGTCTGGTGTGAATGGAGGCAGTTCTCTGACTCTCTCTCTTCCTGTACTGGCTCAGTCGCTCCAGATGCTCAGGACGACAGAAAACACCTGACGCCCACTTCAGGGCGGCACCGCGGGCCAAACACTCAGCCCTCTCCACCTCTGGCCATACCTTCACCACTGGCATCATGTCTGACAGAAAAACAGGGAAGGATTAGATTATTGTCAACATTATTGAAAATATATGTATGTCATTGCTACACAGAGGCAGATGTTTACTTTCGAATTCATGTACAGTAAATATGCAGTCACAACATTCTTTCTGATGGTATGTGTTTTTGTTTGACAGTGGTTTTTCTGATACTCCCACTGGGAGTTGCCAATGCAAAAAGTGTTCAAATCCTACAAATGGTGGCTTGAAAACTCAGTAAAGAACCACAATTACCATGAAATGTAATAATACAATGACATGCACTGAAAAAACAAGGGAAGATAGAAAGTGTACTCTTTAATGAGAATATTTTCACTTCATTATATTTCTGTCAGACTACCCATTCCAACTGGGAAGCCATTAACAGCTTCAACTCCCCACCTATGCTTCTGTCAAAGCCACCAGACTCCATTGACAAAAACAGTTATTTTGGTTCACTGAACACTGAAGCTGCCAGGCTCCTGCTGCCACAATCAGTTAGTTAGTTAGTGTTATTGTGTGACTTTGGAGAGTCTGAACCAACCCTTTCAAATGCCAGAATCACACAATAACACAAACAAACTAGCTTATCAGGGCAGTGGTAGACCAGCAGCTCCTGTGTCTAGTGATGTTAAATCATGGTTTTTCTCAATGGAGTCTGGCTGTGAAAAGAGCGCTATGACAGCTTCAGTTCTCCATTGGAAATTGCTGTCTGACAGAAAGGTAAAGTAGTGACAATATTCTAAAGATAGCGCACACTTAAATTGATGCTGACTTTTTTAGGGTGGGACTTTTTTTTAGGTGGCTTAAATTTTGTTTAAAATTTTGCTGCTGACCCTGTCTACATTAGTGCATTACTCAGCTTCCATGTCAGTCCCCCAGCCTACCTCTCCAAACTGGGTGGTGCCGACTGATATCTACTAAAGGCAAGAGACTGACTATGGATAGGTACCTCATACAACTCCACTTAAAGCGGCATCTCACAGTACCTGGTTTTGTCTAGTTTAGTCTTAACATTGAGAACCAGAGACCACACTCAGACTTGTGTGAAATGAACAGCCCGGTCACAGCTAGCACAACAAACACACACAACATTTGCAACAATGTGAGCTCAGTCCTCATCAGCTATTAGGGGTTTCAACTAGTGATCCCTTCCGTCACACTCTTAGTCACTCTTAGTTTCCTGCAGTGCTTTATTTATAATGTAGGTAACTGCACCTGAAACAAACCCACCTTGCTGACATCATAAAAAATGCATACTCTTTTATTAAAAGAAAAAAAAACATGAAGTCAGTGGGAAAGAGAGGATATTTCACACTACAAATGCCATATATTTATGGTTGTGGCTATAGTTTATGGTGTCATCTATAACCAAATTGATCATGAGACCAGATACTTCAACATCTGGGTGGGTTACCACGTCAGCTAAATAATTTTCTGAGGGAAGCCCTGTATCACGTTCGATCAAAATTTGGCAGGCTTGGTCCCAAGTGGATGAGAATTTTTCGAATGTCATGGTTTTATAAATCTCAAACTTTTCAACCAGAGGCAGAGCCAATTGAGACTTTTGCAACCGGGACACATCGTTTCCCATGCCAGAAAAGCTTGAATTGGCCCAATTATCTGCCAAATGAGGTTTAACTTATTCACCAGTGTCATTATTTCTGTCTCCACAGCATTTCTGCTTCCAAGAAATCTTAGGAGAAATAAAATCCAATGTAGTGTGATAAAGTGTGTTCCCAGCTGGGAAGTTCTCTGTCAATGCTGACTATGTATTGCCTTAAAAAAATGTTTTTAATGTGTTTCCAATTTACCAGCCCCAGAAAAGAACACCCTGATTTTGTAATAGTTCCCAATATTGTCCCCAAATGTCCTCCCAGCTCTCCCATGCTTTCACTGTTCACTGCTGAGCTATCAGCTCAATCACCCACAAAAAGAGATATGCTAAGCAGCAGCAGTATTGATGTTTAGGTAACAGGATATGTAGCATAGTCTGAGTCAAACATTTCTCCGCACCCTAATGTACAGGATCTTTTTATAGCAGAGAGAACTGAGGCTCTGTTGTCAGTCGGCTAGTCAGGTAAGCAGGATAACATTTGTCATCTGTTAGTCAGCCATCACAATCACGTGACATGGCTTACACATTGAATTACACATCTTAATTGGTCTTAATTGAATAATGCTCTGGTCAGTGACTCAGCAGAGAGAAATGTGCTGTGCTCGGTCACCAGCATTGAGCAGCCCCTCTGTGACTTCAGGGTTGAAAGCTCAGCTGATTGTGTTAAGGTAACAAAATTATAACAGTCACAGATAAAGCATGCGTCACAAAAAGTTCAGGTTTTGGTTGTGGTAAGTTCAGCCTTTCTTGACTCTGTGTGTTTGTGTGTAGATGTTTGGATGTCTCAATTACATAAACAGGGCTGCCTCTGTCTCAGAGGAGGTCATGGGACACTACCTCTTACCAGCACTAAATATGAGCGCTGAAACGTCATCATCAGCAACTCTGCAAAACAATAAACCATAGAGCTCACATTCAGGAAAGTGATGAGTCATGAGCTGCAACACAGCACAGTCAGAAACGCAACTGCACGGATGGCAATACAGCAGCTACTCACTGATTGCCGCACTATAGTGCTGTGGGAATGGTGGGTTGGCATGGAAACCAGCAGACTCTCTGCTCATGATGGCACATGGTGGAGAATTACAGCCGGTCTGATGGGAAACCCACTGCCAAACAGATCTACCCCAGATACGCCATAACATACGCAGTTTTTTATGCAGATACGCAGTGTCTTTAAAGGGGCATTCCTCAGTTTTTACATGCTTAAGTTCTGGTAAAGCAAAAATGAAAAATGTGTAATAAGTTTGTCACACCACAGAAAAATGTTTTATTAACCATCCAGCTATATTTGAATGATTAAAAACCAAGTATATAAAATTAGGTTTCAAAATCATGACAGAATGAGCAGTATTCTCTGCTCTGAGGTGCTGGGGGCGTTTGTGTGCTGAAGGATCTAAAATGAAGATCAAACCACTGCAAAGCGACGGACTCTTGTTAGCAGCTAACCCAGTCTATGTAAGCAACCCAAACTAAAGAACCAAAGAACAAGAGAGTTGCTGCATGGCAACAGCCTCTCGTTCAGCCGCTAACAGCAGCTAACGTTAGCTCAAAGCAAACACCCACAGCAGTGAGCCAGGTAGCCATTTTGGGCTGAAATACAAAAACGTACGTTAGCGACGGTTATTTTGCTTGTATTTATATGATTGTGGTATTTAACAAACATGTTTATTTGTGTGTGTAATAGACTGAAAGAGCTTAGAGAGTTTTTTGAATGTAGCAAACTCACCAGGGGCCAAACAAACCAACACTAATGCTATGTGCTCTAACGTTATAGTGGTGGAGGAGTAATGTTAAGTAATGTTAAGTATGGCTCCAGTGTGTCATCGAGTCATGATTTCAGGCCCACCCCAAAAATCCTGGACACAGAATAGGTGAAAAACACCTCAGCTGTTTAACTCAGTTTGGTACTACACAGTTCCCAGTCTTTTCACATGTTTTCAACAAGTATTTTGAAACATTTATGATGTGTTTAGAAAGAAATCACTTAATTTATTAGTCACAGCAAACAAAAAATATACTACTGAGTTGCATTATGGAAAGTGTTGGTGTAGTGTTGGTATGATTTTTGGAATTCGACCTATTCTAGCCACTGCGGCCCTGTTTACACCGGGTATTCACATGTGTCTTTGATGATCTGATCACAAGTGGACAGCGCTAAGTGTGAACAACCAAGACGCATTGTGATTCGCCCACATTTTTTGCAGGGTACACTAATGCTTCATAACGCGTCCCCAACAAGAACTACATCTTTAATGCAGGACATGGTGGCTGTTTTGGTGACAGTGTGCTGACACTCTATGACTTGCCTTATTTCCGATGAGAGCTGTGTGACCATCCCATGGAGGGAGACGTGTTGAATTCAGTTGACAGTGACATCTCCATTTGTTCCAAAACATCTGCTAGTGTGACTGGTGAGCATGCTAGTGAGCAGCTAGCAAGAGTGTGGACATAATAACTGTACGTGAGGCCCTTTGACCCACTGGCAGAAGTGACATAAGCAGTAAGAAAATCTTAACCCAAGTGGTCAGCTGGAGACGCATGATAAACAAGGAAGTGAACAGTGATGAGTCCCGGCTGTCCGCTTGTGTTTGGATTAACCAAAACGCATAATGGTACCAGGTGTCAACAGGATAACTCAACTTCTGCTGCACCATTCTTTTGTTAATCTGTCTACAAAATGCACAAACTTTATTGAACTGTAATACTGAAATGCAAGACTGTCTCTTTAAATCTGGCTATTTTCAAAAATCAAATGAATAACAGGTACTCACAGTTGTTTTCATTCTTGTCAGAAAAGTATTTGAAATTGTTCTGACACTTAAACCTCATTCTTGACCTTGGTGCCAGGAGCTGAGAGAATCTCACCACAAGGTTTATTTAGTAGCTGCTGTGGAGCTTTCAGTCAAATGGCATGATCTTCAAACCCAGCGATCAAGGATTTTCACTTTCTTATCTAAGTGTACACACACATAAAATATAAATTTGAACATGTACTATTTCATGACAACAGGGATCTTGATCACGTAGTATGACTGAAAGCTCCAGAAAAACTACTAAATGGACCTTGTAGTGATACTGTTTTAAAAAGCATTTGAAATTGCACTGGGACCATTAGAGGACATTAAACTTATTTAACCTCAGGCTGATGAATGTGTATTGTTGGTAGCTCTTGAAAGAGAATTTTATCATCATCACAGCTCCTGTGTTCAAGGAGAAACCTTCATCACAGTAAGGGTGGTTGACACTGACTGGCAAATATTCAATATGTGATCAAATTCAAGTGATGGTCCACAAATCAACACGTCACTCTAAACCAAATACTTGAATGACCCTTTTTGAAGAGTTCATTCATTTATCTGACAGACAGGCAGGACTGTAGCCCTGCACAGCCTTGTTTTGTCTTTAGCTAATGACAGACTTCAGAAGAAGTGGGTGTTGGCCCTTTAATAATGTTGTCAACAGGCAAACCGTGTGTGTCTGTTCTGTTACCTTCTGGTTTGTCCCCACCATTCTTCTGATCCCCTGCTGACATTGAAGTTCAGTTTGCAGCTGTCCTTCCGCCCGACGAGTCTCCTTTTCCCCGAGGGCTGGCACTGAGGGTGCCCAGGGTGCAACACTGGCAGAGGAAGGTGAAGACAGACACAGATGACACAGAGAAGAAGAAGGAGAAGAAAGCGTGGAGGAGAGAGGGCACATATCCATTCTACTGACGGCTTTCCTCTTTTCCCTCACACACACTCTCTCTCCCTGACACATCCTCTGCTGAGAGGCCGGCAGGAAAGGGAGGGAGCTGGGGGGAGGAGAGGGAAGAGAATAATGCTGGAGAGGTGGGGTGAGGGGAGAAAGGGGCAGGGACATGGACAGGGAGGGCATAAGGAGATATGCTGTATTCAGGGCCTGTTGAGAATATGGTAAATATTATTAAAGAGTAATATTTCAGTTTTCTGATTTCAAAGCTTTCAGCCACACTTTCTTCATCAGGCAGAAAAAGGTTATGGATGAAATCTTATCGGCTACTGAGCTTGCATGTGAACAGATCCATCTCCATGACAACTGAGCAAACTTAATCTGCTAATGAAGGCCATGTGATGCCGTTTAAAACAATGCAGAGATAGTAAGGGGACCTTGAGTTGGGATTTTGTCAAACTACAATTTGCAAGATCAAGAATGAACTGCACTTTTTGAACTTTTTCAGTTTTAAAGAAAGAGTGCGACATTTTAGATTCTTTTCTTACACGTTTAATGCTAAGAGCCAGATGAGAACATCAAATAGGAAATAGGAAGTTACTGCTAGCAAGCGGTTAGCTTAGCTTAGCACCAAGACTAAAAACAACTAGCCCAGCTCTGTCTAAAGGAAACCAAATCTTCTCTTCAACTTACTAATGAACATGTTTGGGGCAACAGTAGGGCCGAGTATTGGCACTCGATACCTTTAAGGTATCAATCAAAATAACCAAGTAACAAGTGGTATCAAAACTTCTCCAGCTGAACGATACCTGCATTTGATCCTTTTTAGATAAAAATTATTCTATGAATGTTTTTTCTTGCAGTCAGTCATTGCAAGTGTTCTTCAATGAATGCAACGTAACATTAACTCACTACCGCAGCAGCTACAACCCATACAGTCCGTGGTGTGAAGTCGAGCAGAGTGTATTGACAGAGTCCACAGTTCAGCATACCCACATGTTTTACACAACTAAATTCCATTCACATGATGGGTATTGAATGGAGAACTCTGTTGGTATTGGTTTTACTTTAAGGGTATTGGTATTGGTACTGGTATTGTAATTCAGGCGCCAGTAAATCACTCCATAGGGACTTGGCTCAGGAACTGGAAGGTGGCCGATTCAACCCCAGCACAGACCATGTAAGGGTGAGGTACAATTCACCTCTTGGGCACTGCCCATCCATCCATCCATTTTCTAACCTCTTATCCTCTTGAGGGTCGTGGGGGGGGGCTGGAGCCTATCCCAGCTGACATTGGGCGAGAGGCAGGGTACACCCTGGACAGGTCGCCAGACTATTGCAAGGCTGACATATAGAGACAGACAACCATTCACACTCACATTCACACCTACGGGCAATTTAGAGTTACCAATTAACCTATCCCCAATCTGCATGTCTTTGGACTGTGGGAGGAAGCCGGAGTACCCGGAGAAAACCCACGCTGACACGGGGAGATCATGCAAACTCCGCACCCGGGATCGAACCAGGAACCCTCTTGCTGTGAGGCGACAGTGCTAACCACCATACCGCCGTGCCGCCCACTGCCCAGACAGACTTATTAAAAAAGGGACACAGCTACTGAGACGTCACCCATTGGTATGTGGGCTTTTCAACTGTAGCCATTTTGTTCTTTTGGAGCCAGTAGTGGACGAGAGGATGGAGCTGTGGTGGAGCGGGGGGTGGATCTGACTCAAAGACTGTAGCAACAGCATTAGCTAAAGAGACCACAACCGTTTTTGTGCCAGATGGTATGCATGTATATTTCTGCTGCAAAGTTGGACAATTTTAACGTGGGCGTCTATGGGGACTGACCTGCTTCTGGAGCCAGCCTCAAGTAAAGTGGCCATTTGAGGAACTGCTATTTTTTGACACTTTTCTGTTGGCTTTATTTTTAAGCCCTAGACGTTGCTGCTTGGTACAAAACCGGAATGTAAGAACACATTTTACATGTTTACACATGTCTGCAGTAAAATTGAGTCATGGTTTCTTGACAGCGTCAGAAGAACTCTGACACAGAGGCATTACGTTAATATTGTTTTTATGTTCGTGTATTTTTAAAATCAGCATGGGAAAGAGAGAGATGTTGAGGGGAGGGGACCAGGAAAACAATCCAGATGGTGGCACAAGGGGTGAGGGGGGTAGGGGTTAAGTGGACATGGTGTTCCACTAAACCTCCTGGGAGTTCAAGAGTCTCCTTGACTCGTAAAGGGAAACCAATTAAGCACACAGTTACAGGAAGAAACAATGTATAATGCATTAGTCTCTAACCCACTGTAAAACAAGGGAACAAACGGGAGCCAAGAACTAATGGAGTCCATGCCTGTTAGTCCTTCACATTGGAGGGCACTTCACAGGTGTCTGTAGATGATTTATACCAGACATCATTCTCATAACATCATTAGTAAGTCATTGACCTTCTCTTAACGCCAGGTAGGTAAACTCTATTGTTGCTGCTCTACTAAATGTGTTGAGTTTTTTCCACTGAAACAAAAACAGGCTGTCATTGACCCTCTCTGATCCTCTGCAGCTGTTTGACCTGCGCCAGCTACTACACTGAGGGAAGTTTGTTTATTAAGTCCTCTGAACCGGCCGCCCTGTTTACGCCTCCAAGCTTCCCGGACCTCTTCAAAACACAGCGAGGAGCATGCCAAGTGGCCCTGTGGCTGGAGCCAGCACAAACACGTTATCTGAGGGGAACATGGGAACATCATCTTTCAGTGCTGCACTTCAGATTTCCTCATGCAATTCTAAAACTTGTGCGTGGGTGCTCTGTTAGCTATCCTTGAATAACAAATGGAATCTGAGCGAGGAACAAATTGTGAAAGAAAGGACTTTAGAGAAAGCTTGCTTAGGATGTGACTGATATGGGTTGAATATTAGCAAACCAGTCAAGTTTCTCTTACAGTTGACATCCATGTCTGTGAAAACACGGATGCTTCACACACACACTTCCTCTGGCAGCACAAAGGATCTATACAATCAGCACAGTTTCAAGGTGGCACCCAAGATTAGTGTCACTGATTCAGTATCTGACCAAATGTCTCCCCTTCTGTTCCTTAGATATGACATTGATACCCTTTGGGTATAAAATGTCATCATTCTATCATATTAGACATTTGTGTGAAGTTTTGTCATAATTAGCCGATGTTTTGGTCAGTCATAGTGACACTGACCTTTGACCTTCGACCACAAAATTCTGACCAGTTTATTCTTAAGTCTAAGTGGATGTTAATGCCAAATTTAAAGAAATTCCCTTAAGGTGTTCTTAAATAATTTTGTTCAGGAGAATACGACAGACGGGGTCACAGTGACCTTAGCCTTTGACATCCAAATTCTAATTAGTTCTTCTGTGACTCAAAGTGGACGTTTGTGCCAAATTTGAAGAAGAATTCCCTCAAAGTGTTCCTGAGATTACACATTAATGAGAATGAGAGGGATGTAAGGTCAAAGAGACCATGACCTTTGACCATCAAAATCTTATCAGTTTTTTGTTGAGTTCAAGTGGTCGTTTGTGCCAATTTTGAAACCGAAACAGAAAGCTGAAAGAGTCTAAAATGCTCCATTGAGCTGATGATACTGCAAAGTAAGGTGATGGATTTATCACTATGACTTTTGTCACATTTCACATCTAATTTTTACTATGAAATATTAATTAAAGATGCTTTAAACAAAACGTGACACATAAGGTTTATGTAATACATGTCCCATCGAAAGGCTGACATTACATTTAAATCTGGATATGAAAAAAAATAATTTATGACTCTTCCCTGAACAATTTCCTTCAGTGCCATGTAAGGAACAGAGCAGAGGTTGACACGCCAGGATGTTGTGCAGAATGTATTCCTGTCAGGATGGGACCACATCACCAAGGACAACACGGCCGCTGACCTGCTGTGCTCGTCTTGTCACACTGACTGAGAGGCGCAAGTTTCTTCTACTGGCTGTTTGTGGCTGCTCAGTCGCTCCCTCTGCTGTAATATAACAATAATCTGATCTGCAGTCACAGCCGTCCTGCAGGATAAAATCAGAGATAAAGATGAAGTCTAGCATCAAGACAGTTGACACCAATGTAACTTTTGTACGTATTTCGCTAACTAACATTACTGGTCACACTGATATGAAATTTACTGTAGACGTTCTTGGCTCCTAGACGATGGTAACCAGCTGACCTGTCCTCTAGTGCCACCGTAAGACCAACATTTTCAGTTCTGTATGGCAATGTAAGAAAATCTAATCACCAAGATACTGCTCAGATTGAATAAAACATTCACATTTTGTTTTCAAGGTCCAGTGTGTAGGATTTAAGGGAATATAGTGGCAGAAACTGAAGATTATATTCATGATTATGTTCCAGGGCCGAAAAATGAAAACAAAACCAAAGTGCCAAAAACTGCAGTTCCCCTAATGGCCACTTGAGCCTGGCTCCAGAAGCCAGGCAATCCCCACAGACACTACATGTAAATGCCCAGCAGAAATAAACATGTTTACAGCCTGGCACAAATATCTGTTTGGTCTTTATAGCTAATTTACCCATTCATGAAAACTAAACAGGGGGTGAGTCTTTATATAACTCACTTCTGGCTTAAAAAAAATGTCACAATAGTTTAGTCCATTATTTTTACAGTCTGTAGCTGAAGCCAGTGGTAGATGAAATAATTGAAAGCCATACTTGAGTAAAAGTACAGATATCTTACTAGAAAATGACTCTGGTAGACATTGAAGTCACCTACTAGAATATTACTTAAGTAAAAGTCTTAAAGATCTGATATTTACTGTGCTTCAGTATCAAAAGTAATTTTATCATATTAAATAAAATTAACTATTAAAAGTAAAAGTACAAGTAAAAGCTGTTCATTTTGAGGATTTTGAAGTTTATTTCTTCTTAACATGTACACCACCTTTAAAAAAAAGTCGTAATTTACACTTGAAGAAAAACAAGGTCTTCTTCACGACTTACAGGATTTACTGTTGACTACCCAGGGCTGGCACACTGCAGCGGAGCATTCAGTCAATTGTCACAAATCTGAGTCTCCTTGAATCATTACTCACCCTTTCTGCTGTGTGCCACCACTCTCTGCTTCCATCATGAAGTCAGCCTCATCGTTGACTAGCAAGTAGCACAATACGATCTGACACACAGCCTGGGCCGGACTGGAAATCCAAAGTTAACTGCTGCTTTGAGAGCACTAGCCCTCATATAAACCTTCCAATTATATTTCATAGTAATGAAGTAGCAAATTGCTCAGGACATAGAAATACAAAGATACTGGAGTAAAACTTGTGAAATACTTTCACGCCAATCTCTGGAGTAAAAGTGAAAGCTGACAGAAATACAAAAACTCAAGTACAGATACTTAGTATTTTAACACAGTATCATGCCTTTAATACATTTTATTACTGCCTGAAACTAGGAGTCATTGTGTTTTTGTTACCTTAAAATGACCTGGAGCGGATCCTCTTCCACCGAGTCTGCCATGTTGTTTCTACAGTAGCCCAGAATGGACAACCTAAACATGGTCTGTAGATAGGGGCATTCCTGTTTTCTTCTTTTTGTGCCCGCCACCCCTGTTCTTCTACACATTTGGCATGAGGGAAAATTTTTAGTTGGTTAATTTGCTTGAAGTGTCAATGGAGGATTAAACAAAAGAAAATAATGCACAACGGGTTAATTATTGTGGCTAAACAATTTATCTATTGATGTAGATTTATTTACAGTAAGTGATAAAATGCTACACAAAGCCTTTAATACACATTTTCCATTGTAGACTTGAAAAATGGAGCCAAACAACATTATTACACCAACCTAATGACCACTAAAGCCATTAAAAACAAAAAAGTTAGTTCATTTGTAATAACCTTATGTACTGAACTTAAATTACTGGCATCAAACCTGCTGTCAAATCTGTGACAACCCCAAAGAAAACCACTGTACTGCACCACCTCCCAGCACCCAGGGTATATGAATGCTGTAACAGCCAGTGTTGTCCAGTTCAGCACAACTGTATGTGTCTTGAAAGCTTAATCGAGTGTTCCCCCCTCGACCCCTCCCTCCTTGTTGTTGTCATCACCTTGAGCTCCATAACACCCAGCAGCACCTCCACCCAGAGGAGCTATGGGACGAACAGGAAATCTAATTCTAGACCACTTCCTGTATGACATTCCTGACCTGAGCTGCCTTCCTGCTAGACTCTCCCAGACTCCGTACGTATAGCGCACCAGCCACACTTTTACATTCCTTAACATGTAAATGTCCACACAGGAGAGGAGTGTGGTGAGACACAAAGGGATGGTAGGCCCATTCAGTCCTTTTGTCTGAGACATCTGTTTGAAATAAGACTGCAAAAGGAAAAGGAAATATCAATGTGACATTATCTAATGTTGATGAGTAATTATAAAAAACACATATTAGCCTTTTGTACCAGCACCTACATGCAACCCCCCACCCGCAGTCCATTAATGTATATTGTTTTGCAGCCATTTCAATCCATTTATTTTATTGGTAACTTCATTAAGTGCATAGAATGAGAGTTCACATACATTGAGAACAAAGTGACAGACTGATAGGTGGAAATACATGTAAAAGAACAGATCAGACAGAACAGACTACATTCAGTGTAGCAGCATCTCTACAGTCCCCTCTTTTACTTCATCACTTCCCTCATCCACTGTATTACACATACAACATGGTTTAAATATGTAAATATATGAGTTGATTTATGTGCAGCAACACAAAGTGTGTACTTATGAATATGAGTGACCATTAAAGGCCACTGCGAACAAAGTTAAACCTCCGAGACGCTGTGACACATACTGACAAGAGGACTGATTTACAATTTGACTGGTTATTTCTTTAGTAAAGGCACCAAGTGTTGTTCTACCACATTTCACAGAAACAGCAGAATGTGTTGGTTCAGTGAAACAAAAGCCTGCCTCCACCTACAATGCATCCATTAGGCCCATGATCAAAAACTGTGTGTCTGAACGACTATGAAAGGCTCCCATTCCAACCTTAATTAGCACTCCCTCTATATTCTATTTATCTGTAGTGTTTCGTGCCATTTCAAATACATTCTCACCCTAGATTAGTTTAGTAGCGTTAAAGATTTCCTCCTCCTTCAACATTTATTAGTGTATCTATATAAATTGTTTCATCCTTCCAGTTTAAACGAAGCAAAAATACAATATGAATCTAAACACATATTACAAAAATATATCAGCTACATGAAGTTTCACCTTTAGCTACTGAAAGTGACCAAATAATATTGCCAACAAAGGCTGAAGCAGCCGATTGCCACAGAAAATTCAAAATAAAACCTCTTCCACAAAATCATGATAAAGAAAAACTAAAAATATTCAAATGGCAACTGTAACTCAGCAAATAAAAATGGAAACCAACAGTAATGATTGGATTCAGATTAAAAGAAATAAACAATAATATGGAATATCTCCCAAAAAGAAAAATCAATATGAGATACATAACGTTTTGCCTCGTTTGCAATTTGCCAGTTTCATTTCAACCGTGAGACAGAGCCTGTTAAGAAGCAGCTTACCTCCTGCAGCTCTGAAATGAAGAACCTAAACCCTGCTGTCAGCTTATCTACCTGCTACATAAAAGCTGCTCCCACAGTGTTTTCATGGGTCCCAGGCAGCAGGCACTGTAACACTATCACACAGAGTAGGTTTGTTGGCCTCCTGGTGTAGTTACAGTATGCTCTCTCTCAGGTTCCCACTGCTGGTTGAGTTTGACTGCTGACTTTCTGTTTGGGCTACTGATGTTCGGTTCCACGTGTGAAAGTCCAAAAGAGCTTGATTGAGTTTCTCCATCCAGTCCAATCTCTCCTGTTTGGTGTCAGCTGAAAACCAACACCTGGAAAAAAAGACATCCATCAGCATTGTAAGAACTGTAAGAGAAGCCAAACCTGTCTGGGACTGGGACAGGGAGCCTGCTGAAACACCTATCAGGGTCAAAGTATCTGTCCTACTTTGGTAAACTTGCTGTAAAATCACAGACAAGACAACTACAGCTTTTTCTACATTTTCTTAAAGATTAGAGGGACACTTCTGTATTTTTGAACATGGGCCCTATTTTCCCAAGTTTTTGTTTCAAAGTGATGAATGGAGACAACATTTTTTAAACTTCTGAAGTCTGCAATCTAATCCTGACGGGCTGTTGTGCTCCATCAATTAATGTCTACTAAAACTGTTTGTTTTTGCCACTGACATGCTCAAATTGTTATTAACCTGTGACTGAAAAGGACCCTACAGAGAAATGAAACATTTTTCCTAACATTTCGTCGATCAGATCTGTTTGTTAGTGTGTGTAACCAAGTCTCGCTCAAGGAGAAGTCTCGTTTTTAAAATCCCACAGACTTTTCCACGTTGTCAAAATCATAATCAGCAAATCTTTTAGATAACAATCAGCTACACTTTATTTTCTCAACACAACAAACTCCTTGTGGCACGTTTCCACTGTTGTTTTTTTTTTACTGCATTAAGTCACCTCTTGGAGATTTCCCAACGAGACTCTACCTTGAGTAAGACTTGGTCGCAGTAACAAACCGACCACACAAAGGTGGGGAAAAATGTGTATTTCTCCGAGGAGTGCTTTCTGTGATGTTGTCGGACACTGCGGCACCAGCAGCATCCTGTCCCAATACTGGTTCAATTTAAAAAAGTGGTTGCCTCCATCAGTCACTGAAACATAAAAACATGTCGAGAATAGGGTCCAGCTTGAAATACCTTGAATACCACATCTAACGGCACACAATGTGAAATGTGCCATATGAGTGTAGTGGCTGTTCATCTTTTTTTAAGTAATTATATTGCTTCAAAATACATTTTGAGACGCAACCAAATCACTGATGTCACAGAAGGTGTTTCCCATCAGCTGTCAAAAGTAAAACACCCTCTATGACATCACTAGTTGACTAAAGCCAGAAGAGCATCATGCTTCATGCTTACTGTAAACAAAATGCCAATTATATTTAAACATGTTTTCATTGTAAATGAAGAGTCGGCTAAAATGTAGATGATCAAAACTGGTCAAACAATTTGTGCCTTAAAAAATTGGATTACAATCTATGAACATAAAAAACACCATAAAATCAAATCCTGACATCTGTTTTAAAGAGGTCATATTTAACTGCAAGAAACTGAGTGTATTTGCATTTCACTAACTCCCACAGATCTCATTTTTCAGGGTGTTGTGGTTTTTATTCAGCCTTACTTGGCCATGGCTTCCTGGCTGGCGTCCTGCTGCTGTGGGACGTTGCTCACCAGCTCAAAGGTGAAAGGTCGAGCACACGAGTCCCTCTTCACAGGCCTGACACACTGACTGTGAGAGCTGGACAGAGAGATGCTGCCTTCTGCTTCCTGGGAAGTTCAAATAGGAAACAGAATCAAAGCTAAAAGTAACTTAGTGACTCAGTCTGCTGAAGTCTGAGGTCTGGCTGTTGGTCTGTCCATACCTTGGTTTCTTTGTCGTTGGGGTGGTTCCAGTAGTGCATGTTGCATCCCTCCAGAACAAAATATCGGCGATGCCACACTCCGTATCCACTGATCAACTCAAACATTGTCTGGGAACAGATCCAGAAAAAGACTGGGCTTAATGCAACTAAATGCAGCAAGAAGATACTGACACTTGATTTTAAATTATTGTGCCCAAACAGAATACTCTAATCCCAAAAATTTTAAGTCAGTGCGACACTGAATTATTTATGAAGATAAGACGTGTTTGCAATGTAAAAAGCAAGTTGTGGTAAATAAGCAACATCACAGTACTGACCAGGAAGCCTTGGTGCTGTACATTAGAGTGACTCTCGCTGTCCAGACGCAGGTAGATGTTGCCCTCTAGAGGAGAGAGAAAAGGCACCTGCAGGCCAGGGAAGAAGAGGGAGGGGGACACACTGTTAAACTGCTGTAGTGTGAAGGACATGTCGAGAAACAAGAAACAGAAAACAATAATTTGAAGAATTTCATTCCAACATAATCTTCATCCGTTTTTGTCAAGCAAAGCTATCTGAAAACCAACTGCTCTGACTTTTAAGAGATTTCATTTATATCTGTTAGATGTACTGAGTGTCATTATGAGCAGGTAGCACCATAATGCATTTGGAGTGAAATTCTTCTGGTATATTTAGATGGTTAAAACACACATACACACATGGACACATGCACACATGGACATACACACAGCCTCTACACAAAACATGTTTTTTAAGCTTCTAATTTCCTCCCACATATCATGTAATCCAATATTAAATGATGTAAGAACATAGCAGAGGGGTGTAAGAATATGTGTACCAATACATTTTGGTACAAACACACATTTATGGTTTGTGCAAGCGAGTAAATATATCTTGCTTGAGGCACTGAAGCACTATTCTGTAACTATTTCATTTCATAACAATGTGCTGCCTGAGCAGTAAAGCCAAAGAACCAACATGATGGATATTTTTTTTTATTTCTGAGATCAGACAGGAAAGAGCTTAAACTAATGAACAGAAATTCATTCACGACAAACAAATACTATCAAGGCTGAAGCAGCGGTTAATTAGTATGAGTGAAATGATGAGTCAGAGATGAGGTTAGTTTTTGCAGAGGGAAACAGTGAGAGGTGAAGAGCTGACAGTGTGGTGAAAGAGTGAAACCTTTTCCTGAAATTCATCTCCCAGCAGCCTCCTGATTTTGCCTTCAAGTTTCATCTGAGTGGAAGAAGATCGACAGCGAGAGGGGGGAGGGAGGCAGACAGGGAGGGGCAGACATGTTACATCACCAGTGAGCCCACCCATGTGTGGAAACTTCTAACATAATAGTAAAAGCACCAAATGAGTGTATAGTTAAGTGGTGCCTGTAGCACTGTGCTTCATCTCTGGTCACTTAGTGCTGGAGGTCAAAGAAATACACAGAGAGGTGTAAAACCTGGTGACAGTGGATGTGTGAAAGTTCCTATGCTTTTCTTTACTGAATGATGTCATTCAATTAATCACCAATTTATATAATTAATTACCACAAAAGGTATTTACATGTCTGCACTTACAAAATAATTCACGAAATGTTTTTTTACTTGCCACACTAACAAAGATATCAAGGTTGAAGCAGCTAGAGCTTGTTTGACACCACTGAAAGTTTCCAGCATATTCCATTAGTTTTTAAGCATTACAGTAATTGAAACACCAACATTGCTCAGTAGACATTTCAGCAGCAGACACATTCCTCTGGGCCAGAGTAAGACAGCTGTGTATAAACTTTAGTTCCTAAAGATTGCAAAGACAGTGTGAACAGCCTTTTACAACAATATCATGACAGATAATTTTACCTTATCCAGAGGGAACTTGCTGTGTCCTAGAGAGGCCAAGGTGATCTTATGGGAGCCCACCAGACAGAAGTTGCTGGAGCGACGTGGGTTAAGAGCAGGAGGAGCAGCAGCTGAAAGGCCAAGAAGCGCAGAATGAAACTCATAACATGAAATAGTCAGTCAGTAATAAGTATGCCCATTACGACCAGTGAGTTTAAAAAGTTTATTTGGTAGAAAACAGAACTGCCTCCATATCAAACATTTTAATTTATGTACAACCAAAGTTTTCTAAACATTTACATTCTTCCATTCCAGAGTGGTCGAGTTGATTAATACAGAAGCCTTTTTGTGCTGTAACGAATACTGACCAAAATTAAACTCAACTTACATGTCAGAGTGTTACTGGATCTCTGTTGAAAACAAAAGAAAAGGTTTGGATGACAGGTCAAAAACAGCAATGCATACTTTAATATTTGATCACGAAATAAAACCCGGATACTCACTGTTAAAGTGTTCAGAAGCTTTCTTGGTGTGACCTAAATATGTAGACACAGCATAAGTGAATTAGACTGTCATTGATAAATATACACCTGGCTTGTTATTTGGCTCACTGACTCACCCGTGACTTGGTGGTGGTCCGGTCCATGCTGCAGCTACTACCTGAAGTGTGGGACTGGATGGCAGAAATACAGTCACATTAAAAATCCACAAATTAGATCTGATCATTGGTGCTGTGCAACCAAACTTGTGAAGACAAATACATAGCATGCTAAGACGTGCTAACAGCATGTTAAGCCATGCATGCTCTACAGCACATACATCTCTGTCGAACACCAACAGTGAACAACATGCCAACTAACATCACGTTGTGCTAACAACATGCTGGGCTATCTATCACGCTGCCTTCACTGGTAGCATGCTGCTAAATTCAACTAACCAAGGCTCTTCAGCTACCTCATCCTAGAAAGCAACACACCACACACTTGTTCCATAAATTACCAGTTATATTCAAGCACAATAATAAACATATAAATGGGAGTTTTAAAAAAAAAAGGCAAAAATACTTCTGGAACCTGCGGCCCCAACAACTTTGCTATTCTTTTAATTTGATTTCAATTAATACATAAAAATAAACTGCAAATTAAAATGTCAAATGTTTTATCTCACCAGGCTGTAGACCTCCACATCAATCTCAAAGGAAGAGCGGATATCCTTCCTGAAATATCAAGTAGACAAAATTATTATCATATGCAATAAGCTATCTCTTCCCACTGAAATGATTGACACAGGCATAAGACTCTTTATATTCAAAGGGTAAGTCAGCAAAAATCATATTTTAGAACCTCGACAAAAGAAAGTGTCTCAGTTTAGCTTGACTTGTCTGCATGTGACCGTTCATTAATCATTTGTCAAAAAAATATAAACACAAACAGAGAAAACCAACAGTGATGTCCGTCACTGGTTGAAATAGGCTAAAAAAACGTGTTGTCAATTCAGGAAAAGAAAGTCAGATGTAAATGCAGCATATTGGTGCTAGAGGCAGTGCATCAGATTTATCAAATGAAGTATCCACAAACCAGCTTACAGAGTGACAGAAGTAGGGAAGGAGATGGTGTCTCCATTCTGAGCATCAGCAGCCGTGGCCAGTGGGGTGGCGACAATGTTGCAGGGGCCGTAGCGGATCAGGACGAAAAAGTAGTGACTTGGCCGACCTAAATTGTTACATGAACACTCAGTCTTTTCAAAGTCGATATCGATCACTACATTTGTGTTAATCAAGTCCTGAACTTTGAAATGGAAATGTTTAATTGAAATCATACAAATACATCATAATGATGTTAAATACAAGACATTAAAAATTCAACCAAATTAAAAAAATCGAAGTAATGTCTTCTTGCTGTGCTACCTGTGCGGTTGTGTGACGAGCAGACAAATTCCACCTTAAGAGGCAGCTGGATGTTTGTGATGCTGACAGTCCCTCTGCAGGCCTGCTGGGAAACATACTCCCTGTCCTCTCCTGCTCCGTCTACTGGCTCTGAGTTCCTCTCCTCCCTCAGTCTGGTCACCTCTGCCAGCAGAGCAGAGCGTTTCTCACCTGAAACAGACAAGTAAATCAAAAGAACAATTATAGATGCGGCACAGCAAAGAGTCAGGGCTGGGCATTCTGGGGTAGCCAAGGGGTAGGAAGCAGTCGTTATAGAAAACTCAGTTTTGGAAATACATCCAGAGATATATTATGGTTGCACTTGCAGATTTGCATATAACAGAAGACTGGACTATTGGCTTTAACTAAGGTCTGCACTCTCCAAGTACCCTTCTAGTTAGCATACAAATACTTGAGTTATGGCCAAAGACATCTTTTTGGGGTTACAGTGACCTTGACCTTTGACCCCCAAATGTTGTTGAGGCAACAAATTCTATAAAAACAGAATAGTTTGAACATGACCTATCTGTGGTACACAAAGATTGGACTATTAAACCAAAAATCTTGATATGTACATACAGGAGACCAACAATAGTTTCTCAGCTTCAGCCTCCTCCAGCGAGCCTCGTCCATGCTCCTCATCAGTGCAGCAGCTCAGAGCCTGCAGCGTCTGGTTGATCACAGTCTGCAGCTTCCCTGCTTCTGCATTAAGAGCCTGAACCAACACAGGACAATATATGGCTTACTGAACACCTGTATTGGATTTAAATCAATAATAACTATTAATCAACAAGCTAAAGGCCAGTTTCAACAGTTTCAGTGCAGCTAACTGAATTAGTAGAAAGTAATGAGTATATGCATACTTAGATGTAATCTTGTAAACTGACTGACCTACTGTTAGTTAATCAACAGCAACAACAACAACAAGTTAATGGGTTAGTCTTGTTAAAAGCAGTGGTACACACTGTGATTTTCTCCTTGGTGTTGACAGAGGGTTGAGGTTGGGACTTCTCCGGAGCTCGTCTCTGAACCCCAGGAGTGACACTCTGAACGGTGGGAAGCTTTTTCTGTCTTTGAGTGCGGTAGGCATCAATACTGTGATGCAAAGAACAAAGCAAAATCAAATTACAGACACTTCAGAGTACCAAACAACTACACTGTCAAATTTGAGCATATCAGTTAATAATAAGTTTAATTTAACAATATATACACAAATGGAGGATTATAACTGACTTTACACCTCCTATATTCAAAAGAGAAGTGTCAAAGAAAGCAATGTGAAGATAATGTTGATATGACGTGACATGTTCACAGAATTGCATGCCTGAAATACAGTGCAGTATTTAAGTAACAAAAACATTTAAACATTATGGAAACTAAAATCCTAGTTATCCTATTGAGTCACATACAACAACGTAAAATCTTAGCTTTGCGCCTAAAACACACCTGGCAGTAGTGAAGTGTGGCCTGCGACGAGCTGCCATGCAATGACTGTAGAAAGCTGTGGCAGCTGCTCTGACAGCAGCTGTTAAATTCTGTTGCGAAGTGCAGCCAAACTAAAAATTAGGGATAGTTCAACTTTGGGAGATGAAACGAGGCCAGAGAATATCCGCAGCTAATCAGTAAACAGAGTCCTGTGACTCATGTGATATGTTTACCTATGTTACAAAGAATTTCTTCACACCTGAAACACAAACACGCCTTCCAACTGCAGAAACATGTAAATATTGCAACAAGCTGCACTTTGCCGCTGCCTGGTGTGTTTTCAGTGTTAGTTAGGCCTAAGGGTCTTTTGGAGAGGAAGAGGAGAGTCCCACTTAAGGATATGGTTGAAGATTTGGAGTGCCTCTGTCAGATAAATACAACACTGGACCTGAACTTGATCATATCATCATTATCTGCCGGTCCAACATTTAATTTGCAGAGTTTAAAGCACCTCAGTTCTACATAGCACATTCATGAGTGATTTTGATTGTGTTTTCATTTTAGACATTATTTAACAATGCCATTTCAGTTGTCGTGCTTTTTTGACCAAGTCACCAGTTATAACATTTCATTGGTAAAACCTTGCTTAACAAATACACAACAGGGTTTGTAATTTTTTAGATGTGTCACGACATTGTCTGGCATAAGACAACAACTTATGACCCAAGACAGAGAGCTCATTCAGGGTTTATTCCAAACAGAATTTGTACAAATGGCTATGATGTTTTTACCTGTACAGAGGTGCAGATTCAGGAAGAGGGGGGGTGGTCTCCTCTGGAGTTAAAAGCAGAGACGGAGGATTGGATTCCAGGCTCACTTCCAGTCGCTGTTGGTGGAATATGTTATATATATTTTGAGGCTCTGAATTTATCACAGAGCTCCCCTAATGGAACTCGTGTATTGACAGCTCAAAGTTATGAGTTTATCTTACCAGAGGGGTGACCACAGCCTCTACAGACTTGCTGAGGGGAGACAGGATCCCACTGGAAGGAAAAGTCAGCAGCTCATCTTTATCGCTTTCAAGTGCCTTGTTCTCGTCACCCTCCTCTTCACTTTTCTCCTTCTCTGACTCCGTGTCAATTTTTTCTTTGTCTCCAGAGCAAACGCCGATGCCACTGTCATGGTCCTCAGTGTCCTCATCATCCCCCCTTTCCTCCTCTACCCGTCCAGCATATTCCAGCACCTCCTCGAACATCTGGTCAATTATTTCAGCGGTGTTGGTCTCATCATGAGAGCTCAGTTCAGCATCTGTGGAAAGAAACATTCAAACGAATCACTGCACTTTCTGAACAAATAAAGACTACAACTCAACGATAGGTCGACAGTCATGTGGGACCTCAGCAGCCAAGTGTTAAAACTGAAGACACATTTATTCCCACAAGTGCACCTGTGCAATACCAACTGTGTGCTCGTGGCCTAATATTGATTTCTCTACTTATTACTTGAGTTGAAAATTTATACATTTGAAAAGATGCACACTTTAAAGAAAAACAGAAACAGCCATACAAACTTCTCGAATAACATCTGGGCATGTTTGCTTGTGTGCATGTTAAAACCTATAGTCACCCGTGATTTAGAAAACATGCTGCTCTTAATATGAACCCACTATATGCAGTTTACCAGTGGTCAATGAATTCCGTCCTGCCAACAGCCTTTTTCACCCATGTGCTCTGCTTCTCCTAAGGTGTCCTCAGGCACTCACACCTTCACCTTCTTACTGTTCTCACCTGACATACTTGTCTCTGCCCTGGGCTCCATGGAGTTACTCGCCTCAGGCAGGGTTGGGTCATTAATTAGCTCTGGCTCCAGGATAAAGGTGACTTTCTTAGAGCTTTCTCCTGCCTCTGCCTTATGAGTTTCTTCGGTCTGCCCATCTACAACACCCTCCCTGTCATGTACTGCATCTTGCTCCATTTCTTCTGTCTCCAAAAGATCTGACACCTGTACCTCCGTCAAACTCTGAGCGCCATCATTTCCATCACTGTCTGATGATTCAGTCGCAGTCTCTCCCATAGCTTTTGCTACATCTTCAATATTTCCTTCAAGCTCTTTGTACTCCCCCTGTGTTTCTTTAGGGGACTGAGAAACATTGACAGCAGGAGATGCCTCTGTTTGTTTCACTCCACTATTTGGGCCTTCTCTGCCTGACTCCAAATCCATGTCTTCTTCTTTTATATTCACTGTCTGTGACTGCTGACATTCATCATCATTATGACCACATCCTCCTGTGTCTCCTTGGTCATGTTTTGTTGCAAACATATCACTATCATCTGTAACTGCTCCCTTATAAAGTCCTTCACAGGGCTCTATGCTTCCTTGGTCTCCATTTAAATTAGACTGATCTTTCACAGAGTCATCTAAACAGCTTTCTAACACATCCTCGTCCTCCTGAGGTTTCTCACCTTCCTGCATTTCAGAGGAGCCAGCAGTCTCAGCTGAGACATTACCCAAAAAACCTTCACTGTCCTGAATGTCAGAGGGTTCACTGTGATCTGCAGCACTGCCTCTTTTCTCTTTTTCTACCCTGGATAATTCAAACTCCTTCTCCTCTTCTTGTACACACACATCTCCCTCGTGTTCTGCAGCTATGACAGACTCTTCCTCCTTGCACACCTTGTCTTGAGGATATCTCCACAACCTTGACTCCTCATCTGTCGAAGGCTCAATCCCCTCTTCACTGTATAAAGAACCATAAGTTTCCTCAAATGAAAACACCTCAGACGTGCCCTGTTCAGTTAACGTGGAAACCTCGACTCTACCCTTCACATTAGACTCTTCTAAATGAGTTGATTCCAGCAAGCTTTGCTCATCACCCGTAGGCAACTCTGACACATTCTGGTCCTCACTAAAAGACAGCTTCAGCACAGTCTGTGTCTGTGGTTGTCGGGTCCCTGGCTGATTTTCTTCATTTCCAACTGAAGCTTTGTGCTGTTTCTCCTCCCTCACTCTACCACCCTGATGAGTATTTTGCTCCTTCCATTCCAGGTGCAACTCCACCTCAGTAGAGTTCCCAAGCTCTGCAGACGCTTCAGAGTGACTGGGTCCCCTTTCACCTGTTGAAAAAGTAGTCTCACGTCTTAACACTAACTGCCTTAGCTTCATACTTGATATATTTGAGAACAAGTACAGAGAATACATATTTATGAATTTATCTAAAGACGGTGTCAGAAGCCATTTAAAATCCTTAGTGTAAGATACTGATTGTGTTGGGGAGGAAACACATCTGGCATGATGGAGAATGCGAGGACTAAACTGTAGAACTTGTACCAGCTCTCTTTGTACTTGCTACTGTTAATGTCCTCCTACTCACACAAAACAAGTTTGCTATCCTGATATGGATTCTGGCACTTAAGCTAAGGGTACTGACAGACTATTGATCTGACATCATTGTTCTTTTCATTTTAAAATGAAAGTCTGTGTACCTCTTTGTCAAACTGTTTGGTATGATTATCCTGCTTGTAAAGTAACATACACTCTTTAATGTAGACCATACATCAGCATTTTTTATGGTTGTTCAAACTTTATATTATGTTGTTCTAGCAGGTTTTTAAAATTGTGGTACTCCAAGTTTAGTGAATATATTTAATGTGGATCAAATCTAACTAATGATCAGTTTATTAACATCTGTATTAGTGGTTATAGAGATCCAGTGTATCAGATTGGGGCATCACTGTTTGGGAACTGATATCACGATTTTAACAAAGTGTTGTTGGGTTTCGTTTTTACTATTGTCATTCTCAGAGTGCAATGGGCTACTAAGGATATGGACAGGAAAAAAGTATTTATAGGGCCACAACACTGGTCTTATATTTCAGTTTAGGACATTCCTACTTCTATTGCTAAAATCTGTCTGCTACAGTCCTGGTGTGTATTGACTTAATTCCTTAAAATAGAGAAACAAAATGCATTTATTTAATAAACAAGGGTGGTATGAGAGAAAGTCAATTTAATGTCAAAAGTCCTACCTGTCCCATCTGAAGATTGCTTCTCTGCACCTGATGTAGCAGCTTCAAAGCTGCCGTCTTTCATCTCAGCATCACCATCCATCTGCGGGAAGCAACATTGCAGAGCAAAGGTTTATTTGATGTAATATAATCAAAGTAAATATACAGGCTAAAAGAAAAGTAATATAATACTGCATCTGGTGGTTATTGTTGTGATTTGGTTCATGTGCCCAACAACCAGAGAAACAGTGTAAAAATAAAAGGAACAAGAGATCTATGTCACACAAGCAAATAAAACAGAGTATCAAACAAGATGTAAAATAAAATAAAACACAAAACAGCTGGTGTAACCAGTGGAGTAGAGCACTTAATGACAAGGTGAAGTGATGATGAATAGTAGAGAAGCTCTAAAGCCTATTTCATTCCTATGAAGCTCATTGTTATAATACACTGTGTCAGAGCTTGTGTCAAATGATGAAAATTCACATGACAGATGACATCAGAAGCTTCAAACATCACTGGTGTTCCAGAAAACGCTTTATTCAGTTTCACAAATTTCAAAGTTTTTCAGTGTATTCAGCATATGAGTGGGATAAGAATAGAGGGAAGTAATGATGTAATACAAATAATAGGCCAATTTAAAGGAGAAGTCCAGTATTTTGCACTTTGAGCCCCATTCCTGGGTTGTTTATGATGAAACAGAGTGGTTAAGACCAAAATCTTGACGATTGCTCCTTCTCTGACAATTTGAAAGAATTTGGCTTTCCCCTGCCTGGCTTAACAAGGCTGTCTATGGCCATGTGTACATCTGTCCTAAAACCACCTTAAACGTTCGTTTTCAAAGCCATGAAACTCACCGAGTGGTCAGTGGTGTTTGTTGATGGCCATAGACAGCATTGTTAAGCCAGGCAGGGGAAAGCCAATGTCAAACGCATTGCATAATAACATCTACATTTAGTGCAGCACTTAATTAATACACTATTAGAGATTTAATCATTATATGCAAGCTTTTTGGGCTTTTACTGTACACACGAAACTAAAACCATTAAAATTAGAGTGGTGTTTCATGCTTCTTCAGCATGAGTCTTGTAGGGCTACTATAGGTTTTGCAAACCACCAGATGAGAGCTGCAACAATTTAGTCTTCTAGTTTAGTTTATGTAGTTGGCAACTATTATATAAGTGCCAAGTCATTTGATAACCAATTAATCTGTTTGAGTCATTTTTAAGAGGAATATTTTCTAGTTTCTTTACTCCTCAGTGACAGTAAACTGAATATATTTGGGTTGGGGACAAAAAGGACATCATCTTGGACTTGGGAAACACTGATTTTTCACCATTTTCGGACCTTTTACACCAAACAACTGAAAGATTATTCAGAGAAAATAATCCACAGATTAATTGACAATGAAAATTATCATTACTTGCAGCCCGAACCAGATGTCACTGTTTTAGAAGTGTGTGAAGCCTCAAAGCTTCAAATCTATTTCAGCACAAATAAAAACAAATCACCTAAAGCTTCATAAGGCTTTATCTGTCAATCCCTACTAAACAGTCAAAACACATTCACAGAACCCTCCACGGTGACTCTGTAATGTACATTACAGGGCTAATTATATACTTTTAACAATATATATGAAGCAAAACAAGAACTGTTGATGTTCAATTTGTGAACCAGCCAGTTGTCTTGTCATGACCTCACAATGACATCTCAAATGAGACAGTGAGGTTCGCTACCGCTCATGACATGTGAAGTGAAGTGATAGTCCTTTGTGTGAACAGCCCACTTCCCCCAAAACACACCAGACTTTCGTGGGTGCACTACGTATTTAAGAAGTGAACTTCCTTTATCTAAAAAGAGAAACATCTGGAGCCACATAAATGCGGAATTATGCCAACAAAAGTAGTATGCTTGTATGCTGATATTTGCCTTGTTCTATTATTCAATTTAATTCTTATCACTGCTCAAATAAATGCCACGCATTCTGTTGGCTCCAAATATTTTGGGCATATGACAAAGCACGAAAGTGACCGGACAGAGACGGATTATTTAGCCAGAGACTCACATCCCAGGGCTGTGTAGGAGGCCAATGAAATCTCCCTCTAGATCTAGAAATCCAGGAGGGAGGTGAGGGGCCAGAAGGGGTCCATCCCTGCTAATGTTTACATAAACTAGTGTGTAATAAATATCTAAAACACATTGGGTTGATGGCCACTAAACATAAAACAATTTAAAATAGGATTTGTCATTAACTTGTAGAGTACGCTACTGTTCTTGTACCAAACTCACTTCATGCCAGCCAAAGTGGACATCCTCTTTGTAAATTCTATATCCATAGTATATCATTTGATGGCTATCCAAGAACAAAACTGCCTAGTATTCAAATAGCCACTTGTCATTGATCAGCTACTTGTATTGGTATCAGAGAAATGCTGAAAACAGTCAAGAACTGTTAGTTTCTTCTTGTGTGCCTATTTGTATAAGGTAAATCAACCAAATCTAATTTAATTCAACAGAAACTAAGTATGACAAGACATTACTGGTGGCTCTGGCTAAAACATTCTTGAATGTTTGCAAGCAAAATATCATGAACACAAACCCACCTGAGATAATGAGGGATCAGAGCTGCTCCTTTTCAGCCAGGCATTCTCACTGATTGGTTGGAAAGGCAACTGGCTCAACTCCTGTTCCCGTTCCTGATCAGTGAAACCATGTCAGATGTCAGACAAACTCTACAGGTACCACGAGAATTAAATTATGTATTTATGTACAAACAGCAGAGTAAAAATCAATTTATTTCTGCATTCTTAAGTTCATATAATAATGGTACTGCAGCTCCTAGTAGCTTTAGTTTTAGATAGGTTTTAATGTTTAAAGCTTCACAGACACCACTGAGAAATACGGATATAATACAAATAATATATGTTTGGAAGTGACTAATGTCACCAGGCTTTTGAGTCAGTTTGCATATTTAAGAACAAGAACGTCAGTGCTCAAATGGCATTCAATGGCATGAACAAACCTGGCGTATGCGTGAAGCCTGCTTGGAGCTGGGTGCTGTAGTGCTGTGGAGTTTCTGTTGAATGGCAGACACAAAGTTGGAGCAGGTCCGTGGGGATGGGTTGGCAGGGCTCGGTGTGGGGTTGGGGCTGGCTTGGAAGACTGGCATTTTAAAACGCTCCAATCGCTGATTAAATTCTCCCTCAGCTGGAAAACATTTAGAGATTCATTTTTATAACATACAAATAGTTCATATTTAAATCTAAAACTAGAGACCTTCTTGTGATGGGCTCACACCAACAGCGATCCACAACTTAAAACGATTGTGGGCCAGGGGCGTAAAGTGGAGTGGCAATGGCCCATTCCCTACTTCCAGCATCCTTGCTTGGACCACAGCCATCTTCAAACACCGCCTTCATTGTGATCTCAACCACACACGTGTAAAGTGTCATTAAGTTTCCTGACTGCATCTTGCATGGTTTTGATGGTATCGCGTTGACAAAATCTTTCCACAATTTTAATTGACTGCGTGCTAGAGGGCAACCTTAAATCCTCTAACTGTCTGTCTATCTATCCATCCATCCACTCATTTCCATCTATTATTCATTTAATGTCTGTAAAAGAATAGAAAGTTAACACTGTATTCAACAGAGTCTGAGAGGCTTTCGAGTATGAGTGTTCATCTGCATCCTTACCAAGGAGATGCTCTCTGAGGCCCTTTTTATGGATGAAGAGTGATGGACTGTCAGCTCCAGGATCCGAAAGGCACCGCTGGGCAAGAGGAGCTACCCCTAAAACAACAAATGCTTGCTATTACTAACTACAACATTTATCTTATAGTCTGCCACACCTGCTCCACAGAGATTGCTCAGCATTTTGACAATAGCTCTTATCTTGCATACAGATAACCCAGCTTGACTGTTGACCTCGTCTTCCATGACATGTCACCATCTTTAGCAGTAATATAAATCCTGCCACAATACACTGCAATACCTGTCTGTATAGATTTGTAAACATTTTCACTGGTTGCCTGTTGTATTGGATCCACCTGAGCTTTAGCTACTATTTCAGTCTAATACAACAGTCCTGCAATAAATCCTACCCTCATTAAGGTTTTTGCTGAACCTGTTTTGGAGATCTGTTGATGCAACTTCAAGATCTATTTGGGGTTGTAGTTTATGAACAGTAGTCTGTTGACTTGCACCACATTATACTGACAGGTGTCTCTAATATTTAGTCTACCTTCACTGATAAAAATTTGCAGGACAAACTATTCAACTCGACAGTAAAGGCAGGATTACCCTCTTGATGCTGGGTGAGTTGCTGGACACGGGATCGGACTGAAGGAACCATTGGTGTGTCTGGCTTCATCTCTAGCTCAGCTAGGCGTCCAGAGGAGGATGGTTTAGGACTACGGTTCTCCTGACCAGCTGCCTCCAGACGCCGCCGCTTCTGGCCATCATTTACGTCTGAGAAATTGTATTGAAAGATGCACAAGGACAAAAGTCATTAATATACGTAACTTACAAGACGGCTGTGAATGCGTAGCCATAAAGATATGAACTTAATACTCTTAAAAATGCAGGCACAAACAAACCTGATGGTGAGAGGACATTGTCTTCAGAGTCTGACAGAGGGGCTCTCTGTCTTTTCAAGTTGACACTGCCATTATTTTCCTCACCAGCTTCCATACTGAGCTGCAAAACAGTGACATTACAGAATGGGGATGTATATTAAGATGTAAGCTGAACAGAAACCTTTAAGCACAACAGCTTTCCTACAAACAAGAGACAAGCCATGGTAGTTCATTTAGCACCTGCTGACTATTACTAGAATAACCTCATGGAGGTACAGACCAGTTAAAAAGATTTCTCAACAGTGAAGGTCATGCAGGTAACTATTGTGAGCTAGGGTAATAACTTAGATTAAGCTCTAACTAGTTAATGTTATGCCATGAAAAATGTTTGGCTAAAACTGCTGAAGGCAGCTTTCACACGGTTTAACACAGACAGGGGAAACACTAATATTGGTTAACAACGCTTCAGCAGCACCAAGCCCTAAAAAATGAAACGTGACAACGCCCAACTTTTCAGTTTCAGCTCAGGTCATTTTTAAAATAAATACACATTCATAACAAGCTGTGCTAGCAACTCAGCTCTTGTTAACACGGCAGTGACCCCGTGTTTGTTAAATTAAATTCGCAAACAATACATTTATATCTTGACAACCTGTAACAACCAACGTTACCTGTTAAATGAGCTAACGTTAGCTTGCTAACAACAGCAACACTATCCTGTAAGGTTAACTCTGACAAACTTATTTCAAGCTAATTTAGTTAAACTTGGGCAGAGTGCCGATAGCCTAGCTTGGATTGATAAGCTAACATTAGCAGGAACACGCTGTCTTGCGCCGTACAGTTAGCACAGCAGTGTAGCGTTATATGCTCAGCGAGTCGTTTGTTGTCTTACCTGAAAAGAAGTCTGTATGAAACAACAGCCTGTATGAAACGGGTCAACGCTAACTGACTGAAAACAAGAAACAACCTTCTTGTTGTTATATGCTTCAGTCTCCTCCTCTAACTTTGAATTTCAGCGGGTCTTCTGACGTTAGCCGTGCACGCAACTGGAGTACCGTAAATACTCTCAAAGAACGCGGAACTAGCGTAAGCTGCCATTTTACCGTATTAAAGAAAGTAAACACGCAACATAAAATTCCAGTACATCACCGCAATGGCATTTTTGTAGAGCTTTGACCAAAAAAAAAAAAAAACACTCCCAGTGTGTGAGGTGTAGGTGTGACACAAAGTTTTGCCATAGATGTTAACATTAAGTGAAGTCTGTTTAATACATTGTTGGTTGTCTATTTGTTACACTATTTGTGTTAAATGTCAAAACCATTATTTTTCTATTTCATTTTATTTCCATGGTCAAAACTGTAAATCAGAAACAAAGTAAACAGGCTGTTAAATTGTGAGAATTAGCAATACAGTGTGATAATCTACAACTGTAACATCTCTCTCTTGACATTTTGTGGATGGAGGCTATGCACATAAACGTGCTGTGGCGTTTTATAGACCTGATGCCCCTGCTCTCTGAGGTGTGTGATGTTTGTCATGTAATTTTTATTCACACATACATTGTCAATTGCTACTGTCTCGGGTCACAGAGGCAACAGGTGGAGATGCCCAAACTCCCCTTTTTCCGGCAGCTTCTGCCAGTGAATATCATTTGTATTTAACACTTTGTAACAAATAATCAAATGATATAGCACAGTACACTGACCTCTGTGCCTCCCATCTATCTCACAACTGAAAACTAATTGACGTCAATATAAGAGAGTGGATGCAGCGTGACAGAAAATTCAAGCCCCTAAACAGTGACAGAAACATCTCAAAATGTTTTTGACCAAACAAGAAAATATGTCCACAGTGACTTTGGAATATTTTGTTTATAGTTTACTTTTGCTTTAGTATGTTCTAGCATATCAGTAGATGGATTTCTCAGATGTGTTTTTAGATAGGAGATGATTATGTTCATATAAAAACCTCGGTGCATTACAGTCCATTGACGGAGATATGTACAATCATTTACAGATGGTGATCAATAGGAAATTGATTGCATGCAGAGAAGAGATCTAAATAGGTCACAGATGCTTTGTTAAACCTGGGTGTGTGTGTGTGCATCTGAAAACAGCTGCGATAAGATCTTCGGAGCATCATGTCATCTCCATCACTTTGGTCTGCGCCACACAGATTTGCATAAAGCGGGGAAATGACTCATGACAAACAAGTGATGTAGTTTACCCTGGGGGAGGCAAAAACCAATATGACTTAGTGGTTGGTAATTTGTGGTTCTATTTATAACCAAGCAGCCGTCTGATTAAATACATTTTTATTAAATTTCAAACTTTGATTATTCGTCGTAAGAATTACTGAAAAAATGAGAAAGGTTTGGTTAAAAGTGGCACGCTTTGAGATAATCACTTTTAAAACTTTAAACCGCACAGTATAGTTTTAATATGGATGAAAATAACTGTGATGAAAACTGTTGACAGTGACTGTGGGTAATTCTGAATAATGAAGACATTGTTTCTGGGAGTGTAATTGCCAATCTCAAATCTTAGAAGTCTACATAACAAAACCTGGGCAAATTAAACCAAACTCTCTCCATAGCTTGATTCCACTGATTGCAGGTCACGATGGTAGGACACCCTCCACACATTCAGTTTGGTCAGCCCTCCAGGACTATCTCACATCTACATTACTTGTTACATTTAAAAACCCACTAACCTCTAAACTGACTTTAGCACCCGTTTGATTTATCTGAACATGTTTTCTTTTGCTGGTGGAACCAACTGGATTAACCTGCTAAGGGGAACCAGGGCAAAACTAACCTGCTGGGCCAGTACTGACACCACATTCCTCCTGCTCTCTGTGCAATGTGTTACAGCAGAGGTCTTAAACGTTTTTCAGGCTAAGGACCCCTTAACTCAAAGAGAGACAGAGCAGGGACCCCCCCTACTACATACAGTGGTGGAAAAAAGTTTTCGGACACTCTTAAAATTTTACACAATCTCAAATATTATCATGAAATATTTGTGGAAAAATCTTTTTTGTGTTTCAAAAGGTGTGGCTGCATTAGACAGACACAAACAAATACAAATTATATTTTTTTTGTTTATTGTTTACAAGAAAAACTAACAAAACTAAATTCTTGACAGTTTCAATATGTCAGTTCTCAACATCGTCGGTATCAAAGTCAACAAATAACAGAGAGTGTGTTCAAAACTGAACAAAAAATAAATAAACCGATCACATCATCAAATTAATATTTAGTAGTCCTGCCATTAGCACGCAGTACAGCTCTAATCCTGGCTGGCATGTTCCCCATGAGCCTTCCACACTGTTGAGGGGTAATCTTGTCCCATTCTTCTTGAATTACTGCTTTTAATTCTTCTAAATTCTTTGGTTTACACTTTGAAACAGACCTTTTGATAATCCACCACAGATTTTCAATGGGGCTCATGTCTGGGGATTGAGCTGGCCACTCTAAGACCTGGATACTGTGCTCCTGCAGCCAAGATCTACTGGCCCTGGATGTGTGGCAGGGGGCATTATCTTGTTGAAACATCCAGTTTTGACCTCGACGGAAGAGTGCACGTGCAGAAGGGAGCATGTGGGTTTGGAGAATGGCACAATACCTGGCAGAGCTCAATGTGCCATCACAGACAGTGAGATGACCAACACCAGCAGCACTCATGCATCCCCAAACCATGATACTGCCTCCACCATGCTTGACAGTGGGTACTGTACATGCTGGAGATAATGCTTCACCTGGCCTTCTGTGTACCCTCACATTAGCAGGAGGAAGATAAAGCTGGAAACTGGACTCATCTGACCACAGAATCTTCTTCCAATTCCTGGCTGTCCAGTTCTTGTGTGCTTGGGCCCAACGACGCCGGGCTAACCTCTGTCTCTCATTGATCAGGGGCTTCTTGACAGCCTTGTAGGACCTTAAGCCATGATCTAAAAGTCGGCCACGTACAGTGCGGGTGGAACACTGGACACCAGTTTGGTTTGACCACTGCTGCTGAAGCTCCTGTGATGTCATTCAGCGGTTTTCCTGCACATGCAGATCAGGATGCGGTTATTTCTTGCTGAAGAAACCCTTGGACGCCCAGATCTTGGTTTGTCTTCCAAGCTGTTGGTTCGTCTGTATTTCTGCAGAGTGTATCCAACTGCTGAAGGACTGCATCTGCACTTCCTGGCTATCTGGTGGCAGCTGTACCCTTCCTGGTTGAGAATCTGTATCTTCAGGCGTGTTTCCTGCGTCAGGTTCCTTGTTTTAGCCATTTTTGTCTCTGAAGAACTTTCAAATGTGCTGGCTTTATATAGACACGAAGTTATGGCAACAAAAATTGTGTCTTTTAATAAAAAGCATGACCTTCATTAGTGGATCACTGGTACCAACATGACCCAATAAAAATTTCTTATGTAATTTTATGGAGCCAATCAATTATAAGTTTTTAATGGCTTTTTTAGGATTTGTTTAGTAATTTGGCTGTGACTGTACTAAAAGAATTGCACTTGAAGACCTAAGAGTGATTCTTAATGCAATATTTCACAAATGCATGGGGTGTCTGGAAACTTTTTTCCACCACTGTATATTGTATAAAACTGAGTTGCACTTGGGACACTTTGGGATTTCGGGTCTTCCCTTGTTTGCCTGTAGCTGCTAAGTCAGCAGCAGTTGTAGCATGGCTAGGTGCGTTAGCCTCCCCTCTGCACTTTCAGCGGTGGTTTCCAAGGTGGACAGTGTGTCAGAGGCTAGTAGAAAGTTATAAAACAATCCATTGAGGCTCACAAGAATGTCTGTAACCTCGACATAGTAATACAGCTAATTTGCTAAAGAGAAAAACAGGTGCCGCACAGTGATGTAGCGTTAACTAGCTCATATGATTGCACAAGGATTCATGGGTAACAGTCAACTTATCATTAATGTTGTGTACTGTTAACTAAATAGGTTTTATGAACAGGCTGATTTATCTTTGATAATAATATATTAGATTTACATTAATGTGGATTTTCAGGCACACTTTACTTACTAAACCTTTAATTAATTAATTAAATTATTTAGAAGTCATTTTGTGGCCCCCCTGCAGTGACTCTTACAGTATTTCCATGCTTCCTTCTCTACATCTGAGGCCGTGATTTTTGATTTGATGTGCTAAATAAACAAGCAAAGTGTGAGCATTTTGTCATCCTGAACTTCTGCTACCTTTTCAATTCTTTGGAATAAGTTGATATTTGTTTAAGTGAAGCATATTGCCCAAAACGTTCTCAAATGAATTTGCACAAACAAGCAGACGCACAGTAAGACAGGCGCTCGCTAGTCCCTGGCAGTGAGGTCACCACAAGAAAATGTTGGCATTGTGCATTTCTGTAAAGTACAAATATGTTACATTTGTACAATTCATACCTATTGCATCATACCGTATCGTATCGTATCGTATCGTATCAACGTATCTTAAGTGATCTATGAGCCTATGTTGTCATCTGAGGGTGGAGGGGATGATGGATGGCCTACTTAGGTGTGCATCTGCAGACCACTGTTCAAGACCAACAAACAACAAAATGTTTGGGTTTTGGTGACCAATTGCTACTTATCTAGCTGCTTTTTTGGTACCAAACGTGGGTTGTTTTTTAAAGAGACAAGTACTGCAAACCAAAACAAGATCTGTTCTTAACCTAAAGTGAGTGATTTTTATGCCTAAACCTTACCACACGTTAACCACAGTGTCTCTGAAACATAAAGAAACATACTTTTGTTTCAATCTATCCACCACATAATAGAAAAATGGGAGTCCACAAACAAATGGGCGATGTCATGGTAGCTCTATCTATCATTTTTACAGTCTAAGGCAAAAATGTGCAATGGTTACAGTTTTTTGGCGACTAATTTGCCCCTGGAGTTCTGGGGTCTTGGGGCAGTTGTTTGGTTTGCCCAAGGCAAGCGTCCCCAGGAGGTGCATTAGGCGGCCCATGTTGTCTGTCGGAAGACCTGCCACTGGTGGAGTGAACAGTTTTACAACGTTTAATGATTAAGTTTTAAAGTCATATAAATCAGCCTTAGCTACAGATTAAATGCACCTCTCTATTTTGTAAATAACCTTATTAGTTGTAGCAAAAATTATGAATGTACAAAGTCACAGTGCATTTTATGGAATCCGTGAAATGTTTCCACCAACCAACATTGTCTATGTTCGAAGGACATTTCATGAGTAAACTAAAAAAAATGTCCCTTAAACCTTCGTATAATCTAAATCTAAATAAAATTGTGTTACTGTTCTTTGTACATCTGATGAAAACATATACAATACAAGTGTATGGTGAACTGAATGTTCATGATAACCTTTCCGTTCACTAGATATACACAGAGATGTAGATATGATAAATACTCTCTTGCAGGCTCTTCTGTTTTCTGTGGTCAAGGAGCTAACTTAATCTTTACAACAAAACTGTCACCTCCGCCCTCTAACCAGTCAACAGCATTGACGTCATGTTGCAATATGATTCTATAGGTGTGATATATGTAAGTGTGAAAAGAGGAAGATGAATTCAAGCTCATTTAATGAGAACATTTAAAACAAACTGTCGCTTAAACACTTAAAATATAATTGACTAAAAATGTTTTCATGTTGTTTGTACTTTCCTGCACTGTTTAAAACATGATAATCTCTCCACAGACCAAAAGTGCACTGAGATGTAGGTGAGATAAAAACTGAAGAGGCTCTTCTGTTTTCTGTGGTCAGGGAGATGATTTTAATCTTACAACAAAACTGTTACTTCCGTCCCGTCACCAGACAACAGCAGTCGTTTGAGTATTTCTTCGCAGTGGAGGAGGTGCGGGGAAATTCTGCCCTGATGTCTCATGGCAGGGTTAATTTGGGATGGAAAAGTTGACATCATACACATTTTGTTTCCGTAATGGACAGGATTTATAACAGGACAGTGCTGAGAGTCAATCACAGCAAAGACAGAAGAAGAACATCATCATCATCCTCCTCATCCTTCCACTGACAGCATCATGAAGACTCTGTGCATCACTCTGGGGCTGCTGCTGCTCGTCGCCTGCTGCTGCGACGCCATGCGTGAGTTTATGTCTCTGTTTGTGCCTCATCACCTTCAGAGTTTGTTCACAGACATGTTTGTATTGACTTTATCCATTTACCTTCCTCACAGCTAAAGCTGTTCAGTTCAACACGGCACCTGAAAACTGCTGCTTCAGATTTTATGAGCGAAGTTTACCTTTACAGAGGGTATCCAGCATAACCAAGACCCACAGCTCCTGTCGGAAGCAGGCGTTCATGTAAGTTTGTGCCACATTCTGCTGCTGTTATTGTCTCGTAACTGAAGATGAAATGACGAATAGAACCATGGATGACCTCCAGGCATCATCACAAAGCCACAGCATGCTTTATAATTATTATTAAAACACAAAGAAAAGAAGGTGGATGGCCTGAGTTTTCTCTCCTGTATGTTTCACAGAGTCCACACTGTCAGAGGAAGACAGATCTGCTACAGTGGATCCTTCCAGTGGGCTCTGGATGTCTATAATCAGCTCCACAACACTGAGGGCAGCGGTCAGCAGCAGTGAAGATGTATTATTGTTTAATACTGTGATGAATCATTGCCTGGTTTTGCAGGTCTATATAATATATTTTAATAAATACATTAACTTTATTACTGGCTGTATGTTATCTGATTACCACCTTGTGTCGAAGGTTTTCGATTCAGGCCTTCTATAAATGATCAGATGACTTTTTTAAAGATTTTTTTTAAAGTTAAATAGTTAAAGTCATAGATGAGTTTTCCTGATTTTTTTTTTTTTAAAGAAATTTTGTATACAATTCTCTGTATTGTGTATTAAAAAAAAACAAAGATATATACTTGATGGGCTTCTTTTTTGACATTTTCAGTGTTTTCTTCTCCCTGTTGCTTGGTGATTGTTCCTTTAGCTCTCTGGTTGTTATAACTGCGCACGTTTCTAATGCGGGACCAGGCTGTTTAGCAGAGAGTGAAGGTATCGTAACTAAAGCTTTTGTTAAAGTCTTCATTGTGTCCTTATCCTGTGAGACTTTTTTAAAGTAGGTTTCCTCACAGAAATGAGTGAAATACTGAGATATGTATAGGTCTACACTGTTAAAACAAACCTATAGAATCCACTCAATAAATGTGAGGTAACAATTTGTACTCATTTTGCTTCAGTAGATTTTATCTCACGTCTTGCGGAAACAGTACTTTAATTTAACAGCTATGACACACTAAAACTTGTTGGGTTGTTAGGGACATTTTTCAATACATTACGCAACCAATTATTCATAAAAAGTGAATAATGTTAACACTTGGCCACAGCTTGCCGGTCGACTCAAGCGCAGAACCTTCCAGCTGAGAGGCAACAGTGTTAACCACTGTACCACTTTGCTGCTTAAAGACTAAATTAATCGTGTCAGGTTTTTTTTTTTTTAAATTGTAATAAAAACAAGCAGCAATCACAACTGCAAAAAATCTTGAACAATATATAGAGGTGTGCAGTTGTGGCAAAGATCCAAAAACAAGCAGAACATTTGCACTGTCTGGTAAATTAATGCAGGCAGAACTACCAAAAATGTACGTTTCTGTTCATTCTGCTCACATTAAATAGGTTCATTTATCTGAGAGCGCTGTGTTGTTTTTTTTTTTTTTCTAATTGGGACCCTCAGGTTGGGAGTCAGTGGTCTACGGCATAAAGCCCAATTCTCCAATTTACAGTGTTATTTATATTTTGTTCTAGCGGTGTAGGGGACACGGGGTTGGTTGGCACACTTTTCACTTTCTGCCATATTTCTCTGTCATGATTCATGTCAAAATATTATAAACAGCAGTTAATAAAATGTCAAGTCTCAGCCATGAATAAATATGTTTAGATGTTAACAAATGTTTTCTAAAATAAAGAGATTCATGATTAAATCCAACCAGCCTCATCATGGATTTGTTTGGCACAATGACAAAATGCTACAGCTACAGAAAAATGATATAAAAATATTAAAATAATTCAAACAAGAACCAAAACACAGGAGCATTTATTGGAAAATCTGCCTTTTTTATTTTTATTTTGATTTTTAAAACCAAACCACTTGTAGGATTCCCACACATATTCATAAATAAAATTTCAAAACTTTTCAAGGACCCACAATATAATATATATGTCCTTTTATTTCTAGCCCCACTCGCCTGGAATTTTTCCAACTCTAATCAAACATTATTTAAACTAGTTTACATCAGCTATCATGAATGTCATGACCATTCAACTTAATTAAAATGAACTAACAGTTAAAGTTACAAGTGCCAACCAACCCCACTTACATTAGACCCAGCTCTGTGATGTAATTATCATAGCTAGCTGCCATCATTCATTACAGACCTTTGAACTTTATATCAAAATGAAGCTGATTTCTGTCTTTTACCTAGATGTAACACATTCCCAACATCTCTATTTATCACAGTTATAGAACACTTTTAGTCCACAGACCAAAACGTTAGTGACTTATTTCAGACTTAAACATAGTGAGTGCAGTGTTTCTGTGAGCTTCAAAGGACCAGAAAGTAGCTGTGTGCCAACCCACCCCAGTCCCCCTACCAGTACAGTGTGTATGATACATGTTTGTGTCATGTTTACATTCATGCATGTGTTTATACAGCCCCATCCACAGATTCTGAATGTTTGACTCCATATTATTATTTTTTTTATTTGATGAGCATGTTGAAAAGAACACTTGCACACATTAGGATTTAAAGCATAACCTTGTCAACTTTAATATTAACCATGTACAGTTAGAGGCAGAACACATAAAACAAAGAAGAGAAGCAGAAAACAGTGTACATATAAAAAAAAGAAAATATTACAAAAAAAATAATCCACCTAACCTTATGTCTATCTTAACTTGGTGTTATTGGAAGGGCGAGTGGTTCACAAGCATTTCAAAGAAAAATTCACTTTTTTTTAAAACTTGTAGGACCACAGCATTGCTTTTCTCTGGACTTTAAGAGAAAATATAGCGTAACAGAGCAGTCCTGAGAAAGTGTACTCATTGGCATAGATGTATACAGTATATGTGTGTGCATGTAGAAATGTATGGAAATGTATTTGTGGATTGTTAAGACAAGATTTAAATGATAGGTTCTGTTCTGAGTACATCTTCTGTTATTCCTGGCATATAATATTCTGAAAAACAAAGAAAGAAAAAAGGCCACTGAGCAGCCTCCAGTATGTACACAATATAAGCATTTCCATCATCAACAAATCCATACAGGTCATATTTTATGTGCTGAAGGTGTAAGGTTCGTCCCTTTAGCATGTTGCTTTAAATGCATGTTGAAGACTGCAGGCAGTCTAAAAACTATACTAAAATAACACGTTAATCAGTGAGTCATTTAACAAAGCTACAAGGGATTCAAGGAGTCGCTCTTCAGCCTTACATATAGAATTAATAATATCATCGTCATCATATGAAAATAAAACATGGAAACTCTTGGAAAGGTATATTAAAGGTTCATCGGAGCACGCTGCGTTCTAGCTCTGACTCAGATCTGAACTTTACAGATTAGCAGAGGGGTTGTGTTTTGTTGTGCGAGGAAGCAGTTATGTATGATACTGGTAAGTGGAGCTGGAGATAAAGCTATGGCTGAACTGGCAAACTTCCCAAAACAAGCAGTTATCTTTCTGAGGAGTCCAGGGAGAAATTAAGGTTTAAGGAACGTTTGATCAAATTTCCCTTTGGTGGTTTGACACAAAGGGAAAATATCACAAAAAGCTGGACATCAGGGTTCAGATCTATGACAACATCCATCACTTACATCACAATATAAAACATCTTTGTTATCACTGTAACCTGTAGAGTTGGAGACACCGATGAGGCTTTTGCATAATGTCTTCTGTTTAAATATGAAACACACTGCATGACAATAATCTGGCTGCTGCTCTGATCTCCCTTCTTCTGTGTGTCTGAGTCAGATCAGACAGTATCTATGACCTCAAACGCTGAGTTTAATTACACACCTGCTCACACACACTACTGTAAGTCCTGTCTAAAGGCCCGGTCACACCAACATTTAAATCAGTGAATTGGCTTGCGAGGGCAGTTTTTGCACTGGGGCAATTTGTGCTGTTGACCATTAGCAAGCTGTCTGGACAGCGCTGACCTTTGAGAGGGCAGAGTCTTAAATAGAGAAAGCTTTTTTAGCTCTTTAGCTGTGTTGCACTATCCACTTTTATTTACTGTTGGAGTTTACACTGCTCCACAAAGGAATGCTTTGCAGACATTATGAGATGGGAATCAAAGGTATACATATGTTTAAGGACAAAAAGTTCTGTTAGCTAAATCTTTGTCCTTCATTCAGAAGACATATTTGCTAAAGGCAGAAGCTTGTGACCAAACAAGGCCCAGTGCTGTATAAGAGGAAGTCCAAACAGCTACTGTGACTAAAAAGTGCTGGAGTGTTACTGGCTGGCCAGCATGTTAGCCATCAGCTTGCCAGTACCAGTACCAAGCTTGTAGAACCCAAATTTCGCAAAGACTCACTGCTACTCTCTGGTGTGACCGGGCCTTAATTCCACCCGACTTCTCTCTCCTCAGCTGCCACCTGATTCAGTTCCTTCACTCACATACACTCTCCCTTCTCTTCACACACTCTCACTGAGGTCCTAATGACTGCTGTTTAAATGTGTATATTTGTTTTTGAGAACAATAAAAGAAAGCGAGTCGAGAAGAGGGATAGTACGTCTATCTGCAGATCTATGGAATACCTAGAGAACATACAACTACTACATGTGTACAAATGGCTATGCATGGTCCCTGCCATGTGTTAACTCCGTGCTGTAGCTCAGAGGAACTCGAGGTTCTCCTCTTTGTCAGGAAATATAGGAAAATAGAATTTCACAAAAACATGCGTTCCCCATGAAAATGAAGAGGTTTTTACAGATACAGTGAAACCCTGCAGAGAGACGAGCACGTGGGCTGCTGAGGGCATTTGCATGTGTGTGTATGTGTGTGTGTGTGTGTGTAAATGGCGCCTATGTCACATGTGGTTCGTGTTCAATGTAACACAGAAGAAAGTTGTGGAATGTGCTGAGTGTTATATCTGTTTCTGTGTGTGTATGTTTGGAGGGCCACAGTACGTGTGAACTTCAGAGGGGATGATGAAAAATGAGTTTGTGTCAAACTGAAGGAACAGGTCGCGTCTCTTCAAAAGATTTTTCCTTTTTTCTTGTTCTTTTCCATCGTCCTGTGGGAGAAACAAGAAAAGTGAGAATATTACTTAACAATATTGAACAATAACAGAAAAAAACCTTACTGGCCTTATTGTCAGTGGAAAAATTACATAAAAGTGAGCGTAACATTTCACAACTTTACATAAACAACAAAATACACCTTAACTTAATTATTATGCTCAGGGGTGCTGCTGATACTAGCAGCTTTTGTTAGCTAATATTTGCACACATAAGATACATAGAGCCAAGTCACTGACGCAATCTCATTACCACTCATCATATTTTGACGCTAGAGAGCCTTTTGCATTGTATCCTGGTGCAGGGGGGGTTGGCGGTCCATCACATAAGTTGACTCACATAACTACTTGTTTAGGGTTTGAAAAAAAAGTCACGAGCTGACTAACGAGGCAGCGGCAATGTACTGAGCTGAAAAATGAAGGTGTTCTTTGAAGGGCTACTTGAGGCTGACTCCAGAAGTCAGTCAATCCCTGTTGACCTCCATGTTAAAATGCCATGCTAGGAGGGGACATAAAGTATATAGGATTTACTGTAACACGTGGTGTTTGTGGTCAAAACTAAGAGCCAATCAGCTGTTTGATCAGGGGACAGTGAGGCGTCTCCCATCATGCCCTGGATCTTGCAGTCAGTGGAGAGCAACTGCTACGCCTGGCATGAAAAACTACCTTGATCCCATGATGTTATCATCGCCTATGTGACATCAGAGCAAGTCTGAATCATGTCGGACACCGAACTAACTGGTACGCATTTTGCAACGATTGGCAGTGGTCGATTCTCTACAGGCCTGGCCTCTTAGCTCAGCGTTGACTTTTAATTTCACATGGGTCCTCTAGGCTGTTTTAGCTTTCACCATTATCCTGTATTCCTAATTTGTGGCCACAGTTGTTGCTGTTCTGTTACACTGGCTGACTCCAAAGGTGCTTAGGTGGAGCGAGCATATTAGAAATGTGATTATAACACCACAATTAACTTCATCTGCTGATCATGAACTAGCAAGGAAGTGATCTTATGAGAGACCTGCATAACTGACATAAATGGTATCCAAGGGTATTTTGTAACCATGGTAACACCGCAAGAGTGCAGGGAATTTCTCTGATACATCAGAAAGTGAAAAGGAATTAAAACAGCAGTGTGTGGTGCTTGTATTGTACTTTGCAGTCTGGCCCAATGATGCAGATAATAAATATTTCTCTGTGCACCAGATTAAATAAATAAACACATTCATCATTCCAACTAGACTTTGTGCCAAATGAGGTGAAAAGATTTTGTTCCTTTTCATAGTGGTAACCTTTAGAGGTCAGTGAAGGCAGCACAGGTAGAAAAATGTGGCATATGAATCAATCAGTCGCTGTACTGCACACTTAAGTGAACAATTCTGCAGGTTAAATAGCTACTTTAGTTAGTTGTTTTAAAGTGTGAGCGTTACTGACTTGGAGGCGTCCAGTTTTTGCTGCTCGAGGATTCTCTGCTGAGCCTCCCAGTTTGCTTTTTCATCCTCGAACACTCGTCTCTTTTCCTCCAGCTCTTTGTACTGCGCCTCCAAGTTCCTTTTCATCTGTTCGTGGCGTCGCTCCAGCTGATGGTCAAAACATTACATAGACTCACTCTCAAGTTCTATGTTCCCTTCAATAAAAACAGTCGGTCATTTACTCATATATGTAGTTTTTGATCTGGTTTTTCTGTCACAGGAAAAACACGCATTAGCTCTTCAGCAATGTCTCCCTTTTGTTTCACACTCATACATGAAACTTTGTGGGCTGCAGCTTCACTATAGCCAATGTCAAAGGGTACCTTTGGTAATTTCCAACCTGGACCCTATTAGCCAATGCTTTGGTGTCTAGCTGACTAATCAAAACAGAAGTTTCTAAAATTGGTCCAGTAGTAAACGGGGCCGCTGCAGCCAGCAGCAGCAAAACTAGCTGCAAAGTAAGCCCTGTGGGCAACTGAGCATCTTCAATGTATGTCCACTGAAAGTGCTTGTTTTTGCCATGACAGGATCAGATTATTATATGTGTCTGATAACCTTATGAAAAGGATCCCTGCAGAGACAGAACGATTTTGTTAAATAGTAGGACCTGTTTTTGTTTTACTAGAAACAGCCATGAAATCGCAGTCACCAAACCCAGCCATCCTTATTTTTCCTTCTCATGTTTCAATCAGCAGCCATGGTTTGGTTGAAATAAACCCTTAATTCACCCAGAGAGAGGTGAAAAAATGCTGCCTCTATACATGCTAAAATCACAGTTGCTTTAAAAGGAGTCTGGTGGGTTTGGCGAGGGTGATTTCAGGGCTGTTTCTGGTTAAACAAATAGGATGTCGCTCTTTAAAAACAGGTCTAAATCTGTAGTCATAATAATAATTTAAGCATTTAAATGGAACATATAAAAGCCATTGTGAAAAGCTGCAGGTAAGTCGTTGAACTTTTAGAGAACAAATATTTGCATCATGTTGGATGCACTAATTGTTGACAATAAAAAATACAAAGGTCCAATATATACTCCACAACCTCAAACCCACCTCAGCCTCTGAATCCTTCAGTTTCTGCTTCTTCTCCTTCACCTTCATTTCAAAGACCTGTTCCATTTCAGCCTCCATCTTTTTCATTTTCATAACATGCTCCCTGCGCTCCTCCTCCATCTGTGCCAGAGGACTCCTGTCGACCAGAGTGAAGACAGAGATTAATGGTTAGTTGTAATTTCTTTTAGTGCTGCCTAAGAGGTAGAGCAGGTCATCCTTTAATCACAAGGTTGGTGATTCAATCCCTGGCTCTTCCTGTCTACTGTGAATGGATGAATGAGAAGCCAGAGCATCTACAGGTACGAGACACTTAAAGTTACCTCTTTTTAAGACCTTTTTCAAAATAATTTTTAACCAAATGTAAGACAGATTTTTGGACAAATTATCTTTTACTTACTCAAGAAGTGCAAATAAGCAAAGGGGTCAATTAGTAAGTATGGGGTTCCATGCAGAGGTAGGTCGGTGTGATGATTTGTAACATCAGAAATTTGAACTTTAATGCAGAAGAGCTTGACTAATTTTGACATAAAGAAAGTAAAAGGTGAATAAATGAACGCAGATCAAATATTTGTGGCAATTAATACCTCACAAATTAAAATTGATGACTTCTGAATGTCTTTTAAGGCCTGATATTCAAAAAATTGAATTTAGGAAAACTTAAAACTTTTTTAAGAACTGCAGACACCCTGAAAGCAAATTATTAAGCGTTTTGTCTGGTAACATGAGGTGCTATATAAACAGGGTGCTATATAAATGCAGTCCATTAAAAAAAAAAACAAAGCAAAAACAAAAACAAAAGGAAAGCAGTTTTTCTAAATCTTACGTGGTGTTTTTTCCCATTATAAATATGAAAGCAGTAGTTTAGAAACAGAGGCATACTTAGTGAGCTGTCCCTTGGTCTTGGAAGTGTCCACTCCATTACAGGTGACGGCAGCGAGTTTCTTACTGCGATAGTTTTCGTAGTGGACATTGTTGGTGACGTCCTTTAAATCCTGCATATGAGTGCTGTGGAACAGGAAGAAAAGGGAAAAAGGTAAGTCCAATGAAGGATTATAAGGTATGAAGAGGAATGCAATAGGAGAGAGTATTTTTCTATAGTTATTCATAAAGCTAAAGCTATGCTAAATGAATTAAACATATATATTATAAAATTAAGATCTTGCTACATTAGACAACATAATGCATTTTCCACAAACTACTGTGGGCATTAGAAGAAATTTGCCAGGCCCTATTGGTCGTTCTGGTTTGAGATTTAATTTGGGAAATAAATGTTCAGCAGAATGCCTCTCACCGTATTAACATATTGCGTAGCACGGTGAAGTCACAGTGTTCACCATTCTCCACTGAAACACACAGGGAGAGAGAGGAGGACAGAGAGGGAGGGAGGGAGAGAGACACAGAGATATCAAAGTTACTACACATGAACACTACTCCCAGTAATAATCCCAATAATCATTATCTGACCTCAAAGGAAACTGATACAGTCTCACACCTGTCTTACAGGCGCTAAATAACAGCAATGAACTCTGGGTAAATTAGCCAGATTTACTGGGTAAATGTCAAATGTCGGGGTCTATCTCTGGCTATGTGTTCACATTGAGAGGCAGTCCCAGCAAAGTTATTATGTCTTTGGTAAGTGAGATCAACACAGAAGTAGTGTGTGTTATTTACATGATAAAACATTAACAGTGCAGTGGCAATATAGACAACAGATAAAAAACATAAGCAAAACATCTTCAAGTTAAAATCCATGTTATTAATCTCTATAGAGACCTACTGTTACAAACACACACACATCACAGTATGTCAAGTTCATTCATTCACAGGTTATAAAGGGAGGGGTATATTGAGAGAAAGGTATCTTCAGGTGTAGCCAATAAAAGGAGGCATTATACAAGATGAGTTGTAGTAGCACATTAACAGAGCACAAAGGGCAGAGGGACACCAGGCCATGATCACATAGGACGGTTTTAATATGAGTATATGACTTTCATATTGTTTTCTACTAGGTTGGCTTGCAACAGATTGTGCCTACAACAAACTGTTTCGGAGCTTCAAGCACAAATGTCTCAGTTGTGTAACAGTTTAGACAGCTCAACAGCGAACAATGCAGTCGCAAACACTCTTTTCTTTTGTGTGATTATCTAACTATATGGAATAATCTCTGGTACATTTCTAACCCATCCTGTTATGCCTGCTACTTAATTTATCAAAACCCATAGAGACATTCTGGACTGTGCACTGACTTGTGCATATTTCTAAAATGAAATAAGACAGACTAAAGGTCACAGTGACCTCGCCCTTTGACCACCAAAATCCAATAATTTATTGTTGAGTCCAAGTTGACATTTGGGCTAAATCTGAAGAAATTCCCACAAGCTGCTCTGGAGATATTGTGAACATAAGAATGGGGTGGATGCAAGGTCACAGTGACTTTGGCCTTTGGCCATCAAAATCTAAACAATTCATCCTTGAGTCCAAGTGGACAAATTTGAAGAAATTCCTAGAAGGTGTTGTTGTAATACCGCATTCACGAGAATGGGACGGATGGACAAACAACCCGAAAACATGATGCCTTAGGCCACAGCTGGAGGAAGATCAGCTCTGAACTCGGGGTTCCTGTTAAGTAGACTATTATACAGTCCTGGTCATGGTTGCTTAAAAATGTCAGGGGCAACCTGTCTCCACGCCCTTGAACGTTGCACAGCTGGCACATGAGTAGACACCCAGTGTTTGACCTCTATTCATTCCAGGCGGTAAAAGATGTGGCATACATCCTGGCCAAAAGACAGCTCAACCTTAAAGCAGCATTATGGCATTTTTGGCCACTTGGGGTGAAAGCAACAAGCTGTAAACACCACAGTGACATGTTATCAGCTCACAAAGTTGTTATGACATACAGATGCAGCAGGCAGAGAGCAACATCACCATTCATTTCAGTGACATTCAGTCACTGTTAAGCTCTGTTTTGGTCTCCACCAACTACTAACAAATTATCTGGCTCTTTAGCTGCAAATGCTATTACGATTTTTACCACCAAGTCTCTAACTGTGTGTGTCTGTTGCTTGGTGCTGAGAAGATAGAGGACAGTAGGTTTATCAGAGCTGTTTTAATGTAACAGCTGACTGATGCAGGAAACAACATTAACTGACCATTAAGGATGCACAGTAAATTTGTAGCCAAAGAGCAGCTGGTTGGAAAATGCTGAAAACGTTTGTAGAGCTTAAGGAAACTGCAAAGTTTGGTGAATATTCTGGTTCACTAGTAAGCCCTCTCACATTACACACAGTCTAAGTTTCCGCATAAAACAAAGCCTCCTATCTGATCACAGCCTTTGACTGTTGGACGCCACATAGTTAGAACGAACAGGAGTTCTTGATCAGACAACAGTTAACAGAACCGGTCTCATTTCAACATGGTGCAGTTAGATGATTGTGAGTTTTCATCATAACAACAAAGACATGGTTACACGGTCAGATGGGATTCTGGAAAAGGACTGCAGATAAACTGCGGCTGAGGATCTATGTGGTGAATCTCCAGCCTCCTCTTCATCAAATAGGCTGCTCCTTGGTTAGCCTCCACCCCACTGGCAGTCAATCATCATCAGGGGAGCGAATAAGGAGGACACCTTACCATTGATGAAACTTAAGCAGTCCCGCCCCTTGGCCTCCCAAGCCAGCCAATGACCTTCTGTCTCTTCTAGAGGAGGGAGCTCTGACGGAGGGGAGGGGTACGGTTTTTCAGTTACTGTCTGCGCCCAGCGAGGGCTAAATCTGGGTCTGGAGCAGCTGGGTTTATTATGGCTCAGACCTGGCCCGGTTCGAGCCCAGAATCGGCCTATGTTTGGCCCAGATTCAGCCCAGATTTGGCCCGGATCAACACCATAACCTGCATGTGTCCAAGCTGACTGACTAAAGAGCGCAGGGCTTGTAGAGGGAGTGTGGTGGTTGGAGGGGGTGTTATATGAGGATCTATGCATGACCAGCTGGGGGTGCAAGTCTCAATGAGGGAGTAAGTGAAGGAGCTCAGTGGGGTCAAGGGTCATAGGAAAAAAAAAAGGTTGTAACTAACAATATACAGATCTTATTTGCTGATGAATGGCAGAAAATACCTGATGCATACTCTAGGTTCATTAAAAAATTCCAGTCATTTTAGTGTTTTTATTTGTCAATCATGGACTTTAATTAAAAATGGTCTTAGTCCATCAGGTGTTTTGAGCCTAAGAGCTTTACCTACTAGCAGTGTGTATTTAGGCCATGATGATGAACCGCTTTAATGAATCAAGAGCACACAATTGTTTCAACAACATGTGTCTGCGTTAAAAGCCTTACATTAAAATTCCAAATATGCTAATGAGTGAGAATTCATGATACCAAACCACATGTTACCTTGATGACTTAAATGAGCTGCTACATGCCTTTTTGGAAAACACTAACTCACCATTAGTTGCTCATGAACCTATAATGAACTTATAAGCAATGCGTTAGGAAGGTGGATCCCAGTCCTTGGTCCAGTGATACAGCAAGGCGTGTGCACCGTTCTCACCCTGCACCAACACAACTAATTCAACTCCAGCATAATATAGAGAGTTGAATCATGTGGTTTAGAAGGACTGAAATAAAACGGTGAAACAGTATGGGATACCACAGGAGCAAAGAAGGGAACCACTGCGTTAGAGTGATGTTTCTATTGCAGCTGTAGCTTCAGCACCAAACAGCCTCTAGTTTTCTCCATGACTATTCACAGCATCAGACCTGGGACAACAAGTATGTGAAGGCTTTAAAGCTGCTGAGAACACAACACAGATTTTGAGATATGTCAAGTAAGCCTCATCAAATAGAGGATAATTCCTGTTTAATACAACCTTGGCAGTGCTTCCAACAGAATTAGGGTCTATATGTGGCGGGGCGAACAAGCAAACTTTCTCTTTTTTTTCCAGTGTCTGTGTCCCTTTGTATCATTCTGTGTCCCGTCTCTAAATTTTGAGGTCTTTGTAGATTCATGAACAGCACAGGCGGAGCCCTCCAGGGGTTATTTTGTGCTCACTAGCAGTTTGTTATTCGTGAGGTGGATAAATTATCTGTCGATCTGTTCAGAGCTGATCAGATCAGATCAAGGATGAGAGGAACAGCTGCTGCGAGTGAATGCAGACTTTTAGATCCAGGTAAATGAACGGTTAGGTTTCATTTCCAATGCGCCTGATGTTCTGCTTCTCCATCTCTCATCTCTGCCCTGAGTGCGGTATGGGCTCTGACAGTGTGGAGCTATAAATAACTGAATTTTTAAATATTCCAATAGTGCTCATAATGAACAGCCCAGCTCAAAAACTAGGAATCATGGCGGGCTGCCACAAATAAATGAATGTATGAGAAACCCTGCTTGGTCCTATTTTTGTAATTTTGGCCATCATTCTTTCCAGTAATAATATCAATATACTCTCCAAGTTAAATGCTGAGATCAAGAAACACAGTGACATCATTAACAAAACCCCCAAGTAGCCAGACAATCATACAGGTTTTCAACAAACTCCAGTGTTAGCCTAACATTTTTGAAAGAGAACAAACAACAAACGGTAAACTATTCACCCAAACTGTTCGACCTAATTGCTATTACTACCTGCTGTAGTTTTCCCGTGCAATTAGACTATTAGATTATTATTAACAGGTGCACTTACTTTCAGTTTTACATCCAAATTAAGGGCTTGTCCACTCATACATGGACCTGAAAATCTTGCTTTTTCTATGCGTTTTGGCCTTTCATCCACATGCAAACTGCATTTTAGGTCCCTGGAAATGAACCTTTTGTTAATCTCTGACCAGGGTAAAGATTTTCAGAAATTCTGTTTTCAGTCTTTACATGTTTTGAGGGAGAACTGAGTTTTTGGCTTGTAAAGTCAGACCATGCACCGTTATCTCCTTTGTGAGGCACCACAAATAAGGCGACATTTTGTGCAATGGCTAAGATGGCCAAAATAGTGCTGGTTCTAACCTTGCTAACAGGAATTTTTACATGTTTACACATAAATGTACAGTTACTCTTTAACTATATTGGGGAAGAGAGGCGTCAGAATGCACCATGGAGGTCACTGCACCAGGTAGCCTTCTGGTTATAGCTGTCTTTTAGGCTTCTGATTGGCCAGCATCATCTTCTTTGCATGGCTTTAGTGCTATGTTTCTATTGTTGCCTCTTGGTTTTCTATGCTCTTGACAATTCTGTGGACAGAGATCTTTTTAGGATTTTTTTCCCCATCCACTTCATTTTCAAAAATTACTACATCTGTGTGGATAAGGCCTAAGTGGTTTAATCCGCCTGGCTAAAACACTGGCTTGTTTACAACCTGCCTGCTTCTTGCCCAGTCAGACTTTGTGGAAGTGAGGTCACCCTGTTCCTAAACCTCAGTCATTACTGTGGTGAGTAACTGATATAAAATACAAGTAAAAGTCAATCAAAATCAGACCCAAGCTGTAATAAACTGGAATTATCCTTTAAAAACATACAGAGAGGTTGTCTTACAGGTTAACTATCAAATTAAGTGATACCAATACAAGAAAGATAATCATTCATGTGTCCCCTGTAAAATCACAGAGTTTTTTCCTCTATGGTGACACCTAGCATACACTATGATGACTGATAGTACAAAGAGCAGAGATTGTTCAAATACCCCTAAGGCATAGGTAATATCCTAAAAAGTACTTACGGAGTGAGACAGTGATGCAAGTAGGTACAAGTAATTTTACTCTGGTGTGTCTTTCCCTTCAATTTTTGAGGCTAACAGAGATATCACTAGAGTCAAATAATCAAATTACTACACACCCGCTGATATTTACTTTTAACATTAACACTTTCATATTTTTTGTGCAGGATTCCTTAAAGGGGTAGTTCAGATCTTTTAAAATGGGGTTGTATAAGGTACTTATCCATAGACATAATATAACAGAAAGTAGATCGCTGAACACAGGAGCTGCTGGCCTACCACTGCCTCAATCAGCAATCAGTTAGTTTGTTTGTGTTTTTGAGTGACTTTGGTTAGTCCAGATTCACCAAAGTCACTCAAAAACACAAACTAACTGACCAAGTCAGAGGCAGACCAGCAGCTCCAGTGTTCAGCAGGCTTAAATTGATGCTTTTCTGGTCTGGTGAGCATAGATGATCATAGAAGAGGAACTGAAGCCATTAACAACTTCCCTGTCGGAACAGGCTGTCTGATGGAAAGGTAATGTGTTAAAAATACTTTCTATATACTTTACACTTAAACTGACATTGATTTTTTTTAGGTGGCTCAAATGCGTTTTGTTGTTGATCCCGCCACAACTCTGAATTACCCCCTTAAATTTTTAACTATGATTTGAACTGAAGAAGACATTTCACTATTCCAGAGTTCTCTGGTGAACAAACTATGTCATGACACCACTGTTTCAAAATTACCCGAACATACTGGTACAGTATATTTTGGGATTTCTCTACCAAAATCTCTTAAAACCTATATGCTAACATATACGCTATTATCAACACATCTGTGATGAACTAAAATATGCTGATAACACCAGCCATGCTCATATATTGTTAAGGCTCTAAAATTCATGCCAAATTATATAAGGACTAAAGAGTGTGTAGTGGGACTATTCACATGTAGTGTAAGTATTATCCCGTTCAAACATAAATTTAATTCAGTTTTTTTAAAATATCTAAATGATATATTAATAATCCCCACTAGAATCTTCTTATATAAGTGAAGTCTTCTTACTTGTGACAGTTCTGGTCTGTATGGTGTATGATAGGTTTCAGCAAGGGGGCTGTTATTCTACTAAGAACACATGAATGATTTTGTTGTCATTGTTCTTTTGTTTTTCAAGATATAGCAAGTTCACATTTTAAAATGTTATTTGTTTTCAAATGTTTCCAAAATATGGTGTGTTTCAGTACTTAGAAAAGTATTTAGCCCAAGTCTGATTAGAGCATTGGTTTGACCATCAGCCTAATGATGAGACAGCACAGCAACAGAAAAGTGGAGGGAAAGTGGGTCGGAGAGTTTGGGGGACACTCTGAGGAGGAGTAAGAGGAGGATCGGAGAAAATGAGGCTGAAATAAAGTGAAAGATGGTTTGGTTTACCAAAAATGCCCTCTGTCAGTCATGGAAAAGAATAGACAAAGAAAAAAGAAAAAAGAGAGAAAAGAAAGAATGAAAAAGTGAAAGACTGATAAACGGTCAACCACAGAGCAACAAAGGTATAATACTTTATATCAAGATATATACAGTATATCATCTTTCAAAGGACTCTAAAACAAACGGAAACTAACACACCAGTAAGAGCAACAACAGTTTTTCGTGGCTAGTGGTGGTTGGATCACTCAGTGCTTGCTGCCATACTTAAACAACATATCCCAAGATACGCTATGTCTGTCCTCCGTTTTTTTCCAGAATCCCTATCGGGGTCAAGACCAGCACGACCAAAAGAACTGTGTGCATGTGAGATTGTTTGTGTGGAGGGGAAGACAGGTGGGTGTATAAGGTAACAATGTATTAACTGCCAGATACATACTTGTCAAAATGTAACAGTATTTGTAAGAACATGTTTCACCCATTTATTTCCCAATCCAAAGACAAAAAAAGTTAAAAACCCTCTCATTAATTGTGGAGGTTTTAGAGGTCAGTTCTCCAGTTGTTGTCAGTGTTCACCCTCCATTCACGCATACAGACTCATAAACTGAAGAAGCAACAAACTGCTAGTCAACCCTAACCCTAACACCTAACACCTAACTCTAACTGATGCTCAAAACCATCCTGGTGCTGGCCACTGAGACTCAAAAAAGTTTAACTCAAGGCAAACATCAGCTGACAGGTGGTACAGAGGTCTTTTCAACTCAACTCTGCTACATATACGAACTTTAAACAAGCTCAAGGTTGCAGTCAACAGCTTCTAAACTGTCTGAAATATAACTAATACATGACCTGAACTTCAACCAGTGGCGCCCCCAGAAATTTTTCACAGGGTTGACCAGATGGGGCCACTGAATATCTTAGGGTTTCATTCCAAAACCAAAAGCCATCACTGATTTTCTGGACGTTTATTATGCTATAGGCTGGTTAAAAAAGTGTCAGTATGGAGAGTTAAGGAATCACATACTGATATATTTTGGTTTCTTATTTTACATTTAATATTACTAGTTATCTGGTGTGCATAGTTAGCACAGTTGACATTTCGTGTTCCACAACAATCCTGTTTTAACGTGTTATGTATCCACACCTGTTAGGCAATTTATTGCTCTTCAAATCGGCTGGTTGCCCTTTTCCTTAAAAAGACAAACATACAGCTTTAATCTGATGGAGTACACTGACTGTATAGAACAAAACATTTACTGGGAACAAGCCTTCTTCAGTTTAGGAGGGACTCTTGGGTACCAGTAGAACCTATTTTCATTCATTTATCTTGAGGTACAGGTACATGTATGAGATCAGTGGGTCAGTGGGCCCCCTTGAAAAACTGCCATATCAGTTGTTTCGTCACTAAAATTTAGCCTATCTTGTAAAGGGTTTTTTAGTCTGCTTCCTGACAAGCTATATCGACATGGTTGGTACCAATGGATGCCTTAGGTTGTCCAGTTTCTATCTTAAAAAATTGGCATGCCTCATCCTCTTAAGGCCAAGACACACCAAACTGACTTTAGAGGACTGGCAGCAATGAAGTCCTCTTGCTGCGTCACCTGGCGTCACCGTGTCTTGGCCATAGAGGCTGCACATGGACACACTGCAAAAACTACAGCTGACGGTCAAACAGCAGGTACGTTCTGCGCATGGGTGAGTGGAACTAACTCTCCAAACCAACAAACTGCCATTGTGTGTATTCATCATTCATAAAGAGAAACTAGAAGAATGTCATGATGCTAGTTAGCCAGTTAGCACATCGACAACGCAATCCAGTGCTTAAAGAACAGAGCCTGGCCTCTCATGGACACAACATGATGCTATAAATGTGGCTACCATGTTTAATTTGACTTCCAAATCCAACAGTAATGAAGGAAAAAAATAATACTAAAATCAGTATCTATTTCATGACTAACCCTATAAAGCTGCAGCAGGTGTATTACGATCATATGGCAGTAAAACATTTGTTTTCTACTTTAACGGGTTGAATTTATCAACTGATTTCCAGTCAAGAATACATTTTGACAAGTGGTTGTATTACCTGGTAGTTAATACATTCAGTGGATACAGGGGGCCACTGTGGAAAACATGCACTGTGTCCCACACTCTCAGGATTATCATGCTTCATTCATCATGATAGACATAATACTGTGACTGCTGGACATTCCCAAACACACCAACCTTCAAACCACAACATGCATCAGCCTCTCTCTCACATCTGTCATTGTCTGACCGAGGTGCAATGACAAACTGTTTTTCTTGAAAACCATATGAAAATAAAATAACAAAAAAAGTCAAATCCCTTTTGAACTTTTTAAGAGTGCACACTTCTTTTCTAGTTCATTTTTTAGGCCCCTACAGTTTGGCCACAAAATAGAAGCCGCGTCCTTCTTTTCTGGTGGTGGACCTGAGTGAACCTACCTTCTGCGACGCCCCATGGGTACTGGCGACCTCTGACCTTCTTTCCGTTCACCTCGATGACCACATTGCTGCCAACCACTGCCAGTGGCATCTTCTCCTGGAGCGGAAAAAGAAACAACTTTCTTTTACTGCAACTGAACTGCTGCATCCACCTCTTTCTGGATGACGCACTGCCAACAGCTGTTTGACAGTCTATTTATGGTCATTTCCTGTGGCCACTGACCATACCTGCAGTTACAGGTTAATTTGGGTTAAGTGTGTGAATCTTTGGGGTAGGGATACACATGTCTGCTAATGTGTTTATTAGTATTTTTACATTAAAACTTCAGTCAAGTCCAGGTGCAGTGAACTGACAACAGAGAGAATTGGCTTAGTCTCGGATTTTCACATTTTTATGGTCGGGTCACGCCAAAAATGTATCAGTGAGTCCTTGCAAAATAGGTGGTGCTAGGCTTGGTAATGTAGGAACTACTTGCATTGCGACTTAATGAATTACTATGGTTGGAAAGCTAACTGCTAACATATTAGCAAGCTAGGAACATGCTGGCACTTGTCACAATTAGCTGTCTGTTCTCATGACTGAATATAATCTCATTCAATCAAGAGTCATTAAAGTGGGAAACTGTTGAAACCAAGTAATACTGAAGCCTCCTTTTCATTGGCATTACTTGAAAACTGTGTTCTTTTCTTTTTTTTATATTTTAAAAATATTTACGTGCGTCTGTTTGTTCGCTGTTTGTATGGAAAGTTTACGTAGCTGTCTTTAATTTAATTTAATTTAATTAGGTGGGGTCTGTTTACAAATCATCAGGGTTGTTTTTCATTCCACCTCTGCATTACATTATCATATAAGCAAATAAAGAACCAAGAACTGAGCCACTGACGTGTTGCTTTTTATGGATATGCCTATCCTACCATAGAGCAGCTTTTAAAAAAACTGGATGGCACAATGTAGTGACGTTCATACACTGGACTCTCTGTTTCCTCTACAGTCAGCTGGCTTGTGGTCAGTGGCACCAATCATGTGTCAAAATTCACTTAAGTTGAACTCGTAGGTATAGTTTACCCCCAGGAGTAAATCCATTCATTTCAAAAGTTCAATTAAAATGAACTGATCACTGACAACACTGCAACATCTCATTGTTTTAAATGCTGCTGTGAGCGGGCCTTTAATCATGTAAATGTCAATGATAGCCGACATCAACATCAACATGCATGCACCATATTTGATCTTGCCAGGGGCAGTGGTTACTGAGGCAGAGTTACACAGCCAAATCACTAGTGAAAGTTCTTCAGTGAGCTTGTCTATAAAGCTGACGATCAGTTATGCAAGGAGTCTGCCAGGCACAGAGAAATGGGACTGAGCCAGCTGCAGGGGTTGGACACTGACCAAAGGACAGACTGACCTTTGGCTGTCTGCGCGACTCTCTATCTATCTGTTGTTCTGCGGAGGTCAATCAGAAGGCCTTTACATCAACTTTTAAATTACTAACAGGATGGTGCGGTCCATTACCTTAATCTTGCGGATGAGCTTGTTGTCCTCATCGTCCTCCGTGTCTGGGAACTCATAAATCTTGATTTTGTGCTCCTGTATCTCTTTCATTATCTGACGAGGAGAGAAAGTGATCAGAATAAAGGTAACATACACACTAACAGGCCTGCATATGAAGTTTAACAGGATTTTAATTCCTGGGGATGCTATCTAGGTGGTGCAACTTTAAGTCTTAATAAACTTCAAAAAGGTAAGTTATATCAAAAATAACCTCCCGTACAGATGTCACAAACAAGGAAATTAGCAATAGAGACAAAACTATATTTTGTACCAGGTTTATTTCCACTGTTAAGTTAGGCAGTCTCTGCTGGTTGCCTGGCAACCTCGAGGCGACAACAGCAATACTCTGGGATTTTACTGCACTCAGCCATTAGAGAAAGCAAGATAAGCAATTTTTTTTACCTGCTTCCAGCCTTTATGCTAAGCTAGGCCATTACCCTTCCAGCTTAAGCCCCATTCTTGACACACAGGAATATAAGTGGTATCAATTTTCTCATCCAACTCCAAAGTTAAAGAACGCACTTCCCCAAATTTCTACTATTTCTGTACATATATGCTTCTTGCAGTCAGTAAATAAGTAAATAATACAAATATGTTTTAAACTGATTTATCTATCCCCCTTTGTTAGACTGTAGCAACGACACTGCCTATCCCAACAGCATGACACAATTCCACAAATACCTGTTTTTTAAATAGCTGGCACTCCTCTGGGGTCAGAGTGTCGGCTTTCGCAATTAGTGGGATGACGTTAACTTTGTCATGGAGTCTCTTCATGAACTCGATGTCCAGCGGCTTCAGACTGAAGGACAGACAGAGAGAAAAACTGTTTAAAGTACAAGCCACTGAAGTCATGTGTAACACAGTTGAGCCTGGCCAGTGTGATATATACTCTATACAATCCCTCCCACTGATAACCAATCTTTGTCCATAAATGTATGTGTCTGTGTGTGTGAGCAACAGGCAACTGGTGACTTGTCCTGTCCTGGGTGTCCCCCATTGAATTAATCTACGCCCTCCTCCTCTGAACTGGATACACCCTGATAGAAAACTGATGAATGAAATCCTATAATGGGCTTATGGCTGATGTGACTGTGTACAGTGAGACAATTTCATGGATCAGCAGCCATGTAAGGAAGGGTGTCACATCCTGTGATGTAGAATTAATTCATAAGAACGGATCTAAAGAAAATGCCACGGTAGGCGTCCATAGTGTTGGACTTTTCAAAGTAAATGCAGTTCAGTGGGTCACCAGCAGAGGGCCAACATAAACCATACTTGACATGCACTGTAGCCCACAGTAAAGACACAATGAAGCCAGCTGAGGCTGACTGACTTTTTGTCCCCTCTGTTTCTCTGTGGTGACAACTGATGGGTTTGTCTTGCTGGGCTGATGAGGGATTGTCTTTGTAATTCTCCCATAGGTTCTTCAACTCTGTCTGAATGGTAAGTGGGACTCATATTCAGTTGAAACAGAGTGCTGTGGTAGGCGCAAGGGTAGTGGGCAGTGTGTGTGGAAAATGAGTGTGTACTGTATAATGTGAGAGCATTATGTAAAAATATAACTGCACATGGTTGAACACTTATAATTAGTTGTGCCTGTATGAATACAGTTATTCTGTACGTGTGTGTGTCTGTGTGTAATGAGTATGGGTAAAGGGGAAGTCAAGGTACTCATCCCAGGAATGCAGAAATACAAAGAGGGCAACAGAACAGCTGTTCGGTGGTTCGCTAGTTCACAGAGGGACAAAGAGACAGAGTGTGTGTATGAACTAGATGGTAAGAATGGGGTCAGGTTGGTGTACAGAGCAGCATCAGAGGAGTCCTGGAGTGAGTGCAGTCCCAGATAAAACAGGAGTCAGAGTGTCTGGTCTGAGCAGAGGGAGACTTAAGACTTACTGGCTGTCAAGGCACTTCTGTGATTTCAAAATGTTATTCCTTTTAGAGTGAATCCATAAATCGTCTGTACACACTGACAGTGATGTAGCAAACTAGCAGCAATCACTGCTGGTTGGACTCACTGTTGGAACTTTTCCTTCCTACTCCCTGTGGTATCTTGGGGTATAAAACATCACAGACAGGCTAAGCTTGGAAACATGAGCGTGCAGTTTACTTCTAACGCAGGATTTATGGGATTTCAAATGTTACAGCCACATGTCAGTGACTTTTGGTAAAAGCAGCACACAAACTGCAATTCTGCAGCTGCTGCAGAGGATTTGAAGACGTAAACAGTCTGCAGAGACACTAAATATTCTGGCAAATTCCTGTCGAGTGACAGGAAAAGAACAATTACCTGATATATTTACCCAGAGAAGTGAACAAAGGCCTCAACATTTACTGACTTGTCAGTGCCTCAATAGTTAGCTTGAATTTATATCACCAATCCTTACAGTCACAGAGTACAAGAGTTGAGCGTGCCACAGCCATTTATACAGCTGTCTAATACAGAGCAATTAGGTTAACTGACTTCAAACTCTATCATGCCCTTTATAAACTTACTGCACTCTGCAAAGCTGGGCAGAAACTTTACAGTTTTATTAATGGGACACATTTGTTTGTAGCATAATTCAGCTTTAGGTTCCTTTCAGACATGTACATCCTGTGATGGCAGTTAATGGCCCTGACACATCAAGCTGAACGGAGGGCGGATGGTCAATTTCTGTCAGTGAGCGTCTGCTGCCCTAGATTTTGTGGTGTGTCCTGCACCGATGGCAGTAGTACTGGCAGTAGTCAGCCCTTGTCGGCTGATTCAGTGTATTAAATCAGTGACAGAGACGGCGGAGCCCATCTGGGAGGGAAATCATTCTGACTGGCGGTTCAGCTCAGTGCATGAGAAGAAAAACAGAAGTGAGGAAAGCAAACAAACAGCTGAAGTCACAAGGGAGTGAGATTTAAACAAACTTGTTATATAAGGGAAAAAACTTAAGCTATTGAGCTCTTTAGCAGGCACAGTTCATAATTGTTGGTGTTATTATTGGCTAGTGCACAGGGAAATATCATTTGTTCTACGAACATCAGGTTGGGTTGTTAAAGTGCTAACTGGTTATCTGGTCTTAAATTTATCCTGTTGGTTTTCCTGTTTCTCTTTTTGAATGACGAGTACAGACTAATGCCGCTCGCTGTTATGGAGAGTTATTTCCTCTCACAGAGGTGGAGAACATATGTGCTGGTTGGCTGATGGCTGTAATCTTTTCAGTGTGTTCAAGTTCACACTTTGGCCAAGACACAGACGATGTGACGCGGTGCAACAGTTGGCCTTCTTTACAAATACTTCTTTGATGTCAGTTTTGGCGTCATGTACTTCCATAACACTTTCTAACATACACTTCTATTCTCATGTTATATTTGTCTATAAAAATCATTTTTCCCTTAGCGGGGCAGTGCAAAAGAGATTAAAACAAGTCTATAGCCATGCTAGCACATCTCTGTGAGGCAGTGCAGCTCAGTGCTAACATCTGCATGCTAACAATCACAATACTAACATGATGATGATATTCAGCTGGTATAATGTTTACCATCTTCACCATTTTAACTTAGTTTGTGGCATACTGCATTGCTGATTGGCACTAAAATACAAAATGCAAATGAGACTGATGGGATTACTGAAGACCGGATGAAGGTGCACAATTCATCTTGAGGGGGACCTTAATATCTGCACCTATTCCAGGTCTATACAGCCAATAGTTGTTGAGTTATTTTAGCCTGGACCAAATTGGTGGACAGTTAGACCAACACACTGACCAACCAGCATTAGCATCCCTAGAGCCACGCTGTTAACGAGGCTAAAATTCCCTCCTCAAACACTTTAAATACCCTAAAAATTGTCATTTTCTATGTCTCATGTATTGTTCCTATTCTTGTCTCTGGTTAAATGTGGATTAAAAGCAGCATGACAATAACTGAAGCAAGCAGAAACTGCTTCAGTTTCCTTAACTTATCAACAGTGAAAACCACATTCTGGAGTCAGAATCATAAAGCAGTATTACAGAGGAAACCGATAATAGAACAACAATAACAGAGGCCAATTTATTCATTAACAGAAAGCAACAAGTCTACACACTTTTTGGCTGGTGCTGTCAAATGAAAGTCATTTTTGACACCTTACATATGACTCATCTCTGCAGATTATTAACAATCCAGTCCTGATTGAAATCTATGTAGATCAAACTCAGTCATCACTAAGCCTGAGAGGATGGATGGATTTTGGGTTATGTGGAAACAGAGCTTCCTATTTTAACTCAGGCTGGTGCTGCAGTATACTGACAAACAGGGAATGTTCTTGTGATGCCAACACACACACACACACACACACACACACACACACACACACACACACACACACACACACACACACTATCTGAGACACTGCAAGATGAGAGAAGACAGAGTGTGTTTGTCTGAGATGAGAGGCCTGCTTCTGTGAGCTGCTCCAAGCCTCCATTCTGATTGGGTGATTCAGGGATGGAGAGCAGGACTCGACTGAGCATGAGCAGAACTGGGTTATATAACCTTTGTGGGTCACAAACACTGGCTGGCTGCCTCCTCGTCTATGGCACAGAGACACACACACACACACACACACACACACCCTTTTTGCTTCAGCCTCAGCTTGCATAGCTGGCAGAGGATAGGAAGCTGGAAGGAAAGGTAGACTTTCCCTCTGCGTAGGGGTCTCCAAGCCAAAGGGGGGTCATACGGTCTGCAGGTTCTCATCTCACTTTAACACTGCATCAATTGATTCCACTGACTGGCACAGCACCATCATTTGGACCAGTACAGGAGAATGTTGGTTGGTGTTGGTTTATAACACCCCTGAATACAAATAGACTGGGAATGGGAGCACCTTGACCAGAACAAGACCATCCTCCCACTAGCCAACTGTTGCGTCTGTAACACTGGCTTAAAAATATCTTACTTCACTAGGTTAGAACTAAGGTACCTTATAAAGTTATAGGCTTGAAATACGCTAAAAGCTGCAATTAGCGGGATTTCTCCTGCATTGAGAATCACGAGGCAGCGCCTCCATCAAATTTTGTCCCGCCCCCAGCTCTCGACAAAACTCTGATGGGTGTCATAATGGACAATATTTTCTAACAAGTGCTGAACTTGTTGGATTTCTGTCATTAGTTACTGCGATTATGGCATTGTGCTGATAGGGCACAGAGTGCCAGCGGGGGCAGTTTTAAGTCCAAAAAAAAAGGGCTAAGACCATAATTTTTGGGGTTGGAGCAGCACCATAGGGATAGGTTATTTTAGTACTGCCGTAAGAAAAAAATTCATACTGTCACAACTCTAATAGCAAGCTTAGAGAGGTAAAACCAGCACCATGCAATGTACAACGCAAAGTACTGACAGTTAATACCAAACCATATTAAGCACAGAATAAGGAAAAGCACCGAATAGATGACACATAAATCACATTACAGAACACAGAGGTAAAATCAGGAGAGACGCAATCTAAAAAAAAAAAAAAAGAAAATGAAACTGTTTGCTAACACATTTGCTATATTTACTTAATGAAGCGAATGGTAAATGGCCTGCATTTACAGTACAATGCTTTATAATTTGCCTGTCATTCACCACTTAGACCTAGAGGACAACCTGATAAACGTCCTGAGCCACAGTCACCTCCCAGAAGATAATGATAATTACTAATTTCTTGTTGTGCTGCCTCCAAATGGCAAAACAATCAGTTAATGCAGGGGTACAGATCACATTAAATGCACACTTGAGTCTCCAAGTAAATTCAGCATCATCAGTGGTGACCTCACGCTGCATTAGTTGGTGTAACAAAAAGGTCCATCAGTTATGTCACCTAATATTTTTTCCAGCCTGTCAAATCAAACCACCTTTCACTTCGTAACCATCAGCCCACTGATTTATACTTGAGATTGATCCCTCACTGTCATGTTTCAACAGGTAAGTATCACGTTGAAGTGACTCTTCAATAATTAATTTAAGATTTGATATGGTCAAAATATTTTAAAGCATAGCTCCAGTATGGCATTTATTCTTGGCACAAACATGTGAAATTAAGGGGTATAAAACTGTAAGAGCATGGGCAGCCTTCGTGTCATGTTTAGTCCATTTCATCTCACTTTGCTTCATCTTACATCTACCTCATCTTATTCCACCTTTGTCTCATGCAGACCTACCCGTGTCCAGAGGGCGCGATGAAATATAGGCAGCAGTGGACTCTGTTGTCTGGCATGGATCTGCGGTTCACCCTCGACTCTGCATTGAGGAAGTCCTCGCACTTACTGTCAATGTAGTTTATTACGGGCTGCCAGCTGGAGAATGGACAAAAGATATCAGGCAGAGAAAAGAGGAGGAAATTGGATAATAAAAAACATATGATCACTTGGTAAGAACTCTGCATATGTTCATCTGGGAAACACACACTGTGCCAGGACTCCTCACCAGTTGCTATTATCAACTGCATCGCCAAAGCCAGGAGTATCGACAATAGTGAGTGTCAGCTGGACCCCTCCTTCCTTAATTAGCACTTTGGACTGCTCCACCTGAAACACAACAACATTCATGCTTTTTAGTACATTATTGGTCTGAATCAAAACCTTTTCCTTACATCTAAATCTGAGTTATTGCAGTGTTCTCACTATATTTTTGTATTTGTGCAGATTCAACACATTGTAAATACAATTCTGAATAAAATTTGCTAACACAAATGTGCCCACACACAGCGGCCTCCATGTTTAATTATGTGACACGACCCTCTCCCACTCAGGGCACCAATGATACATCATCACACTGTAAACCCACCCACACAGCCTGCTGGGAGACTCAGAGATACCAGTGTCTGCTGCTATCACTTTCCTTACTCTGTGCAGCAAATATTTGGAGCGATGATGGTGTTTGGGTAAAGGATGGATGATTACCACTTCCTCACTACGCAGGGCACTGAACTCCTGAATGAAACTAATCCTGGAACTGATATAAGGCAGCTAAGTTTAACTTCTTAAAGAGCAACTACAATAAATCTTGTGTAGAGGAAAAGAACAGCTGCATTGACCTCTATGGGCTGAAAGCTTTAAATCTGTTTTCTATTTCTGATCACACCCAGCTGAGAGTTAATGTCCTAAATAGCAAGGGCGTAGGTTTCATTTAAACACTGGGGGGAAAACACATTAAAGGGGAACTAACTACGCCCATTTTCTACATTTATTCATGTCATTCCTATGGTCCATAATAGTCCATAAATATTAATGAACATGAATAACTCTCCCCTCAATCCAAAAACTAGTTTATAAAGTCTGGAGCTGTTCCATCGACAACTACTTGGGAAAGATGTTCTAGATGACACTGAGATCACTGAGGGGAATTTTCTGAGTGTGTGGATACATTTTCTGTTTCAGAGCTGACAACACTACAGTAGAATAAAACTCATTTGGGTATGAAAATGAAAACAAACATTCTGTGGGTCCCAAAAAAAATCAGGCTCCCATTCATTGTCTATGGAGCAGCTCCAAACGTTAATACTTGATGACATCACAAGCTTGAGATTTATGTCTCTGGTTTCTGGCTTTGTGAGAGAAGGTTTTATGTTCACAAATATTGACTGAACTTTCCTAGACCATGGAAATAAATAGGGATTCACTGACTGTGATTGCAATGCAGTAACAGAATCTTGGTTTATATCTAATCAGCACTGCCAAGTTTTACAGTTTAATCTGAGTTTGGTCTGAGTTTAAGAGAGAGGGGCATCTCACTCTCTCTACATCCAATTCTATACTCTTTGTGTCCGTGGAGGTGGACATACAAAAATGCAGAAATGTAATTTTAGTCCGAACAACAAGTCTAGAGCCAGCTAAAATATGCCAGATGACCTGGCAAATGAGGAGGGAGATCTAGTTGGCATTGTTAACTATGTCAGCACTACTAGCCGTGCTGACACTGCCAACTGTGTTGACAGAGCTGACAAGTTAGCAATGCTAAAGGGGAGTTGTTGCTCAGAATTAAGCCTCGGCTTTATTCACCAATGACCTGTCAGGAAACTGGAGGGTGGGCACAATGTTTTCCCGGCAATACTGTTGGGTTAGGATGGTGTTACAGGTGGTAACTGCCAAATTGAGTGGCGCTGCTAGCTAGCTCCCACCCAGCCCAGCTGGTACGCAGTGAAGAGTGGCTGAAGCTCACGGGCAGTGGGCACTATGTTTCTGCATGTTAACACGACTAGCCAGCTGCAGTAAACTGAGGAGTAATAAAATTATCCTACAGACTGTCATGCCTTACCAATCAAAATTATTCTTGGTTCTTCTCAATTATCAGTTAACCGCTGACACCCCTGGTCATCAAAGCCTTTGTTGTGCAACCATCTCTGTAAAGTCATGGAAGACAACGACTACTGCTTACCCAAAAGGCAAATATTACTAAAAATCATTCAGTGTATTTGACATGATATATAAAGTTAATGGTTCTGCTGACTACGTTGTGTCTGTAGTGCCTCGGGATGCTTAATAAGGCTTAAGGTGCTGTAATAATTCCAGATCCAACATATTGTTGTTAGGAAAATAACCATCTGATTGCTTTTTCTGCGTTGAACTACGGCGGCACGCACAAAATCAAACAAACACAACCATTCCATCTCACACTTCAGCTTCATGTATTCACATTCAGCCCCACAGATCCATCATTTCCTGCAGTTCTTCTGCTGTTCCCTCGCTTTGCCGCATACTTTCACAAGGCCATCTAGTTATTTTAGGATCACCCCTTTAACTCAAACTACAGCCCTCTCGCTCTAACACAAACATTCTTCAGCTTCCACAAACCTTTAGATAATCTGTCTGACTTTACAGCTGAGCATATATATCACAAACCACAGTCATTTGACATATCTGAGCTTAATTGTGCATCTAGCGTGTGTGTTTCAACGTGTGTTTGCACTGTAAGTGTTTGTGCATGACATGTGAGACATCTCAAAACCAAATCTGCTATTTCCACCGTTTCCGCGAAGAAAAACAGATTGGGAGAAAACCTCAAAAATGCCGTCAGTCTCAACACCATCATTTAAAAAGAAATCTGATCCGGGGGAAAGTGAGTGAGCGACAAAGCATGAGAGATTGTTCTGGAATATAAATACTCTGACCCGGTCTCTCCCCCTCCGCCTCAGACCACAGCACCCATGGCAAACACACTTACACACACTAATTACTACTTGCAGGAGAGCATGTATGCCCACGTTGCGCTCCTGGGGTTCACATGAGGTTCGGTGTGAGTGACGGACTAAAAAGGAGCTGAGAGCAAAATGTTCTTAATGTTTTCAGTCTCGCCAAAACAGAGTAAATTTAGCACTACGCTGAGACTGAAACATAACAGAGTTGCTGTCGTGGAGATGCAAAAGATAAAGCGACATCACCTGATTTTTTTCTCCGATCCATAATTTAGGACACACAGCATGAGGACATGGATACAGAGACTAAAATCATGGTGGAAAAACAGAGCTTTCACTGCCCACAGTAGAACATGAGCATTTATGAGTTGGTGCAGTGAGAAAAGTCATGCTGAACGAGGAAATTAATTAATTTAATTACAAGTCTGGAATCTCTGTTCCTCCCGTGGTCTACACTGTTGAGACAACTTCTTATTGGCCAAGTTTGTTTGTTGAAGTTCTTCAAGTTGATCTCCAGGAAATCCATTCATTGCAGTGATTCCAATGAAATAAACAAATTTCATTACTAAACATAGCCATTTTTAATGTTGGTGTGTCCAGGCCTTTAGTATATAAAGAAATCTACCAGCATCTAACGATGTTGATAATTTTGCTTTATCTGTCAAGGTTTGAGATTTCTGTATCCACTACAGTATAGTGGAGGTGAATGGGATTCAGTCAGTGGTGCTCACAGCAATGATAAGTTACATTTAAACAATTCAACACCACAGTTGCTTTTTCTAAACCTTCTTTCTTTTTTCTTTTGTCAGTTACTGTGCAGTGTACTTCTAGGGACATTTTTGTCCCCAGAAGTAGCTGCGGAGTAGTGGTCCTCACTTTTACACTGCTCGCAGGGCAAAAATCATTACACTAGGTCAAGTCATCCTGTGCACTTGGTGAAGATGTCGGCAACAGGCACTGGCAGCTTCAGACCCAGACCCACGGTGAGTCTGAGTGAGATGAAGGCAGTTGCCCGGACAAAGAGAGGCTTTGCCTAAAATGTTATCTTCTCCCTTCTGTTTAGAAGTAGAGCTGTACAGCTCACAGCACCTTAATACAATATAATCTGTCTTTTACTTGATATCGTGTGTCAGCAAAAATGTTGCTGCAGACTTCTGATCTGTTGTTAGCATAGTTAGCATGCATTAGCTTGAAGGGCTAATTTGGCTTGTTTACTGTATTACGTGAACATCGCTGTCACCCTGCACATCCTGCAAAACCTGTTCAAAAATCTGGCAGTTCAATAAAGTGTTGCTTGATAGTCTACATATAAAAAGAACAAATACTTGAATATTTGTATTGAGCAGCCAAATACTGTTCAACAGACATAATTCTGAGTCTTGTGCGGCCCTAGTGATATCAGGCTATATCAACAGAATTGACTTGACTTAAAAAATAATATCTCTCGTAAGAACAGGTGTCCTGGTGATTGCATAATCTATAGACCTCAATGTATACAATGGTCATAGGGACTAATATTTTTGGCATCAAGTAGCTCACATGTAAACAGCTGAACACAATATGGACACTGTTTTTAGAGCGATACATTGCTGTTCTCTTCCATTGTGCTGGGGCTGAAATCTTAAAAGTCCCAAAACCAAAAAATACCAGCAGATCTATAATCTACATGAAACAACCCTTTTAGCTCTAAATCCATTCATTTCTAAACACCACACAATTTAGCTATGGATTTTCAGCTGAATTTTCTCACTCCCCCACCTACACTACCTACACAAGAGCCCTTCTGGCCAGCCAAAAGACAAACCAAATAGCTGGCTCCTAGGGGAAGGCAGTTGTGTGTATTATGGATGTGTGGGTGATACTTGTTTGTCTTGAAGTGCAAACATGACAGTGTATGGTCTAACCTGCTGCAGAGTGCAGAGTTATGATTTTGTGTATTGGGGCAGTTTTTATGAATAACTCAACTTTGTTAAAATGTATTATCAACTACAGAGAGGATGATTTATTCAGACTTTTAGCAGTGTGTGTGTGTGTGTGTGTATTTGTGCATGTGTAAAAATACATAGCAAAGCCCCGCCTGCTGGCAACCGAAGAAAGTGTGGTTTCAGTGATACTGAGTAACATAGACATTAATATAAATCTGCATTAATGCGTGACAAAAGTCCACAGGTGCTGCGGTTATTAAAAATTATTATTATACTACAATTTAAGGTCAGATCGATGACATAGTTTTAAAAGGGTGATTTAAATATGCTTGGCCTGCAATGTCAAGTGCTCCGTGTGTGGGAAAACAACAATTAGCAGTCCTAAAACCTTTGGGAAAAAAAGCGGATGCCACAAATTTGATGCCAATTTGAGTGGCTGATTACCAGTAGTACTGCCCCTCGAACATTTTGAATCATCAGTTGCAGACCACTAAGTCAACTGAGATTTCTTCAAGTTGAACAGTCGGGTGTTTTTGCCAGCCAGTGTGCTGTGCAGTGTACTTCTGGGATCATGTTCAATCCCCACATTTTGCTGCAGAGTGAGTGCTCTTCACTTTCACGCTGCTCTTCAATACCGGGTGCTGTGAACACAACGCAGCAGCTCGAAGGAGGAGAGACTCTGCACTGTTAGGCTCTGACATAACATTATCCCCTCTCTTCTGCTTAGATATGGTTTATTTACAGCTTATAACTAAACATAATAAAGTCTCTGGCTTTTGTTTGATATCTAGCGTCAGCAAAAAAACATTGCTGCACATTTCTCAACTGTCATTTAATTGTTAGCTTGTTTACTATATTACAGGAATGATGCTGTCACACTGAACATCCTGCTGAATCCAGTTCAAACTTCAAATGAATAAAAAAACAAAACAAAACAAAGAAACAAACAAAAAAAAAACCAAAACAAAACAAACTGTCAAATAAAATCTGATTCAACTGGCAGAATTCGAAGACGGGTACAGCCCTAATTACATAGTACCCTGCTGCAATTTGATTTGCTGTTTGCAGAGTACTGCCGTTGTCATTAGAAGCAGTCAGAATTTCTTTTACAGAAGATAGTAACTGTGGTCAACATGAACTATTTGGATTATCCTTAACAGAACAAGTTTGCAAGTCTGCCTTTTTGCAGAACAACTTGAGAATAAACACCTTGGTGTGTGGCAGCCATGAGATGTTGTTGTAACCCAAACCTCTGGTAAAAACAGATTTAATCTAGAGTGGTTCTCCATTAACAAGAAAAAAGAGGCTAACTGCTAGCTTGACAGCTTTTTTTGCTTCCCCTGTGTGTGATTAGGAGGGAATGGTATCTGGTCAAGAGCAGGCTTTGTGGATCTTAAGCATCTTTTTGACAGGATTACCATACATTAAAAGCAGCAGGATATCACAGTAAAATTAGTCTTGCTCGGCAGAGCAAACAGAGCTACCTTAATTGACAGAGCGTATAAATGAGGAAATGAGCATTTTAATAGTCAGCATGATGATGAGAAGAGGCAGTGCACAGCTTATCACCTGTGTTAAACTGTGCAGGAAATGTGAAACAGTGCATTATGTTAAATTGTTAAATTGTGTAATATTCTGGTTAAGCATATTGTGCTATATGTGTTAAATCTGTGTGTGTCGGTGTAGGTGTGTGTGTGTGTGTGTGTGTCTGGGTGGGTGTTACGTTACATGGGAACATTCTTGCCCTACTACTGACCTATCAGGCCTCAGGGGAGATACAAGGACTCTCACCCAATTCCCTGTTTTTCTTTGTCTCTCCAGTCACCTCTTGCTAACACATCAGTGTCTGAGTCCACAGACACACTCTCTCACACTGCTCCTCTGTCCATCTCCTCCTGCACCCTACATCCCGCCTTTTTCCTCCTGGCTGTACTATTGCTGTCCACAACCCTTCTCTTCCACCTTATAGTAGTTGTACTTACCATCTTCTTTTCCCTCCTCCTTCACAACCCTCCTCCCTTTTTCCAAAATACTTCTCCTCCCCTCTCTCTCTCTGTCCTCTGCTCCCCACTGCTACTCCAGATGCAGCCTCCCTCCTCCTCCACCACTTGTCATGACCATAAAAGGACAAAACCAGGCCCTGTGGCCTTGCTCTTTCCCTCTAAGTTTCTCCATCCTTCTCTCCTGCTCTCCTTTTCTACAACACTGCATCCCTCTTTCTTCTTTCTCTCCAGAAGACTCCATCTCTTGCTCCTGCTCTCCTTTATTCTTTTTATGCTTTAACCTTTTACTCAGTGGCAGTATGACAAGTAGGACTGGTACAATCAATGTGGCTTTAAAGCTTAATAATGTTATTGTACAGAAGATGTAACAGCTTTACTTTCTTCTCAAATGAAATGTTTCTAAGAAGTCAGTCAAATCCAAGAGACTTTAAATGGCCACCAATGAAACCCTTAAATATCAAAAGGCTCCTTCACGGAGTATTAAAATGTTTTAGGTGATCCATGGATGGATTACTAAATGGGCCTACAGGGCACAGGCATAAGGGCCCAAAGTGTCAGGGCCCATCCGGCCTTCACATGCAAAATTTTACACAAATACCGACCAGGAAGAGACACAAAAAGACCATTAAATAATGCTAAAGAGGTGCAAAGAGACACAAAATAACAAGTTGATATGAGTTAAAAGAGCCACAAAAAGACACAAAATGACTAAGAAAGACAAAAAATTACAAAAAAACCCCACCCCAAAACATAAAAGAAACACAAAACAACTTCACAGAGACACCAAATGACTAAAAGACACACAATTGCCTAAATTTTTTTAAAATATTACATAAAAGAAACACAAAGTTACTACAAAGACAAAAAAAATGTTACATAAAGGGGCAAGACAACAAAAGAGAAACACAAAACCACTACAAAGGGAAACAAAAATGTCCAAAAAAGACACAAAAATTACAAAAATAAAACCTTTACCTTAATGAGATACAAAACAACTACAAAGAGATGTAAAATATACAAAAAGGGACACAAAATGACTTCAAGGGGAAACAAAACAAAAAAAAAAAGACACAAAATTACCTAGAAAAACTAAAAAATGACCTTGAAGAGACACAGGTAAATAGAAAAAACAGGTAAAACAACCAAAAAGAGACACAAAGTGACTACAGAGAGGCACAAAATGACCAAAGAAGACACAAAATAACTACAACAAAAATGAGGCAAAAATACAACAAATGTGAATGTCTTTCCAGTCCTATATAGGAGAGGTGGTGGGGCCTTTGCATGTCTGTGCTCAGGGGCCCATTGTCTCATAATATGCCCATGGGGTAACCAGTCCATTGGATACTAACTTTAAAGTAGTGAGGTCAGGTCTAAGTCACACAATGCCAACTTTGGTTCTCAATACCAGCATTAAATCACACACAGTTTATGAACTGTTGGCAACCAGCATCATTAGAGTATTGAAGTCCAAGTTCTCAGCATCCCATCAATGCACTGAACAACAGGCAGGACACACCCTTGGCATTAAGTAATTTCAAACATCTAGATATGTGGAGTTTCTAAAAGCAGCAGGAATGCTGGACATGTTATGTCTTTTGTCTGTGGCCACTGGCCAGTACAGATAACAAAATGTCGCAAGTCAAGTTTGAGGGAAGTAAAAGGCAAAGTTCAGACTAAGGTGGAATCTGAAGAATCCTTTGTGTTGCTCTCTCAAAGAACAGACCTTTTATATCTAGGAATGCCTGATACTCAAATGTTTGCAGATATCTCATAATAACAGATCATTTTCATGGTTGTGGTTTGGATTGGGATGGATTGTTGACATGAGAGAGCAGGTTATGGAGGGGTTAGCAACACTGCCTACAAGTGATGTGTGGAAATAGAGATATAATTTAACTATATGACTGAAAACTGAAAAAAAGCAGACACATTTTATAATGCAAATAAAAACGGTTTGTGTGTATAATCAAGAGATGCAGACAACTGACAAGCAGTTTGACAAGGGCATATCATTTTTCAGTCAACACAAAAAACTGTCCCTACCACACAAAAACCAAAAAAAAAAAAACGCTTCCAACGACCTTTTCTGAATTTTAGGTCAGCTTTTCTGCTTTTGTGCAGAACTGTCACTCACTCATCTCCACTCACATCTCAAGCTGTAATGATAAACATCTGCACAACTTGGCGGCTCAAATGTCTGACTTGGACGTGCTGATGCATTCTTAAGACTTTGGTTGCATCTGATCACTCTTTCATATGTAAAACTCTTACCCTCAGTGCAGTACATCTAAATTACACTTAACTACAATGATGAACAAGCCTTTACTTCGAAAAAATGAAATCACAAATATTTTTTAGGAGCATCTCATTCAAATTGTTTCCCCCAATCTAATATTGACATTTTTTTTTACATAATAGAACTGAACAGAGGTCAAGCTTATGATAAACCTGTTAAGTAAATCCAATCAAGTGAGAAATTACAAATCTGGCAGCTGAATAGGTTAAGAAAATATTGTAAGACTTACATCAAGGCTTTCCTTTAAGGGTTATTGACATTTGTTTAGTGTCCTAAATTATTTTAAATAATATTCTTGAAAATAAAAATATTGGTGGTGATGTGTTGTGGCGGGAAGCTTTGGACAAATATTAGCAGCATCTCTTTGTCATCAGCATGAACAAAATACTGAAGTTGAAATGTAATTTTCACCAACAGCAGCAGTCATGTTTTCTTAAGCAGTCGGTCATGAGCCAGGTCCATCCAGCCATCGACATTTTCAGTTCACACACAAGAAGCAGAGGCAGGTTGCACTTTTCAAAACAACCAAACCAATGATTTAAAAGGTTTTTCTCCTGCTAGTTAAATCAACTAAATCAAGTTACAAAAACCTGTACAGCTACGTCACATTTGTGGCTCTATTTTTCATTGGATGTAGCTATTTCTCTTGCTGTGGCAAAGATAGATGACACTGGTTATTAAACCTGCTAGAGTTATTACCAACTCAAAAATCAGGCCCCATCCTACATGAACCTGCACAGTTTCTGTCTAAGCTCGACTGCAGCCCAAAACCACGGCAGCAGTTTTGGGCCCAAGCCTGATCACGAACCTTAATTTCCACTGGTAAATTATTGTTTTCTGAAACATTTTGACATTTATTACAAGCTAAATATAAACTTAAGACTTTTCAGCGGGGTAACAGACATTTCTGACAGGATTTCTGACGTGAACCTTCTCCGACTGAATGTTCAGCACCGCCCATAAACTTTCATATGCCATATATATTAAATTTGTATAACATTCCTCCTCAGTAATGACAGGCGTGAGCACACCATACATTATTATTTATGACTTCACACAGTCTATAAGGTCTGCATTAAAAAGTACTCAAAGTCGTAATCCTGCCAACAAAGCTCTGATTGGCTCAGTTGTTTTTTACTCAGGGGAAAACAGCACGATACTGGACCTATTTTAACTGCTACTGAGCTGTGATCTTCTGACTTCCCCATGGTAGCAGTGGTTTCTTGAGAGTTTATTTGGAGGAAGTCCATGTTAGGTATAATATTTGACCTACTTACAGCCTAACCTTTAGCGTGATACAAAACTTAAAAATCATGTGTGAAGCCAAATGAGTCTGCAGTTGGTCGTGATGCAGAATAACCTCACCTGCACAGTCTTCTTTATGCGCTGGGAGGGCCCAGGATAGTCCTTGGAGTACAGGTCAGTCAGGAACAAAGAGTTGATGAGTGTCGACTTCCCAAGACCAGATTCACCTGAGGGTACACACACAAATTCAACAAAGTTAAATGGATAAAATTAGGAATTTAACGCTAACTCCTTTTTATGGCAAAGCAATGAAGAACTAGCATCTCATATTTTATTTGGCATGAGTACAGAAAATGAAAAGACAGCCTGCTGGCCGCATACATACGCTCAACTACAGGCAGACACACATGCATTCAAAACAATACACAAAAGCATGTGCATACACTGCACACACGCTCTCACACTCACACACATACGGGGCCTGCAGGGACGGAGCAGGAGCAGAGAAAATAAAGTAGATTCATCGTCTGTGAGGGAAAAGGTCAGGAGCTCGTCTGCCAGCAAGAAAAGCTTTCAGATAGGGGGAATAAAACATTTCCTCTCCACCTCCTGCTTACTGCCCTCTCTCACTATGCCCATTCATCCACTCTTCCTCCGTCCCTTTCACTAAACGCTTCCCTTACATATAAATCTTCCTGTTTCTCTCCTTACCGTGCCAACTTTCCATCCTTTGCTCCCACACTGATGTTAGGAACACCGCATTCACACAAACACACGGTTAACATTTACTTAACAAAGAGCGCAGCCACTACAAACATACACACTGCATACCCTCTCACACACACACAATGCTGTGATTAATGGCTGAGCATCTAGCTCGTGTCTCATGAAAGGCGTTGGAGGAGTGTTTGGTTGGAGGGAAGGATGGCTGCTTGTCCTAGCAAGACCTCTGACTGACTCCCAGAGCACCATCACGCTGCTTTACAGCCTTTGAAAATCTGACACTGCCACTACCCTGATAATCTGTGACCAAACACCAACCACAATGGGTGCACAGTAGCCTACCAAACATTCGCAAGACAAATATTAAGGAGGCTATTCTAATCAATCAGATCTACCAAATTAAAGACAGCAGAATTGTAAGAGCCAAGTGTCATTTACTAAATTAATATTCAAACTACTGTTTTTAAGTGTTATGGTTTTCCAGTGGAGCAGAGTGGATGTGACTGACGTGATGCTGAGTCTTTGGAAATGCAGTGCTATCACCTAAATCATCTATTCCAGGACTTGAGCACTGCTATAATGTTTCAGGAAGTATCCACTCCCAGAGCTGTCATTCTAACCAATGAATGGACCTCCAGGGCAACAGAGAGCTATGTACAGTAACTGTGTACAACTTGAAAACAGAGCGAGCCTTGACAAATGTTACTCAAAGTAGTTGCCATATGCCAAAGTTTCATTGGCTTAAATTTAATAGAAAGAACTCTGGCCAGTGTGCTCCCATTTCATGTTTTCATTTTTCAAAATAAATAATAATGATTTTTTCTTGTTCTGTTTCTCTTGCAGCATTGAAAACGTACCAAACTGTGATCGCAAAACCTTGGTACCCATTACACCTCTAATAATTAGTCTTGATTAATTCTTTTTTTGTTTTTTCATCAAATTATTGTGTAGTCTAAAAAAAGCTAAAAAAAAAAAAAAAAGTGAATCTATCAAAAGACCCAACCCAACATGTCTTCAAAATCAAATCCAAATAATTAGAGCTGAACGGAGGAGGCTAATTGGGACAGATCTGCCCTCAGGGTTTAGACTACAGCAGTGACACAAGTCCCTTCCAAACGTACACTGCAGCCCCGAACTTATCTAGACAGTATCCAGAAGAGCTGTACATGTGAATGCAAATGTCTGCATCAGTTGGATTGGACATTAATGAGACTTTACCCTGCCAGTTCACTGGTACAAAGTCTGTGTAATGTCGGATTGAACCCATGTATGAATACAGCTGGTAATTGTCCAGAGAATTCACAGCGAGCAAGTGGGCATGTCGATGACATTTCTTTCATGTGACATGTAATGACAGAAACAAATGGCAGTCATACATTCAAGAAATGGCAAGAGGCTGTTGTTTACGACCAAATGACGAACCAGCTGTTTCCTCCTGCATGCTCTACCCAGTAAACACCCCTCGCCTATACTAAATGGAGTATTTCCAGTAGGTGAAAGCACGTTTGACACGGACAATGTCTTGTTGTGTGCCTCATGTGTGAAAGGGCTTCTCCTGTCATTGTTCGGAGTTAATATAAAAAAAAGGATAGTCTGAAGTATTCATCACACTGTGGGCCTTTTAGCTATGAATCCTCCACTTAAGCTCTACAAGAACTCACAAGCCACAGAGCAAAATCCAAAAGAGATTCACATTGGAAGATATTCCAACATTTAAAAATGTGTGGCATTTCTAACTAAAATGGCAACTTGATTATCAAAATAGTTGCCAATTAATTTTCTGACAATCAACACAACGCTTTGGCTCTTACTTTAAGCATTACTAGGGCACAGAACCCACAATTCTTTAATTCTTAACCTCTTTACAGTCAGGCTATTTATTATCAGGGTTTTGCTACAATATGTATTTGTCTTATGCAGCAATTCCATTGTTCCTTTGCAAATTTTCTTCTTCCAAAAACTGACCATGATCTTGAGGTGACACAGTGGTATATATTTTTGGACTTCTAATATTAGTGGTTCAAACCGGCAGCAACATTGCTACAACAAGTCAAAGAAATCAAGCTGCTCTCAACAGCTAAGAAAAATGTGTATAGTGCTGGCAAGCTGTATTGCTCTTACCATATAGCACCTGGGTGCAGCCTGAAAGCAAGCTGGAGGTTTTCCATTTCAAAATGATGATCAGATGTTGTTCCAGTAATTCTAGATTTATGAGCAATTTTCCAGAGATCCAACAGCACACTGAGTCTGCCATGCCGTATCTGGAGCTTCTTAAAGTGCTCCAGATTGAGATGCTTTACTGTGACGTTAGCATGAAGTAAAATGCTAATTCAAAGCAACACACTTGCTGCAAGGCTTTGAAAGGCGACATGATAACAAAGCAAATGTCAAAGACACAGAAACACTTTTTTTATAACACTTTTATACATGCAAGTCAAATTCGGGTGCTGATGAGGGGTAAGTGTGTTTGATTTTGCTGCAAAACGCCTTTCCTTTAAGCTAGGGATGTTCTGTATTTTTGGGACGGATCATGTTTATCAACAAATTGTAACAAATTTGTCTACATGGAAACTTACAAATTTTGCAAACCTGGGTGTCAGAGCAGAATCAATCATCAGTACAACTGGCTCATAATTATATTCATTCTATGGCAACAAATACTGATTCTCTTTTATCCCCTTTAAATCAGCAACCTGCCAGAGGAAAACATCTGCAGGGAGAACGGTTTCATTCATACTTTCCACAGGACATCTGGGTTTTCCATCAGTCCATATCTTGTTGGTGTGAAGCCCCGGTGGATTCCAGTCTTAACCCCTTCTTAACCCCTCGGTCAGCCCCCTGTGTGTGTTTGCTCAGTTATGGATGATATTCCGTCCCAATGTGAGTTATGAACACAGTTTGTCTCTGTGTCTCCTACAGCCTCTGCAGCCAGAGGACAGCTGACGCACCCGTCTGATGGACTGTTTGGAGTTAGAGGTCAAGCATGCACACACACATGTATACACAAAGGCTATTTCATGACGAGATAGCACAGATGCATGAAACCCTCCTCCTCCTCAGTGCTGGGTAAATTGCTCCCAGTCCTACAAAGGGGGGAAGGTTATCTAAACTTGGAGGGAAGGGGTGTGTGTTTGGGTATGTGTGTCCTTCGGTATTGAACTATACATCTCCCTGTTAGCTTTGTTCTGTTGTTAGGTTAGTGTCACAACTAATGCAAACTCGACAAAACAAACAGCAGGAAATGAAGTGAAAAGTCTGACCTAACAACGACCCCACTCACATGGAGGGTGCAGCTGGATTATCTACTTAAACTAATCAAAAACAATTAATGTGATGGATTAACTGGGAAAACTGGAGACCACTCCACATTTGTCATATCAACATTATAAAACTGATATGACACATGTTACAGAGCAGTTGCTTTTTTTTACAAATTTGGCAGACAGAGAGCGACATGAGCATTCAGTTGAAGCATGTTTCTGTCTGTTATTCACTCTCTATTTAGCTTTGTACCAACCACCCAAAAATATCTGGCTATTGAGTGGAAAAATGCTCCACTATGTTCACTGGCTTGTCTCGAGCCTTGTCTGTCTGCTGTGGTGCTGAGAGGTAGATGGTTTATTGGAGAGTCATGTGATAATTCCCTGTGGGTTTGTCACACTTCTCACATTGGACACAGAATTTGATCTACTGTCAGTATAAAAATAATAATAGGTGCAGCTTTTAGCAACAACTAAGACTTTCCTTAAGGGTCCTCACACATCAAGTTGATGTCGGGCTGTTGGTGAGCGCCTGCCACCCTAGTTTTGTAGCGTGTCCTACACCGTTGGCACTAGTTGGCCACTGTTGCCTTTTTTCCAATTTAAAATGTTTAATCAATGTGGGAGATGACGGTGAAAGAAATCACTCTCATTGGCAGTTTAGCGCCATGCACAAGAAGAAAAATGTAAGAGAGGAAAGAAAACTACTGCCACCTGCTGGTATGGAGAGTTATTTCCTGTCACGCAGGTGCAGGACAGACGTGCTAGTTGGCCATTGGCTGTAGTCTTTATGGTGTGTTCAAGCGCAACTTTTTCACGTCATCATCATCATCTTTGTCCTTGTATTCATTTTCTTTTAAAATAATTGAATTCACATGTACCCACAGTACGAAATTTGTCTTTCCTGCAAATAAGATTACTAACTGCTTGTGTAGCCAACACTCAAACAGGCCTCTATGACAGTGCTGGTCATGGCTGCCAGGAGTCACAGATGGGACACAGATGCACCATGAGCTATTTTCTTTAGAGTGACAATAGAGTGTCTTTGAAAACACAGAAGTCAAAACAGCATTAAAGGATCTTGTGTGTGAATCTCTCTGGATGACTTAACCTGTGTGAGAGCAGATTCCAGGTGCCGTATCAGGACAGAAAGTCGTGAGTCAAAATGTTTCAGTTTCTGTTCCAGTTTCTGTTTTATCTGTGATCTTACTGAACCAGACCTTCCCAGTCTTGTCTCTGGGGTGGGTGTACAGAGATCTGCCATCCCAAAAGTCCAGACAGAACCCTAAAACAAACTTTACACCCTCAGCCACAGGTCCTGATCAAACACTAGACAAAGCTTGCCTACACTCCACTCACTAAACATCTCATTGGATCCTTAACAAACATCATGTTGGCTGTCCCTTAACTAAACAGGTCTCACAAACACTGTAATTTAGAAACTAAGCAGCATTTTGATTTGTGAGAAAGACAACTAAACCAATTCTGAAAAACATTTTGGTAGCTAAAAACGAAAGGTTACTTTCTCTGACGGAGAGGCCAACAGTGTGACGGATGCTTCACTTAGTCACTGAACTAGTCTAAACCCCCCCTGAGGGCAGGTCCGTCCCAATTAGCCTCCCTAGTTCAGCTTTAATTAAATATTGGTTCCACATGACAAGTGGAAGCGCAGTGCCAGCTCTCTGTAAATAGACTAATGACCTGAACGTCAGTGATGGATGGCTGAGCCTTCCAGCTCATCCCTGCTGTTTCTCTTCCTCTTCCTCCCTCCCTCATCAGGACATCGCTACATCTCCCCACAGCCCTGTGTCACTCAGCCTCCAACCACGTTCTATTTTGTCCCCTTTCTCCGTCCCTGCTGTCAGTATTCAATTCTTTCATTGTTAGTATGAGGATTATTTATACCTCACATGAACAGAGGGTAGTCATTGCATGCTTCTTCATACATATATTCCTATTTTTTTGGATGGGACGACGAGATTGCGGTAAAACAAATACAACAAGTTCATTGTGGTGAATTTCCATTATTGGAAAAATCATAAATTGTAAACTATTGTAATATTGTCACACCCGCAGAGACTGTGGGACAACCAACAACAAAAGAAATTCTACAAAAACAGGTTGCATACACCTCAGAAACGTAAAAAATGCAAAGATCATAATCAAGCATAGGCATATTTTGTATTAAAAGATATGATGCCATTTAAAATAGTTGAAAAGCCTGGATTATTTGTTTGACACTAAAATGCAAAAAAAAAAAAAAAAAATCCTGTCCTACATTTTGACACATAAATATTGGTTTCTCCTTACAAGTGATTCCAGAAAAGTTCCAAGAGCAAATGGCATAGACAGTCCTTATATCAACTTTAGAGTTCTCTTAATTTCTACATAATTAAGAAACAGATACATACAGCATTCCCTCTCTATTCAGCCTACAGTAAATGTTTGTCTATGATGCCGTCAGCCCAGCTTAACTACTCTGCATATTGATACCTGATCACAATGTGGGCACAATCGAAACAGACTGGATGTCATCATCCAGATAACATATCCAGTAATAGATCACATTTAACAACTGTGCTGCAAGGGTGTAATGTTTACATAAATTTAGATATATAGTTTTTTTAATTATATGAAGGACCATAGTTTTCTTGTCCTCTTTATTTTCTGTATTTGTTGACATGTCAAAATCCAATCAATAAAATTTAAATCATACAAAAAAGAACCAAGCACACCACACTTCTTGCTAATAATAGTGATTAATTTAATTTGTGTGTCGTTGTGTTATGTAATTTGTTATTTGGTTTCTCTTGCAAAAGAGATCTTAATCTCAGTGAGACTTCCCAATAGATAACTAGCTTAAAGACGTATTTCACTGCAAGTACGATGGTCTTTTCATAAAACTGGGCTGTCTATACAGTAGGAAGATGCAAGTACTTTTGAAATGTGTGCTACATGACCAGATGAAACAGAAAAAAAGGGGCTGTGGCATTTGCTTTTCCTCAAGAGGTAGAAAACCTACAACTACCAGAGGGCTCTCCAATAAGCTGGCGGGTGAAGTAATGTGAAAAGAAAGCAGTATGCCTGTCTTCTGGTAATAAACAATCTTGAATTACAGTTAAATGGTAAGCTAAAATGTGTTTCTGAAAACATTTTAGGTGAGAAATAGGCAACACAGTAACAGAATCTCGGGTCATATTTGATTAGAACTGCTTCTATACTTGTCTATACTTGGTGTCCATGGTGTGAGGAAAGTTCATCATATTTCATTTACACACACTACCAATGTTTTTAGGATACAAAGCTGGTTCCTATAACTATCAATGTGATAATTGGCGCAATGGGAATGTGACTGGTTTACTGGTTACTGGCTTATTCACTGTTGTGCAGGAGCACATTAATGTATTTATTGTAAGGATGCACCAATTTATCAGCTGAACATAGGCGATGTTTTTCTGTTATGTATATACACAGCTAGCCGATGTGCATTGAGTTAGATTATGATGCATTCAAGCTCTATTCAATAAAATTAAGTATTACGAGAAAGTAAATTGTAACATTATTATGATGTGTTCCAATGTGATCTTGTTAAATGTAGCTTAAGCGAGAAACTTGAGTAAATACAGCTATCTGGAGGAGATATTTGTTGATGTTTTTATAGTAATATAAAATAGATATTTGAGAGGAAATTATGATATATTTTATATAGTAAAAAGGCAGTTTTAAAGCAGTTATTCTTTAAATTATTTTTATGTGAAAGTTTATATTAAAAGCTGTTTTATAACTTTGATTAAATTTGTGCTCATTGATATGTAGCATTCTGAGGGGTTAATTATTTATATCAGTTCAGGTATTTTTATGGTGTCGGTTTCTCTGTGTCGCAGGCACAAAAGGGGGATAAATAACAACAAGAACAAAATAAACAGCTACAACAACATAAAAACATCTGCATCGTCTATCGGCATGCCCAAATTGTTATTTTAAACATCTTTATCAATTTCAGCCCAGAATTTCACAATCAGTGCTAATATACTGAAACCCATACATATTAAAGATGTTGAGAGAGCTATGGCAAGGTGGACTGTGAGAGACAGAAAAACAAACAAATATAAATGGTCAGAGTGGATTTCCCATGGGATTCCTGACATTCCTCCCTCTCTTTCTCCCATTCTGTCTCTCCCTCTCTCTCTCTCAGCCCTGAGGCAGCAGCTGGCCCCCTCACATCCTGACAGGCCTACTAACTAGCACCCAACACAATCACACGTACACACACACCCACACACACAAATACACATATATATATTCACACACACATACACACACACAGATGCACACCTAACAGGCATGTGTGAGGCCTGAACCAGAAAGTGTGAAATGAGACATCTGGGGAACATACAGGCATAAAAGAGTCACAGACAGACGGTGGATGTGAGAAAAGTTGAGTTTGCACCAGACTGTTGGAAAAGATAATTCTCCATTGTTGAGGCTAAAAGGGACTGACTGAACCAGAGGGCAAAGGTCAGTGTTTTGGCAAAGATAAAGATCTGCAAGTCCAGCAGTGTCTATAAAAGAGTCAGAATCCAACCTAAACTGGGTCAGCTCTCCACCTGACAGCAGTGGTCCACATTAGCTGATTACAGGAGCCTTGGAAGGACACAACCCACTTTCCTCTGGTTTTTTAAATTAGGGCGTGAGTGTTTTGCTACGATCCACCGAACCTGAGACTAAATCTGACAGAATCTGCACGTGCTGGGTCACAGCAGACATGTGCATCTCAAAATAGAGATGGAGAGAACCAGAGCAGAGCAGAGAGAAAAATTAGAAAGGAGAGGGAAAGACTTGCCTGCAGTGGTTTGACTGAGCATGCATGAACATGCACATGTGCATGACCCCATCCACACACACTTACACACTGTGACAGAGTAGCCTGTGTTGAGTGTTGTGCCCAGAGGCAAAGAGAAGTCTTTGTGAAGTAGGTTTGTAAACAGGCTGCTGTCCAGCAATAATGACGTGGCCTGTGCAGCTGTAACATGGCTTAATACATACTAAACTGACCACAGATCAAGGGCGGAGATCAGACTGGAAAACACTGAACTAGAAACTCTGACGTCATTCTGTAACTTTCAGCTGGCCTGCTTAGAAACTAGAAAGTGGGATTTTTGGATAGCATGATGTATTTTTGGAGCCCTGAGACTTTTCTCAGTACATGTTTCCACGTCTGTGACATCAAGCAGCTAAGGAATAACAGAGAGAAGACCTAAAATAAGTGCATGAGCGTCACATCATGTCCAGGAAGTTCAAGAGAGGGGAAATGAGCGGCTGTAAGTCTGAAATGAGTGCACGAAGCTGAAAGTGTTCACGTTTGAGAATTCTATTGCTTCGAAGGTGACATGGGAACATCTTTCTGTAAAAGGACACAAGTACCAACTAGTCATTCTTGGATTTAGAGTGCGGCAGTTGAGAAACTGCCATGCACAGCCTGCAAGAGTAACCAGCAATGACGTACTTTAAGTCCATAAAGCACAGCTGTGTGCAGCCCATAATGCATAACACAGGGTGTGGACACAATAAAAACAACACCTGTACAGTGTAACACAGTACAACAGCCCATTCATCCATCCATCCGTTTTCTACTGCTTATCCGGGTCCGGGGCACGGTCTCTAAGCAAAGCAGCCCATATGTCTCTCTCTGTAGCCACTTCCTCCAACTCCTCCAGGGAGATCCTGGGACACTCACAGGGCAGATGGGACATATAATCCCTCTACTGTGTTCTGGGTTTGCCCCAGGTTCACCTCCATACTGGAATTGCTAGAATACTTCCAAGTAGGCCCAATAATAACAATGGCTCTGTTCCATTAAACTATCCCATTAAGCAATGCTAGTTTGCCAGCATACACAATACCACAGCACTGAGACTGAATTACCAAAATGGAATACAGCCAATATTAATATTATCAATTGCAGCTGTGTCTTTCCTGTGATGACACGTCAAAATGCTACTCTGTGCCTGACAAAGAGCCAATTTGGACCTTAAACTGTTGTGCTTTTCCAAATGTAATAAAGAGGAAACTCTGTAAGGGGGCAGATGACAGTGTTGCGAGTCCTTTGGGAGACACAGTAGCTGCTATGAGAAATACCTATAGCCGTGCAAGGAGGGGATTCCAAGAAGGGGCGTCACCAGTGTTGTCAAGAATATCAACTTATCAATACAAACTGATTCTGAATATTTGGAGTGGTTTCAACACAAATTTTCTGCAGTATTGATACACCTGTGCCAGTTGTGGTATCAGTGGTACTTTCTTTGCCTCTCTTATTTTTAATGATTATTACAGACATTCTGTTGTTCTTTTCTTTATTTGCCCTTAATGTCAAATTTTTCTGTGGTATTAAAAATGGCATCAAAAACCAATATATTTCAAGGTATTGTATCAAAGTTAGAAATTCCAGTATCATAACAACACTAGGCATCACATGTCATTTTTATGATGTCCATCAGACAACATTATCTACTGTTAACTGTACACAAAGTGTGCTTTTGTGAAAACTCTCTGGGGTAAACTATTTAAAAAAAACACTCTTTGTCTTATCACTGTCTCTTGTCTGACTGGTGCATCGCTTTATATGTTGCTGCCACACAGAATTGTGGGACAGGATTATCTCCTTTCCCTAAGGATGGTCCAGTGTATCCTATGATAAAGGAGATTATAAAGAAAGCACTGAAGCACCTTTCCTTTGCATTAAGAGAATCTGATCGGCTCTTGTCATGGCAGCCGCTGAGATATGTCTGGGTCATTTTGCTCAGTTAGGAACCTTCCTGAGCAAAAAACACTGTTGGCGATGGCTGATGTTTATCTGTTGTGTCACATCAATTTTGTGCTGGATAAATGTTGTGTTGATTACTTGCAGTAGAACTCAGACAATAGTGGCTAGTATACCCAGCTGCTGAAACAAAAAACAACATAAACAGACACAAAAAACCCATCAGTATTGAGCTATTGGCCAAAGTGTTATTTTAAACATCTGTATCTATGTCGGCCCAGAATTTCACAATCGGTGCATCCCTACCAGTGACCTCAGACAATACAAAATGTTGAAAAGAAATGGGTAAAAGTAAAGGACTGTGATAACCTTTTTAACTGTCATTACACTAAAAAGCATAACACCCTGCACTCTGATTTGAATTGAGAGACGTGGGAAAAGTCAATGGGGGAGGCAAGCTCTCAAGAATGTTTTAAGGGGGCTAATTATCTAAGCTACTGATTGCACCACTTTAAGATTGTGCAGAGTGCAGCTGGACTGTTTCCTGAGATAAAAATGTGTGAGATGATTTACATAATGTGCTGTATCATTTTAAAGACTTAACTACAGTTACACGAGCAGGTCTTGAGATCACGATCTTGAAATCCTTGCAGGGAACAGTTGGCATTAAGTGAAACTAAACTTGCTTTCCCAAAGTCACATACTTCTGCAGGTACTTGCAAACCACAAAATCCCTGAACTTTAACCAACTGATGGAAAGTGGCGAGAAGGGTGCTGTTCAGCAACACAAAGAAAGGCAGAAATTAGTGTTGAAAGAACTGAAATTTTAAATGAGGAATTAGCACATGCCAGTAAGATCTGACTGTGGCCGGTTTGACAGCTTCACCAGCTTCTCTGTCACGTTAGCAACCACAGTTTGTTCTTTTTTTCTGTTACAGGTCACTCTGAATTGTGAAACAGTGACTGTAGCGGGGTAATGTTGGAATCCTTTACTCTGAGCTTTTATGATGAAATGAGCGTTGGAAATAAGAGTGATTAAGAAGATGGAAGGAAAAAGGAGCGAGGTTCTTTTCATAGACATTGAGGAAGTGTGTGAACGTGAGTGAATGTGTGTGCTTGGTGTGTATTAACGCATCTGGTTAAGCCAGCAGATTAAATAGTCCAAAGCCTTCCTTCACTCACTCCCTTCTGCAAGGTCAGTAGGCAAGGCGGTCAATCCTAAGCCTGTCAGACCATCTTATCTGGACACACACACATTGCACAATGTTACTACACACACTCATACACACACACACACACACACACACACACACACACACACACACACACACATACAGCTCAGAAGCTTAGAGAAGTACAACAACAACAACAGGATAGACAGTAGGACAGACAGGCAAACAGTCTTACAATCACACACGGATCAGTGAGACAGATAAACAGATACTGACTTAGGAAGCAGACAACTAACTGGACTGTAAAAGAGATTCTAGCTCATGATCCAGCACGTTACTGGCGCCTTCATTCACCAGCCTTGGCTAGCGTATGAAAGCCCTGTTGTACTTACTGGCCCCATAAACACCAAGTAGACAAGAGAGCTAATGAAAATATTAAAACACAACAGAAAACAGACAAGTTTACAACACTGCTCTGTACAGTTTGAAATTTTAAGCATGTTGAACTACTGGTGACACCACGAGTTAGTGATGTAACAGGAGGTGTTGCATAAGACTTTTTAGGGAAGACAATAGTCTATAAGGACATATTAATAAATGACACTTACAAAATTACAAACTCAGTGTAAGAAATTTAATGTTAAGTGACAAGACTTAAGGTGTACTGACATTACAGTAGGAAAACAGGGATCTGCGATGATGCAAACAAGCAATAAGAGTCTACAGCCACACCAACAGCTGTGCAAGGCGGTACAGAGCTTCTTTGAGCTAAATGCAAGGTTTACATATAATGTTTGTCACATTTACTATCCTAGTTTAGCATGGAAGACTCATTCACTCATTCAATGCCAGCTTAGTCTTGGCAGTTCAGCACTCCGAGATGAAGACATTTTGGTAGGTACCAAATAGATTGATGTTTGATACTCAGCCCTTGTTAATTGTAGTCCCATGTTGATTCAAATGTTGTGTGAGAGAATTATTCACTCTGATAAGAACTTAATGCTTGGAGAAACCTAGGGAAATGCTGAATAAATCAGCATGATTATCAAAAGCCAAAAAAAAACTTCAGAAGAACTTGTATCAAACTTTAATGCAATGTCCCGCATGCAACTCACAGCTCTGCTTGCAAGGTCAGACTCATGAAAAGCTTCTGATGTGCTCTCCTCCTGAGTTGCTTTAAGAAAGCAGGGGCAGCGGGGCTGTTAAGCCCTGGCCTTGTTACACATCAGAAGCAGCATGAAGCAGGCATCACTTCTCCTCTCCTCCCAGCTCCCTTCAGTTCGGATCTGACTCTCAGCTCTGTTCGGCTCTCTACACTGGCGCTGGATCTCGCTAATCTTTCCAGGAGTTTCTATTCAATCTGCCAGCTGGACAAAGGGGCAGGAAGCTGCTTTTTCCCCCTCAGAGAGAGGCGGATTGAGAGGGAAAAGACAGAGAGTTGGATCTAGGAGGAAGAAAAGAGAGGCTAAAGACGAAAAACCACCAGATGAGCAGTTTCTGGTTGCGTTCCTTCTCAGGGAGTGACTGACTGAGAGCAAAACAACTAGAGCTGCATCCTGGTGAGCCCGCTGCTCCACATGGGCATGACAAGCACCTATACAAACACACAGTGTGGTCACAATACCATCATTCTGACTTCCATACCAAGAATTGGTTGAATAAATAAAACCTAGAACAACACCACTACATACCACATAAGAGCAAGTAATATCACAAAGCCAAACAGTCCACCACAGTCAGTGGTGAAGTGTTTGTCTTGGCATAGCAGGTCTTCTGTAGAAGCTAGCTCAACCTGTGCTGAAACATGATGCATTCAGCAACATGTGGTGTTGGCCAGTCAAATACATGAAACCACATACTCCTGGTAGCTTACTTTCTGACAAGAACAGGGGAATTCAGCTATTTATCTCAGGATACGATTGCCAGTTTTCCTGAATTGTATTTCAACATCTCACTGGGAGCTGTTGCGACATGCCTCCACCAGTGCAGCCCCTTGCATTTCTTGACCATGGTGCCCAGTTTTAGCCTGTGCTACTGCCACGGGCCGAGGCTACTCTGAAAATGTAGAGCTCGACTGTTTTTGTTGTGATACTGTCAGCATATATAAGTTTGGTTAGCTGGACACTGGTGCTATGCTGTTAGATATTATAAAAAAATAAAGGGGGCAAATTTTGGTTTAAAACTTCAGTCAGGCTCATAAGGATGTAAAATTCTCATGTTTAAGGTATGGCGTGAACTTTCATGAAAAAGAAAAGTAATTTCTCTCAATCATCACCCATTAAAAGCGTGTGATGGTGAGACTCTGTGACAGCACCCAGAGATCTGAAAACAGTACTCAAGGCTGGTTTTGTTTATTCCTATGAAAGTCTCTCAGTGGTGCAAAATGCCAAAAGTGTTTGACTTCACAAGTATAAAATAAGCAGGATCTTTCACATCGTTGGGCCCTTAAAGCAAACAGGCACCACAGACTTTTGCAAGCCCAGCAGCTAACTTCAATCAATCAAGCTGCTAACTTCCAGTTTGGCCTCTGCTAACTTAAATGGTAATAAAATGATTAAATCAGTGCAGCTCTTCTAGACTTTCCAAATGTTAACAGACTGAATGGATTAAACACAATAGTGAAATGAGTCGTTTTGCAGGGGTTGTGACGCTCAAAAATATTTTTCCACTGATTTACAGACGTCTCTTTCACGATGTAAGTCTAAAGAAAAAGTCTTTTTGGGCCCAATGGCATCATGTAATGGACCTGGAACTTATAATTCTACGGTTTGGCCTCTACGAAAATTGTCTTAAAAGCCTGGCACATTTACTGGTGGACTGACACCAGTGAAAAAACACAAACACAGAGAGTTGAAATGCCAAGCAGTTGGCTTTCACTTTCACCGGCGATAATGTTTACAAACAGAAGCCAACAATTCCTGTATAGATGCTTTAAGTTATTTTTCTTGGGATAGCTTTAAGAGACTCCTGGTGCTTTCCCTGAAATGCATTTGCGCTGGACTCTGAATTTTTCTTCTCCAAAACTGGGGTTAGATTGACCCTATTGACACCCTGGTTGAAAAATACTGTAATTTTCCTTCTTTTTCCTGATTCACTTTTGGCACTGTTTAAGATGTCAACAAGTATTTCCCAAAATGTCAGCGTTGCTTTAATTTTATACAACCAGACAGCTTTAACTATTCCACATTCATGCCTGTAGTTAGCTGCTGGGACACAGAGAACACTGAACTGTAAAATAAATATAATTTCAATCTTTTGCAACAGTATTCAGCGTTAATAATTTGGTTATATTAACAGTTACTCACACACAGCCTGCTGCAGACAAAAACACAAGTACAGCTGGATGCCATTACAATCTGTTAATCTGAAACGTCTCGCCAAGAGACATATTAGAGCTCATATTTTAGCCAGTCTGACCTTTGTTATCTCTCTCTCTCTCGCTCTCTAACACGCACACGCACACACACTTTATGAGGCAAGTCCCCAGTTTCTGCTTTCACCTAGTCCACTGCACTTATTAGAGGGCTTTTGTTCAGCAGTGCGTGGGATAGGGATGCATATGCAATACCCTGCTGCAGTTGTCCTTTACAACAATCTGTTACAGCTCCTCTACATTAGATACAGGACAGGAAAACAGCACTACTTGTTTGACGTTAATCCAACAGCGGTCACTCAAATACTGCCCTTGACAAAGACGGAGACGTAATGATAGTGAAAGTGGTAGCTACAGAAGACAAGACAATCACTGTCAGAAATAATTGGAGACAAAATTGCCCCCAAATTCGAGGTAGCTGCCCCATAAAACACGATCGAGAGACCACAAAAATTGTGTGGTTCTGTATGTAAATGCCTCCAAATGTCAAAAGCAAAAATCGCCCAAACTTGCCCCATGATTTTTTTGTTTGGGAACAGACAGCATTTCATATTTATTTAGTAAGTCATCGAGAGCAACCCCACTCTTACCTTCACATCTGAATGTGCCAGCTACAGAAATTTTCCTTGCTTCATGCTCTGTTGGAATTTCAACAAGTTACCTGCAGGCATCAGCCCAGTCATCTCATACTCCACCATCTGCCTGTTCCAAAACTACAATGGAACAATACCGAGCCTCTGAGCTGAGCCAAGCTTTCACACTTCACCACAATGCCAAGTACAGCAGTACCGAGGCCAGCCTTCAGTCTTTACTTTCTCAGTCTGCCTTACGCTGTAGGTCCAGCTGGCTGCTTCTCAAATCAAAACATAATCAGCTCCTCTTTCTCTGTCTGACACTGGTATTCCCATTTCTTTATCCATCACTTCTCTACTACCTTCTTCATTTAATGATGCAGGACTTGGGAGTTTATTGTATTGTATTCATTTGCCTGTGTTACATAGTATAAGTTTATGAAATTTCACTGTACAAACTGTATACAGAGGGTACATGATTTCTACAAGATGCACTGATTAGGATTCTGTGAACAATACTAATGCTGCAAAAGCCAACCTCACACTTAAGTAGGCTCTCCAAATTTTTATCAGACTTATTAACCCTTTAATCTCTTTTTTTTTTTGACCACGGATACACGCTTGATGCAGCTTTGGAGATGTGTTGGATTACACTCAAAATTCAATTGGTCATTTCCTGTCTGTGCAAATAGACACCAGAACTTCATTTCATCATTGCTACAGCTTTTTCTTCAGACATAATCTTTCTGAAATCAGCTCATCATTCTCTATCTCAAACAGTCTATTTGTCGAAGTCGAAGGAAAGATTTCCAACATCACGTGTTTTATCAAGTGCTCATTTTTTCTGCCGCTTGTAGATTTAGTTGTAAGGCCCGGTCACACCAGCACATTAAAAAACCAAATTCAAATTCAGTGGTGGAATACATCTACACCATTTCATCTGGGACAAACAGTAAGTCTTGACGGTGCTAATCTTTGATGAAGAGCCAGAGTCCAAAACAGAGGAAGCTATCATAACTTGTTAGCTGTGTTGTATCATCTTCTTTAATTCTAGCCTCCTCTGTTTGAGTTCAGTAACGCTTCAAAACATCATGTCAGGGAGAAGCAAGGGTGCAGTGTAGAGAAAACAGGAAAGTTTGAAAAACTATTGTGACAAAACAGTGCTAGCATATTTCCTGCTGGCTAGCTTGCCTGCTACAGTACTTTAACTAACTTTTAGAGTAGGTCCCTATGTTTTGTTTTAACAAAAGCAAAACTTAATCAAATCATCTGTTTGCAAACTCTCACATGACTCATGCAGTAAAATCCAAGTCTCATATATCCAGCCCTGTGCTCAGTACATCCAAAACACAAGCTGTTTTGCTATAGTTTTGCTGTTGCTAAACAGGGTCCCCAATGACTTCAATTTATGAATACTGTTGGCCTTTTTTGGATTCTCCATTCACCATGGAGACATAAAAGGAAAAAAAGGATTTCTCTTCACAAATTCAAGGTAACACGTTGTAAATAACTGATATACAAATGGTCAATTTGCAAGGTGAAGTATTCTTTTAATATATAAACACTTGATTCAAGCCATCGATAAATTAGCTCACAAAACTAAGCAACTTTGTCTCCTCTTTATTCATCAACAAACAAATTTATGGCAATTATTGTGACAGGTTTTATGTTCAAAGTCTGTAGTCAACCCTTTTTTGTCAATAGAGATTAAGCCCCAGTTTTAGTTTCATCTCGTTGATGGTCCTTGACCAATATATTTCGTCACAGTTTTCATTCATCATAACATCGTGGCTTTCAGAGAGCATTTAGTGGTGGCACAAACAGACCCCAGCTGAGAAACCTCCCTCTGATCCTCTTTAAATGTCTGCTGTGAACACACTGCTATGCTCTTCACATTAGTTCTGTGTGAAATTTGGATCAGCTGGGGTATGCGGGGCTGGAAGCCAAGAAAGCTGGGAAGAGAGACAGAGGGGCCCATATGTGAGAGGGCCTGAAACAGGATCTAGTTGATTGTGGATCTCCCTCTGGTTCCCACCCAAACCATCACTCTGCTGTCTTTGTGTCCCTCCTGCTACTCTTCCACAGTGGCTGTTTACTAAACAGGAAGCTAAAACCCCAGGCTGAAATAATAAAGGTTGGACGCTTGTTTGTGTTCATGTCTTTCTCCATCCACGGAACTGATTGGGGTCACCACAAGATACACTGAGTCAGATTTATGACCTTTTAAAACATTTTAATGCTAGCTGGAACAGAATTTAAGACCAATGTCAAAACCTAAAAATAAAACCTGCCAAAAAAACCCCAGCCATATCCAGAATATTTCTGAAGGAGCAAAAATGATAAAAGGCAGAAAGATTTTTTAGCATCTAACTGAGTGCAGTAAAGACAGACTGGACAGAATGTGAATTATTTCTGTCTTTCTGAGTTTTCAAATGCTCAGATTAGTTTTAAATTTAGGATAAATTTTAAATTTAGTGTCAGACTTCTTGAGGATTATTCTTATTTTCTTTCTTTATGTGAGTGAAACGAAAAGATTGATATTAATTCTCGTGTCTGTACAGAAGTAAGTACAGAGTTGGAGTCAAGACACTGTTAGCCTAGCTTAGTATAAAGAAAACAACTAGCCTGGCTCAATTCAAAGTTGAAAAATAAATCTACGAACACCTCAAAAGTTCACCCCTTGATACACTGTATCTTGTGTACTTAACCCATATATAGACAGCAATGTAAAAATATCCATGGGTGTGGTTTTAGGGGAATGTTACGTGCTGGTATGGCAGTTTCTTTGTGCTGCTTGGAGTTTTGTTTTCACAGTGAGGTTTGCAGGTTGTGTTTGTAAAGAGACCAAAATCAAACCCTGCACTCACCAACTGTATATGGAAAGGAACAGAAGCACTAGACTAATACACAGACTGTGTTTGTGGCAAGACAATGCCAGCAAGTAAGTCTTTCTAAAAATCATGTTTTCATCAATAACAAACCAATTAAAAGACCAAAACCAACATGTACTGATCCTGCTAATCCTACTGTTGTGTGTGTTTTTGAAGATTTACATCTTCATAAGGGAACCAGTGGTCTTAAGACTGAGTGCCACAGACAGGATAAGGAGGTTTTAGAGTGAGACTGACAGACACACTATTAGTTTTAGTCTTTTTATGCTTGACACACCCCTTTTGCTTCCAAGATGCCAGCACGCTGTCTGAAACCACACAGCGGAACGGCATGATGCCGCCGTCATTAGGTTCTGTGTGAAAATGCAAAGGTGGCACAAAGAAGGGACCTCATAGCAGCCCTATAGCGTTATCTTTATGTAGAAAGGGCTTGTTTAGTGTCAAAAGACAATGCCAACAATTAAGTTTTCCTAAAAAAAACCCCACACATTTCACATGTCTTGTAAGACTCCAATTCTGTTTTTTTTATCATCAATAAAAATCCAACAAAAAGCCAAAAACAATAATGAAATGGTCCTACATAAAGTACTGTTTATGTTTTTAAAGATTTTCCTCTCCAGAAGGGATTCCAGACCTTGAGGCTGCGTGCCACAGACAGTGTAAGACAGTTGGAAATAAAGAGAGACAGACTAAAACACTAAAGGTTTTGGTCTTTTCATGGGACTTGTTGACAATTATAAGAAAACAGAACAGCAACCTTGTCCCAAACTGGAAAATGTTTGTATTACAAGGAAGAGAATTAATGTATTTTCAGTATCTGCCAACTAAGTCTCAATTCAATATTCAACTTTTTGTTGACAATGCAGCTGCACTGTGCACACTTTCCCTACACAATCCATATGTTCATCACTTATTACAGGGCTCATTCACACAGAGCACGGTTCAATACATCAATAGAGAGCCAAAGTGAAACTAGAACTTCCGGTTTCTGTTCCAGCAGAAAGAACACCTCATTAAAAATCCCAGTGACCTTTGTAACTATGCTAAAAAACTAAAACTCAAGCCTTGAAACAGATAATTTTTCAACAGTAAGTCATGCGGCCCGCTCCATATATTTAGATAATGATGGCAGTTTTTTGAAAAATGATCTAATTATGTTGTTTGTTCAACATTAATGAGAAGTTGTCTTTAATGAAAAACATTTTCCATAAGCCCTCGACCTTCGCAGGCTAAATGTTACAGCTCAACAAACAAGAACAAGAGTCCATGGGTGAGTTGAGAGGTTGCGGCTAGCTCAGACATGTCTGTAATAACAGCAGGACAGAGAGGACCAAATGCTGTAGAAGCTTATTGACAGCAGAGGTTACAACTGGAAAGTTGAAAAAAAAAAAAAACAGCTTTAGAGGAGAAGTTTGGTGAGTTTTATGGATTTGGGCGAAACCAAAAGAAATCAAGAAGGTTTTAATTCTTCATAGAAACTGCAGCAGTGAGTGCTTATTTGAATATGCAAAGTAAACCGCAACAATGTGTTCGCTTTTTCAGAAAGACTGATGAAAACAAAACAAATGCTGAATGAAAAACTGCATTGATTGAAAGAAGCATGTGGAACAGAGACTACCCTAAATCTGACGCTTCTTCCCTATACAACACTAATTATACATGTGTTAGTGTGTGTGTCCATATATACAGCCAAACCCATAGTTCCTCCACTCCTCTGTCCACTTCCTTCCCTCTGTAATGCTGTTCGCCACATTTTGCAACCAAGTTCATTCATACTTGAGCCAACATCCTGCAGCTCAGGATCCAAATCAAATCATCCAAAGCACACAGATGTGTTGCTGTGCATCCTGGGGCTACAGAGACAACTCCCCTGAGAAACTGTGGCAATCCAGCTTCCACAAGTAATATTTTCACATGCTCATTCTCCGTCACTCAACAACAGTGTAGATGTTCTAAAAGCCAGGCCCACACACCGCTCTGCAGAAACTCCTCTTTAAATTGTCAACTAGTCATCCTGAGCAGCTGAGTGAGCTGGATGCCACACATGCTTCACCTTCTTTCAACCTGCGTTGATGACCCACATTTACACAAAAATGAAAACACACTCATGCGCAGATAGATGGACAGGTGTGCATTACTGTAGGTTTGACTTGGGTGCACAAACACTCTCATGTCCTCAGTCATGTGTCAGATAGGGATGTTTCCAACTTACCTACAACCATTAATGTGAACTCGAACCCTCTTTTGACAGACTTCCGATACACCTGGTTGGGGAGATTAGCGAAGCCCACATAGCCCTCCAGGTTCCGCTGCTAAAGGAAAACACACAAACACACTTTCTGTTAATTCAGGAATCAAGCAGCATAAATAAATACTAAAAACGCACAGACAGACTCTGCAACTTGTCTGAATTTTTTAACATACTGTAGAATTTAAGCCTGTAAAAGCATAAACAGGCTTTTGGCAAAAGATGAGCCCTCATCAAGACACAGATGCATGCATGCACCACACACACTATCTCTGTTACTATGGTGTTTTGCAGTAAACAAATACACAGCAGATTTGGAGTTGCACACAGTCATTATGTGCACACAAAGTGACAAAAATTATGTTTTTTGTGAACCTGCAATTAGTATTTGTGTCCTGCAGCGATGGAGCCCCTTTGAAGTGAAGTGCAGCTGGGATAAACACAAGTGGGGAAAAAGGCTGTTTTAAGGGGAAGAGGGGTGAGGGGAGGCAGACACACAGAGAGAAATAACAGGCTTTCTCTGTGGAGGATGGAAAGAGGAAGTGGAGTCAACCCTGCCAAAGTCTAACAAGTAAATTAATACAGAAAACCTAATAAATGAAGCCAATCAGTTCTTCAAAGCATAAATGCAGACATGTGAAGCCACGTGGAGAATGACAAAGCAACGCAAACAAACAAATGCAATCCCTACGTGCTGAATCATGTCCATCCTGCTCCTCATGTAGGACAGGCCGTGGTGAAGGCGGTGGATCTCAGACCAGATCACAGCCAAGCCAGGCTCTCCAGCTGCTCTCTCTCTTCACCACTGAGGTTATCTCTTCATCCTTTGCTCCCTTCCCCACCACTCTCTCTACCTCTCTCCAACTCCCAGTCTGCTGTCAGATACTACCACACCAACCCCCCAATCACTGTGCACTGCCCTGCACGCTACGTGAGGCAAACACAATTGATTGCTTGCCTGCCTGCCACTGAGTGGCCTCTCAGGCTCTGTCATGCATGGCGCCAATGGAAAACTGCAGCTCTGCACTGATAGGTCCGCTAAAAGAAGGGGTTTAAAAGCACCTGCAGCTACATGTTTGACAAATTCAAACTCCCACATGAAGATGCAGAATGAACCTAATCTTGGATGTGAAAACATAAAATGGCATATAAGGCCATGTCCATGCCACTGGAGATAAGTGCTCCAATAAACTGGCTCTATCGTTACTACTACTTCTGCCTGTATGAGGCACTTTTAGTGCAATATGGGTGTCACGTGATGCAACACACAACGTTGCCAGGTTATGTTGCATTTCAGGGACAGTTCACACCCAAATCAAACATATACATTTGTCCTCTTGCATGTAGTACTATTTATCAGTCTAGATTGTTTTGGTGCAAGCTGCCAAGTGTTGCTGATGTGTCTGCTAAAGAACCTTTACTTCATATCATGTAATATCAATGCTTGAAGATGATCAATTTAATAGTTTCGAAACAGGATCATTTGGATTGATTAGCTCAAGAAAAATAAGATGTGCTTAAGTCAGTACTCTACAGCTGTTATTTCAATGTATCAAATATTAACTCAACACATTTAGCCAAGTATAATATCAAATTAGATGTTAAAGGACCCAATATTAAAGGACTCAAATTGAGAGAAGGTTAGCGCTGTCACAATACTGGACTTTTTAACATCTTTATAGTAACATTAAAAATATTGATATTCAACACTATTTTCACAGGAAAAAAATAATTAAGTGCATACAATTAAATTTTTATTATTTTATATTATATTTATTATTTTATTTATTATTATTAAAAGATACAAGGCTATAGCATGACAATGGCTTTCCTTTTCTTGGTTAGTAGCACAGAATAGCAGATAAGACAAGAGAGAGCAAGAAAAAGCAGGTGGGAGCGGTGTATCAATACTGTAGAAAATGAGTATTAGAACTGTTTCAAATATTCAGTATATCCATCGATAAATCAATATTTTTGACAACACAAGATCGGGGCGAAAAACTTGATTGGGACACCCTCATATGAATATGAATATGTGATGTAGCTACTGGCAATAACAGTCAGTAGCATAAGAATGTGAAGTCACGTCATAAGAGGAAGTTATATTCTAAAGGCTAATTGTGAAGCCTTAAAGCAGCAGGGGTTTAAAACAGCTTCATCAGACTCATCAACATTTCCTGCAAAGGACCTACCTTTAAGAAAACCAGTTTCAACCCGGGAGACCAGACTCATAAACATACTTATATTATCAGAAACACGCCTGTGGTCTAGCTCCAGTCCAAATCCATACCAGGACTGTTTAACATACACCGATCAGACAGTCTGACAGACTGACAGTTGAAGTGGATAACATTGATCATTTCATTACCACGCAATGTTCTGCAGGGACACCTTTGGTCCTGGCATTCATGTGGATGCCCCTTTACGCACTCCACCCATCTAAACGTTTTCATAGACCAAATACCCCCACTCATTGCAACAGTACCCCTGATGGAAGTAGCCCCCCAGCAAGGCAGTACACCATGCCACACTGCAAAAACTGCTCAGCAGTGGCCCAAGGAACATGACAAAGAGCTTTAGGCATCGATCTAGCTTTCAAATTCCCCAGATCCCAATCTGATCGAGTATCTGTCTCCGTGCCTTGACGGGTCAAAGCCAAGTCTTATCTACGGTGGAGCCAGACCAATACCCCTGCCATGAGGGGGGGTATTGGTTTGTAATGGTGTTTGGGAGGGTGATGCGTGTCAAGTGGCATCTACATGAATGCCAGGACCAAAGGTGTCCCTGCAGAACACTGCATTGTAATGAAATGATCAATGTTACTCACTTCAATTGCCAGTGGTCATAATGTTTTGCCTAAACAGTGTAGTTTGGAACTTCGCCCATTTTCAAAATTTAAACGTGTAATATTCCCATGATCTAAGACAGTCCAAAACATTTAAGTAAACATGAAGAACTTGCTTGCCAATCCACAACCTGGAGGGTTAAATCTCAAATTTCTAATGTCATTAAGAATTAAGTCTGGTGCTGCTCCACAGACAATGACTTGGGAAAGATGTTTTAGATGACACTCAGTACGTTTACATGGACAGTCAAGTTGAGCTACAGCTACAGCTTGAATAGGCAATTTAATTGGACTACTGTCCTTGTACCCATACACAAGCACGGAAGGGGAATCGCTTTATTGACACAAGTATGTCCAACTTTGCTACGATAAGTGGCGATATGCCTCCTTTCAGCTTGTTAGTATTGGACCTTTTCTCAGTTGACCTATTACGCCACAGACCAAACAATTGACAAACAAGTTAGCCATGGTTAGCTAGCTGCAAACTGGTACCATGGTGGACAACTTTACAGCTCTGTACGTTTTGTATGTTTTACTTTTTCTTTTTTTCTCTCTTCTTCTGTTACAGATTTCTATTCCGACTTCAGGATCAAAGCCCAGGAAATAAACTGTGAAGCATGCGCAGAGTGCCTAGACCAGTTTGGGTCCGATTGACTGTATACATGCAAGAATAATTCGACTCCCTATCGCATTATCTGGGTGTTAATCTGACTTTGACATATACATTTTGGTACGATTTCAGTTGGACTAACATGTTTACATGTATTTTATAAGTCCAGTTTTAGTCAGACATGCACAATAAATGTATTTTCTCTGATGTCATGTAAACATTGTGACTGTGATTAGTACATGGATATCTGTTTCACAGAAAACACTACAATAGAATAAAACTCAGTGTAGTATAAAAAAGAAAAAACTTTCTGAGCACCAACACAATCAGTCTCCCGTTCATTGTCTATGGAGTGGCTCCAGGCTTTTTACCCTATGACATCACAAGTTTGAGACGTACTTCTCTGGTTTCAGGCTTTGTGAGAGTAGCTCATGCTCACAAATATTGGTTGACCTTTCCTAGGCCGTGGAAATAATATACTAGAATTTTAAATTTTGCTGGTGTTCCCATTTAATGCTACAGCATACAATAATATGTCAGTCGGACAATAGTGTTCCTCTAGCTCTGTGGCAACTGTTATGGAAAGACCCCTTCTGTTCCAATATAAAAATGCCCGTGTACAGAAAGCTAGGTCCAGAAATAAAGTTTAAAGTGGACAAACTTGAGTGGCCTGCACAGAGCCCTGACCTCAACCGCATTCAACATCTTTAGGATGGACTGTAAACTGATTGCCCGACATTAGTGCTGGACCTTACTAATGCTTTGGTGGCTGAATGGGAGCAAATCCCTGTATCTGGGCTCCAAAATCTTATGAAAAGCTTTCTCAGAAGAGTGGAAGACATGTGATATTAAACAGTCTCATATAGCTGGGCTGTAATATTTAGATGTCTGCATGCTTTTGGTCATGCTGTATGTCTCTTGCAGATCTGTATCAGCACTGACTCATCATTCATAACAAGGGTTTGACCAATGTCTTTCACAATTACAAACACAAAATTGCTTGGAAGCCGCTTCATAGCAACACAAGAATAAAATGGTCTATAGGGTTTTTAAAGGCTCAACAGAAGACTCTCACCAGGCCATAACTAAAGCATTCAAATTTTGTGAACTGTGAAGTTACCAGTATTCTGTAGCTTCCAGGTTGACCCACATCATTTGTGCAGTAGTAGGAGAATTCCTTAAATTGACATAAATTCCCACCATCAGACAATTACAGAACATTACTGATAGACAATAAACAATCATGTCAGGACTGTGCTGATGTGGCTCTTATTAATGAGGCAACATAATTAACTAAACGGTATTCATATTTAGTAACTGCCCATTACTAGCTTAACTCCACATTCTCTGTGTATCCCACATTTCCCACTGCAGAGTATTACATTCAGAGAACTGTAGGTTACACACCAATGACACCACTGGACACACAGAATGTGGGAAGAGAAAAGGAAACAATCCATTCACCTCATCGATACTCTGTGATGCATTCGGCTCGACACCAGGCGTAACTACTCAGAAAAAGCCTGAAGCACTTTCCACCATTTCCATGTTTGATCCACCCACATGCAAGCTCCGTGTGTGTGATTATGCTCATGTTACATAAGGTGCCACCTCTGGAAGTCTGTTTATTTCCCTCTAGTTGCACAGGTTGCACAGGGCACAGGTAATGCTGCACACACTGGGTCAGTCATTTAGCTATTGAGATGAAATTATTAGTAGTGCAGGCTATCAGTGCAATCAAAAAGCCTTAGAGAATGTGTGTGTGTGTGTGTGTGTGAATGCATTAGCATACAATATGATAACATTCATGTGTGCATGACTGAGAAAACCTTTTATTTACAGAGACTTTGTGTCTGCAGCACATGATGAGGTTTGTATATATTATAGACAAGAAACACGTGAGATGCTTGAAACACCCGCAGGCTGCAATGTATTATGATTAATGTTCCTTTTCGTAAGAAAGTGACTAAGAGAGGCAGAGGACTTCAAGAGGGAAGTAATGGGGGATGAGAGAAAGAAACACTAGTCAGTCCATACCATTACTGCTAACCCCTCCCCCAGTCCACCCAGTGGTGATAGTAGCTGCCTGGTTCACTGACATCATCTGTATTGCCAAGTCCACCCCCCACATGTATTCAGCAGCTGATGCTGAGGCCCTCTCTCTGCTTCCATCAGCTGTTTTAAACTTTTATTTATCATATATTGAATATTTATCATGTAATAAATATTTCATCTGCTAAAATCGCATAAGGAGGACAGAAATCATTTGAAAACAGTGCCTGTGTAGTTTCTTTCTTTTGTTATTTTTAGCACTGAGCACAATGTGCCCACTGCTCCTTCAGTATCTCTCGATCTCTCTTGATGCACATTGTGTATGCCCACCCCCTTGGTGTTATGCCAAGGAAAGTCACTGCCAATCCTCTCACACTGTATCACAAACAGGTACAATACAACACAAAGTGTGGTGTGTTGTTAGATGAGTAGTCAGTGTACAAAGCCCTTCACCAGATGTCAAGAACAAGGGTTCTTCTTGCTAAACACAGTTGTGTGGACAGTCATACCAAACTGCATTCATCATTTAAGCAGTTTTAACAAAGACTTGCTATCTGGTAAAGGTTGATACACGTAATTTGGGGAACAGGGTTTAATATCTATAGTAGCAAGTGCCTCAGCCACTGTTGTTATATATACAATACAGTGCACCTAGACAATGCCTTATTCATTAAATTCACATTTTCAATTGACACTGCCTGTGAACTAAACTACGAGGATTCTTAGGGGAATTTGTCAAAGGACAGCAAATGTCATCACCTGGGCTCTGACACTGACAGCATAAAATCTGAACAACATAGCTGGCTAGGCATTTACTTGGGTTTTATTTATTTGCAAAATTGTCTGTGTAAACATGGCTATAGAAGTATTTGATATTGCCCATACATTACCCACTGAAATAAGCTGTAATTGAGACCAGACCACTATCAACCATATGTGCTGTTGTATAAACGTTCAGCTAACAATCGCGCCAGCCTCCGTTCAAATAACAGCTATTTAAAAGACAACATTATCGCATCCTCTCTGTCAGTTAGGTCCTAACTGTAGTTAACGTTACGATTAGCAAATACTGTGTCCATCATGCATGATATTTAGCAACAAAAAGCTAAATCATGTCACACTTTCACCAGCCATAGTCTAGTTTCACCAGAATTAAGCTACGCAGAAGTGGGAGGTGTGATTCATTTTTAAAACGATGGCGTGTACTAGAATAAAGGTAGTTTGGTCCACCACATTATGCCGAAGTTGTCAGCAGACTATATCAATTTGTCAGAGAGTCTGAGCGATGTTTCTCTGTAAGTATACCCCTTTATATATATGCTAAATATCATAAAACAGACACATTGTTAAGCGAGCTTGGTGCTCAGGTCTCTCCATAAATGAGAGGTCGGTGCCAACAGGAATGAAAACACGTTGCTACAAACGTTAAAAAGCGTATCCTAAAAAAGGGTTTGAATGACAGTGTGTTAAAACCAACAAAGATGAAAACTGGCTTATTTGGAAGACAAATGGACTTACAGCGATGCTCGGAACCGCAGTCTCTGGTCGCTCGATCATTGTATCACTGTGTTGTCACAACCCAGCCTGCAACGGACAGTCACCGAGGCATAAACTGATTAACGTCCAAAAGAATGTCGAAGCGGAGAGAAATACGAAACTTTCCACCGTCAAACCGTAGTTTGGTGTCAACAAAAACAAGCAACGTGCGTCTGTAAGCGAATGAATGAGGTTAAATTACATATGGCCGCTGACGGATACTACTACCAGATGTAGCACAGCGAAGAAAAATGCTTCAACGACCGTTTTTCCTCGCGAGGAAAGTAAACACAATTTAGATTAATACATCCGGGTGACATTTTCAGAATAAGACAACAGTTGCCTGTTATGCTGTAACGTCTGATAAGAGTACGAAAAAACGTGTGAAAAGACAAGGCTAATTTATTTATATAGCACCTTTCATATCTAAAAGCAACCCAAAGGGCCTTCATAGAAAAAAAAAATCGAAATCAAAATACCTCAAAGCAAAGTATGAGAACAAAAAAATTGTAAAGCGGGATTAAAGATCTTATTTTGAAAGAGAATACGCCTACTTCTCGGTTTGCTTTTGGCTTCGTCCATTCAGCTTGATGCACCTTGCTCCATCTTCCTATTGGTCAAACACCAGTGTGCTCGGCCGCTGATCGTGTGTGAGGCCTTCATGTGCTGGAGGCAAAAATTTGCTGCCTTCAAAGACTGTTGTTAATAGCGTCATTACACGAACTACCAAGAAGTAGTAAATGTGGCTTGGCATTAATTTGGTCATACCATGATATATCAGGTGAGACAGCTGTGATGCAGGGGTGTACCACAAAATTCTGGACCCTGTGCATAGGCTTTCTCTAAGGGCCCCTCTCACAGCTGTTCATTCTAGTATATTTGTGGGGCCCCCCTCACGCAAGGACACCGGTATACTTAGTCCCTTCATGTGCTGTAATTGCTTTAAAAACACAAAACCGAGTAAATAAAATGTTGACCTTCCTTTGAAACGTATCTAAATTAGGGGAGCATGAAGGACCAGTGCTGACTCTGAGGAGATCATTTCATGACGAACAGCAACGTTGTCCTAATTATCATATTTACATAATAGTAGTCCAGTAGCAGGCCTGTCAGTCTTCTGTACAAGGCATGATTTGCTGCTATGTGGTCAGAATATAGGCTGCACTGGTGGTTTGGTGGTGAACGTCATAAGATACATTCCTATCTCATTCTTGGAGTACTTCTGCTATCCAGTACATCAGTGTGATTAGATGGCTGGAATGAAAAGCATAAATCATATCATCAAGTCATCACTGGAAGCAACATCTAAGGGACCACGTGTCTTATCAGTACAGTTTCTGATGGGAACTCATTTTGTTATTTAGCCCGCATGAACAATACAAAAGATTTGCATACACTTCTGATCTTTATGGTGGCTTGGACAAAATGCGAAATGGTCTATTGGCGCAATCTAGTGGCAAAGAAAGCAACTGCCATTAACTCTGCTCAGTGGTATCCACATGACTCTTGTACTGTCGTCCAAATGTAACAGTCAGTGACTTTGCAAGGAGCATTTTTGTTGGGACAATAAATATTTTGGAAGAGATTTTTTTGTAAATATTCATACAATTAAACTTGTCCGTTCTTTATTGTCCAGTGCATGGTATCATATCTTTCATATAGTTACATGTATTTGAAAAGTATTTTGAACATGAAACAACGTTTTCACATATTTTCAAAAATAAGTAATAATGAATAAATATGCATACCATAAGTTTAATTTATTCATTTTTAAATTTAAAAACTGAAATATATGAAGCTCTGTGGGGTGAAATATGTTCTTAGATGACCAAAGTAGATGCATCGAGTTCTATGCTCTTTCTTTGATCATCGCCCAAAATTTGTATTGTGGCACTTATAAAAAAGTGAACATAAAACTAAGACTAAAATTTGCTGAAAACGAGCCACTATGGCTACAAAAGGCAGGAAGGCTACAGAATTTAAATAAAATAAAATAAGATACAATTAAATCAAATTCAATTCAATTCAATTCAATTCAATGTTAAAATAGGACAGCAGTTTCATATACAGGCAAGACATAAAGTCAGCAAACTGACACGGCCATTACACAGATGTTGTTAAAGTAATTAACATGGGCTCACATTAGCCTCAACAGTTGCTGGTCATACCAGGCCCCCAGGTAGTGTACTGGGTTTTGAAGTCAATTTTTGTAGTGACCTAACACTTTAACTGCCCTATTATGTTATGCCCGGTGGCTCGTTGACTTACATGGCAAAAGAGAGCAACACACACCCATTACTCGTTTCACATTTGGAAAATCTTGAAGAGCCGCACAATTGAATCATTTTATCCCCAGTCAAGTTAATGGAGCACTGAAACAGAAGTAGCTAGCTCGGCTGGCGGAAGTTTCTGGTGCACCTGTTCTATGGCGAGAAAACAAGCAACACTGAAAGCAACGTCAGTCATTTAGATAATTTAACACGTGGCAGTTGAACCATTTGATGTCATGCGCCACTGAGCAACTTTGATGGGAATGGATGTAGATCTAACTCCAGCGCTGTATATACTTCTCTTGACACATTCATGGGTCATAACCATAGGCTGTAAAAATAATGGACATATCTACTGTGATGTCACCCATTGGTTTGTGGACGTTAGTTTTGAAATCTTAAGTTCGGCATTTCTGGCCATCGCCAGCTTGGTTTTGGAGCAAGACAGGACCATATTTGGGCGAGAGAAGCTGGTGCTGTTGAGGAGCGAGGGGTAGATCTGACTGAGAAGCTGAGGACACTACTGGTAGAAAACCTGTCACTCAGAGCGCCCTTCCCTTAATTATGCATAACTTCAAGCCTCATTCAAATTTAGGAGGGTGACTTTTAAAAAACATTCAATCCCCGTACAGTTATCATGACTGTTGAAAATTTGCTGTTCGGACCAAAACTGTTTTTTTGCCCCAGGCTGTAAACATGTTTATTTCAGCTGTAAAGTTGGGCATTTTCAACAAGGGTGTCTGTGGGGATTGATTCGCTTCTGGAGCCAGCCTCAAGTGGCCATTGGAGGAACTGCAGTTTTTTTTTCCCGCATTGGCTTCATTTTTACAGCCCCAGCGGTTTCCGCTTGCTCATACCTGACCAATTACGGCTTTCACGACAAAACCTCTGAGGGAATTGCCTTGAACAAAGATGTGTTTCATTGCTTAAGAATTCAACTTGTTATTATATAAACAAAAAGGGGGTTTTCCTCTTCAAAAAGTTACAGAGTCCAGCTTGAAGAAAATTAGTTTTTGGCTCAGAAGCTAAATCTCATTACTGAGGTATCCAGTGTTATCAGACAGACACAGAACCCTGCACATCTGAAGCTTACAGCTCTGTGAGAAAGCTACTAAGCAATAAGTAAAAAGACCTTGGCCTTGAGAAGGAAGATTAAAAGAAATATGAGAATTTGAGTTAAGAGTTGAGATAAAAGTTGTGATTCAAGCTAATTGGAGCACCTGGTGTTTCATAGTATGTCTCCATCTGTTCAACATTCATGGATTCTCACACTAGTTTATGTAATATTAAAAGGGAATTTACAGTTGAAAAATGTTAAATAAATGCCAGTGTATGAGGAAACCAAACCCTTAATAAGAGGTGACACACACAGAGCCAAGCCTTGACATTTTATCTTGCTTTAATTAAGCATACAGATATAAATTATTTGTTGTCAAATTACAAATTACTTATCTGCACAAGTATTTGAGTTCAAAACATGACTGTAAATTTAAAAAAAGCTGTAACCTTTGTACTTTATTTAAAAATCAAGATATAGCACTCACAATGTTCACTGTAGAAAAAGTGGGCTGACCCGTAGCTTATACTCTAATGATGACAACAGGTGGAGTTGGGAGGCATTGCTCTTTTAACATCTTCTTTTACAGTGAATGTAGTTTCATCCAGTCAGCTCAAATTGCAATGTAACAGTGGTTCACAGTGTTGACGGTCAGACTTTAAGTGTATTAAGCAAAAACACACATATTGTTCCATATACTAAAATAGAACTTCTTCAATATGAATATGAAACTGTTAAGCTTACATTTTCACTAGCCATATATGTATGACAGAAAAACACATTTTTGACAGTTGTAGTTTAAAAAGTTGCAGCAGTACGGCACATTAAATGGCCGAATTATGTTCAATAGAGGCCCCCTGATAGTGGAGGTGGTGTTGCTATGATTACAGGTTGGATGTCTCTCCTGGGACGGCTTTGGTGTCCAGGTAGTTGATGAGCGTCTTCACCCAAGGGGCTGAAGGTCTGACACACAGCTGACGACCTGCCATAGTCCTCAACCTGAACACACACATGAACAAGACAGTCAGGTTCAGTTCAGTCATGTGAAGATACAATGATGTCAGTGATATATTTTTATAAGGCTGTGTACTTACACGATGGCAGGGTTGGAGCACCGCTGGCTGGTCTTACTGTAGCCAACCACTCTGTCTCTTGACACCTTGTTCTCATTGAAACGAAAGCAGCATTTCTTTGGGCCAGTGCCACGCATACCTGCCAACAAGCAAACACCAATGAACTCATAGCAAACACACAGACGCCATGTGCTTGTTTCTTTTCTGTTCCCTTTTTTATTTCCTCTGAGACTGCATGAGGCTAAACCTGATGGTTCAGTTGTTCCAGTGTTATGTGACGAAACTCTTGATGTGTGTTACTCTGCGGTTTAAAAATAATTAAGGACTGGTTCAACTTAAGAAGGTAAGCTGTTCAATACTTATCATATGTATCATATTCCAGGGTGGATTTTCTCTTTAAAGGGAAAACTGGAACAATTTAATGGTGGTTCCATCGAATCAGGGCTTTTTAACATTTAAAGCTGCACTGATAGATTTTATTTTTGGCCAATCAGGGGCAACAACACAGGACATATTTTCTATTATGTTTTTCAAGTGTTGCCTGTTCTCATATCCAGCGAACACACAGCAACGTAGAATCCACTGGAGTTATAATAATGGTCATATGATGAGTGTAAGTCTAATATTTACAAATCTGAACCTAAGTTTCCTGAAAAATACAGTGCCAATTGCCACAAACCATGGGAAAGTAGTACAATATGAATGGAATAAAATTTGTTCTTGTGAAAAGTGGGACTACGCTCTACCTGTCATATATAAATTTAAGTTTTTAAATCTACTATCAAGCTAACTGTTGGACTGTTCATGAAATCACTTTTTTATTCTTTATTTGTCCACTTTGTTTTTTTTTTATTAATTTATTGTGACATTATATTGTTATAGCATCATGCTGTGATATGTGTTTAAGTGTATTATTTGCCTGTGCTAAAAATAAAAAGTCCAATATTTACATGTGCTTGACTTGTTTCATATGAATTTGAGTATGACAGAGTTTGGAGTGATCTCCAAAATGATTATACTGAAATTATAGTACATTCAGGACATACAACTTTAAAAAAAATCTATGTACTTTTGCATATTCCCCATATTTCTTTTTCTCCATTGGAAATGAGGAGACAAAAAATGCTTTTTTACAGTTACTGCTGGCAGGTTAATTTCATCTTATAGCCTACATTTATCAACTCTGTATTTATAGATCCGACTAAATCAAATCCATCGTATCAAATGTATGAGTGTAATGATAAATATATTAAAACAAGATTACATTTCTTCCCCTCTCTCACACACTGAACTATTATCGTCAAACTCCTTCCTTACCTTCACTGAGAGTGATGACAGCCAGCATCAGCACAAACACAGACAGAGCGAGACGAGGAGCAGCCATCCTGACGTGTGTGTTCACAGAGTAGCAGTCGGTGAAAGTCTCAGTTGAGCTGTATTAACCTGTTCTCTCTGCTGTGTGAGGTTGTACTCCGTCTTATTCTTTTATACAGTACAGGAGCAGCCGTGGGGGCGCCCTGACCTCAGTTTGGGACTTCTTTATGACGTGTAGTATCTTTCACCTTTATCTCTCTAAGGGGGGTTACCAGAGTGGGAGTTTCATCTGTGGGCCTTTCTGTTTGTCTGTCTTTATTTAGTTGATTTCGCTTCCCTACTCAAAGTGACATTTACTGACCCAACCCTGCTTTTAACCTATGAAGACGAAATAAGGAAGTTTTCTTTTTGTCACAAACGTGGTTTCCCTGTGCATTGCTTATATGCTTGTGACCAAAACCACTGTACTTTCTGTGTACTACCCACACGTCACAGCTGACTAAAGATCTTTGACAGCAGATATATGAAATTAAACAAATTTAATACACAAAGAGGCAACAACCAGTCCTTTTTTCCCAATAGCTTTTTGTGCAAAATCCCAAATGTAATTTCCCATCTGTAAAACAGAATATTTTGCCTGACAATTTCCTGCCTGTGATTATATCAATTAAATCTCAAAAGAGAAAGATTCAACAGTCTGAGTCATGGCGGTGTTGTGGGAATGACTTTGTTACATGGTATGCAGTGCAGCTGTCATTACAATGGAAGTTAAAACAAACAGCAGAAAAAAAAATGTTTGGGGATTCTCAAGGGTTTTTACAAATGTCACTGCACAACAATAACAATGATATTATTAACACAAGGATGGAGCTTCCATTTTTAAAAGTTTGGACAGTAGTTCCAAACCTTGGGGTCAGGACATCAGCGGGGTCATTTTATCAGACTTGACAAACCCCTCCAGAGCCACAGAAGACATTATACAGCAGTTTTTACAGGATGATGAGAATGAGTTGTGAATTAATCCTCAGGGCACCAAAAAGAAAACAAGCATGATGTGCAGTACACTAATACACACAACCTCAAGCACACTTGTCACTAGGGTGTGCGTGTTTGTCTTTCTGAGCGTGTGTGTATATGTTACTTAGCTTTTTGTTATATATAAACATTTCCATTTGACATGATTATAATTATAAATTATTGTTTTGTTGTTGTTTTCACTTTTTGTCTTGTAAATCACTGGTCACCTCTTCAGGTTGATGAAAATCCTTCATTGAATCACTAAAGCTAAAATTACTGATTTGTGAGTATAAGCCTCCACAAACCACTTACGTTGTAATTAAGGTTTACATCCATCAAGGTGGACACCCAAGATTAGTGTCACCAATTTAGTATCTGACCAAATGTCTCCACTTCTGTTCCTGAGATATGCTTTAATAGCAGGAAAAGTATTTATACAGAACATTATGATGTCACAGTGAAGTTGACCTTTGACCTTATGGATATAAAATGTCATTATGTCATCATTATATCCTATTAGACATTTGTGTGAAATTTTGTCAAAACTAGTGACTGAATTCTTGAGTTATGGCCAAAAACATATTTTTTTGAGGTCACTGTGATTTTTGACTACCAAATTCTAATCAGCTCATCCTTTAGTCCACACGGATGTCTGTGCCAAATTTGAGGAAATTCTCTCAAGGCCTTCTTGAGATATTGCTTTAATGAGTATGAGACAGATGTAAAGTCACAGTGACCTTGACCTTTGACAACCAAATTCTAACCAGCTTATTCATCATTACGTGGACTTTTGTGTGAAATTTGAAAAAAATTCCCTTATCGTGTTCTTGAGATAACATGTTCAAGAGAATGAGATGGATGCAAGGTCACAGTGACCTTGACCTTTGACCACCAAAATCAAATCAGTTCGTTGTTAATTTCAAGTGGATGTTTGTGCCAGATTTGAAGAAATTCCCTCAAGGCCTTATGAGATATCGCTTTCGCGAGACTGAGACAGATGTGAGGTCCGAGTGGACTTTTGTGTCAATTTTAATGAAATTCCTTACAGGTGTTCTTGAGATAACATGTTCACGAGAATGAGATGGATGCAAGGTCACACTAACCTTGACCTTTGACCACCAAAAGCTAATCAGTTTATTGTTAAGTCCAAGTAGATGTTTGTGCCAAATTTGAAAAAAAAAAGCTATTTGTGAGCTATTACGTTCACAAGAATGGGACAAATGGACGTCAGTCATGTTGATTGACAGACAACCATAAAACAATGCATCGAATATAACTTCTTGACTGCTCATAACTCAAGTAATGGAATATGTGAGGTAGGTTTACAAAACAAATTATTCTAAGCGGTTTGGAATTAATACATTGTTAATATGTATACTAAAACAATATCTTCATGTGGCAGGAAAAAAAGTGTATAAAATGTGTACTTCCAAAGCGTAGACACATACTGCAGCAGTACTATTCATCATCACCATCACTGTACATATTGTACTCACAGTTGAGCTTTGTGTGAGAGCTGTAGTACATCTGCATGTCTGACTCATAGGTCAACACTTCTAACATGATTTAGTCATAACAATCCTGTAAGCACATGAAGCAGTCAAATGTGAAGACACCTTGCAGCACGAGGAGGAACTAGGTATAGTGAAATGATACAGACTGAACTTTTCAGTTGGTTTCATGTAAGAGAAAGATATTCAAATGTGTTGAGTAACTCACTAATAAAGTTGTATGACAGTAATCTAAAGTAGTCACAGTCTTCTTTTTTTTTAATTTGTAGGGGTCACAAAGAGCATTAAATACTGGTTACTGCTTTTCCAGTACTCTTATTATTTATGGAGTTTTACTAAAGGGATACGTGTTTTTAACTCTACAGTATGGGTCACAGAGAGCATCAACAAATAGTTAATTATGCTTCAGTAATATGTGTAAAACATGCACAATCATTTATAAGTTAGGCTGTAAGATAATAGCCTGATAAGACCATTGTGATGACATGAGCTCTGTTTCTGTTTTGTTCTCTGTATCAGTGTGGACTCGGTGCCACCCCAAACACTTTCAGTAGGTGGAAGTACTCACCTCAACAGACAAACAACACAACACTGGGAAACATCTACGTCACCAATGGAGCCATTTGATAAGTCAAGCTTTTGCCAAATGCAGTTGCAAGAATGGTGAATAATGCCTTTTCCTGTCAAAAACTCTGCAAGTGCATACTCTTGTTCATGTTTAATTATCATTATTGCCTCTATTCGTAAAATGGCGTCACATTTTGCTGTGTATACTCAACTAGGGAGCGGGAGCTGCCATTACTGATCTGTCAGCTGTGCCCTGCAGTGACATCATCGCGTTTTTAACTATGTTGCAGATCCCTGATTGGCCCCGACTGGATTTTAACTTCTGGAAAGTGTTTTGAGTCCACACTGATACAGAGAGCAAAACAGAATGTTGAGTTCACATCATCAGGGAATGTTAACATTAAAATAAAGGCGCAAGCAAACCTCTACATGAAGACCATGGAACGTGTTCCCTTATTTTAACCTTCACCAAAACTAAGTCCAAAGTTGGACAGCAAAAAAAGTCAGCGGACAATTATTACCATTAAACAAACGCTTATTAAACAGTTTTCTCTCAATAGAACGGCTAAGCTTTAAACTAAATGACATATATGTTAATTAATATATTTATCAACCAATTACTATAATATTAGTTAATAAATGTTAACAAGAAACATTTGTTACAGTTACTTAATGCTTATTACTGTATTAACTAATGTTAATAGCATCTTTATAAACTATTAAACAATGTATAAATAGATACCTTAATTAACCTGAACACCATTAATAAATGATTACTAGAGACTTTAGTTAACTGTCAATTAACCATCAGTTAATGTTTATTACTGCATTGATTAATGTTAACTAATGCACCCTTATTGTAAAGTGTAAATTATTAATAACACTCCCTCTTGCTTAATGCAGTACATTCGGGGAATTTTCTGTGAGTTTCACTTGGTGGATAATTTTAACCGGTTAGCAAACTTAAGCTATATGTTGCCGTGTAGCTGAAGTCAGTTGTCTCTGATTTATGACTCCTCTCTACTTGTTATATTGTTACACTTAAATTTGCTGTCACACGGTAAAATTTTTTTCTCAGGTCCTCAACTGAGACACATTAAATGAATAGAGGGCCTTGAATTTCCAGAAAATGTCCTTGACTCAGGGATACTTATCCATCAGTGATCCGACCAGCAACATGAACAGACTCCTCATGAGTTTTATGTATTCATTTAAGGAAAGTTATAGTCTCCTCATTGCTCCAAACACACCTCATATTTTCATCTGATGCTATTTTTCGTTTATACAGCAACTTTTCCACCTCAGACAAACATGAAAACTTTTTACAATACTTTAATTATTTTTCTGTCATTTCCTTGAAGGCAAGAAACAAGCAAACAACAGCAACAACAGGTGGATGGAAATGTACCTCAGGAGTCAGCATGGACAATACCAGAACCCTTGAAACAAGATGTTCATTCATTTATTCATTCATTCATCCTATTTGGGGTTGTAGGGGAGCGTATCCAAGCTGACACTAGGTGAAAGGCAGGGTACACCCTGGACAGATTGCCAGACTATCATGGGGCTGACACATATGGTACATCCTAAGTATCTTATTTGATGTTTTTTGGAGACTGTCCGGGAGCTCTTATTTGTGCTCTGAGGAGCAAGGATCGAGGAGGGCTCTCTAAGGAGCGATGATCGTCTTCACACAAGAGCAGCCTTCATGGAAGTCTTTCATTGGCCGACACGCTCCCAAATTGTATTGATTGGATGCTGCAGCTGACCGGACTGATCTGATACATCACATTATAGCGTTTCATACCAGAGTGAAGACAGACGAGAGACTAAACTCCCAACTGTTATATTTTATTTGTTTTCTCATTCACAATCTAGATAAAAATCAGTTGTGAAAACTGAAGGTTGAAGATGGTCAAAAGGACCATAGACAACTTTCTGTATTAGAAAGATTTCTTTTTCCACCACCTGTTATTTCCCCCATTGACTTTCATTATGAATAGGCCTAATAAAATCAAAGAGAGTGTGTCAGCAAATAACATGTTAACATAATTTCTTGTAATTTCCACTGAGTCATATATGAAGCTGATAATTCCTCATCATCAAGTTTAATGAGTTACATTATTTTAATTTTGCCTGAAACATTTAGCCTAATAAATAATATCCAGTGTTCAAAAGACACCTCAGTCATACTCCAGGTTATTTATATCAATGTATCATATAAACACATTCAGTGCCTCTGAGCAGGACACAATATCAATACAGAACGCAGGTTGTTATTCGTGTGCGCGTGTTATTAAACCGAGAATAACACTGGTACTCTGTCAATGATAACTGTGAACCTTTATTAGTATTACTTGTGGCACAGTGCACATGTAAGCAGACACAAACAGCTGTCAAAGCTGACTGACAGCTAATCCAGCTGTGATCAGCTGCTGCTGCCATCAGAAACGGTTGTCGCTTCAAAGGAAAGAACTTCTCATTTGTCTTAAACTTGTCACCCTATTTCCTCTCTACCCGCATGTTTCCTTGCAAGTGAGGGAAACGTGCATGCAATCTTAGCGAGTTGAGGTGCGCCCATAGAGACAGGACAACCATTAATGCTCATCTACAGGTAATTTAGAGTTAAGAATTAACCTGATCTGCATGTTTTAAGACAGTTTGTGGAAGCCAGAGAACCTAGAGAAACCCATGCTGACATGGGCAGAACATGCACACAGAATGGTCTCAGCCAGCAGGCGAATTTGAACCTGTAAACCTTTTACTGTGTAAAGCAGCGTCATGGAATTCATTTTTTTATGCCTGTGCTTTTCCTGTCAAGATTTCACTTTCTCAATTAGTGTAATGTCACGCCAGGATGATCACATTGCTGTGTTTCTATCTCAGTTCATGAAATATTTTTGAGTATCAGTATCAGTGTTAATAATAGTGATAACACTTTAATATGTGTCATGAAATGAATATAAAAAAGACATACATTTCAACAAGATTTTATCTAAAGGCATACTGACATGCATACAGTTTATATGAGCAATTCAGAATATCCAGTTCACCTAATTTGCATGTCTTTGGAGTGTGACAGGAAACTGGGCACCTGGGGGAAACCCACATAGACACAGGGAGAACACACTCCACACCAAGGATGGTAATTAAAGATTTTGGCAGGAGTTTGTGTCCACACAGATCCATCCTCCATGAGTGCTGACCACCAAGCTACTGTGCTGCGCTTACCGAACTTACCTTAACACAAAAAAAGGGACCTGACCTTAAAGGAGAAGTCCAGTATTTTGCACTTTGAGCCCCATTCCTGGGTTGTTTATGATGAAATAGAGTGGTTAAGACCAAAATCATGACGATTGCTCCTTCTCTGAGAATTTGAGAGAATTTGGCTTTCCCCTGCCTGGCTTAACAATGCTGTCTATGGCCATGTGTAAATCTGTCCTAAAACCACCTTAAACGTTCGTTTTCAAAGCCATGAAACTCACCAAGTGGTCAGTGGTGTTCCTTGAAGTTCAAACATAAAAATCGTAGCAAATTGTGGTTTCCATCCGTGTTTTCACTATTCATCTCGATTGTGGAACTATTTTTTCAGCTGCCTCACACCCGTGTGTAAACTTCCACTTGATTGTTCGTTTGACCCTGGAGCGTTATACACTCCAGCCTACTTGATGGCGATAATGCTCCTTTATGTGAGAGTCGCCAACTGGCAGGAAACCATTGCAATGTAATGGGACACAGAAAGACGCAGAAGAAGAAGGCTGGTGTTGTGTTCAAAGGCATCGTGCTGCGAAGGTTGTTTACAAGCGAGTAATAATGGGCAAGTTTTGTCCAGTCAGTGACTGCAGGAGAATTCCTCCGAAGAGGAGAAGTGCACACAGCACTGTCGAGCCGGGACTTTTGCTGAGCTAAAAGACTACAATGACTAAACCTTGTCGTAAACAACCCCCATGCTGTTTCCAGTGGCAGATTACTACCAACAGACAATGAGGGTTCCTATAGGAAATCAATGCATGGACAAAATGTCAAATAAATCATCACAGAAACCACAATTTGCTACGATTTTTATGTCGGAACATCAACGAACACCACTGACCACTTGGTGAGTTTCATGGCTTTGAAAATGAACGTTTAAGGTGGTTTTAGGACAGATTTACACATGGCCATAGACAGCATTGTTAAGCCAGGCAGGGGAAAGCCAAATTCTCTCAAATTGTCAGAGAAGGAGCAATCGTCATGATTTTGGTCTTAACCACTCTATTCCATCATAAACAACCCAGGAATGGGGCTCAAAGTGCAAAATACTGGACTTCTCCTTTAAGTGCTATATTGTACATACAGTATAACTCAACCAAGTCCAGCTGCCTACGCTATAGCACTTAAGATTACCATGACCTGGATGACTGAGAGTCTTCACCAACACTCAGAAACTGACAGATCCCAACAACAAAGGCAGCTGAAAAGAAAAGATTATTGACCCAGAAAAGATTATTGTAGAAAAACAGCTGACCATTTCTGCTATGCCCCATCCAGTGCTGATGGGACTTACAAAAATTATGATGAATGAACCCTGTGTGTGGAACACTTCCAGTGACTGTCATATGGTACCTCTATGTGCCTCTAAATATCCACCGTTTTTTGCTTTGGTGTTCTTCATTGGTGACAGCCGCAACGGTAACATGTTCTCCCTTCTCAGCAGGACAGGCTTTTTGTTGATGGACAGCACTGGGGCATCTGTGTAAAAGTCAGGGCATCATCTGCAGAGTCATTCAGCATCTCTTCATGGTTGGCTTTTGTCCCTCTGTGTTAAGTTTATGTCTCTTTGTAGTCGTGATGTGCCTCTTTGTGATCATTTAGTGTCTCTTTGTGGTTGTCCTACATTTCTTTGTGGACTTTTTTATATCCTTGTAGTCATTTAGCATCTTGCTCTGGTTGTTTGTTGTCTCTGTGTGGTAATTTTGTGTCTCTCTGTGTCTCTCTTAGTGACATTTTCCCAAAGTCTAAGGGGGGGCTTTGTCAGGTAGTCCCATTTATTAATGCATCCATTCCTGTAGTACACTGTATTAAGCAGTGCTGGGCTACAATGATTAAGGTGCCGGATTTTCTTAGAAACACAGCGTCTACATTTGGAAAGTTTATAACTTTAGTGCCCCCCAGTGGTTCATATACCACACTATGTATATTTTTTCCCCCCAACAGATCTCAACTCTGTCTCACTGAAGCCCTGCTGTTTGGTCTCTTTTAAGGCTTTATGTAGATCCTTTTTGAAAATGAATGTAAGAGGCTTAGTTTAACTTTGATTCTCAAACAACCTGGACTGCAATTTTCAATTCATCCCAGTATTAAAATATTAAGTGTTTTTCCAATCTGCTCTGTTTGCATGAGTCAAACGTCCCGGTCATAACAGAATGAGTTTTCTGAACTTACTCAAAGAGTTGAAAAGTGATGCAGAGGTGATTACCGAAGTAGAAGTGCTCCTTCATATGGACGATGTTGGCTGTGTTGTTCTTGTCTAGCTCTTGCAGGGCTTCTAAAATTTTCATCTCACCATTTCCCAGTTGATGAACCCTGAAAAGCCATCGGACCACAGAGAATAACATGAAATTAGGTATGACAGCATGAAAAACTGACTTAAAATCAATAACACTGTTAAAGGCACCTGGTGGTGTTTGTGACCAAGTGTGATTCTAGGAGGCATGTTTTGAGGAGCAGGTCCTCATTTTGTTTGTGTCTCGTGTTCATGATGTGAACAAGGAGGCACATGTACACTCACTTCAATCCAGTCACCAGAAAAAATGTTCATATCTTATGTTTCTGCAAACCAGCAAAATTTTACATTTGTGTGTTATTTTGGAGTGGATAAATTGAAACTTTAGGTTTCTCAACAACGCTGTGTTGAAGGTGTGGTTTGGTTTAGGCATAAAATCACTTGGTTATGGTTAGGAAAAGATCAAAGCTCAAATGCGGCTGGAAAACGCCAAGAGTTGCCAAAGTGTCGCTGTCTGTTGGTCTCCAACATTGGTCAACAGCGGTCCGCAGCTTGGCAGCTGTCTCGCCTAGGTGACATGCCATCCACCATCCCCTCAACCTCCTGATGACAAAATCAGCTCATATACTACACTGCATTAGAAATGTTGATATACTATGTATAAAACATACAAACATACATATGGATCTGTTGTTTGCAGAGAAGTACAATGCCAACATTTTCTTCTGGAATCTTGTAAGTTCACTTTGGTGGCAAAATACACATTTGAATGCTAAATTTTCAACAATGCTGTGGTTAGGTTTAGGCACAAAAACACTTGGTTATGGTTAGGAGAAGGTTATGTTTTGACTTGAAATGCTTTGGTGGAGCCACAATAACAGCTGGAAATGCTGGAATGTGTCACTAATAAACACTTGGTTTTGTTGTTTGTTTGTCTTGAACAGTGGTCTGCAGCTTGGCAGCCAGGGTAACATCCTATCCACCATCCCCTCGACCTTCTGATGACAAAGTCAGATCTGAATCGTCACTAGAAGAAGTTAACGTGATCATATAAAATGTAAAATGTAATGTGTCTGTGGTTTGCAGAAACCTGCAAGGCCAACAGTTTCCTATCGTGGATGAGCTTCTAATTTTGAAGTGTAAATAGCTAACTGTTTTGCTACTATTCGAAGCTGATAATAAATCTTTGATGTGTTTTCTGCTTGCTTTGCTGCCCTCAAGTGGTGAAAACAATAATAAATGCACATTCAAAATCAGAGTCTCACAAAAGTGCTATCCAGCTGGGTGATGTGGGGGCTGCTTTGTAAATATTTGAGACAAGATTCTTACAAACTAACAGAGCCATTATTCTCCCTATCAGTTAAGGAACCAGTAACACTCAAAGGTAACAAAATAAGACACAATTCAATTTCAGACACTTTGGTTGAAAGTCATCTGCAGAATAAATGCTTAATGCTTTGTAGAGTCCATCCTTTGTATCATAGCCATGGCGTAAGGACTTGATCTCCTGGGTATCTATGAACTTTAGATAACAAAACTTGTTGGCTTCTGCTCCAAAGTACCACACCTGTGTGTAATTCTTGATTTCTTCCTGCTCCTACTCTCAATTTTCGCTCAAGGAAAGACCTATCCACTTTGTCCTTGGCTTTAGAGCAATCACTAAGCTGAATGTTTGGCATTGCCTTTTTACATGGCTCTGCTTGTGGGATTCAGCTTTGGGATGCTGTAAGACGATAGAACACGTTTCACACAAAAGGTTCCACCAAGACTTGAGCTTGGATTTGTCAGTAAAATCACTCAGACATGACTGTTCTATGGTGATAAAGTTGCTTAAATTATGTGACTTTGATTTCGTCAAGTCACATCAGCTCTAGGTTTTTCAATACCTGTTTTCCATAAGGCGTTACCCCAACAGAATCAGGGAGCATAGTTGGTTTACATCACACTGGATATGCATACCACATGTCACAAACTACGCAGTCAGTTCTGAAGCCTGCGGGCTCGTCCGGGATTTGAACCCGGGACCTCTCGCACCCTAAGCGAGAATCATACCCCTAGACCAACGAGCCACACAAAAGAGGCTTTCCTGCAATTTTGGCTCAGCGAAAGACCTCTCCACTTTGTCCTTGGCTTGAAAGCAGTCTTCAAGTTGTATGTCTGGCTTTGCCTTTTTCTATGGCTCCACTGCCAGATTCAACTTTGGGATGCTGTTGGACGATAGAACACGTTTCACACAAAAGGTTGCACCAAGACTTGAGCTTGGATTTGTCAGTAAAACCAGTCAAACCCAACGCCACCATCCTAATGAAGTTGCTTGGTGCGTAAAACTAAATATCATCAAGTACATCAAGTCGCATCAGCTTTAGGTTAAAACATCTGCTTTCCCAAAGGCCTTACACCTGCAACACCAGGGAGCATATCTGTTTCACATCACACTCAATAAATGTAGCACATTACTTACATTCAGCAGCTACTGCGAAACACTGTGGGCTCGTCCGGGATTTGAACCCGGGACCTCTCGCACCCAAAGCGAGAATCATACTCCTAGACCAACGAGCCACGAAAGGTACTGCTCGGGAGGTGGGTGAGTCAAGCGTTTTCCCAGTTTATGCCGTGTACTCATCTATTCATCCACCCATTTTCCTACCCTATTCTATCCAGGTTAGGTCTCAGTGGAAGTAGGTTTATCAAAGTAGCCCACAAGCTCGTCTTCACTTCTGCATCCTCCAGGTCTTCTTTGGGGATCCAGAGGCATCCCCAGGCACAATGGGATATGTCATGGTGTCATCCACATGTAGGTGCGGCGGCTCTTTTTAGACTTCCTCCTTGGAATATCTGAGCTGCTCAACTATCCATACAGACATCATGTGTAGGAAAGCCGTTTGGATGGCAAATGTGCATCAAGCATGTCCTTTTTATGGTTGCCACCCAAAACGCTGGCCAAGCCTCACGATGGAGCACCCATCGATTGCTGAATCCAAAGTCCTGTCTTTGGTTTTCCGATAGTATTAGAGAAGTTTGGCGGCTTGACTGCCTGTTAACTGTAAGTCTAATTTGCGTGTAAACAACAGTGTGTAGGTTCCACCAAGACTTGAACTTGGATTACTGGATTCAGAGTCCAGAGTGCTGACCATTACACCATGGAACCGAAGACAAGCAAGTATGCCATCTACAGTGTCATGAAGACATGCTACCTGTTGCAGTGAAGTCAATAAAAGAGGCATTTCTCTATCTACCTGAAATTGGTTCTGTAGTGGACTTTAAATTAAGGATTATGTATTAAACAATTGACTTCAGATTTGAAACATAGTGTCAAACTTGTTAAATGAAACCCCTCATCCAGAAACAAGTGCCATTTTTGCCAGTGGGGCTCGTCCAGGATTTGAACACATGACCTCGGGCACACAAAGTGAGAATCATACTCCAAGACCAGCGAGCCACACAGAACAGTTTTCTTGCAAATGTTCCTCAAGGACATACAGCCCCAACCACGTAACCAGCGTGACATCATATAATGGAACACAGGAAATGTAATTCAGGAAAAGGCACAATGGACATCGGACATTTCTCAGTCTTTCTTCTCCTTATGTGGCTGTTTTTCGCAAAACAAAGACAAGCTTTGTTTGAGGAAAGGATGCGAGCAGCAGAGAGAAATACTGCTGAAAAATACCAGAGAGTTTGGGAAATGCTACTGCAGAGCTCAGAACAGAAGAACAATCTCCTGTTGGCAAGACAAAGAAGACAGCACAAGAGGGTAAGCTAACGTTGGCTAATGTAATTGTTATCCCTTATTACAAGGGGTTTAGTCTACTGAAATGCACTTTTACTAGCTTAAGTTCCTTGTTAGCTCAATATGAACCAAGCAGCCGACCAGTATAGAAGTAATAGTGTTTTATTAAGTTAAAATTAGCATTATTCATTGCGTGTCGTACTATAGTAATGTTAGCCATCTTCTGGCTAGTGGGTGGGTGGGTCTCACTATTCTCTGATGTTTGTTTTTACAAACCAAACGATCAATATAAAAATGGAGAAAAAAGACAGCAGATTAATATATAATGGAAATACTCTCTAAAACACCATTATACCTTTTGCAGTTGCTCTTGTACCGTATATATTATTATACACTTATTTTTTTGACATTCATCTGTGTGTTTTCTCCATATGTTTCTCTACTGATCTGCAGTCATCTGTAGTTGTGCTGCTGTAACACCTGAATTTGTCCTCTATTGGGTGAATAAGAAATATTTCTATTTAAGTAATTAGTGATGAAGTATTTTCAATGCAGGACTGGAGAGTTGGAGTATTTTTTAAGAGTGATCCTGGTGCTTCTACTTAAGTAAAGGATCTAAACCTGTTCTATACCACTGCTGTCCTGGATAAACAATACATGTGCTGTGTATGTGTTTTTCAGATCATTCAATTGTTCCACAATCGCCACCGCAGACCAACAGTTTGGGCTTTCAACCTAGCCAATGAGTGGTGGGACGGGATAGTTCCTGGGTTCACAAACACACAATGGTTGCAGAACTTCAGAATGTCCAAAGAAACTTTTCTGTACCTTTGTAAGAAGCTGCGTCTTGTTATGGAGAAGCAGGACACGAACGTCCGTGGATGTGTCCTCCTGAAGAAAAGAGTTGTCATCGCGCTATGGAAGATTGCAACCAACACAGACTAATAATAATAATAATAATAATAATAATAATACATTTTATTTGAAAAGCGTCTTTCAAAACACCCAAGGTCACCGTACAATAGTAAACAAAGTAATAAATAACAACAAGGAGAGACAACAAAACAGAAGAAACAACACAGGAAATTAAAAAACAAAAACAAGAAATAAAATGTACAGTGCAATCAAAGAGAGTATGCTAATTTAAACAGGTGAGTTTTGAGTCTGGATATAAACAGTGGAAGAGAATCAATGTTGCGGAAGTCGGGTGGGAGTGAGTTCCAGAGTTGAGGAGCAGAGCAGCAGAAAGCTCTGCTCCCCATGGTGCTGGGGTGGGCGGAGGGCACAGAGGGGTGGATGGAGGAGGAGGATCTGAGGGAGCGGAAGGAGGTGGCAATGTGGAGGAGATCGGACAAGTATGGAGGGGCAAGGTTATGGACGGTCTTGAATGTGTAAAAGAGAACTTTGTATTGAATCCTGAATTTAACTGGAAGCCAGTGAAGCTGCTGGAGGACAGGGGTGATGTGGTGGAATGAGGGGGTTTTGGTGGTGATATGTGCAGAGGAGTTTTGTACCATTTGAAGCTTATGGAGGGACTTGTGAGGCAGACCAAAGAGGAGAGAATTACAGTAGTCGATGCAGGAGGTGGCAAGGCTATGGACAAGAATAGAAATGGTGTGGGGGCTGAGGGAAGGGTGGAGAGGATTAATGTTGCGGAGATGAAAATATGCAGACCGGGTAATGTTATTGATATGAGAGTGGAAGGACAGTGTGCTGTCAAGGATGACACCCAGACTCTTAATCTGAGGGGAGGGGGAAACTGAGGAGCTGTCAATGTGGAGGGAGAAACTGTCAACTTTAGCTAGTGTAGATTTCGTGCCCACGAGGAGGATTTCTGTTTTATCGCTGTTGAGCTTTAGGAAGTTTGATGTGAGCCAGGATTTAATTTCGGAAGATGGTAAGGGAGGAGGGTGGAAGGGTGGAGTTTGGTTTGGTGGAGAGGTACAGCTGGGTGTCATCCGCAAAACAGTGGAAATGGATGTTGAATTTATGGAAAATATTGCCAAGTGGGAGAAGATAAATAATAAGAGAAGGGGCTCCAGGACAGAACATTGGAGCACACCTGAAGTGACGGGGGAGGGCTGGGATCTGAAGGACTGGAGTTGAATGAACTGAGTGCGGCCAGAGAGATATGAGTGAAACCAGTCCAGGGGGGTGTGACAGATGGCAATGGAGGATAGTCTGTTGAGGAGGATGGTGTGAGAAATAGTGTCAAAGGCCACACTCAGATCAAGGAGGATGACAATGGTGAGTAAACTGGAATCAGCTGCCATGAGGAGATCGTTGGTGATTTTAAGGAGAGCGGTTTCTGTGCTATGGGAGGGGCAGAAACTAGACTGGAATTGTTCATAGAGGTTATATTGAGTTAGGTGAGAGTGGCATTGGGTTGTGACTGTCTTTTCAAGAATTTTGGAAATGAAGGGTAGGTTACAGATGGGGCAGAGATTATTGAAGTTGTTTGGATCTAGACCAGGCAGAGAGTCAGGGGGTTGGAGAATTTTGTTGAGGAGTGAGAACAGAGTCTTGGTGTTACCTTCATTGGAGCAGATCAGGCTGGAGTAGTAATTTGATTTGGTTTGGGCGATTGAGTCCTTATAGTGTAACAGGTGAGTTATGTATAGTTCTTTGTGAACAGTGAGACCAGATTTTCGATAGAGTCACTCTTGTTGACAACATTTAGCTTTGATGGACGGAGACGGGGGTGAACCGGTGGGCAGATCGAGTGATGGTAACAGACCGTGTTTTCACTGGAGCAAGACAGTTGAGAATGTTGTTTAAACCATTATTGTAATGAGTGGCCAGTTCATCAGGAGAGGTCAGGGATCAGAATGTTTTCAATGCAGGAAGAGAGGGTATCCATGTTAATGTCCTTAATATTGTGGAATGAAATGAGACGGGGTGGCTTGGCAGGAGAGAGACAGAGAGTAACATTAAATGAGAGGAGGAAGTGGTCAATTATGTGGAGTTCATCATCTGTACAGCTGGAGGGGAGTGAGACCAGAGCAGCAGATTAAGTCCAGAGTATGACCTTTTGTGTGAGTGTGAAAGTCAATGAACTGATGAAATCCAAAACTGTCAAGGCAGGATAATAGTACTACAGAAGTACTGACCATTTTTCCGGCGTCAGCAAAACTACTGTGTGTCGCTGTGTACATGAGTTCTTCAATGCTGCATGCAAGCTGTTGGTTCCAGAGCAGTTTCATTTTCCAGAATGAGAGAAGCTATAAGAAATGGCGATCTACATTGAGAACGGGTGGGGGCTTCCACAGTGAATTAGTGCCATTGATGGGTTGCTCCAATTTTGGCCTCACAGGAGTGCCACTGTGACTACCTCAGCTGTAAAGGCTGGCATTTCATAATTCCTCAAAGAGTTGTAGATAGAACGATGGAGTTTCCCACTGTCCACATCCTGACATCCACAGACTGTCCACAGTGTAGGAGTTGGTCGAACAAGGCAGCCTTTTCTCTGCTGACACAAGAACATTGGTGGAGTAAGTGCTGGCTATTACATCCTGGGAGACTCTGCCTATCCCTTGCAGAATTGGATTCTAAAACCATTCCCTGACACTGGTCGGCTGACACCAGAACAACTGAAGTACAACAAGGAAGTGTGCAGAGCACGTGTGGTGGTTGAAAATGCCTTTGGCAGACTGAAAGGTAGGTGCCGTTGCCTTATGAAGAGGAATGACAATAATATCAACCTGGTAAAACAAATGGTACTGACATGTTGTGCTCTGCATAATCATTGTCAAAGTCACAAGGAGGACTACCAGAATGAATGGGACACACCAGTAGCAGCAGCTGTAGAGGAACTGGTGGTGACAGTGGCTCAGGGTGCTGAGGAGGAGGGACGTATGAGAGGGTCTGATGCGCTACTTGAACAGTCAGCTTTGTCTGAAACCTTTGCAAACACTGCAGGTGTAATGATGACGATTAAACTTTTTAAAAGTTTTTAAAAGTTTTGTATAAATGCTTGAGTTTTGGAATTGTAATTGCAGTACTTTCACAATAGTTTTTTTATTTGCTCAGCCAGGTTATATACGACATAAAGTCTACATATATAGGCAGAGGACTCAATTTAAAAAATGAGTTTCCGTTTAATTTGCGACCCAACACTGCATTGGTGTTTCTCCTGAATAAGAAAAAAAAACTTTTTATGTGCTGATTAATTTATCTTGTATCTGATGTGCTGTGCCAAAATACAGTATTTAGCAAAAAGTCCCATTTACATGAAAAAAGTGAGAAAATTCTGAGATATGTAAGTGGGTAAGAGATATGTTCGCATAAATTTGAGCTTGAGTTTTTTAGCACTCCCTTTAATGTCCACAGTTTATTTTGACCTGGAGACCCTGTCTTCTGCCTGTATTTTCTTCTTTTCTTCTTATTTTGTTGTGTTCGGGATGTTCCTGGGCAAAGCACACAGGGAGGTGTGGACACAGTGCAGAAAAAACACAGACAGCATGCAGTAACCTCAAACAACAGGGCTATGGTTAAAAAAAACAACAAACTTATTAATGTCTTGAAATAGACAAAGGAACCCTCTACAAGGAAGGGACACAATAGGCCTTTTTTGATATTAATGTAAGACCCTTAATTGATATTGTACTTTAGTGGTGCAAAATAAAACAATCAATTTATTCGTCACATGAACTCAAAGGTACACCATCAAATTAACAAAAACATGCAGTAATAAAGTGGCTTTTGGATCCTCAGGGTAGTCCACTTTACCTTGCAGGAAACCAGCATTTTACATTATTATTATTTTTTAATCTGCTAACGGGAGCATGGCCACATTGACCCTCTTGTGGCCTCCATTAAAGCTACAGTTGGTAACTTTTATGAAAATAACATTGTGCCATATTTGCTGAAACTACATTATATTCTGAAAAAGGTTCGTGAGACAGTTTGTGAAAAAAATCATGTCCCTCCTCCTCTTCCTACTGCTTCAGTGGCATTTGCTAGAATCGACCAGCAGATGAGTCTGTTACACAGCTGTCAATCATGTCAATCACTGCTCATGAACTGTGGTCAAACTGTCAAACTAGTCGGCACTGATCAATATGAATCAAGATTCTGTTACTGCATTGCATATCTCTCATGTCAGGTGTTTTCAGAAACATATTTTAGTGTACTGTTTAGCTGTACAATGAGAGAGTTTGTCCTGTTGGTGGGTGGTGCTTCGTACTCTGCCTGATTGTTTCCAATATTGTGGCCGAGGCACAAACCTTCTAATTTTACAGTTAAACAGTTCACTAACATATTTCTGAAAACAGTGAGGTGAGAAATAGGCAGTACAGTAATTGAATCCTGATTCATATTTCATCAGTGCCGCCTTTGACAGTTTGACTTCAGTTCCTGAGCAGTGATTGACATGTGTTAGAGACTCCTTGGCTCTGATTAGTTGATTGGTTGTTTGCGTTCACATGCACTGAAGCCATTAGAAGCGCTACAAGGCAATAGAGTAGGCAGAGGAATATGATTTTTTTTCACATATTGTCTGTCCTATGAACTGCTGTGTGACTGTAGTGACAGTTTCATCAAATATGAAACAACTGGAGCTTTAACCTGTGCATGGTGAATATTACAGTAGATAACATCAGGCTGGCTGGGTAGTAATTCAATAAAACTATACTATGTGAGCATAGTATCAGCTGAACTAATGATTTCGACACAGGGACCCACTGCATATACATATAATACAAATTAATTACTTTATTAATCACACTTTATTTTGTCACAATCCTGCTGTAATTTGGGATAATCCAGACCTCACTGACACTTGACAAATGCAGTCTGTCCTCTTCTTCATGATGTCATAGCCATCCTCCACCACCTGAGGGCAGAGCAGGACAAAACATGTCAGAGAAACGATCAGAAGCGGAAAGATGAAAATAAGAATGGAATAGGCAAAAGCACTGTAAAAAATAAAGAGAAGTGATGCTTTCATATATGCATGTACACGTGTGTGTGTGTGTGTGTGTGTGTGTGCATTCTGCACATTCAAACATAGAGCTACTTTTTTTATTATTACACATATAAAATATACTGTGATTAGTAATGTTAGTGAGTCATTTATAAAGACCCACAGGTGTTAAAGGGTTAGTTCACCCAAATTAGAAATCACATATTTCCTAACTTATCTGGACTAATGGTTACTAGCATACAGTTATGCTGGGCTTCATTTGACCAGATTTTGAGATATCTACTAATACAGAAATTCAACATGTCTTTCCAAAAACACAATGGCAACACATGTTTGCCATTTTTCATTAACATACTAATTGATTTAGGGGCCTCCCCTGCTATAGTGAAACAGTGATGTGGCTCTGAAGCATCACTCACTCTGTTAATGAGTCAAAAGAAATTAGTAACCACCAATACACTGCATTCACACTGCACAGTGTCAGGTATGCAGTGGATCTTGTGTTTTGTGTGTCTCTATTTCCCCCCTCTCTGTATAGGTGAGACACAGAGAGCATGTTCAAGACAAGTGCAGTTTTCTCCTGATTTCAGAGGACAGCTGTCAGGGAGCAATAAAAGGTTCAGCCACCCTGCAGCTGGTGTGGCAAAGAGGGTGTGTGTGTGTGGAGGCGTGGTGGGGAGGGAGTCATTTCAAAGTGCAAGGATGCATGAGAAGGGTTTTGTCAGTTTTGTATTACATTTACACCCATGTTTTCCTGCGTTTTGCTTTCCAGTGCTATGTGCTGCGTCGATCTGGTCAGTACATGTGGTTGTGTTAAAATGCAGAGACATCATAATTTCCACATCACCACAGCCTTAGACAACTGAACATTTTGTTTAATACATTTCTTTAAGAATATTAAAATTGCAGTTTTCTAGATAATTCAAAAGTATGACGGGGTTCCTTTGAAAGCTGTGTGAGGCACAACTCACACTTACTTAAGTCCCACTGGAGCTGTTTAATGGTGAAATCATAAGTAAGGTACTTAGTAAGGAGAACATCATTTCAAGAGTCAACAAACTGAAAACTGCATTGATTCATTACTTTGGTAACGGCGACAGTAATGATACACAATATTAGTGTGTGTTAGAAAGCTGTCTGTTCTCCGGTTCCCTGCCACAGGAAGGTCAGAGGTCAGCCAAGTAAGAGCACTCCCATTCCTCACAGCTGGTGGAAAAGCTGAAGGATGGTCTTTGGATTCACTTCGCCAACATCTGTTTACTGCTACCACCAATGTGGAGGGATTAAAGTGAGTAAAAGCTGCAACAGTAAAAGTTCAGTGCAGCCTATGGTTGATCTTATGAGGATGCTTTTGGGAATGTTGCATGAATTATTGAATTACTGGAAAATATCAAAGTCTACCACTGTTGTCACCACATCTGGTTGAACCAGTGACGGAATCGACCAAGCATGTATTTATTTATATCAAAGTCCTGATTACATACAGACATACCAGCTTTTAACTTTGTTATGGGTTCAATAATTTTGAGAATGTGTTTGCAGTGTTCTTTCTGACAGAGGGAAACCTGCTAGGGACTGTTCATTAATTATGAGAGAGGAGAGGGTGATGCAAAATGATGGAGGCACTTTAAATAAATATTTGAAGCTTTCTGGAGGGAGTTGTGTTTTTTATTTGGCTTAGGGGAGGGATATTCAACTTTTTTTTAATTAAAAAATACCTCATAGAACTCCGCAAGTGGGTTTGTAACATTTTGTATCTGCTTCGCTGTGTCTCTGACTCTGTGACTTTACTGCTGACAGAAAAAAATCCACTTGACAGATGAAAATTTACACCAAGACAAATTGAACGCTCAGGTTTCTTTTGGATCTCCTTTTAGTTTGTCTGGGAAGCGCAGCTTTTTCAAATCCTGCAGCATCAAGCTGAACTAAGACAGACAAATCAGTACCGGATATGGGGCAAAGTTACTGTCAAAATAAAAGTATTCAGAAAACAGACCTAATTGGGCCTCATGTTACTGCTGCCATCAAACAGAATATTGTATTAGCGAGTAGTTTTAGTGGGCTATATGGAGGAACTTTATTTACACAACATCTTCTAGATCACAAATTTAAGTAATGTATACTTGTTTGGTAAATCAGTTTATAAACTTCTTTCAACATTGTCTCTAAAAAGCAAAAAAAGAAAAGAGAAGAAAAGAAGAAATGCAAAACAACAACAACAACAACAACAAAAACAAACAACTAATGATAACTATTTCAGATGGAGAGGGCTTTTCCTGTTTTATTAACTCTAACCTTGACACAGTTTAAACAAGGGCGTAGGTTTTATTTCAATATTAGGGGCAACACATATGAAATGCAAATTTTGAGCATCAAGCTGTTAATTTGAATCAATTAATCAATCTATGACGCAATGAATGTTTTTTTTTTGCACCAATTTGTGTATATTCTGCATCAGTTTAGGATGGAAATGGCTTTAATTTTGTCAAAATAAAAGTCCTCTACTACAATCATAGGTTTATTTTGGGGGCACAGGTTCTAATTATTAAAGGCTAACACTACTAAAATAGAAATTTCATCATGTTATGTCCATGGTCTAGGACAGTACAATAGATATTTATGTACATTGGCTACTCCATCATAAAGTCAAAAAACCTGACCATAAAGTCTAAAACTTTTTTTTTAATAGCAACATAAGCTTTATTCTATTGTAGTGTTGTCAGTTGTAAAACAAAAAATGCACCCATACAGCCAGAAAATTCCCCTGGGCGCTCTCAGTGTCATTTATAATATCTTTTCCAATTCCTTGTCTATGGAGCAGCTCCTGACTTACCCTATGACATCACAAATTTGAGTTTTAGCACTCAAAGTTTTGGATCTGGGGGAGAGTTGTTCATGCTATTTATTATATTAATTATTATTACATTTATTATATTATCATTATATTTTGGACTGTCTTCTACCACAGGAAAACATGTATGAATTTTGAAAATGGTTGTAGTTCCCCTTTAAGGGCGGCCTGGCCCCTGCGCACCTGTGCACCTGTGGCTCTACGTTACTTCTTCGTTTTATTGTAGAAAGACACAAACCGGAAGTCCACTCTCTGTGCCGCAGCCGGCTTTGACGCCAGTCTACAACACGGGGGGCGGCAGACACACGGCGACTATCATGTGAGGAGCAGGTCGCAGGAGAGAACCGCAGCACCGACTTTAATGTGTTACCCGTCCTGAGAGGACAGTTTGGGACTTCCACTGCGGACATATTGTGGATAAAAGCCGGAGGACATTAGCGGGACTGCTGTTTCTTCTTCATGGGCTCAGGGTAAGTAGCTGACAGCCGCACTTCTCCCCTGAGAGCGTGAGTGAACGACTGAGCGCTTATCAGGAATGTTATGTTGAAATGGTTCATATGTGACACATTCAGCCCACACTGCCAGGAAAATCATTATTTTTTTTTACTGTCGGTGTGTAAGGCTTGTTTGAAGCTAACTGTTATAGGAATTCAGCCGCTGGTGAATTATTTATCACTGGCTGTAACTTAATAGATGGTGCAGCAGGTGACGTGTGGAGGCCCCAAACAAAAGCTTCAGTGGTCAGTTGGTTCACAAAATCAGCTGTAAACTATGATGAAAATTAGACAAACAAAAGAAGTTGCTGCAACTTACTGCCATTAATGTAATGAATAATCATTAGGTGTAGGCAAACTATAGACTGAAGCTATGAACACTTGACTGTCAGATAATATTCACACAATCCACAGATAAGAGGAGGGTTAGCTTTACCTGCCATTTATATACACTCCTAAAGTAAGGGCATGGATTTCGTTTCAACATTGTGGGGGACACAAATTAACAAGTGGGTCCTTGCCAAAAATAACCCCCTAATTTCCTAAATTCCTGCATTCTGGGGATTTTATGCAACTTTTTTGCATCCATTTTTGCTGTAAATGTCTTAAATTTTGTTTTTATTGGGGCACAAATTCACATTTTCTTAATATTGAGGGGACATAGACATAGACATAAAACCCTAGACTTCGAGTAGAACTAAAAATTACTGTAATTTCTTTGACCTTACATCCCCCCAAATGCCCGAGTATAGAAGTAGAGGAGTTGCTAATGGTAGGCTGATGGACATGTACTGCTTAGGTACACTTCCCCATTAAACAAGCTGTAATTTTATGGAGAAAGAAGCATGTCAAAGAGGAGATTAAGTTGCAGAAAAGCCCCAGTTTCATTGTAGACAGACGCATTTGCCCACTAACTTTACCAGTGCAATCTTGTAGCCCAACACAGTGAATGTTCTCTTGGGAGTTTCACAGTGGTGCATGTGAACTTGTAGTTTTATATAGCGATTAAAGTGTGTCCCTCTTCTCATCTTCCAGATGATTTCTGTGCGCAGCAGGTGGTTTCACGTCCTCAGAGACCTGAAATCTAGTCAGGCGTGAAGGCTCGTGTCATTTTAGAAACCTGCAGTTGCTGAGGACTGATGTTTCAGTAGTGGGATAAACTTTCACTCAATTTGCACTTGAGTAATATAATGGATTAGTCTTCATTAGAGCTGTGTTCAAACTTAATGAGTGTGTCCCCCTTCCTTATTTTAAACATAACCCTGCCAAGCAGTGCTGAAGTCAGAACATGAGGCTGCAGGTTGTCTTACAAAAAGGGAACTGGACATCGACTGGTTCTACACTGATTGAGTGAGTTTTTATGGCTCTATTCATATACATAGATTATGGGTTTGAGGTAAATAAGCATTAGGAAGAGCAATTGTTGCAAGTAGCTTATAGTTGCTGAATGTGAGTGTTGGTTAGAAGCAGCTTGGTCAGCATAAAGGGCTAACGGGTCAGAGGTCCAGGACTTGGACAAATCCTTGTTAAATACTGGTTTTACACGGAGGAACCGCAGGGGAAAAAAGTCTTTGTTATGTTGTTGCTGCTGCTTCTACATCATCGCTACTAACTAAAGCACATGCACTTTAAAACTTTTCCTAACGGCATCTTAGGGAGAAAAACAAAATGTTATTTTTTCACCTGTGTTCAGCAGCATGTTGTACCTGCAAAGGTATTTTTGTGATCCTACAGTAATATTGGGAGTAATGTGAAGTGCTGAGAGCATGGTTGCTACTGAGGACACCTAAATCTGAAGGCGAACCTGCAGTGGTTCAAAGCATTGGACAGTGAGATAATTAGAATGCTTGTTTGGCTCTTATTAAAATAATGACTGTCTGTGTTCATCTGCACTGTGCCCTAGTCAGTGTTTGAGTGGCGCCACAATTCGCCTCTCATCATCTTGACTTTTAAGTTTTGATAGAGATTACTGTGTTCACAAATCATAACTAAACTGAATATTATAATAATTGCATATAGTATTTCCTTTCTGTTTTTTCCCTTTTGTGCTTTGATCTTCTCTTCCTACTAACTCTCGAGATGTTAATCTCTGACCATTTTATGTTGCCGTTTCCTACTTATCTGTACCTTTGGGAAGGAAAAAACAAGCTGTTGCACAAGCTGTCACTTCCTGGAATGAGTGGTTGACTTATAAGGGGGTGTCACTGCATATATCAGCACCAGGGGGAAAGCAGCAAGACAAAAATACACCAGGGAGCAGAGTGTCACTGTCACTGGCTGACCAGTGGGCTGCTGTCAGATGAGAAAGGCCAAGTTGAGCTGCAGTATGTAAGGGAATTTTCCAAAGGTTGGGTGGAGAACCAAAACTTGAGTTATATGATGAATGTAATGGGTCCTTTATTTTGTTATCTATGATGTACACCATATTTAAGATAAGTTAAAGAATGCAGATTGCAGATTATATGCTTAAACCTGCATTAATAATATATTTTTGATATCAATATTGCATCAGATGACTTCATGTAACATCACTTGTATTGATAAAATCATAAAGGATCATTAACAAACTGCTGCAGCTTTATGGAGCCTTTGAGCCTCTCTTGGTTCTGTTTAGGTTTAACAGCTAACACCAAACAACAGTCACAGTTAGCAACTTGCTGATATCTGGCAGCTAAAGATGAAGAAGTATATTTTTGTCAGGAGTCGGTGGAGACCAAGCAGGCAACCTCTGGGGCTGAAAAATTAAGCCAACACGGAAGTGGCAAAAACTGAAGTTTCTTGGCCCTAAAAGAAACAACGCCTGCCAAAACTGAAGAGAAAAGAAGCACAGAAACAGCAAACTAGCTTCAGTATCTTAAAATCTAAGATTTATATTTATAAAATGTATTGTTTCTATTAACGGCATTGCTCTCCTCCCAGCGAATGGTCATTTCACCATCTGCCCGGTTAGCTCAAGCTAACACAGCAGCGGCTAACATCCAGCAGCGAGCTGTTACGTGGTCCCTAACAAACTCACACTGAAGTGGCCTGACTCTGTCGTTCAACCTGTTCATTGGGTATATCTGAAAATCTAAATTTCAAAATTGAAAACCAAATACCTTTCCAACAAACAAATAGCCAAATAGTCTAATATTGGGGTCCAGCCTTTGGTATTTGTAAGCTTGTTTTGATGTTTTTCTGCCATGTAGTGGCTAAAAATGTATTCATACCACCTTGAAGACAAACTCCTTGTCTTGTATCACAAGAGTTCACTGAAACTTTACCTCAGCCTTGATGTTCTGAAAGAGAACGTGTGTCAGAACATGAACAATAAATTGTGGGAACATCATTGTGAGTGTAAATCTTGAGTTTGAAAACCACTGTGATATGGCCTTGGAACAGATTGACTTAGTATTTCGACTGATAAAAAGCCCTCAGATATCTCTCATTATAATGCCCCTTACAGTACATTTTGTAGACCTTGAGCATATGATTGCTTTGAAAGTAGGATCTGTGGATTTAAACTACTAACATTGAGGTATGACTTTAATTGTTGCCATGAGCCACAGATTACATTGGTATCCCTAAAACTGGTATGTCTTGCTGTAACTGGCCAGCCATCTGCTGTGTTTTTAGAACAGATTTTGCTTCATGTGTAAATGCTCTTCTTTTTGATAGAAGTTTGAGGGTTTAGTGTCTGCAAGTTTCAGTCACAGTCTGGAAACACTGACCACTGGCTGGGCTAACATGTTGTACACCAGCAGTCCAAGGGTTAAATGCTTATTAGCCCAGAAAATCCTGTGCTTCTTGAAGACGCAGGGGTCCAAATCCCACCCTATAAGATGAGGTCTTACATTTAATCTAAACAAACATAAAGTCTGGACAGTCTACTGCATTGTAAGGCACAACCATCAGTTAGGGCAAGAGTATTAAAACATGTATATCCAATACAGATTTTGCACAATTTTTCTTTACAGAATCAACAAAATCTGCACATTGTAACTAAGATTTACTGCAGTGCTGTTGTATCTGTAGATGCTAATATTAGGCACATGAGAAATGGTTTACTGGTTGATTCAGGACATCCTCACACTCACTGTAATTGTGTCATGTAGTTGCTGTGCAATGTTTACATACTGTATAGGATGTAGCCTAATGTCACAACTGGTATTAAACTGGAGGACTAATCCAGCCCCAAACCTCTACAATGTGCCGTGCTAATACTGTGAGGATTAAGGGTTTGATTTCAAGGCTCACATGCACCAATTAAAGCCTTTCCTACAAGCAAACATATGGCCCTGTGTTATTCACGCTACAGTAGTCTGTGTTGTAACAGGTGCTGAGTGAGGCCTTACTCATATTGCCACTCATAAATAGGCAAAGGCTGCATAATTAATTGTTTTAAGATTGCGGTTTTGATTGAGGCATGTGTGCAATTTCTTTTAAGAAGAACAATGATTCTGCCTTATTTGGAGATTTGCATATTTAAAATGATTGCTCATAATTTGTCCCTGTTGTGGCACGTACAAATGTACTTCTGAACCCAACACTTCACTTGCAAGCAGCCAATCAAATTAGCCACAAAGCTATCTGTGATGTCAGGCTGAGTTGCTGAAGAGAGTGTCCAATCCTCGGTCATGGTTGTTTTGGAGGCTGACACATGCCTAGCCTGTAGCTTTTCTAACTACACTGTAAATGTAGGGTAAATCTATAAAAGATATTCAGGGTTTCCTTGCCTAACCCACAGCTTAGGCACATCATCAAAGCTTTTTTGCTTTGTTGTATGAACCTAAACCCAGCGTGGAGAGCATCTGGACAACCCCATGCACAAGACTGTTAGTTAGCTAGTATAATTTACCACAAAAAAGTAGCCAACTCCATAACTGAACTTTTGTCACCTTGCCAGCCAAAACTGATCTTAAAATCGATCACTGTAAGCACAAGTAAAATGCTATAAATATCACTGAATTGGAAGTAAATTAGTTAGTCATTCCATTAAAATGTCAGGTCAGAACTGGTTTTTTACTAATGCGCGATGATAAGCACTATTAAAATGATGATATTATCGTACAGAGAATGACTTTTGGCTCTGCTCATCTCACACAGTCCAGCTGTGTTTGTGGGGACAGCCTCGGTAAACTAAATAGTCTTTGCTATGCTCAGATTTGTTGCATTACCAAAGTGAGATCGAGCCAGACTTGACAGCTGAACTTGACTGTCAACAACATCGTACTGTGGCTGGGTATGCAGTACAGTAACAGTAACAGCATGCAGGGCGTTTACGTAGATGTGTGTTACCTTTAATGTAGGCTAGACAAACACACACTATAGTTTTTTTTCTCCTTGCCTATGTATGCAGCACAGGAGATAATCTCTTTTCTTCACTCAGCAGCAGTTTGTGGTGTTTTGAGAGGCGGGGTGGATTATTGATCAGTCGATCTCAATCCCATCAGAGCTGATCAGACAGATGAATAACAGGAGCAGCTGCTTGTGATTGACAGCATTTTTTTTTAGACACAGCATAATTAACAACTAAGTTTCACTTTCACTGCACAGTCTCTGCCAGAGTACGCTCTGCCCTCTGAGAGTGTGGAGCAAAGAACTATGAAATGGTATGCATATTTCAACAGTACACCTAATGAACGCTCCAGCTCCATAAATAGAAAATCAAAATGTGGCAGCAAATGTTTTAATCATGGCAGGCCGCCACAAATAAATTATTGTGTGGGAAACCCTGTGATATGACGTTTTAATTTTACAAAGTTCTCTTGTACAAGTAAATGGTGGTTCCAAGTAAATTTTAACTGAATAATAATGCAAGTTAATGAAGCTTATGTTTCACATGTATTAAGATTTTTGTCTGATGCAATGTAAAACAGTGGAACACAGTTCATTGCACTGAATGTCAGTTTGACTCTAAATGTCATTTTAAGATATAAATATGCAATATTGTGATATTTATATATTACATATATTTTTATTGAGCATAAATATTCTTGTTGCTTGTATTTTCCTTGCTACAGCTGATTGGTTCTGGGTTAGATTTTATATTGCTTCTCAACTGATATGTTCCAGTCAGTGGCAATCTCAAAATACAATATAGTAGATTTTTTTGATATTGAGACAACTATCTAATGTAAAGAGCCATCAGTGGTGTTAGTAGTGCTGTTTTTGGAGGATCAGAACGAAAAGGTATATAAAGGTCAAACGTATGGCAGTAGCTGTATTGGCAGCCCTTGTGAGCTCAGGCTGCATGTAGGGGTATGTGGGTGCAGGAGAGCAGATATTGCTGTGGAATATGACACAAATGGCTGATCACCTGTTGGACCACACTTGTATAAAAGTTGTTCAAATCTTCAATAGATGCTTGTTCGGTCTGAGGCCAGTAAGCAAATGCAGCTCACTGTTGAGCTATTGGTGACTTTGAGCAACATTTCTGAGTTTCCTAATTGGTATCATTACAAAACATACAGTCACGCTACTGACGTCAGCAATGCCAATTTAGGCCTTGTCACTAAACCTTTCCTTTTACAGTCATATTGGATTTATTGGTGTTTACCACATGTTTGGACACTCCCCCATGCTTTGGTACAACCTTTGTACTAAAGGTAGGAATCAACACTATGACCTTATTAGTAAAAACGCATTCAAAGAAACAGACCAAGTGCGATAAGGTAAATCCTTGTAAGGAATCTTTGATCCTGACTCGAACATTTGACGAGCTTTTAAACTCAGGCATTGCTATCTTGCTGCCTATATATATCAGTTAAATTACAAGCCGGTGTTAAAACCACAAGAAGAGTTCCTGGAGACAGTGTCATTCTTCACCTCATGGTATGTACAAACAATACAGTCTACACTGAGTGTTTTAAATACAGTTGGGCTTGTTTCCTCTGTGCAGCAGCAATTGTATTTTTCTGTTTTGTGTTTTAATCTCAACTTCAAAGACCAAAGGAGAGGTAGATACTTGGTCAAGAACCTGTAGACTAAATGATTTAATCACAGTGCTTGACTCTAAGTTTTATTATTATTTTTTCTATCTTTCACATATAAGCTAATGTTTTCTATGGCATATTGTTTGTAAGTGTCAGTGTGTTGGTATTGGTTTATAAAAGGTTGCAGAATATCAAATACCAAATATTTTGATGCAGGTAAAAAGGCATTTTTTGGTTTCTTTTTTGAGATATGGGACTTTGACCCAGCAGCGAACATGGTCAGTTATGGTATCGAGCTGAGACAGTTTGATGTTTTATTAAATGTGTCGTGAATATCATATGCTTAGCTTGTGAAGGCCTTGGGTATGTGCATTGTACAAACTATTATTATTTTTGTACTTTCAAATAATAGTTTTACAGGCACCCCTTTGAAAATGGCCATGCCAGTTGTTCCATAGCTGAAATGTATCCTAACTTGGAGAGTGATTTAGTCCCGTCCCTACTGGCTATGGCACCATAGTTGGTTGGACCAGTGGAGGCCTTAGGTTGTCTAGTTTTACAAGATACCACTATCTTTGCACCAGCTAAAAATGAGAACACCTGAGCATCTTAAAGACAGTAATATCCGCTGCCTATAATTTCAAGGGGGGTAGTTAGAGGGCCAGCAGTTGTATCAGGGGGACATGCTCCCCTGGTCGCTCCTTCCTTGATTAAAGAAAGCTAGCTAGTTGTCTTGTGCCTAGTGCTTTGTTCACTAATGCTCTGACAGGCTTGTACCATTGATCTTCTCATTTAACTGTGGGCAGAAAATATGAATAAGTGTATTTCCCAACATGTCAAACTATTCTTTAGCCCTTTGTTTTTGTGTTTTTGTGTAATGGTAGTTTAGCTAGCATGACTTGAGCATAGATTCAGAGTACTGAACTGAATTTGAGAGCAGATGCTGTCAGTACCAGATTTTTAGACTGCCTTGACATTGCTTTTCATTTGAGTGTGAATCCAAAATGATTTCCATGCATTTGAATTTCGCCTGTTTGGACTTTGCAATGAGACTACTCCCTCACATTTACATCTGATGAACCAGACAAGAGATGCAAATCTTTCTACCCTTTTCCTCCTTCCTCCTACAAACTGCTTTTTGACTCTAAAAAAAGAGTCCAGGGGACAAGCAGTCAGTTTGACAGATTTTTTGGTTGCTTCCAGTCCTTTGCATAGTTAGCCATATCATTCATGTGCCTTTTTGTGCTTAATGCTTATTGCTTCAAAAACCAAGTCTGTATCTGGAGAGCCCAGATTTAACTAAAAAAACAGGACTGGTAAATGTGTACTTGAGCATAAATTTAGCCTAATAAGATAACATACGGGACTAATGAGCAAACTGTTGGTGACATAGTCATCCCACCTCCTCCACACCATCTGAGGGGTCTCTTAATGGCTCGTAGTCTCCTCCAGCTGCCTGCTCATCCTTCCTCCTCACACACAGCCCACACAAGATGCTATGGCTACCTGATGTGTGACTTGAGGAAATACTAAACACAGATATACTTTGTTCTAAACTACAGTAGGCTCCCTGCCCCAATATTGCTCATTGTGGCAGTGCAAATATGTAATATTACAGTTTATATTCTTAGACTTTTTGTCATGTCTTTGAAGCTCCTAGAGGCCTGAGGATGGAGACTTAAGCCCCAGTAAGCCTGTGCATTAAAGGGGAACTATTATGCTTTTCCTCTTTTCTGACCTATAAATGTTGTTACAATGTCGGATACTCGTGTTAAACGATGCCAAAGCATCAAATAATGAGGTTTATGCATTTGGACATGAGCCCTGCAGGCTGTTTTGGATGGCTCTGCACGCTGTGTTTTACTGTCTTTTTTTAACAGAGTAGTCCCATTGACGTTGATGCGTGCCGGACTTACTTATATGGGCATGCCCATGTATATGCCGCACAGGTAAGCAGGTAATGACAATAACAAGCTACGGCTAACATTACTTACCATTCAGAGACGTCTTGAAGTAACCTCTGTACTTGAGAAACTTCAGGCTGTCCAGTCTCTACCTCCGGATCGGATTCGGGATCCAACACAGTGAAATTCTCTCAACTTCCACACCGGCAAAATAAGGAGGTGGGGCTCGGCAGTGCTCGCCAGCCCTCGCCAGCCCTGCGGAAGTCCTCGGGAGTGTGACCAATCACAGCGGAGTGGGCTCGGCGGGAAGGTGTACGTGGAGGAGCGCCAGGAGGGTGAAGTAAATTACACTGACCGTTTTCGTGGGATGCAGGAAATGCAAGGAAGCGATGCAGCGAGAGGCACAGCATCCCAAAGATCTACAAAGCTTTCTGTGCGGGTAATCGTGTGTAGCTGCTCTGTAGGAGTCCAACAATCAAATACAAAGGCCCGAAAATTAGTATAATAGCTCCTCTTTAAGGCCCTATTGCTCATCGGCTACTACACAGCCAAGTTCCGCTGATAACGATAGTTTGTCAGACGTCCTGTCGAAGTTGAATAATTGGTAAAACCGAAATCCGTTGACCTCTGGTACAAATTAAAAATGAGCTTTTCAGTTGGCCTGCCAGGGTTTTATTTTGGTTTTAAAGTCGCTCTGCAGTCCACCGCAGCCAGGTTAAGTGAAATCACACTCAAAACGCCATAGGCGTAAGCTCACTAAAACACATTAAGTATGAGCTAACAGTATGTTGAAGTCACAGTTGATTTTATAGTGCTTTGTCAGTCCCACAGATGCAAGAAGAGAACAAGTCCTAATCCTGCTGCTAACTGGAGTTCACCGGGAACAGGATATGGCTGTACTTTGCCCTCAGGAAAGTTTTGTCATAAAACTCAGCTGTCCCCTTATGGCTTAGTTTTATGCTGCTTTCTTGTTCAGTATTGTTGTCATTGTGGATATCTGCGGGGCTTTGGCTCTTCGACTATGCAGAGCACATGTGCAGTTTTACTGAAGAATCTTTTTTTTTTTTTTGGTAGGTATTTATGAGCTAACAAGTGCACAAAATGCACAGGTCACTGATGGAAAATTGACTTGAAGGTCATTGAAACTGATGAAGCTCAGCAGTCCCCTCAAGGCTGCTGGCATGATCAGACTTTTTACATGTTAGTCTAGTGTAGCTTTATAATACACCGTGTATATATACTATAGTGTAGATAGTGTATCTTGTGGTGCTTTTTCTAAAAGAAAATAATATGAAAATATTAACATAAAGGTCTTAAAGCTGTAGTTGGTTACTTTTGTATAAAACAACTTTTGTTGTATTTGCTGAAAAAGTCTCTGTGTTCACACAGCACTAAATGAGACAGATAATCTGTGGGAAAAAATCATACTACTCCACCTACTCTATTGCCTCGTAGCACTTCTAATGGCCTTACTACATGTGAAGTGCTACAGGGCAAGAATGCCAGGAGTCCCAAATGCAGCTGTCAATAGGCTGTCAGTCAATGCTTGTAATCTGCAGTCAAACTGTCAAAGTAGGCAGCACTGATCAAATACGAATCTGTAACTACACTGCCTATGTCTCGCCTCAGATGTTTTCAGAAGCATATTTTAGCGTACTGTTAAGCTGTAAACTGAGAGTTTGCCCCAGCCAGTGGGCAAAAGTTGGCATTTCAATTGAATGTATCCAACATGGCGGCCATTTTAAGCTAAATTATGTTTCTAAAAACATTTGAGGTGAGGCAATGTAGTGACAGAATCTTGATTCATCTTTGATCAGTGCTGCCTAGTTTGACTGCAGTTCACAGAGCAATTTACATGATTGATTTTTTTTTCACAGATTATCTGTCTCTTGTGCTACTTTCAGGATAGTTTCCTTAACAGCCTAAGTAGCCTAAGTAGCCTTAACATTAAACTAAACAATAAATCACTGTAAATTGATGCAGGCCAAAGTGTATTTGTGTGAAAATGTTAAGTCACAATATCAATGTAAATTGACCTTATGAGTACAAAATTGCTTACTGCTCAACATTTTGTAATTTGTAGGTTCTTGTGTTAGTAAACTAGGTGATCCACATATTCACCACATGACTGCCATACTGCAGTCATGTGATGCCTGCTGCAGGGTTGAGCTTATTCCTGTCATTTTTTTTTTTTTTTTTTTGAGCCGATAAAATAAATTATTGAAAAATGCGTGACTTTGGCTCTGGTGCCACTGCCTGTCTGTCTGCAGTCACCACTCCGTAGCCTCGGCTCACGCCTATCAAGCCTATCAGCACAACTGTAACATCACAATCCTCTATGCTGAAGTTGCATGAAGTGTTTCTGCTGGTAGCATTCCTTTGCCAGTAATAGTAGTTATTTGATGTATGTTAGCTCTGGATGTGGTGAAGTATGTGACCAGATGATTATAGTTTAGAACAATGCAGTGCAGTGAGGAGGACATTTCATACACCAGATGTATACAACACAGACCTGCAGATGTGCATTCAATCTGCGTTGGACCTGTTCATGAGTCAGCCGTCACTGTTTGTCTCTGTTAGTAGAGAATCCAGAACCACCTGCAGTGTAGTTCATTCACTTCACTGATAAACTTAAATTATACAGTAAGATTGGATTTCATGATGTTCGTGACACACATCATGTCCTGTGCGTAGGGCACTGAGTGCCTGAGGGGGCACCAGTGATAACAATCATCATGCACTTGCATGAATGTAACCAAGTGAAATTTAACTCACACACACACACGCACAAAACATGGTTGCAAAGTCGACCATTGTGGTTGCAGTTATTGTCATTCAGACTTTCCTTTCATTTAAAAGCTTCGCTGTGAGTACACACACTTTTAGATGTGCGTTTTGTCTCCCTTCTGCACTTGGACAATAATGACTCTGCTTTGCTGTGGTCTCCCACCCAGGGAATAACAAATATGTAGATGATGAGTGGTTTGCTCCGTCTTAGAGCGCCTTATCTGTGGGTGTGTTGCTCTCAGCTGTGGACCAGTCTGATGGAGCTTATAGATATTCGTGCAGAAGTTTCCCCTCCGGAAAGGCTGGTAGCAGTGTGAGCAGTTAGTCACTTTGTTTGTTTGTTTTTAAATTGTTTCTTCATTTTGAAAGGTTTTATTCAGAGAAAAAAATGTCTACATTAGGAAGAAGAGCTGTTTCAGCATCATCCAGTACAACTTAAATTTTAGATGTGCGCTGTGTAGTAAGATTTAAAATTAGATTACTTTGGAACAGTACCAGCATTCTGTTATTTCTTATATAGTAACCAATATAAGTCATGGGTCCGTCTTTAGTGGATTCAGATACTAAAATTATTCTTATTGTTAAGATGAACTATATTTGTTGTTGTTATATTAGTAACCAAAACTAAGATGGTGTTTAAATACAGGATACTGAGTGAGTCATGGGAGGAAGTTAGCCTGGCATCACCAGACCAATTTGTTTATTCTGGAACCTCTCAGTTTATTTTCAGTGTGTAACGGGCATTATCAACGGCCGTCCAGCAAAATACCTTTGGACACACATGGATAGACCAACAACCAATTAGAGCAACAGAAAGTGATATGGTGTTGAAGCAGACAAATGTTAAAAGACATCAGTGTGTAGAGATGAGCTGCGATGGTGTGGCATCGCTATGTCTGTGAACAAGTTCTTGGCCTGGCATTGCCACACTAATTCACACTCAGTTAATTTCTGATTTCAGGGAATGGTATACAGAATCTTGATTTATATTTGATCAGCACTGTGACAGTTTGATTTGGGTTTTGGACGGAGCAGAGACTGATGACGCTCCCCCTGTCAGTCATCGTATCAAACCTGCGCCATGTTGGGGTGAGCTTTTAGCTCAACTTACAGAGTGTACACCCTACATAAGCTTAGTCTTTGCAGCAGCCTGGGTTTGATTCCAACCTCTTGTCTTTTGTTGCGTCTCATGTCCCTTCTCTCTGCCCCCTTTCCTGTCATTCTTGAGCTGTCCTTTAAGAAAGGCAAAAAGCCCCCCAAAAAAGCCCCATATTACGTGAATGGTTGTGATTTGGCTGCCCAGGTTCTGGTTGGGTGGAAGTCTGTTTGAACAGAAGGGAGACTATCTGTCAGAGCAAATGAAACATGACCACTCACATTCATCTGGTTCCCAGGTTAGCCATTTTTTCCTTCAGAATTTAAAAGTTAAGCTTCAATAGAAAGTTACACGTCAGCAGCAGCCATCTTGGTTGTTTTTGAAATGGAGCTCCTCTGTGCTATATAAGGTCAGTGCCATAGTGGCCCCGGTGCAAGGGTGTGTAAGCCAAAAATAATGTTATCACGTGTTTTGCGTAAAGTGCGAAGGCCCCCCAAGTTATCAGTCAACGCATCAAACCTGCCCCGTATCAGATAAACTGTTGTGATTGACCAGACCAGCGTCTGGGAACGTTTGAACAGGAGGGAGACCAGAAGCATCAGCCAGAGCAAATAAAACATGAGCTCACAGATTCTTCTGGTTCCCATGAAGGAGAAAGACGGAAAAAATTGCTTTTCTGGTGAAATTATCCTGAAAACCTTGTCTTTGGAGAGGGTTGAGTTCAGGGTCATGTGATCAGGAGAGTTCTGTCTTTAAGTTATACTTTCCAAGTTTCTAAACCGTCTTCAACACTTCAGTTCATTGTGTATGCCAACAGTGGAATAACATTGATTTACATAAATTCTTAAGCAAATGTTGTCCCAACAACATACTCATTGTTTGATTATTTGGATACGTCTTGTGTTACTTAGTGAAAACTATTGTCATTGTAGTTTATTCATTAGCAGATATTGTTGCTCAGTGATTTTCAAACCAAATCTCTCAGGATTTTATGGGAATTTTGTCCACATCCTGCCACTGCAGTGTGATGATCAGACATCTCGGATGCATTAGACTTTGCTGTGGTGTGTCTCTGAGTAGAAGGCAGCAGGTCCACACTTCAGCTCTCTGACATTCCAGCTGTTCACATTTCCTGTTTTTAGAGGAAATCACTGCTGCTGGAGCTAATCAGCATCACATTCAGGAATACCACGTCTCCCGGCCAAGTACTCTCTGCGGTCGGATTTAAATTCCATACATTTCAAAACGAAAGAATCTGCAACGATGTTCTCTGGACCTAACACTCCCTTTCCGTCTGTCTGTAGAGTCCTCACATATCTGTGTCTCCCTTATGTCTCTCCCACTCTGTTTTCCCTCTCTCTCTCTCTCTCTCTCTCCTGGCATCTCGTCTGTCTGGGCAGGAACTTGTTGACTCAGCTTTGATCCCTCTCTCAGACATTCTCACACACACGCACATTCATCTACAGGCCATTGACTTTAAACAACTAAATTGACCACCTTTCTTTCCTGTGCTTTGTTTATGTCACAATATAAAAAACAATATAAATGTTGTTGCTTTTAATGGCTTATTAAACAAACTTTGAACACCTTATCACTTTCTGAGGTTGTAATGGAGAACCCCACAGCTTTTTTGTCGATGATCTCCCCTTGCTCTTTCAGAGTGCACGTCCAGTTTCATATTACAAACCCAACCCAACTGGGCTCCTCCATTACGTGCCTGCTTTCATTTTGAGGTCAGTTTCAAAAAACACAGTTTGGGAAAAAGAAATTCATAGTGGAATTTCAGTTTCTGTTTGGGTCCTACTCCACAGGAACCTGCAGTGTCACCTCTAATATTGCTTGACTCAGTTTGGGAAATGCCAGGAACTGTTAAGCAGGGCAGTCACTGAAACTCACAGTACACGTGTCTTTGCACTGCAGAGATGCACTGCTCACAAGGTGTTGCTTCATTGACTGGACGTGTCGTGGATGCTAACCCATGAACCAGTTTGTCCACTGATAATTGCAATTTTATTTTTTTTTTTAAATGTCAACAAAATGTCTGTGTCCTAAAACTATTACTTTGTGATATAATATGAACAAATGGGCAGTTTGAGGGGGTCATGAACTGCATGTAAATTGACTCATAGTTTAACCACATTTTACAGTAGCTTGCTGGTTGCATCCAAATTTGCATAGTGAATTTTGTAAAAAAAAAAATTTTTTTGCCATATTTATCTACTTAACTACTGAAACTACAAACAATTTTGGGTCAAGAAAAGAAAGAATAATTTTTGTATTTCTATTTTATTATTGCTTTTCTATTGTAAACCTTTGACCACAGCTAGTCATAAGTATTAATTATTTGTTTTTCTAAAAAAAATGTTCAGAGAAGTGATTGCATGTTATCTTAGATGTGGTCTGGCAAACCAAGTAATCCTACTTGTTCCCAGGTCCCCACGAGGACTGTAGTTTCTTAAGGCAAGTGTCTGACTGATGTACATTGTATATAAAACCAAAGCTGACATACGTTGCACTTTCCCATGAATGGTGGGGTATTTTACTTGTTTGGTTTATGACCAGTGAACAACTGCCCCTCTGCAATTTAGCGACATTTTTTGCCAGCATGTGACTTTTTTGCATTATCTTGTTATAATTTTGTACCACAGCTACATGGTCATGTTTTTTATTACAGAGTAGTTAGTTAGAGTAGTAGAACAACTTTTTCTAAATAGCTTTAGTTAACTAAACTAAATTTGTTAGCTTTGCTGTAGTTTAACCTCTTGTGAAGTATGTGAAGTAATTAATAGCTTGCAAAGCTTTTTAAGTAGCTCCCCCAACACTGCCAATAGGAATAAGGGCACACACAGCCCATGAAGGCATTCATGGTGTACACAGTTGCTCTACATCCTGGCCAATTGTTTTGTCCCTTGAGCCACCGTTAAGACCTTTTTTGAAACATAAAATAGTCTAAACCTGATTCTAAGATTTGTTGGGGTTAAAGGATTGTAGTCTGTGATCAGTTCTTCTCACAGCAAGGTGACACTTCCAGTGTCGAGCCACATGTACATCATTGTGAAGTGTTTTCAGCGTATCCATAAACAGGGGCAGTGCTAACACAAGCAAACTGTATCAGTTCATACTTATTTTGGAGCAGCTTCTCAGTATTGAAAGAGACACATAAGTCAAAGTTGAAGAATGTGATGAAGAATTTTGTTTGTAGATATGAACTGCTGTTTGGCAAGGATTCCCATAAAGGCAAATGAAAGCCAAAAGAAAATTTTATAGTCATAAGTATTTCTTGATTTGAGTGTGGAAACAGTCCAGATTCCAGCAGTGCTGAATTCCTGTATCATATTGTGTTGATGGAACAGATTATGGTTCATTCACAGGTTATGGCAAAGCCTCTTTCCACAAATTCAGAAACTGAGTTTATGAGCTATTTAAGATCATTATGACTGTAGATCACAGTATCTAAGTGAATGTAGCATGTGACCTTTGTTGTCTGGTTGAGACTGGCTGCTAGGGCTGGGCTGATGTGCTTACCTCCCAATTTGATACTTTTATAAGACTAAGGTGAGATTCGATATTTATGTGATTTTTAAGTATTGTGATTCTAGGTGTTGCAATTTAATATCGCAATTTTTGTTTGCGTGTAAGACCATAGGAAAAAGTTGAATTGGACACTTACTTGTTCCCAGGTCCCCAAGTCTCTAGGAGAATATTCGCCGGGAGAAGTGCAGGTGAAAGCTCTTGAGATAGACCCAGTAGCAGTGGTAGCAACTTGAATTCAACTCGTGCAAACCCCAACTCTGGGGTTAAGGTGGACTGAGTCTGATCTATGTAACAGCGGCAATAGAAGGTTTGCTGATCCACTGGGACGTTTGCGCTGGGTTGGCTGAATTCGAGCTGCTATTCGATCAGTTTAAGGCCCTCGTCCTAGGACAGTGGACTGTTTGCTGCTTTCTCACTTTGGCTTTGTTTTCTTTGAAACGTCGCAGACGTCATGTTTCTCATAGATGACCCCTATAAAAGAGGCAACTTCTTTCTACCTCTGCATTTGAATTATATAGATTTAGGCATTAAAAGTGCAATTGAGAAATCGTGGGGAGATAAAAATCACGATACTTAAGTGAACTGATTTTGGTTCTCACCCCTACTGGCCTCTGGAAATGATCAGCATTACAGATAACACTGTTTTCAGTGTTATGCAAAGAACATACTGACAGTCTGCATGTGTAGTAAAATGAGGTAATTTTGTGGTTTCATTGTGGATGAAGCATCCCTTTGTCTGTACCCCAGTGACACATTTCTCCTGCTCTACTTGTCACCTGTACGCTCCAGTTCCTTGTACCTTAGGCAATCTGGTAACCTGATTCCTTACTGTGTGATGTTACGAACATTACCCTCAACTTCCTGACATGACTGGTGTGACTTCTGATGTCCTGGGTGACTTTGAGCTTCCAATAAAATCTACATTCAGTTCCTGGACACTTTGCTTCAGGTATTGTACTGTGTTTCCTCTAAAATACAGGATCCAGATCTCTCTAATTCTAGGCTGTAGACGTCTTTTGGTTTTGGAATGTCAACTGGGCTTTCTCACTTTGACCACAGCCAATCTGTCTGGCTGTGGAGATTGATTTTGCTGTACCAGCTTTTCTTGAAAGATGAGTGAGTTTCCTGTTGGAGATCCAAGCCTCTGTCTCTTCTGAATAGTAATCATGGCATAACTTTGTTCAAAGTCTTGTTCTTTCTTTGCATAGAGTTCTACTAGGCCCAATTTTCATGAAAAGACAGCTGTATTATCAGCCTGAAGTCTGAATTATTCTTTTGCTAGATCAGTGCCAACACTGTAAATGTAAGATACGGTGTTGGCAGATTGATTTAGAGGTCTATGTAAATGTAGAACATACTTACTGTGATGGAGCCGCATTCAGGTAATGCCATGGATTAATGTTGTATCTGAAAAAATCATGTGAGATTTTTCTGATAGTCTCACAGTTACACAAAAGTTTGCCTAAGAAATTGCTTTGCTATTTGAGGAAGGATTAATTCATGAAGCATTAAGCAAAGAGCTGAGATGATAAGTCAATCTGTCAATTCGTCAACAACTAATTGGACAGGAAATTAATCAGCAACAATTCTGATAATTGCTTGTTTCAATAACTTATAAAGCAGAAATGTATGGAGTTAGATTAGTCTCAATATTAATAAATGCACACAGAAGGATTCACAAATGCATGTTAAGATTTATATATAAATGACTCTCTCCACAAATATTTTCAATGCACACACATATATTTGGCATTTTATATAAATGTAAAAAAAATCCACAAATAACCAAAAAAGTTTCACAAATGTATTTCTGATGCACACACAAATATTTATTGTTTTAAATATATGCAATTTTCATCAAAACATTTGTGGATGTTGATACATTCATATACAGATGCTTTTATTTTGTGAACCTCTGCGCATTCGTGTGTGAATCTTTTTGAGACTCCCCTGACGTCACCCGATCCACAAATGCATTTTTTCTACCAAGGGGATATAGGTAGCCAATCAGATGTCTCCTTCCTCTTCAGCCAATCACATGAGCGTCCCGCTACCACCCCCACATGGGGTATGTTTTAACGTCGTAGTGTCAGAGGGTGGCAGTAATGCACAACTACATTGTTTGCCGACCGCCAAATTAATAAGGACGAGAAGAAGAAGAAGCAGCAGAAAGCGATCAATGCAGAGCCCCGGGTCAATGGTCCGTTATCCGGTAATTACCGGACTTTGACCGGTAAAATCTGCCGAAGTCCGACATTTTTTAACACCGCCGGTCCAAATGTCCGGTGAAAATATTCCCTCCAAGCACAATTTGAATTAAACATGTCAAAGGATTTTTTCATTTTGTTTATCTAGAGTTTTTATTGCATATATATTTCAATAGCGAACTGCCTTTTTTATTTCAAGTTGGCAGCACGCCGCGTTATTAACACTAGGACCGCCAACATTCTAGCACCCCCTCCTGGCGCCGCAACGGTCAGCCAGACCGTCACACACAATTCGACTGTTTTTGCTCAGAAGCACATCAAGAAGTTGTTGTTTTTTTTTAGATAAACGTACCAGCAATTAAATTTAATGAACAAAATGTCACAGTCAAGAGGATCAGCAAACCTTTCAACGCCTCATGACAATATACAAGTCAGCTTTTTAAAATGTATTTAATTTTTTTACCGTGCGCATTTTTTTCGCTGCTTCACGTCTCCATTGATAATGACAATTAGCACTCTTAGTACACTCTTTAATAACAAATAGTATATAACTTTTAGTCTGCTATATTGTTGACTATATAGTGAATTTTTATAAAATATTGCAGAAGAAAAGACATAAAAACCGAAATAATGAGAGGATTTTTAAAATTATTTTGATGCTGCTGCTCCCCTCCTCTCTGCAACTCGGGAAATTCGTTTCACTGAGAAACACACACACACACACACACACACACACACACACACACACACACGGACATATACGAATGGATGAATGGATGACGGATGTACAGCTTGAGGTTATTGTTACAATACAGATTAATACACAAAGCAAAAACACTTAAACCAGACAGGCTAGCTATGGGCACGAACAAATGCAAAATAACTGCAGAAAATAACATGACAAGAGGACCCAACAAACAAATGAACAAGGGCACGATCAACACGTCGGAAAGCCGATCACGTTGTCCGGTGCCAATTTTTTCTAGGGGAAACCCTGGTCAAGAGCTGACCCGGGGCTCTGCATTGACCGCTGTCTGCTGCTGCTTCTTCTTCTTCTCGTCCTTATTAATTTGGTGGTCGGCAAACAATGTAGTTGTGCATTACTGCCACCCTCTGACACTACGACGTTAAAACATACCCCACGTGGGGGTGGTAGCGAGACGCTCATGTGATTGGCTGAAGAGGAAGGAGACATCTGATTGGCTACCTATATCCCCTTGGTAGAAAAAATGCATTTGTGGATCGGGTCACGTCAGGGGAGTCTCAAAAAGATTCACACACGAATGCACTGAGGTTCACAAAATAAAAGCATCTGTATATGAATGTATCAACATCCACATATGTTTTGATGAAAACTGCATATATTTAAAACAATAAATATTTGTGTGTGCATTGAAAATATTTGTGTGGAGAGAGTCATTTATATATAAATCTTAACATGCATTTGTGAATCCTTCTGTGTGCATTTATTAATATTGAGACTAATCTAACTCCATAGAAATGCCTTATCTAAAGCTAAGGTAAGTTAAAACATCAAACCAACCACCATTCCGTACCGACAGTTCTCACCAACTCTTTTTATGTCCACTTTGTATGCAGTTGCGCTGCCACTAAAGTTCTCTCTGCTTACAGTTTGGGTGAGCAGGTGCAATGATCTGTGACACCTGACCTTAACATCCAACTGGACGGTATCCTTTGCATACATACCGGTTTATATATGTATCCTTTAATACTGTTAGTATCCTGTTACTTTTCAGAGGTTCTTGTTTGCAGGTAACACCTCAGTTTTGACCCTTGAACCTATTGAAATAGCCGACTTCATTAACACGTCTTCAATTTAGTATTCAGAAATAGATATAGATTATAAGACTGTTCCGTGTTAATACGCGTGCATTAGTGACATAAATGAGTATCTATGTATAGAGCGCCTGTGGAGTCATGACTAAGAGGCTTTAAAATGAGATGTTGTGTAATCACTTGTTGGGTCATTACAGTAACAGAAGCTCCAATGATCCGACTGTACTCATCGACTGAGAGTTTACAATTGTCAAACAAAGTGTTTGAAAGGGTCTCATGTTCATAGAGGCATACAACCACAATGTGGTAGTTCTAGTTTACTTTGTTACAATAATACGGTTAAAAAACATAAACTGAAAGCAGATTGGAATAAAAAATATTCCCTCCAGCCGAGATGAAAACAGCTGAATCATTGGTTTAAGTATGAGCAGAAGCAGTTGAAATGTAAGTTGAATAATCGGTAAGTGCTAAAAGAAGTTGTACTGTCAGGTGAACCGTAAACAATGAAAGCAATTAAGATTTTAGTTGATATTAAAATGCCCGAGATAGCTGAAGTGTGTGCACTGTAAATAGTTTATAAATGTAAATTAAAGTATTAAAACTTTATTTAAAGAGAACAGATTAGTTGAACGGTTGCAGCAGTTAAATTGTCATTTAGTGAGTAAGCACCGAAAGCATCCAATTGTCACTTATAGAGTGAGAAATGTCAGTTTAAGATATGCTGTACATACAATTTTAAGAATAACTGAAAGGAAGCGCATAAAAAAAGCTTTAGAAAAAATATTGTATTCTCTGGTAGTGTTTGACGGTAATACCAGGATGACCAGCCAAAGAATTCACCAGTCAGCATGCCAGTCAATCTATCAGTTACAAAAAAACAGAACAAAAACAAACTCTTTCTGTGGTCTTTAAAGTCTCTGTTTAGATTTTTGAACCTTTAATATATTACTTTTGAACAGAAATAACCACTGAAAATTAGATCGGAATAGAAACATCTCCCTGTGTTGTGCTTATCTTCCACTGAAAACATGGCTAGAAGTGCAAACCCCTCAACCTACCGCACACACACACACACACACACACACACACACACACACACACACACGGAAATAGATATCAACTTAACCACTTCCTGTACCAAGACTCCCAGAATGCACCCTACCAGATGTGGTTGTATACAGTTCAGCTTCCAAGGATTGTGATCTTTCCCATAGCTTGCGAGCTCTGTGTATATCAGTACACACTTGGCTGTGTTTTTCTCTTGACCTGTCGGGTCGGGGGGAGTTGCAGTATATCATTATTGGTCCTTAGAGTCAGACACAAGTAGGGCACTCGGTCTCTGAGCTGATAGCAGGATGTTATTTCCAGCTATAGAATGGGTAGTTGTGGTCCTTTATTATGATTGGCTGAGCTGCATTTATTTAAGCTTTAAACAGGTCACAAAGTAATTTCCGTATATTTTCCAGATTCTGCACATTTTCAACTGCAGACACCATTTTAACGTCACAGTGATATTTTCTTCAAGGACATTCATGCCTGTATTCAACTTTTTTCTGCATTTTATGCTTTTTAAAGTACGAAGCATGTCTTTCAACCTTTTCAGTTAATTAATTTCATCTGCTTCCAGCTTTTTAGCAATGTATGTAAATGCGTCTTGCTTGGCAACCGTTCTGTTAAATGTTGCTGAAGAACTGCTTTTCTCGGCGGAAGAATGAATATTTGTTACCCATACATTTTTGGGTGATTTGTTGCTGTGTGTTCATTTTATTTAACATTGCCAGGTATATGTAGTACCTATTTTATAAAAGCAATAGGCCACTTGAGGCCTTGGCTTACAGAGATTTTTTGTACAGCTAAGAGGCATAAAACCCCATTAGCTCTTCTAAAATCACTGTAAACAACAGCCTGTCGGGGCTTATTGCTTAAACGAATTCCTTTAATTTCCTTGTTTCAAGCTCATTGTGTCCCATTGTTGCCTGTGCTTTTGGTAGATGGATGAGACAGGTATTTGGGGAGATTTTTTCAGAGGCAGTCTTGAGTAAATGGTTATACTCCAGCAGCCAAACACATTGATTCACTGATATTCCCACTGAAGCAGATATGATCAGCTTAATGGCTGAGGTGAAGTCCAGTTTTTAATTAGAACAAAGCTTTGGAAACGCTTTATCTGGGCAGGGCATGAAATAGTATGAAAGGTCTAAGGGTTACAATTTGTGTGTGTGTGTTTGTGTGTGTGTGTGTGTGTGTGTGTGTGTGTGTGTGTGTGTGTGTGTGTGTGTGTGTGTGTGTGTGTGCATGTCCGGTGGGGGTAATTGTAACTGAGAGGCTACTGTCTGCTGCCAGAATGCTAGGTAGCAGAGATCTGAGACCCCCTCTGGGCCACTCAAGGACTTAAAGGGAAAGTGTGTGTTTCTTGGGGAGTGGGATGTGTGTGTGTGAAGTGGGACAAGCGACTGGCACAAACTAGAGGGCCAGCCAGGTGTTGTCCTTGCAGCATGCACTTTTCCTTGCCATGACGCACACTTGATTTCATACAGAGCACATCTACAGGTTTTCAGGTGATTTTGTTTCAGGCCTGTTGGACTGTGTGTCTGTGTGTGTGTGTAAGAAACATTATCCTTCTCCAAACTCCTCCAGGACAGCAGATTCCATGGCTATAACACTGTGAGGCTTCCAGCAATCGGGATCTGATACTCAACTTTGACAAAGATGTTATCCACAAAACGCTTGGCATCAGTTTGAGATAACTTGAGAGTGTGTTGCTGGGTAGAGTTTGGGATTTACAATGAATCCATTGGTTAATGTGATAGCATTATATTCAGACTGAAAAGGGCTACATTTTCCAAATGAATTGTGTGCTCACTTACACTGAAATTTGTCTTAGAAGAAGCAGTGTTAGATGTATTTTAGGTATGTTTAAAGTTGAAGCTAATTTCCAACACCAGTCCCTTGATGGGCATTGACATTTCAAGAAATCATTAAAGTTACATGTTTCAGTTTAAAATATTAGGAACAGCGCATATGATTATCAAAAATGAGCAACCGTCCATGACAACACACAAACATCCAAACAGACTAATAAACAAAACAGACATTTATGACTAACATTAAAAGCACTAACGGATGTACACAAATAATTACTAGTTGATGTCATGATTACAGATCTAGACAAATTTTAATCAGGATTTGACTGTCGTAGAAGATGTTTTTAAGTCCTGAATTTGCTTTTAGCTGGCAGGTAAGGAACTAAAATGGATTTTGCCTTTAATTGAGAAGGCACTTTGTGCAAAGAAAGTCTTACATTGTATATTTTCCCTCTGATGTACTTTATGTGTTGTTGGCAGTGTAGTGAAGTCTGGTAATGAAAGTTGAGAAATGCGTGGAGCTAGATGGTGGAAACTTTGAAATGTAAGTGTGAAGTTGGAGTATTTATTTAATGGTTAAAACTGAGAAGATTATGCAGGCATGACATCTCAGTGTTTTCTTGTGCAGAGCTTGGACAGCTTGGTTGTGAAGGGTTGGTGATTTAATGGTGGAGGGTGAAGCCTGAGACCAGGAGGTAATATAGTATGAGAGATGAGAAAAAATAATTTCATGCAAAAATGTTGGAGCTGCATTTAATGATAAGCACTGCCTGATTTATCTAAAGGTTTCTATATGTATAAACAAAAGGTAAAAATGATCAAAAGATTTGCTAATGGTTGGTCTATCCTAGGGGTACTATAGCATCTTAAGTCCTGGCAATGCAGTTCACCTTAATTTGTTCATCAGTGAATGGCCACTACAGGTATGTGCATCATGTGTTGTGCATAGGACACCACTGCTGGAGGGGACACCAAAATGGCCTAATATGGTGATCATCAATCATAGCCAAAGTTATTGCATTAAAGGGATACTCTGGAGTCATTTTAACCCAGGGTCTAATGCATCGTGACACAGAGTAGAACACCCCCTCGAGAGCATGAGTTTACAGACCCCAAACTTCTCTAGTACTAGCGACTTCAGCGCTAACAGCCAGATAACAAAATGCTGCTTCCTTGGAGCTGTAAGCCAACCACGATCAAAAAAGCCACTCAAAACCACAAATAATGTTCAGAACAGCACCATACTTCTTCACCAATACAAATAGGGTCCCTACACATAATACGAGGCATCAAACACTTGCTAGGTTTGCCTGGTTTGTATTTTTAAAAGACGAAAACAATACTCACCCACTGTCCTCCAGCCACTTCTTAGTTGTGGGAAAGCCCTAACAAGTCGATTACCGAATGCATCAGAGTTTGGCAGCTTGCAACTAAACGTCAGTGGACTCTTTACTTTTCTACTGCATCGTGGTTGGCTTACGGCTCCTAAGGCAGCAGCATTTTGCTATCTGGCTGTTAGCGCTGAAGTCACTAGTGCTAGAGAAGTTTGCTGTCTGCAAACTCATTCTCTCGAGGGGGTGTTCTACTCGGTCTCACAGTGCGTTAGACCCTGGATAAAATTACTCTGGAGTATCCCTTTAAGTCTTCCAGTCAAGGCCCTCTCTGACACAACAAGGTTTGAGCTGTTCAGTACACACAGCGCAGCTGCAGCGTGAGTTTGCAGAGCAGTACACTCACGCTTTTAGGATATTGTCAGTTAATACAGTCTATTGCCTCTGCTGAGCAAAGTTTATTGAATACTAAGCTCATGAAAGCATCCATTTATTCAACAAAAGGATAGGAATGTCCTTGTGGTCTTGCTGTCATCAGTATCGATGCAGAACTCACTCAGAAACTGTCATATAATGACCATATTAATTACCTTGGAGCCAGGAAATGTGGATGTGTACGGACAACATGCAGTACTTGGGTACCCAAATGGTCAGCAGCAGCCTTGAGTGAGAACATGCTTGATCGGTATGATGGAGGGAAGTGTATGTGGAGAGCATTAGAGTCATAGGAAATGAAAAGGGGGATGCAGGGGAAGCTTGCTTAGGGCACCAAATGTGTTGGGTCTCAAACTGTCTTGTAAAATCCCACAATACAAGTATGAACCTGAAAAACAGATAACCGTGGCATGTACTGATCCTGGGTCTTTAAAAACTCATTGGAAGACATACTGAAAGTGGAGATATTTCAGGTCTTAACTTAAAAACCATCTTTAGATGCCCGTGGCCTCTCAAATAAGATAAGATCAGCAAATATAACCAGGAATCAGGACATTCCTGATACCCCAGGACTCTGTGTGAATACTAAAGTAATGATCTCCTGATAACGGTAAACTCCCTCGTGCTATGGGCTGTGAGCCTGGAACAGTTTGTACAGCAGGGGGACAAAGTATGCACTCTGCTGTGTATATCTGCTGTATTTTAGGGTTGTTTCTTCTGCATCTTGTGCCTCACCAAGTGGCTGTTTGCGTGTGATGTGACTGTATGACTGTTTTCTCTGTATTTCTGCAGCCACAGTGTTTGAGCTTCTCCCATGACTGCTCAGCTGAACCCCTCCAAGCGCACACTCAGTCATAATCCTATCAGGCATTCAGTGGAGCTGGAGGGGGAAAATATCTTTGTTGTAGAGAAAAATATGTGCAGCTTAATTAATGACTGTTTGAACTCTGCAGGGTTGTTGTTGTTGGCTTGAAATATTAGTACTGTTCGGGGACGTATGGTCAAAGCTCTGTGTGTCCCTGGACACCTCATACAGAATGCAGGACACGACACTGTGGCTATATGAGGCAACACATTGACCCTTGCAGTTTATTTTCAGAGTGAGCTGCAGACATTCCTTACATTTGGAATGTGATCTCTTCTTTATATGATTTCAAAGTTTTCCACCACATAGTGTGTGTCCCCATGGATTGCACAGGATAACGAGCATCATGATTACCAGACTGTTCTTATGCACTGTTTGTACGTATACCTATGAAAAGTAATGCACCAGAATTGATATATAATCCATGTAATCTTGAAGGCTGCGATCATGTGACCAATGTGCTGACCAGAGTAAAGAATAAAGTAGTATAAAGAGCCTAAGTCCATGTAAAGAGGCAGGACGGGCAGTGGACTGGTCAAACAACACAGGACTTTCCCCCAAGAGACCTATGTTTGTGTCTTATGTGAAACCAAGTGAACTTTAAGGTACTTCTTCGCCATGTTTCTTTTCTTAAACTTAACCTTCATAACTTCACTTGCCAACTATTAGTTTATAAGTAAGTAGTAAGTAACGTGACATGACAATGCCCAACATGGTTTCTTTTGCTAAAAACCTAACCTACATAACATTAGTTCCCTAAAGCTGACCTACGTAACTTTACGTTAAGTACTTAACTTAACTTAACTTAAGTTATTGCACACTTAAGTATGCAATGTGATATAATGACACGCAACCATGTTTCTTTTCCTAAGCCTAACCTTTTTTTTGATGAGTGCAATTCAAGTATCAAGGTCATTGTGTGAAATCTTCCAAGTCAATGAAGAGAAGTGTTTTATGTTAGTATTAGAGTTTTACTTAATTTTTGTATCAGTTAAATGAAGTCCTCTGATTTTCCTGGTGTTTATTTAATAAGCTAAATTAGCATAAAAACACACTGGTCCTGTCTGATTTATTTATTCATAAATCCAACAGTATCCCAGCCAATTTTGCAGAAACATAATATTTGTTTCTATGGTTATGGTTCTGTTGAAGGATATCCTAGAGTGGAGTCTCTAAACCTTTTCCCTGTTATTTAGGCCACAAAATTCTGGCATGGGTACAGATGTCATATGGTCATGTGCTTGGAAGTTGCTTCATATGGATCATGGGTCATTACAAATAAAGGTGTTTATGATTTCAAACATATTCATTGTTTATTTTCTTTTAGAAATGTAAATCCTGTCTACTTATCTTTCAACTCCAAGTGGTGTCCTAATGACAGGTTTTATTAACCTTGGCTACAGACACTATAACAAACAGCAGTCTAATGTAATGGTATCAGTATGTTACATTGCCATACATTATAGTGTGTTTGTGTTCATGCACATCTCCTGTAAAATGCTTTGGGTTACATAATAAAATAAGAAACAGCTGTGTCGTGAAGAGGACAATGTGCAGGACGCACGTCTTGGTTATCAGTAATCAACACTATCTAAACAACTTGAATTATAGTATATGTTCAGGATATCGGACTGATCACCTGATTACTTTATTTCCAGTCTCTTGTGTCTCTGTCTACAAAACTTTTTGCTCTTTGTTTCTTTCAGAACTAGCTAAGCATGACTGCACACACCGAGTCGTAGGAGTCCAGTACTGACAGTGTGGAAGGAGTGAGCAGTAAAGGACGCACAAGAAGAAGAAGAGAGTGTTTGAGGAGATTGGACACTTTTTGCCATCAAAGCAGATGGGTGAGACGGAGGATGAGCGCACAGCGCAGGCCAGCGTGCTCTTTGAGAACTTTGTCCAGTCGTCCACATGTAAAGGGACTCTGCAGGCTTTCAGTATCCTCTGCAGGCAGCTGGAGCTGGATCCTCTGGACTACAACAACTTCTACAGCTTACTTAAGGCTGCAGTCTGCTCCTGGAAGGTCAAGGCCCTGTGGACCAAACTGGACAAAAGGGCACAGCAGAAGGTCTACAACCAGAATAAAGCCTGCCAGGGCACCAGGGTAAGAAAGACCAACTGGAGACGACCTGTACTGGAGTTTGAGGCTACGAATAGACATAGGAAACTAGTTTGGTCCAGTATCTTAGCAGGCCAGTGGTGAACCACCACAAATATTTAAACTGTGCTGGCAAATGGACAAATGACTAGTTTTGTACAGGACAGCATGGCAAGGTAAAAGGCATTGTTGTAACCTTTTTATAGGGTTTGAGATCAGTACAAAAACAGGACACAGGAAAGTGTCATAGGAAATATGTTGTTCCAGAAGCATGGTGACACAATGCAGTGACCACTGGCTGTAATAGCTGGAAAGCTATAACTACTAATATGCCAGTCTGTCTGTCTTAAAGGGTAACTCTAAGTGACTAGTGGGAACAACAGTTTTTTTTTTTAAATTGGACCAGTATTGAGCTAAAGAGGTGTAGCTGACAGCAGCAAAACATTTGGCAGTGTAATCACTTGTAGCAAATTTGCGCCACTGATTTACATCCACTGAAAGTGCTTGTTTTTGCCATAACAGGCTAGAAATTGTTACTCTAAGTGTCTGACATCATTATGGAAAGAGCCCTATAGAAGCTGACCTTTTTGTTTAACCAGGAACAGCTCAATCTCATCATCACTAAACCCACCAGACTTCATGTAAATAAACAGTAATTTGAGTGTGTATAAAGCAGCATATCATTTTTTTTTTCATTTTTTGGTGAGAAAATTAAGGGTTTATTTTAACTAAACTAGAGTTTGTAATTGAAACCAAGATGGTTTCTGCGGGTTTTATTTTGTTCCTGTTGACTGTAATTGAAGTGTGTTTTACCATTGTAAAATTACTATTTATTTAAATGGAGTCTGGTGAGTTTGGTGTTTGTGATTTTGAGGCCGTTTCTTGTTAAACAAAAAGGATCTTACTCTTTAACAAAAGGGTCTGTCTTCACTGAAATGCTTTCCATGTTGTCAGACACGTAGAATATCAATCTGAACATGTCAGTGGCAAAGACAAGAACTTTAAGTGGACGTACATGGATGGTGCATTGTTGCCCCAAGTGATTACATTGCAGCTTGCTCAATAGTGGACCAGTTTAAAAAACTGTTGTTCCTATCAGTCACTAAAACTCAAAAACATGGGAAATAGAGTCCAGGTTGAAAAATAATAAAGTCACCTTTAAATGCCTTTTAGAAATTCTCTGTTTCCTCTGCACTGTTCTGTAAAAACGATCCACTTACCAGATAGTGCCAAATATGCCATATCTTGTTGTGTGGACCAGTTTTTATTGTAGAACAGCTGCAGTAGAAGTTCTGCTATTTCTGCAGTGAATACAGTTTTCTTTTAGGTGCTTCAAGTAAAAGCCTTCCACTGGTTTGCCATTGGAAGAAGCTATTGTGAACCAGCAGGATTAACAGTACTGTAAAGCAGCTGTAATTGTAGGACAGCTATTAGTAAACAGTGAAATAATGCTGAAATCTGGAAGTACGAACAGGAATGTGAGGGTGAAACTGAGCACCAAACTGCAGGGATTCGTTTTTAAACTACACAGGTGCTAAGGGTTGAGCAGGGGAACTACTAAAAAGAGAAGTTGCTCTGTAGTCATGAGCATAGTTAAATCTATATATGTTGAATTATCAGTAAGGTGCAAGACACAGCTTTGGCTTGAGGGAGAAGATGGTGCAGATTAGCACCCTGCTGTGAGGCTGCAGAGGAAACGGACTTGCTCACAGCTGAACTGTGCTCTTGGTCCTTGAAATGCAATGACAGCACCATTTCTAATGTTTGGTATTAATCAATCCAAAGGGGGCTCTAGTGTTTGTTATACTGAAGGTTACAAACATACTCACTATTAATTTACAGCATTATGTAGCCTGATTTTTTATAAAATCCTCTCTTTTGTCTGTCTCTCTTTTGTGTGTTCTATTGAATAGAACGTATGTGCCTTTTTTTTACCAACCTAAAAATCCTAAACCTAAAAAAACACTCGAGGAATTATGGTGTATTTGTTCAAATACCTAATTAGGGCCTTTGCCAGTGTGGATTGTTGGGAAAATAGATTATTTAAGTAGATTATTTCTGTAATTATATGCAAATAATTAATTGGACCAAAGTAATCTTAATGTTGAAAAGCTGAATTAACTTTATTCAGTGCATGTGACTTGAGCAAATTCAATTTGGTCTTATATTATAAACAGTCTATAGGGGAAACTTTATGACAGTGGGCCCTGTTCGTAGTCAGATGGTATTATGAGGCCTAAAGACAGGATGGGAGTTCAGACACGTATTTCATGTGATAGGTATCTCATATTTGTTATTTTATGTGATGTGCTAATCTGTCTCATTGTCGGACCATGCATGTCTGAGTATTATATGCAGCGTGTTTAGCATAGTGTTGGATGACTTCATATCTGAAGGGAAAGATAAGACATCCGTAGAGGAAAGAGGCCAGAGACTCGAAGAGGGGGGAGATAAGCAGAGACGGGTTGGGCTGAAAGTTAGCCAAAAATAACAACTAATTTTTGTGGGAGAAACTGCTATTTGGAGAAAGATGTTGGGCTGTAGCTGGGGAGGTTCTCTGTTTTCTGGAACTCTGTGTGTAGAATGACGTCTGTATTTTAGTTTTCTGTATATTATGTTCTGTAATACGGAAGATGCCATGAATCATACTCTAAACTAACCTTTCTCAGATGGCTGTGCTAATTGTGTTATCAGTTAATTTTCCCTGTAACTGTAAACTAGCAAACCGCATGATGACCTGGAAATGAGACGTTGACTGTAATCACACAGGACCTTTGAGACTTTCCAGATAAAGTCTTTTCTTCTCCTCTTCCCGTTTCCACATGATGACGCTCTCTGCTTCTTTTCTCTCTTCTTACATTTTCTTCTCAGTCCGAAAGGAAACATCAGTGCAAATTACTGTAAATATAGCCAGGATTTTCAGGTCACACCTACAGTAAGCTTTGACCACTATATTCTAAGCGAAATGCCATCTAGAGGGCTGTGGAGGTACAGCCAGTTGGTTAGATTAGATGAAAATATAATTATACTTATTTACTTTACTTGTTAATTTACAAAGCTAGTTATTTTCATATCTAAATTTGCTCAAGAATTCACACAAATAAAGTCAATTAAAACGCAGAATTTCAGTGACCAGCTGTGTTTAAATATCACCACACCAATCACAGCACATTATCAGTTTGAGACAAACGTGTCTTGCCACTATAGCTTGCTAATGTTAGTGGTAGATGGAGTACGTGAGCGCAGGGGTGGGAATCACCAGAGGATCTACGACACGATATTATCACGATACGTTATTAGAATGATACGTTATTATTGCTATTTTAAATATTGCGATATGTTGAGTATTGCGATAAAATATATTGCGATTTATTGTCTTTTTCCAACTGTAAATTCTGTCCCTTTGTCAACATCTGTTTTATCTAATAATGTTAAGTTTCCAGTCTGTTCATCTCACTTCAGTCATTCTTTTGCAGCAGCAAAATGTATCTAAAAAAAGACTGAAAAGCATTTGATTATATCATTCTAGTAGGCTACCTTAAGTTCAAGTTGTATTTTTAAAATTAATAGTTTATATAATAAGAGAAGTCAACACTTGGCACTGTGTGATGACATGATATTGCCTCACAAAAATATTGGGATACTATACTGAATTGATTTTTTCCCCCACCCTACCTGAAAGCCATAATTAAGTGAAATACAGATATCTTACCAGAAAATGACTTTGGTAGACGCTAAAGTCACCTATTAGAAAAATACTTGAGCAAATGTCTTAGAATATCTGATATTTACTGTACTTTCATATCAAAAGTAATGTTATTATGTTAAATATAATTAACTACTGAAAGTGAAGTAGTGTTGAAGTAGTCAGAATTCAGAGGATTATGAAACTTATTTCTTCATCTTTCTTTTTATTTCTTCTTTGTTTTTTTTTATCATTTATTTGTGGAGGTGGTCCTCAGACATCTTTAACAATCATAAGTGGGCCTGAAGTTGAACTGAGAACCCCTGCTTTGAAGTACACACTTGCGACTCGCCTTTGAAATATTATCTTTATAAAGTGGCAAGCGTGTTAGCAAACAGTTGCTTATTTACACACTCAGGGAAAGAGAGCCCCATTAGCATTCATCTGGAATCATGTGTCTGGACACCTGATTAATGAAAGTCCAATATTCACTCCCTTAGCTCCTTGGTTTCCACTAACTCCTGAGGGAAATATCTGGCTCTGTAACTCAAGTTCAAGGTTGTTTACGTGTCATTTCCACACACAGAGTATACAGAAATGAAAAGTTGTTTCCCATGGCCCAAGGTGCTGATAGAAAAATCACAAAATACACAAACTAAAGAACAGTCACAAACATAATACATACAGGAATAAAAGAAAAACACAATGAGGAAGGAAGAGCAGAATAAAACGGTGAGGTAATCTTTAGCTGCTAAATGCTCCACTGTGTTTACCAGCTTGTCTCCAACTGTGTCCGTCTGCTCTTTGGTGCTGGGTGGGTAGTGTACGGTCACTTTTTTGGAGTCTTTATGCTAAAGACATATGCTTTCTGCTGCTGGAAACAAGGTTGATAAAGGCTGCAAGAGTGAACTGTAACATTGTGGTTACAAGATATAAAAACAAAACAATGAGCTGAAAGACGTTCTGTCGAGCTGACGAGAATCACAGAGTTGGATAATAATTGTCTGTTGGCTTGTTACAAGAGCAACACCTTTCAAACCCCCTCTTCCCCATTTTGCCCTCTTCTGCCCCTTTTATTCAGTGCCTGATCATCGGCGGGGGTCCCTGTGGTCTACGGACAGCCATCGAGCTGGCGCTGTTGGGCTGTAAGGTGGTGGTGATCGAGAAGAGGGACACCTTTTCCAGGAATAATGTGCTTCACCTCTGGCCCTTCACTATCCACGACCTCAGGGGCCTCGGAGCCAAGAAGTTCTATGGAAAGTTCTGTGCCGGCTCCATCGACCACATCAGTGAGTGTAAATCTGTGTCAGTTATTTCTCAACTGCTCTCATTTTGGTGCTTTACTTATACATCTTTCATGAGATGAGAGAGTTGACTGAAGCTTAATTTTTAAACTTCTGTCTTTAACGGAACATAATTTGTTCTTTGGTTATGTCAAATAAAGTCAGAAGAATAACTTCCTCAACCTTAGGGTCAAGACTCTTTTTAAAGTCACTTGAAATGCTGCTGTCTATATTTAACATCGTGGCATGACGGGCGGTATTTGCTGGCTGTGTGACTCTGCAACCTGTGAGAAGAGATTTTCCAGTAGCCTAGTTTGCTGCAGTTTGTTTCCTCAGTCTCTCCCTAGTGGGAAGTTTCCACTGGCGTTTCTTGCTCTCCAGCTTTAGTAACGGTGTCATGTATTAATATCTCCTTTCAAAGATGTACGTCTCATAACCCTTACTTGTTCTCATCTGTAATTGAAGCCACTTCCTCTCATAACAGCTGCTGAGAAAGCAGCTGTAAACACCAGCTGCAGAGCTACAGAATACACTACATTATTGTGTATTATGTGTCCCATATTTTTTTGTCTAAATGACTAATGGAACAACTATTTTTGAAATTGGTCAAATATTGAGCCAGAACACTGCAGTCAATAGTGGTGAAACACACTGCAATGTAACCTGTTGGGATATGTACCATTTTGTTGAAGAGTAAGAGACCTTTTTTTAAATCTTAAAATAGCCCAGAAATCGCTGTCGCTGCTTCCACCAAACGTGACTTAAATAAACAGAAATTTTAGCATGTGTAGAGCAGGACATTTTCACATCTAACTGAGTGAATTAAAGGTTTATTTTCCAACCAAACCAGAGTTTACGATTGTTGGAACAATAGGAAGATGAACCAAGATGTTTTTGTGAGTCTAATTTGTGTCTGTCAACTTTAAATGAAGTGTGTTTTATGATACAATTGCATTTTATTTACATGGAGTCTAGTGTGTTTGGTTATGTCGATTTTTAGGCTGTCTCTGGCTACTCTTTAACAAAAAGGTCTGTCTCTGTAGGGATCTTTTCCATAAATTGCCACACACTCAAATAATAATTTGAGCCTGTCAGTGGCAAAGACAGGCACTTTCAGTGGATGTAAGTTGATGGTGTACAATTGCCCTAAATGGTCACGCAGTCTGTTTTCGCCGCTGCCAGCTGGAGCACTCTCACTCAGTACTGTACCAGTTTCAAACATTGTTGTTCCTATTAGTAGCTTAGACACAAAACGTGGGAAAATAGGGTCCAGGATGAAAAATACTGAACCCACCCTTTAACTCTGAAAAATCCAACATGTGCTACACAGGTTTTATGTTTTATTAATGGTACATTATTTTACTGTCAGGACGTTGTTGATCTATGAAATTTTATAGTGTGGCAGTGATGCTGACCTTTTTAAGTTGAACGGCTGATGGCCGTGATTTTCTTTGTCAGTGTCACTATAAAATTTATGCTTTCCACTTACATTCAACTAAATTTTAGCAGTCTTGTGTCACTTTACATTAAAAAATTATCCCAATAAGTTGTACACAGTGAGGTACACTGATTTTAAAATTGCAGATATCAGACTGGTGCTGGCAATAGGCAGATACACTCAGGTACTGGAAGAGAGGAAGTTGGATTGGTGCATCCCTACTGCCCAGAAACAGAATATATACAGTTAAAATCTGTTTTGCGTTGTGTTAACAAAAAAATAAATAAATAGAATGACATGGAAGAACCCCTGTTTTTAAAGTTTTAATGTGAATTTTATACAGCAATTTCACAGCCCTCATTTTTAGCCATATACCTGAACTAACATGTCTGTGAACACAAATGTTCTTGAAGCAACATCAGTTTTATAGGTTTGTGATGACGTTACAGGAGGTGGATAGCAGCAACCTGTGGCACATGATGCAGCTTGTTAGTAGACTGGACGCAGCCAACAGCCACAACAGCAGAGTTACTACCTGCTGCTGCCCATCCCATTTAAAACACATATATCCATTTAGGTAGCTCTAGGCTTGCTTTGTGTGCTTTTTGGCTCTACAATATCTGCATGTGTACGTTTGTGTGTATCCACTCCAGGTATCCGCCAGCTCCAGCTGATGCTGCTGAAAGTGTGTCTGATTCTGGGAGTGGAAATTCATGTCAATGTGGAGTTTGTCAAACTTGTGGAGCCACCAGCGGAGCAGACTGACGACAGTAAGTATGCATGTGTGTGTCCTGTTATCCGTATGTTGAAGGGTCATGAGTGTCAGTGACACACAGGGACTCACCAGCATATCTTAGCTATATATGGAAAACTCCCTGCTAACAAAATGCATGTGTTAAAGTAATCAGAAAGTTTCCCAGAGAGGAGGCGCTTGCACTGGCAGCATTTATAGCAAACTGTCTGGAAAATAACGCGTCTATTGATAGAGTCTGCTGATAGTTACATTTTAGTTCTGCTTTGAGTTTGCCTTTCTGAGAGTCTCAAAATATGCCAAGTGTCCTAAATATGGCACATGGGGACTCTTTTAACACTTAAACACTCCAGTTAAAACACAACATAACCATTTGTCTACTTTAAAATCTCACAGAGAGAAAACTGATGTCCAACAAGCTCCACCAGCTTGACTCACAGCAAGCTCAGTTCCCTCACAGACTGCTAAAAATCGCGGCATATTAGTTGATGCAGATCGTCGTCTTGATGCCCAAGTGAAAATATTGTTCTGTCATGCTTCCTTCAACTCAGAAAGATCCCTTTAATCACATCTTTCTTATCACCTTTGTATTTACACACGGTCATACACGCTCTTATTTTTTCTCGCCTGGATTACTGTAGTGGTCCTTTATGTTGGTGTCAGCCAGAGCTCCTTCACTGACTGCAGTTGGTGCAGAGCGCTGCTGCCCCAATTTTAACTGGCACTAAAAAAACTGAACACATAGCTCCTTTGCTAGCCAATTTACACGGGCTGCCCATTATGTACTGCAGTGATGCTAAAATTATAATGATCACTTTTAAAGCGTTAAATGGACTTTCTTCAGATTACATCAAGGATTTATTGACCCCCTACGTGCCTGGGCACTCCCTTAGATCAGTGCTGCTAGTGACTGACATGAGATGAGAGCGATGTTGGTTAATTTATAGTCCCTTAAGGATATTTGGGGTAATGCATGTATACAGGATCAAGTAAAAATGAGGCGGAGAAAAGACCGAGACCTTCAAAAAGTGGTCTTCAGACAAAGACTGGTCTGAAGTACGACAACACTGCCACATAAACCCTGTGTGGGCAGAAAAACAACATGATAGGAGAGAACTGAATTCGTGTGTTGTGTTCTTCCTCAGGTCCTGGGTGGCGAGCAGAAGTCCGACCCTCCAGTCATCCTGTCTCGGACTTTGATTTTGATGTGGTGATTGGAGCCGACGGACGCAAGAACACATTAGACGGTGAGACAGAAGGAAAACCTGAACTGACAAATCAAAGCGATGCTGTGGGGTAAATTATAGCGGTTGTTCTGGTTTAAAACGAGTCCTGAGAAAAAGTTTGTTCTTGACCTACATTTATTGGACAATTTTACACCTGCAGTCAAAGCACTATTTGTTATTTTTACTGAAAAAGAGGTGGGTGTTGCAAAGCTGCTTTTAGTCACTGGGTCAAGCATTTCCTGTTGACATAGTTTCAACTGGAAGCTTAATAGCCTGGATGGGGGTCAGCGGTGTGTGAGTGTGTGTGCTGGTTTATGAACTGTTTGAGAGCTTTGTTGCATGCTCATCTGTATGTGTGTTTGTGTTTGTGTGTGTGTGGTATATGCATTGTGCATATGTTTGCTGACACACAAAGTTACTGATTACAGAAAAAGTAAACATTCTCTTATTCTCTTAATAAATGGTCGACTCCATAAGCAGTATGTCTCCATTACTGCTGGGAAACTCCCTTTTGTGTAGGCCTACTGGAGCCTGGAGGGTCAGCTACTCTTTAAATATTGTTCTTGAATCCAAGTTCGACTTAGTGTCCCTCATTATATTGCCTAAAAGTCAGCCATAGGTTTGATTCATTGCTAAGTTTTTCCTCCTCTCTTGACAGGATTTGGTCGCAAAGAGTTTCGAGGGAAGTTGGCCATCGCCATCACAGCCAACTTTGTCAACAGGAACACCACAGCAGAAGCCAAAGTGGAAGAAATTAGTGGTGTGGCCTTTATCTTTAACCAGAAGTTCTTCCTGGAACTCAAGGAGGAGACAGGTAAAGAAGAAAAAAAGTGGCGCTAGCAACCCATACTATAAAGACTCACTATGCTGGGCTGTCTGTTTGCTTCTCCCAGTCTAATTGCTCCTTCTGAAAGCATTTAAAGTACTCTGTGTTAGGTAAATCTGCTGCTGCTTTTAGGAATTGACTTGGAGAACATAGTTTACTACAAAGACAACACCCACTACTTTGTCATGACGGCAAAGAAGCAGAGTCTACTGGACAAAGGGGTCATCATAAATGTGAGTACACAATGTACACACGCATATGTAAATACAGCAGTGTTCATTTTAAAACCTGATTTTGATTCAGTCTCAGACAAAAATGTACATTAGTTTTAGTCACATTTTAGTAATTTTAATGTTTGTTTTAGTCTAATTTCAGAATTTTCAACTCTTATGTCTTTTGAGCATTCTGAGGCTACAGCTTTGTTGTGTACAGTAACAGTCAGTGCACTAGTACTCTCAGTGTTGTCCTGGAGTATCCAGTACCTTGTACCCGACTTCAGCAAGGAGAAAAGGCCATTATCCAGATGGTTGGAATTCTGTGTGATTCTCCTGGTATAAATATTCTCTGGGCAGGGTAAAGCACTGCCTATCAATTGTCCAGTTTGGTACTGTTTCCGTACCAAGCTGTGATCTTTCCAGTCAGGATGCTCTTGAAAAATTTCTCAATATTTGAGGGGATACCTGGAATTTCCTCTGGCGTCTGAAGTGAAACTGTCTTTGCATTGCCTTTCTCACCACTGAGTCAGTATGTAGCACCCAGGTCAGGCCCTCTGTGAGGTGGACACCAAGGCACTTGATGCTATCCACCCCTTTCACTGAGGACCTGTTGATATTTAGGGGGGGGAGCGTAGTCCCTGTGCTGCTTCTTCCCAAAGTCCACTATCATCTTCTTAGTTTTGCTGACGTTCATAAATAGGTTGTTGTCCTGACACCAGCAGGTTAGATCCTCTACTTTTTTCAGGAAGGCCTTTTTATTTGGGCCCACCATAGCTGCATCGTCAGTAAACCTGATGATGGGGTAGAGTTTGAAGTGGCTACACAGTCTTTTGTGTACAGGGAATACAGCAGAGGACTCACAACGCAGCCATGGGGTGCTCCAGTGTTAAGGATGAGGTTGGAAGAGGTTAGACAGTATAAGTTAGAATATCATAATGACATTGGGGGTTGAGTGTTAAACCTTCCACCCAGAACTTGCCAGGACAATCATCCGAAAATACACACACACACACATGCAGGAAGGCACTCAAAAAATTGCTGGACATTCAGTAGCATACACATGCGGGCTGTCCTTTTTTTTTTTTTCTCTGTCACCCCCACACACTCACACTCACACACACAGATACACACATAGGTGTTGAAACCCTGCCTCGCTGTGCCCTCAGTGGTCTCCATCTCATCTTACATTGCCCATTAGCGCAGAGTGATATCTCAATGCGTCAGTTGTGAGGCAGCATGCACACGTGGCCAAAGCCTCAGAGGCCTCATCACTGATAATAGCTCACTGATTTAACAAACTGACTAACCTGGGTTTGTCATTATGTTCCCCTCGCAGTGAAACACACCAGTCTAAATTTATTTTTTATTTCATTTCTTGAGAAACGTCAATCATGTTTCTTTGCCTAACCTGCCATGCTGGGCATGGGACAATGACACGGGGGGCGGGGGTTAGCGAGTTGTTAACTTTGCCTGTCTGCTATTTGTCAAAACTGCAAACTGCTACTGGAAGAAAAGGATGATAAGAGTGGAGATTAAAGGCTAGTTAAGCAAAAGAAATTAGATATAAGAGGCTAAAAAGTTCAGTAGAGCTGACGGGAACGGCACAGTAAGGTGATAATTCTCTGGGTTTTCTCTACAAGTGACTCCTTTAATATTACACTTGGTCATTTAAGCCATTGTTTATACAAAAATATTGATAAGTGCCACTTTAAATCATCTGATTTATGTCAGTGATGTCTGCCGCAAACCTTGCTCCCCTCATCTCAATACAGGACTACATAGAAACGGAGCGCCTGCTGAGCGCTGACAATGTCAACCAGGAATCATTGCTCTCCTACGCCCGTGAAGCAGCCGACTTTGGCACAAATTACCAGCTGCCGTCCCTCGACTATGCCATCAATCACTACGGGCAGCCAGATGTAGCCATGTTTGACTTCACCAGCATGTACGCCTCAGAGAACGCCGCCTTGATCAGGGACAAACATGGACACCAGCTCCTGGTCGCACTGGTGGGAGACAGTCTGCTTGAGGTATGAGGAAGCCAGTGACAGTGAGTGTTTTTGTGTTGTCAGAGTTGTTTGATACTCTGGCCTCTGCCCTGACTGAGGCTTAACTTGTGTGTGTTCAAGCTGACATCATGTCCTCTCTTTGCAGCCGTTCTGGCCGATGGGTACAGGTTGTGCTCGGGGTTTTCTGGCAGCCTTTGACAGTGCTTGGATGGTGAGGGGCTGGACGCAGGGCAGGAGTCCTCTGGAAATACTGGCTGAGAGGTGTGTGGTCTGTAACTTTAGATAAGCAAGATACATTTTCTTCGCGTTTTAAGTCCATGGCTGTGCCATTGGCAGCAATTTGGGCCTCAGTATCTTGTACTAACAACGCAAGATAACTTGGCAACTACTTACCAGACACTTAGTACTACACTTATTATGCATGTTCCCCCACAGAATGAGAGAGGTTTTTGTTTACTCTCTGACCATTCATTATTTTACCACTTTAAGGTCACAACTTGTACTCAGTAAATATCATTTATCAAATAATCAGTTATCAAATGGGCAGATTACCATGAAATTTACCGATCAGAATCATGCTCCACAGAGGATGAACCATTTACATGTGGTGTCTTCTAGCCCCTCCATGCCCTCTAATTGTAGTTTATGCTCGTCAGAGGATGAGAACTATTGTGTATGGTGACCTTATGACCTTTCCTCCTGCTCCACTGTCAGTCCAAACTTTGCACTTGTACACAAGAATCATGAAAATGTAAATTGGCTTACCATCAACTGACCACATTCAAGGTGCCCAGAGGATGGTTACCGCATTTATTTTGGACAACCTTTTGCTTTATCCTTGCACCACTTTCAGGCTAAGGTAAATTTTCCTCACATAATATCCCATAGTCTGATGGGCAGCTTAACATGTTCTTGTCTTCCAAAGGATACTTTAGCTTTTACCTTGTGACTTTATATATCTATATGTATGTATGTATGTATAAAAAAAACCCTAAACACTACAACTAGATGCACAAGTGATGTAGAGTTCATGTTAAAGGTTGTTATTTATAACATTAAAACAATGATTTGTGCTTTCATCTTGCCCTAGTGTTTGTTGCAGTGTAGTTCTTGGATCTATGAAGCTGCACTATCTTGAACCTACCAGTTATATCTGCTCTATTGTTCCTCAGGGAGAGCATCTACCGGCTGCTGCCTCAGACCACCACAGAGAACATCAGTAAAAACTTTGAACAGTACTCCATTGACCCTGCCTCCCGCTACCCCAACCTCAACTCCAGCTGTGTACGCCCACACCAGGTCAGTCCAGCACTTATATAAAAAGGAGAGAAACTAAGGAAGGTACTTATGGAAATGAGTTGTCACCCTCCTCCACACCCCTGCTATCTGTTGAGATTGCGACTGACTCTTTGGCAGTTGCAAAAAAGAGCGAGCTCAAAGGGCATCTCTGATGCGTGTCCCATAATGCCACCCAACAAACATTTGTAGCTGTGCATAGCTTGTATTTCTAGCTTTGTGTTAGAAATATCTGGACTGAGGTAATTGTTAATGTTTGTGTGTGCAGCATTGCACAGCTACTGAACTATGATTGCTCTTGTACATTTGAGAGTTGTTAACAATGACTATATTCCTTTATTAGCTCTGCCGACTAACAGCCACATACAGCTAATGGAGCTCTAAAGAGATTTGTGTCAACTGCAAATCCTCTAAATCCTACTGTTTGCTTTTGCAATGACTTAGTGTCCCTGTGATTGTGTTGAAAGTTGTTTCATCTAGTTAAAATCATTTCATAAGATAAACTGAATATTTCCTTACATGTCTTTTACTGTCTTTCTTTGCGTCTTTGTTCTCTCAGGTGCGTCACCTGTTCATTGATGGCCAACAGGACTCCTGTCACCAGGGAGGAGGAGGACCCACACGTAGATCAGTGAACTTGTCCAGAAAAGGTCAGAATGACTATAACCCTCAGCCCAACCCCCAAACACACAGTCAGTGTCATTGTGCATAAAAATATTGAGATTTGAAAATAATCATCAGTTAGGAAACACAGTGGTTTGACTGGATGTTGTACCTTGGCTTTCCCCACCGATCCTAGATCTAACATTGCTCACTGAGTATATTTGATGTTTGTGGACAGAGCCGACATATCTTTGGGAAACAGCAACGATGCAGTCCATCTCATCTGCTGTCAAAGTCTTTATAATATCTAACTGTACAGCAAGTATCTCTGTTTGTATGTGGGAGCGCATTTCTCAAACCGTTCATCTGATCTACTTCACACTTGGCAGGTGATTTGCTGGAAAACTAAAGTTGTGCAGTCTCAAATTGGGTGCAATTTGGACATGCAACAAGTGAACAGCACTCTGTGCAGCAGCGAGAACAGGGCTTCAGGGCCCTGAGGTGTCGAGTGTGTTCACTGCGTATTCTAGCAGTGTTTCTGGCTGCGAGTAGCTGCGGTCTTGAATTTTTTTTTTTTTTTTTTTTTTGGCCACACTAACTTGTAACACTAATAATGTTGGTGAAGATTCTCAGTCATTCAGGTCATCGTAATCTTAAGTGCTGTGTTGTAGGCAACTGGACTTCAGTTCTGAACGGGAGAAGCCTCTTCGATGAGAGATGAAACGTCTTCAAGAAACTCAAGGAAGTCCAGCTGCCTACAATATAGCACTAAGATTGCTACCACCAGCAAAAAAACATGTACTACTTTATAAATGCAGAGGTTATGTCAAAGCGAGCAATTAATTTGCCTATTTGGAGAGGCATTATCAACATAATGTACTTAAATTTACTTGACATCTTTTCAAGGTGGAGCTTTCAGTTCTAATGTACTGTCCTGCTGGATAGTTAAATGAATAATAATGATTAGTATTTTAATTGTTATATTTTGTGAGTAAAATCTGAATCTGTGGCGTAACCAGTAACATGTCCTTCAATGTTTTTCTTTAAAGTAGAGGTACACAAAGGGTAAGAAGTATACCACTGAGTCATTTTTAAGTGGTTTTGGGGCATTTTGAAAGTCACTTTGGGGAACAATAAGTTAGACTAGCAACATGATTCAATATTTTTCATATCTAAACATCATAATAAATCTAGCTGTTTGTGGCCCAGGTGTATTGCTCAAGACCCAAGGAAGTACAGTGACAAGTGTGAAGCCAAAATACTCTGCCATTGTGAAGAGGCATGTGTTAGAACAGGCACTAAACTAGTTGGAAAATGAGCCATCAGGCAGTTAGTCAGTGACAAGTTTTACGTGCCGTCTGCAACCGGAATCTTGCCAAAATGCAACTTTAAACGACAGTCTGTGAAACTGTCAGTAAAGTTTGATTTTCGTTTCACACTTTAGTTGTTCACTTCTGTTTTACAGCGTAGATCTTCATTTTAAGACACTATAATATGTCAGAATCAAGATTCAGAATGCATTTTGGGCTTTAAGACAGTGCTGAGCATGTATCAACTGGTTGTAGGGATGGTAAGATTTGTATTCATGCTGCTATAATAACAGACTATAGACGCATTGAATATCTTTAGACAAAGTATTAACAGTCAGGAATGTTGCCAACTACTCAGATGGGACTGTATTCTACTTTCAAAGCTCTCTGTCATGTTGTAATGGTAATCTGATCATCCTATGAGCCACCGCTGAGATTAGATACATCCACAGCCCTATTAACACTGCATGGAAGCATTCGCTGATACCTTTCTGTGAAATTAAGACACTCAGCAACTGTTTATGAAACTGTCTCAGCACTGACTCAGCCAGACAGTGTAGCATGACAGTTTAGAAGCTTTAACAAAGGCTGTGCTATCTGAACATGCTGTCCACATCAAACCAGAGTGAACTCCTGAATTAAGTTTACTGGAGAAAAAAAGGTTGACATCACGGTGAACGCCTCCCCAGCCTTCACTGAGGGAAACTTTAGCCTTATCTCAGTCACAGGCTGACACACCTCATCACAGACAATACAGCTGGATAACATTACACCCACATGAGGGTCAAACATGATGCCTCTCACAAACATGTGCTGACCTGCTCTACTCTGCTCCAGCAGGGTTAAACAACAACAGTATGCTGTCGAATGTTGTCTTCCCTATAATGGAGGTTTCTCTCTGAGAGGAACAAATAATTGTTTAGTCACAAGTTACAGCGGCATTAGTAGATTGTTTCAGGCCCCTGAGGGGCAGCAGAACAAGCTGTAAACACAACCTTGACATATTATCTCCTTGTGATAGGATGTCAAGGTGAAGCTGTAAACAAACAGTGCCTTATTTATATTTCCAAAACAATATTAGTGTTAATATGGAGTCGGCATACCAATACCAGTGAAATTCCACAGAGTTTGATACCTTATTTGATATCACTACAAAAAATAAAACCAAAATGATGAATTAGCTACATATTTCTTCTGCATCGTTGCTGTTGCTCAGCACTTGTACATGTCAGATATGACAGTAGGTCTTTGGGGTAGCCTATTTGCTCTGCCCCTTCTCCACTGTGATTGGATGGCTGGGTAAAAAGTGATGCAGTATTTTACTCAAAGCTGAACATTTTTCAACTCTTGGCGAACAGAACAAAATGCCAAACGTACACTGCTCAGCGCAGAATGGAAGCCCAGAGCCTTGTCCCGCTGCTGCCATTTGTAGCACAGTGTAAATATGCTGTGCTCCCTTTGCAAAGAATTACAGAAATACGCTGGCCTGAGAAAAACACACTTTTCTTTTCAACGAGTTGAGGTGGAGCTGTTGCTGCAGCTGCATTTGTCAGTGTTTTCCACATGTTGTTGTTCTACCATGCTGGTAGGATTTCTTCTTTTTCCTTTGAAATTTAAAGGCAGACTACAACACTCCGGTTTGGTGCTGGGCAGGTTGTGTACAGTGGGTTAATCAGTGCTCCTGCTGCATGAAATGAGGTTGATGAGAGTGATGAGACACGACTAAAATAATAAAGTTGGGGGCTGTAAAACCAAAACATTAAGCTAAAAGACAGTAAAAACATCTCATAGAGTTGAATGAGAACTGCAGAGTTGGTGATGTCACTACGAGTGACCCTTATCACATTACATATGGCCATTAGACCCATTTTTGATTTAAGAATACTGATTTTCACAGCTTTAAGTCTTAACTCAAGATCTAAATCAAATCCATTTCTTTTCCACATGCATTGAAGTGCCAGTTTATTAGGTACACTTAGCTAAACCCAATGCAGTCTGTTACACCAGCCCTGCACTGACTTCTGCAGTCATGAAGGTTATAACAGAGAGGTGGTGATTCACCTCCATGGTCAGTTTGCAGACTGCAGTCTGTCACACTGTTGACGTGTATTGTATTATACCAAGAGGTGTTTCTAATATTTTCTTTATCCCATCTGTATCCATGATGGTAGGCTAAATATAAGAAACACCGTGACACAAAACAGCACTGCAAACCACAGCCTCCAAAATGACCATGAAGTTAAATCAACCATGAAGCAAATTTCCATTCCTTCACTCCGCAGATCAACCCTGAAATCCTGCCATGAAGTTACAGTTGTGCATTTTAAAAGACACCACAGTGAATGCTGCAGACCTTTTAAGCAGGCCAATTTGTGCCCTGACCTGAATGTCTGCTCTGTTTCTGAATTGGCTGCCAAGGTTTCTCTGCTTTAGGCTTGGGAGGTGATTCAAGTCTTTCAAGTCACAAGGCTTAGGGTAAACCAACAGGTCACCAGTGTTCAAATGCAGAGTTTTATTGAATCAATGCTGCATGTCAAAGGTCAAATTCCAACCCGACATGACCTTGCTAATGCTTTTGTTGATTTCATTGTATCATGCAGAGTCTGAGGTGCGTCCTGGCAGGCTGTTGACCTGGTGTCAGAAGCAGACTCATGGCTACAGAGGGGTTGACATAACTAACCTCACATCTTCCTGGAGGAATGGCCTGGCCCTCTGCGCTCTCATACACTGTCAGAGGCCAGAACTCATGTAAGAACACACACAAAAGCACACACACAAATCCAGACAGGAAACACGTGAATATGTTGGTTATTCAGGTCTTGGTGGTTTTCTGTTGGCTTGTGAAGAGTCACCTGTCCAAACTGGCTCTGTTTGAACTGAGCAGCTTAATAATATGAATGAATTTGACAAAATGAATGCCTGAGGAATGAAAGGAAATAGTTAATTTGATTTCCTTGTTTGACGCTCCAATTTTAAATTACATGTGATGTCACTGACACTCCATCCAAGTGACTGTGATGAATTTAACCGCTGATTAATCTCATTCAATAACTGGCTATCATACAGTCAACACTGACCTACTTTATCCAGCCCACTCACACACAACTGAGGAGTCAAATAAAAGTGTCAGAGTGATTAGTGAGAATGACATCATTTCTTTGAGGAGGGCTCAGTATGTAGACTCACACACAAGTCATCTGAATCTTTTCATAGCAGGTAGCTGTGACTCAACACACACTGGATGATTTGTACTTGTTTAGCAACCATGTTTACATGGTTGGTGTTTTTTCCATGGTTCCAGTGTTTACCTGTCAGTCTTGAGCAGCAGTGCTGCTCTAAAAATGGGTGGTCAGTTCACCCGTCTGATGCTTAACATATTCTTGGTCCTGTGAGGATGAACCGTATTCAGTTCATCACCCCTCAGCGACTACAGAAAGAACAAACATACTTACATGCTAATATGCTAAATATTAGCATTTTACCTTGCTAAATGTATGCAAACTAACATGCTAAACAATCCTCCAACTGTTGCTGTGCTAATATGTTAAACATGCTAACACTGGCATGCTAAATGTCAGCCTGTTAAAATCAAGTTGCATTAGCATTTAGCTCAGAGGATAGCTATGGCTGACAAAGACATTATATTATGAACAATAAAATGTGCACAAAGTGCTGAGTTGCTGTTTTTGCAACTGATTAATTCTCAGTTATTTGAAGGTGAAATGTAGTTTCTGCCTGCTTTCTTTACATGTTTTAAAAAATATATGAAATATGGTTTTGACTACTCTGCCAGGTGCTTATATGTCTGTTTGTCTGTGGGCAGATTTTGTCAGCAGGATGGCGCCAAAGCTGTGCAAAATGCAGTCACAAAAATGTACAGATTTTGTGGTTGAAATATAAATGATGGGGTGGGGTAGGATGTAGGGAAGGGGCAATTGGCCCCCACACTTTGCGGCCCTGGCCCACATTTGTTTAAGTCATGGGTTGCTGTATCGAAGCTTGTGTGATCGCATCATAAAATGGTCTCTGTACATATTTTATCGTTATTGTGTCTAGTGCTTTTAAAGCTGAGCTGACCTATTTTCTCGTCCAATACATTTCAATGTACTGTTGACTCAGTGTGAACCTTCATATGACTGATAACTGAAACTTAATCTTTAACTCTTCTACATCACTAATATTATGAAAATCAGATAAAGCAACATCCCCTTTCTATCTTCTCTTTTGCTCTTGTCATCTCACCATCTTTCTCTTCTGCCAGTGCTGGTAATGTGGCGGATGCCTCAAGAAACAACAGAAACTCATACACAAACCTCCCCTCACCACACTTTTGTTCTTTCTCAGTGACTATGACTCTCTTAACGAGGAGGACGTGGCAGGAAACAACCAGTTGGCGTTTGACTTGGCTGAGCGAGAATTTGGCATTCAGCCAGTGACGACAGGCAAGGAGATGGCGGCGGAAGCTGAACCAGACAAGCTGCTGATGGTTCTCTACCTCTCCAAATTCTATGAGGCCTTCAGGAACTCTCCAGGAAACAACAACGGTGAGCTTCCTTCCTGCTTCCGTCACAGTGAATCAAAACAAGGCTGATCAAGTTAATTTCATCAGCTGCTGTGAAGCTCTTAAACATATACCCTGTACTGAAAGTTAGAATGTGAAAAATAATCATTAATTCTTGTGTAAATTTTGGTGTAATATGTACAGCTATATGAAAAGTGGAGAAAAGAGTGAATGACCATGTGATGTCTCACATGAAATAGTTTCAAAAACAGATGTAACTTATCACCATGATCTTCAAGGAACTCAAACAGTTGATGCATTTGTTTTAAAACATAAATCTAGTGTTTTAACAGAGTGTCTACATATGAAGAATGAGGAAGTTCAATATAATGCCCTGTATCACATCTCAGAACGTTTAGTTCTTGTTTTAGGATGAATCATCTGTTTCTTACTTAAAAAAAAAAAGGTGAAGTATAAAGGTCAGTGCTAAATATTGTGTCCAGTGCAGAGGACAGTGTCAGGTAGGAATATGTCGGTTGTTAAACACGTGATTACAGAAACAATTAATCTAAGTTTTCTTTGGTTTAGACAGTAAGCACCCACTGTAATAAATCTAACCAGGACTGTATTCCACCGAAAGTGCTACAGGAAAGGAGATGAGAAAATGTTATGAAACCTCAAGGCTGAGGTTTTTGATAATGATCCTGTAAAGGCGAGCAGCACAAAGCCAGGCCACCACACTAGTTAGCTAACACTAGCTTCCTAATGTTAGTGGGGCAACTAATACTAACATTGAGAGGCAAGCACTAAAGAACAGTCACGTTTTTTATGCCTCCACATTAGAGATAGCTGTGGCAAGAGGCCATGTTTACAGGTTATCTGTCCTTTCATCCGTCCATCTGTCCATCCCATTCTCATGAATGCAATGTCTCAAGAGCGCTTTGAGGTAATATATTCAAATTTTTCAACTCTGACTTGAACTTAACGATAAACTAAATGATTTTGGTGGTCATGGGTCAAAAGTCAAGGTCACTGTGACCTTGTCTATCTCATTTACGTAAACATGATGTCTCAAGAACGCCTTTAGGGAATTTCTTTAAATTTGGCACAAACGTCCACTTGGACTCAAGAATGAACTAAGTAGAATTTGAGGGTCAAAAGTCAAGGTCACTGTGACCTCATAGAACATGGTTTTGGCCATAGCTCAAGAATTCTTGTGCTAATTATAACAAAAATTATGTAGGGATGACATTTTATATCCAATAGTGAAAGGTCAACTCCACTTTGACATTAAAACATTCGTCAAAAACACTTTTCTGCACATCATTCAGCATCATATCTCAGGAACAGAAAGTGAGACATTTGGTCAGATACTGAATTAGTGACACTAATCTCGGGTGTCCACCTTGAAACTGTGCTGATTGTGTACATCTTTTGTGCTGCTGGGGGGAAGGCGATTGTGAAGCATCCACATTATCACAGATATGCATGTAAACTGTAACTGCAACTTGACTGGTTTGTGGAGTCATACAACTGGGAAGCAGTAATTCTAGTTTGATGTCTATTTCCTTTGGTCAAGGGCAATTCTGTGTTGGTGGAAAAGGGGTGTTGGTGTGCATTAAAGTGCTGATTGGCTCACAAGTAGAACCTTGCAGAGCTAAGTTTGAGTTTGGAGATAGAACCTGTTTGTTTCCTAAATAAAAAGTCCAAAAATGCATGACAGAGATGTCAGATGGGACCTTTTTCTTTCAAGTCGATGTCATATCAAGGTTATTATTTTTCCGTAGTAGGCGTATGAAATGTAGGCCATGTAATATACAGAACTGGAAACGAAAAACATAGCTACAGCTTCCAAAATGGCCTTTCTCACTTCTCAGCCTAAGTTTGACAAAAAGGAAACGGTTAGTTTGCAAACTCACTCCAACATATGAAAAAGGGATCCAGCCATATGTAACACGTAAATGGGGAAGCGCGTGGGCCAGCTATGCAGTGCACGGTTGGACAGTTTCACCCTAACCACCAAGAAAATGTGTAATACTATACCCAACCAAAAAAAGCTGTGAAAACAGGATCTCCAGTCCTTTACACTCTAACAGACAGGGCAGATAGTACTCAAAATATCCATATAAATCACAAGACACCGCCAGTGTGTGGTGTGTGTCTTGATTTATCCAGATTAAAGACAGCTGTAAGACAATTCAGAGAAGTTAATAGAGGTCACAGTCAGACTGTTCCTCAAAGTCAGTACATTCCCTAAGTATGTATAGTTGTATTTGAAATAACTAAGGCTCTGGGACTATTTTACCCATGATCTAGTGTTGCACCTCACACAACCGTGGTCAGGTTGGTCCCTGCCAGAGACATGATTGGTATGTGTGCTATGTCTGTGGAAGCCATATCCAGTCACTCCGCGTAACTCTGGAGGCCCTCAGCTCCGGTCACACACCCACTGTAAGCTCCAGCCTCGGCCACGTTTTCCCTCTCGTGCTTTAATGTTAATGTCCCGTGGACCTCTGTGTCACCCACACTGCTGTCACCACGCAGCAATCCACACCTCTGAGAGGCTGGGAAAATAATTTACCTTCACCGTACCATTTTACAGTCCATTTGGAGGGAATGTCCAAGCAGACATTCTCTGAGCTTAAGTGTATGATTTGGTTATATTTAGACTGTAACGATGTGTACACTGTGTGCCATTGTCCTATGACGGCCTTGGGTAATGTGAGTTGTATTGCAAAGTTGCATCAGTGGGTTTTGGTTAATTTGTAATGGTCTTTTGATATTTCTAGTCTAAAATCCACCCTCTTCACACTGCTGATTATATAACTCTTTGTCCACAGTTCTCATACAGACAACAGTTCACCTAAATTTAAGTGTTAGCCTGGTGTTGACGTGGCTGTTTGTGTGGCAACAAAAAAAGTTAATTTGACATTTAAAGGCCCTACAACTCAATTATTTTTCTCATAATTGCATCTTTTAGGTTATTCTGAAGGTGAAAGCTTTTAGAAAATGGGACAATCTTGGTGAAATTAGTTTGGGAGGGTAAAATGGAGTTTACCATAAATAGGTGGTTTGATGTGGTGTCAGCAGTGATGCAGACGTTGAGCCAAACTGTTTTTGTGAAGAGGGACCTGTGCTGGAAGGCAAAACACTTGATTTACTGGTCAATCTATGCTCCAATCCTCACCCATGGTCATGAGCTTTGGGTAGTGCCTAAAAGAATAAGATCGTGGATAAAAGCGGGTAAAATGAGTGTTCTCCGTAGGGTGGCTGGGCTCAGCCTTAGAGATCGGGTGAGGAACTCAAGCATCCGGATGGAGCTGGGGGTAGAGTTGCTGGTTCTTTGTGTTGAAAGGGGTCAGTTGAGGTGGTTCGGGCATATGATCAGAATGCCTTCTGGGCACCTCCTGTTAAAGGTTTTCTGGGCACATCCAACTGGAGCCCCACGGCAGACCCAGAATATGCTGGAGGGATTGTCTCATCTGGCTTGGGAATGCCACAGGTGTTGCTGGAGAGAGGGACCTTTGGAGTACCTTGCTTAGCCTGCTGACCCCTCAACCCTGCACCGGATAAGCAGATACAAAAATGGATGGGTAGATGGGTTTTTGTGCCTTTAAACTACTCAAAATATAAGTAATATGTGGCAAATGTTCAGTATCCCAAAAAAAGGAAACCCATCTAGCAAAGTCAGCAGACCTTTTAACCCCCCTGCTGTGAGTGTGTCCTCAATTGTTTGTAAATTGGAAACCTGTCTGTGGGGTCTTTCATCTCAAAAGTATCATACTGAATAACTTTTCAGTGTTCAGTATCTTTATGTGAGATTAAACTGTTTGAAGTACATTGTTCTTAAAGTGAATGATATGTCTTTATATTCCAGGCTTAAGAGAACCAGATGAGAACAGTGAAGGATATCCAGCTAAAGCCAACCACAAACTGCTGAACCTGCCTCAGCCCAAGAAGAGGATGCCCAGGGTAACGCTAAATACTGCTACAGTCCCTTTTCATTCATCAGCAGCACAGTATTCAGTCACTGAAGTCTTGATTAGATAAGCTTAAGCCAACATAGAGATCAAAGCATGGTTTTGTAATGACCGTGTTATCTAATCACGAACACATGCCGTCAATCTGCACAATGATTAGAGAGGTTCTCGATGTTTTAGTGTGCAGTTCCAGCTTTTACACTAGTCACAATCTCAGTGATTCTTTGTTGACGTTAACATGGAAGTTGACCCAGATGGAAACTTATATGATTCAGCGTTTCTGTAAACTAATCTCAATTGTGATGTCTACTGTCACAGGACGACAACAAACCGGATGATGATTCTGTTAGCAAGAGACAGCGAAAGGGCAACCACTACCTCACAGAGGTAGGTTCAACAGGAGAGCTAAAATATTCCAGTTAATATTTCTAAACATTAGTTATAATCATTTTCCAAAGCAACATTTTGCATTGTATGATACAGTATGTGCCTCAAATTGATCCCACTCCCTGCTACTCTTTTCTCACCTCTATAATCCATGGCATCAGTTGTCTTGCCACAGTGCGCCCCCTGCTGGTGAGGATGGGGAGCTGCGTGAGAACAAAGTCCGCTCCATGGCAACTCAGCTGCTGGCCAAGTTTGAGGAGAACTCCTCAACTGCAAAGATTCGTGGGAAGGTGAGAGGTGGAAAGCTTGATAACTGTCCCATATTATACTGGTGTATTATACTATATATGTGATTTTTTTTTTTTTTTACATAAATAACATGATTTTGCTCTGTTAATGGTCTCATTTCAAAGTTTTAGAGAGAGTTTAGGAATCCCCTCTCACTGCTGTCGACTATCAAACTTTACCACGGATGCAAAGAAAGTAATTTGAATATAAGCAATTGAATACCTTCGTTATCTATCTAAATGTATGAAGTTTGAGTTCCCCAGTGTTGAGTTTCTAACACCAACACAATATATCAGTGCTATGAATTTAGTGGCATTTGCATTCTCAACACTGAGTAGTCAGTAGTGATTAAATATCAAAGTTAAACATTAAATTGTTTATAAGATTAAAGTTATTATTGCAGTTGTTTGCTTCCATATTCAAGTTTCAGTATAGAGTGGATGTAATCATAGAGCCGTAGTGAAAGCACACTGGATTCCACATATTTCTAAATGAAATATTAAAACTTTTCTATAAAGTGTTCTCCAATTTCTATAACTCTACATAAGTAGTAGAGTAAGTAGAGTAGTTTAAACTAGGTAGAGCCCTCAAGGCCATCATAGGGCACCATGATGAGGTGCTTATTCCAGTGCTCTGAGGCAGTGGATCTCAAACTTTTTTCAGTAATGTACTCCTTTTGAAAAACATCTCCAGCCAAGTACCTCCTGACCAGAATAAAAAATTTTTGGTTGAAAAGAAAAAGCCCATATCAAGAGGTGCAATACAGCGCTGTGCCGTCAGTGTCTGATGTACAACCTTGTAACTGAAAATAAAACTGAAAAATGTTTCTTGTCCATCACTAGATTGGCAAATTTGCCATCATATAATAACACTAAGAGCATTGTGGTTGCACTGAACTGATTGCACTTGCAATTTATTGATATAATTATTTAAGGAACTATGCATGACTGATATTTTCTATACCAACATTTTAAAAATTCTCAAGTACCCTCTGCAGTGCTCCAGAGTACTCCTAGGCCTTTTTGTACCCCGTTTTTGAGAAACACTGCCCTAGACAGGTGGCAGCAAAAGTGTACCATAGATTTGGAATGGAAGGTTTTTGTGTCCACACATACAGTAGACAAACGGTTAATGTTATCTGCTATGGCAGAGTGTGAAATATGTGCCAGTGCTGGCAGTCTGTCTCAGGGCCTTTTGGCTGTCTTGATGCTTTACATCCAAATCCCTGTGACTCTATTGACTGTTATTCTGTTGCAAACTTTGTCCAATACCTGTATTTTATTGCCACATTATGTGCTGTGTCTGTGCAGTCTTTTATACCTTTTCCTTTCCTTTAAATTCCTTTACTGTCCCTTTTCCTTTCCTTTCCTCTGCTGCTTCTATCAGCCTGGTGACGACCCATCCGATCCCTCCTTTTCTCCTTCTCTGTCTCCTTTCACGACCCCACCTCCTCTCTCAGAGGATGAGGATGAGGAAGAGGGGGATGAGGATCTGGAGGAGACGGAAAACCCCCGTTTTGCAAAGCCCAAGAATGTCCCCCCTCCTCCTCCTCCTCCGCCTTCCTCTCGCCCAAAGTGGCAGGTATGCCTCCCATTGAAAAGTTCTCAAACTCTTTCTGTTGTGAATGTGGATGGGTTATAATATTCATTAACGGCCATTTGAGGCTCTCTTATGTAATTTTAAATGAGCTGAGAGTTTCAATTAAGTATTCCAAATGCGTACCTCATAAATGTGTATAACTGTAAACCCACATTCTCCTGTTTCCTTCTTCCTGTTTGCTCCTCGTCTCTTCTTCCTGTTTCCAGCCCTCCATCTACCTCCGCTTACTGGAGAATCCCACTGCTGTGGCTCAACAAAACACTTTCCTCTATTCCCCCAAATCTTCTCAGCCTCAGAGCGGTTACAGTCGCTCTCCTTCGCCCACAATCTCCAAGAGCCCTTCCCCTTCACCGAGCCCTTATGTTCCTGAATATTCCTCCCCAGGGCGCACCTCCCCTGACCTTACAGCCAGACATTTCTCTGCTTCTTCTCTTTCTGCTCCGGATATTGATTATTCCTCTGAGAGGTCAGAGGAGTCAACGCAGCAGGTGAATTTCAACCCACCTCCCTACAATGTTCTTCATCACAACTTTTACAAACAATGTGGTTACAGCTTGTTTTTGTTCTCTTCTGATGCTGCAGAGAATGTCGACTAAAGAGTTTAGTGGGAGGAGTATAAAGGAGAGAGCGGCCCTCCTCTCCTCCATGTTTCCTGGGTCCTTACAAATTAAACTTCGTCCTACTCCTCTCTCCCCTCTGTCTGAATCACAGGTTGTGTATTGCACCAACCGTTTTTTCATGCTTGATTAATGCCATATTTGGGACATCTGCATGTTCATAGCAACAGCATGCCTGACTTAGACTTATTAAACAATGCATCATAGTTCCACATGTTACAGGACTGAGACTTTCAGATTTGCAATGTCTGAAAGTTTTATGAACCATTTAGTGTTACACTTGGCAGCTGCTTGCGTTGCATCCTGGATGTTCTGATTTGAATTTCACACCTTGCATTTTTGTGTCTGACCCAGGCCAATTTAAGCAGCTGGATATTTAAGCTTGACTTAAACATTGATTAGCTTGTTGAAGTTGTGTTATTTGAATAATTAAATATTGCCTCTTAAATTTTCCTGATGAACCATAAAAGATACTTGAAATTTGAACGTAACTTGACTTTTACTTTGTCTAAAAGCTCATTTTAGAAACAAAAGCAAAGCAATATTACTAACACTGACTGGTCCGTGTGAAATCCACCGAGCTTTTATTCTGATGCGATCAAGTTATTTTCTCTCCAGTTTCATCTTTCTTTTCTACTCAGTCTTTGATTTCTGTCTGACTTTTCTTCTGTAGGCAGAAGTATCTACCTCCTCTCCTCCTTACTCGTCGCCTCCTCCTCCTCCTCCTCCTCCTCCTCCTCCTCCTCCTTCTGCCTGTGAATCTGAGAGCTCCACAGTCTACCCTGTAGTCCATCCTGTCCCTGACCCCACTGCCCAGGCTGGTTTCTCCTCTGTCCCTCTGTACACTGCTGGAAACACAGACAAGATACAGAAACACTCCTCTGCTCCCTCGTCTTATACTGCCTCTGAAAAACCAGAGCAGATTTCTTCTCTTCCTGTTGATTCCTCGTCATGCAACAACACAACCTCAGCTGCACTTTCTTCAGCTTGCTATGATGGGAGCCAGGAGATCTCCTCTCCCCTCTCTGATGCTATCTGTGAAAATGGACACAGCAGCTCACCTCCACATCCAGTTTCTTTACCGCACAAGGAAAACTATGAGAGGATGCATGACAACTCTAATCTGGACAGTGAACAAGAGAAGGTCGACAAAACTGCTCAGGAGACATTTGATGATACGAAGTTAGCAAAAAATTATCAGATGAAGGTAACATTTATTTTTCATAACAGCCTGAAGATAGCCTCAAAGTCCAGCACTAATAACCTGTAGATCTCCAGTGAATATGTCCTACTTTCAGAGGTTCCCAGCTTTTATATGATACTTCAAAAACTCCAAACTGAAGTATTCTTATAATTTAAACCCTCGTCTATGGCAAAATGAACACATTCCTTACATATATAGGTGTAATTTAAAAGAGAAAACTAAATAAATTGATAAAATCTACCTTCTCTTTTTGTTAGTTGACATTTTAGTTAACATTGAAATAACAATTCCAGTGAGACGTGCTGACCAGTGGCACTAAATGACATGAAAAAGGACGTCTTTAGGAACTCATGACTTGTCATTTGTGGTTTGCCAACAATGTTGTTGAGCTAGCACTCGGGGGATTTAGTTCTTAAAGACGCCAGTGACCTGTTGGAAATGTACAGCAGTGAAGGCATTGTTGGTCCTTTTAGTTTTCCCCAGGAAATGATCCTTGGCCTGACTGCTAAGTTAGCAGAAATACTGAGCCACAGCATCTCCGCTCAACAGCAGCTCTGCACAGCACTGAGATTTTATGTTGCAGGCAATGTTTTGTATTGTTATACTTTTAGCTCTCTTTGGCCAGAAAAATGTGTTGGCATGGTGCAAACCACTGATTTGTAACATTTGTACAGTATTTTGTTGCTGATATGTTGAAAAGTTATGTTTGCATTTCAACAATTCTTTGGTTAATATGTGGTTCCGTTGAGGCATAAAGGAAAAGATTATCTTTTGGCTTAAAATAGTAGCTGCTAGAAACACAGCCATGGCTCACTGAAAACACTTGCTTTTGGTGTCACAATCACCACTTGAAATGCAACAATGGCTTGCCAAAAAAAAAACACCTGCTTTTGGTAGCATTTTGGCTTGCTATAGTCACAACTGGAAAGGTAGCAATGACTTGTGCAAAAACCACACTGCAGGTGGCACAATCCGCACTGGAAATGTGGCAATGGCTTGCTATAAAATGCAAAAAGCGGGGATGGGTCGCTTAAAAACACCCAATTTTGGTGGCACAATAGCTCGCTATTAAACTTTTACTTTTGGTGGCACAATGGATCCTGGAAGTGCAGTGATGGTTTCCTATAAAAACACCCACTTTTGGAGCCACAAGTGCTGCTGAAAACGTGTTGTTTGTTGGTGTTTAACTTGGTGTCACACCATCCACCATTCCCCCCACCTCTTGATGAAAAAATTAGCTTATATATGTAACCCTAACCCTAGCACTACCCTAATTTTCTGCTAGAGTTAAGGGAGCTGAGTGGTTTGACACAGTTACTGTCAGCCTTTTTTTTTAGTTTGAAAAAAGTCTTAATATACCCAGAAATTACGTCAAATTAATCCTGCTTACCTCAGCCAAGAACTAGACTGCTTTGTGCATCAGATGAATTTAGATGTCTATCTGAAGTCTATATGAAAACAAAGCCCAGAATATTTTTGAGTTTTGTGAAGACATTTCATGAGAACTTGACTTTTTTTCAAACTTATCTTCACAAGTATGTGTTATTCCTGTGCTAAAACACAGTGTAACAGTTTTCTCCTGAAGTTACAAACATCTATTGTACATCACTGGGATGTAAAATCAAGTTAAAATTATGGTATGTAGCGTTGCAAAAACACTTTATGGCTGGACCACTCCATTCTGATGTCTTAATGGTTCATTTATATCATTACAGCATTTATTATCTGTAAAGTAATCTCACATATTTCTGTTGTATCTTTATTGTATTTGCATATTTCAGATTTCCAGCTTCAGGAAAAGGTGGTGTTACATTAAAAACAGTAGCTTAATAGGTCTATAGAAAAAACACAAGGATTCTCACTCTGTTTTTATATGACACATATGAACTGTGTATCATTGCACAACTGATGTTCATTCTGGTGTTCATTTAGTGCAATGGGAGCTGCACTCTCGAGAAGCCTAGAAGAATCACTCAAAAGTCAATTGTTCGCTCTGAGAGCTGTCCAACTGGAGCTCCCAATTATATTAAAGAGGTACTAGTCATTACCTGCAGTTCCATCAACTCAAAGTAAATCATGCATTTCCTGCTTTTCCATCTGTCTTCTTTCTAACTTCCATTTCCTTCTTTTACTTACCTCCATCTCTCTGCACCTGTGTTTCCCTGACATTAACGTTAGCGTACAGTTGGAAAGGTGTCATCAGCCATAGATGCTAAAGCTCAGTTACTGGCCATCCTGTATGAGACAGACCACAGGCCCAATGCCACGCCGGTAAGATGCATGAGGGTGTTGCAGAGACAAATCTAACCTGCAGCTCATGGTCTTTTTGTTGTTGTTAAAAAATGAAATACAGCTTACATGTTAAACCAGTAATAGCATCATTAAGAAGAGATGTCATTACTGAGTGTGATTAAAATGCATTTTTGGGCTCTGAGGGCTGAAGGGGTAAATGGGTTCTGCTCTGCCCTCATGAGGGGAAAACATCAAAGCAGCTAATGTGTTTGCAGCAGTGTGAGATGGTTTCACACCACAGAGAAATGAGATAAAGCTTCAGAGGACTGGCTGTGTCTGCATATTGATAGCTTCTACATCTGCATGCAATTATTGCTAACTTTTGTGTGTAACCCCTGCTTGCCCTAAAACCGCCCTACTGGGAAAAAAAAGTTTGTTAGCTAGAAGAAACTAAGTGATGATCAGCTTGATGCACACACAATATTGCTGATGGTAGTGACTTAAAGTGGATTTTAGCCACAAGGTTCTTGTGGCATGAGACTTTTGGATGTTCATGACCTTAAAGGGGAGTTTAGATGTATTAAAATTCCATGTTTGAGATATTGAGCTTTATTTAACATACTAAATTGTTTTATATTTTCTTAACTGGCACAACTTGATTTTCTACACTTGACCTGAGAGCTGACTTGAGTGCTTTAACACTACATGTCACATTTACCTATTCACACACACATTGACACACCTGCTACTCAGTTTATACGCACCCATCCACCAATGGAACAGTCACCAGGAGTAATTTGGGATTCAGTATATTTCCTAACAGTTCTTTGACATGCAGACTGGAGAAGCTGGGGATCAACCTACCGCTCCTCTGCTCTACCTCCTGAGACACAGCTGCCCTACGTTAGTGATAGCCATGGCCGGTGCAATTATGTTTTTGGGTTGCCTGTCCATCCTGCCATACAGACGTCTGTCGGTTTGTCTCATTCTCGTAAATGCGGTATCTCAAGAACGTTTGAAAGAAATTTCCTCAAATTTGGCACAAACGTCCACTCAATAATGAACTGATTCCATTGTGATGGTCAAAGGTCAAGGTCACTGTGACCTTGTGTTTGTCTCATTCTCGTAAACGCAATATCTCAAGAACACCTTGAGACATACACATACTTACACTTGGACTACACGATAAACTGAGTAGAATTTGGTGGTCAAAAGTC